>OX638312.1:108253976-113556052 GCA_951812415.1 Beris morrisii | reverse complement strand
TATTTGTTGGCGCAATAATAAGTTTTGATCGTGCTGCGCGCTAGGGCTTGGTGTAGCTCGACCTAATACTTGACTTACTGCGTTTGCATCCGCGGGATCAATTTGTTTAGTGAGCAAAATTTGCTTAGCTATTACTTGAGACGGCAGTTGCTGTGGCAGGGGCGATTGACCTTGTTGCTGCTGCTGCTGTTGTTGCTGCTGTTGTTGTTGTTGCTGCTGCTGCTGTTGTTGTTGCATTTGATGTTGCACTTTCTGCTGTTGTTGACTAAAGGCTAATAGATGCTGATGCAATGACTGCGTTGATTGATTCGAATTGAGTGACACTCCTTGACGCATTTGGATTTGTTGCTGCGGAAGTGCTTGTCGATTTTGTTGAATTTGCTGCCGGAGTTGTTGTTGCACGGATAGCACCTGTTGAGATTGTGGTGATTGGGAAGGAGGCGGGGGTGGTGTCATTTGGGGCGATGGAGTGGGTGGATGTAAGGGAGATTGAGGAGTAAGAATTTGCTGCTGATTTTGAATTGTATTCTGCTGTTGGACAATTTGTGGAGAGTGCTCTTGATGAAGGTTGGGACTTGGTGCTTGATGCATTCGTGGACTTTGCTGGAATTGTTGTTGCAGCTGTTGCTGTTGTTGCATTTGTTGTTGCTGCTGCTGCTGCTGCAACTGCTGTTGTTGCAATTGTTGTTGTTGCTGCTGTAATTGCTGATGTTGTAATTGTTGTTGCTGCTGTAATTGTTGTTGTTGTAATTGCTGTGCTTGTTGTTGTACTTGCTGTTGTTGTTGCACTTGCTGCTGCTGTTGTACTTGCTGCTGTTGTTGTTGCTGCACTTGCTGTTGTACTTGCTGTTGTTGTACTTGCTGTTGTTGTACTTGCTGCTGCTGTTGTACTTGTTGCACTTGCTGTTGTACTTGTTGTTGCACTTGCTGCTGCTGATGTTGAAGGGCTTGCTGCTGCTGTTGTACTTGTTGAAGTTGCAATTGTTCAATCTTCTGCTGCACCGTTTGCTGTTGTTGGGCCAGATTTTGTTGCTGCTGCTGCAAATGTCTCTGAATGGTCAGCTGCTGTGTTGTTAGTGGCTGCTGATTTGCTTGTTGCTGCAGTAGTTGCTGCTGATGCTGGATTGCTTGCTGTTGACGTAATAAATGTTGTTGAATCATTTGTTGCTGTTGCTGCGGGGTAATTGGTAGAGTTTGCGACTGAGCTTGTTGCTGTTGCACCGGCTGCTGTTGTTGTTGTTGTGGTGGTTGTGATTGTTGTTGCTGAGCTTGAATTGTTTGCTGTGAATGTTGCTGTTGAATTATCTGGCCTTGTTGCAATTGTTGTTGCTGCAAAGTTGATTGTTGTTGGGGTGTTTGAGGTGGCAGCGGTTGTTGTTGTGGCTGCTGTTGTTGTTGTTGCTGCTGCTGTTGCATTGGAACAGGAGTTTTTACATTCCTTTGCAACTGAACGTTAATAATTTGCTGTTGGTTTTGCATTTGTTGATGCTGGAGCGTCGGCTGTGGCTGTGATTGTTGCGGAGATTGCTGCTGCTGTTGTTGTTGTTGCGAAGACTGTGTCACAACTGTTTGTTGTAGGTTGTTTTGCGGAGACGTTGTAACTGGAAGCGGATTTTGTTGACTGTTCTGAACCTGCTGCTGAATGTATTTCTGCTGTAAAAGTACTTGTTGCTGGGACGTAACGTTATGCTGTACAGACTTCGGACGAACAAAAATTACTTGCTGCTGACCCTGTTGAACTTGAGGTAAACTAGTTATGATAATATTGCCTTGACCTGACCCAGCAACTGCTCGAATAATTTGGGTCGAAGCGTTTGAAGCGGTCGGTTGAACTTGCTGCTGCGGTAGTGGTTGAGCCTGCTGTTGCTGTGGTGACTGTTGTTGTTGTTGGTGCTGCTGTTGTTGCGATTGTTGCTGGACTTGTTGTTGCTGTTGTACTTGTGGCTGTGATTGCGACTGTTGTTGCACCTGTTGTTGCTGCTGCTGTTGCATTTTAGGCGCCTGTTGCTGAAGTATATCCTTGAAACTTTTTGTTATTTTCTCAACAGGTGTTTGAACAACGCCTTCCTCGAATCCAATCAAACTCGACAAACTCTTTGGTAATGGCTCCTGAACCGGTGGAATCTTGATGAATTTCGGGGTTTCAACAATCAATAAACGTGGGTGATAACCTTCCGGATTAACGAGCTCTCTTTTTTTTACACATTCTAATATCCAATCGGGTGATATTACTTTTATACGATTTTTATTCAAAGAGATCGCTTTTTTGTAAGCACTGCCGCCAGCTGCACCACATATCAAATGCGTCGTTCTGTGTGTGAAATTTCTTTGGACTTGGCCTCCAAAAAAAGTTATAATTGCATACAGTTTTTTTCGATCTTCGCAACTAACTTGCGTTAATGACGCAACCACTTTCACGAAAATATTCGACGGAAAGGGACTATACGCTTTTGTTGATGCCAAGCGTCCCAATTTAGCCGATGCCACTATCCATTTTTCAGTTACAGGTAACACACTATAAAGATCCGATGTTAAGGCTACTTCTTCCTCGTTGTAATTTTTCGCACAGATCAAATGCGTTACTAGCTCGGAAATATAAAGGCGACTTTGTGCTCCACCAGTTGTAAGGAGTTTTTTAATCTGAAAATTATGACGAGGTTTAATTTAATGATTTACATTCACAAGTAATAATAAATAGTCCTTCCTAAATTTTTCTCTGAATTAATTGTATTTTTATGTCTACTATTTTCAAAGTGGGAAAGATTTAAATTTATGAACATTAAACGAACTGATCCCAACCATGTCAGAAGCAGACACATCGTTATTTATTGGGACTTCTATTTTCTGAAATTTCTGTCTGAGAAAATTGCTAAAGTAAAAGAATCTATTGGATTGGGAGAGACTTATCATGTGGCCGCTCGGTGTTGATAATTTCTGGGGAAAGATTCAATTAGTAGATGAATAACTCACCAACGTACTTATGAAACCCATGTGGAACTATAGCTGCAGAAGTATTTACAACAAAAAAACAACGAGCGAACTATTTGAAAGATGATCCAAAAAGGCTACTCTAACAGCAAACACAGTGTAGGGGATGTTCTTTAAATATGTATATACATATGTATGTAACCGCTTATTCTGACTTGATCACTTCTGTAAACTAAGAATATATTTTTTTATTTTCATGTGTTGACTAGCAGCTATATTTGAATGTGGAGATTTATTTTAGAGGCTCATAAAAGGAGAAAGCAACTGATTTCATGTTTTGTTTTTTTGCGCGTAAATGGTGACACATGAAACGGAAATGAATCTAAACCAGATCGGTCGCTAGCAACAGTATATAAAGAAAACAAAGTAACATTATAGCCAGATACCATATGATGACCAACGGATAATGGGCTTACATTTCCCTAACCTAAGACACGGGTAAAGAGAATTCTAAAAAAATTTGCCAATATTCTGGGAGTAAATTTATTGTTTTTCGGATCACAGCCCGGGGAGCGGACTCCCAATACTTCATCGGAATTTCTCACTATTAGGAAATTGAAGCAGCCCTGTGCGACCAAAAATTAAATAAGACTAATGAAATAGATGCTGATGAAAGGAGAATCATGTTTAAATAATTTCCTACACGAAATAATTATAAAAATTTGGACTGACATACTCGACCATTGACGAGAGCTCGTAAAACTGCGACAATTACAATAACAGGCCACATCAAACTTATCGCACCATCCATACACTTGAACAAAATATGAAGATCAGTTTCCGTTAATGAAGTAGTAATTCTAAAATTGCGGAATTCCAGTATCTGGTTGAGATATCGTTCTTCTTTGTATCCCAGATTCGAAATGAGATGTCTATTTGATAACGCTTTGAAATTTTATTAAACAAGTCATAGAAACGAATGACTACTCATGTTGTAAAAATAATGGTCCAATGCATGCCTTATGAAGTAACTGGTCTTGGTTCAGCAAAGTTGCCTACTTTTTGCAATTTTATTGTCCGGAAACATCTTGAAAAATAATTTCTAACTGCTTGCTGATCCCTGAAGCTTGAAGAGTTTCTGGGCGGCGGTATCAGGAAGGAAGCCTAAAGTGAGTAAAATTTGTTTAAACAGTTGTGTTTCAAAGTTCAAATCAATTTTTTCCACGCCTAGAGATCGCTGTCGTAGTCCGATAGATGGTAAAGACTTGGGTTTGGCATGCCATCACACAGATTCTTCGAGTCTGACAGCACTACACGACGCAGTACTATCAATATGTAGGTCGATAGGGAATAGATGCAACAGCATGTCCAAAGCGTCAGTCGGACATGACCGCATGGCACCTGTAGTTCCGACAGCTGCAGTTTTTAGAAGTATGCTGAGATTTTTTTTAAGGATACCGAACTGGTCTTAGGAGGTTAGCGTTTAATGCACCGTAGTGTACAGTCCAGTTAGCTTTGGCATGGGAGGTCAGAATTCGGGTCGGGTATGGCAGTGTACTACTTAGTATGTGTTAATAATTTTTCGTGCTGTTGGTTGTGATACAACAGTATTGTTTATATTGTACCAGGTTAGCGATTCATAGGTTAGAATTGGAAGTATTACGGCTGTGCACAACCACAGACCCATTTTTGGTTTAGCAATCGTAAGGTGTACTATGAATGCTGAAAACATATTTTTTTTTACTAAAAATACTATTTTTTCAACAAAAAAGGTCAATTTCTAAGAAAACTTCGCCTTAAATTCGGCTACCACCTCCTCTAAACTTGTCGAACAGTGCCGAGAGCGGCTAGCCTACTAAGGAAGTCAGCTGGCAGTCGAATTAGCTAGGCAAGGTTCTGTTTTTCAGAGCTCTCTCGTGGAATCTGTCCAAGTTCCAATAGGGACTATTAAGCGCCAAATATCCTCTCACTTTCTTACAATCGCGAACTCCAGGTGGAGAAGACTAACCATAACGCAACTATCTAGGAAGATATGACCATCCTACTGCAGGAGCAGAACAGACGAACTCATAATTAGAAACCGTGTAGACGTCCCCACGCGACTACGCAGCCATGCTGAGTATTCCCTTTAACGTCCATTGCAGCAGTTGTGGTGATACAAATGAGAAGAAGATTGTTATCTATCTTCTTTTCGACAGTCCGGCTCCACCTAGAGTCAGACTTCGTGCATTAGGCAAACCTTTCTTTGATAACCTTGATGAAATCTCGAAAAATAAGTTTGGATAACTAATTCTCTTCTTAAACAGCTCCAGATGGATATGATTATACACTCCAGCTCCAGGTCTCTATAAAACTACGTATCTACTTCATCAGCCCTCAACGACCAGGTTAAGCGAGTTTTAGTAACAAAACTGCGCTTTCCGTGCTAACTGGGCCCTGTTCAACTGACGGGTCACCACGGAAACCAACCAACCAACACCGTACGATAAGACGTATACTGGTCGAATGCCCAACATCCAAGCTGGTTCAATTTGGACCAGCGGAAGATTCATCGTGATGCCCTGGATCCCAAAAACGATGCAACACTTAATAAGTTTCGTGCGCCCTTTTTAAATCACAGAATGTGGGATTAAATCTAACTTTCGACGAACTCTCTTCTCGGTGCAAAGAGATTTATTATTCTAAAAATTTAATACCAACTCTTGCTTATTCCCACTTATGAAACTATAAGATAGTTAGAAATTTACACCAGCAATAGATATAAGAGAAACGATACCATATAGTCCCGTAGCTAAGATACTTTCATACTTGTTACCTGCGAAATTTATTTCCAGAATAATAAAACAAAAAACTTTTCCAATTCTTCTGAAACATGTGTACAATTCCCTGCATTTTTCCTGTCGCTGGTCACCTTCCGTTCGCATCGAAGGTAATACCTTAAGATACAATATTGCTATAAAAAACGGGATGATGCCATACTCTGATGCTAGGGCCTCACCTGCGCCTATCGGGACGGAAATTGGCATATTCCGGGACGCAACGCTAATGTAGCTACGTTATCGCCGCTAATTTTTTATCGTCCCACTAGATAGATTTATTGGCGACATAAAAATTACATATTTTTCTTATATAAATGATGCTTTTTTTTCTATTAAACACTATATTAGCCATGGCAAATTTAACAGCGTTATTTACATTTGCTTTTTTTTAACTATTAAGTTAACTTTAACATTTTAATTTTTTTTTATTTATTTGATTCGTACAGAGATTAAATGCGCCGGGAAAGCCAAGAAAAACCAGGCGAGATCATTACTACACAGAAAATAAATCTAAATAATTAAATACAATCCATCTTCTTAATGGAATTCAGTGAAAATATAATAATACTTTTCGTTCTTAACAATTTTCTTCTAGTTCTAATGAATTACACAGCTACAACAACTATACTATTGGCCTTTTTAATACGAGTTTTACTTAACTAGAAGGAATAAGAACAAATAATAGTTATAAGTTATAAATTATAATTAACCTTTTCCTTCTTCTGTTTTGCCCTTTAAAGAATTAAGGGGGAACATCCGAGTAGAAAGCAGAAAAATAGGTGAATTTTAGAAATTATTATTTCAAAAACTATTTGCTCGATTTTATCCAGGTTGGTTTTATTTGAAAGTATATATGTTGAGCTACGCTAATAATTTTTTTTTATAAATATATATCAACCGGGGGCTCTGCTGTCATGGTCGGCGTAAAGAATGTCCGTCGCTCGCACGGTCTGCGGTTCCCAAGATTACATGCAGTCGGTTGATCCAAAACAAAAATTTACAAAAAGATTCTGAAAATGTAAAGTATGATACGCTACGTAGGTTTTTTTGGAACGCCGAAATGGCGGCCGATTGAACTTTATTTTCTGTTTTTAACCTCAGTTATCGACCTTTCTGGCTTAATAAAAAAAAAAGTAAATAAGTAAAAAAAAAAAACCTACGTAACGAAGTAGAAAACATATCCAAAAATATTGTGTGAAATTTTGGAAGCAATCGGTCAAGCCGTTTTCCGAAGATTGTGGGGACCGTCTTTGAAGTACGTTTCGAGATAATCGCGTTGGAGTGACGCTCTATATAGAGAATTCACGAAGGGTCCATTCCGGTTAATTTCCCATAACTTTCACATTTATTGTAATTTCAATATGAAATTTACACACAATGTTCTTAAGACTACAAACTTTAAGATAAGCAAAAAAAAAATTTTTGATAAAAAAAATGTTCTACTCGGATGTACCCCCTTAATTGATATGTTATAGGCTACATTCTACCATTAATTTGTTTTTTACCTTAATCAGAAAGAGCGAAGGATTAACAATTTATATTAACATAACTTTTTGGGTTGATGTTACTATATTACCAGCATACAACATGACATAAAGTACAAACGCTCAGTTTTTTTTTTTATTTATTCAAGATTAAATAAAGTTGAGAGTTATAATTTCCCAATCTGAGCACGCTTAAGGCTAGGCTTTAGAGATATAAAAGAAAGAAAAAATTTTTTTTTAAAGGAACGGTAGTCCAATTATCAATATTATGCAAGTAAATGATCCTAACAACAGATAACTATTTTTTTGCTAAATAAAATTCCCAATTAATTTACCAACCTGTGGGGACAAACGTCAAAAACAAGATTTTCCAAATTATTGCTATTATACCTTTTGTTGTAGAAGGTCAATTGGTTATTCCTATTAGTTATGAGTTCTTTTAGGTACCGATAGAAAAGAAGGGAAGGAGGGAAATTTTTATAGATGAATTTTTCGTTATTCAAACCATATCTTTGCTCAAGAGTGATGGGGTCTACTAGCTCTCTTAAATCGGGAATGTCGCTATCCTCTAGGTTTTTAAAGTTCTTTATAAAGCTGTTGACCAGAAAATTGTCAATTGTTTTGAACTTCTTGAATTTCTCATATAATTTAGCTTTGGAAATTCTCTCGAAGATGTTCCTGTCACTATCCAGATGCACAAAGGCTTCTTTTGTAGGAAGAGATCTGTACAGAATTTTTCTATCAAACACTCTGAGCCCGTTCATTTGGGCCGAAGAAATCGTACACCAGCCCGCGAATCCATAGATTATTATAGGACGAATTAACTGCTTATAGCAAAGGTGCTCTTTTCTTGTCTAGAATTATCCCTAGATATTTAATTTCATTTACTATCTTAATTTCTCTTCGCCCGAGAAATATTTTGATGTTCGCATTGTCTTTCAGATCTTTGGTTATGAAATTTTCGTATGTCCTAAAGAGAATTGCTGAACATTTGTCATAATTGAAGTCCATTTTCCAATTACTGCAGAAGTTATGACCCCTAGCTAAATGGGTGTTTATGTCATTGATCGCCTGATTTACATTATTGTCCGTTTTCAAGAGTATTATGTCATCAGCAAATAAGATTGTCTTCACCCATGGGGATAGAATTAATGTACAGATTGAAAAGAGTAGGTCCTAGAATAGATCCTTGCGGGACCCCAGCTCCTATCATTGCTTCCTGCGATGTTGCTCCATTGACTCTGACTGCCATACGTCTGTTAGTTAGGAAGTTATTTAATATGAATTAGGATAATGTTTCTAGGGAGATTGAGTCGCATAAGTTGGAAGATCAGTCCCTTAGCCCATACCGTATCGAAGGCTTTCCTTAGACTAAACTGAATGTCGGTCTCTGTGCACGCATCAAAGGGCTTAGCGTCTCGCATTGCGCGATAACGTGACCACACTTGAATGTGCCAGTTGATGTTTAGCCGGTGATCGATTCGAACACGCTGACAGAGCTGTCATAGTTTGGAGTTTTGTTGGTCCTCTCCTCTTCGCAATCCATTTTAAAATTTCGTTGTCTTTGCTTCTACAGTTGATGGATGGAATGTCATTTGAAATGTCATTATCGCGCTAAACATAGACGATAGCCGATAAATCGCTAATGTTGCTACTGGACTGCGTCTTGTTTAGCGCTGAGTGTTTATCGGGACATATTAGCGTTCAATTTACGCGATAGGCGCTACGCAGGTGAGGCCCTAGCATGAGAAATACTAATTGCATTTTCCCTTTAAGCTACTCAAAATCTGTTTCTAGGATCAAAGACTATCAACTTGGTCCTGAACAAGTCAATCGGCTGGTCTTAAACAGATCGAAATCCTCTGGAAGCCACAGAAAGTATCTTTTGCGCATTGTACAAAAGGACCAGCTATAGGAAACAATATGAAGTCTTATTGGAATGAGATTGAGGAAAAGCTTTAGTATCACGCACAAGCGAAAAAGTAACGTAAGAGATTTTTCATATTTTACATTTACGTTCCAAATGAAACTTTGGTATGTTTTAGAATGTGATCAATAAAAATTTTTGACATTCGGGACGTAAAACAATGAATAAAAACGTTTTCAAATTTTTGATTTCATCCAGCCAGTACAGTTCGAGACGCCATTATGGCATGTTTGGCTGACGCGCGCTACGCTCCAACTACCTTCCGTGCAGCCCTGCGGGGCTCAGTGATTAAAACTCCCTTTTCGCGTTCATGTTTGGCTGTCGCGCGCTACGCTCCAACTACCTTTCGTGCAGCCCTGCGGGGCTAAAGGGATTTAAACTCCCTTTTCCCGCATCCATGTGTGACGAGAAACGTCAAACGGAACCGTCATGGTGGTTAAAATGTACTGGGTGAGCAAAATTAAAAATTTGAAATCGGTTTTTTATATAGTTTTACGTCTCGAATGTCAAAAATTTTTATTGACCACATCCTAAAACATACCAAAGTTTCATTTGGAACGTAAATGTAAAATATGAAAAATCTCTTACATTAGTTTTTCGCTTGTGCGTGATACTAAAACTTTACCAGCTTATGATATTGAAAATAATTTTTTTTACTAAACATTCAAATTTAAATGCGGTGTGCCAAGGTTTGGGCTGCAAGTACAGGCGATATCAATCTATCTGCATTTTGTTGTTTTTCCCGTTAGTCGCATTTTCGAAAACAACAAAAATCCCGTTAGACCCTCGTTCCCTTTTTTGATTTTGTGACCTCAAGTCCCGAACGCAGACTCCATTTATCCTCCACCAGGAAGTTCTGCTTTTCATGATGGTAAAGAAAGCGGGAAAAGGCCCGGTAAAGTTGATTTCTATAACCGCCAACAATTTCAGCCATTCTACGCGGCAATGCGGATTGGGGTCATTGTGGAAAATAGAACGAGCACGTCCATCTCCCGATAGCATTTCGTCTGAAAAATAAAGATTCGAACGTAACATCTATTTAATTATCCAATTATCTTCAGCATGTTAGTCATGTTGTAAAAGTTACAGCTTGTTGAATATTGTGAAATTGGGGCCATGAAGTATTTGATTTCCGACTCGGGAGTCATTCCGGGGAGACGGAGGTGATACTTGCGACTTGATTCTTCACTATCTTAATTTCTTGCACCTAGAGAAACCGTGAGCCATATGGACTGTAATCTAAACAGTAATTATCACTCACTTATAATTATAAGCAATTCAAAACTATTTTTCCTAGCAAAATCGTTCCTTCTCAAGGACGGAAAGGATCACATCGTTCTATCGAAATTTCTCTTCCGTCACATACATGGAAAAACAATAATAAAAATTTAATAAGACAATAAACAAACAATTGCTCACATCTTCATCGAGATTTCCGCACGCAATATATTGCACATTTGCAAACAAATCGTCTTTTACGGTCGCCGTCAGAGCTTCCATGATTGCCGCGGACCCATGGAATCGTCAAGAGAAAAAAGAACACACGCACGATCCTCCTTCGGAAAAAAGCCGCGAAAAACTTAATAAAAACGAACTAATTCTCGAATATAATCGCGACCGATAAACATGATAGTTACGGACCAAAACTAAATCAACTTTTAACAAAATTCGTTCGATAAAGTACTTCTTAATTTAACCTAAACTCGATTTTAATCTGGAGACATCGGACACGGCGCCATTTCTCTTTGCGCATAGAGTCTAATGGTATAAACACAATTGCGCCAGCGACGGGCGAAGTTCGCTGTCAGAATTGCGGCACCGCGAATTTTTCGTTGCCGCTGGATTGATTTTGCTGCTGCCACCGTAGTTTGTCACTCTTCGTTGGCTTGTTTTTTGTGTGATCTGCCTGTGTCTCAACAAAATATGAAATTTAAAAATGTCGTTCGGTCAAAAAATGAATTGAGACCGTGCCGAAACACGATATTTTACATAATTTTTTCGCTTTTGTATTTCAGCAGTGCGAAGGCGAATTTTGTCGCTGCAGTTGGCCGCCGAAATTCAAGTCCCACTGGCTTGTGTCTTCACTAAATCGCTCGAATAGTGCGTTCAACGAATAAATTTTTCGGAAATATACGTGAATCGCGCAACAATGCTCGCGCTGTCAAAAACTTCAAGTGTCAAACGGATGAAAAAAAGTCGCGAATTCGTTTTCGATCCTTAAAGTAGCGAAGTTCGTCGTTTAAAAGTGAAAAATGTCGACAATTAAATTATTTTCGTTGGCCAAATACGGTTAGTAATTTCGAGGATTGCTTGTTTTTGTGCTGTCACTTCTTTTTAATTCAATAGAAGCGAAAAGTTTCATCAAAACAAAGTCGTTGAGGTTATGATCTCTTATGTCACCTCTGCCGAGTAGATTTCAATGAAAATAATAAAATTAAAATGTTTTATCGGTTTATTGCGATGTGGCGAAAGTTTAAATTTAATTCAATTAATGTGGGGAATTTGCCGTTTCGTCAGCAAAACAGTGACTACGAATGTCGTCACGGTCTGATGAAGAGCTCCGTTTTGATGCTGAATGTCTTTCTTTGGCAAAAGAAGGACGTTTCTGAACCCGGCTTAAGGTTCACGACATCTTCAGGCCACTTTCTTATTTCTTAGGAGCACGTTCTTGCCTAAAGTTTTAAGTACCTTGCTTTTTTCGATTTCTGTGCGACCTAGAAGTAGCTCGCTCTTGTAGAGTCATTTTCAGTCTGTCGGTTTTTACTTCTGTGAGATTCAGAGTAGTCTTACCTGTGCATTAAGAAGGAAGGAAACAGCCCCCTGAGTAATAAATGGACATAACTTTTATACACTTTTGTATTGTAAGCTGTGCCGAAGTTTTTAGTAAGAACAACTTACTCTTCATCCATGGATCGCTTTCCGATTGATTTCGGAGTATTCCAGAGAATTTTGGAATAATTTTTATTTGTCGCTTTGTTTTGCTAGTAAAATGATACTGAAGAGCTGTTATAAGTTACGCAAAAACTTATTTATCAATAAAGTGCCGAATGACAAGAAATTGAGTATTGTGTTCCACTTCGGCAAAATACTCAATTCTGTCTCACTTGGTTAACATTGCTGAAATTTGGTTCTGGGTCTTACCGTCAGTTGTACATTGCAACGAGGCATAAAGCTTCAAACAACCGTGTTTTGATTTTAGCTTCGACCTCGATCAGGCAATATTAACCGGCGCTTAAGACCGAGTCCAGAAAACGGCAATTTGGTTTAATACTATACCTAATACTACCGGCATTTCTAGTAAGTTAGTAAACAAAACGAGCTATTTACGTTTGGAAATTAATGCATTTAATACGGCTCGAGTTTGTATTTATTACTCAACTGACCTAACGGCAATATACGAGTAGATGGGGGAAAATCCAAGCGTCCGGATTACATACGGGAATAGGGCTTCTGTTACAGTGCTAGGCACAACAGCTGGCTTCCCAATATTGGCTTTCAGAGATGCTCCAACTAAAATTATTGCTTTCTATAGGGCCTGTAACGGATATTTTCATTGAGTATCTAGACTCAATATTCTCGTAACCATCCTAAGTTGGTTTCAATAGGGAACACAAAAATGAACATAGTAGACTATACCTTAACACAAAATTATACCGAAATGCTAGACCTAAATAATGTCAAGATCCTTTGCAATTTACCAACAAGGTGCTATGCATGCATTCCACTCTGTTAGACCATGTTTCGACTAATTGCTGCCAGCTTGGAATTTCTGTTGACCTTGTTCAGAACGATTGGCCAGATCTAAACCACTGGGTAAACACACTAACAATTAAAGATGCCCAAATTAGCAAGGCAAAATTGACTTCAAAAAGCATAAGTTTTCTTCAGTCAAAGAGCTATAAACCTACGGAGTTTAGAAGTCAATACCGTCGAAAGAATTATAAACGCAATAAAATATGCAATGTCTACAGCTACAACTATAAAAACTAGACGAACAATTAATAGTACGATTATCACAAATGACATACTAAAACAGAAAAAAACAATGTGTATAACAAAATAATCCAAGATAAAATATGAATACTACAAAGTCAAAAGAGAGACCAAAAAATCAGACTAGCCAAAGAATAATATTACGGCCTACAGTCAAAAAATTAACCGTCACCCCGATAAAAATTTGGAATATTATCAGGGAAACCACTTGCAAAGGTAACAGTAACGCCTTGTGGAACAATTAGGCTGGCCGCACACTGAAAGAGCAAACCTGTTTTAGTCAAAAACGTGTTTGACTAAATATGTTTTTCGTTTCTGTTTAAATGCAAATTTAATTTTCAGACGCACACTGATTAGTCGCGTGACTTTTGATGAAATATCACTTTGACTTTTTATTGTAAGAGACCTCACACGAAATTTCATTTGTCCGTGATTCTGTTGGAACTTTTGAACGAAGGTGAGCTCCATGTTTGTAAACTTTTCTGTTTTTCCATGTTTTGTATCGGAATAACTCTTTTCTGTTCTTCAAAGTGTACACAAATTTAAGAGAAATGTCTGGGAACTCAATGCAATTTTTTGTGGCGGGGTGGACACCTTTTGTGAAGAAAAATTTGGTTGTTGTTGTATTAACCACCAGGTTCGTCACGCTCTCGTGGTTTTCTGTCAGATCGATAAAAAAATGTAAACAAATAAAAATTTGTCAAAACTACGTCAACTATACACAAAATAAATTTACGGTTGACATTTCTTGTCACGGCTGCATACTTGGCGTTGTTGCGCTTGTGCAACTAATCGCTAGTAGCGAGAGAACGAGAAGCTGTAGTAATTTATTTTCTTCACAAAAGGTTTCTACCCCACCACGAGAGTTTCCAGACCTGTAATACACGACCGTGATTTTTCCATGCATTTTGCATTGCTACCTGAGCGCGGTCTTGATCACGATTCTTGAGCATTCATTCTTGGCATTGATGACGTTTACGTGCGGACCAGACCAGTCTGAATAGACCATAAAAACCAGTTTGGTCGTACGCATAAACGAAAACCAAACCAGTGCATTTGGATTGATTTTGGTATGGACCAAATGAAACTAAACCAATCCCAAGTTTAGTTTTAAGTTAGATGTAAGTGAACTAACGGGTTTTGTGAATTTTCTCCCGTACATTACCTATAATTAACTGTATTTTTAAATGATATCTGCCAAAGCATTCAAATAGTATTAATTAAGTTGTAAAGACCTTTTGTCTAATCTCTATACCATCCCAAATCAAATAAATATTTGATTTGGGATGGTATAGTTAGCATTTCGAAATAAATATATCTATCTATCTATCTCAAACCAATCTCGTACTGTGAAAATGCGTACATAAATGCAAGACCGAAAAATAGCAAACCAGTCTATGTGGACTAGTCTGGTCTGCACGTAAACGCGACCAATGAACACATTGTCATAGTTGCTTTATTGCCTTCACCGGCAGTTATATTTCGAAATTTTGGGCGAATAATACGTGCGTGATTCTTGCAAGTAAACGCTGAAGCCACTCAACCGATCTTGATGAATTTTTGTCCATCGTCCGGAACTAGAACCAAGTCAACATTTTTATTTTTACTATTTATTTTGTTGCACAAAAGAGTGTAAGAAGTACCATTTTTTGTTTCTTTTCGAAAGTCCGTCATTTTACTTTATTATTTTTTATTGTTATTTCATGCATAAATAACAATAAATTTCTTGTTCCGGACAGAATCACAGTTGTACTGAATCCAAAACTTTTGATTTTTTTTAATTAAGATGAATCTGCTGAACGAAATTAATCCCGTCTATTTTTCGGGCAGTTACTTTTAACACTACTTTTAACTTTTTAACAACAAAACTGTAAAAAGTTTTTTAAAAAAATGTCAGTTACTTTCAGAGTATATTTATTAAGCCCAAAAAAATTACATCAAAAAATTTCCTAAATATAGCACCTTTTAACGTACAAAGTAGCATGAACCCATAAATGTTTCGACACGAAACGACGATTGAGCTATTGAGGTCGAGCAGCCTAATTGCGACTAAACGCATCTAAACGAGCTTCAAGGCACGCGACTAATCAGTGTGCTCTGATCATTGAATTGCTATTGAAACAGCGACATAGTCATATTTAGTCAAAAACGTTTTTGACTAAAACTGTTTCTGCTCTTTCAGTGTGCGGCCAGCCTTAGAGATCACACAGTCACCGCCAATTTATTGAACGAACACTTTGCTATGATTGGAAGGACTCTAGCGGAAAATGTGAAAAATAACCAGCGCTAATGTTTTCTTCAGGCAGACTTGTGGCTATAATACTATATTCCTCTTCCCAACAGATAAGGAACAAATTGAAAAAATCATTTCAAGGCTCAAAAACAACACAGCACCAGGAATCGATAGTATAACAACAAATGACGTAAAACTGGTGAAGCTATTAATATCAGAGGCTATAAATGTTTTTCTGAGCAATGGAACTTTCCCTCGGGCTTAAAACTGTCGTTAATCCAAATAATTTTCAAAAGTAACTCCACCAGAGACATGAATAAATATCGTTCAAACACGTTGATCGGTTCGAGAGAAAGTGGAATTATCGAAAAAGTTATAAGCAGTAGAATATTGAGATTTGTAAAAGAAAATTTTGAATTCGACAAGCACCAAGAAAAGAGTAATACAACTGCAGCTCTGATTGATGCTAGGGATAAAGAGACATATAGTGCATCTTTGTTTATTGACTTAATAAAGATATCTGATACGGTAGACTACAATCTCTTACTGCAAGTATTAGAAGATGTAAGCATCTGCGGAAAAGCAAAAAAAAAATTTGTGGTGGACCGGGAATATATAACTAAACATATGAATAAACTTAGCGATCCAAGATCAATCAATGCTCCAAACGTAACGATCTAATTGAGACTTCTATTAAAATAACAAACGGCCAAGAAATACATAACTTCAATACGCGACACCGATATACAGCAATATCGATAAATTAATAAAACAAAAATAATAAACACAAGCATAACTAGTTTTAAACAACGTTCAAAGGGTTTGATCAGACCAATACCACATTAGCTCAACAATCGCAATTAGGTAAAAGGTATTGATGAGGGGACGAAAAAAACATTCGATACAATAAATCCTGACATACTTAAAGAAGGATTCGACGAGCGGGGAATTCGCAGAACAATAAAAAGTCAACACCGGTGTACTGGTGGGATCTATAATGAAACCAACAATGTACTTATTTTATATCAACGTGAAGCAGTGTTGCTAGCGAAGTATGTAATATTCGCTGATGATACGTTTGTAGTCTACAAGAAAAGATATCAAACCAATCTGAAGAATAACGAACGCTTTGATAAAGATCGCACAAATAAAAACCAAACAGTATTTTACCCGGAAAACTAGTTTTTTTTTTCAAACAATAAACTAACGATTGATTAAAAAGCAAAGCGGATTAATTAGCACTTCCGAAATTCTTTAATACCCAAATTCTCTCTCAGCATATGCGAAAACTCAATATGAATGCCGAAAAAAAATTCCACGCGTCCTTTCAACTCTGCGTCTGGTCAGATAACTTAATATAGCCTGCATTTTCAGGGGATTTCAGGACCAAACCCTCCTCATCCTTACAGTTTTGACAGACATTAGGGATGTACTTATGTTCTAATTGCCATAATCAGTAGATACCCCAAGAAATTTTGCGGCGTAGGTGGTGCGATAGAAGAGTTGGTTCGATGATCTTCTCTCACCGAACAAATATACGTGGAATAGCAGTAATATTTTATGCTATGACACATTTAATAGGTTCATTATTATCAAGTTTAAAGTTTTGTACCTTCAAAAATCGAGTTAATTAAAAACTTATACCAAATTACTTTCAGGCAACCGAGTTATTCAACCAGCCGTTCGTACATTTGCATCTCGTGATCTAGTCGAACCCCAGAAGGGCTACGTGTATGTAAACAACAAAGAACTGAGCATGGACTTCAAGGATATCACAGATCGTGCTGCCCAAACCCTGTTCTGGACTGAATTAGTACGTGGATTCGGTGTAACGTTAGCTCATATCTTTAAAGAGCCGGCCACAATTAACTATCCGTTTGAGAAGGGACCACTTAGTCCACGATTCCGTGGCGAGCATGCATTGCGACGATACCCAAGCGGAGAGGAACGATGCATTGCATGTAAATTGTGCGAAGCAATTTGCCCAGCGCAAGCAATTACTATTGAAGCGGAAGAACGGTCTGACGGAAGTCGACGAACAACACGCTACGATATCGATATGACGAAATGTATCTATTGTGGATTTTGTCAGGTAAACATTAGTTTATTCGAAATATCGATCAGCCGCGAGCAGTTATTAAAATATCGATAAATTTTTCAGGAGGCATGCCCCGTTGATGCTATTGTTGAAGGACCGAATTTCGAATTTTCAACGGAAACCCACGAAGAATTGCTCTACAATAAGGAAAAATTGTTGAATAATGGCGACAAGTGGGAATCGGAGATTGCATCAAATATACAAGCCGATCACTTGTATCGTTAATTTTGTTCCGTACTTTTACTAGGCAATATGAAACGATCGGATTTATGTACAGATTTTGTATCGTTTCAAAATTAATAAAATAGAAATTTCGTGATAGATTTCGTTTCCATTGATCACTCCTGGAGTTCAATTTAAAAGAAATAAAATAGGAATCTAATAAAACAAACAAATTTATGATCTCATTTGATTTATATTTAGATCAGATCTATACAACTGTTCAGGGAACCAGAGCCAACCGTGAGTTTAAATAACATTTTTTCAAATGTGCCGTTATTTCGTTATACAATTGAAATTTCATCGAACAAAACGGACATTTAGAAGGTTTCTCTATATCGTGCGCGTTCTCTACATGCTCCATCAATTTCAATTTGCTTTCACACACCATACTACAAATTTCACATTCGAATCCCGATTGCAAAGACGATATTTTTATTGACGATTTTTTTTTCGCTGTAACTGTCCGACATCCCTCAGCAATAATTGGTTTTGGCTTTCTTTGTAATATAGTCTGGTGTGAGATTGAATGCCACGTTAATTGTATTGCTGTACAAAACATTTTATTACAAATTTCACATTTATGTAATCGTTCCGAGCGAACCGAAT
This sequence comes from Beris morrisii, assembly GCA_951812415.1. Classification (NCBI taxonomy): domain Eukaryota; kingdom Metazoa; phylum Arthropoda; class Insecta; order Diptera; family Stratiomyidae; genus Beris; species Beris morrisii. Next base: position 113,537,742 of record OX638312.1, on the reverse strand, counting down.
TTGGTTCGTCTGCAGCTTTGATATTTGTCGAGAATAGGATGTGGTGTTCACAATGATTACTAATATCACTAACTGGAATTAAATAGACTAAAGTGACTGGTGGTAAAAAAAAATTTTTTTCAGTTACCTATAACTTCTTTACAAATCATGCAGAACTGTTCTTTCGTGTGATCGGTTAGAATATGACGCCGAAGCTCGTCGATTCCACTGCAAGTTTTAGCACAGTTCTGACATCGAATTAATATTTCGGCATTATTGTCCACGTCTTTAAAGTTTTGTTTTAATTGACGACGCATTTCGTATTCTTTTTCCATCAAATCAGAGTTTCGCGTTGTTTCACATTCCGCCATTTCTGCATCTTGAGCGATATTTACAGTGTTTGCTAAAACAGGTACATATTTATTTAATTTTATCTAAACTATAAATTTTACCTTCTTTAGCAACTAATAGAGCTTATATTTAAAACAGCGCAAACTAATTGCAGATTTTGTAACTGTTTCCGACAATACGAATATTTTGTCCAGACATTGTGAGTGGGAATTGCTCAGTCATATCTTAAAAAAAAACAGAGCACATCATCTGCAAGTAGACTCTGGACTGGAATCCACAGGAAAGATGTATTATGGTTTGACCATAAAACTTATGAGAACGAACTATGCATATTAAGAAGCAAGTTTAAGGATTGAGGATTATTCTAGTGATGATTGTAATTTTGATCGTTGCCTTTCTTCGGTATCTCAACAACGACACTCCTTTATTTCTTTTTTTAATGTTTTAATGACAAGTAGACAGAGAATATTAGCGTTTTAAGAAGTTTGTACGATAGGCTTTATTTCCGGATAGACTGGATGGCCGTAATTTTTTCCTCTCTCTCTGGGGGATATCGTGGAAAACGTAAAAAATTTAACCGTTTATACTCGAAACAGAGAGAAAGTCTTAGCACAGAATTCGTTGCTCATTATTATGTTGATAGCAAACATGACTTCATGAAGTCCCACGAAAAAGGGTTTACACGGCAGAAAGCTCGAGACACCCAATCGTTCTAGAGTGATAGAATAGCTCGCAGTCTGGAATAAACGCAAACCATCATGAACCCCAGTCAGTCAAGATAAGTGTTGCGAACTACATCTTACAAATTAACGAACGCATCAAGGACCATAAGCATCGCATGCACTTGTAATGCAATGGTATTGCCTTTTGGTGAGACCAAAATTCCTCCTTCTTCTACGACCCGTCGAAAAGTGCAACATGTGTAAAAAGAAGCAGTCTCAAATACATCTAAAATAAACCTAAAATATATTTTAAATAAACCTAGAATACAACAGTTGGCGACGAGGATGGCGAACAACATAAGTATAGAGCCATTTGATAACTCAAAAATTATATTTTCCAGATGGATTGAAAGGCTAGAGCTGTGTCTTAGCCTGAAACCATCTGCAGCAAATACCGTAGAGCGAAAAGCAACATATTTGCTCCACTATATAGGGCAATCGTCGTATAACATCCTTTTGGATAAAATTCATCCGGCGAAAACAACTGAAAAAACCAACGACCAAATCGTAGCACTTCTGAAATCTCATTACGAGCCGCAGCCTCTTGAAATTGTCGAGAACTTCAATTTTCACCTGCGAAAGCAAAAGGAAACAGAAACAGTGGAGGATTACATGGTTGGATTGCGAAAAATGGCAATCCATTGCAAATTTGGTCCATATTTGGATACAGCGGTTCGGAACCAGTTCGTATTTGGCCTAACGAGCAAAACTACGCAATCCAGGCTTCTGGAAACACCAGATCTAACAGCAGAGAAGGCACTGGACATCGCAACTGCAATGGAGTTGTCATCAAAGGGCGGTGAAACTATACAAATTTCAAAACCAGAGGTAATTGATTTCATTAGAGACAAGAAAAAAAGTAAAAATAAAAAAATCTACAATTTTTATAAGAATTATATACAAAATCCCAAATTCTTAAAACCCATGGAAAAAAACATTATATTACCGCTGCAGAAGCGAAACACACCTTGCAAATAAATGCATTCATAATAATAAAATTTGTTCTGTTTGCAATAAAAACGGGCATTTAGCCAAGATGTGCTTCAAATCCAAAGCGACAGGTAGAAATCTAGTGCAACAAAATATCGAGGAAGTTGTTGAGGAGGTATATATATATGTTGATTGGTTTGAAAACGCGTGTCGTTCTTTTAGGTGGTGAATCTGGATTCTTCGGTTCTTGGCTGATCTGGTTTTTCATGAGCTACTTGAAAGGTTTGGTTTTAGATCACTTTCAAAAATGGCATCTTCGGCAAATTGATTATTACATCCGAGTTGATTTCCTTCAGTGAAAAGTATTTTTGCGTAAGAGCGGATTACTCTCCCAGTAGTTCGCATCCCATAATGTTTTTGGCGACTTACTTTGACGTAGACAGAAAACACTAAGCCGAAAAGTTTCACTTCATTACGGCAATTAAATTGTTTAGTACTCGACATTTGGATTGTGGTTGTGGATGGACTCAGTATGCTTTACACAAAGTATCGCAATAACTGTAATGATGTACGCATTTGTACAAAAAAATTCTGTCAACCTGAAACAACACCTCGTATCTACTGTACCACGTTCCAAACGCATTATTCTCTTCTGCGACGTGTTGCTAACGAAAAGAGTTTCTACCAGCTTTTCTGTTGAAGTTAATAGCATTCTTATCGCTTGAGCCCTTTGAGAATTTTCGAGCGTTCATGTGAGGTGCTCTATTAATTTATTTTATTGCACGAACAGGCTACCGATCGTCCATGCTTCTATTTTGTGACCCAAAATATTGTTTCAGGTTGTCACTTTTTTCGGTTCAGTACACAAACCATATATCATCTTTTTGGCAAAATTGGTTAGCGAGATATCGGAATCGAAAGATGTTCACTTCTCCCATCCGAATGACACTTTCTTTTTTTGTAAAAAAATGTTTCTTGCTTAATATGCAATAACCGAGTGCCTCGTAGCATGACCGGTCAAGATATATGAATTTGTCTCAGTTCCAGCTTTCGAGTGAATTAGTAACACTCCGCCAACCAAAACAACACAAACGGATCCACCCAATCTACCCACTAAACAAATTCGAAGTTAATATCTCAAAGGTTCTGGGAGTTACGAGTTCTTTGTGGTCTACTAGTCCTAAAACTCAAAAATACAAAATTTCATGCTAGCTATTATTTTTTTGGAAATTTTCGGTCGAGCACGATTCTTTACTCTAACAATAAAGTAAAAATGAAAGCTTTTGAATCTAAAATTAAACTAAAAAAAACATGATACATACCACTATCATTTATTTCGAATGGTTCAATTTTAATATCGACAATGTTGTTCGTTTCGTCCAGTTCCTCGTCTACGTCCCCTGCATTATTTCTTGTAAGCAGTAATGGTTCCAAAAGCTCTTCGGAAGTATTTTCGCTGACATCTTCCTGTCCTTGGCTCAAAACATTTTCCAAAATATCAGCATCGCCGGCACTTTCATATTTAACAATAATCGTTGCCAACAGCTCGCCCGATTCATTAGGGTCCGCTTTCAATTCATAATTCTGAATATGAGTTTGATTCGAATCTTTATATCCGACTTGGTCTTTATTCTTATCACCTTCTTGGTCCTTGATATTTGTTTGAATTTTTGTAAGTTTTTTCCTTTTAGCAAGCGGGGATCTAAGCAAATGCTTATTGGATGTGATTATCCTATGCGGCTTTGAAGAAGAAGTTGCAATAAATTTACGTCGTATATAGTTTTTCCCTTGATTCACTAAACCGGTTGATTTGTTCTTATTTTCGAGATCCGTGCTAGTGTCCATTGTATTATTGTGGTTTCTATTCCGCGAAGAACTTATAGAGTCCATAACTAATTGATTTTTTTGTTTTTGACATTTTTGTGATAAATTTTCTTCATTGTTTTGTAAGCTAGTTGTTTTAATCGAACAAACTGATTGATCGGGTAGATCATATTGATGCTCTGCGATTACTGGTTGTAGTATGTATGATATTGATAAAGTTAACGGCTTTACTTTTTGTGGAACTGTATCAGGTTGTGGTGTAATGCGTTGCTCCAAGAAAACATTTAATTTCGATTGAGCTTCTTCACAATTGCGTTTAAATGAAAGGAAACTATCGATTTGTTGCAGACATGATCCACAAATTTTGTTGGGACAACTGTCCGTAGGTGATATCTGTAAGTTAAAACACTATTGAATTAATGAAGTGGAAAACATTATTGCTGAACTCAAATCCAACATAGCCCCCGGTATCGATGGTATAACAACAAATGATCTAAAAACACTAAGGTCAATCATATCAACACCCCTTAGCATCGATATAAATAACAATTTGAACAAAAGAACATTTCCAATTTGCTTGAAAACAGCACTGATCTTTCCCATCTATAAAGGTGGTTCAAACAAAGATTCGAATAACTATCGACCAATAGCTTTAATCAGCGCGATAAGCAAAATTTTCGAAAAAGTTATGAACAGTAGGTTCCTAAAATTTTTAAAAAAATATTATGGTTTTGATAATAACCAATACGGGTTTCAAGAAGGCAGCAATACAACGTCAGTCTTGGTTGACGCTATCTAGTTTATAAACGAAGGTCTTGACGAAGGTTCCTATATTACTGCGATATTTGTGGATTTAAAAAAAGCCTTCGACACTGTAAACCATAAAATATTACTTGAAGTATTAAAGGAAATTGGAATTCGAGGAAACGCCAATGACATATTAAAAAACTTTTTAGTTGGACGACAGAATATTACCAAAAATCCAAAAATACTTAGGGCTGACAATTGACGACAAACTCACTTGGACTCCACATAAATAAACTGAGAACTAAAATTGCACCGATTATTGGAGTAATAATATGGAACGGATACCTACAAGTCCCAATAAAGAATGTGATATACAGTGGATGCCGCTTATTGTAATCGCTTTGGGACCAGCCAAAAACAATAACATTAACCGGATGATAACAATAAACGAAAAAAAAAATAAGCGATGAATTCTTTTTGTGGAAAATGGAACCCAACTGTTTTGATAACAAAATGCGGCTTATAACATTATCCGCGATTACAATAAGCGGCATCCACTGTATAATGCTTTCATCCTATCCAGCATAAGTTACCGTCTGCTTATATGGAGCCAGACCTCGAAAAGAAACTTGGACAAAATTGCGAGACTGATGAATAGGGGCATTAAAGCTGTACATAATTTACCTCATCTGACACCATCGGAGGAACTTTACCCTATCTATGGGAAACTAACCATACACCAGTACATAAGCCTGGAAAGAATAAAGCTAATCCACAATATAAAAACCAAGAAACTTAAATCCTCCATCAAATTGATCAACAACCAAAAAATACACAACTTTAACACAAGAAGTGCGAACTCCATTAAACAGCAACATGTTCCAAGGACAGATCGACTTAGAAAGGATCCTGTCTTTGAGGCAATACGAGAATATAATGCTTTACCGACAAATATACAAATGGCAAAGAATGTGTTTCAGTTGAAATGTCTTGCAAAAAAGCTACTTCTATATCGAAACTAGAAACGGTATTAAGAATTGTAGCAAGAATTGTTGCATTTATAAACGACCTGGAACCAGATAATTATTCAGGCGGCTTCTCGAGATTATCGAAGATTCTAAGGAATGGTTGTAGATTGTGTTGTTGCATGTTTTACGTGTTTGTTTTTTAAACTTTTCACAATCCTCTCTCCTTTTCACATATATTTGTTTATATTTATTAATAATTTTATTTTTCTATATTAAAATATTTGAAAACTATATATCTCGGTAGGACCCCTTATACTAGTGAGTTGCATTGGCTGGGGAGTACTCTCGGGTTAAGGTAATTTGATTGGACATTGAGCCCAAAGTCGGTCTACATGCATGAGTATATCGATACGGTGAAAATTTGAATAAGATACTACAAAGCGCACCCTTTTTGCCTTTGTGAATGTAAGGGCTTACCACACAAAAGACTTCGTATCGTTTACTTAGGTTCCCATCTCATAGGTCGCGTTTACGTGCGGACCAGACCAGTCCCCATAGAACGGTTTGGTATTTTCCGGTCTTGCATTTATGTGCGTATTTTCACAGTACTAGACTGGTTTGGTTTCATTTGGTCCGTACCAAAATCAGTCCAAATGGCCTGGCTCAGTTTACATTTATGCGTACGACCAAACTGTTTTTGTTTTAGACTGGTCTGCATGTAAACGCGACCATAGACTCCTCTTAACATTAACAGGAAATATGAACAATAAGTCGAATTAAGAATAAGCCCAATGGACGCATCAGTGATGCGGGTAAACAGACCCATCTCACTATCTAAAATCTACAAATCCAGAGTCGAGGATATTTAGGAACTTACCTTATTATTGATAAAGACTGCCAAAAAGTTGGGAACAGACATACCGGCGACGGCAACTTGTGAATCATTTTCACCAAATACGGGGTACATGTTACCCTTAAAATTTAAACAAGTTCTACACATCGATACTTGCTCCAAATTTGCCATTTTTATATTTTCCTGCTCTGAATTCAATGGGCAAAAAACTGAGTTTATTTTAAATTACAGAAATTAAGTCAATAATTAATTTAGCGGTTCTACCTTCTGCGTACTGTTTACTGAATTGTTTCTGTTATGCAGCATTCTCCGCACTTTCTGACATTCGTACCTTTATCTAGTTAACCCATAAACGACCAGACTGCGCTGCGTGCGACATTAATCAAGCGAATTCTCTCACCACACAGAGTCCACAGAGTATGGATGGTATCAAAGACACAAACCTGTAAAGGTTGTAGTGCTCCAAAATTTTCTACTCCCTAGTTTCTTCTATTGAAGAAGGATGGCCTTAGGCAAAGAATTGAGTGTGCAAGAGAAATATGTGAAATGCGCGAGACTAAGAATCGACAATGCAAGACCAAGACGAAGAATATAATGGTTGGTGAAATGGTGATTCTATAGTCCTCCTTTGCATAGACGTATGTGCACCCAGTCGGTTTTGTTGATTTTATAAACTTCTCTATGTTACAAAGCTTCCTCTTTTCGATATTATCGAAATCATCGACGAAATTAGCGCCGAGGTTCCGCCTCCCCATTTTCGATAGAGCTGACCACTCGCATATAGAACGTACAAGATTGACTCTTCCACTTCTGGCCGCTACGACAAAGGTCGCTTGCTTCGGCATCCAGCCAGTCTGGCTTGTCTTACTGTAATCATTCCGAGAAGTGTTCTAGAATCTTTTCTGCTCAAGCTTAATACGGACTTGATTTTTTTCGTAATCATATTCAGGCCAAAGAGTTCTTGGTATCGAGTATGTAATTAGGATTGACAGCTTCATCTACCGGACCATTCCTACCTTCTAGGAATGAACGTTAGTAAAAGTATTGATTGGAGTCAACCATAGCGATATACGTACTAGAGATGACGAGCAGCGACTGTTTTGAAGCCGGACAATTCCTCGCAAAGGACCGGCAATAAACACTATGCTACTATTAGCATCTTACCCACATTTACCTATGTTATACTCCGGTCGTGAACACAAAAAACGCCAAACATTTGAATACTAGGCTACTATTTGCATTTCACTGCCACCTGGCATCAAAATGCTTCATACAAAAACGGCGTCTTGTCGTCTCCAGTATTTATATCTCTATGGAGTCAACATATTTATGATGTAGCTTTTGATGCCTCCAAGCACATAGGTTTCTTTCGAAGGTTCAAAAAATTTCACAGTTTTTGCAAAAGTACCATATCAGACCACGACTTGAGTACAATTCGCGTATTTGGGATGGAGCACCCAAAACTTATCTCTCTTTGCTCGACCGTATTCAGAAATTTTCGTTCCGACTTCTACTCGGCATCTACTACAGATATTTCCACGTTCGCTGTAGCCATGAAATTGGTCGTCTTATCCCTAATCTAGATCAATTTCCTCGTAATACTAGATTACCTGAACACGCCCATGTGCCACCCCGAATTTCGTACACGTGGAATTTCGACAGTCATTTCTCTTTCGCGCAACTAGAATGTGGAACGCACTCCCTTCGATTGTATTAGCGAATATAACTTACAGTCCTTTAAATGTAACATCCACCGACTACTTGCATTGACACGTGATATATTACGTTTACAGTTCAATGTACATACCTTCCTTTGAAGATGTTGATAACAACGGTACATCTAAATATGTCTAATATAGTTTTGATCATATTAGATTCGCTACATTATTTTCGACAACAAAATAGAGGAGAACCTCTGCTTTCAATTTGACCAACTCTCTTTCTTCTCTCGTTGAGTCTAATCTTCTGATTACAAGTGCAACGATTTTTGTGGTATTTTTTTAGAGACTGTATATCTGGGTGGTACCCACAGCTATTCTCAAATTTAGTCCTGGAAACGTACGTAATGAGTTTGCAACGTCCACGATTTCAAAAGTTCGTTGATGGCAAATAAAATCTGTCATCAACCGCAATTTCAGTGCAATTTTTATTTTTAGAGATCACGGCTCATGTTTTCATATCTGGCTGTTTAAATAGTTCGTGACATCTCAGTGGATTGTTTTTTTTATCCAAGAACAAGTCCATCATGCGAATAATCAAGATATACCTTACCATGCGAAATAAAGAGAATATTCGAGTATTTCACTCTTATATAGTAAGGTATTGCCCTCCTTATCGCACTTACCTCCAATCGTATCTTCTTCTTCAGGAAATTATCGTCCTTTCATTTGGTCTTAGTTTACTCCATCGAAGCTGCGCAAAACTGCAGGATTTTCCTCATCGCATAGGGTTAGTACATATTTTAGTCGTTACTTACTACTTTTAAGACTTATCGGTATACAAACCTCCTTCTGGGTGAAAAACGGCGCAACTACATGTTGATAATCGTTACTTCAGAGTCAATGTTCACCGGTAGGATAGCAGTGAGATTCCAACCGTTCTGAATTGTTCCATATAATAGTGTTGACACTGTAAATAGATGGTTTTCGATGCAATATAGCATAAGAGCGTATCACAAGCACAGTTGAATTTTATCAACAAAAAACGATATACACTTTTTAAAAGTTTTAAGCATGTGACCAAACATAATTTATAATTGTTCATAACTCAGTTGATTTTTTTACGTAAAAGCCTGGCTAACTCCTAGCTCAATATGGCGTTAACAATTAGTAGAAAAAAAATTATAAATATACATATATTTATTTTTCTATTATTAATGTGATTTAATAATTAAATTCTGTTTTGTAATTTATTTACTATGTATTAATTAATTATTATGAACTAATAAGACTTTATCCTCTTAGTTATGTTAAATTATTAAAATTAACACTCTTTAATCATTTTTAGTTCAAGTTTGTTCCACTTCCATCAATCCTGTCGGTTCCATTTTGTGTACCATTTTAATATGCGCTCGTAAATTCGAATTTTGTCGGAATGCTCCAGAACAAAGTGTACATTTGTACGGTCGTTCTTCTTTATGCACGCCCATATGAGTATTTAATCCATAGCGTTTCGTAAATCCCTTACTACAGATCTCACAAACAAACGGTTTTTCGCCCGAATGAATTCGTCTATGTATAACTAATTTCGAGTGACTAGGAAACGATTTACCGCATTCTTCGCAATTGTTTTTCAATTCACCCGTATGAATACCACGATGACATACCAGGTTCTCTTTACGTTTAAATTTCATATCGCAAAATTCGCAAGCGTGCTTGAATTCTGTATCGTGAACTATACCGTGACGCTTTAAATCCATTCGACTCGAAAAAAATTTCAAACATTGCGTACATTGAAATCGTTTATCTTCCGAGTGTCGAACTAAGTGTCGTCGCAAATATTGTCGTACTTTGAATATCTTATTGCATAACGGGCAAGTGTATGTTTGATGTACATGTTTCAGTGCGTGTCGTCGTAGATTATTTATATCTCGGAACTCTATAAAAAAAACACCACTTAATTCGATCGCTCAACATATATTCCGGAATATAAATGATTTACCTGTTTTACAAATCAAACACAACTGTTCCTTGGTATGATTGGCTACAACATGCTCGCCAACGTCTTTTATACTTTTGTGAATACTAAAACATATGCCACATTTATAGGTCTCTTCATCGTTTGATTTCTGTTGAACTGAAGAACATTTCGAATCTTCAGAGCTGCCGTCAGCATCACGAGCGTTCCATGAATCATCGATGGAATCATCGCCCTCATCCTCGTCGCTAGAATACTCGTCTTTTATTAGTGTTTCGGTAAAATCATTTACAGGATCATTCATAAATCGAATTTCATTCTGCTCTTCCTTAATACAAACTAATGGTGTTATAACTTCTGGAATGACACTCGTATCTGTTACAGATTCTTCTTTTATGGCCGCAAAAGTTTCGTAAAGGGTTTTTTGAGACATTTCACATTTCAATTTGAAAGAGTATGCAGCATTTGCCTCGGATATACAAGTTGCACAAATTTTATTTGGAAAACTGTCGTTTACTGAAATCTAAAAGAAAGAGAGATGATAAAATTTGTCTTTTAAAATTATATCGAATTATTTCGTTCCTTGTGGATCGTAGTAGCTTGTTGGATTGCATCCATTTGAAAGGGTCGCAGGCAATAGATCACTGTACTGAATGATTTGTAATTCGCCTCGGAGCTAAACGCTTGAGCATCCAATATATGTATGAAAACCTAGCTGATATGTTGTTGAAGGGACGCTATCCATTAGTATCAACTTTTTGCCGAGAAATGGGTAAGAAACAAAATGCTCTTCAATGATGTATCGATTAGCCGCTCTTTCAAATGAGATTTCGGCTCACAGCATACAGGACCATTCTCCATAACTCACTGTTGGGCAACCATCCAGAAATCGGACAAACCACTCATGCCAGAAAATATTCCAGAAATTATTATTCGCGTTTAGGACTCTCTGTTTGATTACTGACTCATCAACCATGAGGTGAATAAGGAAGGATGTGGCGGTAATGCTATCGGAATGTAATTTTGCAGCTTTATTCAAAAGTGTGTGACTTTCCATACTAGTTGTAGCAGTAGCTTAAATTGGGAACTTTTCAACTTCAAGATACATATGCAAGCATCTAACGACTGTTTGTTTGAAGGTAAAGTACCCATTGCTGCAGCTTTATCAAATCGCAATTGCTATATAAAATTACAGCTAAAAGCGTTTGAATTAAAGAAGAAAAAACCTCGCTACCCACAAAAAGTATTGAAATAATGCGGAAGGGCACTGCTGGTATGTTATGTGAGCTATTGCTACATGCTACACCATTCCATTAGTCAGATTGACATCGCCTAAGTGGCTAGGCCACAATCAACTCTCTAAACGCCCACTACTGAGAAGAAAAATAATGGATATGAGCAGGATTAAGGTAAATGTGATCCTTCTTTGACAATATCGAGAAAGTACGTTCGGAGATTACGGATGGGTGTTCAATTTTTCGTAGATATATTGAAAGTCTATGTGTCTGCATCACTGCTAATTTGCACGATCCAATTCAATTCATTCAAATAACTGTCTATACATTAACAGTAGGCAGTTGACTAAAAGACTACCTGCAAAAGTGGATACACATGTGAAATGTGTCAGATAAACGAATTCCTATTTATGAATCTCTCAAGCAATCCCTAAGATAGTTTCGGAAGTATTACTTCGCAGTTAAAGCAAAAACAATGATTTTGCGAATGCCTACTCAATGACAAATTCAGCAGGAAACGGCAGACAAGAAATTGAAATGGACTGAACTAACGTAAGGCCTTTCCAATCAAGAGAATGGGCACCATCCGAGGAGTTTAACCCCGGCTTAGGCTATCGCGCCATTGTCGCCGTACAAGACAGCTCTTAAACGCTAGGTTATGGAAAGGTCCCTTAGTCATATTGGGGATGAGGTGAATAGATCGATACATAACGAGCCGACTCGAACTGTAGCGCCCTTAGAATTTTTTATTAAAAAGAAAACCATGCCCGCTTCTAAACCAAGACGGTGCCAGCTCTTCTAAAAAAATTCAAGCTTATTTGCACGATGTTAAGAATATTTCAAGACAACAAGTGTAAACTGTAAGCTTACCACGGCACTTGAGCACAAATTCAGGATATCGACAAGCGGCAGACCAGCAAATGTTTGAGGTTCTTTTTCATCGAATAAAAGAAACATCGGCTCCGTGTCTGAAAGACAGGTTCGGCAGATTTGATCAATATTCATTTTTTGCTAAGAACTTTTACTGTTTATTAAAGTAAATCAACAGAAAAAACAATAATATTTTGATGAAATTTTGCCCGACATCAACACAACACATCGGACACAATTCGTACGCTTTCGCTTCGACAACTTTTCATTTCATTTAAGCAAAAACAAAAACAAGAAAATGTCACAGATTTAAGCTAGCAATCGCTTAGTGGCGCGCCAATCGTATTATAGATATTTCAGGTTAATATTTTTGAGCGGAAATGTACTGAAATGTAAAAGGGAAATCACCGTTTTACAGTAAATGCGATCTTAATTTATGTCTAGAAGATATTAAGAATTTAAATATTAGACCAATTAAATGTAAATTCAATATGGTTAGGTTAGGTGGGTGGGCGCTTAGAGCGACCAAATACATAGAACGCCAATGGGTCCGTTGTGCTCCCACATGTATGTATTACATAGCTGGACCAACATTTAAAAAATAAGAGAGCTCTATTTGGTACCCACACAGTTCTATAGTTCTCTATATCGATTTTAGAAATAGTACGTTGATTAAAGCAGTAAAATAACACACGAAAGTTCGGGGCGAACTTCACGATTTTGAAATTTTAAAGCGCTGTAATATCTTCCCTTAGAGAAAAGAGATAAGGATAATAGATAGAACTCTTTGGGGCAAACGGAACTCCATCTTAAATGACCCCAACCCTTACGGGAGAAGTATTTCTTTTCTCCCTTACTTACAAATTTGTTTAAATATTGAACGTTACCTATTTTCTCAGAAAACCTCTAGATTTTTTTAGAGTTCCGGCTTAGCCAGCTTCACTAATGCCAATTTTGAGATTTGATGTCGTAAAGCCACAGCTTCTGTGAGTTCTAGATGATGAAGGCGTGAGGCAGAGGTAATTGTGAACAAGTAGTCTTTTAGTAACTTCATTTTAAAGTAGTGGGTTTTGGTGATCCGGTAACACCACTGGAAGCGAATCCACAAAAAATATCTGACCACAACCTTTCTGTCCCATAAAATGGTTCTTAAAAAATATCAGAAATGATTGATTGAGCCTCGCGGACACCATCATTGGGAATGTGCATGACATGAGTTTACGATTCTCGCTGATTTGAATTGGGCTTAGATTGCGTCCAGTGATGTACATTGTTAATTAAATTATCTTTTTATAATTTTAATGGAATTATGTTTGTTTAAATAAGCCATTAACATTAGATTACAAAAAAAGACAAATGATATAAATATTAAATACATACTACTTAAAAATGACTTTAAATTGTTTTTCAAAAACCTTTTTATTCGAAATTAGCTTGCATTTACTGATTTTTTTGGAACGCACGGTTGATCCTTATGTACTCGTCTCAAATGCTCACTCATCGTGCTCATTTGTCGGAATGTTGACGAACAGTACGGACACACGAATGGTCTTTCGTTCGTATGAACTCGTGTGTGTACCGTTAGACTGCTTCTCTGTGTGAACTTTTTATCACAATATTTACATTCAAACGGTTTTTCGCCGGTATGTGATCTTCGATGAACGCTCAATTTATAGCTGGACAAACAGATTTTCAAACAAATATCACATTGTATGCTACGCTCTCCGGTATGTTTCGTTCGATGCGTATCGCGTGCATCTTTCCGTTTATATTTCAAGCCGCATATATCGCAGACGAAAGGACAATCGGCCGAATGTGTCGGCATATGAATTTTCAATTCGTTCGAATTGAGAAATAGTTTGTCGCAAAAGCTACATTTGTACTTCTTTTCGATTTCGGAATGTCGACGAATATGAAGATTGAGATAGTCCAACTGTTTGAATTTTTTATCGCATTGATTGCACGAATAGAGCAATGGTACATGACGCATGCAATGTTTTCGCAATTGAGAGTGGTTTTTTAAAACTGAAAATGAACATTGTATTAGTGAAAGATGCAAATAAAAGTGTGTGTTCAGGGAATTACCTTTGTCGCACACATTACACAATAGTTCTTCCGTATGACTGACTAAAATATGGGTTTGTAGGACTTTAGGATTATCAAATATTTCCAAACATTTCGGACATTTATAGTTTTTGAGTTCGTCTAGTCCTTCAAGGTTCGGATCAACCATATTATGAGGTTTGGAGGTAGTCGTTGTCGGCTCTTGCCCAGTCGATTGCTGGAGACTGTTACCGCACTCATAGATATCATATCTCAGAACCGATGCCTCTCCTGTCGTTTCGGTATTGTCGTCTGATGCCTGAGATACTTCTTCTTGGATATTATGTTGATCATTGGATGAAGAACATTCGTCTAAGGAGTTATTTTCAATATCCGAATTATGAATTGCATAATCTTCCAACATTTCTTCCTTAACGCAAATACCATGCACCGGTACGGATTCGTCAATTGCAATGTTATTTAAGTAGTCTAGCAATGTCTTTTCAGCATTTTGGGATTTTATTTTGAACGATTGCGCACGTTTAATTTCCTCGAGGCATGACGAACAGATTTTTTCTGGCAGCCGATCGTTGTAGAATATCTGAAAAATTATTACCAATACGTTATGTGCTGCTTAGGTTTAAGTTAAACATAACAATTTCTGTTCATTTCGAATATCACTACACAGAACTATGAACTACAACACAAACTTAAAAATACTTTCGTCAATACCGGGCGATTCCGATTTGGTTCCACTTGAGTTGGCAGCTTACAATAGCTGTTCCGAAAAACAGAATTAAAAATGTTGGTTTCGTTGGAAACAAAAGGTTTATCGCCACCGCACCACTAAGATTCCCAACTTTAACTACTGGCTAAACTAAGTGTTTTATCCCTTACGAGTGCTGTTTGATAATGACCTGCAAAAATCAAGAAGGAGGGGGCAGCGAAGGAATTTGTTATTTTTTTTGACCTGGACCATCCTTAAATAGATTACGTGCAAAGGTTCAGCCTGATACCTCTTTTAGTTTTTGTGAAACAGCAGTCTAAGCAAGTCAACTTCTAGTAATTTTTAAAAATAAATAAAAAACGAATTTTGTGTGTTGATTAAACATAACGTTTTAAAAGGAAAAACAGCTAAAATAACCAAAGAATAAACATTATGGGGACTCTGGACAATGGATCCGAGTGATTTACAACTGGTTTTCTGAATTCAAGTGTGGTCGTACGAGCACTGAAACCATACCAAGTCCAGGTCGTCCAAATGAAAAAAAAAGTCATGATATCGTGATAGAAGATCGTCGAGTGAAAGTGCGTGAAATAGCTAAGGTAGTGAACATCTCATCTGAACATGTTTGGAATATTTTGAAACATTGTTTGGACATGAGAATGATATTCGCCAGATGGCTGCCGCGTTTGCTCACTCACAATCGACTAAAAACGAAATCGTGTGACAGCTTCACAGCACAGTTTGCAACTGTTTCAACGTAATACAAATGAATTTTTTCGTTGATTCGTAACTGTTGATAAAACATGGATTCATCACTACACTCCATAAACCAAACAACAGTCAAAACAATGAAAGGAAGCCGGTTCAAACCCACCGAAGAAGGCAAAACCGTTCCATCGGCTAGAAAGATTATAGCGACAGTTTTTTGGGATTCCAATGGAATAATATTCACCGGCTACTTGCAGAAAGGGAAAACAATAACGGGAGCATATCATATTGAGTTAATGGTTCGATTGAAATCAAGGAAAAACGGCCTCATTTGGCGAAGAAAAAAGTGATGTTTCATCACGACAACGCTCCGGCTCACACGTCCGCTGTTGCAATGGCAAAATTGTATGAATTACGCTACGAATTGCTCCCTCACCCACCGTATTCTCCAGATTTGGCCCCCTGCTACTTTTTTTTGTTTCCAGACTTGAAAAAATGGCTTGCTGGAAAGAGATTCACCACGAATACTGACGTCATCAAAGAAACCAATGCCTATTTTGAAGGGTTGGAGAAATCATATCATTTGGAAGGGATCCAAAAATTGGAAAAACGCTGGACTAAGTGTATCGAGCTAAAAGGATACTATGTTGAAAAATAAAATAAATTTTTTCCCGAAAAAATTGTGTTTTCTTGATTTTTGCAGGTCATTATCAAACTGCCCTCGTAGTCAAATCAAACCGACTTTTAACACCTCAGTGAGATACATTTTTCATTTGCGAAAATTTGATCACATATCTGCGTACGTAAAATGGAGTTCTCCTTGAGGCTTATTTGAAATACCGTATGAAAAAAACGCATGTGGTGAATCGAAATGCAATGCGACTGTTATTCCGATTAAATGATTTGATTTCTAAAAGACGGAGCTGCAGGGGACTGAGGGTGTACCTTTCTATTGGGAGCAGGGAGCAGACAGTTTTGAGGTTTTGTTTCAAGTTATAAATATGAATTTAGCATTATAGTAAATTTATTGTATTCTGCTTTTTCTGTATATATTTTTTTCGCTTTTTAAATTATTTATTTTAAATTACTAGACACTAAACCGGATTTAAGAAATAAATTAATTTAATTGAAGACTACAAGCTCTTTATTTAAAACGCTAGCTAAACGTAAGAATAAAATTAAAGATTCCACAAAACAACGTAAAAATAATATCAATTGTTATCTCTCTTGGCGAGAGAAAAAGCGTATACAATCGACGCCGAATTACACAGTTAAGAGACAGGACAAAAGTCAACGAAAACCTTCACAGTTCCAATTAGAAACTGTGGATTCACATAGGAACTGAAGACTACTTGTTGGATATGATATTACTGGTCAACACAAAAAATAGTCAGAGTTGTAAATGGTTTTTTCTATTATTCTGGCACTTATTAAAGAGAAGTTTCGTACTTTAACCAAATTGTCCGAATTGAATTCCTCACTAAATATGGAATAATCTTGTTTTCCTCATAATACTTTAGGGAAAGGGTCATGTTTTTACACGACAATACACCACTCAGTTTAATAGCGTCGAACGGGAAAGCAATGCCGGTGTGCCCTCTTGGGGCTTCCAGAACCTTACTTCTCAAAATCTCTAAGGTATATGGAGAAGTATCGCTGACCAAGCCAAAATGCATTTTTTATTGAAGGTTCATTGTTAATTGGAATATTAAAAGTAAATTCAACTTTTGTAGGCCGCGAACTTATCCACCTTTCCTCGTACCTTCCCTTGTGTTTGAGAGAGCCAATTGTTTTGAAAACAAGTGTTTTACTTGTCGAACACGACAATATCCAACATATCGATTAGGAGAATGTTGTCCCAAATTCGACAGGAAAACATTTCATCTTTTCCCTAGAAAAAAAACATGCAATTATGTAGACAACATCAAAGGGTCTTAACTTTAAACTGTCCTACATGAAGACATAGAAGATTTTTGTCACTGAAATTCGAAAACATTGGTGCTTCGGAAGTAATCTTGTTAGCAGATTTATCGGAACTTGCGATAACGAAAAATCAATATTTGGACACAGTAACTGCTGCGAACCGGGTTTAAAACGAACACATTTGGAGGGGGAGATTTTCCTTGTGATATGCCGTAGCACAATTCACTCCTTTCAAATAATCTAACAAAACTATTATATAAAAATGACGAAGAGACAAGAAATTTGTTGGGCAGCTGAAGATTGCTTGCTGAAATGTGAAGCAATCCTGCATAGGACAATCATTTTTATTAATGTGTAATTTTGATTGTGCGATTAGATTAGTTGATGCGATTGATCAAACAATCTTGTTTGATTTGATTTACTTGATCAATTACATTTAGTGCTGCAAAAACAATAATAAAGTCAATATAAATTAGCTTTTTGTTGACAAAAAAAATCGAAACAGTCAATCGCAGCGTCAAGCCGCACCAACGAAGTTACACTTTTAGATGAGATTTTTTCAAGAACTTCCTTGATTTGAAATTATCGTTGATCTATTGCCTTTTAATGCAAAAAATCTATCAACTTGTTTAATTTTTTTAAAGAAATATTTTTATTCATAGGTAGAAAATATTATTTAAAATACAAATATTAAAACTATTGTACAATTATCCTGTTGATCTGAGTTGGCAAAGTGACTAAATCATATTACATGTCTCTATGAAGTTCCATATGTTTGAGCATAGCGCTACGATAACGAAATTTCGTTTGACAAATAGCACATTTATGAAATTCTTCGTTCGTATGGATGGCAACGTGCATCTTCAAACTGTATTGTGTGGTAAAACTTCTACGACAATATTTACACGTATGTGGCTTTTCGCCTGTATGAATTCGATAGTGTGTATTTAGTCCAGTTTTATCACGAAACGCTTTATTACATACGGTACAAATATGATTTCGAACTACCGTATTATGTTTCGCTTTATGCGCATTCAGTCCTCGTTGATTTGGAAGCCGTATTCCACATATATCACATTTATAAGGCGAATCTTTAGTCACGGCATGAGATAAAAAGTTATGGCCACGTAAATCGACAGATGTATAAAATGTTTGATCACAAAGTTCACACTGATAGGTTTTATTGCCACTATGCAATTCCATGTGTTTGGTGAGATATTTTCGTTGTTTCACTTTGAAACCGCATATTGGACACGGATAGAATTGTGGCACGTGTGTCGAAATATGCGCTGCTAAGCTGCCGTGAGTTTTCAATACTGAAATAACAATTATAAAAATGATCACATAATCATAGATAATTCGATATAAATTTACCTCTTTTGCATATATTACACTTTAATCCTCTGGTATGTCGAGCTTTTATGTGTTTTTTCAATTCGCTTGCTGTATGAAACATTTGCGAACATTGTGGACATTGTCGTGAAAATGGAAAATTATCATCGGATTGCGAACTATAATCGTTACTGTTCTCCGGCATTAGGAATGATGACTGTGAATCGCTAACGATTTCCGAGTTATTCTTAATTGTATTATAGTCTAAAATTTGAAAGGCACCATTTGAATTATATTGCGAGTCGAGATATTCGTTTTCGTCATCATCATCATCATCATCGGAGATTTCTATTTGATATGTTTCATGTTCATCTTCGTTCATCACAGGAAAATGATTTTCATTTGGGTCATTTTCATCAATTGATTCGTCGTCCGATAAAGATACAACATCATCGGTATATTCATCTTTTATGTATTTCACGCCGGAATGCTTTTTATTCATTTTTCGATAGCTGTTCGGATACGAGCGATTGAAGGAGCTACCTTCGTTTTGGAATTCCATTTCATGTCCATTTTCACTTGTGTCTATTGTAATTGAAATATCTGGCGGCAAATAATGTAAACTACTATGGTGTCCTATTGTAACTGGATGCTTATGCCGAACAATTGAGAATTTGTCGTCCAAATATTTGTTTAACACATTTTCGGAATTTTCACATTTTAACTTGAAGGAATAAGCACGCTTTATTTCGTCGACACATGAGGAGCATATTTGTTCAGGCAAACAGTCATTGGCTGATATCTGTAAATTTATATCGGTTTATTATCAGTAATACCAGCTGATATTTGATATTTGTGTAAAATGCTTATCTAATACTTTATAAGAAGCATCGATACTAGAACAAAACTACATACAACCTACTATAAGTTAGAACGATCGACCATCTTTCAGTAGATTGTACGCCCAATTTAAGTGTCCGATAGTTTATTAGCCGAAAAGAAACTGTGTTACTGAATGTCCTTATTTTGTCCGTTTGCTTAGTGCTTATCCAACATGTTAGTACATATTATAAAATAATTAAAGAAAATTGTTAATTTTGAAAGAAAAGTTCAAACTGTTATCAATTTTTACAGGACATCTATTTAAAATTAGCCACCACCTACTAAAAAAAACAGCAAATCCTGGAAAATTTCAAATTTCTTATGATGCTCAATCTAGTGTATGTAAATATAGTTTTAAAACCTCATTCAACCGGTTGATTAGTAAGGATAGAAATACCGTTAAAATTTTGAACTCATCCATTTGCAGTAGAGTTGAACGCACCCTGACTTTAACACATCATTTTTGATTGTAAACCTCGATACTATTAGTATTTGTAGAGAATTCCCATTTGCATTTCTTTTCACCATTGTATTATCTGGCAAATGGGGCTATATTGCCGTCTGCACTCCATAAGTTTAAAATAAAAAAGAAAGCATTTCGCTCAGAATTAAGGCAACATGTTTGTTTATCGAACCACTAAATTCTTTGTGTTTTTGTTTCAAAGACTACCAGCAACCTGGGTGTTCACGAAAGGCACGTACGCCGCAAGCTATCAAAGTTAGAATTTGGACCAATCCCCTCCGAAACAGAGGATCATATCCCGCCAGATGACGCGAATTTCAATCAGTCAGATTATTATAAAAAAAGACCTGGGTCTAGGAGCCGTACTGTACATTTGCAAGTGCAGGTCTTAACAAAAAATTAAAGTCGTAAAATCAAAACGGCTCTTAACAAAATGCTCGTATAGTGTGGACGGGAAATTCCTTTGCACTGAATAATAAATTTTCATCATTTCATTTTATTTAAAGAAACTTCTGAACTGGTCTCTCGATTCGAAAATGGTTACCACCCAGTGTCAGTCATGGTTTGGTGTGGTATCCCTCATGATGGCGTCACAGACATGAACTTTTGCGAAACAGATGTAAAATTATCAAGAATCCATCCTACAAACTGTAGTGAAACCACTAAGCTCTAGCCTCTTCCAGAATCGATTTAGGACTTTATAGCAAAATTCAGTGCTGGTCCATTAGGACAAAATCTTTCAGAGCTCGATTCACAGCAATGTTCAACCATGCAAAATCCTACCAACAATAGTTGGTATTTTAAATGTCCGACAATAAAACATTTTCAGTGCTGATACTAGCAGATTTATTTTAGCTACCATTTGTTGAACGCGTTAGTTAGAGAAATTTGTTGTGTTCCAAAATCGCCTGAAAATACATTTAAGCTACTTCTCTCATCCGACACTAAAAAGCATGGGCTATTCAAAAATCCATCAATTCTCCACATATAATTTCAACTCATACTTTATTCTTAAGTTTTCAAATATCAAAAGTAGGATTTTCTTTAACAAAATATTCTTGGCAATTGGATTCTTTTGTGTAATTAAATCGGCTAATTTGACATAAAGTGATTCGATTTGTTCTAATTTTAGTTGGTAATCAGTCAATAGTAAGTCCTATAAATTTTGCAATATTGTAATTATATTTCTATTTAGGCATAAACAATGGAAAACTATAAGGCAGTAAATACTACATGAACAATACATTATAAAAACAAAAAATTATTGATGAAAAGAATTTTTTATTTTTTTATGTCGAGAACAGGAGTTGGAAAGATGTGCATGAAAAGTTTCATTCGATTTCATCTTGGCACAGCTAAGAATCAAGAGATTAAACTTTTCAGCTACACACATTTTATATAAAACTTTACGCTTTAAAGGTTTAACTATCGATTTTTTTCAATATTACGGATAATAGTAAAAAATAAATTTTAGTTTGTATATTAGATATAACAACGTTATGTTAAAATCGCTTAAATTAAAGACTTTATTGTACTAAGTAATTAAAATAAATACAAAAAATAATAAAAAAAAATCTTAAAACGAAAAATGACTAAATCATATTATCTCTATGAAGTTGTATGTGCTTCTGCAGTTCGCTACGCTGTCGGAATGTCATATAACAAATTCGACATTTGAAGAAATGTTCGTTTGTATGAATCGCCATATGCATTCGTAGGCTGAATTGTAATCGAAATTTCTTATTACAGTACGGACAAATGTGCGGTTTTTCTCCCGTATGCAATCGATAGTGTTCGGTTAATTTCGTTTTACTTCGAAACGCTTTCGAACATATGTCACATATATGATTTCGAACGACCAAATTATGTTTTTCTTTATGCGAATCGAGTAAATCTTGATTGGTTAATTTCATGCCGCACACGTCACACTTAAATGTTGCATCTTTCTCTTCGACATGAACTAATAAGCTATGAACACGCATTTCCGAACTAGTTAAGAACATTTCATCGCAAAGATCACATTTGACTTCTTTTTCGCGAGAATGTCGTTCCAAGTGCTTTTTCAAATATTTTTCCTGCTTTAATTTATAACCGCATATCGGACATGGGTAGTAAATCGGTATGTGAATAGAACAGTGTTCGAATAGATTGCTGATACTTGAAAAATCTAAAAATATAAGAAAACGACAAACAATGAAACGGAAATCGATTGAAAAAAAAACAAATTTTATGTATTACAATTAATTCGATAAAAATTTACCTCTTTGGCATAAATTACACGTTACTCCTTTGGTATGATTATCTTTTATATGTCTTTTGAGTTCGTTCGCTGTTTTAAACATTTCTGAGCATCCCGGACAGATTATATAATCAGATTCAATGGCTTGTAAACTATAGTAATCTTGTATTACGAATGGTGACTGTGAATCGGAAATATTTTCAGAATTATCCTGGAATGAATCGTCGTTCATTGCAAATGCGCCATTCGAATTGTATTGGTAGTCGTCATCGTCTTCATCATCTGATATTTCGATCTGTTCCGGTTCCATTAGATCCTCATTTAACATGGCATAATCATTTTCGCTCTTATTTTCAACCGAATCATCGTCCGAAACAGAAACAACATCTTCAATTAATTCTTCTTTTATCGAAATTGATTCATTGTAAATTTGCCTGTGCGATTGTCTTGTTCGAGAGCTTCCGGCTATAAATTGACCGGCATTTAAATTACTGTCCGCTTTTTCGCACAGACTTTTACAGTATCCTTGTAGATATTTATTTAATACAGTTTCCGAATTTTCACATTTTAACTTGAAGGAATACGCACGTTTAATTTCATCAACACATGCAGGGCATATTTGGTCAGGTAAACAGTCATTGGCCGATATCTGCAAATTTATATCGTTTATTATCAATGACACAGCTGATATTGATGATGTTATTAATGGTTTCTAATTGATTGTTAACACAAATACTTTAAAAGACGAATCACGATAACGTATATTATGATCAAGAATTGTACGGATATCAAAAAGCACTTAAATCTGTTATAAGCATAGTGAAATAATGAGTAATGCGTTTTGTTTTAGAATAGTAAAACACCAATTCACTGAATAAATGGCGAACGAATTAATTTTTGTATTATCTAAAGTCTTAATAATTTAAAAAGAGAAAATCACAAACAAACTTACAATTTTATGTTATGCTTAATGTAACCATCGAATGGCTACTTTTACAAAGAAATTGCGTAACCCAATTGATCATTAGTTACGCGATGTACTTTGAACAATTACAAATAAACAGTCACAAGGTACTAAGAATTAATGACCGTTAGCAAGAAAGATGCACTAAGAATGTGTTTAAATTTGAAACAGTGCCAATTTGTCTTTAGTGACACGTAGTCAAGTCTTCAGTCAACTGAAGACCCCCAAAAACAATCGTTATTTAAGATCATTTCTTAGAGCTTCGATCATTAAGAACTTAATCATGGAATTGTTACTAGTTTTGCTCAATCACAGCAAGTAAGACAAAAGGAAAAAATTGGATTAAAAACATGAACCTGAGAGCTTAGGCCTAAATGGCTACATATACGTCAGTCCGAGTATTCAGTTCTAACTGATTGAATAAATCGCTCAGTTCGGCCGGCGGGTTATGCGTCCACAGACGGTAGATCGATCTGAAAGTTTATTCACAGTTCACACAATCGTTGTCAAGATTGCATCGTATGCAAATCGAAGTTTGCCCTTCGAAAATTCTATCGAACTGCGGGTAAGGTCGATCGCAAATATTTTGTCGTGACAAAAGATCTACAATTCAAGTTTGTGATCATTTCTGTAGTTAAATCTATCTCTCAGTTCGATTTTCCACACACGAACAATCTAACTGTATAGAAAGGAACTACGGATAGATGGGGGTGTTCAATTCCTCACACAATATTATTTCAAGAAACATAAACAATTACAATTATTGCAATTAACAAACAAACCTCTGAATCCCGGTGTACTTAACGCCAGGTTAAGTAAATATGAAAATGATAAGGTTTTTTTTAGGAACATCGAATTTCTCGTAGCTTAGGGTTCAGACTGACATTGACGATACCAGGTAGAGGATAAAGTCGCAAGTAGGAGATTTCGAGTGATGGAACGAGAGGGGAGCATATGGAGTGATGGTGTACGTTGTTTTAGAACTGATGAAGATTCTATTTACTTATCAGGAAAGATGATGTTGGATGAAAGACTGCCTAAATTTCACTGTTCTCCACGAAAGGAGCTGACCGTAGTTTCGAGGGAACACTAGGCGGAAAGATATTAGTCTTTTCAGTTCATTTCTTCCACTTCTATAGAATTCCAAGTTGTTTAAGAGTGTTGTGCCCAGCACACTACCGGTACCCAAATTCCATGTTTGGATTTACTCTCGATCACCAATTACCGGCAGGTCGGCGTGCAATTTGTTAACAGAATGAAAAAGCACAAACAACCGCACAGTTTGCAGGTTGTAAACAAACGTAAAAAACGTAAACAACTGCGAAATTGCAACTCTAGCTAAACAGTCGACTGTTCGGCTAGAGTTGCCAATTCCGTTACGCAAAGTGCGACCCGGTTAAGGTTTGGATTAAATTCCAAAACAAAGTTAACCGAGTGACACATAATTGACTATTTTCCCAAAGTGGAACACGATACTCAATTCCGTGTCAGTCGGCACTTTTTTAATATATAAATTTAGCGATAATTTCTCATTATTTTTAAACCGACCATTAAACACATTAAATCAACGTATTGAAAGAGTTCTTTTCTTTTTCGAGGTAATTACAACCTTCTTTCCACTATTTCAGCAATTAATTCGAAGTAATCCAAATGGTCTATGAGACGGGCTTAATTGCATCCTCGAGCTATTTGGACACTTAGAAAATTTCTCTACGCCTGGATCAACTTCAGGAACTCCACGAAGAAAGAGTTGATCCACCACTCAGGAAACAGGCGTTTTCAACAATTTCTCGATCTATTTTCCTGGCTGTAATATCCAGGTGATATTGCAGTCTCAACAAGAGCATCAATTGCCATATCATGCTGACTCCAACTTAGTTTTATGTTGTTTGTGTTGAGTGTTTGTGAATTGATGATGAGAATGAAAACCTCACAAAAAAGTAGAAAAACGATGCTAAGTGGAAGCCCAGCTGGTCAGATACGGAAGAAAAAAAGGAGAATCTTTGATAATAGTGCAGCTATTAAAAAGTCAACAGCTGAAAGCAGAGTGCCAAACAACCGCTAATCGTAAGTAAGGTTAGAGATTAGATGGGAGTTGATGGCTGTGCAGTTTAATGTGCCAATTTTTGGCAAAACTGCACATATTCAACACCGCAAAGATGATCACACAAGTAATTTGAGCTGTGGTGATAAATGAAAAGGAGATAGATTAAACACATTCTTACATACACTGGTCAACAAAATAATGCTTTATAAATCATCAGGCATTTTTCGTTATCCGTCGTTTTGTTTCGTGTTGTAAATTCACCAAACAAGCACAATCATAAACTCATGGATCAACGTACAATATCCTCATGCACCTTGAACTTCACAAGAATAAATACCAAGTTTTAATTTTCAACCACAAATATTTTATGATATACTACTAATTTTCGCTTTACTATCCTTCATCCTAACTCAAACTTGAGACAATATTTAGACGATAATTAAACCTTTTTCTATAATGCGTAGTCACTAAAAAAAATTTTTATTTGGTGCAGGGACGGGTCTGAAGTATTCAAACTCGAAATATGAGCCCACATGTAGTCAACACCCCACATTTGTACGAGTGCTAACTCATTAAAAAATTTCAAATCACTGGTCGATTTTGAAACTGACACAAATTCAGGCGTATCTGATTTAAATCATGTTAAAGTTGGCTTTCAAATTAGATTATCGAGATTCAGACATGTTTGGCACTTCAAGTTCAGTTGGTCCAGTCAGAATAGCTCCGATGGTTCCATTGGCCGGATCGGAAGTTGGAGCTATTCTGTCTGTGAAATCATTAAGGGTTCTACGATTTCACGGCGACTCTTAAGAACGAACGTACATACTCTCAAGTGAAAGTGACGCAAAGCCACGGGTTTGTGTTCATCCAGACTATAATGAATTATCTATAAACAGCTATCAACCAAATATTGAGGATCATTTTATAATATTTCGTAAAATTCTTAAAAAAAACCTGGTTTGAAATTGAGAATATATCGTTTCATTTGCCTTAGTCGCTCAACTAAGCTGAGTGAGTAAACTTTAAGGTCGTAAGTAAGTTCGTAAGCGTACAAAATGTAATTAACAATTATATCATTCTAATTAGTTGTTATTTCGTCTACACTAGGTATTCATTACTTCTTCACTGACTCTTCTGCTTTAAAGTTTCAGGACGGATGTCGTTAACTTCACTGAGCCTTTGTGCTCTGGTGGTACGAGCTTAAGTCCTAGAAAAGTGCAGATCAAATTTCAACTTTCTACATCCATCCGTTCGTGAATTAGCGGATTTTAAGTTTTTTACTGCAACTGATATAATATGTGAATGTAACATATTTTCGTCAGAGCCTCTGTTCCATGCGGTTTTCGGTCAGAATTAAATTCTATTGACTTCATCTGGAGTATAAAAAAGTCCTTGATTCGAATACCGTTAATAGAAAAATAAAACAAAACAGAACACGATTAATAATCAAATTTATTTTAAATAGGAAATCCGATTTCACAGTTTTAATATACTTACAAAATAGAACGATCCCCACAATTATTGTCATCATTCAGTCGATTCGATTTTATTATAAAAACGTAAATTATACGTCTTCATCTTACTGTACTGTATAAACGTTTTATCACACACGTTACAATATATCACACAATTCAGGGTCCAATCTACAATGTCGTCGAAGTTCCCTTTTTCCGATAAATCCCCTATCACATAATCTACATTTGTACGGTTTATTATCCGAATGAAGTAAAGAATGTCTTTTTTAGATAATTACTTTGTTTGAATGTTTTACTGCAGTGTTTACATGAATATTCTTGTGGCGCATGAATGGAACAATGAATTCGAAGACTCTGAGCCAATTTGTACTCTGGAATTTTTAATCGAACATTTTATAATTGTTAAAAACTTTGAAGTTGGTAATAATTACCTTTGTTGCAGATTGTACATGTTAGACCTTTTGTGTGATTTGATTTTAAATGAGAGATAAGGCCTTTTTTATTATCGTTAAGTTGTAAACATTCTCCACATTTAAAAGGTTCAGTCGTTTCACTTTGTAACTTATCTAATATGTCTCTTTTATTTGGAATTTCTGATTTTATGAAGTTATCATTTGCGTTTAATTTTTCCGTCTTATACAGATCGGTTTCATCATCATCGGTAACCTTTTCCTTTACGCAAATGACTTCGATCAAATCTGAATATTGACTTTGTACATTTTCCTCGCCAATCTCAATTTTGACTTGAATTTCATCTCCATTTAACGTCCGCAGAGTATTTGTGCTCTCTAATATTTTATCATTATTGAAGGTGCCTAAATGATCTTGTATTATCTGCTTTGCATGTTTGTTTAGTACATCTTGCGAACGATTGCATTTTTTTTAAAAGCAAAAGATTTTCTTTATTTCGTCAAGGCAGGAAGGACAAATTTGATGTGGCAAACGATCATTGTCCGATATCTGCAAATTTATATTAGTTAATGTCATTCACCATCGATATAAAAATATTGTTCTTTAATCTGTATTTCACAATAAATTTAACGATTTATGTCTTATATATTGATTTTCCACTTTCGAATTCAAATCTAGACGATTTGATGTAATTTTAAATAATTAATATAGTGATGCGAGGTAGATTGTGTATTTCTGCCCATATCTCTAATCAGCACACCCAAGAATAACTAAATAAAACTTCAATAATACTTGAATGCGGTCGTGAACTGTTCAGCCCCTTTGTTGTATTACAGCACTTACACTGTAACATTAGTAAACCATCGATACAAATTATAAAAAAAGCTACATACCTTGGTGTATTTCGTAAAGGCACTTACTATACACATGATTATGTTAAAAAATTCCCCGACAAGAATTTATTTTATTTTTTTGAGGAAATCAAATTATTTCAATTTATTGGGGCTGAAAAAGGGTTTATTTTTAGACAATAGTTACGAGAGCAACATTTAAAAAAAACTAATTTTTTTATAGATCAATTTGGTTGCGATAGGAAGCCTGAATGGGGATTATCAATGTCATGAAACAGAAAACTCTTATGTAAATAAGCATCAAAACCTATCCAACTTTTGGAGATGAATAAATCAATGTTAGACCGATTCAGAGTTGATAACACAAACAGAAGAATAAGAAAAAGATCACATAACAAAACCGATTCTCAATTAGAGGATGTATGTAAATTTAAAATCATGCTGTAGTATTAAACCTGTTGGCAGTATTGTTGACTTCTGGATCAATGGATATTTGTAGTTTACCTAGAGGTTTAGATGAAATAGTAAACTGCTATATTGCAGTTGTTGGTATACGAAATAAATGGGGGAGTTCACAAACAGCATATCTCTTTTATTGTGGCTACTCGACGGAAAAGGACAATTGCTCCCATTTTGCGTTCTGCATCTTTAACTAAAAAGAGGATTTATAGTAAAAACTGGTACTTTCTAATTTTGATTTTCCATCCAGGACAGTCATTTTTCCTTAAGGGGTTACATACACCTCAAAATCGATTTTTTAAAAAAGGTGCTTATTACGAATTTTATGGGTAGATGTCCGAAACGTATTTAATGGTAAGATGCGGTTTGGTGATTATGGACAACCTAAGGAATAACCAGAAGGCTATTTGGACCGTTACTTTTTAGGTTGTCAGTCGCATAGTAACCTGCAGCAAATATCAGCATTAAACACGTTTCGGACTTCTACCCATAAAATAATAAAGTTGCGCCCAGACTGTTGGCCTATTTTTATTTTTGGGTCCACTTGGGATGGATCACGGGTGACGGAAAAATGCCGGGCCGGGCGTTCTCTGATGGCAGGCCGCATCGTGTCGCGACGGAACTCACTGGCGGATCGCTTTGCGAGCGGATTTCTGTCCGAGCAGAATTGCGTCCCGGCTGGACGCAGCGTAGCAGACGGGCTTGGCATTTTTCCGTTATCCGCGATCCATCCCAAGCGGACGTAGAAGCAAAAAGCCGCGCGCACCGTTGCGATGCGGCCCACCACCTCTAGTGGACGTTTACCTTTATGGGAATTTTTGAGTTATTTACGAACACAAATTTCGGGATTGACTAGTCGGATCGAGCTGAAATTTCGCACGCGTTTTCTTCTGGACCCAATGCATGAACTTTGAAGCCATTAATCATTACTCAATTTTTGGAGGTTTTATTGAATCTAATAATTTTGTTAAGCCTAATTTTTTTTTAAATAGTGAGCAATACTTTTCGATATGGATAGTTCAGAGTCTTGTTCACATATTGACAACCAGGAAAAAAATTAAGTCATGGGGTTTCACTCCAGAAACTCCACTGACGCCGGAAAACAACATAAACTTAAACAAATTTGCTTCTATAGTAGCTTCTCACCATGAAAAATTCCATTCTTATAAAGTCATATTAAGTTAAGTTAAAAGTAAATTATTCCGTCCTTCCTAAGTAATAAAATTAACAACTTTTCAGTAAAGCTAAAAAATTAATAAAATTATACACAATATTGCTCTGAACACACAACGATGTTTTCACTCATAAAAAAAATTTATTTGGTGTGTGACATATAAAACGATTTTGCACATGGTTTAATAAAAAAAAATCGGACAAAAACTTTTCTCAGCTGACCACCCCCTTAAGAAAAATAAAATGTTATTTATTTATTTATTTGTTTGGCAGAGCTTGTAGAAGCCTTACTGCTTCTCGAACCACGACCTAAGTGGTCTTTTATTCCTGGCTCTTAACCACTCCCTAGGCCATATCTATTCCCTTAAGAAAGGCGATAATTTTACTCAGAGGAGTCTTCGACAGGTCTTCATAGGTGAGAGTAAATCCACCGAGAGTCTGCCTTCTTGATCTGGCCACTGCATCACGAATCACACAGAATGTGTGCCGTATCCGGGACATTAACTTTAATCACAGGTTAATTTCTCTGGGTATAAAATTGTATTATTCTCCTCTGGTTAGCGATTTAATAGGTCGGGTTATCTTAACGGCTGGTTTTCCAGTCAAACGTCAAAAATTTTATTAATTATTTACAGAATGTGACATTTTTCATTTT
The DNA here is from genome assembly GCA_951812415.1 of Beris morrisii. NCBI lineage: Eukaryota > Metazoa > Arthropoda > Insecta > Diptera > Stratiomyidae > Beris > Beris morrisii. The sequence continues at coordinate 113,507,275 of OX638312.1, read as the reverse complement.
TGTGAATATTTAAATTTGTATTTTCAGGAAAAATGAGAATTAATGGCTGCAATTTTTTCATGGTTGCGGATCTGGGAGCAGTACAAACGATGTGTGTGATGCACAGTTTACACGTTCAACGAGAACCATCCCATTTGATTTCGATAGTTTTCTGAGTGTGTGTTACCGGGTGTCTTTCGGTAGACGGGCCACCACGTAAACCAACCAACCAACCGTTACCGGATGATTGGATTTCACAGTGAGTACAGTCGATTGAAGGCTTGCATCTCCCAAACCCTTCGAGCTATTCAATTTAAGTTTATTGGTGGGATAGATTGAGTGGACCCCTTCAAGTGATAAGTTTCTGGTGTAAAGGTGAGCGGGTGGCGGGTTGAGTGGGTGGCGTTTTAGACGAAAAACTTTGATTTTTATATTTCAGGAACCACTTATGCTAGGAAGCCGAAATTCGGAACTTACATAGATTTATGATATTGTACCCCTTTGCAATGACAATTTTAATATGAGTGAGGGGGTTCAGGAGTTTGGAGAAAAACAATGTGTCCGAAACGCTCAGAAGCTTAGGTTCTAAAATCCATATCTCCTGGACGGTTAATGTCACAAAGTTGAAACTTGATACTTGCTTGTAGACTAGGTACTACGCGAATAGATCGAAAATAAATTTTTGGAGAGTGGTCATTGGCACTGTCATTGGGTGAGTGGTAAAAAACTGCGATGTCTCACGAACCAATTAAACCAGAAAAATTAAATGTGGCTTATGTTTAAAGATGGACAATAGAAGTTTGCTGAATATATTTTTTAGGGAGGCGATGGATCATGGAAGGGATAAGAATTTTTATAAAAAATCACATCTCATATCTCAAGACCTGTATAAGATAGGAACTTAGAATTCGTACGAGAGTTAGGACTGATACACCCCTAGTTGAAAACTGTTGGGAGCGGGACTAAGGGGTCAGGGTGGAGAACGGTGAAAAGGAAAAAAATCAGTTAGCTTTGTAAATCGGAATCGGCAGAAACAGTATTTGTCGTCCCATACGTCGATGTCGATTCGTTGTGCCCTTTTGTATCGGCGACGCTCAAGTCGTCTTCTTTGTCGGAATCACTCCAATTATACCACAAATGCCATAAATTCATTTGTGAATAATACAAAATTTGTGAAATCGTCGGTTAAATCCCTGGGTATCGTAGTAAACCGGAACTTTTTCACCGGTTAAATTTTTCGCTGGGTAACTTTAATCACTGGTTACAAAACCAGCGAATCACCGGTTAAAAACGATAACCGGAGGTGAATAATACCAAATCTCTGGGAAAACTGGAATTAACCAGAGGTTATAAATAACCCGAAGTGAATAATGCGGCCCTAAGTCCTGAAAGTGAGTTCCAATAATCTTCCACCTGAAGATTTACCCACTTTAAAATGTCATCTATAATAAAGCATTTACCTAGTCCACAGAATGATTCCGGGCCAATCATTGGTGAATTGGGTTAGCTAGCTGGTCATGTCCTGGCACCCACATTACGGTGTGTCAGTTACAGTTTTGTTTATCTAGACAACGTAGAATTTTTTCGAGCATATATTGGTAAACGCTGGTAATGATTCAAGGTTTAGTTTGATTTTTTAAATTATTTTAGATGGTGGTAGTTGTAATGGATACTGACAGGACTTTCATGATGTACTTTACGAACACAGAACGTAAATATATATTTTTTTCGATCTGGCTTCCCCATAGAAATTTCTTATCCATGTGTTGTTTGGCAGGATTTTTTTTTTAAATTTTAAAAAAGGATTAATATTGGGTAGAAGAATCATGACGGACCCTCGCGGATAGGATCGCGACTCTGAACCTCTATTTGGCGTGAGGACTAATCTTATTTGCGGAGTATCGTGACATAGATAGGGAGAATAGTACAATAGACCACTGCCAGTGTTACCAGAAGAAAAATTAAGATTCTGCTAAATTTAGCAGACTTAGCAGAATTTTTTTCATTCAATTTCTGCTAAAAATTCTGCTAACAATAATTTACAAAAATTATTCTGCTAAAAATTCCGCCAACAATAATTTGCCAAAAATTAGTACCCGAAATCGGTATTTGTAAAGCAAATTTTCATTTATCTATCAAAAATATGAAAATCTTTTGCGTTTCCGGAAAAGTTTGAAATGAATGTACTACGTTTATACGAACGGAGAAGTAAAACTATTATTTCTTTTACAGTGGATGCCGCTTATTGTAATCGCGGATAATGTTATAAGCCGCATTTTGTTATCAAAACAGTTGGGTTTCATTTTCCACAAACAGAATTCATCGCTTATTTGATTCTTCGTTTATTGTTATCACCCGGTTAATGTTGTTTTTGGCTGATCCCAAAGTGATTACAATAAGCGGCATCCACTGTATTTCATAACAATAAAAACACTGAGAATGGAATTTTTTCATAGTGAAGCTACCATAGAAGCTAATTTTCAGTATTTGTTGATTGTTTTTCGGCGTCAGAGGAGTTTCTGTTGCAAAACACCAACATGAAAGCCCGACTAGAATCAATCGCTGTCCTGGCCAATGATGAGTCAATGCCACCCGCTGACGAAATAGCTTCTTCCGACCTAGTCCAACACAATTTTAAACTGGCTTCTCTAGTGAGGGGGTTTCAACTGTCATTGGCAGTAGCCACAACAGCGATTGATTCCATTCAGGCTTTCGTGTTGGTGTTTCGAACCAGACACTCATCTGACGCCGAACAACAGCCAAAAAATTCTTAACAAAAACAACGATTTTAGCAGAATCGTCAGAATAGTTTTTCTTTTCGCAATGCTGGGAGGAATCTCTCCGCCTCCGATGAAATCTAGATCAAATAGAGCGATAAACATAAAAGCGATCTGACAAGCCAAACAAACCAATACCAATGCGATGCACTGACTGGGGGAGTACTCTTGGGATTAAGGTATACAAATTTTTAGACATTCAGCCCAATGTCGACATACATGCATGAGTATGTTGATACGGTGAAAATTTTTCCAGCTCATTGAGCTGGGTGACAATATTGTCTCCAGTTCTTTAAGCTGCGAAAGTGTGCCCAAAAGGGGAGTTCTTCTCCGACTTCTTGAGTTGGAGGGAGTTGCCCATTTTGCATGAAGGGATTAAATCTATTATAAAATAAAAAAATCTGCCAACAGTCTGGGCGCATCTTTATTATTTTATGGGTAGAAGTCCGAAACGTGTTTAATGATGAGATGCGGTGTAGGTTACTATGCGACTGACAACCTAAAAAATAACGTTCCAAATAGCCTCCTGGTTATTCTTTAGGTTGTCAGTCGCATAGTAACCTACACCGCATCTCATCATTAAACACGTTTCAGACTTCTACCCATAAAATAATAAAGTTGCGCCCAGACTGTTGGCAGATTTTTTTTTATTTACTTACGTGTTTTTTTATCAATAGAATAATTCATAGTAGTAAAAGCGAATTCGCTCACATTAAACCTAAGAGATTTTTGGAATCAGTGAAAACTTGAACAATACCCCCAGGGGGTTTAATTAAGAAAAATACTTAAATCGGTTTTTCCCCGACTACGTTTAAAGCTTATAGAAGTAAAAGTGAATTCCAAATCTCAATATACCTTAGGAATATATCAGAATTCGTGAATATGTACACAACCACTTTACACCCCTTAGAGGTTGGATATCGAAAAATTTTGAAGATCTTTACTCAGCGCTTATATAAATAGCCCGCACAAGTAAAATTGCTTTGATAGATCAATATGTCTAAAAGTTTTAACGAAGTTTGTGAAAATATGGATTCACGGAAATTTTTTTTAACTCAACCTCGGAATGCCAATAAAAATCTGAACTTTTTTTTTGCTTTAATTACGCTAATAGTACATCTACATATACGTACTAAGTTTCAACTTTCTAGCATAAGCCGTTGCTGAGATATAAAAAACCACCCCTCTCCCCCGTACCTTGATACCCCTATCAAAAATTTAGGATGTCTCCATAGTGGCTCTATATAATCCTAAATTTTTAGCTTTCTATTCATTATGGTTTTCGAGAAATAAAAATCAGAATGTTTTCCTTTCTACCCCCTTTCACCATCACCCCCAACACCCACACTACCAAAATTTTTCCCTACTAGAAGTTTACCGACCCAAACTCCAGTAAAATTTTCAAGATCATATCTGATACGGTTTCTGAGCTATAAAAATTACATTTTTTGAAAAATTGCTGTCCCCCCACTTCCGTGCTCCACCTCCCCCCTCAAAAAATTTAGTTTCGGTAGACTCCTCTTGTAATCCCATATACAGAAATAAAGTAAAACTAAATTTTATCTTCCTGGTGTAATTGGTTCGGAAGATATTGTAATCCAAAGTTCTTCACCCCCACCCCCACACCCCACCACCCCTCTTAAAAATTTTAGCCCTTGTCTAATCTTGAAGTATCCCTAAGAACAACAACAAAGTTTCAATCTTCTGTCATCAATTGTTCAGGAGATATCGATTTTAGAATGTTTCAATCCCGTCTTTCATGCGTTAAAGACTCATTGTTTTCCCCCCCACTTCCACACCCCTTAACCAATATCGACCATTTTTTTGCAATTGAGTCCATTATCATAGTACTACATAAGTTCCAAGTTTCAGCCTCCTAGCATAAGTGGTTCCTTTATTAAAAAATAATAAAGTAAAATGCTCCTCGATCTCTTATGTTCTATTGGAAATTCATTTCCTAGGGTAATCCGGAGTTTTAATTTTTTTCTTCACACCTACAGTTGATAGTCTGATGAGCGACGAGCCTTCCAGCAACAGCAGCTCGACAAATCGTCAGCATGCGCGCCGCTTATGCTCAATCTTCAACCACCAGTACGGATGTAGGAGGAACTGTCTCACTGTTTCCTATCACCTTACCTCTCCTTAAATAGACGGATATTATTTTCACTTTTTCAAGTCAAAATAGTCACTCCTTGACCTCCGTATACAGACATTCAGTCGAGCCGTAGGTCAATTTTCTAGGTCTCTCATTCTGCACACGGATAAGTCGGCATGGAATTGTTGTTGTACAGGTTACAAATTATGGCGCGATTTGAGAACGAGAGCAAGGGACTACGTTTCACATTTGGAAGCCAGCAAGCACGTCGCTACAGTCTATGATACAGCCATCAATTCGGATGTAGGATGAATCTTCTTTAGCTCTGATATTTTGATCACTTCGATTTTGAAAAACAACAATCGCGAAGAAAATTCGAGGAGAATAAGTAAAAAAAACATTTATATCGCCCACGAGCTCATCATGTGGAGCATTCAACATTGTTACTGACCTTTGAGTGGAATCAAATACGAGATGAAAACTTCCTTTCGAAAATTTAAGTATTTAGAATAATCAAAAGAAAAGAAGAAATCAATGGGAAACATGATGCAAACAAAATCACCCCAAAAAAGAATTATTCTAAGATTAAGGATTTACATTTCTTTTGTCTTGACTTTAATCGAATCAATCTGTTTCCCACAACTTGCTTCTGTTTTCAGCAATAGAACAAAAAAACAACAGAAAAACGTAATCCTCTCGAAAATCTTGCCCGTGCCCTTGGTCACTTCGCATGCCTTCCCATTCTTCTCTACCTCCAAAGAACCAGTCGCTTCCCTTTCAGATCGTTGCCATAAGACGCAAAGCAGATGTTCGGATTTCTACAGGTCAGGTTCCTGCGGTACCTCAAAATGTCCGCGGCGACCCCCGAATCAATGGCTGCCTTCGGTCCTCGGAACAACCTCGAAGAGCCTTGCAACTTCAAGCTCACTTCGCCCACGCTACGAAACAATTGCCGAACGTCTTACTTCTAAATCTACGAAAACCCTTCGCCAAAAATCCTTAAAATTAGAAGTTAATGCAAGCAAGGAAATCGGCACGTACCTTAATGTCCGTCAAAGTTGTTAACAAATCGATCACCGACGACGACTCACTTTCCGACAAGTCCGTGATATTATTTTCGAAAATTGAAACGAGCGGACAATCGCCGGACAAGCATGTGCGACAGATTTTCTCGAAGTCCATTTCCATCTTGCCGTTTTCGATTAAATTGTCGGATATTTAGCGCGTTTTATACATTAAAAAACTGAAATAAAAGGAAAATACCCGAGGATCGAGTCAGGCACGGCAGGAAAAAAATGTCTCGCGCAGCGCGCACGCACACAAAATCACAAAATCTCTGACAGTTTACCTACGCACACGCACACACTATCTATCAAAACGAATTACAGTTTTCGTTTCCGGACGGTTGAAGTCGCTCCGAACAGTAAGAAAACTAGCAAAAAAGTTTGACGTTTCGGTTGTAAACAACCAACCAAAAAAAAAAATTATTCTGTTGTTGACGTTTTCAAAGCGCGGTAGTCAATTTCTGCAAACAATTTTTTTTTTATTTACTGAAAATTGTATAAACAAAATACCGAATATCGTTGAGAATGTCGCGCCAGGATGCGTGCTACGTATCGCTTCTGGGATTAGCGGAATATTTTCGAACGGCGAATCCACCGAATATAAAAAAGTGCATACAGTGTTTGCAGGCGCTCTTCACGTTTCAGCCGCCGTCAAAAGTTGAGGCCCGGACTCATCTACAAATGGGGCAGGTAAGAAGGCGGCCCGCCAAATTCTAATAAAAGTGTATCCTATTTCTTCTAGTCTCTGGTACTGTAGTCAAAGTTAAGCAGGAGCTCCAATCGTTTTCAAATGCTTAAATGTGCATTTTTCGGAAATTCGTGAGAAATTTTGACTCCGTTAGTTTCTGTGTGACCCCTGAGCGCCTAGTAGAGTTCCTTCAATTATGCAGTCCTCGATTTTTCGACTGCATGTGTTTCTTGGATAATCCCCACATCCTCTCCTTTGGGATTTCAATCTAGAACCTGTTAAGGACGTTTTGCTGTGTCTTCCTCAAGGTATGACCGAATCGTGAGTCTTCCCAACTCTTGCGTGGTTTTCCACAATCAGGCCGGTTGCAATATTCCAAGAACCAAAATCCCAATGCTACTAGATAATGGAGTATGGCATACTGCCCATTTTTCCTTATCACATGGATTGGAAGTTTATTGTACGACCTGTTCGTTAGTCAGTCAAGTCCGGCGTGTGATTCGTAAGTCAATAATAGTAAATTGACGAGTAGGGACAAACCTAAGCGGTTCTGGGATTTTGTCAACTCAAAAATTAATACCGACGGCTACCCTGCATTTGTGTCTTTGATGATGTGGTCTGCCATGATCCTTTCATCATCACCAATGGTGCAACAGCCCAAATCGGGCACTGGTCTCCTGAAGTCGTCGCCTCCAATCGTCTCGATCCTAAGACCGCGTCCTTCAGCTGCTAATTTTTAAGATGGCTTTATTAACCGAGTCTTCCCATCGCTTGCGTGGTTTGCCTACTGGCCTGTTACCACTCGCTTTGCCTTTAAGAGCACGCTTGGGGACTCTTCTGTCTTCCATCCGCTCTACATGGCCAGCCCACTGCAATTTACGTAGTTTGATGTTAATGTCCACGTCTCGCTACCGTAACAGAGCGCAGGTCGTATATTCGTTTTATATTCGCAGCTTATTGTTCATTATTGGAAGTACCGAATAATACGTTTTATTTGCTAGCATGATCCGTCGTTTGATTTCGTCCGTTTCGTTGCAGTCTTTTGCTAGATTAGCCCCAAGATATTTAAAGTTGTCCACACTCTCCAAATTATACTCCGCAATTGTTACATTCTGTCTAATTGGCGTTCTCTTTCTTGTTTGCGCCATTATTTTTGTTTTACTTTCGTTTATGCGTAACCCGACTTCTTTTGCGGCGGAATCAAAATTGACAAATACCTCCTTAGTCATAGGAAAGGATCTTGCGAGGATGTTTATATCATCAGCGTATGCTACTAGTTACATGATACCATGATCCTTTAACTAGTTCTAACTGTGATAATAGTTTTTCTGTTGGTATCGCTTGGAGTGATGCTAAGCGTGAAAGAATTGTAGTCCTTCGAGCAGGAATTCTCCCTAGTTCATGGAAATATTCAACTTGTTCGATCGTTATTCATAAACGGAAAGAAAACAGGGTACAGTGACTAAACGCGCTAGTCTACAAACCCTGAAGTCGTGGTTTCGAACCCACCCTAGGTATGGTCTGCTTATCCGTGTTAAACTCATTCTTCAACGACTTGAATCAGTCCTTTAAAGGATTTAACTTCTTGTAAACTATCAAAAGCACACTTATTAAACTAGTTAAGTGGGTTTAGCTTGTTTAAAATTTTCGGTGTAACTCGAGTACAAGTTTTAAGAAGTTTAACGTGATTATCAGTACCATTCGAGACAGAAAACTACACAGAATTATGTGAAGGAGGGTGTGACAAGAAAATAAAAGTAGTGGGAGAATGGAGGTCACTAGAAAAAAATTAAAATAGATCAAACATATTTATTTCACAGATACAACCAAAATACACATTACAATTACAACGATTTTGAATCGCGACCCAAGTAGCCATGCCATGAATGAACTCTTGTGAACTCACAATTTAAGTTCATCCTGATCGTTCTAATGAACTGTTTAGTCTGTGGGATAGTCTAGTGAAAAGCACAATTGTGTGCTAACCCTGAGGTCGCGGGTCCGATTTCAATGAGCACTGAAAGGGTCGTTATAAGTGCGGAAGAAGTTAAAAGACGAGTAGCCCATGCAAAGTTCAACAAAAGGTAGGTACAAGATGAACCTTTACCGTAACGGTTTATGCGGTAACGAATACAACGTGATGCAAACATCAGGGTGCAAAGTTTATGAGCATTTGCAGCGATGATAAAATTTCATTTTTTTCTGGAAACTTTGAATGTCTGTCTAGAAGTGAACGGGATTGAAAAATGCTATCTTTTTTGTACTGTGTTTCCTGTCTTCTTCGGAATCCAAACAGTTTATACTCGTCAAGACGTACGATAGTGTAAAACGGGAAGGGAGATGGTAGCACAGGAGACAGGACTCTACCATTCTAAGTGCAATTCAGCGAACAACTCGAATTGAGAAAAAGAAAGGTGAATGATTAGAAAGAAAAGCTTTATTTTCTTCGGAGAGTTTTAGTTTCCGATTTATAAATGGATACAATGCTTGTATGCTTTTTAAGATTTTACAGCTAACTTGTTCTGTATGGTCACGGAAGGCTGATTGTATCGAGGACAAGAACGAGATGTTGTATATTTTTTGACCACAGGATTGGTCCCCAAAAATATTGAATGAAGGTTTTGGCAGATTTTCCTGTTTCTTGGTAAAAAAAAAATGAGTTTTAAACGGATTTATTTTAATTTTTCATTTATACATTTATAAAACTTTGCACCAAATCTAACTGGGATTGGAAATTTTGAATTATCAGCGTGACATCGTTTGAGCTTGGATATATGGCGGAATCGTCTGCTAGTTCAGGATGTCTTGGAATATAAGCACTGTAAATATTATACGCCCGCTGGGATTGAAAGGAAATTCGAAAACCTGGCTTTTAATTTGACTCTGAATTTTTTATGTATGAGGAATGAAGCAACTATTTTGATGATGAAATTTAGAAAAGAGAATTTCATCAATTCGTAGAGCCACCTTTTGTGCCAGACCAAATCAAAAGCCTCTTCCATGTTCTACGCGATCAGACCGGTGAATTCTTTGTAATTTAATGATTTTTATTTTTTTTTATAAAATTGATGACTCTAAAGAGTTGATGATTTGTAGAGAGGTGCGGCAAAAACCCAATATTTACTCGTATATTCCAAAGTGTGACTAGAAAAAATATTGAATAATTGATTTGAATGTGGATGTCCTATAATTCTACTTTTCCTCTTTCAACCTGAATGTTGACAATTAGCAATAAAGTTACAAAGGTTTTACTGCTACACAAATTTAATAGAATTAAAAATTGAAATTAGATTGACTGAATTTACTAATTTCAGGAAGATCTAAATTGAATTATCCCATCTGATCTTATAAAGCTGATTTCTTTCTAGGTGGAAAATTGCAAACATCTTCCCAATATTTAAAACACGAGAATCTGAAGATATATCAAACCTCTGCAACCAGTGAATGAGGGTTAGTTTAAAAGGTTGCTCGTCAAAGGATCTTTCTTACCAAGATGCTTGATAGCTCGGTCTTTTATAGAAAGACAACTAGATTACTTGGATCCTTGCAGGTTTTTTCGTAGTCCCCAATTAAATGCAAACTCTTTTAGAATATTCTCAGCCTTTCGCCTAGTATCGTCTTTTTCAGTTTCATCAGAGTAGATATGATTAGGAGATTTAACAATGTACGTATAACTTTCGCACACAGGTGCTGCGACTCTGGCAAGAGCATCCCATCAGTGTCTGCTAAATGTTTGTGAACTTTCGGATCACAAGGCACACATTTTTTTGTATAGTCCACCTTTTTATATGTTGAAGCTGAAAAAAGGCAATGAAGCTCATTTATTGTTCCAAAAAACTTTACTACTTCTAAGCAGGACTCAATTGTTGATCGCCCAACGAGAACTGGTCACTCGTTGGGCGATCAACAACGAAAAACACTAAAAAAACACTATTTTCGCAGATCCTAATGGCATACACAAGAAACATCGATCTCGCCCGAAATCATCTTGAAAATGCCTGGCGACTTTCTGAGTCCTTAGTAAACTTTGACGACGTTAAATTTGACACAGCGAGCCTTCTAGCACAACTTTATCTACAACAAGAGCAAGGATCATTAGCTAAAGCAATTCTCCGGAAGGCCATCGAATTATCTCAAAACAATGTCTACTGGCATTGTAAATTACTGCTCCAGCTATCTCAAATACATGCTACTGATCGCGAGTACAGTCTTGCTTCCGAACTTCTTGCCGTCGGGGTTGATTCTACCGAAGAATCGAACGCCATTTATCTAAAAGTTCTGTTTCTATTAAGTCGGGCAATGATTCTTATGATCGAACGAAAAACGAATGATGTCCTGGCATTGCTAAATCAAGCCGGTTCGATTATTGATAATAATATCGCAAATGTTCATCAGAAGGAATACTTAAAGGTATTTTTCTTGGTATTGCAAGTTTGCTATTATTTAGCATTGGGCCAAGTTAAGACGGTGAAGCCGAGCTTGAAGCAGCTGCAGCAAAGTATCCAGACCATTATGTCGCCGAATTGGCCGAGCGATGAAGGTACGTAAATAAATATTGAACTTTAATAAATATTTTTATAAATTTATTATTGCAGTTATTTTCGGACAAAATACGCTAGAGATGTTCATGTGGCTACCAAAAGAACAACTATACGTTCTCGTATATCTCGTCACTGTTTCGCATTCGATGATGGCCGGTTACATGGATAAGGCTCAGAAATACACCGAAAAAGCTCTTGCTCAGATTGACAAACTTAAAGCGCAAGACAACAAGCCAATTTTGTCCGTCTTTAAAATAATTCTTCTCGAGCATATTGTAATGTGTCGACTGGTGATGGGAAATCGTGAACAAGCCATAACAGAAATAGCAACAGCACGCGACGTATGCTTAGCTATGCCCAATAAAAATCTTCTGAAACGCCATTCGGCACAACTGCACTGTCTGTTGGCGCTTTATGCAATGTCGACAAGCCTTTTTGATTATGCCGAGCAACAATTCCTTTCGTGCATAACCGAAACGACCGAACGAGATCTTAAACTCTTTGCCTATTTAAATTTAGCAATTATTTACCTACGAACGAAGCGAGAACCAGACTTACGACAAATTCTTGAGACGGTTTCGGCTGAAAATGCACAATGTCTAAATAGTCAGGCACTAATGGGTGGATTTTACTATGTTCAAGGATTGAACTCGTTTCACAAGAGTAGCTTTCACGAAGCCAAGTAAGACCCGTTTTAATCGAACGCGAACGAAAGAATTTTTTTTATTAATTGTTTCCAATTACAAATTTCAGACGTTTCTTGCGCGAAACACTAAAAATGGCCAACGCTGAAGATTTAAATCGCTTAACGTCGTGCTCATTGGTCCTATTGAGTCATGTATTCTTGAGTATTGGAAATTCGAAAGAAAGTATGAATATGGTAACGCCAGCAATGCAATTGGCATCGAAAATTCCCGACATACATGTCCAGTTATGGGGTAGTGCCATTTTAAAAGATTTACATCGAATGTCGAAGGAAGCACAACGTGAAAACGAATCGTATGCTAATCATGTTAAGTATTCGGAAACTTTGTTGGCTGATCAACGGAAATGCGGAACACTACCTCAACATGCTCTTATTCAATGGTTTTCGGGTGATCCGATTGTAACAGCCGAAGTTGCAACTACTGCTGCAGTACAGCAACCTTCAACGTCTACTCAGTTTCAACAGTTTTAATTTTGTATATGCGAATTTTACTAAATAATACGTCGATTTTGCATAATTTTGTTTAATTTTTTGACACTCAAAAATCCTTTGGTTGGATTAAAAAATTAATAAGTATTTTTTATTGGGCGCACCATTGCAGATGTATGGTTCTTTGAACAAGTTATAGTTGTACACAGCAGTTATTATATTTTTTTTGAGCTTGTGGTTTGCCTAAAATCTAATGTTTCAAATGTTATAGACATCCACGATCTGAAAAAATGCATTTGGGTGACATCACAGGTTTTAGAATATAAAATTCTTATGTTATCTTTAGATTCCTTTTAGTGTCGTCATAGACTGAGTGTTTTTGGGCTCATGTAGGGTTTTTTTAAGAATGTGTGAGGCGTGTTTTCTTGGGATTTATTGTCTTATTTTTTTCTCAATTTTCAGTTTTATTAGGGAAAAAGTTGTGTTGCTACTCAGTGCAAGAGGACTCTGTATTTGGTACTAAGGATACATAGTTTTTCTTGCCATTCTCACGCAAGTTTTGAGTTTACTGTGCAGTGAAGGCTTTTATCGCTGCCTGACTGTGCCAATGATTGTATTCTTATCTGAGTGACCCATTTCTAGGTTCGGACCTAAAATTGAACCTTGTGGAATCCTTAGATGAATGTGGTTTAAAGCAGGGAGATGGTCTAGCCCCCATTCTTTTCAACCTGGCACTAGAGTATGTCATCCGAAAAACCCCAGTCGACACCAATGTGAAACTGCTATTCAAGTCCACCGAACTAGTAGCATACGCTGATGATATAAACATCCTCGCAAGATCCTTCCCTAGTACTAAGGAGGTATTTGTCAATCTTGACTCCGCCGCAAAAGAAGTCGGGTTACGCATAAACGAAAGTAAAACAAAAATAATGACGCAAACAGGAAAGAGAACGCCAATCAGACAGAATGTAACAATTGCGGAGTATAATTTGGAGAGTGTGGACAACTTCATATAACTTGGGGCTAATCTAGCAAAAGACTGCAACGAAACGGACGAAATCAACCGACGGATCATGCTAGCAAATAAAACGTATTATTCGGTACTTCCAATAATGAAATCCAAGAAAGTGCACAGGAAGAATAAGCTGCGAATATATAAAACTATTATACGACCTGTGCTCTGTTATGGCAGCGAAACGTGGACATTAACGCGAATTTCCGAAAAAGCAGTTAACACATTAGAAAGAAAGGTCCTCCGAAAAATGTTTGGACTCGTAAATGAAGGAACGGACTGGCGAACAAGATACAACCGTGAGCTGTATCCTGTATCAACTCTTCAAAGAGCCAGACGCTTCAGCGTTCATCAAACTACGTAAACTGCACTGGACTGGCCATGTAGAGCGGATGGAAGACAGAAGAATCCCCAAGCGTGCTCTTAAAGGCAAAGCGAGTGGTAACAGGCCAGTAGGCAAACCACGCAAGCGGTGGAAAGACTCGGTTGATGAAGACAGCAAAGCCATCTTAAAAATTAGCAGCTGGAGGACGAGGTCTTAGGATCGAGACGATTGGAGGCGACGACTTCAGGAGGCTAGGGCCCGACTTGAGCTTTCGCGCCATTGATGATGATGAATCCTTAGATTGATTGTTCTTGGGTCGCTTAGTTCATCCATGTTTTTAGTTAAATACTACCGCTCAAGAAAATATTTCTTTTGTAACTTTGTTCGAATTTCCAATCCTTCTTATCGTTGAAGTAAAATATTGTGATCGACCGTATGAAAAGCCTTTTTTAGGTGAATAAATCATCTGCAAAATGTGTTTTTTTTTATCTAGCTCAGCAATTATATCTTGCATTGCATCCGCTGCAGTTCAATTACTCTTTTCCTGGCATCCTTTTTAATGTTGTTCAAAACAAAAAGTTTCTTTTAAAAATTTTAATATTCTACATTTTATGACTTCTCGAAAATTGATTGGACCGTAGTTATTCGAATCCCTGCTGAAGTCTCTTTTGAAGATTTATTGTACATAAGGACAGTTTTAATGAACCAACGCTCAGATGACCATTTATATCTTCTGATAGAGGCGCTGATACTTAAGTCGCGTTTTTTCAGCTATTCGTACTTTACTATCGATTCCTGGTGCTGTATTGTTCTTGAGTACCAAAACAATATTGTCAATTTCTTTGTCAGTTGGGAAAAGGAACAAGAGGTCAAATTTGTCGCAGGATTATCCGCATTGGTATTATTTTCTATTATTATTATTATTGTTTCCTGGAAATAAATTTCGGAGGCAATAAGTCTGGAGGCATCTTAGCTACTGGGCTATTGTTTTCGGTCTCATAGAGCATGTTACGCAGAATTTTGAATGCAGGGCATTTATTAGATGAGTTTATTATTTTTTTTTTTTACTGACTTTATCCCTCTATGGGTACACTTCCGCAGCCCAAAGTACTGGCGACTAAATACTCTCTCAGCTCAATGAACTGGAACAAATTCACCATATCGACATACTCAAGCTGTATGTTGACATTGGGCTCAGATTATCCTGGTGTGTTCGATGTGCTCCCCAAACAGTACCGAGTACTGGTATTAGGGGGAACACAAATGAAGCAAACCAAAAATGCATGCAAAAACAATAAGAGAGAGAGAGAGAGAGAGAAAAAAAAATAAATACAGTAAACAGTAATAATAATAGTAAATAAATAAATTAGATTAAAAAATAGTAATAAAATAAAAAATTAAAAAATGAATGAATATAAATAGAAAAAAAAGGATAAAAATACAAAATAAATTTAAATAAGAATAAGTATAAATATATGTAGAGAAAAGAAATAGAAAAATATGAAATATAATTATAATAATGCAGATTCAAATAAATTGAAATTGAAGAAGAAGAAGAAGAAAGTACTTCACTATATGTATAGTAAACATAATAATAAACAACTATAACAAATAAAGATATCAAAAGCAAAAATAATTATTACTATAGCATAAATAACAAATGGGAGTTCGGAAAATAAAAGTGTATATGGCAAGGTCCATTTAAGTTTAATTTAAACTTGTACTTCTCACCTCCCTCATATGTTTTTTGAGTAGCACTTTAAATCGATCGTATTGAGCATTTTTTAAAATTTGTGGCAGCTGGTTGTACGAAGCAATTGCAACCGTGATTGGGTCCTTCCTTATTCTCTCCGTCTGCGCGTGGGGGACTCTTATGTGTTCCACTGCTCGTGTAGTATAGTGGTGTATTTCGCTGTTGGTTATAAGGTTAGTTGATGATTTTCTTCGCTGTTTCTTAATTGCATGAATATGCTTAGCTTTTTCTACCGCTATTATGTCTTGTATGTTAAGTTTTCCCGTCATCCTATATAATTCTGTGGTCGGTGTTGTTCTTGGTAGGTTGTATACAGCTTTAATACTTTTGTTTAAAAGACTCTCTAATTTATTAATGTTGTATAGAGCTGTCTGACTCCATAGGTTAGAAGAGAGATAATGTGTGCATTAATGACACTTTTCTTAATTCTTGTCGCCATGAACTGATTTCTTCTCAGTGCTCCAATAAAAGGTGCTATTTTCTTGCACAAGTTTTGAATGTGAGTTGTCCAAGATAAGTTTTCATCAATTGTAATTCCTAAATATTTGGTTTCTTTTATTCTTTCAATCGAAGTGAATTGCATAATGGGATTTATTTTAATGTCTAACATATTTGTTTGTTTATAAAGCATGTAATTGGTTTTCGTCGTATTCACTGTTAGGTTATTTCCCAATAACCAATCACCATATTTCTTTAGATCATCGCCGTTTATGTTTTTTTCCAGATTGGTTTGGTTCCTTTCCTTGTAGAGCAATAAAGTATCATCGGCGAATATAACATACTTTGATAATAGCTCTGCTTCACGTAGATTGTTGATATAAAGTAAGTACATTGTTGGCCCCGTTATCGATCCCTGCGGAATACCGATGTTGACGTGCCTGAAGGACTCCCAGATTGTACGTCCATATCTTTGTGACATGATTATTGGTCTTTTCGATCGATAGGGCATGATAAATAGCAGTTATTTCTCCAAAGTAGCTACCCGAACCTCGGTGAAGCAGGCCTTGGTGGAGAACTTCGAAGTTGGTGTCCGGAAAACAACCGACCGGCGTATGTTGTATTGTTGATTCATTCGCGTAGGAGCCATCCGTATACATATTGTATGTATGGCTTCCCCAATTGATGGTTGCGAGGTGTGCGGATTGGTATATCTGGGGCGGGGTTGAGTTTTTTTAGATTTTTCTCTGTAGTTGTTCCAATATAATATGTTCCTGTTAGTGTGTTTAATTAATACATTCTATTATTATCAGTATTGCCACTTTTGTAACTGGTTTCCCTATTAATATTCCAAAGTTTCCTTGGGTTGCTGTCTGTCTCGGCTAGTAGACTGTAAGATTTTTCTTTGACCTATCTACTTCCAAGTTTTGTATATTGTCCGCAAACATGCCGAGTTTTGCCCAAGTCCATAAAACCTAGTGCTTCCCGCATAATTAATTGACGTAAAGGTTGGTCGTATTTTCGTAGTTTCACGTTTCAAGTTAATCTGATTTTCTTAATTCGTTATTTAACGTTCACTAATGTTTTTCGCCTTCTTCCGTTTAGTCTGCCAGTTCTTGTGTCCGACGCACACGCACAAATTGGCGCTGTTGTCGCTAAAAAGCGTGAATTTCGTGCAAAAAGTGACATATTTATGTGTCAAAAGTCAAAACTAAGTTCACTCTCGTTTTTATTACTAGTTAATTATTTTTTATAAGACCTAAAGTGAACCGAATATACTTTAAACTCCGTCTAATTGCTGACGAAAATCTACTCATAAAACCAATGAATAGTAAAACTTAAGAATAATCGAGCCGATAGTCAAAATGTTCTAAACCTGTTCAAAGGACATGCCTAGTCCATTGTCAGACAATAAAACTAACTTATCGTGTAGCTAAAGAGTTAAGCACACGAAAACGCAAACACTCCGATTTACAAAAAATACCTGAAAGTCGTAGCCATGGCAAAGAAGGGACGAATCAAACTCGACGACGGCCCGATTGAAATCGACGACAATATCAGTAATGTGATATTAATCGAAGATAGTCTCGATAGCGTTATCGACGTTGACCTGCTTGACCCCAAGCAGGAACCTTTTTACGGCGATTCACGATGTCCAAAATGCGGACAAAAGTTCGAAACGAACGACGAACTTACCTCGCATACTAAAACGTCCGAGTGTTCGGAAATCGAATCGATTTGCCATATCTGTATGAAAGTCATTGGCGGACATAATAATTTATTGAATCACATAAAAACTCACGAACTTACCGAGGACGAACCGATCGAAGTGAAGGACGAAACTACATTGCCGGAAGATGACGAGGATGAAATGAAATGTCCTTTTTGTGGTGAAGGTAAGATTATTATAGAGACTTATTTGGCCGTACGCTTAACGGCTGTTGCTATAAAAGTTATCTCGCCTTAATTTCGTAATATACGTGTTTTTGCGACTTTATGAAGCAGCTCATAGCTATGAATAAATTTGTTAGCTAGATACCAGGCTATTATAAAAATAAACACAATTTAGCAGCTAAATCGAGTGTGCAAATTCTCAAATCAAATTTTGTATACTTGTTTTTGTTGCACCCTGCTCTGTATAAACTCGCAAAAAACTCCTTATATTGTCATTTACCGGCATAAAGTAGCAATTTGTTTAAATTTCTAACAAATTACTAGGCGTGTTTTTTTGCACATTTATCCAGATCAGAGTAGGGTTGAAACTTTACATTCAAACCAAAAGCAACCCAGCTCTTTTGTAATTTTACTTTATTATTTTTTAATAATAAAGTATTTTTTGCGTAGACAGTCCAAAGCCTAAATTTTGCAGCCATAGTCAGTTCACTGGAGTAGCATTTTGCGAAAAATTCTGTAATCTCGAGTATCTTTGAGGGAAAATGTCCGCGGTCAATAACGATAGTATCTACCCATCTACTGTGAATAGGTTTAGGTTTTAGGAATGTGAATAAAGAATACTTGTACAAACTATGCATTTCTTCTTTTCATTGCTGCTGCTTCCACTAATTCGTCGGGTACTTAGTTTTCACAGTGGCGGATTAGCGAGGTTGTACTGTATATCGCTGATTTCTAGCTTTTTTTTTAATAATTTACTTCCGGGTCAAGAATATACTTTCTCACCCTAATAAACTGGAGACTAGTACCGACATATTTTACAGTTTCAGTTGCCCTAATTATCATCCAAACCAGGCGAATCGCTGGAATAGCGATTTTGTGTTGTAGTTTCTCGCCTATTAATTTGACCGCTATTGCCAGTCGGACATAAAGTTCAGCAATTGGCGAAAAAAAACATTTCGTTCTTTCACTTCTCGTCCACCACACACAAATTTGACTCGTATTTTTTTCTCGCTTAGTGCCATAGTGTTAAGATAACGTATTTATATTTTAATTGTAAATTCTATTTTTATTGATGAAGACAATATTTAATTATTTCACTAAATTACAATTGATATCATTAATATGAGATTACGTTCAAGTTACAATTATTTCACTAAATTACAATTGACGGGCTTAGAACCAGAGGGGTTCAAGTGACAAATTCGCGGAAATTGAGTTGATAGCAAGAAATGTCTCTTTAGACTGTCTGCTGTCCTCTACCAGTGGTGCACAGGTACAAGAGTAGCTTAAGGCTGCTATTTGTTAAAAAACAAATACAATGCTAAACGAAAAAGCACCAATGATATGAGCCAGAGGGGTACAAGTACAAATATAAATTATTCTTGGTTTTTTTTTTTGCCCTAATTGTATTTAGCGATCATGGTACGCTTTGTTACTGTTAAGTTTTGTTACTTGATATCACGATTTGGTTTTCTGTTGAAGCTAATATTTCATTTTCAAAATCTCGTAATGGGTAAATTTTCAAGCTTTAGTTCGCTTGGACTTATTCGTATTTACTTAACTTGGTACCGAGCATAACTTTTTTTTTCCTTTAATTATTCTAGTAGCACATATTCATATAGGTAAGGTTTCAACTTTCTAGCGTAAGCCGTGTCTGAAATATGAAAAATCATCCCCAACACCTGTTCCTTTCTACCTCTATCAAAAATATATGGTTATACAGTTGAAATTTTTCTCTTTCTTAGCAGTTTTCGAGAAATAAAAATCAGAATTTATTCATTTCCACTCCACTGGTAATCCGAGAAACCAAACTGTATCTTTCTGGTACAATTGCTTCGAAAGATATTGTAATCCAAAGTTTCCAAACCTTCCCCCCTCAATCCCACCCCTCTACTTCATCTTTTGAAATTGACCTTGTCTAGGCTCGTAGTATCCCTTAATACTGCCCCACTCCACCACCTTCTGACATCAACCGTTCAGTAGATATGGATTTTAGAATGTTTCAATTCCAGCTTTGAAGCGTTTCGGATGCATTATTTTGCTCCCCTCAACCCCACTCAACCATTTCGCAAATGGTTCCACTATATCAGTACTCCGTAAGTTCCAAGTTTCAACCTCCTAGTGTAAGCGGCTCCTGAGATCCAGAAGCCAAAATTTTTCATCTAAAACGCACCTCCTCCCTCTTATTATTAAAAAATAATAAAGTAAAAATCTGCCAAGTATATACACGAACCAAATTTCATCTCTACTGCGTAATTGGTACGCAAGATATCATAATCTAAAGTTTTTTATGAGCCAAAATTTTTCGCCTAAAACGCCTCCCCCACCTCCCCCTAACAACCCTTTCCCAGGAGT
The DNA here is from genome assembly GCA_951812415.1 of Beris morrisii. Classification (NCBI taxonomy): domain Eukaryota; kingdom Metazoa; phylum Arthropoda; class Insecta; order Diptera; family Stratiomyidae; genus Beris; species Beris morrisii. The sequence goes on along the minus strand of OX638312.1, from coordinate 113,487,220 downwards.
ACCACTCGTATTGGTGCACTCAATCTACCTACCAAAAAAATTTCAAAAATAATAACATGAAATACATGGAAATACGATAAAGTTCAGTGCCAGAGGGGTACAAGTGCAATGTTTCACGAGTTCAGACCACGCTAAACAGTATATCTCGGGCGCCGCTGTGGGCTTAAGAATACTAAGTCCCTAAGAGGAAAACCGATCTACCCGGTCGATAGGTCTTAGCCATAATTATTGACACTTAAAAGACTTTGATATGACTTTACTCGAAACTACTTGAATTGCAATTGTACCCTTCTGGTTCTAAGCCCGTCAATTGATATCATTGATATGTGATTTCGTTCAAGTTACATTCAAGACTAAAAATAATTTTCCGAAATTTTTATTTTCTTCCAAAAATATGCCATCTTCAATTTATTCAATACAATGAATGAAGGTGGCAATCATTCGAAGTTACAGTAAATAAAGCTCAGTTAAATAGAATTAGATAAAAATCATAAAAACTCAATATATAAAATTATTTACGTACGACATTACGTACCACCACAATAGGGGTCCAGTATGTTTTATTTAATTATTTTTTAATATTTTATTTTTTTTCGATCGATTTATCATCATTTAAAAATAATTTTTTGTCAAATTGGATTTAGGACACATCTTTTTTATTGTTAAATCGTTTGTTACCTGTATGGTTGCATTATTGACCCCACTTTTGTCCTTTTTTTATTAAAACAAAATTTGATATGTAATGAAGCATATTTTCAAATAATTTTAAAGTAACAGCGAAGATACAAATTTGCGTTGTAGTGAAATGTGAAAGGTTTAATTAAAGAAAAAAATTAAAGTTGCAAGAATAGAGCAAATTTTTTTGCCGCAGAGGCAAGTATACACTAGCTATACAACAACAAAATATAACAGATTTCGTCAAAAACAGGTACGATGCCTTCTTAAAAATGAAAATTGTCAATCAAAACAAACCATGAGTTCAACACAGTAATTTTAATTAGATGTGCCTGGTTTTAGCTCGACTCCTGTTCAATTCGCTAAACTCATCTCTGCTTCTTTTAAGTTTTCTCGATGATAATATATTTACAACGTCATTTGTGGAGTTGATGGAACATAAGAAACCAGAAAGATTTTAAAAATGATATATGGGTTAAAAAATAAAAAAAATAGCTTTGAGAGTATTTCAAGAGAGTTACCAATGTAACTTTAATCCCATTTCGATCTCAGATTTGGGTATAAAGTACCGCCCAGATATTTGTTTTTAAAAAATGATAAAATAGCACGCGATCGTAGCAGCCAAAAATAAATAAAATTTTAATCATGTCTGGCAATGGTTACTAAACACTAATTGCTGGATATTGAATAATATTTCTCGTCACAATTTAGCATCACTTGACCATATTGCTTCAATGCTTCTTGCAGTTATTGCCATATGTTTCTGTTTTAGTTACGTGAATGAATCTCTAAATTTAGCAGATGGTCGTGTGAGCCGTTTTATAGAATCGAATGGAAGTTCTGTCCAAAATTAGAACAGCCAATTTGCCTATGATTCGCTTATGGGCGATGTTTTTCTATGCCTGAATGTAAGAAAAATTAAACGTTGAAGAAGCTATTAAAAATATTAGAACATTAAAACTTCTTTTGGGGTCACTTTTGATTGTATTTTTTTTTTCAATTTACTTATTAACTTCACTCTTTTCTTCCAGGCGTCGGAGACGGCATGGACTATGAAAAACATCTTCATATTCACGCATTTGCCGATTCTTCAGGTACACGATTTCCGTGTCTAATTTGCGGAAAAGAATTTAAAACTCGAGGCGATCTACGCCGCCATATGCTACGCCACGCCAACATAAAACCATACAAATGTGTCTATTGTCGTAAAGGTTTTGTTACGAAAAACGAACTTCAAACTCATGTACGTTCTCATACTGGTGAACATCCGTACGTATGTGATATATGTTATGCCAGCTTTACAACGTCCAGTTCGATGAAGAAACATCGAAGTAAGCATACGGGCGAAACACGATATGTTTGCTATATTTGTTCGAAAAAGTATTTCGATTCGTACGCACTAAATCGACATATTATGATGCATACGGGCGAACGACCATACCACTGTACCGTTTGCAATCGGGGTTTTTGTCAACGAGGCGATATGCGGGTTCATATGCGGATACATACTGGTGAGCGACCGTTCGAATGTCCTATATGTTTCGTAACATTTAAACAGTCGAGCAATAGAAATGCACATTTTAAAAGGCACGCGAGTCAAATGTAGTAGCATATTAAAACAGCTGAATTGTAATAATTGTGGTAATTGTATTTATTATTTTGTTCTTAATTTTATAAGAATACTAAAATATGATATTTATTTGAAAAGAAAAAATAGCCGAATTTCTATTGCAATCTTTGTAAATAAAATTGAAATTGTTTGTCTGTAGATCAGAATACTGTATTTGAGTAAAGGGCGATGTATGTGGTAACGTAGTATATTCTTTCTTTATTGTCGTCAAGGGAGGAGGAGTTAACATGGCGAAAAAATTATGTAATTCAAAATTCTCTTTTAATTTGAGTCTTATTGGCATTTTATGTATTTTTCCCTGAGGTTGTTGTGAACGGAGGGCTAGGAGTGAATATTTTGACTTGAAACAATCAAAATATTTGAAGAAAGGTAAAGCATCAGGAAACAGTGGGCCAATTCCATCTAGGTTCGAATTGGTGGGTGAAGTTCGAGCGGGAGCAACACGGTTGCTGGCGTTCGGGCTGGCTGCGGCTGTAGGCAGAGGGGTGGGAGGGCTCGAAAATCAGACCATAAACCCTAGACTTGTACAACAAAAATATTATTCGCGCCGACTTACGGGCATGACAATTGGGGAGATATTTCCTCATAGGTCGTGAAAGATCGAGAATCGATGGTTTGCGCGCCTCAGCCACGACAACGGTGAACGGAAATATTTTTTAGATTTTACAGTTCCGAAGTCGGAATTTTATACGATATCTTACTTTCGTATTATGAATTTGCCAACTTCGGATTTTGCTTTTCCGAAGGAGAGTTTCAACAAACACAGCAGCTAATTTCTTGTAGAGGTTTCCGGGCAGTTAGGAGATTTTTTCAGTCCTTTTTTTTCGTTCGAGTGGAAATGTAAGTAACAAATTTACTACTTATTTTGGAATTAAGCTATAAACAAAATGTTAATGTTAATAAAAGAGCAACACGATGAATTTCTGACGATTGCTCACAATCACACATCTTAATAATACAATAAAAATTATTTTTAATCATTATATTCTTCTAACTGTGCGCCCTTTTTAATTTCAATCCCTATTTATACATTTGATTGAATATATTTTGGAAGTCTGGGTCAATCGAATGAAGTTGGGCACAGTTCCAAAGGTAAATTAAATTATGATTTCGGGATTCATAAAAGATTTCGATCGGGATCAAGTCGGTAAACTTTACAAATTCCAATAGCCATCCTGTAGCAGAGGCATTGCATTATATAACCGCTAAACGGATAGTCTCAGCTAGTTGGTCGATAGGCTTCAAGAAACAATTCAAATTAAGGGTTGGATGTATGTCTCAAAATATCATACATGCTTGGAAAAAAATTAACTCTATCATTGGAGACCACCAATTGAATGCTCGACACGCGCAGCAAACTACTGGTTGGCTTAGTTTTTGTAGTCTGGTTTCGTAACTCTTACCTGATCAGCTTGGCAGCTATATGGGAATTGTGAAATATTTGCGTTTTGAGATCGTAGGAATTCAATTGATACCCCCTTCTGTGACTTAACATTCACGTCTTAAGACATATTGGGGTATGGTCATTGGTACACATTCGGATTCTTCGCTATCATAGACTCGAGATGTGCATGCTTGGCTGCGGAGTTTGCCGCCTTGTTATCTTATTGTGAGATTCTTCTATCCAGAGAACGATATGCTGAAATAATAACGTATAATGTGATAAAAGCCTCAGAAAAAAAACTTTTACACTGCTTCAATTTTAATTTCCTTTACCATTGTTGATAAGCCCATGCCTAGATTGGATTTACACCCACGATCTTCGAGTAAGAAGATTGGGCAGGCATGCCGCGAAATATTATTAGTGGGAAATGTGAACAGTCTACAATATAGGTTGAGAACTGTAGACAAGAGTAGCGTGAATCGGTCAAATTTTGAAAAGACCAGGCATACCACTTTCATTTTATTTAAGCTTGTATTAGACTGTGTGTTCAAAATTTAACTATTTTCAGTGGGAAATGCAGTCAAAAGGTGTAATCGTTAAATTTTTAAGGATGTTTTCGGAGTCAGAGGTGTTTCCGGTGCGAAACACCAACACGAAAGAATCCTGGCTACTGCCATTGAGGACATTGCAGTTAAAAAACCATCACTAGAGAAGCCAGTTTAAACCTCTGTACCTAGTTAAATCCGAAGGACCTGTTTGTTATCATCAGAGCGCTTCCCCTTTTTTACAAGATCGACAAAACTATCTGACTGCTTACGTTTTAAAGGATTTTGGTACATTTCCCGTATTTTCGTTAACGACAAGTATCACTTCTTCTGAATTATTATCGCAATGATATTCACTAAATATTAGAATGGTATATGTAAATGAAATAGTGAAAATAAGCATTCCTGACTGTTCAAAAAATCGAACAGCGCTAGATAATGGATTGAAACATTTCTATTTTTTATTTTAAAAATAAATTTTATGTATAAAATGTTCTTAATTTAGACTTATTAATAATGAAACTTAAGCTTTAACAATGAGAACAAAACTAATATTGTTTTTTTTTTGCATTCTTATTCATTATCGTGTGTTCGTATGTGTGTGTTAAGCGCATCGTCCGTTTGAAAAGACATACTACATAAACCGCAATTAAAAGGCGTAAACACATTCCAATTTTCACCGTTCGATTCCGATATTTTATGCGATAACTTCATATGAACATGTAACCGATAGCGGCACGAAAACTCCCTGCTGCACAGCTTGCACTTGTTTTCGGCATAGTGACTTCGTCGATGAGTGTATAATTCTTGACATGTGGCAAAGCCTAGTAAGATAGAAATTTATTATAATTGGTTCGATTAAAACTCTAGCGAAACATAACATGGTCGTGAAATTAAAATCCTTCTGATCATACTGTTGTTTTTTAGATTAAGCTTTAAAAGTGATAGTAAAGTTAATTTGAAGGGGGGGGGGGGGGGGGGCCGAGAAAAATACGGAACGATTAATCGCAGGACTATTCATACCAATAAAATTGTATTTTAGAGAGCAGTTCGATACAGCCATGATTGACGGGGACAGGAATAACAGTTAGGATTTCTCCAAATCAGGGCGTGGAACTCCACACTAACTTTAACTTAATTAATTGTATTCGGCTTTCGAAACTAGGCAACAATTTTGATTCATGAGATATGTTGTTGTCCCTTATACTCACCGATGTATAAGGAAAAACTAGATTTAAAGAAGAGCGCAGGATCATGTTATGTGTGAGATTCGACCCGAAACATCAGCGTACAAAAATGATACCATTGGGACGCTCATACCGGGCTAAAAATAGATTTCACTGAATATAGGAAATGCACTAAGAGTGTGGCTGCGCGAAAAAGTGGCTCTCGAATTGTCTACTGCAATGATGCATAAACTGAAACTAAAGCAATACATTTTTAAACTAAGTTCGAGCTGGAAGAAAATCTGAAAATCTGTCGCTGGATATAGAAATGAACAATCGAGTCGAAAAATATAAATATTATAAATATCCCGTCCCACTCATTCAAGAATTGAAGAAAAAATTAAACAGTTTTCACCGCAATTTCTATAAAGTTTCAAAATGTTCTTACCTTTTTGACACAAATTACAAACGTTGGTGGTCAGATGCTTCTTGCGAACATGTAAAAAAATCATGTTCTTCGTTTGACATACTATTCCGCATTCGCCACACTTAAATCCATCGGCACATTTTAATACCGTAACATTAGTTTCAGTTTCAGTTTCTTTTGGCGATCTATGCGATTGTACGTGCTCAATGAAATTATCGTTACCTTTAATTGCTTTCTTACAGATATGACATACGAAAGAATTCTCGATGCATACTCGCAGTTCTCTCGAGACTGTTTCTTTCGGTACTTTTTTCAAGCACGGCGATTGATGAGATTGCTGCTGCACGTCGGTCGATGGAGTGTTCGACGTATTTATAGGTGTTAGAGACAAGTTCTCGTTAGCACCGAATTTATGCCTTGTTATATGAAAAACGAAATTATCATCGCCTCGAATAGCTTCGGAACATATATGACAAATATACGAATCCTCGACGTTTTTACTATTCTCAGTTGAAGACAAAACGGCTTTATTCGAGTTGGACTTCGTATTGTCTTCTCTTCGAGCTGTTTCATCCGTCTTTTCACTTGATGAAACAGGTGCATCGTGATTTTCATATAGTGGATTTTGATCTGAGAAATACTCGTCCTCCTGAACCATAATAACTGAAACCGGTGAATCGCAATCGGAATTTCTAAGCGCAACGTCTTCACAAACAGGCGCTTTATCAACATTCGGTGATCGTTGATCAATAGGTTTAGGCGTTTCAGGTCGAACAGGACTCATATTTCTGAATATTGGCGCTTTTCTAACATCTTCTTCGTCATCGATACAAATAATATCCGATGCCGTAGAATTTCCGTTCATTGTTATCGGTCTTTTTTCGGTGATTTTTTTCTTTGATTTCTTTACTGGAACCGGACATTCTTGGTGAGTTGAAGTTACAGACTCGTTCGACCGAACCGATGTGGTAGTCGTATATAGTAACTGAATTGTATTGTCAACAACAGGTAAATTGACTGGCGGTGGTCGAACAACTGGACGCTCTATTAACTTTATAGCGTTGTTAGTAGCAGGTAAATTTCCTGGTGGTTTTTGTGCAGCGAGATGTTGCTCTATAAATTGAACACCGTTATCAACAGTAGATACATTGACTGGCGGCTGATGTTGTACTGGACGTAATTCTATTAACTGTATAGTCCTGTTGTCCGCACCAATTAAATTGGCTGGCGGTAGTTGTACCGATGGCGGTAGTTGTACCGATGGCGGTAGTTGTACCGATTGCGGCAGTTGTACCGCTTGCGGCAGTTGCAACGTTGGCTGTTGGTCTATTACCTGCATAGGTTTGTCTATGCCAGTTAAATTGATTGCAGGAAGTCGTGACATTATATGTTGTTCTACTAACTGTACACCTAAATGTGGTGGCACTAATCGCAGCGTTGCACGTTGTTCTAGGTATTTTTTTAGTGTATCTGCAGCTCGTTCGCATTTTATTTTAAAGGCGTAGGCGCGTTTTATTTCTTCGGCACAAACAGCACATACTTTGTCTGGTAAGTCAACCTCGGCATTAGTCTGAAATATAATTTGAATTTTATTAGGTCATGAAAAAAAAATAATTCAAGCTGGATAAATAAGGTTAAATACAACGTCCTACGGACTCTTTTCTCGCATAATTCCATCCAGTTATTGAACGCTGTACCTATGTCGACATATTAAATTATTTCAATGGACTTTAAAAATAGAAGGAGGAGAATGGTTGAACTATTTAAGGCATAAAAAGGACCAAGTGGGGAAAGTTTGATTCAAAAATTATTGGATATCTCAATACAATCGGGACGAGAATAATACATTCCTTTCACGATTCCTGTACTAGTATTGTTTCTATTGAATGTAAACTCGTGGACATTGTTCGTCATTTAATACTTTTATTGTGCCGTTACATTTTCTGCATATTTGTTCATCTAATTTGATTTAGAATCTATGAAGACGACAGCTACGAGTGCATAAGCACATAAGGTAAGTGTACCTAAGTTGGGCCACTCAACTTAAGCATGAAAAAACAAGGACAATTCTCTCCCATTCTTTTAAAGCAATATCACGACTAAACCTTTCAACAGTTCATCCGAACGCCTCTCATTGTTAATTCTTTAGTTTCCTTTGAACTGTGTGGTTTAGAAGTGATAAGTGAAATATTTTCTCTAAATTGAACTGCTGTCTGCATTTGTTAAAGGTACTTATGTGTTTTTTAATAAATATTATTTAGTGCTAGTGTTCTTTTAATGTTTTTAACGATTACTACTATTAGTGTATTGTTCATAAAAGGGCAGAAATCTCTCATAGCTGTAATTTAACGTAATTTTATCTGAGTATGAGGGTGGCTCAACTTAGGAACAGAAATTTGCCAAGTGTGCCTAAGTTGGGCCGGGTAACCCATCTTAGGGCCACGGGCTAATGCTTCTAATGGAAAACCAAGATCAATCCAAACATATCGATGTATTTTTTTTTTTTTTATATTAATGGCTGAATTAATCCCATGTCTAGGGCACACTTTCTCAGTCCGAAGAGCTGGAGGCAGTACAGTTTCACAGCTCATCGAACTGGAAAAATTTCACCATATCAACATACTCATGCTGTATGCTGACATTGGGCTCAACTTGATGTGGCATAAGTGCTCCTCAGTCAGTACAGTGAACTGGTATTAGAGGTAACACAAAATGACACCCACCTAAATTAAAGAATTCAAAAAATTAATATAGTAAGAAAGGTGAGAAAAAAAAAAGAAAAAAATAATAATAATAATAATTATAATAATAAAAATAAAAAAGAAAAAAAAGAATTAACGGAATAATCCAAGGATAAAAATAAAAAAAAAAGAAATTTGGAAAAACATAATGAAAAGAGAAAAAAAAAAGAACAAAAAAACAAAAATCTAACATGTAACACTAGAGATTAACGGGGTTAAAGAAAAAGAAAAAAAAAACATCAACAGTATTAGTTAGCCAAGAATCACGCACCATGACAAAACAAACCTTCACCATTCTTTCTTTCTATTTTTTTTTATGCTCTATTTTTTCACGGCATATTGTTGATATGTAGCTTCACTAGTTTTTTCAGATGCCCGATATTTTTTGCAAGCTGAATATTGCTAGGCAACGCATTAAATTCTAAGATAGCTTCAAAAATTGGATCATTCCTTATTCTAGATGTTCTCGGACAATATTGCTGTCTAATTGAATTTGCACTTCGTGTATTGAAGTTGTGTACATCTTGGCCATATGTAATTTTGATCGAGGTTTTAATAAGACCGTTTTTTACACTGTAGATTATCTTTATTCTCTCTAACCTTACAAGTTGATGGATGCTCAGTTTCTTATAGGTAATGTAAAGTTCCTCCGATGGCGTGAGCTTGGGTAGATTATATACTGCTTTAATGGCCTTGTTCATATAAATTTTATCCAGGTTATTTTTTGAAGTTTGACTCCAAATTATTAGACCGTAAGTTATGTTAGATAAGATAAATGAGTTGTAGAGGGTCTCCTTTATGTGGGTATGTAGATAATTACTCCTTCTTATAACTCCTATGATCGGAGCAATTTTTTTCCTTATGCTGTAGATGTGCGGTGTTCAGCTTAATTTATCATCGATAGTTAGTCCTAAATACTCGTGTTAGAGGAATTCCATCGATTTGCGGCTTGAGGTCAATGTTAAGCTTATTGGGCTGTTTGAACAGCATGTAGTTGGTCTTTTGAATATTTAAGGTTAGCTTATTTCCGAAAATCCATCTATTGAAAAGGACAAGGTCTTCATTGATCGTTGCTTCTAGTTCATCCTTATTTCCTCTATATAGTAGTAGGGTATCATCTGCATATGTAATGTATCTTGCCTTTAGCCCTATATATTGAAGGTTATGAATGTAAAGCAGGTATAAAGTCGGACCTAGTATTGAGCCTTGAGGTATCCCTATATTGATAGATCTTTGACTGCTAAGTTTATCCATATTTCTCGTAATATATTGCCGATCAAGAAGATAGTCTTGTATAATTGAGTTTGCTTTTCCGCGGATGCCTACTTCTTCTAAGACTTGGAGAAAGATATTGTGGTCCACTGTATCAAATGCCTTAATCGCTATTATTCGATAACCCAGGCCATTTGTGTCCCTAAGTTTGATCGTCAATGATGTAAGTCTCATCTCCCTTCAGCAAATAGAATGCATTGTTCCAATTTCAGAAATTATACAACAAAATAGACAACTTGTATATACTTTTACCAAAAAATTAAATGTTAAAGAAAAATAAAATAATGTGACTTTACAAACAATTTAACTATTAGGTCGTTGCAGATGAAATGTTGTTTTTGTCTATGAAGTGAAGTCAGTTGCGTTTTTCATGTATGGAACTGCCGCCAGGTGGCACAAGTGTTATTGGCTATTGAAGTATAAATACCGCTACATTTATTCATGGAGTCATTTCAGTTTTGGTCTTCATTGAGATCGGACACAAAAAAAAAGAAAAAAAATGGATTCGAGTCAAAAACGAGTAATTTTCTTTTATGAATTTAAACTTGGCCACGGCGCAACGGAGGCAACCGAAAACATCAACAGGGCTTTTGGAATTGATACGGTAAACAAACGAACCACACAGCGACGGTTCGAAAAATTCCGATCAGGAGATTTGACCCTTGAAAGTGAACCACGTGGTCATCCAGGACCTTCGATCGACAACGATGAGCTGAATTTATTAGTGGAACATGGCCCACGCGAAACTGTAAGGGACATTGCAAGAAATTGGGCGTACACTATTCGACAGTTTCCCGGCACTTGCAACAGCTTGGAAAAATTAAAAAGCTTGATATGTGGGTTCCGCATGAGCTTACTGAGCAAAATATGACGTGTCGACTGGAAATTTGCAGTTCCCTGCTCGCCCGGAAGAGAAACGATCCGTTTTTGAACAGAATAGTGACATGTGATGAAAAGTGGATACTGTACGACAATTGTCCCCGATGGATGCTGATGAGACCCCAAAACAAACGCCGAAACCAGGCCTCCATCCGAAGAAAATAGATGGTCTGCAGCTGGAGCTATTCACTATTCCTTTTTGCAGCGTGGTGAAACCATTAATGCAGAGCATTAAGCATTGCCTATATGCTCATACCCCACGTACCCCCCAAGTACCCCACATGTACCACCACATGAACTTCCGCTCTCCTGGGCTCAAATTTTTTTTTTAAATCTGTTTGCGGATTTGAATTGAATTTTTACTTTAATTTAAGTGGTCCCCCCATTGTGAGGGTACCCCCCATTGGGGGGTACGTTTCGTACCCCCCACGTACCCCACATGTACCACCATATGAAATTCCGCTCTCCTGGGCTCAATTTTTTTTTTTTAAATCTGTTTGCGGATTTGAATTTAATTTTGACTTTAATTTAAGTGGTCACTTGAAAAATTTGAAGCCTATATGCTCCTACCCATTGGGGGGTACGTTTCGTACCCCCTACGTACCCCCCAAGTACCCCACATGTACCACCACATGAACTTCTGCTCTCCTAGGCTCAAATTTTGTTTTTTAAATCTGTTTCCGGATTTGAATTGAATTTTGACTTTAATTTAAGTGGTCACTTGTAAAAATCTCAGCCTATATGCTCATACCCATTGGGGGGTACGTTTCGTACCCCCCACGTACCCCCCAAGTGCCCCACATGTACCACCACACGAACTTCCGCTCTTCTGGGCTCAAATTTTTTTTTTAAATCTGTTTCCGGATTTGAATTGAATTTTGACTTTAATTTAAGTGGTCACTTGTAAAAATCTCAGCCTATATGCTCATACCCATTGGGGGGTACGTGGGGGTACGTTTCGTACCCCCCAAGTACCCCACATGTACCAGCACATGAACTTCCGCTCTCCTGGGCTCAAATTTTTTTTTTTAAATCTGTTTCCGGATTTGAATTGAATTTTGACTTTAATTTAAGTGGTCACTTGTAAATATCTCAGCCTAAATACTCATACCCATTGGGGGGTACGTGGAGGTACGTTTCGTACCCCCCACGTACTCCCCAGGTACCCCACATGTACCACCACATGAACTTCCGCTCTCCTGGGCTCAAATTTTTTTTTTTTAATCTGTTTCCGGATTTGAATTGAATTTTAACTTTAATTTAAGTGGTCACTTGTAAAAATCTCAGCCTATGTGCTCATATCCATTGGGGGGCACGTTTTGTACCCCCCACGTACCCCACATGTACCACCACATGAAATTCCGCTCTCCTGGGCTCAAATTTTTTTTTTAAATCTGTTTGCGGATTTGAATTGAATTTTAACTTTAATTTAAGTGGTCACTTGTAAGAATCTCAGCCTATGTGCTCATATCCATTGGGGGGCACGTTTCGTACCCCCCACGTACCCCACATGTACCACCACATGAAATTCCGCTCTCCTGGGCTCAAATTTTTTTTTTAAATCTGTTTCCGGATTTGAATTGAATTTTGACTTTAATTTAAATGGTCACTTGTAAAAATCTCAGACTATATGCTCATACTCATTGGGGGGTACGTTTCATACCCCCCACGTACCCTCCAAGTACCACACATGTACCACCACATGAACTTCCGCTCTCCTGGGCTCAATTTTTTTTTTAAATCTGTTTCCGGATTTGAAATTAATTTTGACTTTAATTTAAGTAGCCACTCGTAAAAATCTCAGTCTATGTGCTCATACCCATTGGGGGGTACGTTTCGTACCCACCACGTACCCCCCACGTACCCCACACGTACCACCACATGAACTTCCGCTCTCCTGGGCTCAAATTTTTTTTTTAAATCTGTTTCCGGATTTGAATTGAATTTTGACTTTAATTTAAGTGGTCACTTGTAAAAATCTCAGCCTAAATGCTCATACCCATTGGGGGGTACGTTTCGTACCCCCCCCCCCCCACGTACCCCCCAAGTACCCCACATATACCACGACATGAACTTCCGCTCTCCTGGGCTCAAATTTTTTTTTTTAATCTGTTTGCGGATTTGAATTGAATTTTAACTTTAATTTAAGTGGTCACTTGTAAAAATCTCAGCCTATGTGCTCATATCCATTGGGGGGCAAGTGGGGGGTGCGTTTCGTACCCCCCACGTACCCCCCAAGTACCCCACATGTACCATCACATGAACTTCCGCTTTTGTGCTAAAAAAATCAACCTTCTCGCACGTGAAATCTTTTGTACTCCTATTTTTTGTAAAAATGTAATGCCAGTTTTCCACTTAACTAGCAGGACAAAAAACACAACCCAAACTGGTGTCGAAAAAAATGTTCCACCAACTTTTTACAAACTCGTGTTTTTGGCGATTGTTTGTTTTGTTTTTCGTGTCCCAACCAGAAGCGGTGCCTTCAAAAGGTTTCAGTGTATATATGTATAATACTGAAGTTGTGTTTTTGTTCAGTTTATGTTTTTGGTTAGTTGGTCGAACATTGGTCCGATACATAGTGAATTTTCCTTGCACTTACCTTTCTTCAGACCGTACAACGAACCACCCACAAGAAAGAAAAAAATCTTCAATCTTTATTTCAACTTACACTTTTTAGCAATTCGATTGAACTAACTTTGTTCGGTCGGTTGAAAGGGCTCAAAACAAGACAAAAACATTGTCATTTCAGTTGCAACAGAGTTTTGGATTTGTTCGAGTTTAATTTTTGTTTTCCGTGTTTTAAAAAACATGAACAAAGTAAAAACTCAACTAGTCTGTTTGGTTGAAAACCGGTATAAGTAATTATTTCTCTTTTTATTTTTTTCTACACTTTCTGTGCGGCTCAGCAAAATTTGCACTTTGCCGCAGCATTTCTTTTATAAATAAGAAGATTGCCAACTGGCATCCTTTTCTTGATTGCCAGTACGATAATCGACAAAATAGAACAAATAAAAGAGAATTAATTTGTAAGAGGAAATAATGCGGGCAGATGACTGGTGAGCCGTGCGAAGGAACGGAATGAATTTGGATGTCGAGAGTCGTCCATTTTCACGTGCAATTTGATAATTTTAAATTTCCCATACGGTCGTGCCTGAAAATCCGAGCCGGGACAATACAGGCTTCGGTGATTCGTGTTTCGTTTTCTGTTTTGCCTGGTCTCATTTTCCGTAAATGCAAAACACTAGAAATCAAATCGTGAAATTTATTTGTACGTCGAGTAAACGTCTTCAGAACCCCATGCTTGAAGCCTGTTTACTATGATTTCAATTCAACGATTCCCGCCCGATTAATCCATTCGTTGATACAGCGAATCCACAAACAGTGTGATACCAAACGTTGACAACTTGGGGAGCACCACTTATCAATTTTTGGTACAAATAACCGCTAAAATTCAAATTCCAAAATGTACAAAAGAACCTTGTAGCAGGAGTCATGGTGATACTGCTCAAGAGGCAGTCGTCATCGACAAAAAGATTGAAAAACCGGAAAATTTATCGAAACAAATGTGGCAATTATTGCTCTTATACTGCGATTTCTATCTTGAGTCCTACACGCCGATAATGACGGACTTCTCTTTGATTGTTTTGCATGTTCGGTTTGTGCAGTGCTGACAGGTTTTTCTTTCTGTGCTTATCCGGAAGGCGACACGAAAGAAAAAAAGCATAGGAAAAGGAAAGAAAAAGAGAAAAACGACTGAGCCTTGCCAATTTAATTTGGATGTGCAGCAAACAAACAGCACAAGTTTACCTCGCGTGCGAGTCACAGAGTGACTAGGAAATTTTTCGCAAATTATTGTGGTGTATAATGTAAACGGAACGTACTGTGGAGAGCGAACAATTTTCCCTTAATTTTTTGTTGTTTCTGTTTTTGAATGGTATCTGTGGAATTAAAATAAATGAGAAATAACAATAAAAAGACTACAATGACAGAGACAACATAGTACAGGACTGAAACTAACTAATAAATGAAAATATAAATAAATGAATAAGACGAAAAAGATGAGTCTTTTTCTTCGCAGGCAGCACTGATTTTGTTTTTGTGAAGTGAAGATAGAATTTTTTTCCTTTTATCCTTAAACATTTCCTTTTATCCTTCCACATTTGCTTTAGTTTCTTGGCTCAAAAGGATATTTCGTAATTTCTTTACTCCTTCTGGAGTATCCTACAAGCAGTGCTTCGAGACGTATATGGCCTTTAAATTTTTAATTCGCCGAAATGAAAGTTTTCTTTCGATTCTCCGGGAAGATTAGCGTTATGTAGTCTTTCACAACTACACGAATAATAAGTGTACACTGTACACATTTGAACAACCGTATCGTTCCATTAAAAAGGTTCCGGACTAGTAAGACCAGTCCACTGTGTTAATTACACGGGCTGACCTTATGCTGATCATTTTATGCTTCCACTAGTAGACAGCAGAGCGGTGAAACGATAAACAAAATCAGAGGAAGCACCTTTAAGGAAGGTGTTTCAAATAGGGTTGATCTTCGGGTTGAAGACTATTGGAACTCATTCCCAGGACTTAAGGCTTACAATTAAATGACTTTCTCTAGAAAAGGATATCCGAATTTATTTCTCTAAAGGGTTTGGGAGCAAGGAATATAATGGGATATTTCACAAGCAAGGTGTTAATGGAAAATAAAGCACTACTCAATCTGCTTAGCACATTCTCTGTGCTTGTAATCCATTGCCCAGGCTAAGAAGGCAGATTATCGGCGGATTCACTCTCACTTAAGGTACAATCTGGCTGGTACTGCCGACCGTCGCGGTCAGCAGTAACTGCCGGTAGTAGACTACTGCTTCAGGCAAAAACAAGCTGTCATGTCTGTTTGCGACTGTTCGGCAATTGACGGTTGTGAGTGCAAAGCAGCCGCGGTGTTGACCGCGACGGTCGGCAGTGCCAGCCAGATTGTACCTTTATGAGGACCAGTCGAAGACTGGATTATGTAAAATCATGTCTTTGTTAAGGGGATGAAATCGGCGTAAAAAGTAGATAAGGGGCAGTCCCAATAGACTATCCAAGTCGTGGTGCGATATACTTAAAAGGTTTTTACAGGCTCTAAACAAACTAATTAGAATACACCGGAATGCAATTACTTTCAACGCGATAAACTTGACTTAAACCGGCACGATAAAATTTATATAAGAATAAAAATGCTTAAACCATATTTTAGCCAACCAAAAGTGCAATAAAGTTCCGATACAGACCAAAAACCAGGTTAATGTTAGTTTCACCTGCCGAAGCATTCGTAAGACCCCGGCTCAGCCAAAGAAGGCGATTGGTGAAACTGAAAACTACTTACAAATTGCCACTACTAAACAAAGCTAACTTACCACAATTTTGCAGAAATTCTTTAAAAAATCGACTGCATAAGCTGTTGAATTCATTTCCGGAATATTTTTATCAAAAATCGAGAATAAATTGTGACTTTGAGACAAACATGTCCGACACATCAATTCGAATTTGAATTCCATTTTCGTTAGGTCATTTAGAAAACCGATTGCAATACACGAATAGAACGAAAATAACTTTAACGTGGAAAAAATCCCGGTTATATCAAAATATAAACAGCATTTGCTTCAAAGGATTTGATTTTGTTTTGACAGAAGCTACTGTCAATTGACGTCCAAAATTTCATTGTGGTGAAATTGGTGAGTTTTGAATGTTGGCCACAGTGTCGCGCTATAGTAGATTAGGGTATTGTTGTAGTTTTGTAGGGTTTAGTGGCAAGTGATGGGGAATGACGTACCGGAAGTCAAACGACCGCACTGAGTTGTTTTAAACTAAAAAAAAAATGTATGTACATGTACGCGCATAGCCATTGTGTTTGTTTTGGGAAGATGTTTTACGGTCCAGTCACTCATTCTTATTTCAGGAACGCTCCACGTAAACTTGGAAAAAATCCAAGCACTCTGGTTGTTATTTCGATTCCCAGATTAGACAGCCAGTGGTTTGCAGGTCAGATAATAATCTGGAAAGAAGTCTCTTGATCGTAGAAGTCTGGGCCAACGCATCAGGAGCGAAGATATCTAGTAAATCCGAGCTCCTTCACGTTTGCCGAAAGATGCACTGTCCAACCAACAACTTGTGTATCAATGGAGTGGAAGGAGAAGACAACATAAAGATTTTAGGGATCATCTTCAATAAATCCCTTCGGTGGAACGAACACGTAAAACTTTTACAACAGAAGCTCCGAAAAGTCAATCAGTTAATGCGCACTATCGCCGGCCATACCTTTGGTCCATCAATTAAGGCTTCGAAGGAAATTGCAAGATCTCTAACGGAAGACATACTAAACTATGGAATCGTTCTCTATGGTACTGCTAAGAAAACGCACATAAGAAAAATAGAAGTTGCTTTGAACGCAGTAAATAGAACAGCATCGGGGGCCCTCAGGTCGACTCCAATATCATCCTTGAGAATTGAAAGTGGGACTTTACTGTTGCATCTCTATATCAAGAAATATCAGCTAGAATTAGTCGTCAAAAACCTAACCAATCCCTACAAACCCTATCATACCACTCTTAGGGACCTAATTGATAATCCAGCATATGGTCACTTCCAGTCCTGCCTTCAAAAAGCGCTATCTGTCTACGAACAGCATAGCATACCAGTACTACAATTACTTCCCTGTTCTCGACTCCCCTATCCACTTCTATTAGGTGTGCAAATAAGTTCCTGGCGTTTTTTGTCAAACTTTGAGCCTTTATTGTGGGAAATGGGTTGTAATATTTTTTTTCAAAATATTGTCCATCGCTAGCCACAACCTTTTACCATCTTTTTGGCAGCATACGAATTCCGCGTTGAAAAAACTCCACGATCCACGAGTCCACCCAATTTTTGGCATCTTCGTAAGAACGGAAGTGCTGCTTAGCCAGGACATTTTTTATCGAACGGAATAGGTGGTAGTCGGAAGGGGCCATGTCTGGTGAATACAGCGGGTGAGGTAGGACGTCCCATTTCAGTGTTTCCAGGTAGGTTTTCACAACCTAAGCAGCATGTGGCCGACCATTGTCGTGTAGCAAAATCACTTTGTCGTGTTTCTGCTCATATTGCGGCCGTTTTTCTTTCAATGCTCGGCTCAAACGCATTAGTTGTCTTCGATAAAGAGGTCCTGTGATGGTTTCACTCGGTTGCAGCAACTCATAATACACAACGCCGAGCTGGTCCCACCAAATGCATAGCATGACTTTGGAACCATGGATATTCGGCTTTGCGATCGATGTTGATGCATGGCCAGGGTATCCCCACTATTTTTGGCGCTTCGGGTTGTCATAGTGTATCCACTTTTCATCACTAGTCGCGATACGATGCAAAAATCCTTTCCTGTTCTGCCGTTGGAGCAGCTGTTTGCACGTGAAAAAGCGCCGTTCTCTTGGCTTCAATTCGTACGGCATCCAATTTCCATGCTTTTGCATCATTGCCAAGGCTTTCAGACGATGTGCAATGGCTTGTTGAGTCAAATCCAATTAATCCGCAAGACATTGTTGTGTTTGGCATGAATCTTCGCCCAGTAGTGCCTCCAATTCTGCGTCTTCGAAATTTTTTTGCCGGCCGGAACGCTCCTTATCTTCCACGCCAAAATCACCCATTTTGAAGCGATGAAACCATTCGAGACACGTTGATTCGCTAATAGAAGACTCGCCATAAGTTTCTCTAATCATCTGACGAGCCTCAGCCGCAGATTTCTTTGAATTAATGGCGCTTATTTGGCTCGAACTCCGACATGTTTAAGGACTCACAAGTAACTGACGCCGATAAAATTTTGCAAATGTAATGATGGGGAATTGTTACAATATGTCTGATCTTGCCATATTACGAGCTTGATCCGTCATTTTTTCCCCAGTATTTCGTGTAGCGCCATCTATACGAGAACGCCGGGAACTTATTTGCACACCTAATACAAGAGAACCGAGACTTCATCATGCAGGCCTTCAGTAGCTTGAAGAAAACTACCACCAGCCACTTAGAATATAATGTAAAGCACAGAGATATTCTAACCGACTTAGCAGGAAAACGGTTCATATATACAGATGCGTCAAAAACTTCTCTCGCCACCACGTATGCAATATTTGAATACAAGCCCACTGTCAAGTTATTTCTAACTCTAGAATGTGCCCATCTAAATAGAACTGTAGATGTCCAAACAGCTGAAATATGGGCAATAGCTCGTGCAATCTTAATCTTTCTGGATTTATCTGGACCGACCATAATTTTTTCCGACTCAAAATCCTCCATTGATGCTATCTCTAACAGGAAAAATCAGAACTATTTGCCAACATCGCTAAGAAATCTCTTGGCTTCACAAAAGGACATAGCACTCTGTTGGATTCCAGGGCATGTCGGTATACCCTGCAATACCATTGCAGACGAAACTGCAGGAAGATTATCAAAACTCCCTTAAAATGAGGATGGCATCATTCCCCCTTCCGAAATTTTTTTTGATAAGTCAGGTACGAACAATTGTCCAGGAAGCCTGGAATGCTGCAATCTGGGCCCATAGCACAACCTTTCTGAAGTCACAGACTTTATATCCAGTCTACGACTCCACCATGCCTCGGAGATTAGCCTAAATACTAGTGAGATTAAGACTAGGCCACACTTGGCTGACCAAAGGGCACCTATTTTGAAAAAAGATCCGCCATCATGCCCCCACTGTCAAAATAGGCTTACCACAAAGCACATTCTCGAAGAATGTCAAGAAACTTCATCTTTCTTTCACCACCACATTCCCCCCTTAGAAGTCCTTTTAAACCCAGCACAAACCTCAAACTCCCCCCTCTTTCAGCTCCACTCCCATTTAAATATTCAAAAACAAATTTAACCGATTTAATTTTGTCTAATCTTTTAGGCAGTAGCTCAGAAAATAAATAAATAAAAAAATAAAGTTTTGAAGGACTGATGCAGTTGAGTCAGAAAAAATACCGGGTCGATTTCTTTGGGCGCTCGGCACATCGGACCAAATCGAGTGTTTTTCTTGTTGATCATATTTCTCGGATCGAATTTTGAACAGTTCGTTGGTTTTTGCTTTAGACCCTTCTCTCGTATCCCATCTGTGTAACTGCATTAAAGACTCCTAAGTTATTTTAACGGCCGAAAAAAAACTATTTCATAGTTTTAGTCCTCCAGATAATTCAAATTTTTATCCTTATAAGCAATTTCGATGGTCCCTTATCGCGTTTTACAGGTTTTTTTTATTTGCATTGTGTTAGACGAAATGTCCATCGGTACAATTTATACAGTTTTCTTAAGAACATTCTAATCATTTCTTGGGCATTCAGACATCCATAAAATATCCTGCTCTGCACATATGACAAAATGGCGTACCTGGTTATTTCGCACCTGAACAACGACCGAATGGAAATGTAACAGCCGAAAAAAAGAACTTTAAATGTAAGTTTCGCAGAAAACATTATTTTTTTCTAAGATTAAACTTTTATTTCTTACAGCATATTTGCGTTCGTTCATTTTCCGCCGCGACGGGATAATATCTTTAAACAACTGTTAAGCGGAGGGAGATCCTTGATAATAAGTAGGATTCATATTGAACACAGCACCATTTAAAAATATCTTAAATTCATAGTTTATGACATTCAATTAAAAAATTGTCTACACTTTACTCTTAACATAGATAAAATAATTTCTGTAATATTAGTCCACTTCCATTAAAATATCGCCTACCGTTTCATGAATTTTGTCCATCACCTTTCTAGTTCTCGGCTTCTGCATTTTGCCGTCGTGCATTTTACCGCCTTCATGTGTTTTCATATGTGTTTTTAAAATGCCCGACTGTTGAAAACACCAGCCACAAATCGAACAAATATACGGACGTTCGCCGGTATGACTACGCAAGTGCGTAACACAATCGCTCTTCTGCGCAAACGAGCGCGAACAATATTCGCATTTGAACGGTTTCTCGCCGGTATGCGTGCGTCGATGATTCTTCAATGTACCGAGAGCTGAAAATCGCATTGGACAAAACTCACAGGCATACGGACGTTCGCCGGTATGAATTCGTCTGTGTTTGACCAACGAACTGGATGTTGTAAACGACGAACCGCATATATCGCAAGAGAACGGATGATCGCCGGTATGTTTGCGAATATGCGCATTCAACTCACCTTTGCTCACGAACGAACATTCGCACTGGTTGCATGCGAACGGTTTTAGATTATTGTGACGCATCACATGCTGTTTAAGGTTCGTATTTTGGCTGAATCCTTTTCCGCATATCGAACAGAGAAATGGTTTTTCGCCGCTATGCGTACGAAGATGATCTTTTAGAGTCGACAGCATTGAAAAGGCTGCAAGAGAAACAGAGAGAGAGAAAGAAATTGAATTAAATTATAAAAAGTCTGAAAGGAAAACGTTTTCATCTTAATTACCCTTTCCGCAAAATTTGCATTGATTTTTTACGATTTCTTTATGCACTTTTTTCGTATGAGACTGCAATTTCTCCTGATTTGAAAACGTTTTCGAACACACTTTACATTGGTTGCTGGACTCGTGCGATTTTATGTGCTCAATTAAGTTCAGATCGTTGATGAAAACCCGCTTGCATATTTTACAGGAAAACTGCTCTTGTGTGCATTTATTGATCTTCATGTGACAATCAAGCGATTTTTTCTTTGCAAAACCAGCTCCGCATCGAGTACATGTAAATTCGCCGCATGGTAAGATGGACGGATCGTGCCTAAGGAGCGCATCTTCGGGTGAAATTTCAATTAAATGGATTTCATCTTTCTCCACGTCCTCGTCATTGTCGTCTTCGTCGTCACTCTTATCAATCGTATCCGTTGGTTTCAATAACGAATCGTCTTCAGCACTGGCAGTTGAATCGTCTGTTTTGTTCTTCACGGTTGTGTCATCAAAAATCGGATGGCATTTCTTAACGTGCTTATCGAGATTCTTCTGATGAACGAAATCCATCGGACATATAGGACATTTTTTTAGTTCCTTCGATCGAGCCGTATTCGCATCAGTCGTATCGTTCCCGCTCTCTTTTAAGCATACCGCCGAATGTGCTTCGAATTCATCTTTACTTTCGAATGTATTGCAACAGTCCTCGCACGCCAGAATAATTAATTTCGACTGAGCTTGCTGAGCGTCTTCTTCGTAATTGCTGTCGGAATAATCACTCAATTCGTATGTTTCATGAGGACCATCATTCTCTTCGTTTTCATCTTCAACTTCTTCATGAATTTCGATTAATTCATGATCTTCTTCACTTAAAATTTCCGCCATTTGTTCTGCGAGAAAATCCTCTTCGTTTTCGGCTTGATTTGGCTTGTCTTCAAAAATGCTTACGGCTTTATCGGGTACAATATCATCGAACTTCCGATCAAGAATTTTTGTTTCTTCCTTGATCACTGTGATGGTGTCATCTTCTTCGGGTATAATATCTTTTAAATACTGCTGAAGCGTTTCCTCGGAATTTTCGCATTTTATTTTGAAAAAATACGCACGATTTATTTCACTGACACAACTCAAACACACCTTTTCCGGTAAGCCGTCGTGTTCTGATACCTGAGAAGGAGAAAACAAATTACTTATTATCAATCACTTCATGGATACATGGTAACGATCGAGGTTTTTGTAAAAGAAATGCTCAAAAAAGGCGACTATGACTTTGAAATCAGAAACTAGAACGAGAGATTACCATCTTAATTTCCGGGACTAAAGAATCGCAAGTTAGCTTTAGGTCATCAATGACGCTTCGTTGCAAGCTCTAAATGGTTCGACGAGTAGGACCGGATTCGATGATCCTGTGGTAACCCTTCGGACCTTTTAGGTCTAAGTGTGTCCGTATTCTCACGGGCAGCCACGCGTACCTACCTACCTAGGTCATCCACGGATTTTAATGGATATACGCCAACTTTTGCACATCAACGGATAATAATAGATTCCTAATATGAGTGAACCATAAATGCGGCGATGAAAAGAATATTTATATTTTAAACATCTTGTCAGGGAGCATATAACGCATACAGATCCTGTGATTAGTGCCTAATCGCATCAACCCTCCATTACGATAGATTCCCAAGATTGAAAGAAAATATTTAGAGCCTTTTTGCCAATGGCCGAACAAAATTTTAAAATGAAGCTGACATTTTTTTGCGCTCTCCATTAAGGAGCAGGAACAGCAAAAGTATTTTGTCGAAAGGAAGAAGGATGTCAATATTATGATCTCGAAGAATACTGCCGTGGTAAATTCGAGCATAGTGAAAACTGCCTAATACGGAAACTGCAAAAGACGGAAACCTGCATTAAGCGGACCTTTTTTTGCTGGAAATATCTTAAGACGGAACTGGACAAATTTTACATATATGTCTTCTTACTGTTACAACAGAGCAGATCGCTCTGTGAAGATCAGTCGCAAAAATTCATCTTGGGCTTGCCAATTCAGGAGCAGTCTATGGTAATCGATATAACAGCTCACACTTGCCATCAGCGTTAAGGAATTTAATACCCGAAATGCTTTAGTTTACGTAGGAGAAATATCACCGATAAAGTTAAAACCTGGATGTGAAAAAACTACTATTAAGCTCGAAAAACGGATCAAATTATGAAATTTTCAGCAGTTTTTAGTTTTCAGCAGATTTATCGAGACGTGGACTTTAACGCAAACTTTCGAAAAAGCAGCTAACGCATTCGAAAGAAAGGTCCTCCGAAGGCGAATAAGATACAACCAGAGTTGTATCAACTCTACGATGAGCCAGAAGCTTCAACGCTCATCAAGCTACGTAAACTGCAGTGAGCTAGCCATGTAGAGCGAATGAAAGATAGAAGAATCCCCAAGCGTGCTCTTAAATGCACAGCGAGTGGTAACAGGCCAGTAGGCAAACCACGCAAACGATGGGAAGACTCGGTTGATGAAGATAGCAAAGCCATTTTAAAAACTAGATGAAATACTGAACTCCGTTTTAGATTGTAGTTGAAGATAAAGTAGAAATAGGTGTATGCATGTAGTATGTCCTTTATTAAGGACTACCATTTGGTTGCTACTCGAAACTAAAACGATAATATCGTCAGTGCTCATTTTCATATCTTGAACTGGGTGAGTCACCGAAAAAAAAATTCCTTTATGAAGGACTTTCACATGGAAGGTGCAGGAAGGACTCACTCGATTTCTCACATATTTTTCATTTTCCTTGGAACCATTCAAAAATTAATGTTTACAAAATTTCAAATTCGTAGCTTGAAGCGTCGGAAAATATTGTTGAACACGTGTTCTACCAGAAGGAGTAAAAGGATTTTGCTGACTAGTAAACTCGAACGTTGTTTTCACTCAAAATTCCGAATTCGTAGCTAAAAGATTACTTGAGTTATAGCAAAGACAGTAGAAACTATAAGATGTCCCAAGCAAAAAAAAAAAGCTTTACGATTGGCGACCCAACTCCGGTGGCTATTGCAAAGTTTTAGAATTTATGTTGTGACCCACTGTATGTTGGAGTGAAAGCTCGCCAACTAACTACAAATAATCAATCAAAGGCAGGTTTTTTGTATCGGATTGTCAATGGGACATCATTTGTAGCTATATACATATGTGAATATGAGGCGTATGGCGGTAATATTCATAGTGCTAGTTCAAATTTCGCGATATTTTTGTTAATTTCCTAGAATGATCTAAACATTCTACGTCCAAATGAAACCAGCGTTTCTATGATCATTTAATTCATTAGATAAACTACAAGAATGAATTGTTCTGCTCGGCCTATGAAAATTTGGTGTTTATAGTAGTTTTGTTCAATTGTAGCCAAATACCCCAAATCTTCTTTTCCGAACACACGAATTTAGAATCTGAATACAGAATACTGAATAAAAAATGCGAATAATGACCTTCTCCTTCAAGTAGCCACCAAACGATAGCTAAACATGCCAGTATTTCTGAAACTGTAGGTAGATGGCAAATCACTGAATACCTACAAAACTTTCCCTTTTCAAAGAGTTCAAGTTCCTGGCTGAAGCATACTGAAGATATCTACACACGTGTTTGAAGGACTTCTATATGACAGTATATCAAAATATTGTTATTACTGATGTAATATTCTCAGTATAGAATTTCTTTTTAAATTTGTTGACTCTTTCGTTTTCCATGAACAATTCTTGCGCAGAAAAACCAACAACATAAAATCTAAGACTTCTCGCCGATGGTCCTGGCATAACAAACATTAAAAAAGGTGTTCCTTTAGAAATTTTCATTAGTTTAAAACACTTGTTACGTTTAGAATAGCGAAGGCCCGCAAGGCTCGAATATGGTACCCGGGAAGATGGGTTTCGTGTGCGGACGGCTGCTAAGGTAATTTGCTTTACGTTTGGCTCAATAAATTAGTTTTTTTTCATTTTGAAGTATTTCTTTTGCTGAGAGGAAGAATTGGCACTCGAACTTGAGCGGATGAAGGTCCGCGTTTAAAGGCACGATAACGTTACCAACACCTGAGAACCGACCCGAGCATAATTCAGCGCGAAAACCTGACTAAGGAGCAGCGTTGGCGCATGCCATTAAGTAGAGGGCCATGGAACTTTATTCAAGAAAATCAGTACCAACATTAGGCCAATTGGACCAAATACTGCAACGCTGGTATGGAGAACGAGTGAGCGTTTCAAGGAAACGAGGTTTCCTCGAAATGGAATACGATGACCGAAGCCTCTTTTGCCACTGGACTGTCGAGGAGTGAGGCTGGCTGATCCGAAGCCGATTGCGACAGGTTGTCGCAATTTTCCGCAAAATTGCGTCCAAGTACTGTTGTCCTGTGACATTTAGTTTAGTTGGTACCCAATACCTTCGCCACGCCCGTCTCTGCAGATCAACCGGGAGTGAAAGGAAAAAAAAGACATAACACACTTTCTATTATTAGAACCCTGCAAATAAGAGCACGAATATTTAACCCGATGTTAAATATTAAACACAATTTTTTTTCAATTATTTCTTGCAGTTTTTCGCCTTCCATAACTAGTTAATAATGACAAATAAATGTAAAGATCCTGTTTTATTCAAATTTACCGATTTCGGAATCGGTGACGTTTACTTTCCAAACAATATAAAACAGAGCTTTTGGATTCATATTTACAGTGGACTACAAATATTAGTATAAAAAGCTCTAATAGCCACCAGAGTTTGGTCGCCAATCGTAAAGCTTTATTGATAGATTTTGTATTGGTTGGGATATCTTATATAAAGAGATTCTAATATCTTTGGTTATAGTGAGTTTCGTAAATTAAGTGAAGATATTTTGACAGGATATTTGTACGGCAGCTACACGAAGGACTAAAAGCTTTTTCTTCATAATCCTACATTTAGCTCCAACTATTGGAAAAATAACACATACAAAATTTCAAAGACGTAGCTTAAGCTCTTCTGAAGTTATTGGGCAATATCCATAGATAATATATAGCTTATATCGCGGTACTACCCCTTATACCAGTGCGTTGTGCTGTCTGTGGAGTACTTTCGGGTTATGGTATAGATTTAATAGATATTGAGCCCAATGTCGGTACACATGCATGAGTATCTCGATACGGTGAAAATTTTCCCAGCTCATTGAACAAGGAGACAGTATGGTCACCAGTTCTTTAAGCTGAGAAAGTGTGCCCAAATGGGGAATTTCTCACCATCTTTGAGTTGGGAAGGCATTGCCCATTTTGCATATAGGGATCAAATCAATTATAAAAAAAAAAAAAAGACATGTTTTAAAGACATTTTGTATGTTATCACGGACGGACGGACGTCAAGCGGATTTGAGGTTTTTGGCCACAAATAAACAAAAAAAAATATATAACTTTTTTTCGTCCGAGGCTTGGTTCTATGCGTTACAAACTTTTGGGCTGGATTAAACTTATAATACTTCTATATGATTTCATCTAGAGTATAATTAGCAGCAGGAGGACGCGGTCTTTGGATCGAGACGATTGGAGGCGATGACTTCAGGAGGCCAGGGTCCGATTTGGGCTGTCGTGCCATTGATGGTGATGAGATTTATCCTTCCATTTCATTTTCGGTCCACTTTTCATTACGCATTTTGGAGCGACGTCTTAAAAATGCAAACAACAAGCGAATTTGATAGACGAGCTGTACGCGACAGTTGCGAAACCTGTTCTGATCTAGAGGGCTGTAAGTATAGCGGAAGAGAAAAAGTTTTGACAAAGAAAACAAATGGAGTGAAATAACACTATCTACTGCCTGTGGATATTTATATCAAGCAAACAATGCGGTAAAATTATATAGCGTTGGCATTTTTTGAGAGTTCCAAAGAACATACCTCGATTTCCATGTAAATTTTAGTGGGCTCGGTCACTATTTGTGCGAATTACATGATCAAAGGAAAAATTTCGGGACCTGCTACACAAGCAGAGAATATTGTCAGAATAACAGGGTTCTACACCGGAGATGTTTTCATGCACACTAACGGATCGAAAATGGAATGCGTCACTGGCGCTGGCGTTTTCTCTGAGCAGCGAGTGAAGGGAAGTCGTTCAAGATGCCAGATGATGTTAAGCAGAGATTCTGGTGGTTCTACAGTTAACAACTTGTTAATATTTGGACGGGAGATCTCACTCTACGACGAATGGCGTACATCGAGGCGTTGGAATCAGTTACTCACAGATAGTAAGCGCTTAAGGTAATTTATAATCAGATTAGAGTACAACTACGCTCGGTACTGCGACATACCAGGGAACTAGCTGGTAAGAGGGACAGCTGAGAAAGTGTACCCAAAAGGACGAACTTTTTTTTTCATTTCACTGAATTCAGAGGCTGTGGATTTTCATCCTCGTATGGCCCTTCGGAAAACATTTCCAATTTTCATATCACAAGGTAAGATGACGTGTAAGCTTTGTTGTCTAGACCTAGCTCATATGGTGTGATTTCTTATGCACACACCACCCCCAGCAGCAGCTAACTGGGATGCCAGCAAGCACATCGCGTAAAAGTTTTTGACGTAGGCGGTATAGTTTTTCGATTAGATTATATACCTAAAAGGATTGACCAATAAAAAAGAGCCAAGTTGTTTTATGCGCATGTCAAAGTAAAAGCTGCAAGGGCGTACAAAACTGATTATTTTAGGGGCAAAAATTTTCGCGCGCATTTTAAAAGTTTTTTACATATATTGCATAAACATACTGCAGTCACGATCAGCTGCAAGCTGATACTCTAGATGAAATACTGAACTCCGATTTATATTGTAAGTGGCAATAAAGTAGAATAAAGAACGTGCATGTAGTTTGTCCCGTATTAAAGACTCTCATTTGGTTGGTATTCAAAACTAAAAGACAATACCATCAGTGTTCAATTCATATCCGGCTCTCAAAGAGTCACCGAAAGCAAAATTTTCCCTTTTCAAGGACTTTCACATGGGAGGTGCAGCAAGGACTCACTCGATTTCTAGTACAGTGGTTGTAGCTTATTGTAATCACTTTGGGACCAGCCAAAACCAATAACATTAACCGGGTGATAACAATAGACGAAGAAAAAAAAAATTGTCATATATTTTCCTGCGCTTCAATATAGATTGCTCGGAGCATCTAACATATAAAGTTTTTATTCAATAAGTGTTATACGTATTAACCTTTTACAAAAATCTTTGATTTTTCATCATGATGGATTTACACTCAACTTTTGACGCGCTCCTCTATCCCCACCATAAAATCAACCAATCAGATGGTGGAGTCGCAAGAGACAAGAGTCTAACATTCTTCAACTTTTTCTCCGACGCACGCTTCCATATGTATACACATATACAGTGAACTGTGGCAGCACACAATTCGCAGCTCATTGTATTTATGTCCTTTCGCACTTATAAGCAAGTTGCGCCGAAGAGGCATGTTGAGTGTAAATCGCCATTAACACAGCAAATAATACAGCCGACGAAATCCCGTTTACAATATCTGATGGGAGTAGAGGCTCGCCTCATGGGTGATTGTAAATCCACCATCAGCCTTCTTTTTTGATATTGTTGCGAGCTAGGGGTTCGCCGGGATTTCAAGTAAAACACAATTCGTTTAAAATCAAAATAAGTAATAATTTATTAATCGCACTTTAAATTCTATTCGCACAATAATTCGCACTGTATGGCAATACCGCCCGCTTATAGCATATATCGCTTGACTCGATCACTTTCGCTTTCTACCAACACGGTCGCGTATACACGCTGGCTGTCACAGTCGACGTAATAAAAATTACTATCTCCCTCGCTGAAAGCTTCACCTGCTTTTATACTACTTGTTTGTAGTCGAGACTGTTCTTGAATCTTCGTTCGGTGGTGTGTGTAGAGGGTTCTAGTGAGCTTGAGATCTTTCGATTTTGATCTTCTACGCTGTTCTAGTACATTCGATTAGAAGGGAGGTACGGGAGGCCTTATATACTTCAACTAGGTTTCTGATTGGGTTACTTTGTAGCTAGGTATCCGGTTGTTGATGTTTCCATTATGCGAAACGATCGAGTTGCGCGGTTGCCAGGTTTACATGTAACAATATTGTTTCTTGTCCGCCTTTTTGATTACATTAAACTTGATATGTACTATGGGAATCTAGATCGAATGATAACATAAACCGAATTCTTATTCCAATAAGCGATGAATTCTGTTTGTGGAAAAGGGAACCCAATTGTTTCGATAACCAAATGCGGCTTATAACATTATCCGCGATTACAATAAGCGGCAACCACTGTATATTCATTCTTTTACCTAGAACTATTGTTGTAACAAAACATAATATTCCTAGATTGAATCGTTCAAAGACTATCGGAAAGTAACCTTGAACAAGTGTCTTACGACTTTCTGTATTGGAGCTACCCGAAGGAGTTGGACAATTTTGCCCGTTAACGAACTTAGCTTTACAAATTCGACCAAACATCCAGATTCAAAAATTCAAGATCATAGGTTCAGGCGGTCTTGAGTTATCATGCTAACGGCCAGACGGGCGGGCGGACGGACGTCAAGCGGATTTAGAGGTTTTGGCCCCAAACAAAGCACAAAATAATATTTAACTTTTTTTGGTCTGAGGGTTCGATCTAATCGTTACAAACTTTTGGGGCTGGATTAAACTTATAATACTCTTAGATTTCGTCTAGAGTATAACACTATCTATCTCTTTGTAATCTTTGTAACAAATGGGCTGAAAAGTTCGTAGGCCGACACATAGATAGCGTGACTAGAATTAAATTCATATGATTTTTAGTTAGAACTAACTTTAAAACGACACGTGTATAAATTTGACATTTGTCGGACAATTGGTTCGTGAGATATAGCATTGTGAGTGAATCAACTTTTGGTGTTGTAAAAAAAATGGATAAAAAAGAATTTCGTGTGTTAATGAAGCATTGCTTTATTATGAAAAAAAATACTGTGGAAACCAAAGCTTGGCTTGATAAACATTATTCGGACTCTGCACCAGGAAAATCAACCGTTGAGAAGTGGTTTGCTAAATTTAAACGGGGCGAAATGAGCACCGAAGACGGTACACGCAGTGGACGCCCGAAAGAGGCTGTAACGGACGAAAACATAAAAAAGTGCAGAAAATAATTATGAATGACCGTAAAGTGAAGTTGGTCGAGATAGCTAAGACTCTGAAGATATCAAAAGAGCGTGTTGGACATATCGTGGCTGAATATTTGGACATGCAAAAGCTGTGTGCAAAGTGGGTGCCGCGCGAGCTCACAATCGAGCAAAAGTTTCAACGTGTCGTTGACTCGGAGCAATGTTTAGCGATATTCAACCGTAATAAGAACGAATTTTTCCGTCGATATGTGACAATGGATGAAACCTGGCTTCATCACTACACTCCAGAGTCCAATCGACAGTCAGCCGAGTGGACTGCACGCGATGAACCGAATCCAAAACGTGGAAAGACACAACAGTCGGCTGGCAAGGTATTCTGGGATGCGCGAGGTATAATATTCATTGATTACCTTGCAAAGGGCCAGACCATGAACAGCGATTATTAGATAGTGTTGTTGGAGCGTTTGAAGGATGAAATCACGAAAAAAAGGTCCCATTTGAAGAAGAAAAAAGTGCTGTTTCAGCAATACAATGCATCTTGCCACAAGTCAATGCAAACGATGGCAAAATTTCACGAATTAGGGTACGAATTGCTTCCCCATCCACCGTATTCTCCAGATCTGGCCCCCAGCGACTTTTTCATGTTTGCAGACCTCAAAATAATGCTCGCTGGAAAGAAATTCAGGACTAATGAAGAAGTAATCGCTGAGTCTGAGGCCTATTTTGAGACTAAAGAGAAATCGTACTATAAACATGGTATCGCAAAATTGCCTGACCGCTATAATAGTTGTATCGCCCTCGAAGGCAACTATGTTGAATAATAAAATCAAATTTTATCAAAAAAATTTGTTTTACTATGTTAGCCTACGAACTTTTCAGCCCATTTGTTATGTATGCTTTGCAGATGCATGTTATTTTATTATATATGTACACATTTACTTATGATCCGATTCTGTAACTGAAATCTCGGCGAAATACCAGAAACGAGTAGCTTTTTCAAATGCGTACTTTTTTGGCAAACACCAAATTTTGATATTTCGTTAGACTTATTTTTAACAATAATGCAACCATTTTTCTAATACTAATTTAATGAGAAGGCTATATTGTTGTGAACTCGAAGGAGACCGATCATCGAAAAGATTTCTTTCGATGCAAAGCATTTGTACAGAAATGAATATTTTAATAAATATTTCTTTTTTAAGTACAGATGCATGTTCGAAATGTTCATGTTTGTAACGCTTTTGAATGGCCCCAAATATAACGTTATTTTGCTACACCATTGGATCCAAGATCCAAGCCGTTTAAGGTTACCATGACAACCAATGAAAACAAACAACAAAATATTCCTTCATAATTATTTCACGTGTGTTTTGACAAGCAAGATACCTTGGCAACCTTGGATCCCATGGTGCTGTCAGCAATGTAATTTTGGTCTCTATTTTATACGTCCTTTTACACCGGGGTGTCCTATTCTTAGTTACCTTATCTAAGGTTTTTCCCTTCCTTTTTCAGATTTGTACTTATTTAAATAGTATATTTAATGGCAGCACGGCTCCGTTTACAGTCTTGTGCTCTTTGCCACATTTCCTATTACATTTGACTTATATTTGCATTGTAAAGAACATCGTTTGCGTAGACTGCGCCTTTCAAATAACCCCCGAGAAAGAAGAACAAAGGAATTAAATCCCAAGATTTTGGTGGCCAGTTTTGATCGTCAAAATGGGAAAATATTAAACCAGGAAAACTAGTCCGCAACAACTCAATTGTATCACGTACGGTGTGGCTGGTGCCACTAGCTGAAATTACAGGCCCTTCTCCAAGTACTTTTTATCCCAGATAAAACATATCAGCGTCCTGTCCATATTTTCAAAGAAATGCAGGCCAACCACCCCTAAGCCCACATGGTACACAAAGCCGTTACTTTTTGCGGATGTATGGAAACTTTGGGGATGGAATGTAGATTTTCTGTCCTCTAAAATCGTCAGTAAAATTTTTGTCGGACAATTTTCATATCAACTGAATTTTGTGCGCAGGAGGGTGTAAGTCTTTTGCTAACATTCTTTGCAAAGTTATTAAACTAAGGTTCAATTCCTGATCACGATGATGCATGTTAGTCTCCGTGTTATCCTCGACACTTCTCATAAATCCCGGGAGAATATCGAGATCAACCCTGTAAACTAAAAAATTCCGAGTTTGGAACGCAGAACACTTTTCTTACACCACTTCTTAGTTTCGAGTGTGGCTATAAGAACGTCGGCAGCCTCAGATCCCAAATATCTCCTTCGTCCGAACTGGTTTCTATGACTCGACTTGGAGCGAAGGGCTTGCCTCTGAATAGGGGAGGCCTGCAGAAACACAAAACGTCTACAGCCAAGAGGCTGTCCTGTCTTCAACTATTCTAACTGAAAAGGATATTTAAAAAAATCGTACCAGCTCAAGTGCTAGCCACCGCTTTCTGCCTGGAATCAAAAAAAACACAGCAGCCAAGCCCACAACGTTCACAAGACGAGATCTTATTTTCCTCCGAACATAGATTCATTCAGAAAGCGGTAGCAGTGAAAGCACTGTACAGAGTTCATGCGGTCCAAAAAGAACATGCCCTGAACTCTAAAACTTTGAAACTATCCCCAGAGAATCGTTAAAAAGTTCAGCCGTAGCTGGAACATCTAGTCAAGATGGAAAAATATTTCGAACGAAGAAAAGAAAACCGATAAACTTACCACGACCGTCGTGAAATTCCGAAGCATTTCCGCCACTGTGTAAGTAGCCGAGGAAATTTGCTTGGCGTACAGCGGAACCAACGCCGCTCCCGA
The DNA here is from genome assembly GCA_951812415.1 of Beris morrisii. Taxonomy (NCBI): domain Eukaryota; kingdom Metazoa; phylum Arthropoda; class Insecta; order Diptera; family Stratiomyidae; genus Beris; species Beris morrisii. Next base: position 113,454,135 of record OX638312.1, on the reverse strand, counting down.
ACCCAAACAAGTCCGGCACATCTGATGAAATGAAGTTTCCATTTTTCGATTTTCTCAAAAAAACACTCACAAGCGGTTACGAAATTCGAATAAGGCGAAAAATCCGGCACGGAAAATACACTTAAAGCGAAATCTTAGCGTTCATTTTTGTTTTGACGTTTCGTTAAATGTCAAAACATGTGGAAACGGGTGGATCGGAGGACAATTTTCATACAAGCCAGTTTGAGAAAATACGGGGCATTGCCATGCCAGAGAGTTGAATATTTTCCGCATTTTGGAATACGGCAGCACCGGCGGAAGATGTCAACAAAATTGCAGTTGTCAAATTTTACGTGCCCGGTATTCGTACGCGTTGAACCGCTCGGAGTTTTGAACGGGAAATGAGTCTCTCGATTGCGGAAAATGCTTGCCGCGTGTGCCTAACCGAACAGGAAATTATGATAAATCTATACGACACGGTCGAGGACTTTGCAAAGCAGCGATTAAGTGATCTGCTCGAGAACTGCAGCGATTTGAAGGTAGAACCTAACCACAACTGCTGTCCTGTCCGCCGTGAATTGAACCTGTTTTTATTTGATTTTCTCGTTTTTAGATCGACAGATCGGATAGTTTTTCGAAATTAATATGCGATCAATGTACCAGTGAACTTCTCGTTGCGGCTAAATTTCGCCAGAAATGCAAACGTACGGTCGATATCCTGGCACAAGTCCGCGTAACAATTTTGGACGTGAAACCCGAAGTTGAAAAGTTTGAGGAATATCCTGACGACGGAGATGGTAGCCAACTGGAAGTTCTAGATGACGACGATAACATCACGGTGGAGGAACATACAGCGAACGAGGGTGACGACGATGATGTGGAAACGGAACATGAGAATCAGCAGCAAGACTTGATTTTCGAAGAGATCGACTTTGTCGAGGACGATGTGCAGGGCGAGCAGATTATTCTCTTCGAGCCGGGTGTCGTCGAGGAACGATTGTCATCGATTGATGAGGAGGAGGAGGCTCACGATATGCAAGTGGCCGGGGATGATCAGGAGCTCTATGATCGTGTCGTGACGGCCGCTCTTAATTCGGTGAGTAGCGTGTAGGTGAATGGCACTTTCGATATGTAGGTTAAGGCATTACCGAAAACAGTCGATGTCGTTAGATAAATTTATTTGTATTTGTTCTGCCAAGCACATCTTGTATACCAAGCAATTCTACTCTCAACCATGTAGGGAAATAGAACGGAACCCCATAACACAATGTGAGAATTCAACAACCCTATAAAGGAATAGAGGAGTATATACATTAGATTCCATGTGAGAGTCAATTAAAACGGCATTTCAAACTGAAGGCTGAAATAGAAACACTGACAAGGCTTACAAAACCAACACTTTTTTTGACCTCTTGAGAAATGTATCCTAAACTTCATACCATCGGATAAATCGGTGCGAAATAACTTTATGTTGTACAGATCTGGGGTATATGGCCTACCTTCGAGCAACAGGCCCCTCCACCGACTGTCGTAGCAAGCCTGGTCGAATTTCAGCTAGGAATTCACCCACTGAATCTCAGCACCTTACATTTACTTCGATTAGTTTGACTTTTGCGAGTGAAAATAATCATTACTTGGCCTACAATCAGAACATGCGGAAGAAAAAGGAAAAAGGTTATGGATATCTGAAGACATGTGGCAGATTGAGGCCGCGGTGCGAATTATGCTAATGCTGCTTACATCGCTAACAGTGCTTACGTTCGGTTCGAATTTTTGGTACGCTTAGGTCGCTTTCAATTCGGACCAATTGTGTGTACAAGTCGGGCGATCGGTCAGCGGTCACTAGAAAAAATATTCTCGTATCGTACCCGACGTTTGTAGCCGTATAGCGCCGAAAGTTTCTATTCGGCTTTTCGTGTCGGTCGGTACTCGGAGCTCGAATAATACCATTATAGACACTTTGGGGGAAAATGAGCCAAGAGAAAATCGAAATCGAAACCAAACAATTTTCCTACTGATTTTAAATATTCAAATTCATTCATTAACCGTACACTCTTTATAAATTCCAAAAATTAAATCATTAAAATTGATTTTTTTCCTCGAAAACCGACCATCGAATTTGATTTCCTCTTGGCGCATTATCCCCCTAAAGTGCCCGAAGTCTAAAGGTACGCGTCCACTAGAGGTGAGCCGCATCGCAACGGTGCGGGATGGATTTTTGTTTCTGCGTCCACTTGGGACGGATCACGGGAGACGGAAAATGCCGACACCATCTGTTTCGCTGTGTCCACTTTGATGGGGCGAGCCGGGGCGCCATTCTGCTCGAGCAGAAATCCGCTCGCAAAGCGGTCCGCCTCGCACTGATGCGGCCCGCCTTCAGTGGACGCACTTCCATAACAATGTATGGCAGGCGGATTTTTGCGATGCGGCCCGGCCCTGCCTGTCCGCCCTAGTAGACGCGTACCTTAATCATACGCTTACGCTGCCTTCGAAGTTCGAATATACCGACCGCCGAAGACCGACCGACTCGAAAAGTCGAGTTAAAAGCTTTTTCTAGTGACCACTAACCCAAATGACCCGCTAACCCAAATGGTCGGTCGGTCATTTGGGTTAGCGAGTCATTTGAGTCATTTCGGTGTTCGGGCAATTCCATGATTCGGTCGGTCGGTCGTTTGGGTTAGCGAATCATTTGAGTCATTTCGGTCACTTCGGTGTTCGGGCACTTCCATGATTCGGTCGGTCGGTCTTTTGCGTTAGCGGTCACTAGAAAACTTTTAAGGGGTTACATACACCTGGGACGGCTAAAACTACGCTATTTTTACGTATTTTTTTCGTGCATAAAACTGAAGTTAATTGAACAACCATTATATATGTATCTCTTAAAGTATTACATTTTGTCTATATTATGTGAAAATTTGGTTGGAAAATTTCAAACGGTAAAAAAGTTACAGTCGTTTTGCTGGGACGTGTTTTTGTTGAAAGCGATTTCGGTACCAGACTTTCCTCCGCCATTATTTATCGAAATTTTTTAGCTCCAAAGCTTACCGAGCCGGAATTTCAAAATTCAATTTTGTCGGATCATGGCAGCCTCTGGAATTAAAAATGGCATTTTTCGCCTCAAAATTGTTCAGTAATTATGATAAAAAAAAACTAAGCAAGATATCGAAATGGCTCGGTAAAAACGTAAGAGTGTTGTATTAAACACAATAGTGCAAAAGTAGGTCCCAATCGGTCCAGTAGTCGAGGAGATAATCCTGGTACCGTTTTTGAAAACGCTGTTTCGAGAAAACGCATTTAAAGTTTAGGGTACAGTTTACATTGAAATAAGGTTCTGTGAATTTTAACAGTGGAACAAGTATACCTAAACCTCACCAACTTTTCAAAACATGTCCCTGGTATACAGAAGGTCATAAATACCCGGAATTAAAAAAAAGCTCATAGTCAAACAGATGACAAAGGCCGCGAACACCTACACGCCAACCGTTAGTCGTTGCTCACCATGTCGGTTACAAAACGCTGCAACTTCATCATTACAGCGAATTTTTTTATGAAATTTTCAGGGTAGACACTTAAAGGATGGTACTTTCAAATAAGGACCTTTTTGAAAAATCGATTTTTTTGAACTACCCAGGTGTATGTAACCCCTTAACTCGAGTTTTCGAGTCGGTCGGTCTTCGGTGGTCGCTGGTGGCTGGTCGGTCGGTATTCGAACTTCAAAGACACCGTATGATTAGACTTTAGACACTTTAGGCTGATAATCGAAATCGAACTTGAAGGTCGGTTTTATGAATTCGAGGAAAAAAAAACAATTCTAATGATTTAATTTTTGGAATTTATAGAGAATGTACGGTTAATGAATGAGTTTGAATGTTCTTTGAATTCGTAAATTCAACACAGAAAAATTATTTAGTTTTGATTTCAATTTTCTCTTAGCGCATTTTACCCTAAAGTGTCTTTAATGTAATCATTAGCTACCTTCGAGCACCGAGTACAGACAGACCGACATGAAGAAAAACTTTTGGCGCTGTACGGCTATCAAGTATCAACAACAGGTACATAGAGATACTGGAGACGACAAGCCACCGGCTTTGTATAAAGCGCTTTCAAGCCAGAGAAGTGAGACAAAACAGGATCGTTATGACAATTGTTGTTGTTTTGCGTGGAAGTGAATGCGACGACGTCCGCCTTCAACTAAATCGCTGCTTGTCATCTCCAGTATATATATCTCTATGATCGATACGAGACGTAGAATATTTTTTCTAGTGACCGATTGAACGACTTGTTTCATTTCACATGACTCGAGTTATTCGATCATAGTACTGACTCGGTTATTTCGACCGAATCGTTCGCGACCGACCCATCACTAGTTTACACAGTGTACTCACAGTGCCTATCCTCGAAACCGTGAGCAGTATAAGTAAGCACCAGGAAATTACCTCTCCGTGCAAATTGTATGCGTTGTGAGCGCAATTCGGACCGAGTGTGAGCGCGCTAAAAGCGCAGAAAGCGTAATTCGGCCCGCGGCCTGAGTATCGGAGGCTTCTCAAATTTATAATAAACCGATGCCAGTGTTGAATTAGAAGAGGATATGACACGTTTTTTGTGCTCAACAAACTTTCGCCTATTGATCCTAAAAAACCATATGGACATAAACAGACAAATGGAGCTGACTTGTTTGATAAGTATCTAGAATGCCAGCAGAACACGTTACACACAAAGATCTGTGAGCTCAAATCTTCGGCGGACAAACACCCAATGATTCCGAACAAGGACCGGCTTTAATATAGGCACTAAGAGTTCCACTCCAGAACACTTTCAAACAATTATCGAAGAGCAGCGACAAGATTTTTCAATGTTGGTACAGATCTCCATTACGGTGGCGACTACATGCGTGAAATCTACAAAACGCAACTCTACATGTGAAGGTGGTGAAACACTACAATAGCTAGCGCTTGATATAGAACGACTTACGTTTCTTTGATTCCCCCCCGTTTTTACATTTAATAATGCTCTACAGGATAGAAAACTGCAGCCGCTGTTAACATTGGCAGAAAAGAAAACGATCAGCGAAGCCCTACTATACGGCCTTACTTTAGAAGCAGCCAAAAACTACTCGCGCAGTAATGACGTCGTCCGTAAAATTGCAGTAGAATGTGTATGCTAGAAGGCGAGCAGTACGCAAGGAAGCGAAGGGTCTAGAGTGCCCCGATGTTAGAATTGCAAACGAGCAGAAAACTTAAATTGTGATTTAGAGAAGCAATTATATCATCAGATTATACTGCTAGAGAGTTACCCCGCCACTGTCGCGAAAGGTCGCGAATTTTCATTGTTATGAAAATCATTTAAATGAAAAAATGGAATTTAATCTCCTTATCCATAGCGCCTTTATCAAGTGCAGAGCAGGTTAGCGGCATGGGCGCCCAAGCATTCGACTGGTATTATTATTAACTGGACCTGTTGCAGGATAGCTATTCTGAAACCACGACGAACTGTTTCGTCTATGTGTCTCCTTAAGAAAGGGAATAGTCCAGAGAACTCAACACACCTTCAATCTATCTTCTGGATCCGGTCTTGCCATAGCAATAGCAGAGAATTTGCTCGAAAGTGATATCACAGATTATGCTTGCTTGACAAAGTGACCTTGTTGTTTGTTTTGGTGATAATTGTGGAACTAATGTCCTGAAAAATACTCCAATTTAAACAATTGGCAACTTAAGCCAGTATATGCACCATTTCCAAGTTTCCGCCTTTCTTCCCGTAATGGCTTGAGTCCAGGATTCGCAATATTTTTTCTTAATAGATTAAAGGTGTGCTTGAGTTCAAATCGTGATGATATCTATTTTAGGACCATTCAAAAATCGTCGTTAAAGCTAATGCCTGGCCAGAAAAATTGTCTGAAGAAAGTTTGTCTGGTATGCCTTAACCTTTCAACACATAAACGCGTGGACTAGCGTGGATGCGTGGATCTCGGTTTATAAAATATTAAATGGGAGCTAAAGACTGGATTTTCAATGAGGCTTGTTTCTTTGCCATTTTTACATTTCAACACCATAAAAAAAAATTATATAACACCAACATTTCCTTATATTTTTTTCCAGAAATCACCAACAACTATTGCAGCGAAACCCTTAGTAATAAATTGTACGTGTTATCTGTGCGGAGCAGCATTTACCCACGTTAACAATCTTAGCCGTCACATTCAAACTCACAATCCCGAAGAAGTTTTTACGTGCGACATTTGTAAGTATCCTTTTACGAAATACGACGACTTTAAACAACACTCTGCCGAGCACGACAATGATATCGAAATGATCGAAACTGTAATAGAACCAGACAACTACGAAGTGAAAGAAATCATAGTAACGGCTGAAAGTCCGTCGAAAAATAAAATCACACAATCACCGACCGAACCGGAAAAGCCGCCTGTTCAGTGTGAGGATAAGAAAAAGTCACGAATTTGTTCATATTGTAATAAAGTAAGTTTTATCGATTGGTTAGCTGCAGAGCTTCCGTGTTGTGTTAACGTTTCGGTTATATCTTCCAATTAGCCATTTGTATCGAAGTCGGCGCTGGAAGCTCACACTCGAATCCACACGGGCGATAGGCCATTCAAATGTAAACTATGCGTTAAATCGTTTACAACACAAGGCGGCTTAGGTTTACATTTAAGAAGGTTTGTATTTGAACAGTAAAACTTTCAGAAAAATTCCATCATTCGAATATTTCACGCAGGCATGCCGGTCTTCGTCCTTACACGTGTAATGTATGCGGCAAAAGCTTCGGTGAAACGAGCAATCTTCGCGTTCATATGCGAATACATACGGGCGAAAAACCACACAAATGTACAATATGCAATCGAAGTTTTGCCCGGGTCTTTCTATTGCAAATCCATCTACGAACTCATACCGGCGAACGGCCGTATCATTGTCCATTTTGCGAAAAGTCATTTGCCCAAGGAGGCGATTTAGCATCACATAAACGAATTCATACAGGCGAACGGCCGCATACTTGTCAGTATTGCGGTAAGGGTTTCATTAAGAGTAGCGGACTTACTCAACATATGCGAAAACATACGAAATCGGAATTGGAAGCGAACAGCGCGTTGTATAATGATCTAAAGGATCTAAAAGAGCTGGTTAGCGATAATTGCGATATTCTTATTGTTGACGATGAAAATACAACGGAGGAGAAAATCGATGAGCTGGCAGAGGATTGCAGTCTTGTTATAGAATATCCGCAGGATAGCGATACGTAGTAGTTTTTATTGTTGTTAATTAAAGAAATTTTTTTTTTCTTAATATGTTAAGACTTAAACTTTTTATTTTATACAGATGAAATTTGCCTAGGTTAAATTAAACTCGAAATACTGCACTGTTCTCATTTCTTTTATGCAAGCTTTATAATCGGACGGATTTACAATGTAACGCATAATTGGAAAAAAAATATATTTTTTTTTTAAGCAAACTTGATTGTTTTTCCTTTTTGGACTTTAAAAAGCACAGCTAACTTCCTGAGCCATTTTACGATTTGACTTGAAATAAAGCACAACATTTGGACTAGAACTTTAAAAAAGTCATTACAGTTTAAGGTTCCGACCCTAAAAAGCCACTCGCGAAATACCCTGTGTGCTAGAGTGCTTCTTCAAAGCTGAAATTTGTTGTTCTGTTTGTACTAAATTACGAAAATAATAATAATAATAATAAATTTAGTCATCATCATCATCAATAGCGCGACAGCCCAAATCGGGCCAGGGCCTGCAGGATACATTGTCTGAAGTCATCTTGGTTCAGCGCCCGCGTCCTAAAATTTGTACATCTAACAATCGATCTGCAATCTGCGTCAACTGAGTCCTCGTATCTTTGCCGCGGTTTTCCCACCGGCCGTTTGCCATGAGCTCTACCTTTTAGTGTGCGTTTGGGAATTCTTCCGTCGTCCATTCGCTCCACATGGCCTGCCCGTTGTAGCTTACGAAATTTTATAAGAGTCGATGCGACTGGTTCGTCATAGATGTTATACAACTCGTTGTACCGGATACGCCATTCAGTGCCTTCTCTAACTGGTCCCAATATTCTTCGAAGAATTCGTCGTTCAAAAGCGTCAATTGATTTTTCAGACGCTTGGGTGAGAGTCCACGTTTCGCTTGCATATAATAGCACAGGTCTTATTATTAAAAGTTTGCTCTGTCTGTGCACTTTTTTCGATTTTAAGATCGGGAGAACCGTGCAATACGCCTTATTTGCTAGTGTGATCCGTTGTTATACTTCGTCCCGTTCGTTGCAGTCTATTACAAGGTATGATCCCAAGTATGAGAACTGATCCACATTCTCCAGGTTCTAGTCCCCCACGGCCATATTTTGTCTAGTTGGCGCGTTTCTTCTTGTTTGGGTCATGAACATGGTCTTATTCTCATTGGCCCTTAATCCGGCATTCATTGCCGCTGAGCCTAGACAGCGGAAAACTTCCTTCGCGTCTGGAACAGATCTGGCCATGATGTTTATGTCATCCGCGTACACCACTAGTTGAGTGGACTTGATTAGTAGGGTACTTCTGGTATCAACGGGTACCTTTCTGATGACATATTCCAGGGCGAGATTGAAGAGCATGGGAGCGAGTTCATCTCCCTGCTTCAGGCCGGATTCTGTTCGGAAGCTTTGGGTAAGCTCGTTTTGTATCCTTACTTGGGATTCAGCGTCAGTCATGGTCGTTTTTGTTAATCGGACGAGTTTTGATGGAATTCCGAAGGCAAGCATTATTTTATATAGTACATTACGATCTATACTATCGAATGCCTGTTGGAAGTCCACGAAGATCTGGTGCACGTCGATGTTATACTCCCAGCATTTTTCTAGCACTTGTTAGACTGAGAATCGTCCGGTTCCTTGGTATTCGCCGATAATACTTTCTGTATAAGGCTTTAATCGATTCTGAGTTACTTTCGTCAGTATTTTGTAGGACGTACATAACAATGATATGCCTTCTTAATTTTCACATCGCAGTTTATCTCCTTTCTTATAGATTGCGCCAGTCGGGTATTTTTCTTCAATCCAAATTTTTGTCATGATTTTGTGTAGAAGATTGGCGAGGCATGTACCACCTCCCGAGCTCCACTGCTATTGCATCAACTCCTGGTGATTTGTGTATTTTTTGGTCGCGCAGGGCTGCTTCCACTTCTCCGACAGTGAGTACCGTAGTAGATGCCTGCTCATCAGATGGAGCACTTGGTGTAATACTTGGGTTGGCGGCCGTCACTCTGTTCGGGTTTAGCAGCTTTTTAAAATACTCAACCCATCCTTGTTTAATTTGTTCTGCGTCACTAAGGACACTTCCTTCCTTGTCTTTACAGAGGTTTGTTCGTTGCTTATAGCCTTGTCTTATATGCGGATCGTAGATTATTTGAGTTCATGTCGGTATTTAAGCTTATAGTTACAGATTTTATTTGATAATCGCCTAAGCTCGTCGTATCTTTCCTTTTTGGCTCTCATCGGTCTTTCAATGTATTCCTTGTAAGCTTCATTCTTTTTCGTTATTGCGTCACTACAATCTTTATTGAACCAGTTATTACGTTTCTGTTGGGATTTTAGTTCTATGATCTCGTCTGCTGTCGTTCTGATACCATCTCTCAACTGTGTCCACTCTTGATCGATGGTTGTCACTTCGTTAGTTAGTAATGCTTCAAATCGTGTTTGTAGCGCTGACTTACAAGCTAACGCGACAGTCTCGTCCTTTAGTTTATCGATATCAAATTTGGGTGTATTGCCCTTTTTTGAATACCCACATAATGCCACTCGACATTGATATTTCACTTTGACGAGGTAGTGGTCGGAGTCGCAGTTTGCTCCGCGAAAAGATCGCATGTCTACAATGCTGGTCGCAGCCCTTCTCTCGATCAGAACGTGGTCAATTTGGTTGAAAGTGCGGCCATCCGGAGATGACCACGTTCTTTTATGAATGTTGCGATGGGGGAAGCATGTTGAGCTTACAACTAAGTTTTTGCTGGTAGCGAAGTCGACTAGACGTTGTCCATTGTCATTGGTGTTATTATGGAGACTGTGTCTTCCTGTGGTTTTCTATGTGTCTCCTCTTGTTCAACTTTTGCATTGAAGTCTCCTAGAAGTATCTTTATGTTCGGCCTGTGTCGTTGCCGCTTATTTTTTTCTCTTAAAACAAGCGCTTTTCGATAATGCGTTTTTCTTCTCGTTTTTCGATAACGTGCTGTTATTGCCGCTTTTCTATCTGCTTTCCTTTCTCGTTTCACATTTTGTTCTTTTCGTTACCAACCGTCGCGTTGGTTGGCTATGCTGCCGAGGATTAGAAAAAAACCGACAACAATGCTAAAGAGTTTCATTTATAGGTATGTGTATGTGCTATTGGCTTTGAAATATTAATATAAATAGTGAACAGTGCGGAATATTTAATAGGGTCACTACTAAAGGAATTAGCACTGAGCAGATGAGTTCTGTTTACATTCTTATCAGATTCACAAACACCATCAGAGCTACCAGACAGTAGTTGATTTGTTATAGGCAATATTGCTGTTCTGGTAGATCATATCACAGCCAAACAGCAGTAAATTATTAACACCTACTAGTTCACCGCCATACCCGGCCCAATTTCCGACCTCCCATCCGTAAGCTGACTGGACTGTACACTACTGTGCATTAAAGGCTAACTACCTAAGTCCAGTTCGGTATCCATAAAAATGTGAATGTAGGTAATTCTTTTTTTTTACTATTTATGTGCATCGTTCAGCTTAATTTTTCGTTGATGGTTAGTCCTAAATTTATGTAGCTGTCAACGGACAATGCTCGCATAACTTCCTACCTTCGCACGCATCCGTCAGTTCCGCCGACGCTATAAATCCGAATTGAAAAACATTCCAACACATTCATCCAAGTTCCAAACCATAGTAGCCACTGAAAAATAGCTGAAAACTTTTGACAGTTCCACAGAAAAAAAAATCGCCCTGTCAATAAAACTGTCAGCGCGAGCCCGAGTGACTTTTAGCCGAAGTGTTAGCGCGTGTACATTCCCATCAAACAATTTCAAAAACTATATTAAAATTTAGCGCCAGCTGCGTTCTTTTTATAAATAAAGCGGGCTGGGACGTGTTGGATTCAATTAAACGCCGCTACTTGTCAGTCGGATCAGTTTTGAAGCGTGTAATTGCAATTATCAGTGGTTGGCTTGTTCGTGGTGTCGGGGTGTTGGATTTCGTTCAAGTTTCGTGTTCAATTTGCGTTTGTGGCTTGCCGAAGATGTCGCGAATTATTAAAACTATCGCACAATCAGATTTAAGCGAAGAGTTCGTGAATAAATTGAGATGCGAACGTACGGCGGCTTTGATATGCCGTCTGTGTGCTACGCTTCGAAAAACCGATTGTTTTGTATCTATCCGGGATCCGAACCTGAATTTATGTGTGAAATTGGCTCGGTGTTGCCAGTTCCGTTTGCCAGAAAACGATCGGTTACCGGAAAATGTTTGTGTCGATTGCGTGCATGTGCTGAACGAGTGCTGGACGTTTGCGGAAAAGGTTCGTGTCGCGCAAGAGTCCTTAAATGCACTGTACGCTGTTAATGAGGAGTCCGAGGGGGAACAAGAGGTGAGGACACGGCATCAAATCGCTTAAAAGAATTATCTGTGATTAATCTTTTTCTTGGAGTTTTGTTAGACCTTCACTTGCAGTTTCAGGTTTTTCCTTTATGCTAACCTCCACCCCATATTGCCCGCCTTGCCTAAAATGTGCCCCTTATACCGGTGCGTTGTACTGACTGGAGAGTACTTTCGGGTTTAAGGTTGTCGTGGCTGAGATAGGGTGGCAGACAGGGCGCTACAACACCAGAGCGCACTAACAAGTTGCGATGTTCCGCAAACCATCTCTTCTTGGTATCTCATGACCTACTTATAGGGAAAGATATCCCAAATTTTAATTCCCAGGGTAAGTCGGTGCGACTAATTTTTGTTTTACAGGCCTAGGCTTTATGGTCTGATTTTCGAGCACTCCCCAGCCGCAGCAAGCGCGTCACTCCAGCTCGAACTTCAGCCACCAATTCGGACGTTGGTGGTGTTTCCTCGTAAGTACCTTACCTTTCCTTCGAATATTTTGACTTTTTCAAGTCAAAATATTCACTCTAAGGCCTCCGTTCACAACAAAGGTATATTAATTAGACATTGGTCGCGTTTACATGCGGACCAGACCAGTCTGAATAGACCAAAAAAATTAGTTTGGTCGTACGCATAAACGTAAACCGAACCAGTCCATTTGGACTGATTTTGATCTTGATTTTGGTACGGACCAAATGAAACCAAACCAGTCTAGTACTGTGAAAATGCGCAGACCGAAAAATACCAAACCGGTCTATGTGGACTGGTCTGGTCTGCACGTAAACGCGACCATTGAGCCCAATGTCGGCATACATGCATGATTATGTTGATATGGTCAAAATTTTTCCAGCTCATTGAGCTGAGGACAGTGCTGTCTCCAGTTCTTTAAGCTGCGAAAGTGTACCCAAATGGGTAATTTTCCTCCGACTTTTAAAGTTGGAAGGAGTTGCCTATTCTGCACGAATTAAATTATTTACAATAATTTGGAACGGAGATGCGGTCATGGTCTTCAGCGGATTTAATTCAGAAAGTGCTGAAACTACGTTAAGGTTTTGGGAAGCTGAAGACAAGTAGAGTCACTCTAAGGACAAGGTTACTGCAAATTAATGCGGGAGAGCTTCGAGAGAGCCAATCCCGCCTACGTTCGAATTGGTAACTGAAATATGAACTGGAGCGAAGCGATTTCTGGCATCCGGGCTAGCTGCGAGTGTGAGGTGGAATGTTGTTTACATTAGAGGCATGTACAACAAGAATTTCGGGTGATGAAATTAAGATAAGGTTCTCAGTCGGTTATGAGAGACTGAGGAAGTTTACCTAACCCTCAAATCGACTGGTGCTTATGATATGCGCTAGCCCACCCAGTCTAAGCCATGTTGTCCTCTTCTCGCTTTAGGCATGGCACCAAGAGAAAGGAATGAAAAAGAGGAAGGTCTCAACCGAAGAGATCCATCCTATACTCGTATATGGCTAACCTCACAATTTTTCAAAAGGAAAATAAATTGCAATTTATATAACGTTCCTGGAGGGGCAAAGGAGGTTAAGCGGCATTTAGAAAATTTTACAGGAGAGCTAATTGAAGTTATAAATTTCGAGCAAAAACTAATTAAAGATCTACTTATGATAGAATTTTAAACCTTTGTACCTTTATCTGATTTTCATCTCTTAATGGAAGTTATTATTATTATTATTATTATTCAAATTCATCAACAAAAATACAAAATATAAAATAATAAGAAAAAATAAAAAATAAGTACAAAAATACATCATTATATCCGTACACTCATAAATGACTAAATATAATATTACATTATTTATTTGATAAAGCCGATTTTAACTGTTGAACAGAAATGTTAAAGTCAATTTGACTGTAATTATAATTAAAAATGCGTGAAAGAGATGTGATTGGTTCATGTTGGCCGTAATTTGTCCGATGGTGAGGAATATCCAGCAACACATAATACTACGTTTACATGGAGGATTGAATCCGGATTGAATCCGGATTCAATCCTCTAAAATCGCATGTAGACGCAGATTGGATTGAAATGAGATCGACTCGATCCGAACCAACTTCTAGACCTGGATCGAATCGAAACCGGTTATGTCGTTCGTCATTTCTTTGATTTACTCATGTTTCGATCTTTCGATCCGGTGTTGTCATAAACGCGATCCAAATTTCGATCTTTCGATCTTTGGATTCTCCATGTAAACGTAGTTAAAGTCTCTCAAGCATCGAAATGAAACTTTGAAAGTAATGGGTTCCAGCAATGACGGGGAGTTAATATCACCAGAAATTACCTTGAAAGCAAAAACAGCTCTAAGGACATCTCGTCTATCAACCAACGACTCCATCGGCAGGAGCTTAAGACGCTCATGGTAAGGAGGCAGATGCAGTGGATCATGCCAAGGAAGACCCGAATAGCAAGAATCTTCTCTGAACCGATTCAATTCTATTTTTGTGATCTTCATAGTATGGAGCCCATACCGGGCAGGGATATTCCAAAATAGAACGGACGAAAGTGCAGTACAACATTGTTGTAATATTCGGATCATTGAAATCCTTGCATCATCTTCGCACAAAGCCCCAGACGGAGTTAGCCTTACCGACAACATAATCAAAATGGTCATTAAAAGTAACTTCGTTATTAAAATATACCCCTAAATCGTTCACTTTATCAGTTCTATAAAATGGGTTTCATTCTAAACTATAATCAAATGTAACTGGAGTTTTCTTTCTAGAGAATGATACAGTGATACACTTACTAATATTCAAAGGCATACAATTTAGTGTACACCAGTCTTAGAACCGTTGCAAGTCACTCTGGAGAAGAGAACAATCAGCAGCATTGGTTACATTACGAAAAATCTTTGCATCGTCAGTATACATTAAAATTTAAGAGTGGGAGAGAACCGAACTCACGTCATTAATGAACAGGATAAATAAAAGCGGACCCAAAATGGCTCACCTGAGGTACTCCAGAAGTATTATATATATCGGATGAATGGGCTCCACGAAAAAACACATTTTGAGTGCGATTAAGTAGATATGAACTGATCCAATTAATAAACGTGACTGGAAAACCTAGTAATTGTAGCTTATAAGTCAGGATGGAATGATTCATTTTGTCGAACGCCTTGCTGAAATCAGTGTAAATGCAGTCCACGTGATTTCCACCTTCAATCGCTTTAACGGAAAAATTAGCAAATTCCATTAAATTTGTGGTAGTAGACCTACCCTTAGTAAATTCATGTTGGGATGGACTTATGATTGATTTGCAATGAAAATGCATTACATCACAAACAATAGCCTCGAAAAGCTTCGAAATACATACAAGAAAGGTTGGCGACAGGCTGATAATTTCGTACATCCATTCTCTTACCTTTCTTAAATAACGCCTTAATAGTAGAATATTTCCATGAACTGGGAAATACCCCTGAACGAAGAGAAGAATTGAATAAATAGCACAAGGGTGCTACTAGGGAAGAGCTGCATCGTTTTAGAACGCTTGGAGGGATGCCGTCTGGACCAACAGAAAAACTATCTGCAATATTTGAGATAAATTTCAAAACAGTAGCTTCGTCTATATACAGATCCTTCATCTCCAATGAAGTAGATGGAAACTTTGTCAAGTATTTATGATCCTTCAAACTATTATCACAGTTAGAAGAAGTGAGAGCATCACGAAAGTAGTTTCAGAAGAAGTTGCTAATGACTAAAGGGTCATCGCTGACCACATTATCAAAAGACATAAAAGCGGGGTATCCGTCGGAATTCCTTTTTGAATTGACGAAATTCCAGAACCGCTTAGGTTTGTCCCTAATCGATAATTTAACATTATTGACGTACGAGGTATACGCCGCACTAGACCGGCTAATAAACAGGTAAGGTTGCGTAAGGTTGAATAGGAAACGTAGTCTGAATCAATGCTTGAGAGAAAATATGTCTTCCAAGCTTTCGTTTTTAAATTTTTCAGATGTATCAGGTCGTCGTCAAACCATGGAAAACGCTTAGGCTGTCTAGTAGATGTGACCGGTACACATCGTGCGAAACTACGAAAGATGGTTTTATAAAAGTTTAAAGTAGCAGTTTCAACATTCGGCTCACTTAGTAGACCCAACCAATCACATGTAGAGATGTCGCGATTTAAAGCAGAAAAATCGACTTTATTAAAATTGTAGCCATTTGTTATTTCAGAAGGAAATAAGTGATTAACTCGTGCATCAAAATTAAGAACAACGTGAAGTGCCAGATGATGGTTCGAATCCGGTAACAGTGGTGATGTACAATGATTGACTGTTGTTTGGGTTACATCGGAAGAGAAAACGAGGTCCAAGTATCGTCCAGAGGTATTAGCTTTCGTGTTGATCTGTTACAAGCCTGTTGAAAGCATGCAGTCCAGAAATTGTTCATCCTGCCTTGATAAGTTTTTCAACTATTAGTAGTTATTAGAGTTTCGGGACTTACTCTATTTGTTTGCAAAAATAGAATAGGGAAAAAGGTTCCAATTCTTTGGTGTTTTAAAACTAGCGAGATATGTTGCTTAAACACATGGGTGCATGGGTGTACACTTTACACTCGAAACACCCATAAATATGAGTAGGTATACTACCATGAATGCTAGGAAACACCCTTGGGAATTATTCGACCAGGCGCTCTACACTTAAAATGATTAGACAAGATATTTCTCATCGAGATTTAGTGCTGCACATTTTATAAATCCTCTAACTCATCTCATTTTCAAATCATTTATCTTATTTTTTCTTTCAATTCCAGGTGCAACAGATAAACAAAGAAATTGCGAATACTTCAGCTAATACGATCACGAATAGATCTGTAGAATGTTTTGAAAATCCGTCCAAGATAAAACAAGAGGTTTTCGCCCAGATTCCCATCGAAGAGCTTGATACCAATTTCGAGATTGATGACAATGAGCTCGATGCCGAAGACGATGAGGACGACGCTGACGAAGACGATTCCTCACCTGATATGGATCCGGATTATCTTCCGACTGAAGAAGCCGATATACTTGAATCACTCGACGACGAAATGACCGAACTAATAGACGGTGCGCCCGATTCAAAAATCGAAATCATCGACACCTGGAAAGAGTATCCGTGGACTTGTACAATTTGCACGGGCATCTTTACGAGTGTTATCGAACTCCGTAATCACGTAACACTCAATCATAATAAAACCGAAGCCGACTACTTGTGTGCCGATTGTTCGAAAGTTTACACCAAATACTACTTGTTTTTGAATCATGTTCGTACGCATCGTAGCCAGTTGAAAATGTATTGCGATATTTGTTCGGAATTCCTGGATGTTCCGAAAGCTGTTTCTTCGCATCGGGACAAACATCAATGTGGCGATCTTGTTTCGTTATGTACGTCCTGTTGTAAGGCGTTCAAAAATTCAAGCGCAATGGTTACGCATTTACGGAGCCATTCAGTACAAAAGAAGTTCCAATGCGAATTATGCGATAAGAGTTTCGGATCAAAACCAAATTTAAGGGCACATCAGAAGATCCATATGGGTAAGTTTCGTGGAAGAAGTTAGAATCTATGTCCCTTAATTGTCCTTCACTTTTGCTCTCGGTTTCATGTTGCACCGGGTGGGGGGGGGGGGGGGGGGTGCAATTTGATGTCCAATTCCATTTTGCCCCAGATCTCTACTGTATTTTGTCCATTGGTAGCTATTCTAATTAAGTAATCTCTAATTTTCTTTATTCGACTTTTTATTTACGAATTAAATTTAAGTAAACGACATGAAAGGGACACAGGGGTTAGTCATTAAAGACAAGCTATAGTTTGATATAGACGAGCTCGTTGCTATCTGTACCAACATTTTTTTAACATTGGTCTCCATTACATTTACGTCCACAGTCGTCCATTATATTCACATTTGAGCGAGTTGTATAAATTCATACCTAGCTTAATAGACGCTCGTACACAGAAGTTATAATTTAGTTGTCCTGTTCGCTAGCAACATTGTTGTTTGCACAAACAATTGTTCCCATTATCTCTTCACTGCAACTGGCATCATATTTCTAATATTTTTAAAAAAAATTCAACACCAGAGGGTACTTCTGTTGTTAAACCTTCAATAGTTGTTTTATCATGTTGTTCTTCTAAACAGGATGTGCAAGGATCGTACCAACAATATGGGGTAGACATAATAATATCTTAAAATGGCCAAAGCGACTATACTCCCGAGTATACGGAATAGGTATGAGTGTGCTCCTTTTGCCGTTACATCATCCATTATAGTAGTATCGTAATACAAGTGCCATTTTGCATTAAATTTCGAAGGATGATTTATTATTAAGGTCAGAAGTTGCCAAAAAAAGTGGATGGGGGTACGCTTAATTGACGACATACTTCTTTTTTGTTTCCTTGGCACCGAGTTAGGCATATTTTGTGATTAATGGATTTTCTTTTTTCTTCTAGGACTTAAGGAGTTTGTATGCGATCAGTGCGGAAAAGGTTTTGTGCAAAAAGCCAATTTAGATGAACATTTAATCACTCATGTTGATGCTACACCGTATGAATGTAATGAGTGCGGAAGAATGTAAGTTTTGTTTTTCCTAAATTCGAGTTTTGTTTTCAAGTCAAAAACATTCCGTTTCGTTTGGTACAATCGATGTAAAATTCGGGGAAGACAATTATCACAGTTAAATTTGGAATATGGTGATTTAAGAGTGGTGGAGTTAGAGGAACATAGGGTTTACTCTTATTTTTGAAGTATTGTTTCTATATTTCTCTTATTCGGTGGTTAGAGGCTGCCTATATTTCACTATTGTCCACAAAAATTACTGGATGAAAAACTCATGTGCGTGTGTCGCTTGAATGATATTTGAAGAAGTGGAAAATTTAGTGACAGGCTTATTATTTCTTTGCCACATTTACCTCCAGCTAAATACCGCTGATCTTTACAGGATCAGTTTAAGATAAACATCAAGATTCAGAGACGAAAGCAGCACTGGATCAGTAAAATCTTTAGGAGCTCAAAGCAAAGCATTGTAACGGATTGCAACAAAATTCGGCACTGAAAAATATTTCTCGCGCTCCTACAAAATCGCAAGATTTTGAATGCATCAGTTAATTTTTACGCCAAGTAACAAGATATCCCTGAAGCAAAAAATTATACGCCAAGAAAGCAATGGCGGTTGAACCTTTTATGGTGTGTTAGACGAAGTTGATTGATTGACATGAAACTCAATTTTTTTGATGGATGTGAATTTAACTTTTATATCCCTGGATCAATTTACCATGCTCTGGCCAGTGGTGCAGCCAGGAAACTCAATACCACATTGGTAGTTACTAAAACTTTCTTCTGTATTCGTTACTCTGAGAAAACTGCTCACTATCATATTTTATTTAATTTTTAATTTTTTTTATTTTATTTTTGATATTTATGTGGTTCATAAGTGTTCCTACCGAAGAAGCCGTTTGCAACACTACATACCATACAATTAAAATAAAACGAAGACGCATTGTGATCCAAAGTATAATCGTATAAAACTAAATTTCTTATCCTCCTTTATGTTGTTTCACTGATCTACTATTCGGTTTGGAAGAAAATTTCCCAAAGGATTTGTACCCAAATTTGATATTCTTTTGACCAAGTTATCCCGATGTCTTCGAAGCCTAGGTTCATTTGATGTTCTGTGCATTTTGCAACAATAAGGACACTTACATCATGTAAGATCTTGTAGGTTTTAATTTTATCTTCTCGATTTCGGCTTTGTTCAAAAAATGGCAGTTTTAATACATCTACTCATTCTTCGTATTGCATCCATCGAATGTCAATTGGGAATTTTGTTGGTCGTCTTTGAACCTTTTCAAGAAGATCAACATCATTTTAAAAATAAGTTTTTCATACTTATATTGCGAACTTAAGCTTAAATCTTTCGGAATAATGAAGGAGTGCGATTATTTTTGGAATGCTGATGTTATAAGCATCCCACTTCAAAGAATTAGTAATTATAAGGCCAAAATTCCGTGGTTAATCTACCGAAATGATGCGGATACCACACACGGATGTGTCCTTCCAAGACGGGCACTTTATTTTTTAACTTTGGAAAGCAGAAAAGAATGTTCTGTCATCCGTGAACCAGCACAACTGATGCATAGCTCAATGATTAAAAATAGCTCAATGATTGAAAATCTCCAATCTACTTATATTCTAGAAGATGAAGGCCCCAAAACTGAACCCTGTGGAAAACCAGCACAGAGCATTTCAGGAAACTTGATATTGATCCACTCGTTCGTACTTGAATACTTAATCCATTCGAGCAATACTCAACGTATGCCATTTTGATCTAATTTGATAAGAAGTAGTAAGTTTGTTAGTCAGCGAAATTCCCTTGCCATAAAAAAATCTGCCAACAGTTTGGGCGCAACTTTATAATTTTTTGGGTAGAAATCCGGAACGCATTTAATGCTGAGATGCGGTGTATGCTACTGAAATACTGACAACCAAAAAAATAACATTTCAAATACCCTCTTTGTCTAACGAAGGACGGAAGGAGGAGGAATGCCATATTAGAAAGCTGGCAAACGTTTGGCAGCAGGAAACACAGAATGCACACTATATTGAAACTACATTCGCCGAAATAAAAAAAAAATTACCTAAGTACGAACGCACGAATTCAGAATAAATTTGATTCGGGATTTCATCTTTAGCAATTTTAATTTTCGCAATTTCTTGTTTCGTTTAGATAGGGATTTGGGCAGGCGCGTAACTTGAATCCTTATGGGGCTTATGGGGTTAGCGCATCGATTTCAAAAACCATAGATAGAATCGATAATAAGTCGAAATATTTCGACTGATAAATTTCATGAAGTATTATAGTTAAATAATTTCTTTCAATTTAATGATCGTATTATTGTTCTAGCCCTACAAAGATTCGCGCAACTTACCTAAATTTGAGATTTGAGGTTTTAAGTTTCAGGACTTTAAAATTTGAAATTTTGTGATTATTGTGTTTCTGGATTTTTAGTTTTGAAATTTTGATTTTTTTCTGTTTCAGTATCTTGTGTTATTAGATTTTTTCTGGGCTTTAGAGTTACAGAGTTTTTAATTTTGGTATTTCGGTATTTGTTTGGAGTTTTAGGTTCTATCCTCCGAACAGCCCTTGTATTATTCGAAGAAATTCGTGTCGTATTGATGCGAAAACCTCCTTTTCACTACGCGCAACAGACTCTAATGCCGCGTTTGCACTATCGCCTTCATATGCATTGGACGATGCGAACTAACGCGTATGCGTAAGTGGAAACGGCACATTCGCGTTAGTTTGCAACTCAAGTCGAAAATCGCTTACATTTGCGTCGATGGCGGTGTTTGGCACATCAGTGCCAAAAACATTCGCATTGAACATTCGCTTCGATGGCGGTTTTTGACGCACATTAAAGGGATGTGCTTAGAGCACGTATGTGCTGTTTCCACTATCGCCTAGACATTCGCGCTCATTGCACATGCCCAATGCACATGAAGGCGATAGTGGACCCGAGGCATAAAAGGAAAATGTGACCAAGCTATAAAAAAATCAATTCAATTTTAAAGTTGTATAACTTCTTATAGTTTGTTTTGCCCATTTTCCTCTTTTAATAATTATAATTGATTTTTCTGAGTTACCACCACACTTCTTAAGTTTCTCATATTTATGTTTATAGCTGATGAAGTATCCATAGATTCCTTTTGGTAAAATAAATAATTTGAATTTTGAATTCGATACTGGAAAGGTAAAAGCGGCAAAATGCAAATTCAGCAGGAGAGTATATTGACGTTGAAAATTCCTATCAAAAAGTTAATTAAAAATCGGCTTATGATATGAGTTTTAACCTGCGTACCTGACCCTGAATTTTTTATATTGTTGCGAGCTAGGGGTTCGCCGGGATTTCAAGTAAAACACAATTCGGTTAAAATAAAAATAAGTGATAATTTATTTATCCGCACTTTAATTCACAGAATTATAATCGCACAATAATTCGCACTGTATGGCAGTACCGCCCGCTTATACCATATATCGCTTAACTCGTTCACTTTCGCTCTCTACCAACACGGTCGCGTATACTCGCTGTCGGCGTAATCGAAATTACTCTGTCTTCGCTGAATGCTTCACCTGCTTATATGCTACCCGGTTGCAGTCTAGGATGTGCTTGAACGTTCGTTCAGTTCTGGAATCTTCTCGAAAGCTTCAGAGCCTTCGATTTCGACTTCGTTCAGTGGTTTGTGCAGAGGATTCTAGTATATTGGAGAGCATTCGATAAGAAGAGAGATTGTTTCGCCTTATCTTCAGCTAGGTTTCTGATTGGGTTATTTTGCAACTAGGTATTTGGTTTTTGTTGTTTTCATTATGTGTAACGATCGAGTGCACGGTTGCGCGGTTGCCGGGCTTACACGTAACATTACTCCCTCCTTAGTTTCTGTTCGTCCCGAACAGAGTAGCTCCCTCGTCAGTGACGTCATTTTTCATTTTGGTCCGTGCTACTCCCTCCTTTAGTTGCGTGCTGACTCGATGCCATCCTTTACCGTTGCACTGATGTTTTGACGATGTTCCCCTCTGTCTTCCAGTGCTGTGCAACAATACTAGATCGCCATTTCTGTAGCTGGACGATTTCGCTCGTTGACAATGCTCTCCATTCTGGTGATTAGTTGTTGAACAGATTTTGTCCCGAGTTTGGTAATGTTTAGCCTGCTGTCGATCACAAACTTTTAATCGTCGCAAGTTCCCCACGACCTCTTTGTCTTGTTGACTATTCTGCATCACAATATGCTGATGCTGATTTCGCCAGCCAATTTCCGTCTCTTCTAATTGGCTCTGTAGCTTTGCGCCTCTGGTACTCCTTTGTTCGGCAGTACAGTCCGAACAATAATTCGGCGTTCTCTTCGGCTTCCGACAATCAAACCTTAAGTGTCCTTCTAGTCCACAGTTCCAACATCGCATCGCTTCGCGACGTTTGCCTTGTTTTTCGGTTCCTTTCCACCAGCAATCGGTGTCAACAGTTCTTTCCCGCTCATTACAGCTATTGCATAGTGGTTGTTTCGAAGTGTGCCCATCGTAATTATTCCTGTTTCTTCTTAGATGCCAACAATCACGCCGTAAATGCCCGTCCTGTCCGCAATGCCAACATCGGAGAACGCTGAGCCTAGCGTGTTCCAATCTCCGACTCACGTAAGATTGACTTGTGTTTTCATTGCGGCAATGGTGGGGTATCGCTCTTCCAGTGTAATCCGCTGATCTGCAATCCCGACTTAAGTGTCCTGCCTTTCCGCAATTCCAGCATCGGGGGCCACCAGATCCTACGCTCGGCTTGGTGTACTCTGCTCTCTCGCATACACACTTTTCTGTTATTTTTCGGACTCGGTAGTTACTCCACGAGCTTTGCTTGGCAGCTTCGAACGTAAGCCCATATACTAAGGCTTCGCCAATCGTTTTCTTTCCTGCCAATTTTAATGACAACTGTAGTTCTTCATCCTGTACGGCATTATTAAATGTGAACACAGCCAAATCACTGCGTTGTTCGCCTTGCACATTAGGGAATGAAAGCAACGTAAGTCGTTCTATATCGAGCGCTAGCTCTTGCAATGTTTCGCCATCCTTTTGACTTCGGTTGTGGAGTTGCATCTTGTAGATCTCTCGCATGTGGTCACTGCCGTAATAAAGATCTAAAGTCTGTACCAACGTCGAAAAATCTTGTTGCTGCTCCTGCGGAATTGTTTGGAGAACTTCTGCTGGTGGACCTCTTAGCGCTAATATCAAAGCCGTTCCTCGTTCCAAATCATTCCAATGATTATTTCTCGCGGCAGCCTCAAATTGGGTCTTGTAGATAGCCCACGGTGTTTGTCCATCAAAGATCGGAGCTATGAGATCTTTGTGTGTAACGTGTTCTGTCTTGATGACTCCAGTTGCTTTCACGTTATCAAAGTCCCTTTTTAAGCGTTCAACTTCTTCTACAATCGCTGATGTCTTCTCTGTTATTTGATCTTCAAAAGTTCGAAGTTTCTTTTCTACATTTTCTTCGATTGTCTTACCTATGGTGTCCATCGACTGGCTCAGATCTTTAATTTTGTTATTTAGATCTTCTTTTAGCTCTTTCGTTTGTTCGCTTTGCTGTTCCAATTTTTGGTTGATGTCTATTGATAGTTGATTGTGTTGTTGAGTTTGGTGGTCCAGTTTCTGATTAATGTCCTTCGACGTCTGGTTGAGGTCCGTTGATTGTTGGTTCATCATTTGCATCAATTGCCTTAGAGAGTCTAATGTCTCGGAACACTCATCACTGCTTGCTGCGCGAGCTTCTTCGATTGGAAACTCGAAATTGTTTGCGTCCTTGCCTTCAGCCTCAAGCACTTCGATCATTCGGCTGACAAGTTCAGTCTTGTTCCCTGTTGTAGATAATTCGCGTCTACCGAGCTCTTCCTTCAGCTCCATTAGTTTTAAGTCTTTTAAATAACGCGGTATTTTCACTATCTTTTATTTGTCCGTTAAAGATTTTCCGCGATACAAATTCCCTCAAGTTCTCTTTTTGTCCGTACGAGAACTTTCCACTTCACTAATTATAGTTACCGCTCACTAGAGCACTCGAGAATATTCCGTTTCACAAAATTCTCACTGTCCGTTCGAGAATTTTCACATCACTTTACAGTTTGAAAACTTTATTCGCGCACAAAATTCTCACTTTGTCCGTTCGAGAATTTTAAATTCACTTTTTCCACTCACGATTCTAACCCGAATTAATCCTTGAAATCCCACTTCTGACACCAATTGTTGCGAGCTAGGGGTTCGCCGGGATTTCAAGTAAAACACAATTCGGTTAAAATAAAAATAAGTGATAATTTATTTATCCGCACTTTAATTCACAGAATTATAATCGCACAATAATTCGCACTGTATGGCAGTACCGCCCGCTTATACCATATATCGCTTAACTCGTTCACTTTCGCTCTCTACCAACACGGTCGCGTATACTCGCTGTCGGCGTAATCGAAATTACTCTGTCTTCGCTGAATGCTTCACCTGCTTATATGCTACCCGGTTGCAGTCTAGGATGTGCTTGAACGTTCGTTCAGTTCTGGAATCTTCTCGAAAGCTTCAGAGCCTTCGATTTCGACTTCGTTCAGTGGTTTGTGCAGAGGATTCTAGTATATTGGAGAGCATTCGATAAGAAGAGAGATTGTTTCGCCTTATCTTCAGCTAGGTTTCTGATTGGGTTATTTTGCAACTAGGTATTTGGTTTTTGTTGTTTTCATTATGTGTAACGATCGAGTGCACGGTTGCGCGGTTGCCGGGCTTACACGTAACAATATGTTAATAGAAATATTGATAAATTTCTCAAATATTTCTGTTTATGAAAGTTTCGAAGCCCTCTAAATTTTGTCAGAAGAACAGAATAAAGAAATAGGTTCCAATTCTTTGGGGTTCGAAACACCGACAAGATATGCGTACGAAAATGAACTCTATGCCAGTCGACATAAGATAAGTATCCGTGTTCGGAAAAAAAAGAAGAATTTTTGTTTATTAATTCCTCAATATAGCCTCCTTTTTGTTCTATACACTTAACCCAGTGCTATTCCAACTTTTTTAAGCCATTAAAAAAATTTGATTTATCGAACTTTGCAAAATAGGCCTCTGTTTCGGTAATAACTTTCTCGTTTGACTGGAACCACTTTCCACAAAGCAATTTTTTCATCTTTAGAAACAAAAAGACATTGCAGGAAGCCAAATCTGGGGAATAGAGTGAATGAGGCAGCAATTCGTAGCGTAATTGGATCAGTTTTGCTGTGGCAGTTGCAAACGAGTGATCCTGATGCATTGTCATGGTGAAAGTGCACTTTTTGCCTTGCGAAATGGGGGGTGTCTTCAAATCAGCATTGAATCGTCCTAATATAATAAATCACCATAATAGTGACCTAACCTAAGCAACCCCTTAACACCTCTGGGGTTGAATTTCGAAAAATTGTGAAATTAGTTTTTAAGCCATTACATGAAATGCTCGTAGAAGTAATAACCAATTTTATATCTCATCAGAACTAAGGGATGGCAAAAATTGTGAAAAAATTATGCAACCGCTTTACACCCCTTGGGGGTTGAATATCGAAAAATCGTGAAATGGGTTTGTAGGCGATAATATAAAAAGTCCGTGGAGGTGAAAACCAATCTCATATCTCATCAAACCTAAGAAATATGCCGAAAGCTGTGTAAAGTATGCAACCTAAGAAATATGCCGAAAGCTGTGAAAAGTGGTCCTTACGCCTTAGGGTCGCATATCTAAAAATCCTGAAATCAACTTTTTGGCGATTATATAGGAAGCCTTGGAAGTAAAAATGAATTCGATGTCTTATCAGATCTAAGAAATTTGTCGGGATTTGTGAAAACACATGCAAGACCTTTACTCCCCTCTACTACTATCCAAAAATCCTGAAAGGAGTTTTTAGATAAATATAAAGAAAGCCCGAGGAAGTGAAAAAAAATTTGATGTCTTATCACTCAGTGGCGTGGCGTCCATGGAAGCAAGGGAAGCATTATATCTCTTACATTTTGGTGAAGAATATCTAAAATGCGTTTTTTCTAAATCGCGCAGAGAAATCGTGAAAAAAATTCATGTTTCAAGCAGTTTCTTTGGCACAGTCTAAATAAACGTTCGCAAGAAACTACTCGCGAATATCTCACACAGCCGAATTGGTAACACCACGAAAAAGGCAAGCGAAAAGAAACCATGAAGAAGATACATGCAAGCAATTTGAAAGTTGCATCTATGAGCATTCATTTCATTCCGTAGTAAGCCCACTGTAACGTCATGAAAAAAAATACACGAACACGGGCGGTTGGAAGCAATGAAGAATTTGCTTCCACGGGTACTAGAAAAAATTTTTGATTGCAGCGGAGAAGCTTTCAGCAAGCTTGGACGTAAGATCTGATAAGAGTTACCAGAGCAGGAGAGGAATTGAATTCTGAACAAAGTTTGTAATTGAATTGATATGTTATGGGTGAGAGTGGGAAATATTTCACTATATTTAATTTGGTTTTTAGATTTCAGGAACCACTTACGCTCGGAGGCTGAAACTTGAAACTTATGTAGAACTATGATAGTGGACCCATTTGCAAAAAAATGGCGAGAAGGGCTAAGGGGTGTGGGAGTGGAGGGGAAGCAATGTGTCCGAATCGCTTGAAAAACATTCTAAAATACATATCTCTTGAACGGTTGATGTCAGAAGATTGAGACTCAGTAGTTGTCTTAAGGGATAATAGGAGATTAGACAAAGGCTACAATTTTTGAATCGCGTGGTGAAAACATTTGGATTAGAATATCTTCCGAAACAATTATATCAGAAAGATAAAATTTGATTAGCTAATGGGAACGGTTCAATTAATACGCACTCAATTTGTAGAAAGCATAATAATTTTTGATATTTACCAATTGCTTCCCTTGTTGAATTATCACGCCACGCCACTGTTATCACTCCTATTACGGAATTCGTGAAAACCTGTTCAAACCTTCTATATCATCTCAGGGGTTGAAAAGGGAAAAACTTAGAAACGAGTTTTAGGCGATTATAAAACAAGCCCGTAGAAGTGAATAGTAGTTATTCGATATCTAATCAGACCTGAGGAAAACGTACACCCCTTATGGGTCGAATTTAAAAAAATTGTGAAAACACTTTCTAGGGATTTATGTGAAGAATCCGTGGAATAAAAAGTAATTCAATATTTTAGAAGACCTAAGAGATATGAGGAAATTCTTGAAAATATATGCATATTAAATTTTCACCGATCATTCACTTTTTTGCCCCTCTTCCGGACGCCGATAGATTTCAAAATTTTGTTATCTAACTTGTCTAGTAGGGGTACTAGTTTTTCAAGATGCCGTTACAATGCTCTATCTAAATACCAAGTTTCAGCTATTTATCATGATGGGTTTTCGAGATATAAAAATCGATACTTTACTTTATTACCCTCCCCACCCTCACCCCCTACACCCACATCCCCATTTTTTCTTTTTTCTGCTAGGGGTCTATTAGACATACTCCCCTTCTAAGCATCTATCTTAAACTGTTCTTGAGACATGAGCCGGGATTTTGTAGAACAATTTTTATCCCTCCAACTTTCATGCCCCACCACCCCCTTAAAAAATGTATCTTCTTCAAACTGCATTTAACGATTTTTATACACAAACCGAATCTCAGTTTTGTAGCGCAATTGGTTCGTGAGATATCGTAATCTAAAGTTTTTTTTATTAAAATAATAAAGTAATAGATGTTCAGTCACGTTTGAACTCATTAAACCAATATCTGATGGTAGTCATCGAATGTATATCTTCGTTGAAACTTAACTTTGATTTCCTTACATGTCTTTCCATCCAAAAAAAGAAATGGACTCACCAATATTGTTCTTTTTCCATTTTTATAAATCACACAAACGTGCTCACCCTAAACAGCTGACAAAACCAAACTACTAGAAACTAGATGAATTTGTCTGAAATTTAGACAGGCGTCATTCAAGACATGGCACTTACAATGAAATTTTGAGTCCGTGGCGCCATCAGTCGTTGAACAGGGGCATAACTACCAGCCCCGTTCAACGACTGATGGCGCCACACTCAATTCCATAAAAATTATCGCTTATATCCTTTTGGCTCTCAAGCGTCGAATATTATTTCGATCACTCCTTTTTGGAGATGAAGTGAGAAAATTCAAAATGCCAATGTGTTATCTTCGTGTCTACTTTGAAAATTTCGAGAGTGTGAGGCACAGGGACAATCTGGGCTGAGGGCAGTATCAGGATACCCTGTTCTAGTTACCCAGAGATGGTGTTAACTTTCAACATCTTATAGAAAAATGTTTTGTATCGTTCTAAAAGGAACCGAGAAAGGTATGCAATTCCAAACTCATTAACCTTATCCATGTTCTTATATTCCATGAGAAATGCGAAAGAACATTTTAAGCTACCCTTAGTCGCTACCAACATAAGTTTGCCTTCAGAAGTTTACTTCAATCCACCGTTCCTGTTTCATTTTCGAGAACGAGTGTGAAATGCTGCCATAATACGTTACGTTGCATTATGCCAAGCTCCTTGCTACGTTACCTTTTAGCTCCTACAGCCCTTAGACTGCTCTCAAAATCTTTCAAGGAATATTGTACGGAACCGTAATAGTCGTATTTACTAAGATTTTATGCACGTCAAATAAATTCCTAACCGAAAACGTACAGGTTGAAGTCAATCGATGTAAGAAGGAAAGGCTCTTCTCTTTCCAACAAAATAAATTCTTGAAAGAAACAAAAAACAACCCCCTGAAAAGAAAACGTGCAATAATTTTTCCTCAACCCAAAAACTTATGTTTATTAAAGTCGAGTGCGAAATGCATTTTCTTCTTTCGTACCTGAAGTTTTCAAAAGGTGAAATTAAAATGCGGTTTTCATAAATTTCTGTTTCCATTTCAATGTACAAGTTTTGGAGCGAGGAGCGACTCGAGACTGTTTTGAGCGAAAGCTGTTGAAATCTTTCTGACATTTTATTCAATTTCGGTGCGGAATTGTTCTGGCAAACTTTTCGGTATTCACTTTTAGTTTATTCACTTGTAAGGATCCGACTTGAATTCACAAATTGTTGTTGGAACTCGCAATTTCTGAAAGTTAAATGGTGTATCAAGGTATGAAGGTATGCGATACATTTGGGTTAAACTTGCGAAAAGAAAAACGTTTTATTAATAGTGAATAAGATTAAGCCTTATGAAAAATGGCAAGCAGCTTTATAATATGCTTTCGGTGTGATAATTTTCGGTATTATGTGATAATCGAATCCAGTTGGAACGTCATATCAAACAGCTAGAAGATATCGTAGAAAATTCAATTAAAGAGGCGACAGACTAGAATAGAACGCTAGGTTGGCGCAGTATGGCAGGTGAAAAACTTTTACTAGAAAAGCATGGTGTTGGACATGGTCCAAAAGTGAATAAGTTCTCGCTATTGCCCGACAGATGGTGTTATCTTAGCCTTTTTACATCGGACAATACTACAGACAACTTCATCGTGAAGCTCCACCATTACAGTGTATAGTATTCCGCCGAAGTGTAAGCAACATATTTTTTTTATAGCGTTAAATATGTCGAATTTTCGTGCCAGAAAAAGGATATTTGCGGGGAATTTTTTTGCATTACTTTTTGAATAAAAATGTGCAACTGAAGCACATAGGCTTCTTGTGGAGACTTACCGCGACCATGCTTTGTCGGACGCAGCATGCAGAGATTGGTTTCGACGCTTTAAAATTAACGATTTTGATGGTGAAGATAAAGAACGCTCTGGAGCATCGAAAAAGTTTGAAGACGAAGAATTGGAAGCATTACTCGATGAAGACCCATGTAGACGTAAAATGAACTTGCAAAATCATTAGGAGTTCATCACAGAACAGTTTAAAAGCATTAGGGATGATTCAAAAGCAAGTAAATTGAGTTCCGTACGAATTAAACGCCATTTTCTAACATGTGAACAGCTGCTTCAACGGCAGAAAAGGAAAGGTTTTTTGCATCATATTGTGATTGATGATGAAAAGTGGATACACTACGATAACCCGATGCGTAGCAAATAATGTAAAGAAATAATAACGTAAATTGTATCAAACATACTGCAGTCACGATCGGCTGCAAGCCAATCGTATAATACTCTAGATGAATACTGAACTCTGATTTATATTGTAGTTGGGGATAAAGTAGAATTACGTGTGTACATGTTGTATGTCCTTTATTAAGGACTCCCATTAGATTGCTACTCGAAACTAAAAGACAATATTCAGTGTTTAATTTCATTTCTTGAACTGGGTAAGTCATCGAAAAAAAATGTCCTTTTGAAGGACTTTCACATGGGAGGTGCAGGAAGGACTCACTCAATTTCTTACATATTTATCCTTTTCCTTGGAACCATTTAAAAATTAACGTGTACAAAATTTCAAATTCGTAGCTTGAAGCGTTCAAAAGTTATCGAAAAATATTGTTGAACACGTGTCTTAAGGACATTTTGTATGGCAGCTACCAGAAGGAGTAAAAGGATTTCGCTGATTAGTAAACTCGACCTTCGTTTTTACTCAAAACTAATTTGTACAAAATTTCCAATTCATAGCTAAAAGATTACTTGAGTTATAGTAAGTTTCGTAAATTAAGTGAATGCATTTTGACAGGATATTTGTATGGCAGCTACACGAAGGACTTATAGGATTTTCTTCATAATCATACATTTAGCTCCAACCATTGGAAAAATAACACATACATAATTTCAAAGACGTAGCTTAAACCCTTCTGAAGTTATCGGCCAATATTCTTAAACACGTCTTTTAAGGACATTTTGTATAGCAGCTACCAGAAGGAGTAAAAGGATTTCGCTGATTAGTAAACCCGAACTTTGTTTTTACTCAAAACTAATTTGTACAAAATTTCCAATTCATAGCTAAAAGATTACTTGAGTTATAGTGAGTTTCGTAAATTAAGTGAATACATGTTGACAGGATATTTGTATGGCAGCTACACGAAG
Organism: Beris morrisii; assembly: GCA_951812415.1. NCBI lineage: Eukaryota > Metazoa > Arthropoda > Insecta > Diptera > Stratiomyidae > Beris > Beris morrisii. Next base: position 113,423,038 of record OX638312.1, on the reverse strand, counting down.
GACTAACAGGATTTCTTTCATAATTCTACATTTAGCTCCAACTATTGAAAAAGTAACACAATTTTTTTTAATGTTGTAGCTTAAACCCTTCCGAAGTTATCGGCTAATATTTTTCAACACGTGTTTTAAGGACATTTTGTATGGCAGCTACCCGAAGGAGTAGGACGATTTTGCCCGTTAACGAACTTAGCCTTACAAATTCAACCAAACATCCAGATTCAAAATTTCAAGATCCTAGGTGCAGGCGTTCTTGAGTTATCGTGTTCACGGACAGACGGACGGACGGACGGACGGACGGACGGACGTCAAGCGGATTTGAGGTTTTTAGCCACAAATAAACAAAAAATAATATATAACTTTTTTTCGTCCGAGGCTTGGTTCTATGCGTTACAAACTTTTGGGCTGGATTAAACTTATAATACTCTATATGATTTCATCTAGAGTATAAAAATAATAAACACTTGATTGTAAAAAAAATTTGCGATTTCTTAAATGGTGCTGTCTTAATCTGCAAACAGCAAAAGCAGCAGTAAGAAGGCATCGTCGTTTCTCAAGTGACTCCAGTGAGAGTAACTGAAGGCGCTCGAAGTAGGAAGGATGGTGTAAAGGGTCTACCCATGGAAGACCATTTAGCGCAAATCCCAGAAATCTTTTCTGTACTGACTCAATCCTATTGATGTGATTCCTGCAGTACGGTGCCCAAACCGAACACGCATACTCAAGAATAGACCGAATATATGAGGGTCATTGAATTCTTTAGACCATCGTCCCACAAAACCCCAGACAGAGTTAGCTTTGTTGACGATATGATCGACGTGATCGTCGAAAGTAAAAAGTTTATTAAAATGAACCCCAAGATCACGTACCTTGTCAATTTTAAGTAACTCGTTTCCGTCTAATACATACTTAGATTGAATAGTGGGGTAAAGGCGGTCATGCCTCAACATCTACGGCAACGCCGAGTATCCATGGTTCCAAACTCATGCTCTGTATTTGATAGGATCAGCTGGGTGTAGTGTATTATGAGCTCCTCAAATCCAACGAAACCATCACGTGAGCTTGCTATCGACTACAATTGATGCGTTTGAGCCGAGCATTGAAGGAAAAAGGGCCGCAATACGAGGAGAGACACGACAAAGTAATTTTGCTGCATGACAACGCTCCGCTACATATTGAAAAACTAGCCAAAACCTACTTGGAAACGCTCAAATTTGAAGTTCTATCCCACCTGCCGTATTCACCGGACATTGCTCTTTCCGATTACCATGGCCTGGTTGAGCAGCTCTTCCATTCTTATGAAGATGCCAAAAAAATAGCTCGATTCGTGGATAACCTCAAAATATGAGACGTTCTTTCGAGATGGTATTCGTATGCTGCTAGAAAGATGGAAGAAAGTAGTCGCTAGCGATGGACAATACTTTCAATGACATGTTCTTTACTGTTTTTAACGTTGTAACTTGGGTCATGGTGAGACATGGTAATTAATGGTACCAAGAATATAGCTGGTATCAATACTTTTTTGAAACCTTGAATTCATATTGTCCGAACTAATGGCTCCCGATTTGATTGAGCGCAACACCAAAAGTAGCAGCGGAACACAAATTCACCATTAGGCAAGATTTGGATTATTCCAAATGTTCTTTGAAGGACCATCGTGGGCGGATTTCCTCGACGTTTAATATTACGAATACATTTCGTTCAACTTCACTATTATTGCCATGTCTAGTTAGCTGTCATCGCGTCGCATTGCTCCAAGAGCGCGCGTCGCGTTCACTATAATTCCGCCTTTAGGTGTCTCTTCCGATTGCAGCATAATTTTTATGTTTTCCTAAAGCAAACAAAAATATTTAACAGGTGTTTTATCGTAAGAAGGTAATGTCCGGATTGAGAATTTATTTATCTGCGATACATTTTCCAGTCGGAATCGTTATTTATCTGGTCTTTATCTGGAGGAAATCAGATCAAATCTTTCAGAAAATGTGACATTTGCTCAGCACTGGTGCAATGCTTGTTTAACAGAATCTTGAGATTTCAAAGCGGAAGCAATTTGTAAATTTCCGATTTGATCAAGTAGCCGGATAGCCAATAAAGAATGGATTCCGAACGTATATACTAACAAATTGTCACTGCCATGATAGATACTGAACTTATCCACTATTACCGGCTTTACATTGCTGCTCAAACAAAGTCAACGTTTCAGTAGAGTTTTCCTTCTATGATGTTCCTGTTTTTTTTCTGCCACAATTGCAAAAAAAAAGGACACGACCAACTATGATGGCAGCAAGCTAATAAGTTTTCTTCACTGATACGATAGCATCCTTTGGTGTATTCGGAACTATTCACTGGATAGCCTGGTACCATCCTTCTCCTTGTTCAGACGAGTAGATGTACCAGTATAGCTGGACCTATCATTGGCTTCGTACTATCTTTTGTTTTCATCTATGGTTAGCTAGCTTCCAGTATATTGGGATTTGGGTGACGTTACATTATAGTTACGTTCCTTCCGATGGGAATGAGTGCATTTCCTTGTTGACTTCGGCACTTGCCCTAAGTAGTTACACAGTGTTTTTATCACTACAGTAGTAGACCGATATAGCGCTATTCGTTATTGGAGAAGACAGGATTACTGTTGACATTTTCTGGATGAAGAAAATTCAGCACGGGCAAAAAATGGAAAGGAAGGGAGCATGATCGAATTTTAAGACAAGAACTAACTATATTTTGTCACACAAGTATGTGGATGGTGGGATAAATGTTGGGAAAAGTTTTCCCCAGCAATTTCCTTTATTTCATTTTTAGTTTCTTGCATGCAATACATAGTCACACGAGTTTAGATCAAAAGTCGACAGATACGAAGTAGCTACTTTCAAGTGGAGTTAAAGTTTTGCCATGGAACCTATGACACTGTCGAAGGACTCTGTAAGGATTGAGTTGTTTGTTATTGACAGTTTTTTTCCTCTCAGCATTTTAGTAGAAGTTTTCCGTAAAAGACTACTCTGAGTCGTTTTTGTGCAATTTCGAAATATCATCTGTTTGGGACATAATTTAAGTATACCTCTATTTATCGACTACAATGTTAAGTAAAAGATGCAGTGATTGACTCTAAAGTAGCCATGTAACACAAACAGTTTGGGCATACATCATTTCATGCTATCAATCCATTCCATGGTAACATGATATGCCCTCTGATGAGTAGAACCGAGACAAGATTATCACGAAACAACTTGCTTACGGGACAAGAAAACTTATTGAATTAACTTTTGGGGTTAAATTTTTCACTCGATTTATTCACTGCTGGAATGACCCTAAGAACTCATCTTCTGGAATGCTGTTCTACAAAAGTTAATTTTTTTTAGTGGAAGCAATTTATGGGGTAGTTTTTTTTATCTCAGGAACGGCTTATGCAAGACGTACGTAGATACAGTACAGAAGTAAATTAAGCAAAAACAAAATCAGGTTTTCATTGAAGTCAGGGGTAGTACAAAACGTTTTTCTATGAAAAGAATTTTTTGTACATTTTAACGAATATCGTCATATCTGTTAAGTCTGTCGAGGTATTAAATTAGTTTTCTTTCACGAGCTCCTACCTATAAGCGTCTAGAAACAGAATTCCAAAATTTTCGATATTCAATCCCTAAGGAGGTGTAAGGTGGTTGTATACGTTTTCTCGAATTCCAGCATTTTTCTTGGGTCTAGTGACTAGACCCAAGAAAAATGCCGAAGTCAAAGCGACTAGACTCTAGTCGCTTTGACTTCTAAGGAGTTAGAAATATAATCACTAAAAAACCAATTTCAGGATTTTATGATATTCAACCCTTAAGGGTGCAAGTGTAAGGTGGTGGTTCAAGTTTTCATGAATGTAGACTAATATTTTAGGTCTAATGATATATCGAATTCACTTTAACTTCTATGTTTTTTTTCGTTGGGCCTACCTTTTGTATAAATTGCAAGATCATATCTTAAATATTTCCTGAAAATGATATGTAATTTTTTTGGAAACCACCCTTAAAATATTCCCCCCTAATAGGCGTTAGCTTAGTCTAGTAGGTAGGCACCTACTGCGAGATCAAGATATCACAAAAAAATATATCAGAAAACACGGTTACGTACGCCCTGTAGGAAAAGTCGTAAGGCCTGATTTAAGTAATACCAAAATCAGACCTGATTTTGGCCTATCGATATGCCCAAAACGCAAGGTATGACTTTCGCTGGACAGGGTTGCCAGATAGTTTGCTGCAGAACCCGCCGAGTATTCTTATGAAATAGCCCAAAACCCGCATGAAGACTTGTAGCCCAAATACTGCGCTCGAATTTGCAAATTTAAAGAGCTACTTAAAAACAATTGCGATTTCAACGATGAACTGTGTTCCAGAATTCGTAAGAAACACTGTAATGTATAATAAATATTATATGAATACATAAATTCGTATTTATCACCATTTTAAAAATCTTATTTAAAAAACATATTAGGTGCAAATTAAAGGTAAAATTATAATTGTAAAATAATTCTCGCACTAGAAAAACTTATCCCTCGGCTCTGCGGCGTTTATATACTGCATGTGTTGAGTCGAGAAATTTCCAGCATATTCGGTTGTTTGTGTGGAAAGCGGCAGAAGTACTTAGAGTGTCTAGAACATGCGAGAAATAAATAGAGCTCTACAATATTGCAAGGTTGTTTTTCTCTAGAAACTTTAATATCAATAATAAGTGAGTTGTTCGGGTTGTCAGAGTACACATATAACAATAACTTTGGAGGGACTGACAATTTTGCAACACGTGTATGTAACCTACCAATCCCAAAAAAAATTATAATTAATAAATTATGCAAAAAATAAAAGAAATCTATGACAGTTATCAATATTGGTAAATTTATTGTATGTTGTATGTTATATTTCTACGGCTATCCATAAATTCAAAGAAAGTGATTCATTTGTACACTCAACCAAAAAGGTACATCCAACCAATTAAAATCTACATCATCGTAATGAAAAAATCATTGTTTTTGAGCATAATATTAATGAATACTCATTAATATTATGCAAACCCGTTCATCATTTTTCGGTCCGCTTTAGACACTCACACAATAACATAAATGATGTAAAAATTCATTGTTGCAATGAACGAGTTCATAATATTGATAAAATCAGTAATTCGTATTAAAGTACTGATTCATTACAACTATTAACCGTGTCACTCTCAGTATAATATGATGGACGAATTCATAATATTGATGAAAAGAGTAATTAATGTTACTAATGTTGTTCCTCATATTAAAGAATAAATTCATATTGCGATTAATCCTGTCACTGTAATCAATACTGCGTTCATAATATTAATACACATATTGATATCAATATGATGAATTTGAACATTAATATTATGAACGTGGAACTGGATATAATTTCGGCTTTTTATGCCATTTGAAAACAAATAAAGGTTCCCAGACACTTGAGCGCAATTTTTGCTGCTGCTGCGACTGTTTCTCAGCGGAACAATTGACACCATTTGATTACGTGCCAACCATTATCTACTAGTGTGTAGGAACCTTATCAAAACAACAGAGGACCCCAAACTGTGCGATGGTCGTTTTCTTCAATATAATGAATGTGTTTATTATTACTATAAATATAAACAATATGTTTTACGAATACCAAGCAAATATGCCTTGTTTATAAGAACTTTTTAATCAATATGATGAACGCGAGCATCAAAATTCCTAGGTTTTGATTTCTCTGAGTATATGTGCTCTTTCCATATATACAAATTGAAGAGCATATTTTTAATGAAATGATATTGATAGTATTAATGTACGGTTCATATATCTTGAAAAATATTTGATGATTTTCTACTGTACATTGTTGTAACGATATTTTCATTAATCCGACGAATTTCGTTTAATGAAATGAATTCATTCATATTAAGAACAGTATTTTTTCAGTGTAGAAAGTCCACAAATAATGAACCGATTCTAAATTAATTTTAGTTTGCAAATATCAGATAGATATCGTGTGAACTACTATTTTTCAATATTATGACTCGAGAAACGAAACTTAGTGGCAAGATGATTTGTGATATGACGTAGTTTGCAAACGTTGTATTTGAGCCGTTAACACTAGAAGATTTATTTAACCCAAAAGACTACTGTAATTAAGTTTTCTTATTTTTTTATTTTCATTTTATCCTCGTAAGTCGGGTCCGTTGTAAACTATCAAAATAACACAATTTGCGTTGGCCGAATAGCCCAAAAAGCTATAAGTAGCATTTTGAAATTTGTACCCGTGAACTGAACATTTAAATAGCCCAAATCGCGGGAAATAGCCCAATCTGGCAGCCTTAGATATGAATCATACCACTTTGGATGGAAAATTAAACGGTATGATTTCAATAACTCCAAAATCAGATCTGATTTTGACCTATCGATAAGTCCGAAATGCATGGTCTGATTATTCCCCATATGCGTACGGTATGAATCACATCATAATATAGGAAAAGTCTTAACGCCTGATTTGAACACACCAAAATCAGACCTGAGTTTGGCCTATTCGTTAGGTCCGAAATGAAAGCTATGACATTTAATGTACGCATATGATATGATTCATACCTTTCTGTGGGAAAAGTTGAAAGGTCTGATTTGAATACACCAAAATCAGACCTGATTTCGGCCTATCGGTAAGTCCGAAACGCAAGGTCTGATTATTCACCATATGCATATGATATGAATTATGTAGAAATGTTTTAAGATCTGATTTTAGTCACATTAATCAGGCCAGATCTTGACCTATCGATATATGATATGATATGTGATTCGCAGCAGTCGGTGCTATTCACGCGTCATTATACACGTGCTAGAGTTTTAATTATTTCATATAAATAGAAGTGTTCGAAGTGTTAATTTTTGTGTATTAAATTAAATAAAACCAACCAATAAAGGTAAGTCTTAACATTAAATTTCATTTCATTTGTAGTGTAATTCTCACCTTAATAAAGAAATTAGAAAAAAATATATTCATATATTGTATGTCGTGTGCTTTGTATTTAAAAATCCAAATTATTTATTGCATTTTTAAGTGATGGCTCCACCAAAAAAAGCCTTGCATGAACTATCTAGATGGCAATTGAAAAGAAGGTTAGATAATCCTTTAAAAAGAGTAAAAGACAACCGTGTAAATATACAACAAAGAAATACTTTTCAAATGGAAAGCTCTCATATTTAAAAAATTTAAGTCCAAACTCAAAATGAGGATATTTTGTTTTCTAGCAGTTTTTCGACGAACATTTTTCAGAAAAGGATTTTTGCACTGAAAATGATAAAGACGAAATTTTAAGACAAAAGCTAGCAAGTCTTGTGATTAAGAACAATATTTCTCGAGAAACGACTGAGCAATTATTGACAATTTTAATTGAATATTGTTGCAAGTTACCTAAAAGTCAAAAAACGCTCATTGATCACGTTGTAGATATTAAAGATTCTTCTGCAAATATAACACCGTTGGCGCAAGGCTATTATTTACATATCGGCATCCAAGAAAATCTTCTCTTAATAAACAATAAAAAACTATTGGTAGCAGATGAAATCGAATTGGATATAGGAATTGATGGGGTTCCTTTATTTAAAAGCTCATCTATGGGTCTGTGGCCAATATTGGGCTGGATTGCCAATAGAGACGATTTGTCGCCTTTTGTGATAGGCGTACTTTCTGGGATTGGCCATCCAAAATGTTTCGACAGTTATTTAAAATTATTTGTCGAAGAAGCTGTACATTTGCAAAGAACTGGCGTCTTGGTATCTTCTAAAAAAATTATCAAACCATTTAAAATTCGACGCTTCACTTGTGATACTCCTGCAAAGAGCTTTCTTGCTTGTACAAAATATCATACTTCGTATAATGGATGCCATAAATGCGATCAAATTGGCTACTATTCTAATAATCGAATAATTTATCAAATAAGAAGTGGTAACGAAAGAATTGATGAAAATTTTTCAAAAAAAGAAGATTTTGATCATCATACCGACAAAAACTTAATATTTTGGAGAAATATGGGTTTGGAATAGTTTCAATGTTTCCACTTCCGTAAACCTTGGAGTTACGAAGAAAATTTTAAGTATATACTTGAAAATAAAAAAAATGTAATTAATTTATCATCAGAATATGAAAAATTTAAATTATATATGCCAAATGAATTCAAAAGACGACCAAGAACTTTTATGGAACTATCACGATTTAAAGCAGTTGAATTCCGATTAATTGATACGTATACCGGTATGGTTTTGTTCAAAAATAATTTTCCTCAGCAACAATACTATAATTTTTTAAAATATACCTGCGCTATAAGAATATTAACTTTATCAAAAAGCACATAATGTGATGTAAATCTTGCTAATGAACTATGGCAAGAGTTTGTTAGAGATTTCTCACATTTTTATGGAACTGAAAAAATTTCATACAATGTTCACAATTTACTACATCTAGCCGATTGCGTTACACGTTTTGGATCATTAAATTCATTTAATGCATATAAATTTGAAAATTTTATGCAGCTGATTAAAAAAAAATTAAAGAAACCTACTAGCATTCTTCAGCAAAGATAGAACAGAACTAAAGAAATTATGTCTGTTTAAAATTGCAACGGAGATAATTCATTCACAAATATTGTGAGCTTATCGTTTTCGACCGATTTGAAAAACTCATTTTGTCTTATCAATGGAAACAATCAATTTAAAATAGACGAAATAAACACAACAAATTATACTATTCGTGGAAAAATGTTTAAATTGTGGATGCCGTTTTTTAACTATCCAATAGATTCACAAACTATCGGCATACATATAGTTGATTTAAAAGATATTGAAGAAACAATCGTAGATATTACAATTAATCAAATTGAAAGTAAATGCCTTGCTCTGCCATATGAAAAGTACCATATATTTATTATTTATCCCGCTGATTCACACAATTTAAAGAAAATAATGTAAGTAAGTAAATATACACATATTTATGTTCAACCATTCTGTTGCATTCATGCTATACATCAATGTAAACATAATTCATTAGATATTTGCTATATAATAAATATTTTTTGTTTCAGTTACAAAATGAACTGCTGCGAAATGTTTTCCATTCCAAGTCAAGCCAGTAAGTTCAAAATTCGAATTCATTGTTTAAACATACTGCAATCACAATCGGCTGCAAGGCAATCGTATGATACATACTCTAGATGAAATAATGAACTCCGATTTATAATATAGTAGAGGGTCCGGCAGTGAAACCTGACGGTGGGGGTCATACAATTTAAATTGCATTTTTCTCCTGATGTGGAAGTTTAGTTACAATGGAGCATTGGACCAGTGAACACCGTGCCCTTGTCGTCGAGACGTTCTTCAGAAATAACGATTCTGTGACCCTAACACAGCGGCAATTTCACTTACGTTTTAATGTTCCTCCTCGTGGGCCGATTCCATCTCGGAACACCATTCTTTTGTGGGTTTGGAACTTTCGCAATACAGCTTTCGGAACAACATTGGGAAGAGGGGGGTCCCACATGACGGCAAGGTCACCTGCAAACATCGAGGCTGTACGTGTTGCTTCCGAACTGGGTGTGACCGAAAGCTTCAGAAATTGGATAATATCCATGCTACGGACCAGAATTATCCATTCAAACCTAGAAAAGAGCAATTTGACCAAGAACGTGCGTAGGGGAACACCACAGGGCGGCGTTATCTCACCTCTACTCTGGCTATTGGTCATGGATAAAATCCTAGTAAGACTAGACAGGGAGGGAATCAAAGTGATTGCGTACGCGGATGATCTGGTGATTTTGGTCTCAGGATTATTTCCTTCCGTAATCAGTGCGATTATGGACAGCGCTCTGGGTAAGGTAAGCACCTGGGCTACCGGCTGTGGCCTTGGTGTAAATCCGGATAAAACTGAGTTGGTACTATTCACCAGGAAAACCAAGATACCAGACTTTAACCTTCCCCGCCTGAACGGCCAACCGCTCCAGCTCTCCTCCAGCGCAAAGTATCTTGGTGTTATCCTTGATTCAAAGCTGAGCTGGAAACTCAACATAGAAAACCGGGTGGAGAAAGCCCGTGTGGCCTTCTACGCCTGCAAAAGAACCTTCGGCAAGAAGTGGGGACTCAAACCTAGGATGGTTTTATGGCTGTACACTGCTGTAATACGTCCAATTCTCAACTACGGGTCACTAGTCTGGTGGCCCGCTCTGAGTAAGGACTATAACATAACTAAACTCAGTCGAGTTCAACGAAGTGCGGCCATAGGCATTACAGGTGCTATGCGGTCATGCCCGACCGATGCTCTAAACGTGCTACTCTACCTCCTACCAATCGACCTTTATATAAAAAACACCGCATCAAACAATGCCGTCAGGCTCAAAGAATCTGGGTGCTGGACTACGAAGCCATACGGGCATAGTAATATCCTGGGACAGTTACCAAAGGAATTGGTTACGTCACCGACTGATTACATCACCCCCAAACTGAGCTTCACGAAACGATTCTCTGTTGGTTTCCCAACTAGAGAGGAGTGGAAGAACGGTGCGGTGGAAGCAGACTTCGACACGATAATATCTACCGACGGTTCGAAAATGGACTGCGTGGTCGGTAATATCGCTAAGTCCTACCGCCTCCCGGACCACGCTAGCGTCTTCCAGGCAGAGATACTGAGGATCCGGGAGGCTCCGACAGCTCCGACAGCCAAGCCGCAATCAAAGCACTAGACTCGGCTACCACCTCCTCTAAACTAGTTCAGCAATGCCGTAACGAACTAGCCGGTCTGGCGGAACGGCTCAAAGTCACTGTGCTCTGGGTCCCGGGGCATAGAGACATAATGGGAAATGAGCGGGCTGATGAACTGGCCAGGGAGGGCTCCGCTCTTCCCGGCTCTCTTGCAGAACTAGTTCATGTTCCTTTAGGAGTCGTAAAGAGGGTCATACTCTCACACTTCCAGACAGTGGCTAATTCCAGATGGAAAAGCCTAACTACCTGCGCCATATCTAGGAAGATGTGGCCATCTTACAACCGAGCCAAGTCAGACGAACTTCTATACAAGACCCGGGCAGACGTCTCCAGAATCACGGCGATCAGTACAGGTCACTGGCCGATTGGGGATCATGCGGCCAAACTGGGCATTCCATTCAATGTACACTGCCGCAGCTGCCAGGACACTAATGAGCGAGAGTCGCTTGTTCATTTCCTTTGCAAGTGTCCGGCTCTAGCTAGAGCCCGAGAGCGAGCGCTAGGCAAGCCCTTCTACGGGGACCTGATGGAGATTTCGGGGAAGAGGATTGGAGAGTTATTACTTTTCCTGAACAGCACAGGGTGGCTATAGCGATCCAATTCAATCAACCTTTCTCACATTCATCTTCTGTATTCCCCAGTATCAACAACCCTTAACAGCCGAGTTTAACACGAGTTTGTGGTTTCAAAACGGCCTCTGAGCTAATTGAGCCCTGTCTGGGTGACAGGGCTGCCACTTAAACCAACCAACCAACCAACGAGTTGCTTTTGAACGGATTCCCCCGGCGATCATCTATTCGTCATGCTCAGGCTTTAGGGATGTCCGATAGGACTGTTCGGCGGATACTTCATGAAGACTTGAATTTTCACCCGTACAAAATTGCTGTAGTGCAAGAATTACAGCTTCAAGTTTTCCCAAAAAGGTTAGCTTTTGCAGAAAAAATGTTGGGGATGATGAACGAAGACCCTGAAATGATTGATGATGATGTGGAGTTACCTCAAGGGAAAAGTGTACCTTGATAAGCCTAAAAATTTGGCAGAACTGCGAGCGAATATTCAGCGGGAAATGCCTGCGATCTCGCGCCAAACCTTGGGAAGAGTGATGACTAACTTTGCTAACAGACTTGAGCAGTGCAGAGAAAATGGAGGTCATCATTTGAGTGATGTTATTTTTGCTTCATATAGCTTTTTCGAATTTTTTTTTGTATAGATCTTAAACTTCCATTCTTTATTTTTAAAACAAAAAAAATTATAACAAAATATCTCGAATATTCATTGAATTATTCCATTTCAAAAACCGTCAGGTTTCACTGCCGAACCCTGTATAATAAATATATATAAAAAATTTTCGTCCGAGGCTGCATTCTATGCGTTCCAAACTTTTGAGCTGGATTAAATTTATAATACTCTCAGATTTCATCTAGAGTATAAAAATATCCACCCAATATACTTTTAATACAATTGATTTTCAGATATTAAAGATCAAGATGCGTTTTTAGCTAAAGGAAGAAATGAGATTGTTGTACAGCCATCAACGTCTAGTCAACCTTTGTTTACAGAAGATGCTTCTAAGATTTCCGTTGCTGAAGTGATGACTTCACAATTCACCTCCATAATGTCGGAACTGATCAAAATACAGAAGCTCATAATTGGGAAAAAGGAAATAATTTGGAGCCTCCCTGTAACATCAGCCGATAAATTAGATGAGCTCAATACAAAATGTAAAAACATAGATATGGTATGGAGTAATTTTCTTTAATTTAGTTTTCAACCTGTAAAAACATTTTTTTCCAGACATCATTTTTTTCTAAATTTAAAAATTCTGGTATTGAGGCAATTTTCTGCAGAAATTTATTGATCAACTATAATTGGACTGGTAGCCAAGGAAAAAACAAATTTTCAGAGTTTAAGAATCTTCATAACACATTATATAGTAGGTTGAACAATTTTAAAAATTATTAAAATATTTATGGAGATTGTTGTTTATATTACAGATGCTTTTAAATCGGAAAAAATAGTAACCTTCAAGGACTATGAAGATTATATGAAAACCTGCATAAAGAAAATACACAATAATGCACATGCGGAAAAAAGCAGGAAGAAGAGGAAAATATCTCCCGAAGAGCTAGTTCATTAAATTATTGCTTTATTTATTTTACTCATCAGTTTTTTATGTTCACTTATTTTTCATATACGATAGTTACATACGTTTAGTTCTTTCTTTTAATTTTTTCTTCAGATTTCATTTACGTAATTAATTTAATACATTATACTTATTAAACGTTTTAATAAATACATATGTAATTATAATTAAAATAGATATATTTATTTTATATTATTGTTATGCAACGAGTCACTACAAAAACCCACTTACCACAAAACACAACTTTATAAAGTATAGAGTACAAATGTAAAAGATTGAAAACCACTTTTCGTACAAGTTTTCATATATCCAATTTTTCGATAGGACTCAAATTAAAGGACATATTTAAAAAACATTTTTGCGCTCTATGTAAACTTCCCCGTCCCCTTGACGCAAATCAAAAAAAATGAATATTTAACGTTATTACATTTAGGGCCGTTATTACGATCGTCTAACTGGAATTTTTAACCGGAAGTTTTGTATAAAAATCTTTCAGTTAAAGTTCCAGTTAGAACGTAACTGAACATTGTAGGAACGGCCTTTAATTCCTCTACTCAAATATTGAAATTCATCAAATTCTGTTCAGCCACTTTCCCGTGATGTTCGAACAATTCCACAGACAAACAATTTTTCTTTTTATGTATATAAATACTAATAATGATTTTATGTGTCAGACCTTAAATTTGACTGTATCAATAAGGTGTGATTCATGAAGGACTCGCAAGCTATGACAAAGGTATGATTAGTATGGTAAGAGTCAGACCTAAATGTCAGGTCTGATATTTCATACTGGTAGGATGTGCATATCGTGAATAAAATCATGGAACGGTCAGGTATAGATCATGACTTTTTTCTGCAGGGCGGCGGACAGACGGACAATAACCTTTTTATTGCTTTTTTGCGTTCTTCTTGTTCTAAAGCTCAAAAATATAAAATTTCAAAATAGGATTTTTTTTTTAAATTATCGCTCGATTACAATGCTTTATAATTGAATGGGTAGATATGGATTTTAGAATGATTAGTAAACCTACCAAGTTATTCTGGCTAACTCGACCCATGCTAAAAGGGCATCAGTCCACGGATTTTAAAAATTCGCCAAAATTCGGGCGGCATAGATAAATCTATAAAATATAATTATATGAGTTATAAATAACCTCTTTTATTGATTCGGTAGAGTATTGTTATGAATTTAACTTAACTGTTGTCTACAGGCGGTTTTTTTTGTTTTTCCAACAGTTTACAAAAATGGACTGATGACCTTTTAGCATGGACCCATTCAATTAAAATAATAAAGCAAACTATTGTTATCTGGGTATTATATTGTCTGTGGTAATAAAGGGTGTTACAATAACTCGTTCCGAAGTTTATTGTGAACCACGCTTAAACGTCAAATAATTTTTGACATCTGTTTTGACATTTTGGTAGTTCAGTCTTTGGCAAATTTTTGGCAAGAATGAATAGATTATCAATCGCAGAACGTGTAAAAATTGTTGAGGACTATTACGAAAATGGGCGCTCAAACAAAAATGTATTCCGTGCTCTTCGTGATTTTTTCGGTCAGCATAATCGTCCTACCGAGAGGGCAATTGGGCAAATTGTGAAAATATTTTTCAAGAAACTGGGTCAGTGGTGGTTGGCGGATGTGAAAACACCATTGCGCGCTCGTGCCGGTCGTTCATCGGAAAACATTGGTCGCGTTTACGTGTAGACCAGACCAGTCTACATAGACCGGTTTGATATTTTTCGGTCTTGCATATATGCGCGCATTTTCACAGTATGAGACTGGCTTGGTTTCATTTAGTCCGTACCAAAATCAAGTCCAAAATCAGTCCAAATGGACTCGTTTGGTTTGCGTTTATGCGTACGACCAAAATGTTTTTTTTTTGGTCTATTCAGACTGGTCTGGTCCGCACGTAAACGTGACCATTGCTGCAGTTTGTGAGAGCGTGGCAGAAAGCCCGAACACCTCCATTCGCCGTCGCGCACAGGAATTGCACTTCTCCTCGGCTTGGATTTTGTCAAAAGATTTGTCCCTGCACACCACCAACTGACGCAAGAAGCCTACTGACCATTTGAAGAGCCTTAGTTCCCAGAAACAGCGAAATCAATTGGCCACCAAGATCGTGCGATTCGACTCCGTTGGACTTCTTTCTTTGGGGTTACCTCAAAAGCAAAGTTTAACCCAATAATCTGACCACCATTCAACAACTGAAGGGCGAGATAACAAACCATATTGTTCCAATTGAGGAGCAAATATGCCGTGATGTCAACAAAAATTTAGACAAACGGGTCGAGGTGTGCCGTAGGAGTCGTGGCGAGCATTTGAGTGATATTCTTTTCCATACATAATTGCCATGGACCAAATAACATATTGTTACATGTAAACCTGGCAACCGCGCAACCGTGCAACTCGATCGTTTTACATAATGGAAACAGCAACAACCGAATACCTAGTGGCAAAATAACCCAATCAGAAACCTAGCTGAAGTAAATAAGGCGAAACAACACGATTGTATCTCCCTTCTTATTGAATGCTCTCCAATGTACTAGAACCCTCTACATACACCAACGAACGAAGATCAAAATCGAAAACTCTAAAGCTTTCTAGAACCGTCCACATACATCACCGAGCGAACATTCAAGTACATCCTAGACTGCAACCGGCTAGTATAAAAGCAGGTGAAGCTTTCAGCGAGGATATAGTAATTTTTATTACGTCGACCGTATTAGTGGAAAGCGATTGATAGAGTGCGATCGAGACAAGCAAGCGGTATTGCCATACAGTGCGAATAAACAAATTGTTACTTATTATGATTTCAAACGAATTGTGTTTTACTTGAAATCCCGGCGAACCCCTAGCTCGCAACAATATTTTAAATTTTTTCTTTTTTAAAAATTTCATTAACTCCATCATCCACTTGTTTTTAATTTTGATTTAACTTCGGAACGAGTTATTGTAACATACTAATTGGTGGAAATGGAGGTTAAGAAAAGTCCCTCTTTATGTGAATGCCCCTGGCGTTAAGCAATTATTGGAATTCAAAAATTGAATGTAAATGACTTTCAATTCAAAAAAATATCTATCTATCCAAATAAATTTTGAAAAGCCATATCATATTTGGAAAAAATCTATCAATTGTAAAGAAATGTGTATGACGTAACAAGAAACAAACCGAAAAATCTGCTTCGTAACATGTGTCAAGAAATTTAATCAACAAGCCATCATTACTATCTGATGGTAAATGGAATTTATGTGAACGTTGTTTTCTATCCTGTTAATCTTTTCCTTTCCAAGAAAAAAAAAACTAAATAACCATCTCGTCTACGAGTATCAAATCTCATTTCGTAAGAGCTAAAACCTTTCGAAATATGTCACCATTCCGGTATATTTCTCAACCAAAAAAAGAACCCCATTGGAAGAAAAACCAACATCCTTTACCGCCCCAGATACTAATATTCCAGGACGAACGGCTAGTTCCTTGAAAGAAGGATATTTGAGTGATATTGGTCAAGAGTAAAAACAAAAAATTAGCCCTCCTCCAGTGACCAGTCGGTGGAAAAAATATTAATCTTCAGCAATGATATGTTTGATTTAGTTCCAATTTCGGTTTGAGTGTGGTCCCTTATAGTCCTTCTCGGTATGAGGGAAAAAAAGCAAGCAACAGAAGTAGGCTTGTTCCCATTCAGCACATTTGAACAGGCCTAACAAGCTTCTTCCCTAACCAAAACGGAATTCGGTCGGTTAAGGCCTACGACTATATATGCGATATGTGGAAAAAGAGAAAGGAGCTGGGACAACAAAAAGTCCTGTGAAACCATGTGCTGCCAATTGTGGTACACATCATCACATCCTATAGAGAATAGGGCTTTCAAATACACTTGCTGTCTATACAGACCCATCGTCCTGGTCCATTGGAGAATGTTGGGAGCCTCCGACCAAAAAAAAAAAAGGTTACTCGAACGGCCAGCGAGAAAATGGAAAATGAAAACGGCCACCCAGATTCCAACGTATGGATGGATATACACATGTATATCTGTGATAATCTATTTATGAAAAGCCCCAAACTCGAGCTACGCTTACCACACACCATTTCCCATATTTTCCCCATACATGATGATATTTCTGTCGTTCGGAAAATGAGTTGAAAACTAGGACACGTTCGCTAATAGAACTACATACGCTATTCCAAAAGTCTACACCTACATCAACATATCTATGTTAATATTCGCCGCACATATGGACTTTTTTTGAGGGTCCTGTAAACGTGCAACTTGATAGTTTTTTCTCTCCACTGTCCATATGTTCATTGGATTGCTTCTAAAATCAACACTATATTCAGTCAAATCAAATAATTTTCGAATGAGAATAAACGAGTTTTTCAGAGACCATCAGGATAATATTGAATTCATCGAAGCCGAATATGTGAGAATATCTGATATCCTTTTTAGTACGAGTTTATCAGCGAGTTTTAATATTGAAACAAAGTGACAGTGCCAACAACTGGGCTTCAAATTGAATTTTATTTACATTTCTAGAGACTGTAAAATGAAATGAATATTTATGGAATTTTTTAAGAGTCAATGTTGCATGAAGTAAATTTATATTTCAGTTTCGAATGGGAAACAAAAAAATAAATTCGCTATTGACTAAAGCCTATTCACAAATTCCCAGAAAATATTTGAATCTATTCGATAATTTTTTTGTTTTTTTCAATTTCTGTACCAGATAATTTTACTTTATTATTTTAATTATAAAATATTTTCATCGACTTTGCTACCCTGATATAGTGTATTTTCATGGCCTGAAAACGTCAAAACAAATTCCAGTCCGTTTGTCCGCCGTACGGACGGCTCGTATCTCACAAAATTTTGTGGTGAACCTTTTTAAGTAGTGACATTTTGGAGGGTTAGGATATGGGGTGCTGGTGAGCGTTTCAGACGAAACATTTTGGTCTCAGGAACAGTATACGATAGAAAGTTGAAACTTTGCAACTTATATATGTAGATATGTGATATTGTCGTCTTGGGTGGAGGGGAGTGAGAGTGGGGGCCAAAATGCATATCTCCTGAGCGGTTCATACCAGAAAGATGAAACTTTGTGATTCCTTGCGGTCATATTAGGAGAGTGTACTAAATTAAAATTGTTAGGGTGGATGGTGTCGAGTGGGGATGAGCGGTAAAAAGCTTTGGATTACAATATCTTGCTAAGGAAATATGGCAGGAAGATGAAATTTGGTTTGTGTACATAAGTGTTTAAGGACAGTGTGCTGACTATAACATTTTTGGGGGAAGCTTGGATCGCGGCGATAAGAAGTTTTCTACAATAACGATGGATAGCTGAAACTTAAAATTTACGTAGAGCTATAGTAGTGGCACGTGCTCAAAAATATAATTTTTAATAGGGGCTCTTATCTCAAGATCGTCTTATGCTAGAAACTTGACACTTAATGGATACATGTCAATGTACCAAACAATTAATTTATGTAAAAAAAATTATATGTGTTTTGTACGGAGGTGGAGCAAAAAACAATAGTCATCGAAAATGGGGTGCATATATTTTCACGAATTCCGTCATATATTTTACGCCTTTACAAAAATTGAATTAACTTTTCCTGTACGAGTTCTTCAGATAAATAAACGTCACGCAAAAATAAACAATAACAGTATTGAACCCGGAAAACTTGTATTTTCAAATAAATACCTTTTCAGATTTTTTTTTAAATTCTGCTTACGAGCAGGCGTAAAACGATTCAATACACTTAACGGAATTCTGGAACATCCTTAGACTTGATTTGATATCGAAAAAGTTTTTAATTCCACTTTTTGTATCATATAATCTGCTAAAACCCGTTTTAATATTTTTTGCTGTTTCAACCCCTAAGAGGGTGAATACGTTGTATACGTTTTCACGAATTCCGTCATATCTGTTAGGTCTGATAAGATATCGAATCGAATTTTACTTCGACCGACTTTTTATGTAATTGCCTAAAAACTGATTTCAGTATTTTTTGTTAATTAACCATACGTTTTCATGAATTTCTACATTCTTGTTAAATCTGATGAGATATCGAACCCGTTTTTACTTCCACGAACTTTTTATATAATCGCCTAAAACTAATTTCCAAATTTTATGATATTCACCCACAAGAGAGGCATACGTTTTCACAGATTTTGTCATAACTCTTAGGTCTGATGAGATATCAAATTGCTTCTTATTTCTATTGGCTCTTTATCTAATTGCCTATAAACTGATTTCATGATATTTTGAAATTCAACCCCAAGCGGGTGTAAAGTGGTTATGTTTTCATAATTTTCTCTTCTAAATATCTCTTAGTTCTGATGAAATATTGAATCGGTTTTTACTTCTTCTGACTTTTTATGTACTCGTCTAAAAACAAATTTCAAGGTTTTTCGAACTTCAAAGACTGTAAGAGGGTTGTACATGTTTTCACGAATTTCGCCATTTCTCTTAGGTCTGATGAGGTAGAAAATTGGTCTTTACTTCTGCACGCTTTTTATGTAATCGCCCAAAAACTAATAACAGGATTTTTTGATATATTACCTCAATGGGAGTGTAAAGGGGTGACATAAGTTTTCACGAATTCCGATATATCTCTTAGGTGATGAGAAATCGAATTTGGTTTTTACTCCCGCGTGCTTCTTGTATAATCGTTTAAAAATTACAATAATTTAAGGAAGTTTCGAGGTTTAACTCCCGAGGAGGTGTAAAAAGGTTGCATACGTTTTCACGTATTTCACCATGTCTTGTAGCTCTGATGAGATACCACATTGCATTTTATTTCCACGGGATTGACACTGTTACAAGTCAATTTCAGGATTTTCCGGCATTTTTACTATTATGGACTGTTTATTTTCACTCATTTACTTAATTTTTCGCATAATAACCTGCTGCAGTTCGGCCTTAAAGGCGTTCTATCCAAAAAATTGTAAAGTTTCGCCCAGACTGTTGACATATTTTTTGTTTTGAAATAGGAATAATTTCAAATGAAAAAATCTTCCAAGTGCCACATTTGGTTGGAAAATTATATTATTTCTCATTTCAAAATTATTTTTCGGATTGATGGAGTACAGGTGCCGATTTAAGGAGAAAGTTTGGCTCCAATTTTTTTTTAAATAAAAATTCAGGTTGTGCACAAACTCTGCGAGATCTCAACTGCGAGACTTTTTAAGTCGTGTCCAAAAATCGATATCTACGTCCTACGTGAAACTTAAACTACGCGAAGCGAGAATAGGAGTGACAAAATGACGCGAGACTGCTGTTTCTATGCTCACACTCTCTTTACTTTGTGCTGTCTCGAGAAGATATTCGATGTTCTTGTTATTTGGTTCGAGAAAAAAACCTGGCTAACCACGTTTCCACCTACATGCTTACGTACCAAAATTTTAGCTCACCTGGTTGGTTGGTTTACGTGGTGGCCCGTCTGCCGAAAACAGGGCCCAATTAGCACAGGAAGCGCCGTTTGGATCCCACAACTCGTTTAGCCTGGTCGTTGAGGGCTGATGAAGTAGATACATAGTTTTACAGAGACCTGAGGGCTTGAATGGATTATCATATCCATCCGGAGCTGTTCAAGAAGGTAGTCGGTTCTCCAATCTTTGTTTTCGAGATCTCATCAAGGTTATTAAAGAAAGGTTTGCCTAGTGCGCGAAGTCTGGCTCTAGCTAGGGCTGGACACTCGCAAAGCAAGTGGGTAACGGTTTCCCTCTTATTTGCATCCCCACAACTGCGGCAATTGACGTTAAAGGGAATACCCAGTCTGGCCACGTGGTCGCCGATCGGCTAGTGACCCATGCTGACTGCCGTGACTCTGGAGTCGTCCACACGGCTCCTGCTCAAGAGTTCATCTGTTCTGCTCCGGCAGTAGGATGGCCATATCTTCCTAGATATGACGCAGTTGGTCAGTCCACTCCATCTGGAGTTCGCGTTTGTGAGAAAGTGGGTGGATATTTGGCGCTTAACAGTCTCTAGTGGGACCTGAATGGATTTTACGAGAGAGCCCTGAAAAGCATATCCTTGCCTAGCTAATTCGTCTGCCCGCTCGTTACTCTCTATCTTGCTGTGGCTTGGGACCCAAAGCAGAGTAACTTTGACTTGACTTCCTAAGTAGGCTAGCTCCTTTTGACACTGTTCGACGAGTTTAGAGGAGGTGATAGCCGAATCTAAGGCCTTGATAGCAGGTTGGCTGTCAGAGAGGATTACAACATTTCGCATTGGCGTAACGTCTTGCTGCAAAGTCCGACAGGCCTCCCGGATCCCCAGTATCTCCGCCTGGAAACGCTGGCGTAGTCCAGTAAGTGGTAAGACTTTGCGATATAGTGTGTGTCTGGGAAAACTTCCGCTCCGACTCCACAGTTCATCTTTGAACCGTCAGTGTATATGACTGTGTCGAATTCATGTATATGTAACTGAACCATTCTTCCATTCCGCCCTGGTGGAAAACTCACAGCGATTTAACTATTTCCGCTGGTAAAGATTCTAGAATGTTACTGTGACCGTAAGGTTTGGCATACCAGCACCAAGACTCCTCGAGTCTGACAGCGCTACACGACACAGTACTTCTGATATGTAAATCGATAGGTAATAGATGTAACAATACGTTCAAAGCGTCAGTTGGACAAGACTTCATTGCACCTGTTGTTCCGACAGCTGCAGTTCCTTAAACTTTGCTAAGTTTGTTTATGTTATAACTCTTACTCAACGCTGGCCACCAGGCTAGCGATCCGTATGTAAGAATTGGACGTATTATGGCTGTGTACAACTACAGAACCATTCTTGGTTCAAGTCCCCACTTTTTGCCGAAGGTTCGTTTGCAGGCGTAAAAGGCGATACGTGCTTTCTTCACCCGTTGTTCTATATTTATCTTCCAGCTGAGCTTCGTATCGAGCACAACTCCAAGATACTTTGTACTATATGATAATGGTAGTTGATGGCCGTTTATATTATATTTCGCCTACCGGTAGTACTTTCCAGCGTTACCCCAACTATACCAATACGCCAAAACGTACCTTGGTATGTAGTGAGGTCGCAGGCTAGAATCATAGGGTGAATACTTAGGCTATCAACATACCCTACGGGTGATGTGGAGTGGGGACGTAGAGTAGGTACGGTTGGTTGGTTATATACGGTGTGTACATTGGATACGAATGTACCATCAGTGGTTACGTATGATGGGTACCTGGGGCTGGTATTGTAGGCACAAAAAGTACGCGGGATATATACGGTGGGTACATAGCCGGGTACAGTAGACTAGGTACGCACGCTAGGTACAGTAGGCTAAGTACGTACGGTGGGTACGTAGGATGCGAACGTCACTTTCAGTGGTTACGTAGGATTGTACTTTCTTAATAATTTCACTACCAGATGAAAGCTTCTTTGACACCTGAAAATAATTTACTGCTCTCGTGAAAGTAAAGATATACTTCGATGTATACACACAAAACAAAACAAACTTAATTAAAACAAGTCCAAATCTTGACCGCTAGACTGGTTACAAATTTTCCGAATGGTACAAGAAAAAACTACTGTACTAATTGGTGATTGAACCGGTATTTGTTCACATGGTTTAATTCAGCACTTTTGTTGTACAACTTACCTGGCGAAAGCTTTCTTAGATCACAGTACAGCTCACAACTTAGATATATAATTTCTGCTACTTAATTTATTCTTTCGAAATGATCACTCTTAAACTTAAAGATTATTAAAGTTGCTGGAAAGCTGCACAAAATTTTTTTATTTCCTAGCATAAACAATTAGCTGTTTGTACGGCATTGTGAACTTGTAGTCATTTTTGGTACCTTTTTTCTGACCGACTTCCATTCGTACTAGTTCCTTAGTGTAGTCCTCTAAGAAATCATTTTTTTGCTTCGGTGTCATATTCCCCATAAAAGGGTTAATACCGACCATATTTCCTGTAGAAAAACCAACGAAATTAAGTTTATGAAATAAATTTGTTAGTTTTCGGAAATACTAGTGAATGTGTCGAGTCCATCGTAGATGCAAGTTTTTTCTACAACATGCACATCGTAGTTGGAAAATCCTTTTGATCGAAGAAGTTCAGTAAAATCGGCAGCAGAATTTTCGCTATAGTGGTATGGGCCTATAATTCGATCGATATTTTTCATAAACGGCCACCATTTAGGATCTTTCGATAACTCCTTGTAGGCATCGTAAACGCAATGCTGTGCTAAACCCATTAGCAGACAATCTCCATCGGTTTTTAGTAAGTCGTAGAGATTTTTCACCAATTGTCTGGAAAATTGCAAGAAAAAGTGCTTTAAGTAGAAAATATCATAAGGATACAATACCTTACTTTTGATCCTGCACCCAATGTAGACAGTAAAATGAAGTGATATGGTCAAATCCTTCGGGATGAATTTTCAAAAATTCGTTGATCTCGCCGCCAATGTCTAATTTCTCGAAGAAAATCTTAGAAGTTTGAAAACGTTGACGTGAATGCTGCACCATATCCTCGGCGATATCAACTCCTACCAGTTTTGTGAAATTCTTCGGCATCATCGGCAAAATGAAATCCATTGTCACATCACCAGTACCACATCCGATATCCAAAAGTGAGTCCTGGCCATCACTACGCCAGTGTATCATCTGACCGAATTTCTGAATAACTTCTTGTGCATCGTGGCGTTGCACATCGTTGGCTTTATGATAGAGCGATGCGTTCTTCATGATTTTCGAACTAAAACTAACGCAACGCTACACAATTCTTCTTAATGATTTTTCAGAAAAACTAGATAATGCAGTCAAGAAATCTCAGCCGCCGCGTTTTACCTTGGAATAATAGTAGGGTAAAACGGTGTAATACGTCCAGCATTTTGTTTTCGAGAAATAAATCACATTTGGATTATAATCCACTTAAAATTATTTGCTCTGAGAATTAACAATAGCCATTAGTTCGTTAAACAGATAGTACTTAAATATTTCATTAAAATTAACAAAGCAGTAAAGAAATGGGTTCTAGAAAACTTTGAAAAAGGGCATATTCTTTGGTTGTCCTGTCGAATATGGCCCATGTGAGTAGTATAAAAAACTTAAATAAAAATGTTTGTTTGGTTCTGCGGCCACATTCGTTCTGTCACAGTTTGCGCAATGAATCCAGTCAGCACGAGACTAAAGCTAGTATTACACTGTTTGACCAAGTGGTCAAATTGCAGTAATAAGCAATACGATATAACGAATCCCAATTAATCTCACAATATCCGCTAGGTCATATTCCCTATTTTGCATTGCATATTACTGCAATTTGACCACTTGGTCAAACAGTGTAATACTAGATTTAGTCATGTAATTTTTGTCTAGAGATTCTGCATAGAAATAATTGCCCTTATCAAAAACACTTCTGGAGAAGATAGCTGTAGGTCAAGTTTCGTATCTGGTGAACTAGAAGAAACTTTTTTATAAGATTTATCAATTTTACGTGAATTATTTTTTAAAGTTCTGGTAGAAGATTCATTTGAATTCATTTTCTTCCTCTTCTTATTCTCCTTGATATTGCATGAACCTTTTTTCTTTCTTTTTGTGAGCTAGGGATTCGCTGGGTTTTCAAGTAAAACACAATTCGTTTAAAACCAATAAGAGTAACATTGATTTATTATTCTTATTCAATAGTCACTCTAATAATAGCAATACCGCCAACGTTGCCCAATTTTATATACAACTTGATCACTGCTCGATCGTTGCTACTAATCCAAATCGCTTTACTAATAGTTTCGCGTAGAAACTGATCGTCGTCTCGCTGTGTAGTCAAAACTGTGTTTGGCTGCAAACTTTGCCGTGCTTATATACTGCATGTGTTGGGCCGAGATCTTGTTCGTATATTCGGTGGTATTTTATAGAACTTTGTACATTTTTCCACGCCTTTCTCATTGGACATTGCATGGTGGTCAATCAGATGTTTCTGTTCGCTTTTTAGGTATTGACGTTGTTGCTTTTCTCACTGGAAACTGGTTGAGTTTTGCGGATTGCCAGGGTAGCATGTAACAGTATGAATTCCGGTGAGGTCAACATACTGTGGTTTTCTGTTTTCTTCTAGAATTATATTCAGGAATTGTAGGCATTGTATGAAATTCTCTTAACATCTTTTTTTTGTAGACAATTTTGTTACTTTGTCTTGCTGAGGAATATTGACATTTACCTCCTAAGTATAAATGAGATATCTGTAAGATGTTACAGAGTCTGTTATTAAAAAACTATTTTCACAAGAAATTTGGTCATCAGACAAAGATCCTGTTGGTGTTGGAATTAAAATGTTTTCTATGTTTGAAGTGCATTCGACGCGTCCATGCGCACATTGCTCAAACCACTCGGTCGATAGTTACAGTCAATTGGTATTCGTGTCAACCTATCACCACCGCTGGCAGAGTATTAATGCTGTAATCTACATCACACCAGACAGATCTGTTAATATGTTAACCCAAGACACGAACAAATGCAGAGAAAACCGGTTGTAAGCGATTTTTAATCTGCACAGTAAAATTTATTTACCACTCTCAGAGTAGGCACTAAATTGCAACTTAGTGCCTACTCTGAGAGCAGTAAAATTACTGTTGTCAAATTTCTTTACGCAATCTTGTGATTTTTACTATGAATGCGAAAATTCACACATAAGTGTGGAAATCAATCGCTAAAAATGTGTAAATTTACTGCTGGTGTGCGTAAAATTACACACGTTACGGAGAAACTAATATGTACTACAAAATTGTGATATGTTTATGTTTGCTTATTATTTATTATTATTAATTTATTGATAATATAAATGAATAAGCTTCAAGCGAATGATCGGCAGATGAATTCCCGGACGTCTTTTGAAGGGTAAAAGACACAGCAATCGACAATTGGAAAAATTCAATGAGATCATTCAACACATGATATTGAGGCAAAACCAGGATATAGGTCAAAAAATCTGCCAACAGTCTGGGCGCAACTTTATTATTTTTTGGGTAGAAGTTCGGAACGAGTTTAATTCTGAGATGCGGTGTAGGTTACTATGTGACTGAAAACCTAAAAACACTTCGGGAAGCGGTTAGAATGGGGTAGCGCTAGAATATTTATACCGCTGCAACATATAACATATGAATTACATAATTGGGTCATACTCCAGGACGAGGTCTATTCCTAGTATAATATCAGCTGTTACGCCATTAGAAGGTTTTTCGTGATTTGGTTTTGGGCCATTACATGAAATCGGAAATGCGTTTGTAGGCGATTATATAAAAAGTCTGTGGAAGTGCAAACCAATCTAATATCTCATCAATCCTAAGAAATATGTCGAAAGCCTTACGTCCTATTGGAGTTGAATAACAAACATCCTGAAATCAACTTTTTGACTATTATGTAGGAAGCCTTAGGAAGTAAAAATGAATTCGATATCTCATTAGAACTAAGAAATATGTAAGAATTTGTGAAAACGTATGCAAACCCCTTGCGCCCACTTTGGGGTTGAATATCCAAAAATCCTGAAATGAGTTTTTAGATACATATAAAGAAACCCCGAGGAAGTGAAAACCAATCCGATGTCTTATCACTTCTAAGAGATATGACGGAATTAGTGAAAACGTGTTCAACCCGTTTTTACACTCTTAGGGGTTGAAAAAGGAAAAAACTTGAAATTGAGATTTAGGTATTTATTAAATAAGTCCGTGGAAGAGAAAAGTTATTCGATATCTAATCAGACCTAAGGGATACGGCTGAATTCGTGAAAATGTATACATCCCCTATACACCACCTCAGGGGTCGAATTTAAAAAAATCCTGAAAACACTTTCTAGGTATTTCTATGAAGAATCCGTACAAAAAAAATTAATTCAATATTTGAAAAGACCTAATAGATATGACGAAAATCATGAAAATATATGCATTCCATTTTCACTGACAATTTTTTTTGCCCCACTTCCGAACGCCAGTAGATATTTGATTTTTTTTTAATCAGATTTACTTTTCTAGTTGATTTACATGTACATACCGAATTTCAACTTTCTAGCGTAAGCCGTTCTATAGTTAGGAAAAACACCCCCCACCCCCGTACCATACTACCCCTATAAAAAATTATATTTTTCCAACTACTATGCTACTATTATAGCTCTATCTAAATACTAAGTTTCAGCTTTATATCATCATAGGTTCTCGAGATATAAAAATCGGAACTTTTTACTTTTCACCCTCCCCCACCCTCACCCTCTACACCCACATCCATGAATTTTTTTTTTCTGCTGGGGGTCTATTAGGCCTACTTCTGGTAAAAATATTCAAGCATCTATCTTACACCGTTTTTGAGATATGAGACGTGATTTTTTAAAAAAATTCTTGCCCTCTCCACTTCCATGCTCCACCACCCCCTTAAAAAATTTTACTTTCAGCAAACTTTATTTGTCAACCTTTATACACAAACCAAATTTTATTTCTCTAGTGCAATTGGTTCGTGAGATATCGTAATCTATAGTTTTTCAACCCCCACCCCCGTACGTCATTGCCCCTCTCAAATTCTCCTAGTATACCTATTCTCCTAGTATACCTACAGATGGTTATTAAGTTTTAATTTCGTGACGTTAACCGTTTAGAAGATACGGATTTTAGAATGTGTCGATCTCGACTTTCGAATGTTTCGAACGCATTATTTCCCCCCCCCCCCCCCCCACTCCCACACCCCTTGACCAATATCATCAATATTTTTGCAAATGGGTCCACTATCGAAGCTCTACGTAAATTCCAAACATAAGCTGTTGCTGAGAACTAGAAACCAAAATTTTTCGTCTAAAACGCTTCCCCTACCTCCCCCTTCACACTCCCACCACCCAAAAAGTGGTCACTTTAAGGGGTCTACCCAGTCTATAATAGAAAAAAATTTCAATTCAATAGCTCATAGGGTTTAGGAGCTATAAGCCCTGAATCGTTTTGCGTACGGCGGACGGCGCACAGACGGCCTGAACATTTTTTTTGCTTTTTTGGTGCTTATTAGGCATGAAACAAATTTTTTTTTTTTTAAAAATCGATAACAATACTTTATTATTTAAATAATAAAGTAAAAGGGTAGAAAGTATAAAACACTATACATGTTTATTATATAAATTTAATTTATTTGTTCGTCACACACTATAAACATTATTTTCTTTAAATTTTAAATCACGCGTTACACAAAACCATGAAACAAGTAAATTAAACAACGAAGCGCTGAAGTTAATACATATCATAAAAAACGAATTACTACGGTTAAAATTCAAAATTACATGCAAAATGCGTAATTTTATACACAATGTGGAAAATTTGTGTTGCAATATTACTTCCCTGTCAGTAAATTTATGAATTAAATGTGTAAAAATACCTAGTTCTAAGAATTACTCTCAATTTTGTTAAATTTAATAAAAATTTGTAAATTTACTACTTCAATGCGCAATATTTTTACTGCTTTAAGGATAGTAATTTTCACAAATTTTTTTACTGCGTATGATTGAAAAAATTCGATAATTTTAATTGTTTGCATTATTAAAAAACAATTTTAAAAATTATCTACCGGGTAGGACAATAATTGCTATTTATATTATTAATACATAATACTGTATTATAAATACTCATACAATTATGTAAATTTTTGATAATAATAGCGTTATGAATTTCCTTACACTCGTGTCTAATTCAGAACGTATAATAAACATTTACGTCACTATAACGTGCAATCTAGGTATGCTAATTTCCGCAATTAAACAAAATGTGGGTGATACTATCAAGGATAAGATCAGATAATATTACGTAGTCGCTGGTATACAATGGAATTGACTTGCGGATAATGTTGTCGCTTTAGTTATTTAATTGATTAGTCTAGTGAAATTATAGCACTAATCACTACGATAATTTACTTTATTTTGCTAATAATGAAGTAGGTATAGCGTTATTATTTCAAGGTAAAACGCAGCGGTTGAGATCTCGACTACATACGAGTATATAGTAGGAAACGATCATTCTTAGAATTCAATCTGTTTCAGTTTCTCTTAACGGCTTCAGATTCAGCGACGGGACTCCGCGTTGCACGAAAATTTTGAACATTGCATTGTCAAAAATTTTTGGCAGTGAAAGTGTTAAAAACTACTTGTACAATAATAATCATTGGAGTAGTTCGGTGTATTATTTTTAATTCGAGAATTATGAAGGACGCATCGCTCTATCATAAAGCCAACGATGTGCAACGCCACGATGCACAAGAAGTTATTCAGAAATTCGGTCAAATGATACAGTGGCGTAGTGATGGCCAGGACTCACTTTTGGATATCGGATGTGGTACTGGTGATGTGACAATGGATTTCATTTTGCCGATGATGCCGAAGAATTTCACAAAACTGGTAGGAGTTGATATCGCCGAGGATATGGTGCGGCATTCACGTGAACATTATCAAACTTCTAAGATTTTTTTCGAGAAATTAGATATTGGGAGTGAGATCAACGGATTTTTGAAAAAACACCCGGGAGGATTTGATCACATCACTTCCTTTTACTGTCTAAATTGGGTCCATGATCAAAGGTAGAGTCGACAATAATCTGCTAATATTTTCTACTTAAAGGATTTTTTTCGTGTAAATTTTGTAGACAAGTAGTGAAAAATCTTTACGAGTTACTTAAAACCGATGGAGATTGTTTGCTTATGAGTATAACACAGCATTGCATTTACGATGCATATCAGGAGCTATCGCTAAATCCTAAATGGTTGCCCTTCATGAAACATATGGATGATAGTATAGGACCATACAACGACTGTGAAAATCCTGTTGCTGCTTTTAGTGAACTTCTTCGATTGCAAGGATTTTCCAAGTACAATGTGCATGTTTTCGAAAAAACTTACGTCTACAATGGACTCGACACATTCAAAAGTATTACACTTAAAAGTAACAAAATAATTTCATTTACTTAATTTCGTCATCTTTTCGACAGAAAATATGGTGGCTGTTAATCCTTTTATGGAGAATATGACACCGAGAGAAAAAACTGAATACTTAGAGGACTACATGACGGCACTAGTTCGAGTGGGAGTCCGTCAGAAAGAAGTTGCCAAAAATTCCTACAATTTTACAATGCCGTACAAACAGCTTATTGCCTATGCTAGGAAATAGAAACTAGTTGCGGAATTGAAGCAACTCCATTATAATTTAGAGATTAAGTGTAGTGTAGTGTTTCGAAATATAAAGTGAGGAGCGAAAAATTAGCTATCTAACTGTGAGTCGAAAATAAGTATGAAGGCTAAGGTCTTTTTATAACGCTGGATCTAGGGAAATCCTTCGCAGTTATGGAGAGGCAACGAGAGAATCTAGCGTTTTTTGATCCGTCGAGCGGGATTTGAAACAGCGACCTATAGAAGCCAGAGGTAGTACTATTAAATTTATGAGGAACCTGAACTGCAAAAGTACTGACTCTATTGGACAAAAATTATATGATGAGAAAAGATGGAAAAAATTATTTTAATAAATAAAATTGGTATTGTTATCAAATTTTGAGTAAACAGCTGTTTTGACATGTTTATAAATTTGTTTCTACTTTGCTTAAAAATACTACGTACGCATGCATTAAGGACCTGCTCCAATAGTCAGCTTCAACGGACTATTCGAACAGGTTAGCTAGCTTCTTTTTCTAAACTATTGTATTAGTAATGCACACCTGAACTCAACATGGATGAATCTTCTTACTTCATGGAAACAAATTATTTTTATGTTTACATCAGATAAATTCAAATTTGCCTTTTTTTACCGAATAAAAAATGTTTGAGTCAACTAGTTAAGCCAATCCAAGACACCAATTAAAAATTGGGACAGGAATTTCTACAATTTAAGCTTAGCTTGTAAAATCTATTGGAAAATATACAAATTAATAACTTTGCAGTTAAATACCTACCATACAAAGGTCTATAAAAATTGGGTGATTGTATCCGCTCAAACTCGAGCATCGTTAGGGTTTAACTTTTTATTTAATTCAGTTTAGTGCCAAAAGAATGGCCGGGTTTCTTATAAATGTCCTGAACATATGAAGACGAAACCTTTTTATTTATTTTAGACCTTGATTTGAAAGTAATTCAAAATTTTGGTTATAGTCAGTGTTGCCAGATAGTTGGCTGCAGAACCCGCCGAGTGATCTTATGAAATAGCACAAAACCTGCATGAAGACTTGTAGCTCAACTTTGCAATTTTAAAGACCTACTTAAACGTGTTGAATACAATTGCGATTTCGACTATGAACTGTGTTCCAGAATTCGTAAGAAACACTGTAATGTATAATAAATATTTTGCGAATACATCAAATCACTATTTTAAAAATCTTATTTGAAAAACATATTAGGTGCAAATTAAAGGTTAAATTATAATAATTATAAATAATTTCGCCTGGTTTTCAAGTAAAATATAATTCGATTTCATTTACTACTTGATCGCTTATATCGATGAAAAACACTTTAAAAATACGCTTTCGCGTAGACCGTCGTTTCATTCTCGCAGTCGAAAAACTTATCCCCGGCCCTGCGGCGTTTATATACTGCATATGTTGAGTCGAGAAATTTCCAGCATATTCGGTTGTTTGTGTGGAACGCGGAAGGAGTACCTATTACATGCGAGAAGTGTCTAAAACATACAAGAAGTATAATAGCTCTATATAGGTTGTTGTTTTTCTCTGGAAATTTTAATATCAATAACAAGTGATTTGTTCGGGTTGTCTATTGTCTCTTGTATGTTATATTTTTACGGGTGTACATAATTTCAAAGACAGTGGTTCATTTGTAGAAAGTCCACAAATAATGAACCGATTCTAAATTAATTTTAGTTTGCAATTACCAGATAGATATCGTGTGAACTATAATATTATTTTTCAATAATATGATTGGAGAACCGAAACTTAGTGGCAAGAGGATTTGTGACTTAGTTTGTACACGTTGTATTTGAGCCGTTAACACTAGTAGATTTAATTCACTTTTCTAATTTTTCTCTTTCTATTATTTCCACGTTAATTTGGGTTTGTTGTAAACTAGCAAAATAATACAATTTGCGTTGACCGAATAGCCCAAAAAGCTATAAGTAGCTTTATGAAATTTGTACCCACGAATTGAACATTTAAATTAGAGATGGGTCGTTCACGAGTGAACTGCTCTAAAAGAACACTTTATTGAAGTGAGTGAGTGAAGTAACTCACTCATTTTGGTGAACTGCACTTCAATTCGAAACGTGAAAAAAAAATTAAAAACAATATACCTACGCATGAAAGAAAAACAGAGACTAACCGAGTGAACTTTGTACGAACACGGTGAGAAAAAAGAAGAAGATCTATACTTCAATTGAAGTACTTCACTGAACCCGTTCTTTAAAGTGAGTGACTAGGAGTGAAGTACTTCACTGAAATGAACTGCTTTGCTCATCTCTAATTTTAATAGCCCAAATCGCGAGAAATAGCCCAATCTGGCAACCTTAGTTACAGTTCTATTTTGGGATAAATATCAAGTTACAGAAAAATGGAATTAATTGAATTTTTCCTTTGAACTTCTAAATGCAAAATTTATCGGGAGTTCAGTCTTTCATCTGGAGTAAATGCAAAAATTTATGTTTTCTGTCCTGCGACTATACGCTCCAAACTGATGCTGCAAAATTATTGTAAATACCAACTCCATATTCTGAAGCTTTCATTTAGAGTAGAGGTAAGAGTAGACTAAAGGTGTACTTTACCGAAGAAATTCATTAAAGGGATAACTTTGGCATGGAATCTTCATAATTAAATATTTATTACAGTAATAATAAAATGGCTATACGAACATCGCTATTCCTTTGTGTTCATTTTTCAATAAGGTATATTGCCATAGCTTACCCGTTATTTAAATTGAAATTTGTTATTAATGAGAAAAATTTGTTTATTAAAAAAACTTATTTATAATATTTGACTTTGTTATTCGTAATCATTTTCTGTTTTTTTCTCTTATATTGTAGGGGCGTAATGTTAAGGCTTATGAAGATTTTTTACGTATTATGAATTGTTGGGGATACAACAGAATGGGGAAAAGTTGAAGGATGCATTCTACCAGTTTAAATTCCGTACCTGAAACCTAATTTAAATCAGTGTAAATTGCGCGTTACGTTCTTATAATGTTCTGAAATTGTTGTGATTTTCCATTAAAGTACTTTTGTATAGAAACTACCCCAAGGACTAAAGCGATTTTTCTCACTTATCTCTCTTTGTGCAAAGAACTCAATTTGAATTTTTTTTAGCAATTGTTCAACGCGTTCGCAAATTTAAGTGAATATAATCAACTACTTTTGAAGGCAATTGGTGCGATAGTTATCCTGATTGTTCTTACTCAAATGGGACACAATTATAGTGTAAACAATTTGAAACTACTGGTTTAATTGTGCAATAAATGTGTGATTTAAGACCTTTTGTATGTGAGTTACTCGAAGGAGTAACAGAATTTAACTCACTTATAAACTCGTGCTTACTTTTATGTCTAAACTAAACGCTAAACGTAAACCGAAAAAGGACGACCCTCGATGCTTTCACAAATAGAAGGAACCGGTGCAAAGTTAAAAGTAAAGAAATTTTTGGTGAAAGGATTGCATTTTTTCGAGTGGAGTTAAATATCTGAGGGTAACCGTGGATGCTAAGATGAATTGAATGCCGAGAAAGCCAAGATCTTTATCAGGACCTGAATGTGTTTCCTTGGTAAACAAGCAGAACTGGAGGTGATCCTTAACTTTTCACCACTACATCTGAATGTACCTATTTGTAGGGTTCACAACGTTCCGATTTCTAACTTCTGGGAACGTAAGCAATGAAAATAGTCCTTTTAGATCTTGTTAGAGATCTGAAATTAAAACCTTGCCTAGTTGCTAACTTCCAGGAACGTTTTGCTTTATACTAGGTGCCCAATGTGGGACATTTATTCCAGCGTTTTCTGTATGTGTAGATTAGATTTCATTGATGGCATCAGGATTCGACCATGGGTCTGTTGAACTTTCCTTTCAAAGTAATTCAGCAACTTAGCAAGGGGAAAGTTCGGCTATTGTACTGGGCGTCCAATGTGGGGCACTTCCGTCACCGTTTTCTGTTTTGCATTGGGATTATTTTAAATACTGTGACCATGGATTATTGCGTTGCCTTCTTAATAAGAATCACCAACTTTGCTGGGTTCAAAACTAAAACTTTCTTACTTCATAGTTGGCGCCCAATGTGGGTCGTAATCAAAGTTTTTATAAGGAAAAAAAAATTCGGTCCGTCTGTACGCCGTCCGCCGTACGCAAAATCATTTGAGGGCTTATAGCTACGAAACCCTTCTAGCTATTAGGTTGAAATTTTTTTTATGGATAGACTGGCTGTAGCACTTAAAGTGGGGGGTGGGGTTGTGAGAGGGGAGGTGGGTGAAGGCTTCAGACTCAACATGAAGTTATTCTAAAATCCATATCTCCCAAATCGGAAATAAAATTTTGAGGGTGGTTAGTGGCGTGCGGGGTTGGGGAGTAAAAAACTTTAGATTACAATATCTGCTTGATATGAGTTATGAGATATGAGTTTGCCGGAAAAAATTTTTTTAGGGTGGGGTAGGGAGTTGAGCGTGGACGTGGGGGATAGAAATTTTTAAAATAAATCGTGTCTCAAGAACAGTTTAAATCTTAGAGTTGGAAGTGTAGTGGGTGAAAGTTGGGGTGAGTGAAAAAAATTCTGATTTTTATATCCTGGCTAGTTGAAAGTTGGTATTCAGATAGAGCTGTATTAGTGGCATGTTGTAAAAATATAATTTTTTACAAGGGTGGTATGGTACGGGAGTAGGGTGGGTTTTTCTTATATATAGATCATCTACTAGAAAAGTAATTTAGATGAAGCACAAATTTCAAACATCCATTGGCGTACGGAAATAGGCCAAAAAAATGAATAGTGAAAATGGGATGCATTTGAATTTCGTGATATCTCTTAGGAGTGGAAAGACATCGAATTTTCTTTATATTTATCTAAAAACATCTTTCAGGTCTTTTGGATATTCAACACCCAAGTGATTGTCAGGGGGTTGCATACGTTTTTACAATTTTCGCCATACCGTTCAGGTTTGATGAGATGTCAAATTCGCTTTAATTTCTGCAGAGTTTTTATATAACAGACTACAAACCAATTTTAGAATTTTCTGATATCCAACCGCCAAGGTAGTGTAAAGGAGCTGCATGCATTTTCACAAACTCCTACACATTTCTTAGATCCGATGAAATATCAAATTGATTTTTACTTCCTAAGGCTTCCTGTATAATCGCTAAAAAATTAATTTCTAGATTTTTACATATTTAACCCTAAGGTGATGTAAGGGGTTTGAATACTTTTAACAGTTTTCGACATATTTTTTGTGTTTAATTAGATTGGTTTTTACTGCCACACACTTTTATATAATCCCCTACAAACCCATTTCATGATATTTTGATAATCAATTTCCAAGGCGTGTAAAAGGTTTTCCTATGTTTTCATACTTTTTGCCATCCCTTAGTTTTGATGACACACAATTTGTTATTTCTTGTTATAGTGGCCTAAAAACCAATTTGACGATTTTTCAAAACCAATTTGACGACTTTTCAAAACCAATTTGACGATTTTTCTAAAATCTACCCCCAAGTGGATGTAATGGTTATACGTTTTCACAATTCGGCATAACTATCAGGTCTGATGAGGCAGCAAATTGGAGCTTACTTCTATGAGCTTCTAGTGTAAATAAAATACCGAAATTCGAGTCGTCTAAACGGGCTTTTTATATGTTCAATCGCCTTCT
The DNA here is from genome assembly GCA_951812415.1 of Beris morrisii. Classification (NCBI taxonomy): domain Eukaryota; kingdom Metazoa; phylum Arthropoda; class Insecta; order Diptera; family Stratiomyidae; genus Beris; species Beris morrisii. The sequence goes on along the minus strand of OX638312.1, from coordinate 113,387,353 downwards.
AACGACAAAATTAACTTTTCAAAAAACATCCTATTCTATAAATAACTGATGTTATACTCCGACTTTGAGCGCGTTCCGGAGTATAATTCCGCGACCCCATTTTAACCGCTTTACGAAATTTGACCCGTAATGTAATAAAGTTTCGCCCAGACTGTTAGCAGATTTTTGAGTTAAAGTTACGAAAAATGTTAATACTTTGCTTTGGTCAAAAGATGTTGAGTTACATATCTACAATCCTGTGTATTCCAAGATAGGTTTTCAATGATTTCTAAATTAAAATTAACGGTTCTTAAAATTGTCCAAAAATAATTTATTTTGGAAAATTTGAAGATTTGCTTCGAAAATTAGAAGATTTTGTCAGTGAATAAATTCTGTGGCTTGAAAGCATTTTTAATATTTCTGTAGATAAAATTAAAGGGTTATTTCGCATGAACTATATTCAATCCATGAACTTAATTATATAAAATAACCTGAATTAAAGCAATATTCCTACTCGCTTATTCGCATAAGCTGTTCTCTCTTCCTGAAAATTAATTGGGGAAATATGTACCGTAGGTATAAGCATGCATAAACCACATATCCATACATATCTAATTATCCTGTCTCGGTTTTCAAATATGAAAACCTAAACTTTATCAAATTGCCGAATAAATATTTAAGAAGCATCCTGGCAATTAGGTTAAAACAAATTGAAAGTTAACTTGCCAGTAAAGATTTACGTGAATTTCACACAGCCAACCTCGACATATATCCATCCATTTAGGACTATTATGTAACTATCCCGTACTCAAGCGTATCTCATATCTTCCGTGTACTTTTACGTATAGGCGAGTATCAACATCGAAAAAGGGATATTCTCGTAGAATTTTAGATCAAGATGAACGTTATAGCGACATCGTAAGTAAGAGGACGCATTAAAATCTCCTTGAGGAAGGCTCTTGAAGGAAATGTCGTTAGCAGAAATCCTTAAGAGCTTCTACACTTTTCCTGCGATTCATTGCTGGCGTTGCCTGATGTCTCGGGTCTCAGGCATATACACCGTCGTACTAACATTATTCAAGAAATTATATAACCATAGGTGTGTTGACGAAATGTTTGAAAGCCAACATTAATTATTCCATTTGATTGTTAAACTTCCAACTCTCGGAAGCATGTCTTCATTATTCGAAAGCGCCCACCAGAAGAAACTGAGGGCGTGGAGTGTCTAAACGTACTCGTGTCAAGGATTTGGTCTATTATCAGCATCTCTTACTTTAATCAGCTTCTGCAGCCAAACTTACTTTAGTCCTTGCCAGGAACAGCTACTGCTGGAGATGATTTTCAACAATAATAGTACTTAAAAACACTTTTCTAAATTGTTTCGTACTTTTATTTGTTCCTTTTATTCGACATGTTTAAATGTAATTACTGAACTCAGTTTAACATTAAGTACAAGGCGCAGAAGTTACGTTGAATACATAAGTGGCAATTGTTCCTGTAATTAAAACGTAATCGTCAGGAAAGTGTGTAGATAATCTGAGCGTACTTATCCTTGTAAGTATGAAAGATGACTTAAAGGTAGATTTCAATCTCAATGTATACTTTTACTTTTTTATTTTTTAATAATGAAGTATTGTGATCGTCCTGAAATTTAAAAAAAATTTGTTGCACTGAAATTTTGTATTTTCACGTTTTATGTCTTGTAAACACCAAAAAAGAAAAAAAAATATCCGTCTGTCCGTCGTAGACGCCGTACGCAAAACTGTTTGACGGCCATAGCTCACAAACTTGTTGAGGTATTAAGTTGAAAAATTTTTTTTGGTGGGTAGATGGGGTGGACTCCTATGACTGGTATCTTTGGTGGGTTTGAGGTAGGGTTACGCATTTTAGTTCACCTTAGTGAGCGATCATTTCCGATTCCCGATCCCTCGCGAACTAGTTCGTTCTTTTAGTTCACTAGATCGCAGGAGTTCAGTGTCGTGTAGTCGTCATTCTGGTAGAATAAGAAAAAGGTCGTAGTCGTCATTCTGGTAGAATATGATGAGCAAAATAGAAAAGGTGGGAGTCGTCAGTCTACAAGTATATTCTACCACTGAGAGTTCCTATCGGCAAGGAATGAATACAAACGACGGGACTGACTGGGAATTAGTTCATTCATTTCAGTTCTGCGAACGCTCTTCTGAACTACACAAGCCTACTTCCAAACGGCAATGACCAAAAAAAAGGTCACTCACTGAGTTCCGAACGGAATGAATAGAAACGAACTAGGAGCGGGACTGACTGCGAACTAGTTCGTTCATTTCACGTATGGGAACGCTCTTCTGAACTAGTTCGTTTGCGAACTACACAAGCCTAGTTTGAGGTGGGCGGAGGCGAACAATTTAGGTTTCATAGCTCCCTCGATTTCCCACTATCTTTCAAATCCGCAAAAGGCATTCGATCTTCCCAGAACAAAATTTGAACTTAATATCTCAACGGGTTTGTGAGCTCCGAACCCTGAAACACGTTTGCGTACGGCTTTTACGGCGAACAGGCGGACATTTTTTTGTTTGGTATTTGAGGTCTTAAAACGTGAACATAAAAAAATTCTGGGTAGCAATTTTTTCTTTTAAATTTCAGATCGATCGCAATGCTTTCTTATTAAAAAATAACACAGTATATCCATATCATCTGAATGGTTAATGGCGGCACAATATTGTACCTTGATGACTAAGGTGTATTTTTTGTAGCACAGGAACGTCTTAAAAAGAAAGTTGAAATAAAAACATAGACGTACTAGAAAATTAAAAAACAAATCAAATTTACATTGGCATGCGGAATTGGGGCAAGACAAATTGTCATACATTTTCACGAATTTCGTCATATCTCTTAGGTATAATAGGAACGTACTTTAGGTACGCGCTTCGCCATGGACTTGGGTGAATTCGCAAACATTAAGCTAGACAAGCTGCTGCAGTTTGTCAGGCTGGCGGAGTGGTTTACCTTAGATGTGATCTTGGGCACACTGGTACTTCTTCCTGTACATGTGGGATCACAACGGACCCATTGGCGGTCTATGTGTTTGGTCGCATCGGCGGCAATCCACCTTACCTAACCTTCCGTAGGTCTACTGAAATATCGAATTACATAATTTTATTTCTCGTAGAAATAGTTTACAGGATTTTTCCATATTCAATAGAAGGTGTAAAATGGTTGTGTTCATTTTCACGAATTCCGTCATATCTCTTAGGTCTAATAAGATATCAAATTCGCTTTTAGACTTGTAAGCAGGTTATTTTTGGACTGACAATCTAAAGAAAAATCAGGAAGTTGTTTTGAACGTCTTTTTTTTGTTGTCGCATAGTAACTTGCACCGTATGTCAGCATTAAACGTATTTCGGACTTCTACTTCTAGATTGTTGGGAGGGTTTTTCTGAAACTTCCGGTCTTGGATATGAAACCATAGCTTTGTTTAGGCTCCAATATATTTATGTATTTACTTTATTTACTTGTATTTATCTTATCATTTTAATAATTAAGATGCAAGTCGAATACCGTTTTCAAGTCGGAGATATTCCCAGCTCTACACAGTAAAAAGAATCCATTGAATTTTACATCTTTTGGATAGTAGAGAAATATGTCACACCCTTTCAAGTAAATTTACATTGGGAAGTAATAGTCAATTTGAATGTAATTTTCAGTTTTTGGTTAGTAAATTTCAATTTGCAATCAATAAATTTCAACTTCGAAAGCAGGAAATTCACTGGATATTCTCTTGAATTTACACTCTAAAAAAAGTGTATAATTAGTACTCTTCAAGATACACTTATATTTAGTAGGTAGGAATCGAACCCGTGATCAATTCTGGTTTTTCTGCGTAGGTTTGGTGCCGCTGTGCCATCGAAGGCGTTTCATTTTCATTCCAGTAGAAAACAAAATCGTACAAAGCGTCCAACTTCGTGGTTTCATATATTACATGTTTTTCATCATAAAATTCAAATAGTAGAATTACATTTAAAAAAAGTAGAATTACACCAAAGAAACGTAATTTTCAATTCAGATATAAATATAGTTAATTTCACACGTTAATTTTTCTACGGAATGTTGCGTAATTTTGTGAGCCTTTTCATGAATAAGTTGAAAAGTACATGAATAATTTAATAATACCAGAAATTTCGTGTAAAAGTGATTGAAATGTGTACTTTTACTTGAAAAAATTAAATACATGGTGCGCCAGCTTTTATATTGGTATGTAAACTTTGAAAAAAAAAAACAACTGATTTTTATATGTGAGGTATTTTTATTCAATTTGGTCCTTTAGAATTTATTTGGATTAGTTTTTGAATACAACATCAATCAAGTGGCTAAATGTGCCCTTTTTGCTGCATTTTCCATTACTTTTTCGAGCATCTCGGGCGGTATAGCGATGATTTCGGCACGAATGTTTGCTTTGAGCTCGTCAATGGTCTGAGGTTTGCTGGGGTACACTTTGCTTTTGAAATAACCCCATAAAAAGAAGTCCGGTGGAGTCAAATCTGGAGATTTCGGTGGCCAGTCAATGTCGCCTCTTTTCGACATCAGACGTCCAGGGAATTTTCGTTGCAGAAACTGAATTGTTTGATTTGCAGTGTGGCATGGCGTACCGTCTTGTTGAAACCAGTAACCATCCAGACCTTTTTCACGCATTTGCGGGCAGACATAATGAGCTAACATCCACCGATATCGTTTTCCATCGACTGTTTCGTTTTGTCGAAAAAAAAACGCCGACCCAAACAGTCACTTTTTGATCATGCAATGGCGTTTCATGGATCTCGTGTGGATTCTCCGTTCCCCAAATGCGGCAATTTTGCTTATTAACGCCGCCAAAGAGTGTGAAATGGGCCTCGTCGGTCATCAAAATTTGCTTCCAAAAATCAGGTTCAGTGCCATCTATTCGAGCGACTGTTTGGCCGTATTCCAAGCGACGTGGACGGTCTTTTGGCAATATTCTACTGAATTGACGTTTCCAAAACTTGTCCAATCAAGTCAATCTGTTGAAAAATGTCAAAGTTATGCAATGTTTACATACCGATATAAAAGATGGCGCACCCTGTACATATACTGAAAATTTAAATTAAAATTTGAATTGAAAATTCAAAATTCAGCTGTCAAAGTAGACCTTATGGGCTGGCCATGTAAATGCACACAACGGTCGTAACGGAACGGATCGGAAAAGTTGACCAAAATTCAACTTTTACGGATCACATAACCTCACTTGTCGTGACGGAACGGAACGGAACGGGAGCATTGTGTTCGGGGCTTTATTCATGGATGACTTCACGCATAAAAATCACTTCTTTGTGAAAAGGTAGTATTTTAAAAAGTAAGTTTTGTGCGGCGGAAATTCTTCTATACGTTAACCTTAAAAACATTAAAGCCGCAAAATGGTAATATGTTTTTTTAGATAGCTGTAAACCGAATTACAAGTATTTTTCTTCTCACGGAAATCACGTTCATTAAGATAAAAGTGTAAAAAGAATAGCAAATTATTTCACCTATGCTGTGATTGTGTATCAGAAATAATGTTTCCTTTTTTCTTCTTCCTTGCATCCTCGAACGTTTTGTGTCCGATTCAAATGGCTCTATAAACTCAAGCAGAGCGGTAATTATGCACTGAGAGAATGGGGAGATTTTGCTGTCTGTTCGCCACCAGTAACAGTGATGAATTTTCAGTAGAGTAGTTGTTTGCAAAGCAGTAAAAGGCTATCTGTGAACCACTAGTCGTACTACTCTCCGACTGTGTACGTATCATAGAAAAATACAGACGAAAAAAAGGACATCCAGAGACGATGGAAAACTTTTTATTTTCCAACGTACTTTTTCCTACAAGTTTTCCCATTAAATAGAAGACAGGTTGGAATTCTTAGGACCGAGAAGTGTAAATAAAATAAATGTTGCGATAGTGTTTTTTTCTTCATTGTCCTTTTCGTTGCGCCCACTTTGAATGTTTGCTGTACCATTGGGATCACTTTAATGGGTGGTATGGAATGGAAAAAAAACCATTTTTTTTTTAATCCAAAGAAAGATTGCGCATACGACTTTTATAATGTGATGTAGAACTAAATGAAGAGCCGTTCGAGCACTAGAACTCAAGAGGGTGAGCGAGTTAAGCGATGTTGGGTGTAGTGCTTTTAATCCTGCCAACTTCGAATAAATTTTCCTTACTTGTTTTTATGCGCTTCGTTTCCGTTCTCTTGGCATAGAGAAGTTTTACTTAAAAAGTTTGCACCATACTTTTTGCTATGTACTTACTGTTCCTGGCTACTATCGCACGGAGTACACTATACCCACCATTATACTAGGGCTGAAGGCAAACTTTTTAATGAATAAGTGAAACATAATTTTATTCTCGTAGACGAAGTATGCATTAAAATGTTTTGATGTTTTGATGAGTAATAAATCAACAAACATTTTTTTTCTGATTGCAAATTCTCCAAAGGGCGAACAAAGGGGCTTAGGAAATAAGTTCTGCTGTTTAATTTTAAATGCTTCTTTATTTCGATTCTTTGAATACTAAAAGAAGAGCTATATTTATTCCAACTATATTAAAGTTCTTCTAACTATTGTAAGACAGGTATGTTTCCAATGATCATGGCTATGATACTCCTAGTCATAGTATATAATTCGTAAAAACATAGTATGGTTGCAATTATCGGGAACGAGAAGACGGAATCTCGGCGCATATTTCCTCGATGACCTCGGTGATATCGATAAGGGAAAGCTATGTAACAGCACATTTTATAAAATCCATAAAATGGTTTTAGTTTTCACGAGCTATCATACTCTAATGGGGTACAACGGACGAACGCTAACGTCTATGTGAAGGAGGATGGCAACATAACCACCCCACATACCATACCATACCGTAGTATGGTTGCATTAAACATATAGGGTGTTTTTTTAGGTGCATGAGAACTTAAAATTATAATACAAGACAGAACTATTGTTGGAATAAAATTTTTTTATTATATTCTGGTAGATAATTTCAAGGCATTTATTTTTTAAATATGATTTCCGTCATATCTCCGCCGCGGTTACGAGTTACATGGTCCATTCGATCAGTCCAATTTTTGACTACTTTTTCCAATAAATCTGGCCGTATGGCGTCAATAGTGGCTTGAATATTGGCTTCCAATGCTTCAAGAGTTGCTGGTTTGTCGGTATAAACGCATGACTTAATATAGCCCCATAAAAAGTAATCCAGAGGCGTTAAATCGCACGAACGAGGGGGCCAGTTAACAGAACCACTTCTGGAAATCAAGTTGTCACCAAATTGATTTTGCAATAAATCGATTGTTAAGCGCGCTGTATGGTAAGTTGCGCCGTCTTGTTGGAACCAAATGTCGTCGATGTTTAGCTGATTAATGGATTAATGGTGATTAGTTAACGGCGTGAGGATTGTCTGCGCTCCATATACGGCCATTTTGTTTATTGACGTAGCTTACTAGGCCGATTATGTTGGCCGTAAAATGGACGAAGTGCTCTATGAACTTCGCGAACAGATTTATTTTTTTCAAATTAAATTTCCACAATTTGGAAGCGTTGTTCTGGCGTTAAATGATTCATGGTGACTTGCCGAACCTTACTGAACAGAAATGTCAACACAGTTTGACATTCTCAGCTGTTAAACCACAGTTATCGATATCGATAGTTCTCATGCACCTAAAAAAACACCCTTCATATCGCTACTGGAATTTAATAGGGTTGTACTAATCATTCTCGTTACATGATGTAAAAGTATATTATAATTACGGCAACAATATTCTATGATCAGTGGAACTGTGAAATTTGATAAGATTATTCCCACAACCATAGCAAATATGGTGTATGCAATCATTTAAGTGAAGATATTGGATATGATTGTCGCAACCATACTATAATTGACATAACATTGTATGATCAGTGCAACTACATAATTTGATGAGATATGGTGAGTACAATCATGAGTCCGTACGAGCTGTCAAGATGAACAACGCAGTGGTCGACCGAAGAAGGTGACCACGATATAAATGGTGAAGAAAATCTACAAAATAGTATTGGTTAGTTGTCGACTGCAAGTGCACGAGCTAGCAGACATAATAGGCATTTTAAAAAGCGCTGTACATCGCATATTGACCGAATATTTGGACATGAAAAAACTGTGCGCAAGATGGCTGCCGCGTTTGTTCACAATGGAACAAAACAGCGTCGTGAGGATGTTTCAATCGAGTGTTTGGCGATGTTTCACAGCAATAATATCGAGTTTTTGCGTCGATTCATAACCATGGATGAGACATGGGTCCATCACCTCAAACCTGAGACGAAGGAACAGTCAAAATAATAGACAAACAGGGGAGGCGAGGGCAGTCCAATCTGCAGGCAAGGTTATGGCGTCACTTTTTTGGGATGCGTGTGGGATAATTTTCATTGATTATCTTGAAAAAGGAAAAACAATTAACGGCGTGTATAATGTGAACTTATTGCAGCGTTTGAGTGATGGAATCAAGAAAAAAATGCCGCAATTGGTGAAAAAGAAAGTTTTGTTTCATCAAGATAATGCACCGGTTCACACATCCGATATCGCGGTGCCCATAATCAACGAGTTTAAGTTCGAATTGTTTCCTCACGCACCCTATTCGTCAGATTTAGTACTCTCGGATTATTTTCTCTTTTCAAACTTAAAAAAAAATGGCTCGGTGGTAAAACATTTGCCAACTGAGAAGAGATGGAGTCTGCGGTTGACGGTTATTTTGAGGAGCTAAACAGTTCTAACTATAAAGAGGGTATCGAAGCCCCAAGGGTTTGCATATGTTTTCACAAATTTTGCCATCCCTTAGTTCTGATGAGATATAAAATTGGTTTTGCATGTAATGACCTTAAAACTAATTTCTCGATTTTTCGAATTTCAAGAACCAAAGGGGTGTGAAGAGTTTGCTTACGTTTTCACAAATTTTTCAAAATCCCTCGTGTCTCATGAGATATCAAGTTGCTTCTTATGAAATCGTCTAAAAACCTGTTTCACAATTTTTTCGAAATTCAAACCCCAAGGGGAAGTAATGGGTTTGTATACGTTTTAACAATTCGTCATATCTCTAAAGTCTGATAAGGCAACAAATTCGTTTTTACTTCTATGGACTTTTAGTCTACATAATATACCGAAATTCGTATAGTCTACAGGGGCTTTTTCATGTTTAATTGGCTAAAAATCTATATTTTAAATATTTTTATTTTAAGAACAAAATTAACTTTCCAAGAAACTTCATAATCTCGAAACAACTGATGATATGCTCCGACTTTGACCGCTCCCGAACTTTGACCCGAAAAATAATAAAGTTTCGCCCAGACTATTGGCAGATTTTTTGCTTTAAATACAGAGTATTTTTACAAACTGTTTATAGAGTGTGGCGTTAAGTGTATGGCGTATCCAACTATGAAGATTACAAGTTCTGCAGTAGGTTCATGCCGTAGCTGACCTCTGACCAACAAAGGATCACGCTTGAACTAAGCGTGTATCTATTAAACAACCATTCCCTTTGTACGGTCGGTCTTTTTAAATTACTCACTTTATCCCTTTTCGAATTCATACAAAAATTTCTTCATGCTTCCTTCTGTGATTAATTTCGTTTTACTGTCGGGATATTTTTTAAGAAATCATCTTGGCAATATCATCGCCATCCGGTAAGAATGTGCCTTCAATTTCTCTTCTTTTCTCAAATTTTTTGTGTTTTTTTGGTTAGGCTAAGTACTTCAGGAACCACCCTCGTAGTATACATATTATAATTGGCATAACCATACTGTGATTGTAATAACCATGAATATGATCAGTGCAACTTTAGAATTTATTAAGATATGGTGAGTACAATCATGTAACTTCATATGCTACGATTGCTACAACCATACTATAATTGTAATAACTAATATAATCAGTGCAATTTAGATGTTTATGAGAAATGGTAACTACAATCATGAAATTAAACATATTATGTTTACCGCAAGCATACCATAATTGTTACAACTCTATCCTTTTAACCATGCCAATGGGATCACTCAGACACAATCGAATAGGTACTATTATTTCTTCAATTACGAAAAGTGTCCTTCGCGGTGTAAGTTCCCGTCAATGGTTCTTATGAATATAATTTTAATTCTCCTAACCTTGCTATTTCTTGTTACAAATATTTGTTTGGTTGCCGTAATCAGAATATGATTACGACGAATCAGGTAGGAAAAAACGTCAAGTTGATATCCTCCTTCACTTAGACGTTAGTGCTCGTCCGTTGTGCAACTCGTTTGAGTATGATTACTCATGGAACCTAAAACCATTTAGTGGATTTTATAAAGCTTGCTATGTTACATAGCTCCCCCTTATATCGATAAGATATCACGAAGGCCATCGAGGAAATAAGCCGGGCACTCGCATAGGACGTGGAAGATTGACTCTTCTACTTCTGGGTCGCCGCAACTACGACAGAGATCATTTGCCTCGGAACCTAGTCGTCTAGCGTGTCTACCGATCAGGCAGTGTCCTGTGAACACTCCGATTAGTGTGCTAGCATCCTTCCTGGCTCAGGACTTACTTGCTTTTCCCGTGATCATATTCAGCCCAAAGAGTTCTTGTTATTAAGCATGTAGTTAGGTTTAACCATCTCTTGCCTGCCCGCAGTGGCAAGCATAGTGAGTCGATAGACTGTTTCATGGATCCGATAGAAATAGGAACGTGCTGGTCTTCCACTAGTGAGCTTAGGCTGGATCCTGCTCGAGCGAGTTCATCAGCTAGCTTATTCCCCTGGATTCCACAGTGGCTTGGCACCCAGCAGAGGGTAATATTGTGCCATGTGCCGAAAGAATTAAGAATGCCACGACATCGTCTAACTAGTCTTGATCGTGTTGTGTTCGAACTAAGGGCCTTGTTGGTTGCTTGGCTGTCAATGCAAATTGTGATGTCTACTGTTGCGTACACTTTTGCTGCAATAATTTTGCAAGTCTGAAGTATTGCAAAGATTTCCGCTTGAAATACACTGGCATAGTCCGGTAGCCTGTAGGACTCGTGAATCTCGACTTCCTGTAAGAAAACCCCCGCGCCTGTGCCAGAAATAATTTTCGAACCGTAGGTAAAGATCATTGTGCTTCTATTGACTAGGTAGCATTCTCCATTCCAGTCGTCCTTGTGTGGGATTTTAGCAAAAAATTCCCAACCGAAACCTATCACACTTCAAGAAATCATTGAGTATGATACTGTAACCAGCAGGTCTAGTTCTCCTGTAACCTAACTCTTTGAGTCTAACAGTACCTTTTGCAGCTTTTGATGTACATGTCCATTGGCAGCAGATGGAGGATAGTTCCAGTGCAGCCGTGGGAGTCGTTCTGAGGGTCCTAATGACCCCAATGCATGCTAGGCGCTGTACTTTTGTCAGTTTGCTTAGATACGTGAACTTTCTAGTTGCTTCCCATCACACTATCGCGACATAGGTTAATATTGGTCTTATTATGGCTGTGTACATTCAGCGTACTAGTTTTGGTTGGAGACCCTACGGCTGTTTCCGAACATCTTTCCGCATGCGTAAAATACGTTGATTTTTAACGCGTTCATCCAGATGCAGTTCCCTGCTGAGTTTCTTGTCTAGAACAACCCCGAGATATTAGCGCTGTCGGAAAGACGAAGCTCGTCGCTTCCATCTTTGGTAACGCAATATCTGGAATTTTTTATTTCTTCATGAAGAGGACCAGCATATGTTATCGGCCCATTGTCGTAGTTTGTTGAGTGCTCTCTACATCAAACTACTAATTATCGGTAAGTGTTTCCCTGAGACAAGGATGGCCACGTCGTCGACGTATGCACATGCCTTGATTCCAAGGTTCTCAAGTTCCACAAGGATTTTGTTGACCACAAGAAGCCAAAGTAAGGGTGAGATTACACCTCCTTACGGGCTTCCTCTGGATACTGAATTTGTGATAAGACACTCTCCTAATTCGGATTCAATAATCCTGCTCTGTAGCATTAAGTCAAGTCAATAGCAAATCTTGGTTTCCGCTTCCATTGATAGTAAGTAGTTCTAGTAAATAAATTTTAAAATTTTTGCTATACACCTATAGTTATTATAAAAATTAATTCAGTTAGTACACCTACACAGTGCGACAAATAAGTTTCGAGACTGATCATGCAAAACATAATTAAAAGAAAAAATCTGGATATTTTTAATTTTTTTTATTCAATATATTCTCTTCCAGTTTCAATACACTTGTTACAGCGATTCAACAGTGATTCAAATGCGTGTTCTAGCTCATTTTGTGGAATTGCCTCTAGTGCTCGTGTTGAAGCTGTTTTGATGGTCGAAATGTCATTAAAAAACATCCTTTCAACTTCAATTTCAATTTCGGGAATATTTCTCTCTATTAGGTGAATACGGTAGATGATCCAACACACAGACTTGATTCTGATCCAAAAATTGACGAACAATGAGTAAGGTGTGATTCAGTGCATTAGCCAGTTCTCTGGATCACGATATTTGGGTCGAATACGACGGATTCTGGCCACCACACGCTTCAAAACTTCGAGATAAAATGCGCCAATAATTGTTTGGCCAGTTGGAACGAATTCCCTGTGGACAATTCCTTTGCTATCGAAGAATGTAATGAGCATTGTTTGAGCAACATTTTATTATTTCAACATCGACAAAAAACTTGTTTTGGGAGAACTGTCATAACTTTGGTATCTATCAACCGATTTAAACAAAATTGTTATTACCGGGAAGAGGAGTGTCACAGCTTTCAAACGACGGTATGTACACATAGATGGTCCTACTAGTTACTCAGATATGGTTCGGGTCTCGGAACTTATTTGTCGCACTGTGTATGTTACATATTGTAACACGGTTGTGGCAACTATAACCTCAGTCATTGCAACATCCTGGATGTTAAAAGGATATATCCTAAGAATGGCGATTATTCGGCACCTTTTCTTCAAAGACCGTTGGTTCTGACCATCCCTCAAATTATGGCAAACCCAATGCATTTCTCTGCATGTGATATTTAATTATATCAGTGTTCTAGGGTTGTCTTCCTTGTATATGTATAATCATCTTACTTTACTTTAAATAATTTAATTTAGGTTTTTAAATTTGTTGTAATAAAATGTTTCCATTTCGAGTAAAAAAAAAAGCCAATATTTTATATTTATACAGATCAAATAGGGCGTGTTTTGGATTCAATTTTATTTGAAAACGGCAACCCGCAAGACCGCAATAAAAAATTGTGGGTAACATTTGGAGGATCTTAATTAAACTTACTTTTACAAAAAAATGTTTATCCAAGTGCTGTAAAGATTTTTGTTAAATGTAAATAACTTCTAAAATAGATTTATTTTTTATGGGCATTAATGATTAGTGGGCATTAATTATAATAGGGCATTAAAGTGCGCGGTGTGTCTAGGCTATAGAAAAAAAAGGGAGAAATTAGGAGTAGTAGAAACGTTCCGGTAATTAGAAGAAAATTTCTGAAATCGTCACCAATGCGTTCTTGAAAAGTATTCTGCTCCATTAGTTAGTTTTAATTGTAATCGCGTTGCGGTAATTTACAAAACACCGACAAGTTACTATTCATAATATTGATATTATTGGGTTATGCTTTTTTCGCTAATTGTTACTTTTTAAAAATATTTTACCTCTAAACTAATACTTTACTTATTAATTTGTACAAATTCAACTAAATTTCTTTGCTATAATTTTTTTTTTTGCTATTATGTAATTAAAACCTTAAATTGCTCAATTGTAATTTATTAAAAAAAATTCAACACGCAGAAATCCAGAAAAGGCCACAGGAGATAAAACACTTTTTAAAATTTGGAATTGTTCCCGAACTATAAAAAAAATGGTTCTGACCCACGCTACGATAAATTGTTTACTAAAACAAGGTATGTTGTGGCGCTTTGTACGTTTTTCTTTGTTGAATTTTTATATTATTGCAAAAAATATTTTCAGCCTGGCGAAAACAACTAAACGGTCGAGAGATTTGTCTTGAATCGGATGGCACATTAGTCGACGAAGATGCAATTTTGCAAATGTGTGCCGAACAGCCGTTGATGATCTTAGCACAAAGCGAAAAATGGACACCGTTTCGTCCGCAAAATCCCACTAAAAAAGACGATAAATCCGAGTCCAGCTTGCCGTATTTTAATTTAGATACGCAAACATCTTCCCAACAGGAAGACGGTGGGAATCGCGGTAAAGACAGATTTATGAATTGCCAAGAAAAATCATCGAGCAGCTTCTCACAACCAACAACATTAAGTCCTTCAAGTTGCGCATTTTTCTCAGATAAATACAACGAAAACTCGTACATTAGTAAGACGATTGGAAATAAATTTGAAAATTTTTCATTTCCATGGAACAAGTTTCCCAATCAGGTGCTGGAGCTATGCCACAAGAACATGAAATTGGGATCACACGTGAAAAGCGTTGTACATGTACTCGTGGACGAACTTCGGGCAATTTCCTGCCATATTCCGATTCCTGTATTTCGTAGTGTAACAGCAACGTTAATAGCAAAATTTCCTAAATCATTTTCATATACAGACGCTGCTGGAAATCCTTTGCCTGTTACAAACTCTCCTCTAATTACGAGCATGATACATCGTAACAATTACTTAAATCGACCGACAACTTCAAAATCAAAAGGATTTAGCCCGCTTAGGCAAAGAAAACGGCAAAAAACCACTAAAAGCCTACAAGATCCTACTATGAATTGGGAAATAAGCTCCGATATTAAAGTCGATGACGAGGATCATCTAATAAGAACCAAGGAAAAATTAATCGCCCTAAGCTCAAACATAACGTACACAAAGGAACAAAATGAAATTATAAAAGAATTAATGCAACAATTGTACGAAACTCAACGGAATTTCCTAAACAGTTTCAAAGAAAGTCCATCCGTAAAGGATGTCCGAAACGAATGGCCGTTTTTGTTGCAAAAAATTTTCGTTCAGGAACACTTTTTAAACTTAACACAGATCGATACAAACGAAATTCTAAACAACTTTGAGGAAAATATTAACAAAATCCTAAAATATGCAACGGAGAAAAAGGACAAATTGTTATTAGAAGCGCGGAAAAATCATTCGAACGATAACATAGTAGTGTTCAACTTCATTTGCAAATATTTTGGCGAAGATATCGAAAATATATTCCAATCGTTTCCGGTAAAAACAAAATCGAATTTATTTTATGGGAAATTCAAAATTTCTTCTTATTTTTGTTTTTTTGCTTTTTTGTTTTAGATTGGAATTGCTCTGGAAGAAATTCGACCGAAAGGTAACTTCCCTTGGATTGCGCTGATCGAAACCGAATCGGATAAAATTTTTTATATTTTCGTCGATTCAGAAATTGCAAATTGTCAGTGTCGAAGTTTTCCGGAAGCCTTTATCGTAACATTTTGTTTATTTTTTAACTTTAATCGAGATTATCCAACGGAAATATCGCTATCGTATGAATTTTTTCAGAGATATCTTTTCGGTATAAATTTGGAAAAGCCACGAGGGCATAAAAGAAATTTATCATCGATTGCTAAAGTTATTCGTTTGATAAATTCAATTCGAGAATAATTGATTTTATTTTTTACTTATCGATTAATTTCAATTTTGTTGTATTTTATTCTTTAAGATAAATTGTGTGCCTTTCTTTTCTTTTGTACACTCTTGGGCAGCAATTTTGATAAAACTACTTTTTTTTTTGATTTAAGTAATACCAATTTTACAACTTATGTTTCTTAAAGAGTCCGGAAAATATGGTAATATCAATCCGTATTTTATATTATTTCTAATCGTATCTTTGTATTACGAATGCACACATTATGTTTTTGACAATATTAAACTGTCCATTTGCAATCGCTTTTACAGCACACATAAATTAAAATTTAAATATTACGTTAATATTTAAGCTTATTTTGTACATATTTATTATATTAATGGCAAGAAATGAAGTTGAATTTTACTTACTAGTACTTTTCTTATTCTACATACTTAAAATTTATTTTATTTTTTTATAGCGCTTAAAGCCCGATTAACCTAAAGAAGCTACAGTAAAATTTCCAATAATGTTTGCTTTTTATTTACTCGCGAAAAGCGTATATTAAAAATTTGAAATTTAGTTTTTATATACACAAGCAATATAACTGGAACCTTAAAACAAATTAATTTAATGTTTATTTATTTCGAAAGTCTCTGTTTTTTTTACTTTATTATTTTAATAATAAAATTTTGTATTTACACGTTTTAGGACTAATAAACACCAAAAAGAAAAAAAAATGTCAGTCTGTTTGCCGTAGACGCCGTCTGCAAAAGCGTTAGAAGGCGCGTAGTTTACAAACCCGTTGAGATATGAAGTTTTGTTGGTGACTAGATTCAGTGAACCCTACGAATATAATCTTTTGGAGGAGGGGTGGGGGTGTGGTGCAGGTGTGGTGTGGGGAGCGAAACATATTGGTTTCTAGACATCAGAAACTACTTATGCAAGCAGGCTGAAGGAACTTATGTAGAACTATGATAGTGGACCCATTTGGAAATGATCGATATGGGTTGAAGGGTGCGGGAGTGGGGGGGAGGAGGGGAATACAATGTGTTCGAAACGCTCGAAATGGGATTGAAACATTATAAAATCCATATCTGAACAGTTGATGTCAGATGGTCGAAAGTTTGTGGTTGTGTTAAGAGATACATACTAGAAGTCTAGACAAAGCCTAACATTTTGAAGAGGGAGATTGGGCATCGTGAAACTTGATTCGTATATGTAGATGTTCTTCAGAAGTAACTAAATCAAAAAAAGTTCAGATTTTCATTGGTGTACAAAGGCGAATTAAAAAAAATTTCCGTGAAAAGGTTTTTTTGTTCCACATTTTCACGAATTTCGTTATGTCTTTTCGGAATGTCGTTTTTTTTCCCAAATTCTTCTATTGGGTTGGCAACTAAGTAATTGCCGATTTTTTCATATAAATAAAACAAAGTTTTTTAAATACTAAGAATGAACTTTAATCAATGATATATTTTCCATTTTGTTCGATGACCTTTTGCCATCTTTCTGGCAGCTTCATAATTCCACTTTCGTAGAACTTCTGATCTTTATCGGCAAAAAAGTGAACCATGTGCGATTTCATCATTGAAAGTTTTACCATCCAAGGAGTTTTGCAAAGATCGAAATAAATGGTAATCTGATGGAGCAAGGTCAGGGCTATATGGTGGATGTAACATCAATTCCCAACCAAGCTCCAATAATTTTTGGCGAGTGACCAAAGATGTATATGGCCTAGCGTTATCCTGGTGTAAAATGACACCTTTTCGATGTACCAATTCTGACCGTTTTTCGTTGATCGCTGTATTTAATTTGTCCAGTTGTTGGCAGTACACATCCGAATTGATCGTTTGGTTCCTTGGAAGCAGCTCAAGGCTCGGATTTATTGCGTCTAAGATGCAAATCGCAAGCGTTGGTGCGCTTCGTTAAATGAATTTCTTTCAATTCATGTGGAACCCAAAACAAGTCTCATACGTTTTAAATGTTTATCAACCGCTATATGTGACACATTTAACTTCTTTGCTATCTCTCGTACAGTTACATGACGATCCGACTCGATTATGTCTTTAATTTGATCATCATCAAGCTCACCTGGTCGACCTGATCGTAGTTCACCTTTGAGTGAAAAATCTCCGAAACGAAATTTGTCAAACCAATTAAGGCACTGTCTTTCTTTTAAGGCTTCCTCACCATACACATCACGTAACTCTTTAGCAGCTTGCACTGCGTTCTTTTTCTTTATGGAAATAAAAAAGTAAAATATGACGAAAATGCTCGTTTTTGCACTCCACTATTAAAACTGACGCCAAACTAATACCTTTTAACAAAAATACGCGCAATTTGCTTCTAAAGCAAGGTATGACGGACAGCTAACAAATGTCAATAGGAAAAAAACACCATATATCATTGACAGAAGCCATTCAAAAATATACTGCAGTCACGATCGGCTGCAAACCAATCGTATAATACTCTAGATGAATACTGAACTCCGATTTATATTGTAGTTGGGGATAAAGAAGAATTACGTGTGTGCATGTTGTATGTCATTTATTAAGCACTGCCATTATATAGCTACTCAAAACTAAAAGACAATATTCAGTGTTTAATTTCATATCTTGAACTGGGTAAATCATCGAAAAAAAAAATGTCCTTTTTGAAGGACTTTTACATGGGAGGTTCAGGAAAGACTCACTCAATTTCTTACATATTTATCATTTTCCTTGGAACCATTTAATAATGAACGTGTACAAAATTTCAAATTCGTAGGTTGAAGCGTTCAAAAGTTATCGAAAAATATTGTTGAACACGTGTCTTAAGGATTTTTTGTATGGAAGAAGTTATAGTAAGTTCCGTAAATTAAGTGAATACATTTTGACAGGATATTTGTATGGCAGCTACATGAAGGACTAATAGGATTTTCTTCATAATCATACATTTAGCTCCAACTATTGGGAAAATAACACATACAAAATTTCAAAGTCGTAGCTTAAACCCGTCTGAAGTTATCGACCAATATTCTTGAACACGTGTTTTAATGACATTTTGTATGGCAGCTACCCGAAGGAGTAGGACGATTTGGCCTGTTAACGAACTTAGCCTTACAAATTCAACCAAACATCCAGATTCAAAATTTCAAGATCATTTGTGAAGGCGTTCTTGAGTATCGTGTTCACGGACAGACGGACGGACGGACGTCAAGCGGATTTGAGGTTTTTGGCCACAAATAAACAAAAAATAATATAACTTTTTTTCGTCCGAGGCTTGGTTCTATGCGTTACCAACTTTTGGGCTGGATTAAACTTATAATACTCTATATGATTTCATCTAGAGTATAAATATGGCCAAATACATCTATGTGTGAAATCGGCAATTACCTAGTTGCCAACCCGATATATCCAACCCCTAAGGGAACAAATTCCGACATATTTGTTAGGTCTAATTTTATACGAGTATCGAATTCGCTTTCACTTCTAAAGGCTTTAAATATAATCGAACCCTCCACGAATTCCGACAAATCTCTTAGTGAGATGGAATTCGCTTTTACTTCTATGGGCTTTCTATAAAATGATCTCAAAATCAATTTCAATTTCATGATTTTGCGATACTCAAACCTCAAGATGGTGTAAAATTATTGTATACGTTTTTACGAATTCCGACATATCACTTAGGTCTGATGAGAGATCGAGTTGGGGTCTCTATATAATCGCCTAAAAATCGGTTTCATAATTTTTCATATTCAACCCCTAAAGGGCTACGTCGATATTTTATTCCCTATGTTTTAATTGAAATTGAAAAGAATACGTAAATAAATAAAAAAAACAGTTATACTGGGATGCAGTGTAGGTTACTATGCGACGCGCTCCGGACTTCAACTCAAAAAATAATAAAGTTACGCCCAGACAGATTTTTTTTTTATTTATTGGAACTAATACTAATCGCCATACTAAGGCAAATACAGTCGGTGCCACAATTATTTGTGCATAGCCTTTTCTTACGTAAAAACTAAAAGGAAAGTACTGTTACTCTTAGAAATAAGCAAAATTTCTCTTTCTTATATTATATAGTATAGTAATGTGACATTCTCATGGCGGAAAAATAATGGTGTGTTTCCTACAATATCATTAGATCCTTAGTTACGTGCCCAAAGAGCATAAAACAGCTTCAATACCTATGATAAATTGATTGGCAGCAACTTCATTTTACAACAGGACAATGTTCACAAATCAATAATTGTAACAAAGTTTTTAGCCGATATTGGACAAAACGTCCTTCCAGGCCTCCCCAAAGCCCTGATCTCAATGTAATTGAAAATGTTTGGCACTGGATGAAGTCGAAAAGGAAGCATGGAAAAATATCACAAACGTGTGGAGTAATATACCAACGACCGTATTGCAAAACCTGATAGATTCTATGCCTAGACGCCTTAAGGGGTTATTGTGGAAATACAAAATACTAAAGAAGTACTAAATACATAATTTTATAGATTTTAGCATTTGAAACTAATTTGAAATTTTCTTTTTTCCACCTTTATAGAGACCTGTTATACGTGCACAAATAATTGTGGCATCTTTTTTGTTATTAATTTTGCTTATACATACTCTTTTTTCAGAAATTTTTTAATTTTTTAATATTGT
This sequence comes from Beris morrisii, assembly GCA_951812415.1. NCBI lineage: Eukaryota > Metazoa > Arthropoda > Insecta > Diptera > Stratiomyidae > Beris > Beris morrisii. Next base: position 113,367,186 of record OX638312.1, on the reverse strand, counting down.
TTTATTTATGTATTTACTACCAAACAAGATATCTACAAATTCAGATTATTCTAATTTAATATAATACAATTTGACTTAATTTAATTTAATTTACTTTAATTAGTATAAAATTATAGGCAAAAGGTAAAAGGTTGGCTAAACGGGATGTGAAGGAGCTGATAAGATCGAACGCAGTTTCAGTTTGTATGTTGGCTTACTTATTGGAGGTGTGAAATGTTCGTTGAAATTGTTAAATGTTCTAAAGCATCTGTTAATGGGTTAATTTTGACCGTAATCAGTACGATGGGTATATTCCTTAAGAGGTTTTGGATGTCTCGTCAGCCTGACAGTGTCGTTAAGTCTGATTTTATTTGTAAGGTGGTCAACCTTAATATCACAATTCAAGACATCTAAGCGGTAGAAGATTTAACAATTGTAGCCTAACTGTGTAGTGTGGAAGGTCATCAAAGTCTCTAGGGTCATACAAGTCCCTAAGAGCAAAAAGAAGAAATTGCTTCTGGATTGACTCTATTCTGTTTCTGTATATTTGGAAAAGGGATCCCAAATGGGACATGCATATTCCAGAAGAGGGCAAACAAGGGAACAGAATAATGATTTAGTGACCCATACATTTTTGAACTCTTTAGCCCTTCTTTTAATGAAACCTAGAAGTTGGTTGGTTATTCTGTTGTAGTGAGATTTAAAGCATAGTTTATTGTCAAGTAGCACGCCGAGGTCTTCAATATGCTCTACTCGATTTAGACCATTTCCACTTAGGGTATAATTATGGTGGTAAGTGGATTCTTTACGTGAGAAGCTTATCACGTGACATTTACCGACATTAAGCTTTAATTTATTTTGACTGCACCACCCATCTAGTGCCAAGAGCTTGGTTTGCAGGAATACAGCATCTGCGGGGGAGCTAATGGAATGAAATATTTTAGATCATCGGCGTATAAAAGATGTGGGACACTTTCTAGTACTTCCGAGAGATCTGAAATGAAGATGTTGAACAAAAGAGGTCCCAAGTGACTTCCTTGGGGTACACCAGAGGACACTGCTATATCTTTGGAAATAAAGCCTTGGAACTTAACACATTGAGTTCTATTACTAAGATACGACTTAAGCCAGTTAAGTAAAGATCCTGTTATACCGATTTTATTTAACTTAAAAATTAGAGTATTGTGATCTACTTGGTCGAAGCCTTTGCTAAAGTCAGTGTATATTGCGTCGATTTGGCGCCCATTTTCCAGTGCGCAGAGTGTATCAAATACAAGAATCATTAGGTTAGTCGTGATTGAGCGCCCGTTTCTAAAACCGTGCTGCTGGTCATTAAAAATGGGGTTGATAATATTAGTGATTTTATCGCAGATAATTTTTTCAAATAATTTCGGTATGGCTGATAGTATTGCTATACGTCTGTAGTTCTCAACGTTTCGTTTGTCACCATTCTTGTGAATGGGCGTGAGATGCGACGATTTCCAGGCCGAAGGGAAAATCCCTAACGACAGTGACATGTTGAATAGAAAGTGTAGAGGTGTTGAAAGTTGAATGGCACACTTTATGGCTTTTAGGCTATAAATGTAACTATAAAAAAAAGAAATTAATATAATTATGCTTATTTATAAAAGTTATAGTACTTTCCCTTTAGCTTTCACGCATGAATAGGTTATGCTAAAATAATTGTGACACCGACTGTATTGCGTAGAAAGGGTGTTTCGCCTTTTCCCTCTATTTATTTTAAGCTTGCATTCTGGCAATTGCAGAAAACGCAGTTTAATGGAGTATCTTAGGGCTACTAATACTTCCTGTAGTACAAACGAATGTATGAAGATTCAACTATCAACTGCATTTTACCGCTTCCAGAAAGAAAAGATTTATGTATTCTGTGGCTAGTTGAAGCGTTGAAATTTCTTAGCAGAGAAATAAAGAAAATCAGTATAATGTCATCCGCACCAGTCCTGCTCCTGCCATCGCCATCAGCCACCTCATCTCCTCAACAACCGAAAATTCCACTATAAATTGAATTTATTTCAATTAAGTTGTGACCGCACACGAGCACCCTGTCCACCTCCCTGCGATATGCAACGGGTTGGCACAACGGGTTGTTTACAGTTTTAAGAAAAATACACAACGACAACTCCTCGCCACTATTCCCGAACTACTTAAATCCTTAAGGCAACGTCTCAGCTCTGCCAACGGGACTCCTTTTGCAATCAAACCTCGCAAGGATTGTTGCACTGAACTCTGTGTATGGGTGTACAAAAATGTGGTCGAGAGCAAATTTTTTTTTTCCGTTTGGTTTTCTTTGTGAATATCCCACCGCTAGCACCATCAGCACAACTACTGCCATCTGCCAACAGGATTGCAATTTTCCAACGTACCTCAACTGGATAACATCCAATAGTATAAAATTCGAAAACACAGTGTGGTTCTATGGTAGAGGCGTTACACTACCACCCGGTATCCACCCATCGAATACTGTCCGAATCGGGGGATCTAGGATCCGGTAGTTTGTCAGAAGATTGGCGTCTTTGGCAATTAATCTTTGGCTCGGGTAAAGCTAAAAACCAAAGTTAGTACTTTGGAGAATTTCGAAGTCAGAGCGCGATTTAATTTGAAAAATTCTGGAGGAAAAAAATGGACGTTCGATTCGGTTCTGACGTTTGGACAAATGACCCAGAAATAATGACAGTCAGATCGATGATTGATGTAGCAAAGTAAGGTCCTGTGTGCCTTGGTTGCTATCCGGCATTTATCGGGAAGTTATTATGAATTCGACGAATTGAAAGTCAATTTTGATGCGGGTGACTTTCGAATCGATGGCTTCAATGAACTTTTTAGATAGGGAGTAGAAAAGGTTTTTCGTTAGTTCCATTTTGTTGTAGGTGTTTGATTTCGTAAGGCTTTGTTGCTTGTTTGTATCAGAACTGTTAGGAAATGAACATTTGGATCACTTTGAGGATTGAATATAGAATTCGTGAAAATATATTTAACCACACTAGTTGCGGTGGTATATGCCCTTACCTTTAATATGCACATAGGTTAATATTGGGTGAGTTTTACGCATATAGGTATCAAGGGAAGGGACGCTGAAAAATAACGATGGTTTGGATTTAATTTTGATATAAAACGCTATCTAGTGGTTAGCTAGGTGTCTTTGTCGGATTGATGGACATCTAGGGTTTGCCATCTAGTGGTTTCTTTTTAAATCATAGGTTATTTTGACACTGAAAGCTGTTTCCCGCTCGAAATCTTGACAGAAAGTCAGTATCATACCTCCGCGGAACGAAATGAGTCGCTTTACGCTTGAACAACGTTGGGAAATATTGAAAACTTATTTCCAAAGTGAGTGCTGTGTAGCCCAAACAGTGCGTTTTTTGAAATGAAGTTTTGCCCGATATGAAGCACCCATCGCGCCTGCTGTACGCAAGTTTGTGCAAAAAGTTCGTGAGACTAGCATGCTAGTGGACAATACTCATGGCCCCCGTCGTCGTACGGTGCGCACAGACGAGAATGTGGCTGCTGTAGCCGAGAGTGTGAGACTCACTCCACGAACATCAACTCGCCGTCGATCTCAACAGCTCAACATTTCACGCACTAGCCTGAGGAGAATTCTGCACAAAGATCTCGGATTATTCGCTTACAAGCTCAAAATCACTCAGCAATCGACCATCCGCTTCGTTATCGCTTCGCAATTTGGGTCTTAGAGCAGCTTGAATTGGACAACGATTTTGGGCAAAAAATCATCTTTACTGACGAGGCGCATTTTCATCTCGGCGGCTACGTTAACAAACAAAATTGCCGCATCTGGGGCTCGGAAAACCCGCACGTTATTGTCGAGAAGCCAATGGATCCACAGAGAGTGACAGTTTGGTGCGGATTGTGGAGTGGTGGCATCATTGGACCATTTTTCTTCGAATATGAGGCTGGCAACAACGTTTCGGTCAACGGTGAACGTTACAGAGCCATGTTATCCGACTTTTTTTTTACTGAAATTGAAGACATGGATTTGGACGACCTCTGGTTCATGCAGAATGGCGCGCCATGCCACACAACCCATGCCACAATCGATCTTTTACGCACCAAATGCCCAAATCGTGTTATCTTGTCTTGTCTTGGCGATGTCAATTAGCCGCCTCGGAGCTGCGATTTGACCCCTTTGGATTTTTTTTGTGGGGAATCGTGAAGGACCGATGTTATGCCAACAATCCAGAAACGATTCAAGCACTTAAGGCCAATATAATCCAAACAATCCGTGAGCTACAGCCCGAAACCATCAACAAAGTCTTGGAAAATTGGAGTGACAGAATGCGCTACTGCGCAGCCAGCCAAGGAAGCCACTTGAACGAAGTTGTGTTCCATCATTAATGGGAATGTTTACTCTTACTAATAAAGCCATAATACATGGAAAAAAATTTAATTTTGTTCATTTTATTGCATTTTTAAAAAGAAACTTGTATTTGGCCCACCCTGTAGTCTTCAGCTGACATTGTCGTCTGTTGCAAACGACGAGGTTTCACTTCAATTCAAAAATAATAGCAGAATATAGTTGATCACAAGTACGACAAAGATATATTGAAAAGGAGGAACTTGAGTTTGGAAACAAACGCAAAAAAAGTTTTCCGATCGATTGGTCAAATAATGAATTGAACGGCTGGGAAAATTATCGATAAGGACTACAACGTTAACGTAAAATTTTTCAAAATTGCTCCCTTTATTTTAAGTTTGAATATTTTATTTTAATGAAATTTTATACGATATCCAAATTGCACAGAAATGCTTAGAATTTTCTACTACCTGTTTTTCTTGTTAACATTGACTTTTTAATGGGATAATCATAAAAACTATATTCTCGTTAACTATTTTTCTTGTTAAGTTTGACCCTTTTATTTGGATATTTTAATTGGTAATTAGGTAACAAGTTATAATTGGCCCGTTGTTTTATGACTCTTTAAGTGTACCGATTATTTTAACTAGATCAGGATGTGGCAGGTAGAAGCTGTTCAGACTATAAAGGACATGCATTTTGAAAGTAACAACAGATTTTACCAATCATTGAACGTGAACGTTTGTACGGAATAATTAACCAAAAAATAAAAAATTAACTCTAGCAATGGATTTCTTTGATCTTCTAACGTCCGAAGCTATGCATGAGATTCAACATTGTGCAGATGAAGCAAAGTCAAAACAGGTGAAGCCGGCAATTGTGGATACCAAATTTCAGGATGGAAATTTGAAAAAGAATAAACCGAAGCAAAGTGGAATCATCAGGACCAACCGCGAAGAGGATTTGATACGGAAGATGGAACAGGAACTCTTTTCCATGGAGGATGCTCCCATTACGGACGACAATGCGACGAAGAAACTCAGCTTATTTGAACCTAACCATCAAGTCAAGCTACCAACAACCACCAGATCACCTACCAAAAAGAGGAATCACCAGGATATGATTCCGGAATCAGGATTTAGTCAGCCGGCCAAGAAGCATAAGGAAAGTAACAGCAGCGACATCGGCCTTAATTTCTTCGACGTTCTCACTTCCGAAGCTATGCACGAGATTGAGAGCAATATGGCAGCCAAGATACCTCCAAAACGGAGGTATGATAATGCTCGGCCCAAAAAGTCTGATCTTATTGGATCAGTCAAAGTTAAACCGGTACAGCATGAGAAGAAGAAAGCTACTGGGGCACGGATCAGGAAGTCTTCAGCATTGTTGCCAGTTGCACAAAATGGTGTGACAAATGTACCAGCAAAACAGGCTATTGGTGCAGCTAAAAATACGTCGGTTCATGAGAAGAAGCAAACCACACCGGAACCACCAAGAGATGTGACACCAAAGATTGCTGCAAAACAGGAACCTAAGATTGCTGCAAAACAGGAACTTTCTGAACCCATAGTTGTCCAACAAGAGGAAAAATTTCAGGATGGCGGAATCATCAGGACCAACCGCGAAGAAGATTTGATACGGAAGATGGAACAGGAACTCTTTTCCATGGAGGATGCTCCCATTACGGATGACAATGCGACGAAAAAACTCAGCTTATCTGCACCTAACTATGAAATCAAGCTACCAACCATCGTTGACAAGGAGCCTGAGCAAAGTAACAGCAGCAACATCGGCCTTAATTTCTTCGACGCTCTCACTTTCGAAGCTATGCTCGAGATTGAGAGCAATATGGCAGCCAAGATACCTCCAAAACGGAGGTATGATGATGCTCGGCCCAAAAAGGCTGATCTTATTGGATCAGACAAAGTTAAACCGAATCAGCATGAGAATAAGAAAGCTACTGGGGCGCAGATCAGGGGGTCTTCAGCAGGCTTACCGGTGGCACAAAATGATGTGACTCCAAAGGTACTAGCAAAACAGGAACATTCTGAAGCCGAAGTTGTTCAACAAGAGGAGAAACAAACAATAGCAGCATGGCTCGAGAAACCTTCAGCGTACCTACCAGCAACATCGAATGGAGTCTCGAATATGAGATTAGCAACTACCGGAAACGACAGCAACATGCATGGAACTATGGTTCAGATGAAGAGAAATGTGACTGCGAAGTTACTTCAGCCCAAGAAAGTTGCGCCGGTTCAAGATGAGATGATCAGGGAACCAGTGCCACGAAAGTTACCAGTTAGCAGCACTATTAAAAATAATGGTAATGCTGCTACAGGTGTACCGCTTCATATGGACGAGCAAAAGAACGAGAAGTCCACCGGAAAGAAGGATATCGTTCCAAAAATCAAAGTGGGCACAGAAGAGAAGAAGCAGCAACCATCCCCAGTTCTAACCGATGACCTCCGTAAGATCTACAAAGCGGAGTTTAAGGCCACTTACGGGCCATACCGATATTTACTAGGAAAAATTCAACAACCCGCCAATTTTGTTTTGAAATTGGGCAAAATGCTAGAAATGAAGAAAAGTGCAGGCTGCGATAATTTTATGGCCGACGCGCTAAAAACAGAAATTATGGATGTTCACAAACACATGACCACCCAGGAGTTTCTCGCCGAAAAAGCTGAAATGGAACGGCTTCACCAAAGGTTGGGATATTTGAAAGGGATTTTAAAAAAATAAAATTTGTTAAAATTTAAGGCATGCTTCATCAAAGGTTTTTTGTAAATTTATTAGAATTTTAGGTATACTTTATGATAGGTTAGGATATTCAAACAAATTTAATTTGTCAGGTAATATTTTTGTACATTTGTTAGTATTTAAGGTATGACGAAAAATTTAAATAAATGGATTTAAATTTTAAAAAAGGTTTTTACGTATTTATCTTAAAACCGTTTCCGGTTCATTGAAGATTTTATTTTCCTTTTCACTGGGAATCAAAAATGACTCCCCTAGGAAAATTCGATAATTTTTTTTGGTATCAGTACCTAATGGATAAAAAACTATAAATTTTACTTCATTTATTTATAATAATCATAATGGATCGATGAAAAAATTTAAATTGAAAAAGTTCTAGTCGACTGCAAATAAACAAAAAATGTTACCAAATTCAAATTTTTTTTGGTGAGTAGAATGGTGACATTTGGTTCTGGGTGTTTATATGAGGCTTGATCAAAAATTTTGTGATTGTTTGTTGGCATATTAGTAACGTGTATTAAAATATTTTTAAGGCGTAATGGGACGGTTGGCTTGGGCTATTTTCCGATCTAATTACGTCAGGAAGACAAAATTTTGCTTGTGAAGAATGGTCTATTAATTTTTGATGTTGGAGGTGGAGCATTGTAGTGGTGGATAACAATTACAAGAAAAAATTTTATCTGAATATGAATGTTTAGAACGGTTGGGTGAAAGGGTGAGGGTAGAAAGCAAAAAATTCAAATGTTGATTTCTCTAGAACCGCTAAGGAAGGAAGCTGCCTCAGAAAAATAATTTTTTGGATAGTTGAAGCAAAGTACCAACCATGAATTTAGCTAAATAGAGTCGAAATGTTACAGTAGTTACGTTGATGCAGGCACTCTTCAAACTGAACTAGGTGTTTTTTCTTTCTATTTTTTTGGTTTTTTTTCATGTATTTTTATTTTATTTCATATTTAAATATTATTTATTAATTGCTACTACTACTATTACTGAGCGTATCTGACACATCAAAATCCGTTGAGCCCAATGTCAGCATACCGCATGAGTATGATGATATAGCGAAAGTTTTCGAGTTTGTTGCGCTATGAAACTCTGCTGTTTCTGTTTGGAAGCGTTTTAGACGAAAAATTTTGGTTTCTAGATCTCAGTAACCGCATAGGCTAGGAGGCTGAAACTTGGAATTTATATAGAACATCGATAGTGGGGGCAGGGACGTACGGGGGTGGGGGTTGAAAAACTTTACATTACGATATCTCACGAACCAATTGCACTAGAGAAATAAAATTTGGTTTCTGTATAAATGTTGACAAATAAAGTTTGCTGAAAGTAAAATTTTTTAAGGGTGCGGTGGAGCATGGAAGTGGAGGGGTTAAGCATTTTTTAAAAAAATCACGTCTTATATCTCAAGAACAATGTAAGATAGATGCTTAAAATTTTTACCAGAAGTAGGCCTAATAGACCCCCAGCAGAAAAAAAATGTTGAAGGTTAGGGTGTAGAGGGTGAGGCTGGGGGAGGGTGAAAAGGAAAAAGTTCCGATTTTTATATCTCGAGAACCTATAACAATATAAAGCTGAAACTTGGTATTTAGATAGAACTATATTAGTAGCATGTTGGAAAAATATATTTTTTTTATAGGGGCGGTATGGTACGGGGGTGGGAGGTGTTTTTCCTAACTATAGAACGGCTTATGCTAGAAAGTTGAAATTTGGTACGTATATGTAAATCAACTAGAAAAGTAATTTTGATTAAAAAAAATTCAAATATCCATTGGCGTGCGGAAGTGGGGCAAAAAAATTATCAGTGAAAATGGAATGCATATATTTTCACGATTTTCGTCATATCTATTAGGTCTTTCCAAATATTGAATTCATTTTTTTTCTACGGGTTCTTCATATAAATACCTAGAAAGTGTTTTCAGGATTTTTTAAAATTAGACCACCAAGGTGGTGTAAAGCGGATATATTCATTTTCACGAATTCAGCCGTATCCCTCAGGTCTGATTAGATATCGAATAACTTTTCACTTCCACGGGCTTATTTAATAATCACCTAAAACTTGTTTTCAAGGTTTTTCCTTTTTCAACCCCTAAGAGGGTAAAAACGGGTTGAACACGTTTTCACGAATTCCGTCATATCTCTTAAGAGTGATAAGACATCGGATTGGTTTTCACTTCCTCGGGCTTTCTTTATATATATCTAAAAACTCATTTCAGGATTTTTGGATATTCAACCTCAAAGTGGGTGCAAGGGGGTTGCATATGTTTTCACAAATTCTTTCATTTTTCTAGATCTAATGAGATATCGAATTCATTTTTACTTCCTAAGGCATCTTACATAATCGTCAAAACATTGATTTCAGGATATTTGTTATTCAACTCCAATAGGACGTAAGGCTTTCGACATATTTCTCAGGATTGATGAGATATTAGATTGGTTTGCACTTCCACAGACTTTTTATATAATCGTCAAACGCATTTCCGATTTCATGTAATGGCCCGAAACCAAATCACGAAAAACCTTCTAATGGCGTAACAACTGATATTATACTAGGACTAGATCTCTTCCCGGTGTATGACCCAATTATGTAATTCATATGTTATATGAGGCAGCGGCGTAAGTATTCTAGCGCGACCCCATTTTAACCGCTTCCCGAATTTTTTTTTGGGTTTTCAGTGACATAGTAACCTACACCGCATTTTGGTTACCGAAAAAATAATAAAGTTGCGCCCATACTGTTGGCAGATTTTTTATATTTAAGTATTCATTGCATTGCATCCGTTGTAACCTCTCAAGTAGGCCAAAATTGCGCTGCTTGAGTTGTTCCAACGAGAACAATTAAATATCCGACAAATTCCTTGGCATGCCGACTGCGCTGCCTTTGAATCACGTAATATTATTTTGAATTTTGGTAGTTTGTAAAATGTAAATAGTAACATAATATTTTTGAAGGAAATTAAATAAGCAATTATATTCTAATTTTACAACATTTCGAGTTTTTATTTAAAGAAGAATTAATAATTTCAGAACAGCACAATTGACATTAATTCAACACCGTAAAGAAATTTTACTGCTCTCAGAGTAGGCACTAAATTGCCTACTATACTATAGTAAAATTTCTTTTCGAACTCTTGTGATATTACTTTATTATTTCAATAATAAAGCAAAAAACAATTACAGTCCGTCTGTTCGTCGTACGCCGTACGTCGACCGCTGTACGCAAAATCGTTTGAAGGCTCGTAGTTCCCAAACCCTTTGAGCTATTAAATTGAAATTTTTTTTTATGAATAGACTGTGTTGGCACCTTGAAGCGATTTAGACGGAAAATTATGGTTTCTAGATCTCGGCAACCGCTTACGCTAGGAAGCTGAAACTTAGAACTTATATAGAGCTTCAATAGTGGACCCATTTACAAAAAAATTGCCGATATGGGAGAAGGGGTGTGGGAGTGGGGGTAAAAAGAATGAGACCGAAACGCAAGAAATCCGAGATCGACACATTCCAAAATCCATATCTCTTAAACGGTTAATGTCACAAAATTGAAACTTAATGAATATCTGTAGGTATACTAGGAGAATAGATCGGTAACAAAATTTTGAGTGGGGGCAGTGGCATACGGGGGGGGAGGAGGGGTGAAAAACTTTAGATTACGATATCTCACGAACCAATTGCACCAGACAAATAAAATTCGGTTTGTGTATAAAGGTTGACAAATGAAGTTTGCTGAAAGTAAAATTTTTTAAGGGGGCGGTGGAGCATGAAAGTGGAGGGGATAAAAAATTACGTCTCATATCTCAAGAACTGTGTAAGATAGATTCTTAATTTTTTTTACCAGAAGTAGGCCTAATAGACCCCTAGCATAAAACAAATTTTTGAGGGTGATGGTGTAGAGGGTGAGAGTGGGGGAGGGGGGAAGTAAAAGGTTCTGATTTTTATATCTCGAGAACCTATAACGATATAAAGCTGACACTTGGTATTTAGATAGAGCTATAGTAGTAGTATGTTTGAAAAATATAATTGTTTATAGGGGTAGTATGGTATGAGGGTGGGGAGTGTTTTTCTATCTATAAAACGGCTTATGCTACAAAGTTGAAACGCGGTATGTATATGTAAATCAACTAGAACAGTAATTTAGATAAACACATTTTTCAAATATCCATTGGCGTTTGGAAGGGGGGCGAAAAAAATTATCAATGCATATATTTTTACGATTTTCGTCATATCTATTAGGTCTTCCCAAATATTGAATTCATTTTTATTCTACGGCTTCCTCATATACCTCAATACCTCAATACCTATAAAGCATTTTAAGGATTTTTTGAAATTCTACCCCTAAGGGGGTGTAAAGGGGTTGTATACTTTTTCACGAATTCTACCATATCCCCCAGGTTTGATCAGATATCAAATATCTTTTCACTTTCACCGGCTTGCGTAATAATCGTCTAAAACTTGTTTTTAAGTTTTTTCCTTTTTCAGCCCCTAAGAAGGTATAAAAGGGTTGAACACGTTTTCCCGAATTCCGTCATTTCTTTTAGAAGTGATAAGAAATTGAATAGGTTTCTACTTTCTCGTGCTGTCTTCATATTTATTTATTAACTTCTTTCGGGATTTTTGGATATTCAACCCCCCAAGTGTAATAGGGTTGCATATGTTTTCACATATTGCTTAAATCTGATGATATATCGAATTAATTTGTACTTTTTAAAGTTTCCTATATAAGCGCCAAAAAATTATAATAATTTCGGTATTGAAAATACAAGTTTTCCGGGTTCAATACTGTTCTTGTTTATTTTGGCGTGACGTTTCGGACTCGACTGAGCCCTTTATCTTAATATCTCAACGGGTTTGTGAGTTACGCGCCTTCAAATGCTTTTGCGTACGGCGGACAGACGGACAAGATACTTGCGTTCGCCTCCCCCGTGATTGCGATACAAATACAAGTCACTAATAATACACCTAATACAAAGTCAATCAAGTCTAAAATATTGACTGTAGTCTAGTCAAAAGAATTTTAATGTTACGGGCTGTAAATTAAATTCAAAAAAACGTACCGGTCCCGGATTCGAACCAGCTTTCTTTGACATGACAATGGGAAATAGTTGCTATTGTACGACAGAGACATGGAGACATAAAGACAGAACTAATTTGTGGTATGAGGTGAAAGCACATAAAAAGAGACTAATCGACTTTGCCTTTAAAATTATAAAGAAATCAATTTGGAATTAGTCGACGAAAATTACTGATTTAATTTAAAATTTAAACAATCCGATCTGCCGGTACCATTCGGAATACAGTATCTGAGAGCCCGAAAAGAAAAACAAAAATACTTAGAAACAGTTTGCTTCATAAACAGCTTAAGATAAATCTTTTCACCTTTTCATTAACTTATCACACTTCAGTTCTCGGAGTATCTCGCGTAACGGTCATGCAATTTAATTAGCTAAAGTGCCGTCACAATTTCCGTGGAAAAGCTCCTTGTTTTCATTTCGCTAAAAGTTCACTTTGCGAAAACGCTCACGTTGTACCGTCAGTCATGTACGTCGCATCTTTGGAGTCTTCTTGGAATCCACCCCCGTGTTATTGTCGAGGTGAACAACAAATGGACCTGGCTCATGTAAATATGCAATTTTAGGTCATCTTGTCTTTTTACCTAGATCTCGAGCTCCTTGCGACACCGTTGCCTTCCGCCCGTGCCCCACGAAATGGAGGGTGGCCACGACTTACCTGTTAATTTGAATTAAATTTCTTCAACACCACTTGTACCTGAGTTTTGTCGCTTTTACTCACACTCGTTCCTACACATTTCACTTTTGCTGTTATAATTATGCAGTATTCCTTTGAGATTCTTCCTTCTTTCACCTTCTTCTCGGTTTTATTTGTTTACTTCTTTCTCCTCGGAATCCTGTTTTTCCTGGTGTCCTTTTTACAGATGGCGGTATGATGATTCCTAGTGGAAACGGTAATACCTGTGCAGGTTAGCGTCGTTTTTCATGTTCTTCTGATGGCATCTTTACGGAGAACACCCAGGTACAGGTGTTTTAGTTTTTCTAGTATGTATAACACCAGCAGGAAATATGGATGGGGGTGGGGTGGGGTTTTTGCAGATTCCTCGTACACTCGTATAATTTGCGTTTTTAAAAAAATATTCCATGTCCTGAGAGTTCTTCAAAGAAAGACGTCAGGTGATTTATCATACTTGTCGGCTACTTTGGTATGGAGGTAGGTTTGGGTAAGTTTGGATACGTGCCTCTTTAGCTATGCTATGGATACACACGCCAAATGACAAAAGAGGTTTAGTTAGTTTAAATTTTTGGACTTTGGTCGATAACCATTTATTGATCATTTCGTTTGAAGCACTATCATGGATCTTGTGTTTCGTATTAGACTGGATTGCTATGTTTACTTTTTATCGTCGTTGATTCACGCTCTCATAAAGTGTCCGAATACTTTGCAGACCCACTATTATATAAAAAATGCCAATTGTTTATATAAATACCAAGAGGGAAAATTTAAAACAAATAGGCACAAGACTGCCGATTCTTTCCTACATGTTCGCAAGAATCAAATAATTTGTACTTTTAGGTAATCCTTACTATTTTATGCTTTACTTACAGTGAAAACAAATATAAATGCTACTTTATCGATATTTTTTAAGTAGTTGTACATATTGGCCTTTACTTTTACGGTGTGTCAGTTGTAGGCATTCTTCCAATCTTCAAATCTATGAGAATTTTTTCTGTTTTGTATTCCGTACCCTAATTTTTACTTTATTATTTTTTAATAATAAAATATTGTGATCGACCTGAAATTTAAAAACATACTGCAGTCACGATCGGCTGCAAGCCAATCGTATAATACTCTAGATGAATACTGAACTCCGATTTATATTGTAGTTGGGGATAAAGTAGAATTACGTGTGTGCATGTTGTATGTCCTTTATTAAGGACTGAAACTAGATTCTTACTCAAAACTAAAAGACAATATTCAGTGTTTAATTTCATATCTTGAACTGGGTAAGTCTTCGAAAAAAATGTCCTTTTTGAAGGACTTTCACATGGGAGGTACAGGAAGGACTCACTTGATTTCTGACATATTTATCCTTTTCCTTGGAACCATTTAAAAATGAAAGTGTACAAAATTTCAAATTCGTAGCTTGAAGCGTTCAAAAGTTATCGGAAAATATTGTTGAACACGTGTCGTAAGGACATTTTGTATGGCAGCTACCAGAAGGAGTGAAAGGATTTCGCTGATTAGTAAACTCAAACTTCGTTTTTACTCAAAACTAATTTGTACAAAATTTCCAATTCATAGCTAAAAGAATACTTGAGTTATAGTAAGTTCCATAAATTAAGTGAAGACGTTTTGACAGGATATTTGTATGGCAGCTACACGAAGGACTAATATGATTTTCTACATATTCATACATTTAGCTCCAACTATTAGAAAAATAACACATGCAAAATTTCAAAGACGTAGCTTAAACCCTTCTGAAGTTATCTTGAAGATGTGTTTTAAGGACATTTTGTATGGCAGCTACCAGAAGGAGTAAAAGGATTTCGCTGACTAGTAAAGTCGAACTTTCTTTTCACTCAAAACTAATTTGTACAAAATTCCGAATTCGTAGCTAAAAGATTACTTGAGTTATAGTGAGTGTCGTAAATTAAGTGAATACATTTTGACAGGATATTTGTATGGCAGCTACACGAAGGACTAACAGGATTATCTTCATAATCATATATTTATCTCCACCTATTGGAAAAATAACACATACAAAATTTCAATGTCGTAGCTTAAACCCTTCTAAAGTTATCGACCAATATTCTTGAACACATGTTTTAAGGACATTTTGTATGGCAGCTACCCGAAGGAGTAGGACGATTTTGCCCGTTAACGAACTTAGCCTTACAAATTCAACCAAACATCCAGATTCAAAATTTCAAGATCCTAGGTGAAGGCGTTCTTGAGTTATCGTGCTAACGGACAGACGGACGGACGGACGGACGGACGGACGGACGTCAAGCAAATTTGAGGTTTTTAGCCACAAATAAACAAAGAATAATATATAACTTTTTTTCGTCCGAGGCTTGGTTCTATGCGTTACAAACTTTTGGGCTGGATTAAACTTATAATACTCTATATGATTTCATCTAGAGTATAAAAAGTTTGCTACCCTGAAATTTTGTATTTACACGTTTTAGGACTAGTAAACACCAAAAAAGGAAAACAAAAATGTCCGTCTGTCCGCCGTAGACGCCGTACGCAAAATCGTTTGAAGGCGCGTAGCTCCCAAACCCGTTGAGATATTAAATTGAAATTTTTATGGTGGGTAGATTGGGTGAACCCCTACGACTGGTATATTTTCGAGGGGTGGGGGTACAAGGAGAGAGGAGAGGGGAGCGTTTTAGACGAACAATTTTGGTTTCTAGATCTCAGGAACCACTTATGCTAGGAGGCTGAAACTTGGAACTTATGTAGTACTATGATAATGAATGGACTCAATTGCAAAAAAATGGTCGATATTGGTTAAGGGGTGTGGAAGTGGGGGGGGGGGGAAACAATGAGTCTTGAACGCATGAAAAACGAGATTGAAACATTCTAAAATCGATATCTCATGAGCAATTGATGTCAGAAGATTGAAACTTTGTTGTTGTCCTTGGGGATACTTCAAGATTAGACAAGGGCTAAAATTTTTGAGAGGTGTGGTGGGGGGTGAGAAACTTTGGATTACAATATCTTCCGAACCAATTACACCAGGAAGAACCAGGAGGCTATTTGGAACGTTATTTTTTAGGTTGTCAGTCGCATAGTCTCCTACACCGCATCTCATCATTAAACACGTTTCGGACTTCTACCCATAAAATAATAATGTTGCGCCCAGACTGTTGGCAGATTTTTTTAAATATGCAGAAGTTTGTCCGCCTATCGAGATTGGTAATGAAAAAGTGCATTCCAACATTTCTCTGTACCTGAAAAAAAAAACTGGAATATAGTCTGTGTCTAAATAGATAAAAAAATTGAGGGTCATTATTACGACTTTCAGTTAAACTCTAATTGGAACTTTAGCTGGTAGTTTTGTATTGAAATCTGTCATTTAAAGTTTCACTAACTGAACGTCGTAAGAACATTTCGAAATATGCAATCAGAATTAAGCTAACAAAATTATTTGTACACTTTGAAGTTATTATTATCTAAAAAAATTGTATGGTATGTTAGAAATTATACATATACTTTATTATAATACTAGAAATTTAAAAAAAAATATTGTGGCCTTTTAGACGAAAAATTTTGGTTTCCGTAAATAACGAGCCTCTCGTTCTAGGAGGCTGAAGGCATCTGCAAACATAATTGTCAAAATGGGTGGAGCGCTGTGCGAGTGAGGGTAGAACTAATGCATCCGAAACGCTCGAAAGCTGGAATTGAGACATTCTAAAACCCATAACTCCTGAACGGTTTATGTTAGAAGGTTAAAACATTGTGATTGTTTGTAGGCATACAAGGAGGGTAAATCAAAAATTAAATTGTTAAGAGGAGAGGTGGCGTGTGAGGGGTGAAACACAACAATATCTTATGACTCAATTATGCCAGAATTATGAAATCTGTGTTGTGTATATAAGATTTTAAGTATATGTACATTATTTGTGGGTGGCGGTAGAACACGGAAGTGGAGGATACGAACTTTTCAAATAATCAATTTTTACATTTCGGAAATGGTCTTAAATTTTTTACAAGAGTTGGTTCTAGTTAACCTCTAGCAGAGAAAAAAAAGTGATAGTGGTGTAAGGAGTGTGGTTGGGAGGGGGTAAAACCGTAAAAATTATTATATTTTATAATTATTATTGTATCATTATTTTTATAATATTTCTCGACAACTGCTTAAGATAGCCATTATAGATGCACACTTGGCAATTTTTTTTTATGGTGGTATTAAGGTACGGTGGTGCTGGTGTATCTCAGGGACGGCTTATTGTGGAAAGTTGAAACTTGGTATATATATTTGCAGATGTACCAGAAAAGTAATTAAAACAAAAAAAGAACAGATTTGCAGTGACGTGCAGAGGTCGAGCAAAACATTTGTTTGTGTAAAGTGGTTTTTATTCATTTTCACGAATCTCTTCATATCTTTTAGGTCTGTTAGCGTTTGCTATCAACATCCCAACACGCGTACTGGTAGGGGAGGTTGGTCGAAACGGCCTTACATACACTCGTGCGCACCATTGAAAAATCTCTTAGTATTACAGAATACACCCTGATTGCCTTTCGCGATATCGAGGGAGCTTTCAACAACGTCAGACCAGAGGCAATCACTGACTCACTTTCTAGCCTGTAGGTGGAGTCCTCGCTTGGTGCGCTGATCAGTTTGATGTTAACATCCAGGATTGTTAACACAAAGCTTGGCGAGTCCTCCTCTCGAAGGTTTGTCAGCAGAGGAACACCACAAGGTGGCGTGCTCTCCACTCTTCTTTGGAATTTAGTGGTCAGGTTAGGTTAGGTTAGGTGGATATAGCTATTGACAGAGATAGCTAACACATAGACCGCTAGATGGGGCCGTTGTGATTCCACTGCATCACGGCACGGCGCCTACGGCTGATTGCTGTTTTTGGCTAATTCCCAAGAACAAACTGAGCCCAATTGGCCGCGGTATTGTTCTATCAAATGTTTTTCCGTGTTTCTTGGTGCTAAGGAGAGGAGAGTTGGAAGAAATTGTGGAGAAGAAATGGGATACAGAACTTAATCAGTTTTTAGGAATGGGAAGGAAGATCAGGAATCGGGTATGACAGTGTACTAGCAGGTGTTAATGATCATAGTTTTTCAGTACTATTGGCTGTGATACAATCTACCAGAACTGCAAAGTTGCCTATAGGAAATCAACTACTGTCTGGCAGCTCTGATGGTATTTGTGAATCTGATAAGAATGTAAACAGAACTCATTTGCTAAGGTTTAAATCCTTTACAAGTGAAGTGACCCTATTAAACATTCCGCACTGTTCACGATTTATATTAATATTCTGAAACCAATAGAAACTGAAAAATTCATATAAATAAATTATGCATTTAGTGGTCAAAAAACTACTATTTTGACTGGAAGGGGCGGGCTGCAGAGTGATTGCTTATGCAGATGATGGGAAATACAAGATTCCTCACGTTGACCCTTCCTCTCTGAATGGTACTAGTCTAGTTTTCACCGATAGTGAAAAATATTTGGGTCTTATTTTGGACAGGAAACTACACTGGAGACCTAACATCCAGGAACGGGTTAGGAAAGCAACAGTTGCGCTTTACTCGTGCAAAAAGGTCATTGGCCAAAAATGGGGTATGCAACCCCGAATATTTCATTGGCTCTACGTGTCCGTCATAAGAGCGGTACTTATGTACGGTGTTATTGTCTGGTGGACGGCCTTAGACAAAGCGGTTAACCGCGCCACCCTAGAGAAAGTACAGAGATCAGCATGCATATGCATCAGCGAAGCTCTGAGAACAACTCCCTCTGCAGCACTAGAAATGTTAATCAATCTGCCACTCCTAGACATTTTTGGCATGCAAATGGCAGGATGCGCAGCCATTCGACTTAGTGCCTCTACACAATGGACTGGCATATATGCAGGTCACTTAACAATCTTGAATCACTTCAACAACATTCCTGAAAACACCGACTACACCCTTCCCAGTTATGATTTTGACAAAAATTTCCTAACAACCATCCCAACCAGTCTAGAATGGGAAAGGGATTCGGTACGCATGGCTTATGAACTCGCTCCGAGCGCTACCAACCTTCAGATTATGGCGGAACATCGGAATCTGGGTGTGCCTCTCTCTCTCTCTCAAGATGGGCAGACGGTATTACATGTCACACTGCGAGACATATCTATTCCAAGCAGGATCTGAAACGCTCTAAAAGGTTGATATCTCTCAAAAGGGCAATCAGCACCACAGTCGGTATCCTGACCGGACACTGTCTTATAGGTCGACATGCTTAAAGTCTCGGCCTCTTCTCAAACGACTTCTGTAGAAGCTACCTGGATGAGGAGGAGGAGGAGACAGTCCTTCACCTTCTCTGTACCTGTCCAGCTCTATCGTCTAAAAACCAATGTAAGCATTTTTTGATATTCAACACCCAAGTCGTTGTGCAAGTTTTCACGAATTCCAACAAATCTTTTTGGTCTTGCGAGATATCGATTTCGCTTTTACTTATATATGGGCTGGTTTTATAAATAATTGACTGATTTGACTTATTTTAGGGTCTTGTAATATTCAACCGCAAAGAGGATGTAAATGATTGTGTACGTTTTTACGAATTCCGACAAATATCTTAGGTCTGAGGGGATATAGAATTGTTTTTTACTTTTATTTTATAATCCCCTAAAATCGGTTTCAGAAATATTTTGATATTCAACCCCTAGGGGTATGTATATGTCGATCTTTTAACCCCTATGTTTTTATTGATCATTTTTGAAATGGGTATTTTTATTCTTAGGGGAGATTAGGCCCAAATGAGGCCGTGGAAGCAAAATTTATGTATCATTAGACGTTATAGGCGAAAATCGTTGGAGCTATGAAAACATATTTTTTGCTATTTACACCGTATATTTTGACCTGATATACAATTTTTCGTAATAAGATTTTCTCGTGGTCGACAGACTTAATATTTTTAAAATAACTGCATACTCTCCAGTTCCAGTCATTTAATCAGTCAATTTTTCTCGGGTTCACTTTTGTTTGTCTGTTTGTCGTACTCACCTTTGACGACTCCTAGCAGAATTCAAAATTTACTTTATTATTATTAGTATTTTTTAAAATTATTAAGTATTGTGATCGACCTTTAATTTCACTACTACACTCGAAAAAAGCTGAAAGTCCGTCTGCCTGTCTGTCCACCGTTTGGTTTGTTTTTTCCAAGAACGGTGTATGCTTGAAAGTTAAAACGGAGGTAGGATAAACGGATTCTCATAAGATGTTGAATGTATTTTCGCGAATTCCGTCATATATCTTAGCTATCATGAGATATCAAATTCGCTTTATTTTAACGGATGTTTAGACAATCGTCTACCAAATAGTTTCGAAATTTTTCGATATTCAATCCTTAAGGGGGTGAAAACAGGTGGTATTAACTTACGCGAAATTTTCTGAATCTCGTTTATGCAGTGTCTTTAAAACAATTAAGAGTGTGAAGGAATTGTATTAGTTTTTACGAATTACATCACTTTTTTAGGTCTCGAATACACAAATGCGAAAAAGTTTATTTTGAGTCTTTTTCGCATTCAACCCCTATGGGGTTGAAAAAGGATTCAAGATCACAAACAGATCCGCCGAAAAGACAGTTAATTTTTTTTTATATTGAACTGGGTCGACAGTGTTTTCACGAATTTTGCTTTATTTCTTGGGTTTAATAAGGTATCGAATTGGTATTTAATTGTACGGGCTGTATATCTCTACCCCTTTGTACTTAAAATTTATATTTGATCAACCAGAAGATTGAAAGTTGGTTTTTCATACGAGCAATACCAATGATACATTCTGTAAATCAATTTTTATTTACAAAAATTTTCACATTACTCTTTCCAAACACCAATTAATCCAACATTTCGAGTGTCGCTAATTTTCAAATAAATTCATTATTAAATTTTTAACACCTAATTAAGCATGGAAATGTTAATTTATCGAGTTTCCTTATAAAAGGAAGCCCGCTGGAAATGCAATATTTGTTCACTGTACAACACCTCCATAGAATTTCCACTGTGAAAACTTACAATTACGAAATTGCAATGCAAATGAAATTGCATGCACACAATTTCCATCAGTTCGAGGCCGTTGAAAACGCATAGAAAAGTGGGAAAAGTCCGGAAAATTCGGAAAAAAAAACAACAGCCAATACAAATAAAAGTGCTGGAAAAGCTCACACTTTCGTGATATGAAGAAACGTTGTTAACTGACTACAAACAGTGCTGATTGCAATTTTCAAACACAGTTTCGGAAAGCAAAATGAAAGCTACATTTTAAAATTAAAAGTTAATTGTTGTGCACATGCAATTTGCCTAAACGGACATAGACGGCAGCACCGGAAGAATGGGAGTGGTGCAGCTCAATTGTTTGTTGTTTTTCGATGCACAGAATTAACCCCCTGGTCGGGAACAACGAGGGGTGGGTATTGAGCCGATTTCATATATATTGGATGAAAGTGTTCATTTCACTAAAGTGGAATTAAACGTTCGGAAAATCGTCTGTATTCGATTTTGGAAGTTCTTGCTCTTTGGTAAAACTAAGGCCTTGCTACTCTTCATATGTGTAATTTCAAATTTTCACTTCATCGGCTTCAATTTTGAAAATGGCATTTCAATTTGATTGAACTCAGTGTTGTTTGTTACTCGCAATTTCGAAATTTGAAACGGTCTTTGATTATCAGAACGCTATAGTGAAAAATCTGATTGAAATTGAAAATTGAATTCGATCAAAATTTGATACAGCTGCAATTGACGATACTCTAGATGAATACTGAGAAGGGTATATTCTTTCATTTTAAATTCTGTTTCCTAAACGGGAAATGTCTGTAAAATTTCGGATTCCAATCTTAACGTATTCTGAAGTTTTTACGTCAAAGTTTGTTGCTTTAATTGACGTCAAATGATGCCTTACACTGAAATAAAATATATAAGTTAACGCGTTTTCGTATTTTTCCTAGTTTTGGTGAACACAAGCACTAATTTTTTAAAAACATTTGTTTGGTATCTATAAAAATACGTTAATTTTAATCGTTTCTGTTCCCGTTCATTCGAATGGTGAAAATGCTGCAACATTTTAAATTCTTCACATTACTTGCTCTCTGCTAAAACAATTAGTGTAACCACGTGCTTTAATGACTTTCATAGGAGAACAACCGAAATAAGTTGACGGATTTATAAACCAAATTCGTGTGAAATTTTGACTTTCTAACAGAACAGTTTTTTCAGTTCTAGTGGGTTCCGTACAAAGATTGGACAAATTTTTCAATGGCGTTTGTATGGAGGCTCTTTTGTATGTGAAACTGTTGGAAATTTAAATAATTTCAATTTCAAATTTCTAGCTTACAATTTTAAAAAGTTTTCAGCATTCTGAAGTTTCATGAGCTGGTATTTGAGAAACTTTTGTTTGGAAGCTACATTGAGGAAAAGAACGCTGTGGCTTGTTAAATTCTGTTGCACGAGTCGAGATCAAATTTAAATGTATCGTTATCGTTCAAATTGGCATACTGGTTCTTGTGTACAACTGAACCAAAAATGACATAGGGTTTATTTTGTCCAAGCTCAGCTCTATGCGTTATTTTTCATTTATAGTAGGAAAATGTCCCTGTTTCAGGATTTCTTATGGTAGTCGGTAGTTAGACTAATCAACTTTTTTTTTAATTCGTAACCACGTTCTCTCGTCAACGACAATTAGTCCTCCTACTGTTTCTGTTTGTATAGCTTACTGCAGTTACCAGATTTACTATTCGGTTCCTTCGTTTATAGGTCACAATATTCGTCATAGGATTCTGCGCTCAAATGGATCTGTGGAATTCTTGTATTTCCCTCATCCATATATCAGCAGTACCTGTGTGATTATAGACCATGTGATTGAAATCCAAAGTTCGTAATGCACAGAACGGAGCTGCGGACGCGAAAACATATGTTGCATTCAAAATCCCAACTCTCCGTCTGTCTGAACGCACAATAACTCCATAATGCGTCAATCTAAGAACATACACTTCATAAATTCAATTTGTGAGCTTAACGGGCAAAACCGACTCTACTTTTTCGGATAGCTCCCAGACAGAAGTCTTTCAAATATACGCCGATATCTTAAGAGCGATCTACTTGTGACAATGAATTTGAAATTTCAAACACAATATTTCAATGCTTGCAGCTTAAGCGATTACTACGAAAAATATTAATCAATTTCTTCGTGCAGCCGCCATACGAAAGTCTTTGAAAAATGTGTGTATTCCTCTTCGCGAGTCCATTATAACTTAAGAAATCGTGTTTTTTTTTATCGTGAACGATTTAATTCTTTCTACTTAATCTGATATTAGCTCAAATCTCACCGAAATTATCAGAATTTCATTGAATGCGCCCATCTGATTACTTTAATTTACCTGCAATAATCGAACATTATAAACATAGCGTTGCGCAAACGAATAGAGCAATCAAAATATTCAATTGTCGAACCCCTTAATCACTCACCTAATGCTTTGACGGTGTTCGATTATATCAGCATTTACGGAATATATCAACGTTTATCAATTTCCTATTCTTTTACACTGCCGATTGATTTAGTTTTCCCTCAGCTTAATAAATTATTAATGGCGTGTGCAGACTTCCGTTTTCATTCACTGGAACAAACACTATTATTTGACTGTACGTACATACGGTGTCTAGTTACTTAATCGATCTCGATTATAATATTATACAGTAATTGCTGACGTTCAAAATGGAATAAGTTATTCGATGTATTGATTGTCCCCAAAAGGGTGATAAAAAAGGTCATATGGAACTCATGAAGGGCGAGCGTATATGTCAAAGAAAATTGAATTATGAACAATCGCTATACCGGTTAAGTTTTGACATTGATTGATTTCATACCGGTGAACTAACCACTGAAAAAGTGGTGATTTTATCTTATTATTTCATTAATACAGTATTGTGATAGATTTAAAAAAAATTTGCGACCCTGAAAATTTGGGAGAAAAAGAAAGATTTCCGATGCGGGGGGGGGTTCCTATCTATATAACGGCTTATGCTAAAAAGTTAAAACTTGGTGAGTATATGTGGATATACTATGAAAGTAATTTAGATAGGGGAGGGGGGGGGCGCAAAAAAATTATAAAAGAAAGTGGAATCCATATATTTTCACGAATTTCGTCATTTCTCTTAGGTCTTCTTAAATATTGAATTAATTTTTATTGTACGGATTCCTCATATAAATGCCTAGAAAGTGTTTTCAAGATTTTATGAAATTCCCCTTAGGATGTGCAAAGGGGTTGTGGGTTATTCCATTAAGAATCGCCAAAGTTGTGACCTTACCATCGCCGATTCTTTTGAAAATTTTTGTACTTGAAGAACTAGTGAAAATAAAAATATAATTTAATTTTTTTGTTTCTATCTATAATAGTATTATATGTTAAGGTAGTATAGAAAAATTACAATTATAACATAATAATTGAGAAGCACTGATGTTCTTCGATTTTTTTGACCCCGATCCCATTGAGATCCCAAGTTAATTTTTTGGTATGTTTTGTAAAACAATATAACCTACGAAATATAAAAAAATAAAAAATAAAAAAAACTGGTTTTGAGATATTCAAGAATAAAGGTCAAAATCGTTCTCTTTGAAAAAATATTTCAATGATAATTTTTATTCGTATTTTTTTATATTGTGACAACCTCTAGGATAAAAATTACCAAATATAGGAATTTTCAAACTGGACTCGGACACCATTTTTGCGAAAACTTGAACATACTATACCTAACCAAAAAATTAGATTGAAACAAAAAATTGAAATCATATTTTTTTTCACTAGTTCTTCGAGTGCGTAAATTTTCAAAAGAATCGGCGATGGTAAGGTCACAATTTTCGTCATTTTTGGCGATTCTTGATGGAATGACCCTCTTATTCATTTTCACGAATTCAGCCATATCACTCAGGTCGGATTAGATATCGAATATCTTTTCACTTCCACGGGCTTGCGTAATAATCGCCTAAAACGTGTTTTTAAGTTTTTTCCTTTTTCAACCCCTAAGAGGGTATAAGAGGGTTGAACACATTTTCACGAATTCCGTCATATCTCTTAGGAGTGTTAAGAAATTGAATTGGTTTTTACTTCCTCGCGCTGTCTTCATATTTATCTAGGAACTCCTTTCAGGTTTTTTTTATATTCAACCCCCAAGTGGGTGTAAGGAGGTTGTATAATTTTTCACAAATTCCTACATATTGCTAAGATTTGATGAGATATCGAATTCACTTCCTATATAATCGTTAAAAAGTCAATTTCAAGATTTTTAGATATTCAACCCTGAGGGAGTGTAAGGAGGTTGTATACAGCTTCACAGCTTCGACACATTTTTTGGGTTTGATGAGATATTAGATTCGTTTTCACTTCCACAGACTTTTTATATAATCGCCTACAAACCCATTTCTCAAGTTTTCGTTATTCCTTCAACCCCCAAGGGTTTGCATATGTTTTCAGAATTTTCGCCATCCCTTAGTTCTGATGAGATATAAAATTGGTTATTACGGCATTTGATGTAATGGCCTAAAAACCAATTTCACGGTTTTTTGAATTTTCAAAACCAAGGGGGTGTGAAGAGTTTGCTTACGTTTTCACAAATTTTTCAAAATCACAAGCTGCTTCTTCTGAAATCGACTAAAAACCTGTTGCAAAATTTTTTCGAAATTTAACCCCCAAGTGGACGTAATGGGTTTGTATACGTTTTAACAGTTCGTCATATCTCTAAAGTCTGATAAGGCAGCAAATTCGTTTTTACTTCTATGGGCTTTTAGTATACATAATATACCAAAATTCGAATAGCCTACACGCACTTTTTCAATATTTAATCGGGTAAAAATTTCTATTTTAAAATATTTTTATTTTATGAACAACATTAACATTCCAAGAAACCTCATAATCTCGAAATCTGATGATATACTCCGACTTTGATCGCGTCCCGAAGTATGTCCCAATTACGTAATTCATGTGTTATTTGCTTTTAACCGCTTCCCGAACTTTAATCCAAAAAATAATAAAGTTTCGCCCAGACCATTGGCAGATTTTTTATTACTAATATATACTTTTCTGTTGTACCTACAAAGAATCGCAAAGTTTCAACCTTGTAGCATGAACCATTCAGGAGATGTGGCTTTTAGAATGTCTCGATTCTAGCTTTTGCGGACCTATATTGTTTTTCCCACTTCTCCACTAATATTGACCAGTTTTCTGCAAATGGCGTCAGCTCCAATAGTGCTCTCTAACGAACCCATTCCTGAGTTTTATTCGAAAATAATTCGAGTGAAATTTTAACGATTTCAGAAGTTCCGAAAAATGTATGCACACATTTTTCAATGGCTTTTATATGGAGGCTACATAAAGGACTGACTTGGTTTTTTTCGTAATCATTTTCTTGCCAGTAATTATTGGAAAACTATTGTGTGCCAAGTTTGTATGCAGTTTTCAGAAGATAACGGTCACAGTTGTGAACACCTTTTTTAAGGACTTTCGTATTGCAGCTACCCTCAGAAGTAGAACGATTTCACCCTTACCTTTGATACGAAATTTCAATTTCTTTTGCCTTGAGTTATGGTGCGCATTGACGGCAGCAAGCGGATTTCGCAATTTTGGTTTTCAAAGAGGTTTTGGATATACGAGGCTGTACGTTACAAACTTTTGGAGCTAGGGAATAAGGTTGCAACCACGTTTTAATAGCCGCTTCCAAACAAAACTTAGCTGACCCAACGCCACTAACGAAAATGATGTCAAACCTCAATCGAAGCGGTATACAGCAAAACTAGTCGTACCATTAATCCGGCATTTAATGACTAAAAACAACCATGTCCTTTTGTTGTTAACGCATCCGCCTTATGTAAGATAACAAACAATAATGCAGTTGTTGTTGTTGTTAATAATCAAATCTCCAGAACTAGACCGAGTTGCATCCAGGACAAAATTGTGGAAAATTTCGAGCAATAAAAAGTCATTTTCTTTGACTTTCCACCTAATTTCATAAATTTTTGATGATGTGCCAAGCCATGCAGAGTTCCATCTTCTTTAAGGATCCGACCATTCGCTATTACGGAGTAAAAACTTAAACAATTGGGGCTTATTCACTCGCAAGCCCCAACTACCCTTTAGTATGCACAGTGCGCTTTTCACATATGGAATCAAACTGTTGGCGAATAAATTGGTTGCAGGATACAAAAAAAGGGGCACAAACTCCAACGGAGAATACAAGAACACGACAACCTATGAAACAGGACCTTGATAGGTTCTCCATGTTTTTCCTCTAGGAAATGAGCTTCTCTCGTCCTTGTTTTGCCACCATGCTGGGCTCATGTTGAGGGTTTTCGTTTCAGGCACATCTTTGATATGAAGCCCAGAAACTACGTGTTTACATAGTGCAAGGTTTGCCGAATTTGTTTGTGCTAATTTAAAATTATTTTCTGGTTTTTGGGGGTCGTCTGAAGTTATACTCTAAGGTCTGAAGTCGGGTGTTCGAGCGAATTTCTACCGACGGAAAAGTAAATTTTTGCGGTCGAACTTTAAAATCTACGTCGGCAAAAACGTATTTGATTTGCAGTAGTTTTGTGTGCATACACTTAAACAAATATAAACTACTCACATGTGAGTTGCATAGCTATCCAGTTGTGTATAATAAAATCAAATCAAAGGGCATAAATTGAATCGGTTTCGTATAATTGTAAATAGTTTTATAGAATTTCCAAGAATTTAATATCTCGCTTCACCGACCAACATAAATATTCAAATGAAATTATTTTGTTCGAGGAGAAGGCTGTAGGCTATACGACCCTTAGAATGGGAAATTTAATTTACACGGAATTTATTTAATTTACACGCAGTCATGCGTAATAATTAATACTGTTGCTATCCAAATTAAGGTGATGCACTCATAGGTTTTCATGGTATTGAAGCGAATTATTAGACTACTTACTTATTAATCATTTCCAATGAAATTGATTGATGTAGAGAACATTCCTTACCATCATGCAATTTTAGCAGTAGAAAGACTCTTTGAAGTCTATCTAGCCGTGGGTTCCATTTGCTTCATTTGAGCGTATCGTATCACCATCGCGTATCAATCACTGAAAGGATACAGTGTATACACTACACGATTTTTCTTGTACAATATCATCAGTGCGTCGCTCCATCGCACATTGAAGGATTTTTGGTTATAACGCTAGAAAGTTGAAACTTGGAATTTATATAAAGATTAGAGATATGTGGAGTCACTTGCACAAAAATGGGACATAGAACTCGAAAGCGGAAATCAGGACATTTTGAAATTTGGAACTCCTGAGAGATTCACTCGCTATTACTTGTGAGAAACATAGGGATGATAAGAAAAATAATTTTACTTTATTATTATTTTAATAATAAAGAATTGTGATCGACCCAAAATTTCCAAATAATTTTCTACCCTGAAATTTTGTATTTTCACGGAGGGGGGGGGGGGAGAGAGAAACAATGCATCCAAAACGCTTGAAAGCTGGGATTGAAACATTCTAAAATCCATATCTCCTGAACTATTGATGTCAGATGGCTGAAACTTTGTAGTTGTCTTAAGATATACTAGGAGATTAGGAAAGAATTAACAATTTTAAGGGGGGTGGTGAGGTATGGTAACTTTGAATTACAATATCTTCCGACTCAATTGTGCTAGGAAGATAAATTTTGATTTCTGTATATTATAGAATTATCAGTGGCGTCTACTGAATGTTCTATTGAATGTAAAATTTTTGAGAGAGGAGGTGAAGCGCGGCTGTGGGGAGAAAGTCATTTTTCAAAGAATAACATTTTTATATCTCAAAAACCGTATCAGATATGATCTTGAAAATTTTATAGGAGTTAGGACCAAGTGCGAAATGCCGGAGTCCAACCAGAGTTGCGTACACTGCCCAGAATTGGCATCGCATTGTCCGCCAAGACTTGTAGATCGGTATTGTTTTGGTACTGACAAACCACCAGACCAGTGCCGGGCCAATCCTGGTGATCAGTACTCCCATTTGATCTGAGCCGACTTTGGTCTGAGTTACTGGGCGTATGTCGGGCCTAGAATTGGCTTAATATTGGTGTCTACGCTCTTTCGGCATTGGCTCGACGATCGGCTCTGTATTGTGCACATCTTGGTAGAAATATTTTTTATTTCTCAACATCAATTTTGATTCGGCTTCAACCCTATTACAAGAATGTTTCAGATTGGCCTAGTGGGTAGCGTAGCGGACTAATGTGTGACGGGACCATGGTTCGAATCCGAGAGTGTGCAAGATGTAAATAAAATCAATTCGCATTTTTTAAAAAAAAAATAATAATAATTTACAGGAAAATAAATTCGTAGTTGGAAGAAAAAAAAATTTTTATTTTCGTTTGTTTTTTACTGACGCCACAAAACTTGCAGTCAGTATCGGGCCAGAGTTTCACCAAGAGTAGGACCAGTGTGATCAAATCGACATTGGCTCGGCAATGATTTGGTCTAGACCACATACTGGATCCGAACCATTAGGCAGTACTGGCAACTCTGGCACCAGTACTAAGCCTGTGCTGTGCCGTTCTGCTTTTCGTACATGGGTAGCGGAGAAAAATTTTGAGGGTGTGGGTGTAGGGAGTGATGATGGGAGGGGGTCAAAATGAAATTTTTTTGATTTTAATTACTTGAAAGCCGCAAGGGATAGAAAGCTAAAAATTGAAAACTGTATAGACACATCCCAGAAAAATAAATTTTGGATAGTGGTAGCAAGGTACGGGGGTGGAGGTGGTTTTTCATATCTCAAGGCGGGTTTCCATATGCGACAATTTTCTGTGGCATTATGTGTGACAGATCAGCTAGCCAATCAGATTACAAATCTCTGACAAATTTTGTCGCATGTCGCTAGTCGAACAATCTCCGACTTTTCATGTGTGACAAAAATTTCAGTTCAAAGGTTTCTTGAAAATTTCAGTTCATTTTCGTGCGTGACAAAAATTTCAGGGCAAGGGTTTCTCAAAAATTTCAGTTCCTATCTTACCTTTCCAGGCATTTTACTTTTTTGACAACTGACATAACCAATTTACGCAAAGGTGTGACACAAGTAATGTTACAAATGTAAACTCCAGACTGAAGAGTGTGACACATTTTTGTCGTGACAAATTTCTGTCACAGAATATTGTCGCACATGGAAACCCACCTTCAGAAACGGCTTATGCTAGAAAGTTTAAACTTAGTACTTATATGTAGATGTGCTGCTAGAGTAATTAAAACTAAAAAAATCGGCCAACAGTCTGGGCGCAACTTTATTATTTTATGGGTAGAAGTCCGAAACGTGTTTAATACTGAGATGCGGTGTATGTGACTATGGGACTGACAACCTAAGGAATAACCAGCAGGCTATTTGGATCGTTATTTTTTAGGTTGTGAATCGCATAGTAACCTACACCGCATCTCAGTATTTAACACGTTTCGGAGTTGCGCCCAGATTGTTATCGAAGATTGTTGGCCGATTTTTTATTTCTCCAAAACCGCAAAGGATAGAAAGCTAAAAATTGACAAGTACATAGAGTTTCTATAGTGACATCGTAAAAAATCTAAAATTTTTTGATAGTGGTAACATGTCTCAGGGCTTTTGCTAGAAAGTTGAAACTTAGTACTTATGTGTTGATGTAGTACAGAAGTAATTCGAGTAAAAAGAAAAGTTCGGATTGTTATTAGCGAGTAAAAATGGAGTAAAAAAAATATCTGTGAAAAGGGTTTTTTCTCCACATTTTCAGGAATTTCGTTGTCTTTTAGGCATGTCGAGTTATTAAATTAATTTTACTTTTGCGGGCTTTTTATATGGGCTCCTAGAAACTTTTTTCCAATTTTTTTGCTATCCAACCTGTAACGAGGTGTAAGGTGGTTGTGTACATTTTCACGAATTTCGATATATTTTTTAGGCCTAATTAAATATCAAATTCACTTTCACTTCTAAAGACTTTCAATATAATCGGCGAAAAATCCCATTTAAGCATTTTTCGATATTAAATCTCCGGGGATGTAAGATATTGTTAAATTTTTCACGAATTCTGACATATCTTTTAAGTTTAATGGAATCGAATTCGCTTTTACTTCAATGGACTTTATATGTAATAATCTAAAAATTAATCTCATGATTTTGCGATATCAACCCCTAAGAGGGTGTAAAATAATTGTGTACGTTCTTGCGAACTACGTACATATGTCGAATTAAATAAAATTGGCGATGAAAAATCTTTGCAAAATATCACAGATTTAATTGTTCTTAAGTAATTATAAATATCACAATAATAGATTTGTCTGATTCACTAACTTAAATAAAATTAATATTATTATCGCAGTATTACAATTAAGGATTAATTTTTTAAAAACATTAATATTCTATTTTTTTTTATGTCTCATTCTGATTAATTCTATAATTCGACTAATTGTTTTTTCTTGTCAATAATTTTTATTTTTTCTGACCGGTTGCTTGATTTCTATTGTATTTTAATTGAAATCAAACAACTGGCTACTTGAATTTTGCGATGTGTGGAGTGCTTGATACAAGTGTTTTCCATATGCAGTCAAACACCCCACACGTAATCACTTATTACTATTACACTAATTGTCCTTTTACTTTAATGGGTTTTTTAAATGAATATATCTGGTAATTTCCAATTGGCCATACGAAATTATCAATTGAATTTAGGATTTCAGAGAGATAGAGAAAAATCCAAATCCAATTGGATAGGTATAAAAGTGGCGACAATTCTCCGATATTCTACACATACCATCGAATAATCTCGCTATACTCCACATGTAGTAAAAAAAGTCAGTGGTCTAGTAATTGTTGGATAAGCGAATGTGATTTTCATTCGTAAGAAAGTGACCGAGTTTTGGTGTGAGTACAACTCGAGAGCAAACGTGTATTGTGTATAGGTAGGCTGTAGAACTACTAATATTATAATGAAATTTTAATAAAGTTATTTGATTTATTAAGTGAGGTCGAATTGTCTAACTTAAAATTCCGCCGTACCCCTAGTTCACAACAATATAAAAAAAATCACCGCACCTTTTCGTGGTCATTTTCACTTTGAAACAATATTAGAACTCTTATTCCTTATTTTTTAGGCGGGATCCATAAGTACATGCAGGACACGGCATACAATATCCGATCACGTAACTGCAATTCTTCTTTTCTATCTTGCCGATTCGCCCATCGTGTATTATATCACGTCGCTATTGCCAATAAAACCTGTGTACTGCTGTGACTATTTACACCGCTAGAATTTCGAATGTTTTTACCAACACGGATTTATTCTGTTTACTACGTAAGGTTACATGTTTTGATAATTCATAAGCCAAACGGCAATTATAGCTTTGGCCGAAGCGCTTCAAACTTCTGGCTTTGGATCCTGCTTAAAATAAGCCTTTTAAAGAAATCTCAAGAAAATTTAGTGGAAAATTATTAGGAAAATCACTTTACACATCCAATATCCAGTAAAACTGACCGTCGTCTTGCTCTCGCAGTAAAAAAACTGATCCTGTGTCCAACCTCTGCTGTGATGTCATTGATAAGTCAGTTATTCGGTTTGCTAGGGTGTGCATGTAACAATATGTATGTGTGTACGACTGAGGTTCGGTCCTCCAAACAGATACTCGTAAAATATATTTTGGGGCCTGTGGAACCAGAAAATGCGCTGTAAACAAGCCTGAAACTATGAAAACGTACATTCAATCCGGAACATAAATTAATAAATCCGATTTGAATATTAAATAACTACATTCGCTTTTATGGTTTAAACGACCGATTAAACTTTGTCTTAACTTCAATTTTTTTCTGCTCGATACACACCCCAAATTTTGTTATTCAATATTCAAATTTGACGTCGTCGTCCACAAGATATAATCGTCCGGAAAGTCACAACTGAAAAATACATACGAGGAAAAAAAAGGGAAACTTCTTAAAGTTAAAAGTGAAATGAAAGTCATTTGAACAGAATAGAAAGCAATGTAAACGGGCTGAGGACATAAAACCCTCAAAAATTGTACCCAAAGTTACCATTTATTTTATGATAATCGACGTGACTTCGGAAAATATTCAACGGGCAATAGAACATTAAATCGACTTTAACGCAAAACGCCACTAAAGAAAATAAATAAAACTAAGAAAAGAACCGAGTTTTAAGGAAACACGCGACACACAATGTCCTTCTTTATTGTCCGATTGTGCGGTCACACAACCAAGACAAAGCCGAAAAGTTTTTTTTACTTTTTTTTGTTAAGTCCTTTGGTGGCTTTTATAGTCCTTAAGAAGTAAGCGGAAGCGTAACGTATAGCATGGCTGAACCCGAGGGATTGGAACATTATAAACCAAAAGTTTCATGGGGTTATTGCAATTACAGAAATTGTAGGTCAATGGTTAGCGTGATAGGTTTACATTGTGGTCGAACTGTGAATCGATTTCAACTTGGAATACGAAATTTATTGCATCGAATAAATTGTGCAAGGATGGTGTGAACAGTCGAAAATTTAAGTGGCTCGGACACGGGTTCTTAATGGCCATGTGGTGGGATAGGACCTTATCTAACTCGAAGCAATCTTCTTAAATGGGTGGAGACAGGCGTCAAATGTGTGGCTAAAGAAAAGCCTGATACGCGCAGGATGTTCTTAAAAGCCGTGAACTATTAACACAGCAAGATAGAGGGTAACGAGCGAGCCGACGAATTAGTTAGGCATGGTTCTGCTCTTCAGGGTTCTATCGTGGAATCCTTTCTGGTCCCACTAGGGATTGTTAAGCGCCAAATATCCTCCCACTTTCTTACAAACGTAAGCTCCAGATGGAGCGGACTGATCATTTGCGTCATATCTAGGAAGGTATGGCCATCCCACTGCCGGAGCAGAACAGACGAACTCTTGAGCAGGAGCCGTGTTGACGTCTCCAGAGTCACGGCGGTCAGTACGGGCCACTGGTCAATAGGCGACCACGGTGGCCAGACTGGCCATTCACTTTAATGTCAATTGCCACAGTTGTGGGGATGCAAATGAAAGGGAAACTGTTATCCACCTTCTTTACGAGTGTCCGGCCCTAGCTAGAGCCAGAGTTGGTGCATTAGGCAAACCTTTCTTTGCTACGCCTTGATGAGATCTTGAAAAATAAGATTGGACAACTGATTATCTTTTTAAACAGCTCCGTATGGATATGATAATCCATTTCAGCCCCAGCTCTCTGTAAAACCTTGTACCTCCTTCATCAACCCCCCTACGACCAGGTTAAGCGAGTTGTGGTATCAAAACGCCGCTTTCTGTGCTAATTGGACCCTGTCTCGACTGGCGGGCAACCACGTAAACCAACCATTAACAAAACGTTTTTCCATAATACATCGGAAGTATAGTTACAGTTTTGTAAGTTTCAACTTTCAAGTCTAAGCTATTCTGTCCACGAGTGTAGGCCGATAACTTTTGATCGCTTCAAGATAGGAATTTTAAATTTTGTACAAATTAATTTTTAAATGGTTCCAGTTAAAGTGATGAATATGCTAGGAATCAAGTACTTCCTGTAGCCCAGTGAAAGTCCTTGCGAAGGGAAAATTTGTTCCAGATATGAAATTAAATTCTGAAGATACTATCTTTTTCTTTCGAGTGACAACCAAACAAGAGTCCTTAATAAAGGGCAAACTACATGCGCACTCGTTTCTTCTGCTTTATCCCCTGGTACAACATAAATCGGAGTTCACAATTTTGCCTAGAGTATCATATGGTTGGCTTACATCTGACCATGACTGAGGTATGTTTATGTACTGGTTTTGCAGTACTGAAAAATGTAAATGAATATGAATTAAGTTCTGAAAAAGGTTAGAAAACATTTCTCGTTTCTCTGATTTTTCAAGTTATCTGAACTATCCTGAAGTAGCTCTGGATCAAATTTGACGATTCTCGTGATATTTCGCTGTAAGCTTCTCGTGTTCAAATAACAAAAATTAGTTTTTTTCTACATAATATTACACAAAAGTGGAAAACAATTTTACTTTATTATTTTAATAATAAAGTATTGTTATGGATTTTAAAAAAAAAAAATTTTGCTAACCTGAAAAATTTTTTTTCCACGTTTCATGACTGATAGACATCAAAAAAGCAAAAAAAATTTGCAGCCCGTCTGTGCACCGTGTCGAAAAATAAAGTATGTCTTCATTAACTTTCAAATCAAATTGAAAGATTTTTGCGCCTTTATTTTCTGGTTAGTAAGACATATCAAATGATATAATTCTTGTTATTTTCAATTTAATGGCTTTTGGGATAAATTTATTAGGAAACACTCATCTTGTTAACCAATTAGTAGCTCATTTAAATTATTATTGAACTAAACTGGCTTAAATTTATGATTTTAACAGCTGGCCATATATCTAGTATCATAAAATTAAATCCTCTTTACATACGAGTAAGTAATTAAAATAATTGTAACTTTTCTATGAAATAATTGAGAACCACTTGATTTTTTTTTACCCCGATCCCATTGAGATCCCAAGTTGAGTTTTTGATATGTTTTGAAAAACAGTATAATACAGAAAATATAAAAAAAATAAAAGAAATAAAAATATGGCTTTTTGAGATATTCAAGGATAAAGGACAAAATCGTTATCCTTGAAAAAAAATGTTAAGAATAAATTTTTTTGGTATTTTTCTTATTTTGCGACAACCTTCCCCTTTAAGATAAGTCCTATTTTTTTTATTCTATGATACAAATTAACAGAGCTATGAATTTTCAAAGAGGACTTGGACACCATTTTTGCGAAATCTTTAACATACTATAACTAACAAAAATACTTTATTATTAAAATAATAAAGTAAAAATGAGATAAAAAAAAAAATTGAAATTATATTTTTTTTTTCACTAATTCTTCAAGTACACACATTTTCAAAAGAATCTGCGATGGTAAGGTCACAAAATTGGCCTTTTTTGCGATTCTTGATGGAATGACCCTATAATGATATCAAGCTGAAACTTGGTATTTGGATAGAAATATAGAAGTATGTACCATGTTGAAAAAATATAATTTTTTATAGGGTTAGTATGGTACGGGGGTAGGGGTGTTTTTCCTAACTATAGAACGGCTTATGCTAGAAAGTTGAAACTCGGTATGTATATGTAAGTCAACTAGAAAAGTAATTTAGATTAAATTACAAATATCCATTGGAGTACGGAAGGGGGGCAAAAAAAATTATCAGTAAAAATGGAGGTCATATATTTTCACGATTTTCGTCATATCTATTAGGTGTTTCCAAATATTGAATTCATTTTTTTTGTACGGATTCTTCATATAAATACCTAAAAAGTGTTTTCAGGATTTTTTGAAATTCGACCCCACGGTTGTGTAATGGGGTTGTATACATTTTCACGAATTCTGCCATATCCCTCCGGTATGATTAGATATCGAATAACTTTTTACTTCCACGGGCTTTTTTAATAATCACCTAAAACTTCTTTTCAAGTTTTTCCCTTTTTCAACCCCTAAGAGGGTATAAACGAGTTGAACACGTTTTCACGAATTCCGTCATATCTCTTTGAAGTGATAAAACATGGGATTGGTTTTCTCTTTCTCGGGCTTTCTTTACATATATCTAAATTTCAGCATTTTTTGATATTCAAACCCAAAGTGGGTGCAAGGGGGTTGCATATGTTTTCACAAATTCCTGCATATTTCTTAGTTCTAATGTGATATCAAATTGATTTTTACTTCCTAAGGCTTCCTACAAAATCGTCAAAAGTTGATTTCAGTATTTTTAGATATTTAACTCCAATAGGACATAAGGTTTTCGACATATTTCTTACGATTGATAAGATATCAGATTGGTTTTCACTTCCACAGACTTTTTATATAATCGCCTACAAATGCATTTCCGATTTCATGTAATGGCCAAGAGCCTAATCGCGTACTAACTGATATTATACTATGACTTAGACCTCTTCCCTTAGTATGACCCAATTATGTAATTCATATGTTATATGTGACAGCGGCGTTTAAGTATTCTAGCGCGACCCCATTCCAACCGCTTCCCGAGCCTTTTTTAGATTTTCAGTCACATAGTAACCTACACCGCGTCTCAGAATTAAACGCGTTCCGGACTTCTGCCCGAAAATAATAAAGTTGCGCCCAGACTGTTGGCAGATTTTTTTTGGTTTTAATTGCAATTGTAAAAAAAAGTCATGCAGTATCGTTACTTTTTGAAAATTTCTTTTATAAAGTATCAAATTTCAGTACAGTTAGAGTACCGACGTTCAATTTTAAATCATTGCCAGACAGCAGAATTCAATCTGTTCTTAAAAGGTTCTGCTGGAGATCTCCAGTCTTCAGTATTGGAAGGAGAGAAGAGTTCCGCCAGAATTCTGTTTGAGTACCGATTTATTATATGGAAATTAGCTACTGATAGTAACATCTTGATTATCTCATTCTAGGCGTATAAAATCAAATTTATTTTCGAAATACAAACATATTTCAAGAAATCATTTGCTACTGCTTTATCAATTGTTCAGGTGATTTGGAGTCGTTACGACATACGAACTGCCATCTTCTGACTCCCATAACTGTCAAAAGCTCCTTTGCTCTGAGAGTTGATGAATCGAAGTAGAAGTATTTTTTCTGCCTGGAGTGAAGTATTTTGTCGTATTTTCGGTCTGTGTATGTTCACCACGGTGTAAAATTACACAGAAGGGTAAGTTAAACTACGCTTAGTTTGGTAGGAATTCTTCTTTGGGTAGCCTGGATTAAAAATTATTTTTAATTGTTTTTCTGTTAACATCCCTTTGAATGGTGCTGATTGAAATTTCGTGGAGTCACTGTTCGGTTGACTGCATTGGATTACCCAATTTAAACTGCTAGCAAATTTCCAGCACTAATCGTACATAAGGGGAGGAGTTGTTACAGAAAAATACTTTTTCCTATTTTCCTCTGTCATTACTTCCAACCGAACAATTCAACAAATGACAAATCATAAAATTCCGGAAAACATCGCATATATCATCACCGCAGTAAGACTGTGTAGGTGACTACGTATTTTTATTAGAAAAGTTACAATGAACTCCCAAGGCACCAATATTCGTAACAAATATCATAATCCATCATCACCCCCATCCCCGACCTCGCACGTTGATTACAAAGTAAAGACAACGTATGTAACTTCATATAAGACTTTCGAATTCTGAGACAAGACAAACACCAGCATCCTGGCGAACTTAATGCGCTCCGGCACTCAACATATCGTCTCAGCCCTAATAACTTAGAACGCTCGCCCGAAATAAACACATCCTTCATCGTAGCCGAGTCCTAGTTACAAGGGAGCAAAAAGGCCAATAAATAACTTGTCAAAAAATATTTTCCATATTAGTGAGTATTGGTCAGATGCCAAAAGGGAATTCCCCGAAATACGAGCGCGCCACATCGCAATAGTGGAGGATCGCATAAACGATGATACAATCTGAACTTTGGATGGAGTCCTTACGGAATGGGACCAAGCGGACGGATACAAAATAAACAAAAATCTGAGCCGAAAACTATCGCAAGGCCACACTGTGATGCCTGTGGGATTTCCAATTCCGGGGAGTTCTTCCACCCCCCTTTGCCCATTGAAAAGGAGCCAGTTCTTCCTGCTGCTTCATTTCATCGGTAACACCTCGACGTCCTTTCCCGTAGGGAGTTTTCGTGTTACGTTTCATAATAGATGTATATGTGTGGCTATGCCGCAATCAACGTGGCAAAAGAACGTCGGATATAGCGATAGAATCTAAATATGGAGGTTGGAAAGGACTACTCTATTCCGAGAAACGGCAGAAAGAACCAGGACGAAAAAAAAAATCGGATGGAGGGATAAGAACAAAGCCAGCGGGCATAGAAATAACGTAAATTCACAGGGAAGCGTAGAAGTAGGATGACCCGAAAAATCCATTTTTATCCCGGATGAGATTGGAGCCAGGTTCCCAGACTGTACCGGGGCGATTTTGTTGTAGCGATATCCTATACACGGCCGCATCTATCGAGACTTTAGGATTCCTTGGGTCCTTGGCGATGTTCATTTCACCTCTTGTGTCGTTTATTTAATTTCGGAGAGTGTGCAGAGAGGAGCGTTTTTCAGCCAGCGTTCCAGGCGTGTTGCAAATATTTTTTTTTGTGTTGTTAGTATTGTGTCCGGAAGCGTTTTTATTTCATTATGCGATGATTATCATTGCTACCAGTCAATTACCGGGGGTTCTGGTAAAATGCGAAGAATTCTGGCCAGGATTCGGCTTTGGGATCTTCATCAATACATTGGAAAAATTTCGTTCAAGCTACGTAAGGTTTTTTTTTTAGTACGATTGAATCGTTATGATTTTGAAAATGCTGCTAATGCCCGGTCTTGGGGTTATTTGATTTGGGTTTATTGCCTAAACCGACGGGAATCCATGAAAAGTGGTCGGATTTTAAAATTAAACATTGTTTCGTTGGTTTTCGTTTCCGTTTTTCATGGAATTTTTTACGGGGTTCAATTTGGCTTCTTTATTTTCTGGGTTTTAACCGATCGAGCGCAGGACATCAACAGTGTTTCGACAGAAGACAAGATCCTGACAGCAGGACTTATTCACTCCTTGAATTACATTCTCGATTGTTCGTCTTCAGGTGTTTCTTGAATTAAAATTTATGTTGGACAATTTTTTCTGAAATTTCAGGTCGATCACAATTCTTTATTATTTAAGAAGTAATAAAGCTTTACCTGATGGGTCACCCTGTGCCGAGATTTCATACACCTACATGGTAACAACGCACTGGTCTTGTGTTGGTGATATGTCGAAACG
This sequence comes from Beris morrisii, assembly GCA_951812415.1. Taxonomy (NCBI): domain Eukaryota; kingdom Metazoa; phylum Arthropoda; class Insecta; order Diptera; family Stratiomyidae; genus Beris; species Beris morrisii. The sequence goes on along the minus strand of OX638312.1, from coordinate 113,327,594 downwards.
AAATAGCGCCCAACGTGGGGTCTGATTGCATAAAAAAAAAGTTGGAATAACGTTCGCCGCCTATAGGTGGCGCCCAGCGTGGGGTCCATTAACATTTGCATTAACATTTGGGATATAATTGGATTTGAGCCTAAGAAGAGTTGGATGAATCCTTTGGAGCTTACACGCAGTCACTGGGTTTTGGGTTTTTTTTATCAGATTCTTTTTGATTGCACGGAAAAGACTGCAAGCTACTGAAGCATATACAAGCGTTGGGTGTGTCAAATATGCAGATGTGACATACATAGGAAATTTGTAATGGGTAAAAGTAATGGTCTAGGTTTCGGTTTAGGTTACCATGACCCTGCCCAGTCCAAACCGTACCATCCCTTTGCACTGCTTCCGGTATGGCAGCGAATCCTTGCTGAGTGCCAGCAGGAAGTGCTGGCCAAAATCCCGCTTCGGCTCCGCTCTGAGTTTCCTATTCTGGAATTTAAGGAGATCCAGCACCTTCTCTGCTTCCAGGAATGGCCTTGGAACCCACACCTATGCCTTAGGCAGGATGTAGTTTACTGGTTCAGACGGAGTGACCGCCTTAAGCCTAGCACTCTCCCATAGCTCGCCCAGTTCGGTAACCAATCCAGCGATCAGCTCCTTGGAGGCTTCATTACCGCACGCGATAATTTTGTGCTCTCCGTCCCAGCCTACCCCGTCAAACCGTAGGTCCAGGTCAGGAGCCCCCGTCCGATACTGGGTCAGCAATGCATTCGATTCGCATTCGATTTGCAGCCACTGATCCATAGGGAGCCGTCCGCTGGGTTCCTGCTCATTGACCAGGGCGATGCGGAGCTTATCCTCAACAGTACTTGCCTGGAAGGACGTAGAAGCCTTAGCCTTCTTTGCATCCCTCGCAGCCACCGTATCGTGGGATCTGACCCGCTTCGTCCTAAAGCCCTGCTTCTTCCCCTCCACCTTCCAGCCACAATATGGGCTGCGCCCCCCGAAGTCCCCGCTTCGGGCGCCCTCTCCTGTATCACCCCGCTGTCAACTGTGGATGACTCCGTTCCCTCTTCCCGCCTCACCTCCGATATGCCAGAGGATTCGGCCCTTTTCCCTTTACGCTAAACTGATGCCTTCGCGCTTTCTTTTAATTCAGCAGCCCTTCTTTTGCAATCGCCCAGATACTTGATCAGGCCTGCATCCGACGCAATTATCATTGCCCTATGGAACTGCTTTTTCTCCCAATCACTGAGCTGACTGAGGTCCAGAGCTTCATACTTGGCAATCTTCCGTAAAGCCGATCGCATCCTGCGCTTCGGCTGCAGGTGTGCGTTTGCCCTACCCTTGCCCACCCTTACCCACTTAAAACATCCCTGATCCTCGGTGCCTTCATCAATGGCTGTGTCAGCATCTAGGTCCAGGTCAACATCCCTACTAAGTGCAACTTCTGTGGCCTCCCCAGCAAGAAAGGACTGTCCGAGTCTCACCAGTTAGGTCAGCAGTGCTGCAGAGAGCCGTGCTCACCTCACAAGCAATAGCAGTGCGCTCAAGGCCGCCTTGTGCATTACCGGTCAGGGTAACATCAGCGTCTTCGACCGGTGCCAGAAGCTGATCCTCCGTCGACAAGTTCCCGAACCTGTCGTCCAGCGAGTTAGACGATAGCGAAACCTCATCGTCGTCACTTGACAGAACGCTAGGTTCCCGTCTATCTCCCTCTATAACGTCGTAAGTTTGTTTTCTGTTTTGATTCATGTAATTCCCACGAGTAGCGCGTGAAAAAGGGACGTCACCCATGGCAGAGCACCGCATTACCATGGGAAGGCTAAATTAAACCAGAGGTCGCCCGGTAACTGGTGTCTATCGTTCGCGACTGAGCTACCCCCTCAGCAATGCTGTCCTCAGCACGGGTTTGTGGTTTTGGGTAGACGACACAAGGGGTAAAAAACACATATTTGGGTACCTCAATCTTAATGACCGCAGCTGATGCGAGTGTGTAAGTCTCGACTAAGTAATCCGGTAATACATCCTGACTTATCATTACCAGCAGGCGCCCGCGTGGAGGACTATAGATGAGGATTTCCTGCCTACCATGAGAATGATATAATAATCCACACTTCTTACTAGAGGAAACAGAACTATTGTCATCTTAGTCTTTAGTCCATAAATCCTTTCTGTACTTTTCGGTTTCGTAGGTAATGGAGGTCCTATCCTCCTGCTCCCAAACATGAGCTCCAGCCGATCGACATGTAGACAGTGCTTCTTAATTCCAGGGACTCCTTTGTTATTGTGTGAGGATTGCAGATGTTGCAATCCAAAGATAGAATAAAACTTTTAAAGTGTTCTAAGCGATCCTTTTGCAACAGCCTTGGCAAAAACATTTCATTTTCAACGGTTTTAAGTTACACTCGAGCCACACATCTTTAATAGGTAGTCCGCTATATCCATATTAGTCCTTTATCAAACTCCCTGCAGCAAGTTTAACTTTTTAGTTAACTTAACCTGAATCAAGTCCACAGGAACCGTAGTACCATAAACTCGAATAACCGTAGCTAGAATGAATCTCCTCAACTTTAGATAAACTAAAAAAGAACTTGAAAAGGACGAACAACTTTGCTAGCTTGATTTGATTTTCATACGTATTCCGCACCTACTACATAATTTGTTGCCATTTTGATCAAAAAGTAATTTCGGACAAATCCGGTTGGCCAAGTGGACAAGCTATGAACCCAGGAAAATGGAGTGGGTCAGCTTAAAATATTGCATAATCCTTGGCAGGAATACACTTCCTTATATTACCGAAAGTTTTGGTGAAACTCTACCGGACAAACTTTCCTGGCGTTGTCTTTTGAACAATGTTGCGTGTGAAGTAAATTTTGCTTTTGGATTTTCCTTCTTAAATAACTAACTGATCGGTTTTTAATTTTTTTCTCTCGTCATATCCTTTTCAGGTTTAAAACACCGGCACGTCTATCAAAGCATAAGAACGTTCATACCGACATACGACCGCATAAATGCAAGGAATGTGGTCGGGAATTTCGTGAAAAGGATACGCTACGAGTCCATTTACGGATTCATACAGGTGTAATGCCATATGAGTGCGAGTTTTGTGGAAAACGATTTCGTTTTCGGAGCATTTTGACGGTAAGTACATCGGCCTTAAAATCAGGCTAAAATGGGATGGGTGCATGCAGTTTGTAATTTTTAGTTTAATTGCTTTCGGCTTGTGAAGTTTAATTTTAGTTTTGAAATGGTTTTAAATTGCTTAAAAAAACTTTGTTGGAATGAAGTGCATTAAAAATATGTAATTGTATATAAAACCATCCTTGGTGTTATTCTAGGATGCTATGTTTCTATTTCTACTAACCTCAAAATCTAGCTTTGATAAATATACCAACTACTATTAAAGAGTACAGGAAGCACTAAGGCACCATGGAACCAATGATGAATAAGATAAAAATAAAGTGTGTAAGTAGCGAAATCTCCTTAATTTTTATGGTTGGCAATCTCAGAACAAATTTGAGCATTCTGGTTTGAAGGCAGCGGGGTTTTGTTTATACTAATTGATCACTTCAGAGTTGTAAGTGTGTCGGCAATATCATAATCTGTTGAGTATACGTTGAAACTGTAACGACGGTAGCGTTTATTGCACGGAAAACTGAACATTGTTCTGGGAATCATGAAATAGTTATTAATATTTTTAAACAATTTATATTAAATATGTGACAGTGAATATTACGGTGAAATGTGGATGTAGTGAATCATAAATTTCAAGGCTGTTAACCAGCAAAATTTGTTATTATATCAGTTGTAATGACGATAAATTAATATTCCTCTGTAACAATGGTTTAAAGATCAAGTAGTCATGCTGTATCCACTATAAAATCACTCTGGGCTAATGAAAACCATCATAATGACACATGTTTTTCCTATCTCTGGAACGGTTTATGCTAGAAACTTAAAACTTGGTTGGTATACTCGTATGTAGATGACTGGTAAATATATTTACGTAACAAAAATTATATCGACTGCCGGAGGTGTTACAAAAAAAAAAGGTCAGTGAAAATGGGATGCACATATTTTCACGAATTTCGTCAAATCTCTTACGCCTTCTGAAATAATTAATTGATTTTACTTCTAGGGATTCTGCAGATAAATGTCTAGAACCGTTTTCAGGATATATTTAAATTCAACCCTAAGAGGATGTAAGGGGATTGTATACTTTTTCACGAACTCCGCCATATCCTTTGGAAATAGGGGTTGGTATGGCCCCTGCAGCCACAGTTGGGCTTATTGTGACGTTAGATAGATAGATTGGAAATAGGGTTTAAAGCCATATCCTTTACTTTACTTACTATACTTTTTTTTACTTCTACAGACTGTTTATGTAATCGCTGAACCCCAATTTCATAATGTTTTGATATCCAACCCCCAAAGGTTTTATAAGGGGTTTCATACGTTTTCACGAATTCCGACATATCTCTCAGTTCTGATAAAATATCGAATTAGTTTTTACTGCATCGGGTGTTTTATATAATCGCCTAAAAATTAATTTCATAATTTTTGGAATTTTTACAAATTTTGCTATATTTCTTAGGTCTGATGAGATATTAAATTGCTGCTTGCTGGCTTTTTATGTAATCGCCTTAAGATCGATTTCCATTTTTTCCGAAATGCAACCCCGAATGCGGTGTAAGTGGCATATCTCTAAGGGCTGATGAGATTTCTAATTGGTTTTGTCTTTCACACACTCTTTATCTAATCGCCTAAAAACTGTCTCACGATTTTTTAAAATTCAGCCTCCAAGAAATGCAATGTATACGTATTCACGAATTTCGTCATATCTCTTTGGTCTGAAGGCGCGTAGCTCACAAACCCGTTGAGATATTAATGAAAAAATTTGTTGGTGACTAGATTGAGTGAAAACTATGCGTCCGAAACGCTCGAAAGTTCAGATCGAAACATTCAAAAATCCATATCTTCAAAAGGTTAAAACTTTGTGGTTGGCTTAAGAGATACTAGGAGCCTAGACAAGGACTAAAATTTGAAAGGGGAGAGGTGGGGTGTGGAGGGTGAAAAACTTCGAAAATCGAAATCTTCCGGACCAGGTAGATAAAATTGCGTATATAGGCTTAAGATAGATTCTATGTAATGTAAAATTTTTGATGGAGAGGTGGAGCACGAAAGTAGGGGGATAGCAATTTTTCTTTTCTCAAGAACCGTTTCAGATATGATCTTCAAACTTTTACAGAAGTTAGATTATAGATTCTAGATGGTAGATGATCTAGGACGCTCTAAAACCACGATTCGCTGCCCTTGGTGAGCCTATTGTGATTGTCGTGGATCATTCCATCAAGAATCGCTAAAAATGACGAAATTTGTGACCTTACCATCGCCGATTCTTTTGAAAATTTATGTACTCGAAGAATTAGTGAAAAAAAAAATATGATTTAAATTTTTTGGTTTCTATCTTATTTTTATACTCTAGATGAAATCATATAGAGTATTATAAGTTTAATCCAGCCCAAAAGTTTGTAACGCATAGAACCAAGCCTCGGACGAAAAAAAGTTATATATTATTTTGTGTTCAGTTCTGGCCAAAAACCCCAAATCCGTTTGCTGTCCATCCGTCCGTCCGTCTGTCCGTTAACACGATAACTCAAGAACGCCTTGACCTAGGATCTTGAAATTTTGAATCTGGATGTTTGATTGAATTTGTAAGGCTAAGTTCGTTAACGGGCAAAATCGTCCTACTCCTTCGGGTAGCTGCCATACAAAATGTCCTTATATCACGCGTTCAAGAATATTGACCAATAACTTCGGAGCGCCTAAAGCTACGACTTTGAAATTTTTTATACGTTGGTTTTTCAATAGTTGGAGCTAAATGTATGATTATGAAAAATATCCTATTTTGAGGTATTCAAGGATAAAGGGCAAAATCGTTATCCTTGACAAAAAATGTCTAGGATAATATTTATTCCAATTTTTTTATATTGCGACAACCTCCCCCTTTAAAATAAGCCCTATTTTATTATTCTAGGATAAAAATTATCAGAGATATGAATTTTCAAAGAGGACTCGGACTCCATTTTTGCGAAAACTTTAACATACTATAACTAACAAAAAAAATGAGATAGAAACAAAAAAAATTAAGTTATATTTTTTTTCACTAGTTCTTCAAGTACAAAAATTTTCAAAAGAATCGGCGATGGTAAGGTCACAACTTTGGCGATTTTTGAAGGAATGACCATCCTTTACTTTTAAAAATAATTAAATATACCATATATAAATATACAAAAATTATTAAAAGCGCTAATGACTAGGACCTTTGGCTTAAATTTGTAGCAAGTAAAATTTGATTAAGTTATCAATAAATTTTAATATACTCTTGAGTGAATTAGACATGAGTTTAAATGGTGTTAGAGGAAGCAATGTCCAAGATGTCTGAGTCTTCTGGGTGCGAGTTTTTCGCAGTGGCATAGAACATGCTCTGTAGTTTGCTCTTCTTTTTCCCACAATCTGCAAATATGGTCTGAAATTTGTCCAATGCTTTTTATGTTTACGGTGTCCTGTAATTAACGCGATCAATCGCTGAACCTAATTCCTGCTCATTTTGAGCAAATGGGAGGTTCGTTTCTTGGAGTGATCTTCCAAGAACAGTTTGGACTGTCTGCACCCCATCGTTCCTGTCAAGTGGAGATCAGTTTGGATGTTAATCTTATCCAATAGCATTTCTTTTGCCGCAACTGTTGGCATTCCGGAGAAAGGCACTGGTCCTGTGAATTTTAAGACAGCTCCTATTTTCGCTAATTGGTCTTATTGCCTACAGTATCACTGTGTCCACTGTGTTTGAGTTCGTTAGCTTTTTGAGTTCTTGGATCTGAAGCAAAGTGCTTGAAGAGCAAGTAATGCTGCTCTTCTGTCAGAGAGAATGTGCAGATCTTGAAATTCTTGTATCCTCTTCTAAAGTATTCCCTGTTTGTTCATTTGCATGAATTTCTGCTTGGAAGGTCGTATTCGACTTGTCGAGGCTGGCATATACACAGTGCGACAAATAAGTTTCGAGACTGGTCATGCAAAATATCATTAAAAGAAAAAATCTGAATATTTTTAATTTTTTTTATTCAAAATATTCTCCTCCAGTTTCAATACACTTGTTATAGCGATTCAACAGTGATTCAAATTCGTGTTCTAGCTCATTTTGTGGAATTGCCTCTCGTGCTCATGTTGAAGCTGTTTTGATGGTCGAAATGTCATTAAAAAAACATCCTTTCAACTTCAATTTCAATTTCGGGAATAGGGAGAAATCGCATGTGGCAAAGTCAGGTGAATACGATGGATGATTCACCACACAGACTTGATTCTGAGCCAAAAATTGACGAACAATGAGTTAGGTGTGACTCGGTGCATTATCCAGTTCTCTGGATCACGATATTCGGGTCGAATACGACGGATTATGGCAATCACATACTTCAAAACTTCGAGATAAAATGCGCCAGTAATTGTTTGGCCAGTTGGAACGAATTCCCTGTGGACAATTCCTTTGCCATCGAAGAATGTAATGTGCATTGTTTGAGCAACTTTTTAATATTTCAACATCGACAAAAAAGTTGTTTTGTGAGAACTGTCATAACTTTGGTATCTATCAACCGATTTAAACAAAATTGATATTACCGGGAAGAGAAGTGTCACAGCTTTCAAACGACGGTCTGTACACATAGATCGTCCTACTAGTTACTCAGATATGGTTCCAGTCTCGGAACTTATTTGTCGCTCTGTGTATGTCGACGCTTGTTCTGTCTTTATATACTCCTGCTCCAACTCCCTCATTCATCTTAGAACCATTTGTATACTAGATAAGTGCTCCTTTTTCAAATTCAAACCTATGCGTTTTTCAGCCCGTCTTCCTTCCTCTGTAACAGCAGCAAATGCCATACTGTGACGTTTGCAGTGTTCGGCAGCTTTTCATCTAGCACTTCTGGAATGCTGCACAGGGTGCTCCCAAAATTCGCTCCAGTATTACCTGGCTGTGGTGTCAGGGAAATCAATACAACGCTGCGAACCATGTCTGTTGTCAAGAGACTTGTAGAGCTGCCACTGATTACGCACAAACATTGAATTTTGGACACGTCTGGAGAAACCCTCATTATAGCGACGAATACGGTTGCATACAGCAGAGAGTTTTTATTTATTTTTATTATTTTATGTTTTAATTATATTTGGTTTTATTGCTTTCAGTAGGTGTCATTGGATCCTTTTGCATGGTCTTCAATAAGTGAATAATGATAAAATATAACTTTTTTTTCCAAAATTGCACTAACAAGCCTAGTATAATTTAACGCTTCGTACATCTTTGTAGTCTAGACACGAATTTAAATTGCCAATTTACACATTTTATGTAGGTACATATTACTTTTTTCATGTTTTGTTTTATGTTCGTTGAAATTAATAAATTTCCATTTTTATGTCATGTCCTGCCATTTTTTTAATGCTAATTTTCTTTTTCCGGCTCCTTTTTTGGCGGAATTTTCTTTTCTTGGCCAGACTCATCGACACCAGCACACCGGTGTAAGACCATATTCGTGCCTGGAATGTAATCATCACTTTACGAATTGGCCCAACTACAACAAGCACATGATACGACGACACGGTAAATTTATTTCCACTTTGTTTTCCCGGGGGTTTAATAATCCCTGCAAATCCCCCTTTCAAATGTAAAACAGTTCCCATTTTTGCACTTCCTTTTTTCCCCCCCGTTATCTCGTTTGATATCTGTTTCATTTTTCGGGTCATTGGAAACGGGTTTTTATTTTTCGTATGTTGGTAGTAGCGCGCCGCACGAATCCATTACTTTGGCAAATGGTCGAAATCGTTAACGAGTGTAAGTCACTTGAGGGCATAATGGCGGTCATTATCCTGGGAGGAATAATTTCGACGGAATGGACGCAGTACGTCGACATTCCAACGAAATTATCGACTTTGATTAGTTTGGCATTCATTGAAATGGAACGTGTATACTCATCTCGCTCGTCCTTTCGTTACAGGCATCAATACCAGCGGATCGACACGTAGGCCGCAATCGAAGCCTGCCCCAGGGCCTGTGGTGCCAATTATTTCATCTGGTTTAGATTCAGCATCAGATTTGGCCACATCAACAACGGAAATAGAGATATTCCGGGCTAATGAGAACGTTGGCGGTGATGGCAACGGCCACGGAGGTCCTAGTGGCGGTAGTGCGGCAAGGAGGAGCGCAACGTTTGGCAAAAGATGAGTTGTAGGCGGGTAGCTGGACGAATTAAATGGTTGCAGCCTGATTAGACCGTCATGATAACGAGAAATTGATTTGGAGATGTGATGAGGCTTGTTGGTAATTAGCTCGGATGATTTTATGTATACAATGTTTGTTATTAGGAGAGCAGCAATTAGTTCTATCAATAGGAATTAAGTATATCCTTAAGGAATTCCAATTTTTTTTATTAGTCTGCCGATATTAATATTAATGTAATATGGTTTTATTACTTGTTCTGAGAATATATAACACAGTTTGGAGTGAGATTTATATTTCTTTTTTTTAGTTACTCCCTTATATAGGATGTCTCAACTGGAGCTTCAGTAATTCAATTTTCTTCAACAAAGTGTACCAGAGTGCTATGGAGATCATTTACAGAAGTAATGGATGTTACAATAACTCGTTCCGAAGTTAAATCAAAATTAAAAACAAGTGGATGATAGAGTTAATGAAATTTTTATTAAAAAATGTTATTTCGTCCATGGCAATTACGTACGGAAAAGAATATCACTCAAATGCTCGCCACGGCTCCTACGGCACATCTCGACCCGTTTGTCCAAATTTTTGATGACTTCACGGCATAATTGCTCTTTAATTAGACCAATATGGTTTATTATCTCGCCCTTCAGCTGTTGAATGGTTTTGGGTTTATTGGCGTAAACCTTGCTTTTGAGATAATCCCAAAGATAGAAGTTCAACGGAATCAAAACGCACGATCTCGGTAGCCAATTTATTTCGCTGTTTCTAGGATTATTCAATACTTTCATTGTTGCGTTGGCTGTCTGGCACGTCGCACCATCGTCGATGTCATAGTCCAATATTGGCCACAAGAAGTCGGTGATCATGACACGGTACCGTTCACTGTGACAGAGTTGCCAGCTGCAAAATGCATACCACACAGTGACTTTTTGTAAAGCCACATTTAAAGCGGCTAGTAGGCTTCAGTTCTTGCGTCAGTTGGATTTTGTAGGCGTGCAGGGACAAATCTTTCGACAAAATTCAATGCAAAGTGGCCGAGGACAAGTCCTGTGCGCGACGGCGAATGCACGAACTGCAATGTTTTTCGATGAGCGACCGGCACGAGAATGCTATGGTGTTTTCACATTCGTCACTGTCCCAGTTACTTGAAATTTTTTCACAATTTGCCCAATTGCCCTCTCGGTAGGACCATTATGCTGACCGAAAAAATCACGAATAGCACGGAATGAATTTTTGTTTGAGCGCCCATTTCCGTTATCAGAGTTGCCAGATAGTTGGCTGCAGAACCCGCCGAGTGTACTGATGAACTAGCCCAATACCCGCACGAAGACTTGTAGCCCAAATACCGCGCTCAACTTTGAAATTTATCAGACCTACTTAAATGTGTTGCGATTCCGACGACAAACTGTGCTCCAGAATTCTTAAGGAACACTGTAATGTTAATATGTGCGTGAATATATAAATTCGCATTTATCACAATTTTAAAAGTCTTCTCTAAAAATATTACGTGCAATAATCAAATTATTCATGAAAAATAATTTGTAATTTTCATAATTCAATGGGATTAAAATCTTCAGTAAATTATCCTACATGTAAGTTATCAGGTAAAAATAAAATATGGCTTTTTGCTTTTATGAATGTTGAGTTATCAAGCGACAACTCATAAATTTTCTTGCTGGGCGATTGCAAGTGCGATCAAAATTCAGCTACGATGAATTTCGATCGCACCAGCAACTGCCACCAACTGAGCGGCATCAAAAACCGTTTACCGTTATTCGGTAAATGCCGGAATCGGCGTCAGAGTGGAGAGTGGAGTTAAGACCGCGAGATCGTCGACATTTTTTTTAAACTCAGCTGTGTTTTCTTTTTGCGAAAAATTCGCCTTTTAACCGCATTCGACTTCATTTGTGTGTGATCGACATCGCTAATTCGTATCCTCCCCATGAATAGCGATTGAAATTTGAGAGAAAATGGGAAAAGTCGATCAAGATCATCGTGAGTCGCGCTTGTCAAGTGTTTCCATAAGTTTGAGTTTGAAAAGGAAAAAAAATTAGGAAATTGCGAATAATTATTGATTGCGTCTTGCGTGATTGTGTTAAGTGAAAACAACGTAACTGTGCGAATGAGCGCCGAATAAAAAATCACGAAAATTGTGCGAATACGTTTTTTTGAATAATGAGAAGAAAAGGATGAATTCAATTGAATTAAAATAAAATTAAATAGAATAATGGATTTACATAAATAATTAAATTAATTAAAAGTAAAATAAAATAGTAAAATAAAATAATATAAAATAAAAAAATTACAGACTGACAGGACTGACGTAACGTAAATAATAAATTAAAATAATAATATTTTGTAATAAATTAAGAAGGTGAACAAAGAAAGTAATGGGGTGAGTCTTTTTTTTTTTTTTTTTTATTTCATTAAACATTTTTTCTGGTTATGGTTTTTATTTTTCTTGCAGATTTCTTTTTGTTTTTTTTGATTTATAAGCTCGTTTTGAGGCAATATAGTTTCCTTACTTGGAATCGTTGAAATGCCGCGAGGCTAGTATATTTTTTTGAAATGAACCCGAGCGTATAAGCTCCTCCACCCTGAACCTCAATAAGGGGCCATGACGGATGTTGTTTTTGGACAGCCATGGCTGAGGTAGGGTGGGCAGACAGGGCGCTATACCACCTAAGCGCCCTGACAAATCGCGAAGTCGCGCAAATCCACCGCTTCTTGGTCTTTCACGACCTATTGGGAAAATAGTCCCAATTTTAAATCACCCTGGAGTAAGCCGACACGAAATTTTTTGTTGTACAGGCCAAGGGTATATGGTCTGAAATCTGGGCAAGAACCCCCCCACAACTGCCGTAGCTAGTCCCGGCCGCCAGCAAGCGTGTCGCTTCCGCTCGGATTTCAGCCACCAATTCGGACGTAGGAGGAATTGGCCCACTCTTTCCAGAACCTTCCTTTCCCTCGAATATTTTGACTTTTTCAAGTCGAAATATTCACTCCAAGGCCTCCGTTCACAACATGAATAATAATATATATGAGTATAATACCTTGGATACACAGCTCGTATACAAATCATAATATCGTCAATATCACCAGTGTATCACCCAATATTATGCATATAGTATGTCAACGAGCTGATATCGACGTAATATCCAACCTGTTTCCTTGTATATAAATTCGATAATTTTAGCTGATATATCCTTCTTTTAACTGCCATCAGCGCCATCTGTCACTGAAATCAACTGAAATTCCAATGAATGACACTTGTGGATTTTTATATTCTTCCGTCAGTTAAAATTCTTTGAGTGTGTTTTCATTTTTGTGCGTGAAATGATGGTCCGCTTTGTACATTTCTTTATTATGTATGGCTGTGTATCATGCTATCTTGTATCGCATATCATGATTTGAATAACGTAATTTGTATACAAGCAGTGTATTCATGGTATAAGTTTATGTTACAAGATTCACATCAATATATAATAATGTAAGGATCTCATAATCACCTTCGCCTAAGCGATCAGATCCTGAGTCTAAAGAAGATCAAGCCGCCTCCTGATTAGCGTCATCCAATGTTGCGAGCTTGAGGTTCGCCGGGATTTCAAGTAAAACACAGTTCGATTGACTTGATCGCTGTTATCGATGAAAATGACTTTAAAAATACACCTTCGCGCATAACTGATCGTCGTTTTATTCCGCAGCAGAAAAACATATCCCCGGGCTCTGCAGCGATTATATCTGTGGCCACAGGGTATAAGTAGGTAAGTCTAAAAACGAAACTATTCGGGGCAGCACTTTTTTGCCATTTTTACTATTGAACTATTCCTTTAAATCCAGTTTTTGTGAAAAAATTCAATTTGTTGACATCTCAGTGATCAAATAACATATAACAATAATTTCTTCATAGTGCGTGTAAGTCTTGGGAGATGACCACAGTATACGTATCCCATTTTACTATTTTTTGACTTAGCAATTTATTCCCTGTGACCACAGATATACTGCACGTGGTGAGTCGAAAGATTTCCAGCATATTCGGTTGCTTGTGTGGAATGCGCATGAAGTAACTATTACATGCGAGAAATGTCTAGAATATGCGAGAAGTACATGGACCTATCTACGATATTACAAGGTTGTTGTTTTTCTCTGTAAACTTTAATACCAATAATAAGTGAGTTGTTCGCATTGCTACAGTACACATGTAACAATAACTTTGTAACAATAACTTTAATTTTTGCAACACATGTCTGTAACCCACCAATCAAGCAAAAATATTGTTTAATAAATTATGAAAAAATTGAACTTTACGACAGTCATCAATATTGGTAAATCTATTATCTCTTGTATGTTATATTTCGATGGGTGTCCTTAACTTGAAAGAAAGTGGTTCATTTGTAGAAAGTCATCAAATAATTCGAAATAAATTTTAGTTTGCAAACACCAGATAGATATCGTGTGAAGTATTATTTTTCATTAGGGAGAACCGAAAATTTAGTGGCAATAGGGGTTGTGATATGGCATAGTTTGCCAACGTTGTATTTGAGCCGGTCACATTAGCTTTAACCCAAGAGACGACTAAAATGCGGTTTACTAATTCATATATTTCTATTTTTTCCTCGAAAATCGGCTCTGTTGTAAACTAGCAAACTAACACAATTTGCGTTGGCCGTATAGCCAAAAAAGCTATAAGTAGCTTTTTGAAATTTGTACCCGCGAATTAAATATTTAAATAGCCCAAATCGCGGTAAATAGCCCAATCTGGCGACCTTATCCGTAATAGACCACAACAACACGTTCGTTAACATACTATAACTAACAAAAAAAAATAAGATAGAAACAAATACTATATTATTAAAATAATAAAGTAACAATTGAAATTATATAATATTTTTTTTTCCACCAATTTTTTGAGGTCACACTTTTGGCGATTCTTGATGGAATGACCCTTTTTCTATAAAGTGAGAAGCACTAATGTTCTTAGATTTTTTGGACCCCGATACCATTCAGATCCCAAGTTAATTTATTTGGTATGTTTTGTAAAACAGTATAACCTATAAAATTTAAAAAAACAAAAAAACCGCATTTTGAGATATTCAAGAATAAAGGACAAAATCGTTATACTTGAAAAATATTTCAAGAATAATTGAACTTTAACATATATAACTAACAAAAAAAATGAGATAGAAACAAAAAATTGAAATTGTATTTTTTTTTTCATAATTCTTCGAGTACATAAATTTTCAAAAGAATCGGCGATGGTAAGGTGACAAATTTCGTCATTTTTGGCGATTCTTGGTGGAATGACCCAATTCCCAAATTTGTCAAGGACTTTGGGAGGCTGTCATGGTACTAGATTTTAGAATTTAATAATAAGTTCTACTCTCCGTAGTCCACATATACCATCGAGTGTACTCGGTATTTCGCGACAAAGCACATGAGCATGAAAGCGCAGCACGGGTCCGCACACTAGATCAGTTTGTGATTAAGTCACGGCCGAGTGAATTTTTATCATAGCACGCGACCGTGTAAGCTGTAAGTGAAGAAGAATTGCAAAGCATTACCAAATGTACTATTTGAAATAATCGGTTTAGCATTGCCAACCGTACTTAATAATAATTGAATTAAGCGACTTGAATAAAGTCTTATATAATTCATATTTTTGTACTCTAGATGAAATCTGAGAATATTCTAAGTTTAATCCAACCCAAAATTTTGTAACGCATAGAACGGAGCCTCGGACGAAAAAAAGTTATATATTATTTTGTGTTTATTTGTGGTCAAAAACTTCAAATCCGTTTGACGTCCGTCCATCTGTTTGTTCGTCCGTCCGTTTGTCCGTTAGCACGATAACTCAAGAACGCCTTCACCTAAGATCTTGAAATTTTGAATCTGGATGTTTGGTCGAATTTGTAAGGCTAAGCTGCCATACAAAAAGTCCTTCAGACACGTGTTCAAGAATATTAGCCAAGAACTTCGGAATGCCATCAGCTACGACTTTGAAAATTTTGTATACATTGGTTTTCCAACAGTTAAAGTTAAAGGTGAGAATATGAAAAAAGTTTCCATCAGTCCTTCGAGTAGCTGCCATAAAAAAATCCTGTTAAAATGTACTCACTCAATTTACGGAACTCACAATAACTGAAGAAATCGTTTAAGCACAAAGTTGAAATTTTGTACATATTAGTTTTAAGGGAAAATAATGTTCGAGTTCATTAGTCACCAAAATTCCTTTACTCCTTTGGGAAGCTCCCATACAAAAAGTCCTTGAAACACATGTTCAACAATATTTTCCGATAACTTTTGAACGTTTCAAGCAGGAATTGGAAATTTTGTACACATTAATTTTAAAATGGTTGCAGGTAAAAGGGAAAATATACTAGAAATCGAGTGAGTCCTTCCTGTACCTCCCATATAAAGTCCTTGAAAAAGGTCAATTTTATTTTCGGTGATTTTCCTAGTTCCACTAGGAAATTGAACACTGAACGTAGCAACCAAACGAGAGTATTTAATAAAGAACACACTACATGCGTACTGTTTATTCTACTTTATTCCCAAGTACAATATAAATTGGAGTTCTGTATTTCATCTAGAGTATCATATGATTGACTTGCAAGCGATAGTGACTGCGGTATGTTTTTTAATTGAAATCTCGGCAAAACCCATAATTTTTAATCCTTAAAACCTGATTAAATTAAAGACGTTCAGATCGTACAAAAAAGGCATTAGATTCGATTTATATGTTTATTAGTTTCTCTCTTGCCCACTCTAACTCTTAGTTACATTTTACTCTGGCAGTATTTTGCTTGTTGTCACCTAAATGGAGCCTTAAGAGGACTTAAATGTTCTTGGAAAGGTCATAAAGTGAAAGGGTGGCGAAAGGTCAAAGGGTTGGTTTTTTTCTGTTTTTTTTTTGCTTTCTTCCTTTCGAGGGGTGGAAAAACATAAAAGGAATTGGGACCAAGCGCAACAGCAACCATTAAAATGTTTGAATGTAGTCAGTCCTACAGACTGAGAATTTTTCCAGTTTTTTTTTTCTTAAGAAATTCTATTTTAAAAAATACATAAAAGGACTTATCTTTAAGAAAATTTTGCATGCTTATTTAAACAAAAAATCGTCCTTCAGGAGCTCTAAGAAGGGTAAGGGGTGTGCGCGCTGTTACTTTTGCTCATAGAAAATTCAATTTGCATTTTGGTCGTTTACAAAACGAAATGTGGCTACCTTGGTGAAAGGAGCGAAAAAAGAGATGAAAACGAACGACTTCGAGCACATTAAATTAAATAGTGTAGTGCCGTGAAGCAAGTCAAGGAAACACAATTAACAGAGCAATTAAGACAATGTTAGCCGTGCTGTTTAATACTTTTGTTCTGTTTCCTATTCGAATTTAATCGCCAGGCTGTAATTAATGGGTTGGTGTAACGCTGATAGTTGATAACTGTTTTATAAAAGAAATGAAGAGGTTCGGTATGTAAACGGTTTAGTTTTGATACTCGGTGAACAATGTACTTAATCAATTTTATTCTTAGTCATAATAAGGCCAACGACAATTTTAAACATAGATGCATAATACCTGGAGTGTGTACCATACAAAGGTCTTTAAAGACTTGAAGCATTCAATCCTGCAAACTTACCATTACTGCGTGCTCTTTATATAAGTTCCTAGAAACCGTTTTCCAAATTTTTCGATATTTAACCGTTTTTAATATATAACCGTTTTCACGAATTCCGACATATTTAGTAGGTCTAATGAGATATCGAATTCGCTTCTACTTCAAAAGGCTTTACATTTATTGGCAACAAAAAATTTAAGCTTTTCTCGGGGTGTAAGATGGTTGTGTTGTGCCTAGCACTGTAGCAGCATCCCTATTTCCTTATCTTATCCAAATGCTTGGATTTCCGGTCGTATCCGCATTGCCGGTAGGTAAGTTTCATAATAATTAACGTAAATAACTCGGGTTGTTTACTGACCTACTGGAAATGGGGGTAGTGTTAAGTATCTTTAAGTAATATTGCTAACTTGCGGATTCGGACTTAAGCGCCGGTTCATATTGCCCGGCCGAGGTCGAAGCTACAAACAAAATACAATTATTTGGAGCTTCAGATTTCGTCACGCAATGTGCGACCGAGACCAAGACCCGGAACCTAATGTCAGCAATGTTTTGCCGAATGACATGTAACTGAGTATTTTCTCAAAGCGGAACACAACACTCAGCTCCGTGTCAGTCGGCACTTTTTATACTCTAGATGAAATCATATAGAGTATTATAAGTTTAATCCAGCCCAAAAGTTTGTAACGCATAGAACCAAGCCTCGGACGAAAAAAAGTTATATATTATTTTTTGTTTATTTGTGGCCAAAAACCTCAAATCCGCCTGACGTTCGTCCGTCCGTCCGTCCGTCCGTCCGTCCGTCTGTCCGTGAACACGATAACTCAAGAACGCCTTCACGTAGGATCTTGAAATTTTGAATCTGGATGTTTGGTTGAATTTGTAAGGCTAAGTTCGTTAACGGGCAAAATCGTCCTACTCCTTCGGGTAGCTGCCATACAAAATGTCCTTAAAACACGTGTTCCAGAATATTGGTCGATAACTTTAGAAGGGTTTAAGCTACGTCTTTGAAATTTTGTTCGTACTATTTTTCCAATAGTTGGAGCTAAATATATGATTATGAAGAAAATCCTGTTAGTCCTTCGTGTAGCTGCCATACAAATATCCTGCCAAAATGTATTCACTTAATTTACAAAACTCGCAATAGCTCAAGTAATCTTTTAGCTACGAATTCGAAATTTTTTACAAGTTAGTTTTGAGTGAAAAGGAAGTCGGAGTTTACTAATCAGTGAAATCCTTTTACTCCTTCTGGTAGCTGCCATATAAAATGTCCTTAAAACACGTGTTCAAGAATATTGGTCGATAACTTTAGAAGGGTTTAAGCTACGACATTGAAATTTTGTATGTGTTATTTTTCCAATAGTTGGAGCTAAATATATGATTATGAAGGAAATCCTGTTAGTCCTTCGTGTAGCTGCCATACAAATATCCTGTCAAAATGTATTTACTTAATTTACGAAACTCACAATAACTCAAGTAATCTTTTAAGTACGAATTCGGAATTTTGTACAAGTTAGTTTTGAGTGAAAAGGAAGTTTGAGTTTACTAATCAGTCAAATCCTTTTACTCCTTCTGGTAGCTGCCATACAAAATGTCCTTTATACACGTGTTCAACAATATTTTCCGATAACTTTTGAACGCTTCAAGCTACGAATTTGAAATTTTGTACACATGAATTTTTGAATGGTTCCTAGGAAAAGGATAAATATATAAGAAATCGAATGAGTCCTTCCTGCACCTCCCATGTGAAAGTCCTTTAAAAGGGACATTTTTTTTCGATGACTTACCCAGTTTAAAATATGAAATTAAACACTGAATATTGTCTTTTAGTTTTGAGTAGCAATCTAATAGCAGTCCTTAATAAAGGACATACAACATGCACACACGTAATTCTACTTTATCCCCAACTACAATATAAATCGGAGTTCAGTATTCATCTAGAGTATTATACGATTGGCTTGCAGCCGATCGTGACTGCAGTATGTTTTAATATATAAGTTTAGTTAGGTTTAGGTTTAGGCCTAAACCTAAGTTTAGTTGTAACTAGCGATCATTTCTTAGTCTCTTAGTATCTTAGTATTTTTTAACCGAATTAAACCGACCATCAAATCAGCGGATTCAAAGAGTTCTTTTCTTTTTCGAGGTAACTAAAACCTTTTCTTTTTATTTCAGTAACTAATTCAAAGTGATCCCAAATGGTCTTTGAAACGGGCTTAATTGCATCCTCGAGCTATTTGGACACTTAGAATAATCCCTCCTACACCTGGATCAACTCCAGGAAGTTCACGCAGAAAGATTTGATCCACCACATACGACTCAGGAGCTGTTCGGTGGACAAGGCAACGAACATGCACTGACTCCGTCGGTACTCAACTCTTTCAGGTCCCACCTCCCCTCGGGACTAACCACATGTTCTGGTTGGGTATCCCTAATACCCACCAACAAACACAACAGTTATTACGAATTCCGTCATATCTCTTAGGTCTAATTTGATACCGAATTCGTTTCTATTAATGTGAGCTTTACATGTAATCCTCCAGCAATTAATTTCCGTAGTTTGTAATATTCAATTCATAGTTGGGAGTGTGGTTAAACTCGAAATGTAGAAATATTATAAGTGAAATTAAAAACTAATTTGATAATATTCATCAAACCTAAGAAATATGGCGAAATTCGTGAAAATGTATTCAACGTGTTTTTTACCGTCTTATGGGTTGAATTTCAAAAATACCGAAACTGATACCTTACTGTTTTTATAGAATTCGATGTATCGGGCCTAAAAGATATATCGGAATGTGTAAAATTGTATGCATCACCTTTTCACTGACTTTTTTTACCAATTCTAGACGTTAATGCAAATCTAAATTTTGTTTTTCTAGTACAATAGGTGTTTTTGTGCGTACTTATACAGAACAGAGCAGGTTAGAAAATTTATATACCAAATAACAACAAAATTTCTGTTTTTATGAATTATTTCCATAGATAGTAGGCTAGATTAGAGAATATATCGCGAATAGCCGCCCAAGTGAGCTGCTCACTGGCAAATTTTCTACCTTGCTCTGTTTTGGATAAGTGCGCAAAAAAACACCTAATGTCTAGCAAGTATCAAATTTCTAGTACAAGCATTAATAAATTTATTTTCAGAACACGTTATGTAATCAAAGAATTTCAGGTTTCCTGATTACGTACAAGAATCAAAATGTTTTGTTTTCCCCAATCCCCTTACGGCCATCCCCAAAATACTTTTCATTTGGTAGTAGCCTATGTGTTCTATCTCCAGCGCAATATCCAGGACCCGATATTTCTTATTAGACGCCATTTTCAAAATAAAAAAAAATCTTTCAACAGTCTGGGCGCAACTTTATTATTTTTTCGGCAGAAGTTCGGAATGCGTTCAATTCTAAGACGCGGTGTAGGTTACTATGTGACTGAAAACCTAAAAAAAAGTTCGGAAAGCAGTTAGAATGGGGTCGCGCTAGAATACTCGCGCCGCTGCCACATATAACATATGAATTACATAATTGGGTCATACTAAGGGAATAGGTCTAAGTCATATTATAATATCAGTTAATACGCGATTAGGAGATTTTTCGTGATTTGGTTTTGGGCCATTTCATGAAATCGGAAATGCATTTGTAGGCGATAATATAAAAAGTCTGTGGAAGTGAAAACCAATCTGATATCTTATCAATCATAAGAAATATGTCGAAAGCCTTACGTCCTCTTGCAGTTGAATATCTAAAAATACTGAAATCAACTTTTGACGATTATATAGGAAGCCTTAGGAAGTTAAACTGAATTCTATATCACATCAGAACTAAGAAATACGAGTATATAGGAATTTGTGAAAACATATGCAACCTTCTTGTACACACTTTGGGGTTGAATATCCAAAAATCCTGAAATGAGTTTTTAGATATATATAAAGAAATCCCGAGGAAGTGAAAACCAATCCGATGTCTTATCACTCCTAAGAGATATGAAAGAATTCGTGAAAACGAGTTTAACCCGTTTATAACCTCTTAGGGGTTGAAAACGGAAAAATTGTAAAACAAGTTTTAGGTGATTATTAAACAAGCCCGTGAAAGTAAAAAGTTATTCTATATCTAATCAGACCTGAGGGATATGGCTGAATTCGTGAAAATGTATACAACCCTTTTACACCACCGTGGGGGTCGAATTTCAAAAAATCCTGAAAATGCTTTCTAGGTATGCATATGAAAAATTCGTGGAATAAAAATGAATATAATATTTGGAAAGACCTAATAGATATGACGAAAATCGTGAAAATATATGCATTCCATTTTCACTGATAATTTTTTTTGCCCTCCTTCTGTACGCCAATAGATATTTGATTTTTTTTTAATCAAAATTACTTTTCTAGTTGACTTGGATATACATACTCAGTTTCAACTTTCTAGCAAAAGCCGTTCTATAGTTAGGAAAAACACCCCCCACCCCCGTACCATACTATCCCTATAAAAAATTATATTTTTTCAACATGCTACCACTATAGTTCTATCCAAGTACCAACTTTCAGATTTATATCATAGGTTCTCGAGATATAAAAATCAGAACTTTTTCCTTTTCACCCTCCCCCAGCCTCACCCTCTACACCCTCACCACAAACATTTTTTTCCAGATAAGGGTCTATTAGGCCTACTTCTGGTAAAAATTCTAAGCATATATCGTGCACTGTTCTTGAGATATGAGACGTGATTTTTTTGAAAAATTCTTATCCCCTCCACTTCCATACTACACCGCCCCCTTAAAAAATTTTACTTTCAGCAAACTTTGTTTGTCAGCCTTAATGCAGAAACCGAATTTTGTTTTTCTAGTGCAATTGGTTCGTGGGATATCGTAATCTAAAGTTTTTCACCCCCCACCCCCGTACGCCACTGCCCCCACTCAAAAATTTGTTTCCAATCTATTCTCCTAGTATACCCACAGATCTTCAGAAGATATGGATTTTAGAATGTCTCGATCTCGGCTTTCGAGCGTTTCGGACGCATTATTATTCCCCCCACTTACACACCCTTTATCCATATCATCATTTTTTTTTTGCAAATAGGTCCACTATCGATGCTTTATATAAATTCCAAGTTTCAGCCC
Source organism: Beris morrisii (assembly GCA_951812415.1). Lineage (NCBI taxonomy): Eukaryota > Metazoa > Arthropoda > Insecta > Diptera > Stratiomyidae > Beris > Beris morrisii. The sequence goes on along the minus strand of OX638312.1, from coordinate 113,305,633 downwards.
CCTAGCCTAAGCGGTTACTGAGATCTAGAAACCAAAATTTTCCGTCTAAAGGCGTTAAATCGCACGATGACGGTGGCTAGTTCACGTTGCCGACACGCGAGATAACTATGCCCTCAAATCGCTCGTGCAGAATGTCCATCGTGACATGCACTCTGTGGCACGTAGCGCCGTCCTGTTGGAACCACATGTCCTCTGAATCCATATCATCGAGTTTAGGTCACAAGATGTTGCTTATCATCGATCGTTTGACGGTTATGGCAATGGCAGTTTCGTTTTGGAAGAAGTACGGACCGATGATTTCGCCATACCAAAATCCGCACGAAACAGTGACTTTCTCGGGATGTATTTGGTGCTGGTGTATCTCCTGTGGATTGGTTTCATCCCAAGTCCGACAATTTTGGTTGTTCACACATCCATTCATCAAAGAACGGGGCTCGTCGTTAAAAAAACGTTTTTCGAACGGAGCTCTGATTTTGAAAATAAAATTTGATGATTTGCACACGTTGATCAATGGTATAACCTTCCATGGTGATTTGCCATTCACAACAAATTCGACGGATGTTGCTATACCAACATGTCCGCTATAACCTAACAAAATTCGAGCGTTCCTATTGAAACACCCTATATTACCCTAAGCACCGGCCCTAGATATTTGCCACTCTGTTATAAGATAAGGCAGCGTCTCCATTAATTATTTTTGCCAAATTCGCTTTTCTCAAAGATCATTCAAACTCAAAGTCGATGGAAAGGCACACAGTACTAATACAATATTTTGAACACCACAACGAAAAATTATGCGCTGTCTTACTTCTTACTTAACGTTGTAACCAAGTAGTCGAGACGCCAACCCTAAAAGTGTTAACTACGACCCATGCCCTACAGCCTACACTATGGAGCAAGCTTTTGATTATTAGGGGAATTTCATTCATATCAAGAGCTTTATCGCTCTGTTGGATCTTAAATTAGTTCAAGAAAATGACGTGATTGAAATTTTTACGGAAAGTGTACTATTCACTACAGAGATTTGGAAAGTTGATCGACTCGAAGAAGGATGTTAATGCAATCGGTAAAATTTATGATTAAATGACGAGTACTGATTTCGAGGTAAGAATCAAAAGAGTCAAAATTAAATAGACTGTTCAGAAGGGAGGGGTTGCGGTTAGTAATAAGCTTCATCGTGAGCGCTATCAAATATTCATCTCATATTATAAACAAATCATTGAAATCCAGCTTAACAAAAAAAAAAAATTAATTATTTTGCATTTATCCACTTGAAATTTCCGTAATGACTTCGATTTCCGTTGATTTTATTAATGAACTGAACTCTCATTAAACCGCGTTAAATCAATCGAATATTTGATTGCCCAAAAGTATCTCTCTGCACTTATCATTTCCAATCACACGCTAAAATTCTGAAATTATTTATGTATTGGTATTTTATTGCGAGCAATTTCTCCTAATTGCAGGCGTCACGCTTTATATAATTCACGAGGATATTTTTCGCGTTCGAAATAATTTTAAAAATTTCACTTTATTACTCGCCTCACGTATCAAATTCGGAAACACATCTGTTAAATTAAAAAAAAAAAAAAAACAGAAAAAATACGCCAATTCAGTCGCCAGTGGTAGACACAGTAGCGCCTGGAGGGATGGGATCTGCCCCCCCTCCTCCTCCCGCCAACCAAACAAACCATTTTCGATACATTGCGTTCAGAGTGTTCAAAATCGAAATATAAAAGCAAATAAATCGGTTCAACGTTTAATTATGCAAAAGTCAATTTCCATTAAAAATCCGATGAAAATAATACAAAACAAAATAAATTTCATTAAAAATGGTGCGTAGGTCGGGGTTGGTTGGGTGTTTACTCGTGCTTTACACGCCTAACGCCCTCTCTGTATTGGTTTTAGGTTGTTGCGGAAAACAAAAATATATTTTCGGTGGCGGAAAAATTATACTATGAAAATGTTGTACTGACGTTATTTTTGTTTACTTATCATTAATTGTTAAATTTTAAAATAATTAAATAAATGCGGAATAATAACAATATTTTGCGTGTGGGACCAAAAACGGGGTCAATTTGTTCTATTAAGGTACATAATTAGAGGGGCTCAACAAAGTATTCGTACACCATGAAACTACAACTAGTTTGCACAATTTGAGTTTGACTAGTGAAAAACATCAGTGGCGTGCAGTGACAGGACGTTACTCATTCGGAATCCTATGTACATCGAATAACCTACAAACTTGTCGTAGTTTTTTTACTCAACTATAATAGATGAATATTAAACACCCATGAGCGTTTTTCAACAACCATGGGTGTGCTGTACAGTGTACACCCATTTATGCATCGCTACATCCATGGGTGCTGCGTTTACACGTATGGGTGTTTCACGGAACAACCATGGGTGTTCCAACGACAACCATGGATATTTCTCGAAACACCCATTAATTTGGGTGTAGTGCCATGGGTGTTAGGAAAAACCCATGGGATTTGTTCGACCAGGGACTGAGTAAATTTTTATTATTAACCAATTGCTACCACGCCATTGGTATCAACTATTTTTCTAATATCTGCTTTGGCAAAATATTGCTGCACACAGAATGTTCCGAATCATAAGCATCACTTACCTCTGTATCTAGCAATTTGGATACGAATATTTCTAAAGCTGGTATTACACTGTATGCCATACTGTCAAATGTTTGACTAAAAAAATTTGACGAAAAGTTCTGTCAAATTTTTTCTTTAAAACAGACTTCGTGTAGATCAAATCAAATAATATGGCAAACAAAAATTTGACGATGACGCTATCCAATGGCATTTGCCAGCAAAAATAGTCAAATATTTGACGGAGTGGCATACAGTCTTAAGTCATTGCTTGGAATTTTATTAAACTCCGTACATTAAAGGTACATTTAATAATGAAATTTAGGACAATTTTAAATGTGATATGCCCTATTATCGCACTTCATTGCAACAATAATGTATTTTTTTCATTTAAGCAAAATTTCTATAAATTATTGAAATGTGCAACGACTTTATTGATCTACTGTTTATTCTACACATTCTAAAGTCCAGTAATTAATTAATTAGTTCTATTGAATTTAATTTCGACCGACAAAATTGACCTAATGGCTATTGGTTTTGCACAATAATTTCGGTGGTTGAGTTAGTTATTGCTCAATTTCAAATTTTCCGTCTGTAACATATGGTTTCAATATGAATCATACGTGCCTAGACTAATTTATATAAATAAGAAAATTAAGATACAGCGATTTATTTTCTAGCCTTACTTTATTAGGTTAGAAGGAACCCATGCAAATATAATTCTTACTTTTTATTGATAAGTTTTCTTGTATTTTTCGAACTGATTTAAGGCTTGGGTTACCATTTCGACAGCCAGATTAAATCCAAAATTTTAATCCAGCCCAAAAAGTTTGTAGAAATAGCATCGGATAGAAGGTTATGAAAGATTAATTATGGCAAAAAAATTCAAACCTGCTAGTTTATCCTGTCCTATCGTGAGTATGATCTTTTAAGAACGCATTGTAAAATATTTACAACTTTTAAGGATAAGTTCATTAGCCATTTTAAGGCTAAGTTCTCTAATAAAATAGTTCCACTTCTTCTGGTAGTCTTTACAACACGTGTTCACGAATAATTGGCGATAACTCTTGAACTCTTAAAGCTAGAAACTGAAAAGTCTGATGAAAACAACGCAATACCTTGCAGCTTCCATGCTGAAGTCGTTGTAAAATTCGTACGTTTATGTTCTGCAACTAAATGCAGTGGTTGCCGCTTATTGTAATCGCTGATAATATTATAAGCCTCATTTTGTTATCAAAACAGTTGGGTTCCATTTTCCACAAACAGAATTCATCGCTTATATTTTTCTTCGTTTATTGTTATCACCCGGTTAATGTTATAGTTTTTGGCTGTTCCCAAAGCGATTACAATAAGCGGCATCCACTGTATATCACAAGAAATCGTTCAACCAGAAAATGGAAATTTGAAAAGAACTAGTTTTAAGGTCCAAACTAAAGTCTTGAAGCCCAGCCGTCTTTAATGCATAGTATAATTTGTGACTTTTTCAAAAAACGGACACAAAAACATATAAAATCAAGGTACTCTTTCGAGTTGCTTCTATACAAGGATCCTAAAAAAAGCTGAAATTTTGTATAATTAAGGTTTGGGCTAAAAGAGCGGTATATTTATTTGTAATAAATAAAATGGCTGTACTACTTGTAGTAGTTTTCATGAAACCACGTTATAAAACTCTGGTTTGAATTGAAAATAGTATTATAGCAATTGTTGTTCTCTTTCGAGTAACCACCAATACCTTGAATTACCTTTAAAAAAAAACACACTATATACGCACTGTCCTTTAATTTTACTTTATTATTTTAATAATAAATTATTGTGATCGATTTGAAATTTCCAAAAAATTTGCTACCCTGAAATTTTGTATTTTCACGTTTTAGGACTAGTAAACCCCAAAAAAGCAACAAAAAAAAATATCCGTCTGTCCGCCGTACGCCGTCCGCCGTACGCAAAATCGTTTGAAGGCGCGTAGCTCCCAAACCCGTTGGGATTTAAGTTGAAATTTTTATGGTATGTAGATTGGGTGAGCCCCTACGACTGGTATCTTTTGGGGGGGTGGGAGGGTATGAGGGTGAGGAGAGGGGAGCGTTTTAGACGAAAAATTTTGGTTTCTAGATCTCAGTAACCACTTATGCTAGGAGGCTGAAACTTGGAACTTATGTAGTACTATGATAGTGGACTCATTTACAAAAAAATGGTTAATAGGGGTTGAGGGGTGTGGAAGTGGGGGTGGGGAAACAATGAGTCCGAAACGCTTGATAGTCGGGATTAAGACTTTCTAAAATCCATATCTCCTGAACAATTAATGTCAGAAGATTGAAACGTTGTGGTTGTCCTTACTGATACTTCAACATTAAACAAGGGCTAAAATTGTTAAGGTGGGTGGTGGGGTGTGGGGGTGTGGTGTGAAAAACTATGGATTACAATATCTTCCGAACCAATTACACCAGAAAGATAAAATTTAGTTTCTGTATATGGTTTCACAAGAGGAGTCTACTGAAAGTAAACTTTTTGAGGGTGGAGGTGGAGCAAGAAAGTGGAGGGTCAGCAATTTCTTAAAAAATGTCATTTTTATATCTCAGAGACCGTATCAGATATGATCTTGAAAATTTTACAGGAGTTGGGGTCGGTGGACCTCTAGTAATCCTCTAGACCTCTTTTGGGGGTATGGGTGTTGGGGGTGATGGTGAAAGAGGGTAGAAAGGAAAAAATGCTGATTTTCATTTCTCGAAAACCGTAATGAATAGAAACCTTAAAATTTAGGATTATATAAAGCCACTATAGAAACATCCTATAAAAATAAAATTTTTGATAGGGGTAACAAGGTACGGGGGTGAGGGGTAGTTTTTTACATCTCAGAAACGGCTTATGCTAGAAAGTTGAAACCCAGTATATACGTATATTTAGATGTGCTATTAGAGAGAGAGAACAGTTCAGATTTTTATTGGCGTTCAGAGGTTGAATAGTACATTTTCACGAATTTCGTTAAAACTTTTAGACATGTCTAGCTATCAAAGCAATTTTACTTCTGTGGACTATTTATATAAGCGCCTAGAAACGTTCTTCAAAATTTTTTGATGCCAACAGTCTGGGCGTAACTTTATTATTTTATGGGTAGAAGTCCGAAACGTGTTTAATGCTGAGATGCGGTGTAGATTACTATGAGACTGACAACCTAAGGAATAACCAGGAGGCTATTTGGAACTTTATTTTTTAGGTTGTCAGTCTCATAGTAACCTACACCGCATCTCTGCATTAAACACGTTGCGGACTTCTACCCATAAAATAATAAAGTTGCGCCCAGACTGTTGACCGATTTTTTTTTTAAATCCCAACTAAAGAAACAATATAATTCAGAGTTCAGTACTTTATCTTACGGATAATTCTGCGACAGCGGTGTGTTTGAAATGACCAATCTAAGATCTTTCATTTCTAAAAATAGAAAAAATGGAGGAAAAAGTATTAAAAAGAATATCTTTACAAATTATTACAAAAGTTACATCAAAGTTGTTCAATAATAATATCGGCTGTACATTTTCAAAAAATTGCTATTCGGTGAAGATAAATTTTTTTCGCGTTTAGTGGAATTAGAGTCCCCAAAAATAATAAAAAATAATGAAATTAGTGGTTCTCTATTTGAGTGAATCTGTGGGGGGTTTAAAGAGAACATTTTTCGTCAACGTAAATGTCATGTACGACTGAAAAAAGCACTAAAGGCTCATTGTTTGGAAAAGATTGAAAAACTTTTCGGTCCGTCGAGCCGGATTTCAACCAGCAACTTATGGAGGTTAGAAAAAATGAGTTATAATTTTATTCTGAACTTTATTTTCAAAATAGTTAATCTATGTTTGCTTGGAAAATTAAAATTGTTTCACAGGTAAGGAGAAGTTATCATTACCATACTTCAAGGGCGCCATTGTTGTAACCTGGAAGACAGATCCTCAATACTATAAATTCCACCAATTTTCGAAACTTATTATTTAATTCTTACACACGTGCAAAGAAAGTATTTAAAGCTCATCCTTGTTTCAGTTTTCCTTGAAACCACGTTGATGATCAGAAAATTTGGTTTCACAATTCTGAAGGGAACGCTATAACCAAGCTAGTTTCATCGATTTAAACCCCATTTTTCATGTTGAACATACTACCAAGAAGGAATCACCATTCGTCTAGAGTTCTTTGGAACCTGTGTCCGTTGTACATATAATATGTGTATATTGAATCAGATTAACTGAAATCAGGACCAGTTTAAACGGAACCCAGCTGGAGCTAAAACAGCTGTTGTGCCAAGGGAACCTACGAGTTTTCAGTATACAAAAAACAGAGTTCTTCTGGACTAGGTGGGGACTATAAAATTGCGGACCAACGTGCAGGAGATGAAGCCACTCTCAGCCCAGAGAAAATCTGTGGTCTCAACCTGGAGGAGCGAATACTGGCAGATGGCCTAAGAACCTTTCACCTAGTGACTCCGCTAATATTTAGAAGCAAACATCTAATGCTGGCTGATTGAAGTACGGTACTCATACTAACAGGAGTACTCACGGGCTACTTATGACTTAAGGATCACCTGAAAAAAATTGGCGTCATAATGGAAAACCAGTAAAGGTGCTGTTTAACTAAAGAGGAAATCATCCAGCTCTTCAGATGATTGGGAGAACTTTATTTGGACAAAGCAGACCTCTGCCAAATGAATTTTTTTCCAGAGAACTAAGATTAGACTAGGATCTTTAGGTTAATAGCTCATTAGACCCATGGCACGCAATACTTGAAATAATCCCGTAAAGGGAAATCTAGTAATTAATTTCATCGCTTGTCTTACTGTGGAACATAAGCAATTTTTCAACCAGTCGAACAACTTTCACTCAGTAACTATTCAATACTTTCACGGCCCTTGTAAACCATATAACGTTTTTTCTCACTGAGGACAGTATGATATTAAATGGTGACCCCGACATTTTTTCAATTGTGGAAGGCTGCAATCGACATCAAATCTATAAAATGATAAGCAATGATTTTCCCGAGCTTACTTTAGAATTTAAAGAGCTAAACTAAAAGTGCGAGCTTTTATTACAAAGTTGCAGTTTTATCATTCCAGAAAACACTTCCCCATCATGGTTTTTTATAATATCGACTATCCGTTATCAGAAAAAAACCTAAATCAATTTACTTGATTAATAGCCTGATCCTATTAAGGTAAATCAGTATAATGACATTTATAACACGATCTCATTAAAATTCAAAAACATCAATAATAGTCAGTTTTAATTAATCAGCCATGTAGAACTTTCCACTTTCACAGCAACTGCAAATCACTTTTCATTGGCGTAATCCTTTGTCGATGGCATACTGTGTGGTAGAAGAATAACTGAAATGTCCTTCAACAATTGAGCTGACGCAATATTGAGGCATTAAACAATTTTCAATGATATTGGAAATAATTAAAAACGTCAATCAATTACGGGCTTTAATGGAGTCGAACTGAGCTCAATAGCGACAGCATTCGGGCTGTGAATGCAGGGGCAAACTTCCTGCTTAATTCAATCTGCAAGTTTCAGTCAAACTGAGGCAAACAATTTCCGTACAGTTCGATGGATTTGTAGTTCAGGGTCGATCCTTGAATAAAATACAAAATGGTGACCCCGTACATTAAAAAAAAGATAAAAATTTTAAAATTGCTTAAAAAACGGCATTGGTTTGCTATACAAAAGGTTTTCCACCAGCCAGATTGCATTAATCGATTTCCCGGCAATCATGAGACGGAATTGTATTTTCGTGTGAATTAGGAAAAGCGTGAATGGATTGACACCCGGCAAAAATTAGTATCACACGACTGTATTCCACGCTCAAATGCCGTTCGAAAGCGTTTTTTATCAGGCTGCTTATTTAATTACGTCGACGTATCTAGTGATGGTAATCTGATGTTGGCGTTGCCTTAACAGCAGCATTTCTAATTAAGGTATAACAGTTTGATTGAGAGGTCCTTATACGATGTAATTGATTTAACTCCGTTTGATTAACACTAATTTAAGTTGAATTTTGATTTTGCAGTTCGATTGAGTTGTAGGCGCTATTCGAATTTCATATAACGTATTTTATCACCTTCAATTGCTTTTGATCTCTTTTAATCTCAGGCTGAGAAAAATGGATAAAATAATCTCAGAAAATCGTGAACGGCACGGTTGGTATGCCTACTTCTCACTTAGCAGTACTGCATGGATACCGTATCAATGGTGAATTTTTTTATAAGTGTTTTCTGGTCCATTTTATATGTTGTTTTCATAAGACTTGCGTCTTCGTTTCGAACGTAAGGAAGTGTAGAAACATTTACTTTGCATGTTTTTTAATTTAAATATCCTGAGCGTGTATGCAGAGCTCTGGGAGTTTGGAGATTCGTTTTAAGCGTGTAGTTATGTGATAGATAGATAGATTGGCAAATGTGGTTGGTATGGTTAACCTCTGTCACTGAAGCCACAGTTGGGCCTATTGTTACGTCCCACCGGATTGACTATGATTCTTCTTCAATCTCTGCGCTTGCAATGAACCTTAGTATTTTGCGAAGAGAAATGGTCAGGAATTCCGATGGGTTCATGAAATCATCCTGACCGAAGTGACGAAGTCTTTTGTGAGCTAAACCCTCTCATTCACAGAGGATATGCTCTGGTGTTTCGTCTTCGTCATTTCATATTCTGCAAATTTTAGTCTCAGAGAGACCAATCCTATGGAGATGCTTCCTCATGTGACAATGTGCAGTAGAGCCACCACTAGGGTTCGGGTCTGATATCTGCTTAATTTTAGATAATCAGATGTTCTTTTTATCGAATGCTTTGGCATAAAAAGCTTTGAGTGCCTGTTGCCCGGTGCCAAGTCCCAGTGAATGGCACTTTGCGATTTTTGCCACATTCGGATGTCCATTCTGACTGTGCTTAATGGTATCCCACAGAATGGATATGGTCCCGTGAAGTCAGCTTCTGAACCTTTCCTAGCCAATAAGTCGGCCATTTCATTACCTTCATAGCAGCTGTGTCCCTGGAGTCCAAATGAGGTTAACTCTGTTCTTATTTCCGAGTAGAATCAGGCAATGGAGGCAATTCCAAACACGTTGGAATAGATTTGAACTGACTGAAGGGCCATTATTGCAGCCTTGCTGTCCGAGAGAATATATATTTGTTGGTTTTTGTAGCCCCGTCTGATATTGTCTCTAATCATAGTTCAATAGCATGAGTCTCTGCCTGAAAAACCGTGGATGTTATGTGCATGCTACAGTAGAATTCGACATTTGGGCGAACTTCATAAACTCCTGCTCCAACACCTTGATCTGTTTTTGATCCGTCTGTGTACCAGATTGTGGATCCTGGTTTTGGAGTGGGTTTATTTGTGGCCCAATTCTCCCTTTCAGGTAGGAGAACTTTGAATGGCCTTGTGAAATTAAATTTCGATACTATTGAATCAGAAAGAGGTATCGCTAGTATTGGGTCCTTGTTGAGGAAAGAGTTGGGCAAGCTGTTTTGCGCTCTGACTCGTCCTCCGAGATTAAAAGTTTGTATGTGGTGAACCTAGCTTCTTTCTGTATTTCTAAGTGTAGAGGTTCTAGGTTGAGAAGCACCTCTAAGGCAGCTGTGGGAGTGGTGCGCATCGCCCCAGTACTACCCAAGCATGCCAGTCTTTGTAATTTAGTCAGGTTAAGTTGAGCAGTTTTCTGCTTTGTTTTCTTCTACCAGACGAATGCCGCGTAAATTATAATGGGTCTAGTAACGACGGTATACATCCAGTAGGTTAGTTTTGGACTCAGTCCCCAGTTTTTGCCGAGAAGGCTCCTGCAGGTCCAGAGAGAGATTCTGGCCGTTTCAAGAATTTTGTCCAAATGATGAAGTTTTCTATCGGGAGCGTGATAAAATTTGGTAAAAATAATGTACGAGGGCGGTCCGACAAGTACTTTGCCTACAAAAGAAAAACGAAAATTTTGGAAAATTGGCGATTTATTTCTCAACATAGTCTCCTTTTAGCTCGATACACTTGACCCAGCGATGCTCCAACTTCTTTAACCCGTCTGAAAAATACGTTTTCTTGAGGTCTGCAAAGTAGGCCTCCGTGGCGGCGATGAACTCCTCATTCGACTCAAATTTCTGCCCGGCGAGTGACTTTTTCAAGTTTGGAAACAAAAAGGAGTCGCACGGGGCCAAATCTGGAGAGTACGGTGGATGGGCCAGCAGTTCGTAGCCCAATTCGACCAATTTGGCGGAGGTGTGAGCCGGTGCGTTGTCATGGTGGAAAAGCACTTTTTTCTTCGCCAAATGAGGCCGTTTAGCTGCAATTCGGCGTCGAATCGGCCAAATAATTCGGCATAGTAGAGCTCTGTGACCGTTTTGTCCTTCTCCAGGTAGTCGATGTAGATCACACCTTGTGAATCCCAGAAAACGGTGGCCATCACCTTTCCGGCCGATAGGACAGTCTTCGCCTCCTTCGGAGCACGTTCGCCGGGTGAAGTCCACTGTTTCGACTGTTCCTTGGCCTCTGGTGTGTACCAGTGGATCCATGTTTCGTCGACGGGCACCAAACGACGCAGAAACTCCTTCGGATTGCGCTTAAACAGCGTGAAACACTGCTCTGAACGGTTGCGCTTGTTGTCCGGAGTGACGGTCGCCATCGAAGGAGTAGAGTCACCGTACACAGCATCCAAGCGCTCTTTGATTTCGCTGCGCGATTTCCCTTCCAAAAACAAGAATCGATTCACCGACCGATATTGCTCTTGTTCTATTTTTCTAAAATCCGCGGACACGCCCGCTTCCACACGCGGTCAAAACAAAACTACGAGTCCGATTCGGCTGAAATTTTGACAGTAGCCGTCTACGAGAATGTACTATACGATAGTAATTTTCTCATGCGATAGTGGCGCCATCGGGCGGTGAGGCTAGGTACTTGTCGGACCACCTAAAAGTGTTCCATTCATTCGTGTATTTACATGAATTCTAGTAAGTTCGGTAATTCCTCTCATTTTGCTACTTTTTCATGAGTTTCCATTTTTCCAGATGACGAAAATCCACTCTACCGATTGCAAAGGTAACGATATTATCCTGAATTTTTTGCTTATGTTATTTTTTTGCTATATGTTTTTAAATAAACTGTTAATATATTAGGTATTTTGGGCGAAGGTTCTAAAATGTACAACCCAGAAAATAATAGATGGCGCTGCGATAACGTTTATTTTGCTATCGAGACATTCGCACATTTGTCTTCGAGATTCGGGGCGTACTTGTTTTGATACGTGTATTTTTCCCATAAGGTATCTCGAAGAATCTCGCTGACAAACCGACATGATGGCAGATGATTGGCGGTTACACATATTTGCACAAATGCACATAATTTAGAACGTCCAAACTCAAAGCTTGTATGTTTTAAATATGCCTTTTGGTAGGTTATGTTTTACACATTGTTCATGACTGCAAACCTACAAAATTGAAAAATTTATTCCAGACTAGAACTACTAGTTCGTCCGCTCACACATTTTTGTATTTGGCTGAAAAGACTTCGAGACTGTTTTGTATGGACATACAACATGAACATATACATCATTGTTCATAAAACATTTGTCAGCACCGAATAGTAACATCAATTAAGTGCTTATTTCTGTGGTCACAGGGAATAACTTGGTAAGTCGAAAAATAGTAAAATGGGATAAGTGTACTGTGGTCATCTCCCAAGACTTACACGCACTGTGAAGAAGTTATTGTTATATGTTATTTGATCACTGAGATGTCATCAAATTTAATTTTTTCACAAAAACTGGATTTACAGGAATAGTTTAATAGTAAAAATAGCGAAAAAGTGCTGCCCTGAATAGTTTCGTTTTTAGACTTACCTAACATACTTATTCCCTGTGGCCACAGATTTATTCATAAGAATAAACCACGTTTTCCGTTTTAAATTTTCTGTAGATTTGTATGTTAGATGGTGAAGGACAGTCTGAATTCCATCTCGGAGTAAGCTAAGTGATATAATTGCTTAATATGGATACACCACTGTTGCCTGGCCACGAAAAAATGGAAGTCTCTGAAATAGTGGTTCAACTCGGAACTTGCCTGCCCGACTGGGCCATAACATTGACATGAAGGATATCTGGGTTGAGGCTGGATAGTACAATAGTGCTTACTAGAAGAATCCCACACTCATAAAATTGTATTTCTGTAGAGGAAACTTTTCAAATTCCATCCTGCTAAGTGCTGCACCACACATGAGACATCCATTACATCACCATTGGATACTTTCTGGACTTGAATAATTTCATTTGACATTTCATTTCGACCGCAATATTGTTATCGTCCCTAATGGACGCCCTTCACATCACTCCCGTTCGCAATTTATTCATAAAACTGTTGAACCTTTCAATTTCAGTCTGCAATTAATTCAAATTTTACTGTCCAAGGACCGACAACGATAACCTATCAAGAAAAGTATCCGGTCCTATGCTAAATTCCAAGATGGCGACGACCAACAATATAGGGAACCGCATATATAGCCCAATCCTGTCCCATAATAACGTATGACCCGATAACGACAACTGTCACAGGATCTTCTCTGTACTCATCACCAACATCGTTGCTCTACTTTTCGGCTTTTCTGCGCATTCAAGGGCTGGGAAAAATTTGAATAATTATGCAATAGTTAACCTTTTATACGATGCAAATTGAGAGTGCGGGAGTGAGCCCTGAAGCCTTTTTAGAAAGTTTCGTCAAGTATTTGGTAAGACTCGTGCTTCGGCGACACGGAGAAATTAGGACAGGGACAGGAAGAAGCTGTTCTAGGATATGGGTGGATTGCGTCGTAAATGGAAACCATTTCGAGGGTAGTGATGCTGGTGCCATCACGTACCGACCTAAGTAGGTAAGGATGTTTACATATATGTGGAGAGACTACTAGGTCGTATGTGACATCGTTAGGATGAAAGTCTATACTTTGGTAAAATGAAAAGAGTCTAATTCTAGAATGGCGTAAAGATGACAGTTTTAATTTTTAGTTCATAAGAACTATTCAGAATGGGGTGAACGAGAGGAAGGTTGAAAAAATTAATATTGAAACGTTCTGGGGAACTTTAAGAGTCTTTTCATTGGGTGCGATGCAATTTAGAACCCCCCCGCTCTCAGATAAGTTTAGATCACTTTTCAGTTTATGAAAATAGTTTGGCATTTTTTATATGAGAGCATGGGCATATTTTCGAGAGAATTTCAAGTGTTTGGTAAGAGCTGAAACTTGAACGAGTATGTATTTGGATATGCTGGTAATACGCAAGTACTAGTTCATCAGTTGCCGAAAGGATATAGCCACATACTTACTACAATGTCAATCTTATTACGGTGACTTATGTTCTCACGTTTGCTTTGAAGAAATATCATAAAAGACTTTCGGATGCTGTGTGTTAATCAGAGTATCCCTACTACTTTTAATCCAACTTTTAACTCCTGGTGGAAACAAAGCTTACTTATTAAAAATAAATAGTTTTGGATTACTGGTGTGCCAGTATTACAGCGGTATCTAAGTCTAAATCTTCCCACGAGTGAGGTTTACTTTGATATAGGAAAGTAACCTGGAAATTTAAAACAAATCGCTAAACTCAAATTATGCAGTTTTACGTCTCATGGTAATATACCAGGGAAAAGTAAAAAAAGTCTGTCTGTCCACCGTGCCCAAACTGATTTGGCATCCCGTTAACTCGAAAGCCGATGTAGATATTTATTTATAATTTTTACAAAATATATACTAGATGGCTCCCTCTCAGGGGTATGGTCAATGTGAGATGGTCAAATAGAGATATGACGGTAATCAAAAAAATTTTTTACATGGCGGATTTGGGGGGACTTGAACAATATGTCTGGAGAGGTAGGACTCAAAATGGTACATACCTTTCTGATAGCGACGAAATTCATGGGAAAACGATATGACCGTCACTGGTCGCTATAGAAATGGGTCGTTCACGAGTGAACTGCTCTTAAAGAACACTTCATTGAAGTGAGTAAGTGAAGTAACTCCGTTATTTTGGTGAACTGCTGTTCAATTCGAAAAGTGAATAAAAAAGAAACGAATGAAGGGAGAACAGAGTGAACTGCACGAACACGGTGAGAGACTCATAACCAATCAAAATTCTCTTTTCGTCCGTCACCGTGTCCCTCAGAAATACACGCAGCGAAGATACAACTCAATTCTTCACAAAGTAACAGCTCTTCCTCATATACACTACTATGAAGAAGAGCTCATATATTTCATTCATATACTTATGGTAATTTGCATTGCGTGGATATACTCGTATGTATACGCGGTGCGAGAAGAATACCATAACATTCCATTATAAGCAAGAGTAGCTGTACATGTATACATCACTCTTCTTTTTATTTTCCAACCCAAAAGCACAACTGAACTGACTGACTGGTGACCGTCTGTTTAGAGAAGCCAACCCACACACACCAACAGAATTGAACGACTGACTGACTAGTGAGTGACGACTGTACAGCTGGTTAGAGAAGAGAATAGAGTAAGTGAACAGTTCAATTGAAGGAGTAAAATTTTTTTTTTAAATAACGGTTTGTGCTAGAAAGTTAAAACTTAGTATTTACAGGTACATGTACCATAGGAGCTATTGGGATTGCTTGATTTGGGAGGTGAAAGAGTCTTGCGACTAGACTAGATGTAAAAGAATAAATCTCCGTCTCCGACGATAGTTCCGGATAGACTAATTTTTATTTCTAAAACATTTACAATTCTACTAACTTAAATCTAGTTTTAGTTAGGGTTAATACAGGTACCTGACTTGCAATTTTGAAATTCAATTGTTGTTTAGAGCAGAATATTTTCCGTTTCTGAACAACGGTGTGAATTAAAATTTTGCACAATGAGCTTAAAATGCATTCGCGGTTATTGTTTGAAGTTATTCCGAATTTTATATTTAGAATCCAATGCTTTGTTTAAATAAATTCACGGTTATCGCTTAAACTAAATTAAAGAATAAAATGCTTTTATTTAAGTAATTCACGGTTATCGGTTAAACTAAATCTTAGGATGAAATACTTTTGTTTAAATAAATTGACGGTTACTGCTTAAATAAATTTTAGAATAAAATGGTTTTGTGGTAATATCATTGGCATGTTCTATGATACCACTACAGAGCAATTAAAATAAAAAAAAACAAATTTTTTTATATTCATTGCGGAGGTGGATTAAAAAAATCTGCCAACAGTCTGGGCGCAACTTTATTATTTTATGGGTAGAAGTCCGAAACGTGTTTAATGTTGAGATGCTGTGTAGGTTACTATGCGACTGACAACCTAAAAAATAACGTTCCAAATAGCCTCCTGGTTATTTCTTGGGTTGTCAGTCGCATAGAAAGTCGCATACACCCCAACAACAAAATTTTTTTCCCTACTAGAGGTCTACCGATCCCAACTCCTGTAAAATTTTCAAGATCATATCTGATACGGTTTCTGAGATATAAAAATGAAATTTTTTGAGAAATTGCTATCCCCCCACTTTCGTGCCTCACCTCCCCCCCAAAAAAAAATTTACATTCATTAGACTCCTCTTGTGATCCCATGTACAGAAACAAAATTTTATCTTCCTGGTGCAATTGGTTCGGAAGGTATTGTAATCTAAAGTTTTTTACCCAACAACCCCACACCCCACCACCCCCCTTAAAAATTTTAGCCCTTGTCTAATCTTCAAGTATCCCTAAGGGCAACCACAAAGTTTCAATCTTCTGACATCAATCGTTCAGGAGATATAGATTTTAGAATGTTTCTAGCGTTTCGGACTCATTGTTCCCCCCCCCCCCCCCACTTCTACACCCCTCAACCCTTATCGATAATTTTTTTGCAAATGAGTCCAATATCATAGTACTACATAAGTTCCAAGTTTCAGTCTCCTAGCATATGTGGTTGCTGAGATCTGGAAACCAAAATGTTTCGTCTAAAACGCTTCCCCCTCATCCCCCTTACACCCGTACCCCCTTACCATCCGTAGGGGTTCACCCAATCTACCTACCATAAAAATAATTTCAACTTAATACCTCAACGGGTTTGGGAGTTACGCGCCTTCAAACGATTTTGCGTACGGCGTATACGGCGGACAGACGGACATTTTTATACTCTAGATGAAATCATATAGAGTATTATAAGTTTAATCCAGCCCAAAAGTTTGTAACGCATAGAACCAAGCCTCGGACGAAAAAAAGTTATATATTATTTTTTGTTTATTTGTGGCCAAAAACCTCAAATCCGCCTGACGTCCGTCCGTCCGTCCGTCCGTCCGTCCGTCCGTCCGTCTGTCCGTTAGCACGATAACTCAAGAACGCCTTCACCTAGGATCATGAAATTTTGAATCTGGATGTTTGGTTGAATTTGTAAGGCTAAGTTCGTTAACGGGTAAAATCGTCCTACTCCTTCGGGTAGCTGCCATACAAAATGTCCTTAAAACACGTGTTCAAGAATATTGGTCGATAACTTCAGAAGGGTTTAAGCTACGTCTTTGAAATTTTGTATGTGTTATTTTTCCAATAGTTGGAGCTAAATATATGATTATGAAGAAAATCCTTTTAGTCCTTCGTGTAGCTGCCATACAAATATCCTGTCAAAATGTATTCACTTAATTTACAAAACTCACAATAACTCAAGTAATCTTTTAGCGACGAATTCGGAATTTGGTACAAGTTAGTTTTGAGTGAAAAGGAAGTTGGAGTTTACTAATCAGCGAAATCCTTTTACTCCTTCTGGTAGCTGCCATACAAAATGTCCTTAAAACACGTGTTCAAGAATATTGGTCGATAACTTTAGAAGGGTTTAAGCTACGACTTTGAAATTTTGTACGTGCTATTTTTCCAATAGTTGGAGCTAAATATATGATTATGAAGAAAATCCTATTAGTCCTTCGTGTAGCTGCCATACAAATATCCTGTCAAAATGTATTCACTTAATTTACGAAACTCACTATAACTCAAGTAATCCTTTAGCTACGAATTCGGAATTTTGTACAAGTCAGTTTTGAGTGAAAACAAAGTCGGAGTTTACTAATCAGTGAAATCCTTTTACTCCTTCTGGTAGCTGCCATACAAAATGTCCTTAAAACACGTCTTCAAGAATATTGGTCGATAGCTTCAGAAGGGTTTAAGCTACGTCATTGAAATTTTGTATGTGTTATTTTTCCAATAGGTGGAGCTAAATATATGATTATGAAGAAAATCCTGTTAGTCCTTCGTGTAGCTGTCATACAAATATCCTGTCAAAATGTATTCACTTAATTTACGAAGCTCACTATAACTCAAGTAATCTTTTAGCTACGAATTCGGAATTTTGTACAAGTTAGTTTTGAGTGAAAATGAAGTTCGAGTTTACTAATCAGCGAAATCCTTTTACTCCTTCTGGTAGCTGCCATACAAAATGTCCTTAAAACACGTGTTCAACAATATTTTCCAATAACTTTTGAACGCTTCAAGCTACGAATTTGAAATTTTGTACACGTTTATTTTTGAATGGTTCCAAGGAAAAGGATAAATATGTAAGAAATCGAGTGAGTCCTTCCTGCTCCTCCCATGTGAAAGTCCTTTAAAAAGGACATTTTTTTCGATGACTTACCCAGTTCAAGATATGAAATTAAACACTGAATATTGTCTTTTAGTTTTGAGTAGCAATCTAATAGCAGTCCTTAATAAAGGACATACAACATGCACACACGTAATTCTACTTTATCCCCAACTACAATATAAATCGGAGTTCAGTATTCATCTAGAGTATTATACGATTGGCTTGCAGCCGATCGTTACTGCAGTATGTTTTTTTTTTGCTTTTTTGGGGTTTACTAGTCCTAGAACGTGTAAATACAAAATTTCATTGTAGCAAATTTTTTTTGAAATTTCAGGTCGATCACAATACTTTATTATTAAAAAATAATAAAGTAAAAATTGTTCCTGAAAATTATTTTTTCAACATTTTCACGAATTTTGTTATTTAGGCATAGTTATAAAATTAATTTTATTTCTGCTCTTAAATAAAAGGCTAGACATTTTTTTCCAAATTTATTGATTTCCAACTTCTAAGAGGTGTACATTTTCGCGAATTCCGATATATTTCTTAGGTCTCATGAAATATCGAATTCGCTTTCACTTCTAAAGGCTTTAGATATTATCGGGGAACATCCTTTTTTAAGGGGAATGTCTAGATGCAACTATTATCTTTTGTGTTGAAGAATGCGGTGTAGGTAACTATGCGACTGATAACCCTTAGAATAACGAGAAGACTATTTGAAACATAATTTTTTTGGTTATCAGTCGCATAGTAACCTACACTGCATCTCAGCATTAAACGCGTTCCGGAATTCTACCCAAAAAATAATAAAGTTGCACCCAGACTGTTAGCAATCCTCCTCACAATTCATTCCGTTCATAAGTCCAGCGTCCAAGATATGATCACCTGAAGAGGTCCACCAATCTATTTACTAAAATAGATCAAAGGCTTGTAAGCTACGAGCGTCTTTGCGTAGAGTGTACGTCGTACGACTTATACGGCGGACAAACGGACTTTTGATGTGTTTGCCTTTTAGACTCTACTAGCCTTGAACCGTGAATTTACAATATTTGAGGGTAGCGAATTTATATTAAATTTCAGGTCGATCACAATGCTTTATTATTGAAAAGGAATAAAGTAAAATTATGTCAATATTGATTGGTAGGAAATTAAACCTGATAACGTAGAAAATACTGCTGCTCGTTTTTGACTTTACTGATGCAAAATTTACAGCCGAATCCAATAATAATAATCCTTTACATATTTTGTGACCTCGATTCATTCCAGTTAAACCAGATAAAATCATAATGGCAACAATATTTTTGTTTATTTTGTTTTTATCATTTACGAGTTCGAATTGAAACAACAACACGGACACACGTTACACCTTAAAAAAACGAAACATTAAAAAGCCTCACAGGATAATGTGCGTTGTTGGCACTGGTAACCCGAACAACGCACTCAAGTGTTTACAACTCTAAAAAATCGCTTATTTTCGAGTAGCTCCACTCGTTGCGTATTGATGTAAATCCTCCATTTTATTATTTTCCATTTTTATCCACTTCCGCTTTAATTCGCTCCATGGCCTGCAATTCAATTGTTCTCCACGCTATTACTCAATGACACAAATATTGTATCGAGTGTATGGATGAAGCAGGAATGGACTGGGCCAAGGATACTCGCGGTTGCTGGTTTTGCGGTCGGCCTGGATCAATACACCTTCTGCTGTATGAGCATTTAAAATGAACGAGGACTTAAAAAGGGAAGTCCGAGGAATACAAGGACCTTTTTTTTTAATTTGGTCCCAAGTGCAGTCAAAATATGGACCACTCCAAAGGATTTTCGCATTTACTTGCATGCGCTTATTTTCAGCAAGGACTTTGTCGGAGAAAAATCGAAATGGAAACGTAACTGGGCGAACTACGTTGCTTCCTGAATTATTTAGCTTTATATTCGCTTCTGCTTGTGGTTTTAATGGCATTCATGGCAAGATTAACATGCCAAGGAGTGCAGAGTGACTTGAGTGATTTCTTTGCAAATCTGAGTTTTTTCGTAAGATGAAAAAGAATTAAGAACCTTTCTTTTTTAAATATCGCCTAATTACATTTGTAGCCATTAAATTAATGAATCTGAAGAAGGATTTTTAAAGTCTGTAGTCATAGTTTTCAAACTGTTCTCTCCAATGAGCATTTTTCATCTGTGGAGCCTCATGTTGAACTAGGAGAAACACGGACCCGATTCGAATGAAAAGTAGCCTGCAATATTAAGGATGAATTATAATAAACGTGGATTGAACGACGTCATGACACTTAGTAATATATTGTTACATGCTACCCTGGCAACCCGCACAACTCGATCTTTTTCCAGTGAGAAAAACAACAACCCAAGCAGAGAAAACATCTGATTGGCCACGTTGCAATACCATTTCCGGAACATTCCACATACACCACCGAATATACGAGAAAGATTTCGACTCAACACACGCAGTGTATAAGCGTGTTTCAAAGCTTGCACGGGACACAGTTTCTACTACGGTGAAACGAGACGACGGTCAGTTCAACGCGAAAGTATTTGTAAAGCGATTTTGATCGGAAGCAGCGATCGTGCTGTAGTATTAGTACATAAAATCAGACAGCGTTGCCAGTAGTGCGATTATTAGTGCAATCATTTAATGCGATAATAAATTATTATAAATTCTATTGATTTTGAACGAATTGTGATTTACTTGAAACCCCGTCTAACCCCCTAGCTTGCACAGTATCTTATACTGTTGAATCGCGTCGCATTGATCGTATGGTGCATTTTTAGTTAATTAATTAATTTTTGACAGTAATTCTGATAGCTGCGTTTAGAAGCATCCTCAAAGTAGAACTACACTGTATGCCATGCTGCCAAATATTTGACTAAACAAAATTGGAATTTTTTTCCGTCCAAATAGACTTTGTATGGAGCATTTAAATTAATGTGACAAACAAAAATTTGACGATTACACTATCTGACTGCATTTGCCAGCGAGAATATTAAATATTTTATTTGTAATTTTAGCTTCAGACCTAGATTAAAATGCACGTGGTAGATGAATCAAAATGAATAAAATAGTGTATGCCTTTTAATTGATGTGTTATTTTGCGCCCTCATCGAGAGCAGAGCAGTTTAGCGACATGAGGAATCAACAAAAAACATCATTTTCCGAAAAGAGTGACCACATCATTGACTCAGTGCAGAGTTTAACATATAGAAGGCGCTGTCAGACATGTGAGATTTCTCTGTACATGAGCTGATTGTAAATCTAAAAAAAAACCGAGTAATTAATTGTATTAGTACTGGCAGTCATAACTTAATCTTTACTGTCAAACAAACATCTTCCGTTAATAATGTTGTTTGTATAAAGTGAATGCCATCTAGATGTCAAAAAGTGCAGCCTGGTTCTCAACTTCGCACCGTTCTTTTATAGCCTCTCTGATCCGCCGAGAAGCGCAGAAGAAGGCACTTAATCTGGAATATTACGTACGTTGCTTTGGGCTTTAGAGTAGGACAGAGCAGAGAGAGTGCAAAAAACGATACAAAGCAGAGCAACAAGTTTAACTTTTACATTTAGATGACATTAATCATCATCAATGGCGCGACAGAGAGGCGTTGGTTGGAATGAATGTATCACTCTTGAAGGGGACTATGTTGATGAATAAAGTCGAGTTTTGGCTTAAAGTTGTTGCTTTATTAGTCATTCTACGAACTTATGTGATATGTTAGTTGAGTGACTATGTGTTAAATGAATTCGCTACATGAAATTTCTAAATTAGTTTTCTCGCTATTCATCATCATCATCATCAATGGCGCGACAGCCCAAATCGGGCTGTCTGAAGTCATCTCGGTTCAGCGCACGCGTCCTCCAATTTGTGCATCTAAGAAGCCTTCGTGTAGCTGCCATACAAATATCCTGTTAAAATGTCTTCACTTAATTTACGAAACGCACAATAACTCAAGTAATCTTTTAGCGAATTCGGAATTTTGTACAAATTAGTTTTGAGTGAAAACGAAGTTCGAGTTTACTAGCCAGCGAAATCCTTTAACTCCTTCTGGTACCTCCCATACAAAAAATCCTTAAGACACGTGTTCAACAATATTTTTCGATAACTTTTGAACGCTTTAAGCTACAAATTTGAAATTTTGTACACATTAATTTTTGAATGGTTCAAAGGAAAAGTATAAATATTGTTACGTGCAAGCCTGGCAACCGCGCAACTCGATCGATTACGAATAAGGGAACAGCAACAACCGAATACCTAGCTACAAAGTAACCCAATCAGAAACCTAGTTGAAGTATATAAGGCGGTGCAACACGATTGTATCTCTCTTCTAATCGAATGTTCTCCAATGTACTAGAATCCAATGAAGATCAAAATCGAAAGATCTCAAGCTCACTAGAACCCTCTAAATACACCACCGAACGAAGATTCAAGAACAGTCTCGAAATACAGACAAGTAGTATAAAAGCAGGTGAAGCTTTCAGCGAGGGACATAGTAATTTTTATTACGTCGACTGTGACAGCCAGCGTGTATACGCGACCGTGTTGGTAGAAAGCGAAAGTGATCGAGTCAAACGATATATGGTATAAGCGGGCGGTATTGCCATACAGTGCGAATTGTTGTGCGAATAGAATTTAAAGTGCGATTAATAAATTATCACTTATTTTGATTTTAAACGAATTGTGTTTTACTTGAAATCCTGGCGAACCCCCAGCTCGCAACAATATGTAAGAAGTCGAGTGAGTCCTTCCTGCATCTGCCATGTGACATTCCTGCAAAAAGGAACATTTTCGGTGACTCACCCAGTTCAAGATATGAAATTAAACACTGAATATTGTCTTTTAGTTTTGAATAGCAATCAAATGGAAGTCCTTAATAAAGGACATACAACATGCACACCCGTAATTCTACTTTATCCCTAACTACAATAAAAGTTAGAGTTCAGTATTCATCTAGAGTATTATACGATTGCCTTGCAGCCGATCGTGACTGCAGTATGTTTTGTAGAAAGATTTATATTTGGCCTCAAAATACCACTCAGTTTCGGCAATCACTTCTTTATTGGAGCAAAATCTCTTTCCCTGGAGCATTCTTTTTAGGTCTACAAAACAGTTAGTAGTCCCTGGGAGACAGATCCGGAGAATATGGGGGATGGAGAAGCAATTCAAAGTGCAACTCGTGCAATTTTGCCATTGTTGCGATCGACTTGTGACACGGTGCATTGTTTTGGTAAAGAGCACTTTTTTCTTCTTCATTTGGGGTCGTTTTTTCGCAACTTCCTCCTTCAAACGCACCTATAACGCCATATAATATTGACTATCAATGGTTGTTTCTTTCTCTAGGTAATCGATGAATAAAACACCTTGTGCATCCCAAAATAAGGAGGCCAAAACTTTACCAGCTGACATTTGCATTTTTGGTCGCTTCGGACGACGTTCCCTTTTGCTGTCCACTCAGCTGACTGCCGTTTTGACTCTGGGTAAAATGATGGATCCAAGTTTCATCCATTGTCACATACAGCATGAAAAAATTCTTTTTATTGCGCTGAAACAGCTCGAAACAGCGCTCTGATCCTCGACACGTTGTTATTTTTGATCGACTGTAAGCAAACGCGGTACCCATTTCAAACAGAGTTTTCTCATGCTCAAATGTTCACGCAAAATGGTGAATACACTGCCTTCTGATATCTTTAAGGTGTCAGCTATCTCACGAAACTTGAATTTACGACCGGCCAAAACCCTTTTGTGGTTTTTTTCTATATTTTCTGGAACAACTGCCGAATTTGAGCGACCTGAGTGTTCAGCATCATCTGTGCTTATATGGCCGCGTTTAAAATCAGCAAACTACTTCTCTACCATTTGTCTCAATGGAGCAGAGTCCAAATAACACTTGTCAAGCCATTGCTTTGTTTGAACGGTATTTTTTCCCCTTAAAAAGCAATGCTTTATCAAGGCCGCGGTCCGAATTACGCTTTCTGCGCTTTTAGCACGCATACAACCGGTCCGAATTGCGCTCACGATGCATATAATTTGCATGGAGGGGTAATTTTCTGGCGCTTACACTGCTCACGGTTTCGAGGATAGGCACTGTGAGTATACTGTGTGCACACGATCGGTCCGAACTATATGCGTCGTAAGCGTGCATACAATTCGGACCGACTGTAAGCATTGTTGGTAATGTAAGCACCGTGAGCGTAATTTGGACCGCGGCCCAATACACGAAATTCAGATTTTCCATTGTTTTGAAAATTACAAAACTAGCGTCACTAAAACCACTGTAACTTGTAAACTAAATGTCAGATTGTTATAAAATTTTAACACGTATCGTTTGAAGGTTGGTACTTCCTAAAAATCATAAGGATTTATCAATAGTTGGGCCACCTGTATGTCATCCTACGAACTTATTGAGTGATGTGATAAAACTAAGTGCATTTTTTTAAACTTTCAAGTGTCATAGTCACTTTTCTAATCAGGCCGGCATATTCTGCCAAACTAGCAAGTAAAAACAATTCGATTAAATTAGTAAATACGGCGGACAGACGGACATTTTTTTTTTTTGCTTTTTTGGTGTTTACTAGTCCTAAAACGTGTAAATACAGGGTAGCAAACTTTTTTGAAATTTCAGGTCGATCACAAAAAAATAATAAAGTAAAATTATCAATCTCATTATTCAATGATAACACTCGGTAAAGCCCAATAACGTATTTCAATTCTTACACTTGGAAATGCTTTCGAAAGTCTCGTTTCCGCTTTCTGTTCGTACTCATAGCTTTACACGATCATTCGAAATCTGCAAGAAATTCACTGGAATATACCCCTGCAAGAAATTGACCTAATGCGTGCGCCCCTGGCTTATCGAGATTTCGAGTTCATTCGATGGCGGGCACTTACTACATTCTCCTTGTTGGAAACTGATTTGTTGTGGTTCAGGAAACTACAGTATCCTTCATAATCGATTTAGTGGTTACCAGGGTATTCATGTACGTTCTGAGAACATGAAGTTACTATTTTACTCAAAAATGGTTAATTATTTCTCAAAAATGCCACATTTCAATTATTCTGCATTTGAAAGAATGTTCCGATGTTGTGCAATTTCCTTTGGCATTTCCTTTGTATCGATCGAACTTGTCATTAAGCAATTGAGCTGCAGCCTTGCATTTACCTTTTCGACCCACTTTCCATCCAAGGACTATAATTTAAGTCCTTTCTCATCGTATGTAATGACTTTCACTTGTGATTTGTAGCCTAAAATGTTAAGCATTTACCTTAATGATTGGCTTTCTTTCAGGCGGTGTCAATTAAGGTAAGTCGCTTAGGACGCTCGTTCCTGCCACGTGATTGTCGGAGGAGTTTCAATGGAAATCACGGAGAAACTTTTCCGAAAAGAGAAAATTATATGCGCGTTGGCTGCACGCTATGCAAATTTCCTTTTTCGACGTAAACGTGTGGTTGCTCAGTGATTTTTGTTTACTGTGAAGTTTATTGATTTCGTGACAAGCAATAAGGAAGCCTTTAAAAATAACTGAAAAAAGTGATGGGTGAGTGGAAAATCGAAAAAAGGGGGGTCTTATTCGTGTAAGGAGCATTATGCATCAGATTGTGATTTTCCCACGGAATATTTTGTCGGAAGGCTTTAAATTCGGGATATTGGATGAAATCGTGCTCTCAGGGAGTTTTTCTTGAAGGGTTACTTCTTTTAACATTGATTACCACTTCTGATAGAGATGTGTAATGGGGTGAAAATATAACGTACGAATATCAAATGAGTTGGATTGGTGTAATAGCTTTCAAGGACCAAGCTCGAAAATAACGTAGCATGCGAGATGCCTACTTTGTCGTCTTATTCCCCAAGGACCACTCTCGTACTTCACACTAAACTTTAGCACTCTATCAAAATAATTTCGGTGAAGTTCTTAAAACTGCGTAAAGAACGAACTATAAAACTAGTGCCCCAGGATGTTTGTTGTCTCGAGTTGGAGTATTTGGAAGAGTTGGGTTAGGGTGGTCGAAGTACACAGGGATAATCCGAAGACATATTATGTAGTTGCCGAGGAGAGAGTACCACAAACATGACTCTGGATGGAAAAAAGGAAGATTCGTCTCATTCCTTGTCTTAGTTTTTTATGCAAGTTGGCAGACATCCAAAGTGAGAATTCCGTTGTAATTCTTCTGCTAAGACAACTCCTTTTTTCATGATTTTCTTCTCGTATCCCGGACTCGTTTTCTTCAATTTATTTTCCATTTTATCTACGATATAAAATTCACAGTTCTTCAGATACCGGGAGCTATTTTATTGCAGCATTATGCAATAAAAAACAGTTTGTTGTGAAGGCTTGTGATTTAAATTAGTTACAGAAACGAATAAAAGAGATTCTGGTTTATATTCCGGCGAAAATTTGTAATAATTGAAAGTATCATCGTAAAAGGACGAATAATTTGAATTTTTTTTTGTGTTGGAACGCAACGTTTTTATGGCAGATTTTTCAATAAGCAGATATGAATTTTCGCTATAAAATTTGACGAAACAAAAGAATGAACAATGGTCGTTGGATGGATTGAAGGCAAATGAAATAAGACGTTACTGTTTGTTTCCAATTTTGTGCGAAATAGCAGGCAGCGGTATGTTTGGAAATAAATTTGAAAATTGAGTTGTTTGTTTGTCATTGATGATTTCATAAACTCCTGCAGCTATTGACCCAAATTTTTTTGGCAGAATACATGGAAAGATCTTAAAATTTATTTCCTAATTTTTCGTTATTTAAGTCAAAAGTAAAATAGGGTTAAATATAATGGAGTTAAAAAAAATCTGCCAACAATGTGGGCGAAACTTTATTATTTTTCGGTTCAAAGTTCGAAAAGCGGTTAAAATTGGGTCGCAATAAAATGCTTAAGCTACTGCCACATATAACACATGAATAACGTAATTGGATCATACTCCGGGAAGCGGTCAAAGTCGGAGTATAACGTCAGAGATGAGGATATTTTTTGGAAAGTTAATCTTGTCCTTAGAATAGTAATAAAATAATAATTTTTTAGCCGATTAAACGTATAAAAAGCAGCGAATTTCGGTATGTAATTTACACTAAAACCCCATACAAGTTAGAACCAATTTGGTGCCTGATCAGACTGAAAAGATATGACAAATTCTGAAAACGTACACAAACCCCTTACATCCACTTGGGGGTTGAATTTCGAAAAATGGTGAATTGGATTTTGGGCTATTTTATAGAATGGCTTTAAAACTAATAAACAATTTTATATCTCAAAGCTCTGAAAACGTATGCAACCCTCTTATATTCAAAAATTCTTAAATTAATTTTTTAGGCTATTATATAGAAAACTCTGGGAAATAAAAATCAATTCGATATTTCATCAGATCTAAGAACCTCCTGGAGAGTTGAATGTAAAAAATAGTGAAATGAGTTTGTAGGCTATTATAGAAAAGTCCGTGGAAGTAAAACCAATCTGTTCTCATCAAACCTCGAAATATGTCGAAAACTGGAAAAAAGTATGCAACCCTCTTACACCCCTTAGTTTTGAATATCTAAAAATACTGACATTAACTTTTTGCGATTATATAACAAGACTTAGGAAGTAAGAATCAATTCGATATCTCATTAGACCTAAAACTAAACTTTTTTAATAAAATTTAATTTTCAATCCAGTTTTTATTTGAAATTTCCAGTATTTTTCATTTTTTCAAGTAAAAGTACACATTTCAACTAGTTTTACACGAAATTACTGGTATTAGTAAATTATTCATGTACTTTTCAACTGAACCGTACAATTTACATGAAATGACTCACAAAATTACGCAACATTTCGTAGAAAATTAACTGTATTTCTATATGAACTGAAAATTACGTTCTTTTTCGTGTATTTCTTCTTACCTTTTTGAATTTTAGTACGAAAAACATGTAAATATGAAACCACGAAGTTGGACGCTTCTTTCGATTTGGTTTTCTACTGAAATGAAAATGAAATGCCTTCGGCAGCAAAACCAGAATTGATCTCGGGTTCGACTCCTAGCTACAGTCAAGGGTTTTATTAAGAGTAAGTAAGTAAGAAATAATATTAGAAGTAAAAATAAGTGTATCTTAAAGAGTGCTAATTATACACTTTTTCTAGAGTGTAAATATCCAGTGAATTTGCTCCTTTCGAAGTTGAAATTTATTAATTGCAAATTGAAATTTACTGACCAAAAATTGAAAATTACATTGAAATTGATTATTACATCCCAATGTAAATTTACTTGAAAAGGTGTGGCATATTTGCCTACTATCTTAAAGATGTAAAATTCAATGGATTTTTTACTATGTAGCTTGTAGGCGATTATATAAAAATTCTACAAAAGTTTAAACCAATTTGATATCTCATAAAACCTAAGAGATTTGGCGAAAATTGTGAACGTATGCAACCCCCTTCCTTCAGGGGCGGATTTAACCTTCTTGCCGCCTTAGGCCTCAGAAAATTTTGCCGCCCCTTTCGTCGGAAGATCGAATACTGATAAGTATTGCTTCAGCTCTACTGACCTTTTTTTTTGCTCATCTTTTACTAGATCTACTGACCCTTTTTTTTGCTCATCTTCTACCAGATCTACTGACCACATTTTTCCATTCCAAATTCGCAGCCCTCCGGATAAAAACAAGAAACTTGCCGACCTAGGCCCGGGCCTACCGGGCCTAGTGGTAAATACGCCCCTGCCTTTCTTACACCCACTTAGGGTTGAATATCCAAAATGTTTTAGATAAAGCCCGAGGAAGTAAAAACTAATTCGATGTCTTATCACTAAGAGATATGACGGAATTCGTGAAAACGTGTTTAATCCTTTCATGCAATTTTAGTGCTTGAAAAGGAAAAAATCATAAAAATGGGTTCTAGCCGATTATAAAACAAGCCCGTGAAATTGAAAAGTTAGTCGATTCCAAATCAGACCTGAGGCCTATGGTTCAACTTGTAAAAATATATACAACCTCTTTACATTTTTTTAGAGAACGAATTTCAAAAAATCCGGAAAATACTTTCTAGCCAATTCTGTAAAAAATCCGTAGGTACAAAATTAATACAATATTTCGGAAGACCTAAGAGATATGACGAAATTCATTTAAATATGTGCATAACATCTTCATTGATCATTTTTTGCATCCCCACCTTCTCCTTCTGTTCGCCAATAGATGTTTGAAATTTTTATAGTCTATAGATAAAATCTGAGAGTATTAAATAAGTTTAATCCAGCCCAAACGCGTGTAACGCATAGAGCGGAGCCCCAGGCGAAAAAAAGTTATTTATTAAATAATTTTTTTTGTGTACCACAAATTCTACATCCGCTTGATGTCCGTTCGTCCTTCTCTCCATTCGTTCGTCCATCCCTCCATCGATCTGTCTATCTGTCCGTCCGTCCGTCGATCTGTCTAGCTGTCCGTCTGTCCGTACGCACTATAAATCAAGAACAGCTTGACCTAGAATTTTGATATTTGGAGTCTGGATGTTTGGTTGAATTTGTAAGGCTAAGTTCGTTAACGGGCAAAATCGTCCTACTCTTTCAGGTATTTGTCATACAAAAAGTCCCTACGATACGTGTTCAAGAATATTGGCTAATAACTTCGCTACGACTTAAAATACGTTGGTTTTCCAATAGTTGCAGTTAAATGAATTAATTTGAAGCCGTTTCCATGAATCCTTTGAATAGCTGCCATACAAAAATCCTGTAAAAATATTTCACTCAATGTATTGAACTCATTATAACTGGATAAATCATTTAGCCACGAAGTTGAAATTTTGTAAAAATTAGATTTGAGGAAAAATAAAATTCGAGTTCATTATTGAGTAAGATTCCTTTATTCCTTCGGGCAGCTCCCATTTAAAAAGCCTTTAAAACACGTGTTCAGAAATGTAGGCCAATAACTTCAGAACAGTTTAAGCTACGACTTTGAAATTTGTATGTGATGATTTTTCTATTGTTGAAGCTTAATGTATAATTAGTCCATAGGCCATAGTCAGGCCTATCCTAACCTACGGAATTTTAGTGTGGTGGGTAGCGCTGGAGAAATCCACCTACCTCACTAAACTCACCAAGGTTCAACGTCTAGCTTCCACAGGAGCAACGGGCGTACTTGGCACCACACCTACAGCGGCACTAGAGATGATCCTTCATCTTCTTCCGCTGGATATTTATGGGAAGAGTGTAGCAGCAAAAAGTGGCGTTCGCCTAAGACAGTCAGGCAGCTGGGTATCTAGACCCGGGGGGCACAGCAGCATACTCGGACGGTTTAGTGAATGTAACCCGCTAGAGGATACAGACTACTTGATTCCGCAGCTCGAATTCTCTAGAAGATTCTCAACGAGGATCCCTAGCAGAGAGGGGTGGAATGTGGATCAACCCCACGAAGGGGCCTGTCATATCTACACGGACGGTTCGAAGACAGACGCGGGTACAGGTGTAGGGGTATTCTCCGCCGACTTGAACCATAGCGAGGCATTCAGAATACCGGACTGCTGTAGCGTATTTCAGGCAGAGATGATGGGAATCGTTCAGGCTTGCAATCTGCTAGAGGCTTGTGCGATGCAGAACAAATCCGTCGTCATCCTAACAGATAGTCAGGCGGCGATCAAGGCGCTTGACTCACACTTGATCAAATCCCGCCTCGTGAGGCTATGCAGGGATAAGATTAGTGCTCTATGCACCATTTGGAACGTTACAATTTGTTGGGTTCCGGGTCACAGCGGGATTCCGGGTAACGAGGCTGCGGACGAACTCGCAAGGAGAGGTTCGGCGCTGAATCAAGCGCTAGCTCTTCCAGTGATGAGGTCCATAGAGGACATTAAACATGCTATCGACGTGACGGCCATATCAGAGGCTAACACAAGATGGTCAGGACTCACATCGTGTCTCGTGGCCAGGCAGCTCTGGCCGACCCTAAATGCGAGCAGGACAAAGTTTATCCTACTCGGAGATAGGAATACTCTTCGTATCCTAATTAGTGTACTGACGGGCCATTGCCTGATCGGCCGGCACGCCAGAAGACTAGGTGTTGCGGACGTTACAGATCTGTGCCGTAGCTCTGGTGAACCTGGCGCTGAGGAAAGTATTTTCCACTTGCTTTGCGAATGCCCGGGTCTGGCCTGGAGGCGCGAGCGTACTTTAGGTACGCGCTTCGCCATAGACTTGGGCGAATTCGCAAGCATCAAGCTGAACAAGCTGCTGCAGTTTGTCAGGCTGGCGGGGTGGTTTACTTAAAATGTTGTCTTGGGCACACGGGTCCCTTTTTTCCCGTGCATGTGGGATCACAACGGACCCATTGGCGGGTCTGGCCTGGAGGCGCGAGCGTACTTTAGGTACGCGCTTCGCCATAGACTTGGGCGAATTCGCAAGCATCAAGCTGAACAAGCTGCTGCAGTTTGTCAGGCTGGCGGGGTGGTTTACTTAAAATGTTGTCTTGGGCACACGGGTACCTTTTTCCCGTGCATGTGGGATCACAACGGACCCATTGGCGGTCTATGTGCTTGGTCGCGAAGCGACCACTCACCTTACCTAAACCTAAACCTAATGTATAATTATGAAGAAAATTTCATTGGTCCTTCGTGCAGGTGCCATACAAATATCCTGTAAAAATATCTTCACTCAATTTGCGGAAGGTAGCCCTATACAAATACTAAGATTGAGCTTTCTTTCTACATATAGCAACTCTTGAGATATAAAAACCAGAATACTTTCGGCATTACCTTTACCACAATTCTTTCGTCTGGTGAAGGTCATGTTGATTAAATTCCAAAAACCTATTTTATTGAGAAATGAGACTCAATTTTATGTATTCAGCAAACTTTCCGGTACACTTATTGGTTCGCGAGATATCGAAATCTAAACTTTTTTACCCCAACCCCGCATAACACTGTCTCCCTTATTTTTTTTTTTTAAAAGAAGTAACCACATTAAGGGGTTCACTCACTCCACCCATAAAAAAATTGCAGCTTAATATCTTAGAGAGTTTTTGGGTTAGATCCTTCAACAAGTTTGCGTACGGCGTATACGGCGAACCACCGAACTCTTTTTTCTAGCCCTAAATGTGAAAATACAGAATTCAAGGCTGTCAATATTTTTTTTTTAATTTTCAGGTCGATCACAAGTTTTTATTATTAAAAACTGAGAAGTGAAAAGACAAGTTGATCTGCGCGATCTCAAAATATTGACATCTGATCAACCAAATAGGAGATAAAAAAGAAGGACATTCGTAAAGCAAACCGGAAACTTGCAGAGAATCGTCAAAATATGTGATCTTGAGCCTCTGGATTTCGGAGAATAAAGGACTCTATGCTAAAGCGAGGATCCTAATTTTGAAGGTATGGCCCAAAATCTGGACCATGGAGGAGCAAATCGAAAAAGTAGAGAATTGCAGGGAAACGATCAAAAAGTAGGAGCTAGACGCTCTGGGCCACAGATGATGAAGGAAGACCTACGCTAACTTGAGGACACTCTAGTCAACCTAAGCACGAAATTCATTGGATTTATGTGATGCGATCGTTGATACGACGAACAAGTTCATCAATACTTTTACAGAAATAGTTGGATTACAAAGTTATTGAAATTTTAAAAAACAAATTTTAATATGGAAATACGCGTTTTCGACTCGACTGCGTCCTTTATCAAACATTGACTAAGGACTCAGTCCAGTCCGAAACGTCACACAAAAATTAATTTAACAGTATTGAACCCGGAAAACGTGTATTTTCAGTTTCAAAATATACTGCGAAAACATTCATCAAATTTTAATATGTTCACAGCTTTTATGATTTTTCTTTCTATTTTATTTTAATGTATTACTTTTGAAGGAAACCACGAAATTAATGAATTTTTTTCTTTATAGCAATGAATGCTAACATCATTTTCTTAGTGCACATTTCGTTTGTCGTTTGTATCTTTTTTTGTTCAATAAATAAAGAGAACAAGTTCTGAACTATTTGAATTTAATTTATCTCGTGATCAAACGTAGATGAGTCCTTAACCTTTAAATAAAAAGTATTCTAGTTTATGAAAAGAAAATAAATTTCAAAATCAGCGAATCCCTTTCGGTAATATTCATCCAGGATATTGCCCGTCTTCCACATGGTATAAATTAAAGTTTCGAACAGTGAAAATGGAAACGATGATAGAAAATTTTCCAATTTCATCCATTTTCCCCCGACTATAAACGGACTTTCATTTGATTTTTTCTGAATTTTCGTTTCCGTTTCGAGCCCCTTGAAATACAAGAGAAAAGCAAAACTTTATCCTGCCATGTTGCCAAGAATTTTCTATTTTTTTGTCGTTTAATTCGTATTGTTGGATTTAGGGAGACACACGCTAACCGAGTAATAAAAATATTCAGAAGGAATCATAGAAGGATATAAATAAGGATTCGGAATGGTAGCGACGACGGAAGGTGCAGAAATAACAAAACACTGCATTCATTTTTATCCCGATTACGGAAGAGCACAGGAAGAAAAACAGGAAAAATGGATGAAAAGTTGACCGAGAAAGACTTTCGTTTTGTTATATTGGGAAAATTTCGTCGAAGAGATAGGAAAATGCGAAGAAATGGAATGGAGTCCCCTTGGAATCATTGTTCGAGGCGCTAGTCTGTAAGTTTTAGACGCCAGGACGAATTTCGGATGACTAAATTTAGAGAAGCTTTCCGCTGTTGTGAAAATTTCTATATTTTTCTGATTCACAATGGTTTTATTTCAGCACACATGACACATGAAACTAGAAAATTGGGATCGGCAGGAAGTGTTCTAAAGAATATCGGTAATCCTACATTTTGCATTTACGGATAGTAGAGCAGAAAATCTATCAACTTACCGTGGAATGAATTCAAGGTAAAAATTTGCCAAGAGTCTGGGCACAACTTTATTATTTTATGGGTAGAAGTCTGGAACGTGTTTAATGCTGAGATGCTGTGTAGGTTACTATGCAATCTCCTTACAGCTCAGTTGGGTTGAATATTTAAAAATCCTGAAATTAACTTTCTGGCAAATTTACGTAAAGAAATAAATTCGATATCTCATCAGATCTAAGAAATATGTAGGAATTTGTGAATATGTTTACACTACCTCGGGGTTTGGATATTAGAAAATATTAAAATCGGTTTGTAGGCTACTATATGAAAATTCTGCAGAAGTTGTAGCCAATTTGATATCGCATCTCATCTCTTCTTACACCCACTTAAGGGTTGAATATTTAAAAATCCTGAAATTAGTTTCAAGTTAAATATAAATAAAGCTCGAGGAAGTAAAAACGAATTTGATGTCTATCAGTCCTAAGAGTATGACGGAATTCGTGAAAACGTGTTCAACCCTTTTATACCCTCTTAGGGGTTGAAAAATCTAAACCCTTGAAAACGTTTTTTTCGCGATTAAAAAACAAGACCGTGAAAGGGAAAAGTTATTCGATATCTAATCAGACCTGAATTATATGGCTCAATTCGTGAAAATGTACACAAACCCTTTTCAACACCTTAGGGGTTGAATTTCCAAAAACGCTGAAAACACTTTGTATTCATTTATATGAAGAATCCGTGGAATAAAAATTAATTCAATATATCAGAAGACCTAAGAAAAAAAAGTTAAAGTAAATAGCTCGAAGGGTTATAAAGCTACGAGCCTTCTAACGATTTTGTGTAATTGGCGCACCTTTACTGCCTTGTGTTATGAGTTCAGTTTCTCTTTGCTCATTGATCCTTGACTCAACTGAGTTACTAACACTTTTGAACCATGAGTAACCAGCATTTCTTTCAATTTCAACTATTTACTTATTGATAATTAGGATAATTGTTAATAATTAAACCTGTCAGATATTGATAATATTCAGTAATTATATAAATAAAAATAAATAAAGAAAATAATAAATGAAAAAAATATAAAAAATAAATAGATGAATAAAAATAACAAATAAAAAAAAATAATAAATAAAAAAATAACATTTAAAAAAAATAACAATTAAAAAAAATAATAAATTAAAAATAGTAATAATAACTTTATTAGAAACATAAACTGAAATTTATACAGATTAGGCAAAATAAAGACGAATTTGAAATTTGATTTTGAAAAATAGTAATAAATGAATAAAAAATATACACATTAATAATTGACTCTAAAATCAATAACGACTTCTTCTGTAAATTGAAGATCCAAGATGTGCATCTTCCATTCATTTAATGCCAACTGATTCAACCTAGCTAGGTTTCTTTTCGGATTGATGGACCTCTACTTTTCAGCCGACATTCACTTCAAAAATAATAGCAGAATATAGTTAATCACAAGTACGACAAAGATATATTAAAAAGCAGAAACTTGTGTAACAGAAACGCACCGTTTTCCGAACGATTGGTCAAATGAACGGCTGATAAAATTATCGATAAGGACTATAACGTTAACGTAAAAATGTTCAAAAATTGATCCCTTTAATTTTTTGGTGACTGTTTTCATAGTACATTTTGAATTGAAAATACAAGTTTTCCGGGTTCAATACTGTTATTTTTTATTTTTTCGTGATGTTTCGGACTCGACTGAGACTGATAAAGAGTTTGATAAAGGACTCAGTCGAGTCCGAAACGTCACGCAAAAATAAATAATAACAGTATTGAACCCCGCAAACTTGTATTTTCAATTCAAAATGTAAAACAGTCACCAAAAAATTAAATTAATTGCTCCCTTTATTTTAAGTTTGAATATTTTATTTTAATAAAATTTAGACGATATCCAAATTGCACAAAAATGTTTAGAATTTTCTACTACCTGTTTTTCTTGTTAACATTGACCTTTTTAATGGGATAATCATAAAAACTATATTCTTGTTAATTATTTTTCTTGTTAAATTCGGCCCTTTTATTTGGATATTTTAATTGGTAATTAGGTAGCAAGTTATAATTGGCCCGTTGTTTTATGACTCTTTAAGTGTACCGATTATTTTAACTAGATCAGGATGTGGCAGGTAGAAGCTGTTCAGACTATAAAGGACATGCATTTTGAAAGTAACATCAGATTTAACCAATCATTGAACGTGAATGTTTGTACGGAATAATTAAACAAAAAAATAACTCTAGCAATGAATTTTTTTGATCTTCTAACGTCCGAAGCTATGGATGAGATTCAACATTGTGCAGATCAGTCAAAGTCAAAACAGGTGAAACCGGCAATCGTGGAAACCAAATTTCAGGATGGAAATTTGAAAAAGGATAAACCGAAGCAAAGTGGAATCATCAGGACCAACCGCGAAGAGGATTTGATACGAAAGATGGAACAGGAACTCTTCTCCATGGAGGATGCTCCGATTACGGACGACAATGCGACGAAGAAACTCAGCTTATTTGCAACTAACCACCAAGTCAAGCTACCAACAACCACCAGATCAGCTAATGAAAAGAGGAGTCACCACGATGTGATCCCGGAATCAGGACTTAGTCAGCCGGCTAAGAAGGCTAAGCAAAGTGAGGGCAGCAACACCGCCAAAATTGGCATTAATTTCTTCGACGCTCTCACATCTGAAGCTATGCACGAGATTGAGAGCAATATGGCAGCCAAGATACCTCCAAAACGGAGGTATGATGATGCTCGGCCCAAAAAGTCTGATCTTATTGGAGTTAAACCGGTCCAGCGTGAGAAGAAGAAAGCTCCTGGGGCGCAGATCATGGGCTTACCGGTGGCACAAAATGGTGTGATACCAAAGGTACCTTCTGATGATCGGGCTAAAAATTGCAGTGCTATTGGTGCAGCTAAAAATACGTCGGTTGATAAGAAGCAAACCACAGCGGAACGGATTAAGGGATTTTCAGCAAGCTTGCCGCCAGGAGATGTGACACCAATGTTTCCTGCAAAACAGGAACTTTCTGAAGCCGAAGTTCTTCAACAAACAATAGCAGCATGGATCCAGAAACCTTCAGCGTACCTACCAGCAACATCGAATGGAGTCTCGAATATGAGATTAGCAACTACCGGAAACGACAGCAACATGCAGATTGAGAGAAATGTGACTGTGACGTTGCCTCAACCCAAAAAAGTTGCACCGGTTGAGATGATCAGGAAACCAGTGCCACTAAAGTTACCAGTTAGCAGCACCATCAAAGCCAAACAACTGCGGAACACAAATAATGGTAATGCTACTACAAGTGTACCGCTTCATTTGGACGAGCAAAAGAACAAGAAGTCCAGCGGAAAGAAGGATATCGTCCCAAAGTCTCTTCCAAAAATCAAAGCCACAGAAGAGAAGAAGCCGCAACCATCCTCAGTTCTAACCGATGACCTCCGTAAGATCTACAAAGCGGAATTTAAAGCCACTTACGGGTCATACCGATATTTACTAGGAAAAATTCAACAGCCCGCCAATTTTGTTTTGAAATTGGGAAAAATGCTGGAAATGAAGAAAAGTGCAGACGGCGATCTATTCATGGCCGACGCGTTAAAAACAGAAATCCTGGATGTTCACAAACATATGTGCACCCAGGAGTTCCTCGCCGAAAAAGCTGAAATGGAGCGGCTTCATGAAAGGTTGGGATATTTGAAAGGTATTTTAAAAAAATAAAATTTGTTAGAATTTAATGCATGCTTCATCAACGATTTTTTTGTAAATTTATTAGAATTTTAGGTATACTTTACGATAGGTTAGGATATTCAAAAAAATTTAATTTGTCAGGTAATATTTTTGTAAATTTGTTAGTATTTAAGGTATGACGAAAAATTGATAAATAAATAGATTTAAATTTAAAAAGGTTTTATATATTTATCTTAAAACCGTTTCCGGTTTTAATAACTCCCCTAGGAGAATTCGAATTTTACTTTATTAATTGTTATTGATTATAAAAAAATGTGCTGCACATAAAATATTTGTTCACGTTTCATGACTAAAAGACACCAAAAAAGAAAAAAATTTGGTCCGTCTGTCCGCCGTACGTAATCTCGTTTGAAGGCTCGTACATCCCAAACCCTTTGAAATATTATATTAAGTTGAATTTTTTTTGTAGAAAGACTGGGTACAACCCTTTAAGTGGACACCTTTTGAGGGGTGGTGGTGTGAGGGGGAGCGTTTTCGATGGAAACCTTTAGATTGTGATATCTCACGAATTAATTGCTAGAAAAATGAAATTCGTCGCCCGAACAGAATCTGACCTGAAGCAGAGAAATAGACTCGCTCCCATGCTTTTCTATAGCGCCCTAGAATATGTCGTGAAAAAGATTCCCGTTGATACCCTACTAATGAAGTTCACTCAATTAGAGGCGTACGCGGATAACCCTAGGCAGACGACGCATTCAAATGATCATTCCTAGTCGAATGATAACTCCGTATCACGTCTGTCCGAATGAAATTGACCAATTGGTCATTCATTCCAATTACAATTGCGAGATGGTAATTCCGAAATAAAAAGTTAATTCA
This sequence comes from Beris morrisii, assembly GCA_951812415.1. Classification (NCBI taxonomy): domain Eukaryota; kingdom Metazoa; phylum Arthropoda; class Insecta; order Diptera; family Stratiomyidae; genus Beris; species Beris morrisii. Next base: position 113,267,070 of record OX638312.1, on the reverse strand, counting down.
TTCAAGCGCTCGCAACGCCATCTAGTGCCAAGCCCATGAAACTACCAAGCAACTAGTGGAGAATCAGGTGTTCCACCGTCCAAATTTTTCTATTTATTTCATGTGTGCAATAATTACGATCAATATTTTTTACGTTTCGATCACAATTGCTGACATATTAGTTAGCACTTTTCTATCACTCTATTTCAAAATATAATACGTAGCCGTGTGCCAATGTAAAAAATGCCAAGGCATTCATTCCTACAACAATAATATTTTGAGAGATTGAATATAATTCCGATAGACGTCTGTGAAGGTGTTTTTTTTGCACATTTATCCAGATTGGAGTAGTGATTAAAATTTACATTGAAAACACCAACAATATTGCTGTTTTTGTTATTTTTTATTCCTTTTCCCTGTAGATAGTAGGCTAGAATATAGATTTTAACCGGAATAGTTAACCCAGTAAGCTCACTGGGTGAACTACTCGCGATAAACCTGGCAACCGCGCAACTCGATCGTTTCGCATCAACAACCGAATACCTAGCTACAAAGTAACCCAATCAGAAACCTAGTTGAAGTATATAAGGAGAGCGGAGCAACACGATTATACCCCCCTTCTTATCGAATGTACTAGAACAGCGTAGAGGATCAAATGGAAAGATCTCAAGCTCACTAAAACCCTCTACACACACCACCGAACGAAGATTCAAGAACAGTCTCGACTGCAGACAACTGGTATAAAAGCAGATAAAGCTTTCAGAGAATGACATAGTAATTTTATTACTGTGACAGCCAGCGTGTATACGCGATCGAGTTGGTAGAAAGCGAAAGTGATCGAGTCAAGCGATATACATATAAGCGGGCGGTATTGCCATGCAGTGCGAATTATTGTGGGAATAGAATTAAAGTGCGATTAATAAATTATCACTTATTTTGATTTTAAACGAATTGTGTTTTACTTGAAATCTCGGCGAACCCCTAGCTCGCAACAATATTGAAAAAAGTTATAAAGAATCGTAAAAACAGCAATGTTGTTGTTATTTTGTATATAAATTTTAATCACTACTCTAATCTGGATAAATGCGCAAAAAAAACACACCTAATGTTAAATTTCATTGGTCATTGAATGCGAATGATCATTCCCCTAATGATCATTCGAATGCGTCGTCTGCCTAGGGTATAAATATCATGGCCAAATCTATACCAGACGCGAAGGAAAAGACTGTCTGGACTCAACGGAAAAGGATATGCTGAAATTCCAATTTCCAATTCCAAAAATTGCTACACTAAAATTTCATTTCAAATTTTTCATTTCCACGTTTTAGGAGTAGTAAACCTCAAAAAGAAAAGATCGTCTGTCCGCCGTATATGCCGACGTAAAAGCGTTTGAAGTCGCGTAGCTTATAAACCCGTTGAGGTATTAAGGTGAAATTTTTATTTTTTTTATTTTTGCGGTGTGAGGGAGAGGTGGAGGAGCGTTTTAGACGAAAAATTTTGGTTTCTATAATAGATCTAAGCAACCGCTTATTTTGGGAGGCTGAAACTTGGAACTGGAACACTTGCAAACAAATTGGCTATAGGGACTTAGGGGTTGTGGGAGTGGGGAAAATAATGTGTCCCCAGTGTTTAAAAGTTGGGATTGAAACATTTTAAAATCCATATCTCCTGAACGGAAATCGAAAACAGGGCACAGGCAGAGCAAACTTCGCATATATAAAACCCTAACAATACCTGTGCTACTGATCCTTATAAAATTTCGTAAGCTACAATGAGTCGGCCATGTGGAGCGAATGGACGAGGGAAGAATTCCCAAACGCCTACTGAAAGGTAGAGCTCAGGACAATCGATCGGTAGAAAAGATACGAGGACGCAGTTGACGCAGATTTCAGATCGCTGAACTGAAATGTCTTCAGACAATGTATCCTACAGGTCCCGGCCCGATTTGGGCTGTCGCGCTATTGATGATGATAAGATGGAGGTGGGGTGATAAGAATTTTTCTAAAAAATTTGGGCTTCAGAACAGTTTATGATAGATTATTTACGAGAGGTCGGCCTAATAGACCTTAGCAGAGGTGGGGTGTAGGGGGTGACAGAACATCACAGTTTTAGGAAAAACCAAAAAAAATTGCCAATTTTCTATCTCCTAATCATATCAACCCCCTAAGACATCACCAAAAAATTTAAAAACGGATTTATAAGATATTTAAGATATAAGATATTTATTTAAATTTTTCGTCATACCTTAAATACTAACAAATTTACAAAAATATTACATGACAAATTAAATTTTTTTGAATATCCTAACCTATCGTAAAGTATACCTAAAATTCTAATAAATTTACAAAAAAATCGTTGATGAAGCATGCATTAAATTCTAACAAATTTTATTTTTTTAAAATACCTTTCAAATATCCCAACCTTTCATGAAGCCGCTCCATTTCAGCTTTTTCGGCGAGGAACTCCTGGGTGCACATATGTTTGTGAACATCCAGGATTTCTGTTTTTAACGCGTCGGCCATGAATAGATCGCCGTCTGCACTTTTCTTCATTTCCAGCATTTTGCCCAATTTCAAAACAAAATTGGCGGGTTGTTGAATTTTTCCTAGTAAATATCGGTATGACCCGTAAGTGGCCTTAAATTCCGCTTTGTAGATCTTACGGAGGTCATCGGTTAGAACTGAGGATGGTTGCGGCTTCTTCTCTTCTGTGGCTTTGATTTTTGGAAGAGACTTTGGGACGATATCCTTCTTTCCGCTGGACTTCTTGTTCTTTTGCTCATCCAAATGAAGCGGTAGACTTGTAGTAGCATTACCATTATTTGTGTTCCGCAGTTGTTTGGCTTTGATGGTGCTGCTAACTGGTAACTTTAGTGGCATTGGTTTCCTGATCATCTCATCTTGAACCGGTGCAACTTTTTTGGGTTGAGGCAACGTCACAGTCACATTTCTCTCAATCTGAACCACAGTTCCATGCATGGTGTCGTTTCCGGTAGTTGCTAATCTCTTATTCGAGACTTCATTCGATGTTGCTGGTAGGTACGCTGAAGGTTTCTGGATCCATGCTGCTATTATTTGTTGAACAACTTCGGCTTCAGAAAGTTCCTGTTTTGCAGGAAGCTTTGGTGTCACATCTCTTGGTAAGCTTGCTGAAAATTCCTTAATCCGTTCCGCTGTGGTTTGCTTCTTCTCAACCGACGTATTTTTAGCTGCACCAATAGCAATAGTCTTCTTGGCCCGATCATCAGAAGGTACCAGTTTTGCTGGTACCTTTGGTGTCACACCATTTTGTGCCACCGGTAAGCATGCCGAAGATTCCCTAATCTGCGCACCAGTAGTCTTCTTCTCATGCTGGACCGGTTTAACTATGACTGATCCAATAAGATCAGACTTTTTGGGCCGAGCATCATCATACCTCCGTTTAGGAGGTATCTTGGCTGCCATATTGCTCTCAATCTCGAGCATAGCTTCGGAAGTGAGAGCGTCGAAGAAATTGATGCCAATTTTGGCGGTGTTGCTGCCCTCACTTTGCTTAGCCTTCATGGCCGGCTGACTAAATCCTGATTCCGGGATCACATCGTGGTGATTCCTCTTTTTAGTAGGTGATCTGGTGGTTGTTGGTAGCTTGACTTGATGGCTAGGTTCAAATAAGCTGAGTTTCTTCATCGCATTGTCGTCCGTAATGGGAGCATCCTCCATGGAAAAGAGTTCCTGTTCCATCTTCCGTATCAAATCCTCTTCGCGGTTGGTCCTGATGATTCCACTTTGCTTCGGTTTATCCTTTTTCAAATTTCCATTCTGAAATTTGGTATCCTCAATTACCGGTTTCACCTGTTTTGATTTTGACTCATCTGCACAATGTTGAATCTCATCCATAGCTTCGGACGTTAGAAGATCAAAAAAATTCATTGCTGGAGTTGTTTTGAGTTCGTTTTTTGTTTAATTATTCCGTACAAACGTTCACGTTCAATGATTGGTAAAATCTGATGTTACTTTCAAAATGCATGTCCTTTATAGTCTGAACAGCTTCTACCTGCCACATCCTGATCTAGTTAAAATAATCGGTACACTTAAAGAGTCATAAACAACGGGCCAATTATAACTTGTTACCTAATTACCAATTAAAATATCCAAATAAAAGGGCCGAATTTAACAAGAGAAAATGGTTAACGAGATTATCCCAGAAAAACAGGTAGTAGAAAATTCTAAACATTTTTGTGCAATTTGGATATTGTCTAAAATTTTATTAAATATAGCCCCGTTCCGCGGCTACGCTTACGTTTGTATGGTGCTATACTATCGAAACTGTTATTCGATATGTAACTATATGTAACACACTCATTTGTTTTTTCGCTCGCCACCTATTATAGAATAGTTTTACTAATACAGAAAGCTTCGTGGGCGTGCGCTCAACATATCAACAAAGTTTCATGGCAACCGAATGAATGGTTTAGGAAGGCATACGGGAAAAAACAAACCAACAATTAGAGCACCAGGGTACTAAGATCGCAAAAATTAGAAAAATGTCAAAAAAAACCATTGCTTTTGATTCGATCAGTGTGAACTTCACAGGAACCATTCCGGGACTATTCTACATGTTCCCTGAAAATTTGATCAAAATCGGTTCAGCGGTTTAGGAGTCTATAGGGAACATACATCCTATTTTATATATCATATGTAGATAGTGTTTCTTAAATATCTCGACTCCACTGCTATCTACCGGTTCCAAATTTTTTTAATGAATTTATTTTTACTTAAATAATATATTATAGTGAATTTAAGCCAAATCGTACCATAAAAATCTAAATATCTCGACTGCAGTGCCACCTACCGGAAGCAAAATGAATTTAATCTTTCCTGCAGACCATACTAATATTTTCACCAAAGCGGTTCTCGAGTTTCTAACCTAATCTACTCTCCTAATTCAAAAATTTAAAAAGTAAAGCACGAAAATCTCTAAAACAATTTTTAATTATAATAACTTCATAAGCAGTATCTTATACCTGATTTACATCGTAAGATTTTGACAAGTAGAATTTGAAATTTCGAAAAGCGTTTACAACGCTCTGAAGATATTTGTATGACAACGACTATAATGATAAAATGTGTAATTTATTTTGAAAGAATTCACTTTTGGAAACGAAAAAATTTAAATTGAATGAACAAGAGTCAAAAGCTTGCATTATCATGCAATTTGAAATTTTGTAATATTTTATACAGGTAGTTGTGGTGACAGAGAATTTGAGGTTAACGAGTGCATCAACAATATCCTGTAATTACTTTATTATTTTTTAATAATAAAGTATTGTGGTCGACCTGAAATTTCAAAAAAATTTGATACCCTGAAATTTTGTATTTACACGTTTTAGGACTAGTAAGCACCAAAAAAGTAAAAAAAAAAATGTCCGTCTGTCCGCCGTATACGCCGTACGCAAAATCGTTTGAAGGCGCGTAGCTCCCAAACCCGTTGAGGTATTAAGTTGAAATTTTTATGGTGGGTAGAACCCCTACAGATGGTATCTTTTAAGGTGGTGGGGGTGTAAGGGGGGATGAGGGGGGAGCGTTTTAGACGAAAAATTTTGGTTTCCAGATCTCAGGAACCACTTATGCTAGGAGGCTGAAACTTGGAACTTATGTAGTACTATGATAGTGGACTCATTTGCAAAAAAAATTATCGATAAGGGTTAAGGGGTGTAGAAGTGTGGGGGGGGGGGAAACAATGAGTCCAAAACGCTTGAAAGCCAGGTTGCCCTTAGGGATACTTGAAGATTAGATAAGGGCTAAAATTTTTAAGGGGGTTGTGGGGTTGGGAGGTGAAAACTTTGGATTACAATATCTTCTGAACCAATTACACCAGGAAGATAAAATTTGGTTTCTGTATATGGGATCACAAGAGGAGTCGAGGGGGGAGGTTGAGCACAAGTGGAGGATAGCAATTTCTCAAAAAATGTCATATTTATTTCTCAGAAATCGTATCAGATATGATCTTGAAGATTTTACAGCAGTTGGGATCGGTAGACCTCTAGTGGGAAAAAAAAATTTAGTGAAGGGGGTATAGGGGGTGATGGTGAAAAGGGGTAGATAGAAAAAAATTTCTGATTTTTATTTCTCAAAAACCTTAATGAGTATAAAGCTAAAAATTTAGGATTATATAGAGCCACTATAGAGACATCCTAGGGGTAGCGAGGTACGGGGGTGAGGGGTGTTTTTTGTTATTTCTTAGAAACGGCTTATGCTAGAAAGTTGAAACTTAGTACGTATATGTAGATGTACTATTAGAGTATTTAAAGCAAAAAAAAAGTCCAGATTTTTATTGGCGTTTAGAGGTTGAGTAAAAAAAAGTCCGTGAATCCATATTTTCACAAACTTCGTTAAAACTTTTAGATATGTCGAGCTATCAAAGCAATTATACTTCTGCGGGCTATTTATATAAGCGCTTAGTAACGATCTTCAAAGTTTTTCGATATCCAACCCCTAAGGGGGTGTAAAGTGGTTGTGTACATATTCACGAATTCTGATATATTTCTAAGGTATATTGAGATTTTTAATTTACTTTTACTTCTATAGCTCTTAATTAAATCCGCTGGGGATATTGTTCAAGTTTTCACTGATTCCGAAAATCTCTTAGGTTGTGATCGAATTCGCTTTTACTACTATGAATTATTCTATTGATAAAAAAATACGTAAGTAAATAAAAAAAATCTGCCAACAGTCTGGGTGCAACTTTATTATTTTATGGGTAGAAGTCCGAAACGTGTTTAATGATGAGATGCGGTGTAGGTTACTATGCGACTGACAACCTAAGAAATAAACTATTTGGAACTTTATTTTTTAGGTTGTCAGTCGCATAGTAACCTACACCGCATCTCATCATTAAACACGTTTCGGACTTCTACCCATAAAATAATAAAGTTGCGCCCAGACTGTTGGCAGATTTTTTCAAATACACTTTTCCTAAAAAAAACAAATCTAGTACACTCACTTTCTGAACATGCCTCATAAACACCGATAAAAAATGCTTAAAAATGCTTAAAAATGGTAAAAAAACATACTGCAGTCACGATCGGCTGCAAGCCAATCGTATAATACTCTAGATGAATACTGAACTCCGATTTATATTGTAGTTGGGGATAAAGTAGAATTACGTGTGTGCATGTTGTATGTCCTTTATTAAGGACTGCCATTAGATTGCTACTCAAAACTAAAAGACAATATTCAGTGTTTAATTTCATATCTTGAACTGGGTAAGTCATCGAAAAAAAATGTCCTTTTTAAAGGACTTTCACATGGGAGGTGCAGGAAGGACTCACTCGATTTCTTACATATTTATCCTTTTCCTTGGAACCATTTAAAAATGATCGTGAACAAAATTTGAAATTCGTAGCTTGAAGCGTTCAAAAGTTATCGAAAAATATTGTTGAACACGTGTCTTAAGGACATTTTGTATGGCAGCTACCAGAAGGAGTAAAAGGATTTCGCTTATTAGTAAACTCGAACTTCGTTTTTACTCAAAACTAATTGGTACAAAATTTCCAATTCATAGCTAAAAGATTACTTGAGTTATAGTAAGTTCCGTAAATTAACTGAAGACGTTTTGACAGGATATTTGTATGGCAGCTACACGAAGGACTAATAGGATTTTCTTCATAATCATACATTTAGCTCCAACTATTGGAAAAATAACACACACAAAATTTCAAAGACGTAGCTTAAACCCTTCTGAAGTTATCGACCAATATTCTTGAAGACGTATTTTAAGGACATTTTGTATGGCAGCTACCAGAAGGAGTAAAAGGATTTCGCTGACTAGTAAAGTCAAACTTTATTTTCACTCAAAACTAACTTGTAAAAAATTTCGAATTCGTAGCTAAAAGATTACTTGAGTTATAGTGAGTTTCGTAAATTAAGTGAATACATTTTGACAGAATATTTGTATGGCAGCTACCCGAAGGACTAACAGGTTTTTCTTCATATTCATATATTCAGCTCCAACTATAGGAAAAATAACACATACAAAATTTCAAAGTCGTAGCTGAAACCCTTCTGAAGTTATCGACCAATATTCATGAGCACGTGTTTTAAGGACATTTTGTATGGCAGCTACCCGAAGGAGTAGGACGATTTTGCCCGTTAACGAACTTAGCCTTATAAATTCAACCAAACATCCAGATTCAAAATTTCAAGATCCTAGGTGAAGGCGTTCTTGAGTTACCGTGCTAACGGACAGACGGACGGACGGACGGACGGACGGACGGACGGACGGACGGACGGACGGACGTCAGGCGGATTTGAGGTTTTTGGGCACAAATAAACAAAAAATAATATATACCTTTTTTTCGTCCGAGGCTTGGTTCTGTGCGTTACAAACTTTTGGGCTGGATTAAACTTATAATACTCTATATGATTTCATCTAGAGTATAAACAGGCGTGTACTCGTATATGGACGGGTGTTTTACTCAGTTTTACGAATCCTTACTTATAGCAGTGCACCCTGTATTGATTAATTCGAAAAAATGTTAATACCTGCTGAAAAAAAATCTATGAAAAATGCAATCGTTGATGTTATAATATTCTAGCATTTTGAAATTGGTACTAGCTGAAAAGTTATTTCGTTATTTTCCTTGCGATTTCCAGCTACAAAGCGCAATATCCCCAGACACTTTAATTTGGTAAAAAGCACCACTTTATCTAGTTTTCCCGACAACGCTCTTGGTAAAACATAAATTCCATAAGAAAAGCAAATCTCCCTGGTCGAGCTCTTGCTACAGTACAGAGAATTTAATCAAACTAACAACCAAAATAAAAGCTTTTCCGTAAACTTGGGAAAAAAACCGGAAATTTCACAACAAATGAAAATGATTGAGATGGCTACTATATGCACTGTAATACTATTTAGTGCAAGGACTTTTGAGTGGTAAGGAGGTTTCCAGGACTCGGGACTAACGACTCACACAGGCTTGGAATCGATTTTTTTTCCTATTTTGCTCTTTCATGTAAACATTATGGAATGCTTTCTGGCAAAATTCCATAGAAAACAGACACGACCGACCTTTGAATGAAGTCCTTATTACGTGATTGGGACCATTTTATTGGTATGGAAGGATATCCTTATGTATAGTACGTGGTACAGGGTCGTATATATAATTGAAGAGATTTCAAACAACAAAGCGATCCTTTCCATATGTCGAAAGTTTTTGGCTTAACAAAATCCATCCTATGTGTCTATTGCTTAACGATGACCTTGTTATGCAAAAAAATCGTCTCTTAAATTTTCAATTCACCCTACACCTTATTGCCGGAGATTTACCTTTTGATTCAGTCGAGCGTAGGTTTATCCAACTCAATCCAACCCGACTGTAGTGGAGGTCCGTAGCTGACCCTTGAAGTCCCATTCAGACCAAAGTGGGATCTTAATCAGGTTTATCCTGATTTTCGCTATAAAATACCTGTCCATAATATAATCACAGTGGTGTCCCTTTAAATTTGGATAACTATAAGGGCTCGTAAGTGCTGTTGAAGAATTTCGAAAATTATTTTATTTGCTTTAAGTTGAGCATGCCTTTTTGAACGATAACGCAATTATTTTATTAAGGATTTTATTACGAATTGTGGATTTGGAAATTATTGTTTTGGTTTTGAAATCTTTTCCATCGATCCAAACACATCTTTAGCACGACAAAATTCCTATATCTACAATTAGAAGAGTTAATTAAAATTAAAAGGGACTTCATATTTATGACTACCATAAAATTTGGTGTTTTCACGTTTGAGGGCTATTAAACCCATAAAATAAGAAAAGTCCGTCAGTCCGCCGTGTACAGACGCATTAGAAGGCTCGTATTTTACAAACCCTTTAAGTTATTAGGTTAAAATTTGGTGGGTAGATTGATTGGGTGGGTGGTCATTTTCGGGAGACTGTGGATGTACGAGTAAATGGAGCAGGGGTGTGTTTTAGATGAAAATGTTGGTTTCTATATCTCGAAATCCCTTGTACTAGGAAGTTGAAACTTGAAATTTAAATAGAGCTATTTAGGAGTGTTTATGTAGGGGGTGAAGGGTGGAGTAAGCAATGGGTCCGGAACGCAGGAATCGAGTCATTCGAAAATCGATATCTCCTGAACGGTTCCAGTCACGTAGTTGATACTAGGTTTTTTATTGTAGGCATTCCAGGGGAGTCTGTTTCATAAAAGATGTTGAGGGAGTAGTGCCACGCCGGGTTTGAGGGTAAAAATTGTTGGATTTAAGCGAATTTTGCAGGAAAGATTAAATATGGTTTGCATAAGTAGTTGAACAAGTGGAGTATTTTAAATATATGACGGAGCACCGAATTGGAGGATTAAATATTTTTTGTTGAAAATCGGTTCTTATATCTCAAGAACTATTTGAGACAGGATTTTGGAATTTATACAAAGGTTGGGTTCATCAAATAGGGGTGGGCTGGTTGAGGGTGAAATGTAAAATATTTTAATTTTTATATCTCGTGAGTGGCTAAAGATAAAAAGCGGAAACTTGCTTTGTGTATTGGGCTATTGTTCTAAAAATATAAGTTTTGGTAGGAGCAACACGGTACGGGTGCAGGGTGGTTCTTTTCTCATCCCAGAAACGGATTGTCGTAGAAAGTGGAACAACGCCTAAGAGGGTGTAATTGGTTTATTACCATTTTACCATATCTCTTTTCTGACGAGATATCGAACTAGTTTCACTTTCATTGGCTTTTTATATAATCGCCTTAAAAACGAGTCCAATTTCATTATATTCATTTCGTAAGGGCGAGAAATGGGATTGTATACATATTCACGAATTTCGCCATATATTTTAGGTCTGAATATGGATTCTTATTTGTAGCAAGAGGTACTGTTAAATGTTGAAAGTTGTCTTTCAAGAAGTTTTTCGATCGACGATTTATTATAAATTTTCCAAATACCATTCTTGTCTAGTGTTTCGACTTGACCGCGTGCTGGATTATGACCCAAAATCGTAAATGGTATTTAAAGGTTGTCAGTAACATCGGTACTTAAACCGCACTTTGATTTTAACCGCTTCCCAAACTTTATCTTGAAAAATAATAAAGTTGTGCCTAGATTGTTGGCAGTTTTCTGTTTTGATATTTAAACTAAGGTTCTATATAAAAATATATACATATAAAACGTAGTTAAAAGAACAAATTCTGATTTTTATTTCTCGAAAACCGCAAAGAATAGAACGCTAAAAATTGACGACTATATATAGCCACTATAGCGGTATCCTAGAAAAGTAAAACTTTGTATAGGAGTGGCAATATACGGGAGTGAGGCCTGGTTTCTTATATCTCGGAAATGGTTTATGCTAGAAAGTTGAAACTTAAACGAAACGTATATGAAGATGTAGGTACTACAGGAGTAATTGAAGTAAGAGTTTCATTGGAGTACAAAAAAAATTCCGGAAAAGGGGTTTTTCACGAATTTCGATATTTCTTTTGGGGATTTCAAGTTATCAAATTAATTTTACTTCTATTGGCACTTTATTTAAGCACCTAGAAAGGATTTTTGAAATACGTTTCGATGAATTCCGATATTTTTTTTAGACTTAATGAGATATCGAATTCACTTTCACTTCTAAAGACTTTAAACATAGAAAATACAAGTTTTCCGGGTTCAATACTGTTGTTATTTATTTTTGCGTGACGTTTCGGACTCGACTGAGTCCTTTATCAAACGGACTCAGTCGAGTCCGAAACGTCACGCAAAAATAAATAACAACAGTATTGAACCCGGAAAACTTGTATTTTCAATTCAAGATGTATTGTGAAAACATTCACCAAACAACTTTAAACATAGTCGGGGAAATAATCGATTTAAGCATTTTTTCATATCAAGCCACCTGGGGGTGTAAGATATTGCTCAAGTTTTCACGAATTCCGACACATCTATTAGATTCAATGAGATCGAATCCGCTTTTAATTTAATGGGCTTTATATAAAATCTGAAAATAGTCTGGGCGAAACTTTATTATTTTTCGGGTCAAAGTTTGGGAACGGTCAAAGTCGGAGTATATCATGAGTTGTTTCGAGATTATTAGATTTCTTGAAAAATTAATTTTGTTCTTAAGATAAAAATATATAAAATAGAGATTTTTAGCCGATTAAACATTGAAAAAGTCCGTGTAGACTATTCAAACTTCGGTATATTATGAACACTAAAAGCCCATAGAAGTAAAAACGAATTTGCTGTCTTACCAGACTTAAGAGATATGACGAATTGTTAAAACATTTATAAAGCCATTACTTCCACTTCGGGTTTGAATTTCGAAAAAATTGTGAAACAGGTTTTTAAACGATTTCATAAGAAAGCAATTTGAGACCTCATGGGACACGAAGAATTTTGAAAAATTTGTGAAAACATAAGCAAACCCTTCACACCCCCTTTGTTCTTGAAATTAAAAAAAATCGTGAAATTTGTTTTTAGGTCATTACATCAAATGCCGTAATAACCAATTTTATATCTCATCAGAACTAAGGGTTGACAAAAATTGTGAAAACATATGCAAACCCTTGGGGGTTGAATATCCAAAAATTGAGAAATGGGTTTGTAGGCGATTATACAAAAAGTCTGTGGAAGTGAATAGCAACCTAATATCTCATCAAACCTAAGAAATATGTCGATGCTTTGAAAAGCATACAACCTACTTACACCTCTTAGGATTGAATATCTAAAAATATTGAAACTGACTTTTTGGCTCTTATATAGGAAACCTTAGGAAGTAAAAATAAATTCGATATATCATCAGATCTAAGCAATATGTAAGAATCTGTGAAAACATATGCAACCTCCTTACAACCACTTAGGGGTTGAATATCCAAAAATCCTGAAAGGAGTTACTAAATAAATATGTAGACAGCACGAGAAAGTAAAAACCAATTCAATTTGTTATCACTTCTAAAAAATATGGCGAAATTCGTAAAAACGTGTTCAACTCTTTTATACCCTTTTCAGGACTGAAAAAGGAAAAAACTTTAAAACGAGTTTTAGGCGATCAAAGTGAAAAGATATTCGATATCGATCAGACCTGAGGGATATGGCAGAATTCGTGAAAAAGTATGCAACCCCTTTATACCCCCTTAGGGGTCGAATTTCAAAAATCACTTTCTAGGTAATTATATGAAGAAGCCGTAGAATAAAAATGAATTCAATATTTGAAAAGACCTACTAGATATGACGAAAATCGTGAAAATATATGCATTCCATTTTCACTGATAATTTTTTTCGCCCTCCTTCCGAACGTCAATGGATATTCGAAATTTCTTTTATTTAAACTATTTTTCTAGTTGATTTACATATACATACTGAGTTTCAACTTTGTAGCATAAGCCGTTCTATAGATAGGAAAAACACCCCCAACCCCGTACCATATTACCCATATAAAAAATTATATTTTTCCAACAAGCTACTACTATATGTCTATCCAAATACCAAGTTCCAGTTTTATATCATTATAGGTTCTCGAAATATAAAAATCGGAACTTTTTCTTTTTTACCCTCCCCCACCCTCACCCTCTACACCCCCACCACAAAACTCTTTCAAATTTTTTTCAGATAGGGGTCTATTAGTCCTACTTCTGGTAAAAATTCTAAGCATCTATCTTACACTGTTCTTGAGATATGTGACGTGATTTTTTTTAAAAACTCTTATCCCCTCCTCTTCCATGCTCCACCATCCTTTTAAAAAATTTTACTTTCATCAAACTTTATTTGTCAACCTTTCTACATAAACCGAATTTAGTTTTTCTAGTGCAATTGGTTCGTGAGATATCATAATCTAAAGTTTTTCACCCCCACCCCCGCACGCCACTGCCACCACACAAAAATTTTTTTTCCGATCTATTCTCCTAGTATACCTACAGATATTCATTAAGTTTCAATTTTGTGACGTTAACCGTTTAGGAGATATGGATTTTAGAATGTGTCGATCTCGGCTTTTTTGCGTTTTGGACGCATTATTTTTCCCCCCACTCCCACACCCCTTCACCCATACCACCAATTTTTTTTGCAAATGGGTCCACTATTAAAGCTCTATATAAATTCCAAGTTTCAGCTTCCTACCATAAGCGGTGGCTGAAATCTAGAAACCAAAATTGTTCGTTTAAAACGCTTCCCTCACCTCCCCCCTCAAACCCCTTCCCCTCAGACTTTGGCCACTTCAAGGGGCCTACCCAATCTATCCACGAAAATTCAACTAAATAGCTCAAAGGGTTTGGGTACTACGAGCCTTCAAGCAATTTTGCGTACACCGGTCGACGTACGGCGGTCAGACGGACTGAACATTTTTTTTGCCTTTTTCATGTAAACTAGTCATGAACCGTGAAAAAAAAAATTTTCAGAGTAGCAAATTTTTTTTAAAAAATCGATCACAATACTTTATTATTGAAATAATAAATTAATAATGATCTCAAAATGAATTTGACGTCTTTGCGATGTCCAACCCTTAGGAGGGTGTACACCTTTACGAATTCCTGCATACCACTTAGGTCTGACAAGATATCGAATTGTTTTTACTTAAACTTAAGCTTTTTCTATAAACCCATAAAAAACGAATTCAGAATTTTTTGATATTCAACCCACTTATGCGATATGTCGGTATTTTTATCCCCCATGTTTTTATTGAAATTAAAATGAAAATACGTAAATAGATATAAAAAAATACCTGCCAACAGTCTGAGTGAAACTTAATTATTTTTTGGATAGAATTCCGGAACGCTTTTAATGCTTAGGATACTACACGACTGACAACCTGAAGAATAACCAGGAGGCTATTTTGAACAACATCAGTTAGCATATATTTATAATAGTATCTCTCAACTTCTTTGAATTAAATACAGTTTTGATTTTAAAAAAATTAAATTATCAAACAATTGGCAATTGTTCATTTTGGTCGCTGTTATCACTTTACATATTCACTTTTCAGTTAAAATGTTCATCGTTCCGCTTGCGCAGTAAAAGTGATCATTATCTCAAGCTCTGCTACACTTACTAAGATAAGTATGTATTGACCCGTGTTTTATACAAAATTCTAAGTCATATATAAACGTGGACTAAATAGTAAGGGTTTTTTTTCGAATCAAAGTGAATTGGATACTCCTTTCGAGACGGATATAAGCCATTTTCCGTTCAGGGTCTACATGCATCCAGAAAAACCATAGCATAAAAATTGGGAAAAAAACCAGTACAATGTACCTCAGTCCTAAAGCTTGAAACACAGAATCGCGTCTTTTCAAAAAGCAAACCCTCATTAGTTTTCGGAAATTAGCTGAAGATTATGGAATATAAGGTGGAGGTATCAAATTTAATATTTGTGCTGAACTCAACAACTTAAAAGTAACTCCAGCAATTGATCTTGTGGAACTTCTTTCCTGATTGTGTTAAAACACAGAAAGTTAATCTTTCTTCAACGAATCTACAAGAGCATTAAACTTATCTGGCTGCTTAAACCGTACCAGCTTTCTTTACCGGATAATCCCGGAAATTTCGTCCACGACACAAAGCCATTCAGCGGCGAGGTATCCTTAAGAAATGAAAAATATGGCTTCGTTCTAAACTAAGAGAGAATGTATTTACCTTTAAATCATGTTCAATTCACCTTTAAATTGAGCAATTTCAAGGTACTGGCTGTAACTTTCAAGGTAAATCCCTCAGGAGAAATTTGTTTAAGGTGTAACGCACGAATATCCTTTTTCATACAATAATTTCGGCGAACGCGTTCCCTTTCAGCGTTCAGGGGTGGACAAACTGAGTGAAAATGAGCCTGGGGTGGTAGTACTTTTCGATTCTAATCCAAAAGAATCGAAATATACGAGTATTGGATACGTGGCATAGTGTGGCGCAATGAATTCGCCGTTGGAAACATTTTATTTGAACAGCACCAACGCCATAACTCACATAGCTCACTTCCGAAACCATTTCAACAATTTTCATATTGACCTACATTTCGTAATAAAAAGTCATTTTCCCCAATATACAACATGAAAAGCCTGGAGCTTTTCATTTCATTGGGTACGCTCCATATGTGCCACCTTTTTTTTTTTTTACAAAAGTACGGTCGCAAACACACAGGACCTTTTCGTACAAAGCTTATATTTTTGGAGTGAAAACTCCAACAAAATCATGTTCGAAGGATGCCATCGATAAGGACATTCATCTGTACCCATCAGGACGTATACTTGTAGTATATGAAGTCGTAGTAGCCGGGACATAGGACGCTATAATGTAGCCGATATCGCAATGAAGGAAGCGTGTGAAGTTTAACTATTCTCGTTTCTCGTAGTAACAAAAACCTTACCGTCCCGGAAAAAGGAGCAGTCCCGGAACACTTTTGGCATTGTATTGTACTTGATAGTAAGAAATATTGTTACTGGTTTCTTCTCCTTTGTGCTAAAAGAACGAGTCTTATATGGGCAATAAGGAGCTGGGATCAATTTATCACTTGAAAAGTTGTTGGTTATTGCTTTAGGTCCTTTTTATAGGATGGATACGGATGGCTTAAAACATTCATCAGTCAGCCATAAGCTCGGATTGGTTTTTAACTTACTAATTTAAGGATTTCGATTTTAGAAGGTTACTAATAAACTTAATATTCCGCATTGACGACTCTTAGGGTGGAAAAAAAACCCTATGCAATACCTTTTCACTTAAGAGGTAGACGATCTCTTCTCCATATTAATGAGTTTGGTCCTTTCCCGTAATCAAATGGATGAGGATATCCAGTAGAAATCCAAAATAAATATTATTCTAGGCTGAACCACTGTACAGTTTGTCGCACCGCAAATTGGACAGGTTATTAGTCAAAAAAGCTGGAAAGATTTGTGTTTTCTTCACGTTAATTGACTATGGAAAATGAATAATGGTTGTGATCTTGGATAGGTCTGAGTTAATTGATACACAGCACGTATGTAGAGCTCATATTAGAAAAGTATATTCATTGGGTAATTTAAACTTCATTTTTGAAGTTTTGAAGTTTCAAAAGACAATTAGATATTTTTGTCGTGGGTCATGCATCTCAAGCGCTCTTCTAGATATACTCGTAGATGCGTACCTATGATGGTTTGCGTGGGAGGGCGATTTGACATGCAAGGTTGCCTAAAATGACAAATAAATTCAGTAAATTAAACTTTATAGTTTGAGTCTTTTAATTCTTTGCGCACCAAATTTTGACTCAAAATATGATAAAGCTAAACCCCATTTTTTTTTTATAAACTTTCTGCCTAGTTTTTTGTGTGTTCTTCATTTTAGTTAAAGCAAAGGCTAGAGCTTATTTTTAAAAAAAATTCAAGTTACAGATTTAGGTAGGTATATCAGAGCACTCTTTTCGACTGAAGTATAAGGAGCTAGACGATATGCATCTTTTCTCAACAGCGAAACCAGATTAAAAAATCTGCCAACAGTTTGGGCCCAACTTTATTATTTTTTGGGTAGAAGTCCGAAACGTGTTTAATACTGAGATGCGGTGTAAGTCGCTATGCGACTGATAACCTAAAAAATAACGTTCAGGAGGCTATTTGTAACGTTATCAGTCGCATAGTGACCTACAGCTCATTACTCCAGTTCTGTACATCAATAAAATTTGGAACTTTTTTTTGCTTTAATTACTCCTGTAGTACTTCTACATATACATACTAAGATTCAACTTTCTAGCATACGCTGTTTCTGAGATATGAAAAACCACCCCCACCCCGTACCTTGCTACCCCTATAAATAAATTTATTTATTAAGGTTTCTTCTACATTGACTCTATATAGTCGTAAATTCTTCTCGTTCCACCCCCTCCCACTGTCACCACCTTCGCCAGCACCACAAACAATTTTTTTCTTGCTAGAAGTCTACTTGCCCTAACTCCGTTAAAATTTCTAAAATAATATCTGGTACGGTTCTTGAGATATAAAAATTAAAATTTTTGAAAAATGGTTATCCCCCCACTTTTGTACTCCACCTCCTCTCTCAAAATTTTTACATTCAGTAGACTCCACTTGTGATCTTATATACAGAAACCAAATTTCATCTTCCTGGTACAATTGGTTCGGAAGATATTGTAATCTAAAGTTTTTTACCCCCCACCCCTAAACTCCACTTCCCCTCTTAAAAATTTTAAACCTTGTCTACTCTTCTAGTATCCCTTAAGATAACTACAAAGTTTAACCCTTCTGAGATCAACGGTTCAGGAGATATGGATTTTAGAATGCTTCAATCCCAGCTTTCAAACGTTTCGGACACATTGTTTTTCTCCCCACTCCCACACTTCTCAACCCTTGTCACCACCTATTTTGCAAATAGGTCCACTATATAATTTTTTTTTCTAAAACGTGCCCTCTCCTCCCCCTTACACCCCCACCACCATAAATATACCAATCGTAGGGGTTCCCCAAATCTACCCGCCATAAAAATTTTAACTTAATATCTCAACGGGTTTGTGAGCTATGCGCCTTCAAACGGGTTTGCGTACGGCGTACGGAGTCTACGGCGGACAGACGGACATTTTTTTTTGCTTTTTTGGGACTACTAGTCCTAAAACGTGAAAATAAAAAATTCCAGGGTAGCAATTTTTTTGAAATTACAGGTCGATCACAATACTATATTATTAAAAAATAATAAAGTAAAACCTGTAAAATCTGGTTTGCAATACGATTAAATTAAAAAATCTGCCAACAGTCTGGGCGCAACTTTATTATTTTATGGGTAGAAGTCCGAAACGTGCTTAATGATGAGATACGGTGTTGGGTACTATGCGACTGACAACCTAAAAAATAACGTTCCAAATAGCTTAATGGTTATTTTTTAGGTTGTCAGTCGCATAGTACCCAACACCGTATCTCATCATTAAACACGTTTCGGACTTCTACCCATAAAATAATAAAGTTGTGCCCAGACTGTTGGCAGATTTTTTTTTTTATTTACGTATTTTTTTTATCAATAGAATAATTCATAGTAGTAAAAGCGAATTCGATCACATTAAACCTAAGAGAAATGTGTGAAAGTGAAATCTTAAACAATACCCCAGGGGGTTTAATTGAGAAAAATACTTAAATCGGTTTTTTCCCGACTACGTTTAAAGCTTATAGAAGTACAAGTGAACTCCAAATCTCAATATACCTTAGGAATATATCAGAATTCGTGAATATGTACACAACCAATTTACTCCCCCTTAGGGGTTGGATATCGAAAAATTTTGAAGACCGTTACTAGGCGCTTATATAAATAGCCCGCAGAAGTAAAATTGCTTTGATATTTTGACATGTCTAAAAGTTTTAACGAAATTCGTGAAAATGTGGATTCACGGACATTTTTTTGACTCAACCTCTGAACGCCAATAAAAATCTGAACTTTTTTTTGCTTTAATTACTCTAATAGCACATCTACATATACGTACTAAGTTTCAATTTTCTAGCATAAGCCGTTTCTGAGATATAAAAAACCACTCCTCTCCCCCGTACCTTGATACCCCTATCAAAAATTTTATTTTTCTAGGATGTCTCCATAGTGGTTCTATATAATCCTAAATTTTTAGCTTTCTATTCATTATGGTTTTTGAGAAATAAAAATCAGAATGTTTTCCTTTCTACCCCCTTTCACCACCACCCCCTACACCCACACCATCGATTTTAGAATGTTTCAATCCCGGCTTTCATGCGTTAAAGACTCATTGTTTTCCCCCCCACTTCCACACCCCTTAACCAATATCGACAATTTTTTTGCAATTGAGTCCATTATCATAGTACTATATAAGTTCCAAGTTTCAGTCTCCTAGCATAAGTGGTTCCTGAGATCTAGAAACCAAAATTTTTCGTCTAAAACGCTCCCCTCTCCTCTCCCCTTGTACCCCCACCCCTCAAAAATATACCAGTCGTAGGGGTTCACCCATTCTACCCACCATAAAAATTTCAATTTAATATCTCAACGGGTTTGGGAGCTACGCGCCTTCAAACAATTTTGCGTACGGCGTACGGCGTACGGCGTACGGCGTCTACGGCGGACAGACGGACATTTTTTTTTTTTTTGCTTTTTTGGGGTTTACTAGTCCTAAAACGTGTAAATACAAAATTTCAGGGTAGCAAACTTTTTTGAAATTTCAGGTCGATAACAATACTTTATTATTAAAAAATAATAAAGTAAAATGTGCTTTATTATTATCGCATTCAACTATAATTGGCAATTCAAAATCACGGGTATATGGTACAAATTCGCTTTTTACTTGCGATTAGATTTTTTTGCAATACACCGTTGCTGGAATGGATGAAAATTTGCTTTCATCAAAACTGATCATCGTTTCACTTTTGCGGTAAAAATGATTCTGTGAACAAGACCATGTAGCACTTATAGACTACGTGTATTGATTCAAGAGCTTTCCACGTGGTGTGTGTATAATATGCGGGAAGTATGTAGAGCTTTCTACGCTATTTTAACTGGAAATTTACTTAGAAGTTTATAGGTTCATCTGGAAACGTTAATGTCGATGTCATTGATAGATGGTTTGGATTGTCTTGGTATTTAATATGCATGAAAAAAAATTTTCGCTGGAAAAACATTTATACAAAGGTCTAAAATTCATTGTGATCGCTATTAATATTACAGATTATAATAAATAATAATTTATGGAAAATTGAGGTACTGTGGAGAGGACGACGTCCAAAAAGATCTTAGGAAGAAAACACTTAATTCAGCTCTATTACAAACAATATTATTACCATATTTTTCTGATCAAAGTGCAGGAATCGGTTCAAATTGAAGTGCGACAGATGTGCCAACGCTCCTGACACCCTTAAAATACCGATTATGTTTTTGGGTCATAGTTCGGAACTCTGTCAAAGTCAAAATGTAAAAATTACTGTTTCCAGTCAAAGAGATTATTTGGAAAATTAATTTTTGTCTATAAAATTGATTCTTCTGTGATACAAATTTTGGCATTTATCAGTGGTTCTTCACTGAAAATTTGAAATAAACTCAAACCCCTTGATAGTAAAAACTTTATCAGTGCATTTATCAGTGGTTATTCAAAGAAAAATTGAAATAAACAAGAACCCAATATCTAATTAGACCTAATCCGCTTAGGTAAGAAATATTGAAAAATCCTGAAATTGTTTTTTAGGCGATTATATAAGAAGCCAGTGTACGTAAAAACCAAATGTTTTTGGAAGAATGGTTTTTCTAGTAAATCTACATGCACGTAATAAGATACAACTTCTAGTATAAGCCATTCCGGAAATAAAATAAGCCCAATTGCCAAGCGCGACAAATTGGGCGAACTGAACTGCCTTCCGTAAATGGCAAGAAATATTATCAAATACTTCACGGTCTGTGAAAGTAGTAGCTGTTTGTTTTTATTGTCTAGAGTTCAATTTCCGATATTTATTAGCCGTTTGCCGTTTATTGCAAAAAACCCGAATTTAACCGAGGCAAGTGTCAAAACCGCGTTACACTCGCGACAAAATTAGTAACTTGACTGGCAAAGCGACGCGATTAGAGCGATGCGATATCACTGTAACTGGTTGCATTCACTAACATACATTATAATCAGCGGTCATCGCCTCGCTTAGCACTGTCGACAGTGTGCACCTCTGAGCATTTCTCATCTACCACGGGTGTTTGATTTGAATAAGCAACAAAATTTATTTCTTTTGATGAAAAGAACAAATAAATTGTTAGTTTTAAATTATTAATTTCCAACACCCATGGGTACCACGCTAATACGACAGCCATTGGTGTTTCTCGAGACATCCATAAATATGGGTGTTTACTTCGAAACACCCATAGGCTTTGCTCGACCAGGGTACGCAATGGACAATCGCGATTAGTAACCGCCTGCATGCGCCATCTAACTTCTGAATAGTTTTAGTTGCCGTTCTGTCTGCCGTTCTAAGGTTTGTTAAGTAGGTACAGGCAGCGTGGTAAATTTACCAGTTTACTATCAGGGTATATTCACTGGTAGCATCCTGGGTAATATAATAGTCAGTGAATATGGTTCTCCAGGTAATTTTGTAGTTATATATCGGGTATTGTTAACGTGGAGTGAACAAAACGGAAATATTGATAGATAAGGGAGGAGAATCATATGCCTGTACACCAATACGAAGTATATAAGTGAATTTTGTTTCCAATGAATGTTTTCTTCCACACTCAAAAGGTTTTTTTTTCTGCCAATTGCAGTGATAAAGATTCACCAATTGCACGGAAAAATGCAAAAAGCACAAAGTAATAATATATGCAGATAGGGTTCAAAATCTCCTTTATGTCTGGCATATACTCTTGAAGGCGAAAGGACTACTGCTAGTTTACGAGCCTTGAAGACGACTTTAGCATTTGCAACCATTCAAGCGGCTCCAAATCAAAGGGATCGTAGCGACTAAAACCCATTAAACTTCGTAGGGAGCTGGGATAGTCAAAGTTATTCATACCGAATTCGGTTTCTATTACACCACCGAGACTATAACTTCGTGTAGTCACACAAAATAGCCTCGAATCTCGTATCGAATATGATTCAAGGAGCCAGCGAACCGAATAATGTTACCACATTAACAAGATGTCCTCAATCAAAATTCTGGTAACGTTTATGGTAACTAGCAAAACCGCATTAAATCGCAATTTCGACATCAGTAGGTGGTTGTGGTCCTGTAGAACCGATATGGTGGTAGCGATGAATAATGTCCTTAATTGCCTTCACTATCCATATAAAGAGTAAACATTGTCATGACCTGATTTTAATTACAAATTACCTGCGAACGAGTCATAAATCTCCTGCATTTACTTAATTTAATTGTTTACGTTTCATTTTTAGCTGATGACATTGTTTACGATCATCGCATCCCTGGTTTTTTTTGTTGTTAATTTGAACTCGTATGTGTCCTTTTTAACATATTATCCATGGTGCGATAAAAAATTTTGATTGGTGCGTAATGTGCATAAAAACGGCGATTCAATGTTAACCCACTTAACAAGTCGGCCACCGCAATGACAGGATTGAAATTTAACGTTCACAGGATGAAAAATAAAAATGATAAATTTTTCGCAATAATTGACAACTTTTGATTTATATCCTGGTAGCCGCAATACGGGAAAAAATTTAAATTATTTGGACACCGTATAAATGTTGGTAATGTGGTCCCGTTTGTATGGGAATTGTAGTGCGGTGTTTCGTTTCCAATCAACTGAGTACATTGAATTAATCGAACACGGTGAAGGCAGTGGCGGTCATAGGGGGGGGGCATAGGGGCCATGCCCCCCCCCCCCCCTTGACAAATTCGTCACCCATGATGACTTTATCACGTCTGCTTTAAAGACAAATTATTTGAGACTACTAGATTAATAGATACACTTAATAAAGTATAATGCAATTAAATCTGATTTCCCCTTATGTCTTTCTTTAATCCTTGTTTTGTCTTTTGCTTCCTAATTGAAAAGAAGACTGTACTAATTAAAAATATTTCAATCAAAAAGTAATAAAATTTCGAATATGTAATCAATCTTTGGGTTGTGGTGTGTTATGTTATGGAAGTAGCTTTTACTGTTTGAAACTAATTTTGAAAAATTTAGATTTGGATTATGCTTGGACAATTTTCATTATGTGCTATTTTCATTATGTGCATTTTTCATTATGTGCATCCTAATCCTAAATTAAGACGTAAATTGTGGTAAATGCAGTGAAACACAATATCATTGATGTTCAGGTCGTTTTGAGAGGATTTTGAACTAAGTTTTCACAAAATCTAGTCAACATAGCAGGTATCAAACTTATTCAAATTTATACATACATAGATCTTAATAGTTTTGTCGAAATCACGAATTTTCTGCAAAATCCAGTTTGAAATATTGAGTTGTAGTCCAGCTATAAGAACTTAATTATGAGTATTTATAGTAACTACTACTACTCCGCATATTAATAACTGATTTATATCCAAAGATTTAAAACTCGATTTGCCGAAATGTCGAGATTTCGATAAGATTTTATCAAATTCTAATATATTTCCCACATTTGGATGAATTTGAAATCTACTCGGGCAAAAAGGGTAGTCCAAAGCTAATAACTCAATTTAAAAATTTTGAATTTTTTCGCAGCACCCATCATAATGGCTTGAATTAGTATAAAAAAATATTTTAAGTTTTAAGTTTTCTCGATAATATATGGGGAATACGTGCCTCAATGACCTTAAAGAAACCAAAATTGTATCTATAAGATTCCGAAAACTATCAAGATATCGACATAGAGCCTATATATTATTATTCTGTGGGTGATTGTTACTCTAAATATATACATAGGTGGTGTACCAATGAAAATGCCATCTTGTGCCTAAATTCAGCAATTGATGTTTTTCTTAAAAAATAAATTTTTTAGCGTATCTTTATAACGGTAAACGATATGAACTTAGTGTCATCGGCAACATTTATTTTCGAGTCCTCAATATTATGAAAAAAAGAAAAAAAGGGTCCTTCAGCAAGAACGAAAGAGACGATTTTTGACATTTAATCAGTAATCAGTCATAGTTTTTATTTCGTACTTGGTGTAGGACTTTCTGAACCGTTTTCTCTTTCTCTTTTTTAATATTGAGCATTAGAAATCAGATATTTTTGGCGACAATACTAACTTCGTATTATTAACCATTATCAAAATACGGTGGAAACCGATTGAATATAAAAAACTTCACTTCCTCATTACGACCACTAGATGGTATTTCCGATGGTATGTTATATAACCTATAAACTTTGAATTACAATCATCCCCAGCATAATATTATTTGGCAGTTTTATCAATACATCGGGACCCATTTTTCGGAATCTCCATTTTTTTTCTGATCGAGGTGAAACTTAAAACTTAAAAACTAATTAAAACCATTATAAGAGAGAGGTACCGTGAAAAAAATTTTGGGAAAAAAATGCTCAATACAAATAATAGTTACTGAACAACCCAACCACAACTACCTGTATAAAATATTACAAAATTTCAAATTTCATTTTCGACTTTTGTTCATTCAATTTAAATTTTCTCGTTTCCAAAAGTTAACTCTTTCAAAATTAAACATTTTATAATTATAGTCGTTGTCAAACAAATATCTTCAGAGCGTTGTAAACGCTTTTCGAGATTTAAAATTCCACTTGTCAAAATCTTGAGATGTAAATCAGGTATAAGATGCTGCTTATGAAGCTATTATAATTAAAAATAGTTTTAGAGAATTTTCGTGTTTTACTTTTTAAATTTTTGAATTGGGAGAGCAAATTAGGTTAGGTTATGGTGGCAGTCATCTAAACTATAGATCAACTCAATAAGGAGACTAATTGAATATGTACATATGTACCTAATAAATTACATTGAGATAAAATATTTCTTACGTAGATTTTAAGTATTGTAGGATAACTTAATAACTGGGGTGATCACTTCTTTGTCGGGCCTGAAGTCTTTAGATTATGAGATATAGGGTTCAGATTTTAATGGCCAATATTGAGTTTTATCAAATATGTATGATAGTAGAACTAATAAAAATTAAATACATTACTTTTCTAGTTGTCTCAAAAAACAGCTAATTTACATACAAAGATATCAAACTGAATTTGAATTTCAACAAAACTCTCAAAATCTTTCTCATACATGTGAGAGATCTTGAAGTCTCTTTGGGCTTCTAAATTTTGTCGAAATCGAGATCGACATCGACTTCTACTGACATCGAAAATTATGTTCACCAAGTTTTGGAATCAATTAATTTTATTTCCTAGTTCCTACCCATGCTATTCAATTTTCGATTGCTTAAAGACTTACAATCATACAATACAGGTTCCAATTTTTGATATCATACAATCAGCTGATAAATTGAACGATGTTAAAGAAATCCCTTTAGAGCGATGTTAATGCTTGTTAATATTCTGAAATTCGGATGCCAAAATCTGGTGATTTAGAGGCGGAAATGAAAAGTTAATATTTTCAAGCAGTACCAACCGCAGCGACCATAGCATTTTCACATTTGCATTAACGAGTAGCTACCGCACCTATTTTCTCTACAGTAGGTACTGAACTTCAATGGCCCCCCCTTGGAAAGGCAATATGACCACCACTGGGTGAAGGTTGCTCAAATTTCTGTGATTTGAAACGACTGTTTAAAGTATTTGCTCTGTAAGCTTTTCCGAATATTTCCCACCAATTGATCCTTTTGCAACTATTTGAATTAAATACAACTTCACGGCGAACGTTCACCAAAGGTGAAGAAAAATCGAATATTGTAGAAAAGACAGTAGTTCGAAAAAACCCAATATTGAAAACAAATGATATTTTTGCGTGAAATCCAATGAAAAGACGCATGGGACATAATTAGGAAGCATCAACAATTAGTTGACCTGTGACTGGGTTGAAATAATCATCATCATCATCAATGGCGCGAAAGCCCAAATCGGGCCCTGGCCTTCAGGTCTGAAAACAGGTTTAAGTATTCGCGGCGCGGGCAAGCGATGTTTTACAGTTTTCATATTAGAAATGGATGCACTAATGATTGATTTGAGACTCAAAATCGATTCATTAACGAATATTAACAATAATTTAGAAACGATTCACTTAACATTTTTCAAAGTAGTCACATAGCGCCATACGTACTTTTGCACAGTTTGTGGAGGTTTAGTGAATAATTTTTTAATCGCAATAACGATTCGTAAGTGGATGTGGATTATGTAATTTCAGAGAGTCAAGTACGAGTTGCAGGTGAATCCGCTTTAAAAGAGTTCATCCGCCTTGGTGATGTACCAGGTATGTAATTATGAAACCGAAATTCACTCATAGATGACTCTAGCTGTCAAAGTAGTAACTGTCAACCCGAACCATGGACGCCATTTTGTTGTTTGGATATCTGATAAAGATATAAAATACCCAGCAATACCGGTTTCATACAACAGTGTAGTTTTGACGAGCGTTGAACATGTCAACTTTTGTGCCTGGGAATGACGATATGCGGACAGCATTGATTTTCTGTTACCATTTAAAAAAAACGGCTGCAGAATCGCATCGAATGCTTGTTGAAGCTTACGGGGGATCATGCACTTGGGAAATCACAGTGCTTTGAGTGGTTCAAAAAATTTAAAAGTGGTGATTTCGACATCGGAAACAAGGAACGTGGAAAACCACCGAAAAAGTTTGAAGACAGCGAATTGCAGGCATTGTTGGATGCGGATGACACCCAAACGCAACAACAACTCGCAGATGAGTTAAATGTGACCCACCAAGCCGTGTCCATACGTTTGAGAGCCATGGGAAAGGTCCAGAAGATGGGGAAATGGGTTCCACATGAACTCAATGCAAGACAGCAGGAAAACCGAAAAACCACTTGCAAAATTTTGCTCGCCAGATACCAAAGAAAGTCAATTCTCCATCAAATTGTGACTGGCGATGAAAAGTGGATTTATTTTGAGAATCCGAAGCGGAAAAAATCGTGGGTATCTCCAGGCGAACCATCGACATCGACTGCAAAACTAAATCGCTATGGACGGAAGACAATGCTCTGTGTTTGGTGGGATCAGAAGGGCGTGATCTATTACGAGCTGCTGAAACCTGGCGAAACCGTTAATACAGAACGCTACCGACAACAAATGATCGATCTGCAGCAAGCTTTGCTTGAAAAACGGCCAGAATATGGAAAGAGGCAACACAAAGTGATTTTGCTGCATGATAATGCACCATCACACACGGCACGACCGGTGAAGGAAACGATTAAGGCTTGTCAGTGGAAAATACTTCCGCATGCGGCTTACTCACCAGACTTGGCTCCTTCTGATTTTCACTTGTTTGCATCGATGGGACACGCACTTAGTGAGCAGCGCTTCACGTCGTACGAAAATGTCCAAAAATGGCTCGGAGACTGGTTTGCCTTAAAAGAACAATTTTTTTTTTGGTGTGGCATACATAACTTGTCAGAGAGATGGGCAAAATGTATAGCTAGCGATGGGCAATACTTCGAATGAAATATGTTGTAACACTTTTGTAGAATAAACGTCTATTTTTCATAAAAAAAATCCGGTTTCATACTTGCATACCTGGTACTTTCGAATAAAAAAGTTTTCTGATCGGTTCTTTTCCCATGCAGGTTGCCAAACAGGCGCAGAGCTCCCAACCAAGGTTTCTTTGATCACTCTGCTGCAATCTAGCCTTACTGTTTACGACTTACTTACTTACTTACGAAGGCGTTACAGTCCAAATCGGACCTTGGTATCCTGAATGTGCTGCCTCCAGCCTTCTTGGTTCAGTGACTGCGTCCTTAATTTAGTGAATCTTAGCAGTGATTTGCTGTCTGCGTCAATAGAGTCATCCCAACACTTTCGTGGTTTTCCAACTGGTCTTTGTCCATTAACTTTTCACTTTGGTGTGCGTTTGGGGATTCTTCCGTCATCCATCTGCTCCACATGACCAATTTTATGAGGATCGATACTTCTGGATTATCAAAGATGGCATACAATTCTCTATTGTATCGTATTCTCCAGATCGAGTTTTCCCTCATAGGTCCGAGGATTCTTCTGAGGACTTTTCTTTCAAAGGCGTTAACTAATTTTTCGGACGCCTGAGTCAATGTCCCCGTTTCGTTTCCATAGCATAGCACAGGTCTTATAATTGTTTACGACGCTAACCTATTAAGCGATAAATATGGCTTTGGTCGATAAGCACGTGTGCAGTGCTGCAACTGATTTCAATTATTGGGTTGCTGACGCAACATTCTATACTCGAGAATATTTCTGTTTCTTACGGAATAACTTTTAAAACATTTTTTTTTGGGTTTGGATGGCATAAAGTTCCGTCCTTACATTTATTTATTTAAGGATTGCTATTGAAACATAACTGAAACAATACAATATCTTACGGCCAAACCGGAACCGTTCTTACATATTGCTTTAATTAACCGGTTTTTTTTAACAATCAATTCTCACATAAATTTCAAAATACTGAGAAGCCTGTCAAATTTCCGCTCGTCTTTTCACTACTGTACATTCAATTTAATCGCAGTTCTTAATATCCGACATATTCCAGTTTTATTAGCATCCTTCACCTTAAATCCCATTACAAACGATTCTCGCAAAAACCTTATCTGCCATAATCCTCGTACGCACTTTATACTACTAATTTCGTAAGTTTGTTTACGGGCATAGTATAGCCGTGACTGTGTATCATTAACACTATATGCGACTATACTGGGCTTCGTATAAACGATAAATTGGTATTAAATTCAGAAATTCAGACCTTATCTGAAAAGCTGTAGTCATTTAAAATATGAAACTTGTGCCAGGGCTGAAAATGGAGCCATCGTATCCATAAATTATACGGGGTCGGTTCGTGATGTTGCGACGTAGAATAGCAGCACCACCAGAAAAGCTATTCCCATCTCTCGAAAAAGCAATAGATAGCGCTATCGTCGCACATTGCTCTGTCGCTGGATTTTCCCCCTGGGGAACTTTATTAAATCGGGTTAGAGAGCCGATCCCGTGACTAATTTATAATATAGAAAATTTTCCAATAAATTTTAATTATTATTTGCAAAATAAATGGAAATTGTTCAGGTGCAAAACGCAAGGCTTCTATTCGATTTGAATTTTCAAGAAATTTTGTGTTCATTAGTATGAATAGATAATAAATTTTGCTTGACCATCTGAATTATAAATTTCTGTGACTTTCATCCGGTTTAACTGATATTTGCTCTCTCCTTGGTGTCATATTCATTTGTGTAGACTACTACACGTAATCTTCAACTCGAGAAAACGTGCCTCGACTAGTGGCAATGCGAACTTAAGCCTTAGATTATCAAGGAGTGAAGAATTCTTACTAGAAAGACCACTTAGGTTCGTCCCATCACAGTGGACGCAGCGAAACAGATGGGCTCGACATTTTCCGTCTCCCGTGATCCGTCCCAAGTGGACGCAGAAACAAGTTTTTGGTCCGTCGAGCCGTATATTATCCAGCCAGAAGCAGTAAGTAAAAATTTTATAATAATCACGAATTGCAAAATAGATCGGTGTC
Organism: Beris morrisii; assembly: GCA_951812415.1. Taxonomy (NCBI): domain Eukaryota; kingdom Metazoa; phylum Arthropoda; class Insecta; order Diptera; family Stratiomyidae; genus Beris; species Beris morrisii. The sequence continues at coordinate 113,237,104 of OX638312.1, read as the reverse complement.
GTTTTATCCTATACACTTATCGGACTGATGAAATACAGAATGAGGTGAGTGCTTCCTCTTGTCCCACACTATGGCTCGGAACTGTTATTTACACTGGATAAGAATACAAAAGATCACAACTAATTAAACATTTTAATGTTGAAGATCATATGTCATAAACGTTTTCAAACCGCTCATCTACCCCGAAAATTAATTTTTAATATAATTTCATGTGAGAGTTACAGATTTTTTTTAAGGCCGTCGAAATAACTTAGGAGGTTAGCCTAATGCTATTGTACAGTTGGAACTACGTAGGTTAGAGATAAAATGGTGTGGTAGCGGATTTAGAGTGGTGGAACGGGATGGACAGCCTGACATGGCGGTGGACGTTGTCTTTGAATTGCTGAAAGTCATATTTATAAGGAAATAGAGTGGCTGGTAATGCTTTCCACATTACTGATGTTCAGATGAGAAAAGACTGACTGAATTTCACTGTTCTTCACGAAAGGCGCTGAACAGTACTGGTGGTGTGGCTTGACGAATATTACGAGTTGTTGTTAAAGCTCGAAATGGCCTTTGGATTTAATTTTTTAAAAAAAAGTGAAAGTAGATATGTCATAGAAATATGTGCTCGTCTGCAACCTCTGTTCCAAAATAAACTTCGTCTATGTTGACATTGCGGAAAGGCATTGGTATAATAATAGTTTAAAAAAAATTTCAGCAAAAAATTTGATTCAAGTTTTCAGAAAATTTTAAATTTTGTTTGTTATCATCCAATTTGCTTAAGTCTACTCAGCCGACTTCATAAGCTGTCATAAAACTAGTCTAGCTAAGCCAAGACACCAACCAAATTTTAATTGGGATGGAAATGTCTTTTCATGACGGATTCTAGAAGTAGAGTGCTTACCAAAATAGTTGATACTGGGAATGGAATTTTAATCATAGTACAGGTACCATTGAAGGATTTTTTTTTATTTTTAAGAATTCTTTGATTGTTTTTCGACGTTAAAGGAGTTTCTGGTGCGAAACACCAACACGAAAGCACGACTGGGATCAATCGCTATCCTAGTTACTGCCATTGAAGGCATGGCCTTTCACTGGAGAAGTCAGTTTAAAACTATGTTGCACTAGGTCTGAAAGAGCTGTTTTAAAAAAAAAATTACCTTCAATGGTAGCTTCGCAATTAAAAAACAAAACGTATGCAACCCCCTTACACCCACTTGGGGTTGAGTATCCGAAAATCCTGGAAATGGGGTTTAAATAAATATAAAAAAAAGCCCGAGGAAGTATAAACCAATTGGATATCTTATAAATTTTAAGAAAAATGACCGAATTCGTGAAACGTATTTAACACATTTATACCCTCTTAGGGGTCGAAAAAAAATATTGTTGAAAAGGCGATTATAAAACAAGGCCGTAGCAATGAAAAGTTATTCGGTATCTAACCAGACCTGAGGGATATGGCTGAATTAAAAAGATATAACAATATTAGTGAAAATCCCGTTATCACTGATTATTTTTTTTGTCCTCTTTCCGTTCGCCAATAGATATTTGAAACCTTTTTTCGTCTAAATAACTTTTCTAGTAAATTTACATATGCTCACCAAATTTCAACTTTCTAGCATAAGGCAAAATACCTCACATCCCGTAACATACTACCCCTATGCTATATATATATTGTTGCGAGCTAGGGGTTCGCCGGGATTTCAAGTAAAACACAATTCGGTTAAAATAAAAATAAGTGATTATTTATTAATTGCACTTTAAATTCTATTCGCTCAATAATTCGCACTGTATGGCAATACCGCCCGCTTATACCATATATCGCTTGACTCGATCACTTTCGCTCTCTCCCAACACGGTCGCGTATACACTCTGGCTGTCACAGTCGACGTAATAAAAATTACTATGTCTCTCGCTGAAAGCTTTATCTGCTTTTATACTACTTGGCTGTAGTCGAGACTCTTCTTGAATCTTCGTTCGGTGGTGTGTGTAGACGGTACTGGAAGGCTTGAGAGCATTCCATTTGATCTTTAACGCTGTTCCAGTTCGTTCGAGCACATTCGATAAGAAGTGGGGTATAATCGTGTTGCTCCGCTCTCCTTATATACTTCAACTACGATTCTGATTGGGTTACTTTGCAACTAGGTTGCTGCTGTTTCCCTTATTCGTAATTGATCGAGTTGTGCGGTTGCGCGGTTGCCAGGTTTACATGTAACAATATATATGTAACTATATTGTAACAACATGCCACTACTATAGCTCTATCTAAATACCATGTTTGAGCTGTTCATCATTATGGGTTCTCGAAATAAAAAAATTCGAAAGCTTCCTTTTCCATCCTCTTTCCAGATTGTGGGCGTAGCAATCTCACCGACTATATAATTCCGTGTTTAAACTACGATACAGGATACCATACCCTTTTCCCTACTAGGAGAGACTGGGATAATCAAAAAGTGAATGATGCGTGATGCCGAACTACTGCAGTATTTTTCAAAGCTTTTGCCGTAAGCAGTGCAGTGGATATACTAAATTCCGCGACAAATCTTCCTGAAGAGTCGTGTATAAAGATTTATATAGACAGCCAAGCAGCAATGAAAGCTCTATGCTCCAACTTAGTGAAATCTAAGCTAGTGAGGGAAGTGTAGGGAGCGTCTGAAAACATTGGGCGCAGCTCATAAGGTTTTCTTGTGCTGGGTTCCGGGACACAAAGGGATACCAGGAAATGAGGCAGCCGATGAGCTGGCCAAAACTGAATCTGCTATACATGCAACCCAACCGGTGAAAATACATCTCACTTACGTCAAGAGTACTCTTGACAGAAATGCAATGGAGCTGGCCAATGGTAGATGGATTAACCTTACTACGTGTAAAACCTTCAGGCAGCTATGGCCAGTAATACATCCTAGAAGGACTGCCGATCTTCTGAAAAGAAGTCATATAGAGACCCGTAACATTACAGCAGTCATAACGTGACACTGTTTCTTTGGCAGACATGCACAACGCCTAGGCGTTCAATATAATGACTTCTGCAGAAGTGAAGAAGAAGAAGAAGAAGAAGAAGAGAGCGTTAGGCATTTACTTTGTGAGTGTCCCCAGCTAGTCGGCTGTAGGTTCAGAGCCTTCTTCTTCAGTTTCGGGGACATGGCTGGAACATTGATGGAATTGATGAACTAGCCAAGTTTATTCGCACCTGTGGCTGGTTCGACTAGCTTATCCCCTGTAGTAATACTACGATAACTTCCTATATGGGACTTCATTAAGGTGTCACGGATGTGGTATCACAATGGACCAATCGAATGGTCTAAGTGAGTCGATCCATTGTTTGAATGGCTGCCACCATATCCTAACCTAATCTAACCCTCTTCCACCCTCACCACCTACACCAACACCCCAAACTTTTTTTCTCTACTAGAGGTCTGGTTGGTTGGTTGATTTACGTGGTGGCCCGTCTGCCGGAAACAGGGCCCAATTAGCACAGGAACCACAATACCACAACTGGTTTAACCTGGTCGTTGTGGGTTGATGAAGTGGATACATGGTTTAACAGAGATCTGGGGCTTCAATGGGTTATCATATCCATCCGGAGCTGTTCAGGAAGGCAATTAGTTCTCCAAACTTGTTCTTTGAGATCTCGTCAAGGTTATTAAAGAAGGGCTTACCTAGTACGCGAAGTCTGGCTCTAGCTAGGGCTGGACACTCGCAAAAAAGGTGGATAACAGTTTCCCTCTTATTTACCTCCCCACAACGGCGGCAATTGACGTTAAAGGGAATACCCAGTCTGGCCGCGTGGTCGCCGATCAGCCAGTGACTCGTGCTGACTGCCGTTACTCTGGAGACGTCTACACGGAGTTCATCTGTTCTTCTCCGGCAGTAGGATGGCCATATCTTCCTAGATATGACGCAGTTGGTCAGTCCTCTCCATCTGGAGTTCGCGTTTGTTAGAAAGTGTGTGGATATTTGGCGCTTAACAGTCCCTAGTGGGACCTGAACGGATTCTACGAGAAAACCCTGAAGAGCAGATCCTTGCCTAGCTAATTCGTCTGCCCGCTCGTTGCCCTGTATCTTGCTGTGGCCCGGGACCCAAAGCAGGGTAACTTTGACCTGACTTTCCAAGTAGGTTAGCTCCTCACGGCACTGTTCGACGGGTTTAGAGGAGGTGATAGCCGAATCTGAGGCCTTGATTGCGGCTTGGCTGTAAGAAAGGATTACAACATTTTGCTTTGGCGTGGCCTCTTGCTGCAAAGACCGACAGGCTTCCCGTATACCCAGTATCTCCGCCTGGAAAACGCTGGCTTAGTCCGGTAAGTGGTAAGACTTTGCAACATAGAGTGTGTCTGAGAAAACTCCCGCTCCGACTTCGCAGTTCATCTTTGAGCCGTCAGTGTATATGAATGTGACGAATTCATGTATAACTGAATCATCCTTCCATTCTGCCCTGATTGGAAAACCCACAGCGAAATTCTTGTTGAAGGTCAGTCTCGGGATAATGTGGTCGGTCGGCGATTTAAGTATCTCCGCTGGTAAAGATTCTAGAATGTTGTTGTGACCGTAAGGCTTTGCATACCAGCCTCCAGATTCCTTGAGTCTGACAGCGCTACACTAGGGATCTACTACGTGGTTCTTGAGATATGATATAATACGTTATGATTTCGGAAAAATTCTTACACCCCCCAATCCATGCTCCACCACTCTGTCGAACGACGGTATTTTCTTGTACTTGTTTTCAGCTGAAAAATAGCCAGTGCCACAACAGCATTACCGAATGGTAGTTTTCTCACTGTTAAATATTTCTATAAAGTCGTCAATTCCGGAATCCGATTAATACAGTTGACAATATCGATTATGTACAAATTTCTTCCTTCGCATATTTAACTCTGAATAACTGAAGCAAATCCCGCTAATCTTATCCTCTTATCGCTTGTGATGGTCCTTGAAAAGTCACAGGACCAGAACAAAACAATCAAAATAAGAATCGAATGGATGCCACGAGTCGGGGGGCAGTAATGTGAAGGCGTAATTTACTGCTTTATTTATGAAGGTCCTGGTTAGTAGGGGTGAAGGGTCCCCTGTCCTTTCTCACGACCTATCAATGCGACATTAACATTAAGAATCTGAATTCAGTGCGCGAAACTGTTGACCCAAATTTTTAATTTCATTTCTAGGACTGTAAAGTTGCTTCAAGTCCGCACGAATCCTCGAGCATTTTACACCATCAGCTTTTTTCTTTCGATTTTAGGGACATGGTATTTTTCCGGTTTCGTTCGCAAAATATGCAGATCCTTGGCCACTAATCTGAGGAAACAAAAAAAAAATAAAAAATAAAAATGAAAATAGAATTAGAGAGGGCTCTGATGGCCATCAGTGCTAACTCATCCGGTTTTTCTTTCGGTTTATCTACAGTGTGGAGGATCAAATCGCCATAAACTCAGCGTTATTATTTTTATAGTCTGAGCCTTTCGTGTGGCCTTTCTTTCATTTCCTTAAAAGATACAGCGATACCGGATTGAGCTTAGTTCCGGAAAATTTCTTTTGAATTATTTTTGAGGGATAAAGGACTTTATTCTAAAAAAAAAAATTGTCGGATGAGTTTTAAAATCGGTGGCTATTGAGAAATAGCCATTTATGCGAATTTGATTGAAATTATTTTAAGCAAGTAATTTCTATAAAATGCTAATAAACTTTTGTTCTTTTAATGAACTGGATGAAATCTTGAAAGAATAACAGTTTAATCCAGTCCATGAAATTGGTAAGACATAGTGATTAGATTGTAAGACATAGTGATTAGCATCTTCGCTCTAAAAAAATTTAAAAATCCATCCGGCGATATGCTCAACAATATGTTTATACTCTAGATGAAATCTGAGAGTATTGTAAGTTTAATCCAGCCCAAAAGTTTGTAACGCATAGAGCCGAGCCTCGAACAAAAAAAGATATGTATTCTTTTTTGTTTATTTGTGGCTAAAAACTCCAAATCTGCTTGATGTCCGTTTGTCTGTCTGTCCGTTAGCACGATAACTCAAGAACGCCTTGACCTAGGATCTTGAAATTTTGAATCGGGATGTTTGGTCGAATTTGTAAGGCTAAGTTTGTTAACGGGCATAATCGACTCCTTCTGGTAGCTGCCATACAAAAAGTTCAAGAATATTGACCGATAACTTCAGAAGGGTTTAAGCTACGACTTTGAAATTTTGTATGTGTTGGAGCTAAATGTATGATTATGAAAAAAATCCTAGTAGTCCTTCGTGTAGGTGCCATACAAATATCCTGTCAAAATGTCTTCACTTAATTTGCGGAATTCACTATAACTGAAGTAATCATTCAGCAATGACTTCGAAATTTTGTACAAATTAGTTTTGAGTGAAAACAAAGTTCAATTTTATTAGTCAGCTAAATCCTTTCACGCCTTCTGGTAGTCTCCATACAAAAAATCCTTAAGACACGTGTTCAACAATATTTTCCGATAACTTTTGAACGCTTCAAGCCAGGAATTTGAAATTTTGGACACAATAATTTTTAAATAGTTCCAAGGAAATGGATAAATGTGTAAGAAATCGAGTGAGTCTTTCATGCACCCTTCATGTGAATGTCCTTGAAAAAGGAAAATTTTACTTTCGGTGACTCACCTAGTTCCAGATATGAAATTAAACACTGATGATATTGTCTTTTAGTTTCGAGTAGCAACCGAATGGGACTCCTTAATAAAGGACAAACTACAAGCACACACCTTATTCTACTTTATTCCCAACTATTATACAATATAAATCAGAGTTCAGTATTCCATCTAGACTCCAGATGGAACAAGACAATCGTATGATACTCTAGATTCTAGAGTATCATACGATTGGCTTGCAGCCGATCGTGACTGCAGTATGTTTAACTGTAAATTAGTTCAAAAATCGTATGAAGACTAGATTTATCTTTTAACTTACCAGGGGACACATGGATAGTCCAGGTCTATATAATTATTGCTTTCTGACATGGATCTCTTTAGGGTTCTGACCTGTATCTATTTTGATTTCTGCTCTGGATCTGTTGAAGGCTCTGACCTGAATCTGTTTAGGGTTCTGACTTAAATCTGTTTAGGGTTTTGATCTGGACTTGTTGTCAGGTTCGCTACGTTTGTGAATTTACCATGGCTTTCAATCGGTCATGAGAGACCGATCAAACTGCCTCTCAAATAGGCTGGCGCCAGGGTTGCCAGATAGTTTGCAGCAGAAACCGCCGAGTGAGCTCTATGAAATAGCCCAAAACTCGCACGAAGACTTGTAACCCAAATATCGCGTTCAACTTTGCACTTTTAAAGATCTACTTAAACGTGTTGAACACAGTTGCGATTTCAACGACGAACTGTGCTCCAGAATTCTTAAGAAACACTGTAATGTACAATGAATATTGTGTGAATACATAAATTCGTATTTATCACCATTTTAGAAATCTTATTTGGAAAACATGTTGCAAATTAAAGGTAAAGTTATACTTTATAAATAATTTCGCCGGGTTCTCCAGTAAAACGCAATTCGATTTCATTTACCAATTGATCGCTGTTCTCGATGAAAATCACTTTGAAAATACACTTTCGAGTAGATCGTTGTTTCACTCTCGCAGTAGAAAACCTTATCCCCTACCTCTGCAGCGTTTATATATTGCATGTGTTATGTCGATAAATTTCCAGCATATTCGCTTGTTTGTGTGGAACGCGGAAGAAGTACATACCTTATTACATGCGAGAATTGTCTAGAACATGAGAAAAGTACGAGTATATAGAGCTCTCTAAAATATTGCAAATTTGTTGTTTTTCTCTGGAAACTTTAATATCAATAATAAGTGAATTGTTCGGATTGCCAGACTACACATGTAACAATAACATTACAGGGACTGAAACTTTTGCAACAAGTGTATGTAACCTACTAATCCAGCAAAAATTATAATTAATAAATTATGCAAAAAAATAAAGGAACTCTATGATAGTCATCAATATTGGTGGTAATCTAGGGTGTCGGCGATCTGGACGAGCCAAACAGAATTAACTTTGTCTTTTTTTATCACCAATTATTTTTTACCTAACTGAAACATATTACTTTTGTTAGCGACCGTAAATTTCTAATTTAAACATTCCATTAGCGACTGTATTAACGGTATATTGACTTTAATTCAGGATTTAAAAATGTACTGTTTGTAACAAGAAGAAGAAGCACGTCAGTGAAGCAAGTTCGGTGTTTTACCTCGCAAATTAAATGTGCGGGATTTCGGTCGGAAAAAATCCAAAACAGGAGGGGATAAGAATTTTTCCGAAAAATCACGTCTCATATCTCAAGAACAGTATAAGATAGATACTTAGAATTTTTACCAGAAGTAGACCTAATAGACCCCTATCAGAAAAAAGTTTGTTGGTAGGGGTGTAGAGGGTGAGGGTGGGGGAGGGTGATAAAGAAAAAAATTCCGATTTGTATATCTCGAGAACCTATAATGATATAAAACTGAAACATGTAATAGTAGCATATTGGAAAAACATAATTTTTTATAGGGGTAGTATGGTATGGGGTTGGGTGGTGTTTTTGCTATCTATAGAACAGCTTATGCTAGAAAGTTGAAACTCAGTGTGTGTATGTAAATCAACTAGAGAAGTAATTTAGATTTATATTATATATATATATAAAAAATTTCAAATACGAGCTATTGGCGTTTGGAAGGGGGGCGAAAAAAAAGATTAGTGAAAAGGGTATGCATATATTTTCACGATTTTCGTCATATCTAGTAGGTTTTCCCAAATATATAATTTATTATTTATTAGCGTTTTCAGGATTTTTTGAAATTCGACCCCTAAGAGGGTGTAAAGGGGTTGTATACTTTTTCACGAATTCTGCCGTATCCCCCAGGTCTAATCGATATCGAATGTCGTTTCACTTTCATGGGCTCGCGTAATAATCGCCTAAAACCTGTTTTTAAGTTCCTTTTTCAGCTCCTAAGAGGGTATAAAAGGGTTGAAACACTTTCACGAATTTCGTCATATCTTTTAGAAGTGATAAGAAATTGAACTGGTTTTTCCTTTCTCGTGTTGTCTTCATATATATTTATTAACTCCTTTCAGGATTTTTGGATATTCAACCCCCAAGTGGATGCAAGGAGGTTGCAGATTCTTACATATTGCTTAGATCTGATGATATATCGATTTCATTTTTACTTCCTAAGTTTTCATATATAGCCGCCAAAAAGTCAATTTCAGTATTTTTAGATATTCAATCCTAAGGGGTGAAAGGGGGTTTAATGCTTTTCAAAGCTTCGACATATTTCTTAGGTTTGATGAGATATTAGATCGCTTTTCACTTCCACAGACTTTATATACAATCGCCTACAAACCCATTTATCAATTTTTGGATATTCAACCCCCAAGGGTTTGCATATGTTTTCTCAATTTTTGCCATCCCTTAGTTCTGATAAGATATAAAATTGGTTATTACGGCATTTGATGTAATGGCCTAAAAACTAATTTCACGATTTTTCGAATTTCAAAAAACCAAGAGGATGTGAAGGGTTTGCTTATGTTTTCACAAATTTTTCAAAATCTCCAGTGTCTAATGAGATATCAAGTTGCTTCTTATGGAATCGTCTAAAAGCCGGTTTCCCAATTTTTTCGAAATTCAACCCCCGAGTGGATGTAATGGGTTTGTATACGTTTTAACAATTCGTCTTATCTCTTAAGTCTGATAAGGCAACAAATTCGTTTTTACTTCTATGGGCTTTTAGTGTACATAATATACCGAAATTCGAATAGTCTACACGGGCTTTTTCAATGTTTAATCGGCTTAAAATCTCCATTCTAAATATTTTTATTTTAAGAACAAAATTAACTTTGCAAGAAACCTTATAATCTCGAAGCAACTAGTGATATACTCCGACTTTGACCGCGTCCAGGAGTATGACCCAATTACGTAATTCATTTGTTATATGCTTTTTAGCGCTTCCCTAACTTTGACCCGAAAAACAATAAAGTTTCGCCCAGACCATTGTCATTGACATGGTGACAAAAAATTATCGGTTATTTTCTCTAAAACACGTTAAAGGATCGTTTAAAGTTAACGTGTTACTAACCGGTTGTCCTGGTTATTTTTTCCAATCACTTATTAGACAGTCAATACGATAATTTAATTGACTTGCAAAAGCGTATATTCAATAAAAAACATGGGCTTTAATCGATTGACGTGAAATCACATGCTTCCACGTTATACGAGTTACGTAACTTAATTAATGTCGACCTTGTTCCTTTGCGATTCATTAGTCTGACTTGGGACTTGCCAGACGACATTGAGTTGTTTCACAATATTTTCTTTTCTCAGACAAATGTCGACTTACATTATTAATGAATATGTCGACGGGTAGGCAGTGCGATATACCTGAGAGCATTTGTCCTTCTGAGTTCAGGTTGTGCTGGTATTAAATAAACTTTATTTCTTTTGATTTTAATTGGTTGAATTTAAAATTCTGTGGAAATTGCTCAAAGTGACTGATGTAATGTACGAAAACTGATTTGAGTATATGAAGTAAGTTGTGGGTTAATGCGATGTTTACAAACGGCTTGAACGTGCTTCTTTCTCTAGCTAACAAGTTGTTTGGGTACGGGACACAAATTGACAAGTTGTAGGTCGATGGCTATACCGCATTTTGGATCCATAATAATTGCAAAACCCTCAGTTTAGGAATATTGGTGGTAACCGGATTCAAGCCATCACAGAAGTGAAAATCCTTAAGAAGTTTCTTTCATATGAAGAGCACTGGACAGATCCAACGAACGAGTAGAATCATCTTACGCAAAAATCTATGATATAGAGGTTCAGACTTCAGGACATACTTACCCAGGTACGAAAATCAGCACCACAGTCGGTATCCTGACCGGACACTGTCTTATAGGTCGGCATGCTAAAAGACTCGGCCTCTTTTCGAACGACTTCTGTAGAAGCTGCCTAAATGAGGAGGAGGAGGAGGAGACAGTCCTCCATCTTCTCTGTACCTGTCCAGCTCTATCCGCTAGAAGGAAAGCCTATCTTGGAGTTTACTTCTTCAACAGCCTTAGTGACCTTGGCGCAGCGGAGGTCGCGAGAATCCAACGCATCATTGTAAGCTCTAAATGGTTTGACGAGTAGTACCGGTTTCGATGATCCTGTGGTAATATAACGGACCTTTTTAAGCCTAAGTGTGTCCTTGTTCTCGCGGGCAGCCACGCGTACCTACCTACCTACCTACCTACCCAGATGTCAACTGCCCAGTAAGAACACATCTGGTGACCTGCTAGCGCGGTAATCTGTCTAGCTGCTACCTATGGATAATTGTGCCGAAAGGATAGCATTTTAGTCGAACTAATAATCGCTGTATCAGTTCAGAGCTTGAGCCCTACTCTAGTTCATTAATGACGTAGAGCTCTTGAATTTTGAAAATCTCTTCTCTAAGTCTTGGCAATGGTGGAAGCTCCATTCTTCTCGACATTATTGGATGATGAAAGATCATCCTCACTACATGGATAAGTTAAGAAATCTCCCTCCCTGTAGCCTCCACAGAACTGTGCCGAAAGGGAAAAGATCCGCACAAGTCCCATATTTTTATTGCGGATAGAAAAATTAGGACAAATTCTTCTCAAACAGGATTCCGCCATATGATAATATGAGATTAGTTAAAAACAATTATGTCCATGAAAACAAGAATAAAATTTGTTATAGCAAACCCACACTGAAGCCAACTTTAAGAATTTTTGATACCAGAGAGTCCGTAAATCCCCATATGGTCTTTCCGACTAGGTTCGATTCCAACCCTGACTTGTTCTATCTTAGGGCACCATAGTTGCAAAATCTTCACTGGAGAAAGACCTATAACCAATAATATACTATTTTAAAGATTTTTTCTCTCCTTGGAAGAGTTTCATATTTGACCCTTCTGTTCCACTATACACACTTTAGCTAAAAGATTGCCAGTCTTACGAAACAAATAAAAATTCTGCTACTTACTACTATAGTCCTATATCTTCGATTAATCCCATAGCTCAAAGCCCAACTGATCCCATCAATTCAAGCCCGGCTGACTAACTTCTTCCCTCTGTAAAAAGAACGCTGAAATCATCTCCGGACATCCTTCGAAATTCGTTTCCTTTGCAAACATACGGAAGGGTCCTTGCCGTAATTTACAGCTTCCATCATTTATTACTTTGAAAATGCTCAATAAAGAAAGTTGTAAAGGGTAAAAGGACGAATCCATCGTTGCCGCGTTCTAACGCCGGCATCGAAACTTTTTCTCACCCATTCCGCGCAAATTGACACGTCCCTAACTTTTGACGGATCTGATAAGGGTCCTAATGAAAGATTTGAATTTTTCATATTTATAGCGTTTCGTCGAGAGCAAGGATATGTTTTCGTACTGACCGACCGACAAACAGGAAGCCTGACCGAATAAAAAAAGTAAAACTCCCTTCCGTTTACCAGTCTCGAATCGATTCTGTTCAGATATGGTCCATGGGATGGGCCTAGGATAGCGTTCGTCGTCCTTAAGGTCCTGTTTTGAAGGATAAGAGCATAGTCATCGAATTTTTTTTTCAGCTTCCGCATGACATCTTATCGTTACGACGACATTTTCCTTCTTGACGGCAACTTGTTTGGTTTTCCTTTTTCCGATTTTTTTTAAGTTCGGTGTTTTGTGTATAGGCTTCAAGATTTGTTTTTCTGTTCGGTGCGTCCTCTTTGATTACGGGAATTTTTATGAGGCAGTACTCGACGTTATCCGCAACAGCCGTCGTAAATTTAATTAGGCAGAAAGTGCTCTTTCGTCCCAAAAGGAAGATGTGCTTGTGAGAAGACAAAACGGAGTAAAATAAGCAGATATCAGTTTAAGTAATGGATATAACTAGTACAGTGCTGCAGCATAGTCTTTGAACGTAACATACACCTGATTATGGCGTATTAAAAGTTTAATCCAGCTAGAAAAAATCTGCCAACAGTCTGGGCGCAACTTTATTATTTTTTCGGTAGAAGTTCGGAATGCGTTCAATCCTGAGACGCGGTGTAGGTTACTATGTTCGGAAAGCGGTTAGAATGGGGTCGCGCTAGAATACTTACGCCGCTGCCACATATATAATATGAATTACATAATTGGGTCATACACCGGAACGAGGTCTAAGTCGTAGTATAATATCAGTTGTTACGTGATTAGGAGCTTTTTCGTGATTTGGTTTTGGGCCATTACATGAAATCGGAAATGCATTTGTGGGCGATTACATAAAAAGTCTATGGAAGTGAAAACCAATCTGGTATCTCATCAATCCTGAAAAATATGTCGAAAACCTTACGTCCTATTAGAGTTGAATAACAAACATCCTGAAATCAACTTTTTGACGATTATGTAGGAAGCCTTGGGAAGTAAAAATGAATTCGATATCTCTTAAAAACTAGGAAATATGTAAGAATTTGTGAGAACATATGCAACCCCCTTGCACACTCTTTGGGGTTGAATATCCTAAAATCCTGAAATGAGTTTTTAGATATTTATAAAGAAAGCCCGAGGAAGTAAAAACCAATCCGATGTCTTATCACTCCTAAGAGATATGACGGAATTCGTGAAAACGTGCTCAACCCCCCAACAAGAAATTATGGTTCACTTTTGGGTTACTGCGACGTCGTGGTGTTTAAAAATATTCCCGATTCGCCACACTGTTTCGTATCTGCAACGTTTAAGGGTCTTCCATTTACCGAATGTGGCGCAACGCAATGAAGGAATTGTGTTGGTAATAATGTCTATTTAGTTTTGCATCAGAACGATGGACAGCCAAACACTATGAATGTCTATTTAAATGTATGTAATTGAAAGTTGAATATGCATGTATTGTAATGCTTATACTTGTAATATGAAGAGAAATGGATATCTTAAAATTATACAGATCTCTATACAAAATAATTATGAAATTGAAATAATCAGCATAATGTAATGCAAAATTACTAAACGGACTCATATTCTCTGCAAACATACTATAAATACTTATAGAAAAATCATGGGACATGATAAATTTTTGTAGTTGAAATTTTTTTTGATTTATTTAAAAATAAAATTTTACAGAATATACTTCTGAAGCAATAGCCCTTTTAGTTAAAATTACTATTCGGTTTTTAAAATCAAATTTACTTCAGAAAATTTGAAAAATTCTATACAATATCAAAATTACAAATTTTATTTTATTTAAAATCCTTCATGAAAATTCTATTCGCCATTGCAATTGATCTGAGGCACTTTATAGTCATTTTGCCTAGCATGTTGCAGAATGGGAACATTGTTGCTAATTGTTCCGTAAAAATTCCTAAAATGTAGTTTATTGTGTCTAGTATAGAGATCTATATACTGGAGATGACAAGCAGCGATTGAGTTGAAGGCGGACGTAGTCGCATTCACTTGCACGCAAAACAACAACAATTAACATAACGAACCTGTTTTGTCTAACTCACTCTCACGCTAAAACAACAACAACGACCCTGTTTTGTCTCACTTCCCATCGTGTTTTTGGCTTCAAAGCGCTTTATGCAAAGCCGGTGGCTTGTCGTTTCCAGTAGCTCTATGGTGTCTAGACACAAGAGAGTTGAAGGCAAACGTCATCGCATTCACCCACACTCAAAACAACAACAATTGACACTAGGCCCTTGTTTTCATTCGCATTTATATTATGACCCGCTCTTGAAACACGCTAAACAACAGCAATTTGACACTAGACCCCTATTGCACCTCACTTTTCTGGCTAAAAAGCGCGTTATACAAAACCAGGTGTCTTGTCATCTGCAGTATATAAATCTCTATGTGTGCCCAATTAGACTTGGTACCTAATTTGTTTCACCAAGGCAAACGATAAAGTAACACTTTCCAATACTGCGCCTAAAAGGGTTTTCTAGTAACACACTGACTACAATGTTTCTATATAGGTAGAGTTCCCATTGATCGATTCAATTATGATTGGCTTCAAAAGAGGCACGATGAATATTTTCCGCTTAGAATGACACAATTCCCGAAGAATTTGGCGGCGATTTGGGAACTGATACTATTTTCGGAATTTATTCTATATGGAAACATTTTTGGGAAGACTTGCGTTTTTGTGTTACTTAGACTGCGTAAATGGGAAGTGTTACTGACAAGGCACGAACAGTTAACATTTCCAAAAAAAATGGTAACGAAAACATTTCTGTGACGTCGATGTGTTAAAAATGTGACTATAGTAACAATCGGGCACAAAATTCTTGTTGGGTCATTTATACTTTGAAAAAGGAAAAAATTTGAAAACGAGTTTTAGGTGATTATTAAACAAGCCCGTAGAAGTATAAATATATTCGATATCTAATCAGACCGGAGAGATATGGCTGAATTCGTGAAAATGTATACAACCACTTTACACCATCGTGCGGATCGAATTTAAAAAAATCCTGAAAACATTTTCTAGGTATTTATATGAAAAATTCGTGGAATAAAAATGAACTAAATATTTGAAAAGACCTAATAGATAGGACGAAAATCGTGAAAATATATGCATTCCATTTTAACTGATAATTTTTTTTGTCCTCCTTCTGTACTCCAATGGATATTTGATTTTTTTTTAATCAAAATTACTTTTCTAGTTGACTTACATATACATACCAAGTTTCAACTTTCTAGCATAAGCCGTTCTATAGTTAGGAAAAACACCACCACCCCCGTACCATACTACCCCTATAAAAAATTATATTTTTCCAACATGCTACTACTATAGTTCTATCTAAATACCAAGTTTCAGCTTGATGTCATTATAGGTTCTCGAGATATAAGAATCGAAACTTTTTCCTTTACCCTCTCCCCCAGCCTCACCCTCTACATCATCACCCTCAAAATTTTTTGCTCTGCTAGGGGTCTATTTGCCCTACTTCTGGTAAATATTCTAAGCATCTATCGTACATTCTTTTTGTGATATGAGACGTGATTTTTCAGAAAAGTTCGTATCCCCTCCACTTTCATGCTCCACCGCCCCCTCAAGAAATTTTACTTTCAGCAAACTTCATTTATCAACCTTTATACACAAACCCAATTTTATTTATCTAGTGCAATTGGTTGGTGAGATATCGTAATCTAAAGTTTTTCACCCTCCACCCCTGTACGCCACTGCTCCCACTCAAACATTTGTTTCCGACTTATTCTCCTAGTATACCTACAGAAATTCATTAAGTTTCAATTTTGTGACGTTAACCGTTTAGGAGATATGGATTTTAGAATGTCTCGATCTCGCCTTATTTGCGTTTCGGACGCACTATTTTTTCCCCCACTTCCACACCCCCTCACCCATATCGGCAATTTTTGCAAATGGGTCCACTACTAAAGCTCTACATAAATTCCAAATTTCAGCCTCCTAGCATAAGCGGTTGCTGAGATCTAGAAACCAACATTTTCCGTCTAAAACGCATCTCCTCCTCGCATCTCCCCCCTCACACCCCAACTCCTCAGAATTTGGTCACTGCAAGGGGCCTACCCAGCAGTGTGACCACAAGTGCTACGAAGGTAGCAAAATGCTACTATTGACAATTTTTTGCTACTATGTTACTACATGTGTAAGTTTGCTACCCTGGTAAAATTAGCCGTTATAAAACTTGTGTACGCCAAAAATATGATTTGACTATCTAATAAGTCGTCCAGTTGCAAAACCAGCCATATTTGTTTCAACAAATTTGTGGCAAAAGGGCAAAAACCGATTATGCAGCTTCTAGGCAAGATATCCTTATGCCTTTTTTTTTAAAACAAATCGCAAAAATATTCTTTGTTGGTCTGCCAAAGCTTATTAAATGAATAAAATATTATAGTTTTGAATCTAGCTGGTTCTGCACCAGAAATGCAAACATGACTGGTTTTGCTTTGCAATGTTTCTCTTCCATTCTTTCGGTTGACGTTTTCATTTCCTGGACTTTGTAGTTTATTGAATTCCTTGTTGTTCCTCCACCTGATTATCTATCCCTTGTTTTCCTCGAGCTGATGTTCTATTTCTTGTTGTTCCTTGACCTGATTATCACTAAAAACTGTAAATCTGTCTCTAAAATAATAAATTCAATATTTTCCTCCATTTTGACAACCTTAAAACACAAACGAAACACGGAAAAAACATATAATATCAACTACCATTACCAAACTATAACAAAAAAGTCTTTTAAAATAGTTTATAATACTTAGTCTAAAACAGTGTTGTATCAAGAAAAATAAGAAAATATATGTCTGGTTTTGCACCCAAACTAGTCATCATTGTGTTAAGTAAAAATAAGGCTGGTTTCGCAACTGATAAAATAGGTTAGCTTTTGAAACCAAAATCAAAGAAATATGGCTGGTTTTGCACCTAACTGGGTTTTTCCAACCTAATTTTTAAAGGTTTAGGACTGGTTTTTATGCTCAGTTTTAAAATTGTAGCCTGAGACGAGACGAATCCAGGGATACCGAAACCTTAAAATCAAAAAAATAGTCGAATAGCTGGTTTTGCAACTGGACGACTCAAATGTAAGATTCATTCACGCCTCTGGTCTTGCATTCGAAATCGCGTACTGTCGATAGCTGTCTAATATTATTGTACTGAGAAATATAGTATAGTGGTAGCGCATACCGCATACATAATCGTAATTGAATTAAGCATCTTTTTCGAATCTATCACTCGTTCGACCGAAGGGCACAATGTGCATTTTGTGTGAATTTTGAATTTCCTAAATAAATGTTCACACTTTAAAATATTGTTACGTGTAAGCCTGGCCACCGCGCAACTCGATCGATTACGAATAGAAAACAGCAACAACCGAATACCTAAGCTGCAAAGTAACCCAATCAAAAGCCTAGTTGAGAGTAAATAAGAAGAGCGGAGCAACACGATTATACCCCACTTCTTATCGAATGCGCTCAAACGTACTGAAACAGCGTTGAAGATCAAATGGAATGCTCTCAAGCCTTCCAGTACCATCTACACACACCACCGAACGAAGATTTAAGAACAGTCTCGACTACAGCCAAGTAATATAAAAGCAGATAAAGCTTTCAGCGAGGGAGATAGTAATTTTTATTACGTCGGCTGTGACAGCCAGCGTGTATACGCGACCGTGTTGGTAGAGAGCGAAAGTGATCGAGTCAAGCGATATAAATAAGCGGGCAGTGCTGCCGTATAGTGCGAATTATTGTAGAATTAATTAAAGTGCGGATTAATAAATTATCACTTATTTTTATTTTAACCGAATTGTGTTTCACTTGAAATCCCGGCGAACCCCTAGCTCGCAACAATATTATTTTTTCTTTAAACATTTTAAATTTGTAATGGATATACAGTGTTATGATTAACAGATAAGCATGTAATGACGTAACTAGTTCCATTTAATTAAAAGAAGTATAAGAAAATATTTTTGCTACCCACGCTAAGAATTGCTACCCAAATTTGCTACTCTGAGAGATATCAAAACGGTCACACTGCTACCCAGTCTAGTCATAAAAAATTAAAATGTAATGTCTTAAACCATTTGGGAGCTACGAGCCTTCAAACGATTTTGCGTACGGCGGACAGACGGACTGACATTTTTTTTCCTTTTTTCGTGTCCATGTTATCGAAATAATCTCGTGCTATTGAAATAATAAAGTAATAGATCAACGGTTGCCAACGAGCTGATTCGTTTTTAAAAGGAAATTCGAGCTTAAGCCTTTTACTTACCATTTAAAAGAAGGGGTCTGCACTTATTTGAAAACGCAATAAAATCATAAAAATCGAAAGACAATTTCATATTTAGATAAATTCCGTTTTATTAGTTTCCTTAAATAATTGTTTTTGTCACTTCGTTTTTGTTGTTGTCATCTTTTCAATATTTGTATATATAATGGTTTATTTTTTTTTGTTTTATTTAAGTATAACATTATTCATGATTATATTTATTTAATTATTTTATTTTCAATTTTTTGATTTGCTTTTCTTATTTTACAACTTTATTAATAAGTACATATAATTAATTAACATTTTTTTATTAGTTGTCTTCTAAAAAATATAAAAATTTAGAAAAACCTATTACATTAAAAGTAAGTACATATACATAAATAAGTTTTCAGTATTTTGTGTTTTAATGTAAATTAAATTCAGTATAAAATAACGATGTTATAGTTCTTGCGATGTTTTTTTTTCATCTTGTAAATATTGTAAATTTAAGTTGCATATGCTTTTAAATATAAATAAATTAAAAATACGTTTATTTAACAGAATCTCTTATTGATTTTTCAATTAATAGCTTAAAATAAATTAATGTTTATTGTAAACGTTAATATAATATTCTTTGAATACATTAGACATTGTAGACGATTAGTCAGTTATATTTAATGTTAAATTTTTGGTTTCGTCCTACATTTTTACATAAAATCAATTTGGTTTTGTTTTAAGTCTTTTCTTTGTAAGTCATTTTACTGTTTTTTTTAACGTACTATTTAACTTAATTAGTAGAATTACAAATATAATTTTTTTTCCATAAATAAGTTATTATTTATTAAATTTCGGATAAAGAGTTTAGTAAAAAAAAAATAAAACATGGCTGACAACACTTAAGTTATAAAATTGTTTAAGTAAAATTAATTGTTGTTGATCAAGGAAGATTTTTTTTTAAATAAGTTTTGTATCATATAATTTTTTTTTAATTGATGGGTTTGATTTGTGAATTGATTTTTTTTTTGCATGGAGAATTAGGTCTACGTCTGGAATTCATCTCTTGAAAATTTTATTTAATTAAAAAGTTAGAGGCTTCAACAAATTTAGTTGTTAAAGGGACGAGCGATGTAATTTTTGTTAAATTTACCTAGTCAAGAAGAACTGCACAACGAGGTATTAATGAGTTCAGAAACATCGATGACTGCAGTTGGCTTTTAATAGACAGGATTCATAATTTCCAAGGGTACAATTTTAAAAGAAAGGGGCTGTAAACACATTTATATCCGAATCACTAAATCGATTCTGAAAAAGTTTCTAGAAACTGTTCAATATCCAATAAAAATAAGGTTGAAATTTGTACAGTATTCACGAATCTTTTACACACACCATCGAATGTACTCTAAATTTCGGGTCAGACGCAACAAGCAATAGTTCGGTTTTCTGATAAGTGCTATAGTAAGTGAATTTTACGTTGGAAGAGGTGATGGGTTTTTCGAAATCTAGCCAAAAACTTTAGTAAGTGGTGTGGCTATTCTGCTATCGTTTTTGTTGTGTTCACGTTACATGACGCTGACACGCTAACCCGATATACTAAGGGCATAAAGTGGCTCACCTAAAAGAAAAGTAATACCTGTAGCTTGAGGAATGAGAATAGAAACGTAACCATATGAGTTAGTCTCTATCAAAACATCTATATTTCGGTCGAACTTAAAAGGGTGTTTTCGCGCAGGTCTGCGACTAACATCAGAAAATCTTACTGTACTGCGTAAGGGATGTAGTTGTATTAACCTAATCAAAGTAGTGTCCTTTATGCGTACCGCTCAGGGTGCAGTTCTGGAACACATCTATTGCAATTACATAACAAGTAGAAGTATAGCCTTAGAGATTATGCGAATGCTAGGAGAGAAGTGAAGTGGATCTAATTAAAGATATGGAGATGAATCAGGCATTACAAACGAAGGATAACTTTGTTCTGTGAATAGGCGGCTGTTGTTTTCTCCGACCTTATTAAACTGGAGCACTAAGGCGCTTGCATTTTAGGGTGTATTAAAAGGGCTTGGAATCATAAAATACTGACCAATGAGAATCACTTGCCTCAGATATTTTGGAGCTTTGCTAAACTGACAAAATAGAGCTATATCCTCTTGTAGCTGAGAGCTAATTTCATAGTTTTGAAGCGTTTTAATAAAAATAAATCATATTGTTGGGTTGGCTTCTCATTTTTTTTCCAATTCTAGAGAATACATGCATCATGTTATTACCCATCTGAGAAAATGTTCACAGTATGTTAAAAACACTGACTACATCCCTTGCAGTTATGATTTTTACAAAAATGTCCTAACAACCATCCCAACCTAGACGGGAATGGGAAAGGTACGGAAGGAAGAGTCCGTCCACATATATACGGACGGCTCCAAAACTGAAGGCGGGGTAGGTGGAGGTGTTTTCTCTGATATGCTTAACATCAGCAGCTCCTTCCGACTTCCGGACCACTGTAGTGTCTATCAGGTGGAGTTTATGGCGATCAAGGAGGCCTTGTCCTAGCTGAGATGTAATGTAATATCTATTAGGGATATTAACATTTTCACAGACAGCCAAGTGGCAATAAAATCCTTGGAATTGGCCTCGACAACATCAAAGGTCGCCGTAGAATGTCAATCATCTCATAAGGAGATGGCAGAATAGTACAATATTCTTCCGTGCGGGTTGCCAGGACACAGGGATATTTCAGGAAACTGTATGGCTGACGAACTCGCTCCGCGTGGCACTACCCTTCAGATTATGCCGGAACATTGGAATCTGGGTGTGCCTCTCTCTACATGTAAACTGCTACTGGGATTGGACTCAGTTGAGAAAACCAACTCAAGATGGGCGGACGGTATTACATGTCCCACTACGAGACAGATATGGCCGAAGCTGGATCTAAACCACTCTAAAAGGCTGACTTTGCTCAAAAGGGCGAATATCAGCACCACAGTCGGTGTCCTAACCGTACACTGTCTTATAGATCTGCATGCTAAAAGACTCGTCCTCTTCTCTGTAGAAGCTGCCTGGATGAGGAGGAGGAGGAGACAGTGCTTCATCTTCTCTGTACCTGTCCAGCTCTGTCCGCTAGAAGGAAAGCTCATCTTGGAGCTTACTTCTTCAACAGTCTCAGTGACCTTGCCGAAACGGAGGTCGCAAGAATCCAACGCTTCATTGCAAGCATGGTTTGACGAGTAGTACTGGATTCGATGATCCTGTGGTAACACAACGGACCTTATTAGGTCTAAGTGTGTCCTCTTCATATTCTAGCACAAGTCACAATTTTGACGTTTTAAAGAAATATTACAAAATTGTGACTAGAGAAAAAGGTGATCACAACGGCGAGCCAGGCAAACAAATTTAACGTTTCGTGAAGTTTCAATACTTAATATTAAAAAGAATTTAACTTTTGTTATATTTGCTGCTGTACTTACTGGAAGAAACTGAACAAAAGTAACTTTAGATGACTGTTTTACATTTTGTGCAATTTAACGTCGTTAAGAAGAACCACACACCGAAAGTTGAGGAACGAAATTGATCCGTTTTCATTAATCGACAATATATTTGAGAGTTACTTCAGACTTCCACGTTTTTGATGTTTATTAAGGCACACAACTTTGCGTTAGTACTTGCAAGGGCCAATTTGAATACTGACAGCACATCATCATTTGCACATGTCTTCAACTATATGAAGAAAGTACAGTGCCCTTTCTTGCGACTGCAGCGCCAGAATGCGAAAAAGCTATTCGATCACAACACAAGGGCAGTCACAGCTGGTTGTGACCTGTGATAGATCCCAATTTCAGAAAGATTTGACAAGGAAATATTAAGGGGCTTTTGTGGTCTAAAAAATATTTTTGAATGACCAGCAGTGGTCTGGAGTGCGATTGCCCTACCCCAGAGGTGGTTATAAAGGAAACTTAAATTAAGAGCACTGTACTATCGACATGTTCGTGACGCGTGGATCTTTGTGGACACATATTTCCAGGAGAACATTTTTCAACCTGGTTTAGACTAATTTGAAGTTATCCTTCAAGAAAAAAGGGTTTGTTCTGAAAGCCTTTGTTGTTTACTAATTATTGAATTACAAGTTCAAAAGGAAGGATTGAAAATAAAACAAATGTCTCACGCGAAGGTTATTCCCGATTTAAAAAAAGAAAATAGGTACATAGCTAATATTTCTAAAAGATGCTTACAACAATAAGCTATAGAAGTCAAAAAGGAAGTAGGTATTCAAGTTCTGTTATTCACAGATCCGCAGGAAATCGATGTACTCTAAATTTGAAGATGGTATTTGTTAACCAACTTTAAACACAATAAGGCTATTATAATTTTAAATTAAATTCTGGATTAATATTTTGGGCGCAGAAAATTCTGAAATCTACCATCTTTTGAATTTACAATTACTGATTTTATCAAAACATATCTCAAGCGATGTATATACTGAAAAAGCAATTAATTTTATTCAATTTTAATTAGATTTCCGGCATGAATTCAAAAGTCAACAGCATCCTTGACTTACCTATTTTTGTAATTAATAAAACAGAAAAACAAAGATGAATTCCAGACCATCAAACAGGACGATAAGAGGGATAATGAAGTATGAATAATAACGACGGAGGAGCGATATTCGAAAAGAAAACAAAACGTTGCATAATTTCCCTAATGACATTTTAACTATAAATTATTCAAAAGAGTGTCTTTGTCGTCATCAGCACCGCTCAAAATGGCACATTATAACAAAATAAATAATTCATCATGCTATCTCACAAACTACCCACCACCAACCAACCACAGACGAAACGATTTAAGCGAAGACAACAAACTGCCGTATCGTCTTATCATTGTTGATGGTCGCTCGCGTAAACACGCAACCTACTTTTCACTATCCGTCCGCCGCCATCTTTAAATCTCGGCTCGATCAATTGTTCGCGGCTTAAAGAGCGCATTACTACTGCTCCGTTTGAAATGTTTTCGCTGTAATTCATCAACAATTTCGCTCGATGATTTCGAGCGTTTCTGTTGATTCACGGCCATCAAGGCCAGCGGGTGTCGACTTCTTCGACTCGCTCCTCCGCCAGGACTCATTACGAAATTTCCATCACGTTCCGATAACGCCGTCGCTCGGCTAGTGTTTTGAAGATGGCGGTAATTTGCGATGCCATCGCCATTATTGCCTTCGCCATTTTTTATGAATGACTTACTAAGTGTTGAGCCACGTAGGAAATTTTCGTTATCATCGTTGTTGGCCCTTTGTTGCTGACTAGTCTCATAATTAAAATCATATTTCGACTTATCATTGCCGGGATGGGGCTGGTTCACGTGTATGGCAGTAGTTGACGATGACGAAGGATATTTTTTTAGCGAGTGGTTTTTATTTTTCGTGAATTCGAAAATGTCGTTTAGTGTTGACGAACGCTTTGGTTTGAGGCTTAGATTGGCGGGAATTGTTGTTTTGTGGTGGCTGTTATTGTTCTTGTCGTTGTCCTCGTCGTCATCGTCGTCCTCGAGATTATCGAAAATTCCATTAAAGGCTTTGTTGATAAAATCGTCTCCAGTTTCCATTGATTTACTGGACTGACCCAGTAATGGAATTTTCGAATGACGCTTTCTACTTGGCTGCGTGCCAAATAAATTTCGACGATAGTCGTCTTTGACACTGTGGTGGGGGGTATCGTGTTTTGGATCGACTATTACATTTTGTTGAATATCGACCGTGAATTTCGGGATACGACTGGTCGTGGTCGCGACATCTATTGGAATGGTGTATTTTTGCGGTCGGAGGGTGAAAAAAGTGTCTGGGATGGTTCGGGACGTGGATGAGGAGGCCTGGGCAATTTTATTACGACTTTCGGTCGCCTTTTTCTTCATCTGACTGTACTTACTGTTGATGCTGGTCTTCGACGATCGATGCGACTTGTTTCGTTGATCAGCTTCGGAATATCTGCTATCGGTCTTTCGAAGCATTGCCATTGTTTCGAAGGCGTGAATGACACTACCGACACGGGTCGTTATCTCCGGTATGCCTAGGTCACCGGTGAATAGATCGCGTTGGTGACGCTGCGATCCAAGCAAATCGGTAGCTGTATTGTAGTTGGGAGCCTTTGTTGGTGTGATGTTGTAAGAGAGTGTGTTGCCAGTTTTAAGGGCTGTGTTCTTGGTGTTGTGTAATAGTTGGTGTTGCCAAAGCAGACCGTTTTGTAGTGTTGTTGTCGACTGCACGTTTTAGAGATACAATACATAATATTTTTGATTTTTATTCACATTATAACTAGTTTTTTTTTATATATATATTTACACAAAGAGAGAAATGGGAACAACGAAGGTAAATATTTATATATTTTTTATATATGGAAATTGTAAACACCATAGCCCATTTTAAATAATAAAAGTTTTCATTAAATGCTGTTTAGACAAAGCTCAGATTGTTGTTTAATTTGTTACGTATTTTAGGCAAGAAACTAAATTTCAATATTTTTTATTTATTATGATTTTAACTTGCTAGAAAAAACAATGATTTGCCTTCAAATCACTTCAATTAAAAAAAACACTCATAAAATTATGAAGTACAGACCTCGTTTATTGGGGACTATCTTTGATGTAGAACTGTGATCAAATTTTGAATTTTTATCATTTAAATAGATTTAAATTCTATTCATGCTCTTATTTGTTCAGTCTTCGAGGCTTCAGATTTGATCATATAGTAGATCCCTAATGCACCCAAATATTACGACAGCCACAAAAGTGGGAGATTGCCCAGACCAGATTGAATCCGATCCGATTTGGTATTCTTTCAAACTCAGAACGTATTCAACATAAAGGTTCCAAGTAATAATGCCATTCAGGCAATATTTAGAATAAGAGTTGTTTCCAGAGCCTGCAGAAAGTCAAGAAAACTGATCCTGGCAGGAGCTACAAGTATGTTGTGCGATTGACTGGTCCCTAAGTTGATCAAGTCAGGTGTTAAAATTTTAATTCCGGCACAACAAGATTTATGAGAACATCACGGCAGCCGAAGTCGGAGCTGACCTACTGTACATCCCTTCGTAAGATCACACTTTGTTTTCTTTAGTTTCATCTCAAAATTGATCAACATAGTTTTTTTTTGGAGGGTGGATCGATAAGCCTATCGTAAAACCTTTGATGAGAGTAGAAATGGGGGGAGGGGGACAGAATAATTTGAAATGTAACCTACGTGACCTGAGATGATCGACTGATATCCTCACACTACTATACTGAGGTCAACTGATTTCAAAAAATTGTGGACCTATTTATCGTCTCAATACCACTAGTTCTCCAATCTCCGATATTCCAGTCCTTTTCTATTTTGAGAAGGAAGACTTTGTGGAAAACTTTCTGAGACTATAAAAGTAATGTTGAACGGATCTTCCATTTTGTAGCAGAATATATAATAAACACAGAAGTAAAACCTTCAAGAAGTCTATTCGTATCATGCCATAAAGAGTGGAGTTCCACAGGAGTCGACTTTGTTGCCCATGCTTTTCTTCTATACAGAGCCTTATCAACTGCCTTTTACACTGATGGCTTAGTTGTTTTGTTGTTGTTGGAGACGAATTAAGATTAGCGAATCGCTGTACCGTATATCTTCGTAAATCCTAGAAAGTATGAAGCCTCCCTCTTTTTTTACTGCAAGAGGTTGCTCAACTATCGAGAGTACAGACAGACGTATTTTACTGAGTCATTATCTTGTAACAATCGCTTGGTCTTCCAAAGTATATGTAAGTATAGGTTGGACGAGACTTTTCATGGAAACCAAAAGCTGAGGTCACGAATTTTCGGTGACATGATAATCTGCCAAAGTACTCCAATCATATATTGATTGACAAATAAGTAAAATAATAGCGAGGACAGGATGTCCGTGACGAGGAATCAATCCACACTACTCGTCACATGGCGAATAGCATCTCTCTAAATGGCGATTGTGTGCAGTCGGCTTTAGATCCACAAATTACAGTAAACTTTGTTAACTATCACTATCTATCAGTGCTGGATTAAGACCCACTGATGCCCTTAGCACTATATGGAAATGCTGTCCCTTCCCAGTCATCCGCAAAACCGATTTGAAACAGATTTTTGATCAAATTTAGAGGATCGTGCGGAAAAATTGTTTCTTTTTATTAAATCAACGCCAGCATAGGTTAGGCTATGACAAGAAAAACATATCGCAGTTAGAAGTGGGTGCCACCTTTTTTTATAAGAAGTGACACTTAAGGACTTATTGAAGATGATCTTAAAATGTGTCTGCAATTTACTCGTTCATTAAAGCTCAATACATTTTCGAGTTATCGCGATTTTGGGTATGAAAGTGTAATTTTTTTCAGGATTTCTGTATGGTAGATACTCCAAGGCTGCGACTAATATTTTTTTAATACTTGTTTATTTGTAAACAAAAATGCAGTATGAAAAAATGTTTAAATTTCTACGGATTCTTCGGTAATAGTGCAATCTTTGTCTAGGGATTAAGTGGTCGAGGGAATCAGTAATCCATTTCATTAATCACTTCACGCACGTCGCGAAGCGTTCGCAATAACTCTACTTTTATACAACAGCTCAAACGACTCTGGAGTTTTCTGTTCGTATGGATGCGTTAAAATTTTTATTATAAACATTTGTATAGCAAGTAGATAGTATTGTTACATGTAAGCCTGGCAACCGCGCAACGTGATCGGTATCGCATAATAGAAATAGCAACAACCGAATACCAAGCTGGAAAGTAACCCAATCGAAAGCCTAGTTGATTATATAAGGGGTGGAGCAAATTCGAAGGGGAACACCTTCTAGTCGAATGTTCTCGTGTGTACCAGAACAGCGGAGAAGATCAAAATCGAAAGCTCTCAAGCCATGTAGAACGTTCCACACACACCACCGAATGAAGATTCAAGAACAGTCTCGACTACAGCCAAGTAGTATAAAACCAGGCGAAGCTGTGTGACTGTGACAGTCAACTATAGTACGCGAACGTATTATTGAAAAGCGATTGATATAGCGTGTGATCGAGTCAAGCGATATATAAGCGGGCGGTATTGCCATACAGTGCGAATAGAATTAAAGTTCGAAATAATAAGTTATCACTTATTTTGATTTTAAACGAATTGTGTTTTACTTGGAATCCCGGCGAACCCCCAGCTCGCAACAGTATGTATATGTTTTCGTCCCCTTAAGATATTATATTTGTGAATAGCATAATATGTAATTTGGAGTGAACCTTTTTTTATTTACTGAATTTCCAAAATCTTTTGCGATCAAGCTGAAAATCAGTCACTTCCAACTCAATCCTGAAATGTCATAATTCTATATATCTTCCCTTTTCACCATAACTGTACTTAAGCTCAAAAGGGAAACTCTTGATATTAAACACGCTAGTATATTATTCAGTGGTCTGTGACCTCTGTTATAAGAACTTTTGTATGGACGGTAAGGGGCGATTTAATTAAATTATAAGCTCGAACTGATTCTTGTCTCGGAACTACTATTTTCGACTCCGAAACTGAAAGATTTCTTTAGTTCTTATGCGATTCGAGAGAGGAGTGAATGAGTGGTGCCAATTTTATAAGGACATTAGCACGGGAGCTACTTGGAAAGTGTAAAAGGCTCATTACAGGATTTATCCTAAAGAATTGTACTTATTCGACGAGTTGATACTAAAGTTCAATTTCAAATCAAGTATCAACTTGCGGCCATATCAATCCCTTCTTTGATATCCTAGGTTATTTTAGGTTTAGAGGAGTGAACTGTAGTACTGTACCACAGCCCATCACGAGAGATCACTAAGGATCCATTGTATTCACCCCGTATAAAAACCGGACTCTTAACTATTGATTCCAAATATTGCTCTTCTTTATGAAGAGAGTAGTGCTCCATAAAGGTATCATTGCAAGTTCTGATAAATCGGTCAAGAAGAATTTCTTCAAGTACCGATATCTGGTACGAGCCAGACTTTCACAACTACACACTAGATGTTCCAATGTTGGTTCAACATTCTCATCACCACAGCGACACAGATCAGCCATGTGTATTCCCAGTCTTTCTCCATGTCTCCCAAAAGGACAATATCCCGTTAAGACCCCTATGAGTTGTCTACATGCGTTCCTGCTCACAGACAATATGAAACTAAAGTTCCTCTTATCAAGTTTCGACCAGCAGATTCTAGCCTACCGGCGACCCAAAAGGTTCGCCCAAGCCCCCTCAGTTTGTCTGAGTGCTCCTAAGTCAATCATTCCCCTTATACGTTCGATGGGGCATAGAAGCAACTCATCAGGTAACTCTATACTCATCTTCGATCCCCTTCTGGCGAGCTCATCTTTTCATTTCCAAGGAAGTCAGTTTGATACCCTAAGGAGGTGCTTAGATTGCTTAGAGGTTAATCCAAGGCTGATCACCTCGTGCCTTCAGGTTTTGCATAGTGTCACATTATTAGAAGGCAAATATTGAAGTATTTTCGAGATTCGTCCCACAATGTTCTTGGTTCATGAATGGTCACTTTCGATTATCCGTATAATGCGGAACCCTTTATACACCATAATCCATTTAGAACACCAAGTTCACAGAACCATTCATCTCTATACCTGTGGTGTTCTAAAAAGGTAGGTTACGGAGTTTTTATAACGAAAGTTCTCTATTGGGCCTAATACAAAACAACTGAAAATACAATTGAAACGATCACCATTATTAGAAGAGTTAAAAAGTTTAAAATAAAACATCTTATCAAAATTTGCAATTCCATTTTTTGGGATTATTTCTACTCCGCAGACAAAAAAAAATCCAACTTTAATATTTTATATTTACCTACCAGAGCTTTTATTATTGTTAATAATCGTAAATTGTTATTTCCAATTCTGGACAAGTCTGCATACTATTTTTATTTAGCGCGAAATATTTATCGAATTATTAGAATATATAATTATTTATTTTCTTTATAATAAATTTATCCATTCTTTTTCATCACTCTTCAAATCCTATTCCATTGGATTTAATAATTTTTTTTGAATACTTTCGCAATAATATTGAAATTTAGTTTCTTTTTAAACCTTATAACTTTAATTTACCCTACACCAAGAAATTTCTAAAAATTTCACCAATAATAATCAATTTAATTTTAAAATCTACAATTTTAATAATATTTTTTTTAATATAGTTTTCAATTTATTTACATGCAATAATTTTTAAGTTTTCTTATTTGTGTATTCTTATTATTATTTTTTGCACCATTCACCAAAAAATTTGTTTGCTTCTTTTCAACTTTATCAAACACACAGTGTTTCCATTACAACAATGTAACTAGTTAATTACACAATACAAAAGTAAACCTGGGAGTTTTTCTATTCTAAAAAAATTAAAAATAAAATTAAATAAAAATTTACAATTATTAATATATAATTTTTTTTATAATTAATTTTTTTTTTCAGTGGAACATTTATAAGTACGGAAACGAATAAATCATTGTTTATAAAATTTAAACGAAAATAATTGTGGTGTATTGAACATTAATCAATCGGGTGTATAAAGGTGTGTGATGGTGCTAAATTAATCCATGTGATCAGTTCGGCGGATTGCGATCAAGCGATTCAATTCGTGGGTCAATTAAACAAATTGCAGTTTTTGATTTCTTTTTCAAAATCGACATTTGAATTGAATCGGTCGATTTCGATTTGGCCCTTTGATTTTCGTGATTGTGGTGGTGTTGGTAGTAATAAAACGAATTGGTGTGATTTATTGTGTTGTGACCAATCGAATTATTACGTGTTGGTAGTGGTGGATTTTTATGACGGTATTGTTTGGTTTTACTACTAATTTTACTGTGATTCGTGTTCTGATTACTGGAATGATTGTGATTGACATTGTTATGATTACTGTGATTTTTCATCAGATTTTTAGTTTGGTGGTAGTGATTGTGATTGTTAAGATTGTGATGATGATGATAATAATTGTAATGGTGATTATTGGAATCATTGTTCTTATTGTGATTTGTGATTGGTGGAAGTACGATTTCCCGCTACGCTACGTGGTTGCCAAATGTACGCAGTACAGGTATAGTCTATAATGGTGAGAAAAAAGCAGAAAAAAGAAATTTTTTTTGTTGTTGTTTTCTTCTTTTTTTTTTGGTTTCTATTGCAAGGAATTTTATTTTTCATAAAAGATAACGCAAGTAGAAAAAGGATTTTAAATGGAAATTTAAGAAAATAATGCGAAAAATACACAAAAAACAAGGAAAATAACTAAACAAAAAAGAACAATTTCATTTATAAAATATCGTAAATTTTTCTTATTATTTATTATTTGATTTTTGAAAATCTTAGTAGTTCAGTCATGAAAGGCTTCTTTGTTAAATGCTCGAACATTGTAATTTTTAGCTTGCTCGGAAAGACGAACGCCTTTTAAGCTTGTTTTACATTGTATAACATGCTGTCAAATATATGACCCCAAAAAAAATTTGACAAAAAATTTTGTCAAATTTGACATATACCAATTTGACAATTTCACTGTATGACGGCATTTTCATACGAAAAAAGGCAAATATTTGAAATTCTGGCTTGTCCCGACCTTTAATATCATTGAGCTAACGCTTGGATCCACCTACATGGAAATTTTTTAGTTGAAAGAGTAGTTACTGTACCCGGATAACTAACCGATAACAGCGTATCAATGCTGGAACTTGGATTTCTTTTATATTTTACATTAAATTTTATGAGCTTCTTTTCTTAGTTGTCATTTTATTCTCACGTGCTTACCCAGGTACGCCCTATTCAGGTTAAGGAACTTTAAAAAGTTTTATTGCGTTGATTATTTCGGCTCTGATATTTTCACTATTGACTGCTTACCGGGTAATGGGAAAGCTGTAAATAAAATGGCGATTAGGATGGTGGAAAAAAGAAGTAGTAGTAGTATTAAAGTATTAAGTAAAGAAGTGAAGAAGTATTATGTCTGTTGATGGCGGGTAATGCTTATGGTAATGAATGAGTGGCTGCTTTTTTTAGAATGTTTCTATTTGTAAGATTCTAACGCAGGTAGGTGACCTAGGTGGTAATGGTTATAGCTTTAACAATGTAGACCAAGTGCCTGCATTGAAGTGCTATGGAAAGCAACATTCTAAAAAGCAGCACCTAGGACGAAGCACATGGTAATACCCATTTTTTACAATGCTAGTCGCCATGTTATGGACAACTATTGCATTACCCGGTAAGTAAAGGGTTTTCCAATAGGGACTTGACAACTTTGAATTCAATTTGTGAACGCACCCTTTCACTAATCATCGAACTGTCACTGTCAATTTATTCAGTAAACTTAACATTTTTATCATGGTAAAGTACACGAAGGAACAACGTCTGCAAATTATAAAAATTTACTACAGAAATTCGGAGTCGGTGACCGCTACTTTAAGAGCGTTAACTCCGATTTTCGGTCGTAATTCTCGCCCTAGTAGACAGGCAGTAACAAGTTTAGTGCAAAAATTTGAGTCTACATATTCGTTGTGTGATGTTGCCGTGCCAGTGAGACAACGGGTTGGTCGAAGTGTCGAAAATATCGCTGCCGTTGAAACGTCCGTAGCAAATGATCCAAATCAGTCAATTCCACGGCGTTCTCAAGTGTTGGGCATCGCCCAGACCACGTTATGGCGAATTTTGCGTAAGGATCTTGGTTTACACCCATACAAGATCAAGCTGACTCAAGAATTGAAGCCGATGGACCATTTGAAGCGACGTACGTTCTCCGATTGGGCTCTGGAAAAGATGCGCCAAGATGATCAATTTCATCGCAAAATCATCTTCAGTGACGAAGCTCATTTTTGGCTCAGTGGGTTCGTCAATAAGCAAAATATGCGTTATTGGTCCGGTGAAAATCCACATGTGCTTCATGAAAGACCACTTCATCCACAAAAAATAACTGTTTGGTGCGGTTTGCATGCTGGCGGCGTCATAGGGCCATATTTTTTCGTCGACGATAATGATCGTCACGTTACTGTGAATGGTAATCGTTATCGCGCCATGATTACCGATTATTTTTGGCCCGAATTGGAAGATATGGACTTGGACAACATGTGGTTTCAACAGGACGGTGCCACAAGCCACACAGCACACGTTACAATCGATTTATTGAAGAGTAAGTTTGATGAGCGTGTTATCTCAAGAAATGGACCAGTCGATTGGCCGCCTCGTTCGTGCGATTTAACGCCTCTGGACTTTTTTCTTTGGGGTCACGTCAAGTCGTTGGTCTATGCCAACAAGCCGACGACGTTGGAAGAGCTCAGAGCCAACATTGAACACGAAATAGCAGCCATTTCGGCCGAAATGTGTGGCCGAG
Source organism: Beris morrisii (assembly GCA_951812415.1). Taxonomy (NCBI): domain Eukaryota; kingdom Metazoa; phylum Arthropoda; class Insecta; order Diptera; family Stratiomyidae; genus Beris; species Beris morrisii. The sequence continues at coordinate 113,204,100 of OX638312.1, read as the reverse complement.
TCATCGAAAATTGTGTTATCTCAAGAAATGGACCAGTCGATTGGCCGCCTCGTTCGTGCGATTTAACGCCTCTGGACTTTTTTCTTTGGGGTCACGTCAAGTCGTTGGTCTATGCCAACAAGCCGACGACGTTGGAAGAGCTCAGAGCCAACATTGAACACGAAATAGCAGCCATTTCGGCCGAAATGTGTGGCCGAGTCATCGAAAATTGGGTCCAACGAATCGACCGCTGCAAACGTGCCCGCGGTGGCCATATGAACGAAGTCGAGTTCCATTCATAAATGTTTTGATTGTACTTCAACCCGATAATAAAGTTTTTGAAATATCTCAAATGGTTTGCATTTTATTTTGAAAAAAAGTTGTCAAGTCCTTATTGGAAAACCCTTTAATTGAAATATCAACTCCGAAATATTCAAAGGAAGTGCAACAGCTTCTTAAGTTCTTATTGGGTAAAGCGATAAAATAAAGACGTTCAGAAAACTGAAAAAGAAGAAAATGGCCGAAGAAAGAAAAGATATTTCTACTGAAGGGAGCTTACTTGAAAGAGTTCAGAAAAATCTAAGAACTAAAAGAAAGGTACATATTAGATTTTAATGGCAAAGTGAATATTTATTCCAGCAAAAAATGGTGTGGGAGAACTGGAAGTGGAAAATTCTAAATGTCCTTTCTGCGACAAGGAAAGCAGTAAGATACCTTCAGAAGAGGGACTTTTGCGCATGCTGAACATTGGTAAATATGAAAAAAGAACAAGATTCCAGAGTATTTAAAATTTTATTCTGATACTTCTTGCTCAATTTTGTAAGTTTATCGTATCTAGGCCTACTTTTTTGATAAACTCTCTGCAAATATAAACACCTATCCTGCGCTTAGGTGGAGTGCCGATATTCAAATGGTTCCTTGATTAGTACTGTAACCAAAAATTCGCCATCAATCCAAGTGTTCCTAAGAGTTCCTATTTCGGATTCGGTCAAATTTTTGGGGACTAAGATCGGATTTCAATAGATTTTCATATTACTAGATATAGCCGAGTATAAAATTTTCATGGTACCTGTACTGTATTAAAAAAATTTAATTTTCAATCCAATTTTTACTTGAAATCTCAAGTATTAGGTGTACAAATAAGTTCCCGCCGTTCTCGTATAGATGGCGCTAACATGAAATACTGGGAAAAAATGGCGGATCAAGCTCGTAATATGGCAAGATCAGACATGTTGCAACAATTCTCCCTTTTGTAAAATTTTATTGGCGTCAGTTACTTTTGAGTCCTTAAACATGTCGGAGTTCGAGCCAAATAAGCGCCATTTGGAAGGGAAGTTTTGCTTTTTTGTTTTAATTTAAAGAAATCTGCTGCTGAGGCTTGTCAGATGATTAGAGAAACTTATGGCGAGTCTTCTCTTAGCGAATCAACGTGTCGCGAATGGTTTCATCGCTTCAAAATGGGTGATTTCGGCCGGGAAGACAAGGAGCGTTCCGGCCGGTCAAAAAATTTCGAAGACGAAGAATTGGAGGCACTACTGGATGAAGATTCATGCCAAACACAACAAAGTCTTGCGGATTCATTGGATGTGACTCAACAAGCCATTGCACATCGTCTGAAAGCCTTGGGAATGCTGCAAAAGCAAGGAAATTGAGTACCGTACGAATTGAAGCCAAGAGACGTTTGCTCCAACGGCAGAACAGGAAAAGATTTTTGCATCGTATCGTGACTGGTGATGAAAAGTGGATACACTACGACAACCCGAAGTGCAAAAAATAGTGGGGATACCCTGGCCATGCATCAACATTGACCGCAAAGTCGAATATCCATGGTTCCAGAGTCATGCTCTGCATTTGGTGGGACCAGCTCTTCGTGGTGTATTATGAGTTGCTGTAACCGAGTAAAACCGAGGATCTCTATATCGAAGACAACTAATACGTTTGAGCCGAGCATTGAAAGAAAAACGGCCGCAATATGAGCAGAGACACGACAAAGTGATTTTGCTACATGACAACGCTCGGCCACATGTTGCTCAGGTTCTGAAAACCTGACTGGAAACACTGAAATGGGATGTCATACCCCCCCACCCGCCGTATTCGCCAGACATCGCCTCTTCCGACTTCCACCTATTCCGATCAAAGAGGCATGTCCTGGCTGAGCAGCACGTCCGTTCTTACGAAGATGTCAAAAATTGGGTCGATTCGTGGATCGCCTCAAAGGACGTCGAATTTTTTCAACGCGGAATTCGTATGCTGCCAGAAAGATGGGAAAAGGTTGTGGCTAGCAATGGACAATGTTTTAAAAAAAAAAATTATGCAACCAATTTCCCACAATAAAGGTTCAAAGTTTGACAAAAAACGCCGGGAACTTATTTGTACACCTTAATTTTTTCAAGTAAAATTACACATTTCAATCACTTTTACACGAAATTACTGGCATTAGTAAATTACTTATGTACTTTTCAACTGAACCGTACAATTTACACGAAAAGCTTGTAGTATATGAAACCACGATTTCTTTAAGTACCAATACGGACGCTTCATAATTTTAGAAGTAGAAAATAAGAGTATTTTAAAGAGTGCTAATTATAAACTGTTTTAGAGTTTAAATTCAAGAGAATATCCAGTAAATTTACTGCTGCCGAAGTTGAAATTTACTGATTGCAAATTGAAATTTACTGACCGAAAATTGAAAATTATATTCAAATTGACTATTACATCCCAATGTAAATTTACTTGAGAAGGTGTGCCATATTCGCCTACTATACAAAAGATGTAAAATTCAATGGATTTTTTTTTATCTAGATTTTCCTTAGTAGAAAAATTATTTAAAAATGTTTGGGTCGTGTTTCGGAGTAAAGCCACATATGAAAATTCACAACTTGGAGTGGTCGCTGCTTTGGCCACTGCCGTTGAAGGGATGATAGGTAAAGAACTGAAAAATCCAGTTTGAAAACTGTTTTGTTCTAGGTTCGAAGGTGCCGTATTTTAAATAGTTCCTTCTGTAAATTTGCTATAATCATGTAATACTTAATTTCCAATTTACTTCGTTTTTGATTTATGCTAAATTTAGCTATTTCTTTCAAAATCTGACCATGAGAAATTGTTTACAAGAAAATCGAAGAATTACCAACATGTTCCATGTCTGAAGAGTTCTCCGTCGTAAAAACTGAAGATGTTTAGAGTTGAACCCCTTTTAGGGGTGTAATTTTTAGGGTTAGGTGCGTGAAGTAAAGTTTAAAGGTAAATCATAACTTGAAGAAATAGAAAGGTTCTGTCCAGTTCTCAAAGCGTTCGGAATTTTAAATTTGGTAAAAAAAATAATATCAAAAATTTACTTTACCCGGACATTTAGAAATTGAAAACCAAAAAAACGGGAAAAGGTAGGCTTAAATCAAACATAGGAGGATATTAGTAGTTGTAAACATTATAAACATTAGCACAAAGCAACCTAAAGTTGAACAAAAGGAACTTAAAAATAAAAATTAATATATTAATAGTTATTAAATTAATATTATTAGATACATGTTGAAAATAGTGATTTAAATCTGTACAAGAGAAGTAAAAGGTTGAATATCCACTTCTTATGAAATTTTCATAAACAATCCAAAATGACTGCATATTATACATTTAAAGATTTACCCGGTTTTATAAGGACCTATTGGGCCTTGTTCATAAAAAATAAAACATCGGAAATTCACACTCTAAAAGTGACTTCCAACCTTTTACTTATCATGTACCGAAATTTTTTAGTACTAAAATAAAAATGCTGCATATTCATGGAATTTGCTCAAAATAAAATTAGATACATTTTCTTAATTCTTGAGCTGAGTGAAAATACTTTTGTTTAATCCTTTTCACTCAATATTTGTTAATCCTACGTAAAATGTCGTATATACTATACTAATTATCCTAATCCGATTAAATGCTTAAAAAAACTGTAAGAGTGAGTATTTTGTTGGGCTTTATTTGAATTTGAAATTCGTCGAATAATATACACTCGGAGTCGTTGTAAGAAAAAAAGAGAAGAATGAAAAAGGTATACTAAAAAAAAAGGATTAGGGATTTTTCGGGATTAACAAGGAAACGAATAAAAGACGAAGGAAAAAACTGAACCAAAAATGAAACACATTAACGAATAATTCAGGAGAGTAACTGAAGAAAGTGAAAAGTTATTGTCCTTAATTGCATAGTTAGTGTGGCACTTATAGCCAAAAAGCTGCCGCACAAGCAAACTAAGCTCCTGTCGACAATGTTTTCTTGGCACGATAATCATACACAACCATACAAACTTATACACAAACTTCTTCTACCAATTTGTTACTTTTATGCAGCTATTTGTTTTCTTAATGATTTTTCGTCACGAAAATTTTGAACACGCCGTCACTGGGCGGCCCCTGCACAGTCGAGACCTAAGACGAATAATCATAATCATAATTTATAATAAATTTAGCCTAGTACGGCAGCCATAAAGTACTCAACCCCTGTGACTGAATTACAAAAAAAATTCGCTTTTTCTTAACTCTTTTTTATACTACTCCCACAAGTATACGTAGAATCATCTAACTTCGGTTACACACTATCTTCCGGATAACTTTCACGCTCAATTTTAGCATCTTGAAGGATTTAGCGAACGTAGTAGAAGCTTGCTATGCAAATTAATTCCACTCGTTTCTGACTTTGATTTAAGCAGTTCGCCATAATTTTGAAGACCGAAAAGGAAGAATTTCGCAAAAGCAGATTGCGAGCTTCGAAAGAAATTTTGAATAATAATCGAAACCAGACAGTACCGCCGGATATTGTTCACAAAAGCGATATACATGACAGAAAGGCATTTTGTTCGGCTATAAAACGCTTGTATGCGCACCATAACCACCTATCGGTAGGTAGATAACCTACCCACTCTCACCCTATCTCCCGTTCATACACCACAACCTTATAGTAGTAAAATTGATTGCTAGTCAAGTGCTTTATGAAGTACCTTATGTGGTTTTATGTTTGATATTTTGGTGTGTATTCTACAACGATGGGTAGGTTGTCGGGTAGAAACGATGCGTGGTGTACAATATTTATAGATTTTCAGGACGAAAGGATCAAAATGGCTGAGGTATGTGTGTTTGTGTACAGAAGACAGCTTTTTACAGGTGGATAGGAATGGCATTTAGGTACCGACATGACTGTGATAGCGACGTAAATTACATTATATTGCTATTGTTTGTTTTCATGAAGGATAATATCGTAGATAGTTGAATTGATTGAGATTGATGAGATTTAATGAGTATAATCACTTTCTCTTTCATTAAACATTAAAGCTGATCCAACGAGAAGGTCTTTTTGCATTGGAAACTTTAAAAAACGATGGTTTTAGAAATGTTTTCTCCAAGGAAAGATGCAGCCTTAGCTACTTACGTAATTTCCGCTATTACACAATTGATGGCGTTGTGTTCATTTTGGCACTCATTCAATATAAATTATTGTACAGTGTGTTCTGGCGAAATTGCAATCGAACGGAAAGGTACCTTCGAAGTGCAGTAAAATAAATTCAACTGTTCGATATAAAAGCGTACGACATTCGCAAGAAAAATACTGGCAAAAAATTACAATTTCGACATACGAAGCAACAAAATATAACACGCACAAAATTTCTCAAGCACAACCGAAATAAAATTACAGCGAATGGTTGAAAATTTCGATTTGTTAAATATTTCGTCCGTATTAAAAGTAGGCTTGTGTAGTTTGCGAATGAACTAGATCAGAAGAGCGTTGCCATAAGTGAAATGAAGGAACTAGTTCGCAGTCAGTCCCGTCGTTTGTATTCATTCCTTGCCGTTTGGAACTCAGTGGTAGAATATACTTATAGACTGACGACTCCGACCTTTTTTTGCTCATCACATTCTACCACAATGATGACTACGACCCTTTTTTTTTGCTCTTCACATTCTACCAGAATGACGACTGCACGACACTGAACTCCCGCGAACTAGTGAACTAAAAGAACGAACTAGTGAACTAAAAGAACGAACTAGTTCGCGTGTGATCGGGATTCGGAAATGATCGCTCACTAAGGTGAACTAAAATGCGAAACCCTAATTAAAAGGATACGCAACCTTTGAAATGGAACCACCATCTGTTGGTGAATAGTGCAAATGTCAATTCCAGCCATCACCACAGTACCTACTGAAAAACGAACGAAATATTTTGAAATATTAATTTTTTTATATGCGACTTCATAGTTCACAGTTCATTTCATTTCGTTTGGAACACAGTACTAGGCCTTATGAGTTGACCGGTTCGTGAGGTTAGATTCGTCAAGAGTATTATGTTGATTTTTTAATGTAGGTACATCGATTTTACACTCAAAGTTTTTGTCCCCTTGTAGAAAATATCTAACAGTTTATAAAATAACTTAAAATATTAAGGAATCCTGTTTTGCGTACAACGAAAAATGTGTTAATTGCGGCCCAGCGCCATCTCTCACTGACTAAGAAGAACGTCTATATCCGTATATTCGAAAGAGATGCCCCAAAATGAAATGTTTTCAAAAAGGCATGTACTGGTGTTTGCTTTTGGAAGCAAATAAGAAATTATATTCCAAAAAGCGCGGAGTCTCTCCCCGATTTACCCAAAGATCTTGTTTAAATCGCTTCTCTTTCTACGTATAAAATTTTTATTATTTACACCTTTATTTCATATCAACAGTTTAGATCAAATATTTAATGCTTTCGCCAGGATCGTCATTTGCGAGTTTTTGATAGGGGCATCCTGACTTTTGCACTTGAAGGGAATCCCGAGTTCTAATTTTTTTCTGGAAAGGGTATCTTAGAGGAAGTCTAAAAATGTATATCCTCATGAAATGCGTGAATCTCTTCATATTTTAACACCAACTCAAATGTTACTGCAATTTCGAAGAACTCAAACTATCGATGGAGTCTCAATTGTTTTAGCTTCAATCCAAAAGGTTTGTCAGAATTTTTTCCAGAGAGGTAAATTCACACCATAAACTTTGGCAGTAATAATTCGTCTATTACAAGGCTCCCTTTCTCGGGTTACCACCTTAATGACATAAAAAAAAACAGGAGGAAGTGGTTATCTATGTGGTGGCCGTGAGATGGTGGCACTAGGGATACATTTTTTAAGATTAACTAAATTTTTTTTTGTCTAAGATCCGATGGGTAGGTGTTTATATAGGTTCATAGTTTTGTAATAGGAAGCTTATGTTCCAAATACCACCCAGGACCAATGATCTAGAAAATATGATTCTTCAGGCTTGTTGTACTCTGCACTATAAGATGCTCGATAGCTGAGGTCAGGTACATATTCTGATGAAAGCAATATGTTATCCTAGGTTAGGTCAGGTAAGGTGAGTGGCCGCTTGAAACCAATCCAATACATAAGCCGCTAATGGGTCCGTTGTGATCCTACATGTACGGGGAATAAATACCTGTGTGACCTAAGTCATCTTATGTGATCCACCCTACCAGCCTGACAAACTGCAGCAGCTTGTCCAGCTTCATGTTTCCGAATTCTCCCAAATCCATGGCGAAGCGCGTACCCAGCGTACGTTCTCATTCCCACGTCAGGTCAGGTCATTCGCAATGCATGTGGAAAATATTTTTCTTGGCATCAAGGTCCGTCTGCTAAACCCAGTCTTCTGACGTTTTGGCTAATCAAGCAATAGCCAGCCCGTCAGTACAAAAATGAGGATAAGTAGAGTATTCCTATCTGAGTAGGACGAACTTCGTCCTTTCCGCTTTCAGAGAACGTCTCGCTATGGTTCAGGTTCCCGGAGACTTCTCCTACATCCGTATCAGCGTCCGTCTTCGAACCGTCCACTTCATGGAGCTGATCCACATTTCACCTTGCTCTGCCAGGAATCATCGTTAAGAATTTTCTTGAGAATTCGAGCTCCAGAATTAAGTAGTCTGTTTCCTCTAGCGGATTACAGTCACTAGTCCATCCTAGTATGCAGCTATGCCACACAGATCTGGATACCCAGTAGTTACCTGACTCTCTCAGTCTCATGGAATTTTTTGCTGTAATGCTTTTTTCCTAAATACCCAGTCGTGGGAGATACAGGATAACCTCTAGCGCCGATGAAGTTGTAGGACGTTTCTGGACCTACGGTGGAAGCGGTGGAATCGTTTGTATGGAGCTGATAAGGAATTAACACCGCCAGTTGTGTACTTTCTCTACTTTTTTCCAATGAAGTTGTATGGGACTGATAAGGAATTGACACTACTGGCGGTGTCGAATCCTTGTCAGTACCCATTCTACTCCATATCAGCCCCATACAAATGATTCCACCGCTGGGCCAGAAACGCCCTATCCACACTACTGTCGTTTCTTTCAAATCTTTTGACACGTGGAATCAAACCCACCTGGCGGGGTAAATTTATAACTCGAGAAAACCATTTTCGAGATATAAAAATTAGAAGCTTTTTTGTTATGCCCTCCCGCATTTACCGCCTCAAAGAGGGTTAATGTTTTGAATCCAGCCCCTTTAAGCTTTTAATTTTAATTTAACTAGATAGACTATATATAAATACACATGTGTTCAAAATTTGAACATTATTCTATAAACGGTTTCAGGCGTTCAATTTTCAGAATGTGCTACTTTGAGCACTAGAGCTCTCCCACTCTCATACCCATTCACTCATGTTGACTTTTGATCTCTACACAAGTTTCAACTTTCAATTTGTTAGCATAAGCGGTTCCTGAGATATTAAGACCATTTCCCCCCTACCCAAAGTTCGCTTCTGATAGGGAGCAACCCCATCTCCCTTTTTTGACGATTTGGAGAAAATGTTTTAAGTTTTCGAATAATGGAGAGTTAAACCTGCTTCCGTACGGCGCATATGGCAGATAGACGAACTCTTTTGGCTTTTTGGGGCCTAATACTTTTGAAATGTGAAAATACAAAATTTGAGGGTGTTAGTGAAATTTCTAGTCGTTTAAAATACCTTATTATTAAAAAATAATAAAGTAAAATCATGTTTTTCTTGTTATTTTTCCAGGTGTCAAATACGTTCGTACAACAACATTCTAAACAAATGAATAGTATCAAATGGCCCTGGGTTTGGAAAATCCATTTCCTGCCATAAATATGAGCTTGTTGGAGAACAATTTTGTGGACTACCAAGCTGGATTGCGCTACGGCGATAATATTGTTACATGTACCCTGGCAAACTCGTACAACTCAATGACATCAGTTTCCAGTAAGAATGCCACGCCTCCCAATATCGAACTCTTCCTCGAATACTCTTCTTCTGATTCTTTCTGCAGCCGAATATTTGCGGAAGCTCTCGGCTCCATAGATGCAGTATGGTATGGGGTGGTGATGTTGTCATCCTCCTTCACATAGACGTTAGTGCTGGTCCGTTGGGCTCCCCGTTAGAGTATGATAGCTCGTGAAACCTAAAACCATTTTGTGGATTTAATTAAATTTGGTACGTTACATAGCTTTCCCTTATCGATATCACCGAGGTCATCGAGGAAATATTCGCCGAGGTTCCGTCTTCTTGTTCCCGATAGGGCAGGACACTCGCATAGGACGTGGAAGATCAAGATATACTTGCTTTTCCCGTGATCATATTCGGGTCAAAGAGTTCTTGATATTGAGCATGTAGTTAGGTTTAACCATCTATTACCTGCCGCCACTTCAAGCATAGTGAGTCGATAGACTGTTTTATGGATCCGATGGGAATAGCAATCTGCTGGTATCCCACTAGTGAGCTTAGGCTGGGGCCTGCTCGAGCGAGTTCATCAGCTAGCTCGTTCCCCTGGATTCCACAGTGGCCTGGCACGCAGCAAAGAGTAATCAGGTGCCGTATATAACCACGACAAAATTTTCGGTCAAAGACAGTTTTTACTACACAGCGAGACAACGATCAGTTTCTTCGCGACAGTTTCGACAAGCAATTTTGGATTGGTAGCAGCGATTGAGCAGTGATCAAGTTGTTTATAAAATCGGGCAGCGTTACCGGTAGTGTGATTATTAGTGTGATTATTGAATGCGAATAATAAAGCATTGTTTAAACTTAAATTCCGGTGAACACCTAGCTTGCACACCTGAGCATAATGTCGGAGCTTGGAAAAGTCGGAAAAATAGCTAAAAGGAACCACGATTACTCCTCGTGTTTGTGGACTTTATTATCTGCGATTAAAATCGTCTATGCTTAAGGAAGCTTGATGCTATTTCTAAATCAAAACACGAACAAATGTTTTGCTTATCAAAGCGGACGGAGCTTAATTAGCATTAAGGTCAACCTCTTATTTTGTACAGCGTCAGTCCGGCTATTTGTCACGAGGACTGTCAATGTTGCTATATTTCTCGGCATGGAGTCTCGCTAGAAGACACAAGATATATCTCCACTTAACCCCGAATTTATAACATCCATATTTCAACTCAGCATCAATTATACACCAGCATTACCTGAACGTCTGGGACAGTTTACGATTCTTCTAATTGGACTCGACTTCGTCGTAACTTTAATCGATTCCCTTGGGGCAAACTAGATACACAGTATCTTCTACAGATACTTTCTTTAGATAGATGTAAGTTGCTATGAAATTGAGGTATTGGGTAGTTTGGTCCATTGACTGTAACAAATACATTATAAGAAGCCAGACAAATTGACTTTTAACTTAGTTATAAGCACCTGAAGTCGGAGTAACTTTATAAACTTTGGGAGGCAAAAGTTGGGTGCGTGAACAGAATTAAAACAGAAACCCTTTCTAAAACTCTGAAGTTAGAATTGAAGAAAAGCATTAGCAGAGTATTGCAATTTTTAGGATTTCTTGGAATTAATAACAACTTTTTTCAGCAGCTATAAGAAGCCCAGTTGAAAAACAAGAAAGTTACCTAGTGCCTGTAAGGTGTAGTCAGTAGAGCTCTCTTATTGGGGAGGAAGGGCGTATTTAAGTCAGAAGTGATGATACAATCCACTTAGTTGTTGGTGCCTGTGTAGGATTTTGGCTTGAAAGAGGGTATCACCACTTCCATGATTTAATTTATCAAGTGATGAAGAATATCCTCTACGTCGTAGCCAAACGATCCTAGATGGAATTGCCAGTAAATACCGAAGGCTGAGCAGTTTATTAAGTTAACCCTTAAGTCCCGCTTTCACGATGAAAAGTTATCGTGTCATAGCTGAAATGATACCAAACTAACTTTTTAACGACCTAGACCTGGACCTAGTCAAGAATTCCAAGAGTCTCGGGGAAAGTGAAGAATTCTTGCATCGTCTATGCTTTGCTTTCTTGAAGAAGGCTTATGGTTCAGGATGTAATCAAGGTATACGTTTCGTGAGAATTTGGACCAGCTTGAAGAAGTCTTTAAATTTTTTAATAAAAGTGAGTGCTCCCATTCATTGTTCTAATTGCAGACAGCTTTGTTCATGTCTTCTTAACGTGTACCTGGCGGGTATTAACTCCTCACCCTGTTGATTGAAGCTTAGGATCAGGATATCCTTACTTGACCTAGGTGGTTACAAAGTGGCAAGGAATATCTCTAGTTACTTCTCAATACAAAGTCATGGCTGAAGTAATGCCCGAAAGAACTATTGACACTATGCAGGACCTGTGCAGATGTGTGAACTATTCAGGCACTAAAGAGCCTTTGAATCTAGAATGTTGTGTTTCGGATACTTTTTTGAACGACTTATGTCTTTTGATCCGTCGTTCAACCGCGTATTCCTATTGAAGTTGGGTTGGCTAGGACCCGTACACCTGAAAGCAGGTAGTTGATATGGACTAACAATTGAAGCCTTCTGTTTTAGTAGCGGAGGAGAATGCACCTGCTCGTGCTACTAATGGAGCTGATACATTCTACCATCATAACCCTAACGTGAATATCAGGGTATTCCTGGAATTGGATGATGAAAGACCAACAGTCATAAGTCGTATCGTCCTATCAACTTAACGTCATTTAAGTATATCAGAGATAGGTTCTGAGATCACAACCCCTACATCCAATCAATAAGAATATCAGCCACGGAAGTCTACAGCCCACGCCTTACAAAACCTGGTCACTAAAATCGAGAAATCGAGAACGGACAATGAATTAGCTGTGGGTTGCTTAAATATCGAAGGGGCTTTTGACAACACTCCTTACGAAAGTATCTACTCTGCCGCATATAAACATGGCATTGATCCAAAAACCTGCAATTGGATCAAGACCATGCTTGAACGCAGAAAAATAATTTCAACACTAGCTGATTCAACAGTTACTGTCATAGCAGCGAAAGGCTCTCCACAGGGCGGGGTACTATCACATTTGTTTTGGTGGACAACCTTCTTCAGGATCTAGAATCGCGGTACAGGGTTACGCTGACGACCTTGCCTTGTTAGAGGTTAGTTTGAAGAAACGGTGATAGAGCTAGTTCAAAGCATCCTAAACCTGGTAGCAACCCGATGTACTAAAGCAGATTCGGGTATCAACCCAAAGAAAAGAACAAAAGTTGCGTTCACCAAAAGGAGGTGCAGGTTATCTAGGCCTACCATTTTTGGAGAATCTCTTGATTATTCTAGTGAGGTGAAATATCTGGGAGTCATCCAAAACACAAAACTCACATGGATTGCTCATTTGGGTAAAGTTTTGAAATGACCAGAATCAGTGGCTACGAAGGTAATGCAACGGACGACGTTCAGAAGCTAGCTTCATGGACTACATCCATTTTGCAGGGTTCTGTTAAGCACAGCCAAAATGAACATCCAAATGTGGCAAAAAATGCAAAGTCTCGTTCACTGGGACTTAACCCTGGGCAACAGGCACTCAAAGCTAGGTGTGTCGAAGCATTCAGAGAAAAGAACGTCTGCTTATCTGAAATTAAGCACATATCAGACCCGATCACTAGTGGAAACTCATTGTTACATGAGAAGGCATCTTCATAGAATTGGTCTTTCTGAGAGCAAAATATGCAGAATTTGCGATGACGAATACGAAACACCAGAGCACATCCTCTGTGAATGTGGGTGCAAATGACTTCGTCACTTCTGTCAAGCTTTTATAGATCCATCCGAATTCCTGACTATTACTCTTCGAGAAATACAAAGCTTCATTAAAAACGCAGGGATCGAAGAAATATAGATAATCTAGGGGGACATAACAATAGGCACATTTGACGTTTCAGTGGTAGAGGTGCCCAAATGAACCCCAACCCGAAAATCTACTAATTAATCTGGATGATAAAGTTGTGAATCGTAGAACCCTCCTCCCGATGATGGGTTCGCAACCTTTTTATGAAGTACTTAAAGGCTTTGATTAGGAAGGTCGGAACTATGCGAATTCCATCTTTGATAACCCAAAAAATGCTTAGCAGTCTTTACTTAGGGGCATAGTCTCTCTGAACAGGTACAACTCAAAAGTGGAATATTTTTCAGGACGTTATTTCCTTAAATATCAACATAAAACCATCGGATTTTGTGAAATCATAACCCGAAACATGATTGTGACATAGTGGGTAGGTAGATTCTAAAAGGATTTCATTTTACCTTTAAGGATCTGTCGAATATTTGCATTTTTAGAATCATCTCCTTTATTACTAGAATAGACTTCGCCTAGGGAGTGGTTAAAATTTTGGTGGAAAACCCCATTCAGGTTGTAGTACAAAAACTGTTCAATCGATTTTCTGGCAAACCGGTAGCTTTTTCTCAATAAATGCTACCGAACCCTAAACATATTGCATGTAAGTTTTAATCTGCTATTCGAAGTTGGTTTGTCCTCAAGTGCTAAAATTAAGCTGGAAAGCTAAGAATAAAAATTAAAAGAATATATCATTGAAAAACAGCTACCAAAAAATTATCTCAAATATAAAATAAGTACCTTAAATATTACTTTGAGTTGCAGTAATTTTTTTCATTTAACATCAATCCCGCCATAATTTTAATAATATATATTTCTTGAACATTTGTTTGTTGTTTCCATTTTTATTTAATCAAAATTTTATCGATTTTATCAAAAAAGTCAAAACAAAGTGCACATGAGTGTATGTCTTTGCCCACAACCATATTTTAATATACTAAAAAAAAATGTATTAGAATTATTTCAAGCACTAAATTAGTCGTAATTGCAAATCTTAAGTTCATACTTTCAGATTAAATTTACACATAAATAATATTCGCTAAGAAATTTCTATATTTTATTTTCATCATTCTAAAATTATTAAAATGCTGGCAAAATACGATATATTTTCGTTATTTTCAGTTTATTTAAAATAATTAAATGAAAAACAATATTAAGAATTAAAAAAAAAATATTTCACTAAAATTCGGTTTAAAAACAAGATCAATTCAAAACTTGTGCTTTTTGGTAAAAATATTTGAATCATAGTATGGTGCAGAATTCGAACAATATAAAATTTATGGTGGAGGTGTTATACTTATCGGACAATATATTCAAAATTATTTCATTGTCAACAAAAACCAGTAAACAAAACAATAATATTATAAATAATTAATAAGTGCTTATTAGAATATTAGTAAAATTCAGGCAATTCAATATAATGTTTGTGATGAGAATAATGACAAAAAAAATATACAACTAAATATTTTAAAGAAAACTTTATACAAAATAAAGTAGAGAAAAAATTCATTTGGTTGCGCTTGCTTTGTTTTCACATTGAAAACGGGTAACGTACTGAAATGTAGCGAATCAGTACTGACCAGAGGAAGACCTTAAAGGATTCAAGCTGTTTTCGGGCAAAAGTTCTTTCAAATTTTTGGTTTTTTTTTTACTTTAAAATCTTCCACCAATCATAAACTTGTTGTAATATATTTTCATGTTGTGTATATTGTTAAATATATTTTCATAGAAATAAAAAAGAAAAGGTTCAACTAAATGAAAAAAAACGTAATTGGTGCTCTAAACTGTATAATATCACTTATCTGTTCCAAACTGAAAAATATTTAACATTTCATATAAATATCGATGAATAATTATTCCACAATAATATTGAAGCGAAACATTGACGATAATAATATTAAAAAATATATACCACAGCCTAGTTATTAAAAATGCTAGTTATTAAAAAAGTTTTTGATTTTTTTTTTCATATCAACTTTTGAGTATTGTATTGTAACAACTTTAAAATATATTTTTATATAATTTTTTTTTTGGGGATGATAAATAACTAAATGAACAATTCAATGACAAACTTTGCAGCATGAAATGCAAAGAGTTTCTTGCGTACCTAATTAAAATAAAATGTTAAGAATCGAGCTTTGTTTATGTTATTATTATAAATATATAATGAAAAATATAAATAAATAAAATGAAAATTTAACGACATTACAGCCATCTTGCGTTCAATTCGGGAAACATACAACTAAAATATCGATATATATTTTAAAAGTAAATAAAACAATATTTTTTAAAAAAAAACAAACATTCGCATTTCGTCTTAAAAATTTTTATATATTCTTTTCTATTCGCTTCGTATTTGAAACTTTTATTTAATTTTCATTTCAAGTAAAGCAACAAATATTTTGGACATTCATAAAAGAAATATGTTTAAAAATTCGATCGTTCCATAAATAAATGAAAATCATAAAAATTATATTGAATATATTGTTAACCATAAAAACAATGTTAATGTAAAAGAAACCGAAACAGATTTTGTTTTCAAGTGCAGGAGTGCAGTCAACAACACACACGCAAAACAATTGTTTGAGTATTTTTGCTATATTTATCTTGTTTTTTTTTGTAAATTATTTTAAGATCAGAGATATTGGATTGATGTCTCATAATCATAACTAACAAATAATGCGAATAAAGAGATTCCTTAAGAATTGATTCAATGGATTCCATCATTGTATGTATTCTAACTAAATGAAAACAGATTAAATCGATGCGGTTTTTAATGCAAAAATTCAAAACAATATTTAAAGAAAAAATAGAACCAAAATTGATAATTCAGTTCGATCTGTGAAGGGAGGGTAATAAAAATACAGTCACAAACAAAATTTTAATTAAATTTTACTGATATTTTGTTTTGTTTCGCCGCTTCTTATGACGAAATCAGCCATTTCAAACAAACAAACAAACTTAACACAATTCAACATTTTCACATACCAACATGGTTTTGTTTTGATTTTTTTTCTATCTCAATTAAAATAAGTTTTATTTGGTCTAATTAATTTTGCTTTTTTTCACTTATCGTATAAATAAATTGTCATAAAAATTTTTTTTTTCTGTATAGAAATAAATAATTGGCGTCAATTGTTGCGTAAAAAGATCGTATAAGTGAAGGGTAGATTTTCTGGATTTATAAGCTTCGCTGTTGGGCTTTTTGATTTTATTACGAGTTTTTTCTATTTGTAGAATTAACCCTTGGTAATTTATTTAATAAAACACGAATAACGAAAAAAAAAAACGGAATTTGCGGTTTGATAGGGATGAATATAAAACCCTTGAAAATGTCGAGAGAAAAACAAAAAAAAAATATTGTACACTGGAGAGTAATTAATTATAGGCAGGTATCGGGATAATTACCGTAGATTTTTGCACGTTATAGCAGCAAATTAATGATGTGAACGGCAATGTTTTATTGTATGGTGTGAGTTTTTGTGGTGTTTGGTAACAATAACTTCGTGCTAACTTTATGGAATGGTGGCATTGTAATTAATTTGCAGAACCCGCGAGAAAAATGTGCTCGAACCAATAGTATTGGATTGCTGATGTTGATTTTTGAACGTAAAGCTTTTGATGGTTTTTGAGGTCTCGTTTCAATGAAGTGGATGGATATAAATCGATTAACATAAATCGAAATTTGAGGAACCAAGCAAAATGGGGTATTTTGAAGCGGACAAGTTAAAAAAAAATACGGCACGTTGAGAGTGTCAAGGATACATTTTGATTTACTTTACTGAAATGGGAAACTTCTCAAGTATTTTGATTACAATTTTTGAGCAGCATTGAAAAACAAGGTGTATTGTAAGTCAGTTCTGTTATGGATAGAGCTTCACGGATCAAAACTCTTCATATGCTTTGTTTTATCAAAAATTCAGACCCGAATATGGGGAAATAGGCTTCCTAATTCTGTGTGATATTATAGAAAGCGTATTCCTCAGTCACCTTAGATACTGAGGTTCAATTCTGTCCCTGGACCTCATATCACGAATTAAGTCAATTAATCGCCGTGTCTTTCTGGTATAGGTTAGGTTAGGTAAGGTGGGTGGTCGCTTCGCGACCAAGCACATAGACCGCCAATGGGTCCGTTGTGATCCCACATGCACGGGAAAAAGGTACCCGTGTGCCCAAGACAACATTTTAAGTAAACCACCCCGCCAGCCTGACAAACTGCAGCAGCTTGTTCAGCTTGATGCTTGCGAATTCGCCCAAGTCTATGGCGAAGCGCGTACCTAAAGTACGCTCGCGCCTCCAGGCCAGACCCGGGCATTCGCAAAGCAAGTGGAAAATACTTTCCTCAGCGTCAGGTTCACCACAGCTGCGGCACAGATCTGTAAAGTCTTTCTGGTATAATGGCAAGCACTTTTATCGACAAACAGATATATTTTGGATTGCCCCTAAAAAATAAATTTTTTTTCATAAAAACTTTTAAAAAGAAAAAGTAAGGAACTGGGCGTGATCTTTCCTTAAAAGCAACTCATTGACTATCTGTGTTGGTTCGAATACATTTACTGTAGAAAAGAATCAAAAGCTGGCTTAATATTTAATCTGTTGGGAAGCTAAGGTCTCCTTTTCAGGAGAGTTAATATCCACATCTAGAAATAAGACGTATTACTAGCAATGGTAGGGAGGTACGCGTGGCTGCCCGTGAGAACACGGACACACTTGGACCTAAAAAAAGGTCCGTCGTTACTTACAAGATTTTATAAACAAATTCGTTTCACAGTTGTCTTGTATTCTCATCAAAACCTTTCTTGCCGTTGTTTAAATAGCCACGGCAGTAAAGCGCTTAACCAACTATAGGTTGTTTTTGTAGGTGCACGAGAACTTTAAATTATAATACAAGACAGAAATATTGTTGGAATGAAATTTTTTTATTATATTCTGGTAGATAATTTCATGGCATTTATTTTTTAAATATGATTTCCGTCATATGTCCGCCACGGCTAGGAGTTACATGGTCCATTCGATCAGTCCAATTTTTGACTACTTTTTCCAATAAATCTGGCCGTATGGCGTCAATAGTGGCTTGAATATTGGCTTCCAATGCTTCAAGAGTTGCTGGTTTGTCGGTATAAACGCATGACTTAATATAGCCTCATAAAAAGTAATCCAGAGGCGTTAAATCGCACGAACGAGGGTGCCAGTTAACAGAACCACTTCTGGAAATCAAGTTGTCACCAAATTGATTTTGCAATAAATCGATTGTTAAGCGCACTGTATGATAAGTTGCGCCGCCTTGTTGGAACCAAATGTTGGCGCTGTTTAACTGATTAAGTTTTGGAAACAAAAATTCAGTCAGCATGGCTCGATAGCGCTGGCTATTCACCATGGACGAAGTACTCTATGAACTTCGCGAACAGATTTATTATTTTCAAAGTAAATTTCCACAATTTGGAAGCATTGTTCTGGCGTTAAACGATTCATGATGACTTGCCAAACCTTACTGAACAGAAATGTCAACACAGTTTGACATTCTCAGCTGTCAAACCACAGTTATCGATATCGTTAGTTCTCATGCACCTAAAAAAACATCCTTTATAAACAAAAAAACCATATTAGCAGTTTCTGACAAGCCTTTGTAAGCCAAGTGTAAGTTCATAAGAGAACGATGACAAACTCAAAAATGTTCTTAACAAATTTGAATGAATTCAAAGATATAACAGTAGTTGCACGTTCAATTTAAATTTGTTGGATTAACTTATAGAGAAATTTCCAATTTTTTTTATATTATTAAACGTCAGTTTTTGCAGTTTCTTTTAAAAAAAATTACAAAAATAAAATTATATAAAGTTCTGATTAAATAATGAAGATTAACAGGTGGGTCAACTGGGCTGTGGTTGGTTTTGCCGATTAAAGCCTAAAATTGAATTCGGCCCTCTAATTCATTATTACACCATCTACCGGCAAGACAATTTTGGCGCCCAACGTAGGGCTCGAACTTAATCGACCTTGAGTTTTTGAGCTGTGTGTCTAATTCATCGTAGGGGTCGAACCAACTCGGCTATAAGTTCAGTACTCTAATTGATTATTGCACTGTCCATCGAGAAAGTAAAGTCTGGCGCCCAACGTACGGCTCAAACCCTTGAAGCTATCCAACCTAGAGATTCCGAGTTGAAATTAAAATTGAATTCACTTCTCTAATTTAATTATGGCGGCGTAGATTGTAGATTTGTAGATTTTGTAAAAGGTGGAGGACGCAGCTTACAGGTGGTCGACGCAGTTTACATCGGGTAAGTAAATTTTAGCGTCCAACATCGGGCTCGAATCGTGATAATTAGCTGGCCGGTCATAAATCAAAATGATAAAAGGCGCAAAAATCTTTCAATCTAATTTGAAAGTTAATTTTCGGCCCTCTAATTCAGTATTACATCATCCACCGGGCCAGAAAATTTGGCGCCCAACGTAGGGCTCGAACCTAATCGGTCTTGATTTTTTCAGTCTAATTCATCGTAAGGCTCGAACAAACTCGGCTATGAGTTCGGCCCTCTAATTGATTATTACACCGTTCACCGAGCAAGTAAAGTCTGGCGCCCAACGTACGACTCAAATCCTTGAACCTATCCGACCTAGAGATTCCGAGTTGAAATGAAAATTGAATTCGCTTCTCTAATTTAATTATTGCGGCGTAGATTGTAGATTTTGTGAAAGGTGGAGGACGTAGCTTACAGGTGGAGGACGCAGCTTCCATCGGGTAAGTAAATTTTAGAGTCCAACATCGGGCTCGAATCGTGATAATAATTTGGCCGGTCATAAATCGAAATGATTAAATTCCTTAACCGCATATCCTTTTTATAATTTGTAAAAGGTTCCTAACGATTACATTAAGGAAATGCTTAAAGACATTCACTTCGCGATATCCAAGCCAACGAATAAATAGCTGAACCATAAATAATGCCAATTAACTGGAACAAACAGGCAATTAATTACCGCCAAGGATCGCTTTCTATTTACACAATCCTTTACACATATTGTACGGAAAAATTCATACCGCAGTAAACAAACAAATTTACAATGTTCACGATGATTTATTGCAGTTTTTTCACAGTTGTGTTAATGTTGCTTTAATAATTGCATGTAGAGTCAAATGTTCTACACACTCGACACAAAACAGGATGTAGGTCTCCTTCGATATAGTAAGAAAACAACGAGGATACCATAGACACATTTACCAGTTAAAAGCAGAACAGAATATATGTGTGTCAGGATAAGGACAATGTCTCATGTCGGCGAAATTATGTGGAAAACATTGCATTTATGTGTGTAGGCGTCTATGAAAGCCTAAGAAAATGGAAAACGTTTTAGCAACAATTACGGACTGGACAGACGTCCTTGCGAAGGACTCGACTTACAAAGTCCTGGAATTCTCGACGTTCACTCTCCACTCTACATATTGGGGTCGATTGGTAATGTGAAAGGCGGACGAAGAGACTGTTCCTTGTGTAATTTGAACTTCCTTCGCAGAATGCAGAGGAAATATTCAATTATTTTGCGGACGAATTGTCTGAATTTTGGCATGCATGCAGTTTCTTGGCCACTGATGTAACCACAAACATGATATGATAAGTTTTTAATTGGATTTCTGTAGTCGTAGTGTTTCAGGAATATTTCGAATTCCAGAGTTTATGGTTCATACGAGAATTGTAAATGATGGAAGGATGTTTTACAGGAAAAAGTTTGGATCTCTGTGGAATTCGTGTTTGCATGTCTTGAATATTTGTTCATTTTAGTTTAAATCTACAGGGAAAAGTGATAAAGACGGCTTATCTACTGACTCAATTTTGTTAGTAATAGCAAAACATAGTACTGTTACATTAATATCCTGGTAAATATAAATCAAATATAAAGATCAGCACGTTCTATGCCATTGCGAAGAACTTGCACACAGAAGACTCAGACTTCTTGGACATTATTTCCTAGCACCATTGGAACTCATGTCTAACTCACTCAAGAGCATATTATTGATTTTATTTTATTGAATTTATTGATATAACCGATCCAGAATGAGTTATAATAAGGGCGCAGTTTAGATCGTCCTCCACCATGCAAGATTGTGATTGTAAAAGCACAGATGAGCTCACACGCAAGGATCAATTCTACTGCGATAGTGCGATCAAACGATATTGATTGATAACAGGGACGAGCATCCTGTAAAGCTCGTGTAAAGTTCACGGTAGCGAACGTGTAGCACAGCCGCAAAGTAACTAAGTGATTTGTAATTGCCAAGTGAAACGATAATAAGCAATTTCAGACTGCATTAATTTGATCAAATTATGTCCAGGCGAACCCATAGCTTGCATTATAATGTGGTGGATTCTGACCCATCTTTCGCTCGGGCTTTTTAAAGCACGTGTAGCATGAAGCAAGTTCTTTTAGATTTTTATTTTATTAAAATCTTTGTTTTGACTGAAAATACAAGTTAATTTCTGAACACTGAACCATTTAGATGTTGAACACGATAATATTTACCGACGGTTCAAAAATGGACTGCGCGGTCGGCGCAGGAATATTCTCTGATGTACATAATGTCGCTAAATCCTACCGCCTACCGGACCACGCTAGCGTCTTCCAGGCGGAGATACTGGGGATCCGTGAGGCTTGTCGGACACTGAAACACGACTTATCGCCAAAACGCAACATCGTTATTTTCACCGATAGCCAAGCCGCAATCAAAGCACTAGATTCGGCTACCATCTCCTCTAAACTGGTACAGCAATGCCGTAGCGAACTAGCTGGTTTAGCGGAGCGGCTCAAAGTTTCTGTGCTCTGGGTCCCGGGGCACAGAGACATAGTGGGAAATGAGCGGGCTGATGAACTGGCCAGGAAGGGCTCTGCCTTTCCCGGCTCTTTTGCAGAACTAGTCCACGTTCCTTTAGGAGTTGTCAAGAGAGATATACTCTACCACTTCCAATCAGCGGCTAACTCCAGACGGAAAAGCCTAACCACCTGCGCCATATCTAGGAAGATGTGACCATCTTACAACCGAGCCAAGTCAGACGAACTTCTATACAAGACCCGGGCAGACATCTCCAGAATCATGGCGATTAGGGGTCACTGGCCAATTGGGGATCATGCTGGCAAATTGGGCATTCCGTTTAATGCACACTGCCGCAGCTGCCAGGACACAAATGAGCGAGAGTCGCACGTTCATTTCCTTAGCGAATGTCCGGCTTTAGCTAAAGCCCGAGAGCGAGCACTAGGCAAACCCTTCTACGGGGACCTGAGGGAGATTTCGGTTAAGCAAATTGGAGAGTTTTAACTCTTCCTGGACAGTACAGAATGGATATAACAGATCAATTTTCCTCGCACTCATCCTTTAGCTTCCCCAGTCACAACAACCCCTAACATCCGGGTTTAATACGAGTTTGTGGTTTCAAAACGGCCATTGAACTAATTGAGATCCGTCTAGAGGACAAAGCTGCCACTTAATCCAACCAACCAACCAGATATTGAACAATCGGGAATGCTCAAATCAGTATTTGGTAATGCAAAGCCATAGCAAACTGTGATGATACTTACATTAAAAAAAAAACAAAATTCTTGCGAACTAGAGGTTTGCCGGGATTTCAAGTAAGACACAATTCGTTTAAAATCGATCGAAATAATAAAGTTTATTATTCGCATTCAATAATCGCACTCCTGATAACACTGCCCGATTTTATGAACTACTTGATTACTAAATCGATCACCGCTACCAATCACATTACTAGCATATCCGGGTGGAACTCCCTGACATGTATCTTCTCGCTATCCGTAGTACAAACTATTGTCGTTTTGTCAGCTCGCTATCACGTAGTACAATACTGTATCGGCTGTAGACTCCGTTATTCTTATATACTGCATTTGTGTAGTCGAAAGCTTTCCCGGTTGCGTGTGTGGAGCTTTCCGGAAGTACTTCTGCATGCAACAAGAGTCGAGAGATTTCCACGCTGTTCTGGAAGAACAACCGATAAGGGAAAAGTGATTCTTCTCGAACACTATATTGCCACGCCTTTCTTGTTGGGTAGGGTGCAAGGCGATCATTCGTTTTCGTATTTTAGGACACTTCTATAGACCTTGAATTTGTAGACTGCAGTGCGCTAAATACTTAAAGCGTACCGACTTCCAACTGATCCCTGCAAGTAAACTAAGGGCAAATTTTGTGCAAGTAAAGCGTTAAGCTACTGTAGTCTGTAAAAGACACTACCAACTTGGACTAACCCTCCATATCTCACTTTATCACAACAATACCGAAACTCTGAACTCCACACCATAATTTATATGTTCAATTTGATATCCTTGAAAGGTATCCCAAAGTGACTTTCCTCTCGCTTTCTCAGCTTCCTTGTACTTGCCAGATCCAATTATTTTCGTTCACTTTCAGACATTGCAATAAAGAGGTTCTCATCAATTCACCAACTGTAGCAAAACCAAAGTCCGTATGTCATTGTTGCATTCGGTATTAAAACAACAAAAACCAGTGTACATTTTTCATTTTGTTTTGCTCTCGCTCATCGGGGATGAGAAAAACAATGGAAAACTGAAAACTGAAAACTTTAAGGTAGAAAAAAAGAAACTACTCGCCATAACCAACAACAAATTGTTAGGGAAAATTACACAAAAATGTAAGAACACAAAAACTGGCACACTCACACAACTACCAACAGCCAAATATGCTGGTTTCTGTTCTAGTACCGAAAGTGAGGAATAGAGTGCGCGCACCGTAAACTATATACCAAAACGTACGGTTAAGTATTCGATGGAGAGGATAATGATGATGCGAGGGCAAGGAAAAGGATCGGGTTGTTCGCTTGAAAGAACTCTGCCAGGAATGGAAAAAAAATAACAACGAGAAAAAAAGCAACGAACATTGCTGAATGCACGTCCGTTTTCGTCCTTCTTAATTAATTTTTCGTTCCGTTCACATACTAAACCCTGACTTAACACACATCCCTACAACTCTATACAGTTTGTTCCCGTTTTTGTTTTCCTTTCCGCTTGTGATATGTCGCAATAATTTCGCCATTTTCTCACTATACACTAACATCATGACTTATGGACATATTTCGTCCTTCCTGGCATTATTTTGGTTACGGGCGAAGGTCCTTTTGTATAGAGTTTGATTGTTGATCAAATTTACCTTCAGATTTCTTGTTTTTTTCGGTTGAAACTTTTCCGCTTTTTTTTCGGACCGGAGAGGAGGGCGGAGGATGAAAAACTTGTGAGATTGTTTTAAATGACTTCACACGCGATTACGTGAAGTTTCGTTTTGTGTCGGAAAAGTCAGGTGCAAAAAATAAATAAAAATAACAAAAAAAAAACGAGGGAAGAAAAGAAGGGAAAAGTTTTATTCGAAGTCGAAGCGTGGGGCGAAAGAAAAGTTGTATTTTTAAAGAATATGGATTACAATAACAACGTAAATGGGCGGAGGAAAAATGAAGGAAAATGAAGGAAAAATGATGGAAAAAGAAAAAATAATGAAGGAAGAAAATTTTTTTTAGGAAAATATTCGGGGTTCAGTGTGTTATCCTTCTATTTTTTTAAACCTGACTGGCTCTTTTATACCCTTATGAACCTTCGCTTTTCATATTAGTCGCCCCCTTTTTCTTCCGGAATCCTACTGGTTTTTTTTCGAAATTTTTTAACGTAAATTAGCTAAAGCGTTATCGTTATTGTGATGATGAAGTGAACATTTTATCAGTCCGTTTTACTTTATTATTTTTTAATAATAAAGTATTTTCTTTGTTATTAATTTTAATATTTTGGTTTTATTTCGGAGTGATTTCTTAAAGAATTTGAAAGAGTTAACATTCGATAGAATTTAAAATTTTTATTATGGATATTTCCTTTTTTTATTGTTTTATTTATTGATTTATTTACATTAAAGAAGATTTTTTTTAGGTTAAATTTTAATATTATATAGAATAGCTTTTCTGAGTTGAAAATAGTTGATTTTGGATTAGTTAATTCAATGTACATTTATTTTTAATAATTTCATTCGTTGTGAGTCTTAAAATATTTCCAGTTGACCGGTTCAGATAAAGTCGTAAAATTTAAAAGTATAAAAAGAAAACATAAAAAATAGATTTAATCCAAAGAGCAGTTAAGCAAAACAAAATATTTGAAAAAAAGTTAAAATAAAAAGTAATTTTTTTACTGAAAAATGGAAAAAAAATTTATAAATTAAAACTAAGTTGTTTTCCGGATGATTGTTCTAAAATATTTTGAAAATTGGTAAACAGTTTTTGACTCTATTTCAATACTCTTAAACTTAATAATTAAACTTAAAATAAAGTGCACTTTATGTCATCCTTGATAATCATTAAGGCATTGACTCCTAATAGAAGCCAGGCAGTTAGTATCCGAATACTTTCAGAATTGCCTTTATGCATACAGAACAATATTCTCTAAATTAAATTGGCCATCCTACCGATTTAGAACAATTACCTAACAGTTTTGAATATTTATTGCCCAAAAAGTTGATAAGACTTTTTAATTGTTACTAATTCTGTACTGCATCTATTCAATTGTCTAATTTATCTGGTACAGTCCTATTTTCCATATCTCAAACTAACATACTTTTTGCTTCAACGCCTAGCTGTTTTCGAAATGTTGCCAAACCTTACAATGATGTACGGTTTAAATGGCTAATTAATTTCTTCATTCTAATTTTGCCTGGTAAAAATTCCGATTGGGCAATACATAAAATAAATTTTCAATGATACTTCGCTTAGAATCTAGAATCATTCTTTTGTAAAGAAAGTTACTGTCTAATAAGTACTGTCGTAAATAATAAAAGATATATTGTGGCAGAAATTTATTGTTTTGAAAAATCAATTTTTGATCAATTTTAATACTTCATCTATTCTGCTGCCACAGTATCCATCTAATTCATGATCGAAGAATTAAATTGCAGTGTACAATCGGAAATAAGTTTTAGAATATGTTTCTGATATTCTTAGAAAAAATTACGATCATTTACTTTTTAAATGTCAGTATAATTTAGTTTAATTTTTTTTTGTTTATTAAATATTACTTTAATTTTATGAACATTTGCATGGAGGTTATCCGAAATACAAGTGGTTTTTTATCATTTGTATTCTAGTATCGGAAACGTCTTGACGATACCGTAGTGCAACATAATTGATTGACCGCGTGCTTAATTCTTTAATATGAGAAGGAGCAGTTTACGAAAATTCCCAATGTTTCTTTAGAATTGCGGGTTGGGCAATCGACTAAGAACTCGAAAAAAGCACTAGTTCTGTGGATCTTTAATGGAAAAATTCAGCTTTCGGCTTGAAAGTTTTCCGCTGATAGACTTTTTGATCTATTCATGTTAATTGCCGACTAAAAAGCCGTACAGAATGCCCGCATCCCAGTCGGATTGGACTGTCAAAATAACGGAGGGAAAAAACGAGATTCAAATACAAGAGATTGTATGTAGCTGCACAGAATGAACGCAATGCGTCGCGGACAGCCGCAAGGAAGTTCGTAACATTTGAAATGGTCGCAAGTGAACGCATCGAAATGCCAAATATGACCATAACCTAAAACGCACTGCGTAATTTTAAGAAGAAAATAATAAAATGGAAAATGAAAGAGATTACGATTAGCATTAAAAGTAATTCACCGATTTTTCCATGTACAAAAGGCAGAACGGTGCAGCACAGGCTTAGTACTGGTGCCAGAGTCGCCAGTACTGGCTAATGTTCCGGGTCCAATATGGGGTCTAGACCGAATCATTGCGAGGCCAATTTCGATTTGATCACCCCGGTCCTACTCTTGGTGCAAACTCTGGCCCGATACTGACTGCCAGTTTTGGGGCGTCGTGAATACCCACTATTGGGCCTTACTTCAGTTTCAGTACTGAGACGAATCCAAAATCAGTCATTTCCCAGTACTCGTATCTATGTGAGTGTCGGTCATATACTGATGGCTGGTACTTTTTCGGAGCCCGCTGGAAGCGACCAGGGATGCAGTCGATACAGAATCAATTTTTTTAAATTTCTATGTAATTTTCTTGTAACCATTTCCTTTATAAAAACAACGCCCAGTAACTCGGACCGAAGTCGGCTCAGATTAAAATATATATAGCGTAAGAGTACTGATCATCAAGATTAGAACAATATTGATCTGGAGGGTTGTCAGTACCAAAACAATACCGCTCCACAAGTCTTGGCGGCCAATGCGATGCCAATTCTGGGCCGTGTAGGCAACTCTGGTTAAACACCGGCATTCGCACATGGGTTCGCGTCTATATCAATTTTGCTTTGATTATTGACACTAATAGAACTGCGAACTCAATACGGTCATTGTGTTCATGCAGCGTTTACTTGCGGTTTACAGCGTTTCATTGCATCTCGTTGCAACATTTTGACATTCCAGTCCGACTGCGATGCGTTCATTCTATACGGCTCTTTAGACTTTCCCTAGTGGAGAAAGGGAGCTGGGTTTGTCCATCATAAAATTATTCTATCTACAGTAAATCTGCAGGCAATAACTCAAACGTTTCAAGATTTTTGGAAGGTTCTTTTGATACACCCATATTTCATACAATAGTAATAGCATCTTCTTCAGTCAGGGATTCCATGCCTTCACAGACTGCGCTAACACTGATAAACCCCTAGCACTTTATACTCGAGACTATTTTTTACTCACAGTGAACTCAATGGACAAATTTTGACCGCGATTCATCCAAAATTTTGAATTTGCCTTCTATTTTGTTCATCAGTTTTCTAGTCACTCCCCACTGTTCACTAATGTGGGGCTCTTCTTTTGGTGAACCTTGAGTAAGAAATAATATGGTCGTGTCGTGAACTTTTTTGGGAATTAGCTAAACGTGTGTACAATTCTAGGACGTAGGAGTCATTGACGAACTTGAGTCCAGTGAATACGGCTAAAATATTTGAAAAAGATGCACTCCGTATTTTGTATGATTCTTTTTCTTTGACTTAGTGAAGTGTCAACTGGTTGTAAAGACTCATTGTACAAAATCCATATTGAGGAACAGACTTGTATCTTGCGTATTCTGTCCGATAATCCTTCTTGATGCTCAAAATATGAGAATGGAAACTGAGGGTCTCAGTAAAAAGGAAGTAGAAGGCTACAAATTTTAGGAACGAAGGATACAATACCTCAAGAAGTAATTATTCATCAATGTCCACGGTATCTTCAGTTGTCGATGACCGCACTCTCAACAACCTTAAAACCGGTAATAAATTAAAATAATTTAATGTGTTTAGCTCACATCCATAACATACTTTATTATTTAGTCCCTAGCTGATAGTAAACATGAACTTTTGCAATTTTTGGTTTGCAGGCTATAGTGATGATATTGCGTAAAAGTTTTGCAATTTTCTAGAATCAACGTTGTATCGGAGTTCAAGAGAACCCGACGCTTTGTCTTCTCATATTTGGTTATGGTGTAAAAAAATGGCAAAAAATCTTTGTACCAGACCTGCCTTTGATTACAGGTAATTTTCAATCCCGCCGAAGAAATACTCCTTATTATATCACGGTTCTATCATATTCACTCCAATCATCTTATACTTTGCGTAACACACATTTGCATTATATCCCTTGTGAGATACCGCAAAAACGGAATAGCATGCAAAAATATTCTCATATCTTTTCAATATGCTAGAATTTTCTTTTATATAGTGAAACATTTTCCGAAGATTTCCCACAGGTTTCAATACCATTTTTCGTCTATAAGAAAAAATATGCATTTATTCAAACACATTCCAAATATACAAAGATCGCATCAAAGGGACTAAAATTGTTTAGGATGAAATTTAAGCACATCCAGAATTCGTTTTATGTGGTTTTATTAATAAATCGCTTCAAAGATTACACTAGACTGTATCAACAACAATAAAGCGGAGGAATCCTCTTGAGAATTTATTGACAGCCGAACTTAGAAGATCTTGAAGTTGTAATACGAGTGATAAAAAGTATGAAGAAGCGTTGAGAAAGTAATATGCAAACAGTCTGGATACAACTTGATTATAAATTCAAGAGTAACCAAGATGATATACTGCCGGTAGTTTTTTGTACTAGTATCAGTACTTTTAACTTTTTCCGAACTTTGATCCAAAAAATAATAAAGTTACAACCAGGCTGTTACCAGGTTAGATTCTCTTTAAGATAGTCAAGTAGTTTAGCTACTTACTCGTATGTGTTAGCATCGAGTTTCAACTTTTTAGTATAAGCTGTGCCTGAGTTACGATTGGATCTATACGCTACTACCTTCATCAAAATTGTAATATTTAAGATAAATATATATTTGTACCAAGTTTCAAGTTTGTAGTATAACCCGCTTTTAAGATAGGAAAATCGGACAGTTTTCCGTAAACATCTAACAGAAATGGCTACAGGGAATGGAGGCTGGTTAGTTTGAAAATTCGAAACTCAGAAATGAAGTATTTTTTAAGTACTCCAATAATTAAGCTGCGAATAAAAAATATATTAGTCAATAGAAACTTATTTGTCCTTATCCCTCTACAATTATTAAAAAAAAAACATTGAAGAGGAATAACTGTCGAGCTATGATCATAGTTACGTTCTGTGTTTCAACTTTCTACCATAATTCTGTATCGAAACATAAAATTAACAGTGTTTTGATTTAAGCCTTGTCCCAAAGATATTCTGGCTATCAAAAATTTGAGTTCAGCAGTAATTTTATTGACAGAGTAACCTTATTGACAGAGTAACCTTATTGACAGATTAACCTGATGTTTTGTCCCTTTGTGTGAAAGGTCCAAGTTTAGAAATATGAACTTTGAAAGTATGAACTTCCCTAAGACAAGGATATTTTTATAGTCTGCCTAGGGACATACCTTGTCACCGATTTTTTTCAGCACTAACGTTCTCGAGGAGCTAGTGGACTTCTTTAAGATTTGTGCTATCAGGCCAGTACCGACAGTGTCGTACGGAATATTCACTTGACATTTTTTGTACAGAAGAACATTCGGGATTTATATACATATAAGTCGCACTATGGACCAGATTTCAAAATGTTTTGAAAAGTTTCTCCACATTTGTAAAGTATTCAACAAAAAGCCGTATCAAAATGAATCGTTTTTGTAGGTCACTTATTAATATTTATTTGGATAACTATTAACTTTATTTTTTCATATTAGAGGTTCATGAAATTGAAGAAACTATGTGAAAATTATAAAAATTTCAAGCATAAATAAATTTTAGTGAGGGTTTCATTTCACTTTAAAAATTTTTCTAACTATACATAGACCCATGTACGAAAGGAAGAACGGGACAGCACAGGCTTAGTACTGGTACCAGAGTTGCCAGTACTGGCTAATGTTCCGGGTCCAGTATGTGGTTTAGACCGAATCATTGCGGTGCCTATGTCGATTTGATCACATCGGTCCTACTCTTGGTGCTAGTCTGTCCCGATACTGACTGCCAGTTTTGGGGCGTCGTGAATACACACTATTGGGCCATACTTTAGTTTCAGTACTGAGACGAATGCAAAATCAGTCATTCCCTAGTATCTGCGTGAGTGTCAGTCATATACTGATGGCTAGTAATGTTTCGGAGTCCGCTGGAAGCTCTAGGCCAGTGATAATTATCAATAGTGACCAGAGAGAGAGAGAGAGAAACAAAAAATATGTTTACCAAGAGGTGCCCAATACAGACCCCACCGTTGAGCCAATGCCGAAAGAGCTTAGACACCAATAATAAGCCAGTTCTTGGCCCGACATATGCCCAGCAACTCGGACCAAAGTCGGCTCAGATCAAAATATATATAACGTGGGAGTACTGATTACCAGGATTGGCACAATACTGGTCTGGTGGTTTGTCTGTACCAAAACAATACCGATCGACAAGTCTTGGCGGCAAATGCGACGCCAAGTCTGGGCCGTATAGGCAACTCTGGTTAGACACCAGCTTTCGCACATGGGAATATTAAAATTTTTACTTCGTTAAGGTTTTGGGGATGAAAAAGTCTCGTCAAACTTTTCAACACTTTTTGGCCAGTATCTTTGGAACCACTTACTGTAAAGAAGTAATTTGTGAATATTTTTTAGAGAAACTTAGTGTGAATACTTTCCAAAATTGCAATGAAAAAAGGACGTTACTTAGAAATTATCACGTCATGAATGCAGTATATGACTAACCCAAAAAGTTGAAACTAATATCACTTGAAATATCGAAATAATTCCTGAATAGAATAAAATTTTCCTATGGTAGGTGACACTAAAAAGAAATACGCTGTATTTAGTCTTTGTAGATGCTCCGTGATTACGATATTATTGTTCTTGTCGATCCTTCTATTTTTTAATAAATTCAGTATCGTTGCATTTCTACCACTGTGTTTTTTGAAATCAACTACATTTTTGGAAAATATATGTAGATACTAAAATAGTATAGATGTTGTTTTTTCTCTAGTAAGATGTAATGTCTTTTGAATCACATCTCTCTAGAGAACAAAATAAGATAGTAATTCGAAATTTTCTAATTTTCGTAGAATGAATTGAATCTATTGTCGCACTTCTTGGAGTAACAACCATGCAATAATCTGTATAAAAACTGGCGCACTATGTGTGGACATCGCATCCTTTTTTTTCCCCCAACTACAAAATAAAATAGACAGCACTTTTTAGTTAGGAAATGATAGGATTGTTTGTGACCTAACACCACTGGGATATATTTTGAATCTTTAATTAAAAAAATTGTTTCTATTACAAACAAGAGAAAATAAAGAAAACACTTCGAAGGTTGAAACCGAAAATATTGGACCAGGATGAGAAAAAATACACTTTCATATTTCTTGAGAGTAGAATTTCACAATCTGGTACCGATGCGGGAAATTTGGTTCAAGTTACAAATCGTTAACCATTAGTTTAATACCTTACACACACTTGCTTATTTTTCATTAGTGCCCCTTTAGTTCCTTCATGTCATGTGACCATTAAGCCTAACACCAAGATATGACCTAAATATTAACCATGTGGATCTCGGCTAAATGATCAATTTAGATTGGACATTACGAAATAAATACCGAATCGTACAAGAGCTCATTAATTTGAACTAATGAAATTAAATGCCAGTTAAAAAAAATTATATTATAGTTTTCGCGATATTTCCACTTATTGCTTGAGTTGCCGATCCATTGTGTTTTCCAGTAAAACTTTCAAATGATATATCTATTTCGCCATCGATAGTCAAAGCACCGTTTGTTGTTAACTATTGCCAATTATTGAAATTAGTAAATTGTCAATTTAGTTGGAATTGTAAAAGAAGAGTCAAGATAATCAAGCAAGTGCATGTAGGATAATGGTTCAACGTTCTCAAATTAAACCTAATTTCCTGCATTTTTGATTTATGAAATTTTTCTAAACCATGTTCATTAAAGTACTGTTCAGTTTGATGCAAAATTGTGCATAAAAAGTGTTACTGCCTAATACAAAAGACTAATGTCCACGATGAGATACAAGAAGAATAGCTTTGAATTGCATGAAACAAAAAAACATTCTATTATTGATCGAAACGTATCCCACTTATTTTTGCAATATAATCAACTAATCCAAAATGATATTTCAACTCAGAACTAAAGCCAGTTTGGAAGCTCAAATTTGATTTTTTTTTAATATTCTCCATCGTTCCTATATCGTTTCAACTATTTTGATCTCGTTTCGTTTTCTAGTATAACTTTAATATTAAATCTCTTACATTCAAAATTTCAACTATATATTCGGCATTTTAGGTACTATCTTAAATCTTTTAATAATGAATTTTATACATTTTACAATAGGAATTTTACTTTAATAATTCTGTTTGTGTTTTTTTTTAACATTATTTTCATATTTTATTTAAAATTTTATGAATTTAATTCTGGTTTTTTTCTGTTTAATTATAATTCTTAAGATATCGATTTTATTTTTGATCCCACCTAATGGATCCGCGTAAAAATTGTTTTGTTTCTTATTGTCTCAGATTCAACTGTGCACCATCTATTTTTTTTTGTGATAAATAAAAAAAAATCCATCGTATTTTATCATAAGGAAAATTTAGTTAGCATTCGTACTCAACGATAAACGTTTCCTTATCGCTGGGTAAGGATACCGGAGGATACGATGAGATTTGATAGTGTTGTTGATATGTTGCCTTTTCTTTGAATTGTTCTGCGGGCTGATGCTGCTGTTGATGATGATGCTGATGGTAATTTGGAGCGACACGATGGTGGCTATTATGATGTCGAGTATGTTGATATGTTCGTTTTGGTTTCGTTGTTGTTATTGAAGTTGGTGTAGCAATTTCGATACCGCCAACAAGAGCAGCCTCATTATCGTCGGATGTACCTATTCCGCCATCACTACTGCCACTGCTTTTCTTCAGTGCGATTTTATGCGAACCAGCACCACCACCAACCCCACCGTGTTGATGGGGTTGATACAATTTACGTAAGTTTTCAATGATGTTTTCGCCGCGTCGATTGAAGTGTTTAGTTGGTGGTGAAGGAGGTGGAGGCGGTGAGGAAGATGTTGTTGGTATTGTGGTTGAAATAAAGGCTTTGTCTTTTAGAAGTGCAGCAGCTGGTGGTAATTGAGGCTTTGCTGTTAGAAGAGACGCCGATGGTGGCAATACTTGTCGTGTTCCTTGTTGGTGAAACAGTTGTTGACAAGATGGCGCTTCTATAATTCGATCATTTCGCAATCCGGCCATATTCAGGCCGTACATTTCATCGGGACTTACGATTGGTTCGTTCGATATAGCTGGCATTGTAGGTTGTTGTTTGGTATATTCGTTGATGAAGTAGTGCGGCACATTCTCCGAATACTCGATTATTGTTGATTTCTTATTGTTACGATAATGTTCCAAGTAGTTTTCGTACTCGAGCTTCTTGCTTTGTTCGGTTTGACTGCCGTCGTAGATCAGAAAATTTCGTTCGTCCTGTTGATGAACCCATTCCATATCGTTGGTGAACGACGACTTAAGGAACGGCACATTGTGTGATTCTTCGTCGGAATTTTCGCAATTGTAAAATGCTTTAAAATTGTGCCCACGTTGGTATAAACTATTGTACTTACTATTGATTGCATCGTCTTCGTCTTCGGTTGTCGTAATATCGGTTATGTTCGACGACGACGGACCACACGACGAAAGATTGTTGAAAAGATTGCCACCGCTTAAGTT
The DNA here is from genome assembly GCA_951812415.1 of Beris morrisii. Taxonomy (NCBI): domain Eukaryota; kingdom Metazoa; phylum Arthropoda; class Insecta; order Diptera; family Stratiomyidae; genus Beris; species Beris morrisii. The sequence goes on along the minus strand of OX638312.1, from coordinate 113,169,860 downwards.
CGTTGGAGTTTGATATGCGAAATTGTTGTAGAAATATTCGGAAATTTTCGATCCGTCGTGTAGAGGTTTTGTGGAGGATTTCGATTCGGCAAGTTTCGGTGCTGATGGTCCACTGAACACAGAGGCGTAGTCACTGCTGCTTATCGAACTCGATGTTGTTATGCTTTTATTGGTCGCATTGTTGGACGTCTCATTGTTGAGTCGTTCGAGCTTAGGTCCTGTGTAGCTAACGGCCTTCGAACAGGACTTACTTCGCTTGTGATAGTGGGAACTTTGCTTTGGTCTAGACTCCGATGATTTCATGTTGTACTCATCCATGGCCGCTTGATTCACAAGAAGGTGGTGATTGTGCTTCCTTTGGTGGATGGATGCCGAAGAGGCAGCTGTTGCCGCACGTCTTCTCGAACCGCGACCCACCGAATTAGACGATTTCCGATAGTTCCTCAAGTCGTCAAAATTCTCCTGCAAGTAGGCATCTAAATAATGTAAGTTTTTCGTCAAATCTATTTCGGACTTGTAGCTCTTGTAAATCACTTTTCCATCGTCCGGTGCGTCCTTCTTACGCTTGCTGCTCTTACAGGACTTTTCCAATTCCTCGCTGTCGTGGTTCTGAGCCATTCGGCTAGAACTTGGTCGATACTTTTCGCGAATTTTCAGTAAACTTTGCTTGGTTCTTTGCTGCAATTTCTCGAAGTAGCTGACACTACTCGACATCGTTTTCAGCTCGCTAGCTGCATTGTGCGTTCGATTTGGATAGCTGATTTTCAACTTTTTAATATGAGGAACTTTTCCACTATTATTGTCCTTTTTATGATTAGTTTGGTGATTTCGATGGGCCAATGCCGACTGGCCCGATTCGTCACCCTTGAGAAAGTCCTGTCGCTCGAAGTGGCTTACAGGCATTCCGTATAAATAGTGCGGCTGCTTAGGCGTGATTTTCGTATCAAAACTACTCTTAGCTAAACTTATATCTGGACGATAATTATTTCCCTTAATATTAGACTTATTCCTATCGTTTGTTTTCGGTTTACTAGTTTTACTTTTTGGACTTGTTTTCGTGTATAAATTATTTACAATTTGTGAAGTTTCTTGGAATATCGAAAAAGGATTTGCGATAATCGTATTTTCGTCGTTGCTTAGCATTGTAGTTTCGTCATGCGATAGTAGTTTTGCGCTGTTCGTTGTGGTCGTTGCGTCCGCAACCGATTCCTGAGCAAAATCATCAGCAGCAGCATTAACACCAACATTGCTTGCAGCGACATCCGACGGTCGACGATAAATTACATCGTCCGACTTACATTTACGAAACTTTCTTTGTGAACTATCTAAACTTGAATTTGACCGTAATTGCATTAGTGAAAACGATTGTTTCGGAACTATGTGAATCTTGGCATATTGACAACGCTTGAATAAATTTTCACCAACATCATTATCATCACCGTAACGATAACGATATGTATAACCGTAACTATTCCTATTACTATTGTTGCTAATGCGACTGCTATCACTAGATTTACCGCCTAAAATCGACTCGTCGTTATTGTCATGACACGATGACGACTCATTCACCAATAAACTTTTACAGTCGTCGTTAATATTGTTGTTGTTATTATTGTTATTTGTCGTAGTTGAACTTTTCGACTCGTCGGCACTGCTATCGTTACGATTAGCCTGTGCAGTCGTAGTATCGTTATCGTTAACATTGTTAATATTATTACAACTAGTATTATTATTAATTGCCTGCTAGACCCTTGTCGGGGGCTGCAAAATCATAGCTGCCATTCGTACCTTCATTGCTTCCGGTGATCCTTGGACACTATGATGATGATGATTATGATGGAATCCGGCCGGGGTTGTGTATATCGAGTCGCCCTGTGGTCCACTTGTACTATCCGAACGTGACTTCAAGTCGGCCTTCTCACTGTATTTAATGGAAAAGTACAAAATACATTGAAGGCAATAATCACAGAGCGCCAAAAAAGTTGTTAAGGGATGAAAAACAAAATTGAAACTCCACCCAAAATATGTATATAAGTCGAAAAAGATGATAAGTGAAATTCATGTACAGGGTGTAAGGTACACATCTTCTTCGTTCCGCAATTCGGATGGCTACAAAAAAATATATATATCTTGTTTTTTACCTGTCCTTATCTGATGATTTATAACCGGAGCGACCTGAAATTTATAGAAATGGAAAATGAAATACTGGCGTTGCCAAGCAAAGCAAAATAAGAAGAAATACAACTGAAATATAATACTAAAGTACTTTAGTCATTTACGACTGGAAGATTCGTTTGCCCCCCCACGCTAAGAATGAGGGTATAAGCTTTTGTATTCGTCCTGTTTGAAATGGACGAAGAGCTCTGCTTGTGCTACGGGTGAAATCACTAAAAGGACCCACCATTTTTTCCCCTGTTTTTAAAGTAAATGTAGCATAGGCTGTGGCCATTCCTTTGGATGTTCGTACACGCTAGGCGAATTAAAAGTGGCTTAAAAGAAAAATTTACTTATGAATGATAAGCCACTTTCGGTTTGAGTTGTATTATACCCGGATTAATGATTTATTATGACGGCGATGGAATTATTATCTTTTCTTTGTAGAAAAGCCTTCATCTCTGACCCCTGTAATGCATTAACAACTTTCTTTTATGTAAGTCTACTTTTTTTAAACGACCATTGATTATCATATTTTCGGATATATGTGAAATTCCCTATTTCAGTATCTCTTTTAAATCCAGTCCAACTTAAAGGTGCTCTTACACGAGTAATTTTTCAAGCAATTCATTGCCCGGTAACTATTGCCAAAACTAGTGGAGCAATTAATGGAGCAATACAGGTCAATATCATGCTAGTTGTGGCAAATTCCAAGCAATGGTCCTCGTTCGGTGATTCAATTGTCAAGTTTGGGTTTGCATTTTACATTTATTTGTAAAGTTTCGTGAAATAATGGCTTGGAATTCAAATATTTCCAAATTTTATTTTAAGTTTTAGATTTGTTGCCCGATGACTCTTGCCAAAACTAGTGGAGCGATTAATGGAGCAATACAGGGCAATATCATGCTAGTTGAGGCAATATGGCAATGCTTTTATAGATTGCTGGTATTGCTCACACTATAGTTGCTGTATTTCCACGGACTTGGAAAATTTTTAAATTTTTTTTCAATTATTAAGTTTGGTTTTGAATTTTGCATTTGTTTGTTAAGTTTCGTGAAATAATGGCTTAGAATTCAAGTATTTCGAAGTTTTAGATTTGTTTGTCAAATTTTCTTTCGTGTTGTTCACGAGCAATTTTTCAAGCAATTGATTTGTTTGACTCTTGCCAAAACTAGTGGCGCGATTAATGGAGCAATTCAAGGCAATATCATGCTAGTTGTGGCAAAAATTTCAACAATGTGGCAATGTTTTCATAGATTGCTGGTATTGCTCGCCCTATAGTCGCTGTATTTCCACTGACTTGGCAAATTCCAAGCAATTGTCCTCGTTCGGTGATTTAATTGTCAAGTCTTGTTTTGAATTTTGCATTTATTTGTCAATTTTGGTGAAATAATGGCTTAAAATTCAAATATTTCTAAGTTTTATTTTAAGTTTTAGATTTGTTTGTTAAGTTTGTTTTCGTGTAGTTAATGAGCAATTTTTTAAGCAATTGATTTGTTTGACTCTTGCCAAAACTAGTGAAGCGATTAATGGAGCAATACAGGGCAATATCATGCTAGTTGCGGCAATGTGGTAATGTTTTCATAGATTGTTGGTATTGCTCACTTTAGTTGCTGTATTTTCACTGACTAGGAAAATTCCGAGCAATTTTTCTCGTTCGGTGATTCAATTATCAAGTTTGGTTTTGAATTTTACATTTATTTGTTAAGTTTGGTGAAATAATGGGTTAGAATTCAAATATTTACAAGTTTTATTTTAAGTTTTAGATTTGTTTGTCATGTTTGCTTTCGTGTTGCTCATAGACTGAATTGCTAGTGTAATCCCGTATTACCGAATTGCTAGATATTGGTCAATTTCGCTCATCACAATTCAGCAACGCCTTGATGAGAAGTTAATCCACATCGCCTGTTGCTATTGTTCCTGTATGTTGCTTAATATTTTCGTGACATCAAAATTGACGAATATTGCTGCAAATTGTGCAGTTTTAATCGATCGTGTAAGAGCACCTTAAGAAAGACACTTTCCCAATCTGTTATTCCTTTAGGAGTGAGCATCGGTAATCGGATAGAAATCTAAATTTTGTTCATAAAGAAAATTTATTTCATTGGAAAATCACAATTAGTAAGTGTAAATTCGACTGTTAACTAAAATGAACGCAGACACCACAGGGCTCTATTCTAGGAACGTTATTGTTTTCTTTGTAAGTACAAGATTAGGCAAATCGGAATATCAAGGATGTACGAGTATAACAAGTATTTTGAGTTTGAGTTTGAGTTTCAGTGGTAGAAGGACCAATACTCATCAAAGCAATATTTGCAAGTCTGTTAATCTTTCAACGATCAACGAAATCTCAAGATTTTATAATTACTCACTCATTTTTAAACGAACCTTTCAAAATATACTTTGATACAGCATTGAATTTAAGGGCCTTGTTTAATAACATTTTGGAGTGGTAATGTCAAAATTTTTTGGATAAGGTGGCGCGACAGCCCAAATATGGTTATGGCTTCTTCGATAATATTTCTCTGAGCAAATCTTGGGGCAATACGGATTTAAAATTTTTTCCTTGAAGCTCCAAAACATAATTTTTTTTCCTCGCGGAATAGGTTATAGTGATTTTTTTTTAAATTGGTTTTGTTGAAAGGAAAAACTAAGTAAGTCTAGAGAAAATCGTAGGACTGTCATGAGTGGGATCCAAACACAGTACTTTCGAAAACACTTGGATAAAAAGGTCATTAAAATACTAGCGACTTCATTTCAATTTAACCCTGGAGAGGGGTAAAATTTATTCTAGTAAACGTTTTTATTTGAAAATGATTCGAAAGTATTAGAAATACCCAAACAAGTTTTCTTGCGACTCAAAATTAGCTGTACGTAAAACCGATTTACATATGAATCTTTTTTGCGATTTTAAAATAAATTACCAAGTCTTCACAAAAGCGATTTACCATAAATCTCTTTATACTCACTTTGGTGAACGTTTAGCGTCGTCATTGGAAGTATGTTAAAGATAAGTTAAAGTTAGAGAAGCGATTTTGTTTTTTAGGGTGAATTGGCTTTCGTGGAAGCACATACTTTAGTCCTGAAATGCTACAGCTAGCGTATGGTTCGCTAGGCATAGAAACAGAATACCGCTCTTTAAACTACGATACCAATAATACAGCACCCGGTGAATGAACCACGTGGCGAATGTTCGCCGTCAACGAACTTCTGTTGACATTTTTTAACAACAATTTTTTTTTATTGAAAAAACATTTAACAAAATATTTTCTGATCTTCGAAATTTCTTCGCCTTAGTGAAATTCCGACGAATATGAGGTAATCGGAAAAGTGAAAAACCGCAACGTCTATAGGTTATAGTAAAAATGAGAAATTATTCAGTGGTGTTACTTGAATCTTGATGTATTTTTTCATATGTGTTAAATTCTATCATCATTTACCAGTAATATTTTCTTCTTCATCAATCGTGTGAGAGTAAAATTAATGTCTTTAATCACACGATTGGGATGGTGATGAATGTTTTCTTTGCTTGGAAATTAGCCAAATGTCTGCAAGTAACATTTTCTGGGGATCAAATGTACCTACATTCACCGACAAACGAAATCGTTGATGTACGAATAATTCAGCTAAGCGACGAAATAGCAAGAAATTCGGGCATTCATTATTAAATCGCCAAAGCGAATCATTTACACATCAACAATCTAATTTGCTTGTTATTGTACATTTGTCCAACTAGAAAAATAACTAAATACATTAATAAGTAGAGAATTCGCGTGGAATATCCACCTAAATGTTTTATTATTGATTCGTTTTTCAACCAAATCATTCGATTCGATTTCTCTTCACTTTTAGAGAATCGTTTCTGTTTACTACCTTCGATTTTTATTCGCCTTAGGTGAACGTTTGCCAAAATATTTGCTGCATTGCCGTTGGATAAACATTTATACATTGTAGTCAGTGTAAGTACATCTAATTCTTGGATTATCTTAAAGATGCAAGGATTACGGTTTTCTGTTCCATTAGTAACCACGTTTGGAGCATAGGGTTCTAACAGTGGTCTCTTGATGAACGTACTATTACTTCTTCTAATATCATTTTCTTGCTTAGACTACAGATGATAAGGTCATCGAATATTCGAACCACAACCCAGTGTTTGTAGACTAGTGCGCTTAACTGAGGCCCTGTTTGAGGTGGGGGCAAACATTTCCTCACCATTTCACATAAAGTACTAGTTTGAGGTCCAACTCTTCCAGGGAAGTAGTGAGGGATGTCGGTATTATTTCATGGCCATCACTATTACGGGAATGATATGAACTTAGATTAAACGCCAAATATATTCTCGAGTCAAGGCCACCGTATAAACACTGAAATAATCAGTGTAAGATTCACGAGCATCAAATATTGCACAGCTGATTGAATCGAATTTCCACTCTATAGTTACTCGTATATTGAATCTTAATGTATTTGATTGAAAGGATTCTTCAAATATAAGGCTTGATTATTTTCTTATTTGTTTTCTTGACTCTTTGAACTCACCTACACTCTTCACGATGTGGCTAAGTTTAAAACTTTAAGGATCAGAATGGAATTGAACTTATTAATTTATGTTGTGCCATTAATCGAAACGCATAAAAAAGAATTTTTAATTGAAATTGGAAATGGATTTCTGGTTCAATCAAACTGGTCAAGTAATTGCCTCACTACTTTAATTAATTTTCAACATTTGCTGAGTGATGTCACAATCAGTGTACCTTTTTACCAAAGCAAATAACTTTAGTGTAATTAATATTTGGGTTTTTTGGTAATGAAATATGTGCTCTCATGAAAAGTATCATATTACAAACGAGTACTACTGACTGCCAGTAATTTTATAATATAATGCTTCATTAAAAATTGCCCCTTTTTGAAATTAAAAACGATGGCAAATACTTTTGCATTATTGTTGACTACAATTGATGGGCATTAATGAAATTGTTTTTTCGACTATTAAAATCGATTATTGAAACAATCAGTAATTCGGTCTGTTTTCGAAAATCAGTTGAAGTGATTCAATGGTGGAATGTTACATCAACCGTGTAGAAATTAAACCAAAATCGAATGATCCAATATCCAATCATTAGCTGTTCTCCAAACGTTACATTTAATACCACCTGTTTTCGGAATCATTTCAATATTCTTGCTACAGTTGACTGACCTGTGACCTGAAACCCATTAGGCTAAAGCAGGAATTTGAGGGTAGATTCCATACCCGTATTGAACCTGGAAAACTTGTATTTTCAACTCAAAATGTACTGTGAGAACATTCACCAAAATATGAAAGTTTCATTATTAATGCCCTTGCGATATGCAGGGCTGCTATAGATCCACTCCGGTAAATCCACAGTGAAATAAAAAAGAGCTTCCTTGAAAAATCCACTAAGATCACAACTTTTCTGAATAGTGCCTTCCGTACAAGCATGGTAAGGTTAGTGTAAAAGGTCAGTACGAACAGTTAATTGGTAGTGACAATCAAGTTGGTAGCAAGTGTGAAGCTTAATTTCTGTTGATTTTTATTAATGAAAAGAGGTGTGTTGTAAAAGCTGCAAAACTAGACAAAAACTTTAGAAACCATTTAATAACGTAATAATAAATAAATCCTGGTGGTAACAATGGCAATTTGTTGTGTTTTTATTTGTTACTAAATAAAAGAGTTTTGTTGCCTAAAGTGCTGCAGGAATCCTTAATTTAATAATAGCGGATTTACATCGTAGATAGATTAGATTTGGAAATAGGGGTTGGTATGGTTACCCTCTGTCACCGCAGCCTCAGTTGGGCTTATTGTGACGTCCCCCCGGTTTGATTATGATTCCTCTTCGATCCCTGCGCTTTCAATGAAGCCTAATATTTTGCGAAGAGGAATGGTCAGGAATTCCGATGGGTCCATGAAACCCTGACCGAAGTGACGAAGCCTTTTGCGAGTTAAACCCTCACATTCACAGAGGATATGCTCTGGTGTTTCGTCTTCGTCATTGCATATTCTGCAAATTTTAGTCTCAGAGAGACCAATTCTATTGAGATGCTTCCTCATGTGACAATGTCCAGTCAGAGCTCCCACTAAGGTTCGGGTCTGATATCTGCTTAATTTTAGATAATCCGATGTTCTTTTTTCCGAGTGTTTTGGCATAAAAAGCTTTGAGTGCCTGTTGCCCGGTACCAAGTCCCAGTGAATGGCACTTTGCGATTTTTGCCACATTCGGATGTTCATTCTGGCTGTGCTTAATGGTATCCCACAGAATGGATATGGTCCCATGAAGTCAGCTTCTGAACCTTTCCTGGCCATTAAGTCGGCCATTTCATTACCTACATAGCCGCTGTGTCCCGGAATCCAAATGAGACTAACTCTGTTCTTATTTCCGAGTTCAATCCGGCATTGGAGGCAATTCCAAACAAGTTTGGAGTAGATTTGAACGGACTGAAGTGCCATTATTGCTGCCTTGCTGTCCGAGAGAATATATATTTGTTGGTTTTTGTAGCCCCGTCTGATATTTTCTCTAATGCATAGTTCAATAGCATGAGTCTCTGCCTGAAAAACAGTGGATGTTATGTGCATGCTACAGTAGAATTTCACATTTGGGCGCACTCCATAAACTCCTGCTCCTACACCTTGATCCGTTTTAGAACCGTCTGTGTACCAGATTATGGATCCTGGTTTTGGAGTGCGTTTGTTTGTGGCCCAATCCTCCCTTTCAGGTAGGACAACTTTGAATGGCTTTGTGAAATTAAATTTCGGTACCATTGAATCAGAAAGAGGTATCGCTAGTATTGCGTCCTTGTTGAGTTCCGCGGAGAGAGTTGGGCAAGCTATTTTGCGCTCTGACTCGTCCTCCGAGCTCAAAAGTTTGTATGTGGTGAATCTAGCTTCTTTCTGTATTTCTAAGTGTAGGGGTGCTAGGTTGAGAAGCACCTCTAAGGCAGCTGTAGGAGTGGTGCGCATTTACATCGTAAGTTTTCGAACTTGATTTGGAGCATGTAAGCGATTTTTCAATCTCTTCAAATGACTAGATTTTGTGAAGATCCTTCTTGAAATCTACTGAAACCAGCCTGAACAGCTCTGAAATTTATGTTTCACTTCGTTCACAATTCACCTCAATTTCAATTTTCAAGTTTCATTACTTGCTCAGAATGCAGGCTTTCGAATTTAACTGCTGATGCTGGTCAATTTTCCACTGCGTAAAATCATACAAAGTAAATTAAAAATTTTGACGCAGCCGAAATTTCAAACAAATCTTGCCAGGGTGATGGAAACGCTTTTTGAAATTTTTAAAACTACTCGCCGAAATTTGGCGATTTATATCAGCTATTAAGGTGGAATTATATTGAATGTGATGCACGCGCACGACACCTGACTAAAATCCATGTTAGTGCGTCTAACTATAGTTATAGTGATATCGCATCGCTTCGCGCGCATCGCTTTGAAACTCGAAATGCGTAACGCGATTATGACGTTTTCGTAGGTTTCGCTCCGGATTTTTTTCCAATAATAAACCGCAACCAGTTAACAAATAAATATAACGAATGTATAAGCCTATAGATAAGCCTATACTTAAACCAGCCAACCATGCCCATACAATAAAAAAAGGCTGCGAACAAAATATTTTCATATAATATGAATATTGTTTGACAGGTGTGACAAGCAATTCAACGCGCGTACTATATCTAGTGTCGCATTATGGCGTGCGCGATGCTATTATTTCATCACGCGAGTGGCGTGGATCGCCTTCAACATAACCTACCTTTGGCTACATATGCGGAGGCACAAAGCAAAATTTAGATTTTTCGATTATTAGACTATAAATACGTTGAAAAATTGTGATGTAAAGTAGTTTTGGTTTTCAGCTCTACGGGCTCTTTATATGTGAGCCTTATCAATCAATATTCCTTTTGACCTTTGAGAGAATAAAAATTTGCAGTAATATCGATCCGATCACGCATATTTCTCCTTTCAGTCAGATACGGTCGTCTTTATTTAAAAAAATAGTTATTATTTAAAAAGGTTTTTACAAGTTATTTATTAAATAAATAAAAGTAAACAGATAAAAGTAATTGCGGGTCCCAATTCATCGCTCAATCTATGGTTGAAATTTTTTACCAGTCATCTGCTGCGTGCTCAATTTAGTCAGTGCTCTGTTTTTTTAACATGGTCTGGACTATGAATTCGATTAGAAGCACCTAGCGAAAAAATGAGGGAACATTGTAACAAATATATTTCCCCATACAAATGCAAGCGTTTAACTGGATGCGTCTATTTTTATATTTATTATTTTTAAATATATTTAATACTCCGTATTTCTTACATATCCCCGGAAAAAATAACGACCCATATCAGAGTAGCGAAAGTTATCGAAGACACTAAGACCCGATATGGGTGTGGAGCCATAGAAAAAATAATATCTTTCACAGACTAATTTGCAAGATAGGTATATTAATATTAAATGAATTAAATACTAACCTTTAAAGCAACATTTCTTCGCTCGGATTGCATAAATGCAAAGACATATCAAAATTAAAAGCGCTGCTAAACATCCTCCAGCTATTCCTAGTAGATAACTAATTTCGAGTGGCTCTGCAGTATGAAATTATCGGAAAAAAATAAATAAAAAAATAATAAAAAAGTATTTTAGATGTTATTTAAATAAAGAATATTATTAGTCACAGTAATGTCGATGGTGAGTAGTGAGAATTCTAAGTTGAAACATATTTTTTGATGGTTCTATTGTTAATCTACAAGCATTTTCTTTTAATTTCAAATAATACGAAAAAAAAATTAAATTATAATTCTTAAGTTTAATCTAAAATGGATAGAACGTAATAAATACTCACGACAATACTGCTGTTTAAAATTACTGAAGAATATTATTTTGGATTTAGTGTCACTTTTCTATTAAACTGCACACTATTGTCTGAGAGTTCGAATCACTTTGTTCTATTCGGTAGTATCTCATAGTTAGCATAGATTGTGTCATTACTAAGATTGCAAAGAAAAGTTGTAATTGCCGTTTGAAGGTTAAAAGAACCACCCACAATTTACTGTATCCCGTGTCTTTCTCAAGCACCGAATATTGCTCAGCGAGATTTTTTATGATGTGATGTGATTAAAGAACGGACGGTAGAATAATTGCATTTTAACAGAGAGTATAGTTTTTGCCTCATATAGTTATATTACTTGTGTAGTGTGGTGAAAATCATCGAAAGTGGAAGGATATGTGCGATGGTGATTTATTAAAAAAAAATAATTCAGCCAAAATTAAGGTGAAAAACTTATTTAGTGTGTGTACAATAAGGTTGCCAAACGGCATTGCTTTGTAGAGTATATCAACCAAAACCTTCTAGTAGGGTTGTTCTTGCCACGCCTGCGAAATTCAGATGAGTCAGCAAGTGTTCGATTTTGTTTCCTGTACGTGAATCACGTAGATGAACCGTAAGCGATTCATCTAGGTGGTTTGTATGTGAATCATCTAACTTAAATTTTTCTATCGTATTCAAAATTTAAAAAATCACTGTTTTCTTACTATTGATTGATTTTCTTGGAGTCAAAATCTGATCTAATGGTTTGTGTGTTGGAGAACTGGAAGCTTTAATGAGGGTAAATGGGCTCTGAATTAAAATTTGGAGGATGATCAAAAAATACATGAAAGCCAACAAAGCCGAGAAAAGTTCGCGGCTGAGAATCGCACAGCATCGTGTCTTTTGGGCGCACTGATGCAGTCCTACGCCTACGAAAGAACTAAAGAAATTTGCGTATGAAAAATTTTTTTCTCAATGAGCAGAAATTTTGAAAATCGATAAAATTTTTTTTATAAAGTCGAAAGGGCTTTTAGAGTTTAAATTTTTTAGAAATAAAGTGTAAAGGACGATATCTCTAAAATTTATCATAATTTGTTTTGGACAGCCTTTATTTTTTTGAGACTGGATTATTTTCCAACTATTTGCTTTAAGTTTTTTTTGTGGAACTGCGAAATTAACTTTTGTTTAAATTAATTAATTGTACGTTTTCTCTGAAATTTTTATGAAATCGGTAGGGGTTAATTTCTCACGATTTTTGCCAACGAATACGTACAAGCCAACTAGTGGGTTGCATACTCTTGCCTTCAAGCCCCTTTACAAGGCGACTTTAAGACAATGGCGTGGCTAAATAGTTGTAAAGTACCGCATGTTGAGGAATATGCTGACAGTGATAATATGTTACCTAAAGAACCTGGCCGAATAAATTATAACGGCAATAAACCGCTCCAAAACTTTATTTATTTATTTACCTGGTAGAGCCTATAGAAGCCTAACTACTTCTCAAACTACTACCTAAGAGGTCTTTTGTTCTTGGCTCTTAACCACTCCCTAGCCCATATCGATTCTTTTGAAAAAAAAGATGATTTTACTCAGGGGAGTCTTCGACAGGTATTTATAGGTGAGAGTAAATCCACCGAGAATCTGCCTTCTTGATCTGGCCACTGCATCACAATCAAACAGAATGTGTGCCGTGTTTTCAGATGTGGTATCACAGAATCGACATGTATCTAGGGATACTTTACCGATGATCTTAAGGTGATAATTAAGGAAATAATGTCCGGAAAAGTATCCTATTATAACCCGTGCGTTATACCTGCTTAAGGAAAGGAATTTCGACGATCTCCTACTTGAGAAATTCAGGAATTTCTTTGACTGTCTAAGTCCTGAAAGTGAGTTCCAATAATCTTCCACCTGAAGATTTACCCACTTTAAAATATCATCCTTAATGAAGACTTTACCTACTCCACAGAACGGTTCCAGGCCAATAATTGGTGAGTTGCCTCCCCGCTTAGCTAGCTGGTCAGCTGAATCATTACCCGGAATACCCTCATGTCCTGGCACCCACATCAGGGTTAGACTATTATGATGTGCTAGCTCTTTAAGAAGAGTATGACAGTCCCACCCAAACTTAGAGCGGAAACAATAAGATTTCAGCGCTTGCAGTACCGCTTGGCTGTCAGATAGGATAATAACTGTAGCGCCTTTTGATTTTTCAGTAGAAGTTTACTTGCGCACAGCTCTATGGCATGTACCTCATCCTGAAATACAGTGGCTGTTTGTCCCATTGCGCTCCATATTTTACAATTGGGTCCAAATACACCCGCTCCAGTTCCACTATAGGTCTTAGAGCCGTCCGTGTACCAGACTGAAGCACCTTCCCCAAAATCTGGTAGACCAGATTGCCATGATGCACGATCTCACAGAGTCACCATATATGGTTTCTCAAAATCATATACCTTTGGCATGTTATCGTTTACTGATTCGGTTAGGTCCTTTTGATTAAATTCCTGTAGAATTTTAAGGTGACCGACAAGGTCTCCTGCCTTAAATTTATTGAACTGCTGTAGCCTTATGGCCTCTCTCAGAGCCTCCTTCTTTCTCTCTAAATCTATCATGGCTTCCATTGCAGCTAAATCTATCAAGGCTTCCATTGCAGCAGTGGGACATGATTTAAGTCCCCCAGTAATGCTAAAAACAGCACGCCTTTGAATTTTTTGCAGGACCTTCTGTGCTGTGATTTCTTCAATCTTTGGCCACCACACCATAGCGGCATATGTGATCATTGATATTATAATAGATTTGTAGGTCCAGTATACCATATTTGATCTGAGACCCCAAGTGGTATCACAGAGCCTTCGACACGCCATAAAGGACAATGTTACTCGTGTGGAGATGTTTTTAAGATGTTCCAAGTCAGACACTTGTTCAAGGTAATTCCCAAGTATTTGACATTGGAAGAAAATGCAATTGTAGTTTCTCTCACAATCGGGGGCTTTAAGTTTACCTTCCGTCTTCTAGTGAAAGGCACTATAATTGTTTTACTTGGACTGAAACTTAATCCCTGTTAGATGCACCAGTGATCTACTATCTCTAGGGCATCTTGTATGCGGTCCGAAATGACACAGTCAAAACTCCAAAACTTGGTTAATTCTTCATTATTTGCTCAACTTTCTGTAAAATAGTATTTTCGGAAGAATTACGGAAGCACTGTTCTTCTTTTAACCGCACGTTATTTAAATCGATAAAGCTTTAGGAAGCGACTGGCCAGGTCCAAGACAGGAATTCGGGTATAGAGATGGGAGTAGAAACACCTGGAACACTGGCAGGCAAATGAAGACCTCTGTATGTACTAAAGGTGAAACCAGGTAACTTGTCACATTTAAGTGAATCTTTTATTTCTATCGCTGATCCTTTTCCAACCCTGTGCAGAGCAGAGCAACTAGAGTGCAAACGAACGATACAGAGTAGAGCTGTAGGTTTCTCATTTCACGCCCAGATGCCTTTGGAGCTACATAGGTAAAAAATATTATTAACCGACTAAATTTGGTGATAAAGTATAGTATTGTGTTCGGCGAAACGAAAACGAAGGTACCTTCGAAGTAGAGTAAAATAAATTCTACAGTTTGCTACTAGATGCCAGTGATATAAAAGCGCGCGAAATCGAAAAGAAATTAAAATATTGCCAAGAAATTACAATTTCGACACACAAGACAATAAAATATAACACACACAAAATTTCCCGAACACAAACGAACTGACGGTTGAAAATTTTGAATTGTCAAATATTTCGCTTGTCATAAAAGGGTACCCTACCCTTGGAAACAAAACTCTAACGAAACCGAGCGCTATCTATTAGTGACTACTGCAAATGTCTATTACGCCCATGAACACAGTACTAAAAAACGAACGATATATTTCGTTGCGAAAAGTGAGCGAAATATTTTTTTTTATATGGGATTTGACAGTTTATTTCGTTTCGCTCGGAACACAGTACTAGGCACAATCCGTACAACTAAAATCATTCGGTTTTTCAATGTTTTTTTCTTAATTTTCATCAAAGACGTCCTAAGGCAAAGCTGGTATTAACATATATACTCACTAAGAAATGAGTGGCTACACGTTGTTTGTGTTAAGCTCTGGATTTCATCCGGAAGAGATTATTTGTTATTTCATTATGTCACTATTCTGCTCTGCACTGGATAAGGTCGCCAAAGGATACACATAGTAATTGCAGAGTGGATTCTGTGTAAAAAGTAATATAAATACGTTGAATTTTCCTGGATCACTCTGCAGAGGCTATATCACTTCGTAGTGCAAGGCTATGACTTACAAGGAGTTTTTGAAATATGACATCAGATAGGATTTTATTGAGTGACCTATCTTTAGATTCATGAGAGTATAAGAAAGTGTAGGAATTTCATCGAACAATTTTTACAGGGTGTTTCACACACTTGCCGCGAAAGAGATATATGTGATTGGAGGGTTATTATGCATATTCCTTTACTTGTTCCGGAGTTATAGCGATTTAAAGGACGAAGGGTTTTCATCGTACTTTACAGCAGTTAATGACCAGTAGGATTTGAAGCACTTACCGTAAAGAAACGATTACCTGCATGATTGAAAAGATATTAGTTCTTCTTCCGATGAGTTTCAGGTGAGTTATGTATATAGTTGCAGAGATATTTTGAAAAAACATCAATTTTAATCTGAACATTTCTAAAAAATCATTTAAGTCAGTCTTTCTCCGTAAAGCACAAAGTGAAGCTTCTTTTATTCCATTGTTGGAAACTCCTTCTTTTTTACTAATTACGTAAAAGGAATGTTTCTCAATTTTGTGCTAATAATGATCACCTACCTAAATGAAATCTGAATAACTAAAACTTGAAAGCCTTGACTCGTTGTGATGTTACTGACGCAAAGGGAAGTCGAGGCTACAAGAATTGCAAAATTAAGCAACATTCGGATGGAAAACTCCACTTTTTTTTATAAAAAAATTTCAGGTTGGTGAAAAGTAGGTGAAGGTAACTGATCCTTCTTCTGGCTGGTGTCCATAGCTACCGGGATATTGATTCGAAACTGTGAAACCATTTTTTCTTTCCCAGTTAAAACTTTTGTTGATGATTCACGGCTTGTGCCTTTCATCACCTATTTCAGTGCCAGCGCTTTCCATCCATAAATACCAGAATTTGCCAAAATAAGTCTGCTATGACCCTAAGAAGAGAAATTACTTTCCAGGACAATACCGCTCCTAAGTCATAATGGAAATAGCCCGTTT
This sequence comes from Beris morrisii, assembly GCA_951812415.1. Lineage (NCBI taxonomy): Eukaryota > Metazoa > Arthropoda > Insecta > Diptera > Stratiomyidae > Beris > Beris morrisii. The sequence goes on along the minus strand of OX638312.1, from coordinate 113,153,608 downwards.
TTTATTATTTTTTGAAAAATTATCACGTTCCATATTCATCATAAATCTCATGGCGCTGAACGCTCCATTAACCATAAAAAGGGACACTTGGTTTTTGAACAATTCATCGCCGGCTTAATTTGAAAAGTGCATGAAATGCAAAATGCACTTTGCTGCTAGTGTGCGAAATGCTTGTGAAATACGAACAACGATGTTCTATTAAAAAAGTTGCTAGGCTCTCTAAGCCTCTTAAAAATTAATGAAAAAAAGCGTCCTGTCTGAAATTACATCCAGGCGGCTTTGCACAAAGTGTCCTTTTGAAAAATATGCGTTTCTACTACTCGACACTATCAAGCCATAGAACATTAGTGCAGGATGGGACTGGGGATTGGACAATAAATTTAAAAAACTAAATGAAGTGAAAAAAATTGAAATGCACCTGTAAACGTACCCTCCACACTCAAATGGATTGCATGTCTGTCGGTGCCACGTTCGTTCTCAACCACCAAATAATATGGCCGAGCGTCCTGTATGTCAGCGTCGATAATATGCAACGTGGATAAGTAGCAATCCTCACGCGAGTCCTGTAGAACTTCGTCTGCTCGATAGCGTCCTTTTTAGGAAATAGGAAGAAAAAAAACGAAAAATATATTTAATGGTAACAAAGATTGGCTTCGACGTCAAATTCACTTACCGATTCCAGCACCGGCTTCTAGCCGCAATGAACCCCATTCCCAAGCGACGTGACGAGGTCTTGGATCCGCACAGACCACCAATGATAGGCTTGCAGATTCACCCTTCTTTACCGACACTGAATGCGTACCTGGATTCAATCGAAGAACTTGAGGAGCTCCTGTTTCAGGGATAATGAAAAGATTTTAGTTACGACAAGTATAGCTGCATTTCGATAGAGGCATCGAAAAGAAGGCATTTTCTCACAGAATGAGTTCTTGAACGAAATTAAGAATAATTAGCAAGAACATAAAACGATGAAGTAAGTTTCACATCCAATAGGATTCAATCACTGTGGAATTTCATTCGAGATGTAGTTTACCTTTGGAGGCAACAAATTCAAGATAATTAGAAAAGCCCCGAGAATCGTATATTAACGTGCACCTATTTTTTCAATTTTCAAACAGTTTTATCGAAGTGATTACATGGAGTGGAAAAACTCTTAAAGTCTTTTCAGTATCTGAACAAAACTAGCAAATACGCAAAAGATGGACTATGATATCATAGTACAGAGTCCTCAATACGAATTTAAATATAACTAACTGGTATTGTTTAAAATAAATAGAAACAACACAAAATTTCAAAAGTTTAAATTCGGTAAAATAAATAAATAAGAAAAACTGCAAAAATTAAGCTGTAGAAAATTATTCAGTCCTACATCCTATTCTAATAAGGAGTTTGAAAAGGAAGTAATTTACTTGAATGTCAACAGGAAGTAGATTCGATGGCTCAGCATAAACAGAACTGTTTAATGGAATCTAAAAGATAGAAACGCGATACAATTTTAAGAAGAGTAGGTACCTATCGTTTGTTGATGAAGCCAACGAAAGTTTTCGCAGGTACATACTTCCGATTTTGTTTGAAGTTTTAAGGGTTTGTATTTGAATACTAAAATGGTATCGCTGTGGGCTAGTAGCTGCTTGAAAATACGCGTGTTTAATGAAATGAAGAGTATGAGCTTTTACGACATAGTTACGGTACGAAATCATATTGTCAAAAACAACAACGAGTGTAAGTATCTTGTTACCCCAAATTAATTATTAATGAAGGCAATAGTTTCGGTGAGAACTACACCTTTCAAATATCTAATTAGAGTAGGTAGCACAGAAAGCTCTGCGTACTTCTCGTGTGTTCGAGACACTTCTTTCATGTTATACAGCGTAGTAGAGCTTGGTACACGTGGATCAGTTTTCAACTTTGAAAGTGAGACGACAATCAGTTTTACTGAAAAGGGACGTTTTGATCTCCATTGATTGCAGTGACCGTGTGGTATCACATTTACCACACGGTCACTGCAATCAATGGAGATCAAAACGTGCTAAAAATTGCCAAGCGTTATAATTAACAGATTTAAGACTGTAAACATTTGGTCGTTGATAAAACGTCCAATCGACAAAAAAAAACTGTTGACTTTTCATTGTCCAGAAAATAACTTTTTAGTCCTTTCTGTCACATCCAGTAACTTTCTGGTTATGAAAATAGCGTCATGCCGACTTACGTTATTTTTGGTTACATGTACAACTAAAAAAATGCCAACAGTCTGGGCCCAACTTTATTACTTTTATGGTAGAAGTTCGGAACGCGTTTAAGGCAAGATATCAGTTCATGACGATGAAAAATGGATTTTTTTTTTTTTTTATTAATTTTCATCCTTAACATATTGAGAATATGTGAACAAAAGGATATTTCGGTATCGAATGTATTTCACGAGTTACAGACCAATTTGTGGAACGGTTGGCCGACATTACATACAATTTTTACTTTATTATTTTTTAATAATAAAGTGTTGTGATCGATCTGAAATTTCAAAAAAGTTTGCTACCCTGAAATTTTGTATTTACACGTTTTAGGACTAGTAAACACCAAAAAAGCAAAAAAAAAAAAATGTCCGTCTGTCCGCCGTATACGCCGTACGCCGCAAGCCGTCCGCCGTACGCAAAATCGTTTGAAGGCGCGTAGCCCTCAAGCCCGTTGAGGTATTAAGTTGAAATTTGTATGGTGGGTAGATTGGGTGAACCCCTACGGATGGTATCTTTTAAGGGGGTGGGGTGTAAGGGGGGATGAGGGGGGAGCGTTTTAGACGAAAAATTTTGGTTTCCAGATCTCAGGAACCACTTATGCTAGGAGGCTGAAACTTGGAACTTATGTAGTACTGTAATAGTGGACTCATTCGCAAAAAAATTATCGATAAGGGTTGAAGGGTGTGGAAGTGGGGGGGGGGGGGGGGGGAGAAACAATGAGTCCAAAACGCTAGAAAGCCGGGATTGAAACATTCTAAAATCCATATCTCCTGAACGATTGAAACTTTTGTGGTTGCCCTTAAGGATACTTGCAGATTAGACAGGGGCTAAAATTTTTAAAGGGAGGTTGTGGGGTTGTTGGGTGAAAAACTTTGGATGACAATATCTTCCGAAGCAATTGCACCAAAACGATAGGCTTCCGCAAATTTAATCTAGTTTCATAAAATTTTTGGATTTTTGGTTTCAGATCACTTGGCAAGGCTATAGAAGGTATCGCGTGCATCAACTCACGTCGATCGCGGTCTTACGTCATGGGAGCTGGAGCCGCCATTTTGCAATATTTTTTTATGAAAAAATGCACAATTATTCTTCATTTATACCTCTATAAATCCCGCAAATAGTTTTTTCCATTTATATTTATCTTATATACAAAAAAATCCTGAAATTAAGGCATTTTTCGGGCGGTGTAGGTTACTATGCGACTGACAGCCTAAAAATTACCTGGTTATTCTTTATGTTTTCAGTCGCATAGTAACCTTCACCACTTCTCATTTAACCCGTTTCGGAAAAACATTGACAAACCATCAAAAAAGTTTAGGGGTGCGTTTGTATTAAAATACAAACTTGTTATGTACCTATTGAATAAACCTTTATGAAAAAAGCCTGCTGAAGTAAAATCACTTCAATATCTTATCAGACCTAAGTGATGTGACGGAATTCGTAAAAACATATACAATTATTTTAGACCGTCTTAAATATTGATTAAATATTGCAAAATTGTTATTTTTTTTAGATCATTATAAAGCCCATAGAAGTAAAAGCATATTCGATCTTATTACACCCAAAATATTTGTCGGAATTTGTGAAAACTTGAACAATACTTTACACCCCCTAGGGGGTTGGTTGTCAAAAAATAATGAAATTGTTTTTTTTCTGAATTTATTTGATATCATTAGAAGTGGAAGCGAATCCGATATCTTATTAGACCTAAGAAATGTATCGGAATTCGTGAAAATGTAAACAACTACTTTCCACCTCTTAGTGGTTGGAAAACGAAAAATTTGGAAATAAGTGTCTAGGCGCTTATATAAAGAGCCCGCAGAAGTAAAATTTATTTGATAACTTCACATGCCGGGTGTAGTCCAGTGGTAGTGTGTAGTCCAGTGGTAGTGTACTAGGTCTTGAAAACATTGCTACAGGGGCTCAATTCCCACTCAATGCATAATTTATTTATATGAATTTTTCAGTTTCTATTGGTTTCAGAATATTAATATAAATCGTGAACAGTGCGGAATGTTTAATAGGGTCACTTGTAAAGGATTTAAACCTGAGCAAATGAGTTCTGTTTACATTCTTATCAGATTCACAAATACCATCAGAGCTGCCAGACAGTAGTTGATTTGCTATAGGCAACTTTGCTGTTCTGGTAGATCGTATCACAACCAATAGTACTGCAAAATTATGATCATTAACACCTGCTAGTACACTGCCATACCCGGCCCGATTCCTGATATTCCTACCCATTCCTAAAAAACTGATTAAGTTCGGTATCCCATTTCTTCTCTACAATTCCTTCCAACTCTCCTCTCCTTCGCATCAGGAAACACGGAAAAATATTTGATAGAACAATACCGCGGCAAATTGGGCTCAGTTTGTTCTTGAAAATTAGCCAAAAACAGCCATCAGCCGTAGGCGCCGTGCCGTGGTGCAGTGGGATCACAACGGACTCATCTAGCGGTCTATGTGTTAGCTATCTCTGTCACATGCCAAAAAGATATAACGAAATTTGTTAAAATGTGGAAAAAACCCTTTTCACAAAAATTTTATTCACTCCACCTTTATACGCCTATGAAAATTTGAACTTTTTTTGTGCATTAATTAGTCCTGTTATATATCTACATATACATAAAAACTTTCAACTTTCTAGCATAAGCAGTTCTTGAGATATAAAAACCGCCAACATTCCTGTATCTTGCTAACCCTATCAACAATTTTATTTTTCTAGAATGCCTTAATAGTGGCTCTATACAGTCGTCATCTTTCTATCTTTTGCAGGTTTCGTGAAATAAAAATCAGATTTTTTTTTCCTGCCATCTTCTCCCACCAACATCCTCTTCACCCGCACCTCTTACATTTTTTCTCTGCTGAAAGTACACTGGGCCTAGCTCCAGTAAAATTTTTAAGATCATATTTGGTACGATTCTCGAGGTATGAAAATTCAATTTTTTGAAAAATGGCCTCCTCCCACTTCCGTGCTCCATCTTTCCACTCAATAATTTGATATTCAATAGACGCGAATTGTAATTGGATCGAAAGATATTGTAATCCAAAGTTTTTCACCCTCCATCGCCAGACCCTTCCTCTCATCTCCAAAATTGTATTTCTGGTCCTAGTATCCTTTAAGACAATCACAAAGTTTCAACCTTCTAGCACCAACCGTTTAGGATATATGGTTTTTAGAATGTTTCAATCTTAGCTTTCAAGCGTTTCGGAGGCACTGTTTTTCCCTAACTCCCACACCCCACAACCCATTTCGAAATCGATCATAGTCTTACATAAGTTCCAAGAAACCAAATTTTTTAATATCTAAAATGATCCCTCCTCTACCCTGATACCTCCATCCCTCAAAAAGATACCACTCGTAGGTGTTCATGCATTCTACCGACCAAAAGACCTACGCGCCTTCAAACACCTTTGCGTACGGCGGACAATTTTACTTTATTATTTCAATAATACAGTATTGTTATCGATTTTTAAAAAAAAAAAATTTGCTACCCTCAAAATTTTTTTTTTTACGTTTCATAACGAGTAGACACGAAAAAAGCAAAAAAAAATTTCAGTCCGTCTGTCCGCCGTACGCCGTACCCCGTACGCCGTACGCCGTACGCCGTACGCCGTACGCCGTACGCCGTACGCCGTACGTCTACCGGTGTACGCAAAATTGTTTGAAGGCTCGTAGCACCCAAACCCTTCGAGCTTTTTAGTTCAATTTTTTTTCGTGGATAGAGTGGGTAAGCCCCCTCTAGTGACCAAATTTGGAAGGGTGGGGGTGTTAGGGGGGAGGAGGGGGAAGTGTTTTAGACGGAAAATTTTGGTTTCTAGATCTCAGCAACCGCTTATGCTAGGAAGCTGAAATTTGGAAATTATATAGAGCTTTGGTAGTGGACCCATTTGCAAAAAAATTGCCGATATAGGTGAAGGGGTTTGGGAGTGGGGGGAAAAATAATGCGTCCGAAACGCAAAAAAGGCGAGATTGACACATTCTAAATTCTATATCTCCTAAACGGTTAATGTCACAAAATTGAAACTTAATGAATATTTGTAGGTATACTAGGAGAATAGATCGGAAAAAAATTTTTGAGTGGGGGCAGTGGCGTACAGGGGTGGGGGGTGAAAAACTTTAGACTACGATATCTCACGATCCAATTGCACTAGACAAATAAAATTTAGTTTTTGTATAAAGGTTGACAAATGAAGTTTGCTGAAAGTAAAATTTTTTAACGGGGCGGTGGATCATAAAAGTGGAGGGGATAAGAATTTTTTTTAAAAAAATCACGTCTCATATCTCAAGAACGGTGTAAGATATATGCTCAAAATTTTTAACTGAAGTGGGCCTAATAGACTTCTAGCAGAAACCAAAATTTTGGAAGTGTGGGTGTAGAGGGTGAGGGTGGGGGAGGGTGAAAAGGAAAAAGTTCCGATTTTTATATCTCGAGAACCTATAATGATATAAAGCTGAAACTTAGTATTTAGATAGATCTATATTAGTAGCATGTTGGAAAAATATAATTTTTTATAGGTGCAGTATGGTACGGGGGTGGGGGGTGTTTTTCCTATCTATAGAACGGCTTATGCTACAAAGTTGAAACTCGGTATGTTTATGTAGATCAACTAGAAAACTAATTTAGATAAAAACAAATTTCAAATATCCATTGGCGTTCGGAGGGGGGGCAAAAAAAAATTATCAGTGAAAATGGAATGCATATATTTTCACGGTTTTCGTCATATCTATTAGGTTTTCCCAAATATTGAATTCATTTTTATTGTACATCTTCTTCATATAAATACCTAGAAAGTGTTTTCAGGATTTTTTAAAATTCGACCGCTAAGGGGGTGCAAAGGGGGTTGAAAACTTTTTCACGAATTCTACTATATCCCCAGGTCTTATCAGATATCAAATATCTTTTCACTTTCACGTACTTGCGTAATAATCGCCTAAAACTTGTTTTTAAGTTTTTTCCCTTTTCAGCTCCTAAGAGAGTATAAATGATAAGAAGAAAGAAATTTTCCAATGTTTAATTGGCTAAAAATCGCTATTTTAAATATTTTTATTTTAAGAATAAAATTAATTTTCCAAGAAATCTAATAATCTCGAAGCAACTCATGATACACTCCGACTTTGACCGCTCCCGAGCTTTGACCCGAAAAATAATAAAGTTTCGCCCAGACTATTGGCAGATTTTTTTTTGTTGTGTGGGTTTGTTAGTCCAAGAACGTGAAAATATCATACAAAATTTCAGGGTAGAAATTTTTATACTCTAGATGAAATCATATAGAATATTATAAGTTTAATCCAGCCCAAAAGTTTGTAACGCATAGAACCAAGCCTCGGACGAAAAAAAGGTATATATTATTTTTTGTTTATTTGTGCCCAAAAACCTCAAATCCGCCTGACGTCCGTCCGTCCGTCCGTCCGTCCGTCCGTCCGTCTGTCCGTGAACACGATAACTCAAGAACGCCTTCACCTAGGATCTTGAAATTTTGAATCTGGATGTTTGGTTCAATTTGTAAGGCTGAGTTCGTTAACGGGCAAAATCGTCCTACTCCTTCGGGTAGCTGCCATACAAAATGTCCTTAAAACACGTGTTCAAGAATATTGGTCGATAACTTCAGAAGGGTTTAAGCTACGACATTGAAATTTTGTACGTGTTATTTTTCCAATAGTTGCAGCTAAATATATGATTATGAAGAAAATCCTGTTAGTCCTTCGTGTAGCTGCCATACAAATATCCTGTCTAAATGTAATCACTTAATTTACGAAACTCACTATAACTCAAGTAATCTTTTAGCTACGAATACGGAATTTTGTACAAGTTAGTTTTGAGTGAAAAGGAAATTTGAGTTTACTAATCAGTGAAATTCTTTTACTCCTTGTGGTAGCTGCCATACAAAATGTCCTTAAAATACGTGTTGTCGAATATTGCCGATAACTTCAGAAGGGTTTAAGCTACGTCTTTGAAATTTTGTATGTGTTATTTTTCCAATAGTTGGAGCTAAATGTATGATTATGAAGAAAATCCTATTAGTCCTTCGTGTAGCTGCCATACAAATATCCTGTCAAAAAGTCTTCACTTAATTTACGGAACTCACTATAACTCAAGTAATCTTTTAGCTATGAACTCGGAATTTTGTACAAATTAGTTTTCAGTGAAAACAAAGTTCGAGTTTACTAGTCAGCAAAATCCTTTTACTCCTTCTGGTAGCTGCCATACAAAATATCATTAAGACACTTGTTCAACAATATTTTTCGATAACTTTTGAACGCTTCAAGCTACGAATTTGAAATTTTGTACACATTAATTTTTGAATGGTTCCAAGGAAAAGGATAAATATGTAAGATTTCGAGTGAGTCCTTCCTGCACTTTCCATGTGAAAGTCCTTCAAAAAGGACATTTTTATACTCTAGATGAAATCATATAGAGTATTATAAGTTTAATCCAGCCGAAAAGTTTGTAACGCATAGAACCAAGCCTCGGACGAAAAAAAGTTATATATTATTTTTTGTTTATTTGTGCCCAAAAACCTCAAATCCGCCTGACGTCCGTCCGTCCGTCCGTCCGTCCGTCCGTCCGTCTGTCCGTGAACACGATAACTCAAGAACGCCTTCACCTAGGATCTTGAAATTTTGAATCTGGATGTTTGGTTGAATTTGTAAGGCTAAGTTCGTTAACGGGCAAAATCGTCCTACTCCTTCGGGTAGCTGCCATACAAAATGTCCTTAAAACACGTGTTCAAGAATATTGGTCGATAACTTCAGAAGGGTTTAAGCTACGTCTTTGAAATTTTGTATGTGTTATTTTTCCAATAGTTGGAGCTAAATATATGATTATGAAAGAAATCCTGTTAGTCCTTCGTGTAGCTGCCATACAAATATCCTGTCAAAATGTATTCACTTAATTTACGAAACTCACTATAACTCAAGTAATCTTTTAGCTACGAATTCGGAATTTTGTACAAATTAGTTTTGAGTAAAAAGGAAGTTCGAGTTTACTAATCAGCGAAATCCTTTTACTCCTTCTGGTAGTTGCCATACAAAATATCCTTAAAACGCGTGTTCAACAATATTTTCCGATAATTTTTGAACGCTTCAAGCTACGAATTTGAAATTTTGTACACATTAATTTTTGAATAGTTCCAAGGAAAAGGATAAATATGTAAGGAATCGAGTGAGTCCTTCCTGCACCTCCCATGCGAAAGTCCTTCAAAAAGGACATTTTTGTTCGATGACTTACCCAGTTTAAGATATGAAATTAACCACTGAATATTGTCTTTTAGTTTTCAGTAGCAATCTAATGGCAGTCCTTAATAAAGGACATACAACATACACACACGTAATTCTACTTTATCCCCAACTACAATATAAATCGGAGTTAAGTATTCATCTAGAGTATTATACGATTGGCTTGCAGCCGATCGTGACTGCAGTATGTTTTTTCGATGACTTACCCAGTTCAAGGCATGAAGTTAAACACTGAATATTGTCTTTTAGTTTTGAGTAGCAATCTAATAGCAGTCCTTAATAAAGGACATACAACATGCACACACGTAATTTTACTTTATCCCCAACTACAATATAAATCGGAGTTCAGTATTCATCTAGAGTATTATACGATTGGCTTGCAGCCGATCGTGACTGCAGTATGTTTTTTTTAATTTCAGGTCGATCACAATACTTTATTTATAAATATTAATAAAGTATTATTTAAAAATTAAAAAGTAAAAAATTAGAATTTTCTTTATCTGTGTTAGTTACTAATTTATTGTATACTGAATTTTTTTTTACAAAAATATTGCGGTTACCCTGTTTGTCAACAAAAAACACCTACTGAAATTGGTTTTTTCTCGTAAATAGTCACCCAACTAAATAGACTAATCGTCCAATTTAAAATCTTCCGATGTAAATCGGCTATAACCCGATAATATCGTAAATCTTCCTGGAAAAATATCGTCATCCCAACGGATTTGTTTAAATTGATTCTGGGTTTACCTCGTTCATATATGAGATAAAAGTTTTGCAATATCAAAACCTTTGGGAATATTAATATATCGCATATCGCCCATACATTGATTAAAATAAACTTTAATATTCAATAGCACAAAATCAATTTGACAGAATAAGTTCGGAAAATAAATTTCCATCACAAATGCTTGCATCCTTGGCATTACAATTTGAAATTTGCAAATCAACTGCTAACTGTATTATTAAGCGTTTTTCTTTAAGCCTTTATTGGAACCAAATTCAGTAGAGGATTTAACTCCCAAAAACTTTTTGAAAGTTTTATAGGTCACATACAACTTTAAATTGATAGGTCAATAGTGTTATTGATCGATTCGAAACCAAACGAAAATTTATCTTTGCCTCACGGTTTATATGTGATGCGAGGTCTTCGAATTTATTCAAGTTAAAGAAAATGAGATAAGAATTTAGCCAACTAATCAAATCTAAAAAGTATTATTAGTTTAAGCAAGCCCAAAAGTTTGTAACGCATTGAACGGCGCATAAACGAAAAAAGTTATGTTATAAGTTATTTGTTCAGTGATGCCTAAAAATCGTGCATCTACAAAACTAACTACAAAACGCGTTGATACAGTTAGCATAAATTTGGTATCCTGTAGTTCAAAACATATCAAAAAATTAAATTGGTATCTGAAGGGAATCGGGGTTAAAAAAATCGAAGAGTTTAGTTTAGTTCTTCAATAATTTAGTTCGATTTTTTTTGACCCCGATCCCCTTGGGATCCCAAGTTAATTTTCTGTTCAACAGTTAAAATCGGCTTTATCAAATAAATAATGTAATATTATATTTAGGCATTTATGAGTGTACGGATATAATGATGTATTTTTGTACATATTTTGTTGTACTTTTTTTTATTTTTTCTAATTATTTTATATTTTGTAATTTTTGTTATAAGTAATCAGTATTTGATGAATTTGAATAATAAATAATAATAATAATAATAATAATAATGATACGTTTTGAAAAACAATATAATATACAAAATATAAAAAAATAAAAAAAATGAAGATACGCTTTTTTTATTTTTAGCCGATTAAACATTGAAAAAGTCCGTGTAGACTATTCGAATTTCAGTATATTATGTACACTAAAAGCCCATAGAAGCAAAAACGAATTTGTTGCCTTATCAGAATTAAGAGATATGACCAATTGTTAAAACGTTTACAAACCTATTACTTCCACTTGGGGTTTGAATTTCGAAAAAATTGTGAAACAGGTTTTTAGACGATTTCATAAGAAGCAACCTGATATCTCATGAGACAATACGGATTTTGAAAAATTTCTGAAAACGTAAGCAAACTCTTCACACCCTCTTGGTTCGAAAAATCGTGAATTGGTTGGCCGTAATAATCAATTTTATATCTCATCAGAACTAAGGAATGGCAAAAATTGTGAAAACATATACAAACCCTTGGAGGTTGAATATCGAAAAATTGAAAAATGGGTTTGTAGGCGATTATATAAAAAGTCTGTGGAAATAAAAAGCGATCTAATATCTCATCGAACCTAAGAAATATGTCGAAACTTTGAAAAGCATACAACCTCCTTACACCTCTTTGGATTGAATATCTAAAATACTGAAATTGACTTTTTGGCTTTTTTACATAGGAAACCTTAGGAAGTAAAAATGAATTCGATATATCACCAGATATGCAACTTCCTTACACCCACTTGGGGGTTGAATGTTCAAAAATCCTGAAAGGAGTTAATAAATAAATATGAAGACAGCACGAGAAAGTAGGAACCAATTCAATTTCTTATTACTTCTAAAAGAAATGACGGAACTCGTGAAAACGTGTTCAACCCATTTATACCCTCCTAGGTGGAAAAAGGAAAAAAGTTAAAAACAAGTTTTAGGCGATTATTACGCAAGCCCATGAATATGAAAAGATATTCAATATCTGATAAGACGTGGGGATATAGTAGAATTCGTGAAAAAGTTTACAACCCCCTTTGCACCCCCTTAAAGGTCGAATTTTAAAAAATCCTGAAAACACTTTCTAGGTATTTATATAAAGAATCCATAGAATAAAAATGAATTCAATATTTGGGAAGACCTAATAGATATGACGAAAACAGTGAAAATATATGCATTCCATTTTCACTGATAATTTTTTTTGCCCCCCTCCGAACGCCAATAGATATTTGAAATTTTTTTTTATCTAAATTAGTTTTTTAGTTGATTTACATAAACGTACCGAGTTTCAGCTTTGTAGCATAAGCCGTTCTATAGATAGGAAAAACACCCCCCACCCCCGTACCATACTACCCCTATAAAAAATTATATTTTTCCAAGATGCTACTAATATAGCTCTATCTAAATACCAAGTTTCAGCTTTATATCATTATAGGTTGTCGAGATATTAAAATCGGAACTTTTTCCTTTTCACCCTCCCCCACCCTCACCCTTTACACCCAAACTTCCAAAATTTTGTTTTCTACTAGGGGTCTATTAGGCCTACTTCTGGTAAAAATTTTAAGCATCTATCTTACACCGTTCTTGAGATATGAGACGTGATTTTTTAGAAAAATTCTTATCCCCTCCACTTTCATGCTCCACCGCCCCCTTAAAAAATTTTGCTTTCAGCAAACTTCATTTATCAACCTTTATACAAAAACCAAATTTTATTTCTCTAGTGCAATTGGTTCGTGAGATATCGTAATTTAAAGTTTTTTACCCCCCACCCCCGTACGCCACTGCCCCAACTCAAATTTTTGTTTCCGATCTATTCTCCTAGTATATCTACAAATATTCCTTAAGTTTCAATTTTGTGACATTTACCGTTTAGGAGATATGGATTTTAGAATGTGTCGATCTCACCTTTTTTGCGTTTCGGACGCATTATTTTTCCCCCCACTCCCAAACTCTTTCACCTATATCGGCAAATTTTTTGCAAATGGGTCCACTACTGAAGCTTTATATAAATTCCAAATTTCAGCCTCCTGCCATAAGCGGTTCCTGAGATCTAGAAATCAAAATTGTCCGTCTAAAACACTGCCCCCTCCTCCCCCCTCACACCCCCACCCTTCAAAATTTGGTCACTTCAAGGGACGTACCCAGTCTATTCACAAAAAAAATTTTAATTTAATAGCTCAAAGGGTTTGGGAGCTACGAGCCTTCAAACGATTTTGCGTACAGCGGTCGACGTACGGCGTACGGCGTACGGCGGACAGACGGACTGAAATTTTTTTTTGCTTTTTTCGTGTCTACTCGTCATGAAACGTGAAAAAAAAAATTTGAGGGTAGCAAATTTTTTTTTTTTAAAAATCGAAAACAATACTGTATTATTAAAATAATAAAGTAATAGATAGAAACAAAAAAATTAATTTCAATTATTTTTTTCACTAGTTCTTCAAGTACAAAAATTTTCTAAAGAATCAGAGAGGTTACAAATTTCGTCATTTTTGGCGATTCTTGATGGATTGACCCAAAAGTTAAGAAATCGTTGAGACCTACAGTCAAAATTTCGAACGGGTTTTTAAGTTTGAAGTTTTCTAGTGAACGAAATTATTAGTTAGCTTATTTATGCTGTTATGACACTGCCTTTTTTGCGGCTAGAAAATTAAAACGAAGAGAGATAGAGAGCTTAACATACAATTTAGACAGTGGTTTGAGAGAGACAGTCCAAAATGTCAAAAAAAACCGCCAACATAGCGTATTGGTGCAGTGTTTCGCAACATTCTAGTAGTTCAATCCAAGAAAAATCCACTGCGGACTTTATTTTCCAGCCGCTACAGACGTGTTTTTGACAGTTTGTTATGTATAAATTATGGAAAGTGTCATGTTATGTTATGCAACGCACTAAAACCAGTATTTTTCATAAAAAAAACAGTTCTTAATTTCGTCTACTAGATGACGCTAGCATCATAAATTGCATTTTTATCGGTAATCCCTTTCTCGCAATATTGGTCGTCTGGTCGCACAATTGGATTTTCTTGCAGTTGTTTCAATCTTGGAAATAGCCAGTGCCATAACAGCATTACAAACGTTCTGAAATTAAAATGAAGGTTTCCTTTCATGTAGGTAGTTATCACACCAATGTCGTTAAAAAGTTTGTAGAATTAAGATCAACTACAGACACTCATTTTTAATGAATTAAGTTTATGACGTCATTGAATTTTGGTTGGTGTCTTGGATTAGCTTGAATAGTTTTACAATAGCTGACGAAGTTCACAAGAGAGCAATATTCAACATTTTTTTATTAGATAAAAAAACACAAAATTATAGGGTTTTTGCTGTAAATATGACGAATAGATTTTTGCATGTAGTTTCGATGGACATTTTAGTTATGAAGTAAGAAGCTGACTATTTGCCCGATTTAGTTAAGTTTTTCTAAATTTTTTAGTAACGACGGCATCATAAACGGAGACCAAGGTTGGTACAGGTCTTAACTAGAAGTATTAAAAATTTCTTGATTGTTTTGATTTACCTACTACTTGCAAGGATACCGACTCCGATGAGACCGTCCTATCCTGGCCATTTATGAAATTCGTCGCACGGCACTCGTATTCGCCCTGATAGTCGTAGGTGACATTGTCGATGACAAGACGTGATTCCATTCCACGCTCGAGCATCTTAGATCCTTGCGGCAACCTGTGGAGATAAAAGTTGATACTATACTACATTTGTTTCTTTTTATCGGATAATCATATGTCGATAAGGTAAGAAGATAAGCCTATATACTTAAATTATATTTAGGGGATTACTGAGAAAATGGTGTCGACGTGAAGCAAAGTCGCAGCAACGACTAAAGTTGGGTTTTTACTTTTCTGGCCAAGAGGAAAAATATGAAAGAAATGACTGCTTCTGATGGCTGGGAGAAATCCATTAAGAAAAAAGGTTCACCAACATCTGAAATTTTCTTCAAGGCTGTTTTCCTTTTCTCCGAATCAGGACTTTAGGTTGGGTCTGGAAATAGGAGCCTCAATATATGTCGGAATCATGTAATAATAGTAGTGTCACACAGAGTGAGGCCAGAGGAGTTTCGTCTGGTTATGATCTCTCGGGAATTTCCTTGATGTCGTTTTCAACCCAAAAATCGGGTCGGTTCGCCCAAGGGGGCCGATTCGCAATTTATGTTGAAAGGCTATTTTCCCACTCGCCCTCTCGAAGGAGTATCATGCCAGACTTTTCATTGACCCTCGGGCAAGGCCCTTTTCTACGTGTGTATACATAGATGTTATGATTTCAACTTGGGATGAATTTTTCGTCGGTCGTGAGACCCATATCAAGCAAAAAAAAGGACATGAAGCGTATTATTTTCAGTCAAACAAACCGGAGCCGTTTCGCAATTATAAAATGTCAACAACCAGAAGCATGCACTAAGCATCATTGGAGCGAGTCGGAAAAACCACATTTCAGGACCATAACACCCTTGTTAATCCCCGTAAAGCTTTTAAGGATTTTTGTTCGACACAAAAATTGGGTTCAAGGCGTTTGTTTTTTTTTTGGGAATCGCTATGTTCTCCGAAAACTTGAAGGAAAATTTTCCCTCTGGAAGGAACATGATTTCGGTGAAAGAAAACTTCTTTAACTAAAAGCTGTGTGCAAGAAAATTTGCGTTGTGTGACGAATGAAATAAGGACGACGGGAAAATTTTCAACACGAGTTCGCAATCATTGTCAGTAATGGAGTGGAAAGTATTGTAGTAGACGGCGCAATGGTTGTTTCCTGGAAATTTCGTTTTATTTCTTTCAAAAAAAAGAATCTACAATAAAATCTGAAACTTTTCACTCCCCGATGCAAAATTAACACTAGAAAAGGGCCAGCGTTTCTTTTTTATTTATTTAAATTGTAGATTTTCTCGGAAAATTTACATCTGGGATAGAAAATTTTTCCTGAATTTCATACATTTTCCAGTCAGAAATTTTCGTGTTGTTTAAGTTTTTTGGTTGACTAAAAGTTTTGAAGTTAGTGTCGCTGGATTTTTTTTAACGCCGTACTATGATGAGCATAGAAAACTTTATGGTGAATAAAAATTTTGCACAATGGAGGGATAGTTAGTTAAAGTACTCTAGCGGAAAAAAAATGTACTTTTAATTAACCGAGGACCGAGTATAGTTGAGTAGCTATTTGTAGCGTGTGAAATTAACTCGATTAAATAGTTGAAGCTATAGTTAAGTTTTCGACGTTTTAGTTTTGAGTAGTAAGCTAGCTGACTATCGGCCAATTGGAAAGTAAGCAATAATCAGTTTTGGACTTAGGACTTTTTAAGCCATGAAGTTTAATGTGTAATTTGAAATCTGGTCTTCGTCCGCATTATAGTTGTGAGTTAGCGTTGCTGAAAGTAACTCCACCTACAAAGGCTGTTATCGAACCTTGTAAGATCGTTGATTATGCACACCTCTCCTGTACCTCTTAGTTGCTATGAGCACTTTTGAAATATTTAGTACACGGAAAAAAATTATAGCTTGATTTCCCATTTATTATATACGTATACTCCCGTTGGCATTGCTTAATTTGGTTTTATAATAATTTATAGGAAATTAAACCATTTTCAAAGTTGGAAATAACCCTATTAAATTTTGCCAAACTACCGGGAGTCTCATGGGAATATAGTTTAATTTTGTTGGAAAGATAAAGATAATTTACTAATTTTCATATGATGATAGGGCAATAATCTTTTCTTACTTAGGTAAATATCCAATGCTGAAGGGCCAAATATCGGAATATTTTTGGTGTTTTTCTCCAATGGTATAGTACATTTTCCTATGTTACGTGTGCCTGCATACTATGTTAAATTGCATTTTACACAATATTTAAATTAAAATTCCCATAATAATCATTTCTAATATCCAATGTAAATGAAGTTTTTTTCAATATCACTTGCAAAATTATGCAAAATATCTTATGAAGATTCATACGTGAAATAGGAAAAAATGCCTATAGAATTGGCGAATATCCTTCGTACTATCGGGTATCATTCCACCTCGATTTCTATTGTATCAAAATGGTTAAAATAAAACAAGTAGATAAAAAAAATATATAAAATGTCGCATATTCACTCAATTCAATTCAGTTACAAATATAATACTAATTCATATTTTCAAAGCAATAGATATCTATCTTTAATTTTATACAACATAGATATTTGACTTAAATTTTTGCAAAGAAAAGGTTTTAATAATACTCTTATCTTATTTCACACCATCATATTGCTCAGTTTTTATACTCTAGATGAAATCATATAGAGTATTATAAGTTTAATCCAGCCGAAAAGTTTGTAACGCATAGAACCAAGCCTCGGACGAAAAAAAGTTATATATTATTTTTTGTTTATTTGTGGCCAAAAAGCTCAAATCCGCCTGACGTCCGTCCGTCCGTCCGTCCGTCTGTCCGTTAGCACGATAACTGAAGAACGCCTTCACCTAGGATCTTGAAATTTTGAATCTAGATGTTTGGTTAAATTTGTAAGGATAAGTTCGTTAACGGGCAAAATCGTCCTACTCCTTCGGGTAGCTGCCATACAAAATGTCCTTAAAACACGTGTTCAAGAATATTGGTCGATAACTTCAGAAGGGTTTAAGCTACGACATTGAAATTTTGTATGTGTTATTTTTTCAATAGTTGGAGTTAAATATATGATTATGAAGAAAATCCTGTTAGTCCTTCATGTAGCTGCCATACAAATATCCTGTCAAAATGTATTCACTTAATTTACGAAACTCACTATAATTCAAGTAATCTTTTAGCTACGAATTCGGAATTTTGTACAAATTGGTTTTGAGTGAAAAGAAAGTTCGACCTTACTAGTCAGCGAAATTCTATTACTCCTTCGGGTAGCTGCCATACAAAATGTCCTTACAACACGTGTTTAAGAATATTGGCCGATAACTTCAGAATGGTTTAAGCTACGTCTTTGAAATTTTGTATGTGTTATTTTTTCAATAGTTGGAGCTAAATGTATGATTATGAAGAAAATTCTATTAGTCCTTCGTGTAGCTGCCATACAAATATCCTGTCAAAACGTCTTCACTTAATTTACGAAACTTACTATAACTCAAGTAATCTTTTAGCTATGAATTGGAAATTTTGTACAAATTAGTTTTGAGTGAAAACGAAGTTCGACTTTACTAGTCAGCGAAATCCTTTTACTCCTTCTGGTAGCTGCCATACAAAATGTCCTTAAGACACGTATTCAACAATATTTTTCGATAACTTTTGAACGCTTCAAGCTACGAATTTGAAATTTTGTACACGTTCATTTTTAAATGGTTTCAAGGAAAAGGATAAATATGTAAGAAATCGAGTGAGTCTTTCCTGCACCTCCCATGTGAAAGTCCTTCAAAAAGGACATTTTTGTTCGATGACTTACCCAGTTTAAGATATGAAATTAAACACTAAATATTGTCTCTTAGGTTTGAGTAGCAATCTAATGGCAGTCCTTAATAAAGGACATACAACATGCACACACGTAATTCCACTTTATCCCCAACTACAATATAAATCGGAGTTCAGTATTCATCTAGAGTATTATACGATTGGCTTGCAGCCGATCGTGACTGCAGTATGTTTTTAATTACGTAATAAACAATATGATAATCAAAATATAAAGTTTACTTAATTAAAAATTTCTTTAAATTAATGTACGTCTCCTTTCGTGACTTGTGAACACGTAACTGTTGAAAAGTTCGATTGAAACAGAAATTTTTCAATTTCGCTCTAATGGATTGTATTTTTTTCAGTTCACATAGGCGATTCTCTTCCAAAAATTGGAAAACATGCTATGTTTATAGGAATTTTTTCGTATGATCATAGGCATATCGCATGAAAGACGATTCCGAGAAGAAGTTCTATGACTTGCCTATGTATATAATTGTATTAAAAACTATGTACATTGGAAAAACAACATTTTGCAATTTTCATGGGTAATATGAAACCGCTTAATTTGCTATTATTATAGAGGTTTTACCCTGAAACACCCTCCAATGTTGACTAGGAAAGTATGCAATGAATATTTTTTTCCATGTAGATGATGTACATATTTTTATGAAACCACTGCTATTCTGCCAGGTAGTGATGACTAGAATAACCATATTGTTCCATGTACCTTGGGAACCTACTAAACGCAATGTCATTAGTTCCAGTAAGAAAATCCCTCCTCCCAATTCCAACTAGGTAACGCAATGACATCAGTTCCATAAATATAGCCATGGCTCCGAATATCCAACGATTTCCAGCAAGAAAGCCGCGCCTCCAAATAACCACCAGGGAAACTTCTGAATACTACTCGAAAGCTCATCTTCTTGCTCTTCCTCGCAGATTCTCCAAGGCTCACGAACATTCCACACACATCACCGAATATTCGAGAAGGCTCTCGACTAATAACAAGCAGTATATGAGTGTCGCAGAGCTTGTATAAGGGATAATTTGATACTACACAGCGTTGTCGCTTCCCGAGTAGAAATTTTCTCAGGCTAGCCTGATTTGCCGTATATCTGATCAGTGCCACGTCTGGTATGAGTAAGGCAAGCCTGCTCAGGCTTGCTTAACTTGCACCGGATCCGGGCCAAGTCTGGTAGCCTGCTCAGGCTTGCCAAACTTGCGCCGGATCAGGCTCGCCGTATTTATACCGGACCAGGGCCACGTCTGGTATGAATAAGGCAAGCCTGCTCAAGCTCATCGAACTTGCACCGGATCAGGGCCACGTACTGTATGAGTAATGCAAGCCTGCTTAAGATTGCTCGAACTGTTCAGGCTCGACGAACTTATACCGGACCAGGGCTATGGGATTTATAAATATAAACTGTTATGGTAGGTAGGTACGCGTGGCTGCCCGTGAGATCACGGACACACTTAGACCTGCCAAAAAGGTTCGTTGTGTTACCACAGGATCATCAAATCCGGTCCTACTCGCCAAACCATTTAGAGCTTGAAATGAAGCGTTGCATTCTCGCGACTTCCATTGCGGCAAGATCACCGAGACAGTTGAAGAAGTAAGCTCCTGGCTGATAGAGCTGACTGAGACTGTCTCCTCCTCCTCCTCATCCAGGCAGCTTTTCCAGAAGTCGTTTGAGAAGAGGCCAAGTCTTTTAGCAAGTCGACCTATAAGACAGTGGCCGGTGAGGACACCGACTGTGGTGCTGATATTCGCCCTTTTGAGCAAAGTCAGCCTTTTAGAGCGTTTTAGATCCAGCTTTGGCCAGATCTGTTTCGCAGTGTGATATGTAATACCGTCTGCCCATCTTGAATTGGTTTTCTCAATTAAGTCCGATCCCAGTAGCGGTTTACATGTAGAGAGAGACACACCCAGATTCCGATGTTCCGGCATAATCTGAAGGGTGGTACCGCGACGAGCGAGTTCGTCAGCCATGCAGTTCCCTGGAATATCCCTGTATCCTGGCACCCAGTACAGAAGAATATTGAACTGTTCTGCCATCTCCTTAAGAGATGATCGACATTCTATGGTGACCTTTGATGTTGTCGAGGCCGATTCCAAGGACTTTATTGCCGCTTGGCTGTCTGTGAAAATGCTAATCTCCCTAGTAGATATTACAGTACACCTCAGCCAGGACAAGGCCTCCTTGATCGCCATAAGCTCCGCCTGTAAGGCAGTACAGTGGTCCGGAAGGCGGAAGGAGCTGCTAATGTTAAGCATATCAGTGAAAACATTTCCACCTACCCCGCCTTCAGTTTTGGAGCCGTCGGTATATTTTTCAAAATCATAACAGAGGGAGTTGTTCTCAGAGCTCCACAGATGCATATGCATGCTGATCTCTGTACCTTCCCTAGGGTGGTGCAGTTAACTAATTTGTCTAAGGCCAGACAATAACACCATTCATAAGTATCGGTCTAATGATGGACACGTAGCGCCAATGAACTATTTGAGGTTGCATACTCCATTTTTTCCCAATGGCTTTTTTCCACGAGTAATGCGCAACTGTTGCTTTCCTTACCCGTTCCTGAATGTTAGGTTTCCAGTGAAGTTTCCTATCCAATATAAGACCCAAATATTTTGCACTATCGGTAAAAACTAGACTAGTACCATTCAGAGAAGGAGGGTCTACGTGAGGAATTTTATATTTCCTGGTGAAGAGGACTAATTCTGTTTTGCGTGGGTTCACACCCAACCCGCTTTCAGCTGCCCATTTGGAGAGGATAGAGAGAGCATTTTGCAATATCTCACTCAGCGTGTTGAGGTGCAGCAATTGCAACATCATCTGCATAAGCAATCACTCTGCAGCCTGCCCATTCCAGTCTCAATGGTAGTTTGTTGACCACTAAATTCCAAAGAGAGGGGAGAGTACACCACCTTGTGGTGCACCTCTGCTGACAAACCTTCGAGAAGAAGACTCGCCCAGCTTTCTGTTCACAATCATGGATGTTAACATCAAATTGATCAGCGCGCCAAGCGAGGACTCCACCTTCAGTATAGAAAGTGCGTCAGTGATTGCCTCTGGTCTGACATTGTTGAAAGCTCCCTCGATACCGACACAGTTATAATCATAATGAATTTAATAAAGCACATAATTTTCTAAAATCTCATTTAATTATTTTTAAAGTTTTTTTTGCAAACACATTTTGTTTTTACCAGCAGAGCCGATCTGGTCTGGGCTAGCTCTGGCTCATGTTTAGACTTGAGCAGGCTCAAGTCCGGCCTAGAATTGGACTAAGTCAGGTTTATGTCAGGTGCCATGTCAAGCCCATATTCGCGAGAGCGTTACACCCTGATCAGGTCCATATTGGGCTCACCTGATCTGGGCCGGATTTATTTAAGGCACGCCAGATCTGGGCCGGATTACCACCGGACGAAATTTCTACTCGGGTTGCTCAGTGTCTACGCGAAGTATTTGTAAAAGCGATTTTGATTGGGAAGCAACGATCGAGCCTGACCAAATTGTATATCAAAATCGAGCAGAATTGCCATTTACTGTGTTTATTAGTGCTACTATTGAATGCAAATAATAAAACGTTATTATTTCTGAAATCTTTCTTGAAATTCCGCCGAATATTATTTATTTTATTTTCCGGTCCCATACCTTGAAGACATGTCAGCTTGTCTACGAGACTCTTACAGACGCCTTATGGGCAAAATACAGGTATCAAGATAAATGCGCCCCGCATCTCGAAGACAAATCGGCCAAAGCGGCGATAGGAAAATAATTTTTGGTCCAGGGCCATCTTTCTTTTCTCATTCGTAAGAAAGTAAACAAAGTAATATTTAAACAGTTTCTTTAAAAATATTTAAAAAAAAAAACTGTTATATCTGAAATAAAATATCAGTAAAGCGTTTCTCTTAACCTGAGCAAATAACATAACGCGTGCATCGACTTTCATCATCTGGAAAAGGGAAAACTCAAAAACACCCTGCAAATCTTGGAAATTTCGAAATTGCCTACAATCGACCGAAAAGGTAAAACTATCAAAACTAAATTACTTTTACGCGGCATTATCAGTCACTTCAACTAGATATTATTGTTGCTTCGTCTTTCTTTCTTACGACAAAGAAAGGATAAGCACTATGCTATCTAAGGCTCAAACCAGATAGCCAATGTGGTGAAAGTGCCTACTAACTGGTGTTGGACATGCCTGCGTTTCACGCAAAATAATAATAAAATAAAAATAATAATAAAGAGTTCATCCGGTAGTTTCATCGTAAGTTTCCCAGTTATTCGGGACGAGATCATAACTTGCTACAACTCCACCGATTCTTAAAGAAGCGGTACTATTTTCGATCCGAATATATTTTTTGAGTTTTTATATACGAGTATCACCTAAAAAAGGCCCATTCTGTTTCTACAGGATCATTGAATTCGGTTCTACTCGCTAAACCATTTAGAGCTTACAATGAAGCGTTGGATTCTCACAGCCTCCGTTGAGGCAAGGTCACTGAGACTGTTGAAGA
This sequence comes from Beris morrisii, assembly GCA_951812415.1. Taxonomy (NCBI): domain Eukaryota; kingdom Metazoa; phylum Arthropoda; class Insecta; order Diptera; family Stratiomyidae; genus Beris; species Beris morrisii. The sequence goes on along the minus strand of OX638312.1, from coordinate 113,130,515 downwards.
AGTAGGCTTCTATGTGTTGTTTCCTTCTAGCGCAAAGAGCTAGTCAGGTACAGAGAAGATGAGGGACTGCTTTTTCCTCCTTTTCATCTGACTTCAATGAAAATGTAATTTAGTTAATCTAGTGATCACAAGCTGGCTGAATAGCGCTGCTAGTACCAAAAATAATCGAATTTGAATATCACCAAAGGGGTTCATGCTAGGTAGATACTCTTAAGTTTATCTCATATCTGCTACGATTGTATTAAAAACCTCAGAAGCCATCGATTTGCCTCAATAGTTTTCAGGGGGTGAAATTTCAACGTGCTGTTCCAGAAGAGCATGCCTAGAAATTCGTCTCGTTTAAAACAGGCTGTGAAGGAATACTGCAACGTTAACTGCGACTGGAGCAAGACCTCACAGTTAAAAACATTTAAGATAGGGTCGGTCAAAAATTTAAAAATTATTATATTAATAAGCTTAGTGAACTACATTAATTCTGAGTTTTTATTACTTTTGTAGAAAATATCAATATTGCAAAAGCAGGAAAAATTTCAATTACAAATATTGTATAAAGGAATACAGCTATTTTGCGATTGGTAAATGCATACAACAATCTATCTAAAATTACGTACCGTTGAACCCATTTGTATGTTGGAGCTGGATTGCCCTCGGCAACACATTCAAATGCAGCCGGACTATACAATGGCGCCGTTGTTAAACGATCCGGTCCAGCCGACAGGATTCTAGGCGGATCTAATTAAAAATAAAGAATTGATAAAAACAGTCAATATTTTCACTAAAACAAAAAGGATAATAAGAGCAACTGAATCTGCTCCTGTTCTCACAAGGATTACAGAGTGCTGTACTGCGCTTTAGTTACTTACATTTAACGTCGAGCTCCACAGAAAGTTGTTCGGAACTACCAACTGAATTTTGTGCCTGACACGTATACAGGCCAGCATCCCTACGACCAACTGGACGAAGTTGTAAGGATTCCTGTAGAGAAAAAAGGATAATAACAACAGGACAAAATAAAAATACGAACGAGTTTATATTTAATTTAGTTTATTTGTCAATTGGCAGGAAGTTAGTTTTGCAAACAAAACTTGCTGATATTGTAATGATACTAATTGCATCAATTCGAGGCAAGCTCGAATGTAGATGTTTCGACATTTAATTTAGTGCTGTTTCTTTGTTTCAGTTGCCTTATCTGTAAATTTAGTAGAAAGGATAAAGGAGAAGTTTCGCCAGTGTTTCATGATATTCTCAGGTAAAATACTCAAATTATATTTCATAGTAGAGCTAAATGTGCGGAAAGAACGGTTGGTCAGATGAATGGAGGTATCATTAGCTAAAAGACTTGCAAGCCCTTATTAGGGGGTCATACACTTTTCACTAACAGAATTCCCAACATAATTACCAAGATTTCTCACAACTTTAAGAGATTGACCACACGGGCCTGGATCGAAATATATAAAGAATGAAATGGGCAATGATAATTAAGCTAATAAAATTATTTGTTCAGTTTGAAATTATTATAATCTCAAAAAAGAATATTTTCGGCGTAATTTTTTGCGCTATTCAGCCAGATCTAAGAAGAGTAGAAAATTTCTATATGAAGCAACAAAAATACTTTTGATTTCTTGATTTTGTATGACTTTTTAAAACAGATAGTTGGCTACATTAGAGGACTTTTCGAATATGTTTCGCCCCTTGAATGTGAGAATTTTCTACAACAACGTTTCGGGAAAAATTAGCAGTTTAAAAAAAATCTTATGCTGCGGAATTTAATATCGCTTTTAATTTTTGGTTGCACTTTATTTAAAAAAAGAAGTGCCCAATTGATGAAATTGTTTCTTTTAAAAATAACTTCGAAAACCTTTTAAGTAGAGCAATAAATCTAACTTCGTATGAAAGGTGACAAAATAGGCTGGGATAAAAAAGTTAAAGTGTTTTTACTTTATTATTTCAATAATACAGTATTGTGATCGAATTTTCAAAAAAAAAATTCCTACCCTGAACATTTTTTTTCACGTTTCATGACTAGTAGACACGAAAAAAGCTAAAAATATTTTCAGTCCGTCTGTCCGCCGTATGCCGTACGTCTACCGGTGTACGCAAAATTGTTTAAAGGCTCGTAGCACCCAAACCCCATGAGCTATTTAGTTGAATTTTTTTTCCTGGGTAGAGTGCGCAGGCTCCCTAAAGTAAACAAATTCTGAGGGATGGGGGTGTAAGGGGGGAGGTGAAGGAAGCGTTTTAGACGGACTATTTTGGTTTCTAGATCTCAGCAACCGCTTATGCTAGGAGGCTGAAACTTGGAATTTATATAGAGCTTTAATAGTGGACCCATTTGCAAAAAAATTGCGCATATGGGTAAAGGTGTGTTAGAGGGGGGGAGGTCATCCAAAACGCAAAAAAAACGAGATTAACATATTCTAAAATCCACATTTCCTTAACGGTTAACATCACAAAATTGAAACTTAATAAATATCTGTAAGTATACTAGGAGAATAGATCGGAAATAAATTTTTGAGTGGGAGCAGTGTCGTACGGGGGTGGGGGGTGAAAACTTTAGATTACGATATCTCACGAACCAATTGCACTAGACAAATAAAATTCGGTTTCTATATAAAGGCTGACAAATGAAGTTTGCTGAAAGTAAAATTTTTTAAGGGGGCGGTGGAGCATGAAAGTGAAAAGGATACGAATTTTTCTAAAAAATTACGTCTCCTATCTCAAGAACAGTGTAAGATAGATACTTATAATTTTTACCAGAAGTAGGCCTAATAGACTCCTAGTAGGAAAAAAAAATTTTTTGTGGTGAGGGTGTAGAGGGTAAGAGTGAGGGATGGTGAAAGGTAAAAGGTTCCGATTTTTATATCTTAAGAGCGTACAATGATATAAAGCTGAAACTTAGTATTTAGATAGAGCTATAGTAGTAGCATCTTGGAAAAATATAATTTTTTATAGGGATAGTATAGTACGGTGGTGGGGTTATTTTTCTTATATATAGAACGGCTTATGCTACAAAGTTGAAACTCGGTATGTATATGTAAATTAACTAGAAAAGTAATTTAGATAAAAAAAATTCAAATATCCATTGGTGTTCGGAAGCGGGGCAAAAAAAAATGATCTGTGAAAATGGAGTGCATGTATTTTCACGATTTTCGTCATATCTACTAGGTCTTCCCAAATAATAAATTAATTTTTATTCCACGGCTTTTTCATGTAAATACCTAGAAATCATTTTCAGGATTTTTTTGAAATTCGACACCTAAGAGGGTGGTAAGGGGGTTGTATACTTTTTCACGAATTCTGCCATATCCCTCTGGTCTGATCAGATATCGAATATCTTTTCACTTTCAAGGGCTTGCGTAATAATCGCCTAAAACCTGTTTTTAAGTTTTTTCCTTTTTATTCTCTAAGAGGGTATAAAAGGGTTGAACAAGTTTTCACGAATTCCGTCATATCTTTTAGAAGTGATAAGAAATTGAATTGGTTTTTGCTTTCTCGTGTTGTCTTTATATTTATCTATTAACTCCTTTCAGGATTTTCGGATATTTAACCTCAAACTGGGTGTAAGGAGGTTGCATATCTGATGATATATCGAATTCATTTTTATTTCCCAAGGTCTCCTATATAAGCGCTAAAAAGTCAATTTCAGTATTCTTAGATATACAATCCTATGGCTTGCAAGGAGGTTGTATGCTTTCCAAAGCTTCGACGTATTTCTTAGGTTTGATGAGATATTAGATCGCTTTTCACTTCCACAGACTTTTTATACATATAATCGCCTACAAACCCATTTCTCAATTTTTCGATATTCAATCCCAAGGGCTTGCATATGTTTTCACAATTTTTGCCATCCTTTAGTTCTGATGAGATATAAAATTGGTTATTACGGCATTTGATGTAATGACCTAAAGACCAATTTCCCAATTTTTCTAATTTCAAGAACCAAGGAGGTGTGAAGGGTTTGTTTACGTTTTCACAAATTTTTCAAAGTCCCTTGAGATATTAAGTTGCTTCTTATGAAATCGTCTAAAAGCCTGTTTCACAATTTTTTCGAAATTCAAACCCCAAGTGGAAGTAATGGGTTGGTATACGTTTTAACAATTCATCATATCTCTTAATTCTGATAAGGCAACAAATTCGTTTCTGCTTCTATGGGCTTTTAGTGTACATAATATACTGAAATTCGAATAGTCTACACGGACTTTTTCAATGTTTAATCGGCTAAAAATCTTAATTTTAAATATTTTTTTTTTAAGAACAAAACTAACTTTCCAAGAAACGTCATAGTCTCGAAACAACTGATGATATACTCCGACTTTGACCGCTTCCGAACTTTGACCCGAAAAATAATAAAGTTTCGCCCAGACCATTGGCAGATTTTTTTGTTAAGTGACCAGGAAACGAAAATTGTCGTCTGAAGTAAAATAAACTACTATCAATCACGCTACACACATTTTTATCCAAGAGCTATTTTTTAAGGATTCAAGTATTTTACCTCCATCGGTAAAAAGTTTTTTGAGTTGCATTAACAGTTCAGAAGTAAGTGATTTAGTGATGGGATAAATCGGTCATTTCATTAAACCCAGTATGAGCGAGTCATTTCGTTGAAGTGGCCGATTAAAAAAATTCGGTCATTTGAGTCATTTCGGTCACTTCCATGACTCCGTCGAAATGACCGACCGAGCGAAATGACTCACGCCATACGAATAATAACAAGTCGGTCGATCGGTCAGCGGTCACTAGAAAAAATATTCTACGTCTCGTATCGTACCCGATGTTAATAGCCGTACAGTGCCAAAATTTTCTATTCGACTTTTCGTGTCGGTCGGTACTCGGTGCTCGAAGGTAGCGAATAATTCCATTATAGACACTTTGGGGGGAAATGCGCCAAGAGAAAATCGAAATCGAAACTAAACAATTTTCCTACTGAATTTACGAATTCAAAGAATATTCAAATTCATTTATTAACCGTGCACTCTTTATAAATTCCAAAAATTAAATCATTAGAATTGATTTTTCTCCTCAAAAACCGACCATCGAATTCGATTTTCTCTTGGCGCATTATCACCCTAAAGTGTCTGAAGTCTAATCATACGTTGCCTTCGAAATTCCAATATATGGTACTAGTGATGGGTTCATACCGATATATGGTGATATCACCTAATACGAATATATTCATTACGCGGTATTATAATATCTCATCCAATATTTTAATATTACTAATATCTACTGTATCATATCGAGCTGGTGCATGATGGAAAACAATCTTCATGCAATGATCATCGAATAGAGATTTATAACTATATTTGGTGAAGTTAAGCTAAAGAAAACATTACGGTATTTAAATTTTAAATGTCAATATGATCGCGAAAATACACTATTATTAGCAGCTTATTGCAGAATATCTAATTGCTGAAAAATGTGTAACTCGGTATAGATCTATGAACACAAAACCGAAAATACATGAAAATCAAATCTAAAAAAACTAACATAGATGATAAACGTTACGAACTTACCCCATTTACCCTTGCTCAAACTTACGAGGTGCGAAATCACTCGGATTTACTCTACTATCCTTTTTATTGTACAATATATGTAAGTTATATTTAATCTCATTTTTATTTCTTCTTTTCCTCATACAATAAATTTCATACATTGTCATTCATATCTTCAAAGCAGGCAGTCCTTTCCCTTCCGATAAATGTTAAATTCGTTGTTAAAATCTAACATAATATTCCCTTACTCATTTACACTTTCCTTATTTAATGTGTAGGTGGTAGATGCGAAATTGCACAGGTTTACTTTCCCAGACCCTTTCCTTCCTTTTCCTAAAGTTCGAATACCGACCGACCAGCCACCAGCGACCACCGAAGACCGACCGACTCCAAAAGTCGAGTTAGGCCGGGACTACATGGTCCGTTTTTTTTCCACTCCGGAAAAAAACCGATTCCGGACAGCTTCGACTACAAGGCGTCCGGAATAAAAAGCTTTCAGTCTACTGCGAGCAAGCGTGGTGTGAAGAACGCGTTCTGCTATGGAGACTTTAAGCTACTGATATATTTGGCGATCGTTGTAAAGAACAATAAAAATGCCAACAGTCTGGGGGCAACTTTATTATTTTATAGGTACAAGTCCGAAACGCGTTTAATGTTGAGATGCGGTTTAGGTTACTATGCGACTGACAACCTAAAAAATAACGTTCCAAATAGCCTACTGGGTATTCCTTAGGTTGCCAATCGCATAGTAACCTACACCGCATCTCAGCATTAAACGCGTTTCGAACTTCTTTTTCTTTCTAGCATAAGCCGTTTCTGAGATATGAAAAACCACCACCAACCCCCGTACCTTGCTCCCACTTTCAACAAATTTATTTTTCTGTGGCTCTATATACATAGCTGTCAATCTTTAGCTCGACCATTTTTTTGCAAATGGGTCCATTATCATAGTTCTCCATAAGTTTCAACTTTCAGCACCCTAGCATAAGTGGTTTCTGAGATCTAGGGTCCAAAATTTGTAGTCCAAAACGACCATGTCGTTTGAGCACAGCTACTCGAGTGAGAAAATCACACCGAAAAAAATTCCGGACACTCACTTGTAGTCGAGCTCATACAACTCTGTATGTTCTTGAAATTTAATTCCGGATAGGTCGAAAAATTCCTGATCAACCGTCCGGAGAAACCTGTGCACGCTCAGGTTTTTTTCCGGACGCGCGGTTTTCCGGAGTCATGTAGTCGACGAGCAAAAATCTCATACATTTCTATGGGACACGGTTTCCATTCTTTCCGGAAGGCGGAGCCTATTTTCTCCGGAGTCGAAAAAAAACGGACCATGTAGTCCGGGCCTTAGGGGGATAACGCGAAGGTCTGTTTTATGAATTCGAGGAAAAAAAACCAATTCTAATGATTTAATTTTTGGAATTTATAGAGAGTGTACGGTTAATGAATGAATTAGAATGTTCTTTGAATTCGTAAATTCAACACAGACAAATTGTTTAGTTTTGATTTTCTCTTGGCGCATTTTCCCCTGAAGTGTCTTTAATGTAACCATTCGCTACCTGAGAGCACCGAGTACATACAGACCGACACGAAGAGAATTTTTGGCGCTGTACGGCTATCAACATCGGGTACGATACGAGACGTAGATTATTTTTTCTAGTGACCGATTGAACGACTTGTTTCATTTCACATGACTCGAGTTAATTCGGTCATAGTACTGACCCGGTCATTTCGACCGAATCGTTCGCGACCGACCCATCACTAATTGTTATTAATACAGAAATAGCAATAAATCCGTAAAAACGTTAGACTTCGGAAACGGTACGAAAACGGCATTTGATTGCTATTCGAAGTTTTACTCAGTTTTTTGATCCAAACTTAATAATAGCACACCTTGTACTATATACAGTTTTTTCTCTCTTTGTACCAAACACTATCCCGTTTTGAGTACCCTTTTAGTCTGTTCGTGTTCCTGTTAAATTTTCATAGTAAATTTTGTCTTATTGCATAAATTTTAACTAATAAAGACACGTAAAACTGTAAATGTACTGGGATACCACCAGGTCGGAAAGCTTTCATTCATGTACTTGAGAATGCAAAACATAAAACAAATAACTCACCTGTAAACTGGCAATTTCCGACCTTCCAGCTCTTCTCCAGACAATACTAGCCGGTGGATTAGCATCAGCCTCACATCGCAATATCAGAACATCTTTGCCTTCCTCGAGGTCGATTTGTGGAGCGCCAAGTAAACGTATCGTCGGTGCATCTAAATGTGGGGGTACATAAAACATTTTAACTGCATTACACTAAAACCGGGGCCACCTGAAGACACTTCACATTCGTCTACCTACACTTAATATCCATGCGAGCTTCCACAGCCACCGACTTGGCTGCATAGGACTCGTGAAACGCTAAACACTTGAGCATTTCACCGTGACGTTCTCGTAACGCTTGCACCTGAACTACCGACGTTGCTGACCACGTACGGGGATTATCCGGCTCGGTAGCGTTCACCTGAGCTCGAATTGCCGGGATTTCCTGACCTCCTGCACGAAAAACAAAGAAGAGGACAAATCAACGGTGACGACAACCCGAACGATATATTGCAGCAAGTGTGCCATTTATCGCAATTTACCTAGAAACCACTTGAGCGTGGCTGGCGGATTTCCATAGTGTGAGATGCATTTAACGGTTGCCACTCCGCCCGAATCCACTGTAACATTGTGTCCTGGTGGGACATGGACACCTTCATGCTCCAGACGCGGTCGCTGAGGCGCCACTGCAATTTGGGTAATAAAAGACGTTATGGAGTTGAAGTTTAGCAGGATTGAGATGGTGTATGATTCCGATCAAATGGCCAAGGGGACTTAGCCAACCGTAAAAGGCGTTCCCAGATCGGAATTTCGGATAATCGGTTAAAGGAATTGCTCACGTTTCCACTTTCAGCTTACAATAATTGCTTGGATATTTGAAACGCCATCAACACACTTTAACCTGACCAAACATCTAACTAACCTCTGACCACTAATTTGACCGGCTGACTTGTCAGGGCGTCTTGGGTGGTGAAATCACTGGCTGTTACCTGACATTCCCAGAAGCCATCGTCGAAATCCAAAGTAGCGGATCGGATCCACAGGGAGCAGTCCCCTCCGATATGGGGTGGCTGCATACTCTGATGTATCATAATGGTGCTTCCGGCCCATTCGTACTTCTTTGGGTAGATGCCTACCGGCTGAAATTAATGATTAAATCAAAGGCAAAGGTTAATTAACTGTTCCACTGGTGGTACTCGTTCTCTTCGTGGACGCAAAGGAACTCTGTTCACTTCTGGCTTCCGAACAGATCGCCAATACTCGTCTTCTGCCCCGATTCACCTATACGATTATTCTAGTTCCGTTACCTGTCTACACTCTGTAATTACCTTGTTATCCTTCTGCCACGAACATGTCCCCCGCTTATCGATTACTTTACATGTGAGCAATGCGTCCTGGCCAGGATTCACTTCCGTGTACACGGGCTGTTCGGCAAATCTTTGAAAGCCGTTTATTTCTGAAAGGATAAGAAGGAAATCGTAAGATGCTGAGTGTTGTTTATGACTTTCATCTTGTCATGTGATATATTGTATGATATGAGAACGACACGGCATTAGCTACCTGCTCATATATTACGGAGCTAGCATGAGGGATATATGGTACAGAATAATTGCGTTCTTAGATTGATGGCATTATTGGTGTAGCGAAGTGTTATGATATGGGATTTTGGGGATGTGAGTTGAGCATTTTCGGTATGTTTTATTACCTACATACTCGTATGATGTAGCACATACGTGAAAAGGGACTAACGAGTTCGGGATACTACTGCGGGATCGAGTACAGATGTTCTTGTTAGTAAATTTTAAGTTTCGAACTGGGTCAGGCTACTGCAGTTGAAGCTCTCACATAAAATGCACAAAACCGATAATTGGAGCCACATTCAATTGATTAAAACTGGCGGCTGTGTTTAATTCTAAAAGTTTTGAAAATTGGCTAAATTTCTATAAAGCTTAGGAATGAATAGAACACTTTCATTGAACTGTAGATAATGAAAATATTAACTTTATTCGGAAAATTGAAAGTTAAATAAAGAGATTTGTTCAAAATGTTAGGGCTAGCAATTCTAAAAGTTGCGAATCCAGACGGGGTTACACAGTCTTTAGGACCACCGGGCAAATAAGAGTTTTGATTTATTCGATTTAAGGCTTGGTAGTAATTTCAAACAACTTGGGCACTACAGCGGATCTCTAGCTGAACCTTTTCAGTGTAGACTAAATTTTGATAAACTTAACTCATTCAGTACTGAACAGACATACCGCTTCAGCATTACGAATTCAGTGGTGCATGGATATAGTATTAATAGCGAAATTTTAAAATAATAACAAACAATTTTTTCTTTATTATTTTTTAATAATAAAATATTGTGATCGACCTTAAAATTTCAAAAAAACTAGCTACCCCGAATTTTTGTATTTTCACGTTTTAGGACTAGTAAACTGCAAAAAAGCAACAAAAAAAATGTCCGTCTGTCCGCCGTATACGCCGTACGCGGTCCGGCGTATACGCCGTGCGCGGTCCGCCGTACGCAAAACCATTTGAAGGCGCATAGCTCACAAACCCGTTGAGATATTAAATTGAAATTTTTATGGTAAGTAGATTGGGTGAACCCCTACGATTGGTTTCTTTTGGACGGGTGGGGTGTGAGGGGGCGGAGGGTGGCACGTTTTAGACGAACAATTTTAGTTTCTAGATGTCAGGAACTGCTTATGGTAGGAGGCTGAAACTTGGAATTTATATAGTACTATGGTAGTGGACCCATTTGCCAAAAAATTGGTGATAAGGGTTGAGGGGTGTGGGAGTGGGAGTGGGCGGAAAAACAATGTGTGAAAAAGCTGGGATTGAAGCATTCTAAAATCCATATCTCCTGAACCGTTAATCTCTGAAGGGTGAAACTTTGTAGTTGTCTTAAGTGATACTAGAAGATTAGACAAGGGCTAACATTTTTAAGAGCGGAAGTGGGGTGTAGGGGTGGGGGGTAAAAAACTTTAGATTACAATATCTTCCGAACCAATTGCACCAGTAAGATAAAATTTAGTTTCTGTACCATATATAAGATCACAAGTGGAGTCTACTGAATGTAAAAATTTTGAAGGGGGAGGTGGAGTACGGAAGTGAGGAGATAACCATTTTTCAACAAATTTAATTTTTATATCTCAAGAACCGTACCAGATATGATCTTAAAAATTTTACAGAAGTTAGGCCCAGAAGACTTCTAGCAGAAAATAAAATTTTGGTGGTGCTGGTGAAGGGGATGACGGTAGGAGGGGGTGGAACGAAAGGAATTCTGATTTTTATTTCTCGAAAACCGAAAAGTATAGAAAGCTAAAAATTGACGAATATATACAGTCACTCTAGAAATATCCTAGAAGAAATTTTTGATAGTGGTAGCAAGGTACGGGGTGGAGGGTGGTTTTTTATATCTCAGAAACAGCGTATGCTACAAAGTTGAAACTTAGTATGTATATGTAGAAGTACTACAGGAGTAATTGAAGTAAATAAAAGTTCAAAATTTTATTGATGAATAGAGGTGGACTTAAAAAAATGTCCGTGAAAAGGTTTTTTTTTCCTGATAACCTAAAGAATAATCAGGAGGCTATTTGGAACGTTAATTTTTAGATTGTCAGTCGCATAGTTACCTACACCGCACCTCAGTATTAAACACGTTTCGGACTACTACCCAAAAAAAAAATAAAGTTGCGCCCAGACTGTTGGCAGATTTTTTAATTATGGTTTCGATTTTCACTTCTAGTGGCCACTTCGACATTACCTTATGAATAAATAAAAAATGTTTGTTTTTCTAAACTCATGTCATTTTGACGGTTTGACTAAATAATTTGTCACTGTGTAAACACAGAATCGAAAACGTGACAAAATATCTCACTCGAGTGAATAAGAAAAGCACTCTTGAGCTTTTCAGAAGTAGGTGAAGAAGGGAGATGAATTGATGAATATTTAGTTTATATTTGAGTTTCTAGTAGGGATAGGCTAAATCGATTCATTAACTCAGTATGACGGAGTCGTTTCGTTGAAGTGACCGATTAAAACGATTCCGACATTTGAGTCATTTCGGTCACTTGCATTTCATAATTCGGTCGAAATGGCAGTGTACTATGACCGAAATGACTCAAAACACACGAAATAGAACAAGTCGTTAAATCGGTCAAAAGGTTCTCTTCACTCGTTTCGTATCGTTCCTGATGTTGATAGCCGCACTGCGCATACACATGCTATTTGAAGGAGTGTATCGAGTTATTTTTTATCGTAAGATTTGGAAATATTTGTGCCACTAAACTAAATAATAGGTGGTGGACATTTACTGAAGTATACAAAATACTTTATTATTATTATAATATAGTAAATTAAAATTGTCTTAATCAACCCACTGATATATAGGAACTTCCTTTCAGCCATACAGTAAAAATGTAGTTCATCAACCACCACCGCTAGTGCCCTCTAAATTATGCTTCAGCATTTTAGTTCACCGAAAGAAGCGATCATTTCTAGTTCGCGAACCCTCGAGAACTAGTTCGTTCTTGTAGTTCACTAGTTCGCGGGAGTTCAGCCGCGAACTAGAAAGAACTAAAGAACGAAGTCGTTATTGAATTAAAAGAACGAACTTCAAGTTCAGTGATGAGAGTGATCGTTAGGTACAATGTGATAACCTAAAAAAGGTCCTCAGGTACGATGTGATGACCTAAAACAAAAGAAAGGTCGTCACTATAGTAGAAAAAAAGGTCGTTACTGTAGAAGTAGAGAAGGCCGTCTGATAGAATGTGATGAGATAAAAAAAAAGTCATCCGCGTACAAGTTTATTCTACCACTGACTTACAAACGGCAATGAATGAATACAAACGAACTAGGAGCGGGACTGTCTGCAAACTAGGTCGTTCATTTCTCTTCATTATAAATAATCGGCTACATAAACTAATTTTATGATATAGTAGATAGGAATTTAGATCCGGACATCTGGCTTTTTCTCTGATACTGGAAAAGTAACCCAATAGCGTTCTATTTTCCAGTAGTTGTTAATAGGCGGTCTGGGAACAAAATGTATCCGCAACGATGTTAGTATAGTCCATTAAGATCTCCAGAAAATTCAGTCGTGTCTCGGTTTTTTTTCCCGAACCAATCTGATTGTCTTCAATTTAACATACCTTGTATACTCCAGCTTCTTATAGCTTGAAAATAACGTGATTCAGTAGTTTTTCGAGATATTCTCTATGAAAAAATAATTGGCCGATAGCGAAAGTATTTTGAGAATCACTGATTTAGCCTTTTACTCGCTTGCATGTCATGTGGGTATCCCGTCTCGGAAGGCAAGGAAGAAAAATCTTTCTGTATACTTGTAAAATATTGTGTGAAAATACGATAATTGCAGAAAATTTGTATCTGCAGATTTAGTACATGTACAGATAGGCTTAAAATTGCAGAAAGCAAATGGATTTAAAATTTGACCGTCTTATATTGATTTTTAACACGTTTCACATCCATAAGAGCAGAGCTATTTGAAACAAGCGGATTTAAGTAGCATTTTCCCACTTTGATTAGTAGAATCAATTCCTCCATCTAAGTTAATATTGGTTTTGGCCGATAATGAAAATATTTACTTTCAATTTTCAAATTCCCATAAAAATCTAAGCCGGAGGACTTAAGAACTTTCCGCAGATAGTCCAAGAGGTTTGCTTCTCTTCTGACAATCATCGAATATTTTCGAATTTAAAAATCGTTTGTACTGTTTGCCAAGTAGACGGATCTACCCAAGGGTGAATTAACGGGGTAGACATTATGACATCGGGGGCTGTATAACGACAGTCAAATCCTTCAACTTTTAATACCACAAAAGGACCCCAGGCCACAATGAGTGATGCAAATCTTCAGGAGTTTATGTTTCGGATTATACAGAACTGCTCCGAAACTTCTAAGGATTTAGCTGTTATCGTCGTGACGACAAAGACTCGAAGCGAAGTGATGCGATGAAGACTTTGGGGAGTTAGATTCCGACAACAATAGCGACGGAACCGAATAAAATCATCTTAAGTCCTTAGGTGATTATTGGGGCGAAACAAATTCACGGTGGGCACATTAATTTCTTCGGAGAATTTCACAAATTAATAAGAGCCTGATTGATGAGTAATTATGCATAGTGGGTGGCTCTGACAAAGGAATGGCTGTAATAGGGAAGCAGGACGAAGGAGTCTAATATCTTAGTCTACACTTCGTTCGCAGAACATCAAAGACGTCGGAGATATTGAACAGTTTTAATTGGTTTTGTGGAGGAATTCACCAATATACCAGAGGTACTTGTACCTGTAAAGAATAGAGTTGAGGAAGAGCTGTTGCGGTGCTGATTTATATGCTCCGTCAAAGGACGTCTTCCTGTCTTCATTTCGCTGGCAAGCCTGCACCTTGTTTCGTTTTTCTTATGAGGTACTTAATATGCAATCAAAGGAACCGTCGAGAGTTGAAGTGTTGCTGGAGTAATTACCGCTTATTTATATTATAGAATCATCTTATATACATTTTTTAATGAATAACTGAAAACCTGTAGTGTAATTAATTCTGACAGGAAGCAGCTTTAATTTAAAATGGTAGACAAACAGCTCTATAATTAAAATCCTGAAATTACCTCTTTCTTTACATTCTATTCGGTTCACTAAAATATCAGAATAAATTTTACCTACCGCTAAATCGTGGTACCAATAACCTTAAAGCGTTAGCTACAAAATATCGAAAAATCAAATTGACGAAAATCAACTTATACCTTAAAAGAATAAAAATAATTAGACAGTGTGGTCGCCTACAGAAGAAGAAGGCCTGTTTTTAGCCTGTTTTTCAGGTTTAACAGTTCAAGCTAGAAAGTTGAAAATTTGTAGTTGTTCATATATAGCTATACCTACTTGGGTAGCATTTGAATAGAATGTTTTTGATATGTGATACATCTATAGCGGGCAAACAACTTCTTTGGGAAGAAATTATTTATGCTGCGAAGCCTCGATAATAAACTCAGATTCAATTGGAAAATCAGCAAGGCGGTACAGGATTGACTTAGCCTTTAGTACCAGAAAATTTCAATGACGGACTGAACGTGGAATCGAATTAAGAGTATTGCAATTATTTTGAAAGTTTTCTACCTTTCCATTTGCTGAAGAAGTTAAAATCTTAAAAAATAAAAAAAACTTTTTCGCCATAATCGACTTTTTAATTTTTAAGAGTCAAACAAATTTCTTCATAGTAATGATGGAGAATATCTGCGGTATTTATGCGCAGTTCTCCTCCCTCGATTTTAGAATTTAATAAAGGCTTTAACTTTTTTTTTTTCTAAATCTAAGGTTCTAATGTGTCTTAAAATATATATTCTCCTTCAAATGCAGTAAAAAAAAATCACGTCCCTGTGCAAACTGAATGATAGGAGGGCGATGTTAGCGCTTTCTGCGGTTTCAGAGTATTTTAAGTAAAGTATGTAAGTATTTAAAAAAAAATTACTAGTAATCAAGGATGCAACTAAACTCACCGTGTTTTCATATTCATCAAGAAACGTATTGAATCTTGTGAGAGTTGTTTCGATTTTACCGCGTTTCCGGACTATTTCACTGACACATAACTAAGTAAGTAAGTTGCACGGTTTTTACCAAAAGAACTGATGTTTGCAATCCGGATCGACGGATAACACACTTTCTCTCTATCTAACTATCTTTCTTTTTTTTCTCCATTCAGAATCATACCCAATAAAGATTACACCAGCTGAATATTCAAAAGAGGTAAATTATTTGAATTCTTAAATTTTTGTCGACAACTTTTTAAACTAGACAATATAATAACCAAATGACGAATGGCATAGAAAAATATGTGTCAGTGGACTGACATACCATATATGCAGGTCACGCAACAGTCTTGAATCACTTCAATAACGTTCCTGAAAATGCCGACTACACCCCTCCCAGCTATGATTTTGACAAAAATTTCCTAACAACCATCTCAACCCGTCTAGAATGGGAAAGGGATTCGGTACGGACGGAAGAGTCCGTCCACATATATTAGATTTAGATTTCATCGGAGGCGGAGGGATTCCTCCAAGCACCGCGACCAGTGGGTCTATTGTGCTATACCTCATAGATCTTTCTCCAGTTTCAACCTAGAGGTCCTCACTCAGCTTTATTTCTGTTATGAATTTATCTAGTTGGTGTAGGTCTATTTTTGCAATGGTACTATGGTCCACAAAGTGTTCTCCGAAATATTTGTGGCGCTGAGTTGCGACTGCCTCACAGCAGCACAGAATATGTTCAGAGGTTTCTGCCTGCAATTGGCAGAACCTGCAAAGGTTATCGGTTATGATTCCTAATCTTTTAAGATGATCTTTCAAGCGCGAGGGACCCGTAAGTATTCCGGTTATTACCCGTACTATGTTTCTATCAAACTGTAGAAGCTGTTTGCTTCTTTTAGTTGAGTGGTTCGGTATGAATCTTTTGGCCTGTCTAAGTCTGGGCAGTGTGGCCCAGTGTTGGTATTTCTTGTGTTCCTCCCATACCCTTATGCTCCTCTTAATAGAGCAGGTTGAGATTCCACAGAACGGCTCTGGTCCAGTAGGGCGGACCGCTGCTTCGTCTATTGCAAGTTGGTCTGCTATTTCGTTGCCCTCTATGCCCTCATGACCGGGCACCCAGTGCAAGAGGATTCTGTTGTTGGTACTAGTCCCATACCAGTTTTGAGTTTACTGTTTGTGCAGTCAAGGTTTTTATCGCTGCCTGACTATCTGTGAGAATGACTATGTTCTTATTTGAGTAACCCCTTTCGAGGTTTATTTCTATGGACTTGGATATAGCATGGACCTCCGTCTGGAAAACGGTAGGTATTCACCGAGGGATTCCGTTATCCTGGCGCGGGGTCCGCTTATGCCAGCTCCGGTGCCTTCAGTCGTCTTAGATCCATCGGTATACCATACAATGCTATCCGGTCCGAACTGCGGTGGATCCCTTGCCCAGTTCTCTCTGTCGCAGACTATGGAATTGAAAGGGATTTCGAAGCGATATCTCTTTGTCATATGGTCCAGAGGCATGTCTAGCATTTGAATGCTACTTCTAAGTCTGGATAGATTATTAGGTCCACTTTTTACGCTGGATGGGTTGCACATATATACGGACGGCTCCAAAACTGAAGGCGGGGTAGGTGGAAGTGTTTTCTCTGACTTGCTTAACATTAGCAGCTCCTTCCGCATTCCAGACCACTGTAGTGTCTATCAGGCGGAGCTTATGGTGATCAAGCAGGCCTTGTCCTGGCTGAGGTGTAATGTAATATCTACTAGGGAGATTAGCATTTTCACAGACTGCCAAGCGGCAATAAAATTCTTGGAATCGTCCTCGACAACATCAAAGGTCTCCGTAGAATGTCGATCATCTCTTAGAAGGCAGAACAGTTCAATAGTCTTCTGTGCTGGGTGCCAGGACACAAAGATATTCCAGGGAACTGTATGGCTGATGAACTCGCCCGGCGCGGTACCACCCTTCAGATTATGAACAACGGAATCTGGGTGTGCCTCTCTCTACATGTAAACTGCTACTGGGATTGGACTCAATTGAGAAAACCAACTCAAGATGGGCAGACGGTATTACATGCCACATTGCGAAACAGATCTGGCCGAGCTGGATCAAAAACGCTCTAAAAGGCTGACTTTGCTCAAAAGGGCGAGTATCAGCACCACAGTCGGTGTCCTCACCGGGCACTGTCATGCTAAAAGACTCGGCCTCTTCTCAAACGACTTCTGTAGAAGCTGCCTGGATGAGGAGGAGGAGGAGACAATCCTTCACCTTCTCTGTACTTGTCCAGCTCTATCCGCTAGAAGGAAAGCTCATCTTGGAGCTTACTTCTTCAACTGTCTTGTGACCTTGCCGCAATGAAGGTCGCAAGAATCCAATGCTTAATTGCAAGCTCTATCTGGTTTGGCAAGTAGGACCAGATTCGATGATCCTATGGTAACACAACGGACCTTTTTGTCAGGTCTAAGTGTTTCCGTGTTCTCACGGGCAGCCACGCGTAGCTAACTACCTAGGATTTCTGCACTAATTTGATTTTTTTAACATCTTAAGGCCGTAACACACGTAAGACAGAAACAGCAGCGTCGTCAGTGCTGCTTTTTGCTCTGCTTAATGAATTTAAATAAAAGCCGAAGCAGAGAAGAATGTGTCCATGCTAAGTGCCACTGAAGGTAGAAGCACGTAATAATGTGTCCATGCTAACTGGCAACAGTCACAAGTATTTTAGTCTCTTGTTTGAGCGGACGAAAATATTTTGGTTCCGTTGATTTTTCTGAGTTTTTCGTTTAAAATTATCATTAAATACGAGTATATGGAAACAATTTTGACACCAGTAACATTTCCATTGCTGACGACATTCCCAATTTTTAAGGGACTTATGTTGGTAGTACTGAAGCAGAAGCAGAATTTTAGGATTTAGAACGAAAAGCAGCACTGTTTTCGTCTCTGTTTCTGCCGCTGCTTTCATTTAAACAGGCGCCATATGATCCTTTCCAAACCAATTCTGCTTCTGCCGCTGATTTTATTCCACGGCCTTTATACTCTATTGAAAGTGCGAAAGCTTTATTGTAGTTCCAAACCATCCTTACCCAAGACTCGCGAGCTTGCAAATATTTGTCAGCTATTTTTCACAAATAGGTACACATTTTCGATATAGTACATTCGTCATTGTGGTATACAAAAGGGATTATGCCATAAACTTGAAACTCACTACTTTCTTGTAGTATGGTGCAGTAAAAAAGGGTTCCGCCAACTCGGGTTTCTCCACGTTAAATGCATATTTTCGCTTCAACTACTTGATGAGTTTTAATGAACGTTGAAGATTTGTGAGTACGTGTTTCGATACGAAATTTCAACATCCTAAGCTAACGCGTTCTTGAGATCCTCCTTTTTTGACATGACTTGACTTCCGAATTACTTTGGAAAGGATTGTCTCTTCTCTTTCGTTTACAAAATGAACTGTTGTTAAATTACACAATTTCATCTTTCAAAGCTGTATTATGCCGTCATGCCTTTTATCTTGTTTCTAATGGTGAGAAAAACATTTAACCAGTAAGTAAATGCCAAATAATTTCGATTAACTGAAAAAGAACCTTGTAAAGGACTTGATGCTTTTACGGAAATTTTTTTAATGAGAATCTCTACAGAATTCCTAGGATTGTACCACGCATGCTAATTTTCTTCTTCGTAGCGAAGAATGACAAGTATTCAAACCAGTTTTAAAACAAAGTTTTAAGTCCTAGAATTCATGTAATGGTTAAATTAACCGAGAAATCCTTGTTCCATCTACTTCCTTCAGCGTTCACAAATCCTTTGCAATGACAGAGCCCTCTTCAATTTTCTCTTCAAAGCTTTCAGCATTTCCAGAAGATTGGGCTCAAAACCCTTGCAGTTGAGTATTCACTTTAAAAGTAGTACTCGTGAGTGGCAGGATCCAAAAGCTTTGGTGGACTATATAGTAACGGGCGTTAGTCGCTTATGATAAGCCTTGGACTCTCTTAATTGAACATTTTCGAAAAAGGACCCTTCCCTGAACGAATAGGAGTACTGGCAAACTGGCACCGCCGCCGTCCACTTACAAACAACGCTCGTCATGTGGTAATGATGCCGAAGGGAATTACATCGAAAGTGCATCATTTCAGCAATAGTCACCCATTCGCAAAACAGCTAAGCTAGATTCTCGCCCGACCCAGATTGCCTCGATAAATGCTTTTTGTGCACTCGGTTAGAAATGGATTTCGAAGAGGACAAAGGATGCGGTGGGCATACGGCACAGAAACGTGTGAGTTTTAAAGGAAACATTGAGGACGAAGTGCATGCACGAAGTCATGTCAATATGTAGTTGTTGTTATCGCAGGATTGTTCAAATTTCGACTAGAACGTACATCGTACATTCATCGTATTATTTTCAGGATATCACTTACCTCGTCCTTTCGACTGTAAGTAGGATGAGAAAAAAACAGAAAAGCGAAAATATGCTACCGTGTTTTGATGGAACGGAGGATACACAACAAAATTCAACACATGTTTTGGAAATGAAGTGCCATTAGGATTGATGGGAAGCTAATCTTCAGTTGGAACTGTGGATTGCATTTCCGCACTTTGTACTCTTTTCAATCATATAAAACGCTGCCACAGTTAGAGAAAGGAGTATTTATTGAAGTTATGTTCTGTAGATTTATTTAGTTGAATTGCATGTATACCATACAACAGTTTCGACTTCACAGAATGAGATCGTTCACAAGCCTATTGTAAGCCAATAGTTTGCAAATAGATAAGATACAGCATTGACTTAAGGCCGTGGTATAGGCAGATTGAAGAATCTAATTGAGCTTAGCGGAATCACTCAACCGTGAATGAAATTTTATCTAGAAAAGTATGACAAATAGAAGAATTTTTGACGGCGACACAAATTGTGGCCGAACTCGTGTCCCATATTCGAAGAATAGTTGAGATAGGACCTCGAAATTTATAGAGGTAGATTTACAATTAGGGCCGACAGTCTCTATATGCAGTTCAGTTCTTACAAGCAGGGATATGAGTAAAACATTCAGACACTGGCACCGATTCGGCTAACGAATGCATATCACTTAAAAGAAAATTCTTTAAATTAATGAAAAAATCATTGAAGGAAAAAAATGCAATATTTTGTATTATCTATGAACTGTGCACTAATATACTCGTAGCTACTGTAAATCTCATTTTTTAAAAATTGTATAATATTTTTATATGTAAGGAATACAACAATGAAGAAAATCATCAAATATTTCTCATGATATATGAACCGTACATTAATACTATCAATCTCCCTCTTTAGACATATAATTACGTTATTTTATTTTCATTTATGCAATTCATTCCATTTTGTATTCATTTCTAGATTTAGAACTATGATAAGCATCATTTATCAATCACTTTTCTATTTTTGTGTTATCCTCTATTATATATTGTTACATTTTTTATCAATCACTTTTATGTTTTTATCCTTTCATTATATTTTTAGTCCTAAGTTTTATATTTAGTGCCATGTACCTAGCCGGTTTGGCCGTAAGATATTGTGTTGTTTTATTTATGTTTCAACAGCAATCCTATAAATAAATAAATAAATAATACTATCAATCTCATTTAATTAAAAATATTTTGATCAATTTGTAGATATGGAAAGGGCACATATACTCTCAGAAATCAACACCAAGGAATTTTGGTGCACGCCTTCATCATATTGATTAAATAGTTCTTATAAACAAGGCATCTATGGGAATGTAATTTTTTCATGGTGAGTCGCTACCATAGAAGCAAAATTTAAGAAGTTTTTTGTTGTTTTCCGGCATCAGAGGAGTTTCTGGTCCCCGACCTTTATTCGATTTCATATGTTCCATTTCCACGTTCATAATATTAATGTTCAAATTCATCATATTCATATGAATAAGTGCATTAATATTATGAAAGCGGTATTAATTATAGTGATAGGATTAATCGTAATTATGAATTTATACTTTAATATGAGGAACAACAATGTTATTAATGTTTTTCCTAACTACTCTATTCATCAATATTATGAATTCGTTCATCATATTATACTGAGGTTAGGTTAGGTTAGGTATCAGTGGCGGCTTAAAAACCTCGCATAGACCCTCGAGGGTCCATAGCGATACCACATAAAAAGGAGACCCAATGTGCCTAAGGTAGGTGCGCTTGTGTATCGATCTGTGTTGAGAGTTCCTCGTTCAAATCAAAGGTCCCTGTTGCCGTAGCAAAGTTTAGCAGGCTCTGCATGCTGCTACGCGAGACTTGTCCAAGATTTGCGAAAGACGGTACACCTAGAGCCTTCACCCGTCTCCTAGCCAGAGCCGGGCAGCTGCACAGGAGGTGTTCTAGTGTTTCCCGTTCCGCGGGAAGTTTGCAGTTCCTGCAAATATCGTTAGTGATTAGCCCCAATCTGTACGCATGCGCCCCAATCAGGCAATGGCCGGTAAGAATACCGACTAAAGTTGCGCATTGCGCCCTTGGTAGTGCTAACAAGAGTTTAGTACTTTTCTCGTTGTGAGTGTTCCACATTTGCTTCGTGGTTCTGGAGGTTGGCGTAGCCTGCCACCTGGCCTCGGACCGGCTTACCATCTTCCTCTCTAGGAAGTTGTAAATAACGTTAAGAGGCGGTGGAACCGAGACCGCGGCTTCCTGCCCAAGGTTTGCACCTATTTTAGCAAGACCGTCGGCGAGTTCATTACCTAAGAAACCACTGTGCCCTGGAACCCAGCAGAGCTCCACTTTCCTATTTGAGCACAGTTTCTGTAAAGCGCGTCGACAGTTGAGTACCGCCTTAGATTTGATAGTACAGGATTTCAGAGCCATTAAGGCTGCTTGGCTATCCGTATAGATACAAACTGCCTTATCCCTTATTCGCGATTTGTGAGCTATCTCCGCCGCCTTCTGAATCGCCAGTACCTCCGCTTGGAAAATACTGCAATTATTCGGCAGTCTGTAGCTAGAGTTTGTTGGAAGATCAAAAGAGTGCACGGCTGCGCCCACTCCGTCTTCCATCTTTGAACCGTCCGTATAGATGTTAATCGACCCCGCAGAGTCACCGGTTCTTTATATATTTATATTTTTATATATCTATATTATACTGAGAGTGACACAGTTAATAGTAATAATGAATCAGTACTTTAATACGAATTACTAATTTCATCAATATTATGAACTCGTTCATTGTAACAATGAATTTTTATATCATTTCTGATATTGTGTATGTGTCCAAAGCAGACCAAAAAATGATGAACGGTTTTGCATAATATTAATAAATAATTGCATCGGCTCAAAAACAATGATTTTACTTTACTATTTTAATAATAATTAAAACACTTTATCGATATTAAAAAAAAAATTTGCTACCCTGAACATTTTTTTTCACGTTTCATGACTAATAAACACCAAAAAAAGAAAAAAAAATTTCAGTCCGTCTGTGCGCCGTCCGCCGACCGCCGTACGCAAACACGTTTGAGGGCTTATAGCTCCCAAACCCTATGAGCAATTAAATTGAAATTTTTTTTGTAAATAGATTGGGTAGGCCCCTTGAAGTTGAAGTTGAAGTTGAAAGGTGGTGGTGTGAGGGGAAGCTTTTTAGATGAAAAATATTGGTTTCTGTAGCTCAGCAACCGCTTACGCTAAGAGGCTGAAACTTGGAATTTGTATAGAGCTTCTATAGTGGGCCCATTTGCAAACAAAATGATGATATGGCTGAAGGGGTATGGGAGTGGTGGGAATAATAATGCGTCCGAAACGCTCGAAACCCGAGATCGAGACATTCTAAAATCCATATCTCCTAAACGGTTTATGTCATGAAATTAAAACTTAATGAACATCTGTAGGTATATTAGGAGAATAGATCAGAAATACTTAAAATTTTTAAATAATACTAAAAAAAAAAGAAATACTAATTTTTTAGTGCTGGCAGTGGCGTGCGGAGGTGGGGGTGAAAAACTTTTGATTACGATATCTCACGAACCAATTACACAAGGGAAATAAAATTCGGTTTCTGTAAAAAGGTTGACAAACAAAGTTTGCTCAAAGTAAAATTTTTTAAGGTGGCGATGGAGCATGGAAGTGGAGGGGATAAGAATTTTTAAAAAAATTTACGTCTTATAATTCAAGAACAGTGTAAGATAGAAGCTTAAAATTTTTACCAAAAGTAGGCCTAAACATTTTGAGGGAATAGAGGGTGAGGGTGAAAAGGAAAAAGTTCCGGTTTTTATATCTCAAGAAGTTATAATGATATAAGGCTGAAACTTGGTATTTAGATAGAACTATAGCGCCAGCATACTAGAAAAACATAATTTTTTATAGTGGTAGTATGGTGCGGTGGTGGGGGGGGGGGTGTTTTTCCTAACTACTACCTAACTACCTAACGGCTTATGCTACAAAGTTGAAACTCGGTATGTATATGTACATCAACTAGAAAAGTAATATTGATTAAAAAAAAATTTAAATATCCATTGGCGTTCGGAAGGGAACAAAAAAAATTATCAGTGAGAATGCAATGCATATATTTTCACGATTTTCGTCATATCTATTAGGTCTTCCAAAATATTGAATTCATTTTTATTCTATGGCTTCTTCATATATATATCTAGAAAGCGTTTTTAGGATTTTTTCAAATTCGACCCCCAAGGCGGTGTAATGGTGTTTTATACATTTTTACGAATTCAGCCGTATTCCTGATCTGTCTGATTAGATATCGAGTAACATTTCACTTCCGCGGGCTTGTTTTATAATCACTTAAAACTTTTTCAAAGTTTTTTCCTTTTTCAACCCCTAAGAGGGTATAAACGGGTTTTACACGTTTTCACGAATTCCGTCATATCTCTTAGGAGTGATAAGACATCGGGTTGGTTTTCACTTCCTCGGGCTTTTTATATATATACCTAAAAACCCATTTCAGGAATTTTGGATATTCAACCCCAAAGTGTGTGCAATGGGGTTGCATATGTTTTCACAAATTCCTACATATTTCTTAGTTCAAATGAGATATCGAATTCATTTTTACTTCCTAAGGCTTCCTACATAATCGGCAAAAATTTGATTCCAGGATTTTTAGATAATCAACTCCAATAGGACGTAAGGCTTTCGACATATTTCTTAAGACTGATGAAATATTAGATTGGTTTTCACTTCCACAGACTTTTTATATAATCGCCACCTAATCACGTAATAACTGATATTATACTACGACTTAGACTGCGTCCCGGAGTATGACCCAAATATGTAATTCATATGTTATATGTAGCAGTGGCTTAAGTATACCAGCGCGACCCCATTCTAAGCGCTTCCCGAATTTTTTTTTTAGGTTTTCAGTCACATAGTAACCTACACCGCATCTCAGACTTAAACGCGTTCTGAACTTCTACCCAAAAAATAATAAAGTTGCGCCCAGACTGTTGGCAGATTTTTTTCATTATGATTTTGTAGATTTTAATTCGTTGGATGTACCTTTTTGGTTCAGTGTATACTTACTATTAGATGACATTTTAATATAGACATTCATCACATTGATTAAAAAGTTCATGTGAACAATGTATGTTTTCGTAGTTTTGGTCAAACATTTCTTCATAGTGGTAATCAACATATTCATAATATTAAGGAATATGGAATCTCTGATTTTGTGCAATTTTTTTATGTATTTCTATGGCACATAATACTGATTCAACAGACATTAATCAACATTAATGAGAAGAAAGCATTGCCGCGCTTAACATTGGTGTGTCAAGCGTGATAAAATGAGACCATCGAGAAAGGGGCCAATATGAGTTAGCAATGAATTATGGAAAAAAATATCTTCATCATATCATAAGGACTCTTCACTTTTATGATTCTTGAACGAATAATGCTTTTTGCCCTTTTATTTTTGCCGTTTCAAGTTTTGGATGAACATCGTTTGGCTATTGAAAGACTTACAGCTATGAAGGTGGATGATATACACATAATTAAAGTGGATATACACTTAAATCCTTTACCAAATCTCAACCGAAAATCTCAAACCTCATAGCAAACTAAATAGTATTATCATAAAATTCAGGACATTAAACTGTGTTTCTTCGGGCAATCCATCTTTCGCTCATACGTATATAAAAGAAAATTGTAAAATCTCATACAAATTGAATTTGAATTTATTTTCTTTCGATTATATGAAATGTTCTGTTCTTTCAGTTTAAATGGCTAAAGAGAAAAAAAACTGTTAACGAAACGAACCACCCTGCAACTAAGAAAACAATTCTTCGCTATCATCACACTAAAAACTTAAAAAGCCTCGTGGAGTTTTAAAGGTTTTTGCTTGAACAATCACCCGCCGGGTCACGGTCGGCTAAGCGATTCGGCTGGCGTGATTCCTTTTGTCGTGTGCTCAAAACCAGAACTACAGAGACTTAAAACTACCGTCGCCGAATACCTGCATCTATACAACATACCTTCATTCAGGTAGTTAACGACACAAACGAGACGATACACAAAGGTGAGATACAGAGCAATCCAACCGCATAAAACAGCACCAAAACAACGTGGAATTCTATGCGAGACGTGCTTAGTGGGTGTAGTAAAGGTGAATACCGTCCAGTCAATAGTCACGATAAGTTTTAATGGGCTTCGTATGGCGCTCGGTTCAACAACAAAAAAAATCACCAAAGGTACTTTACGCCTGCGATAAGAGAGTCACCTGAAGTGATTTTCCGAATTCCCGAATTCCTTACATATCTCCAGGAGCGGAAAAGATTTCTTCGTCGACACCAAAGTAGACATCAGTCTGTATTCTTTGGTACATTTTCTTGATTGTATCTGAAGTTATTTTTGAAGAATCTCTGATATATAGACACCTTGTAGGTGAAATTTGGAAATGCCACGGCTTGAAATTTTTCTTTAATTTTGAAAAAAATAATAATGTCAACCGTTAGAACAGGCCTAGCAAGTTATAGCAGCTAATCCGCCTCATTTACTATGCACTTTTGTCTACCGGTTAATTATACGGATACGGAAGCTGTCGGCCTGAACAGTAACGCACTAGTTACTTACCGGCGTAAAATACCGTAGGTACGCAGGTGCTTCACTTTTCGAAAACTGACCACTCTTTGGTCTGGAGTCTTGGATAAGTGAGAGTTATGATGACTAACGTATGGTAATTTTGCTCCATGACGAGTTACCTTTTATTGCGTGTACTCCTAATATCTAATTATGTTAGTAGAGTAAAAAGAAACTTGTCAGTTGCTTTAGTTCGTCACCCTTGACGGAAATAGGCGATTTACTTTTAAACTAGAAAATTGAGTTCGTAGACGGTATAATCAAAAATGTGCCATTCGAAGAGAAAAATTACTGTTTTTGAAAAAAAAAGAAAATTGGGTTTTTACCGATCTCCCCATGTAATCTTAGAAATAAGTAGTTGTTTAAAAAATGATGTCCAATTAATTCGGTACAATAAAAGACAATTTTCAGTTGGGCTTTCCAACGTTCTTCACCGTTGTTTAACTCATTGGCTTCAAACCGTTTTGGTCTTTGCCGAGTAACGTTTGCATCTAGTCGCAGGTAGATACGATTTCACAAGATACTAAGCATTTTTTGGTCCATATAAGTTGGCCTCTATTTACAATTATCATACCTGGACAAATGCATCTTACCACGCTCTGCATTGCTATGACAGAGTTGAAAAAAAGGAGCAATACTATTACTTATCTAGAACTTTGACGTATTGTTGGTTGTTTTACTCTTCTTTGCAGGCGTTGGTTCTCTTGGACTCGTTAGTTAAGTTCCTCCAGGGTTTCAGACTACATACGATCCTTAGAGCGCTACACGGGCTCATAAGTACCAACATATATTTTCAAAGCTCCGTTTGGTTCAACACTGCAATACCCAGTTTATCACTATAGGTTTTTTTTTGTATCCATTGTTTCTTTTTTTCTCCCATTTGAAAACACGATTCTTTTCCCTCCTTTATAACATAGGTACAAAAACTCGCAAATTGCTCCAGCAATATAAAATACAACCACAGAAAAGCAGAATGTACTAATTTGAATTTGATTTTTATACTCTAGATGAAATCATATAGAGTATTATAAGTTTAATCCAGCCGAAAAGTTTGTAACGCATAGAACCAAGCCACGGACGAAAAAAAGTTATATATTATTTTTTGTTTATTTGTGCCCAAAAACCTCAAATCCGCCTGACGTCCGTCCGTCCGTCCGTCCGTCCGTCCGTCCGTCCGTTCGTTCGGCCGTCCGTCTGTTCGTTAGCACGATAACTCAAGAACGCCTTCACCTAGGAACTTGAAATTTTGAATCTGGATGTATGGTTGAATTTGTAAGGCTAAGTTCGTTAACGGGCAAAATCGTCCTACTCCTTCGGGTAGCTGCCATACAAAATGTCCTTAAAACACGTGTTCAAGAATATTGGTCGATAACTTCAGAAGGGTTTAAGCTACGACATTGAAATTTTGTTTGTGTTATTTTTCCAATAGTTCGAGCTAAATATATAATTATGAAGAAAATCCTGTTAGTCCTTCGTGTAGCTGCCATACAAATATCCTGTCAAAATGTATTCACTTAATTTACGAAACTCACTATAACTCAAGTAATCTTTTAGCTATAAATTGGAAATTTTGTACAAATTAGTTCTGAGTAAAAACGAAGTTCGGGTTTACTGATCAGCGAAATCCTTTTACTCCTTCTGGTAGCTGCCATACAAAATGCCCTTAAGACACGTGTTCAACAATATTTTTCGATAACTTTTGAACGCTTCAAGCTACGAATTTCAAATTTTGTACAAGTTCATTTTAAAATGGTTCCAAGGAAAAGGATAAATATGTAAGAAATCAAGTGAGTCCTTCCTGCACCTCCCATGTGAAAGTCCTTCAAAAAGGACATTTTTTTCGATGACTTACCCAGTTCAAGATATAAAACTAAACACTGAAAATTGTCTTTTAGTTTTGAGTAGCAATCTAATGGCAGTCCTTATTAAAGGACATACAACATGCACACACGTAATTCTACTTTATCCCCAACTACAATATAAATCGGAGTTCAGTATTCATCTAGAGTAGTATACGATTGGCTTGCAGCCGATCGTGACTGCAGTATGTTTTTTTTAATCTTTGTCACAGACATACGTACTCGTAGATAACGAATGCCATAGCAGAAGCATGTACATACTCATTTTTTGAAAATTTCCTGCCAAACATTTGCCAGCGAGCGGGCCTTGGGTAAGAGATGGTTTAAAACTACACTAAAGCTTCCAAAAAATGACAACTTCATTTACGTTCGTACATGAAAATATAAAGGTACAATGCACTGTACGCTTTCCGGACTTCTACTCAAAAAATTAATGAAGTTACGCTCTCACACTCTCACTGTCTTCACCGACTTTTTATTTATTTACTTCAAACATAAAAAATATCGACTTAACCCCATGGAAAAAAATCTGCCAACAGTCTAGGCGCAACTTTATTATTTTATGGGTAGAAGTCCGAAACGTGTTTAATGATGAGATGCGGTGTAGGTTACTATGCGACTGACAACCTAGAAAATAACATTCCAAATAGCCTCCTGGTTATTTCTTAGGTTGTCAGTCGCATAGTAACCTACACCGCATCTCATCATTAAACACGTTTCGGACTTCTACCCATTAAATAATAAAGTTGCGCACAGACTGTTGGCAGATTTTTTTTATTTACTTACGTATTTTTTTATCAATAGAATAATTCATAGTAGTAAAAGCGAATTCGATCACAACCTAAGAGATTTTCGGAATCAGTGAAAACTTGAACAATACCCCTAGGGGGTTTAATTAAGAAAAATACTTAAATCGGTTTTCTCCGACTACGTTTAAAGCTTATAGAAGTAAAAGTGAATTCCAAATCTCAATATACCTTAGAAATATATCAGAATTCGTGAATATGTACACAACCACTTTACACCCCCTTAGGGGTTGGATATCGAACAATTTTGAAGACCGCTACTAGGCGCTTATAAAAATAGCCCGCAGAAGTAAAATTGCTTTGATAGCTCGACATGTCTAAATTTTTTTTAATCAACCTCTGAACGCCAATAAAAACCTGAACTTTTTTTTGCTTTAATTACTCTAATAGTACATCTACATATACGTATAAGTTTCAATTTTCTAGCATACGCCGTTTCTGAGATATAAAAAAGCACCCCTTTCCCCCTTTTCCCCGTACCCTGATACCCCTATCAAAAATTTTATTTTTCTAGGATGTCTTCATAGTGGCTCTATATAATCCTAAATTGTTAGCTTTCTATACATTATGGTTTTCGAGAAATAAAAATCAGAATGTTTTCACCATCACCCCCAACACCCACACCACCAAAATTTTTTTACCTACTAGAAGTTTACCGATCCCAACTCCTGTAAAATTTTCAAGATCATATCTGATACGGTTTCTGAGATATAAAAATTCTATTTTTTGAAAAATTGCTTTCCCCCACTTTCGTGCACCACCTCCACCCTCAAAAAGTTTAGTTTCGGTAGACTCCTCTTGTGATCCCATATACAGACACTAAATTTTATCTTCCTGGTGTAATTGGTTCGGAAGATATTGTAATCTAAAGTTTTTCACACCCACCCCCACACCCCACTACCCCTCTTAAAAATTTTAGCGCTTGTCTAATCTTGAAGTATCCCTAAGGACAACAACAAAGTTTCAATTTTCTGACATCAATTGTTCAGGAGATATCGATTTTAGAATGTTTCAATCCCGTCTTTCATGCGTTAAAGACTCATTGTTTTCCACCCACTTCCACACCCCTTAACAAATGTCGACCATTTTTTTGCTTTTGAGTCCATTATCATAGTACTACATAAGTTCCAAGTTTCAGCCTGAGATCTAGAAACCAAAATTTTTCGTCTAAAACGCTCCCCTCTCCTCTCCCCATGTACCCCCACCCCTCGAAAATATACCAGTTGTAGGGGTTCACCCAATCTACCCACCATAAAAATTTCAATTTAATATCTCAACGCGTTTGGGAGCTACGCGCCTTCAAACGATTTTGAGTACGGCGTACGGCGGACGGCGTGCGGCGTCTACGGCGGACAGAGGGACATTTTTTTTTTTTGCTTTTTTGGGGTTTACTAGTCCTAAAACGTGAAAATACAAAATTTCAGTGTAGCAAATTTGTTTGAAATTTCAGGTCGATCACAATACTTTATTATTATAAAATAATAAAGTAAAAATATGGAAAACTTCTGAAACCGCTTTTTAGGCTTTTTATTTCGAAAACCCTTTTAAGGCAAAAATAGTTCAATATCTCATCAGACCTAAGAAATATGTCGGAGTTCATAAAAACGTACTCAATACTCAATGGGGTTTTTAGGCGATTATGAATAAACATATGAAGCACCTCTAAAGGCTAGTTTTATTTTGACTCTACCACACTCCTTACACCCCCACCACCAATTTTTTTTCAGCTAGGGTTCTATTAGGCCTATATATAAATTTTAAGTTTCTATCTTGGACAGTTCTTGAAATATGAGACGTGGATTCTTAGAAAATAATCTTTTCGCCCCGCCTCAACTTTCATGGTTTCATTAGCAAACTCCGTCTAAAAACATAAATCAAATTTAATTTTTTTGTTGTAGTCGGAAGATCTCGTAATCTAAATTTTTTTTCCAGGGTTGCAATTTGTGTTTTTAAAACTCGATCACAATACTGTATTATTGAAATAATGGTGTAAGACTAAAACGGATGAAATTTATTAACAAATGAGAATTACGAGGTTTGTCTGAAAAGTTTCCAACCTTAACATGCACACCTTTCGAAAGGTACTCACCAAATTTCAGCCATTTTGCACTAGCAGTTGTTGTTTGACAACCGTTTAAGTGAGTTGATGTGAGTGTTTATGTGAAAATGGATAAAATGGAGTATCGAGCTGTCATGAAGTATTTCTCATTATTTATTTAAAAGGCAATACGCCTACGAAAATCAAAGACAAGTTGGACGTTGTGTATGGGGACTCTCCAACCTCAATTTACCACCGTGAAATTTTGGGCAGCTGAATTTAAACGTGGTCGTACCAGCTTGGGAGACGAGGAACGTTCGGGACATCCAAAAACTGCAACCACTGACGATAACATCGGTCAAGTTCACTCAATGGTGCTAGATAACCGTCGAATTAAAGTGAGACAGATAGAAAAGGCTGTGCATATGTCCAAAGAACGTGTTTGCAACATATTGAACAAAGATTTAGGCATTCGAAAGCAAAACGGCCACATTTGCTGATAAATATAATTTCGTTTCACCAAGCCAATGCGCCGTCTCACACCTTAGCGGTTGCCATGGCGACTTTTTTTTGTTCCCTAAGCTAAAAGTTGCACTCGGAGAACAGAGATTTTTGTCAAATGTGGAGGCCATCTCTTTCGTAAACAATTATTTTGCAGAGAAAGACGCCGAGTACTATTTGGGCGGGTGAAAGAGATGAGAGCATCACTGTGAGAAGTGTGTAGACTTACAAAGAGACTATGTAGAAAAATAAAAATAAATTTCAAAAAAAATCGGATACTTTTTAGACAACCCTCGTATGCTAGTTTAGAACTAAAAAATTTGCCGAACATCGTTAAAACTAACACAACTACCTTACACCCTCTTGGGGGTTGAATATCGCAAAGTGCTTGCATCCGTTTTTAGGTGATTATATTTAAAGCCGATAGAAGTAAAAACAAATTCGATATCTCATAAGATCTAAGAAATATGTCGGAAAATGTACAAAAATACTTAGCACCCCCTAAGGTCTAGAATACCGAAAAATCTGGAAACGCTTTCTAAGCGCTTATTTAAAGACCACGCAGAAGTGAAATTAATTCGTTACCTAGACAACCTACTACCTTAATTTTTTTGCTTCTAGTATAATCCGTTCCCGAGAAAAATAATATAAACCACCCCCAATCCCTGCCTTAAACCCTCTCACACCCACAATTTTATTTCTTCTAGACGTCTACTGGGCCTAACTCCGGTAAAAATTTTAACATCATATCTGATGTGGTTTGTGAGATATAAAAATTGAGTGTTATGAAAAGTTGTGATCACCCACGCCTTTCAAAAATTATAAATAAAAAAAGTAATAATAAAATTTCTGCAATATATGTATATGCAACTGCAATATTGTCTTACGGACCTTCTTGAGTTTATTAATTGGAAGGACTAAATAATATACTTTGCTTGGAACGGTGTCGGCTTTCTTCCTTGTAAGTGCGATTAATCACAAACAGTTGTACAGAACAAGATATTAGCAAAGGAGTAACTACAATAGGGCTATTGACTGCGGTAAATTGAACCATTCAAAAGAAGCCAGCTTTTCACAGCCAATCGAATTGACATTGCAACGATGTTCTTCTGATGTAACCAGAAATCCGCCCGAAGGACCAACTTAATATTCTGCGTGACTCGAATGACGACCCGTTCCCGGATCTATCATATGTTATCTTCGTAAAATACGAACATAAATGCCACTATGAATTTCCTATCGAAATTATAATTGCTGACGGTTCAGGATTATTGGCATCTTATCGTGATGGTGGCAATCCGTTCTGCTGGTTGTCGAAGGATCAGCACGTTATCATCAAATCGGGTACTTCTCTGAATTTAAACCAATTAAGTGCCTAATTGACATTCGAAATCGATAGTCCCGACTCATTTCCTGTCGTGTCATTCTCCTGGCATGGTATTTCGAACTATTCCTTGCGATAAATTAGGTACACTTTTCAATAGGACATTATGGCGTCAATCAAAATGTGGTAAGGATTTGATCAAAACCAAAAGCACGATGGAATTAGCGTTTACTCTAGACTCGAGTATGGCCATCAACGTGGTTCCTTCTGTCGAAACGAACTCATTAACGTCCTTGAAGATCCTCGAACAAGGACGATGACAAAATCATATCAGACATGTTCAATTGTGTGGTAGAATAATTTAGGTGGAAGGCAGCTGTAGGTTCTCATACATGGATTCAGTCAGTCATTGGTCATACCTGTATATCCACACCTCAATAGATACCTGGGTTCTTATTGGTATGCCCATGGAAGCAGATAAACGAACGAAGTCAATTGCTATTTCAGGGGCTCTGTCACGGTTTATCGGTCATATTTTTAGTGATGTGGTCAAGGGGCTATTGTCATGTGAGCAATTACCGCAACAGCAACTTCTAAGAGTCCCGACTATCTGTTAACTTCAGTTCCGGGTCTTTTACGCTTGTAATGCGTGTTTTACGTAGGAGCGTGATGGGTGACCAAGCTCGTATTTCGTATGTAATTCGGCCGATGTATTTCCACTAAACGTTTTAATGCGGCTGATATGTCCGAACTTCTATCAAAGGGACCGGTTATATTTCAGTCCCACCAAATTTTAGCCTTTTTGTTTTTCACATTTTCCCGACATACAGTCACCCCTATCAGCCATTACATTCTCTGTGAAAAATGCCTTTTGTCCCTCCGAATGGATGGGAATTTTTCGCTTTGAATTTTATAGCCCCCCTTAATGTTGCGGGCGGAGGGATCGTTTGTGGCGGACGAGTGAACATTATTGAAATTTTTCGGGAGAACAATTACTCGCTCTTGCACAAAACGTTAAAACACTTTATGGGAGTTTTTCAAAGCAAATTATGAAGATTTACTGGGGGCAAATTAAAACACATTGGCACATATACCCGCCATCAGGTTGGTTCCCAGCGAATTTTTTTCTCCCATTTTGCTCTTTTCTGGTCAAAGATATACTTGAAACGTTTGCTAGGTAAGTAATGTCATGGTCGTATCTTTTAAGGAGGACAATAAATTTCTTATAAAATATAAATTTTCCCTCCATTATTAGGTAAATGGTCCACGGATGATGTATAGCTGCCATTTGCGTCCGGTGGGTCCTTAGAGTTTAAAGTATCTGACGGTTAAGAACCCAGTCGTACAGACGTATGGATATGAAATTTTTTAAAAGGAAAAGACTAGCTATGGTAAATATTATTCTCAGATATTAAAGGTTTTTCCAATAGAATCATAAAAAGGGAAGTATATGTACAGAATTTATGAAGCATGTTCCTAATGCTCCCATCAATTTAAAGAAGTAAACGAAATGACTTCGTTTGTGGTTTCGATGCATTGAAATTGGATCGTTCAAATTTAGTATCGAATAAATGAAGCTTTTACTCTCTGTAATATTTACCTTCTGCAGTTTTCAATGAAATTTTGATAATTGTGGATCTGAGGTGCGGCAAATATCGTCAAGCACTTTAGTTTCGATTTGCATAGAGCGAAAGTAACTCACACCTCAGGGTACTTGTATCTAAGTATATTGATGCCAATTAGATACTCAAATACTCAAAGACACGTATGCGATGAAATACTGCACTGCGATTAATATCGCAATAGGGGATTGCGCGAATAACCATTGTGTTCCAATAACTTTCTAAATTGCCTGATGGCTAATTTTTAAAGGTGCCTACATCGACGCAGTGGTACATTTAAACTTTGACCACATGTCCGACTATGACCCAAAACGAAATTGATATTTTACGTTTGGCAGTGGCGAAAGCATTTCAGTCCTAAAAAGTAAAAGACAATTCGATACAATTTCTCATTAAACCTAAAAGATTTGTTGGAATTCGTGAAAACTTGCTCAACCACCTTACACCCTTATGGTGCGTTTACACTCACCCTTGAGGCTCGCGTCGAGGCGAGCCTCTACCGCATCAGGCCATTGTAAACCGGGTCTCGTCGGGTGTGTTCTTTGCTGTGTTGAAAGCAATTTACACTCAACATGCATCTGCGGCGCAACTTGCCTATAAGTGCGAAACGACAGAAAAACCCCAGCAAACATATTGGCGAGGGTTTGCTGGCAGCAAGCATTAGGCAAGGGGAAATCAAATGCGATCAGCTCGCCCTTTCATCGAATTGTAATTGCCACAGACAAAGATTTAAAAATTCTTGCTAAATGCTTGCAAAAAGATTGCAATTTGTAAGGATAACATTTTTTTAACCCTTAGAAATGGAACGCTATTTGCAAATGGATAGAAACCATATTGCATATTCTCATTACGTATTTATTAGTTGTGCATCAGTCGGAAAGAACACTTGAGAATGCTAACTATTGTATTATACATTACATATTTTGGTACGAGTGAAAGTCATTTCGTCAAGTCAATTTCGCCACTTAGAAGTTACTTGCCAAATTATCGTTTTGAGCAAGGGAACTGATAAACTACCCTTGCTCAAAGCGATAATCAGGAAACTTGCGTTTGAGTTGCCATTTGTAACTTACCGGCAAGAAGCATTTTAGTCCGCCGTATAACTTATTTTCGAGGCTTTTGCAATTGTTGCCGCAAGGGTTTTGCTTGCCTACTATAAGCCGCCGACAAGTTACGAGGGTGAGTCAAATATAAACCGGACTTTTTTTATACACATTTATTAACAGTAATAATATTCAAATAAGACTTTAATCATTTTTCTACATAGTCTCCTGCACGCTCTACACATTTTTCCCAACGTTTTGGCAGCTTAAAAATTCCTTGTTCATAGAAAGTTTGAGGTCGAGTTGTCAACCAGTTGCGCACGCGCTCCTCAACTTCTTCATTCGCTTCAAATTTTTCGCCTCCCAAAGCTTCCTTCATGGGACCAAACAAAAAAAACGCATGGGGACAAGTCTGGGCTATAGGAAGGGTGCTCCAGGGTCTCCCAATGCAGCTCAATTAATTTATCCTTTGTCAATGCAGCTGTGTGAGGTCGGGCATTGTCATGGAGGACCTTGGGACCCACCTGGCGCAGACTTTTCGGAAGCCAAGATGATCTGTGATGATGGAATAAGCACTACCATGGCGAATACCCCCTTCTGAAGCGATTTCATCAATAGTAATCGGCGTTCACCCTCGATTAGATTTTGAACCGCTCGAATATTGTCATCAGTTACACTTGATCTTGGGCGTCGATCGTGAGTTTCATTTTCTACACTTTCTCGTCCATTTTTAAATTTTCTAGCCCAATCAAACACTTGTGTCCGTGAAAGCGTATTGTCACCAAACTGCACCTTCAACCTAGCCAAAATATTCGATGGTGAAACGTCTTCATTTCTTAAAAATTTAATAATAATACGTTGCTCAATGGATAAAGGAACCACTTGCTAACTCATGATTGCTACTGATCAACTGAAAGAATGAGCAGCCCGGGAGCGGCTGTCCCCACTCTTAACAAACCAACCTAAGACCCCCCACCCAACCAGACCGCTCGGCAGAGTCTGAGACTCATAAAGACAAAAGTCCGGTTTATATTTGACTCACCCTCGTACATACGAGTTAAAATGTTTGGTGGGACGATGAGCTGCGAATTGTGTGGTACAACAGTTCATTGTATGTCTGTACACATATGGAAGTGTGCGTCGGAGAAAAAGTTGAAGAATTTTAGACTCTTGTGACTGCACGAACCATCTGATTGGTTGATTTTATGGTGGGGATAAAGGCGCGCCTCAAACGTTGAGTGTAAATACATCATTAGGGTGATGAATATACAAAAATGCTTAAATCGTTTTAAGTAATAATAAAATAATGTTATCGATTTGAAAAAAAAATTACCACCCTGAAACATTTTTTTTACGTTTTATTACTAACAGACAGCAAAAAAAATTAGTCCGTCTGCACGCCGTACGCCGTGGTATTAAGTCGAACTTCTTTTTGTGGAGAGACTGACCGGGCTCATGTAGTGGTCACCTAGAGAGATTGGGCTGTGAGGTGGAGAATAGTCCCCTTGCAGAAAAACAAATATTGGGGGTGGGGGGTAGGGAGTGAGGATGGGGAGGGTGAAAAAGAAAAATTTTGACTTTTATATCTCGAGAACCCATAATGATGGATAGCTGATACATGTATTTAGATAGAGCATGTTGTAAAAATGTAATTTATAATAGGGTTAGTACGATTCGGGAGTGGACAATGTTTTTTCTATCTATAGAACAGCTTATGCTAGAAAGTGGAAACTTGGTGAGTATACATATACTATTACATAGATCTACTAGAAAAATAATAAAGATTAAAAAAATTAAAATATCCATTGCCGTACGGGGGGTGGCAAAAATTAAATTAAATTTACACATTTTTTTTATGGCACCGAACTGAACTTTAATACAGTATGTACAGTCCAGTCAGTATAGGATGGGGAGGGAAAAAAAATTAATATAATATAAAAATAAAAATACAAATAAATAAAACAAATGAAAAATAGGATTTAAAGTAAGAGGGATCAGAGGAAAACAATTGGTGGATGCTACGTTTAAAAGACTGTAAGTCATATCCGCTAGGAAACACGGTCGAAGGCAACGTGTTCCACATTCTGGTTGTACGAGAGAGAAACGACTGTCTAAATTTCACTGTACGAAATTTTTGTGGCTCAACCGTATACTCGTGGGCGCGTAAAGCTGAACGAGTATTACGTGGGAACTGGACTAAAGGAGGTATAAGACGACTAATTTCATTACTACAGCGACCGTAGAAATATCTGTAGTAAATGCTGAGTACTCCGACATTTCGACGATGTTCGAGGGAGTCAATAGTTGCCGCAATGGCATCGTCTCCAATAAGTCGGAACGCAAATCTCTGAATACGGTCAAGCAAAGAGAGATACGTTTTGGGTGCTCCTGCCCAGGTATGTGAATTGTACTCAAGTAGGGGCCTGATATATGCCTTGTAGATTTTTGCGAGGTCTGCTGGTGTGAAAAATTTCTTGCACCTTCGGAGGAAACCTAGGCGCTTGGAGGCGTCAAGAGCTACATCATAAATGTGTTGACTCCAATTTTTTATTGATGTTCATTCCTAGAAGATGGAAATACTCCGAAGTGTTCAATGCGACACCATCAAAAATAAGATCAGGCACCGGCGTGTCGTGTTTAAGGGAAAGATGACAGGCTTGTGTTTTTGAGGCATTAAACTCTACTCGGTTGACCCTGCCCCATTCCAGGATTGAGATGAGATCAGAGTTTAAAGATCCAATTAACTCATTACGTTGAGAGAGTACCGAAGACTGGCGTGCCTCTGTAATCGAGTTGAAGCTGTAAGTGTTGTCAAGTGTACTATCATCTGCGAAGCTATGGATAGTATTGTGAGTGGACGACAAAAGGTCATTAATAAAAATAAGGAATAAGGTAGGTGATAAAACTGAGCCTTGAAGGACGCCGGAGTTGATAAGGAAAGGGGATGATGAAACGCCGTCTAATACAACCTGTATAGTACGTTCCGAAAGAAAGCTCTCAATCCATCGAATACAAGTAGGATTAATACCAAATGCGTTGAGTTTGGATAGAAGGGCTTTGTGCCAAACTCTGTCAAATGCCTTCGCTATGTCAAGTGCAAGTACTTGACCCTCGCCGAAGTTATGGATACAAGCGCTCCAGCGTTCAGTCAGGTATACCAACAAATCGCCGGTGAATCTCCGTGGCCGAAACCCATTTTGACAGTCATCAAGGAGACGACTGCTTTCCAGGTATTGCACGATCTTACGGTTGACAGCAGTTTCCATGACTTTAGACAAAATAGAAGTAATGGCAATGGGGCGGTAATTTGCGGGGTTCGTTTTGCTACCCTTCTTAGGTATCGGCTGAACATTAGCTAGTTTCCATAGATAAGGAAACTTACCAGAAGAATAAGAACTATAGAAAAGATTGCGAAGAGGCTTAGCCAAAGAAGAGTAGCATTTTTAAGAGTAATGTGGGGAATGCCATCTGGACCAGCGGATTTATTAATATTGAAAGCTTGAAGGATTTTCGAAATGACACGTGTGCGAAATTTGATGGGAGAAAGTTCTATATTGCTAGATAGCACAGCTGGGGGGGACTGTGCACTAGGTGGAAGAGTAGAGTTTCTCGCAAAAATCGAAGCCAAAAGATTTGCTTTTTCTATGGAATCAACGACTGTGCGGTTACCATCAGATAAAGGAGGTGTGGATGAAGAAATAAAATTATTGCTAACCGCTTTCGCAAATGAGCAAAAGGATTTCGATCCTTTGGGTCACTCCAGAATTAAATGGGATTCATATATTTTCACGATTTTCGTCATATCTCCCAGGTCATCCAAAATTATGAATTCATTTTCATTCCACGGATTCTTCACATAAAAGCCTAGAAAGTGTTTTCAGGATTTTTTGAGGGAGAGTGGAAAGAGCTTGTGTATATTTTCACGAATTCAACCATATCCCTTAGATCTTTTCGAACCAACTTTATTTATCAACCTTAACACAGAAACCGAATTTTATTTGTCTAGTATAATTGGTTCGTGAGATATCGTAATCTAAAATTTTTCGCCCCACCTCCGCACGCCTCTGCCCACTCCCAAAAATTTGTTTCCGATCTATTCTCCTAGTATACCCACAGATGTTCATCAAGTTTCAATTTCAATCATATGGATTTTAGAATGTCTCGATCTCGACTTTCGAGCGTTTCGGACGCATTATTATTCCCCCCACTCCCACACTCCTTCACCCATATCATGAATTTCGCAAATGGGTCCACTATTAAAGCTCTAATAAATTCTAAGTTTCAGTCTAGCGTAAGCGGTTGCTGAGATCTAGAAACCAAAATTTTCCGTTCATCATCTCCCACTTACCCCTCACTCCCTCACCCTTCAAAATGTGGTCACTTTAAGAGGCTTACCCGTTCTATTCATAAAAAAATTTCAACTTAATAGCTCAAAGTGTTTCGGAGCTACGAGCCTTCAAACAATTTTGCGTACAGCGACGTACGGCGGACAGACGGACTGAAATTTTTTTTTGCTTTTCTCGTGTCTACTAGTCATGAAACGTAAAAAACAAAAATTCTGAGGGTAGCAAATTTTTTTTTTTAAAAATCGATCACAATACTGTATTATTGAAATAATAAAGTAAAATTAGTTTCAGGATGTTAGGATATTCAACCCCCAAGTGGGTGTAAGGAGCATATGTTTTCACCATTTTCGCCATATCTCTTAGGTTTGATGAGTTTAGTTTTAACTTCTACAGAGTTTTTATATAATCGCATACAAATCAATTTAAGGATTATCTGATATCCAAACCACAAGTTGCTCCAAAGAGGTTGCATACATTTTTACAAATTGTCACATATTTCTTTGATCTGATATCGAATTGACACCCTAAGACTTCCTATATAATCGCCAATAAGTTAGCTTAAGGATTTTTAGATATTCAACCCTAAGGGGGTGTTAGGTGATTTCATACTTTTTCACAGTTTACGAAATATTTCTTCGGTTTGATGAGATATCAGATTACTTTTTACTTCTACGAACTTTTATATAATAGCCTGCAACCTCATTTTACAATTTTTTGATATTCAACCCTCAAGGGGGATGAAGGGGTTGCATATCGAAATTCAAGTGGTCTACACGAACTTTTTATATACGGCTAAGAATCTAAAACCTGCTAATCTCAAAACAACTGATGTAATACTCCGACTTTGTCCGCGTCCCGTAGTATGTCCCAATTACGTTATTCATGTGTTTAATGCGGCAGTAGCGTAAGCATTCAATTGCGACCCAATTTTAACCGCATCCGAACTTTGACCAGAAAAATAATAAATTTTCGTCCAGACTATTGACAGATTTTTCTTTGCGATTGTGTTGATAGACCTTAGAAGTAAAAAAGAATTCAATATCTCATTAGACCTAAGAAATATGTCGGAATTCGTATATAACCACTTTACACCCCTTATGTGATCAATGTTGAAAAATATGGATACAATTTTTAAGCGCTAATTTAATGAGCTCGCAGAAGTAAAATTAATTCGATACTTCGACAGACCTTAAAATAAGATGAAATTCGTGAAAATGTAAACAACCCCCTTTCTTCGAACAAGTGTTTTGGTCACCTCCGAACGCTAATGAAATGAAATCTAAACTTTGATTTGCTTAAATTACTTCTACATATAAAGTTTAAGCTTTCCAGCAATACAATGGTTCTCGAAAATATTCGGACACCAGACTTTGGTGGGAGTTCTTCCTTAATGCGAATCAATCTACTACTTATTTCTTGACGGTTGAGCCGGCTTCGGTGGGCTAAAGGTAGGTAAGTACCGAACAAAAAGTTGACCTATATTTTCTGAAACTGCCATCTGAAACGACTTGTGGAAACTGCTCCTAGCGCACATAACACAAAAAGCATGTCTCCATCCGAAATTATTATTAAAGTTATCACTGCTCATTAAACGTTCCACCCAGTTTCCATTTCCGTTGTTCGCTCTGATCATCTAATGAGCCCAAACGCTATCCACCTAATAACCCACAAGCATTCCTTGGGGGCATGTATTATAAGGCTGCCTATTTTCGATATGCACATATTAATATAATTATTTCCAATGATCCCAATCTATAGGAAGTACCCTAATATCGTCGCAAAAAGGGAACGACAACGAAGGGCGCGCTATCCGGAAAATTTTGTAAAATTCATTGAACACGACAAAAGACCCAACCTAATTTTCTTCAGTTTGATTTCCATAGTCGAACAATAGACGCTAAAACTATGGAACCGTGAAATATGAGAAGCTCGTTGAAAATTATATTCCTGCACAGAATACATGGCTACGTTCTTCTTGAATACAAACTCTGCGTCTTAAAGAACTTAAGGCTTTGAATTTTCCGGAAAGATGTAGTATGTGCCGTACGGCAATCAGCGTATTGTTTCCGGAAAATCGATTTCTTGATTGGAAGTTGCTGGCAAACAAAACCGTTTTCTTTGGGCGATGAAAAATGAAACGGAAAGCTTGCTCGAAATAATGAACATCGGGAGCAAAGAAAATAGATACCGACATTATCAAGGATCTAGGATAGCACGAAATATGAGGGTCTGAGATGTGTTATACACATATATGTACAAGGACGAGTATGTTGAGTGCAAGAGCTACACGGAATAGCGTTCGCAAAATGTTACAATATTGGGGAACATCCTGATGCTGTGTCGCGTAGGACTAGGTGGTGGTGATACTGCTGGTGGCATCCCGAGAACATATGACACTGCAGTAGTAGCACTTTTGTAATATTCTCGTTGGTTTTCTTATCAGCGCTTATGGTGAACGCAGTCGTCCTCCGACAAGGACCAGCTCTGGCGAAAAAACACATGAAGCGAACTGTGCTAATATCCTCGGGGTGCTGGAATGTCATATAAATGTGCAGAGCTTCACCGAAATAGGAACACGTCTATCACTTACAACTATCCTGCATTCCATCGAGTAATGTACCCACCCGGACATTGCAGTCATGTGTGTATCATATGTGTATATATGAAATGCGACAAAATGATAATGAACTGTAAATTTTTTTGAAGCATTTCTCGGACGAAAAACATTTGAAGGAGATGGATGTCAAGGACCTGAAGGATGTTTTCTTGATTGTCGCCGTCAATCCACTTTTTTCGGTTTGATTGACGTCTTTCTTAGTCCCATTGCTTGGATTGACGTAATGTCAACCGAATCTTTTTCTGGATTTTTCCTTTAATTTTTAAAAGTATCTGCCGTGAAATTGAAATGGTTTTTTTTAATCTTTCCTACAGAAGGTTAATCTGACTGAAGGGACAGACCGAAGGAAGACGAACTTGTCTTTTAAACCAATGATATTAATGTGGATATTCCCTTTAACAATTTATGGTAATCAAGAAGGTAAGGAGCCAAAAGCTAGAGGGTTAATAACGATACACTTTTCGCTTAAACAGAAAGCGAGCTGCTATAAAGATTACCTCAGCCCGGGACAAAATATTGACCAATGCTGCTATTATTTCCTCTGCACAGTTCGTAATTCTTCAGTACTGTTTACGGATGCTCTTATCCTATATTCCATCAGTCCAGAAATTATTAGGTTCATGCCATACAATTAGAAATAAATAAATTTTCAAATCAAATGTAGCTCAACAACTATTTCGGTTCACTGTACATTTGCTCACTAGTTCAAATCCGGCCCGACGGACCAAAAAATGTTCGTTTCTTTTTAAAGAGAGAGACTTCTTTTTTCTTCGAAAATTGCTATTATCGCAAGGACAGCTCAGGCTCAAGTGATACAATCATTACAAAAGCTAGGCTTTAGCTGGTACAGCGTGAAGTGCTGCCTGCTTAACATTTCGAAGAGGAGAACTTGATTAAGCGTTAACAACAGTTTCATAGTGTTAGTAAAATCAATTTCCATTACACTACATATTTTAAAAAATTGTATGCCGAAGGAATATTTTGAAAAATAAGCGGTCATTTTGTGAAGTTTTAGTGATGTCTCGACAGGTGTCTACTGAAAAAAATAATACAAAATTGGAATTTGCTTTACGCAATTTATGTCCTTATAATAAGGTTTCGCTGGTGTTAAACATTTTCATTGGATAATATTTGAGTATTTTAGAGAACTAATAATTGGCAAAAATTGGTAAAAAATATGCAACACCTTTACATCCCTTGGAGGTCAAATATCTAAAAATCGTGAAATGGGTTTGTAGGCGGCTATATTATAAAAAATTTGTGGAAGTAAAAATCAAACTGGTATTTCATAAAGCCTAAGAAATATGTCGAAAACTATGCAACACCCTTAGACCACCTTAGTGTTGAATGTCTAGAAATCCTGAAATT
The DNA here is from genome assembly GCA_951812415.1 of Beris morrisii. NCBI lineage: Eukaryota > Metazoa > Arthropoda > Insecta > Diptera > Stratiomyidae > Beris > Beris morrisii. Next base: position 113,086,813 of record OX638312.1, on the reverse strand, counting down.
AACTTTTTGGCGATCATATGAAAAGTCTTAGGAAGTAAAAATCATATCTCATTAGATTTAAGAAATATGTAAGAACTTGTGAAAATGTATGCAACCCTTTGCTCTACCTTGGGGGTTGGACATCAAAAAATCCTAAAATTTTGTATGTAAACTATGCCAAAATTAAAGTTGGTTGGTTGGTTGATTTAAGTGGCATCCCTGTCTCTCAGACAGAGCTCAATTAGCTCAGAGGCCGCTTAGGAACCACAAACTCATGTTAAACTCGGATGTTAAGGGCTGTTGTGACTGGGGAATATAGAAAATGAATGTGAGAAAAATTGATTGAATTGAATCGCTATAACCATCATGTGCTGTTCAGGAAAAGTAATAACTCTCCAATTTTCTTCCCTGAAATCTCCATCAGGTCCCCGTAGATGAGTTTGCCTAGTGCTCGCTCTCGGGTTCTAGCTAAAGCCGGACATTCGCAAAGGAAATGAACAAGTGACTCTCGCTCATTAGTGTCCTGACAGTTGCGGCAGTGTACATTGAACGGAATGTCCAATTTGGCTGCATGATCACCGTGATTCTGGAGACGTCTGCCCGGATCTTGTATAGAAGTTCGTCTGACTTGGCTCGGTTGTAAGATGGCCACATCTTCCTAAATTTTAAAGTTAATTTTATATCGCATCAAATCTAAGAAAAGTCGCGAAAATTGGGAAAACATATTAATCCCATTTACGACCAGTTGGGGGTTGAATATCTCAAAATCCTGAAAGGTGTTTTTAGATAAATATAAACAAAGCCCAAACAAGTAAAAACCAATTCGAAGTCTTATTACTTCTATGAAATGTGACGGAATTCGTAAAAACGTTTTCAACCCTTTAATACCGTCTTAGGGGTTTAAAAGGAAAAATCTTAAAACTGGTTTTAGAGGATTATAAAACAAGCCCGTGGAAGTAAATAGTTATTCGATATCTAATCAGACCTGATGGATATGGCTGAATTTGCGAAAATGTATTATTTATTTCAGTTTCATCAGGACCTGATTACTTACAGTTCATTACAGTTTTTAAATCAAATAAAAGCGATCATTAAATAGAACAATTACATAGAATATTTAAACAAATTATTTAACTATTTTATTTAAAGCTGACTTCAGCTGTGTCGCGCTCAAGTCAAAATCAATAGCATGATAAAACGGTTAACAAGACGCGAAATGGATGTGATCGGTTGGTTCATGTTGTCCATAATTAGTCCGATGATATGAAATGTTTAGTAGTGTATAATCTCTCAAAGTACGACCCGGAATACGGAAAGAAATTACTTGTAACAATATAGGGGCATAAATTCCTGCAGTGATAATGTTAAATGCGAAAACAGTCCTGAGAACTTTCCTTCTGTTATCAAGCGATTCAAGACAGAGAAGATTAAGACGTTCAGAATAGGGAGGAAGATTTTGAGAGTCAAGCCAGGGTAACCCCTTAAGTGCAAACCTCAAAAATCTTTTCTGCACAGATTCAATTCTGCTCTTATGGACCTTATAATATGGAGTCCATACTTGGCACGCATATTCCAGAATTGAACAAAAATACAATATAACGCCTTTGTGACGTAAGGATCATTGAAATCCTTACACCATCTTCGCTAAAGCCCCAGATGGAGTTCGCTTTATTCGCAATATAATTAATATGATCGTCGAAAGTAAAAGATGAATTAAAGTAAACGCCCAGATCAAGTACCTGTCTGATTTATGTAAAGAGTTTCTTTCAACGAAGTAATTAAAATTAAATGGGCATTTCTTACGCAAAAAAGAAATGGTTGTACATTTATTAACATTTAGAGGCATGTCATTTAACGTACACCAATCAGATAAATGGCTAAGGTCCTCTTGCAAGAGAATGCAGTCGCCCATATCCGTAAATTGCGGAAAAGCTTTGCATCATCAGCATAAAGAAGAATTCTATATTTTAAAATCATTGAACTAAAGTCATTAATAAATAATATAAATAATAAAGGACCTAAGTGGCTGCCTTGTGGAACTCCCGATGAGTTAGAAATTTCCGAGGATAATACCCCACGAAATAAAACTCTTTGAAATCGGTTGCATAAATAAGATGTTATTCAATTAATAAACATAATTGGAAAACCCAAATGCTTAAGTTTGCATATCAGAATGTTATGATTGAGCTTATTAAACGCCTTACTAAAGTCGGTATAATTATAATTTACTTGATGACCCGCTTCGATTACTGGAATGGAGAAATTTGACAATTCCATCAAATTTGTCGTTGTAGATCTGCCTTTGGTAAATCCATGTTGGAAAGGTATAATAATCGATTTGCTATGAAATTTCAAAACTTTGCAGACAATCGATTCAAAGAGTTTAGATATACAGGCTACGTTGGCAATAGGTCGATAATTCTGTATATCTGTCCTCTTGCCCTTCTTCCAAAGTGGTCTAATTGTGGAAAATTGCCAAATGTTACGGAACACGCCGGAAATAAGGGAGGTATTGAATAGGTAACGCAAAGGTGTCATCAGTGAAGCGCCACAACGCTTCAATACGATAGCCGGCACACCATCTGGACCAACCCCAAAATTATCATTAATGTCCGAGATGAACCTTAAGAAAGTGGCTTCGTTAATATTGAGGTCTTTCATTTCTAATGAGGTCTGCGGAAACTTAGTCATGTAGTGGTAATCACTGTAGTAGGTAATATTACAGTTTGATGATGTAAAAGCGGTACGAAAATGATCGGCAAAGAAATTACTTATAGTTAGGGGATCATCGCTGATAACATCGTCAAGAGATAAACATGCTGGGTATCCATCGGTAAGTTTCTTAGAGTTCACAAAATTCCAGAACTCCTTAGGATTGAGTCATCGAGACCATATACGAAGTATACGCGACTCTAGACTGACTAACAAACAACTCACGCAATTCAGAGTAGGTAGCATAATCCGCTTTGCACCCTGAGAGACAGTACGATTTCCATGCTTTATTTTTTAAGTTTTTCAGATGGGTCACATCTTCGTCAAACCAAGGAAATCGTTTATATTTCTTATTATAAGTAATAGGAACACAACGAGCGAAACAGTTAAATAATAATGAGTAAAAATTATTAGTAGTTTTCTCAATGTCTTTCTCATTAAGCACTTGTGACCAATCACATCCACAAATATCGATATTTAGCACAGAAACGTCAGCTTTTTTGAAATTGTAGTGGTACGAGACCTCAGAAGAGTCCACTAACGGAAGCTAAAAATTAAATATTAAATGAAGCGCCGGATGATGATTTGATGCAGGTAGCAAAGGTGCGCTACAGTCTTTGACAGTTATGCAGTTTGTATTAGACGTAAAAATTAAATCCAGGAACCTGCCAAAAGTATTCTCCATTAAACACATTTAAGCCCCGTTAAGCTCCAGTTCAACTTGTTGCATTTCTGTGTATCGTATCACCATTGAACGGATATAGTGCGGACACTACACGATTTTTCTTGTATCAAGAGTGTGTTGCATTTCAAAATGCACTTGTCTCAGTTTCAGTTCAACTGCAAATATGAGTTGACCAAATGAGCAATATTGTGAAATTACAAAACTTTTCCACGAGCTCAATTGTGTTCTCCGTAATGACAAAACAAATTTACAACTTTACGTCCCGAACGCGAATGAGCAATATTGAGCAACGTCAAATACAACGCAACATGTCAAAAAAAAAAGGTCCTCAGTGTACAAGAGTTCATTCCAGCACTGACTGCGAACTAGTTCCTTTTTCTGGTTCGCTAGTTCGCGGGAGTTCAGTGATGATGCCAATGTGATGACCTAAAAAAAAAAAAGGTCATTGCAGCAAAATGTGACGAGCAAAAAAAAAAAAAGGGCCTCAGTGTACAAGAGTATACTGCCGCACTCAAAGGAACTACGAGCGGAACTGACTGCGAACTACTTCCTTTTTCTGGTTCACTGCTTCGCGGGAGTTCAGTGATGACAAAAGGTCGTCAGTGTACAAGAGTACATTCCAGCACTGAATTACGAACAACAATGAATAAATAGAAACGAACTAGGAGCGGAACTGACTGCGAACTAGTTCTTTAATTTCACTTCTGGGAACGCTCTTCTGAACTAGTTCGTTCGCGAACTACACAAGCCTAGTACGTTGCTTTTCTTTGTATCACATTTTGATACAAAACGAAGATACGTTTGTCGTATAAACTGAATGCGAATGCCCTGGACTGGCTTGGAAGCGGGAACGTACTTTAGGTACGCGCTTCGCCATAGACTTAGGTGAATTCGCAAGCATTAAGCTAGACAAGCTGCTGCAGTTTGTCAGGCTGGCGGGGTGGTTTACCTAAGATGTGGTTTTGGGCATACGGATACCTCTTCCCGTACATGTGGGATCACAACGGACCCATTGACGGACTATGTGCTTTGTCGCGAAGCACCGACCTATCCACTTATACGCAACGAGAATACGATACGCAGAAATGCAGCAAATGGATACCGGTATTTAGAGGTTGAATTTCAAAAAATTTTAAAAAACCTATTCTAGTCATTTATGTGAAAAATCCGTGGAATAAAAATTAATTTAATATATAAGAAGACCTAAGAGATAAGACGAAAATCGTGAAAATATATGTATCTCATGTTCACTGATCACTTTTTCACCTTTTCCGAACGCCAATCGATAATACATATTTTTCCTTCAAAATTACTTAGATAGATAGATAGATAATTATATTTCATGATTATATACAAGTTTGCTTTTACATTTTCATAACAGTGAAGGGTTTAGATTAAATTATCTTTACAGCTTAGTTCTAATTCTTTATGCTAGTATGTTTGCAGACTAGTTTAATTCTTAGTTATTGTTTTTGACATTTTCAGGGAAAAAATTTTTTCAAAAACCCTTTGAACTTTTATTTTACAATTAAACCTAACCTAATCTTAACTAAAACTAATACTTAAATCTAAATACAAATTCTATTGAATTTAGTATAACGTAATTTAATTATGTGGACATAACTTACAGATTATTTGTTAGTGATAAAATATGTGGAATCTCGCTGTTGGCGCAATTACTCTGGAATTGGCTAGTAAGTTTCGCGATGCGTTCATTGATCTGTTGTAATCCAGATATCTCATGCAATAGACGAGTCGAGAAATGCCATGGTTTGTTTAATAAAATTTTGAGGCATTTGTTTTGTATAATTTGAAGCTTCTGTCTGTGGACTTTTGCACAGTTTATCCAAACTGGCGCTCCGTATGTTAGACCGGGTTGCATTACAGAGTTGTATAATAGAAGCTTATTTTCCTGGGACAACTTAGATTTCCTGTTTATAAGTGGGTATAGAATTCTAATACTTTTCGAGGTGTTTGAGGTGGTTTGTTCTATATGGTACTGAAATGTTAACTTGGTGTCAAGGTGTAGTCCCAAGTACTTGATCGCTTTTGCCCAACGTATTGAAGCACCTAATATGTTTAAATTTGGGGGTGGTAAGAAACGAGTTGCTCTACGTTTCGAGAAATATATTGCTTGAGTTTTAGAGGTGTTAAGATTAATCTTCCATTTTTGGTAAAATATATTTAAGGTTTCAAGCTGCTCTTGGAGGTTATTGATGATAATTTGTGGTTCCAATGCTGTAGTTAAAATTGCGGTGTCATCAGCGAATGTTGCTAAGTCGCAGTTGACAGCCTTAGGCATATCAGCAGTGTATAAATTAAAGAGTGTTGGGCTTAGGCAAGAGCCTTGTGGTACTCCTGCGGGTATGTCTCTGCTTTCTGAACATTTGCTTTTAATATTTACTCTGAACGATCTGTCGGCGAGGAATGAGCTTATAACTTTGCATATGTATGGTGGCATATTGAACTTTCTCAGTTTATATATAAGACCATCATGCCACACTCTATCAAACGCCTTCTCTATGTCGAGAGTTATCATGCCAAGAGATTTTTTTCGGGACATAGCATCTTTAACTTTTGATTTGACTCTCAGTAGTTGGTGAACTGTAGAGTGTTTGGTGCGGAAGCCAAATTGGAAGTTCGGAATGATTTTGTATTCTTCTATTTTGTCTAATGTTCGCTTCAGGATTATTCTTTCGAATATTTTGCCTAATATAGGTAGGAGGCTGATTGGGCGGAAGCTTGTTGGATTAGTAAGGTCTTTACCTGGCTTGGGTACTGGTGTGACGATTGCTACTTTCCATACCTGTGGAAAATAGCCTAGTTTTAGGCAGGAGTTATAAATAAAATTCAGGTAAATTATTGCTGAGTTTGTCAGGTTTTTGATCATGGGCACGATTATCCCATCGTGGCCAGGCGCTTTTTTTGGTTTAAGCGTGCGGATAATTCTCTTGATCTCTTTAGGCTTACACAGTACTGATGGGGGCAGATTGGATATAGTCATCGAGGATATTCGTAGACGATTATCTTGTACCTCCGTCTCAAATTCACTGTTTCCAGAAGTTTGAGGTGTATTGTGATAAGAGCGAAAATTATCAGCAAGCAGTTCAGCTTTTAATGAATCGCCAGATATCGTCGTGTTGTTCATTTGGAGTGGCGGCAGGATATTACGCCCACGTTTAAAAAGTTTGTTGAGCTGCCAGAGTTTTGTTGAAAGAAGAGAAAGAAGACTAGGTACTTTGCATCCAATCACTACGGGTACTTGGTAAGAACTGTGGTTCAAAATTACTTCTCTAGAAGATTTTCGTATACATCGAGTTTCAATTTTCTAGCATAACTGTTCTATTGATAGGAAGAACTACCCCCATCCCCGTACTATACTACCACTACAAAAAATTATAAAATTTTACAACATTCTACTATAATACTATAGCTCTACCTCCTCAGCCATGTGTCGATTTCAGCTTTCAAGCGTTTCGGACGCATTGTTTTTTCGCACTCTCACACCGCTCTACCCGTATCTAAAATTTCTATATAAGTTCAAAGTTTCAGCCTCCTAACGTAAGTGGTTGCTAAGATCTAGAAACCAAAATTTTCGGTCTAAAACACACACCTTACGTACCCCCTCACATTGACACTCCTCAAAAGGTTGCCAAAAATGTCAACTTAATAGCTCGAAGGGTTTAGGAGCTACGTGGTTTCAAACGATTTCGCGTACTTTTCAGGGTAGGCATTTTTTTTCTGTATTATTGAAATAATACAGTGAAAACTGGACAAAATTCGGACTGTCGAAATAATTTTTGGGGTCAATGTATGCAACTCGGATAAAGATCGGATCCTAACTTCATGATTAAGCATTAATTACTTTGTACAGAATGCAGATCATTCCCCGCTCAGCTTAATGCAGTCTGTAACTCTTCAGTTTTGATATGATGGTCGGGTACCCAGACCAGGACTTAATCAGCTTCTCCAGAACAGAGCCATCTATTGTTTGCCGCACTCAAGACACATTCGGAATGAATAGAAATAATGCTGATGATGGACGTGGCCATGGGAAATGGGAAATGGGAAATGGTCCAGCTTCGAAATAATTAATCGTCAGAAGTTGCTTCAAAATGAATGTCGGCTTTTAGTCATTGATAAGGACAGGCAGTGACATTGTTCGTTATGTTCTCATGTTTCTTGTTTGGGGGACCAGTTCAGGATTAACGACCTACGAGTATCTCAAGTGGCACCTTAATACAGTCGTTAGTGGTACTAAATGCTTGCCACTCATGATGTGGCTCGTTACGGTTTCTCCAGGGAATTTTGTAGGTTTTCTTTCGGCCTGATGAGTCTCCAGCCCCGTTTTATCGGAAGGATATGCTCTTACTTTCCAAATGGATAAGATAAGAGCTGCATACCTAATGGCTCTCTAAAACTTCTTGAACACAAAATACCGCCGACATTGGATTCATGTGCGAGTATCTAGTTGTGTCAGTATTCTGTACCGACTTTATGTCGGAATGTATATCGGGTCGGAATTTTTTTATCTCGAATTCCGTCTTGTAGAAGTCAGCCACTCGAAAATGCCATTGTTCCACCATGACATACTAAACTGATTTTCTTGAATTTCTACGTAACATACCTTTCATGTCCTTTCCTTCACTTTTCTGCCCCTGCATCCATATACCAAGGTAGTGTAGTTCTAAGGGAACATCCTTGTCCTTCCTTGAAACGGATACGCTTGTGTGGGTATCGATGATTACGGCTTACTGACAAATATGTCAAGGGATGATATGATACACAGCAAGGAATAAAGCCGGAAGTTTACAATCTACCGTAAAAAATTTATAAGACGTTATTGTTGCCAATATTTTCTGGTTTTGAATGTCGACAGGAAATTAAGTTACAACTTTTAATTTGGAAGTTTGAATGCCATTAAATGATTTGAATATTAGCCAGAGTTCAGAACGTAGTCCACTAGACGCGCAATCTCGACACGAATCACAAATATTTGGCACATGTTTTTCGAATATCATGGGTGTTGAAAGGGCTCAATGCCGAGTAGATGAGTTACGTTTATCTTAAATAACATCCGCAATACTAGAACCTCGGTGGTCGCTGCAGAACATTTTTAGGTAGACACCGACTGGTTTTGTAATACTGGAAATTTTAACTACAATGAACAACGTTTTGTAAATCGTCGAATGAATACATTTTAACTGAATTCAGACTTTGGTGAATCGATATCTATCTGGATTATTGCATTTTTAACTTTTCTGAAATCTTTTTTATCAGTAATATGTTCGAATTATGTCACTACTTAGAAGCTTGTTCTGAATCAATTTTAAGTTTTAGTACTGAAGCAGAAAAGAAGAGAGTGAAAATAATTACTTGGGAATCAGTACTGCAGCCTGATTAAATGTGTCTTAGAATTGGTAACATTTAAATACACAAAAACGGATAGCAAAAGTGTCCTTCATTCTTTAATAAACCAAAAACGTTATGTGAAATTATTTCTAATTTTTTGTCTGATTGGGATTGAGATGGCTGGGTAGTCTTTTCTTCGATAATATCGAGGATTTGAGGTTGTTAGGGGATGACAAACTGGTCAGGTTCTGCAGGGTTTTGTAGTGCCTTTGAGGGGAAGGGGCAGCCGACGAGGATCTGAAGGGATCGCAATGTGCCCGAATGGTGCCTAGATGTAGCGCTGCTCCCCTTCTTAAAACTGAACTGTCTGTACTTTTAAATACTTGGAAAAATTTGTTATCGATTTTTTGTAGAATTTTAATAACTGTTACCTTATTTTACAAGTTGTTAGCTCCAAATTTTGTGTTTTTAAGTTTAAGGGCAAGTAGACCACAAGAAATTGAAAGAAAAGTCCTTCTGTCCGATGTATATGCCATACGCAAATACGTTTGATGGCTTGTAGCTTCCTTACAATTATTAAAAAAATTTTGAAAAATTTTGGTTTTGATATTTGTGAAAACCACTTATGCTGGGAAGTTTAAGCTTGGAAGTAACATAGAATCATTGTGTCGCGTTGGGAAGGGTGTACGGGAAACGACCGAAACACTCGAAAGCTAGACTCAAATCATTTTGAAATCTATTCACCCCGAACGCCAGATGTTAGAAAGATGAAAGTTGGTGATTGTTTGTCGGAGTGTACGTTAGAAACCAAATTTTTGAGGAGGAAATACGCGCGGTAAAATCTTTAAGGGTACTTGTGAATTACGGTTTTTTCAAAAAAATCAGGGTTTTTACTTCGAGTATCGTTTCAAAAATAATCTTGGAATTTAGACAGGAGTTAGACATAGTACACTCCAAGCAGTGGATGTGTAGAGGATTAGGATGGACATTTTTTTTTCCTGGATTCGATAAGAACAGAAAGCAGAAAATTTCGGAACCTTCCAAGATAGAAGTTGAACGTTATTTTCATAAAAAATTGTTGAAGGTGTTTTACTCCAAAATTTCGCTGTAAGTTAATTTAAATTAATTTTATAATTAAATGAAAAGAACAAAAGCATCATAGACATAATTAATTTTTTTAAGACATCCATTTCAAATACTAAAATAAAAAAAAATGGAAAAAAAACGGTTTATGTTCTTATTTACAATAATTTTGACATATTTATTTTCTTTGTCTCGAAACTTAAATATTTTTGAAATTATTTCGAAGTTTATACCGCCCATTTGTAAAAAAATAATCATTTTCCGACTAATTTGCGTGAGTTTGAGCCTGACGCTATCGGAATATAGAACCGGAACAAATACCGATTGTCATCAATTACTTAATTATTGTTATCGATTTCTAAAAAAAAAAATTTGCTTCCCTCAAAATTTTTTTTTTACGTTTAATGACTAGTGGACACAAAAAAAGCAAAAAAAAAAATGCAGTCCGTCTGTCCGCCGTACGCCGTACGTCGACCGCTGTACTCAAAATCGTTTGAAGGCTCGTAGCTCTCAAACCCTTCGAGCTATGAAATTGAAATTTTTTTTAAGAATAGAATGGGTCGGCCCCTTGAAGTGACATTATTTTGAAGGGTGAGGGTGTGAGGAGGGAAGTATGGGAAGCGTTTTAGACCGACAATTTTGGTATCTAGATCTCAGCAACTGCATATGCTAGGAGGCTGAAATTTAGAATTTACATAGAGCTTTGGTAGTGGACCCAATTGCAAAAAAATTTACGATATAGGTGAAGGGGTGTGGGAGTGCCCCCCACTCCCACACCCCAAAGTAATGCGTCCGAAATGCAAAAAAGGCGAGATCGACACATTCTAAAATCCATATCTCCTAAACGGTTAGTGTCACAAAATTGAAACTTAATGAATATCTGTAGGTATACTAGGATAATAGATGGGAAACAAATTTTTGAGTGTGGCGTACGAGGGTGGAGGGTAAAAAACTTTAGATTACGATAGGTCACGAAGCAATTGTACTAGAGAAATAAAATTCGGTTTCTGTATAAAGGTTGACGAATGAAGTTTGATGAAAGTAAAATTTTTTAGGGGGCAGTGGAGGGGATACGAATTTTTCTAAAAAATCACGTCTCATATCTCAAGAACAGTGAAAGATAGATACCAACAATTTTTACCAGAGGTAGGCCTAATAGACCCCTAGCAGAAAACAAAATTTTGGAAGTGAGTGTGAAAAGGAAAAAGTTCCGATTTTTATATCTCGAGAACCTATAATTATATAAAGCTCAATCTTGGTATTTAGATAGAGCTATATTAGTAGCATATTGGAAAAATATAATTTTTAATAGGGGTTGTATGGTACGGAGGTGGGGGGTGTTCTTCCTATCTATAGAATGGCTTATGCAACAAAGTTGAAACTCGGTATGTTTATGTAAATCAACTAGAAAAGTAATTTAGATAAAAAAAATTTCAAATATCCATTGGCTTTCGGAGGGGGGTGGGCAAATAATATTATCAGTGAAAATGGAATGCATATATTTTCACGGTTTTCGTAATATCTATTAGGTCTTTCCAAATATTGAATTCATTTTTATTGTACAACTTCTTCATATACATACCTAGAAAGTGTTTTGCGGATTTTTTAAAATTCGACCCCTAAGGTGCTGCAAAGGGGCTTGTATACTTTTTCACGAATTCTGCCATATCCTACTGGTCTGATCAGATATCGAATATCTTTTCACTTTCAAGAGCCATTTTTAAGTTTTTTTCTTTTCAGTCCCTAAGAGGGTATAATCGGGTTGAACACGTTTTCACGAATTCTGTCATTTCTTTTAGAAGTGATAAGAAATTGCATTGGTTCCTACTTTCTCGTGCTGTCTTCATATTTATTTATTAACTCCTTTCAGGATTTTTGGATATTCAACCCCCAAGTGGGTGTAAGGAGGTTGCACAACTGATGATATATCGAATTCATTTTTACTTCCTAGTGTTTCCTATATAAAAGAATTTTAGATATTCAATCCTAATGGGTGTAAGGGTGTTGTATGCTTTTCAAAGCTTCGACATATTTCTTAGGTTTGATGAGATATTAGATCGCTTTTCACTTACACAGACTTTTTATATAATCGCCTACAAACCCATTTCTCAATTTCGATATTCAACACCCAAGGGTTTGTATGTCTTTTCACAATTTTTGCCATTCCTTAGTTCTGATGAGATATAAAATTGGTAATTACGGCCAACTAATTCATGATTTTTCTAATTTCCAGAACCAAGGGGTGTGAAGGGTTTACTTACATTTTCACAATTTTTTCAAAATCCCTCGTGTCTCATGAGATATCAAGTTGCTTCTTATGTAAACGTCTAAAAACCTGTTTCACAATTTTTTCGAAATTCAAACCCTAAGTGGAAGTAATGGGTTTGTATACGTTTTAACAATTCGTGATATCTCTTAATTCTGATAAGGCAGCAAATTCGTTTTTACTTCTATGGGCTTTTAGTGTACATAATATACCGAAATTCGAATAGTCTACACGGGCTTTTCCAATGTTTAATCGGCTAAAAATCGCTATTTTAATTATTTTTATTTTAAAAACAAATTAATTTTCCAAGAAATCTAATAATCTCGAAGCAACTCGTGATATACTCCGACTTTGACCGCTCCCGAACTTTGACCCGAAAAATAATAAAGTTTCGCCCAGACCATTGGCAGATTTTATTTAATATGTTTGTCACAGAAGAATTTACAAAAAATTGTAAGCTTGCCAAGCTACGAATCATAAAGTTACACACAAACCACCATATAACAGTCAGCTGTCGACAATTTGTCTACAGGAATGTTTTTTGCTAGAAACTTAACTTGTTATGTCTGCGTTGTAAAAGTAATTGAACCAACAAAAATATATTTTGCATTTTCATATGTAGATTAGGCAACAAATTTCTCAATGAATAGGCCTTTCCACGAATCCTTCATATCTTTCAGGTCTGTCTAAATTTCAAATTAGATTTACTTGGTGCAAGTTGCTCTTCGCATAACTGCTTTGGAATTGTTTTTCTCATATTTGGATAATCAAACCCTAACAGGGTTTTTAGTAGTAGAGGGCGGTTTTACGATGTGATGAAGTTTCGAATTCAAGCTCAATTTTATTGAATTTACTAATGGATTTTCGATATGCTACCCCTAAAAGTATATCTCTTAGGTCTGATGAGATTTCGAATTGCTTTACTTTACTTTATTACTTTAACGCACTGTACCTCCTGTATATTTCTACATCTGTACAAATTCCAATTCTGTATCTTGTGATATGAAAACATACAGTTTTAGCACCTCCACCACCATGAACCTCGCCACCCCTTAAACATATTTTTTGTCTTTTCTCTTCATATGTGTTATACATTTTAATACTCTGGTATGAGCGATTACTGCAATACAATTTTCTGGAAGTGCAGCACTAAGGTGTCCTACTTTTGGTAGATTTTGTGAAGCCCAACTCTAAATCCCACAGCGTCCTTCAAGAAATTAATTTTTTGGATGCTTCCCTATCTACAAAGTTTCACTTTCCCTTTATCCCCAATAGGGTACCATCACTCCAAGCTCAGTGAAAATTTGTATTTCCTATCTCTGGGGATTGGGCAACGTATCAAACACGTTTGCATACGGCATTTACGGGGAACACCAGGCCTTTTGTTGTCTAATTATGAGGCTTACCGTCTCGAAACCCAACCCAATTGAGTAGACGAGTATACGATATCTTCAACAAAGTAACCACATTGACCTTTAAGATCCTTAAGATCTCCAATTTCAGACTATTGGAAGATTGCATGCTTTCTGATTGAAACCTTAAGTGACCCGAAGAACAGTGTCTGTTCGTCCATAACTCAAACATGTCAGTCTAGATGGTGTCTTTATTAAATTTCGTTCAAAAGTTACCAAAGAAAATAAATTGTTCCGAAGGATCTAGCAACCATCGCCCCCAATTTAACCACATAAACTACCAGACGATAGACGAAACAGTACTCCTGACAACAATTACTGCAAAATTTTGCCATAGATCAGTCCAACCAAGTTTGTATCAAACACCTCTCATCCGGCACCAAATGGCGCGCTCGAAAGCAAATATGGTTGTGTCTTCATCCCATTTGCTGTCTAATATTTCACTCACTTGTCCAAGATTGTGTGTCATCAAACAAACCGTCCCTGTAGCACAGTGATCCATTTCTCTTACCAAGACAAGACAAAGTACAGTCAAAAGCATCCTCTTTGCGTTTCGTTTACAGACTCCTTTACCATAGTTTCGAACCCACAGCCCGAGCTATTTGTAATAAAGTCCGTACATTCCTTGGGAGAAGCAGGAGGAGTATGTAGTTATTCTGGAACTTTTGCCGTAAATCTTTAACTAACTTAAGCCACACAAATTCTGTGTTATCTTGTTACACAATATTTCTGCCGCGCCGTACCAAGTACATCCGAAATTAGGCATCCTCCCCCATTAAGCCGCAAAAGCATATAATCGTAAGGTGCTCGAATAGGTGGTAGAAGTACCCTTCCAGATTCTCGACATACTCAAGCCGGGCGAAATTGTATTGGGATTTCGTTGGAAAATTGCAACCCAACGTGCAGTGATATTTTTTGAAAGTACTTCGTGCAATCGTAAAGAACCGTCAGTTCGAATGCCTAGGGAGCTGATGTCTACGGCGCTCCTTCGTCCCGCTACTTGCTGGTGCAATTTGACCGAATCACGCTATTTTGTAGGAAGCATAGTCGAATGTAGTGCAGTCCTTCCTGCCTTCTTGCCTCCATCAGAAGATCTGGAGCTAAGAATCCTTTCCAGGTGTAAACTACGATTCCTCCATTGGATGATTTTACTTCAGGATAAAGGCTGATTGAATGATGGTGTAGTAGAGTCAATTTGTAGACTAGGTGGTAGTGGAAGTACTGTGCAGTACACGTCTTGTTTGCATTCTTCTAGATTTAAGGGTGGTTTAGTTCGAGATGATTTATAAAAATGTTTGGAAGTCGTGTTTAGGTGATTACGTGTTTTATATGGCAGAATGGTGTTAGCGTGGGGAGCTATATAATCCCGCTTCTGCTGATATGGCGTTATTTAAGGATGAAAAATGGCGGCGTTCGCGGTTTTAATGTTGGCTATTAGAAGCAGTATTAACGACGAAATAGAATTGAATTTGACTAGAACACTAGATTTTGTTGTTTGTAAATGTTTTAGAACACTGGATGTAGTTTTGCGGTAATACATTTTTCATGGAAGCGTATAGCTGGGGTAAGATTGTGTAAATTAATTCTCAGCGGAAATAATGTGAACAGTTCGTACACGTCTAAGTCAATTTCGATGTAATAGAAAACTTTTGAAATAAGTTCGAAATTGTAGAGTGGATCACTGTGCAGCACCTGTAAAGGTGTTTCGGATGATAGGCATGATACACCCTCTGACGAGTCAATGCAAAAAACTTAAAAAAACCGCTCCTTCGGACTTAGTCCAACCTAGTTTTAAGCTGGTTCCTCCAACGAATGTTTTTCAACTGGGATGTCCTCAATGGCAGTACCAAAACTAAGGAAGCCTGTAGAAACATCGACCCAGCACGAGTACTTCTTATTATATGTTAAAATTAAAATAACTCCTCGCTTTCTGATTCAATTCAAAAGATTGTATGACATTCTTCAAAATTTGCCTTACAAAAGTTTTTTTTACTTTCGAATCGGTTTAAGATTAAAATTTGAGAAATATTTGAAAAAAAATATGTCTTTATCGACCAAAATTTTATTTACCGCTTAACCGGTTCTGTTAAAAATGTGTGATACTATCGTAAACTTTGCTGTGGAAATCGTGCACGAGATAGCGAACAGAACACAAAGACTGCAGTGTTTAGTCCATTGAAAGCAATGTCCGGTTTCTTTAAGATTTTAATGTTCCGACAAATGACAGCTCGCCAAAAGAGTTAAACAACTCAACGTACAGTAGAAGCTTCAGTTCTTTAGGGGAAAAGGGCAGTTATTCTGAGGTACTATTACTGCTTCAAATATCATTGTTTTAATTAGGCGACGAGTGATAAGTCTACCACTACTTAGTAGCAGTCTAACAAATTTGGTCATGCTCAGGTTTTTCGAATCTGTTGTTGAAAATATATTTATCCGTTAATCTTGTTCAAGGATTTTGGAACGTTTCGCGATAAGCTGAACAACCTTCCGTTTTACCTCAATTTAATTGACATTAGAATTTAACTTAATCCCTCAGACGAATACACGCACAATTTATTTAAGGACACTTGTATGGCAGACACTAATTTTGCTTACTTTATAGATCGCACTCTTAAATAATAATTTTATCAAACATTTTATCATTATCGGTAGGTTCTGTACTTATCGTGCAATAAATTCAATAATATATTTCAAGAACTTTCGAATGGGAGCTACCTAAAAGAACTGAAGGATTTCCCTCAAAATTGATATTAATTACTTTATTATTTTAATAATAAAGTATTGTTATCGATTTTTAAAAAAAAAAAATTTGCTACCCTGAAAATTTTTATTTCCACGTTTCATGACTAATAGACACCAAAAAAGCAAAAAAAAATTTCAGTCCGGCTGTGCGCCGTACGCCGTACGCTAAACGTTTGAAAGATATAGCTCTCAAACTCTTTGAGCTATTAAGTTGAATTTTTTTTTGTTGGTAGAGTGAGCAGACCCCTTCAAGTGCCCACCTTTTCAGTGGTGGGAGTGTGAGGGGGGAGGTGGGGGAAGCGTTCTGGACGGAAAATTTTGGTTCCTAGATCTCAGTAACCGCTTAGGCTAGGAGGCTGAAACTTGGAATTTATATAGAGCATGGATAGTGGACCCATTTGCAAAAAAAAGAAGGATATCGGTAAAGGGGTGTGGGAGTGGGGGGAATAATAATGCGTCCGAAACGCTCGAAGGCCGAGATTGAGACATTCTAAAATCCATATCTCCGAATTGGTTAATGTCACGAAATTCAAACTTGATGAACATCTGTGGGCATACTAGGAGAACAGATCGGAAACAAATTTTTGAGTGGGGGAAGTGGCGTACGGAGGTGGGGGGTGAAAAACTTTAGATTACGATATCTCACGAACCAATTACACTAGAAAAATAAAATTTGGTTTCTGTATTAAGGTTGATAAATAAAGTTTGCTGAAAGTAAAATTTTTAAAGGGGGCGGTGGAGTATGGAAGTGGAAGGGATAAGAATTTTTCTAAAATATCACGTCTCATATCTCAAGAACAGTGTAAGGTAGATGCTTCGAATTTTTAGCGGAAGTAGGCCAAATAAACCCCTAGCAGGGAAAAAAATTTTGGGGGTGAGCAGGTAGAGGGTGAGGGTGGGGGAGGGTGAAAAGGAAAAAGTTTCGATTTTTATATCTCGAGAACCTATAAAGATATAAAGCTGAAACTTGGTATTTGGATAGAACTATAGTAGTAGCATGTTGAAAAAATATAATATTTTATAGGGGTAGTATGGTACGGGGGTGGGGGGTGTTTTTCCTAACTATAGAACGGCTTATGCTAGAAAGTTGAAACTCGATATGTATATGAAAGTCAACTAGAAAAGTCTTTTAGATTCATGCTAAGGTTTTTCGAATAAAATTCGAATATCCATTGGCGTACAGAGGGGGAGCGAAAAAAATGATCAGTGAAAATGGAATGCATATATTTTCACGATTTTCATCATATCTATTAGGTCTTTCCAATTATTGAATCCATTTTTATTCTACGGATTTTTCATATAAATACCTAGAAAATGTTTTCAGGATTTTTTGAAATTCGACCCCCACGATGGTGTAAAGGGGATGTATACATTTTCACGAACTCAGCCATATCCCTCAGCTCTGATTAGATATCGAATAAATTTTTACTTCCACGGACTTGTTTAGTAATCACCTAACACTTGTTTTCAAATTTTTTCCTTTTTCAACCCCTAAGAGGGTATAAACGGGTTGAACACGTTTTCACAAATTCCGTCATATCTCTTCGGAGTGATAAGACATCGAATTGGTTTTCACTTCCTCGGTCTTTCTTTATATATATCTAAAAACTCATTTCAGGATTTTTGGATATTCAACCCCAAAGTGGGTGCAAGGGGGTTGTATATGTTTTCACAAATTCTTACATATTTCTTAGTTCTAATGAGATATCGAATTCATTTTTACTTAATAAGGCTTCCTACATAATCGTCCAAAAGTTGATTTCATGATTTTTAGATATTCAACTCCAATAGGACGTAAGGCTTTCGACATATTTCTCAGGATTGATGAGATATTAGATTGGTTTGCACTTCCACAGACTTTTTATATAATCGTCTTCAAACGCATTTCCGATTTGATGTAATGGTCCGAAACCAAATCACGAAAAACCTTCTAATGGCGTAACAACTGATATTATACTAGGACTAGATCTCGTCCCGGTGTATGACCCAATTATGTAATTCATATGTTATGTGAGGCAGCGGCGAAAGTATTCTAGCGCGACCCCATTTGAACCGCTTCCCAAACTTTTTTTTGGGTTTTCAGTCACATAGTAACCTACACCGCATCTCAGAATTAAACTCGTTCCGAACTTCTACCGAAAAAATAATAAAGTTGCGCCCAGACTGTTGGCAGATTTTTTTTACTTGAAACTAATCCCAGTCAAATTTCGGGCTACTAACTTAAGGACTTATGAAGGACATCAATCGTTTTAAGGTACCATCAAGGGAGGAGTTTTCCGACATTCTAAGCCAATTTGAATAGATTCGAAATCCGAATCTTTCATCTTTCGTTTTGTCTGAAGGTAAGAGCGAATTCATCAAACGCGACCCGAACTTGGTGTAATCCCGTATTTGACTAATTGTAAGTTAATAATAAAATTGTCACCGAGTTGTACATGGATTTTTGTTTAAATCTAAAATACTTTTCGCGCGATACCGCCACTATTAAAACCAATCTAATTCCTTCCCATTTAATTATCCTCGACTTTAAGCACTAAGAAGGTGTCAATTCCAATCATTTAACAACTTCGAATGCGTGACAATATCAAGTTACTTCACACTCCATTGGCAGTCTACCACTTGTGACACACTTAGGAATAAAATAGGGGCTGATGAAAAAAATCCATTAATTTGAATTTAGTGTGTTGTCTTTGCTTTTCGGCTTATGCTTGTGTCGTGACAATTTACCGTAAAGACAATTAACATTAAAAGAAAAATACCCACCGGACCTATTCCAATGCTAATTTAAGACTACGGTAAGGTCAGGGTAGGTAAGGTGTTAAATTATACATAGTATAGGGGGTGGTTTTTCCATACCTACATATCGTGCTTGACGTTTAGTATTCAAATTTATTTGACTATGTCCTGCTTATTGGACAGGGTGTGAAACGAATTGACTAACCTTTTTATAAAAAAGGGTTGTTTGGAGTATCGGAAGATTATTTCTCTACACAGAGTTTTAGTGATTTGTGAAAAGGAAATGGAATCAGTTTTGATATCGAGCATAAAGAAATTATTAATTATAATTCTGTATGTACAACAATATTAAAAAAAAAAAAATTTTGGGGCAGCAGTAGTCTACAAGAACACAAGTTTTGCTATCAGATTCAAAGATTGAATATGAATCTAAAAGTTGGGACCATTACTAAGACTAGGATATCTAATCTACACGTGTGCTAATAAAGGAACCCATTGTACCAAATTCATGAAATTTCACCGAGTGCAAATGTTCAAAATTTTTGCAAAATTCATACCCTGGCTGAGTCCTAATTTATTCATCAGTACTACGCATAGATTGGTTCCTTCATTTTCCTCGAATCAATTGAAGTTCTTGGCGAAGTCGACATCTTCGATACGTCCAGGCCTACGAATTCGTCACTTCTTTTGAAGTAACTGCAAAGTGGACTTTCTCAAAGCCGGTTCGGAATTCCTAACTTGACTGGGTCCGGATTTGTAATTCCTACCTTTCCAGTAGGCAGTACCCTGCTGATTCTATGTCCTCAAAGCAGTTCATTATTTAAGGAGTCCTTTCAATTTCTTCGAGCCGGTTCGACTTCTTGATAAAGTTTAACACATTTGCTGGGTCAAGAACCATGAGTTTATTTCTCCTTATGAAGTTAGCGGCCAATGTAGTCGTGTTCGAACCAAAGCTGGGCACATACTTAAAAGCGCTGACTCGGCACATCATTCATCATATGGGAGAACTTAAGATTCCCATACTTCGTAGATGCTCAGACCACATGGGCTTGGCTATAATACCAACTATGTTAGTAAAATATCTTCGATTCAGCTCTAGAAAAAACTTGGCTTTTCTGGAATCCGGTCCAACCTCGAAACATTTTTGATGACTTTCTGTTCATTTCTACTTTTACATCTGCGCTGAATATCCCCACTGTATCGGGCTCAGAACCACAAAAAGGTGTTATCGACTCTGCCTGTGCGAGTCGGTCTTCTCGTTTCCTGGTATGGCGGAGTGGTACAGAATTCAAGCTACAGTCATCTTCTTACATCTCCCCAATTCATTCAACCTCCTAATGTCCTCCACAACAACTTGCTTGGTTTTAAGAATAAATATGAATGGTACGAGTAGACCTCTTTTGCTGAGAGATGTGGGAGAACAGAGTGACGTCTTTTCAGCGGTTGAGCCTTCCTGAAAGACCCTGGCTTCGTATTGATTCTCTCTCAGAGACCGGTTTTATAAAATATTAAACTTCCCAGCTCACGTTTTAGCTGGTTTGACTCCACCCAGTTCGTTTGCTTAAAATTGATCTTTGATGTCATCGTGTCCACACTCAAGTTGGATTCGCTCGGTACTCTGTTGGTGAACTTGCTATTCTTGAGATTGCTGATGGTTTGCTCTGAAGTGAAACTCCTTAGTACCAATCCGGATCCGGACAATACTTCTCATCGCCTCAATTCAAGCTATACGTACTAATTGACCGAAAAAATTAATAATGTGAACATTAAAATACGTGAGGAGAAGGGGAGTAAAAGTATTTCTTACACTGCTCGAGGGTCGAACCAGCACATTATAATTCTGACGAACATCTTATTTTAAAAAGTTTGAACTTAACAAGTAGAGTTATTAGGCGAGTACTAAAAAAAAATCCTGAAATTTATTTTTGTATAGAAGTAAAAGCGAATCCGAGCTCAAACCTAAATAATTTGTCGAAATTCGGAGTTTGAATATCGAAAGAGATAAAGTCAGTTTTCCCGATTATTTTTAAAACAAGTTAAAGCGAATTCGATATCTCATTAGACCTAAGAAATATGTCGAAATTCGTGAAAATGTATATAACCACTTTACACCCTCATAGGGTTAAATTTCAAACAATTTGGAATGTTTATAGGCGCTTATATAAAGAGTCCGCAGAAGAAAAATTAATTTAATAACTCGACATACCTAAAAGATATAACGAAATTCGTGAAAATGTAGAACAAGAACCCTTTTTTTTCTTCACCTCCCAACACCAATGAAAATCTGAACTTTGTTTTTACTTTAAGTTTTACTACAAATTTCTAGCATAAGCCGCCTCTGAGATACAAAAAACCACACTCACCTCCGTACCTTGATACTACAATCAAATATTTTTCTATGATGCCTCTATAGTGGCACTATATAGTCATATATTTTTAGCTTTCAATCCTTAGCGGTTTTTGAAACATAAAATTTTTTTTTTGTTTTGTACCCCCTCCCACCATCACCCCTTCACTTCAACCCCCAAAATTTTTTTTGTCTGCTAGAGGAATACTGAGCTTAACTCCTGTAAAAATTTTTAGATCGTATCTGGTACGGTTCTGAAGATATAAAACTTTATTTTTTTTAATAAATTGCTATCGCCTCATAATTTTATTTTTCTAGAATAA
Source organism: Beris morrisii (assembly GCA_951812415.1). Taxonomy (NCBI): domain Eukaryota; kingdom Metazoa; phylum Arthropoda; class Insecta; order Diptera; family Stratiomyidae; genus Beris; species Beris morrisii. Next base: position 113,065,176 of record OX638312.1, on the reverse strand, counting down.
TTTAAGTTTTCCACCTCACACACCACCCCTTAATAATTGTGGTTTTTGTCTAGGCTTCTAATGTGCTTTCAGACAATCACCAAGTTTCAACTTTCTGACCTCAACCGTTCGGGAGATGGAGATTTTAGAATATTTCAATCTCAGCTGTCGAGAGTTTCGAACGCATTGTTTTTCCCCACACTTCCACACCCTTAACCCATATCAACCTTGTCAATGGGTCCACTATTATAGTTCTACATAAATTTCAAGTTTCAGCGTCCTAGTATAAGCGAATCCTGAGATCTGGAAAGTTAGTCCCCCCAAAGTTACCACTCGAAAAGGTTCACCCAACCCACCAAAAAAATATCAAATTAATATCTCACCGGGTTTGTGAGCTAGGCGCCTTCAAACGCTTTTGCGTACGGCGGAGATACAGACATTTCTTGTTTTTCTGTTTTAGGGTTACTTGTCCTAAAACGTGAAAATGCAAAATTTGTGAGTAGTAAATATTTTTGAAATTCCAGGTCGATTACAATATTTTATTATTAAAAACTAGTAAAGTCAAAATTGGAAAAAATGGAGACGCCAAAAGTGAATGCAACGGTTTTTGTTCTGAAATGTTGTCAATTACATAGTAACCTACACCCCATCTCAGTATTAAACATTGATCGATTTTTTAATTAATTTATTTATTTGTTACCCTTTTGCCCTTCCTTTTAATTTTCGCGAAATTAGATGGGATCTATCATGTGGGTAATTTATTTTCCCACGCTGCTTATCCACAGAATCCGATATTTTCTAAAATCTATTTAAATGGAAACATTATCGAAATCATCGCCGACTGTCCAGTATCTAGTGTACGTATCTAACTCATCTACTATCGAAATGTTTTTCGCAACATCAAACGAGTAGACTAAAAGTGACCATTGTCCGAATCTATGGACGCATTTATTTCATGTACTCAATTGAGAATTTTATCGACCATATCCGATCGAAAATTTAACACAAAAAAAAAAAATTCTCGTAACTAAATTTTCGTAAATATCGCGAAATTAAATGCAAATTAGCGCATACCTGTCGGATTTTATTATTCGGATTAGGCAATTTCCCTTCGAATAGTCTGCCAATTTACAATTAAAATCGACAGAAAAAAAGATCTTACGAAAGACTTCAATCGTCTTAGAAGGAAGCAAGCAGTATGCTAACAATTAAGCAGTGATCCGATTGGTTGGTTGCATTCCGAACAGAACTACTTAAGATTGCGGATTGAAGTCGTACTACTCAACTTTCTTGTTAGTCCATCATCGACATTTTCTTAGAGCTTCAAGCAAGCGATTTGGAGCGTGATGAATCGATCGATTGCTTCGATTGCGCACTAGAACTCATTCGACTTCGCTAAGGAGAATATTTTCAATTTTCTCGAGCGAACCAAATTACTCCGGCCTTCATCTTGGAGTAATCTTAGGTTGGTACTCTAAGATCGTGCTTCCGGTCTTGAGTTCTCGAGATACGGGAGTTTTGGTAGGATTCTCAGGTACCTTACTACTCCAATTAGTGGAAGATTGCAATTAGGAGCACCTTTTTGTCCATTCCGCGGTCAAGAGAACTTCTTTAGTGCACTGCGAAATTTCTTAAAAGGGTGGCAAATCGCTGAATGTTAATGAGGTCGTTGCTGAACTAAAGCGATGTCTTAACTACTTCTTTTGCTTTATGCTGACACAGAAAGCCAAAGAGAACACACTTCGACAGTGAATGATTGCTAAGGTAGTAAATAGCATTTGAATTATGCTGTGCGGTTCTTTAGATAGGAAAACGAGTAATTTTCTTAATGACAATGAAAGGAACTTAAATTAAATAGGACTTGCGTTAGGCTGCTGTAGCAAGTTACGAGTTAATACGTAAATTGTTAATTCTGAAGACGATTTTCCAACCATCACAACTTTTATAAAAAAAGTCAGAAAATCTGCCAGTCAACCGCTGCTGCTTACTGAAATTGCACACTTCAGAGGACAATTTCCGGGGTCTTAAACTATTAACACAATTAAGATAAATTGTTTTCAGTGAGTAGACTTGGAACTCTTCAAGGTGCCAATTTTGGGAGTGGGATGTGGCGACTAAGTGCGTGGGAGAGGTCGTTTTAGACGAAAAATTATAGTTTCAACATATATCTTATGCTACGAAGTTGAAACTTGAATTTTATATGGTGCTACGATAGATAGATAGATTAGGGAATGGGGTTGGTCTGGTTAACCTTTGCCACTGAAGCCTCAGTTGGGTCTATTGTGACGTTCCCTGGATTATCTATGATTCCCTTCCTCTTTTGTGAGTAAGTCCTTCACATTCACAGAGGATATGCTCTGGTGTTTCGTCTTCGTCATCGCAAATCCTGCAAATTTTTGTCTCAGAGAGACCAATCCTATTGAGAAGCTTCCTCATGTAACAATGTCCAGCTAGAGCTCCCACTAGGGTTCGGGTCTGATATCTAGTGCTACGATAGTCGAACCATTTGCAAAACATGGTTGATGAGGGTGGTGCGGTTTACGAGGGAGCGGTTTACGAGGGAGCGGTTTACGAGGGAGCGGTTTACGAGGACAATGCGTCCGAAATGCTCGAAAACTGGAACCGATACAGTATAAAATCGATGTCGCTTGAGCGGTTCATGCTACAAGATAGAAACTTTGTGATTACTTGTAGGTGTACTAGAGTAGTATGCTAGATGTTTATGAGGGGCAGGGCGTGCGGAGCAGGAGGTGCTAAAACTTTGGGTTATGACATCTTGAATATACAATTATTGAAGCACGCAGTGAAGCACGTATGTGTGGACATACAGTTTTCTAGACAGTCAAATCTCATATCTCAAAAATTATTTGAGATATTACCTTGGAAGTTATAGATGGGCCCAATAGACCGATACCAGAGAAATAAAGTTTAGCGGGAGTAGTTGGGCTGGTAAATTGGGAGGCTGGATGGAAATATATTCTCTTATTTTGTATACACTTGCTCTGGAAAGAGTTCGAACACTTAGTGTCGTCTCGTATGAGACATTTACCTTAACGCGAACTTAGGACATACATAAAAAGTACGCAATAAAGTACGCACCAGGGTTGAAAGACGATAAAATCAATTCCAGTGAAGTCCTTGGGGAGTTCCTACTAGGCTTGCGCATTTTAGTTCACCGAAAGGAGCGATCCCGAACCCTCGCGAACAAGTTCGTTCTTTTAGTTCACTAGTTCGCGGGAGTTCAGCCACGAACTAGAAAGAACTAAAGAACGAAGTAGTTCGCGAACTTATTGAACTAAAAGAACGAACTTCAAGTTCAGTGTTGAGGTCCTAAAAAAAAAAGTGCTCAGGTACAATGTGACCTACAAAAAAACAAAAAAAGGTCCTCAGCTACGATGTGATGACCTAAACAAAAAGTTTCTCAGGTACAAGGTGATGCCAAACAAAAAAAAAGGTAGTCACTCTAGAAGTAGAAAAGGTCATCTGATAGATTGTGAAGAGCTACCACTGACTTACAAACGGCAATGAATGAATACAAACGAATTAGGAGCGAGATTGACTGCGAACTAGTTCGTTCATTTCTCTTCTGGGAACGCTCTTCTGAACTAGTTCGTTCGCGAACTACACAAACCTAGTTCCTACCCTACGTACGTCACCAGTTCCGAGTTGCAAGTAACTCAAACATATGGAACTAGTATTATTAAGCTACGAATCCTGATCGGAGGTTCTATTTCCGGTACCACGAGAGCCGGGGAGCCCATGGAAGGTTACTTCCACCCCCGACACTGGAGAGGCCCCTAGGGGAGCAACGTGGTTGCTGTAGTCATGCCCAAGCGAGCAGAGTTCCTTGTGAACTTGGAGTTGCGCTTCAACCGGGTACCGAGACCCATAGAACGGCTGAGATTTGGATAGATCTCGCTTCCATCAGTGAGACTGGAGGAGCTTCCACTCTTATATTGGTTGATACCTCTATTATAACGGATGACGTCAAAAAATCAATCCGTGTCCGAAGAGGACCGTGTGATTAAGCGCCCGAGACAGGGGCGTACGTTAAACCCATACCAGACATTATGTATCTCAATAAATATCGATTTTAAGAAAAAATGTGGAATACTTTTTGAACAGACCTCGTATATCTGTTTTTATGTATACTAAATTTCATCAAAATGGGTGCAGTACTTCTCGAGTTATAAGTCACCAACATACAGGCAGACAAATAAAATCCCTATCTGTAAAATATTTTGTGTATATTCGAAAATCGCTGATATAAAGTAAAATTCTGGGATAAAACAAACCTCGTTATGATAAACCAAACTATTTTTTAAACCGAAATTTTATTATTCCGAAGATTCATAATTGTTCTTTTTGTTCATAGAAATACAGAGATACTTTCCAATTAAAATAATGTTAAAGTAAAAATCCACAGTTCGTTATAGCCTTGTATAATTGAATCCTCTGTAAATCAAACTCAGGCAGATCGAGTATCTCCTGGGCTTCCAATTAATCCTTCGACATAGATATCCCATTTACGAGGTTTGAAAAGGGTTGTTCGAATTAGTGCGTAGTTTTAATCAATATTGTAGCGAGACGAGATCCTTGATCAATATAAAATCTCTGCGTCCTTTAGAAAAATAAAACAGGAACCCCCTATGCAATAGAGAACGTTCAATGTGAAATACAATAATGTTTAACTATACAACTCCATAGTGATAAGAAATATTTTCCCTATGAAATTTGCGGCCGCTTTAGTAGATCATAATCCAAATTGAAGTGGCGAGGTACGCTGCAATCTATCACAGTAAATTGATTTATACGGAGCTAGGACCTAACTCAACTATGACTACCTATATCTTACCCAACTACACAACGTATATCCCTATATCCTTTTACGGTTTGATTCGACTCTAATGAAGTTCATTAACGTCAATTACCTGCAGCAACATTAGTAATCCTTCTTGTACGACATTGATGGATTAAAAGCGATTAACTGGAAGCATAGCATACGATTACGTGCTAGTTAGCATTGCTAAGTTAGGTCCTGAATTCTGAACGTACGTTGTTACACTTCACATGTGTTCGCAAGAAAGCGCGGCATTATTGTACCGAATCCCGTCTAGCTACGAAAATTTTTAATCTCCGCTCACTTAGCACACTTTGTAACTGGAATAACATCACTCATGCGTGAGTATCTTTCGTCGGTATCGTGCCGACTTTTCTTACACATTGCCGTCCCAGCAAAGATGTGTTCTAGCAGCACAGTAACATGAAAAACTTGAAACAATTTCGAAAACTCGAGCATCATTAATTAAAGCGATAATGAAGGAGTGGCACATTAACCGCGATAACTAGGCCCTTTTCGAGCCTGCTCAGTGCGAATCCTTCCTTACAAGATACGGCGAGTATCTTAAAACTGAAATCTTCAAGAACATAACATTCATCCCCGACAACATCCGTTCTTGTGAAATTCATCTCAAAGGGGTCTCTGTGTAGAGCCTCCTCGGAAGATGTATGTAAATCACCAGACGGCATACAAGATAAGATAAAAACGTCTTACAACTGAAGTGTTCTATGGCGGTATCTAAGAAAGAATATAACAAAAAATGTTTTTCGCCGAAGAAAAGAATACAACCAGGCGGGTGTTGGCATGCTGCTTGGAATATTCACGCCTAAATGGCGAGTAATCTAAATTGCGGTCGTACGTGACTGTTCATAGCCCCGAAGGATAATTGGGACATATTGTTGCGCTTAACTAAATTCTATCCATTTGTTACATTTGAGATAAATCCCGACTATCCTAGCCTTGGCCATAAACTCTAACGCGGATTAAGCGACAAGATCCAAGGGGATCGACCAATGAATACCACTGGTACATTGTCCAGGTAATTCAGTGGGAGGAGGGTCCACCTATGATATTTCTATTACTGAATTGTTCCAGAGATATTTTGTATGGGAATTGTGTCCTATTAATAATAATAATAATAGGGATTGTTGTCAGTCCTGCTCATTGCAGAAGAGTACCAGCCACGAGCATCAGCTGCATATTAATATTCAAAAATGGTATGTTTGATTTTGTATCCTTTGAATACATCACGATATATTTTTGTTTAATTTGTTCGAAATTTACATTGCATGTTCTCATTCATCGCAACAATTAAAGGCGCTCTTTGTTTGGTAGTGGCTATCTGCTAGCTCATTTAGTAGATGTCGGGAAACAATGGGCACATGAATGGAGTATTGCGATTACACATGTGAACATCAGAAACAATTTCCGGTCAACACAACGTCGTATACACTACACACGCTATGCGATTCTGGTAACACCAGCGTAAAATAAGTGTGCACAAGGTTATCCAATCATCAGGTTGCATGAAAATTTGATGAAGGTATTGTTCTATTTAAAGAGGTACAAATAATGGTAGTGCTTAGGATTGTTCTTTAAATTTAATTTTTAAATAATGTGGATATTTATTTCTGAACGGTACGTTGTAGTATCGAAGGCTGCCCTACTAGATTTCGGGACCTTGCAAAGGTACATCGTGGAACACTTGGAAATCTAATTTCATAGATATTAATTCATAGATATTAAGCGTGTTATGAGAAATAGACCGATTTTATCCAATGATGTATTTACCCTAATATATAATTGTGGGTACCAATCCAGTAATGTTTATTTATTACCTTTTAATTACTACATACATATTCAAAATTATTATAAATAAAGAGATGCACGATGTTCAATTTTACCTTATTATTTTAATAGGTAATACAGTATTTTGATCGATTTATAAAAAAAAAATTTTCTACCCTCATGACTAGTAGACACGAAAAAAAAAATTTCAGTCCGTCTGTCCGCCGTACGTCGACCGTTGTACGCAAAATCGTTTGAAGGCTTGTAGCTGCCAAACCCTTTGAGCTATTAAATTGATTTTTTTTGTGAGTAGACTGGGTAGGCCCCTTGAAGTGACCACTTGAAGGATGAGGGTGTGTGGGGGAAACATTTCAGACGGAAGATTTTGGTTTCTAGATCTCAGCAAACGCTTATGTCAGGAGGCTGAAACTTGGAATTTATATAGAGTTTTGATAGTGGACACATCTGCAAAAAAAATGCCTTTATGGGTGAAGGGGTGTGGGAGTGGGGGGAAGAATAATGCGTCCGAAACGCTCGAAAGCCGAAATTGACACATTCTAAAATCCATATCTCCTATACGGTTAATGACCCGAAATTAAAACTTAACAAATATCTGTAGGTGTACTAGGAGAATAGACAGGAAGCAAATTTTTGAGTGGGGTCGGTGGCGTCCGGGGTGGGAAGTGAAAAACTTTAGATGACGATATCTCAGGTACCAATTGCACTAGAAAAATAAAATTCGGTTTGTGTATAATGGTTGACAAATATAGTTTGCTGAAAGCAAATTTTTTTAAGGGGGCGGTGGAGCATGGAAGTGGAGGGGATAAGAATTTTTTTAAAAAGTCACATCTCATATCTCAAAAACAGTGTGAGATAGATGCCTAAATTTTTATCAGAAGAAGACCTAATAGACCCCTAGCAGAAAATTTGGTGGGTGATGATGTAGACTGTAGAGGGTGAGAGTGGGGGAGGAGGAAAAGGAAAAGGTTCTGTTTATTGGGGCGGTGAAAATTAAGGTGTATGGTATGTAACCTGGGTAGTTCAAAAAATAGATTTTTCGAAAGTACCGTCCTTTAAGTGTCTACCCTGAAAATTTCATAAAGAAATTCGCTGTAATGATGAAGTTACAGCGTTTTGTAACCGACCTAGTGAGCAACGACTAACGGTTGGCGTGTAAATGTTCGCGGCCTTTGTCATCTCTTTGACTATGAGCTTTTTTTAAATTCCGGGTATTTATGACCTTCTGTATAGCAGAGACATGTTTTAAAATGTTCATGAGGTTTAGGTATACTTGTTCCACTGTTAAAATTCACAGAACCTTATTTCAATGTAACCTGTATCCCAAACTTTAAATGCGTTTTTCTCGAAACAGCGTTTTTAAAAACGGTACCAGGATTATCTCCGCGACTACTACACCGATCGGGAACTACTTTTGCACAATTGTGTTTAATACAACACTTACGTTTACCGAGCCATTTTTTCGATCTCTTGCTTAGTTTTTTTTTATCATAATTACTGATTGACAATTTTGAGGCGAAAAATGGCATTTTTAATTACAGAGGCTGCCATGATACGACAAAATTTAATTTAGAAATTCCAGGTCGGTAAGCTTTGGAGCTATGTATTTACTTCCAGAAAAAAAAAACAATTTCGATAAAAAATGGCGGAGGAAAGTCTGGTACCGAAATCGCTCTCAACAAAAACACGTCCCGTTTGAAATTTTCCAACCAAATTTTCATATAATATAGTCAATGTAATACTTTAAGAGATATATAATGGTTGTTCAATTAACTTCAGTTTTATGCACGAAAAAAATTCGTAAAAATAGCGTAGTTTTAGCAGTCCCAGGTGTATGTAACCACTTAAGAAAGTCCTTGTTGAATTTATCGCGTTCGCAAGATATGAACGATAAGTAAAAACGAAAATTTTAAAGTTTTATAACTTTAAATGTTTCTAATCGCATTACATCGCACTGTACTACTTTGAAAAAATTTGATAAATCCTTAAATTTTCTTTAAAGCTCCTCATACACATATAAACCGATACAAAATATGATTTGAAACTTTCTCAGAATGTCTTAAGTTCTTTTTTCAGTTGGATTTCTCTCAATATCAGAAAACATAATAAAAATTCGTCTAGAAAAAAACATCAGATCCAGTAAAAGTTTATCAAAGTCCAAGCGAATTTCGTAAGACAACATCACTTAATTCAAGGATACTTTTAGAAGTAAATGTTATTCGGTTTTTCTTTATAAAAAAATAGCAGTACGTGTATTGGATTATATTGAGAAATGATTTGCATTCTATTGAAAAATTTATTGAAAGGTGTGGAAACATTACCATTCTATTTAGAGTTCACGACTTATTTTCATTTTTGCTCTAGGCTATGTTTTCTCTCTCACTACTTACTCCTGCATTACTGGTAAGACTTACGAAAGCATTCCAATAACAGAAAAGGAATATAAGGCGGTACACCTGTAATCATTGTGAAATCATCGCATTGTTTCTTTGTATGAAAGAATGAATGAAACTGAAACGGTGAATCCCCGAAAAAGGTCGAAATGTAACTGAATGACACAAGCTTACTGTTCTAACGAAACGATTGCGTTTATAGTATTTATCCAAGACACTTCAGTTTCAAAACTGGGTGCATTTTTTTCCTCTCAAACGAACTGTACATAAAAATTTATATGAAATTCATTCATTACACTTGTATCGAAACAACCATTGTTAGATTTTGAATTTGACTGCATATCGGGTTTCGTTCTGAAAACAAATTAAATTTGACTATCGGTAGAATTTTTTAGGCTAATATACTTATATAAATTCACATAGTTTGGGCGCTATAATGTAAGTTGTTTCAGTACCCTAAAACCCCAAATTTTATTCGGTCTATCTTTCCTGATCACCATTTACCATCATTGACGTAATTTAAAAGTAGCTTAAGGTTAGGTTAATTTTGTTTAAGTTAAATATAAGGTTTTTCACTCCGTTTTCCTTGTGTCGTAAGATTATAAAATGACAATAAAAAACTAAAAAGCTATATGCGAAAAAGTAATATTGAAGTTGTAAAGACCGTAAAGTAGTCTGAACACTGTTGAATTTAAACTAGATTAAAAGCTAAACACATGTACATATTTTGGAAATAAAATCAATCAATCAATCAAACCCCAAATTTTCGTCTGAAAAAAATAATACACCCAAAAGGAGTACTGCAGTTACAGTTTTAACTACAGTAAAAATTTTAATCCGATGTGCGAAAGGGTTCTTCAGATATGAAAAATCCTTTTCAAAATACATTTCTGAAACCCTTACCCCTGCAGACAAAAAAACCCCGTCCTATCACCCTAAAGAAAAAATTTCTTAGTATGGCAAATTTCACATCTCAATCGGAACCAGTTCCTGAGATATGGAAAAAGAAAATGTTTGGCTTTACATCCCAAACGCCGCCTCTTCCCATTACAAATATTTTTGCTCTACTCCAAATATTATTCATATGTGTTAACAATTTTAATGTTTTGGTATGAGCGATCCCGAAGATATAATTTTCAGAAAGTGCTATTTAAGTCGTCATACCTTCGGGATATTTCTTAACTCATAATGCGTCAAATACGACAGAAATCTATTTTCGCATTTTTGCTAAACAAAATTTTAGTTTACAATACGTTGTTATTAGTAAGGCAATGGTATATTTCGGGATGATTATGTTTCCTTACATTACTTAAGAAATTTAGAGGATAGGTTTGTTGTTTTGACACTGAATCATAAGTGTTAAACATCTAGGAGCGAGATATTGTAGAGCTCAAAAAGCTCAGTAAAATACTCAAACAAACATGTTGTTCTTTTTTTTTGTTCGTAACTCAGCTTTTTTTATACTCTAGATGAAATCATATAGAGTATTATAAGTTTAATCCAGCCCGAAAAGTTTGTAACGCATAGAACCGAGCCTCGGACGAAAAAAAGTGTATATTATTTTGAGCTTAGTTGTGGCCAAAAACCCCAAATCCGTTTGCTGTTCGTCCGTCCGTCCGTCCGTCTGTCCGTCCGTCCGTCCGTCCGTTTGCACGATAACTCAAGAACGCGTTGGCCTAGGAAGTTGAAATTTAGTCACCACCTGTGAAATGGAAAAAGTAAGGCTAAGTTCGTTAATGGGCGACATCCTTCTACTCCTTCGGGTACCTCCCATACAAGAGTCCTTAAAACACGTATTTACAATTATTGCTCAAATGCTTCAAGTTAGGAGCTTGAAATTTTGAATACTTAAAGTTTACAATGTTTGAAACGAAAGTTTCGAATATGATGCAAATCGAATGAGTCCTTCGTGTAGCATCCTACAAAAGTCCTTCAAAAATTTATACAAGTTACAGAATCCACTATAACTTTAGTACGAATTAAAGCAGGGATTCAAAATTTTACAGGAATTAGGAATTAGGAATTATATCAAAAGCAAGACTGAGTTCATTAATTAGCGCAATCCATCAACTCCTTCGGGTAGCTGTCATACAAAAGTCCTTAAAACACGTGTTCACCAATATTGAACGATAACTTTAGAACGCTTTAAGTTACGACTTTGAAATTTTGTATACGTTGATTTTATAATAGTCGCAGCAGAAGGTATTTATATGAAAAATATCCCTTAAGTCCTTCATGTAGTTGCCATACAAAAATTCTGTAAAAATGTCATAACTTAATTTATGGAACTCACTATAACTCAAGAAATTGTTTAACCATCCATCGAGTAGCCACTATACAATAGTTTCTACCTGTAAATAAAAGGTCATGCAATAATTGTATGTGCACTCCTCATTCTTTTGATATAATCCCAACTAAAATATAAATCGGAGTTCAGTATTTCATCTAGTTAATTATTAAAAATTTTAATTATACTGCAATTTTTCTGCAGTTTTCCCGCAAGTTAAATGCTTTTAATACAGTAGAGGAAAAAATATGCTATCAACTTAATTTTACTTTATTATTTTTTAATAATAAGGTATTTAATTAAAAACTGCAAATGGTATCGATTTTGTAACTATACTTGTATGTCGATAGTTCGACAAAATCTTGCAAATAGAACAATTAGTAGTAATAGAACACTTTGTTAAAAATAAGGAATTACTCATGTAACGAAAAGGTTTTAGTTAAATGTAGATAATTTCTTAGGTAATAAAGCTAGTGCGACAAACTAGGCTAGATCCCGATTTGAGCTGTCGCGCCATTGATGATGATGATGAACTGTATTTCACTCAGAGATCTCGTTTGTTTGATAAAAGAATCAAAAGTAGACGGGCATATATTTTTTTGCGTGTTTTACTCAGTGTTTAATGTCCTACAGTATTGTATATTCCGCTCCTAATTTCATAACAACAGAGCCCATATTTGGAGTTAAATTTTCCACCATATGTGGATTGCATCAGTTCACCAATCAACAATCGATGAACAGGCTTAATTTATACACACGAAAAAAATTGGATTAAGATTTTAATGACATCAGTTTTATCGCAGAATGGTACTGTAAGATTAGACAATAATTAAAACTTGTACTTACCATTTGTTATCACACAAACGACGAGAACTACGAATCCCAATAATGCGGACGACATTTTCATAAAATTTAACGATTACTTTTCATATACAGAAACGGTCGAATTATTACTCCGCTACTGGCTGTTAGGGTGTCCTTTAGCGATATTGTTGTTGTCGTAACAAAAATTCAAAAGCATCAAGACAGCGCTAGTAACCAACCCTCATCCGGAGAACATGAAGAACCGCATCACACCACCCACATCAGCAACTTGAAGTTGTTTTGAATTGTTAATTTCGGTCGGAATTAATTTTTTTCTATTCGATTCTTACGGTGGGAAATTTTCACTCTAATTTGCAGCAATCACTCGACTTTGACGTCATATGCGAGTTGGGTATACTTTTCCGAATGTCACACGGTGGCAGAATGGGTGGGTGATGTTCATTCAAATGCGGTGGGCGGTATTCGATTTCGGCGTTTCTCTCTCATTTAAATTCACCGAATGTTTTTCTCCCAAGACTTTTCCATATAAATTGAAATTCTGTAACAAGAAAAAGAAAATGGATTTGAGTAACTGATAGATTCTTGTTAGGTTATGTCATTGTTATTTGAGGTAGATAAAAAAGACACTTAAAATTTGAAAGGTATGAAGCAGACCAATCCAACTAACATTAGAATTTACCCATAGAAATTTTATATTTTTCGGATTTAAGGTAAATGCCCTAAAATAAGCTTCAACATATTTTCACCAAAAAAATATGTTTTTTTTGTATCTCAGGAACAACTAGCACTAGAAAGTTGAAACTTGGAATCTACATATATATACATGTAGTAATGGATATAGTTTCAATATGGGTGTACCGTGTAGAATTTTTGGGAATGCAAGGGTGGAGTTTAACAAGGAATTGGGTGACAACAAATAAATTACGTCAATATTAAATTATCTAAACCTCTTCAAGAGATGACAGTACAATTGATTCAGTGAGTAGACTTGGTGAACCAGACCTGCCGAGTAATAGCAAAATGGACAGAAAGGAAAAGTTCTAATCTCAATTCAGACGAAAGGGCGACCGCAATGTCCCAAATTCAGTCGAAGAAATTTTATAGAAAAGACTAAGGTCGATTTGGGTGGGCTACTGTCTGCGGTATAGAAGAGTAGAAAAAAGGTGCATTGGAATAGAAAATCGATGATAATAAACACTCTGCTGTTATTAGGAGGTTGCAAAATATGAACAATTTCACAGTCGTATGAACAAAGGACTCATTTAAGCGAAGAAGTCTGTGGTGAATCCTGGGAGAAATAAAGGAATGATTAAAAGACAAAAATTTGTAGATCCATTGAAAGGCTCAATTACAAGCTACACTTAAAAATCAAACAAATTATAAAAAAAATGCGCAGAAATGAATATCAAAATCGTGGTGTCTCAATCTAGATGACTGAAGATATGGTGTATTTTAGAAGGCTTAATTTGAGCTCAATCGGAATTGTTAATGATGAAATTATAAATAAAACTTTAATTGAGAAAAGACTAGAGTTGTTAAAACAAAGACAATATGAGCTTAAAATAGGATATAATCTATTGTTAAAAGTCTGCTAATAGTCTGGTCGAAACTTTATTATATTTCGGCACAAAGTTTGAAGAGTTGATAAAGTTGAGGTGCGAAAGAACTGCCAGCGCTACTGTGACTTTAAACTTTTAATTAATTAATTCAATTATGATTTTGGGTTAAAGTCCGGGAAACAGCCAAATTCGAAAAGTAACACTGTTTGTTTAGAGACAAGAAGAATATTTGGAAAGTTGATTTTGTCTCTAGAATAACTCTGTGTAAAATAAACATCTCAACATCCACTAGTGGTTCTTCATAAAAGATTTAAGTAAAAGAATGGTTGTAAAAGTATTTAAAAAAAATTATGGTAATAATAATAGCAAGAAAAAAAATGTAGTAGAAGAAATATTCAATTCCATATCTTATCAAATCCAAGAGATATGGCAGAATTAATTCAAAATAAATGCAAAGCTCTGAAACCCGAAAAGGGGTGTATTTCGAGTTGAATGTAAAAAATATAGATATTAATTTTTAGGCTATTATATAAAAACCCCTTAAAAGTAAAACCCAAATCGATATCTAATCAGACATACGAAAAACGATTAAATTCGTAAAAATTAATACAAACACTCCGTACCACCTTATGGGTTGAATATTAAAAAAATTGTGAAACTATTTATAGAGATATCCTAGTCCGTGCACAGCAAAAAAAAAATCCATTGAATTTTACATCTTCTGGATAGTAGGCAAATATGCCTCACCTTTTCAAGTAAATTTACATTGGGATGAGATAGTCAATTTGAATGTAATTTTACTTTATTATTTTAATAATAAAGTATTGTTATCGATTTTTAAAAAAAAAAAATTTGCTACCCTGAAATTTTTTTTTTATGCGTTTTATGACTAATAAGCACCAAAAAAGCAAAAAAAAATTTCAGTCCGTCTGTGCGCCGTCCGCCGTCCGCCGTACGCAAAACGTTTGAAGGCTTATAACTCCTAAACCCTATGAGCTATTAAATTGAAATTTTTTTTATTAATAGACTGGGTAGGTTCCTTGGAGTGACCACTTTTTGGGTGGTGGGAGTATGAGGGGGGAGGTGGGGGAAGCGTTTTAGACGAAAAATTTTGGTTTCTAGATCTCAGCAACCGCATAGGCTAGGAGGCTGAAACTTGGAATTTATATAGAACATCGATAGTGGACCCATTTGCAAAAAAAAATGATAATATGGGTAAAGGGGTGTGGTAGTGGAGGGAATAATAATGCGTCCGAAACGCTCGAAAGCCGAGATCGAGACATTCTAAAATCCAGATCTCCTAATCCGTTAATGTCACGAAATTAAAACTTAATGAACATCTGTGGGTATACTAAGAGAATAGATTCGAAACAAATTTTTGAGAGGGGGCAGTAACGTACGAGGGTGGGGGTTGAAAAACTTTAGATTACGATATCTCACGAACCAATTGCACTAGAGAAATAAAATTTGGTTTCTGTATAAATGTTGACAAATAAAGTTTGCTGAAAATAAAATTTTTTAAGGGGGCGGTGGAGCATGGAAGTGGAGGGGGTAAGCATTTTTAAAAAAAATCACGTCTTATATCTCAAGCACAATGTAAGATAGATGCTTAAAATTTTTACCAGAAGTAGGCCTAATAGACCCCTGGCAGAAAAAAAAATTTTGAAGGTGAGGGTGTAGAGGGTGAGGCTGGGGAGGGTGAAAAGGAAAAAGTTCCGATTTTTATATCTCGAGAACCTATAACAATATAAAGCTGAAACTTAGTATTTAGATAGAACTATATTAGTAGCATGTTGGAAAAATATAATTTTTTATAGGGGTGGTATGGTACGGGGGTGGGGGGTGTTTTTCCTAACTATAGAACGGCTTATGGTAGAAAGTTGAAATTCGGTACGTATATGTAAATCAACTAGAAAAGTAATTTTGATTAAAAAAAATTCAAATATCTATTGGCGTTCGGAAGTGGGGCAAAAAAAATTATCAGTGAAAATGGAATGCATATATTTTCACGATTTTCGTCATATCTATTAGGTCTTTCCAAATATTGAATTAATTTTTTTTCTACGGATTCTTCATATAAATACCTAGAAAGTGTTTTCAGGATTTTTTAAAATTGGACCCCCAAGGTGGTGTAAAGGGGATTATACATTTTCACGAATTCAGCCGTATCCCTCAGGTCTGATTAGATATCGAATAACTTTTCACTTCCATGGGCTTATTTAATAATCACCTAAAACCTGTTTTCAAGGTTTTTCCTTTTTCAACCCCTAAGAGGGTAAAAACGGGTTGAACTCGTTTTCACGAATTCCGTCATATCTCTTAGGGGTGATAAGACATCGGATTGGTTTTCACTTCCTCGGGCTTTCTTTATATATATCTAAAAACTCATTTCAGGATTTTTGGATATTCAACCTCAAAGTGGGTGCAAGGCGGTTGTATATGTTTTCACAAATTCTTACATTTTTCTAGTTCTAATGAGATATCGAATTCATTTTTACTTCCAAAGGCTTCCTACATAATCGTCAAAAAGTTGATTTCGGGATGTTTGTTATTCAACTCCAATAGGACGTAAGGCTTTCGACATATTTCTCAGGATTGATGAGATATTAGATTGGTTTGCACTTCCACAGACTTTTTATATAATCGTCTTCAAACGCATTTCCGATTTCATGTAATGGCCCGAAACCAAATCACGAAAAACCTTCTAATGGCGTAACAACTGATATTATACTAGGACTAGATCTCGTCCCGGTGTATGACCCAATTATGTAATTAATATGTTATATGAGGCAGCGGCGTAAGTATTCTAGCGCGACCCCATTTTAACCGCTTTCCGAATTTTTTTTTGGGTTTTCAGTCACATAGTAACCTACACCGCATCTCAGAATTAAACTCGTTCCGAACTTCTACCGAAAAAATAATAAAGTTGTGCCCAGACTGTTGGCAGATTTTTTAATTTGCGCTCAGTAAATTTCAATTTACAATCAGTAAATTTCAACTTCGAAAGCACCAAATTCACTGGATATTCTCTTGAATTTACACTCTAAAAAGAAGTGTATATATAGCACTCTTTAAGCTACACTTATTTCTTCTTATAATATCATTTCGTACTTAATTACTGGAACCCGCTATTAGTTCTGGTTTTGCTGCGTAGGTTTGGTGCGAGTGTGTAGCCACTGCGCCATCGAAGGAGTTTTATTTTCATTTCAGTAGAAAACAAAATCGAACAAAGCGTCCAACTTCGTGGTTTCATATTTACATGTTTTCCATCGTAAAATTCAAAAAGATAAGTAGAATTACACGAAAAAGAACGTAATTTTCAATTCATATATAAATATAGTTAATTTTACACGAAATGTTGCGTAATTTTGTCAGACTTTTCATGTAAATTGTACGGTTCAGTTGAAAAGTACATGAATAATTTACTAATAGCAGTAATTTCGTGTAAAAGTGCTTCAAATGAGTACTTTTACTTGAAAAAATGAAATATTCTGGCAATTTCAAGTAAAAATTGAATTGATTTAAATTTTTTTTAAAACAGTGTGGAAGTAAAATTAATATCGCCTAAGACCTAAGAGATATGGCGGAATTCGTAAAGGCATATGCATCCATTTGAAAAACTTTTGGGGATTGAATAAATGGCATTTAAAACTTATGCGATATATGATCAAAAGTAAGTGAAAATCTGTGGGAAAAAAGCTATAACAGCTTATGTCGATATAAGAAAAAATCATTTTTTAAATTTCCAGTTGCATTTTTTAAAAGAATTGCCATTGTTTGATTGATTTTTATCTCATATAATATATTATTATTGTGTTGTATTAATGAATTCAATAAACTAAGATCTCCTAATATATTTTTCATTAGTTTATTTATCAATTTTGATACACGTAACCGCCTAATTATTTTCTCGATTTAAGCTGTTATCGCTTTTAACCACAGAAATATGGTCGAAATTGTGCAACTATAATACATGTCAAAGCCTGGAAACAGTTTTTAGGCGATAGTCTGAAGAGAAATTTGAAAAATTAATTTTTTATCTTAATAAAAATATTGTTATCGATTTAAAAAAAAAATTGCTACCCTTCAAATTTGTTTTCCATGTTTCATGACTAATAGCTAATAGTTCAGTCCTTCTGTGCACCGTACGCAAAAACTTTAGATTACGATATCTCACGAACCAGTTGCATTAGAAAATCAAAATACGGTATCTGTGTTAAGGTTGACAAATAAAGTTTGCTGAAAATAAAATTTTTTAAGGGGCGGTGGATTCTGGAAGTGGAGGGGATAAGAATTTTTCTAAAAAATAACGTCTCATAACTCAAGAACTGTATATGATAGATGCTTAGAATTTTCACCAGAAATAGACCAAATAGATAGTATGCTACGGGGGTGGGTGATGTTTTTCCTAACTATAGAACGGCTTATTCTAGAAAGTTGAAACTTGGTCCATATATGTAAATCAACTAGGAAAGTAATATTGATTAAAAAAAATTTAAATATATTGGTGTACAGAAGGGGGCAAAAAAAATTATCAGTGGAAATGGAGTGCATATATTTTCACGATTTTTGTCATATCTTTTAGGTCTTTCCAAATAGTGAATTCATTTTTATTGTACGGATTTTTCATACAAATACCTAGAAAGCGTTTTCAGAATTTTTTGAACTTCGACCCCTAACGTGGTGGAAAGGGAGTTCTCTACTTTTCCACGAATTCTGCCATATCCCCCAGGTCTGATCAGATATCGAATATCTTTTCACTTTCAAGGGCTCGCGTAATAATCGCCTAAAACTTGTATTTAAGCTTTCACCTTTTTCAACCCCTTAAAGGGTATAAAATTGTTGAACACGTTTTAACGAATTCCGTCATATCTTTTAGAAGTGATAAGAAATTGAATTGGTTTTTACTTTCTCGTATTGTCTTCATATTTATATATTAACTCCTTTCAGGATTTTTGCATATTCAACCCCCACCCCAAGGGAGTGTAAGGAGGTTGCATAAGTTTTCACAGATTCCTACATATTGCTTATATCTGATGATATATCGAATTCATTTTTTCTTCCTAAGGTTTCCTATATAACTGCCAAAATGTCAATTTCAGTATTTGTGTAAGGGGGTTGTAAGGGGGTTAGGTTTGATGAGATATTAGATCGCTTTTCACTTCCATAGACTTTTTATATAATCGCCTACAAACCCATTTCTCAATTTTTCGATATTCAACCCCCGAGGGTTTGTATATGTTTCCATAATTTTTGCCATCCCTTAGTTCTGATGATATATAAAATTGGTTATTACGGCATTTGATGTAATTGGCTAAAAATAAATTTCACGATTTTTCGAATTTTCAAAATCGTGTCTCATGAGATATCAAGTTGCTTCTTATGAAATCGTTTAAAAACCAGTCACAATTTTTTCGAAATTGAAACCCCAAGTGGAAGCAATGGCTTTGTATATATTTTAACAATTAGTCATATCTCTTAATTCTGATAAAGCAACAAATTCGTTTTTACTTCTATGGGCTTTTAGTGTACATAATATACCAAAATTCGAATAGTCTACACGGGCTTTTCCAATGTTTAATAGGCTAAAAATCTCTGTTTTAAATATTTTTTTTTAAGAACAAAATTAGCTTTCCAAGAAATCTTATAATTTCGAAACAACTGATGATATACTCCGCTCCAGAACTTTGACCCGAAAATAGTAAATTTTCGCCCAGACCATTGGCAAATTTTTTAATTTCATTTCTCAGAAGATGAGATTTGACGAAATTTGTAAAAGTGTAATATATATGTATTCCATTTTCCGCGACAAATTGTTTTTGTCCCTTCTCTTTATGCAACTACAAATTACTTTACTTTCCTTTCACCTAGTTTAAGCTTCCTAGCATAAGCCGTTCTTATTCCTATAAATAATTAAACTTTTAGATCGTGCCACCACTATACGAGGTTTCTGGTCTAGTAGGAGTCTATTGAGTAGACTCCATTGTAGAGTTCTTGAGATATTTCATATTCCGGCATCCACTAAAATACAAGATATCGTCAAGAAAGGCAGGTAAAATCTTACGCTACTTAGTTTCGGATTCAAGGCAAGTACTAGTTCGCTAGCGAAAGAAATTTTGTCAATGCTTCGATTAACACCCATACACAAATCTTTGAAAAATGGGTTCACGAATATTGTCCGATAAATTTAGATAGCTTTGCACATCCCATTTGCTTAATGGTTCCAACATAAAGAATGAGTGCGAATGAAATAAAATAGTTTTTTTTTGTGTTGTCACCATACAAAAGTCTTTTAAAGACATCGTTGAGCTAAGAAGTTGAAAATCGAATGCACTCCTCATTCCGTTTTCACAGCCAATAAATAAAATACGAGTAATACGGTTGTGACTCTATTATTTAATTCGGTTTATGCAAACACTAAACGGCATTTCAACTTTAAGGACGATTGGAAAAAAATTAATTTGTGTTTTTATTTGAAGCCACCAGCAGGGTCATACACCGAAAAATAATAAAGATTTGCCCAGATTGTTGGCAGACCTTTAAAGTGTGACCCAAACCAATTCCCCAAATTGCTATAGATCAGACGGATTACTTTCCTTGATCTCTTTATCGCAATCAGAGATAGTAACTTTCTTCAAAACTCCGTAAAAATATCACTCCACTTTTTTTTCTAAGGAACACTCTTCACATTAAATACTTAAGGACTTTAGCAAAAACTTTTTTTAAAATGCCGTAAAAAATGCTTCTCAAGTCCAAATTAAAAGTGTAATAAAACCGTCAAACAACAAACAGAAACTCATCAAATTATCGTGCCGAATCGCAGAAAGGACGCAATTCTAAAGGCGTAAGTTTTTCAGCTTTAAAAAGAAGCTGGAGAAAAGCGCCAAGGAAAACATTTCACAAAATTGAATTTCATCTTTTTATCTACAGCGCCGAAAACTGGCTGATAAAAAAGTAAAAAACGAATTCCAATAGCAAACTCATGTAAATACCACCGATGGATAAATCCATTTTCTACTGGTCCAGGACATTCCATCATCTCCCGTATCCCTTTTCAAACTCCGCGTTCAGGGCGAAACGCCAGACAAGGCCCCATAACAACTTTACCGCAAAAATCTCGATAGAATTTCGGGAGGAAAGGGGCGGGGTTTTTTTATTGTTCTTGTTGGGTGAGTGGGTGGGGGGTTGTTCGGTTTTATTGAAATATCGAAAAGAAAGAAAAGCTGTTGAAATTCGTTTCGTTCTGAATCCTTACAACCCTTCGTCGGTGGGTGACCTTTTAGGGCTAGAGAAGTTCGCGTAAACGTTCGATTTCTAAGCGATCTGAGAGATGTATTCCTATTTGTTTTTGCGGGCAAAACATGTGTAGATGTAAATATTCCTTTTTCGGGAGAAAAGGACCCGGGACGGATCCGAAAACAGACAAGACATATGTTAACACACAGCATAAATGTTAAGCAGAATAGCACCCCATCGGAAGAACGCCAGCCGGTGGTGCATAATTTTATAGTGGTTCGGTTTTGTGCTGACTACAACGCCTTCAACGCCTCTCCTTACTGTAGGTCAATAGTTTCGTCTATCGATTCCGACTATTCTTCTACTACATCTTATTTCGGATTTATTTCTGATTATTGGTTGTGAAGGATTTCGGGTGTGGATCCAATTATCGCACAATCGCTTCTTGCGTATCCAATTAATTTCGTTGGGTGGTAATTTATGGGGTTTCTCGTTTCGGATTTTGTGCTGTAATATGCAATATTCTCGTTCGGATGGTTCATATGTTCGGTGATTTATTAACAAACCCTTCCGGGGGGTGTGGTATTAAAGAATGCTCCAGAAAAAAATAGCTGACAAAACCAGATGATAAAAGCAAAGAGCACTCTCTACGATGAAGGAATAAACACCTTGAGAGCAACAACTAACGAACAGCCTGCAGACAGGTGAAAATAAATCCAGGACACTGCTATGAAATGCAGGGGAAAAAATATCTAGGGTACTGTTAAAGATATTCCAACAAAGATGGTCGCAATATTTACACAACTACTGACTCGAAATTCGAAAGGATCTCGAATCGTGATACCGGTACCAGTGTTTAGATTATACAGGGAGTATAATTGACATATGGTTTAGTGTTCGAAAAACACTTATAAAAAGATATGCCCGTTTTTGCACCGTTTTCAGAGTGTCACTTCATACGTTGGATATTTTGCATCGTTGATGAAAAAATACTCGGAGCTTCAAAAATGCATTTAATTTTGTGTGACGACATAGTAAACTTATAGTCGTTTTCACCATATTCCAGATTAAAACTTTTACTTCCGTTCATTTGCTTTGACGACATTATCTTTGACCCAATTTATCACTGGGATAATGAAAGCTTATATTTCTCTTTCATCTCAAAGTGATTCCATGGCTCTGGCTTAAGCACGCTTAAAGATATCTTCCTTTAATCGAACCCATTTTATCAAGTGACTAATTCTTTTTTTCGATAAAGTGCAATTAGGAACAACTTTAAAAATAAGTTTTGCAAAACATATCCTCCAGATAAATGTCTTTAGGCCAGCTACTTGGATAACAAGACCTTTAAGTAGTACGCCCAAAATAATATCATTTTTCAATTCTTTATTACTTTATTATTTTTTAATAATAAAGTATTGTGATCGAACTGAAATTTAAAAAAAATTTGCTACCCTGAAATTTTGTATTTTCACGCTTTGGGACTAGTAAACACCAAAAAAGCAAAAAAAAAAACAATGTCTGTCTGTCCGCCGTACGTCGTACGCAAAACCGTTTGAAGGTGCGTAGCTCACAAACCCCTTGAGATATAAAGTTGAAATTTTTATGGTCGATAGAATGGGTGAACTCCTACGAGTGGTATCTTTTTGGAGGGGTGGGGGTGTGAGGGGGAGGAGAGGGTTGCGTTTTAGATGAAACATTTTGGAACCGCTTATGCTAGGAGGCTAAAAGTTGACACTTATGTAGCACTATGATAGTGGACCCATTTGCAAAAAAATGGTTGATAGTGGTTGAGGGGTGTTCGAGTGGGGGGGGGGGGGGGGCGAAAAAACAATGCATCCAAAACGCTTGAAAGCTGGGATTGAAACTTTCTAAAATCCATATCTCCTGAACGATTGATGTCAGATGGCTGAAACTTTGTATTTGTCTTAAGAGATACTAGGAGATTAGAAAAGGATAAAAATTTTGAAAGGGGTGGTGAGGTATGGGGGTGGAGGGTGAAAAACTTTGAATTGCAATATCTTCTGACTCATTTGTGCCAGGAAGATAAAATTTGGTTTCTGTATATAGAATTGCCAGTAGAGTCTACTGAATGTAAATTTTTTAAAGAGGGTGGTGAAGCGCGGAAGAGGAGGACAGAAATTTTTCAAGAAATTACATTCTTATATCTCAAGAACCGTATCAGATATGATCTTGAACATTTTAAAGGTATTAGGACCAGTAGACCTCTAGCGGAGAAAAAGGGTGTGGGTGTAGGGAGTGATGGTAGAAGGGAGGGGATATGAAAAAATTCTTATTTTTTTTTCCCGACAGCCGCAAAGGATAGAAAGCTAAAAATTCAAAACTGTATAGAGCTGCTATTGAGACATCCCAGAAAAATAACTAAGTAAGGAATATAAAAATAAATATAAGGAATAACCAGGAGGCTATTTGGAACGTCCCATAGTAACCTACACCGCATCTCAGCATTAAACACGCCTTGGACTTCTACCCATAAATTAATAAAGTTGCGTCAAGTTTTTTTACTGGTCCTACCGTAAATTATAGCAAACTTAGTATGTTTTTCGAAAGAAAATTCTGCTAGTCAATTTTAATTACATACCAGTCTGTAAAATTCCACTTCTATAATGGTGCGTTTACATTCAACGTTTGAGGCGAGCCTCTATCCCCACCAAAAATTCAACCAATCAGATGGCTCGTGGAGTCTAACATTCTTCAACTTTTGCTCCGACGCACGCTTCCATATGTGTACACACATCCAATGAACTGTGGCAGCATGCACTTCGCAGCTCATCGTATTTCTGTCTTTTCGCACTTATAGGCAAGTTGTGCCGCAGAGGCATGTTGAGTGTAAATAGCCTTCAACACAGCAAAGAACACAGCCGACGAAAACCGGTTTACAATGGCCTGATGGGGTAGAGGCTCGCCTTGAGGCGAGCCTCAAGCGTGAGGTTAAACGCACCATAATAATATTATATAGGTAGGTAGGAACGCGTGGCTTCTCACGGGCAGCGGAACACGGAAATACTTAGACCTAAAAAATTCCGTTGTGTTACCACAGGATCATGTAATCTGGTCCTACTAGCTAGACCGTTTAGAGCATACAATGAAGCGTTGGATTTTCGCAACCTTCGTTGCGGGAAAGTCACTGAAGAAGTACGTTCCTAGATTAGCTTCCCTCCTAGCGGATAGAGCTGGACAAGTTAGGTAAGATGAAGAACTGTCTCCTCCTCATCCAAGTAGCTTCAACAAAAGTTGTTTGAAAAGAGGCCGAGCCTTTTAGCATGCCGTACTTTCCCCAGTACCGAATCCCTTTCGCAATCTAGACGGGTTGGGATAGTTTTTAAGAAATTTTTTAACAAAAACAAAACTGGGAGGGGTTTAGTCAGTGTTTTCGGGAATATTATTGAAGTGATTCAAAATTGTTGAGTCCACTGTATGGAGGTTCTAGGTCGAATGGCTGCCATTTACTTGCCAAAAATGTCTAGGGGTAGTTTGAATAGCAGAAGAAGCTTTCGACTAAGAGTAAAAAAAAATATTTTTACTGTTAGAATTTGTAATCTAAATGTTTCATTAATTTTTTACATTGTAAATTTTGAGCCACTTTATATGGAAGCATCCATCTACTGGCAACTTTACGGGTTGTAATGCAAATGAACTAAAATCTCGTATTCAAAAGTAATATCATCCTCTTTCATTTTTCAACAGCCGGCAGGTAAAGTTCTAACAAACCAATAAACATTATTAGTTCATTTTACTAAATTGCATTTCATTATTAACTTTCATGTCGTAAAAATTATAATACTTTAATATCTTTCTAAATAAATCTAACTTCATGATTAAATTTTAATTGAGACAGGTTCAACCTTATTTTTTAAATGTAAAAGTCCAGGATGTGACCAAAGTTTACTCCGCAGTAGGTAAGATCTTCTTGGGAGTAGTTCTGAAAAATAGTAATCTCAGAAATGCATTTAAGTTCATACTTAAGCAAAAATAATAGATACGACGAAATTCTTGAAACCGACTACACCCTTCGTCAATAGAAGCCCAAAATTTTTTTTAAACTTATTTACTTTTCTAGTATATATACGTGAACTTACTGGGTTTAACCTTTCTAGTATAAGCCGTGGCTAGGAAAGAAAAATCTGTCAACAGTCTGAGCGCAACTTTATTATTTTTTCGGTAGAAGCTCGGAACGAGTTTAATTCTGAGACGCGATGCAGGTTACTATGTGACTAAAAATCTAAAAAAAGTTCGGGAAGCGGTTAGAATGGGGTCGCGCTAGAATACTTACGCCGTTGCCACATATAACATATGAATTACATACACAATTGGGTCGTACTCTCGGAAGCAGTCAAAGTCGTAGTATAATATCAGTTGCTCCGTGATTAGGAGGTGATTATATAAAAAGTCTGTGGAAGTGAAAACCAATCTAATATCTCATCAATCCTAACAAATATGTCGAAAGCTTTAGGTTCTATTGGAGTTGAATAACAAATATCGTGAAATCAACTTTTTGACGTTTATGTAGGAAGCCTTAGGAAGGAAAAATTAATTCGATATCCCATTAGAACTAAGAAATACGTAAGAATTTGTGAAAACATATGCAACCTCCTTGCACCCACTTTGGGGTTGAATATCCAAAAATCCTGAAATGGGTTTTTAGATATATATAAAGAAAGCCCAAGAAAGTAAAAACCAATTCCATTTCTTATCACTCCAAAGAGATATGACGGAATTCGTGAAAACGTGTTCAACCCGTTCTTACACTCTTAGGGGTTGAAAAAGGAAAAAACTTAAAAGCGAGTTTCAGGTGATTATTAAACAAACCCGTGGAATGAAAATACAAGTTTTCCGGGTTCAATACTGTTCTTATTTATTTACGCAAAATAAATAAGAACAGTATTGAACCCGGAAAACTTGTATTTTCATTTCAACATGTACTGTGAAAACATTCACCAAAACAAAAAAAAACCAGTGGAAGTCAAATTTTTTTCGATATATAATCAGACCTGAGGGATACGGCTGAATTCGTGAAAATGTACACATAACACCTTTACTCCACCCTGGGGGTCGAATTTCAAAAAATCCTGAAAACACTTTCTAGGCATTTATATGAAGAATCCGTACAAAAATAATGAATTCAATATTTCGAAAGACTTATTAGATATGACGAAAATCATGAAAATATATGCATTCCATTTTTACTGATAACTTTTTATGCCTCCCTTCCGAACGCCAATGGATAATTAAATTTTGTTTAATCAGTATTACTTTTCTCTACGATTTACATATATGTACGTACCAAATTTTAACTTTCTAGCATAAGCCGTTCTATAGTTAGGAAAAACTCCCCCACCCCCCCCACCCACGTACCATACTACCCCTATACAAAATTATATTTTTCCAACATGCTACTACCATATATAAAGACTAATTTTCAGTTTTATATCAGTATAGCTTCTCAAGATAAAAAATCGGAACTTTTTACCCTCCCCCACCCTCTACACCCTATCACTGAAATTTTTATTTTCTGCTAGGGGTCTATTAGGCCCACTTCTGGTAAAAATTTTAAGCATCTATCTTACACCGTTCTTGAGATATGAGACGTGATTTTTTAAAAAATTCTTACCCCCTCCACTCCCATGCTCCACCCTCTCCCCTTCAAAAATTTTACTATCAGCAAACTTCATTTGTCCACCTTTATACAGAAACCGAATTTTATTTCTCTAGTGCAATTGGTTCGTGAGCTATGGTAATCTAAAGTTTTTCGACCCCCACTACCGTACGTCACTGCCACCTCTCAAAAATTTGTTTGCGGTCTATTCTCCTAGTATATCTACAGATGATCATTAAGTTTTAATTTCATGAAATTAACCGTTTAGGAGATATGGATTTTAGAATGTCTCGATCTCGCCTTTCGAACGTTTCGGACGCATTATTTCCGCCCCCCTACACTCCTACACCCCTTCACCAATATCAACAATATTTTTGCACATGGGTCCACTATCAAAGCTCTATATAGATTTCAAGTTTCAGCTTCCTAACATAAGCGGTTGCTGAGATCTAGAAACCAACATTTTTCGTTTAAAACGCTTCACCCACCTCCCCCGTCACAGGGGCCTACCCAGTCTATTAAAAAAAAAATTCAAATTTAATAGCTCATAGGGTTTGGGACATATAAGCCCTCAAACGTTAAAAATCCTTTCTCAACTCCGTCTTACTCGCCAATGGTCAAAAACTATCAATTTAAAAGAGCCCATATAGTCTACCCAGGAAAAAATTTTTGACTTGATAGCTCAAAGGGTATGTGAGCTACGAGCCTTTATACACATACGGCGTACAGACGGACTCAAATTTCAGTGTCCCGATTACTAGGTGGAACTACTCAACATAATATCGATTCTTAAATGGCTAAAAGGGTGATTAGCGTGAAATTGATTGCGTTAATATCCTGCATCGAATGGTACAGGTTTCATTTCGTAAGATCACTTTTGAGACTTTTTGAGCCGCTTTGTCTTAAATTTCTACGCCTGCTGTCTAATCAACATTTTTCGTGAAAATATAAAATTCAGGGTAGCCAAATTTTTCGATATTTCAGATCATTCACAAAATTTCATTATTAAAAAAAATATTAAAGGGAGTAAAGTTTCCCCAATATTCAGCAGAAGAGAAGTTTTCATTGATGTAATCTACTTGGGAAGAGTGGCCATTACGCGCAATGCCTTTATGTAGTTAGGGGATTAAAAGGACTTGGGCACAGACAGACCTTACCGAAACTCTAAGTGGTCTACATTCGAAATAAAACGCTGTGTAAATTTTGTACCATCAACTCTAAATCACACAAGCCGAGTGAAAACAGTGCAAATTGGATTTTATTTGACAGAATTCTTAATTAATATTTAACTTTGTCGTAGAATATACGCGAGTGTGGTACACTACTCGTACCTTCGCTAGACTCGTTACTAAATCCAAGCCTGACCTAGTTTTAATCACTTTGTTGAATTTATTCTCATTCTGTGATATAAAATTGACCTACAAGCTTCAGCAATTAAAACTAAATGTTGCTTTGCGCTTAAAGTTGATGCATCAATTATTAAATTCCACATACACGAGTATCTCACAAGGAACACATTGCAATTATTTCGGACTGGGGAAAGAATTTCGTTCGTTTACCGGGGGAAGGTAGCGTTTGATGTACAACTTTAATCGGTTTCGGTTTCTGGAACCTCCGCCACAAATTGGAGTTCCAAAAGCCCATCCCAATTATCCATTTCGGTGGCCACCACCACAGCGAGTCACTCGTAACGAGTTTAATTTCGGGCTGCTAAAAGTTGAGACAAACTGAAAACAAAGTTACCGGGCGAGCAAATTTGTGGCAAATGAAAACTGCCCGGGACTATGTCCACTATACGATGCACTCACTGGGAAGGACATGTTTTGGCACTTTTTCCAGGAGGTGTATGAATGGGTCATAGAACCGTCCAAAATGAACCGAAGCCTAGTTGCTAGTTAACCCCATCACGGGCAATTTGTCACAACGCGAAAAGTTTAATTAACACACCGGACATTGCCAGTGAAAATGGGGGGGTAGTAGAGGTCAACCCCTTGAACATGAAACTTGTGAAAAAAAACCGTCACCGCACTTGTCCGTCGTCAGATATCCGGAAGGCCAAAGAAGAGGGATGGGAAAGGATCAATTTCATGATGAATCTGTTTTATCGATTTATCATTAGGGAGCTAAGTGGCTCTACTATCGAGATATGACCGAGCTATGTTTGCTGTCTGGGGATGATGGGCTCGAGTCGAAAGGGTTGAATCTAGACCTAGGGGTGGTGCTCTTCGTGTACAGGAATGCTCAATAAATACAAATTTGAATTTGTTTTGTTAGATGAATTAAGTGGCTAATTGAAGAACTGGTTGATATCTCTTCAAACAGATTTGAGTACACGTAATTAAGAACAAAGACGAAGAGGAAAAAGCAAAATGTTCGAGTTAGAGAGGGTCTGGCGAAAGATTTGATTGCGTTGATTACTAGGATGTTTTTCATTAATCAATATATTGAAAATAAAAAGGCAACATGCTTTTTAATTTCTGTTGCATGGGATTTTATGAACACAGGATTAGAAATTCAAGAAAAATCTTCAGACTTCCTTAAAGCTGGATTTGCGGCCACTGTTCTGGATGCGGCCAAAGTCGAAATATCGTACTGATTGTTTCGAGACAAGGAGCTAATTTGGAAAAATAATAATTCTTAATAATTTTAAATGTTACGGGTTCTAATGAATGAAAACACCTATCTTATGACTTTAATAGAGACTATACTTTAAGAAGTACCTTTCCGTACATGTGGGATCATAACGGACCCATAGACGGTCTATGTGATTGGACACGCCAAATATCCACCCACTTTCTCACAAACGCCAACTCCAGATGGAGAGGATTGAGCAACTGCGTCATATCTAGGAAGATATGGCCGCCCTACTGCCGGAGCAGAACAGATGAACTCTTGACTTGGAGCCGTGTTGACGTCTCCAGAGTCACGGCAGTCAGCACGGGACACTGGCCGATCGGCGACCTCGTGGCCAGACTGGGTATTCCCTTTAACGTCAATTGCCGCAGCTGTGAGCATACAAACACGAAGGAAACCGTTACCCACCTGCTTGTTCAGCCCTAGCTAGAGCCAGACTTCGAGCACTAGGCAAACCCTTCTTTAATAATCTTGATGAGATCTCGAAAAACAAGATTGGAGAACTGATTACCTTCTTGAACAGCTCTGGATGGATATGATAATCCATTCTCTGTAAATCTCTATATCTACTTCTTAAGCCCTCAACGACCAGGTTAAACGGGTTGTGGTATCAAAACGGCGCTTCCTGTGCTAATTGGGCCCTGTTTTCAGCAGACGGGCCACCATGTAAACCAACCAGCCAACCATGTGTTTGGTCGCTCTAAGCTGCCACCCACCTTTTTATACTCTAGATGAAATCATATAGAGTATTATAAGTTTAATCCAGCCCAAAAGTTTGTAACGCATAGAACCAAGCCTCGGACGAAAAAAAGTTATATATTATTTTTTGTTTATTTGTGCCCAAAAACCTCAAATCCGCCTGACGTCCGTCCGTCCGTCCGTCCGTCCGTCCGTCCGTCCGTCCGTCCGTCTGTCCGTTAGCACGATAACTCAAGAACGCCTTCACCTAGGATCTTGAAATTTTGAATTTGGAAGTTTGGTTGAATTTGTAAGGCTAAGTTCGTTAACGGGCAAAATCGTCCTACTCCTTCGGGTAGCTGCCATACAAAATGTCCTTAAAACACGTGTTCAAGAATATTGGTCGATAACTTCAGAAGAGTTTAAGCTACGACTTTGAAATTTTGTATGTGTTATTTTCCCAATAGTAGGAGCTAAATGTATGATTATGAAGAAAATCCTGTAAGTCCTTCGTGTAGCTGCCATACAAATATCCTGTCAAAATGTATTTACTTAATTTACGTAACTCACTATAACTCAAGTAATCTTTTAGGAACGAATTCGAAATTTTGTACAAATTAGTTTTTGGTGAAAAGGAAGTTTGAGTTTACTAGTCAATGAAATCCTTTTACTCTTTCTGGTAGCTCCCATACAAAATGTCCTTAAAGCACGTGTTCAAGAATATTGATCGATAACTTCAGAAGGGTTTAAGCTACGTCTTTGAAATTTTGTATGTATTATTTTTTCAATAGTTGGAGCTAAATGTATGGTTATGAAGAAAATCCTATTAGTCCTTCGTGTAGCTGCCATACAAATATCCTGTCAAAACATCTTCACTTAATTTACGGAACTTACTATAACTCAAGTAATCTTTTAGCTATGAATTGGAAATTTTGTACAAATTAGTTTTGAGTAAAAACAAAGTTCAGGCTTACTGATCAGCGAAATCCTTCTACTCCTTCTGGTAGCTGCCATGTAAAATGTCCTTAAGACACGTGTTCAACAATATTTTTCGATAACTTTTGAGCTCTTCAAGCTACGAATTTGAAATTTTGTACACGTTCATTTTTAAATGGTTCCAAGAAAAAGGATAAATATGTAAGAAATCGAGTGAGTCCTTCCTGCTCCTCCCATGTGAAAGTCCTTTAAAAAGGACATTTTTTTCGATGACTTACCCAGTTCAAGGTATGAAATTAAACACTGTATATTGTCTTTTAGGTTTGAGTAGCAATCTAATGGCAGTCCTTAATAAAGGACATACAACATCCACACACGTAATTCTACTTTATCCCCAACTACAATATAAATCGGAGTTCAGTATTCATCTAGAGTATTATACGATTGGCTTGCAGCCGATCGTGACTGCAGTATGTTTCTGTTTATACTCTAGATGAAATCTCTGAGTATATGTTTAAGTTTAATGCAGACCAAAAGTTACTAACGCATAGAACGGAGGCTCGGACGAAAAAATGGTTATATTCAATTTGGGGGTAAACTTGTGGTCAAAAACTCCAAATTGACGTCCGTCCATCTGTCTGACCGTATGATAACTCAAAAATGCATTGACCTAGGATCTTCAAATTTTGAATATAGATGTTTGGTCGAATTTGTAAGGCTAAGTTATTTATTGGGCTTATGCTTTAATAGAAGCAATGACAGTACTAAATCAATGGAGTAGCTAAATTTGTCACCAACTCTCATCAATCTTTCTGGGTGTCCATATAAGGTATGGTGGGCATCAATAATAAAAAAAAATCTATGAACAAGTTATAAAGCATACGAAAATTCAATAGGTTTAGAATTTGCAGACAGTCATATTGTTTTTAAGAATAATAATAATCAGTTCAGTTTGTTCTCTGCGACTAAATAAGGTTGAAAGTCGTAGGGTAGAGAATAGATTGTCATAACTCATATTTTCAATAGTAATGTTAAGTTTAAAAGCTATGAGTCTCAAAAATATATGTTGGACTACCACCAGACTACAACTACCTTTGAGTACCAACCAAATAAGAGAAAACTACATTCTACTTTATCCCCAACTACAATATAAATCAGAGTTCAGTATTTCATACGATTTTCTTGCATTCGATCGTGACTGCAGTATGATTTCTTAAAAATATTGAAAATTAATGTGTTCATCGAGCACTAATAAAAACGATAGGCATTCGAGCGGCAATGACAATTCGGGTGTATCGTTTGCTTAGGGTAAAGTTTGTCTAAAAGGACGAAGTACGAGTATTTTGACCCTTTGACTCCAAAATCAAGATACAAGATGTGGATTTCATTTAATGTCAACTGATTCAATCCTGCTAGGTTTTTTGTCGGACTGATGGACCTCTACTCTTCAGCTGATAATGTTTGCAAACGACGAGGTTTCACTTCGTTTCAAAAATAATAGCAGAATATACAGGTGCGCCATCTTTTATATCGGTATGTAAACATTGAATAACTTTGAAAAAAACAACTGATTTTTATATGTGAGGTATTTTTATTCAATTTGGTCCTTTGGAATTTATTTGGATTAGTTTTTGAATACAACATCAATCAAGTGGCTGCCTCTATTGGCCACAGCAAAATTGGCCCTTTTTGCTGCGTTTTATATTACTTTTTCGAGCATCTCGGGCGATATAGCGATGATTTCGGCACGAATGTTTGCTTTGAGGTCTGAATCTGGAGATCTCGGTGGCCAGTCAATGTCGCCTCTTATCGACATCAGACGGCCATGGAATTTTCGTTGCAGAAACTGAATTGTTTCATTTACAGTGTGGCATGGCGTACCGTCTTGTTGAAACCAGTAACCATCCAGACCTTTTCAGGCATTTCCGGGCAGACATAGTGAGCTAACATCCCCCGATATTGTTTTCCATCGACTGTTTCGTTTTGTCGGAAAAGAAATGGCCCAATGATAGTTTTGGCGCAAAGGCCGGCCCAAACAGTCACTTTTTGATCATGCAATGGCGTTTCATGGATCTCGTGTCGATTCTCCGTTCCCCAAATGTTTACTAACGCCGCCAAAGAGTGTGAAATGGGCCTCGTCGGTCATCAAAATTTGCTTCCTAAACTCAGGTTCAGTGTCCAACATTCGAGCGACTGTTTGGTCGTATTACAAGCAACGTGATCGGTCTGTCGGCAATATTCAATTCTATGCAATCTAGTCAATCTGTTGAAAAATGTCAAAGTTATTCAATGTTTACATACCGACATAAAAGATGGCGCATCCTATAGTTGGTCACAAGTACAACAAAGATACATTGAAAAGGAGGAACTTATATTTGGTAACAGAAATGCAACGTTTACCAATCGATTGGTCAAATAATGAACCGGACGAAAGAGAAAATTATGGACTAGGACTATAATGTTAACGTAACAATTTTCAAAAATTGCTCCATTTATTTTAAGTTTGAATATTTTATTTTAATAAAATTTTAGAAGATATTCAAATTATACAAAAATACTTAGAATTTTCTACTACCTGGTTTTCTTGTTAACATTAACTTTTTTAATGGGATAATCATAAAAACTATATTCTCATTAACTATTTTTTCTTGTTAAGTTTGGCCCTTTTATTTGGATATTTTAATTGGTAATTAGGTAACAAGTTATAATTGGCCCGTTGTTTATGACTCTTTAAGTGTACCGATTATTTTAACTAGATCAGGATGTGGCAGGTAGAAGCTGTTCAGACTATAAAGGACATGTATTTTGAAAGTAACAACAGATTTTACCAATCATTGAACGTGAACGTTTGTACGGAATAATTAAACAAAAAAATAACTCCAGCAATGAATTTTTTTGATCTTCTAACGTCCGAAGCTATGGATGAGATTCAACATTGTGCAGATGAGTCAAAGTCAAAACAGGTGAAACCGGTAATTGTGGATACCAAATTTCAGGATGGAAATTTGAAAAAGGATAAACCGAAGCAAAGTGAAATCATCAGGACCAACCGCGAAGAGGATTTGATACGGCAGATGGAACAGGAACTCTTCTCCATGGAGGATGCTCCCATTACGGACGACAATGCGACGAAGAAACTCAGCTTATTTGCAACTAACCACCAAGTCAAGCTACCAACAACCACCAGATCACCTATTAAAAAGAGGAATCACCACGATGTGATCCCGGAATCAGGATTTAGTCAGCCGGCCAAGAAGGCTAAGCAAAGTGAGGGCAGCAACGCCGCCAAAATTGGCATCAATTTCTTCGACGCTCTCACTTCCGAGGCTATGCACGAGATTGAGAGCAATATGGCAGCCAAGATACCTCCCAAACGTAGGTATGATGGTGCTCGGCCCAAAAAGTCTGATCTTGTTGAATCAGTCATAGTTAAACCGGTCCAGCATGAGAAGAAGAAAGCTCCTGGGGCGCAGATCAGGGGCTTACCGGTGGCACAACATGGTGTGACACCAACGGTACCTTCTGATGATCGGGCTAAAAATTGCAGTGCTATTGGTGCAGCTAAAAATACGCCGGTTGAGAAGAAGCAAACCACAGCGGAACGGATTAAGGGATTTTCAGCAAGCTTACCGCCAGGAGATGTGACACCAATGTTTCCTGCAAAACAGGAACTTTCTGAAGCCGAAGTTGTTCAACAAACAATAGCAGCATGGATCCAGAAACCTTCAGCGTACCTACCAGCAACATCGAATGGAGTTTCGAATATGAGATTAGCAACTACCGGAAACGACAGCAACATGCAGATTGAGAGAAATGTGACTGTGACGTTGCCTCAACCCAAAAAAATTGCACTGGTTCAAGATGAGATGGTCAGGAAACCAGTGCCACTAAAGTTACCAGTTAGCACCACCATCAAAGCCAAAAAACAGCGGATCACAAACTTTTGTAATGCTGCTACAAGCGTACCGCTTCATCTGGACGAGCAAAGGAACGATAAGTCCACCGGAAAGAAGGATATCGTTCCAAAGTGTCTTCCAAAAATCAAAGCCACAGAAGAGAAGAAGCCGCAACCATCCGCAGTTCTAACCGATGACCTCCGTAAGATCTACAAAGCGGAATTTAAAGCCACTTATGGGTCATACCGATATTTACTGGGAAAAATTCAACAACCTGCCAATTTTGTATTGAAATTGGGCAAAATGCTGGAAATAAAGAAAAGTGCAGACGGCGAACTATTCATGGCCGACGCATTAAAAACAGAAATCCTGGATGTTCACAAACATATGTGCACCCCGGAGTTTGTTGCCGAGAAAGCTGAAATGGAGCGGCTTCACCAAAGGTTGGGATATTTAAAAGGGATTTTAAAAAAATAAAATTTGTTAGAATTTAAGGCATGCTTCACCACAAGTTAGAATTTTTGTAAATTTATTAGAATTTTAGGTATACATATATGATAGGTTAAAATTAAATTTGTCAAGTAATATTTTCTGTAAATTTGTTATAATAGTATTTAAGGTATGACGAAAAATTTAAATAAATGGATTTAAATTTAAAAAAGGTTTATACATATTTATCTTAAAACCGTTTCCGGTTCATTGAAGAGTTTACTTTCCTTTTCAGTGGGAATCAAAAATTGCTCCCATAAGAGAAGCTGAAGGTCTAGAAAACTGTCTTATTCGAATTCTACTCTTTAGATTGTACTTGGGATCGATCTGAAATTTGAAAAAAAATTCTACTAGACGTCATATAAGCAAAAGATGTCCGTTTGTAGTATAACGTTTGAAGCTTCATAGGTCACAAATCCGTAAAAGGTTTTTTTGTGGGTGAAATGGTGACGTTTGGGGTTTGGATATACGGGTTTGAGTAATTTGCAAAAAACGCTGTTATTGTTTGTAGCCATATTAGGATGGTGCATTAAAACATTTTTAAGAACAAGTATAAAACATTGAACTACTCGCACAATTTTTCCAACTAATTACTCCAGGAAGATAAAATTTGGTTTGTGAATAAAGCTTTTAAAGATTGGAAAAGCCCGTGTAGACTATTCGAATTTCGGTATATTATGTACACTAAAAGCCCATAGAAGTAAAAACGAATTTGTTGCCTTATCAGACTTAAGAGATATGACGAATTGTTAAAAAGTATACAAACACATTACTTCCACTTAGGGTTTGAATTTCGAAAAAATTGTGGAACAGGGTAATAGACGATTTCATAAGAAGCAACTTAATATCTCATAAGACACGAGGGATTTTTAAAAATTTGTGAAAACGTAAGCAAACTCTTCACACCCCGTTGGTTCCTGAAATTCGAAAAATCGTGAAATTGGTTTTTAGGTCATTACATCAAATACCGTAATAACCAATTTTATATCTTATCAGAACTAAGGGATGGCCATAATTGTGAAAACATATGCAAACCCTTAGTGGTTGAATATCCAAAAATGAGAAATGGGTTTGTAGGCGATTATATAAAAAGTCTGTGTAAGTGCAAAGCGATCTAATATCTCATCAAACCTAAGAAATA
Source organism: Beris morrisii (assembly GCA_951812415.1). Lineage (NCBI taxonomy): Eukaryota > Metazoa > Arthropoda > Insecta > Diptera > Stratiomyidae > Beris > Beris morrisii. Next base: position 113,028,860 of record OX638312.1, on the reverse strand, counting down.
TATCGCAGCATACTACCCCCTTACACCCTTTAGGATTGAATATCTGAAAATACTGAAATTGACTTTTTGGCTCATATATGGGAAACCTTAGGAAGTAAAAATGAATTCTATGTATCATCAGATCTAAGCAATATGTAGGAGTCTGTGAAAACATATGCAACCTCCTTACACCGACTTGAAGTGGGGGTTGAATATCCAAAAATCGTGAAAGGAGTTAATATATAAATATGGAGACAGCACGAGAATGTAAAAAACTATTCAATTTGATAAAGGACTCAGTCGAGTCCGAAACGTCACGCAAAATAGTATTGAACCCGGAAAACTTGTATTTTCAACAATTCAATTACTTATCATTTCTAAGGGCTATGACGGAGTTCGTGAAAACTTGTTCAACCCTTTTATACCCTCTTAGTAGCTCAACAAGAAAAAACTTAAAAACAAGATTTAGGTGATTATTACGCAAGACCGTGAAAGTGAAAATATATTCGATATTTGATCAGACCTGGGGGATATGGCAGAATTCGTGAAAAAGTATACAACCCCTTTACACCCCCTTAGGGGTCAAATTTCAAAAAATCCTGAAGAAGCCGTAGAATAAAAATGAATTAAATATTTGGGAAGACCTAATAGATATGACGAAAATCGTGAAATTATATGCATTCCATTTTCACTGATAAATTTTTTCGCCCCCCCCCCTTACGAACACTAATGAATATTTGAAATTTTTTTTATCTAAATTACTTTTCTAGTTGATTTACATATACATACCGAGTTTCAACTTTGTAGCATAAGCCGTTCTATAGATAGGAAAAACATCCCCCACTCTCGTACCATACTACCCCTATAAAAAATTATAGTTTTCCAAGATGCTACTAATATTGTTCTATTTAAATACCAAGTCTCAGCTTTATATCATTTTAGGTTTTTGAGGTATAAAAATCGGAACTTTTTCCTTTTCCCTCCTCTACCCTCACCCTCTACACCCTCTACACCCAACCCACAACAATTTTTTCTACAAGGTGTCTATTAGGCCTACTTCTATTAAAAATTTGAATCATCTACCTTGAGATATGAGACGTGATTTTTTTGAAAAAATTCGTATCCCCTCCACTTTCATGATCCACCGCCTCCTTAAATAATTTTACTTTCAGCAAACTTCATTTGTCAACCTTTATACACAAACCGAATTTTTTTTTTTAGTGCAATTGGTTCGTGAAATATCGTAATCAAAAGTTTTATACTCCCCACCCCCGTACGCCACTGCCCCACTCAAAAATTTATTTCTGATCTATTCTCCTAGTATACCTACAGATATTCATTAAGTTTCAATTTTGTGACTTAAACCGTTTAGGAGATATGGATTTTAGAATGTGTCGATCTCGGCTTTTTTGCGTTTCGGACGCATTATTTTTTCCCCCACTCCCACACCCCTTCACCCATACTGATAATTTTTATGCAAATGGGTCCACTATCAAAGCTCTATATAAATTCCAAGTTTCAGCCCCCTGGCACAAGCGGTTGCTTAGATCTAGAAACCAAATTTTTCCATCTAAAACGCACCCCCTTCCTCCCCCCCGATACCCTCACCCCTCAGAATTTGGTCACTTCAAGTCTATTTATAAAATTCAATTTCAATTCAATATCTCAAACCGTTTGGGAGCTACGAGCCTTCAAACGATTTTGAGTACGGCGTACGGCGGACAGACGGACTGAAAATTTTTATTGCTTTTTTCGTGTCTACTAGTCATAAAACGTGAAAAAAAAATTTATCAGGGTAGCAAATTTTTTTTTTTTTAAAATCGATCACAATTCTGTATTATTGAAATAATAAAGTAATATAAATTTTTATATCTCTGGTACCGTAACGGATATGAAGGTTAAAAGGCTGAGGGTAGAAAGCAACAAATTTTACTTTCTATTGCACTTGAGGTGATTCTAAATCTTTCACCTTTACACCTGTATGTACAAAAAGAAGCCAGACTCATGACGTACCGACTTCTAACTTCTGAGGATAAGAAAGCGAAGAAAATAGCCTCCACAGACCTTGTGAGAGAGCTTGAGAGCGACCCTATTCTCGACATTCCGATTTCGTAAAATATCATACCAAGATACAACTTTGAAATAACATTCAAAGTAGTGTTCCCACCGTGAAAAGGCTGGGAAACACATCTGCCTGAATTTGAAACGGGCTTATATGGTATACAGATGGCTCCAAGACTTGAGAAATGAGGGAGTTGGAGCTGGGGTATATGGACACAGATTAAGGGTAGACATATATGCCAGCCTCGACAAGTCAAATACGATCTTCCAAGCAGAAATTCATGCAATTGAACCATGCATCAGGGAAGATATTGGAAGAGAATACAAGAGTCACAAGATCTACATTCTCTCTGACAGCAGAGTAGCATTACTTGCTCTAAAAGCATTTTGCTTTAGATCCCACTTAGTGTGTGATTGCTTAGAAGAACTTAAGAAACTAGGGAACTCAAATATAGTCATACTGGTTTGGGTGCCTGGACATAGTGATATTGTAGGCAGTGAGTCTGCGGACCAGTTAGCAAAAAAAGGAGATGATTTAAAATTCACAGAACCAGCGCCTTTCTGTGGAATGCGAACAACTGCGGCAAAAGAAAGACTGTTGGACTGGATTAACATCCAAGCTGACCTCCACTGGACAAGGACGATGGGGTGCAGACAGTCCAAACCGTTCTTGGAAGGCCACTCCAAGAAATTAACCTCCGATTTGTTCAATTTGAGCCGGTATCAGGTTCGGCGCTTAATTGCGCTAATTACAGGACACCGGAAGCTTAAAAAGCATCTGCATACGATTGGACTGGTTTCAGACGATATTTGCGGATTGTTTGAAGAAGACGAGGAAACTGCAGAGCACCATTGCCATTGCGAAGAACTCGTACACAGGAGACTCAGACTTCTGGTACATTACTTCCTAACACCATTGATACTCATGTCTAACTCACTCAAGAGTCTATTAAAATATATTGATATAACCACCCTGATTGAGTTATAATCAGGGAGGACAATCACAATAGGCCCACTGAGGCCGCAGTGAATCGGGATTTTTAGACTGTCCTCCATCATCTACAATCTACAATCTTTACAAGATTGAAAGGTAGCTCAGAAAAATAAAATTTTTAGATAAGCAAGAACCAACCGTAAAACATTAATTTAGTTATAGGAAGAATCCAAATGTATTGTAACGCTCTAAAATATTAACTAGGATTCTTTTTTTGTAACCTACACCACATCTCAGAATAAAACGCGTTCCGGATTTCTACCCAAAAAATAAAAGTCTGGGCGCAAAGACTTTTGTCAGATTTACGTTTTTTTTCCAATAGAAGTAAAAGCGAATTCGATCTCATTAACCTAAAAGATTTTCGGAATTCGCGACAATTTGTTACGAATCTGTTTTCGGCCACTAGCGCAGCCTCCAATTCGCATCCAAAATAATGGGCTCCTTTGGACCTGGACAGCATTATCTGCCGACTGCTCTGGAGCCGGAGGGGGGGGGGGGTTCGAAAAACAGCCAAAAAAGGGTCACCATCCTAGTTTATGCTGTCGGAAAGAAAGAACCGATGAGGACATAGAGAAAGGGAAAAAGAAAGGAATCTAGCCGCACCACTACCGTCCTGAATCACCTACACATGGAAATCGCGATGCGAAAAAGAGGCAGAGACCGTCAAGTACAAAGGCCATCCTTGTCCGATGGACCCCTTTCTTTGGAGATCTACTCCATTATGTCTCTAGTAAGGCTAGCGGACGTGAAACTGAAAAAAACCCTGGTGTCGTCTCCGTTTCGCCCACAAGCCAGGATACCTAAACAAAAACTACTTGAAAGAAAATATAAATGTGCATGCAGAAAAAAAGAGTTTCTTTTTTATAATAATTCATAGACTATATAATTCAATAAAAAAATTAGGTTTTAATATAAATAAGTTAGTGTTTGTCTTCAGTTATTAATTTGGTTAATCCATTGGCGAGCGATGAATCGTTGGGGCCCTTTCCGGTCGTTATTACTGCTGGTCTATAAATGTATGTATAGGAATTTACGTGCAGGCACTAGGTTAGGTTAGGTTATAGTGGCAGCCATCCAAACCATGGATCGACTCACTTAGACCATTCGGTTGGTCCATTGTGATACCACACCCGTGACACCTTAATGAAGTCCCATATAGGGAGTTATTGTAGCATTGCTACAGGGGAAAGCTAGTCGAACCAGCCACAGATGCGAATGAACTTGGCTAGTTCATCAATTCGTGCTCTGGCCATGTCCCCGAGTCTGGAGAAGAAGTAGATGCCCATGGCTCTGAACCTACAGCTGGCTAGCTGGGGACACTCACAAAGTAGATGCCTAACGCTCTCTTCTTCTTCTTCACTTCTGCAGTAGTCATTATATTGAACGCCTAAGCGTTGTGTATGTCTGCCAAAGAGACAGTGCCCTGTTATGACTGCCGTAATGTTACGGGTCTTTTCGTCGACTTCTTCGGTCGACTTCTTTTCAGAAGATCGGCAGTCCTTCTAGGATGTATTACTGGCCATAGCTGCCTGGAGGCTTTACACGTAGTGAGGTTAATCCATCTTCCATTGGTCAGCTCCATTGCCTTCCTGTCAAGATTACTCTTGACGTAATTAAGCGGTATTTTTACCGCTTGGGTTGCATGTATAGCAGCCATTTCAGATCCAGTTTTGGCCAGCTCATCGGCTGCCTCATTTCCTGGTATCCCTTTGTGTCCCGGAACCCAGCACAGGAAAACCTTATGAGTTACGCCCAATGTTTTCAGACGCTCCCTACACTCCCTCACTAGCTTTGACTTGACTAGGTTGGAGCTTAGAGCTTTCATTGCTGCTTGGCTGTCTATGTAAATCTTTATACACGACTCTTCGGGAAGATTTGTTGCGGAATTTAGTATGTCCACTGCACTGCTTACGGCAAAAACCTCGGCTTGAAAGCAGGCACTACAAACAAATTGTCTTGTCGATTTTTTTTCCCATCAACTGTCCACCGAATTTGGATTTTTTTTCCGCGATCACTACTTGATAGTTCTTTTCATTTTGTACAATATTGCCACTTACAATTTTTGGGTTTTTGTCTCTTTAATGCACTATTATTTTTATAGTTCACTTTGGGTGTATTTTATCCTCACACTTCCGAAGTCTAAATTACTTTCTTCAACAAAAATGTATGGAGGTGGACTTTCGTCCCTTGTAGCGACCTCCTAGCTCGAGCTCTATCACCTGTACACCGTTTTCAAAGCCCAAAAAATGTTCCTATCTCGATCGCCGTGAAAAAAACGGTTTTTGTGACGAATGCGATGTAACATTTGCGCGGGAAGCGATGTTCTTGTAGTTTTTTCCTCGTACACGTAGATGCCGCCAGTAAGTAGCCAAGATCCAAATCTTATTTCCACCCGATGATTTATTTGGTTTATTGTTATATTATTATTGTTATAATTATTATTGTTATTATTATTGTTACATAAATTCCAAATATTCTGGTAACATACCTTGTGGAGCGGTCGCGTCAAGGAGAGCGAAGAAGAGACATTGTGGATTTGAGACCATTAGCATGCCGATAAAGAAAAAGATCAAATCTATAAAAAAAACCGGATCGATTTTTTTCCCCATCATATTTTAAGCTTTTATAAGTGCAAGTGATTTCCATATCTCATTCGACCTAAGAAATATGTCGGGGTTCGTACACAACCGCTTTCCACATCCTTATGGGTTTGATTTCGAAAATTTTGGAAAAACATTTCTAGGTGCTAATATAAAGAGTCGCAGAAGTAAAATTCATTTGATAACTCGACATCTCTAAAAGATAAAACAAAATTCGTGAAAATGTGGAAAAAAAACCCCTTTTCACGGACATTTTTTTACTCCCATGCCGTTTTCGAGAAATAAAAATCAGAGTTTTTTCTTTCCAAGCAGTCCCACCATCACCCCCCTACACACGCACCACCAACATTTTTTTCTACTGCACCTAACTCCTGTTAAATTTTCAAGATCATATCTGGTACGGTTCTTGACATGTAAAAATTTAGTTTTTTGAAAATTGGCAATCCTACCACTTCAAAAATTTTACATTCAATAGACACAACTTGTAATCCTATATAGAGAAACCAAAGTGTGTCTTCCTGGAATAATTGGTTCGGAAGCTATTGTAATTCAAAGTTTTTTCTGCCGCACCCCACACCCTTCCTCCCCCATTCAAAATGTTGGTCCTGGTCTAGGTTCCTAGTATCTCTTAAAACAACCACAAAATTCAACATTCTGACACCTACCGTTAAGAAGATATGGATTTTAAAATCTTTCAATCCCCGCTTTCGATCGTTTCGGACGCATTCTTTTTTTCCCACACCCCTCAGCCCTTATAGATGATTTTTTTGCTAATGGGTCCACTATCTTAGTTTAGAAGTTTCAACCTCCTAGCATGAGCGATTCCTGAGCTCCAGAAACCAAAATTTTTCATCTAAAACGCTATCCCACTTCACCCATCACATCAACACCCCCAAAAAATATCACTCGTACCAGTACACTCAATATACCCACCAAAAAAATTTCAACTAAATATCTCAACGGGTTTGTGAGCTAAGAGCCTTCAAATACTTTTGCGTACGGCGGACAGACGCACATTTTTTTTTAGCTTTTTTGGTGTTTACTAGTCCTAAAACGTACAAATACAAAATTTCAGGGTTTTTTTGAATTTCAGGTTGTTCACAATACTTTACTATTATAATAAAGTAAAAGTGTAGGTCTGTAATTAATAATAGAATTGTGTACCATTACCCTGAATTACATTTTATTGATAATAGTTCTGTGTTCCAGCTAGATCCTTATTTTCGTTAATGTGATTAGTTAGGAAAATATAAAACTGCCGGAGAATTACACAGCAGAACGACCTATCCTACACATAATCAAGCCTATAGTTAGCCAGAAACTTATTGGGAATAAGGATAATGGCAGCTATACTTAAACTAAGGTACTGCAGGTGCCATTACTTTAAGGTTACAGCCCTGAGGCATCTAGTTATTAAAACATCAAAAAACCTGTCACGTGCACTACCTACATAACGTCCGAAACTTTGCTGGACATCCTAATTCCTCTAATGCAATGACGTGTAGGTAGGTGTATGAGTTGGGAAATTGAAAATAATAATCTCGAATGACTGGTGAAAATGTTTATGTTCTAATTAAGTGGGTGCTAGTGTTTCGAATTTTGTTAGTTTCGGGCTGTTAATCCACACTACCTAGTCCAACTCACTAATATTAAATCAATTAGCTGCCAGCCGAATATTGAAGGCTTAAACACCGCAAAAGCAAAACAAGCAATCATACCACCGGGCTACATGAAGTATTATCTTGGAAACTATACGTGTGTGGGGATACCTTTAATAAAAGCTACAGTATTTGAGTTGGGCGGGAACACTTAAATCAATACACAAATTTGTGATATTGGCAGCACATGGCTCACATGGTCATCAATTAAGGATATGAAAGGAAAGAGAAAATTCCCGGACTATAAATTGTGTGGAAAATGGGTTAGATTTTCATTTTTCCATATCGCATGACGTTTTAACTTCACAGATTTATTTTCTTCACACATGATACCGGTTATTCGCCATAAATTTCGTTTGATTGCAAGCAATTTTTTTAAGTGGTGGGATCGTGCACTTTATTAGGATATGAAATCTAGTAAATTGGTCTTATTTCTTCACTAGTTTATAAAAGATTTTTCGTTTTTAATTTAAAATAATTAGTTATATAACTTTTTTTAAAAATAAAAAGACGGACTAAAAAGTATAAAATAATTTTCCCTGGCTCCATACAGATAGTCCTGAAAAAATGGGGAGGCACCTACTCTCTACACTCCTTCCCATGTGCGAATGCCGGTGTCTAAGCAGGGTTGCCAACACGGCCCAGAATTGACATCGCATTGGCCTCCAAGACTTGTCGAGGAGTATTGTTTTGGTACTGACAACCAACCAGACCAGTATTGTGCCAATCCTGGTGATCAGTACTCCCACGCTATACGAGTATATATTTTAATATTTACATAGAAATTAAAAAAAATTGATTCTGTATCGGCTGCGTCCCTGGTCGCTATTGATAATTATCACTGGCCTAGAGCTTCCAGCGGGCTCCGAAACAGTACTAGCCATCAGCGTAATGACCGACACTCACGCAGATACTGGGGAATGACTGGATTCGTCTCAGTACTGAAACTAAAGTATGGCCCAATGTGTGGGTATTCACGACGCCCAAAAACTGGCAGTCAGTATCGGGCCAGAGTTGGCACCAAGAGTAGGACCGGTGTGATCAAATCGACATTGGCCCCGGTCTAGTAACATTAGCCAGTACTGGCAACTCCGGCACCAGTACTAAGACTGTGCTGTGCCGTTCTGCCTTTCGTACATGGGTTACTATTATCTTGCGACCCCGTGTTTTTCAGGACTAGCTGAATGGGGTTAGGTATCTGTATGGGGCTAGAAAAAATTATTTTCTACTGTTTAGTTCATTTTAAAACATATTTTTTAGAATTTTTTTTTATTAAATAATTATTTTCTGCTTTCCATTTAATTTTATGTGTATGATTTTTTTTTTAAATAGAAATTTAGCAGGAGCCTTCGGATATTGGTAACTAAAGAAAATATACCTAAAAAGTCAGCACTACTTTATTATTTCTGAGGCAACATCCAGATTCAGCTATTTCGACCCTCGAAGTCTTCCTACCATATCGCGTTGATTGGGCTTAGGACAATTGTGTCCAATGAAGATATCCAGAATGCAGTGCAGTGCAGTTCAAGAAGTAAATAAAGGACCAAGTCAAAGCACAGGTGACAGAACTCCAACATATCAGGTAAAATTGAAGTCCTCATCGAACCATGTGCCTAGTCGTCCAGGTTTGAGTGTAGCACTAAGAATAAAAACCGTGCACACAGCCTCAATGGAATACGGATCCAAACTGGAGGACATGTCTCTGGATCTAGGTAACTGGGGGCTGTGTATTCTAGAGTCTAAGGCTAGATTTGAGCTACCTCCACCCCATAAATTATATTGATTTTGAACCACATTTAACGGATATGTATGTACCTGTCCCTAGAGTCTCAGGAAAAAATCACCTTCTGAAACGTTTCAAACATCCACCTATCTTAATAATTCTATAACATTTTGTCACCAGAATATCTCCTTATAAGAAACATCCAAATTCTATTATCAATGGTTCTCCAAATATAAAAATCTGCCAACAGTTTGGGCGCAACTTTTTAATTTTTGAATAGAAGTCCGGAACGCGTTTAACGTTGAGATCGAGTGTTCGGTTCGCGACTGGTAACCAAAAAATACCGTTCTTATAAGCCTCTGGTTATTCTTTAGGTAGTATTCTAAAAAAAAGACCATCATAGTACAAATCAATTCGACACCTCCAGAAAGGACCAGCATTATTGGCAGGAATTCAGGGGTTAATCTGCCTCATCGTAGATATTATGTATGGCAAACTAGTTGGTGAGAAGTGCACTGAGAGAAATAATTTATTGGCAAGAGATTGCTTCAATAAAATTTTCATTGCAGCAATCAAAGTTCATTTACGCTAATAAGAATTAGTTTGGAGCAATAGATATTCGGTTGTACAAAAAATATTCGTTTAATGGAAAAAACACGCAATATGTGCAATAGAACCACTTGATTTAGTTGAAAGAACCGAACAGAAAAATGTCTAGTAACTCACTTTTGATTGCCGCAATATAATGATGGTTGTTGCAATAGAATATTGTTGATCACAAACGACTTTCGGCATCATTCTGCTGTGGTAACCGAATGTATGCTCCGCCAACCGAATGTATGATGTGGTAACTTAGTTAATCCACACTAAGTTAAGTTGCACATAGTGAAATGAAAATGAAAGGTCTTCGGTGGCGCAGTGGTTACGCACGCCAATCCAACACTGGGTTCGAATCCTACCTACAACCAATGGGTTTTATTAAGTCAGTAAGTAAGAGATAATATTTGAAGTAGGAAAATAGTGTCTTAGAAGAGTTCTCTACCTCCTCCCTGGGTAACAAAAAAGAATTCAGTGTAGGATTTAACATTAAAATAACTTAATTTTTTTTAAAGTTTACCAACAGCCCGCGCATCAAAATTTTAAGAGATTCTGGTTGGCTAGACAAATAATTCGGTTGTCGGAAAATATATTCGATACCAATAAACGAAAATTCGGTTCGGCCAACCCAGAATTTCGGTTCCAACAATGGGATAGGAACTTTTACTGCAACCGTTGTAATTCGTTTGGCATATATTTTTTTTGCAGCAATAAATATGTTCTCTCAGTGTGTATTACTATTACTTTACTGAATCTCCTAATGCACAAACTTCAGGTTCCACTATAAAAAATCTTGGCGCCGGGACAGCCACTTATAGTTCACTAAGACCTCAGTTCTCTTTTCAGATACTGTTACAGGTTTACCATGATTTTCTGTCTGCCAGATATGAATATTGATGCAAATTTTGAAGTCGCGATTCGCAACTCATCACTTTTTTCGTTTTCTCTGTTATTTTTTTGAACACAGGATATCTAAAAAATTTCGGGAAATACCGACGACGAAATACAGGCAATTCTATGCTCGTAAAATAGTTATCCGTCTTTTGCACAAAACGCACAGTAATTGTAGATTGCGTTCAGCAAGGTCGTTGAAATTACATTTGGTGAATATGCCAATATGGGGCCTTGGTGACTCTAAGCGCGTCTACAAAAACTGAGGACATTGGTTCAAATCCCTCCATGGACTTGTCTCCCGTCGGCTAAGTATAACATTTTTATAGTTGAAGCAGTGACGGTAGATATATAAAAATATATCCAGATAAAATCGCTACCGATTTGAATATCACCCAAATAACCGTGTCTGGGGCACAGAGTGCCCCAATCTATTTTCAAACAATAAATTAGAGACTTCCTACTTCTATAACATACTCCCGATGCACAATTTTCTGAAACATATGTTATGCACAAATCGAACTGGTCGTTCTCTGTTTTATTTGCTAAATATGTAAACGCAGAAAAAAAGGCAATTTCGTGTTCTGGGGCACTACGTGTATAAAAAGCAAACTGGGCACTAGGTGCCCCAGGACACGATAAGTCCATTTTTGAGAGAGCGCGGTTCTAGGGATAATATCGCACTCCATCATATCACAGACAATTTGATAACAAGATAACTAATGGCCATAGATAGATTTGTGCAACGTGAATATTCATCGTCCCTCTATATTGAACTAGACGAAAATAAGTTGTTGAGTTGTCTCTGAAGAACGGCTAAATTTCCTGCTGGGCGATTGCGAGTGCGTTCAGAATTCAGCATTACGCTGAGTTTTGATCGCACCAGCAACTGCCACCAACTTAGCAGAGAGAGAGTTTTGACCGTTATTCGGTAGAGGCCGGAAGCGGCAAGTTTTGACGGGAGATCTTCTCGGGTGTGCTTTCCGCGCGTCTTAGCAATATTATCGCCGGAAATATATGCGAAATTGTTCACGTTCACTTGAGACAATAAAAAAATTCGATCGCTGGACCGGACGTAATTATCATCGCGAATTAATTGGCGATCGATCGATCGATTCAACTTTCGGTTCGCTTCGGTAGAGTGTTTCGCGTTTAGTTGGGTTTTAGGGAAGTACGAAATAAGAAAAAAATTGAAATGGACGTGAGGATGTTCATTATGTTGGGCGCCATTTTGTTGTGAACGGAGGCCTTGGAGTGAATATTTCGACTTGAAAAAGTCAAAATATTCGAGGGAAAGGAAGGTTCAGGAAAGAGTGGGCCAATTCTTCCTACGTCCGAATTGGTGGCTGAAATCCCGAGCGTCTAAGCTCCTCCACCCTGAACCTCAGCAAGGGGCCATGACGGATGTTGTTTTTGGACAGTCATGGCTGAGGTAGGGTGGGCAGACAGGGCGCTATACCACCTAAGCGCCCTGACAAATCGCGAAGTCGCGCAACTCCACCGCTTCTTGGTCTTTCACGACCTATTGGGAAAATAGTCCCATTTTAAATCACCCTGGAGTAAGCCGACACGAAATTTTTTTGTTGTACAAGCTAAGAGTTTATGGTCTGAAATCTGGGCAAGAACCACCCCACAACTGCCGTCGATAGTCCCGGCCGCTAGCAAGCGTGTCGCTTCCGCTCGGATTTCAGCCACCAATTCGGACGTAGGAGGAATTGGCCCACTCTTTCCTGAACCTTCCTTTCCCTCGAATATTTTGACTTTTTCAAGTCGAAATATTCACTCCAAGGCCTCCGTTCACAACATAGTGCTGACAATAAAATTTCATCTAATGTACGAACCTTGCAGTAGCACAGCAATGAATATGTGTGAACGCAATATCTTTATATTTAATATACCTACACATACAAACGTAAAGTTATCATTTTTCGACTTTAAAAATTTCTAACCTAAATTTCAAGCAAAATGTGAATGCTTTATTGAAGTTCCAAACCATCATTTACCCAAGACTCGCTAGCTGGCAAACATTTGCCGGCAAATTTTTCAAAACTTGCTCAAGTTTTAGCATTCCATTCATCATCTGGGTAATGTATTGTCTGCGACTAAAGTCAATACACTCCTCAATATTGAGTATTAAGTATCTGTACCCATTTCAACTAATGTTTTATGTATTTGTCGTAAGACGTGGGAGTTAGTGTGATTAGTGTATAAGATTAAGGAATTACAGCAAAGTGAAAAACCTTATGTGTACAACTTAAGACTATGCTTAAAACTAGAACTAACCTAGGACTTAAATTGATCTAATTAGTTATACATATAATCCTAAGATTAGTGGATATTCCGATATCGAACTTCGTTCAACAAATTTTTGATGTATGATGTCGATCTTGTCCTTTAATTTTGAAAGAACTTTAACTATAGTAACATTAATATTCAGTATTTCATCTTGAACCTGTCACAACTGACTTCAGTTTGGTTGGTTACTTTGGTTGCTTATTAACGTCATGCAACTCTCCCGTCAAGGAATCGAAAAAAGCCATAAAACCAATTACACCGTATAAAGAAAATTTCTCAGAAAGAAAAAAAATTTTTTATCGGGAAAGACTAAAAACACGTAGCAAAATTACTAGAATAATTTAGTGCAAAATTCAAATCATTGAACTGAAAGCGGAGGATAACTTTTCGTTGAAAAAAGCTACTGAACTGTATGTAGTTCATAAGAAATTCACGAGAAAGATCTGAAAAAGGTGATTACGGCTGAAAATTGGCAGAATTGTTACAATAACAAATTGTCATGCCGGAGTCGTCTCGGGGAGTTTTCCAAAGAGTTGTACTAACTTGAAATTATCGAACAAATTTAATTGGTTTGCCAATGCTCTTTGAAATGTCGGAAACTTGAAACTTTTTCCCTTTACAGATTTGAATTGTGATTGTAACATTTTCTCTGCTTCTTCCATAAATTAAGTTGAAAAGGTTCTTCTGTTTGGAACTGCTTCTATGGCTGCTAACTTGACGTGAAATCAAATTTTGGATAGGGACGAGCTATATATCGCACTTAAAATATATGCTACTTTATGTAGTCCTTGATTCACGTTGAATCACAGCACAGATAAAAATCTGCCAACAGTCTGGGCGCAACTTTATTATTTTATATGTATTAGTCCGAAACGTGTTTAATGCTGAGATACGGTGTAGGTTACTATGAGACCGACAACCTAAGGAATAACCAGAAGGCTATTTAAAACCTACCCCCAGGAGGTTTAATAGGGAAAAATACTTAAATCGGATTTTCCCTGACTATGTTTAAAGCTTATAGAAGTGAAATTGAACTCCAAATCTCAATATACCTAAGAAATATATCAGAATTCGTGAATATGTACACAACCACTTTACACCCGCTTAGTTGTTGGATATCGAACAATTTTTAAGAACGTAGACGCTTATATAAATAGCCCGCAGAAGTAAAATTGCTTTGATAGCTAGACATGTCTAAAAGTTTTAACGAAATTCGTGAAAATGTGGATTATTTTATTTTTTTATTTATTTAAACTGGTAGAGCCTAAAGAAGCCTCACTACTTCTGGAACTACGACCTAAGAGGTATTTTGTTCCTGGCTCTTAACCACTCCCTAGGCCATATCGATTCCTTTGAGAAAGGAGATGATTTTACTCAAGGGATTCTTCGACAGGTCTTCCTAGGTGAGAGTAAATATACCGAGAATATGCCTTCTTGATCTGGCCACTGCACCACAATCACACAGAATGTGTGTCGTGGTTTCAGATGTGATATCACAGAATCGACATGTATCTAGTGATACTTTACCGATGTCCGGAAAAATATCCCATTATGACCCGTGCGTTATACCTGCTTAAGGAAAGGAATTCCGACGCTCTCCTACTTGAGAAGGTCAGGAATTTCTTTGACTGTCTAAGTCCTGAACGTGAGTTCCAATAATCTTCCACCTGAAGATTTACCCACATTAAAATACCATCCTTAATAAAGCCTTTACCTACTCCACAGAATGGTTCCAGGCCAATCATTGGTGAGTTGGCTCCCCGCTTAGCTAGCTGGTCAGCTGAATCATTACCCGGAATACCCTCATGTCCTGGCACCCACATCAGGGTTAGACTATTATGATGTGCCAGCTATTTAAGAAGAGTATGACAGTCCCACACAAGCCTAGAACGGAAACAATAAGATTTCAACGCTAGCAGTGCCGCTTGGCTGTCAGATAGGATAATAACTGTAGCGCCTTTTGGCTTATTCAGTAGAAGTTTACCTGCGCACAGCTCTATGGCATGTACCTCAGCCTGAAACACAGTGGCGGTTTGTCCCATTCCTATGTGGATTCACGGACATTTTTTTACTCAACCTCTGAACGCCAATTTGAACTTTTTTTTGCTTTAATTACTCTAATAGCACATCTACATATACGTATTAAGTTTCAACTTTCTAGCATAAACCGTTTCTAAGATATAAAAAACCACCCCTCAACCTCGTACCATGCTACCTCTATAAAAAATTTATTTTTCTAGGATGTCTCTATAGTGGCTCTATATTATTCTAAATTTTTAGCTTTCTATTTATTACGGTTTTCGCGAAATAAAAATCATAATTTTTTTCCTTTCTACCCTTTTTCACCATCACCTCCAACACCCACATCCCCAAATTTTTTTCCCCTACTAGAGCTCTACCGACCTTAACTCCTGTAAAATTTTCAAGATCATATCTAGTTCGGTTTTTGAGATATAAAAATTTAATTTTTATTAAAATCGCTCTTCCCCCACTTTCGTGCTTTACCTCCCCCTCAAAAAATTTACTTTCATTAGACTCCTCTTGTGATCCCATATACAGAAAATAAATTTTATTTTCCTGGTGTAATTGGTTCGGAAGTTATTGTAATTCAAAGTTTTTCAGGCCCAACCCCCACACTCCACCAAAACACCTTCAACATTTTAGTCCTTGTCTAATCTTGAAGTATCCCTAAGGATAAAATCACGCAGTTTCAATTTTTTGACATCAATTCTTCAGGAGATATCGATTTAAATTGTTTCAATCCCAGGCTTTCAAGCTTTTCGGACTCATTGTTTTCCTCCCCACTTCCACACCCCTCAACCCCTTTCGACCATTTAAAAATTTAAAATGAGTCCTCTATCATAGTGCTACAAAAGTTCCAAGTTTCAGCCGACTAGCATAAGTGGTTGCTGAGATTTAGAAACCAACATTTTTCGTCTAAAACGCTCCCCTCTTCTCCCTCCTCATACCAGCACCACTCCAAAAGATACCAGTCGTAGGGGTTCACCCAATCTACCCACCATAAAAATTTCATCTTAATATCTCAACGGGCTAGGGAGCTACGCGCCTTCAAACGATTTTGCGTACGGCGGACGGCGGACGGCGTATGGTGTACGGTGTCTACGGCGGGCAGAGGGACATTTTTTTTTGCTTTTTTGGGGTTTACTAGTCCTAAAACGTGAAAATACAAAATTTCAGGGTAGCAAATTTTTTTTAAATTTCAGGTCGATCACAATACGTTATTATTAAAAAATAATAAAGTAAAACTAACGTTAACTGTCCGAATATTTCTAGAGCCACTGTTGCAATCTTAAATGCGAATTGTCTGTGTAAATGAAAATTAAATGAGGGTATCGTCGTTTTTTTCCTATTTGTTTGGGTTAGTGTTATAATCATTGAAGTACTAGAATTGCCAACAAAGTTTATAAATTATTATTTCTTTTGATTATGATGCAAAGTAATAAAAATTTACCTTTGTTAAATCATAATTAGTGGTACATTGCACGGTTTCATTATGGGAATTTTTTCTTGTTGGCGATATTTTTCAAAAAAAATCTGCCAACAGTCTGGGCACAACTTTATAATTTTCGGGCAGAAGTCCGGAACGCGTTTAATTCTGACACGCAGTGAAGGTTACTATGTGACTGAAAACCTAAAAAAGGTTCGGGAAGCGGTTAGAATGGGGTCGCGCTAAAATACTTAAATACCCCTGTCACATATAACATATGAATTACATAATTGGGTTATACTCCAGGAAGAGGTCTAAGTGATAGTATAATATCAGTTAATACGCGATTGGAAGGTTTTTCGTGATTAGGTTTTTGACCATTACATGAAATCGGAAATGCATTTGTAGGCGATTATATAAAAAATCTGTGGAAGTTAAAACTAATCTAATATCTCATCAATCATAAGAAATATGTCGAAAACCTTACGTCCTGTTGGAGTTGAATATCTAAAAATACTGAAATCAACTTTTGACGATTATGTAGGAAGCCTTAGGAAGTAAAAATCAATTCGATATCCCACTAGAACTAAGAAATATGTAGGAATTTGTGAAAACATATACAACCCCCTTGCACCCACTTTGGGGTTGAATATCAAAAAATCCTGAAATGAGTTTTTAGATATATGTAAAGAAAGCCCGAGGAAGTGAAAACCAATTCGATGTCTTATCACTCCTAAGAGATATGACGGAATTTTTCAAACGTTTTGCGTACGGTGTACGGGGCACAGACGGACTGAACATTTTTTTTTGCTTTTTTGGTGTCTATTAGTCATGAAACGTGGAAAAAAAAATGTTCAGGGTAGCAAATTTTTTTTTTTTTTAAACCGATAAAAATACTGTATTATTTAAATAATAAAGTAATTGATAATAATAGCACTATCACATCAATTATTGCTATGTTTCAAGGAACTGGGTAGTATATGCAGTTGATACAACTATTGCAGTATCAGTTAGAACATACCATATACACAGTAAACAATTTTAATACTCTCAGAGTAGGCAATTTAGTGCCTACTCTGAAAGCAATAAAATTACTATTGTCAAATTTTTTTTCCGCACTATTGTGATTTTTACTACTTACGCTGAAACACATCACTATTAATGCGGAAATTTACACATAAGTGTGAAAATCAATCGCTAAAAATGTGTAAATTTACTGCTGGTGTGGAGAGGTAAAATTTTACAAAGCGTCAAATTACAAACGGTGTGGAAAAACTAATATGCACATGTTTATGTTTGCTTATTATTATAATTAATTTATTGGTAATATAAATGAATAAACTTCAAACGAATGATCGGTAGATAAATTCCCAAACGTATTTTGAAGAGCAAAGGACACAACAATCGACAATTGAAATGTGAATTAAACAACGAAGCGGTCAAGATAATATAATACATATCACAAAAAAAAAACAAATTACTACTCAAAATTACACGATAAATGCTTAATTTTATACACAATGACAAATTTTACACATTAAAAGTGGGAAATTTCATTCGGAGTTGTAATTTTACATCTAAAGACGCATTGGAATGGTTTCTTCGTCTATTTCTACGTTTATGATGATGTTACGGTGTTCAGCAATTATAGTAGTTTAGACAAAGCTAAGTTAACCCGTCAAATTAGAAACCCGTCCCAATTCATGTTTCAAACGTCAAAGTCAAACTTGAAATGTATCATAATAATGCAAATCTTAGCCAAATTTTTGAAAAATTCTTCCCACTTGAAATGGGTATCTCCCGGAAATGACGGAAATCTAAAGGAAAATAAAATTCTGTTCCTTTTGATTCAATAAAAATTTTTATGCCTACTCAGTCCTTGACTTCGTCATGAGGCATTAAATAGATTGCACTTACAACCAATTGGTCATTCTATTTAGTCGTAGCACACAACTATTCAGTAACGCCACAGTTAGAAAGGTGGTATTTCTAAACCCGCGCTGGCAAATTGGTTATGACAACTCCCAGAACGTTCGTATACTACTTGACGACTAGTGGTGTTACTTAGGTAAGACGTTTCCACGTTTTTGTCTGGACGACCAGACGTACGTCTACATGGACAGCTACGTACTTCATCAGTTTCGGCGGCAAATAACGCTTTGCCCTCTTCAATGACAATTTCCCAATTACGGTCATCAATTTCTCCAATCTAAATTTCATCTCGAAGTTTCGAACTTGACCTTTTTGGGGATAGGTTCTTAGCCTATCTCCCAACCATCCGGTAGACCGACGACGGTTAATGTTGTAAAGTACAAAAATGAGGGAGAAGAAAATGATTGCGACCATGTCGTAAGTGTGACTCGAGCTTTGGACTAGCGGTCATAAAACATAATATTTTCAACTGGACGTTCCGCAAAACTTTTCACCTTGTTATATTCAATTGCTTAGAAACGCTGAAACTCGGGATGCGTCTTCTCGGACAAACACAGACTACTTGGTTTCAATTTTCAACTAGAAAAAAGAAAATTTGGAAATTAACTTACTGACGTTGTCACGACGTTGTCATGACCGTTCTATCGGGTTTCGTATACAAGTAAATTTGCTGAAGCAGATATTGCAATTAAATAAAAAAAAAAATAAAAAGAAACGAAATACGAACAAGAGATCTCGATAACTCGTTAAGACGTTTATCACACTCAAGTAATTTCAGCACTTGTCGAAACTTTTCCTCATCACTTCTCTCTCTCTTGGACCAATCCCAGGATTATTTTCCTTGTGCGTAGAACAACATTCCGACATGGATGATAAAATCTGAAGACGTAGAAAGGATCTGTTCATTTCGGTGAAAAGAAAAGTTGTGCTTTGTCATTGTGCTTAGGTGGATGTGAGAAAAACTCCAGTAAACTCATTAAAGGATTTCGTTCAGCCCTAATCAAGTACCTGTGTCTATTGCTTGTGCTGATGCAAGCAAGTATTGAGGAGATTAACCGCCCCCAAATTTCGTTCAGCTAGGGTGGCAGGACGAGAAAATTAAATGGACAAAAAATGAGAGCGAGAATCAAGTGATGTCTTTCGGATAATTGGAACAGTTCTATTCCAACATCTTACTTCTTGACTCCTGTTGTTCTCGAAGGGAGTCTCAGCACCCTCATTCCTCCTTGCACGAGTCAGTTGCTCTTGACTATGCACTCAATGCCATTCTTCTCATAAGTCTTTCGAATTTCCGAAGCTCTTATCCTGTCCTCTTATTTCCCATCTCGATTCATTTTCCACAAAATCCCCAATGACAATGGAAATTTACAATGTGTACGTCCGCCTTTAGTTTTACCGGATTTTTGGATTTAGCCCTCAAGCCGGGGGTAAGGATCTGCCACACAACTCACAAGAAGAGTTTGCTTTCTGAATCCGGACAGAAAAGACTTGGAAGTAGTGTTCCCGATGTATTGGCTAGAACTTCCTGGAGAGCTGGAACGAAGAAAAATGTTGACGGGTTGACAGTCCGACTAAACAAGGACTTCCGACTTTCGGAAGATGGGTGGCCCATTATTCGCAATTACGAACGTGAGGTATTAATTTTGCTAATTAATGTGACAAATGCCGGGAAGGACGCTGCCAAAGGTCATGTGGTCGTCTCGTATATTTTCTTCAGTCCGAAATGAAAGTGACGCATGATCCTGTAAATGGGAGCCATTACTTACAGTGGGATGGGTCCGGATTTCGTTCCATCGCTTTAACTCCTTTTGTCTCTTTTAATGGAGGATGACGACCCGAATTATTTTAGGGATTCTCGAGGCAGAAATGTGAACTACGTTGGGGTCCGGAAATTTATTTTATTTTCCCAATTCGGAGTCGGTTCAGGTCGGTGCTTCAAGCTGAAGAGGGTGGCTGAAACACAAAACGTATTTTACCATTTGATGTTTTAAAATTGACTTCAATTTGTTGTCAATCTGTTGAGCAGCAGGTGAATATGATTACGGACTGATGACGGTTCGAGCAGGTGGGATAAATACGTAACATATAGAAACTTAGATACGAAATTTATGTTGCAAATTTTGGGGATTTGAAGTGAACGGAAATGGTATTTGGACCGGGCTGGACAAAGATCAAATAGTAAGATATAAATTTTGGAAGATTGCCTTCAAGTTGTTGGTATGGAGTGACATGAACAGATGTGACAGCAAGGAAAGAAGCATTGCGGGTTAATTATGGGCTTATTTAAATTGGTGCCTTTCATGAGAAAGGGTAGGTATTTTATGAGCCCGTTGTCCAGTTTAAATTGCCACTGAAATTAAATAATAGTAGGAAATTTTTCCTACTATTAATTGATACTATGTGAATTATTTTCGGGGAATTAGTAGGTTTAAGTTCCTTGATAAAGAAAATTGTCCCATTCAAACTGTGATACATAATTCTTTTCAACCTTAGTGGAACATCTTTCCAGATAACTTTAGGCTTCTTATGGCAACAATACGTCCAACAAATAATCTGTTCGAAGTGATATTAAAATCTAGTTCAGAAATTAGAACTTACAATATTATGCGTTCCTTTCCGATCCAATATAGAGTAAAGAAAAAACTATACAGTTACAGAGCAGAGCAGAGCAGAACAGATCAACAGGTATTACTTTTTACATCTGGATGGCGTTGAGACTGTAGTAATACCATGACGCAGTCTACAGGCTGCGATGTGTTTTAAGCCTCGCTAAATAGTAGCATATACTGTTTAAAACTAGTTTGTAGAAGAAGTAGTACATTTCAATGGTAATAGAAACGTAGTACATACATTCAAACAATTATTAAATAATAAAACGGGCGGAATATATAACCACGATCGGAGTACGTTGTCAAGTGTTATATATTAGTTATTAAATTCACCCACTTACTATGATATTCTACACCACATCTTCCACCTTTTACAAAAATTCAATTTTTCTGGATTTTTGGGTTTTCTTCCAATTTTCTCTTTTCAATTTTATGAATGTTCTAAATTCAAAAAATAAGGCTAACACTGAAATATGTTAATGTTTTTGAAGGATGTATGAAGAGGCTCAGTTTGAAGTACACAGTAAAAAAAATCCATGGAATTTTACATCTTTTGGATAGTAGGCAAATATGTCGCACCTTTTCAAGTAAATTTACATTGGTATTGGTGTATGGTAATAGTCAATTTGAATGCAGTTTTCAATTTTCGGTCAGTCAATTTCAATTTACAGTCAGTAAATTTCAACTTCGGGAGCAGTAAATTCACTGGATATTCTCTTCAATTTACACTCTAAAAAAAGTGTATAATTAGCACTCTTCAAACAAGACTTCTAATATTATTTCGTACTTACTTACTCTTCATAAGACACTTGGCTGTAGGTAGGAATCGAACCCGCGATCAATTCTAGTTTTTGCCGCGTAGGTTTGGCGTGCGTAGCCACTGCGCCACTGAAGGCGTTTCATTTTCGTTTCAGTAGAAAAAAAAATCTAGCGAAGCGTGGTTTCATTATAATATTACATGCTTTTCGTCATAAAATTACACAAAAAAGAATGTAATTTTCAATTCATATATTGGGTCTGGCAAAAAGGTTTGTGGCGTTTTCCCAATAGATGGCGTCAATTGCAAATAACTCAATACAAGTCGCAGCGACATCGTATCGCTTCGTTTGGAAAGGTGATAGTTCGAGTGTTACTGTGCGTGTATAAACATCGAAATTGATGCAGTGGTTGGAAAGTTGTTTGCGTTTGAAAAGCGGAAACCACTTGATTCAGTTTTTCAACCAGAAACCACAGAAGTTCTTCTTCGATGACATCATGGCTCTACTCGAAAAATGGCGAAACATTGTCTACAATAATGGAGCATATTGGTTGGTTTAAATAAATTCATTTTCACACTATAAGAAAACCAGTTGAATTTTACTAAAAAAACGCCACGAACTTTTTCCCAGACCCAATATACATATACAAAACAAAATTTTTAAAATTTTGAATAATTATAAAAAAACTATTAACAGTTTGGGCGCTACTTTACTATTTTTTGAGTAGAAGTACGAAACCGGTTTTGGTGCGGGTTACTGTGCAACAGGCAGTGCAACAAAAATAAAATTCCTAATAGCGTTTTGGTGATTATTTTCACGTTTCAACTTCCTAGCGTAAGGAGTTTTTGAGATAAAGAAACAAAAATTTTTCTTCAAAAACACTGAGCTCACCTCGCACTACCAACCCCGAAAAGTGACCACATAAAGAGGTCCACCAAAGAAATATTAACTTAATATCTAAAAGTTTCCATACGAAAGACGGTGGACAGATGGATTTCTTTTATGTTTTATTAGAAGTCTAGCCTTGATATTTATCTAAAATTTTCAGGTTGGTCAAAATTCTTCATTACTAAGATATAAGTTTAAAAAAAAAGAAATTCATCATTAGACCAGATCGCTTAAGCGGGTCTTGACACTTCAAAAAATTAATTTTTTTGAAAAATTTTTATATAATAGTATGTCAGGATCATGTCAGGAATATTGTCTCAAAATTTTAAGTCGATCGGAGCAAAACTGTAGGAGTGAGAGAGATTTAAGGCCTTATGCAGGTCTTGACACTTGTCACGAATACGCGCGTAATGAGGACAGTCATCGCATTCTCACGGCCGGGAAACAAGCGTAGGCTCAGGCCTGGGAATCCAGAATTTGACTCAGACAGGAACAAAAAAGGATGCATTGGACCTTGCAGCTGCAGCAGGACCTGCACTTTATGGGCCTGGAATCGATGATTCCATGTAAGTTAAAAAAAATGTTTTCTCTGTTTTTTTTCTCTTTAAAACTTTAAACGCGTTTTTCTCAAAACTACTTTTTTGAAGTCGCTTGTCAAAATTTCTCAAAATCTAATATATACCGATCGGCTTGAAATTTTGCACACTGCTTTTAGACATGGTTGACTTGTGCCTGAACGAAGGATTTTTTTAACCTTCAATTATAACTCATTTTATAAGCCAAAATATGGCAAAAATTTATGGAAAACATGACACTTTTCGTAAAAAACGCTACCAAAAATTAAATTTAAATTTTTTAAAAAAATCCTTCGTTCAAGCACAACTCACATACTAACAGAAAAATTTTGGGTTTTTGATTTCAGTTAAAAAAAATCTGCCAATGGTCTGGGCGAAACCTTATTATTTTCCGGTCAAAGTTTAGGAGCGGTCAAAGTCAGAGTATATCATCAGTTGTTTCGAAATTATGAGGTTTCTTAAAAAGTTAGTTTTGTTCTTAAAAAAAATGTTTAAAATAGAGATTTTTAGCCGATTAAACATTGTCCCGTGCATAGTAGACTATTTGAATTTCGGTATATTATGTACACTAGAAACCCAGAGAAGTAAAAACGAATTTGTTACCTTATCAGACTTAATAGATATGACGAATTGTTAAAACGTATACAAACCCATTATATCCACTTGGGGTTTAAATTCCGAAAAATGGTGAAACATGTTTTTAGACGATTTCATAAGGAGCAACTTGATATCTCATGAGACACTAGGGATTTTGAAAAATTTGTGAAAACGTAAGCAAACCCTTCACACCCCGTTGGTTCTTGAAATTCGAAAAATATTAAAATTGGTTTTTAGGTCATTACATAAAATGCCGTAATAATCAATTACCTTGAAAGTGAAAATATATGCGATATCTGATCAGACCTGAGGGATATGGCGGAATTCGTGGAAAAGTATACAACCCCCTTTTCACGTCCTTATGGGTCGAATTTCAAAAAATCCTGAAAACGCTTTCTAGGTATTTATATGAGGAAGCCGTAGAATAAAAATGAATTCAATATTTGGAAAGACCTAATAGATATGACGAAAACCGTGAAAATATATGCATTCCATTTTCACTGATCATTTTGTTTGACCCCCTTCCGAACGCCAATAGATATTTGAAATTTTTTTTGATCTAAATTACTTTTCTCGATGATTTACAAATACGTGCTGAGTTTCAACTGTGTAGCATAAGCCGTTCTATAGATAGGGAAAACACCCCCCACCCTCGTACCATGCTACCCCTAAAAAAAGTTATATTTTTACAACATGCTACTACTACAGTTCTATAAATAATAAGTTTCAGTTTTATATCATTAAAGGTTCTCAAGATATAAAAATCGGAACCTCTTCCTTTTCACCCTCCCCCACCCTCACCCTCTACACCCACGCCACCAAAATTTTTTATCCTGCTAGGGGTCTATTAGGTCTATTTCTGGTAAAAATTTTAAGCATCTATCTTACACTGCTCTTGAGATATGAGACGTGATTTTTTAGAAAAATGCTTATCCCCTCCACTTTCATGCTCCACCGCCCCCTTACAAAATTTTACTTTCATCAAACTTCATTTGTCAACCTTTATACACGAGCCGAATTTTATTTGTCTAGTGCAATTGGTTCGTGAAATATCGTAATCTAAAGTTTTTTACCCCCACTACCATACGCCACTGCCCCCACTCAAAAATTTATTTCCGATCTATTATTCTAGTATACCTACAGATATCCATTAAGTTTCAGTTTTTTGACATTAACCGTTTAGGAGATATGGATTTTAGAATGTGTCAATCTCGGCTTTTTTGCGTTTCGGATGCATTATTTTTCTTCCCACTCCCACTCCCACACCCCTTCACCTATATCGGCAATTTTTTTGCAAATGGATCCACTACCAAAGCTCTATATAAATTCCAAATTTCAGCCTCCTAGCATAAGCGGTTGCTGAGATCTAAAGACCCGTCTAAAACGCGTCCCCTACTTCCCCCCTCACACCCCCACCCTTAAAAATGTGGCCACTTCAAGGAGCCTACCCCGTCTATTCATAAAAAAAATTAAATTTAATAGCTCAAAGGGTTTGGGAGCTACGAACCTTCAAACGATTTTGCGTACAGCGGTCGACGTACGGCGGACAGACGGACTGAAATTTTTTGCTTTTTTCGTGTCTACTAGTCATGAAACGTGAAAAAAAAAATTTTCAAGGTAGCAAAATATTTTTTTAAAAATTGATAACAATACTGTATTATTGAAATAATAAAGTAATTACCCGATTTACGGTGACTACCGTGAGGGCCCTTTTTGTGGCATGGTCAATTTCACGAGACTCTCAATGGCTGATTTGTTGATATTTTCCTTTGAAATTTTCACAGAATGTTGTTTAAATGTAGTACTTTTATATATAATACAATAAATTAAAATCGTATAATTCTTGTAATATCTTTTTAAAAAATTCAAGAAAATATGCTTCTTTTTGGCATTTTAGACCCGCATAATCTACGCTACTAAAAATAATCGAGGTTTTTATAGCACCGCAAAAACTATATTAAAGTAAACTAAATTTTCAAAAGTTCAAAGATATGTTTTCAAGCTTGTGATAGTTTTCCTTCTGTTATACTCGTACCCTCAATGACATAGTTTCGCTTTAATTACTAGTTACCAAAGTAGTGTTCTATCCCAGTCAGAAATTGCAGATTGCTATGGCATCGAATGCACAACCCTAAAATTCAGAGTAATTATTGTAACTCCCTAATGATCCTTAAAAACGGCTACTGAAAACTACTAAAATCCTCAATTTCAAATACGAATTCAGCACTTCATTTGGAGCAACCTAAAAGAAACTAGAACCAAAAATATTATCTTCATGAAAGTATTTAAATATTCCAGCGTTCATTGTTTTTAGTGACATTATACCTACATAATCCAATTTCAAAAATTATTAGTAACATTAAACAAAAATTATCTAAACAATCTAATTTTGAAAATTACCTGCCCCATTTAATTTTACTTAAATCAATTTAATTTGAAAACCAGAATTGTCTATATCCCACATAAATTAAGTTCCTTCCTCTTTCCCGTACAATTGCTAATCGAAAAATTAAATTTGATTTCGTATTAAATCCTTTGAATTCACCCGAAACCAGAATAAATCAATTTTCGAATCGAATTAAATTTAGTTTTCCAAAGCTAGCGATTTTCCCAGTCATAAACTAAAACGGCGCAGCACTAATTACCAATCATGGCAAATTTTATTGCCGAAAAACATATTCAATGCCGAAAGGATGGCCACAATCAAAAGTTGTTTTTTTTTGGGGGGGGGGGGGGGGGGGGGTTGGATAATCCTTTGATTATTGTGCGTTAGTTTCGATGTAATAATCAGGCATTAAATCAAAAGATTGACTGCATTTATGCAAAATGGATTGGGGCTGTTCAATAAATTTCAAATCGATGGGTCCGTTCTGGCTGAAAACAAAGGGGACTTAGGTTGTCGTTCTGCCCAACTGGCCGGCCTATGCGTGTCGGAAGTGTAACCCTTTGCTGTGAATAAGTTAAATTTACGTATGAGAAAATGTTTCAGATTTTCAAAGAATTACTATAACGTGTGAAAATTTATTTCAAATTTCCGAACATTGTTTCAATTTAGTACAAGGCGGAGTCTTTGATGTGATTAATAACCAGATAAGGGACCGAAATACGATACAAGTCTGCTTATTAAGTTCAACAGGTTCTATAAAAGCCCTTAGAAAATCAAATAGTACTCAACGCAAAGTATCGTCTTACATTTGAAGCCAATCCGGTCCTTGTAAACGATCCACAGCTCTCGGTTTCCGTCAAACAAGAAGTCAAAGCAACACTTGTGAACACTCAAACATCAAATTCTCTAGATTCTGGGGATGATTTTTTTTCCTTTAACCACCACTCGATCGCTTCAAAACCACTTCTACAAATCACCCGATGCACAAATTCCGATATCTCGACTAAATCGGTGGTAATCCTGGCTTAAGTAGAGTCACTCTTTGCCACCGAGCAAATAATTCGCTAACAAGGGGGCACCCACTTATTACGGCACTTACTTCTTCTCACGTTCACCGCAAACCCGGCACCTTTTTCACCAACACTATTCTTTCTGCTTTCGGGCAAAAAAAAGAAAATTTTCCACACAAACGGACACAACCACCCTCAAAAACCGAGTCTTTCACTCCTAGGAAAAGAAAAACCCCTTCGCATAAGAACTCTTATTCGATAAAAAATTTAAAAGTGAAAAATCAAAAAAAAAATCTTTCTTTTCTCACTAATTTTTATTTCGCACCTTTCTGATCGAAACGAAAAGAAAATAAACAAATAAAAACGAAACCAAGAAATCACAACTGTCCACTAAAAAATACCGACAGCAAACAAGGACATCAGAGGAGATTTTCATTTACTGTGCCCGGCAGAACGAGTTTTGTTCACTTCCAAACAACACGACAACCGAACATGAACTGTCGATGAAAATTCCGAAAACTCTAGGCCAGGCCCGACGTTGAAACATGTTTTCTGGATGAAAATTGAAAGCTTCGTCGTCGTCGTATCCCAACATCAAGAACTGCTCAAAGGAATTTTCCAGCCACTGCACTCGAATTAGGAGCGAACCTACCACACGATAGAATGCATTCCAATTCGATGCCATCGACAACATACTTGCATGAAGGATACGGTTGGGGGTTGATTGGGTAGCAAGGTTGAACGGATTCAAGCTCATCCACGTGATGGCACTGTGAAATCTCGGTGTACTTGCGAGGAGAAGAGCTCCACAGATGTAAGTGTGCACGATACTATCCTTTTATTAGTTATCAGCTGTGATCCATTCAACTTTTTTGTTGTTTTCAATGATTTCAGGTTTCATTGATCAACTTCTTCAGTTTGCAAGCTAATAATCCAGAAGTCATCCCGGATTAGTGTGTCCTTCGATGTGTCGAAACCAAAACAAAATCGGGATTAGGAACTGAAAAAGTTGAACAATAAGAGAAATTGATACTGAGTTGTTCAATGAATCCATTCAATGTGAAATATTTCAACAAACAAAAACTTAATTCAATATTTAACCATCTCTACATCCTTTTAAATTAATTATTTAGATGCATCCTTTTAATTATAAACTTCTTAACTTTATTTATTATTTATTTATAATTTTATTATTTTAGTTATTTCAATAATTTTTCCTAAAAAAACTGTTGATTTAACATTAACTCGGAACTTTGGATCGATTCAGTATCTAAATTTAATACTAAATTAAAAATTTAGTTGCGATTTCGGATCAACTTAAGTCGTTCAACTTTTCGCTTTCAACGTTTCCCATTCAACTATTGCTTTCAACTATCAATTTCAACTGGTTTCTTTCAATTTTCGCTAAATTACAAGAAATATTCCTCCTATTTATCAAACAACTATACAAACTCCGTATGTGCACTCCCCCACAAAACTTGAACCATCAACAGAATTGAAGTCAACGAGCAGGAAAAATTGTGCGCACGGGTCACGGTTTGATACGTTTTCGCGCGGTTCAGTGCGCACAATATTTCTCCATCTTCGGCATGATTCTGTGTGGTGAATTTCCCCACAGTTTCTATCTAAAATACTTCAACCACACGCGTTCCACATGAAGGAGTCGACATATTTTCCGTACGTACCGAATTGCAGTAGTCACCTACTAAAGTGGCTATGCTTATTTTGTATTTTGTTATTCTATTGAATGATGTTGAGGTGGTCAGTCAATTTACTTTCGATTGAAGCGATATTGTGCTTGAGGTCGGACGAATCTCTTTCGCTCGAACAAACGTTGAAAGAATCCTTGAAAGTTTAAAGAGTTTCGGCAAGGAGACGAACGGAATTGAGTAATCAATCAGAGAATCACCGGATAATTGACAGGCGATTTAAATTTTTCTGTGTTGATAAATGACAAAAATTGATTTATTGTTTTTTTTAGGGCTTAAACTTATTAGGTAAGTTCAGTCTAAAGTTATATATAATTATAAGATGGTTCTATCCGCAGCTGAGGTACTAGGGTCAGAATTTTTCCACAATAGTATACCTGTTTGTAAGAGGCGAATAACTGCCATCTTAATCTTTCAATGGATAGGAGTTCAACTATTCTTGAACATTTTCTGATTCAATTGAATTTTAACTAATTGCAGATTCTTAATTCAACAACGCAAGAATGGGAAGGATTAAGATTCAATTCAATGTACGTCGGTCCTGATAGTGGCACAACGATTACCCTGAATTTTTAAAATGAGGAAGATTCGTAGAAATTTTTCTATTCAGGAAGCATTATCAGCAAAAATTATGCGGTTGACTTTCCGGTCGCTCTATACCTACATGAACGAAATTTTCAAGAGCATTTGTATGGAATCTTCTCATTTATTAACATACCGATGTCACAATAGGTAGGAAGCAATCGTACGATACTCTTAAAGAAATGTCCGTTTATCATATAGGTACTCCAGCGAGTACTCGAGCGTGATTTTGACTTAATTCTGTTATCAAAAGTTGATAAAATGTCGAATGGTGGTACTCTACCTGAACTGAAATTTAATACCGCACGGAAGAAATTTTGCGATATCTATGCACTACCTATTTTAACTTTATTATTTTAATGAAAAATAGAATTGTGATCGATTTAAAAAAAAAAATGTTTCTTTCTTTTTTCACGTTTCATGACTAGTAGACACCAAAAAAGTAAAAAAAAAATACGGTCCGTCTGTACGCCGTACGTCGTCCGCCGTACGCAAAATTGATTAAAGGCTCGTAGCTCACAAGGCTTTTTAGCAATCAAGTTGAAATTTTTTATGTGGATGGGTTGTTCGGACCCCTTTAAGTTGCCAAAAAAATTTCGATATGAGTGGAGGGGTATGAGAGTGGGGAAAAATAATGCGTTGTGCTCTTCGTATACCTACACACAAATATCAACATTATTGCTTAAAACGTTCGTAAGGTATGAAAACCCAGTTTCGGGCTGTCAAGGCTCATTGTAACTTCCGTACGCTATTGTCCATGCAACAGACCTTCAAGTCTATCCACTGCTGAAAGTTGTTCATAAGCTATGACCTATAAGAAGAGTTACTAGTCCTAAAACGTGAATATACAAAATTAAAATAACTACAAATAAGTATAATAAATCTGAATCGAAAATATTAAGTTCATAGTATTGGTCATTAATTTGTTATCAAGCAAAGACATCTCGAAAAAATAGACAAATTTTCAGAGGACATTTGCCTGGAAGCAGCTTGAAAGAGTTGGTTCATTTTCTCCTCGTAGAATCTTCTAATTGTAAAAAGTATTGTGTTTAAAGTTTTATGCTTTATGCTTCCAAGCCATTAGTTATTCAAATTTTTGATGGAGATTGCTGAATGAGTCAGAGAAGAGAGCAGGTTGATAGGACATGACAAGTTCGTCAAATTTATAAGCGATCTGAGATGTTTTGGGGGTGATTAGTTTTTCCACGATATTTCCGAAGGGATCGCTATGGGCCCTCTTTTGGTGCCTAGTGTGCGCTGTGACTCAGCGTGGCGCCCCTTCCTAAAACTAAAACTAACTAACTTGCTGAATGAGTTGTTTGATGCTGACGATTCTACTAGTCTCATTTGGGGGGTTATACCATATTTTATACGGTTGGACTATGGGGTGAAAGATAGTGGGAAGGTTTCAGGCGAAAAGTTTTGATTTCTTCAAAGTGATTCGGAGTTCTTCGGACGAACTTATTCAACAACTGGCTGAGCTCAAATAAGAAATTTTTCTTCCAGAAGGGTTTTTAGAATTTTACCGATACTCGCAACGTGGCTAGAAATTTGTTATCGAAGCTCATCCGGAAAGTTGTTTTTTTCGGTGACAGGTTGTAAGCCTAGGGCTCAACCACCTATGATAAAGGATATTTATGAAAGTAGGGAAGACTATAGAACTAAGTGGGATTCGAACCTTCGAACTCTGGATTTATAGAGAAACTCACTCACTAGGCTACCGAAGCCGCCAGGATTACGATTAATTATACCAGTTTATGACGTTGTGAATTAGAAATTCCTGTCCCAAAACAAAGTAGGTTGGTGTCTTGGGTTAGTTTGACTAGTTTTATGGCAGCTGACGATGTCAATGAAAAAGTAAACTTGAACACTTTCTTCTTGATAAAAATAATGAAATTTTGATTATTATTATGTAAATAAGCTCAGCCCTACTAAAATCTTTAGTTCATTGACGTAATGTCATAGTAGAGAAATATAGCTTTTCGAAAACGCGTTCTTGTTAGCGACGGTGTATCAATTCAGTTTGAAATTAGTGTCGATATAAGGGGTAAAGACAACATTTTATACTTCATAAATGGCAAATATCAGGAATAATACTAACTTTTTATTGATCTTAATGAGCGCTAGCAAAATGTTCTTTAAAATCGGGTGGAACATTATATAAATTTCATAATGTATTCAAAGCTAAGGGCGCTTCCTATGTTCTGCGATAGGCTCTTGTTAGTGATTGAACGATTGACTGAAGCTTTAATATTTTATTGATTTACTTAACTACGCATTAACTCTTTGTAATCAGTCTAAAGAGCAGCTGTATAAATCAGGTATCAAAACTGATGTTGCTTGACACCTAAAAAAGTTCGAATAGAATGCGTTCATTTTTTCAATACAAGACTATATTAAAAGCTTTGGGAGGTGCTAAGTGAAAGCAACTGATGGATTTTTGAATTAACGTATTTTTTGTTTTTAGTATTTAGTATTAGTATCTTCTTTTATTATTTTTTAATAATAAAGTATTGTGATCGACCTGAAATTTCAAAAAAATTTGCTACCCTGAAATTTTGTATTTTCACGTTTTAGGAATAGTAGACACCAAAAAGCAAAAAAAAAAAAATGACCGTCTGTCCGCCGTAGACGCCATCTGCCGTACGCAAAACCGTTTGGTGGCTCATAGCTCACAAACCCGTTTAGATATTAAATTGAAATTTTTATGTTGGGTAGATGGGGTGAACTCCTACGATTGGTGTCTTTTTAGTGTTTTAGACGAAAAATTTTGGTTTCTAGATCTCAGGAACTACTTATGGTAAGAGGCTGAAATTTGGAACTTATGCTGTACTATGATAGTGGACCTATTTGCAAATTGGTGATAAGGGTTGAGGGGTGTGCGAGTGGGGGGAAAACAATGTGTCCGAAACGTTCGAAAGCTGGGATTGAAGCATTCTAAAATCCATATCTCCTGACCCGTTCATCTCAGAAGTGTAAAACTTTGTAGTTATCTTAAGTGATACTAGGAGAATAGACAAGAGCTAACATTTTTAACAGGGGAGGTGGAGTGTAGAGGTGCGGGGTGAAAAACTTTAGATTACAATATCTTCCGAACCAATTGTACCAGGAAGATGAAATTTGGTTTCTGTATATAAGATTGCAAGTGGAGTCTACTGAATGTAAAAATTTTGAGAGGGGAGGTGGAGTACCAAAAAGAGGGGGATAACCATTTTTCAAAAAAATTTAATTTTTATATCTCAAGAACCGTACCAGATATGATCTTAGAAGTTTTACAGGAGTTCGGCCCAGTAGACTTCTAGCAGGAAAAAAATGTTGGTGGTGCTGGCGAAAGGGGGTGACGGTGGGAGGGGGTGAAACGAAAAGAATTCTGATTTTTATTTCTCGAAAACCGCAAAGCATAGAAAGCTAAAAATTTATAGAGTCACTGTAGAAGTATCCTAAAAAAAAAATGTTTGATAGTGGTAGCAAGGTACGGGGGTGGGGGTGGTTTTTCATATCTCAGAAACAGCGTATGCTAGAAAGTTGAAACTTAGTATGTATATGTAGAAGTACTGCAGGAGTAATTAAAGCAAAAAAAGTTAAAAATTTGATTGATGTACAGAGCTGGAGTAATGCGGTGCGACTGATAACCTAAAGATGAAACAGGAGGCTATTTGGAACGTTATTTTTTAGGTTGTCAGTCGCATAGTGACCTACACCGCATCTCAAAACATACTGCAGTCACGATCGGCTGCAAGCCAATCGTATAATACTCTAGATGAATACTGAACTCCGATTTATATTGTAGTTGGGGATAAAGTAGAATTACGTGTGTGCATGTTGTATGTCCTTTATTAAGGACTGCCATTAGATTGCTACTCAAACCTAAAAGACAATAT
Organism: Beris morrisii; assembly: GCA_951812415.1. Taxonomy (NCBI): domain Eukaryota; kingdom Metazoa; phylum Arthropoda; class Insecta; order Diptera; family Stratiomyidae; genus Beris; species Beris morrisii. Next base: position 112,995,687 of record OX638312.1, on the reverse strand, counting down.
TCAGTGTTTAATTTCATATCTTGAACTGGCTAAGTCACCGAAAAAAAATGTCCTTTTTGAAGGACTTTCACATGTGAGGTGTAGGAAGGACTCACTCGATTTCTTACATATTTTTCCTTTTCCTTGGAACCATTTAAAAATGAAAGTGTATAAAATTTCAAATTCGTAGCTTGAAGCGTTCAAAAGTTATCGGAAAATATTGTTGAACACGTGTCCTAAGGATATTTTGTATGGCAGCTACTTTGTTTTCACTCAAAAATAATTTGTACAAAATTCCGAGTTCATAGCTAAAAGATTACTTGGGTTATAGTCAGTTCCGTAAATTAAGTGAAGACGTTTTGACAGGATATTTGTATGGCAGCTACACGAAGGACTAATAGGATTTTCTTGATAATCATACATTTAGCTCCAACTATTGGAAAAATAACACATACAGAATTTCAAAGACGTAGCTTAAACCCATACGAAGTTATCGGCAAATATTCTTGTACACGTGTCTTAAGGACATTATGTATGGCAGCTACCAGAAGGAGTAAAAGGATTTCGCTGACTAGTAAACTCGAACTTTCTTTTCACTCAAAACTAATTTGTACAAAATTCCGAATTCGTAGCTAAAAGATTACTTGAGTTATAGTGTGTTTCGAAAATTAAGTGAACACATTTTGACAGGATATTTGTATGGCAGCTACACGAAGGACTAATAGGATTTTCTTCATAATCATATATTTAGCTCCAACTATTGGAAAAATAAGATATGCAAAATTTCAAAGACGTAGCTTAAACCCTTCTGACGTTATCGACCAATATTCTTGAACACGTGTTTTAAGGACATTTTGTATGGCAGCTACCCGAAGGAGTAGGACGATTTTGCCCGTTAACGAACTTAGCCTTACAAATTCAACCAAACATCCAGATTCAAAATTTCAAGATCCTAGGTGAAGGCGTTCTTGAGTTACCGTGTTCACGGACAGACGGACGAACGGACGGACCGACGGACCGACGGACGGACGTCAAGCGGATTTGAGGTTTTTGGCCACAAATAAACAAAAAATAATATATAACTTTTTTTCGTCCGATGCTTAGTTCTATGCGTTACAAACTTTTGGGCTGGATTAAACTTATAATAGTCTATATGATTTCATCTAGAGTATAAAAATAATAAAGTTGCGCCCAGACTGTTGGCAGATTTTTTCTTTTTGTCGTGCTTCGATGCATGTGTGCCCATACAACATTTTATAGGGACGATCAAAACTATGGCCCATAAGGTGAAGTCGAGCTACGAATATTTATGCAACATCGGAGAAAAGCTAAAAGTATAAGTATGTATAACATTAAGAATCGAACAACTATTGATCCGTCGAGCCAGATTCGAACTAAAAACGAGTGGAAGACAGAAAAAGTCAGCAAAAATTATATAGTCAAAATGAATTAAAAAAGATTTGAACTAAATTGATGAAATATTACAATTTTATTTTATACTATGAACCAGCTATTTTTCGTACTGTTAGAATACAGGATGGGGCAAGTGCAATTCTTGCGCCCTTGCTTCGAAGTACACCAACATTACCTGACAAATGGGATTGATTTTCGTGCTTGTATCAGACGGATAAATCTACGTGCCTTGGAATTTTCGGTGATGAGTGTTGAAGTAACTTCCTCGATAAAACCTAGCAAATAATTTGACAATAGGTTCGATCAAAATTTCAGAAGGCCAGGGCACGATTTGGGCTGTCGCGACATTAATGATGATGATCAAAATGCAATAAATTTAGGAATTTAATAAAGGGGAAATTTTTGCAAAACAATTTTTTGTTGTTCCTGTTTTTAGAAAAATGGTAAAAGTCGGCCCTTGTTCCTGAACAGCATAAGCTTTAAGTAGCACATATCCCAGCCAACATTTAAATTCTACATTAAATGTACTAAGCTACAGTGTTGTATCTTTTATGTAAGGGTATTTAAGAGCTTAAAAAGAAATTATAAAATTTTAACTTTAATTTAATAAAAATAATTGTCATTTTTGAACACTATACATTTTCGATATTATTGTATTCTATTAATCCAATGAAACATTACTTACACCTCAGAATCCAAATCACAGATATTAATCCGATTTTTCGTAATTATTTTAGTTTTTTCTAACGGCTGTATATAAGTGAAAAACTAATAAAAAATCTGCCAACAGTCTGGGCGCAGCTTTATTATTTTTCGGGTAGAAGTTCGGAATTCGTTTAAGATTGATCCGGTGTAGGTTACTATTTGACTGAAGACCTAAAAAAAGGGGTAGAATGGGGTCGCGATAGAATACTTACGCCGCTGCCACATATAAAATATGAAATACATAATTGGGTCATACTCCGGAACGCAGTCTAAGTAGTAGTATAATACTACGTAGTTATTACGTAATTAGGAGGTTTTTTGTGATTTGGGTTTGGGTCATTACATGAAATCGGAAATGCGTTTGTAGGCGATAGTATAAATAGTCTATGGAAGTGAAAACCAATCTAATATCTCATCAATCCTAAGAATATGTTGAATATCTAAAAATCCTGAAATCAACTTTTTGACGATTATATAGGAAGCCGTAAGAAGTAAAAATGAATTCAATATCTCAATAGAACTAAGATATATGTGGGAATTTGTGAAAATATATGCAACCCCCTTGAACCCACTTTGGGGTTGAATATCCAAAAATCCTGAAATTAGTTTTTAGATATATATAAAGAAAGCCCGAGGAAGTGAAAACCAATCCGATATCTTATCGCTTCTAAGAGATATGAAGGAATTCGTTTAAACGTGTTCAACCCGTTTATACCCTCTTAGGGGTTGAAAAAGAAAAACATTTGAAAACAAGTTTTAGGTGATTATTAAACAAGTCCGTGGAAGTAAAAAGTTATTCGATATCTAATCAGACCTGAGGGATATGGCTGAGTTCATGAAAATGTATACAACCCCTTTACACCATCGTGAGGGTCGAATTTCAAAAAATCCTGAAAACGCTTTCTAGGTATTTATATGAGAAATCCGTGGAATAAAAATGGATTCAATAATTGGAAAGACCTAATAGATATGATGAAAATCGAGAAAATATATGCATTCCATTTTCACTGATCATTTTTTTCGCCCCCTCTGTACACCAATGGATATTTTAATTTTTTTTCAATTTCAATTACTTTTCTGGTTAACTTACATATACATACCGAGTGTCAACTTTCTAGCATAAGCCGTTCTACAGTTAGGAAAAACACCCCTCACCCCCGTACCATACTACCCCTCTAAAATATTATATTTTTTCAACATGCTACTATTATAGTTCTATCCAAATACCAAGTTTCAGCTTTACATCTTTATAGGTTCTCGAGATATAAAAATCGAAACTTTTTCCTTTTCACCCTCTCCCACCCGCACCCTCTACCCGCTTAACCCCAAAAATTTTTTTCCCTGCTAGGGGTTTATTTGGCCTACTTCCGGTAAAAATTCTAAGCATCTACCATACACTGTTCTTGAGATATGAGACGTAATTTTCTAAAAAAATTCTTATCCCCTCCACTTTCATGCTCCACCGCTTTCGAACGTTTCGGATGTATTATTATTCCCCCCACACCCACACCCCTTTACCCATATCCTCCTTTTTATTGCAAATGGGTCCACTATCGATGCTCTATATAAATTCTAAATTTCAGCCTCCTAGCCTAAGCGGTTACTGAGATCTAGAAACCAAAATTTTTCGTTCAAAACGCTTCCCCCACCTCCCCCCTCACACCCCTACCACTCAAAAGGTGGGCACTTGAAGGGGTCTGCTCAGTCTACCAACAAAAAAAAATTCAACTTAATAGCTCAAAGAGTTTGAGAGCTATAAGCTTTCAAACGATTTGCGTACGGCGGACGGCGTACAGCGTACGGCGTACGGCGTACGGCGGACGGCGCACAAACGGACTGAAATTTTTTTCTGCTTTTTTGGTGTCTATTAGTCATGAAACGTGGGAAAAAAAATTTTCAGGGTAGCAAATTTTTTTTTTTTAAAAATCGATAACAATACTTTATTATTAAAATAATAAAGTAAAAGCGATTTATTTTCGATTGGAATGTTTGTTTGTTTGTAACAAAGCAGTTAATCGTGGTGGTGCAAAAAAGAATCCTCTTTACGACAGAAGAATAAAATTGTTGTTATTTCCTCGAATTTTGAGAGATATTTCGTTACGACACAGTGGAACCTTTCAAGCCACTCAGCTATACTAAGGTGATAAAACTGCAAATATTCTTATCACCGATTACGATATGCTACATACGATACGCAAATGATTCATTTTCGAATCACTGAGTTTGTGGAAACGTGGAAGCGTAGAATAACTCGTCATAATTGTAAATTAAATACTTTCGTCAAGAAGACCTTTAAGTAACATCTATTATGAAAACAAAAAACAATGCAATTAATTCCGAACGAAAGATGAAAACTTGTGCCTGTGAAAAAGTTTATTCTCAAGTATCGACTTATGTAGAAAAAACTGAGTTCAAAAAGTATAACCCTCGATTCTTTAATCCATCACAGCTCAAAAATTTCTTTTCGCTCGAATCGCTTTGTCCTCGGCACCCCAACTTCTCAAACAAGCAAAGAAGTTTAATAAACTTGAAGAAATAGAGTTTTTCTTGTTTGGCCTTCTTTTGTTGGCGATCGTGGGTCTCCATCGTCCTAATAGTACACATCATAAGTAGAAGAAACGGCGGCATCTTAACGCTGAATCGCTACAACCCTCCACCTTTCCTTAAGTCCTTGAGAGGATGAACGAACCGACCGGAAGAGTAATTGCATTTGAGAACAATTTCTTCCTCGTTGAAAATTGAAACGATAGCCTCGGGTACAAAAGCCGTGAAACAATGCACTCGGGCTGAAGGACCACTTCGCAGCATAATTGCACTTGCACATAGAAAATACGCTTTCAATATGAACTACGTACATATGCGGGCGGACTATATCCACAATGCCGTCCGCAACTCTCACAAACATCGCCGGGAATGGACAAAAAGGATTTATGTCTGTCCTGTCCAATTTCCGGATAAATCACGCCAGTTAAAACTTAAAAGGACCAAAAACGGTTGAGCAAGAAGCAGGAATAGCGCGTTTCCTCTACAAAAAGGAGTATTCTCGCGATACTTACAAAGTTAAGGAATTTCACCGAGGATAATAATGGGGTTTAGCCTAAGGCTATCGGAAGTATTCGCTGTTAGAATCCCATTGCCACGGATAGTTTGGGGTTACGGTAGTCAGTAGCCCAGAAGAAGAACGGTGGCCACAAACTTCCATCGTACTGTCTTTTCCTTCTCCCATTATTCGAGTGTATTGATGAAGTTATCTTTCGAACAGATATTGAAAATAGTCAGATAAATTTCGATCAGAAATTCTTGAAAAAACTGAAATCTTGAATAAATAAATTGTTTGAATTTGTTGTGAAGAGGAAGGAATACTCAGTCGACTTGAAATTGTGCTATTAATTAAATTTGATGGTGCTTATAGCGATAAGTTGTTCAATTTAAAGTTTAGAGGAATTTCAAAGTGGAATGCAAAACTACAACGGAAAGAATCGATGAATTTTTAGAACTTCGGCAGTTCGTTGATGGTATTATCGGGATTTTTGAAATTGATCAGTGGTAGAACTTCATTTCGTACTTTTGAAGAAAGAGCTCAACTTTCCTATGATTTTAAAGTCAAGAAAATATTAAGTAGGTACTGGAAACTTAGATGGTATTTTTCAACTGATATACAATGCTAAAACAGTGATAAATGGTTAAATTTATGCAAAAGAATGATCAAAGATCCCAATCAATCTCAAGATGGGATGCCCTTAAATGAAACATAAAATTTGAAAATATTTGCTTCCATAAAATTTTCATGTTCTGAATAAAATCAAGCAGTATATGTTAGATGTTTAATTCAGCTAACGTATAGAACAGAGCTTCAGACGAACAAAATTTAAATAATAAATTTTGTCAATTTTCTACTAAAAATTTCAAAGAGAATTGCTGGTTCTTCGTTAGTTAGGGCGCACGATAACACAAGACCGCCTTCATCTAGGATATCGAAATATGGAATAAGATTATTGAACGATTTTGAAATGCTAAGTTCATTAACGGATAGCTGCCATACAAAATTCCTTAAAATACGTGTTCAAGAATATTGGTCGATAACTTCAGAAGGGTTTAAGCTACGACATTGAAATTTTGTATGTGTTATTTTTCCAATAGTTGGAGCTTAATATATGATTAGCTGCCATACAAATATCCTTACAAAATGTATTGACTTAATTTACGAAACTCACTATAACTCAAGTAATCTTTTAGCTACGAATTCGGAATTTTGTACAAATTAGTTTCAAGTGAAAAGGAAGTTCGAGTTTACTAGTCAGCGAATTCCTTTTACTCCTTCTGGTAGCTGCCATACAAAATGTACTTAAGACACGTGTTCGACAATATTTTTCGATAACTTTTGAACGCTTCAAGCTACGAATTTGAAATTTTGTACACGTTCATTTTTAAATGGTTCCAAGGAAAAGGATAAATATGTAAGAAATCGATTGAGTCCTTCCTGTACCTCCCTGCTTCCTGCACAGAAAGTCCTTCCTCCAAAATTTTTTTCGATGTCTTTTAGTTTTGAGTAGCAATCTAATGGCAGTCCTTAATAAAGGACATACAACATGCACACACGTAATTCTACTTTATCCCCAACTACAATATAAATCGGAGTTCAGTATTCATCTAGAGTTAATACTCTATTGGCTTGCAGCCGATCGTGACTGCAGTATGTTTATATCTCAAGAACCTATAATGATATAAAGCTGAAACTTTGAATTTAGATAGAGCTATATTAGTAGCATGTTGGAAAAATAATATTTTTATAGGGTTTGTATGGTACGAAGGGGGCGGGGTGTTTTTCTTATCTATAGAACGGCTTATACTACTAATTTGAAACTCGGTATGTATATGTCAAATATCTATTGGCGTGCAGAAGGGGGGCCAAAAAAATAATCAGTGAAAATGGAATGCATATATTTTCACGGTTTTTGTCATATCTATTAGGTATTCCCAAATATGGCATTCATTTTTATTGTACGACTTCTTCATATAAATACCTAGAAAGCGTTTTCAAGATTTTTTCGAAACTCGACTCCTAAGGGGGTGGATAGGGGGTTGTATAATATATTTTTCACGATTTTTGCCATATCCCACAGGTCTGATCAAATATCGAATATCTTTTCACTTTCAAGGACTTCCGTACTAATAGCCTAAAACTCGTTTTTCAGTTTTTTTCTTTTTTCAGCCCCAAAGAGGGTACAAAAGGGTTGAACACGTTTTCATGCATTCCGTTATATCCTTTAGAAGTGATAAGTAATTGAATAGGTTTTTACTTTCTCGTGTTGTCTTCATATTTATCTATTAACTAATTTCAGGATTTTTGGATATTCAACCCCCAAGTGGGTGTAAGGAGGTTGTATATGTTTTTACAGATTCTTACATATTGCTCAGATCTGATGAAATATCGAATTCATTTTTACTTTCTAAGGTTTCCCATATAAGAGCCAATTAGTCAATTTCAGTATTTTCAGATATTCAATCCTTAGGGGTGTAAGGGGGTTGTATGCTTTTCGAAGCTTCGACATATTTCTTAGGTTTGATGAGATATTAGATCGCTTTTCACTTCCACAGACTTTTTATATAATCGCCTACAAAACCGATTTTTCAATTTTTGAATATTCAACCCCCAAAGGGTTTGCATATGTTTTCACAATTTTTTCCATCCCTTAGTTCTGATGAGACATAAAATTGGCTATTACGGCATTTGATGTAATGACCTAAAAACCAATTTCAAGATTTTTCGAATTTCAAAAACCAAGGGGGTGTGAAGGATTTGCTTACGTTTTCACAAATTTTACAAGATCCCTCGTGTCTCATGAGATATCAAGTTGCTTCTTATAAAATCGTCTAAAAACTTGTTTCACAATTTTTTCGAAATTTAAACCCCAAGTGGAATTAACGGCTTTATATACGTTTTAACAATTCGTCATATCTCTTAATTCTGATAAGTTAGCAAATTTGTTTTTGTACTCTAGATCAAATCATATAGAGTATTATAAGTTTAATCCAGCCCAAAAGTTTGTAACGCATAGAACCAAGCCTCGGACGAAAAAAAGTTGTATATTATTTTTTGTTTATTTGTGGCCAAAAACCTCAAATCCGCCTGACGTCCGTCCGTCCGCCCATCCGTCCGTCCGTCCGTGAACACGATAACTCAAGAACGCCTTAACCTAGGATCTTGAAATTTTGAATCTGGATGTTTGGTTGAATTTGTAAGGCTAAGTTTGTTAACGGGCAAAATCGTCCTACTCCTTCGGGTAGCTGCCATACAAAATGTCCTTAAAACACGTGTTCAATAATATTGACCAATAACTTCGGAACCCCTAAAGCTACGACTTTGAAATTTTGTATGTATTACTTTTTCAATAGTTGGAGCTAAATGTATGATTATGAAGAAAATCCTATTAGTCCTTCGTGTAGCTGCCATACAAATATCCTGTCAAAACGTCTTCACCTAATTTACGGAACTTACTATAACTCAAGTAAGCTTTTAGCTTATTGGAAATTTTGTACAAATTAGTTTTGAGTAAAAACGAAGTTCGAGTTTACTAATTAGCGAAATCCTTTTACTCCTTCTGGTAGCTGCCATACAAAATGTCCTTAAGACACGTGTTCAACAATATTTTTCGATAACTTTTGAACGATTGAAGCTACGAATTTGAAATTTTGTACACGTTCATTTTTAAATGGTTCCAAGGAAAAGGATAAATATGTAAGAAATCGAGTGAGTCCTTTCTGAACCTCCCATGTGAAAGTCCTTCAAAAAGGAAATTTTTTTTCAATGACTTACCCAGTTCAAGATATGAAATTAAACACTGAATATTGTCTTTTAGGTTTGAGTAGCAATCTAATGGCAGTCCTTAATAAAGGACATACAACATGCACACACGTAATTCTACTTTATCGCCAACTACAATATAAATCGGAGTTCAGTATTCATCTAGAGTATTATACGATTGGCTTGCAGCCGATCGTGACTGCAGTATGTTTTTACTTCTATGGTCGTTTAGTGTACATAATATACCGAAATTCGAATAGTCTACACGGGCTTTTCCAATGTTTAATCGGCTAAAAATCTCTATTTTAAATTTGTTTATTTTAGGAACAAAATTAACTTTCTAAGAAACCTCATAATTTCGAAACAACTGATGATATACTCCGACTTTGACCGCTCCCTAACTTTGACCCGAAAATAATTAAGTTTCGCCCAGACCATTGGCACATATTTTTTATTGAATTCAAGAAAATCACTATAACTCTTGAAAATTCCTGAAATTTTCTGTTACTTACTTTTAAGTTGAAATTGCGATCGAGTTCATTGGTGAAGAAAAAACTGTAAACGTGTAGTTCAGATAGTTAATTAATAGAAAAATAAAATCTTTACTTAACTCATCACATATTGTGCGTTTTACTTTAAAGAGCATTTTATTAAAAATGTAAAAGAATTTGGTAATTTTTCTGCCTCGAGATTATTCCATGGAGAATCGCCGAAAATGACGGAATTCGTAATCTGACTTACCACCGTCGATTGTTTTGATGTAATTGGCTGAAACGGATATCTACATCTCGAAAATCGCAGCTTCTGGCTTATGCTAGAAAGTTGAAACATAGTACGTATATGTACACGTACAACAGGAGCAATTAAAAAAAAAAAAGATCAGATTTCGATTGGCGAACAAAGGTGGAGTAAAAAAAATTGCCATGAAAATGATTTTATTCCCTTTTTTCACGAATTTCGTTATATCTTTTAGACATGTCATCATCATCAATGGCGCAACAGAGCAAATCGGGCCCTGGCCGCCCGGAGTCGTCGCTCTCAATCGTTTCCAGCTGCTAATTTTTAAGATGGCTGTGCTATGTTCATCAACCGAGTCTTCCCATCGCTTGCGCGGTTTGCCTACAGGTCTGTTACCACTCGCTTTGCCCTTAAGAGCAAGTGCCCTCTGTTGCCCCCCTCTATGAGCGCCCTTGAGAGCAATGTTAATACTTTTTAATATTCTGAAATTCCTGCATTCACGCTGCATTAATGGGTAGCTACCTCACCTATTTTCTCTACAGTATCTACTGAACTTCAAAAAGCGGTTTTTAATATTTTCGATATCCAACCTCTAGTGGTGTGTAAAGTGGTTGTGTACACTATCACGAATTCGGATATATTTCTTAGATCTAATAAGAATTCATCTTCACTTCTAAAGGCTTTAAATATAATCGGGGAAAACAAGTTTTAAGCATTTTTCGATATGGAAGACCCTAGAGGAGTAAAGTGACATTCAAGCTTTCACGAATTCCGACAAATCTTTTAGGTTTATTATGATCGAATTCGCTGTTACTTCCATTTGATTTATATCTAATGATCTAAAAATTAATTTCAGGATTTTGTGATATTCAACCCCTAAGTGGGTGTAAAACGATTGTGACCAGTTTCACGACGTATCACTTAGGTCTGATAAAATTTAGTTTTTTTTTACATTAGCGGGCTTTCTATATAATCGCCTAAAAAAGGGTTTCAGAATTTTTTGATATCGATACCTTAATCTGCAAACCGGCTAACTCCATTTTCAAGAAAAACGGTTTTTTGATGGCAATAACTCCGTAATGTTAATTAATTTCGACGGAATCAATCGTACAAAAAACTAATAAATCCAAACGAGATAAAGAATAAACCAAATACCATAATGTTTTTTTGCTCTCCTGTAAAATCTTTATTTATGGAGTTGGCCGGTTTGCAGATTAGGGTATCGATATACAACCCTTGAAGGGCTGTGGTATTAAGGCCACAATCCATAGATATACGTTCTTCGTAGACTCGCACTCTAGATTTCCTGCAATAGTACCATAATTCATTTTAGTAACTTTTGTATCAAACCCCGGTTTCGAACTATCGTGCGCTCCAATCGACGGACACTTTCCGAACTAGATTACCTGACAATACAATCCCTATGAAATTCATCTAGAGTACAAAAAAAACCAAAACCAATAAAATGTTTTTCAAATGTTTTTAATATACAACTAAAACTAGCTTCTACTGCCCGAATAACCTCCCGAATTATAGCCACCTGAATAGCCGCCCGAATTGCCACCTGAGTAACCTCCAGAATTATAATATCCAGAGTAACCGCCCGAGTTACCTCCAGAGCCCGAACCACGATTTCCCGAATAGCTTCCATAGTTGTATCCCGAATCGTCATTATTATAGCTTCCATATCCGCCATAGTTTCCGCCGCTGTAGCTTCCGGAATTTTGACCGGAATATCGGGAATCGTACCAGTTGCCATTATTCCATGGTCTTCCCGAATCCGACCGGTCACCTGAGTCCCGTGAGTACGAATTACCCCAATCATTTCCACCCCAGCCGTTGGAATTGGAGTCTGACGAATAGCTCGATCGCGATCGCGATCTCGAATCTGAACCCCAGCGTTGCCTGAGATGCGGGTGATGAGCGCGTTTTCGCTGCATTTCCTCTTCGCCGAATAGCGTGCTCTTGATGCGAAGGACTCGAGGATCGGTTGACGAAATTTTAGTATCTTTCTTGTGAGTTTTGTGCGTTTTATGTTTCGCCTCGGTAGCACTAATGAGAACACCTGGAAAAAAAATGCAAACAATTGTTAAAAAAAAGAACACTTTTGACGATGCCGCCCAATTTCTCAAACTTACATAGTGCGAGGATTAATACTACACAGTTCTTGAATGCTAGACTACTCGTTCCGTAGGAACGTACTGGACGTGTTCTCGTCATTGTGGAATAGCCTTGCCCACGCCGATCTCTTCTATTTATATTGTCTAGATTTCCGAACTATAACGGTAGTGCTAGTAAGATCAAATCTTAATCTTTGCAATTTCTTCGGACTAGTAGATAAATTTCGTAGTTTTCCGATATTTATATGAAATTCTTTAACCTAATTTGCAATTCTATCAATTCTAAACTGTGCAGAACATTTTAACGTTGCTTTTACAGCTATATAGTTAATTCGATCTGAATTTACATCAATCTTACAATGGCAGCGACATATACTCCGATTCCAAACTACGTTAATAAAACATCCCAAAAAAATTCGGTCAGCACAAACCAGTTTTAAGATCGCACATTTTTTAATAGTTTGCTTGTGCCTATTTTAGTCAATCGGACGAATTAATTTGTTACTAAGCTATTTATTTTATGTAATGGGTTAAGCCTGCGTCTCAAGATTGAGACTAGAGCTTACGGCTTATTCTCGAAGATGTCATAAAATCGAATGTGAGTAGTATCTGATGTTGGGCACAGAGTGTACATTTTTGTTTGACGACTTGATGCGATTATCTTAGAAGATAGTCGCAAGGTGTGTTCTCCGGTGCATTGAATCAAAAACTTGCAATAAATTCCGCATGTTGCGGCTATTAAATCGAAAAAATTCGGTTACTCTCACGAATTTGAAAATATTTGCTATCTCATACATGGAACGTTATTTTGATCGAATACAAAAACTTCTTCTTAATTTGTTTAAATAAAAAATTATTATTCATGCATTTTCGCTGTGTATTTGTAAAGTTGTCAATGTTTGAAAAAAAAATATGTTCAGTTTAAGAAATTGTTGTCATCTTTTTCGATTTATTTAAATTTTTTTGGTTTCCCCCAACAAATCCAATTTCGATGTCGAGATGTTTTCGATAAAACTCAGAACGAGAAATTATACAAAGTTACAATTAAATAGCAACTCTATTATAGTGACTATAACTATACTCTGTCATAGGATAACCTTTTCAGTTTTATATCACAGGGCCAATATAGAATTTTTGACCATTTTGCACAACCCTATGCTTTATAATACCTTTTATTTCGAACAGCAGTAAATCATGGAAAGCAATGGAGAAACACTGCTCTATTGTTTTCCTCGCAAGCACGCATATATTCTATGGGACATGGTATGCAGGTGTGCAACCTTCTGTGAAGGCGGAGATAATAGTCTTCGGACAAACCGCTTGATTTTACTTTATTATTTCAATAATACAGTATTGTGATCGATTTTTAAAAAAAAAAATTTGCTACCCTCAAAATTTTTTTTTTACGTTTCATGACTAGTAGATACGAAAACAGCAAAAAATTTCACAGTCCGTCTGTCCGCCGTACGCCGTAAAATTGTTTCAAGGCTCGTAGCACCTGAACTCTTTCAGCTATTTAGTTGCATTTTTTTCGTGGGTAGACTGGGTATACCCCTTTAAGTCGACATCTTTTGAGGGGTGGGGGTATGAAGGGAGAGGTGGGGAAGCGTTTTAGACGGAAAATTTTAGTTTCTAGATCTCAGCAACCGCTTATGCTAGGAGGCTGAAACTTGGAATTTATATAGAGCTTCAATAGTAGACCCATTGGCAAAACAATTGCCGATATGGGTGAAAGGATAAAGGAGTGGGGGGGGGGGGGAATCCATATCTCCTAAACGGTTAATGTCACGAAGTTAAAACTTAAGAAACATCTCTAGATATACTAGAAGAATAGATCAGAAACAAATTTTTGAGTGCGGGCAGTGGCGTACGGGGGTGGGCGGTGAAAAATTTTAGATTACGATATCTCACGAACCAATTGCACTAGACAAATAAAATTCGGTTTGCGTATAAAGGTTGACAAACGAAGTTTGCTGCACGTAAAATTTTTTAAGGAGGCGGTGAAGCATGAAAGTGGAGGGGATAAGAATTTTTCTAAAAAATCACGTCTTATATCTCAAGGACAGTGTAAGATAGATGGTTAAAATTTTTACCGAAAGTGGGTCTAAAAAAACCCTGGCAGAAAAAAAAGTTTTGGTGGTGAGGGTGTAGAGAGTGAGGGTGGGCGAGGGTGAAAATAATAATAAATCTGAAACTTGGTATTTCGATAAAACTATAGTAGTACCATTTTGAAAAAATATAATTTTTTAAAGTGATAGTATGGTACAAGGGTGGGGGTGTTTTTTCTGTCTTTATAACGGCTTATTCTAAAAAGTTGAAACTTGGTACGTATATGTAAATTAACTAGATAAAATTTTTTTTCAAATATCCATTGGCGTTTGATAGGGGGCGAAAAAATGATCAGTGAAAATGGAATGCATATATTTTTACGATTTTCGTCATATCTAATAGGTCTTCCCAAATATTGAATTCATTTTTATTCTACGGCTGCTTCATATAAATACCTAGAAAGCGTTTTCAGGACTTTTTGAAATTCGCCCCTAAAAGGGTGTAAAGTGCTTGTATACTTTTTCACGAATTCTGTTATATCCCCCAGGTCTAATTAGATATCGACTAACTATTCACTTTCACGGGCTTGCGCAATAATCGCCTAAAACTCGTTTTTTAGTTTTCAGTTTTTCCTTGTTCAGCCCCTAAGAGGGTATAAACGAGTTGAACACGCTTATACGTCATTTCTTTTGATAATAAATTAAATTGGTTTTTACTTTCTCGTTCTGTCTTCATGTTTATCTATTAACTCCTTTCAGGATTTTTGGGTATTTAACCCCCACTAAAAGTGTGTGTAAGAAGGTTGCATATGTTTTCACAGATTCCTACATATTGCTTAGATCTGATAATATTTCGAATTCATTTTTACTTTCTAAGGTTTCCTATATAAGCGCCAAAAAGTAAATTTCAGTATTTTTAGATATTCAATCCTAAGGGGTGTAAGGGGGTTGTATGCTTTCCAAACCTTCGACATATTTCTTAGGTTTGATGAGATATTATATCGCTTTGCACTTCCACAGACTTTTTATATAATCGCCTCAAACCACATTTCATAATTTTTGGATATACAACCCCCAAGGACTTGCATACCATATGTTTTCACAATTTTTGCCATTCCTTAGTTCTGATGAGATATAAAATTGGTTAATACGGCATTTGATGTAATGACCTAAAAAAAAAATTCCAGGATTTTTCGAATTTCAAGAACCAAGGGGTTGTAAAGGGTTTGCTTAAGTTTTCACAAATTTTACAAGATTCCTCCTGTCACATGACATATCAAGTTGCTTCTTATGAAATCGTCTAAAAACCTGTTTCACAATTTTTTCGAAATTCAAACCCCAAGTGGAAGTAATGGGTTGGTATACGTTTTAACAATTCATCATATCTCTTAATTCTGATAAGGCAACAAATTCGTTTTTGCTTCTATGGGCTTTTAGTGTACATAATATACCGAAATTCTAATAGTCTATACGGGCTTTTTAAATACAGTGAAACTTCTATTACCGGACACCTCCGAAAACCGGACACCTCCCTATAGAGGACAGTTCTTTATTCCCCCATGAATTAGGTATTAAACTCAATACCCCCGAAAAGCGGACACCTCTTTATAGCGGACACTTTTGAATTCCCCAAAGGTGTCCGCTATAAAGAAGTTATACTGTATTTTTATTTTAAGAACAAAATTAGCTTTCCAAGAAACGTCATAATCTCGAAACAATTGATGATATACTCCGACTTTGACCGCTTCCGAACTTTGACCCGAAAAATAATGAAGTTTCGCCCAGACCATTGGCAGATTATTTTTACTATTCTGAAATTTTTTTTTCTCGTTTCATGACTAGTGGACACCACGTACCTCCCAAACCCTTTGAGCTATTAAGTTGATTTTTTTTTGTACAGAAGGGGAAGAAAAAAAAATTATCGGAAAAAAAGGAATGCGTATATTTTCACGAATTTCGTCATATCTCTTAGGTTTTCTAAAATTCAGAATTCATTTTCATACCACTGATTCGTCATATCAATGCCTAGAAAGTGTTTTCAGCATTTTTTGAAATTCGAAGGGGTGTAAAGGGAGTGTATACATTTTAACGAATTCAGTCATATCACTCAGGTCTGATTTCAAGGTTTTCACTTCCACGAGCTTATTTTATAATCGCCTAAAACCATTTTCAAGCTTTGTCCTTTTTCAACCAAAGAGAGTATAAATGGGTCAAACACGCCTAGATTTCCAGATTTTTTCGATATGCAATCCCTTTGGGATTTGCATAACGGAAAAGTGGTTGTGTACATTTTCACGAATTCTGACATATTTCTTTGGTTTAATGACAACTTTGCATGGAGGAAAATTTAGATTTCTGTATGTTTTTATCCAATAAAAATTGCTTAAATCTACGCTCTCATTTATTTCGTCGACTGTCTTCAAACAAGTCGAAGTCAGGGCACCATCCAAATTTTAATTGCGAATCCAATTTGGTATGCTTGACGTTATAAAATGCTATAACTATAGCTACAAAAATACCAAAAAAATATGTTTAATTTTTTTCTTTAAGTATCTCGTTTGAGTAAGTACCGTACAAAAGTCCTGAAAAAATTATGCTTGCATTCATCTAAATTAGCGACAAGTTGAGAACGTGTTGATTATGAAGATTAGACCGATATAAATCGAAATTTGAAAGATGTTTTCGCTGTGGATCAATTAAAGAAAAGCCACTATAAGTGCAACGAATGATTTTATTTTAGTTTCATATGAATTATTATGAGTATGTTTAAAAGTTTAGTTATTACAGTTTATGTAGCTTCTAGACTTCTGCCGTTGTCATTGTCACTGGAGCTTGAGTTGTATTCTCACATTCCCCAGAAGAACTAGAAGAATTAGAAGAATTCGAAGAACTAGATGAACTAGATGAACTAGAAGATTTAAGGGAATCTGAAGATCCCGAACCCGAGGAACCCGAGGAATCCGAAGAACTCGAAGAACTTGAATTAGAATCGCAGGAATTGGATGAGTTACTATTAGACCGACTGCTACTGGAACTAGAACTCGAGCTGGAGCTTGACTTTGGTGCTACTTGCTGTTCATTGGCGTCACGTTCACCAAACAACATTTCTTTGATCTGTTCAATTTTAGGATCTGGTTTGAGATGACCCTTATGCAGATCGATATGTCTAGCGTCTGTTACGACTATCGCAACACCTTAAAATAAATTAATTAAGTTATGTTCAAAAACAACAAAAACTCTAATTTTCGATACTCACATAGTACCAAAAGGCATACGCCGTATCGAATAACAAAATCGTCTGAATGGAGGCCCCTCATTGTTTTAATAGTTAAACATTAAAGAATCGTTTTCATTTATATACTGAAAAAGTTAAAAAAAACTAACTGAGGGGGGATAGACTATTGAGTGGTTGAATGGAAGAGTTGCCCTAAGTCACATTGAATTTTTTGATGATTAGGCTTTTTCAGTTTGAACACAATAACCATATCTTTGTTTTCCAAACTTATTTATTCACCATATTATCAGTATACATTGCTTAACAGTATAACAAAATAAAATACTGTATAATTACAATAATCACGAACTGAAAAGGCCGCAGGGTCTGAGCATCGCATTATTTAACATATCTTAAAATATAAAACATGTAATATGGAATAATAAAAATCAATTTAATGTAATCTACGGTATTATTAGAAAATAATAAAGTAAAATCTGCCAATGGTGTAGGTGAAACTTTATAATTTTTCGGGTCAAAATTCGGGAGAGGTCAAAGTCGGAGTATATCATCAGTTGTTTCGAGACTATTAGATTTCTTGTAAAATTATTTTTGTTCGTAAAATAAAAATATATAAAATAGAGATTTTTAGCCGATTAAACATTGAACAAGCCATTCGAATTTCGGTATATTTTATACACTAAAGCCCATAGAAGTAAAAACGATTTTGTTGATTTACCAGACTTAAGAAATATGACGAATTGTTAAAACATATACAAACATTACTTCCACTTGGGGTTTGAATTTCGAAATAATTGTGAAACAGGTTTTTAGACGATTTCATAAGAAGCAACTTGATATCTCATGAGACACGAGGGATTTTGAAAAATTTGTGAAAACGTAAGCAAACCCTTCACCACCCTTGGTTCTTGAAATTCGAAAAATCGTCTTTACATTAAATGCCGTAATAACCAATTTTATATCTCATCAGAATTAAGGGATGGCAAAAATTGTGAAAACATATGCAAACCCGGGAGGGTTGAATATCGAATTTTTGAGAAATGGGTTTGTAGGGGTTGGTATATAAAAAGTCTGTGGAAGCAAAAGACGATCTAGTATCTCATCAAACCTATGAAATACGTCGAAGCTTTGAAAAGCATACAGCTCCCTTACACCCCTTTGGATTGATTATCTAAAAATACTGAAATTGACTTTTTGGCTCTTATATAGGAAACCTTAGGAAGTAAAAATGAATTCGATATATCATCAGATATGCAACCTCCTTACACCTACTTAGGGTCGAATAACCGAAAATCATGAAAGGAGTTTATAGATAAATATGAAGACAATACGAGAAAGTTAAAACCAATTCAATTTCTTATCACTTCTAAAAGATATGACGGAATTCATGAAAACGTGTTCAACCCTTTTATACCCTCTTACAGGCTGAAAAAGGAAAAACCTTAAAAACAAGTTTTGAAAGTGAAAAGATATTCGATATCTGGTCAGACCTGAGGGATACGGTAGAATTGGTGAAAAAGTTTACAACCCCCTTTCCACCCCCTTCGGGGTCAAATTTCAAAAAATCCTGAAATCACTTTACAGGTATTTATATGAAGAAGCTGTAAAATAAAAATGAATTCAATATTTGGAAAGACCTAATAGATATGACGAAAACCATGAAAATATTTGCATTCCATTTTCACTGATAATTTTTTTTGCCCCCCTTCCGAACGCCAGTGGATATTTTTATTTAAATTACTTCTCTAGTTGATTTACATATATGTACATACTGAGTTTTAACTTTGTATCATAAGCAGTTCTATAGATAGCAAAAACACCCCCCACCTTCCTACCATACTCATCATCATCATCAATGGCGCGACAGCCCAAATCTGGCCAGGGCCTGCAGGATACCTTGTCTAAAGTCATCTTGGTTCAGCGCCCGCGTCCTAAGAAGCGATCTGCAATCTGCGTCAACTGAGTCCTCGTATCTTTTCCGCGGTTTTTCCAGCGGTCGTTTGCCATGAGCTCTACCTTTCAGTGTGCGAATTCTTCCGTCGTCCATTCGCTCCACATGGCCTGCCCATTGTTGCTTACGACATTTTATTAAAGTCGATGCGGATGGGTCGTCATAGATGTTATACAACTCGTTGTTGTACCTGATACGCCATTCAGTGCCTTCTCTTACTGGTCCCAAAATTCTTCGAATAATTCGTCGTTCGAAAGCGTCTATTGATCTACCATACTACCCCTATAAAAATTATATTTTTCCAACATGCTACTACTATAGCTCTATCCAAATACAGAGTTTCAGCTTTATATCATTATAGGTTCTCGAGATATAAAAATCTGAACTTTTTCTTTGCCACCCTCCCCACCCTCACCCTCTATACCACTACCACCAACATTTTTCTTCATAATATAGGGTATTTTTTTAGGTGCATGAGAACTTAAAATTGTAATACATATAATACTCTATATGATTTCATCTAGAGTATAACAAGACAGAAATATTGTTGGAATGAAATTTTTTTATTATATTCTGGTAGACAATTTCATGGCATTTATTTTACTTTATTATTTTTAAATAATAAAGTATTGTGATCGACCTGAAATCTTAAAAAAAATTTGCTACCCTGAAATGTTGTATTTACACGTTTTAGGACTAGTAAACACCAAAAAAGCAAAAAAAAAAATGTCCGTCTGTCCGCCGTATACGCCGTACGCCGTACACAAAATCGTTTGAAGGCGCGTAGCTCCCAAACCCGTTGAGGTATTATTTATGGTGGTTAGATTGGGTGAACCCTTACGACTGGTATATTTTCGAGGGGTGTAGGTGTAAGGGGGGATGAGGGGGGGAGCGTTTTAGACGAAAAAATTTGGTTTCAGATCTCAGGAACCAATTATGCTAGGAGGCTGAAACTTGGAACTTATGTAGTACTATGATGGTGGACTCATTTGGAAAAAAATTATCGGTAAGGGTTGAGGGGTGTGGAAGTGGGGGGGAAAACAATGAGTCCAAAACGCTAGAAAGCCGGGATTGAAACATTCTAAAATCCATATCTCCTGAACGATTGATGTCAGAAGATTGAAACTTTGTGGTTGCCCTTAGGAATACTTGAAGATTAGACAAGAGCTAAAATGTTTAAGGGGGTGGTGAGGTGTGGGGTTGGGGGGTGAAAAACTTTGGATTACAATATCTTCCGAACCAATTACTCCAGGAAGATAAAATTTCGTTTTTGTATATGGAATCACAAGTGGAACCTAAAAAATAACGTTCCAAATAGCCTCCTGGTTATTTCTTAGGTTGTCAGTCCCATAGTACCCAACACCGTATCTCATCATTAAACACGTTTCGGACTTCTACCCATAAAATAATGAAGTTGCGCCCAGTTTATGCTCTAGATGAAATCATATATAGAGTATTATAAGTTTAATCCAGCCCAAAAGTTTGTAACGCATAGAACCAAGCCTCGGACGAAAAAAAGTTGTACATTATTTTTTGTTTATTTGTGACCAAAAACCTCAAATCCGCTTGACGTCCGTCCGTCCGTCCGTCCGTGAACACGATAACTCAAGAACGCCTTCACCTAGGATCTTGACATTTTGAATCTGGATGTTTGGTTGAATTTGTAAGGCTAAGTTCGTTAACGGGCAAAACCGTCCTACTCCTTCGGGTAGCTGCCATACAAAATGTCCGCAAAACACGTCTTCAAGAATATTGGTCGATAACTTCAGAAGGGTTTAAGCTATGACATTGAAATTTTGTATGTGTTATTTTTTCAATAGTTGGAGCTACATATATGATTATGAAGAAAATCCTATTAGTCCTTCGTGTAGCTGCCATACAAATATCCTGTCAAAATGTATTGACTTAATTTACGAAACTCACTATAACTCAAGTAATCTTTTAGCTACGAATTCAGACTTTTGTACAAATTAGTTTTGAGTAAAAAGAAAGTTCGATTTTACTGGTCAGCAAAATCCTTTTACTCCTTCTGGTAGCTCCCATACAAATTGTCCTTAAAGCTCGTGTTTAAGAATATTGGCCGATAACATCAGAAGGGTTTAAGCTACGTCTTTGAAATTTTGTATGTGTTATTTTTCCAATAGTTGGAGCTAAACGTATGATTATGAAAAAAATCCTAGTAGTCCTTCTTGTAGCTGCCATACAAATATCCTGTCAAAACGTCTTCACCTAATTTACGGATTTTACTATAACTCAAGTAAGCTTTTAGCTTATTGGAAATTTTGTAGAAATTAGTTTTGAGTAAAAACAAAGTTCGAGTTTACTAATCAGCGAAATCCTTTTACTCCTTCTGGTAGCTGCCATACAAAATGTACTTAAGACATGTGTTCAACAATATTTTTCGATAACTTTTGAACGCTTCAAGCTACGAATTTAATATGTTGTACACGTTCATTTTTAAATGGTTCCAAGGAAAAGGATAAATATGTAAGAAATCGAGTGAGTCCTTCCTGCACCTCCCATGTGAAAGTCCTTCAAAAAGGACATTTTTTTTCGATGACTTACCCAGTTCAAGATATGAAATTGAACACTGAATATTGTCTTTTAGTTTTGAGAAGCAATCTAATGGCAGTCCTTAATAATGGACATACAACATGCACACACGTAATTCTACTTTATCCCCAACTACAATATAAATCGGAGTTCAGTATTCATCTAGAGTATTCATCTAGAGACTGCAGCATGTTTCTAGTGCAATTGGTTCGTGAGATATCGTTATCTAAAGTTTTTCACCCCGGTACGCCTCTGACCACACTCAAAAATTTGTTTCCGATCTATTCTCCTAGTATACCTACAGGTATTCATTAAGTTTTAATTTCGTGACATTAACCGTTAAGGAGATATGGATTTTAGAATGTCACGATCTCGGCTGTCTTGCGTTTCGGACGCATTATTTTTCCCCACTCCCATACCCCTTTACCCATATCAGAAATTTTTTTGCAAATGGGTCCACTATCAAAGCTCTATTTAAATTTCAGCTTCCTAGCGTAAGCGGTTGCTGAGATTTAGAAACCAAAATTTTCAGTCTAAAACGCTTCCCCACTTCCGCTCTTACACCCACCCCCCCTACCCATCGAAATATGGTCAATTTAAGGGATCTACTCATTCTATTCATTAAAAAAATTTTAATTTAATAGCTCAAAGGGTTTGAGAGCTACGAGCATTTAAACGATTTTGCGTACAGCGGTCGACGTACGGCATACGGCGGACAGACGGGCTGAAAATTGTTTTTGCTGTTTTCGTCGATCACAATACTGTATTATTGAAATAATAAAGTAAAATGATCAGAGAAAACGGAATGCATATATTTTTACGAATTACACCATATCTCTTAGGTTTTCTAAAATTCAGAATTCATTTTCATACCACTGATTGGTCATATCAATGCCTAGAAAGTGTTTTCAGCATTTTTTGAAATTCAAAGGAGTGTAAAGGGAGTGTATACATTTTAACGAATTCAGTCATATCACTCAGGTCTGATTTCAAGGTTTTCACTTCCACGAGCTTATTTTATAATCGCCTAAAACCATTTTCAAGCTTTGTCCTTTTTCAACCAAAGAGAGTATAAATGGGTCAAACACGCCTAGATTTCCAGATTTTTTCGATATGCAATCCCTTTGGGATTTGCATAACGGAAAAGTGGTTCTGTACATTTTCACGAATTCTGACATATTTCTTTGGTTTAATGACAACTTTGCATGGAGGAAAATTTAGATTTCTGTATGTTTTTATCCAATAAAAATTGCTTAAATCTACGCACTCATTTATTTCGTCGACTGTCTTCAAACAAGTCGAAGTCAGGGCACCATCCAAATTTTAATTGCGAATCCAATTTGGTGTGCTTGACGTTATAAAATGCTATAAATATAGCTACAAAAACACCAAAAAAATATGTTTAATTTTTTTCTTTATGTATCCCGTTTGAGTAAGTACCGTACAAAAGTACTGAAAAAATTATGCTTGCATTCATCTAAATTAGCGACAAGTTGAGAACGTGTTGATTATGAAGATTAGACCGATATAAATCGAAATTTGAAAGATGTTTTCGCTGTGGATCAATTAAAGAAAAGCCACTATAAGTGCAACGAATGATTTTATTTTAGTTTCATATGAATTATTATGAGTATGTTTAAAAGTTTAGTTATTACAGTTTATGTAGCTTCTAGATTTCTGGCGTTGTACTTGGCTCTTCAGTTATCGGTTGATCCTCACAATCCCCAGAAGAACTAGAAGAACCAGAAGAATTCGAAGAACTAGAAGAACTAGATGAACTAGATGAACTTGATGAACTAGAGGATTTCAGGGAATCTGAAGATCCCGAACCCGAGGAACCCGAGGAATCCGAAGAACTCGAAGAACTTGAATTAGAATCGCAGGAATTGGATGAGTTACTATTAGACCGACTGCTACTGGAACTAGAACTCGAGCTGGAGCTTGACTTTGGTGCTACTTGCTGTTCATTGGCGTCACGTTCACCAAACAACATTTCTTTGATCTGTTCAATTTTAGGATCTGGTTTGAGATGACCCTTATGCAGATTGATATGTCTAGCGTCTGTTACGACTATCGCAACACCTTAAAATAAGTTTATTAAGTTATGTTCAAAAACAACAAAAACTCTAATTTTCGATACTCACATAATACCAAAAGGCATACGCCGTATCGAATAACAAAATCGTCTGAATGGAGGCCCCTCATTGTTTTAATAGTTAAACATTAAAGAATCGTTTTCATTTATATACTGAAAAAGTTAAAAAAAAACTAACTGAGGGGGGATAGACTATTGAGTGGTTGAATGGAAGAGTTGCGCTAAGTCACATTGAATTTTTTGATGATTAGGCTTTTTCAGTTTGAACACAATAACCATATCTTTGTTTTCCAAACTTATTTATTCACCATATTATCAGTATACATTGCTTAACAGTATAACAAAATAAAATACTGTATAATTACAATAATCACGAATTGAAAAGGCCGCAGGGTCTGAGCATCGCATTATTTAACATATCTTAAAATATAAAAAATTTAATATGGAATAATAAAAATCAATCTAATCTAATCTACGGTATTATTAGAAAATAATAAAGTAAAATCTGCTAATGGTCTAGGTGAAACTTTATATAAAGTTCGGGAGAGGTCAAAGTCGGAGTATATCATCAGTTGTTTCGAGACTATTAGATTTCTTGTAAAATTATTTTTGTTCTTAAAATAGAGATTTTTAGCCGATTAAACATTGAACAAGCCATTCGAATTTCGGTATATTTTATACACTAAAGCCCATAGAAGTAAAAACGAATTTGTTGCCTTATCAGACTTAAGAAATATGACGAATTGTTAAAAGGTATACAAACCCATTACTTCAACTTGGGGTTTGAATTTCGAAATAATTGTGAAACAGGTTTTTAGACGATTTCATAAGAAGCCACTTGATATCTCATGAGACACGAGGGATTTTGAAAAATTTGTGAAAACGTAAGAAAACCCTTCACCACCTTTGGTTCTTGAAATTCGAAAAATCATGAAATTAGTTTTTAGGTCTTTACATTAAATGCCGTATTAACCAATTTTATATCTCATCAGAATTAAGTGATGGCAAAAATTGTGAAAACATATGCAAACCCGGGATGGTTGAATATCGAATTTTTGAGAAATGGGTTTGTAGGGGTTTGTATATAAAAAGTCTGTGGAAGATAAAGACAATCTAGTATCTCATCAAACCTAAGAAATGTGTCGAAGCTTTGAAAAGCATACAGCTCCCTTACACCCCTTTGGATTGAATATCTAAAAATACTGAAATTGACTTTTTGGCTCTTATATAGGAAACCTTAGAAAGTAAAAATGAATTCGATATATCATCAGATATGCAACCTACTTACACCTAGGGGTAGACAAATATGAAGACAATACGAGAAAGTTAAAACCAATTCAATTTCTTATCACTTCTAAAAGATATGACGGAATTCATGAAAACGTGTTCAACCCTTTTATACCCTCTTAGAGGCTGAAAAAGGAAAAACCTTAAAAACAAGTTTTGAGAGTGAAAAGATATTCGATATCTGGTCAGACCTGAGGGATACTGCAGAATTGGTGAAAAAGTTTACAACCCTCTTTCCACCCCCTTCGTGATCAAATTTCAAAAAATCCTGAAATCACTTTCCAGGTATTTATATGAAGAAGCTGTAAAATAAAAATGAATTCAATATTTGGAAAGACCTAATAGATATGATGAAAACCATGAAAATATCTGCATTCCATTTTCACTGATAATTTTTTTTGCCTCCCTTCCGAACGCCAATGGATATTTGAATTTTTTTTTATCTAAATTACTTCTCTAGTTTATTTACATATAAAGGGTGTTTTTTTAGGTGCATGAGAACTATCGATATTGATAACTGTGGTATGACAGCTGAGAATGTCAAACTGTGTTGACATTTCTATTCAGTAAGGTTTGGCAAGTCATCATGAATCGATTAACGCCAGAACAACGCTTCCAAATTGTGGAAATTTACTTTAAAAAAAATAAATTTGTTCGCGAAGTTCATATCACTTCGTCCATTTTACGGTCAACATAATGGCTACGTCAATAAACAAAATTGCCGTATATGGAGCGCAGACAATCCTCACGCCGTTAATTAATCACCATTATATCCATTAAAATTGACGTTTGGTGCGGTCAGTGGCGGTCATATTGCTTTTTCAAGAGGGGGGCCATTGAAGTTCAGTAGCTACTATACAGAAAATAGGTGTGGTAGCTAACCGTTACTGCAGCGTGGATGGAAATTGTACAAATGCTATGGTCGCTGCGGTTGATACTGCTTGAAAGTATCAACTTTTCATTTCCGCATCTAAATTGCCAGATTTTGGCAACCGAATTTCAGAATCTTAAAAAGCATTAACATCGCTCTGAAGGGATTTCTTTGACATCGTTCAATTTATCAGCTGATTGTATGATATCAAAAATTTGAACCTGTATTGTATGATTGTCTTGAAGCAATGGAAAATTGAAAATTGATTCCAAAGCTTGGTGAACATAATTTTCGATTTCAGTAGAAGTCGTTGTCGATCTCGATTTCGACAAAATTTGGAAGCCCAAATAGACTTCAAGATTTTGAGACTTCGAGATTTTGAGAGTTTAGTTAAAATTCGAGATTTCGCCAAATCCAGTTTGAAATCTTTGGATGCAAATTTGCTGAGACCACTAGAAAAGTAGTGTATTTAATTTTTATTAGTTCTACTATCATACAAACTCAATATTGGGCATTAAAATCCGAACCCTATATATTAGGCCCAACGAATAAGTGATCATTCCAGTTATTAAGTTACTACAATACTTAAAATCTACGAAAGAAATAATTTATATCAACGTAATTTATTAGGTTCATATGTCACTTAGTCCCCTTATTGAGTCGATCTATAGTAGTTTAGATAACTGCCACCATAACCTAACCTAACCTACTCTCCTAATTCAAAAATTTAAAAAATCAAACTCGGAAATTCTCATTTTGGAAACGAGGAAACGATACTATATAGGCCCTATGTCGATATCTTGGGAGTTTTGTTAATCTTATACAATTTTGGTTTCTTTCAGGTCCTTGAGGCACGTATTCTCCATATATTACTGAGATGAAACTTAAATCGTATTTTTTTTACACTAATTCGAGCCTGCGAAAAAAATTCAAAATTTTTAAATTGAGTGATTAGCTTTTATTAGGGTTTAAACTACCCTTTTTATGACAGGACAGCAATGATATTGTGTTTCACTGCATTTACCAATCTGATTTAATTGCATTATACTTTATTAAGTGCATTATACTTCATAAAGTGTATCTATTAATCTAATAGTCTCATATAATTTTTCTTTAAAGCAGATGTGATAAAGTAATCATGGGTGACGAATTTGTTAGGGGGGCCCATGGCCCCTATGGCTTCCCCTCTATGACCGCCACTGGGTGCGGTTTACACGCTGGCGGCATCATCGGTCCTTATTTCTTTCGAAATGAGGAAGGAGCTGCCGTTACGGTGAATGGCCTGCGCTATCGAGCCGTGCTGACTGAATTTTTGTTTCCAAAAATTAATCAGCTAAACATCGCTGACATTTGGTTCCAACGGCGGACATATGACGGAAATCGTATTTAAAAAATAAAATAACATTCCAACAATATTTCTGTCTTGTAATATAATTTTAAGTTCTCATGCACCTAAAAAAACACCCGTTACTAGAACTGCTGTTACCCATGTGTGAATGCCGGTGTCTAACCAGAGTTGCCTACACGGCCCAAAATTGGCATCGCATTGGCTGCCAAGACTTGTCGAGCGGTATTGTATTGGTACTGACAAACCACCAAACCAGTATTGTGCCAATATTGGTGATCAGCACCCCCCCGCTATATATATTTTGATATGGGCCGACTTTGTTCCGAGTTGCTGGCCGTATGTCGGGCCAAGAATTGGCTTATTATTGGTGTCTAAGCTCTTTCGGCATTGGCTCAACGGTCGGCTCTGTATTGGGCACACCTTGGTAGAAATATATTTTTTTCTCTCTCTCTCTGGTCGCTATTGATAATTATCACTGGCCTAGAGCTTCCAGCGAGCTCCGAAACAGTACTACCCAACTAGCAAACAAACTTCGCATTTTGATTTTCCGGAGGCTATAACTTCGATAAGGCGTCGGTAAGACTTTTGAGCGCAGGTTGTTCGATAAAGCTTGCGTAGGACTTTCGAGCGGAGGCTGAACATTTCAGAAGTCATAGCTTCGGTAATAACTTCTTTAAGGCCTTATGGAAGTAAATACCAACTGCTTTATGGAGGTTTGCATGCGAACTTCGATCGACATGTCTAATTGGAAAAATCAATTGATTCGGCTTCAACCCTATTACGAGAATGTTTCAGATTGGCCTAGTGGGTAGCGTAGTGGACTAATGTGTGACGTGACTATGGTTAGAATCCGAGAGTGTGCAAGGTGGTAAGTAAAATCAATTCGAATTTTTCAAAAAAAATATAATAATTTACAGGAAAATAAATTCGTAGTTGAAAGAAAAAAACAAAAGGAAAAATTTTTTTTATTTTCGTTTTTTTCTTACTGAAACTTAAGTACTGGCAGTCAGTATTGGGCCAGAGTTTGCACCAAGAGTAGGACCGGTGTGATCAAATCGACATTAGCCCTGCAATGCTTCGGTCTAGACCACATACTAGACCCGGAACATTAGCCAGTACTGGCAACTCTGGCAACAGTACTAAGCCTGTGCTGTGCCGTTCTGCCTTTCGTACATGGTCTTTGGAGGAGCTACTTGCCTTGAAGGCAATGCCTTCCCTCGATAAGGTGACCGAATAAAATTTCTTTGAGATTTTCAGTACGAAAGTTCAAGGTTTGAATACGAGGTTCTGGTTGTGCCGATGATTGATGAATGATCCTTGTGGGATGGATCTAGTGATCGAACATCTGCTAAATCTATCACAACATCTTAAAAAAAACACATTAAATAGAAACAAAAACGGTTAGCAATCTATTTTACTTACGTATAAAAAAATATCCATACGCCAATTATTGTTAATAAATGATAAGAGCACGATCGCGACACGTCTAATTTTTAAATTTCATAGGCTGCAGTTCTTTATATTCAATTTTGTCTACTATCACGGCAGAGATCAACATTCTGGAACTTAGAATTTTAACATTCTTCCGTCTAGACCTCTATCATAAATAATAGCAATAAATTTGTTTTAAAAATACGACTGTATACAGGGCCGGATTTCCCATAGGACTAAAAGGTTCTGTAGCACAGGGCCCCCAAATTTTAAGAGACCCCCAACAAATTTCACTGGAGCCCGACATTTTCATATATTCAATACAATAGAATTAAATCCTGTTGAGCTGCCGCTGGGCGAGATTTGTATTCCCTGCTGGGCGTTGCGAGTGCGTTCTGAAGTCAGCACTTCGCTGATATTTGAGCGCACCCACAACTGCCGCCAATCTAACACCGGACGCGGGTCGTTAGGTGATAGAAGCATATTGATTTACTGACTGTAAGTCAACTATTAGGTTTTTGTCAGGTTTTCTGAATAAATATCGAGATTGTTTTAATAATATAGAGGCCGAAGCAAAGCAACTTGTGGATGATCATCAATATAGAGAATATAATAGAAGAACAAGAAAAAGATCACGTTTTTTTGATGAAGGCGATGCAATAGAAACGGAATTTTCTGCACGTGAAAAATTTCGCATAGAAACCTTTCTGCCGATAATCGACTGTCTGTATCAGGAAATAGAGAAGAGAAGCGCGGCGTACAACTGCATTGAAAATTTATTTGGATTTTTAACGAATTATCAATTGCAGACATTCAAGAAAAATGTAAAGCTCTTATAAGTGCATTTCCCAATGATTTGAAGATTGGTTTCGTTTATGAATTTTTACAATTTTCTGAAATTGTTAAGAACGAAAATATTGCAAAAACTAAGCTCGCACGTATGAGCGAATTATTTGAGGACGGTAGGTCAATTCTTCGCACGTTTCCAAACGTAAGGATTTCGTTGCGAATGTATTTAAATATACCTGCAACAAATTGTGAAGGGGAAAGATCCTTCTCTACTTTAGCAAGGATTAAAAACTATTTGCGTAACACAATTGGCGAAAATCGTTTGAACTCAATTTCTCTAATGTCAATAGAGTTTGACGTACTAAAATCGATTGACTTTGATGAAATAATAAATGATTTCGCTAAAAGTAAAGCACGAAATATTGCCATATAAATGAGCATATTTTTAAAAGGAGCTAAGATGAGTAAGCAATTAAGGAATTGATAAATATTTCAAACTTTCCTAAATTTTTTTCTATAGTCTTCATGATTTGAGATCATCTGGTTCAGTTCAAAATCCACTTTTATCACATACGGCTGCCCTGATGATACACTTCCCAAAAACTATAATAAGTAAAATCCGTTTTGATCTGAAATTCGAAGAAAAGAAGCAGTGAGCAGTTATCATTCAATCCACCAATGATAATCGTGAGAGAGAAGGTGATATTTTGATGTTTATTTAAATAAGTTCGCTGCCAGTGAAATAATTGAAGATCTTTTGATTTAGAAAAATTCAATGGATCCAAAGCTTTCTGAAATTTATAGTGCAGTACCAGCAACTTGACAATATAAAATACTTGACAATATAAAATACGACAAACAACATTAAGACCAGGTACGTATATTATATTGTCATAGTTAAAAAAAATAATTATTGAAAATAGTGGGATTCTCTAAAAAATAATGAAGTATGTGGACTAAATGAGAGTCTGGCAAAGTTTTGCAGTTGTGGTATTGTCACGCAATGGAAGAAAGCTGATATCTTTGGTGAACAACATTTTTTTTTTCGGCATTATGTGCTACAAACACAAAAAATTTTCAAATAAGCCTTAGTTGTTAGGGGCCCCCAAAAGTGAAATAGCCCCGGGCCCCTTCATAGGTAAATCCGGCACTGACTGTATAGTTTATAAATTCCAAAAATTAATACATCGCAACTTAATTAAATCATAAATTTTGTGTACTGTTGTATACCATTGCTTTGACATGGTACCGTTCTAAGTGAAATACGATATTTCCAATTTAAATTGGAATTGAGGTGATATCAATCCGTACACACCGCAAGCAAAGCCGAATTAATGCTGAATTTCGCAAAGGTTGAATTGTCAAAATTGCTGCAGTTACGAAAATCGTTGGGAATTCTTTCTAATAATTAATATTATTGAAATATGACCATGTTTTGTGTGTTTTCAATTGCCGACTTTTGAAAGTATGACAGGTGAACAATTCTCAGGCTTAGTTTCAAAACCTAATGTGTTTCTAAATCATCAGAGAACGTGGAATGTACTCGTAACTACCGATCACCCTAACGGCTGGTTTAAGTTTGTCGATCTTTTTACATTGCGTTAATGGTGACTTTTTTTATGGTATCACTAAATTTTACATGATTCTGTTAAAATCACGTGGACTTGGTTCTGACTACATTTCAAGAAAAATAAAAGTAAAATAACGGTCAAGTCGGTAAGACACCAAAACAGGTCTTTGGTCCCATACGTGTTAAAATTTGGAAAAAAAAAATTTTTGATTATTATCAGAAAAATCTCCAAACTTTATATTTTGTTTGGCGCAACGTTTTAGTGTAATTCAAGCTCTAAATACTAATTAAATTTTTGGAACATAATGCGGAACAAAATTAAAATCTAACACTAGTTGTTTTGAGACAATGACGTTTTGCTAGATACAACATTAAACATTCATCAGTGGTTCTTCAAAAAAAAATTGAAATAAAAAAATCTGCCAATAGTCTGGGCGAAATTTTATTATTTTTCGAGTCAAAGTTCGGGAGCAGTCAAAGTCGGAACATATCATCAGTTGTTTCGAGATTATGAGGTTTCTTGGAAAGTTAATTTTGTTCTTAAAATAAAAATATTTAAAATAGAGATTTTTGCCGATTAAACATTGAAAAGGCCTGTGTAGACTATTCGAATTTTGATATATTATGTACACTAAAAGCCCATAGAAGTAAAAGCGAATTTGCTGCCTTATCAGAATTAAGAGATATGACAAATTGTTAAAACGTAAACAAACCCATTACTTACACTTAAGGTTTGAATTTCGAAAAAATTGTGAAACAGGTTTTTAGACGATTTCATAAGAAGCATTTCATGAGACACGAGGGATTTTGGAAAATTTGTGAAAACGTAAGCAAACCCTTTACACCCTCTTGGTTCTCGAAATTCGAAAAATTGTGAAATTGGCTTTTAGGCCTTTACATCAAATGCCGTAATAACCAATTTCATATCTCATCAGAACTAAGGGATGGCAAAAATTGTGAAAACATATACAAACCCTTGGGGGTTGAATATCGAAAAATTGAGAAATGGGTTTGTAGGCGATTATATAAAAAGTCTGTGGAAGTGAAAAGCGATCTAATATCTCATTAAACCTCAGGAATATGTCGAAGCTTGGAAAATCATACAACCCCCTTACTCCCCTTAAGAATGAAAATCTAAAACTAAAGAAAATGACCTTTTGGCGCTTATATAAGAAACCTAAGGAAGTAAAAATGGATTCGATATATCATCAGATCTAAGCAATATGTAGGAGTCTGTGAAAACATATGCAACCTCCTTACACACACTTGGGAGTTGAATATCCAAAAATCCTGAAAGGAGTTAATAGATAAATATGAAGACAGAACGAGAAAGTAAAAACAATTCAATTTATTATCATTTCTAAAAGAAATTACGAAGTTCGTGAAAACGTGTTCAACCCATTTATACCATCTTAGGGGCAGAACAAGGAAAAAACTTAAAAACAAGTTTTAGGCGATTATTACGCAAGCCCGTGAAAGTGAAAAGATATTCGATATCTGATCAGACCTTGGGGATATGACAGAATTCGTGAAAAAGTATACAACCCCTTTACACCCCCTTAGGGGTAGAATTTCAAAAAAGTCCTGAAAACACTTTCTAGTTGTTTATATGAAGAAGCCGTACAATAAAAGTTAATTTAATATTTGGGAAGACCTAATATATATGGCAAAAATCCTGAAAATATATGCATTCTTTTTACACTGATCATTTTTTCGCCCCCCTATCAAACGCCAATGGATATTGAAAATTTTTTTTTTTGAAATTACTTTTCTAGTTGATTTACATATACGTACCAAGTTTCAACTTTGTAGCATAAGCCGTTCTGAAGATAGGAAAAACATCCCGCACCCCCGTACCATACTACCCCTATAAAAAATTATATTTCTCTAAGAGGCTACTATTATAGCTCTATCTTAATAGCAAGTTTCAGCTTTATATAATTATAGGTTCTCGATATACAAAAATCGGTACTTTTTCCTTTTCACCCTCACCCTCTACAGCCTCACTTTCAAAATTTTTTTTATGCTTGGGGTCTACTAGATGTACTTCTGGTAAAAATTTTAAGCATCTACCTTACACTGTTCTTGAAATATGAGAAGAGATTTTTTAGAAAAATTCTTATCCCCTAAACTTTCATGCTCCACCGCCCCTTAAAAAATTTTGCATTCAGCAAACTTTATTTGTTAACCTTTATACACAAACCGAATTTTATTTGTCTAGTGCAATTGGTTCGTGAGATATCGTATTCTAAATTGGTTTACCCCCCACCCCGTACGCCACTGCCCGCACTCAAAAATTTAATTCCGACCTATTCTCCTAGTATAGCTACAGATATTCATTAAGTTTCAATTTAGTGGCATTAGCCGTTTAGGAGATATGGACTTTAGAATTTGTCGATCTCTGCTTTTTTGCGTTTTGGACGCATTATTTTCCCCCCACTCCCACATCCTCTTCACCCATATTGACAATTTTTATGCAAATGGGTTCACTATCAAAGCTTTATACAAATTCCAAGTTTCAGCCTTCTAGCATAAGCGGTTGCTGAGATCTAGAAACCAAAATTTTCCTCTAAAACGCACCCCCCTCCACCCACCTCACACCCCCACCCAACAGAATTTGGTCACTTCAAGGGGCCTACCCAGTCTATTCATAAAAATTTCAATGTAATATATCAAAGCGCTTGGAAGCTACGAGCCTTCAAACGATTTTACGTACGGCGTACGGCGGTCAGACGGACTGTAATTTTTTTTTTTGTCTACTAGTCATGAAACGTGAAGCAGGCCCTGGCCCGATTTGGGCTGTCACGCCATTGATGATGATGATGATGATGAAATTTTTTTTTTTTAAAATCGATCAAAATAGTGTATTATTAGAAAATAATAAAGTAAAAACGAGCAAAAATGAAAAGCCATAGAAGTAAAAACAATTTCGATATCTGATCTGACTTAAAAAATATGTCGTTATTTGTCATAACAAAACAACATAAAGTTATTTTTTAGGGGATTATACAGATAAATACCTAAGAGATATTACGGAATTCGTGAAGGGAACACAAACCGTATGTTATAGAAAAGGGTTTAATTCCAAAAAATCCTGAAATCAGTTTTGAGGCGATTATTTTACGCCGTGGAAGTAAAAATCAATCAATTTGATGTCCATTCGGACCTCAGCGGTATGTCAAAAATTGTGAAAATGTGTGCAAGCATTTCTCACAACAAAAGAAATTCGATATCTCAAGACAGTATAGAGTACAGTTTTTTGTTTCCAAAAATTTCAATAAGAAACACAATTTATTTCAAAAACCGGTAATTTTTTTAATTTCACGAGATTCTCGCGATATATGTAGTGAAATTTTCAAACCTTGGATTTTGGGCTTCGGAAGTTTTATAAACGAGAGCCCAGACCAGAGCATAAACCTTTCTCTGCGTCAGGAATTACTTACTCCTTGAAGGAGTAGTATTTAGTTCCATGATATTACCGGTCCACCTACAACAAACCTTCCTTGTGAAGAATAGAGTCGAGAATATTTTTAGATTTTTTGCGTTTTGATGCATTGCCAGGAGCCTATGTCATTGCACGTAATATCGCCATTCAAGATTATGCTTAATGAGCGGTAAAGGTACTAAATCACCAAGTGGTGCATTTTTTTTTAAGAAGTTTGTCGATCATCCTTCAAGTTTTGATTCAGTTCTTTTGTGATCCCCGATGGGAGCTCAAGGCAGCAACAGTACTCCTCAACAAGACACGATCCTGAGCGATAGACTTTACCAGTCAGCAGGACATTTACTACTCGATTGTTGGTCTGCAGGTGTTTCTTCAACTAGCCAACCCACGGTTACCTTGTGGATTACAATACAGATACTGTTTGGAGATGGTTTGCTCTACTTTCTTCAAGGTATGACCGATACATGGCCAGTTTCTTAATGATTTCAATACACATCTTGGTGTGCCCGGTCATCCTCTAGAAATCGTTGGATATAACGTTTGACCAGAATATACCTAAAACAATTTTTTTAAAGTTTTAATGACACCTAAACGCTCTAAGTTGAGCCTTCTACATGTTTCTAGTCCCATAATTGGGAAATTTTCGAATTAAGTTCTTTGGTGATTACATAAAAAGCAATAAAATAAATGTGACAGATCTAGTGTCTGTTTTGCGAAATTTGTGAATTTTTCGTCTAAGACATTCCACTCACCCTCACCATCCGCCCAAAAAAAATTACCACTGAAAGAGGTTCACCCAATTCATTAAAAAAAAATGTATTTTAAAGCTCGAAGAGTTTGGGAGATTCGAGCCTTCAATCGCGTACGGCATTCGGGGGACAGACAGACCGAACCTTTTTTTGGTGTCTACTAGAAACATTTTAAAAAAATCTACCAATGGTCTGGGCGAAACTTTATTATTTTTTGGTCAAAGTTCGGGAGCGGTCAAAGTCGGAGTGTATCATGAGTTGCTACGAGATTGTTAGATTTCTTGGAAAATTAATTTGTTCTTAAAATAAAAATATTTAAAACAGCGATTTTTAGCCGATTAAACATTGGAAAAGCCCGTGTAGACTATTTGAATTTCGGTATATTATGTACACTAAAACCCCATAGAAGTAAGACGAATTTGTTGCCTTATCAGAATTAAAAGATATGACAAACTGTTAAAACGTATACAAACCCATTACTTCCACTTGGGGCTTGAATTTCGAATAAATTGTGAAACAGGTTCTTAGACGATTTCATAAGAAGCAACTTAATATCTCATGAGACACGAGGGATTTTGAAATATTTGTGGAAACTCTTCACACTCCCTTGGTTCTTGAAATTCGAAAAATCGTGAAATTGGTTTTTAGGTCATTACATCAAATGCAGTAATAACCAATTTTATATCTTATAAGAACTAAGGGATAGCAAAAAATTGTGAAAGCAAACCCTTGGGGGTTGAATATCGAAAAATTGAGAAATGGGTTCGCAGGCAATTATATAAAAAGTCTGTGGAAGTGAAAAGCGAACTAATATCTCATCGAACCTAAGAAATATGTCGAAGCTTTGAAAAGCATACAACCCCCTTACACCCATTAGGATTGAATATCTAAAATACGGAAATTGACTTTTTAGCCTTTTTATATAGAAAATCTTAGGAAGCAAAAATGAATTCGATATATCATCAGATATGCAACCTCGTTACACCCACTTGGGGGTTGAATATCCAAAAATCCTAAAAGGAGTTAATAAGTAAATATGAAGACAGCACGAGAAAGTAGGAACCAATTCAATTTCTTATCATTTCTAAAAGAAATGACGGAATTCGTGAAAACGTGTTCAACCCCTTTATACCCTCTTAGGGGCTGAAAATGAAAAAAACTTAAAAACAAGTTTTAGGCGATTATTACGCAAGCACGTGAAAGTGAAAAAATATTCGATATCTGATAAGACTTGAGGATATAGTAGAATTCGTGAAAAAGTTTACAACCCCCTTTGCACCCTCTTAGGGGTCGAATTTTAAAAAATCCTGAAACAGTTTCTAGGTATTTATATGAAGAAGTCGCACAATAAAAATGAATTCAATATTTGGGAAGACCTAATAGATATGACGAAAACCGTGAAAATATATGCGTTCCATTTTCACTGATCATTTTGTTTGCCCCCCCTCCGAACGCCAATGGATATTTTAAATTTTTTTTATCTCAATTAGTTTCCTAGTTAATTTACATAAACATACCGAGTTTCAACTTTATAGCATAAGCCGTTCGACAGATAGGAAAAACACTCCCCACCCCCGTACCATACTGCACCTATAAAAAATTATATTTTTCCAACAAGCTACTAATATAGCTCTATCTAAATACCAAGTTTCAGATTTATATCATTATAGGTTCTCGAGATATAAAAATCGGAATTTTTTCAATTTCATCCTTCCCCACCCTCACCCTCTACACCCATACTTCCAAAATTTTGTTTTCTGCTAGGGGTCTATTAGGCCTACATCTGGTAAAAATTTGAAGTATCTATCTTATACCGTTCTTGAGATATGAGACGTGATTTTTTTGAAAAATTCTTATCCCCTCCACTTTCATGCCCTACAGCCCACTTTAAAAAATTTACTTTCATCAAACTTCATTTGTTAACCTTTATTCACAAACCAAATTTTATTTGTCTAGTGCAATTGGTTCGTGAAATATCGTAATCTAAAGTTTTTTACCCCCCATCCCCGTACGCCACTGCCCCCACTCAAAAATTTGTTTCCGATCTATTTTCCTAGTATACCTTCAGATATTTATTAAGTTTCAATTTTACGACATTAACCGTTTAGGAGATATAGATTTTAGAATGTGTCGATCTCGCCTTTTTTGCGTTTCGGACGCATTATTTTCCCCCCCCACTCCCAAACCCCTTCACCTATATTGGCAATTTTTTTGCAAATGGGTCCACTATCAAAGTTCTGTATAAGTTCCAAATTTCAACCTCCTAACATAAGCAGTTGCTGAGATCTAGAAATCAAAATTTTTCGTCTAAAACGATTCCCCCACCTCCCCCCAATATGTTCACTTTAAGGGGCCACCCAGTCTATCTACGAAAAAAAATTCAACTAAATAGCTCAAAGGGTTTGGGTGCTACGAGCCTTCAAACAATTTTGCGTACACCGGTCGACGTACGGCGGACAGACGGACTGAAAATTTTTTTTGCTTTTTTCGTGTCTACTAGTTATGAAACGTGAAAAAAAAATTTTTTTTTTTAAAAAATCGAAAACAATACTGTATTATTAAAATAATAAAGTAAAATCGATCACAATACTTTATTGTTTTAATAAAGAATGAAGTAATACATAGTTCCGCTATTTGGATTTTATTTCATTCATAAATAATTGCGTTTAAATTCATTTGTAACATTGTGAATTAAAATTCATACGGAAGTGCCAAGGGATCTTTTAATCCATTCCCAGGATATTTCTGTAGCAGTTACGAGAATATGCCATAAGAAAATTATGGTGCTACTTCAAGTGGTTTGTCTGCTGCTGGTTTCTCCGGTGCTGGAACTTCAGCTTTAACTGGTGCCTGAGGTACTAAAGGGTTCCTTGGTAAGGGTGGTAAGGGTGGTAAGTTATCTGCTGCGTCATCTGATTCATTTGTTGAATCGGGTGGCGGCGGATTCATTCCCGGATTCATTGGCGGATCCATAGAGGAACTACTGGAATCAGAACTTACAGAAGTGACAGAACTGTCAGAGCTCACAGAGCTCACAGAGCTCACACTGGCAGAGCTCACAGAGCTCACGCTGGCAGAGCTCACAGAGCTCACAGAGCTGACGGCACTGGCAGAAGAACCACTGGAGGAGCCACTACTACTTCGAGCTTGCTTCACTTTGGTACCTTTCGATCCAAACAAGACTTGTTTGATATTTTCGATTCGTGCATCCGGCTGGGACGATGATCTCTGAAGGCGAACCTTGTGTTTATGCCCGGTATGACGACCATCAGTAACGGCTAGCACCACACCTTAAAGATAAAACAAATAGTAAGTTTAAAACAAGAACAAAAAACTGCATCCATAGTATGACAAATTGCCCAGACTTACATATTGTGAGCAGGCATAAGCCCCATCTCAAAACTGAATCACCTGAACGCGTTCGCATCATTATTGTTTTGGTGTCACCACGATAAACTGAATTCCTTTATATAGCCAAAAAGTTGGCCATTACAAGAGCAGAATCTTTCTGTATCTTAGGTCATCGTACCGCAGCATCAAATCAACCTATCAGCGAATTTTATGCTACAGTTTCATACACTGAATTAATTTTTAGGTTCACTAGTTTTACAACGAATTGATTTAAGTATCTGCAAAATGAATCTATCACAAATATCACATTTCCATACGCCAAGAAATTATGATTCCAAAGAATTCTTTCAGCGCGAACCTGCTTTTTTACCATAAATACTTAATTCAAATATTCGGCGAAAGTAGTCCACTAGTCTATAAACAAAATTTCACCTGAAGAAATATAAACACCAATAATGAAGCAATTTAGTTGCGCAACTTTGTCAACACGCATAGCATCAACGGTTCCTCAACTTTTGAGTCGACTTATGTGGTGTGTTCCTATACTCGATGTTATTGAATACTAGCTAAACCCGTTCACTTGACCCATGACCCACCTAGGCCTATCCAAACCCGCTTATCTTTTCCGCGTTTATAGAGTGTAATGCGTTCGCGACTGTGCTGAAAAGCACTGGGAAATCGAAAATAGTGAATATCAGAGTTACTCGTTCTTCTTAGATAAAACATATAAGGTTGGAAAAAACAACTTTTGCCGTATTCAATTTTTCGATAGGACCCAAATTAAACGAGGTAGTTGATAATCTTTTTTCTCCATGTAAACTCCCTACATTACTACGCATATCGCATACTCTGATACTTAAATTCATCAAATTCTGCTCAGCCGAATTCCCGCCAAGCTTTAACAATTTCTCAGACAAATAGAAAAAACTCTTTTTTCAATTTATTTAAGTAGGTTAAAAAACAATTCAACAGAGTAAACTGCCACGCTACGTTAAAATATCATAAATTAACTAGTGCATCCGTAGTTTCAAAATTTACTGCATAATAAATATGAGAGTGTTATTGTGATCGACTTTGGAAAAAATAGGAAAAATTAAATATTTCCTACCCATTAATTTTCGTATTTTCAAATATCGCAAAATCATAAAATTAATTTTTAGGCGTTTATATGTAAAGCAATTAGAAGTATAATCGAATTCAATATCTCATTAGGCCTGAGAAATATAACGGAATTCGTGAAAATGTACACAGCCACTTAACACCTCCTCAGGCTTGACTACCGGAACACCTTGAAAACAGTTTCTAGGTGTTCCCCAAAATTAATTCGACACTTCGATAGAGCTAAAAGATTTGACGGAATTCATGAAAATGTACCACTACACTATTTCGCAGAACATTGATTTGCCACACCTCTACACGCCAATGTAAATCAGAATTTGAATTTATTATTATTTAATAATAAAGTTTTGTAATCTCCATGAAAAAATTTACTGTGTTAAAATTAATATTTTTTAGGACTATTAGACCCCAAAAAAGCAAGGTATCGAACTAGCCTTACTTTTTCGGGTCCTTTATAAGAGCTTAAAACCTACTTAAAAGATTTTTCGATAGTCAACCTCTGAAACGTTTTCACGAATTTCCATATATTTCTTAGGTCTAATGAGATATCGAATTCACTTTGATTTTTAAGGGCTTTAAATGTAACCTCAAAAAAATCTTTTACAAAATTTTACGATATTGAACCTCAAATTCGGTGCTCAAGTTTTCACGAATTCCGACAAATATTTTAGGTGTAATGAGATATCGAAATCACTTTTATTTCTTTGCGCCTTATAAATAATCATCTTGAAATTCATTGCTGGATTTTACAATATTCAACCCCTACTCAAATGTAAAATGATTTGTACGATCTTACGAATTCCAAAATTTCAGGATTTTTGACATATCGACCCGACGACTAGAAGAGTACTACGGAAGACATTTTGTTTAATGTTGTCATTCGAACAGTAACGTATATCCGATCTCTGCAAAAAACGAGTTCTGGACTTCTACTCAAAAAAAAATAATTGAGTTGCACCCAGAATGTTGACAGATTTTTCATATCTCGAGAACCGCTGAAACTTAAAACTTAAGTAGGACTATAGTTTCGGTCTACACAGTGCAACAAATAAGTTCCGAGACTGGAACCATATCTGAGTAAGTGGTAGGACCATCTATGTGTACAGACCGGCGTTTGGAAGCTGTGACACTCCTCTTCCCGGTAATACCAATTTTGTTTAAATCGGTTGATAGATAGCAAAGTTATGACAGTTCTCTCAAAACAACTTTTTTGTCGATGTTGAAATATTAAAAAGTTGCTCAAACAATGCTCATTACATTCTTCGAAAGCAAAGGAATTGTCCACAGGGAATTCGGTCCAACTGGCC
The DNA here is from genome assembly GCA_951812415.1 of Beris morrisii. Taxonomy (NCBI): domain Eukaryota; kingdom Metazoa; phylum Arthropoda; class Insecta; order Diptera; family Stratiomyidae; genus Beris; species Beris morrisii. Next base: position 112,954,778 of record OX638312.1, on the reverse strand, counting down.
AAACAATTACTGGTGCATTTTATCTCGAAGTTTTGAAGCGTGTGATGGCCACAATCCGTCGTATTCGACCCGAATATCGTGATCCAGAGAACTGGATAATGCACCGATTCACACCTCATTCATTGTTCGTCAATTTTTGGCGCAGAATTAAGTCTGTGTGTTGAATCATCCACCGTCTTCACCTGATTTGGCCACATGCGATTCCTCCCTATTCCCGAAATTGAAATTGAAGTTGAAAGGATGTTTTTTTAATGACATTTCGACCATCAAAATAGCACTAGAGACAATTCCACAAAATGAGCTAGAACACGCAATTGAATCACTGTTAAATCGCTGTAACAAGTGTATTGAAACCGGAGGAGAATATTTTGAATAAAAAAAATGAAAAATATCCAAATTTTTTCTTTCAATGATGTTTTCCATGACCAGTCTCGAAACTTATTTGTCGCACTGTGTATATAGGATACGGGGGTGGGCAGTTTTTCCTATTTCTGGAACGGTTTTTTTTAAAAACTTAAAACTTGGTGTGTATATGTAGATGCAAGTTAAATAAGAAAAAATGTATACATTCATTGCCGAAGGGAGTTGGGGGTAAAATGTTCAGTAAAAATGGGGTGGAATTTCATCATATATCTTTGGTCTTGTGATACATTGAATTAATTTGAATTCTGCGTGTTTTTCAGATAAACGAATATTTTAGGGATTTAATTAAATTAAACCGCTAAGGAGGAGTAAAGGGCTTACATACATTTTAACGAATTTCGCCATATACCTTAGGACAGATACCATAGATATTGAATTAATTTTTTTCGTCCGGTTTTCTACATATACAATCACCTACAAACTGATTGCAGGAATTGTGAGCCTCACTCCTCAAGCGGGTGTATGCGTTTTGCATATGTTATCACAATTTTCGCATTTCTCTGAGGTCTGATATGAGACATAAATTGGTTTTAACTTTCACGGATTTTTTTTATATAATGGCCTAAAAACCCATTTAAGGATTTTTTTTTGATATTAATCCGATAAAAACCCATGATTTTTTAATATTAAACTCGCGTGGGACTGTAAAGTAGTTGAATACATTTTCACGAATTTCATCATAAATCTGATGAGATATCGAATTGGTTTTTACTTCTTCGGACTTTCTATATAGATACCTAAAAATTAATTTCAGAATTTTTAGATATTCAGCAAAGGGGTGTAATTAAGTGCATACGTTTTCACAATTTTCGCAATCTCTTAGGTCTAATCAGAAGTTAAATTGCTTGTTTCTTTATGTAATCGCCTAAAAAGCAATTTCACGATTTTTCGAAATTCTTGAGGTTGAATTTGCATTTTAACCAATTTTGCAATATCTCGTAGGTCTGATTAGATATCTACGTTTCTTAAGCAATCGACTAAAACCTTTATTCTACATTTTTCTAAATTCAACGAAATTCGAGAAAAATAGATATTTTCGATATTTTCACTTATATGGACAGTTTATTCATTGCTGTGCATGTATAAAGAGCCACTGATGAATGTTCAAAGTTGTGTCTTATATTGAGCTATTCAACTGACATATACTACGTTTACATACTACTCTAAAATCTCATGTAAACGCAGATCGGATTGGAAAGAGATCGACTCGATCCGAACGAACTTCTCGACCTGGATCGAGTCGAAATCGGATCGAACTTCTCATGTAAACGCGGATCGAAAGATCGAAAGTTCGATCGTCGCAAATTCATTAACAAAAATTGATTTTCTATCATTTTCATAGTATTAGTACACAAAAGTGCTGAATTTGACATTTTTATGCACTGCACTTCGAACTTGAACTATTAAAGAAAGATTTCAGGTTATGTTACTTGTCATTTCGATCTCATTTCGATCTTCCCATGTTTCGATCTTTCGATCCGGTGTAGTCATATACGCGATTCAAATTTGGATCTTCCGATCTTTCGATCCTCCATGTAAACGTAGTAAAAATAAACTTCCCAAAAAAATTTCTTGTCTAAAAAGAATCAATGTTACATTAGGACTTTGATCGCGTTCCGAAGTGTCACCCAAGTACGTAATGCATATGTTAAAGTGGCAATGGTGTAAGCACTCTATACCAAACCCAGTTTAACCGCTTCCCAAAGTTTGACCCGAAAAATAATCAGACTGTTTGCTAATTTTCAATTTCCTTAAGGGCCTTGAGGCACGTCCCTTATTTGATCGGAAACTTAAAACATATTACTTTCTTATTTTCTAATAATATAGTACTGTGATCTATTTTTAAAAAAAAAATTTGCTACCATGAACATTTTTTTTTCACGTTTCATGACTAGTAGACACAAAAAAAGCAAAAAAAAAATGTCAGTCCGTCTGTCCGCCGTACGCCGTACGCAAAATCGTTTGAAGGCTCGTAGCACCCAAACGGCTTGAGATATTAAATTTAATTTTTTTTATGAATAGACTGGGTAGGCCCCGTGAAGTGACCAAATTCTGAGGGGTGGGGTTATAAGGAGGGAGGAGGGGGTCCGTTTTAGACGAAAAATTTTGGTTTTTAGATCTCAGCAACCGCTTATGTTAGGAGGCTGAAACTTGAAATTTATATAGAGCTTTGATAGTGGACCCATTTGCATAAAAATTGTCAATATGGGTGAACGGGTGTGGGAGTGGGGGGAAAAATAATGCGTCCGAAACACAAAAAAGCCGAGATCGACACATTCTAAAATCCATATCTCCTAAACGGTTAACGTCACAAAATTGAAACTTAATGAATACCTGTAGGTATACTAGGAGAATAGATCGGAACAGTGGACAGTGGCGTACGGGGGTGGGGAGTAAAAAAATGTAGATTACAATATCTCACGAACCAATTTCATTAGACAAATTAAAGTTCGGTTTGTACATAAAAGTTGACAAATGAAATTTTCTGAAAGTAAAATTCTTTAAGGGGAGGTGGAGCATGAAAGTGGCGGGAATACAAAGTTTTCTAAAAAATCACGTCTCATATCTCAAGGGTCGTGTAAGATAGAAGCTTAAAATGTTTACCAGAAGTAGGCCTAATAGACCTCTAGCAGAGAAAATATGTTTGAGGATGTGGGTGTAGAGGGTAAGAGTGGGGAAGGGTGAAAAGAAAAAGCAATTTAGATTAAAAAAATGTTTAATATCCATTACCGTTCGGAAGGGGGGCCAAAAAAATTATCAGTGAAAGTGGAATACATATATTTTCACGGTTTTCGTAATATCTATTAGGTATTTTCAAATATTAAATTCATTTTTATTCCACGGATTCTTCATAAAAATACCAACAAAGAGTCTGATATCTAATATATTAGCACTTTCAAGAGCTTGCGTAATTATCGCCTAAAACTTGTTTTTAAGTTTTTTGCTTTTTCAGCTCCTATGAGGGTATAAAAGGGTAGAACAAGTTTTCACGAATTCCGTCATATCTTTTAGAAGTGATAAGAAATTGAATTGGTTTTGACTTTCTCATGTTGTCTTTATATTTATCTATTAACTCCTTCAGAATTTTTGGATATTCAACCCCTAAGTGAGTGTAAGGAGGTTGTATATCTGATGATATATCGAATTCATTTTTACTTCCTAAGGTTTCCTATATAAGCTCCAAAAAGTCAATTTCACTATTTTTAGATATTCAGTCCTAAGGGGTGTAAGGGTGTTGTATGCTTTTCAAAGCTTCGACATATTTCTTAGGTTTGATGAGATATTAGATCGCTTTTCACTTCCACAGACTTTTTACATAATCGCCTATAAACCCATTTCTCCATTTTTGGATATTCAACCTCCAAGGGTTTGCATATGTTTTCACAATTTTTGCCATCCCTTAATTCTGATGAGATATAAAATTGGTTATTTCAGCATTTGATGTAATGACCTAAAAACCAATTTCACTATTTTCCGAACTTCAAAAACCAAGGGGGTGTGAAGGGTTTGCTTACGTTTTCACAAATTTTACAAGATCCCTCGTGTCTTATGAGATATCAAGTTGCTTCTTATGAAATCGTCTAAAAACCTGTTTCACAATTTTTCGAAATTCACACCGCAATTTGACATATCTCTTAATTCTGATAAGGCAACAAATTCATACATAATATACCGAAATTCGAATAGTCTACACGGGCTTTTCCAATGTTTAATCGGCTAAAAATCCTATTTTAAATAGTTTTATTTGAAGAACAAAATTAATTCTCCAAGAAATCTAATAATCTTGAAACAACTCATGATATACTCCGACTTTGACTGCTCCCGAACTTTGACCCGACAAATAATAAAGTTTCGCCCAGACCATTGTCAGATTTTTTTTTACATTAACTGAAACCAATCTAGGTGCCGCCGAGAAAGAAATTCAAATGTAGTCTTGCATTAGCGTACGAAGATCTATCTTTCAAGATTTTTTGATTTTCCACCCCTAAGTGGGTTTAATGTTGATTGTAGAGATGGGCAAAACAGTTCATTTCAGCGAAGTACTTCACACCTAGTCACTCACTTTAAAGAACGATTTTAGTGAAGTACTTCAATTGAAGTGTTCATTTCATCTTTAGTCTACTCGCAGTTCAGTAGTCATTAGTCACTCACTCACTAGTCATAGTCACTAGTCGTGAAGTACTGCAATTGAACTCTTCTTTCCTTTGTTCAGTAGTCACATAGTCACTACTACTACTCCTTCAATTGAAGTGTTCACTCACTCTATTCTCTTCTCTAACCAGCCGTTTAGTAGTCACCGGTGGGCTGATATGTTTTCTTTAAACAGCCGCTCACTTAATCACACATGCGTATACGATAACGCGTATAAGACAACAGCACTGTTTATAATCAGTGATGCCAATTTAGTGCTTTCAGCGTTAAATTTGGTGCTCAAAAATTAGTTTCACCACTGGTGCGTTATTTGAATATTCCAGCGATTGATATCAAAAAATAAATTTTGAATGCCTTTAAGTTAAAATTAACGTTCAAAACTTCATATTTTAGTGCTCGGCCAAGAAAAATACTTGGCAACACTGTTAATAATATTCATGTAATGCAAAATACCACACGCATATAACATGAATATGAATGAAATATATGACAGACCACTGAAAAAGAAGAGCTGATACATTGCGAAGAATTAAGTTATGTCTTCGTTGTGTGTGTTTTTGAGGAGACGGGCAAAACGTGAAGATTTTGTTAGTTGTCTGCCTATCTTCTTTCTCATCGTGTTCGTACAGTTCACTCTGTTTGTCTCTGGATTTCTTGCATACGTAGGTATATGGTTTTTTAAATTTTTTTTCCACGTATCGAATTGAACTGCAGTTCACCAAAATGAGTGAGTTACTTCACTTCACTTTAATGAAGTGTTCTTTTAGATCAGTTCACTCGGGAATTACCCATCTATAGTTAGTTGTATACGTTTTTAAGAATTTTTCCGTATCTATAAAATGTGGCTACTCTGAACTACTGTATTTGCATAGTAAATGCCTTTTACACTTTCAAAATTAAAAAAAAATTTGGCAGGATCTAGCCTATTGCAGGATTTGTGGAATGACTGAAGCTATTACCTATAATATTAACTCTTGAACGAAATCAACAACGTGCAAAAGTAAACACTATCAACAACATTATCCTTATTCAATTTTAATATTACGCCATTTTAGATAAAATGAAAAGGCGGAGGTTCAGCACCGTGAAAAGTGCAGAAAACTGCTTTTTCTCTCTACCCTCTGCAACGATTTACACACACTTGCAACAGAAAATAGAACGGAAAATCCAGCAACTCTATATAGCATCAATGATAGAATGTTTTAATATCTTTTAGCTGCATCCATGGACGAAAAAATACAGCTGAAAATTTTCATAGCTGCTTTTGAAATTTCCCTTTAACCCCGGAACGCCGGTCGGAGTTGGAAAATCCGTTCGCAGTTTTCCTTCTGATTACCCAGCCAGCCGACCATGAATAAGTTTGAATTTATAACAAAAGTGCTACACAGCTATACAACACACTGTAGGACACGTATCCTGACTATGGAAAGCTGATAGAGAGGCCGACGAGAAAAATGTGGGAAGGATTGCAACAGTTCTTATCCTCGAACATTGAACAGATCCCTGACAAAACTACGAACTGAAACGCTGTAATGAAGCGAAGGCAAATTTTTTCCTTAACGCAGATTATAGACTATAATAAATGTAGTGGCATAATGTCCTGGAAAAATGGGAAGGAGCTTATGTGCGACTCTGAACTGTAGCCAGGCAAAAGAGCCGAAGTTCAAACAAAATGTGACAATAATTATATTCGATGAACTTATTTGATGCATAAATTCATCACTTGTTCATAAATTTATTTAACGCTATATCGTAATCCATAGAAAATATCAAAGCTTAAAAACTCACATACGGCCGTATAATAAAATCATGTGTGTGAAACCAATTAGTGCATTTAATCCTTCGCAAATTTGTGCAAATATTCACCTCATTGATCAAGAGCGGACACTTCGCGTAATTCATACGAGAATCCACTGCTATCGCCGACCATTCACCCTTTTACCTATTTAATTCAAATTGTGTGCAATGCATGAAAATGTGAGGAGTACAACATTCCAAAATAGCCAAGTTAACTGAAGTCATAATAACGAGCAAATTGTGTGCAATCATATAACCACACAATCTAAAGGGTACTTTACCTGAGCTCCCAGTACACCTTTACTGCCACGAGAGTAATGAGAAATGGCCAGCGAAAAAGTTAAGCTCAGGTGCAACGACATTTAATTCGAATAATTAACAAGTCATTTTGGCGAAGAAGCGCTTACTCGATGCGTACACAGAAACCGGCTGTCAGTGACGAAAAAACCCTTTTTCATTAATTTGCACTTACCTTAATTGAAGTGCACAACTGAATAGATGGGAAAGGAAAGTAAGGACTCTCTATAGACCCATGCAACTTGTTAATAAGCATCATCAAATTTACGTGAACTGATTTACAAAAGAGACAGCTCCCTTTCATTTCTTCATTAATTATTATTAATCCGTGTATTAACTGCAAAACCAGGGAAACAACACGATTTTAATTTATTAAAAAGTTCCCTTCGAAATGTTGTTTTGAACGACAGACAGAAAGACGTCTGTACCGGAAAAGGTTCATCATTCTGGAGCCTATTATTGAAACTAACAGAGTCGATAGGCTTTTAGTCAAATTCAGTTTTCATTTTTGACTTGTTGCTAGGGATTACAGTGACGAATGAAATGTGTATTTTCGACAGAAGGATTAAAATACAAATCGACCAGCCCAGAAATCGTCGGTTCTGCACCTTTCCCGATGCCAGTTTTTTTTCCCATTCTTTTAGCAAATATCAATTTCACAAGTATCGCTACCCTTTCATTTCCTAAGGCCAGGTGGTTGAGCGGTAGGCTAATAATATATCACTGGAGAAAACATCTATGTTCGGAGAAGGGATGATCGCAATGTTTCAAATTCGATCAGGGAAATATAATCGAAGTGGCCAAGGTCCCATATGGTCTGTCACACCATAGACGAGTTTTTAGTCGTCTCATACCTTCAAATCAAACCGAAACTTACTCCGGTAACTAATTGCCAAAAATTTTTGACAATATTGTAAAACAAATACGTAAATAAATAAAACAAATCTGTCAACAGTCTGGGCGCAACTTTATTATTTTATGGGTAGAAGTCCGAAAGCTGTTTAATACTGAGATGCGTTATAGGTTACTATGCGTTTGACAGCCTAAAAAAATCTGCCAACAGTTTGGGCTCAACTTTATTATTTTCGGGCAGAAGTCGGGAACTCGTTAGGAGCTGAAAAAGGAAAAAACTTAAAAACAAGTTTTAGGCGATTATTACGCAAGCACGTGAAAGTGAAAAAATATTCGATATCTGATAAGACCTGGGGATATAGTAGAATTCGTGAAAAAGTTTACAACCCCCTTTGCACCAACTTAAGGGTCGAATTTTAAAAAATCCTGAAAACATTTCTAGGTATTTATATGAAGAAGACGTACAATAAAAATGAATTCAATATTTGGGAAAACCTAATAGATATGACGAAAACCGTGAAAATATATGCATTCCATTTTCACTGATCATTTTTTTTGCCCCCCTTCCGAACGCCAATGGATATTTGAAATTTTTTTTTTAATAAATTAGTTTACTAGTTGATCTACATAAACATACCGAGTTTCAACTTTATAGCATAAGCCGTTCTATAGATAGGAAAAACACCCCCCACCTCCGATCCATACTGCTCCTATAAAAAATTATATTTTTCCAACATGCTACTAATATAGTTTCAGTTTTATATCATTATAGGTTCTCGAGATATAAAAATCGGAACTTTTTCCTTTTCATCCTCCCTCACCCTCACCCTCTACACCCACACTTCCAAAATTCTGGTAAAAATTTGAAGCATCTATCTTAGACCGTTCTTGAGATATAAGACGTGATTTCTTAGAAAAATTCTTATCTCCTCCACTTTTATGCTCCACCGCCCTCTTAAAAAATTTTACTTTCAGCAAACTTCATTTGTAAACCTTTATACACAAACCAAATTTTATTTGTCTAGTGCAATTGATTCGTGAATCTAAAGTTTTTTACCCCCCACCTCCGTACGCCACTGCCTCCTCTCAAAAATTTGTTTGCGATCTATTCTCCTAGTATACCTACAGATATTCATAAAGTTTTAATTTTGCGACATTAACCGCTTAGGAGATATGGATTTTAGAATGTCTCGATCTTGCCTTTTTTGCGTTTCGGACGCATTATTTTTCCCCCCACTCCCAAACCCCTTCACCTATATCGAATTTTTTTTTGCAAATGGGTCCACTATTGAAGCTCTGTATAAATTCGATATTTCAGCCTCCTAGCATAAGCGGTTGCTGAGATCTAGAAACCAAAATTTTCCGTCTAAAACGCTTCCCCCTCCTCCCCCCTCACACCCCACCCCTCCGAATCTGGTCACTTCAAGGGGCCTACCCAGTCTATTAATAAAAAAAATTTCAATTTAATAGCGCAAAGGGTTTGGGTGCTATGAGCCTTCAAACGGTTTTGCGTACAGCGGTCGACGTACGGCGTACGGCGGACAGACGGACTGAAATTTTTTTTTGCTTTTTTCGTTCCAAATAGCCTCCTGGTTATTCCTTAAGAGATTTTATTTACGTATTTGTTTTTTCAATCGATGATTCAATGGAAGTGAAAGTGAATTCGGTCTCATTAAACGTAAAAAAAACGGAATTCATCAAAACTTGAACAATGTTTTACTCCCCAGGGGGTTAAATATCAAAAAATACTTAAATCGGCTTATTCTCCGACTATATTAAAAGCATTTAGAAGTAAAAGTAAATTCTATATCGCGTTACAAACCCTCCAAAACTAGATGATTCGATCAAGGATATAATCAAAATGCGCAACACAGCCCGCCGTCGATGGCAAAGAACCCATGACCGTTCTAGCAAATTGCTAGCCAAATCTCGTACAGAAACTATTCAGCAAAAATTTTTCGAAAAACGTGGGGGCGCAACTTTATTATTTTATGGGTAGAAGTCCGAAACGTGTTTAATGCTGAGATGCAGTGTAGGTTAATATGCGACTGACAACCTAAAAAATAACGTTCCAAATAGCCTCCTGGTTATTCCTTTGCTTAAACTAAGAAAACGCCCGGTAATGACCAAATGCCCAATATACTTTTAAAGAATATTCCGAAAAAAGCAATTATCATGCTAAACTTAATTTTCAATGCATATCTAAAAAATCTGCCAATAGTCTGGGCGAAACTTTATTATTTTTAGGGTCAAAGTTCGGGAGCGGTAAAAGTCGGAGTGTATCATGAGTTGCTTCGAGATTTTTAGATTTCTTATGGAAAATTAATTTTGTTCTTAATATAAAAATATTTAAAATAGAGATTTTTAGACGATTAAACATTGAAAAAGTCCGTGTAGACTATTCGAATTTCAGTATATTATGTACACTAAAAGCCCATAGAAGCAAAAACGTATTTGTTGCCTTATCAGAATTAAGAGATATGACGAATTGTTAAAACGTATACAAACCCATTACTTCCACTTGGGGTTTGAATTTCGAAAAAATTGTGAAACAGGTTTTTAGACGATTTCATAAGAAGCAACCTGAAATCTCATGAGACAAGACGGATTTTGAAAAAATTCTGAAAACGTAAGCAAACCCTTCACATCTCCTTGGTTCTGGAAATTCGAAAAATCGTGAATTGGTTGGCCGTAATAATCAATTTTACATCTCATCAGAACTAAGGAATGGCAAAAATTGTGAAAACATATACAAACCCTTGGGGGTTGAATATCGAAAAATTGAGAAATGGGTTTGTAGGCGATTATATAAAAAGTCTGTGGAAATAAAAAGCGATCTAATATCTCATCGAACCTAAGAAATATGTCGAAACTTTGAAAAGCATACAACCTCCTTACACCTTTTTGGATTGAATATCTAAAATACTGAAATTGACTTTTTGGCTTTTTTACATAGGAAACCTTAGGAAGTAAAAATGAATTCGATATATCACCAGATATGCAACCTCCTTACACCCACTTGGGGGTTGAATGTTCAAAAATTCTGAAAGGAGTTAATAAATAAATATGAAGACAGTACGAGAAAGTAGGAACCAATTCAATTTCTTATCACTTCTAAAAGAAATGACGGAACTCGTGAAAACGTGTTCAACCCGTTTATACCCTCCTAGGTGGAAAAAGGAAAAAACTTAAAAACAAGTTTTAGGCGATTATTACACAAGCCCATGAATATGAAAAGATATTCAATATCTGATAAGACGTGGATGTAGTAGAATTCGTGAAAAAGTTTACAACCCCCTTTGCACCCCCTTAGGGGTCGAATTTTAAAAAATCCTGAAAACACTATCTAGGTATTTATATGAAGAATCCATAGAATAAAAATGAATTCAATATTTGGGAAGACCTAATAGATATGACGAAAACCGTGAAAATATATGCATTCCATTTTCACTGATAATTTTTTTGGCCCCCCCCTCCGAACGCCAATGTATATTTGAAATTTTTTTTTATCTAAATTAGTTTTCTAGTTGATTTACATAAACGTACCGAGTTTCAGCTTTATAGCATAAGCCGTTCTATAGATAGGAAAAACACCCCCCACCCCCGTACCATACTACCCCTATAAAAAATTATATTTTTACAAGATGCTACTAATATAGCTCTATCTAAATACGAAGTTTCAGCTTTATATCATTATAGGTTGTCGAGATATTAAAATCGGAACTTTTTCCTTTTCACCCTCCCCCACCCTCACCCTTTACACCCACACTTCCAAAATTTTGTTTTCTACTAGGGGTCTATTAGGCCTACTTCTGGTAAAAATTTGAAGCATCTATCTTACACCGTTCGTGAGATATGAGACGTCATTTTTTAGAAAAATTCTTATCCCCTCCACTTTCATGCTCCACCGCCCCCTTCAAAAATTTTGCTTCTAGCAAACTTCATTTGTCAACTTTTATACAGAAACCAAATTTTATTTATCTAGTGCAATGGGTTAGTAAGATATCGCAATCTAAAGTTTTTCACCCCCCACCCCCTTACGCCACTGCCCCCACTCAAATTTTTGTTTCCGATCTATTCTCCTAGTATACCTACAGATATTCATAAAGTTTCAATTTTGTGACATTAACCGTTTAGGAGATATGGATTTTAGAAAGTGTCGATCTCACCTTTTTTGCGTTTCGGACGCATTATTTTTCCCCCCACTCCCAAACCCCTTCACCTATATTGGCAATTTTTTTGCAAATGGATCCACTACTGAAGCTCTATATAAATTCCAAATTTCAGTCTCCTAGCATAAGCGGTTGCTGAGATCTAGAAACCAAAATTTTCCGTCTAAAACACTTCCCCCTCCTCCCCCCTCACACCCCCACCCCTCCAAATTTGGCCACTTCAAGGGGCCTACCCAGTCTATTCATAAAAAAAATTTTAATATAATAGCTCAAAGGGTTTGGGAGCTACGAGCCTTCAAACGATTTTGCGTACAGCGGTCGACGTACGGCGTACGGCGTACGGCGTACGGGGTACGGCGTACGGCGGACAGACGGACTGAAATTTTTTATTGCTTTTTTCGTGTCTACTCGTCATGAAACGTGAAAAAAAAAATTTTGAGGGTAGCAAATTTTTTTTTTTTAAAAATCGAAAACAATACTGTATTATTAAAATAATAAAGTAAAACAGGTTATTTTCCAACCGCATGGGAAAGCGCTCTTGTTATACTCATTCCGAAACCAGGGAAGGATCCTAAATTTCCTTCTAACTATCGCTTACTTCCAACTTTAAGTAAGCTAGTTGAAAAAATTATCCTTGAAAGAATGAGAACTGCGATGAGAAATAAATCAGTCATCCCGGATTTTCAGTTCGGGTTTATGTCGCATATGTCTACAAACCATCAACTTTTCAGAGTCACCAAATTCATTAAAAAGTTACTAAATTGTAAAGAATCCACCGGTCTGATCGCGTTGGACATAGAAAAGGCTTTCGATTCGGTTTGGCATAAAGGATTGCTCTTCAAATTGATGAGATTCTCTTTTCCAAATTTTATCATCAAAATAATTGCTTCATTTCGCGAATATAGAAAATTCAGAGTTAAATTAAAATCAAGCTTTTCGGATTTCCTTTCAATTTTTGCCGGCGTCCCTCAAGGCTGTTGTTTAAGTCCCATACTGTATAACATCTGTACTGCTGATATTCCAAAACATCCTGGTTGTGAGCTTGCTGTGTACGCTGACGATACCGCCTTATACTCAAGCTCAAACGATACCACGTTGATAATTCAAAATTTGCAATCCCAGTTAGATCTGTTACAAGGTTTCTATTATAAATGGAAAATTAAAATAAATCCGGCAAAAACTCAAATTATATTTTTTAACAAGAAACGCGCAAAACGCAGTCTACCAAATCCCTCAATAGATATTTTTGGAGAACCGATTCAGTGGTCAAAAAATATAAAATACAAAATTAACTTTCCGTGACCATACGGAACATGTTACCTGCAAAATTTCAAAGAGCATCCATGCTCTTTATCCATTCATAAATCGGAAATCAAAGCTCTCCGAAGAAAATAAACTTTTGATCTTCAAAACAGCCATGCAGCCTATCATTCTATATGGAGGCCCAATTTGGAACCCATGTGCTAAAACTCACAATTAAAAGCTACAAGTATTACAAAATAAATGTTTAAAAATAATTTTAAACAAACCGTTTTATTTTCCAACACAACATCTCCACGATTTAGCTAAAGCTCGATTTCACACCTATCGGAAAAGGCTATGAACAATTTTCGCGAAAGATGCCTTAACTTAGACAACCCCCTAGTTACAGAACTATTCAGTACTACGAGTATTTAAAATGTAGAGTGGTTTCTAAGCTGCCTAAATAAGTTAGTTTTGTTGTAAGGTAGTTTTAAGTTCTTATTAATAGGTTTTTAAAAAGAATTTTCTTGAATGAAGTATCACTTTAATTAATAACATAATTTGTCAAGAAATAGAAATACTACACTATAGTTGTAAAGACAATAATTTTTTCCCCGTCTGATCTCTACAAAAATTGTATAAACTGTAAATATCTTATGGAATAACTGTTATAATTAAATAAATAAGGAAGTTAGTAAGTATATCTCGTTAGACCTAAGAAATATATCGGAATTCGTGAGTATGTACACAACCAATTTACACCCCCTTAGGAGTTAGATACCGACAAATTTGGAAAAACATTTCTAGGCGCTTATATTAAGAGCTCGTAGAAGTAAAATTGATTTGATAGCTCGAGATGTCTAAAAGATTTAACGAAATTCGTGAAAATGTGGGAAAAAACGCTTTTCACGGACATTTTTTTTACTTTGTACACAAATGAAAATCAAAATTTTTTTTTAGTTTTAATTGCTCTAGTAGCACATCTACATATAGGTACTAAGTTTCAACTTTTTAGAATAAGCCGTTTCTGAGATATGAAAAATCACCCACACACCCGTTCCTTACTACCGCTATTACTCCTATTTTTCTGGGATGTCTCTATAGTAGCTCCATTCAGTTATCAATTATTAGCTTTCTATCCTTTGCGGCTTTCGAGAAATTAAAATCAGATTTTTTTCATTTCCACCCCCTCCCACCACACCCACACCCTCAAAATTTGTTTCTCCGCTAGAGGCCTTCAAGTCCTAATTCCTGTAAAATTTGCAAGAACTGATATAGTTCTTGAGATATAAAAATTTAATTCTTTGAAAAGTGACTGTCCCCCACTTCCGCGCTTCACCATCACCCACAAAAATTTTACATTCAGTAGACTCCACTGGTAAGTATATATGTATACAGTATCCAAATTATATCTTCCCGGCATAATTGAGTCCGGAAATATTGTAATTCAAAGTTTTTCACTCCCCACCCCCTTAAAAATTTTAACCCTTTTCTAATCGCCTAGTATCTCTGAAGACAACTACAAAGTTTCAGCCATCTGACATCAATCGTTCAGGAGATATGGCTTTTAGAATGTTTTAAACCCAGCTTTCAAGCATTTTGGACGCGTTGTTTTCACGCCAACTCGCACACCCTTCAACCCTTATAGACCATTTTTTTTCAAATGGGTCCACTATCATAATACTACATAAGTTCCAACTTTCAGCCTACTAGCAAAAGCGGTTCATGAGATCTAGAAACCAAAAATTTTCATCTAAAACGCTCCCCACTCCTACCCCTTTCTCTACCCTCACACCCCCTACCCACCAAAACTTGTAGGGGTTTCACCGATTCTACCTACCATAAAAATTTGAACTTAATATCTAATATCTATTATAGAAAATTGATAATTTGAAATCCTTCTGGAATTACATCAATTCGTTGAAGTCAGATAATAAATTACCAAATTGCATGTATCTGGATGATGTTTCCGCTAGTGATTCTGTAGGTATTGCTGAACTCTTTGCTAAACATTTTTCTGGCGTATATACTGATAGCACTATTTCTGTTAATTCAAATTTCTGTCATAATAACTATAATTCTTCTACAGTAATAGGTAATATTGATTTGCCCGAAGTATTATATTGACTAAATAGCTTAGATGTATCTAAATGCCCAGGGCCTGACAATATTCCACCGCTATTTCTTAACAAGTGTTCGGCGGTATTAGCTTCACCTCTATGTGCTTTGTTTAATCGTTTACTAAGCTCAGACGTATTCCCTGAGGCATGGAAATCAAGTTTCATCGTTCCAATTTTTAAGTCTCGTAATAAATCCGATGTAGGCCAATCTCCATTCAATCCACAATTGCTAAAATTCTCGACAGTTTTGTTACACTGAAAATAACTCCATTGTGCGCTCATTTGATTTCTCCTTGTCAGCATGGTTTTCAAAAGTCTAAGTCCACTCTTAGCAATTTGACCGTCTACATGGAGCACATAACCTCTGCGCTCGAAGGTAAAGCGCAGGGTCATTCCATCTATGGTTGGTTGGTTGGTTTACGTGGTGGTCCGTCTGCCGAAAACAGGGCCCAATTAGCACAGGAAGCGCCGTTTTGATACCACAACTCGTTTAACCTGGTCGTTGAGGGCTAATGAAGTATATATGTATCATATATAGTTTTACAAAGACCTGGGGCTTGAAGAAGGTAATCAGTTCTCCTATCTTGTTTTTCGAGATCTCATCAAAGTTATTGAAGAAGGGTTTGCCTAGTGACATTTTATCTATACTGACTTTGCCAGAGCATTTGACAGAGTTAACCATGTCCAACTTCTACAAAAACTCTACGCCATGGGTTTCACTGGTAATCTTTTTCACTGGATTACCAGCTATATCTTTCAATGCACAAGCTGTGTTAAAATAAAGACATCAACTTCTGAATCTTTCACAATAATATCAGGCGTACCGCAGGGGTTACACCTTGGTCCTCTTCTTTTCCTGTTATTTATTAATGATATTGATATGATTTTTAAAGGAGTGAACTTTCTTTTATTTGCTGATGATTTAAAATTATAAAAAGCAGTAAAAACTTTTGAAAATATTCTCATGCATTGGGGTTTTCCTAGACTCTTCACTTACATTCGTCCCTCATGTCACTAGTATTTGTAACGCTGTAAGAACCCAGCAAACATATTGGCGAGCGTTTGCTGGCAGCAAACATTAGGCAAGGGGAAATAAAATGCGATCAGCTCGCCCTTTTATCGAATTGTAATTGCCAGAGACAATGATTTAAAAATTCTTCCTAAATGCTTGCAAAAAGATTGCAATTTGTAAGGATAACATTTTTTTAACCCTCAGAAATGGCACGCATTTCGCAAATGGATAGAGACCATATTGCATATTCTCGTTGGGTGTATTTATTAGTTGCGCATCAGTCGGAAAGAATACTTGTGAGTGCTAACTATTGTATTATTTATTGCATTTTTTGGTACGAGTGAAAGTGATTTTTAATAACCGGTAATCAAATTAAACTTAAGACTTTCTGGCAAGAATTCTTGCCGGCAAGTCTAAAATCGCCACTTAGAAGTAACTTGCCAAATTATCGTTTTGAGCAAGGGAACTGATAAACTACCCTTGCTCCAAGCGATAATCAGGCAACTTGCGTTTAAGTTGCCATTTGTAACTTACCGACAAGAAGCATTTTAGTCCGCCGTATAACTTACTTTCGAGGGTTTTGCAATTGTTGCCGCAAGGGTTTTGCTTGCCTACTATAAGCCGCCGGCAAGTTACATACGAGTTAAAATGTTTGGTGGGAAGAATGCTCGGTTTTATTACTCGCAATACAAGGGACTTTAATAACATATATATGTACGCTTAAATGTTTATATTGCAGCTTGGTTAGACCCATTCTTGAATATTGTTCTTCAGTGTGGAATCCTTATTACCAGATTCACATCAAGCGAATCGAGACAATACAGCATAAGTTTTTGAGACTTGTCGCCTATAAGTTACACATTCCAATTGAGTGGATAGATTACGATTCCCTTATGGTTCAATTATACTTACGATCTTTAAGCGATCGACGAGTGCAATCAGAACTAATTTTACTTTATAATTTCAATAATACAGTATTGTTATTGATTTTTAATAAAAAAACATACTGCAGTCACGATCGGCTGCAAGCCAATCGTATAATACTCTAGATGAATACTGAACTCCGATTTATATTGTAGTTGGGGATAAAGTAGAATTATGTGTGTGCATGTTGTATGTCCTTTATTAAGGACTACCATTAGATTGCTACTCAAACCTAAAAGACAATATTCAGTGTTTAATTTCATATCTTGAACTGGGTAAGTCATTGAAAAAAAATGTCCGTTTTGAAGGACTTTCACATGGGAGGTGCAGGAAGGACTCACTCGATTTCTTACATATTTATCCTTTTTCTTGGAACCATTTAAAAATGAACGTGTACAAAATTTCAAATTCGTAGCTAGAAGCGTTCAAAAGTTATCGAAAAATATTGTTGAACACGTGTTTTAAGGACATTTTGTATGGCAGCTACCAGATGGAGTAAAAGGATTTCGTTGACTAGTAAACTCGAACTTCGTTTTTACTCAAAACTAATTTGTACAAAATTTCCAATTCATAGCTAAAAGATTACTTGAGTTATAGTGAATTCCGTAAATTAAGTGAATACATTTTGACAGGATATTTGTATGGCAGCTACACGAAGGACTAACAGGATTTTCTTTATAATCATATATTTAGCTCCAACTATTGGAAAAATAACACATACAAAATTTCAAAGTAGTAGCTTAAACCGTTCTGAAGTTATCGACCAATATTCATGAACACGTGTTTTAAGGACATTTTGTATGGCAGCTACCCGAAGGAGTAGGACGATTTTGCCCGTTAACGAACTTAGCCTTACAAATTTAACCAAACATCCAGATTCAAAATTTCAAGATTCTAGGTGAAGGCGTTCTTGAGTTATCGTGTTCACGGACAGACGGACGGACGGACGGACGGACGGACGGACGGACGGACGGACGGACGGACGTCAGGCGGATTTGAGGTTTTTGGCCACAAATAAACAAAAAATAATATATAACTTTTTTTCGTCCGAGGCTTGGTTCTATGCGTTACAAACTTTTCGGCTGGATTAAACTTATAATACTCTATATGATTTCATCTAGAGTATAAAAATTTGCTACCCTCAACATTTTTTTTTTTCACGTTTCATGACTAGTAGACATGAAAAAAGCAAAAAAAATGTCAGTCCGTCTGTCCGCCGTACGCCGTACGTCTACCGGTGTACGCAAAATCGTTTGAAGGCCCGTAGCTCCCAAACCCTTTGAGCTATTAAATTGAAATTTTTATGAATAGACTTGGTAGGCTCCTTGAAGTGACCAGATTCGGAGGGTTCGTGGTGTGAGGGGGGAGGAGGGGGAAGTGTTTTAGACGATAAATTTTGGTTTCTAGATCTCAGCAACCGCTTATGCTAGGAGGCTGAAATTTGGAATTTATGTAGAGCTTCGATAGTGGAGCCATTTGCAAAAATTGCGATAAAGGTGAAGGGGTTTGGGAGTGGGGGGGGGGGGGGGGAAATAATGCGTCCGGAACGCAAAAAAGGTGAGATCGACACATTCTAAAATCCATATCTCCTAAATGGTTAATGTCGCAAAATTGTGCGGCGGTGGGGGGTGAAAAACTTTAGATTACGATATATCACCAACCGATTACACCAGACAAATCAAATTTGGTTTGTTTATAAAGGTTGACAAATGAAGTCTGCTGAAAGTAAATTTTTTTAAGGGGGCGGTGGAGCAGGACAGTGGAGGGTATAAGAATTTTTCTAAAAAATCACGTCTCATATCTCAAGCACAGTATAAGATAGATGCTTAAAGAAGTAGGCCTAATGGAGCCCTAGCAGAAAATAAAATTTTGAAAGTGTGGGTGTAGAGGGCGAGGGCGGGGGAGGGTGAAAAGGATAAAGTTCCGACTTTTATATCTCAAGAACCGATAATGGTATAAAACTGAAATTTGGTGCTTAAATAGAGCTATATTAGTAGCATGTTGGAAAAATATAATTATAGTAATATAGTACAATAGTATGGTACGGGGGTGGGGAGTATTTTTCCTATCTATAGAACGGCTTATGCTACAAAGTTGAAACTCGGTATGTTTATGTAAATCAACTAGAAAACTAATCTAGATAAAAAAAAATATCAAATATCCATTGGCGTTCCGAGGGGGGGGGGGGGCAAAAAAATTATCAGTGAACATGGAATACATATATTTTCACGGTTTTCGTCATATCTATTAGGTCTTCCCAAATATTGAATTCATTTTTATTGTACGACTTCTTCATATAAATATCCAGAAAGCGTTTTCAGGATTTTTTAAAATTCGACCCCTAAGGGGGTGCAAAGGGGGTTTTAAACTTTTTCATGGATTCTACTATATCCCCAGGTCTTATCAGATATCGAATATCTTTTCACTTTCACGTGCTTGCGTAATAATCGCCAAAAACTTGTTTTTAAGTTTTTTCCTTTTACAGCCCTTAAGAGGGTATAAACGGGTTGAATACGTTTTCACGAACTCCGTCATTTCTTTTAGAAGTGATAAGAAATTGAGTTGGTTCCTACTTTCTCGTGCTGTCTTCATATTTATTGCATATTTATGCACCAAACATTGTATGGTCAAAATAGTCCACTGTCAAGACTAATGAGAACCGGCAATAAGTACAGTCATTGCATTGATTTACTTAATATTAATCTTGTGCAATTGAAGTCGCTCTTCCAAGACACATAGCTTCATTAGTTGTTAAAATTGTTTATTCTTTGTTTTTCTTTTTGTAATAATATTATTTAATTCGTTACTTATTTTCATATTGTTATTCTAAGGATTCATTCCGTTGACGAAATAAATAAACATATTTTTTGAAAAGGGTGTTATGAAATGGGTATCAGGGTTGACGCTGTTTCAACAACATGTAACACGACATTTTGCAAAACAATTGTTTTTAATTAATGTCAAAATTTTTTCGACTTATTCTGCCAACATTTTTTCATTACGAAATTTGTGAAAATTTTCGGCTCAAAATTTGTCCCAATGTGTATCTATATAATTAAATACTAGAAATTAGTCTAATATTGACATTTTTCTGTCGTACAAAACTATTGAAATAAAACTGTTTTTACATTATTATTTATTAATAATAAAGTATTCAAAAAAATTTGCTACCCTGAAATTTTGTAAAAAATAACGTTCCAAATAGCTTCCTGGTTATTCTTTAGGTTGTCAGTCGCATAGAAACCTACACCGTATTTCAGCATTAAGCGCGTTCCACACTTCTATTCAAAAAATAATAAAGTTGCGCCCGAATTGTTGGCTGATAGTTGGGTTGGTCTGCGTTAACTTTTTCATGACATTGGTATGGGAACTACTTGAATTATAGTTACATCTTCAAATGAGTGATACATTTAGCGAAGGATGTACCCACCTGTCTGAACATAAACAAGTGATCACAAAGATATAAACTCGAAGTTCCGAACTATCCAAATTTTTAAAAATTGCTCTCACTGCAAATCATTTCCATCGTTGCCCAAAACCTACCCCCAAATCCAGAAAGTTTCCCCGTTATTCAAATAAAATTCTCATTAAATCTCGCATTGCTCATTAAACTTATATGATTTGAATACGAAGTCCTACTGACAACGACTAGGAATTATCCTTGTGTGTCTGATTCTGTCGGCTCGTTTGAAAATTACATGCCATTCTCACGGTCGTTTCACTCAGTTGACAGGAGCAATGTAAGGCGTGACGACTTATGACAGAGAAATTGGAATTTGTCGGCGCAAGTAATTTGCAATTTGGTGACAGTTTCTTAAAGTCGACACTCGACAGTGTCCTTCCCAGTTCGTAGATCATAGTCGGTGCTGCCGTGCGATATCACCCCCGCCAACGGTAATTAATTATCGAAACAGCATTCAAAACTTAATTAATCATCAGCATCAGGGGGATGATTATTAAATTCGCTTTAGATTAGTCGACTTGTTTGCTCAACAGCCCGTCTGGCTGCCTTTGAAAGCGAATCAAGTTCGAGCGTAATAAATGTCAACATTATCGTGAGCGAACGAGCCATGAACGTGAACAACAAATCGAAGAAGGGAAGTTTCCGTAAAAGTAATTATGAATCAAAGTCAGAACTTCGAACGCTTCCAACGTTTATTTTGGTGTATTTACAAGGTTGAGGAAAATTTAACCGCCAGTGGCAGATTTATTCGAAAATGAACTTCAAATATGCTCTAAGTGTAGAGAAACTACTGGTTATCTAACCGGAATCGATTAATTAATAGTTAGATAACCAATAATTTGAAATGGGTTCCCAAGCAGTTAATAGCCGGAAACTGGAGTTTCGAAACCAAAGTTAAACGAAAGAGTTCGGGGTGTGACTTGATGAGAAATTCGAACAATTATTCAATTTACTGGTTGGTTGTTTTTTAAGGCGTGAAATTCACAATTTTTATGTCATAATTTTTTGAATTTGATTCCCACCACACAAAGGTTTTTACAAAAACAATTAGTCTACATTAAACGGGGCTAGAACTGCTATCCAAAAAATAATGAAATTGCTCCCTGAATCATGGTAGATTTTTGTAATAAAATTACTTCAACTTCGCGCTCTTTTTGAATTTTGGTCCCGATTTTGAGATTTGATTGGAAATATTAGGGAAATCTGGAGTCGATCGAATTAAGTTGGGAAATTAAATTACGCCTTCGGATTAATTCATAGTAAGAAATTCCTATTGGAGCGCGTCGTAAGACTTTCGAAACCAATATCGAAATTTGAATCATATTAGGCCGCCAGAAAGTTATTCGAAGTAATCCGGTACACATTTGAAAATATTTCTGCGTTTTTAATCGTCGACACCTTAGCAATCCAGACCCCATTTATATTTTGGTACTGGGAATTTGAAATTTGGATACTCCCTCCCCTTTTACATTTTCTGTAGTTTCAACGTAAAGGGTATTCAAATAATCTACAGATAAAAATTTGAATTCAAACCATTGTTTTTATTTTCCGGCGTTCCAACGGCTTGCAACAGCTCAAATTAATATTGATATCGAATTGTTGTTCGACTTACAATTGTTACTAAATTTAAATTAAATAAATCAGATATTAAATACAATAAATAATTTAAGAACCAATTCCGCCGACTGAACTAGACATTTCCGACGTACCAAATGGCTTTTGCAGAGCAAGAATGAAAAAACAAACCGAATAGCAAGTAAAACCCAAGGGACGTATCATGCAACATTGGTACCATTTTGAGTTCTTTAAGGACTTCGCTATCGGTGTTTTTGAGTTCCTCCAAGCCATTGTTAACTTTTCTTAAGAAGTTCAGCGTTTTTTTTCAATATAATTTTCCACTAAAATTTCACTTTTCTACGATTCTCTAAATTTTTTGTTTTAAATGTTAAATTTTCATTAAGAAACCACTCTGAAAAAGATTAAATAAATTTATAATTAAATAAACTTTTGATAAAAAACTTATTTTGTATTTCGTACCGTTCAAAGTTTGGCAGATATTTCTGAATATTTTTATGGTTCCTATTGGAAATTTGCCCTTATGTCATAAATGCTGACAAGTACGAGTAAGTGAAAACAAATATTTTGACTATGTAAAAGTTCAAGGTGCGTCGCCGAATTGATGGGAAGAATTATTTGAAACGAAAATGGCTAGAATAAATAACTTATGGCTTGGTATCAGATCAGTCCATAAAGAAAACTGCTTGAATTACCGACTAGAGAGGACGCTACTCGGATAGTGTCACAGAAGACGTAAAGGTGAAATTGTGAAATTATAGTGAAAGCGACGCGCGCGCGTTAAGCGATGCGACGCGATGACAGTTATAATACAACCTGTTACAATTATATCGCATCGCTCTAATCGCGTCGCTTTGATAGAATGTTTTCTAATTTCGTTGCGTGTGTAACTCGATTTTGACACTTGCGTTGGTTGTATTTCGAATTTATTACAATAATACGCAAACGGTTAATAAATATCAGTTAATACAGTATGGCCGCAACTTTATTATTTTTTCGGTAGAAGTTCGGAACGAGTTTAATTTTGAGATGCGGTGTAGGTTACTAAGTGACTGAAAACTCAAAAAAAAGTTCGAGAAGTGGTTAAAATGGGGTCGCGCTAGAATACTTACGCCGCTGCCTCATATAACATATGAATTACATAATTGGGTCATACACCGGGACGAGAACTAGTCCTAATATAATATCAGTTGTTACGCCATTAGAAGGTTTTTCGTGATTTGATTTCGGGCCATTACATGAAATCGGAAATGCGTTTGAAGACGATTATATAAAAAGTCTGTGGAATATATCTCATCGATCCTGAGAAATATGTCGAAAGCCTTACGTCCTATTGGAGTTGAATAACATCCTGAAATCAACGTTTTGACGATTATGTAAGAAGCCTTATTAAGTAAAAATGAATTCGATATCTCATTAGAACTAAGAAATATGTAAGAATTTGTGAAAACATATGCAACCCCCTTGCCCCACTTTAGGGTTGAATATCCAAAAATCCTGAAATTAGTTTTTAGATATATATAAAGAAAGCCCGAGGAAGTGAAAACCAATCCGATGTCTTATCACTGCTAAGAGATATGTCGGAATTCGTGAAAACGTGTTCAACCCGTTTTTACACTCTTAGGGGTTGAAAATGGAAAAACCTTGAAAACAAGTTTTAGGTGATTATTAAATAAGCCCGTGGAAGTGAAAAGTTATTCTATATCTAATCAGACCTGAGGGATACGACTGAATTCGTGAAAATGTATAATCCCCTTTATACCAACTTGGGGGTTTAATTTTAAAAAATCCTGAAAACACTTTCTAGGTATTTATATGAAGAACCCGTAGAAAAAAATGAATTCAATATTTCGAAAGACCTAATGGTTATGACGAAAATCGTGAAAATATATACATTCCATTTTCACTGATAATTTTTTTTGCCCCACTTCCGAACGCCAATAGATATTTGAATTTTTTTTTAATCAAAATTACTTTTCTAGTTGATTTACATATAAGTACTGAATTTCAACTTTGTAGCATAAGCCGTTCTATAGTTAGGAAAAACACCTTCCACCCTCGTACCATACCACCCCCATAAAAAATTATATTTTTC
The DNA here is from genome assembly GCA_951812415.1 of Beris morrisii. NCBI lineage: Eukaryota > Metazoa > Arthropoda > Insecta > Diptera > Stratiomyidae > Beris > Beris morrisii. The sequence continues at coordinate 112,930,654 of OX638312.1, read as the reverse complement.
CAACATGCTACTACTATAACTCTATCTAAATACCATGTTTCAGCTTTATATCATTATAGGTTTTTAAGATATAAAAATCGGAACTTTTTCCTTTTCACCCTCCCCCGCCCTCACCCTCTACACCCTCTAGGAATCTATTAGACCTACTTCTGGTAAAAATTTTAAGCATCTTCCTTACACCGTTCTTGAGATATGACACGTGATTTCTTAGAAAAATTCTTATCCCCTCCACTTTCATGCTCAACCACCTCCATAAAAAATTTTACTTTCAGCAAACTTCATTTGTCAACCTTTATAGAGAAACCGAATTCCATTTCTCTAGTGCAATTGGTTTGTGAGATATCATAATCTAAAGTTTTTTACCACCCATCCTCGTACGCCACTGCCCCCACTCAAAAATTTGTTTACGATCTATTCTTCTAGTATACCTATAGATATTTATTAAGTTTCAATTTTGTAAGTTTAACCGTTTAGGAGATATGGATTTTAGAATGTGTCGATATCGGCTTTTTTGCGTTTCGGACGCATTATTTTTCCCCCCACTCCCACACCCCTTCACCCATATTGACAATTTTTTTGCAAATGGGTCCACTACTGAAGTTCTATATAAATTCCAAATTTCAGCCTCCTAGCATAAGCGGTTGCTGAGATCTAGAAACCAAAATTGTTCGTCTAAAACGCTTCCTCCTCCTCCTACCTCACACCCCCACCCCTCGGAATTTGGTCACTTCAAGGGGCCTACCCAGTCTATTCATAAAAAAAATTCAATTTAATATCTCAAACCGTTTGGGAGCTACGAGCCTTCAAACGATTTTGCATACGGCGTACGGCGGACAGACGGACTGAAATTTATTTTTGCTTTTTTCGTGTCTACGAGTCATGAAACGCGAAAAAAAAATTTTTCAGGGTAGCAAATTTTTTTTTTTAAAAATCGATCACAATACTGTATTATTAGAAAACCAGTTAATAGATCATCAGACTTTAAAGATTTGGTGGAATTCTCTTTACACCCTTTAAGCGTTGCACAAGCCAAAATTCTGAAAAAAATTCTATGCATTTACATGAGGATCCCATGGAAATAAAATTAACTTGATATTTCAGAAGACCTAAAAGATATGACGAAATTCATGGAAATATATGGGTCCCTAATCTGTACTTCAATGCAAACTCGAAAATTTTTTTATTCCCTATTTCGACAAGACACTCGAATGTCGTGGGGAGGTGGAGGAGGGCTGATGGACCCATCGAACTAAGGAACCAATCGGACATCGAACTACCGGAATATCGAACTTTTGAAAACATCCGACCTTCGAATAATGGAAACTAGCGAGCTATCGATATATTTGGACTATGGAAATTCGTAACTATCAGATCATCAAACCCATCCAATCATCAAAACGGTCAGAACATCGAAGCCATTGGACCACCGAAACCAGCAACTAATCGAAAAATGGTATTATCGATTTGAATGATGGTTGTACCATTAAAAAATTGTCTGTCTGTCCACCGTAGATGCATAATCGTTTGTCGCACGTAGCTCACAAACCTGTTCAGATATTAAGGTAAAATTTTTTGGTGGATAGGTATATTGGGTTAACCCCTACGAGTGTGGGGTTTAGTCGAAAAGTTTTGGTTTCTTGATCTCAGGAACCGCTTATGCTAGGAGACTAAAACTTGCAACTTATGTAGAACTATGATAGTGGACCAAGATGCGTCAAAATTGTAAATACGGGTTGAGGGGTGAGGAAGTGCGGGTGTGTTTTTCCACTCTTTTACGAATTTCGCGGTATCTTTTAAGTATGTCGAATTATTCAATTAATTTTACTTCCGTAGACTTCTTGTATAAACACCTATAAATATTTTTTCCAAATTTTACCATACCCAACCCCTAATAAGGTATAAAGTGGCTGTGTACATTTTCATAAAATTCCGATATATTTTTTAGGTACAATGAGATATCGAATTTTTTTTCACTTCTAAAGGCTTTAAATATAATCGGGAAAAAATCTCTTGAAACATTTTTTAATATTCGATCCCCTAGGGGTGTAAAGAATTGTTCAAGTTTTAACGAATTCCGAAAAATCTTTTAAGTGTAATGAAACCGAATTCGCTTTTACTTCCATGGGCTTCATATATCATGTTCTAAAAATTAATTTCGGGATTTTACGATATTTAACTCCCAAGAGGATGTAAAATGAATGTGCACGTGTTTACGAAGTCCGACATATCACTTAGGTCTGATAATACCGCCTAAAAATCGGTTTCAGAATTTTTTATTATTCAACCCCTAAAGGATGGATATGGATATTTCATCCCCTATGTTTTTATTGAAATTGAAAAAAAAACTAAGTAAATAGTTAAAAATTCTGCCAACAGTCTAGGCGCAACTTTATTATTTATGTTGGGTAGAAGTTTGGATCATGTTTAATGCTGAGATGTGAAGTAGGTTACTATGCGACTGACAACCTAAAGAATAACCAGGAAGCTATTTGGAACGTTCACGCTTATTCTAGAAAACGGCAGATTTTCTATTTCTGCAGACGCGAGTAACATACACCGCATCTCTGCATTATACGCGTTCCGGACTTCTACCAAAAAAATAACAAAGTTGGGTCCAGACTGCTGACAAATTTTTTTTCAAAATTATCCACTATCATTTCTCTGCATAAAATTCAAGTTTAAATTGTCTACCTTAAGCAGTTCTTGTGATATAAGACGCTCCCCAACCTCCCCGCCATACACACCCATATAAAAAAAATCGGTCTGGACGTAACTTTATTGTTTTATGGGTGGAAGTCCGAAACGTGTTTAATGCTGAGATGCGGTGTAGGTTACTATGCGACTGATAACCTAAAAAATAACGTTCCAAATAGCCTCCTAGTTATTCCTAAAATCAGAATTTTTTCATTTCGACTCCCTCTGACCATCACTCCCTAGACCCACAACCTTCTCCGCTAGAGGTCTTTTGGTCCTAATTCCTGTAAACTTTTCAAGATCTTATCTAATACGGTTCTTGAGATATAAAAATTAAATTTTTTGAAAAATGACTGTCCCCACTTCAATAGACTCCACTGATTGTTCTATATACAGAAACCAATCTTCCTGGCAAAATTGAAGGAAGATATTGCAATTCAAAGTTTTTTACAACCCACCCCCATACCTCACCACTCCCCTTAAAAATATTAACCCTTTTCTAATCTCCTAATATCTCTTAAGACAACTACATAGTTTCAGCCATCTGATATCAATCGTTCAGGAGATATGGATATTAGAATGTTTCAATCCCAGCTTTCAAGCATTTAGGACGCATTGTTTCCCCCCCCCCCCCCCTACTCGCACCCCCCTCGACCCCTATCGACCATTTTTTGCAAATGGATCCGCTATCATAGTACTACATAAGTTGCATCTTTCAGCCTCCTAGCATAAGCGTTTCCTGAGATCTAGAAACCAAAATTTTTCATCTAAAACGGTCGCCCCTCCTCCCTCCCCACTCCACCAACCATCCAAAAGATACCACTCGTAGTAGTTCACCTATTCTACCTACCATTAAAATTTGAACTCAATATCTCAAGGGGCTTGTCCGCTACCTTCAAACGGTTTTGCGTACGACGTACAGCGTTTACGGCGGACGGACGGACATTTTTTTTTGTTTTTTTGGCGTTTACCAGTCCTAAAACGTGAAAATACAAAATTTCAGAGCAACAAATCTTTTTGAAATTTCAGGTCGATCACAATACTTTATTATTAAAAAAATAATACAGTAAAATTAAGCTTATGAGCTCGCGCACGGCGTAAACGGCGAGAGACAGACTATTTTTGCTGTTTTGGTTCAAAATTGGGTGTCAAAATTGGGTATCAAAATTGGGTGTCAAAATTTGAAAAACATATAGCTAAAATAAAAAAGTGCCAGTAGGAAAAACTAGGGAAAGAGTGTAAAAGCCACAGCAATGTGAATGTGATGGATAGTGTAGTGGACACTATGACTTTTATAAACCGTTCATTTCTGGAAAGGGTCAATCCAGCAACTATTTATTTCCCGTGAAGGATGTCAAATAAAATATTCACACACATGATCCATCCATATCCATAGAGTCCTTCAATCCGCAAAGATATCGCGCTAAATCACAACTGTCCCCGCAGACATAACTAACATAATCATGATGGAGTTCAGCCGACCGACATTTATAATAATGTCCTTGTGGCGCGCTTATCGGATTCGATAATTAATTCTATTGATTAGCAGTTAGTGAAGTGGCATAAAATATCCCTGGCATATCCGGGCCTTGTAATATTGTTGTAGTGGATTCGCCATCAGACGAATCTCGAAATCTGCCAACCAATTTACACTGTGATTAATGGCAGCAATTCGTCATGTCAGTTTATATGTCTATCCTGCGGTACACAGGATTTATTTCGAAGGATTTAATTTATTTTCCCATTGTCCCCATATATTGGTTTGTCTGCTGCCATATCCGTTAAGTCGGCAAGCGGATAGATTTCGAGCATTAGGATTCCTAGCGAACTGACTTTGTCTGCTTGATGTTCATAGACATAGGGTGGAGGGGGAATCACTGTTTTGTCCCAAAGACCGTTTAAGTTTTCTTGATATCGTCGTGAATGGAAAAGAGCCTCTGGGGTGTCCTTCTCTGTATTCATGTATAGATGGGAACTGTATATCCTTACGGGCAAGTTTTCGTTAAATAGAGACAGAAGTTTGTTTGCTGATTGATAGTAGTTTTCCTCCAACTGGGAGCAAACTAAATGGAAAATGGAAAAGTTCCCTTCGAAACGGCACGAATAAGGAAATGATTGCCCGAAAAAAAAGGTGTAGGATGCAGAGATCCTGATAAGAGTGAAAAAGTACGGTAGACAATTTGAATAAATTTGAGTTTTGATCGACTGCTTATTGCGAACGGGGCCTATCAATTCCAATTTTTGATTTCAATCTCAAGGAATTTTAGGAGCACTCGTACCATCCGAAACGTCTTCATACCGTTGGGAAATTTACCTTTGAACTAAGTGACCTTCTTCGTCTTTTTGGTCCTTGCTCCTTCGATACCATCATGTCACGCTCCTTCTCCTCGACTTTGCACACTCGTGTCGGATTTCACTCTGTGATTTTGAAGCGTTGATAAAACTTATGCTTGCGTGTATCTCACCTGAGCTTTCAGACGCATATGCATAAAATATGATTAAAATTCCCGTCAGTGTCACTTGTCAACGGCAAACTTCTTCAACATCCGTGTTTCACTGATATCCGTCAAAACAGTGCAAGGAACTTTCACAATCTTCTTCGTGTTTTCAGTCGTCTTCTTGCGAGAATGATATGCACGGGTACGTTGTACATGTATGCTCGTGTGCTGCTGTAGTGGAAAGTTTGTCAGAATGATAAGATGAGTGAAAACTTTAACATCATTTCACCAACTAAGACTCAAGGAGCAAGTGTTTCAATTTCAAAAGATGAAGGCGATACGAGCTGGGTTTTATTGAAATGATGAAAGTATTCGGAGTGAGTTTCTATTATCTTGCTGTTCACGGTACTTACACGATTTCAATTTTATTGAAATGTCGCTTGGTACGTGTTGTGCTAAAACTCGGGATCAACACTAACTTCAGTTTTCACAATTTAAGGTGTTGTTGTTGTTGTTTGGTGTGGGGGAAGACACGCAGCAAAGCAACGCATCTTGAGCATTCAGGCCACCATAGCCTATTATACTCGAATCCCCCAGTCTCTACCCGAACTTCTTCGTCCTCCTCACGAATTTCAAGAGCTCAGGTAGGGATCGAGAACGGAGTTCTTCCATCCTTATAGCATTAACGCCGTATACGTGCATTCTCGCAAAAGAGTAAGCTGGACACTCAAGAAGGAAATGTTCCGTTGTGTCGTCGCTCTCGTCGCAAGCAGTGCACATGGCGTCGTCATTGATTCTCAATCTGACCATGTGTAGGCCGCATGAGTTATGCCCTGTGAGGACACCAAACATACTACCACATTCCTTTCTGCTCAATTTGATAAGAAAAGCAGTGGTTCGTCCACTTGGTCCCTCAACAAGGTTTCTGGCCTGCTACATTCCCGGAAGAATCCACCATCTCTCAATATGTGATTTACTCACCCCCTCAGCAATGGCAGCCCTAACAGAGGCAACTGGCACAACGAAAACTGGTTCTGGTCCGACCATGGCTGACTCCGATCCAGCCTTTGCTAATGCATCTGCTATTTCATTTCCATTGGGTTCCAGGTCACCAGGGTGTAACCTGGAACCCATATGAGCTTTAATAATCTGTCCGTTCTTTACACTTACATACCATCTTCGAAAAGACGATTGGATTATCTAGGGATTGTAGAGCAGCCAGACTGTCGCTGGTAATGCAGATCATCCTGCCTCTCCATCTTCCCTCTATAATCCATTCTACTACCTTAAGGATCGCATATACTTTAGCTTGAAATACCGAAGAATTTTTTCCTAGGGCGAAAGAGTACCTGAGATCTTTAAGGTGACTTTATACTTCACTAAAGAATTTCCGTTGCCATGGCGTTTTGTTTAATTGCGGCTGGGTCAAATTATTTTACAGGTATTTTACATCAAAAGATTTGAAACTAGATTTCGTGAAATCCTGAGATTTTGACAAAACTCACGCAACTTTATGCCATCGCTCCGAAATCTCGCGATTTCGAAAAATCTACTAGATTCTCCATACAGGACTGGGATTTCCAAATCGCCAGATTAAGGCAAAACCTCTACTGAAACCGTATAGCCTCGAATTTTATGTTTCACCACAATATTCACTGTCGCATATCTTAAATAAATTTTTCAAATTATTTGCTCGAAGTGCACGGTTTGGAATTAAATAATTTTATAATTAGATTTCTACTGATGCAGAACAAATTTCTATTACTGAAAATCTTAAAAAATAAACTAAAAATTTTGTCACAATAGTCGGACGCTTTTAAAATTTCAAACAAATCACGTCAGAGCGTTGTTCACGATTTTTGAGATTTTGAAATCTAGGGTTTGTTCATGATTTCTGCTATGGCTGCTATTAGCTGCTTTTGTGTGCTTTTGAGTGTCCAACCAATAAGCTGATTTCTCGTCCTTGCTATTTCGACACTAGATCAGTCCAACATTTTTAAAAAGCAGCTTTTATAGCAGCTTTTTGTTGCTCATACTCCGGACTGTAAGCAAGAAATATTCATATGTGTTGTGTTGGATTGCCGTCTTGTGGTTAATCTTCTTCAATTTTTTGGAGATCAGCAGTAAGAGGTGCAATGAAGCCTTACTCAATACTGCTGATAATAATTGGGCAGAGTAACGTTTAAAATTCAACTGTGTCTTTATTTCCAAAAATCGTATCCTAAATACTAAATTTACTTACATGATAAACATTACACATCGTATACGTCCAGTACAGTGTATGTAGCTGTTACTTTCGTCTTAACGTCATTTTCAGTGTTTAAAATGGAACACAATGTTTTATTTACAATGGAAATTAACGAAATATTCATTTTCACTTTATTTTTATTATGCTTTTTTGATCGCAAAATCCCAAATATATGTCACATGTTGCGCCAACTTGCGTATGTGAGGGTTGATCAGTTGTTGTAAGCTATAAAAGCTGCTTTTGGCTATGCAAAACCCGAAGAAGCTATTTCTTGATATGGCTGAATTTGGCAGTTGCCACAGTCTTGCTCTGCTATACTTTCGAAGCAGCTATAGCTGAGATCTTGAAAACAACCCTAGTTGCCAAAATGAAGCAATGTAAATGAAGGAGTGTGGCGAGTGACGCTCACTCTCCAGACTGGAAGCAAGAAAGCTGCTACGCTAACATTCATGTGGTTATAGATGTCCTTTCAAAATGAAATGTCATTTGTGTTGTGATATTTATTTGTTGTGGATGGATGCCGTCGTTTTTTTACCGACCGGCAAGGGTGCATTTGAAAATGAGCTCGAATAAGGGTAGAGTAAAAAAAAATCTTTCGAACATGTAGACTAGATTAGTGACAAGGGCAATCCCAAACAATAGTATTCGGCTGCCGCCATATACACCATTTAAGCCGTACAGAAACGAGTTTGACGCGCCATAGCTCAAGTAGGTACACCCAACTTTATGAAATTCAAATTTTTACAAACCTAAATAGGGTACACGGTTTATTTAATGCTGAGATGCGGTGTAGGTTAATATACGACTGAAACCCTAAAAGTAACGTTCCAAACAGCCTCCTGGTTATTTTTTAGGTTGTCAGTCTCATAGTAACCTACACCACATCTCATCATTAAACACGTTTCGGACTTCTACCCATAAAATAAAAAAGTTGCGCCCAGACTGTTGGCCGATTTTTTTTATTTACTTACGTATTTTTCTATCAATAGAATAATTCATAGTAGTAAAAGCGAATTCGATCACATTAAACCTAAGAGATTTTCGGAATCAGTGAAAACTTGAACAATACCCCAGGGGTTTAATTGAGAAAAATACCTAAATGGGTTTTTCCCCGACTACGTTTAAAGCTTATAGAAGTAAAAGTGAATTCCAAATCTCAATATACCTTAGAAATATATCAGAATTCGTGAACATGTACACAACCACTTTACACCCCCTTAGGGATTGGATATCAAAAAATTTTAAAGAACATTTCTAGACGCTTATATAAATAGCCCGCAGAAGTAAAATTGCTTTGATAGCTCGACATGTCTAAAAGTTTTAACGAAGTTTGTGAAAATATGGATTCACGGACATTTTTTTTACTCTACCTCTGAACGCCAATAAAAATCTGAACTTTTTTTTTGCTTTAATTACTCTAATAGTACAGCTACATATACGTACTAAGTTTCAACTTTCTAGCATAAGCCGTTTCTGAGATATAAAAAACCACCCCTCTCAACCGAACCTTGATACCCTTATCAACAATTTTATTTTTCTAGGATGTCTCCATAGTGGCTCTTTATAATCCTAAATTGTTAGCTTTCTATTCATTACGGTTTTCGAGAAATAAAAATCAGAATGTTTTCCTTTCTACTCCTTTCACCATCACCCCCAACACCCACACCACCAAAATTTTTTTTCCTACTACAAGTTTACCGACACCAACTCCTGTAAAATTTTCAAGATCATATCTGATACGGTTTCTGAGATATAAAAATTAAATTTTTTGAAAAATTGCTGTCTCCCCACTTTCGTGCTCCACCTCCCCCCTCAAAAAATTTATTTTCGGTAGACTCCTCTTGTGATCCCATATACAGAAACTAAATTTTATCTTCCTGGTGTAATTAGTTCGGAAGATATTGTAATCCAAAGTTTTTCACCCCCACACCCCACCACCCCTCTTAAAATTTTAGCCATTGTCTAATCTTGAAGTATCCCTAAGGACAAAATCAAAGTTTCAATCTTCTGAAATCAATTGTTCAGAAGATATCGATTTTAGAATGTTTCAATCCTGTCTTTCATGCGTTAAAGACTCATTGTTTTCCCCCCCACTTCCACACCCCTTAACCAATATTGACCATTTTTTTGCAATTGAGTCCATTATCAGCCTCCTAGCATAAGTGGTTCCTGAGATCTAGAAACCAAAATTTTTCGTTTAAAACGCTCCCCTCTCCTCTCGCCTTGTACCCCCACCCCTCGAAAATATACCAGTCGTAGGGGTTCACCCAATCTACCCTCCATAAAAATTTCAATTTAATATCTGAACGGGTTTGGGAGCTATGCGCCTTCGAACGATTTTGCGTACGGCGTACGGCGTCTACGGCGGGCAGATGGACATTTTTTTTTTGCTTTTTTGGGGTTTACTAGTCCTAAAACGTGTAAATGCAAAATTTCAGGGTAGCAAATTTTTTTGAAATTTCAGGTCGATCACAATACTTTATATTTAAAAATTAAAAAAGTAAAAATCAGCCAACAGTCTGCGCGCAACTTTATTATTTTTTGGGTAGAAGTCCGAAACGTGTTTAATACTGAGATGCGGTGAAGGTTACTATGCGACTGATAACCTAAAAAATTACGTTCCAAATAGCCTCCTGGTTATTCTTTAGCTTGAAATAACGAAATTCATGAACATGTTGGAAAACCCCTTTTCACGGTAATTTTTTTTACTCCAGCTCTGTACATCAATAAAATTTTGAACTTTTTTTTTGCTTTAACTAATCTTGAAGTACTTTTACATAAACATACCAAGTTTCAACTTTCTAGCATAAGCCGTTTCTGAGATATGAAAAACCACCCCCCACCGCCGTACCTTGCTACCCCTATCAAAAAATTTTTCGAGAATACTTCTATAGTGACTCTATACAGTCGTCAATTTTTAGCTTTTTCGAGAAATAAAAATCTGAATTCTTTTCGTTCCACCCCCTCCCACCTTCACTCCTTACACCCACACCCTCAACTCAACTCTCCGCTAGAGGTCTACTGGTCCTAACTCCTGTAAAAATTTCAAGGTAATATCTGATACGGTTCATGAGATATAAAAATTTATTTTTTTGAAAAATGGCTGCCTCTTACCTTCAGCGATTCACCTTCCCCCTCAAAAATTTTACATTTAGTAGAATTCACTGGTAATTCTATTAACAGAAACCAAATTTTATCTTCGTAGCACAATTGAATCGGAAGATATTGTAATTCAAAGTTTTTCACCCCCACCCTCATACCTCACTTTTCCCCCGAAAAGTCTTAACCCCTTTCTAATCTCCTAGTATCCCTTAATACAACTACAAAATTTTGGCCATATGACATCAATCGTTCAGGAGATATGGATTTTAGAATGTATCAACCCCAGCTTTCAAGCGTTTTGAACGTATTGTTCTCCCTCCTCGCACACCTCGCACACCTCTCAACCCCTATCGACCATTTTTTTTGGAAATGGATCCACTATCATAGTACTTCATAAGTTCCAACTTTCAGCCTCCTAGCATAAGCGGTTCCTGAGATCTTGAAACCAAAATTTGTCATCTAAAACGTTCCCCCCTTCTCCCCTATTACACCCCCACCCCTTCAAAATCTACCACTCGTAGGCGTTCACCCCACCCCTTCAAAAGCTACCACTCGTAGGCGTTCACCAACTCTACCCACCATAAAAATTTCAAGTTAATATCTCAAAGGGTTTGTGAGATAGGCACCTTCAAACGGTTTTCCGTACGGCGGACGGCGTCTACGGCGGACAGACGGACAATTTTTTTTTTTTTGCTTTTTTGGGGTCTACTAGTCTTAAAACGTGAAAATACAAAATTTCAGGGTAGCAAATTTTTTTTAAATTTCAGGTCGTATTGTTCGACCTGAAACACTGAACACTTTATTATTAAAAAAAAATAAAGTAAAAATAATTTTTTTGAAAAATGGCTATCCCCCTACTTTCGTGCTCCACCTCCGCCCTGAAAAATTTTACATTCAATGGACTTCACTTAGTAATCCAATATATACAAACCCAATTTTATCTTCCTGGTACAATTTTTCGGAAGATTTTATAATCCAAAGTTTTTTACCCAGCACCGCCACACACCTCTCCCCTTCCGTTAATATTGTTGGCCCTTGTCTAATCACCTAGTATCTCTTAAGACAAGCACAAAGTTTCTGACATCATTCGTTCAGAAGATATGGATCTTAGAATGTTTCCTAGCTTTCAAGCGATTCGGACTTATTGTTTAATAACTCGGGCTTGTCAGCTACGCGCTTTCAAATACTTTTGCGTACGGCGACTACGGCGGGCAGACGGATCATTTTCGTTTTCTTGCTTTTTTGAGGCTTACTAGTCCTAAAACGTGAAAATACAAAATTTCAGGCTAGCAAATTTTTTGAAATTTCAGGTTGTTCACAATACTTTATTATTAAAAAATAATAAACTAAAATAATCAGTATTTTACCCGGAAAACTAGCTTTTTCAGTTTGAAAATATACTGTGAAAACATTCTCCAAACCTTCTTTATTATCACATCTTAATAAGTCTTAATGAAAGGTTATTCAATAGGTACATAACAATTTTGTATTTTAATACAAATGTACCCCTAAATTTTTTTTCTGGTCTGTCAATGCCAAACGTCTGTCAAGGTTCTATCATGGTGAAGTTTACGAACGAGCAACGTTTGGAAATTATCTCTATTATTCTGTGTTTTATTTAAATACAAAATTGTTATGTCCCTATTGAATAACCCGAGTTATTTATACTATCACTGTGCTATAATATAAATATTAATAATTGAATATAAAATAATCATCGGTCCGGTAAGGCAACAATCGAACGAACAGTTTATCGCGTAAACATAAATTTGTGCCAAAATCTGCTTGCCTTGTACGACTCAAATACCGTAAAAAATACCCCCAAAAAAATATATTCATATTTCACTTTAATCTTTAAAACCAATCTTATCAATGACTTCAAAACTAAGTTGGCTCTAATTCATTACAAATTCAACGCGAATATATTCGCAATTTTAGCTTCGAAATAGGCCACTTTGTATCCTTCCTCGACTTCTCACACGTACGGCCTTCGCTCTCATAAAAGATATAAAAGCCGACGAATCTCGTTGATATGGGGATCGAAGGAATCGTTCATAAATCTTTTTCGCCACACGCCCCCCCCCCTCCCACATCTCCAACCAACACCACCCACAATGAAGTTGGCATAGAAAATATGTGGCGAATAAAAAGCAGAGCTTAGTAGGATTTCCCACTGAAAAACTGCCCTAACCGAGAAAAACTTTATTCGGCGAGTTAATAAATAAAAATGCTAGAAACAGATGTGAATTTTTGCTTCTTCTTCGTCAATGTGTCGAAACTGTGACCATTTCGGAAACGCTCTGCTTGTAATCGATCTAAAGCTCGTATCAATCGGGCGATTCGAAAAGAAAAATGTTTTACAGGAGCAGAAAGGACAATTTTCGGAGTACTTTAGAAAATGGCTTGAGTTTAAAATGGTCGAATATAAGCGACCACTCGGGAAATGGAATTGAAACTTTTCATCGAGTATTTGAAATGGATTCGAGTTCGGACAGCTAAGTAATTGGCCATTGATGAACAGCAATTTCGAAGAGATTTTCGCCGTTCGAAGTAATTTTCTGATGTCATTTGCTGAAATCAGTTAAGAGTTGGCTTAGGAACGTCGCTTTTCCGATTTCTTTTTTTTTGCAATAGTGTTCAAAAGTATTGCACACAGCAGTTTTTTTTTCTGGGGAGTTTATTGAATCGACTGGTCCAAATGAAATTCCATCGAGCAAAACCTTTTACAATGCAAGGAATCAGGACTGAGCAGACGTACGAAAAATTATTAGGTTATGTGCCCATGGACATGGAACCAAACAGTTGCACACTCATGGTGCGTTTACATTCGCCCTTGGGTATAGGCTCGCCTCGAGGCTCGCCTGTACCCCCATCAGGCCATTTCAAACCGGTTTTCGTCGGCTGTGTTCTTTGCTGTGTTTAAAGCAATTTATACGCAACATGCATCTGCGGCGCAACTTGCCTATAAGTGCGAAACGACAGAAATACGTTGAGCTGCGAATTGTGTGCTGCCACAGTTCATTATATGTGTGTACACATAAGAAAGCGTGCGTCGGAGAGAAAGTTGAAGAATATGTTAGACTCTTGCGACTCCACAAGCCATCTGATTGGGTGATTTTTTGGTGGGGATAGAGGCTCGCCTCACACGTTGAGTGTAAATGCACCATTATAATGCAAAAAGAGAAAATGTAAAGGAGGATTAAGAATTTTGAGAGTCCACGGTAGGCAAACAGATTAAGAGATGACAGTTGAAATCATACTTGGACTCTCTAGCAGCACCTTCCACAAATGTGACTTCTATTAAAATGCGACTTTCGGTAGAACTGATTTCACCAGTTTTCCCGACAAAGGTTGCTTTAGTGCGCTTTCATATTTCGCCAAGGTCTACAACGGCACAACATTGTTTTCCGTAATTTACGTCACCCAAAATAATTTAACTTCTTTTTAATCTTGAAAATACGCGAATAAAAGGAGTTTGGCTTCAAAGACCCTTTTACGCTTTTTCACCATGTGTCTTCGGGCAAAAATTCAAAATGCAGATTGAAATTGTACTGCCATCTGTGGGTGAAGATTTTACGCAGAAACAACGTTCAATTGAACTCACTACGAACATTTTTGGTGGTAATAGCATAACAGAGACAGTGGATCAGCTGGCGGTTTTGATAGAATGAAGATCGTCTCGATAATAACGCATAGATTTGAATAAATAAATAAATTGGTAAAAATATTATGAATAAATAAAACTAAGAAATAAAATAAAACATGAACACAAAACAAACATGACGAGGAGAAAATCGCATAGTTTGAGAAGGCAAGATGGCGAATAACATCGAGCAAATTGAAGGGTAAAGTTAAGACGGATTATCATGACCATTTGGGAATTGAATCCAAATTTTACACCCGGATAAGTCAAGTGATTTAGTCTTGTGTACAACGTAGCCCGGAAGTCTGAAACCACGTTCATATTTTATCGATCATGCCGGCCGTAGGCATAACTGACACACTTTTTGGCAACCTTCTGGTATTCAAATCTTTTGAAGTCAAAATGATCACTCCTTAAGGTACTTTTACACGAGCAATATTTCAAGCAATTGATTGCCCGACAACTATTACCAAAACTATTGGAGCGACTAATGGAGCAATACAATGCGAGTTGCCGCAATATTTCGGCAATGTGGCTATGTTTTCATAGATTGCTGGTATTTCTCACCGTATAGTTGCACTGACTTGGAAAATTCCGAGCAATTGTCCTCGTTCGGTGATTCAATTGTCAAGTTTTCTTTTGAGTTTTGCATTAATTTGCCAAGTTTCGTGTTATAATGGCTTGGCATTCAAATATTTTCAAATTTTATTTTAAGTTTGTTTGTCAAGTTTACTTTCGTGTTGGTCATGTAGGCCCTTATTGCCGAATTCCTAGATATTGGTCAATATCGTTCATCACAATCCAGCAACGAGGTGATACACATCGCCTGTTGCTATTGTTGCTGTGCGTTGCTCTATATTTTTGTAACGTCAAAATTGACTAATATTGCTGGAAATTGAGCAATTTCAATCTATTGTGTTAGAGCACCTTTAGCCTCCGTTCTCAACAAGATGTTAAAAAAATAGTTTCCAAAACCAAAGTTTATATTTTAAAATTAATAATGTGAGAAAATTAAATTTACACTCACATGTTAATATGCTAGCATTGATAATGGTAACATATTGACAGGTGAAGACTCACTGAAGAACTGAATATTTCAAAAAATATAATATAACCATAGAGATATATGTTCTGGAGATGACGAGCAGCGACTGTTTTGAAGCCGGACGATTCCACGCAAAGGACCGGCAATAACACATTTCTATTATACTCCGGTCTTGAACACGAAAAACAACAAACATTTGAATACTAGGCTACTATTTGCATTTCTCTGCCACCTGGCATCAAACGCTCTATACAAAAACTAAGTGCTTCATACAAAAATGCTGTCTTGTCGTCTCCAGTATTTATATCTCTATGAGTATGACAGATAAAGAAGCATAGGAAGGAAATAGAGGACCAACCCGCGCGCCATAGCCATTTTATTGGTTCTCTAAGCAGGCATACGATTCTAGAAGAAGCAGATTAAGACGCAACATTTCCCGGACTCCAAACAGGCTAAAATTACCAAAATTATAAAACCGAAAGAAGAAAATTGCAGCAGGTTAGAAATAATGTATGGATCTAGATGGAAGTACTTATGGGTTACTCCTGCCTGAAAGACCTCGCAAAAATTCGCGTCGTAATGGAGAACCTATGCTTGTGGTGCCGCCTAAAAAACATTGATGCAAATCTTGTCTAAAGAAAGGAAGAACGTCTAAAGGATGAGAGTTTCATTTCCAAATCAGACTTATTCCACTTACTCCACTTTCTCAAAGAAATATAATTAGACAAATGTGTTTAGGTTGAAACTAACGAACGATCTATGGGTGCAGCGCAAGAAACACATGGTCATACTCATAGGAGGAGTTCGTCCACGTCCAATGAAATCTTATCTCATCTTAAGCTGGAATTACAGTGAGAGCGATGTGCACGACACCAGTTGAATTGCTTCCCGCAACTATCAAATAATAATATCAATATTTTGTTCGTTGCCTGCTTATTTTGATATAGGCGTTCATTTTTTGGTATTTATTTTTCGTGCGACAAAATTTGAAATACACTATCAACGCGGTACGATTAGAGAGCGATGCGATTAGAGCGATGCGATTAGAACGATGCAATTAGAGCGATGCAATTAGAGCGATGCGATTACAGCGATCGGATTGGAGCGATGCGATTAAAATGATGCATATCGCATCATTCTAATCGCACTGCACTCACTAAAATGTATTCAAATCAGCTGCCATCGCATCGCATCGCTTAACGCTCTGGCGTCGCGTTCACTATAATTCCACTTTCAGGGTACAAAAGAAATATATTTAGATTGTTAAGAAACGCAAATGGCCGTCATGTGGAGCCATTCTACTGTCACAATTTAAAAGAAATTTTATTTTTCCATCCTAGCAATGGTTTAGGCTGAAAAATTAAGACTTGTTACATTTTTCAGCACAATTCGAAAGTTTTGGCAACAAACAGCTTCCTATGAATAATTCACAGTTTCTCGAATTCTTCAAACTCTGTTTTTATGCAATTTTTATGATGCTGCATCTTGCTTTAGGAATGTGAGTGATTCCATAAAATAATCAATAACAAAATCCTCTGTTCCCAATTCCTAACAATACATCTAAGGGATGAGAACCATATTTAAAGCAGTCCCGCGATTACTACAAATTTTAAAGCGAAACTTCTTTCGAAAGCACTTGGTGCTACTAACTGCAATAGCAGCTATACGTCTTTTTCCTTCTGCTTCATATCCTTTTCAATAGTTTCATCTACCATGACATCAGTGAACGCCCCCTTAGCGCATAATACTTTTCACTTTATGACATCAGCAATTAATTAGTGTAACTTTAAGTGAATTGTCCGCAGTAAGACGCATTACATCGTGAAAAATGGAGAGCACGGCTTGCTGTGAGTGGCTATCTACAGCCACCAGCAACCCTTATGATGTGACTTTTCCTTAAATCCTTCACAGACTCATTAGAAGCCCATTAGCTCGAGGGCGCGTTCCTTGTAAAATGAAAGGAAGAATCTCCTCGGAACAAGATGACATCTTCGTATCCTGAGAAATAAGGATAAAACTGTTTGGCCCTATTGAAGTCAGTAATGTGAAAGGTCTAATATATGCAGGGGATGAAGTTACCGAGAATACTGGTATCAAAATTCGAAATGTGTAAAAATGTCACGAGAACACGGTTGCACTCAGCAGTGTTTGTGTAGAAGCATTTTGGCATCCCTAACTTAATGGCGGTACAACTGAAGACACGCTAATAACGACATTGTCATTCTGTAGGGATAGAATAAAACTTTTCGAGTTGAGGAGCTATCAAAGCCTTAAGATGGGTTTAGTGTCCAATTTGGAAAATAGTGTATCAAAGTCCCATAAATCAATCTCGTAGAGGCTTACCAGCCGCACTTAAAGCAATTACAAAGTTTCACTTTCCATTGCAAAAATTTACCAGAGAATTTATAATTTTCGTAAAGTTTACTTTCATAATTCAATCGAAGGAAAAACACATTGTTTAGATTTTGTAATGTCCACAAGGCAAACAAACATATTTCCAAATGCTGGAACATCGTCTCGAAAAACAAGGAAATAATTCTTAAAATTTGCTTCTACGTCAAAACAAGTCTGTAGCGACAGAAAAATAGAGTTCATAGTGGATTTTTCTTGGTTTGATCTGCTGAAATGTTGCGAAAGGCTACACGAATGCATTATGTTGCGGATTTTACTTTATTATTTTAATAATAAGGTATTGTTATCGATTTTAAAAATTTGAAAATTTTTTTTATACGGTTCATGACTAATAAGCACCAAAAAAGCAGTCCGTCTGTACGCCGTCCGCTGTACGCAAAACGTTAGAGGGCTTCTAACTCCTAAACCCTATAAGTTATTGAATTGAAATTTTTTTCTTTAATAGACTAGGTAAGCCCCTTCAAGTGACCACTTTCTGGAGGGTGGGAGTATGAGGGGAGGTGGGGGAAGCGTTTTAGACGAAAAATTTTAGTTTTTAGATCTCAGCAACCGCTCATGTTAGGAAGCTGAAACTTGGAATTTATATAGAGCTTCGATAGTGCACCCATTTGCAAAAATATTGTTGATATGGGTGAAGGGGTGTGGGAAGGGGGGGGGGAAATAATGCGTCCGAAACGTTCGAAAGGCGATATCGAGACATTCTAAAATCCATATCTCCTAAACGATTAATGTCACGAAATTTAAACTTAATAATCATCTGTAGGTATACTATGAGAATAGATCAGAAACAAATTTTTGAGAGGGGGCAGTGACGTACGGAGGTGGGGGGTGAAAAATTTTAGATTACGATATCTCACGAACAAATTGCACTAGAGAAATAAAATTGGGTTCTTGTATCAAGGTTGACAAATAAAGTTTGCTGAAACTAAATTTTTTTAAGGCGGTGGTGGAGCATGGAAGTGGAGGGGGTAAGCATTTTTTTAAAAGATCACGTCTTATATCTTAAGAACGGTGTAAGATAGATGCTTAACATTTTTACCAGAAGTAGGCCTGATAGACCTCTAGCAGAAGGGGTGAGGGTGGGGGAGGGTGAAAAGTAAAAAGTTTCAATTTTTATATCTCAAGAACCTATAACGATATAAAGCTGAAACTTAGTATTTAGATAGAGCTATGGTAGGATCATGTTGGAAAAATATAATTTTGTACAGGGGTAGTATGGTACGGGGGTGGGGGTGTTTTTCCTAACTATAGAACGGCTTATACTAGAAAGTTTAAACTTGGTATGTATATGTAAGTCAACTAGAAAAGTAATTTAGAATAAAATATCTATTGGCGTACAGAAGGGGGGCGAAAAAAATTATCAGTGAAAATGGAATGAATATATTTTTACGATTTTCGTCATATCTATTAGTTCTTTCCAAATATTGAATTAATTTTTTTTGTACGGGTTCTTCATATAAATACCCGGAAAGTGTTTTCAGGATTTTTTGAAATTCGACCCCCAAGGTGGTGTAAAGAGGATGTATATATTTTCACGAATTCAGCCGTATCCCTCAGGTCTGATTAGATATCGAAAAATTTTTCACTTCCACGGGCTTATTCAATAATCACCTAAAACTTGTTTTCAGGTTTTTTCCTTTTTCAACCCCTAAAAGGGTAAAAACGGGTTGAACACGTTTTCACGAATTCCGTCATATCTCTTAGGAGTGATAAGACATCAAATTGGTTTTTACTTCCTCGGGCTTTCTTTATATATATCTAAAAACAAATTTCAGGATTTTTGGATATTCAACCCTAAAGTGGGTGCAAGGGGGTTGCATATGTTTTCACAAATTCTTACATATTTCTTAGTTCTAATGAGATATCGAATTCATTTTTACTTCCTTAGGATGTTTGTTATTGAACTCCAATAGGACGTATGGCTTTTGACATATTTTTCAGGATTGATGAGATATTAGATTGGTTTGCACTTCCACAGACTTTTTATATAATCGTCTACAAACGCATTTCCGATTTCATGTAATGGCCCAAAACCAAATCACGAAAAACCTTCTAACACAACAATTGATATTATACTAGGACTAGACCTCGTCCCAGAGTATGACCCAATTATGTAATTCATATGTTATATATGGTAGAGGCGTAAGTATTCTAGCGCGACCCCATTCTAACCGCTTCCGGAACTTTTTTTTAGGTTTTCAGTCACATAGTTAAATACACCGTATCTCAGAATTAAACTCGTTCCGAACTTCTACCCAAAAAATAATAAAGTTGCGCCCAGACTGTTGGCAGATTTTTTTTTACAGTTTGGCAGATTTTAGCTGTTCGGACTATCTCTCTCACAGTACTGTCTAAATTGTATGTTAAACTCTCTATCTCTCTTCATTTGTATTTTCTAGCCACTTCTCAACGCCAAAACTAACCCGTGTCATAACATCATAAGTGCAGTACACGAGAATTTTACTGTACAGAAAAGTATACACTACACCTGCTAAAAATTACAAACCTGTTGTACCTATCAATGCAAATTGTAATGCCGCGTGTTGCATTGCACACGAATGCATAGGCGAATATGTAAACACTTCATTCGTGCTCAATGCGAATTCCTTTGATTCGCGTCTAAAAACCGCCATAGACGCGAAGCTACGCGAACTTCGACTACAGTTGTAAACTGACGCGAACTTGCCTTTTCCACATTCGTATTCGCGCGAGTTCGCAGAGGTTCGGGTGATGGTAGAAGCGGGGCATAAGCGTTGTTTGTGATCGCAATTCAGACCGATTGTGAGCGCGCTAAAGTATAGTACTGTGTTCGGCGAAACTAAAAAGGTACATTCGAAGTAGAGTGAAATAAACTATACAGTTCGCTACTAGATGTCAGTGAAATTAAAGCGTGCGAAATTTGAAAAAAAAATTAAAATATTGGCAAGAAATTACAATTCCGACACATAACACAACAAAATTAAACTCACACAAAATTTCCAGAGCGCAAACGAACTGAATTGACAGCGAACGGTTGAAAATTTTGAATTGTCAAAAATTTCGCTTCTCATACAAGGGTACCGTACAAAAAAAACGGTCCCAGCAAACATAACGATTCGATATCAATTCAATATCAATTCGAGAAAGCGAACTATGACTTCGATATCGAATTCTATATCGATCCGATTTCGGTACCGATATTGAGAAAAAAGGAATGCATTTCTCGACAAGAAAACAGATTTGATATCGAATCGAAATTTGAAGAAATCTTAAACGCTGTTTAAGAATTGGTATTTTTATCGAAATTGGTGCGAAAAATCGAATATTTCTCGATATAGTTTCGAGTTACAACAGGGCCGCTGTGAGACATATTTGGAGGACTCTAACGGATAGCATTATGCAACTTAGGTACTCGTAATGCCAAAAATTTAAAAATAAAATATTAGTACAAAATTATGAAAAAAGTTTATTTAAAAAAAAAACTTTTCGCGTTGATTTAAAAAGGAAAAAAACTTAAAAAAAATTGTTCAATTAAATACTATTACTTTTTTTTGCTAGGGAGTACGCTGCTTTTTTTTTAAAACGGTCAGCTGCATGTTGAATATACTTCATATGCTGTCAGGTGTCCGTCGATGAGGATGTCTCTGATGGAAAAGCCTTCGTGCGGCTCGTCCATTTCCGCGACACTCTCCATAAATTAACACAATGTCAGCATATTCTTCATTGGAGTACTCAGGCATTTTGAAATTATTTTTTTTAATTCTACTGACACCTTCTTTTAGCTACGTAACTAAAACTGATAAAAATATGAAGGTAGCCTTGCTTTTACAGGCTTTTTATTTTGTAAGGCACCCTATTAAAGAAGGCATAGTACCGCACCCAGTATTACCTACCACGTCCAGGTAAAAGCATAAATTATGTTGAAACTCACTTACATATCATTGTTTTCCTACATACTTTAAATAGTAATAAATGTGCAATAAAAATACTTCAGTGCTACCGACAAATTAAACAGGTTCTTAGACGAGGTCCACTTTATGGCACTGACTTTTGAAATATTTAATTTTTATGCGATATGTATTTTTACCTATAACTTCCAAAATGTTAATCGTAACTCAAACATATGTATGCAGCTTTTTTAGGTAATAATATGGTTCATAAAAAAATAAAATTAAGATGACATTTTTATAATGGGGTTTTCTGATAACAACCACATTGATCACTGAATTTTAGGGTTGACGTAGTAAAAAATTGTGTTTTCGAGTAAATATCTCAAGATTCGGTGCAGTTGCAATTTAGACTGTTACATCAAATGAAACGTAATTCGATTCCCTAAAAAACGAGTTATAACACTTTGCTTTGTGATTATTCGTTTTCAAGATATAACGTTTTAAGTCAGTCAAAAGCACTTTTCTTAACCACTCTGTATCTCCACTGTTATTGAAAATTGACCCACCCTGTAGAAACATTTTTTTCTCCAAATATATCAAGGTGGCGGACGGAGTGCCAAACACCCTGTATAACTAGCTTTAACTTTCTTTAGTAAAATTACTTTTCAAGGTAGCTAATATCCAAAGTGATCTGACGGCTTTCTTTTCCTTTGTTCCCATCCAGGAAAATTCTTTAACGACTTCGTCCAAACATTTTTTCGAATAAACCCTTTTACAAAACTTTTGTTGCCAAATGGTTCTGTTTTTTGGAATGAATCTTGCTATAACAAAAAAAAATAAAGTTATTTCGTAATCTGTAAGAATTAATTTGTTATTACCAGTGCTTCAAATTTTCTGCGCGAAGTGCTATTTCGGAAGCTATGGAATTCAAAAATTGTTCGAACGGAGTAGCCTTCTATTTAAATCTAATATCTACATATAAATTTAAAGTATTTGCATTTCACTCACCTTTCTATTGTTTTTTTAATTTTTGAAAGTCAAAATGATATTCACTATGTCATTATATTATCAACCGCACTTCAATTCACTGCAACAAGGAATGAAAATCTACGGTACTAAATGCTGAAAAAACAAAAGAACATCGTACAGCACGTTTCTAGGACATATCTCGAAGATATCTCAAAGTTATCCGGAAACGATTTCCAAGCCAAGTACAAGTTCGAAATACACGTACGATATCGTTTCGATTTCGATTCGAGATCTCGGAGTGATTTGACTATCTCTTTCGTTTCCCTCTGCCCCTTTTTTCTTGCTGTTCGATAATGATCCGAGAAGACCGAGGAGTCCGAGACAATGTTTGCTGGTGTACCACGTGTACAAGCCCTGCTGCGCATGTATTCACTCAAGAGATTTCCAGCATGTTCGGTAAAGTGTGCGGAATATTCGGAAATATTGTAGAATGTTCTTCGCTATACGATTTGAATATTGGAAGATTTTAGTTTTCCCTGGAAAATTTCGATGTCATTGGCAAGTGGTTCGGGTGCCAGGATATACATGAATAATAGTATTAAGCTCAATTTTTGTTATGAGATATCTTCTTTAAGATTTATAAGTCTGAAATAAATGATGTATTTTCTACCGAAATTTTTTTCACAATCAGCGATAGCCAGTACATGACTCAACTATAATCTTCAAGGACAACACATCCTAATATCAACTTTCCGCTTTAACAGCAACCCCCCAAAAAAATGTTACGTAAACCCCACTATCGCCAATCAGAGCTTATTGCATTATCTATAGACTTTCTTATCATTCGCTAGCAATAATAATAATAATTGGCCCAGAACAATGCTGTGCGAGGCGATAAAGCCGTAAGTGAAAAAAAAAACTTCGATATACTCCACGTGAATGTCTGATTCCTTTTCACGTCGAAATTGATTTCTACGCTCGTAGTTTCGGCGTGGTCATAAAAATGTTTTATGACCGTAATAAAAATACGTCAAACTACTTCTGACCATACAATTGGTCAAAAGGATAAAGTGGCTTTGTCTATAGGACAATGAGGAAACTCGGTGCGGGAAAGGGGGGACTTTTATGGGCAGTTGCCGAACTCCATATTAATTTCTGCCCGATCAACACTTCAATTGGTTCTTCGTATTGTACGTACGCCAGCCTGTGGCACTAGGAGTATCCTTGCGCTTATTCGGGACATGATCTTTTCGTCCATCTTAAGATTGATGTCCTTTTCGGATAGAAATCTGTCTGGCGCCTCGATTGCAATTCTTCAAGAAGTTAAGGTAATTGAGCCCGGCGGAAATTTCCAACTGAAGGATATATAAATAATATTTCCGGAATATGATAAAGGTGGAGTTTTATGGCATTGTTCACAATATTTTATTGCAATTTTTTAGTCAGAGCTTTAGTGTTCCCAGGGCACAACATTTTATTCTGTACTCACAGCTCTTATTGGCATCGAAATTTCAATAAAAACTGAAGTTTGCAAAAGAAATCAGTAATTCATTTTCTTAAAGGAAATAGTCTGTTCTTGTGTATTGCAACAAAAAACTGACTTAACATCAACTACTCGATCTCACTGGTAAGATCCCCAATTCCAAAATTCCTTCCCTAATACGAAGGGAACCTGGAAAATTAAAACTTGGCCGCTTGTAATAAATAGTAGTAAGTGGTGACGTAGCCGGCCCTATATATTTTGACCCTCTGTTCAACTGAAAAAGGACGCCATTGTTAAGTTTTTAAATTTTATTTTTAAGGAAATTAACTTTTTCGCAATAAGTCGAAGCGGAGAAAAATATTGTGCTTGGTGTGCGGCTGTACTAAGTGTTATCAATTCTATTGCCATCAGCAAGTGGTGCCTTAAATTTGAAGCTTCGTTTCAGTAGTCCACTCTTCCACGTGAAAGTTGAGGTCAGAAGCGATATAAGAAGGGATCTAACTCAGCGTTGTTACATAATTATAGTAGATTTGCTATTTTTTCCATGTAAACAATTTTTACTACGAAAAGGTTCAATTCTACTACCTATCTACTACTAGGTTTTTGAGAACTTAATTTTGTGACCAGAATAGCTCCTTGAAAGATAATACTTTCCACATTCATCAGTGGTTCTTTATACCTAAATTGAAATAAATAAACTGCAAGAAAAAAATCTGCCAACAGTCTGAGCGCAACTTTATTATTTTTGGGTATAAGTCCGTAACGCGTTTAATTCTGAGACGCGGTGTAGGTAACTATGTGACTGAAAACCTAAAAAAAGTTCGGGATGCGGTTAGAATTGGGTCGCGATGGAAAACTTTTGCCGCTGCTACATATAACATATGAATTACATAATTGGGTCATACTCCGGGACGAGGTCAAAGTCGTAGTATAGTATCAGTTGTTACGGAGGTTTTTCGCAATTTGGTTTTGGGCCATTACATGAAACAAGAAATGCGTTTGTAGGGGATTATATAAAAAGTCTGTGGAAGTGAAAACCAATCTGATATCTCATCAGTGCTAAGAAATATGTCGAAAGCTTTACGTCCTCTTGGAGTTGAATATCTAAAAATACTGAAATCAACTTTTTGACGATATGTAGGAAGCCTTCGGAAGTAAAAATGAATTCGATACCTCATTAGAACTAAAAAATATAAAAAGATCCTGAAATTGGTTTTTAGATATATGTAAAGAAAGCCCGACGAAGTGAAAACTAATCCCATGTCTTCTCACTCCTAAGAGATATGACGGAATTCGTGAAAACGTGTTCAACCCGTTTATACCCTCTTAGGGGTTGAAAAAGGAAAAAACTTGAAAACAAGTTTTAGGTGATTATTAAATAAGCACGTGGAAGTACAAAGTTATTCGATATCTAATCAGACCGGAGGGACATGGCTGAATTCGTGAAAATGAATACAACCCCTTTACACAACCGTGAGGGTCGAATTTCAAAAAATCCTGAAAACACTTTTTAGGTATTTATATGGAGAATTCGTGCAATAAAAATGAATTCAATATTTTGAAAGACCTAATAGATATGACGAAAATCGTGAAAATATATTCATTCCATTTTCACTGATAATTTTTTTTGCCCCCCTTCCGTACGCCAATGGATATTTGAAATTTTTTTTAAACAATATTACTTTTCTAGTTGACTTACATATACATAAAAAGTTTCAACTTTCTAGCATAAGCCGTTCTATAGTTAGGAAAAACTCTCCCCACCCCCGTACCATACTACCCCTATAAAAAATTATATTTTTTCAACATGCTACTACTATAGTTCTATCCAAATAGAAAGTTTCAGCTTTATATCATTATAGGTTTTCGAGATATAAAAATAGGAACTTTTTTTTCTTCACCCTTCCCCACCCTCACTCTCTACGCCCTAACCATCAAAAAATTTTTTTTTCTGCAAATGGGTCCACTATCGATGCTCTATATAAATTCCAAGTTTCAGTCTCCTAGCCTAAGTGGTTACTGAGATCTAGAAACCACCCCATAAAAACCAATTTTACATTTCATCAGACCTATAAGATACCGAAAATTGTGAAATCGTATGTAACCATACTTACTTGGGTTTGAATATCCAAAAATCCTGAAATTAATTTTTAGGCCATAATATAGGTAGTTCATAGAAGTAAAACCCAATTTAATAGCTGACATAGATATAACGAAATTCGTGAGAATACCTTCTCGGGGGTTCAAAAGTAAAATAATCTGAACACGTCTCTTTGGCGATTAAATAAAATTTTCGTGGAATTAAAAACCTTTTTGATATCTACGCAGGTTGCTACTTAAGTTTTGAGATATGGCAACACTGATGTGAATACGTCAAATCTGACATTGTCATCGTAAAGTTTGACATTTTAAGTGGTGCACGTACTCAGAACGTGTTGTCAGATGAGTGCTTTTTGTGTTGTTTACAGATACTTGAAATATTCATCTTGGTCGAAAAATGGAATTAAATCGTGAGCACTTTCGTGCGATGATTTTCTATGACTTTCGACGTGGATTAAACCAACAGAAGTGTGCCGATCAACTCGATCCGACTTTTGGTGATGAAGCACCATCTCGACCCACCGTGTTTCGCTGGTTTTCGGAATTCAATCGTGGTCGCACTTCGCTACAGGACGAGTTTCGTGAAGGTCTGTGGGGAGATGTTTTGCGGCCAAACAACTAAGGCCAAAAACACTCCTCACAAATTGGATCACAGATCCAAGGACGCTGGCTGTCATTTCGATTCCTATATAAGGACGAGAAATCGAAGTGGCAGCCAGTCGTTTGCCAACTGGCGGGCGACTCACTACACACTGCAAAGTGATGACGCCGATAGTCATCACTGCAGTTCTACACAAACAGCTGCGCTTAAAACAGCGGTAGCAAAGTCGACGGCTGCGATGTGAGCCGTCGCAACAAAGACGACGGCTGCGATGTGAGCCTTCGCAGCAAAGACGTCGGCAGCGACATGGCCGACGCAGCGAACACCACACCCCCTCAGACACATGACGGCACCGAATACTGACGTCGCTCACGACCTTACCGAAGTTGGACTCTCGGCATAGCCGGGAGAACTCCAACGTATAAGGTCGTGACGAAGGTCCGACAATATTGGTTAAACCAATGTCCTTACATTGGTGATCCCGACGTGATCTGAACACGCGTATCGATGAGGACCACAGGCCCTCCTCTAGGAAGGGGGTGTGTGGGGAGATGTTTTGCGGCCAAACAACTCAGGCCGAAAACACTCCTCACAAATTGGATCACAGATCCAAGGACGCTGGCTGTCATTTCGATTCCTATATAAGGACGAGAAATCGAAGTGGCAGCCAGTCGTTTGCCAACTGGCGGGCGACTCACTACACACTGCAAAGTGATGACGCCGATAGTCATCACTGCAGTTCTACACAAACAGCTGCGCTTAAAACAGCGGTAGCAAAGTCGACGGCTGCGATGTGAGCCGTCGCAACAAAGACGACGGCTGCGATGTGAGCCGTCGCAACAAAGGCGACGGCTGCGATGTGAGCCGTCGCAACAAAGACGACGACTGCGATGTGAGCCGTCGCAACAAAGACGATGGCTGCGATGTGAGCCGTCGCAGCAAAGACGTCGGCAGCGACATGGCCGACGCAGCGAACACCACACCCCCAGACACGCGACGGCACCGAATACTGCCGTCGCCCACGACCTTGCCAAAATTGGACACACGGCATAGCCGGGAGAGCTCCAACGTATAAGGTCGTGGCGAATGTCCTTACAGGTCGTCCAAAATCGGCAGTTGTGCCAGAAAACATCGATGCTGTGCGTGAACTGATATTGCAAGATCGTCATGTGACATACCGTGAGATTGAGGCATTCCTGGGTATTAGTTCCACTCGCATACATTCAATATTGCATGAACATTTGGCTGTCAAAAAGATTTGTTCGCGTTGGATACCGCATAATTTGACAAGCGCTCAAAAAAAAAAGCTCGTGTCGATTGGTGCAAAAAAATGTTGAAAAAATTCAAAAGTGTGTTGATCTTCATGGAGAATATTTTGAAAAACAGTAAAGCCATTTTTGATTATAAATATTTGTTTTATTTGTCTATCTCAAAACTTAAGTAGCAACCTACATAGTCAAACGTAAGGATATGGCGGAATTCATAAAAATGTTTACAACTGTTTTACATCCCCTTAGGCATTTATCTAAGGAACCCCAACAAAAATAATTAATTACTTAGTTCCATTATATAATTCGTAATGTAGAAAGCAGATAACTTAATATCTTAACAACTATATTAAAACTAGTTATCATAGCAAAGGCATCTACGAGCAATTTAGTGAAAGAAATTCAAGGAAAAACGTAATTAATTTAATATTTCAGAGGAGCTAGAGATATAGCGAAATTCATAAAAATATATGCACCCCACTTTCACTGACAAATTTTTCCCCACTTCCATACTCTAGTAAAAATATGAATTTTCATTTTACTGTAAATGCTCTTCTATTACATCTACATATATCCACTAAGTTTCAAGTTTCTTACATACCCGGTTCCAGAGATAGAAAAGGCACCTATATAGATAAGTTGTGAGGTTCAACTTCCTATCGTATCGGTTCCTGAAATATTAAAGGCAACATTTTTCGTCTAAGACCCTCCCCATACCACCTCCAAACGTGGCCACATAAAGGGTTTATCCAGTCAATTTTTTTAAACTGAATAGCTAAAAGGGTTTGTGAGCTACGAGTCTATGATTTCGCCATTTTTGGGTAGAAAATTTTTTTGTTACATCGATCACAATAATTTATAATATTAAAATGATCAAGTAAAAGTTGATCGATTTTGATGGGCTGAATATGTCTTTGACTAAGCTGCGGCTAGAAAAACTTGAGGAAAAACTGGCTTTTAGGGATGTTGTTAGATCTGTTACTTGATGAGTGTACGTGGTAAATCACAAAATAGATAAATTTTATTTATTCAGGCCAATCCGTTTATTATTCATCAAAGAAAAAATCGCGGCCGGACTGAATTCATCTCTTTTAATAAACATACTAGTGGTTTATGAAAAATGTCTATTGCATTCATCTTACTGAAGATGTTCAATCTACTACGAAACTTTGAAATCTAGAACGCTTTTTGGTCCAGATCTGCTACTAAAATTTCCGAAAAGGGAACAACGCAGATCTAACTAGGCTATCTCTCAGATTTTCGGTACTATAGCCACTCCATTTCGACAAAGTAGAGGACGTCGAAGGTAAAGAAATGAAATTTCTAATTAGACCGTCTCCTAGATTTTCGGAACCTCCCCACCGCATTAAGAGATCCTTGGTGTATAAAGCTGAAATTAAAAGTCTTAATCTAAATTTGGGATCCTGCTGGTAATATACTCCCCATATTTCATCTGTAATAGCACCATGGCTGGTACAGTGTAAATATCTTCGTATGGAACAACGCCCCCATGGTCCGTGGCGGACCGTATATTCTTCTCATTTGCATAGAATACGGGCAATAAAATTCGTCCGGAGCTAATACCTCCATTACATTCGGGCGTAAAAACTAGAGCATAATATTCCGGAGCATTTTACACGGTTCTAAGATTTTTTCCCCATTTGGCACCTACTTACTGCTACTATTCGGCTCCATCCCGATTTCACGGTGGTAGTAGGGTTCTGCAACAAAGGGTAGTAGTGAATTCCTGGTTCCCTGAAGAACCAGCATGGCATCCCCAGGACCATAAAACATAAAAGCGATTACATTTCTGTGGCATTAGGTCGGAGCCCATTTATCTTATTTACTTTTTCGTGCAAATTGAAACAAACAACCCGGTGGCAGGAAATGAATTTTTCAACTCCTTCTCCACTATGTCGGCAACGAACTGACTCCTTTCAATTTCTCTAGGTAACTGAACCAATAGGATAGGGTGCCATCAGAAACCAGGAAGTGTTACAGTGCAAATGACTCATCCCTTTTTAGTCCTTAGAATCGGAAAATCCAAAGTTTCGTGAAGAAGAAAGAACTGAAATTCTTGTGGGATCACTTTCAAAGAATTGCTCCTTGGGGTACGACAGCCATACATTTACAAATAATTTGATTTGGGTTGGGGGTGTTTGAAAAATGGCTTACGAATATCCTCTGAGCGTGTATTTCGATAGAGGTGAATTCGAAGAAAGTTTTCAGCTTAAGTTATTGGCATTTAGGTTCGAAAATGGTTTTAGTATGTGGTGATAGAAATGTGAAGTTTGAAAATTTGTGGATCCTACGCGTAACATACGAGACTTCACACTACCTCTTGTCCATGGGACCATTCAAATTGACCCAACGAATGACCTCAAACCATCAGGTTGGGTACTGTGGTCGCAGCCTTTGTATATGGAAGTAATACATCAACATGTTGTAGTTACTTAAAGAGGTCTAGAAATGGAATGCACCGAACATAATTTGAGGTGAACAGTGGGACATCCAAAGGGGGTCTATTACAAATTATCTCAACGATCAATTTACTGAGTATGAAAATAGGTGTTGATTGGAGGAGGTGAGAAATGTAAATATCTTATTTTATGGCACGACGCCCAAAGAGGGACTTAGTCTCATCCTTCGAATTAGGGATAGAACACTCGGCATCTAGTTCGATCTGAGCTTGTTCCTCAACTTGGCTCATTTCTCCGGAGATAGGTTAGTTGCTACTCTAGAATTTTGCATTTGCGCGTTTTAGGACTAGTGGACCGTAAAAAAATCCGCTTGTCCGCCATAAACCGTACGCAAATGAGTGTGTAGGTGAATACCGCGCAAACCCGTTGAGATATTAATTTCAAATTTTTTTGGTTGATTTTTGCGGGGGTTCTTGTGTGAGGAGGGAGGTGGAGGAAAAGATTTAGACGAAGAAATTTGGTTTCTAGAGCTCAGGAACTACTTATGATGGGATACCTAAACTTGGAACTTAAATAAAGGTATAATAGTGGAGCCATGTGCATAAAAATCGATATGGGTGAAGTGGTCTGGGAGAAGGGTAGTTGAAACAGTGCATCTGAAACCTTCGAAAGCTAGGATCAAGCTATTCTAAAATTCATATCTTCTGAGCAGTTCATGCCAGGAGTTAGTGATGCAGTAACATTTTGACGGGAGAGGTGAGTTGTGAGGGAGGAAAACTTTGTATTACAATACCTTTCAAACCAATTACACCAGAAAAATAAAGTTTGGTTTGTGTATCAAGATTTACGCGAGCAGCCCGCTAAATGAACAATTGTTGCAGGTGAACAAGTTTTTTTTTATCTCAGGAGCCATACTGGACATGGTCTTGAAGCTCATACAGAATTTAAGCCCAGTAGACCTCTAGCGCAGAAAACAAAATTTGGGTGGGAGTGTAGGGCTAAGGGTAGAAACCGAAAAGGGAAAATCGAAAAACGAAAGTGAAAAGAGAAAATCGAAAAACGAAAGCTAAAAATTTATGGCTGTAAACATCGTCCATAGACGCACTCCCCTCTTCCTTGTATATGTCGATATACTACAGAAGTAATTTAAACTAGAAATGTGCAAAACAGTTCATTTGAGTGAAGTTCAAATAGTTAGTTCAGTGAAGTACTTCAATTGAACCGTTCATTTACTGTAATCTCTTCTCTAACCATCCGTTCAGTAGTCACTCACTAGTCAGTCAGTTAGTCGTTGAGTTGTGCTTTGGACAAGTTGACTTCTCTAAGCAACCGTTCAGTAGTCAGTCAATCGTTCAGTGGCGCTTGTGGGTTGGGGAAATATGAAGTAGAGCATTGTGCAGGTACCCTTTCTTATAGTGGAATTGAATGGAATTCTTCTCGCACTGCGTACACTATGGTAATTCGCTATTTAACATAATTCTTCTATTGAGACGTGAAGTAGAGATGGGCTGTTCACGAGCGAACTACTTTAAAAGAACAATTTATTGAAATGAGTACTTGAAGTGATTTTAGTGAACTGCATTTCAATTCGAAAGGTGAATAAAAAATCTGCCAATAGTCTGGGCGAAACTTTATTATTTTTAGGGTCAAAGTTCGGGAGTGGTAAAAGTCGGAGTGTATCATGAGTTGCTTCGAGATTTTTAGATTTCTTATGGAAAATTAATTTTGTTCTTAATATAAAAATATTTAAAATAGAGATTTTTAGACGATTAAACATTGAAAAAGTCCGTGTAGACTATTCGAATTTCAGTATATTATGTACACTAAAAGCCCATAGAAGCAAAAACGTATTTGTTGCCTTATCAGAATTAAGAGATATGACGAATTGTTAAAACGTATACAAACCCATTACTTCCACTTGGGGTTTGAATTTCGAAAAAATTGTGAAACAGGTTTTTAGACGATTTCATAAGAAGCAACCTGAAATCTCATGAGACAAGACGGATTTTGAAAAAATTCTGAAAACGTAAGCAAACCCTTCACATCTCCTTGGTTCTGGAAATTCAAAAAATCGTGAATTGGTTGGCCGTAATAATCAATTTTATATCTCATCAGAACTAAGGAATGGCAAAAATTGTGAAAACATATACAAACCCTTGGGGGTTGAATATCGAAAAATTGAGAAATGGGTTTGTAGGCGATTATATAAAAAGTCTGTGGAAATAAAAAGCGATCTAATATCTCATCGAACCTAAGAAATATGTCGAAACTTTGAAAAGCATACAACCTCCTTACACCTTTTTGGATTGAATATCTAAAATACTGAAATTGACTTTTTGGCTTTTTTACATAGGAAACCTTAGGAAGTAAAAATGAATTCGATATATCACCAGATATGCAACCTCCTTACACCCACTTGGGGGTTGAATGTTCAAAAATCCTGAAAGGAGTTAATAAATAAATATGAAGACAGCACGAGAAAGTAGGAACCAATTCAATTTCTTATCACTTCTAAAAGAAATGACGGAACTCGTGAAAACGTGTTCAACCCGTGTATACCCTCCTAGGTGGAAAAAGGAAAAAACTTAAAAACAAGTTTTAGGCGATTATTACACAAGCCCATGAATATGAAAAGATATTCAATATCTGATAAGACGTGGATATAGTAGAATTCGTGAAAAAGTTTACAACCCCCTTTGCACCCCCTTAGGGGTCGAATTTTAAAAAATCCTGAAAACACTATCTAGGTATTTATATGAAGAATCCATAGAATAAAAATGAATTCAATATTTGGGAAGACCTAATAGATATGACGAAAACCGTGAAAATATATGCATTCCATTTTCACGTATAAATTTTTTTTGGCCCCCCCTCCGAATGCCAATGTATTTTTGAAATTTTTTTTTATCTAAATTAGTTTTCTAGTTGATTTACATAAACGTACCGAGTTTCAGCTTCGTAGCATAAGCCGTTCTATAGATAGGAAAAACACCCCCCACCCCCGTACCATACTACCCCTATAAAAAATTATATTTTTCCAAGATGCTACTAATATAGCTCTATCTAAATACGAAGTTTCAGCTTTATATCATTATAGGTTGTCGAGATATTAAAATCGGAACTTTTTCCTTTTCACCCTCCCCCACCCTCACCCTTTACACCCACACTTCCAAAATTTTGTTTTCTACTAGGGGTCTATTAGGCCTACTTCTGGTAAAAATTTGAAGCATCTATCTTACACCGTCCTTGAGATATGAGACGTGATTTTTTAGAAAAATTCTTATCCCCTCCACTTTCATGCTCCACCGCCCCCTTCAAAAATTTTACTTCCAGCAAACTTCATTTGTCAACCTTTATACAGAAACCGAATTTTATTTATCTAGTGCAATTGGTTAGTAAGATATCGCAATCTAAAGTTTTTCACCCCCCACCCCCGTACGCCACTGCCTCCTCTCAAATTTTTGTTTCCGATCTATTCTCCTAGTATACCTACAGATATTCATAAAGTTTCAATTTTGTGACATTAACCGTTTAGGAGATATGGATTTTAGAAAGTGTCGATCTCACCTTTTTTGCGTTTCGGACGCATTATTTTTCCCCCCACTCCCAAACCCCTTCACCTATATCGGCAATTTTTTTGCAAATGGGTCCACTACTAAAGCTCTATATAAATTCCAAATTTCAGCCTCCTAGCATAAGCGGTTGCTGAGATCTAGAAACCAAAATTTTCCGTCTAAAACACTTCCCCCTCCTCTCCCCTCACACCCCCACCCCTCCAAATTTGGCCACTTCAAGGGGCCTACCCAGTCTATTTATAAAAAAAATTTTAATTTAACAGCTCAAAGGGTTTGGGAGCTACGAGCCTTCAATCGATTTTGCGTACAGCGGTCGACGTACGGCGTACGGCGTACGGCGTACGGCGTACGGCGTACGGCGTACGGCGTACGGCGTACGGCGTACGGCGGACAGACGGACTGAAATTTTTTATTGCTTTTTTCGTGTCTACTCGTCATGAAACGTGAAAAAAAAAATTTTGAGGGTAGCAAATTTTTTTTTTTTAAAAATCGAAAACAATACTGTATTATTAAAATAATAAAGTAAAATGAATTAAAACGAATGAAGGAAGAACGAAGGCTAACATTGTGAACTGTATGAACTGTTTGAAGAGAGACAAATAACCAACCAATCTTTTCGTTTCGTTGTTCCTAAGAAAAACACACACTTCAATGAAGTATTCTTATAGAGTAGTTCACTCGTAAACGAACAATCTCTAATTTAAACAACAAAACAACAAATAAACAACACTGAATTAAAATATAAACATAGAACGAAGAAACAAACAAAATAGAGCACCAAAACATAAAGGAACAAGGAAAAGAGGACCACATGCACGACATAAGACATAAAGCTTGAAAAATGCACGTTGGCAAGTACCTGAAAAAGCCTGTGGGACCGCAACAAATGTCTCAGGTGACACTGTACGGCTGGATAAAACCCACCAACAAGAACGCAAAATCCGAAAAGACTATATACCGGCGGCTGCATAAACCAGCCGTCTCTAATCAGTTCCCAAGCTGGAGAAGGTAATGTGGACTTAAAGTTCCTCTTCGAAAGCTTGAGACCAATTAGTTCGTGTCCAGACCACGCAAAGTCGAGACGACAGGGAAAAGAAAAACGACAAGTGAAGACACCGAAAGAAACAAAGACAGCAAGCAGGGGCAGCAAGTGAAGACAACAAGCGAGGACAATAGAACGAAGACAGCGAGGCAATGGGAGAAGACGATCGAAGAAAGAGAACGAAGACAACGAGTAAGGAGAAGGAAGGCAACGAGTAAGGAGAAGGAAGACAAGGCAAGGACAAGGAGCGAAGGTCAGGAGAGAAACAACAAAAACGATCGAAGAAAGAGAACAAAAACAACGAGTAAGGACAAGGAGCGAAGAAAGACAAGGCAAAGAGAGAAAACGCCGAGTAAGGACAAGGAGCGAAGGAAGACAAGATAAGGAGCGAAGGAGAGAAAATGAAGACGGCGAGCAATAACAATAACATGGAAATAATTAAAATAGTGTAATAATTTAATGATATGAATAGATTAATAATAAAGTGAAGTCATAATAACAAATAAATATTTTGTAACGGATCCCGGCACCCGTTCAGCCTACCCCGAAAATTCGAGTCGTTACAATGTTAAGGGTTATTCAAGAGGTACATAACAATTTTGTATTTTGATACAAACGCACCCTCAAACTTTTTTGCTGGTCTGTCAATGGCAAAATGTTAGTCAAGGTTTACATTTTTATCAGGGTGAAGTTCATGAACGAGCATCGTTTGGAAATTATCTCAACTATTCTGTGTTTTATTTAAATACAAAATTGTTATACCCCTATTGAATAACTCTTCAACAGCGACAAAACAACCCTTCAAAAATCTTCAATTTGAATTCGAGTTCTTATCGCATAAGTTTCAACACAGAATTGTAAGGCATTTAATGGATTTCGTGTTTAAACGAGTCGTTTTCGAGCTCTGGTGTTAGCGAAAACATTACACCCCCAATCCCGGCGAATGACATCATATTGTTAATTTTCATAAAAACATTTATTAGTTATTTCCCCTCGAAGGATTCCTTTGCAAAAGGTCTTGCTGATCCTCTTCAAAATTTGTGGTAAATATGAGAGCTCTTAGCATAGGAAGCGCATGCAACAGATTGCCTAGAGCGAGAACAACTCAAAGTTTGCAGAATTCCTAAAGTCTTCGTGAGCCTTTCATCCTTGAGCTCGTACTTGACTTTATAATCCCGGCCGGATTGTGTAATGCGTAGCGCAACCGAAAACCAATCCCACTTCTGATTTTGAGTTATAATGAGGAAAGTTTGCATCATTTCATTCCTAATTATTCGCTTTCAACGCGATGATATAGAGAACATATTGCAAATTAACGAAGCACGAAACTTTTGCATTGCGTTCGTGTGTAGCGCGAACCTACCTATCGCCACACCGGTGTATTTCTAAATCTCATTAACATATCCCTTTCCGTACTTTCCATCTTCCCTGGATGATTGCTTAAGCTCGAGACTGGCAGCTAATTACGTTTACATGGGATTCTTCTAGCAGTTGCACAAGGTACTCGCAGGATATACATGGCGGCATAGCCACACCTTGGCTTTTAGTAGATTATCAAAGACGCTTGGTAGGAGGGCTTGCATGCTCCAGATCCGCATGGTAATTCACCCCCTTTCGTGGTGACAATTTTACCGATGGAAACAAAGTACTTTGTGATTATGCCGTGTTCTGTCATCAACGAGTTGACAACTTTATAGCATCAACCGCAATATGATGAAGTTACATCTTTCGGAAGAACCGCTCGAAAAAGGCTGTGGTATATTCCACATATGCACCTTGTACAATGCGACCAAGGACATCTCTTTTCCATCCATTAATGCATCTGCATTCGAATCGAAGTATCTCCTGGCTATGCTCAAGACCTGAATGTTTGTCAAGGTAGCCCTGCGGTTGATTATGCTGCTGCGTTTAAGGTCCTGTTCACGTTGAGATGACATTTAAATAACCAACCGCAATGACAAACAGCATTATGCGATAGTAGATGCATGAATTTGTCTTACTTGGCAAATGGTTCACCTGCACATTACGTACAATTAGTAGTGTTCAGTTACACTGCCATAATCCAAATATGGTTTTGTCTAGTATATAATTGTCATATTTCGTTAAATCTAAGGTAAATGTTTGCCCAAAGGATCGGAAAGGAAAATACTATCTGAAATGTAATCCGGACCAACTCAGGTATGTTTGCTTGCTTTGTTGAAATGGCATAATGGTCAATCAGAACTGCCTAAGGGATGATAAGAGAAATTGAATATCTCTTGAACCAGACTTCATTCTAGGAAAATTGCAATGGGGTGTGTCAGTTAAAGGTTGCACAGCCTGTCGTAAATAAAGCAAAGCTGAAATTCTGACTCAAGTCTAGATACCAGAAGGTACAGAAAATTTCCGCTCCGAGAATAGAAGCCGGATCTCCGATGTAACAGGTGGAGATGCTTACCACTACACCACAGAGACATAAAGTATAAGTTATTGAATTTAGTGCTTAGGGCGAGGGAATATAAAAAGTGAGTGATCCACATCACCAAATTTTAATATATTATTTTTTACTAATAAAGTATTGCAATCGATCCGAAATTTCCAAAAAAAATGCTACCCTGAAATTTTGTATTTACGTAGGTTGCTACTTAAGTTTTGAGATATGGCAACACTGATGTGAATACGTCAAATCTGACATTGTCGTCGTAAAGTTTGACATTTTTAGTGGTGAACGTACTCAGAACGTGCTGTCATATGAGTGCTATTTGTGTTGTTTACAGAGACTTGGTCGAAAAATGGAATTAAATCGTGAACATTTTCGTGCGATGATTTTCTATGACTTTCGACGTGGATTAAACCAACAGCAGTGTACCGATCAACTTACTTCGACTTTTGGTGATGAAGCACCATCTCGAGCCACTGTGTTTCGCTGGTTTTCTGAATTTAATCGTGGTCGCACTTCGCTACAGAACGAATTTCGTGATGGTCGTCCAAAATCGGCAGTTGTGCCAGAAAACGTTGATGCTGTGCGTGAACTGATATTGCAAGATCGTCATGTGACATACCGTGAGATTGAGGCATTCCTGGGTATTAGTTCCACTCGCATACATTCAATATTGCATGAACATTTGGCTGTCAAAAAGATTTGTTCGCGTTGGATACCGCATAATTTGACAATCGCTCAAAAAAAAGCTCGTGTCGATTGGTGCAAAGAAATTTTGAAAAAATTCAAAAGTGTGTTGATCTTCATGGAGAATATTTTGAAAAACAATAAAGCCATTTTTGATTATAAATATTTGTTTTTATTTGTCTATCTCAAAATTTAAGTAGCAACCTACGTACACGTTTTAAGGCCGGTTTACATGTCGGTTGCAAATAATTTTTACTGAGATTGTGAGGGAGCTAGCTTATCGAATTTTCAATGGAGTAGAAGCAACCACTACAAAAAAATGTTGGCACGCACACATTGACAGAAATGTCGTCAGTATTTTTTACTGGATATATCTCAGTTTCTCATTAGAGATTTTCCTTCTCCCTCACAATCTCAGTAAAAATTACTTGCAACCGACATGTAAACCGACCTTTAGGATTAATAAATCCCGAAAGAGCAAAACAAATCCGTCTGTCCGCCGTAGAAGCCGTACGCCATACGCAAAAGCATTTGAAGGCGCGTAGCTCACAAATCCGTCGAGATATTAATTTGAATTTTTTTTTGGTGGGTGAATTGGGTGAACCCCTACGAGTGGTATCTTTTGTTGGATGTGGAGTGTGAGGGGAAGGAACGGGGAGCGTTTTATACGAAAAATGGTAGTAGGCTGGAATTTACAATTTAAAAAAACTACGGATTACAATACCTTCCGAACCAATTGTACCAGGAAGATAACATTTGGTTTCTGTATATAGGATTACAAGTGGAGTACATAGAATTAAACATTTTTGAGGGTAGAGGTAGAACACTGAAGCAATTAAAAAAAAAGTTATCTCAGGAACCGTAGCAGATATTTTCTTAAAAATTTTACAGGAGTTATAACCAGTAGATCTCTAGCGGAGGAAAAAAAAGTGGATGGAAAGGAAGAAATTCTAATTTTTTTCCTCGAAACCGTAACGGATAGAATTCTACAAATTGAATGAAAATTGATAGAGGCAAGGTACGGTGGTGGTTTTAGATTTCTCAGAGACGGCTAATACTACAAAGTATAAACTTAGTACGTATATGTAGAAGTACTACAGTGGTATGGTTGATAGATTGGGCAATTTCCCGCGATTTGGGCTATTTAAATGTTGAATTCGAGGGTATAAATTTCAAAAAGCTACTTATAGCTTTTTAGGCTGTTCGGCCAACGGAAATTGTGTTATTTTGCTAGTTTACGACAGACCCGACTCACGAGAAAAAAATGAAAATAAAAGAATTAGTAAACTGAATTTCATTCGTCTCTTGGGTTAAATCTGCTAGTGTTAACGGCTCAAATACAACGTTTGCAAATTACATCATATTACAAATCCGCTTGCTACTAAATTTTCGGTTCCCCAGTCATAATAAATAAAAACAAATTTTGAGGGTAGCAAATTTTTTTTTTTTAACAATCGATAACAATACTGTATTATTGAAATAATAAAGTGAAATTAGTTAGATTTTAAAAGTTAGATACAACTCTTCAGTATCATTCGAGAGCTCTTCTTAGTTCCCAGCAAAAACGACAAAAGTTTGTTGACTTTGAATTTTATCTATTCAGGAAGCGGTTTAAAAAAAAAAATTGCATTTTAAAATTATTTATTTTATCCACGCAGATTTGAGAGCAAATTTAGTATTTAGTATGTTTCCAAAGAAGCAAATTTTATTGTTATTCAAAAATTTATATAAAATTATCGATCAGTCGCAGTCTAGAACTCAACGAGTACGGATGCGTCTGCTAGTTTAGCTGGAAATCTTATAAACCGGTTATCCCAGGCTTAGTTTGAGTGAAAGTGAAAGTGCAGTGTAATAGCCCATTCGTTTTTTTTATCGTTTGTGATATCCCAACTTCAAAAAGACTGAAAAAACAATAGATTCTGGACCGGGGTCACAATGGAAACCGCGGCCGGGAGGTTCCATTAACAGGTTTGGTACGCTAGGCGAGATAAATCTCTCAAGCGCCAAGCTGGACCGAAAACGGAAAAAAAACCTTGTCAAAGATAACGCCTCTTCGCGTGGTTTTACAAAGTTTGAGTCCCAACCAAAATATGGATATAGGATAAAGCTGTTAGGTGTTATATCATATAAAACAACATTGTTATTAAATTTGATGAAGAAAACAGGATAATAAAATAATTAATGCAGATTCCATTAATTTTTTTAATTGAGTATATAAGATTATAATAATATATTTAAGACTGGTAGAGCCTAAAGAAGCCTCACTACTTCTCGAACTACGACCTAAGAGGTCTTTTGTTCCTATAATAATATAAAATGTAAATAAACTTTATATGGATAGGAATATATAATATATTTCAAATGATTCCAATTAATGATTCCTAAATGATTCCAATTAATGTAAAAAAATATGTTTTAAGTTTTATCTTTATCGGATAAGGAAAACACATGGCTCAAGGCCTTTAAAAATAAAAATTGTACAAGATTCTGAAAAAGCCACTAGGGTAGGCGGACCAAATATTGGATACGTTCGTAATACTGAATACCGGTCATGAGTGTGTAGAGATCAATGAAATGGTAGACAAGAGAAGGATCCGCTGTTCGCCCAAGTGGATCTTTCTGTGGAATCTCAACGTGCTCCACCAAGAGGGGCATAATATTCTGGGAGAAACAAAAGAATTGTCAATACTAGGCTACACTATCCAGTCTCCAAGAGGCCAAGACCGAATCACTTGGGATTTTGCGATCTCAATTTTGTGGTCGCATATCTTCTTAACATAGTACATAACCTAAAAAAAAATTTTAAAGAGTAGTGTGACTATTATTTTAAAAATATTTGTGAATTCTATCGTGTCGTTTGGATTGCCTATTTTTTCGGGTTCAGTGGTCAAGGGCTCCACTTTGTTGAAAAAACACACAATAACAGGTACACACAAACTGTTAGTTTGACACAGGTTCAAATTATATTTAGCCGTTTGGTTGAATTATCAAAAATGGAAAATTTAACAGTAATATCGAGTATGCGAATTTGAAATCCCATGTTAGCGATGGTAACTGATAGTCTGTGCAGGTTCTGCCAAACGGAGGTAGAAACCTGAACACATTCTGTGGTACTGTGAGGCAACTGCAATTCCAAATATACTATACTAGCCGCGTCACGTGGCTAAGCTCACTTGTATATGGTGCTATACCTCCAAAACTGTATTAAAGAACATTCTACCACGATCTGCATTATTGTACTGCTTTCCCCATACATCATTTACTACGTTTACATGGAGAATACAAAGATCGAAAGATCGAAATTTGGATAGCGTTTATGACAACACCGGATCGAAAGATCGAAAGATCGAAACATGGGCAAATCGAAAAAATGACGAACAAGATAACCGGTTTCGATTCGATTCAGGTCGAGAAGTTGGTTCGGATCGAGTCGATCTCATTTCAATCCGATTTGCGTCTACATGCGATTTTAGAGGATTGAATCCGAATTCAATCCGCCATGTAAACGTAGTAATTACGTTTTTTTTTGTTTGCTAGCAAAACGAAATAATACCCAGACATGCGTTGCAATACGAGCGGTTTTCAGTCTTTCTCCAGTTGCTTCCGCTGCTCCGTTGCTTCCATTACTCCCTTTGCTCCGTTACTTCCATTACTCCCGTTGCTCCGTTGAAGGGGGACAAACAAACAATCAAAACATTCATTGAAAATAATTATTCATTTTCTGAGGTCCTGATCATAAAATTACACACGAACCGTCATGTAACAGTCAGCTGCCAAAAATTTGTCTATGTTGGAGGATTGTTTTAATTTCAACCAGGTGGAAATTTCCAACTTTACCTTTTAAATTTTTTTTATATATAGATATATATGTATGTTTAATTTTATTAGATAAGTCGCAAGATTAAAATGTAATTGCCACGGAGTAAACTTGTTATCCTGCTGTACGGCTACTAGGTCGGAAATGGGTAAAGCGATTAAATTGGATGTCCTAATTACCGACCAGTGATATAGACCGATAAAACTAATATAGGATCATAAATTTCGCAACAAATACCGTACTGCGCCCATTAATATTTAAATAGAAGACAATTTATTACTTAAACTGTCAAATAAAGCCAAAACTCTTAAACTAAAATAGTATGGATTCTGCAATAAATATCAGTTCAAGAAGGTGATAGGTCCGTTTCATGTGAGCTTTCGAGATCTAAAATATATATATTGAGTAGATCGGAAATAGGATCAAAGACAGTAAAGAGAATAATATAATCAATAAATATCGAATTTTACTATTAACAGTACATAAACATAATATTTTAGTTATTTGAAAAATTCCTTTGATATTCCCTTATTCCGACCACTGGTCGGAATAAGGACATCACTAGAAATTAGAGAAGCCTATTTCCGACCAGTTCATTTTATTTTTTTGTTTCACAAATTCTAAGAATTTAAATTATTTTTTTTACATTTCAATACAGATTAAATGTTTATAAAGTCAAAAAAAACCTTAATTACTTACTCTGATGAAAGTTAGTCTTTCAAATTTACGCAAAATAGAGAACCAAACATTTCGATTTTAGACTTAAAATTCAAGTTTTTAGGTCCACCGCCGATTAATTTAAACCCCCACATAAAGAAATGACAGCAACTCCCGTTGTGCATAGCAAACGGATAGAGAACACATGTGGAAACATATTGATCCTAGAATTTACCTTATTACTCGCGATAATAAAAATATATTAATAAAAAACCAAAATGGTCGGAATTAGGAAGGTGGTCGGAAATAGGCCACTTTACGTTACATGTTTTCTGTTAAGCGTGTTGTAGCAAAGCGTTTTCGTAAATGCGTTCGGGAAACAATATTAAAGCGTTTACCTCGATTTAAATAAAATCCATCAGCTTCCTAACGTCTCCTTTGGTCCCCGAGAACAGTTTTTTAATTTTTCAAAATTGTACTTATATTTCAGAAAATTCACGAAATAAAAGTGCTTAATGCAACTAAATAACACAAAGAACATTCACCGTGGTTAAAGGAGCTGTGCTAACTTCGAAATGTTTGTGAATAAAAGTTGAAAGGTGTATTAAATTCGTAATAACAATTCAAACGTGTTCTCCTCAACAAGCAAAACGGAGCGAGTAAACAAATCATTAGAGAAATCACTCAACTTTAAGATAAATTGCAATCCAACAACATGGGTATAACACACATGATCCAAGTTTTACCCTCGGGCTCCACTTTGCCGGTTTATCCTATTTGAAGTATTTTCCATCACGTATCCATAGTGCAGCACTAGCGTTAGTTGCTATATATTTCCTCTAAGATAGAGATCAGTCATCTTTGAACGATGAAGGAGTCCCTTCCTGCCATGAAGATGGAGTGAAAACGTGGAAGGATATTATAAACATCACGAGTGTTTTTATCTTGTAGATGTGCTCTTTTTGTGTAATTTTTTCCTCCAGCTCGCAACTTTGTGTACTGCTTCGCTTATTTTACATGAAGCCCTTATCCGTTCGTCAGCATCCCTCTATACTGTTGGTAGGTTTCAAGCTTTGTCATCCGATTGCTACTTTTCCAATTCCAGGACCAAGGGAGTTTGTCCACTCTTTTTTCATCGCATGCCTTTTTCCGTGCTGGCATCCGTTGCGAAGGTGCTAGGAACGCCATTTACGAATTGGTAGCGCGGGCTGAGGAAATGTCGCTACAAACTCTTCCAGCTCAGACACATCTTTAACTCGTTGAAGATAAGCGTTAAGTCATCTGTAGAATGGCACGGTGGCAAGGGAATTCTGAAAGAAAAACATCGGCTCAGAAAGAAATGTTTAAAAAAAATGTCAATGGTCGATGGAAAGGTAGACGACGGTGTTACGTAGCTACTCACATTAGATGTCTGGCAGATGAGATGCTCATAGAAAAATTCAATTTAAATTAGAAGCGTAGTTTCTCATGCGTAAAGTTCAGAAACCCTTACAAGAAAGTACAGTAACTTTAAAGCATATGTTAAATTTGTTTTCGATAATAATAAAAGCCTTAAAACGTGACGTTACCCAAAATATTGAACGCATACTCCTTCAATTTATAGCTGTTTATAACAAATTTTGGTTCATGGTTCATGAAAGCGTTTTCTTGGTATTATGAAATATGATTTTGTTATCTTTAATTTGAAGGTAAGTTTATCACTTGAGCTTAACTACCTTAAAAGTTATCTCAATTTAA
This sequence comes from Beris morrisii, assembly GCA_951812415.1. Taxonomy (NCBI): domain Eukaryota; kingdom Metazoa; phylum Arthropoda; class Insecta; order Diptera; family Stratiomyidae; genus Beris; species Beris morrisii. The sequence continues at coordinate 112,886,428 of OX638312.1, read as the reverse complement.
CTGAAACCATTTCATCACTTGTGTAATCCTTTTACTTTATTATTTTAATAATCTCATCATTTTTTTTACACGTTTCATGACTAATAAAGACCAAAAAAGCAAAAAAAATTCAGTCCGTCTGTACGCCGTCCACCGTCCGCCGTACGCAAAATCGTTTGAGGACTTATAGTTCCCAAACCCTATGAGCTATTAAATTAAATGAATGAAATGAAATGAATTTATGAATTGAATTGAAGTGACCAACTTCTGAAAGGTGGTTGTGAGGGGGGTTGGGGGAAGCGTTTCAGACGGAAAATTTTGGTTTCTAGATCTCATCAACTACTTATGCTACGAAGCTGAAACTTGGAATTTATATAGAGCTTCAATAGTGGACCCATTTGCAAAAAAATTGCCGATATGAGTGAAGGGGTGAAGGAGTGGGGGGAGGGAAATAGTGCGTCCAAGACGCTAGAAAGCCGAGATTGAGACATTCAAAAATCCATATCTCCTAAACTGTTAATGTCACGAAATTAAAACTTCATGAACATCTGTAGGTATACTAGGAGAATAGATTGGAAACAAATTTTTGAGTGGGGTCAGTAGCGTGCGAGGGTGGGTGCGGAAAACTTTAGATTGCGATATCTCACGAACCAATTGCACTAGAAAAATAAAATTTGGTTTCTGTATAAAGGTTGACAAATAAAGTTTGATAAAAGTGAATTTTTTTGAAAGGAAGGTGAAGCATTGAGGTGGAGGGGATAATAATTTTTTAAAAAAATTTCGTCTCATATCTCAAGAACAATGTGAGATAGATGCTTATAATTTTTACCAGAAGCAGGCCTAAGAGACTCCTAGCAGAGAAAAAAGTTTGGTGGTTAGGGTGTAGAGGGTGATGGTTGGGAAGGGTGAGGGAGGGTGAAATAGAAAAAAGTCCGGCTTTTATATCTCAAGAACCTATAATGATATAAAAGTGAAACTTGGTATTTAGATAGAGCTATAGTAGTAGCATGTTGGAAAAATATAATTTTTTATAGGGGAAGAAAAGTAAATTATATAAAAAAAATTTCAAATATTTATTAGCGTTCGGAAGGGGGGCGAAAAAAATGGTCAGTGAAAATGGAAAGCATGGTTTACGTCATATCTATTAGGTTTTCCCAAATATTGAATTCATTTTTATTCCACGGCTTCTTCATAGAAATACCTAGAAAGCGTTTTCAGGATTTTTTGAAATTCGACCCCTAAGGGAGTGGAAAGGGGGTTGTATACTTTTTCACTAATATCTCTCAGGTCTGATCAGATATCGAATATCTTTTCACTTTAAAGAATTGTTTTTAAGTTTTTTCCTTTTTCAGCCCCTAAGAGGGTATAAAAGGGTTGAACACGTTTTCACGAAATCCGTCATATCTTTTAGAAGTAATAAGACATGGAATTGGTTTTTACTTTCTCGTGCCGTCTATTTACCTATGAACTCCTTATATCGATATATCGAATTAATTTTTACTTCCTAAGGTTTCCTATATAAGAGCCAAAAAGTCAATTTCTGTATTTTTAGATATTTAATCCTAAGGGGTGTAAGGGGATTGTATGCTTTTCAAAGCTTCGACATATTTCTTAGGTTTGATGAGATATTAGATCGCTTTTCACTTCCACAGACTTTTTATATAATCGACTACAAACCTATTTCTCAAATTTTTTATATTCAACCCCCAAGGGTTTGCATATGTTTTCACAATTTTGCCATCCCTTAGTTCTGATGAGATATACAAGTGGTTATTACGGCATTTGATGTAATAACCTAAAAACTAATTTCACGATTTTTCGAATTTCAAAAACCAAGGGGGTGTGAAGGGTTTGCTTCGGTTTTCACAAATTTTACAAAATCCCTCGTGTCTCATGAGATATCAAGTTGCTTCTTATGAAATCGTCTAAAAACCTGTTTCACAATTTTTTCGAAATTCAAACCCCAAATGAAAGTAATGGCTTTGCGTTTTTACAATTCGTCATATCTCTTAATTTTGAGAAGGCAGCAAATTCGTTTTTACTTCTATGGGCTTTTAGTGTACATAATATACCGAAATTCGAATAGACTACCATACACGGGTTTTCCCAATGTTTAATCGACTAAAAATCTCTATTTTAAATATTTTTTTTTAAGAACAAAACTAACCTTCCAAGAAACCTCATAATTTCGACAAAACTGATGATATAATCCGACTTTGACCACTCCCGAACTTTGACCTGAAAAATAATAATGTTTCGCCCAGACCATTGGCAGATTTTTTTCAATAAAGTTATATTAAAACCTCTCAGTTGTTTTTAATTCTTATCTGTACTTATTACAAGCAAAAATATATGAAATCGGTACCGTTGTCAAATTAAAATTAATTTTAAAATATTATTTAGGGTATCTTTATAACTCAAATAAAATTATAATCCATAGATAAGGTAAGTATTTGATTACACTCTAAAAACAATTTTTAAAAATACTCTGTATTTAAAGCAAAAATAGGTGGAAAAATACAAAATCTATGTAATTGTACGTATTATTAACGTATAATCGTTTTTTAGCTCACAAATAAGTAATATTACACAGTAAGGTGGACAATTACATCTATTTTGTTCAATAAAACGAGTAAATTTAGGCGTCATGATTATATTACACCATTTATAAAGTAAATTCAGGCTTAGTGTAATTTTACTTTAAATATTGTGTAATATTACGCCAGAATAAGAAAGTTCGCGAAAATTCATTTCATCATTTCATCGTACTTCATGCCGTCAGGTTTGTTAAATCAGACAAATGTTTTTGTGCAATATTTGTAAATCAGTTTTCGAATCAGTAACCGTAATATCATTGTCAACTCAATTCAATTTCATACAGTACATGTAATGTACTGTAATAATATGGGAATTTTACACAAAAAGTGTGTAATGTTGTATTCTCTGTGTAATAATTACGCCACTTTTGTCTATTGATTATGCAGCTATTGTGAAATGATTACTGATCACTGATGTGTATTGATTACGGATAAGTTGTGTAATTATTACAACTTATTTGTGTAATTTTCCCTCCAATTACACATTTAATTTTGCCATTACTATCGATAGAAAAAAATTACCAACTATAATAATGGTAAATATACTCCAATATTTCTTAGAGTGTAGAAGGCTGTCTATGTTATTTAATTTCTAATCTTCAATGTTTTCTTCAGACAAACAGGCTCGTACTCTCAACCTTTTTTTCGGAAGGAGGTGTCGTTTTGCGTGCACTATTCTTTGAACGTATCCTTTCAATGCCGTGTTGCGAAAGAAAGTGTTGCCAGCTGATCTCTTTCCACTCTAATTAGTTCACGTTAACTTGTAGAATAAAATCGCGCATATGACTGAACATTTTGCCGATTTGAGGGTTGGATCGTAAGATGAGGCTACACCCTTAAGTGTATATGCGAAATCAAGACAACAGTCCTGAATGCGTTCAAATCAACATAATAAAAATTTAAACGTCGAGTTCGATGAGGAAATTTTTCAGAGTTCCTAATTAGCGGAATTCCGTGTTTTTGGTGTTCTCGTTTAGTTCGATCAACTAATTGACCAATGAATTGAAGTAAAGTTAATAATCTTATGAAGAAGGAAACGTATTGTAGTTACTTCTTCTGCAATTGTATTCCATATTGTACTAGATTGTTCAATTAAAAGTAAATTTAAACAGTTTTGACTGTGTGAATTTACGTGGCCTGACTATTCTAAAATTGTTATATATCGACGGCGAATCCTCGTCAAATATTTTCACGAGAGAAGTTTCTTGTATTCTGATGTGGTTTGGCCTTTTGTAGAATTCACAGGATACCGAATTCGAGTAGGTTTGTTATAACCGGATGAACCCGTCGGACAGTTAAATACCGGATTCCGTTTATTTATTATTCTGGTGGTTTCTAGTTGCTTTTTTTCGGTGAATCCTTAATGAAACAGTGGTGAGATAGTTATGATGCGAGCCTGGATATGTGGCAGGATGCAAAGTTTTTGTTTAGTGTAGAGCGTAGGCTTTTCAGTTTTGTGGTTACAAAGAGAAATTCTTCAGGAGTAGGAGTGCGGTAACCGTTGGTATTTACCCTCCAGCTATGAGTTAAAACAATGAAGTGAAAAGTTCTGAACCGTCGGTAATTATTCATCAGAACTGTTCAAGAGAGGCGAGCGCCTAACGAAATGGGAGCCAGAGTTCTTGTTAAGTGACCTTTTGTCTGTTTTAACGACATACCAAAATTTCGCTTTAATTTTACTTTATTTTACTTTTTATAATAAAGTTTTGTGATCGACCTGAAAATTCCAAAAAATTTGCCTTTTATAATTTCATAATTTAAGACTATTTGTCTGTTGTAAATTTTATACAACAATTTAGGTGATCCCAGATTTAAGGGTGATATGTGTTCGAATTAGTAAAATAGACATTCTGCAATTATCTTTAGAATGACTGAATTATATTTTTTCACGTTGAAAATAGCAGCCTGCCACACTACGTAAACCAACCAACCAATCCACATCATTATATGAGACATCCTGCATAGCGCATCAGTAATCCACCAAAAATCTGGTAGATATATTTACCCATCTTTAAACTAAGAAATGCTAATTTCCAGCAGAATATTTTCAGTAATAACTAAATTCAGATAAAATTCAATTCATTCAATACTGAACTTAGGTACTGCTTCAGTATTACAGATTGATTACAGTATAAGTAACCTACCTAGTGTATATACTTAGCGGAGTTTGTTATGAACTTTTAGTTAATACCTACCTATTTAGGGGATCATTACAGCGGCCGTCTTACATTGCAAATTATGCATTTTTATGTTCACTTTTCTCTGAAACTGTTCGTTCATCCGATTGACTTGCAATTTTGTAGGCAAACATAGGTAGCTAATCTGAGGAACTGCTGATAATCTTATTAAAAATATTTATTTAAACTGATTTTATAGTAGTTTGAAAAATCGAGCCTATCCTGACGTGCTTGAAAGACTAAAATGTGAATTAGGTTATGGATTGAAATTCCCGCTTATCACTAGACTAAAAAAAATTAACCTGATATCTTTTATAGGACTAGAGAAAAAGAAACTTCAATAAAAAAAGCCAGGAGAGCGAAAAAACTAAAAAGTCATTTTAATTGTTTAATTATTTTATTTATAATATGTAAAATAAAACTTTGTTGTAAAAGTAAAAGTTAGATGTTAATTGACTTAAATGAAAAGAAAGGGTCGTTACGTAGCGGAGAGGGGACTCACTGACTCAAGCGGCACGGGTCGCGGAAGTCCCGCCCGAATAAAAATATGCGAATATAATCATTTTGTTTAAAAATAAGTCTAGTTTAAGAAAATGAAATAAAACAAATATTTTTTTTTCAATTTTTGTGTAGTGCTCCATTATTAACGGTACCGATTCAGTACTGGTAAAATTTTCTGACAGATAATAATAAAATGATCTCTTCCAGTATTTTCTAAAGCTTTTTTCTTGACAATTTTATTCTACAGCAATGTACAGATTTTTATGAAAATAATGTCTTACACCTACTAAGGCTTAAACACGAAATCGCGGTAGTCTGATTACAACAGTCCAACCCCTAAGCTCTTCAGCACTGTAACCTATAACTGACAAATATTGTATGGTATATACTTATAATATGTCTACCGTTCCTTACGGTACTAACACTGTACTGATACAGTACTGACTTTAAAAATTCGCAAACGTCTAGAACCCAACTAGCAAACTAACTTCCATAAGGCCTTATCGAAGCTATTCTCGTACCTCGATAAAGCTTCGATAAGGTCTTACCGAACTAATCTGGCGCACATTTCCCCATGTTTCAACAGCAACAGGCAAGCGCCAACAGTTGGTATACGAGGGCGGTCCGACAAGTACCTAGCCTCACCGCCCGATGGCGCCATTATCACAAGACTATCGTGTAGTACATTCTCGTAGACGACTACTGTCAAAATTTCAGCCGAATCGGACACGTAGTTTTGTTTTGACCGCGTGTGGAAGCGGGCGTGTCCGCGGATTTTAGAAAAATGGAAAAAGAGCAATATCGGTCGGTGATTCGATTCTTGTTTTTGGAAGGGAAATCGCGCAGCGAAAGCAAAGAGCCGTTTGATGCTGTGTACGGTGACTCTTCTCCTTCGATGGCGACCGTCAAAAATTGGTTTAACGAGTTTCAACGTGGTCGCACGTCGGTTTTTGATGAGCCACGCCCAGGTGCCCCGAAAACGGCTACTACGGAGGATAACGTGACAAAAATCCACGATCTCGTATTGGCAGACCGTCGATTGAAGGTGCGCGAGATAGCTGAGACAGTAGGCATCTCAAAAGACCGCGTGGGTCATATCCTGCATGAAGTTTTGGGCATGAGAAAGCTGTCGGAGCGATGAGTGCCGCGTTTGCTCACTCCGGACAAGAAGCGCAACTGTGAGACCAATTCAGAGCAGTGTTTGACGCTGTTTAAGCGCAATCCGAAGGAATTTCTGCGTCGTTTCGTGACCGTCTACGAAACATGGATTCACTGGTATACATCAGAGACCAAGGAACAGTCGAAACAGTGGACTTCACCCGGAGAAGGCGAAGACTGTCCTATCGGCCGGAAAGGTGATGGCCACCGTTTTCTGGGATTCACAAGGTGTGATCTACATCGACTACCTGGAGAAGGGCAAAACGGTCACAGGGCTCTACTATGCCGAATTATTGGGCCAATTCGACGCCAAAATGCAGAAAAAACGGCCCCATTTGGCGAAGAAAAAAGTGCTCTTCCACCATGACAACGCACCGGCTCACACCTCCGCCAAATTGGTCGAATTGGGCTACGAACTGCTGCCCCATCCACCGTATTCTCCAGATTTGGCCCCGTGCGACTTCTTTTTCTTTCCAAACTTGAAAAAGTCACTCGCCGGGCAGAAATTTGAGTCGAATGAGGAGGTCATCGCCGCCACGGAGGCCTACTTCGCAGACCTCGAGAAAACGTATTTTTCAGACGGGTCAAAGAAGTTGGAGCATCGCTGGGTCAAGTGTATCGAGCTAAAAGGAAACTATGTTGAGAAATAAATCGCCACATTTCCAAAATTTTCGTTTTTCTTTTGTAGGCTAAGTACTTGTCGGACCGCCCTAGGCCTTATCGAAGCTGTTTTTGCTTCCGTACGGAAGTTCACATTGCTTGCACGAAAAATAAATATTCATAATTTTTTTACTTTTGTTTTCTTCCAACTACGAATTTATTTTCCAGTAAATTATTATTTTTTGTTTGAAAAATGCGAATTGACCTTGCACACTCTCGGATTCGAACCACGGTCCCGTCACACATTAGTCCGCTACGCTACACACTAGGCCAATCTGAAACATGGTCGTAATAGGGTTGAAGCCGAATCACTTGGTATTTAACCACGTGTACACTAGCAAGTAAAACTTGCTAGAGTTGCTCTAAGACATTTATTGCTGCATGTGTACACGGTTCCGAGAGCGCATTTGCCCAATTGCTCTAGCCAGCAAATGCTTGCCTTTTCAAGCAAGTTGTGAATGTACACGCTAACTTGCGAGAGTTGAAATCTCGTAAGAAAGTTCCGATCGGTTCCGAAATTTTTCAGCAAGTCAGTACAGTTGCATTGGAAGTGAGGTTAAGTTCAGTCTTAGGTGTCTTTGTTTTTTAGTTTACGTGCGAAATATGAACGGAAAATCCAAGTCGAGCTTCGAAGACACGTTTTTGTTCATTACCAATGTGGAACTATATCCAGAGTTGTGGGATTTTTCTTTTTCTTTTTGACGACGAAATTTTTATGATAAGGATAAGTAAGTTTTATTTGGAAGGTTTTTGTACTGCTACTTCCTAGAGTAAAATTGCTGCAATTTGACAGATAGTGTAAACATCGCAGCAAATTACTCTAGCAAGAAATGTCGCAAGTTACTTGCGAGGCTTTAGACATGTCGAGCGAAGCTCGCTTGCAAATCTCCGCTCGCAAGTCTTACGGAAGCTTTATCGAAGTTAAAAGTCCACAAACCTCCATAAGACTGTTGGTATTTACTTCCATAAGGCCTCATAGAGGTTATTACAGAAGCTAATGCTTCTGAAAGTTAAACCTCCGCTCGCAAGTCTTATGGAAGTCTTATCGAAGTTAAAAGTTCACAACCTGCGCTCAATAGTCTTACCAAAGTCTTATCGAATTTATAGCCTCCGGAAAATCAAAATGCGAAGTTTGTTTGCTAGTTGAAAAGTCATGTCTCATTTGTGTATACCATATAGATACTTACTCTCAACCACGGTCATTCCTCTCAGCTTACATTCAGAAAATGTTAACATCTTCTGCTCCCGAAATTACTATAGGTACTTCAGGTATAAATAAAAAAAATTATTCAACTTGTGTACCTTTGTGGTACTTATTTTTAAAAAGTAAAGAAATACTACTATCAACAATTCACTAAATATAAAAAAAATTCAGATTTATGGATGTCCTCATATCAGGATTGTTTTTCCGAGAAAATTATTTATAATTTTAACAGCAATAATGATGAACACAAAAACAATTTTTTTTTTCAAATATAGTCATCAGTACTGGCGGTTCTAAATTTGCAGTACTGAATATTCTGCGACGGCTGAAATTTATTCCAAACTGTAGAACAGAATTTTTTTCAAACAAAGTTATCAGTTCAAAAGCAGGTTTGATACAGTTTTTTTATGCTGTGTAAAAATTAATTCATTTTGAACCAAAATTAAAATTTCAATTGTTGTTTTAGTGGTTTTAAAGCCGTTTTATTAGAAAAAAAACACATTAGCTAGTGCAATATTACATGTTGGAGCTGGAGAAGTTCAAAAACAAATTACTTTATTATTTTTTAATAATAAAGTATTTTTATTGTAATGCAATTTAACCTGTTTTATTTCTAACCACCTCAAAAACTTCAACAAACTAAATGAAAAAAAGTTAAAAACTCAGGCTTCAGAATGATTCCTTACTGGACATAATCTTAATATTATTCCACATAAGATTTAATTCAGTTTCACGTCATTCATACCGCTAAAATACAGTACTTAAAATTGTTATGCGGTACTGAAAATTGTTATCCGGGATAAGGTTTAACATTTTTTAATTTTTTTATTTTCTCGCAATGTCGATCGAAAATTTAGATGCATTATTTTTGTAAAACATTTGAATGGAATATATTAGAAGAATTTACAAGATTTACAATCCAATGTTTTGAATTAAAGTTGAAAAAATTGTAGATGGTAAAACGGCCCTTTTATATCTAGCAATAAATGTGACCATATATTTTACAGGACTTCTGTATGGCAGCTACTCGTAAAAGTATAATAGATACTTCCGTTTCAGAGATAATTTCAAAACTTTTAAAAACTATGGCTTAATTCGAATTCAAAATATTAAGTAAATGTATCTACGTGTCCTTGGCTTATTGGCTTATGGTGCGACTAATGCTTGGATGCACTAATTGTGCAACGACTTTTGCGTATTAGACACTCGAAAAAGTGGATGACTTCTCAGAATTGTCCTTTTCCACCTCGTCAAAATCAAAGTTACTAACATTTTAGATTTCTAACTGCAATGATAACTCACAAGCATTCGCCTGGACAGATTTCACCTAATAACCAATTTAGGCTTTAACTTTGGTATCCCAAATTTTGACCTCGAATCTAAACGCTTTCTCGAGTTACAGCATTGTCGGATGTATAGCGATTGAATATCTGGCCAATGACAAAAAAATTGTAAAATGTAACTTTTAATTGTTTGACGCTCTGGTCAATACGCTACAATATTTTGAACTGATTAAAACTTCAAATACTCTAGGGTGAATAAAACAATTTGATAAACATAAATTTTATGATTTGAAAGATTTGTAAAAGTATAGTTATTCCACTTCGGCAAGTATTTCATTATATTCGCTATTTATAATAGTATTTGATCAATTGTTTGGCAAAATTGCTAAATATGTCCTTCAAATATTTCATATTCATTCGCTTTTCGAATTAAACACAGAGCAGCTTATTTGAAAAAATTTAACGGATTTATTTTTGAAAAATTTGGTGGTCAAATTTTATAACAGAACATATGTCATTAAAAAATATTACGAAAAATTATTGTTAGTAAAATTTTTTTTATTAGATAAAACTGATTTTCTGGAGTGACAAATGAAACACTTTGACACACAAAGATTTGACGATGACTCTTTCTCGAGTTTAGGGCATTTTCCAGCAAAAATAGGAAAATATTTGACAAAGTGGCATACAATCTAACACATGCTTCATACAAATGATGTAACGACGATCAAATTTATAGCAACGTCGTATGAATGCAAACTCGGATCCTGTAAGGTCTTCTAGCTTATGGGTACTCAATTGGATTAATGTTTTACAACTAGATAAGCATATCACCTTAAAAGTGAAATCGAAATAAATACCATTTTTTTGCGATTCTCAAATCCTGTTGATCTTATTTGAATCGGAATGGTTCCACGCTAGAAAAATCATAAATCTCTTGACAAAAGCAATTTTTTTGTCTTGATGGAATCACTACACGCGCTATATCGTAGCCATTCGCTTTTTTTATACCAGATTCAAAGCTATGGCGAAATTTATCTTCAGGTATCCGGGAATTCCTTTAATAAGGAATGTATTCTGCTGGTTACCTTTAACCCAACGGTTGGTTCAGAAAAGCATTGGACTGCTACAATCTCGTTCGGGAACATCCACCTCCTTCCATGTGGACTCACCGCATCTCGGCTTCATCCATACATGTAACGCCTGAACACGTGCATAATATACCTGTGAAAGGAAGGACGAAAATTTCACCGGGTAATCCTATCCAGAGGGCATTTCATGCTCGCACGCTACGCAGATTCAGCAGCGATTTAAAATGGATGACTAGGACGAAACAACCTACGAGCACCGAAAAGACATTTATCAACTTGCGGAAAGCTTTTCAGACATTGTCGTCGGCTTTTTGTGTTCGGTGTTTTGTGCCACGGGCATACTTTGAGCACTTCCTTTGGCTTTTGTCACTTGATGACAACACATGTCAGCCGAGCGAATAGACTTATATATGTGTAGATTTTTTCCTGTTCTCGCACTCAATATTGTGCTCGTTATTGTCACAATTTATATTTGTTCTTTTTTTTTACGGTGCTCACAGCCTACTGGTTTTGTCGCTAGCAGCAGCCTCTTCTTTTCGGTAAGGAGTCATTATAAGTAAAGATGATGCAAAGTATTTGCAAACGGTGTTGAAACGGTGGCACAGTATTCCGGTAGCTCTGCGAAAATGCCAAGCGTGGTATTTCAGGGGAGCTCGTCGGCTTGGAAACATCATGCAATGTACTGCTTAAGGGATCTCATCAGGCCCTCCGTGACACCCGCTAGGGACATCTCAGTGCTCGTGGAGATGTAAAATCCAGACTTCAACGCATTGACATCGTAATTTTAAGCTTCAGATTTATAAGGTTGTTTGTTGCTCACACTCGCGAACACACAAATGCTCATCCCTTCATTCCTAGTACAGTTCCATGTTAGGAAACAATTTCCCTTGATTCCAGCAATGTTATGAACCACCTTCTGGAAGAACATCAACCAACTACTTCATCTGTCGTAGAGGCCCATTTTTTAATATTTATTTATTTTTTAATAATAATGTATTGTGATCGACCTGAAATTTTTAAAAAAATTTGCTACCCCCAAAAATTTTGCACTTTTACGTTTTAGGACAAAAAAGCAAAAAAAAAATATTCGTATGTCGGCCGTAGACGCTGTATGCCGTACGCTCACAAATTCATTGAGAAATTAAGTTAAAATTTTTTTGGTGGGTACATTGGGTGAACTCATACCAATGGTATCTTTTGAGGGTCAGCGGGGAGGTGAGGGTAGCGTTTTAGATGATAAATATTGGTTTCTAGATCTAAAGAACCGCTGTAAGTAGTACATATTTTTTTATAAAAATAATTGATTTAACTAGTCCCTTCATGCAAAATAAGAGATTCCTTCCTAACCCAAAAAGTCGGGAAAAAAAGTTCCCCATTTGAGTACACTTTCTCAGCGCAATGAGCTGGAAATATTTTCACCGTGTCGACATACTCGTGCATGTGTGCCGACATTGGGCTCAATGTATAATTAATTTTAACCTTAACCCGAAAGAACTCCCCAGCTAGTACGATGCATTGGTATAAGGGGTAGTACCGTGATATATAATTTAGTTTCGACCTTCGTTGCCTATCGTCTACCGTTCCACCAAAATTTACATCCCGGATGGGGAATTTTTTCCGGAGTTTTTAAAGATTGACGTGCAGTTGCCACCAGGTAAGTGAAATTCCTTTACAGCATCTCTTTCTGCACTCTAGATAGCTACTTGCGCTTGTCCGCCAGTTCGCAGTGCTTCCGAAATTCACATGCGGAAGCAGATAATGAGAGAATCGGGAGAGATCAGTCGAAAATTGCGTGCCCTGCTTCAGAAGACGATCCATTGCGCTGCTCCCACAGTGCGGAGGACGTCAATTTCCCTGTGCTTACTGTTTGTGTATACCATAGATCCGAAGGATATATTCGAAACGGCAGTCGGACGAAAGCAGCAAGCGCTGGCAAGAGGTATCTGATCTGCAATCCTTCAACCCTTCAACCCTTTTAATTACGCTTTTCCCTTCCTTAGAGGATCTAAGATCGACAGCCAGAGGGGCCATGAAACAACACGAACGGAAGATCAAAGAAGAAAAAAGCAAGAAGGACTATTCTACTGCTTCCCATAGCTCGGAATACCACCAAACTAGTTGCTTCTACAACGTCATTACTCTTACAACTATTTTACAATTTTCTATCCACAGGCTGCCAATCTGTCTGGAATATTCCACGACGCGGTGGGCTCCTTCGAGCCTTTCCTCCCGTGCCATGAACTGTTGGTACAGCTGCAAGAGTAGAAAACGGGTTCGCTACGAGGCATTTGAACTGTAAGAAATTGATGGTTTTAGAAGTAATGCTATGACGGCCTCCCGACGAAATACCTAGCGGTGGTTCTGGGAAGATCCATCCGTACGTCTTAGGGGATTTTTAGCGGATGAATGTCCCGCACTGACTTAGGTTTTTGATGCTCTTACTCCTCGTTAAAAAAAACATGTCATACACAAGATTCGACCAAATGCGGAGAAAAATACAGGTTAGAGACCCGCAGACTAGAGATTTAAAATCGCGCGATAGTTTAGTTGAATGGCAAATTGCTATGAAGCTGTATGGAAGGGCGCACACCGATCGTTTAATTTCGTCGCGACTAAACAGTTGAATATGCATGCCAGATCCCTTTCGATCGATGTACACGCACACGGACCAAAGTAAAAATCTCGCACGACCGCTTTTCTCTCTGCATTCGGTCGTATCTTGGCAATAGATCTGTCTGGTGTGATGCAGATTACAGCGTTAATACTCTACCACCAATTGACTATAACAATCGGACGGTGGTTGTGTAATGTGCGCATGAACAACGACTAAACAGTTTGATTGGTTGATTGGTTTACGTGGTGGCCCGTCTGCCGAAAACAGGGCCCAATTAACACAGGAAGCCTCGTTTAGATACCACAACTCGTTTAACCTGGTCGTTGAGTGCTGACGAAGTAGATATGTATATAGTTTTACAGAGATCTGCGGCTTGAATGGATTATCCATCCGGGGCTATTCAAGAAGGTAATCGGTATTCCAATCTTATTTTCCGAGATCTCATCAAGGTTATTAAAGATAGGTTTGCTTAATGTGCGAAGTCTGCCTCTAGCTAGGGCTGGACACTCGCAAAGCAGGTGGATAACGGTTTCCTTCTTATTTGCATCCCCACAGCTGCGGCAATTGACGTTAAAGGGAAAACCCAGTCTGGCCGCGTGGTTGCCGATCGGCCAGTGACCCGTGCTGACTGCCGCGACTCTGGAGACGTCCACAGGGCTCCTGCTCAAGAGTTCATCTGTTCTGCCCCGGCACTAGGATGGCCATATCTTCCTAGATATGACGCAGTTGGTCAGTCCTGTCCATCTGGAGTTTGCGTTTGTGAGAAAGTGGGTGGATATTTGGCGCTTAACAGTCCCTAGTGCGATCTGAACGGATTCTACGAGAGAGCCCTGAAGCTATTATGATTTTACTCGTTACTCTCTATCTTACTGTGGTCTGGGACCCAAAGCATAGTAACTTTGACTTGACTTCCTAAGTAGGCTAGCTCCTCTCGGCACTGTTCGACGAGTTTAGAGGAGGTGGTAGCCGAATCTAAGGCCTTCACTGCGGCTTGGCTGTCAGAGAGGATTACAACATTTCGCTTTGGCGTAGCGTTTTGCTGCAGAGTCCGATAGGCCTCCCGGATCCCCAGTATATCCGCCTGGAAAAACGCTGGCGTAGTCCGGTAAGTGGTAAGACTTTGCAACATAGAGTGTGTCTGAGAAAACGCTCCGACTCCGCAGATCATCTTTGAACCGTCAATGTATATGACTGTGTCGAATTCATGTATCACTGAACCATTCTTCCATTCCGCCCTGGTTGGAAAACCCACAGCGAAATCCTTCTTGAAGGTCAGTCTGGGGATAATGTAGTCGGTCACTAAACAGTTTAGTCGGGCAGATAAAAGTGTGCGCGGTTCGATGTGATTAAACAGTTGCCCAACTATTTACTCTCAAGTATGCACTAGGCCTTACTGTACGGACGTAAATACAGGTATGCTTTATTGAGAATTATTTGGGATTTGGGTCAAACGTATGATGTTGATTTATTCTTGCCGTGTTTAGAAATATTTGGTATTTCCACGGTTTAGATTTTTTATGAAGCGGCCTTATTTCCCTGGTTTAGAAAATCTATTAATTTCATTTGGTCGCATATCCTGGCTTACTTAAAAAGGTAGGTGTATTTCTATGTCCCTTAAACGAATTGAATAGATGTGTTAACACCCTACCTTTACCAAATTTACCCCAGCTGGCCTTATAGTTGCACAAGACAATCTGAAGTAGCAATTGACTGTAACTATGGGCCATTGGCCGAGTAATATGCGGATGAACAACGACTAAACAGTTTAGTCAGGTAGATAAGAGTGTGCGCGGATCGATGTGATTAAAAAGTTGCCCAACTGTTTAGTCTCAAGTATGCGCTAGGCCTAAATGAGATTTTTAAATTGGTTCGTGTGCGCATCTCCATAAGCCGCTGTGCATACTAAGGTCTCCTGGGAGAGTTAAGTCGAGCTTGTCTTGTATATTCAACTATTTTGTTTGGACGAATCGAAACGATCAGTGTGTGCGCTTCCATATAGTTGTATAGTTATTAGCTATTCAACTATACTATCGCTCGATTAAAAATCTCTAGTTAGGGAAGTTTTCTAAACACATACTCTGGCGGTATTCGAGAATCCGCTAATACTCATTCATTTAACTATAGAAATCTGTAGCTGAAGCCGTCGGTTCCGTCGCAATTCTGTTTTACACTGCAACTGGAACAAGACCCATGCAGAACAAGTTAGAAGGCAACAATAGCCTTCTACAGGTGCAAAACTTTCCGTGGCAATAAAAGGTCCACCCTGGTACACTGGATGTACAATACATCCCCTTCGTAAGACTCATTTTTTATGATGGTGCATGGTGGACAGCAACTAGACAAAACGTAAACAGGAATACTCTACAAAGCGTGCAGAGAGTGGCTTGCCTAGGTGCTTTGCCACAAGCCGCAATAGAGATCAAGCTTCTTCGGCTACCAATGAATATTAAAATCAGAAACTAAGAGTCTGGTGGCTGCTGCAGACTATGGGAAAATTAAAAAACTTACAATATTTCTCGACTGTGGACTTAACGAACTTTCTCGACGACATGAAACCACAGCTAAGCTTCTATAAAGGAATCCATATCTCTTCCTCAGCGACGAAGCTACTCTTTAAATCCAGAAAAAAGTCACTGATACAAAGTACTAAGAAATGTTATTTAATCCGAAAACAGAGAAAATATTACCACCTAAGATCCAGCTTTCTTTGAATTGCGATTGCACTATTAGGAAAGTTATTGTTATTCAGATTGTTTCGTGGTCGAACAAATGTACGTAATGTTGGCGACAAGATAGACGCATGTATCTTCAAAGTTGTTACCATGCAGTAACACTTCCTGTCTGTAGACGTCCTTGCCGCTGCTGAAATGGAAAATGCGACCAAACAAGCGCACTCCTAGATCCTAACGAATCCTCTGCCTAGTTATAACGAACGCTTCACAGATGCTCATGCATATTAATCACTCCGCCTCTACCGGAACTATTTTGCATGTCAGTTTGACTGAGATACGCTCGGATCCGTACAGGGGGAAAGTAACTGTGGGATTGGCATCAAGAAACGGCGAACGGATCGGGAGTGGAATAACAAATTTCACAGATTATTGTGAAACTTTTCCAATGCATAGATAGCTGCAGATGGATAGAGTGTCTCCAAACATCCAGCCATGTCGTCGTGCTAATGCAGCCGAATTCTCACAAGAACTTCTCATTTACATGGAACGAATCCTTCATTATACTCCATCTGACGGTTGGTAGAATTCAAGCGCAATCAGGGGGAGTATCTGAAGCTGCTTACGATGGCTGTGAAGGACCTGTGATATTCCATATGCAAATTCTTTTCCTTGCAATTCCGTAATAATTTGCACCTTAGAATTGCTCTATGCCATCGGCACGACTAAGTGTTATTCCATATCCTGTTGGGAGCGATAGTCGTGTTGTTGACACACATACCTCAAGGTAAGTCCTTGTACACGGTCGGTCGGGTGGAAAACGGACGTGGCTATCGGGTGGGATGAAAGGTCAACCAAGTCATGTAGCTAGGTGTTGGATTTTGCTTTTTGCCCACCGACGGCACACAAGTGTCGGGGAACGATTTAATGACCAATGACGAAGAGCAATAATGCCTGTTCGGACAACATTACAGGATACTGGGTGGATAATGGCCTTAAGTTTATGATCTGATATATGTACGGTCGGACTAACAATGGATAAGCTATAAGCACACGTATCTATGGGATGGATCCAATCAGGATAATGTTTGAGCATAAATTTCAATTAAAGGGAATCGTCTCGGCAGTAAATTATTACGCTGTCGGATTACAGGGACTCAATAAACCCTACGTTATGGGCCATGTTTTGTTTCGGTGTCTGTTTGCGTGCGATTTGGAGAACTTCTAGATGCGATTATTTATTAAAGTTTGCTATCGTTACGGCAGCTTAAGTGCCAATATTCCGAACCTATTTATTTCGAATTGAAATTTAATTGTTGTTCAATGGCATTTCGGGCGCTTGAAGGTAGTGTGAATTGTAAATATTGATAAAGGAGCTCAATCGGTTTACACCTGGAACTTTTGTCCATACCATCGAACAAATTTCTTGGGGCTAGAGCGGACGAAATGTTTAGCATCCCATTACCAGTTATCCATTTATCTATTTAACATGTATCATTGATAAAAACCTATTAAAAACAATTTGTTACTAGGTGATCTCTACTAGCAATGATAAAAGAAAAAAATCTGCCAATGGTCTGGGCGAAACTTTATTATTTTTCGGGTCAAAATTCGGGAGCGGTCAAAGTCGGAGCATATAATCAGTTGTTTCGAGATTATGAAGTTTCTTGGAAAACTAATTTTGTTTCTAAAATAAAATTTTTTTTAAAATAGAGATTTTTAGCCGATTAAATATTGAAAAAGCCCGTGTGTTCGAATTTAGGTATATTATGTACACTAAAAGCCCATAGAAGTAAAATCGAATTTGTTGCCTTATCAGACTTAAGAGATATGACGAATTGTTAAAACGTATACAAACCCATTACTTCCACTTGGGGTTTGAATTTCGAAAAAATTGTGAAACAGGTTTTTAGACGATTTCATAAGAAGCAACTTAATATCTCATGAGACACGAGGGATTTCACACCCAATTGGTTCTTGAAATTCGTGAAATTGGGTTTTAGGTCATTCCATTAAATGCCGTATTAATCAATTTTATATCTCAAACCCTTGGGGGTTGAATTAAAAAATAAAAATCTGGCAACAGTCTGTGCGCAACTTTATTATTTTTTGGGTAGAAGTTTGGAACGAGTTTAATTCTGAGATGCGGTGTAGGTAACTATGTGACTGACAACCTAAAAAATAGTTCGAGAAGCGGTTAGAATGGGGTCGCGCTTGAATACTTACGCCGCTGCCACATATATCAAATGAATTATTTAATTGGGTCATACTCCGGGACGAGATCTAGTCCGAGTATAATATAAGTTGTTACGCCATTAGAAGGTTTTTCGTGACTTCGTTTTGGGCCATTACATGAAATCGGAAATGCGTTTGTAGACGATTATATAAAAAGTCTGTGGAAGTGAAAACCAATCTAATATCTCATCCATCCTGAGATATATGTGGAAAGCCTTACGTTCTATTGGAGTTGAATAACAAACATCTTGAAATCAACTTTTTAACGATTATGTAAGAAGCCTTAGGAAGTAAAAATGAACTCGATATCTCATTAAAACTAAGAAATATGTAAGAATTTGTGAAAACATATGTAACCCCCTTGAACCCACTTTGGAGTTGAATATCCAAAAATCCTGAAATGAGTTTTTTGATATATATAAAGAAAGCCCGAGCAAGTGAAAACCAATCCGATGTCTTATCACTGCTAAGAGATATGTCGGAATTCGTGAAAACGTGTTCAACCCGTTTTTACACTCTTAGGGGTTGAAAATGGAAAAACCTTGAAAACAAGTTTTAGGTGATTATTAAATAAGCCCGTGGAAGTGAAAAGTTATTCGATATCTAATCAGACCTGAGGGATACGGCTGAATTCGCGTATACATCCCCTTTACACCACCTTGGGGGTCGAATTTAAAAAAATCCTGAAAACATTTTCTAGGTATTTATATGAAAAAACCGTAGAATAAAATTGAATTCAATATTTGAAAAGACCTAATATATATGACGATAATCGTGAAAATATATGCATTCCATTTTCACTGAAAAATTTTTTAGCCCCCTCTTTCAAACGCCACTGAATATTTCAAATTTTTTTACCTAAATGACTTTTCTAGTTAATTGACATATACATATCAAGTTTCAACTTTGTAGCATTAGACGTTCAATAGATTGGAAAAACATCCCTCACCCCCGTACCATACTACCCCTATAAAAAATTATATTTTTCCAACGTGCTACTAATATAGCTACCTATAAATACCACGTTTCAGCTTTATACCATTACAGGTTCTTGAGATATAAAAATCGGAACTTTTTCCTTTTCACCCTCCTCCACCCTCACCCTCTACACCCTAACACCCAAATATTTTTTTTTTTGCTATGGGTCTATTAGGCCTACTTCTGGTAAAAATTTTAAACATTTATCTTTCACTGTTCTTGAGATATGAGACGCGATTTTTTAGAAAAATTCGTATCCCCTCCACTTTCATGATCCACCGCCCCTTGAAAAATTTTACTTTCATCAAACTTCATTTGTCAACCTTCGTATATAAACCGAATTTTATTTGTTTAGTGCAATTGGTTCGAAAGATATCGCAATCTAAATTTTTTGAGCCCCCACCCCCGCACGCCACTGCCCCCACTCAAAAATATGTTTCCCATCTATTCTCCTAGTATATCTACAGCTACTCGTTAAGTTTCAATTTTGTGGCATTAACCGTTTAGGAGATATGGATTTTAAAATGTGTCGATCTCGGCTTTTTTGCGTTTCAGACGCATTATTTCCCCCCCCCCCTCCCACACCCCTTCACCCATATTGACAATTTTTATGCAAGTGGGTCCACTATAAAAGCTCTACATAAGTTCCAAATTTCAGCCTCGTAGCATAAGCGGTTGCTGAGATATAAAAACCAAAATTTTTCGTCTAAAACGCACACCCCTCCTCTCCCTTCACACCCCCACCCCTCAGAGTTTGGTCACTTGAAGGGGCCTACCCACTCTATTCATAAAAAAAAAATCAATTTAATATCTTAAACCGTTTGGGAGCTACTAGCCTTCAAACGATTTTGCGTACGGCGGACAGACAGACTGAAATTTTTTTTTGCTTTTTTCGAGTCTACTAGTCATGAAACGTGACAAAAAAAATTTCAGGGTAGCGATTTTTTTTTAAATCGATCACAATAAAAAAAAAAAAAAAAAAAAAAAAAAAAAAAAAAAAAAAAAAAAAAAAAACTGTATTATTAGAATATAATAAAGTAAAATTATATAATAGAATTTGAGATTGCCGGATTACTTTAGTTTATATTACTTTCGTCAAACCAATAAGGCTTGGAATCGATTTTAAGGTTTTTTTTTCACTAAATTACTTTTAAATTATTCCTAGAATAGGTATGTAAAAGGATTTCTCCGAATTCGAAGTCGTTATAAAGTAATATCCGTATAATGGAGCAGCTGTTCTGAGCTCGCCCGGGCCACCACCGATCTTTAATTGCGTTTTTCTCAAAACTGCATTTTTCAAATTGTCTGCCACTGCCACATCTCAGAAAAAACTACTGAACCGATTGCGCTAAAATTTTAATAACATATTCAGCGGATCCTTAGTTTGCAACTAGTACCAAAATCTTAGCGATATCTGACATATTTTTTTTTTGCTGAAGCTAAATTCATCGATAGATTAGGTAAGGTTGAGAAGGGTGGAGCAATGTGCCCCAGTCCATCACGAGAGATCACTGTGGATCCATTGTGGTCCCCCACCGGGCTCTAGACTACTGATTCAAAATATTGCTCTTCCTTATGAAGAGAGTAGTTCTCCATAAAGGAATCATAGCAAGTTCTGATAGATCGGTTAAAAGAGAATTTCCCCAAGTACCGATTCCTGGTACGTGACGTGCCAGACTTTCACATTCACACACTAGATGCTCCAGTGTTGGCTCAACATTCTCATCGATAAAAACGCGAAAATTTAAAAAAAATTTCAAAGTTAGCCCAATTTTTTAATTTTCAAAATTTTAACATAATTCTGGTACCAGTCATAGCCACAGGCCTATAAATGAAGTATCAATTTAATTTTTTGATTTCAGATAAGAAGCAACCCGGAGTTCATGGCAGCCATTTGACAACTTTTTTTTACAGCGGTCACTTTCAAGAGCTCTGCACGCAAAAAAAACAATATATCTCCTTAAAAAAATTGTTAATGTTTATTGAAATATGAATAAATATGTGGTAAAAATTTCAAAGTTGGTTCTTTCATAATCTGCAAAAAAAAAAATTCCCTGAAAAGCGGAAAAAACTGACTGTTACATAAGACGACCCCCTTAAGTTAAAAAATATAATTGGATATCTTATCAGACCTAAGAGATATGTCGGAATTCGTTAGAATGTATACAATAATTTTATACCCCCTTAAGGGTGGTTAAATATCGTAAAATCCTGCAATTAATTTAAAGTAGATTATGTGTGAAATTAACGCGAATTCAATATCTCATTAGCCCTAATATAATTGTCGGAATTAGTGAAAACTTACATAACTCGTATACACCCTCTTGAGGTGAATATTACACCCCCTGGCGATTGAATATTGAAACATCTGGAAAAAGGATTCTAGGCGCATACATAAAGAGTACGTAGAAGTAAAATTAATTCGATTCATAGACAAACCTAAGAGATATGACGAAATGTGTGAAAATGCAATTCCTTTTCACTGATAAAGTGATAAAGTTTTTGTCTCATATTTGAACGCTATTGTAAATCTAAATTTGTTTTACTTCAATTTCTTCGCTAGTACGTCGACATATATGTATGTATACATTTTCAACTTTCTAGAATAAGTCATTATAATTCTTTATTTGATGAGGGTGTATCATTCCCTACACTTCTACCCAAAAATGTTTTTCTCTGCAAGTCTACTGGCAATAACTTCTGAGAAAATTTCAAAATCATATCTGAAACGATTCTTAAATTTCCTTAAGAATTTCTATCTACCCATCAAAAATTTTAACGTGTAATATCTCAACCGGCTTGTGAGACATCATCAAACGCATTTGTGTACGGCGGACAGACAGTCATTTTGCTTAGGTTTTTTCAGTCTACTAATTCTGAACTGTGAAAATACAAAATTTCAGTGCACCAATTTTTTCTTTAAATTTCAGGTCACAAATTAAGTAAAATGTAAAGTCAAACATTTTAATTTTTCTAACTTTTTCAGTTTATTAATTTTATCAATACTGTATCAGTATTCCACCAGATCTTACTGCAAGCAATTCAGTGTTTCAGTACCGACGAAAAACTAAGCTTCTAAGAAATAAGCACTATGATAGAACTGTATGAGTGTTGGGATTCGTTATTCCCAATGTTTTTGAGGTTACAAAAAGAATGATGGTGATAGTTCACACAAGCCCCGTCAAAGATATTAATATACGATGTAGTGATATTTGATAATAATCCGATTCGCTTACACTTTATCATGTGAGGTTTCATATCTGTGTCTCCAGTGATTCAAACCTTATCTTTCAATATTTTTAATAACTTTTTAATGTCGGTAGACCTGCTATTAAAATAGAGTCCATAATCTTAATTTACATGAAAACCTAAATTTATTTTGAGCCAAGCAATTTTCTTGTACTTGTTGTGTCTTTTTTATCAGCGTTTTGTGTAATACTTATACTTTATCTTATAACGTCATTTGATTATAGACTAAGATATCATAGCTTCAAACAAAAATTTGGAGTTATTTCATTTCAGAGACATATTTTCTAGTGTATCTATTCCATGAATTTTTGAAGTAATAATTGTTATCCGAGATCTAAAGCTAGGTCAAATTTAAATTTTCTGAATGACTTGAACTAACAAAAACTGACAAACTCATCATTTTTAACTTTAAGTTGCTAACGATAAAAAGAATTTGCGAATTCATAAAATCGGTACTGTATCAGAACTAGCAAGGATTGGAACTAGTTACAACAAACGTGAAATGTTTAGTGCTGCGGGCTTAAGGTGAATATGATCCTGAGTTCGATTCCACGAAGGCAAGGATCCATAGCTATTTTGTAATTTAAATGGATATTTAATATTAAACAGCTTTTAGTATTTAGTTATTAACAAAAATGACAGATTGAACAAGGAATTAAAATATACCAGATATTTTAAAAAATGGACTCTGTCGTGCCCGAATTGTTACACAAATGAAAACAGTATTTTAATCGCAAAACTAATTTCGTTTTTTTCTCAAAGATGTACTATACTGTACATTTACTAAATCAAATTCAGTATTGTATAGGTATCGGAAAAGTTTCAGTACAAATGAAGTACTGTCATTTGATACTATGTAAATACTGGATAACATAATAATTCACTCCGCATTCAAAATGTCCTGCTAGAGCTCTGAATGTTTTAGTATTTGGAGCGAAAAAGAGTTGAGTTCAAATGCTGCTGGAGTATATAATGTGCTATATTGGATTTCTCCTATTAACTGTACACTACAAGATCTAAAAACGAAAACCTTTCAAATCGATCCTACCAGTAATCAAAATGTGGACTCAGAGGATTAGAACTTTATAACAACCAAATTGATTTGGAAATTTCTTTTCGATGTTATAATCGATCTTAAAGGGCTGATCCCCAAATTAAAAGAATGATGGGTATCTTAGAGTAACGGGATAGGCTTCAAGCTCATGAGCCAAGCATAAAAAGTGAACAATTAAAAGTTACCTTAAGTTACCTGGAGAAGCTCTTTTGGTATCACAAAGTCTTACTGGAAACATTGAATTCAAGGTACGACCTTTTTTGTTATATCTTTTCTACACCGCAAATAAACATTTAGCGCGTTCCGGTCTTTACCTTTTTTTAACGCGTGGGAAAGCATCAAAAGCCTTGCAGTGCGAGACCTAAACCCGCTAAAACCTCGACGCCTAAACCCCATACCACACGGGACTACCGGTAAGTATTATGTCAGGAGGAGAGAGGAGCATGAAGCTCAAACATCAGGTTACTGTCAAATGTAATATCTTATGTCACCTTGTTTTTGTCATCTTGTCTATGTCTTGACCTATTTTAGGTAGCTGTCAACCGTTCCATAGTTGCTGTTCTGTCCCAGATAGTTCCCTTCTTAATCCTGCGAGTCTCCGTAACTCGATGAGGGCTGTCACGTAGATCTCAGTCACCGCGTCCCAGATTTCCTTGATGCTCAGCATATGTGGGACAATGTTGTCGGGGCTAATATTCTCTCCCACGAGGTCTTATACTCTTCCTCTGTCCATTTTGTAGAGTAGACAATGAAAAAATACGAGTACATGCTCTGCATTTTCTGTCGTATCTGTACAGGTTGGACATGACGCCTAGGAGTCCATTCTACCCACTTGTCTACGTCTCTTCGCAACCTATTGGTACTGGACGCCGTAAGATGTTATTATATTGAATATTCCATAACACGGGTCCTAGTTCTGAGCCCTGTGGGACTCCGCTTGTGATGTACTTCTTCACTCCTTCTTCGGTATCATAATAGTAATATTCTATATAGCTCCTGACGTCCTTTACCTTTGTGAGAACCCATCTGGTAAGTAATGCATATCTCCAACATGACGAATAGTCCTGTATCCAATATACGATCGCTTACAGCGCTCCTAAAATACGCCATACTACAACTGATATCACTATAAGTCCATTACAATGAATCACAATCGAATCGAACGATTAGGTTCTGTGTTCATAGTCAAAACAGTACACTTAAATCTAATATATCTCGAAGTAGACTCATTCTCACTTACTTCAAATAACCATATCTCAGAAATGTAATCGTCGCGAAAAGACAAATCACGCCATCAAGTTCCCGGGAATACCATTCAGTCGCCATATACAAACTAATCTGCTCCAACATTTATTCCACTCAAAACGACATCAAATTGGTCTCTAATGTCGCATTCAAAAGGTGTGTCATTATTACAAAAGCCAAAGGTATCCAGAGCGTACACCGAAGGGATTTGCCCCTACACCTCGGAACTCTTTTCGAGCAGTTTCGACCCGAAAGATTCTAAGAGAGCGGGAAAAAAATGGCACCAGAACGACATGGCCAATAAAATTTTCGTGATTATCCTTTCAGTATCGCCGAGAACTTCTCTCTCGGGAACGGGAAGAACGAATAATAAATTGTACCATAAAAAATAAGACATGATATGGGGGTGGAGTCCTGGTTCGAGGATCCGAATACTCCACGAGATAAAATCAATTGCACGTTCCGAGATTGCGGAAAAGGAGGCAACCGTCTTGTACGGCAAAGTACGAGTAGATGGGAACTCACTAACCTCACTTTGTCCTTTGCACGGAACTTCAGTGAAAATCGGTACGACCGAAACAAAGGTGGATGCTCTCCATATTGTGGGGAATCTTTCCAGTGTTTTATCTTACAATCGGCGGCATATAAAGCAAGAATATTCAAATTTAGTACCGTCTGTACAGTACAATACTTTCGGTATTTATTGGATCCTAATATGAATCGGATCAGATAAATCTCAAACGAATCGTATAAAGTTTATGTGCTGTTTGCCTTTTTTTTTTTGGGTGAAACTCTTTGCTTATAACTTTTGGCCCGATAAGATTAGAAGAAATATATGGGGTCGACCCTTACTGCTGCATAACATTTCCATAATGTCAAAATGATTGATTTTGGGTTTTGGGCACTTTTGGCTAAAGGTCAACCGACGAAAGGAAAAAAAAATTCTTGTTGGCAATTAAGTGAAGTAGTTCCGGAACCCTCAATATGTCACCAATATTCATCGGCTCGATTGATTTATGAGGGCTACAAAAATCAAAAATTATTATCACTGATTTATTGATGTCTGGTATGACAAGAATTTCCGTGTTTGGGATTATTTTCTCTCATAAAAAATTATTGCGTTCAAGTATGTAGGTACGCACTTAAAAAAACACTTAAATATTTGATACGATTTAATGTGATGTGCGTTCTCGAAATGAACAAAGTGAAATCACATGTTTGCATGTCGCCTGACTGTATTTATTTATTTGTTTTATATCTCTCCATCTTCAAGTGGAATTTTTTCTTCCAGAATTTACTTTTAACGGTCCAAAAATAACTTACATCTGATAAAATTATAAAAAAAAATATTGTTTTATGCCGCAATCATAGCTCCATTGAATAAATTGTGTTTGTTAATTGGAGGCACTTCCCAGTTCTTAATAGTATCCTTCGTCATATTGCTCATTGGCCGAACTATAGAGGGTCACCAGTCATTGACACTAATTACTTTATTATTTTAATAATACAGTATTATTTTCAATTTTTAAAAAAAAAAATTTTGCTACCTTGAAATTTTTTTTTCACGTTTCATGACTAGTAGATACGAAAAAAGCAAAAAAAATTTTCAGTCCGTCTGTCCGCCGTACGTCGACCGGTGTATGCAAAATTGTTTGAAGGCTCGTAGTTCACAAACCCTTTAAGCTATTTAGTTGAATTTTTTTTCGTAGATAGACTGGGTAGGCCCCTTGAAGTGATCAAATTGTGAGGGGTGTGTGTGTAAGGGGGGAGGTGGGGGAAGCGTTTTAGACGAACAATTTTGGTTTCTAGATCTCAGTAACCGCTGATGCTAGGAGGCTGAAACTTGAAACCTATATAGAGCTTTGATAGTGGACCCATTTGCAAAAAAATTGCCGATATGGGTGAAAGGGTTTGGGAGTGGGGGGAAAAATGATACGCTCGAGACGCTCAAAAGCCGAGATCGACATATTCTAAAATCCATATCTCCTAAACGGTTAAGGTCACATAATTGAAACTTAATGAATATCTGTAGGTATACTAGGAGAATAGATTGAAAGTAAATTTTTGAGTGGGTGCAGTGGCGTACGGCGGTGGGGGGTAAAAAACTTTAGATTACGATATCTCACGAACCGATTGCACTAAACAAATAAAATTCGGTTTGTGTATAAAAGTTGATAAATAAAGTTTTCTGAAAGTAAAATTTTTTAAGGGGGAGGTGGATCATGAAAGTGGAGGGGATACGAATTATTCTAAAAATTCACGTCTCATATCTCAAGAACCGTGTAAAGTAGATGCTTCAAAATGTTTACCAGAGGAAGGCCTAATAGACCCATAGCAAAAACAAAATGTTTTGGTGTGTGGGTGTAGAGGGTGAGAGTGGGGGAGGGTGAAAAGGAAAAGTTTCGATTCTTATATCTCAAAAACCTATAATGATATAAATCTGAAACGTGGTATTTAGATAGAGTTATAGTAGTAGCATCTTGGAAAAATATAATTTTTTATAGGGGTAGTATGGTACGGGGGTGGGGGATGTTTTTCCTATCTATAGAACGGCTTATGCTACAAAGTTGAAAATTGTAATTCAACTAGAAAAGTAACATAGATAAAAAAAATTTTCAAATGTCCATTGGCGTTCGGAAGGGGGGAGCGAAAAAATTTATCAGTGAAAATGGAATGCATACATTTTCACGATTTTCGTCATATCTATTAGGTCTTTCCAAATATTTAATTCATTTTTATTCTACGGCTTCTTCATATAAATACCTAGAAAGTGTTTTCAGGATTTTTTTAAATTCGACCCCCACGGTGGTGTAAAGGGGTTGTATACTTTTTCACGAATTCAGCCGTATCCCTCAGGTCTGATTAGATATCGAATAACTTTTCACTTCCACGGGCTTATTTAATAATCACCTAAAACATGTTTTCAAGTTTTTTCCTTTTCAACCCCTAAGAGTGTAAAAACGGGTTGAACATGTTTTAACAAATTCCGTCATATCTCTTAGGAGTGATAAGACATCGGATTGGTTTTTTCTTCCTCTGGCATTCTTTATATATATCAAAAAACTCATTTCAGGATTTTTGGATATTCAACACCAAAGTGGGTTCAAGGGGGTTGCATATATTTTCACAAATTCCTACATATTTCTTAGTTCTAATGAGATATCGAATTCATTTTTACTTCTTAAGGCTTCCTATATACGAGTAATCGTCAAAAAGTTGATTTCAGAATTTTTAGATATTCAAGATATTCTTAGGATTGATGAGATATCAGTTTGGTTTTCACTTCCACAGACTTTTTATATAATCGCCTACAAACGCATTTCCGATTTCATGTAATGGCCCAAAACCAAATCACGAAAAACCTCCTAATCACGTAATAACTACGTAGTATTATACTACTACTTAGACTGCGTCCCGGAGTATGCCCAAATTATGTAATTCATATTTTATGTATAAATCGTGTGAACATCATAATGGCTCTCTAGGGAATGAGCTACAGAGTTGGTGAAAGACACCAAATTTGTTTCAGTAGAATGGTCTTTAAAAAATCCATGCTGGTTAATTGATACACAGTGGCAGCGGCGTAAGTATTGTAGCGCGACCCCATTCTACCAATTTTTTTAGGTTTTAAGTCACGTAGTATCCGACACCGCATCAATGCGCCCAGACTGTTGGCAGATTTTTTCACAATGAAATTAAAAGCTCAAACCCAGACCCAGACCCAGCAAAAGAGTTAGAATAAAGAACTCCAAAATCCCTCTTTCATCAATCACTTGAGAGTAAGTCCAGCATCGTCATCGAGAACACGTGTAAGTAACTATTTAAAAATTTGAATTCGATTCGTTCTAGTTATCTTCATGTCATTAGGTGCTTATATCTGCATTAATCTAAACACGCTGAGATAGTGGGTTTGATTCCAGTCTACACACCTAATAAGAAATTTGAAGTACAGATAGTACCACAATATCAATTAAAATTTTGGTTTTTGGTCTTGGCTTAGCTTGGCTAGTTTTAAAACAACTAACGAAGTCAAGGAGAGAGTAGACAGCTAACATTTTTTATTGAATGAAAGAGAACACATTTTTCTGCTGTTAATATGACATTAACACAGACGAAGTAAACTTTTCCTTAAAATAAAAATATGAAATTAAAATCCTAACAATAAAATTAATAAATAAAATAAAATTAATAATTACTAATAAAGCTTAAAATTAAATAAATGATAAACCAATTAAATGGAAAGAATTAAAAACAAAACCAAAACTAGACCTTTAAAATAAAACTTAAAATTAAAAAGGTGAACTATGTACTTAAAGACATAGTTACAACAGTATAAAACTCTAGATTAAGTTAAAATCCCTTCCAACCGGACCAACAATGACGGCATTGCAAATTGTCAGAAGTGCCAAAGAATTTGAAATTTTCTAATGGAGTAACAACAAAATTGTAATAGATCTATTTACCGGTAGAGAGCAGAATCGTTTTTTAGCAAATGAAATGGAATGTAGATCTTATGATTTTTTTTTGTAAAATTGAAAGAAGTAGGTTGTATTGAAAAATAAGCTTCCCGGTACTGTTGTGTGTGTTTTAGTGTGACTTTTCGACCTCGAGTGACGACTCCTTTATCAGACTGAGCGATATTAAGAATAAGTTTCGTTTATACCATATGTGCGTATAAAAAGCAGGTAGAAAATTGATTGGGAGTTAAAAACATTAAACACTTTCGCACTATACCGATTACATGCTGACGCGTTACCAACGGCTGTTGACGTCTTTAAAGAGTACTGTCAAAATTTTTGACGAAAAGTCTTTCTATCAAATAGGAGGGAAATAATATAAAATTTGATAAATACCTTAAACTGCATATTGATGCACATCATCTATTCGTCCGTTTGTCTGTCCGAACGCACGATAGCTTAAGAACGCCTTGACCTAGGATGTTGAAATTTTGAATTTGTTTGTTTGGTCGAATTTTTACGGCTAAGTTCTTTGACAGGCAAAATTGTCATACTGCTTTGGGTAGCTGCTACAAAAGGTCCTTAAAACACGTGTTCAAGAATATTAGCTAATAAAGTCATAACGCATTGTGCTACGACTTCGAAATTTTTTATACGTTCGTTTTCTAAAAGTTACAGCTAAAGGTATGAATATGACGAAAATCCCATTAGTCCTTCGTGTAGCTGCCATATAAATATCATCTGAGAATTACTTCATTCAATGTACCTACGGAACTCACGTTTAACCACGAAGTAAAAATTTTTAACAAATAAGTTTTGAGTGAAAATGAAGTTCCAGTTTAATATTATAATTAGCGAAATCGCACTATTCCTTTGGGTGGCTTCCATACAAGAAATCATTAAAACACGTGTTCAAGGATATTGACCGATAACTTCAGAACACTTTGAGGTGAAAATATGAAATTTTGTCCAATTGAATAGTTCAATTGTTTTATATCGAGGAATTGGTATGAACGAAATTGAGTGAGTCTTTTGTATATCTATGCTATACAAGGATCCTTGAGCGGTAATAATTAAAAAGTCGATAAATCCTTAAGCTAGGAGGTCCAAATTTAATGGAAATTAGTTTTGAGTCAAAAGTAGAACCGTGTTTGCTATTGGGCGAAATCCCAATGTAGACATCGTTTTTAAATGGATCCAAAAAAAGGCCAAATATGCTCTAAAATTCCTTGAAAAAGGATAATTTTACTTTCGGTCATTTCATTTCAGATACGAAATTGAACAATAAAGAGGTTGTGTTAGACTGTAACGAGAGTCTTTAAAAACAGTAGAACTACATATGCACTCCTTATTCTGATTAATACCAACTACGATATAAATTGAAGTTCAGGTTGGTTTATCTATAGTATCTAGAGTCCACCCGATTGTAATTGCAGTATCTTTTTTGAAATTTTTTCCCGCATTTAATATCATCTGTTAACAATCAAGTAACTTAATGTTAGTGATAAGGTCAAAGGGTGTACCCAAGATGAAAGGACGTTTTATACATCTGGTCACTTAAGTACATACTCTAATTAATTTTTATATCATTATGTTAAGCAAATAAACTGATATATTTGTCTATCGAAAGATAAGACATGGTCATCTCCTTATATCATATCAAACCTGCCACCAGATTGAATATAATAAGAATTTGTCGATGGAAAATACCAAGATTTATTCCCTTTTTTTTTTTTTACGGCCGTCGTTATAACTTAGGGGGTCACCCTTTAATGCGATCGCACAGCTAAAACGACATAGGTTGGGGATAAAATGGTGTGGCAGGGGATTTAGGTCGGTGGATCGGGAGGGAAGCGTCTGAAGTGTCGGTGGACGTTGTTTTTGAACTACTGAAGGTTATACTTATCAGGAAACAGATCGGCCGGCAATGCGTTCCACATTACTGATGTTCGGGGGATAAAGGACTGCCTAAATTTCACTGTTCTCCACGAATGGGGCTGGACGGTATACTCGTGTGCGCGTGACGCTTGGCGAGTGTTACGGGGGACCACTAAGAGTGGGGGAATAAGTTCTTTTAGTTCCATACTACATTTACCATAAAAATATCGATAGTAAATACTGAGTACTCCGACATTTCGGCGATGCTCAAGGGAGTCTATAGAAGCTGCAACGGCTTCGTCTCCAATTAGTCGGAACGCATGTTTTTGGACACGGTTGAGCAAGGCTAAGTGGGATTTGGGGGCCCCAGCCCAGATATACGAATTGTACTCAAGACGTGGTCTGATATATGCCTTGCCTTGTAGCTAAGTCAGGCGCTGAAAAGAATTTCTTACACTTCCGTAGAATTCCAAGGCGTTTGGAAGCATCAATTGCGACATCAAAGATGTGTTGGCTCCAGTTTAGGTGGTTGTTAAATTTTACGCCTAGTAATTTGACTGACTGACTGTTTGTAGCGACTTTAATCTTAATATTAACATGCTTCACATTATCGAGTTATTGTTAGCCTGGACTTCTATCCAAAAAAAATAATAAAGTTACGCCCAGACTGTTGGCAGTTTTTGTTGTTGTTTACGTATCTTTTTTCAGTTTCAATTAAAATATCGACATAGAACTTTAGGGCTTGAATATCAAAATATGGAAAGAACGTTAAAATAAAAAATAATTCGATATCTTATCAGACTAAAGTTAAATGTCGGAACTCATAAAAAGATACACAATCATTTTACATCCTCTAAGGGGTTGAATATCGCAACATACTGAAACTCTAGCCCTTTGAAGTAAAACAGATACCATCTCATTGAACCTAAAGGATTTCTGGAAATTCATGAAAACTTGAACAATACCTTACACCCCGTTGGGCTTAAGATCGAAAAATGCTTAAATTTGTTTTTCCCGGTTTATATTTAAAGCCTTTAGAGGTGAAAGTGAATTCGATATCTTATTCGTGAAGATATACCTAAAAATTTTACACCCCTTTTGGGGTTGGATATCCAAAAATTTGGAAAAGCTTTTCTAGGCGCACAGAAGTGAAATTAATTTGTAAACTCGACATGCTTAACATATATGTATACCGATATTCGTGAAAATGTGAAAAAAAAACCTTTTCGCGAACATTTTCTTACTCCACGTTTGTAGGCCAATGAAAATCTGATCTGTTATTGCTTTAATTACTCCCCTAATACATCATCATATGCTACAAAATTCTTTTCTTGCCAGAAGTCTACTAGGCCTAACTCCTGTAAAATTTGTAAGATCATATTTGAGATATAAAAATTACATTTTTTGAAAAATGCCCATCACTTTTTTGCAAATGGTTCCACTATTATAGTTCAACATAAATTCAAAGTTTCAGCGTCTTAGCACTAGCGGTTCTTGACATCTAGAAACCAAAATTCACTTTATCTAATTCTTCAAAATAAAATTCATCTAAGACTCAAAATCAATTCTCTCCTTGAACGTAATGGAAATTTATTTAGAAATCTTAGACATGATTTGGAAACGATTTGTTTAACGTTCACTAAAATGAGTATGTGCGACTTATACATTCGGTTTTTAGAGCATTAGGTGAACTATTTTTAAATCGCAGTAAAGATTTATAAGTGAATGTTCAGTCCGTTTCGAGTTGCAGTTGAACTCGATTTCAAAGAATAAATTCGATTTCGTGATTTACTATCAAATCATATTCAGCGAAAATTTTTTTACTCGATTCGGCTTTGTTCGAAAAAGACTCTTTAATTTGGAAAAGTTTTTCAAATATGGTGATTCTTAATTTGAAGACTGTTTATTGTAGCTGACTGAAGATCAATGATATCGTCTTCATCTCGGGTATCATAACGTGTAATAAAAACGAGCTTTCATTTTTCTTTATCATTTTTTAATAATAAAGTATTGTGATCGACCTGAAATTTCAAAAAAATGTTCTGCTCTGAAATTTTGTATTTTCACGTTTTAGGACTAGTAAACCCCAAAAAGCCAAAAAAATGTCCGTCTGTCCGCCGTAGATGCCGTACGCCGTACGCAAAACCGTTTGAAGGTGCGTAGCTCTCAAATCCCTTGAGAAATTAAGTTGAAATTTTTATGGTGGGTAGAATGGGTAAGCCCCTATGAGTGGTATCTTTTGGAAGGGTAACCAGGAGCCTATTTGGAACGTTATTTTTTAGGTTGTCAGTCGCATAGTAACCTACACCGTAGCTCAGCCTTAACACGTTTCGGACTTCTACCCATTAAATAATAAAGTCGCGCCCAGACTGTTGACAGATTTTTTCTGATACGAAATTGGAATCGGTACGAGAAAATATTCGAATGTCGCGTAAACATGGCTATATCTAAATCAAACCGAACATTTGCTTCTTAAATGAAACTGCATTTCTTCTCGCTTCAAACTTTAAGCAACCCCTAGGCTCAATTTTTATTTTAAATCCACCGAACCTACGAATAACTGCAGGCACTTTTCAAAACTCCACCCGAAACTCCGTCTTTATTTGGCTCTCTTTGCATTACCCAGATGCCATTCGGGAATACTTCTATGTCCCGAAGGTGCATCATGCACCAAGTTCCTGCCACCAGGACTTTATTCTACTTGGCGTGACTTTCAAAAGAAATTCCTTTACGCCCGGATAAACCACGACGAAAATTATTCTGATGATGAAGCGTCTAACCCAGTGTCGTTTTGCGACGCTGCATTTCACATTGTATTCGGGGATGAGCTGGAATGCAAATAAATCAACGGAAAATGCATAATCCTAAACGCGACGACATTATGATGACAAATGTCGTGTTTAATATTCGGGAAATATGTCAATGTTCTGGGAATATGAAAGCATCCTTGGCATAAGGATAATTAAATGTGCCACTGATCTGCAGAGTATTAGCCAGGCGTGGTCCTCGAGAGCGGGTATGTTGTGATAGCCACGACTATCACATGACTTCGAAATACTCATCCTGACGGATGACCTAAATGGGAATTCCGAAATAATAAGAATTTGCATAGCTCCAGGATCGATAAAAACCACTGTAACAAAACTAGGGGCGCCCGCATAAATAATGGCCCGGAAGCAAGAAAGCCTAGTCTTGCCAGTGGCGCTACGCCTACTCTGTCATAGACCACCAATTGAGTGGTTCCGTCATAAAAATTAACACGGACAAAATATGGAAATGTCGTCCTGTAAATAGCTTCATATCCTCGGAACACCTTTCGAGCTGACCTACCTGAAAGTCGTCGAGTCGCATGTCGAAGTTGCGTGCCACGCCAATACGAAAATCGACCTAACTAGCAGGCACTAAGCGGAAGGCCACTAGAAAGCAGGATGCTCAGTTTAAGGTAATTCGATAATTCCGAGACCAATTAGTGGACTAATGAATCTATTCCACCCACTACTTTCGACTCGCTTTGGCCAACCTAATTTAAGGTCGCAAGATAATAGAGCGCACGATGGACGACGTGAATTACCTTCGCAGGTATTTACTTCCGGGACTGTTATCGAGATTAGAACTCGGAGAGTGAACGTTATCCGGATCCTGTTCACTATGCGAGGAGGAACGCGGCTATAGTTGGTCTCAGGATGCGGTGCTCAGTAGCACAAGCACGTGTCTGGAAGGCCATAAAACATGCCACGAAGTAAATTGACCATTTTATGTGGGCTTGCGGCTATTATGGTGCATAAGAGCGACCTTTACAGGATGAATCCTATATGTTTATGGCGAAGTAGTGCTTAGATTCCATAACTTTCAAATGGAGCTTGTATTTTCTCATTGGGGTCAGTATTACTTTCAACGAGTTTTTCTTTAACAGTGCAGTTCGAGTGGCGATGGTCGAACTCATTTGGATGGCTCCAAATTAAAATTGTTATTATTGTAATAATCTTCTTAAACTGGGCAGAATTTATTGAAAGTGTATTAAGGGACACAATCTTTAATTTAACAATAATTCTTTAAGGCACTGTAAGAATCCAAATTTTGCAATCTCTTTAGATGACTAGATGGAAATGTGACTCGAAATCTACTGAAGCCAGACTGGATAGTAGACAGTCCAGAAATTATATGACCTTTCATTCCAAATAATTGCTCTGGATGCTTCGAAATCGAATAATTTAATTTTTTGGTTCCTGCTAATTCAGTTCAATTTTCATATTTTTGTAACCCTGCATTTTTTGTATTTTCACGTTTCAGGGCTAGTAGTCCGCCGTATACTAGAAGGGTCGAATCTCCCAAACTCTTTGATATATTAAGTTTAAATTTGGTTTTGTGAGTTGTGTGGACCTCTTTAAGTGGTAATATTTTAAAGGGTGCTAGTGTAAGGGTGTTTTAAACGAGAAAATTGATTTCTATATCTCACTAATCGCTTATGCTAGAAAGTTGAAACTTGAGATTTATATAGAGATAAAATAGTAGAGCCTTTTCGAGAGCTTAAAAGATAAAACCGAGACTTTCTAAAATTCATATCTTCTGAACGGTTCAAAGCACTGAGCTGAAATTTGGTAATTGTTTAATTGTTTGTTGGCATACTACTAAATATTAGAAAAAAAATCTGCCAACAGTCTGTGCGCAACTTTATTATTTTTTGGGTAGAAGTTCGGAACGAGTTTAATTCTGAGATATGGTGTAGGTTGCTATGTGACTGAAAACCTAAAAAAAATTCGAAAAGTGGTTAGAATGGGGTCGCGCTAGAACACTTACGCCGCTGCCACATATAACATATGAATTGCATAATTGGGTCATACTCCGGGACGAGGTCTAAGTCGTAGTATAATATCATTGCACCTTCTTTGGGGTTGAATATCCAAAAATCCTGAAATGAGTTTTTAGATATATATAGAAATCCCGACGAAGTGAAAACCAGTTCAATGTCTTATCACTCCTAAGAGATTTGACGGAATTCGTGAAAACGAGTTCAACCCGTTTATAGCCTATGAGGGGTTGAAAAGGAAAAAAAACGAGTTTCAGGCTATTATAAAACAGGCCCATGGAAGATAAAATTTATTCAATATCTAATCAGACCTGAGTGATACGGCTGAATTCGTTAAAATGTATACAACCCCTTAGGGGTCGAATTTCCTGAAAACACTTTCGAGGTATTGATATGAAGAATCCGTGAAATGAAAATGAATTCATAATTTTAGAAGACAAAATTTGTGAAAATGTAAGCATTTCGTTTTCACTGATCACTTTTTTGTAGCCCCCCCCCTTCTTCCGTACTTCCGTATACCAATAGATACTTCAATATTTTTTCTACGTATAGTCACCAAGTTCCAACTTTTTCGCACATGCCGTTCTATATATATGAAAAGCACCCTCCACCCCCGTAGCATACTGCCTCTATAAAAAATTATAATTTTTCTACACGCCACTACTACAGCTCTATCTAAATACCAAGTTTTAGCTTTCCATCATTATAGGTTCTCGAGATATAAAAATCATAACGGTTTCCTTTCCACCTACACCCCTTACAACCCGTTCCACAAAAAAAAAATTTCTTGCTAGGAATCCATTAGGCCTACTTCTGATAAAAATTCTAAGCTCATATCTTACACTGTTCTTGAGATATGGGACGTGATGTTTTTGAAAAATTCTTATTTCCTCCACTTCCATGCTTTACCGCCCTTTTGAAAAATTTTACTTTCAGCAAACTTTATTTGTCAACCTTTATTCAGAAACCGTTTTCTAGTGCAATTGGTTCGTGAGACATAGTAATCTAAAGTTTTTCCACCCCTTTCCCGCAGCCACTGCCAAACACTAAAAAAAATTTTTTCGATCTATTCTCCTAGTATAGCTACAAATGTTTATTAAGTTATAATTTCGTGACATTAACCCTTTAGGAGATATGGATTTTAGAATGACTCGATCTCGGCTTTCGAGCGTTTCGGATGCATTATTATTCCCCCCACTCACACACCCCTTCACCCACATCAGCAATTTTTTGGTAAATGGGTCCACTATCGAAGCTCTATATAAATTCTAAGTTTCAGCCTTCTAACATATGCGCTTACTGAGATCTAGAAACCAAAATTTTTCGTCTAAGACGCTTCTCCCACCTTCCCCCTCACACTCCCAACCCTTAAAAAGTGGTCACTTAAAGGGGCCTACCAAGTATATTCAGAAAAAAAATTTCAATTTAAAGCTCATAGGGTTCGGGAGCTATAAGCCCTCAAACGTTTTGCGTACGGCGGACGGCGTACAGACGGACCGACATTTTTTTTTGCTTTTTTCGTGTTTATTAGTCATGAAACGTGGAAAAAAAATTGTTCAGGGTAGCAAAATTTTTTTTTTAAAAATCGATAACAATACTTTATTATTGAAATAATAAAGTAAAATGACTATGAGTAGTGGTGTGTAGGAGTGCGAGGTGAAAACTTTGAATTGCGATAGCTTGCAAGCCAATTAGTCATGTAGTATGAAATTTGGTTTCTGTATGTAAATTTTCTGTATACAATATTTCAAAATCGCTGACCAAGGCGGTCCGATGTCATTTGCCAAAATCATCTACTCTAGCTACTCGAAGGAGTAGAATGATTTTGTCCATTCGTAGTTAGCCTTACAAATTCGAACAAACATCCAGATTTAAAATTTCAAGATCCTGGATGAAGGCGTTCTTGAGTTATCGTGCGTACGGACAGACAGATGGACGGACGGGCAAACAAACAGATGGACAGACGGAAAGACGGACAGACGGACAGACGAACAGACAAACAGACGGACAGACGAACAGACGAACAGACGGAAAGACGGACACACGTACAGACTGACAGAAGGACAGACGGAAAGACGGACAGACGGACAGACGGACAGACGGACAGACGGACAGACGGACAGACGGACAGACGGACAGACGGACAGACGGACAGACGGACAGACGGACAGACGGACAGACGGACAGACGGACAGACGGACAGACTGACAGACGGACAGACGGACAGACGAACAGACGGACAGATGGGCAGACGGACAGATGGATAGACGGACGGACAGCAAGCTGACTGCCGGTTTTTGGTCAAAAATGAAAAAAAATATCTAAATAACATTTCTTTGTCCGAGACTCGGTTCTATACGTTACAAACTTTTGGGCTATATTCAATTTATAATTCTGTCAGTTTTTACCAAGATTATAAAAATATAGAACATAAAACATCGACACCCTTACGGGTTAAATAAAAAATTCTAAAACCGATTTTTTGCGATTAAATATAAAGTTTATTAAAGTAAAAAAACAATTCGATATCTCATCAGACCTAAGTGATATGCCAGAATTCGAAAACGTACACAATCATTCGATCTCATTATACCTAAAAGATTTGTCGGAGTTGAAAACTTTAGCAATACCTTACACCCTTGAAAATCAAAAAACGATTAGATAGATAGATGTTTATTTCGTTCGAAAAAAAAATATTTATTAATACAGTATTTCTGTTCAGTTGGTGCTCAGACTTAATATCTTTCAACCATAACAATTCATATTTTTTTTTGTGCATAAATTTAAACCTATTTCTAAATAATATTTTAATTTGCATAAGGAAAATTTAACCTACAAAAATCTTATTGGTGCTTTAATTACAATATCATTAAATCGATATATCATTACACCTACGAAATATATCGGAATTAGTGAAAATGTATACAGCCAATTTACACCTCCTTGGGGGCTGGATATCGAAAAATGTTGGAAAACGTTTCTAGACGTTTATATAAAGAGCTCGCAGAAGCAAATTAATTTGTTAACTCGACATGCCTAAAAGATATAACGAAATTCGTGAAAATGTGAAAAATAAACCTTTTCACGGACACTGTTCTCACTCCACCTTTGTACGCTAGTGAAAATCTGAATTTTTTGGCTTAAAATACTTCTGTAGTACATTTCATTATACAGGGTGCCCCAAAATGAACCACCCTATTGGAAGATGTTATAACTTTTGCAAATGGCGGAAACCGTCAGTTTTGTTTTGATATACATCAAGAGTTGCTGGAACGCTACCTGGTTCCGATTTGATTTGTTCGTCCGGCGTATGTTGCCAAAAGGTAGGTCTATTTATGAAGTCGGGAGCATCGTTTGGAAAGGCGTCCACAAATTCATCCATCTGTGGAAGGATATAGCAAATTCATCGTTCGTATCCTTCGATGCGCTCGTCTTATATTTATATTTATATATATTTGCATATTTCGCACTAAAAAAATAATCAAAAATTTGTGGTTTAGCGTACAATTAAAGTTGTACTGCTTTTAAAAGACCTTCACTTTCTCTACCAATTTTTCGATTTGTTCGGAATAGGGATCTTCTGGGTAGGGCACCCCGAATCCGGTATACTTCTCTTCGAATTCTTCGACAATTGGTAAAAATGCCGGTCTTACATTTGCTCTGTAGTACTCTATACTGTAGTTAATGTCTTTCTTTTCTGCTGGCAGAGATTCCACTCTCCTAGTTAACGAAGTTTTGATCAATTTAAATTCGTTTATATTTTAACCAATAGCTTACTCAATGTAGGACTTGTTCTTTGCTTGTACGCTTCGAAGATTTTGCACCTGGTTCTTGCGGCACCTTTTAAATAATTCCACATAATTGACCGAAGCTGTGAGAAACCTTTTCAAACTAATTGCACGTTTTTAATTATTTATGTAAATTTCCAATAACATTTCCGTTTCTATAATAAACGGGGCTCCAATGTAAACTTTGTTTCCAATTTTATTTTATTTTTTAAATTTTACAAGTTCAAGTTAAAACATTTTCATTTAAAAAAAATATTGCGTGACGGAATTTGATAAAGATTTATTTTGTAAATGTCGAAATAAAATTTCTCGTCAATGTCCAGATACAATTATCGCGATAGTGCTATCAACTATCTCGTCAAACGTGATAGTGCGATAGTGCGAAAGTAACTATCGAGAAGTTTACATGATGAGAGTTATGATGATAGTAATTATCATGACATCAACTATCGCAAAAACTATGACCGTGTAAACGGGGCTTGAGATATAGGAAGTCTTCAAACACCCCCGTTAGCCGTATCTTGCTACTCCTATCAACAATTTTATTTTTCTAGGATGCCTCTATAATTTCTCTATATAGTCGTCAATTTTTAGCTTTCTACCCTTAGCGACTTTTGAGAAATAAAAATCAGAATTCTCCATGACAGATGCAAGAGTTCTTGTCGAACAAGCGACTCAAAGGTTGGAATCAAAATAATGGCGAGGGGAGTCAATTTATAAACAAGAAGCAAAATTCAACCACCTGCTCTTTCGTTATTTTTCGTCCGAGCCTTTCAAGCCTATTACAAAGTTTTGGCCTTCGTTTAATCTTAAACTTTCATCTATCAGTAAAATTTTGATTTTTCACGAAGAAAATTGAAGCCTCCCCAACAATTCATTTTATCCTGATACAGCCCTAAATAATTAAACTATGTAAATTCTGTAATAGCCTGAACGAGGGAGGAAAAACTCCATATTCTCACACAGATGCCTGCTCCTTTAGCTTTTCTTAAGGTTCGTTTAAATCAAAAGGAAATTTCAATAAAGCCATGTGCTTCAAACGAGATTAGGTATTATAGGTGTAGTTGAATCAACTAAGCTGATCCAGATCCCGAAGGCGGGGGAGGTGGCTCAGTGAGGCACTAGAAGTTAATTGTTTCATATTTTCCATGAAGTATAGACTGAATAAAGGCGACGTCTTTGTTCACTTCACGGAGGGTGACTTGTGCCGCCTGACGAGAGCGCAATCTTAAAGTTTCGCCAGACAAGCAACATTTGCGGGAAATTATTCATTTAATTTAACTATTAAAAATAATGGCAATTTTGAAAGTAAAAAATTATGATAATTTTATGAGAGCTTATGGGTATAACATGAGAGGATAATTTCTTAATATTAAATTTTATTGCATTGGCTGTAGAGCGCGTTGAAAAAAACCTGAATATTACTACACTTTCTAGAGCAAAGAAAGGTATTTGTCGACTACTACTACATTATCGACGGACTAACGTTTTCCCATTAATGGCAAAAGTTCGTCTTGCAGTGTAATCTCTTTGCAGACAATAGGTCCTTAATTTACCAAAACCACAGTCGAAAGGTTCTGGCTGTTCCCAGGACAAAGTAATTTTCTCGACAATCGCAACTGCTTCCTGTTCCCTTCGGAGGCAATCACATAAGCATCTTGTTAATTGTTTCCAAGACCCTAACAAAGATATTGATGAGGCGCCGTCCATAGTTTCTGCGACTATATACTCGCCCGCAGTGGGCAATAACTTGGTGAAAATATCACGACATCGTCTTAAAATTCGGAAGTGAGGAGCTAGGGTGAACACTTTGAGTACAAAATCATCGAAGATGGAAACCGATTCAAAGGGCGGAAAAGACTGGAAGGGCGGCTTCCGGGAAGACAAATGGAGCACACGGAATTCTACGAAAGTTTGGTGAACCGAAACTTTTTAATTATTCTTTGAACGAAAATTTCGCTATTTTTCGGGGATGGAAGAACCTAGGTTACAAATCCAAAGAACTGGGGACAAAAGTTTGCATTGACAAATTTCTTCAGGGCGTAAAGGTTTTTTTTTAAGGGTTTTATGAACTAGTTTTTTACATCGCCGAAGTATGATCGTGGCAGTTTAGCTATTAATTAATCTTTAAAAAAAAGTCTCAAAAGTTTTAATGAAGTGAAGTGTCCATAAAACGATACTGTAGGCCTTAAGACGTTTCTTGTTTTCAACTTAAAATTTATCTTTCTTAAGGGTGTTTCAGTAGGAACGCTTGAAATTAGTTAGGTTATAGCGGACATGTTGTTAAAGCAACATCCGTTGAATTTATTGTGAATTGTTCAGTGATGTATGGCAAATCACCATGGAAGGTTTATAGCGTTGAACAACGTGTGCAAACCATCAAATTTTATTTTCAAAATCCGAACTCCGTTCGAAAAACGTTCCGCGTATTGCGTGGTTTTTATCGACGAGGCCCATTTCTTAATGCATGGATGTGTTTGTTTACGATGGCGCTACAGTTCAAATCGGACCTTGACCTCCTCCGTCTCCAGCCTTCTCGGTTGAGTGACCGCGTCCTCCAGTTTGTGAATCTTAGCAGTGATTTGCTGTCTGCGTCAATAGAGTCCTGCCAGCACTTTCGTGGGTTTCCAACTGGTCTTTGTCCATTAACTTTTCCCTTTAGTGTGCGTTTGTGGATTCTTCCGTCATCCATCCGCTCAACATGACCTGCCCAGTGTAGCTTTTTGAATTTGATGAGGATCGATACTTCCGGATTATCAAAGATGGCATACAATTCTCTATTGTATCGTGTTCTCCAGATCGATTCTTTTCTCACATGTCCGAGGATTCTTCTGAGAACTTTTCTTTCAAAGGCGTTAACTAATTTTTCGGACGCCTGAGTCAATGTCCACGTTTCGCTGCCATAGCATAGCACAGGTCTTATAATTCTTTTGTATGAATGGATGTGTGAACAACCAAAATTGTCGGATTTGGGACGATACCAATCCACCCGAGATACACCAGCACCAAATGCATCCCGAGAAGGTCACTGCTTGGTCCGGATTTTGGTCTGGGGAAATCATCGGTTCGTACTTCTTCCAAAACGAAACTGGCGTTGCCATAACCGTCAAACGATCGGTGATGAGCAACTTCTTGTGGCCTAAACTGGATGATATGGATACCGACGACATGGGGTTCCAACAGGACGGCGCTACGTGCCACACAGC
Organism: Beris morrisii; assembly: GCA_951812415.1. Taxonomy (NCBI): domain Eukaryota; kingdom Metazoa; phylum Arthropoda; class Insecta; order Diptera; family Stratiomyidae; genus Beris; species Beris morrisii. The sequence goes on along the minus strand of OX638312.1, from coordinate 112,843,598 downwards.
GCATGTCACGATGGACATTCTGCACGAAATGCCGCGTTTCTACTATCGCCTTCATGTGCATTGGATGATGCGAACAAGTGCGTATGCGTAAGTGGAAACGGTACATTCGCGTTAGTTTCCAACTCAAGTCAAGAATCGTTTATATTTGCGTCGATGGCGGTGTTTGGATGTACATCAAAGGGATGTACGTTGAGCTCGAATGTAGTGTTTCCACTATCGCCTATGCGAAGACACTACCCCAGCGGGAAAAAGAGTTCTGAAGACTGCAATTCGTAAACATTCCGATTCAATGGATGGAAGAATTACCATACTATTCATATTACATTTTTTCTGGAATGTTGACGGAATGATTCTCTATACATTTTTCTGAATACGAAAAAGACACATTCTAATAATCTTGTATAAACTATAATATGGGTGATATTATTCCCGTGACAGCTGAAGAGGTTCTACTGACACTACGAAAAGTGACCGACAACAAAACACCTGGTCTGGACGGCATCCCTAACGTAGCGATGTAAACGGCCATCCGGACGGATCCCGAGACGTTCGCGCACAGCATGTCTCAACGAAGGAGTGTTCCCCGCTTTTTGGAAGCTCCAAAGACTGGTGCTACTATTGAAGCCCGGAAAGCAACCTGAACAACCATCGGCATACCGGCCACTATGGTTCCTGGACTCATTGGGAAAAGTACTGGAGAGCATTATCAGTAACCGACTGCAGGAATCACTCGAGAGACCTGGAGGTCTATCTGAGCAACAATTTGGATTTCGCCGAGGGAGATCCACCATCGACGCCATCCATGCTGTCATGAGATTTGCGCGTGATGCGACATCCGGTGAAAGATGGAAAAACGGCGACAAAAAGTACTGCGCAATGGTAACACTTGACGACAAGAATGCCTTCAACTCAGCGAGCTGGTTGCGAATAATGCAAGCAGTAAATAGTTTCAAGGTGCCGGGATACTTACAGCGAAGCATAGCTAACTACTTCGAAGAAAGAGTTCTTCTGTATGACACCGAGGACGGCGTCAAGCGTTTCACGAGGAGTCCCACAGGGCTCAGTGCTTGGCCCACATTATAGAACATCATGCATAATGACGTTTTTTGCATCGAGCTTCCAATAGACACCACATTGGTTGGTAATGCGGATGATATCGCACTAGTGGCTGGTAGTAGCGAAACATATCCATAACTTGGAAGTTCTTTGCAGTGATGCGATCGATAGAAATACGCAGTGGTTAAGTAGTGTGGACCTGGAGTTGGCTTCGCTCTTTTGAGCTCTCGAAAAGTGCGCGAAATTTTCACATTCAGAGCCGGAGAGCACGAGGTCATCTCGCAGCCAAATCTGCGATATCTTGGGGTGTTAATTGACACTCGGATGTCCTTCAAGGACCATCTTCTGGCAATCAGCGAAAAAGCTTCAAAGGTGAATGGTGCACTCTCACGCATCATATGTCAAACATTGGAGGACCACGCTCCAGCAGGCGAAAACTATTAGCAACGGTTCCGTAATACCCTAGGCAGACGACGCATTCGAATGATCATTCCTAGTCGAATGATAATTCCTCATCACGTCTGTCTTAATGAAATTGTCGAATTGGTCATTCATTCCATCATTCCAATTACAATTGCGAAATGGTAATTAAGAGATTCATTTGTAATTCGTTCAACCGCTAGCAACGCCATCTAGCGTCAAGCTCTATGAAACTACCATGAAACTAGTGGAACAAGTGGAAAATCAGGTGTTCCAACGTCAAAATTGTTCTATTTATTTCATGTTTGCATTAATTACGATCAATCTTTTTAACATTTCATTCACAATTGCTGACATATCAGCACTTTTCTATCAATCTATTTCAAGAGATAATACGTAGCCGTGTGCCAATGCAAAAATAATAATAATAATAATCAATGGCCCAACAGCCCAAATTGGGCCTAGGCCTTGAAGTATGGTAATGCTAGAGTTACTTCATTACTAGACCAACGGAACACTATGAGGTGAAGTGGTCAGCCACACGCTCGTCCGTGATTATTACCCCGATTTTTAACTTAGGTACTCATTTACAGCTGAGTGAACTGGCACCCAATCCCATTTCCGAAAATTGCTTGTCGCCAAGCAGATTTGAACCTGGTACCAGGTGCGCCGAAGGCAAGCGCTCTAACCACTAAGCCACCCAGACTGCAAAATGCAAAAATGCCAACTTTTATTCAGCATTCCCACAACAATAATATTTTAACAGATTGAATGTAATTCCGATAGACGTGTGTCAATGTTAAATCTCATTGATCATTGAATACGAATGATCATTCCCCAATGTACATACGAATGCGTCGTCTGCCTAGGGTATAATGCTACGCTGCACCATTCTAGGCAGATGCAACGAAGAAGAAATCGTATATAGCAGGAATCCGATCAATCTATCGTCTTAGCGCACTGGGGATTGCTAGTGCTTTTCGAACAGTGTCCGATGAAGCAATCGGAGTAATATCGGCAATGTTACCAATTGGCATACAAGCGTGTGAACTTCGGCGACTCTATGTAGCAGCAGATGCAGCATCGAAAGCAGACGAGCGACGGCGCAGTATCCAGGAATGGTAAGGACGCTGGAAAAGCGCGAACAAAAGGAGATGGACATTCACATTGATCCCAAACATCGACAGCTGGATAAGCCGCAAACACGGAGAAGTGGACTTCTATGAGACTCAGCTACTCAGCAGTATCTTCACCGCTTCAAGCATGAGGAAGACCCGTTCTGTCCCAACTGCCCCCACGAGATTGAGGACGCGCGGCATATCTTACTGCACTGCCCGCGCTTCGACGTCGACCGAGCCGAGGTTGCGGAGGCCTTCGGAGAAGCTCCGAGCACAGAAAACTTCGTTAGACACATTTGCGACACAGCCCTCAAGTGGCAAGCTTTCCAGACTACTTCGCCACGTTGAGCGAATAAGAAACATCCAACGCGACGCATCACAGGAGACGACTGACTAGACTAGACAGACAATAACTGACGGTTTTAGCAATATTGCTATGACGGCCTCCCGACGCAATACCTAACGGTTCCGGGAGGATCCATCCGTACGACTGAGGAGATGTTTAGCGGGTTAAAGTCCCGCACTGACTTAGGCTTCCGAGGCTTTTACTCCTCGTTTAAAAAAAAAACATTACTCGTATGCCCGCTGGGATTGAACTGAACACTTGCAAGCCCAACCAGTGCCACAAACATTCGCATTGACATTCGCGTCGATGGCGGTTTTTGACGCACATCAAAGGGATGTGCGTAGAGCACGAATGTGCTGTTTCCACTATCGTCTAGACATTCGCGTTCATCGCACATGTCCAATGCACATGAAGGCGATAGTGGAAACGCGGCAAAGATTCGAGAGCTTAACTGGCCACCGTGATCGTGCGATTTAACGCCTTTACAGTTATTCCTTTGGGACTATCTTAAACAGCAGATCGGTGCGTATAATCCGCAAACAAAGATCACCTTTAAGTCAACATAACGAACGCCATCCAGCAAATTCAGCCAGATTTATGTGACAAAGTCATCGAAAATTGGACCTCTCGAATACGTGCCACCAAGCAAAGCTGGGTCTGACATTTGAAAGAAGTTATATTCCATAATTAATGCCATAAAATATTCTTTCAAATAAAAAAATAATTGGGTGGATATTTCACACACAACTTGTTTTATTCACATTTAAAAATTGAACGTCCCTATTGGAAGACCCCATATAAGGACCAGGAGCGAATTGTCTTTGTTCAATTTGATGTTTAGATAAATTTATTATAATCAATTTTTAGTTGATATCTAAGGCTAAATTTTTCCATAGTTTGGCAACTCCATCCAATAGCTACTATACAAAATTTATTAAAACATGTAGTCATACGTATTGCATCTCTATAGCCGGAACGGTTAAGCTATCAAACAATCACACAATATCCTTGGAGAACAGTGACATTCAGCGAACTTAAGGCCTAATTACTGGAGAACCTGATTGTTTACTGGTGGTTACAATTGGAATTGTAGAAATTTTTAAAAGTTTTGCTAATTGAAAGTTTCCCTACTGCCTCGGAGCACTACCATATAAAACCTAAAGAGTAACCAGCCTGCAATTTGAAGCGTTATTTTTTAGATTACCAGTCGAATAGTAGCCTACACTGCATCACAGTATTAAACGCGTTCCGGAGTTCTACCCAAACAATAATAAAGTTGTGCCCAGGATGTTGGCAGATTTTTGAATTTGTAATATGGTGTAGCAGAAGAAACTAATTCGCATCAAATATTAAGGAAGTCTCACAGGAACGCAAGAGTATTTTGTTCAGAGTAGCTTCTTTACTCCACTGTAATAGAACGGACCAAAGCGAAGTAGAGTTGCGGTTCAAAAGAAGTGGACCATTTTTCTACTTTGCAACACGTGGATTGCCAGGTTGGGTACCTTTATGCCTATCCGAAATGAAGGAATCCTATACCTGTGCCAGTAATGCTGTGCTAAAAATATTCAAATTAAAAATAAACGAAACACAACCCCTAAAGCTTACCTATAATCCACTCAACCTTCTTTCAACATCCTTTGTACAGCGGTAATGATTTTTAAATTTCCTATTACAAATAAATTGCTGAAAAAATGAAACAATCATTTCATTTCGCGTTTTACATTTTCATTCCGTAGTCGAAAAATTTCTTGCCATAGAAGTTAATTAATTTAATAAACTTTTCTCTCTGTTTCATGAATAATTTACTCCATTAAAGGTAACATGTTTCGTTTCATACTTTTCCAAAAATATCGTTAAGTACTGACTGTTAGAACTTCTCTACTAAAGTCGAGATACTTGTGTTAAACTTCAGATAGAAAAGTATCTGCTCCATCTATACGTCGGTTTGCGTGGTAGAATTCAATGACGGGCAATTAATATAACACGGGGCACACTTTCTCACACGGCTGGCAAAGACATGGGCACGGAGCCAGGTGCTCTTAAAATTATTTCTCCAATTAAATATGCAAATTCATTGTAATAAATTCTTATCCATTGTTGTTATTTGGATAAGATTGAAGCGGTGTTTTTCTGAATGTTTTTGGAAAAATTTTAGTTTTTTAGTCTTACGTGTAAACAAAATTGATTTCGATATCTCGCGAACACCTGATGCTAGAAAGTTGATGATATACATTACGTAGAATATAAATTTCATTAATGCTTTATGGTTTCTGATTTTTTTAATCTGGTTTTTAAGAGCTCAATTTGGGAATGAAGTAAAGGAATATTCAGATTTTAAAAATCCAGAAGAGCTAATCATTGAATTGCACTAGTGACGATTTCAGATTGTCTATTATTGTTTTCTTCTTCCATAATCTACCAGAGCCGCCGTAATCTATAAAGGGAGAAGACCTTCTTCATCTTGTTTTCAGGAACGCGTCAAACTTCGATATCTTATCAGACGTAAGTGATTTGTCGGAATTCGTAAAAACGCACACATTAATTTTACGCCCTCTTAGTGGTTGAATATCGCAAAATCCTGAAATTTATTTTAGATAACCTTATATAAAGCCGGGTGAAGTAAAAGCGAATTTGATCTATCTCATTGCCCCTAAAAAATTAATTCGTGAAAACTTCAACAATACCTTACCTAAGGGATTTAATATAGAAAAATACTTCGGTTTTTTCTTCGATTAAATTTAAAGCTTTTAGAAGTGCAAGTGAACTCGATATCTCATTAGACCTAAGAAATATATCGGAATTCGTGAAAATGTACACAACCACTTTACACCCCCTTCGGGATTGTGTACAGAAAAATTTAAAAAAAATTGTTGGGTGCTTATTTAAAGAGTACGCTGAAGTAACATTAATCTGATAACTCGACCCATTGGCGGTCTATGTGTTTGGTTGCATCAGCGGCCACCCACCTTACCTAGCTCGAAATGCCTAAAAGAAAAATGTGGCAAATACCCCTTCCACGACCATTCTTTTTACTCATCCTTTGTTCAAAAATAAATCTGAAGTTTTTTTTGCTTTAATTACGCCTGTACGTCATATACATATACTTACGAAGTCTCAACTTTCTAGCATAAGCCGCTTGTGAGATATAAAAAAGCACTCCTACCACCGTACATTGCTATCTCTGTCAAAAATTTTATTTTTTTCTTTATTCAGTTCAATGGAATCATCTTATAATCTCATAAACGCAAACCAAATTTTATCTTGCAGGTACAATTGGTTCCGAAGATATAGACACAATAAATTCATAAATTCTAAACTACCAAACATTTTTTTGAGATAATGATAATTTCAAAGGGAACAAACAATTTTGTTAATATGATTTCATCACTCATCTGTTTCTTACCTATATAGCCGGCATGGTCTATTTTTTTTTTGTCTTGCATATTTTAGAGGACTTGGTATTTCGCAAAACGAAAACCATTCTTTTCTGACAAACCGTTGCATAACTTCTCTTTTTTTGCACATTTCGGTGCTACCTAATAATTTAAAAAAATCTGCCAAAAGTCTGGGCGCAACTTTATTATTCTATGAGTTGAAGTCCGAAACGTATGGTTATTCCTTAAGTTATCTGTCGCATTGTAACCAACACCGCAGCTCAGCATTAAACACGTTTCGGACTTCTACCCATAAAATAATAAAGTTGCACCCAGACTGTTGTCAATTTTTATACTCTAGATGAAATCATATAGAGTATTATAAGTTTAATCCAGCCCAAAAGTTTGTAACGCATAGAACCGAGCCTCGGACGAAAAAAAGTTATATATTATTTTTTGTTTATTTGTGGCCAAAAACCTCAAATCCGCCTGACGTCCGTCCGTCCGTCCGTCCGTCCGTCCGTCCGTCTGTCCGTTAGCACGATAACTCAAGAACGCCTTCACCTAGGATCATGAAATTTTGAATCTGGATGTTTGGTTGAATTTGTAAGGCTAAGTTCGTTAACGGGCAAAATCGTCCTACTCCTTCGGGTACCTGCCATACAAAATGTCCTTAAAACACGTGTTCAAGAATATTACCAATAACTTCAGAACGGTTTTAGCTACGTCTTTGAAATTTTGTATGTAGTATTTTTCCAATAGTTTGAGTTAAATGTATGATTATGAAAAAAATCCTATTAGTCCTTCGTGTAGCTGCCATACAAATATCCTGTCAAAACGTTATCACTTAATTTACGGAACTCGCTATAACTCAAGTAATCTTTTAGCTACGAATTCGGAATTTTGTACAAATTAGTTTTGAGTAAAAAGGAAGTTCGAGTTTACTAATCAGCGAAATCCTTTTACTCCTTCTGGTAGTTGCCATACAAAATGTTCTTAAAACACGTGTTCAACAATATTTTCCGATAATTTTTGAACGCTTCAAGCTACGAATTTGAAATTTTGTACACATTAATTTTTGAATAGTTCCAAGGAAAAGGATAAATATGTAAGAAATCGAGTGAGTCCTTCCTGCACCTCCCATGTGAAAGTCCTTTAAAAAGGACATTTTTTTTCGATGACTTACCCAGTTCATGGTATGAAGTTAAACACTGAATATTGTCTTTTAGTTTTGAGTAGCAATCTAATAGCAGTCCTTAATAAAGGACATACAACATGCACACACGTAATTATACTTTATCCCCAACTACAATATAAATCGGAGTTCAGTATTCATCTAGAGTATTATACGATTGGCTTGCAGCCGATCGTGACTGCAGTATGTTTTCTTATTTATTTACGTATTTCTGTTTTCAATAGATGATTCAATAGAAGTGAAAGTGAATTCGATCTCATTAAACCTAAAAAAAAATTCGGAATTCGTCAAAACTTGAACAATATCTTACTACCCAGGGGATTTAATATCAAAAAATACTTAAATCGGTTTATTCCCCGACTATATGGTATTCAAAGCATTTAGAAGTGAAAATGATTTCTCATTAGACCTAAGAAAAATATCGAAATTCGTGAAAAAGTACATAACCGCCTTACACCTCCTTAGGGGTTAGATATTGAAAAATTTGGAAAAACGTTTCTAGGCGCTTTTCAAGAGCCTGCAGAAGTAAATTTTATTTGATAGCTCGAAATGTCTAAAAGATTTAACGAAATTCGTGAAAGTGTGGGAAAACCCCTTTTCACGAACATTTTTTTTACTCCGTCTTTGTTCACAAATGAAAATATAAAATTTTTTTTTGTTTTTATTACTTTTTTTACTTTATTACTTTTTTATTATCACATCTACATATAGGTACTAAGTTTCAACTTTCTAGCATAAGCCGTTTCTGAGATATGAACAACCAACCCCACCCCCGTACTTTCCCACCGCCATTAAAAATTTAATTTTTCTAGGCTGTCTCTTTAATAGCTCTATATAATCGTACATTTTTAGCATTCTATTTACTACGGTGTTCGAGAAAAAAAAATCAGAATGTTTTACTTTCCACTCCTTTTCACCATCAACCCCAATACCCACAGCCGTAAAATTTTCAAGATGATATCTGGTATGGTTTTTGAGATATGAAAATTAAATTTTTTGAAAAATTGCTATCACCCCACTTTCGTGCTCCACATCCCCCCGCAAAATGTTTAATTTCTGTAGACTCCACTTGTGATCCCATATACATAAACTAAAATTTTGTATTCCTGGTGTAATTGGTTCGGAAGATATTGTAATCCAAAGTTTTGCACTCCCCACCACCACACCGCACCACCCCCTTTAAAAATTTTAACCCTTGTCTAATTTTTAAGTATCCTTAAAGTCAACCAAAAAGTTTGAACCTTCTCACATGAATCGTTCAGGAGATATGGATTTTAGAATGGTTGAATATCGGCTTTCAAGCGTTTCGGAATCATTATTTTTCCCCCCACTTTCACACCCCTCAACCCTTATCGACCATTTTTTTTGCAAATGGATCCACTATCATAGTACGTCATAAGTTCCAAGTTTCAGCCTCCTAGCATAAGTGATTCCACAGCTCTAGAAACCAAAATGTTTCGTCTAAAACGATTCCCTCTCCTCCCCTTCACACGCCCACCCCTCCAAAAGATACCAGTCGTAGGGGTTCAACCAATCTACCCACCATACAAATTTCAACTTAATATCTCAATGGGTTTGGGAGCTACGCGCCCTCATACGATTTTGCGTACGGCGGACGGCGTACGGCGGACGGCGTACGGCGGACGGCGTACGGCGGACGGCGTACGGCGTCTACGGCGGACAAACGGACATTTTTGTTTTTTTTTTTCCTTTTTTGGAGTTTACTAGTCCTAAAAAGTGAAAATACAAAATTTCAGGGTAGCAAATTTGGTTTGAAATTTCAGGTCGATCACAATACTTTATTATTAAAAAATTATAAAGTAAAAGTAAGGTTTACCAATAAGTACAAACGATTTTATTCTTCCAACCATTGATGCCAACTTTAAAACTGCAATGCTTGCAACACTCGCATGAACAAATTGGAAATACTCGTCGACTATGTATTAATTTCAATTTGTTAAATTTATATGTCAACAATTGGCATTTATGTGTAACACAATGACTCTGAAAAGTATTCAGACACTTAATGTTAGGTTGTATGAGATCTGTCTGAATGTGAATCAAGAACGATCTAAACCAGACCAGGTCCTTAAGTTTAAGACCCATCAAATTATTGTATTGAGAGATGGTTTTGTATTTCTGCCTTTTGTTAATTCACACATGCAATACGGGCTCTACGTCATGGGCAGTGCGTAGTGTTAAGGTATATATGCGTGTACCTAACCATATTTAAATAGGATTAGTACTTAAAACTTGCGATGTAGAAACGAAAATAAGTGGAGCCCGGTACAAACTTCTTCGAGAATTGATTTCTAAAACCGACTGAATTAAATTTCCTTTTTTCACTTCCTCTTTTATTGGGTTGTGCCGACATCATTAACGTATAAAGGTGAATCTCAGTACACGCATTTACCTTGTATTAATGGCAAATATTTGTAGGCACGAGGATTAAATTTCTCGCGTAACAAGTTTAGTCTCATTACGACGTCGACGACCACATCTTTGTCTCCCGCAGCAACGTGGATAAGACGTTGACGAAAAGTTTCGAGGCAACAATCAGCGCTCCTCTAAGTGAGTTAGTCCCATGAAACGGGACTCCTTCCGCCTGATATCCTTACGTATCATCATCCCCCTCCGAAATTATATTACCTACCCTCCGGTGTTATGGATTCTTCACTTGATATCCTGAAGCACTGGCATCAGGATGTGTCAAATCAATTAGTGGCATGTTTGGCGGTTTGTGCTATAAGGAACCATTTTCGTACGTACCGAGGAGCCTGGTTTCCTGATATTCGAGAAGTATGTGTAATTGATTTGAAAATTTGGATTCAGGAGCGAATAATTTCATGAATATTTGGCTGAAATATTTACCCTGATTTACGTAGGACGAAGGTAAACCTTTGCTCGGCGGTCATAGTCATTATGAAATTGTTCGGTTTATGGGTTTAAGTTTAATTAGACGAAATAAATCAATCAAAACTTCGTCATTGATATCGAATAATTGCGGATAATGATACCGAAACGATTATGTGCTTCGGTTTTCTAAATTGGAACTGTTTGACAAGTAGTAGATAGATGAAAAGAATTTAGTAGCAGTTTCGGGGAAATAAGGATTGCCGCGGTTGAGTACAGCTAGGACATACGAAGCTCTGTATGCGGAATTTGAATTATACAAGATGTTCAAGCTTTGGATCAATACGATAGTATATGCGCTAGAAACATTCATGCACTGGCAACACTAATTGATAAATGAAATATAATATAAAAAAGAAACTTACAGAGATATCTACAGAAAAAACCCGAAAACATCAACCTGGAAATATAACGTATTTTCCACATCATTGAATTTATAAGATATCGCGACGCGTCACATGCAGTACAAAAGACATACACGGGCTCGCAACAGTTTTTTAAGCGGGATATGAGTGAATACATAACAAAGTGAGCGAGTTCATGTTGATATGTGGCAAGTGGCACAGTCAGTTACGCGGGATGAGCATAGAAGCAACGTCCCCAATTGTATTTCTCGATAATGTCACTATTTTGAAGTATCCTTCTGTTTTAAGGGTGACAGCAACTTTTAGTACTCTTCATTCATATCCAATGAAGTTGGTCAGAGAGCAGCTTCTCTGAAACTGGTTAAATCGAATGATAGCTGCTCTTTGCCAAACTTCATCACTCGCTTAAAATCTCAAAATCAGAAGAAATCAAAATCAGTTTTAACATTAGTGGTGTCCATTGAAATCCCAGTCAGATTAGAGACATTCTTGTTTTATTGTTTTTACTTTACTGTAGAAAAGACCTTCCAATATTATGGAAATGCAATTAGATCTTAGGATTTCGCAACAAGAAGTCAGGAATATCTCCAGATCGGAAAATGAATATTTCACCATAAATTCGAAAAATTTTTAAATAATTTTCCTATTTTTCTTTTTTTTTCTTGCTATTGTCATTCTTGCAGCGATGAAATAAAGCTCTGTTGTGGAATTTCCAATTTTCATGTTCGCGTCGACGAGTCGGTAACAAAGTTAAAGTCTTTCACAAGAAAATGCATTTTCTTTCCCATGAATAATAAGTGAATTTCATTGGAATAGGCACTTTTCATCGTGACCGAAGTATGAAAATGAGAAATGCACAGGGTGCAAGTGTCTTGTCATACTTACCCCATAAGTGGATTATGTTTATTAGCTCGGGGTGACGGACAACTCTGTGCAAAATTTGTAAACAACAATATAAATACAGTGAAACCTGCGTAAGTTGAACACCTGCCGTGCAAAAAATTTTGTCCAAGTTATAGAAGTGGCCAGCTTATAGGAGGGTGGAGTCGTTTGTAGCTACATATAATGGGAAACCATAAAAAAAATTTTACTTTACTCGTATTATTTCAATAATACAGTATTGTGATCGATTTTAAAAAAAAAGAAATTTGCTACCCTGAACATTTTTTTCACGTTTCATGACTAGTAGACACGAAAAAAGCAAAAACATTGTCAGTCCGTCTGTCCGCCGTACGCCGTACGTCTACCGGTGTATGCAAAATTGTTTGAAGGCTCGTAGCACCCAAACCCTTACAGTAGATTGGATAGGCCCCCTGAAGGCACCAAATTTTGAGTGGGGCGGTTGGAGAAACGTTTTAGAAAAAAATTTTGGTTTCTAGATCTCAGCAACTGCTTATGCTACGAAGCTGAAACTTGCAATTTATATAGAGCTTGAATAGTGGACCCATTTCCAATAAAAGGAGTGAGGGGGGGGGGGGAAATAATGCGTCCGAAACTCAAGAAAGCCGAGATCGACACATTCTAAAATTCATATCTCCTAAACGGTTAATGTGACGAAATTAAAACTTAATGAACATCTGTAGGTATGCTTGGAAAATAGATCGGAAACAAATTTTTGGGTGGGAACAGTGGTATGCGGTGGTGGAGGGTGAAAAACTTTAGATTGCGATATCTCACGAACCAATTGCACTAGAAAAATAAAATTTGGTTTCTGTACTAAAATTGACAAATAAAGTTTGATGAAAGTAAAATGTTTTAAGAGGGAGGTGGAGCATGAAAGTGGAGGGGATAAGAATTTATCTAAAAAATCTCGTCTCATATCTCAAGAACAGTGTAAGATAGATGCTTAGAATTTTTACCAAAAGTAGACCTAATTCACACCTATCAGAAAAAAAAGTTTGATGGTGTGAGGTATAGAGGGTGAAGGTGAGAGAGGGTAAAAGTGATAAAGTTCCGATTTTTATATCTCGAGAACCTATAATGATATAAAACTGAAACTTAGTATTTGAATAGACATGTAGCAGTAGCATGTTGGAAAAAAACAATTTTTTATAGGCGTAGTGGTACGGGGGTGGGGGGTGGGGTGTGTTTTCGCTATCTATAGAACAGCTAATGCTACAAAGTTGAAACTGGGTGTGTGTATGTAAATCAACCAGAAAAGTAATTTAGATAAAAAAATGTTTACATATAAATTGGCGTTCGGAAGGGGGCGAAAAAAATGATCAGTGAAAATGAAATGCATATATTTTCACGATTTTCGTCATATCTAGTAGTCATATCTAGTAGTCTTCCAAACATTGAATTCATTTTTATTCTACGGCTTCTTCACATAAAAACCTAAAAAGCGTTTTCAGTGTAAAGGAGTTGTTCACATTTTCACGAATACTGCCATATCCCCCAGGTCTGATCGATATCGAATATCTTTTCACTTTCACCGGCTTGAGTAATAACCGCCTAAAACGCGTTTTTAATTTTTTTTTCTTTTTCAGCCCCTAAGAGGGTGTAAAAGGGTTGAACAAGTTTTCACGAATTCCGTCATATCTCTTAGGAGTGATAAAACATCGTATTGGTTTTCACTTTCTCGGGCTTACTTTATACATATCTAAAAACATATTTCAGGATTTTTGGATATTCCACCATAAAGTGGGTGGAATATGAGTTGCATATGTTTTCAGAGATTCCTGCATATTGCTTAGATATGATGATATATCGAATTCATTTTTATTTCCTAAATTTTTCTATATAACCGCCAAAAAGTCAATTTCAGTATTATTACATATCAATCTTAACGGGTGTAAGGGGATTGTATGCTTTTCAAAGCTTCGAAATATTTCTTAGATTTGATGAGATATTAGATCGCTTTTCACTTCCACAGACATTTTATATAATCGCCTACAAACCCATTTCTCAATTTTTCGATATTCAACCCCCAAGGGTTTGTATATGTTTTCACAATTTTTGCCATCCCTTAGTTCTGATGAGATATAAAATTGGTTATTACGGCATTTGATGTAATGAGCTAAAAACTAATTTCACGATTTTTCGAATTTCAAGAACCAAGCGGTGTGAAGGGTTTGCTTACGTTTTCACAAATTTTTCAAAATCCCTCGTATCTCATAAGATATGAAGTTGCTTCTTTTGAAACCGTCTAAAAACATGTTTCACAAATTTTCGAAATTCAAACGCCAAATGGAAGTAATGGGTCTGTATACGTTTTAACAATTCGTCATATCTCTTAATTCTGAAAAGGCAACAAATTCGTTTTTACTTCTATGGGATTTTAGTGTACATAATTTACCGAAATCCGAATAGTCTGCACGGGCTTTTTCAATGTTTAATCGACTAAAAATCTCTATTTGAAATATTATTATTTTAAGAAATTAACTTTCCAAGAAACGTCATAATCCCGAAACAACTGATAATAGTCTCCGACTTTGACCCGAAAAATAATAAAGTTTCGCCCAGACCATTGGCAGATTTTTTTTTATATTTTTTTCTAGCATTGTAACTACAAAAATAAAAGGGAAAAGTACAAATCCACATCAATCGTATGTACCAGAAAAATATTACATATATTTATTTGGTAGGTTGCTTAAAAAATTTCACCAAAGTTCCCTGTTTCAAGTACAGAAGTCTTGTTTTTATGCCGTGCAACTCAATTTTCGTTTTCAGATTCAGTATCTCAGGGAGTGAATATGGTTGATTGGTCGAAACATCATCTTTTTTAAATATGGCATTTTCAAATGTTAAGGGTGTGTCGATGGCTGGCTCCGTATCAGAGTCAGAATCCGTTTCAGAATTAAATGGCGAATCCAACTCTTTCATCACTTCCTGCAACACCTCGTCTGCAGTATCGAGAAGTACTTCATGTACGATGGCGTCTGAGTTTACAATAGAAAATTCATTTACTGTCAAAATTTCATCCCAAATATGTTGGGGGAAAACATCAATAATGCTGTCTAGGCAAATATTTTCATCATTTGGCGACTCTTCATCACTTGGAAATTCTTCGTTATCTTCAAAAGAAAGTGGAAACTCCGCGTGGTGAAAGCACTTACTTATGGTTTCTGGGGTCCTATTCTCGAGTTCATTAGAATTTTGGTCGCATACGATCTATTCGAATGATAAGTTTCGTGCACGATCCAACTCCCATAAAAAATGGTGTTCTTGAATGTCATACGACACTTTTTCATTCGAATGGTCGAATTGGAAGTGGTATTGCCAGACACGTTTTTGACTATTTAACTTGAATTCGGTAAGCCACTGTGACCACTGACAAGTGAAATACGTCAAAGCAGAAAGCCGTTAGTTCAGCTGTTAGGGTAGTAGATCTAGTAGAAGATGATGAGCAAAAAAAAGGTCAGTAGATGTAGTAGAAGATGATGAGCAAAAAAAGGCACTAGATTTAGTATAGTATTGTTACGTGTAAGCCTGGCCACCGCGCAACTCTATCGATTACGAATAGGGAAACAGCAACAACCGAATACCTAAGCTGCAAAGTAACCCAATCAAAAGCCTAGTTGAGTAAATAAGGAGAGCGGAGCAACACGATTATATCTCCCCTCTAATCGAATGCGCTCGAATGTATTAAAACAGCCTAGAAGATCAAATGGAATGCTCTCAAGCTTTCCAGAACCCTCTACACACACCACCGAACGAAGATTCAAGAACAGTCTCGACTACAGGCAACTGGTATAAAAGCAGATAAAGCTTTCAGCGAGGGACATAGTAATTTTTATTACGTCGACTGTGACTGCCAGCGTGTATACGCGACCGTGTTGGTAGAGAGCGAAAGTGATCGAATCAAGCGATATAGATAAGCGGACGGTATTGCCATATAGTGCGAATAATTGTGCTAATAGAATTAAAGTGCGAAGAATAAATAATCACTTATATTTTATTTTAACCGAATTGTGTTTTACTTGAAATCCCGGCGAACCCCTAGCTCGCAACAGTATATTGTCTCACACAGTTCCGAACAGCAATGAAAAACGAACTAGGAGCGGGACTAACTGCGAACTAGTTCGTTCATTTCAGTTATGGGAACGCTCTTCTGAACTAGTTCGTTCGCGAACTACACAAGCCTACAGTGAATATACCCATTATGATTACTCAATTACGCTTAACACCCACACGAAAATCTTATGACACAGAATTCAAACTTAAACTTTCCCGAAGCTGGATAGTGTAGAGTACAGGATAGTAGATTTAGGTAGCGCGTTCTTGCAGGGACGTTGACGTACTGGATTGACCGTCACAGTAATCAGATTCAACTCTCAATAGTTATTTTGACATATTCGAAACCCCGTCCCTGGACGATATCATGCACACGGTCCTGCCTGGTATAAGTAGTCAACTATAGATTCATCTCAACTGGAACTCGTGATGGATTACATCTAGATCCTCCAATGAAAGCATCCTAATAAAGCTGTAAAGAAGTATAAAGTAAAGTGACATAAGTTCTAACTTGAAGCGAGATGAAATGGACCTACATTTCTGGTAAAAATTACTGTTCCTCACAAATTACACCAAAAGCTGACTTTAACTGCAGATTCCGGAATTAACCGAAAAAATGCAAGACATTTAACTAAATCATCGAGTTACGGTGTCCTTCATATTAACAGGGACAACATAACCAGGGTATATTGTCCGGTCGTAATTATCCATCATGCAATCTCACCCCGTGGCAGAATCTAGGTTATGCTGGGAACTATTAGAGCGGCTTCAGTGTGGCATTGGTATTTGGAGGAATTCCTGTTTGCGCTCATATCGCTACACAGCAACCACCCTGCTATAATCGCGAATTCCTTTTTTTCGCCACTACAAATTGTTGCTGCTCTTCGGTATAAAAATTATCACAAGTTCCATTAGGAGATAACCGAAACGAACGATACTCAGCGTCAAGGGATGGAGGCAGTTGGGTACTTTTTTATCATCACCACGTACGGCCATTAGTTTTAAGTACGTGATTCAGTCATCTTCCGCAACAATAGTTTAAGGATAGGCTGATGGCTGAATAACTTAATGGCTTCCCTATCTAAATGGCCAGCTTTATATGCCGGCACAACCACAAACCGGTCGCAAAAGGATGTCTTCAATGTCGCGAAATTGGGGTAATTTTACTCTTGAGAAATACTCAAGAGCCTTAGTTAGGAGTCGCTTTTACCTTCAGGCTATGCAAGAATTGCGTTTTCTGTGAACAGAATAGTTGAAATTGGAGCTTACGGTATAATAACATTTTCAGAAATGCGGGGCTGTTGTGTTCAATCTGACTATAATTGGGGGGTCTGGCACGCGCCAATCTTTGTTCAAGCGATACGACCGAATCTTCTGAAGGACAATTTTTGTAGAAGGACTGAACAGTCGAAGATGCTCAACTCCTCGGGTAAGAGTAGG
Source organism: Beris morrisii (assembly GCA_951812415.1). NCBI lineage: Eukaryota > Metazoa > Arthropoda > Insecta > Diptera > Stratiomyidae > Beris > Beris morrisii. The sequence goes on along the minus strand of OX638312.1, from coordinate 112,826,415 downwards.
TAAACACTGAAGAAACTAGGGAAAAGTTCTAGAAGTTCGGATCATAACACCCGTGACACACAAAAAAAAAATTGAAACTAGCTAAATGCACTAACGAATCTCTGCCCCATTTGAAAAGTTTTGACCAATTTTTCACTATTGCCTAGCAGGAAGCAGCATCCCCATAAACCCCACCAACCGATTTTGAATTTCAGAAGGTGGTCGACCCTCCTTTGTTACTGCTCTGTACTCTATTTTGTCCATGATGAGAAACTGAAGTTTTTAGAAGACAAGAGACAACCAACGACTGACTGGGAAAATCTGATATTGTGAATTCTTTTATACTGATAGTAGACCTACCTAAAGATAATTAACTCTTAACTCCTCAATGTGTCCTTCATTATCAGGATAAGAACTTTTGGACGTCCCCTTCTAAGTTCCAAATTTCAGCATCCTAATATACGCGGTTCCTGACGTCTAGAAACAAAAGTTTTTGGTCTAACACGCTCCTCTCACCACCCCTCATAATCGAACTCTTCTAAAAGTCTCCACTTAGAGGGTTCACTGAATCTACTAAAATATTCGAATGTAAACTCAACGGGGTTATGAGCTACGTACCTCCAAACGCTTTTGCGTACGACGTACGGCGTGTACTGCAGATTTTTTTGCTCTTTCGGAGTTTACTAGTCCTAAAACGTGAAAATTAAAATTTTCAAGGTAACAAATTTTTTTTAAACTTCAGGTGAATAACAATGCTTTATTATTAAAAAATAATAAAAGTAAAAATACAAATTTTGAACACATCGAGTAAAACTGCAGATGAGAAAAGGGTTAAACTTTTTGAGTAAACCAACTGGAGAACGCATTCAAGCTTAGAATTTATTGTCACACTTCGTAAATTAGCTCCTAGAAGTTACTTCCATACAAAATTGCAAAGAGCACCTGTCCAATTTTCGGTAACGTAAAATTTGAAATATCAGATCCATCAATTTGACGGTATCTGGATCTTCAAAATGGAATAGTTGGAAAGGAAAAATGAAAAATGTCTGTTTTCATCTGAACACATGAAAACTGAAGAGCGAATTGAGCTAGTTACTTTTTTTTATGAATTAGTTTAAACAATATATGAATCAAAATTTTAAAATATGTTGTAAGATCTATAGCACGATAATTGGAAATTGTATTACCACATAGAACTTAAATTTAAAATATGTGTACGATACAGATCGAAATGGATGAAGCTGAACAACTTGCACGGGTAGCTTCCATACAAAGGTTCCTGAAAAAATTGAGCAGCCATCAATATATAACATAGAAATATACTTACATTTAAGGAAATAGTTGAATGAGCGACCCACGATGTTTTGAAGGGACGGTGCCTAGTGAGCGTGAGGTTCTTGCGATTCGCCCCTTCTTGAACTGAAATGAAAGCAAAGAGTTAATAGTATTTTCAACGGCTAAACTCGATATTGTTGAAAATAAATTCACCTATGAAAATATCCGTGGAAAGACTTTGAACCAGTTACAGAGGAAATCTCTCATATTTTCGATGAAATATTTCACGCTATGACGCTAAGCCTGACCCGTGTGGCTCTCAAAGCTGTTACCTCCGGGACAAATAATGCTTCCGTCTGTCGTACAGAACGTAATAATAATTTCGATAGTGACACTATTCGGTATCATGACGCGTAATCCTCCGGACAAATGCCGCTGTCGGATTTCGACGAACTACAAACAGCAAACAAAACATGCGTTCCGGGAATATCCTCTGAAATATGCAACTTGTCTAGTTCGTGTGAGCTTGAGCCAGGGACTTGCATATCACTCGAATGTCAGGCCAACATGTGAGTTAAATCTGAGATAAATCTTCCTGTTTCTGTCGCATACATTCGAGAATTCGCATCACTTTTGCCTCAGGCTAAATTCGAATGTTGGCCCTGGTAAGAATAGTTGGGAATTTTCATTAGAAATTCAAAATCCCGAAATATTACCGGACAAAGGACGAAAATTAAGATTGCTCGTTGCTAGCGAATATTCACAGGGTGGATGGTGTACATGATAAATTTGGTAATAATGTAGGATACGAAATGTTGTAGGGGATTGCTAATGAAGATTTGCTACATACCTAGTCCTTGGAAATATTTCAGTTGTGAAGATGAAATTCTGTAGATGAAATTGTGATAGTACTTTCTTATTCCGGAAAACCTGAGAAGACTCATGAAAATGCCTCATCTTGGCATTTCCGGTGTTCGGTATACGGATAAATTCATTAGTCTGGCAATAATTCATATGACGTAGATTTGAGTCTTACTACGGGTCATGCATTCATCACCAGTCCAAAAATAATCACAATAGGCTAACATCTAACTAACTAACATCCATACCATACCATAGATTACAAGGTACCTACATTTCAGCTCATTCTGCTCAGTAAAAAGGATGAATCTGTATGCTTAGATTATTCCCTGTTATATTGGGTGTTCCTTTGGTCTTCCATCTGGGACCTCTACTGATTGCACTGTTCAGTAATGATCTTCCTGCAGCATTCCAAGATAAAAAAAATTCTTGTCTTTGCTGCTGGTCTGAAATTTAATTTTTTTTTTAAAACCTTTGAACAACAGCCAGGTGTAACAGGATAATTGAAAAAAATTAAATTGCTACCCTGATTTTTTTTTAAGTCTTAGGACTAAATAGAAACCAAAAAAGCAAGAAAAATGTTCAGTCCGTCTGACCACCGTACTCTGTGCACAAACTCGTTTCAAGGCCCGTAGCTACTAAACCCTTTGAGCAAATATGTTGAATTTTTATACTCTAGATGAAATCATATAGAGTGTTATAAGTTTAATCCAGCCGAAAAGTTTGTAACGCATAGAACCAAGCCTAGGACGAAAAAAAGTTATATATTATTTTTTGTTTATTTGTGGCCAAAAACCTCAAATCCGCCTGACGTCCGTCCGTCCGTCCGTCCGTCCGTCCGTCCGTCCGTCCGTCCGTCCGTCTGTCCGTTAGCACGATAACTCAAGAACGCCTTCACCTAGGATCTTGAAATTTTGAATCTGGATGTTTGGTTGAATTTGTAAGGCTAAGTTCGTTAACGGGCAAAATCGTCCTACTCCTTCGGGTAGCTGCCATACAAAATGTCCATAAAACACGTGTTCAAAAATATTGACCAATAACTTCGGAACGCCTAAAGCTACGACTTTGAAATTTTGTATGTGTTACTTTTTCAATAGTTGGAGCTAAATGTATGATTATGAAGAAAATCCGGTTAGTCCTTCGTGTAGCTGCCATACAAATATCCTGCCAAAATGTCTTCACAAAATTTACGAAACTCACTATAACTCAAGTAATCTTTTAGCTACGAATTCGGAATTTTGTACAAATCAGTTTTTAGTAAAAACAAAGCTTGAGTTTACTTGTCAGCGAAATCCTTTTACTCCTTCTGGTAGCTGCCATACAAAATGTCGTTAAGACACGTGTTCAACAATATTTTTCGATGCCTTTTGAACGCTTCAAGCTACGAATTTGAAATTTTGTACACGTTCATTTTTGAATGGTTCCAAGGAAAAGGATAAATATGTAAAAAATCGAGTGAGTCCTTCCTGCACCTCCCATGTGAAAGTCCTTCAAAAAGGACATTTTTTTTCAATGACTTACCCAGTTCAAGATATGAAATTAAACACTGAATATTGTCTTTTAGTTTTGAGTAGCTATCTAATGGGGGTCCTTAATAAAGGACATACAACATGCACACACGTAATTCTACTTTATCGCCAACTACAATATAAATCGGAGTTCAGTATTCATCTAGAGTATTATACGATTGGCTTGCAGCCGATCGTGACTGCAGTATGTTTTTTCATTAAGTATTCTGTTTAAACCCAATAAAGTGGCAACGTTTCGAGGAGTGGGGATGTGAGAGGGTAAATGGGAGAGCATTTTAGACGGAAAATGTTGGTTTCTAGGTAGAGCTATAGTTGTGGCATGAGCTGAAACAAATGCTAATAGGGGTAGTATGGTTGGGGGGTTGGAGGTGATTTTCCTATTTCTGGAACGACTTATGCTAGAAAGTTAAAACTTTGATGGGTATATGTAGATATGCTAGAAAAGTAACTACGCAAAAGAAAAAAATTTCAAATATCTATTGAGATACGGAAGAGGGAAAGAGGAACAGCGAAAATGCGGTGCATGTATTTTCACGAATTTCGTCATACCTCTTATGAAATATTGAATTAATTATTTTTCCACAAGTTCTTCAAATAAATGCCTAGAAAGCTTTTCAGAATTTTTCGAAATTCAAACCCTAACCCATGTGCGAAATGCCGGAGTCCAACCAGAGTCCCGTACACTGCCCAGAATTGGCATTGCATTGTCCGCCAAGACTTGTCGATCGGTATTGTTTTGGTACTGACAAACCACCAGACCAGTGTCGGGCCAATCCTGGTGATCAGAACTCACACTTGATCTGAGCCGACTTTGGTCCGAGTTGCTGGGCCTATGTCGGGCCTGGAATTGGCTTATTATTGGTGTCTAAGCTCTTTCGGCATTGGCTCGACGGTCGGCTCTGTCTTGGGCACATCTTGGTAGAAATATTTTTTGTTTCTCAACATATCAATTGATTCGGTTTCAACGAGAATATGTCAGATTGGTCTAGTGGGTAGCGTAGCGGACTAATGTGTGACGGGACCATGGTTCGAATCCGAGAGTGTGCAAGATGTGTTAGTAAAATCAATTCGCATTTTAAAAAAAAATAATAATAGCAAAATAAATTCGTATTTAAAAAACTAAAAAATTAAAAAATTAAAAAAAAAAAAAAAAAAAAAAAAATGGTATAAATACTTTTATTTTCGTTTCTATTCTTTACTGAGGCGCAGTGTGATCAAATCGACATTGGTCTAGGCCACATATTGGGCCCGAAACATGAGCCAGTACTGGCAACTCCGGCACCAGTACTAAGCCTGTCCTGTGCCGTTCTGCTTTTCGTACATGGGAAGAGGGTAGGTAACGGGGTTGTATTCATTTTCACGAATTCAGCCATATTCCTTAGGTCTGATTAGATATTTAATATTTTTTTCCTTTCACGGACTTTTCTAAAAACCGCTTTCAGGATTTTTTCCTTTTCAACCCCTAAAAAGATGTGAGGACGGAAATTTGTAATTGCGCTAAGAAGGTTTGAGACCTACTAGTTCATATCCAGACAGAGCCAAGCATAGCAGAGAGACGAGCTCAGCGAAACCAAGCAGAGAAGAGCCAAGCGGAGCAGAATCGAGCCACGACGAGCATAGCGAGCCACGGCGAGCACAGCAAAGCAGCGCCGAGCATAGTTAGTCACGACTAGCATAGCGAGCAGAGCAAAACCGCGACGAGCAGAGCAAGCCACGACTATCAGTCGAACAGAGCAGAGACGAGATGACGATCAGGAACAGGGTCAAGTCAAGGCAAGCAGAGTCATGCCAGGAGTTGTGCTAAAACCAACTACGACGAACCACGACAAGCTGACAGAGCAGAGGCCACACGCGGAGACGAAGATAGAGAAAGATAACAGGGAGAGCAAAGGCCACACGCGGAGACGAAGACAAGGAGAGATGACTAGTAGAGGAGAGGCCACACTCGGAGATGAAAAGCAACGAGCAAGGTCGAGACAAGACGAGTAGAGTCGTGCCAAGAGTCGAGCCTAGACGAGCTACGACAAGCTACTGCGAACTACCAAAAGTTACGATGCACAAAAGCGAGCAACGAGTCAAACCCAGACTGACAGAGTCAATTACGTTGAGCAGAGGCGTCGAGCAGGATTCAAATCAAGCCGTGGAAAGCGGCGAGCGGAGGCAAACAGAGGCGAGCTACGACGAGACACGGAAACCACAAGGGGGACTACAAGCAACCGAAACCAAATGAAGTAAAATTTAAATGTTAACTAGAATTAATAAAGTAAAGTCAAAACTAAACAAATATTTTGTAACGGATCCCGGCACCCGCTAAGCCCACCCCCGCCGTAAATCGAGTCGTTACAGAGGGTATAAAATGGTTGCACACGTTTTCGCGAATTCCATCATATCTTTTAGGAGTGATAAGACATCGAATTAGTTTGTACTTCCTCGAGCTTTCCTTATAATCATCTAAAAACATGTTTCAAAATTTTTGGGTATTCAACAACCAAATGGGTATAAAGGGTGTGCATACATTTTCAAAATTTACGCCATATCTTCGTAGTCTGATGAAGTAGTAAATTGGTTTTATTTTAATAAAACCCAATTTCAGGATTTTTCGATATTCAACCTCTAAGGGAGTAAAAAGTGGTTAAATACGTCTTTCGTCCACAAGACCATTTTATATATGTAATCGGGAAAAAAAAACCATACTTTCGATAGTTTCACTTCTATTCGATAGTGACAAAATTAATTTTCCAAAAATACCTTCTTGTCTCGAAAGAACCGAAGTAACATTTTGACCTTAAATCCGTCCTGGAATATGAGCCGATCATGTAATTCCAGTGTTAAATGTAGCAGTGGCGTAAGTATTCTAGCTCCACTTTAACCGTTCTCGAAATTTCGCCCAGACTCTTGGCAAATTTTTTCCCAATTGAACCAACATAATACAGTTTAAAAAATTCTTTGCTTATTGAGTATGTAGTTTTCACTCTATGAAAAAATATAATTTAAAAAAGTTTTACTAGAACATGTAGATCGAAGTTTGCACTGCAAATGTTATTATTGCAATTTCCTTCGAAACTTTTCCTCCTCTACCTTAAAACCATTTTCTTATCTTATATAATTTGGGGTATCCCAATCCCGTATTCCAAAGTCCCATATTTCGAAATTCCGCATTCGAAACTCTTGTGTTCCAAAATCAAGCTTTCTGAAATCCGTCAGTGAAAAATCCCGATTCATCTTAAACTAAGCCAAGATGTCGTAATTCGAGATTTTGAGATGCGATACTTAATTTGTTACTTTTTACTGCATTATTTATAAACGTAAATAAATCTCAAGTCTCGGATATTTGTGTGAAATTAAATGGCTATCAAAAGACATTTTTTATTAAAAACAAATGAAATGAAAGGGTTTATTTTCAGCAGCTTTGTAATACAATTTTCAATTAAGATCCCTTTTCCAAATTATCACTAAAGGAATTCGAAAATTCACTGTGTCGGTATGTTTCTTTGATACATTGAAAAGAATTCCCTACTGGACCCAGCACAATTCCTACACACTAATTTATTGTCGGATATCCAAATATTTTCGGAATGGCGTAATTCGAATAGGCACTTCATGGAAATAATCTTTTGAAGCTTAATTGGTATTATGTTGCCAATTAAAATCGGATTATATCCGAATTATCGTTCATTATAAATTCTTGTTCTAAACAGCATTTATTAATCAGATTAACGGTTTAGGACCCGAATAAAAAATTAAAATCCAAAGAAAGCATTCTCTAAGAGATCTGAAATATTCATCTAATGAGCGAGAATGTTTTTTATGCAATGGCATCAAAAGAAGAATATGTTGTCGAATTTTTTGTTTATTAAGTTTGTACTTAAAATGATAAAAAACTTATTCACGTTGTAAGAAAATCGTTTTCTTTGAAAACTGTAGCGAATTTCTTAGTGTATTACAATTAAACAGTACATAATAATTAAATTTCTATATTTTCGTTTATATTTGTATTTTTATATTGTAGGTACTTCATGTCCAAGTAACTCTGCTTAGTTACCACAACGTTATTCCGACGACGATATGGCACCGAACTTGAGTAACGACTTAAAGGTCGTCCCGATGTCGTTAAACCTGAACCGACGCTGTTCCGGCCCCTTACAAGAATTGAATGTGACTTCCTAAAATATTGTTACGTGTAAGCCTGGCCACCGCGCAACTCGATCGATTACGAATAGGAAACAGCAACAACGGAATACCTAAGCTGCAAAGTAACCCAATCAAAAGCCTAGTTGAGAGTAAATAAGGAGAGCGGAGCTACACGATTATACCCCACTTCTTATCGAATGCGCTCGAACGTACTGCTCTCAAGCCTTCCAGTACCATTTACACACACCACTGAACGAAGATCGAAATCGAAAGCTCTAAAGCTTTCGAGAAGATTCCATACTGAGCGAACATTCAAGTACATCCTAGACTGCAACCGGCTAGTATATAAGCAGGAGAAGCTTTCAGCGAAGAGATAGTAATTTTGATTACGTCGACTGCGACAGCCAGCGTGTATACGCGACCGTGTTGGTAGAGAGCGAAAGTGATCGAGTCAAGCGATATATGGTATAAGCGGGCGGTATTGCCATACAGTGAACAGAATTATTGTGCGAATAGAATTGAAGTGCGATTAAATAAATACTCACTTATTTTTATTTTTACCGAATTGTGTTTTACTTGAAATCCCGGCGAACCCCTAGCTCGCAACAATATGTTATTGATCATTTCTACGTCTTTAGGACCAACCAATTGTTAAATTTAATTTTTTTAGACGAAAAATTTGTTTTCAATAGCTCACGAACCGCTTAAGCTAGGAGGCTGAAACTTAGAACTTATTTAGAACTATAATAGTGGACCCATTTGTACACCCCACCTCCTCCCTTCAAAATTTTACCCCTTGGATGGGCTTTTAGAATGCCTTAAAACAATCACAAAGTTTACACCTTCTGACATCAACCTTTCAAGAAATATGGATTTCAGATTGATTCAATTCCAACTTTCGATCATTTCGGTCGTATTGTTTTCCCCCCACTCTCACTCCCAGACCCTACAACCCATTTCGCCAATTTTTTGGAAAATGGGTCCATTATCATATTATAGTTCTACATATCGCTCCGCTCCCCCACTATCCCCTTTACACTCGGACCAATCCAAAATATACCACTCGTAGGGATTCACCCATTCTACCAACCATGAAAAAATCAACTTAAAATCTCAATGGGTTTGTGAGCTACTCATCTTCAAACGTTTTTCCTACGGCGGACAAACTGACATTTTTTTTGCCTTTTTCGAGGTTTAAGACAAGAAAATATAAACTTTTTGGGTAACAAATTTTTTTTAACTTTCGGGTCGATCAAAATACGTTATTTTTAAAAAATGATAAAGTATATATTTGATTGGTTTTTGAATAGAGGCGTTCATGGCGCCCTTAGATAAGGGCCAAGAAGGCGCAGATGTCGGGACCTGTATAGCGAAAATTCGAAAAATAATAAATATTATAAAATGAGGTTTAAGTTTCCACTCAAATGTGAATCAACTACTTTGCAATTCAAGTTCGCTGCAAAGTTTTTGCTTACTTTTTCTAGTTCGCTGGTTCAAATCCGGTTCGACGGACCAAAAAATGTTTCATTCATTCCAAACAAGGATCTTATTAAACCATTTTCCAAAAATTTAGCAATGGCATACGTAATTGGCAACTTGCAAAGTGGAATGCTACCGAGTGAAATTTAATATAGCCTTAAACAGAAGTTGTTTAGTATCAGTATATTAAATATCTGGCGGCTGATGTCGCTACCAGCATTGTTACTAGACCCTAGATTTGACACTCCCTGCAAAATGTTGTTCGGGTGCCGTTTTAGGTGTTGAAGTGGGGAACGTTGAATATACAATTTTTAAAAGGTGAGTCTAGCAGGAATAAAATATCTCCAATTGTAACATCTGAATTTGTACAAAAAATAAGCATTGTTTTTCCTTGTATGCAGATGAAAGGACAATAGTCTGATTGCCAGTCTTTAAGAATAATTATAATCAAATAGCAAGAACAAATAAATCATTAACAATATTACACGATTCACTATCGTGCAGAATGTTTTGCACATCCTGGATATATTCGTACCCCTGATTAGGTTCTTTATAAAGGGTGTTTCTTTTAGAGGCGGAGAACTTTAAATTGGAATAAAACACAGACAAATGTTTTCAATATCAATGAAATAGGCTTTATTTGAAAGATAATTTTATGGCATTAACGTTTTAATATGATTTCGGGCATGTGGCATCCGCGGCTGGCGCGTACATTGCGTAATCTGGGAGTCCAATTTTCACACGCTTTTCGCTGCAAATCAGGCTGTATTTCGGCAATAACGCGTCGAATGTTGGGTTCCAAGTGCTCAAAAGTTTCTGGTTTCTCGGCGTAGACACGGGACTTTATATATCCCCAGAGAAAAATAATTTAATGGCGTCAAATCGCACGAACTACCACCTTGTAGTTAACAGGTCCATTTCTTGAAATTAATCGATCACCAAATGTTTCCTTCAGTAAATTAGTTGTATTCGCTGTATGGCATGTGACGCCATCCTGTCACATACCTACGACATTAATGCTATCCAATTGAGGCACGAAAAAGTTAGTAATCATGTCTCTGTATCGCTCACCGTTGACTGTATCGTTCTGACCATCATAATTTTTGAAGACATATGGACTAATGATTCCACCGGCCCATAAAGCGCACCAAACGGTTACTTTTTCTGGATGTAATGGTGTTTCGACAATAGCTTGTGGATTATCATCGCTCCAAATGCAGCAATTCTGCGTATTGACATAGCCATTTAGCCAAAAGTGTGCTGGATCAATAGCAATGCTTCCGTCGCCCGATTCACCAAATATACTGCGCGAACGATGATCGTGTGGCTTCAAATCCTGCACAAGTTGAATCTTGTAAGCACGTAAACCAAGATCTTTACGCAAAATTTTCCATAAAGTGGATGGACATAAGTTTAATTGTTGAGCACGATGACGAATTGACAAATTTGAATCATCATCAACACTACGCTGCACACCATTAATCGCTTCTTGTGTGCGCACTGTGCGACGTCTTACGGGGTGAGTATTATCGTTTAGAGTAAACGTATAGCAAAAACGACGAATTAATCGCTCTGATGGACGATTATGAGCACTATAAAATGCTGGTAATGCCCGATGAGCGAATTGAACCATGGTTTTCAAAATAAATTTGAACAATTTCCAAACGTCCAAATTTGAACAATTTCCAAACGTCATTCTGTGCCCCTCATCCTCATGTTTCGCTTTTAAACAAACTACCAACTAAAAACCGAAGATCCAAAAAATATTCACGCTTCACCTGACTATCACCATTAATCCACTCCTTTTCCAATCAATTTAAATTTACATTTAATTGTTATTATATGGCGCCATTACTTCGTTCCTTAATGTACTCTGATACATTTCGTCACTGGCGATAACTTCTCGTCCGGTCAATGTTTCGGCGGAAAGGTTTATTAAAAATTTAAGAACCTCGTAGACATTTTATTGAAATTCTCGTACTTCGTTTCCATTTTGGGGACCTTTATACGCTACTCACATGAACAATTAAATTGATATCAAAAAACAACAGTTAAAGCTTTTATCTTGGTCTGGCAGTTCGGCAATGCCATTAAAAATCCAACAGCAGTAGTGGCAAAAGTGGAACGTTGTGTCATTAAACGCACGCGGCTTTCGACATAACCCATGCTTGTCCCCTAGTGTTTCGTGACATTATGTACGAGATGGCGCTGTTGTTGGAATACTGAAAATGTTAGATGTCCTGCGATTTTATTATTGAATCAGAGAATTGGCAAGCAATGAACAGAGTACAACAGACGGAGAAACAAGGCCTTCTTTAGTACGTTAATCGACTGTAAAAGTATCTTGCATGTTGATGTATTTCTGGAGCAGATCGAAAGTAGTCGTTTCCGCCATTTTTATGGATATGGCGGCGACAGATGACGTTTTATATGATCGCGTAAAACTTCACGGAAATGGTGTGTTGATTGACGGATACAAAAAGGAGTTTGTAGAGGTCAGTCTTATTGTTTCCGATCCGATTGTTCAGTAATAGTTTGTTTTATGAACGAGTGTTAGTACAGTTGTACGAGAATGGAATAATGGATCGTTAGCATTAAACGCTGCACTAGTTTATGGATGGACACATCGTAGAGCTGTAACACTTCATAATTTGCGACCTGTAACGACTCGCATTTCCGGGGTAGGCTCATCGGGTGCCGGGATCCGTTACAAAACATTTCTTTGATATTGGGACTTCATTTTATTCTCTAAATATAACCTTATCTACTTTAAACCAACGTTTCACTAATTCCTGCTTACTTTGTCTCTCGGCTTCGCTCCTGGTTTCCTTGCTCTTACGTCTACGACTTCATCACTCTCCCTTGCGTTGACTCACGTTGGCTATGTCACCTCGGCGTAGTCTCCACTTGGCCTCCTGCGTTATTCTGCGCTGTTGCGTTAGCTTGCGTTGACTGCGTTTGCTCTGACGTCGTCTCTTCACTTTGCGCTGCTGCGTTGGCTTACGCTGACTGCGTGGGCTTGCGCTGACTGCGTTGCTTCGGCGTCGTCTCCTCTTGGCCTCCTGCGTTATTCTGCGCTGTTGCGTTAGCTTGCGTTGACTGCGTTTGCTCTGACGTCGTCTCTTCACTTTGCGCTGCTGCGTTGGCTTACGCTGACTGCGTGGGCTTGCGCTGACTGCGTTGCTTCGGCGTCGTCTCCTCTTGGCCTCCTGCGTTATTCTGCGCTGTTGCGTTAGCTTGCGTTGACTGCGTTTGCTCTGACGTCGTCTCTTCACTTTGCGCTGCTGCGTTGGCTTACGCTGACTGCGTTGGCTTACGCCGATTGCGTTGACTTGCGCTGACTGTACGGTTCTGCGCTGTTGCGTTGGCTTGCGTTGACTGTGATGTTGTCTTCTCTCGGCTTCCTTCTACTGCTATGCTCTATTTGCGTCGTATTCTCTTGCTGTGTCGTCGTCTCTTGGTTTCCTGTCGCTACTGCGTCCTGCTGCGTCGTCGTCTCTTGGTTTTCTGCTGCTACTATGTTCTACTTGCGTCGTCGTCTCTTGCTGCGTCGTCGTCTCTTGGCTTCCTGCACTACTGCGTCCTGCTGTGTCGTCGTCTCTTGGCTTTCTGCTGCCACTGCGTCCTGCTGTGTCGTCGTCTCTTGGCTTTCTGCTGCCACTGCGTCCTGCTGCGTTGGCGGCTATCTTCTTCGGCGTCGTATTCTTGCGGCTTCTTGTGGTAGTTACGTCACATTGCGTTGGCCTGCGCTGGCTACGTTACTTTGCGCCGTTACTTCGTCTTCGTCCTCACTTGCTCAGTTCTTCGTTCGGTTCAGGCTTGTTCATTGATGGAAGTACAACTCCACAAGAGCAATATCACAAGTTGAACCGATCGAGCTCGGTTTCCCAATAATGTTTAGGAGAAAGGAAGTACAACTCCACTATCCCAGTCACAAACATGGGTACCGCCGACTGGCCTGCTCAGTTCTTCGTTCGACCCTGGCTTGTTTATTGATGGAAGTACAACTCCACAAGAGCAATAACCCAAGTTGGATCGATCGAGCTCAGTTTCTCAAAGTTGTTAGAAGAAAGGAAGTACAACTCCACTATCTTGTCACAGTATGAGCACTGCCGACTGACTTGCCTTCTGGCTGATTCGTTCTTGTATATATTCAGTGAAGAACATTTCTTATCCGTGAATTATGTTATAGACTAAATTTGTATGGGGAAATTTTGCCTTTTTATAATTCGCGGCCGGTGTATGCTTATCTCGGTATATAGCCCCGCTGGGATTTGGTATACTTGTCGGCGGGTTTTCTGTCGCATCGCGTCGCCTGGGACGCTTGTGTGACCCCGCTGACCTTTTTCCAGGTAAATCCCTAATTTTTGGTGCTGTGTTTCAGCTTTGTTTGTGTTTTATGTCCTTTGTTTTAATGTATTTCGGGTTCTATGTTCTCTGTTACGTGTTTTTTATGTAACCCCGAGTCTTTTAATTTGTGTACCTAATCCTATGTTCTTGGCAATTCATGATGTTCCGTAATCCTAAGTTATACTTCATGTACTTAATCCTATGTTGTTGGCAATTCATGATGTTCCGTAATCCTAAGTTATACTTCATGTACTTAATCCTATGTTGTTTAATTCGTGATGTTTTGTAAACCTACGTTTGTGCTTCATGCACTTAATCCTATGTTGTTTAATTCGTGATGATCCGTAATCTTAAGTTTACTTCCTGTACTTAATCCTATGTGGTGTGGGTGGAAATTTCCGGAAAGTTTCCGTCCTTACACTTCCTCCTTTCCTTGATGAAGAGGCCTTATTGTGCAGGTGTATCCTCCTTGTCGACCAAATCGGACATCATACTCCTGCCCGCCGATCCGCCTGATCCACTTCTTTCGGTTTCCTGGTTTTCCGGCTTTCCGTTTGGCGAGTGTTTCTTGGATGGCCGACATTAGCTCTGGGGGAATCGTCTGAGAAGCCTCATTGCTGTCGTTGCTACTACTGCTGCTGTTGTGGCTGTTGCGACTGCTGTGGCTGCTTCTGCTGCTACTGCTGCTGCTGGAGTCGCTGCTGCTGCTGTCGCTGCTACTACTGTCGTTATCTGGATCCGATTTCTGGCCGCAGATCTCTCGGGCTATTTTCTGGCGCCAGGCCGGCATGTCGGCTTCGGAAAAGGTCATTGTTTTACCTCGGGAGCGGTGCTCTGCAAACGCACAACAAAATACTCCGCAGTCGTAAGAATTGGTTTGTTGTGGTCCTCTTGCTAATGTGGTCTTAAAAACTCCAGTCCCTTGGCCCGCGACATCACTGAGGTACTGTGCTAGTTTTCCAATTTCCGCCGGGATGCCACCACCCCTGGGGTCGTAATATTCCACAGTCGATGAGTTTAGGTGGGCGACGACCAGACACCAGTGGTCTCCATGCATATGTAGTGGGATTAATATGATTCCACCGCCCTGATAATCGGGCTGCTTCCAGCGTCGGACCCCCTCGGCTCCTCTTTTTACCAAGCACGGTAAAAAAAACGTGTTTAGCACCGCGACGCTTGATCCACTCGGTCGTCCTTTATTGTGTTGGGCTAAGAGCTCCATGAAGGCGTTCATCACATTGTCGTTTAGCCATTGGTTAGCAAGTAGCGTGGAGAGGTCCCGTCTGGACACTTGTAGTCTCCCTACAATGGCCACCACGTCGTCCTGATTCTCACCGACCCGGGGCTTCTTGACTGGTGGTGATCTTGACGTTGTCACCATTCGTTTTAAAGTCACCTCGTCTTTTGCTGAGTTGGCCATTTTATTTTTCGTATACTTATCGCACTGAATACACTGTCTGAAGTTTAATTTATACTGTGCCGAACTTGGTTGCTGTCGACCCTTTTATAGCACTAATGGTGGTCCCGTTAGGTCCTTTTTACTGTTATAAGTATGTATTCTCTTTTTTTTTTTTTTTTTGCCTAACGGTGTATCTTGCGTGAATATTTCGTATCTCCGTTAGTTACTCGCTTCGTCCGCGGTGTGGTAAGCCTTTATCTCGCTGAGATGCGCGGTTCGGTTGTGGGACTCGCCATCCATCCGGAGTTTCACAATTACTGGTGACACAAAATTTTCAATTCGGTATGGTCCATCGAATTTTGGGGCTAGTTTTGTTGTGAAGCCGTCCACGGCCTTCGAGACGGGGTGTTGTCTCACCATGACCAGCTGCCCAATGGAGGGGGACCATTGTCGACGCCTCAAGTTGTAATGCCGCCCTTGATCTTGTGCTGCTCTTTCTAAGTTTCGTCTAACGATCAGAAAGGCTTCCCGTAATCTCGTGGCTTTCTCAGCAGGTGTTTGTGGTACTATGCCTGTCCCGAAGGTCTGTTCGTCGTATAGCGTTTGAGGGAGGCGTAATTCTCGTCCCTGGGTTAGGAACGCGGGGCTGTATCCGGTAGACTCTGAGACAGCTGAATTTATTGCTAATGTAATCTCCGGCAATAATTCATCCCACTCCCGCTGATTGTCGCCGGTCAATTGTGCCGTGATCGTCTTTATGGTTCGATTGGCTCGTTCCGTTGGGTTTTCTTGGGGAGTGTATGGGGCTGTGAATTGGTGTTTCACCCCCATCTCCTGTAGGAACTTCTGGAATGCCCTGCTGGTGAACTGAGTCCCGTTGTCGGTAACTAGTATCTTCGGGACTCCGAATTTGGCTAGGATGCGTTCTCGAAAAGCCCTTTTCAGTCCCTCGCTGGTCGCCTTCCGTAGTGGGATTATTTCCGTCCATTTCGTAAACTTGTCGAAGAACACCAATATCATAGTGTGTCCATGTTTCGAGCGAGGTAGTGGTCCCATGAAGTCTGCGCATAGGATTGTCCAAGGCTCTTCCGCGATCTGGGTGAGCATCTTCCCCGCGGGTTTCTGTTGACTCTGCTTATATTTCTGACATGACTCGCACGATCGTACATACCGACTGGTCTCCCTGAACATCCCGGGCCAGTAATATCGGTTAGCGATCCGGCCGATTGTTTTCCGGATGCCGAGATGACCGGCGCAGGGATGGTCGTGATTTTCCTTCAATATTCTGTCGCGCAGTGGTGTAGGAACGCACAGTTTCCACGGTGCGCAGTCCTCGTCGTTTGACTGATGTGGAATGTGACGATACATCCTTCCGTCCTCGATGACGTAGTCGGGGTATTTGTCCGGATTTTCTTTCACCTCCGATAACCTTTTCCTTAGCCATTTGCAGTTTGGTTCGTTTGTCTCCTCGATAGTAATCGTGTAGAGGTTGTCCGTTGGCTGTCTTGAGAGAGCATCGGCGACTACGTTTAGTTTGCCTCGTCGATACTGGATATCGAAGGTATATTGCTGCAACTCCAATGCCCATCTCGCGATTCGTCCTGTGGGGCTGTTGATTGAATTCAGCCATTTAAGTGCCATATGATCAGTAATGACTGTGAATTGATATCCTTCTAGGTAAGGGCGCATTTTCCGGATTCCCCAGATAATGGCCAGGCACTCTTTCTCTGTCGACGAATAGTTGCGTTCGGCTGGGTTCAGGTGACGACTGGCATAAGCTATCACGTGTTCCTTGCTATTGATTTCCTGAGTTAGTACCGCGCCCAACCCGTAGTCGCTGGCGTCCGTTTGTAGCGTGAACTTTTGCTCGAAGTCTGGGCAAGCTAGCACCGGGGCGTCACAGAGTTTCTGTTTGAGGGTGTCAAAGGCGTTTTGTTGTTCCATTTGCCACTTCCAATGTTTTCCCTTTTTCAGCAGTGTGGTGAGTGGGTACACCAGCGTAGCAAATTCGGGCACAAAACGTCGGTACCAGGATGCGACTCCTAAACTGCTTCGTAGTTCTCGGATGTTAGTCGGTGGTTGCAATGCTTTGATCGCGGCTATTTTATCTGGGTCAGTATGAATTCCTTGTTCGCTCACGACGTGTCCAAGGTACTTCGTTTCCTTCTTAAAAAACCGGCATTTGTCCACGTTGATCTTTAGATTAGCCGCTCGCAGTCGTCGGAATACTTCCCGTAGGTTACTCATGTGTTCTTCGAAGGAAGCTCCCGTGACGATGATATCATCTAGGTATGCAAACGCATACGGTTCCATCTCCGGACCAATTACTTGGTCCAAAGCCCGCTGGAAGGTTGCTGGGGCCGAGTGTAAGCCGAACGGCATGACTCGCCAGTGAAATAGTCCGCGGCCGGGTACGGTAAACGCCGTATATTGCTTGCTATTCTCGTCCATGGGGATTTGCCAGTATCCATTCTTTAGGTCTAAGCTGCTGATGTACTTAGCGTTGCGTAGCCGGTCTAGGATGTACTGGATCCTTGGTAGTGGGTATGCATCTGGTACGGAGCGAGCATTGAGCTGTCGAAAATCGAGGCAGAGTCTCCAACTGCCGTTTTTCTTTTGCACCAGGACTACTGAAGAACTATAAGGGCTGTGCGAAGGCTCTATGCATCCCTTGCTTAACAAGTCGTCTACTTCTGTGTTAATGATAGCCTGGGTGACGGGGTTGCTAGAAGTGTACCGGTGTTTGAAGGGTCGATCATCCCGCATTACGATCTTGTGGTTGGTGATATCTGTGACTCCACTAAGTTGTTCGAAAGCAGTTAATTCTTGGCTCAGAAATGCGTTAATGCCTTCCAGTTGATCTGTCACCTCGTCCTGTATCACGGTGCAAGTGCTAATGTTACTTGACTTGGGGGCGACGTCCTTGTTTTGTAGTCTGACGGTTTGGCCTCCACAGCTGAGTGTTGTCCCGATGCGATGCAGAAAGTCCATTCCCAGTATTATGTCCTCGATGATTCCAGGAAGAATCAGCAAGGGTAGGCTACACTGGCTCTGGCCTAGTCTGATGTTTGTAAAAAGGGCTTTAGCCACTTCTCGTTTCGAACCATCTGCCATTTTGACGGTTACCTCTTGGTTGATGATTCGTCCGGCGGCTTGAAATTTGTTGGCGAGGGATTCGCTAATGAAGCTTTTTGTTGCGCCTGTGTCTATGGTAGATTTTAGGATCTCTTCGCCGAGGGTAATAGTGGCGAAGAGGTGATTGTCTTCTTGGTAGAGAAGACTTACTGCTGGCGAGGCTCGACTGACTGTTGCACCGGCTTTCCTCGCGTTTGGCCGGCTTCCCGCTCGTTTCCCGACCGGCGTCTGCAACAATTAATCGTCCGGGTGTTACGGCGACCACAATCCCAGCAGAAATATACTTGTGGGTTTTGGCAGAATCGTGTCCAGTGACCATCTTGGCCACAATTCCGACACGCGGTTCTGGTGTTGATTGGGGACTCTATGGTTTGTGCCACGGCACATCGTCGTTCTTCTTTGGCCTTTATTGTCCGCTGGTTGGATTCCTTTTCGCCTTGGATACTTTCAAAGTCGTCGGCTAGTGTGATTAGTTCCTCCAACGTAACGAAATCTCTTCGTCGAATGTAGAGCTGATACTTGGTTTGGCAGTTCCGGAAAATCCGCTCAAGTTGTTGCTCCTCTGAGTAGTCCGCTAGGCGCATCAGGTTTTGCAAACCCAAGACGTAGTCCTTAAAGGTTTCTCCCGGTTGTTGTTGCTTCTGCCTAATCTTGTCGTCCAAATTCTCCAGGTATCGAGCTGGGAGGAAGAATTTCAGGAAGTCCTCCTTAAATTCGACCCATCGCCTCCATGTACGGTGGTTATTACGGAACCAAATTAAAGCCCTATCACGAAGGAGCTCTGGCATTGTTCTTGGTAAGGAGTCCTTCGGGATATCGTATACAGCGGCTAACTCCTCAACACGTTCGAGGAAGCTCAGGGGCTCTTTCCCACCGTCGTACTTGACTGACCATTTTCGGATCTGGTCGGCAATCGCGGCGTACGTCATGGGGGTGCCCTGGTTTGATTGGGGGATGATTGGAATTGTATCTTCGCGGTGAATCATGGCCGTTGTGTGGGGCCCTTCCCTAGCAGTTCCCCGATCCTGTTGTCCTGAGGGTATTTCCTCGGGTTTCCCTAGTAGCTTTGGCGGTACGGCTGACATGGTATCCTTCGTATGCTTGGCCTCTAATTCCACAAGTCTGGGTTCGTGTTCGCTGTATCCTGTTTCCCTGATCCAGGCGACGAATTGTTTTCTGATGTCGTCGACGGTGCCGATGCCGTCGAAGCCGAATTCTTCCGCGTAAATGAGGAGTTCGTCCTTGCGCAAACTGTAGATCCAGTTGGTTTTAACCATGATGCTCGGTTTTCTTGACTCTTTTGGTCACTTTTCTGCACTGACTTGTCACTCACTGTCTGTTCGCGGCAATATCCTTAGTTGTTTCACTGTCTAATTCGCCGTTCACTTCACTGCTTCACACTGCTATCTGTTAATTGTTTTACTATGTGTTCGCGGGATGATATTTCACTGTTTGTTTGCTCACTGTGTTTTTCAATGTTCGTATATTTACTGTTTATTACTTCACTGCCAGTTTTCCTTGTTTTTAATGGTCATCGTCTGTTTACTAGTTATTCACTGTTTATGCACTATTAGTTCACTGCCAGTTTGATGGTTATCGTCTGTTCACTGTCACTTCACTGTTTATGCACTATTCGTTCACTGCCAGTTTTCCTTGTCCTTTATTTTGAGAAGTCCCTGCTCGGGCGCCATTGTAACGACTCGCATTTCCGGGGTAGGCTCATCGGGTGCCGGGATCCGTTACAAAACATTTCTTTGATATTGGGACTTCATTTTATTCTCTAAATATAACCTTATCTACTTTAAACCAACGTTTCACTAATTCCTGCTTACTTTGTCTCTCGGCTTCGCTCCTGGTTTCCTTGCTCTTACGTCTACGACTTCATCACTCTCCCTTGCGTTGACTCACGTTGGCTATGTCACCTCGGCGTAGTCTCCACTTGGCCTCCTGCGTTATTCTGCGCTGTTGCGTTAGCTTGCGTTGACTGCGTTTGCTCTGACGTCGTCTCTTCACTTTGCGCTGCTGCGTTGGCTTACGCTGACTGCGTGGGCTTGCGCTGACTGCGTTGCTTCGGCGTCGTCTCCTCTTGGCCTCCTGCGTTATTCTGCGCTGTTGCGTTAGCTTGCGTTGACTGCGTTTGCTCTGACGTCGTCTCTTCACTTTGCGCTGCTGCGTTGGCTTACGCTGACTGCGTGGGCTTGCGCTGACTGCGTTGCTTCGGCGTCGTCTCCTCTTGGCCTCCTGCGTTATTCTGCGCTGTTGCGTTAGCTTGCGTTGACTGCGTTTGCTCTGACGTCGTCTCTTCACTTTGCGCTGCTGCGTTGGCTTACGCTGACTGCGTTGGCTTACGCCGATTGCGTTGACTTGCGCTGACTGTACGGTTCTGCGCTGTTGCGTTGGCTTGCGTTGACTGTGATGTTGTCTTCTCTCGGCTTCCTTCTACTGCTATGCTCTATTTGCGTCGTATTCTCTTGCTGTGTCGTCGTCTCTTGGTTTCCTGTCGCTACTGCGTCCTGCTGCGTCGTCGTCTCTTGGTTTTCTGCTGCTACTATGTTCTACTTGCGTCGTCGTCTCTTGCTGCGTCGTCGTCTCTTGGCTTCCTGCACTACTGCGTCCTGCTGTGTCGTCGTCTCTTGGCTTTCTGCTGCCACTGCGTCCTGCTGTGTCGTCGTCTCTTGGCTTTCTGCTGCCACTGCGTCCTGCTGCGTTGGCGGCTATCTTCTTCGGCGTCGTATTCTTGCGGCTTCTTGTGGTAGTTACGTCACATTGCGTTGGCCTGCGCTGGCTACGTTACTTTGCGCCGTTACTTCGTCTTCGTCCTCACTTGCTCAGTTCTTCGTTCGGTTCAGGCTTGTTCATTGATGGAAGTACAACTCCACAAGAGCAATATCACAAGTTGAACCGATCGAGCTCGGTTTCCCAATAATGTTTAGGAGAAAGGAAGTACAACTCCACTATCCCAGTCACAAACATGGGTACCGCCGACTGGCCTGCTCAGTTCTTCGTTCGACCCTGGCTTGTTTATTGATGGAAGTACAACTCCACAAGAGCAATAACCCAAGTTGGATCGATCGAGCTCAGTTTCTCAAAGTTGTTAGAAGAAAGGAAGTACAACTCCACTATCTTGTCACAGTATGAGCACTGCCGACTGACTTGCCTTCTGGCTGATTCGTTCTTGTATATATTCAGTGAAGAACATTTCTTATCCGTGAATTATGTTATAGACTAAATTTGTATGGGGAAATTTTGCCTTTTTATAATTCGCGGCCGGTGTATGCTTATCTCGGTATATAGCCCCGCTGGGATTTGGTATACTTGTCGGCGGGTTTTCTGTCGCATCGCGTCGCCTGGGACGCTTGTGTGACCCCGCTGACCTTTTTCCAGGTAAATCCCTAATTTTTGGTGCTGTGTTTCAGCTTTGTTTGTGTTTTATGTCCTTTGTTTTAATGTATTTCGGGTTCTATGTTCTCTGTTACGTGTTTTTTATGTAACCCCGAGTCTTTTAATTTGTGTACCTAATCCTATGTTCTTGGCAATTCATGATGTTCCGTAATCCTAAGTTATACTTCATGTACTTAATCCTATGTTGTTGGCAATTCATGATGTTCCGTAATCCTAAGTTATACTTCATGTACTTAATCCTATGTTGTTTAATTCGTGATGTTTTGTAAACCTACGTTTGTGCTTCATGCACTTAATCCTATGTTGTTTAATTCGTGATGATCCGTAATCTTAAGTTTACTTCCTGTACTTAATCCTATGTGGTGTGGGTGGAAATTTCCGGAAAGTTTCCGTCCTTACAGACCTCATTTTCGTAATGACATCGAGGTGATGCACATTTAAAGTGCATATCAACGACCGGTTGACTAGTTGTAAACATCCTTCCTGTGTGTGAAACACATGTAAATAAATTAAATGAAAAAGCAACATAAATTGACGTCATGCTCGTGTCAAATTTGTCGCCCAGAAAATGTTAAATTTATGAAAAGGAGAGGGTACGGGGCTGAAAAAGGAGGACGAAAAAAGGGAATTCCCCGATGTTCTATAAACGAGTTTGCATGCATTACGACATGCATAAATATCACAGTATAACACTGGCGGAGTAGAGAGCTGTCCGTAATGTGAACTCCAGTGGAGTAGACTGTATACCACATGCAGGTTGCAGGCTTCATCACTCGCTCCCGGTTCCCGGAACAGCGTTTTACATGTATAACGCTCGTAGACAACTCGTTCCTGGAATTTGCATATTTGTGTCGATTGGTGGTTTTGCATTGGCATGGATGCAGTTGCGATGTACCGCGACCATGGCAGTCATAATATACACCACCCGCATCGACATTTATTAATAAAAATAAAAATGCGGCGTATTTTTCAGCATGAATATTGTAGGTGTGCGCGTGGTGATGTAAAAGTTTAGGCGCTAAAAGCTGATTATATTAAGGTCATCAGTTTGTTTACTCGAATTGAGAAATTGTGGGTGTAAAATTAGATATACCTACCTAGTTTTTAATTTATTATTTTCTAATAAAACAGTATTGTGATCGATTTTTAAAAAAAAAAATTTTGCTACCCTGAAAATTTTTTTTTCCTCGTTTCATGACTAGTAGACACGAAAAAAGCAAAAAAAAACTGTCAGTCCGTCTGTCCGCCGTACGCCGTACGCAAAATCGTTTGAAGGCTTGTAGCTATGAATAGACTGGTTAGACCCCTTGAGTGACTAAATTATTAGGGTTCGGGGTGTGAGGGTGGAAGAGGGGGAAGCATTTTAGGCGGAAAATTTTGGTTTTTAGATCTCAGTAACCAATTATGCTAGGAGGCTGAAACTTGGAATTTATATAGAGCTTTAATAGTAGACCCTTTTGCATAAAAGTTGTCAACATAGGTGAAGGGGTGTGGGAGTGGGGGGAAAATAATGCGTCCGAAACGCAAAAAAGCCGAAATCGACACATTCTAAAATCCACATCTCCTAAACGGTTAACGTCACAAAATTGAAACTTACTGAATATCTGTAGGTATACTAGGAGAATAGATTGGAAACAAATTTTTCAGTGGGGCAGTGGCGTACGGAGGTGGGGGGTACAAAACTTTTGATTGCGATATCTTACGAACCACTAGAAAAATAAAATTCGGTTTGTGTATAAAGGTTGACAAATGAAGTTTGCTGAAAGTAAAATTTTTTAAGGAGGCGGTGGATCATGAAAGTGGAGGGGATACGAATTTTTCTAAAAAATCATGTATCATATCTCAGGAACAGTGTAAGGTAGATGCTTAAAATTTTTACCAGAAGTAGGCCTAATAGACCGCTACAGAAAATTTTGGTGCTGAGGGTGTAGAGGGTTAGGGTGGGGGAGGGTGAAAAGTAAAATGTTCCGATTTTTATATCCCGAGAACCTATAATGATATAAAACTGAAACATGGTATTTAGATAGAACTATAGTAGTAGCACCTTGGAAAATTTTGTATAGGGGTAGTATGGTACGGAGGTTGGGGATGTTTTTCCTATCTATAGAACATCTTATGGTACAAAGTTGAAACTTGGTATGTATATGTAAATCAACTAGAAAAGTAATTTAAATAAAAAAATTTTTAAATATTCATTGGCGTTCGAAAGGGGTTTCGAAAAATTTATCAGTGAAAATGGAATACATATAATTTCACGATTTTCGTCATATCTATTAGGTCTTCCGAAATATTTAATTCATTTTGATTCTACGGCTTCTTCATATAAGTACCTAGATAGCGTTTTCAGGATTTTTTTAAATTTGACCCCTAAGGGGGTGCAAGGGGTTGTATACCTTTTCACGAATTCTGCCATATCCTCCAGGTCTGATCAAATATCGAATATCTTTTCACTTTCAAGGGCTTGCGTAATAATCGCTTAAAACTTGTTTTAAGTTTTTTCCGTTTTCAGCACCTAAGAGGGTATAAAAGGGTTAAACAAGTTTTCACGAACTCCGTCATATCCTTTAGAAGTGATAAGTAATTGAATTAGTTTTTACTTTCTTGTGCTGTCTTCATATTTATCTACTAACTCCTTTCAGGATTTGTGGATATTCAACCCCCAAGTAGGTGTAAGGAGGTTGTATATATATATATATATGTTTTCACAGATTCTTACATATTGCTTATATCTGATGATATATCGAATACATTTTTACTTCCTAAGGTTTCCCATATAAGAGCCAAAAAGTCAATTTCAGTATTTTCAGATATTCAATCCTAACTATGGGGTACTATGCTTCGACATATTTCTTAGGTTCGATGAGATATTAGATCGCTTTTCACTTCCATAGACTTTTTATATAATCGCCTACAGACCCATTTCTCAAGTTTTGGATATTCAACCACTAAGGGTTTGCATATATTTTCACAAATTTTGCCATCCCTTAGTTCTGATGAGATATAAAAATTTTTATTACGGCATTTGATGAATTGACCTAAAAACTAATTTCACGATTTTTCGAATTTCAGGAACCAAGGGGGTATGAAGAGGTTGCTCACGTTTTCACAAATTTATCAAAATCTCTCGTGTCTCATGAGATATCAATTTGCTTCTTATGAAATCGTCTAAAAACCTGTTTCACAATTTTTTCGATATTCAAACCCCAAGTGGAAGTAATGAGTTTGTATACGTTTTAATAATTCGTCATATCTCTTAAGTCTGATAAGGCAACAAATTCGTTTTACTTCTATGGGCTTTTAGTGTACATAATATACCGAAATTCGAATAGTCTACACGGGCTTTTTAATGCTTAATCGGCTAAAAATCTTTATTTTAAATATTTTTATTTTAAGAACAAAATTAACTTTCCAAGAAACGTCTTAATCTCGAAACAACTGATGATATACTCCGACTTTGACCGCTCCCGAACTTTGACCCGAAAAATAATAAAGTTTCGCCCAGACCATTGGCAGATTGTTTTAGATTAGTTGCTTCAGCTTTTCGCTTTTATTACACTGTATATCCCTCTATCAAATATTTGACAGTTC
Source organism: Beris morrisii (assembly GCA_951812415.1). NCBI lineage: Eukaryota > Metazoa > Arthropoda > Insecta > Diptera > Stratiomyidae > Beris > Beris morrisii. The sequence goes on along the minus strand of OX638312.1, from coordinate 112,801,287 downwards.
TGGCTGGCAAATGCAGTCATATAGTCTTACCGTCCTATTTTTGTTCGTCACATTAGTTTACTATATTATTTTAATAATAAAGTATTGTTATCGATTTTAAAAGAAAACACAGAATTTTTTTTCGTTCATGACTAATTGACAATAAAAAAAAAATTGTTTACTCCGTCTGTACGCCGTCAGCCGTACGCAAAACCGTTTGAAGGCTCGTAGCTCCCAAACTCTTTAGGCTATTAGGTTCAATTTTATTTTTTGCATAGACTGAGTGGACCCATTTCAGTGGCCACCTTTTAGACGAAAAAGAGTGAAACAGAAAAAACTCAGGTTTTTATTTGTCGGGAACATAATGACGGATAGCTGAAAAATGATAGTTAAAAAGAGTTCTGTCAGTGGCATATTAAAAAAAATAATTTGGAGTGGGGGTATGTTTTCTATCTACAGAACGGCTTATGTTAGAAAGTTGAAACTTGGTGAGAATATGTAGATCTAAGGAAGGTAATTTAATAAAAAAAAATTTTCAAATATCCATTGGTGTACGGAAGAAGCGGCAAAAAAAATGTTTAGCTTGTCGTTACTTGACCTTTTTCTTATAGCCTGCAATGATGAAGATAAAGTTGCTTTACTTGGCCAAGTATCACTTCCTGGCATAACTGACCACGACTTGATTTACGCAGCTTATAAGATCCATACAGAAGTTCCATCTACTGATCCCATTTCTTTTCGAGACTTCAAAAACTGCAATATTGACCTTCTGTTGGATAATGCATTTGGAATGCCATGGAGTAATGTATACACCTTTTCTGATATTAATGATCAGCTTTCCTGTTTTAGTAATATGCTTATGGTGTTGTTCAATTTGCACATACTTGTGCGTAATGTCACACCCATAAAGCTAGTGAGGGAGTATAGGGAGCGTCTGAAAACTTTGGGTGCAGCTCATAAGATTCTCCTGTGCTGGGTTCCGGGACACATCTGAAATGGATCTGAACTGGCTGCTATACATGCAACCTTCGTCAACGTCAACGCCTACGATGAAATCCCCTAGAAAAAAATTGCTTATTCATAATATTTACTTCGTCAGCTGTTGTAAGACTACTTGAAGTCAAGATTCGAACCAAAATGTAATTGAGACCGGAATCTTCTATAATTGACGTCATATATTTTTAAAAAAGTTGATTTTTAGAACAAAGTTTTTACATAAATTTTGTAGTTTTACGTTTTACGTCAGTTGAGCCAAAAATGTAAAGATCAAACAGTTTTGCTTGAGTAATTTGTTTGTAGAGATCGAAAGGTGAAATTTAGACATTCTGAACAGTTAATATCGAAAATTGTTTGTTTGATAATTGTTTTATGGGGGGGCAAAGAAGCAAGTTATTTCGAAAATTAAGTTTGATATTTTAGACTCGGTAGGCACTTACTTGTAACGAAATATTTAGGGGTGAAGGAGGGTAGCAAAGCAAAAGTCCTGAATCGCAAATGATTGAAAGTTATAACTTGGTAATTGTTTTAAGGACTAAGTGGGGATTGGAAACTAGAAAAAACTAGAGTATAAATATACGAATGCAAAGTTATGTTCCAAATTTAAAATGTTCTTAAGTTATCCTGCAATTGGTGTGATCGGCTGTTTTAAGAACTTTTCTATGCTAGCTACTCGAAGAAGTAGGGCGAGTGTTTTGGAATATTATCGAAATATATTTGTACACTTTTAATACCACCTGAGTTTGATAGAATGGTCAGTTTTGCATCCTTTTCAAATACGTTTGCTTTAAATTGGATATTGAGAGTTGAAAGACATACTTTCAAAGCGGGAGATGAGCAGTATGTGATCCAAGGCTGATTGAAATAATGAAATCATCTGTTGAATCCGATTTTAATCCTTTCATGTCTTGTTGATTTTCACCTCCATCGAATACAACCGATATGCTGTAATTTCTCCATCCGGGTATCAGGAGCGTCACGACCGTAAATTCCATGATATTCTAAAACCAAAGTTAGAAAACGTTCAGCATCAAATCGCTAAATCACTTTGCAACAATTTCCAGAGTAATTTGTAAGCTGTGATAGGATTTGATCGACTTGAGGCATGCTTGCTAGAAAACTTTTTTAATTAATTAAGTTGAGTATACCGTAGTAATTTTCAGATTATCTTAGGTACGTATGTAATCTGTGTGAGAGTGACTCTGCCGGCAGAGATATCACGGTACTTCCGAAGTGGGTGATGCTACTTAAGTACGCTTTGAATCATATGAAAAGTCTTTTTTGCTTCAGTTACCCTTAAATACTATGAGGAAGACAGCGCTTAATGGTATCCGATCGCAAAAGTTGTTAAACTCATTAAAATATTTCGAAAGTTGGTGCTTACTTCGATCAAATTGATGACTTTTATGGTGAACATCGAAGAGTTCCTCGTTTTTTAAGTAAAAAATAGAATGTAATTTATACTATTGCAATTGATCAGTCACGGCGTCTCTATAGCCCAACAGTTATGGCTCTAATTGGCAATTAGGTTAGGTTAGGTTAGGTGGATAGCTATTGACAGAGATAGCTAACACATAGACCGCTAGATGGGTCCGTTGTGATCCACCACGGCACGGCGCCTACGGCTGATGGCTGTTTTTGGCTAATTTTCAAAAACAAACTGAGCCCAATTGGCCGCGGTATTGTTCTATCAAATATTTTTCCGTGTTCATAATTGGCAATTAACGAATAAATCAAATAAAATCGAAGCTTCATGAAAGTTGTGGCAAGACCTTGCTTTGGTTTGTCCAAAAAAAAATTTTTTTTAATATTTTCATATGCTCATACATTCGTACCGATTAAAATTATACAGCAAAACTTTTCCAACCAATTAAATATACACTGGAAGAAAACTAAAATAAATACCTATACCTCTATGATACCTAGGTATACAAACATTTGCCAGTGTACTTACAAATGCTGGTCAGCTCGAAAAACGTTCAACAAATAACCAGCTTTTCCACCAAACGTTTAGAAAATCCCTGAAAAACAAAATACCCGACTAGTGTACACATTGCGTAGTTTCATCCAAACTTCGGACAGGAGAGAGCTAGCGATCCTTTAGCTAGTCCGCAAATTTAGTTAAACATTAATTTGATCAAATGGTCATCGGATGTTTGCCTGACCAAAATACAAGAATGGCAAATCAATTGAATCGATTTAGCAAGCATTTCCGGCAAGGATATCCTTTGAAAGATTTATTCATCTCATTAGTCAATGGTTTAGTATTCCATCGAGTGGAACGGTGAATGTCCAGGATACTGATGGCCACCAGAATCCCGAATTGGATATCTGTTGCTTTCGTTTTAGGGTTTGTTTATCATTTGTCCATCAACCCATTTGCCAATAACGAGTATATTCTTTTGGCTTCAGCTTCAGCATTTCAGCTCTTAATTAAGAGAAGCATCCTTTCAGAGGGTGTACACCACCTTGCCCAACCTCAGCTTCAAGTCCAGGTATGAAAATTCAATTATTACGTGAGTTCTGTTGAGACTAGATATGTTCGATATATGCCACAACTAGGGCGCACTTCATACCCATCCCCTATTGAAATGAAGCCCAACTATTGAGGGTTTTGTTGTTCAGCGGGTCTGAAAAGGAAATAATTGAATCGTATCACTTCTTCCACTCCGCTTAGTATTTCAATTTCAACTTGACAACGCTTTAACCCTCGCTAACCAGAATATTTTCTCGTCGAAAATATAATTTCTTGTCTGTGACGGGTTTGAATCCGTTTGCATCTGAAATTAATTTTGCTTCGTAGAAGCATCTTGCTTTTATTTTTCAAACGAAAATTATCATTACTGGACTCTAACTACGCTCGATGCATTTAGCAAGGACAACTTATATTTCTCCGGGACATTTACAGATGACCCTTGTGCAGTTTTATGCTATACGCGATTCAGTACTCAAGATTATTTTGTGCAAAGATGCTGGATGTCAACTAGATAAATTATGAAGTGCTGGTTGTAGCGTCGGCGAGCAGTTGAGTTGGTGAAAAGTTTTCTTCATTGAAAGGAAACCTTTTTGAAAAACATCAGTTGCCTTAATTAGGTTCTACAATTAATTTTCTATTATTCAATTTTAATTTAAAAGGAAATTAGTTATTCGAAGGACGGCATACAAAAACGAATAATGGAGATCTCTCGGTTAATAGTTTTAATTTAAATCCAGGCAATTTGCATATATGAAAACGTTATCCATCCGTACCCATACGTCCATACATCTGTCCATTAGCATGCAGAATATCTAGCGAATACCTGAGCTATGGCACTTATGTTTTAACCGCAGACGTTGGACAAAAAAGTAAAGTGCCTTAATGAGTAAAATCTATCCATGAAATTGCTCGCCGGCAACCATCCTATTCACTTTATTTAGAAGAGTACCCGCAGACCTACCATTTTTAATCGCCCGATATTTTAGTTGAATGACCAATGTCTATGCAGTTAAATGGAAATGCGCACACCTAACGTTCCGATTCGTCTAATCAAAAAAATTGAGAGAAATATGCAAGACAATGCCCTTTCGATCGAATAGTTGGGCAACTCTCGGGCATGAGCTCTGTATGCACAGCAACTTATAACCCTCCGCGCATGTACAATTTAAAAATTTGTCAAAACCGAGTTTCTCGATGCATTTGGTCGTGTCTTGTTTATAGATTACACATGAGACACAACCAAATGCAGCAATTTATCTGGTGTGATACAGAATGTAGCGTAGACAGTCTCAGTATAAAATCTGCCGTGAGTACTTCATGATTTTTGCGCAATAATAAGCCCTCGGTTGATACCGTCATTAAACGATCTGGTGCTCAGTCAGGAGGCAGATAAATTAGCTTGCAGTTTTTGCTTTAGCTGTATCTACTGTAATTATCGGCCAACTAGTTTAAACAATGGTCATTTAAACACAGTCGAGGTTTAAACCCAAAAGTGTGTTTAATCTTAGGAACAAACGAATAAGTTCCTAAGTTTAAACCAAATTATTGGTTTAAACTTCGACTGTGAAACCGGCCCTTAATAGTTTAGAGGAGCAGATAAGAGTGTACGCAACTCGATCCAATTACAAAGTTGTTCAACTAAATAGTCCGCAGTAGGCGCTAGCCCTTAAGTACTACGCATGGACCGAATTTCGAATATGCAGTCTAGAAAATAAGAGATGGCTCTGCATTAAAGTTTTTTTTCCTATCCCGATATTCATAAATTTGTTTTCGAGATTCGGGGCGCATTTGTTTCGATATGTGTATTTTTCATATTGTTTTCCAGCACACTTTTGATTCATGCAAAACCACGTGCATTAGAAAGTTTATTATTTTATCGGATAATTTTCTTTGTAAGACTAGTTCAAATCACCATAGTTTTCCAGATACTTAAAAAGTAAAGGACATTCAAGTGAATCAACTAGTTGACAATAACAATAGTCTCCGAAAACTTTACATGTTTTTACTGAAAAGCCAAACATTAGTTTTGTAGGATACCAGAGAAATCTCATTGTTGGTGTAGTACCACTTTCTTCAAAAATACTACGTATCTGTATAGCTTTTCCCGAAACAAGAAAGATTTTTCGATCTTCAAAATTGACGCACAGAAAGCAGGAAATTTTTTTTCCGCTCATTTTACATTTAAGTTGTCAAAAGCAGCTAAATCAATTTTACAGGGTGACTCAAAGATTTTATATGTTAAAACAAATTTATTAAAAAAAAAATTTTATCGTCACATCGAGAAACATGAAATGCGGCTAGGTGTACAAGAAAAAATAAGGTTGATAGTTTAGAAGGTGAAAGGTAGGTAAATGAAGGTAGGGAGTAAAAATGCTCCTCTATAAGAACGAGGAAGATGCTTCGCCCTATAATTCCTAGAACGTAAAATAAATCGAAATATTCAACATTCATCGATTAGTCAAAATAAATGTAAGCAAAATTTAATTTTTAAAAATATGTCGACGGTGCCCAAATGGGGCAAAAAACAAGTACCCGCCTACAGGCATTAACGTAAAAAAACACAGTGGGCTTGCTGATGTGCGGCTTTGGCGTATTATTCCCAGTGAATTATTCCCCGGGTTTTAATATAAAAAATATAGCTGTTTTAAACCCTCGTTCGTTCAGAAACTTTTCATTCATAGTAACTCTTGTCGTACCCATGATTTTTGCTGGGATTCTGAAATCAAGCATTATTTTGTACAAGATTCCGATCAATACTATCGAAGGCTTGTTTAAAATCTACAAAAATTTGGTGCACGTCGATGTTAAACTTTCAGCATTTTTCCAGCACCAGCTTTACAAAAAATATTTGGTCAGTAGCAGATCATTTGGTTCGAAAACCACTCTGATATCTTCCAATGATTTTGTCTGTACATGTAAAGTTTTCGTAATCTTTAACTTATTTCAAAATTGTCAAAATTCGTTTAGACTTACCAGAGTTGTGTAATCGGGAAAAATAGCAATGTCAATATTTGTGAATTATGTTTTTTATGGTAATAATTTAACCACCAGTTTTGAAGCCTCTTGCATGGAAGTTTCAGAAACGCGTGCGCGTATTTTGTTAAAAACCGAAATAAGCCTAACTTTTTTGTCCAAACATTTATAAAAAAATTTAGCTCTAGAGCTAAACGCATTCTCAATTAATGTGATTCCTGGACGGACAGCTTCTTGGCCATAATTAAGTAAAAATACTGGGCATATCTAGCTTTTGTTCCTCCAAAGGTTCCCCTTATGCGTTACGACCTTAGTGTTTTTTGATTAAACTTATAACTTAGATTTAATTTAAATTATAACGATGCAATCGATTCGAAAATTACATTATTACTTTGATATTGAACATTTTCATATTTCATTATCAATGTACAAAAAATAAAATTTTTACTCAAACCAATTAAAACACATCATATTGTTGACCCTGTGATAAGTTGTAGGGGAAAGTGGGGCAAAGTAAGCCCCCTATGGCTTGTACCGAGATTCTGTAAAATGTGTAACCTTTATGAAAATCCTTTTCTAGCAAAATCGATAGCATAGGATGTTAGCTTAGTCATATATTCGTGAAGTTAAATTATTGCTGCTGATAAAAAAGATATCTACTAATTTCTATACATACTTCAAAGTGCCCACTTTGCCCCACTACTGGGGTAAAGTGAGCCCTTCTAAGGGGTATAGTAATTTCACCAAAAACTGGAGCGAAAGGATATGGCAATGAATCAATTAAGATAAACAATATGATTTTAATAAATTCAAACGAAATTAAGTGTTTTGAGAGCGTACTGTGCTTTGAAGAGTTGCCCTGGGAACACCAAAATATTTACTGGCTTTTTCTAGGTCAATTTTTTCAGCAACAGAAGCATTTCATTTTTCATCGCAACTTCAGTCCACGATTGTTGAATTGATTTTTGTTGTATGTTCTAGCCATGCTAAAATTATTATTTTTAATTGTCAAATAAAATTATATTGTACTAAACTGTGACCGGGGCTCACTTTGCCCCGAATGAACGCTTAACAGCAAGCATCTGCAAAAGTTTATATATTTTTTAAATAATCATCAAAGCCTACTTTTCAAGTTTCACAATCCACACGTCGAGCTCATACTGTTCCAAACAATTTTCACTCGCCAACAATTCTTTTTAAATCAAAATTACAAAATCGTCATATGAGAAAAATTTATAGAACTGTAATTAAAGTGGATTTCGTTTATACTGCATTGTGGTCAATTTATACAACTTTATTGTATAATTTATTTTGCTAAGAGATGGCGCTATTGCAAACTAGAGGGGCTCACTTTACCTTGCTAACCGACTTTGCCCCACTTTCCCCTACACATGTAAAAAAATATGCATAGCTGTGATACAAACTTATGAAATTCAGTATCTGAACCAACGAATTTTCATCGGTCGCAGGTGGAATTTTTAAAATACACAATTTGGATTCGCGACGAACGGTCCGCTCTGGAATTTCCTTGCGGTCACATATGCGTTTGAAATCTGTTCTTGTCAGCACGCAGAGCCTTAAGTTCGCTCCAGATTTAAGAGCAGCAGCAGAGCAAACTGTATTCGAAATCACACAATCGAACATGGGCATTTTTTCACTCTAAATTTTTTTTTAGGTAGTTTTAACGTCTTAAGCGCTGTCGAATGTATTTTGTCAGAAAAGTAAAATATTTTCAAATCAGTTCTGGGTTAAAGTTATAGAAACGATCAATCCAGAAGACATTCAAAACGCATTAAGTTCTGCCAGCACCTAACGGCTGGTGTTCAGGATCCTTATATTTGAACAAGTGCTGCTAGTCGAGAGCAACAAAGCTCAAGGCTCAAATCCAAATACTAAACATTCATACAAGGAATACCTAATAATAGCTACTCATAAGAACCACTCACTGTCTCTCCTCCAGCCTATAATTTGGCATCAAATCAGTTTTAAAACAACTTACTTAATTACAAATCGCTTATCATATCACAAAAGTAACATGAATAAAGTAGGACTAACTCAATTACCATGTTTAATTAATTAGTCCCGCTGAAGTGTATCTCTTGACATTTCTCGCTCCCTACTAGAAGCCTAACTAAATATTACACAAATCAGTATGTTGAACATAATACGGATGATATTACAAAGCAACAAAAGCACCCTTGAGGCGACTGAATTCCCATCGTTGTTCAACCCCAATAATGTTACCACAAAAATGTCTTGTACATTTTTATGTCAAAACCAATGGTGATGAGGAGTATGCCACAATGTAATGCCGGTCGGGGTAAGGACATTCAGTACGATCCTAAAGTATCCTTTAGCATTATAGTAATATCGATTTCAAATTTCCTACAGACGTTACTCGACTTAAACATTCATGAAAGGGTTCTCGCCTTTCAGCCTAGCACTACGTCCACAATTCCTTGTGGCATTCATCTATTTAGGCCAGCTTTTCAAAGTTATTTGGTCAAAGTAGCAAATCCTATAGAAAATACGCGTCGTAGTACACGAGATATTCCGGCTTAGTACTTATTTCCGGTCATTAGGTTTCGCAATAGGAAAATTTTCCACCAAGTCCTTTATAAATCGTTCCATTGATTAGGCTCCTATCATCATCATCGTCACAGATATCATTACGTGAGTCCTTGCGATACCGCCTTCTTCGTACTTTGCTCCTTCTAGCATACCTAGGTTCAATAATAGAGTACTCGAGCTTCGAGGATTCCCTTGATATACTCTGAAGCTATTTGGAATATGATCCACGATGGTGTATTTCTGTCACGTAAACAACAAAAATTGATTTGATGTCCTTGGAATGTGATTACCTATTTTGAATATGACGGAATAATATCTGACATGGCATACCTTATTTTCTTTACGGATCGTATATGAATCTTGGATTCGTTCAGAGCTCGAGTTCGCACTCTATGCGAATTTTTTATTTTCGAAATAATGAATTCTGTGTGGTTCGAGACTACACAGCAAGAAATTCCCGGTAAATCAGGAAAATCTTGCACGTTCGAAATGTACAAGAAGGTGCTATCCGTTTCCATAAAAAGAAACTTGTCCTCGATTGAATGTCAGCTGAATGGATCTGGAAGGGCGTAATTTTCCTTTGACTTCAAATAGCTTCATGCCTTTCAAAGTTTTTGTACTTTACTTCTATTTGTTCTGGATTATGAATATGCACAACGAACGTCTCCTCCACTCATCTGGATTCAACATCCTTACTTCTTCATAAATCAGAAGGTTTGGTTTCAGCTATCAAGTATTTGAGATACGTCCTTTTATAACTACAGCTCCTTGAATGTAGCTATGAAAAATATCAATAAAATTTATGTATCCAAAACCAAGTTTCAACTTTCTAGCGTACGCTATCGGTAAATGCTTGAAACTTGTACATATAGACTTATTACAATAACTATGTGAACTTAGCACTCCCACTTTTACCAAATTAATTGTACCGAAAATTATTTCGTTTGTACCTCAAAGGAAACGGAGAAAATATTAGTTCGTGAGTGCTAAAATGCTAAAAACTCGAAAATCCTTAAATTATGGGAGAAAAACGCGAAAACAAAACCAAAAGCAGAAAAAATTCCAAAAACTCGAAACTCCTTAAATTAAGCGAGAAAAGCAAAAAACAAAGTAGTAAAAATTCTAAAAACTCGAAATTCTTTAGCTCAAGTGAGAGAAATGCAATAAACATAACAGAAAAAATTTTAAAATCTGAAAATTCCTTAAATTAAGTGAGAAAAATGAAAAACCAAAAACTCGTAATTCCTTAGATTAAGCAAGAAAAATGTAACAAAGAAAACCAAAGCAGAAAAAACGCAAAAAATCCGAAATTAAGCGAGAAAAACCCAAAAAACAAAACCGAAGCAAAAAAAACCCCAAAAATTCCTCAGGGAGAAAAACGCACAAACAGGACCAAAGCTGAAAAAATTCTAAAAACTCGAACTCACCTTAAATTAAGTGAGAAAAACGGAAAAACCAAAACCAAAGCAGAAAAAATGCTCAAAACTTGAAATTCCTTAAATTATGGGAGAAAAGCGCAAACAACGAAGCAGAAAGGATTCTAAAAACTCGAAATTCTTTAAATAAAGCGATGAAAATGCACAGAACAAAACCAAAGCAGAAATCATACTGCAGTCACGATCGGCTGCAAGCCAATCGTATAATACTCTACAAGGGTGAGCCAAATATAAACCGGACTTTTGTCTTTATGAGTCTCAGACTCTGCCGAGCGGTCTGGTTGGGTGGGGAGTCTTAGGTTGGTTTGTTAAGAGTGGGGACAGCCGCTCCCGGGCTGCTCATTCTTCCAGTTGATCAGTAGCAATCATGAGTGAGCAAGTGGTTCCTTTATCCATTGAGCAACGTATTATTATTAAATTTTTAACAAATGAAGACGTTTCACCATCGAATATTTTGGCTAGGTTGAAGGTGCAGTTTGGTGACAATACGCTTTCACGGACACAAGTGTTTGATTGGGCTAGAAAATTTAAAAATGGACGAGAAAGTGTAGAAAATGAAACTCACGATCGACGCCCAAGATCAAGTGTAACTGATGACAATATTGAGCTGCATTGGGAGACCCTGGAGCACCCTCCCTATAGCCCAGACTTGTCCCCATGCGACTATTTTTTGTTTGGTCCCATGAAGGAAGCTTTGGGAGGCGAAAAATTTGAAGCGAGGAGCGCGTGCGCAATTGGTTGACAACTCGACCTCAAACTTTCTATGAACAAGGAATTTTTAAGCTGCCAAAACGTTGGGAAAAATGTATAGAGCGTGCAGGAGACTATGTAGAAAAATGATTAAAGTCTTATTTGAATATTATTACTGTTAATAAATGTGTATAAAAAAAGTCCGGTTTATATTTGACTCACCCTCGTAGATGAATACTGAACTCCGATTTATATTGTAGTTGGGGATAAAGTAGAATTACGTGTGAGCATGTTGTTTGTCCTTTATTAAGGACTCCCATTTGATTGCTACTCAAACCTAAAAGACAATATTCAGTGTTTAATATCATATCTGTAACTGGGTGAGCCACCAAAAAAAATTTTCTTTTTTGAAGGACTTTCACATGAAAGGTGCCTGAAGGACTCACTCGATTTCTTACATATTTATCCTTTTCCTTGGAACCATTCAAAAATTAATGTGTACAAAATTTCAAATTCGTAGCTTGAAACGTTCAAAAGTTATCGGAAAATATTGTTCAACACGTGTCTTCAGGATTTTACTTTATTATTTTTTAATAATAAAGTATTATGATCGATCTGAAATTTCAAAAAAATTTGCTACATTGAAATTTTATATTTTCACGTTTTAGGACTAGTAGACCCCAAAAAAGCAAACAAAAAAATGTCCGTCTGTCCGCCGTAGAAGGAATGAAGGCGCATAGCTCACAAACCCGTTGAGATATTAAATTGAAATTTTTATGGTGGGTAGATTGGGTGAACCCCTACTATTGGTATCTTTTTAGTTTTAGACGAAAAATATGGGTTTCTAGATCTCAGGAACTGCTTATGGTAGGCGGCTGAAATTTGGAACTTATGTAGTACTATGATAGTGGACCTATTTGCAAAAAAATTGTTTGATAAGGGTTGAGGGGTGTGGGAGTGGGGAAAAAACAATGTGTCCGAAACGTTCGAAAGCTGGGATTGAAGCATTCTAAAATCCATATCTCCTGAACCGTAGATCTCAAAAGTGTTATTTTAAGGGATACTAGGAGAGTAAACAAAAGATAAAATTCTTAAGAGGGGAAGTGGGGTGTAGGGGTGGGGGGTGAAAAACTTTATATTACAATATCTTCCGAACCAATTGTACCAGGAAGATAAAATTTGGTTTCTGTATATAAAATCACAAGAGTACGAAAGTGGGGTGATAACCATTTTTCAAAAAATTTAATTTTTATATCTCAAGAACCGTACCAGATATGATCTTAGAAGTTTTACAGGAGTTCGGCCAAGTAGAATTTTAGCAGGAAAAAAATGTGGGTGGTGCTGGCGAAGGGGGTGACGGTGGGAGGGGGCGCAACAAAAATAATTCTGATTTTTGTTTCTCGAAAACCTCAAAGCATAGAAAGCTATAAATTGACGACTATGGTATATAGAGTCATTGTAGAAGTATCCTTTGATAGGGGTACCAAGGTGCGCGGGTGGGGTGGTTTTTCATATCTCAGAAATAGCGTATGCTAGAAAGTTAAAACTTAGTATGTATATGTAGAAGTACTACAGGAGTAATTAAAGCAAAAAAAAAAGATCAAAATTTTATTGATGTACATAGCTGGAGTAATGCGGTGTAGGTCACTATGCGACTGATAACCTAAAGATTAAACAGGAGGCTATTTGGAACGTTATTTCTTAGGTTATCAGTCGCATAGTCGACCTACACCGCAGCTCAGTATTAAACACGTTTCGGACTTCTACCCAAAAAATAATAAAGTTGCGCCCAGACTGTTGGCAGATTTTTTTGTATGGAAGGTACCAGAAGGAGTAAAAGGATTTTGCTGACTAGTAAACTCGAACTTTGTTTTCAATCAAAACTAATTATTACAAAATTTAAACTTCGTCGCATATTATGTCAGATAATGTGTAGAAACTTCGAAATATTTCAATATCAAGAATAAAAGTTTTTCATGGTAAGCTACCATAGAAGCAAATTTGATTAAATGTTAGTTGTTTTCCGGCGTCAGTAGGGTTCCTGGTGTGAAACCCCAACACGAAAGCCCCGACTGTTGATTAATCGCTGTCCTTGAGGACATGACAGTTGGAAAACCTTCACTAGATACGCCAGTTTTATAAGATTGTGTTGGACTAGGTCCGAAGGGGCTGTGTCGTCATCAGAGGTCATAGACTCGTCAGAGGGTGTATCATGCCTACTATCCGAAACACCCTTACAGCTGGTGGAATTGTTGAGCATAATTTCTATATAGCGAACTCGAAATCAAATTTACAGTCCGCGACTTTTAAACTTAGCTAACTTCCCGCCATCGCAACCCTATACTAAAAAAGGTGGCGATGAAGATCACCTAATATTTCAACCAATTTGGTGGAATTTTTTACTTTGAAAAAAAATTCTTGAAAATAAGTACGTGAAAAAGACCTGTACGGTTCCCTTAAATCAAGCTAGAAAAATGCAAAGAAAAAATGTTAGAATCTCAAAATTCCTTAAGTTAAGCGAGGAAAACAAAACCAAAACAGAAAAAATGCGGAAAACTCGAAATTCCTTAAATTAGCGAGAAAACCCAAAAAACAAAACCAAAGAAGAAAACGCCAACAGCAGCACTGGAAGTTTGCATACACCTCTTACCACTTGATATTTTCATTAAGCAGGTTACGTCAAACACAGCAGTAATACCATTGAGCTGCGGTCTCTTTAGGGATGGATCTATATGACATGGCTCCATTCTTAGGGAATTTCTAAAGGGTCCGGTCGACATTTGTACGTAAACAACAGGGTAGTGAACGAGGGAGAACTCTCCGCGTATACGGACGATTCCAAAATGGAATGCGGTACTGGCGCTGGAGTCTTTTCTGAGCAGTTCAGTGCAAGGGAGTCTTTTAAGTTGCGGATGCCTGTAGTGATTCCAAGCGGGGATTCGGGCGGTACTCCAGGTAGGTAACCTCATGTTGATGGACGGTATATGCGATCAGGATATCTCACTCTACATTGACAGCCAGGCGGCTTTGAATGCATTGGAATCGGGGTACCAGGGCATAGTGACGTACAAGGAAACGAACTGGCCGATGAGCTGGCGAGACTAGGATCGGCGTTAGCCTGAATGGTAGAGGAGGGGGTTAGCTCACCATTAAACGGCATCAAAACTCTTATCAGGAATGTGCCAACGACGGAGTGAACTCAAGGTGGGAGGGGCTGACGAGCTATAGGACTTCTACGGCATTCTGGACAAGGTTGGACAGACGGAAGACTAGGGAGATATTGGCATGGAATAGCGAAAGTTTACGGTTACTCGTCGGAATACTGACAGGGCACACTGGGCAGTCTTTTCTTTGACAATTTGATGGATCTGAGGTGAATGGGTGGGTTGTTTTGGGGATGATTAGTGACCTACGAGATTCTGAAGGGATCGCTTTTGGCACTCTTTTGGTGCCTAGTGTTGCGCGGTCGCTCAGTGCTTCGCCCCTTCTTAAAACTAAAATCTAAAATTTGTATGCAATTTTATTTCATTACTTGTGAGCACATGTATCAAATTAGCGTTAACGAAATGTTCGCCATATATACAATAAATTTTCGGAACATTGTCTACCTTTTCCGAATCAAACACGGACTAAATCAATTCACAAAAATTTCCATTTAATGCATACGATTTGCAGCATACCCCCATTCTCAATCAATGCACGAAACGCACAATGCCTTCTCCTTTATCTCCATCTGATACTCTGGGTCCTTTAAACTCGTTCACTTCATGAATATAAAATCTGAATTATAAATCACAGTCATTACGGAAATCAAGGACTGTGAGTTTAAGACGAGTTTCAGTGAAAGAAAATGCACGAGACGTGATGTTTGTCTACACACACCTTACACCAAGCCCACTCTCAATGCATGCAAAACTGCTCATTAACAGAATGATATGCACGACTGAAAAGGACCCTTTTAAACCTCCTTGAGTATTTCGCGCAGAAAAGTGCATTAATATGACCGTCGTCGCCTCGGCGTGTTTGAAAAATGCATTCAGAAGAATCACAACATTATCGTGCTCTTTGGCCCTGATGAATTCACAGCTCGTACAATGGAAACGTTCCACTCGACGTAATGATGTGAAAACGAAGGTGAAATTATTCAGAAAGTTGTTTGCGAAATGGACACATTTCCATAAGAGTCGTTTCCCTTACAATTTTCCGAATCAAAGGGCGTCGAAAAAAATTTCATTAGACGATTGCTTAACATTGTACTTGAGGTCCATTCATCGTCAACAATGACGACAACGTCGAGGACAACTTCTCCGAATACTTTGGCGACGTTCGTTCTGCCCTCCCGGAAGGTTCTTGATCCCGAAACGAGGGATTTCACTTACCGGGCATCCTCTTATCCCCCAAAATGACGGATTCGTGCTCGGGCACATATGGCTGTGCTTACGGCGACGATATTTGAAAAGTGCTCCTGAGGATCAGGTCCTGTTCCTGTAACTGCTACGGCTCCTTCGATTTTGTTATGAAAAGAGAAGGTCGACCGAGTGGGAGGGGTGCAAATTTTCTAAAAATGTGACTAAGGCATACCGTGGGTAAAGCTCCATTACACCGCCACCATATCCAGCCATTGTACCGCTCCCGGTGGTCGTAGATCGTCGAACTCTGCCAGCCTGGAGAGGCCTCCAGGTTTTCAATAAGCGTTTTGTTCGGGCAAAAGTTTTCAATAAAAACGAGTTTACCGTCTGAATGGAAGACCTCCTCGTCGTCAAGGATTCTACGTGAATCCGGGAAGCTGTAAGTTATTCCCAACTTATACCTTTTGTGTCCGATGAATAGAAGGATACTCCTCACTGCCACATACCCTTGAGCTCCGATTGCATTCTATTGCATCAGCAGAGGATATCGGGATTGTACCTATGCAAAATGCAAACATCGTTTGACACTGTTCAATGGATTTTTTTCCTTTTAAGGGTGCAAGGATGCGGTACGAGGTGATGTGATTGCACATGGTTCGTTTAATGGTCTTAGCTTTATGCAAAATTGAAATTATTTTCGCAGAAGCAATGTGATCGTCTAGACTTCTCCAGGTGATAGGATGACACCCTGTACGCAAATTATTCTGGCTTAAACTTTGCCTAAGAGCAAAGTCGCGCCACGAGGTTTTTATGTGATTTTGATTTTTGGAAATTCGATAAGTTGATTACCTCGGTTGATTGTAGTTGTCATGAGTCTTTAGGTAATTATAATGGCAATTAGATCACGAATTCATTGAGGTATAAAATCCAAACTATTGTTTTCGGTAGACTGGCGCCCAGTTCAAGTTTAAGAAAATTCGAAACCTTGATATTTTCAGGAATAGTTTGGGTCTTACTTCCCCTGAACCTCATGGCACCATTGATGCACTGCTAGTATTCATATAATAGGTGCGTTTTCATGCTCTCCATAGTAGGATAGGACAGCATAAGTATACGTAAAACAACAACAACATCCAGAATAGTCAACCCACTAATTTCACTGGGTTATAAATCCTATTCCAAGATAGAATAAAAATGGTGTGAGTCTACGATGAATTCGCTTCAATTCGCTTTACTAATTTCAATTTCATTTGTGTTTATCACAACACAAATGCAACCGAACTGCAATAAATCCAATCCTGTGACAGTTTTATTGCCGATTGTTTTAAACCAAAGGAAGAAAAAATAATTACATAATTACAACGAAACGGAAATGTCATTTAACTTCAAACTTGACAGCGCAGGGCTGCCAAATTTTACCAATGCAATTTACTCCACATAATACCCTGGTTCCTTTTTTTTCCGCCTGCCGATTAGGTACTCTATTCTGGAGAGCATTAAAACACACCTAATATTTCGTCAATGCCTTCCGGGTCGCTGTGGAGTGTATCAGTCAGGCGTAGCTTATGGCGATCAAGGAGGCCTTGTCATAGTGGCGTGGGGTCATAATTCAACAAGGGGATGCAATTGGTTAAAAATTTATTATTATATTATATTCTTTCTACAAATTTATTGCGTATTAATTGAACCGCCTCCATTTAGCTACTTTTAACATTACTAATATAAAAGCACCCAGCAATCACGAACGGGAACCAGGACGCTATTTGGAACGTTATTTTTTAGGTTGTCAGTGGCAGTCACCTACACCACATCTTTTCATTAAATGCGTTCCGGACTTCTACCAAAAAAAATTATAGCAAAATTAGCAGATTTTTTACTTTATTATTTTTTAATAATAAAGTATTGTGATCGACCTGAAATTTCAAAAAAATTTGCTACCCTGAAATTTTGTATTTACACGTTTTGGGACTACTTAAACACCAAAAAAGCAACAAAAAAAATAGTGTCCGTCTGTCCGCCGTAGACGCTATACGCCGTCCGCCGTACGCCGTACGCAAAATCGTTTGAAGGCGCGTAGCTCCCAAACCCGTTGAGATATTAAGTTTAAATTTGTAGGATGGGTAGATCGGGTAAACTCCTACGACTGGCATCTTTTGGGGGGTGGGGGTGTAAGGGTGGGGGTGTAAGGGTGGAGCGTTTTAGACGACAAATTTTGGTTTCTAGATCTCAGGAACCTCTTACGCTAGGAGGCTGAAACTTGGAACTTATGTAGAACTATGATAGTGGACTCATTTGGAAAAAAATGGTCGATAAGAGTTGAGGGGTGTGGAAGTGGGGGGGATGGGAAACAATGAGTCCAAAACGCTTAAAATCCGGGATTGAAACATTTTAAAATCCATATCTCCTGAACGATTGATGCCAGAAGATTGAAACTTTGTGGTTGTCCTTAGGGAAACTTCAAGATTAGACAAGGGCTAACAACTTTAAGGGCGATGATGAGGTGTGGGGGTGGGGTGTGAACAATTTGGATTACAATATCTTCCGAACCAATTACACCAGGAAGTTAAATTTAGTTTCTGTATATGGGATCACAAGAGGAGTCTAATGAACGTAAACTTTTTGAGGAGGGAGGTGGAGCACGAAAGTGAGGGGATAAAAATTTCTCAAAAAATGTCATTTTTATATCTCAGAAACCGTATCAGATATGATCTTGAAAATTTTAGAGGAGTTGGGATCGGTAGACCTTTAGTAGGGAAAAAAATTTAGCGGTGGAGGTGTAGGGGGTGATGGTGAAAAGGGATAGAAAGGAAAAACATTCTGATTTTTATTTCTCGAAAACTGTAATGAATGGAAAGCTAAAAATTTGCAAGGTACGGGGGTGAGGGGTGGTTTTTTATATCTAAGAAACGGCTTATGCTAGAAAGTTGAAACTTGGTACGTATATGTAGATGTGCTATTAGAGTGACTAAAGCAAAAAAAAAAGTTCGGATTTTTATTGGCGTTCAGAGGTTGAGTAAAAAAAATGCCCGTGAATCCACATTTTCACGAATTTCGTTAAAACTTTTAGACATGTCGAGCTATTAAAGCAATTTTACTTCTGCGGGCTATTTATATAAGCGCCTAGAAACGTTCTTAAAAATTTTTCGATATCCAACCCCTAAGGGGGTGTAAAGTGGTTGTGTACATATTCACGAATTCTGATACATTTCTTAGGTATATTATGATTTGAAATTCACTTTTACTTCAATAAGCTTTAAACATAGTCGGAGAAAAAACCGATTTAAGTATTTTTCCCTATTAAACCCACTGGGGGTTTTGTTCAAGTTTTCACTGATTCCGAAAATCTCTTAGGTTTAATGTGATCGAATTCGCTTTTACTTCTAAAAATATTCTATTGATAAAACAAATTCGGAGATAAATAAAAAAAAATATGCCAACAGTCTGGGCGCAACTTTATTATTTTATGGGAAGACGTCCGAAACATGTTTAATGCTGAGATGCGGTGTAGGCTACTAAGGAACTGACAACCTAAGGAATAACCAGGAGGCTATTTGGAACTTTATTTTTTTGATTGCCAGTCGCATAGTAACCTACATCGCATTTAAGCATTAAACACGTTTCGGACGTCTACCCATAAAATAATAAAGTTGGGCCCAGTTTCTAAAGCCTTTGAAAGTGTTGACCACTCTATACTATGCTTAATAAACTGCAATCGTTTGGAATAGATTCTGCTTTGTTGCCATCGTTCTTTTCGTACTTAAGTGGTCGTAAACAATACGTCATATTTAATGGAGCTCAATCCAATGTATACTTTGCATCGTCTAGTGTTCCCCAAGGTTCCACCTTGGGTCCCCTACTTTTCGTTTTGTTTGTGAATGACCTTCTTACGGGTTTTCAATCTGATCATTTAATGTATGCCGATAATTTCAAATTGTTCAGAGTCGTGAAATCTATTGCTGACTGTAGAGAATCCTACAATATGACATTAATAAATTAAACTATTGGTGCATGCTAAATAACCTTCGTTTGAACACTCAGAAATGTTTTAAAATATATATACAAAAAAGGACTGATGCCTTAACTTTGACTACCACGTTGATAATGCTCTCCTCTTTGATGTCACACGCATAAAGGACTTAGGGGTAATGTTTGACAATAGATTAAAGTTTGGTCAGCACATAGTCGAAGTCTGCAAACACGTATTTAGATTATATGGTATTATATTAAGAACTGCTCATCCACTCCATAATATACATGTTTATACGAATTTGTTTAATAGTCTGGTTCTGTTTCGTCTGGAGTATTGCTCTGTTGTGTGGAACCCTCACTACCAATATCTTGTGACTGCATTGGAATCAGTACAACGACGTTTTACAAAATCTGTTTTCCGAAGGCTCAATTTATCTGACACTTGCTACGAGAGTCGATTAGAGTTACTTGGCCTATTACGTTTAAAGGACAGGAGACTATATTTAGACATGGTATTTCTATTTAAAGTAAATTTCGATTTTAACACTAATCTTCAAGGTGCACTTCATTTGCGTGTTAATGTATATAATACCAGATCACAAACTCTATTCGTTGTACCATATGCACGGCTAAATGTATAAATTTTCACTCTCCTTTACTTAGGCTGCTTCGAATGTTCAATCAATCTTGCCTTAGTTTTCATGACTTCAGTTTACATTCTTTCAAGCTGTATTTAAGATTCACGTTGTCTATTAAATAACTATATTTAATCATATTTAATTTTCTTTTTTTTTAATTTTTCTTAATTTATATTTTTCTTATTTTAATGTGAATTTCATTTATTTTGTTTTTTTGTTTTTATTTTTTATCACTTGTCGGCTACATGTATAATTGGAATTAAACTTTCTGTTTGAGTCCATAAATAAATAAATAAAATAAATATGTGGGAACGGCGTAAGTATTCTAGCGCAATCCCATTCTAAACGCTTCCCTACCTTCTTTTTTAGGTTTTCAGTCACATAGTAAACTATACATGCATCTCAGAATTAAACACGTTCCGAACTTCTACACAAGAAATAATAAAGTTGCGCCCAGACTGTAGGCGGTATTTTTTATTTATTATATTTACGTATTTTTCTAATATTAGAGTCAATAGAAGTAAAACCGAATTGGATCTCATAAATCCTAAAAGATTTTCGGAATTCATGAAAACTTGAACAATACCTTACACCCCCAGGGGCTTAATATCGAAAAATGCTTGCATCAGATTTTTTTTCGATTAAATTTAGAAATAAAAGTGAATTGAATACCTCATTTGACCCAATATATAGAAATTCGTGAAAATGTTGGATATTGAAAAATTGGGAAAAAACATTTCTAGGCGTATAAAGAGCTCGAAGAAGTAAAGTTTATTTCGGCATGTCCAAAATATTTAACGAAATCATGAAAATGTGGAAAAATCCCTTTTCTCTATGCCGATAAAAATCTAAATTTTTTTCCTTTAATTACTTCAGTAGCATACGTACATATACGTACTAAGTTCCAACTTTCTTGCATAAGTCGTTTCTGAGATATCAAAAACCACCACATTTTTTTAGGATACTTCTATGTAGTCACTTTTTAGCTTTCTATGGTTTGTGGTTTTTGCGAAATAAATATCGAAGTTCTTTTCTTTCCACCCGCTCACACCATCAGCCCCTTCACCAGTACCTGATAGAAGTCTACTGGGCCTAACTCCTGAAAAATTTCTAAGATCACATCTGTCTGGTACGGATCTTGAGATATAAAAATGAAATTTTTTTAAAAATGTCATACCGCCACACTTTCGTGCTCCACCTCCCACCTCAAAAATTTTACATTCAATGGGCTCCACTTGAAATCCTATATACACAAACCACCTTCCTGGTATAATTGGTTCGGAAGATATTCTAATCCAAAGTTTTGTACCCCACCCCTACATACCACCATCCGATTGGAAAACTTTAGCTATTAATTAATCTCCTATTATCCCTTAAGACAATTACAGAGTTTCAATCTTCTGACATCAACCGTTCATTCAACACACAACACATTGCTTTCCCCTCCACTCCCACACTCCTCAGTCCTAATCGCCAATTTCTTTGAAAATAGCTCCACTATTATAGTTCTACATAAGTTCCAAGTTTCAGCCTCCTATATCTTATCAGATCTTTGCTTGCTGAAAGCTTCTCCGCTGTAGCCAAGAATGTGTTCTACTACCCGTGGAAGCAAATTCCTTATTGCATCCACCGGCCCGTGTACGAACATATTTTTCATGACGTCACAGTGGGTTTACTACGGAATGAAATGAACGCACATAGATGCAATTTTCAAATTACTTCCATGTGTCTTCCTATTAGTTTCTTTCGCTTGCCTTTTTCGTGGTGTTGCCAATTCGGCTGTGTGAGATATTCGCGAGTAGTTTTTTGCGAACTCTTATTTAGACTGTGCCAAAGAAAATGTTTGAAACATGACTTTTTTTTTGCGATTTTTCTACGCGATTTAGAAAACGTATTTTAGATATTTTTCAGCAAAATGTAAGGGAAGCAATACTTCCCTTGCTTCCGACGCCGCACCACTGCTTGTCCTGGCAGAGGTGTAGTGGAATATCTACTAGGTAGATTAGCATTTTCACAGACAGCAAAGCGGCAAAAACATCGTTGGTATCGACCTCCACAACATCAAGGGTTGCCGTAAAATTTCGATCATTTCTGAATAAGGTGCCGGAACAGTTCAATATTGATCTGTGCTGTGTAATAAATATTACAGGTAAACTGTATGGCTGATAAACTTGCTTGGCGCGGTACTACCCTTCAGATTATGCCGGCATATCGGAATCATACCTTCGTCAATGCCACAATGTCAGCAGCGTATCACACAATACCATAAAGGGTGCCCAGGCTGGAACGGGTGAAGCTATGACTTAGGACTGCTTCAATAGTTAGTTTCGTCAACGTCTAATAATAACATTTTGTTGATTTCAGGAATAGGAAAGTCCCGTTATATTTTGCTTCATAGCTTGCTCAGATTTACGACACATCCTGAATGGCCAGTAACACCAGTGCGTCTCAGGAAGTAGGTCTGAAACCGATGTAGTTGCACTCGCGGCATAGCTGTGAGAACCCCAACACACCATAACCGGCTGAAAGTTGTTCACATGTCTACGTGCTATAGACCTGGCCCTCCAGGTTGGGGGTTGGGCGATGGGCTAACAACTCATCCCCGGAAAAAACCCATTGTTCCGAAAGCAGGCTGCAGGTCCTGGCGCGATTTAGGCTGTCGCGCCATTGATGATGATGATGCAGTCAACGGGAGATTGAAGTATTTTGAGTAGTTCGATATGAAAGACAACAATCTGAGTTCTTATCATCCCTTTAATTTTAACAACTCCCCGAAATTCAACGCACTGAGCGAAATGTTTCGCCAGGTTCTCAATTTCTTCCTTGAAGAGGTTTACTTCAAGTCCCTCGAAATAGTCTATAGTCGTGGAAAACCTATACGGCTTCTTAATTGCACCCAAATTTTTTGTTCAGCTAGAAAAGTTTTTAATCGAAAACAAATGGCAGTTCGACAAACCCCAATCAACCTGGATGCGGAGGCAGTTAAATTTTTGCTGAGCGATAAACATTCCAGAACATTTCTTGGAGATCGCTACCTTAAGGCTATCCAAAAGCAATGGTTTTTATCTTCTAGAGATTACAGACACCATCACCATCTCACCTGATAAAACCTATTTCTACTTTTCGTCATACTTCTTTTTGTTCTTGAGTGGTTCATTGTTTTGACTGTTGTTGCCATTGTTGCTATTGTTGTCAAACAACGCTGAAACTTCGCTGAAATCTTCCTCAAAAGTTTCAAACATTCTGCAGAAGTTTCTATTTTATTTTCCAGAGTTAGCAAACGCGTCGCCCATATTGCTCAAAGTTTTTACATGTGCAATTGAGATACCTTCGGCCTCTCCTAACTTATATACTTTCACTTGCTTGTCGGTCAAAACAATGTCATGGTCTGTTTTTCTACTTTGCAGCCTCGTAATATGGTACGTCTTCGATGCTTATCCTGCCTCGCTGGAATTCACTATTCCCTTCTAATAAAATCGATAGAATCATACCACGAATTTCAATATTATCCATTTATCACTTTCACTTGAAACGTTTGTGTTCAAGCAACTGTCAAAGAACGAGCTGATGTCAGAATGTCACCACCATCTGAGGATGTCGCTGCCGTCCCTTCTTAGTACCTACGTATAACTAATAGTGACCGTGTTATACCCGAACTGGCTCTGTATGAACTTGTGTTTTTTGGATCGTTCACAATCCTTCAAAATTACATTTTTCTTATTAATGGCAGCATTACAAAGTGAGGTATTTGTCTATCGCCCGAACCCAGCAATTCCATTTGTCTGTCGTCTGTAAGGACTTGTTCGCATCTGAAGTACTCGTGCCGTCAAGTACCTACCACAAAATAGATTTCCACCGCTCGAAAACAACTTTATTTGATTACTTCCTGCCTGTCGTGAACAGCCAATTCTATCTTTTCGGTAACATTAAGCGAAATTTATTACCCGTATTATTATTCTCCGAATGTTGTCGTGTAAAAGTCCCTTTCGGAACAGGAAAAAAGAAGCCTTTTCCCAATGCTATCTCCCCGAAACTATCAAATCTCGACCATATTAGCTCATAAATTGACGAAATTGTCAACTGTCCATCACACACATACGCATTTCCGCACCATGAAAATAATCATTACCTGGATGGAACACCTCTCCTACTGGACAGGGGTGATATACGGCGATCCATATGAAGCTTCCCAAATTCTTTCCGCATTAACGCAATGTTTGTCATAAAAACGAACCAACGTTGCGAGGACATAAAAGGGAGAGCGATGGCAACTAAACTTGACCACAAAGTTTATGTTCGTTCCGTACGTTTATTGCTTCTGGGTGTAGACTCCATCATAAGGTGGAATGGACGTCGATAAAAAGGTGTCCAGGATGGTGACCCTCGTTTCCGTCGGGGCCAAGCCATTTCCATCCATCCGCCCTACGAAATAAATCTTTAAAGAGATTTTCATCGTTATTAACTTAGCTGCCATCTTTTACGGTTACCAAATCTTTTTATGAACTTACGAACCATCCTATTAGGACACTTCCTCGAATCGTCCTACCGTCGATCCTTCTGTTTGGCGCCCACCTTGTAATTTGACGGAAAGAAAAGTTTGTTTGTCTTGGCCGTTATCTAATTTCTGGAAAGGGTCTTCATTTTTTCTTGTGATTCTGATGTAAAGAGAATTTTTTTTTTCGGCTAGCCTCAAGGCAATGCCTTCTTCCTTCTTCGTTTCCAGACAGCTAGGCTCCGCTTTTTTTTACCCAGTTCCTGCCTAGTTAATATTGTTGTCGGGATGAATGAGCTCTGAGGCTTTATTTTTTTCTTCCTTATTTTTTGGGTACTCTTAAAAAAAGCATGAAGCCAAGTCTGCCCTTTTGGCACCGAATCGGACTAAACCCCCAGATGTGAGGGAAACTTTTAACCTGAAATGTTGGGATTCTTGGAAATTACGCTTTGCGCGACTTCAATGTTTATTAATTGCTAAAGAGGGTTTTTATCACTTATACAGAGAGTGGTTAAAAGCAGCCCTCAGGATGTTTAAGTAAATCTTGTAGTTTCTGCTAGTAGACGTTCAAGTTCACACAGAATACTTAATGTAATAAACAAATTGGAAAAATAAAACTGAAGGTATTTAATTAGGCCTTATCACAATATTGTTACGTGCAAGCCTGGCAACCGCGCAACTCGATCAATTACGAATAAGGGAAAGATCAACAACCGAATACCTAGCTAGAAAGTAACCCAATCAGAAACCTAGTTGAGGTATATAAAGGGAGCGGAGCAACACGAATGTGCTCGAATGTACTAGAACAACGTATAAGATCAAATGGAATGCTCTCAAGCTTTCCAGAACCCTCTACACACACCACCGAACGAAGATTGAAGAACAGTCTCGACTACAGACAACTGGTATAAAAGCAGATAAAGCTTTCAGCGAGGAATATAGTCATTTTTATTACGCGGACTGTGACAGTCACCTAGTACGCGACCGTATTGGTGGAAAGCGATTGATCGAGACAAGTGCTATGTAAAAGCGGGCGGTATTGCCATACAGTGCGAATAATTGTGCTAATAGAATTAAAGTGCGAAGAATAAATAATCACTTATTTTATTTTAACCGAATTGTGTTTTACTTGAAATCCCGGCGAACCCCTAGCTCGCAACAATATCATCCTATGCCATAGTCTCAATTTGGAGTGGTTTCGGACATTAACCATCAGTACCAAACTCGGAACTTACGTTCTTTTAAAACCAACTACCGAGGATACTCTTGATGAAATACTGAACTACGAAATAAAAAAAAACACACTTCTCTTTCATAGGGATGGACTTAGCTGAACAATTAACCGCATAGAATTTCATAGCAGCAATTTTTCTATTCCCTAAAAATTAAAGTGTCCAAAATTCGCGAGGAATCAGCAGCAATTAGTGAAGGTACAAAGATCTGTAAAGTTGTGTATGGTAAATACCCGATGGAGCGCGTGATTTTGATGAATGATTTTATGAAACCAACAAAGTCGACCTTTATTTAACCTCGATACTAATTCGTGTTTCTGAGTTCCTACTTTTTGGCTGAACGATTTTTGAATGATAGTCATAGTCCGTTCCAAATGATCAATGCACAAATCTTTGAAGAATTTTTATATGGAAACTACAAGAAAAAGTTTCTCGATTTTCTTCATATTCATTCTGTTCTTTGACGCAATAGTACAATGAAAGATTTGAAATTCGTAGCTTTGAGCGTTCCGAAGTTATCGGCCAAATTAAAGATATTTAGATGGGAGAAATGCAAATAGTCGGGGGCTTCGCACCCTAAAAAGTTCGACCTTACTTTTAATTCAATATAAGAAATATATGAAAAATTTGTGTAAAATTTCGAGTTATAATGTTAAATTAAATTGTTAAATTGTTAAATTTTTTCAGAACTTTTCTATGGTAGCTATCTGAGGCAATTGTTCCATTTTCCTAATTGCTTTATTATTTTAATAATAAAGTACTAATATAGACCTTTTAAAAAAAAAAAATTGGTTTCCAGGAAATTCGTTTCATGACTAGTAGAATTTAGTCCGTCTGTACGCCGTCCTCCTTACGCAAAATTTTTGTTCTTAAAATAAAAATATTTAAAAATAGAGTTTTTTAGCCGATTAAACATTGAAAAAGCCCGTGTAGACTATTCGAATTTTGGTATATTATGTACACTAAAAGCCCATAGAAGTAAAAACGAATTTGTTGCCTTATCAGACTTAAGAGATATGACGAGTTGTTAAAACGTACACAAACCCATTATTTCCACTTGGGGTTTGAATTTCGAAAAAATTGTGGAACAAGTTTTTAGACGATTTCATAAGAAGCAACTCATGAGACACGAGGGATTTTGAAAAATTTTTGAAAATGTAAGCAAACCCTTTACACCCTCTTGGTTCTTGAAATTCGAAAAATAATGAAATTGGTTTTTAGGTCATCACATTAAATTCCGTAATAACCAATTTTATATCTCATCAGAATTAAGGGATGGCAAAAATTGTGCAAACCGAGAGGGGGGAGTTGAATATCGAAAAATTGAGAAATGGGTTTGTAGGCGACTATATAACAAGTCTGTGGAAGTAAAAAGCGATCTAATATTTCATCAAACCTAAGAAGTATGTCGAAGCATACTACCCCTTACATCCCTTAGGATTAAATATCTTAAAATACTGAAATTAACTTTTTTGCGCTTATATAGGAAACCTTAGGAAGTAAAAATGAATTCGATATATTATCAGATTCAAGCAATATGTAAGAATCTGTGAAAACATATGCAACCTCATTACACCCACTTGGGGGTTGAATATCCAAAAATCCTGAAAGCAGTTAATACCTAAATATGAAGACAGCACGAGAAAATAGAAACCAATTCAATTTCTTATCACTTCTAAAAGAAATGACGGAATTCGTGAAAAAGTGTTCAACTCGTTTATACCCTCTTAGGGGCTGAAAAAGGAAAAAAACTTAAAAGCGAGTTTTAAGCGATTATAACGCAAACACGTGAAATTGAAAAGATATTTGATATCTGATCAGACTTAGGGGATATGGCAGAATTTGTGAAAAAGTATACAACCCCTTTACACCTCCTTAGGGGTCGAATTTCAAAAAATTCTGAAAACGCTCTCTAGCTATTTATATGATGAAGCCGTAGAATAAAAAAGAATTTAATATTTGGGAAGACCTAATAGATATGACGAAAATCGTGAAAATATATGCATTCCTTTTTCACTGATAATTTTCTTCGCCCCCTTCCAAACGCCAATGAATTCTTGAAATTTTGTTTTATTTAAATTACTTTTCTAGTTAATTTGTGATTTTTTTAGAAAAATTCATATCCCCTCCACTTTCTTGATCCACCGCCCCCTTTTGCTTTCAGCAAACTTCATTTGTCTACCTTTATAAAGAAACCGAATTTTATTTGTCTAGTGCAATTGGTTCGTGAGGTATCGTAATCAAAAGTTTTTTACTTCCCACCCCCGTACGCCACTGCCACTACTCAAAAATTTGTTTCTGATCTATTCTCCCAGCATACCTACAGATATCTATTAAGTTCCAATTTTGTGACGTTAACCGCTTAGGAGATATGGATTTTAGAATGTGTCGATCTCGGCTTTTTTGCGTTTCGGACGCATTATTTTTCCCCCACTCCCACACTACTTCACCCATATTAACAATTTTTATGCGAATGGGTCCACTATCAAAGCTCTATATAAATTCCAAATATCAGCTTTCTAGCATAAGCGGTTGCTGAGATCTAAAAACCAAAATTTTCCGTCTAAAACGCTTCCTCCTCCTCCCCCCTCACACCCCTACCCCCCAGCATTTAGTCGCTTCAAGGGGCCTAACCAGTCTATTCATAAAAAAAATTCAATTTAATATCTTAAACCGTTTGAGAGCTACGAGCCTTCAAACGATTTTGCTTACGGCGTACGGCGGACAGACGGACTGAAATTTTTTTTTGCTTTTTTCGTGTCTACTAGTCATGAAACGTGAAAAAAAAATTTTTTCCAGGGTAGCAAATTTTTTTTTTTTTAAAATCGATCACAATACTGTATTATTAGAAAATAATAAAGTAAAATTGCCGACGAATGTACTTCTGTATGGAAGTTAATTGAAAAATATTTCTTTGGTTATGGTGTAAAATATCGGGTGCTAGAAACAGCTATAAAAAAATTTTCTTTATTATGTAAAAAAAATTAAAAAAATAAATAAAAATCAAAACAACACTTTTTTTTAAATTGTTTTAAAAATATTATTCTTTCTTATATATGATTTTATAATAGTATTTCAGGTTATATTTTAAAGACAAAAGTAATGTGAAATTTCAATTTGTTTCATTGTACTAAGTTCAACTAAGTTAAATGAGGCAAATCACTAAATATTTTCCTAATTTATTGGTTCATTTATGTAAATTGTCTTTCATCACTTATGTGATATACACAAGTTGTGGTTTGATTTAACCTAGGCAACTTTGCTAATTTATTATACCAATTCGATGAAATTCTTAATTGGTATGAGGTAAAATACTTAATTGGTATAACGTAAAACACCTAATTAATATTAGGGAAATAACCTAATTGGTATTATGTAAAATACAAAATTTGTATTAGGTAAAATACCTTATTGGCTTTGGTAATTTATTGTATACCAATTAGGTAAAATACCTAAAAATTGTTCAAATATACATGGTTCGAAAAATTTAATATTAACTAATTTATTTTAGGTATATTACCTAAAGCCTTAGTTGACGGTTAAATACCGAAGCAATTAGGCAAATTAATACGCGATCTAAGACCTATGAATTTCTTTCTGTGTAGAAGAGAATTGTCGATGTAATAGTCAAACTGAAATATGTGTGAGATTTTATTGGTGTAGATCATCATAAAGCATTTCTGCGTATTTAATGACAATTTATTCATAGTACACCAGGATAAAAGTTTCTTTGTGATTTTATTTCCCGAAAAACCTTTACATCATCAGCATACATTAAATGCTTTAACTGAAATTCAGAAAGAAGATCATTAACGAATAGTATTGTTGCGAGCTAGGGGTTTGCCGGGATGTCATGTAAAACATAATTCGGTTAAAATAAAAATAAGTGATTATTTATTCTTCGCACTTTAATTCTATTAGCACAATTATTCACACTGTATGGCAATACCGCCCGCTTTTACATAGCACTTGTCTCGATCGCACTCTATCAATCGCTTTCTACCAATACGGTCGCGAATACACGCTGGCTGTCACAGTCGACGTAATAAAAATTACTATGTCCTCGCTGAAAGCTTCACCTGCTTTTATACTAGCCGGTTGCAGTCTAGGATGTACTTGAATGTTTGCTCGGTGATGTATGTGGATGGTTCTAGAAAGCTTTAGAGCTTTCGATTCTGATCTTCGTTCGGTGGTGTATGTAGAGGGTTCTAGTGAGCTTGAGATCTTTCGACTTTGATGTGGATTCTAGTACATTGGAGAGCATTCGATAAGAAGGGAGATACAATCGTGTTGTTTCGCCTTATTTACTTCAGCTAGGTTTCTGATTGGGTTATTTTGCAACTAGGTATTCGGTTGTTGCTATTTCCATTATGTGAAACGATCGAGTTGCGCGGTTGCGCAGTTGCCAGGTTTACATGTAACAGTATAAACAAAAGTGGGCCCAAAGTAGAACCCTGAGGAACACCAGATGAAGCCAGGTAGGACGTTGAAATAGATCCACTGAAGATGACCATTTGCTTACGATCATTTAAATATGATTGGTACTTAGGCCAAAAGAATTCAGTTTCCGTAGAAGAATGGAGTGATCAGCAGTATCAAATGCCTTTGAGAAATCTGTATAAATCGTATGAACATCATAATGCTACGCTAGGGTATGAGCTACATAGTTGGTGAAAGACACCAAATTAGTTTCAGTAGAATGGCCTTTAAAAATCCATGCTGGTTAATTATGTTTTAGGCTAAACGCGTTCCGGACTTCTACCCAAAAAATAATAAAGTTGCGCCCAGACTTTTGGTCGATTTTTGGTAAGTATAGGGAATTTCAGTAGGTACTCAATAAAAAAGCGAAACTAAATCGTGTTCGTAATCTCGTACTAGAGGTCCTACAATGTTCATCAGAAAGTTAATCTGATGATTTCATTACGGACGAATTCATCAACTCTTCACTACTAGGATAATACACCCTTTAATCAGTTTAAAGAAGTGGTGAAATTACTTCGCACTTAATCAATACCGTGGATGTGTTTTCAATATATGTTGGTCTGGACAACGAATGAGCAACAAGACTATGCAATATTCCCTCCTTCAAGGCGTTATATGATACTGCAGAGTGCACCATATGTGGGAAATCCTTGCCAAAAGTTGTACGGTTTCCAAAGTATATGCTCTGCGTACAAACTCGTATGTACCAACGTACGAAAGTAATTCATGTATCGGATTATGCCATTCAATATTAATAAAGAAAATTAAGTGGTGGAGAGTATCCGTTCCCAGTGTTGTACCCATAAACGTACCCCGATATATGGAAGACTATGTGCAAATGTTATGCTGGATACTCAGCGATAAGGGAGCAAATCCCCTGTAAAATAACACGTAATGGTAGCGTATGGTAATTAGTCCAAAGATACATGTTTCGTTAGAGGGTCTGACTTAACCGACTCCTTGTTTTGCAGTCGGTTCGCTTTTATGATCCTTTGACGTCGTCGTGTCTTGTCGTAACCTTCTGTTGTAAGTCGATATCGCATAATGCCTTCGTCCTGGAAGGATTTTTATGGCAAACCCATTACTTTCACGAGCATAATGTACACATACTACGTACATTTTACGGTTTCGTTTGGCTACTAAACCGCTTAACGATATTTCCACTCATGGATGGATGATAAGAAGCTTTCCCAAAAAAAATAAAATATAAAAAAAACACATCAACCTGTTGATGTATTATGGCGTTTCAAAGCAACATCCCCTTTGACTTTTAAGCCTTAAACAATTTTAGTTGGATTTTTACAAGGCAGCTGAAAAAAACGAGAACAAAAAACCCGAAATTCTTTTGGTTTTAGGATTTTATTACAATACAGTCAGTTTTCGTTATGAAAATTAAAATATTAAAGAAGGGGAGTAAAAGTCCGGCGAGGCATTTTTAATCTCCTTTGATGAGTTTTCAAAATTGAAAATTTTGTAGCAGCACTCATACAAGAGTTTTTCCTGCTTTTCCAGGGCACTTTCTTGTAAAATCTCTTTAACGCTTGCCCCAAGCAAAAGACCGTCATCACGTTAACGTTCAAAAGAACTAAGAACAAATTTCCCTTCAGTCTTTTTTCGCCGTCGTGCGATTTGATTTAATCACAAAGACGTTGCTTTCATCTTTTTGCCAATCCTGCTGAATCCTTGTGAATTTCTTTCGTTATAATCTGCTTAGTGTGGATTACGATGTGTTTTATGAGCAGATAATTTCACATAAGATTAACTCGATGTGAGGCATCCAATCAAAAGATTTCTACTTTCTAAAAGTTCAAATATTTTCTGGTACTAAAAATCGTAGGTTTGTGATCGGATGCCTTGGAAGGATTATTTCGAAAGTGTGTCCTAGTTACACCTTCATGAAGCGACAGTCCATACAGCCTAACATTTTGGACTATGTTCGTTTTGTTTAATGATAGTTCGTAGTTGATATTTAATCCAATATTGTATTCACACCCCCTTGGGGGTTGGATATCAGAAAATCCTGAAATTGGTTTGTAGACGACTATATAAAAACTCTGTAGTAGTTGAAGCAAATTTGGTTTCTCATCAAACCTAAGAGATATAGTGAAAATTGTAATAACGTATGCAACCCCCTACCATCCGCTTGGGTGTTGAATATTCAAAAATCCTGAAAAAAGTTTTTAGATAAAGAGGAAGTAAGAACCAATTGCATGTCTTATCACTCCCAAGAGATATGACGGAATTCGTGAAAATGTTTTTAACTCTTTTATACCCTCTTAACGGTTGAAAAGGGAATAATCATGAAAACGGGTTGTAGGCGATTATAAAACAATACCGCGGAAGTGGAAAGGTCCAGTGCCTTTCTGTGGAATGCCATCAACTGCGGCAAGAGAAAGACTGTTGGAGTGGATTAACATGAAAGCTGACCTCTACTGGACAGGGACGGTGGGGTGTAGACAGTCGAAACTGTTTTTGGAAGGTCACTCCAAAAAACGAACCTCTGATTTGCTCAAATTTAGCCGGAATCAGGTTCGGCGTTTGATCGCGCTAATTACAGGACACTATAACCTTAAAAAGGATCTGCATGCGATTAGACTGGTTTTAGACGATATTTGGAGATTGTGTGAAGAAGACGAAATTGCTGAGCACGTTCTATGCCATTGCGAAGGACTTGGGCACAGAAGACTCAGACTTCTTGGACATTATAGGAACTCATACCTAATTCACATATCTAATTCACTCAAGAGCATATTAAAATTTATTTATGTAACCGTCCTGCGTGGGTTATAATAAGGGAGGACAATCACAATAGGTCCACTGATGCCGCAGCAAATCGGGATCTTAGACCGTCCACCACCAGTGGCGGTCATATTGCTTTTTCAAGAGGGGGGCCATTGAAGTTCAGTAGCTACTGTACAGAAAATAAATGTGGTAGCTAACCGTTACTGCAGCGTGGATGGAAATTGTGCAAATGCTATGGTCGCTGCGGTTGATACTGCTTGAAAGTATCAACTTTTCATTTCCGCATCTAAATTACCAGATTTTGGCAACCGAATTTCAGAATCTTAAAAAGCATTAACATCGCTCTGAAGGGATTTCTTTGACATCGTTCAATTTATCAGCTGATTGTATGATATCAAAAATTTGAACCTGTATTGTATGATTGTCTTGAAGCAATGGAAAATTGAAAATTGATTCCAAAGCTTGGTGAACATAATTTTCGATTTCAGTAGAAGTCGTTGTCGATCTCGATTTCGACAAAATTTGGAAGCCCAAACAGACTTCAAGATTTTGAGACTTCGAGATTTTGAGAGTTTAGTTAAAATTCGAGATTTCGCCAAATCCAGTTTGAAATCTTTGGATGCAAATTTGCTGAGACCACTAGAAAAGTAGTGTATTTAATTTTTATTAGTTCTACTATCATACATATTTGATGAAACTCAATATTGGGCATTAAAATCCGAACCCTATATATTAGGCCCAACGAATAAGTGATCATTCCAGTTATTAAGTTACTACAATACTTAAAATCTACGAAAGAAATAATTTATGTCAATGTAATTTATTAGGTTCATATATCACTTAGTCTCCTTATTGAGTCGATCTATAGTAGTTTAGATAACTGCCACCATAACCTAACCTAACCTACTCTCCTAATTCAAAAATTTAAAAAATCAAACTCGGAAATTCTCATTTTGGAAACGAGGAAACGATACTATATAGGCCCTATGTCGATATCTTGGGAGTTTTGTTAATCTTATACAATTTTGGTTTCTTTCAGGTCCTTGAGGCACGTATTCCCCATATATTACTGAGATGAAACTTAAATCGTATTTTTTTTACACTAATTCGAGCCTGCGAAAAAAATTCAAAATTTTTAAATTGAGTGATTAGCTTTTATTAGGGTTTAAACTACCCTTTTTATGACAGGACAGCAATGATATTGTGTTTCACTGCATTTACCAATCTGATTTAATTGCATTATACTTTATTAAGTGCATTATACTTTATAAAGTGTATCTATTAATCTAATAGTCTCATATAATTTTTCTTTAAAGCAGATGTGATAAAGTAATTATGGGTGACGAATTTGTTAGGGGGGGCCATGGCCCCTATGGCCCCCCTCTATGACCGCCACTGTCCACCACCATCCACAATTGAAAAGTTATTCGATATCTAATCAGACCGGAGAGATCGTTAAAATGTATGCAACCCCTTTACACCCCCTTTGGAGTCGTAAAAATCCTGAAAACCGTTTCTAGGCAGTTATCTGAAGAATCCGTAGAAAAAAAAATTATTCGATATATCGGAAGACGTGAAAAGTTTTTAAATAATAATTAAATGAAAAATATGTGATCAAGATCAAAATAATATTAATATTAAAATAAGCTGAAGTGTTCGAAAATATTTTTATTAATAATTTTAACGTATATTATAATAAAATTGTGAATATCAGAAGTCAGATTAATTATTTTCCTGATCCATTGGATTAGGAAGAGGACTCAACTATAGAAAGTCCTGAACAATATACCCATTAAGTTTCAAGTTTCTATATAAGCCGTTCCGGAGATAGGAAAACACCTCGCACACCATACTATACTACCCATATTAAAAAAAAACTGAAGTCACGATTGGCTGCAAGCCAATCGTATGATACTCTAGATGAAATAAAGTAGAATAAGGAATGCGCATGTATTTAGTATCAAATGGCCCTGAGTTCAGAAAATCTATTTTCAATATCCTGCCATAAATATGAGCTTGATGGAGAACAATTTTGTGGACTACCAAGCTAGATTGCGCAACGGTGATGATTTTATTACACAGGGATGTCATTTAAGCTTTTTCTAGGGGGGGGGGGGGGCAAGGTGTTATATTTGTATATATTTTTATATATAAAAATACATAATTCAGGGGGGGGGGGCAAATGCCCCCCTGCCCCCCCCCCCCCACAAATGACGTCCCTGTTATTACATGTACCCTGGCAAATTCGTATCACTCAATGACATCAGTTTCCAATAAAAATGCCACTCCTCCCAATATCCAACTGTAATACAGCGAAACTTCTGTACTTTAGTTTGTTCTTTATTAAGGACTCCCATTTGGTCGCTACTCGAAATTAAAAGACAATGATATCATCAGTGTTCAGTTTAATATCTGGAACTACGTAAGTCACCGAAAGTAAAATCTCCCTTTTTCATGAACTTTTACATGGGAGTTGTAGGAACGACTGACTCGAGTTCTAGCACATTTATCCTTAAAGTTTTGTATGACAGCTACTCGAAGGACTCATGGCCACTTTCTCATATCCATTCATTTAACTGCAACTAATCAACCTATACAAAATTGCAAAGTCGTAGCAGTTAAAATAGAAAATAATAAAGTAAAAATCTGCCAATGGTCTGGGCGAAACTTTATTATTTTTCGGATCAAAGTTCGGGAGCAGTCAAAGTCGGCATATAGTTGTTTCGAAATTATTAGATTTCTTGGAAAATTAATTTTGTTCTTAAAATAAAAATATTTTAAATAGAGATTTTTAGTCGATTAAACATTGAAAAAGCCCGTGTAGATAAACTTATATCTCATCAGAACTAAGGGATGGCAAAAATTGTGAAAACATATGCAAACCCTTGGGGGTTGAATATCCAAAAATTGAGAAACGGGTTTGTTGGCGATTATATAAAAAGTCTGTGGAAGTGAAAAGCGATCTAATATCTCATTAAACCTAAGAAATAGGTCAAAGCTTTGAAAAGCATACAACCCCTTACACCCCTTAGGATTGAATATCTAAAAATACTGAAATTGACTTTTTGGCCGTTATATAGGAAACCTTAGAAAGTAAAAATGAATTCGATATATCATCAGATAAAAGCAATATGTAGGAATCTGTGAAAACATATGCAACCTCCTTACACGCACTTGGAGTGGGGGTTAAATACCCAAAAATCTTGAAAGAAGTTAACAGATAAATATGAAGACAGAACGAGAAAGTAAAAATCAATTGAATTTATTATCAAAAGAAATGACGTACGTGTTCAACGTGTTATACCTTCTTAGGGGCTGAAAAGGGAAAAACTGAAAAACAAGTTTTAGGCCATTATTACGTAAGCCCGTGAAAGTGAAAAGTTAGTCGATATCTAATTTGACCTGGGGGATATGACAGAATTCGTGAGAAAGTATACAACCACTTTACCCCCCCTTAGGGGTCGAATTTTAAAAAATCCTGAAAAAGTTTTTTAGGTATTTATATGAAGAAGCCGTAGAATAAAAATGAATATAATATTTGAGAAGTCCTAATAGATATGACGAAAGTCATGAAAATATATGCATTTCATTTTCACTGATCACTTTTTTCGCCCCCCTTCCGAACGCCAATGGATATTTGAATTAATTTAATTTTCTAGTTAATTTACATATATGTACCGAGTTTCGACTTTGTAGCATAAGCCGTTCTATAGATAGGAAAAACACCCCCCACTCCCGTACCATAATACCCCTATAAAAAATTAAATTTTTCCAACATGCTACTACTACAGATCTATTCAAACACCAAGTTTCAGTTTTATATGATTATAGGTTCTCGAGATATAAAAGTCTGAACTTTTTCTTTTTCACCCTCCCCTTCCACACTCCCACTACCAAAGTTTTTTTTTCTGCTAAGGGCTATTAGGCGTACTTCTGGTAAAAATTTTAGGCATCTATCTTACACTGTTCTTGAGATATGAGACGTGATTTTTTAGAAAAATTCGTATACGCTCCACTTCCATGCTTCACCTCCCTCTTAACAATTTTTACTTTCATCAAACTTTATTTGTCAACCTTAATACGGAAACCGAATTTAATTTTTTTAGTGCAATTGGTTCGTGAGATATCGTAATCTAAAGTTTTTCAACCCCCACCCCCGCACGCTATTACCCCACTCAACAATTTGTTTTCGATCTATTCTCCTAGTATACCTACAGATGGTCATTAAGTTTTAATTTCGTGACATTAACAGTTTAGGAGATATGGATTTTAGAATGTCTCAATCTCGGCTTTCGAGCAACTCGGACGCATTATTCCCCCCACCCCCCTCCTTCACCCATTCACCCATATCGGCAATTTTTTTGTAAATGGGTCCACTATTGAAGCTCTACATGTATAAATTCTAAGTTTCAGCCTCCTAACATAAGCGGTTGCTGAGATCTAGAAACAAAAATTTTCCGTCTAAAACGCTTCCCCCACCTCCCCCCTCACAACAACACTCCTCAGAATTTGGTCACTACAGGGGCCTACCCACTCTACGCACGAAAAAAAATTCAACTAAGTAGCTCAAAGGGTTTGGGTTCTACCAGCCTTAAAAAAATTGTGTGTACACCGGTAGACGTACGTCGTACGGCGGACAGACGGACTGAAATTTTTTTTGCTTTTTTCGTATCTACTAGTCATGAAACGTGAAAAAAAATGTTCAGGGCAGCAAATTTTTTTTTTTTAAAAATCGATCACAATACCTACTGTATTATTGAAATAATAAAGTAAAAGATTTTCGATTTTATATTTATCACGTTTTAATAAAATACAACTCTTTATGAACATTTTAAGCTATAAAACATACAATTTGGCTAAGCCTAAGTGGTTTAAAAATTTTAAAAAAGTCTTTCTTCATCTTAAAGTAGGATCTTTTCATCAAGAATCGCCAAAAATGATGAAATTTGTGACCTTACCATCGTCGATTCTTTTGAAAATTTGTGTACTTGAAGAACTGGTGAAAAAAAATATATAATTTAATTTTTTTGTTTCTATCTCATTTTTATACTCTAGATGAAATCATATAGAGTATTATAAGTTTAATCCAGCCGAAAAGTTTGTAACGCACAGAACCAAGCCTCGGACGAAAAAAAGTTATATATTATTTTTTGTTTATTTGTGCCCAAAAACCTCAAATCCGCCTGACGTCCGTCCGTCCGTCCGTCCGTCCGTCCGTCCGTGCGTCCGTCCGTCCGTCTGTCCGTGAACACGATAACTCAAGAACGCCTTCACCTAGGATCATGAAATTTTGAATCTGGATGTTTGGTTGAATTTGTAAGGCTAAGTTCGTTAACGGGCAAAATCGTCCTACTCCTTCGGGTAGCTGCCATACAAAATGTCCTTAAAACACGTGTTCAAGAATATTGGTCGATAACTTCAGAAGGGTTTAAGCTACGACTTTGAAATTTTGTATGTGTTATTTTTTCAATAGTTGGAGCTAAATATATGATTATGAAGAAAATCCTGTTAGTCCTTCGTGTAGCTGCCATACAAATATCCTGTCAAAATGTATTCACTTAATTTACGAAACTCACTATAACTCAAGTAATCTTTTAGCTACGAATTCGGAATTTTGTACAAGTTAATTTTGAATGAAAAGAAAGTTCGAGTTTACTAATCAGCGAAATCCTTTCACTCCTTCTGGTAGCTGCCATACAAAATATCCTTAAAACACGTGTTCAACAATATTTTCCGATAACTTCTGAACGCTTCAAGCTACGAATTTGAAATTTTGTACAGATTAATTTTTGAATGGTTCCAAGGAAAAGGATAAATATGTAAGAAATCGAGTGAGTCCTTCCTGCACCTCCCATGTGAAAGTCCTTCAAAAAGGACATTTTTTTTCGATGACTTACCCAGTTCAAGGTATGAAGTTAAACACTGAATATTGTCTTTTAGGTTTGAGTAGCAATCTAATAGCAGTCCTTAATAAAGGACATACAACATGCACACACGTAATTCTACTTTATCCCCAGCTGCAATATAAATCGGAGTTCAGTATTCATCTAGAGTATTATACGATTGGCTTGCAGCCGATCGTGACTGCAGTATGTTTACATATGCACTTTTCATTCCGACAAAACAACACGTTTTTCAGAATTATACATAACATTACTTTAACAAGATATAATAAAAAAAAACAATCGATCAAATTTAACTTTATAAAGTGACAAACAAGTTAAAAAAAATCGTTAATCGGCGGAAGTTATGTGTACCTAAAGATGAGAAGATTCTAACTGCTCCGTCCCTCTTAATTTAATAAGCTCATATTTATGTTATTTTCCAGACTGGTTTGATTTTGAGCTTGCCCTTGAAAAGTATTAACGTATCACCGGCAAACATAACAACAAGCAGTTCCGGTTTGTTTCTATATGCCCAAAGGCCCAACACGCACGCAACAAATGAGTCCCTTGGTTTTTCACGTTTGTCAAATGTGAGCAACGCGCAATGCCATCTGGCACTGACTAGGCTCTGCGGTAGCATGAATGAGACAACTCTACAATATTCCCTCGATAAGTTTCAGTGGCACAGCAGAAGCGCCATCGCAAGCAGACGCCATCAGCTGGCGGAATTGAAATGTCATTTTTCCCTCGATGACAGCCAGTTTGTTTACTTCAATTCCATCTGTTGTGCGTATAGTGTAGAAAGCAGTGACCTCCAGTTCGTCGTTTTGTTCTTGAGTCGCGACAGTTAACAAATTTACTCTCATTATCCGCAATTGAGAACAAAAAGTGAACGAAAATAAAGCGGCTGTGTAAATTCAAGTGAAAAGTGAAAACAGTTGCGTTCCGCTTTTTCCGGAACGTAGTGAAATAATTTTGGTTCGCTGGTTAGTAAACAAGAATTTAAGTGTCCAGATTTAGTGAGGTCACACAGAACTTTGGTCTAGACTATCGCCAGGCCAAGGTTCAACGCTAGACCATGCAAAAGAGATCGATTTCGAGAAAATTGCAGATAAGGGTTAATCGCTAGGTTCACAGTGTCATGCGTGCGTGTAAAGTTGTGATTACAAAGCGTCGACTATGAACCACTGAAGCGAGTGGAATTGCGATTGGTGAATTAAAAGATTTCCGATAAGAAGATGGTAGTTTGTCCCGTACCGCACCACACCTCAACAAGCAAGCGGCCAAGTATTTTTCTTTTGTGGCCTGAGTTTCGGCATAAGCAGTTGAAAGTTTCCGGCTAACAAAAGGCCCAATAAATTAAAGCCAGTTTAATTAATGTCATTGCTGAAGCCCCGGTTCATGCATAACTAATTACCCACCCATTGTTTACGTATTCTTGAAAACGCAGGAGCACTTGTGCTTGAATAGCACTAGAAAATAGCAAGCAAGTAAGCAAAGAACTTGAGCTAATGGAATAGGAGTGGGCAACCCAAAGTTCGACTGGAATCATATGGGTATTAAACTATGTAC
Organism: Beris morrisii; assembly: GCA_951812415.1. Classification (NCBI taxonomy): domain Eukaryota; kingdom Metazoa; phylum Arthropoda; class Insecta; order Diptera; family Stratiomyidae; genus Beris; species Beris morrisii. The sequence continues at coordinate 112,760,805 of OX638312.1, read as the reverse complement.
GGTGTCCATTCGATCTACATATTAGCAAAGCAGCCAGGTAGATGCTCTGTTGCGTACCTACCTTGTATCGAATCATAAGACACATTAGCAGCACTTATTGTTTGTATAAGTTAACTTTCTCCAGTTCCAGAGTATTGTGTACTATAACCCCACTGCATCAAATATGTTCTGCCTCCTGGGCTTTAGCCTTTATCTGTGTTCTGAACGAAGGCCTTGGAGTGAATATTTTGACTTGAAAAAGTCAGTGTGCCAATTCGACCTACAGATAGTCACCTTAATATTCGGACACTCATGGAAAAAAACTTGCAACGTATAAAAAGGATATCAATTGTTTGATTGCATTTGTGGTTTCGATTCCAACCTATTATTGGATACAATTATTATAGTTTAGGAAAAAAAAATAATAATATTAAGTAAAATATAAAAAAAATTTATTCATTCATAGCAAACATTACCCAAATTTATAGCAATTAAATATGCGGACACATAGCACGATTTGTAGTACAATTGAATGAAGGAAAGAAGGGAATTCCTTGCTGACCACGTGGAGTTGTCTATCTAGTATTAAATTAGTATAAATTTCGAAATAGAGTTTGAAATGGCGCGTAGGGCCTAGCGCATACTTGAGACTAAACAGTTATGCCACTGTTTAATCACATCGAGCCGCGCACACTCTAACCTGCTCAACTAAACTGTTTAGTCCTTGCCCATGCGCACATTATTTACATTGTCACTTTACTACAATTGTAGCAGAACTGCTACACTTTTATTGCGTTTACTACGCCACTACGGTCACACTTAAATCTACTACAGTTTTGATATCCTATATAGGGTTCCCCAGCACTAGGGTTACTGTATACGCACTCACACCAAAACAGCCTCTAAGAGGGGTTTGGCAGATGCGTACCAAGGTGGAAAACCAGTAAATTTAAATTTTTTTCATGATTATGGGATTTCGCTTTATAAACATTCGAAATGATTAACTTTTCGCTGCAAAATTGTAAATTTCCATAAAAGAATTGAAAGAAATATGGAAATTTTCAATTGAAAACCTCAATTTCACGCACACACACTTCCATACTAAAGAAAACCAAGTACTAGAATTGTGGAAGGGAACCGACAGCTTTTTTCCGATTCTTCACATATTCGCACTAACACACTCCAAAAACGCAATTTGAGAGCAATGTTCAGTAGTACAAAAACAGGCGAACTAGTACATAAACAGGCGATTTTTGTGAGGTTAAATTACAATTTCTAGTACATAAACGGCCGAATTAGACGTATCTGCCAAACCCTAGGTAGAGAGTGTTGTGTATCTAGTGACCCTACCCAGCACTTACTACAGGACCATTACTTTTGCCAAGTACTGGCTGCCAAGCGCTGTGAGCCATCACTGGTTAACCTCTGGGCCATCGTTGACCGCCAGCGTTGGCTAGCGAACCAAATTCGTAATAAAAGGTCTCCACCTGACTTTTTAAGGTCAATAATGGTGGAGGGTATTTTCGTTTTCGATCGTAAGCTGCTGTAAGCTTATGATCTAGGATATGATTAAAACTCCAAGCGCAGGCCTCCTTCAATTGCGTCATTATGTGCGTACGAATTTATGATGGCACTCCTGGGCATTCTTATTCCTATTAATAGCTGGTATCCTATCTATTTATTTCCTTTTCTAGTCTATCTATGTACATAGATAGATAGATAGATAATTATATTTCATGATTATATACAAGTTTGCTTTTACATTTTCATAAGTGAAGGGTTTAGATTAAATTATCTTTACAGCTTAGTTCTAATTCTTTATGCTAGTATGTTTGCAGACTAGTTTAATTCTTAGTTATAGTTTTTGACATTTTCAGGGAAAAATTTTTTTCAAAAACCCTTTGAACTTTAATTTTACAATTAAACCTAATCTAATCCTAACTAAAACTAATACTTAAATCTAAATACAAATTCTATTGAATTTAGTATAACGTATCTATGTACATACTTTATCTACTTTTTCTACTCTACGAGGTAAAGACACCGTCAAGATTACGGATTGGGAGAAATTAAATTGTCTCATTTCCATCCCATCTTCTAGGTACTTTCCAGAGTGATTACTAGTACTGCAGGTACTTTCAGCTCTCTTGGAGTTCCCATACTCTTAGGTCAGGAAATGAGGACAAAATAGAAATTAGAGCCAGATTTAGCTTGGGGTAGAAACGAGCTGAATAAATATAATGATGATGTTGGGAAATAAATTGTTTATAGCTAAATTGTTGAGAGCAGTTCAGTACTAGTGGACTATACACTAGTGGTCACTCTGACATTTTATGGCCAACTTAATGTTCGGTAGTGACTATTCCTAGGATCTACTACACTAGGAAGAGAATCTACTACACTCGACAGGCATGATCTACTCCGGAAATCAGCTTATCAAGTGACAACCCTGGTTACAGTCATTTGGTGATCGTATCAACCTACCACCTCCGCTGGCAGAGTATTAATGCTGTAATCTGCATCACACCAGACAGATCTGCACACACAAGACACCATCGAATGCAGAGTAAAAACTGGTTTGCGATATTTTTAATTTGGTCCGTGTGCGCATGTCCATAAGCCGCCGTGCATATAGAGGCCAATGCGATAGTTTAGTCGCGCATCGATTTAAAGGAATATTGCTTGCATATAAAACTGTTTAGTTGGGACGAAACTAAACGATCGGTGTGCGCCCTCCCATATAGCTTCATAGCCATTCAACTAAACTATCGCGCGATTTTAAATCTCTAGTCTGCGGGTACTCTAAAGGAAAAAATACCACATTTGAACAAAGCCAATCACTTATATTCCATTATTTTTCAGTACGGCCTTTGACATCATAAAAAGGTATCGAAAAGAAGATTGAATAGATTCGATTCCTCAGAAAGGCCGTCCGGAACTGTTAACTAAAAATTAAAAGGGGTAGATAATTAAACAAGTATGTGACAACCCCGGTATTAGTGCGCCAAAATGTCAGGCGGAGTTGCTCCAGCTTTATAGGAAAAAATGTTAGTGCAGAAGCAATCAGGAAAGTTATCAGAACTGAGCGTTATCATGGACGCGTTTCAAGACGAAAACCCTATATCAATAACATTAATAAGAAAACATACTGCAGTCACGATCGGCTGTCAGCCAATCGTATGATACTCTAGACGAATACTGAACTCCGATTTATATTATAGTTGGGTATAAAGTTGAATTAGAAAAAAGGATAAGATAGATGTTTATTTCGTTTCAATAAATATTTATAAAAAGTATTTGTACAATATTTCTGTTGAGTTGGTGCTCAGATCGCATGTCTTTTCAGCCATAGTAATTCAAAGAGTTTCTTTTGTGCATAAATTGAAGCTATTTGTGATTAGTGTTTAATTTGCAGAAGGAAAATTGGAACAAAAAAAACCTTATTGGCGCCTTAAAATTACTTAAAACTAGACTAAACTAAACTAAACTAAATTGACTAGCGTGTGAATACATATAGTGTAGATTATTTTATAATGAAATGATAGAGAGAATCAATGGATTTTCTGAGAGTGCACACCTTGCAATGAAGTTTTCTTCTTGTTTTTCGGCAAATGGTTCGATTAGCGGTATCTCAGCTAATTGGTCTAACGATCGAGTAGAAAAATCCCAGGATTTATTCAGGATGATCTTCAGACACTTGTTCTGGATTATCTGAAATTGTTTTTTATGTACCTTGACGCATACAGTCCATATTGGAACGCCATACGTTAGAAAGGGTCGCATTACCGTCTTGTAAATAAGTAATTTATTTTCCTTGGAAAGCCTTGACTTCCTATTGATAAGTGGGTAGAGGATACGTATAATTTTCATGGTTTTGGATGCGGCTTCCATGGTATGATATTGAAACGTAAGTTTGCTATCAAGATGAATGCCTAAGTATTTTATGTTCTTTGACCATGGAATGCTTTCTCCTAGTATGTTTATGTTGGGGTTAGGAAGGTACTTATATGAGCGGCGCTTGGTGAAGTATATAGCGCAAGTTTTGTGTGGATTAATTTTAATTTTCCATAGGAAAAAATATTTTTGTATTTTTTCCAGCTGTTCTCGAAGTATATTTACTATAATTTGAGGAAATATGTTCGTTGAGTATATAGCTATATCAGGCCAGAGATGTAAATATTGTATATCAGGGGGCTTAGGGATGATCCTTCTGGGACGCCTGTTGGTATAATGCGGTTACTCGAAAGAGCAGATTTAACTCGAGTTTGGAAGGATCTTTCTTGGAAGAAACTACGTAAGAGCTTTATAAGACAGGTAGGAAAAGAAAATTGTGTTAATTTGTGAATTAGACCATCATGCCAAACCGAGTCGAAAGCTTTTTCGACGTCCAGTGTGATCAATCCTACCGATTCTTTATTTCTAAAGGTATTTCTGATCGAATTTGTTATTTTTAAAAGCTGGTGGTTTGTGGAATGTCGCTGTCGAAACCCAAACTGGTAGTTTGGAATTAAGAAGTTTTCATCTGCGTGTGTTTGTAAACGGCTATGTATGATTCTTTCCAAAGACTTTGCCAATTGACGACAATAAGCTTATTGGTCTATAATTGCACGGGTTGGAAACATCCTTGCCAAGTTTTGCTATTGGAAGAACTATGGCATGTTTCTATACCTCAGGAAAGTATCCTAGCTTGAAACAGCTGTTTAATATAGCTGTTAAGTAAACAAGGCCTTTTTTCGGAAGATTTTTTAGGAGAATATTTGGAGCCAAGTCCTTACCGGGACTTTTCCTGTTTTTAATTTTCCGAAGAATGATTTTGATATCCTTAGGCTTGCATAATTGATTTGGAGTCAGTTCGGGATGCAGAATGTGCACTTTTGCAATTGAGTTCTGAACTAGTTGGATTGTGCTGGTATCGCTAAATTTTTCGGTTAGCTGTGAGCTAGTTCGAACTGGTTAGCTAGGAGTTCCGCTTTGTTTGTGTTGGTAACATAACTAACATCATTCATTTTAAGGTCAGGAATGAACTGGCTTTTCCTCCGGAGCAGTTTATTTAATTTCCAGAGTTTGTCAGAACCTTTTACAATTTCGGATAGTTTCTGATTAAAGCTCTGGTTTTTGGCTGTGGCTATTTCAAAATTTATTCGCTTTTGGAGTCGGTTAATTTTAGTTTTGATTGAGATGTTACCGGTTCTTTGCCATTGGCGACGCAGGATATTTCGATGAGTTATAAGTTCCTGGATTTGGATGCCTAACTCCGTTTTTTTTTGGGAATCGTGGACACAGCGGCACATTTCTTTTCATCTTCGAACACCGATTTGGTGAAATGTTCAATCATGTGGTTTACTTCAGCGAGGTTTACTTGGGCGAGATTGAAATTTTTGTGGTCGAGGTCGCGAGTAAAGAGTCTATGGAATCTACTCCAATTCGAGAAAAAAGGATAAGAAAACATCGCATAAGCAGCAGAACAACTCTGAAGAAAGCTTTACAAACTGAATGCGACAGTATTGAGCAGGAATTTACTAAAAAGCTGGTTAAATCTATGCCGGATAGATTAAAAGTAGGCTTGCGCATTTTAGTTCACTATAGTGAGCTATCATTTCCGCTTGCCGATCCGTCGCGAACTAGTTCGTTCTTTTAGTTCACTAATTCGCGGGAGTTCAGTGATAAGAAAGGCGGTGAAGTTTGGAAACGACTCGTAGTCGTCATTGTAGTAGAATGTGGTGACCAAAAAAAAAAGTCGTCTGGTACAATGTGATGAATATTATATTGTACCACTGACTTACATCGGGACTGACTGCGAACTAGTTCGTTCATTTCTGTTATAGGAACGCTATTCCGAACTAATTCGTTCGCGAACTACACAAGCCTAATAAAAGCTAAAATCGAAAGGAGCTATAACAAAATACTAAATAATTGTTTGATTACATATATATTACGAATTCGACATGTTTTCTTTAACATGTCCGAATATTAAATTGGAATTGATTTTTGTAAAATTTAGTTTAAATGAATATATTTTTGTTATATTTTATCCAATATAAAATTATGTTTTCCTCGTTAAGTAAAGTAGTTGTACCCAGTAAAATACTGTGCTCAAAACCAGTTTTAATAAAAAAATTTCTTATTATTTTTGCACCTGTTTTAATTTTTTTTATACAGGTGTCCGAATATTAAGTTGACTATCTGTACGTCCGAATTGGTGGCTGAAGGTCGAGCTGGAGCAATGCGGTTGCTGGCGTCCGGATTCCGGAATATATGTGACTGTAGGGGGGGGGGGGGGGAGGTACGTTGCTCGAAAAGCAGACCACAAACCCTAGGCCTGTACAACAAAAATTAGTCGCGCCGACTTACCCTGGGAATTAAAATTTGGGATATCTTTCCCAATAGATCATGATAGACCGAGAAGCGATGGTTTTCGCGACTTGTCAGGGCGCTCTGGTGCTGTAGCGCCCTGTCTGCCCACCTCATCTCAGTCACGAAATTCTCAAAAGAATAAATACCCGTCGTGACCACATATAGAGGTTTAGGCCTTTAGCCAATCATCTTTTGTTTAAAAAAAAAACTACAATAAATGATAATCTGAAGTTACTTCGATTAGTATTTCTTGTGAATTTCACTAAATTATTACAACCAGATTAAGAAACAGAAAGCAATGATATACACTAATACCAATTTTACAGTTGAAGAAATGTGCAAGGTTCTTTAACATTTTTTTGTACGCTGTTTACCATCATTCACCTCCAAAAAAGAAACGAAATTATAAACCATTGCTAAACCCATTAAGACAATTAATAAGACGTTCAAAGAAGGAGTTGTGAGAATTATACTGGACAGTAAGAATCATCGAAGATGTCGATTCCAACAAACCTGCCTGATCCAATCAAATAACTTACAAAGGTTATTGGACTTTTGGAAAATTTTCAAAGTTAGGCAACTTATGCACCTCACAAGATCCGTCTAATTAAAAGGGCGGTCAATTCATCGAGTTGGCCGACCTTAGTAACAAAATTCGAGATGCAAACTATATTTCTAGCAAAACATAAATAGAGTGAAACCTATTTAATCGCACCAGTTCAGGACCGCAAAATATTAGCCGGGGTTTCAGATACCAAGGGACCTTTTTGATAGGACCGTTCCAAATATAATTTACAATAAAAATCACGGCACATTCAAGAGCAACTATTATATTTTCTTGCTAATTAGAGGTATAACAGACACCATCATAACCGACCCGAATCCACAGCCTTCTCATCCTACAATCCTTATTTTCTCGCCGGCGCTGTGTTCTGCTTAGAGAAAGAAAAAAAAATCGCATACTTAAGCCTCGTGTAAATTAATTTCGTTTCTATATCGCACATATGTAGAAATCCTTGGCAATACCAGCCGCTGTAAGGGTTTTTCGGATAGTAGGCATGATACACCCTCTGATGAGTCAATGTAATCCGATGACAAAACAGCTCCTTCGGATCTAGTCCAACACAGTTTTAAATCGGCTTCTCCAGAGAAGGTTTTTCAACTGTCATGTCCTTAATGGCAGTAGCCAGGAGAACGATCGATCCCAGTCGGATTTTCGTGTTGGTGTTTCGCACCAGAAACTCCTCTGACAAAGAATAACAACCAAAAATCTTCTTAATGTTTTCTTTTTAGTTCAACACTGGACTTATTAAGTTCAACACTGGACTCAGTTGCTTCTCCTACACTCTTTTAAAGCACCACAACATCTCGGCTTTTTATTACTTTCTTCGTATATGGATCAATAAGACGATAGTCCTTTGTGTTGTCGCAATATCCAGCCAATAAATATTAATTTCCATCTACTTTCAGACGTTTTTCTTATTTTTGCCAAGCAGTACGTTCCAAAGAAACATTAGGTTCTTGACCGGTCCAAACTTCAATAGTAGTTTTATTATTTAAAATATTTGAGACAGTAGAGTCTTTAATATACAATGAAGAGTTCATGGCCTCAGCCTAAAAATATTTGTCTAATCCAGCAACATACATTTAGCCTTTTCTGTATTTGTACGAACCATTCGCTCAGCAAGTCCATGCTGCTGTGTTCTTATACGAGCCGGATCTTTTAAGCTTGGAAACCAAATCTGCCAAAAAAGTGGATGGACACAGCTCCTAATTGTTGTGTACGACGGCGAATCGACTCATTCGGGTCCTCCTCAATACTATGCTCTACAGCATCCGTAGCTTCTTTGGTGCGCACTGTACGTCTCAAGGTGTGTGTATTATCAATTAAAGAATGCGTGGTGCGGAAATGATCCACGTCTATTCGAATTAGTTGCTGGGATGCACGATCAAAAGACACAACCTGCTTATTTTGCGATTATACATTTTCAGTATACACTATAAAGTGAGCTGTAAATCCAGTGCCTTTTAAGCAGCTTGTGAGCCATATTAGTAAATATTAGTGTTACATTACTTCGATGGCCATGGCTGAGGTACAAGAACCTACCCGGAGCCAAAATTGATCAATAGCCAAAGTACCAGCAATTTGAGAAATTTCTTGCCGATCAGAGGTGTGGAGATGTGGAATAGCTTACCAGTGCGTGCATATTGCGAACGCTTCTTCAATAACTTCCATCGAATTCGACCAACGAATGAGTTTCAAATATTATAATTCAATGGATATCTATGGGGTGGGGTTCTACACGGCTTCGCATTACGTCCTTTACTTTTACTTTATTATTTTTTTAATAATAAAGTATTTACTATATGGTACACGCAGATGACCATAGGTTAGGTTAGGTTAAGAAGGGTAGACTGAAGCATTGTGCCACAGCCCATCACGAGAGATCACTGTGGATTCATTGTGTTCCCCTTGTATAAACCGGGCTCTAGACTATTGATTCCAAATATTGCTCTTCTTTATGAAGAGAGTAGTTCTCCGTACAGGTATCATTGCATGTTCTGATAGATCGATCAAGGAGAATTTCCCCCAAGTACCGATATCTGGTACGTGCAAGACTTTCACATTCACACACTAGATGCTCCAGTGTCGGTTCAACATTCTCGTCACCACAGCGACAGAGATCAGCAATGGGTATTCCCAGTCTTTCCCCATGTTTCCCAAAAGGACAGTGTCCCGTTCAGATTCCTATAAGTTGTCTGCAAATGTTCCTGCCCAAAGACAAAATGAAGCCAGAGTTCCTCCTGTCAAGTTTCGGCCAGCAGATTCTTGCTTGCCGGCAACCCGAGAGATTCATCCAGGCCCCCTCCGTCTGCCTGAGCGCTTCTATATTACTCATTCCCTTTACACATTCAATGGGACACAGAACCGATTCATCGGCCAATTCCATGCTCATCTCTGACTCCATTCTGGCGAGCTCGTTTGCCTTTTCATTTCCAGGAAAGTCAGACCAGGAATCCAGCTGATCTTCAGGTTTTTATTCAGACCTACCATCTGCAATAATCTTTTACATTCGTCCACAAGTCTGGATTTAGTAATGTGCGCATCAACAGCCTTGATGGCAGCTTGGCTGTCAACATAAATAGTTATTGTACCACACTGCTTCCCATCAAATAGCCTGCCTCAAGCAGACGCAAGCACTCTTTGCCGCTATTGATTTTACCGCTAATTCAGTAGGATTGTATGGAGCATTACCTCCAGAGCCTGCGAGGCCGTGGTACGTAAGGCCCCAGTAATCCCAAGACCTTGCAGATGACCTTTCAATTGCACTATCAACTGTTGTATATATTCGCATACGATCCTATTCCTTTTCGTACTCTATTGCTTGTAGTGATATACTTCTCTAACATATTTGAGTGGTAGTGGCGGCTATTCAGGACCGACTTCGACTGCAGACTTCCCGCATTCATTAGAACACACTATTGTTTGCCGAAACCCACAATGGCAACTTCAACGGCGTGTCTCTGTGTGTGACTGAATGAATGTTGGAATTCGTAAAGTTTTGAAGTTCATCACAGGCGTTCTACTACTTTAAGAAGCTCTTCTATAATCGCTTCTGGGTATGAAACATAAGTCTATTTTCATCCTGAAACCTCAATGTTTAAGTCTGGCCTTATATGAGTTTATCATCTTCACTTCCACTTTTTCTCTCTATGATTAAATAAACTTTAAAAGCATGAAAACTATTAACGTGTGAGATATTGTAAAACATACTTTTCTAAAAAACATTTAAAAATTTATCACTTTCTTAAACGCATTTTCATCGATTTGGGCTCGTGGATAAGATAATTTTTTCCGCCTTTCAGTTTAATACGATCTAAATGCCACATCATGACAAACATTCAAAGCAAATTGCTGCCCGTGACGACATCATGCATGGAATATGTCCATCCATGGACCGACAGTTGCTGGAATTCAACTGCCGGACTCTTAATACACGCTTCCGCCCATAGTCTTCGAATTTACTCAGCTGTCTACCTGGTAACTTTCTTAATTTCTTTCTTTTAATTAAATAACTTCTTCTAACGTAAACATTTGCACTTTCAGTTATCTCTTCTAATGCGCGGACGCATACCAACGCGACGTGATATCAAACGGACGATACAAGGCATCATACAATCGTCGGCATTTTTAGCAACAAATTCGTTTAGTTTTGTTATGTTCACCTGCATTATTCGCAATTTATTAGGCAACTATTATTTCATTTCGGCCTCATATATTCCGGCATTTGTAGCCAGTCTCTGTGCGATATTTGTCGAACGTCCGGCTCGACGTATCCTGCTCACGCTATATGTCGCAAATGTTGCAACTGAAACAGGTTGGCGTATGGCCGTCTCCAGGGACATGGTCAAATCGATTCCGCACGGTCAGGCTATTATTTTCGGAGCGAGTGCATCGATTCTACTGTACTTTTATCGGCTGGGATTGCACAGCGTGTACAAAGACTCGCTGTTCAATATCTTGCGATTTGTAGTCGGGCGTGATGAAGAGGGTCGTGCGACCTTAACTAATGATCCAGTACCAGAACCGTCCGGAGTTGAGGGCGTCGATGGGGGCGTAGAGGACCGCGTCGGCCAACGACAACGACAAAATCATTTCAGCAAAATTTCATTTCTTGTGCGAATTTACTTACAACTAATCGATAAAATCAAATCGCAGACGCGTCACAAATCGTGTCCGCACAACAATAGCTGTCTTTACTATTCCGTTCGGGGTGGATCGAAACTGTTTCTGGTCGGATTCGGGTTGCAAGTCACTTTGAAGATAGTCCTGCAGTTGAAGAAGGTCCTACAATTGAAGCTGAACTTAAGAAAAACAGTTTTCAACAAGGACATCTTAAAGTTGGGCATGTTTCTGGGAGGCTTTTCGTTTTTGTTTAGAGTGAGTCTTTTCGCGGTTTTGATAAACATTTTTAACTGAAATTCACCATGCAATTTTATAGTCGATTTCTTGCTCGCTTAGACACATCACAGGATTTGATCATCCCCTGTTTGCCTTACCTGCCGGACTGGCGGCCAGTTGTGCGTTCACAAAGTATCCTGACATAACTGTGGCACTCTATGTAATGTGGAAAATGCTGCAGGTACGTACCATCAGGTCTTTGAGCGATTTATTAATTAATTTAACTATCGTCAGATTTCCTACAATATTGGCGTCGACAAAGGGGTTGTACCGAAAGTGCCAGGCTTTTCAATTTTGCTGTACTGTGCCAGTACTGCTTTACTGTTCCACGCTGCAATCCTCGAACCGCGAAACTTACGGACGAGTTATTGGAAATTTTTACATGCAATTTCGGGCGGCCGGTAAATCGATTTCCTTTCAACTAGCGCCATTGTAACTTACTTTAATTATTTCTAGTGTTGCTATTATGAATCGAACATCCTTCGATGTTTGGGGCTTGGAATCGTCGAAAGCCGTTCAGGAAGTGTTGAAATTAACGCATACTCAAGTTGGGAAAATTAAATACGGTTTTAGCTAGAACTACGCCAAACGTTCAAATCATGAGTATACTTGATTTTGGTTTCGGGACTTCCATAGTTGAAAAGGATGCTTTAACGAGAATTTATGTTTTTTATTTTATACCTACGTAATTTTTTTTATTGCTGTTAATTTTGTACTTATGGGATATTAACTTCGATAAATAAATAAATGTAAATAAGTTATTTTCTTTGTTTTATTTACTTAAATCGGGTCCGCATCCGAATAGATTTATTTTGTGTTTTTTTTTATCCAATACTACAGAGTCGAAATAAATATAATTAATTATTTAAAATAAAATAGAACTGCATAATAGATGCTTGAAGGCACTAGAGCTGCCCGCGCGCTGAACATTGACAGGTAGATTATTCCAAATCCTAATCGACTGAACAAGGAAGGAGCACTCACCAACTGACCTCGAATATGATGGTGCAAGGAGCCTTTGATGTCGCTTTGAGTTTAACGGTATTAAGCTATCTCTATCTGTAACAAGAATGTTATGCAAGACCAACAGGATTTTCCGTTTCCAATAAATTAAGAGGGAGCAACCCAGCAATTCATTCCTGTAAGGAGAAATATGATCGTAGCGTCTCAAGCGGAATACAAAACGTACGCAATCATTGAAGGCGATATCTAGCTTGTTAGCAGTTGGAATCAAATTTGGGAAAGATAGGTTTAGGTTTAAGAAGAGACGCAGCGCTAGAACCACCGCGCTCACTAGGCGCCATACGATCCCTTCAGGTCCTCGTGGGCTATTCCATCGCCTTAAAAAGACTCCAGTTCCCTGCAGAACCTGACCAGCTTGTCATACCCCAACGACCTCAAATCCTCGATGCTCTCGAAGAAAAGACTACCCAACAATCTAAAACGCCTTCTAGCGATACCCGGGCATTCCCACAGAATGTGGGTGATGTCCTCCACAGCATAGAGATCATGGCAGAACCTGCACATGTCCGTCTCCGCTAGCAATAGTGTGTTTATTCAGCATACAGTGACCCGTCAGTGCTCCAACGATCAGTCGCAGTCTTCCTCTATCCCAAGTCAATATATTCTTAGCCTTATGACTATCCAGCTCGGGCCACAAGGATCTAAAAATCCTGCAGCTTGCTAGACCTGCCCACCTGGAGTCGGCCGTTTTACTTTATTATTTTAATAATAAAGTATTGTTATCGATTTTTAAAAAAAAAAATTTGCTACCCTGAAATTTTTTTTATACATTTCATGACTAATAAACATCAAAAAAGCAAAAAAAATGTCAGTCCGTCTGTGCGCCGTCCGCCGTACACAAAACATTTGAGGGCTTATAGCTCCCAAGCCCTATGAGCTATTGAATTGAAATTTTTTTTTTTAATAGACTGGGTAGGCCCCTTGAAGTGACTACTTTCTGTGGGGTGGGAGTGTGAGGGGGGAGGTGGGGGGAAGCGTTTTGGACGGAAAATTTTGTTTTCTAGATCTCAGCAACCGCTTATGTTAGGAAGCTGAAACTTGGAATTTATATAGAGCTTCGATAGTGGACAAATTTGCAAAAAAATTGCCGATATGGGTGAAGGGATGTGGGAGTGGGGGGAATAATAATGCGTCCGAAACGAAAAAAGCCGAGATCGAGACATTCTAAAAGCCATACCTCCTAAACGGTTAATGTCACGAAATTAAAACTTAATAACAATCTGTAGGTATACAAGGAGAATAGATCATAAACAAATTTTTGAGAGGGGGCACTGACGTACGGAAGTGGGGGGTAAAAGGCTTTAGATTACGATATCTCACGAACCTATCGAACTACAAAAATAGAATTTGGTTTCTGTATAAAGGTTGACAAATAAAGTTTGATGAAAGTAAAATTTTTTAAGGTGGTGGTGGAGCATGGAAGTGGGGGGGTAAGAATTTTTTTAAATAATCACGTCTCATATCTCTAGAACGGTGTAAGATAGATGCTTAAAATTTTTACCAGAAGTAGGCCTGATAGACCCCTGGTAGAAAATGTGATGATGGTGTAGAGGGTGAGGGTGGAGGACGGTGAAAAGTAAAAAGTTCCGATGTTTATGTCTCGAGAACCTATAATGATATAAAGCTGAAACTTAGTATTTCGATAAAGCTATAGTAGTAGCATGTTGCAAAAATATAATTTTGTATAGTGGTAGTATGGTACGGGGGTGGCAGGTGATTTTCCTAACTATAGAACGGCTTATGCTAGAAAGTTGAAATTCGGTACGTACATATATGTAAATCAACTAGAAAAGTAATTCTAATTAAAAATAAATTCAAATATCCATTGGTGTTTGGAAGTGGGGCAAAAAAAATGGTCAGTGAAAATGGAATGCATGTATTTTCACGATTTTCATCATATCTATTAGGCCTTTCCAAATTGGTGTAAAGGGGATGTATACATTTTCACGAATTCAGCCGTATCCCTCAGGTCTGATGCTTATTTAATAATCACCTAAAACTCGTTTTCAAGTTTTTTCCTTTTTCAACCCCTAAGAGTGTAAAATCGGGTTGAACTCGTTTTCACGAATTCCGTCATATCTATTAGGAGTGATAAGACATCGGATTGGTTTTCACTTTGGCGGGCTTACTTTATATATATCTAAAAACTCATTTCAGGATTTTTTGATATTCAACTCCAAAGAGTGTGCAGGGGGGTTGCATATGTTTTCACAAATTCTTATATATTTCTTAGTTCTAATGAGATATCGAATTCATTTTTACTTCCTAAGGCTTCCTACATAATCGTCAAAAAGATGATTTCAGGATGTTTGTTATTCAATTCCAATAGGACGTAGGGCTTTCGACATATATCTCAGGATTGATGAGATATTAGATTGGTTTCCACAGACTTTTTATATAATCGCCTACAAACGCATTTCCGATTTGATGTAATGACCCAAAACCAAATCACGAAAAACCTCCTAATCGCGTAACAACTGACTACGACTTAGATCTCGTCCCGGAGTATGACCCAATTATGTAATTCATATGTTATATGTGGCAGCGGCGTAAGTATTCTAGCGCGACCCTTTTTAGGTTTTCAGCTACATAGTAACCTACACCGCATCTCAGAATTAAAAACGTTGCGAACTTCTACCCAAAAAATAATAAAGTTGCGCCCAGACTGTTGGCAGATTTTTTAGAGCGCTCACTAATTTGCGCTTTGATGCCGCATATCGGTGGACTAGCATCCTCCTCTACCCTACCAATCGATGCCGATCCCGATCTTTAGGAAACAACACTACCATATGTAAAGAAAGGAATTGTGAGTGAACGCACCAGCTTTAACCTAATTTTCAATGGTAGAATACTGGCGAAAATCCATAGCCTAAGTAAACCACCATAAACCTTCTTCAATATGTTAGATGAGAAGAACAACTCATAGAGCTATTTAGTACTACACCCAGATTTCTGACAATGGAGTTAAAAGGCAGCGATGATTCATTCAAGATAACCCTTGGAAGGCACTCCTCAAGAAGGCGGCAATCTTCGTAAAAGACAATGCACTGTGACTTCAGCTCATTCAATTTTAAATTATTCCGGACAGACCAATTGAAATCTCGCTCCAAGTCATCATTGTTACGACTCGCGCAATCTTCAACAAGTCCAATTGGACCACTTAAGTAAAGTTGGACATCATCTGCATATAAGTGCACACTGGAGTCAAATAATTAATATAAGGAGTAAAAAATCTGCCAACAGTCTGGGCGCAACTCTATTATTTTATGGGTAGAAGTCCGAAACGTGTTTAATGCTTAGATGCAGTGTAGGTTACCATGCGACTGACAACCTAAAAAATAACGTTCCAAATAGCCTCCTGGTTATTCTACATATACGTATTAAGTTTCAACATTCTAGCATAACCCGTTTCTGGGACATAAAAACCACCCCTCACCCCTGTACCGTGCTACCCTTATCAAAAATTTTTTCTAGGATGTCTCTACAGTAGTTCTATTTAGTCATAAATTTTTATTGTTCTATTCATTACAGTTTTCGAGAAATAAAAATCAAAATGTTTTACTTTCAACCCCTTTTCACCATCACCCCCAACACCCACACCCTCAACATTTTTTTCCCTACTAGAAGTCTACTGACTCCAACTCCTGTAAAATTTTCAAGTTTATATCTGGTACGGTTCTCGAGATATAAAAATTGAATTTTTTGAAAAATTGCTACCCTCCGACTTTCGTGCTCCACCTCCCCCCCTCAAAAAGTTTACATTTAGTAGACTCAACTTGTGATCCCATATACAGAAACCAAATTTTATCCTCCTGGTGTAATTGGTTCGGAAGATATTGTAATGCAAAGTTTTTTCCTGAGATCTAGAAACCAACATTTTTCGTCTAAAACGCTCCCCCCTCATCCCCCCTTACACCCCACCCCCTGATGAAAGATACCATCCATAGGGGTTCACCCAATCTACTCACCATAAAAATTGTAACTTAATATCTCAATGGGTTTGGGAGCTACGCGCCTTCATACGATTTTGCGTACGGCGGACAGACGGACAAATTTTTTTTTTTTTGCTTTTTTGTTGTTTACTAGTCCTAAAACGTGTAAATACAAAATTTCAGGGTAGCAAATTTTTTTGAAATTTCAGGTCGATCACAATACTTTATTATTAAAAAATAATAAAGTAAAATCTAAAACTTTAAAATTCACTACAGTCTACTTTTATGGACCGGACTGTGAAGCGACGTTGACGGCGTTTACTATGTAGCTCGATCAAAACAACGGAAGACAAAGCTACATGGCCTTATAAAAGACGCGTCTGCCATCAATACGATCTCTTTTGGATAATGTACTTTATCGTGAATATCTAGTTGCGATTCGCATCAACGCTGCTTCAGCGATATTTTGAAAGGTAACTATTCTAAACCAATAGCAAACGGAAACCTTTGAGATCTGTCTTCACGCTGCTTCATCAGGACCTTTTTCAAAGGTAATACGTTTTAAACGAACCCAACTCTCGTTCGCGAAATCAAAACTCATATCTCCAACCTTTTCATTCTCTCCTGTTCAACGAGTAAAATTACCAACTTGCAACGATCACCTGATCGTAATCATTGGTCCGTCGAGCCGGATCAAATATCAGACAAGTTGCAATTTTGCCCTTGTGAACTCGCCAACAAAATTCCACACCAACAAGTATCAACTTGCAACGATCACCGGATCGTATTCAGTTCCTTTTCATTCGGACCAAAAACATGACTACGAAAAAACGATGATCCGAAAAAAACCTGAGAATGCAAAGGTTTCCTTGGACCAAAGAAAACCAAAAAACCGGAACCTGTAGTCCTGGCCTTATAGCAATGAATTTTTATCGCACATCACAATCCGGTCGATAAAAGGATCATTTGTTGCGCAAAATGAGCGAAGACGCCACTTTAAAATGACGATTTTTTTGGTTTTCGTTCCACGCGTGCGGAACCCACTTTTCGAGATGCTTGTACACCAATCCTTTACCAACTCATAAGAGTTCTATGGTCCTATGTCCTTTGATAATTAAAAAGGGAACCTTGAGTATATTACCTTTTCCAAGGACTTAACTATTTCGGTACTGGAGAAAGTCCAGTCAAATATTCTTTGATTTTTCACCCCCTCCCCTCACATAAGCCCCAGATACTCGTACGAATGCATGAGTCCGTCTCGTACGAAACCATAATTACATCAATAAAACTAACTAAAAACGCTTTCTGTCTAATTTATTCCTGAAGGAGAAATTTTGAGTTTACGTGCAAGTAGGAAAGCCCCTTAGAACAGCATTTTATGAAGGTCCTGCTCAAGATGATTGACGAAGGTGTAGTGACTGACCATAAAAGGGACATTTAAAGTTCTCATAGCAACGAAAGTTAATTAATCATATCACTCGGTACGAGTATGTCAGTGGTTTGCGTTGGGAGCAGATGAGACCACTTCTGTTTTATAGAAAACTAGTAAAGGTGGGTGGACCAGTACTCCGTATCCGTAGTCTTTTATGTTCTCATTACCTGAGTGAATGAGGCGATCTCTGTTTAGAACACGATGACAAAACTCCATACTCATCGAAAAGGGCATAATAAATTAGAAATGTGTGTAAAGTCTGTACGTCCCGAACGCAAAATCTAATGAAAATAAATGACATAAACAGTCCTGGACACTGGACATACGAGCGGACAGACAAAGTAGTAGTTTCTCGTGTTATTCTCGTATTATATCAACTGGAAATGTGGACAGGACATTTTCGAGTCCTTCGCTCTCGGCATATATATTACTGAAAGGACTCGACTCGAAAATGTCTCGCTGAATGAAAATTACGGAACTAACTAAAACGTCATAAATAGTTTATTGTGGTTCCTATGGCGTTCAATTTATTATTAATGTGGTCATGTGTTTACACCATGCACTCAGTGTGGTCAAAATAAATCATTGGATATGGGGTACAGCTCTACCAAGAAACATAATACACTATCCCCAAGTTAAATTGAGGTGAGAACTGTATGTTTGGGAGGTGGACCGGACACACACTCTGCGGGAACTGGACAGAGATGTATGCACTTGGGCCGCAATAATTTATACCGAGAGTTTCGTTTATTTACTGTACGATAATTAATTGCATATGAAAGTGCAGTTGTCTTATTGGTCAGGTTTATGAAACAGAATTGTTAATGTATTGGCTGCCTTTAAATTAAATCTGAAATGAAATCTGTAGATGTATACAAGACCAAAATGTTCAAATTTGCTGTTCGAGCTTTTAATTTTTAAGACCGGTACCTGAAAGTACTTCCCAAATTCTAATCTATTTAATGTAAGTCAGTCTTTCTTTACAATGAATGAACGCACAATAATTCGAATGCAACAGAAACTATGAGGGTCGTTAGTGATGCTTCAGTTATGGAGGAAACTCAGCCAACATCAGATCATCACTACTACGTGTTGTTGAAGATCGTCAAATTTATAGTGCAAAAAATTGTTGACTGCAAGGCAAATAGTCAAAAATGTTATGTCTTCTCGATGCTCTGGCCAAAACGAGGCATTCACCTGTGCGTACTCGTCTAGTCTCGGCGAAATTACGGAGATGGCTTGAGGGCTAAATCAGGCTAAAAGAGAAAACCGACTTCGGCTGCATTTTGACGGCGGACTTCGCTGCACAGTCACAGTCTGCAGAATTTGATCTTCGTGTTCTTGAGGATTCTTGGCTTGAAGGCTAAAACAGGCTAAAAGAGCAAACCGACTTTGGTTGCATTTTGACGGCGGACTTTGCTGCACAGTCATTAGAGCACAATGGTTGCTTCAGCAGAATTTGATATTCGTATTCTCACTAGGTAAAGTTGCAGTTGCCATTCTGTTGCAATAGAGCGGCACGATGGGACTTTGCGGTCGCAGTTAAAAGTCGAGACTGGTATCCTGTTTTACACTTAAGTAGTTCATCCTAGAAGCTGTCATACCTTGAATAAAATTTATCTAGGATAGCAGCCATACAGTATGGTTGCACTGCCAAACTATATCTAAAAAAATAATTTCCGGAAAGTCCACTCCGCAAATAAGAAAGGGGAAAAAAATTGTAAAATACAGCAATGAAAAGGCAAAAGTTGGTTAAGCCCGTTTAAATACTATCACGACAGCACTATCACCCTACTCCAATTGAAGTAGATCTGCTACTTTTTCCATGTAAACAATTTTTGCTACGAAAATGTCAAATTCTACTACCTTTTCTTGCTCTGTACCGATTCGCAAAATAATTATGTAAAGGGTTATTCAATAGTGTTACCCTTTTTGGTATCTTCGGTTCCTGTGTTTATGGCATGAGTTATAAAGATTAGAAAATCCTGTACATCTGTTTCTCACCTCTTTTATTACATAATTAAAAGAGTTTTTTACAATTTAATTGAGGTCGAACGGAGTACAGGATTTTCCCTACTCATATCTCCAACCTTTTCATTCCCTCCTGTTCAACGAGTAAAATTACCACTGAACAAGATCACTTAACAAGATCAAATATCCTGATCGTAATCATTGGTCCGTCGAGCCGGATCAAATATCAAACAAGCTGCAATTTTTCCCTTGTGAACTCGCCAACATAATTCCGCACCAGCAAGTATCAACTTGCAACGATCACCTGATCGTAAACACGGCCAATTATATGGTATTGCACTCACGGGTTTAGCGTCGTTTACCTTTTGTCAAAAAATGTGCAATGTTCACGAACGAGCAACGTTTGGTTTAAATACAAAATTGTTATGTCCCTATTGAATAACCCTTTAACCTTTATACATATATATAAACAGTTATGTCGGTTCGTTTAAAGTAAAAATCAGCCAACGGTCTGGGCGAAACTTCACTATTTTTTGATCAAAGTCTACAAAGCGATTGCAGAGTGGGTGTGCCAAAAGTGCGTAGGATCCTGCCATTCTTACCTTAACGCATGAATTAACTTTTTGAGTCATTGTACAAGACGCAATCAAAGTCGAAATGTAACATCAGTTGTTTCGAGACAACACGGTTTTTCTTGTAAGATAAGTTTAAATAAGTTGGCTGCATATGGAAGAAAAATATCGAAAAATCATGAAATCGATTTTTGGCCGATTGTACATATAACGAATTTCGTCATTTCTTCGTGAACCTCTTTACACTACCTTGGAGATTTTAAAAAATTCACGAAATTAGTTCTTAGGGATTACATAAGAAGCCCGTCGAAGTAAAAACCAATTCCGTCAAACCTTAGAGGTTTCCCAAAATTTGTGAAAATGTACGCAACACTTTAACATCACCCCGGGGGTTAAATTTTAAGAATTCGTGAAATCAGTGCCTAAGCACTAATTTCGCGATTTCTTAAAATTGTTAAAGTGGTTTTTTATGTTCTCACCTAAGTGATAACATAAAAAATCAATCGCATCTCCACGAATCTAATCAGACTTAAAAGATGCCAAAAATTCTTAAAAGCTTATGCAACCCCCTTACACCCATTTGCGGCTGAATATCCAAAAATCATGAAATTAATTATGAGGCGTTTATACAGAAAGCCCGTAGAAGTAAGATCCAATTCAATATCTGACCCAAGAGATATGACGGAATTCATGAGAACGTGAAGAACCCTTTTACACCTTCTGAGAGTTTGAAAATTTGTCCAAAATCGGTTGAGTCCAGGGGAGTCGGAAGGGCATTTAATTTCAAATTTTGGAGCTATAAAATAATGTATACATTTTTTTAATAAAAATAAAATTTTCCTCTGTGGAAACATACTAAAAACTAAATTTGGTAAGCTTTTCAAACATGAGTGGATAGAAATAAATAATTTGAAAAAAAAAACAATTTGATTTTTTAAATTGCTTCCTCAGCAGACCTAAGAGATATGATGAAATTTGTGAAAACGTATACAAACACAGTAAACAAAATTTACTACTCTCGGAGTAGGCCATTTAGTGCCTACTCCGAGAGCAGCGAAATTACTATTGTCAAATTTCTTTACTAACTCTTGTGATTTTACTTTATTATTTCAATAATACAGTATTGTTATCGATTTTTAAAAAAAAAAAATTTGCTACCCTCAAAATTTTTTTTTACGTTTCATAGCGAGTAGACACGAAAAAAGCAAAAAAAAATTTCAGTCCGTCTGTCCACCGTACGCCGTACCCCGTACGCCGTACCCCGTACGCCGTACGCCGTACGCCGTACGCCGTACGCCGTACGTCTACCGGTGTACGCAAAATTGTTTGAAGGCTCGTAGCACCCAAACCCTTTGAGCTATTTAGTTGAATTTTTTTCGTGGATAGAGTGGGTAGGCCCCCTCTAGTGACCAAATTTGGAGGGGTGTGGGTGTTAGGGGGGAGGAGGGGAAAGTGTTTTATATGGAAAATTTTGGTTTCTAGATCTCAGCAACCGCTTATGCTAGGAAGCTGAAATTTGGAAATTATATAGAGCTTCGATAGTGGACCTATTTGCAAAAAAATTGACACTATAGGTGAAGGGGTTTGGGAGTGGGGGAAAAATAATGCGTCCGAAACGCAAAAAAGGCGAGGTTGACACATTCTAAATTCTATATCTCCTAAACTGTTAATGTCACAAGATTGAAACTTTATGAATATTTGTAGGTATACTAGGAGAATAGATCGGAAATAAATTTTTGAGTGGGGGCAGTGGCGTACGGGGGTGGGGGGTGAAAAACTTTAGATTACGATATCTCACGAACCGATTGCACTAGACAAATAAAATTTGGTTTTTGTATAAAGGTTGACAAATGAAGTTTGCTGAAAGTAAAATTTTTTAAGGGGGCGGTGGATCTTGAAAGTGGAGGGGATAAGAATTTTTTTAAAAAATCACGTCATATATCTCAAGAACGGTGTAAGATATATGCTTAAAATTTTTACCTGAAGTGGGCCTAATAAACCCCTAGCAGAAAACAAAATTTTGGAAGTGAGGGTGTAGAGGGTGAGGGTGGGGGAGGGTGAAAAGGAAAAAGTTCCGGTTTTTATATCTCGAGAACCTATAATGATATAAAGCTGAAACTTAGTATTTAGATAGATCTATATTAGTAGCATGTTGGAAAAATATAATTTTTTATAGGGGCAGTATGGTACGGGGGTGGGGGGTGTTTTTCCTATCTATAGAACGGCTTATGCTACAAAGTTGAAACTCGGTCTGTTTATGTAGATCAACTGGAAAACTAATTTAGATAAAAAAAATATTCATTGGCGTTCGGAGGGGGGCAAAAAAAGTTATCGTCACATCTATTAGGTTTTCCCAAATATTGAATTCATTTTTATTGTACATCTTCTTGATATAAATACCTAGAAAGCGTTTTCAGGATTTTTTAAAATTCGACCCCTAAGGGGGTGGAAAGGGGGTTGAAAACTTTTTCACGAATTCTACTATATCCCCAGGTCTTATCAGATATCTTTTCACTTTCACGTGCTTGCGTAATAATCGCCTAAAACTTCTTTTTAATTTTTTTCCTTTTTCAGCTCCTAAGAGAGTATAAATGATAAGAAGAAAGAAATTTTCCAACGTTTAATCGGCTAAAAATCGCTATTTTAAATATTTTTATTTTAAGAACAAAATTAATTTTCCAAGAAATCTAATAATCTCGAAGCAACTCATGAT
Source organism: Beris morrisii (assembly GCA_951812415.1). NCBI lineage: Eukaryota > Metazoa > Arthropoda > Insecta > Diptera > Stratiomyidae > Beris > Beris morrisii. The sequence goes on along the minus strand of OX638312.1, from coordinate 112,737,866 downwards.
ACACTCCGACTTTGACCGCTCCCGAGCTTTGACCCGAAAAATAATAAAGTTTCGCCCAGACCATTGGCAGATTTTTTACTATTAATGCAGAAATTCACACATAAGTGTGGAAATCAATCGCTAAAAATGTGTAAATTTACTGCTGGTGTGGAAAGGCAAAATTTCACAATGCGTAAAATTACACACGGTGCGGAAAAACTAATATGTACTACAAAAATGTGATATGTTCATGTTTGCTTATTATTATTATTATTAATTTATTGATAATATAAATGAATAAGCTTCAACCGAATGATCGGCAGATGAATCCCCAGACGTATTTTGAGGGGCAAAGGACACAGCAATCGACAATTGGAAAAAATCAATGAAATCAATCAACACATGATAATTGGGAAAACCAGTATATAGATTAAAAAGAGTAAAAAGTATAAAATACTATACATGTTTATAAATTGAATTTATTTGTTTTAAAGCCACAAACTTCACACAGTATAAACATTATTTTCTTTTTAAATTTTAAATCACGCTTTACACAAAACCACGAAACAAGTGAATTAAACAATGAAGCGGTCAAGTTAATACATATCATAAAAACCGAATTACTACGCATGAAATATCAAAATTAAATGCAAAATGCGTAATTTTATACACAATGGCAAATTATTATGCATAGAGTATGAAATCTACATACAAAATGCGCAATTTTATACACAATGATCAATTTTACACATTAAATGTGGAAAATTTCATGCGGTGTTGCAATATTACTACCCAGTCAGAAAATTTATGAATTGAATGTGTAAAAATACGCAGTTTCAAGAATTACTGTCAATTTCGTTAAATATAATGAAAATTCGTAATTTTACTACATCAATGCGGAATATTTTACTACTTTAAGGACAGTAATTTTCACAAAATTTTTTACTGTCAACCCATCACCTTGGGAGCTTAATTTCGAAAAATTAAGAAATCGGTTTTTAGGCGATTCTGTTCTTTAATCCCTCCTCTATTCTTTCTCATCATAACTCTACACACGGAAAGGGGCACATTATTAACTACAATTAGTTGAAATTCCTTATTCAAAATATATATTGAAAACATACTGCAGTCACAATCGGCTGCAAGCCAATCGTATAATACTCTAGATGAATACTGAACTCCGATTTATATTGTAGTAGGGGATAAAGTAGAACTAAGTGTGTGCATGTTGTATGTCCTTTATTAAGGACTGTTATTAGATTGCTACTCAAAACTAAAAGACAATATTCAGTGTTTAACTTCATACCTTGAACTGGGTAAGTCATCGAAAAAAAAAGTCCTTTTTAAAGGACTTTCACATGTGAGGTGCAGGAAGGACTCACTCGATTTCTTACATATTTATCCTTTTCCTTGGAACTATTCAAAAATTAATGTGTACAAAATTTCAAATTCGTAGCTTGAAGCGTTCAAAAATTATCGGAAAATATTGTTGAACACGCGTTTTAAGGATATTTTGTATGGCAACTACCAGAAGGAGTAAAAGGATTTCGCTGATTAGTAAACTCGAACTTCCTTTTTACTCAAAACTAATTTGTACAAAATTCCGAATTCGTAGCTAAAAGATTACTTGAGTTATAGTGAGTTTCGTAAATTAAGTGAATACATTTTGACAGGATATTTGTATGGCAGCTACACGAAGGACTAACAGGATTTCTTTCATAATCATATATTTAGCTCCAACTATTGGAAAAATAACACATACAAAATTTGAATGACGTAGCTTAAACCCTTCTGAAGTTATCGATCAATATTCTTGAACACGTGTTTTAAGGACATTTTGTATGGCAGCTACCAGAAGGAGTAAAAGGATTTCGCTGATTAGTAAACTCCGACTTCCTTTTCACTCAAAACTAACTTGTACAAAATTCCGAATTCGTAGCTAAAAGATTACTTGAGTTATTGTGAGTTTTGTAAATTAAGTGAATACATTTTGACAGGATATTTGTATGGCAGCTACACGAAGGACTAATAGGATTTTCTTCATAATCATATATTTAGCTCCACCTATTAAAAAAATAACACATACAAAATTTCAATGACGTAGCTTAAACCCTTCTGAAGTTATCGACCAATATTCTTGAAGACGTGTTTTAAGGACATTTTGTATGGCAGCTACCAGAAGGAGTAAAAGGATTTCGCTGATTAGTAAACTCCGACTTTGTTTTCACTCAAAACTGACTTGTACAAAATTCCGAATTCGTAGCTAAAGGATTACTTGAGTTATAGTGAGCTTCGTAAATTAAGTGAATACATTTTGACAGGATATTTGTATGGCAGCTACACGAAGGACTAATAGGATTTTCTTCATAATCATATATTTAGCTCCAACTATTGGAAAAATAGCACGTACAAAATTTCAATGTCGTAGCTTAAACCCTTCTAAAGTTATCGACCAATATTCTTGAACACGTGTTTTAAGGACATTTTGTATGGCAGCTACCAGAAGGAGTAAAATGATTTCGCTGATTAGTAAACTCCTACTTCCTTTTCACTCAAAACTAACCTGTACAAAATTCCGAATTCGTCGCTAAAAGATTACTTGAGTTATTGTGAGTTTTGTAAATTAAGTGAATACATTTTGACAGGATATTTGTATGGCAGCTACACGAAGGACTTACAGGATTTTCTTCATAATCATATATTTAGCTCCAACTATTGGAAAAATAACACATACAAAATTTCAAAGACGTAGCTTAAACCCTTCTGAAGTTATCGACCAATATTCTTGAACACGTGTTTTAAGGACATTTTGTATGGCAGCTACCCGAAGGAGTAGGACGATTTTGCCCGTTAACGAACTTAGCCTTACAAATTCAACCAAACATCCAGATTCAAAATTTCATGATCCTAGGTGAAGGCGTTCTTGAGTTATCGTGCTAACGGACAGACGGACGGACGGACGGACGGACGGACGGACGGACGGACGGACGGACGGACGGACGTCAGGCGGATTTCAGGTTTTTGGCCACAAATAAACAAAAAATAATATATAACTTTTTTTCGTCCGAGGCTTGGTTCTATGCGTTACAAACTTTTGGGCTGGATTAAACTTATAATACTCTATATGATTTCATCTAGAGTATAAACATACTGCAGTCACGATCGGCTGCAAGCCAATCGTATAATACTCTAGATGAATACTGAACTCCGATTTATATTGTAGTTGGGTATAAAGTAGAATTACGTGTGTGCATGTTGTATGTCCTTTATTAAGGACTGCTATTAGATTGCTACTCAAAACTAAAAGACAATATTCAGTGTTTAATTTCATACCTTGAACTGGGTAAGTCATCGAAAAAAATTTCCTTTTTAAAGGACTTTCACATGGGAAGAGCAGGAAGGACTCACTCGATTTCTTACATATTTATCCTTTTCCTTGGAACCATTCAAAAATAAACGTGTACAAAATTTCAAATTCGTAGCTTGAAGCGTTCAAAAGTTATTGGAAAATATTGATGAACACGTGTTTTAAGGATATTTTGTATGGCAGCTACCAGAAGGAGTAAAAGGATTTCGCTGATTAGTAAACTCGAACTTCCTTTTCACTCAAAACTAACTTGTACAAAATTCCGAATTCGTAGCTAAAAGATTACTTGAGTTATAGTGAGTTTCGTAAATTAAGTGAATACATTTTGACAGGATATTTGTATGACAGCTACACGAAGGACTAACAGGATTTTCTTCATAATCATATATTTAGCTCCACCTATTGGAAAAATAACACATACAAAATTTCAATGTCGTAGCTTAAACCCTTCTGAAGCTATCGACCAATATTCTTGAACACGTGTTTTAAGGACATTTTGTATGGCAGCTACCAGAAGGAGTAAAAGGATTTCGCTGATTAGTAAACTCCGACTTTGTTTTCACTCAAAACTGACTTGTACAAAATTCCCAATTCGTAGCTAAAGGATTACTTGAGTTATAGTGAGTTTCGTAAATTAAGTGAATACATTTTGACAGGATATTTGTATGGCAGCTACACGAAGGACTAATAGGATTTTCCACATAATCATATATTTAGCTCCAATTATTGGAAAAATAGCACGTACAAAATTTGAATGTCGTAACTTAAACCCTTCTAAAGTTATCGACCAATATTCTTGAACACGTGTTTTAAGGACATTTTGTATGGCAGCTACCAGAAGGAGTGAAAGGATTTCACTGATTAGTAAACTCTGACTTTCTTTTCACTCAAAACTAACCTGTACAAAATTCCGAATTCGTCGCTAAAAGATTACTTGAGTTATTGTGAGTTTTGTAAATTAAGTGAATACATTTTGACAGGATATTTGTATGGCAGCTACACGAAGGACTAAAAGGATTTTCTTCATAATCATATATTTAGCTCCAACTATTGGAAAAATAACACATACAAAATTTCAAAGACGTAGCTTAAACCGTTCTGAAGTTATCGACCAATATTCTTGAACACGTGTTTTAAGGACATTTTGTATGGCAGCTACCCGAAGGAGTAGGACGATTTTGCCCGTTAACGAACTTAGCCTTACAAATTCAACCAAACATCCAGATTCAAAATTTCAATATCCTAGGTGAAGGCGTTCTTGAGTTATCGTGTTCACGGACAGACGGACGGACGGACGGACGGACGGACGGACGGACGGACGGACGGACGGACGTCAGGCGGATTTGAGGTTTTTGGCCACAAATAAACAAAAAATAATATATAACTTTTTTTCGTCCGAGGCTTGGTTCTATGCGTTACAAACTTTTGGGCTGGATTAAACTTATAATACTCTACATGATTTCATCTAGAGTATAAAAATTGGTATTTTGTATAAATTGATGCAGAAATTGACTGATTAGGACATTTTGATTTTGGCTACTAGAACTGAAATCGATCACTTCCTCTCTCTAAATGCAAGAAATAGCAATAATATAGTATTGAACTAAGTCTTGAGCTTGTTAAATTCAAATTTTAATCACGATCCAATGAAAATCTTTCGAGCGTAAATCACTCACAACTACAAGGTATTTTTCTTTGATAGTTTAAACTTGACAAAAAAAAAAGAAAAAAGAATTGCCCAAATAGAAACTGCATACCAGATGGAAATCTTATCTAAACCCAATTTCGGATTTAGATGGGCCTTTGTGCTTCCTGCAACTACTACACCTCGAAAGGGAAAACACGAAACCTACCCTCATTTAACAACGATTCAAAGTTTTCATCTTGTTCCGCAGGCGAAACGAACGCAACCAAGTTGAGCAAGAAATCAAAGAAAGAACTTTTCATTCGGGGGTTTTTTTTTCCAAACTCCAAAAGGAGTTTCAACGAGGTAATAGGATCAGACTATTAATCTTCGTGGCACTGGTAAGATAGAGGTGAGTGTGTAAGAAAAGGCTAAGGAAATCGACAGACAACCGAACGGTGTACAAAAGGTAAAACTTTCTCTTCCCAGGCTGAGAGACGGAAGCAAAAAAGTTTCAGTTGTAGGACAATCCGATTACGGTTCGAAAACGTTTTTCATGTTGGTGGGGTATTCGTTCTAATTCAATCTTAGTTCGGAAATAACCGTCTTTTGCTGTTTGGTTTGGAGTTGGACGTCTTTTCGGATTATCAAACAAAAGAGTATAGTCTTGGTTTTGTAAAAAAAAAATAATATTTAACTTGATTTGAATGTGCAATGCGGCATAGAGGCAAAATTGAGATTTTTTAAAACAACATATTGTTACATGCACCCCCCCCCCCCCGGCGACCGGAATAACTAAATCGAATATCAATGAACTCGACGCTTCCAGAGAGAACCAGAGCTATCCAATAGCCAATAAGAGTAACGTAGTAATTGTACATTGTGCACATTTTGCACACATCATCGAATATACTCAATAGATGTCACGGGGCGCAGCACGGGTCTGCACATCAGATCAGTTTCAGATAAAGCAACATCCGAGTGAATTTTATTTAGAGAGACTGGCCGTACAACTGTGAGAACGAAAATAGAGCAAATGTGTATACTATAATAATTGAATTGTAATTTGTTATTACGAGTCTAACTCGTAATGAGCATACTTTCTAGAAAGACAAGAGAGAACATTCGTTAGTTCCGGTATTTATAAAAATCAAATCGTGAAAAGAATTACCTTTTATGCTTATTTAATTGCTCCGATGCGCTGGCGGACGTCCCTCAGCACGGCTCCACAGTTAATAATAGCTTACCTAAAAGTAAATGTAAAGTAACGAATTAGTAAGAGTCACTGGTTTGGAGAAAAGGCTGAAAATTCGATAATAGAATATTATAGCCTTGATTATTTGTAGATACTACGTTAGTTTCTTTTAGTTAGTTTAGGGTTAGGGTTAATATTAGAATTATTGTTATCATCTGAATTATACTAGATTAGTTGTATTATTTAGGGTAAGGTTAGGCGAAGTTAGGTTAGTATTGGAATTAAGTTGTCATCGGAAATTTTAGGCAATGTACTGAATTTAACATTGTCACGTCGCGGGAACAACGCGAGCAAATCGTACTTACCAACATCAGCGATCATACATGCCCGGTTATTCCGTCCTGCCAGACAGGGTACTCCATCCTGCGGTCGTGCGAGTGAGGTGGCAAGTTGAACTGAAAAATAAAACAAATTACTTACTACGCACTGTGCTCCTGGACATATAGCACCACAAACCATCTTATATTGAATTTGAATTTAACTACGATTTTTCTTCAATGTCATACATTTTGTGCCGTTTTTCAGCATTTCCTCCAGTTTAGTGTCGCGAAGTTTTTTTAAAGAAACGTTTCTAGATCCGCGATCCGGTCTAGGGAAGGAGAATAGACCTTTCGGAAAGGATCGCTGGCGCCCACGAGTCGTCTCTGGGTTTAGTCGGACAAAGGCCTGTTCGCCCCCTTTTGGTGGTACGCGGGTTTCATTGCGGATTGTCCACCGGTTAGCTGAGGTATTGGTACCGCTACCGTCGATAAACCGTAATATTGTGTAAAGGGATCTGTTTTACTTTATTATTTCAATAATACAGTATTGTTATCGATTTTTAAAAAAAAAAAATTTGCTACCCTCAAAATTTTTTTTTTTACGTTTCATAACGAGTAGACACGAAAAAAGCAAAAAAAAATTTCAGTCCGTCTGTCCGCCGTACGCCGTACGCCGTACGCCGTACGTCTACCGGTGTACGCAAAATTGTTTGAAGGCTCGTAGCACCCAAACCCTTTGAGCTATTTAGTTGAACTTTTTTTCGTGGGTAGAGTGGGCAGTCCCCTTAAAGTGGCCAAATTTGGAGGGGTGGGGGTGTGAGGGGGGAGGAGGGGGAAGTGTTTTAGACGGAAAATTTTGGTTTCTAGATCTCAGCAACCGCTTATGCTAGAAAGCTGAAATTTGGAATTTATATAGAGCTTCAGTAGTGGACCCATTTGCAAAAAAATTGCCGATATACGTGAAGGGGTTTGGGAGTGGGGGGAAAAATAATGCGTCCGAAACGCAAAAAATGTGAGATCGACACTTTCTAAAATCCATATCTCCTAAGCGGTTAATGTCACATAATTGAAACTTAATAAATATCTGTAGGTATACTAGGAGAATAGATCGGAAACAAAAATTTGAGTGGAAGCAGTGGCGTGCGGGGGTGGGGGGTAAAAAACTTTAGATTACGATATCTCACGAACCAATTGCACTAGACAAATAAAATTTGGTTTGTGTATAAAGGTTCACAAATGAAGTTTGCTGAAGGCAAAATTTTTTAAGGGGGCGGTGGAGCATGAAAGTGGAGGGGATAAGAATTTTTCTAAAAAATCACGTCTCATATCTCAAGAACGGTGTAAGATAGATGCTTAAAATTTTTACCAGAAGTAGACCTAATAGACCCCTAGCAGAAAACAAAATTTTGGAAATAAGGGTGTAGAGGGTGAGGGTGGGGGAGGGTGAAAAGGAAAAGGTTCCGATTTTAATATCTCGACAACCTATAATGATATAAAGCTGAAACTTCGTATTTAGATAGAGCTATATTAGTAGCATCTTGGAAAAATATAATTTTTTATAGGGGTAGTATGGTACGGGGGTGGGGGGTGTTTTTCCTATCTTTAGAACGGCTTATGCTGCAAAGCTGAAACTCGGTACGTTTATGTAAATCAACTAGAAAACGAATTTAGATAAAAAAAAAATTCAAATATCCATTGGCGTTCGGAGGGGGGGCAAAAAAAATTATCAGTGGAAATGGAATGCATATATTTTCACGGTTTTCGTCATATCTATTAGGTCTTCCCAAATATTGAATTCATTTTTATTCTACGGTTTCTTCATATAAATACCTAGAAAGTGTTTTCAGGATATTTTAAAATTCGACCCCTAAGGGGATGCAAAGTGGGTTGTAAACTTTTTCACGAATTCTACTATATCCCCAGGTCTTATCAGATATCGAATATCTTTTCACTTTCACGTGCTTGCGTAATAATCGCTTAAAACTTGTTTTTAAGTTTTTTCCTTTTTCAGCCCCTAAGAGGGTATAAAAGGGTTGAACACGTTTTCACGAGTTCCGTCATTTCTTTTAGAAGTGATAAGAAATTGAATTGGTTCCTACTTTCTCGTGCCGTCTTCATATTTATTTATTAACTCCTTTCAGAATTTTTGGATATTCAACCCCCAAGTGGGTGCAAGGAGGTTGCATATTTGGTGATATATCGAATTCACTTTTACTTCCCAAGGTTTCCTATATAAAAAAGACAAAAAATCAATTTCAGTATTTTAGATTATCAATCCTAATGGGTGTAAGGGGGTTGTATGCTTTTCAAAGTTTCGACATATTTCTTAGGTTCGATGAGATATTAGATCGCTTTTCATTTCCACAGACTTTTTATATAATCGCCTACACACCCATTTCTCAATTTTTCAATATTCAACCCCCAAGGGTTTGCATATGTTTTCACAATTTTTGCCATCCCTTAGTTCTGATGAGATATAAAATTGATTATTACGGCCAACCAATTCACGATTTTTCGAATTTCCAGAACCAATTAGGTGTGAAGGGTTTGCTTACGTTTTCAAAAAGTTTTCAAAATCCGTCTTGTCTCATGAGATATCAAGTTGCTTCTTATGAAATCGTTTAAAATCCTGTTTCACAATTTTTTCGAAATTCAAACCCCAAGTGGAAGTAATGGGTTTATATACGTTTTAACAATATTTTTAACATATCTCTTAATTCTGATAAGGCAACAAATTCGTTTTTGCTTCTATGGGCTTTTAGTGTACATAATATACTGAAATTCGAATAGTCTACACGGACTTTTTAAATGTTTAATCGGCTAAAAATCTCTATTTTAAATATTTTTATATTAAGAACAAAAATAATTTTCCAAGAAATCTAATAATCTCGAAGCAACTCATGATACACTCCGACTTTGACCGCTCCCGAACTTTGACCCGAAAAATAATAAAGTTTCGCCCAGACCATTGGCAGATTTTTTAATTCTGATCTTGATCCAATTGAAAAAAATAGACCTAATAAGCAAAAATTCTTTCTTATGAAAATTGCTTACAATTTGAGTGGCAAAGGGAGAATATTGGACGATAACTACCTAATAAAAAAAAGTTGTCATATGTAGATAAAAAAAACAAATAACTGTAATGACTTAAAAAAAAGTCCATAGGACGAATACGAGTAGTTTGCTTTGTCTACTTCTACGTAAGTATGTTACAACAGAATATGAAGTCAGGTATTGGGGTTCATATCCCAATTAAATAGTGGTTGGAGTCTTAGCTAAGCTTGACTTGTTTTAAAACAGCTGACGAAGCCATGGAGAGCGCAAACTTAAAATTTTTGATTGAATAAAACAGAAAAAAGCATGACCAAAGATTTTTTCTAGGTGATTTTTATGTAAACTTGATTGAAAACATTCTAAACACGAACACAAAAGGTGTGAAAAATATTTCAACTGACTAGTGAAAAGAATTGTGCTACTGTTGCTCTAGACTGGGGAAAATGTTTCAACAGTTGCTTCAAGTCGAAAAGTAGGGTGCTCCCAGTCTACTGTACTCTAAAAAAGCCTCTTTTGAGTGCATTCAAGCAGACAAAATGTTTGCAACTGACGAGACCACACTTAAATTGAACTATGGATTATGGAAGGGGATTTCGGACTTCTGTCCAAAAAATTATAAAGTTCCACCCAGACTGTTGTCAGATTTTTTTTTTTATAAAGTTACCTCTTTGTACCTTTATGTTTTCGATGCATTGAACTTAAAGTCAACTTTTTTCTTTCTGCCCGATAGAAGAATTTTAACGATGTCGGAGTTCGAAGTGCGAATTGATGATGAGAAAATTTATAGAGGTACAAAATACTGGTATCAAAGCCTATTAATTGGATGCAAAAAGGACTAGGCTGTATGCTTTCAAAGGACGAAACCACTTCAGTTTACCTGCATAGAGAGAATGCAGTGAATAATTCGCTTCAATAAGTTCGGGAAGCAGAAAGAACCGTCTGATTGGAGTTTAATTTTGAGTTATTGCTTTATTCGTCTAAGTTCCCATAATAGGTACAGATCTATTACTGATAATAATAGGTATCGATAAAACTATTGCTATTTATTTCAATTGTTTTCAGCTTCAGAACTTAATGTGTGTAAAAATCGACTATCGTCCGTCCCATAAACTAGTAATGGAATGGAATAGATTTGGGTTTTGTTGTTTGGATTTTCTAGTGGATTGCGTATCTAATCGCTTTCGATCGATTACAATCGGCTTCGATACAAAGTTGAAATTATTTTTATAGGCTTTTTTTCCATAGCTCAACGTAGCATAAAGCCTTTATTGACTTCCAAAAAAAAATAAATATTAATTTTATTTTTTTCCACCAACAAAGAGATATTCAGAATTGTTGTATAAAAATTGGAAATTAATCGGTTCCAGTTCGCTTCGATATAACAATGAGTCCACAATCCTTCCCTTCGGGCAGATCGTCATATGTGTCTATATGTTTTAAGTTGAAATTACGAAAAGTCAATATTCGGGCCGCCATGGAATGGAAATTCGAAGTTAATTTTCCGAATAAGCGACTGAAACCTCAACGGGACGGCAAACAAAACGAATCGTACGCTTTTCACTATTTGAGTTTTGCCCAATGGGCAGGAAGGAAATGAACAGACTTCGCTTCCGACCTACGAACTACCCTCAACGCTCAACTTCAATTGCTTAATCGTATTCAATTCAAATTGGGGCGCGCTCTATAAATGTTTATCTTCCCGAGGAGTCCTTAACAAATGGCCTCGTAGCATGGCTCTAAAGCGACGATAGATAGCACCAGCTTACTATTCATGGCTAAGGAAGTTATACCCTATTCGTCTTCTTCTTTGTCGTCCTTTTTTTTAAAAGCTCGACCACTTCGTCCTTATCTCGCTGGTCTTTTCAGACACTAATTCATAGTTTAATGTCGAGAATAACTAAGATGAGTATCAATTTAAACCACTCATATCCGAGGATTAATGGCAAGAACAGAATGTTTCTTGTGTGACGAAGCGGAAGTTTTGTGTGGAACATGGTTTTCCATTCAACGTCAACCCTTAAGATTCCTTGAAAAGGTGCGATACGAGATAATCATCAGCAGGTGAATGAATGATATAAGTAAAGTCGGCACAAAATGCAAAGAAGTATTTGTATTTGTTTTGCTTTCGCTATGGTTGGGATTTACCATTCGGATTCAATTTCAGCTTTAATCATAAAAGTTAAGACCCGTAGGGGTTGTATGGTAGTTTGGCTCTGCTTTAAATAATATACCATAGACGTATCATAAGAACAAATCGCAGGTCGAGAATTTGTTTTCGGACTAGAAAGTTGGAGCTGGCGTCAGAATCTGCACCACAAAACCCATCCGGCGTAGGGAAAAGTTTCAGTTGCTATTCTGCGTTCTAAAATTTTCATATATCTAATAATACAGCGTGGTTAATTTATAGACAGAACTATCGGGTATATTCACTGGTAGTATTTCAAGTAACTCACAAGTACCGAATATTCACTTGTATAGTATAACTGGTATTTTATATATCAACTACCGGTTATCGTTAACGAGGAATGAAGAAGACAGCAATATTGAAGGAAAGAGGTAGAGAATCACAATCCTATCCTTACAGCAATACGAAATAAATAAGTGAATTTTGTTCCGAACTGAACTGAAAGATTAACCGCGATTGATTCGACAGAGGTCTCACTGGACATCTTCCCAGACGTCATCAACAACCCTGTACCGAACGGATGCGGTACTGAGATTTATAAATCGCCCTTAAAAAGGCAATACCATAAATCACAATTCTAAATTACAAAGGTAATAGCCTGTATAAAAACGCGTTGTTTAAATTTCATCTCTTCAGCGGTATACATTTTATAATGCAAAATAAACAATCTGCCAATGGTCTGGGCGAAACTTTATTATTTTTCGGGTCAAAGTTCGGGAGCGGTCAAAGTCGGAGTAGACTTACGCAAACCCTTGGAGGTTGAATATCCAAAAATTGGTAAATGGGTTTGTAGGTGATTGTATAAAAAGTCTGTGGAAGTGCAAAGCGATCATCAAACCTAAGAAATATTTCGAAGCTTTGAAAAGCATACAACCCCCTTACACCTCTTAGGATTAAATATATAAAAACACTGAAATTGACTTTTTGGCGCTTATATAGAAAACCTTCGGAAGTAAAAATGGATTCGATATATTATCAGAGCTAAGCAATATGTAAGAATCTGTGAAAACATATGCAACCTTCTTACACCCCATTGGGGGTTGAATATCCAAAAATCCTGAAAGGAGTTAATAAATAAATATGAAGACAGAACGAGAAAGTAAAAACCAATTCAATTTCTTATCACTTCTAAAAGAAATGACGGAATTCGTGAAAACGTGTTCAACCCTTTTATACCCTCTTAGGGCCTTTTTCAGCCTTAAACTTAAAAGCGAGTTTTAGGCGATTATTACACAAACCCGTGAAAGTAAAAAGTTGGTCGAATTCTAATTAGACCCAGGGGATATGGTAGAATTCGTGAAAAAGTATACAACCCCTTTACACCCCCTTAGGGTTAGAATTTAAAAAAATCCTGAAAACGCTTTCTAGGTATTTATATGAAGAAGCCGTAGAATAAACATACTGCAGTCACGATCGGCTGCAAGCCAATCGTATAATACTCTAGATGAATACTGAACTCCGATTTATATTGTAGTTGGGGATAAAGTAGAATTACGTGTGTGCATGTTGTATGTCCTTTATTAAGGACTGCCATTAGATTGTTACTCAAAACTAAAATACAATATTCAGTGTTTAACTTCATACCTTGAACTGGGTAAGTCATCGAAAAAATATATCCTTTTTGAAGGACTTTCACATGGGAGGTGCAGGAAGAACTCACTCGATTTCTTACATATTTATCCTTTTCCTTGGAACCATTCAAAAATTAATATGTACAAAATTTCAAATTCGTAGCTTGAAGCGTTAAAAAGTTATCGAAAAATATTGTTGAACACGTGTTTTAAGGATATTTTGTATGGCAGCTACCAGAAGGAGTAAAAGGATTTTGCTGACTAGTAAACTCGAACTTCGTTTTCACTCAAAACTTATTTGTACAAAATTCCGAGTTCATAGCTAAAAGATTACTTGAGTTATAGTGAGTTTCGTAAATTAAGTGAAGACATTTTGACAGGATATTTGTATGGCAGCTACACGAAGGACTAACAGGATTTTCTTCATAATCATACATTTAGCTCTAACTATTGGAAAAATAACACATACAAAATTTCAAAGTCGTAGCTTAAACCCTTCTTAAGTTATCGACTAATATTCTTGAACACGTGTTTTAAGGACATTTTGTATGGCAGCCACCCGAAGGAGTAGGACGATTTTGCCCGTTAACGAACTTAGCCTTACAAATTCAACCAAACATCCAGATTCAAAATTTCAAGATCCTAGGTGAAGGCGTTCTTGAGTTATCGTGTTCACGGACAGACGGACAGACGGACGGACGGACGGACGGACGTCAGGCGGATTTGAGGTTTTTGGCCACAAATAAACAAAAAATAATATATAACTTTTTTTCGTCCGAGGCTTGGTTCTATGCGTTACAAACTTTTGGGCTGGATTAAACTTATAATACTTTATATGATTTCATCTAGAGTATAAAAATCTGCCAACAGTCTGGGCGTAACTTTATTATTTTATGGGTAGAAGTCCGAAACGTGTTTAATGATGAGATACGGTGTTGGGTACTATGCGACTGACAACCTAAAAAATAACGTTCCAAATAGCGTAATGGTTATTTTTTAGGTTGTCAGTCGCATAGTACCCAACACCGTATCTCATCATTAAACATGTTTCGGACTTCTACCCATAAAATAATAAAGTTGCGCCCAGACTGTTGGCAGATTTTTTTTTTTATTTACGTATTTTTTTTATCAATAGAATAATTCATAGTAGTAAAAGCGAATTCGATCACATTAAACCTAAGAGATTTTCGGAATCAGTGAAATCTTAAACAATACCCCCAGGGGGTTTAATTGAGAAAAATACTTAAATCGGTTTTTTCCCGACTACGTTTAAAGCTTATAGAAGTACAAGTGAACTCCAAATCTCAATATACCTTAGGAATATATCAGAATTCGTGAATATGTACACAACCAATTTACTCCCCCTTAGGGGTTGGATATCGAAAAATTTTGAAGACCGTTACTAGGCGCTTATATAAATAGCCCGCAGAAGTAAAATTGCTTTGATAGTTTGACATGTCTAAAAGTTTTAACGAAATTCGTGAAAATGTGGATTCACGGAAATTTTTTTGACTCAACCTCTGAACGCCAATAAAAATCTGAACTTTTTTTTTGCTTTAATTACTCTAATAGCACATCTACATATACGTACTAAGTTTCAATTTTCTAGCATAAGCCGTTTCTGAGATATAAAAAACCACTCCTCTCCCCCGTACCTTGATACCCCTATCAAAAATTTTATTTTTCTAGAATGTCTCCTTAGTGGTTCTATATAATCCTAAATTTTTAGCTTTCTATTCATTATGGTTTTTGAGAAATAAAAATCAGAATGTTTTCCTTTCTACCCCCTTTCACCATCACCCCCTACACCCACACCACCAAAATTTTTTTCCCTACTAGAAATTTATCGACCCCAACTCCTGTAAAATTTTCAAGATCATATCTGATACGGTTTCTGAGATATAAAAATTAAATTTTTTGAGAAATTGCTATCCCCCCACTTTCGTGCTCCACCTCGCCCCTCAAAAAATTTAGTTTTGGTAGACTCCTCTTGTAAGCCCATATACAGAAACTAAATTTTATCTTCCTGGTGTAATTAGTTCGGAAGATATTGTAATCCAAAGTTTTTCACCCCCCACCCCCACACCCCACCACCCCTCTTAAAAATTTTAGCTCTTGTCTAATCTGGAAGTATCCCTTAGGACAACAACAAAGTTCCAATTTTCTGACATCAATTGTTCAGGAGATATCGATTTTAGAATGTTTCAATCCCGGCTTCCATGCGTTAAAGACTCATTGTTTTCCCCCCCACTTCCACACCCCTTAACCAATATCGACCATTTTTTTGCAATTGAGTCCATTATCATAGTACTATATAAGTTCCAAGTTTCAGCCTCCTAGCATAAGTGGTTCCTGAGATCTAGAAACCAAAATTTTTCGTCTAAAACGCTCCCCTCTCCTCTCCCCTTGTACCCCCACCCCTCAAAAATATACCAGTCGTAGGGGTTCACCCATTCTACCCACCATAAAAATTTCAATTTAATATCTCAACGGGTTTGGGAGCTACGCGCCTTCAAACAATTTTGCGTACGGCGTACGGCGTACGGCGTACGGCGTCTACGGCGGACAGACGGACATTTTTTTTTTTTTTGCTTTTTTGGGGTTTACTAGTCCTAAAACGTGTAAATACAAAATTTCAGGGTAGCAAACTTTTTTGAAATTTCAGGTCGATAACAATACTTTATTATTAAAAAATAATAAAGTAAAATGAATTCAATATTTGGGAAGACCTAATAGATATAACGAAAATCATGAAAATATATGCATTCCATTTTCACTGATCATTTTTTTCGCCACCCTTCCAAACGCCAATGGATATTTGAATTTTTTTTATGTAAATTACTTTTCTAGTTAATTTACCCACTTTCCCCCCACCCTCAAAATTTTTACATTCAGTACAATGCACTTGTAATCCTTTATTCACAAACCAAATTTTATCTTCCTGGTTGGAAGAAATTGTATCCAACATTTTTTAACTTTTATCTGTGCGGTGGTCGTTTTCATCAATATTATGAATGTGTTCATTATTGTTATGAACATAATTAATATGGTAGACCAATAAGCGTTATCCGTAGAGTGAAGGTGTGCATGACAATTAGTCGGTGTTAATTTCTTTGTACGATCTCCCAAGCCAAGTGATATTTTCAATGAAAACAGATTCATAGTATTAAAAAAATTTAATGATTTATTTCATTGTTCCAACGATTTTTTCATTAGTATTAAAAACAGTATTTTTTTAGTATTAACTTACGAGTAAACACGTAATTTTTTCTGCTACGGTAATATATTGTTACATGTAAGCCTGGCAACCCCGCAACCGTGCAACTCGATCGTTTCACATAATGAAAACAACAACAACCGAATACCTAGTTGCAAAATAACCCAATCAGAAACCTAGCTGAAGATAAGGCGAAACAACACGATTGTATCTCCCTTCTTATCGAATGCTCTCCAATGTACTAGAAGCCTGTATTTAAACCACTGAACGAAGATCAAAATCGAAAGCTCTAAAGCTTTCTAGAACAATCCACACGCATCGAACATTCAAGTACATCCTAGACTGCAGCCGGCTAGTATATAAGCAGGTGAAGCTCTCAGCGAAGACACAGTAATTTTTATTACGTCGACTGCGACAGCCAGCGTGTATACGCGACCGTGTTGGTAGAGAGCGAAAGTGATCGAGTCAAGCGATATATGGTATAAGCGTGCGGTATTGCCATACAGTGCGAATTATTGTGCGAATAGAATTAATAGTGCGATTGAATAAATTATCACTTATTTTTATTTTAACCGAATTGTGTTTTACTTGAAATCCCGGCGAACCCCTAGCTCGCAACAATATGTATAAAAAAATGAAGACCTAGAAAAATTTAGCTTAATAATCAAAATTAAAATATAAATGTATGCATATATTGTAGAACTTGTGAAGAAAAAAATTGCTGCAATAAGCAGAATATTAAGAAACCGAAAAGAACTTGATATTTTTTAACGATTTAATCCGGCGTTATGGGTGCACTTTCTCTGTTTGGAGAGTTCCATAGCTCAACAAACTTAAAAACTTTTACCATGTCTACATACTCATGCGGTATGCTGATTTTGGTCTCAGAGGATACTGATGTGTCAGATGTGATGTGTAGTTCAAAGTTTTTTACCCATAGCCCCTTAAAAATGTTTTCCTAACATGCCTACAAACAATCACAAAGTTTTAGAAGATACTCACATTTTTTGCAAATTACTCATAGCATCCCTCACAACCAAACCCAAAAGTTTCTACAATTCTACCCATAAAAAAAATTGAAAACGGATTTATATCCTACAAGCCTTTAAATGCGTTTGAGTATACAACGGACAAACGGAAATTTTTTTTTCAAATTTCTGGCTGATCACAAGTAAAATTTAAAGAGCCGAAAATGAGTAAGACAGTTTTATTGTCCATTACTGAAATAATGCTACGAACTCCGACCGCTGAAATGTAAAAAAAATTTCGAATTCTCCCAGGGACTCCCAGTGATTACCAGTGAAAAGGAAAATAAACTCTTCAATGAACCGGAAACGATTTTAAGATAAATATATAAAAACCTTCTTTCAAATTTAAATCCATTTATTTAGATATTTCGCCATATACATAGGTACCTTAAATTCAAACAAATTCACAAAAAAATCTTTTTTAAACGTCCTAACCTATTATAAATTAGACCTTAATTTCTAATAAATTTCCAAAAAAAAAATCGAAGCTGTGGCGAAGACTATCTTACATCTAAACAGATTTTCAAGAAATGTTACCTTACAATTTTATTTTTTTAAGATTCCTTTCAAATATCCCAACCTATGGTGAAGCCGATCCATTTCAGTCTTTTCGGCGAGAAACTCTTGGGTGCTCATATGTTTGTGACCATCCAGAATTTCCATTTTTAGCGTTTCGGCCATGAAAAGATCGCCGCCTGCACTTTTCTTCATTTCCAGCATTTTCCACGATTTCAAAACAAAATTAGTGGGTTGTTGAATTTTTCCTAGTAAATATCGGAATAACCCGTAAGTTACCTTAAATTCCGCTTTGTAGATCTTACGGAGATCATCGGTTAGAACTGGGGATGGTTGCGGCTTCTTCTCGTCTGTGTCCACTTCGATTTTTGGAAGAGACTTTGGATCGATATCCTTCTTTCCGGTGGTCTTCTCGTTCCTTTCCTCGTGTATATGAAGCGGTGCAGTTGTAACACCATTACTGAAGTGTTTGTTCCGCTGTTGTTTGGCATTGATGGTGCTCCTAACTCATCTTGAACCGGTGCCAATTTAGCTGAAACACGAAAGTTTTTGGGTCGAGGCAACTTCGCAGTCACATTTTCCTCAATCTGAACCATAGTTCCATGCATCTTACTGTCGTTTCCAGTAGCTGCTAATCTCATATTCGAGACCCCATTCGATGTCGCTGGTTTCTCGATCCATGCCGCTATTGCTTGTTTCTCCTGTTTTTGAACAACTTCCGATTCAAAAAGTTTCTGTTTTGCAGGAAACTAAGCTTGCTGAAAATCCCTTAATCCGTTCCGCTGTGGTTTGTTTCTTCTCATGGACCGACGTATTATTTACTGCACCAATAGCACTGAACTTTTTGGCCTGATCATCAGAAGGTACCAGTTTTGCTGGTACCTTTGGTGTCACACCATTTTGTGCCACCGGTAAGCATGCTGAAGACCCCCTAATCTGCGCGCCAGCAGCTTTCTTCTTGTCATGCTGGACCGGTTTAACTTTGACTGATCCAATAAGATCAGACTTTTTGGGCCGAGCATCATCATACCTCCGTTTTGGAGGTATCTTGGCTGCCATATTGCTCTCAATCTCGTGCATAGCTTCGGAAGTGAGAACGTCGAAGAAATTAAGGCCAATTTTGGCGGCGTTGCTGCCATGTCTTTGCTTGAGCTTCTTGACCGGATGACTAAATCCTGATTCCGGGATCATATCGTGGTGATTCCTCTTTTTAGTATCTAATCTGGTGATGTCAACGATGGTTGGCAGCTTGACTTGATGGTTAGGTGCAAATAAGCTGCATTTTTTTGTCCCATTTACATCAGTAATGGGAGCATCCTCCATGGAAAAGAGTTCCATCTTCCGTATCAAATCCTCTTCGTGGTTGGTTCTGATGATTTTACTTTCGGTTTATCCTTTTTCAAATTTCCATCCTGAAATTTGGTATCCAGAATTGCCAGTTTTACCTGGCTTGACTTTGACTCATCAGCACAATAATGAATCTCCTGGAAAAGAAAAGTTAATGAGAATATAATTTGCATGGTACATACTAACTTAATTCTAAACATTTTTGTGTAATTTGAATATCGTCTAAAATTTTAAGTAAAATATTCAAACTTGAAATAAAGGAGAAATTTTTGAAAATGTTCACGTTAACGTTAACTTGAAATAAAGGAGAAATTTTTGAAAATGTTGACGTTAACGATTTTTAATTTTTACCGCTGTCCAATTCATTATTTGACCAATTTATTGGAAAACGTTACGCTTCTTTTTCCATATACAAGTTTCTCTTTTACTTTATTATTTTAATAATAAAGTATTGTTATCGATTTTTAAAAAAAAAAAGTTGCTACCCTGAACATTTTTTTTCCACGTTTCATGACTAACAGACACCAAAAAAGCAAAAAAAAAATCAGTCCGTCCGTGCGCCGACCGCCGTACGCCGTCCGCCGTACGCAAAACGTTAGAAAGCTTATAGTTCTTAAACTCTTTGAGCTATTAAGTTGAATTTTTTTTTGTTGGTAGACTGAGCAGACCCCTTCAAGTGGCCATCTTTTGAGTGGTGGGGGTTTGAGGGGCGAGATGGGGAAAGAATTTTCGACGGAAAATTTTGTTTTCTAGATCTCAGCAACCCCTTAGGCCAGGAGGCTGAAACTTGGAATTTATATAGAGCATCGATAGTGGACTCATTTGCAAAAAAAATAATGATATGTGTAAAGGGGTGTGTGAGTGGGGGCAATAATAATGCGTCCGAGACGCTTGAAAGCCGAGATCGAGACATTCTAAAATCCATATCTCCTAATCGGTTAATGTCACGAAATTAAAACTTAATGAACATTACATCATACTAGGAGAATAGATTGGAAACAAATTTTTGAGTGGTGTTTTCCCTAACTATAGAACGGCTTATGCTAGAAAGTTGAAACTCGGTATGTATATGTAAGTCAACTTCAAAAGTAATTTAGATTGCAAAAAAATTCAAATATCCATTGGCCTACAGAAGGGGGGCAAAACAAATTATCAGTGAAAATGGAATGCATATATTTTCACGATTTTCATCTATCTATTAGGCTTTTCCAAATATTGAATTCATTTTTATTTTACGGATTTTTCATATAAATGCCTGGAAAGTGCTTTCAGCATTTTTTGAAATTCGACCCACAAGGTAGTATAAAGTGGTTGTATACATTTTCACACATTCAGCCAAATCCCTCCGGTCTGATTGGATATCGAATAACCTTTTACTTCCACGGGCTTAAAACTTTGTTTTAAAATCTTTTCCTTTTTCAACCCCTAAGAGGGTATAAACGGGTTGAAAACGTTTTCACGAATTCCGTCATATCTCTTAGGAGTGATAAGACATCGGATTGGTTTTCACTTTCTCGGGCTTTCTTTATATGTATATATCTAAAAACTCATTTCAGGATTTTTGAATATTCAACCCCAAAGTGGGTTCAAGGGGGTTGCATATATTTTCACAAATTCCCACATATTTCTTAGTTCTAATGAGATATCGAATTCATTTTTACTTCTTAAGGCTTCCTATATAATCGTCAAATAGTTGATTTCAGGATTTTTAGATATTTAAGATATTCTTAGGATTGATGAGATATTGGATTGGTTTTCACTTCCACAGACTATTAATATAATCGCCTACTGTTCCACACGGAAACTCATTAATCTACTTAAATAAAAACACAACTTCTTTTTTCGGAGGAAACCCCTTCGGTGAAAAACCTCCATTTATTGTTCAGCGTCGCCATCACACTACTTCTTCTTTTATCATCTTTTTTCACGCTCTCCATACTGAAACCCGTGTTGTCATGCTAATAAATCTGCAAACCCATCAAGCACTTCGTCTTCGTACGATACACCTACAAACGCATTTCCGATTTCATGTAATGGCCCAAAACCAAATCACAAAAAACCTCCTAATCACGTAATAACTACGTAGTATTATACTACTACTTAGACCGCGTCCCGGAGTATGACCGAATTATGTAATTCATATTTTATATGTGGCAGCGGCGTAAGTATTCTAGCGTGACCCTATTTTTTTAAGTTTTCAGTCACATAGTAACCTACACCGCATCAATTTTAAACGCGTTCCGAACTTCTACCCGAAAAATAATAAAGTTGCGCCCAGACTATTGGCAGATTTTTATACTCTAGATGAAATCATATAGAGTATTATAAGTTTAATCCAGCCCAAAAGTT
The DNA here is from genome assembly GCA_951812415.1 of Beris morrisii. Classification (NCBI taxonomy): domain Eukaryota; kingdom Metazoa; phylum Arthropoda; class Insecta; order Diptera; family Stratiomyidae; genus Beris; species Beris morrisii. The sequence goes on along the minus strand of OX638312.1, from coordinate 112,716,114 downwards.
TGTAACGCATAGAACCAAGCCTCGGACGAAAAAAAGTTATATATTATTTTTTGTTTATTTGTGGCCAAAAACCTCAAATCCGCCTGACGTCCGTCCGTCCGTCCGTCCGTCCGTCCGTCCGTCCGTCCGTCCGTCTGTCCGTGAACACGATAACTCAAGAACGCCTTCACCTAGGATCTTGAAATTTTGAATCTGGATGTTTGGTTGAATTTGTAAGGCTAAGTTCGTTAACGGGCAAAATCGTCCTACTCCTTCGGGTGGCTGCCATACAAAATGTCCTTAAAACACGTGTTCAAGAATATTGATCGATAACTTTAGAAGCGTTTAAGCTACGTCTTTGAAATTTTGTATGTATTATTTTTCCAATAGTTGGAGCTAAATATATGATTATGAAGAAAATCCTGTTAGTCCTTCGTGTAGCTGCCATACAAATATCCTGTCAAAATGTATTCACTTGATTTACAAAACTCACAATAACTCAAGTAATCTTTTAGCTACGAATTCGGAATTTTGTACAAGTTAGTTTTGAGTGAAAAGAAAGTTGCAGTTTACTAATCAGCGAAATCCTTTTACTCCTTCTGGTAGCTGCCATATAAAATGTCCTTAAAACACATCTTCAGGAATATTGGTCGATAACTTCAGAAGGGTTTAAGCTACGTCTTTGAAATTTTGTAGGTATTATTTTTCCAATAGTTGGAGCTAAATATATGATTATGAAGGAAATCCTGTTAGTTCTTCGTGTAGCTGCCATACAAATATCCTGTCAAAATGTATTCACTTAATTTACGAAACTCACTATAACTCAAGTAATCTTTTAGCTACGAATTCGGAATTTTGTACAAGTTAGTTTTGAGTGAAAACAAAGTAGGAGTTTACTAATCAGCGGAATCCTTTTACTCCTTCTGGTAGCTGCCATACAAAATGTCCTTAAAACACGTGTTCAAGAATATTGGTCGATAACTTCAGAAGGGTTTAAGCTACGACATTGAAATTTTGTATGTGTTATTTTTCCAATAGTTGGAGCTAAATATATAATTATGAAGAAAATCCTGTTAGTCCTTCGTGTAGCTGCCATACAAATATCCTGTCAAAATGTATTCACTTAATTTACGAAACTCACAATAACTCAAGTAATCTTTTAGGTACGAATTCGGAATTTTGTACAAGTTAGTTTTGAGTGAAAAGGAAGTTCGAGTTTACTAATCAGCGAAAGCCTTTTACTCCTTCTGGTAGCTGCCATACAAAATATCCTTAAAACACGTGTTCAACAATTTTTTTCCGATAACTTTTGAACGCTTCAAGCTACGAATTTGAAATTTTGTACACATGAATTTTTGAATGGTTCCAAGGAAAAAGACAAATATTTAAGAAATCGAATGAGTCCTTCCTGCACCTTCCACGTGAAAGTCCTTTAAAAAGGAAATTTTTTTTCGATGACTTACCCAGTTCAAGGTTTGAAATTAAACACTGAATATTGTCTTTCAGTTTTGAGTAGCAATCTAATAGCAGTCCTTAATAAAGGACATACAACATGCACACACCTAATTCTACTTTATCCCCAACTACAATATAAATCGGAGTTCAGTATTCATCTAGAGTATTATACGATTGGCTTGCAGCCGATCGTGACTGCAGTATGTTTTTAATATGCCTTTGTCGTACTTGTGACCAACTATATTCTGCTATTATTTTTGAAGCGAAGTGAAACCTCGTCATTTGCAAAAGACAACAATGTCGATTGAAGAGTAGAGGTCCATAAATCCGACAAGAAACCAGGCTGTGTTAGGTTATCTCCCTAAAACTCCCTTGGAACTCGGTTTCCCAACTGAGGCGAGTAGCCCTGGTCGGTGTAGAACCAGATAGGAGTCGTGGGCGCCACCCAGTTCCATTTTTAGGTTTACCCTTTTACTTTTTTCCTCGGTGGAAACTGGGAGTCCTGGGGAACACACGACACGCGAGAACGCATAAGGAGCTCTTGAAACGAACACTAGAGCGCACACGAGTTATACACAATTGATTAACAACAAAGAAAAAAAATTAAAAATATGGAATAATATTTATAATATAAGTAAAACCTTAGCCTATGGACCCCGAACTCGCCATCTTTGCCGCCGTATCTTGCTGTTTCTCGGAGTCCTCAAGATTTCGCTCCTTTTCAAATCTTTGGTTACTTTCACTCGCGAACTTTTTTTTTCTTAATAATAAAAACCAGCAACTCGTGGTCCTTAAATTATTCCACTGTACACTGTATTTTTTTGTCTTTTTGGCCCAAAACATTGTTCATTTCTTTTTTTTCTTAAAAAAAACCGACTTAACGCTCCCAGTCCACTCAATCAACAGAACCTCATGGTCCTCATATTCCAATTTTTCGCAAAAGACCTAACGGTCCTCTTTTCAGAACTGACTCCGCCGCGTTCCAGTTCAAGTTTAACACTTTTTCTGCATTTCGTCGCACTCATAGAGATATAAATACTGGAGACGACAAGACGCCGTTTTTGTATGAAGCACTTTGAAGCATTTTGAAGCAAAATTAAACGTTTTTGTATGGAGCGTTTGATGCCAGGTGGCAGTGAAATGCAAAAAATAGTAGCCTAGTATTCAAATGTTTGGATTTTTTTGTGTTCAAGACCGGTGTATAACATAAATGTGAGTAAGAGTCTAATAGTACTCGTAGCATAGTGTTTGTTGCCGGTCCTTTGCAAGGCATCGCCCGGCTTCGAAACAGTCGCTGCTCGTCGTCTTCAGTACATATATCTCTATGGTCGCACTGCATTGCCATTGAGTGGGTTTTACTAACTATCGTTTCGTTCACTGCGGCTCAAATGTTAATATTACGCGCAGGTGATAACCGAATTCGAATTAAATTGAATTTTAAATGTTTACGTGTCCTTAGCCTAATTACAATTCATTTACTTTCCAAGTCTATCATTTCCTTCCATTCACAGTAGCAAAAATTTGTATTTCCAAGAAAATTTCTCAAGATCGGGTATAGCTACAATATCGACACGTACATTAAATGAAAGGTAATTTCATTCCCTAAAAAACATGCTATACTATGCCAATTTGTTATTATTAGTTTTGAAGATATAACAAATTATGTGAAATAAAGGAGTTATTCACTACTCCTTTTCCTACATGTCCGAAAGATTTTGTTTTCTCAAAATACATCAAGGGATAACCCCTTAAAATATGGCCACTCAAGTACTGGGCAACCTGTATAAAGATCCTACTGAGGTTGAATTAATTTGATAACTCGACGTACCTAAAAGATATCATAAAATTCGTGAAAATATGAAAATAAAAATTTTTTTCACTCCATCTTCGTGCACCAAAAAAAAATCTGAACTTTTTTTGCTTTAATTACTCCATTTTAATATCGTCGTTTTTCTCTATGAAGTGAAGTCAGTTGAGATTTTCATGTCTCAAACTGCCGCCAGGTGGTACAAGTGGTATTGGGTATTAAAGTATAAATACCCCTACATTTACTAATGGAGTTATTTCAGTTTTGGACTTCATTGAGATCGGACAGAAAAAAAGGAAAAAAAATGGATTCGAGTCAAAAATGGGTAATTTTCCTTTATGAATTTAAGCTTGGTCACAGCGCAACGGAGGCAACCGAAAACATCAACAGGGCATTTGGAACTGATACGGTAAACAAATGAATCACATCGCGATGGTTCGAAAAATTCCGATCAGGAGATTGGACCCTTGAAAGTGAGCCATGTGGTCACCCAGGACCTTCGATCAACAAGGACGAGCTGAATTTGTTAGTGGAATCTGATTCACTCCAAACTGTAAGGGACATTGCAGAGAAATTGGGCGTACACTATTCGACAGTTTCCCGGCACTTGTAACAGCTTGGAAAAATCAAAAAGCTCGATAAGTGGGCTCCGCATTAGCTTACTGAGCAAAACATGACGCGTCGACTGGAAATTTGCAGTTTCCTGCTCTCTCCAGAATAGTGACATGTGATGAAAAGTGGATACTGTACGATAATCGTTGCAGCTCGGGACAGTGATTGGATGATGATGAGACCCCAAAACACATGCCGAAACCAGGCCTTCATCCGAAGAAGATAATGGTGACTGTTTGGTGGTCTGCAGCTGGAGTTATTCACTATTCCTTTTTGAAGCGTGGTGAAACCATTAATGCAGAGAAGTCCAACAGCCCAACTCGATGAAATGCATCAGAAATTGAGTGTTCAGCAGGCTAGATTGGTCAACAGAGATGGAGTTATACCGCTTCATGACAACGCACGACCTCATGTTTCAAGAACAACGGTTCAAAAATTAAACGAATTGCAGTATGAGACTCTTCCTCATCCACCATACTCACCAGACTTTTCGCCAACCGACTACCATTTTTTTAAATATTTGGATCATTTTTTGGCGACCAAACAATTCGAAAATGAAGCAGCCATCAAAAGTACCTTCGAGGACTTTCTTCGCTCTAGAAAGTCGGACTTCTACGAAACTGGCATAAATGCACTTGTATCTCGTTGCGAGAAGTGTATTTCATATGCTGGTGCCTATTTTGATTAATAAAATTAAGTTTTATAAAAGTTACAGTTGTTTGAAATTGCACTATCCAAAACGACATTTCATCTGCAACAACCTAGTACATATAGATATTAGGTTTCAACTTTCTAGAATAAGCCGTTTTTGAGATGTGAAAAACCATGCTAACCATATCAAAAAATCGAAAATCTTGGGTCCACTATCATAGATTAGGTAAGTTCCAATTTTCAGCCTTCTAGCGTAAGCAGTTCCTGAGTTCTAGAACTAAAATTTTTCGTCCAAAACGTTCCTCTCATCTCCCCGTTCACACCTCAACCCACTCAAAAGATGCAATTCGTAGGGGTTCACCAAATCTACCCACCAAAAAATGTCAACTTAATATTTCAAAGGGTCTGTGAACTATGCGCGTTCAAATGTTCTTGCGTACGGCGTATGGCCTACGGCGGATAGACGGACATTTTTTTATTACTTTTTTGAGGGTCCCAAAACGTGAATGTACTAATTTTTAGGGTAGCACATTTTTTTTTTAAATTTCAGTTCAATAATAATAGGTACTTTATTATTAAAAATCTGCCAACAGTCTGGGCGCAACTTTATTATTTTATGGGTAGAAGTCCGAAACGTGTTTAATGATGAGATGCGGTGTAAGTTACTATGCGACTGACAACATAAAAAATAACGTTCCAAATAGCCTCCTGGTTATTTTTTTGGTTGTCAGTTGCATAGTACCCAACACCGTATCTCATCATTAAACACGTTTCGGACTTCTACCCATAAAATAATAAAGTTGCGCCCAGACTGTTGGCAGATTTTTTTTTATTTATTTACGTATTTTTTTTATCAATAGAATAATTCATAGTAGTAAAAGCGAATTCGATCACATTAAACCTAAGAGATTTTCGGAATCTGTGAAATCTTGAACAATACCCCCAGGGGGTTTAATTGAGAAAAATACTTAAATCGGTTTTTCCCCGACTACGTTTAAAGCTTATAGAAGTAAAAGTGAACTCCAAATCTCAATATACCTTAGGAATATATCAGAATTCGTGAATATGTACACAACCACATTACACCCCCTTAGGGGTTGGATATCGAAAAATGTTGAAGATCGTTACTAGGCGCTTATATAAATAGCCCACAGAAGTAAAATTGCTTTGAAGTTTTAACGAAATTTGTGAAAATGTGGATTCACGGACATTTTTTTTACTCAACCTCTGAACGCCAATAAAAAGCTGAACTTTTTTTTTGCTTTAATAACTCTTATAGTACATCTACATATACGTACTAAGTTTCAACTTTCTAGGATAAGCCGTTTCTGAGATATAAAAAACCACTCCTCTCCCCCTTGATACCCCTATCAAACATTTTATTTTTCTAGGATGTCCCCATAGTGGCTCTATATAATCCTAAATTTTTAGCTTTCTATTCATTATGGTTTTTGAGAAATAAAAATCAGAGTGTTTTCCTTTCTACCCCCTTTCACCGTCACCCCCAACACCCACACCACCAAAATTTTTTTTCCTACTAGAAGTTTACCGACCCCAACTCCTGTAAAATTTTCAAGATCATATCTGATACGGTTCCTGAGATATAAGAATTAAATTTTTTGAGAAATTGCTAGCCCCCCACTTTCGTGCTCCACCTCCCCCCTCAAAAAATTTGGTTTTGGTAGACTCCTCTTGTAATCCCATATACAGAAACTAAATTTTATCTTCCTGGTGTAATTGGTTCCGAAGATATTGTAATCCAAAGTTTTTCACCCCCCACCCCCGCACCCCACCACCCCTTTTAAAAATTTTAGCCCTTGTCTAATCTTGAAGTATCCCTAAGGACAACAACAAAGTTTCAATCTTCTAACATCAATTGTTCAGGAGATATCGATTTTAGAATGTTTCAATCCCGGCTTTCATGCGTTAAAGACTCATTGTTTTCCCCCCCCCCACTTCCACACCCCTTAACCAATATCAACCATTTTTTTGCAATTGAGTCCATTATCATAGTACTACATAAGTTCCAAGTTTCAGCCTCCTAGCATAAGTGGTTCCTGAGATCTAGAAACCAAAACCGTACGGCGTACGGCGTTCGGCGTACGGCGTACGGCGGACAGACGGACATTTTTTTTTTTTTTGCTTTTTTGGGGTTTACTAGTCCTAAAACGTGTAAATACAAAATTTCAGGGTAGCAAACTTTTTTGAAATTTCAGGTCGATCACAATTCTTTATTATTAAAAAATAATAAAGTAAAAATAATAAAGTAAAATGAAAGAAATGATATTTTTTCTTTTGATTGAGAAAATTTCTTAAAAATTACGCAATTTTGGTAAGGTTTATAAAAGCTCTATTAACAATAAATTCGTAGCCCTTAGACATGCTCAATTTCACTTTATTAATGACAGAATATATTTCGAAATATCAATAAATAATTTACCTTCGGTAAAGTTAAAGTAATTGCTTTTACTTAGTTATATGAAATCTTCTTTTGATATCTTGAATTCTCATACATGCCTCGTGCATGTGGGAGCCAGGCGTTGCCCAATTTGTAGTGTTCCAAGCACAGGGATGACGACTACATAAAAATGGCCACCGTTTGCATGGTGCAAGGATATTAAAACTTAGCAGCATCTCATCAGCTCACTCATTTCCACTCCTTGTATTTATTATATTTAATAATAAAAAAAACCGCACTTCTACTAACTTGACAGTATTGTTAATACTCCCGTTTTCTCTTTATTTAAATGTAATACCGTGTTCTGGCGAAACGAAATCGAACGAAAAGGTACCTTCGAAGTAGAGTGAAATAAACTCTACTGTTTGACACTAGATGTCAGTGCTATAAAAGCGTGCGACATTGGCAAGACATGAAAATATTGGCGAGAAATTACACAAAACCACAAAATATAACGAACACAAAACTTCCCGAGAACAAACGAAATGAACTGACAGCGAATGGTTGAAAATTTCGAATTGGCAAATATTTCGTCTGTCATAAAAGAGTACACTTCCTTTGAAATGATACCACGCACCATCTATTGATGACTAGTGCAAATGTCAATACCGTCCATCAGCACAGTACTGAAAAACGAAAGAAATATTTCGTCGTAAAAATGGGATGGGATTTCACAGTTGATTTTGTTTTGTTCGGAACACAGTACTAAGCTTTACAACGAAACGGTACAACAGTACATTAAGATCCATTGCATTTTCAATCTCACTTTGCCTGAAGGTAACTTCTAGATGCATCATTCGCACCCTGATTGTAACGTGTAGCTTTAGTTTAGAAGCGATTGTGATTTCGTACTTTTTCGTTAAGATGTTTACATGTTTCTGTAGCTTCTTTTCGTGACCGGAACACTCTTCCTGCGAAATTACTGGAACGTTTTGGACATAACGAGAAAAATTCAGAAATTATGAACCTTACCTCAGCCAGGTAAGGCTAGCGAAGTATACTATGAGTACATATCCACATGTTCCGACGACGTAGAAATTTTTAAATAACAACAGAAGAAGTTCACGATGATAAAAATGTAAATCTTGGCTGACGTTTTGACATTGACAGACAAGCAAAAAAAATTAAGGGTGCGTTTGTATTAAAATACAAAATTCTTATGCACCTATTTAATAACCCCTAAGAATATTATGTATTGCATAAAAATATCAATTTCTATGCTGTTGCTTACATCGTGCAGGGTTCGTGCATTGGATAAAAGCCTTACTTCATCAAGTTAAATATAGAGGGACGACGCTTTTTCACATGCCGCACAAATCCCTATATGCGTTCGACATCTGGGCACTATATTGTCAGTGGTTCGGTAGATCAGGACACTAAGTTGCAACTAAACGATTGAGATCCATTGACTAACCACAAATAGGAACTATTTTCCTTACAAAAGGTACCTAACTTTTGAAAACCAGACATTTCGAGTGCGTTCCTGTTTTTCCTATACCCTTGACTAACGATATTCAAACAGCTTTAATTTATCACACAAGTTGAGCAATAATTCAAGGGGGTAAAGTAGAAGATTTACAGCTTATAGCGTTTCGGGCTGGTTCACTATTTCAGCGGCAACCGATCCAGTACAATCCAGCCGGAGTTTACCTGAATAGTGCTGAACAGCACCCCCGAGATTTGAATCCTTGTAATTGCATGTACCACGTCCCGAACTAGCTTCTATACCATATCGCATCGTATCCCATTCACCTCCCATATGTTTGGTTTGTTATTTCAGATCCTGATGTTCATATTTTCATTTTGGAATTGTGTGCAAATACTCCGGGTTGTCTATGTCCTTGCGAGCACTGAAAGTTTGTATGCACCTCTGAAATATCGGCAACAAAATGACTGAGATGGGTTTGAATTGCATGGAACATACGACACAGAAACAAACATACGAGAGTATTGTGCAAACTGTTTAAAGCTAGCAATTCAGATCATTATACATAAAGTCGAAGTCGATCTCATTAATCCTAAGATATTTATTGAAATTCCGGAAAATTTGAAAAATTGTTTACACCACCAAATATTTAAATCGTGTCTTTCCCCGATTATTTTTAAATTCGTTGGAAGTAAAAGTGAGTTCGATTACTCAATTAGACCTAAGAAATATATCGAAATTCGTGAAAATTTATACAGTCGCTTTAGACCCACTTAGGGGTTATATCGAAAAAATTGGAAAACTGTTTCTAGGCGCTTATTTAGCAAGCGTAGAAGTAAAATTAATTCGATAACTCGACATGACTAAAGGATATAACGAAATTCGTGAAAGTGTGGGTGAACCCCTTTATACGAAAATTTGTTTTCTCCACTTTTGTAGGAACGATAATAAAAATCTGCCAACAGTCTGGGCGCAACTTTATTATTTTATGGGTAGAAGTCCGAAACGTGTTTAATGATGAGATGCGGTGTAAGTTACTATGCGACTGACAACATAAAAAATAACGTTCCAAATAGCCTCCTGGTTATTTCTTAGGTTATCAGTCGCATAGTAACCTACAACGCATCTCTTCATTAAACACGTTTCGGACTTCTACCCATAAAATAATAAAGTTGCGCCCAGACTGTTGGCAGATTTTTTTTATTTATTTACGTATTTTTTTTATCAATAGAATAATTCATAGTAGTAAAAGCGAATTCGATCACATTAAACCTAAGAGATTTTCGAAATCAGAGAAATCTTTAACAATACTCCCAGGGGGTTTAATAGAAAAAAATATTTAAATCGGGTTTTTCCCCGACTACGTTTAAAGCTTATAGAAGTAAAAGTGAATTCCAAATATCAATGTACCTTAGGAATATTTAAGAATTCGTGAATATGAACACAACCACTTTACATCCCCTTAGGGGTTGGATATCAAAAAAATTTGAAGATCGTTACTAAGCGCTTACATAAATAGTTCGCAGAAGTAAAATTGCTTTGATAGTTTGACATGTCTAAAAGTTTTAACGAAATTCGTGAAAATGTGGATTCACGGACATTTTTTTTACTCAACCTCTGAACGCCAATAAAAATCTGAATTTGTTTTTGCTTTAGTTACTCTAATAGCACATCTACATATACGTACTAACTTTCAACTTTCTAGCATAAGCCGTTTCTGAGATATAAAATACCACCCCCCACCCCAGTACCTTGCTACCCCCATGAAAAATTTTATTTTTCTACGATGTCTGTATAGTGGCTCTATATAATCCTAAATTTTTAGCTTTCCACTCATTACGGTTTTCGAGAAATAAAAATCAGAATTTTTTCTTTTCTACCCCTTTTCACCATCACCCCCTACACCCCAACTCCTGTAAAATTTTCAAGATCATATCTGATACGGTTTCTGAGATATAAAAATTACATTTTTTGAGAAATTGCTATTCCCCCACTTTCGTTCCCCACCTCCCCCCTCAAAAAATTTAGTTTCGGTAGACTCCTCTTGTGATCCCATATACAGAAACAAAATTTTATCTTCCTGGTGCAATTGGTTCGGAATATATTGTAATCCAAAGTTTTTCACCCCCCAATCGCACACTCTACCACCCCCCTTAAAAATGTTAGCCCTTGTCTAATCTTCAAGTATCCCTAAGGGCAACCACAAAGTTTCAATCTTTTGACATCAATCGTTCAGGACATATGGATTTTAGAATGTTTCAATCCCGGCTTTCAAGCGTTTTGGACTCATTGTTTCCCCCCCCCACTTCCACACCCCTCAACCCTTATCGATAATTTTGCAAATGAGTCCACTATCATAGTACTACATAAATTCCAAGTTTCAGCCTCCTAGCATAAGTGGTTCCTGAGATCTAGAAACCAAAATTTTTCGTCTAAAACGCTCCCCCCTCATCCCCCCTTATACCCCCACCCCCTTAAAAGATATCATCTGTAGGGGTTCACCCAATCTACCCACCATAAAAATTTCAACTTAATAACTCAACGGGTTTGGGAGCTACGCGCCTTCAAACGATTTTGCGTACGGCGTATACGGCGGACAGACGGACATTTTTTTTTTTGCTTTTTTGGTGTTTACTAGTCCTAAAACGTGTAAATACAAAATTTCAGGGTAGCAAATTTTTTTGAAATTTCAGGTCGATCACAATACCTTATTATTAAAAAATAATAAAGTAAAATCTGAACTCTTGCATGCTCTAATCACTTCCGTGGTACATCTACATTTACGAACTAAGTTTCAAATTTCTAGAATAAGCCGTTTTTGAGATATGAAAAACCACCCCAAACCCCGTACGTTGCTACCTCAACCTAAAATTTTGTTTTTCTATAATACAGTTGTAAATTTTAAGCTTTCTATCCTTTTTGAGAAATAAAAATCAGCATGTTTTTTTCACCCCCTCCGACCATCACCCTCTACACCAGACTCCTAAGTTTTTTCCCCTGATAGAACTTTACTGGATATAACTAGTGACCCCCCACTTTCGTGCTCCACCTCCTTTCAAAAATTTCACATTCAGTTGACTTTACTTGTGATTCTATATACAGAAACCAAACTTTATTTTCCTGGTATAATTGGTTCGGAAAATATTGTAGTCTAAAGTCCAGTCCATCAGCCTTACCTTTTCCTTAAAAATTTAAATCTAGGCTCATAGTATCTCTTAAGGCAACCACGTCTCTCACGTCCTTAACCTATATAGACCATTGGTTTGCTAATGGATCCCACTATCATAGTTCTACCTACGTCATTTCCAAGTTTCATATTAGCATAAGCAGTTCCTAAGAAATAGAAACCAAAATTTTTCGTCTAAAACTGTTTCTCCATCTCCCTCCTCACACTCACACCTCCTCACCACTCAACTCATACCTTGTTTTAAAACTTTTGTATGGAAGCTATCCGATAGAGTAGGTCGAATACCAAATTTCAATTTCCTAGGCTAAAGGTAGAATTACAGTGAGAGCGATGCGCGCGATGACCCAATCGTATCGCGCGTGCCACATCGCGACACCAGCTATAGTGACTGCACAGAATTACTTCCATCGACCGTATTGATTGTTTTTTATTGTATTTTATAGCATTCATTTTCCGAAATCTATTTATTTATTATTTGTTGTCTATTGTTGTAAGTAATTCGAAATGCAACCGACGCAAGTGTCCAAATCGCGTTTCACGCGCGGCGAAACTTGAAAATAGATTATCGAAGCGACGCGATTAGAGCGATGCGATATCACTGATTGCACTCACTAACAAGCATTTTAATTAGCTATCATCGTGTCGCAGCAGTTTGCGCGTCGCGTTCACCAAAATTCCACTTTAATGCGTTCTCATTTTGTGTGTTCGGACACAAGGACGGACAGTAAGCGGATTGACGGTGTTTGCCGGAGGATCCGTTTCGTACGCTACAAACACTTAGGCTGGATTAACCTTGTTGTCAACCTGTCCGACATGATTGATATAAATTTTTTTTAAATTTTCAAAGTGGTTAGACTGGGTGCATTCTTTTAAGGATGAACATCTTGGTTTCTCCACTCCTGATAAAACGCAAAGATGAACACATAGAATGCGCTGCCAAACAGTTCTCTGTAAGTGGTTTCTCTCTCTAATCAGTTGATTGTGATGTTGCAGACAAAAAATTAAATTGAAGTGAATTCTTGCAATGTGCAGATTGCAAAAATCATCTCAAAAGAGCCATTTTTATCGACTGAAATGGTGAATTAGTACACTTTTCCTTTTTTTTTATTTTTATTCATTAAAATACTATTTTTTTTTAGTATTATTTTTGTCCGAGGCGTCATAATTAACTGATAATTAAGAGAAAACTCACGGATAAATAGTCTAGCAGCGCACTCTATGTGTCAGACTCTAAACTTTATTCTGAGCAGAGTCGCTACACCACTCGAGTCGATGGTGTGGCTGCTCTGATAATGAGATCAACTTCGTTGTTTTCATATATCACTAATCAGATAAGGGCGCAAATTCACATGCCTATTGAATAAAGGAGTCCCACCAATCACCGAAGCAAAAAACAAAGAAAACTCTCCATGCAAGTTAAATTTCTAGCTCACTGACAATCAATCACTTGGCTTTTCGCAATAAATCATCATCTTATCATCACTGAAATGCCAAGGAAGTCCTCCGTTCTCCCAATGGAATACTTGCAAAAAAAATTCTCATGTAACGTGTGACAAGTGCGGCTAATGAACAATATCAGTAAAATTTACTGACCGCCCTGAAATTGAAAATTTGTCATTGTTTTTTTTTCATCTTTCATGTCCCCAAAGCTTTGAAGGTATCCAATTGAAAATTCTGGACCCATCCCACCGACCGGTTCCCATTCTCCTCCTTTTCCTGATGACCACCGCATGAGTTTCAATTTTCCTGATAAAGGAAATGTGAGCGGAAAAAACAAAAAAAAAAAAAGTTGCAATTTCAGTTTTTCGTCGTTATTTTTTTCCAAACTCCCACATATTCGGCTCATTGTGTGTATGAAGGTAAAATGTCACTGTGTTTACAATAGCGAGTCGGACAACAGTTCGAAATTCAATTTACCCCGATTGCTGTGAAGATGATTTATTAAGTGAACTGATTCAATTGAACTTATCAACTGGACGCTATTACAAAAGTCCTTTTCAAATTTACGAGTTCCGTTCGGATACTACTACCTGCAGAGTTCCAGTTAAAATAACGCTGATTGTTGCTTGCGGCCATCAATTTTAATTCAAAATCGAAGTTCCTTTTTTTACCGAATCTTCAGAAAAATCTATCAATAAAATTTTATGTAACTTTTTTACTACGTTTCAGGTTTCATTGTTGACTTCATTAAATTCCTTTGAGAAATGTACGAGCAAAAAACGCTTGAAGCTATTTAACAATTCGCGTTCAGTAACGGACTAAACTGCAAAATCCAATAACTAAAGTATAAAGCGAGAGGAATATTCATGATTCATATTTTTATGAACAAAACTTTTTTTTCGTTTTACTTTATTTTCTTTTTTAATAATTAATAATACATAATTAACGATTTTGTTGATTGTGGCTATTTCGAGTGAAAGCTACGCTTCAATACCAAAAAAATTAAGTTACACCACTTTATTGACTGGACATGTAAAAATAAGACTTAAAATTTTTTAAAAATCTGAATTTTTCAAGTGCATTTATTATTTATTTCTTGAATGACAAGCATATCTTTTTAGTTAATATAACACTAGAAAAAATCTTAAGGAATAGGTTCCATGAAACAAAATTCCACAATTTTCAATTTTGTGTATAATATATGAAGTCAAACTGAAGCAATTTTTCATGATTTTCAAGACAAAAAATTACATACGAAAACCGCATTACATTGAAAATTTTCATAGGTATATCTCGAATATAAAACAATGAACAAATTACTGATTTTTAAAATCATGGGTTTCAATTAACGCGAAAAACAAAACTATAACACTAACGAAGCAAACATGTTTTCCATACCAAATTTTTCTTTGGTGTTTTACTTTATTATTTCAATAATACAGTATTGTTAATGATTTTTAAAAAAAAAAAAATTCGCTACCCTGAAAATTTTTTTTTTATGTTTCATGACTAGTAGATATGAAAAAAGCAAAAAAAAATGTCAGTCCGTCTGTCCGCCGTACGACGCCCGCTGTACGCAAAATCGTTTGAAGGTTCGTAGCTCCCAAACCCTTTGAGCTATTAAAATAAAATTTTTTTTGTAAATATTCTGGGTAGGCATCTTGAATTGACGTTATTTTGAATGGTGCGGGTGTGAGGGGGGAAGTAGGGGAAGCGTTCTAGACGGAAAATTTTGGTTTCTAGATCTCAGCAACCGCTTACGCTAGTAGACTGAAACTTAGAACTTATATAGAGGTTCGATAGTGGACCAATTTACAAAAAAAATGTCCGCTATTGGTGAAACGGTGTGTGGAAAAATAATGTGTCCGAAACGCAAGAAAGCCGAGATCGGAACATTTTAAAATCCACATCTCCTAAAAAGTTAATGTCACGAAATTGTAACTTAATCACTGCCTGTAGGTATACTAGAAGAATAGATCGGAAACAAATTTTTGACTGGGGCAGTGGCGTACGGGGGTGGGGGTGAAAAACTTTAGATTACGATATCTCACGAACCAATTGCACTAGACAAATAAAATTCGGTTTCTGTATAAAGGTTGACAAATAAAGACTGATGAAAGTAAACATTTTTAAGAGAGCGGTGAATCATGAAAGTGGAGAGGATAAGAATTTTTCTAAAAAATTAAGTTTCATTTCTAAAGAACATCATACGATAGATGCTTAAAATTTGTACCATAAATAGGCCTAATAGACCCCTAGCTAAAAACAAAATTTTGGGGTTGACGGTGTAGAGGATAAGAGTGGGGGAGGGTGAAAAAAAGGTTCTGATTTTTATATCTTGAGTACCTATAATGTTATAAAGTTGAAACTTAATATTTAGATAGAGCTATAGTAGTAGCATGTTGGAATTTTTTTGGGGGGTAGTATGATACAGGGGTGGGGGGTGTTTTTCCTATCTATAGAACGGCTTATGCCACAGAGTTGAAACTCGGTATGTATATGTAAAATAACTAGAAAAGTAATTTTGATAAAAAAAATTCATATTGGCATTTGGAAGGGGGGCGAAAAAAGTGATCAGTGAAAATGGAATGCATATATTTTTACGATTTTTTTTATATCTATTAGGTCTTCCCAAATATTTCATTCATTTTTATTCTACGGCTTCTTGATATAAATACCTAGAAAGTGTTTTCAGAATTTTTACCCCTAGGTAGAATTTCAAAAACCCCCTTAGGAAGGGGTGTATACTTTATCACGAATTCTGCCATATCCTCCATGTCTGATAAGATATCGACTAACTTTTCACATTCACGGGCTCGCGTAATAATCACCTTTCTTTTAGAAGTGATTAGAAATTGAATTGGATTTTACTTTCTTCTTCTGACTTCATATTTATCTATTAACTCCTTTCAGGATTTTTGGATATTCAACCCTCAAGTGGGTGTAAGGAGGTTGCATATGTTTTCACAGATTCCTAAATATTGCTTAGATCTGATGATATATCAAATTCATTTTTACTTCCTAAGGTTTCCTATATAAGCGCTACAAAGTCAATTTGTGTGTTTTTAGTTATTCAATCATAAGGGGTGTAAAGGGGATGTATGCTTTTGAAAGCTTCGACATATTTCATAGGTTTGATAAGATATCAGATCGCTTTTCACTACCATAGACATTTTATATAATCGGCTACAAACCCATTTATCAATTTTTCGATATTCAACCCCCAAGGGTTTGCATATGTTTTCACAATTTCTCCCATCCCTTAGTTCTGATGAGATATAAAATTGGTTATTACGGCATTCGATGTAATGACCTAAAAACCCTCGTGTCTCATGAGATATCAAGTTACTTCTTATGAAATCGTCTAAAAACCTGTTTCACAATTTTTTTCGAAATTCAAAACCCTAGTGGAAGTAATGAATTTGTATACGTTTTAACAATTCGTCATATCTCTTAATTCTGATAAGGCAACAAATTCGTTTTTACTTCTATGGGCTTTTAGTGACATAATATACCGAAATCGAATAGACTACACGGGCTTTTTCAATGTTTAATCGGCTTAAAATCTCTATTTCAAATATTTTTATTTTAAGAACAAAACTATCTCTCCAAGAAACCTCATAATTTCGAAACAACTGATAATATACTCCTCCTTTGACCGCTCCCGAACTTTGACCCGAAAAATAATAAAATTTCGCCCAGACCATTGGCAGATTTTTTTCTTTAGGAATATTCGTGCTTCACCTAACTAACTAATGGCTTATTCGAGAAAATTGAAACTTGATACTTTTGAAGAATGCAGATGTACAAAAAATTTCTTCAGATTTGCATTACCGTACGGAGGAGGGGAAAAACATGTTCGGTAAAAAAGAGACGTATACAGGGTGTTTGGCACTCCGTCCGCCACCTTGTAAGGGGTTATTCCTTGATACATTTGGAGAAAAAAAAAGTGTTTTTGACCGGTACCCTCACTCACTTAAAACGTTTACTATCTTGAAAACGAATAATCACAAGGCTGTTATAACTCGTTTTTTAGGGAATCGAATTACCTTTCATTTGATGTGACATTCTAAATTGTAAGTGCACCCAATCTTGAGATATTTACTCGAAAACACAGATTTTTGCTACGTCAACCCTAAAAATTCAGTGATCAATGTAGTTTTTCTCAGAAAACCCCATTATAAAAACGTCATCTTAATTTTATTTTTTTATGAACCGTATTATTACCTACAAAAGCTGCATACATATGTATGAGTTACGATTAACATTTTGGAAGTAATATGTAAAAATACATATCGCATAAAAATTAAATATTTAAAAAGTCAGTGCTTGGCTGACTAGATATATTGTAATACTGGTTTTGAGAGGTTTCACATCTGACAAAAAAATGGATGGAGATGTGTCAAGTGATTCATATTATATCGAGAAGCATCATATCTCAAGAAGAACCTCATGGACGTCTACGTAAAAATGATAAAGTTGCGCAGATTTTTTTTCTGTTTTTGACTCACCAGAGCAATTGTAGGGATTGATTCATTCGTGAACCTTTAAATAGCTTCATGAGAAAAAATGTAAGAAACGAAGGAACTAAAAGACGCCCCCACCTTGAAGTAACCAGAGTATCGTTGACGTCGAAACTGTCGACTAATGTACGAGTAGCTGTTAGTCCTGAAACCAACTCCGCCTTGTCTTTCTTATAATATTTACAATGTTTCCAGGATCTCAAGATAATCCACTGTGACATCTCCAGTTATCCGACGCTTAACTCTATCATAATCTCGAGCAAGTCATGATTTCCACTCTATGAGCCGTGACATTCCCGACTTGGAAATTAAAAACTTTCTCTGCTAATTAATTTCCGCAAAGTAATTCGAATTAAGCTAATGGAAAAACTTTTAATTTGAGTCTCGTTTCTACGTAGGTCGAGAGGTCGTTTCGTACTTTAAGCGCGCACTTAATTAAATTAGAAAAAAAAGTGTGAAATTAGCTCATCTCTTCGTCCCCTTTTTCATTCTTACATCTCTGTACTCTGTACAGAGTATCTACTATACACTACTAACTCCATCTGCATAAGAACGATTGTGCTGTCATCTAGTAGCCAAACTCTTGTTCCACTCTAGAATGTCAGTTTTTTTTCTGCTCTAGATTTTGTTTGTCTGTTGATTTCCTTCATTTTCCAGCGTAATGAATACCGCGCTACACTTAACGTGACAGTGCCATCTCATCGGATAAGAAGAATCCCAGCGCTCGACATCCTTTCTTCAGAATTATCTTGAAGTCTTCCTTTCAAACGAAGCAGCATATACATTTTCGAGCACTACATGCGGTAGTGAGTATTTTGTATGGGACCTTGGATACAAGTACTTTTCAATTAAAACGAAATTGAATTTATAATTGTGACGATATTCGTATGCTAATTGAAGCCATCAATGCGGTACTAGACCAGAAATGAACTTCTTCCTTACTGAAGAGCACGATAAATGGCCGGATGAAGGCGAAAGGATATTAAGACTCACTTGGGACAGAACATGTGAGCCATGTGAGAATCACAGAATAATGCAGATGACTGTAGGAGTAGAGTGCCACATTGCAGCATAGTCAGAAAAAGGCTTCCATATATTGCAAAATGTAACAACGGCTGCCTGCCTATGACACGATGGTAATGCGTAGTTATCGCAGTGGTACCCAAATTGGAATGTCTTGTCAGGGTCCTGGGAATGACTTACGGAATCGATTACAGAAGTATTACATAGTGTGCGAAATGAGTGACCCAGAGCCTTGCACACTTCTAGTTACTGATAGAAGGTTGTTCCAAGGTTCTCTTCTTTTACGTTCGTGAGATACCTTTAGGGCGATTACGATCTTCAGTTAAACTTTAAGCGGAACTTTAACTGGCAGTTTTGTATGAAAGTCTGTCAGTTAAAGTTCCAGTAAGAACGGGCCTAAGGTGACAATTTCGCTGTCTCGCCATATGTGTTCAAAATTTGTATTATTGATTTTTTTTTTAATTTCCACATTTTTGATAGAAGACGAACACGAGCATCCAAAACAATTTCCCACCCCTAATAGCAGTTCTTCAAGCCTACCGAACTATCAGAATCGAAAACGCATTAAAACTTAAAAAAAAAAATAGTATACAACCAAATTTCAGGTTTATGACCATCCTTTATTAATAACGAAGTGAAATTAGAAGATAATGGCTTCAATCCTAAAGCCATGGTGAAGGTGTATGCGGTTAATCGCTTTAATTTCAAAGTATCAAAGTAATGATCCTGCACAATCATTATAATCAAGAAATTCTAAAATAACATAACATTCCACCGTATAAAGCATAACCAAAATAGACATATAAGTGTCTAATTAGAGTAAAATAAGCTACAGGGTAGTGGTTAGTACCCGGTTCGACCACTGCAACATTTCCTCAAAATATGCAGTCACTCACCACCAGCCACTGTAACCGAACGAGCCAGTTTTCATAACGAAAATCCCATAATGTTACTTGCTAGCCGCATATCCTTTCCATTAACCTGACCAAACTATTAACGGGCACAAACAACAAGGACGAATGAGTCCTAATTATTATAGGGTGCGAAAAGTTTCACCATTAAGTAATAGTGGCTCAGGTCCTTCTTTTCTATCCCTCTACCGAAAATAGTTTTCATGATAAGCATATCACACTTATCCCACTAGGTTAGTCCTTTTCAGAATTGCACCATATCCATGGAAAGTGATATCCATGTTTTTTGGCTCGGAAAAATTTCGATTTACGGTGAAAGGTCCCTTTGAGATCTAGTTAATTTTTTTTGTGGTCCTTAAATGTATGCTCACTATCGGGTACTTGAAAGTTTTCACTGCATCCGGCTAAGGGATTCAAAGTAATTAGACGTCCTGCAGTGTCAATATTTTCGTTGAAAAAGCGAAACGAAATATGATTTTGATTCGGTAAGGTGAAACCTTAGTCCCACGATTGGGAAATCACAAGCTAACCAGTTACCTGAATATCCAATATTGAGATGCAAATCGACTTTTGAATATTCATGAAATCGATCGCTATAGCAAGGACGACTCCTCTATCCCAACAAATTGGTACTCCGCAGAACTTCTAAGTATGCGGTCGCTACACAATCCACATCGAGTGATTCTTTGGCCAATGTCCCGATACTATTCGGGGCGATTTTTCATCTGGGAAATTTTATGTTTAGAAAGGACACATCTGATAGTAGCGTCACATCAATATGCATGAGAACCGAGTAGAGAATCCTGTCAGTCTTCTCATCCCGGACTGAAGTCCTCTCTTATCCGTTAACTTCATTTTTATGCATAGTTTGATACTTGGGTTACATGTAGAGATACATCCATAATATTTGATTTTCCTATCAGATTTCGGATACCCTTTATTCGGAGATTTCGAAATTAGCATGGATGTGAATATTTTGCGATTTTACTGTCATTTTCAAAGAGGCTCTCTTTTCTGGAACTTATATTATATTGCCTAAATTCTAGTGTATTTATGAATTTATGGATTGAGTTCAGAAGAGAGTTTTCCTCAAATAATGGGTTTCTCACTTCCAGGACAACTCTTGATAACCTTTTTGGAAATGGAGAACTTTGCTGGGATTCGATAAACGAAGGGCTTCGAATTTCTCATTATCCTTGCTAAGGCTTGAATTCTCTACGTATGATATGTGCGTGTGCACCTCATCATATATGTATAAACATGTGAGACTTAATGGAGTAGTTATGCCTCTATGTCACTGAATACCGCCATGAATTATTGATATTCTTAATACCTTCATCTTCATTGATTTCTATTGGAATAATTTATGATTTGACTCGGTACTACTTGTTCTTTTCGAATAATTTTAATACCATTAAGTGTCAGGCTTAAGTAATCTAAATGTTACTTGCCAACATAGTACGTCTAGTTAAAACAGTTTAAGAAAACATGCACAAAAAATTCCTGTTCAAATAAAATTTCATTTTGTGCCTTCGCTTAGTTTGACTAGTTTTACGACAGATGACGAAGTCAAAATGAAGTAAGAAGCTAATTATTCGGACGAGTAAAGCCAACTTATTCTAAACCTTTTTAAGAATGTCGTAAAATTTTGACGTGGTGTCAGTGGTGTGCAGGAGTAGGTGATAAAAAGTTTTAGGCTACAATATCTCACGAACCTATTGCGATATAAGAATAAAATTCGGTTCATGCATACAAGTGCACTGTTTTAAAAAAAATTTAATTTTCAATCCAATTTTTACTTGAAATTTCCTGTATATTTAATTTTTTCAAGTAAAAGTACACATTGCAATCACTTTTACACGAAATGACTGGTATTAGTAAATTATTTATGTACTTTTCAACTGGCTCACAAAATTACGCAACATTTCGTGTAAAATTAACTATATTTTTATATGAATTGAAAATTACGTTCTTTTTCGTGTAATTCTACTTATATATTTGAATTTTACGACGAAAAACATGTTATATATGAAACTAATAATTTAAAAATAATATTAAAAGTAGAAATAAGTGTATCTTAAAGAGTGCAAATTATACACTTCTTTAGAGTGTAAATTCAAGAGAGTATCTAGTGAATTTGCTGATTCTAAGTAGAAATTTATTAATTGCAAATTGAAATTTACTGAGCGAAAATTGAAAATTACATTCAAATTGACTATTACATGCCAATGTAAATTTACTTGAAAAGGTGTGGCATATTTGCCTACTGTCCATAAGATGTAAAATTCAATGGGTTTTTTTTTACTGTGATCAAATGGAGTTTGCCGAACATAAGATTTTTTAAGTGGGCGTTGGAGCATTGAAGGGGGGGAGGGGGTAAGCAACTTTTTCTAAAAAAAGAACGTCTCATATCAAGATCAGTTTGAGATAGATGCTTAGAATTTTAATGGGAAGTAGGTCTAATAGTCACCTTGCAGAGAAATTTTTTTTAGGGGTGTGTGTGTAATGGGCGTGAATAGGAGAGGGTGAAAAAGAAAAGGTTCAGATTTATTATTCTCGATAACACATAATGATAGATAGGTGAAATTTGGTTTTTAGATATCACTATAGTAGCGGTATGTTGTAAAAATATAATTTTTAATAGTGGTAATATGGTGCGGGGGTGGAGGTGTTTTTCCTATCTTTGGAACAGCTTATGCTAGAAAGTTGAAACTTGATGAGTATATGTAGATAAAAGAAATTTAGACAACAATTTTTTTCAAATATCCGTTGGCGTACGGAAGGGGGGACAAACGATGTGTCTGCATATATTTTCACGAAATTCGTAATATCTCTTAGGTCTTCTGAAATATTGCATTAATTTTTATTTTACGGATTTTTCACATAAATGCCTTTTCCCTTGGGTCTGATTAGAAATCGAATAACTTTTCAATTCCACGGGCTTGTTTTATAATCGCTTCAAACCCGTTTTCATGACTTTTCTCTTTTCTACCCATAAGAGGGTATAAAGGGTCTAACACGTTTTAACGAATTCCGTCAAATATCTTAGGAGTGATAAGATATCGAATTCGTTTTTACTTCATGAGACATTGTTTATATTTATCTAAAAACCTCTTACGGGATTATTGGATACTCAACCCCTTAGTGGGTGTAAGGGGGTTGCATAAATTTTCACGATTATCGCTATATCTCTTTCGTTCGATTAAATATCAAATCGGCTTAAACTTCTGCAGAGTTTTTATATAATAGCCTACAAACGAATTTTAGGATTTTCTGATATCCAACCTCCAAGGTGGTGTAAAGGGGTTGCATACATTTTCACAAATTCATACATATTTTTTAGATCTGATGAGATATCGAATGGATTTGTACTTTCCAAGCTTCTTATGTAATCGTCTAAAAGTTAATTTCAGGATTTTCGGATATTCAACCCCAAGGGGTATAAGAGGGTTGCATACGTTTTCACAGTGTTCAATATATTTCTTTGAGTTTGATGAGGTATCAGATTGGTTTCCATTTCCCAGATTTTTTTATAATAGCCTATAAACTCATTTCATGATTTTTTATATTGAACCCTCAAGGGGGTGTAACGGGGTTTCATATTTTTTTTAGGTTAGATTTACGAATTCCAACATACCTCTCAGATCCGATGGCATATTGAATTTTTTTTTACTTCAGCATCTATATGTGTTCTTAGGACAACCATGTATGTTTCTCGAAACACCCATAAATATGAATGTAGTTGTACTACTATGGGTGTTAGGAAACACCTATGGGATTTGTTCGACCAAGGTACCCACCAAACGCCACCAAAAAATCATACTATCGAAAGTGATCCCAACTCTCATACGTAATCCAAACGATATCCACAATTTTTCCAAATTTTATTATTGCTCTATGATGGAATGAGATATTTGAACCCCAAAAATTCAACTTCTTAGAAGATTTCAGAATATCACATTCTTTACATCAGGTCTGTTACAAAATTTTATTTTTAGAATAATAAATCGAATTATTTTAGGCTACCTACGTTACTTCAATTTAATTTTCGAAAATCATTTTATCGCTAAAAAGAGCATGACTAAAGTTTTTTATGTTTATTGTAAACATCGAGCTAGGAATTTCCCTAAACTGCTCGCTCATACGAAAAATAATAAAAAGCGTATCGCCGAAATACCATCAATCATAACTTTATATAGATAACAGTGAATACCCATTAGGAGAAAAGTGGATGCCATTCAAAGGAAATCAATTGATGAGATACCACCTTAGTCCTTCAATGGGCACATACGCAAACATGTTCGTCCATAATCCTGATATCATTTCATGCAGCCGTTGACTTGGCTTATCTTCTGCGGCTTAATAAAAATACGATTTATCATTTTTTTCCCCGATGAATAGAAAGAAAAACTTCGAACATGATAAGATATCTAAATGATTGATAAAATAGATGTTACGAAAAGTGATTATATCTTAAAGTTATGGTTCCTGAGTCGTGTATCTATTAAATACGGGTGTTTTTTCACCTTATATTACACTTGATTATCTCCGGTTGAAAAAAAACGAATACGATAATCTCAGAATGTTGTGAATGGTATGCCTGCTTCTTACTTGACATTCCTTCGCTGACATATCATTGACAGGAAGTACGGATTTGTGCTTGATTCCTCACGAATCACGTATATTCTCTTGACATTGACAGGATTTGGCACAAACAGATGTTTATTAGCCGGTGAATTGATCGCTCAAACCAAATTAGATTCAACAGCGCCGTCTGGATGTCAAAATTTGACTGAACAATTTATTACGTGTGTTTCTTACACCTGCCTTTGCTTTTGATTATCTCAGGCTAATAAAAAGATTGAACGATGGCCAACTATTTGGTTGGTACGACTAACTCTTAGTTGACATTTTTTCACTGACAAACTAATCGGATTTTAATAACTGTGCTTGGGTATTCAAAGAACACTGATTTTCGTTTTGAAATTTGTTTGACAAGATTTGACGTATACAAATGTTAATTGAAAATTCAAACGCAAAATATAAACAAAATTTGATTCAACAGCGCCATCTTCATGTCGAACTTTAAATGAAGGAAGTGGTTAAGTAGAAAGTGAAACCTCAAATTCGGTTGCGAGCGCAATTCTGGGTTCTTAAAAACACAGTTGAAATTGTATCTATTGCACGACAACTTCAGACCGCGTGTAGCGATGAATATAAAGTTTTCACAAAAGAGGTGTGTTGAAATATTTATTTAGGTATCCTTTCTTTATTTAACATAATTATTTTTTAATAATATAAGCTTGTAAAAAATTTGTTTGTATGTAGCTACTTGCCTCTTCGGATCTAGATACAGAGTTGCCCTTGTAAGATTATTGGGGCTAGAACTTTTTCTTGGATATAAGTGAAACTTCTGTAGGTAAGGTATTTTACTTTACACTGGAAAAAATCGCATAAATCGCAGGTGGTTTCAATATTTAGAAAAACTTTATTCCACAGGAAACACGATACCCATCAGAAAATTATACCATGGATGTTTAGTCTCTTTTTGACTAACCACTAAATTGTATGTTAACTGTATTATCTAGCTATATATTTTAAGGAAATAAATGAATTGAATTGATATCCTTTAGAAGGCACTGAGCTATGATTCTTTGTGTTTTGGAGGAAGACAGGTCGATTAGCGAAGGGGTAATACGCGAAATACTTTTCATCTCTTCAGAATACTTTTTGTACACTATTCAAATTTTTATAGGACGTATACTACATAAGTTCTGAGAGTGCGAATAGAAAAAAAAATTGTTATTTATACCTCAGAAGTAACATATGACAGATATTTGCAAGTGATTGCACTACAGGATCATTCGCGAAAAAAATTCTTTATATGGACAGTAAAATATGAGTGGTATCGAGAACACAAATCAACAGAGTAATTCCTATATCTCTCAAATATATTAGTCTAAAATGTTGAAACGTAGCACATACAGACATACCAGATAAGTTTGAGAAAAATAATTAATAAATAAAAGTGTTGTACGTGGCTGGGGCGTTAAAAACCTGTTTTCTCTGTATCTCGCGAACGGCATATGGTACAAAGTTGAAACATGGTACTTACATATATATACTAGGTATACACCTTAGTAGGGTAATGACGTGAAATGTTCCGGATATAGCATTTCTGAGAAGGGCTCTGTATTGCAGAAGTGAACAAATTATATTAAATCGAATTAATAAAGTTCTAAGCAACTCCCCCATAGAACCGGACTTCCAATTTGGATTTAGGACAGGCTTTTCTACGACGAATCAATTATAAAGAGTTGTTACACTAGCTAAAAGATCTTTGGACAGGAAAAAAACATTGGGAATGATTGCTTTAGACATAGAAAAGGCATTTGACACAGACCTGGCATGAAGAACTTATATTTAAGTTAATTAAATTTTTTTTTCCAACATTTTTAATTAAAATCATACTATCCTTTCTTTCTGAGCGAATCTTCTCAGTAAAAAATCTGCCAACGGTCTGGGAGCAACTTTATTATTTTATGGGTAGAAGTCCGAAACGTGTTTAATGATGAGATGCGGTGTAGGTTACTATGCGACTGACAACCTAAAAAATAACGTTCCAAATAGCCTCCTGGTTATTTCTATTTTGCAATAGAGTCCACTATCATAGTACTACATAAGTTCCAAGTTTTAGCCTCCTAGTGGTTCCTGAGATCTAGAAACCAAAAGTTTTCATCTAAAACGCTCCCCTCTACAAAATTTCAGGGTAGCAAATTTTTTTGAAATTTCAGGTCGATTACAATAATTTATTATTAAAAAATAATAATGTAAAATGAAAACTCATTTATCTACTGACCGACTATTACCGGCTGGAGTACCCCAGGGATCTTGCATCAGCCCGGTTCTCTATAACATATATAATTCAGATATTCCAGTGCCACCACATTGTGAACTCTCAGTTTTTGCCAACGAAACTGGGTTACTTACAGAATCTGCAAATCCTGATACTGTCATTAATAATCTTGAAAACGGCCTACATATTTTAAACTCATTCGGAAAAGAAGACGTCGCAAACGCCCTAGTAGACCAGTGGTCCTAAATGGCGTATCCATAGACTCAGGGACGTCATTTCAGTTTTTTCTAGGGGGGGGGGGGACAAGATGTTATGTTTGAATATATTTTTATATATACATATACATGTATAATCTATGAAAATACATAATTCAGGCGGGGGGGGGGGGGGTGGAAAATGCCCTCCCTGCCCCCCCCCCCCCACAAATGACGTCCCTGCATAGACTGGTCTAACTCAATCACCTATTTCGGTCTTGTGCTAGATAGGACATTAACTTTCCAATCTCATATAGAAAATGCTTGCGAAAAGTTAGCCCACAGTATTCATGCGCTCTACCCTTTAATAAATCGTAAAAGTGAACTGTCGGGTCACAACAAACTTTTAATTTTTAAAATGGTCGTGCAACCAATATTCTTACATGCTGCCCCAATATGGAATGTATGTGCAGACTGCCATAAAAACAAACTATAAATTAGACAAAATAAATGTTTGAAAGTGGTTCTTAACAAACCATATTATTACTCGACCTTCCTCCGACTGCATAATGAAGTCAAAGTTTCTAAAATTAGCGAATTAGCTAGTAAAATCTCAAATGCCTTCGTCAAAAAATATAGGAACAATACCAATCCTCTAACGCACTGATCAGCACCCCTCTAAGAGGAATAGAGTGGAAGTGTTTTTAGCCTTAAGGTAGCTTTAAGTAGGTTAATTAATCATTAATCGTAGAAGGTTTTTGTCGAAATTTTTCCTTAAGTATAAATTTTTGTCAAATCATACAACATTTGAAATTGCTGCATGCCATAAACTATACTAAAGCTGTAAAGATATAGAAACATGTCTAATCACTTCAGGCCGGCGATACATGTAAACGCCTGAATTTAGACCGTTTTTCAGAGGCTTATTTAAAATAGTAGGAATAAATGAATCGTTCTGAAAGTGATCATGTTTATTCATTACATATTAAAATACAATAATCTGATTTTATTTAATTTTTTTTTTCAAAATGGCCGCCGTAATAAATAATCTCCTGAGACCCTAGCGGCGAAAGGCATCAATCAGCGGGATTTTTAGCATCAGTTACAGCAATCTGAAATCAAAAAAATGGATTGGAGTGTGTTTATTAAACATGTATCTTCTAGTTGAACCAAAAAAAAAAAAAGTCAAAAAATCGTGAATTAGCACGCCTCATAAAAAAAAGTACGATTTTTGACCCTTTTTTCGACAGTTTTTGGGTCAAAAACGCTAAATTATGAAATTTTTTTGGGCATTTTTGAAGTTCAACTAGAAGCTTATACTATAGAGAAAACGTGTGCCAAGTTTCATAAGAATCGGTTGAGAACTTTTTGAGTTATCCTGCCCGCCAATTTAAAAAAAGTCGTCTCGAGAAAAACGCGTTTAAAGTTTTGACACACAGAAACTCTTACTTACCAACAAATCAGCGATTCCAGGCCCATACAGAAGTCCTTCAGTACTTTCATAGTACTCGTTTTTTTCTCAGCTCTTCTTGACATGCTTGAAGAGCTTTTTTAGTTGTCGAAGAGCTGCGGCGATTTTCTCGACTCACTCTCTGGTCATCGATACGGACTCAATAGCGGTCGAGCGTCAAGTTGAGGCGGAGCACTTAAATGAGTTTTTAATCGATAAATAATGCGAATTTCATTCTAAAACTTTACAAACATATTTTTGAGATGTTAATTTAACTATTTATGCAAAAAAAAGAAAATCGAATTTTTGAAAATTTTACATGTATCGCCCCCCTTAAGCATTTTATTGTATCTAAACATAAATGAATTTTACGGATGAAATAAATAATTATGATTATGATTAAGGAGCCTTATACAAGTAGCCTCACTATTTTTAAAACTAGTAGACGAGGTCGCACTGAAGATATGTAGAAATGAAGTATCCTCGTTATTTATAGATTGGCAGTTTTAATCAAATTCCGGACTTTTCCCTAAAAAATAATAAAGTTACATTCCGTCTACTGGCAGATTTTTATTGCAATTTTGTGCAGGTAAAATGTAAAATTTTCTAGTCGTCAAACATCGATTGGTTATTCACACTAAAGCTTTCAAATATTACCACCTGAACAAATGTGGAAGAGTTCAATCAAAGGTAAATCGGTTAACCCATTTTACCACCACAAGACCCTATTCGTTTCTTGAACATTCCCCGGACTAATGTCATTTCCCTGGTTGCATTCGAGATTCGATAGAGTTACATGATTTTGCACATGTCGACCGAACCATATGGATCCAATTTGAAGAACCCAAATAACTTCTCGTTGTATCAATCGCCGGTAGCAGTAATACCATTACCTTTCAGCGTTGTGAAAGAAAAATGGAAAAATAATACCTTTACTGCAAATAACGCAGCAAACGGTTCTTGGATATTATTGGTATGACTCGTACGGTATGTGGTGTAGTTAAGTTGTTATGCTCCTTAACTTAAGTGGAAGGTATTTCTAGTGTACCCTTTTGATGGGGTGGCAGGTGAACCACAGCAAATGTTTTTTTATCTGTCGAAAACATGGTAAAATGGTGAAACAACAGTCCCAAATGAAGAGTGTAGGAGTGGAATTTGTTGTTTCACTTTGTCGTATGTGAGGTCCACAAGAATACATTTAATTTAAACAAAATATGTTTTTGTTGATCATATAATTGAGAAAGAAATATTTGAGGAAAATACTGTTTTGAGCAAAAAGTTCGCCGGATTTTCAAGCAAAATAATTAATGAAATAAATCATTTTATTCAAATCATTTAATGTGATTATAATATAATAGTTGGCAATGCTTACTGTAGGTACACACGTTCACTCTCTATTCGTATACTCACATTCACTCAAAGTTGTATGAATAAAATTCACACGGAAGTTGCTTTATCAAAAACGTGCTACGCTTTTGTACTTCATCTGAAACCTCGAGTGGATTCAGGATACTATGGATACTATGTTGTCTTAATTCGTTATTTGCCAAACTGCATTTTCATAAAGGATTCAGTCGAGTCCGAAACGTCACGCAAATAAAAGTAAACAGTATTCTATTGGTTTTTCAATTTTAGAGTGTGCTGTGAAAAAAATCAATAAACAAATTAAATGGCGTTTTACCCGGAAAACGGAGTTTTCAACCGCAAAATGTAGGTACTGTGAAATATTAACAAAGCCATTGATCAGATAAGTTAATATTGTTGAGAGCTTGGGGTTCGCCGAAATTTCAAGTAAAACACAATTTGTTTAAGATCAATAGAAATAACAATAATTTATTATTCGCGTTAAAAATACGCACTAATAATCGTACTATATGCAACGCTTCCCGATTTTATGTACTACTTGGTCACTGCTCTATTGCTGCTTCCAATCGAAATCGTTTTATGAATACTTTTGCGTTGAACTGACCGTTGTGACCTAAACACTCCTCAAAATTTGGATTACAGATCCAAGGACTCTGGCTGTCATTTCGATTTCTTTATAAAGTATAGTACTGTGTTCGGCGAAACGAAAACGAACGAAAAAAGACCAACAACAAAGTTTCAATCTTCTGACATCAATTGTTCAGGAGATATCGATTTTAGAATG
Source organism: Beris morrisii (assembly GCA_951812415.1). Classification (NCBI taxonomy): domain Eukaryota; kingdom Metazoa; phylum Arthropoda; class Insecta; order Diptera; family Stratiomyidae; genus Beris; species Beris morrisii. Next base: position 112,685,993 of record OX638312.1, on the reverse strand, counting down.
TTTCAATCCCGTCTTTCATGCGTTAAAGACTCATTGTTTTCCCCCCCACTTCCACACCCATTAACCAATATCGACAATTTTTTTGCAATTGAGTCCATTATCATAGTACTACATAAGTTCCAAGTTTCAGCCTCCCAGAATAAGTGGTTCCTGAGATCTAGAAACCAAAATTTTTCATCTAAAACGCTTCCCTATCCTCTCCCCTTTTATCCCCACCCCTCGAAAATATACCAGTCGTAGGGGTTCACCCAATCTACCCACCATAAAAATTTCAATTTAATATCTCAACGGGTTTGGGAGCTACGCGCCTTCAAACGAACGGCGGACGGCGTCTACGGCAGACAGACGAAAATTTATTTTTTTTTGCGTTTTTGGGGTTTACTAGTCCTAAAACGTGTAAATACAAAATTTCAGGGTAGCAAACTTTTTTGAAATTTCAGGTCGATCACAAATGTACCTTCGAAGCAGAGTGAAATAAATTATACAGTTCGCTACTAGATGTCAGTGAAATAAAAGCGCGCGAAATTCGAAAGAAATTAAAATGTTGACTAGAAATTACAATTCCGGCACACAACACAACAAAATATAACTCACACAAAATTTCCCAAGCACAAACGAACTGAATTGACAGCGAACGGATGAAAATTTTGAATTGTCAAATATTTCGCTTTTCATACAAGAGTACCGTACCCTTGGAAACAAAACTTTAACGAAACCAAGTGCCATCTATTAGTGACTACTGCAAATGTCCATTCCGCCCATGAACACAGTACTGACAAACGAACGAAATATTTCGTCGCGAAAAATGAGCGAAATATTAATTTTTTTATATGGAATTTGACAGTTCATTTCGTTTCGCTCGGAACACAATACTAGGCTTAAGGACAAGAAATCGACGTGGCAGCCACACACTCGCCGACTGGCAGGCAAATCACAACATACACAGCTGCCGCAGCAAAGTCGCGGCTGTAACAGCGGGAGCAACCAGTCGTAGCCATGGCGGTTGCACCTTCCGTTGCAGCACCACACACTACAGGTGCGAAAAACGTCGGCACTGATGGTGCATTTACACTCAACGTTTGAGGCGCGCCTCTATCCCCACCATAAAATCAACCAATCAGATGGCTTGTGGAGTCGCAAGAGTCTAACATGGTGCATTTACACTCAGCGTTTGAGGCGAGCCTCTATCCCCACCAAAAAATCACCCAATCAGATGGCTTGTAGAGTTGCAAGAGTCTAACATTCTTCAACTTTTCTCCGACGCACGCTTCCATATGTGTACACACATACAATGAACTGTGGCAGCACACAATTCGCAGCTCATCGTATTTCTGCCGTTTCGCACTCATAGGCATGTTGCGCCGGAGAGGCTTTTTGAGTGTAAATTGCTTTCAACACAGCAAAGAACACAGCCGACGAAAACCGGTTTACAATGGCCTGATGGGGGTAGAGGCGAGCGAACAATGCCGTCGCCGCAAAGACGACGGCTGCGACTTGAGCCGTAGCAGCAAAGACGTCGGCAGCAACATTGCCGACGCAGCGAACGCCACACCCCCAGGCACGCGACGGCACTGAATATTTCCGCGACACTGAACATTACCGTCGCTCACGACCTTATTAAAGTTGAACTTTCGGCATAGCTGGGAGAACTCCAACACATAAGGTCGTGACGAATGTCCTTAACAACTTCACCGTAGAAGAAACTGTCCCGGCTGTAAACTCTGTTGTGCTTATATACTGTATGTGTTGAGTCGAGAGCTTTCCTTCATATTCGGTGGTGTGTGGAATGTTCAAAAGGGCTGGAGAAAGAGTTAGAAGGAAAGTATTCCAGAAGTATACAAAAGTTTCCACGTATTCCAGTTGGATATTAGGAGGCGTGGCTTTTTTACCGGAAACTGATGTCATTGAGTTGAGCGCGTTTCCAGGGTACATGTAACAATATTATAGTTGCCTAATGCTTTTTCCATGCTTTGGAACTTCACAATCAATAGCAACACCACAAAGGGCAATACATTCAGGGTTACATCGAATGTGAAGCTTCCTCTTCAAAAGCCATGAAGGTGAGCCACAGGGTTCGACAATATCACCCATGCTATTCTCTGAGGCATCCGATTTGGAAGTCAGAAATCAATAAAATGGTGCGCTGCGATACTGTTTCAGACTCAGGTGAATCAACGTCAATCGCCGAGATAGTGAAACTTTTTTTTTTACCCCGAAGTGAAGGACGTCTCTCCAAATGCAGTTGATTAAATTTTATTAATTATAAATGTTAGTGCAGTGTAATATCCATTGTTTCTCCAGCTTTTGTCACATTTCGGGAATAAAGGAAGCAATATACACGCCACAGAGCAGCTATGGGAGCCCTGTGATTTGTGAGCAACTCTATTGCTATGAACTTACCTATTTATAATCTTACATTAGAAACAGCCACAGAAATTTAAATAAAAGCTGAACACAGCTGCCACGAGATCTCTCAGATAGCTAAAATCTATTAGATGCATAACTCCTTCCATTTCAAATGCTCATTGTTGGGTCTGACAGCAAATCTGCATAATTCATCAGTGTCATCTGTACTTCATGAGCGACGAATGCAACATAGCGAAGCCTTAGCGTTCCTCGCGTAGGATTTAATGTATGCGGGATTAACTACTTTTGCTACAAAGTAGTTGACATATGTCTCGACGGTTTTATTAAATAACGTCGTCTGCCATCGGCGCTATCTCACTACGAAAGCATTTTACGTTAACTTGCACAGTACCACGTTGCGACTATTTCTACGGTCTAACGCTCGTAATGTCGGTGTGAAGTTGAAGAACTTCTAACTCTTCTGGCAGAACCAGTGCAAGTACTCCCAAGTCCTTGCAGTCTACTGTTCCTTTGAATATAAAACCCAACCGTGTACCTTCAGTAGAAGGAGTACAGAGAGGCAGCGTAAGACTACTTCAAGTGTATCTGGTAGTGTATCTGCAAGGATGTGGATATCGTTAAATATATTCTTATGAAGTTACTTATACACCGTCGCGGTTTCTGAGAATGTCCCGGAACCCTGAATCTTCTACTGTTGCTCTTGTAAATTAGTTACATTCCATTTTCCGGGACGTTTTCGATAGTAAAGTAAGAAGGGAAGGTGCAATGTACGTCGGTCCAGGTTGTAGTTGCAGAGTGTTAGCAGTAAGAGCAGCTTATCTTCTCACTTTGTTCAGGTGATTAATGTAAACGTACAAGTACATTACTTAAGCCACGAGTGTAGATTGTTGTAATGCAGATTTATTATCATAAACAACAGATTTATGCTAGAGGGTAGTGCGAATAAAAGACAACATTTACACATTAATTATCTTTTATACACTGGCTTTTGTCCGCGGTTTCGCCCTCGTGAATGTCAATGAAAAGAAAATTAAGAACACATACTATCAGTGATGGTTTTTTGTAGACAAATAAAATTTGGAACATCCTGAAATATATACGAGATATTTAACTGAAAGCGCCTACATATTGGGTAAATACAATTGAAAATAAATAAAATTAAGAATCTTATGTGTTGAATTAAAAAATTCGAATCACAGCGATGTAATCAATAAACAAGCATAAACTGTTATTCGTCATTTAGTTTGCAAATGACTTCACTATCAAAGATCTATGTAAGTTGTAAATTTCAACTTCGTACAGTGAGAGAAAAATCCTAGTATGATTTTATCCAATCTATTAATTAACTTATTTCAGGTAAATGTGATTTTTTTTTGTCTAATTGACAATGTTTAACATTTCTACCCTCGAAAAGTCACCACTTAAAGTGGTCTGCCCAGTAAACTCACGAAAAATAATTTGATAGGTGAAAGTGTTTGGAAGATACAAGCCTTCAAACGTATTTGCGAAAGGCATTAAATTTTTTTAAATGTCGATCACAATACACTAAAATCAAGTACATTCAAGTAAAATTTGCCAACAATCTGGGGCAAGAACATTCCTTTTGGGAGAAAGTCTGCTACATGTTTTAAGTTCAGATGGGAAACAGTCGGTTACACGACTACCAAATATAAAAAATTAACTAAGGGGCTATTTGAAAGCTATTTCCTATGAGGTATAAAATAAAATAAAATCATAAAAAAATAAAATATTGCGCTGAGGCTTTTGAAGGATTTTACATTATTATTTTTCAATAATAAAGTTGTGATGGACCAAAAATTTCCAAAAAATTTGCTATTCTGAAATTTTGTATTTCCACGTTTTAGGGCTTAAAGTCCAAAACAGCAAAAAAACCAATGTCCGTCTCCGCTTGAAGGCGAATAGCTCACAAACACGTTGAGATTTTTTTTATTTTTTTTTTTGGAGTGTAGGTTGGGTGAACTCCTACAAGTGCTAGCTTTTAAGGGGGTGGGCTGGGGTTGGGTATAAGGGAGAGGGGAAACATTTTAGACAACAAATTCAGGCTTCTAGATTTCAAGAACCGCTTATGTTAAACTACCATAGGTAACCCATTTCCAAAAAAATAGTCGATAGGGATTGAGTGGTGTCGGACTGGGGGGCAAGCAATGCCATCGAAATGCTCGAAAGCTGGTATTGAAACATTCTAAAATCCATATCTCCTGAACGGCTGATGCCAGAAGTTTGAAACTTTGTGGTTGCCTTAAGGGATACTAGGAGCCTGGTTGAAGACTAAAATATTGAAACGGCAAGGTAGGATGTAGTGGTAAGGGGTAAAATACATTACAATATCTTCTGAACCAATTATATCAGGAAGACAAAATTTGGCTACTGTTTATAGAACAAGTGCAGTCAACTGGATATGATACAAGTGGAGTCAACTGGATATAACATTTTTGAGGGGTAGGTGGAGCACAGCAAAAAAAGGGGGGGGGGAGGAAAAAAAATAATTTTTATAATTATCTCTATAACAGTACCCGATATGATCTTAAGAGTTTTACAAAGATATGGCGGTTCGTGTGTAGGAGGTAATAGTGAGAGGGGATGGAAAAGTAAAAAAAACTTGATTTTTATTCCTCGAAAACCGTAAAGCATAAAAAGCTAAAAAATCTGCCAATGGTCTGGGCGAAACTTTATTATTTTTCGGGTCAAAGTTTGGGAGCGGTCAAAGTCGGCGTATATCATCAGTTGTTTCGAGATTATGACGTTTCTTGAAAAGTTAATTTTATTCTTAAAATAAAAATTTTTAAAATAGAAATAACTAATTTTATATCTTATCAGAACTAAGGGATGGCAAAAACATATGCAAACCCTTGGGGGTTTAATATCGAAAAATTGAGAAATGGGTTTGTAGGCGATTATATAAAAAGTCTGTGTTAGTGAAAAGCGATCTAATATCTCATCAAACCTAAGAAATATGTCGAAGCTTTGAAAAGCATACAACTCCCTTACACCCCTTAGGATTGAATATCTAAAAAATACTGAAATTGACTTTTTGGCGGTTATATAGGAAACCTAAGGAAGTCAAAATGAATTCGATATATCATCAGATATGCAACCTCCATACACCCACTTGGGAGTTGAATATACAAAAATCCTGAAAGCAGTTAATAGATAAATATGAAGATAGCACGAGAAAGTAAGTATTATCACTTCTAAAAGAAATGACGGAATTCGTGAAAACGTGTTCAACCCTTTTATACCCTCTTAGGGGCTGAAAAGGAAAAAAACTTAAAAACCATTCTTAGGCGTTTATTACGCAAGCCCGTGAAAGTGAAAAGATATTCGATATCTGATCAGGCCTGGGGGATATGGCATAATTCGTGAAAAAGTATGCAACCCTTTTACACCCTTAGTGTTCAAATTTCAAAAAATCCTGAAAACACTTTATAGGTATTTACGAGTATATGAAGAAGCCATCAAGTAAAAATGAATTCAATATTTAGGAAGATCCAATAGATATGACGAAAATCGTGAAAATATATTCAATCCATTTTCACTGATAATTTTTTTCGCCACCCTTCCAAACGATCATGTATATTTGAAAACTTTTTTCATCTAAATTACTTTTCTAGTTGATTTACAGATACATACCGAGTTTCAACTTTGCATTATAAGCCGATCTGTAGATAGTAAAAACACCCCCCACTTGCGTACCATACTACCCCTATAAAAAATTATATTTTTCCAACATGGTACTACTATAGTTCTATCTAAATACCAAGTTTCAGGTTAATATCATTATAGGTTCTCTTCCTTTTTCTCCTTCCCCTCTCTCACCCTCCACACCCTCACCCACAACATTTTACTTTATTATTTTTATACTCTAGATGAAATCATATAGAGTATTATAAGTTTAATCCAGCCCAAAAGTTTGTAACGCATAGAACCAAGCCTCGGACGAAAAAAAGTTATATATTATTTTTTGTTTATTTGTGGCCAAAAACCTCAAATCCGCTTGACGTCCGTCCGTCCGTCCGTCCGTCTGTCCGTGAACACGATAACTCAAGAACGCCTTCACCTAGGATCTTGAAATTTTGAATCTGGATGTTTGGTTCAATTTGTAAGGCTAAGTTCGTTAACGGGTAAAATCGTCGTACTCCAAGGGTAGCTGCCATACAAAATGTCCTTAAAACACGTGTTCAAGAATATTGGTCGATAATTTCAGAAGGGTTTAAGCTACGACATTGAAATTTTGTATGTGTTAATTTTCCAATAGTTAGAGCTAAATGTATGATTATGAAGAAAATCCTATTAGTCCTTCTTGTAGCTGCCATACAAATATCCTGTCAATATGGCTTCACTTAATTTACGGAACTTACTATAACTCAAGTAATCTTTAAGCAATGAATTGGAAATATTGTGCAAATTAGTTTTGAGTAAAAACGAAGTTCGAGTTTACTAATCAGGGGAATCCTTTTACTCCTTCTGGTAGCTGCCATACAAAATGTCCTTAAGACACGTGTTCAACAATATTTTTCGATAACTTTTGAACGCTTCAAGCTACGAATTTCAAATTTTGTACACGTTCATTTTTAAATGGTTCCAAGGAAAAGGATAAATATGTAAGAAATCGAGTGAGTCCTTCCTGCACATCCCATGTGAAAGTCCTTCAAAAAGAACATTTTTTTTCGGTGACTTACCCAGTTCAAGATATGAAATTAAACACTGAATATTATCATTTAGTTTTGAGTAGCAATCTAATGGCAGTCCTTAATAAAGGACATACAACATGCACACACGTAATTCTACTTTATCCCCAACTACAATATAAATCGGAGTTCAGTATTCATCTAGAGTATTATACGATTGGCTTGCAGCCGATCGTGACTGCAGTATGTTTTAATAATAAAGTATTTTTTTGTGCAAGAAGTCTATTAGGCCTACTTCTGGTAAAAATTGTAAGCATCTATTTTATTCTGTTCTTGAGATATGAGACGTGACTTTTTAGAAAAATTATTATTCCGTCCACTTTCATGCTCCACCGCTCCCTTAACAAATTTTACTTTCAGCAAACTTCATTTGTCAACCTTTATACACAAACCAAATTTTATTTGTCTAGTGCAATTGGTTCGTGAGATATCGTAATCTAAAGTTTTTTTCCCCCACCCCGTACGTCACTGACCCCACTCAGAAATTTGTTTCCAATCTATTCTCCTAGTATATCTAGACATGTTTCTTCAGTTTTAACTTCGTGACATTAACCGTTTCGGAGATATGGATTTTAGAATGAGCCTAAATATCGGTTTCAGAATTTTTTGATATTCAACCCCTAAATGTCGATATTTTATTCCCTATATTTTTATAGAAATTAAAAAAAAAATAATGGAGTCACGATCGGCTACAAGCCAGTCCTATGATACTCTAGATAAAATACTGAACACCGATGTATTGTAGTTGGGGATAAAGTAACGTTAATGAACTTAGCCTTACAGATTCGACCAAACATCCAGATTCAAAGTTTCAAGATCCTAGGTCAAGGCGCTCTTGAGTTATCGTGCGTAAAAACAGATATACGGATAGATAGACGGATAGACAGACAGAGGGACCGACGGACAGAAAGCAACCGGCTTTGAAGGCTTTGGGGCCAAATAAACAAAAAAATAATTTATAACTTTTCCTCGTCCAAGGCTCCGTTCTATGCGCTACAAACTTTTGGTCTAGCTTATAATATGCTCAAATTTCATCTAGAGTATAAAAATCAAATCTACTACTAGACAATGAAGCAACGAAAATAAATTGATATAATCAAGTACAAAACTAAATCAGTGAACTTAATTCAGTCAAACGAAGTGAAAGTAGAACGATAATAAGCTAATTATTTAAATTAATATTTTATCAAAATAAACGAAGGTCGGATGGGGTACGAAATGAGCAATACAGAAGCGTGTCACGTTCGTATGTAAACAAAAGATAGGCTTGTTTAGTGAAAAGCTCCTCCGCATTACACAATCCTTTTATTGTCATATTCACCTCAGAACCATTCTCCATCTGTGGAACTCATTTTCATCATTGCGCAGAAGAATTTCCCCTTAAAATCTCCATCCCTTAAATTTGCGGACATTCTCCACTTTCCTGCAGATTCGTAACGTCCATGGACTAGGAGCAATTTTACTTGTTTGCCTTCGTACTTTTTGTACTTCGCCGAAATGTAAATCCCTGTTGAGTTGCTACTCCACAGGAAGAAATGAAGTCCTTGCAAGGATACACCACTTGGTATTTCCGTATCACGCTTGATTGAGTGCCGCCAAAGTGGAGTTCTATTTTTTTCGTATTTCGATTTTTTAGTTGTTTCGTGAACAGATCCTTGTGGGAGCCTTCCACATTTTACCGACGAATTTGCATGATTGATGGGAACTCTCCAGAGTTACATAACAACTTTTTGCTGTTTAGTCATTGTACGTTTTTAGCAGTTGTTACAGAGATAGCTGTTCTATGGCGGTGAAGATTCGGAAAGCAAAACAATCGACGTGGGAATAAACGCGCTTTTTATAGACTGTTTTGCGAACTTTAGAAAAAAGTATTTGTTACAATCTGATCCTGGAGTGAATCGCAGTGGGATGTCAAAAGTCTTTTTTAATAACCTCCTGGGAACTCACATTGATGTTGTTTGTAATGAAAACGATACTAATTCCAGCTATATAGAATTACAGTAGACGGGTGTGACATGTCTGCACCTTTTTAAGGCAATTTTGTTATTTAGTATAAATAAATTAAAAATTTGTACAATGCCTACAAAGTATAAGAGTTTGTAACCCATTGGAAGGTGGTTTGAACAAAAACCATGTCAGAACTAAAAATAATAAACATACATCTATTAGGATAAATCTCTAGTCTCGGAGTGAAATAATATGTTACAAAATAGATCACCTGCCACCATTAACAGATTGCACTTCAATTTATTTAATGACCTTTGTATGGTACCGACTAAGATGGCGAAATCATTTTTTTTCGTTATCGAAACGAAACTTGAAAAATCACAGGTAGGTAGGTAGGTAGGTACGCGTGGCTACCCTTGAGAACACGGACACACTTAGACCTAAAAGGTCCGTTGCGTTACCACAGGATCAATCCGATCTTACTCGTCGAACCATTTAGAGCTTGCAATAAAGCGTTGTATTCTTGCGACCTCCATTGCAAGATCACCTAGATAGTTGAAGAAGTAAGCTCCTTTACTTCTAGCGGATAGAGCTGGACATGTACAGAGAAGGTGATGAACTGTCTCCTCCTTCTCCTCATCCAGGCACCTTCTACAGAAGTCGTTTCAGAAGAGGCCGGGTCTTTTAGCATTTCAACCTATAAGACAGTGTCCGGTCAGAACACCGACTGTGTTGCTGATATTCGCCCTTTTGAGCACACTCAGCCTTTTAGAGCGGCTTAGATCCAGCTTCGGCCAGATCTGTCTCGCAGTGTGACATCTAATACCATCCGCCCATCTTGAGTTGGATTTCTCAACTAAGTCCAACCCCAGTAGCAGTTTACATGTAAAGAGAGGCACACCCAAATTCCAATGTTCCGCCATAATCTGAAGGGTGGTACCACGTCGAGCGAGTTCATAAGCCATACAGTTCCCTGGAATATCCCTATGTCCTGGCACCCAGCACAGAAGAATATTGAACTGTTCTGCCATCTCCTTAAGAGATGATCAACATTCTACGGCGACCTTTGATGTTGTCGAGGCCGATTCCAAGGATTTTATTGCCGCTTGGCTGTCTGTGAAAATGTTAATATCCCGAGCCGATATTACATTACACTTCAGCCAGGACAGGGCTTCCTTGATCACCATAAGCTCAGCCTGACAGACACTACAGTGGTCCGGAAGGCGGAAGGAGCTGCTAATGTTAAGCATGTCCGAGAAAACACCTACACCCACCCCACCTTCAGTTTTGGAGCCGTCCGTATATACGAGTATGTGTGCGGACTCTTCCGTCCGTACCGAATCCCTTTCCCATTCTAGACGGGTTGGGATGGTTGTTAGGAAATTTTTGTCAAAATTATAACTGGAAGGGGTCACAGAAAAAATCACAGAAAATATACAAATTCAAAATATTAAGGAAATACATAGGTGGGTAAGTCTTTCGTCAAGTTCATAAGTAGATCAGAGAGATGTGTTCACCATTTTTTAAGATGAAGGACATATACATGTATGCTACTCGAAGGTAGTATGTTGAAAAAAAATTTGCCAACAGTCCTGGCGCAATTTTAAATTTTTTTTGGTAGAGGTCCGAAACGCGTTTGATACAGAGATGCCTCCTGGGTTTCTTTAGGTTGTCAGTCGTACAGTAACCTACAGCACATACGAGTATTAGCATTAAACGCGTTCCGGACTTCTACCTAAAAAATTATAAAGTTGCTCCCAGACTGTTGACAGATTTTCTTTTATTTATTTACGCATCTTTTTTTTCAAATTCTATAAAAACATAGGGTTAAAATATCGACATAGTCCTTTAGGGGTTGAATATTAAAAAATTCTGATACCAGGTTTTAGGCGATTATATAAAAAGTTCGTTAAAAGTAAAAAACAATTCGATATATCATCAGACCTAAGTGATATACCGGAATTCGTATATATAATTTTACACCGTAGGGAATGGATATCGAAAAATTTGGAAAAGTTTCTTGGTCTCTCTTTAAAGAGCTCACAGAAGTAATATTAATTTGATAACTTTACATACCTAAAAGATATAACGAAATTCGTGAAAATGTGGAATAAATCCTTTTCATGCAAATTTTATTTATTCCACTTTCAACTCTCTAGCATAAGTCGTTTCTGAGATATAAAAAACATCCCGAAGTAGTGTGGATATGAGGTTTCTGGAACACGGAAGAATCGGAGGAATCGTTTGTATAGGGCTGATAAGGTGTTGTATGAGTGCTGATAAGGAATTAACACCGCCAACCAACACCTTATCAGCCCCATACAAACGATTCCTACGCTTCCTCCGGGGTCCAGAAACCGCATATTCACACTACTCCTTGACTCCCGACCTCCGTACCTTGCTACCCCTATCAACATTTTTCTGGGATGCCGCTATAGTCGGGCTATATAGTCGTCAATTTTTAGCTTTCGATCCTTTGCTGTTTTCGAAAAAAAAAAATTATTTATTTCTTTCCACCCTGTACACTCGCATCCCCAAATTTCTTTTCTCTGCTATAGGTCTACTGGGTCTACCTCCAGTAAAAATGTTTAAGATCATATCTGGAAAGATTCTTGAGATATAAAAATATAATTTTTTTAAAAATGGCCTTTTCCCTACTTTTGGGCTCCACCTTCCCCCTGAAAATTTTTACATTTAATAGACTACACTTGCAGTCCTATATACAGAAACCAAATTTTGTAATCCTGGTACAATTGGTTCGGAAGATATTGTAATCCAAACTTTCCAGCCTAAGCGTTCAAGAAACCAAAATCTTTCGCCTAAAACGCTCTCCCCACCTCGCCCACACACCCTTCCCCCAAAGATACTGCTCGTAGGGGTTCACCCAGCAAAAAACTTTCAACTGAATATCTCTACATGTGGCGGACGGTGTCTAAGGCGGACAGACAGACTTTTTTTTGCTTTTTTGGAGTTTACTAGTCCTAAAACGTGAAAATACAAAATTTTAATTATTATTTCACTTTCAATTTTATTATTAAAAAAATAATAAAGTAAAAATAATAAAGTAAAATAAGGCAAACAAATTTTACATTCGAACCGCAACATTTACTGAATCTATGAAAGTTGTGTTGTTGTGGCCAGTAAGGACTTTTTTAGAACAACTTTTTGAAGAAGTGGTACAACAAAAATATCCATCCTTAAAAAATTATATATAACATATTGATTTAAAATTTTGTAGAGCTATCGGACGTTCAGTGAAGTGGACTTCTACTTCCTGGATTTCTTTGACTACTCCACAACAGGTGAAGGAATCATAGAACTGCACCTATAGCCAAGATGTGAACTTGGCCAAGATATCCAATCGAATCGGGGGAAGGTGTGGGAACCTCTCAGTATCTATGCTTAATTTTTATGAAAAAGGAGCTAATAAAGCAGGCTCCTTTAAATTTCTTAAGAAATTAGACTGGTTTGGAAAAAGTGAATGAGCGAGCGCCTTTCACCTACTTCAAATCAAGACAGATGTTACAATGGGACCCTTCACTGGAGTATACTTATTTATTTTCAAGGAATTTTATATGGAAGCACTCGCACGCATTTCTTAATATCCATTCTTGTAGCAAAAGCTTTGAATTAAAGGTGGATGCGATTATGGACTAATACGCATAAGAACGTATTTTTAGGACTTCTGCACGAAAGCCAATCGAAGGTGAAGAGCGATTACATCGATTAGTGGACATAACCTTACAAATTAGAATAAATATCAAGATTTACTGAACTTGTAAGCTTCTTAGGATAACGTGCTCTTGAGTTGTATTGTTTCCGGTCAGACGGACGAGAAGTCTTCAATTGGATTAACGTTTTTTCGCCATCACTGAATAAAAAAATAACATTGGAATTTGCTTTCGTCTAGGCTACTTTTCATCATTTGGGTACCAATTGGATGTGACACTTCTAATATTTTGGAAGCAATCTAAAGTTAATCATTCTTGCAGTATTTTGGGTAGTTCATACAAAATACCTGATACAATTTGGCCTGTTTCAGTTTTGAGTACTTGTTGAAAACCTCTTACAAATAATCAGATTGATACAGCCTCAAAAAAATCGAATTAAACCTATTAATTTAAAAGTTATGTGCTATAACGACTTGATTTATAGCCGGGGTAGGCTTAGCGGGTGTCGGGATCCACTACAAAATATTTGTTTGTTTCTTGACTTCACTTTATTAGTCCTAGTTGATGATATATATTTAAATTTGATTTCCTTTGGCTTTTCTCCTTGCCGTTTCCGTACTTCGTCATAGCTCGCCTCCGCTCTACTCGCCTCGACTTGCTCCTGTTCGTCCCCTCTGCTCAATGTGATTCGACTCCGTGGGTACGACTTCGCCCGCTTTACCTTGACCCTCTCTGCTCTGCTCTCTCCTTCTTTTCATCTCTCTGTATGGCTTTTGCTCTGCTCGTTATCTCTCCCTGTCTTCGTCTTTGCCTGTCTTCGTCTCCTCGTGTGACCTCTGCTATATCAGCTTGTCGTGATTTGGCGTAGTTCGTCGTGGCTTGTCGTATCTCGACTCCTGGCACGATTCTGGTTGCTTTGACTTGACCCTGTTACTGATCGTCATCTAGTCTCTGTTCGCCTGATCTGCTCTGTCAATGGTTGCTTTGCTCTGTTCGTCTGCTCTGCTCGTCGTGGCTTGCTCTGTGCTTGTCGCTGCTTTGGCTCTGCTCGTCGTGGCTCGCTATGCACGTCGTGGCTCACTGTGCTCGTCGCTGCGTTGCTCTGCTTGTTGTAGCTCGCTCTGTTCGTAGCTGCTCGCTCTGCTCGTCGTGGCTCGCTCTGCTCGTCGTGGCTCGCTCTGCTCGTCGTGGCTCGCTCTGCTCGTCGTGGCTCGCTCTGCTCGTTGTGGGTTGCTCTGCTCATTGCGGCGATTCTGGTTTGCTTGGCTCTGCTCTGCTCTGCTCTGCTCTGTTTGGCTCTGCTCAGCTTGGCTCTGCTGGGCTAGTCTCTGCTCTACTCTGCTTGATTCGTCTTATTACCCCTCGCTCCAGGTAATTAGGTGGGGTTGACATCGAGGAAGAACAAAAAAAAGAAGAAGAAGCCTGCTTGCTCCGTGTCTTGAACCTGTACCTCTCGGGTTCAAATCACTTGCTCTAACCACTCGGCTGCAGGCCCTATTAATTTCTCCGGTCCTACCGTCACCAACTCCACTTGCGCCAGTTACGCTCAGCCGAAGTAAGGGACGTTCGGGAACTGCTTCCAAATGGGAGCCACCTAATCTTTAAGACGGAGGAAGATTAGGAAACCCCCTCTTCCACGAAATGAAACACGTCTTGTATCTCTTGGAACACTTGTATTGCAATAAATATAAGAAAACGGATGCCACTACAGGAAGGTCTCTGACCTACGGTTCTCCGTTTCGGCGATAACAACCGCGAACCTAATAGGGGAGGGAAACCTGTAATTTCTTTTGTAACCCGAATTACGTCGCGCCATTCCTGCCTCGTCCGCCGAACTCTTCCTTCCAGTCGTCACCAAATTCCAAACGTATTTTCTCCTCATCCGCCAGATTCTTCCTTCTCAAGGCTCCACCAGACTTCTCTTCTCCGGAGTCACTCCGTCCTTCGCAGGGTTATTTTCCTTTCTTTCTTTTTTGACAAGAAATCTCCAACGTACTCTAACCGTCCACCGCTTTCCTCTCTAGTTCCAACTTCAAAAACCCAAAAAAAAGCCCCGCGCAAACGTGTTCGCTGCTTATATACCCCCGAGTGGCAATGGCTCCGCTGATTTCGTGCTTCGTTTCCGCGCGCTCCATACTACGCGAGACGACAACCGCCATGTTTGGTTTGGCCGTCTGACAGGCTACTAAGTTTGGTTTCAGCTGTCACGTCAATGTTTATTTTTCCCCGGAAGTGTCCTGTAGTTCTATCTTTAACTCCGCCTTGGTAGCTCCGCAATCGATCGAACTCTGCGTACTTCCGTCGTAGCGATCGGTTACTAGGCAGGTCCTCCTTCGTGTGTCTTTGAGGCACTCCATCAGCTACCGGAATTAACCGACGGTAGCTGAACATGTAGGGGTCCTTACAATCCGCTCTCCCAGCGTAGGAAAGGAATCGATCGCTGATCAATGTTCCGGCTTCTGGCTTTTGTTTGTCCGGCGCGAACGACAGTGTCGGAGGATGGGGTTTGACATCGTCGGCCGCTCGCGAATCTACCTAACCTCTTCCTGTCCCTACCAGGTTACGCTAATGACTTCCAACCCTATTCTGTACGCGAGAAGGTCGTAGAGGAACCCATTCCCTAATTCAACAGCAGCGGCTGGGACCCTTCTGGAACGGTATTCTATACAATATCACTCACAACAAATACTGATGATTTTGTATCAGGCAAAGCTTAAACTAAAGCGGCGTAAGTCTTCCACTTCGTTTCATGTGATCCTCAACCTCTGTGGTTCCTCAACCGCCGCACTCTCGGTTGAGCCTGGATCACTTGATGGCGAGTGCGACTCTCCGTTCTTTCATACCCCTTGGTTTTGATCTGGGAAAGGAAAAGAGGGTGTAATGAGGGTGATCGCTAACTGCCCAAAAATAACACATAACATCTCTGCTCTGTCTCAATTCTGCTCTGCTGGGCTAGTCTCTGCTCTGCTTGGCTCTGCTGGGCTAGTTTCTGCTCTGCTTGGCTCTGCTCTGCTGGGCTAGTCTCTGCTCTGATTGGCTCAGCTCTGCTCTACTTGGCTCGTATCTGCTCTGTCTGGACATGAACTAGCCGATCTCAAACCTTCAAAGGGAAATTATTCCGGTGAGGTAAGCTGCATGAACTCGATCTAAGGAATGTAAGTATGTGCGCACCTATCAAGAGATAGTAAGTGTTGAGATAGGTAGGTTCTGGTATAATGCGGATAGAAAGTTCAACTCAAATTTATTTCCTTTTCCGCGGAATCCACTCACGCTTCCAAATTCTTTGATATTTTTGATGCTGTTAACTGCGATGTTAAAAGATTACAGACCTCGGTAGAGTATCATGCAGCAAAAGTAGCTGTTTAAATCGACAAAAGAATAAATTGATAATGCGAGCGAGTACATTATTAAAGCTCAACTTTTATTTACATTTTAACGAAGCATTTTACTCAATCGACCATTAGGCACTATGTTTAATCCATTAGCTTCCAAATGGCCTGGCGCAATTACTCACAAGGAAGCGTTCATGAACCCGTACCAAATACACCAGACCTCTTCCAAATCCCCCGAAGTACTGTAACTTCGAGGGCGCTACAACTTCTCAAGATGGAAGTAATTAACTTCAATTAATTTCTCCTTTCGTCCACACTTTGGCAGAGCGATAAAACGAAATTCATCCCTGAACGTTCATCTAATGATTTCCGAATATTTCAGCAGTCGTCCCGGATCCCGGTTCCTATTTCCTTCCAGTCATTTCGGGCAAATCCATCTCGGCATAGGACCAAAAACGCTCAACATAGGTAAGAACATAGCAAGGACCAACATACTACCGGTCCCTGAAATACAAGCGCGTTGAAGACATTCAGCAGGACCGCTGAAGTCGACAGCAGTAACTATTCCGTAAAGAAGGGGTGTCTTCTCCGAATTCCTCTGTCGTCGTAACCTAGAAAATTGTATTCGATATTATCCTTGTTCCCGTCAGTAGTTCCCGGCTTTCCGTTCGTCCTCCCGGTAATGTAAATGAACTTTTGCGCTTCTAGCATCAGGACGATAGTCCCGTCCTCGGAGCTGCCGTCGGTTCCAACCCAACGCACGGCCTCGCCAAAGTTCTTCGTTACGTTGTTGATTGCGGTAATTAGGAAAACAAGAAATTTATCTGCAAGTTAATTTCTTGTGACGATAATAAAATTTTTGGACACAAAAGATGGTGGGGCCGTCTCGCCACCCTCGCTCTTCGGCACATCCTGAAAATGGTTCGGAATCCTTTGTTTCGACTGTCATAATATCTGCTCATAATATTTGAGTTTACTGTTTTGCCATTGCTTCCGTTTCTTCGGCTCCTACTACAACGAGACCGTAAAATCTTTGACGAAGATTTTCAAATAAAACGGCCCATTACAGTTTTTGCGCTCAAATTGGAGAGTATTAAAATTCAATTAAAATGTCAATGGTGGAGCGAAAGGATCGGGTTAATGTATTTCCGAGATAGTACTTTTTGATTACGCCCCCAGGTGAAGGCATGCAGCGTGTACCGTGATATTGCACACACCTTTTCGAGAAGAAACAGTCGACTTAATTGAAGTTTAATTGGTTTCACAGAAAAAGAGCTCATAATTTTATATGGCTAAAGTTTTCGATGTAATCGAGTGAGTTGTAAAAAGATTTCAGTTAAATCGAGTCCTTTATGGAGGAGAAGGACGATAAATTTATGTGAAAATTCTCGTAAGAGAAGTATGAAAAAAGTTTCGAAATTAAAAAGTCGTTCAATTAAAAATTCAACTTTTTATAAGTACGTCAAATAATTGAGAACAAAGGCAGGAAATCTAAAAATGAGAAACTCGGTACACCTGAGTATAAAGCATATCTCAGGAAATAAGGAGTTAACAGAGAAGGAGGCTGGCGGTAGAGCAGGCTTACGATAGTGAATGCCTTGTCTAATCTTGGGATTATTTTCATCATCTGCAGTTCCTGTATGCTCCCTCCGACAGAAATTACCCTGCAATTCAACCTTTATCTTCTGTCGGAACATTTTCCTTATTAGATCCAAGAAATATTAACAATCTAGTCAAGATGGGGTCGAGCTGCAAGATTAAAATTATTAAAGTTAAACATTACGCATAATTGCGCTATTAAACATAGACGGTAAGAGTATCTACCACTCAAGTATCTTCCGGCTTAAAAAGTAAGATTACAAAATATTTTCCATGAAGCCTTAATCTGCAATTATTAGAAAATTCACCAAATTTAAAATTTTATCTTGAAGTGCTATTATCCATTATTCATGATAGCTTCTTAAAGACTTTTGTTTAGAAACTACTCAAAGGAATGGGAAGTCGGATACCGAAAAATTAAGAAATCTGAAGCTTGGTATACAAATACAGAGAAAGAGTACCAATTCTAGATCTCATCAGAGCAAAGAGATTTGAGGAAATTCCTAAAAATACTTACAACCCATTTTGAGGTGAAATCTCACGGATAGCGCATGAAACTTAAAGATATGACGGAATTCGTGAAAACGTGTAAGACGTGCTTTTCACCACCTTAGATACTGAATATCGATATACGAATATGGATTCATATCATACTGGATTGGACCTTAGGCAATTATATTAAACCCCGGGAAAATCAAATTCCCATCAAAATTACATTAGACCTAAGAGAATTTGCAGAATTCGTGAAAACATATGCGTGCCACATGTAGTGTCGTGTTGGAATAATAATGCGTCCGAAACTCTCGAAAGCCGAGATCGAGACATTCTAAAATCCATATCTCCTAAACGGTTGATGTTACGAAATTAAAACTTAATGAAAATCTGTTGGTATACTAGGAGCATAAAAAAAAATTTGAGTTGGAGCAGTGGCGTGCGGAGGTGGGGGTTGAAAAATTTTAGATTACGATATCTCATGAACCATTTGCACTAGAAAAATAAAATTAGATTTGTGTATAAAGGTTGACAAATAAAGTTTGCTTAAAGTAAAATTAATTAGGGGGGCGGTGGAGTATGCAAGTGGAAAGAGTACGAATTTTTCAAAAACATCATGTCTCAAATCTCAAGAACAGTATAAGATAGATGCTTAGAATTTTCATCAGAAGTAGGCCTAATAGACCCCTAGCAGAAAAAATTTTGAGGATCTTGGTGTAGGGGTTAAGGGTGGGGGAGGGTGAAAAGGAAAACGTTCCGATTTATATATCTCGAGAGCCTATAATCATGGAAAGCTAAAACTCGGTATTTAGATAGAGCTATTGTAGTGTCGTGTTGGAAAAAAATATGTTTTTATAGGGGTAGTACGAGTATCATACGCCGATGGGAGGTGTTTTTTCTATCTATAGAACCTCATATGCAAAAAAGTTAAAACTTGGTGACAATACGTAGATCTATTAGAAAAGTAATTTAGATAAAAAAAATCTTGAAATATTTATTATTGTACGAAAGGGGGACTAAAAAAGTAATCAGTGATAACGAAATGCATACATTTTCACGAATTTCGTATATATATCTAAAAACTCTTTTCAGGATTTTTGGATATTCAACCCCAAAGTGGGGGCAATGGTGCTGATGTTTTCAGAAATTCCTTCATATTTCTTAATTCTAATGAGATATCGAATTAATTTTTACTTTCTAATACCATGGAAACACAGCTAATATACAAACCATGGTATTGAAATCGTAGTATTGAAACTAGCTACATATAATACACTGCACATATGGTATGATTTGACAGTATCTGATATAAGCAAGCAACGACATTTAGTTGCGATACTCTCCACACAATTGGGGAATGGCATTACTAGCAGTAAATTATCGCATTTTTATACCATGAAACAGGTTCAATACTAGATATAGTTCCAGTTCGTTTATCTCGTATATGCTTAGTATTGGGTGATACACTGCTGGTATTGACGATATTATGATATCAATACCAGCAGTGTATCCATGGTATTAGGCATCTTACATAATCGTCAAAAAGTTGATTTCAGGATTTTTAGATATTCAACTCCAATAGGACGTAAGGTTTTCGACATATTTCTTAGGATAGATGAGATATTAGATTGGTTTGCACTTCCACAGACTTTTTATATAATCGGCTACAAACGCATTTCCGATTTCATGTAATGGCCCAAAACCAAATCACGAAAAACCTCCTAATCACGTAACAACTGATATTATACTAGGACTTAAACCTCGTCCCGGAGTATGACCCAATTATGTAATTCATATGTTATATGTGGCAGTGGCGTAAGTATTCTAGCGCGACCCCATTCTACCCGCTTCCCGGACTTTTTTTTAGGTTTTCAATCACATAGTAACCTACACCGCATCAATCTTAAACGGTTTTTTTTTGATTATCGGAATTTTTTCCCAACTCTCACATAAACAAGGGCAAGGGCAACAAGGTGGGCAAGAGGAGGCACCGGCCCCCACCTGTATTCTACCTTCCAATATTTCGTCAATTGAATAATTTTTTTTAATATAGTATAATTAAGAGCTTTTAATAATTGTTATGTTACACATAATTTTTTAAATTACTAACAAATAGTTAGTAAATCAATATCGTTTACTGTTTTAAAAAAAAAATAAAGCAAAACATCTTATTATTTGCAAAAATTCTGCCAACAGTCTGAGCGCAACTTAATTATTTTTTGGATAGAAGTCCGAAACGTGTTTAATACTAAGATGCGGTGTAAGTCACTATGCGACTGATAACCTAAAAAATAACGTTCCAAATAGCCTCCTGGTTATTCTTTAGGTTATCAGTCGCATAGTGACCTACACCGCATTACTCCAGCTCTGTACATCAATAACATTTTGAACTTTTTTTTGCTTTAATTACTTCTGTAGTACTTCTACATATACATACTAAGTTTCAACTTTCTAGCATACGCTATTCCTGAGATATGAAAAACCACCCCCACCCTCGTACTATCAAAAATTTTATTTCTAGGATATTTCTACAGTGACTCTATATAGTCGTCAAATTTTAGCTCTTGTCTACTCTCCTAGTATCCCTTAAGATAACTAAAAAGTTTCAGACTTCTGAGATCAACGGTTCAGGAGATATGGATTTTAGAATGCTTCAATCCCAGCTTTCGAACGTTTCGCCCCCCCCCCCCTCCCACACTTCTTAACCCTTATCACAATTCTTTTGCAAATAGGTCCACTATCTTAGTACTACAGAAGTTCCAAATTTCAGCCACCTACCATAAGCAGTTCCTGAGATCCAGAAACCAAATTTTTTTGTCTAAAACGCGCCCTCCTCCTCCCCTTACACCCATACCCCCAAAGAAGATACCAATCGTAGGGGTTCACCCAACCTACCCACCATATAATAATAATTTCAATTGAATATCTCAACGGGTTTGTGAGCTATGCGCCTTCAAACTGTTTTGCGTACGGCGGACAGACGGACATTTTTTTTTTGCTTTTTTGGGGTCTACTAGTCCTAAAACGTGAAAATGCATAATTTCAGGGTTGCAAATTTTTTGGAATTTTCAGGTCGATCACAATACTTTATTATTAAAAAATAATAAAGTAAAATTAATAAAATTGTTGATAGTGCTAGCAAGGTAAGGTTGTATTTAAAAAAACCATATGAAGAAAGTTAAAACTTAGTACGTATATGTAGATGTGTTACTAGTGTAATTAAAGCAAGAAAAAGGTCAGACTTCCAAGGGCGGAGTAAAAAAAATTTCTTTAAAAGAGTTTTATTTTGCCACATTTTCACGAATTTCGAATTTAATTAAAAAAAAGTGAATTGAATTGGTTTTAAATTAATCCCGATGAAACTCTTGCTCGTATAATTACTAAAAAAGACGCACTTATGCTTCCACTTTCATGGTACAAAGAATGACAAGGACACCATTGTGATAGAAGAGTCCGGAGTCCTTAACCATTAGAGTAATGATTGCTTGAATTGTTCATGTAATGCAAAAAATACTCATAAAACCCCTTGTAGATGATTTTTCCGCAAAAGACCATAAAAGTTCAAACTACCGACAACTCCACAATGGCCAACATCTCGTTGCTATTTTTATATAAATCGTAACGTGAGCAAAGTTATGGCTTTTTCAATTCTTTAAATAACTTTCGAAACGGACAATATCCTGTTTTTGTTCCGAGCCCCTAAAACCAACTACAGCCCTTCCACACTTCTTACGGGAGCCGATCTACTTTCACCTCGGACTCGGACATAAAATTCCGGAAGGTAACTGCAGTTTTCCTGTCATAAAATTGGAGTACAATGTGCAGTGGAATTTTTAAGTTTCTGGATCCAATGGTAATTGCACAAAAGACGCCAATCCCATGCCATTTATGTACCACGGTGCGGCTGTTTGTGTTGTTCGAATGTGCACAACGAACATACGAACATTTGTAGACGCTGCTGGCAAATAACTTCGTATGCCCCCGTACACAAATGCACGTTAAGCAGCCAAACTGCGAGTAACTTCAGAACCAATTTCGCTTCTTTATTTCCAGCGTTGCAAAAGGACGAGGAACAGTAGAGCTGAACTGGAGAAGACCCTCCGGAAAAAAAACCCCAATAAAAGGAGAACTTTGTCGGAATTCAATTGAACAGCCACGAACTATCGTTAGACGATTGATATGATTGGCATAGTGCCAAATAGAATTGCAGCGAAATGTTTGCCAGCCAAATGCACTGTGCAGTTCGTATGTTGCATAAAGGACGTATTATCGATAGCGATCCAGTTCGATTTGATATATTGCATTCGATAGCGAACTTCTTCGATCGCTAAGTCGCTCCACAGCGAAAATTCGATTCAAGTCGATAAGATTGTGTTAATTTTTTATGCGAGGACGTCACTGGCTTGAATCGCTTGGTCTTTGTTTCCATAAGCTCTTAATTTTGGAGAGAATATGGGGTAGCTATATCTTGGCCGAAGCTTCTCCATAATTTACATTTTGAATTAGAAGGCGTAATCCTGATATTCCGCACCATGGTCAAAAAGGATATAAGCTACAATAAACAGCGAAGCGGAAATCAGTGCTGCATGTACTTGGTTTACAAAGCGCCCATCTAGCTCTGTCTAATCTATTAGGCAGTTGCTCAGAAAATAAATATAGAACAAATCGATTTTTTCTAATTTGACGTATATAAAATGCCCTTGTAGACGTAAAACGTATGTAACCCCTTTACACTCTCGTCGTTCCTTCTGAATATCAAAAAATCCTGAAATTAGTTTTTTGGCGATTACACTAAAAGCCCATAGAAGTTGGAGTCAATTTACTGCCTCATCGGATCTTAGAGATTAAACTTGGAAAAACGTATACAAACCCATTACATAACCTTCGAGGTTGAATTTCGGAAAATCCTGAAATTGGTTTTTAGACGATTGGATGAAATGCTAGCAAATGCAATAACCAATTTTAGGTCGCTTCAAACCTAAGAAATATGTCGAAAATTCTGAAAATGTATGCAGTCCCCGTACACCCCCTTGTGGCTGAATATTCAAAAAGGGAAGTAAAAATCTGCCAATGGTCTGGGCGAAACTTTATTATTTTTCGGGTCAAAGTTCGGGAGCGGTCAAAGTCGGAGTGTATCATGAGTTGCTTCGAGATTATTAGATTTCTTGGAAAATTATTTTTGTTCTTAATATAAAAATATTTAAAATAGAGATTTTTAGCCGATTAAACATTGAAAAAGCCCGTGTAGACTATTCGAATTTCGGTATATTATGTACACTAAAAGCCCATAGAAGTAAAACGAACGAATTTGCTGCCTTATCAGAGTTAAGAGATATGACGAATTGTTAAAACGTATACAAACCCATAACTTCCACTTGGGGTTTGAATTTCGAAAAAATTGTGAAACAGGTTTTTAGACGATTTCATAAGAAGCAACTTGATATCTCATGAGATATGACGGATTTTAAAAAATTTGTGAAAACGTAAGCAAACCGTTCACACCCCCTTGGTTCTGGAAATTCAAAAAATCGTGAATTGGTTGGCCGTAATAATCAATTTTATATCTCATCAGAACTTAGGAATGGCAAAAATTGTGAAAATATGTACAAACCCTTGTGGGTTGAATATCGAAAAATTGAGAAATGGGTTTGTAGGCGATTATATAAAAAGTCTGTGGAAATGCAAAGCGATCTAATATCTCATCGAACTTAAGAAATATGTCGAAACTTTGAAAAGCATACAACCCCCTTACACCCATGAGGATTGAATATCTAAAATACTAAAATTGACTTTTTGGCTTTTTTATATAGGAAACCATAGGAAGTAAAAATGAATTCGATATATCACCAGATATGCAACCTCCTTACACCCACTTGGGAGTTGAATATCCAAAAATCCTGAAAGGAGTTAATAAATAAATATGAAGACAGCACGAGAAAGTAGGAACCAATTCAATTTCTTATCACTTCTAAAAGAAATGACGGAACTCGTGAAAACGTGTTCAACCCGTTTATACCCTCTTAGGGGCTGAAAAAGGAAAAAACCTAAAAACAAGTTTTAGGCGATTATTACGCAAGCACGTGAAACTGAAAATATATTCGATATCTGATAAGACGTGGGGATATAGTAGAATTCGTGAAAAAGTTTACAACCACCTTCGCACCCCCTTAGGGGTCGAATTTAAAAAAACCCTGAAAACACTTTCCAGGTATTTATATGAAGAAGTCGTACAATAAAAATGAATTCAATATTTGGGAAGACCTAATAGATATGACGAAAATCGTGAAAATATATGCATTCCATTTTCACTGATCATTTATTTTGCCCCCCCCCCTCTGAACGCCAATAGAAATTTGAAATTTTTTTTTATTTAAATTAGTTTTCTAGTTAATTTACATAAACGTACTGAGTTTCAACTTTGTAGCATAAGCCGTTCTATAGATAGGAAAAACACCCCCCACCCCTGTACCATACTACCCCTATAAAAAATTATATTTTTCCAAGATGCTACTAATATAGCTCTATCCAAATACCAAGTTTCGGCTTTATATCATTATAGGTTGTCGAGATATTAAAATCGGAACTTTTTCCTTTCCTTTCCTTTTCCCCCACCCTCACCCTCTACACCCACACTTCCTAAATTTTGTTTTCCGCTAGGGGTCTATTAGGCCTACTTTTGGTAAAAATTTTAAGCATCTATCTTACACGGTTCTTGAGATATGAGACGTGATTTTTTTGAAAAATTCTTATCCCCTCCACTTTCATGCTCCACCGCCCCCTTAAAAAATTTGGCTTTCAGCTAACTTCATTTGTCAACTTTTATACACAAACCAAATTCTATTTATCTAGTACAATTAGTTCATGAGATATCGTATTCTGAAGTTTTTCACCCCCTACCCCCGTACGACACTGCCCCCACTCAAATTTTTGTTTCCGATCTATTTTCCTAGTACACCTACAGATATTCATTAAGTTTCAATTTTGTGACATTAACCGTTTAGGAGATATGGATTTTAGAATGTGTCGATCTCACCTTTTTTGCATTTCGGACGCATTATTTTTTCCCCCACTCCCGAACCCCTTCACCTATATCGGCAATTCTTTTGCAAATGGGTCCACTACCGAAGCTCTATATAAATTTAAAATTTCAGCCGCCTAGCATAAGCGGTTGCTGAGATCTAGAAACCAAAATTTTCCGTCTAAAACACTTCCCCCTCCTCCCCACTTACACCACCATCCCTCCAAATTTGGTCACTTCAGTGAGCCTACACACTCTACCCAGGAAAAAAAATTCAACTAAATAGCTCAAAGGGTTTGGGTGCTACGAGCCTTCAAACAATTTTGCGTACACCGGTAGACGTACGGCGTACGGCGTACGGCGTACGGCGTACGGCGGACAGACGGACTGAAATTTTTGTTTGCTTTTTTCGTGTCTACTCGTCATGAAACGTAAAAAAAAAAATTTTGAGGGTAGCAAATTTTTTTTTTTTAAAAATCGATAACAATACTGAAGTATTGAAATAATAAAGTAAAAACAAAAATTTGAGCCCAGGAGAGCGGAAATTCATTCGGGGGGCGTGGAGGGTACGTGGTGGGTACGAAACGTACCCACCACGTACCCCCCAAGGGGTATGAGCGCATAGGCTGAGATTTTTACAAGTGACCACTTAAATTAAAATTCAAATTAAATTCAAATCCGCAAACAGATTTAAAAAAACAAAAATTTGAGCCCAGGAGAGCGGAAATTCATTCGGGGGGCGTGGGGGGTACGTGGTGGGTACGAAACGTACCCACCACGTACCCCCCAAGGGGTATGAGCGCATAGGCTGAGATTTTTACAAGTGACCACTTAAATTAAAATTAAAATTAAATTCAAACCCACAAACAGATTTGAAAAAACAAAAATTTGAGCCCAGGAGAGCGGAAATTCATTCGGGGGGCGTGGGGGGTACGTGGTGGGTACGAAACGTACCCACCACGTACCCCCCAAGGGGTATGAGCGCATAGGCTGAGATTTTTACAAGTGACCACTTAAATTAAAATTCAAATTAAATTCAAATCCGCAAACAGATTTAAAAAAACAAAAATTTGAGCCCAGGAGAGTGGAAATTCATTCGGGGGGCGTGGGGGGTACGTGGTGGGTACGAAACGTACCCACCACGTACCCCCCAAGGGGTATGAGCGCATAGGCTGAGATTTTTACAAGTGATCACTTAAATTAAAATTAAAATTAAATTCAAATCCGCAAACAGATTTAAAAAAACAAAAATTTGAGCCCAGGAGGGCGGAAATTCATTCGGGGGGCGTGGGGGTACGTGGTGGGTACGAAACGTACCCACCACGTACCCCCCAAGGGGTATGAGCGCATAGGCTGAGATTTTTACAAGTGACCACTTAAATTAAAATTAAAATTAAATTCAAATCCGCAAACAGATTTGAAAAAACAAAAATTTGAGCCCAGTAGAGCGGAAATTCATTCGGGGGGCGTGGGGGGTACGTGGTGGGTACGAAACGTACCCACCACGTACCCCCCAAGGGGTATGAGCGCATAGGCTGAGATTTTTACAAGTGACCACTTAAATTAAAATTCAAATTAAATTCAAATCCGCAAACAGATTTAAAAAAACAAAAATTTGAGCCCAGGAGAGCGGAAATTCATTCGGAGGGGCGTGGGGGGTACGTGGTGGGTACGAAACGTACCCACCACGTACCCCCCAAGGGGTATGAGCGCATAGGCTGAGATTTTTACAAGTGACCACTTAAATTAAAATTAAAATTAAATTCAAATCCGCAAACAGATTTGAAAAAACAAAAATTTGAGCCCAGGAGAGCGGAAGTTCATTTTGGGGCGTGGAGTACGTATAGGGTACGTATGGGGTACGATCGCACCCCATACGTACCCCATACTGGGTATGAGCGCATAGGCTGAGATTTTTACAAGTGACCACTTAAATTAAAATTAAAATTAAATTCAAACCCGCAAACAGATTTAAAAAAACAAAAATTTGAGCCCAGGAGAGCGGAAATTCATTCGGGGGGCGTGGGGGGTACGTGGTGGGTACGAAACGTACCCACCACGTACCCCCCAAGGGGTATGAGCGCATAGACTGAGATTTTTACAAGTGACCACTTAAATTAAAATTAAAATTAAATTCAAATCCGCAAACAGATTTAAAAAAACAAAAATTTGAGCCCAGGAGAGCGGAAATTCATTCGGGGGGCGTGGGGGTACGTGGTGGGTACGAAACGTACCCACCACGTACCCCCCAAGGGGTATGAGCGCATAGGCTGAGATTTTTACAAGTGACCACTTAAATTAAAATTAAAATTAAACTCAAATCCGCAAACAGATTTAAAAAAACAAAAATTTGAGCCCAGGAGAGCGGAAATTCATTCCGGGGGCGTGGGGGGTACGTGGTGGGTACGAAACGTACCCACCACGTACCCCCCAAGGGGTATGAGCGCATAGGCTGAGATTTTTACAAGTGACCACTTAAATTAAAATTAAAATTAAATTCAAATCCGCAAACAGATTTAAAAAAACAAAAATTTGAGCCCAGGAGAGCGGAAATTCATTCGGGGGGCGTGGGGGGTACGTGGTGGGTACGAAACGTACCCACCACGTACCCCCCAAGGGGTATGAGCGCATAGGCTGAGATTTTTACAAGTGACCACTTAAATTAAAATTAAAATTAAATTCAAATCAGCAAACAGATTTAAAAAAACAAAAATTTGAGCCCAGGAGAGCGGAAGTTCATTTTGGGGCGTGGAGTACGTATAGGGTACGTATGGGGTACGATCGCACCCCATACGTACCCCATACTGGGTATGAGCGCATAGGCTGAGATTTTTACAAGTGACCACTTAAATTAAAATTAAAATTAAATTCAAACCCGCAAACAGATTTAAAAAAACAAAAATTTGAGCCCAGGAGAGCGGAAATTCATTCGGGGGGCGTGGGGGGTACGTGGTGGGTACGAAACGTACCCACCACGTACCCCCCAAGGGGTATGAGCGCATAGGCTGAGATTTTTACAAGTGACCACTTAAATTAAAATTAAAATTAAATTCAAATCCGCAAACAGATTTAAAAAAACAAAAATTTGAGCCCAGGAGAGCGGAAGTTCATTTTGGGAGCGTGGAGTACGTATAGGGTACGTATGGGGTACGATCGCACCCCATACGTACCCCATACTGGGTATGAGCGCATAGGCTGAGATTTTTACAAGTGACCACTTAAATTAAAATTCAAATTAAATTCAAACCCGCAAACAGATTTAAAAAAACAAAAATTTGAGCCCAGGAGAGCGGAAATTCATTCGGGGGGCGTGGGGGGTACGTGGTGGGTACGAAACGTACCCACCACGTACCCCCCAAGGGGTATGAGCGCATAGGCTGAGATTTTTACAAGTGACCACTTAAATTAAAATTAAAATTAAATTCAAATCCGCAAACAGATTTAAAAAAACAAAAATTTGAGCCCAGGAGAGCGGAAGTTCATTTTGGGAGCGTGGAGTACGTATAGGGTACGTATGGGGTACGATCGCACCCCATACGTACCCCATACTGGGTATGAGCGCATAGGCTGAGATTTTTACAAGTGACCACTTAAATTAAAATTAAAATTAAATTCAAACCCGCAAACAGATTTAAAAAAACAAAAATTTGAGCCCAGGAGAGCGGAAATTCATTCGGGGGGCGTGGGGGGTACGTGGTGGGTACGAAACGTACCCACCACGTACCCCCCAAGGGCTATGAGCGCATAGGCTGAGATTTTTACAAGTGACCACTTAAATTAAAATTAAAATTAAATTCAAATCAGCAAACAGATTTAAAAAAACAAAAATTTGAGCCCAGGAGAGCGGAAGTTCATTTTGGGGCGTGGAGTACGTATAGGGTACGTATGGGGTACGATCGCACCCCATACGTACCCCATACTGGGTATGAGCGCATAGGCTGAGATTTTTACAAGTGACCACTTAAATTAAAATTAAAATTAAATTCAAACCCGCAAACAGATTTAAAAAAACAAAAATTTGAGCCCAGGAGAGCGGAAATTCATTCGGGGGGCGTGGGGGGTACGTGGTGGGTACGAAACGTACCCACCACGTACCCCCCAAGGGGTATGAGCGCATAGGCTGAGATTTTTACAAGTGACCACTTAAATTAAAATTAAAATTAAATTCAAATCAGCAAACAGATTTAAAAAAACAAAAATTTGAGCCCAGGAGAGCGGAAGTTCATTTTGGGGCGTGGAGTACGTATAGGGTACGTATGGGGTACGATCGCACCCCATACGTACCCCATACTGGGTATGAGCGCATAGGCTGAGATTTTTACAAGTGACCACTTAAATTAAAATTAAAATTAAATTCAAACCCGCAAACAGATTTAAAAAAACAAAAATTTGAGCCCAGGAGAGCGGAAATTCATTCGGGGGGCGTGGGGGGTACGTGGTGGGTACGAAACGTACCCACCACGTACCCCCCAAGGGGTATGAGCGCATAGGCTGAGATTTTTACAAGTGACCACTTAAATTAAAATTAAAATTAAATTCAAATCCGCAAACAGATTTAAAAAAACAAAAATTTGAGCCCAGGAGAGCGGAAATTCATTCGGGGGGCGTGGGGGGTACGTGGTGGGTACGAAACGTACCCACCACGTACCCCCCAAGGGGTATGAGCGCATAGGCTGAGATTTTTACAAGTGACCACTTAAATTAAAATTCAAATTAAATTCAAATCCGCAAACAGATTTAAAAAAACAAAAATTTGAGCCCAGGAGAGCGGAAATTCATTCGGGGGGCGTGGGGGGTACGTGGTGGGTACGAAACGTACCCACCACGTACCCCCCAAGGGGTATGAGCGAATAGGCTGAGATTGTTACAAGTGACCACTTAAATTAAAATTCAAATTAAATTCAAATCCGCAAACAGATTTAAAAAAACAAAAATTTGAGCCCAGGAGAGCGGAAATTCATTCGGGGGGCATGGGGGGTACGTGGTGGGTACGAAACGTACCCACCACGTACCCCCCAAGGGGTATGAGCGCATAGGCTGAGATTTTTACAAGTGACCACTTAAATTAAAATTAAATTCAAATCCGCAAACAAATTTAAAAAAACAAAAATTTGAGCCCAGGAGAGCGGAAGTTCATTTTGGGGGCGTGGAGTACGTATAGGGTACGTATGGGGTACGATCGTACCCATACGTACCCCATACTGGGTATGAGCGCATAGGATGAGATTTTTACAAGTGACCACTTAAATTAAAATTAAAATTAAATTCAAATCCTCAAACAGATTTAATAAAACAAAAATTTGAGCCCAGGAGAGCGGAAATTCATTCGGGGGGCGTGGGGGGTACGTGGTGGGTACGAAACGTACCCACCACGTACCCCCCAAGGGGTATGAGCGCATAGGCTGAGATTTTTACAAGTGACCACTTAAATTAAAATTAAAATTAAATTCAAATCCGCAAACAGATTTAAAAAAACAAAAATTTGAGCCCAGGAGAGCGGAAGTTCATTTTGGGAGCGTGGAGTACGTATAGGGTACGTATGGGGTACGATCGCACCCCATACGTACCCCATACTGGGTATGAGCGCATAGGCTGAGATTTTTACAAGTGACCACTTAAATTAAAATTAAAATTAAATTCAAACCCGCAAACAGATTTAAAAAAACAAAAATTTGAGCCCAGGAGAGCGGAAATTCATTCGGGGGGCGTGGGGGTACGTGGTGGGTACGAAACGTACCCACCACGTACCCCCCAAGGGGTATGAGCGCATAGGCTGAGATTTTTACAAGTGACCACTTAAATTAAAATTAAAATTAAACTCAAATCCGCAAACAGATTTAAAAAAACAAAAATTTGAGCCCAGGAGAGCGGAAATTCATTCGGGGGGCGTGGGGGGTACGTGGTGGGTACGAAACGTACCCACCACGTACCCCCCAAGGGGTATGAGCGCATAGGCTGAGATTTTTAC
Organism: Beris morrisii; assembly: GCA_951812415.1. Lineage (NCBI taxonomy): Eukaryota > Metazoa > Arthropoda > Insecta > Diptera > Stratiomyidae > Beris > Beris morrisii. The sequence continues at coordinate 112,654,890 of OX638312.1, read as the reverse complement.
AAGTGACCACTTAAATTAAAATTAAAATTAAATTCAAATCCGCAAACAGATTTAAAAAAACAAAAATTTGAGCCCAGGAGAGCGGAAATTCATTCGGGGGGCGTGGGGGGTACGTGGTGGGTACGAAACGTACCCACCACGTACCCCCCAAGGGGTATGAGCGCATAGGCTGAGATTTTTACAAGTGACCACTTAAATTAAAATTAAAATTAAATTCAAATCAGCAAACAGATTTAAAAAAACAAAAATTTGAGCCCAGGAGAGCGGAAGTTCATTTTGGGGCGTGGAGTACGTATAGGGTACGTATGGGGTACGATCGCACCCCATACGTACCCCATACTGGGTATGAGCGCATAGGCTGAGATTTTTACAAGTGACCACTTAAATTAAAATTAAAATTAAATTCAAACCCGCAAACAGATTTAAAAAAACAAAAATTTGAGCCCAGGAGAGCGGAAATTCATTCGGGGGGCGTGGGGGGTACGTGGTGGGTACGAAACGTACCCACCACGTACCCCCCAAGGGCTATGAGCGCATAGGCTGAGATTTTTACAAGTGACCACTTAAATTAAAATTAAAATTAAATTCAAATCCGCAAACAGATTTAAAAAAACAAAAATTTGAGCCCAGGAGAGCGGAAATTCATTCGGGGGGCGTGGGGGGTACGTGGTGGGTACGAAACGTACCCACCACGTACCCCCCAAGGGGTATGAGCGCATAGGCTGAGATTTTTACAAGTGACCACTTAAATTAAAATTCAAATTAAATTCAAATCCGCAAACAGATTTAAAAAAACAAAAATTTGAGCCCAGGAGAGCGGAAATTCATTCGGGGGGCGTGGGGGGTACGTGGTGGGTACGAAACGTACCCACCACGTACCCCCCAAGGGGTATGAGCGAATAGGCTGAGATTTTTACAAGTGACCACTTAAATTAAAATTCAAATTAAATTCAAATCCGCAAACAGATTTAAAAAAACAAAAATTTGAGCCCAGGAGAGCGGAAATTCATTCGGGGGGCATGGGGGGTACGTGGTGGGTACGAAACGTACCCACCACGTACCCCCCAAGGGGTATGAGCGCATAGGCTGAGATTTTTACAAGTGACCACTTAAATTAAAATTAAATTCAAATCCGCAAACAAATTTAAAAAAACAAAAATTTGAGCCCAGGAGAGCGGAAGTTCATTTTGGGGGCGTGGAGTACGTATAGGGTACGTATGGGGTACGATCGTACCCATACGTACCCCATACTGGGTATGAGCGCATAGGATGAGATTTTTACAAGTGACCACTTAAATTAAAATTAAAATTAAATTCAAATCCTCAAACAGATTTAATAAAACAAAAATTTGAGCCCAGGAGAGCGGAAATTCATTCGGGGGGCGTGGGGGGTACGTGGTGGGTACGAAACGTACCCACCACGTACCCCCCAAGGGGTATGAGCGCATAGGCTGAGATTTTTACAAGTGACCACTTAAATTAAAATTAAAATTAAATTCAAATCCGCAAACAGATTTAAAAAAACAAAAATTTGAGCCCAGGAGAGCGGAAGTTCATTTTGGGAGCGTGGAGTACGTATAGGGTACGTATGGGGTACGATCGCACCCCATACGTACCCCATACTGGGTATGAGCGCATAGGCTGAGATTTTTACAAGTGACCACTTAAATTAAAATTAAAATTAAATTCAAACCCGCAAACAGATTTAAAAAAACAAAAATTTGAGCCCAGGAGAGCGGAAATTCATTCGGGGGGCGTGGGGGGTACGTGGTGGGTACGAAACGTACCCACCACGTACCCCCCAAGGGGTATGAGCGCATAGGCTGAGATTTTTACAAGTGACCACTTAAATTAAAATTAAAATTAAATTCAAATCCGCAAACAGATTTAAAAAAACAAAAATTTGAGCCCAGGAGAGCGGAAATTCATTCGGGGGGCGTGGGGGGTACGTGGTGGGTACGAAACGTACCCACCACGTACCCCCAAGGGGTATGAGCGCATAGGCTGAGATTTTTACAAGTGACCACTAAAATTAAAATTCAAATTAAATTCAAATCCGCAAACAGATTTAAAAAAACAAAAATTTGAGCCCAGGAGAGCGGAAATTCATTCGGGGGGCGTGGGGGGTACGTGGTGGGTACGAAACGTACCCACCACGTACCCCCCAAGGGCTATGAGCGCATAGGCTGAGATTTTTACAAGTGACCACTTAAATTAAAATTCAAATTAAATTCAAATCCGCAAACAGATTTAAAAAAACAAAAATTTGAGCCCAGGAGAGCGGAAATTCATTCGGGGGGCGTGGGGGGTACGTGGTGGGTACGAAACGTACCCACCACGTACCCCCCAAGGGGTATGAGCGCATAGGCTGAGATTTTTACAAGTGACCACTTAAATTAAAATTAAAATTAAATTCAAATCCGCAAAGAGATTTAAAAAAACAAAAATTTGAGCCCAGGAGAGCGGAAATTCATTCGGGGGGCGTGGGGGGTACGTGGTGGGTACGAAACGTACCCACCACGTACCCCCAAGGGGTATGAGCGCATAGGCTGAGATTTTTACAAGTGACCACTAAAATTAAAATTCAAATTAAATTCAAATCCGCAAACAGATTTAAAAAAACAAAAATTTGAGCCCAGGAGAGCGGAAATTCATTCGGGGGGCGTGGGGGGTACGTGGTGGGTACGAAACGTACCCACCACGTACCCCCCAAGGGGTATGAGCGCATAGGCTGAGATTTTTACAAGTGACCACTTAAATTAAAATTCAAATCCGCAAACAGATTTAAAAAAAACAAAAATTTGAGCCCAGGAGAGCGGAAATTCATTCGGGGGGCGTGGGGGGTACGTGGTGGGTACGAAACGTACCCACCACGTACCCCCCAAGGGGTATGAGCGCATAGGCTGAGATTTTTACAAGTGACCACTTAAATTAAAATTAAAATTAAATTCAAATCCGCAAACAGATTTAAAAAAACAAAAATTTGAGCCCAGGAGAGCGGAAGTTCATTTTGGGGGCGTGGAGTACGTATAGGGTACGTATGGGGTACGATCGCACCCCATACGTACCCCATACTGGGTATGAGCGCATAGGCTGAGATTTTTACAAGTGACCACTTAAATTAAAATTAAAATTAAATTCAAACCCGCAAACAGATTTAAAAAAACAAAAATTTGAGCCCAGGAGAGCGGAAATTCATTCGGGGGGCGTGGGTGGTACGTGGTGGGTACGAAACGTACCCACCACGTACCCCCCAAGGGCTATGAGCGCATAGGCTGAGATTTTTACAAGTGACCACTTAAATTAAAATTCAAATTAAATTCAAATCCGCAAACAGATTTAAAAAAACAAAAATTTGAGCCCAGGAGAGCGGAAATTCATTCGGGGGGCGTGGGGGGTACGTGGTGGGTACGAAACGTACCCACCACGTACCCCCCAAGGGGTATGAGCGCATAGGCTGAGATTTTTACAAGTGACCACTTAAATTAAAATTAAAATTAAATTCAAATCCGCAAACAGATTTAAAAAAACAAAAATTTGAGCCCAGGAGAGCGGAAATTCATTCGGGGGGCGTGGGGGGTACGTGGTGGGTACGAAACGTACCCACCACGTACCCCCCAAGGGGTATGAGCGCATAGGCTGAGATTTTTACAAGTGACCACTTAAATTAAAATTAAAATTAAATTCAAACCCACAAACAGATTTGAAAAAACAAAAATTTGAGCCCAGGAGAGCGGAAATTCATTCGGGGGGCGTGGGGGGTACGTGGTGGGTACGAAACGTACCCACCACGTACCCCCCAAGGGGTATGAGCGCATAGGCTGAGATTTTTACAAGTGACCACTTAAATTAAAATTAAAATTAAATTCAAACCCACAAACAGATTTGAAAAAACAAAAATTTGAGCCCAGGAGAGCGGAAATTCATTCGGGGGGCGTGGGGGGTACGTGGTGGGTACGAAACGTACCCACCACGTACCCCCCAAGGGGTATGAGCGCATAGGCTGAGATTTTTACAAGTGACCACTTAAATTAAAATTAAAATTAAATTCAAATCCGCAAACAGATTTAAAAAAACAAAAATTTGAGCCCAGGAGAGCGGAAATTCATTCGGGGGGCGTGGGGGGTACGTGGTGGGTACGAAACGTACCCACCACGTACCCCCCAAGGGGTATGAGCGCATAGGCTGAGATTTTTACAAGTGACCACTTAAATTAAAATTAAAATTAAATTCAAACCCACAAACAGATTTGAAAAAACAAAAATTTGAGCCCAGGAGAGCGGAAATTCATTCGGGGGGCATGGAGGGTACGTGGTGGGTACGAAACGTACCCACCACGTACCCCCCAAGGGGTATGAGCGCATAGGCTGAGATTTTTACAAGTGACCACTTAAATTAAAATTAAATTCAAATCCGCAAACAAATTTAAAAAAACAAAAATTTGAGCCCAGGAGAGCGGAAGTTCATTTTGGGGGCGTGGAGTACGTATAGGGTACGTATGGGGTACGATCGTACCCATACGTACCCCATACTGGGTATGAGCGCATAGGATGAGATTTTTACAAGTGACCACTTAAATTAAAATTAAAATTAAATTCAAATCCGCAAACAGATTTAATAAAACAAAAATTTGAGCCCAGGAGAGCGGAAATTCATTCGGGGGGCGTGGGGGGTACGTGGTGGGTACGAAACGTACCCACCACGTACCCCCCAAGGGGTATGAGCGCATAGGCTGAGATTTTTACAAGTGACCACTTAAATTAAAATTAAAATTAAATTCAAATCCGCAAACAGATTTAAAAAAACAAAAATTTGAGCCCAGGAGAGCGGAAATTCATTCGGGGGGCGTGGGGGGTACGTGGTGGGTACGAAACGTACCCACCACGTACCCCCCAAGGGGTATGAGCGCATAGGCTGAGATTTTTACAAGTGACCACTTAAATTAAAATTCAAATTAAATTCAAATCCGCAAACAGATTTAAAAAAACAAAAATTTGAGCCCAGGAGAGCGGAAATTCATTCGGGGGGCGTGGGGGGTACGTGGTGGGTACGAAACGTACCCACCACGTACCCCCCAAGGGGTATGAGCGCATAGGATGAGATTTTTACAAGTGACCACTTAAATTAAGATTCAAATTAAATTCAAATCCGCAAACAGATTTAAAAAAACAAAAATTTGAGCCCAGGAGAGCGGAAATTCATTCGGGGGGCGTGGGGGGTACGTGGTGGGTACGAAACGTACCCACCACGTACCCCCCAAGGGGTATGAGCGCATAGGCTGAGATTTTTACAAGTGACCACTTAAATTAAAATTCAAATTAAATTCAAATCCGCAAACAGATTTAAAAAAACAAAAATTTGAGCCCAGGAGAGCGGAAATTCATTCGGGGGGCGTGGGGGGTACGTGGTGGGTACGAAACGTACCAACCACGTACCCCCCAAGGGCTATGAGCGCATAGGCTGAGATTTTTACAAGTGACCACTTAAATTAAAATTAAAATTAAATTCAAATCCGCAAACAGATTTAAAAAAACAAAAATTTGAGCCCAGGAGAGCGGAAATTCATTCGGGGGGCGTGGTGAGTACGTGGTGGGTACGAAACGTACCCACCACGTACCCCCAAAGGGGTATGAGCGCATAGGCTGAGATTTTTACAAGTGACCACTTAAATTAAAATTCAAATTAAATTCAAATCCGCAAACAGATTTAAAAAAACAAAAATTTGAGCCCAGGAGAGCGGAAGTTCATTTTGGGGGCGTGGAGTAAGTATAGGGTACGTATGGGGTACGATCGTACCCCATACGTACCCCATACTGGGTATGAGCGCATAGGATGAGATTTTTACAAGTGACCACTTAAATTAAAATTCAAATTAAATTCAAATCCGCAAACAGATTTAGAAAAACAAAAATTTGAGCCCAGGAGAGCGGAAGTTCATTTTGGGGGCGTGGAGTAAGTATAGGGTACGTATGGGGTACGATCGTACCCCATACGTACCCCATACTGGGTATGAGCGCATAGGATGAGATTTTTACAAGTGACCACTTAAATTAAAATTAAAATTAAACTCAAATCCGCAAACAGATTTAAAAAAACAAAAATTTGAGCCCAGGAGAGCGGAAATTCATTCGGGGGGCGTGGGGGGTACGTGGTGGGTACGAAACGTACCCACCACGTACCCCCCAAGGGGTATGAGCGCATAGGCTGAGATTTTTACAAGTGACCACTTAAATTAAAATTCAAATTAAGTTCAAATCCGCAAACAGATTTAAAAAAACAAAAATTTGAGCCCAGGAGAGCGGAAATTCATTCGGGAGGCGTGGGGGGTACGTGGTGGGTACGAAACGTACCCACCACGTACCCCCCAAGGGGTATGAGCGCATAGGCTGAGATTTTTACAAGTGACCACTTAAATTAAAATTAAAATTAAATTCAAATCCGCAAACAGATTTAAAAAAACAAAAATTTGAGCCCAGGAGAGCGGAAATTCATTCGGGGGGCGTGGGGGGTACGTGGTGGGTACGAAACGTACCCATCACGTACCCCCCAAGGGGTATGAGCGCATAGGCTGAGATTTTTACAAGTGACCACTTAAATTAAAATTAAAATTAAACTCAAATCCGCAAACAGATTTAAAAAAACAAAAATTTGAGCCCAGGAGAGCGGAAATTCATTCGGGGGGCGTGGGTGGTACGTGGTGGGTACGAAACGTACCCACCACGTACCCCCCAAGGGGTATGAGCGCATAGGCTGAGATTTTTACAAGTGACCACTTAAATTAAAATTAAAATTAAATTCAAATCCGCAAACAGATTTAAAAAAACAAAAATTTGAGCCCAGGAGAGCGGAAGTTCATTTTGGGGGCGTGGAGTACGTATAGGGTACGTATGGGGTACGATCGTACCCCATACGTACCCCATACTGGGTATGAGCGCATAGGCTGAGATTTTTACAAGTGACCACTTAAATGAAAATTAAAATTAAATTCAAACCCGCAAACAGATTTAAAAAAACAAAAATTTGAGCCCAGGAGAGCGGAAATTCATTCGGGGGGCGTGGGTGGTACGTGGTGGGTACGAAACGTACCCACCACGTACCCCCCAAGGGCTATGAGCGCATAGGCTGAGATTTTTACAAGTGACCACTTAAATTAAAATTAAAATTAAATTCAAATCCGCAAACAGATTTAAAAAAACAAAAATTTGAGCCCAGGAGAGCGGAAGTTCATTTTGGGGGCGTGGAGTACGTATAGGGTACGTATGGGGTACGATCGTACCCCATACGTACCCCATACTGGGTATGAGCGCATAGGCTGAGATTTTTACAAGTGACCACTTAAATGAAAATTAAAATTAAATTCAAACCCGCAAACAGATTTAAAAAAACAAAAATTTGAGCCCAGGAGAGCGGAAATTCATTCGGGGGGCGTGGGGGGTACGTGGTGGGTACGAAACGTACCCACCACGTACCCCCCAAGGGGTATGAGCGCATAGGCTGAGATTTTTACAAGTGACCACTTAAATTAAAATTCAAATTAAATTCAAATCCGCAAACAGATTTAAAAAAACAAAAATTTGAGCCCAGGAGAGCGGAAATTCATTCGGGGGGCATGGAGGGTACGTGGTGGGTACGAAACGTACCCACCACGTACCCCCCAAGGGGTATGAGCGCATAGGCTGAGATTTTTACAAGTGACCACTTAAATTAAAATTAAATTCAAATCCGCAAACAAATTTAAAAAAACAAAAATTTGAGCCCAGGAGAGCGGAAGTTCATTTTGGGGGCGTGGAGTACGTATAGGGTACGTATGGGGTACGATCGTACCCATACGTACCCCATACTGGGTATGAGCGCATAGGATGAGATTTTTACAAGTGACCACTTAAATTAAAATTAAAATTAAATTCAAATCCGCAAACAGATTTAAAAAAACAAAAATTTGAGCCCAGGAGAGCGGAAATTCATTCGGGGGGCGTGGGGGGTACGTGGTGGGTACGATCGTACCCATACGTACCCCATACTGGGTATGAGCGCATAGGATGAGATTTTTACAAGTGACCACTTAAATTAAAATTAAAATTAAATTCAAATCCGCAAACAGATTTAATAAAACAAAAATTTGAGCCCAGGAGAGCGGAAATTCATTCGGGGGGCGTGGGGGGTACGTGGTGGGTACGAAACGTACCCACCACGTACCCCCCAAGGGGTATGAGCGCATAGGCTGAGATTTTTTCAAGTGACCACTTAAATTAAAATTAAAATTAAATTCAAATCCGCAAACAGATTTAAAAAAACAAAAATTTGAGCCCAGGAGAGCGGAAATTCATTCGGGGGGCGTGGGGGGTACGTGGTGGGTACGAAACGTACCCACCACGTACCCCCCAAGGGGTATGAGCGCATAGGCTGAGATTTTTACAAGTGACCACTTAAATTAAAATTCAAATTAAATTCAAATCCGCAAACAGATTTAAAAAAACAAAAATTTGAGCCCAGGAGAGCGGAAATTCATTCGGGGGGCGTGGGGGGTACGTGGTGGGTACGAAACGTACCCACCACGTACCCCCCAAGGGGTATGAGCGCATAGGATGAGATTTTGACAAGTGACCACTTAAATTAAGATTCAAATTAAATTCAAATCCGCAAACAGATTTAAAAAAACAAAAATTTGAGCCCAGGAGAGCGGAAATTCATTCGGGGGGCGTGGGGGGTACGTGGTGGGTACGAAACGTACCCACCACGTACCCCCTAAGGGGTATGAGCGCATAGGCTGAGATTTTTACAAGTGACCACTTAAATTAAAATTCAAATTAAATTCAAATCCGCAAACAGATTTAAAAAAACAAAAATTTGAGCCCAGGAGAGCGGAAATTCATTCGGGGGGCGTGGGGGGTACGTGGTGGGTACGAAACGTACCAACCACGTACCCCCCAAGGGCTATGAGCGCATAGGCTGAGATTTTTACAAGTGACCACTTAAATTAAAATTAAAATTAAATTCAAATCCGCAAACAGATTTAAAAAAACAAAAATTTGAGCCCAGGAGAGCGGAAATTCATTCGGGGGGCGTGGTGAGTACGTGGTGGGTACGAAACGTACCCACCACGTACCCCCAAAGGGGTATGAGCGCATGGGCTGAGATTTTTACAAGTGACCACTTAAATTAAAATTCAAATTAAATTCAAATCCGCAAACAGATTTAAAAAAACAAAAATTTGAGCCCAGGAGAGCGGAAGTTCATTTTGGGGGCGTGGAGTAAGTATAGGGTACGTATGGGGTACGATCGTACCCCATACGTACCCCATACTGGGTATGAGCGCATAGGATGAGATTTTTACAAGTGACCACTTAAATTAAAATTCAAATTAAATTCAAATCCGCAAACAGATTTAGAAAAACAAAAATTTGAGCCCAGGAGAGCGGAAGTTCATTTTGGGGGCGTGGAGTAAGTATAGGGTACGTATGGGGTACGATCGTACCCCATACGTACCCCATACTGGGTATGAGCGCATAGGATGAGATTTTTACAAGTGACCACTTAAATTAAAATTAAAATTAAACTCAAATCCGCAAACAGATTTAAAAAAACAAAAATTTGAGCCCAGGAGAGCGGAAATTCATTCGGGGGGCGTGGGGGGTACGTGGTGGGTACGAAACGTACCAACCACGTACCCCCCAAGGGCTATGAGCGCATAGGCTGAGATTTTTACAAGTGACCACTTAAATTAAAATTAAAATTAAATTCAAATCCGCAAACAGATTTAAAAAAACAAAAATTTGAGCCCAGGAGAGCGGAAATTCATTCGGGGGGCGTGGTGAGTACGTGGTGGGTACGAAACGTACCCACCACGTACCCCCAAAGGGGTATGAGCGCATGGGCTGAGATTTTTACAAGTGACCACTTAAATTAAAATTCAAATTAAATTCAAATCCGCAAACAGATTTAAAAAAACAAAAATTTGAGCCCAGGAGAGCGGAAGTTCATTTTGGGGGCGTGGAGTAAGTATAGGGTACGTATGGGGTACGATCGTACCCCATACGTACCCCATACTGGGTATGAGCGCATAGGATGAGATTTTTACAAGTGACCACTTAAATTAAAATTCAAATTAAATTCAAATCCGCAAACAGATTTAGAAAAACAAAAATTTGAGCCCAGGAGAGCGGAAGTTCATTTTGGGGGCGTGGAGTAAGTATAGGGTACGTATGGGGTACGATCGTACCCCATACGTACCCCATACTGGGTATGAGCGCATAGGATGAGATTTTTACAAGTGACCACTTAAATTAAAATTAAAATTAAACTCAAATCAGCAAACAGATTTAAAAAAACAAAAATTTGAGCCCAGGAGAGCGGAAATTCATTCGGGGGGCGTGGGGGGTACGTGGTGGGTACGAAACGTACCCACCACGTACCCCCCAAGGGGTATGAGCGCATAGGCTGAGATTTTTACAAGTGACCACTTAAATTAAAATTCAAATTAAGTTCAAATCCGCAAACAGATTTAAAAAAACAAAAATTTGAGCCCAGGAGAGCGGAAATTCATTCGGGGGGCGTGGGGGGTACGTGGTGGGTACGAAACGTACCCACCACGTACCCCCCAAGGGGTATGAGCGCATAGGCTGAGATTTTTACAAGTGACCACTTAAATTAAAATTAAAATTAAATTCAAATCCGCAAACAGATTTAAAAAAACAAAAATTTGAGCCCAGGAGAGCGGAAATTCATTCGGGGGGCGTGGGGGGTACGTGGTGGGTACGAAACGTACCCATCACGTACCCCCCAAGGGGTATGAGCGCATAGGCTGAGATTTTTACAAGTGACCACTTAAATTAAAATTAAAATTAAATTCAAATCCGCAAACAGATTTAAAAAAACAAAAATTTGAGCCCAGGAGAGCGGAAATTCATTCGGGGGGCGTGGGGGGTACGTGGTGGGTACGAAACGTACCCACCACGTACCCCCCAAGGGGTATGAGCGCATAGGCTGAGATTTTTACAAGTGACCACTTAAATTAAAATTCAAATTAAGTTCAAATCCGCAAACAGATTTAAAAAAACAAAAATTTGAGCCCAGGAGAGCGGAAATTCATTCGGGGGGCGTGGGGGGTACGTGGTGGGTACGAAACGTACCCACCACGTACCCCCCAAGGGGTATGAGCGCATAGGCTGAGATTTTTACAAGTGACCACTTAAATTAAAATTCAAATTAAATTCAAATCCGCAAACAGATTTAAAAAAACAAAAATTTGAGCCCAGGAGAGCGGAAATTCATTCGGGGGGCGTGGGGGGTACGTGGTGGGTACGAAACGTACCCACCACGTACCCCCCAAGGGGTATGAGCGCATAGGCTGAGATTTTTACAAGTGACCACTTAAATTAAAATTAAAATTAAATTCAAATCCGCAAACAGATTTAAAAAAACAAAAATTTGAGCCCAGGAGAGCGGAAATTCATTCGGGGGGCGTGGTGAGTACGTGGTGGGTACGAAACGTACCCACCACGTACCCCCAAAGGGGTATGAGCGCATAGGCTGAGATTTTTACAAGTGACCACTTAAATTAAAATTCAAATTAAATTCAAATCCGCAAACAGATTTAAAAAAACAAAAATTTGAGCCCAGGAGAGCGGAAGTTCATTTTGGGGGCGTGGAGTAAGTATAGGGTACGTATGGGGTACGATCGTACCCCATACGTACCCCATACTGGGTATGAGCGCATAGGATGAGATTTTTACAAGTGACCACTTAAATTAAAATTCAAATTAAATTCAAATCCGCAAACAGATTTAGAAAAACAAAAATTTGAGCCCAGGAGAGCGGAAGTTCATTTTGGGGGCGTGGAGTAAGTATAGGGTACGTATGGGGTACGATCGTACCCCATACGTACCCCATACTGGGTATGAGCGCATAGGATGAGATTTTTACAAGTGACCACTTAAATTAAAATTAAAATTAAACTCAAATCCGCAAACAGATTTAAAAAAACAAAAATTTGAGCCCAGGAGAGCGGAAATTCATTCGGGGGGCGTGGGGGGTACGTGGTGGGTACGAAACGTACCCACCACGTACCCCCCAAGGGGTATGAGCGCATAGGCTGAGATTTTTACAAGTGACCACTTAAATTAAAATTAAAATTAAATTCAAATCCGCAAACAGATTTAAAAAAACAAAAATTTGAGCCCAGGAGAGCGGAAATTCATTCGGGGGGCGTGGGGGGTACGTGGTGGGTACGAAACGTACCCACCACGTACCCCCCAAGGGGTATGAGCGCATAGGCTGAGATTTTTACAAGTGACCACTTAAATTAAAATTCAAATTAAGTTCAAATCCGCAAACAGATTTAAAAAAACAAAAATTTGAGCCCAGGAGAGCGGAAATTCATTCGGGGGGCGTGGGGGGTACGTGGTGGGTACGAAACGTACCCACCACGTACCCCCCAAGGGGTATGAGCGCATAGGCTGAGATTTTTACAAGTGACCACTTAAATTAAAATTCAAATTAAGTTCAAATCCGCAAACAGATTTAAAAAAACAAAAATTTGAGCCCAGGAGAGCGGAAATTCATTCGGGGGGCGTGGGGGGTACGTGGTGGGTACGAAACGTACCCACCACGTACCCCCCAAGGGGTATGAGCGCATAGGCTGAGATTTTTACAAGTGACCACTTAAATTAAAATTCAAATTAAATTCAAATCCGCAAACAGATTTAAAAAAACAAAAATTTGAGCCCAGGAGAGCGGAAATTCATTCGGGGGGCGTGGGGGGTACGTGGTGGGTACGAAACGTACCCACCACGTACCCCCCAAGGGGTATGAGCGCATAGGCTGAGATTTTTACAAGTGACCACTTAAATTAAAATTCAAATTAAATTCAAATCCGCAAACAGATTTAAAAAAACAAAAATTTGAGCCCAGGAGAGCGGAAATTCATTCGGGGGGCGTGGGGGGTACGTGGTGGGTACGAAACGTACCCACCACGTACCCCCCAAGGGGTATGAGCGCATAGGCTGAGATTTTTACAAGTGACCACTTAAATTAAAATTCAAATTAAATTCAAATCCGCAAACAGATTTAAAAAAACAAAAATTTGAGCCCATGAGAGCGGAAATTCATTCGGGGGGCGTGGGGGGTACGTGGTGGGTACGAAACGTACCCACCACGTACCCCCCAAGGGGTATGAGCGCATAGGCTGAGATTTTTACAAGTGACCACTTAAATTAAAATTCAAATTAAATTCAAATCCGCAAACAGATTTAAAAAAACAAAAATTTGAGCCCAGGAGAGCGGAAATTCATTCGGGGGGCGTGGGGGGTACGTGGTGGGTACGAAACGTACCCACCACGTACCCCCCAAGGGGTATGAGCGCATAGGCTGAGATTTTTACAAGTGACCACTTAAATTAAAATTCAAATTAAATTCAAATCCGCAAACAGATTTAAAAAAACAAAAATTTGAGCCCAGGAGAGCGGAAATTCATTCGGGGGGCGTGGGGGGTACGTGGTGGGTACGAAACGTACCCACCACGTACCCCCCAAGGGGTATGAGCGCATAGGCTGAGATTTTTACAAGTGACCACTTAAATTAAAATTCAAATTAAATTCAAATCCGCAAACAGATTTAAAAAAACAAAAATTTGAGCCCAGGAGAGCGGAAATTCATTCGGGGGGCGTGGGGGGTACGTGGTGGGTACGAAACGTACCCACCACGTACCCCCCAAGGGGTATGAGCGCATAGGCTGAGATTTTTACAAGTGACCACTTAAATTAAAATTCAAATTAAATTCAAATCCGCAAACAGATTTAAAAAAACAAAAATTTGAGCCCAGGAGAGCGGAAATTCATTCGGGGGGCGTGGGGGGTACGTGGTGGGTACGAAACGTACCCACCACGTACCCCCCAAGGGGTATGAGCGCATAGGCTGAGATTTTTACAAGTGACCACTTAAATTAAAATTCAAATTAAATTCAAATCCGCAAACAGATTTAAAAAAACAAAAATTTGAGCCCAGGAGAGCGGAAATTCATTCGGGGGGCGTGGGGGGTACGTGGTGGGTACGAAACGTACCCACCACGTACCCCCCAAGGGGTATGAGCGCATAGGCTGAGATTTTTACAAGTGACCACTTAAATTAAAATTCAAATTAAGTTCAAATCCGCAAACAGATTTAAAAAAACAAAAATTTGAGCCCAGGAGAGCGGAAATTCATTCGGGGGGCGTGGGGGGTACGTGGTGGGTACGAAACGTACCCACCACGTACCCCCCAAGGGGTATGAGCGCATAGGCTGAGATTTTTACAAGTGACCACTTAAATTAAAATTCAAATTAAGTTCAAATCCGCAAACAGATTTAAAAAAACAAAAATTTGAGCCCAGGAGAGCGGAAATTCATTCGGGGGGCGTGGGGGGTACGTGGTGGGTACCGAAACGTACCCACCACGTACCCCCCAAGGGGTATGAGCGCATAGGCTGAGATTTTTACAAGTGACCACTTAAATTAAAATTCAAATTAAATTCAAATCCGCAAACAGATTTAAAAAAACAAAAATTTGAGCCCAGGAGAGCGGAAATTCATTCGGGGGGCGTGGGGGGTACGTGGTGGGTACGAAACGTACCCACCACGTACCCCCCAAGGGGTATGAGCGCATAGGCTGAGATTTTTACAAGTGACCACTTAAATTAAAATTCAAATTAAATTCAAATCCGCAAACAGATTTAAAAAAACAAAAATTTGAGCCCAGGAGAGCGGAAATTCATTCGGGGGGCGTGGGGGGTACGTGGTGGGTACGAAACGTACCCACCACGTACCCCCCAAGGGGTATGAGCGCATAGGCTGAGATTTTTACAAGTGACCACTTAAATTAAAATTCAAATTAAATTCAAATCCGCAAACAGATTTAAAAAAACAAAAATTTGAGCCCAGGAGAGCGGAAATTCATTCGGGGGGCGTGGGGGGTACGTGGTGGGTACGAAACGTACCCACCACGTACCCCCCAAGGGGTATGAGCGCATAGGCTGAGATTTTTACAAGTGACCACTTAAATTAAAATTCAAATTAAATTCAAATCCGCAAACAGATTTAAAAAAACAAAAATTTGAGCCCAGGAGAGCGGAAATTCATTCGGGGGGCGTGGGGGGTACGTGGTGGGTACGAAACGTACCCACCACGTACCCCCCAAGGGGTATGAGCGCATAGGCTGAGATTTTTACAAGTGACCACTTAAATTAAAATTCAAATTAAATTCAAATCCGCAAACAGATTTAAAAAAACAAAAATTTGAGCCCAGGAGAGCGGAAATTCATTCGGGGGGCGTGGGGGGTACGTGGTGGGTACGAAACGTACCCACCACGTACCCCCCAAGGGGTATGAGCGCATAGGCTGAGATTTTTACAAGTGACCACTTAAATTAAAATTCAAATTAAATTCAAATCCGCAAACAGATTTAAAAAAACAAAAATTTGAGCCCAGGAGAGCGGAAATTCATTCGGGGGGCGTGGGGGGTACGTGGTGGGTACGAAACGTACCCACCACGTACCCCCCAAGGGGTATGAGCGCATAGGCTGAGATTTTTACAAGTGACCACTTAAATTAAAATTCAAATTAAATTCAAATCCGCAAACAGATTTAAAAAAACAAAAATTTGAGCCCAGGAGAGCGGAAATTCATTCGGGGGGCGTGGGGGGTACGTGGTGGGTACGAAACGTACCCACCACGTACCCCCCAAGGGGTATGAGCGCATAGGCTGAGATTTTTACAAGTGACCACTTAAATTAAAATTCAAATTAAATTCAAATCCGCAAACAGATTTAAAAAAACAAAAATTTGAGCCCAGGAGAGCGGAAATTCATTCGGGGGGGCGTGGGGGGTACGTGGTGGGTACGAAACGTACCCACCACGTACCCCCCAAGGGGTATGAGCGCATAGGCTGAGATTTTTACAAGTGACCACTTAAATTAAAATTCAAATTAAAGTTCAAATCCGCAAACAGATTTAAAAAAACAAAAATTTGAGCCCAGGAGAGCGGAAATTCATTCGGGGGGCGTGGGGGGTACGTGGTGGGTACGAAACGTACCCACCACGTACCCCCCAAGGGGTATGAGCGCATAGGCTGAGATTTTTACAAGTGACCACTTAAATTAAAATTCAAATTAAGTTCAAATCCGCAAACAGATTTAAAAAAACAAAAATTTGAGCCCAGGAGAGCGGAAATTCATTCGGGGGGCGTGGGGGGTACGTGGTGGGTACGAAACGTACCCACCACGTACCCCCCAAGGGGTATGAGCGCATAGGCTGAGATTTTTACAAGTGACCACTTAAATTAAAATTCAAATTAAATTCAAATCCGCAAACAGATTTAAAAAAACAAAAATTTGAGCCCAGGAGAGCGGAAATTCATTCGGGGGGGCGTGGGGGGTACGTGGTGGGTACGAAACGTACCCACCACGTACCCCCCAAGGGGTATGAGCGCATAGGCTGAGATTTTTACAAGTGACCACTTAAATTAAAATTCAAATTAAATTCAAATCCGCAAACAGATTTAAAAAAACAAAAATTTGAGCCCAGGAGAGCGGAAATTCATTCGGGGGGCGTGGGGGGTACGTGGTGGGTACGAAACGTACCCACCACGTACCCCCCAAGGGGTATGAGCGCATAGGCTGAGATTTTTACAAGTGACCACTTAAATTAAAATTCAAATTAAATTCAAATCCGCAAACAGATTTAAAAAAACAAAAATTTGAGCCCAGGAGAGCGGAAATTCATTCGGGGGGCGTGGGGGGTACGTGGTGGGTACGAAACGTACCCACCACGTACCCCCCAAGGGGTATGAGCGCATAGGCTGAGATTTTTACAAGTGACCACTTAAATTAAAATTCAAATTAAATTCAAATCCGCAAACAGATTTAAAAAAACAAAAATTTGAGCCCAGGAGAGCGGAAATTCATTCGGGGGGGCGTGGGGGGTACGTGGTGGGTACGAAACGTACCCACCACGTACCCCCCAAGGGGTATGAGCGCATAGGCTGAGATTTTTACAAGTGACCACTTAAATTAAAATTCAAATTAAATTCAAATCCGCAAACAGATTTAAAAAAACAAAAATTTGAGCCCAGGAGAGCGGAAATTCATTCGGGGGGCGTGGGGGGTACGTGGTGGGTACGAAACGTACCCACCACGTACCCCCCAAGGGGTATGAGCGCATAGGCTGAGATTTTTACAAGTGACCACTTAAATTAAAATTCAAATTAAATTCAAATCCGCAAACAGATTTAAAAAAACAAAAATTTGAGCCCAGGAGAGCGGAAATTCATTCGGGGGGCGTGGGGGGTACGTGGTGGGTACGAAACGTACCCACCACGTACCCCCCAAGGGGTATGAGCGCATAGGCTGAGATTTTTACAAGTGACCACTTAAATTAAAATTCAAATTAAGTTCAAATCCGCAAACAGATTTAAAAAAACAAAAATTTGAGCCCAGGAGAGCGGAAATTCATTCGGGGGGGCGTGGGGGGTACGTGGTGGGTACGAAACGTACCCACCACGTACCCCCCAAGGGGTATGAGCGCATAGGCTGAGATTTTTACAAGTGACCACTTAAATTAAAATTCAAATTAAATTCAAATCCGCAAACAGATTTAAAAAAACAAAAATTTGAGCCCAGGAGAGCGGAAATTCATTCGGGGGGCGTGGGGGGTACGTGGTGGGTACGAAACGTACCCACCACGTACCCCCCAAGGGGTATGAGCGCATAGGCTGAGATTTTTACAAGTGACCACTTAAATTAAAATTCAAATTAAATTCAAATCCGCAAACAGATTTAAAAAAACAAAAATTTGAGCCCAGGAGAGCGGAAATTCATTCGGGGGGCGTGGGGGGTACGTGGTGGGTACGAAACGTACCCACCACGTACCCCCCAAGGGGTATGAGCGCATAGGCTGAGATTTTTACAAGTGACCACTTAAATTAAAATTCAAATTAAATTCAAATCCGCAAACAGATTTAAAAAAACAAAATTTGAGCCCAGGAGAGCGGAAATTCATTCGGGGGGCGTGGGGGGTACGTGGTGGGTACGAAACGTACCCACCACGTACCCCCCAAGGGGTATGAGCGCATAGGCTGAGATTTTTACAAGTGACCACTTAAATTAAAATTCAAATTAAATTCAAATCCGCAAACAGATTTAAAAAAACAAAAATTTGAGCCCAGGAGAGCGGAAATTCATTCGGGGGGCGTGGGGGGTACGTGGTGGGTACGAAACGTACCCACCACGTACCCCCCAAGGGGTATGAGCGCATAGGCTGAGATTTTTACAAGTGACCACTTAAATTAAAATTCAAATTAAGTTCAAATCCGCAAACAGATTTAAAAAAACAAAAATTTGAGCCCAGGAGAGCGGAAATTCATTCGGGGGGCGTGGGGGGTACGTGGTGGGTACGAAACGTACCCACCACGTACCCCCCAAGGGGTATGAGCGCATAGGCTGAGATTTTTACAAGTGACCACTTAAATTAAAATTCAAATTAATTCAAATCCGCAAACAGATTTAAAAAAACAAAAATTTGAGCCCAGGAGAGCGGAAATTCATTCGGGGGGCGTGGGGGGTACGTGGTGGGTACGAAACGTACCCACCACGTACCCCCCAAGGGGTATGAGCGCATAGGCTGAGATTTTTACAAGTGACCACTTAAATTAAAATTCAAATTAAGTTCAAATCCGCAAACAGATTTAAAAAAACAAAAATTTGAGCCCAGGAGAGCGGAAATTCATTCGGGGGGCGTGGGGGGTACGTGGTGGGTACGAAACGTACCCACCACGTACCCCCCAAGGGGTATGAGCGCATAGGCTGAGATTTTTACAAGTGACCACTTAAATTAAAATTCAAATTAAATTCAAATCCGCAAACAGATTTAAAAAAACAAAAATTTGAGCCCAGGAGAGCGGAAATTCATTCGGGGGGCGTGGGGGGTACGTGGTGGGGTACGAAACGTACCCACCACGTACCCCCCATACAAGTGACCACTTAAATTAAAATTAAAATTAAATTCAAATCCGCAAACAGATTTAAAAAAACAAAAATTTGAGCCAGGAGAGCGGAAATTCATTCGGGGGGCGTGGGGGGTACGTGGTGGGTACGAAACGTACCCACCACGTACCCCCCAAGGGGTATGAGCGCATAGGCTGAGATTTTTACAAGTGACCACTTAAATTAAAATTCAAATTAAATTCAAATCCGCAAACAGATTTAAAAAACAAAAATTTGAGCCCAGGAGAGCGGAAATTCATTCGGGGGGCGTGGGGGGTACGTGGTGGGTACGAAACGTACCCACCACGTACCCCCCAAGGGGTATGAGCGCATAGGCTGAGATTTTTACAAGTGACCACTTAAATTAAAATTCAAATTAAATTCAAATCCGCAAACAGATTTAAAAAAACAAAAATTTGAGCCCAGGAGAGCGGAAATTCATTCGGGGGGCGTGGGGGGTACGTGGTGGGTACGAAACGTACCCACCACGTACCCCCCCAAGGGGTATGAGCGCATAGGCTGAGATTTTTACAAGTGACCACTTAAATTAAAATTCAAATTAAATTCAAATCCGCAAACAGATTTAAAAAAACAAAAATTTGAGCCCAGGAGAGCGGAAATTCATTCGGGGGGCGTGGGGGGTACGTGGTGGGTACGAAACGTACCCACCACGTACCCCCCAAGGGGTATGAGCGCATAGGCTGAGATTTTTACAAGTGACCACTTAAATTAAAATTCAAATTAAATTCAAATCCGCAAACAGATTTAAAAAAACAAAAATTTGAGCCCAGGAGAGCGGAAATTCATTCGGGGGGCGTGGGGGGTACGTGGTGGGTACGAAACGTACCCACCACGTACCCCCCAAGGGGTATGAGCGCATAGGCTGAGATTTTTACAAGTGACCACTTAAATTAAAATTCAAATTAAATTCAATCCGCAAACAGATTAAAAAAACAAAAATTTGAGCCCAGGAGAGCGGAAATTCATTCGGGGGGCGTGGGGGGTACGTGTGGGTACGAAACGTACCCACCACGTACCCCCAGGGGTATGAGCGCATAGGCTGAGATTTTTACAAGTGACCACTTAAATTAAAATTCAAATTAAATTCAAATCCGCAAACAGATTTAAAAAAACAAAAATTTGAGCCCAGGAGAGCGGAAATTCATTCGGGGGGCGTGGGGGGTACGTGGTGGGTACGAAACGTACCCACCACGTACCCCCCAAGGGGTATGAGCGCATAGGCTGAGATTTTACAAGTGACCACTTAAATTAAAATTCAAATTAAATTCAAATCCGCAAACAGATTTAAAAAAACAAAAATTTGAGCCCAGGAGAGCGGAAATTCATTCGGGGGGCGTGGGGGGTACGTGGTGGGTACGAAACGTACCCACCACGTACCCCCCAAGGGGTATGAGCGCATAGGCTGAGATTTTTACAAGTGACCACTTAAATTAAAATTAAAATTAAATTCAAATCCGCAAACAGATTTAAAAAAACAAAAATTTGAGCCCAGGAGAGCGGAAATTCATTCGGGGGCGTGGGGGGTACGTGGTGGGTACGAAACGTACCCACCACGTACCCCCCAAGGGGTATGAGCGCATAGGCTGAGATTTTTACAAGTGACCACTTAAATTAAAATTCAAATTAAATTCAAATCCGCAAACAGATTTAAAAAAACAAAAATTTGAGCCCAGGAGAGCGGAAATTCATTCGGGGGGCGTGGGGGGTACGTGGTGGGTACGAAACGTACCCACCACGTACCCCCCAAGGGGTATGAGCGCATAGGCTGAGATTTTTACAAGTGACCACTTAAATTAAAATTCAAATTAAATTCAAATCCGCAAACAGATTTAAAAAAACAAAAATTTGAGCCCAGGAGAGCGGAAATTCATTCGGGGGGTCGTGGGGGGTACGTGGTGGGTACGAAACGTACCCACCACGTACCCCCCAAGGGGTATGAGCGCATAGGCTGAGATTTTTACAAGTGACCACTTAAATTAAAATTCAAATTAAATTCAAATCCGCAAACAGATTTAAAAAAACAAAAATTTGAGCCCAGGAGAGCGGAAATTCATTCGGGGGGCGTGGGGGGTACGTGGTGGGTACGAAACGTACCCACCACGTACCCCCCAAGGGGTATGAGCGCATAGGCTGAGATTTTTACAAGTGACCACTTAAATTAAAATTAAAATTAAATTCAAATCCGCAAACAGATTAAAAAAACAAAAATTTGAGCCCAGGAGAGCGGAAATTCATTCGGGGGGCTGGTGAGTACGTGGTGGGTACGAAACGTACCCACCACGTACCCCCAAAGGGGTATGAGCGCATAGGCTGAGATTTTTACAAGTGACCACTTAAATTAAAATTCAAATTAAGTTCAAATCCGCAAACAGATTTAAAAAAACAAAAATTTGAGCCCAGGAGAGCGGAAATTCATTCGGGGGGCGTGGGGGGTACGTGGTGGGTACGAAACGTACCCACCACGTACCCCCCCAAGGGGTATGAGCGCATAGGCTGAGATTTTTACAAGTGACCACTTAAATTAAAATTAAAATTAAATTCAAATCCGCAAACAGATTTAAAAAAACAAAAATTTGAGCCCAGGAGAGCGGAAATTCATTCGGGGGGCGTGGGGGGTACGTGGTGGGTACGAAACGTACCCACCACGTACCCCCAAGGGGTATGAGCGCATAGGCTGAGATTTTTACAAGTGACCACTTAAATTAAAATTAAAATTAAATTCAAATCCGCAAACAGATTTAAAAAAACAAAAATTTGAGCCCAGGAGAGCGGAAATTCATTCGGGGGGCGTGGGGGGTACGTGGTGGGTACGAAACGTACCCACCACGTACCCCCCAAGGGGTATGAGCGCATAGGCTGAGATTTTTACAAGTGACCACTTAAATTAAAATTCAAATTAAATTCAAATCCGCAAACAGATTTAAAAAAACAAAAATTTGAGCCCAGGAGAGCGGAAATTCATTCGGGGGGCGTGGGGGGTACGTGGTGGGTACGAAACGTACCCACCACGTACCCCCCAAGGGGTATGAGCGCATAGGCTGAGATTTTTACAAGTGACCACTTAAATTAAAATTAAAATTAAATTCAAATCCGCAAACAGATTTAAAAAAACAAAAATTTGAGCCCAGGAGAGCGGAAATTCATTCGGGGGGCGTGGGGGGTACGTGGTGGGTACGAAACGTACCCACCACGTACCCCCCAAGGGGTATGAGCGCATAGGCTGAGATTTTTACAAGTGACCACTTAAATTAAAATTCAAATTAAATTCAAATCCGCAAACAGATTTAAAAAAACAAAAATTTGAGCCCAGGAGAGCGGAAATTCATTCGGGGGGCGTGGGGGGTACGTGGTGGGTACGAAACGTACCCACCACGTACCCCCCAAGGGGTATGAGCGCATAGGCTGAGATTTTTACAAGTGACCACTTAAATTAAAATTCAAATTAAATTCAAATCCGCAAACAGATTTAAAAAAACAAAAATTTGAGCCCAGGAGAGCGGAAATTCATTCGGGGGGCGTGGGGGGTACGTGGTGGGTACGAAACGTACCCACCACGTACCCCCCAAGGGGTATGAGCGCATAGGCTGAGATTTTTACAAGTGACCACTTAAATTAAAATTCAAATTAAATTCAAATCCGCAAACAGATTTAAAAAAACAAAAATTTGAGCCCAGGAGAGCGGAAATTCATTCGGGGGGCGTGGGGGGTACGTGGTGGGTACGAAACGTACCCACCACGTACCCCCCAAGGGGTATGAGCGCATAGGCTGAGATTTTTACAAGTGACCACTTAAATTAAAATTCAAATTAAATTCAAATCCGCAAACAGATTTAAAAAAACAAAAATTTGAGCCCAGGAGAGCGGAAATTCATTCGGGGGGCGTGGGGGGTACGTGGTGGGTACGAAACGTACCCACCACGTACCCCCCAAGGGGTATGAGCGCATAGGCTGAGATTTTTACAAGTGACCACTTAAATTAAAATTCAAATTAAATTCAAATCCGCAAACAGATTTAAAAAAACAAAAATTTGAGCCCAGGAGAGCGGAAATTCATTCGGGGGGCGTGGGGGGTACGTGGTGGGTACGAAACGTACCCACCACGTACCCCCCAAGGGGTATGAGCGCATAGGCTGAGATTTTTACAAGTGACCACTTAAATTAAAATTCAAATTAAATTCAAATCCGCAAACAGATTTAAAAAAACAAAAATTTGAGCCCAGGAGAGCGGAAATTCATTCGGGGGGCGTGGGGGGTACGTGGTGGGTACGAAACGTACCCACCACGTACCCCCCAAGGGGTATGAGCGCATAGGCTGAGATTTTTACAAGTGACCACTTAAATTAAAATTAAAATTAAATTCAAATCCGCAAACAGATTTAAAAAAACAAAAATTTGAGCCCAGGAGAGCGGAAATTCATTCGGGGGGCGTGGTGAGTACGTGGTGGGTACGAAACGTACCCACCACGTACCCCCAAAGGGGTATGAGCGCATAGGCTGAGATTTTTACAAGTGACCACTTAAATTAAAATTCAAATTAAGTTCAAATCCGCAAACAGATTTAAAAAAACAAAAATTTGAGCCCAGGAGAGCGGAAATTCATTCGGGGGGCGTGGGGGGTACGTGGTGGGTACGAAACGTACCCACCACGTACCCCCCAAGGGGTATGAGCGCATAGGCTGAGATTTTTACAAGTGACCACTTAAATTAAAATTCAAATTAAATTCAAATCCGCAAACAGATTTAAAAAAACAAAAATTTGAGCCCAGGAGAGCGGAAATTCATTCGGGGGGCGTGGGGGGTACGTGGTGGGTACGAAACGTACCCACCACGTACCCCCCAAGGGGTATGAGCGCATAGGCTGAGATTTTTACAAGTGACCACTTAAATTAAAATTCAAATTAAATTCAAATCCGCAAACAGATTTAAAAAAACAAAAATTTGAGCCCAGGAGAGCGGAAATTCATTCGGGGGGCGTGGGGGGTACGTGGTGGGTACGAAACGTACCCACCACGTACCCCCCAAGGGGTATGAGTGCATAGGCTGAGATTTTTACAAGTGACCACTTAAATTAAAATTAAAATTAAATTCAAATCCGCAAACAGATTTAAAAAAACAAAAATTTGAGCCCAGGAGAGCGGAAATTCATTCGGGGGGCGTGGGGGGTACGTGGTGGGTACGAAACGTACCCACCACGTACCCCCCAAGGGGTATGAGCGCATAGGCTGAGATTTTTACAAGTGACCACTTAAATTAAAATTAAAATTAAATTCAAATCCGCAAACAGATTTAAAAAAACAAAAATTTGAGCCCAGGAGAGCGGAAATTCATTCGGGGGGCGTGGGGGGTACGTGGTGGGTACGAAACGTACCCACCACGTACCCCCCAAGGGGTATGAGCGCATAGGCTGAGATTTTTACAAGTGACCACTTAAATTAAAATTCAAATTAAATTCAAATCCGCAAACAGATTTAAAAAAACAAAAATTTGAGCCCAGGAGAGCGGAAATTCATTCGGGGGGCGTGGGGGGTACGTGGTGGGTACGAAACGTACCCACCACGTACCCCCCAAGGGGTATGAGCGCATAGGCTGAGATTTTTACAAGTGACCACTTAAATTAAAATTAAAATTAAATTCAAATCCGCAAACAGATTTAAAAAAACAAAAATTTGAGCCCAGGAGAGCGGAAATTCATTCGGGGGGCGTGGGGGGTACGTGGTGGGTACGAAACGTACGCACCACGTACCCCCCAAGGGGTATGAGCGCATAGGCTGAGATTTTTACAAGTGACCACTTAAATTAAAATTAAAATTAAATTCAAATCCGCAAACAGATTTAAAAAAACAAAAATTTGAGCCCAGGAGAGCGGAAATTCATTCGGGGGGCGTGGGGGGTACGTGGTGGGTACGAAACGTACCCACCACGTACCCCCCAAGGGGTATGAGCGCATAGGCTGAGATTTTTACAAGTGACCACTTAAATTAAAATTAAAATTAAATTCAAATCCGCAAACAGATTTAAAAAAACAAAAATTTGAGCCCAGGAGAGCGGAAATTCATTCGGGGGGCGTGGGGGGTACGTGGTGGGTACGAAACGTACCCACCACGTACCCCCCAAGGGGTATGAGCGCATAGGCTGAGATTTTTACAAGTGACCACTTAAATTAAAATTCAAATTAAATTCAAATCCGCAAACAGATTTAAAAAAACAAAAATTTGAGCCCAGGAGAGCGGAAATTCATTCGGGGGGCGTGGGGGGTACGTGGTGGGTACGAAACGTACCCACCACGTACCCCCCAAGGGGTATGAGCGCATAGGCTGAGATTTTTACAAGTGACCACTTAAATTAAAATTAAAATTAAATTCAAATCCGCAAACAGATTTAAAAAAACAAAAATTTGAGCCCAGGAGAGCGGAAATTCATTCGGGGGGCGTGGGGGGTACGTGGTGGGTACGAAACGTACCCACCACGTACCCCCCAAGGGGTATGAGCGCATAGGCTGAGATTTTTACAAGTGACCACTTAAATTAAAATTCAAATTAAATTCAAATCCGCAAACAGATTTAAAAAAACAAAAATTTGAGCCCAGGAGAGCGGAAATTCATTCGGGGGGCGTGGGGGGTACGTGGTGGGTACGAAACGTACCCACCACGTACCCCCCAAGGGGTATGAGCGCATAGGCTGAGATTTTTACAAGTGACCACTTAAATTAAAATTCAAATTAAATTCAAATCCGCAAACAGATTTAAAAAAACAAAAATTTGAGCCCAGGAGAGCGGAAATTCATTCGGGGGGCGTGGGGGGTACGTGGTGGGTACGAAACGTACCCACCACGTACCCCCCAAGGGGTATGAGCGCATAGGCTGAGATTTTTACAAGTGACCACTTAAATTAAAATTAAAATTAAATTCAAATCCGCAAACAGATTTAAAAAAACAAAAATTTGAGCCCAGGAGAGCGGAAATTCATTCGGGGGGCGTGGGGGGTACGTGGTGGGTACGAAACGTACCCACCACGTACCCCCCAAGGGGTATGAGCGCATAGGCTGAGATTTTTACAAGTGACCACTTAAATTAAAATTAAAATTAAATTCAAATCCGCAAACAGATTTAAAAAAACAAAAATTTGAGCCCAGGAGAGCGGAAATTCATTCGGGGGGCGTGGGGGGTACGTGGTGGGTACGAAACGTACCCACCACGTACCCCCCAAGGGGTATGAGCGCATAGGCTGAGATTTTTACAAGTGACCACTTAAATTAAAATTCAAATTAAATTCAAATCCGCAAACAGATTTAAAAAAACAAAAATTTGAGCCCAGGAGAGCGGAAATTCATTCGGGGGGCGTGGGGGGTACGTGGTGGGTACGAAACGTACCCACCACGTACCCCCCAAGGGGTATGAGCGCATAGGCTGAGATTTTTACAAGTGACCACTTAAATTAAAATTCAAATTAAGTTCAAATCCGCAAACAGATTTAAAAAAACAAAAATTTGAGCCCAGGAGAGCGGAAATTCATTCGGGGGGCGTGGGGGGTACGTGGTGGGTACGAAACGTACCCACCACGTACCCCCTAAGGGGTATGAGCGCATAGGCTGAGATTTTTACAAGTGACCACTTAAATTAAAATTAAAATTAAATTCAAATCCGCAAACAGATTTAAAAAAACAAAAATTTGAGCCCAGGAGAGCGGAAATTCATTCGGGGGGCGTGGGGGGTACGTGGTGGGTACGAAACGTACCCATCACGTACCCCCCAAGGGGTATGAGCGCATAGGCTGAGATTTTTACAAGTGACCACTTAAATTAAAATTAAAATTAAACTCAAATCCGCAAACAGATTTAAAAAAACAAAAATTTGAGCCCAGGAGAGCGGAAATTCATTCGGGGGGCGTGGGTGGTACGTGGTGGGTACGAAACGTACCCACCACGTACCCCCCAAGGGGTATGAGCGCATAGGCTGAGATTTTTACAAGTGACCACTTAAATTAAAATTAAAATTAAATTCAAATCCGCAAACAGATTTAAAAAAACAAAAATTTGAGCCCAGGAGAGCGGAAGTTCATTTTGGGGGCGTGGAGTAAGTATAGGGTACGTATGGGGTACGATCGTACCCCATACGTACCCCATACTGGGTATGAGCGCATAGGATGAGATTTTTACAAGTGACCACTTAAATTAAAATTCAAATTAAATTCAAATCCGCAAACAGATTTAGAAAAACAAAAATTTGAGCCCAGGAGAGCGGAAGTTCATTTTGGGGGCGTGGAGTAAGTATAGGGTACGTATGGGGTACGATCGTACCCCATACGTACCCCATACTGGGTATGAGTGCATAGGATGAGATTTTTACAAGTGACCACTTAAATTAAAATTAAAATTAAACTCAAATCCGCAAACAGATTTAAAAAAACAAAAATTTGAGCCCAGGAGAGCGGAAATTCATTCGGGGGGCGTGGGGGGTACGTGGTGGGTACGAAACGTACCCACCACGTACCCCCCAAGGGGTATGAGCGCATAGGCTGAGATTTTTACAAGTGACCACTTAAATTAAAATTCAAATTAAGTTCAAATCCGCAAACAGATTTAAAAAAACAAAAATTTGAGCCCAGGAGAGCGGAAATTCATTCGGGGGGCGTGGGGGGTACGTGGTGGGTACGAAACGTACCCACCACGTACCCCCCAAGGGGTATGAGCGCATAGGCTGAGATTTTTACAAGTGACCACTTAAATTAAAATTAAAATTAAATTCAAATCCGCAAACAGATTTAAAAAAACAAAAATTTGAGCCCAGGAGAGCGGAAATTCATTCGGGGGGCGTGGGGGGTACGTGGTGGGTACGAAACGTACCCATCACGTACCCCCCAAGGGGTATGAGCGCATAGGCTGAGATTTTTACAAGTGACCACTTAAATTAAAATTAAAATTAAACTCAAATCCGCAAACAGATTTAAAAAAACAAAAATTTGAGCCCAGGAGAGCGGAAATTCATTCGGGGGGCGTGGGTGGTACGTGGTGGGTACGAAACGTACCCACCACGTACCCCCCAAGGGGTATGAGCGCATAGGCTGAGATTTTTACAAGTGACCACTTAAATTAAAATTAAAATTAAATTCAAATCCGCAAACAGATTTAAAAAAACAAAAATTTGAGCCCAGGAGAGCGGAAGTTCATTTTGGGGGCGTGGAGTAAGTATAGGGTACGTATGGGGTACGATCGTACCCCATACGTACCCCATACTGGGTATGAGTGCATAGGATGAGATTTTTACAAGTGACCACTTAAATTAAAATTAAAATTAAATTCAAATCCGCAAACAGATTTAAAAAAACAAAAATTTGAGCCCAGGAGAGCGGAAGTTCATTTTGGGGGCGTGGAGTACGTATAGGGTACGTATGGGGTACGATCGTACCCCATACGTACCCCATACTGGGTATGAGCGCATAGGCTGAGATTTTTACAAGTGACCACTTAAATTAAAATTAAAATTAAATTCAAATCCGCAAACAGATTTAAAAAAAACAAAAATTTGAGCCCAGGAGAGCGGAAATTCATTCGGGGGGCGTGGGGGGTACGTGGTGGGTACGAAACGTACCCACCACGTACCCCCCAAGGGGTATGAGCGCATAGGCTGAGATTTTTACAAGTGACCACTTAAATTAAAATTAAAATTAAATTCAAATCCGCAAACAGATTTAAAAAAACAAAAATTTGAACCCAGGAGAGCGGAAATTCATTCGGGGGGCGTGGGGGGTACGTGGTGGGTACGAAACGTACCCACCACGTACCCCCCAAGGGGTATGAGCGCATAGGCTGAGATTTTTACAAGTGACCACTTAAATTAAAATTAAAATTAAATTCAAATCCGCAAACAGATTTAAAAAAACAAAAATTTGAGCCCAGGAGAGCGGAAGTTCATTTTGGGGGCGTGGAGTACGTATAGGGTACGTATGGGGTACGATCGTACCCCATACGTACCCCATACTGGGTATGAGCGCATAGGCTGAGATTTTTACAAGTGACCACTTAAATTAAAATTAAAATTAAATTCAAACCCGCAAACAGATTTAAAAAAACAAAAATTTGAGCCCAGGAGAGCGGAAATTCATTCGGGGGGCGTGGGGGGTACGTGGTGGGTACGAAACGTACCCACCACGTACCCCCCAAGGGGTATGAGCGCATAGGCTGAGATTTTTACAAGTGACCACTTAAATTAAAATTAAATTCAAATCCGCAAACAAATTTAAAAAAACAAAAATTTGAGCCCAGGAGAGCGGAAGTTCATTTTGGGGGCGTGGAGTACGTATAGGGTACGTATGGGGTACGATCGTACCCATACGTACCCCATACTGGGTATGAGCGCATAGGATGAGATTTTTACAAGTGACCACTTAAATTAAAATTAAAATTAAATTCAAATCCGCAAACAGATTTAATAAAACAAAAATTTGAGCCCAGGAGAGCGGAAATTCATTCGGGGGGCGTGGGGGGTACGTGGTGGGTACGAAACGTACCCACCACGTACCCCCCAAGGGGTATGAGCGCATAGGCTGAGATTTTTACAAGTGACCACTTAAATTAAAATTAAAATTAAATTCAAATCCGCAAACAGATTTAAAAAAACAAAAATTTGAGCCCAGGAGAGCGGAAGTTCATTTTGGGGGCGTGGAGTACGTATAGGGTACGTATGGGGTACGATCGTACCCCATACGTACCCCATACTGGGTATGAGCGCATAGGCTGAGATTTTTACAAGTGACCACTTAAATTAAAATTAAAATTAAATTCAAACCCGCAAACAGATTTAAAAAAACAAAAATTTGAGCCCAGGAGAGCGGAAATTCATTCGGGGGGCGTGGGGGGTACGTGGTGGGTACGAAACGTACCCACCACGTACCCCCCAAGGGGTATGAGCGCATAGGCTGAGATTTTTACAAGTGACCACTTAAATTAAAATTAAATTCAAATCCGCAAACAAATTTAAAAAAACAAAAATTTGAGCCCAGGAGAGCGGAAGTTCATTTTGGGGGCGTGGAGTACGTATAGGGTACGTATGGGGTACGATCGTACCCATACGTACCCCATACTGGGTATGAGCGCATAGGATGAGATTTTTACAAGTGACCACTTAAATTAAAATTAAAATTAAATTCAAATCCGCAAACAGATTTAATAAAACAAAAATTTGAGCCCAGGAGAGCGGAAATTCATTCGGGGGGCGTGGGGGGTACGTGGTGGGTACGAAACGTACCCACCACGTACCCCCCAAGGGGTATGAGCGCATAGGCTGAGATTTTTACAAGTGACCACTTAAATTAAAATTAAAATTAAATTCAAATCCGCAAACAGATTTAAAAAAACAAAAATTTGAACCCAGGAGAGCGGAAATTCATTCGGGGGGCGTGGGGGGTACGTGGTGGGTACGAAACGTACCCACCACGTACCCCCCAAGGGGTATGAGCGCATAGGCTGAGATTTTTACAAGTGACCACTTAAATTAAAATTAAAATTAAATTCAAATCCGCAAACAGATTTAAAAAAACAAAAATTTGAGCCCAGGAGAGCGGAAGTTCATTTTGGGGGCGTGGAGTACGTATAGGGTACGTATGGGGTACGATCGTACCCCATACGTACCCCATACTGGGTATGAGCGCATAGGCTGAGATTTTTACAAGTGACCACTTAAATTAAAATTAAAATTAAATTCAAACCCGCAAACAGATTTAAAAAAACAAAAATTTGAGCCCAGGAGAGCGGAAATTCATTCGGGGGGCGTGGGGGGTACGTGGTGGGTACGAAACGTACCCACCACGTACCCCCCAAGGGGTATGAGCGCATAGGCTGAGATTTTTACAAGTGACCACTTAAATTAAAATTAAATTCAAATCCGCAAACAAATTTAAAAAAACAAAAATTTGAGCCCAGGAGAGCGGAAGTTCATTTTGGGGGCGTGGAGTACGTATAGGGTACGTATGGGGTACGATCGTACCCATACGTACCCCATACTGGGTATGAGCGCATAGGATGAGATTTTTACAAGTGACCACTTAAATTAAAATTAAAATTAAATTCAAATCCGCAAACAGATTTAATAAAACAAAAATTTGAGCCCAGGAGAGCGGAAATTCATTCGGGGGGCGTGGGGGGTACGTGGTGGGTACGAAACGTACCCACCACGTACCCCCCAAGGGGTATGAGCGCATAGGCTGAGATTTTTACAAGTGACCACTTAAATTAAAATTAAAATTAAATTCAAATCCGCAAACAGATTTAAAAAAACAAAAATTTGAGCCCAGGAGAGCGGAAGTTCATTTTGGGGGCGTGGAGTACGTATAGGGTACGTATGGGGTACGATCGTACCCCATACGTACCCCATACTGGGTATGAGCGCATAGGCTGAGATTTTTACAAGTGACCACTTAAATTAAAATTAAAATTAAATTCAAACCCGCAAACAGATTTAAAAAAACAAAAATTTGAGCCCAGGAGAGCGGAAATTCATTCGGGGGGCGTGGGGGGTACGTGGTGGGTACGAAACGTACCCACCACGTACCCCCCAAGGGGTATGAGCGCATAGGCTGAGATTTTTACAAGTGACCACTTAAATTAAAATTAAATTCAAATCCGCAAACAAATTTAAAAAAACAAAAATTTGAGCCCAGGAGAGCGGAAGTTCATTTTGGGGGCGTGGAGTACGTATAGGGTACGTATGGGGTACGATCGTACCCATACGTACCCCATACTGGGTATGAGCGCATAGGATGAGATTTTTACAAGTGACCACTTAAATTAAAATTAAAATTAAATTCAAATCCGCAAACAGATTTAATAAAACAAAAATTTGAGCCCAGGAGAGCGGAAATTCATTCGGGGGGCGTGGGGGGTACGTGGTGGGTACGAAACGTACCCACCACGTACCCCCCAAGGGGTATGAGCGCATAGGCTGAGATTTTTACAAGTGACCACTTAAATTAAAATTAAAATTAAATTCAAATCCGCAAACAGATTTAAAAAAACAAAAATTTGAGCCCAGGAGAGCGGAAGTTCATTTTGGGAGCGTGGAGTACGTATAGGGTACGTATGGGGTACGATCGCACCCCATACGTACCCCATACTGGGTATGAGCGCATAGGCTGAGATTTTTACAAGTGACCACTTAAATTAAAATTAAAATTAAATTCAAACCCGCAAACAGATTTAAAAAAACAAAAATTTGAGCCCAGGAGAGCGGAAATTCATTCGGGGGGCGTGGGGGGTACGTGGTGGGTACGAAACGTACCCACCACGTACCCCCCAAGGGCTATGAGCGCATAGGCTGAGATTTTTACAAGTGACCACTTAAATTAAAATTAAAATTAAATTCAAATCCGCAAACAGATTTAAAAAAACAAAAATTTGAGCCCAGGAGAGCGGAAATTCATTCGGGGGGCGTGGGGGGTACGTGGTGGGTACGAAACGTACCCACCACGTACCCCCCAAGGGGTATGAGCGCATAGGCTGAGATTTTTACAAGTGACCACTTAAATTAAAATTCAAATTAAATTCAAATCCGCAAACAGATTTAAAAAAAACAAAAATTTGAGCCCAGGAGAGCGGAAATTCATTCGGGGGGCGTGGGGGGTACGTGGTGGGTACGAAACGTACCCACCACGTACCCCCCAAGGGGTATGAGCGCATAGGCTGAGATTTTTACAAGTGACCACTTAAATTAAAATTAAAATTAAATTCAAATCCGCAAACAGATTTAAAAAAACAAAAATTTGAACCCAGGAGAGCGGAAATTCATTCGGGGGGCGTGGGGGGTACGTGGTGGGTACGAAACGTACCCACCACGTACCCCCCAAGGGGTATGAGCGCATAGGCTGAGATTTTTACAAGTGACCACTTAAATTAAAATTAAAATTAAATTCAAATCCGCAAACAGATTTAAAAAAACAAAAATTTGAGCCCAGGAGAGCGGAAGTTCATTTTGGGGGCGTGGAGTACGTATAGGGTACGTATGGGGTACGATCGTACCCCATACGTACCCCATACTGGGTATGAGCGCATAGGCTGAGATTTTTACAAGTGACCACTTAAATTAAAATTAAAATTAAATTCAAACCCGCAAACAGATTTAAAAAAACAAAAATTTGAGCCCAGGAGAGCGGAAATTCATTCGGGGGGCGTGGGGGGTACGTGGTGGGTACGAAACGTACCCACCACGTACCCCCCAAGGGGTATGAGCGCATAGGCTGAGATTTTTACAAGTGACCACTTAAATTAAAATTAAATTCAAATCCGCAAACAAATTTAAAAAAACAAAAATTTGAGCCCAGGAGAGCGGAAGTTCATTTTGGGGGCGTGGAGTACGTATAGGGTACGTATGGGGTACGATCGTACCCATACGTACCCCATACTGGGTATGAGCGCATAGGATGAGATTTTTACAAGTGACCACTTAAATTAAAATTAAAATTAAATTCAAATCCGCAAACAGATTTAATAAAACAAAAATTTGAGCCCAGGAGAGCGGAAATTCATTCGGGGGGCGTGGGGGGTACGTGGTGGGTACGAAACGTACCCACCACGTACCCCCCAAGGGGTATGAGCGCATAGGCTGAGATTTTTACAAGTGACCACTTAAATTAAAATTAAAATTAAATTCAAATCCGCAAACAGATTTAAAAAAACAAAAATTTGAGCCCAGGAGAGCGGAAGTTCATTTTGGGGGCGTGGAGTACGTATAGGGTACGTATGGGGTACGATCGTACCCCATACGTACCTCATACTGGGTATGAGCGCATAGGCTGAGATTTTTACAAGTGACCACTTAAATTAAAATTAAAATTAAATTCAAACCCGCAAACAGATTTAAAAAAACAAAAATTTGAGCCCAGGAGAGCGGAAATTCATTCGGGGGGCGTGGGGGGTACGTGGTGGGTACGAAACGTACCCACCACGTACCCCCCAAGGGGTATGAGCGCATAGGCTGAGATTTTTACAAGTGACCACTTAAATTAAAATTAAATTCAAATCCGCAAACAAATTTAAAAAAACAAAAATTTGAGCCCAGGAGAGCGGAAGTTCATTTTGGGGGCGTGGAGTACGTATAGGGTACGTATGGGGTACGATCGTACCCATACGTACCCCATACTGGGTATGAGCGCATAGGATGAGATTTTTACAAGTGACCACTTAAATTAAAATTAAAATTAAATTCAAATCCGCAAACAGATTTAATAAAACAAAAATTTGAGCCCAGGAGAGCGGAAATTCATTCGGGGGGCGTGGGGGGTACGTGGTGGGTACGAAACGTACCCACCACGTACCCCCCAAGGGGTATGAGCGCATATGCTGAGATTTTTACAAGTGACCACTTAAATTAAAATTAAAATTAAATTCAAATCCGCAAACAGATTTAAAAAAACAAAAATTTGAGCCCAGGAGAGCGGAAATTCATTCGGGGGGCGTGGGGGGTACGTGGTGGGTACGAAACGTACCCACCACGTACCCCCCAAGGGGTATGAGCGCATAGGCTGAGATTTTTACAAGTGACCACTTAAATTAAAATTAAATTCAAATCCGCAAACAAATTTAAAAAAACAAAAATTTGAGCCCAGGAGAGCGGAAGTTCATTTTGGGGGCGTGGAGTACGTATAGGGTACGTATGGGGTACGATCGTACCCATACGTACCCCATACTGGGTATGAGCGCATAGGATGAGATTTTTACAAGTGACCACTTAAATTAAAATTAAAATTAAATTCAAATCCGCAAACAGATTTAATAAAACAAAAATTTGAGCCCAGGAGAGCGGAAATTCATTCGGGGGGCGTGAGGGGTACGTGGTGGGTACGAAACGTACCCACCACGTACCCCCCAAGGGGTATGAGCGCATAGGCTGAGATTTTTACAAGTGACCACTTAAATTAAAATTAAAATTAAATTCAAATCCGCAAACAGATTTAAAAAAACAAAAATTTGAGCCCAGGAGAGCGGAAGTTCATTTTGGGGGCGTGGAGTACGTATAGGGTACGTATGGGGTACGATCGTACCCATACGTACCCCATACTGGGTATGAGCGCATAGGATGAGATTTTTACAAGTGACCACTTAAATTAAAATTAAAATTAAATTCAAATCCGCAAACAGATTTAATAAAACAAAAATTTGAGCCCAGGAGAGCGGAAATTCATTCGGGGGGCGTGGGGGGTACGTGGTGGGTACGAAACGTACCCACCACGTACCCCCCAAGGGGTATGAGCGCATAGGCTGAGATTTTTACAAGTGACCACTTAAATTAAAATTAAAATTAAATTCAAATCCGCAAACAGATTTAAAAAAACAAAAATTTGAGCCCAGGAGAGCGGAAGTTCATTTTGGGAGCGTGGAGTACGTATAGGGTACGTATGGGGTACGATCGCACCCCATACGTACCCCATACTGGGTATGAGCGCATAGGCTGAGATTTTTACAAGTGACCACTTAAATTAAAATTAAAATTAAATTCAAACCCGCAAACAGATTTAAAAAAACAAAAATTTGAGCCCAGGAGAGCGGAAATTCATTCGGGGGGCGTGGGGGGTACGTGGTGGGTACGAAACGTACCCACCACGTACCCCCCAAGGGCTATGAGCGCATAGGCTGAGATTTTTACAAGTGACCACTTAAATTAAAATTAAAATTAAATTCAAATCCGCAAACAGATTTAAAAAAACAAAAATTTGAGCCCAGGAGAGCGGAAATTCATTCGGGGGGCGTGGGGGGTACGTGGTGGGTACGAAACGTACCCACCACGTACCCCCCAAGGGGTATGAGCGCATAGGCTGAGATTTTTACAAGTGACCACTTAAATTAAAATTCAAATTAAATTCAAATCCGCAAACAGATTTAAAAAAAACAAAAATTTGAGCCCAGGAGAGCGGAAATTCATTCGGGGGGCGTGGGGGGTACGTGGTGGGTACGAAACGTACCCACCACGTACCCCCCAAGGGGTATGAGCGCATAGGCTGAGATTTTTACAAGTGACCACTTAAATTAAAATTAAAATTAAATTCAAATCCGCAAACAGATTTAAAAAAACAAAAATTTGAACCCAGGAGAGCGGAAATTCATTCGGGGGGCGTGGGGGGTACGTGGTGGGTACGAAACGTACCCACCACGTACCCCCCAAGGGGTATGAGCGCATAGGCTGAGATTTTTACAAGTGACCACTTAAATTAAAATTAAAATTAAATTCAAATCCGCAAACAGATTTAAAAAAACAAAAATTTGAGCCCAGGAGAGCGGAAGTTCATTTTGGGGGCGTGGAGTACGTATAGGGTACGTATGGGGTACGATCGTACCCCATACGTACCCCATACTGGGTATGAGCGCATAGGCTGAGATTTTGACAAGTGACCACTTAAATTAAAATTAAAATTAAATTCAAACCCGCAAACAGATTTAAAAAAACAAAAATTTGAGCCCAGGAGAACGGAAATTCATTCGGGGGGCGTGGGGGGTACGTGGTGGGTACGAAACGTACCCACCACGTACCCCCCAAGGGGTATGAGCGCATAGGCTGAGATTTTTACAAGTGACCACTTAAATTAAAATTAAATTCAAATCCGCAAACAAATTTAAAAAAACAAAAATTTGAGCCCAGGAGAGCGGAAGTTCATTTTGGGGGCGTGGAGTACGTATAGGGTACGTATGGGGTACGATCGTACCCATACGTACCCCATACTGGGTATGAGCGCATAGGATGAGATTTTTACAAGTGACCACTTAAATTAAAATTAAAATTAAATTCAAATCCGCAAACAGATTTAATAAAACAAAAATTTGAGCCCAGGAGAGCGGAAATTCATTCGGGGGGCGTGGGGGGTACGTGGTGGGTACGAAACGTACCCACCACGTACCCCCCAAGGGGTATGAGCGCATAGGCTGAGATTTTTACAAGTGACCACTTAAATTAAAATTAAAATTAAATTCAAATCCGCAAACAGATTTAAAAAAACAAAAATTTGAGCCCAGGAGAGCGGAAGTTCATTTTGGGGGCGTGGAGTACGTATAGGGTACGTATGGGGTACGATCGTACCCCATACGTACCCCATACTGGGTATGAGCGCATAGGCTGAGATTTTTACAAGTGACCACTTAAATTAAAATTAAAATTAAATTCAAACCCGCAAACAGATTTAAAAAAACAAAAATTTGAGCCCAGGAGAGCGGAAATTCATTCGGGGGGCGTGGGGGGTACGTGGTGGGTACGAAACGTACCCACCACGTACCCCCCAAGGGGTATGAGCGCATAGGCTGAGATTTTTACAAGTGACCACTTAAATTAAAATTAAATTCAAATCCGCAAACAAATTTAAAAAAACAAAAATTTGAGCCCAGGAGAGCGGAAGTTCATTTTGGGGGCGTGGAGTACGTATAGGGTACGTATGGGGTACGATCGTACCCATACGTACCCCATACTGGGTATGAGCGCATAGGATGAGATTTTTACAAGTGACCACTTAAATTAAAATTAAAATTAAATTCAAATCCGCAAACAGATTTAATAAAACAAAAATTTGAGCCCAGGAGAGCGGAAATTCATTCGGGGGGCGTGGGGGGTACGTGGTGGGTACGAAACGTACCCACCACGTACCCCCCAAGGGGTATGAGCGCATAGGCTGAGATTTTTACAAGTGACCACTTAAATTAAAATTAAAATTAAATTCAAATCCGCAAACAGATTTAAAAAAACAAAAATTTGAGCCCAGGAGAGCGGAAGTTCATTTTGGGAGCGTGGAGTACGTATAGGGTACGTATGGGGTACGATCGCACCCCATACGTACCCCATACTGGGTATGAGCGCATAGGCTGAGATTTTTACAAGTGACCACTTAAATTAAAATTAAAATTAAATTCAAACCCGCAAACAGATTTAAAAAAACAAAAATTTGAGCCCAGGAGAGCGGAAATTCATTCGGGGGGCGTGGGGGGTACGTGGTGGGTACGAAACGTACCCACCACGTACCCCCCAAGGGCTATGAGCGCATAGGCTGAGATTTTTACAAGTGACCACTTAAATTAAAATTAAAATTAAATTCAAATCCGCAAACAGATTTAAAAAAACAAAAATTTGAGCCCAGGAGAGCGGAAATTCATTCGGGGGGCGTGGGGGGTACGTGGTGGGTACGAAACGTACCCACCACGTACCCCCCAAGGGGTATGAGCGCATAGGCTGAGATTTTTACAAGTGACCACTTAAATTAAAATTCAAATTAAATTCAAATCCGCAAACAGATTTAAAAAAAACAAAAATTTGAGCCCAGGAGAGCGGAAATTCATTCGGGGGGCGTGGGGGGTACGTGGTGGGTACGAAACGTACCCACCACGTACCCCCCAAGGGGTATGAGCGCATAGGCTGAGATTTTTACAAGTGACCACTTAAATTAAAATTAAAATTAAATTCAAATCCGCAAACAGATTTAAAAAAACAAAAATTTGAACCCAGGAGAGCGGAAATTCATTCGGGGGGCGTGGGGGGTACGTGGTGGGTACGAAACGTACCCACCACGTACCCCCCAAGGGGTATGAGCGCATAGGCTGAGATTTTTACAAGTGACCACTTAAATTAAAATTAAAATTAAATTCAAATCCGCAAACAGATTTAAAAAAACAAAAATTTGAGCCCAGGAGAGCGGAAGTTCATTTTGGGGGCGTGGAGTACGTATAGGGTACGTATGGGGTACGATCGTACCCCATACGTACCCCATACTGGGTATGAGCGCATAGGCTGAGATTTTTACAAGTGACCACTTAAATTAAAATTAAAATTAAATTCAAACCCGCAAACAGATTTAAAAAAACAAAAATTTGAGCCCAGGAGAGCGGAAATTCATTCGGGGGGCGTGGGGGGTACGTGGTGGGTACGAAACGTACCCACCACGTACCCCCCAAGGGGTATGAGCGCATAGGCTGAGATTTTTACAAGTGACCACTTAAATTAAAATTAAATTCAAATCCGCAAACAAATTTAAAAAAACAAAAATTTGAGCCCAGGAGAGCGGAAGTTCATTTTGGGGGCGTGGAGTACGTATAGGGTACGTATGGGGTACGATCGTACCCATACGTACCCCATACTGGGTATGAGCGCATAGGATGAGATTTTTACAAGTGACCACTTAAATTAAAATTAAAATTAAATTCAAATCCGCAAACAGATTTAATAAAACAAAAATTTGAGCCCAGGAGAGCGGAAATTCATTCGGGGGGCGTGGGGGGTACGTGGTGGGTACGAAACGTACCCACCACGTACCCCCCAAGGGGTATGAGCGCATAGGCTGAGATTTTTACAAGTGACCACTTAAATTAAAATTAAAATTAAATTCAAATCCGCAAACAGATTTAAAAAAACAAAAATTTGAGCCCAGGAGAGCGGAAGTTCATTTTGGGGGCGTGGAGTACGTATAGGGTACGTATGGGGTACGATCGTACCCCATACGTACCCCATACTGGGTATGAGCGCATAGGCTGAGATTTTTACAAGTGACCACTTAAATTAAAATTAAAATTAAATTCAAACCCGCAAACAGATTTAAAAAAACAAAAATTTGAGCCCAGGAGAGCGGAAATTCATTCGGGGGGCGTGGGGGGTACGTGGTGGGTACGAAACGTACCCACCACGTACCCCCCAAGGGGTATGAGCGCATAGGCTGAGATTTTTACAAGTGACCACTTAAATTAAAATTAAATTCAAATCCGCAAACAAATTTAAAAAAACAAAAATTTGAGCCCAGGAGAGCGGAAGTTCATTTTGGGGGCGTGGAGTACGTATAGGGTACGTATGGGGTACGATCGTACCCATACGTACCCCATACTGGGTATGAGCGCATAGGATGAGATTTTTACAAGTGACCACTTAAATTAAAATTAAAATTAAATTCAAATCCGCAAACAGATTTAATAAAACAAAAATTTGAGCCCAGGAGAGCGGAAATTCATTCGGGGGGCGTGGGGGGTACGTGGTGGGTACGAAACGTACCCACCACGTACCCCCCAAGGGGTATGAGCGCATAGGCTGAGATTTTTACAAGTGACCACTTAAATTAAAATTAAAATTAAATTCAAATCCGCAAACAGATTTAATAAAACAAAAATTTGAGCCCAGGAGAGCGGAAATTCATTCGGGGGGCGTGGGGGGTACGTGGTGGGTACGAAACGTACCCACCACGTACCCCCCAAGGGCTATGAGCGCATAGGCTGAGATTTTTACAAGTGACCACTTAAATTAAAATTAAAATTAAATTCAAATCCGCAAACAGATTTAAAAAAACAAAAATTTGAGCCCAAGAGAGCGGAAATTCATTCGGGGGGCGTGGGGGGTACGTGGTGGGTACGAAACGTACCCACCACGTACCATCAAGGGGTATGAGCGCATAGGCTGAGATTTTTACAAGTGACCACTAAAATTAAAATTCAAATTAAATTCAAATCCGCAAACAGATTTAAAAAAACAAAAATTTGAGCCCAGGAGAGCGGAAATTCATTCGGGGGGCGTGGGGGGTACGTGGTGGGTACGAAACGTACCCACCACGTACCCCCCAAGGGGTATGAGCGCATAGGCTGAGATTTTTACAAGTGACCACTTAAATTAAAATTAAAATTAAATTCAAATCCGCAAACAGATTTAAAAAAAACAAAAATTTGAGCCCAGGAGAGCGGAAATTCATTCGGGGGGCGTGGGGGGTACGTGGTGGGTACGAAACGTACCCACCACGTACCCCCCAAGGGGTATGAGCGCATAGGCTGAGATTTTTACAAGTGACCACTTAAATTAAAATTAAAATTAAATTCAAATCCGCAAACAGATTTAAAAAAACAAAAATTTGAGCCCAGGAGAGCGGAAATTCATTCGGGGGGCGTGGGGGGTACGTGGTGGGTACGAAACGTACCCACCACGTACCCCCCAAGGGGTATGAGCGCATAGGATGAGATTTTTACAAGTGACCACTTAAATTAAGATTCAAATTAAATTCAAATCCGCAAACAGATTTAAAAAAACAAAAATTTGAGCCCAGGAGAGCGGAAATTCATTCGGGGGGCGTGGGGGGTACGTGGTGGGTACGAAACGTCCCCACCACGTACCCCCCAAGGGGTATGAGCGCATAGGCTGAGATTTTTACAAGTGACCACTTAGATTAAAATTCAAATTAAATTCAAATCCGCAAACAGATTTAAAAAAACAAAAATTTGAGCCCAGGAGAGCGGAAATTCATTCGGGGGGCGTGGGGGGTACGTGGTCGGTACGAAACGTACCCACCACGTACCCCCGGGGTATGAGCGCATAGGCTGAGATTTTTACAAGTGACCACTTAAATTAAAATTCAAATTAAATTCAAATCCGCAAACAGATTTAAAAAAACAAAAATTTGAGCCCAAGAGAGCGGAAGTTCATTTTGGGGGCGTGGAGTACGTATAGGGTACGTATGTTGTACGATCGTACCCCATACGTACCCCATACTGGGTATGAGCGCATAGGATGAGATTTTTACAAGTGACCACTTAAATTAAAATTAAAATTAAATTCAAATCCGCAAACAGATTTAAAAGAACAAAAATTTGAGCCCAGGAGAGCGGAAATTCATTCGGGGGGCGTGGGGGGTACGTGGTGGGTACGAAACGTACCCACCACGTACCCCCCAAGGGGTATGAGCGCATAGGCTGAGATTTTTACAAGTGACCACTTAGATTAAAATTAAATTCAAATCCGCAAACAGATTTAAAAAAACAAAAATTTGAGCCCAGGAGAGCGGAAGTTCATTTTGGGGGCGTGGAGTACGTATAGGGTACGTATGGGGTACGATCGTACCCCATACGTACCCCATACTGGGTATGAGCGCATAGGATGAGATTTTTACAAGTGACCACTTAAATTAAAATTAAAATTAAATTCAAATCCGCAAACAGATTTAAAAGAACAAAAATTTGAGCCCAGGAGAGCGGAAATTCATTCGGGGGGCGTGGGGGGTACGTGGTGGGTACGAAACGTACCCACCACGTACCCCCCAAGGGGTATGAGCGCATAGGCTGAGATTTTTACAAGTGACCACTTAAATTAAAATTCAAATTAAATTCAAATCCGCAAACAGATTTAAAAAAACAAAAATTTGAGCCCAGGAGAGCGGAAATTCATTCGGGGGGCGTGGGGGGTACGTGGTGGGTACGAAACGTACCCACCACGTACCCCCCAAGGGGTATGAGCGCATAGGCTGAGATTTTTACAAGTGACCACTTAAATTAAAATTAAAATTAAATTCAAATCCGCAAACAGATTTAAAAAAACAAAAATTTGAGCCCAAGAGAGCGGAAATTCATTCGGGGGGCGTGGGGGGTACGTGGTGGGTACGAAACGTACCCACCACGTACCATCAAGGGGTATGAGCGCATAGGCTGAGATTTTTACAAGTGACCACTAAAATTAAAATTCAAATTAAATTCAAATCCG
Organism: Beris morrisii; assembly: GCA_951812415.1. Classification (NCBI taxonomy): domain Eukaryota; kingdom Metazoa; phylum Arthropoda; class Insecta; order Diptera; family Stratiomyidae; genus Beris; species Beris morrisii. The sequence continues at coordinate 112,612,401 of OX638312.1, read as the reverse complement.
CAAACAGATTTAAAAAAACAAAAATTTGAGCCCAGGAGAGCGGAAATTCATTCGGGGGGCGTGGGGGGTACGTGGTGGGTACGAAACGTACCCACCACGTACCCCCCAAGGGGTATGAGCGCATAGGCTGAGATTTTTACAAGTGACCACTTAAATTAAAATTAAAATTAAATTCAAATCCGCAAACAGATTTAAAAAAAACAAAAATTTGAGCCCAGGAGAGCGGAAATTCATTCGGGGGGCGTGGGGGGTACGTGGTGGGTACGAAACGTACCCACCACGTACCCCCCAAGGGGTATGAGCGCATAGGCTGAGATTTTTACAAGTGACCACTTAAATTAAAATTAAAATTAAATTCAAATCCGCAAACAGATTTAAAAAAACAAAAATTTGAGCCCAGGAGAGCGGAAGTTCATTTTGGGGGCGTGGAGTACGTATAGGGTACGTATGGGGTACGATCGCACCCCATACGTACCCCATACTGGGTATGAGCGCATAGGCTGAGATTTTTACAAGTGACCACTTAAATTAAAATTAAAATTAAATTCAAACCCGCAAACAGATTTAAAAAAACAAAAATTTGAGCCCAGGAGAGCGGAAATTCATTCGGGGGGCGTGGGTGGTACGTGGTGGGTACGAAACGTACCCACCACGTACCCCCCAAGGGCTATGAGCGCATAGGCTGAGATTTTTACAAGTGACCACTTAAATTAAAATTCAAATTAAATTCAAATCCGCAAACAGATTTAAAAAAACAAAAATTTGAGCCCAGGAGAGCGGAAATTCATTCGGGGGGCGTGGGGGGTACGTGGTGGGTACGAAACGTACCCACCACGTACCCCCCAAGGGGTATGAGCGCATAGGCTGAGATTTTTACAAGTGACCACTTAAATTAAAATTCAAATTAAATTCAAATCCGCAAACAGATTTAAAAAAACAAAAATTTGAGCCCAAGAGAGCGGAAATTCATTCGGGGGGCGTGGGGGGTACGTGGTGGGTACGAAACGTACCCACCACGTACCCCCAAGGGGTATGAGCGCATAGGCTGAGATTTTTACAAGTGACCACTTAAATTAAAATTCAAATTAAATTCAAATCCGCAAACAGATTTAAAAAAACAAAAATTTGAGCCCAGGAGAGCGGAAATTCATTCGGGGGGCGTGGGGGGTACGTGGTGGGTACGAAACGTACCCACCACGTACCCCCCAAGGGGTATGAGCGCATAGGATGAGATTTTTACAAGTGACCACTTAAATTAAGATTCAAATTAAATTCAAATCCGCAAACAGATTTAAAAAAACAAAAATTTGAGCCCAGGAGAGCGGAAATTCATTCGGGGGGCGTGGGGGGTACGTGGTGGGTACGAAACGTACCCACCACGTACCCCCCAAGGGGTATGAGCGCATAGGCTGAGATTTTTACAAGTGACCACTTAAATTAAAATTAAAATTAAATTCAAATCCGCGAACAGATTTAAAAAAACAAAAATTTGAGCCCAGGAGAGCGGAAATTCATTCGGGGGGCGTGGGGGGTACGTGGTGGGTACGAAACGTACCCACCACGTACCCCCCAAGGGGTATGAGCGCATAGGCTGAGATTTTTACAAGTGACCACTTAAATTAAAATTCAAATTAAATTCAAATCCGCAAACAGATTTAAAAAAACAAAAATTTGAGCCCAGGAGAGCGGAAATTCATTCGGGGGGCGTGGGGGGTACGTGGTGGGTACGAAACGTACCCACCACGTACCCCCCAAGGGGTATGAGCGCATAGGATGAGATTTTTACAAGTGACCACTTAAATTAAGATTCAAATTAAATTCAAATCCGCAAACAGATTTAAAAAAACAAAAATTTGAGCCCAGGAGAGCGGAAATTCATTCGGGGGGCGTGGGGGGTACGTGGTGGGTACGAAACGTACCCACCACGTACCCCCCAAGGGGTATGAGCGCATAGGCTGAGATTTTTACAAGTGACCACTTAAATTAAAATTAAAATTAAATTCAAATCCGCAAACAGATTTAAAAAAACAAAAATTTGAGCCCAGGAGAGCGGAAATTCATTCGGGGGGCGTGGGGGGTACGTGGTGGGTACGAAACGTACCCACCACGTACCCTCCAAGGGGTATGAGCGCATAGGCTGAGATTTTTACAAGTGACCACTTAAATTAAAATTAAAATTAAATTCAAATCCGCAAACAGATTTAAAAAAACAAAAATTTGAGCCCAGGAGAGCGGAAATTCATTCGGGGGGCGTGGGGGGTACGTGGTGGGTACGAAACGTACCCACCACGTACCCCCCAAGGGGTATGAGCGCATAGGCTGAGATTTTTACAAGTGACCACTTAAATTAAAATTAAAATTAAATTCAAACCCGCAAACAGATTTAAAAAAACAAAAATTTGAGCCCAGGAGAGCGGAAATTCATTCGGGGGGCGTGGGGGGTACGTGGTGGGTACGAAACGTACCCACCACGTACCCCCCAAGGGGTATGAGCGCATAGGCTGAGATTTTTACAAGCGACCACTTAAATTAAAATTCAAATTAAATTCAAATCCGCAAACAGATTTAAAAAAAACAAAAATTTGAGCCCAGGAGAGCGGAAATTCATTCGGGGGGCGTGGGGGGTACGTGGTGGGTACGAAACGTACCCACCACGTACCCCCCAAGGGGTATGAGCGCATAGGCTGAGATTTTTACAAGTGACCACTTAAATTAAAATTCAAATTAAATTCAAATCCGCAAACAGATTTAAAAAAAACAAAAATTTGAGCCCAGGAGAGCGGAAATTCATTCGGGGGGCGTGGGGGGTACGTGGTGGGTACGAAACGTACCCACCACGTACCCCCCAAGGGGTATGAGCGCATAGGCTGAGATTTTTACAAGTGACCACTTAAATTAAAATTAAAATTAAATTCAAATCCGCAAACAGATTTAAAAAAACAAAAATTTGAGCCCAGGAGAGCGGAAGTTCATTTTGGGGGCGTGGAGTACGTATAGGGTACGTATGGGGTACGATCGTACCCCATACGTACCCCATACTGGGTATGAGCGCATAGGCTGAGATTTTTACAAGTGACCACTTAAATTAAAATTAAAATTAAATTCAAATCCGCAAACAGATTTAAAAAAACAAAAATTTGAGCCCAGGAGAGCGGAAATTCATTCGGGGGGCGTGGGGGGTACGTGGTGGGTACGAAACGTACCCACCACGTACCCCCCAAGGGGTATGAGCGCATAGGCTGAGATTTTTACAAGTGACCACTTAAATTAAAATTCAAATTAAATTCAAATCCGCAAACAGATTTAAAAAAAACAAAAATTTGAGCCCAGGAGAGCGGAAATTCATTCGGGGGGCGTGGGGGGTACGTGGTGGGTACGAAACGTACCCACCACGTACCCCCCAAGGGGTATGAGCGCATAGGCTGAGATTTTTACAAGTGACCACTTAAATTAAAATTAAAATTAAATTCAAATCCGCAAACAGATTTAAAAAAACAAAAATTTGAGCCCAGGAGAGCGGAAATTCATGCGGGGGGCGTGGGGGGTACGTGGTGGGTACGAAACGTACCCACCACGTACCCCCCAAGGGGTATGAGCGCATAGGCTGAGATTTTTACAAGTGACCACTTAAATTAAAATTAAAATTAAATTCAAATCCGCAAACAGATTTAAAAAAACAAAAATTTGAGCCCAGGAGAGCGGAAGTTCATTTTGGGGGCGTGGAGTAAGTATAGGGTACGTATGGGGTACGATCGTACCCCATACGTACCCCATACTGGGTATGAGTGCATAGGATGAGATTTTTACAAGTGACCACTTAAATTAAAATTAAAATTAAATTCAAATCCGCAAACAGATTTAAAAAAACAAAAATTTGAGCCCAGGAGAGCGGAAGTTCATTTTGGGGGCGTGGAGTACGTATAGGGTACGTATGGGGTACGATCGTACCCCATACGTACCCCATACTGGGTATGAGCGCATAGGCTGAGATTTTTACAAGTGACCACTTAAATTAAAATTAAAATTAAATTCAAACCCGCAAACAGATTTAAAAAAACAAAAATTTGAGCCCAGGAGAGCGGAAATTCATTCGGGGGGCGTGGGGGGTACGTGGTGGGTACGAAACGTACCCACCACGTACCCCCCAAGGGGTATGAGCGCATAGGCTGAGATTTTTACAAGTGACCACTTAAATTAAAATTCAAATTAAATTCAAATCCGCAAACAGATTTAAAAAAAACAAAAATTTGAGCCCAGGAGAGCGGAAATTCATTCGGGGGGCGTGGGGGTACGTGGTGGGTACGAAACGTACCCACCACGTACCCCCCAAGGGGTATGAGCGCATAGGCTGAGATTTTTACAAGTGACCACTTAAATTAAAATTCAAATTAAATTCAAATCCGCAAACAGATTTAAAAAAAACAAAAATTTGAGCCCAGGAGAGCGGAAATTCATTCGGGGGGCGTGGGGGGTACGTGGTGGGTACGAAACGTACCCACCACGTACCCCCCAAGGGGTATGAGCGCATAGGCTGAGATTTTTACAAGTGACCACTTAAATTAAAATTAAAATTAAATTCAAATCCGCAAACAGATTTAAAAAAACAAAAATTTGAGCCCAGGAGAGCGGAAATTCATTCGGGGGGCGTGGGGGGTACGTGGTGGGTACGAAACGTACCCACCACGTACCCCCCAAGGGGTATGAGCGCATAGGCTGAGATTTTTACAAGTGACCACTTAAATTAAAATTAAAATTAAATTCAAATCCGCAAACAGATTTAAAAAAACAAAAATTTGAGCCCAGGAGAGCGGAAGTTCATTTTGGGGGCGTGGAGTACGTATAGGGTACGTATGGGGTACGATCGTACCCCATACGTACCCCATACTGGGTATGAGCGCATAGGCTGAGATTTTTACAAGTGACCACTTAAATTAAAATTAAAATTAAATTCAAACCCGCAAACAGATTTAAAAAAACAAAAATTTGAGCCCAGGAGAGCGGAAATTCATTCGGGGGGCGTGGGGGGTACGTGGTGGGTACGAAACGTACCCACCACGTACCCCCCAAGGGGTATGAGCGCATAGGCTGAGATTTTTACAAGTGACCACTTAAATTAAAATTCAAATTAAATTCAAATCCGCAAACAGATTTAAAAAAAACAAAAATTTGAGCCCAGGAGAGCGGAAATTCATTCGGGGGGCGTGCGGGGTACGTGGTGGGTACGAAACGTACCCACCACGTACCCCCCAAGGGGTATGAGCGCATAGGCTGAGATTTTTACAAGTGACCACTTAAATTAAAATTCAAATTAAATTCAAATCCGCAAACAGATTTAAAAAAAACAAAAATTTGAGCCCAGGAGAGCGGAAATTCATTCGGGGGGCGTGGGGGGTACGTGGTGGGTACGAAACGTACCCACCACGTACCCCCCAAGGGGTATGAGCGCATAGGCTGAGATTTTTACAAGTGACCACTTAAATTAAAATTCAAATTAAATTCAAATCCGCAAACAGATTTAAAAAACAAAAATTTGAGCCCAGGAGAGCGGAAATTCATTCGGGGGGCGTGGGGGGTACGTGGTGGGTACGAAACGTACCCACCACGTACCCCCCAAGGGGTATGAGTGCATAGGCTGAGATTTTTACAAGTGACCACTTAAATTAAAATTAAAATTAAATTCAAATCCGCAAACAGATTTAAAAAAACAAAAATTTGAGCCCAGGAGAGCGGAAGTTCATTTTGGGGGCGTGGAGTACGTATAGGGTACGTATGGGGTACGATCGTACCCCATACGTACCCCATACTGGGTATGAGCGCATAGGCTGAGATTTTTACAAGTGACCACTTAAATTAAAATTAAAATTAAATTCAAACCCGCAAACAGATTTAAAAAAACAAAAATTTGAGCCCAGGAGAGCGGAAATTCATTCGGGGGGCGTGGGGGGTACGTGGTGGGTACGAAACGTACCCACCACGTACCCCCCAAGGGGTATGAGCGCATAGGCTGAGATTTTTACAAGTGACCACTTAAATTAAAATTCAAATTAAATTCAAATCCGCAAACAGATTTAAAAAAAACAAAAATTTGAGCCCAGGAGAGCGGAAATTCATTCGGGGGGCGTGGGGGGTACGTGGTGGGTACGAAACGTACCCACCACGTACCCCCCAAGGGGTATGAGCGCATAGGCTGAGATTTTTACAAGTGACCACTTAAATTAAAATTAAAATTAAATTCAAATCCGCAAACAGATTTAAAAAAACAAAAATTTGAGCCCAGGAGAGCGGAAGTTCATTTTGGGGGCGTGGAGTACGTATAGGGTACGTATGTTGTACGATCGTACCCCATACGTACCCCATACTGGGTATGAGCGCATAGGATGAGATTTTTACAAGTGACCACTTAAATTAAAATTAAAATTAAATTCAAATCCGCAAACAGATTTAAAAGAACAAAAATTTGAGCCCAGGAGAGCGGAAATTCATTCGGGGGGCGTGGGGGGTACGTGGTGGGTACGAAACGTACCCACCACGTACCCCCCAAGGGGTATGAGCGCATAGGCTGAGATTTTTACAAGTGACCACTTAGATTAAAATTAAATTCAAATCCGCAAACAGATTTAAAAAAACAAAAATTTGAGCCCAGGAGAGCGGAAGTTCATTTTGGGGGCGTGGAGTACGTATAGGGTACGTATGGGGTACGATCGTACCCCATACGTACCCCATACTGGGTATGAGCGCATAGGATGAGATTTTTACAAGTGACCACTTAAATTAAAATTAAAATTAAATTCAAATCCGCAAACAGATTTAAAAGAACAAAAATTTGAGCCCAGGAGAGCGGAAATTCATTCGGGGGGCGTGGGGGGTACGTGGTGGGTACGAAACGTACCCACCACGTACCCCCCAAGGGGTATGAGCGCATAGGCTGAGATTTTTACAAGTGACCACTTAAATTAAAATTCAAATTAAATTCAAATCCGCAAACAGATTTAAAAAAACAAAAATTTGAGCCCAGGAGAGCGGAAATTCATTCGGGGGGCGTGGGGGGTACGTGGTGGGTACGAAACGTACCCACCACGTACCCCCCAAGGGGTATGAGCGCATAGGCTGAGATTTTTACAAGTGACCACTTAAATTAAAATTAAAATTAAATTCAAATCCGCAAACAGATTTAAAAAAACAAAAATTTGAGCCCAAGAGAGCGGAAATTCATTCGGGGGGCGTGGGGGGTACGTGGTGGGTACGAAACGTACCCACCACGTACCATCAAGGGGTATGAGCGCATAGGCTGAGATTTTTACAAGTGACCACTAAAATTAAAATTCAAATTAAATTCAAATCCGCAAACAGATTTAAAAAAACAAAAATTTGAGCCCAGGAGAGCGGAAATTCATTCGGGGGGCGTGGGGGGTACGTGGTGGGTACGAAACGTACCCACCACGTACCCCCCAAGGGGTATGAGCGCATAGGCTGAGATTTTTACAAGTGACCACTTAAATTAAAATTAAAATTAAATTCAAATCCGCAAACAGATTTAAAAAAAACAAAAATTTGAGCCCAGGAGAGCGGAAATTCATTCGGGGGGCGTGGGGGGTACGTGGTGGGTACGAAACGTACCCACCACGTACCCCCCAAGGGGTATGAGCGCATAGGCTGAGATTTTTACAAGTGACCACTTAAATTAAAATTAAAATTAAATTCAAATCCGCAAACAGATTTAAAAAAACAAAAATTTGAGCCCAGGAGAGCGGAAGTTCATTTTGGGGGCGTGGAGTACGTATAGGGTACGTATGGGGTACGATCGCACCCCATACGTACCCCATACTGGGTATGAGCGCATAGGCTGAGATTTTTACAAGTGACCACTTAAATTAAAATTAAAATTAAATTCAAACCCGCAAACAGATTTAAAAAAACAAAAATTTGAGCCCAGGAGAGCGGAAATTCATTCGGGGGGCGTGGGTGGTACGTGGTGGGTACGAAACGTACCCACCACGTACCCCCCAAGGGCTATGAGCGCATAGGCTGAGATTTTTACAAGTGACCACTTAAATTAAAATTCAAATTAAATTCAAATCCGCAAACAGATTTAAAAAAACAAAAATTTGAGCCCAGGAGAGCGGAAATTCATTCGGGGGGCGTGGGGGGTACGTGGTGGGTACGAAACGTACCCACCACGTACCCCCCAAGGGGTATGAGCGCATAGGCTGAGATTTTTACAAGTGACCACTTAAATTAAAATTCAAATTAAATTCAAATCCGCAAACAGGATTAAAAAAACAAAAATTTGAGCCCAAGAGAGCGGAAATTCATTCGGGGGGCGTGGGGGGTACGTGGTGGGTACGAAACGTACCCACCACGTACCCCCAAGGGGTATGAGCGCATAGGCTGAGATTTTTACAAGTGACCACTTAAATTAAAATTCAAATTAAATTCAAATCCGCAAACAGATTTAAAAAAACAAAAATTTGAGCCCAGGAGAGCGGAAATTCATTCGGGGGGCGTGGGGGGTACGTGGTGGGTACGAAACGTACCCACCACGTACCCCCCAAGGGGTATGAGCGCATAGGATGAGATTTTTACAAGTGACCACTTAAATTAAGATTCAAATTAAATTCAAATCCGCAAACAGATTTAAAAAAACAAAAATTTGAGCCCAGGAGAGCGGAAATTCATTCGGGGGGCGTGGGGGGTACGTGGTGGGTACGAAACGTACCCACCACGTACCCCCCAAGGGGTATGAGCGCATAGGCTGAGATTTTTACAAGTGACCACTTAAATTAAAATTAAAATTAAATTCAAATCCGCAAACAGATTTAAAAAAACAAAAATTTGAGCCCAGGAGAGCGGAAATTCATTCGGGGGGCGTGGGGGGTACGTGGTGGGTACGAAACGTACCCACCACGTACCCCCCAAGGGGTATGAGCGCATAGGATGAGATTTTTACAAGTGACCACTTAAATTAAGATTCAAATTAAATTCAAATCCGCAAACAGATTTAAAAAAACAAAAATTTGAGCCCAGGAGAGCGGAAATTCATTCGGGGGGCGTGGGGGGTACGTGGTGGGTACGAAACGTACCCACCACGTACCCCCCAAGGGGTATGAGCGCATAGGCTGAGATTTTTACAAGTGACCACTTAAATTAAAATTAAAATTAAATTCAAATCCGCAAACAGATTTAAAAAAACAAAAATTTGAGCCCAGGAGAGCGGAAATTCATTCGGGGGGCGTGGGGGGTACGTGGTCGGTACGAAACGTACCCACCACGTACCCCCGGGGTATGAGCGCATAGGCTGAGATTTTTACAAGTGACCACTTAAATTAAAATTCAAATTAAATTCAAATCCGCAAACAGATTTAAAAAAACAAAAATTTGAGCCCAGGAGAGCGGAAATTCATTCGGGGGGCGTGGGGGGTACGTGGTGGGTACGAAACGTCCCCACCACGTACCCCCCAAGGGGTATGAGCGCATAGGCTGAGATTTTTACAAGTGACCACTTAGATTAAAATTAAATTCAAATCCGCAAACAGATTTAAAAAAACAAAATTTTTAAGCCCAGGAGAGCGGAAGTTCATTTTGAGGTGCGTGGAGTACGTATAGGGTACGTATGGGGTACGATCGTACCCCATACGTACCCCATACTGGGTATGAGCGCATAGGAAGAGATTTTTACAAGTGACCACTTAAATTAAAATTAAAATTAAATTCAAATCCGCAAACAGATTTAATAAAACAAAAATTTGAGCCCAGGAGAGCGGAAATTCATTCGGGGGGCGTGGGGGGTACGTGGTGGGTACGAAACGTACCCACCACGTACCCCCCAAGGGGTATGAGCGCATAGGCTGAGATTTTTACAAGTGACCACTTAAATTAAAATTAAAATTAAATTCAAATCCGCAAACAGATTTAAAAAAACAAAAATTTGAGCCCAGGAGAGCGGAAATTCATTCGGGGGGCGTGGGGGGTACGTGGTCGGTACGAAACGTACCCACCACGTACCCCCGGGGTATGAGCGCATAGGCTGAGATTTTTACAAGTGACCACTTAAATTAAAATTCAAATTAAATTCAAATCCGCAAACAGATTTAAAAAAACAAAAATTTGAGCCCAGGAGAGCGGAAATTCATTCGGGGGGCGTGGGGGGTACGTGGTGGGTACGAAACGTCCCCACCACGTACCCCCCAAGGGGTATGAGCGCATAGGCTGAGATTTTTACAAGTGACCACTTAGATTAAAATTAAATTCAAATCCGCAAACAGATTTAAAAAAACAAAAATTTGAGCCCAGGAGAGCGGAAGTTCATTTTGGGGGCGTGGAGTACGTATAGGGTACGTATGGGGTACGATCGTACCCCATACGTACCCCATACTGGGTATGAGCGCATAGGATGAGATTTTTACAAGTGACCACTTAAATTAAAATTAAAATTAAATTCAAATCCGCAAACAGATTTAAAAGAACAATTTGAGCCCAGGAGAGCGGAAATTCATTCGGGGGGCGTGGGGGGTACGTGGTGGGTACGAAACGTACCCACCACGTACCCCGCAAGGGGTATGAGCGCATAGGCTGAGATTTTTACAAGTGACCACTTAAATTAAAATTAAAATTAAATTCAAATCCGCAAACAGATTTAAAAAAACAAAAATTTGAGCCCAGGAGAGCGGAAATTCATTCGGGGGGCGTGGGGGGTACGTGGTGGGTACGAAACGTACCCACCACGTACCCCCCAAGGGGTATGAGCGCATAGGCTGAGATTTTTACAAGTGACCACTTAAATTAAAATTAAAATTAAATTCAAATCCGCAAACAGATTTAAAAAAACAAAAATTTGAGCCCAGGAGAGCGGAAATTCATTCGGGGGGCGTGGGGGGTACGTGGTGGGTACGAAACGTACCCACCACGTACCCCCCAAGGGGTATGAGCGCATAGGATGAGATTTTTACAAGTGACCACTTAAATTAAGATTCAAATTAAATTCAAATCCGCAAACAGATTTAAAAAAACAAAAATTTGAGCCCAGGAGAGCGGAAATTCATTCGGGGGGCGTGGGGGGTACGTGGTGGGTACGAAACGTACCCACCACGTACCCCCCAAGGGGTATGAGCGCATAGGCTGAGATTTTTACAAGTGACCACTTAAATTAAAATTAAAATTAAATTCAAATCCGCAAACAGATTTAAAAAAACAAAAATTTGAGCCCAGGAGAGCGGAAATTCATTCGGGGGGCGTGGGGGGTACGTGGTGGGTACGAAACGTACCCACCACGTACCCTCCAAGGGGTATGAGCGCATAGGCTGAGATTTTTACAAGTGACCACTTAAATTAAAATTAAAATTAAATTCAAATCCGCAAACAGATTTAAAAAAACAAAAATTTGAGCCCAGGAGAGCGGAAATTCATTCGGGGGGCGTGGGGGGTACGTGGTGGGTACGAAACGTACCCACCACGTACCCCCCAAGGGGTATGAGCGCATAGGCTGAGATTTTTACAAGTGACCACTTAAATTAAAATTAAAATTAAATTCAAACCCGCAAACAGATTTAAAAAAACAAAAATTTGAGCCCAGGAGAGCGGAAATTCATTCGGGGGGCGTGGGGGGTACGTGGTGGGTACGAAACGTACCCACCACGTACCCCCCAAGGGGTATGAGCGCATAGGCTGAGATTTTTACAAGCGACCACTTAAATTAAAATTCAAATTAAATTCAAATCCGCAAACAGATTTAAAAAAAACAAAAATTTGAGCCCAGGAGAGCGGAAATTCATTCGGGGGGCGTGGGGGGTACGTGGTGGGTACGAAACGTACCCACCACGTACCCCCCAAGGGGTATGAGCGCATAGGCTGAGATTTTTACAAGTGACCACTTAAATTAAAATTCAAATTAAATTCAAATCCGCAAACAGATTTAAAAAAAACAAAAATTTGAGCCCAGGAGAGCGGAAATTCATTCGGGGGGCGTGGGGGGTACGTGGTGGGTACGAAACGTACCCACCACGTACCCCCCAAGGGGTATGAGCGCATAGGCTGAGATTTTTACAAGTGACCACTTAAATTAAAATTCAAATTAAATTCAAATCCGCAAACAGATTTAAAAAAACAAAAATTTGAGCCCAGGAGAGCGGAAATTCATTCGGGGGGCGTGGGGGGTACGTGGTGGGTACGAAACGTACCCACCACGTACCCCCCAAGGGGTATGAGCGCATAGGCTGAGATTTTTACAAGTGACCACTTAAATTAAAATTAAAATTAAATTCAAATCCGCAAACAGATTTAAAAAAACAAAAATTTGAGCCCAGGAGAGCGGAAGTTCATTTTGGGGGCGTGGAGTACGTATAGGGTACGTATGGGGTACGATCGTACCCCATACGTACCCCATACTGGGTATGAGCGCATAGGCTGAGATTTTTACAAGTGACCACTTAAATTAAAATTAAAATTAAATTCAAATCCGCAAACAGATTTAAAAAAACAAAAATTTGAGCCCAGGAGAGCGGAAATTCATTCGGGGGGCGTGGGGGGTACGTGGTGGGTACGAAACGTACCCACCACGTACCCCCCAAGGGGTATGAGCGCATAGGCTGAGATTTTTACAAGTGACCACTTAAATTAAAATTCAAATTAAATTCAAATCCGCAAACAGATTTAAAAAAAACAAAAATTTGAGCCCAGGAGAGCGGAAATTCATTCGGGGGGCGTGGGGGGTACGTGGTGGGTACGAAACGTACCCACCACGTACCCCCCAAGGGGTATGAGCGCATAGGCTGAGATTTTTACAAGTGACCACTTAAATTAAAATTAAAATTAAATTCAAATCCGCAAACAGATTTAAAAAAACAAAAATTTGAGCCCAGGAGAGCGGAAATTCATGCGGGGGGCGTGGGGGGTACGTGGTGGGTACGAAACGTACCCACCACGTACCCCCCAAGGGGTATGAGCGCATAGGCTGAGATTTTTACAAGTGACCACTTAAATTAAAATTAAAATTAAATTCAAATCCGCAAACAGATTTAAAAAAACAAAAATTTGAGCCCAGGAGAGCGGAAGTTCATTTTGGGGGCGTGGAGTAAGTATAGGGTACGTATGGGGTACGATCGTACCCCATACGTACCCCATACTGGGTATGAGTGCATAGGATGAGATTTTTACAAGTGACCACTTAAATTAAAATTAAAATTAAATTCAAATCCGCAAACAGATTTAAAAAAACAAAAATTTGAGCCCAGGAGAGCGGAAGTTCATTTTGGGGGCGTGGAGTACGTATAGGGTACGTATGGGGTACGATCGTACCCCATACGTACCCCATACTGGGTATGAGCGCATAGGCTGAGATTTTTACAAGTGACCACTTAAATTAAAATTAAAATTAAATTCAAACCCGCAAACAGATTTAAAAAAACAAAAATTTGAGCCCAGGAGAGCGGAAATTCATTCGGGGGGCGTGGGGGGTACGTGGTGGGTACGAAACGTACCCACCACGTACCCCCCAAGGGGTATGAGCGCATAGGCTGAGATTTTTACAAGTGACCACTTAAATTAAAATTCAAATTAAATTCAAATCCGCAAACAGATTTTAAAAAAACAAAAATTTGAGCCCAGGAGAGCGGAAATTCATTCGGGGGGCGTGGGGGTACGTGGTGGGTACGAAACGTACCCACCACGTACCCCCCAAGGGGTATGAGCGCATAGGCTGAGATTTTTACAAGTGACCACTTAAATTAAAATTCAAATTAAATTCAAATCCGCAAACAGATTTAAAAAAAACAAAAATTTGAGCCCAGGAGAGCGGAAATTCATTCGGGGGGCGTGGGGGGTACGTGGTGGGTACGAAACGTACCCACCACGTACCCCCCAAGGGGTATGAGCGCATAGGCTGAGATTTTTACAAGTGACCACTTAAATTAAAATTAAAATTAAATTCAAATCCGCAAACAGATTTAAAAAAACAAAAATTTGAGCCCAGGAGAGCGGAAATTCATTCGGGGGGCGTGGGGGGTACGTGGTGGGTACGAAACGTACCCACCACGTACCCCCCAAGGGGTATGAGCGCATAGGCTGAGATTTTTACAAGTGACCACTTAAATTAAAATTAAAATTAAATTCAAATCCGCAAACAGATTTAAAAAAACAAAAATTTGAGCCCAGGAGAGCGGAAGTTCATTTTGGGGGCGTGGAGTACGTATAGGGTACGTATGGGGTACGATCGTACCCCATACGTACCCCATACTGGGTATGAGCGCATAGGCTGAGATTTTTACAAGTGACCACTTAAATTAAAATTAAAATTAAATTCAAACCCGCAAACAGATTTAAAAAAACAAAAATTTGAGCCCAGGAGAGCGGAAATTCATTCGGGGGGCGTGGGGGGTACGTGGTGGGTACGAAACGTACCCACCACGTACCCCCCAAGGGGTATGAGCGCATAGGCTGAGATTTTTACAAGTGACCACTTAAATTAAAATTCAAATTAAATTCAAATCCGCAAACAGATTTAAAAAAAACAAAAATTTGAGCCCAGGAGAGCGGAAATTCATTCGGGGGGCGTGGGGGGTACGTGGTGGGTACGAAACGTACCCACCACGTACCCCCCAAGGGGTATGAGCGCATAGGCTGAGATTTTTACAAGTGACCACTTAAATTAAAATTCAAATTAAATTCAAATCCGCAAACAGATTTAAAAAAAACAAAAATTTGAGCCCAGGAGAGCGGAAATTCATTCGGGGGGCGTGGGGGGTACGTGGTGGGTACGAAACGTACCCACCACGTACCCCCCAAGGGGTATGAGCGCATAGGCTGAGATTTTTACAAGTGACCACTTAAATTAAAATTCAAATTAAATTCAAATCCGCAAACAGATTTAAAAAACAAAAATTTGAGCCCAGGAGAGCGGAAATTCATTCGGGGGGCGTGGGGGGTACGTGGTGGGTACGATACGTACCCACCACGTACCCCCCAAGGGGTATGAGCGCATAGGCTGAGATTTTTACAAGTGACCACTTAAATTAAAATTAAAATTAAATTCAAATCCGCAAACAGATTTAAAAAAACAAAAATTTGAGCCCAGGAGAGCGGAAGTTCATTTTGGGGGCGTGGAGTACGTATAGGGTACGTATGGGGTACGATCGTACCCCATACGTACCCCATACTGGGTATGAGCGCATAGGCTGAGATTTTTACAAGTGACCACTTAAATTAAAATTCAAATTAAATTCAAATCCGCAAACAGATTTAAAAAAAACAAAAATTTGAGCCCAGGAGAGCGGAAATTCATTCGGGGGGCGTGGGGGGTACGTGGTGGGTACGAAACGTACCCACCACGTACCCCCCAAGGGGTATGAGCGCATAGGCTGAGATTTTTACAAGTGACCACTTAAATTAAAATTCAAATTAAATTCAAATCCGCAAACAGATTTAAAAAACAAAAATTTGAGCCCAGGAGAGCGGAAATTCATTCGGGGGGCGTGGGGGGTACGTGGTGGGTACGAAACGTACCCACCACGTACCCCCCAAGGGGTATGAGTGCATAGGCTGAGATTTTTACAAGTGACCACTTAAATTAAAATTAAAATTAAATTCAAATCCGCAAACAGATTTAAAAAAACAAAAATTTGAGCCCAGGAGAGCGGAAGTTCATTTTGGGGGCGTGGAGTACGTATAGGGTACGTATGGGGTACGATCGTACCCCATACGTACCCCATACTGGGTATGAGCGCATAGGCTGAGATTTTTACAAGTGACCACTTAAATTAAAATTAAAATTAAATTCAAACCCGCAAACAGATTTAAAAAAACAAAAATTTGAGCCCAGGAGAGCGGAAATTCATTCGGGGGGCGTGGGGGGTACGTGGTGGGTACGAAACGTACCCACCACGTACCCCCCAAGGGGTATGAGCGCATAGGCTGAGATTTTTACAAGTGACCACTTAAATTAAAATTCAAATTAAATTCAAATCCGCAAACAGATTTAAAAAAAACAAAAATTTGAGCCCAGGAGAGCGGAAATTCATTCGGGGGGCGTGGGGGGTACGTGGTGGGTACGAAACGTACCCACCACGTACCCCCCAAGGGGTATGAGCGCATAGGCTGAGATTTTTACAAGTGACCACTTAAATTAAAATTAAAATTAAATTCAAATCCGCAAACAGATTTAAAAAAACAAAAATTTGAGCCCAGGAGAGCGGAAGTTCATTTTGGGGGCGTGGAGTACGTATAGGGTACGTATGGGGTACGATCGTACCCCATACGTACCCCATATTGGGTATGAGCGCATAGGCTGAGATTTTTACAAGTGACCACTTAAATTAAAATTAAAATTAAATTCAAACCCGCAAACAGATTTAAAAAAACAAAAATTTGAGCCCAGGAGAGCGGAAATTCATTCGGGGGGCGTGGGGGGTACGTGGTGGGTACGAAACGTACCCACCACGTACCCCCCAAGGGGTATGAGCGCATAGGCTGAGATTTTTACAAGTGACCACTTAAATTAAAATTAAAATTAAATTCAAATCCGCAAACAGATTTAAAAAAACAAAAATTTGAGCCCAGGAGAGCGGAAGTTCATTTTGGGGGCGTGGAGTACGTATAGGGTACGTATGGGGTACGATCGTACCCCATACGTACCCCATACTGGGTATGAGCGCATAGGCTGAGATTTTTACAAGTGACCACTTAAATTAAAATTAAAATTAAATTCAAATCCGCAAACAGATTTAAAAAAACAAAAATTTGAGCCCAGGAGAGCGGAAATTCATTCGGGGGGCGTGGGGGGTACGTGGTGGGTACGAAACGTACCCACCACGTACCCCCCAAGGGGTATGAGCGCATAGGCTGAGATTTTTACAAGTGACCACTTAAATTAAAATTAAAATTAAATTCAAATCCGCAAACAGATTTAAAAAAACAAAAATTTGAGCCCAGGAGAGCGGAAGTTCATTTTGGGGGCGTGGAGTACGTATAGGGTACGTATGGGGTACGATCGTACCCCATACGTACCCCATACTGGGTATGAGCGCATAGGCTGAGATTTTTACAAGTGACCACTTAAATTAAAATTAAAATTAAATTCAAACCCGCAAACAGATTTAAAAAAACAAAAATTTGAGCCCAGGAGAGCGGAAATTCATTCGGGGGGCGTGGGGGGTACGTGGTGGGTACGAAACGTACCCACCACGTACCCCCCAAGGGGTATGAGCGCATAGACTGAGATTTTTACAAGTGACCACTTAAATTAAAATTCAAATTAAATTCAAATCCGCAAACAGATTTAAAAAAAACAAAAATTTGAGCCCAGGAGAGCGGAAATTCATTCGGGGGGCGTGGGGGGTACGTGGTGGGTACGAAACGTACCCACCACGTACCCCCCAAGGGGTATGAGCGCATAGGCTGAGATTTTTACAAGTGACCACTTAAATTAAAATTAAAATTAAATTCAAATCCGCAAACAGATTTAAAAAAACAAAAATTTGAGCCCAAGAGAGCGGAAATTCATTCGGGGGGCGTGGGGGGTACGTGGTGGGTACGAAACGTACCCACCACGTACCCCCCAAGGGGTATGAGCGCATAGGCTGAGATTTTTACAAGTGACCACTTAAATTAAAATTCAAATTAAATTCAAATCCGCAAACAGATTTAAAAAAACAAAAATTTGAGCCCAGGAGAGCGGAAATTCATTCGGGGGGCGTGGGGGGTACGTGGTGGGTACGAAACGTACCCACCACGTACCCCCCAAGGGGTATGAGCGCATAGGCTGAGATTTTTACAAGTGACCACTTAAATTAAAATTCAAATTAAATTCAAATCCGCAAACAGATTTAAAAAAACAAAAATTTGAGCCCAGGAGAGCGGAAATTCATTCGGGGGGCGTGGGGGGTACGTGGTGGGTACGAAACGTACCCACCACGTACCCCCCAAGGGGTATGAGCGCATAGGCTGAGATTTTTACAAGTGACCACTTAAATTAAAATTAAATTCAAATCCGCAAACAAATTTAAAAAAACAAAAATTTGAGCCCAGGAGAGCGGAAGTTCATTTTGGGGGCGTGGAGTACGTATAGGGTACGTATGGGGTACGATCGTACCCATACGTACCCCATACTGGGTATGAGCGCATAGGATGAGATTTTTACAAGTGACCACTTAAATTAAAATTAAAATTAAATTCAAATCCGCAAACAGATTTAATAAAACAAAAATTTGAGCCCAGGAGAGCGGAACTTCATTCGGGGGGCGTGGGGGGTACGTGGTGGGTACGAAACGTACCCACCACGTACCCCCCAAGGGGTATGAGCGCATAGGCTGAGATTTTTACAAGTGACCACTTAAATTAAAATTAAAATTAAATTCAAATCCGCAAACAGATTTAAAAAAACAAAAATTTGAGCCCAGGAGAGCGGAAATTCATTCGGGGGGCGTGGGGGGTACGTGGTGGGTACGAAACGTACCCACCACGTACCCCCCAAGGGGTATGAGCGCATAGGCTGAGATTTTTACAAGTGACCACTTAAATTAAAATTAAATTCAAATCCGCAAACAGATTTAAAAAAACAAAAATTTGAGCCCAGGAGAGCGGAAATTCATTCGGGGGGCGTGTGTGGTACGTGGTGGGTACGAAACGTACCCACCACGTACCCCCCAAGGGGTATGAGCGCATAGGCTGAGATTTTTACAAGTGACCACTTAAATTAAAATTAAAATTAAATTCAAATCCGCAAACAGATTTAAAAAAACAAAAATTTGAGCCCAGGAGAGCGGAAGTTCATTTTGGGGGCGTGGGGTACGTATAGGGTACGTATGGGGTACGATCGTACCCCATACGTACCCCATACTGGGTATGAGCGCATAGGCTGAGATTTTTACAAGTGACCACTTAAATTAAAATTAAAATTAAATTTAAATCCGCAAACAGATTTAAAAAAACAAAAATTTGAGCCCAAGAGAGCGGAAATTCATTCGGGGGGCGTGGGGGGTACGTGGTGGGTACGAAACGTACCCACCACGTACCCCCCAAGGGGTATGAGCGCATAGGCTGAGATTTTTACAAGTGACCACTTAAATTAAAATTAAAATTAAATTTAAATCCGCAAACAGATTTAAAAAAACAAAAATTTGAGCCCAGGAGAGCGGAAATTCATTCGGGGGGCGTGGGTGGTACGTGGTGGGTACGAAACGTACCCACCACGTACCCCCCAAGGGGTATGAGCGCATAGGCTGAGATTTTTACAAGTGACCACTTAAATTAAAATTAAAATTAAATTCAAATCCGCAAACAGATTTAAAAAAACAAAAATTTGAGCCCAGGAGAGCGGAAATTCATTCGGGGGGCGTGGGGGGTACGTGGTGGGTACGAAACGTACCCACCACGTACCCCCCAAGGGGTATGAGCGCATAGGCTGAGATTTTTACAAGTGACCACTTAAATTAAAATTAAAATTAAATTCAAATCCGCAAACAGATTTAAAAAAACAAAAATTTGAGCCCAGGAGAGCGGAACTTCATTCGGGGGGCGTGGGGGGTACGTGGTGGGTACGAAACGTACCCACCACGTACCCCCCAAGGGGTATGAGCGCATAGGCTGAGATTTTTACAAGTGACCACTTAAATTAAAATTAAAATTAAATTCAAATCCGCAAACAGATTTAAAAAAACAAAAATTTGAGCCCAGGAGAGCGGAAATTCATTCGGGGGGCGTGGGTGGTACGTGGTGGGTACGAAACGTACCCACCACGTACCCCCCAAGGGGTATGAGCGCATAGGCTGAGATTTTTACAAGTGACCACTTAAATTAAAATTCAAATTAAATTCAAATCCGCAAACAGATTTAAAAAAACAAAAATTTGAGCCCAGGAGAGCGGAAATTCATTCGGGGGGCGTGGGGGGTACGTGGTGGGTACGAAACGTACCCACCACGTACCCCCCAAGGGGTATGAGCGCATAGGCTGAGATTTTTACAAGTGACCACTTAAATTAAAATTAAAATTAAATTCAAATCCGCAAACAGATTTAAAAAAACAAAAATTTGAGCCCAGGAGAGCGGAAATTCATTCGGGGGGCGTGGGGGGTACGTGGTGGGTACGAAACGTACCCACCACGTACCCCCCAAGGGGTATGAGCGCATAGGCTGAGATTTTTACAAGTGACCACTTAAATTAAAATTAAAATTAAATTTAAATCCGCAAACAGATTTAAAAAAACAAAAATTTGAGCCCAAGAGAGCGGAAATTCATTCGGGGGGCGTGGGGGGTACGTGGTGGGTACGAAACGTACCCACCACGTACCCCCCAAGGGGTATGAGCGCATAGGCTGAGATTTTTACAAGTGACCACTTAAATTAAAATTAAAATTAAATTCAAATCCGCAAACAGATTTAAAAAAACAAAAATTTGAGCCCAGGAGAGCGGAAATTCATTCGGGGGGCGTGGGGGGTACGTGGTGGGTACGAAACGTACCCACCACGTACCCCCCAAGGGGTATGAGCGCATAGGCTGAGATTTTTACAAGTGACCACTTAAATTAAAATTAAATTCAAATCCGCAAACAAATTTAAAAAAACAAAAATTTGAGCCCAGGAGAGCGGAAGTTCATTTTGGGGGCGTGGAGTACGTATAGGGTACGTATGGGGTACGATCGTACCCATACGTACCCCATACTGGGTATGAGCGCATAGGATGAGATTTTTACAAGTGACCACTTAAATTAAAATTAAAATTAAATTCAAATCCGCAAACAGATTTAATAAAACAAAAATTTGAGCCCAGGAGAGCGGAACTTCATTCGGGGGGCGTGGGGGGTACGTGGTGGGTACGAAACGTACCCACCACGTACCCCCCAAGGGGTATGAGCGCATAGGCTGAGATTTTTACAAGTGACCACTTAAATTAAAATTAAAATTAAATTCAAATCCGCAAACAGATTTAAAAAAACAAAAATTTGAGCCCAGGAGAGCGGAAATTCATTCGGGGGGCGTGGGGGGTACGTGGTGGGTACGAAACGTACCCACCACGTACCCCCCAAGGGGTATGAGCGCATAGGCTGAGATTTTTACAAGTGACCACTTAAATTAAAATTAAAATTAAATTTAAATCCGCAAACAGATTTAAAAAAACAAAAATTTGAGCCCAGGAGAGCGGAAATTCATTCGGGGGGCGTGGGTGGTACGTGGTGGGTACGAAACGTACCCACCACGTACCCCCCAAGGGGTATGAGCGCATAGGCTGAGATTTTTACAAGTGACCACTTAAATTAAAATTAAAATTAAATTCAAATCCGCAAACAGATTTAAAAAAACAAAAATTTGAGCCCAGGAGAGCGGAAGTTCATTTTGGGGGCGTGGGGTACGTATAGGGTACGTATGGGGTACGATCGTACCCCATACGTACCCCATACTGGGTATGAGTGCATATGATGAGATTTTTACAAGTGACCACTTAAATTAAAATTAAAATTAAATTCAAACCCGCAAACAGATTTAAAAAAACAAAAATTTGAGCCCAGGAGAGCGGAAATTCATTCGGGGGGCGTGGGGGGTACGTGGTGGGTACGAAACGTACCCACCACGTACCCCCCAAGGGGTATGAGCGCATAGGCTGAGATTTTTACAAGTGACCACTTAAATTAAAATTAAAATTAAATTCAAATCCGCAAACAGATTTAAAAAAACAAAAATTTGAGCCCAGGAGAGCGGAAATTCATTCGGGGGGCGTGGGGGGTACGTGGTGGGTACGAAACGTACCCACCACGTACCCCCCAAGGGGTATGAGCGCATAGGCTGAGATTTTTACAAGTGACCACTTAAATTAAAATTAAAATTAAATTCAAATCCGCAAACAGATTTAAAAAAACAAAAATTTGAGCCCAGGAGAGCGGAAATTCATTCGGGGGGCGTGGGGGGTACGTGGTGGGTACGAAACGTACCCACCACGTACCTCCCAAGGGGTATGTGTGCATAGGCTGAGATTTTTACAAGTGACCACTTAAATTAAAATTCAAATTAAATTCAAATCCGCAAACAGATTTAAAAAAACAAAAATTTGAGCCCAGGAGAGCGGAAATTCATTCGGGGGGCGTGGGGGGTACGTGGTGGGTACGAAACGTACCCACCACGTACCCCCCAAGGGGTATGAGCGCATAGGCTGAGATTTTTACAAGTGACCACTTAAATTAAAATTAAAATTAAATTCAAATCCGCAAACAGATTTAAAAAAACAAAAATTTGAGCCCAGGAGAGCGGAAATTCATTCGGGGGGCGTGGGGGGTACGTGGTGGGTACGAAACGTACCCACCACGTACCCCCCAAGGGGTATGAGCGCATAGGCTGAGATTTTTACAAGTGACCACTTAAATTAAAATTAAAATTAAATTCAAATCCGCAAACAGATTTAAAAAAACAAAAATTTGAGCCCAGGAGAGCGGAAATTCATTCGGGGGGCGTGGGGGGTACGTGGTGGGTACGAAACGTACCCACCACGTACCCCCCAAGGGGTATGAGCGCATAGGCTGAGATTTTTACAAGTGACCACTTAAATTAAAATTAAAATTAAATTCAAATCCGCAAACAGATTTAAAAAAACAAAAATTTGAGCCCAGGAGAGCGGAAATTCATTCGGGGGGCGTGGGGGGTACGTGGTGGGTACGAAACGTACCCACCACGTACCTCCCAAGGGGTATGTGTGCATAGGCTGAGATTTTTACAAGTGACCACTTAAATTAAAATTCAAATTAAATTCAAATCCGCAAACAGATTTAAAAAAACAAAAATTTGAGCCCAGGAGAGCGGAAATTCATTCGGGGGGCGTGGGGGGTACGTGGTGGGTACGAAACGTACCCACCACGTACCCCCCAAGGGGTATGAGCGCATAGGCTGAGATTTTTACAAGTGACCACTTAAATTAAAATTAAAATTAAATTCAAATCCGCAAACAGATTTAAAAAAACAAAAATTTGAGCCCAGGAGAGCGGAAATTCATTCGGGGGGCGTGGGGGGTACGTGGTGGGTACGAAACGTACCCACCACGTACCCCCCAAGGGGTATGAGCGCATAGGCTGAGATTTTTACAAGTGACCACTTAAATTAAAATTAAAATTAAATTCAAATCCGCAAACAGATTTAAAAAAACAAAAATTTGAGCCCAGGAGAGCGGAAATTCATTCGGGGGGCGTGGGGGGTACGTGGTGGGTACGAAACGTACCCACCACGTACCCCCCAAGGGGTATGAGCGCATAGGCTGAGATTTTTACAAGTGACCACTTAAATTAAAATTAAAATTAAATTCAAATCCCCAAACAGATTTAAAAAAACAAAAATTTGAGCCCAGGAGAGCGGAAATTCATTCGGGGGGCGTGGGTGGTACGTGGTGGGTACGAAACGTACCCACCACGTACCCCCCAAGGGGTATGAGCGCATAGGCTGAGATTTTTACAAGTGACCACTTAAATTAAAATTAAAATTAAATTCAAATCCGCAAACAGATTTAAAAAAACAAAAATTTGAGCCCAGGAGAGCGGAAGTTCATTTTGGGGGCGTGGGGTACGTATAGGGTACGTATGGGGTACGATCGTACCCCATACGTACCCCATACTGGGTATGAGTGCATAGGATGAGATTTTTACAAGTGACCACTTAAATTAAAATTAAAATTAAATTCAAACCCGCAAACAGATTTAAAAAAAACAAAAATTTGAGCCCAGGAGAGCGGAAATTCATTCGGGGGGCGTGGGGGGTACGTGGTGGGTACGAAACGTACCCACCACGTACCCCCCAAGGGGTATGAGCGCATAGGCTGAGATTTTTACAAGTGACCACTTAAATTAAAATTAAAATTAAATTCAAATCCCCAAACAGATTTAAAAAAACAAAAATTTGAGCCCAGGAGAGCGGAAATTCATTCGGGGGGCGTGGGTGGTACGTGGTGGGTACGAAACGTACCCACCACGTACCCCCCAAGGGGTATGAGCGCATAGGCTGAGATTTTTACAAGTGACCACTTAAATTAAAATTAAAATTAAATTCAAATCCGCAAACAGATTTAAAAAAACAAAAATTTGAGCCCAGGAGAGCGGAAGTTCATTTTGGGGGCGTGGGGTACGTATAGGGTACGTATGGGGTACGATCGTACCCCATACGTACCCCATACTGGGTATGAGTGCATAAATGAGATTTTTACAAGTGACCACTTAAATTAAAATTAAAATTAAATTCAAACCCGCAAACAGATTTAAAAAAACAAAAATTTGAGCCCAGGAGAGCGGAAATTCATTCGGGGGGCGTGGGGGGTACGTGGTGGGTACGAAACGTACCCACCACGTACCCCCCAAGGGGTATGAGCGCATAGACTGAGATTTTTACAAGTGACCACTTAAATTAAAATTCAAATTAAATTCAAATCCGCAAACAGATTTAAAAAAAACAAAAATTTGAGCCCAGGAGAGCGGAAATTCATTCGGGGGGCGTGGGGGGTACGTGGTGGGTACGAAACGTACCCACCACGTACCCCCCAAGGGGTATGAGCGCATAGGCTGAGATTTTTACAAGTGACCACTTAAATTAAAATTAAAATTAAATTTAAATCCGCAAACAGATTTAAAAAAACAAAAATTTGAGCCCAAGAGAGCGGAAATTCATTCGGGGGGCGTGGGGGGTACGTGGTGGGTACGAAACGTACCCACCACGTACCCCCCAAGGTGTATGAGCGCATAGGCTGAGATTTTTACAAGTGACCACTTAAATTAAAATTCAAATTAAATTCAAATCCGCAAACAGATTTAAAAAAACAAAAATTTGAGCCCAGGAGAGCGGAAATTCATTCGGGGGGCGTGGGGGGTACGTGGTGGGTACGAAACGTACCCACCACGTACCCCCCAAGGGGTATGAGCGCATAGGCTGAGATTTTTACAAGTGACCACTTAAATTAAAATTAAAATTAAATTCAAATCCGCAAACAGATTTAAAAAAACAAAAATTTGAGCCCAGGAGAGCGGAAATTCATTCGGGGGGCGTGGGGGGTACGTGGTGGGTACGAAACGTACCCACCACGTACCCCCCAAGGGGTATGAGCGCATAGGCTGAGATTTTTACAAGTGACCACTTAAATTAAAATTAAAATTAAATTTAAATCCGCAAACAGATTTAAAAAAACAAAAATTTGAGCCCAGGAGAGCGGAAATTCATTCGGGGGGCGTGGGTGGTACGTGGTGGGTACGAAACGTACCCACCACGTACCCCCCAAGGGGTATGAGCGCATAGGCTGAGATTTTTACAAGTGACCACTTAAATTAAAATTAAAATTAAATTCAAATCCGCAAACAGATTTAAAAAAACAAAAATTTGAGCCCAGGAGAGCGGAAGTTCATTTTGGGGGCGTGGGGTACGTATAGGGTACGTATGGGGTACGATCGTACCCCATACGTACCCCATACTGGGTATGAGTGCATATGATGAGATTTTTACAAGTGACCACTTAAATTAAAATTAAAATTAAATTCAAACCCGCAAACAGATTTAAAAAAACAAAAATTTGAGCCCAGGAGAGCGGAAATTCATTCGGGGGGCGTGGGGGGTACGTGGTGGGTACGAAACGTACCCACCACGTACCCCCCAAGGGGTATGAGCGCATAGGCTGAGATTTTTACAAGTGACCACTTAAATTAAAATTAAAATTAAATTCAAATCCGCAAACAGATTTAAAAAAACAAAAATTTGAGCCCAGGAGAGCGGAAATTCATTCGGGGGGCGTGGGGGGTACGTGGTGGGTACGAAACGTACCCACCACGTACCCCCCAAGGGGTATGAGCGCATAGGCTGAGATTTTTACAAGTGACCACTTAAATTAAAATTAAAATTAAATTCAAATCCGCAAACAGATTTAAAAAAACAAAAATTTGAGCCCAGGAGAGCGGAAATTCATTCGGGGGGCGTGGGGGGTACGTGGTGGGTACGAAACATACCCACCACGTACCTCCCAAGGGGTATGTGTGCATAGGCTGAGATTTTTACAAGTGACCACTTAAATTAAAATTCAAATTAAATTCAAATCCGCAAACAGATTTAAAAAAACAAAAATTTGAGCCCAGGAGAGCGGAAATTCATTCGGGGGGCGTGGGGGGTACGTGGTGGGTACGAAACGTACCCACCACGTACCCCCCAAGGGGTATGAGCGCATAGGCTGAGATTTTTACAAGTGACCACTTAAATTAAAATTAAAATTAAATTCAAATCCGCAAACAGATTTAAAAAAACAAAAATTTGAGCCCAGGAGAGCGGAAATTCATTCGGGGGGCGTGGGGGGTACGTGGTGGGTACGAAACGTACCCACCACGTACCCCGCAAGGGGTATGAGCGCATAGGCTGAGATTTTTACAAGTGACCACTTAAATTAAAATTAAAATTAAATTCAAATCCGCAAACAGATTTAAAAAAACAAAAATTTGAGCCCAGGAGAGCGGAAATTCATTCGGGGGGCGTGGGGGGTACGTGGTGGGTACGAAACGTACCCACCACGTACCCCCCAAGGGGTATGAGCGCATAGGCTGAGATTTTTACAAGTGACCACTTAAATTAAAATTAAAATTAAATTCAAATCCGCAAACAGATTTAAAAAAACAAAAATTTGAGCCCAAGAGAGCGGAAATTCATTCGGGGGGCGTGGGGGGTACGTGGTGGGTACGAAACGTACCCACCACGTACCCCCCAAGGGGTATGAGCGCATAGGCTGAGATTTTTACAAGTGACCACTTAAATTAAAATTCAAATTAAATTCAAATCCGCAAACAGATTTAAAAAAACAAAAATTTGAGCCCAGGAGAGCGGAAATTCATTCGGGGGGCGTGGGGGGTACGTGGTGGGTACGAAACGTACCCACCACGTACCCCCCAAGGGGTATGAGCGCATAGGCTGAGATTTTTACAAGTGACCACTTAAATTAAAATTCAAATTAAATTCAAATCCGCAAACAGATTTAAAAAAACAAAAATTTGAGCCCAGGAGAGCGGAAATTCATTCGGGGGACGTGGGGGGTACGTGGTGGGTACGAAACGTACCCACCACGTACCCCCCAAGGGGTATGAGCGCATAGGCTGAGATTTTTACAAGTGACCACTTAAATTAAAATTAAATTCAAATCCGCAAACAAATTTAAAAAAACAAAAATTTGAGCCCAGGAGAGCGGAAGTTCATTTTGGGGGCGTGGAGTACGTATAGGGTACGTATGGGGTACGATCGTACCCATACGTACCCCATACTGGGTATGAGCGCATAGGATGAGATTTTTACAAGTGACCACTTAAATTAAAATTAAAATTAAATTCAAATCCGCAGACAGATTTAATAAAACAAAAATTTGAGCCCAGGAGAGCGGAAATTCATTCGGGGGGCGTGGTGGGTACGTGGTGGGTACGAAACGTACCCACCACGTACCCCCCAAGGGGTATGAGCGCATAGGATGAGATTTTTACAAGTGACCACTTAAATTAAGATTCAAATTAAATTCAAATCCGCAAACAGATTTAAAAAAACAAAAATTTGAGCCCAGGAGAGCGGAAATTCATTCGGGGGGCGTGGTGGGTACGTGGTGGGTACGAAACGTACCCACCACGTACCCCCAAAGGGTATGTGTGCATAGGCTGAGATTTTTACGAGTGACCACTTAAATTAAAATTAAAATTAAATTCAAATCCGCAAACAGATTTAAAAAAACAAAAATTTGAGCCCAGGAGAGCGGAAATTCATTCGGGGGGCGTGGGGGGTACGTGGTGGGTACGAAACGTACCCACCACGTACCCCCCAAGAGGTATGAGCGCATAGGCTGAGATTTTTACAAGTGACCACTTAAATTAAAATTAAAATTAAATTCAAATCCGCAAACAGATTTAATAAAACAAAAATTTGAGCCCAGGAGAGCGGAAATTCATTCGGGGGGCGTGGGGGGTACGTGGTGGGTACGAAACGTACCCACCACGTACCCCCCAAGGGGTATGAGCGCATAGGCTGAGATTTTTACAAGTGACCACTTAAATTAAAATTAAAATTAAAATTAAATTCAAATCCGCAAACAGATTTAAAAAAACAAAAATTTGAGCCCAGGAGAGCGGAAATTCATTCGGGGGGCGTGGGGGGTACGTGGTGGGTACGAAACGTACCCACCACGTACCCCCCAAGGGGTATGAGCGCATAGGATGAGATTTTTACAAGTGACCACTTAAATTAAGATTCAAATTAAATTCAAATCCGCAAACAGATTTAAAAAAAACAAAAATTTGAGCCCAGGAGAGCGGAAATTCATTCGGGGGGCGTGGTGGGTACGTGGTGGGTACGAAACGTACCCACCACGTACCCCCAAAGGGTATGTGTGCATAGGCTGAGATTTTTACAAGTGACCACTTAAATTAAGATTCAAATTAAATTCAAATCCGCAAACAGATTTAAAAAAACAAAAATTTGAGCCCAGGAGAGCGGAAATTCATTCGGGGGGCGTGGGGGGTACGTGGTGGGTACGAAACGTACCCACCACGTACCCCCCAAGGGGTATGAGCGCATAGGATGAGATTTTTACAAGTGACCACTTAAATTAAGATTCAAATTAAATTCAAATCCGCAAACAGATTTAAAAAAAACAAAAATTTGAGCCCAGGAGAGCGGAAATTCATTCGGGGGGCGTGGGGGGTACGTGGTGGGTACGAAACGTACCCACCACGTACCCCGCAAGGGGTATGAGCGCATAGGCTGAGATTTTTACAAGTGACCACTTAAATTAAGATTCAAATTAAATTCAAATCCGCAAACAGATTTAAAAAAACAAAAATTTGAGCCCAGGAGAGCGCAAATTCATTCGGGGGGCGTGGGGGGTACGTGGTGGGTACGAAACGTACCCACCACGTACCCCCCAAGGGGTATGAGCGCATAGGATGAGATTTTTACAAGTGACCACTTAAATTAAGATTCAAATTAAATTCAAATCCGCAAACAGATTTAAAAAAACAAAAATTTGAGCCCAGGAGAGCGGAAATTCATTCGGGGGGCGTGGTGGGTACGTGGTGGGTACGAAACGTACCCACCACGTACCCCCAAAGGGTATGTGTGCATAGGCTGAGATTTTTACGAGTGACCACTTAAATTAAAATTAAAATTAAATTCAAATCCGCAAACAGATTTAAAAAAACAAAAATTTGAGCCCAGGAGAGCGGAAATTCATTCGGGGGGCGTGGGGGGTACGTGGTGGGTACGAAACGTACCCACCACGTACCCCCCAAGAGGTATGAGCGCATAGGCTGAGATTTTTACAAGTGACCACTTAAATTAAAATTAAAATTAAATTCAAATCCGCAAACAGATTTAATAAAACAAAAATTTGAGCCCAGGAGAGCGGAAATTCATTCGGGGGGCGTGGGGGGTACGTGGTGGGTACGAAACGTACCCACCACGTACCCCCCAAGGGGTATGAGCGCATAGGCTGAGATTTTTACAAGTGACCACTTAAATTAAAATTAAAATTAAAATTAAATTCAAATCCGCAAACAGATTTAAAAAAACAAAAATTTGAGCCCAGGAGAGCGGAAATTCATTCGGGGGGCGTGGGGGGTACGTGGTGGGTACGAAACGTACCCACCACGTACCCCCCAAGGGGTATGAGCGCATAGGATGAGATTTTTACAAGTGACCACTTAAATTAAGATTCAAATTAAATTCAAATCCGCAAACAGATTTAAAAAAAACAAAAATTTGAGCCCAGGAGAGCGGAAATTCATTCGGGGGGCGTGGTGGGTACGTGGTGGGTACGAAACGTACCCACCACGTACCCCCAAAGGGTATGTGTGCATAGGCTGAGATTTTTACAAGTGACCACTTAAATTAAAATTAAAATTAAATTCAAATACGCAAACAGATTTAAAAAAACAAAAATTTGAGCCCAGGAGAGCGGAAATTCATTCGGGGGGCGTGGGTGGTACGTGGTGGGTACGAAACGTACCCACCACGTACCCCCTAAGAGGTATGAGCGCATAGGCTGAGATTTTTACAAGTGACCACTTAAATTAAAATTAAAATTAAATTCAAATCCGCAAACAGATTTAATAAAACAAAAATTTGAGCCCAGGAGAGCGGAAATTCATTCGGGGGGCGTGGGGGGTACGTGGTGGGTACGAAACGTACCCACCACGTACCCCCCAAGGGGTATGAGCGCATAGGCTGAGATTTTTACAAGTGACCACTTAAATTAAAATTAAAATTAAATTCAAATCCGCAAACAGATTTAAAAAAACAAAAATTTGAGCCCAGGAGAGCGGAAATTCATTCGGGGGGCGTGGGGGGTACGTGGTGGGTACGAAACGTACCCACCACGTACCCCCCAAGGGGTATGAGCGCATAGGCTGAGATTTTTACAAGTGACCACTTAAATTAAAATTAAAATTAAATTCAAATCCGCAAACAGATTTAAAAAAACAAAAATTTGAGCCCAGGAGAGCGGAAATTCATTCGGGGGGCGTGGGGGGTACGTGGTGGGTACGAAACGTACCCACCACGTACCCCCCAAGGGGTATGAGCGCATAGGCTGAGATTTTTACAAGTGACCACTTAAATTAAAATTAAAATTAAATTCAAATCCGCAAACAGATTTAAAAAAACAAAAATTTGAGCCCAGGAGAGCGGAAATTCATTCGGGGGGCGTGGGGGGTACGTGGTGGGTACGAAACGTACCCACCACGTACCCCCCAAGGGGTATGAGCGCATAGGCTGAGATTTTTACAAGTGACCACTTAAATTAAAATTAAAATTAAAATTAAATTCAAATCCGCAAACAGATTTAAAAAAACAAAAATTTGAGCCCAGGAGAGCGGAAATTCATTCGGGGGGCGTGGGGGGTACGTGGTGGGTACGAAACGTACCCACCACGTACCCCCCAAGGGGTATGAGCGCATAGGATGAGATTTTTACAAGTGACCACTTAAATTAAGATTCAAATTAAATTCAAATCCGCAAACAGATTTAAAAAAACAAAAATTTGAGCCCAGGAGAGCGGAAGTTCATTTTGGGGGCGTGGAGTAAGTATAGGGTACGTATGGGGTACGATCGTACCCCATACGTACCCCATACTGGGTATGAGCGCATAGGATGAGATTTTTACAAGTGACCACTTAAATTAAAATTCAAATTAAATTCAAATCCGCAAACAGATTTAGAAAAACAAAAATTTGAGCCCAGGAGAGCGGAAGTTCATTTTGGGGGCGTGGAGTAAGTATAGGGTACGTATGGGGTACGATCGTACCCCATACGTACCCCATACTGGGTATGAGCGCATAGGATGAGATTTTTACAAGTGACCACTTAAATTAAAATTAAAATTAAATTCAAATCCGCAAACAGATTTAAAAGAACAAAAATTTGAGCCCAGGAGAGCGGAAATTCATTCGGGGGGCGTGGGGGGTACGTGGTGGGTACGAAACGTACCCACCACGTACCCTCCAAGGGGTATGAGTGCATAGGCTGAGATTTTTACAAGTGACCACTTAAATTAAAATTCAAATTAAATTCAAATCCGCAAACAGATTTAAAAAAACAAAAATTTGAGCCCAGGAGAGCGGAAATTCATTCGGGGGGCGTGGGGGATACGTGGTGGGTACGAAACGTACCCACCACGTACCCCCGAAGGGGTATGAGTGCATTGGCTGAGATTTTTACAAGTGACCACTTAAATTAAAATTAAAATTAAATTCAAATCCGCAAACAGATTTAAAAAAACAAAAATTTGAGCCCAGGAGAGCGGAAATTCATTCGGGGGGCGTGGGGGGTACGTGGTGGGTACGAAACGTACCCACCACGTACCCTCCAAGGGGTATGAGTGCATAGGCTGAGATTTTTACAAGTGACCACTTAAATTAAAAATCAAATTAAATTCAAATCCGCAAACAGATTTAAAAGAACAAAAATTTGAGCCCAGGAGAGCGGAAATTCATTCGGGGGGCGTGGGGGGTACGTGGTGGGTACGAAACGTACCCACCACGTACCCCGCAAGGGGTATGAGCGCATAGGCTGAGATTTTTACAAGTGACCACTTAAATTAAAATTCAAATTAAATTCAAATCCGCAAACAGATTTAAAAAAACAAAAATTTGAGCCCAGGAGAGCGGAAATTCATTCGGGGGGCGTGGGGGATACGTGGTGGGTACGAAACGTACCCACCACGTACCCCCGAAGGGGTATGAGTGCATTGGCTGAGATTTTTACAAGTGACCACTTAAATTAAAATTAAAATTAAATTCAAATCCGCAAACAGATTTAAAAGAACAAAAATTTGAGCCCAGGAGAGCGGAAATTCATTCGGGGGGCGTGGGGGGTACGTGGTGGGTACGAAACGTACCCACTACGTACCCTCCAAGGGGTATGAGTGCATAGGCTGAGATTTTTACAAGTGACCACTTAAATTAAAATTCAAATTAAATTCAAATCCGCAAACAGATTTAAAAGAACAAAAATTTGAGCCCAGGAGAGCGGAAATTCATTCGGGGGGCGTGGGGGGTACGTGGTGGGTACGAAACGTACCCACCACGTACCCCGCAAGGGGTATGAGCGCATAGGCTGAGATTTTTACAAGTGACCACTTAAATTAAAATTAAAATTAAATTCAAATCCGCAAACAGATTTAAAAAAACAAAAATTTGAGCCCAGGAGAGCGGAAATTCATTCGGGGGGCGTGGGGGTACGTGGTGGGTACGAAACGTACCCACCACGTACCCCCCAAGGGGTATGAGCGCATAGGCTGAGATTTTTACAAGTGACCACTTAAATTAAAATTCAAATTAAGTTCAAATCCGCAAACAGATTTAAAAAAACAAAAATTTGAGCCCAGGAGAGCGGAAATTCATTCGGGGGGCGTGGGGGGTACGTGGTGGGTACGAAACGTACCCACCACGTACCCCCCAAAGGGTATGTGTGCATAGGCTGAGATTTTTACGAGTGACCACTTAAATTAAAATTAAATTCAAATCCGCAAACAGATTTAAAAAAACAAAAATTTGAGCCCAGGAGAGCGGAAATTCATTCGGGGGGCGTGGGTGGTACGTGGTGGGTACGAAACGTACCCACCACGTACCCCCCAAGGGGTATGAGCGCATAGGCTGAGATTTTTAAAAGTGACCACTTAAATTAAAATTAAAATTAAATTCAAACCCGCAAACAGATTTAAAAAAACAAAAATTTGAGCCCAGGAGAGCGGAAATTCATTCGGGGGGCGTGGAGGGTACGTGGTGGGTACGAAACGTACCCACCACGTACCCCCCAAGGGGTATGAGCGCATAGGCTGAGATTTTTACAAGTGACCACTTAAATTAAAATTAAAATTAAATTCAAATCCGCAAACAGATTTAAAAAAACAAAAATTTGAGCCCAGGAGAGCGGAAGTTCATTTTGGGGGCGTGGAGTACGTATAGGGTACGTATGGGGTACGATCGTACCCCATACGTACCCCATACTGGGTATGAGCGCATAGGCTGAGATTTTTACAAGTGACCACTTAAATTAAAATTCAAATTAAATTCAAATCCGCAAACAGATTTAAAAAAAACAAAAATTTGAGCCCAGGAGAGCGGAAATTCATTCGGGGGGCGTGGGGGGTACGTGGTGGGTACGAAACGTACCCACCACGTACCCCGCAAGGGGTATGAGCGCATAGGCTGAGATTTTTACAAGTGACCACTTAAATTAAAATTAAAATTAAATTCAAATCCGCAAACAGATTTAAAAAAACAAAAATTTGAGCCCAGGAGAGCGGAAATTCATTCGGGGGGCGTGGGGGGTACGTGGTGGGTACGAAACGTACCCACCACGTACCCCCCAAGGGGTATGAGCGCATAGGCTGAGATTTTTACAAGTGACCACTTAAATTAAAATTCAAATTAAGTTCAAATCCGCAAACAGATTTAAAAAAACAAAAATTTGAGCCCAGGAGAGCGGAAATTCATTCGGGGGGCGTGGGGGGTACGTGGTGGGTACGAAACGTACCCACCACGTACCCCCCAAAGGGTATGTGTGCATAGGCTGAGATTTTTACGAGTGACCACTTAAATTAAAATTAAATTCAAATCCGCAAACAGATTTAAAAAAACAAAAATTTGAGCCCAGGAGAGCGGAAATTCATTCGGGGGGCGTGGGTGGTACGTGGTGGGTACGAAACGTACCCACCACGTACCCCCCAAGGGGTATGAGCGCATAGGCTGAGATTTTTACAAGTGACCACTTAAATTAAAATTAAAATTAAATTCAAACCCGCAAACAGATTTAAAAAAACAAAAATTTGAGCCCAGGAGAGCGGAAATTCATTCGGGGGGCGTGGGGGGTACGTGGTGGGTACGAAACGTACCCACCACGTACCCCCCAAGGGGTATGAGCGCATAGGCTGAGATTTTTACAAGTGACCACTTAAATTAAAATTAAAATTAAATTCAAATCCGCAAACAGATTTAAAAAAACAAAAATTTGAGCCCAGGAGAGCGGAAGTTCATTTTGGGGGCGTGGAGTACGTATAGGGTACGTATGGGGTACGATCGTACCCCATACGTACCCCATACTGGGTATGAGCGCATAGGCTGAGATTTTTACAAGTGACCACTTAAATTAAAATTCAAATTAAATTCAAAACCGCAAACAGATTTAAAAAAAACAAAAATTTGAGCCCAGGAGAGCGGAAATTCATTCGGGGGGCGTGGGGGGTACGTGGTGGGTACGAAACGTACCCACCACGTACCCCCCAAGGGGTATGAGCGCATAGGCTGAGATTTTTACAAGTGACCACTTAAATTAAAATTAAAATTAAATTCAAATCCGCAAACAGATTTAAAAGAACAAAAATTTGAGCCCAGGAGAGCGGAAATTCATTCGGGGGGCGTGGGGGTACGTGGTGGGTACGAAACGTACCCACCACGTACCCCCCAAGGGGTATGAGCGCATAGGCTGAGATTTTTACAGGTGACCACTTAAATTAAAATTAAAATTAAATTCAAATCCGCAAACAGATTTAGAAAAACAAAAATTTGAGCCCAGGAGAGCGGAAATTCATTTGAGGGGCGTGGGGGTACGTGGTGGGTACGAAACGTACCCACCACGTACCCTCCAAGGGGTATGAGTGCATAGGCTGAGATTTTTACAAGTGACCACTTAAATTAAAATTAAAATTAAATTCAAATCCGTAAACAGATTTAAAAAAACAAAAATTTGAGCCCAGGAGAGCGGAAATTCATTCGGGGCGCGTGGGGGGTACGTGGTGGGTACGAAACGTACCCACCACGTACCCCCCAAGGGGTATGAGCGCATAGGCTGAGATTTTTACAAGTGACCACTTAAATTAAAATTCAAATTAAATTCAAATCCGCAAACAGATTTAAAAAAAACAAAAATTTGAGCCCAGGAGAGCGGAAATTCATTCGGGGGGCGTGGGGGGTACGTGGTGGGTACGAAACGTACCCACCACGTACCCCCCAAGGGGTATGAGCGCATAGGCTGAGATTTTTACAAGTGACCACTTAAATTAAAATTAAAATTAAATTCAAATCCGCAAACAGATTTAAAAGAACAAAAATTTGAGCCCAGGAGAGCGGAAATTCATTCGGGGGGCGTGGGGGGTACGTGGTGGGTACGAAACGTACCCACCACGTACCCCCCAAGGGGTATGAGCGCATAGGCTGAGATTTTTACAGGTGACCACTTAAATTAAAATTAAAATTAAATTCAAATCCGCAAACAGATTTAGAAAAACAAAAATTTGAGCCCAGGAGAGCGGAAATTCATTCGAGGGGCGTGGGGGGTACGTGGTGGGTACGAAACGTACCCACCACGTACCCTCCAAGGGGTATGAGTGCATAGGCTGAGATTTTTACAAGTGACCACTTAAATTAAAATTAAAATTAAATTCAAATCCGCAAACAGATTTAAAAGAACAAAAATTTGAGCCCAGGAGAGCGGAAATTCATTCGGGGGGCGTGGGGGGTACGTGGTGGGTACGAAACGTACCCACCACGTACCCCCCAAGGGGTATGAGCGCATAGGCTGAGATTTTTACAGGTGAACACTTAAATTAAAATTAAAATTAAATTCAAATCCGCAAACAGATTTAGAAAAACAAAAATTTGAGCCCAGGAGAGCGGAAATTCATTCGAGGGGCGTGGGGGGTACGTGGTGGGTACGAAACGTACCCACCACGTACCCCCCAAGGGGTATGAGCGCATAGGCTGAGATTTTTACATGTGACCACTTAAATTAAAATTAAAATTAAATTCAAATCCGCAAACAGATTTAGAAAAACAAAAATTTGAGCCCAGGAGAGCGGAAATTCATTCGGGGGGCGTGGGGGGTACGAAACGTACCCACCACGTACCCCCCAAGGGGTATGAGCGCATAGGCTGAGATTTTTACAAGTGACCACTTAAATTAAAATTAAAATTAAATTCAAATCCGCAAACAGATTTAAAAGAACAAAAATTTGAGCCCAGGAGAGCGGAAATTCATTCGGGGGGCGTGAGGGGTACGTGGTGGGTACGAAACGTACCCACCACGTACCCCCCAAGGGGTTTGATCGCATAGGCTGAGATTTTTACAAGTGACCACTTAAATTAAAATTAAAATTAAATTCAAATCCGCAAACAGATTTAAAAAAACAAAAATTTGAGCCCAGGAGAGCGGAAATTCATTCGGGGGGCGTGGGGGGTACGTGGTGGGTACGAAACGTACCCACCACGTACCCCCCAAGGGGTATGAGCGCATAGGCTGAGATTTTTACAAGTGACCACTTAAATTAAAATTAAAATTAAATTCAAATCCGCAAACAGATTTAAAAAAACAAAAATTT
Organism: Beris morrisii; assembly: GCA_951812415.1. Lineage (NCBI taxonomy): Eukaryota > Metazoa > Arthropoda > Insecta > Diptera > Stratiomyidae > Beris > Beris morrisii. The sequence continues at coordinate 112,575,581 of OX638312.1, read as the reverse complement.
GAGCCCAGGAGAGCGGAAATTCATTCGGGGGGCGTGGGTGGTACGTGGTGGGTACGAAACGTACCCACCACGTACCCCCCAAGGGGTATGAGCGCATAGGCTGAGATTTTTACAAGTGACCACTTAAATTAAAATTCAAATTAAATTCAAACCCGCGAACAGATTTAAAAAAACAAAAATTTGAGCCCAGGAGAGCGGAAATTCATTCGGGGGGCGTGGGGGGTACGTGGTGGGTACGAAACGTACCCACCACGTACCCCCCAAGGGGTATGAGCGCATAGACTGAGATTTTTACAAGTGACCACTTAAATTAAAATTCAAATTAAATTCAAATCCGCAAACAGATTTAAAAGAACAAAAATTTGAGCCCAGGAGAGCGGAAATTCATTCGGGGGGCGTGGGGGGTACGTGGTGGGTACGAAACGTACCCACCACGTACCCCCCAAGGGGTATGAGCGCATAGGCTGAGATTTTTACAGGTGACCACTTAAATTAAAATTAAAATTAAATTCAAATCCGCAAACAGATTTAGAAAAACAAAAATTTGAGCCCAGGAGAGCGGAAATTCATTCGAGGGGCGTGGGGGGTACGTGGTGGGTACGAAACGTACCCACCACGTACCCTCCAAGGGGTATGAGTGCATAGGCTGAGATTTTTACAAGTGACCACTTAAATTAAAATTAAAATTAAATTCAAATCCGCAAACAGATTTAAAAGAACAAAAATTTGAGCCCAGGAGAGCGGAAATTCATTCGGGGGGCGTGGGGGGTACGTGGTGGGTACGAAACGTACCCACCACGTACCCCCCAAGGGGTATGAGCGCATAGGCTGAGATTTTTACAGGCGACCACTTAAATTAAAATTAAAATTAAATTCAAATCCGCAAACAGATTTAGAAAAACAAAAATTTGAGCCCAGGAGAGCGGAAATTCATTCGAGGGGCGTGGGGGGTACGTGGTGGGTACGAAACGTACCCACCACGTACCCCCCAAGGGGTATGAGCGCATAGGCTGAGATTTTTACAAGTGACCACTTAAATTAAAATTAAAATTAAATTCAAATCCGCAAACAGATTTAAAAGAACAAAAATTTGAGCCCAGGAGAGCGGAAATTCATTCGGGGGGCGTGAGGGGTACGTGGTGGGTACGAAACGTACCCACCACGTACCCCCCAAGGGGTATGAGCGCATAGGCTGAGATTTTTACAAGTGACCACTTAAATTAAAATTAAAATTAAATTCAAATCCGCAAACAGATTTAAAAAAACAAAAATTTGAGCCCAGGAGAGCGGAAGTTCATTTTGGGGGCGTGGAGTACGTATAGGGTACGTATGGGGTCCGATCGTACCCCATACGTACCCCATACTGGGTATGAGCGCATAGGCTGAGATTTATACAAGTGACCACTTAAATTAAAATTCAAATTAAATTCAAATCCGCAAACAGATTTAAAAAAAACAAAAATTTGAGCCCAGGAGAGCGGAAATTCATTCGGGGGGCGTGGGGGGTACGTGGTGGGTACGAAACGTACCCACCACGTACCCCCCAAGGGGTATGAGCGCATAGGCTGAGATTTTTACAAGTGACCACTTAAATTAAAATTAAAATTAAATTCAAATCCGCAAACAGATTTAAAAGAACAAAAATTTGAGCCCAGGAGAGCGGAAATTCATTCGGGGGGCGTGGGGGGTACGTGGTGGGTACGAAACGTACCCACCACGTACCCCCCAAGGGGTATGAGCGCATAGGCTGAGATTTTTACAGGTGACCACTTAAATTAAAATTAAAATTAAATTCAAATCCGCAAACAGATTTAGAAAAACAAAAATTTGAGCCCAGGAGAGCGGAAATTCATTCGAGGGGCGTGGGGGTACGTGGTGGGTACGAAACGTACCCACCACGTACCCTCCAAGGGGTATGAGTGCATAGGCTGAGATTTTTACAAGTGACCACTTAAATTAAAATTAAAATTAAATTCAAATCCGTAAACAGATTTAAAAAAACAAAAATTTGAGCCCAGGAGAGCGGAAATTCATTCGGGGCGCGTGGGGGGTACGTGGTGGGTACGAAACGTACCCACCACGTACCCCCCAAGGGGTATGAGCGCATAGGCTGAGATTTTTACAAGTGACCACTTAAATTAAAATTCAAATTAAATTCAAATCCGCAAACAGATTTAAAAAAAACAAAAATTTGAGCCCAGGAGAGCGGAAATTCATTCGGGGGGCGTGGGGGGTACGTGGTGGGTACGAAACGTACCCACCACGTACCCCCCAAGGGGTATGAGCGCATAGGCTGAGATTTTTACAAGTGACCACTTAAATTAAAATTAAAATTAAATTCAAATCCGCAAACAGATTTAAAAGAACAAAAATTTGAGCCCAGGAGAGCGGAAATTCATTCGGGGGGCGTGGGGGGTACGTGGTGGGTACGAAACGTACCCACCACGTACCCCCCAAGGGGTATGAGCGCATAGGCTGAGATTTTTACAGGTGACCACTTAAATTAAAATTAAAATTAAATTCAAATCCGCAAACAGATTTAGAAAAACAAAAATTTGAGCCCAGGAGAGCGGAAATTCATTCGAGGGGCGTGGGGGGTACGTGGTGGGTACGAAACGTACCCACCACGTACCCTCCAAGGGGTATGAGTGCATAGGCTGAGATTTTTACAAGTGACCACTTAAATTAAAATTAAAATTAAATTCAAATCCGCAAACAGATTTAAAAGAACAAAAATTTGAGCCCAGGAGAGCGGAAATTCATTCGGGGGGCGTGGGGGGTACGTGGTGGGTACGAAACGTACCCACCACGTACCCCCCAAGGGGTATGAGCGCATAGGCTGAGATTTTTACAGGTGACCACTTAAATTAAAATTAAAATTAAATTCAAATCCGCAAACAGATTTAGAAAAACAAAAATTTGAGCCCAGGAGAGCGGAAATTCATTCGAGGGGCGTGGGGGGTACGTGGTGGGTACGAAACGCACCCACCACGTACCCCCCAAGGGGTATGAGCGCATAGGCTGAGATTTTTACATGTGACCACTTAAATTAAAATTAAAATTAAATTCAAATCCGCAAACAGATTTAGAAAAACAAAAATTTGAGCCCAGGAGAGCGGAAATTCATTCGGGGGGCGTGGGGGGTACGAAACGTACCCACCACGTACCCCCCAAGGGGTATGAGCGCATAGGCTGAGATTTTTACAAGTGACCACTTAAATTAAAATTAAAATTAAATTCAAATCCGCAAACAGATTTAAAAGAACAAAAATTTGAGCCCAGGAGAGCGGAAATTCATTCGGGGGGCGTGAGGGGTACGTGGTGGGTACGAAACGTACCCACCACGTACCCCCCAAGGGGTTTGATCGCATAGGCTGAGATTTTTACAAGTGACCACTTAAATTAAAATTAAAATTAAATTCAAATCCGCAAACAGATTTAAAAAAACAAAAATTTGAGCCCAGGAGAGCGGAAATTCATTCGGGGGGCGTGGGTGGTACGTGGTGGGTACGAAACGTACCCACCACGTACCCCCCAAGGGGTATGAGCGCATAGGCTGAGATTTTTACAAGTGACCACTTAAATTAAAATTCAAATTAAATTCAAACCCGCGAACAGATTTAAAAAAACAAAAATTTGAGCCCAGGAGAGCGGAAATTCATTCGGGGGGCGTGGGGGGTACGTGGTGGGTACGAAACGTACCCACCACGTACCCCCCAAGGGGTATGAGCGCATAGACTGAGATTTTTACAAGTGACCACTTAAATTAAAATTCAAATTAAATTCAAATCCGCAAACAGATTTAAAAGAACAAAAATTTGAGCCCAGGAGAGCGGAAATTCATTCGGGGGGCGTGGGGGGTACGTGGTGGGTACGAAACGTACCCACCACGTACCCCCCAAGGGGTATGAGCGCATAGGCTGAGATTTTTACAGGTGACCACTTAAATTAAAATTAAAATTAAATTCAAATCCGCAAACAGATTTAGAAAAACAAAAATTTGAGCCCAGGAGAGCGGAAATTCATTCGAGGGGCGTGGGGGGTACGTGGTGGGTACGAAACGTACCCACCACGTACCCTCCAAGGGGTATGAGTGCATAGGCTGAGATTTTTACAAGTGACCACTTAAATTAAAATTAAAATTAAATTCAAATCCGCAAACAGATTTAAAAGAACAAAAATTTGAGCCCAGGAGAGCGGAAATTCATTCGGGGGGCGTGGGGGGTACGTGGTGGGTACGAAACGTACCCACCACGTACCCCCCAAGGGGTATGAGCGCATAGGCTGAAATTTTTACAGGTGACCACTTAAATTAAAATTAAAATTAAATTCAAATCCGCAAACAGATTTAGAAAAACAAAAATTTGAGCCCAGGAGAGCGGAAATTCATTCGAGGGGCGTGGGGGGTACGTGGTGGGTACGAAACGTACCCACCACGTACCCCCCAAGGGGTATGAGCGCATAGGCTGAGATTTTTACAGGTGACCACTTAAATTAAAATTAAAATTAAATTCAAATCCGCAAACAGATTTAGAAAAACAAAAATTTGAGCCCAGGAGAGCGGAAATTCATTCGGGGGGCGTGGGGGGTACGAAACGTACCCACCACGTACCCCCCAAGGGGTTTGATCGCATAGGCTGAGATTTTTACAAGTGACCACTTAAATTAAAATTAAAATTAAATTCAAATCCGCAAACAGATTTAAAAAAACAAAAATTTGAGCCCAGGAGAGCGGAAATTCATTCGGGGCGCGTGGGGGGTACGAGGTGGGTACGAAACGTACCCACCACGTACCCCCCAAGGGGTATGAGCGCATAGGCTGAGATTTTCACAAGTGACCACTTAAATTAAAATTCAAATTAAATTCAAATCCGCAAACAGATTTAAAAGAACAAAAATTTGAGCCCAGGAGAGCGGAAATTCATTCGGGGGGCGTGGGGGGTACGTGGTGGGTACGAAACGTACCCACCACGTACCCCCCAAGGGGTATGAGCGCATAGGCTGAAATTTTTACAGGTGACCACTTAAATTAAAATTAAAATTAAATTCAAATCCGCAAACAGATTTAGAAAAACAAAAATTTGAGCCCAGGAGAGCGGAAATTCATTCAAAGGGCCTGGGGGGTACGTGGTGGGTACGAAACGTACCCACCACGTACCCCCCAAGGGGTATGAGCGCATAGGCTGAGATTTTTACAGGTGACCACTTAAATTAAAATTAAAATTAAATTCAAATCCGCAAACAGATTTAGAAAAACAAAAATTTGAGCCCAGGAGAGCGGAAATTCATTCGGGGGGCGTGGGGGGTACGAAACGTACCCACCACGTACCCCCCAAGGGGTTTGATCGCATAGGCTGAGATTTTTACAAGTGACCACTTAAATTAAAATTAAAATTAAATTCAAATCCGCAAACAGATTTAGAAAAACAAAAATTTGAGCCCAGGAGAGCGGAAATTCATTCGAGGGGCGTGGGGGTACGTGGTGGGTACGAAACGTACCCACCACGTACCCTCCAAGGGGTATGAGTGCATAGGCTGAGATTTTTACAAGTGACCACTTAAATTAAAATTAAAATTAAATTCAAATCCGCAAACAGATTTAAAAAAACAAAAATTTGAGCCCAGGAGAGCGGAAATTCATTCGGGGCGCGTGGGGGGTACGAGGTGGGTACGAAACGTACCCACCACGTACCCCCCAAGGGGTATGAGCGCATAGGCTGAGATTTTCACAAGTGACCACTTAAATTAAAATTCAAATTAAATTCAAATCCGCAAACAGATTTAAAAAAAACAAAAATTTGAGCCCAGGAGAGCGGAAATTCATTCGGGGGGCGTGGGGGGTACGTGGTGGGTACGAAACGTACCCACCACGTACCCCCCAAGGGGTATGAGCGCATAGGCTGAGATTTTTACAAGTGACCACTTAAATTAAAATTAAAATTAAATTCAAATCCGCAAACAGATTTAAAAGAACAAAAATTTGAGCCCAGGAGAGCGGAAATTCATTCGGGGGGCGTGGGGGGTACGTGGTGGGTACGAAACGTACCCACCACGTACCCCCCAAGGGGTATGAGCGCATAGGCTGAGATTTTTACAGGTGACCACTTAAATTAAAATTAAAATTAAATTCAAATCCGCAAACAGATTTAGAAAAACAAAAATTTGAGCCCAGGAGAGCGGAAATTCATTCGAGGGGCGTGGGGGGTACGTGGTGGGTACGAAACGTACCCACCACGTACCCTCCAAGGGGTATGAGTGCATAGGCTGAGATTTTTACAAGTGACCACTTAAATTAAAATTAAAATTAAATTCAAATCCGCAAACAGATTTAAAAAAACAAAAATTTGAGCCCAGGAGAGCGGAAATTCATTCGGGGCGCGTGGGGGGTACGTGGTGGGTACGAAACGTACCCACCACGTACCCTCCAAGGGGTATGAGTGCATAGGCTGAGATTTTTACAAGTGACCACTTAAATTAAAATTAAAATTAAATTCAAATCCGCAAACAGATTTAAAAGAACAAAAATTTGAGCCCAGGAGAGCGGAAATTCATTCGGGGGGCGTGGGGGGTACGTGGTGGGTACGAAACGTACCCACCACGTACCCCCCAAGGGGTATGAGCGCATAGGCTGAAATTTTTACAGGTGACCACTTAAATTAAAATTAAAATTAAATTCAAATCCGCAAACAGATTTAGAAAAACAAAAATTTGAGCCCAGGAGAGCGGAAATTCATTCGAGGGGCGTGGGGGGTACGTGGTGGGTACGAAACGTACCCACCACGTACCCTCCAAGGGGTATGAGTGCATAGGCTGAGATTTTTACAAGTGACCACTTAAATTAAAATTAAAATTAAATTCAAATCCGCAAACAGATTTAAAAGAACAAAAATTTGAGCCCAGGAGAGCGGAAATTCATTCGGGGGGCGTGGGGGGTACGTGGTGGGTACGAAACGTACCCACCACGTACCCCCCAAGGGGTATGAGCGCATAGGCTGAAATTTTTACAGGTGACCACTTAAATTAAAATTAAAATTAAATTCAAATCCGCAAACAGATTTAGAAAAACAAAAATTTGAGCCCAGGAGAGCGGAAATTCATTCGAGGGGCGTGGGGGGTACGTGGTGGGTACGAAACGTACCCACCACGTACCCCCCAAGGGGTATGAGCGCATAGGCTGAGATTTTTACAGGTGACCACTTAAATTAAAATTAAAATTAAATTCAAATCCGCAAACAGATTTAGAAAAACAAAAATTTGAGCCCAGGAGAGCGGAAATTCATTCGGGGGGCGTGGGGGGTACGAAACGTACCCACCACGTACCCCCCAAGGGGTTTGATCGCATAGGCTGAGATTTTTACAAGTGACCACTTAAATTAAAATTAAAATTAAATTCAAATCCGCAAACAGATTTAGAAAAACAAAAATTTGAGCCCAGGAGAGCGGAAATTCATTCGAGGGGCGTGGGGGTACGTGGTGGGTACGAAACGTACCCACCACGTACCCTCCAAGGGGTATGAGTGCATAGGCTGAGATTTTTACAAGTGACCACTTAAATTAAAATTAAAATTAAATTCAAATCCGCAAACAGATTTAAAAAAACAAAAATTTGAGCCCAGGAGAGCGGAAATTCATTCGGGGCGCGTGGGGGGTACGAGGTGGGTACGAAACGTACCCACCACGTACCCCCCAAGGGGTATGAGCGCATAGGCTGAGATTTTCACAAGTGACCACTTAAATTAAAATTCAAATTAAATTCAAATCCGCAAACAGATTTAAAAAAAACAAAAATTTGAGCCCAGGAGAGCGGAAATTCATTCGGGGGGCGTGGGGGGTACGTGGTGGGTACGAAACGTACCCACCACGTACCCCCCAAGGGGTATGAGCGCATAGGCTGAGATTTTTACAAGTGACCACTTAAATTAAAATTAAAATTAAATTCAAATCCGCAAACAGATTTAAAAGAACAAAAATTTGAGCCCAGGAGAGCGGAAATTCATTCGGGGGGCGTGGGGGGTACGTGGTGGGTACGAAACGTACCCACCACGTACCCCCCAAGGGGTATGAGCGCATAGGCTGAGATTTTTACAGGTGACCACTTAAATTAAAATTAAAATTAAATTCAAATCCGCAAACAGATTTAGAAAAACAAAAATTTGAGCCCAGGAGAGCGGAAATTCATTCGAGGGGCGTGGGGGGTACGTGGTGGGTACGAAACGTACCCACCACGTACCCTCCAAGGGGTATGAGTGCATAGGCTGAGATTTTTACAAGTGACCACTTAAATTAAAATTAAAATTAAATTCAAATCCGCAAACAGATTTAAAAAAACAAAAATTTGAGCCCAGGAGAGCGGAAATTCATTCGGGGCGCGTGGGGGGTACGTGGTGGGTACGAAACGTACCCACCACGTACCCCCCAAGGGGTATGAGCGCATAGGCTGAGATTTTCACAAGTGACCACTTAAATTAAAATTCAAATTAAATTCAAATCCGCAAACAGATTTAAAAAAAACAAAAATTTGAGCCCAGGAGAGCGGAAATTCATTCGGGGGGCGTGGGGGGTACGTGGTGGGTACGAAACGTACCCACCACGTACCCCCCAAGGGGTATGAGCGCATAGGCTGAGATTTTTACATGTGACCACTTAAATTAAAATTAAAATTAAATTCAAATCCGCAAACAGAAAAACAAAAATTTGAGCCCAGGAGAGCGGAAATTCATTCGGGGGGCGTGGGGGGTACGAAACGTACCCACCACGTACCCCCCAAGGGGTATGAGCGCATAGGCTGAGATTTTTACAAGTGACCACTTAAATTAAAATTAAAATTAAATTCAAATCCGCAAACAGATTTAAAAGAACAAAAATTTGAGCCCAGGAGAGCGGAAATTCATTCGGGGGGCGTGAGGGGTACGTGGTGGGTACGAAACGTACCCACCACGTACCCCCCAAGGGGTTTGATCGCATAGGCTGAGATTTTTACAAGTGACCACTTAAATTAAAATTAAAATTAAATTCAAATCCGCAAACAGATTTAAAAAAACAAAAATTTGAGCCCAGGAGAGCGGAAATTCATTCGGGGGGCGTGGGGGGTACGTGGTGGGTACGAAACGTACCCACCACGTACCCCTCAAGGGGTATGAGCGCATAGGCTGAGATTTTTACAAGTGACCACTTAAATTAAAATTAAAATTAAATTCAAATCCGCAAACAGATTTAAAAAAACAAAAATTTGAGCCCAGGAGAGCGGAAATTCATTCGGGGGGCGTGGGGGGTACGTGGTGGGTACAAAACGTACCCACCACGTACCCCCCAAGGGGTATGAGCGCATAGGCTGAGATTTTTACAAGTGACCACTTAAATTAAAATTAAAATTAAATTCAAATCCGCAAACAGATTTAAAAGAACAAAAATTTGAGCCCAGGAGAGCGGAAATTCATTCGGGGGGCGTGGGGGGTACGTGGTGGGTACGAAACGTACCCACCACGTACCCCCCAAGGGGTATGAGCGCATAGGCTGAGATTTTTACAGGTGACCACTTAAATTAAAATTAAAATTAAATTCAAATCCGCAAACAGATTTAAAAGAACAAAAATTTGAGCCCAGGAGAGCGGAAATTCATTCGGGGGGCGTGGGGGGTACGTGGTGGGTACGAAACGTACCCACCACGTACCCCCCAAGGGGTATGAGCGCATAGACTGAGATTTTTACAAGTGACCACTTAAATTAAAATTCAAATTAAATTCAAATCCGCAAACAGATTTAAAAGAACAAAAATTTGAGCCCAGGAGAGCGGAAATTCATTCGGGGGGCGTGGGGGGTACGTGGTGGGTACGAAACGTACCCACCACGTACCCCCCAAGGGGTATGAGCGCATAGGCTGAGATTTTTACAGGTGACCACTTAAATTAAAATTAAAATTAAATTCAAATCCGCAAACAGATTTAGAAAAACAAAAATTTGAGCCCAGGAGAGCGGAAATTCATTCGAGGGGCGTGGGGGTACGTGGTGGGTACGAAACGTACCCACCACGTACCCTCCAAGGGGTATGAGTGCATAGGCTGAGATTTTTACAAGTGACCACTTAAATTAAAATTAAAATTAAATTCAAATCCGCAAACAGATTTAAAAAAACAAAAATTTGAGCCCAGGAGAGCGGAAATTCATTCGGGGCGCGTGGGGGGTACGTGGTGGGTACGAAACGTACCCACCACGTACCCCCCAAGGGGTATGAGCGCATAGGCTGAGATTTTCACAAGTGACCACTTAAATTAAAATTCAAATTAAATTCAAATCCGCAAACAGATTTAAAAAAAACAAAAATTTGAGCCCAGGAGAGCGGAAATTCATTCGGGGGGCGTGGGGGGTACGTGGTGGGTACGAAACGTACCCACCACGTACCCCCCAAGGGGTATGAGCGCATAGGCTGAGATTTTTACAAGTGACCACTTAAATTAAAATTAAAATTAAATTCAAATCCGCAAACAGATTTAAAAGAACAAAAATTTGAGCCCAGGAGAGCGGAAATTCATTCGGGGGGCGTGGGGGGTACGTGGTGGGTACGAAACGTACCCACCACGTACCCCCCAAGGGGTATGAGCGCATAGGCTGAGATTTTTACAGGTGACCACTTAAATTAAAATTAAAATTAAATTCAAATCCGCAAACAGATTTAGAAAAACAAAAATTTGAGCCCAGGAGAGCGGAAATTCATTCGAGGGGCGTGGGGGTACGTGGTGGGTACGAAACGTACCCACCACGTACCCTCCAAGGGGTATGAGTGCATAGGCTGAGATTTTTACAAGTGACCACTTAAATTAAAATTAAAATTAAATTCAAATCCGTAAACAGATTTAAAAAAACAAAAATTTGAGCCCAGGAGAGCGGAAATTCATTCGGGGCGCGTGGGGGGTACGTGGTGGGTACGAAACGTACCCACCACGTACCCCCCAAGGGGTATGAGCGCATAGGCTGAGATTTTTACAAGTGACCACTTAAATTAAAATTCAAATTAAATTCAAATCCGCAAACAGATTTAAAAAAAACAAAAATTTGAGCCCAGGAGAGCGGAAATTCATTCGGGGGGCGTGGGGGGTACGTGGTGGGTACGAAACGTACCCACCACGTACCCCCCAAGGGGTATGAGCGCATAGGCTGAGATTTTTACATGTGACCACTTAAATTAAAATTAAAATTAAATTCAAATCCGCAAACAGAAAAACAAAAATTTGAGCCCAGGAGAGCGGAAATTCATTCGGGGGGCGTGGGGGGTACGAAACGTACCCACCACGTACCCCCCAAGGGGTATGAGCGCATAGGCTGAGATTTTTACAAGTGACCACTTAAATTAAAATTAAAATTAAATTCAAATCCGCAAACAGATTTAAAAGAACAAAAATTTGAGCCCAGGAGAGCGGAAATTCATTCGGGGGGCGTGAGGGGTACGTGGTGGGTACGAAACGTACCCACCACGTACCCCCCAAGGGGTTTGATCGCATAGGCTGAGATTTTTACAAGTGACCACTTAAATTAAAATTAAAATTAAATTCAAATCCGCAAACAGATTTAAAAAAACAAAAATTTGAGCCCAGGAGAGCGGAAATTCATTCGGGGGGCGTGGGGGGTACGTGGTGGGTACGAAACGTACCCACCACGTACCCCTCAAGGGGTATGAGCGCATAGGCTGAGATTTTTACAAGTGACCACTTAAATTAAAATTAAAATTAAATTCAAATCCGCAAACAGATTTAAAAAAACAAAAATTTGAGCCCAGGAGAGCGGAAATTCATTCGGGGGGCGTGGGGGGTACGTGGTGGGTACAAAACGTACCCACCACGTACCCCCCAAGGGGTATGAGCGCATAGGCTGAGATTTTTACAAGTGACCACTTAAATTAAAATTAAAATTAAATTCAAATCCGCAAACAGATTTAAAAGAACAAAAATTTGAGCCCAGGAGAGCGGAAATTCATTCGGGGGGCGTGGGGGGTACGTGGTGGGTACGAAACGTACCCACCACGTACCCCCCAAGGGGTATGAGCGCATAGGCTGAGATTTTTACAGGTGACCACTTAAATTAAAATTAAAATTAAATTCAAATCCGCAAACAGATTTAAAAGAACAAAAATTTGAGCCCAGGAGAGCGGAAATTCATTCGGGGGGCGTGGGGGGTACGTGGTGGGTACGAAACGTACCCACCACGTACCCCCCAAGGGGTATGAGCGCATAGACTGAGATTTTTACAAGTGACCACTTAAATTAAAATTCAAATTAAATTCAAATCCGCAAACAGATTTAAAAGAACAAAAATTTGAGCCCAGGAGAGCGGAAATTCATTCGGGGGGCGTGGGGGGTACGTGGTGGGTACGAAACGTACCCACCACGTACCCCCCAAGGGGTATGAGCGCATAGGCTGAGATTTTTACAGGTGACCACTTAAATTAAAATTAAAATTAAATTCAAATCCGCAAACAGATTTAGAAAAACAAAAATTTGAGCCCAGGAGAGCGGAAATTCATTCGAGGGGCGTGGGGGTACGTGGTGGGTACGAAACGTACCCACCACGTACCCTCCAAGGGGTATGAGTGCATAGGCTGAGATTTTTACAAGTGACCACTTAAATTAAAATTAAAATTAAATTCAAATCCGCAAACAGATTTAAAAAAACAAAAATTTGAGCCCAGGAGAGCGGAAATTCATTCGGGGCGCGTGGGGGGTACGTGGTGGGTACGAAACGTACCCACCACGTACCCCCCAAGGGGTATGAGCGCATAGGCTGAGATTTTCACAAGTGACCACTTAAATTAAAATTCAAATTAAATTCAAATCCGCAAACAGATTTAAAAAAAACAAAAATTTGAGCCCAGGAGAGCGGAAATTCATTCGGGGGGCGTGGGGGGTACGTGGTGGGTACGAAACGTACCCACCACGTACCCCCCAAGGGGTATGAGCGCATAGGCTGAGATTTTTACAAGTGACCACTTAAATTAAAATTAAAATTAAATTCAAATCCGCAAACAGATTTAAAAGAACAAAAATTTGAGCCCAGGAGAGCGGAAATTCATTCGGGGGGCGTGGGGGGTACGTGGTGGGTACGAAACGTACCCACCACGTACCCCCCAAGGGGTATGAGCGCATAGGCTGAGATTTTTACAGGTGACCACTTAAATTAAAATTAAAATTAAATTCAAATCCGCAAACAGATTTAGAAAAACAAAAATTTGAGCCCAGGAGAGCGGAAATTCATTCGAGGGGCGTGGGGGTACGTGGTGGGTACGAAACGTACCCACCACGTACCCTCCAAGGGGTATGAGTGCATAGGCTGAGATTTTTACAAGTGACCACTTAAATTAAAATTAAAATTAAATTCAAATCCGTAAACAGATTTAAAAAAACAAAAATTTGAGCCCAGGAGAGCGGAAATTCATTCGGGGCGCGTGGGGGGTACGTGGTGGGTACGAAACGTACCCACCACGTACCCCCCAAGGGGTATGAGCGCATAGGCTGAGATTTTTACAAGTGACCACTTAAATTAAAATTCAAATTAAATTCAAATCCGCAAACAGATTTAAAAAAAACAAAAATTTGAGCCCAGGAGAGCGGAAATTCATTCGGGGGGCGTGGGGGGTACGTGGTGGGTACGAAACGTACCCACCACGTACCCCCCAAGGGGTATGAGCGCATAGGCTGAGATTTTTACAAGTGACCACTTAAATTAAAATTAAAATTAAATTCAAATCCGCAAACAGATTTAAAAGAACAAAAATTTGAGCCCAGGAGAGCGGAAATTCATTCGGGGGGCGTGGGGGGTACGTGGTGGGTACGAAACGTACCCACCACGTACCCCCCAAGGGGTATGAGCGCATAGGCTGAGATTTTTACAGGTGACCACTTAAATTAAAATTAAAATTAAATTCAAATCCGCAAACAGATTTAGAAAAACAAAAATTTGAGCCCAGGAGAGCGGAAATTCATTCGAGGGGCGTGGGGGGTACGTGGTGGGTACGAAACGTACCCACCACGTACCCTCCAAGGGGTATGAGTGCATAGGCTGAGATTTTTACAAGTGACCACTTAAATTAAAATTAAAATTAAATTCAAATCCGCAAACAGATTTAAAAGAACAAAAATTTGAGCCCAGGAGAGCGGAAATTCATTCGGGGGGCGTGGGGGGTACGTGGTGGGTACGAAACGTACCCACCACGTACCCCCCAAGGGGTATGAGCGCATAGGCTGAGATTTTTACAGGTGACCACTTAAATTAAAATTAAAATTAAATTCAAATCCGCAAACAGATTTAGAAAAACAAAAATTTGAGCCCAGGAGAGCGGAAATTCATTCGAGGGGCGTGGGGGGTACGTGGTGGGTACGAAACGCACCCACCACGTACCCCCCAAGGGGTATGAGCGCATAGGCTGAGATTTTTACATGTGACCACTTAAATTAAAATTAAAATTAAATTCAAATCCGCAAACAGATTTAGAAAAACAAAAATTTGAGCCCAGGAGAGCGGAAATTCATTCGGGGGGCGTGGGGGGTACGAAACGTACCCACCACGTACCCCCCAAGGGGTATGAGCGCATAGGCTGAGATTTTTACAAGTGACCACTTAAATTAAAATTAAAATTAAATTCAAATCCGCAAACAGATTTAAAAGAACAAAAATTTGAGCCCAGGAGAGCGGAAATTCATTCGGGGGGCGTGAGGGGTACGTGGTGGGTACGAAACGTACCCACCACGTACCCCCCAAGGGGTTTGATCGCATAGGCTGAGATTTTTACAAGTGACCACTTAAATTAAAATTAAAATTAAATTCAAATCCGCAAACAGATTTAAAAAAACAAAAATTTGAGCCCAGGAGAGCGGAAATTCATTCGGGGGGCGTGGGTGGTACGTGGTGGGTACGAAACGTACCCACCACGTACCCCCCAAGGGGTATGAGCGCATAGGCTGAGATTTTTACAAGTGACCACTTAAATTAAAATTCAAATTAAATTCAAACCCGCGAACAGATTTAAAAAAACAAAAATTTGAGCCCAGGAGAGCGGAAATTCATTCGGGGGGCGTGGGGGGTACGTGGTGGGTACGAAACGTACCCACCACGTACCCCCCAAGGGGTATGAGCGCATAGACTGAGATTTTTACAAGTGACCACTTAAATTAAAATTCAAATTAAATTCAAATCCGCAAACAGATTTAAAAGAACAAAAATTTGAGCCCAGGAGAGCGGAAATTCATTCGGGGGGCGTGGGGGGTACGTGGTGGGTACGAAACGTACCCACCACGTACCCCCCAAGGGGTATGAGCGCATAGGCTGAGATTTTTACAGGTGACCACTTAAATTAAAATTAAAATTAAATTCAAATCCGCAAACAGATTTAGAAAAACAAAAATTTGAGCCCAGGAGAGCGGAAATTCATTCGAGGGGCGTGGGGGGTACGTGGTGGGTACGAAACGTACCCACCACGTACCCTCCAAGGGGTATGAGTGCATAGGCTGAGATTTTTACAAGTGACCACTTAAATTAAAATTAAAATTAAATTCAAATCCGCAAACAGATTTAAAAGAACAAAAATTTGAGCCCAGGAGAGCGGAAATTCATTCGGGGGGCGTGGGGGGTACGTGGTGGGTACGAAACGTACCCACCACGTACCCCCCAAGGGGTATGAGCGCATAGGCTGAGATTTTTACAGGTGACCACTTAAATTAAAATTAAAATTAAATTCAAATCCGCAAACAGATTTAGAAAAACAAAAATTTGAGCCCAGGAGAGCGGAAATTCATTCGAGGGGCGTGGGGGGTACGTGGTGGGTACGAAACGTACCCACCACGTACCCCCCAAGGGGTATGAGCGCATAGGCTGAGATTTTTACAGGTGACCACTTAAATTAAAATTAAAATTAAATTCAAATCCGCAAACAGATTTAGAAAAACAAAAATTTGAGCCCAGGAGAGCGGAAATTCATTCGGGGGGCGTGGGGGGTACGAAACGTACCCACCACGTACCCCCCAAGGGGTTTGATCGCATAGGCTGAGATTTTACAAGTGACCACTTAAATTAAAATTAAAATTAAATTCAAATCCGCAAACAGATTTAAAAAAACAAAAATTTGAGCCCAGGAGAGCGGAAATTCATTCGGGGGGCGTGGGGGGTACGTGGTGGGTACGAAACGTACCCACCACGTACCCCCCAAGGGGTATGAGCGCATAGGCTGAGATTTTTACAGGTGACCACTTAAATTAAAATTAAAATTAAATTCAAATCCGCAAACAGATTTAGAAAAACAAAAATTTGAGCCCAGGAGAGCGGAAATTCATTCGAGGGGCGTGGGGGTACGTGGTGGGTACGAAACGTACCCACCACGTACCCTCCAAGGGGTATGAGTGCATAGGCTGAGATTTTTACAAGTGACCACTTAAATTAAAATTAAAATTAAATTCAAATCCGCAAACAGATTTAAAAAAACAAAAATTTGAGCCCAGGAGAGCGGAAATTCATTCGGGGCGCGTGGGGGGTACGAGGTGGGTACGAAACGTACCCACCACGTACCCCCCAAGGGGTATGAGCGCATAGGCTGAGATTTTCACAAGTGACCACTTAAATTAAAATTCAAATTAAATTCAAATCCGCAAACAGATTTAAAAAAAACAAAAATTTGAGCCCAGGAGAGCGGAAATTCATTCGGGGGGCGTGGGGGGTACGTGGTGGGTACGAAACGTACCCACCACGTACCCCCCAAGGGGTATGAGCGCATAGGCTGAGATTTTTACAAGTGACCACTTAAATTAAAATTAAAATTAAATTCAAATCCGCAAACAGATTTAAAAGAACAAAAATTTGAGCCCAGGAGAGCGGAAATTCATTCGGGGGGCGTGGGGGGTACGTGGTGGGTACGAAACGTACCCACCACGTACCCCCCAAGGGGTATGAGCGCATAGGCTGAGATTTTTACAGGTGACCACTTAAATTAAAATTAAAATTAAATTCAAATCCGCAAACAGATTTAGAAAAACAAAAATTTGAGCCCAGGAGAGCGGAAATTCATTCGAGGGGCGTGGGGGGTACGTGGTGGGTACGAAACGTACCCACCACGTACCCTCCAAGGGGTATGAGTGCATAGGCTGAGATTTTTACAAGTGACCACTTAAATTAAAATTAAAATTAAATTCAAATCCGCAAACAGATTTAAAAAAACAAAAATTTGAGCCCAGGAGAGCGGAAATTCATTCGGGGCGCGTGGGGGGTACGTGGTGGGTACGAAACGTACCCACCACGTACCCCCCAAGGGGTATGAGCGCATAGGCTGAGATTTTCACAAGTGACCACTTAAATTAAAATTCAAATTAAATTCAAATCCGCAAACAGATTTAAAAAAAACAAAAATTTGAGCCCAGGAGAGCGGAAATTCATTCGGGGGGCGTGGGGGGTACGTGGTGGGTACGAAACGTACCCACCACGTACCCCCCAAGGGGTATGAGCGCATAGGCTGAGATTTTTACAAGTGACCACTTAAATTAAAATTAAAATTAAATTCAAATCCGCAAACAGAAAAACAAAAATTTGAGCCCAGGAGAGCGGAAATTCATTCGGGGGGCGTGGGGGGTACGAAACGTACCCACCACGTACCCCCCAAGGGGTATGAGCGCATAGGCTGAGATTTTTACAAGTGACCACTTAAATTAAAATTAAAATTAAATTCAAATCCGCAAACAGATTTAAAAGAACAAAAATTTGAGCCCAGGAGAGCGGAAATTCATTCGGGGGGCGTGAGGGGTACGTGGTGGGTACGAAACGTACCCACCACGTACCCCCCAAGGGGTTTGATCGCATAGGCTGAGATTTTTACAAGTGACCACTTAAATTAAAATTAAAATTAAATTCAAATCCGCAAACAGATTTAAAAAAACAAAAATTTGAGCCCAGGAGAGCGGAAATTCATTCGGGGGGCGTGGGGGGTACGTGGTGGGTACGAAACGTACCCACCACGTACCCCCCAAGGGGTATGAGCGCATAGGCTGAGATTTTTACAAGTGACCACTTAAATTAAAATTAAAATTAAATTCAAATCCGCAAACAGATTTAAAAAAACAAAAATTTGAGCCCAGGAGAGCGGAAATTCATTCGGGGGGCGTGGGGGGTACGTGGTGGGTACGAAACGTACCCACCACGTACCCCCCAAGGGGTATGAGCGCATAGGCTGAGATTTTTACAAGTGACCACTTAAATTAAAATTAAAATTAAATTCAAATCCGCAAACAGATTTAAAAGAACAAAAATTTGAGCCCAGGAGAGCGGAAATTCATTCGGGGGGCGTGGGGGGTACGTGGTGGGTACGAAACGTACCCACCACGTACCCCCCAAGGGGTATGAGCGCATAGGCTGAGATTTTTACAGGTGACCACTTAAATTAAAATTAAAATTAAATTCAAATCCGCAAACAGATTTAAAAGAACAAAAATTTGAGCCCAGGAGAGCGGAAATTCATTCGGGGGGCGTGGGGGGTACGTGGTGGGTACGAAACGTACCCACCACGTACCCCCCAAGGGGTATGAGCGCATAGACTGAGATTTTTACAAGTGACCACTTAAATTAAAATTCAAATTAAATTCAAATCCGCAAACAGATTTAAAAGAACAAAAATTTGAGCCCAGGAGAGCGGAAATTCATTCGGGGGGCGTGGGGGGTACGTGGTGGGTACGAAACGTACCCACCACGTACCCCCCAAGGGGTATGAGCGCATAGGCTGAGATTTTTACAGGTGACCACTTAAATTAAAATTAAAATTAAATTCAAATCCGCAAACAGATTTAGAAAAACAAAAATTTGAGCCCAGGAGAGCGGAAATTCATTCGAGGGGCGTGGGGGTACGTGGTGGGTACGAAACGTACCCACCACGTACCCTCCAAGGGGTATGAGTGCATAGGCTGAGATTTTTACAAGTGACCACTTAAATTAAAATTAAAATTAAATTCAAATCCGCAAACAGATTTAAAAAAACAAAAATTTGAGCCCAGGAGAGCGGAAATTCATTCGGGGCGCGTGGGGGGTACGTGGTGGGTACGAAACGTACCCACCACGTACCCTCCAAGGGGTATGAGCGCATAGGCTGAGATTTTCACAAGTGACCACTTAAATTAAAATTCAAATTAAATTCAAATCCGCAAACAGATTTAAAAAAAACAAAAATTTGAGCCCAGGAGAGCGGAAATTCATTCGGGGGGCGTGGGGGGTACGTGGTGGGTACGAAACGTACCCACCACGTACCCCCCAAGGGGTATGAGCGCATAGGCTGAGATTTTTACAAGTGACCACTTAAATTAAAATTAAAATTAAATTCAAATCCGCAAACAGATTTAAAAGAACAAAAATTTGAGCCCAGGAGAGCGGAAATTCATTCGGGGGGCGTGGGGGGTACGTGGTGGGTACGAAACGTACCCACCACGTACCCCCCAAGGGGTATGAGCGCATAGGCTGAGATTTTTACAGGTGACCACTTAAATTAAAATTAAAATTAAATTCAAATCCGCAAACAGATTTAGAAAAACAAAAATTTGAGCCCAGGAGAGCGGAAATTCATTCGAGGGGCGTGGGGGGTACGTGGTGGGTACGAAACGTACCCACCACGTACCCTCCAAGGGGTATGAGTGCATAGGCTGAGATTTTTACAAGTGACCACTTAAATTAAAATTAAAATTAAATTCAAATCCGCAAACAGATTTAAAAAAACAAAAATTTGAGCCCAGGAGAGCGGAAATTCATTCGGGGGGCGTGGGGGGTACGTGGTGGGTACGAAACGTACCCACCACGTACCCCCCAAGGGGTATGAGCGCATAGGCTGAGATTTTTACATGTGACCACTTAAATTAAAATTAAAATTAAATTCAAATCCGCAAACAGATTTAGAAAAACAAAAATTTGAGCCCAGGAGAGCAGAAATTCATTCGGGGGGCGTGGGGGGTACGAAACGTACCCACCACGTACCCCCCAAGGGGTATGAGCGCATAGGCTGAGATTTTTACAAGTGACCACTTAAATTAAAATTAAAATTAAATTCAAATCCGCAAACAGATTTAAAAGAACAAAAATTTGAGCCCAGGAGAGCGGAAATTCATTCGGGGGGCGTGAGGGGTACGTGGTGGGTACGAAACGTACCCACCACGTACCCCCCAAGGGGTTTGATCGCATAGGCTGAGATTTTTACAAGTGACCACTTAAATTAAAATTAAAATTAAATTCAAATCCGCAAACAGATTTAAAAAAACAAAAATTTGAGCCCAGGAGAGCGGAAGTTCATTTTGGGGGCGTGGAGTACGTATAGGGTACGTATGGGGTACGATCGTACCCCATACGTACCCCATACTGGGTATGAGCGCATAGGATGAGATTTTTACAAGTGACCACTTAAATTAAAATTCAAATTAAATTCAAACCCGCAAACAGATTTAAAAAAACAAAAATTTGAGCCCAGGAGAGCGGAAATTCATTCGGGGGGCGTGGGGGGTACGTGGTGGGTACGAAACGTACCCACCACGTACCCCCCAAGGGGTATGAGCGCATAGGCTGAGATTTTTACAAGTGACCACTTAAATTAAAATTAAAATTAAATTCAAATCCGCAAACAGATTTAAAAAAACAAAAATTTGAGCCCAGGAGAGCGGAAATTCATTCGGGGGGCGTGGGGGGTACGTGGTGGGTACGAAACGTACCCACCACGTACCCCCCAAGGGGTATGAGCGCATAGGCTGAGATTTTTACAAGTGACCACTTAAATTAAAATTAAAATTAAATTCAAATCCGCAAACAGATTTAAAAAAACAAAAATTTGAGCCCAGGAGAGCGGAAGTTCATTTTGGGGGCGTGGAGTACGTATAGGGTACGTATGGGGTACGATCGTACCCCATACGTACCCCATACTGGGTATGAGCGCATAGGCTGAGATTTTTACAAGTGACCACTTAAATTAAAATTAAAATTAAATTCAAACCCGCAAACAGATTTAATAAAACAAAAATTTGAGCCCAGGAGAGCGGAAATTCATTCGGGGGGCGTGGGGGGTACGTGGTGGGTACGAAACGTACTCACCACGTACCCCCCAAGGGGTATGAGCGCATAGGCTGAGATTTTTACAAGTGACCACTTAAATTAAAATTAAAATTAAATTCAAATCCGCAAACAGATTTAAAAGAACAAAAATTTGAGCCCAGGAGAGCGGAAATTCATTCGGGGGGCGTGAGGGGTACGTGGTGGGTACGAAACGTACCCACCACGTACCCCCCAAGGGGTTTGAGCGCATAGGCTGAGATTTTTACAAGTGACCACTTAAATTAAAATTAAAATTAAATTCAAATCCGCAAACAGATTTAAAAAAACAAAAATTTGAGCCCAGGAGAGCGGAAGTTCATTTTGGGGGCGTGGAGTACGTATAGGGTACGTATGGGGTACGATCGTACCCCATACGTACCCCATACTGGGTATGAGCGCATAGGATGAGATTTTTACAAGTGACCACTTAAATTAAAATTCAAATTAAATTCAAATCCGCAAACAAATTTAAAAAAACAAAAATTTGAGCCCAGGAGAGCGGAAATTCATTTTGGGGGCGTGGAGTACGTATAGGGTACGTATGGGGTACGATCGTACCCCATACGTACCCCATACTGGGTATGAGCGCATAGGCTGAGATTTTTACAAGTGACCACTTAAATTAAAATTAAAATTAAATTCAAACCCGCAAACAGATTTAATAAAACAAAAATTTGAGCCCAGGAGAGCGGAAATTCATTCGGGGGGCGTGGGGGGTACGTGGTGGGTACGAAACGTACCCACCACGTACCCCCCAAGGGGTATGAGCGCATAGGCTGAGATTTTTACAAGTGACCACTTAAATTAAAATTAAAATTAAAATTAAATTCAAATCCGCAAACAGATTTAAAAAAACAAAAATTTGAGCCCAGGAGAGCGGAAATTCATTCGGGGGGCGTGGGGGGTACGTGGTGGGTACGAAACGTACCCACCACGTACCCCCCAAGGGGTATGAGCGCATAGGATGAGATTTTTACAAGTGACCACTTAAATTAAGATTCAAATTAAATTCAAATCCGCAAACAGATTTAAAAAAACAAAAATTTGAGCCCAGGAGAGCGGAAATTCATTCGGGGGGCGTGGGGGGTACGTGGTGGGTACGAAACGTACCCACCACGTACCCCCCAAGGGGTATGAGCGCATAGGCTGAGATTTTTACAAGTGACCACTTAAATTAAAATTCAAATTAAATTCAAATCCGCAAACAGATTTAAAAAAACAAAAATTTGAGCCCAGGAGAGCGGAAATTCATTCGGGGGGCGTGGGGGGTACGTGGTGGGTACGAAACGTACCCACCACGTACCCCCCAAGGGGTATGAGCGCATAGGCTGAGATTTTTACAAGTGACCACTTAAATTAAAATTCAAATTAAATTCAAATCCGCAAACAGATTTAAAAAAACAAAAATTTGAGCCCAGGAGAGCGGAAATTCATTCGGGGGGCGTGGGGGGTACGTGGTGGGTACGAAACGTACCCACCACGTACCCCCCAAGGGGTATGAGCGCATAGGCTGAGATTTTTACAAGTGACCACTTAAATTAAAATTCAAATTAAATTCAAATCCGCAAACAGATTTAAAAAAACAAAAATTTGAGCCCAGGAGAGCGGAAATTCATTCGGGGGGCGTGGGGGGTACGTGGTGGGTACGAAACGTACCCACCACGTACCCCCCAAGGGGTATGAGCGCATAGGCTGAGATTTTTACAAGTGACCACTTAAATTAAAATTCAAATTAAATTCAAATCCGCAAACAGATTTAAAAAAACAAAAATTTGAGCCCAGGAGAGCGGAAATTCATTCGGGGGGCGTGGGGGGTACGTGGTGGGTACGAAACGTACCCACCACGTACCCCAAGGGGTATGAGCGCATAGGCTGAGATTTTTACAAGTGACCACTTAAATTAAAATTAAAATTAAATTCAAATCCGCAAACAGATTTAAAAAAACAAAAATTTGAGCCCAGGAGAGCGGAAGTTCATTTTGGGGGCGTGGAGTACGTATAGGGTACGTATGGGGTACGATCGTACCCCATACGTACCCCATACTGGGTATGAGCGCATAGGCTGAGATTTTTACAAGTGACCACTTAAATTAAAATTAAAATTAAATTCAAACCCGCAAACAGATTTAATAAAACAAAAATTTGAGCCCAGGAGAGCGGAAATTCATTCGGGGGGCGTGGGGGGTACGTGGTGGGTACGAAACGTACTCACCACGTACCCCCCAAGGGGTATGAGCGCATAGGCTGAGATTTTTACAAGTGACCACTTAAATTAAAATTAAAATTAAATTCAAATCCGCAAACAGATTTAAAAAAACAAAAATTTGAGCCCAGGAGAGCGGAAATTCATTCGGGGGGCGTGGGGGGTACGTGGTGGGTACGAAACGTACCCACCACGTACCCCCCAAGGGGTATGAGCGCATAGGCTGAGATTTTTACAAGTGACCACTTAAATTAAAATTAAAATTAAATTCAAATCCGCAAACAGATTTAAAAAAACAAAAATTTGAGCCCAGGAGAGCGGAAGTTCATTTTGGGGGCGTGGAGTACGTATAGGGTACGTATGGGGTACGATCGTACCCCATACGTACCCCATACTGGGTATGAGCGCATAGGATGAGATTTTTACAAGTGACCACTTAAATTAAAATTCAAATTAAATTCAAACCCGCAAACAGATTTAAAAAAACAAAAATTTGAGCCCAGGAGAGCGGAAATTCATTCGGGGGGCGTGGGGGGTACGTGGTGGGTACGAAACGTACCCACCACGTACCCCCCAAGGGGTATGAGCGCATAGGCTGAGATTTTTACAAGTGACCACTTAAATTAAAATTAAAATTAAATTCAAATCCGCAAACAGATTTAAAAAAACAAAAATTTGAGCCCAGGAGAGCGGAAATTCATTCGGGGGGCGTGGTGGGTACGTGGTGGGTACGAAACGTACCCACCACGTACCCCCAAAGGGTATGTGTGCATGGGCTGAGATTTTTACGAGTGACCACTTAAATTAAAATTAAAATTAAATTCAAACCCGCAAACAGATTTAATAAAACAAAAATTTGAGCCCAGGAGAGCGGAAATTCATTCGGGGGGCGTGGGGGGTACGTGGTGGGTACGAAACGTACTCACCACGTACCCCCCAAGGGGTATGAGCGCATAGGCTGAGATTTTTACAAGTGACCACTTAAATTAAAATTAAAATTAAATTCAAATCCGCAAACAGATTTAAAAAAACAAAAATTTGAGCCCAGGAGAGCGGAAATTCATTCGGGGGGCGTGGGGGGTACGTGGTGGGTACGAAACGTACTCACCACGTACCCCCCAAGGGGTATGAGCGCATAGGCTGAGATTTTTACAAGTGACCACTTAAATTAAAATTAAAATTAAATTCAAATCCGCAAACAGATTTAAAAAAACAAAAATTTGAGCCCAGGAGAGCGGAAATTCATTCGGGGGGCGTGGGTGGTACGTGGTGGGTACGAAACGTACCCACCACGTACCCCCCAAGGGGTATGAGCGCATAGGCTGAGATTTTTACAAGTGACCACTTAAATTAAAATTAAAATTAAATTCAAATCCGCAAACAGATTTAATAAAACAAAAATTTGAGCCCAGGAGAGCGGAAATTCATTCGGGGGGCGTGGGGGGTACGTGGTGGGTACGAAACGTACCCACCACGTACCCCCCAAGGGGTATGAGCGCATAGGCTGAGATTTTTACAAGTGACCACTTAAATTAAAATTAAAATTAAATTCAAATCCGCAAACAGATTTAATAAAACAAAAATTTGAGCCCAGGAGAGCGGAAATTCATTCGGGGGGCGTGGGTGGTACGTGGTGGGTACGAAACGTACCCACCACGTACCCCCCAAGGGGTATGAGCGCATAGGCTGAGATTTTTACAAGTGACCACTTAAATTAAAATTAAAATTAAATTCAAATCCGCAAACAGATTTAATAAAACAAAAATTTGAGCCCAGGAGAGCGGAAATTCATTCGGGGGGCGTGGGGGGTACGTGGTGGGTACGAAACGTACCCACCACGTACCCCCCAAGGGGTATGAGCGCATAGGTTGAGATTTTTACAAGTGACCACTTAAATTAAAATTCAAATTAAATTCAAATCCGCAAACAGATTTAAAAAAACAAAAATTTGAGCCCAGGAGAGCGGAAATTCATTCGGGGGGCGTTAGGGGTACGTGGTGGGTACGAAACGTACCCACCACGTACCCCCCAAGGGGTATGAGCGCATAGGCTGAGATTTTTACAAGTGACCACTTAAATTAAAATTAAAATTAAAATTAAATTCAAATCCGCAAACAGATTTAAAAAAACAAAAATTTGAGCCCAGGAGAGCGGAAATTCATTCGGGGGGCGTGGGCTGTACGTGGTGGGTACGAAACGTACCCACCACGTACCCCCCAAGGGGTATGAGCGCATAGGATGAGATTTTTACAAGTGACCACTTAAATTAAGATTCAAATTAAATTCAAATCCGCAAACAGATTTAAAAAAACAAAAATTTGAGCCCAGGAGAGCGGAAGTTCATTTTGGGGGCGTGGAGTAAGTATAGGGTACGTATGGGGTACGATCGTACCCCATACGTACCCCATACTGGGTATGAGCGCATAGGATGAGATTTTTACAAGTGACCACTTAAATTAAAATTCAAATTAAATTCAAATCCGCAAACAGATTTAAAAGAACAAAAATTTGAGCCCAGGAGAGCGGAAATTCATTCGGGGGGCGTGGGGGGTACGTGGTGGGTACGAAACGTACCCACCACGTACCCCCAAAGGGGTATGAGTGCATAGGCTGAGATTTTTACAAGTGACCACTTAAATTAAAATTAAAATTAAATTCAAATCCGCAAACAGATTTAAAAAAACAAAAATTTGAGCCCAGGAGAGCGGAAATTCATTCGGGGGGCGTGGGGGATACGTGGTGGGTACGAAACGTACCCACCACGTACCCCCGAAGGGGTATGAGTGCATAGGCTGAGATTTTTACAAGTGACCACTTAAATTAAAATTAAAAATAAATTCAAATCCGCAAACAGATTTAAAAGAACAAAAGTTTGAGCCCAGGAGAGCGGAAATTCATTCGGGGGGCGTGGGGGGTACGTGGTGGGTACGAAACGTACCCACCACGTACCCCGCAAGGGGTATGAGCGCATAGGCTGAGATTTTTACAAGTGACCACTTAAATTAAAATTAAAATTAAATTCAAATCCGCAAACAGATTTAAAAAAACAAAAATTTGAGCCCAGGAGAGCGGAAATTCATTCGGGGGGCGTAGGGGGTACGTGGTGGGTACGAAACGTACCCACCACGTACCCCCCAAGGGGTATGAGCGCATAGGCTGAGATTTTTACAAGTGACCACTTAAATTAAAATTCAAATTAAGTTCAAATCCGCAAACAGATTTAAAAAAACAAAAATTTGAGCCCAGGAGAGCGGAAATTCATTCGGGGGGCGTGGGGGGTACGTGGTGGGTACGAAACGTACCCACCACGTACCCCCCAAAGGGTATGTGTGCATAGGCTGAGATTTTTACGAGTGACCACTTAAATTAAAATTAAAATTAAATTCAAATCCGCAAACAGATTTAAAAAAACAAAAATTTGAGCCCAGGAGAGCAGAAATTCATTCGGGGGGCGTGGGTGGTACGTGGTGGGTACGAAACGTACCCACCACGTACCCCCCAAGGGGTATGAGCGCATAGGCTGAGATTTTTACAAGTGACCACTTAAATTAAAATTAAAATTAAATTCAAATCCGCAAACAGATTTAAAAAAACAAAAATTTGAGCCCAGGAGAGCGGAAATTCATTCGGGGGGCGTGGGGGGTACGTGGTGGGTACGAAACGTACCCACCACGTACCCCCCAAGGGGTATGAGCGCATAGGCTGAGATTTTTACGAGTGACCACTTAAATTAAAATTAAAATTAAATTCAAATCCGCAAACAGATTTAAAAAAACAAAAATTTGAGCCCAGGAGAACGGAAATTCATTCGGGGGGCGTGGGTGGTACGTGGTGGGTACGAAACGTACCCACCACGTACCCCCCAAGGGGTATGAGCGCATAGGCTGAGATTTTTACAAGTGACCACTTAAATTAAAATTCAAATTAAATTCAAACCCGCAAACAGATTTAAAAAAACAAAAATTTGAGCCCAGGAGAGCGGAAATTCATTCGGGGGGCGTGGGGGGTACGTGGTGGGTACGAAACGTACCCACCACGTACCCCCCAAGGGGTATGAGCGCATAGGCTGAGATTTTTACAAGTGACCACTTAAATTAAAATTAAAATTAAATTCAAATCCGCAAACAGATTTAAAAAAACAAAAATTTGAGCCCAGGAGAGCGGAAGTTCATTTTGGGGGCGTGGAGTACGTATAGGGTACGTATGGGGTACGATCGTACCCCATACGTACCCCATACTGGGTATGAGCGCATAGGCTGAGATTTTTACAAGTGACCACTTAAATTAAAATTAAAATTAAATTCAAACCCGCAAACAGATTTAAAAAAACAAAAATTTGAGCCCAGGAGAGCGGAAATTCATTCGGGGGGCGTGGGGGGTACGTGGTGGGTACGAAACGTACCCACCACGTACCCCCCAAGGGGTATGAGCGCATAGGCTGAGATTTTTACAAGTGACCACTTAAATTAAAATTCAAATTAAATTCAAATCCGCAAACAGATTTAAAAAAAACAAAAATTTGAGCCCAGGAGAGCGGAAATTCATTCGGGGGGCGTGGGGGGTACGTGGTGGGTACGAAACGTACCCACCACGTACCCCCCAAGGGGTATGAGCGCATAGGCTGAGATTTTTACAAGTGACCACTTAAATTAAAATTAAAATTAAATTCAAATCCGCAAACAGATTTAAAAGAACAAAAATTTGAGCCCAGGAGAGCGGAAATTCATTCGGGGGGCGTGGGGGGTACGTGGTGGGTACGAAACGTACCCACCACGTACCCCCCAAGGGGTATGAGCGCATAGGCTGAGATTTTTACAGGTGACCACTTAATTTAAAATTAAAATTAAATTCAAATCCGCAAAAAGATTTAGAAAAACAAAAATTTGAGCCCAGGAGAGCGGAAATTCATTCGAGGGGCGTGGGGGGTACGTGGTGGGTACGAAACGTACCCACCACGTACCCCCCAAGGGGTATGAGTGCATAGGCTGAGATTTTTACAAGTGACCACTTAAATTAAAATTAAAATTAAATTCAAATCCGCAAACAGATTTAAAAAAACAAAAATTTCAGCCCAGGAGAGCGGAAATTCATTCGGGGGGCGTGGGGGGTACGTGGTGGGTACGAAACGTACCGACCACGTACCCCCCAAGGGGTATGAGCGCATAGGCTGAGATTTTTACATGTGACCACTTAAATTAAAATTAAAATTAAATTCAAATCCGCAAACAGATTTAGAAAAACAAAAATTTGAGCCCAGGAGAGCGGAAATTCATTCGGGGGGCGTGGGGGGTACGAAACGTACCCACCACGTACCCCCCAAGGGGTATGAGCGCATAGGCTGAGATTTTTACAAGTGACCACTTAAATTAAAATTAAAATTAAATTCAAATCCGCAAACAGATTTAAAAGAACAAAAATTTGAGCCCAGGAGAGCGGAAATTCATTCGGGGGGCGTGAGGGGTACGTGGTGGGTACGAAACGTACCCACCACGTACCCCCCAAGGGGTTTGAGCGCATAGGCTGAGATTTTTACAAGTGACCACTTAAATTAAAATTCAAATTAAATTCAAATCCGCAAACAGATTTAAAAAAACAAAAATTTGAGCCCAGGAGAGCGGAAATTCATTCGGGGGGCGTGGGGGGTACGTGGTGGGTACGAAACGTACCCACCACGTACCCCAAGGGGTATGAGCGCATAGGCTGAGATTTTTACAAGTGACCACTTAAATTAAAATTAAAATTAAATTCAAATCCGCAAACAGATTTAAAAAAACAAAAATTTGAGCCCAGGAGAGCGGAAGTTCATTTTGGGGGCGTGGAGTACGTATAGGGTACGTATGGGGTACGATCGTACCCCATACGTACCCCATACTGGGTATGAGCGCATAGGCTGAGATTTTTACAAGTGACCACTTAAATTAAAATTAAAATTAAATTCAAACCCGCAAACAGATTTAAAAAAACAAAAATTTGAGCCCAGGAGAGCGGAAATTCATTCGGGGGGCGTGGGGGGTACGTGGTGGGTACGAAACGTACCCACCACGTACCCCCCAAGGGGTATGAGCGCATAGGCTGAGATTTTTACAAGTGACCACTTAAATTAAAATTCAAATTAAATTCAAATCCGCAAACAGATTTAAAAAAACAAAAATTTGAGCCCAGGAGAGCGGAAATTCATTCGGGGGGCGTGGGGGGTACGTGGTGGGTACGAAACGTACCCACCACGTACCCCCCAAGGGGTATGAGCGCATAGGCTGAGATTTTTACAAGTGACCACTTAAATTAAAATTCAAATTAAATTCAAACCCGCAAACAGATTTAAAAAAACAAAAATTTGAGCCCAAGAGAGCGGAAATTCATTCGGGGGGCGTGGGGGTACGTGGTGGGTACGAAACGTACCCACCACGTACCCCCCAAGGGGTATGAGCGCATAGGCTGAGATTTTTACAAGTGACCACTTAAATTAAAATTCAAATTAAATTCAAATCCGCAAACAGATTTAAAAAAACAAAAATTTGAGCCCAGGAGAGCGGAAATTCATTCGGGGGGCGTGGGGGGTACGTGGTGGGTACGAAACGTACCCACCACGTACCCCCCAAGGGGTATGAGCGCATAGGCTGAGATTTTTACAAGTGACCACTTAAATTAAAATTCAAATTAAATTCAAATCCGCAAACAGATTTAAAAAAACAAAAATTTGAGCCCAGGAGAGCGGAAGTTCATTTTGGGGGCGTGGAGTACGTATAGGGTACGTATGGGGTACGATCGTACCCCATACGTACCCCATACTGGGTATGAGCGCATAGGCTGAGATTTTTACAAGTGACCACTTAAATTAAAATTAAAATTAAATTCAAACCCGCAAACAGATTTAAAAAAACAAAAATTTGAGCCCAGGAGAGCGGAAATTCATTCGGGGGGCGTGGGGGGTACGTGGTGGGTACGAAACGTACCCACCACGTACCCCCCAAGGGGTATGAGCGCATAGGCTGAGATTTTTACAAGTGACCACTTAAATTAAAATTAAAATTAAATTCAAATCCGCAAACAGATTTAAAAAAACAAAAATTTGAGCCCAAGAGAGCGGAAATTCATTCGGGGGGCGTGGGGGGTACGTGGTGGGTACGAAACGTACCCACCACGTACCCCCCAAGGGGTATGAGCGCATAGGCTGAGATTTTTACAAGTGACCACTTAAATTAAAATTCAAATTAAATTCAAACCCGCAAACAGATTTAAAAAAACAAAAATTTGAGCCCAGGAGAGCGGAAATTCATTCGGGGGGCGTGGGGGGTACGTGGTGGGTACGAAACGTACCCACCACGTACCCCCCAAGGGGTATGAGCGCATAGGCTGAGATTTTTACAAGTGACCACTTAAATTAAAATTCAAATTAAATTTAAACCCGCAAACAGATTTAAAAAAACAAAAATTTGAGCCCAGGAGAGCGGAAATTCATTCGGGGGGCGTGGGGGGTACGTGGTGGGTACGAAACGTACCCACCACGTACCCCCCAAGGGGTATGAGCGCATAGGCTGAGATTTTTACAAGTGACCACTTAAATTAAAATTCAAATTAAATTCAAATCCGCAAACAGATTTAAAAAAACAAAAATTTGAGCCCAGGAGAGCGGAAATTCATTCGGGGGGCGTGGGGGGTACGTGGTGGGTACGAAACGTACCCACCACGTACCCCCCAAGGGGTATGAGCGCATAGGCTGAGATTTTTACAAGTGACCACTTAAATTAAAATTCAAATTAAATTCAAATCCGCAAACAGATTTAAAAAAACAAAAATTTGAGCCCAGGAGAGCGGAAATTCATTCGGGGGGCGTGGGGGGTACGTGGTGGGTACGTTTCGTACCCACCACGTACCCCCCAAGGGGTATGAGCGCATAGGCTGAGATTTTTACAAGTGACCACTTAAATTAAAATTCAAATTAAATTCAAACCCGCAAACAGATTTAAAAAAACAAAAATTTGAGCCCAGGAGAGCGGAAATTCATTCGGGGGGCGTGGGGGGTACGTGGTGGGTACGAAACGTACCCACCACGTACCCCCCAAGGGGTATGAGCGCATAGGCTGAGATTTTTACAAGTGACCACTTAAATTAAAATTCAAATTAAATTCAAATCCGCAAACAGATTTAAAAAAACAAAAATTTGAGCCCAGGAGAGCGGAAATTCATTCGGGGGGCGTGGGGGGTACGTGGTGGGTACGTTTCGTACCCACCACGTACCCCCCAAGGGGTATGAGCGCATAGGCTGAGATTTTTACAAGTGACCACTTAAATTAAAATTCAAATTAAATTCAAACCCGCAAACAGATTTAAAAAAACAAAAATTTGAGCCCAGGAGAGCGGAAATTCATTCGGGGGGCGTGGGGGGTACGTGGTGGGTACGAAACGTACCCACCACGTACCCCCCAAGGGGTATGAGCGCATAGGCTGAGATTTTTACAAGTGACCACTTAAATTAAAATTCAAATTAAATTCAAATCCGCAAACAGATTTAAAAAAACAAAAATTTGAGCCCAGGAGAGCGGAAATTCATTCGAATTCATTCGGGGGGCGTGGGGGGTACGTGGTGGGTACGAAACGTACCCACCACGTACCCCCCAAGGGGTATGAGCGCATAGGCTGAGATTTTTACAAGTGACCACTTAAATTAAAATTCAAATTAAATTCAAATCCGCAAACAGATTTAAAAAAACAAAAATTTGAGCCCAGGAGAGCGGAAATTCATTCGGGGGGCGTGGGGGGTACGTGGTGGGTACGAAACGTACCCACCACGTACCCCCCAAGGGGTATGAGCGCATAGGCTGAGATTTTTACAAGTGACCACTTAAATTAAAATTCAAATTAAATTCAAATCCGCAAACAGATTTAAAAAAACAAAAATTTGAGCCCAGGAGAGCGGAAGTTCATTTTGGGGGCGTGGAGTACGTATAGGGTACGTATGGGGTACGATCGTACCCCATACGTACCCCATACTGGGTATGAGCGCATAGGCTGAGATTTTTACAAGTGACCACTTAAATTAAAATTAAAATTAAATTCAAACCCGCAAACAGATTTAAAAAAACAAAAATTTGAGCCCAGGAGAGCGGAAATTCATTCGGGGGGCGTGGGGGGTACGTGGTGGGTACGAAACGTACCCACCACGTACCCCCCAAGGGGTATGAGCGCATAGGCTGAGATTTTTACAAGTGACCACTTAAATTAAAATTAAAATTAAATTCAAATCCGCAAACAGATTTAAAAAAACAAAAATTTGAGCCCAAGAGAGCGGAAATTCATTCGGGGGGCGTGGGGGGTACGTGGTGGGTACGAAACGTACCCACCACGGACCCCCCAAGGGGTATGAGCGCATAGGCTGAGATTTTTACAAGTGACCACTTAAATTAAAATTCAAATTAAATTCAAATCCGCAAACAGATTTAAAAAAACAAAAATTTGAGCCCAGGAGAGCGGAAATTCATTCGGGGGGCGTGGGGGGTACGTGGTGGGTACGAAACGTACCCACCACGTACCCCCCAAGGGGTATGAGCGCATAGGCTGAGATTTTTACAAGTGACCACTTAAATTAAAATTCAAATTAAATTCAAATCCGCAAACAGATTTAAAAAAACAAAAATTTGAGCCCAGGAGAGCGGAAATTCATTCGGGGGGCGTGAGGGGTACGTGGTGGGTACGTTTCGTACCCACCACGTACCCCCCAAGGGGTATGAGCGCATAGGCTGAGATTTTTACAAGTGACCACTTAAATTAAAATTCAAATTAAATTCAAACCCGCAAACAGATTTAAAAAAACAAAAATTTGAGCCCAGGAGAGCGGAAATTCATTCGGGGGGCGTGGGGGGTACGTGGTGGGTACGAAACGTACCCACCACGTACCCCCCAAGGGGTATGAGCGCATAGGCTGAGATTTTTACAAGTGACCACTTAAATTAAAATTAAAATTAAATTCAAATCCGCAAACAGATTTAAAAAAACAAAAATTTGAGCCCAGGAGAGCGGAAATTCATTCGGGGGGCGTGGGGGGTACGTGGTGGGTACGAAACGTACCCACCACGTACCCCCCAAGGGGTATGAGCGCATAGGCTGAGATTTTTACAAGTGACCACTTAAATTAAAATTCAAATTAAATTCAAACCCGCAAACAGATTTAAAAAAACAAAAATTTGAGCCCAGGAGAGCGGAAATTCATTCGGGGGGCGTGGGGGGTACGTGGTGTGTACGAAACGTACCCACCACGTACCCCCCAAGGGGTATGAGCGCATAGGCTGAGATTTTTACAAGTGACCACTTAAATTAAAATTCAAATTAAATTCAAATCCGCAAACAGATTTAAAAAAACAAAAATTTGAGCCCAGGAGAGCGGAAATTCATTCGGGGGGCGTGGGGGGTACGTGGTGGGTACGAAACGTACCCACCACGTACCCCCCAAGGGGTATGAGCGCATAGGCTGAGATTTTTACAAGTGACCACTTAAATTAAAATTCAAATTAAATTCAAACCCGCAAACAGATTTAAAAAAACAAAAATTTGAGCCCAGGAGAGCGGAAATTCATTCGGGGGGCGTGGGGGGTACGTGGTGGGTACGAAACGTACCCACCACGTACCCCCCAAGGGGTATGAGCGCATAGGCTGAGATTTTTACAAGTGACCACTTAAATTAAAATTCAAATTAAATTCAAATCCGCAAACAGATTTAAAAAAACAAAAATTTGAGCCCAGGAGAGCGGAAATTCATTCGGGTGGCGTGGGGGGTACGTGGTGGGTACGAAACGTACCCACCACGTACCCCCCAAGGGGTATGAGCGCATAGGCTGAGATTTTTACAAGTGACCACTTAAATTAAAATTCAAATTAAATTCAAACCCGCAAACAGATTTAAAAAAACAAAAATTTGAGCCCAGGAGAGCGGAAATTCATTCGGGGGGCGTGGGGGGTACGTGGTGGGTACGAAACGTACCCACCACGTACCCCCCAAGGGGTATGAGCGCATAGGCTGAGATTTTTACAAGTGACCACTTAAATTAAAATTCAAATTAAATTCAAATCCGCAAACAGATTTAAAAAAACAAAAATTTGAGCCCAGGAGAGCGGAAATTCATTCGGGGGGCGTGGGGGGTACGTGGTGGGTACGAAACGTACCCACCACGTACCCCCCAAGGGGTATGAGCGCATAGGCTGAGATTTTTACAAGTGACCACTTAAATTAAAATTCAAATTAAATTCAAACCCGCAAACAGATTTAAAAAAACAAAAATTTGAGCCCAGGAGAGCGGAAATTCATTCGGGGGGCGTGGGGGGTACGTGGTGTGTACGAAACGTACCCACCACGTACCCCCCAAGGGGTATGAGCGCATAGGCTGAGATTTTTACAAGTGACCACTTAAATTAAAATTCAAATTAAATTCAAATCCGCAAACAGATTTAAAAAAACAAAAATTTGAGCCCAGGAGAGCGGAAATTCATTCGGGGGGCGTGGGGGGTACGTGGTGGGTACGAAACGTACCCACCACGTACCCCCCAAGGGGTATGAGCGCATAGGCTGAGATTTTTACAAGTGACCACTTAAATTAAAATTCAAATTAAATTCAAATCCGCAAACAGATTTAAAAAAACAAAAATTTGAGCCCAGAAGAGCGGAAATTCATTCGGGGGGCGTGGGGGGTACGTGGTGGGTACGAAACGTACCCACCACGTACCCCCCAAGGGGTATGAGCGCATAGGCTGAGATTTTTACAAGTGACCACTTAAATTAAAATTCAAATTAAATTCAAATCCGCAAACAGATTTAAAAAACAAAAATTTGAGCCCAGGAGAGCGGAAATTCATTCGGGGGGCGTGGGGGGTACGTGGTGGGTACGAAACGTACCCACCACGTACCCCCCAAGGGGTATGAGCGCATAGGCTGAGATTTTTACAAGTGACCACTTAAATTAAAATTCAAATTAAATTCAAACCCGCAAACAGATTTAAAAAAACAAAAATTTGAGCCCAGGAGAGCGGAAATTCATTCGGGGGGCGTGGGGGGTACGTGGTGGGTACGAAACGTACCCACCACGTACCCCCCAAGGGGTATGAGCGCATAGGCTGAGATTTTTACAAGTGACCACTTAAATTAAAATTCAAATTAAATTCAAATCCGCAAACAGATTTAAAAAAACAAAAATTTGAGCCCAGGAGAGCGGAAATTCATTCGGGGGGCGTGGGGGGTACGTGGTGGGTACGAAACGTACCCACCACGTACCCCCCAAGGGGTATGAGCGCATAGGCTGAGATTTTTACAAGTGACCACTTAAATTAAAATTCAAATTAAATTCAAATCCGCAAACAGATTTAAAAAAACAAAAATTTGAGCCCAGGAGAGCGGAAATTCATTCGGGGGGCGTGGGGGGTACGTGGTGGGTACGAAACGTACCCACCACGTACCCCCCAAGGGGTATGAGCGCATAGGCTGAGATTTTTACAAGTGACCACTTAAATTAAAATTCAAATTAAATTCAAATCCGCAAACAGATTTAAAAAAACAAAAATTTGAGCCCAGGAGAGCGGAAATTCATTCGGGGGGCGTGGGGGGTACGTGGTGGGTACGAAACGTACCCACCACGTACCCCCCAAGGGGTATGAGCGCATAGGCTGAGATTTTTACAAGTGACCACTTAAATTAAAATTAAAATTAAATTCAAATCCGCAAACAGATTTAAAAAAACAAAAATTTGAGCCCAAGAGAGCGGAAATTCATTCGGGGGGCGTGGGGGGTACGTGGTGGGTACGAAACGTACCCACCACGGACCCCCCAAGGGGTATGAGCGCATAGGCTGAGATTTTTACAAGTGACCACTTAAATTAAAATTCAAATTAAATTCAAATCCGCAAACAGATTTAAAAAAACAAAAATTTGAGCCCAGGAGAGCGGAAATTCATTCGGGGGGCGTGGGGGGTACGTGGTGGGTACGAAACGTACCCACCACGTACCCCCCAAGGGGTATGAGCGCATAGGCTGAGATTTTTACAAGTGACCACTTAAATTAAAATTCAAATTAAATTCAAACCCGCAAACAGATTTAAAAAAACAAAAATTTGAGCCCAGGAGAGCGGAAATTCATTCGGGGGGCGTGGGGGGTACGTGGTGGGTACGAAACGTACCCACCACGTACCCCCCAAGGGGTATGAGCGCATAGGCTGAGATTTTTACAAGTGACCACTTAAATTAAAATTAAAATTAAATTCAAATCCGCAAACAGATTTAAAAAAACAAAAATTTGAGCCCAGGAGAGCGGAAATTCATTCGGGGGGCGTGGGGGGTACGTGGTGGGTACGAAACGTACCCACCACGTACCCCCCAAGGGGTATGAGCGCATAGGCTGAGATTTTTACAAGTGACCACTTAAATTAAAATTAAAATTAAATTCAAATCCGCAAACAGATTTAAAAAAACAAAAATTTGAGCCCAAGAGAGCGGAAATTCATTCGGGGGGCGTGGGGAGTACGTGGTGGGTACGAAACGTACCCACCACGGACCCCCCAAGGGGTATGAGCGCATAGGCTGAGATTTTTACAAGTGACCACTTAAATTAAAATTCAAATTAAATTCAAATCCGCAAACAGATTTAAAAAAACAAAAATTTGAGCCCAGGAGAGCGGAAATTCATTCGGGGGGCGTGGGGGGTACGTGGTGGGTACGAAACGTACCCACCACGTACCCCCCAAGGGGTATGAGCGCATAGGCTGAGATTTTTACAAGTGACCACTTAAATTAAAATTCAAATTAAATTCAAATCCGCAAACAGATTTAAAAAAACAAAAATTTGAGCCCAGGAGAGCGGAAATTCATTCGGGGGGCGTGGGGGGTACGTGGTGGGTACGAAACGTACCCACCACGTACCCCCCAAGGGGTATGAGCGCATAGGCTGAGATTTTTACAAGTGACCACTTAAATTAAAATTCAAATTAAATTCAAACCCGCAAACAGATTTAAAAAAACAAAAATTTGAGCCCAGGAGAGCGGAAATTCATTCGGGGGGCGTGGGGGGTACGTGGTGGGTACGAAACGTACCCACCACGTACCCCCCAAGGGGTATGAGCGCATAGGCTGAGATTTTTACAAGTGACCACTTAAATTAAAATTAAAATTAAATTCAAATCCGCAAACAGATTTAAAAAAACAAAAATTGAGCCCAGGAGAGCGGAAATTCATTCGGGGGGCGTGGGGGGTACGTGGTGGGTACGAAACGTACCCACCACGTACCCCCCAAGGGGTATGAGCGCATAGGCTGAGATTTTTACAAGTGACCACTTAAATTAAAATTCAAATTAAATTCAAACCCGCAAACAGATTTAAAAAAACAAAAATTTGAGCCCAGGAGAGCGGAAATTCATTCGGGGGGCGTGGGGGGTACGTGGTGGGTACGAAACGTACCCACCACGTACCCCCCAAGGGGTATGAGCGCATAGGCTGAGATTTTTACAAGTGACCACTTAAATTAAAATTCAAATTAAATTCAAATCCGCAAACAGATTTAAAAAAACAAAAATTTGAGCCCAGGAGAGCGGAAATTCATTCGGGGGGCGTGGGGGGTACGTGGTGGGTACGAAACGTACCCACCACGTACCCCCCAAGGGGTATGAGCGCATAGGCTGAGATTTTTACAAGTGACCACTTAAATTAAAATTCAAATTAAATTCAAACCCGCAAACAGATTTGAAAAAACAAAAATTTGAGCCCAGGAGAGCGGAAATTCATTCGGGGGGCGTGGGGGGTACGTGGTGGGTACGAAACGTACCCACCACGTACCCCCCAAGGGGTATGAGCGCATAGGCTGAGATTTTTACAAGTGACCACTTAAATTAAAATTCAAATTAAATTCAAATCCGCAAACAGATTTAAAAAAACAAAAATTTGAGCCCAGGAGAGCGGAAATTCATTCGGGTGGCGTGGGGGGTACGTGGTGGGTACGAAACGTACCCACCACGTACCCCCCAAGGGGTATGAGCGCATAGGCTGAGATTTTTACAAGTGACCACTTAAATTAAAATTCAAATTAAATTCAAACCCGCAAACAGATTTAAAAAAACAAAAATTTGAGCCCAGGAGAGCGGAAATTCATTCGGGGGGCGTGGGGGGTACGTGGTGGGTACGAAACGTACCCACCACGTACCTCCCAAGGGGTATGAGCGCATAGGCTGAGATTTTTACAAGTGACCACTTAAATTAAAATTCAAATTAAATTCAAATCCGCAAACAGATTTAAAAAAAC
Source organism: Beris morrisii (assembly GCA_951812415.1). Lineage (NCBI taxonomy): Eukaryota > Metazoa > Arthropoda > Insecta > Diptera > Stratiomyidae > Beris > Beris morrisii. The sequence continues at coordinate 112,537,031 of OX638312.1, read as the reverse complement.
AAAAATTTGAGCCCAGGAGAGCGGAAATTCATTCGGGGGGCGTGGGGGGTACGTGGTGGGTACGAAACGTACCCACCACGTACCCCCCAAGGGGTATGAGCGCATAGGCTGAGATTTTTACAAGTGACCACTTAAATTAAAATTCAAATTAAATTCAAACCCGCAAACAGATTTAAAAAAACAAAAATTTGAGCCCAGGAGAGCGGAAATTCATTCGGGGGGCGTGGGGGGTACGTGGTGTGTACGAAACGTACCCACCACGTACCCCCCAAGGGGTATGAGCGCATAGGCTGAGATTTTTACAAGTGACCACTTAAATTAAAATTCAAATTAAATTCAAATCCGCAAACAGATTTAAAAAAACAAAAATTTGAGCCCAGGAGAGCGGAAATTCATTCGGGGGGCGTGGGGGGTACGTGGTGGGTACGAAACGTACCCACCACGTACCCCCCAAGGGGTATGAGCGCATAGGCTGAGATTTTTACAAGTGACCACTTAAATTAAAATTCAAATTAAATTCAAATCCGCAAACAGATTTAAAAAAACAAAAATTTGAGCCCAGAAGAGCGGAAATTCATTCGGGGGGCGTGGGGGGTACGTGGTGGGTACGAAACGTACCCACCACGTACCCCCCAAGGGGTATGAGCGCATAGGCTGAGATTTTTACAAGTGACCACTTAAATTAAAATTCAAATTAAATTCAAACCCGCAAACAGATTTAAAAAAACAAAAATTTGAGCCCAGGAGAGCGGAAATTCATTCGGGGGGCGTGGGGGGTACGTGGTGGGTACGAAACGTACCCACCACGTACCCCCCAAGGGGTATGAGCGCATAGGCTGAGATTTTTACAAGTGACCACTTAAATTAAAATTCAAATTAAATTCAAATCCGCAAACAGATTTAAAAAAACAAAAATTTGAGCCCAGGAGAGCGGAAATTCATTCGAGGGGCGTGGGGGGTACGTGGTGGGTACGAAACGTACCCACCACGTACCCCCCAAGGGGTATGAGCGCATAGGCTGAGATTTTTACAAGTGACCACTTAAATTAAAATTCAAATTAAATTCAAATCCGCAAACAGATTTAAAAAAACAAAAATTTGAGCCCAGGAGAGCGGAAATTCATTCGGGGGGCGTGGGGGTACGTGGTGGGTACGAAACGTACCCACCACGTACCCCCCAAGGGGTATGAGCGCATAGGCTGAGATTTTTACAAGTGACCACTTAAATTAAAATTCAAATTAAATTCAAACCGCAAACAGATTTAAAAAAACAAAAATTTGAGCCCAGGAGAGCGGAAATTCATTCGGGGGGCGTGGGGGGTACGTGGTGGGTACGAAACGTACCCACCACGTACCCCCCAAGGGGTATGAGCGCATAGGCTGAGATTTTTACAAGTGACCACTTAAATTAAAATTCAAATTAATTCAAATCCGCAAACAGATTTAAAAAAACAAAAAATTTGAGCCCAGGAGAGCGGAAATTCATTCGGGGGCGTGGGGGGTACGCGTGGTGGGTACGAAACGTACCCACCACGTACCCCCCAAGGGGTATGAGCGCATAGGCTGAGATTTTTACAAGTGACCACTTAAATTAAAATTCAAATTAAATTCAAATCCGCAAACAGATTTAAAAAAACAAAAATTTGAGCCCAGGAGAGCGGAAATTCATTCGGGGGGCGTGGGGGGTACGTGGTGGGTACGAAACGTACCCACCACGTACCCCCCAAGGGGTATGAGCGCATAGGCTGAGATTTTTACAAGTGACCACTTAAATTAAAATTCAAATTAAATTCAAATCCGCAAACAGATTTAAAAAAACAAAAATTTGAGCCCAGGAGAGCGGAAATTCATTCGGGGGGCGTGGGGGGTACGTGGTGGGTACGAAACGTACCCACCACGTACCCCCCAAGGGGTATGAGCGCATAGGCTGAGATTTTTACAAGTGACCACTTAAATTAAAATTCAAATTAAATTCAAATCCGCAAACAGATTTAAAAAACAAAAATTTGAGCCCAGGAGAGCGGAAATTCATTCGGGGGGCGTGGGGGGTACGTGGTGGGTACGAAACGTACCCACCACGTACCCCCCAAGGGGTATGAGCGCATAGGCTGAGATTTTTACAAGTGACCACTTAAATTAAAATTCAAATTAAATTCAAATCCGCAAACAGATTTAAAAAAACAAAAATTTGAGCCCAGGAGAGCGGAAATTCATTCGGGGGGCGTGGGGGGTACGTGGTGGGTACGAAACGTACCCACCACGTACCCCCCAAGGGGTATGAGCGCATAGGCTGAGATTTTTACAAGTGACCACTTAAATTAAAATTCAAATTAAATTCAAACCCGCAAACAGATTTAAAAAAACAAAAATTTGAGCCCAGGAGAGCGGAAATTCATTCGGGGGGCGTGGGGGGTACGTGGTGGGTACGAAACGTACCCACCACGTACCCCCCAAGGGGTATGAGCGCATAGGCTGAGATTTTTACAAGTGACCACTTAAATTAAAATTCAAATTAAATTCAAATCCGCAAACAGATTTAAAAAAACAAAAATTTGAGCCCAGGAGAGCGGAAATTCATTCGGGGGGCGTGGGGGGTACGTGGTGGGCACGAAACGTACCCACCACGTACCCCCCAAGGGGTATGAGCGCATAGGCTGAGATTTTTACAAGTGACCACTTAAATTAAAATTCAAATTAAATTCAAACCCGCAAACAGATTTAAAAAAACAAAAATTTGAGCCCAGGAGAGCGGAAATTCATTCGGGGGGCGTGGGGGGTACGTGGTGGGTACGAAACGTACCCACCACGTACCCCCCAAGGGGTATGAGCGCATAGGCTGAGATTTTTACAAGTGACCACTTAAATTAAAATTCAAATTAAATTCAAATCCGCAAACAGATTTAAAAAAACAAAAATTTGAGCCCAGGAGAGCGGAAATTCATTCGGGGGGCGTGGGGGGTACGTGGTGGGTACGAAACGTACCCACCACGTACCCCCCAAGGGGTATGAGCGCATAGGCTGAGATTTTTACAAGTGACCACTTAAATTAAAATTCAAATTAAATTCAAAACCGCAAACAGATTTAAAAAAACAAAAATTTGAGCCCAGGAGAGCGGAAATTCATTCGGGGGGCGTGGGGGGTACGTGGTGGGTACGAAACGTACCCACCACGTACCCCCCAAGGGGTATGAGCGCATAGGCTGAGATTTTTACAAGTGACCACTTAAATTAAAATTCAAATTAAATTCAAATCCGCAAACAGATTTAAAAAAACAAAAATTTGAGCCCAGGAGAGCGGAAATTCATTCGGGGGGCGTGGGGGGTACGTGGTGGGTACGAAACGTACCCACCACGTACCCCCCAAGGGGTATGAGCGCATAGGCTGAGATTTTTACAAGTGACCACTTAAATTAAAATTCAAATTAAATTCAAACCCGCAAACAGATTTAAAAAAACAAAAATTTGAGCCCAGGAGAGCGGAAATTCATTCGGGGGGCGTGGGGGGTACGTGGTGGGTACGAAACGTACCCACCACGTACCCCCCAAGGGGTATGAGCGCATAGCCTGAGATTTTTACAAGTGACCACTTAAATTAAAATTCAAATTAAATTCAAACCTGCAAACAGATTTAAAAAAACAAAAATTTGAGCCCAGGAGAGCGGAAATTCATTCGGGGGGCGTGGGGGGTACGTGGTGGGTACGAAACGTACCCACCACTAACCCCCCAAGGGGTATGAGCGCATAGGCTGAGATTTTTACAAGTGACCACTTAAATTAAAATTCAAATTAAATTCAAATCCGCAAACAGATTTAAAAAAACAAAAATTTGAGCCCAGGAGAGCGGAAATTCATTGGGGGGGCGTGGGGGGTACGTGGTGGGTACGAAACGTACCCACCACGTACCCCCAAGGGGTGTGAGCGCATAGGCTGAGATTTTTACAAGTGACCACTTAAATTAAAATTCAAATTAAATTCAAACCCGCAAACAGATTTAAAAAAACAAAAATTTGAGCCCAGGAGAGCGGAAATTCATTCGGGGGGCGTGGGGGGTACGTGGTGGGTACGAAACGTACCCACCACGTACCCCCCAAGGGGTATGAGCGCATAGGCTGAGATTTTTACAAGTGACCACTTAAATTAAAATTCAAATTAAATTCAAATCCGCAAACAGATTTAAAAAACAAAAATTTGAGCCCAGGAGAGCGGAAATTCATTCGGGGGGCGTGGGGGGTACGTGGTGGGTACGAAACGTACCCACCACGTACCCCCCAAGGGGTATGAGCGCATAGGCTGAGATTTTTACAAGTGACCACTTAAATTAAAATTCAAATTAAATTCAAATCCGCAAACAGATTTAAAAAAACAAAAATTTGAGCCCAGGAGAGCGGAAATTCATTCGGGGGGCGTGGGGGGTACGTGGTGGGTACGAAACGTACCCACCACGTACCCCCCAAGGGGTATGAGCGCATAGGCTGAGATTTTTACAAGTGACCACTTAAATTAAAATTCAAATTAAATTCAAATCCGCAATCAGATTTAAAAAAACAAAAATTTGAGCCCAGGAGAGCGGAAATTCATTCGGGGGGCGTGGGGGGTACGTGGTGGGTACGAAACGTACCCACCACGTACCCCCCAAGGGGTATGAGCGCATAGGCTGAGATTTTTACAAGTGACCACTTAAATTAAAATTCAAATTAAATTCAAATCCGCAAACAGATTTAAAAAACAAAAATTTGAGCCCAGGAGAGCGGAAATTCATTCGGGGGGCGTGGGGGGTACGTGGTGGGTACGAAACGTACCCACCACGTACCCCCCAAGGGGTATGAGCGCATAGGCTGAGATTTTTACAAGTGACCACTTAAATTAAAATTCAAATTAAATTCAAATCCGCAAACAGATTTAAAAAAACAAAAATTTGAGCCCAGGAGAGCGGAAATTCATTCGGGGGGCGTGGGGGGTACGTGGTGGGTACGAAACGTACCCACCACGTACCCCCCAAGGGGTATGAGCGCATAGGCTGAGATTTTTACAAGTGACCACTTAAATTAAAATTCAAATTAAATTCAAACCCGCAAACAGATTTAAAAAAACAAAAATTTGAGCCCAGGAGAGCGGAAATTCATTCGGGGGGCGTGGGGGGTACGTGGTGGGTACGAAACGTACCCACCACGTACCCCCCAAGGGGTATGAGCGCATAGGCTGAGATTTTTACAAGTGACCACTTAAATTAAAATTCAAATTAAATTCAAACCCGCAAACAGATTTAAAAAAACAAAAATTTGAGCCCAGGAGAGCGGAAATTCATTCGGGGGGCGTGGGGGGTACGTGGTGGGTACGAAACGTACCCACCACGTACCCCCCAAGGGGTATGAGCGCATAGGCTGAGATTTTTACAAGTGACCACTTAAATTAAAATTCAAATTAAATTCAAACCTGCAAACAGATTTAAAAAAACAAAAATTTGAGCCCAGGAGAGCGGAAATTCATTCGGTGGGCGTGGGGGGTACGTGGTGGGTACGAAACGTACCCACCACTAACCCCCCATGGGGTATGAGCGCATAGGCTGAGATTTTTACAAGTGACCACTTAAATTAAAATTCAAATTAAATTCAAATCCGCAAACAGATTTAAAAAAACAAAAATTTGAGCCCAGGAGAGCGGAAATTCATTCGGGGGGCGTGGGGGGTACGTGGTGGGTACGAAACGTACCCACCACGTACCCCCCAAGGGGTATGAGCGCATAGGCTGAGATTTTTACAAGTGACCACTTAAATTAAAATTCAAATTAAATTCAAACCCGCAAACAGATTTAAAAAAACAAAAATTTGAGCCCAGGAGAGCGGAAATTCATTCGGGGGGCGTGGGGGGTATGAGCGCATAGGCTGAGATTTTTACAAGTGACCACTTAAATTAAAATTCAAATTAAATTCAAATCCGCAAACAGATTTAAAAAAACAAAAATTTGAGCCCAGGAGAGCGGAAATTCATTCGGGGGGCGTGGGGGGTACGTGGTGGGTACGAAACGTACCCACCACGTACCCCCCAAGGGGTATGAGCGCATAGGCTGAGATTTTTACAAGTGACCACTTAAATTAAAATTCAAATTAAATTCAAACCCGCAAACAGATTTAAAAAAACAAAAATTTGAGCCCAGGAGAGCGGAAATTCATTCGGGGGGCGTGGGGGGTACGTGGTGGGTACGAAACGTACCCACCACGTACCCCCCAAGGGGTATGAGCGCATAGGCTGAGATTTTTACAAGTGACCACTTAAATTAAAATTCAAATTAAATTCAAATCCGCAAACAGATTTAAAAAAACAAAAATTTGAGCCCAGGAGAGCGGAAATTCATTCGGGGGGCGTGGGGGGTACGTGGTGGGTACGAAACGTACCCACCACGTACCCCCCAAGGGGTATGAGCGCATAGGCTGAGATTTTTACAAGTGACCACTTAAATTAAAATTCAAATTAAATTCAAATCCGCAAACAGATTTAAAAAAACAAAAATTTGAGCCCAGAAGAGCGGAAATTCATTCGGGGGGCGTGGGGGGTACGTGGTGGGTACGAAACGTACCCACCACGTACCCCCCAAGGGGTATGAGCGCATAGGCTGAGATTTTTACAAGTGACCACTTAAATTAAAATTCAAATTAAATTCAAATCCGCAAACAGATTTAAAAAAACAAAAATTTGAGCCCAGGAGAGCGGAAATTCATTCGGGGGGCGTGGGGGGTACGTGGTGGGTACGAAACGTACCCACCACGTACCCCCCAAGGGGTATGAGCGCATAGGCTGAGATTTTTACAAGTGACCACTTAAATTAAAATTCAAATTAAATTCAAACCCGCAAACAGATTTAAAAAAACAAAAATTTGAGCCCAGGAGAGCGGAAATTCATTCGGGGGGCGTGGGGGGTACGTGGTGGGTACGAAACGTACCCACCACGTACCCCCCAAGGGGTATGAGCACATAGGCTGAGATTTTTACAAGTGACCACTTAAATTAAAATTCAAATTAAATTCAAATCCGCAAACAGATTTAAAAAAACAAAAATTTGAGCCCAGGAGAGCGGAAATTCATTCGGGGGGCGTGGGGGGTACGTGGTGGGTACGAAACGTACCCACCACGTACCCCCCAAGGGGTATGAGCGCATAGGCTGAGATTTTTACAAGTGACCACTTAAATTAAAATTCAAATTAAATTCAAATCCGCAAACAGATTTAAAAAAACAAAAATTTGAGCCCAGGAGAGCGGAAATTCATTCGGGGGGCGTGGGGGGTACGTGGTGGGTACGAAACGTACCCACCACGTACCCCCCAAGGGGTATGAGCGCATAGGCTGAGATTTTTACAAGTGACCACTTAAATTAAAATTCAAATTAAATTCAAACCCGCAAACAGATTTAAAAAAACAAAAATTTGAGCCCAGGAGAGCGGAAATTCATTCGGGGGGCGTGGGGGGTACGTGGTGGGTACGAAACGTACCCACCACGTACCCCCCAAGGGGTATGAGCGCATAGGCTGAGATTTTTACAAGTGACCACTTAAATTAAAATTAAAATTAAATTCAAATCCGCAAACAGATTTAAAAAAACAAAAATTTGAGCCCAGGAGAGCGGAAGTTCATTTTGGGGGCGTGGAGTACGTATAGGGTACGTATGGGGTACGATCGTACCCCATACGTACCCCATACTGGGTATGAGCGCATAGGATGAGATTTTTACAAGTGACCACTTAAATTAAAATTCAAATTAAATTCAAATCCGCAAACAGATTTAAAAAAACAAAAATTTGAGCCCAGGAGAGCGGAAATTCATTCGGGGGGCGTGGGGGGTACGTGGTGGGTACGAAACGTACCCACCACGTACCCCCCAAGGGGTATGAGCGCATAGGCTGAGATTTTTACAAGTGACCACTTAAATTAAAATTCAAATTAAATTCAAATCCGCAAACAGATTTAAAAAAACAAAAATTTGAGCCCAGGAGAGCGGAAATTCATTCGGGGGGCGTGCGGGGTACGTGGTGTGTACGAAACGTACCCACCACGTACCCCCCAAGGGGTATGAGCGCATAGGCTGAGATTTTTACAAGTGACCACTTAAATTAAAATTCAAATTAAATTCAAATCCGCAAACAGATTTAAAAAAACAAAAATTTGAGCCCAGGAGAGCGGAAATTCATTCGGGGGGCGTGGGGGGTACGTGGTGGGTACGAAACGTACCCACCACGTACCCCCCAAGGGGTATGAGCGCATAGGCTGAGATTTTTACAAGTGACCACTTAAATTAAAATTCAAATTAAATTCAAATCCGCAAACAGATTTAAAAAAACAAAAATTTGAGCCCAGGAGAGCGGAAATTCATTCGGGGGGCGTGGGGGGTACGTGGTGGGTACGAAACGTACCCACCATGTACCCCCCAAGGGGTATGAGCGCATAGGCTGAGATTTTTACAAGTGACCACTTAAATTAAAATTCAAATTAAATTCAAATCCGCAAACAGATTTAAAAAAACAAAAATTTGAGCCCAGGAGAGCGGAAATTCATTCGGGGGGCGTGGGGGGTACGTGGTGGGTACGAAACGTACCCACCACGTACCCCCCAAGGGGTATGAGCGCATAGGCTGAGATTTTTACAAGTGACCACTTAAATTAAAATTCAAATTAAATTCAAATCCGCAAACAGATTTAAAAAAACAAAAATTTGAGCCCAGGAGAGCGGAAATTCATTCGGGGGGCGTGGGGGGTACGTGGTGGGTACGAAACGTACCCACCACGTACCCCCCAAGGGGTATGAGCGCATAGGCTGAGATTTTTACAAGTGACCACTTAAATTAAAATTGAAATTAAATTCAAATCCGCAAACAGATTTAAAAAAACAAAAATTTGAGCCCAGGAGAGCGGAAATTCATTCGGGGGGCGTGGGGGGTACGTGGTGGGTACGAAACGTACCCACCACGTACCCCCCAAGGGGTATGAGCGCATAGGCTGAGATTTTTACAAGTGACCACTTAAATTAAAATTCAAATTAAATTCAAACCCGCAAACAGATTTAAAAAAACAAAAATTTGAGCCCAGGAGAGCGGAAATTCATTCGGGGGGCGTGGGGGGTACGTGGTGGGTACGAAACGTACCCACCACGTACCCCCCAAGGGGTATGAGCGCATAGGCTGAGATTTTTACAAGTGACCACTTAAATTAAAATTCAAATTAAATTCAAATCCGCAAACAGATTTAAAAAAACAAAAATTTGAGCCCAGGAGAGCGGAAATTCATTCGGGGGGCGTGGGGGGTACGTGGTGGGTACGAAACGTACCCACCACGTACCCCCCAAGGGGTATGAGCGCATAGGCTGAGATTTTTACAAGTGACCACTTAAATTAAAATTCAAATTAAATTCAAATCCGCAAACAGATTTAAAAAAACAAAAATTTGAGCCCAGGAGAGCGGAAATTCATTCGGGGGGCGTGGGGGGTACGTGGTGGGTACGAAACGTACCCACCACGTACCCCCCAAGGGGTATGAGCGCATAGGCTGAGATTTTTACAAGTGACCACTTAAATTAAAATTCAAATTAAATTCAAATCCGCAAACAGATTTAAAAAAACAAAAATTTGAGCCCAGGAGAGCGGAAATTCATTCGGGGGGCGTGGGGGGTACGTGGTGGGTACGAAACGTACCCACCACGTACCCCCCAAGGGGTATGAGCGCATAGGCTGAGATTTTTACAAGTGACCACTTAAATTAAAATTAAAATTAAATTCAAATCCGCAAACAGATTTAAAAAAACAAAAATTTGAGCCCAGGAGAGCGGAAGTTCATTTTGGGGGCGTGGAGTACGTATAGGGTACCTATGGGGTACGATCGTACCCCATACGTACCCCATACTGGGTATGAGCGCATAGGCTGAGATTTTTACAAGTGACCACTTAAATTAAAATTCAAATTAAATTCAAACCCGCAAACAGATTTAAAAAAACAAAAATTTGAGCCCAGGAGAGCGGAAATTCATTCGGGGGGCGTGGGGGGTACGTGGTGGGTACGAAACGTACCCACCACGTACCCCCCAAGGGGTATGAGCGCATAGGCTGAGATTTTTACAAGTGACCATTTAAATTAAAATTCAAATTAAATTCAAACCCGCAAACAGATTTAAAAAAACAAAAATTTGAGCCCAGGAGAGCGGAAATTCATTCGGGGGGCGTGGGGGGTACGTGGTGGGTACGAAACGTACCCACCACGTACCCCCCAAGGGGTATGAGCGCATAGGCTGAGATTTTTACAAGTGACCACTTAAATTAAAATTCAAATTAAATTCAAACCCGCAAACAGATTTAAAAAAACAAAAATTTGAGCCCAGGAGAGCGGAAATTCATTCGGGGGGCGTGGGGGGTACGTGGTGGGTACGAAACGTACCCACCACGTACCCCCCAAGGGGTATGAGCGCATAGGCTGAGATTTTTACAAGTGACCACTTAAATTAAAATTCAAATTAAATTCAAATCCGCAAACAGATTTATAAAAAACAAAAATTTGATCCCAGGAGAGCGGAAATTCATTCGGGGGGCGTGGGGGGTACGTGGTGGGTACGAAACGTACCCACCACGTACCCCCCAAGGGGTATGAGCGCATAGGCTGAGATTTTTACAAGTGACCACTTAAATTAAAATTCAAATTAAATTCAAATCCGCAAACAGATTTAAAAAAACAAAAATTTGAGCCCAGGAGAGCGGAAATTCATTCGGGGGGCGTGGGGGGTACGTGGTGGGTACGAAACGTACCCACCACGTACCCCCCAAGGGGTATGAGCGCATAGGCTGAGATTTTTACAAGTGACCACTTAAATTAAAATTCAAATTAAATTCAAATCCGCAAACAGATTTAAAAAAACAAAAATTTGAGCCCAGGAGAGCGGAAATTCATTCGGGGGGCGTGGGGGGTACGTGGTGGGTACGAAACGTACCCACCACGTACCCCCCAAGGGGTATGAGCGCATAGGCTGAGATTTTTACAAGTGACCACTTAAATTAAAATTAAAATTAAATTCAAATCCGCAAACAGATTTAAAAAAACAAAAATTTGAGCCCAGGAGAGCGGAAGTTCATTTTGGGGGCGTGGAGTACGTATAGGGTACGTATGGGGTACGATCGTACCCCATACGTACCCCATACTGGGTATGAGCGCATAGGCTGAGATTTTTACAAGTGATCACTTAAATTAAAATTCAAATTAAATTCAAACCCGCAAACAGATTTAAAAAAACAAAAATTTGAGCCCAGGAGAGCGGAAATTCATTCGGGGGGCGTGGGGGGTACGTGCTGGGTACGAAACGTACCCACCACGTACCCCCCAAGGGGTATGAGCGCATAGGCTGAGATTTTTACAAGTGACCACTTAAATTAAAATTCAAATTAAATTCAAATCCGCAAACAGATTTAAAAAAACAAAAATTTGAGCCCAGGAGAGCGGAAATTCATTCGGGGGGCGTGGGGGGTACGTGGTGGGTACGAAACGTACCCACCACGTACCCCCCAAGGGGTATGAGCGCATAGGCTGAGATTTTTACAAGTGACCACTTAAATTAAAATTCAAATTAAATTCAAACCCGCAAACAGATTAAAAAAACAAAAATTTGAGCCCAGGAGAGCGGAAGTTCATTTTGGGGGCGTGGAGTACGTATAGGGTACGTATGGGGTACGATCGTACCCCATACGTACCCCATACTGGGTATGAGCGCATAGGCTGAGATTTTTACAAGTGACCACTTAAATTAAAATTCAAATTAAATTCAAACCCGCAAACAGATTTAAAAAAACAAAAATTTGAGCCCAGGAGAGCGGAAATTCATTCGGGGGGCGTGGGGGGTACGTGGTGGGTACGAAACGTACCCACCACGTACCCCCCAAGGGGTATGAGCGCATAGGCTGAGATTTTTACAAGTGACCATTTAAATTAAAATTCAAATTAAATTCAAACCCGCAAACAGATTTAAAAAAACAAAAATTTGAGCCCAGGAGAGCGGAAATTCATTCGGGGGGCGTGGGGGGTACGTGGTGGGTACGAAACGTACCCACCACGTACCCCCCAAGGGGTATGAGCGCATAGGCTGAGATTTTTACAAGTGACCACTTAAATTAAAATTCAAATTAAATTCAAACCCGCAAACAGATTAAAAAAACAAAAATTTGAGCCCAGGAGAGCGGAAGTTCATTTTGGGGGCGTGGAGTACGTATAGGGTACCTATGGGGTACGATCGTACCCCATACGTACCCCATACTGGGTATGAGCGCATAGGCTGAGATTTTTACAAGTGACCACTTAAATTAAAATTCAAATTAAATTCAAACCCGCAAACAGATTTAAAAAAACAAAAATTTGAGCCCAGGAGAGCGGAAATTCATTCGGGGGGCGTGGGGGGTACGTGGTGGGTACGAAACGTACCCACCACGTACCCCCCAAGGGGTATGAGCGCATAGGCTGAGATTTTTACAAGTGACCATTTAAATTAAAATTCAAATTAAATTCAAACCCGCAAACAGATTTAAAAAAACAAAAATTTGAGCCCAGGAGAGCGGAAATTCATTCGGGGGGCGTGGGGGGTACGTGGTGGGTACGAAACGTACCCACCACGTACCCCCCAAGGGGTATGAGCGCATAGGCTGAGATTTTTACAAGTGACCACTTAAATTAAAATTCAAATTAAATTCAAACCCGCAAACAGATTTAAAAAAACAAAAATTTGAGCCCAGGAGAGCGGAAATTCATTCGGGGGCGTGGGGGGTACGTGGTGGGTACGAAACGTACCCACCACGTACCCCCCAAGGGGTATGAGCGCATAGGCTGAGATTTTTACAAGTGACCACTTAAATTAAAATTCAAATTAAATTCAAATCCGCAAACAGATTTATAAAAAACAAAAATTTGATCCCAGGAGAGCGGAAATTCATTCGGGGGGCGTGGGGGGTACGTGGTGGGTACGAAACGTACCCACCACGTACCCCCCAAGGGGTATGAGCGCATAGGCTGAGATTTTTACAAGTGACCACTTAAATTAAAATTCAAATTAAATTCAAATCCGCAAACAGATTTAAAAAAACAAAAATTTGAGCCCAGGAGAGCGGAAATTCATTCGGGGGGCGTGGGGGGTACGTGGTGGGTACGAAACGTACCCACCACGTAACCCCCAAGGGGTATGAGCGCATAGGCTGAGATTTTTACAAGTGACCACTTAAATTAAAATTCAAATTAAATTCAAATCCGCAAACAGATTTAAAAAAACAAAAATTTGAGCCCAGGAGAGCGGAAATTCATTCGGGGGGCGTGGGGGGTACGTGGTGGGTACGAAACGTACCCACCACGTACCCCCCAAGGGGTATGAGCGCATAGGCTGAGATTTTTACAAGTGACCACTTAAATTAAAATTAAAATTAAATTCAAATCCGCAAACAGATTTAAAAAAACAAAAATTTGAGCCCAGGAGAGCGGAAGTTCATTTTGGGGGCGTGGAGTACGTATAGGGTACGTATGGGGTACGATCGTACCCCATACGTACCCCATACTGGGTATGAGCGCATAGGCTGAGATTTTTACAAGTGATCACTTAAATTAAAATTCAAATTAAATTCAAACCCGCAAACAGATTTAAAAAAACAAAAATTTGAGCCCAGGAGAGCGGAAATTCATTCGGGGGGCGTGGGGGGTACGTGCTGGGTACGAAACGTACCCACCACGTACCCCCCAAGGGGTATGAGCGCATAGGCTGAGATTTTTACAAGTGACCACTTAAATTAAAATTCAAATTAAATTCAAATCCGCAAACAGATTTAAAAAAACAAAAATTTGAGCCCAGGAGAGCGGAAATTCATTCGGGGGGCGTGGGGGGTACGTGGTGGGTACGAAACGTACCCACCACGTACCCCCCAAGGGGTATGAGCGCATAGGCTGAGATTTTTACAAGTGACCACTTAAATTAAAATTCAAATTAAATTCAAACCCGCAAACAGATTAAAAAAACAAAAATTTGAGCCCAGGAGAGCGGAAGTTCATTTTGGGGGCGTGGAGTACGTATAGGGTACGTATGGGGTACGATCGTACCCCATACGTACCCCATACTGGGTATGAGCGCATAGGCTGAGATTTTTACAAGTGACCACTTAAATTAAAATTCAAATTAAATTCAAACCCGCAAACAGATTTGAAAAAACAAAAATTTGAGCCCAGGAGAGCGGAAATTCATTCGGGGGGCGTGGGGGGTACGTGGTGGGTACGAAACGTACCCACCACGTACTCCCCAAGGGGTATGAGCGCATAGGCTGAGATTTTTACAAGTGACCACTTAAATTAAAATTCAAATTAAATTCAAATCCGCAAACAGATTTAAAAAAACAAAAATTTGAGCCCAGGAGAGCGGAAATTCATTCGGGGGGCGTGGGGGGTACGTGGTGGGTACGAAACGTACCCACCACGTACCCCCCAAGGGGTATGAGCGCATAGGCTGAGATTTTTACAAGTGACCACTTAAATTAAAATTCAAATTAAATTCAAATCCGCAAACAGATTTAAAAAAACAAAAATTTGAGCCCAGGAGAGCGGAAATTCATTCGGGGGGCGTGGGGGGTACGTGGTGGGTACGAAACGTACCCACCACGTACCCCCCAAGGGGTATGAGCGCATAGGCTGAGATTTTTACAAGTGACCACTTAAATTAAAATTCAAATTAAATTCAAACCCGCAAACAGATTAAAAAAACAAAAATTTGAGCCCAGGAGAGCGGAAATTCATTCGGGGGGCGTGGGGGGTACGTGGTGGGTACGAAACGTACCCACCACGTACCCCCCAAGGGGTATGAGCGCATAGGCTGAGATTTTTACAAGTGACCACTTAAATTAAAATTCAAATTAAATTCAAATCCGCAAACAGATTTAAAAAAACAAAAATTTGAGCCCAGGAGAGCGGAAATTCATTCGGGGGGCGTGGGGGGTACGTGGTGGGTACGAAACGTACCCACCACGTACCCCCCAAGGGGTATGAGCGCATAGGCTGAGATTTTTACAAGTGACCACTTAAATTAAAATTCAAATTAAATTCAAATCCGCAAACAGATTTAAAAAAACAAAAATTTGAGCCCAGGAGAGCGGAAATTCATTCGGGGGGCGTGGGGGGTACGTGGTGGGTACGAAACGTACCCACCACGTACCCCCCAAGGGGTATGAGCGCATAGGCTGAGATTTTTACAAGTGACCACTTAAATTAAAATTCAAATTAAATTCAAATCCGCAAACAGATTTAAAAAAACAAAAATTTGAGCCCAGGAGAGCGGAAATTCATTCGGGGGGCGTGGGGGGTACGTGGTGGGTACGAAACGTACCCACCACGTACCCCCCAAGGGGTATGAGCGCATAGGCTGAGATTTTTACAAGTGACCACTTAAATTAAAATTCAAATTAAATTCAAATCCGCAAACAGATTTAAAAAAACAAAAATTTGAGCCCAGGAGAGCGGAAATTCATTCGGGGGGCGTGGAGGGTACGTGGTGGGTACGAAACGTACCCACCACGTACCCCCCAAGGGGTATGAGCGCATAGGCTGAGATTTTTACAAGTGACCACTTAAATTAAAATTCAAATTAAATTCAAATCCGCAAACAGATTTAAAAAAACAAAAATTTGAGCCCAGGAGAGCGGAAATTCATTCGGGGGGCGTGGGGGGTACGTGGTGGGTACGAAACGTACCCACCACGTACCCCCCAAGGGGTATGAGCGCATAGGCTGAGATTTTTACAAGTGACCACTTAAATTAAAATTCAAATTAAATTCAAATCCGCAAACAGATTTAAAAAAACAAAAATTTGAGCCCAGGAGAGCGGAAATTCATTCGGGGGGCGTGGGGGGTACGTGGTGGGTACGAAACGTACCCACCACGTACCCCCCAAGGGGTATGAGCGCATAGGCTGAGATTTTTACAAGTGACCACTTAAATTAAAATTCAAATTAAATTCAAATCCGCAAACAGATTTAAAAAAACAAAAATTTGAGCCCAGGAGAGCGGAAATTCATTCGGGGGGCGTGGGGGGTACGTGGTGGGTACGAAACGTACCCACCACGTACCCCCCAAGGGGTATGAGCGCATAGGCTGAGATTTTTACAAGTGACCACTTAAATTAAAATTCAAATTAAATTCAAATCCGCAAACAGATTTAAAAAAACAAAAATTTGAGCCCAGGAGAGCGGAAATTCATTCGGGGGGCGTGGGGGGTACGTGGTGGGTACGAAACGTACCCACCACGTACCCCCCAAGGGGTATGAGCGCATAGGCTGAGATTTTTACAAGTGACCACTTAAATTAAAATTAAAATTAAATTCAAATCCGCAAACAGATTTAAAAAAACAAAAATTTGAGCCCAGGAGAGCGGAAGTTCATTTTGGGGGCGTGGAGTACGTATAGGGTACGTATGTTGTACGATCGTACCCCATACGTACCCCATACTGGGTATGAGCGCATAGGCTGAGATTTTTACAAGTGACCACTTAAATTAAAATTCAAATTAAATTCAAACCCGCAAACAGATTTAAAAAAACAAAAATTTGAGCCCAGGAGAGCGGAAATGCATTCGGGGGGCGTGGGGGGTACGTGGTGGGTACGAAACGTACCCACCACGTACCCCCCAAGGGGTATGAGCGCATAGGCTGAGATTTTTACAAGTGACCACTTAAATTAAAATTCAAATTAAATTCAAATCCGCAAACAGATTTAAAAAAACAAAAATTTGAGCCCAGGAGAGCGGAAATTCATTCGGGGGGCGTGGGGGGTACGTGGTGGGTACGAAACGTACCCACCACGTACCCCCCAAGGGGTATGAGCGCATAGGCTGAGATTTTTACAAGTGACCACTTAAATTAAAATTAAAATTAAATTCAAATCCGCAAACAGATTTAAAAAAACAAAAATTTGAGCCCAGGAGAGCGGAAGTTCATTTTGGGGGCGTGGAGTACGTATAGGGTACGTATGGGGTACGATCGTACCCCATACGTACCCCATACTGGGTATGAGCGCATAGGATGAGATTTTTACAAGTGACCACTTAAATTAAAATTCAAATTAAATTCAAATCCGCAAACAGATTTAAAAAAACAAAAATTTGAGCCCAGGAGAGCGGAAATTCATTCGGGGGGCGTGGGGGGTACGTGGTGGGTACGAAACGTACCCACCACGTACCCCCCAAGGGGTATGAGCGCATAGGCTGAGATTTTTACAAGTGACCACTTAAATTAAAATTCAAATTAAATTCAAATCCGCAAACAGATTTAAAAAAACAAAAATTTGAGCCCAGGAGAGCGGAAATTCATTCGGGGGGCGTGGGGGGTACGTGGTGGGTACGAAACGTACCCACCACGTACCCCCCAAGGGGTATGAGCGCATAGGCTGAGATTTTTACAAGTGACCACTTAAATTAAAATTCAAATTAAATTCAAACCCGCAAACAGATTAAAAAAACAAAAATTTGAGCCCAGGAGAGCGGAAATTCATTCGGGGGGCGTGGGGGGTACGTGGTGGGTACGAAACGTACCCACCACGTACCCCCCAAGGGGTATGAGCGCATAGGCTGAGATTTTTACAAGTGACCACTTAAATTAAAATTCAAATTAAATTCAAATCCGCAAACAGATTTAAAAAAACAAAAATTTGAGCCCAGGAGAGCGGAAATTCATTCGGGGGGCGTGGGGGGTACGTGGTGGGTACGAAACGTACCCACCACGTACCCCCCAAGGGGTATGAGCGCATAGGCTGAGATTTTTACAAGTGACCACTTAAATTAAAATTCAAATTAAATTCAAATCCGCAAACAGATTTAAAAAAACAAAAATTTGAGCCCAGGAGAGCGGAAATTCATTCGGGGGGCGTGGAAGGTACGTGGTGGGTACGAAACGTACCCACCACGTACCCCCCAAGGGGTATGAGCGCATAGGCTGAGATTTTTACAAGTGACCACTTAAATTAAAATTCAAATTAAATTCAAATCCGCAAACAGATTTAAAAAAACAAAAATTTGAGCCCAGGAGAGCGGAAATTCATTCGGGGGGCGTGGGGGGTACGTGGTGGGTACGAAACGTACCCACCACGTACCCCCCAAGGGGTATGAGCGCATAGGCTGAGATTTTTACAAGTGACCACTTAAATTAAAATTCAAATTAAATTCAAATCCGCAAACAGATTTAAAAAAACAAAAATTTGAGCCCAGGAGAGCGGAAATTCATTCGGGGGGCGTGGAGGGTACGTGGTGGGTACGAAACGTACCCACCACGTACCCCCCAAGGGGTATGAGCGCATAGGCTGAGATTTTTACAAGTGACCACTTAAATTAAAATTCAAATTAAATTCAAATCCGCAAACAGATTTAAAAAAACAAAAATTTGAGCCCAGGAGAGCGGAAATTCATTCGGGGGGCGTGGGGGGTACGTGGTGGGTACGAAACGTACCCACCACGTACCCCCCAAGGGGTATGAGCGCATAGGCTGAGATTTTTACAAGTGACCACTTAAATTAAAATTCAAATTAAATTCAAATCCGCAAACAGATTTAAAAAAACAAAAATTTGAGCCCAGGAGAGCGGAAATTCATTCGGGGGGCGTGGGGGGTACGTGGTGGGTACGAAACGTACCCACCACGTACCCCCCACGGGGTATGAGCGCATAGGCTGAGATTTTTACAAGTGACCACTTAAATTAAAATTCAAATTAAATTCAAATCCGCAAACAGATTTAAAAAAACAAAAATTTGAGCCCAGGAGAGCGGAAATTCATTCGGGGGGCGTGGGGGGTACGTGGTGGGTACGAAACGTACCCACCACGTACCCCCCAAGGGGTATGAGCGCATAGGCTGAGATTTTTACAAGTGACCACTTAAATTAAAATTCAAATTAAATTCAAATCCGCAAACAGATTTAAAAAAACAAAAATTTGAGCCCAGGAGAGCGGAAATTCATTCGGGGGGCGTGGGGGGTACGTGGTGGGTACGAAACGTACCCACCACGTACCCCCCAAGGGGTATGAGCGCATAGGCTGAGATTTTTACAAGTGACCACTTAAATTAAAATTCAAATTAAATTCAAATCCGCAAACAGATTTAAAAAAACAAAAATTTGAGCCCAGGAGAGCGGAAGTTCATTTTGGGGGCGTGGAGTACGTATAGGGTACGTATGTTGTACGATCGTACCCCATACGTACCCCATACTGGGTATGAGCGCATAGGCTGAGATTTTTACAAGTGACCACTTAAATTAAAATTCAAATTAAATTCAAACCCGCAAACAGATTTAAAAAAACAAAAATTTGAGCCCAGGAGAGCGGAAATGCATTCGGGGGGCGTGGGGGGTACGTGGTGGGTACGAAACGTACCCACCACGTACCCCCCAAGGGGTATGAGCGCATAGGCTGAGATTTTTACAAGTGACCACTTAAATTAAAATTCAAATTAAATTCAAATCCGCAAACAGATTTAAAAAAACAAAAATTTGAGCCCAGGAGAGCGGAAATTCATTCGGGGGGCGTGGGGGGTACGTGGTGGGTACGAAACGTACCCACCACGTACCCCCCAAGGGGTATGAGCGCATAGGCTGAGATTTTTACAAGTGACCACTTAAATTAAAATTAAAATTAAATTCAAATCCGCAAACAGATTTAAAAAAACAAAAATTTGAGCCCAGGAGAGCGGAAGTTCATTTTGGGGGCGTGGAGTACGTATAGGGTACGTATGGGGTACGATCGTACCCCATACGTACCCCATACTGGGTATGAGCGCATAGGATGAGATTTTTACAAGTGACCACTTAAATTAAAATTCAAATTAAATTCAAATCCGCAAACAGATTTAAAAAAACAAAAATTTGAGCCCAGGAGAGCGGAAATTCATTCGGGGGGCGTGGGGGGTACGTGGTGGGTACGAAACGTACCCACCACGTACCCCCCAAGGGGTATGAGCGCATAGGCTGAGATTTTTACAAGTGACCACTTAAATTAAAATTCAAATTAAATTCAAACCCGCAAACAGATTTAAAAAAACAAAAATTTGAGCCCAGGAGAGCGGAAATTCATACGGGGGGCGTGGGGGGTACGTGCTGGGTACGAAACGTACCCACCACGTACCCCCCAAGGGGTATGAGCGCATAGGCTGAGATTTTTACAAGTGACCACTTAAATTAAAATTCAAATTAAATTCAAATCCGCAAACAGATTTAAAAAAACAAAAATTTGAGCCCAGGAGAGCGGAAATTCATTCGGGGGGCGTGGGGGGTACGTGGTGGGTACGAAACGTACCCACCACGTACCCCCCAAGGGGTATGAGCGCATAGGCTGAGATTTTTACAAGTGACCACTTAAATTAAAATTCAAATTAAATTCAAATCCGCAAACAGATTTAAAAAAACAAAAATTTGAGCCCAGGAGAGCGGAAATTCATTCGGGGGGCGTGGGGGGTACGTGGTGGGTACGAAACGTACCCACCACGTACCCCCCAAGGGGTATGAGCGCATAGGCTGAGATTTTTACAAGTGACCACTTAAATTAAAATTCAAATTAAATTCAAACCCGCAAACAGATTTAAAAAAACAAAAATTTGAGCCCAGGAGAGCGGAAATTCATTCGGGGGGCGTGGGGGGTACGTGGTGGGTACGAAACGTACCCACCACGTACCCCCCAAGGGGTATGAGCGCATAGGCTGAGATTTTTACAAGTGACCACTTAAATTAAAATTCAAATTAAATTCAAATCCGCAAACAGATTTAAAAAAACAAAAATTTGAGCCCAGGAGAGCGGAAATTCATTCGGGGGGCGTGGGGGGTACGTGGTGGGTACGAAACGTACCCACCACGTACCCCCCAAGGGGTATGAGCGCATAGGCTGAGATTTTTACAAGTGACCACTTAAATTAAAATTCAAATTAAATTCAAACCCGCAAACAGATTAAAAAAACAAAAATTTGAGCCCAGGAGAGCGGAAATTCATTCGGGGGACGTGGGGGGTACGTGGTGGGTACGAAACGTACTCACCACGTACCCCCCAAGGGGTATGAGCGCATAGGCTGAGATTTTTACAAGTGACCACTTAAATTAAAATTCAAATTAAATTCAAATCCGCAAACAGATTTAAAAAAACAAAAATTTGAGCCCAGGAGAGCGGAAATTCATTCGGGGGGCGTGGGGGGTACGTGGTGGGTACGAAACGTACCCACCACGTACCCCCCAAGGGGTATGAGCGCATAGGCTGAGATTTTTACAAGTGACCACTTAAATTAAAATTCAAATTAAATTCAAATCCGCAAACAGATTTAAAAAAACAAAAATTTGAGCCCAGGAGAGCGGAAATTCATTCGGGGGGCGTGGGGGGTACGTGGTGGGTACGAAACGTACCCACCACGTACCCCCCAAGGGGTATGAGCGCATAGGCTGAGATTTTTACAAGTGACCACTTAAATTAAAATTAAAATTAAATTCAAATCCGCAAACAGATTTAAAAAAACAAAAATTTGAGCCCAGGAGAGCGGAAGTTCATTTTGGGGGCGTGGAGTACGTATAGGGTACGTATGTTGTACGATCGTACCCCATACGTACCCCATACTGGGTATGAGCGCATAGGCTGAGATTTTTACAAGTGACCACTTAAATTAAAATTCAAATTAAATTCAAACCCGCAAACAGATTTAAAAAAACAAAAATTTGAGCCCAGGAGAGCGGAAATGCATTCGGGGGGCGTGGGGGGTACGTGGTGGGTACGAAACGTACCCACCACGTACCCCCCAAGGGGTATGAGCGCATAGGCTGAGATTTTTACAAGTGACCACTTAAATTAAAATTCAAATTAAATTCAAATCCGCAAACAGATTTAAAAAAACAAAAATTTGAGCCCAGGAGAGCGGAAATTCATTCGGGGGGCGTGGGGGGTACGTGGTGGGTACGAAACGTACCCACCACGTACCCCCCAAGGGGTATGAGCGCATAGGCTGAGATTTTTACAAGTGACCACTTAAATTAAAATTAAAATTAAATTCAAATCCGCAAACAGATTTAAAAAAACAAAAATTTGAGCCCAGGAGAGCGGAAGTTCATTTTGGGGGCGTGGAGTACGTATAGGGTACGTATGGGGTACGATCGTACCCCATACGTACCCCATACTGGGTATGAGCGCATAGGATGAGATTTTTACAAGTGACCACTTAAATTAAAATTCAAATTAAATTCAAATCCGCAAACAGATTTAAAAAAACAAAAATTTGAGCCCAGGAGAGCGGAAATTCATTCGGGGGGCGTGGGGGGTACGTGGTGGGTACGAAACGTACCCACCACGTACCCCCCAAGGGGTATGAGCGCATAGGCTGAGATTTTTACAAGTGACCACTTAAATTAAAATTCAAATTAAATTCAAACCCGCAAACAGATTTAAAAAAACAAAAATTTGAGCCCAGGAGAGCGGAAATTCATACGGGGGGCGTGGGGGGTACGTGCTGGGTACGAAACGTACCCACCACGTACCCCCCAAGGGGTATGAGCGCATAGGCTGAGATTTTTACAAGTGACCACTTAAATTAAAATTCAAATTAAATTCAAATCCGCAAACAGATTTAAAAAAACAAAAATTTGAGCCCAGGAGAGCGGAAATTCATTCGGGGGGCGTGGGGGGTACGTGGTGGGTACGAAACGTACCCACCACGTACCCCCCAAGGGGTATGAGCGCATAGGCTGAGATTTTTACAAGTGACCACTTAAATTAAAATTCAAATTAAATTCAAATCCGCAAACAGATTTAAAAAAACAAAAATTTGAGCCCAGGAGAGCGGAAATTCATTCGGGGGGCGTGGGGGGTACGTGGTGGGTACGAAACGTACCCACCACGTACCCCCCAAGGGGTATGAGCGCATAGGCTGAGATTTTTACAAGTGACCACTTAAATTAAAATTCAAATTAAATTCAAACCCGCAAACAGATTTAAAAAAACAAAAATTTGAGCCCAGGAGAGCGGAAATTCATTCGGGGGGCGTGGGGGGTACGTGGTGGGTACGAAACGTACCCACCACGTACTCCCCAAGGGGTATGAGCGCATAGGCTGAGATTTTTACAAGTGACCACTTAAATTAAAATTCAAATTAAATTCAAATCCGCAAACAGATTTAAAAAAACAAAAATTTGAGCCCAGGAGAGCGGAAATTCATTCGGGGGGCGTGGGGGGTACGTGGTGGGTACGAAACGTACCCACCACGTACCCCCCAAGGGGTATGAG
This sequence comes from Beris morrisii, assembly GCA_951812415.1. Lineage (NCBI taxonomy): Eukaryota > Metazoa > Arthropoda > Insecta > Diptera > Stratiomyidae > Beris > Beris morrisii. The sequence continues at coordinate 112,513,768 of OX638312.1, read as the reverse complement.
CGCATAGGCTGAGATTTTTACAAGTGACCACTTAAATTAAAATTCAAATTAAATTCAAATCCGCAAACAGATTTAAAAAAACAAAAATTTGAGCCCAGGAGAGCGGAAATTCATTCGGGGGGCGTGGGGGGTACGTGGTGGGTACGAAACGTACCCACCACGTACCCCCCAAGGGGTATGAGCGCATAGGCTGAGATTTTTACAAGTGACCACTTAAATTAAAATTCAAATTAAATTCAAATCCGCAAACAGATTTAAAAAAACAAAAATTTGAGCCCAGGAGAGCGGAAATTCATTCGGGGGGCGTGGGGGGTACGTGGTGGGTACGAAACGTACCCACCACGTACCCCCCAAGGGGTATGAGCGCATAGGCTGAGATTTTTACAAGTGACCACTTAAATTAAAATTCAAATTAAATTCAAACCCGCAAACAGATTAAAAAAACAAAAATTTGAGCCCAGGAGAGCGGAAATTCATTCGGGGGGCGTGGGGGGTACGTGGTGGGTACGAAACGTACTCACCACGTACCCCCCAAGGGGTATGAGCGCATAGGCTGAGATTTTTACAAGTGACCACTTAAATTAAAATTCAAATTAAATTCAAATCCGCAAACAGATTTAAAAAAACAAAAATTTGAGCCCAGGAAAGCGGAAATTCATTCGGGGGGCGTGGGGGGTACGTGGTGGGTACGAAACGTACCCACCACGTACCCCCCAAGGGGTATGAGCGCATAGGCTGAGATTTTTACAAGTGACCACTTAAATTAAAATTCAAATTAAATTCAAATCCGCAAACAGATTTAAAAAAACAAAAATTTGAGCCCAGGAGAGCGGAAATTCATTCGGGGGGCGTGGGGGGTACGTGGTGGGTACGAAACGTACCCACCACGTACCCCCCAAGGGGTATGAGCGCATAGGCTGAGATTTTTACAAGTGACCACTTAAATTAAAATTCAAATTAAATTCAAATCCGCAAACAGATTTAAAAAAACAAAAATTTGAGCCCAGGAGAGCGGAAATTCATTCGGGGGGCGTGGGGGGTACGTGGTGGGTACGAAACGTACCCACCACGTACCCCCCAAGGGGTATGAGCGCATAGGCTGAGATTTTTACAAGTGACCACTTAAATTAAAATTCAAATTAAATTCAAATCCGCAAACAGATTTAAAAAAACAAAAATTTGAGCCCAGGAGAGCGGAAATTCATTCGGGGGGCGTGGGGGGTACGTGGTGGGTACGAAACGTACCCACCACGTACCCCCCAAGGGGTATGAGCGCATAGGCTGAGATTTTTACAAGTGACCACTTAAATTAAAATTCAAATTAAATTCAAACCCGCAAACAGATTAAAAAAACAAAAATTTGAGCCCAGGAGAGCGGAAATTCATTCGGGGGGCGTGGGGGGTACGTGGTGGGTACGAAACGTACCCACCACGTACCCCCCAAGGGGTATGAGCGCATAGGCTGAGATTTTTACAAGTGACCACTTAAATTAAAATTCAAATTAAATTCAAATCCGCAAACAGATTTAAAAAAACAAAAATTTGAGCCCAGGAGAGCGGAAATTCATTCGGGGGGCGTGGGGGGTACGTGGTGGGTACGAAACGTACCCACCACGTACCCCCCAAGGGGTATGAGCGCATAGGCTGAGATTTTTACAAGTGACCACTTAAATTAAAATTAAAATTAAATTCAAATCCGCAAACAGATTTAAAAAAACAAAAATTTGAGCCCAGGAGAGCGGAAATTCATTCGGGGGGCGTGGGGGGTACGTGGTGGGTACGAAACGTACCCACCACGTACCCCCCAAGGGGTATGAGCGCATAGGCTGAGATTTTTACAAGTGACCACTTAAATTAAAATTCAAATTAAATTCAAACCCGCAAACAGATTAAAAAAACAAAAATTTGAGCCCAAGAGAGCGGAAATTCATTCGGGGGGCGTGGGGGGTACGTGGTGGGTACGAAACGTACCCACCACGTACCCCCCAAGGGGTATGAGCGCATAGGCTGAGATTTTTACAAGTGACCACTTAAATTAAAATTCAAATTAAATTCAAATCCGCAAACAGATTTAAAAAAACAAAAATTTGAGCCCAGGAGAGCGGAAATTCATTCGGGGGGCGTGGGGGGTACGTGGTGGGTACGAAACGTACCCACCACGTACTCCCCAAGGGGTATGAGCGCATAGGCTGAGATTTTTACAAGTGACCACTTAAATTAAAATTCAAATTAAATTCAAATCCGCAAACAGATTTAAAAAAACAAAAATTTGAGCCCAGGAGAGCGGAAATTCATTCGGGGGGCGTGGGGGGTACGTGGTGGGTACGAAACGTACCCACTACGTACCCCCCAAGGGGTATGAGCGCATAGGCTGAGATTTTTACAAGTGACCACTTAAATTAAAATTCAAATTAAATTCAAATCCGCAAACAGATTTAAAAAAACAAAAATTTGAGCCCAGGAGAGCGGAAATTCATTCGGGGGGCGTGGGGGGTACGTGGTGGGTACGAAACGTACCCACCACGTACCCCCCAAGGGGTATGAGTGCATAGGCTGAGATTTTTACAAGTGACCACTTAAATTAAAATTCAAATTAAATTCAAATCCGCAAACAGATTTAAAAAAACAAAAATTTGAGCCCAGGAGAGCGGAAATTCATTCGGGGGGCGTGGGGGGTACGTGGTGGGTACGAAACGTACCCACCACGTACCCCCCAAGGGGTATGAGCGCATAGGCTGAGATTTTTACAAGTGACCACTTAAATTAAAATTAAAATTAAATTCAAATCCGCAAACAGATTTAAAAAAACAAAAATTTGAGCCCAGGAGAGCGGAAGTTCATTTTGGGGGCGTGGAGTACGTATAGGGTACGTATGTTGTACGATCGTACCCCATACGTACCCCATACTGGGTATGAGCGCATAGGCTGAGATTTTTACAAGTGACCACTTAAATTAAAATTCAAATTAAATTCAAACCCGCAAACAGATTTAAAAAAACAAAAATTTGAGCCCAGGAGAGCGGAAATGCATTCGGGGGGCGTGGGGGGTACGTGGTGGGTACGAAACGTACCCACCACGTACCCCCCAAGGGGTATGAGCGCATAGGCTGAGATTTTTACAAGTGACCACTTAAATTAAAATTCAAATTAAATTCAAATCCGCAAACAGATTTAAAAAAACAAAAATTTGAGCCCAGGAGAGCGGAAATTCATTCGGGGGGCGTGGGGGGTACGTGGTGGGTACGAAACGTACCCACCACGTACCCCCCAAGGGGTATGAGCGCATAGGCTGAGATTTTTACAAGTGACCACTTAAATTAAAATTCAAATTAAATTCAAATCCGCAAACAGATTTAAAAAAACAAAAATTTGAGCCCAGGAGAGCGGAAATTCATTCGGGGGGCGTGGGGGGTACGTGGTGGGTACGAAACGTACCCACCACGTACCCCCCAAGGGGTATGAGCGCATAGGCTGAGATTTTTACAAGTGACCACTTAAATTAAAATTCAAATTAAATTCAAATCCGCAAACAGATTTAAAAAAACAAAAATTTGAGCCCAGGAGAGCGGAAATTCATTCGGGGGGCGTGGGGGGTACGTGGTGGGTACGAAACGTACCCACCACGTACCCCCCAAGGGGTATGAGCGCATAGGCTGAGATTTTTACAAGTGACCACTTAAATTAAAATTCAAATTAAATTCAAACCCGCAAACAGATTTAAAAAAACAAAAATTTGAGCCCAGGAGAGCGGAAATTCATTCGGGGGGCGTGGGGGGTACGTGGTGGGTACGAAACGTACCCCCCAAGGGGTATGAGCGCATAGGCTGAGATTTTTACAAGTGACCACTTAAATTAAAATTCAAATTAAATTCAAACCCGCAAACAGATTTAAAAAAACAAAAATTTGAGCCCAGGAGAGCGGAAATTCATTCGGGGGGCATGGGGGGTACGTGGTGGGTACGAAACGTACCCACCACGTACCCCCCAAGGGGTATGAGCGCATAGGCTGAGATTTTTACAAGTGACCACTTAAATTAAAATTCAAATTAAATTCAAATCCGCAAACAGATTTAAAAAAACAAAAATTTGACGGGGTATGAGCGCATAGGCTGAGATTTTTACAAGTGACCACTTAAATTAAAATTCAAATTAAATTCAAATCCGCAAACAGATTTAAAAAAACAAAAATTTGAGCCCTGGAGAGCGGAAATTCATTCGGGGGGCGTGGGGGGTACGTGGTGGGTACGAAACATACCCACCACGTACCCCCCAAGGGGTATGAGCGCATAGGCTGAGATTTTTACAAGTGACCACTTAAATTAAAATTCAAATTAAATTCAAATCCGCAAACAGATTTAAAAAAACAAAAATTTGAGCCCAGGAGAGCGGAAATTCATTCGGGGGGCGTGGGGGGTACGTGGTGGGTACGAAACGTACCCACCACGTACCCCCCAAGGGGTATGAGCGCATAGGCTGAGATTTTTACAAGTGACCACTTAAATTAAAATTCAAATTAAATTCAAATCCGCAAACAGATTTAAAAAAACAAAAATTTGACGGGGTATGAGCGCATAGGGTGAGATTTTTACAAGTGACCACTTAAATTAAAATTCAAATTAAATTCAAATCCGCAAACAGATTTAAAAAAACAAAAATTTGAGCCCAGGAGAGCGGAAATTCATTCGGGTGGCGTGGGGGGTACGTGGTGGGTACGAAACGTACCCCCCAAGGGGTATGAGCGCATAGGCTAAGATTTTTACAAGTGACCACTTAAATTAAAATTCAAATTAAATTCAAATCCGCAAACAGATTTAAAAAAACAAAAATTTGAGCCCAGGAGAGCGGAAATTCATTCGGGGGGCGTGGGGGGTACGTGGTGGGTACGAAACGTACCCACCACGTACCCCCCAAGGGGTATGAGCGCATAGGCTGAGATTTTTACAAGTGACCACTTAAATTAAAATTCAAATTAAATTCAAATCCGCAAACAGATTTAAAAAAACAAAAATTTGAGCCCAGGAGAGCGGAAATTCATTCGGGGGGCGTGGGGGGTACGTGGTGGGTACGAAACGTACCCACCACGTACCCCCCAAGGGGTATGAGCGCATAGGCTGAGATTTTTACAAGTGACCACTTAAATTAAAATTCAAATTAAATTCAAATCCGCAAACAGATTTAAAAAAACAAAAATTTGAGCCCAGGAGAGCGGAAATTCATTCGGGGGGCGTGGGGGGTACGTGGTGGGTACGAAACGTACCCACCACGTACCCCCCAAGGGGTATGAGCGCATAGGCTGAGATTTTTACAAGTGACCACTTAAATTAAAATTCAAATTAAATTCAAATCCGCAAACAGATTTAAAAAAACAAAAATTTGAGCCCAGGAGAGCGGAAATTCATTCGGGGGGCGTGGGGGGTACGTGGTGGGTACGAAACGTACCCACCACGTACCCCCCAAGGGGTATGAGCGCATAGGCTGAGATTTTTACAAGTGACCACTTAAATTAAAATTCAAATTAAATTCAAATCCGCAAACAGATTTAAAAAAACAAAAATTTGAGCCCAGGAGAGCGGAAATTCATTCGGGGGGCGTGCGGGGTACGTGGTGGGTACGAAACGTACCCACCACGTACCCCCCAAGGGGTATGAGCGCATAGGCTGAGATTTTTACAAGTGACCACTTAAATTAAAATTCAAATTAAATTCAAATCCGCAAACAGATTTAAAAAAACAAAAATTTGAGCCCAGGAGAGCGGAAATTCATTCGGGGGGCGTGGGGGGTACGTGGTGGGTACGAAACGTACCCACTACGTACCCCCCAAGGGGTATGAGCGCATAGGCTGAGATTTTTACAAGTGACCACTTAAATTAAAATTCAAATTAAATTCAAATCCGCAAACAGATTTAAAAAAACAAAAATTTGAGCCCAGGAGAGCGGAAATTCATTCGGGGGGCGTGGGGGGTACGTGGTGGGTACGAAACGTACCCACCACGTACCCCCCAAGGGGTATGAGTGCATAGGCTGAGATTTTTACAAGTGACCACTTAAATTAAAATTCAAATTAAATTCAAATCCGCAAACAGATTTAAAAAAACAAAAATTTGAGCCCAGGAGAGCGGAAATTCATTCGGGGGGCGTGGGGGGTACGTGGTGGGTACGAAACGTACCCACCACGTACCCCCCAAGGGGTATGAGCGCATAGGCTGAGATTTTTACAAGTGACCACTTAAATTAAAATTAAAATTAAATTCAAATCCGCAAACAGATTTAAAAAAACAAAAATTTGAGCCCAGGAGAGCGGAAGTTCATTTTGGGGGCGTGGAGTACGTATAGGGTACGTATGTTGTACGATCGTACCCCATACGTACCCCATACTGGGTATGAGCGCATAGGCTGAGATTTTTACAAGTGACCACTTAAATTAAAATTCAAATTAAATTCAAACCCGCAAACAGATTTAAAAAAACAAAAATTTGAGCCCAGGAGAGCGGAAATGCATTCGGGGGGCGTGGGGGGTACGTGGTGGGTACGAAACGTACCCACCACGTACCCCCCAAGGGGTATGAGCGCATAGGCTGAGATTTTTACAAGTGACCACTTAAATTAAAATTCAAATTAAATTCAAATCCGCAAACAGATTTATAAAAACAAAAATTTGAGCCCAGGAGAGCGGAAATTCATTCGGGGGGCGTGGGGGGTACGTGGTGGGTACGAAACGTACCCACCACGTACCCCCCAAGGGGTATGAGTGCATAGGCTGAGATTTTTACAAGTGACCACTTAAATTAAAATTCAAATTAAATTCAAATCCGCAAACAGATTTAAAAAAACAAAAATTTGAGCCCAGGAGAGCGGAAATTCATTCGGGGGGCGTGGGGGGTACGTGGTGGGTACGAAACGTACCCACCACGTACCCCCCAAGGGGTATGAGCGCATAGGCTGAGATTTTTACAAGTGACCACTTAAATTAAAATTCAAATTAAATTCAAATCCGCAAACAGATTTAAAAAAACAAAAATTTGAGCCCAGGAGAGCGGAAATTCATTCGGGGGGCGTGGGGGGTACGTGGTGGGTACGAAACGTACCCACCACGTACCCCCCAAGGGGTATGAGCGCATAGGCTGAGATTTTTACAAGTGACCACTTAAATTAAAATTCAAATTAAATTCAAATCCGCAAACAGATTTAAAAAAACAAAAATTTGAGCCCAGGAGAGCGGAAATTCATTCGGGGGGCGTGGGGGGTACGTGGTGGGTACGAAACGTACCCACCACGTACCCCCCAAGGGGTATGAGCGCATAGGCTGAGATTTTTACAAGTGACCACTTAAATTAAAATTCAAATTAAATTCAAACCCGCAAACAGATTAAAAAAACAAAAATTTGAGCCCAGGAGAGCGGAAATTCATTCGGGGGGCGTGGGGGGTACGTGGTGGGTACGAAACGTACCCACCACGTACCCCCCAAGGGGTATGAGCGCATAGGCTGAGATTTTTACAAGTGACCACTTAAATTAAAATTCAAATTAAATTCAAATCCGCAAACAGATTTAAAAAAACAAAAATTTGAGCCCAGGAGAGCGGAAATTCATTCGGGGGGCGTGCGGGGTACGTGGTGGGTACGAAACGTACCCACCACGTACCCCCCAAGGGGTATGAGCGCATAGGCTGAGATTTTTACAAGTGACCACTTAAATTAAAATTCAAATTAAATTCAAATCCGCAAACAGATTTAAAAAAACAAAAATTTGAGCCCAGGAGAGCGGAAATTCATTCGGGGGGCGTGGGGGGTACGTGGTGGGTACGAAACGTACCCACTACGTACCCCCCAAGGGGTATGAGCGCATAGGCTGAGATTTTTACAAGTGACCACTTAAATTAAAATTCAAATTAAATTCAAATCCGCAAACAGATTTAAAAAAACAAAAATTTGAGCCCAGGAGAGCGGAAATTCATTCGGGGGGCGTGGGGGGTACGTGGTGGGTACGAAACGTACCCACCACGTACCCCCCAAGGGGTATGAGTGCATAGGCTGAGATTTTTACAAGTGACCACTTAAATTAAAATTCAAATTAAATTCAAATCCGCAAACAGATTTAAAAAAACAAAAATTTGAGCCCAGGAGAGCGGAAATTCATTCGGGGGGCGTGGGGGGTACGTGGTGGGTACGAAACGTACCCACCACGTACCCCCCAAGGGGTATGAGCGCATAGGCTGAGATTTTTACAAGTGACCACTTAAATTAAAATTCAAATTAAATTCAAATCCGCAAACAGATTTAAAAAAACAAAAATTTGAGCCCAGGAGAGCGGAAATTCATTCGGGGGGCGTGGGGGGTACGTGGTGGGTACGAAACGTACCCACCACGTACCCCCCAAGGGGTATGAGCGCATAGGCTGAGATTTTTACAAGTGACCACTTAAATTAAAATTCAAATTAAATTCAAATCCGCAAACAGATTTAAAAAAAACAAAAATTTGAGCCCAGGAGAGCGGAAATTCATTCGGGGGGCGTGGGGGGTACGTGGTGGGTACGAAACGTACCCACCACGTACCCCCCAAGGGGTATGAGCGCATAGGCTGAGATTTTTACAAGTGACCACTTAAATTAAAATTCAAATTAAATTCAAACCCGCAAACAGATTTAAAAAAACAAAAATTTGAGCCCAGGAGAGCGGAAATTCATTCGGGGGGCGTGGGGGGTACGTGGTGGGTACGAAACGTACTCCCCAAGGGGTATGAGCGCATAGGCTGAGATTTTTACAAGTGACCACTTAAATTAAAATTCAAATTAAATTCAAACCCGCAAACAGATTTAAAAAAACAAAAATTTGAGCCCAGGAGAGCGGAAATTCATTCGGGGGGCATGGGGGGTACGTGGTGGGTACGAAACGTACCCACCACGTACCCCCCAAGGGGTATGAGCGCATAGGCTGAGATTTTTACAAGTGACCACTTAAATTAAAATTAAAATTAAATTCAAATCCGCAAACAGATTTAAAAAAACAAAAATTTGAGCCCAGGAGAGCGGAAGTTCATTTTGGGGGCGTGGAGTACGTATAGGGTACGTATGTTGTACGATCGTACCCCATACGTACCCCATACTGGGTATGAGCGCATAGGCTGAGATTTTTACAAGTGACCACTTAAATTAAAATTCAAATTAAATTCAAACCCGCAAACAGATTTAAAAAAACAAAAATTTGAGCCCAGGAGAGCGGAAATGCATTCGGGGGGCGTGGGGGGTACGTGGTGGGTACGAAACGTACCCACCACGTACCCCCCAAGGGGTATGAGCGCATAGGCTGAGATTTTTACAAGTGACCACTTAAATTAAAATTCAAATTAAATTCAAATCCGCAAACAGATTTAAAAAAACAAAAATTTGAGCCCAGGAGAGCGGAAATTCATTCGGGGGGCGTGGGGGGTACGTGGTGGGTACGAAACGTACCCACCACGTACCCCCCAAGGGGTATGAGCGCATAGGCTGAGATTTTTACAAGTGACCACTTAAATTAAAATTCAAATTAAATTCAAATCCGCAAACAGATTTAAAAAAACAAAAATTTGAGCCCAGGAGAGCGGAAATTCATTCGGGGGGCGTGGGGGGTACGTGGTGGGTACGAAACGTACCCACCACGTACCCCCCAAGGGGTATGAGCGCATAGGCTGAGATTTTTACAAGTGACCACTTAAATTAAAATTCAAATTAAATTCAAATCCGCAAACAGATTTAAAAAAACAAAAATTTGAGCCCAGGAGAGCGGAAATTCATTCGGGGGGCGTGGGGGGTACGTGGTGGGTACGAAACGTACCCACCACGTACCCCCCAAGGGGTATGAGCGCATAGGCTGAGATTTTTACAAGTGACCACTTAAATTAAAATTCAAATTAAATTCAAATCCGCAAACAGATTTAAAAAAACAAAAATTTGAGCCCAGGAGAGCGGAAATTCATTCGGGGGGCGTGGGGGGTACGTGGTGGGTACGAAACGTACCCACCACGTACCCCCCAAGGGGTATGAGTGCATAGGCTGAGATTTTTACAAGTGACCACTTAAATTAAAATTCAAATTAAATTCAAATCCGCAAACAGATTTAAAAAAACAAAAATTTGAGCCCAGGAGAGCGGAAATTCATTCGGGGGGCGTGGGGGGTACGTGGTGGGTACGAAACGTACCCACCACGTACCCCCCAAGGGGTATGAGCGCATAGGCTGAGATTTTTACAAGTGACCACTTAAATTAAAATTCAAATTAAATTCAAATCCGCAAACAGATTTAAAAAAACAAAAATTTGAGCCCAGGAGAGCGGAAATTCATTCGGGGGGCGTGGGGGGTACGTGGTGGGTACGAAACGTACCCACCACGTACCCCCCAAGGGGTATGAGCGCATAGGCTGAGATTTTTACAAGTGACCACTTAAATTAAAATTCAAATTAAATTCAAATCCGCAAACAGATTTAAAAAAACAAAAATTTGAGCCCAGGAGAGCGGAAATTCATTCGGGGGGCGTGGGGGGTACGTGGTGGGTACGAAACGTACCCACCACGTACCCCCCAAGGGGTATGAGCGCATAGGCTGAGATTTTTACAAGTGACCACTTAAATTAAAATTCAAATTAAATTCAAACCCGCAAACAGATTAAAAAAACAAAAATTTGAGCCCAGGAGAGCGGAAATTCATTCGGGGGGCGTGGGGGGTACGTGGTGGGTACGAAACGTACCCACCACGTACCCCCCAAGGGGTATGAGCGCATAGGCTGAGATTTTTACAAGTGACCACTTAAATTAAAATTCAAATTAAATTCAAATCCGCAAACAGATTTAAAAAAACAAAAATTTGAGCCCAGGAGAGCGGAAATTCATTCGGGGGGCGTGCGGGGTACGTGGTGGGTACGAAACGTACCCACCACGTACCCCCCAAGGGGTATGAGCGCATAGGCTGAGATTTTTACAAGTGACCACTTAAATTAAAATTCAAATTAAATTCAAATCCGCAAACAGATTTAAAAAAACAAAAATTTGAGCCCAGGAGAGCGGAAATTCATTCGGGGGGCGTGGGGGGTACGTGGTGGGTACGAAACGTACCCACTACGTACCCCCCAAGGGGTATGAGCGCATAGGCTGAGATTTTTACAAGTGACCACTTAAATTAAAATTCAAATTAAATTCAAATCCGCAAACAGATTTAAAAAAACAAAAATTTGAGCCCAGGAGAGCGGAAATTCATTCGGGGGGCGTGGGGGGTACGTGGTGGGTACGAAACGTACCCACCACGTACCCCCCAAGGGGTATGAGTGCATAGGCTGAGATTTTTACAAGTGACCACTTAAATTAAAATTCAAATTAAATTCAAATCCGCAAACAGATTTAAAAAAACAAAAATTTGAGCCCAGGAGAGCGGAAATTCATTCGGGGGGCGTGGGGGGTACGTGGTGGGTACGAAACGTACCCACCACGTACCCCCCAAGGGGTATGAGCGCATAGGCTGAGATTTTTACAAGTGACCACTTAAATTAAAATTCAAATTAAATTCAAATCCGCAAACAGATTTAAAAAAACAAAAATTTGAGCCCAGGAGAGCGGAAATTCATTCGGGGGGCGTGGGGGGTACGTGGTGGGTACGAAACGTACCCACCACGTACCCCCCAAGGGGTATGAGCGCATAGGCTGAGATTTTTACAAGTGACCACTTAAATTAAAATTCAAATTAAATTCAAATCCGCAAACAGATTTAAAAAAAACAAAAATTTGAGCCCAGGAGAGCGGAAATTCATTCGGGGGGCGTGGGGGGTACGTGGTGGGTACGAAACGTACCCACCACGTACCCCCCAAGGGGTATGAGCGCATAGGCTGAGATTTTTACAAGTGACCACTTAAATTAAAATTCAAATTAAATTCAAACCCGCAAACAGATTTAAAAAAACAAAAATTTGAGCCCAGGAGAGCGGAAATTCATTCGGGGGGCGTGGGGGGTACGTGGTGGGTACGAAACGTACTCCCCAAGGGGTATGAGCGCATAGGCTGAGATTTTTACAAGTGACCACTTAAATTAAAATTCAAATTAAATTCAAACCCGCAAACAGATTTAAAAAAACAAAAATTTGAGCCCAGGAGAGCGGAAATTCATTCGGGGGGCATGGGGGGTACGTGGTGGGTACGAAACGTACCCACCACGTACCCCCCAAGGGGTATGAGCGCATAGGCTGAGATTTTTACAAGTGACCACTTAAATTAAAATTCAAATTAAATTCAAATCCGCAAACAGATTTAAAAAAACAAAAATTTGAGCCCAGGAGAGCGGAAATTCATTCGGGGGGCGTGGGGGTACGTGGTGGGTACGAAACGTACCCACCACGTACCCCCCAAGGGGTATGAGCGCATAGGCTGAGATTTTTACAAGTGACCACTTAAATTAAAATTCAAATTAAATTCAAATCCGCAAACAGATTTAAAAAAACAAAAATTTGAGCCCAGGAGAGCGGAAATTCATTCGGGGGGCGTGGGGGGTACGTGGTGGGTACGAAACGTACCCACCACGTACCCCCCAAGGGGTATGAGCGCATAGGCTGAGATTTTTACAAGTGACCACTTAAATTAAAATTCAAATTAAATTCAAATCCGCAAACAGATTTAAAAAAACAAAAATTTGAGCCCAGGAGAGCGGAAATTCATTCGGGGGGCGTGGGGGGTACGTGGTGGGTACGAAACGTACCCACCACGTACCCCCCAAGGGGTATGAGCGCATAGGCTGAGATTTTTACAAGTGACCACTTAAATTAAAATTCAAATTAAATTCAAATCCGCAAACAGATTTAAAAAAACAAAAATTTGAGCCCAGGAGAGCGGAAATTCATTCGGGGGGCGTGGGGGGTACGTGGTGGGTACGAAACGTACCCACCACGTACCCCCCAAGGGGTATGAGCGCATAGGCTGAGATTTTTACAAGTGACCACTTAAATTAAAATTCAAATTAAATTCAAATCCGCAAACAGATTTAAAAAACAAAAATTTGACGGGGTATGAGCGCATAGGCTGAGATTTTTACAAGTGACCACTTAAATTAAAATTCAAATTAAATTCAAATCCGCAAACAGATTTAAAAAAACAAAAATTTGAGCCCAGGAGAGCGGAAATTCATTCGGGGGGCGTGGGGGGTACGTGGTGGGTACGAAACGTACCCACCACGTACCCCCCAAGGGGTATGAGCGCATAGGCTGAGATTTTTACAAGTGACCACTTAAATTAAAATTCAAATTAAATTCAAATCCGCAAACAGATTTAAAAAAACAAAAATTTGAGCCCAGGAGAGCGGAAATTCATTCGGGGGGCGTGGGGGGTACGTGGTGGGTACGAAACGTACCCACCACGTACCCCCCAAGGGGTATGAGCGCATAGGCTGAGATTTTTACAAGTGACCACTTAAATTAAAATTCAAATTAAATTCAAATCCGCAAACAGATTTAAAAAAACAAAAATTTGACGGGGTATGAGCGCATAGGCTGAGATTTTTACAAGTGACCACTTAAATTAAAATTCAAATTAAATTCAAATCCGCAAACAGATTTAAAAAAACAAAAATTTGAGCCCAGGAGAGCGGAAATTCATTGGGGGGGCGTGGGGGGTACGTGGTGGGTACGAAACGTACCCACCACGTACCCCCCAAGGGGTATGAGCGCATAGGCTGAGATTTTTACAAGTGACCACTTAAATTAAAATTCAAATTAAATTCAAATCCGCAAACAGATTTAAAAAAACAAAAATTTGAGCCCAGGAGAGCGGAAATTCATTCGGGGGGCGTGGGGGGTACGTGGTGGGTACGAAACGTACCCACCACGTACCCCCCAAGGGGTATGAGCGCATAGGCTGAGATTTTTACAAGTGACCACTTAAATTAAAATTCAAATTAAATTCAAACCCGCAAACAGATTTAAAAAAACAAAAATTTGAGCCCAGGAGAGCGGAAATTCATTCGGGGGGCGTGGGGGGTACGTGGTGGGTACGAAACGTACCCACCACGTACCCCCCAAGGGGTATGAGCGCATAGGCTGAGATTTTTACAAGTGACCACTTAAATTAAAATTCAAATTAAATTCAAATCCGCAAACAGATTTAAAAAAACAAAAATTTGAGCCCAGGAGAGCGGAAATTCATTCGGGGGGCGTGGGGGGTACGTGGTGGGTACGAAACGTACCCACCACGTACCCCCCAAGGGGTATGAGCGCATAGGCTGAGATTTTTACAAGTGACCACTTAAATTAAAATTCAAATTAAATTCAAATCCGCAAACAGATTTAAAAAAACAAAAATTTGAGCCCAGGAGAGCGGAAATTCATTCGGGGGGCGTGGGGGGTACGTGGTGGGTACGAAACGTACCCACCACGTACCCCCCAAGGGGTATGAGCGCATAGGCTGAGATTTTTACAAGTGACCACTTAAATTAAAATTCAAATTAAATTCAAATCCGCAAACAGATTTAAAAAAACAAAAATTTGAGCCCAGGAGAGCGGAAATTCATTCGGGTGGCGTGGGGGGTACGTGGTGGGTACGAAACGTACCCCCCAAGGGGTATGAGCGCATAGGCTGAGATTTTTACAAGTGACCACTTAAATTAAAATTCAAATTAAATTCAAACCCGCAAACAGATTTAAAAAAACAAAAATTTGAGCCCAGGAGAGCGGAAATTCATTCGGGGGGCGTGGGGGGTACGTGGTGGGTACGAAACGTACCCACCACGTACCCCCCAAGGGGTATGAGCGCATAGGCTGAGATTTTTACAAGTGACCACTTAAATTAAAATTCAAATTAAATTCAAATCCGCAAACAGATTTAAAAAAACAAAAATTTGAGCCCAGGAGAGCGGAAATTCATTCGGGGGGCGTGGGGGGTACGTGGTGGGTACGAAACGTACCCACCACGTACCCCCCAAGGGGTATGAGCGCATAGGCTGAGATTTTTACAAGTGACCACTTAAATTAAAATTCAAATTAAATTCAAATCCGCAAACAGATTTAAAAAAACAAAAATTTGAGTCCAGGAGAGCGGAAATTCATTCGGGGGGCGTGGGGGGTACGTGGTGGGTACGAAACGTACCCACCACGTACCCCCCAAGGGGTATGAGCGCATAGGCTGAGATTTTTACAAGTGACCACTTAAATTAAAATTCAAATTAAATTCAAACCCGCAAACAGATTTAAAAAAACAAAAATTTGAGCCCAGGAGAGCGGAAATTCATTCGGGGGGCGTGGGGGGTACGTGGTGGGTACGAAACGTACCCACCACGTACCCCCCAAGGGGTATGAGCGCATAGGCTGAGATTTTTACAAGTGACCACTTAAATTAAAATTCAAATTAAATTCAAATCCGCAAACAGATTTAAAAAAACAAAAATTTGAGCCCAGGAGAGCGGAAATTCATTCGGGGGGCGTGGGGGGTACGTGGTGGGTACGAAACGTACCCACCACGTACCCCCCAAGGGGTATGAGCGCATAGGCTGAAATTTTTACAAGTGACCACTTAAATTAAAATTCAAATTAAATTCAAATCCGCAAACAGATTTAAAAAAACAAAAATTTGAGCCCAGGAGAGCGGAAATTCATTCGGGGGGCGTGGGGGGTACGTGGTGGGTACGAAACGTACCCACCACGTACCCCCCAAGGGGTATGAGCGCATAGGCTGAGATTTTTACAAGTGACCACTTAAATTAAAATTCAAATTAAATTCAAATCCGCAAACAGATTTAAAAAAACAAAAATTTGAGCCCAGGAGAGCGGAAATTCATTCGGGGGGCGTGGGGGGTACGTGGTGGGTACGAAACGTACCCACCACGTACCCCCCAAGGGGTATGAGCGCATAGGCTGAGATTTTAACAAGTGACCACTTAAATTAAAATTCAAATTAAATTCAAATCCGCAAACAGATTTAAAAAAACAAAAATTTGAGCCCAGGAGAGCGGAAATTCATTCGGGGGGCGTGGGGGGTACGTGGTGGGTACGAAACGTACCCACCACGTACCCCCCAAGGGGTATGAGCGCATAGGCTGAGATTTTTACAAGTGACCACTTAAATTAAAATTCAAATTAAATTCAAACCCGCAAACAGATTTAAAAAAACAAAAATTTGAGCCCAAAAATTTGAGCGGAAATTCATTCGGGGGGCGTGGGGGGTACGTGGTGGGTACGAAACGTACCCACCACGTACCCCCCAAGGGGTATGAGCGCATAGGCTGAGATTTTTACAAGTGACCACTTAAATTAAAATTCAAATTAAATTCAAACCCGCAAACAGATTTAAAAAAACAAAAATTTGAGCCCAGGAGAGCGGAAATTCATTCGGGGGGCGTGGGGGGTACGTGGTGGGTACGAAACGTACCCACCACGTACCCCCCAAGGGGTATGAGCGCATAGGTTGAGATTTTTACAAGTGACCACTTAAATTAAAATTCAAATTAAATTCAAATCCGCAAACAGATTTAAAAAAACAAAAATTTGAGCCCAGGAGAGCGGAAATTCATTCGGGGGGCGTGGGGGGTACGTGGTGGGTACGAAACGTACCCACCACGTACCCCCCAAGGGGTATGAGCGCATAGGCTGAGATTTTTACAAGTGACCACTTAAATTAAAATTCAAATTAAATTCAAACCCGCAAACAGATTTAAAAAAACAAAAATTTGAGCCCAGGAGAGCGGAAATTCATTCGGGGGGCGTGGGGGGTACGTGGTGGGTACGAAACGTACCCACCACGTACCCCCCAAGGGGTATGAGCGCATAGGCTGAGATTTTTACAAGTGACCACTTAAATTAAAATTCAAATTAAATTCAAATCCGCAAACAGATTTAAAAAAACAAAAATTTGACGGGGTATGAGCGCATAGGCTGAGATTTTTACAAGTGACCACTTAAATTAAAATTCAAATTAAATTCAAATCCGCAAACAGATTTAAAAAAACAAAAATTTGAGCCCAGGAGAGCGGAAATTCATTGGGGGGGCGTGGGGGGTACGTGGTGGGTACGAAACGTACCCACCACGTACCCCCCAAGGGGTATGAGCGCATAGGCTGAGATTTTTACAAGTGACCACTTAAATTAAAATTCAAATTAAATTCAAATCCGCAAACAGATTTAAAAAAACAAAAATTTGAGCCCAGGAGAGCGGAAATTCATTCGGGGGGCGTGGGGGGTACGTGGTGGGTACGAAACGTACCCACCACGTACCCCCCAAGGGGTATGAGCGCATAGGCTGAGATTTTTACAAGTGACCACTTAAATTAAAATTCAAATTAAATTCAAACCCGCAAACAGATTTAAAAAAACAAAAATTTGAGCCCAGGAGAGCGGAAATTCATTCGGGGGGCGTGGGGGGTACGTGGTGGGTACGAAACGTACCCACCACGTACCCCCCAAGGGGTATGAGCGCATAGGCTGAGATTTTTACAAGTGACCACTTAAATTAAAATTCAAATTAAATTCAAATCCGCAAACAGATTTAAAAAAACAAAAATTTGAGCCCAGGAGAGCGGAAATTCATTCGGGGGGCGTGGGGGGTACGTGGTGGGTACGAAACGTACCCACCACGTACCCCCCAAGGGGTATGAGCGCATAGGCTGAGATTTTTACAAGTGACCACTTAAATTAAAATTCAAATTAAATTCAAATCCGCAAACAGATTTAAAAAAACAAAAATTTGAGCCCAGGAGAGCGGAAATTCATTCGGGGGGCGTGGGGGGTACGTGGTGGGTACGAAACGTACCCACCACGTACCCCCCAAGGGGTATGAGCGCATAGGCTGAGATTTTTACAAGTGACCACTTAAATTAAAATTCAAATTAAATTCAAATCCGCAAACAGATTTAAAAAAACAAAAATTTGAGCCCAGGAGAGCGGAAATTCATTCGGGTGGCGTGGGGGGTACGTGGTGGGTACGAAACGTACCCCCCAAGGGGTATGAGCGCATAGGCTGAGATTTTTACAAGTGACCACTTAAATTAAAATTCAAATTAAATTCAAACCCGCAAACAGATTTAAAAAAACAAAAATTTGAGCCCAGGAGAGCGGAAATTCATTCGGGGGGCGTGGGGGGTACGTGGTGGGTACGAAACGTACCCACCACGTACCCCCCAAGGGGTATGAGCGCATAGGCTGAGATTTTTACAAGTGACCACTTAAATTAAAATTCAAATTAAATTCAAATCCGCAAACAGATTTAAAAAAACAAAAATTTGAGCCCAGGAGAGCGGAAATTCATTCGGGGGGCGTGGGGGGTACGTGGTGGGTACGAAACGTACCCACCACGTACCCCCCAAGGGGTATGAGCGCATAGGCTGAGATTTTTACAAGTGACCACTTAAATTAAAATTCAAATTAAATTCAAATCCGCAAACAGATTTAAAAAAACAAAAATTTGAGTCCAGGAGAGCGGAAATTCATTCGGGGGGCGTGGGGGGTACGTGGTGGGTACGAAACGTACCCACCACGTACCCCCCAAGGGGTATGAGCGCATAGGCTGAGATTTTTACAAGTGACCACTTAAATTAAAATTCAAATTAAATTCAAACCCGCAAACAGATTTAAAAAAACAAAAATTTGAGCCCAGGAGAGCGGAAATTCATTCGGGGGGCGTGGGGGGTACGTGGTGGGTACGAAACGTACCCACCACGTACCCCCCAAGGGGTATGAGCGCATAGGCTGAGATTTTTACAAGTGACCACTTAAATTAAAATTCAAATTAAATTCAAATCCGCAAACAGATTTAAAAAAACAAAAATTTGAGCCCAGGAGAGCGGAAATTCATTCGGGGGGCGTGGGGGGTACGTGGTGGGTACGAAACGTACCCACCACGTACCCCCCAAGGGGTATGAGCGCATAGGCTGAAATTTTTACAAGTGACCACTTAAATTAAAATTCAAATTAAATTCAAATCCGCAAACAGATTTAAAAAAACAAAAATTTGAGCCCAGGAGAGCGGAAATTCATTCGGGGGGCGTGGGGGGTACGTGGTGGGTACGAAACGTACCCACCACGTACCCCCCAAGGGGTATGAGCGCATAGGCTGAGATTTTTACAAGTGACCACTTAAATTAAAATTCAAATTAAATTCAAATCCGCAAACAGATTTAAAAAAACAAAAATTTGAGCCCAGGAGAGCGGAAATTCATTCGGGGGGCGTGGGGGGTACGTGGTGGGTACGAAACGTACCCACCACGTACCCCCCAAGGGGTATGAGCGCATAGGCTGAGATTTTAACAAGTGACCACTTAAATTAAAATTCAAATTAAATTCAAATCCGCAAACAGATTTAAAAAAACAAAAATTTGAGCCCAGGAGAGCGGAAATTCATTCGGGGGGCGTGGGGGGTACGTGGTGGGTACGAAACGTACCCACCACGTACCCCCCAAGGGGTATGAGCGCATAGGCTGAGATTTTTACAAGTGACCACTTAAATTAAAATTCAAATTAAATTCAAACCCGCAAACAGATTTAAAAAAACAAAAATTTGAGCCCAAAAATTTGAGCGGAAATTCATTCGGGGGGCGTGGGGGGTACGTGGTGGGTACGAAACGTACCCACCACGTACCCCCCAAGGGGTATGAGCGCATAGGCTGAGATTTTTACAAGTGACCACTTAAATTAAAATTCAAATTAAATTCAAACCCGCAAACAGATTTAAAAAAACAAAAATTTGAGCCCAGGAGAGCGGAAATTCATTCGGGGGGCGTGGGGGGTACGTGGTGGGTACGAAACGTACCCACCACGTACCCCCCAAGGGGTATGAGCGCATAGGCTGAGATTTTTACAAGTGACCACTTAAATTAAAATTCAAATTAAATTCAAATCCGCAAACAGATTTAAAAAAACAAAAATTTGAGCCCAGGAGAGCGGAAATTCATTCGGGGGGCGTGGGGGGTACGTGGTGGGTACGAAACGTACCCACCACGTACCCCCCAAGGGATATGAGCGCATAGGCTGAGATTTTTACAAGTGACCACTTAAATTAAAATTCAAATTAAATTCAAACCCGCAAACAGATTTAAAAAAACAAAAATTTGAGCCCAAAAATTTGAGCGGAAATTCATTCGGGGGGCGTGGGGGGTACGTGGTGGGTACGAAACGTACCCACCACGTACCCCCCAAGGGGTATGAGCGCATAGGCTGAGATTTTTACAAGTGACCACTTAAATTAAAATTCAAATTAAATTCAAACCCGCAAACAGATTTAAAAAAACAAAAATTTGAGCCCAGGAGAGCGGAAATTCATTCGGGGGGCGTGGGGGGTACGTGGTGGGTACGAAACGTACCCACCACGTACCCCCCAAGGGGTATGAGCGCATAGGCTGAGATTTTTACAAGTGACCACTTAAATTAAAATTCAAATTAAATTCAAACCCGCAAACAGATTTAAAAAAACAAAAATTTGAGCCCAGGAGAGCGGAAATTCATTCGGGGGGCGTGGGGGGTACGTGGTGGGTACGAAACGTACCCACCACGTACCCCCCAAGGGGTATGAGCGCATAGGCTGAGATTTTTACAAGTGACCACTTAAATTAAAATTCAAATTAAATTCAAATCCGCAAACAGATTTAAAAAAACAAAAATTTGAGCCCAGGAGAGCGGAAATTCATTCGGGGGGCGTGGGGGGTACGTGGTGGGTACGAAACGTACCCACCACGTACCCCCCAAGGGGTATGAGCGCATAGGCTGAGATTTTTACAAGTGACCACTTAAATTAAAATTCAAATTAAATTCAAACCCGCAAACAGATTTAAAAAAACAAAAATTTGAGCCCAGGAGAGCGGAAATTCATTCGGGGGGCGTGGGGGGTACGTGGTGGGTACGAAATGTACCCACCACGTACCCCCCAAGGGGTATGAGCGCATAGGCTGAGATTTTTACAAGTGACCACTTAAATTAAAATTAAAATTAAATTCAAACCCGCAAACAGATTTAAAAAAACAAAAATTTGAGCCCAGGAGAGCGGAAATTCAGTCGGGGGGCGTGGAGGGTACGTGGTGGGTACGAAACGTACCCACCACGCACCCCCCAAGGGGTATGAGCGCATAGGCTGAGATTTTTACAAGTGACCACTTAAATTAAAATTCAAATTAAATTCAAATCCGCAAACAGATTTAAAAAAACAAAAATTTGAGCCCAGGAGAGCGGAAATTCATTCGAGGGGCGTGGGGGGTACGTGGTGGGTACGAAACGTACCCACCACGTACCCCCCAAGGGGTATGAGCGCATAGGCTGAGATTTTTACAAGTGACCACTTAAATTAAAATTCAAATTAAATTCAAATCCGCAAACAGATTTAAAAAAACAAAAATTTGAGCCCAGGAGAGCGGAAATTCATTCGGGGGGCGTGGGGGTACGTGGTGGGTACGAAACGTACCCACCACGTACCCCCCAAGGGGTATGAGCGCATAGGCTGAGATTTTTACAAGTGACCACTTAAATTAAAATTCAAATTAAATTCAAACCCGCAAACAGATTTAAAAAAACAAAAATTTGAGCCCAGGAGAGCGGAAATTCATTCGGGGGGCGTGGGGGGTACGTGGTGGGTACGAAACGTACCCACCACGTACCCCCCAAGGGGTATGAGCGCATAGGCTGAGATTTTTACAAGTGACCACTTAAATTAAAATTCAAATTAAATTCAAACCCGCAAACAGATTTAAAAAAACAAAAATTTGAGCCCAGGAGAGCGGAAATTCATTCGGGGGGCGTGGGGGGTACGTGGTGGGTACGAAACGTACCCACCACGTACCCCCCAAGGGGTATGAGCGCATAGGCTGAGATTTTTACAAGTGACCACTTAAATTAAAATTCAAATTAAATTCAAATCCGCAAACAGATTTAAAAAAACAAAAATTTGAGCCCCGGAGAGCGGAAATTCATTCGGGGGGCGTGGAGGGTACGTGGTGGGTACGAAACGTACCCACCACGTACCCCCCAAGGGGTATGAGTGCATAGGCTGAGATTTTTACAAGTGACCACTTAAATTAAAATTCAAATTAAATTCAAATCCGCAAACAGATTTAAAAAAACAAAAATTTGAGCCCAGGAGAGCGGAAATTCATTCGGGGGGCGTGGGGGGTACGTGGTGGGTACGAAACGTACCCACCACGTACCCCCCAAGGGGTATGAGCGCATAGGCTGAGATTTTTACAAGTGACCACTTAAATTAAAATTCAAATTAAATTCAAATCCGCAAACAGATTTAAAAAAACAAAAATTTGAGCCCAGGAGAGCGGAAATTCATTCGGGGGGCGTGGGGGGTACGTGGTGGGTACGAAACGTACCCACCACGTACCCCCCAAGGGGTATGAGCGCATAGGCTGAGATTTTTACAAGTGACCACTTAAATTAAAATTCAAATTAAATTCAAACCCGCAAACAGATTTAAAAAAACAAAAATTTGAGCCCAGGAGAGCGGAAATTCATTCGGGGGGCGTGGGGGGTACGTGGTGGGTACGAAACGTACCCACCACGCACCCCCCAAGGGGTATGAGCGCATAGGCTGAGATTTTTACAAGTGACCACTTAAATTAAAATTCAAATTAAATTCAAATCCGCAAACAGATTTAAAAAAACAAAAATTTGAGCCCAGGAGAGCGGAAATTCATTCGAGGGGCGTGGGGGGTACGTGGTGGGTACGAAACGTACCCACCACGTACCCCCCAAGGGGTATGAGCGCATAGGCTGAGATTTTTACAAGTGACCACTTAAATTAAAATTCAAATTAAATTCAAATCCGCAAACAGATTTAAAAAAACAAAAATTTGAGCCCAGGAGAGCGGAAATTCATTCGGGGGGCGTGGGGGTACGTGGTGGGTACGAAACGTACCCACCACGTACCCCCCAAGGGGTATGAGCGCATAGGCTGAGATTTTTACAAGTGACCACTTAAATTAAAATTCAAATTAAATTCAAATCCGCAAACAGATTTAAAAAAACAAAAATTTGAGCCCAGGAGAGCGGAAATTCATTCGGGGGGCGTGGGGGTACGTGGTGGGTACGAAACGTACCCACCACGTACCCCCCAAGGGGTATGAGCGCATAGGCTGAGATTTTTACAAGTGACCACTTAAATTAAAATTCAAATTAAATTCAAACCCGCAAACAGATTTAAAAAAACAAAAATTTGAGCCCAGGAGAGCGGAAATTCATTCGGGGGGCGTGGGGGGTACGTGGTGGGTACGAAACGTACCCACCACGTACCCCCCAAGGGGTATAAGCGCATAGGCTGAGATTTTTACAAGTGACCACTTAAATTAAAATTCAAATTAAATTCAAACCCGCAAACAGATTTAAAAAAACAAAAATTTGAGCCCAGGAGAGCGGAAATTCATTCGGGGGGCGTGGGGGGTACGTGGTGGGTACGAAACGTACCCACCACGTACCCCCCAAGGGGTATGAGCGCATAGGCTGAGATTTTTACAAGTGACCACTTAAATTAAAATTCAAATTAAATTCAAATCCGCAAACAGATTTAAAAAAACAAAAATTTGAGCCCAGGAGAGCGGAAATTCATTCGGGGGGCGTGGAGGGTACGTGGTGGGTACGAAACGTACCCACCACGTACCCCCCAAGGGGTATGAGTGCATAGGCTGAGATTTTTACAAGTGACCACTTAAATTAAAATTCAAATTAAATTCAAATCCGCAAACAGATTTAAAAAAACAAAAATTTGAGCCCAGGAGAGCGGAAATTCATTCGGGGGGCGTGGGGGGTACGTGGTGGGTACGAAACGTACCCACCACGTACCCCCCAAGGGGTATGAGCGCATAGGCTGAGATTTTTACAAGTGACCACTTAAATTAAAATTCAAATTAAATTCAAATCCGCAAACAGATTTAAAAAAACAAAAATTTGAGCCCAGGAGAGCGGAAATTCATTCGGGGGGCGTGGGGGGTACGTGGTGGGTACGAAACGTACCCTCCACGTACCCCCCAAGGGGTATGAGTGCATAGGCTGAGATTTTTACAAGTGACCACTTAAATTAAAATTCAAATTAAATTCAAACCCGCAAACAGATTTAAAAAAACAAAAATTTGAGCCCAGGAGAGCGGAAATTCATTCGGGGGGCGTGGGGGGTACGTGGTGGGTACGAAACGTACCCACCACGCACCCCCCAAGGGGTATGAGCGCATAGGCTGAGATTTTTACAAGTGACCACTTAAATTAAAATTCAAATTAAATTCAAATCCGCAAACAGATTTAAAAAAACAAAAATTTGAGCCCAGGAGAGCGGAAATTCATTCGAGGGGCGTGGGGGGTACGTGGTGGGTACGAAACGTACCCACCACGTACCCCCCAAGGGGTATGAGCGCATAGGCTGAGATTTTTACAAGTGACCACTTAAATTAAAATTCAAATTAAATTCAAATCCGCAAACAGATTTAAAAAAACAAAAATTTGAGCCCAGGAGAGCGGAAATTCATTCGGGGGGCGTGGGGGTACGTGGTGGGTACGAAACGTACCCAAGCACGTACCCCCCAAGGGGTATGAGCGCATAGGCTGAGATTTTTACAAGTGACCACTTAAATTAAAATTCAAATTAAATTCAAATCCGCAAACAGATTTAAAAAAACAAAAATTTGAGCCCAGGAGAGCGGAAATTCATTCGGGGGGCGGGGGGGGTACGTGGTGGGTACGAAACGTACCCACCACGTACCCCCCAAGGGGTATGAGCGCATAGGCTGAGATTTTTACAAGTGACCACTTAAATTAAAATTCAAATTAAATTCAAACCCGCAAACAGATTTAAAAAAACAAAAATTTGAGCCCAGGAGAGCGGAAATTCATTCGGGGGGCGTGGGGGGTACGTGGTGGGTACGAAACGTACCCACCACGTACCCCCCAAGGGGTATGAGCGCATAGGCTGAGATTTTTACAAGTGACCACTTAAATTAAAATTCAAATTAAATTCAAATCCGCAAACAGATTTAAAAAAACAAAAATTTGAGCCCAGGAGAGCGGAAATTCATTCGGGGGGCGTGGGGGGTACGTGGTGGGTACGAAACGTACCCACCACGTACCCCCCAAGGGGTATGAGCGCATAGGCTGAGATTTTTACAAGTGACCACTTAAATTAAAATTCAAATTAAATTCAAATCCGCAAACAGATTTAAAAAAACAAAAATTTGAGCCCAGGAGAGCGGAAATTCATTCGGGGGGCGTGGGGGGTACGTGGTGGGTACGAAACGTACCCACCACGTACCCCCCAAGGGGTATGAGCGCATAGGCTGAGATTTTTACAAGTGACCACTTAAATTAAAATTCAAATTAAATTCAAATCCGCAAACAGATTTAAAAAAACAAAAATTTGAGCCCAGGAGAGCGGAAATTCATTCGGGGGGCAGGGAGTACGTATAGGGTACGTATGGGGTACGATCGTACCCCATACGTACCCCATACTGGGTAACAAAAATTTGAGCCCAGGAGAGCGGAAATTCATTCGGGGGGCGTGGGGGGTACGTGGTGGGTACGAAACGTACCCACCACGCACCCCCCAAGGGGTATGAGCGCATAGGCTGAGATTTTTACAAGTGACCACTTAAATTAAAATTCAAATTAAATTCAAATCCGCAAACAGATTTAAAAAAACAAAAATTTGAGCCCAGGAGAGCGGAAATTCATTCGAGGGGCGTGGGGGGTACGTGGTGGGTACGAAACGTACCCACCACGTACCCCCCAAGGGGTATGAGCGCATAGGCTGAGATTTTTACAAGTGACCACTTAAATTAAAATTCAAATTAAATTCAAATCCGCAAACAGATTTAAAAAAACAAAAATTTGAGCCCAGGAGAGCGGAAATTCATTCGGGGGGCGTGGGGGGTACGTGGTGGGTACGAAACGTACCCACCACGTACCCCCCAAGGGGTATGAGCGCATAGGCTGAGATTTTTACAAGTGACCACTTAAATTAAAATTCAAATTAAATTCAAACCCGCAAACAGATTTAAAAAAACAAAAATTTGAGCCCAGGAGAGCGGAAATTCATTCGGGGGGCGTGGGGGGTACGTGGTGGGTACGAAACGTACCCACCACGTACCCCCCAAGGGGTATGAGCGCATAGGCTGAGATTTTTACAAGTGACCACTTAAATTAAAATTCAAATTAAATTCAAATCCGCAAACAGATTTAAAAAAACAAAAATTTGAGCCCAGGAGAGCGGAAATTCATTCGGGGGGCGTGGAGGGTACATGGTGGGTACGAAACGTACCCACCACGTACCCCCCAAGGGGTATGAGTGCATAGGCTGAGATTTTTACAAGTGACCACTTAAATTAAAATTCAAATTAAATTCAAATCCGCAAACAGATTTAAAAAAACAAAAATTTGAGCCCAGGAGAGCGGAAATTCATTCGGGGGGCGTGGGGGGTACGTGGTGGGTACGAAACGTACCCACCACGTACCCCCCAAGGGGTATGAGCGCATAGGCTGAGATTTTTACAAGTGACCACTTAAATTAAAATTCAAATTAAATTCAAATCCGCAAACAGATTTAAAAAAACAAAAATTTGAGCCCAGGAGAGCGGAAATTCATTCGGGGGGCGTGGGGGGTACGTGGTGGGTACGAAACGTACCCACCACGTACCCCCCAAGGGGTATGAGCGCATAGGCTGAGATTTTTACAAGTGACCACTTAAATTAAAATTCAAATTAAATTCAAACCCGCAAACAGATTTAAAAAAACAAAAATTTGAGCCCAGGAGAGCGGAAATTCATTCGGGGGGCGTGGGGGGTACGTGGTGGGTACGAAACGTACCCACCACGCACCCCCCAAGGGGTATGAGCGCATAGGCTGAGATTTTTACAAGTGACCACTTAAATTAAAATTCAAATTAAATTCAAATCCGCAAACAGATTTAAAAAAACAAAAATTTGAGCCCAGGAGAGCGGAAATTCATTCGAGGGGCGTGGGGGGTACGTGGTGGGTACGAAACGTACCCACCACGTACCCCCCAAGGGGTATGAGCGCATAGGCTGAGATTTTTACAAGTGACCACTTAAATTAAAATTCAAATTAAATTCAAATCCGCAAACAGATTTAAAAAAACAAAAATTTGAGCCCAGGAGAGCGGAAATTCATTCGGGGGGCGTGGGGGGTACGTGGTGGGTACGAAACGTACCCACCACGTACCCCCCAAGGGGTATGAGCGCATAGGCTGAGATTTTTACAAGTGACCACTTAAATTAAAATTCAAATTAAATTCAAATCCGCAAACAGATTTAAAAAAACAAAAATTTGAGCCCAGGAGAGCGGAAATTCATTCGGGGGGCGTGGGGGGTACGTGGTGGGTACGAAACGTACCCACCACGTACCCCCCAAGGGGTATGAGCGCATAGGCTGAGATTTTTACAAGTGACCACTTAAATTAAAATTCAAATTAAATTCAAACCCGCAAACAGATTTAAAAAAACAAAAATTTGAGCCCAGGAGAGCGGAAATTCATTCGGGGGGCGTGGGGGGTACGTGGTGGGTACGAAACGTACCCACCACGCACCCCCCAAGGGGTATGAGCGCATAGGCTGAGATTTTTACAAGTGACCACTTAAATTAAAATTCAAATTAAATTCAAATCCGCAAACAGATTTAAAAAAACAAAAATTTGAGCCCAGGAGAGCGGAAATTCATTCGGGGGGCGTGGGGGGTACGTGGTGGGTACGAAACGTACCCACCACGTACCCCCCAAGGGGTATGAGCGCATAGGCTGAGATTTTTACAAGTGACCACTTAAATTAAAATTCGAATTAAATTCAAACCCGCAAACAGATTTAAAAAAACAAAAATTTGAGCCCAGGAGAGCGGAAATTCATTCGGGGGGCGTGGGGGGTACGTGGTGGGTACGAAACGTACCCACCACGTACCCCCCAAGGGGTATGAGCGCATAGGCTGAGATTTTTACAAGTGACCACTTAAATTAAAATTTAAATTAAATTCAAACCCGCAAACAGATTTAAAAAAACAAAAATTTGAGCCCAGGAGAGCGGAAATTCATTCGGGGGGCGTGGGGGGTACGTGGTGGGTACGAAACGTACCCACCACGTACCCCCCAAGGGGTATGAGCGCATAGGCTGAGATTTTTACAAGTGACCACTTAAATTAAAATTCAAATTAAATTCAAATCCGCAAACAGATTTAAAAAAACAAAAATTTGAGCCCAGGAGAGCGGAAATTCATTCGGGGGGCGTGGAGGGTACATGGTGGGTACGAAACGTACCCACCACGTACCCCCCAAGGGGTATGAGTGCATAGGCTGAGATTTTTACAAGTGACCACTTAAATTAAAATTCAAATTAAATTCAAATCCGCAAACAGATTTAAAAAAACAAAAATTTGAGCCCAGGAGAGCGGAAATTCATTCGGGGGGCGTGGGGGGTACGTGGTGGGTACGAAACGTACCCACCACGTACCCCCCAAGGGGTATGAGCGCATAGGCTGAGATTTTTACAAGTGACCACTTAAATTAAAATTCAAATTAAATTCAAACCCGCAAACAGATTTAAAAAAACAAAAATTTGAGCCCAGGAGAGCGGAAATTCATTCGGGGGGCGTGGGGGGTACGTGGTGGGTACGAAACGTACCCACCACGCACCCCCCAAGGGGTATGAGCGCATAGGCTGAGATTTTTACAAGTGACCACTTAAATTAAAATTCAAATTAAATTCAAATCCGCAAACAGATTTAAAAAAACAAAAATTTGAGCCCAGGAGAGCGGAAATTCATTCGAGGGGCGTGGGGGGTACGTGGTGGGTACGAAACGTACCCACCACGTACCCCCCAAGGGGTATGAGCGCATAGGCTGAGATTTTTACAAGTGACCACTTAAATTAAAATTCAAATTAAATTCAAATCCGCAAACAGATTTAAAAAAACAAAAATTTGAGCCCAGGAGAGCGGAAATTCATTCGGGGGGCGTGGGGGGTACGTGGTGGGTACGAAACGTACCCACCACGTACCTCCCAAGGGGTATGAGCGCATAGGCTGAGATTTTTACAAGTGACCACTTAAATTAAAATTCAAATTAAATTCAAATCCGCAAACAGATTTAAAAAAACAAAAATTTGAGCCCAGGAGAGCGGAAATTCATTCGGGGGGCGTGGGGGGTACGTGGTGGGTACGAAACGTACCCTCCACGTACCCCCCAAGGGGTATGAGCGCATAGGCTGAGATTTTTACAAGTGACCACTTAAATTAAAATTCAAATTAAATTCAAATCCGCAAACAGATTTAAAAAAACAAAAATTTGAGCCCAGGAGAGCGGAAATTCATTCGGGGGGCGTGGGGGGTACGTGGTGGGTACGAAACGTACCCACCACGCACCCCCCAAGGGGTATGAGCGCATAGGCTGAGATTTTTACAAGTGACCACTTAAATTAAAATTCAAATTAAATTCAAATCCGCAAACAGATTTAAAAAAACAAAAATTTGAGCCCAGGAGAGCGGAAATTCATTCGAGGGGCGTGGGGGGTACGAGGTGGGTACGAAACGTACCCACCACGTACCCCCCAAGGGGTATGAGCGCATAGGCTGAGATTTTTACAAGTGACCACTTAAATTAAAATTCAAATTAAATTCAAATCCGCAAACAGATTTAAAAAAACAAAAATTTGAGCCCAGGAGAGCGGAAATTCATTCGGGGGGCGTGGGGGTACGTGGTGGGTACGAAACGTACCCACCACGTACCCCCCAAGGGGTATGAGCGCATAGGCTGAGATTTTTACAAGTGACCACTTAAATTAAAATTCAAATTAAATTCAAATCCGCAAACAGATTTAAAAAAACAAAAATTTGAGCCCAGGAGAGCGGAAATTCATTCGGGGGGCGGGGGGGGTACGTGGTGGGTACGAAACGTACCCACCACGTACCCCCCAAGGGGTATGAGCGCATAGGCTGAGATTTTTACAAGTGACCACTTAAATTAAAATTCAAATTAAATTCAAACCCGCAAACAGATTTAAAAAAACAAAAATTTGAGCCCAGGAGAGCGGAAATTCATTCGGGGGGCGTGGGGGGTACGTGGTGGGTACGAAACGTACCCACCACGTACCCCCCAAGGGGTATGAGCGCATAGGCTGAGATTTTTACAAGTGACCACTTAAATTAAAATTCAAATTAAATTCAAATCCGCAAACAGATTTAAAAAAACAAAAATTTGAGCCCAGGAGAGCGGAAATTCATTCGGGGGGCGTGGGGGGTACGTGGTGGGTACGAAACGTACCCACCACGTACCCCCCAAGGGGTATGAGCGCATAGGCTGAGATTTTTACAAGTGACCACTTAAATTAAAATTCAAATTAAATTCAAATCCGCAAACAGATTTAAAAAAACAAAAATTTGAGCCCAGGAGAGCGGAAATTCATTCGGGGGGCGTGGGGGGTACGTGGTGGGTACGAAACGTACCCACCACGTACCCCCCAAGGGGTATGAGCGCATAGGCTGAGATTTTTACAAGTGACCACTTAAATTAAAATTCAAATTAAATTCAAATCCGCAAACAGATTTAAAAAAACAAAAATTTGAGCCCAGGAGAGCGGAAATTCATTCGGGGGGCGTGGGGGGTACGTGGTGGGTACGAAACGTACCCACCACGTACCCCCCAAGGGGTATGAGCGCATAGGCTGAGATTTTTACAAGTGACCACTTAAATTAAAATTCAAATTAAATTCAAATCCGCAAACAGATTTAAAAAAACAAAAATTTGAGCCCAGGAGAGCGGAAATTCATTCGGGGGGCAGGGAGTACGTATAGGGTACGTATGGGGTACGATCGTACCCCATACGTACCCCATACTGGGTATGAGCGCATAGGCTGAGATTTTTACAAGTGACCACTTAAATTAAAATTAAAATTAAATTCAAACCCGCAAACAGATTTAAAAAAACAAAAATTTGAGCCCAGGAGAGCGGAAATTCATTCGGGGGGCGTGGGGGGTACGTGGTGGGTACGAAACGTACCCACCACGTACTCCCCAAGGGGTATGAGCGCATAGGCTGAGATTTTTACAAGTGACCACTTAAATTAAAATTCAAATTAAATTCAAATCCGCAAACAGATTTAAAAAAACAAAAATTTGAGCCCAGGAGAGCGGAAATTCATTCGGGGGGCGTGGGGGGTACGTGGTGGGTACGAAACGTACCCACCACGTACCCCCCAAGGGGTATGAGCGCATAGGCTGAGATTTTTACAAGTGACCACTTAAATTAAAATTCAAATTAAATTCAAATCCGCAAACAGATTTAAAAAAACAAAAATTTGAGCCCAGGAGAGCGGAAATTCATTCGGGGGGCGTGGGGGGTACGTGGTGGGTACGAAACGTACCCACCACGTACCCCCCAAGGGGTATGAGCGCATAGGCTGAGATTTTTACAAGTGACCACTTAAATTAAAATTCAAATTAAATTCAAACCCGCAAACAGATTTAAAAAAACAAAAATTTGAGCCCAGGAGAGCGGAAATTCATTCGGGGGGCGTGGGGGGTACGTGGTGGGTACGAAACGTACCCACCACGCACCCCCCAAGGGGTATGAGCGCATAGGCTGAGATTTTTACAAGTGACCACTTAAATTAAAATTCAAATTAAATTCAAATCCGCAAACAGATTTAAAAAAACAAAAATTTGAGCCCAGGAGAGCGGAAATTCATTCGAGGGGCGTGGGGGGTACGTGGTGGGTACGAAACGTACCCACCACGTACCCCCCAAGGGGTATGAGCGCATAGGCTGAGATTTTTACAAGTGACCACTTAAATTAAAATTCAAATTAAATTCAAATCCGCAAACAGATTTAAAAAAACAAAAATTTGAGCCCAGGAGAGCGGAAATTCATTCGGGGGGCGTGGGGGGTACGTGGTGGGTACGAAACGTACCCACCACGTACCTCCCAAGGGGTATGAGCGCATAGGCTGAGATTTTTACAAGTGACCACTTAAATTAAAATTCAAATTAAATTCAAATCCGCAAACAGATTTAAAAAAACAAAAATTTGAGCCCAGGAGAGCGGAAATTCATTCGGGGGGCGTGGGGGGTACGTGGTGGGTACGAAACGTACCCTCCACGTACCCCCCAAGGGGTATGAGCGCATAGGCTGAGATTTTTACAAGTGACCACTTAAATTAAAATTCAAATTAAATTCAAACCCGCAAACAGATTTAAAAAAACAAAAATTTGAGCCCAGGAGAGCGGAAATTCATTCGGGGGGCGTGGGGGGTACGTGGTGGGTACGAAACGTACCCACCACGCACCCCCCAAGGGGTATGAGCGCATAGGCTGAGATTTTTACAAGTGACCACTTAAATTAAAATTCAAATTAAATTCAAATCCGCAAACAGATTTAAAAAAACAAAAATTTGAGCCCAGGAGAGCGGAAATTCATTCGAGGGGCGTGGGGGGTACGAGGTGGGTACGAAACGTACCCACCACGTACCCCCCAAGGGGTATGAGCGCATAGGCTGAGATTTTTACAAGTGACCACTTAAATTAAAATTCAAATTAAATTCAAATCCGCAAACAGATTTAAAAAAACAAAAATTTGAGCCCAGGAGAGCGGAAATTCATTCGGGGGGCGTGGGGGTACGTGGTGGGTACGAAACGTACCCACCACGTACCCCCCAAGGGGTATGAGCGCATAGGCTGAGATTTTTACAAGTGACCACTTAAATTAAAATTCAAATTAAATTCAAATCCGCAAACAGATTTAAAAAAACAAAAATTTGAGCCCAGGAGAGCGGAAATTCATTCGGGGGGCGGGGGGGGTACGTGGTGGGTACGAAACGTACCCACCACGTACCCCCCAAGGGGTATGAGCGCATAGGCTGAGATTTTTACAAGTGACCACTTAAATTAAAATTCAAATTAAATTCAAACCCGCAAACAGATTTAAAAAAACAAAAATTTGAGCCCAGGAGAGCGGAAATTCATTCGGGGGGCGTGGGGGGTACGTGGTGGGTACGAAACGTACCCACCACGTACCCCCCAAGGGGTATGAGCGCATAGGCTGAGATTTTTACAAGTGACCACTTAAATTAAAATTCAAATTAAATTCAAATCCGCAAACAGATTTAAAAAAACAAAAATTTGAGCCCAGGAGAGCGGAAATTCATTCGGGGGGCGTGGGGGGTACGTGGTGGGTACGAAACGTACCCACCACGTACCCCCCAAGGGGTATGAGCGCATAGGCTGAGATTTTTACAAGTGACCACTTAAATTAAAATTCAAATTAAATTCAAATCCGCAAACAGATTTAAAAAAACAAAAATTTGAGCCCAGGAGAGCGGAAATTCATTCGGGGGGCGTGGGGGGTACGTGGTGGGTACGAAACGTACCCACCACGTACCCCCCAAGGGGTATGAGCGCATAGGCTGAGATTTTTACAAGTGACCACTTAAATTAAAATTCAAATTAAATTCAAATCCGCAAACAGATTTAAAAAAACAAAAATTTGAGCCCAGGAGAGCGGAAATTCATTCGGGGGGCGTGGGGGGTACGTGGTGGGTACGAAACGTACCCACCACGTACCCCCCAAGGGGTATGAGCGCATAGGCTGAGATTTTTACAAGTGACCACTTAAATTAAAATTCAAATTAAATTCAAATCCGCAAACAGATTTAAAAAAACAAAAATTTGAGCCCAGGAGAGCGGAAATTCATTCGGGGGGCAGGGAGTACGTATAGGGTACGTATGGGGTACGATC
This sequence comes from Beris morrisii, assembly GCA_951812415.1. Taxonomy (NCBI): domain Eukaryota; kingdom Metazoa; phylum Arthropoda; class Insecta; order Diptera; family Stratiomyidae; genus Beris; species Beris morrisii. The sequence goes on along the minus strand of OX638312.1, from coordinate 112,480,079 downwards.
GTACCCCATACGTACCCCATACTGGGTATGAGCGCATAGGCTGAGATTTTTACAAGTGACCACTTAAATTAAAATTAAAATTAAATTCAAACCCGCAAACAGATTTAAAAAAACAAAAATTTGAGCCCAGGAGAGCGGAAATTCATTCGGGGGGCGTGGGGGGTACGTGGTGGGTACGAAACGTACCCACCACGTACTCCCCAAGGGGTATGAGCGCATAGGCTGAGATTTTTACAAGTGACCACTTAAATTAAAATTCAAATTAAATTCAAATCCGCAAACAGATTTAAAAAAACAAAAATTTGAGCCCAGGAGAGCGGAAATTCATTCGGGGGGCGTGGGGGGTACGTGGTGGGTACGAAACGTACCCACCACGTACCCCCCAAGGGGTATGAGCGCATAGGCTGAGATTTTTACAAGTGACCACTTAAATTAAAATTAAAATTAAATTCAAATCCGCAAACAGATTTAAAAAAACAAAAATTTGAGCCCAGGAGAGCGGAAATTCATTCGGGGGGCGTGGGGGGTACGTGGTGGGTACGAAACGTACCCACCACGTACCCCCCAAGGGGTATGAGCGCATAGGCTGAGATTTTTACAAGTGACCACTTAAATTAAAATTCAAATTAAATTCAAATCCGCAAACAGATTTAAAAAAACAAAAATTTGAGCCCAGGAGAGCGGAAATTCATTCGGGGGGCGTGGGGGGTACGTGGTGGGTACGAAACGTACCCACCACGTACCCCCCAAGGGGTATGAGCGCATAGGCTGAGATTTTTACAAGTGACCACTTAAATTAAAATTCAAATTAAATTCAAACCCGCAAACAGATTTAAAAAAACAAAAATTTGAGCCCAGGAGAGCGGAAATTCATTCGGGGGGCGTGGGGGGTACGTGGTGGGTACGAAACGTACCCACCACGTACCCCCCAAGGGGTATGAGCGCATAGGCTGAGATTTTTACAAGTGACCACTTAAATTAAAATTAAAATTAAATTCAAATCCGCAAACAGATTTAAAAAAACAAAAATTTGAGCCCAGGAGAGCGGAAGTTCATTTTGGGGGCGTGGAGTACGTATAGGGTACGTATGGGGTACGATCGTACCCCATACGTACCCCATACTGGGTATGAGCGCATAGGATGAGATTTTTACAAGTGACCACTTAAATTAAAATTCAAATTAAATTCAAACCCGCAAACAGATTTAAAAAAACAAAAATTTGAGCCCAGGAGAGCGGAAATTCATTCGGGGGGCGTGGGGGGTACGTGGTGGGTACGAAACGTACCCACCACGTACCCCCCAAGGGGTATGAGCGCATAGGCTGAGATTTTTACAAGTGACCACTTAAATTAAAATTAAAATTAAATTCAAATCCGCAAACAGATTTAAAAAAACAAAAATTTGAGCCCAGGAGAGCGGAAATTCATTCGGGGGGCGTGGGGGGTACGTGGTGGGTACGAAACGTACCCACCACGTACCCATCAAGGGGTATGAGCGCATAGGCTGAGATTTTTACAAGTGACCACTTAAATTAAAATTAAAATTAAATTCAAATCCGCAAACAGATTTAAAAAAACAAAAATTTGAGCCCAGGAGAGCGGAAGTTCATTTTGGGGGCGTGGAGTACGTATAGGGTACGTATGGGGTACGATCGTACCCCATACGTACCCCATACTGGGTATGAGCGCATAGGCTGAGATTTTTACAAGTGACCACTTAAATTAAAATTAAAATTAAATTCAAACCCGCAAACAGATTTAAAAAAACAAAAATTTGAGCCCAGGAGAGCGGAAATTCATTCGGGGGGCGTGGGGGGTACGTGGTGGGTACGAAACGTACCCACCACGTACCCCCCAAGGGGTATGAGCGCATAGGCTGAGATTTTTAAAAGTGACCACTTAAATTAAAATTAAAATTAAATTCAAATCCGCAAACAGATTTAAAAAAACAAAAATTTGAGCCCAGGAGAGCGGAAATTCATTCGGGGGGCGTGGGGGGTACGTGGTGGGTACGAAACGTACCCACCACGTACCCCCCAAGGGGTATGAGCGCATAGCCTGAGATTTTTAAAAGTGACCACTTAAATTAAAATTAAAATTAAATTCAAATCCGCAAACAGATTTAAAAAAACAAAAATTTGAGCCCAGGAGAGCGGAAATTCATTCGGGGGGCGTGGGGGGTACGTGGTGGGTACGAAACGTACCCACCACGTACCCCCCAAGGGGTATGAGCGCATAGGCTGAGATTTTTACAAGTGACCACTTAAATTAAAATTCAAATTAAATTCAAACCCGCAAACAGATTTAAAAAAACAAAAATTTGAGCCCAGGAGAGCGGAAATTCATTCGGGGGGCGTGGGGGGTACGTGGTGGGTACGAAACGTACCCACCACGTACCCCCCAAGGGGTATGAGCGCATAGGCTGAGATTTTTACAAGTGACCACTTAAATTAAAATTAAAATTAAATTCAAATCCGCAAACAGATTTAAAAAAACAAAAATTTGAGCCCAGGAGAGCGGAAATTCATTCGGGGGGCGTGGGGGGTACGTGGTGGGTACGAAACGTACCCACCACGTACCCCCCAAGGGGTATGAGCGCATAGGCTGAGATTTTTACAAGTGACCACTTAAATTAAAATTAAAATTAAATTCAAATCCGCAAACAGATTTAAAAAAACAAAAATTTGAGCCCAGGAGAGCGGAAGTTCATTTTGGGGGCGTGGAGTACGTATAGGGTACGTATGGGGTACGATCGTACCCCATACGTACCCCATACTGGGTATGAGCGCATAGGCTGAGATTTTTACAAGTGACCACTTAAATTAAAATTAAAATTAAATTCAAACCCGCAAACAGATTTAAAAAAACAAAAATTTGAGCCCAGGAGAGCGGAAATTCATTCGGGGGGCGTGGGGGGTACGTGGTGGGTACGAAACGTACCCACCACGTACCCCCCAAGGGGTATGAGCGCATAGGCTGAGATTTTTACAAGTGACCACTTAAATTAAAATTCAAATTAAATTCAAATCCGCAAACAGATTTAAAAAAAACAAAAATTTGAGCCCAGGAGAGCGGAAATTCATTCGGGGGGCGTGGGGGGTACGTGGTGGGTACGAAACGTACCCACCACGTACCCCCCAAGGGGTATGAGCGCATAGGCTGAGATTTTTACAAGTGACCACTTAAATTAAAATTAAAATTAAATTCAAATCCGCAAACAGATTTAAAAAAACAAAAATTTGAGCCCAAGAGAGCGGAAATTCATTCGGGGGCGTGGGGGGTACGTGGTGGGTACGAAACGTACCCACCACGTACCCCCCAAGGGGTATGAGCGCATAGGCTGAGATTTTTACAAGTGACCACTTAAATTAAAATTCAAATTAAATTCAAATCCGCAAACAGATTTAAAAAAACAAAAATTTGAGCCCAGGAGAGCGGAAATTCATTCGGGGGGCGTGGGGGGTACGTGGTGGGTACGAAACGTACCCACCACGTACCCCCCAAGGGGTATGAGCGCATAGGCTGAGATTTTTAAAAGTGACCACTTAAATTAAAATTCAAATTAAATTCAAATCCGCAAACAGATTTAAAAAAACAAAAATTTGAGCCCAGGAGAGCGGAAATTCATTCGGGGGGCGTGGGGGGTACGTGGTGGGTACGAAACGTACCCACCACGTACCCCCCAAGGGGTATGAGCGCATAGGCTGAGATTTTTACAAGTGACCACTTAAATTAAAATTCAAATTAAATTCAAACCCGCAAACAGATTTAAAAAAACAAAAATTTGAGCCCAGGAGAGCGGAAATTCATTCGGGGGGCGTGGGGGGTACGTGGTGGGTACGAAACGTACCCACCACGTACCCCCCAAGGGGTATGAGCGCATAGGCTGAGATTTTTACAAGTGACCACTTAAATTAAAATTCAAATTAAATTCAAATCCGCAAACAGATTTAAAAAAAACAAAAATTTGAGCCCAGGAGAGCGGAAATTCATTCGGAGGGCGTGGGGGGTACGTGGTGGGTACGAAACGTACCCACCACGTACCCCCCAAGGGGTATGAGCGCATAGGCTGAGATTTTTACAAGTGACCACTTAAATTAAAATTCAAATTAAATTCAAATCCGCAAACAGATTTAAAAAAACAAAAATTTGAGCCCAGGAGAGCGGAAATTCATTCGGGGGGCGTGGAGTACGTATAGGGTACGTATGGGGTACGATCGTACCCCATACGTTCCCCATACTGGGTATGAGCGCATAGGCTGAGATTTTTACAAGTGACCACTTAAATTAAAATTAAAATTAAATTCAAACCCGCAAACAGATTTAAAAAAACAAAAATTTGAGCCCAGGAGAGCGGAAATTCATTCGGGGGGCGTGGGGGGTACGTGGTGGGTACGAAACGTACCCACCACGTACCCCCCAAGGGGTATGAGCGCATAGGCTGAGATTTTTACAAGTGACCACTTAAATTAAAATTCAAATTAAATTCAAATCCGCAAACAGATTTAAAAAAACAAAAATTTGAGCCCAGGAGAGCGGAAATTCATTCGGGGGGCGTGGGGGGTACGTGGTGGGTACGAAACGTACCCACCACGTACCCCCAAGGGGTATGAGCGCATAGGCTGAGATTTTTACAAGTGACCACTTAAATTAAAATTCAAATTAAATTCAAATCCGCAAACAGATTTAAAAAAACAAAAATTTGAGCCCAGGAGAGCGGAAGTTCATTTTGGGGGCGTGGAGTACGTATAGGGTACGTATGGGGTACGATCGTACCCCATACGTAACCCATACTGGGTATGAGCGCATAGGATGAGATTTTTACAAGTGACCACTTAAATTAAAATTCAAATTAAATTCAAACCCGCAAACAGATTTAAAAAAACAAAAATTTGAGCCCAGGAGAGCGGAAATTCATTCGGGGGGCGTGGGGGGTACGTGGTGGGTACGAAACGTACCCACCACGTACCCCCCAAGGGGTATGAGCGCATAGGCTGAGATTTTTACAAGTGACCACTTAAATTAAAATTCAAATTAAATTCAAATCCGCAAACAGATTTAAAAAAACAAAAATTTGAGCCCAGGAGAGCGGAAATTCATTCGGGGGGCGTGGTGGGTACGAAACGTACCGACCACGTACCCCCCAAGGGGTATGAGCGCATAGGCTGAGATTTTTACAAGTGACCACTTAAATTAAAATTAAAATTAAATTCAAATCCGCAAACAGATTTAAAAAAACAAAAATTTGAGCCCAGGAGAGCGGAAGTTCATTTTGGGGGCGTGGAGTACGTATAGGGTACGTATGGGGTACGATCGTACCCCATACGTACCCCATACTGGGTATGAGCGCATAGGCTGAGATTTTTACAAGTGACCACTTAAATTAAAATTAAAATTAAATTCAAATCCGCAAACAGATTTAAAAAAACAAAAATTTGAGCCCAGGAGAGCGGAAATTCATTCGGGGGGCGTGGGGGGTACGTGGTGGGTACGAAACGTACCCACCACGTACCCCCCAAGGGGTATGAGCGCATAGGCTGAGATTTTTACAAGTGACCACTTAAATTAAAATTCAAATTAAATTCAAATCCGCAAACAGATTTAAAAAAACAAAAATTTGAGCCCAGGAGAGCGGAAATTCATTCGGGGGGCGTGGGGGGTACGTGTTGGGTACGAAACGTACCCACCACGTACCCCCCAAGGGGTATGAGCGCATAGGCTGAGATTTTTACAAGTGACCACTTAAATTAAAATTCAAATTAAATTCAAATCCGCAAACAGATTTAAAAAAACAAAAATTTGAGCCCAGGAGAGCGGAAATTCATTCGGGGGGCGTGGGGGGTACGTGGTGGGTACGAAACGTACCCACCACGTACCCCCCAAGGGGTATGAGCGCATAGGCTGAGATTTTTACAAGTGACCACTTAAATTAAAATTCAAATTAAATTCAAATCCGCAAACAGATTTAAAAAAACAAAAATTTGAGCCCAGGAGAGCGGAAATTCATTCGGGGGGCGTGGGGGGTACGTGGTGGGTACGAAACGTACCCACCACGTACCCCCCAAGGGGTATGAGCGCATAGGCTGTGATTTTTACAAGTGACCACTTAAATTAAAATTCAAATTAAATTCAAATCCGCAAACAGATTTAAAAAAACAAAAATTTGAGCCCAGGAGAGCGGAAATTCATTCGGGGGCGTGGGGGGTACGTGGTGGGTACGAAACGTACCCACCACGTACCCCCCAAGGGGTATGAGCGCATAGGCTGAGATTTTTACAAGTGAACACTTAAATTAAAATTCAAATTAAATTCAAATCCGCAAACAGATTTAAAAAAACAAAAATTTGAGCCCAGGAGAGCGGAAGTTCATTTTGGGGGCGTGGAGTACGTATAGGGTACGTATGGGGTACGATCGTACCCCATACGTACCCCATACTGGGTATGAGCGCATAGGCTGAGGTTTTTACAAGTGACCACTTAAATTAAAATTAAAATTAAATTCAAACCCGCAAACAGATTTAAAAAAACAAAAATTTGAGCCCAGGAGAGCGGAAATTCATTCGGGGGGCGTGGGGGTACGTGGTGGGTACGAAACGTACCCACCACGTACCCCCAAGGGGTATGAGCGCATAGGCTGAGATTTTTACAAGTGACCACTTAAATTAAAATTCAAATTAAATTCAAATCCGCAAACAGATTTAAAAAAAACAAAAATTTGAGCCCAGGAGAGCGGAAATTCATTCGGGGGGCGTGGGGGGTACGTGGTGGGTACGAAACGTACCCACCACGTACCCCCCAAGGGGTATGAGCGCATAAGCTGAGATTTTTACAAGTGACCACTTAAATTAAAATTCAAATTAAATTCAAATCCGCAAACAGATTTAAAAAAACAAAAATTTGAGCCCAGGAGAGCGGAAATTCATTCGGGGGGCGTGGGGGGTACGTGGTGGGTACGAAACATACCCACCACGTACCCCCCAAGGGGTATGAGCGCATAGGCTGAGATTTTTACAAGTGACCACTTAAATTAAAATTAAAATTAAATTCAAATCCGCAAACAGATTTAGAAAAACAAAAATTTGAGCCCAGGAGAGCGGAAATTCATTCGAGGGGCGTGGGGGGTACGTGGTGGGTACGAAACGTACCCACCACGTACCCTCCAAGGGGTATGAGTGCATAGGCTGAGATTTTTACAAGTGACCACTTAAATTAAAATTAAAATTAAATTCAAATACGCAAACAGATTTAAAAAAACAAAAATTTGAGCCCAGAAGAGCGGAAATTCATTCGGGGGGCGTGGGGGGTACGTGGTGAGTACGAAACATACCCACCACGTACCCCCCAAGGGGTATGAGCGCATAGGCTGAGATTTTTACAAGTGACCACTTAAATTAAAATTCAAATTAAATTCAAATCCGCAAACAGATTTAAAAAAACAAAAATTTGAGCCCAGGAGAGCGGAAATTCATTCGGGGGGCGTGGGGGGTACGTGGTGGGTACGAAACGTACCCACCACGTACCCCCCAAGGGGTATGAGCGCATAGGCTGAGATTTTTACAAGTGACCACTTAAATTAAAATTAAAATTAAATTCAAATCCGCAAACAGATTTAAAAAAACAAAAATTTGAGCCCAGGAGAGCGGAAGTTCATTTTGGGGGCGTGGAGTACGTATAGAGTACGTATGGGGTACGATCGTACCCCATACGTACCCCATACTGGGTATGAGCGCATAGGCTGAGATTTTTACAAGTGACCACTTAAATTAAAATTAAAATTAAATTCAAATCCGCAAACAGATTTAAAAAAACAAAAATTTGAGCCCAGGAGAGCGGAAATTCATTCGGGGGGCGTGGGGGGTACGTGGTGGGTACGAAACGTACCCACCACGTACCCCCCAAGGGGTATGAGCGCATAGGCTGAGATTTTTACAAGTGACCACTTAAATTAAAATTAAAATTAAATTCAAATCCGCAAACAGATTTAAAAAAACAAAAATTTGAGCCCAGGAGAGCGGAAGTTCATTTTGGGGGCGTGGAGTACGTATAGAGTACGTATGGGGTACGATCGTACCCCATACGTACCCCATACTGGGTATGAGCGCATAGGCTGAGATTTTTACAAGTGACCACTTAAATTAAAATTAAAATTAAATTCAAATCCGCAAACAGATTTAAAAAAACAAAAATTTGAGCCCAGGAGAGCGGAAATTCATTCGGGGGGCGTGGGGGGTACGTGGTGGGTACGAAACGTACCCACCACGTACCCCCCAAGGGGTATGAGCGCATAGGCTGAGATTTTTACAAGTGACCACTTAAATTAAAATTAAAATTAAATTCAAATCCGCAAACAGATTTAAAAAAACAAAAATTTGAGCCCAGGAGAGCGGAAGTTCATTTTGGGGGCGTGGAGTACGTATAGAGTACGTATGGGGTACGATCGTACCCCATACGTACCCCATACTGGGTATGAGCGCATAGGCTGAGATTTTTACAAGTGACCACTTAAATTAAAATTAAAATTAAATTCAAATCCGCAAACAGATTTAAAAAAACAAAAATTTGAGCCCAGGAGAGCGGAAATTCATTCGGGGGGCGTGGGGGGTACGTGGTGGGTACGAAACGTACCCACCACGTACCCCCCAAGGGGTATGAGCGCATAGGCTGAGATTTTTACAAGTGACCACTTAAATTAAAATTCAAATTAAATTCAAATCCGCAAACAGATTTAAAAAAACAAAAATTTGAGCCCAGGAGAGCGGAAATTCATTCGGGGGGCGTGGGGGGTACGTGGTGGGTACGAAACGTACCCACCACGTACCCCCCAAGGGGTATGAGCGCATAGGCTGAGATTTTTACAAGTGACCACTTAAATTAAAATTAAAATTAAATTCAAATCCGCAAACAGATTTAAAAGAACAAAAATTTGAGCCCAGGAGAGCGGAAATTCATTCGGGGGGCGTGGGGGGTACGTGGTGGGTACGAAACGTACCCACCACGTACCCCCCAAGGGGTATGAGCGCATAGGCTGAGATTTTTACAAGTGACCACTTAAATTAAAATTAAAATTAAATTCAAATCCGCAAACAGATTTAAAAAAACAAAAATTTGAGCCCAGGAGAGCGGAAATTCATTCGGGGGGCGTGGGGGGTACGTGGTGGGTACGAAACGTACCCACCACGTACCCCCCAAGGGGTATGAGTGCATAGGCTGAGATTTTTACAAGTGACCACTTAAATTAAAATTCAAATTAAATTCAAATCCGCAAACAGATTTAAAAAAACAAAAATTTGAGCCCAGGAGAGCGGAAATTCATTCGGGGGGCGTGGGGGGTACGTGGTGGGTACGAAACGTACCCACCACGTACCCCCCAAGGGGTATGAGCGCATAGGCTGAGATTTTTACAAGTGACCACTTAAATTAAAATTAAAATTAAATTCAAATCCGCAAACAGATTTAAAAAAACAAAAATTTGAGCCCAGGAGAGCGGAAGTTCATTTTGGGGGCGTGGAGTACGTATAGGGTACGTATGGGGTACGATCGTACCCCATACGTACCCCATACTGGGTATGAGCGCATAGGCTGAGATTTTTACAAGTGACCACTTAAATTAAAATTCAAATTAAATTCAAATCCGCAAACAGATTTAAAAAAACAAAAATTTGAGCCCAGGAGAGCGGAAATTCATTCGGGGGCGTGGGGGGTACGTGGTGGGTACGAAACGTACCCACCACGTACCCCCCAAGGGGTATGAGCGCATAGGCTGAGATTTTTACAAGTGACCACTTAAATTAAAATTCAAATTAAATTCAAATCCGCAAACAGATTTAAAAAAACAAAAATTTGAGCCCAGGAGAGCGGAAATTCATTCGGGGGGCGTGGGGGGTACGTGGTGGGTACGAAACGTACCCACCACGTACCCCCCAAGGGGTATGAGTGCATAGGCTGAGATTTTTACAAGTGACCACTTAAATTAAAATTAAAATTAAATTCAAATCCGCAAACAGATTTAAAAAAACAAAAATTTGAGCCCAGGAGAGCGGAAATTCATTCGGGGGGCGTGGGGGGTACGTGGTGGGTACGAAACGTACCCACCACGTACCCCCCAAGGGGTATGAGTGCATAGGCTGAGATTTTTACAAGTGACCACTTAAATTAAAATTCAAATTAAATTCAAATCCGCAAACAGATTTAAAAAAACAAAAATTTGAGCCCAGGAGAGCGGAAATTCATTCGGGGGGCGTGGGGGGTACGTGGTGGGTACGAAACGTACCCACCACGTACCCCCCAAGGGGTATGAGCGCATAGGCTGAGATTTTTACAAGTGACCACATAAATTAAAATTAAAATTAAATTCAAATCCGCAAACAGATTTAAAAAAACAAATATTTGAGCCCAGGAGAGCGGAAGTTCATTTTGGGGGCGTGGAGTACGTATAGGGTACGTATGGTGTACGATCGTACCCCATACGTACCCCATACTGGGTATGACCGCATAGGCTGAGATTTTTACAAATGACCACTTAAATTAAAATTAAAATTAAATTCAAATCCGCAAACAGATTTAAAAAAACAAAAATTTGAGCCCAGGAGAGCGGAAATTCATTCGGGGGGCGTCGGGGGTACGTGGTGGGTACGAAACGTACCCACCACGTACCCCCCAAGGGGTATGAGCGCATAGGCTGAGATTTTTACAAGTGACCACTTAAATTAAAATTAAAATTAAATTCAAATCCGCAAACAGATTTAAAAAAACAAAAATTTGAGCCCAGGAGAGCGGAAGTTCATTTTGGGGGCGTGGAGTACGTATAGAGTACGTATGGGGTACGATCGTACCCCATACGTACCCCATACTGGGTATGAGCGCATAGGCTGAGATTTTTACAAGTGACCACTTAAATTAAAATTAAAATTAAATTCAAATCCGCAAACAGATTTAAAAAAACAAAAATTTGAGCCCAGGAGAGCGGAAATTCATTCGGGGGGCGTGGGGGGTACGTGGTGGGTACGAAACGTACCCACCACGTACCCCCCAAGGGGTATGAGCGCATAGGCTGAGATTTTTACAAGTGACCACTTAAATTAAAATTCAAATTAAATTCAAATCCGCAAACAGATTTAAAAAAACAAAAATTTGAGCCCAGGAGAGCGGAAATTCATTCGGGGGGCGTGGGGGGTACGTGGTGGGTACGAAACGTACCCACCACGTACCCCCCAAGGGGTATGAGCGCATAGGCTGAGCTTTTTACAAGTGACCACTTAAATTAAAATTAAAATTAAATTCAAATCCGCAAACAGATTTAAAAGAACAAAAATTTGAGCCCAGGAGAGCGGAAATTCATTCGGGGGGCGTGGGGGGTACGTGGTGGGTACGAAACGTACCCACCACGTACCCCCCAAGGGGTATGAGCGCATAGGCTGAGATTTTTACAAGTGACCACTTAAATTAAAATTAAAATTAAATTCAAATCCGCAAACAGATTTAAAAAAACAAAAATTTGAGCCCAGGAGAGCGGAAATTCATTCGGGGGGCGTGGGGGGTACGTGGTGGGTACGAAACGTACCCACCACGTACCCCCCAAGGGGTATGAGTGCATAGGCTGAGATTTTTACAAGTGACCACTTAAATTAAAATTCAAATTAAATTCAAATCCGCAAACAGATTTAAAAAAACAAAAATTTGAGCCCAGGAGAGCGGAAATTCATTCGGGGGGCGTGGGGGGTACGTGGTGGGTACGAAACGTACCCACCACGTACCCCCCAAGGGGTATGAGCGCATAGGCTGAGATTTTTACAAGTGACCACTTAAATTAAAATTAAAATTAAATTCAAATCCGCAAACAGATTTAAAAAAACAAAAATTTGAGCCCAGGAGAGCGGAAGTTCATTTTGGGGGCGTGGAGTACGTATAGGGTACGTATGGGGTACGATCGTACCCCATACGTACCCCATACTGGGTATGAGCGCATAGGCTGAGATTTTTACAAGTGACCACTTAAATTAAAATTAAAATTAAATTCAAATCCGCAAACAGATTTAAAAAAACAAAAATTTGAGCCCAGGAGAGCGGAAATTCATTCGGGGGGCGTGGGGGGTACGTGGTGGGTACGAAACGTACCCACCACGTACCCCCCAAGGGGTATGAGTGCATAGGCTGAGATTTTTACAAGTGACCACTTAAATTAAAATTCAAATTAAATTCAAATCCGCAAACAGATTTAAAAAAACAAAAATTTGAGCCCAGGAGAGCGGAAATTCATTCGGGGGGCGTGGGGGGTACGTGGTGGGTACGAAACGTACCCACCACGTACCCCCCAAGGGGTATGAGCGCATAGGCTGAGATTTTTACAAGTGACCACTTAAATTAAAATTCAAATTAAATTCAAATCCGCAAACAGATTTAAAAAAACAAAAATTTGAGCCCAGGAGAGCGGAAATTCATTCGGGGGGCGTGGGGGGTACGTGGTGGGTACGAAACGTACCCACCACGTACCCCCCAAGGGGTATGAGCGCATAGGCTGAGCTTTTTACAAGTGACCACTTAAATTAAAATTAAAATTAAATTCAAATCCGCAAACAGATTTAAAAGAACAAAAATTTGAGCCCAGGAGAGCGGAAATTCATTCGGGGGGCGTGGGGGGTACGTGGTGGGTACGAAACGTACCCACCACGTACCCCCCAAGGGGTATGAGTGCATAGGCTGAGATTTTTACAAGTGACCACTTAAATTAAAATTCAAATTAAATTCAAATCCGCAAACAGATTTAAAAAAACAAAAATTTGAGCCCAGGAGAGCGGAAATTCATTCGGGGGGCGTGGGGGGTACGTGGTGGGTACGAAACGTACCCACCACGTACCCCCCAAGGGGTATGAGCGCATAGGCTGAGATTTTTACAAGTGACCACTTAAATTAAAATTAAAATTAAATTCAAATCCGCAAACAGATTTAAAAAAACAAAAATTTGAGCCCAGGAGAGCGGAAATTCATTCGGGGGGCGTGGGGGGTACGTGGTGGGTACGAAACGTACCCACCACGTACCCCCCAAGGGGTATGAGTGCATAGGCTGAGATTTTTACAAGTGACCACTTAAATTAAAATTCAAATTAAATTCAAATCCGCAAACAGATTTAAAAAAACAAAAATTTGAGCCCAGGAGAGCGGAAATTCATTCGGGGGGCGTGGGGGGTACGTGGTGGGTACGAAACGTACCCACCACGTACCCCCCAAGGGGTATGAGCGCATAGGCTGAGATTTTTACAAGTGACCACTTAAATTAAAATTCAAATTAAATTCAAATCCGCAAACAGATTTAAAAAAACAAAAATTTGAGCCCAGGAGAGCGGAAATTCATTCGGGGGGCGTGGGGGGTACGTGGTGGGTACGAAACGTACCCACCACGTACCCCCCAAGGGGTATGAGTGCATAGGCTGAGATTTTTACAAGTGACCACTTAAATTAAAATTAAAATTAAATTCAAATCCGCAAACAGATTTAAAAAAACAAAAATTTGAGCCCAGGAGAGCGGAAATTCATTCGGGGGGCGTGGGGGGTACGTGGTGGGTACGAAACGTACCCACCACGTACCCCCCAAGGGGTATGAGTGCATAGGCTGAGATTTTTACAAGTGACCACTTAAATTAAAATTCAAATTAAATTCAAATCCGCAAACAGATTTAAAAAAACAAAAATTTGAGCCCAGGAGAGCGGAAATTCATTCGGGGGGCGTGGGGAGTACGTGGTGGGTACGAAACGTACCCACCACGTACCCCCCAAGGGGTATGAGCGCATAGGCTGAGATTTTTACAAGTGACCACATAAATTAAAATTAAAATTAAATTCAAATCCGCAAACAGATTTAAAAAAACAAATATTTGAGCCCAGGAGAGCGGAAGTTCATTTTGGGGGCGTGGAGTACGTATAGGGTACGTATGGTGTACGATCGTACCCCATACGTACCCCATACTGGGTATGACCGCATAGGCTGAGATTTTTACAAATGACCACTTAAATTAAAATTAAAATTAAATTCAAATCCGCAAACAGATTTAAAAAAACAAAAATTTGAGCCCAGGAGAGCGGAAATTCATTCGGGGGGCGTCGGGGGTACGTGGTGGGTACGAAACGTACCCACCACGTACCCCCCAAGGGGTATGAGCGCATAGGCTGAGATTTTTACAAGTGACCACTTAAATTAAAATTAAAATTAAATTCAAATCCGCAAACAGATTTAAAAAAACAAAAATTTGAGCCCAGGAGAGCGGAAGTTCATTTTGGGGGCGTGGAGTACGTATAGAGTACGTATGGGGTACGATCGTACCCCATACGTACCCCATACTGGGTATGAGCGCATAGGCTGAGATTTTTACAAGTGACCACTTAAATTAAAATTAAAATTAAATTCAAATCCGCAAACAGATTTAAAAAAACAAAAATTTGAGCCCAGGAGAGCGGAAATTCATTCGGGGGGCGTGGGGGGTACGTGGTGGGTACGAAACGTACCCACCACGTACCCCCCAAGGGGTATGAGCGCATAGGCTGAGATTTTTACAAGTGACCACTTAAATTAAAATTCAAATTAAATTCAAATCCGCAAACAGATTTAAAAAAACAAAAATTTGAGCCCAGGAGAGCGGAAATTCATTCGGGGGGCGTGGGGGGTACGTGGTGGGTACGAAACGTACCCACCACGTACCCCCCAAGGGGTATGAGCGCATAGGCTGAGCTTTTTACAAGTGACCACTTAAATTAAAATTAAAATTAAATTCAAATCCGCAAACAGATTTAAAAGAACAAAAATTTGAGCCCAGGAGAGCGGAAATTCATTCGGGGGGCGTGGGGGGTACGTGGTGGGTACGAAACGTACCCACCACGTACCCCCCAAGGGGTATGAGCGCATAGGCTGAGATTTTTACAAGTGACCACTTAAATTAAAATTAAAATTAAATTCAAATCCGCAAACAGATTTAAAAAAACAAAAATTTGAGCCCAGGAGAGCGGAAATTCATTCGGGGGGCGTGGGGGGTACGTGGTGGGTACGAAACGTACCCACCACGTACCCCCCAAGGGGTATGAGTGCATAGGCTGAGATTTTTACAAGTGACCACTTAAATTAAAATTCAAATTAAATTCAAATCCGCAAACAGATTTAAAAAAACAA
The DNA here is from genome assembly GCA_951812415.1 of Beris morrisii. Lineage (NCBI taxonomy): Eukaryota > Metazoa > Arthropoda > Insecta > Diptera > Stratiomyidae > Beris > Beris morrisii. The sequence continues at coordinate 112,464,925 of OX638312.1, read as the reverse complement.
AAATTTGAGCCCAGGAGAGCGGAAATTCATTCGGGGGGCGTGGGGGGTACGTGGTGGGTACGAAACGTACCCACCACGTACCCCCCAAGGGGTATGAGCGCATAGGCTGAGATTTTTACAAGTGACCACTTAAATTAAAATTAAAATTAAATTCAAATCCGCAAACAGATTTAAAAAAACAAAAATTTGAGCCCAGGAGAGCGGAAATTCATTCGGGGGGCGTGGGGGGTACGTGGTGGGTACGAAACGTACCCACCACGTACCCCCCAAGGGGTATGAGTGCATAGGCTGAGATTTTTACAAGTGACCACTTAAATTAAAATTCAAATTAAATTCAAATCCGCAAACAGATTTAAAAAAACAAAAATTTGAGCCCAGGAGAGCGGAAATTCATTCGGGGGGCGTGGGGGGTACGTGGTGGGTACGAAACGTACCCACCACGTACCCCCCAAGGGGTATGAGCGCATAGGCTGAGATTTTTACAAGTGACCACTTAAATTAAAATTCAAATTAAATTCAAATCCGCAAACAGATTTAAAAAAACAAAAATTTGAGCCCAGGAGAGCGGAAATTCATTCGGGGGGCGTGGGGGGTACGTGGTGGGTACGAAACGTACCCACCACGTACCCCCCAAGGGGTATGAGTGCATAGGCTGAGATTTTTACAAGTGACCACTTAAATTAAAATTAAAATTAAATTCAAATCCGCAAACAGATTTAAAAAAACAAAAATTTGAGCCCAGGAGAGCGGAAATTCATTCGGGGGGCGTGGGGGGTACGTGGTGGGTACGAAACGTACCCACCACGTACCCCCCAAGGGGTATGAGTGCATAGGCTGAGATTTTTACAAGTGACCACTTAAATTAAAATTCAAATTAAATTCAAATCCGCAAACAGATTTAAAAAAACAAAAATTTGAGCCCAGGAGAGCGGAAATTCATTCGGGGGGCGTGGGGGGTACGTGGTGGGTACGAAACGTACCCACCACGTACCCCCCAAGGGGTATGAGCGCATAGGCTGAGATTTTTACAAGTGACCACATAAATTAAAATTAAAATTAAATTCAAATCCGCAAACAGATTTAAAAAAACAAATATTTGAGCCCAGGAGAGCGGAAGTTCATTTTGGGGGCGTGGAGTACGTATAGGGTACGTATGGTGTACGATCGTACCCCATACGTACCCCATACTGGGTATGACCGCATAGGCTGAGATTTTTACAAATGACCACTTAAATTAAAATTAAAATTAAATTCAAATCCGCAAACAGATTTAAAAAAACAAAAATTTGAGCCCAGGAGAGCGGAAATTCATTCGGGGGGCGTCGGGGGTACGTGGTGGGTACGAAACGTACCCACCACGTACCCCCCAAGGGGTATGAGCGCATAGGCTGAGATTTTTACAAGTGACCACTTAAATTAAAATTAAAATTAAATTCAAATCCGCAAACAGATTTAAAAAAACAAAAATTTGAGCCCAGGAGAGCGGAAGTTCATTTTGGGGGCGTGGAGTACGTATAGAGTACGTATGGGGTACGATCGTACCCCATACGTACCCCATACTGGGTATGAGCGCATAGGCTGAGATTTTTACAAGTGACCACTTAAATTAAAATTAAAATTAAATTCAAATCCGCAAACAGATTTAAAAAAACAAAAATTTGAGCCCAGGAGAGCGGAAATTCATTCGGGGGGCGTGGGGGGTACGTGGTGGGTACGAAACGTACCCACCACGTACCCCCCAAGGGGTATGAGCGCATAGGCTGAGATTTTTACAAGTGACCACTTAAATTAAAATTCAAATTAAATTCAAATCCGCAAACAGATTTAAAAAAACAAAAATTTGAGCCCAGGAGAGCGGAAATTCATTCGGGGGGCGTGGGGGGTACGTGGTGGGTACGAAACGTACCCACCACGTACCCCCCAAGGGGTATGAGCGCATAGGCTGAGCTTTTTACAAGTGACCACTTAAATTAAAATTAAAATTAAATTCAAATCCGCAAACAGATTTAAAAGAACAAAAATTTGAGCCCAGGAGAGCGGAAATTCATTCGGGGGGCGTGGGGGGTACGTGGTGGGTACGAAACGTACCCACCACGTACCCCCCAAGGGGTATGAGCGCATAGGCTGAGATTTTTACAAGTGACCACTTAAATTAAAATTAAAATTAAATTCAAATCCGCAAACAGATTTAAAAAAACAAAAATTTGAGCCCAGGAGAGCGGAAATTCATTCGGGGGGCGTGGGGGGTACGTGGTGGGTACGAAACGTACCCACCACGTACCCCCCAAGGGGTATGAGTGCATAGGCTGAGATTTTTACAAGTGACCACTTAAATTAAAATTCAAATTAAATTCAAATCCGCAAACAGATTTAAAAAAACAAAAATTTGAGCCCAGGAGAGCGGAAATTCATTCGGGGGGCGTGGGGGGTACGTGGTGGGTACGAAACGTACCCACCACGTACCCCCCAAGGGGTATGAGCGCATAGGCTGAGATTTTTACAAGTGACCACTTAAATTAAAATTAAAATTAAATTCAAATCCGCAAACAGATTTAAAAAAACAAAAATTTGAGCCCAGGAGAGCGGAAATTCATTCGGGGGGCGTGGGGGGTACGTGGTGGGTACGAAACGTACCCACCACGTACCCCCCAAGGGGTATGAGTGCATAGGCTGAGATTTTTACAAGTGACCACTTAAATTAAAATTCAAATTAAATTCAAATCCGCAAACAGATTTAAAAAAACAAAAATTTGAGCCCAGGAGAGCGGAAATTCATTCGGGGGGCGTGGGGGGTACGTGGTGGGTACGAAACGTACCCACCACGTACCCCCCAAGGGGTATGAGCGCATAGGCTGAGATTTTTACAAGTGACCACTTAAATTAAAATTCAAATTAAATTCAAATCCGCAAACAGATTTAAAAAAACAAAAATTTGAGCCCAGGAGAGCGGAAATTCATTCGGGGGGCGTGGGGGGTACGTGGTGGGTACGAAACGTACCCACCACGTACCCCCCAAGGGGTATGAGTGCATAGGCTGAGATTTTTACAAGTGACCACTTAAATTAAAATTAAAATTAAATTCAAATCCGCAAACAGATTTAAAAAAACAAAAATTTGAGCCCAGGAGAGCGGAAATTCATTCGGGGGGCGTGGGGGGTACGTGGTGGGTACGAAACGTACCCACCACGTACCCCCCAAGGGGTATGAGTGCATAGGCTGAGATTTTTACAAGTGACCACTTAAATTAAAATTCAAATTAAATTCAAATCCGCAAACAGATTTAAAAAAACAAAAATTTGAGCCCAGGAGAGCGGAAATTCATTCGGGGGGCGTGGGGGGTACGTGGTGGGTACGAAACGTACCCACCACGTACCCCCCAAGGGGTATGAGCGCATAGGCTGAGATTTTTACAAGTGACCACATAAATTAAAATTAAAATTAAATTCAAATCCGCAAACAGATTTAAAAAAACAAATATTTGAGCCCAGGAGAGCGGAAGTTCATTTTGGGGGCGTGGAGTACGTATAGGGTACGTATGGTGTACGATCGTACCCCATACGTACCCCATACTGGGTATGACCGCATAGGCTGAGATTTTTACAAATGACCACTTAAATTAAAATTAAAATTAAATTCAAATCCGCAAACAGATTTAAAAAAACAAAAATTTGAGCCCAGGAGAGCGGAAATTCATTCGGGGGGCGTCGGGGGTACGTGGTGGGTACGAAACGTACCCACCACGTACCCCCCAAGGGGTATGAGCGCATAGGCTGAGATTTTTACAAGTGACCACTTAAATTAAAATTAAAATTAAATTCAAATCCGCAAACAGATTTAAAAAAACAAAAATTTGAGCCCAGGAGAGCGGAAGTTCATTTTGGGGGCGTGGAGTACGTATAGAGTACGTATGGGGTACGATCGTACCCCATACGTACCCCATACTGGGTATGAGCGCATAGGCTGAGATTTTTACAAGTGACCACTTAAATTAAAATTAAAATTAAATTCAAATCCGCAAACAGATTTAAAAAAACAAAAATTTGAGCCCAGGAGAGCGGAAATTCATTCGGGGGGCGTGGGGGGTACGTGGTGGGTACGAAACGTACCCACCACGTACCCCCCAAGGGGTATGAGCGCATAGGCTGAGATTTTTACAAGTGACCACTTAAATTAAAATTCAAATTAAATTCAAATCCGCAAACAGATTTAAAAAAACAAAAATTTGAGCCCAGGAGAGCGGAAATTCATTCGGGGGGCGTGGGGGGTACGTGGTGGGTACGAAACGTACCCACCACGTACCCCCCAAGGGGTATGAGCGCATAGGCTGAGATTTTTACAAGTGACCACATAAATTAAAATTAAAATTAAATTCAAATCCGCAAACAGATTTAAAAAAACAAATATTTGAGCCCAGGAGAGCGGAAGTTCATTTTGGGGGCGTGGAGTACGTATAGGGTACGTATGGTGTACGATCGTACCCCATACGTACCCCATACTGGGTATGACCGCATAGGCTGAGATTTTTACAAATGACCACTTAAATTAAAATTAAAATTAAATTCAAATCCGCAAACAGATTTAAAAAAACAAAAATTTGAGCCCAGGAGAGCGGAAATTCATTCGGGGGGCGTCGGGGGTACGTGGTGGGTACGAAACGTACCCACCACGTACCCCCCAAGGGGTATGAGCGCATAGGCTGAGATTTTTACAAGTGACCACTTAAATTAAAATTAAAATTAAATTCAAATCCGCAAACAGATTTAAAAAAACAAAAATTTGAGCCCAGGAGAGCGGAAGTTCATTTTGGGGGCGTGGAGTACGTATAGAGTACGTATGGGGTACGATCGTACCCCATACGTACCCCATACTGGGTATGAGCGCATAGGCTGAGATTTTTACAAGTGACCACTTAAATTAAAATTAAAATTAAATTCAAATCCGCAAACAGATTTAAAAAAACAAAAATTTGAGCCCAGGAGAGCGGAAATTCATTCGGGGGGCGTGGGGGGTACGTGGTGGGTACGAAACGTACCCACCACGTACCCCCCAAGGGGTATGAGCGCATAGGCTGAGATTTTTACAAGTGACCACTTAAATTAAAATTAAAATTAAATTCAAATCCGCAAACAGATTTAAAAAAACAAAAATTTGAGCCCAGGAGAGCGGAAATTCATTCGGGGGGCGTGGGGGGTACGTGGTGGGTACGAAACGTACCCACCACGTACCCCCCAAGGGGTATGAGTGCATAGGCTGAGATTTTTACAAGTGACCACTTAAATTAAAATTCAAATTAAATTCAAATCCGCAAACAGATTTAAAAAAACAAAAATTTGAGCCCAGGAGAGCGGAAATTCATTCGGGGGGCGTGGGGGGTACGTGGTGGGTACGAAACGTACCCACCACGTACCCCCCAAGGGGTATGAGCGCATAGGCTGAGATTTTTACAAGTGACCACTTAAATTAAAATTCAAATTAAATTCAAATCCGCAAACAGATTTAAAAAAACAAAAATTTGAGCCCAGGAGAGCGGAAATTCATTCGGGGGGCGTGGGGGGTACGTGGTGGGTACGAAACGTACCCACCACGTACCCCCCAAGGGGTATGAGTGCATAGGCTGAGATTTTTACAAGTGACCACTTAAATTAAAATTAAAATTAAATTCAAATCCGCAAACAGATTTAAAAAAACAAAAATTTGAGCCCAGGAGAGCGGAAATTCATTCGGGGGGCGTGGGGGGTACGTGGTGGGTACGAAACGTACCCACCACGTACCCCCCAAGGGGTATGAGTGCATAGGCTGAGATTTTTACAAGTGACCACTTAAATTAAAATTCAAATTAAATTCAAATCCGCAAACAGATTTAAAAAAACAAAAATTTGAGCCCAGGAGAGCGGAAATTCATTCGGGGGGCGTGGGGGGTACGTGGTGGGTACGAAACGTACCCACCACGTACCCCCCAAGGGGTATGAGCGCATAGGCTGAGATTTTTACAAGTGACCACATAAATTAAAATTAAAATTAAATTCAAATCCGCAAACAGATTTAAAAAAACAAATATTTGAGCCCAGGAGAGCGGAAGTTCATTTTGGGGGCGTGGAGTACGTATAGGGTACGTATGGTGTACGATCGTACCCCATACGTACCCCATACTGGGTATGACCGCATAGGCTGAGATTTTTACAAATGACCACTTAAATTAAAATTAAAATTAAATTCAAATCCGCAAACAGATTTAAAAAAACAAAAATTTGAGCCCAGGAGAGCGGAAATTCATTCGGGGGGCGTCGGGGGTACGTGGTGGGTACGAAACGTACCCACCACGTACCCCCCAAGGGGTATGAGCGCATAGGCTGAGATTTTTACAAGTGACCACTTAAATTAAAATTAAAATTAAATTCAAATCCGCAAACAGATTTAAAAAAACAAAAATTTGAGCCCAGGAGAGCGGAAGTTCATTTTGGGGGCGTGGAGTACGTATAGAGTACGTATGGGGTACGATCGTACCCCATACGTACCCCATACTGGGTATGAGCGCATAGGCTGAGATTTTTACAAGTGACCACTTAAATTAAAATTAAAATTAAATTCAAATCCGCAAACAGATTTAAAAAAACAAAAATTTGAGCCCAGGAGAGCGGAAATTCATTCGGGGGGCGTGGGGGGTACGTGGTGGGTACGAAACGTACCCACCACGTACCCCCCAAGGGGTATGAGCGCATAGGCTGAGATTTTTACAAGTGACCACTTAAATTAAAATTCAAATTAAATTCAAATCCGCAAACAGATTTAAAAAAACAAAAATTTGAGCCCAGGAGAGCGGAAATTCATTCGGGGGGCGTGGGGGGTACGTGGTGGGTACGAAACGTACCCACCACGTACCCCCCAAGGGGTATGAGCGCATAGGCTGAGCTTTTTACAAGTGACCACTTAAATTAAAATTAAAATTAAATTCAAATCCGCAAACAGATTTAAAAGAACAAAAATTTGAGCCCAGGAGAGCGGAAATTCATTCGGGGGGCGTGGGGGGTACGTGGTGGGTACGAAACGTACCCACCACGTACCCCCCAAGGGGTATGAGCGCATAGGCTGAGATTTTTACAAGTGACCACTTAAATTAAAATTAAAATTAAATTCAAATCCGCAAACAGATTTAAAAAAACAAAAATTTGAGCCCAGGAGAGCGGAAATTCATTCGGGGGGCGTGGGGGGTACGTGGTGGGTACGAAACGTACCCACCACGTACCCCCCAAGGGGTATGAGTGCATAGGCTGAGATTTTTACAAGTGACCACTTAAATTAAAATTCAAATTAAATTCAAATCCGCAAACAGATTTAAAAAAACAAAAATTTGAGCCCAGGAGAGCGGAAATTCATTCGGGGGGCGTGGGGGGTACGTGGTGGGTACGAAACGTACCCACCACGTACCCCCCAAGGGGTATGAGCGCATAGGCTGAGATTTTTACAAGTGACCACTTAAATTAAAATTAAAATTAAATTCAAATCCGCAAACAGATTTAAAAAAACAAAAATTTGAGCCCAGGAGAGCGGAAATTCATTCGGGGGGCGTGGGGGGTACGTGGTGGGTACGAAACGTACCCACCACGTACCCCCCAAGGGGTATGAGTGCATAGGCTGAGATTTTTACAAGTGACCACTTAAATTAAAATTCAAATTAAATTCAAATCCGCAAACAGATTTAAAAAAACAAAAATTTGAGCCCAGGAGAGCGGAAATTCATTCGGGGGGCGTGGGGGGTACGTGGTGGGTACGAAACGTACCCACCACGTACCCCCCAAGGGGTATGAGCGCATAGGCTGAGATTTTTACAAGTGACCACTTAAATTAAAATTCAAATTAAATTCAAATCCGCAAACAGATTTAAAAAAACAAAAATTTGAGCCCAGGAGAGCGGAAATTCATTCGGGGGGCGTGGGGGGTACGTGGTGGGTACGAAACGTACCCACCACGTACCCCCCAAGGGGTATGAGTGCATAGGCTGAGATTTTTACAAGTGACCACTTAAATTAAAATTAAAATTAAATTCAAATCCGCAAACAGATTTAAAAAAACAAAAATTTGAGCCCAGGAGAGCGGAAATTCATTCGGGGGGCGTGGGGGGTACGTGGTGGGTACGAAACGTACCCACCACGTACCCCCCAAGGGGTATGAGTGCATAGGCTGAGATTTTTACAAGTGACCACTTAAATTAAAATTCAAATTAAATTCAAATCCGCAAACAGATTTAAAAAAACAAAAATTTGAGCCCAGGAGAGCGGAAATTCATTCGGGGGGCGTGGGGGGTACGTGGTGGGTACGAAACGTACCCACCACGTACCCCCCAAGGGGTATGAGCGCATAGGCTGAGATTTTTACAAGTGACCACATAAATTAAAATTAAAATTAAATTCAAATCCGCAAACAGATTTAAAAAAACAAATATTTGAGCCCAGGAGAGCGGAAGTTCATTTTGGGGGCGTGGAGTACGTATAGGGTACGTATGGTGTACGATCGTACCCCATACGTACCCCATACTGGGTATGACCGCATAGGCTGAGATTTTTACAAATGACCACTTAAATTAAAATTAAAATTAAATTCAAATCCGCAAACAGATTTAAAAAAACAAAAATTTGAGCCCAGGAGAGCGGAAATTCATTCGGGGGGCGTCGGGGGTACGTGGTGGGTACGAAACGTACCCACCACGTACCCCCCAAGGGGTATGAGCGCATAGGCTGAGATTTTTACAAGTGACCACTTAAATTAAAATTAAAATTAAATTCAAATCCGCAAACAGATTTAAAAAAACAAAAATTTGAGCCCAGGAGAGCGGAAGTTCATTTTGGGGGCGTGGAGTACGTATAGAGTACGTATGGGGTACGATCGTACCCCATACGTACCCCATACTGGGTATGAGCGCATAGGCTGAGATTTTTACAAGTGACCACTTAAATTAAAATTAAAATTAAATTCAAATCCGCAAACAGATTTAAAAAAACAAAAATTTGAGCCCAGGAGAGCGGAAATTCATTCGGGGGGCGTGGGGGGTACGTGGTGGGTACGAAACGTACCCACCACGTACCCCCCAAGGGGTATGAGCGCATAGGCTGAGATTTTTACAAGTGACCACTTAAATTAAAATTCAAATTAAATTCAAATCCGCAAACAGATTTAAAAAAACAAAAATTTGAGCCCAGGAGAGCGGAAATTCATTCGGGGGGCGTGGGGGGTACGTGGTGGGTACGAAACGTACCCACCACGTACCCCCCAAGGGGTATGAGCGCATAGGCTGAGCTTTTTACAAGTGACCACTTAAATTAAAATTAAAATTAAATTCAAATCCGCAAACAGATTTAAAAGAACAAAAATTTGAGCCCAGGAGAGCGGAAATTCATTCGGGGGGCGTGGGGGGTACGTGGTGGGTACGAAACGTACCCACCACGTACCCCCCAAGGGGTATGAGCGCATAGGCTGAGATTTTTACAAGTGACCACTTAAATTAAAATTAAAATTAAATTCAAATCCGCAAACAGATTTAAAAAAACAAAAATTTGAGCCCAGGAGAGCGGAAATTCATTCGGGGGGCGTGGGGGGTACGTGGTGGGTACGAAACGTACCCACCACGTACCCCCCAAGGGGTATGAGTGCATAGGCTGAGATTTTTACAAGTGACCACTTAAATTAAAATTCAAATTAAATTCAAATCCGCAAACAGATTTAAAAAAACAAAAATTTGAGCCCAGGAGAGCGGAAATTCATTCGGGGGGCGTGGGGGGTACGTGGTGGGTACGAAACGTACCCACCACGTACCCCCCAAGGGGTATGAGCGCATAGGCTGAGATTTTTACAAGTGACCACTTAAATTAAAATTAAAATTAAATTCAAATCCGCAAACAGATTTAAAAAAACAAAAATTTGAGCCCAGGAGAGCGGAAGTTCATTTTGGGGGCGTGGAGTACGTATAGGGTACGTATGGGGTACGATCGTACCCCATACGTACCCCATACTGGGTATGAGCGCATAGGCTGAGATTTTTACAAGTGACCACTTAAATTAAAATTAAAATTAAATTCAAATCCGCAAACAGATTTAAAAAAACAAAAATTTGAGCCCAGGAGAGCGGAAATTCATTCGGGGGGCGTGGGGGGTACGTGGTGGGTACGAAACGTACCCACCACGTACCCCCCAAGGGGTATGAGTGCATAGGCTGAGATTTTTACAAGTGACCACTTAAATTAAAATTCAAATTAAATTCAAATCCGCAAACAGATTTAAAAAAACAAAAATTTGAGCCCAGGAGAGCGGAAATTCATTCGGGGGGCGTGGGGGGTACGTGGTGGGTACGAAACGTACCCACCACGTACCCCCCAAGGGGTATGAGCGCATAGGCTGAGATTTTTACAAGTGACCACTTAAATTAAAATTCAAATTAAATTCAAATCCGCAAACAGATTTAAAAAAACAAAAATTTGAGCCCAGGAGAGCGGAAATTCATTCGGGGGGCGTGGGGGGTACGTGGTGGGTACGAAACGTACCCACCACGTACCCCCCAAGGGGTATGAGCGCATAGGCTGAGCTTTTTACAAGTGACCACTTAAATTAAAATTAAAATTAAATTCAAATCCGCAAACAGATTTAAAAGAACAAAAATTTGAGCCCAGGAGAGCGGAAATTCATTCGGGGGGCGTGGGGGGTACGTGGTGGGTACGAAACGTACCCACCACGTACCCCCCAAGGGGTATGAGTGCATAGGCTGAGATTTTTACAAGTGACCACTTAAATTAAAATTCAAATTAAATTCAAATCCGCAAACAGATTTAAAAAAACAAAAATTTGAGCCCAGGAGAGCGGAAATTCATTCGGGGGGCGTGGGGGGTACGTGGTGGGTACGAAACGTACCCACCACGTACCCCCCAAGGGGTATGAGCGCATAGGCTGAGATTTTTACAAGTGACCACTTAAATTAAAATTAAAATTAAATTCAAATCCGCAAACAGATTTAAAAAAACAAAAATTTGAGCCCAGGAGAGCGGAAATTCATTCGGGGGGCGTGGAGGGTACGTGGTGGGTACGAAACGTACCCACCACGTACCCCCCAAGGGGTATGAGTGCATAGGCTGAGATTTTTACAAGTGACCACTTAAATTAAAATTCAAATTAAATTCAAATCCGCAAACAGATTTAAAAAAACAAAAATTTGAGCCCAGGAGAGCGGAAATTCATTCGGGGGGCGTGGGGGGTACGTGGTGGGTACGAAACGTACCCACCACGTACCCCCCAAGGGGTATGAGCGCATAGGCTGAGATTTTTACAAGTGACCACTTAAATTAAAATTAAAATTAAATTCAAATCCGCAAACAGATTTAAAAAAACAAAAATTTGAGCCCAGGAGAGCGGAAATTCATTCGAGGGGCGTGGGGGGTACGTGGTGGGTACGAAACGTACCCACCACGTACCCTCCAAGGGGTATGAGTGCATAGGCTGAGATTTTTACAAGTGACCACTTAAATTAAAATTAAAATTAAATTCAAATCCGCAAACAGATTTAAAAAAACAAAAATTTGAGCCCAGGAGAGCGGAAATTCATTCGGGGGGCGTGGGGGGTACGTGGTGGGTACGAAACGTACCCACCACGTACCCCCCAAGGGGTATGAGTGCATAGGCTGAGATTTTTACAAGTGACCACTTAAATTAAAATTCAAATTAAATTCAAATCCGCAAACAGATTTAAAAAAACAAAAATTTGAGCCCAGGAGAGCGGAAATTCATTCGGGGGGCGTGGGGGGTACGTGGTGGGTACGAAACGTACCCACCACGTACCCCCCAAGGGGTATGAGCGCATAGGCTGAGATTTTTACAAGTGACCACTTAAATTAAAATTAAAATTAAATTCAAATCCGCAAACAGATATAAAAAAACAAAAATTTGAGCCCAGGAGAGCGGAAATTCATTCGGGGGGCGTGGGGGGTACGTGGTGGGTACGAAACGTACCCACCACGTACCCCCCAAGGGGTATGAGCGCATAGGCTGAGATTTTTACAAGTGACCACTTAAATTAAAATTAAAATTAAATTCAAATCCGCAAACAGATTTAAAAAAACAAAAATTTGAGCCCAGGAGAGCGGAAATTCATTCGGGGGGCGTGGGGGGTACGTGGTGGGTACGAAACGTACCCACCACGTACCCCCCAAGGGGTATGAGTGCATAGGCTGAGATTTTTACAAGTGACCACTTAAATTAAAATTCAAATTAAATTCAAATCCGCAAACAGATTTAAAAAAACAAAAATTTGAGCCCAGGAGAGCGGAAATTCATTCGGGGGGCGTGGGGGGTACGTGGTGGGTACGAAACGTACCCACCACGTACCCCCCAAGGGGTATGAGCGCATAGGCTGAGATTTTTACAAGTGACCACTTAAATTAAAATTAAAATTAAATTCAAATCCGCAAACAGATTTAAAAAAACAAAAATTTGAGCCCAGGAGAGCGGAAGTTCATTTTGGGGGCGTGGAGTACGTATAGGGTACGTATGGGGTACGATCGTACCCCATACGTACCCCATACTGGGTATGAGCGCATAGGCTGAGATTTTTACAAGTGACCACTTAAATTAAAATTAAAATTAAATTCAAATCCGCAAACAGATTTAAAAAAACAAAAATTTGAGCCCAGGAGAGCGGAAATTCATTCGGGGGGCGTGGGGGGTACGTGGTGGGTACGAAACGTACCCACCACGTACCCCCCAAGGGGTATGAGCGCATAGGCTGAGATTTTTACAAGTGACCACTTAAATTAAAATTAAAATTAAATTCAAATCCGCAAACAGATTTAAAAGAACAAAAATTTGAGCCCAGGAGAGCGGAAATTCATTCGGGGGGCGTGGGGGGTACGTGGTGGGTACGAAACGTACCCACCACGTACCCCCCAAGGGGTATGAGCGCATAGGCTGAGATTTTTACAAGTGACCACTTAAATTAAAATTAAAATTAAATTCAAATCCGCAAACAGATTTAAAAAAACAAAAATTTGAGCCCAGGAGAGCGGAAATTCATTCGAGGGGCGTGGGGGGTACGTGGTGGGTACGAAACGTACCCACCACGTACCCTCCAAGGGGTATGAGTGCATAGGCTGAGATTTTTACAAGTGACCACTTAAATTAAAATTAAAATTAAATTCAAATCCGCAAACAGATTTAAAAAAACAAAAATTTGAGCCCAGGAGAGCGGAAATTCATTCGAGGGGCGTGGGGGGTACGTGGTGGGTACGAAACGTACCCACCACGTACCCCCCAAGGGGTATGAGCGCATAGGCTGAGATTTTTACAAGTGACCACTTAAATTAAAATTAAAATTAAATTCAAATCCGCAAACAGATTTAAAAGAACAAAAATTTGAGCCCAGGAGAGCGGAAATTCATTCGGGGGGCGTGGGGGGTACGTGGTGGGTACGAAACGTACCCACCACGTACCCCCCAAGGGGTATGAGCGCATAGGCTGAGATTTTTACAAGTGACCACTTAAATTAAAATTAAAATTAAATTCAAATCCGCAAACAGATTTAAAAAAACAAAAATTTGAGCCCAGGAGAGCGGAAATTCATTCGAGGGGCGTGGGGGGTACGTGGTGGGTACGAAACGTACCCACCACGTACCCTCCAAGGGGTATGAGTGCATAGGCTGAGATTTTTACAAGTGACCACTTAAATTAAAATTAAAATTAAATTCAAATCCGCAAACAGATTTAAAAAAACAAAAATTTGAGCCCAGGAGAGCGGAAATTCATTCGGGGGGCGTGGGGGGTACGTGGTGGGTACGAAACGTACCCACCACGTACCCCCCAAGGGGTATGAGTGCATAGGCTGAGATTTTTACAAGTGACCACTTAAATTAAAATTCAAATTAAATTCAAATCCGCAAACAGATTTAAAAAAACAAAAATTTGAGCCCAGGAGAGCGGAAATTCATTCGGGGGGCGTGGGGGGTACGTGGTGGGTACGAAACGTACCCACCACGTACCCCCCAAGGGGTATGAGCGCATAGGCTGAGATTTTTACAAGTGACCACTTAAATTAAAATTAAAATTAAATTCAAATCCGCAAACAGATATAAAAAAACAAAAATTTGAGCCCAGGAGAGCGGAAATTCATTCGGGGGGCGTGGGGGGTACGTGGTGGGTACGAAACGTACCCACCACGTACCCCCCAAGGGGTATGAGCGCATAGGCTGAGATTTTTACAAGTGACCACTTAAATTAAAATTAAAATTAAATTCAAATCCGCAAACAGATTTAAAAGAACAAAAATTTGAGCCCAGGAGAGCGGAAATTCATTCGGGGGGCGTGGGGGGTACGTGGTGGGTACGAAACGTACCCACCACGTACCCCCCAAGGGGTATGAGCGCATAGGCTGAGATTTTTACAAGTGACCACTTAAATTAAAATTAAAATTAAATTCAAATCCGCAAACAGATTTAAAAGAACAAAAATTTGAGCCCAGGAGAGCGGAAATTCATTCGGGGGGCGTGGGGGGTACGTGGTGGGTACGAAACGTACCCACCACGTACCCCCCAAGGGGTATGAGCGCATAGGCTGAGATTTTTACAAGTGACCACTTAAATTAAAATTAAAGGGGCGTGGGGGGTACGTGGTGGGTACGAAACGTACCCACCACGTACCCTCCAAGGGGTATGAGTGCATAGGCTGAGATTTTTACAAGTGACCACTTAAATTAAAATTAAAATTAAATTCAAATCCGCAAACAGATTTAAAAAAACAAAAATTTGAGCCCAGGAGAGCGGAAATTCATTCGAGGGGCGTGGGGGGTACGTGGTGGGTACGAAACGTACCCACCACGTACCCCCCAAGGGGTATGAGCGCATAGGCTGAGATTTTTACAAGTGACCACTTAAATTAAAATTAAAATTAAATTCAAATCCGCAAACAGATTTAAAAAAACAAAAATTTGAGCCCAGGAGAGCGGAAATTCATTCGAGGGGCGTGGGGGGTACGTGGTGGGTACGAAACGTACCCACCACGTACCCTCCAAGGGGTATGAGTGCATAGGCTGAGATTTTTACAAGTGACCACTTAAATTAAAATTAAAATTAAATTCAAATCCGCAAACAGATTTAAAAAAACAAAAATTTGAGCCCAGGAGAGCGGAAATTCATTCGAGGGGCGTGGGGGGTACGTGGTGGGTACGAAACGTACCCACCACGTACCCCCCAAGGGGTATGAGCGCATAGGCTGAGATTTTTACAAGTGACCACTTAAATTAAAATTAAAATTAAATTCAAATCCGCAAACAGATTTAAAAGAACAAAAATTTGAGCCCAGGAGAGCGGAAATTCATTCGGGGGGCGTGGGGGGTACGTGGTGGGTACGAAACGTACCCACCACGTACCCCCCAAGGGGTATGAGCGCATAGGCTGAGATTTTTACAAGTGACCACTTAAATTAAAATTAAAATTAAATTCAAATCCGCAAACAGATTTAAAAAAACAAAAATTTGAGCCCAGGAGAGCGGAAATTCATTCGAGGGGCGTGGGGGGTACGTGGTGGGTACGAAACGTACCCACCACGTACCCTCCAAGGGGTATGAGTGCATAGGCTGAGATTTTTACAAGTGACCACTTAAATTAAAATTAAAATTAAATTCAAATCCGCAAACAGATTTAAAAAAACAAAAATTTGAGCCCAGGAGAGCGGAAATTCATTCGGGGGGCGTGGGGGGTACGTGGTGGGTACGAAACGTACCCACCACGTACCCCCCAAGGGGTATGAGTGCATAGGCTGAGATTTTTACAAGTGACCACTTAAATTAAAATTCAAATTAAATTCAAATCCGCAAACAGATTTAAAAAAACAAAAATTTGAGCCCAGGAGAGCGGAAATTCATTCGGGGGGCGTGGGGGGTACGTGGTGGGTACGAAACGTACCCACCACGTACCCCCCAAGGGGTATGAGCGCATAGGCTGAGATTTTTACAAGTGACCACTTAAATTAAAATTAAAATTAAATTCAAATCCGCAAACAGATATAAAAAAACAAAAATTTGAGCCCAGGAGAGCGGAAATTCATTCGGGGGGCGTGGGGGGTACGTGGTGGGTACGAAACGTACCCACCACGTACCCCCCAAGGGGTATGAGCGCATAGGCTGAGATTTTTACAAGTGACCACTTAAATTAAAATTAAAATTAAATTCAAATCCGCAAACAGATTTAAAAAAACAAAAATTTGAGCCCAGGAGAGCGGAAATTCATTCGGGGGGCGTGGGGGGTACGTGGTGGGTACGAAACGTACCCACCACGTACCCCCCAAGGGGTATGAGTGCATAGGCTGAGATTTTTACAAGTGACCACTTAAATTAAAATTCAAATTAAATTCAAATCCGCAAACAGATTTAAAAAAACAAAAATTTGAGCCCAGGAGAGCGGAAATTCATTCGGGGGGCGTGGGGGGTACGTGGTGGGTACGAAACGTACCCACCACGTACCCCCCAAGGGGTATGAGCGCATAGGCTGAGATTTTTACAAGTGACCACTTAAATTAAAATTAAAATTAAATTCAAATCCGCAAACAGATTTAAAAAAACAAAAATTTGAGCCCAGGAGAGCGGAAGTTCATTTTGGGGGCGTGGAGTACGTATAGGGTACGTATGGGGTACGATCGTACCCCATACGTACCCCATACTGGGTATGAGCGCATAGGCTGAGATTTTTACAAGTGACCACTTAAATTAAAATTAAAATTAAATTCAAATCCGCAAACAGATTTAAAAAAACAAAAATTTGAGCCCAGGAGAGCGGAAATTCATTCGGGGGGCGTGGGGGGTACGTGGTGGGTACGAAACGTACCCACCACGTACCCCCCAAGGGGTATGAGCGCATAGGCTGAGATTTTTACAAGTGACCACTTAAATTAAAATTAAAATTAAATTCAAATCCGCAAACAGATTTAAAAGAACAAAAATTTGAGCCCAGGAGAGCGGAAATTCATTCGGGGGGCGTGGGGGGTACGTGGTGGGTACGAAACGTACCCACCACGTACCCCCCAAGGGGTATGAGCGCATAGGCTGAGATTTTTACAAGTGACCACTTAAATTAAAATTAAAATTAAATTCAAATCCGCAAACAGATTTAAAAAAACAAAAATTTGAGCCCAGGAGAGCGGAAATTCATTCGAGGGGCGTGGGGGGTACGTGGTGGGTACGAAACGTACCCACCACGTACCCTCCAAGGGGTATGAGTGCATAGGCTGAGATTTTTACAAGTGACCACTTAAATTAAAATTAAAATTAAATTCAAATCCGCAAACAGATTTAAAAAAACAAAAATTTGAGCCCAGGAGAGCGGAAATTCATTCGAGGGGCGTGGGGGGTACGTGGTGGGTACGAAACGTACCCACCACGTACCCCCCAAGGGGTATGAGCGCATAGGCTGAGATTTTTACAAGTGACCACTTAAATTAAAATTCAAATTAAATTCAAATCCGCAAGCAGATTTAAAAGAACAAAAATTTGAGCCCAGGAGAGCGGAAATTCATTCGGGGGGCGTGAGGGGTACGTGGTGGGTACGAAACGTACCCACCACGTACACCCCAAGGGGTATGAGTGCATAGGCTGAGATTTTTACAAGTGACCACTTAAATTAAAATTAAAATTAAATTCAAATCCGCAAGCAGATTTAAAAGAACAAAAATTTGAGCCCAGGAGAGCGGAAATTCATTCGGGGGGCGTGGGGGTTACGTGGTGGGTACGAAACGTACCCACCACGTACCCCCAAGGGGTATGAGCGCATAGGCTGAGATTTTTACAAGTGACCACTTAAATTAAAATTAAATTCAAATCCGCAAACAGATTTAAAAAAACAAAAATTTGAGCCCAGGAGAGCGGAAATTCATTCGGGGGGCATGGGGGGTACGTGGTGGGTACGAAACGTACCCACCACGTACCCCCCAAGGGGTATGAGCGCATAGGCTGAGATTTTTACAAGTGACCACTTAAATTAAAATTAAAATTAAATTCAAATCCGCAAACAGATTTAAAAGAACAAAAATTTGAGCCCAGGAGAGCGGAAATTCATTCGGGGGGCGTGAGGGGTACGTGGTGGGTACGAAACGTACCCACCACGTACACCCCAAGGGGTATGAGTGCATAGGCTGAGATTTTTACAAGTGACCACTTAAATTAAAATTAAAATTAAATTCAAATCCGCAAGCAGATTTAAAAGAACAAAAATTTGAGCCCAGGAGAGCGGAAATTCATTCGGGGGGCGTGGGGGTTACGTGGTGGGTACGAAACGTACCCACCACGTACCCCCAAGGGGTATGAGCGCATAGGCTGAGATTTTTACAAGTGACCACTTAAATTAAAATTAAATTCAAATCCGCAAACAGATTTAAAAAAACAAAAATTTGAGCCCAGGAGAGCGGAAATTCATTCGGGGGGCATGGGGGGTACGTGGTGGGTACGAAACGTACCCACCACGTACCTCCAAGGGGTATGAGCGCATAGGCTGAGATTTTTACAAGTGACCACTTAAATTAAAATTAAAATTAAATTCAAATCCGCAACCAGATTTAAAAAAACAAAAATTTGAGCCCAGGAGAGCGGAAATTCATTCGGGGGGCGTGGGGGGTACGTGGTGGGTACGAAACGTACCCACCACGTACCCCCAAGGGGTATGAGCGCATAGGCTGAGATTTTTACAAGTGACCACTTAAATTAAAATTAAATTCAAATCCGCAAACAGATTTAAAAAAACAAAAATTTGAGCCCAGGAGAGCGGAAATTCATTCGGAGGGCGTAGGGGGTACGTGGTGGGTACGAAACGTACCCACCACGTACCCCCCAAGGGGTATGAGCGCATAGGCTGAGAATTTTACAAGTGACCACTTAAATTAAAATTAAAATTAAATTCAAATCCGCAACCAGATTTAAAAAAACAAAAATTTGAGCCCAGGAGAGCGGAAATTCATTCGGGGGGCGTGGGGGGTACGTGGTGGGTACGAAACGTACCCACCACGTACCCCCCAAGGGGTATGAGCGCATAGGCTGAGATTTTTACAAGTGACCACTTAAATTAAAATTAAAATTAAATTCAAATCCGCAAACAGATTTAAAAGAACAAAAATTTGAGCCCAGGAGAGCGGAAATTCATTCGGGGGGCGTGGGGGGTATGAGCGCATAGGCTGAGATTTTTACAAGTGACCACTTAAATTAAAATTAAAATTAAATTCAAATCCGCAAACAGATTTAAAAAAACAAAAATTTGAGCCCAGGAGAGCGGAAATTCATTCGAGGGGCGTGGGGGTACGTTGTGGGTACGAAACGTACCCACCACGTACCCTCCAAGGGGTATGAGTGCATAGGCTGAGATTTTTACAAGTGACCACTTAAATTAAAATTAAAATTAAATTCAAATCCGCAAACAGATTTAAAAAAACAAAAATTTGAGCCCAGGAGAGCGGAAATTCATTCGGGGGGCGTGGGGGGTACGTGGTGGGTACGAAACGTACCCACCACGTACCCCCCAAGGGGTATGAGCGCATAGGCTGAGATTTTTACAAGTGACCACTTAAATTAAAATTAAAATTAAATTCAAATCCGCAAACAGATTTAGAAAAACAAAAATTTGAGCCCAGGAGAGCGGAAATTCATTCGGAGGGCGTGAGGGGTACGTGGTGGGTACGAAACGTACCCACCACGTACCCCCCAAGGGGTATGAGCGCATAGGCTGAGATTTTTACAAGTGACCACTTAAATTAAAATTAAAATTAAATTCAAATCCGCAAACAGATTTAAAAAAACAAAAATTTGAGCCCAGGAGAGCGGAAATTCATTCGGGGGGCGTGGGGGGTACGTGGTGGGTACGAAACGTACCCACCACGTACTCCCCAAGGGGTATGAGCGCATAGGCTGAGATTTTTACAAGTGACCACTTAAATTAAAATTAAAATTAAATTCAAATCCGCAAACAGATTTAAAAGAACAAAAATTTGAGCCCAGGAGAGCGGAAATTCATTCGGGGGGCGTGAGGGGTACGTGGTGGGTACGAAACGTACCCACCACGTACCCCCCAAGGGGTATGAGCGCATAGGCTGAGAATTTTACAAGTGACCACTTAAATTAAAATTAAAATTAAATTCAAATCCGCAACCAGATTTAAAAAAACAAAAATTTGAGCCCAGGAGAGCGGA
Organism: Beris morrisii; assembly: GCA_951812415.1. Classification (NCBI taxonomy): domain Eukaryota; kingdom Metazoa; phylum Arthropoda; class Insecta; order Diptera; family Stratiomyidae; genus Beris; species Beris morrisii. The sequence goes on along the minus strand of OX638312.1, from coordinate 112,444,735 downwards.
AGTTCATTTTGGGGGCGTGGAGTACGCATAGGGTACGTATGGGATACGATCGTACCCCATACGTACCCCATACTGGGTATGAGCGCATAGGATGAGATTTTTACAAGTGACCACTTAAATTAAAATTAAAATTAAATTCAAATCCGCAAACAGATTTAAAAGAACAAAAATTTGAGCCCAGGAGAGCGGAAATTCATTCGGGGGGCGTGGGGGTTACGTGGTGGGTACGAAACGTACCCACCACGTACCCCCAAGGGGTATGAGCGCATAGGCTGAGATTTTTACAAGTGACCACTTAAATTAAAATTAAATTCAAATCCGCAAACAGATTTAAAAAAACAAAAATTTGAGCCCAGGAGAGCGGAAATTCATTCGGGGGGCATGGGGGGTACGTGGTGGGTACGAAACGTACCCACCACGTACGCCCAAGGGGTATGAGCGCATAGGCTGAGATTTTTACAAGTGACCACTTAAATTAAAATTAAATTCAAATCCGCAAACAGATTTAAAAAAACAAAAATTTGAGCCCAGGAGAGCGGAAATTCATTCGGGGGGCATGGGGGGTACGTGGTGGGTACGAAACGTACCCACCACGTACCGCCAAGGGGTATGAGCGCATAGGCTGAGATTTTTACAAGTGACCACTTAAATTAAAATTAAAATTAAATTCAAATCCGCAAACAGATTTAAAAAAACAAAAATTTGAGCCCAGGAGAGCGGAAATTCATTCGGGGGGCGTAGGGGGTACGTGGTGGGTACGAAACGTACCCACCACGTACCCCCCAAGGGGTATGAGCGCATAGGCTGAGAATTTTACAAGTGACCACTTAAATTAAAATTAAAATTAAATTCAAATCCGCAACCAGATTTAAAAAAACAAAAATTTGAGCCCAGGAGAGCGGAAGTTTCATTCCACAATTCTCATTCGACATAGTGTGACGTATTTTCAACTCGCGGAATACAAGTCAATTTTTCTTTTATTTCTACTTGATTTTAAATTATCGTAATAAGCTATTTGTGGTCATGGAGTGCAGTGTGTCGGCATGTGTGGATAAAACAAATATTACACCGTGGATTATTTGTTCCGGTTTCTGCGGAAAAGTTTTTCACTGCAAGTGTGCCGGTCTCTCGGGTCATGTTGGTGATGCTGTTGTGAAGGCCGATAGTGGCCTCTACTGGTACTGTACTGCCTGTAGGTCATCATCATCCTCAACATATGTGGCTAAAGTGTTAAAGGCGAAGTCGACTGTTCAGACGCTTCATAACGAATTTGTAACACTTCAACAGAAGCTTCATGCGGCCTTAAGTGATCTGCACAAAACAACACTCCCTCTTACCAGCCTGTCGGTGGCGCATGCAACTGTATTGCCTTCGACTAGTTTGGCGGCAACATCAATATCATCATTAACTGCATCTGGCGCCACCCCAGAATCAGCTAGGCAGTTACGACCGAGGCAGACTAAATCTGGGGCTAGCGCCGCATCGATCAACAAGCGCTCAGCTGGTACTGTTACGAACTCCGAAAACGGCGCCTCTTCTGCAGGTACATCAGCTGATGTCGTCACAGCTGATCGTTATACTGTTGAACTCACTACATCGCAAGTTGCCAATGGTTCTCCCGTTGGAGTATCGCTTGAACCTTGCAATTCTCCGATGATTCAGCCTGTCTCTGATGTCGTCACAGCTGATCGACAGACTACATCGCAAGTTGATAATTGTTCTTCAACTCGTCTAACAGCGGCCAGGCTTCCTCGCTGGATTTATGTATCCCGATGTGAAGTGAATACTACGCCTGATATGATTCTCAACCACATTAAAAGTAACTTTAATGATGTCTCGGCAACGGATCTACCATGCTATCAGCTTACAAAGTCTGGTGATGAGCTTTCGAAGTTTTCTTTTGTTTCCTTCAAAATTCGTGTGCCTCATAATATATTTGCTGCTGCTAGTAAGCCTTCACTATGGCCTAAGGGTCTGATAGTGAAGGAATTTCTACCCAGACCGAGAAGGAATTTTCGTCCTATGGGAGCCAAGAATCTTCCGACGTAATTGGCTTTTCGTCTTCCTCGCCTTGCAGACCTCGAGCATCGAATGTCGCGTTTCCTACTTCTAATTTACTTTCAATCTTTTATCAGAATGTTAGAGGATTGAAAACTAAGACAATTCCTTTTAAAAATTCTGTTTTATCGAACTCCTTTGACATAATCTGTATTTCTGAGACTTGGCTGAATGAGTCAATATTAAACTCTGAACTTTTTCCGAGTTCTTTTAATGTCTTTAGACGTGATCGGGATCTTCTGTCCACTAACAAGCTTGATGGAGGAGGTGTTCTTATAGCTGTTCGCAATAGCATGTTGTCGGATCTTTGCATTGACTTCAATTGCTCCTTTGAATGCATTGCTGTCAAGGTGAAATGTTCTAAATCTACATTATACATATTCTCTTATTATGTTCCTTGTAATACCACTCTTGCTCTTCTCTCTACACTTCTAGAAGAATTATCCCTATTTATTAATCAATGTGATCCTTCTGCTAAATTCCTTATCTGTGGAGACTTCAATATGCCTTACTTAAATTGGGATAATTTTATTCCTACTTCTTTGAACTGTTACTCTCAGCAACTCTTCTGTATTCAATCCTTTATGGAATTTTGTGCTCTAAAGCAACACAATGTTGTCTTAAACCAAAACAATAGAATTCTCGACCTAATATTTTCCAATTCCAGTTCTGAAGATGTTGTTCTTACATTATCTCTTCCTGGGCTAGTGTCACCTGATACCCACCATCCTCCGATAGAGATTGAATTAAATCTCAAGCCTCTAAAAAACCCCGCATTAAATCACTCCTGTAAGCGCAACTTCTTCAACTGTAATTATGATTTAATTTCTTCTGTTCTTGCTGGAGTAAACTGGCAGTCACTTCATGCTTCATCGGTGAACATTGCCCTCGATGAATTTTATTCCACTGTTAATTCGGTAATAGTCGAACATGTCCCATTCTCAATCACCCAGCGCCGGTCCCATCCTCAATGGTTTAACGCTTCCGTCATTAAACTTTTGAAAGATAAAGATCAGGCAAGACGTCTTTATAAGAAATTCCCTACTCTGATTAATGAAGCTCAGTACACTGATCTCCGTAAAGTTGTTAAGAGAGAAACTAAGAAAGCCTTTAGACTGTATGTATGTAGCCTGAATGCATCACTCGCTTTGGGCAATGACAAACCTTTCTGGAATTATGTCAATTCCTCACGGAAGACTACTACCATTCCATCATTCATAACTTACCAAAGTGATACTGCTTCTACTCCCCGATCTATAGCAAATCTATTTTCCTTATATTTTAGCTCCGTGTATTCTTCTTCCGCTTCTCAGTCAATGCAGGATATCGATGATATGGACTGTGACTCAATACCTGTTTTCACTCCTACGGAGGTTCTCGCTGTTATTAATTCCCTTGATTGTCATGGTGGTGCTGGTCCCGATAACATTCCCAATGTATTTGTTAAGAGATTGGGCCATATTCTGGCGGAACCACTTGCAACATTATTTAACATGTCACTGAATCAAAGAATATTTCCTGCAGTATGGAAGATCTCCCATGTTTTACCTATATTTAAGAAGGGTGATAAGCACAACGCTGAAAACTTCCGCCCGATTTCTATTCTGTCGTGTTTCTCTAAAATATTTGAAAAACTACTGCATGAAGTCATCTTTTTACAAGTCTGCAGCTCTGTTTCTCCTAATCAGCACGGATTTTTCAAGGGTCGTTCCACTGAGACGAATTTAGTTTCTTTTACAAATTCAGTATCAAGGACCCTTGAAAACCGACTTGATCTTCACACGGTGTATACTGACTTCTCGAAAGCTTTCGACAGAGTTGACCACTATACACTTGTTCAGAAATTGAACTCTTTTCGTCTAAGTAGTTCTCTAGTAGGCTGGATCTCATCCTATCTTAATAATCGTAAGCAAATGGTTATCTTTCAAGGATGCCTATCGGTTCCTTATCTTGCGACATCCGGTGTTCCTCAAGGTTCAACCTTGGGTCCACTGCTTTTCATTTTATTCGTGAATGATCTTCTCTCAGAATTTCATTCTGATTATTTAATGTATGCTGACGATCTGAAGTTATTTAGACCAGTAAAATCTTTGGCTGACTGTCTCATTCTTCAAAATGACCTCAATAAATTATCCTCCTGGTGCTCTGCAAATAAGCTATCCCTTAATAAGCTAAAATGTTTCAAGATGTGTTATACAAATAAATCCTCTTATCTTCAGTTTAATTACCACATTGATGACTCCCTTCTGCTTGAAGTCTTCAACTTCAAGGATTTAGGTGTTATATTTGACACTCGATTAAAATTTGATTTACATATTATGGAAATCGGCAAGCGTGCTTACAGGTTATGTGGTTTTATTTTGAGAGCTGCATATCCGTTCTGTAACTTGGCTCTTTACATTAACTTGTACAATAGTCTTGTCAAATGTCACCTTGAATACTGCTCAGTTGTGTGGAACCCATACTATATGTATCTCATAACCGCACTGGAATCGGTGCAGAGACGTTTCACTAGATCTCTCTTTCGTAGACTCAATTTTGTAGATGCCCCGTATGACATGAGGTTGCACCTGCTTGGTCTTTCACCTCTTAAGGACAGAAGATCTTATTTAGACATGTTGTTTTTGTATAAAGTTATATTTGTTTTCAACGCCAATCTCTATGCTGAGCTTAGATTTAGAGATAATAATCTTCGTTCCAGATCTCAAAATACCTTCATTGTACCATACGCGTCACTAAATTCATATTTTAATTCCCCGTTTCTTCGTTTGCCTCGCGCGTATAACCATGATTGTCTTAGTTTTCATACTCATTCTTTGCGCTCCTTTAAAATTTACTTAAAATCTATATTTTTAATTTATTAAATTTTGCTATCCACTATTACTTTGTATTCGTATATTCATTTCATCTTTCATTAGTTATATTCATTTTCATTCTCATTTTTGTTTGTTCTCGGCTAAATGTGTTATTGGAGTATTTCTATTCTGTACATTTTTCGTTTCAAATAAATAAAAAAAAAAAAAAAAAAGTTCATTTTGGGGGCGTGGAGTACGCATAGGGTACGTATGGGATACGATCGTACCCCATACGTACCCCATACTGGGTATGAGCGCATAGGATGAGATTTTTACAAGTGACCACTTAAATTAAAATTAAAATTAAATTCAAATCCGCAAACAGATTTAAAAGAACAAAAATTTGAGCCCAGGAGAGCGGAAATTCATTCGGGGGGCGTGGGGGTTACGTGGTGGGTACGAAACGTACCCACCACGTACCCCCAAGGGGTATGAGCGCATAGGCTGAGATTTTTACAAGTGACCACTTAAATTAAAATTAAATTCAAATCCGCAAACAGATTTAAAAAAACAAAAATTTGAGCCCAGGAGAGCGGAAATTCATTCGGGGGGCATGGGGGGTACGTGGTGGGTACGAAACGTACCCACCACGTACCCCCCAAGGGGTATGAGCGCATAGGCTGAGATTTTTACAAGTGACCACTTAAATTAAAATTAAAATTAAATTCAAATCCGCAAACAGATTTAAAAGAACAAAAATTTGAGCCCAGGAGAGCGGAAATTCATTCGGGGGGCGTGAGGGGTACGTGGTGGGTACGAAACGTACCCACCACGTACACCCCAAGGGGTATGAGTGCATAGGCTGAGATTTTTACAAGTGACCACTTAAATTAAAATTAAAATTAAATTCAAATCCGCAAGCAGATTTAAAAGAACAAAAATTTGAGCCCAGGAGAGCGGAAATTCATTCGGGGGGCGTGGGGGTTACGTGGTGGGTACGAAACGTACCCACCACGTACCCCCAAGGGGTATGAGCGCATAGGCTGAGATTTTTACAAGTGACCACTTAAATTAAAATTAAAATTAAATTCAAATCCGCAAACAGATTTAAAAAAACAAAAATTTGAGCCCAGGAGAGCGGACATTCATTCGGAGGGCGTGAGGGGTACGTGGTGGGTACGAAACGTACCCACCACGTACTCCCCAAGGGGTATGAGCGCATAGGCTGAGATTTTTACAAGTGACCACTTAAATTAAAATTAAAATTAAATTCAAATCCGCAAACAGATTTAAAAAAACAAAAATTTGAGCCCAGGAGAGCGGAAGTTCATTTTGGGGGCGTGGAGTACGTATAGGGTACGTATGGGATACGATCGTACCCCATACGTACCCCATACTGGGTATGAGCGTAGGATGAGATTTTTACAAGTGACCACTTAAATTAAAATTAAAATTAAATTCAAATCCGCAAGCAGATTTAAAAGAACAAAAATTTGAGCCCAGGAGAGCGGAAATTCATTCGGGGGGCGTGGGGGTTACGTGGTGGGTACGAAACGTACCCACCACGTACCCCCAAGGGGTATGAGCGCATAGGCTGAGATTTTTACAAGTGACCACTTAAATTAAAATTAAATTCAAATCCGCAAACAGATTTAAAAAAACAAAAATTTGAGCCCAGGAGAGCGGAAATTCATTCGGGGGGCATGGGGGGTACGTGGTGGGTACGAAACGTACCCACCACGTACCTCCAAGGGGTATGAGCGCATAGGCTGAGATTTTTACAAGTGACCACTTAAATTAAAATTAAAATTAAATTCAAATCCGCAACCAGATTTAAAAAAACAAAAATTTGAGCCCAGGAGAGCGGAAATTCATTCGGGGGGCGTGGGGGGTACGTGGTGGGTACGAAACGTACCCACCACGTACCCCCAAGGGGTATGAGCGCATAGGCTGAGATTTTTACAAGTGACCACTTAAATTAAAATTAAATTCAAATCCGCAAACAGATTTAAAAAAACAAAAATTTGAGCCCAGGAGAGCGGAAATTCATTCGGGGGGCGTAGGGGGTACGTGGTGGGTACGAAACGTACCCACCACGTACCCCCCAAGGGGTATGAGCGCATAGGCTGAGAATTTTACAAGTGACCACTTAAATTAAAATTAAAATTAAATTCAAATCCGCAACCAGATTTAAAAAAACAAAAATTTGAGCCCAGGAGAGCGGAAATTCATTCGGGGGGCGTGGGGGGTACGTGGTGGGTACGAAACGTACCCACCACGTACCCCCAAGGGGTATGAGCGCATAGGCTGAGATTTTTACAAGTGACCATTTAAATTAAAATTAAAATTAAATTCAAATCCGCAAACAGATTTAAAAAAACAAAAATTTGAGCCCAGGAGAGCGGAAATTCATTCGGGGGGCATGGGGGGTACGTGGTGGGTACGAAACGTACCCACCACGTACCTCCAAGGGGTATGAGCGCATAGGCTGAGATTTTTACAAGTGACCACTTAAATTAAAATTCAAATTAAATTCAAATCCGCAAACAGATTTAAAAAAACAAAAATTTGAGCCCAGGAGAGTGGAAATTCATTCGGGGGGCGTGGGGGGTACGTGGTGGGTACGAAACGTACCCACCACGTACCCCCAAGGGGTATGAGTGCATAGGCTGAGAATTTTACAAGTGACCACTTAAATTAAAATTAAAATTAAATTCAAATCCGCAACCAGATTTAAAAAAACAAAAATTTGAGCCCAGGAGAGCGGAAATTCATTCGGGGGGCGTGGGGGGTACGTGGTGGGTACGAAACGTACCCACCACGTACCCCCAAGGGGTATGAGCGCATAGGCTGAGATTTTTACAAGTGACCACTTAAATTAAAATTAAAATTAAATTCAAATCCGTAAACAGATTTAAAAAAACAAAAATTTGAGCCCAGGAGAGCGGAAATTCATTCGGGGGGCATGGGGGGTACGTGGTGGGTACGAAACGTACCCACCACGTACCTCCAAGGGGTATGAGCGCATAGGCTGAGATTTTTACAAGTGACCACTTAAATTAAAATTCAAATTAAATTCAAATCCGCAAACAGATTTAAAAAAACAAAAATTTGAGCCCAGGAGAGTGGAAATTCATTCGGGGGGCGTGGGGGGTACGTGGTGGGTACGAAACGTACCCACCACGTACCCCCAAGGGGTATGAGCGCATAGGCTGAGAATTTTACAAGTGACCACTTAAATTAAAATTAAAATTAAATTCAAATCCGCAAACAGATTTAAAAGAACAAAAATTTGAGCCCAGGAGAGCGGAAATTCATTCGGGGGGCGTGGGGGGTACGTGGTGGGTACGAAACGTACCCACCACGTACCCCCAAGGGGTATGAGCGCATAGGCTGAGATTTTTACAAGTGACCACTTAAATTAAAATTAAATTCAAATCCGCAAACAGATTTAAAAAAACAAAAATTTGAGCCCAGGAGAGCGGAAATTCATTCGGGGGGCGTGGGGGGTACGAAACGTACCCACCACGTACCCCCAAGGGGTATGAGCGCATAGGCTGAGATTTTTACAAGTGACCACTTAAATTAAAATTAAATTCAAATCCGCATACAGATTTAAAAAAACAAAAATTTGAGCCCAGGAGAGCGGAAGTTCATTTTGGGGGCGTGGAGTACGTATAGGGTACGTATGGGATACGATCGTACCCCATACGTACCCAATACTGGGTATGAGCGCATAGAATGAGATTTTTACAAGTGACCACTTAAATTAAAATTAAAATTAAATTCAAATCCGCAAACAGATTTAAAAAAATCTGCCAATGGTCTGGGCGAAACTTTATTATTTTTCGGGTTAAAGTTCGGGAGCGGTCAAAGTCGGAGTGTATCATGAGTTGCTTCGAGATTATTAGATTTCTTAGAAAATTATTTTTGTTCTTAATATAAAAATATTTAAAATAGAGATTTTTAGCCGATTAAACATTGAAAAAGCCCGTGTAGACTATTCGAATTTCGGTATATTATGTACACTAAAAGCCCATAGAAGTAAAACGAACGAATTTGCTGCCTTATCAGAGTTAAGAGATATGACGAATTGTTAAAACGTATACAAACCCATAACTTCCACTTGGGGTTTGAATTTGGAAAAAATTGTGAAACAGGTTTTTAGACGATTTCATAAGAAGCAACTTGATATCTCATGAGATATGACGGATTTTAAAAAATTTGTGAAAACGTAAGCAAACCGTTCACACCCCCTTGGTTCTGGAAATTCAAAAAATCGTGAATTGGTTGGCCGTAATAATCAATTTTATATCTCATCAGAACTTAGGAATGGCAAAAATTGTGAAAATATGTACAAACCCTTGTGGGTTGAATATCGAAAAATTGAGAAATGGGTTTGTAGGCGATTATATAAAAAGTCTGTGGAAATGAAAAGCGATCTAATATCTCATCGAACTTAAGAAATATGTCGAAACTTTGAAAAGCATACAACCCCCTTACACCCATGAGGATTGAATATCTAAAATACTGAAAATGACTTTTTGGCTTTTTTATATAGGAAACCATAGGAAGTAAAAATGAATTCGATATATCACCAGATATGCAACCTCCTTACACCCACTTGGGGGTTGAATGTTCAAAAATCCTGAAAGGAGTTAATAAATAAATATGAAGACAGCACGAGAAAGTAGGAACCAATTCAATTTCTTATCACTTCTAAAAGAAATGACGGAACTCGTGAAAACGTGTTCAACCCGTTTATACCCTCCTAGGTGGAAAAAGGAAAAAACTTAAAAACAAGTTTTAGGCGATTATTACACAAGCCCATGAATATGAAAATATATTCAATATCTGATAAGACGTGGATATAGTAGAATTCGTGAAAAAGTTTACAACCCCCTTTGCACCCCCTTAGGGGTCGAATTTTAAAAAATCCTGAAAACACTATCTAGGTATTTATATGAAGAATCCATAGAATAAAAATGAATTCAATATTTGGGAAGACCTAATAGATATGACGAAAACCGTGAAAATATATGCATTCCATTTTCACTGATAATTTTTTTTGCCCTTCCTCCGAACGCCAATGTATATTTGAAATTTTTTTTTATCTAAATTAATTTTCTAGTTGATTTACATAAACGTACCGAGTTTCAGCTTTGTAGCATAAGCCGTTCTATAGATAGGAAAAACACCCCCCACCCCCGTGCCATACTACCCCTATAAAAAATTATATTTTTGCAAGATGCTACTAATGTAGCTCTATCTAAATACCAAGTTTCAGCTTTATATCTTTATAGGTTGTCGAGATATTAAAATCGGAACTTTTTCCTTTTCACCCTCCCCCACCCTCACCCTTTACACCCACACTTCCAAAATTTTGTTTTCTACTAGAGGTCTATTAGGCCTACTTCTGGTAAAAATTTGAAGCATCTATCTTACACCGCTCTTGAGATATGAGACGTGATTTTTTAGAAAAATTCTTATCCCCTCCACTTTCATGCTCCACCGCCCCCTTCAAAAATTTTGCTTCCAGCAAACTTCATTTGCCAACCTTTATACAGAAACCAAATTTTATTTATCTAGTGCTATTGGTTAGTAAGATATCGCAATCTAAAGTTTTTCACCCCCCACCCCCGTACGCCACTGCCCCACTCAAATTTTTGTTTCCGATCTATTCTCCTAGTATACCTACAGATATTCATAAAGTTTCAATTTTGTGACATTAACCGTTTAGGAGATATGGATTTTAGAAAGTGTCGATCTCACCTTTTTTGCGTTTCGGACGCATTATTTTTCCCCCCACTCCCAAACCCCTTCACCTATATAGGCAATTGCAAATGGGTCCACTACTGAAGCTCTATATAAATTCCAAATTTCAGCTTCCTAGCATAAGCGGTTGCTGAGATCTAGAAACCAAAATTTTCCGTCTAAAACACTTCCCCGTACGGCGTACGGCGTACGGCGTACGGCGGACAGACGGACTGAAATTTTTTATTGCTTTTTTCGTGTCTACTCGTCATGAAACGTGAAAAAAAAAATTTTGAGGGTAGCAAATTTTTTTTTTTTTAAAATCGAAAACAATACTGTATTATTAAAATAATAAAGTAAAATATGTTGGAATTCGTGAAAATGTAACAACCCCTTGGAAGTTGGATGTCAGAAAATCATAAAATCAGTTTATAGGCGTTATATAACAACTCTGTAGAAGTAACAGCCAATTCGATATCTCATCAAACCTTAGAGACATGGCTAAAATTGTTAAAACGTATGCAACCTCATTACACCTGCTTCGGGGTCCAAGGGGGTATTACAAAGAAGGTCTGAAGAAGTAAGAACCAATTCGATGACTTATCACTTCCAAGAGATATGACAGAATTTGTGAAAACGTGTAGAAAGGTTGAAAAGGGAAAAAGCCTGAAAGTTATTGAATTTGAGACGAATATATGAAAATCCCGTGGAAGTAAAAAGCTATTCAATATCTAATCAGACCTGAGGGATATAGCAGAATTCGTGACATGTGGAACCTTGACACCCCTTAGGGGCCGAATTTCAAAAAATCATGAATACCCTTTCAAGGCATTTGTTTTTTCAATATAGGAGTTATGGATTTTGGAATGAATCGATTTCAGCTTTCGGGCGTTTTGGAAGCATTGTTTTTCCCCACACCCCCACACCCCCACACCCCTCCATTCATATCGACAAATCTTTTGCAAATGGCTTCACTATTCATGTTCTATATAAAGTTTCACCCTCCCAGCCTGACCGGTTCCTGACAAACATTTTTCGTCTAAAACGTCTCCCGCTTCAACTCTCCCACTTTACGCCTCAAAGAATGGCACTTTAAGGAGTTCATCCACAATATCCATAAAAAAATTTCAATTTAATGGCCTAAAGTGTTTGACAGCTACAAGCCTCCAAACGATCCTGGGTCCGGTAGAATCTGTACTGCAGACGTTGGACAAACGAACTGAAATTTTTCTTTTGCTTTTTTGGTGCCTACTAGTCATGAAAGTTTTGGGGTAGCAAATTTTTTTATTTCTAAATTTATCTCAACACTGTATTACTGAAATAATAAAGGAAACTCAGTAGCAGCGCACTTTTCAAAGGAAATTCATTGCACTGCGATCTGGGATAAAACAATTTTATTACATCACATTCATTACCGTCAAAGAAAATAACGACATCCTTCAGGCAGTCAGAGATGATCATTCTCTAGTTCGAGTGAGTTTTGGTGGTCTCTGCGGGACATACATAAAGTCAGTAAAAGAGTTACTCTTGGTCGCTCCTGGCTGTGTGATCCCCAATCTGACAGCTTAATCTTAGCCTCTACTAGATGCCGTGGGTCTAAAGACCTGCCTCTTGTTGAGAAGTTTAGAGGTCTAGGTATAAGACGGCCAAATCTTCCAAGAAACTATACAACTAACTAATTTGCTCCATCCAGATATAGCCGCTGATAGAAAGTGCAATAGTGATGAGTCGATGTTTACGCAACCGTTGTGTAAAGTGGACCAATCAATAGATTGAAATCCTGCCAATTTTTTAGGCTCATCAATTAACGTCTAAAAAAATTACTAGGTCAAAATCTATGAGCTCTTCACTTTTTATGAAGTTTGTCTTCAATTTGCCGGATCAATTTTTAGTTAAGCCAGTCGCACCGAATAGTGTCATCAAATCTTCCTCCTTACAAAATTGAATTCATTTGTGAAAACTTAAGCATAAGTATGTGATACCATCCCTATCATTGGAGTCTGGATACGGCTTGTCTAATGCATCCTGCAGAAAGCTTATACCAGACTCAGATAGTGATAGTGCCACTTATAAATAATCCCGGTGTCTGTTAATTTTTTCATGTTCATGCTTAGAGAACTGAAAATTTTACCAGACAGGTTCCTTTGATGTTACACCTACTATTTATTTTCATAAAACGATAGAACCACTGAAAGGAAAATCGCATATTCTTCTAGTATTCCGGTCTTGAACAGCAATCATGCGTGAGTGGAATCGACCTACCACACCTGGGTTGATAGACTGATACGCTCACACTACGCTACCGAGCCCATGATGACTTTTTGATATTTTCGATCGAAACCAACAGCAGATTTCGCAGAGTTTCGTAAGTCTGCTTCAATCCCTTCTTTCCTGATCTCGAAGAATTTTCTTTCAATCCGTCCACCGCGTCTACAGGTATTTCTTCTTTCTGGATCGAAGCATGCATTGATCATAAAACGTTTAATCGAGTAAAAAAACAATAATGTTTGATGGTCCTAAAGTGTTTTCCTAGTTACTGGCCGAATATCGTAACCTATGGTGGGATAGTGTGGTAGAAAGCGACCAGAAAGTCCTCGTATCTAAGGAAGCTGACAAAAGTACAGCGCTTGGCATGCGTTGGGGTCACTAGCGCTCTCAGAACCACACCCACGACTGCACTGGAAACTATCTTCCACCTGCTGCCAATGAACATGCACATCAAAAGCATAGCTGCAAAAGGCGCTCTTAGACTCAAAGAGTTAGGTTACAGGAGAACTAGACCTGCTGGTCACAGTACCATACTCCATGACTTTTTGGAGTGTGATATGAACAGGACTATATTATGCCAGAATTAGATTTCATTAGGGAATTTTCTGTTACAATCCCACACAGGGACGACTGGAATGTGGAACGCAACCTAAACAACAGAACCATAATGGTATGCACCGATGGTTCGAAAATGATTTCTGGTACATACGCGGGGGTATTCTCACAGGAACTCGATATTCACAAGTCCTACAGGCTCCCGGATCACGCCAGTGTATTCCAAGTGGAAATGCGAAATTATTGAAGCAAAGGTGAATGCAACAGCGGACATCACTATTTGCATTGACAGTCAAGCGGCAAGCAAGGCCCTTAGTTCGTTCATTACACGATTCATACTAGTTAGACAATGTCGTGGCGTTCTTAACTCTATCGGCACACGACACGATAATACTCTCTGCTGGTTGGCAGGCCACCGTTGAATCCAGGGGAACGAGCTAGCTGATGAACTCGCTCGAGCAGGCTCCAGCCTAAGCTCCCTAGTGGGAGACCAGCAGAGTGCTATACCCATCGGATCCATAAAACAGTCTATCGACTCACTATGCTTTCAGTGGACAGGTAATAGATGGTCAAACCTAGCTACATGCTCAATATAAAGAGCTCTTTGGGCTGAATATGATCACGGGAAAAGCAAGTATGTCCTGAGCCTGAGCAGGAAGGATGCTAGCACACTAATCAAAGTGCTCACAGGGCACTGCCTGATTGGTAGACACGCTAGACAACTGGGTGTCGAGGCAAATGAACTCGGTCGTAGCTGCGGTGACCCAGAAGTGAAAGAGTCAATCTTCCACGTCCTATGCGAGTGTCCGGCCCTATCGGGAACGAGAAGACGGAACCTTAGCGAATATTTCCTCGATGACCTCGGTGATATCGATAAGGGTAAGCTCTGTAACATAGCAAATTTCATTAAATCCACAAAATGGTTTTGAGTTTTACGAGTTACCATACTCTAACGGGGAGCACAACGGACGAACACTAACGTCTATATGAAGGAGGATGACAACATCACCACCCCACACATCATACCATACCTATACTGACCGAACAGGCAGATTCAAACTTCATAGAATTTCCATTTTTTTATGCACAGCCTAATTTCCAAAAATGCCTAATGACCAAAAAACTTGCTGGTCATTAAATGACTAAAAAATAACTTTTTAGTTTTCCATGGAACTCCTTAAAATTAGTCGCTGTAACGTTGCGCTAACAAAGCCGACTATTGGTCGTGCCGACGTTGGGATGACTAAACCGGCGTTCCTCGGGTACGGCTATAAGTTGTTACAGGTTGTAATTCCCTTTTCTGATATCAATCAATAGTGAAAGTTTTCAACTACCCAAATATCAGCTGCTTAATGCTTCAACCCTTTAGATCATAAAAATCCACTTCAACAACCACATAAAAAATTCACCTCAATCTTGCACATAATAAAAGAAATAAGCTCAGCAAAATGATTAAAACTCGTATGCGATCCGAATTTTAAGGACTCCTAAGCAAAAATACACCCGTAATAACTCGGTTGATTCTCGTGCCACAAAGCATGTAAACCGTTTCCACTAAAACAACCAGGAAAAAAGGATGCACAATAAAAGAAATTGCTTTTTTCTTTGTCGTACAACGTGAACAGTAAAAATGGAACCTCTCCTTGCTGCGAGTACACTTGCAGCGACGATCCAAGCCATTTTAAATTCAAGGATTACAGGACATAAAGTCCTTGAAGGCAGCGATGCGAGGAATAAGCAACAAAAGTGCACCAGTGCAACGTATCCTTTTGCTAATATACTCGACTGCAAACATATGCACGTTTCCGATGGCAGTAAAAGCAGGGCTAGATTTCGACGAAAAAGGTGAATAATACTAAAAAGGACATTGGAAAAACACAACTATACACCGAAATCTTCGGAGTGGACTGCAATAAAAACCTAGAGGTCCTTCGAGCCAGTGTATGCGTAGCCATGAATTTCGATTCCTGTCGCCAAGAATAACTCCCGAGGAAGTGAAGAGAACTTTTCCAAGTGGATTTCCGCTAAAAGTTTCTTTTCATGTAACACACTTGCGTTGTATATTTTCTTTCGTTAGCGCACAAACTCACACTTAGATGGCGTCGTTCCTATTTCGTCCGTACTCTCTGCATTATCCTTGGAGTTTACTTCCGATTTGCTGTTTTTGTTCGCTTTTCTGCGCTTATGTCTTTTATAGTTTGCGATTCTATTTTTTTTTTCCTCCATTTTTTCTGATTATGCCATAAGTTGGAATATATGGTTCGTGGATTGTGGTGAACGTATAACACATCTAACAAAAGATATGAAGACAAACATTAAGACATTGAGCATATGGTTGGGCTATAGGTTTATAAGTCTGCTTGCCATTTTTTCTTTTCCATATTGCATTGTGTCGTGACGAGATGAAATTTAAGGATGAGCATTTTCTTGGCACATAACCAAAACCACAATGAACAATAAATGTTCGTTGGAAAGGCTGACTTTTGTCTGTGCTATTCAACAGTTAATAAAAGGATATTTTCTTGTATGTCGCATGTGGACGGAGAGCATATGAATGAACTGATGATGGTTATTATTAAGAATAGAAATGATTCCAGCGGAGAGAAGAAGTTATTTCAATTAAGGTGAAGTAAACTTCTATTATTGTTATTTTCGAAAGGAACTTTTCGTAAGAGATTACCTTATTCTGCTGACTGAAGTTATTATAAGTATTCTCAGTATAGTCACGTGCATTAAATTTCTGAAGTCATAGCGCTTGTTCTGAATTAAAATGTAGTAGATGTAAGAAACGACGGTCTACCCACCAGTGTGACCAGGTAGCAAAATGCTACTATTGACAATTTTTTGTTACTATGTTACTACATGTATAAATTTGTTACTCTGATAATGTCAACCGTTAAAAAATCATTGTCGTACATGATTTTTAAACATACTGCAGTCACGATCGGCTGCAAGCCAATCGTATAATACTCTAGATGAATACTGAACTCCGATTTATATTGTAGTTGGGGATAAAGTAGTATTACGTGTGTGCGTGTTGTATGTCCTTTATTAAGGACTGCCATTAGATTGTTACTCAAACCTAAAAGACAATATTCAGTGTTTAACTTCATATCTTGAACTGGGTAAGGCATCGAAAAAAAATGTCCTTTTTGAAGGACTTTCACATGGGAGGTGCAGGAAGGACTCACTCGATTTCTTTTCCTTGGAACCATTTAAAAATGAACGTGTACAAAATTAAGCACAGCCAGAATGAACATCCGAATGTGGCAAAAATCGCAAAGTGCCATTCACTGGGACTTGGTACCGGGCAACAGGCACTCAAAGCTTTTTATGCCAAAACACTCGGAAAAAAGAACATCTGATTATCTGAAACTAAGCAGACATCAGACCCGAACCTTAGTGGGAGCTCTGACTGGACATTGTCACATGAGGAAGCATCTCAATAGGATTGGTCTCTCTGAGACTAAAATTTGCAGAATATGCAATGACGAAGACGAAACACCAGAGCATATCCTCTGTGAATGTGAGGGTTTAACTCGCAAAAGGCTTCGTCACTTCGGTCAGGGTTTCATGGACCATCGGAATTCCTGACCATTCCTCTTCGCAAAATACTAGGCTTCTTTGAAAGCGCAGGGATCGAAGAGGAATCATAATCAAACCGGGAGGACGTCACAATAAGCCCAACTGAGGCTGCAGTGACAGAGGGTAACCATACCAACCCCTATTTCCAAATCTATCTATCTATCATCCTCATAGGCGACGAATGTATCCGTGGGGAGATCGATGGAGAAGACGCCATCATACGTGATGACCCATAATGTGCTGTCAAGTACTGAACCCTGTGGGACTCCTCGAGAGACGTAGTAGCACTTGACGCTATCATAGCTATCAGCAGTACTCTTTCTTCAAAGTAGTTGGATATAATTGTGAAATCAAGCGTTACCACTACGTAGTGCTTCTTTTCGCTGTATTTCCACCTTTCACTGGATGTCAAATCACGCGCAATTCGGTGCCGGTGACAAATTTTCCACGTCAAATCCCAGAAAGAACTACGGGTGGATTTCAGGTTTGTGAATATTTAGTTTTTGCATTTCATTGATTGCCAAATTTTTTTTTAAATTAAAAAATAGTGCAATGAGGTTGGGTTTTCTAAGGGCTTTTGGATTTTATTTGATGTGGTGTCCGTTGCCGTACTGCTCTTTGTCATCTGATACAATCTACGTATGTAAAAATACTATTCACACATGATTTTTTAATTAAAAAGGACTTGAAGCCAATGGGTAAGCTCACTGATCATTTAGTTCAATTAATTACATGGCGACTTTGTAAATGTAATCTGGATAAATGAAAAATTTGTCTCGCTTAGTCCAAGTCTAACTCGTTTATAAAAATGTTGACAAAATGCCTCGATTAGCTTAATTTCATTTATTTAAATTTTCCGCAGTTCTTCGAACGAACCGAAACGAAAAAAGAACAGCACCCCAGGAACATGCAAATCGCTGGATCCAGGCGATTTCGGACTAATGACCGAGTCCACCCGCCCCGTCCAACACTTCTGGCTATCGGTGACTGCCCGATGAACAATAACGATAACAAATTGTACGGGTCTGTAACGAGTTGGGGTAGGTCCAGTACCGGAGGCACCCGTCCACTTTGGACGGTGACAAATGCCATTTAAATGGCTTAACCGTAAATTCAATGAATTTCCATTAGGAACGATCCCCTCGCAGGACGCAAACCGAAATAGGAATACGGGCACGAAGGGATGCAAAGTGGGTAGCCAAAGTATTTAATTACGTCCGACAGTAAATTCACGTAACTACCTCTGGGCTCATCGCCTGCAGGAGCTTATATAAAACGTAACCGATCCCGATGCCGGCGACAACAATCGGACATTTTGTTAATTGTTGACCTTAGCTCAACACACCGGCGAAGAGCGAGTGTCCGCATTGGGCAAATACCTGCATTCGAACTGGACAAATATGTGAGGTTGTGTCGCCCACTATGTTATTGCCGCCGAAAACTAATTAAGGAAGATTAGATCCGCAAAATAGTTTGCTCATTTGGCCATTGGCAATTTCAATTTGAATACGAAAAGTGCCACCGACTAGTCCACTCTCGTCAGCAAAACAATTTGTACACTGGCCGCGGCACATTCGAATGACACGCAATTACAATGAAGTCGAACGAAGGATGTCTGCCATTTACATGAAAATTCAATGGACTCTATAAATCAGACGTATCCTGCACATCGGACAAGTGGACACAGCCTTTCAGAGGTAGTGTTCTTGCGTCACTATCATCATTATTTGACTTTGCCTTAAACCTGATTTCAATCATTTTTGACAGGTAAGCCGAACCACATTAATAAAGGATTGGGGTAATTACGTGTCACTTCCAGTATTAGTTGGAGCGCACATAATAATTTATTCATAACAGAAACAGCCTGTTGTTTAGAACAATAGATCCAGGTCTAAGCTAAAAGTGTGATAGTGAAAATGAACAATATTATAAACGAAAATCTTCCAACAGTTTGGCCGCAACTTGATTACTTTTTGCGAAACTGATCTCATTTAATAATACCCCCGCCAGATTGGGCTATTTACCGCGATTTGGGCTATTTAAATATTCAATTCGCGGCTATAAGTAGCTTTTTGGGCTATTCGGCCAACGCAAATTGTGTTAGTTTGCTAGTTTACAACAGAGCCGATTTACGAGGAAAAAATAGAAATAATAAAAATAATAATAATAATATAAAAATCTGCCAATGGTCTGGGCGAAACTTTATTATTTTTCGGGTCAAAGTTCGGGAGCGGTCAAAGTCGGAGTGTATCATAAGTTGCTTCAACATTATTAGATTTCTTGGAAAATTATTTTTGTTCTTAATATAAAAATATTTAAAATAGAGATTTTTAGCCGATTAACCATTGAAAAAGTCCGTGTAGACTATTCGAAGTTTAGTATATTATGTACACTAAAAGCCCATAGAAGCAAAAACGAATTTGTTGCCTTATCAGAATTAAGAGATATGACGAATTGTTAAAATGTATACAAACCCATTACTTCCACTTGGGGTTTGAGTTTCGAAAAAATTGTGAAACAGGTTTTTAGACGATTTCATAAGAAGCAACTTGATATCTCATGAGACTAGACGGATTTTGAAAAATTTGTGAAAACGTAAGCAAACCCTTCACACCTCATTGGTTCTGGAAATTCGAAAAATCGTGAATTGGTTGGCCGTAATAATCAATTTTATATCTCATCATAACTAAGAAATGGCAAAAATTGTGAAAACATATACAAATCCTTGGGGTTGAATATCGAAAAATTGAGAAATGGGTTTGTAGGCGATTATATAAAAAGTCTGTGGAAATGAAAAGCGATCTAATATCTCATCGAACCTAAGAAATATGTCGAAACTTTGAAAAGCATACAACCCCCTTACCCCCTTAGGATTGAATATCTAAAATACTGAAATTGACTTTGTGCCTTTTTTATATAGGAAACCTTAGGAAGTAAAAATGAATTCGATATATCACCAGATATGCAACCTCCTTACACCCACTTGGGGGTTCAATATCCAAAAATCCTGAAAGGAGTTAATAAATAAATATGAAGACAGCACGAGAAAGTAGGAACCAATTCAATTTCTTATCACTTCTAAAAGAAATGACGGAACTCGTGAAAACGTGTTCAACCCGTTTATACCCTCTTAGGGGCTGAAAAAGGAAAAAACTTAAAAACAAGTTTAGGCGATTATTACGCAAGCACGTGAAAGTGAAAAGATATTCGATATCTGATAAGACCTGGTGACATAGTAGAATTCGTGAAAAAGTTTACAGCCCCCTTTGCACCCCTTTAGGAGTCGAATTTTAAAAAATCCTGAAAACACTTTCTAGGTATTTATATGAAGAAGCCATAGAATAAAAATGAATTCAATATTTGGGAAGACCTAATAGATATGACGAAAACCGTAAAAATATATGCATTCCATTTTCACTGATCATTTTTTTTGCCCCCCTCCGAACGCCAATAGATATTTGAAATTTTATTTATTTATCTAAATTAGTTTTCAAGTTGATTTACATAAACGTACCGAGTTTCAACTTTGTAGCATAAGCTGTTCTATAGATAGGAAAAACACCCCCCACCCCCGTATCATACTACCCCTATAAAAAATTATATTTTTCCAAGATGCTACTAATGTAGCTCTATCTAAATACCAAGTTTCAGCTTTATATCTTTATAGGTTGTCGAGATATTAAAATCGGAACTTTTTCCTTTTCACCCTCCCCCACCCTCACCCTTTACACCCACACTTCCAAAATTTTGTTTTCTGCTAGCACTCTATTAGGCCTACTTCTGGTAAAAATTTTAAGCATCTATCTTGCACTGTTGTTGAGATATGAGACATGATTTTTTAGAAAAATTCTTATCCCCTCCACTTTCATGCTCCACCGCCCCCTTGAAAAATTTTGCTTTCAGCAAACTTCATTTATTAACCTTTATACACGAACCAAATGTTATTTATCTAGTGCAATTGGTTCGTGAGATATCGTAATCTAAAGTTTTTCACCCCCCACCCCCGTACGCCACTACCCACACTCAAATATTTGGTTCCGATCCATTCTCCTAGTATACCTACAGATATTCATTGAGTTTCAATTTTGTGACATTAACCGTTTAGGAGATATAAATTTTAGAATGTGTCGATCTCATCTTTTTTGCGTTTCGGACGCATTATTTTTCCCCCCACTCCCAAACCCCTTCACCTATATTGGCAATTTTTTTGCAAATGGGTCCACTACTAAAGCTCTATATAAATTTCAAATTTCAGCCTCCTAGCATAAGCGGTTGCTGAGATCTAGAAACCCAAATTTTTCGTCTAAAACGCTTCCTCCTCCCCCCCACCCCCTCACACTCCCACCCCTCCAAATTTGGCCACTTCAAGGGGCGTACCCAGTCTATTCATAAAAAAAATTTTAATTAAATAACTTAAAGGGTTTGGGAGCTACGAGCCTTCAAATGATTTTGCGTACAGCGGTCGACGTACGGCGTACGGCGGACAGACGGACTGAAATTTTTTTTTGCTTTTTTCGTGTCTACTCGTCATGAAACGTGAAAAAAAAAATGTTGAGGGTAGCAAATTTTTTTTTTCTAAAAATCGATAACAATACTGTATTATTAAAATAATAAAGTAAAATGGCTATAGCCCCACTTTTGTGCTCCACCTCCCACCTCAAAAATTTTAATGGGCTTCACTTGTAATTCTACAAACATAAACCAAATTTTATCTTCCCGGTACATTTGGTTCGGAAGATAGTTTTCTACTGAACGGATCTTTTAATCTTTTGCTTTTTTGGGGTTTACTAGTCCTAAAACGTGAAAATACAAAATTTCAGGGTAGCAAATTTTTTTAAAATTTCAGGTCGATCACAATATACTTTATTATTAAAAAAAAAATATTATAATGGTAAGGAATGCGCTTCTAGAAACTAATATTTAAAAATAACAGAAGAAAATTTAATATGCTTGTTTATTGTTCCTGAACATTATGTTTCTTGTAGCTAAACTGATCTTTTTCTGATGCCAACATCCGGTTTCGTTCTTTTCCTTTGAAAAATTACACGAAAAACATGTAATTGGTGTTACATTCGCTGCAATAATATCAGTTAAATTAAAATATTTGGTAATTTTCACAATTAGCACGGTTTTACGTCACAAAATAGTTTTGAGCAATTTTTTTCCAGCATTGTATATTTGAGTAAGAATCAAAGACTATCCTCGCCAATGTAGATATATTGTACCAATAAATGCAACACATGGCTGAAAATCAATTATTTGATTACAAAACCGATCACTTGCTCCGGTAAACACATCGTTTTACCAATGGAACCTGTCACAACCAACCAACGAATCGTTTACTTTAAGTTTTCCCAGAAGATCTATAAAAGTGCCCTAAGCGCCACCAAGTGGCAGGGCGTATAAAAATTTTGAGTGGTTTCAACGAATATCCATTAAATGCTTAAAAGGCCATCGATAACTGGAAGTGAACTGAACCGGAAGCCTGACAGAAACCCACACCGTAAAAGAAACGAAGGGAACTGGTGAAGCTGTTTTAACCCTTACAGAAATCACGCTGTCCCCGACACCCTGCCCTACTGTTTTAGTACGTTACGTATAAAGTACTACGTATTCGCCACATATACATCGTTGAAACTGTTCCACAAATCAACGAAGAGAAACAACATTTTTAGTTGAAATTGAAAAATTTTCCGATTATAGAATGAACGTGACTGGAAATACAAATCGACGTTGAAGCCATGATCCTGTAAGGAATGTTCTGCGCTATTAAAGGTATACCGGAGCGTTGCGAACCGGCTCCAGTCGAGCAAACTTGCCTTCGATCGATGTGCAAACGGAACACGACCAACACAAAAATGAAAATGAATCTGAACCCAGAATCGAGAACAACAACAAAAGTCCGGAGAAAAGGACAAAAATGTTTTATCAGAATCCTTCCGATATTATAATAAAACCTGAGCTCGGGCATATTGAATACCGAAGGCCATACTTTCATAGATTCTGGGCAAAAGTAATGCGGAGCTCTTGTACATTAAATCACTCCTGGAAACCACCAGGACTCGTATATGCACTCTATTGATATTCATTCCGAATGGAAAGCAAATATTGTCACAGTGCGCCAGGATATCACGGGCCAAGCTATCCAAGGATACGGCACAGTGGGACTATGCTGTGAAATTGATATCGAGATTTTCCTGCAAATTTCTTCCTTCGAAGTGTAATCTTATAGTTGTGTCTTCGGTATGCGGAGTTTTGTTTCCTTTAGCCAAATATTCCCATCGAGGTTTGCTCGCAGGATACACCAAAAGAAATATGGGCGAAAATAAAACGTTTGTATGCTCTTAGAATGGCGATAAGGTTATTTGTTACTGTTCGTCGATAATATGTGAAAGTTTTACAGTTTGGTAATAGTCAAACACCTGTTTAGAGAAATCGAATATTTTGCAGCGAGGTAAACGAATAGAGAAATTGCCGAGATGGAATTAAGGAGTGTTATTAAATGGAGTAGATGATCCATTTATAAACAATACTAGCTTGTGTATTTCCCTCGAGATCAGTTTTATATAAACTCTAGCTCCAATGGATTGCTGGGTTTAGAGCGATGGAAGGAGTAGTATCTGCCAGGAATATAGACGTATCAGTTTAACATTGTTTATCCTTAAAACTAGAAAGGATTCTAGACATGCACATTAGAGAGACCATCGATCCTAGGCACCTCCCTGGAAGAAAATCTGCACCAAGTCAAAGACAATGTACCCGCTGGAAGACCGTTAAGCGAACCCCCTTGTACGAAAGGGGCAAACGAGCTCTTGTTCGGCCAACCCAGAGAAGGGTCTTTCTTGAAGGGTCCCGTTCTCAACATTTCTCCCGATCAAACCACTGATTGAGGGAACCAAAATTAGACCAAAACTGTCGGAAGCCTTTAACTCGTCACAAGGCAAATTGTGTAAAGATAGCTAGCACATAGACCGCTATCAGGGTCCGTTGTGATCATGGCAATCTGATCCTTTTCTGGCTACAGTTTAAATTTATTGAGGTTAGGTCCCATAAGCTGTGACCAGATCACTGGCACATTCCACCTCCTAAAATTTAAAATTTGATAGCCACAATTTTTTTAATTTTCAACTTTATTTCAAATAAGTTATTTACTATTAAAATTGTAAAATTAAACAAAATTGTAGTTTTAAGAGCCACTGGGCACCAAAATAGGGCCCATGGCCCACTAAACATCCCCTAAACAACCCAGATCCCTGAAAAACTTGATCAGCTTGTCATGCCCTATCGACCTCAAATCCTCAAAATTGTCAAAGGTAAGACTACCCTACCACCTCAGTCGTCTCCTTGCAACCGCTTGACATTCACACAAAATGTGGGTGATGTCCTCCTCAGAATATAGGTCAAGGCAGTACCTGCACACGTCAGAGTCAGAGATCCCCATACGCATAGCATGCTTCCCTAGCAAGCAGTGCCCTGTCAGTATTCCGACGAGTAACCGCAAACTTCCCCTACTCCATGCGAATATCTCCCTAGTCTTCTGTCTGTCCAACCTTGGCCAGAGTGGCCTATAAGTCCTACAGCTCGTTAGCGCCTCCGATTTGGAGTTCGTTGCGTCCATGGCACGATCCCTGATACGCGCTTTGATGCCGTTTTATGGTTGACTATCCCTCTCCTCTACCATCCCGGCTGACGCCGATCCTAGTCTCGCCAGCTTATTGGCCAGTTTTACCTGGTACGTTACTATGCCCTGGTACCCAGCATAGCCGTACTCTATTCTGACTACAAAGTACCTTAGGCACTCGACAGCGCTTTACTAGCTGGAATTCGATAGTCGCTGACTCCGATGTATTCAAAGCCGTCTGGCTGTCAATGTAGAGTGAAGTATCCTGACCACTTATCCCCCCCCATCGACATGATGTTACCTGCCTGGAGCACTGCCAGAATCTCCGCCGCTTGGAATTCACTACAGGCATCCAGCAGCTTAAAAGACTCCATTGCATTTCCATTTTGGAATCGCCCATATACACGGAGAGCTTTCCCTCGTTCTCTACCCTGTTGTTTTCACAGTCCGCTCTGCTTGAGTATACGACCCTGAAGGATGATTTAAAATCATTCACCGGGATCATATAATCCGTACAACTGTCGACCGGACCCTTAAGAAATTCCCTAAGAATGGAGCTGTGTCCTGTTTAACTCTCCCTAAAGAAACCACAGCTCAATAGTTTTACCGCTGTGTTTGCCAGCAAAAATTAAACAAAACAGTTTTACGAATTTTCGGTTTTTCAACATTAGAGAAGTCTGTGAAGTCGATCTCACGACTGAGACCAATTGCTGCCTTGGTACCTGCCATTAAGGGTATAACAGTTGAAAACCCTTTTTTTTATAAATTCCGGTTTAAACTCATGTAGACGGCTTTCAACTGTCGTGCTATGAAACCCAATCGCCAATACAGCGATCGATCTCAGTTGAGATGTTTGTGTAACGATCTTTATAGAGAAGTCTGTCACCGAAAAACAGAACAAGTTAGTTTATATAATACCTCTACAATGGAAAATTATGTTTCCGTTAATATTAAAATAAACGTGTCGCCAACAAGTCCAAGTGCTCCTTACAAAATTTTTGTGCAGAACGCGTTGTAGTCTTATTGTATATGCCGGCGGATGAATGCACAAATTTTTCAATGATTTCTGTATGGTAGCTACTCGAAAGTATGGCGCTACGTCATCGACGTCCCCGTCGACGAAATTGGGCCTAGGACTCCTCGATCATATTTCTCTGATCGAATTTGAAACATGGTGGTCCTGGTCATGCCTAATTCCAATATCAGTTTTCTCTCGTAGCTCCTCAACTTAGTTCAATTTTCCGTAGCTAGGCTTATCGCTTAACCACCGCGGAGACAGAGGGAGGTGGCGATTTTAGTAATGTGTAAATACAACTGGATATGTACTGGTATAAGAAAAATTGTAAAACCATGTGAACAGTGTTATTCGAATCCAAGGAATCAGGGTGATAGGCTAGTACGCTCACACTAGGCTACCGAGGTTCCACCTATACTTGAGTAGCTGAAAAATTACGTATTCAAAATTTCAAAGCCTTAGTTGTGAACTTGTAACATGTTTAACCTCGTATCTCAACGCGTTTTCAAATAAGCTATTTTACTATCAAAACGATTGCAATATCCTTAAGTAACTGGATTACGATTCAGGTAAGTCCGTTCCATTCACATGTGCATAAATTGTGTAAAATGCCGTAGCACCTTGTCGCCAATGTGTGCTAAGCACGTTTTTCCCAAGTAATGTAATGTACGTGATGACGATGAAAAGTTTTTACTATATCCGAAAATGACATGAGAAAAGTTATGAAGTTGGTCGTATTGAAAAATCACAAGTTTCTAGGATGATTAAATTTAGTTTATTGGTTCTAAATACGTTTATAGTTGGTCAGTTGAGAGTTGGTCAGTTGAGAACTATTCCTTCATCAGAATTAAGCATAGATCAGGTTCCTTTCCCTTACCAAGTCGATTTAACTTCTTAGCGAAGTCCATACCGTGGCTAGGTCCAGGTCTGTAAATCAATTGCTTCTCCTAAAGTAAAAACAGAATATCTGCGAAGGTGGCTTCCTCCTAACCCTAACCAAATTAGAAATTCACTTTGGTTCCTATCTTCATGGTAGGCAATGAAATCTGCTAGGCGGCTGCTTTCACTCTCTCCAGCCGGTTCTTTATTTAAGTAGGCATTTCAATTTCCCTAAGCCGGTTCAACTTCTTCATGAAGTTCAACACCTTGGCTAGGTCAAGATCTATTAGCTCTTCTCTCCTTTTGGAGCTAGCACCCAATGTTACCAGACATGTTCGAGCAAAAGCCGGACATTCAAACATTCACATACATATGAATAAGCGAGTATCTCAATATTTTCCTAATTTAATTGTTATGCACTGCTGGCACCCGCCATATTAAATGACTCCCTTACATTCTCTAGTGTTTCCTATGGAATAGAGCAGCGTCCTTTTATGATCTACTTAGCGATACGGTAAATAAATTGCGCTCTTTTGTGTTCCATTACAGACAATAAATACATATTGTTACATGCTACCCTGGAAATCTGTACAACTCGATCAGCTTCCAGTGAAAAAAGCAACAGCATTCAAATACAAACATCCAATGTAATACCCAATGAGAAAGAAGTGGAAAATTCTGCAAAGTTCAAAATTCTTCTCGAATACTTTTCCCCTTATCGGTTCATTCCACATACACCACATATGCGAGAAAGACTCACCACATGCACATTGCACATACACCACCGAATATGCGAGAAAGATCTCTACACAACACATGCAGTATATAACCACAGCAAAATTTGCAGCCAGGGATAGTTTGCACTACGACGCGAAGCGGGACGACGCTCTACGCAAAAGTAAGTGTAAAGCGATTTAGTGATCAAGTAGTACATAAAATCGGGCAGTCTTGTCAGGAGTGCGATTATTGAATGTGAATAATAAATCATTGCTATTTCTATTGATTTTAAACGAATTGTGTTTTACTTAAAAACCCGGCGAATCGAAGTGGTTTTGGGTATTGAAGTGTAAATACCCCTACATTTACTCATGTAGTCATTTCATTTTTGGACTTCATTGAGATCGGACAGAAAAAAAAGATAAAAAAAATGGATTCGAGTCAAAAACGGGTAATTTTCCTTTATGAATTTAAACTTGACCACAGCGCAACGGAGGCAACCGAAAACATCAACAGAGCATTTGGAACTGATACGGTAAACAAACGAACCACACAGCGATGGTTTGAAAAACTCCGATCAGGAGATTTGACCCTTGAAAGTGAGCCACGTGGTCATCCAAGACCTTCGATCGACAACAATGAGCTGAATTTATTAATGGAATCTGACTCACGCCAAACTGTAAGGGACATTGCAGAGAAATTGTGCGTACGCAATTTGACAGTTTGTCGGTACTTGCAACAGCTTGGAAAAATCAAAAAGCTTAATAAGTGGGTTCCGCATGAGCTTACTGAGCAAAACATGACGCGTCGACTGGAAATTTGCAGCTCCCTGCTCTCCCGGAAGAGAAACGATCCGTTTTTGAACAGAATAGTGACATGTGATGAAAAGTGGATACTGTACGACAATCCGCGCCGATCGGGACAATGGCTGGATGCTGATGAGACCCCAAAAAACATGCCGAAACCAGGCCTTCATCCGAAGAAGATAATGGTGACTGTTTGGTGGTCTGCAGCTGGAGTTATTCACTATTCCTTTTTGAAGCGTGGTGAAACCATTAATGCAGAGAAGTCCAACAGCCCAACTCGATGAAATGCATCAGAAATTGAGTGTTCAGCAGGCTAGATTGGTCAACAGAGATGGAGTTATACCGCTTCATGACAACGCACGACCTCATGTTTCAAGAACAACGGTTCAAAAATTAAACGAATTGCAGTATGAAACTCTTCCTCATCCACCATACTCACTAGACTTTTCGCCAACCGACTACCACTTTTTTAAACATTTGGATAATTTTTTGGCGAACAAACAATTCGATAATGAAGCAGCCATCAAAAGTGCCTTCGAGGACTTTCCTCGCTCTAGAAAGTCGGACTTCTACGAAACTGGCATTAATGCACTTGTATCTCATTGGGAGAAGTGTATTGCATGTGCTAGTGCCTATTTTGATTAATAAAAGTAAGTTTTTTAAAAGTTACAGTTGTTTGAAATTGCACTACCAAAAACGACATTTCATCTGCAGCAACCTAATATATCAAGAGAATGGCGTAGAGCAGTTTCTCACATCTAGATGGTGCTGAATCGATGTTTTCAAAATATTTTCATTCGTGCAGAACCGCCAGTCAAAATCACAGCTCTTTTAGACCAGACTCTGCCATTTTGCATAACTTAAAAATTGGTACTGCCACAACTTTTTCGAAGTGCTAGTCCAAGAAATGTTTAATATCCTCCCTCATCAGTCAGATTTTCTTTCTCTCAAAATGTTTAATTCGCTGTGCGGCAATTTAAAATAGTACTCTACTATAAAAGGTTCATCGAATACTTCCAATCCTTTTTTAACTTTAAATTCCAATCAAACAGCAATTTTAGCGGACTCGAATATTCCTCCGGCGAAACTGTTCCGAGGAAATTTCCATTATCTGGCCAATCCTCACAGAACTTAATTATCATAAACTCGTTAGACCAAATGCACATTGCATTCGAAAGGAAAACGAATTATAAGAAACAGGACGAAAAATTATATTTCAAGTTTTTTTTTTCTTATGGTAACGTTCGGGCAGTTATTTGGGTAATTTTTCTACCTTTCCGAGACATGGTCGCTTTGTTACCTTAATGAGGCGAAAATATCGTGAAATTTTCGTTCTCGTTGAGGGCACCTCCATTCTTCTGCAATGTAAATGAGCTTAAGTATTAATTTATTCAAAAAGCGAGGCGAAAAAAAAAGATATTTAATTCAGCGCGTACAAGAAAAACTTAATTTACAGAATTATCTGTTTGTCAAGGGACAGCAGACCTTTTTTTCGCAGCCGGACTGAATAATGGCGTCAGGTCGTTTGTTCACCCTTAGAAGGACACCCACCAGCCTTAGCACACATTTGCCAGCCTTTCAAAAGTAAATAGTCGTAATTATGATGATAATAACGACGGAAGGTGGAAATGTTTGCAATTGGGGTGGTGTTAACTACTCAATTATGTCAGGACCTTTGCTCCGGTTCCGTTGAATAATTTGTCGATGGGGCCGTTTACTCTCTCAGGTTGGATGGCCAAATTACGTCAAACTTCCAAAATAACATGCTGTCGAAAAAGCTAACAGTCCGGTAAAAAGGAAGACATTTGTTCATAGTCAACTCAATTGTTCTACAGGTGAAAAGTTGAGCTATGAATGACGGTGGGATCCGGGAAAATATGTTTTATAGAAGTTTGATTAAAGACCCAGCGGGCATTTTGGCAAATAGATCAGGCGCTATACTACCACTACACTAATTAGTGGTAGTTGGAGTGGGCGGCTTTTGACATTTAGTGGCTGGGAAAGCACATGGAAACCTTCGAAATACAGTGAAAGGAAACTAACTGCCGTCTATGGGTGCGGGGATCGGGACAGTAGCTTTCCAGTCTGTAGACTAGGGGATTCTTACTAGTTGTAACTAGTAAGAATCCCCTAGTAGCGCATTTTTAAGTGGGTTACAAGGGTAAATACCCCAAAAGCGGTTCCCTTCAACTCTCAGATTCTCGAGGCTTCCCGCAAATCACATCCATTCCGCTCAGGATGTAGAACCTTAGATACATTACACATTGAAATCGCTCAAAATTGTTATATTGCTGAATTTCGAATAGTTTTCATCATTATACGTATTTTTTCACTGGATCCTCTTGATTATGACTAGTATTATAAAATTATAATACGGATAAAATGTCAAGATTATCAGAGTTAATCTGCTCTTTATTCAATTTTTGACATCCAGATGGCGTTGTTAAATTAAATCTATAGTGAACTACCATTTCATCGACATCAAAACTATATTTGTCCCAAATACAGTTGTGATATTTCTGTTTATTTCAGATCCTGTCAAATAAGTATCTATACAAACGAATATCAACAGCTCGTCCAAATACAGTCCGAACTCCCTGTCAGTAAAATATGTATCAGCGAAGAAATGTCAATTAAGAAGCAGGCATACCAATTGTGACATAATACAATATTTTGAGATAATCTCATTGTTTTTTTTTCAACCTGCAGTATAGTACTGTGTTCGGTGAATCGAAAACGAACGAAAAGGTACCTTCGAAGTAGAGTGAAATAAATTCTACAGTTCACTACTAGATGTCAGTGGTATAAAAGCGCGCGAAATAGAAAAGAAATTAAAATATTGGGAAAAAATTACAATTTCCACACACAACACAACAAAATATAACACACACAAAATTTCCCGAGCACAAATGAACTGAACTGACAGCGAACGGTTGAAAATTTCGAACTGCCAAATATTTCGCTTGTCATAAAAGGGTGTCATACCCTTTGAAACGAAACCTTAACGAAACCAAGCACCATCTATTAGTGACTACTGAAAATGTCCGTTCCGCCCATGAACACAGTACTGAAAAATGAACAAAATATTTCGTCGCGAAAAGTGAGCGAAATACTTTTTTTTAATATGGGTTTTGTTTGAGATAATTAAAAGCAGAAGGTGAAAAAACTGATATATTTTGATTGTAATGCGTCTCCGGGTTAATGTCATAAAAGTACGGTTGCCATGATGCCCTCTCATGCGGTTTACTATGATATTTAGGTAGACATATTATTTTCAGTATTTTATAGGTTAATGAATAATATACTCACCTATTGTGGAGCGCTCAGGGATCGGTTATCGGCTAGACTTATTATTATTTTATCATTTTGTTCTGAAAAAAGGAAAGTAACATCTTCGTCCAACGGGGTTGTTTTCACTAGTATTAGAAAACTGTTCTGATTAGTGAGCTTCAATTACGTCTAGTTATAGCAGTTTATGACGTCTGGATTAAATTTTGGTTGGTGTCTTAGCTAAGCTTGATTAGTTTTAAGACAACTGACGAAATCAACGAGGAAATAAACTTAAACATTTTTATTGGATTAAAAAAAAAACAAATAAAATGATTTGTTTAGTCTGCTAATAAGACGAATAATTTTTCTGGAGAATTTACATTCATTACTAGATTTGAAGATTTGCATTATTATAATTTTAACTTTGACTTTGACGTCAGAATCAGGGAACAAGAAGCTGAATTTTCGGACGCCTTATGCTAAATTATTATAATAGCAATGTACTTATGTGCTGTCAACACAGATACAGATGAGCCTACAATTGAAACATATTGTTGAATGTGATTAATGAAACATTCAACTTCCCCATAGGCTATACCTATGGGGCGCCACAACTAAACATGGTTCATGTAGTTTTCGCTAAAAACTATTCATAAAAGAAGTCAAAATATTCAATACACTGACACACTTGAGACAATTTAAAATACTTTATTATTAAAAAATAATAAAGTAAAATAATTAATGCAATGTACAAATAATTTGAAATTTAATGCCTAAATAGAAAATTCAAATGTTCTGGTTTCAGTTCCATTAAATGTAAAGGGTGCGCCATCTTTTATGTCGGTATGTAAACATTGAACAACTTTGACATTTTCAACAGATTGACTTGATTGGACAAGTTTTGGAAACGTCAATTCAGAAGAATATTGCCAACAGACCGTCCACGTCGCTTGGAATACGGCCAAACAGTCGCTCGAATGGTTGACACTGAACCTGATTTTCGAAAGCAAATTTTGATGACCGACGAAGCCCATTTCACACTCTTTGGCGGCATTAATAAGCACAATTGCCGCATTTGGGGAACGGAGAATCCACACGAGATCCATGAAACGCCATTGCATGATGAAAAAGTGAATGTTTGGGCCGGCGTTTGCGCCAAAACCATCTTTGGCCCATTTTTTTCCGACAAAACGAACCAGTCGATAGAAAACGATATCGGTGGATGTTAGCTCATTATGTCTACTCGCAAATGCGTGAAAAAGGTCTGGATTGTTACTGGTTTCAACAAGACCGTGCGCCATGCCACACTGCAAATGAAACAATTCAGTTTCTGCAATGAAAATTCCCTGGACGTCTGATGTCGAAAAGAGGCGACATTGACTGGCCACCGAGATCTCCAGATTTGACTCCAGCGGACTTCTTTTTATGTGGTTATTTGAAAAGCAAAGTGTACGCCTGCAAGCCTCAGACCATTGACGAGCTCAAAGCAAACATTCGTGCCGAAATCAACGCTATACCGCCCGAGATGCTCGAAAAAGCAATGGAGAACACAGCAAAAAGGGGCCAATAGAGGCAGCCACTTGATTGATGTTGTATTCAAAAACTAATCCAAATAAATTCTAAAGGACCAAATTGAATAAAAATACCTCACATATAAAAATCAGTTGTTTTTTTTTTTTTTCAAAGTTATTCAATGTTTACATACCGATATAAAAGATGGCGCACCCTGTAGACATTTAAAATTAAATACGCATAAAATGTAAAATAAATTAGTGAAATTAAAATCCATATTTAAGAAAATATCTCATCGAACCTAAGAAATAACAGCTCTGCTTTAATTCGTTTATATAAAGAGCATGTAAAGCTCAAGGAGGAACATCCGAGTAGTAAAAATTTCGCTCATCCTAAAATTTGTAGTCTTAAGAATATTGTGTGTAAATTTCATATTGAAATTCCAATAATTGTTCAAGTTATGGGCAATTAACCGGAATGGACCCTTCGTGAATTGTAACGGTTCGTCTTCCAAACCAAACTTCAAACGCGATTATCTCGAAACATACTTTTTAAAGACG
The DNA here is from genome assembly GCA_951812415.1 of Beris morrisii. Taxonomy (NCBI): domain Eukaryota; kingdom Metazoa; phylum Arthropoda; class Insecta; order Diptera; family Stratiomyidae; genus Beris; species Beris morrisii. The sequence continues at coordinate 112,411,340 of OX638312.1, read as the reverse complement.
GTCCCCAAAATATTCGGAAAATGGCCGATTGCTTCCAAAATTTTACACAATATTTTTGGACAGGTTTTCTACTTCACAACGTTGGATTTTTTTATCAAGCCAGAAAGGTCGGAAATTAAAGTTAAAAACTTAACATAAAGTTCAATCAGCCGCCATTTCGTGACAAAAAATCCTACAACGCAAAGGGCATCATAAATTAAATTTTCAGAATTTTTTTTAAATTTTTGCTTCAGATCAACCGGCTGCATGTAATCTCGGGAACAGCAGATCGTTCGTTCGGTTGACACTTTTTACGCCATAACTGCAGCGCCTCCAGTCAATATATATTTATAAAAAAAAATTATCAGCGTACCTCAACATGTACCTATACTTTCGAATAAAACTAACCTGGATAAAATCGAGCAAATAGTTTTTGAGATAATAATTCCTAAAATTAACCAATTTTTTCCGCTGTCTACTCGGATGTGCCTCCTTAAAGCAAATTTGATATCTCGGTAAATTTGGAAGATAAGGCAGAAATTGTAAGTAATCCCTCTTTCACAACCCTAAGGGATGACTATTGAACAAATCGGAGAGACATTTTTAGGCGATTACAAAAAGCCTGGAAGTATAAACCACTTAGATATCGCATCAGACCTAAGAAGGAGGAAATTCAAGAAAATAAATAATCCTCCCCCCCCTTTTTTTTTCATCGACCAGTTCGGTCTCACTTCCGTACGCCAATACAAAGTTCATATGAAGAATATTGCATGAGTCTTTTGTGGAGCTGCTATATAAAAACCCTGTAAAAATGCCTTCACTGATTTTAAACAACGCACTATAACTGAAGACATTGTTTCAGTTATCTATATGGTTGTGTTCAATTTTTGGAGCTGTTTTCAGTTCTATACTGTTTTTGTCAAATTCTTCGAAATGTATATACCATATCAAACAAGTTATCTTTAACATAGTAACCTAAAACCTAAACCTAGAACCTAAACTATTAGTACAAATGTTCACATCCTCCACTTATTGTGCTTTCTAACTGAGACTGAGATATATTTGTAATAAACTCCAAGTTTCAATTTTGTGGAATAAGCCGTTCAGATGATTAGAATTTTAGAATGCTTCAATTTCTAATTTCCAGCCTTTCCACCCGTGTGGACAATTATTTGAAGATCATCTACTATCAAAGCTGTATATTAATTCCAAGTTTCAACTTCATAGCATAAGCGGTTTCTGAGGTATTGAAACCGAAATTCGCATATCTTCTGACTTACAATGTTACAACTCAGAGAGGTTCATCTATCCTAAAAAAAAAAATTTGCTAACTGTCTGGGCGCAATGGGAAGAAGTCCGAAACGTGTTTAATGCTGAGATGCGGTGTAGGTTACTATGCGACTGACAACCTAAAAAATAACGTTCCAAATAGCCTCCTGGATATTCTTTCCTTTCAAGATCATATCTGATACGGTTTCTGAGATATAAAAATTACATTTTTTGAGAAATTGCCGTTCCCCCACTTTCGTGCTCCACCTCCCCACTCAAAAATTTACTTTCAGTAGACTCCTCTTGTGATCCATATACAGAAATTAAATTTTATCTTCCAGGTGTAATTGGTTCCGAAGATATTGTAATCCAAAGTTTTTCAGACGAACATTTTTTTTTTGGTTTTTTTGGGGTTTACTAGTCCTAAAACGTGAAAATACAAAATTTCAGGGTAGCAAATTTTTTTTAAATTTCAGGTCGATCACAATACGTTATTATTAAAAAATTATAAAGTAAAATTTAATTTAATAGCTCAAAGGATTTGACTATGATCCTTCAAAACGCTTTTGCGTACGGTGTACAGACGGGCAATTTTCTCCGAATTTGTTGGTTGTTTTTCGTCGTCAGAGGAGTTTCTTGTGTGAAACACCTAGATGAAAACTCCTACTGGGATCGATCGTTGTCCTGGCTACTGCCATTGAGGACATGCCAGTTGAAAACCTTTACTGGAGAAGCCAGTTTAAAACTCATAACTGTAACTATTGGAAAACTAACGTATTACAAACTTTCGGAAAACTAACATACGTCAAATTTCAAAGTCGTAGCTTAAGGTGTTCCGAAGCTATTGGCCAATATTCTTGATCACGCGTTTTAAGGACTGTTTGTATGACAGCCGAAGGAGTCGGACGATTTTGCCCGTAAAACAACCTTACAAATTCGACTAAACATGCAGATTCAAAATTTCAACATTATCGTCCGCACGGAAAGACCGACGGATAGACCGATGGACAGAAGGGCAGACGGACAGACGGACAGACAGGCAGACGGACAGACATACAGACAGAAAGACGGACAGACGGACGGACGCACAGGCGGATAGATGGACAGACGGACAGACTGATGAACAGATGGACGGATAGACCGACGAACAGACGTCAAAGGGATTTATAGTTTTTGGTCCAAAATAAACAGAAAATAATATATAAATTTTTCTCGTTTTTAAATAATACGATTAAACTTATAATACTCGCAGATTTCATCTGGAGTATAAAAATTAAAAAAAAACCGAACAACCAACGTGAACACTTTACAGATGTGCAATAAAGTTTTCGCTAGTTGGAGTTCAATTTTTTCAGGAAATTCTGATAAATGCTAATATCCAATCCTTCAGCAAAGACATATCAAGGGTTGATCGGAACTGGCAAACTGCAATATTGAGATACTATTGAAGCCAAATGTGATCTAACTGCGACTAGAAGGAGGCAGTAGAGCGGCACTACATTCGTAACCAATTCAGTTAAATTTTGTCACTTCGGTATTCATTAAGTGAATAGTCAATGTAGTAGGATGGAAATGTACCTACTGATTTTCTCCACTTCTGTAAACCATATCACATTATCGATTCCGGAAATTATTTCTCCAAAAATACTACAAACAACCCGCTGAGAATTTCATAGCAAACATAATATCGATTCCACAATCCACACCAATTCAATTGGCCATTGATGATGATAGCGAGATGAAGCTTTCAGGATAATAAACACGGAGGCCTTGTTTCAATCGCACCCTCGAATATCGATTCGAGTTGGAAATAATAAACAAATCGGCATACGTCAATAAATGCAGGATGTTCAGAAGGTGCTGATCAAATAATCCATACTCAACATAAGGACGTGATTAAACCGACTAAAGTGCGATTGGTTGCTTCTTTGGTGCCGCCGGAAGTGCCTACAGTTGAATTACAGGCGAATCTAATCGAGTTTTTGCACTTTCCCCCGAGCTCAAAAGGATGAGATTAAAGCCAGTACCAGGTATACAAGGACACCTGAAATTGAAAATTGTTTATCAGGTTTTCGGAACAGCTATGAGCGAATTTGGTTTGTCACCGAAAGGTTGCCCTACAAGATACCGGACCATCGAGTTTAGCACTTACTACAAATGGTCCGGAAAATTCGGTCCAATCTGTAAAGTTGGAGTTTGTAGTTACTCTGTTGGGATAGGCCACTGCATGACTTTGCATAAAATTAGATTTAATTGAAAATTAATCGAATTAGATAGTAAATCATTGGAATTTAGTGATAACTCAATTTAATGAACCGAAACCAATCAGATATACGTAGCCACCAACCAAGAGGATATACTATCGCCATTACGTCGTCGTTCCGGACACTGGATTCACAACGCTTGTAATTAACTACTCGCTATAAATTTGCAAATTTGATGAGCTGCAAGGCTATAATTATTCAAACGGCAACGCAATGCAACGCAGAGTCGATGATGCTCGAAAACGAAATCAGTCCGTTGATCCTGTAGTAACTTTTCAATTAACACAATTAATTACGGAAATAATTGAAATTGAAGTGTATAAATGCGAATATATACTATGAGAAGAACTATTGTTTTGATTAATGCATTTTGCCTATTAGGGAGTATAGTGAATTGTGTAGGGTTCTCATTTGACGATGCTACGAATTAAAACAAAGCAAAAGTTCATTTTTGTTTATTATGTCAGTTACAAAAACTTTTCCAAATTCGCTTCGTAGGCTAAATAAAATAATCGTTTGACCAATAAATAAATGTAATTTGATGTTTATACTCTAGATGAAATCATATAGAGTATTATAAGTTTAATCCAGCCCAAAAGTTTGTAACGCATGGAACCAAGCCTCGGACGAAAAAAAGTTGTATTTTGTTTTTTGTTTATTTGTGGCCAAAAACCTCAAATCCGCTTAACGTCCGTCTGCCCGTGAACACGATAACTCAAGAACGCCTTCACCTAGGATCTTGAAATTTTGAATCTGGATGTTTGGTTGAATTTGTAAGGCTAAGTTCGTTAACGGGCAAAATCGTCCTACTCCTTCTGGTAGCTGCCATACAAAATGTCCTTAAAACACGTGTTCAAGAATATTGGTCGATAACTTCAGAAGGGTTTAAGCTACGTCTTTGAAATTTTGTCTGTGCTATTTTTTCAATAGTTGGAAATCCTATTAGTCCTTCATGTAGCTGCCATACAGATATCCTGTCAAAACGTCTTCACTTAATTTACGGAGCTCACTATAACTCAAGTAATCTTTTACCTACGAATTGGGAATTTTGTACAAATTAGTTTTGAGTAAAAACGAAGTTCGACTTTACTAATCAGCGAAATCCTTTTACTCCTTCTGGTAGCTGCCATACAAAATGTCCTTACGACACGTGTTCAACAATATTTTTCGATAACTTTTGAACGCTTCAAGATACGAATTTCAAATTTTGTACACGTTCATTTTTAACTGGTTCCAAGGAAAAGGATAAATAGTAAGAAATCGAGTGAGTCCTTCCTGCACCTCCCATGTGAAAGTCCTTCAAAAAGGAAATTTTTTTTCGATGACTTACCCAGTTCAAGATATGAAATTAAACACTGAATATTGTCTTTTAGTTTTAAGTAGCAATCTAATGGCAGTCCTTAATAAAGGACATACAACATGCACACACATAATTCTACTTTATCCCCAACTACAATATAAATCGGAGTTCAGTATTCATCTAGAGTATTATGCGATTGCAAAAAAAAATTTCAGCCCGTCTGTGCGCCGTACGCCGTCCGCCGTACGCCGTCCGCCGTACGCAAAACGTTTGAAAGCTTATAGCTCTCAAACTCTTTGAGCTATTAAGTTGAATTTTTTTTTGTTGGTAGATTGAGCAGACCCCTTCAAGTGACCACCTTTTGAGTGGTGGGGGTGTGAGGGGGGAGGTGGGGGAAGCGTTTTAGACGACAAATTTTGGTTTCTAGATCTCAGTAACCGCATAGACTAGGAGGCTGAAACTTGGAATTTATATAGAGCATCGATAGTGCGCCCATTTGCAAAAAAAAATTATAATATAGGTAAAGGGGTGTGGGAGTGGGGGGAATAATAATGCGTCCGAAATGCTCGAAAGCCGAGATCGAGACATTCTAAAATCCATATCTCCTAATCGGTTAATGTCACGAAATTAGAACTTAATGAACATCTGTGGGTATACTAGAGAGAATAGAGAATAGATTGGAAACAAATCTTTGAGAGGGGGCAGTGACGTACGGGGGTGGGGGTTGAAAAACTTCAGATTACGATATCTCACGAACGCATTGTACTAGAGAAATAAAATTTGATTTCTGTGTAAATGTTTACAAATAAGGTTTGTTGAAAGTAAAATTTTTTAAGGGGGCGGTGGAGCATGGATGTGGAGGGGGTAAGAATTTTTTTAAAAAATCACGTCTTATATCTCAAGAACGGTGTAAGATAGATGCTTAAAATTTTTACCAGAAGTAGGCCTAATAGACCCCCAGCAGGAAAAAAAATTTCATGGATGAGGGTGTAGAAAGTAAGGGTGGGGGAGGGTGAAAAGTAAAAAGTTCCGATTCATATATCTCAAGAACCTATAACAATATAAAACTGAAACTTGGTATTTAGATAGAACTGTAGTAGTAGCATGTTGTTAAAATATAATTTTTTATAAGGGTGGTATGGTACGGAGGTGGAGGGTGTTTTTCCTAACTATAGAACGGCTTATGCTGGAAAGTTGAAATTCGGTACGTATATGTAAATCAACTAGAAAAGTAATTTTGATTAAAAAAAAATTCAAATGTCTATTGGCGTTTGGAAGTGGGGCAAAAAAAAAGATCAGTGAAAATGGAATGCATATATTTTTACGATTTTCGTCATTCTATTAGGTCTTTCGAAATATTGAATTAGTTATTTTTTCTACGGGTTCTTCATATAAATACCTAGAAAATGTTTTCAGGATTTTTTGAAATTGAACCCCCAAGGTGGTGAAAAGGGGATGTATACATTTTCACCAATTCACCCGTATCCCTCAGGTCTGATTAGATATCGAATAACTTTTCACTTCCACGGGCTTATTTAATAATCACCTAATACTTATTTTTAAGGTTTTTCCTTTTTCAACCCCTAAGAGTGTAAAAACGTGTTGAACACGTTTTCACGAATTCCGTCATATCTCTTAGGAGTGATAAGAAATCGGATTGGTTTTCACTTTCTCGGGCTTTCTTTATATATTTCTAAAAACCCATTTCAGGATTTTTGGATATTCAACCCCAAAGTGGGTGCAAGAGGGTTGCATATGTTTTCACAAATTCTTACATATTTCTAGTTCTAATGAGGTATCGAATTCATTTTTACTTCCTAAGGCTTCTTACATAATCGTCAAAACGTTGATTTCAGGATGTTTGTTATTCAACTCCAATAGGACGTAAGGCTTTCGACATATTTCTCAGGATTGATGAGATATTAGATTGGTTTGCACTTCCACAGACTTTTTATATAATCGTCTTCAAACGCATTTCCGATTTCATGTAATGGCCCGAAACCAAATCACGAAAAACCTTCTAATGGCGTAACAACTGATATTATACTAGGACTAGATCTCGTCCCGGTGTATGACCCAATTATGTAACTCATATGTTATATGAGGCAGCGGCGTAAGTATTCTAGCGCGACCCCATTTTAACCGCTTCCCGAATTTTTTTTTGGGTTTTCAGTCACATAATAACCTACACCGCATCTCAGAATTAAACTCGTTCCGAACTTCTACCCAAAAAATAATAAAGTTGCGCCCAGTCTGTTGGCAGATTTTTCCTTAGACGACCATTATTCAGCACCAGCTGTTCCACCCGCTCAACAATTTTGGATAAAATTGCTTCAATTGGTCTTCCACTCCGCGGATCGTCCTCCAATGAATCTCTGCACCATTTACAAAATTTTTGACCAATTATTCACGGTGGCCTGGCAGGAAACAGCATCCCCATAAACCCCCACCAACCAATTATAAATTTCAGAAGGTGTCCGACCCTCTTTTGGAAAAGTTTTTATTACTGCTCTGTACTCTATTTTGTGCATAATGCGAAACTGAAGAGTTTAGGAAACAAGAGACAAACTATGACTGACAATGGAAAAATCTGGTATTGTGAATTATTTTATACTGATAGTAGACCTACCTATCTCCTCAATGTGTCCTTCATTATCAGAATAAGAACTTTTGCACCTCAATCGTACAAAATTTAATGAAAATCCGCTCAAATCAAACTATAGCAGAATGGTCCATTCTGTTGTAGATAAACTGAATCGTTTTCAAATTAATTCAAAGGAAGATGAAATGTTCAAAATTTTAACCATTTCCACTAAGCGATTTCTTTGGATGAACACATGCGTTAATTTAAAACTTCGATTTTTCCAAAATATTTGATTGTGTCCATTCTCTTGCACAACGTTACCCATTTTAATTAATTTTTTTAAAGTCTCCATTAGTATAACTCTATATAGATTCAATATTTCATTTCTCTAGCAGTAACCGTTCTCTGGTTATAAGAATTAAAATTTTTTCCCGAAATGAAATGGAAATGTAATGCGGATTCTTTCTCTTTAAATTGCGCGTCGATCACAATATTCCTTATTAAAAAATAATATAAAAAATAATAAAGTAAAATTAGTTTGAAATAAAAAAAGATGCCACCAAATGCGAAAAATGTTTGCCATTCTCATGAAAGTCTAATGAAGTGTCTTCAACAATCATCCAGGGACTTTTAGGTATACTCGCAAAATAACTAAATTTTCCGCAGTAGCTGAACAACAGATTTTCCAGCCTTCGGAATAAATTAATTAGTCCTAGATGCGTCGTAATCTTAAATTTCTTTTACTACAAATGAAAATCTGAATCTGTGATATTTATCTCAAGGGAGCATATAGACATTGTGCCCCGTATCACAGGGTGAGCTGCTTCGTAATGCGGAAACATAAATTTAAAATTATGCCATAAAACCGAAACGAAACGTATCGCCCAGGGCGTGGAATGTATAGCTATGCTTCTGCCGGTAAAAAATCACTTCGATATGTTAGCGTCTAAAACACGAAAGGTCCTGGTGTCATCACATCTCCAGGTAATAACGATTTCAAGGTATCGCACGGAAGTGCCCTCCTCGAACTTGTAAAGTCATATGCTGATTTTGTCCAATGGCGGCCACCAACTGACGAGCACTAAAGTTCTTTTTATGGTTTAGATATAAAAAAAGACGTTTCTGCCAGTGGTTGGGGTTGGGGTTGGGGACGAACATAATAATGTATTAGGGTTTCGGCGTATGTGTGCATTACTTAAACAGGATGTAGGATACGAGAGATTGCGATGAGGTGTTAAAATTGAACGTAAAGTTATAAAAGTGTGTATGGTGGGTTTGCCTGGGTTCCGTACACTTGAGAGGGTTTCGCCCGATATGACCCAATAACTTTCATCTTTTGTTAGATGGACCATAAATTTTATCAGGTAACATAAAATGGTCCATTATTGATAATATTTGACAAAAGGGTGGGCTTTTGTACGCGTATGGTGGTGACTTTTTTCAGCCAAAACTTTTATGATCAATTGATGTATCCAATGAAAGATATGGTTCTTTTCTTATCTATTTTAGTTTAGGTTCCCTACTCGCTATGTTAGGTGTAGCCTTATTACAGGATACTTTTACTTCATGTCCTAGAGCGTGTTTGGCACCTATCTAGCTTTCTCAATCAGATAGTAATGTCTTTGTAGCAGCTCTGGAGGGTCAGTAATGTTTCGAACCTTCGCTCTATTGTTCGATTTAGATTCCATTCGTGTTTCCCTTGTGCCCGTACTATAAGGGCTGTGCTTCCAGGATTGACTAACTCCTATATTAAGAAGCTCTTTTCTTTTCGAGAAAATTCTAATTACAATATAATTCAAAAGCTGTGAATATCACTTAAATTTTCAAACGCTTTGTTTCATTTGCAACAAATGAGTGAAGTCACTACGAGATGTTTTAACAATCTCGAAGATACTTATCACATTACAAACGAGAAAAGATACTTCTTATTGGAAGCCCACACAGAACGCTAGAATTTCGTATAATCAAAAGAAAATTCACAATCCGAATTCGAAGGCATGACGCTAATCCGTTTAACTAGAACGAAAATGTTGCAGACTGAAAGCATTTTTTAAATCCGGATTTCGGATTAAAACGATTGCGAGCATACGACGTCGATGGAAATGACGACGAGTCTTGGGATGGATGGGAATCTTTTGGAACAAAAGTGACTGTCGCTAATCCTTAGTGCTAAGCCGGTATAATCAGCGAAATCCTTTTTATGTTTTGTGTTATCGGTTCCATGAGACTAATCGCGTTGATTATAGGGGTCCTTATATGAGTTTCCGCTTAAACTATGTTCTGCATGTAAATTACATGCGTCTTTCTAAGTGGATGTTATGAGATGTTGTGAAGAAATCCCCAGGGCTTAGAACGCAATTTTATTTAGAGCTAAGTAGGTAATAATCCAAACAGATTTAATCATTATGCCTGTAGGTATTAATCAAGATGATTCTCATTGTGCGATTAAAAACAAAAGAGAATTGAGCTTGAAAGATAATCAATATCAAAACTTTTTGTAATACTCACATTGTTTTTGTGTGGACGCGAAAAATCTAACCTAATTCGATATCCCAACGGACTGAAAAATATGGCGAAATTCGTGAAAACGCTGAGGTCGCGGGTTTGAATTCTACTCATGATATGATTCTACACTTTCCTGAGACCCAGTTGTCCTTACTTGTCAACAATATCCATTTCCAAACATCCGGATCCCAATTACACTTCCATACCCATATGTTTCATACGTGCATAGACAGCCCATCATTTGTTCCGTCAAAGGTCAAGTGTATTATTTTACTTTATTATTTTTTAATAATAAAGTATTGTGATCGACCTGAAATTTAAAAAAAATTTACCTGAAATTTTGTATTTTCACGTTTTAGGACTAGTAAACCCCAAAAAGCAAAAAAAAATGTCCGTCTGTCCGCCGTAGGCGCCGTACGCCGTATGCCGTACGCCGTACGCTGTACGCAAAACCGTTTGAAGGTGCGTAGCTCTCAAACCCCTTGAGATATTAAGTTGAAATTTGTATGGTGGATAGAATGGGTGAACCCCTACGAGTGGTACCTTTTAAAGGGGTGGGAGTGAGCGTTGGGAGGAGTGTTTTAGATGAAAAATATTGGTTTCTAGATCTCAGGAACCACTTATGCTGAAAGCTGGAACTTATGTAGTACTATGATAGTGGACCCATTTGCAAAAAAATGGTCGATAGGGGTTAAGAGGTGTGCGAGTGGGGGGGAGGGGGGGTAGAAAACAATGCCTTCAAAACGCTTGAAAGATGCACTCAGAGAAAAAACCTGATACCATTGACAAAAATTCGGTTCTATTCGACAAAACTGTGGTCAATATATAAATATTTTATCGCATTGACAAATTTCATTATTCTTTGATAAAAACCCACTGTCTAGATGAAAAATATGTTCTTGAATTGAGGAAAAAATGCTCAATAAAAAATTTGTCGTTTTTGTATTTATGATAAAGATAAATTATAAAATCAAAAAATTTTTTTGTATTTGTAACAAAAGAATATTATCAAAAACATTAATTATTTTCTTCAAGACGACAGTATTTTGTTGTTTATTTTATCAAATTGACAATTTATTTATTGTTTTTAATTAATTGTTTTATTGCATATTACAGATGGATTTTGTTAAATCCAATAATTAATTTATCCCAGATAAATATGAATTTTTTTGTCGAATTGACAATGTATAACATACATAGTTCGTACTAATTTTTTTTCATTACACGGATTTTTCTTCTCCTAAAGAAAAAAATCTGCCAACAGTCTGGGCGCAACTTTATTATTTTATGGGTAGAAGTCCGAAACGTGTTTAATGATGAGATGCGGTGTAGGTTACTATGCGGCTGACAACCTAAAAAATAACGTTCCAAAGAGCCTCCTGGTTATTTCTTAGGTTGTCAGTCGCATAGTAACTTTCACCGCATCTCATCATTAAACACGTTTCGGACTTCTACTCATAAAATAATAAAGTTGCGCCCAGACTGTTGGCAGATTTTTTTCATATACTTAGGTTTTTTTTTATTGATAGAATAATTATTCACAGTAGTAAACGCGAATTCGATCACGTTAAACCTAAGAGATTTTCGAAATCAGTGAAAACTTGAACAATACCCCCAGGGGGTTTAATATGGAAAAACACTTAAATCAGTTTTTCCCCCGACTACGTTTAAAGCTTATAGAAGTAAAAGTGAATTCTAAATCTCAATATACCTTAGGAATATATAAGAATTCGTGAATGTGTACACAACCACTTTACACCCCCTTAGGGGTTGGATATCGAAAAATTTTGAAGAACGTTACTAGGCACTTATATAAATAGCCCGCACAAGTAAAATTGCTTTGATAGCTCGACATCTCTAAAAGTTTTAACGAAATTCGTGAAAATGTGGATTCACGGATATTTTTTTTACTCAAGCTCTGAACGCCAATAAAAATCTGAACTTTTTTTTGCTTTAGTTACTCTAATAGCACATCTACATATACGTACTAAGTTTCAACTTTCTAGCATAAGGCATTTCTGAGATATAAAAAACCACCCCTCACCCCCGCACCTTGCAACCCCTATCAACAATTTTTTAGGATGTCTCTATAGTGGCACTATATAATCCTAAATTTTTAGCTTTCTATTCATTATGGTTTTCGAGAAATAAAAATCAGAATGTTTTCCTTTCTACCCCCTTTCACCATCACCCCCAACACCTACACCCCCAAATTTGTTTTCCCTACTAGAAGTTTATCGACCCAAACTCCTGTAAAATTTTCGAGATCATATCTGATACGGTTTCTGATATATAAAAATTACATTTTTTGAGAAATTGCTGTCCCCCGACTTTCGTGCTCCACCTCCCCCCTCAAAAAATTTACTTTCAGTAGACTCCTGTTGTGATTCCATATACAGAAACTAAATTTTATCTTAATGGTGTAATTGGTTCGGATGATATTGTAACCCAAAGTTGTTCACCCCCCACGCCCACATCCCACCACCCCAAATTTTAGCCCTTGTCTAATCTTGAAGTATCCCTAAGGGCAACAACAAAGTTTGAATCTTCTGACATCAATTGTTCAGGAGATATCGATTTTAGAATGTTTTAATCCCGGCTTTCAAGCGTTTTGGTCAACCCCCCCCTTTCACACCCCTCAACCAATATCGACCATTCCAAAATTTTTCGTCTAAAACGCTCCCCCCTCATCCCCCCTTACACCACCACCCCCCAAAAGATGCCAGTTTTAGGAGTTAACCCAAGCTACCCACCATAAAAATTTGAACTTAATACCTCAACGGATTTGGGAGCTACGCGCCTTCAAACGATTTTGCGTACGGCGGACGGTGTATACGGCGACAGACGGACATTTTTTTTTTTTTTACTTTTTTGGTGTTTACTAGTGCTAAAACGTGTAAATACAAAATTTCAGGGTAGCACATTTTTTTGAAATTTCAGGTCGATCACAATACTTTATTATTAAAAAATAATAAAGTGAAATTAATGAAAAACGTTGTGTATAAATGAAAAAAATTCAAATAAAAATTTATTAAAAAGAAATAGTAATACATCACATAAGCTTTTCTGATTTAAAAGAATACAATTCAAAAGGAACTAAAAGGAGAATACAAATTTGTTATATATATCAATTTCAAGTTCACTTCACACTAAACATATGAAAGGGTCACTTTTTCACAATACACAATTACAATTAAGGTCGCCAGATTGGGCTATTTCCCGCGATTTGGGCTATTTAAATATTCAATTCGCGGGTACAAATTTCAAAAACCTACTTATAGCTTTTTTGGCTATTCGACCAATGCAAATTGTGTTATTTGGCTAGTTTACAACAGAGCCGATTTATAAGGAAAAAATAAAAATATAACAATTAGATAACTGAATTTTGGTCGTCTCTTGGGTTAAATCTGCTAGTGTTACCGGCTCAAATACAACATATTTATCACAAATCCTCTTGTCACTAAATTTTCGGTTCTCGGTTTTCTCTAATGGAAACCAATTGTTCATACGATATCTATCTGGTATTTGCAAACTAAAATTAATTTATAATGGGTTCATTATTTGTAGACTTTCCGCAAATGAACCACTTTTTTTCAAGTTATGGACATCCATAGAAATATAACATGCAAGAGATAATAGATTTACCAATATTGATGTCTGTTGTAGAGTTCCTTCTTTTCATAATTTATTAATTATTATTTTTGCTGGATTGGTGGGTTTCAGATATTTGTTGCAAAAATTAAAGGTATTTTCACAACGTGATTGTTACATGTGTACTCTGGCAACCCGAGCAACTCACTTATTAATAATATTAAAGTTACCAAAGCAACAACCTTGCATTGTCGTAGAGACCTCTATACACTTCTCGCATGTTCTAGACACTTCTCGCATGTAGTTCTTGCACATTCCAAACAAACAACCGAATATGCTGGAAATATCTCGACTCAACACATGCAGTATATAAGCGCCGCACAGCCGGGTGATATTTTCATTAATAGCAGTGATGAAATAGTAAATGAAATTGAATTTTGTTTTACTTAAAATCCCGGCTAACCCCTAGCTCGCAACATTAAGCTGAACCGATTGTATGCAAAAATGTATGACGCTAATCAAGAGGCGGCTTGCTCTTCCTTACGGACGGACCCAAATAAACAAAAAATAATACATAACTGTTTTTCATCCGAGGCTCCGTTCTATGCGTTACATATGTATCTCAAACTTTTGGGCTGAATTAAACTTGAAATACTCTCAGATTTCAGCTAGAGTATAAATAAAATATTTTCAGAAAACATTTTAAAAGAAATTTTAAAAAAAAAATCTTTAACACGATTATTATCTACTTATGGAGTACACATAGGTACAATATACCAAAAACAAATTCTGAAAAGTAAAATCTTGAATAAGAAATCCCAAAAAAAATATTTAATAATCCAGAATATCCAAAATAAGTGATAAGCGCGTGCGCGAATACCATTTATTTCCGGGAGTTCGAGGTTAAAAACACTTTCTCTTTGAGCTTTTAATTTTTGATTTTTCAATATTTTGTATTTTTATGATTTTCGAAATTTACATATGATGCTCTTTTTATTATACTTTTCTTTTAATTTATCGAAATTCTATCTTTTTGCCATTTTAGATATTTTGTGTTTCGATATTTGATTGTAATCCCTACGACTGCATCAGCATGGAAGAGAAGTCACGGTAGTACTCAATATATTTGAAAAAAGGACAAAAATTTGGCAATTAATTGACTTATGCGAGTCGATTGCCGATTTATGAAACGAAATTTTAAAAAATAATCAGGCGCGTCCGAGTATTGTATATTTATGAGGTTAGTGGTGTAATATAAAAAAATAAGTTCTGCAAAGAAAAATTTTGGAAAAAAATTTCCAAAAATAAATCTCGAAAACAACCCAAAAATAATTTATAAGTGCTCTCTCGCGAACATTATTTATTTTCGAGATTTCGAGATTTAAATTGTTAAAATTGCTTCTCTTTTTGAGGCTATTTTTTTCCAAATTTTGTCCCTTTTTCAAAATTTTGTGTTTCAAGATTTTCTTGTAATCCATTCTTCAATATTTTGTTAAGCGTGAATGCATGAATTTGTTAAAGACTTTCCTATGAAGGCTACATTAAACACTACCTCCATTTTAACTTTATTATGATATCCCCAAACCCGTTAATAAATTAAGTTTATATTTTGTTTGGATAGATTGGGTGAACCGCTACGAGTGGCACCTTTTCGGCGCGTAGGGATGCAAGGAGGGCGGTAGGGGAGCGTTTTAGACGAAAAGTTTTGGTTTCTATTTCTCAGGAACCATTTATGCTAGGAGGCCGACATTTGAAATTTATGTAGAACTATGAAAGTGGGCCCAAATGCAAACATCAATTAGGGGTATAGGAGTGGTGGGAAAACAATGCGTCTGAAACGTTTGAAAGCTGAGAACGAAACATTCTGAAATCCCTATCACCTGAACGGTTGATGTCAGAAAGTTGAAACTTTGTGGTTGCCTCAAGAGATACTAGGAACCTAGCCACGGACTAAAGTTTGGAAGTGCGGAATTGGAGTGTAGAAATAGGGGTGATAAACTTTGGATTACAATATCTTCCGAACCAATTGTACCAGAAATTTAAAATTTGGTTTATGTATAAAGGATTATAAGTAAATTTAAAATTTTTAATGGGAGAGGTGGACCACTTGTAAAATTTAAAAAAAAAAATTATATTATATTATATTTCAAGAACCGTAACAGATATGATTTTAAAGATCTTACAGGAGGCCAGGTAAATATCTAGCAGGAAAAGAATTTTTGTAGGGAGTGATATCAAAACAATGTAATTATGTCGGTCAATAGGTGCACCGACCTAACCGCCCAACTGGCATTGTTTTGATTGCACTATATTCTATGTTCAGCTTGTGAACAGAGAGGGTGATTTTATTTCTCGAGAACCGCAAAAAATAAAAATCTTATGAAAAAGATTGTTAATAGAGATAGTAAGGTTCGGGAGTGGGACTGGTTCTTCGTATCTCACGATCGGCTTTTGCTGGAAAGTTAAAATTTAATAGATATACTACCGAAGTAATTCGAGCCAAAAAAGTTCAAATTTTCTTTGGAGTACAAAGATGAAGAAAATAATTTTTTGTGAAAAGGGTTTTTTCGACATTTTCACGAATTTCGTTATATCGTTTAGTCTTGTCGATTTATCGAATTAATTTAAATTCTTGCTTTAAACTTCTACGAGCTCTTTATATAAGCGCCTAGAAACACTTTTCCAGATTGTCCGATATCCAACCCCCAAGGGGGTGTAAACTGGTTGAGTATATTTCCACGAATTCCGATATATTTCTTAGGTCTAATGAGATGTTGAATTCGCTCTCACTACTAAAGGCTTTAAATGTAAGTATATATATAATAATTATCTAAAAATTAATTCCAGGATTATGCAACCCCAAAGAGGGTGTAAAATGTTTGTGAACGTTTTTACGAACTGCCATATATCACTTAGGTGTGATGAGATATCGAATAGTTTTTTATTTTAACGGTCTTTGCATATAATAGCCTAAAAAGCGGTTTCATAATTTTTTGATATTCAATTCCCATGGGGCTACGTCGATATTTTATCCCCTGTTTTTATTGAAATTGAAAAAAAATAAGTATCTTAATTATTAAAAAAACTGCCAAAAGTCTGGGTGCAACTTTATTATTTTTTAGGTAGAAGTCCGGAATGCGTTTGATGCTGAGATGCTATACTTTCACTAAATTTGAAACGTTGGTATTTACCTACCGATGGTTTTAAGAACCCTTTTCGTTTGGAAGCAACACGACAAATAATTTTGGCCATTAAGAAATTTCAAGCTACAATTTCAATTAAATTTATGAGTCCCGAATTTTATCATAGGATGTGGTACTATTTTCATGGATGGTTTGATCTCTTCAGGCGTAATAAATTTAAGGAAAATCTGTAGACCCATTTTCAAGAATTTAGGGAAGAAATAGACAGAAATTTCTTGATCGATTTATTTATGGGATTTAATATTCTGTTCATTTTAACTCCACTGGAAAAGTTCGCAAATTTTTTTAATTAAGAAAATTTCGCTTATTTTCCAAATTTTGAATTGAATGCACTTACAAACTACTATCACGATTTTTTAAGCTTGCTTTATTTAAAATAGTACATCACCGAATACATGAATCTTTCTCATATCTTGCAAGAAGCAATAGTGTTGAAAATTCGGTTCCCGAAGTACAAAAGGGTTGATCCATTCAACTATCTTACACACTACACCCTCTATCACTCGTCTGGAACGAACATACATATATTTCATTCTCGATGAAACATACGGCAAACATCGAGAGAATGTGCAATCGCTTAAAGGCCAATGCAAAATAGTTCTGAATCTTAAAAGGTTTCCTCTCGATTTCCCTCCGTATGTGTGTTTTTTTTCGTCCGTCTTCCAGTATCCTCCTTAAATTTCATAGGACTCATCCAGGATTCTGTCAGATGTAAAAAAGCATAAAATTTGAACATGCTTCAGGATATCTAGAAACATTATTCCAATTTTATAGCATTCATGAATTATTCAGGACGCTTAGATAGGAAGATATCCAGTACGCCATCATCTACACCAGCGTACGTATGGACGGAATCCCTATAGTCGAGCTTGAAAAAAAAAAATAACCAGGAAAAGCAAAATGGTCCAGGCTAGAAAATCCGAAGAAAAAACAACGATTTTTGGAGACAGAGAGTTTGGGGACAAAAAATGTGAAGGGACATGCTAAAGTCCAAGGAGCGCGCATAAAACGTAGAAAAGTGGCTAGTAAAAGTGGCTCTGGACATGTAATTTACTTGATGGAGAAGTACGATGACAATGGATGTCCTGGCAACCTCTGGAATTTAAGGACCGTCCTATGTTTTACATCATGTTCTGGTCAAGCAAACAATTTATTGTTCTCTTCATCGTACGGATTCTAAGTCTAAGTAATCAGTTTTAATTTTCGTATTTATCTAGGACGTCGTACTTAGTATTGTTGCCCTGATGCGTTTGGTCAACATCTGTGGAACCTATTCAAGTCATGGAAGCACAAACATCCAGACAAACAGTAAATCGAAAAATAGTAAAAGTATGTTTGTTGGTATACAAACTATTGAGGTAATTCCAACGTGATGCAGTTAATGTACAGTGTAAGGAGGCAGCTAACTATATTTTCAAATAAATTTCCAATTTCCATCAAAAACACGGCAATCAAATGAATTCAAAAGTTCAGAAAATTCCTTTCTGTTGACAGCATTTTGTTCAAAAATTTACCCTTGTAACGTAATAAACGACGGTCTAGACGCAAACGATTCAACAGGGTGCTGTTACCCCCTGTACCCATGTCAGACAATTTTTAACATTTTTATGGTACGAGGCGCAAAATAATTCGAATTTTCTCGATATTTTCGCGAATTTTAAAACGAGACGTAAGTACGTATTTCTACGTAACGAATAACATCCTTACGGGGCTGATATACTTGGAGCTACTCACGTTTATAGTCATTGAATTTATTTCTGTTGAAAAAATTTAAGCATATTTGAGCTGCAAATTTCAAATGAAATTTACCAGAAAATTGAGTTGTCATGTGCCTAACGAAAGGGAAAATTATCCACTCGGTTTTCGGAAGCGTTGAAATCATCAGAGTGTCTCATAATGGAGAGCAGTACGACAGCGACGAGCGATAATGGCACTTGAGATATTTCACGGGAAAATATGAATTTCATTCAGGTAATGATAAAATAGGCTAATCAGTAATACCAGATGCATACAGTTGGGAACGATGCACGTACCCTTACCTATCTGGAATCCAAAAACGAATGAGCGACAGACGGAATTTTCCGTCGTCCTAATAATTTAATATCACTGAATATTTTGACTGAAGCGATTTTGTGCAGGAATATGTTATCATATTTTAACTTACGATAAATTTAATATGAAAGTTCATATCCGAAATTTGTGATACATTTTTGGCAGGATATTAACTGGATGCACATTTGACAGGGCTTTCTTTTACAATAATTTAATTATGAACATTTAATTATCGTGGCCACCAGGATTTTTAAAAAGTATCGCAACGTCCAATAAAAGGCTCTTCTAAGTTGGTTACACTATGGCTGTCTGTTTGTAGAGTTGAGTAGAGTACCTACTATAAGTTTAATTCAGCCCAAAAAATCGAGCTTCCAAGAAGCTGGAATGAAGTTGTCCAGCTCAGTGCGAGAAGCTTAAGGTTTTTCTGATTGCGTTTGCAAAAACTGCTTGTCGGTTTCACACACAGACTAAAAGTAGAGTGCAGCATACTTGAGGTGCTGCTTTTACTGCAGCTGGTTACTTGCAACACCCGATTTGATTTGTTTGTCGACGTTGAGGTGACAGAGTAGCTTTCTGCAGAATTAGAGTTCCTTGCGGTCTCGACGTGGAGTTCCGTATCAACCGGGTGCCGGGACCCACAGAACGGCAGAGATTGAGATAGGTCTCGTCCCTCATGAATTTAGGGCCTTGCAGGGCGCTGATTGTCATTTTTTTACCAAGAATAAAAAGCATCGAAAGCCTAAAGGCCTAAACAGAACACGGACTTCGACCACGGACTGCAACCCTGTCTTTAGAATACACAGGATTGTATGCGCATGCCCGTAATAACAACTTCGCCTGCGACTGCGTAGTCGTCATCACTCTAATTCTGATGCTGCGGTTACTCGCACGGGGATACCAATTGTAATCTAGGATTTCAATTATTTCCCAGCAGGAAAAGTTTCGTATACTATACGTCGAAACGAAACCGTATGCAATTCGTATAAGCGGTTAAACTGTTTGGGAACGCTGTCGCCGGTTGCTGTATATATTTATTATTATAAGAATGGAATTTTTTCATGGTGAGAAGCTACCATGGAAGCAAATTTTAAGAAGTTTTTGTTGGTTTTTGGCGTCAGTGGAGTTTCTGGTTATTATAGTTTGTAGGAGCACTCTATGTAGTATATTTACATGACCCCTTCAAAATACATTGAATTCTGTTTATATTTAAGAGGAGACGCGATAGCTTAGTAACATACATGCTGTCTCTATCTTATATATGGACATGTAGAATGCTGATGACTTTTTGCGTGAGTACGCTCTGCTTGCTTGGTTTCTATTCTCAAAATTCGTCCCGATTCCAATTCACTTCCTCGTTTTTAATAAACGCAAACCAAACACTCTAAAGTGATTAAAAACACTATATGAGTTATACACGCTACCAGAAACACATCCATTTTCAAAAATATTAAACAAAACAGAAGTGACACTTGACACTCGTTCTTCTTCTAGCTTGCATAGAATCGAAGTCGCAGCCGGTGTTCTGTTCAACACCAACTGTGTAGTTGAACCGCACGCCGAAAGATTGAAAAATCGTAGTCGCAGTCGCACTCGCAGTTGCAGTCGAGGTTTGTGTTGTGTTTTGTACTTAAGTCAGTGCGTGACTTTATCCCGCTAAACATCTCCTCAGTAGTACGGATGGATCCTTCCGGAACCACCGGTAGGTATTTCGTCGGGAGGCCGCCAAAATCCATCAGTTTTTTTATGTCTAGTCATAAGTCTCCTGTGCTGCGTCGCGTTGCATGCGTCTCATGCGTTCAATTCGGCGAAGTGCCATAATCCTCGCTGCTGCTGTTTGGAAGACTTGCCACTTGCTACAATGTTTGCCAAGGTCGGGGCTTCTCCGAAGGCCTCTGCGACCTCGGCTCATTCGACGTCGAAGCGCGGACAGAGTAGATAGATATGCTGTGCGTCTGCAATCTCGTGAGGGCATTTAGGACAGAACTGGTCTTCCTCATTCGTGAAGCGGTAAAGATACTGCTTAAAACAGCCATGTCCGTGAGGAGCTGTATCACATAGAAATCTACTTCTCCGTATTTGCGGCTTATCCAGCTGTCGATGTTCGGAATCAAACGTCTTGTGCTGATTGTCGTCACAAAATCAATCCGTGTCTGAGGATCGTGTGATTAAACCCTAGTTCCAGGTGCGCACGTTAAACTCACACAAGGCACAAGATAGTACCTAATTGATTATCTGGCTCGACCAATACTGAGTCAAACTCCAGGAACCTTGTCACGGTGCTAGATCTCAAGGTACCCGGGGGATACCGAACTAATACCTCGTTCATTGTTTAACAAAATCCGTACTGTACGTACTGGTTGTGTATCAATCGGCCCCCAGGCCGCTTAAACTTTGGTGGGTTCGAGAACCCTTCAGGTGAAGATTGTGACACTCCCCAGTCCCCATGGTTGAAACTGATGTAAGAGGATTGGGTTTTGGTGTCGGGACGAGTGGCGAGCGAACATGCATATTTGTTTGAAATCAGCTCGCTCGCCTCGATACCATTACTATTTAGCCAAGGTTGAGGTTGACCCCAGGTGTCTAGTCCTCAATCATTCTTAGCGATAAGAGATGAATACAAACGGTTGAGTCCTTGAGAAAGACGATCTGTTGTATTGTGGAGAGCGGTAAGGAGAGCCCGTGATAGGATACTATCATCTCCTTGCGTTGGTTAAGCCTTTGGGAGAGTCACGTGGAGGCTGTTGGTTATGCCCAAGCGGGCAGAGCTCTTAGAACTTGACGTGGAGTTGTGAAAACAACCGCACGCTGTGCTCCAAAAGGCAGCAGAGTTTTAGGTAGAATCCGCATCCTATTCTGAATCCTGAATACTGGGCCTGGTACCGGGTGGTACAATCTGAAGCTTCTGTTTTGGCAGAGTGAAAACAGGTATTCTACCGAATTTATTTTCAGAAGAGGAACACTAATTAGCTTTATTACTTTTTATTAAAAGTTAAAGAGCTTCAGTTAAAGTCGGGTTTTTACCCGTACCATCCTTATAAAATTAAGCAGGTAACCAATTTTTACACAATTGGCTTCAAGTGACTAAGCCACTTGATGTACAAATCTATCGACTTTTTTGGCATTGGTTTTCAAGGAATCCTCTTTGAAATTTAAATCCCCTTAAACATAACAGAAGAGTTTTACTTTCTAATCTTAAAGTCGATTAATGCAATTACCACCTTAACAAACCTCTGACCTGTACAGTAGCTGACAAACTTTGCATATACATATCGCATAGCTCTGCAGGTCGTTTACAACTCCTTAAGTTTCATTTAATCCCTAGGCGATTTAATACCCTCAATCTCCGGACGATTCAAGGACAATGACAAAAGTTACACAATCAAATATTTGCAATGTAAGGAATCCGTTCGCCGTAAGGATACCGTTCCATTCGTACCTTGTGTTGTCCATTGTCATCGGATATCATCTCTCTAAGGATAAAGGATAGCACGCTCATACACCGGTTCGATATGATTGGGGAACGCTTTGTCCTCCGCTCCATGGGGTGTCCCAAATCGGTAATACCTTCACCAAGAACTTCTCGTCCTCCCTCCGCACTTGGATATGTCAATATCAGATAAAAGCGGTGACGATAGTGGGACGCCGCAAATCCGTTCGGTCGTCCTTTACGACTCTGTCTAAATGGAAGTGATGCAGAGGCTCCTTGATATCGTAACTTTTCGATCTAGCGCTACCAGAAAATCGGGATTTTTTTTTTCCTCTGTGTGCTGAGATTTTCTGTGATTTTCGATTTTAATGGACAACAATCGGTCGTCCTTCTTTTCACAATAAAATCGGAAATTGATTTTGCAGGGATTTTCACCCAACAGCTGTTAGCGTAGCTGTTGTTAATCGCATCAAACTCATTTGCCCAGCTTTGTGGCATTGAATCGGGAGAAGCTTTATGTGTGGTTGAATGGATTTGAAGAGTTTACTTTTCAGTTGATTCAGGCAATGGTTGTGATTTTATTGACATTTTAATCGGAACTGTCCAATCTACCGTCGACGGACCGGATTAGTTTGCAGTGATTAGTTACACACGTACGAGATATGTTCGCACGCAGTCTTACCCAAACGTTGAAGTGCATACGACAGTTTCACTAAATGGAAATGCATTTTAGTTGATTAGAGCTGTTCGCCTGAAGGGTTTGATCGAAATTTTGGGAATTAATTTTACCGCAAAGTGGAAAAGCTGCGGCGAAATGAAATTATGTCAATATAAGCAAAAATAGTGGATGATGTGATTTGGAAGAATAACCCACGTGCCATTTTTTGCAGTTCTCCAATCCGCTCAGCCTTCCTAAAAATCTTCTAAATATCAAACCTACGATTGAATCAGTGGTACTGAAGACAACGTCAAAAAAATACTTATCTTATCATAAGCACTTTGAGTGCCAAACTTTTTGCCAAAATTTTGACAACACTATTTAAAGGCATCAAAATTGTCGTTGGATGCGGAGTCGCGTCGCTGATACTGAACGTGTTTACCATGCAGTTAAAAATTTGACAAGAATTAGAATCAAATGTCCGCTTGAACTGAGTGCCAAAATCTTTATCACTTTTCAATACGTTTCACATCAATTGTTAAATATTGTAATGTTGCCGAAAATAATTCTGGCCAAATGTATGCCACTGAAAAATTAAATTTAAAAATATACAAAAATGAACCCACCATCTGCAGACTTGGGAGAAAATGTTGACTTTTCCAGAATTTTTGGATTTTGCTCTTTTAAAATCTAAGGATCTGTTGAGCTTTTGAGGTAAAGCTTCACATAATCCCACTAGACTTAGCGGTCAAATCAGTAGCGGCAAAGAGTGCGTTGCGTCTACGCGAGGCAAGCAATTGGAAGGAACGAAATGTGGGCCACACCCTGTTCTCCGGCATTCCGGAGCGCACCGACTACAGGACACCGTCTTGTAGTTTTGGACATTCCTATCCTGTGAACATTCCCACCAGAATTGAGTGGGGATCTCTCCAGACGGGTTTGCTATGTATACTGATGGCACCAAGATCGAAAGTGGAACAGGTGCAGGAGTGTACTCTTGCGATCTCGACATCATGGAATCATTCAGGCTACCGGATAGCTCGAGTGTGTTTCAGGCTGAAATATTTGCATTGACAAAAGTAGCAGAAATAATTGTGCAGAAACGGTGTGTGAATAGTGCAATAAATATATACGTTGACAGCCTAGCTTCTATAAAGGCTGTCGATGCGCACGTAACTAAATCAAGACTAGTGATCGAATGCAAAAGAATATTGCAAGTGGTGGTTCTAAACAATACCCTGAAAATCTGTTGGATCCCTGAACACAGTGACTTTCGTTGGAAATGTCAAGGCAGACGAGCTCGCCAAAAAATGGTCAGAGATGAACATAGAGTTAGCTGGTGAGTCGGTTCTATGCCCCATCGAACGTGTAAAGGGGATGTTTGACTTAGAAGCACTCAGACAAACTGAGGGGGCTTGGACGAATTTTTCTAGTTCTTGGCAGGCTAGAATGTGCTGGCCGAAACTTGACAAGAGGAACTCTAGTTTCATATTGTCTGTGAACAGGAACGCATGTAGACAACTTATAGGGGTCTTAACGGGACATTGTCCTTTTGGGACACATGGAGAAAGACTGAGAATACCCATGGGTGATCTGTTTCGCTGTGGTGATGAGAATATAGAACCAACACTGAAACATCTAGTGTGTGGTTGTGAAAGTCTGGCTCGTACCAGATATGGGGTACTTGAGGAAATTCGTCTTAAACGATTTATCAGAACTTGCAATGATACCTGTTTGGAGAACTACTATCTTCATAAAGAATAGCAATATTTGGAATCAATAGTTAAGAGTCCGATTTTTTATACGAGGAGAACACAATGGATCCTTAGTGATCTCTCGTGATGGGATGTGGCACAGAGCTACGGTTCACTCCTCTAAACCTAACCCAACCTAAAGATCTGTTCCAATAGTCAGCTAAGTCTACGTCTTAGTCTAGTTATAACAGTTTACGGTATCATTCATCGAAAATTTCCCAAAATTTGCCTGCTGTTGATATGACGAATAATGTTGTCTGAACTCGGTAGATTTCCACTTTAGCTTTGTGTTGTCAATAACTACCATTTTTTTACCCAAAAAAAACGTCGGTAAGAAAATTCGTACAAGTTTTTTCGTAGGAAGAACGCGGATCTTTTACACAAAATTTTTACAATGGTATTTAAGGAAGTAATATAATAATTAATATTCCTGAAAACACTGACTGCATCCCTCTCAGTTATGATTTTGACAAAAAAATTCCTAACGGCCATCCCAACCCGTCTAGAATGGGAAAGGGACTCGGTACAGATGGAAGAGTCCGTCCACATATAATATATACGGACGGCTACAAAACTAAAGTCGGGGTAGGTGGAGGTGTTTTCTCTAATATGCTTGACATTAGCAGCTCCTTCCGCCTTCCGGACTACTGTAGTGTCTATCAGGCAGAGCTTATGGCGCTCAAGGAAGCCCTGTCCTGGCTGAAGTGTAATGTAATATCTCAGCCAAGCGGCAATAAAATCCTTGGAATCGGCCTCGACAACATCAAAGGTTGCCGTAGAATGTCGATCATATTTTAAGGAGATGGCTGAACAGTTCAATATTCTTCTGTGCTGGGTGCCAGGAGATAGGAATATTCCAGGTAACTGCATGGCTGACGAACTCGCTCGCAAGATTATGCCGTAACATCGGAATCTGGGTGTGCCTCTCTCTACATGTAAACTGATACTGGAATTGGACTCAGTTGAGAACACCAACTCAAAATGGGAGAATGGTATTACATGTCACACTGCGAGACAGATGTGGCCGAAGCTGGATCTAAGCCGCTCTAAAAGGCTGACTTTGCTCAAAACGGCGAATATCTGCACCACAGTCGGTGTTCTGACCGGACAGGTCGGCATGCGAAAAACTCGGCCTCTTCTCAAACGTCTTCTGTAGACGCTGCATGGATGAGGAGCAGGAGGAGACAGTGCTTCTTCTCTGTACCTGTCCAGCTCTGTCCGCTAGAAGGGAAGCTCATCTTGGAGCTCACTTCTTCAAGAGTCTCAGTGACGTTGCTGAAATGGAAGTTGCGAGAATCCAATGCTTCATTACAAGCTCTAAATGGTTTGACGAGTAGGAACGGATTCGATGATCCTGTGGTAGCACAACGGACATTCTTAGGCCTAAGTGTTTCCGTGTTCTCACGGGCAGCCACGCGTACCTACCTACCTATTTAAGGAGATCCAAAGCCCTTAGTCGAGCACCAGAACATGTAGCGTAGGTGAACCTGATCAAAATTGAGCAAACGTATATTTTCCAATAAATTGTTCACTTCCCATTGAAACAAAGGATTTAGTGAATTTGGCGCGATTACGTTGTTAGAAATTAAAAATTTAATGTAGCAACAACATTTTAAAAAAAATTTGCTTGATTCAAGTAAAATTGGGCAGTGATTTTTGAACAGAAATCGAAGTTAGGTATGGTATAGGCAAAATGTGTTGGCAAACCCTGTCCAGTATTCATACTTTTTTTCAGGAATTACCTTTCATCGCGATGCCATCATACATCAGTTACCCCTAATAGGAAATGGGATATTAAATGTTCGGCAGTTGACTTATTTGCCGCGTCCTTGTTGCATCGGTTAGACATTTACCACGTAGTGTGGAACAAGACTTTTTGGGCAAATTCAAATAGAAACTCTTATCGCAATCATCCCGAAAGTCCTTCATGTGAAAAAAACAAAAACTACTTTTAAATTAAATCTTCAATGTATAACAATGACAATGAAATGGTATCAGTTGCTTGCCTGATTTTGAAAAACCAAAATTTAACCGATTTCATTTGAAATAGTCAAATATTTGACAATCTAGCATACCGTGTGTATAGTATACGAGCCGAGGAACCCATAGCCCTACCAATAAGCGTCAGAATAAGTGGAGCCCATCTTCCACTTCACTCTTACCCGCATTGACTAGACTATCTGTCAAATTTTGCTTAGTAAGCATATTTCCTGAAGCCTGTATTAAACTGTACGCTACTAACTGTAACAAATATTGGACTTTTTTTCCTGTCAAATTCAGTCAGATCGTTCAAATATTATTTGACAAATTATTTTCTTTGACCTATACATTAACTGATAAATTTGACATAATTTTTTGCAAAACTATTAAAGTAAAGTGCTTGGAAGCATGACATACAGTCCAACACAAACTTATGAATACCGTGCTGCCAAATACAAATCTTACTGAATATTTTCCAAGTAAGACAAGTCTTGTCAAATACCTACAATCAAATCAATTTGACAAAACTTTTGCGATTGTTCTATTTCCCAAAATCAGTCAAATATTTGGCATTGTGGCATACATAGCAATACATTTGTCAAATATTTGAATATTTTCTTCGACAAAATTCACTGAAGCTAGTATTACACTGTTTGACCAAGTGGTCAAATTGCAGTAATAAGCAATGGGAAATAGCGAATTTGACCGAGCGGATATTACGAGAATAATTGAAATTCGCTATTTCGCATTGCTTATTACTGCAATTTGACCACTTGGTCAAACAGTGTAATACCAGCTTCAGATCATTAAATTTGATGTAGTTGCACTTAGCCTGCATTGTTATATTACTTGAAAAAAATTATAAAATTTTTTAGGCAAAAGTTCGTGGTCAAATATTTGACAGCGTAGTTTTTGACAAATATCTGTGGTCAAATATTTGGCAGCGTAGTGTAATATAATGTGAAAGTTCACAGGGCTCCTGCACTACACCACACAGTCACCTAGATGAGTTTTACAAAATATATCTTGTTGCATTTTGACAACCGCAGTAAAAAAGGAAAATATTCAAAGTAACAAAGAAAAGCATTTACGAAATCATTACACGTGTGCTAGTTTATCTTCAAGACCTTCTTAGTTTCTACCTAAACGATCCGATAACTTTCAAAATTGCTACCATATGCACATAATATGAAAAGTTTTCAACCCCCCCACCCCCCAAATAATTGCAGTTCAACGAAATCTTTTCGGGGAAAGTCTCGGAAAACTAAAGGGAAAATACCTTTACTCCACTTGCACATTTCGCTTACCATTCGGAAAAATTTATTCAACAAATTGCGAATGTCGGTACGCCAGGACTCTTCAGGATTCTTCCCAATAATTCTGCCAGCACAAACATTTTCTGTTTCCCGAACCTGCCGCTATCCAACCCCGAAACCGAACGTGCCAGATGGAGTTATTCAGTTATTCGAACATTTGACATTGGCAGTCTGTAGTAGTTGCAAGTTGCAACAGAAACCGAAACTCCAGCATGCAGAAAACACGTTCCAGGATTCAGGATGCAGGATGCACCCCAAAAACTAAAGTGAGCGGTGCCGGCGGTTTAACTTGTTCAACACGCTAAACAGAAGTTTCTGGTGATGGTTGGAATGTTTTACCATTTTGTTGCCTCCCTATGGTCCTTCAAAATGTCGGTTGTCGGCTTTAGTTTAAGTCTTGTTGCATTTTATAGCACTCTTTTCAGATAGACTCGTACGTGGACTTGGAGGAGTTAGTGTAGACCAGGCTGCATTTCTGTAGTGAATTGAAGGGAACATGAGTTTATTATTTAGGTACTTTGAACAGAAGCCGATTTGGAGTAAAGTGGCTTTAACTTTGTTCTGCACAAACAGCTCCATACAAGTTACGCGGCTTAAATCGCTAAAATATCGTGATGGTTTTAAAAAAAAAATCCTTCAAATTATAAAAGCCCTTTTTAACACCTTTCATAGAAGAGTACATTTCTAGCTCTAGCTTCAGCACTTTCGAAGTTATCTGACTTTAATAGTGTTACGTGTAAGACTGGCAACCGCGCGACCGTACAACTCGATTGTTACACATAATGAAAACAACAACAACCGAATACCTAGTTGCAAAATAGCCCAATCAGAAACCTAGCTGAAGATAAGCCGAAACAACATGATTGTATCTCCCTTCTTATCGAATGCTCTCCAATGTACTAGAACCCTGTACATAAACCACTGAACGAAGGTCAAAATCGAAGGCTCTGAAGCTTTCGAGAAGATTCCACAACTGAACGAACGTTCAAGTACACCGGTGAACATTCAAGACTGCAACCGTCTAGTATATAAGCAGGTGAAGCGTTCAGCGAAGACTCAGTAATTCTGATTACGTCGACTGTGACAGCCAGCGGGTACACGCGACCGTGTTGAGAGAGAACGAAAGTGAACGAGTCAAGCGATATATGGTATAAGCGGGCGGTAATGCCATACAGTGCGAATTATTGTGCGAATAGAATTTAAAGTGCGATTAATAAATAATCACTTATTTTTATTTTAACCGAATTGTGTTTTACTTGAAATCCCGGCGAACCCCTAGCTCGCAACAATAGATATCATTTCACCAATTATCAATTCCTTTTTTCTTAATAAAGTACAGCTAAGAAGAAAAGTTTTAAAGACCAATACAACTGATATCTTCCGGTCCTGATATTTTGAGAGCTCGTCCTTCAAATTTATATTTCCTAATACGGCGCTGAAAGGATATGACCAATGAATACCACGAGCAAATATGTCCCAGGAATCCGGTAAGATGACAATCCTCTAGCTGGCTCCAGTTTTTTCCGGCCTCAATGTAAGTTACGACAAACTCAGATTATTTTTAGCATCCGTGGTGTGAAATTTAATTCGTTAATTGTTTTTGGACAATCTTCTAATTACAAAATAATCTCACCGTACCAATTAAACCAATTTTATTTCGGTATTTAAATTTGAGTTCTAATGAAATCCGGGAGGGTGTTTAATGCCGAAATGTGATTCAGGTTACAATGCGATTGATAACCTTAAAATAAGGCTACAAATAGCATCTTGGTTATTCTTTAGGATGTTAGTCGGTTCGGTCGCATTGTTTTTCTCCACAACCAAAACCTTGCACTCATGTTAACCATTTTTATACTCTAGATGAAATCATATAGAGTATTATAAGTTTAATCCAGCCCAAAAGTTTGTAACGCATAGAACCAAGCCTCGGACGAAAAAAAGATATATATTATTTTTTGTTTATTTGTTGCCAAAAACCTCAAATCCGCTTGACGTCCGTCCGTCCGTGAACACGATAACTCAAGAACGCCTTCACCTAGGATCTTAAAATTTTGAATTTGGATGTTTGGTTGAATTTGTAAGGCTAAGTTCGTTAACGGGCAAAATCGTCCTACTCCTTCGGGTAGCTGCCATACAAAATGTCCTTAAAACACGTGTTCAAGAATATTGGTCGATAACTTCAGAACGGTTCAAGCTACGACATTGAAATTTTGTATGTGTTATTTTTCCAATAGTTGGAGCTAAATATATGATTATGAAGAAAATCCTGTTAGTCCTTCGTGTAGCTGCCATTCAAATATCCTGTCAAAATGTATTCACTTAATTTACGAAACTCACTATAACTCAAGTAATCTTTTAGCTACGAATTCGAAATTTTGTACAAATTAGTTTTGAGTGAAAAGGAAGTTTGAGTTTACTAATCAGCGAAATCCTTTTACTCCTTCTGGTAGCTCCCATACAAAATGTCCTTAAAACACGTGGTCAAGAATATTGGCCGATAACTTCAGAAGGGTTTAAGCTACGTCTTTGAAATTTTCTATGTGTTATTTTTTCAATAGTTGCAGCTAAATGTATGATTATGAAGAAAATCCTATTTGTCCTTCGTGTAGCTGCCATACAAATATCCTGTCAAAACGACTTCACTTAATTTACGGAACTCGGTATAACTCAAGTAATCTTTTAGCTATGAATTCGGAATTTTGTACAAATTAGTTTTGAGTAAAAACGAAGTTCAAGTTTACTAATCAGCGAAATCCTTTTACTCCTTCTGGTAGCTGCCATACAACATGTCCTTAAGACACGTGTTCAACAATATTTTTCGATAACTTTTGAACGTTCAAGCTACGAATTTGAAATTTTGTACACGTTAATTTTTAAATGGTTCCAAGGAAAAGGATGTAAGAAACCGAGTGAGTTCCTCCTGCACCTCCCATGTGAAAGTCCTTCAAAAAGGACATTTTTGTTCGATGACTTACTCAGTTCAAGATATGAAATTAAACACTAAATATTGTCTTTTAGGTTTGAGTAGCAATCTAATGGCAGTCCTTAATAAAGGACATACAACATGCACACACGTAATTCTACTTTATCCCCAACTACAATATAAATCGGAGTTCAGTATTCATCTAGAGTATTATACGATTGGCTTGCAGCCGATCGTGACTGCAGTATGTTTTGCAAATAGCTTTAATATCATAACTCTATATAAATGTCAAGTTTCAACTTCCTAGCATAAGCGGTTCACGAAACCGCGCAACAGCCCTCCAAACGTGACCGAAAAAAATTCAAACCTATTAGCTTAGGTACTACGAGCCTTAAAACGCTTTTCTGGACACACTGACCTTTTGCCTTTCCCTTTTGGAGAGAATACAAAATTTTGAAGATAGCATTTCGTTTGTAAATTGCAGGTCGATCACAATACTTTATTATTAAAGAAACTGCCAACAGTCTGGGCGCAACATTATTATTTTTTCGGAAGAAGTGAGATATAGTGGAGGTTACTATGCGACTGATAACCTAAAAAGTGATGGAAAAGGAGTTTTTTCGTAGACTTAATTTTATCATTAGTATAGTTCCTTGTACAACTTTCAATATTCATCAGTAATTCATTATACAATAAACTGCCCATACAAGTAATAATATCGATTATAAGCCAATTGTACACATCTTCGTGAAAAGATATTCAACCCCCTAACACTACCTTCGGGGTTGAACTTCAAAAAATCCTGAAATTGTTTTTTAGACGATTACTTAAAAAGCCCGCAGAAGTAAACCCCATTACATCGACAAAGGGGTTGAATTTTGAAAAATGAAATGAGTTTTTAGACGATTGTGTAGAAAACGTGAAAAAGATAAAATCAATTTAATATCTGATCAGACCTAGGAGATGTTGAAAAATTTGTGAAAACGTATGCAACCCCTTTACACATTAGGGGGTTAAATATCCAAAGACCTGACTTTTAGGCGATTGTTTAGAAAGCCTGAGGAAGTAAAAGCCAGTTGAATATCTCATCAGATCTAAGAGGTATGTTGGTATTCATGAAGACGTATGCAACTCTTTCACACACCCTTGGGGGTTCAAAAAATCATGAAATTGGTTTTTGGGCGATTACATGAAATTACCGTTAAAGTAAAAACGCATATTATATTTCATCAAACCTGAGAGATATGGAAAAATTGTGAAAACGTTTGCAACCTCCATGAACCCATTTGGGGTTTCAATATCCAAAAATTCTGAAATTGATTTTTAAGTGATTATACAGAAAGCCTGATGAAGGAAAAACCAATTAGATAGCTTACCAGCAATAAGGTATATGACAGAGTTCGGGAAAATGTAGGCAACCCCCTTACACGTCCTTAGGGGTTGAATCTAAAAAAAATTGAAAATATTTTCTAGGCATTTATCTGAAAAAACCGTAAGTAAAATTAACTCAATACTTTAGAGAGATATAACGAAATTCGTGAAAATATATGCACCAACCACATTTACACTGATAATATTTTTGCACTTTTCCACCATCCGCCACCCCAATTTCAGTCCTAAATTTCATATGAATTCTAAGAACCTACTTGAAATAGTTCTTGAGATATGAGACATGATGTTTTATAAAAATTCCTTACCCCCCACTTTCATGATCTATCCCACTCCTAAAATTGGCGCAACTTTATCATTTTATGGGTAGGAGTCCGAAACGTGTTTAAAGCTGAGATGCGGTGTAGACTATGCGACTGAGAACGTAAAAAATAACGTTCCAAATTGGCTCCTGGTTATTCCTTACGTTTCGAACTCCTACCCAAATTGGCAGATTTTCTCCATTTATTTACGTATTTGTTTTTTTAATAGATGATTCAATAGAAGTTGATCTCATTAAACCTAAAAAAAAATTCGGAATTCGTCAAAACATGAACAATATCTTACTACCCAGGAGGTTTAATATCAAAAAATACTTAATTCGGTTTATTTCCCGACTATATTCAAAGCATTTAGAAGTGAAAGTGAATTCTATATTTAATTCGACCTAAGAAATATATTGGACTTCGTGAAAAAGTACATAAACGCCTTACACCACCTTAGGGGTTAGATATCGAAAAATTCGGAAAAACGTTTCTAGCCGCTTATATTAATAGCTCGCAGAAGTAAATTGATTTGTTAGCTCGAGAAATATAAAAGATATTCGTGAAAATGTGGGAGAACTTTTTTACTCCATCTTTGTTCACAAATGAAAATGTTTATTTTAGTTTTAATGACCCTACTAGCACACGTACTAATTTTCAACTTTCTAGCATAAGCCGTTTCTGAGATATAAAAAACCACCCCTCACCCCTGTACCTTGCTACCCCTATCCAACATTTTTTTTTATGTTGTCTATAGTATATAGTCGTAAATTTATAGTTTTCCATTCATTACGGTTTACGAAAAATAAAAATCAAAATTTTTTCCTTTCTACTCCCCTTCACCATCACCCCCAACACCAACACCCCCAAAATTTTGTTCCCTACTAGAGGTCTACTGACTCCAACTCCTGTAAAATTTTAAAGATCATATCTGATACGCTTTTTGAGATATGAAAATTGAATTTTTTTAAAAATTGCTACCTCCCCACTTTCGTGCTCCCCCTCCTCCCTCAAAAAGTGTTATCTTCCTGGTGTAATTGGTTCGGAAGATATTGTATTCCAAAGTTTTTCACCTCTCACCCCCACACCCCACCACCCCCCCTTAACAATTTTAGCAGTTGTCTAATTTCGAAGTATCTATAAAGACAACCAAAAAGTTTCAACCTTCTGACATCAATCGTTCAGAAGATATGGATTTTACAATGCCGGCTTTCAAGCATTTCGGACTTATTGTTTTTTTTCCCACTCCCATACTCGTCCACCTCTATCGACCATTTTTTGCAAATGGCTCCAAAATTTTTCGTCTAAAACGCTGCCCTCTCCTCCCCCTCACACCCCCACCAATACAAAAAATACCAGCCGTAGAGGTTTAAATTAATATCTCAACGGGTTTGGGAGCTACGCGCCTTCGGCGGACGGTGTACAGCGTCTACGGCGGACAGACGGACATTTTTCTCTTTTTTGCTTTTTTCGTGAAAATACAAAATTTCAGGGTAGCAAATTTTTTTGAAATTTCAGGTCGATCCCAAAACTGTATTATTAAAAAATAATAAAGTAAAAATCTGCCAACAGTCTGGGCGTAACTTTTTAATTTTTGAGTAGAAGTCCGGAACACGTTTACTATATGCCGGGTCAGAAAAAAAATTTTTTTTTGCTAAATTACTTCCTAATCATCCTTAGAATATGTATGTAAAAAGATTTCTCCGAATTCGAAGTCGTAGCTGTATAATGGAGCAGCTGTTCGGAGCTTGCCCGGGCTACCAGCGATCTTTAATTGTGTTTTTCTGAAAACTGCATTTTTCAAATTGGCTGCTACGATTCAGAAAAAACTACTGAACCGATTGCGCTGAAATTTGAATTTCCGCCGATCCCTAGTTACAATTGGTAGCAGAATCTTAGCGATATCTGTTATAGTTTTTTTTAGCTGAAGCTAAATTCATAATAAAAAACGCGAAACTTAAAAAAAATTTTTGAAGTTAAGCCAATTTTCTAATATTCAAAATTTTGACATAATTCTGGTTCCAGTTATAGCCACAGGCCTATAAATGAAGTATCAATTTAATTTTTTGATTTCAGATGAGGAGGACAGCCGGAATCATGGCAGCCATTTAACAACTTTTTTTTAAATAGGTCACTTTCAAGAGCTCTGCCCGCAAAAACAAACCCTTAAAAAATTTCTAATGTTCATTGAAATATGTACAAATATGTGGTAAAACTTTCAAGAATGGGTAACTCGTAACTTGCAAGAAAAAATTCCCGAAAAAAGCGGAAAAAAATGGGCGTCACATAGTACGACCCTCTTAATGCTTAAATGCGGTGTAGGTTACTATTCGTCTTATAACCTAAAAAATAACGTTCCAAATTGCCTCCAAGTTATTCTTTAGGTTGTCAGCCACATTGTCCCCCAAAAAATAATAAAGCTGCGAGCAGACTGTTGACAGATTTTTTATGTATTTCCGTTTTTTTTCATTAGAAGTAAAAGCGAATTCGATTTCATTAAACCCAAAAGATTTTCGGAATTCATGAAAACTGGAACAATACCTTTCTCGTGCAGGGCTTTACATCGAAAAATGCTTAAATCGGGTTTATCTCCGTTTATATTTAGTCTTTAGAAATGACAGTAAATTCGATATCTCATTAGACCTAAGAAATATGTCGGAATTCGTGAAAATGTTCACAAACACTTTACACCCCGTTAGGAGTTGGATATCGAAAAATTTGGAAAACGTTTTCGTTCCGGACTCGACTGACTCCTTTATCAAACTAATCGACAATGTTTTTACCAAAACGTAGAGCAAGTAACCAGAGTGAAGATAGGTTGTATCCACCGTCTCGGTTAAAATTTTGCGGGTGTTTGGCTATCTCAATCAATCACTTCTCTTACAATCCTTTGGTGGTAAAGATTTGTATTGTCAAAGTTGTCAAATCCGATTGAGTGGTTTTCTACCGTTGCATGTTCCACAATTGCCCATGAACGGCCTGACCTGGTTCTTCTGTGTACAGCGCTGATGTTCACGAATTCTTGTTCTGATAGTACGTCCCGTTTCGAAACTCATATTACGAATTCCGCCATATCTCCTTGATTTGACAAGATATCGAATTGTTCTTCGAGATTTTTATACAATCACCTTCAAATGAAATTCGGGATTTTTTGGAATCGAAAATCCATAGTGAAATAAATGAAGGTCATACATGTTGTAGAAATTTCGTTACATCATGTAGGTGTATCAAAACAACACGAAAGATGATGATATAACCACTAGAGCGACGACAATAATATCAAAATCTGGGCGTAGACTTCTCACATTTGAAAGTCGCTATTTTTCTGTTTTGGCACTTTACGGCCATGAAAGATTTAATCATGCATACGACAATTTTAAAGACATTTTAAACAGCTTTTTCTTTCTCAAATATACGCCGGGGCTATAACTTTTCCTTTCAGAATTTTCAAACAGAAATCTTTTCAATTTATCAAAAGCCATCGTTGCCCTGAAATTCATGAATGGTAATCGTTATCGGCATGCGATTTATCCCGAGAAAAATTCCCAAGAAGTCCCGACCCGATCCTACAACACATCCATCGAAAGTACACCAGCATTTTTGTTAAAAATCTGGATTTATACATTTTTTTTTCGATTTTCGCTTCGCAGACCTTTTACTTAAGCTATAACAAGTACGAGTATATTGCACTTTACTTAAGAATATAGTCTTCACATCAGAGGCAATATCTTTCCTTCTTAGCTTTTACTGTTACTGAATAATGTCGACTTTGTTATCACTGGATGTGTGTTGTCGAGGGACGTGTGCGTGGGTGTGTCTGTAAGTGCTCTATCTGTACAATAAAATCCATAAAGTCGGATAGTAAGTATAGAACCTGACAGCCTTACATTTTCAGATAGATGTTGTTCGTAAGTGAAGAAATTCGTGTATCCTTGGACGAGTAAACCCATAAGTGTATGAGCACTTACCAACATACGAGTACTTGAGATCAATATTTTATGTCATAACATGTTTATCTTTATTGAAATTCCTAGCAGTTGGATGCAAAGGATTCAAACAGGACGACAGCAACATGGTAGATGCTTCGGAACCCTTAACTTTCTCTAACACTTTATGAAACTACGATGCAAAAACATGGATATAACGTGCTCGTGTCTATCAGGACAAACTCCTTTTGTATGACCGAACCGAGGAACTGGAGGTAAAAGTTTTAAATTAGGTTACAGACTAATCAATTCACTGTTTTTCTGCTGGCGATATTTCCACGATGACCTTGTCAGAATCAGGGTATCTTCCACCGGTCCATTATCTTGTAAAACTTTTGACCGAAAAAATAATAAGTATCTGATTAAAGTATCTTAAAGTTTATCTTTAGGATGTCGTTTTTGGCGGCAATATGGTCGCTTCTGGAGCATCGTTTGCAATCTTCTGGGTTCAAAATCACGCGAAGAATTTCAAATTGAATCATAAAAAAAGAAAATTCCATGAAAACTTTCCCTCAGTGACGAAACACCTTTTGAATTTAATTAGAAAGTCACCATCTGCGATATTAATTGTTACGAAGATGATAACTTCGTGGATACAATGCGCTGTCATGTCCTTGACTCGCAGGACAGGAGTTTTGATCTAAAATACCGTCAATTCTAGTGAATTTCACAAAACCTAATTACCTAAAAATTATCATAGAAATGAACTGTCCTTCGCAATTTTATATACGACCGAGTCACTTAAAACGGGCGCTAATTGTATACGAGTGAAAGGACTCCGTTTCAAGGAACCTCTCCATTGTCGTTGTCCTTTATTTTCACGACTGGAGCAGAATGATGATGTGATTTGTAGCTGGTTAGGCCATTGTGGTGATCTCGTTTCTTTTCGGAATTGTCCTGTCATTGAGGTGCGAACATATTTTCTCATTGTCTGACGTTTTTCAAAGCTTAAAATAATTATTTTAGTGGATGACCATTATACAGTCCAGAATGGCTGGCTGCAGTAAAAAGAATTAAAATGTAAATTTGAGCAAAACAATAGAAAAGATGGGGTCCTGCGAATAAAACAACGAAAGGTTATGACCTGTGTGGAGCGTGTGGTATGACTCCGAACAACTTGAACTTTAGTTCCAGGATATAAAAAAGGAGTGCAAGTTGAAAAGACATTTAAGTGATAATTTATTATTTTTAGGTCAAAGTTTCGGTATTGTTACAAAAAAACTTAAAGTTATTTCGCCTGGAATTTGTTTTCCTTCTCCCGAGTAAGACACTATCAGGTCTATTATATGTACAGTCACAAGTCACAATTTTAGCGGAGAGTCACAGTTTTCGACAAACTGTGACTTTTCATATTCTTCCATAAGTCACAATTTTTACGTTTCAAAAAAACATCACAAAATTGCGAATCAAGTGATCACAACGACGAGCCAAGCTACCAAATTTACCGTTTCGGGAAATTCCACTTCTTAATATTAAAAGTAAATGGAAGTTTTGTTATATTTGCTGCTGTAATTACTGGAAGAAGCTGCACAAAAGTAATTTAACGTAAGTTTAGATGAATGTTTTACATTTTGTGAAATTTAAGGGCGGTAACAAGAGCCACTCCTCGAAAGTTGAGGAACGCAAGTGATCCGTTTTCATTAATCGATAACACATTCGAGAGTAAAGCCTCAGTTACAATGGCTCCGATCCGATCCGGCAACCTCGGCGGAGAAAATTTTCTAGGCTTAATGATTCCGTTCAGTGTTACCGCGAGGCGGTTTTTTGGGGTAGCAGAATCTGCTACCTTTTTCAAAAAAGAGGTAGTAGAAACCGATTTTTAATAATAATGCAATAACATTAACATATAGTAATGTAAAATAATAATGGATTACATTCTTGTGCGTAGCATTTTTCTGTTTTCAATTTAACTTTCGAGAATTATCGCAAAAACGTAGTGTTTCATGACTTGAAATAGTAGTGCAGTAAATTTTAAAATTAAAAAAAGGTAGTAAATCTGCTACATATGTAGTAAAACGGTAACGCTGATTCCGTTCCAACATCCGTCAAAGTGACACTATCGAGGTGTAATTTTGATTTTCAGTTAGGTGAAAGAGGTGGTGAAATTCAATAATTAACCTCTTAGCGTCGGAACTGATAGAAGTTGAAAGTTGGTTAACTTTACTCCTCCGTTTTGTGTCTCGGCTATTTGTTCCGTTGATTGTGACTAGTCGTTCCGAAATTCCTTATAGATGTGTGTCGGATGGGGAAACTCAACACTGTCCGTTTTTCGGATCGGATCGGAGCTATTGTAACTGAGGCTTTACTTCAGACTTCCATATATTCGATGTTTACTAAGGCACAGAACATTGCATTGTACACCTAGTCCGAATTGAGCACTAACACTGACAGCACATTTGACATGCGTCTAACTATATGTAGAATTTATTGTGAGCTTTCTTGTGATTGCAGCGCCAGAGGCCAGAATGCGAAAAAACTATTCGATCACAAGAGCAGAGCACTCACAAAATTTTAGTCAGAATAGGGCCACTCTATCACTGTTCAATGACGAAAGTTGCAAGCGTCAAGATTCAACTTTACAACATTAGCGATTCCTAAATATTATAAAATTTGTTTTGGACGCAACTCTATTATTTTTTGGGTCAAAGCCAGTGAAGTAGTTAAAGTCAGTAAAGAAGTCCCATTGCCACCACTTTTGAAAAAAAAAAAATCCTAAAAACTCGAAAGTCGTTGAATTAAGCGAGAAAAACGCAAAAAACAAAATCAAAATCAAATCGGCGCTCCATATTTTCGGTCAACACTGCCTCATTTTTGACTCGATTTTCATACTGTTTGATTTGTTGAGTAGCTAGTCGTCTCACCTTTAATTTGATATGCAACATGTGACTATTTGGGAAAACGGTTTTTCGGAAAATTGATTTTTTCACAAAAAATAGGAACACAAGAGGGTCTCTAGCCAACTTTTCTGAAAATAAATGCCAAAAACTCGAAATTCGTTGAGTTAAGCGAGAAAAACGCAAAAAACAAAATCAAATCGGATTTTCTGGTTCTAGCGCTCCATATTTTCGATCAACTGCAAGGGCGCCCATACAATTTCGGCATTTAGGCTGCCGAAGCTCGGAGACGTGGAGCTTAGACTATCGAAACAAGATAAATACCTGGGTCTAATTCTGGATATAGCTGGAAATTGAATATTCAGGAGCGCACGTATTAAGAAGGCTAATAACGCGCTTTTCGCAAACCAAATATAGTACACTGGTTGTACACGGCGGTTGTGAGACCTATTCTGACCTATATAAGGCAGTGGTGTGGTGGAAAGTCATGGATAAAAAGTACAACCTTAGGGAACTAGGAGGAGTGCAACGGGCTGCCTGTGTTATGATCACGGGAGTCCTTCGCACAACGCCTACTGCCGCGTTGGAGGTGTTTAAGCATATATTGCCAGTGGATATCTTTGTGAAACAGGTAGCGGCAAATACAGCAGTTAGACTATCGAGCTGTGCCCTTTTTAAGCAGAGCTCTGAAGGGCATAGTTCCATTCTCAGCGAATTCCTGGGAAGCCCTGCTGATATTAGTACGGACCACTTAATTCCAGGGTTGGATTTTGGGACGCCATACGAAATTGTATATCCTAGTAAAGTAGACTAGTAGACTGGAGACCAATAGGGTACTATGTGAAGGGGAAATCTCCGTATATACGGATGGATCGAAAATGGAATGCGGCACTGGCGCTGGCGTCTACTCTGAGCAGCTGAGTGTAGGGAAGTCGTTTAAGTTGCTAGATGTATGCAGCGTCTTCCAAGCGGAAATTCTGGCTGTGTTGTGAATATCTCACTTTACATTGACAGCCTGGCGCCCATAAAGGCGCTGGAATCGGTCACCATTAAATCGCGGTCGAGAAGTGCTGCAGGTACTTTGTAGTCAGAACAGTGTTCTGATTTGCTGGGTGCCAGGGCATAGTAATATACTAGCAAACGAAAGAGCGGACGAGTTTGCGAGATCGGGATCGTCGTCGAACGGTAGGGTTGAGGAGAATGTTTGTCCACCGATATGCGGCATCAAAGCGCGGTGAGCGTACAAATAAGGCGGCCAACTCTAGAGCCCTGTGGTCCGAGCTGTATAGTCAAAAAACTAGGAATATATTAACTTGGGATAGAGGAAGGCTGCGACTGCTCGTCGGAGCACTGAAGGGTCACTGTATGCTGGGGAAACACACTATGCGGCTAGAGCTAGCGGAGACGGACATGTGCAGGTTCTGCCATGATCTGTACGCTGTGGAGGACATCAATCACATCCTGTGTGAATGCCTAGGGATCGCTAGAAGGAGACTGATAACATCGACGATTTGAGGTCAATAGGGGTTGACAAACTGGACAGGTTCTGCAGGGAATTGGAGTGTTTTTGAGGGGATGGAACAGCCCACGAGAATCTGAAGGGATCGCAATGGGCCCGTATGGCGACTAGTGAGCGCGGTGGTTCTAGCACTGCGCCCCTTTTTAAACCTAAACCTAACCTAAAGGCGCCCATAGAGCGGGGCAATTGCCCCCACCTGTATTCTACCTTCCAGCATTTCAAAGACAATTTCGTCACTTGAATAGATAAGGACATTATTTTATTGGAAGACGTAATTGAATTTCACACTCAGAATTTTTTCTTCATAGAAATACACTAAATTTTATACGACTTATGAAAAATACAGGAAAACCCAAAGGTTTCCTGATGTAAAGTACCCATCTGGTCATATAGGTTTTTTTATACATCCTTTCGACTTTGTGCTCGGAAAGAGGGTGTTTCCAAATATTCAAAATTTTATGGTATGTTGATTAAAGTACCAAGATCAGAAGTATCATATTAGTAACACTAGTAGGTACGTAATGTTTTGTTAAACCACGGTTATCACTTTTTAGTTGCACTTTATTAATAAAAAGAATTGCTCAATTACGAAATGGTTAAAATTAAACTTCAAAAGTTTTTGAGCTAAAGCGATAAATTTACCCTACTGACCCCGCTTCTTCTGAGTATTTCCAACAGCCTGAACATGGTTACAACTAATTCCAAGTATTCATGTTGACTCACCAAAAAGCACTATTTTTTTTAAAGATTTTTGTATGGCAGCCTAAAACAGTATCTACATTTCACTCATCTTTCCAGTTTTGATGCTTTCAAAATAAGTGTAACTACATAGCCCCCTACCCCGAGAGTTTAATCAAAAAAGGTTTCATTCCCAATACGTTCCGTTCCGTAGTTATCGCTCCTTCGGGGAAAAATAGGAACCAGTTTTATTAAGAACTTATGTGTGGTAGCTAATTGAAAGAGTACCGCAATATTGTCAGTTCCTGCAATATTTAATTAAAAAAATTTATTTTTATTTTTTTAAATAGAACATAACTAAGTTTTGTATGCGATGTACCTGAAGAAGTTGGGCGATTTTACTTACTAACGGATTCTAAGTAAAATTTCAACTTCTCTGTATTTTTCATCTATCGCCTGATGGCTGATATTATTTTGCTGTGGCAGAAAAGGTTCAATTATTCTTAACTGAGTGAGATCCACTTTCATTCAATTCGTCACATGATAGCTTCCGAAATTGGAGACTTCTTTTATAAGCTACAGTTCTGCCCCTCCCTACGAAATGTTGTATGAGCGCCCATGGTCAACACTGCCTCATTTTTGACTCGATTTTCATACTGTTTGATTTTTTGAGTAGCTAGTCGTC
The DNA here is from genome assembly GCA_951812415.1 of Beris morrisii. Classification (NCBI taxonomy): domain Eukaryota; kingdom Metazoa; phylum Arthropoda; class Insecta; order Diptera; family Stratiomyidae; genus Beris; species Beris morrisii. The sequence continues at coordinate 112,369,142 of OX638312.1, read as the reverse complement.
TAACCTTTAATTTGATATGTGACACGTGACTATTCAAGAAAACGGTTTTTTGGAAAAAAAATGTTTGCACAAAAAATGGGAAGAAATGGCAAAAACTCGACGAATTACGCAAAAAACAAAATCAAATCGACCCTCAAAATATTAGTTGCTTTGAATATGGTCATTAGTAGCGTCCAGTAACTTGAACAAGGGGGCTAATTTTACATTATCATTTTTCAACAATGTTCGATTTGAAATTTCAACAAAATTTGCTACCCTCAAATATTATATTTTCACGTTTCAAGGTAGAAGTCAAAAATCATAAAACAAAAAATGTCCGTCTGTCCGCCGTATACGCCGTACCCCAAAGCGTTTGAAGGCTAATAGCTCACAAACCTATCTAGAAATTAAGTGAAAATTTTTTTGGTGGATTGATTGGGTGGACTTCTTAAAGTGGTGACTTTTTGGGAGTGACGGAGAGCGTTTTCGTCGAAAAACTTTGGTTTCTGTATCTCAAGAAGGCCGTATGTAGTTCAGTGGTATTTTACTCGCAATTGAAACGGAAGTGAGAGGAAAACAATTTTTCACAAAAATCTTGTTTTATATGTCAAGAAAAATTTTAGGTGGGATATTGAAATTTTTATGGGACTTAGAAGAATTGGTATTGAAGTTGTAGATGCATGTAATTAAATACGTTGCAAATTACGTGAAACCTGCATGTAGCTGCCATACAAAAGTCTTTGAAAAATGTGTTTATTCAACTTCCTTAGCCAATTGTAACCAAGAAATAATTTGGTCAGATAATCGAAATTTAATGCAAATTCTTTTCGAGTGGAATGTAGGTTAAGTTCGATAATGAGGAAGATTCATTTACTTCTTCGGGTAGTGCTTATATTGTTGCGTTTTATTATTTGCATTCAATACTTGTATATAATCGCACTACTGGCAACGCTGCCTAATTATAAATACAACTTGATCACTAAATCGCTTTAATACTCTCGCGTAACTGATCGTCGTCTCGCTGTGTGGTGAAAAATATATCTGGCTGCAAACTGTGCCTCGCTTATATACCGCAAGTGTTGAGTCGAGATCTTTTTCGCATATTCGGTGGTGTATGTGGAATGTTAGGGGAATGTAAGAGCAACCGTGAAAGGGAAATGTGATTATTCTCGAACACTATCAATGAAGTTTACAGATTTTTCGACGCCTTTCTCATTGAGTATTGCAAGGTGGCCAATCGGATGGTATTGGGAGGTTGTTGTTGTTCCCACTGGAAACTGATCGAGTTGCGCAGCTTGCCAGGGTAACCTGTAACAATATAAACGTCCGTGTTTTCGAATATTAGCCAAAAACTTGAGAAATTTTAAATTTTGCTAACTAGTGTAGTGTAGTGGATAGTTTCAATATTAATGTCCTTCAAATACGTGCTCAAACATTTTCCCTAATAAACTAAAAACTTGGTATGAAAATAGAACAAAGTTTGGCACAAGATTACAGAATTGAAAATGGAAGCAATTGTTCTTTGAGCCTAATTTTCCACTGTGGAACTATCGTGAAAAATATAACTAAGCTATCTCTGGAAGCAATTATCAACTTACTTTTTTATCCATTATAAGTCCTAAATGGATCTTAGATCCGACGTCAATTATCCTCCAATTTGGCTCCTTTCCATCTTCTCCACGGCGACAATGCTACCTGCCAACGTATTACAGTCAAAACTCCTACAGATGAAGTCACGTTTTCCAACCGAGGAATGTCGAAATCAATTGCCCTTGCCAATTTATTGGCAAAAAGAAAATCAGTGTGGGATCGGCCCACATTTTCGCCGACTTTTCCGTCGTATGCCTGCCTACCGGGAAAATTTCACCGAGCCAAATTAAAGAGCCAGCCTAAACTTGACTTTATTTATGTATGTCCTATTTGTTAGCATGTCTTCGATCTGATTCCGATTGAAATGAGGAGGTAAAAGTCAAGGTGTGGTGCTCCGCCGTGGCATTTTTCTGGCACGTATCAGTTTTCTCTCCATAATTTGATTGCCTATGCGAATTGCGTAAGGTACAGGTTTTTATGGATAGGGTATGAGGTAGTCAAAATATTTAAATTGGACTGCGGTTCGAATCCGTACTGTTTGGATCCCCCTGGGTCTATGGGGATTGGGGGCGATCTCCATGGGTCTATGCGGATTGGGGGCGGTAATGGTAGACGCAATCACGCACAACAAACCCACTTTCGTTGATAAGTTATAAAGACTGTAATTTATTGGAAGGAAGGACGGAGTTGTGCTTCGTCGAGTCTTTAATTTAATATTTAGGGGGTGGTTTCGCGAAAGGAACGAGAAGTTTTGTGATAGCAAACTTGATTATGGCTTCTCGAATTAATACAGTAATTACAGGATTAAAATCGTATACAAAACATACCGTAATAAAGACCGGAGATTCTTATCGAATTATATTGTCTTTATTGTGGGATTTCTGAAATTAGGCACTTCTTGTCCGAAATTTATCCCATTTCGCTTTATTATTCCAATAATAAAATTTATTTTTTTCGTGACATTGAGTAATTTCAGGGTTCTACAGTGCAGTCAACAATTCCGCAGAAATGAGTAGGTTTAGGTTTATAATTATTAAAACCCTGAATGGTATAAATGTGGGTTCCATGAATGTAAACTACTTGCGCACTTTTTGTATAATACTATAGATAAAAGCTGTAGCAAATTATTGCTTTAATACAGCCACAAAGGAACCGAACCTTGAGTGAAAAAAAGTTATGTAATATTATTAGCCCAAATACTGTTGCTATCCATCCGCCAATCGATCCATACGTCGACTTGTCCGTAGCTTCCATACGTAAGTTCTTAAAAAGAGTGCTCATTCGTATTCCACAATAACTACTATTCCAAAACAGCGTTCGGCCAAAAATTTAAAACTTTGCTACTTATATCTCAGGAACGGCTTATGCTAGAAAGTTGAAACGTGTTACGTATATGTAGATGAACTTCAGGAGTAATAAAAGCAAAAAAAGTTCAGATTTTCATTTCAAAGAAATGTCCATGAAAAGGATTTTTTTCCGAATATTTACGAATATCGTTATATCTTTTAGGAATGTCGAGTTATCAAATTAATTTTACTTTTGGGTGCTCTATATAAAGCGTGTTACAATAACTCGTTCCGAAGTTTATTGAGAACCACGCTTCAACGTCAAATAATTTTTGACATTTAGCTAGTTTAGTCTTTGGCAAATTGATGATAATGTGCATCATGAAAAATGCATTCCATGCTCTTTGCTATTTTTTTGGTTAGCATTATCATCCTACCTAAAGAGCAATTGAGCAAATTGTGAAAAAATTTCAAGAAACTGGGTCTGTGGCGGATGTGAAACACCATTGCGTTCATCGGAAAACATTGCTGCAGTTCGTGAGTGCGTGGCAGACAGACCAAACACCTCCATTCGCCGTGGCGCACAGGAATTGCACTTGTCCTCTGCCACTTTGCATCGGATTTTGTCAAAGGAGATGTTCCTGCATGGCTACAAAATCCAACTGATCCAAGAACTGAAGCCTACTGACCAATTGAAGCGCCATAGCTCCCCGGGCTAATAATCTACTGAAACAGCTAAATCAGTTGACCACCGAGATAGTGCGATTTCACTCCGTTGGACATCTTCCTTTGCGGTTATCTCAAAAGCTAGGTTTACGCCTATAAACTCACCACCATTCAACAACTGAAGGACGAGGTAACAAACCATATTGAAGCAATTATGCCGTGATATCATCAAAAAGAAACAAACGGGTCGAGGTGTACCGTAGGAGCCATGGCGAGCATTTCAGTGATATTCTTTTCCATACTTAATTGCCATGGACCAAACAACATTTCTTAATATAAATTTCAATCACTCTATTATCAATTTGTTTTTAACTTAGTTTTAACCTAGAAATCGTTTTCCTAATTTTTCGATATCCAATCCCTACGGGGACGGAAAGTGGTTGTGTACATTTTCACGAATTCCGATATATTTCTTAGGTCTAATGAGATACCGAGTTTACTTTCACTTCTAAAGGCTTTCAATTTGAGTAGAGAAAAAACCCGGTTTAAGCGTTTTTAGATATTAAACCTCCTGGGGATGTAAGGTATTGTTCAAGCTTTCACGAATTCCGACAAATCTATTAGGTTTAATGAGATCGAATTCGCTTTTACTTCGGTAGGCTTTATATATTACAATCTAAAAATAAATCTCAGGATTTTGCGATATTCAAAAGAGAGTGTAATATAATTGCATACCGTTTTACGAATTTCGAATCAGGTTCGTTTTTTATTTTAACGGGCTTTCTATATAATCGCCTAAAAATCGGTTTAAAATGTTTTTGCATTTAACACTTAAAGGCTGTATCCATTTTTTGTCCCCATTGCTTTTATTGAAAATGGATAAAAATATAACGCAGTGTCGATCGGCTGCAAGCCAATCGTATGATACTCTAGATGAAATACTGAACTCCGATTTGCATTTTAGTTGGGAATATATCAAAAGAATGAGGAGTGCACATACAATTATTTCATGACTATTGTATAGTGGCTACTCGATGAATGTTTAAACGATTTCTTGGGTTATAATGAGTTCCACAAATTAAGTTCGGACATTTTTATAGAATTTTTTTTATGACAACTATTTTTCATATTAATACTTTCAGTTGCGATTATTATAAAATCAACGTATTCAAAATTTCAAAGTCGTAACTTAAAGCGTTCTAAAGTTATCGTTTAATATTGGTGAACACGTTTTTTAAGGACTTTTGTATGACAGCTACCCGAAGGAGTCAACGGATGGCGCTAATTAATGAACTCCGTCTTGCTTTTAATATAAAACTAATGCCTGTAAAATTTTTAATCCCTGCTTTAACTCGTACTAGAGTTATAGTAGATTCTGTAACTTGCATACATTTTTGAAGGATTTTTGTAGGCTGCTACACGAAGGACTCATTTCGATTTATGGAACTTTCGCTTCAAACATTGCAAACTTTAAGTGTGCAAAATTTCAAGTTCCTAACTTGAAGTATTCGAGCAATAATTGTGAATACGTGTTTTCAGGACTCTTGTATGGGAGGTACCCGAAGGAGTGGAAGGATATCGCCCATTAACGAACTTAGCCTTACTTTTTCTATTTTACAGGTGGTGACAAAATTTCAACTTCCTAGGCCTTGAGTTATCGTGCAAACGGACGGACGGACAGAAGGACAGACGGACGGACAAACGGACGGACGGACAGCAAACGGATTTGGAGTTTTTGGTCACAACTGAACACAAAAAAAACTTTTTCTCGTCTGAGGCTCGGTTCTATGCATTACAAACTTTTCGGGCTGGATTAAACTTATAATACTCTATATGATTTCATCTAGGGTATAAAAATGTCCCAAAAGTCTGGGCGCAACTTTATCATTTTTTGGTTAGAATTTTGGGTAGGTTCCAAATAGCCTTCTTTGGGTTGTCAGTCACACAGGAACCTACACTACATCTTAGCATTCAACGTGCTTCGGACTTCTACTCATAAAATAATAAAGTTGCGCCCAGACTGTTGGCAGATATTATTTTGATTTTCTACTGATGCAGAACAAATTTTCATTACTGAAAATCTTACAAAAAATGTTAAAAATTTGGACACATCAAAGTTCAGTTATTTGAAGGGATTTAAAAATCGTTCCAATGTACAGGAAATCCAGTAGATTTCGAGAAATAAAGCCCATAGAATAAGAGCGAATTCGTTATCTCATTCGATTCGATTTACATAACCTTCCGGGATGAATACCGAAAATATTTAAATCGGTTTCTTGGTGATTATATTAATTACTTAAAAGTCAAAAAGTGCTCTTACACGAGCGATTAAAATTGCTCAATTTGCAGCAATTCCAGACAATTTTGACGTCACGAAAACATACAGCAACATTCAGCAACATCAGCAATTGACGATATAGATCAATTGGTGGTCAACTCGGTGCTCAGCAGTGACCAGCGATATGAAGCAATACTCAGCAATTTGACAATAAGATCATACACCGACAATTCAGTCTATGAACAACACAAAAGTAAACTTGACAAACAAATTTAAAACATAAAATAAGACTTGGAAATATTTGAATTCCAAGGCATTATAATACGAAACTTGACAAATAAATGCAAAACTCAAAACAAAACTTAACAATAGAATCACCGAACAAGGATAATCGCTCGGAATTTTCCAAGCTAATGGAAATACAGCAACTATAGGGCGAGCAATACCAGCAATCTGTGAAAATATTGCCACAATGCCGAAATATTGCCGCAACTGGCATGATATTGCACTGTATTGCTCCATTAATCGCTCTAATAGTTTTGGCAATAGTCGTCGGGCAATCAATTGCTTGAAAAATTGATTGTGTAAGAGCACCTAAAGCGAATTTGAAATTTCATAAGACCTAAAAAATATGTCGGAATTCGTAAAAACGTACTCATCTCTTAGACTCCATCTTAGATTTTGAATATCAAAAAATCTTGAAAATTGTTTGTAACGAACATGATGAAGTGAAATTGATTCTATACCTCGACAGACCTACAAGATCTGACGAAATTCGTAAGAATCTAGAAGAAAAAAACATTTTCACTTGCAATTGGTTTACCCTATCTCCGAACGCCACTGCAAATATAAACTTTCGTGCTTCACCGCCGACATCAAAAATTTTCCGTCTAGCGTACTCCACCTGTTGATATTATTTACACAAACCAAAAACATCCCCTCTTACAAATTGTATTAATTATATATACACATACAGCCTACAAACAATCTTTGAATTTCAATTTTGTGGCATAAACCAGGCGATATGGGTTTTAAAATGATACCACCATTAGAGCGTTTCGAAAGCATTGTTCCGATAGACCCAGAACTCAGCACCGATATGGACCATTTTTTCACCTCACTGTCGTAGTTCTATGTAAATTTCAGGTTTTAAATCCCTATCAAAAGCGATTCTCGAGATACAGAAACCAACATCTTTCACCTGAAACACACACAAATTAATTATTACAATAGTACGAGTAGGGAAAGGTGTCACCACTTATTGAAAACAAACAACTAAATTTTCGATCCATGTTCGTCCATTCTATCGGCAACTACCTTTATCAATCAACTGATTGTGCGTGCTGTGCATTTTTGTGTATAACCATTAAGAATGGTTGAGATCTTCATGGATGTTTCGAGAAAGCTCGATTGATTTAGCAATTTTAGTTAACAGGGCATAACTAAAATTCAATTCACTTAGAAGATAGTCTTGCAATTAGTAGGCTTTATGTGTTTCAGATAACATTGTTCTAATTATAGGTAGTATGAGAAGTCTTGTTGCAAGACTCGGTCATGATGGGCCGCAACAAAAGGTGAAATAGTCAGATTTGAAATTCCCAACCCAACGTCTTTGATGTGGCTGAAATAACTACCCTATGAAATTATTATTCAGTCACTTTTTGAAATCGTCGAACCGAAAAGACAAACATATCTTCAAAACGGGAGTATCAAAGGAGTGAGGAAAACCCATTCGACCACTTTACGGCTAATCAAATGGCATCTTGTAAAGGAACAGGATGGGGGAGACAAACTCTTTTGTGGGTCATCAAATCAGTTTACCCAGGACATGAGTAGAATATTCAACAGAATGTCAATAAAAGCGACGTACAAATGGCTGAAGGGACACAACCGAGGAACATTCTCCATTTTTTTTAGGATATGCTGTTCAATCCAGAAATCATTGTGTAGTCCTCGATTCAAGGATAAAATGTAGATATTTAGGATTCCAGGAACATCAACATGTTGTATGCGAGGGAATCCTAGAAAGCTAGGAGCAAAGCCTTGTGAGGGTTGTTGCTTCTGGCTGGACTTTCACCGTTGTCCACTTACGCTTTATTACCTTACCGAGATTGATAATGGGCGCAGAAAAAGCAGATGAAGCTGGATTGGACGGTAGCGATGAAGGAGCCATCCTCACGTACCTTGGAAAACAAATCGAGTTGTACCCGGTAAGAAAACGATAGAAGTCGTTGGACTATCGACTGTTCAATAAAAACACGTTCCAGATTATCGAATTTCGTTCCCGGATTGGATATTTACAGTGTTTCGTGTTTCGGCAGAACCGAAACGAACACATTACCAATCAAAATCTTGATGCGATGTGTGTACTATCGTTTGTCCTTAGTCCTTTTGTGAGTGGTGTTCGGCAATTGACGAACAAGAAGTGGTCTAAGCTTACGTGAGTGGAATACAAGTGGGGAACGATAGACTCACTAATCACATGATGGGTGGACCTTTTTTCTGAACACGAAAACAAAATATCCTTAGTTGTAGGTGGTTTAGTACATCGAGAGGATACTTATTGCTCCGAAAGCTGTTTGTGTAGTTATTTTTCCCGATTTCCTTTTTCGCTTTCAAAGAAATAATAAGTAGGGAATTCGCAAGCAGGGATCGTTAGATGTTTTCAGGAATAAAAGTTAATGAACTGTGGTAATTGGTGCTTAACTTTATTTTATTTTTCTTGCCTTTTTCTGGCTGATAATAGAAGTTTTTTCCGTAACGATGGTTTTTCCTTGAAAAGTAAGTATACAAATATTGAGTCTGATGACACAAAGGTCATACCATGACCAAGTTATAAATTGTACGAAAAACTCTCGTAAATAAGCCTGACAAGGTACGGAGCAACCTTTTTTAAATTTGGTGACCGTTCGTAACAAAAAAGTTCTCACAGGAATATGCTTCCGTGCATTTCAGGTATCACAAAAGTCCCTTTCCTGAAGGTCATTTAATTTAGCTGCTTTTTCATTAATGCAATCGAAGTGGAATTTACGAATTTAATTACAACGACTAAAGCTTAGACAGGGTAGGCTAGTTAAGCACATGGCCCGAAATTCATTAGTTCTTATAGACGGGGAATGAATGTTCTGCTCTTCAGGGCTCTCTCGTAGAATCCATTCAGGTCCCACTAGGGACTGTTAAGCGGCAAATATGCACCCACTTTCTCACAAACGCCAAATTTAGATAGAGATGACGGACCAACTGCGTCATATCTGGGAAGATACGCTCATCCTACTGCCGGAGAAGAACAGATGAACTCTTGAGCAGGACCCCTGTGGCCGTTTTCAGAGTCACGGCAGTCAGCACGGGTTACTGGCCGATCGGCGGGTATTCCCTTTAATGTCAATTGCTGCAGCTGTGGGGATGCAAATAAGATGGAAACTGTTATCCACCTTCTTTGCGAGTGGCACGCCCTAGCTAGAGCCAGACTTCGCGCACTAAGCAAACCCTTCTTCAATAACCTTCATGAGATCTCGAAAAACAAGATTGGAGAACTGATTACCTTTTTGAACAGCTCTGGATGGATATGATAATCCATTCAAGCACCAGGTCTCTGTAAAACTATGTATCTGCTTCATCAGCACTCTACGACTAGGTTAAACGAGCTGTGGTATCAAAACGGCGCTTCCTGCGCTAATTGGGCCCTGTTTTCGGCAGACGGGCCACCACGTAAACCAACCAACCAGGGGAATGAATACCAGTTAATTGTTCTCGTTTGATTTCTGTCGTACTATAATACAACATTGGAGGCTTTTCGAGGCTTCCGTCAAAATAAGTATGTGGTTTTAGGAGAGAATGGACGTGCAGACCTTTCTCTTATACCAACTTCTCAGCAGAAAGCCGCACCTACCAGTGACTTAAGTAAACGACGTAGGTTGGGTACGTACCCATGGTACAAATACCGACTTCGTCACCAATTCACAGTTCGTTTAGTGTTCGGAAGCATGTAACCAATCTTGTGGTTAAGCGTTTGATTTGGTTTAATTTAGATTTCTTTTGTTCCGTATCGTATGTAAATCGACGTATAAATTTACTGTCACGAGCACAGTATATGATATGTGAACTTTTAGGTGATATTGAAATGTTGAATTGATAGTGGAGTGATGAAGTAATAGTAAAGTGGTGAAATGATAGTTAAGTTTCTTAGAACGTTCTATGATACAAAACCACCGTAGGATACGTTCGTAGGTTTTGTACCAAATCCACGTAACTATGGAATTTAACGATAATACCACCGTACGTTTTTCAATTACCTTTACATAGGAGCTGTGGGAAGGACTCAACCGATTCTTAGCATACTCCCTACATCCACACCCTCAAAATTGTTTTCTCCGCTAGAGGTCTACTGGTCCTAACTCCTGTAAAAATTTCAAGATCATACCTGATACGGTTCATGAGATATAAAAATTTAATTTTTTGAAAAATGGCTCTCTCCACCTTCAGCGCCTCAAAAATTTTACATTCAGTAGACTCCAGTGGTAATTATATATACAGAAACCAAATTTTATCTTCGTAGCACAATTGAGTTGGAAGATATTGTAATTCAAAATTGTTCACCCTCCACCCCCATACCTCACTACTCCCCTTAAAAATATCTAATCTTCTAGTATCCCTTAATACAACTACAAAATTTCGGCCATCTGAGATCAATCGTTCAGGAGATATGGATTTTAGAATCTTTCAATCCCAGCTTTCAAGCGTTTTTGACGCATTGTTTCCCCCCCCCCCCCTACTCGCACACCTCTCAACCCCTATCGACTATTTTTTTGCAAATGGGTCCACTATCATAGTACTTCATAAGTTCCAACTTTCAGCCTCCTACCATAAGCGGTTCCTGAGATCTAGAAACCAAAATTTTTCATCTAAAACACTCCCCCTCCTCCCCCCTTACACCACCACCCCTCCAAAAGGTAACACTCGTGGGCGTTCACACACTCTACCTACCATCAAAATTTCAACTTAATATCTCAAGGGGTTTGTGAGCTACGCACCTTCAAACGGTTTTGCATACGGCGTACGGCGTATACGGCGGACAGACGGAAATTTTTTTTTTTTTGCTTTTTTGGGGTTTACTAGTGCTAAAACGTGTAAATACAAAATTTCAGGGTATTAAAAAATATTAAAGAAAAATTAGCAGCTGGAGGACGCGACCTTTTGGGCTGTCGCGCCATTGATGATGATGAGCTCAATGTGCTTGGAAGCTACGAGTCTTCAAACGATTTCGCGCAAGGCGTACGACATGCAGACGAATTTAAATTTCTTTTTGTGTTCTTGGTGTCTGCTTGTAATTTTTTTTTTAAATCAATCACTATACTTTATTATATTAAAATAATAAAGAAAAGGATTGAATTCATAAGCTTCTGATTGTTAAAAACTACTAGTATCGTTCACATTCTTTGACGTGCTTTCGTTTCGAATTGAATCATTGTTATTGTTCGTAGAGAGATTTGACTTTATTTTTTCGATCACCGGTCCATAATTGATAGTGATCGGTCGATAATATCATATCTTTTGAAGTCATATTCACAAAATCACTATACACCAATATTTTTTATACACTTAAACTAGTATTACACTGTATGCCAGGCGGTCAAATATTTGACCATTTTCCCTGTCAAATGCTGTTAGATGGTGTCAGATAATGTAATGGTCAAATGCTGTTTGACAAAATGTTTCATTTGACCATTTGACCATCAATCTGACCAATCTGACCGTTTGCGATTTCTGGAAAAACAATTGTGTCAAATGGGTCAAATGGGAAATGTCATTCGTGAACATTACATTTTTTGTGGCAATCTCTTAAACAAATAGAAATAAGTAATAATAATTAATTAATTATTTTAAGTACTGGAGTTCGGTTTTTTTGTTTGTGCGATGTCTGCCAACGAATTGGCAGCCGATGTGATAGCTGTGAACAGCAATGAAAGCAAGAATCGGGTAGAAACCCCCAAGATACGAAAAAGGATTTCAAAATGTGTTCAGTGCGTTTGACCGTTTGACACGAAGAGAAAATTTTACGATTTTGTCAAATGTGTCAGATAGTGTAATATCGCAATCGGTCAGCGTGCCAAACAGTGGCGGTCATATTGCTTGTTCAAGGGGGGTCCATTGAAGTTCAGTAGATTTTGTAGAGAAAATAGGTGAGGTAGCTACCCGTTAACGCAGCGTGGATGAAGGAATTTCAGAATATTAAAAAGTATTAACATTGCTCTGAAGGGATTTCTTTAACATCGTACAATTTATCAACTGATTGTATGATTGTAAGTCCTTAAGCAATGGGAAATTGAATAGCACGGGTAGGAGCTAGAAAATAAAATTAATTGATTTCAAAGCTTGGTAAACATAATTTTCGATTTCAGTAGAAATCGATGTCGATCTCGATTTCGGAAAAATTTAGAAGCCCAAGCAGACTTCAAGATATCTTACACGTATGAGAAAATTTCGAGATTTCGCCAAATCCAGTTTGAAATCTTTGGATGTAAATTAGCTGTTTTTTGAGACCACTAGAAAAGTAGTGTATTAAATTCTTATTGGTTCTACTATCATACATATTTGATGAAACTCAATATTGGGCATTAAAATCCGAACCCTATATCTCATAATCTAAAGACTTCAGGCCCGATGAAGAAGTGATCACCCCAATTATTAAGTTATCCTACAATACTTAAAATCTACGAAAGAAATATTTTATGTCAATGTTATTTATTAGGTATATATACATATTCACTGAGTCTCCTTATTGATTCGATCTATAGTTAAGATGACTGCCACCATAACCTAACCTAACCTACTCTCCTAATTCAAAAATTTAAAAAACCAAACTCGAAAATTCTCTAAAACTATTTTCAATTATAATAACTTCATAAGCAGTATCTTATACCTGATTTACTTCGCAAGATTTTGACAAGTATTACTTTATTATTTTAATAATAAAGTATTTTAGTATAGTACAGATTTTGAAATCTCGAAAAGTGTTTACAACGCTATGAAGACATTTGTTTGACAACGACTCTGATGATAAAATTTTTAATTTATTTTGTAAGAGTTAACATTTGGAAACGAGGAAATTTAAATTGAATGAACAAGAGTCGAAAGCTTGCATTATCATGCAATTTGAAATTTTGTAATATTTTATACAGGTAGTTGTGGTGACAGATAATTTGAGGGCTGTTCAGTGACTATTATTTGTATTGAGGATTTTTTTCCCAAAGATTTTTTTCGCGGTACCTCTTATAATGATTCTAATTAGTGTAAAAAATATATGTTTTAAGTTTCACCCCGATCAGAAAAAAAAATTAGATTCCGAAAAATGGGTCCTGAAGTATTGACAAAACGGCCAAATAATATTATTCTGTGGATGGTTGTAGTTTTAAATATATAGGTTATGTACCATCGGAAATACCATCTAGTGGTCGTAATGAGAAAGTGAAGTTTTTCATATTCAATCGGTTTCGACCGTATTTTTATAATGGTTAATAATACGAAGTTAGTATCGACGGCAAAATGATCAGATTTCTAATGCTCAATATTATATTATAGAAAGAGGAAACGGTTTAGAAAGTCCTTCATCAAGTACGAAATCAAAAACTTTGACGGATTAGTGATTAAATGTAAAACATCATCTTTTTCGTCCTTGCTGAAGGACTCCTTTTTTTCTTTGTTTCATAACATTGTGCACTCTAAAAGACTTCGTTTCGTTTACCGTTCCAAAGTTACGTTCAAAAATTTATTTTTTAAGAAAAACTTCAATTGCTGAATTTAGGCACTAGATGGTATTTTCGATGGTACACCACCTATATATATTTAGAGTTACAATCACCCACAGAATAATACTGTACTTGGCCCTATGTCGATATCTTGGGAGTTTCCGGAGTTTTATACAATTTTGGTTTCTTTAAGGTTCTTGAGACACGTATTCCCATATATTATCGACATGAAACTTAAAACGTATTTTTTTACACTAATTCGAGCCTGATGGGTGCTGCGAAAAAAAACAAATTTTTAAATTGAGTGATTAGCTTTGATTAGGGTTTGAACTACCCTTTTTACCCGAGTAGATTTCAAATTCATCCAAATATGGGAAATATATTAGAATTCGATAGAATCGAAATCGAAATCTCAACATTTCGAAAAATCAAGTTTTAAATCTTTGGATGTAAATCAGTTATTAATATGTAATAGTTACTGTAAATATTCATAATTAAGTTCTTACAGCTGATTTCTCTCGTGATTTCGACAAAACTATTAACATTACTGGATTACCGATAAATTTCAATAAGTTTTATTTATATCTGCTCTGGTGACTAGGTTTTTTGAAAACATAGTTCAAAATCCACTCAAAACGACCTGGATAGCAATGATATTATGTTTTGCTGCATTTACCACAACTTACGTTTTAATCTAGGATTAGGAAGCACATAATGACAATTGTCCAAGCATAATCCAAATCCAAATTTTTCAAAATTGGTTTCAAACAGTAAAAGCTACTTCCTTAACAGAACACATCACAACCCAACGATTGATTATATATATATATTTATATTCGAAATTTTATTACTTTTCGATTGAAATATTTTTAATTAGACACAGTCTTCTTTTTAATCAGGAGACAAAGACAAAAGAAGGATTAAAGAAAGACATAAGGTGGAATCCGATTTTACTTTATTAAGTGCATTATACTTTATTAAGTGTATCTATTAATCTTATAGTCTCATATAATTTTTCTTTAAAGCAGAAGGGATAAAGTAATCACGGGTTACCTATGACCGCCACTGGTGCCAAATGGATATTTGACATCATATGCGGTCAAATTTTTATGGTCAAATATTTGACCGCCTGGCATACAGTGTAATACTAGCTTTACGCACGCTTGATAGCTGGAAAACAAATGAAGTTGGAGATTGGAGATCAACACTAATCCAGCAGTATGAAAAGGCCTTCACAGACTTTCGTTCAACGCTACTATACTCTAGCTTTTTCGTGCTGATGAATAGACGCGTTAAGATGAATTGGAAATTGACTTCCGACTACAGTGACAGTCTCAGACTAGTGAAGAATGAAAACGTTAAGAGATTGCCTGAAAATCTGCGATACTTTTCTAGAAACTATTCGATATTTGGATAGCCTTCTAATGATTTTATAATACTTCGTCTTAAATAAAGAAAGCATCCTATTATGTGTAATTATAATTTTCTAGGTGAGCTAACCATTTCGGAGGGGGTTTTATCCCCAAACCCCCTGTTACTACGCCACTGACAGACGGGCAAACGGTCAGATTGACAGACAAAAAGACTGACGAACGTACGGACTGCACACGTTTATGGAAATTAGCGTCAACTAAACAGAAATAATATACAGCTTTTAATCGTCGGAGGCTCGATTCTATGATACAAACTTTTGAGCTATATTAAACTCTACATATTTAATCTAGAGCATGAAATGATATGGAAAGTACAAACAACCATTATTTTATCCAAAGAAAACCCAAACGGAATTACTAAAATTACAATTTGAAATCAATATAACGTTTAAGCCGTTTCACGAAGGAGCAGCATGGGATTCCTAGCAGATTTCCATTCACTGTTATCAATTGAGGATTGAATCCCCACCATCATCACTTTTTAGTGATTAAAATCACGTAATTACAAATTCGATTACTCACTATCGCTATATCTTTTGCGGTTATCCGCAAACTCGTCTCATCCTTGTTAACGTGTAGTTTTAATTAAATTTCAATCAAACGCAGAACCGTCACTCTCACGGACTTGTTCCGAATAATAATAAAAGCGGGATTCGGAGTGGAAATAGAAGTGGGATTTTTGTGGGTTTCGGGTCGATTCGTTTTGTCTACAATTGAGCGTCATTTGCCTGTAACTGTAAAGCCACTAATGAAATTCTTTCCAATTCATCGCCGAAAAAAAAACTCCAACAAAATGTCCCCTTTTTTCAAATTCTATGTTCACTATGCAGTTTGAAAGCGTTACAAATAAAGGCGAATACCGAAAAGAGGAAGCTTTACAGCGAAGCGAATTGATGAAGTTCATTTCCAATCAATGAGTTCTTCAATTTGTAAATTGAACGATGGGAAGAACGAAGAAAGGACGATGCCGAAAGTGAAAGTATTTAATTTGCACGAACATCCTTAATGTAATTATTTACCCGGTTCGAGTGGAATATATTTTTCGATTAGAAAAGTGGCAGTAATTACTTGCTCCTTTGTGACTGAACCTTTATCTTTCTTCGTTCGGAAAACAGGTAAATCTGATTCGGCCCTTTCTGCAGGCTAAATGTTAATTGGGACGAACGACTGACGAGTAATTGCATTCATTCATATTTTCGACTTGAATAACGACTTTCTACTGAATTTTGGACATTAGCATCAAGAATCCACGATATTGACGTCGCTAAAGGACGAACTGAAATTTATTTTTCACTAGTTTTTAGAAACTTTTGATGATAGCGGCAAGTGCCCTATTAGTCCAAAGGAAGGATTACTTACCTCTGTCATGGACTTCTATTTAAAACCCAGCTTGTATTTCAAAATGATTAGTAGACTCAATCCTAAAGCATTATTGTATCCTTGTTAGATGAATTGCTCAATGTTTAAATATGGCCTAACTATGATTTTATCGTTTTCAAGGATCGTTGCATTGCATTGTGTAGAACCAAAGCATTTTCCTGGACAAAGAACCAAAGCATATTCCCGGATAAAGAACCAATGCTTCTACAATATTACCCGAGGATTGAGATGACTACCCTGCTAGTTTCTATCAAATATTGTTCGATTGAAAATACCGCAGAGCATCCTGTTTTAGTCAGAAATTCTGTACGAATCGGGTTATTATTCAAACAATATGCTCCAAGGATACTCACTAAATTTTGAACCTACCTCAATGATGTGTTCGAGAAGTAGGCGAAACTGTTAAATTGATATTGTTCTGTAAACGAATGGATGCTGAAATTTCGATCAGGGACCGAAGTACCTATAGATATTATGTTCGTGGCCTATTGTGTAGCAATTACTATTCGATTAAGAACAAAAGGTATCGAAATATTCCATTCATGATTTACCTACAGAACCAGGAACCTGGTCCTGTTCAGATCTCTACAGATGGAAATTTCTAGATATTTCAACAAACTTCAATCAATGCAACAAACAAAGCGTCAGTATTGCCGCACAGCAATAACCTTGCAACAGAAGTTTTATACGATCAAAAATCTAGTTAGCTAGAAGATGATTCAACTAATAACAACATGCAGCCCGATAATTTAGATTGACGAAATGCAGAACGATAAAATTCAAATTGAACAAAATGCATATTGTTTAAAATACAGAATTGGCTGAAAAATCTGCCAACAGTCTGGGCGCAACTTTATTATTTTTCGATTAGAAGTCCGGAACGCGCTTAATGCTGCGATGCTGTGCAGGTTACTATGCGACTAACAACCTAAAAAATAACGTTCCAAGTAGTCTCCTGGTTATTCTTTAGGTTGCCAGTTGCATAGTAAAGTGAATTCCAAATTTCAATAGACCTAAGAAATATAACGGAATTCATGAATATGCACACAACCACTTTACACCCCGTTAGGGGTTGAATATCGAAAAATTTGGAAGAAAGTTTCTAGGCGCTTATAGAAAGAGCCCGCAGAAGTAAAATTGCTTTGATAGCTCGACATGTCTAAAAGTTTTAACCAATTTCATGAAAATGTGGATTCACGGACATTTTTTTTACTCAACTTCAGAGCGCCAATGAAAATCTGAACTTTTTTTTTGCTCTAATTACTCTAGTAGCGCATCTACATATACGTTCTAAGTTTCAACTTTCTAGCATAAGTTGTTTCTGAGATATAAAAAACCACCCCTCACCACCGTACCTTGCAATATCTATCAGAAATTTTATTTTTTCCTATATAATCGTAAATTTTTAGCTTTCTATTCATTACGGTTTTTGAGAAATAAAAATCAGAATCTTTTCCTTTCTACCCCCTTTCACCATCACCATCACCATCACCCCCAATATCCACACCCCCAAAAATTCTTTCCCTACTAGAGGTCTACTGACCCCAACTCCTGTAAAATTTTCAAAATCATATCTGGTACGGTTTTTGAGATATAAAAATTACATTTTTTGAAAAATTGCTATCGCCCGACTTTCATTCTCCACCTCCCCCTCAAAAAAAACTACTTTTTGTAATCCAATATACAGAAACCAAAATTTATCTTCCTGGTGTAATTGGTTCGGAAGATATTGTAATCCAAATTTTTTTCAAACGATTTTGCATACGGCGGACGGCGTAGTGCGTCTACGGCGGATAGACGGACAATTTTTTTTTTGCTTTTTTGGTGTTTACTAGTTCTAAAACGTAAAAATACAAAATTGCAGGGTAGCAATTTTTTTGGAAATTTCAGGGCGATCACAATACTTTATTATTAAAACATACAGCAGTCACGATCGGCTGCTAGCCAATCGTATGATACTCTAGATGAAATTCTGAACTCCGATTGTATATTGGGGATAAAGTAGAATTACGTGTGTGCATGTTGCATGTCCTTTATTAAGGACTCTCATTTGCAGGGCCACCCTAACCACAGGGCTAAATGGGCTATAACCCTGTGGCGCAAGCCTTTTGGGGGCGGCAATTTTTATTGATGTTATGTTTTAAAATTTTTAGAAAATACTGGCCACAAGAGCACAGAAATCGAAGATTTGTATTTTAAAGCTATTATCTAATTTAGATATTAATGGAAGATTGTAGAGGACAATCTTATGATAATGCCTCAAATATGTTGGGTATATACAGCGGCCTCCAAGCGCGCATTAAATCTAAAAACAATCTTGTCATTTACGTACCCTGTGCAGCACATTCTTTAAATTTAATTGGAGAGTTGGCGATGGAATGCTGCGTACAAGCAACTAAATTATTTTTTTTTTACAAAATCTATATAATTTCTTTGCCACGTCAACATCAAGATGGAAAATTTTTTAAGTTACGCTAGCGGCAAAAAACAAAAACAGAGCCCAAAAAATTAAGCGACACTCGTTGGTCAGCAAGAGCTGATTCAGTGAAGGCAGTGGTTTTCGGTTATAAAAATTTTAAAGATGCTTTGAATAAAATTTTCGAAGATAATTTTCAAAAGCCTGCAACAAAAGTTGAAGCTGAGGGGTTGTTAAATGAGTTCAACTCACTGGAAACTGCTATTATAGTAGCAATTTGGGGCGAAATATTAGAAATCAGAGATCACACTAATATATCACTTCGAAAAGTTGATACTACTATTGAAAACATTATTTGATAATTACGCTTCTTTAGAAATATTTGTACAGTCGAAACGAAATACAGAATCATTTCACCTTTACAAATCCGAAGGTATAAAATTTGCTAGTTTTGAAACTTTTATATTTTGTATTTGCCGCTTCCACTAGCCATCAAAATTGTATTTTGTATTGTATTTTTAGTAGCCCACGGGCGCCGAATATCTTAGGACGGCCCTGCCCATTTTATTGCTACTCAAACCTAAAAGACAATATTCAGTGTTTAATTTCATATCTTGAACTGGGTGATTCACCGAAAAAAATTTTCTGTTTTGAAGGACTTTCACATGGAGGTGCAGGAAGGATTCACTCGATTTCTTACATATTTATCCTTTTCCTTGGAACCATTTAAAAATTAATGTGTTCAAAATTTCAAATTCGTAGCTTGAAGCGTCAAGCGGATTTTAAGTATAACCGGATAACGTATTAGTATTTCTCTTTGCCAAAAAATTAAACATTCTTGGATTTTTGTTAAAAAAAATTTAAGAACTATTTTACAGCTACTTTCAAATATAGGACCCCGTGAGCTTGTTCTATACTCAACCTATTTCCAAATGAATTCTAGAAGGAAATGTGCGGACTAGACAGGATTCAACATTTTGAAGCTCTCTAGAGGGAGCAGTAAGCATTCCTTTGGGAGGTGTTAAGGAGTTGATACTACTACACTTCCCATCAATGACCAATTCCGGGTGAAGCACAGTAGCCGCACTTTTATCACATCTCATATGGTCCAGAATCTGTCGCGCGTAATGCCCAATATCGGTATGACGGACCTCTTCCAGATCTTCAAGAATTATCTAGAAAATTGTTAGGATTGACTGCTCTACCACATATGATAACCAGCAGGAATTATGATAAAATTTCCTTAGGCTACACGGACGTCTATTATGGCAGGACTTCATGAAGGACTAGTCGGGCTGAAAATTTACAGCGAACGATTTTATGTCCATGAACGGCGCATACTGAGAAGTTGAAACTTCACTAGGTATGCTAGGGGAGTATCACAAAAATAAATTGGCTGAGGGATACTGTAAGGTACTCCAAGCCGATTGGTTTTTTTTGGTAAAATTTACACCTTGAATGAGTTGTCTTATAAAAATTAGTCCTAAATACGTTCCGAGGTTTCTTCACTTACATCAAGACAAACTTCAATTACCATGGAATGACCCTATATATCGACTAAATGATTAGTTTGAATTAGGCATTAGGAAATAAATGCCGATAAACGTACATGAAATGAAACGTCAGTAGCAAAAAACCATTGTTTTCCAACTTTGAGCTGGAATCTAAAACTTACGAGTCGCCGATCCATTCAAATAAAACTGTCAAACAAAGTAACTTCTTCTTCATATTAGTAGAAAAGTGTAAATAAGTAGAAACCTTTCTAATTGTCAATTTAAGTATAATTTGAAATTAGAAAATTGTCAATTTATGTGGCCGCGTGACTGATGGTATTACAAATTTTGATTTTAACAGTTTTCGATTGCGCAGTTTCTACAGTAAAAATTGCAACTTTAAATTTCTACACTGAACCAAAAAGGTACATCCAACCAATTAAAAAGTACATCAACTTAATGAAAAGATCATTGTTTTTGAGCCGATGCAAGTATTCATTAATATTATGCATAACCGTTCATCATATTTTGGTCTGCTGTGGACACACACACACACAATTACAGAAATTATGTTATAATTCATTGTTATAATGAACGAGTTTATAATATTGATGAAAACAATAATTTGTATAAAGGACAGATTCATTATTACTATTAAATGGGTCACTCTCACTATAAATAATGTGATGAACGAATTCATAATATTGATGAAAAGAGTAATTAATGTTACATTTTATATACATATTTCTATCGAAACTTTTAGAAGTACAAAGAAACATATGAAAATGACGCGCCATATGAAAACTCATAAAAGTTCCCACACTGCTGCTGCGACTGTTTCTCAGTGGAATAATTGACACCATTTGATTACATGCCAACGATTATCTTTGGTGTGTGTGAACCTTAACAAAAAACTAGCAACCAACAGAGGATCCGTAACGTTGAGCTGTGCGATGATCGTTTTCTTCAATATAATGAATGTGTTCATTATTACTTGTAACATAATCAATATATTTTACGAGGACCAAGTAAAAATGCCTTGTTTATAAGAACTTTTTAATCAATATGATGAAGGCGTGTATCAAAATTGCTAGGTGTTGATTTTTGCGAGTATTTGTGCCCTTTCCATTCATACAAATTGATGAAAATATTTTTAATGAAATGAGATTCATAGTATTAATGTACGTTTAATAAATCATGAAAATTATTAGATGATTTTCTTCCTTGTTTCAACGATTTTTTCATTAATCTGAAGAATTTCGTTTGATGAGAGGCATTCATTAATATTAAGAACAGTATTTTTTTCAGTGTAGTTTTGCAGGTCATACGTTCAAAGATAAGATGGGTTTCAAACTAAACCTGTGTTCCGCTAAGCAGACAGAATTACAACTGCCTGCTTCCAAATTGACAATATTAAAGTCCGTGTTCAATTTAAAGACACAATTCCAGGAGATTATCCTCGTTTGAGCAGTAAATTCACAAATCTCGATTTAACAAGAGCAGAATCAAAGAGGTATATCAACTTTTATGTGGATAATCCTACTTTCTGTGAATGATACTTCCACGCCTGTCTAGGGTATTACAAGTTTCGTTTAGCCTGATTTTCGTGGAACCTAAGATGATCTTTTACGGAAAAGGACAAGTATCTGAAACTATGGCGAAAAATACTTTGAAACGGCAAAGTACTTTCCACTCCGCTTACTATCATTTCCTCTTACCAACAGACATAGCCCTCGATTCTTAAACCAATTTCATAAAAAATGCAGTCGCACTAAAGACTATGCATCCAATTTGAAGTTTTCCTCAACGATTTAGTGTAAAAGTGCAATAAACATCGGAACTGCCACTCAAAAGGGTATCAATCGATTTGCATTGATGATGACAGCCTGCTGGTTTTATTCCATTAGCGTTTTTCAAATCAACGTCTATCGTCCTCATGCTCCTCGAGTTTAAACGAAGTACTTTTCAACAGCTTAAACGGAAAATGAAATCTCAATTTCTTCATTTCCTCAAAGCGAAAATATGAACTTTTCCGACAAACATGAAGCCTTCTTATATCGAGGGTCCTTCGTGGAATTCTGGCTGGTTTGATTGGATGGCAAAAGCATGTTTTTATCCTTCGTACGATTGACGGAAATAAATGAGGAGGACACAATTCCCTCCACCAATTTCGTGTCAAACTCTTCAAGTAAGGAATCAATCAGCGAAGTAATCTTCATTATCATTCAATATTTTCTTTCATCCATCAAACGGCATACAGGCAAAGCGATGTTGTTGCGGTGGTGAAAAGCGTTGACGGTATTCTTCAGTGTTGCCAGCGAATTATACGACCATGGCCACACTATTCAATACTCGAATAAACTGATGACAGTCAGCTAGAGGATCATCGCGCCTGTTCGATGACGACGACGACGAGGACATCTTCTCCGGAAGACAGAAGTGTTTTCCCGTCTAATTTATCTCATGAAAATCAATGAGTTTTCTCCAAGGTTCCATCAACGAAGGATACGCTTAAGGACGACGACGAAAAATTGTTATTGATGTTCTTGTAGCGAAACGATGATTAATTGTTTCATCGAAGTGTCAAAAGTGTCTGATTTGGATTATGTACTCATACTCCCAGTTTCGTCGTCAGGAATGGAAAAACAATTTTGGAAAAGGATTTGAAAAAAAAAATAATAATAATAACATTTAACCTTTACGAGCAAATTGAAGAATATTTTCAGATTTTTATCAAGAAAGCTGCTAAGATAAGAGCTGTGCACAGTATACAGAGATTGGAGTGCAATTAGGGAAGGATTAAGGAATCAGGTAGTTGAAGACGATGGACCGATTGTTTCAATTATTATTTATTTAAGGACTCTTTGCGAGACTTTACAATGGAAATTATTTTGAAAAATGTCGAAACGTTGGAAAAAAAACGTCTATAATTCTGAGTGCAACTTAATTCTTTTGTTATAATAGCTCGGGCCGTTTTTACATTGAATAATGCAGTACAGAGTTGTAATTGTCCACCATTTTCATTTGTGTTCATTTGTTATGCCGCGTTTCCACCATCGCGGGAACCTGTGCGAACTAGCGCGAATGCGAATCTGTAAATAGCAAGTTCGCGTCAGTTCGCAACTCTAGTCAAGTTTCGCGTAGATTCGCTTCAATGGCGGGTTTTGGACTCAAATTAAAGGAGTTCGCATTGAACACGAATGCATTGTTTAGACATTCGTGTCAAAATAGACACTGCTGAATTGAACTGAAAACCTGCCACTAGTGATACTCATATTCGCATTCGAATTTCAGGGATTATGTTGTGATCAAAAAACTTCAAAAGCTTCAAAATATAAATAAAAGTTCCAGTTATAAAAATCTGCGAGAATCTCGCAGATTTCTCGAAGACATGTGCAACTAGCTTACACTCACTTGGAGATTGAATATTCGAAAATCCTGAAAGGAGTTTTTAGATAGATATAAGGAAAGCCCGAGGAAGTAAAAACTGTTTCGATGTCTTATCACTCCTAAGAGATATGACGGAATTCGTGAAAACATGTTCAAGCCTTTTATACCCTCTTATGGGTAGAAAAGAGAAAAGTCATGGAAACGGGTTTTGACTGATTATTAAACAAGCCCATGGAAATGAAAAGTTATTCGATTTATAATCAGACCTGTGGGATAAGGCTGAGTTCATGAAAATATACACAACCCCTTTAACCCCCTTAGGGGTCGAATTTTAAAAAAAATCCCGAAAACGCTTTCTAGGCATTTATGTGAGGAATCTGTTCAATAAAAATATTAATTCAATATTTTAGAAGACCTAAAAGGTATGGCGAAATTCATGAAAATATATGCCTTCCGTTTACACTGGTTATTTTTTTAGGCCCTCTTCCAATAGATATTTTACATTTAAATTTTTTATCTAAGTAATTTTTCTAGTAGATATACATACTCATCAAAATTCAAATTTCTAGCATAAGCCGTTCTAAAGATGGGAAAAAACACCCCCACTCCGTACCATACTACCCCTATAAAAAATTATGTTTTTTGAACATGCCACTACTATAGCTCTATCCCCACCCTCACCACACATTGTTTTTCTCTGCTAGGGGTCTATTACACCTACTTCCAGTAAAAACTCTAAGAATCTATTTTAAACTGTTCTTGAGATATGAGGCGAGATTTTTTAGAAAAATTCTTATCCCCCACTTATTCCACCCTTTAAAAAAATTTAGGATACATAACACTTCTTTCGTAATTTACACAGCTTTAATAGTTCAGGCGGTTTTCTAAACTTCGATCGATCGTTTCATTTGCATTCCCATTGAAGAAAATGCAAACGAATAGCGACGCGAATTATTTACAAGAAAGATTTAAAAAGCTTTTCAATTTCAGAAGATTTTAGGAAATATACAAGGCGATCATTAATTGTCTTGCAAATTTAAAAAAAAAATTTCTTAAATTCAAAACACTGGTTCGTTGTACTTCGTAAAAATCTTTTCAAATTAAAAGATTCACCTATTTTAGCAAAACTAGCTTTCCGGACAAAATACTGTTTATTTTTAATTTTGTGTTCCGATAAAGAACAAATGAAACGCGATCGAATAAAACGTTATTCTCGGTAATTAGATCAGTGTTGCCGGTACTGACTGACTTTGAACATGAATATGGATGAGAAAATATAAACGAACACGAAGCTGTTAAGTGAGAATTGCGAAAATAAGCTAGGAATTTATAAATTAAATTTTTTTTTTATCGAAATTGAAGAAAAAATCTGCCAACAGTCTGGGCGCAACTTTATTATTTTATGGGTAGAAGTCCGAAACGTGTTTATTGATGTGATGCGGTGTTGGGTACTATGCGACTGACAACCTAAAACATAACGTTCCAAATAGCCTCCTGGTTAGTAAAAGCGAATTCGATCACATTAAACCTAAGAGATTTTCGGAATCAGTGAAATCTTGAACAATACCCCCAGGGGGTTTAATAGAGAAAAATACTTAAATCGGGTTTTTCCCCGAATACGTTTAAAGCTTATAGAAGTGAATTCCAAATTTCAATATACCTTAGGAATATATAAGAATTCGTGAATATGTACACAACCACTTTACACCCCGTTAGGGGTTGGATATCAAAAAAATTTGAAGAACATTACTAGGCGCTTATATAAATAGCCCGCAGAAGTAAAATTGCTTTGATAGTTTGACATGTCTAAAAGTTTTAACGAAATTGGATTCACGGAAATTTTTTTTACTCAACCTCTGAACGCCAATAAAAATCTGAACTTTTTTTTGCTTTAGTTACTCTAATAACACATCTACATATACGTACTAAGTTTCAACTTTCTAGCATAACCCGTTTCTGAGATATAAAAAACCACCCCTCACCCCCGTACCTTGATACCCCTATAAAAAAAATTATTTTTCTAGGATGTCTCTATAGTGGATCTATATAATCCTAAATTTTTAGCTTTCCACTCATTACGGTTTTCGAGAAATAAAAATCAGAATTTTTTTCCTTTCTATCCCTTTTCACCATCACCCCCTACATCCCCACCACAAAATTGTTTTCCCTCCTAGAGAATAAAAGATCATATCAGATACGGTTTCTGAGATATAAAAATGAAATTTTTTGAGAAATTGCTATCCCCCACTTTCGTGCCCCACCTCTCCCCTCAAAAAATTTATGTTCATTAGACTCCTCTTGTGATCCCAAATACAGATACAAAATTTTTTCTTCCTGGTGCAATTGGTTCGGAAGATATTGTAATCCAAAGTTTTTCACCCCCAACCCCACACCTTACCACCCCCCTTAAAAATTTTAGCCCTTGTCTAATCTTCAAGTATCCCTGAGGGCAATCACAAAGTTTCAATCTTCTGACATCAATCGTTCAGGAGATATGGAGTTTAGAATGTTTCAATCCCGGCTTTCTAGTGTTTTGGACTCATTGTTTTCCCCCCCACTTCCACACCCCTCAACCCTTATCGATAATTTTTTTGCAAATGAGTTCACTGTCATAGCACTATATAGGTTCCAAGTTTCAGCCTCCTAGCATAAGTGGTTTCTGAGATCTGGAAACCAAAATTTTTCGTTTAAAACGCTCCCCCCTCATTCCCCCTTACACCTCCACCCCCTTAAAAGATACCATCCGTAGGGGTTCACTCAATATACCCACCATAAAAATTTCAACTTAATACCTCAACGGGTTTGGGAGCTACGCACCTTCAAACGATTTTGCGTACGGCGAACGGCGGACGGCGTGCGGCGTATACGGCGGACAGACGGACATTTTTTTTTTTTTGCTTTTTTGGTGTTTACTAGTCCTAAAACATGTAAATACAAAATTTCAGGCTAGCAAATTTTTTTTAAATTTCAGGTCGATCACAATACTTTATTATTAAAAAATAATAAAGTAATATCTTACGAATACAAAAAAATCTTCTACATAGCCATCAAAGTCTTCAAATCTTCGGTAACGTTAAAAATCTTTAAATTGAAGAAAAAATCTTCAAATATAGCT
The DNA here is from genome assembly GCA_951812415.1 of Beris morrisii. Classification (NCBI taxonomy): domain Eukaryota; kingdom Metazoa; phylum Arthropoda; class Insecta; order Diptera; family Stratiomyidae; genus Beris; species Beris morrisii. The sequence goes on along the minus strand of OX638312.1, from coordinate 112,342,371 downwards.
TTGCTGCTACTACTCAAGATAGATTCTCGAATCTCTCAATTATGAACATTGAATCCAATTTTAAGGACTCTCTTTTGGTTGCTATTCGAAACTAAAAGACAGTGAAGACATTTTTACAGGATTTTGTGTGGCAGCTACTCGTAAGAGGACGCATAGGAACTTTTTCAAATTCTTTCCTTCAACTATTGGAAAAACAATGTATAAAATATTTCAAAGTCGTAGACTAAGACTAATCATTCGTTATACAAACACAAAAAGGACGAACTTGCACGAAAATCATGTGTGCCTTTCAAAAGAAGTCGTATGTTATGAGTCATTTGGCCCCTGCTAGATTTCAGGCCACGGCACGCCTATGAGTAAGTTCCGTGAATTCAGGGAAGATATTTTCACAGGATGTTTGTGTGGCAGCTACTCGATGGACTCATGGAATTTTCTTCATAATCATACATTTAACTCTACCGAATCACGCGTTTACACCCATAAGTCAAAAGACCTATTTTAGGTCAGGTAAGAAATGAACGAGCCTCGACCTGACGTTAGGTCAGATCGCCTTTGAAGTCTTTACAGCAGGCGTCCTAAATAATTCAAGAATTTGAGATATAGGCCGCGGCCTAAATGCCAAGTGTAAACCGGGTCATTGAGACTCAGAGATGAAAGTGGTAATGCCTTGAAGAAATCAGAGCAAAACATCTCAAAATAAGATAAAGATTGGAATTCCCAAGAAAAGCGTATATTCGATTGCTCAAGAAACATATGAAAACGAACAAACGAGAAGTAATACGAGAAGTAAATAAGTGCTGACTTTCGCCCAGAATCACAACTTGTGAAGGAGCACTGTTGCTGCCCTATGACCCACCGAGGATCAAACACGAACTAAAGATAGGATGCCTTCAATATTTACTTAGAAAAGGAATATTAGGTCGGCCCCTTCAGACGGTGAAGTTTTCAAATGGTAAAGCTTGTTAAGCAAAAAAAAATATTAAAGGCGTCAAAATGTTTTGGAACTTTGGAATTGATTTTCATAAAAACCATGTGCACTGAAACTACTGAATTCTACTTCAGAACATTTTGTTCAAAGTACGAGTACATTGTACCAATTAAATTTCTCTGCAAAATGTTCAACAATTAATTTTTGTGCCTGCCGTGGCAGGCATTTTTACCTTCACACTTTTCGACCAAAAAAGGATTCCTATTTTTTTGCCTTAAGGTTGTCGCCTTTTTATCTTAATAGCTCAAGACTGGCAGCTATTAGGAACGCCATTGTACGTGGCCAGAGAAACAGAACTAAATGAGAGAGGAAGGGTTTGCTTTGTAGGTACCTCAGTTATTATTATATGCATAGACGACGTATACAAATCCAACAATGAACAGTTGTTTCGCGGCAAAGTTTCATTCGAATTGCGGCATTTTATTTGACAAATGAACAAAAGACTTCGAGTGCGAAATGCTTTTCGCCGTCGCAATAGTCAACAATGAAAGGCAAGTGGATGTGGAGGACTCTTTTCTCTTGCTCGTCTCTGCAGCCTGCTTAGTTGTTTTTCGCAGTCATGCTTCGTTCCTGGTTTGAAATTGAGGAGTTTTGCGGCTTGAAGATGGTATTTTAAGGACCGCTCTTGTGCCATCCAACTAGAGCCACAAACAGGTGAGAAACTCGCATTTCGCGTTAACAATGATTAATCATTTCTCTAGTGACTAGTCGATGGCTGCATAGTCACCGAATTTTGTCATATGTTTTTAGAGATATCTGGTATTGGAAATATCCGAAAAAAAATAAGGATATGTGTCGAAAAAATCGGGGACTCTTAAATAGAAAAAGAAGCGAAACAAGTACAGCCAGAGGCTCTCATATAATTGCAGAACGTGATAAAAAGTTAAAATATTACGAAATTCATTAACAGCAATATGAAGACAAATGCTCGGTGGATGGATACTCCTTTTTTTGCGTCTCTGTAGGGAGGAATGTATGTAGGACTCAACAATTTGTTACGGATCCATCCGTAACTAAATGTCGACCCGCAAAGAAATCAAGCAAATCATTATTGTTGAATTCAGAATTATATTGGAGTTTACTTACCTCCGAATTGCTTGTTTTTTTTAGATGTCTTCCACTTTTCCTGAGGCGATTAACGCTCCTTGCACAAGCACCTAAAAGTAAACCAATTAAGTAATATTAGTGTATTTTGCAGTAAACACGGAGAAGAGGCGGAAAAATGAAGGAATTAGGATCATTAGTGTAATATTAGGGTAAATTAGATTTAGGTTTAGCGTTAGTAGTCAAGGAACTAATCGTAATAAAAATAAGGGATACTTACGAGAGACGTGACTTCGTCGACGCAACCAACACAAACATTTTCAATCCTACGGAACCGTATCCGTAACCGAACCCGAAGCACGCAACACCAAAAGGGAACTATGTAGCATAATTATTATACTTACATTCACCGATGGTTACTCCGTCCTGCATAGCCGCTGATTCCGTCAACCCTGAAACGAAGAAGGAAGGAATCACTTCAGTTGTGAATAACAAACCGGTGTTAACAGAACAAATTAACACCGAGGAGCACGGTAACAACTAACAATTAACACGAACGACACCCAGAAGACATTTAACAAGAACACAACACAGAAAACAATTAACACGGAAAATACGACACAGGAAATACAGCACAACACCGCACAAATGTCAACACAACAACGAGAAACGTCATCCGACGACGCATACCGACACAATGGTCGAGCACTGCACGAACCGCGAGAAAGTGGAGTCGATAGAGCAGATCAGCAGGTTTGAGCCCGTGCTAAAAAGTCGTATGGGTAATTTATAGTGGACAGGAGAAAATAAATTGCACCTGAGAGAAAGGGGAAGTAATAGAAGAAAACGATCGTTGACCTTTTTGGAAAAAAAAGAAACGCATTACTAAGCGAGGAACGGGCCGTAGAGGTCGGCGAGATTTCGCGGCAAGTGCGGACGATTTTTGCGGGGCTTTTGAAAGGTGGAACCGCTCGAGGAAAGGTCGAAGTGAGAGGTGTCGAGACGCGAAAAGGAAGTTGAACGAAAGTTAGTTTTTGAAGAAAAGAAACGGAGGAAAAAAGAGGTGATACGGCGAGGAACGAGGTCGGGAGTCAGAAACCTGGACGAAGTTAATATTGGAGTTGCATACGAAAGAAGCTGTGCAAAGGAGTGAAAAAGAGCAGACTTCGTGGGACAACGCACCAGTGGCGTCCTAGATTTAAGAAGGTAGAGTAGAGTAGGATAGTTTCGAGTAAGTTCAGTATATCGAAAATTAGTCATTAGTGGAATTATCTCGTACAGTCATTTATTATATTTTTATTTGTCTCTCATTTATAAGGATTACCTGAATTATATTATTTTATATTTTATTACAACATTGTGTCTTGGTAAATTTCTGTGACGTATTTCAGATTTTTTTCCGTGCGCATAGGTTAGTTTGAAGCGAATAGTGTAAGAAGTGATTTCCCCGAATTAGTGGTTCGGACAAAGTAAATCGTGTAAGAGCGGGTTCCTTAAATTCAGGAACCACTGGCGCCCACGACCCTTCTCTGGGTTGGCCGGCAAGGGCCCGTTCGCCCCCTTTTGGTGCAAGGGGTTTTAATTGCGGTTTTAAGACCGTTACCGCGTTTTTGTACCGTAATAAATTATGGCATAAAACGCGTATATTTGTATCAACACGCGTATTTGTTCCGCTGAATTGGTACAGTGCCATCTGTTAGAGAATAGTTTTTGGAATATGCTCTTATTTCCAAATCAAGAAAACAGAATTATTTTTTAACGTGTAACGTAAAATTAAGCAGAAGTGAAATTCAAATAACATGTGATGCGCTCACAACGTCTTCGTTTCTTTCGTGAAAAAAAAATACACATAAATTATCAGTAAGCGATTTAAATTATAGTCAGCTGATTCAGCTATTTCGCTGAATTATAAAATATGTTGAATTTAACAGTAAAGTAGAGTACTGTATTCTGGCGAAACGAAATCGAATAAAAAGGCACCTTCAAAGTAAAGTGAAATAAATTATACAGTTCGCTACTAGATGTCAGTGATATAAATGCGCGAAATTGGAAAGAAATTAAAATATTGACAAGAAATTACAATTCCGACACGCAACACAACTAAATATAGCTCTCACAAAATTTCCCGAGCACAAACGAACTGAACTGACAGCGTTCGGTTGAAAATTTCAAATTGTCAATTATTTCGCTTGTCATAAAAGGGTACCATACCCTTTGAAACGAAACCAAGCACCATCTGTTAGTTACTACTGCAAATGTCCATTCCACTCATAAACACAGTACAGAAAAACGAACGAAATATTTCGTCGCGAAAAGTGAGCGAAATATTTTATTTCTTTTATATGGAATTTCACAGTTCATTTCGTTTCGCTCGGAACACAGTACAAGGCTTATGTTAGCAAGGGTAAGTCCGCCGTGCGTTAGAACCTTTTCCCACCCATGAATCGTTCCAGCTTTAACGACTACCATATATGTTCAACGTAGTTACGACTCGAGTTCAGATTGCTGGTGTCAAAGGATTTGAAAGAGGCGAGTCGGAACGTATTATTGAGTCAAAGGGCAGATTGAAACAAGTCCTTCACAGTTTAGGAAGAGATCTCACCTTGAGGATACACGAAGAATGTTTATATTAGTGAGTTTATTTGGTTGCTCATTATCCAGGTTCATTTAAGTTTTTCGAATTTTAGAGAACATATACACTCTAAAAACAGTTTGTAAAAATACTCTGTATTTCAAGCAAAAATAAGTTGAAAAATACATAATCTATGTAATTGTACGTCAATGTTTCGTATAATCGTGTTTTAGCGCACAAATAGGTAATATTACACAATAAGGTGGACAATTACATCTATTTTGCTCTATAAAAAAGAGTAAAGTTAGGCGTCATGATTATATTACACCATTAAATAATGTAAATTCAGGTTTAGTGTAATTTCACTTTAAATACTGCTAAATATTACGCCAAAATAAGCAAGTTCCCGAGAATTTCTTTTTTTCATTTCATTCTACTTCACGTCGTCAGGTTTGTTAAATGGTGTTAGAAATTAGATCAGCCAAATGTTTTTGTGCAATATTTGTGAATTAGTTCTGTCTATGAATTTTTTAAAGTCTCAAAAAAGACGTCTTCGACTTTAGCGGAGTGTAGCCCACCATCAATAATTTAAGCAGTTGACGCGTATTTTGATGAAGAAGCTGCTCTTTTCTTTAAACGTTTTGAGATAAAAATATTTATATGTACATATGTACTTTGAAATAATCTGAGCAAGATATTTTATTTTCAGTTTGGTGTGTCATTTGATGATATTGCTGCTGCAAAACCAACCACTGCACCATAGCTTTCAATAGTTGGTAAGACCCTACAAAAAGTTCAAGTGTATACGTAATGTAAGTTTAATAATTTTTTATTTCAACTTGCTTTAGACGCAGAACTACTATACATCCATATGCTCAAAATCAGATCAGTTATATACTCATTGAAAAAACATTGGTAGCGAAATACCAAAATGTTAATTTTTTGGAAATTATTACTGCAATATTTTGATTTGATTTGATTTATTTCCATAATATGTACATGTGTTTAGCTTATAATCTAGTTTATATTCTACAGTGATCAAACTACTTTATGGTCTTTGCAACTTCAATATTAATTCTTCGTGCATAGCTTTTTTATTTGGTTTTACTTTATTATTTTAATAATAAAGTATTTTCTATGTTTTTAATATTATTTATCCGCAACAAATATCTCAAACGATGGAGTTTTTCTTTCGCTTTTGCTTTGAATTTTACGCCGAAAATACACGAGGAAGAAAAAAAGATATAAATAATTTTAATAAAATGAACTATAATATGTATAATAATTTACAAAATATGTATCAATGAATTTCTTTGCTTATATTATCACTGGAATTATTATTAACTTGTTGTCTTATGAATGTACATACATGTGTACATAATTGAAATAATTATTATTGGTTTTTTATGTTAGTTTCTTTGAATTATTTTTCATTGTATTATTTCTATGTAGTTATATATGTATAATATACTATATATCTGGGTTTTATTTCAATATAATAAAGTCATTAAATTACATGATAAAGTAACAGTAACATGTATTGTGAAATTGCGTTTTTATTTTATGATTTTACCATATATTTATAAATCTGAATTAAATGGAAGATTTTTACCTATAATAAAATGCGAATTTTACACAAATAGTATGCAATAATTGCATTCTCTGTGTAATAATTACGCCATTGATTACGCAGCTATTGTGCAATGATTACATCACTGATGTGTATTGATTACGCATATGTTATGTAATTATTACAACTTATATGTGTAATTTTCCCTCTAATTACACCACCATGTAATTTTACCATTATTATCGATGGAAAACAGTTGCCAACTATAATAATGGTAAATTTACTCCAATATTTTTCAGAGTGTATGTACCAACTTATTATCCAAGTGAATGTAACTTGACCGATTGTAGACAGCATTCAAAATTGGAATTGTATGCTAAATGATTTATCGATACACTTTAAAGACTTGTTTTCCGGTTGTTTAAAACCATATTTTTGCGCAGAATAATTTCCAAAATTGTAACACTGTGTTCTTTTTGAAAAAAAAACTTTGAAAACGCAACTATTTCATTGTGGATTTCAACTGATAAATTTTCGAGAAAGTGAATCGTTTCAGCGTTTTCAATAATTTAAAATTGTGGAAATCACAGTTCACTTTCGCGCCGGCGGGTTCCAGAATAAGCGTGATAGTGTACAAAACTGCAAGAGGTCAAAGTTGCCAATATCATATAAAGAGACAATTTAAATATAAAAGCCGTGTAACTCCTTTACGGAAATTTTACAGGACCGCATTAAACCACCCTAAGTATTTGCTTTATGACAAAAATTCTTAGAAAATGTTATATAGAAATGATTGTCCAAAAATATTAGTCACAAATAATGTACGATTTTTTAATGTGGTCGTAGAAAAATTTTCAGAAATGGAACGGTTCTCTCCTTTTGTTTCACCGACAAATGCAAAACATCTAGAACAATTTTCTACTGAATATAATTCGGAGTTGGCAAATGTTCACGCTACTATATAAGATGAAAGAATCGGACGAGAAAGCATACTTACCTGGCGTAGGGGTTACCGTGATCAACAAGGCGGTTCCCCCGGAGTGAGGCTTGGCCATTGCACTGCGGTTGAGTTGACCTCCGCGATTATCCCTAATGCGGATAACTCGTGCGTGAAATTTTTGATAGCCGGGAATGGCGTTCGCGCCGTCCCGACATTAATTATCCTTAAAAAATAAAAGTGTTCTATTCGACTAAGTTGTTTTTCGCGGATCTAACTTTAAATGTTAAAGGAGTGAATTCTTGGAACTTAGACCCTGCTATACAACACCAGGCGCCGCACTTTGATATTATCGACAAGCATTTGTCTTAGCAAGGAAGGTCTTATCTTTTAAACGCATCAATGTTAATAATAAAAACTCCAGAGTAATTAATACTTACCAAAACAAAATTAATAGACGTATGCATTTACAAGCCAAAGCAAAAGACAAATTGCGATGAGAAATAAATTCCAGGACATGAAATCATTGAAGTGGTACCAGAAGCTTAAAATTGAGATTAACTAATAAAATTGTGTTTAACAAAGATAGACGTTTCGTTTATTTAATACTGAATTATAACGCTTTCATCGAACAGATTTTTATAATATAAATAGCACTTCGGGTAAGTTTAATGCTAAGTAAAAATACTTTATTATTAAAATAATAAAGTAAAACGTGTAAATACAAAATTTCAGGGTAGCAAATTTTTTTGAAATTTCAGGTCGATCACAATACCTTATTATTAAAAAATAATAAAGTAAAACTCGGGTAAATTAGAGAAAATGGTTTAGTCCTGATTGACTTAGCTACAAATTCTTCATCTTTTATAACGTTTAAAGGGTAATTCAATTTTACTTTATTATTTTTTAATAATAAAGTATTTTTTATAAAACTAAAAACTAGTGGGTCATCTAAATTTTGGTGTTTGTACTTCGGCGATATGTTTTGGAAGTGAAAATATCGCTATGTTATTAGTTGGTTCCCGTGATGTTATCTTTTGGTATTCGTTGTATGATAAGTAGATGTATGTGGGCATGTAACTTTATAAATATCGAAATATTTAGGAAAGATATTTATGACTACGTCGGAATGCAGATGTTTGCGACATTTTATTCTCTTTTTAGAAGAGGTGTCAAAGTTCTCAGTGGATTGTTATATCTATCTTTTCCTTTATTATTTCAATAATACAGTATTGTTATCGATTTTTAAAAAAAAAAAATTTGCTACCCTCAAAATTTTTTTTTTTACGTTTCATGACGAGTACACACGAAAAAACCAAAAAAAAATTTCAGTCCGTCTGTCCGCCGTACGCCGTACGTCTACCGGTGTACGCAAAATTGTTTGAAGGCTCGTAGCACCCAAACCCTACAAGCTATTTAGTTGAATTTTTTTTCCTGGGTAGAGTGGGTAGGCTCCCTGAAGTGACCAAATTTGGTGGGATGGGGGTGTAAGTGGGGAGGAGGGGGAAGTGTTTTAGACGGAAAATTTTGGTTTCTAGATCTCAGCAACCGCTTATGCTAGGCGGCTGAAATTTATATAAAGCTTCAGTAGTGGACCCATTTGCAAAAAAATTGCCGATATAGGTGAAGGGGTTTGGGAGTGGGGGGAAAAATAATGGGTCCGAAACGCAAAAAAGGTGAGATCGGCACTTTCTAAAATCCATATCTCCTAAACGGTTAATGTCACAAAATTGAAACTTAATGAATATCTGTAGGTATACTAGGAAAATAGATCGGAAACAAAAATTTGAGTGGGGGCAGTGACGTACGGGGGTGGGGGGTGAAAAACTTTAGAATACGATATCTCATGAACTAATTGTACTAGATAAATAGAATTTGGTTTGTGTATAAAAGTTGACAAATGAAGTTAGCTGAAAGCAAAATTTTTTAAGGGGGCGGTGGAGCATGAAAGTGGAGGGGATAAGAATTTTTCAAAAAAATCACGTCTCATATCTCAAGAACCGTGTAAGATAGATGCTTAAAATTTTTACTAAAAGTAGGCCTAATAGACCCCTAGCGGAAAACAAAATTTAGGAAGTGTGGGTGTAGAGGGTGAGGGTGGGGGAGGGTGAAAAAAAAAAAAGTTCCGATTTTAATATCTCGACAACCTATAATGATATAAAGCTGAAACTTGGTATTTGGATAGAGCTATATTAATAGCATCTTGGAAAAATATAATTTTTTATAGGGGTAGTATGGTACAGGGGTGGGGGGTGTTTTTCCTATCTATAGAACGGCTTATGCTACAAAGTTGAAACTCAGTACGTTTATGTAAATTAACTAGAAAACTAATTTAAATAAAAAAAAATTTCAAATTTCCATTGGCGTTCAGAGGGGGGGGCAAAATAAATGATCAGTGAAAATGGAATGCATATATTTTCACGATTTTCGTCATATCTATTAGGTCTTCCCAAATATTGAATTCATTTTTATTGTACGACTTCTTCATATAAATACCTAGAAAGTGTTTTCAGGGTTTTTTTAAATTCGACCCCTAAGGGGGTGCGAAGGTGGTTGTAAACTTTTTCACGAATTCTACTATATCCCCACGTCTTATCAGATATCGAATATATTTTCAGTTTCACGTGCTTGCGTAATAATCGCCTAAAACTTGTTACTAGGTTTTTTCCTTTTTCAGCCCCTAAGAGGGTTTAAACGGGTTGAACATGTTTTCACGAGTTCCGTCATTTCTTTTAGAAGTGATAAGAAATTGAATTGGTTCCTACTTTCTCGTGCTGTCTTCATATTTATTTATTAACTCCTTTCAGGATTTTTGGATATTCAACCCCCAAGTGGGTGTAAGGAGGTTGCATATCTGGTGATATATCGAATTCATTTTTACTTCCTAAGGTTTCCTATATAAAAAAGCCAAAAAGTCAATTTTAGTATTTTAGATATTCAATCCTCATGGGTGTAAGGGGGTTGTATGCTTTTCAAAGTTTCGACATATTTCTTAAGTTCGATGAGATATTAGATCGCTTTTCATTTCCACAGACTTTTTATATAATCGCCTACAAACCCATTTCTCAATTTTTGGATATTCAACCCACAAGGGTTTGTACATGTTTTCACAATTTTTGCCATTCCTAAGTTCTGATGAGATATAAAATTGATTATTACGGCCAACCAATTCACGATTTTTCGAATTTCCAGAACCAAGGGGGTGTGAACGGTTTGCTTACGTTTTCACAAATTTTTCAAAATCCGTCATATCTCATGAGATATCAAGTTGCTTCTTATGAAATCGTCTAAAAACCTGTTTCACAATTTTTTCGAAATTCAAACCCCAAGTGGAAGTAATGGGTTTGTATACGTTTTAACAATTCGTCATATCTCTTAAGTCTGATAAGGCAGCAAATTCGTTCGTTTTACTTCTATGGGCTTTTAGTGTACATAATATACCGAAATTCGAATAGTCTACACGGGCTTTTTCAATGTTTAATCGGTTAAAAATCTCTATTTTAAATATTTTTATATTAAGAACAAAAATAATTTTCCAAGAAATCTAATAATCTCGAAGCAACTCATGATACACTCCGACTTTGACCGCTCCCGAACTTTGACCCGAAAAATAATAAAGTTTCGCCCAGACCATTGGCAGATTTTTTTTCTTACTCTTCACTCTGCTTCTGTGTTTTTACTGAATCCTAATACTACACTGCTTCTACTTAATTATTAAATTCTTTTTCTCATCCAATGAGCGTTAAGGTTAATTCATGCCTTTTGCCCTTTGATATTGTGTGTATGGTGTTATTACAATTATGAAAAAACGTTTGTGCTGTTTTTGTCTGTGGGAGTCAGTATTGCCCAGTTAACATAGTGAATTTCGTTCAGGGTTCTTTTTGCTCACTAGGATACACGTTCGCTCTGAAAAAAAACAACTTATTAATTCTTAAATACTTTATTTAATAAGTAGGCATTCTTGCTGTTTTTTTTTCTACGGCCAAGCTACGACGCACCTCTGCCAACTTAGCACCGACTGAAATTAAATTAAAATATGGTTTCCTGATAGATCTTTCTTTGTACTTGATTATACCGACAATTATTTTGTTTGTACCTCAAATGAAACTGAGAAAATATTGGTTCGTGTGTAGCACCAAATTAACTTTAACACCTTAGAGTCGATGTAAAAATATCTAAAATATAGATTTTTAGCAGATGAAACGTATAAAAAGGCTAGTGTAGACGACTCGAATTTCGGTAGATTATTTACACTAAAAGCCCATAGAAGTAAGAAATGAATTGATTTTTAGGCCATGGTACGAAATGTCCGCAGAAGTAATAACCAATTTTATATCTCATCAAACCTAAGGGATGGCGAAAATTGTAAAAACGTATGCAACCTTCTTACACCCCATTAGTTGTATATTAAACAATTCTGAAATTATATTTTAGGCGATTATGTAGACAGCTCGAGGAAGTTAAAACCAATTTAATATCTTATTATATCTAAGAGGTATGTTGGAATTCTTAAAGACATATGCAACCCCTTTACGCCTTGGGGTTGAATATAAAAAACGTGAAATGTGCTTGTAGGCGATTATATAAAAAGTCCGTGGAAGTAAAAAAAAAATCTGATCATCAAACCTAAGAAATATACCGAGAACTGTGAAAAAGTACGAAAAAAGTATCCTCTTACTATCCCTTAGGGTGGAATATCGAAAAATCCTGAAATTAACCTTTTGCCGATTATATAGGAAGCCTTAGGATGTAAAAATTAATGATATATAATTAGATCTAGATGCAACCCCTGTACACCACCTTGGGGGTGGGCTATGGGAAAATAATAAAACTAGTTTGTAGGCGGTTATATTAAAAACTCTGTAGGAGTTTAAGCCAATTTGATATCTCATCAAACCTAAGAGATATGACATATAACTCCCTTACACCTACTTGTGGTTTGAATATTCAAAAATCCTGAAAGGGGTTTTAAGATAAATTTAAAGAAAGGCGGGGGAAGTAAAAACCAACTCGATGACTTATCCCTCCTAAGAGATATGATGGAATTCATGAGAATGAGTTCAACTCTTCTATATCCTGAAAATCAGTTTTAGGCGATTACAAAACAAGCCCGTGGAACCGAAAAGTTATTCGATATCTAATTAGACCTAAGGAAAAATGTATACAACCCCTGTACACCTCCTTAGGGGTCGAGTTTAAAAAAATCCTGTAAAGGTTTTCTAGGCATTTATGTGATGAATCCGTAGAATAAAAATGAATTCAATATTTAAGAAGACCTAAGATATATAACGAAATTCATGAAAATATATGGATACCATTTTCACTGATAATTTTTTTGCCCCTCTTCCGTACGCCAACGGATAATTGAAATTTTTTTTATCTGAATTACTGTTAGTAGTTTCACATATACCCACAAAATTCCTCTGTTCCAGCTGTTTTATAGATAGGAAAAACACCCCTTACCCCCGTACCACACTAACCCTATAAAAAATTCTATTTTTGCAACATGCCACTATTATAGCTTTATTTAGATACTAAAATCAGTTTCAGAATTTGTCGATACTCAACCTTTCAGGGGAGTTAAGGGGTTTAATAGGTTTTCACCTATTTCACCATATATCTAATGAAATATCGAACCGGTTTTCACCTCCACTGGTTTTCTATATGACTTAAGGGGCTAGGGCACCCTAGAGGCTGAAAAAATAGGCCTTTTTGGGAATTTTTTTTTCAGAAAATCTACAAAATAAATCGAGATTACAAAAATGGTTGTATGGGTGTTTATAATACATATTATTGACTATGTACAGTAATTTTTTTGAAGCGATTAAATTCAAAATGGCGGCTGTGCAGCGTTTTTACGATGACGTCTCTGTTTTTCCAGGATCCACGGCCGGACAGACAGCGCCTGTAATTTTTGAATTATGATAAGCCAATGAATTTTTTTCGATTATATATATCAATACAGCTAGAAGAGTACGTAGGATTTTTTTGATATATATTCATATTTGGCCTAATGGCGCTCTTCTAAAGTGTAAAATTTGACTAAAAAATCGTCAGAAAATTGTTATTAACAAATGAACTATGCAATATAAAAAAAAAATCCTACGTACTCTGATGGACAATATAGTTTTAAAGATATATTCAAAATTTCAAGTGAACCGGTTAAAAATTGTCTGAGTTATGTTTCCGGCCAGCTTGAAAAATGTAGTTTTGAGATAAACGCGTTTGAAGTAGTAGAAAATCATGAGTTTAAGTAGTAGAAAATCATGAATGATTTAGCAGGCGGCCTTGCACTAAAATTCGAAAACCGAGTCCTTAGAGACTTTTTTCGGCCATAATCTTTTGGGACATCATTTTTGAAGTCCTAAGGGACCATTTAAAATAAAAAAAAATCGATTTTTCGAAAACGCTAGAGTGGCCTAACCCCTTAAGACCGTATTTTTGAGTTTGCATGTAAGATTTTTTTCCTTTTTATGGAAACCATTGGCCATTAACGGATTTTAAATGTCTTAACTAAACATGTTCTCGAATTATTGTGCACTTCTGATCTATGATTTACAAACTTTTGCCCGGATTAAATTTAAAATATTTAAAACCTACCCATCTTTTATCTTTACAAAAAAAAACCCCACGCCCAATGTTTATTTCTCATGGTTTTTTCTTAGGTATATGAGGAATGAGGTTTCAAAAGATCTGGAAAATACGTCTTCTTGAATATTGAAAAAATTTTCAGATCTAGGAAAATAACGAGTCGCAAAAACGAATGATATTATCAGATGTTATCAATACCCGCTTTGAAATTCGCAATCGTTGCAAGGTGAAAGCTTCAAAGAAAAACTCCATCAATAGAAAGAAAAACTCCATCAATCGGAGTATTGTAAAAAAAAAATTCTATCTTCATCTCGCATATTTGCTGAAGGTGTTTTAATTCAAAACCTTGCTACAATAAAGACGCACAGCGACAATATCGGCTCGAATATATACGCATATAATCTGTACAAAAACAACATTGGGGAGTTATTTTTATCCTTCGTTTGATGTTCATCCAAAATCCTTGATGCTTATTGGGATGTATAATGCTCATCACGGTACAGGTACACGCATGGCACAAAGTGAATAAGTTACCTGAGTGTAAATTGAATTTGTACGCGCTACTGTTGTTCTTGTTAGACGACACTGAACCGCCTAGGGACTACCCCCGAATCCTTTTCATCGTTCCTTTAAAGAACGTACTGCTTATACAATCAGGAGCATCCTGCCGTCACGGTTCATTTCAAGGAGTCGAAAGAAGACAGGAATTTCTCCTTAGCGGATTACCGGTAACGCTAACAAAACATCCTTCAAGCAGTCGACGTGAATTTATCCTGTTTCCCGAAAAATCAAAGGTTTACTAACGAGAGAAGAGGTGTGTAAAAGATGTCACACCTTAATTCGGAACATCGTACATAAGCTTAAATGTATCATAGAGCCTTGTTGCGTTATCGTACGAGTATATCACATATGACACAAACTATGGACAAACGTAATATTCTCTTCTATTATCAGACGCGTAAATAATGTTTAGTATGAACCCCGAAATTTATTCCAGTCACACAATTACGTTTACTGTCACGTTTGTAAAATCCAATAAAAGGGCTTTCTTACTACATGCGAGAGTATGGCTCATGCGAGTAGTAAGATGAGCTCCTTTAAGTCCTTTATTTTTAGAAGTCAGAATATTAAGAGCCACATACGAAATTTGCATTCTGTGATCATATTTCAGCGAAATGTTTATAGCATAATCTTTTTTAGGATTAATTTGTATTTTAAATTTATTCTTTTGGCTGTAAAAGATGAAATGCAATAAATTGTGTCATTCTGGGTAAAACTTGGGTCTTATGGAAAAACCCAATTATGTTCTGGAGTTCTTACATACGTTAACCACGCATTTTAAACACTTCTGTATGGAACCTATAACATTTTACTCCGAAACAACCTCTTTTTGCTCTAAACGGACTCATAGAAAACTTGAGCTTTGTAGCTTAACACACGCTCTGCACTTAACTCGATACAAGAAACAAATTTTTCAGAACCTTTGTATGGCAGCCACTTAAAGAAGTACCTTGAATTTTATTACTCGTAAATGGTGAAATTTAGTTTCGCAAAATTTAAAATTCTTCGCTTAGCGGATTCTCAGCTAATCGTACAATAAGTTCCCGTGTGATCTAAAGATTTTTGTATGAAAGCTGCCCGTAGAAATAAGCGTACCCGAAACTATAACCATATTATTTGGATAAAATTTCGACTTTGTAGTAGTTCCACATAAAATTTGAAAGGACTTTTGTATGGATACAATACGAATGTTATGCCCAACTAAACACATATTCAGTCTTTTATCTGGCTATTTTGACATTCTAAGCGTTCTGAAAATATTGGACAGTAGTTCGTATTTTAACCCGAATTATAACTTTCGAGATCAACGCGGTTTTGGAATTTTTACCAGCAGTTTCAAGTACTCTACGCATTAAAATTTTATTTTCATAACTAAGTCTTTGAAGTTTCATATCTAAGGCTAGTATTACACTATATGCCATGCTGTCAAATATTTGACTAAGCAAATTTGACAAAAAATTCAATCAAATTTTTTCAGTCAAAATAGACCTTGTTCAAAGCAAATAAAATATTGAAAGAAACAAAAATTTGAGGATTATACTACAGTGGATTGTAATCACTTTGGGACCAGCCAAAAACAGTAACAGTAACCGGGTGATAACAATAAATAAAGAAAAAAATAAGCGATGAATTCTGTTTGTGAAAAATGGACCTCAACTGTTTTGATAACAAAATGCGGCTTATAACATTATCCGCGATTACAATAAGCGGCATCCACTGTATTATGTCAACAGCATTTGTCAGTGAAAGTTGTCAAATATTTGACAGAGTGGTATACAGTGTAATACCATGGATACACAGCTAGTGTACAAGCCATGGTATTGAAATCATAGTATTGAAACTAGCTGCACATGATACACTGCACATATGGAATGATTTGACAGTATCTGATATAAGCAAACAAAGACATTTAGTAGCGATACTTGCCACACAATAGAGGAATGGCACAACTAGCAGTAAAATGCATGGTATACTACGTAAAATTATCGCATTTGTATACCATGAAACAGGTTCAATACTAGATATCTACCAGTTCGTTTATCTCGTATATGCTTAGTATTGGGTGATACACTGCTGGTTTTGACGATATTATGATATCAATACCAGCAGTGTATCCATGGTATAATACTAGCTTATGTCTTTCTTAATTTATTTCGTGGTCCAACATAAGACCCCACATTTTTATAATCCAGCCCAAAAGTTAGTAACGCATAGAACCAAGCATTGAACGAAAGAAACTTGTATATAATTTTTTGTTTATTTGTGGCCAAAAACTCCAAATCCGCTTGACGTCCGTTTGCCCACGATAACTCAAGAACGCCTTAACCTAGGATCTTGAAATTTTTAACCTGGATGTTTGGTCAAATTTGTAAGGCTTAGTTCGTTAATGTGCAAAATCGTGCTTTTACCGGGGAAAGAGCGAAAATCTTTCAGACATATGTTTAGAAAGTGCCACATGCTTCTATAACTTTATTATTTTCTAATAATACAATATTGTGATCGATTTGCAAAAAAAAAATTTTTAAAATTTTATTTTTCACGTTTTATTAGACACGAACAAAGCAAAAAAAATGTCAGTCCGTCTGTCCGCCGTACGCCGTACGCCGTACGCAAAATCGTTTGAAGGCTCGTAGCTCCCAGACGGTTTAAGATATTAAATTAAAATTTTTTTTGTGAATAGACTGGGTAGGCCTCTTAAAATGACCAAATTCTGAGTGATGCGGGTGTGAGGGGAGAGGAGAAGGGTGTGTTTTAGACGGAAAATTTTGGTTTCTAGATCTCAGCAACCGCTTATGCTAGGAGGCTGAAACTTGGAATTTATATAGAGCTTTGATAGTGGATCCATTTGGAGGAAAAAATATGCGCCCGAAACGCAAAAAAGCCGAGATCGATACATTCTAAAATCCATATATCCTAAACGGATAACGTCACAAAACTAAAACTTAATTGATATCTGTAGGTATACTAGCAGAATAGATCGGAAACAATTTTTTGAGTTGGAGCAGTGACGTATGGGGGTGGGGGGTAAAAAACTTTAGATTACGATATCTCACGAACCAATTGCACTAGATAAATAAAATTCGGTTTATGTATTAAGGTTGACAAATGAAGTTTGATGAAAGTAAAATTTGTTAAGGGGACGGTGGAGCATGAAAGTGGAGGAGATAAGAATTTTTCTAAAAAATCACGTCTCATATCTCAAGAACGGTGTAAGATAGATGCTTGGAATTTATACCAGAGGTAGGTGGGGGAGGGTGAAAAGGAAAAGGTTTCGATTTTTATATCTCGAGAACCTATAATGATATAAAGCTGAAACCTGGTATTTGGATAGAGCTATAGTAGTAGCATGTTGGAAAATTAAATAATTAATTTTTTATAGGGATAGTATGGTACGAGGGGGGGGGGGGTGTTTTTCCTATCTATAGAACGGCTTATGCTACAAAGTTGAAACTCAGTATGTATATGTATATCAACTAGAAAAGTTATTTAGATAAACAAAATTTTTAAATATTTATTGGCGTTCGGAAGGGGGCAAATAAAATGATCAGTGAAAATGGAATGCATATCTAAACGGTTTTCGTCATATCTATTAGGTCTTTCCAAATATTGAATTCATTTTTATTTTGCGGCTTCTTCATATAAATACCTAGAAAGTGTTTTTAGGATTTTTTTAAATTCGACCCCTAAAGGAGTGGAAATGGGGTTGTATACTTTTTCACGAATTCTGCCGTCTGATCAGATATGGAATATCTTTTCACTTTGAAGGGCTTGCGTAATAATCGCCTAAAACCCGTTTTTAAGTTTTTTCCTTTTTCAGTTCCTAAGAGGGTATAAAAAGGTTGAACACGTTTTCAGGAATTCCGTCATATCTCTTAGAAATGATAAGTAATTGAATTGGTTTTTACTTTCTCGTGCTGTCTTCATGTTTATTTATTAACTCCTTTCAGGATTTTTGGATATGCAACCCCCAAGTGGGTGTAAGGAGGTTGCATATCTGATGATACATCGAATTCATTTTTACTTCCTAAAGGTACGTTCCGGCTAGAACTGCCGACCGTCGCGGTTAGCAGTAACTGCCGGCAGTAGACTACTGTTCCAGGCAAAAACAACCTGTCATGTCTGTTTGCGACTGCTCGGCAGTTGACGGTTGTGAGTACAAAGCACCCGCGGTGAGCAGTTAAGGTTGGCAGTTACTGCTGACCGCAACGGTCGGCACTACCAGCCAGATTGTAACCTTAAGTTTTCCCATATAAGCGCCAAAAAGTCAATTTCAGTATTTTTAGGTATTCAATCCTAAGGGGTCTAAGGGGGTTGTATGCTTTTCAAAGCTTCGACATATTTCTTAGGTTTGATGAGATATTAGATCGCTTTTCACTTCCATACACTTTTTATATAATCGCCTACAAACCCATTTCTCAATTTTTGGATATTCAACCCCCAAGGGCTTACATATGTTTTCACAATTTTTGCCATCCCTTAGTTCTGATGAGATACACTAAAATTAGTTATTACGGCATTTAATGTAATGACCTAAAAACTAATTTCACGTTTTTTCGAATTTCAATAACCATGGGGGGGGGGGTGAAGGGTTTGCTTAAGTTTTCACAAATTTTTCAAAATCCCTCGTGTCTCATGAGATATCAAGTTGCTTCTTTTGAAATCGTCTAAAAACCTGTTTCACATTTTTTTCGAAATTCAAACCCCAAGTGGAAGTAATGGCTTTGTATACGCTTTAACAATTCGTAATCTCTCTTAATTCTGATAAGGCAGCAAATTCGTGTTTACTTTTATGGGCTTTTAGTATACATAATATACCGATATTCGAATAGTCTACCATACACGGGCTTTTCCAATGTTTAATCGGCTAAAGATCTCTTAAATAAATATAAAATTAAATAAAAATAAACTTAAATATTTTTTTTAAGAATAAAACTAACTTTCCAAGAAACCTCATAATTTCGAAACAACTGATCATATACTCCGATTTTGACCGCTCCCGAACTTTGACCCGAAAATAATAAAGTTTCGCCCAGACCATTGGCAAATTTTTTTCACTTTTATATTAGTTTTTCCCAATTTTTTTGGCCTGAAGGATCGAAAAATAGCTAAATTTGTTTTATATCTTCTTTATACCTCAGAGATATAAAGGAAGTCGTGAAGCATATTAAACACCTTATCACTACCACCTAATATCAAAATATATTCTTACATTTAACCCCCTTTCATTCTCTTGGGGGTTGAATATCGAAACATTTAATAATTAATTAATTTTATAATTCCGCAGATGTAAAATTTAATCAGATATCTCATCGGACCTAGCACATTTGCGGGCATGCATGGGTTCATAACATCACATTCTCTACCTTGGTGATGTGGTTTCTTTTTCTTCAAAACTTTTATAATAAATTGGTTTGTGACTACATTGTCCGCTTCATTATAAATATTACTCTTCCTATAAATCCCGCAAATTTCAATAAATAGACCCAATCCTAGCAAATTTATATAACCCTAAAAACATCCCCGGGATAAATGGTTAACATCCATCTTATCTATAGCGGGTTTATCTAAGTATTTCATAAGAAGTAAGTGCTTTTAGCCGAAAATAGTAAAATTCGTTGCCAAACAAAACCCTAAAATCCCTCGGCAACATATAGGGTGGGTTATAATTTAAGTAAACACTCACGAAAATACTCGTGAATACCGAAAAGAATTTTGTTAAGGCCATCAGGGATACAACAATTGCAGGATACTGTCAACTTGTTTGAAGAGTGGATACAATTGTACGATACTGTCAACATGTTTGCAGAGATAGGGAAAACAAGCCGATTGACAAACAGCACATCAGCATGGCTGTATCTTTCCTGCATGTTTGAAGTCAAGATAACCGCATACATTTACATAGTGCGGGGATGTTTTACTCAAATATTTTTGGTAAGCCCCAAAAAATAACGTAATCCTCATGGCGTGAATATTCGCAGAAAAATGTTGAATTTTATGTTATAATTTTTGTTTTGGAAGTTACTGAAATAAAACTGAGCATTTGGTAACTGATTTTGTTTGCATCATTTTATTTAAACTTCTAAACTTATTTATTTTGACTTGCCGGGTAAGATACTGTTTATTTTATTTTTGTGTAACGTTTCGGAATCGACTGAGTGCCTTATCAAACTGACGCGTGGTGAAAAAATTTTGATTACGATATCTCACGAACTGATTATGGTAAAGTTGATATTTGGGTTGTTCATATAAGTGCACAAGGGCAGTATGAGACTTGGGTATGAGGATGTAAGGAGTGACGGTAGGGAGGATGAAAAGAAAAAAGTTCGATATTAACATCTCAAGAACCGCTAATTATGGATAGCGGACACTTGAAACTTAAGTAGAGCAACCCTAGTGCCACAGCCTAAAAATATAATTGCTAATAGTGGTAGAATGGTGAGGTGTTTCCCTATCTCTAGAGCGGCTTATGCTAGAAACCTGGAATTTGGTCGGTATATGTAGAGTAGCTATAGTACGGAGATAGGGCAAAATGGGGTGCATATTTTTTACTCTGTCATATCTCTTAGGTCTTCTGAAAAAATTAGTTCATTTTACTTCTACGGATTTTTCACATACTCGTAAAAGCTTTAAATGTTTTCAGATTTCTTTATTCAAACCCTAAATAGAGTGGTCCAATTTCGCCATATCTAACTAGATAGCTAATAATTTCTTTATTATTTTTTAAATTTGCTACCCTGAAATTTTGTATATTCACGTTTCAGGACTAGTAAACTCCAAAAAAGCAAAAAAATACCGTCTGTCCGCCGTAGAGGCCGTACGCCGTACCAAGCGTTAGAAGGCGTGTAGCTCACAAATCCGTTGAGATATTAAGTTGAAATTTTTTTGGTGGGTAGATTGGGTGAATCCATACAAGTGGTTTCTTTTGAGGGGGTGCTGGTGTGAGGGGGAAAGGATGGAGTGTTTTAGACGAAAATTTTATTTTTTAGATTTCACTTATGCCAGGAGGCTGAACTTGGAGCTATGATAGTGAGCCCATTTGCAAAAGAAATGGTTGGTAGGGGTTGAGGGGTGTGGGTGCAGGTTAAGGGGAAAACAAAGCGTCCGAAACTATTGAAAGCTAGGATTGAAACACTTTAAAATCCATATTTCTTGAACAGTTAACGTTAGAAGGTTGTAACTTTGTGGTTTTCTTGGGAGCCTGGAAAAAGGCTAAAATTTTGAAGGGGGGAGGTGGGGTGCAGGGGTATAAATCTTTGGATTATAATATCTTCTGGACAAATTGTACCAGAAATATAAAATTTCGTTTCTCTATACAAAATTACAGGCAGAGTCTATTGAATGTAAAAATTTTAAGGGTTGGTGTAGCACGAAAGTTGGGGATAGCCATTTTTAAAAAAAATCAATTTTTATATCACACGAACCGTACCCAATATGATCTTAAAATTTTTACGGGAGTTAAATCCACTAAACCTCTAGTAGGAAAAAAAATGGTGTTGGTGGGAGGGGGTGGAAAGAAAAAATTCTCAAAAGCCGCAAAGGGCAGAAAGCTAAAAATTGATGACTATGTATATAGAAGCAGTATAGAGGCATTTTTGAAAAATGAAATTTTTGATAGGGGTAGAAAGGTACGAAGATGAGGGGCGGTGTTTTTATATAACTCTTACATATCATGTCTTATGCTAGAAAGTTGAAACTCAGTACGTTACGTATGTGTACACGTACTACGGAAGTAATTAGAGCAAAAAAAAAGCACAAATTTTTATTAGTGTACAAAGATGGGGTAAAGAAAATGTGTGTAAAAAGGGTTTTTTTACAATTTCACGAAATTTGTTATATCTTCTAGACATTCCGAGTTATCAAATTAATTGTTCTTTTGTGGGCTCTTTACATAGACGCCTAGAACTTTCTTTCGAAATTTTTCGATATCCAATCCCTAAGGTGGTGTAAAGTGGTTGTGTACATATTCAGGAATTTCGATATATTTCTTAGATCTAATGAAATATGGAATTCATATTCACTTATAAACGCTTTAAATATAATCGGGGGAAACCCCGATTTAAGCATTTTTCGATATTAAACCCCTAGGGGGTGTAAGGTATTGTTTAAATTTTCATGAATTCCGAGAAATCTTTTAGGTTCAATGAGATCAAATTCGCTTTTATTTCAGTAGGCTTTATATATAATGATCTAAAAAACAATTTCAGGATTTCCCGATATTCAACCCCTAAGAGGGTGTAAAATGATTGTGTACGTTTTTACGAACTTCGACATATCACTTAGGTCTGATAAAATATCGAATTGTTTACATTAACGGACTTTCTATACAATCGACTAAAAATCGGTTTAAGAATATTTTGATATTCAACTTTCAACCCCTAAAGAGCTATGTTGATATTTTATCTCCTATGTTTTCATTAAAATTGAAAAAAAAAATGATACGTAAGAAAATTATAAAAAATGTGCCAGCGGCCTGAGCGCACCTTTATAATTTTTTTGGTTAGAAGTCCGGAACGCGTTAAATGCTGAAATGTGGTGTAGGCTACTATGCGACTGATAACCTAAAAAATTAACAGAAGGCTATTGGGAACGTTATTTTTTACGTTATCAGTTGCATAATAACCTACACCGCGTACCAGCATAAAACGCGTTTCGGACTTCTACCCAAAAAATAATAAAGTTGCGCTCAGACTGTTGGCAGATTTTTATTTTACTCGCTCGGGCTTTTTACTTAATTACCTACAAACTTTTTTCCAGATTTTTTACTTTTTAACCTCTAAGGGGTGTAAAAGAGTTGTTGTCTAAAAATTAATTTCAAATTTCTGAATATCATTTCAGCGTTTGTCTTGAAAATTTTCGTCATATCTGTAAGATTTGATTAGATATCAAATTTGTTTTTACTTCTACAGGCTTTTTATGTAATCGAACCGATTTCACGATTTTTTGAAATTCAACCCCCAATTGCAAGTGCAGTTAATTTTGCAATATCTCAAAGATCTGATGAAATCCCAAATTGGTTTATTTTTTAGACGCTTTTTATTTAATCGCCTAAGAACTAATTTGACGAGTTTTCGAAGTTCATTTCAGGATTTTTCTATATTCAACACGAGTGTGTGGGGATTGAATACGTTCTCACGAAAATATCACAAAATTCGAGAAAAAATCAATTTTTGAATTTTTCGGTATTTTTACTTCCATGAACAGTTTATTTATTTTAACGTTCATATGAATGTTGGAAGTTGTTAGTTAGTATCTTCGTTATTAGTTTTAAATTTAATTTTTTAAATAAACTTGTGCCAGATTTTCGATTTTGTGACTCGAACCGTACAGGAAATTTGGATTTTAGAACACATTTTTATGTGTCCCCATTTAAACATACATTTTTTTTTTAATAAATTCGTTCGTTCACAATATTTTATTAACAACGAATTCATAAGCAGGAAATACGAGCAAAATAATAGTCCTAAAAATTGGTACTCTTTAGAGCACCTCTCGAAAGCAATTTTGTTCCTTATAAGCCCTTAGTGTATACTCCAAATTTCAACTTTCTAGCATAGATCGTTCTGGAGATATAGAAAACTTGGGATGCTTACATTCCCCTCTCACCCATCCTGCGTTCCAGGTCTAAAATGTCCAGAAGAAAACAAAAGGCAATAGTTTTTACGTTTTAACTTTGTATAAGAAATCCTTAAGCAGTCTTTAGTTCATATTTCAAACTTCATAAGTATTTGAACTTTCTGTTCGAAATGTTCATCTAACGATATAATGAAGATATGTCAAGATAAACAGCATCCGGTATCTAAGTGTGTTCATCTGTCGCTAGCAATACACAACAATGTTGAGCTTCTTGAATTTCTCAAAAACGAGCACCTCCCTTACAATTTCGCTAATTCTACACCCGCATCATTGTGCAGCGTGAAAATTACAGGCAACTTTAACAATGTGATATTTTGTTTGTTTGCTTCGCACATCGCAAATAATTGCACCTCATCATTTGCATCTCATTACACATTTTGTGAACGTTGCTCGGAGTAATTGAGTACAGACAATAATGCAACGAAACTCACCCCCTTGTCACATACACTTCAAACCGTCACGTTACATACTGGTTACTTCCGCTTTTGCACCCCCATTGTGTATCCGGTGGCTTTGTGCACCCTCTGATATGGAGAAGATTATGGAGGTGTGGCTGTAACGAGGGATAATAATAATCTGCTCAGGCTTAGCATTTTTAAAACACCTTGCGCCTTTTGCATCTGTTGCTGCAATATTGTTAATGGCGATTTGAGTACCATTTTAGTTTGCAGTTTTTGGTACTTGAAACTTTTTCGCTTCGGCGGATTTGCAGTAAGGGTGCTGCGTTTGAATTGGGCGTCGAAAATTATCCACGGCAAACTGCGCTTTTTACTCAATGGTCGTTGGATGTTTCAAGTAGTTAAAAAAGAGAGAAAGTTTCCTATGAAACGATTTTTTTAGGGAATTCTGTAGCTAAAGCGGTCTGCTTAACTCTAAAGGAACATTTTAGCTTTAATTCAAGATACAGTAATGATCTAGTAAACATTTTAGGACAATCTTGCGTCGAGAAGAGTCCGACCTAGGAACTAAAAATCACATTTACGACATAAACTCGCGCAAAAACAATTCATTTTACGCTTAAGGTTATATTTAATACTTAAACAATGCAGGTAGTATTTAGCACAATTACAATCAGTAATGTTGTAAAGTTTATTAGCAATCGCAGAACATTCTCAAGTATCTAATATGATACTGCTATATAAGACTCGCCAGTCGGCACAAACGGCCGGGACTTAAGACCAAAGAGACTAGCTCAAGCTTCACGAGATTTAGTATGTTCTTTCCTGTCCTTTAAGATTAATCGTTCCAAAAATTACAAGGAAATCAAAAAGCACACTTTCTGCATGATGTTTCGTCGGTCGATTCAAATTATTGTTCTTGGTTCGAGTTTTAGATAGATTTAGGTTCTTGTTTATGGTAGAATTCGTGCAAGATGCATACACACTTTTGAATGAGGATGTATAATTACTTCTATATTAAAAGGGCGCAAACTAACAAGTTTTTACTACTGTTCAAATTCTTTTTTTGCCTAGAGACAATAGAATATAATTGTCCGGTGCTAAATTTAGGAAGAGAAATAAAGGTGATGAGCGCTGCGGCTTAAATAAACCAATTTTAATATAAGTAGGTTCGATATTTAAGTAAAATCTCGAAATTAAAAGTAAGTAAGTTTCGGTCTTCAAAAATATTTTATTGCTAGCTAAAAAAAAATTATTTTGAACAAAAATGTAAAATTTAATTCAACGAATATTAACCTGCCAATGCTGGTATCACTCATGATAACGTGTTTATGTTTTCTATCCCAATAAATTAGCTTAGCAAATTTTTTTCAAAAAAATTGTGGAAATCGACTTTGAAATTGGGGATTGATTTTGTACTTTTGTACTGTATCTTTCAATTTTGATAAACAAAACAAATTCAGAATTAATTGTTTTTTAAGGCACTAACGGTCCAGGAAGTATTGTGCCTAATGAATCACAATATATTTTCTTTTCTTTGCTATTTTGCAATCTTTACTAATGAATAGATTAAATTCGTCTGATAACTTTCCTGTTTTTATTGAAACATTTTTCCATTATCTAATTTTTTTTAATAATGCAGTAGTGTTCGTTTCTTTATGTGCACCAGGCGCCAAAACACCTAGGACTGACCCTGCTATTAGGAGTTGTGCAAAACCCTACACACAACTACAGTATCTACAAATCGAGTTGCAACATTAATCGTTTATACTAAACACGTACATGTCGACCGAAGTTCGATTCATCGCTGAACCGATAATCAACGTAGTTAGACTCGACAAACGAGTACCAAAATTATCAATGCGCAAGAAAGTCGTGTTAGTTCTTGTGATGATTTTTCTAGATTTTTCGAATTTGGTAATTTTTGGATGACGGTGGTATTGGTCCGGTGAAAGAAGTGATCTAATCGACAAATGGCAATTTTTAGGCTAAACCCATTAAGTAAAGCATTTTTTGACTTTACTTTATTTGTTGCTTAATAATATTTTAAGCATAGTATAGTATAGTAAGTATTTTAAATCGACCTAAAATTAAAAAAAAAATGTACTGCTCTCAAAGTTTTGTATTTTCACGTTTCAGGGCTTCTAGAACCCAAAGCAAGAAGTCCATCTGTCCGACGTATAAACAGTCCAAAAAAGGATGTTACAATAACTCGTTTCGAAGCTAAATCAAAATTAAAAACAAGTGGATGATGTAGCTAACGAAATTTTTATTAAAAAAATCTGCCAATGGTCTGGGCGAAACTTTATTATTTTTCGGGTCAAAGTTCGGGAGCGGTCAAAGTCGGAGTGTATCATGAGTTGCTTCGAGATTATTAGATTTCTTGGAAAATTATTTTTGTTCTTAATATAAAAATATTTAAAATAGAGATTTTTAACCGATTAAACATTGAAAAAGCCCGTGTAGACTATTCGAATTTCGGTATATTATGTACACTAAAAGCCCATAGAAGTAAAACGAACGAATTTGCTGCCTTATCAGACTTAAGAGATATGACGAATTGTTAAAACGTATACAAACCCATTACTTCCACTTGGGGTTTGAATTTCGAAAAAATTGTGAAACAGGTTTTTAGACGATTTCATAAGAAGCAACTTGATATCTCATGAGATATGACGGATTTTGAAAAATTTGTGAAAACGTAAGCAAACCGTTCACACCCCCTTGGTTCTGGAAATTCGAAAAATCGTGAATTGGTTGGCCGTAATAATCAATTTTATATCTCATCAGAACTTAGGAATGGCAAAAATTGTGAAAACATGTACAAACCCTTGTGGGTTGAATATCCAAAAATTGAGAAATGGGTTTGTAGGCGATTATATAAAAAGTCTGTGGAAATGAAAAGCGATCTAATATCTCATCGAACTTAAGAAATATGTCGAAACTTTGAAAAGCATACAACCCCCTTACACCCATGAGGATTGAATATCTAAAATACTAAAATTGACTTTTTGGCTTTTTTATATAGGAAACCTTAGGAAGTAAAAATGAATTCGATATATCACCAGATATGCAACCTCCTTACACCCACTTGGGGGTTGAATATCCAAAAATCCTGAAAGGAGTTAATAAATAAATATGAAGACAGCACGAGAAAGTAAGAACCAATTCAATTTCTTATCACTTCTAAAAGAAATGACGGAACTCGTGAAAACGTGTTCAACCCGTTTAAACCCTCTTAGGGGCTGAAAAAGGAAAAAACCTAGTAACAAGTTTTAGGCGATTATTACGCAAGCACGTGAAACTGAAAATATATTCGATATCTGATAAGACGTGGGGATATAGTAGAATTCGTGAAAAAGTTTACAACCACCTTCGCACCCCCTTAGGGGTCGAATTTAAAAAAACCCTGAAAACACTTTCTAGGTATTTATATGAAGAAGTCGTACAATAAAAATGAATTCAATGTTTGGGAAGACCTAATAGATATGACGAAAATCGTGAAAATATATGCATTCCATTTTCACTGATCATTTATTTTGCCCCCCCCTCTGAACGCCAATGGAAATTTGAAATTTTTTTTTATTTAAATTAGTTTTCTAGTTAATTTACATAAAAGTACTGAGTTTCAACTTTGTAGCATAAGCCGTTCTATAGATAGGAAAAACACCCCCCACCCCTGTACCATACTACCCCTATAAAAAATTATATTTTTCCAAGATGCTATTAATATAGCTCTATCCAAATACCAAGTTTCAGCTTTATATCATTATAGGTTGTCGAGATATTAAAATCGGAACTTTTTCCTTTTCACCCTCCCCCACCCTCACCCTCTACACCCACACTTCCTAAATTTTGTTTTCCGCTAGGGGTCTATTAGGCCTACTTTTAGTAAAAATTTTAAGCATCTATCTTACACGGTTCTTGAGATATGAGACGTGATTTTTTTGAAAAATTCTTATCCCCTCCACTTTCATGCTCCACCGCCCCCTTAAAAAATTTTGCTTTCAGCTAACTTCATTTGTCAACTTTTATACACAAACCAAATTCTATTTATCTAGTACAATTAGTTCATGAGATATCGTATTCTAAAGTTTTTCACCCCCCACCCCCGTACGTCACTGCCCCCACTCAAATTTTTGTTTCCGATCTATTTTCCTAGTATACCTACAGATATTCATTAAGTTTCAATTTTGTGACATTAACCGTTTAGGAGATATGGATTTTAGGAAGTGTCGATCTCACCTTTTTTGCGTTTCGGACCCATTATTTTTCCCCCCACTCCCAAACCCCTTCACCTATATCGGCAATTTTTTTGCAAATGGGTCCACTACTGAAGCTTTATATAAATTTAAAATTTCAGCCGCCTAGCATAAGCGGTTGCTGAGATATAGAAACCAAAATTTTCCGTCTAAAACACTTCCCCCTCCTCCCCACTTACATCCCCATCCCACCAAATTTGGTCACTTCAGGGAGCCTACCCACTCTACCCAGGAAAAAAAATTCAACTAAATAGCTTGTAGGGTTTGGGTGCTACGAGCCTTCAAACAATTTTGCGTACACCGGTAGACGTACGGCGTACGGCGTACGGCGGACAGACGGACTGAAATTTTTTTTTGCTTTTTTCGTGTCTACTCGTCATGAAACGTAAAAAAAAAATTTTGAGGGTAGCAAATTTTTTTTTTTTAAAAATCGATAACAATACTGTATTATTGAAATAATAAAGTAAAATGTTATTTGGTCCATGGCAATTAAGTATGAAAAAGAATATCACTCAAATGTTCGCCACGGCTCGCTCCTACGGCATACCTCGACCCGTTTGTCCAAATTTTTGTTGACATCACGGCATAATTGCTCTTCAATTAGACCAATATGGTTTGTTGTCTAGCCCTTGGTGGTGGGTTTATTGGCGTAAACCGTGCTTTTAAGATAACCCCAAAGAAAGAAGTCTAAGAAGGTATCAAGTTAAAAAAAAATTGTTGATGGGTAGATTGGCTGAAGCTCTTTAAGTGATTACTTCCTGGAGTAGGGGTGTGAGGGTGGAGAGTCTTAGGCAAAAGATTTTGGTTTCTATCTATATCTCAGCAAATGCGTGGGGAAGAAAATTGTGAAATCGAAATGCGTATGACAAGAAAATATCGATGTTTCTGACAAAGCCCCATTATTGATCTGTTAAGGATTTAATTTTTACGAACGCAGAATTATACTTTGCAACACATTTTGATCCCAATGGAACCACTAATTTAACGCTTGCGTTAAAGATAATGATTTCCTCTTTTCATACACTGAAAGAAATATGATTCCTTTATGGTTGCAGTAACCATAATAAAGTTATTGTAACTGTAATAAAACAATTATAGTTGTCCTAGCCATATTATATAATTCCCACAAACATAATATGGTTGAAATAAACATATTTAATTGGGTAGTTTTAAATTAATATGGTTTTCCTAATCATGCTTTTTACATGATGTAAAAATGCTTTATGATAACGGCAACTGTATTCTATATTCTCAGTGCAACTACAGAATTTGATCGAATATATCACTCAACCATATTATGGGTATCGATACCATTAAATACAAAATGTCATAAACAGAGGTGTCGTTCACGGGATAAGTTAATTTAAAGTCGTGTCTACAACGTCTGTTTGTATTCAAGTGAAGTTAAAGTTCAAGTACAAATAGTGTTAATAATTAAGATATATATGTATTCAAATTTCTTAGTCGCATTCCGCGGCTACGCCCATGTATGGTGCTATGCCACCGAGACTGCAAAGCCAGCGGTTTCTAGTCTTGTTTCCTGTTGCTCTCGTTACTCCCGTTGATTCCGTTGCTCCCATTGCTCTCGTTTCTCCGTTGCTCCCGTTGCTCCCGTTACTCCGTTGCTTCCGTTGCTCCTATTGCTTCTATTGCTTCTATCGCTCCCGTTATTCCGTCGCTCCCATTCTTCCGTTTCTCCCGTTGCACCGTTGCTCACATTGGTTCCATTGCTCCCGCTGTTCAATTATGTCAAGCGTGCGCGCTCATACAGCGAAAACGCATGAACTGCCACTAAACTATATATGAAATACACTCATCAAAAATCATCAAACTATCATCGCAATCGGATGAATGGTATTGGAACTCATATGCGACAAATAAACAAACAAATATGCACTTCATAGAGAAAAATTATTTTTCAAGTCAAAATATTCACTCCAAGGCCTTCGTTCACAACATATTAGTGTCAACTTTTTTTGAACATCAATATACTCATATATATTATATATCGAAAATCACTTAAGCTAAAAACAAAAATTTCTAAAATAAAAAGAATTTGTAAAATATATCTTTATCTCCAGATAGACTTCAATAATGTTCTTTTTGTAGTACAATTTTAGAAAGGTATTTGGTTTCAAGTGCTTTGTAGTCCTTTTGTCTTACCTGTACCTGTAAAAGACTTAGAGTCAATATAAAACGAACGCTGAATAACTTTGTGTTGTTGTATTCAAGAATCAACACAGTAGCTTCTTAAAAAACGCAGCTAAGGGAAAAATTAATAAATCAAACCTATTTGAACACCTACTTAATAAAACTTTCACCCTATTACTAATAATGCCGAAACAAATGGCCGTAATTGATTCGTAAACAACTCATTCGGTCAGCAATAATTTACCGGTATTTCCAATGTCTTCTTCTCGAAGAAAGTCTACTTATCCAGCTAGGTCAGCTCAACAACCGGATCACCATTTAACTGGCCCTTAATCACCCCCAATTACAATTAACTAACAGATATATTGTCCTATGTCCATACGGAAACGTTCAGTAATATCGAGCTAGGACCATCCTTAATCTTGTGCCCAGTTGGCAAAACTTTTCGCTCATCCCCACACTCGCAAAACATACAGCTCAAATTTATTCCCGGACAACAGGACAACATACTTAGTAGTATTTGCTTTCGATAAATATTTGCTTAGTGGGAGTTCGGTTTCAACCCCGTTCTCATACTGAACGTCCACCGCAAACTTCATCAAGGATAATGCCTCGACCCACCAAAAATGTGTTTCTAGCTTATCTCTGCTCGGTCTCATATGTCCTGTGAGTGGGTGGATGTAGGGGGGGCGGGGGTAGTTTAGTTGCATCCTTTGGTGAATTGCTGTTTGCCTTGATCTGGAGCTCTGAATCAAAAACACAGACACTATATAGACCTGCTTGAAACAGGACGAGGCGAGTACAGTATGTCGCACAGAGTCAATGTACGGATTGAAAGTCTGCACAATTTGTTAATCCTAAGTGAGTTGAAACAAACTCGGCATCTATCTATGGTTTAAATGTTTTGCATTTGTGGCTTTTGGATAAAATATTTATTCCTTAAAATGTTGCGATCACCACAAACATTCTAAAGTAGCTGGTACATTTTGTTTTTATTACGGACGCCGCCATTAACTAATGCAACATCTCTTCATTCATTGCCAGAACGATTCTGGGTTTGAATTCGTTATTTTAAGTGCACAAACAGAATCAGTAACTAGGAGTAGTTGTTGTAGTTTTAAAATTGTCTGGTTTGGTTGTTTATTTTGACTACCACCCTGTCATTTTCTACTCCTACTTCCGACTCACTACATTTTGGAATAATATATAATACTGTTGCGAGCTAGGGGTTCGCCGGGATTTCAAGTAAAACACAATTCGTTTAAAATCAAAATTAGTAACAATTTATTAATTCGCACTTTAATTCTGTTCGCACAATTATTCGCACTATATGGCAATACCTATCTATATCGCTTGATTCAATCACACGCAATCGATCGCTTTCCACTAATACGGTTGCGTATACACGCTGGCTGTCACAGTCGACGTAATAAAAATTACTATGTCACTCGCTGAAAGCTTCACCGGCTTATTTTGCAGTCTAGGATGGACTTGAATGTTCGCTCGGTGATGTGTGTGGATGGTTCTCGAAAGCTTTAGAGCTTTCGATTTTGATCTTCTATACTGTTCTAGTACATTCGATTAGAAGGGAGGTACAATCGTGTTACTCCGCCACCTTATATACTCCAACTAGGTTTCAGATTGGATAATTTTGCAACTAGGTATTCGGTTTTTGCTGTTTCCCTTATTCGCAATCGATCGAGTTGCGCGGTTGCCAGGCTTTGCACGTAACAATACATTCAACTTTTTTCCTGTTTGAAAATTTAATAGCACCAGAAGGGTTTCCAATTAAAAGGTTCTTGTTAATAACTAGATGTTTA
This sequence comes from Beris morrisii, assembly GCA_951812415.1. Taxonomy (NCBI): domain Eukaryota; kingdom Metazoa; phylum Arthropoda; class Insecta; order Diptera; family Stratiomyidae; genus Beris; species Beris morrisii. Next base: position 112,309,844 of record OX638312.1, on the reverse strand, counting down.
AGCGCACAGTCCAATGTAATTTTAGTAATTAAAAACAAACGTTGGATACGTTAAGTAACTATCAATGTGTCTAACTGTTTACGCTCCTCTAGCAATTCACTCAAAGGTGCAAGGAGGTTGAATATCCAAAAATCCTGAACGAAGGTTTTAGATACATATAAGTTGTTTAGGTTATAGCGGCCATGTTGTTAAAGCAACATCCGTCGAATTCATTGTGAATTGTTCAGTAGTGTATAGCATATCACCACGGAAGGTTATAGCGTTGAACAACGTGTGCAAATCATCAAATTTTATTTTCAAAATCAGAGCTCCGTTCGAAAACGTTCCGCGCATTGCGTGATTTTTAACGACGAGGCCCATTTCTTGATGAATGGATGTGTAAACAACGAAAATTGTCGGATTTGGGACGATACCAATCCGCACGAGATACACCATCAGCAAATCCATCCCGAGAAAGTCGGTCCGTACTTCTTCCAAAACGATACTGGCATTGCCGTAACCGTCAAACGATCGATGATAGGCAACTTCTAGTGGCCTAAACTGGATGATATGGATACCGACGACATGTGGTTCCAACAGGACGGCGCTACGTGCCACACAGCACATGTCACGATGGATATTCTGCATGAGCGATTTGAGGGCATCGTTATGTCGCGCGACGGCGACCTAACCTAACACCTTTAGACTTATTCCTTTGGGGCTATCTTAAATCACAGGACGATGCGTATAATCCGCAAAAAATTGATAACCTTTTGTCAACATAACGAATGCCATCCAGCAAATTCAGCCAAATTTATGCGACAAAGTCCTCGAAAATTGGACCTCTCGAATACGTGCCACCAAGCAAAGCCGGGGCCGATATTTGAACGACGTTATATTCCATACTTAATGCCATAATATATTCTTTCAAATAAAAAATGAATTGGGTGGATATCTCACACGCAACTTATTGTACTTACATTTAAAAATTAAACGTCCTTGTTGAAAGACCCTACATAAAGAAAGCCCGTGGAAGTAAAAACCAATTCGATGTCTAATCACTCCTAAGAGATATGGCGGAATTCGTGAACTCTTTCATACCCTCTTAATAGTTGAAAAGGAAAAAATTTTGAAAACTTGTTTTAGGCGATTATAAATCAAGCCTCTTTCTTCGATAACATCGAGGATTTGAGGTCGTTAAGAGATGGCAAACTGGTCAGGTTCTGCAGGGAGTTGGAGTGCTTTTGAGGGGATAGAGCAGCCCACGAGAATCTGAAGTAGTGTTGCTTAAACGTCGATAGTGTCGGATTTCGATAGTATCGATATTTTTTCACTAAACCATCGATACTATCGACACTATCATAAGTGCAGTATAGTGTTCCCTAATCAAAGATTGTGTAGAAATACAACGGTATGGTCATTTTATTTTAAACAATACGAAAATACTAACAAAAGCATAAATAATAAAAAAATTATTGCAAGGATATTTATTTTTTAGTTATGTGCAGGAAAAATTGATAGTTTTCAAAAACAAGATATACATACACATGCAAATTTAAATTCAATCAAACATACTTATATTTTGGTTTAGGAAAAGCAAGCTATTTAGATTTTTATCTTTAAGTCTATTGCGTTTTGCAGTCATTATGTCACCAGCTTTGGAAAATATTCTTTCCGCCGGAACTGACGTAGCTGGAATACATAAATATTGCTTTGAGAATTCTCGGAGCATATTTGTTCATTTTCCCAATATTCCAAAATATTGCAGCGTTTGTCAATTTGCGTACTTCTTTATGGGAACTAGCTAAAACAGAAAAAGAATTTTCTAATAATATATCAAATCTGTTATTGGGTCATTCCATCAAGAATCGCCAAAAATGACAAAATTTGTGACCTTACCATTTCCGATTCTTTTGAAAAATTTTGTACTTGAAGAATTGGTGAAAAAATAATTGAAATTCAATTTTTTGTTTCTATCTCATTTTTTTTGTTAGTTATAGTATGTTAAAGATTTCGCAAAAATGGTGTCCGAAGTTCTCTTTAAAAACTCATATCTCTGGTAATTTTTATCCTAGAATAATAAAATAGGTCTTATTTTGAAGGGGAAGGTTTTCGCAATATAAAAAATACGAATAAAAATCATCCTTGAAATTTTATTTTCAAGGATAACGATTTTGTTCTTTACTCTTGAATATCTCAAAATGCATATCTTAAAATTTTTTTTTTATATTTTTTACATATATTATACTGTTTTTCAAAACATATCAAAAAATCAACTTGAGATCTCAAGAGGATCGAGGTCAAAAAAATTTAAGAACATCAGTGGTTCTCAATTATTTTATAGAAAAACTGCTATTGGTCTATATCAAATCAATCAAATGAATCAATGCGTTAGAAACTTATGGGACTGAATTAAAATAAAGATAAAATATTCAAGAATTACCAAAGAGGAACAAATTATTTTGAGGTAAATTTTGTTAATTGTTTATTAAGCAGTCTGCACACAGCGTAGCTGGCCATTTTCGTTTAATTAAAGCAATTCACATCGGTCGTTATCCAATCAAAATTCTATTACTTTGTGAAATTAATCAAAAATAAACCCTTCTAGGTATTTCATATAGGTAATTGAATAATTACTCAATTTATATCGGTTTCGATTGGGGACCTAAAATCTATCAAAAATTTATTATTACAACTTGTGTATAGAAACAAATCGACCAAATTTTTACCTTGGTCAGCTTGGTTAGTAACCCATGCATATTTACGACTCACGTACATTGAATATAATATACCTACCCTGTAACAAACAAACAACAATATCCAATTAATATTTGATGCGTAATTTGTGTGAAAAAAAACTTTGATATGAAAACGCCATCTACAACAAGTGCTTGCCACACATTTCAATTTCCTGTAAATTCAAAATAATTAGAGGTTTGCTATTTTCAGAAATAAATTAGCGGTTGTAAACCAATTGGGAAAAAAAAGAATAACTACCGGAAAGTTATTGGTTTTTGTTTAAATTTACTTCTTTGCGAAAGCTGTCAATATTGAATTTTGAAATTGCACTGTAATTTGCAAATATATAGGTAATATTTTTTTGTATTTATACTAGCACTCATAGCGGTTTCATTTCTTGTTACGCAAATAACCACAGCAGTACACACTTCCATAGTGATCAAAGTATCACCGCTACGAAATATACTATCATGTGTAAGTAATAATTTTCTCACGGTGAAATTACGGTGAGAGCGATGCGATGTGCGCGACGAACGCAATAACCAAATCGCATCGCGCGAGCAGTTCACGATAGTCTGTCTGTACGCCGTTCGTCATCCAACGTACGCAAAATGGTTTGAAGGTTCGTACATCTCAAACCCTTTGAGATATTTATTTGAATTTTGTTTGGGGGGAATGACTTGATACACCCCTTTAACTGGGCATCTTTTGAGGAGTTGGGAGTGAGAGGGGGGGGTGTAACATAGAAGTGGGGGGATACGAATTTTCCTAAAAAAAATCACGTCCCATATCCCAGGAACAGTTTAAGATAGATGCTTAGAATTTTTACGGGAGTTAGATCTAATGTATACAAAATTCAGGATTTTTGTGAAATTCGACCCAAGAGGGTGTAAAGGAATTGTATTCATTTTCACGAATTTAGCCATATCCCTAAGGTCTTATTGGATATCAAATAAGTTTTCACTTACACGGGTTTGCTAAATATTCGACTAAAACCCGTTTTCAGGAGTTTTCTTCTTTCAACTTCTATAGGAGGGTATAAAAGGGTTGAACACGTTTTCATGAATTCCGTCATATCTCATAGCAGTGATAAGACTTCGAATTGGTTTCTTTTTCTTCGGGCTTTCTTTATATTAATCTTAAAAATAATTTCAGGATTTTTGGATATTCAACCTACAAGTGGAAGTGAGAGGGTTGCATACGTTTTCACAATTTTCGCATTGAATTTTCGGTTTGATGAGCTATCTCATTAGTTTTAACTTCTACAGAGTTTTTGACCTAATAATGTTTTTTATCTGTTATATGTACTAGTGGCGTAAGCATTCTATCGCGACCCAATTTTAGCGCTTCCCGAACTTTCACCCAAAAAACAGCAAAGTTGCGCCTAGACTGTTGGCAGATTTTTCTATTGTATAAGCATTCATTTTCCAATATTCATGAGCCGTTCGCCGTCTATTGTAAAATCGCATTACGCGCGCGACGAAATAGGAAAATAGACTTTCAAAACGACGCGATCGAAGCGAGGCGATATCATAGTACTTGGTTGCACTCACTAATATGCATTCTAATCAGTTGTCATCGCGTCGCATCACTTATCGCGTGCGCATCGCGGATGCTATAATTTCACCCTTAAACTTTTAATTGCTCACAAAGCGTTGCAGGATTGGTTTTAGTCAACTCTTTTACTTTATTATTTCAATAATAGAGTATTGTGATCGATTTTTAAAAAAAAAAATTTCCTACCCTGAAAATTTTTTTTTTACGTTTCATGACTAGTAGACACGAAAAAAGCAAAAAAAAATTTCAGTCCGTCTGTCCGCCGTACGTCTACCGGTGTACGCAAAATTGTTTGAAGGCTCCTAGCATCCAAACCCTATGAGCTATTTAGTTGAATTTTTTTTCCTGGGTAGAGTGCGTAGGCCCCCTAAAGTGACCAAATTCTGAGTGGTGGGCGTATAAGGGGGGAGGTGGGGTAAGTGTTTTAGATGAAAAATTTTGGTTTCTATATCTCACCAACCGCTTATGCTAGGAAGCTGAAATTTGGAATTTAAATAGAGCTTTGATAGTGGACTCATTTGCAAAATTGCTGATATGGGTGAAGGGGTGTGGGAGTGGAGGGGAAAATAATGCGTCCGAAACGCAAAAAAGCCGAGATCGACACATTCTAAAATCCATATCTCCTAAACGGTTATAGTCACAAAATTGAAACTTAATGAATATCTGTAGGTATACTAGGAGAATAGATCGGGAACAAATTTTTGAGTGGGGCAGTGGCGTACGGGGGTGGGGGGTAAAAAACTTCAGATTACGATATCTCACGAACTAATTGCACTAGACAAATAAAATTCGGTTTCTGTATAAAGATTGATAAATGAAGTTTGATGAAAGTAAAATTTTTTTAGAGGGCGGTGGAGCATGAAAGTGGAGGGGATACGAATTTTTTTAAAAAAATCACGTCACATATCTCAAGAACGGTGTCAAGCAGATGTTTAAAATTTTTACCAGAAGTAGACCTAATAGACTTCTAGCAGAAAAAAAATGTTGATGGTGAGGGTGTAGAGAGTAAGGGTGGGGGAGGGTTAGCAGGAAAAAGTTCCGATTTTTATATCTCGAGAACCTATCATGATATAAAGCTGAAACTTGGTATGTATTTAGATAGAGCTATAGTAGTATCATGTTGGAAAAATATAAATTTTTATAGGGGTAGTATGGTACGGGGGTAGGCGTGTTTTTCCTATCTATAAAACGGCTTATGCTACAAAGTTGAAACTAGGTACGTATATGTAAATCAAATAGATAAGTAATTTAGATAAAAAAAAATTTAAAATATCCATTGGCATTCGAAAGGGGGGCAAAAAAAATGATTAGTGAAAATGGATGGCACATATTTTCACGGTTTTCGTCATATCTATTAGGTCTATTCAAATATTAAATTCATTTTTATTCCACAAATTCTTCATATAAATACCTAGAAAGCGTTTTCAGGATTTTTTGAAATTCGACCCTTAAGGGGGTGGAAAGGGGGTTGTATACTTTTTCACGAATTCTTCCATATCCCTCAGGTCTGATCAGATATCGAATATCTTTTCACTTTCAAGGGCTTGCCTAATAATCGCCTAAAACTTGTTTTTAAGTTTTTTCCTTTTTCAGCCCCTAAGAGGGTATAAAAGGGTTGAACAAGTTTTCCCGAATTCCATCATATCTTTTAGAAGTGATAAGAAATTGAATTGGTTTTTACTTTCCCATATTGTCTTTATATATGTCTATTAACTTCTTTCAGGATTTTTGGATATTCAACCCCCATGTGGGTGTAAGGAGGTTGCATATCTGGTGATATATCGAATTCATTTTTACTTCTTCCTATATAAGAGCCAAAAAGTCAATTTCTGTATTTTTAGATATTTAATCCAAAGGGGTGTAAGAGAGTTGTATGCTTTTCAAAGCTTCGACATATTTCTTAGGTTTGATGAGATATTAGATTGCCTTTCACTTCCACAGACCATTTATATAATCGCCTACAAACCCATTTCTCAATGTTTGGATATTCAACTCCCAAGGGTTTACATATGTTTTCACAATTTTTGCCATCCCTTAGTTCTGATGAAATATAAAATTGGTTATTACGGCATTTGATGTAATAACCTAAAACCCAATTTCACTATTTTTCGAATTTCAAGAACCAAGGGGGTGTGAAGGGTTTGCTTACATTTTCACAAATTTTTCAAAATCCTTCGTGTCTCATGAGATATCAAGTCGCTTCTTATGAAATTGTCTAAAAACCTGTTTCACAATTTTTTCGAAATACAAATCCCACGTGGAAGTAATAGCTTTGTATACGTTTTTACAATTCATCATATCTCTTAATTCTGATAAGGCAACCAATTCGTTTTTACTTCTATGGGCTTTTAGTGTACATAATATACCGAAATTCGAATAGTCTACGAAACACAGGCTTTTACAATGTTTAATTGGCTAAAAATCTATATTTTAAATATTTTTTTTAAGAACAAAACTAACTATCCAAGAAACTTCATAATTTCGAAACAACTGATGATATACTCCGACTTTGACCGCTCCCGAACTTTGACCCGAAAAATAATAAAGTTTCGCCCAGACCATTGGCAGATTTTTTGAACTGTGTCAATTCGCACAGACAAGTATCGAATATCTACTTTAAAGTCATTTATTTTCAGCATTTTAAGAACAATATCAACCCGTTTCCTTGTAATAAATCGTGTTTGACATACACTTGGACAACAAAGGCTGGACCTAAACACTCGTATTTGCTATAAGTACGGAACTTAGCCTTATAAAAAATAACCGTAACTCAATTGATTTTTAGCTAAACAATTGATAACCGAACCGGACACAAAAGTCAAAGAGGCATTAAATCACGTAGTAAACTTCGCCATAAATAACCCATGAGTCATCAAAACCCACCCCTTATAAATATTCTTAAGGAAACATAAAAATAAAATCCCCACATACGAGCAGAACAAAAAATATTAAGTACCTTCACAAGAACACATACTCGAGTACGTTTACACCTAAGGGAAAGGGAAAGGTTGAATTATTTTTGGTACTTTTCTTGTAGCTTGAGTATTAAAGTGTCCTTATTTCTGAAGATGTGGCTTTATTTCCTCTATGACCGAGCTGTAGGCTGCTCTCGATATCTGACTAAAACGTGAATATCGTCAAAGAATTTTCTGGCTTTTCTTCATTTTCGAAGACATGTCATCCTAACAGTGTTATCTGATAACGTAGCTGTAGCATTTGGTTTGGAAATGAATAGGTGTTGCTACTCTATCCTACGTCTGTACTCGAAAGGATGCTACGCGGGTATTGTGTACAGAATAGACTGTGAAATGTGTCACGTGATATCCAACGTGATATCATCTTAAAGAAACTTGTGTTACATCGGATGATTATGATAATTCCTTATGGATTCGAAAATGTATCCTTGACGGTTAAAGTGCAAATTGAAAATATATACCTGCATATATTTCGGGAATATAGTCTTCAGTAGAAAGAATATTTATCCGGGAAATTGATTTCTGTATCTTGTTAGGACAAAATATTAGAGCAGTAAATTACAAACTGATACGGCTGCGGCGGCATACTCGTCAGTGAATATTAAACTTTATTCCGAAGCAATTATACAACAATGCTGTTCGTTGAATATAAAATTTCTTAGAGTGACTGTGGAGCATGAAAGTGGAGGGCATGAGAATTTTTCTAAAAAATCACGTCACTTATCTCAAGAACTGTTTAAGATAGAAGCTTAGAACTACTAAGCCACTAGTGGAAGAAAAATTTTAAATGTGGCAGTGAAGGGGGTGAGGATTGGGGAGAGTGAAAAAGAAAAATGTCTGACTTTTAAATCTCGAGAACTGCTAATGCTGAATTGTTGAAACTTGGTATTTAGGTAAAGTTATAGTAGCGCCACGTTCGAAAAATTAAATTATCAATAAAAGTAGTTTAGAACTAGGGTGGGGGTGTTTTTTCTATCTCTGGAACGGCTTATGCCAGAAACATAAAACTTGGAAGATACATGTAGATGTACTAGAAAGGTAATTTTAGTAAAAATATATTTCAAATATGCATTGGAATAAGTAAGTGTGGCAAAAAAAATTATTGGTGAAAATGGGACGCATATATTTTCACGAATTTTGTCATATCTCTTAGGTCCTCTCATCTACAGGTCTTCAGATAAATGCCGAGAAAGCGTTTTTAGAAATTGTTTTAAGTTCGGCTCCGGCTCCACGTGCGTTTCATATACTTGTCTAAAAATCGTTTTCAGGATTTTTTTCATTTCAATTCCTTAGATTGAATAAAAGAGTTGTACCCGTTTTCACGAATTCCGTCATATATGTTGGAAGTGATAAGACATCGGATTAGTTTTTATTTCTTCTAGCTTTCTTTGTAATCGTCTAAAAATTGATTTCAGGATTTTCGGATGTTTAACCCCCAAGTGAGCAAGGGGGTTGAATACGTTTTCGCAATTTATGTGAATTCTAACATATTTCTAAGATCTGACGAGATACCGAATTGATTTTTACTTCCTAAGGCGTTTTACGAGTATATTATCGCCTATAAGTTATTATAATTTCAGGATTTTTGGATGTTGAACCCCAAAGAAGTGTGGAAGTTGTATACGTTTCCACAGTTTTCGACATATTTCTTAGGTTCGACACGACATAAAATTGGTTATTAGTTCTACGAGCATTTCATGTCATCGCCTAAAAGCCAATTTCACGAAATTTTTCGAAATTCAACCCCCAAAATGATGTTTGTATACGTTTTCACAATTTTCGTCATATCTCTAAGGTCTGCTAAGCCAGTAAATTAGTTCTGACTTCAGAACTGTAATTAAATTTTTACAAACATTTAAACATCATACAGCACGGAAATTAATTGACATTTAAGTAATTAAGCCTCATTTCCTTATCGGGAGTCACCGAGAAACTGAAGAAATTAATTTTTTCGTTTCTCTAGGTAGGTAGATTTTATAATAATTTACTGTTCTCGACAACAACATCACTCAACCCAGTTATGAAAGTTTAACTAAGTCATTAACAAAATTTATATAGTTTAATTATAGTTCTCTTCATAACCAATTTTTTTAAGATCAAATCTATAAACAACATTCTGATAATAAATATGGCATGTAAATTATATGTGCAAACTTTTTGTTGTAATTATGACTAAAACGTTTTTCGGATGACTTCCTGGTAATAAATTCAACTTTGAAGTTTTTTTTATGAAACTTTTTGCTTGCAAAAGTTACTAAACTGTAATTTGTTCGACTATTTGGTTAGGATTATGACTCAAAACTATTTCAGCAAATTTGTGATAAAAAATATTACAAGCTAGTTATTTCTGCGACGGTTTGGTCATCTTTATGTATTTACCAAAAAGTTTTTTGTAGTTTTTGGAATTGATTTTAGGAAATATGGGCACATATCTTATTGACATTTTCATGTGTTTAAAACCGTTAATTATCCATTTTATATGTTTAATTAAATAAAAACTAAATGACTGAATGGATAGAAAATAACTTATGTTAAAGTGTTGTATGAAATACGTTATTTTTCAAAAATTTTTTTTAAAGAAAATTAATAAAACCAACTTAACAGTTTGCATAAATAACAAATAACCTACTTCTTTTGAAAAGTTGTATAGGAGTCGGCTCAAGCTCAGAGCGCAGCTTTGACAACGTCGGGACAACTAAAAGGTCATTCCTAAAAATAAGTCGGTGCGATGCTACGTAGTGAACCAATAGTTTGGACGTTGAGATGACTGATTTCTATTACTTGCGCGATGGGTGACATAGTTCCTCTGTTATTTAGTGACCGAATGTTCTAGACATTAAACATTATAAGTTGTCGATAGCGAAAACATGTTGCTGTTAAATCCATCTTGTGTCCGAGGCGCTATTCTTATTTCGAGTAGCAATCCCATGACCTATTGCAAATTTGCCTTTCTAGAGTAAACAGGACAGACTGTGGATGTATCCTGCAGGCTCCATCCCACGCGGTGGATACCTGATCTTTTTGATAACGCATTCTCTATATACAGTGCAGTTCAACCCAATATTCAGCATTGGAGTCAGATATTTGACCTTCCTAGAAAATACTATTGTATCAACAAAAACCGTCGATTTTTATTCTTTCCCATTTCTTCCTTTGATAAAAGCAACGATCACCTATTTTTTTGCTCACTTTCATACTTCTTGTGGAAAAAATATTATAACTTTTATATATTTCAAGTTTTATGAGCAAACGCATTAGTACAAATATTGAAGTTTCATGAGTAATGCAATATTTTTAAAATACAAGCGGCTGGTATCTAGTAAAGACACAATACAGCTGGCAGACGTCGAATACTGAGATACTTAACTGAACTTGGAATTCTTCAAAATTCATGGAAACAGGACTCTGGACGTCGGATTTCGCTGCAGAACCATTAAAACACAAAACAACTTCAGCGACGCGACAATGCAACGCCGAAGTCATGTTCCCATTCTATTTCAAAACGTGCCATTGCAAATCGCAGTCGATGTCGGAAGTGAAGGTCGGGTTCTGTTTTATCCTGTTACATTCGTACTCTAGCAATCCGAATCACTTATCAATGACATCAAAGATTCCAGAGAAAACTACAACCTTCTCCAATGTTCAGTTAAAATAGCGTAGAAATCTCTGCATACTTCTCGCGTATCCTACACACTTCCTCAATGTTCCATGCACACCACCGAATATGCTGGAAATCTCTCGACTCAACAGATACAGTATATAAGCGTAGCAGTACATGAAACCAGTTTTTCTACTGCGAAATCGAGACGACGATTAGTTCTACTGGAAAGTGATGTGTAACGTGATTTCCGTTTCCAGCGATAGTGTGATATGTTCAAATCGGTAAGAATTGTGAAATAATTTTAATAAATAATAAAATGATGTTTAATGTACTTGAAATACTGTCGAATCAGTAGATCGCGACAATATTTTAGCGTGTTGTCTGAAAGATGCGGTTTGGGAGTGACTGGCACTCTTGATGAAGGCCTAGGCTTGATAACTTGAAAGGAACATGACAGAATGATGTAAAAAGCAAATAACGAACTAAGGAGTCAAAAGCCTGAATTTGTTTAATAATATTCCTTTCCTTTATCCTTTTTGAATGTTTCTGGCATACGTTTTTCAATTTGGTATACCTACGAACGAAGTAAACCTATGTATGCTTAGCTTGATTAAAGTTCATCTTACTGAAACCCCATTTCCTCGACTACGACAAAAACTCTATACACCAAATTGAAACAAGGAGAATACTAAATCCTTTAAATTGAAACTATATCCTTGCCATATGCTTCCCTTTCTCCATTTCTCTGTACAACCAAGGACAATGTACTCGGGATTCGAGAAACGACTAAACGAAACCATCTTAACTGTTGGACTATATTTCTTCGATGCACTCACTCGCCTATGTTAACTTATGAAATACTACGGTCTACGGTGGCAAGGATATCACCCTACGGGGAGTCATTTCACGTAACCATATGCAACCGCACATCCCTCTTTGCGCTCTTACATGCAAGTCCTTGCTGAAATTCTGCTTCTGTTTTTCTCATTAATGAGTCGGCACTGTGCCAAGTGAAACAGAAACTGAAATGGGAAACGCGAAAGTAGGCTAATGGCTTCACCATGACAAGCCAGCGACTGAATGTTTGTTTGCTTTCAAACTTTTGTGTATTTCGCGTCTGCACTTTGTACGACAAAAACCTAGTAAAATATGTACAAAATTGTAACTTGCAGCGGATACAGTTGAAGTTTTAAACGAAATTATGGAATATTTCAAGTTTTTAATTCGATTTATTTTTGGGACTGAACAATTTTATAAACCCTATTCGGTGATGGTTTAAATTTTTAATTTATCACTTTTTGTAATTATGCAAATAATAGCGTTAAGTTAATTATAATTATTTCGACAACAATAAGATGTCGACCGGTTAATATTTGGAACTTTTCCCGGCAGATGCGCTATCTCAGCCTTTTTGCATCGGGCAATACTACACTCAGCTTCATCGTGAAGCTCCATTAGGCTTGAAATGGCAGTATATGTTATTCCGCCGAAGTGTAAACAACATATTTCTTCATGGCGTTAGACATGTCGAATATGCCAAGAAAAGAGGATTTGCGGGGAATTTCACTGCCTAACTTTTCAGCATTTCTCGATGAAGACCCATATCAGACGCAAACTAAACGTGCAGAATTGTAGCTACGTGTTTTCGTAAACGCTTTCTGAAAGTGTTTTCAACGCAATTAACTCGATTTAAACGCGTTAATCTCGTAGTCTGAACATAGTATTAGGCATTATTCAAAAACAAGGAATTTATTACAGTATTGAAGCAGAGAGATATCGAACGGCGTTTTTTTACGTGTCAATAGCTGCTCCAACGGCAGAAAAGGAATGGTTGTTTGCATTGTATCGTAACTGGTGATGAATAGTGGATACACAACGATAACCCGAAGAATAGATAATCGTAGGGTATGCCCGGCCATGAATCAACATCGACGGCAAAGCCGAATATCCATAGTTCCAAACTCATGCTCTGTATTTGGTGGGATCAGCTGGATGTAGTGTATTGCGAGCTCTTTGAACCCAACGAAACCATCACGGGAGATCGCTACCGACTACAATTGATGCATTTGAGCCGAGCTTTGAAGAATAAACGGCTACAATACGAGGAGAGACATAACAAAGTAATTTTGCAGGATGACAACGCTCGGCTACATGTTGCAAAACCGGTCAAACCCTTCTTGGAAACGCTCAAATGGGAGAAACTTACCCGCCGTATTCATTGGACATTGCTGCTTCCGACTACTACTCGTTCCAATCGATGATTCATGGCCTTGCTGTGCAGCACTTCCATTCTTATGAAGATGCCAAAAAATGGCTCGATTCGTATACTGTCAGAATGATCGGAGAAAGTAGTCGCTAGCGATGGATAATATACTTTCAATGACATGTTCTTTACTAATTTTTTTTAAATAAAGCATTCGGTTCCACGCAAAAACAGCGAAAAATTATTGAAGTCCCTAACAAATGAAGACAAGGGGTTGCAGGTTGCGAACAAAATATTTTGGTATTTGTGTTGGTTTAAGCCTGTAAAAACCTTACTGCTTCTCGAACCACGACCTGAGTGGCCTTTCCTTCCTGGCTATTGACCACTCCCTAGACCATATCTATTCCCTTAAGAAAGAAATTGATTTTACCCAGTCGAGTCTTCGATAGGTCTGCATAGTTGGGAGTAAATCCACCGAGCATATGTCGTCTAGATCTGGCTACTGCGTCACAATCACAGTAGTTTCAGATGTGGTTTCACAGAATCGACATGCATCTAGTGATACTTTGCTGATGATTTTACGGTGATAACTGAGGAAATAATGTCCTGAGAAATATTATTATTATTATAACCCTTGCATTTTACCTGTTTAAAGACGTCCTCTTACTGGAGAAAGTTAGGAATTTCTTTGACTCTCTAAGTCCAGAGAATGAATTCCTGATCCATCTTTAATAAAGCCTTTACCTACTCCACAGAATGGACCAAACACTGGTGAGTTGGCACTCCGCTAAACCAGCTCGTTGGTCGATTCGTTACCCGAAATACCCTCTTGTCCCGCCACCCACATTCGAGTTAGACTGTTATGAAGCGCAAGCTTTTTTAGAAGTGAATCCCAGTGCCACGACACAAGCCTAGAGGTGAAACAGTAAGATTTCAGCGCTAGCAGTGCCTCTTGGCACCTTTTGGTTTATTCAATAAAAGTTTACCTGCGCGCAGTTCAATACCATGTACATCAGCCTGAAACACAGTGGCTTTTTATCCCACTGCCATCCATATTTTACAATTGAGTCCCAATACGCCCGCTCCAATTCCATTATAAGTCGTGTACCAGACTGAAGCACTTTCTCCAAAATCTGGTAGACCAGATTGCCAAGTTGCACGATCTTCCATCTTTTCACAAAATCATACATCGAGTCGACTAAGTCTTTCCGCTTAAACTCATTTAAAATTTTAAGGTGACCGACAAAATTGCCTGCTTTCAATTTAGGGTACTGCTGTAGCCTTATGGCCTCTAGCAGAGCCTCCTTCTTTATCTCTAAGTGTTTGTCATAGCTTCCATTCCAGCAGTGGGTTATGATTGAAGTGTCCCAGTAATGCTTAAAATAGCACGACTCTGGATTTTGTTGCTGGGCTGTTTGCGCTGTTATTTGTTCAACCTTTGGCTTCCATACTATTGCATACATTATTTTGTGATCATAAGTTCTATAATAGACTTGTACGTCCAGTATACCATATTTGGGCTAAGACCCCAAGTGATACCACAGAGCCTTCGAGCGACACGTCATGAAAGACAATGTCGCCAGTGTGGAAATGTTTTAATCATCAATGGCGCGTCAGCCCAAATCGGGCCCTGGCTTCCTAAAGTCGTCGCCTCCAATCGTCTTGATCCAAAGACCTCCTCCTCCAGCTGCTAATTTTTAAGATGGCTTTGCTATCTTCATCAACCGAGTCTTCCCATCGTTTGCGTGATTTGCCTACTGGCCTGTTACCACTCGCTTTGCCTTTAAGAGCACGTTTGGGGATTCTTCTATCTTCCATTCGCTCTACATGGCCCCCACCAGTGGCGGTCATAGGGGGGGAGGGCCATGCCCCCCCCCCCCCCTAACAAATTCATCACCCATGATTATTTCATCACGTCTGCTTTAAAGAAAAATTATATGAGACGATTATATTAATAGATACACTTAATAAAGTATAATGCACTTAATACAGTATAATGCAATGAAATCTGATTTCCCCTTATGTCTTTCTTCAATCCTTCTTTTGTCGTTTGTCTCTTGATTGAAAAGAAGACTGTACTAATTAAAAATATTCCACTCGAAAAGTAAAAAAATTTCGAATATAAATATATGTAATCAATCTTTGGGTTATGGTGTGTTATGTTAAGGAAGTACCTTTTACTGTTTGAAACTTATTTTGAAAAATTTGTGTTTGGATTATGCTTGGACAATTTTCATTAAACATCCTAATCCTAAATTAAGACGTAAATTATAGTAAATGCAGTGAAACACAATGTCATTGCAGTGCAGGTCGTTTTGAGTGGATTTAAAACTATGTTTTCACAAAACCTAGTCACCAGAGCAGAATTCAAATCAAACTTATTAAAATTTATGGGTAATCCAGTAGATATTAATAGTTTTGTCAAAATCACGAGATTTCTGCAAATCCAGTTTGAAATCTTGCGTTGTAAATCCGCTATAAGAACTTAATTATGAGTATTTACAGTAACTACTACTACTCCACATATTAATAACTGATTTAAATCAAAGATTTAAAACTCGATTTGCCGAAATGTCGAGATTTCGATAAGATTCTATCAATACATACCATAACCTATATATTTAGAATAACAATCATCCACAGAATAATATTATATGGCCGTATTGTCAATACATCGGGACCCATTTTTCAAATTTTTTTTTGATTTTTCTGATTCGGGGTGAAACTTAAAACATATTTTTTACTCTAATTAGAACCATTAAAAAACCATTTGAAAAAAAAACTCAATACTAATAATAAATAATAACAAAATTATCTGTCACCACAACTACCTGTATAAAATATTAAATAATTTTATATTGCATGATAATGCAAGCTTTTGATTCTTGTTCATTCAATTTAAATTTCCTTGTTTTAAAAAGTTAAACTGTTACAAAATAAGTTAAAAATTTTATCATCATAGTCGTTGTCAAACAAATGTCTACTTTTAAAATCTACATGCCAAAATCTTGCGATGTAAGGCGCTGTACACATTGCACACGACCGAACGAATTTTCCGATTCGATTTTTCTTTTTTCGACCTATTGTGAAATCTTTAGTAATTAAAAAATTAGTTATGATCGTAAATAACATTTTCAAGAATATCATGAAAGAAAATCTCTAGGGATTTGTAGTTCTAATTGAGAATAAAAAGAAAAATGAATCCGTCGTACGACGTATTCGTACCGACAGACGGACTTTGTTTAATGAGTCCTAGTCCTAGAAATTTTCTTTTATGATATTCTTGAAAATGTTCTAATTAACGATTTCAACCAATTTTCTAATAACTGAAGATTTGACAATAAGCAGAAAAAAGAAAATTCGTATCGGAAAATTCGTTCGGTCGTGTGCAATGTGTACAGCGCCTAAATCAGGTATAACATACTGATTATGAAGTTATTATAATTGAAAATAGTTTTAGAGAATTTCCGAGTTTGGGGTTTTAAATTTTTGAATTAGGAGAGTAGGTTAGGTTAGGTTATTAGGTTTTACTATAGATCGACTCAATAAGAGACTAAGTGAATATGTATATATACCTATAGACATAAATTACATTGAAATAAAGTATTTCTTTCGTAGATTTTAAGTATTGTAGGATAACTTAATAATTGGGGTGATCACTTCTTCGTCGGGCCTGAAGTCTTTAAATTATGAGACATAGGGTTCGGATTTTAATTCCCAATATTGAGTTTTATCAAATATGTATAATAGTAGAACTAATAAAAATTAAATACACTACTTTCCTAGTGGTCTCAAAAAACATATAATTTATATCCAAAGATTTCAAACTGGATTTGGCGATATCTCGAAATTTTAACAAAACTCTCAAAATCTACTACATTTCTCGCACATGTGAGAGATCTTGAAATCCGTTGGGACTTCTAAATTTTGTCGAAATCGAGATCGACATCGAATTCTACTGAAATCGAAAATTATGTTCACCAAGCTTTGGAATCAAATAATTTTATTTTCTAGTTTCTACCCAAGCTATTCTATTTTCCATTACTCAAAGACTTACAATCATACAATACAAGCTCAAATTTTTGATATCATACAATCATCGATAAATTGAACGATGTTAAAGAAATCCCTTATACCCTGTACAGATTATAAGTTTTAAACGTGATACATGACAGCTAGATGTGATTTCTTTTGACAAGTAGATATTCAGCTGTGTCTCATTAGCAAATTTATGCTTTTTGAATTATTTGAAACAAAAGTGTTTGTATAGCAGTAATGACAAGTGAATTAATTAGCTAATGCAGTTGTTGCACAAGCACAAAATTGAGTGTCAGCAGCATTAAATAGTTTCTTTCAAAGTTTACTTCGATTTCCGCGAGGGTCGCAGTACATGTTTTCTGTTAAACGCATTGTGGCAACGTGTTTTCGTAAACGCGTTCGGGAAGTGTTTTCATCGCGTTTAACTCGATTTAAACGCGTTAATCTCGTAGTCTGAACATAGTATTAGAGCGACGTTGAAGCGTTTTATTATTCTGAAATTCGGTTGCCGAAATTTGGCGATTTAGATGCGGAAATGAAAAGTTGATCTTTTCAAACAGTACCAAACTCAACGACCATAGCATTTGCACAATTTTCATCCTCGCTGCATTAGCGGGTAGCTACCGAACCTATTTTCTCTACAGTAGCTACTGAACTTCAGTGGCCCCCCCCCCCCTTGGAAAAGCAATATGACCGCCACTGGCACCCACTGCAGTTTACGTAGCTTGATAAACGTTGAAGCTTCTGGCTCTTCGTAGAGTTGATACAACTCATGGTTGTGCAGATGTTTTAAGGTGCACTTCAAACTAGCTATTCAAATAGCATTAACCTCTTTTAAATGCGCGATTGAAAGGTGCGTGCCAGTTTTTTGCGTAATTTGTTAGATGATGCATCGACCGGTGTATTGCCTCCAGACCCACACACCCGTTTTTTAACTTTCTGACAGTCGATTTCTATTCAACTAGTCATCGCTCGCCTTCTAACCGACTGAACTGGCTAAACGCTCGAAATGGAGTGGAACTACAGATCTTAAAATCGACACTGTTCTCGATTCTTGCAACTGTGCTCGAAGTAGTAAAATACACTTCTTTAGAATTGGCTATCCCGCGGTTCAACATCGTTTGACAGCTCGAAGAACAGCAATTTTATTCTATTAACTTCAAAACTCTTTGAATTGATTGTCTATAAAATAAATGCATTTACTGCGAGCAAATATTGGCAACATCCGGCCAACGAACTTCTTGAGCCGTTATAAAAAGCATTGTCGGAGCTTTTCCGCACTACTGAATACAGCGGTTCCCTGTACAGCTTTTAGTAGTGCCATACCGAAATTTGAACTGCTGCCAAGAGTGGTAAAATTTTGACATTTCTGATTGACAGCAAAATGCTAAAACAACAACAGTACGCGCAGTAAAAGTAAACGTTTGGTTTTGCGCTTTTTTTTATACCAAAGGAAAATATGGTTTTTGTTTATGTTAATTAAATAAACGTTTGCGATTATTGCAATGAATCTACGACTTAAGTTGCAATTAGAAAGGACATGTCGCACGTGTTCCCTGCTCTCGGTACAACCTGGTATTTTCGTTTCGCTGTTAAAACCTCCTCCAAACTCAACTGTACCGCTGGCGGATATTGTGAAATTAGCGAATTTATTTAAGTTGGGGGTAACTAGCTGCTAATAGTGCAGGCACCGTCGATTTGAAGCCTTCTAATCTCTGATTTTTATTTCAGATTACCGAAAACGACAACCTTCCAAAGCAAATCTGCAAGAGATGCCTGCTCTGCTTTTCAGAAATTTTAAAATTTCGAGCGAGATGCCAGGCCGCCCAGGATGATTTAAAGGCGCGTTTCGAATCCAAGGAGCTGCCAAGCAAAAATGCAGTGCAGGATGAAGCAGACTTCGATGATTTGGAATATTTGGGCGATGTTGAGATGCCCGAAGAGAGGGTAAGGGAAAAGGATTAAGATTCCACCGTTTACGTAGCTTCCCTGGCGCCATGTGGTTTGCATATCACGACGTGTTTCAAACTCCTTCAGGCAACCATCCGCTGAAACCTCGAAATGGCTCGCATATTGTAGTTTTTATCACTTAATTCTCTTAATCCAAAGATTAGCATTCTTCAGCCCAATGCATTTATAGATTTTCAGACGCCTACGGTTAGGTGCAGTCATAACTGCACAGATCTTGTAATCGTCGTTCTCGTTTTACTCAAAATAAGTTTTTCTGCGCATTGAAAGAAGGTTTATTTATTATTTCTCTAATTTGTAGTATTCTGCTTTTTTTCCCGTTTATACCTGGAGGTGATGGCTTCGATTTCAGCTAACGGTGTGATTACTTTTCCCATTGATCATCAGTACCTGTGTGAACCTAGTTGCGGTATCTGGCAGAAACACTGCTCCTCCACAAGTAGCCATAAGTCATGACTGATAAACCCATTAGATTTTTGTGTTGGGGTTGGTTCGGTCACCTCAGTCACTGAAGCCTCAATTGGGCCTGTTGTGGTGTCCCCTGGCTTTTCTATAATTCCTCTTGAATCCCTGCGCTTTCAATGAAGATTTTTCGAAGAGGAATAGCCAGAAATTCCGATAGTGCCATGAAGCCCTGACCGAAGTGACGAAGCCTTTTGTGAACAAGTCCCTTACATTCACAGAGGATGGTGCTCTGGGCTTTCGTCATCGCAAACTCTTCACATTTTGGTCTCAGAGAGACCAATCCTATGGAAATGCTTCCTCATGTAACAATATCCTATTCGAGCTCGCACTAGGGTTTGGGTCTGATGTCTGCTCAATTTTATATGCTCTGCTCTCCAAAGGCTTCGGCATAAATAGCTTTGAGTGTCTTGCCCAGTAAATGGTACTTTTCGACTTTTGCCGCATTCGGATGTTCATTTTGGCTGTGCTTAGCGGCTCCACACAAAATGGATGTGGTCCCAGGAAGTCAGCTTCTGAACCTTTTCTAGCCATTTCAATACATTTGTAGCCGCTGTGTACCAGAATACAAATAAAGTGAACTCTGTTTTGGTTTCCGAGTTCAATCAGACACAGCTGCTCTGCTGTCCGAGAGAATATTATTTATGAGGTGATTTTTGTATCCCCGTCTGATATTTTCTCTAGCGCAGATTTCAATAACATGGGGCTCCGCCTGGATGTGTGCATGCTACAGTAGAATTTAACATTTGGTACTTCAGGGACACCGAGCTGTTTGATGGCGATTATCAGATCTTTCGTCGTGATCGTCATCTTGGCATCCAGGATGCCAACCGCGGAGTGCTTTGTCCAGTAAATCGGAAATTCTCCGCTGAAGTAATTGATATTCCAGAAGGTAACATCATCGAGTTGCTCTGCGACAAAAAACTGTATATCATCACTACGTACATCCCTCCGTGTGCGTTATCTTCAGTGTGTGAATCCGTTTTCAACGCTACGCATGGAATCTGCTATTGTATGCGTCCTTGCGATGAACTACTCATTCTCATCATCAATGGCGCGACAGCCCAAATCGGGCCAGAGCCTGCAGGATACATTGTCTGAAGTCATCTCGGTTCAGCGCCCGCGTCCTCCAATTTGTACATCTTAGAAGCAATCTGCAATCTGCGTCAATTGAGGCCTCGTATCTTTTCCGCGGTTTTCACCGGTCGTTTGCTCTAGCTTTCAGTGTGCGTTTGGGAATTCTTCCGTCGTCCATTCGCTCCACATGGCCTGCATAGATGTTATACAGCTCGTTGTACCGGATACGCCATTCTGTGCCTTCTCTTACTGGTCCTAAAATTCTTCGAAGAATTCGTCGTTCAAAAGCGTTTATTAGCCGGTCTAGGGCGACGTATATCTCGTACGTCAATAATATTAAATTATCGATTAGGGACAAACCTAAGCGGTTCTGGGATTTCGTCAATTCAAAAAGGAGTTCCGACGGATACCCCGCTTCTATGTCATTCGATGATGTGGTCAGCGTTGACCCTTTAGTCATTAGCAACTTCTTCAGGAACTACTTTCGTGCTGCTTTCACTTCTTCTAACTGTGATAATAGTTTTAAGGATCATAAACACTTGACGAAGTTTCCATCTACTACATTGGAGATGAAGGATTTGTATATAGACGAAGATACTGTTTTGAAATTTATCTGAAATATTGCACATAATTTTTCTGTTGGTCCAGATGGCATCCCTCCAAGCGTTCTAAGGCGATGCAGCTCTTCCCTAGTAGCACCCTTGTGCCAAAGCTGTTCGAGGCTATTGTTTGTAATGTAATGAATTTTCATTGCAAATCAATCATAAGTCCATACAAACATGGACTTACTAAGGGTAGGTCTACTACCACAAATTTAATGGAATTCGCTAATTTTTCCATTAAAGCAATTGAAGGTGGAAATCAGGTGGACTGAATTTACACTGATTTCAGTAAGGCTTTCGACAAAATGAATCATTCCATCGTGACTTGTAAGCTCCAATTACTGGGTTTTCCAGTCATGTTTATATTAATTGGATCAGTTCGTATCTACTTAATAGCACTCAAAATGTGTTTTTTCGTGGAGCCCTTTCATCCGACATATATAATACTTCTGGAGTACCTCAGGGGAGCAATTTGGGTCCACTTTTATTTATCCTGTTCATTAATGACGTGAGTTCGGTTCTCCTCCACTCTAAAATTTTAATGTATGCTAGCGATGCAAAGATTTTTCGTAATGTAACCAATGCGGCTGATTATTCTCTTCTTCAGAGTGACTTGCAACGGTTCTATGATTGGTGTACATTAAATTGTATGCCTTTGAATATTAGTAAGTGTATCACTGTATCATTCTCTAGAAAGAAAACTCCAGTTAAATTTGATTATAGTTTAGAAGGAAACCCATTATATAGAACTGACAAAGTGAACGATTTAGGTGTATATTTTAATACCGAAGTTACTTTTAATGACCATTTTCATTATGTTGTCGGTAAGGCTAACTCCGTCTGGGGCTTTGTGCGAAGATGGTGCAAGGATTTCAATGATCCGCATATTACAACAATGTTGTGCTGCACTTTTGTCCGTTCTATTCTGGAATATGCCTGCCCGGTATGGGCTCCATACTATGAGGTTCGTAAAAATAGAATTGAGATAGAAGGTCTTCCTTGGCAAGATCCACTGCATCTGCCTCCTTACCATGAGCATCTTAAGCTCCTGCCGATGGAGTCATTGGTTGATAGACGAGATGTCCTTAGAGCTGTTTTTGCTTTTAAGGTAATTTCTGGTGATATTAACTCCCCGTCATTGCTGGAAGCCGTTACTTTCAATGTTCCATTTCTATCCTTGAGAGATTATGTGTTGCTCACCATCGGACAAATTACGGCCAACATGAACCAATCACATCTCTTTCACGCATTTTTATACTCTAGATGAAATCATATAGAGTATTATAAGTTTAATCCAGCGCAAAAGTTTGTAACGCATAGAACCAAGCCTCGGACGAAAAAAAGTTATATATTATTTTTTGTTTATTTGTGGCCAAAAACCTCAAATCCGCTTGACGTCCGTCCGTCCGTCTGTCCGTGAACACGATAACTCAAGAACGCCTTCACCTAGGATCTTGAAATTTTGAATCTGGATGTTTTGTTGAATTTGTAAGGCTAAGTTCGTTAACGGCAACATCGTCCTACTCCTTCGGGTAGCTGCCATACAAAATGTCCTTAAAACACGTGTTCAAGAATATTGGTCGATAACTTTTGAACGCTTCAAGCTACGAATTTGAAATTTTGTACACGTTCATTTTTAAATGGTTCCAAGGGAAAGGATAAATATGTAAGAAATCGAGTGAGTCCTTCCTGCACCTCACATGTGAAAGTCCTTCAAAAAGGACATTTTTTTCGATGACTTACCCAGTTCAAGATATGAAATTAAACACTGAATATTGTCTTTTAGTTTTGAGTAGCAATCTAATGGCAGTCCTTAATAAAGGACATACAACATGCACACACGTAATTCTACTTTATCCCCAACTAAAATATAAATCGGAGTTCAGTATTCATCTAGAGTATTATACGATTGGCTTGCAGCCGATCGTGACTGCAGTATGTTTATACTCTAGATGAAATCATATAGAGTATTATAAGTTTAATCCAGCCCAAAAGTTTGTAACGCATAGAACCAAGCCTCGGACGAAAAAAAGTTATATATTATTTTTTGTTTATTTGTGGCCGAAAACCTCAAATCCGCCTGACGTCCGTCCGTCCGTCCGTCTGTCCGTTAGCACGATAACTCAAGAACGCCTTCACCTAGGATCTTGAAATTTTGAATTTGGAAGTTTGGTTAAATTTGTAAGGCTAAGTTCGTTAACGGGCAAAATCGTCCTACTCCTTCGGGTAGCTGCCATACAAAATGTCCTTAAAACACGTGTTCAAGAATATTGGTCGATAACTTCAGAAGGGTTTAAGCTACGACTTTGAAATTTTGTATGTGTTATTTTCCCAATAGTAGGAGCTAAATGTATGATTATGAAGAAAATCCTGTAAGTCCTTCGTGTAGCTGCCATACAAATATCCTGTCAAAATGTATTTACTTAATTTACGTAACTCACTATAACTCAAGTAATCTTTTATTAACGAATTCGAAATTTTGTACAAATTAGTTTTTGGTGAAAAGGAAGTTTAAGTTTACTAGTCAATGAAATCCTTTTACTCTTTCTGGTAGCTCCCATACAAAATGTCCTTAAAGCACGTGTTCAAGAATATTGGTCGATAACTTCAGAAGGGTTTAAGCTACGTCTTTGAAATTTTGTATGTATTATTTTTTCAATAGTTGGAGCTAAATGTATGGTTATGAAGAAAATCCTATTAGTCCTTCGTGTAGCTGCCATACAAATATCCTGTCAAAACATCTTCACTTAATTTACGGAACTTACTATAACTCAAGTAATCTTTTAGCTATGAATTGGAAATTTTGTACAAATTAGTTTTGAGTAAAAACAAAGTTCAGGCTTACTAATCAGCGAAATCCTTCTACTCCTTCTGGTAGCTGCCATGTAAAATGTCCTTAAGTCACGTGTTCAACAATATTTTTCGATAGCTTTTGAGCTCTTCAAGCTACGAATTTGAAATTTTGTACACGTTCATTTTTAAATGGTTCCAAGAAAAAGGATAAATATGTAAGAAATCGAGTGAGTCCTTCCTGCACCTCCCATGTGAAAGTCCTTCAAAAAGGACATTTTTTTCGATGACTTACCCAGTTCAAGGTATGAAATTAAACACTGAATATTGTCTTTTAGGTTTGAGTAGCACTCTAATGGCAGTCCTTAATAAAGGACATACAACATGCACACACGTAATTCTACTTTATCCCCAACTACAATATAAATCGGAGTTCAGTATTCATCTAGAGTATTATACGATTGGCTTGCAGCCGATCGTGACTGCAGTATGTTTTTTTATTATTAATGCAATATCTATAACGATTCTACAAACAATTCGCATGGATCCAGGTTTTGGAGTGGGTTTTTTTTGTCGCCCAATCCTCCCTGCGGCCTTATAATACTCCAATTTTTCATGTCCATGGAATACCTCGTGGGTATTTTTACATCTCCGGAAAGAAACTGTTACAAGTAAGCCAGGTTTCATAGGACTCCTCTATCTAGAGGAGGAGCAAAAAAGCACACGCCTTGTATTTTCAGAAAATATATTTTATTTGAGTTTTTTCTATTTACAGATTTCTGATGACTTTATTTGTGAAGAAAACACAGAAATTTTACAGGAAAACGGCATCAAACATCCCTTAATTGAAAGAGTCATTATCAACGGTTTCAAAGAAAAGAAAGTTATCGACGATGGCTCTAAAACCGAAAGCGAGACCAATGACAGTATAACCGAAAGCGAGGCGGATGGCAGTATAACCGAAAGCGTGGCGGATGGCAGTATAACTGAAAGCAAGACTGATGGCGGTATAACCGAAAACGAATCCGATTACAACTCGGATTTTCTCGCTGTTGAGTATCTTGAGGATGATGTTGATGACCAAGAAACGAAAATAAATACCCAGCACCATGTAAGTACCAACAATCATATTCGGTGTTCTAAGTTAGATAACTTGCGAGCAGCAATAACGTAATGCTTTTGATATTTAAAAAAAATCGTCGCCTCGTTATTCTCTTCTACTCCATCCGAAAGTGGCATCAGTAGTTGTCTGTTCTCTTTTGGGATAGACATTTTAATTATCTATCCATCAAATATCCAAGATTTTCCTGCAGCCAAATGCGAACTTTTTCTAGAGTATCTTTCATCGCTCAGCGCATGAATTTCTTTGGAGGTTTAAATACTCGTCCTTTTCGTTAGCCCTATACACGAACAAGTCGCAGGTCGGCTAATCCAATGAAGCAGAAAACCAAATGATATCTGAATTATTCGAGAAGAGTTATTCTGAATGACGCATAATCCCTAGTAAGAATACAAGGCAACCTCTCTGAAAGTTTCAAAACGGATGCGGGGTTTTACCATGGAAATGGGCTCGCCCCAATTCTCTTCATCTAGAATATGTTGCCAGGAAAGTACTAATTGACTCCCCAGAAAAACCACTATTCAAATCCATCCAAATAGTACCGATACCGACGATATAAATATGGCTCTGTGTATACCAAACATTTATGAATTTGGACTCAACCGATAAGAACCGATAAGCAAAAAAAATCTGCTATCTGACAAAATAAATCGATGGGGAAATACAAGCTTGAAAAGAGCCACACTTTCACCTAGGAGTACAAGTTGAAAAAGACGGAAAACAGGGAGATTCAACAGTGACTCAGTGAATCAACACAAAAATCCCGACTGGGATCGATCGCTGCCCTGGCTACTGCCATTGAGGACATGGCAGTTGAAACATCTTCACTGGAAAACAAGTTTTAATACTGTGTTGGACCACTAGGCGGAACGGATCGGATCAGATCAGATCGCAAGAATCCGTCTGTCATACATTATTATGAAAGTGCGGGGCGCGACGGGACTCACTGTGCGAGCGTATTTCTGCTCGATTAGAATTGCGCCCCGGCTCATCCAACCACAGTGGACGTAGCGAAGCAGGCGGGCTCGGCATTTTTCCGTCACCCGTGATCCATCCCGAGTGGACGCAGAAACAAAAATCCACGACGCACCGTTGCGATACGGTCCGCTTTTAGTGGACGCTTACCTTTAGAGGGTGTATCATGCCAACTATCCGAACCACCCTTACAACTGCTGGTATTGCTGAGAATTTCTCTATGACATATACAGGGTGTTTGGTACTCCGTGCACGACCTTGTAAGGGGTTATTCCTTGATATATTTGGAGAAAAAAATTGTTCCACAGGGTGGGTCAATTTTCAATAACAGTGGAGATACAGGGTGGTTAAGAAAAGTGTTTTTGACCGGTACCCTTACTCACTTAAAACGTTATATCTTAAAAACGAATAATCACAAGGCAAAGTGTTATAACTCGTTTTTTAGGCAATCGAATTATCTTTCATTTGATGTAACAGTCTAAATTGTAACTGCACCCAATCTTGAGATATTTACTCGAAAACACCAATTTTTGCTACGTGAACCCTTAAAATTCAGTGATCAATGTAGTTTTTCTCAGAAAACCCCATTATAAACATGTCATTTTAATTTTATTTTTTTATGTGCCGTATTATTACCTACAAAAGCTGCATACATATGTATGAGTTACGATTAACATTTTGGAAGTAATAGGTAAAAATACATATCGCATAAAAATTAAATATTCCAAAAGTCAGTGCATGTGCATGTTGATCTACACTACTTGTTTGAACTAAAAGAATTTAATAATGGTTTTTATGTTTTATTTAAAAAAATTTTGTTATAATAAATGTTCAAAATAGCCACCTTCATTTTGAATGCACGCTAAAGCTCGTTTGGCGAGTGTTCTCTTGGTATTCATATTCCTCAACTGCTGCCTTACTTCTATTGCTGCCGCATCGATCCTGATATTTAGATCTTCCAATGTTTCTACTGGCGTTGCGTAGACAAGGTCCTTCATCCGTCCCCATACAAAGAAATCCATAATGGTAAGATCAGAAGATCTTGCAGGCCAGTGTATCGGTCCATTTCTACCGATCCAGCGATTGCTATAATTGGAATTTAACCAATCTGTGATCTGTCGGCCGTAATGAGCTGGAGCACCATTTGTGTTGGTAAAACATGGAAGCCAATCGTACCAGTGGAATATCATCCAATAAGTCCTGTAGATCATTTGATAAAAAATGTAAGTAATTGGAGCTATTTAGAGTACGCGGAAGCCTAATAGGTCCAAGTAAATCGTCACCAATCACGCCTGCCCATAAATTGACGCTGAATCTGTGCTGAAATGATGCCGCTCTTCTTGTGTGTGGATTGCTCTCAGCCCACGTATGTAGGTTGTGGAAGTTTTTGATACCGTCTCTGGTAAATTGGGACTCATCCGTCCACAGAATATTGTTGAAAAAATTGTCGTCATCTATTTGTCGTTCAAGGAGCCAATTGCAAAACTCCATCCGTTTGCGGAAATCAATGGGTAGCAGCTCCTGTACTGGTGTGTGATGGTAGGCATGGAAGCGTTCTACTTTTAAAATACTCCAAACCTTCCAAGTAGATATGTAAAACTGCAATGCCAAGCGTCGGATACTGATCGATGGATCATTTTGCACTGCTTGCAGTATTCTTTCATCAATCTGAACAGCGATTATAGGCGCAGGATTTGCATTTACTCTCCTTGTTCTAACGCTGCCAGTTTCCCTAATTCTCCTGTAAACGTCCTGAAATACTCTCCTGTCAGGTGTCCGTCGATGGGGATGTCTCTGATGGTAAAGCCTTCGCGCGGCTTGTCCATTTTCGCGACACTCTCCATAAATTAACACAATGTCAGCATATTCTTCATTGGAGTACTCAGACATTTCGAAATTATTTTTTTTATTCTACTGACACCTTCTTCTTTTAGCAACGTAACTAAAACTGATAAAAATATGAAGGTAGTTTTGCTTTTATAGGCTTTTTATTTTGTAAGGCACCCTATTAAAAAAGGCATAGTACCGCACCCAGTATTACCTACCACATCCAGGTAAAAGCATCAATTATGTTGAAACTCAGTTACATTTCATTGTTTTCCTACATACTTTAAATAGTAATAAATGGGCAATAAAAATACTTCAGTACTACCGACAAATTAAACGAGGTCCACTTTATGGCACTGACTTTTGAAATATTTAATTTTTATGCGATATGTATTTTTACCTATTACTTCCAAAATGTTAATCGTAACTCATACATATGTATGCAGCTTTTGTAGGTAATAATACGGCACATAAAAAAATAAAATTAAAATGACATGTTTATAATGGGGTTTTCTGAGAAAAACTACATTGATCACTGAATTTTAAGGGTTCACGTAGCAAAAATTGGTGTTTTCGAGTAAATATCTCAAGATTGGGTGCAGTTACAATTTAGACTGTTACATCAAATGAAAGATAATTCGATTGCCTAAAAAACGAGTTATAACACTTTGCCTTCTGATTATTCGTTTTCAAGATATAACGTTTTAAGTGAGTAAGGGTACCGGTCAAAAACACTTTTCTTAACCACCCTGTATCTCCACTGTTATTGAAAATTGACCCACCCTGTGGAACAATTTTTTTTTCCAAATATATCAAGGAATAACCCCTTACAAGGTCGTGCACGGAGTACCAAACACCCTGTATATTTTTTGTATCCTCACATTAATCAAATTCAAGTAGGTGCACAGAAGAAGTAAATGCATATACAAGACTCTCATTTTGTGTTCTTATATTGTTGCGAAACGCATGCTCTTAACACAATCGGGTTAGAAATCAATATACACCTTTGTGCGGAGACTGGCGAATCTGGTAGAACAATGAGTTGTACAACCTCTACAACGAACTGGCAGCATTAATCCTAATTAAGCTTCGTAAATTTCAATGGTGTTTTGAAAGGCAAAGATAACGGCAATCGACAACCAAGAAAGCCACGTAAATAATGGGTACACTTACCAGGTGTATAAGCTTAAAACGATCGTTGACACATAGATGGCGTTAGTGAGCGTGCTAAGCAACCTAGGGACGCCATTTTTTTTTATTTAAGGGTTGGTTAGTTGTTAACATTAATCAGTGCACATCGTCACAAATTTCATTAAAGAACATACGTTTATCCTGTGCTGATCATGTCAGCCAGAAAAAGAGCATATGCGGGAAGCTCTGCTTTTTTGCTTCCATTTGAAGAAAACGGCTGCTAAATCGCATCAAATGCTTGTGGAGGCCTATGGTAACAATGTTTTAGCGGAATCGACATTCAGGGCTTGGTTTCGTCGATTCAAAGACGGCGATTTTGACCTGAAGGCCCAGGAAGGTTGAGGACGACCAATTGCAGGCTCTTTTGGACGAGGACGATACCCAATCGCAAAAAACGCTTGCCGAGCAATTGGATGTTACTCAAGCAGCCATTTCCAGGCGTCTACGTGCCAGACAGAAGAAAGTCAGCAGGGTATCGTCTACTATGAGCTCTTAAAACCTGGTGAAACTGTCAATGCCCACCGCTACCACCAACAATTGATGAAATTGCACCGTGCTCTGCGTGAAAAAAAGCCGGAATATCAACAAAGACATGACAAGTTGATTTTCCTTCACGACAACGCACCATCGCACACGTAAAAACTGGTCCGCAACTACTTGGACACACTCAACTGGGTGGTGCTACCACCTCCCGCTAATTCACTAGACCTGGCCCTTTCTGACTATCACTTGTTTTCGTCGATGGGCTACGCGCTCGCTGAGCAGCACTTCGGTTCTTACGAAGACGTCCGAAAATGGCTTGATGAGTGGTTCGCTTCGAAAGAGAAGGAATTTTTTTGGCGTGGTATCCACAAATTGCCCGAGAGATGGAAGAAATGTGTAGCTAGCGAGGGTGAGTACTTCGAATAAATTTGTTTTTGTTTTCTTTGAAAAAAACATGTGTTTTCTGACTAAAAAAGAACCCCTAAAATTTTAATAAGCTTATACACCTGGTAATCGATGTTGATGACAAATTTGAAGTACAGAGAACTGGAGGACGCGGTCGATGAATCGAGATCAAAAAATAAAATTACCTACTCTGGTTGCAATTCAGCACTCATAAATCTTCTATCAAAAGTCTAAACCAAAATTTCCCCGACGCGTCTTTGGGATTCTATCGATTCGCTCTTGTTTTCAGGGTCGATTTTGCAAGCTTGTTGTACCAGTAAGGATTTCGTTCATGAGTTAGCACACATTGAACCTAGTTCTTTTCACTGGTACTTGGTGGTTAGTTATATACCAGTGCAATACTCAATGCTCGAAAATGTTATTAAGTTTTTATAACAAATTTTAGAAATCGGTAAGAATAAAATTACCAAATTTTAAACGGGCTACAGAAAGCCGATCTTTTAGATGAATGAATTGTTCGTTTTCGTAAATTTACAGCTATATTTTTTTCTTTCAGCCTTCTATGAATCCCGCACAAAATGAGATTATATCAACCGACCTCGAAAAACATTCACTAAAGTGCCCAAAAATTGTTGAAAATTGTAAAAATTGTCCCTTCTGTAATATCATTTGCGAATCTTTCGATGATTGTAAAAAACATATACTGAAATTTCACGAAAACTTTAATGAACATCTATGCAACATCTGCCTCCGGCAATTCACAGAAATAGAATCACTTAGAGAGCATTTAACAGCACACGTTAACAAAGGAATATTCAAATGTGAACCTTGCGGTTTGGAATTTCCGAACTTGTACCGCTTAAATGCTCACACGAAGCGAAAACATTTACCGTTTGAAAAACAATGTCCGACGTGTCAGAAAATTTTCAAAAATAAGTTCCGTTATGACTATCATGTTCAATTCCATAAAACCGAGAAGAACAATAAGTCTGAATATTGTGAACGGACGTTTATGCAAAAATCGCCTTTGGAATCTCACAATCAAGATTCACCGTTTTTATGTAGCCACTGCGGAAAAGGTGAACAAGCTCTTAGATTATTTTAACTAACAGAAGTCGATAATTTGAATTTTTTTTAGAATACCATCATTATGCTGATTTAGAATTGCATTTACAAACACATCTCGTTGAGAATCAGGCTTATCTTTGCACAGAATGTAATACGAGTAAGTTTTTTTTTTATATCCTTTAAATTTGATTAGTTTCACTAACTTCTTAAAATCACTTCAGGCTTTTCCGTACATGAAACGTACTTGTTGCATTTACGTACGCATACGAAAGCGACTAAATCCTTCGAATGTTCATCGTGCACAGAATTATTTACCACTAAGAGCTCCTTAAATCGTCATCAATTTTCGAAGCATAGAAGCAACAGTGCTACGGAGAATACAACATTCGAATATAAATGTTCAATATGTCCGCTTAGTTTTAAATCTTCAAAATCATTAGAAATCCACGTTAATTCACACAATGATCGACCGTATATTTGTGATGTATGTCAATCCCGATTTAATCGCAAGAGGCACTTAAAAATTCACAAGCAAATTGTTCACTTGAAATCGAAACCGTTTCAATGTGATAAATGCGATCGATATTTTACGCGGGACTCTGAACGAAAGAAACATATGAAAATTCACACAGGTAATTTTTTAAATCATTTGAATTGATCATTCGGTTTTTCTATAGAAAAACAGTCGTATAAATGTACACGTTGTAAAAAGAGACTTAAATCCAAATCGGCATGTCGGGCTCATTCTAAAATTCATTTGCCGAATACTTGTTCATTTTGCGAAGGAAGTTTTGTTTGCTTTTCATCTTTGAGCTGTATGTGATTTTTTTAATTTGTTAATTGAAATAATTTTTTATTTGATTACAGCTCATATCACGAAAGTCCACGCGAGTAAAAAGATAAATGGTCTTCGAGATCGAGTTATCGATAAAACAAATGTACCGATTTAATGACAGTATCAATGTTAATTTTATGTAATAAAATTTTATTTTACACTGAGTCGCTTTGTTCATATTTAACTCGAGTTACTTCTTGCTTACCCAACTTGGTGATTAGATTTCAACGGCGGTAAAACCGGTATTTAGTATGTTAACTAAACTTACAAGTATGAATTATGAGACAAAATACACAGCGGGGGGCTTTACACGGTACTTTACTTACACGATTTCACTTTTAAACGGTTTTTAAAATATGGTATTTAAAAAAAAAACACAAAAAATTTCTGCAGGCATTTTTTAATTCCGTTCGCTTGGTAATTGGCGCTTATATAGTCATTTTACTTTATTATTTTAATAATACAGTATTGTTTTCGATTTTTAAAAAAAAAAATTTGCTACCCTCAAAATTTTTTTTTTCACGTTTCATGACGAGTAGACACGAAAAAAGCAAAAAAAATTTCAGTCCGTCTGTCCGCCGTACGCCGTACGTCGACCGCTGTACGCAAAATCGTTTGAAGGCTCGTAGCTCCCAAACCCTTTGAGCTATTAAATTGAAATTTTTTTTATGAATAGACTGGGTAGGCCCCTTGAAGTGGCCAAATTTGGAGCGGTGGGGTTGTGAGGGGGGAGGAGGGGGAAGTGTTTTAGACGGAAAATTTTGGTTTCTATATCTCAGCAACCACTTATGCTAGGAAGCTGAAATTTGGAATTTATATAGAGTTTCAGTAGTGGACCCATTTGCAAAAAAATTGCCGATATATGTGAAGGGGTTTGGGAGTGGAGGGAAAAATAATGCGTCCGAAACGCAAAAAAGGTGAGATCGAC
This sequence comes from Beris morrisii, assembly GCA_951812415.1. Classification (NCBI taxonomy): domain Eukaryota; kingdom Metazoa; phylum Arthropoda; class Insecta; order Diptera; family Stratiomyidae; genus Beris; species Beris morrisii. The sequence continues at coordinate 112,277,021 of OX638312.1, read as the reverse complement.
ACTTTCTAAAATCCATATCTCCTAAACCGTTAATGTCACAAAATTGAAACTTAATGAATATCTGTAAGTATACTAGGAGAATAGATCGGAAACAAAAATTTGAATGGGGGCAGTGGCGTACGGGGGTGGGGGGTGAAAAACTTTAGATTGCGATATCTTACGAACCAATTGCACTAGATAAATAAAATTTGGTTTCTGTATAAAGGTTGACAAATGAAGTTTGCTGAAAGCAAAATTTTTTAAGGGGGCGGTGGAGCATGAAAGTGGAGGGGATAAGAATTTTTCTAAAAAATCACGTCTTATATCTCAAGAACCGTGTAAGATAGATGCTTAAAATTTTTACCAGAAGTAGGCCTAATAGACCCCTAACAGAAAACAAAATTTTGGAAGTTTGGGTGTAAAGGGTGAGGGTGGGGGAGGGTGAAAGGGAAAAAGTTCCGATTTTAATATCTCGACAACCTATAATGATATAAAGCTGAAACTTGGTATTTAGATGGAGCTATATTAGTAGCATCTTGGCAAAATATAATTTTTTATAGGGGTAGTACGGTACGGGGGTGGGGGGTGTTTTTCCTATCTATAGAACGGCTTCTGCTACACAGTTGAAACTCGGTATTTATATGTAAATCAACTAGAAAACTAATTTAGATAAAAAAAAATTTCAAATATCTATTGGCGTTCGGAGGGGGGCAAAAAAAATGATCAGTGAAAATGGAATGCATATATTTTCACGGTTTTCGTCATATCTATTAGGTCTTCCCAAATATTGAATTCATTTTTATTCTACGGCTTCTTCATATAAATACCTAGAAAGCGTTTTCAGGATTTTTTAAAATTCGACCCCTAAGGGGGTGCAAAGGGGGTTGTAAAATTTTTCACGAATTCTACTATATCCCCACGTCTTATCAGATATTGAATATCTTTTCATATTCATGGGCTTGCGTAATAATCGCCTAAAACTTGTTTTTAAGCTTTTTCCTTTTTCAGCACCTAAGAGGGTATAAACGGGTTGAACACGTTTTCACGAGTTCCGTCATTTCTTTTAGAAGTGATAAGAAATTGAATTGGTTCCTACTTTCTCGTGCTGTCTTCATATTTATTTATAAACTCCTTTCAGGATTTTTGGACATTCAACCCCCAAGTGGGTGTAAGGAGGTTGCATATCTGGTGATATATCGAATTCACTTTTACTTCCTAAGGTTTCCTATATAAAAAATCCAAAAAGTCAATTTCAGTATTTTAGATATTCAATACAAAGAGGTATAAGGAGGTTGTATGCTTTTCAAAGTTTCGACATATTTCTTAGGTTCGATGAGATATTAGATCGCTTTTTATTTCCACAGACTTTTTATATAATCGCCTACAAACCCATTTCTCAATTTTTCGATATTCAACCCCCAAGGGTTTGTATATGTTTTCACAATTTTTGCCATTCCTTAGTTCTGATGAGATGTAAAATTGATTATTACGGCCAACCAATTTACGATTTTTCGAATTTCCAAAACCAAGGAGATGTCAAGGGTTTGCTTACGTTTTCAGAAATTTTTCAAAATCCGTCTTGTCTCATGAGATATCAAGTTGCTTCTTATGAAATCGTCTAAAAACCTGTTTCACAATTTTTTTCAAAATTCAAACCCCATGTGGAAGTAATGGGTTTGTATACGTTTTAACAATTCGTCATATCTCTTAATTCTGATAAGGCAACAAATTCGTTTTTGCTTTTATGGGCTTTTAGTGTACATAATATACTGAAATTCGAATAGTCTACACGGACTTTTCAATGTTTAATCGGCTAAAAATCTCTATTTTAAATATTTTTATATTAAGAACAAAATTAATTTTCCATAAGAAATCTTAAAATCTCGAAGCAACTCATGATACACTCCGACTTTTGCCGCTCCCGAACTTTGACCCTAAAAATAATAAAGTTTCGCCCAGACTATTGGCAGATTTTTTAATTTCATTCTATTCTGAATTCCATTTATTCCAATCTAAAAATGGGGATTCCCCCTATAGTGTGTACAATCGAACTTTCTGTTCATGTGATTTAGTGCAGTAAATTTTAAGTAGCGGAAAAGCGGAGACAACATCATTGTGTTTTCTATTCGGAGTTTCTTTAAACTTCATATTTACTGGTTAGTAATAAACAATTACAATTTTTGTAGCATTTTTATAATTTTATTAAAATTTAAGGGGTTCTACCATGCCAAAAGAAATTAAAAAAAAAAAAAAATTAAAAGAAAAGTTGTATCTCTAGAAAGCAAAATTAAAATTTTAGATCGTCTACCTAATGGAGAAAGAGTAACAGATGTTGCTAAATTTTATTCCATGAATGAAGCCACAATAAGGACGATAAGAAAAAATGAAGACTGCATTAGAACAAGTAGCAGCTGGATCTTCTACGAGTATGAGCACAGCTTCATATGTAAGAGATGTTTCAATGAAACTATGAAAAAAGTATTAATAATATGGCTAGAAGACATCACTCAAAAGTTGATTCCAATTGATACCAAAACAATTACAAATAAGGCTTTGAAGATTCATGAAAAAATTAAGAATTAGTTACCATCTACTTCAGCTGAAAAGCTGTCTTTTTCTGCAAGCCATGGATGTTTTGAAAGATTTAAACAAAGACATTCTGTACATAATCTATGATTGAAAGGTGAACAAGCATTTACTGACTCAGATGCAGCGCAACAATATCCGGCAAAATTTGATGAAATTATAGCCATTAATTGCTACACTCCTGACCAGGTCTTCAATGCTGATGAGTCGGGGTTATTTTGGGAAAAAAAAATTCCAGAAAGGACCTATTTGGCTAAAGCTCACAAATCAGCTAGTAGCCATAAAGCAGCGAAAAGTCGTATAACAGTTCTTTTCTGCAGCAACGCTTCAGGCGATCATAGTAATGAAACCATTGGTTATTAACAAATCAAAAACGCCACGCTCATTTCAAGGAATAAACATCAACAACCTTCCCGTTTATTGGATGGCCAATAAGAAAGCCTGGGTTACTGCCACACTTTTCAATGAATGGTTTTATAACTTTTTTGTCCCAGATGTCAAAAGGTATTTAAGTGAAAAAGGGTTTGCTTTTAAGGCACTTGTTTTAATTGATAATGCACCAAGCCATCCTCAAGATTTACAGCACGAAAATGTGCAAGTTGTATTTTTACCCAAGAATACGACTTCATTATTGCAGCCATTAGATCAAGGGATAATTTCGACTTTTAAGGCACTGTACATCAAGTGAACCTTCAGATATATTTTAGAACAAATGGAAAATGATGAATCTCTCCCAATTATGAATGCTTGGAAAAAATTTACAATCTTAGATTGTGTTAAGCATGTTGGAGCGTTATATACCGAGATTAGGCAATCCACGCTCAATGCCTGCTGGAAAAATTATGGCCAGATGTAGTTGAAGGTGGGAATTCTAGAATACCATTGGAGTAGGAATATTCTGAGATAACGAGAACCTATAATGATATAAAGCTGAAACTTGGTATTTAGATAGAGCTATAGTAGTTGCATGTTGAAAAAATATAATTTTTTATAGGGGTAGTATGATACGAAGGTGGGGGATGTTTTTCAAATATCCATTGGCGTTCGGAAGGGGGGCCAAAAAAAATGATAAGTGAAAATGGAATGCATATATTTTCACGGTTTTCGTCATATCTATTAGGTCTTTTCAAATATTGAATTAATTTTTATTCTACGGATTCTTCATATAAATACCTAGAAAGTGTTTTAAATTCGACCACTAAGGTGGTGGAAAGGGGTTGTATACTTTTTCACGAATTCAGCCATATCCCTCTGGTCTGATCAGATATCGAATATCTTTTCACTTTTAAGGGCTTGCGTAATAATCGCCTAAAACTGGTTGTTAAGTTTTTCCTTTTTTAGCCCCTAAGACGGTATAAAAGGGTTGAACAAGTTTTCACGAATTCCGTTATATCTTTTAGGAGTGATAATAAACTGAATTGGTTTTTACTTTCTCGTGTTGTCTTCATATTTATCTATTCAACCCCCAAGTGGGTGTAAGGAGGTTGCATATCTGATCATATATCGAATACATGTAGGAGCGACAACACGGGCAGCACTGATGAGTTAGTGCCAACTTTGTGGCAACACATTTTAACATACAGGGGCATTCTTTCGAAAGCCGTCATCGACAAGAAACGTGTGTTCCATCGAGTCAGCTCCATGTACTAACAAAAGCGTATTGTTCGAGGCCTCAAATATAACGGAATTAAAGACAAAATATAAAACGTACGAAACCATGAAACGAATGATGGCGGATAGCATCAATTCCGCTAGCGTTCACAAACCACCGGGAAGATTTCATCGTCAAGTTGCTGGAACAAGCTCTTCAAGCCAGCACATTCAACCCGAAAAGAAAAGATGCGCAAATTGTGGCGCGTTGTCACACATTTCTTCCGAATGTCCAGATAAAAGCAAAGGAACGCGATGCTTTCAATGCAATAACTTTGGTCATATTTCGGCCAACTGCCCGACAAAATCACAACAAGTAAATCGAGTTTCAATGGGATTCGCAAATACTGTAGTGAACGTAAATTGCACAGATCTAAGCGCTCTCATTGACACAGGTAGCGATGTATCGCTCATGAAACAGTCAAGTCAACAGAAAGTAAATGCACCCAAGTGTGACTCACCCGGTATTAACCTGCTAGGTTTTGGGTCAAGCAAATTCATCAAAACTCTAGGATCATGTGCAATGAATGTAAACATCCAAACTGATATGTATGAAAATATACAGTTTCAAGTTGTACCCGACCAATGGTTGGCCGAAGACGTTATCCTGGGCAAGAATCTACTAGAAAAGACAATTGTGTCAATTGCGGATGGGAAAGTAACAATAAAGAAAAATATGGCGAATATGGGAAATAGTGAGTATGAGGAAAAGAGCTTCATTGAATCGTTAGATGTAGATAGCTTATCCTCCGAAGGTAATAATGAAATATTATATAACATCAGAAGCGAACCAATCAGAAATGAACTAGACAATTTGATAAGAAATTACAAACCCAGCAAAGTTGCAAATTCCTGTGTGCAAATGGATATTATACTAACCGACGAACGACCAGTGTACCAAAAAGGAAAAAGACTAGCCCCCCCAGAAAAAGAAGTTGTTAATAAACATATAATCCAGTGGCTTCAGGACGGCATAGTTCAAAACAGTAACTCCGACTTCGCCAGCCCGATAGTCTTAACAAAAAAAAAGGACGGCAGTTATCGGCTATGTATGGACTACCGCAAATTAAACAGCAAAGAGAGGAGATCTTGGAAAAGCTCTACCAGGCACGGGTATTTTCCACGTTGGACTTAAAAAATGGATTTTTTCACGTAGACATTAGTCCTTCTAGTCGAAAATATACATCGTTCATTGTACCTGACGGACAATATGAATTTTTAAAAGTACCGTTTGGATTATGCAATTCACCTTCGGTGTTCCAACGTTTTATCAACACAGTTTTCAGAGATCTTTTACGGCAAGATTACTTACTAATCTACATGGACGACTTAGTAATACCGGCGAAAACTGAAGAAGAAAACCTGGACAAACTGAAAGTGGTGTTAAAGATTGCCATGGAGAATGGTCTCATTATAAAATGGGAGAAATGTAAACTGATATGTAAGTCAATTGAGTTTCTAGGACACATAATTGGAAATGGAACTATAAGACCCTCGACAGAAAAAATAAAAGCAGTTCAAAACTTCCCGAAACCTTTGAATACTAAGCAGGTCCAAAGCTATTTGGGATTAACCGGATACTTCAGAAAAATTATTCAAGGTTACGCTACAATTGCCAAGCCATTGTCTGACGTCTTACGGGCACAGTTTACATTTGGACCGGACCAGCTAATTGCGTTTGAAACGTTAAAGAAGTACTTGTGCGAGGATCCAGTGCTGAAGCTTTTTAATCCAAATTCAGAAACACAGCTGCATACGGATGCCAGCAGTATAGGATATGGTGGCGTGTTGCTCCAGCGAAACGACGATGGTAATTTTCATCCCGTGTTCTACATTAGTTTCAAAGCAACGACCGCCGAAAGCAACTACACTAGCTATGAACACGAAGTACTAGCTATAATAAAATGCCTAAAAAAATTACGCGTATACCTACTCGGACTTTCGTTTCAAATTCACACCGATTGCAAAGCTTTCCAAGCCACGATGCATAAAAAGGACTTGTGCCCTCGAGTAGCAAGGTGGGCAATATTTTTGCAAGAGTTCGATTGCGTCGTTATTCACCGGTCGGGATCTGCTATGCGCCATGTTGATGCTTTAAGTCGCATACAGCTAACTTTAACAATCGAAAATGGAATACTACATCGAATTAAAACTGCTCAACAGTCCGACGAATTCTGCATTCTTATAAGAAAACTTCTCCAAACACAAAACTATCTCGATTTTGAACTACGCAATGAAATAATTTACAAGTTCTGCGAAGGAAGACACTTGCTCGTGGTACCCCGTAGGATGTAACGAGAAATTCTACGAAACATCCACGAAATGGGACATGTCGGCGCTAAAAAAATGGAAGCAATCGCGAAACAAGACTACTTCATACCAGAAATCGCGTCAAGAATCGAAACGGTATTATTAAATTGCATAGCATGCATTCTGACATCCAGAAAACAGGGAAAGGCCGAAGGATTGTTAAATCCAATTCCTAAAGGAAATGTACCGCTACACACGTATCATATCGACCACCTAGGACCCCTACCATCAACAGCGAAGAATTACAAATATATTTTTGCAGTTGTAGATGCATTTACAAAATTTCTTTGGATATATCCGGTTAAATCAACAAGCGCTGAAGAGGTTATAAAAAAATTAGAGTTACAAAGCGAAGTTTTCGGAGATCCGGTACGAATAATTACAGACAGAGGGTCAGCCTTCACTTCCAATGCATTTAAAGAATTGTGCGATAGACGAACTATCCAACACGTACTGGTAACTACCGGTGTGCTTCGGGGAAACGGCCAAATCGAGAGACTTAACAGAACAATCATTAATATATTAGCTAAATTGTCAGCAAATAACCCTATGAAATGGTTCAAATATATCACCCAGTTACAGAGAACAATAAACTCTGCAATTAATCGAAGCACGAATAAAACACCGTTTGAGCTAATGTTTGGAGTACCAATGAGAAATCCAGAAGACTACAAGCTTTCGAATTTACTAGAAGAAGAACTAATTGAAGAATTCGAATCAAGTCGATGCGATATGAGAGAACAGGCCAAAGACGAAATAACGAAGATACAAGAGGAAAATAGAAAAAACTACAACAGAAAACGGAAACCAGCCCGAAAGTATAACGTTCACGATCTAGTAGCAGTTCAGAGGACACAGTTCGGAGCTGGTCTAAAACTATACCCCAAATTCTTGGGACCTTACGAAGTAGTAAAAGTTAAAAGGAATGACCGATACGAGGTGCAGAAAGTAGGAGATCACGAGGGACCCAGCGCGACCCATACGTCCGCAGACTTAATGAAACGTTGGTCGAGTTACGAGAGTGAAGAAGAGGAGCAAGATACGGAGTTCGGTCCGCCTGAGACAGTCGAATACCAGGATGGCCGAGTGTAGGAGCGACAACACGGGCAGCACTGATGAGTTAGTGCCAACTTTGTGGCAACACATTTTAACATACAGGGGCATTCTTTCGAAAGCCGTCATCGACAAGAAACGTGTGTTCCATCGAGTCAGCTCCATGTATTTTTTTGGCGAAAATAAAGCGAACACTATACTTAAACTAAGTTGTTTGTATTGATTCGTACGATCGATCCCACATACATTATTACTTCCTAAGGTTTCCTATAAAAGCGCCAAAATTTCAGTATTTTTAGATATTCAACCCTAAGGGGTGTAAGGGGGTTGTATGCTTTTCAAAGCTTCGACATATTTCTTAGGTTTAATGAGATATTAGAGCACTTTGCGCTTCCAGAGACTTTTTATATAATCGCTTACAAACCCATTTCTCAATTTTTCGATATTATATTCCGACTTTGACCGCTCCCGAACTTAGGCCGAAAAATAATTAAGTTTCGCCCAGACCATTGGCAGATTTTTTTAAGATATATTTAGTTTTATTTTACGTTGGAATTAATGACTGAATTATGCACATTTTAGTTTGTTTTCGATTTACATGGTTTTACGTATAAAAATCTACGATTTCGATTTACACGGTTTTCTAAGGAACCTATCTTCAGAACCTATCGGGGGACTTTCAATAGTAAGGTAATTCTTTTGGTAGCTGCCATGCGCATGTAATTGAAATTGAATTATTGCTTTCATCTGAAATCGATTGCGCTTTGGGCTGTGAAGCTAAGTTTGATAAATGATTAAGTTTAAAAACAAACAAAGATGTTAACTACGTTAATGAGCTCAATCCAATTATTTGTTGAAGATGCCCCCATACAAGATTCCTGAAAAACCCAAAAATTAATGTATTTAAGATTTTGTGCCCTACGAGTTCTTACTACTTGAAAGTACAGCGACGAAAACACAAAGAATGTAAATCAAAACAAAATGGTGAGATCTGAGTGCAGATCAGATTAAATTCAATGTTTTCATAATTTATTGTCTAGTCTTGCTGGCTTTTTTAATAATAAAGAAGTATTGTTATCGACCTGAAATTTCCAAAAAATTTGATACCCTTAAATTTTGTATTTTCACGTTTTAGGACTAGTAAACACCAAAAAAGAAAAAAAAATGTCCGTCTGTCCGCCGTAGACGCCGTACGCAAAACCGTATGAAGGTGCGTAGCTAACAAACCCCTTGAGATATTAAGCTAAAATTTGTATGTTAGGTAGAATGGGTGAACCCCTACGGTGATGTCTTTTGGAGGGGTGGGGGTATGAGAAGGGGAGCGTTTTAGATGAAAAATTTTGGTTTCTAGATCTCAGGAACCGCGTATGCTAGGAGGCTGTAAGTTGGAACTTATGTAGTACTATGATAGTGAACCCATTAGCAAAAAAATGGTCGATAGGTGTCGAGGGGTGTGGGAGTGGGGAGAAAAACAATGCGTCTAACACGCTTGAAAGCTGAGATTAAAATCCATATCTCCTGAACGATTGATGTCAGATGGCTGAAACCTTGTAGTTGTCTTAACAGATACTAGGAGATTAGAAAGGGGTTAAAAATTTTAAGGGGAGTGGTGAGGTACGAGGGGGGGGTGAAAAACTTTGAATTACAATATTTTCCGACTCAATTATGCTAGGAAGATAGAATTTGGTTTCTGTATATAGAATTACCAGTGGAGTTTACTGAATGTAAAACTTTTGTGGGAGGAGGTAAAGCGCGGAACTGGGGGACAGTCATTTTTCAAAAATTTAAATTTTTATATCTCAAGAACCGTATCAGATATGATCTTGAAACTTTTACAGGAGTTAGGACCAGTAGGCATCAAGCGGAGAAAATTTGCAGGGTGTGGGTGTAGAGAGTGATGGTGGAAGGGGGTGGAAATGAAAAAATTCTGATTTTAATTAATCGAAAGCCGCAAAGGATAGAAAGCTAAAAATTGAAAACTGTATAGAGCTGGTATAGAGACATCACACAAAATTGAATTGTTTATAGGTAAGGTTGGTTGGTTTTTCATATCTCAGAAACGGTTTATGCTAGAAAGTTGAAACTTAGTACCTATATGTAGATATACTACTAGAGTAACTAAAACTAAAAAAAAATCGGCCAGCAGTCTGGGTGCAACTTTATTATTTTATGGGTAGAAGTTCGAAACGTGTTTAATGCTGAGATGCGGTGTAGAAGGCTATTTGGAACGTTATTTGTTAGGTTGTCAGTCCCATAGTCACCTACACCGCGTCATCATTAAACACGTTTTGGACTTCTACCCATAAAATGCTAAAGTTGCGCCCAGACTGTTGGCTTATTTTTTTGAATGGTGCAGAGTATGAAGAAGACCATAGTATCACAAGGATCGAGCTGGGACATTGAAGAACAGAGCTCCTAACAGATTTTTAGAATCAGTTTCACTCTATATTAGCTTGGCGGTTATAATGCGTCTGTTCTCTCTGGGACTCTTAATTATTTAAACTGTAGGAACTCATAGTGTGGAGGAAAGTGAATGTTAGTAGCCCAAGGAAGACATCGAGGAGCAACTTTGTGAAATCGTAGATGTACAGCCTCTATCCTCTTTATTTGCATAACATGTCCTGGACTGGGATCTGGGTACGCCACTGGAGAGTATGGATCGACTAACTTTGAATCGTACTTGTTATTTGCTGGCCGAACAATCTTTGTCGTCGAAATCCAAAAGTCATCAGCATTAGATGGATTCACTACACCCGTTTTCAGTATGATTTAGGTCTGATAACACTTAGAGTCTGTTTGCAATTTTTAGGACGAGCAGTATAGCTGTTGGGTGTATTCTACAGCCTGCAAGCTACAGGAACAAAGCTCAGGAATATAAAAGAAAGATGCCATCACAATAATCCTTTTTTGCAACAATCGCTGATAAATTTTTGCCACCCGAAACAACGTATTTATTAGTCCACAAGAAGATGGTTTGGCCTGGTCCAGTTCATTCTGTGTATGTTGTTACAGAGGGTTGTCAGAAATAGTGTGGAACCTGCGCAAATCACACTCGTTATATAACACATCGCAACGAGGGGTAGTTAAACATCCCAATAGGAGGTGCTCTGAGTCGAGTTTCTAATTTTTATAAATCGAATCCTTTTGGTTTGCTAATATATTTTTATGGCTAAAATAAATATTCATACAATTGTTTAAACTAATGGAAGAAAGAGATTTTGTATGTTATAATTTTTAAACCTTGCTATAAATACCGAACGCACCACCTTAAAGGACTTTTCCCAGTCAGGGCGATGTTTTCCCCTTGAAGAGAATCAACTCTGATACGGATGGTCTTTTTAGTTGTGGAGGTATGGTGTATTGTTTGCCATCAGCTGGTGATTAAGGGTTGGAAGAAAACCCTAAAAGATATTGAAATTACGAGACGAAAAACCAATTTCTAGACTTGAGTTTATATGAAAAACTGAATTACTATTAAAATCGAGGCTTTTTAAGTTTGCACTTGTAGACACAAAATAAATATCTATTTTTTTTTTGTTTAAAAAATGATTAATTTTGAAAGTAGCTGCTGATTCCCAAGGAGCCTTTTATTTCTCTATAAAAACGTCATTGAAATAGAAGTTTGGCTTCAATTTCAGGCGGTATATTTGAAGTTAGTCGATAGCTGTAGCTATAATTAATCAATTTGTGTCACTATTTTGAAAAAAAGAAAATGTCCGATATATTTCCACTAACCGATTATCCTCGCTACTTCATTCCAACGGCATCAGTGAATTTCACCGATTACATAATCGATGACATCCTGGACAATATTTTCTATCCCGGCATCAAAGAAGAAAATTCAAATAAAAGTTTTCCCGCCATCATGAATATTAGCTCGTTCGTCGAACGTCTAACTCCCGAAGATGCAATGTTCCTTGTCGATGATTTTCACAATAAGAACTTCAAAAAACGCCGAATCCCATATTTCGAAGAAATCTACAACCGCGACAAAATCTATCAGCAATACATCGATTTGAAGCCAACCTGCTTCCTAGTTCTGGGCAAACCGAGCAAGGAACGCTACAAGACCGCACAGAAATATGCGGGCGAAATGAATCGGGTTCACCTGGACGTTAATGAATTGGTCAATTTGGAAATAGCGCGAGGATCAACATGTGGTCGGTGGATTTATACAAATCTGATCGCTGGAAGAACTATCCCGATCAGCATTGTGCTACACCTGCTTCGTCAGGCTATGAATCAGAATGCCGTCAAATCGCGCGGATATGTCCTGTCCGGCTTTCCAATAATTCCCGAATATGAATTCTCGCCGTTCACCTTGCCCAAGTGCCTGAACAAGATGGACTCGTTGAAATGGCCACGAATTTCGCTTATTCAGGATTGGCTTAGGCGAAGCAAGGACGAAATTTTGGATCCGACCGTTAAGCAAGTTCGATTTAATACTGGCGAAGAGAAATTCGAAGGATCGTTATCGGAAGAGAGTCTGAGCGCTTTTAGCAGTTCCACGAAACAAGACCAATCTGAAAGTGAAAGCGTGATAAATACGGAAGAGCAGCAGTTACATGAAGAAGAAGCCAGCTTTCAGGATGTAGATTCACGAATTCCTGAAGATGTGTGTAAATATATTGCTTCGGTTTTTAGTTTTGTCAATTAGTCAGTTGGGGAAGAAAGATCTGAAAGCTCTTCAAAAGAGTACATTTCATCTCCAACTGGAGAAAACGCTACTCTGCTGGTATCAAAAGCGCGTTAAAGCTATTGAGAAAAACCAGGTAGAAAGGCTTCACTGTAAAAACCAGTTGAGAAAGAGTTTGAAAGTGGCTTCTATTTCCTATAGACTCGTCTAGATCCATGGTATGCTATTGTATGTGGGGTGGTGATGTGTCCTTTGGGTATGCTCTCCATTACTTGTAGTACCCAAAACTACTTTGATGATTTTATAAGGGTTGCTTAGCTTTTCCTTTTCGGAAGGTGATCGAGGAAATATGCGCCAACGTTCCACCTTCTTCTTTTTAAAAAACCATCCTTTTCTAGGTTGCTGCAGCTACGTACGACAAAGATTATTGTAACAAGCTTGTCTTCCGATCAAGCAGTGCCCTGTAAGCAATCCGACAGGTCCATACTATAGTTGATAATTTATTTTCTATTTTGAAGTTACTCCATGCTGCTATTCTCTACTGGGTGGTATTCCTTTAATTACTATGATAGTTGGCAGCGCGGAATTGCTAGCATGTGATAAACGGGTGTAGCTAAAGTCCGAACTTTACTTCTTGATTCCAACTCATGATATCTAGGATGCACACTTAAGCTAGACAATCTCTACCACTTTAGTAATAAAGATCTAATTATTTTCAGGAATCAACAATACTGTTCGATATCATGAACAATCGGGATCTTAAAAATGAATTGCATGAGAGTGACGTGATCCGATCAGTTCGTAAACAATTCAAATTTCTTCTGCATCTAAATCTGAGTCCCGACGTGATATTTTTCATTCGGAACAAGGACGATGAAAGAATATTCCCAAATCGCAAATCAATCAATTCCGACAAATTCTTTTACCGACCTCGGAACGAAACTGGGCAAACTGAAAGTGCATCATCGGCTCCATCACTTTGTAAAATGATGCGAAGCCATGCGGAAATCATTTACGATACGGATTTTTTGCAAGCTCGTTACATAAAATCACTTTGGGAAATCGGGACTTTTGTAATGCATTACAACAAGGAGTCCATAATAAAAGTGGACGGTCGGTATTCCGTCGATAAGGCCGTCGAACAGTTTCATACCAGCATGAAGTTAAGTAATTATAAGAAAATACATGAAGCCCGGCATGTCTTCTTTACGGCTGAATTAAGGGACACTCTGTCCGAGGAATCGCTTGACGAAGCTTTCGAACAATTGCGCAAGGAAAATTTGATCCAGAAGAATTTAAAATGGCACGAAAGCGAATTCGGGACAAAGTGTGCGGTCAAATTGTTCGAAGGCAAAATTAAACAAGGACGAATTGAATATGCCGCCGAGTACTTGGGTCACATATTCCTGATATCGTGTATGAAATCGATGAAGCTCTTCTTGCGCAATCCGAACAAATACTTTTTTTGCAAGCCCAATTGCCGAATTGCAATTATTAGCATGGACACGAACCCGACAACGGGAGTATCTACGATCTTCAAGACTATTTTCAATAGTGAGTCGTTCGATTGGAAGGATGCCGTTAATGAATCGCCCGAGATAAGGTCTATGGACATCTACTCGGAGGCTCGACAATGGGCTGAAGATACTCTGAACACGATGAGTTCAGCAAATCCTGACGCCACTGAAAGCCTAAAGCGAGTAGCCTTGCAGAATTGGACAACACTTTTCCAATCGACTATAAACAAACTACTGAATCTCTTGACCGAGGATTTCACATCTGAAGAGTCAATCGCTGCAATTGAATACCTGAAGGACATCGGTGTCGACACCAATGAAGATACCATTTTCAACACTCTAAAAGCATTACAGAGCGACGCTGACCTCCGAAAAAACTATATTCCCGCTTACTTAACTGAAGTCTCAATGAATCTAGTAAAAGACGAACAGCTCATCAATAAAATCACTGCCGTACGATTCTACGAGCTCTACAAATTAAAGCACGCCACTGATATTTCGGCTCAAACTATTGCCTGGATCAAGGACATGGATCGACACATTTTGAATCGAACGAACGGCGAACAAAAATTTGGCCAGTGGTTGATCGAAGACGCTCCAACGACAATCGAGTATTGGAAAAAACTGGAAGAGTCGCACTGCTTGCCGGACGTAGTGCTAATTTTTCAAAGTACCTGGGGTATGAATTACACTCATCCAGGTGGCTTGGCGGGACATAGGTTGTCCCAGCAAGACGACATTGAGGGAATAGTATCGAATCTGATCAATAGCTTTCCGAAATTGTTCGCCGAAAAAGGATTCGATTTGAAGAAAATCCTTCACGAAGCTTCAAATCTATCGATGACCCCGATAAATTCAGTAAATCCGCTAGTACGACTTGTAAGATCTGTGAAACTGAATGAAGAACCGGAAGAGGATGAAGACGAGGTTTTAATCGAACAGCTCACCGAATATCTTAATAGTAAAAATATTGAAGTTATTATGAATGTTGTGGATGGGGTACCAAGAGGTTAGTACTGAGAGTTTCATTTCAAATATTTGATTTTGTGTTCCTTTATTGCGATGAATCAGAATTTTAGCCTTTAAGGCCTCGGCGATGGACGTTGATCAGCCAAACGTTGAACAATTTAGTTTTTTTCGGATTGCACACAATCTTTCACTTAATGGTTTGAAATTCATGGCCTGTTGTTTAAATTTTTTGCCAACGACAAAAGCGACTCCTAATTCTCTGCTTCCAGACAGTTTTCTACTTGTAACGATTGTGTGCGATCTCATGTCCATGATATTTACCGAGCCATTTCGTTTCTTAGAGGGCAGTTATATTGGTGTTTTCTTTTACCATTTCTTCAAGGAACTCTTTCACGGCTTCTATCCTAAATAGCGATCGAACCTTCTAAGATCTAAAAGAATGGTCCACTTTTCGTTTGCGGGGTAGTTGCCGTTTAGTCAATCCTTTCCGAGGCTGTTCTCCAGGTTTCTCAAGATCAATGGCGCAATAGCCCAAGTCGGGCCCTGGCCTCCTGAAGTCGTCGCCTCCAATTTTCTCGATCCAAAGACCGCGTCCTCCAGCTGCTAATTTTTAAGATGGCTTTGCTATCTTCATCAACCGAGTTTTCCCATCGCTTGCGTACTGGCCTGTTCCACTCGCTTTGCCTTTATGCGCATGTTTGGCAATTCTTCTATCTTCCATTCGCTCTACATGGCCAGCCCACTGCAGTAGTTTGATGAACGTTGAAGCTTCTTCTTCTTCTCATCGAAGAGTTGATACAGCTCATGGTTGTATCTTATTCGCTAGTCCGTTGCTTCCTTCACAGGTCCCAAAATTCTGGTCGAGCCGAGTTTCATAATAGGCCCGATATTTTTTGCCTACTTCCTGAGACCCACTGGTGTTACTGGTCATTCATGTTAACTCCATGCTCCCTCCTTCTTTCTCAACCGGGCTTTGGACCGGAGTTCTTATAGAGATTTGGTTAATTCTAATGTTAGAGTCGCTGTGGATCTATCTTGTTCTGTAATGCTCTTGATCTTGTTGTGTTGATAAGCAACAGTGGGTAAACATTGATTTCTTCTGATTTAACCGGAGGTCCTACAAAAGCCCTGAAAATTAGTAGTACAGAAAAAGGAAAGTGAAGTATCATTCTAGTTTTAGTTTTAGTTTTAAGAAGGAGCTGAGACTCCGCGCACAGCAGGCACTAAAAGGGCCCTTAGCGATCCCTTCAGAATCTCCTAGGTCACTAAACATCCCCTAAACAACCCAGATCCCTAACAAACTTGACTAGCTTATCATGCCCTATTGACCTCAGGTCCTCCAAATTGTCAAAGAAAAGACTGCCCAGCCACCTCAGTCGCCTCCTTGCAACCGCCTGACGCTCACACAAAATGTGGGTGATGTCCTCCTCAGAATATAGGTCAAGGCAGTACCTGCACACACGTCAGAGTCAGCGATCTCCATACGCCTAGCATGCTTCCCTACCAAGCAGTGCCCTATCAGTTTTCCGACAAGTAGCCGCAGACTTCCCCTACTCCCCTAGTCTCCCATCTGTCCAACCTTTGCCAGAGTGCTCTAGAAGTCCTACAGCTCCTTAGCGCCTTCCATCTAGAGTTCGCTGCGTCAGCGGCATAATCCCTGATACGTGCTTTAATTCCATTTAATGGCGGACTAACTACCTCCTCCACCAGCTCATCGGCCCGTTCGTTGCCTGGTACGTCACTATGCCGTGGTACCCAGCATAGTCGTACTCTATTCTGACTACAAAGTACCTTGAGCACTTCTCGATAGCGCTTTACTAGCTGGGATCTAATAGTCCCCGATTCCAATGCAAGCCGCCTGGCTATCAATGTTGAGTGAGATATCCCGACCGAATATCCCCTCCATCAACATGATATTACCTGCCTGGAGCACTGCCAGAATCTCCGCTTGGAATACACTACAGGCATCCGGCAGCTTAAAAGACTCCCTTGCACTCAACTGCTCAGAGAAGACCCCAGCGCCAGTGCCGCATTTCATTTTGGAACCGTCCGTATACACGGAGAGTTCTCCCTTATTTACTACCCTGTTACTTTCCCAGTCCGCTCTGCTTGGGTATACAACCCTGAACGATAATTTAAAATCATTCACCGGGATCATATAACCCGTGCAAAAGTTGACCGGACCCTCAAGAAATTCCCTAAGAATGGAGCCGTGTTCTATGGATCTCTCCCTAAAGAAACCACAGCTCAATAGTTTTACCGCTGTGTTTGACGCAACCTGCTTAATGAAAATATCAAGCGATAAAAGGTGCATGCAAACTTCCAGTGCTGTTGTTGTCGTTGTGCGCAGGGTCCCTGTGATCATTACACAAGCACTCCGCTGCACTCCACTCAGTTCCCTTTGGATATACTTTTTCTCTGTGGCTTTCCACCATACCAGTGCCCCGTACGTCAGACTGGGTCTTGCAACCGCCGTATGCAGCCAATGTAACATATTTGGTTTCAGACCCCAGCTCTTTCCAACGGCCTGTCGCAAAAAGCGCGTTTTTAGCCTTTTTAATGCGCTCTCCAACATTTTCTTTCCAATTTGGCTTCCTATCCAAGATCAGGCCCATATATTTCGCTTTTTCCGATAGTTGCAGCTCGACCCCTTCAAGCATTGGCAGCCTGAATTCCGGGATCTTGTGCTTCCTAGTAAGTAAAACAAACTTAGTTTTTGAGGCGTTAGCCCCCAAGCCACATTTTTTGGCCCACCTGCTCAGTGTACGGAGTGCCGACTCCAAGATGTCAGTAATAGTATCCAAAAATTTTCCCTGTATGACTATGTCATCCGCGTAGGCCACAACCTTGATTCCTTTCCTTTCGATTTCCATTAGAACCTCGTTCACTACAAGGAGCCACAGAAGGAGCGATATCACACCAGCCTGTGGAGTACCCTTCGAGGCTTGCCTTGTTACCTTTCCTTGCTCCTTCTGCGAACTCACAATCCTGGTTTCCAACAAGGTCGTCAACCAGCCCGTCAGTCCCTCCTCTAAGCCTATGCCATTTAAAGCCTCCCTAATTGCTTCCACTGTTACGTTGTTGCAAGCCCCACTCAACGTCTAGAAATGCCGCCAGCGTGAATTCCTTACTTTTCAAACTAAACTCTTAGACCCCACTACTTCATGTAGAGCTGTGTCTACGGATTTCACTCTGATGTATGCATGCTGAGCGTTAGACAGCATCCTGTTCTCGCATAATCTCCGAATGTATGGTATGTTTCTATAAGCCTCTCCAGCACCTTAAGAACGAATGACTGATAGACTGATAGGTCGAAAGTCCTTCGTTGTCGTGTGACTGGGTCTTCCCGCTTTGGGAATGAAAACTACACGTGCCTCTCGCCCGTGGAACATACCCTGCCCGTAAGCAGCTCCTGAAAATCGTACTCAACCAGCTGAGGATTGCCTCGGAGGCTCTCTGCAGCATGATTGGCCCAATGCCGTCTGGCCCCAGTGATTTGAAGGGAGCAAAAGAGCTTAGAGCCCCCATCGTCTCTTCACCCAGGAGTTCTTCCATTCCATTTGGTACAATCAAATTGGTTCCAGAAGAGCCCCTATTATCTACAGAAAAGGGGTCCACCAGTGTACTATCAGGGAAGTGAGTGGACATCAAGAGCTCCAGGGCCTCCTGACTAGTCTCCACCCACGACCCGTCACTCATTTTTATGTAGCTAGGTGAAAACGGCTCCTGAGAAAGTACTTTTCGGAGCCTGGACGCCTCACTACATTCACCTATTGATGCGCAGAACTTCCTGATCTTGTATTTGAAGACTCTGAGACTGGCTTTATAATTGTCCCAGTCCTCCGTCTTCCCATCACGCTTCGCCCTATTAAAAAGTATCATTCTAACTTCTTTGTTCTTATCTGAATACCGTTTGTAATATGAACGTTCACGTTCTCTACACTTTCAAAACTAACGCCAACTGAAAAGTGAAAATGACAATGTCAAAATTATGCTGAATGTCGCTGACAATCTTTTGCTGACATGGGTATTCACAATAACGCACGATTTGGTTCATAATTGAAATAATATTATTATATTATTATATAATAATAATTCGACTTTCTTGACATTGTTTCGAAATCATTTACAATTCGCTAAAAAGAAATTACTAGTTTCTAAAAAATCATTGAATTTCTGTAATGGGCTTAGATTCATTAGTGGCGACATCTGGCTAGTGCGTACTTGCTCCTCAGTAACTATTATGTGAAATTGTTAACTGTTCACTACAGTAAAATTTCAGGTAGCATAAGGACGCATGTTGCAATCAAATCAAATCAAATCGGTGACCACAACACAAATTATCTAGTTATAAAATTTGCCAGTCTTTGTGAGGGAAAAGATCATACAGCATAAGGCCCCTTTTAGTTAGTTGAGTCATCATTTATAGTAATGATCGATCGATCAGTTCATAACTGAGTGAATCCGGCTCGACGGATCAGTTTTTTTAATAAATGCATAGTAATGCATAAATAGTTACGTAGTTTGAAAACAATATTTCTTTCAGATGCTCTTGGAATACTTGAAGAATACTTGAAAATATTTAAGCCCAAGGCAAAAATTCTAAGCGAAAATGATTTGAAAACACTTTATGAACTGGATCGGGAAATTGAGAAACAGATTACGGTGCCGAAAATAGGTCATATTCAAAATGGTACTACTTTCAATTTGGACTTATCCTACTTTAGGAAAGACGCCATCTTCGATAGTGATGAAGAAAATGTACAAGATTCACAAGATGAAGAAGAAGAAGAGGACGAAGATAGTGTTGAAAGTACGGAATCTTTGATGGCAATCGATGAAATTTCCGAGAAAAATGTTGAAAATATTAAGGAAAGAACCATATTACGGCACGTTGCTTTCGGAAACACTCGGCGATATTGTCCCGTAATGTTCACGGATTTTAATTATTTGCATTTCGGTCAGTCGGAGTACACTGTCGAATATAATAACAAATTGTACATGATGGCCACTGAAGAAGATCGGGATCGTTTTATCGAACGTCCTTTTAAATACACCGATGATAACATCGAGCCAACTGTTCCACCATTTCGGGTCTGTGTAATAGGTCCATTCGGGCCGAATAAGGCAATCTTCTCTAGCGTCCTTTCGCTCAAATTGAATCTCTCGAGCAAAACTTATCGGAATCTAATGACAGAATTTCTAGAACTCAACGGATTGACGTCCAGTACAGAATTTTCTTCTGAGGACGAAATATACACCACATTTGCGCAAGATTTCCTGACCAAACATCTCAAGGATCGCTTCGATGCTGGCATGATTTTGGAAGGTTTTCCAATTAATAGGAAACAGTTCCTGGACATGATGCATCATCGGATCATTCCTGAAATTATTTTCGTTGTCGATTGTAATCCAAAGCTGATTGTGCACAACATCTTCCAACATTTCTATCGGATTTGGGAAGATCAGCTGAAGATCAAAACCCAACGATACCGGGAGGAGTTGGCCAGGTTTGAACAGCAATCGTATGAAGGTGGCGTGGAAGACAAACTTTCAACCTTATCACGACTATCGGAAATGAGTCTTCAGAAAGAGGCCACATTTGCGAGTAACACTGGTAGTGCTAGGAATAGCTTAAATGAATCTGTCGGTGAACACGACGATCTAAAGTCCGACGATTATCCAGAAAATCCAATCCCGACCGACAAAGACATGGCCCGAATCAAAGCGGAACTGTTGAAGAAAAGTCGGAAATTCTTAAAGCAACATTTGCAGTCGATCAAGGACGTATTAGAGTTGTGCGTTACCTACAAAATCCCCATCATTCGAATACCGCGGAAAATTAAGAAAAAGGAAAAACGTATTCGTGCGATTCTGTGCTACATGTGCAATACAGTAAATCGCCCGTTTCTATTCAACCAAGTCCAGGTTGTGACTTTGGAAGCCGCTAAAGAATGCCTGCGAAGAGGTTACTGTCTTTATAGCCATTTCAAGAATTTCTGCCCAGTCGATGCTCACAACTTGATACCGATTAACTTGCACTACAGCATGAAGAAGCAAGGACATCTGTACGCTTGTATCTTTCGGAATCTGCTCTACTACATCAACGGGAAGGACAACCTTGATAAGTTCTACGCCAAGGCGCGATTGTATGTGAACAATGAGAATCCTTTTCATCTGGTGAATCCGATGCGGATAGCTGTTATTGGGCCAGAATGTTCGGGTGTTTCAACGCTCTGCAAGCGGGTATCAAAGGAATTCAACATGACACATCTGAATCGAAATCGTTTCTTTCACGGGATTCGCGATGATCTAACGCATTCGAAACTCAATGAGAAAATCATGGATCGACCCTATACCGCTCCCAAAATTCCGATCGAATCAATCTCCGATTCGGAAGCGCTTGTAGAATGTCTTCATCTACATCGAAACGATAGTCCGAACGGAATCATACTGGATAATTACCCGGTAACGCCTAACGACATACTCGAAGCGGCCGAATCAAATATCTGCTTTCATATTGTTCTGATTATAAAAACCGATTTCCGTGCGATCTGGCGCAATTGGAAGACGTCCTATGAACAAACGAAGCAAGGCAAATATGTCCCTGTCCTGGACGAACTTATCCGCATGCTTACAAACTTTATAGGCTACAATCGAATCCTTAAGCTATACGAGAGGGGCCCTAAGGAACTGAAGCTATTCAATATTGTCCTCTTGAAACGGACAAATTCGATTTGGGCGCAATGGGAAGACGCTCGAAACGAAATCTTGATTTGTCTTCGCGAAATCGGAAGCTACAACTTAAATCTTCGATCAGGTAAATGTGTCGGAATCACGCATCTGAATATCTTCGAATCGGAATTCGAGAAACGTCTCAGTGCGGTCGAACTATTGTGTCCTGTGTGTTTGAAACGTGATCAAAAATTGGTCAAATATCGCTACGACTATCACCATGTTGGTGTCAAATTTTACAATATCAATTGCCAAAGAGAATTCAATCAGCCGTACGGTTATAATTTAGAGTCACTTTACGACCAATACGAATTTCCGAAGATGTACCGGACTTCGACGACGCGGAATTCGCTCTACTCGAAGAACATGTTCAAAACGAATTTAGTCCAATTCCAGGGAAACTTCTACTGGACTTGTGACGAACATCATTTGGATATTTTGCTGAATGCCGAAGATTACTTACCTGTGGTCGGTGTTCAATTACCGCCGTACATTCCATTTCTGGTGGCTGATTATTTTGCGAATTACGTCCAGCACGACGGATTTTGTATTGTAACGTATTGCGAAAATGTACCGGAACGGGTTCTGGAACGCGGGAGTCATAATTTTCCGGTATTCTATAGAGGAAAGGTACGTAAAATATAGGCTCATTGATTCACGTTAAGTTACATAGTTCCTATACAGCCTGACATTAAGTGTCCAAATTCCCTCCAGAGCCATTGTAGTTAAACATAAATGCGAATTGTTCACATAAATTCCAATGATAAATTTCAATTCTGGTAATCGGTACTCGTAAAGGTGAAGTATTTGCGGAAAGCGATTCAACGCACCAACTATAACTGGCGTCGCGATTTGGCATGCGCGATGCGATTGTGTCATCGCGCGCGTCGGTCTGACTGTAATTCCTCTGTAAGAGTTCAGTATATTTTAGTTTCCAAGTAGAATGCAACAGTACTGAAACAAAAAACTAAAATTAAAATGAATAGTTCACTAAAAATTGATTTCAATTCCAATGTGAAACGTTAACTAGTAATAGCAGAATTATCTCAAAACTTAGAGTAATAATTCCGAAAATAGAAATCAAAAAGAATGGTCCCTAAAAGGAAAATTCAGTACTGGTGCGGAATTAAAACTCCTGCTCCTAAAAGCTGGTGCAAAATTTTGAAAATCTGAACTTTATCGGACAAAAGGCCTAATTCGAACTCTCCATAAATCTGTTATTATCAGTACTGATTTCTTGGATTACATACATATATTTGACGGCTATCGGAGTTTTCAATTCTGGATGGGTTCGGTTTTTCAGTACTACGTGTCAGTAGTAGTCAATGCTATGCGGGCGAGAAAGAGTCGATAGGGGAAATTGAATTTGACAGCTATCGGAGTTTTCAATTCTGAATAGGCTCGGTTTTTCAGTACTACATGTCAGTAGTAGTCAATGTTATGCGGGCGAGAACAAGTCGATAAAACAGAAATCAAAAAGAATAGTTCCTAAAAGAAAAATTTAGTAATGGTGCAGAATTTAAAGTGCTGCTCCTAAAAGCTGGTGCAAAATATTGAAAATCTGAACTTTATCGGACAATAGGCCTAATTCGAACTCTCCATTGATCTGTTATTATTGGTACTGATTTCTTGGATTACATAAGTTATCGGAGTTTTCAATTCTGAATAGGTTCGGTTTTTCAGTACTACATGTCAGTAGTAGTCAATGTTATGCGGGAGAGAACGAGTCGATATGTGAAATTGAATTTTATTAGCCATTCGCTTAATAGAATTTGTAAGCTAATTTAATCAGACGAAAGTCAAGAGTATTATTAAACTGAAAGAGGTCAAATACAAAGTGTTCCTCCTTGAAAAAGCAATATGATCGCCACTGGTTCGAAGCCTGGGACGTCATTTGCCCCCTTATTTTGAGAATGTTAAAATTTGCCGCCATATTTTGAGAATGTTAAAAAATCATAGTATAAAAGTATGAAATTGAAATATCGTTCCTGGATCCTGACAGTAGCCTTAGATATATTTACTTAGTTCTCGAATCTTTTATTTGATATAATAATTTTTTGACTAATCGTTAAAAAAAATTATTCACAGATCTTTCTCTGTGCATCAGCCGATTGTGCGATAAAATTCTTAGAAGATCCACATTTTTACTATCATCAAAAAATTCCAAAAATCGAGAAGTCAGTTGCTGATTGGGACATTCATGATATTCAAATCGACTATGGTACCTTAACGCCAGAACTTCTAATCGAAGCCTTACTGGCTCTGGGCGAACAACGACCAAAACATTTGGCCCAAAATGTTGCCGATTCGGCGGCAATTTTTCTTGGACTTTACCTGAAAACTGTCAATCCGGTTAGTGATCTAAAAACGATTAAATTATATGAAGAAATCAATTCGAAATTCGTCCATGAATGCGCCTTATTATCGACAACATTAAACGAATTTCAAATGCAACACAATCCATTTATTTTGAAAAATTCACAAAAAAAATAAATACGAAGAAAATGGAAATTTGTTGGTTTTTTTTATTTGAAATTTTTAAGGCATTCCATACGATGCGATGTCAAACCGATGTCAGCCCTCGAAACTCTTGAAAAAAGTTAGTGGTGTTTTATCCAACCACTTCCCTTTGAAGATCGGGGTTGACATAGTGTGCCTACAGAAATAAGGTCTTCTAGTCAAAACATCACAGTCAAAAATTATGTTATCAATATCAATTAAATTTAATTTTCTTTACCACAAGCAGTTCGTAAGATATGAAAAGATGAACAGATTGCGAATGCAAGCACGCAGCGGATGACTAGCAGCAAAATACTTTGGAGTACAATATCTTTCGAACCAATTATACTAGGAAGATAAAAGATAGCTTCTGTAGATAGGATTAAAATTGGAATGTATTGAATGCAAGATTTTTGAAGGGGCTGCTGCCACTCTTAAAAAAATCATATTTGTATTATATATCTCAAGAACCGTACCAGGTATGATATTAAAAATTGTTGGTCCAAGTTCAGGACCTCTAATTTAAGGAAAAGGAAAAAATTCTTGTGATTTCTCGAAAACCGCAAAGCATAGAAAGCTAAAAATTAATAACTTTTAGAGCCTATAGGGACATCCTGGAAAAATAAAATTTTTGATAGGGGTAGCAAGGTACAGGGAGGAGGGTTGGTTTTTTATATCTAAAAAAACTGCTTATGCTAGAAAGTTAACGTGCAAAAGGGCAGTAAGAAAAGTGGTTTTCCACATTTTCACGAATTTCGTTATATATGTTAGGCATGTTGTGTTATCAAATTAATTTTACTTCTGCGTGCTATTTATATAAGAAACATTTTTCCTATTTTTTTGATAACCAACCTCTAAGGGGGGTATAAAGTGGTTGTGTACAGTTTCACGAATTCTGATATATTTCTTAGGTCTAATGAGATATCGAATTCGTTTTCACCTCTGAGGGCTTTAAATATTATCGAAGAAAACCCGATTTAACCATTTTTCGATATTCAAGACCCTAAGGTGTGTAAGGTGTTGTTCAACTTTTCGCAAATTTCGACAAGTCTTGGGCTAATGAGATCGAATTCGCTTTTACTTCTATCGGTTTTATATATAATGATCTCTAAATTGATTTCAGGATTTTGCGATATTCAAATCCTTTTAGTTTATTATTTTAATAATATAGTATTGTTATCAATTTTTTAAAAAAAATAAATTTGCTACCCTGAAAAATGTTTTTTCACGTTTCATGACTAGTAGACACGAAAAAAGCAAAAAAAAATTCAGTCCGTCTGTCCGCCGTACGCCGTACGTCAACCGGTGTACGCAAAATTGTTTGAAGGCTCGTAGCACCCAAACCCTTTAAGCTATTTAGTTGAATTTTTTCTCGTGGGTAGACTGGGTAGGCCCTTGAAGTGACCAAATTCTGTGAGGTGGGGGTGAACAGTATAAGATAGATGCTTAGAATTTTTACCAGAAATAGGCCTGATAGACTCCTATCTGGAAAAAAAGTGTGGGAGAGGGTGAAAAAGAAAAAGTTCCGATTTTTATATCTCGAGAACCTATAATGGTATAAAACTGAAACTTAGTATTTGGATAGACATGTAGTAGTACCATGTTGGAAAAATATAATTTTTTATAGGGGTAGTATAGTACGGGGGTGGGGGATGTTTTTCCTATCTATAGAACGGCTTATGCTACAAAGTTCAAACTCGGTATGTATATGTAAATCAACTAGGAAAGTAATTTAAATAAAAAAAATTTTAAATATCTATTAGCGTTTGGAAAAGGGAGGTGAAAAAAATGATCAGTGAAAATGGAATGCATATATTTTCACGATTTCCGTCATATCTATTAGGTCTTCCGAAATATTGAATTCATTTTTATTCTACGACTTCTTCATATAAATACCTAGAAAGTGTTTTCAGACGAAAGTCAAGAGCTATCACGGAAGCAATGACATATATGAAAAAACAACAAATTTCAGTTAGGTACGATTATTCCACTGAAACAGGTCAAATACCAAGTGTCCCTCCTTGAAAAAGAGATATGAACGCCACTGGTTCGTAGCCAGGGTCGTGATTTGTGAAAAAATTTCAAATATCTAATAGCGTTCGGAAGGGAGGTGAAAAAAATGATCAGTGAAAATGGAATGCATATATTTTCACGATTTTCGTCATATCTATTAGGTCTTCCCACATATTTAATTCATTTTTATTCTACGACTTCTTCATATAAATACCTAGAAAGTGTTTTCAGGATTTTTTGAAATTCGATCCCTAAGAGGGTGTAAAGGGGTTGTATACTTTTTCATGAATTCTGCCGTATCCCCCAGGTCTGATCGATATCGAATACGTTTTCACTTTCATGGGCTTGCGTAATAATCACCTAAAACTTGTTTTTAAGTTTTTTCCTTTTTCAGCCCCTAACAGGGTATAAAAGAGTTGAACACGTTTCCACGAATTTCGTTATATCTTTTAGAAGTGATAAGAAATTGAATTGGTTTTTACTTTCTCGTGCAGTCTGCATATTTATTTATTAACTCCTTTTAGGATTTTTGGATATTCAGCCCCCAAGTGGGTGTAAGGAGGTTGCATATCAGATGATATATCGAATTCATTTTTACTTCCTAAGGTTTCTTATATAAGCGCCAAAAAGTCAATTTCAGTATTTTTAGATATTCAATCCCAAGGGGTGTAAGAGGGTTGTATGCTTTTAAAAGCTTCGTCATATTTCTTAGGTTTGATGAGATATTACATCGCTTTTCACTTCCATAGACTTTTTATATAATCACCTACAAACCCATTTCTCAATTTTTAGGATATTCAACCCCGAAAGGGTAGCATATGTTTTCACAATTTTTGCCATCCCTTAGTTCTGATGAGATATAAAATTGGTTATTACGGCATTTGATGTAATGACCTAAAAACCAATTTCACGATTTTTCGAATTTCAAGAACCAAGGGGGTGTGAAGGATTTGCCTACGTTTTCACAAATTTTTCAAAATCCCTAGTGTCTCATGAGATATCAAGTTGCTTCTTATGAGATCGTTTAAAAACCTGTTTCACAATTTTTTCGAAATTCAAACCCCAAGTGGAAGTAATGGCTTTATATGTATACGTTTTAACAATTTGTCATATCTCTTAATTCTGATAAGGCAGCAAATACGTTTTAACTTCTGTGGGCTTTTAGTGTACATAATAGGGTAGATGCACCAATAGTCGGCCATGCTCCTATAGTCGGCCATTTCTTCAGAAATTTAAAATTATTAAATGTTGTGAAGACGATTTCCAGGAAACATGTTTTTTCCTTCTATCTATGTTTTCTTTTGAACTCGACGTGCATAACATGAAGTCAGTCAGTGTTTTTGTTGTAACGTTATAATAGGTTCATTGTGACAAAGTCCGTAAAACTGAGTGTTGGGAAAATAATTTATAAGATCGAAGGGTTTTTTTTTATTACCAATACTCCATAGTTTTAAGAATTACGGCTAGGCTGTGCGGTGCTTGTGATTCAAAAGTATTTAAATTTTCATACTTAATCATAAAATTGTTAAAAAAGGTTAATATTAGTATACGTTTGGACGTGGCCAAGTTTAGGAATCACAATTCTGCTAAGTTCCTTAGCTCGGCCAGCTCTTTCTGAATTTAGCAGAACAAATGTTGATCCGTCTGTCGCCGGAACGCCGCGCCTTTCCAATAATATTAATTGCCCAAGTTGTGAATTCGGTTTTCCGTGTTGTAAAAGCGGCATTTGCAACACCGACATTTTTTAGTGTGTCGACATCTGGGAGTTTACATCCTTTTTTGCTACAGTGGTTAAATACCTAATATATTTCTTGCGAGATCCTTTTCTTAAAATTATTTAGTCGTCCTTCATTCTTCGCCGCATCGCGTTTTCTCTCCGTGTTCACTACTTCCATCCAAGTTTTAATATATTTATCGAAAATCAAGTTTTTCTTAATTCGTTCAAAATAATTGGTTTAATTAGTTGTGTAGGAGTTTGCGAAGTTATTAGTGATAAACAGTGTCAGAACATCAATTTTGGAACTCTTTTAGCGAATCTCGAAAAAATAATGTCAAACCCTATAAAACGTCCAATCTATCAATAGGATGCAAATAGCATGAGGAATGCTATTTCTGCACATCGAAGTGAAAATTTAAGTATTCGGGAGGCTGCAGTTAAATTTGGAGTACCTAGATCAACGCTCTAGGATCATCTGCTAGGAAAAGTCCCGAAAGGATGCGAAGAAATGGGTCGCGAAACGATATTGACCCATACGGAAGAAATTAAAATCACCAATTGGTGCCTTTCTCTGGCTAAATGTGAATTTTGTTTAAAGCCAGAAGAGCTTCAAAACACCGTGCAAGAAATTATGAAAGAAGATAAACGAAAAAATCCTTTCAAGGACGAAGTGGTATACATCTTTCATAAAACGATATCCTCAGCTTTCTTCCCGTATTCCAGAATCAATTTCGAAAGTTCAAAGATCTAGAATCATACCTTTCTGAGCACGGAAACATGGAAATACTTCTGGATTCACGGCGAGTTTTAAGCGGGGACGAAACTGGTGGTTTCAATGTGCCCAAAACTGGTAAAATTATTGCTTCAAGAGGATGGAGAAACAATTACCAAGTAAATATGGGTAATGAAAAAGAAGTCCTCACCATTTTGTTAGTTTTCACAGCCAATTAAGATATAGCACCCCCAATGGTAGTTTTTCTATAGGTTCGGTTTAGAGAAGTCGTGAGAAGTATGCCAGTTGATTGGGTCTTCGGACGCTCAGAATCGGAATGAATGAAAAGGGAAACTTTCTTCAAGTACGTGGCAAATTCGTTTAAAAATTGGTTGGAAAATCAAAAAATTTAGAAGCCGGTACTTTTTTTTGTTGATGGTCATAGTTGAAACATTTGTTTCATCCAAGAGCATTAATTTCTCAGGGAAAACGAAAAAGGAACAAAGCTGAAAGGTCTCCTAGCGCAATATCGTCCTTACAATACCAACAGTTCCTCCTCAATAAGGAAAGCATAAAAAAGAGACACAAGATGCGATTAAACAGCGTAAGGACAAGCGAATTAATAATCGAGAAAATCAAAAGAAAATCCTGGTAAAAAGAGCCCGTAGGAACACGAATAATATATATATATATTTGTGCTTGATATAAATTTTTTGATATTATAATAGTCTTATGATAAACCAGCTTTTTTTCAATAATATTCTAAATAACAAATATATTTCGGTCATATGACTCCATTATTTTGTAGGCTCATTATGAAGTGGCCGACTATGGGATCTAAGATGGCCGAACTTAGGATTTTTGTGGCCGACTATAGCAAAAACTGCACGATTTTAGAATAATATTTTTTTTACCAAACTTATTGTATCAAAATTTGTTTCAACTATGTGTTTCGAAAAATTTAAACCATTGACTGTCATTTAACCTTATACAGAAATTGATACAATTTATTCAGTAAAAATTGTAATGTATATTATATCGGGACGTCACTAATTGGCCAACTATTGGTGCATTCACCCTATACCGAAATTCGAATAGTATACCATAGACGGGCTTTTCCAATGTTTAATCGGCTAAAAATTTCTATTTTAAATATTTTTAACTTTCCAAGAAACCTCATAATTTGATTGTTGATTATGTACTCCGACTTTGACCTCTCCCGAACTTTGACCAGAAAATAATAAAGTTTCGCCCAGACCAGTGGCAGATTTTTACTTTATTATTTCAATAATACAGTATTGTTACCGATTTTTAAAAAAAAAAAATTTGCTACCCTCAAAATTTTTTTTTTTACGTTTCATAACGAGTAGACACGAAAAAAGCAAAAAAAAATTTCAGTCCGTCTGTCCGCCGTACGCCGTACCCCGTACGCCGTACGCCGTACGTCTACCGGTGTACGCAAAATTGTTTGAAGGCTCGTAGCACCCAAACCCTTTGAGCTTTTTAGTTCAATTTTTTCGTGGATAGAGTGGGTAAGCTCCCTCTAGTGACCAAATTTGGAAAGGTGGGGGTGTTAGGGGGAGGAGGGGGAAGTGTTTTAGACGGAAAATTTTGGTTTCTAGATCTCAGCAACCGCTTATGCTAGGAAGCTGAAATTTGGAAATTATATAGAGCTTCGGTAGTGGACCCATTTGCAAAAAAATTGCCGATATAGGTGAAGGGGTTTGGGAGTGGGGGGAAAAATAATGCGTCCGAAACGCAAAAAAGGCGAGATTGACACATTCTAAATTCTATATCTCCTAAACGGTTAATGTCACAAAATTGAAACTTAATGAATATTTGTAGGTATACTAGGAGAATAGATCGGAAACAAATTTTTGAGTGGGGGCAGTGGCGTACGGGGGTGGGGGGTGAAAAACTTTAGATTACGATATCTCACGAACCGATTGCACTAGACAAATAAAATTTGGTTTTTGTATAAAGGTTGACAAATGAAGTTTGCTGAAAGTAAAATTTTTTAAGGGGGCGGTGGATCATGAAAGTGGAGGGGATAAGAATTTTTTTAAAAAATCACGTCTCATATCTCAAGAACGGTGTAAGATATATGCTCAAAATTTTTACCTGAAGTGGGCCTAATAGACTTCTTGCAGAAAACAAAATTTTGGAAGTGTGGGTGTAGAGGGTGAGGGTGGGGGAGGGTGAAAAGGAAAAAGTTTCGATTTTTATATCTCGAGAACCTATAATGATATAAAGCTGAAACTTATTATTTATATAGATCTATATTAGTAGCATGTTGGAAAAATATAATTTTTTATAGGGGTAGTATGGTACGGGGGTGGGGGGTGTTTTTCCTATCTATAGAACGGCTTATGCTACAAAGTTGAAACTCAGTATGTTTATGTAGATCAACTAGAAAACTAATTTAGATAAAAAAAAATTTCAAATATCCATTGGCGTTCGGAGGGGGGGCAAAAAAAATGATCAGTGAAAATGGAATGCATATATTTTCACGGTTTTCGTCATATCTATTAGGTTTTCCCAAATATTGAATTTATTTTTATTATACATCTTCTTCATATAAATACCTAGAAAGTGTTTTCAGGATTTTTTAAGATTCGACCCCTAAGGGGGTGCAAAGGGGGTTGAAACTTTTTCACGAATTCTACTATATCCCCAGGTCTTATCAGATATCAAATATCTTTTCACTTTCACGTACTTGCGTAATAATCGCCTAAAACTTGTTTTTAAGTTTTTTCCTTTTTCAGCTCCTAAGAGAGTATAAATGATAAGAAGAAAGAAATTTTCCAATGTTTAATTGGCTAAAAATCGCTATTTTAAATATTTTTATTTTAAGAACAAAATTAATTTTCCAAGAAATCTAATAATCTCGAAGCAACTCATGATACACTCCGACTTTGACCGCTCCCGAGCTTTGACCCGAAAAATAATAAAGTTTCGCCCAGACTATTGGCAGATTTTTTAATTCTTGGTTGATTTTCCCCTTCAGATGAATCTTTTAAGGAACACTATACGAAAACATAAATTACTGCTTTATTATTTAAAAAAAAACATGTTAGTGAAAAGGTTGTGTATCTACTCGTTTCCTTTTGTAATACCATAAAGCAGTTACTACTTCACGAAACCAACTCGACCCATGCACACCATACTAAGCCGAACCAGAGAATTTGAGAAAGCTTGGCGAAGAAATCCAGACTACTTAAAACACGCTACTGTATTCCATACAACAGTGCAAAAAAATCGTGATCTCTTTAAATTGAATTTAAAAGAAAAAAATTCAAAAAACAAACCAATTTAAAATCAATAACGAATTTTACAGAGTAGATTAACCTAATCCCAACGATTTGGATAATGTAGCATGTTTTGCACCACAGGACACCTACATATTCAGTTTGTCACATCCGAACTCCGACCTTGTAGAAAACAAGGAGCGTGAAAAATTCCTCTTTATATGCGACATGCTTACAAGTCAAGTGTCTTTTCTTTTCAGTCTCTCAATTAAAGCAACCGGTCGTTTTTACCGGAAACTGCCGGCAATAAATTTTATCTGGCTTTACGGCTTAGATGAATCCTTGGTCTACTAACTTTCAGAGTAACTCCAAAGAACCACACGCTGTTTGTTCTCATACATCAGCGGTGACAGTACAGTAATTTCCATTACATGAGAATTTCCCGGAAAATTTTTTATGGTAAGTTCTATCTCGACTCCTTGTTCTTCGAGGAATTTGTTTTCACTAGGTAAATACATCTGTGTACTTTTAATCTTATAGTTTTCAGTCAGACCTTTATACTATATTTAAAAGTTAATTAGAACTTGAGTTCATTTCAAAAGTGCCGCCAAAATTGTAGGTCAAGTCAAAATGGACTTTTTTTCACTAAGCCTTTGTATAAATCTATGTTCGTTCTGGAAAAGCCTAGTATTACACTGTATGACATGCTGTCAAATATTTGTCAAAAATAAAAATTTACTGAGGTTCAGTCAAATTTTTCCTACCAAAAAAAATAATTTGGCAAACAAAAATTTGACAAATTCTCTATCTGACTGCATTTGCCAATCAGAATAGTCATATGATCGACATAGTGGCATACAGTACCTATAATATACACTTAAGTGCTAGCGCATACCGGAGTAGGGCAACTTTTAAGTCGCATCGAGCTGCGCGCACTCTTATCTGCCCGACTAAACTATTTAGTCGATGTCCATGCGCACACTGCTTGAACCACTCAGCCGATAGTTACAGTCACCACAGCTGGCAGAGTATTAATGCTGTAATCTGCATCACAGACAGAGAATTTACATGTTATACACAAGATACGACCAAATGCAGAGAGAAAGCCGGTTGTATGATGCTACAATGATACTGGCTCTCTATCTATTTTCGTATTTTCTAGCTACAGTGTCATAACAGCATAAGAGATTTTTAATTTTGTGCGTGTGTCCATTTCCATAAGCTACTGTGCATACAGAAGTCCAGCCTGACAGTTTAGTCGGGATTCGATCGAAAGGGAATCGTTTTGCATATTCAACTCTTTAGTTTGGATGAATCGAAACGATCGGTGTGCGCGCCATTACCCATCCAACTAAACTATCGCTCGATTAAAAATCTCCAGTCTACGGGTGATGGAAAATGAAGAAGTCGAGCGACAGGATTGAAGCTAACATATTTCGTACCCACTATCTTATTAATTAATAAATAAACTAACTAAGGCTGGGAAACTAATAGCAAAAATTTAGTGTGAATTAAAATTATACTCCAAGGGAAATTGCAGAAAACCCGAAACTTGTTGATCAAATTCAGTGCAACTTGTGTGAAGGACCTAGTTTCACTCTCATACCACTATAAGTTTAATTTGCCAGTTGAGTTAATATTTAGTCTACCCCAGAAGGATACTGTATTCGACACTCGTTTTATTTAATCTGAATCATGACCCTATCCATGTTTATTTGAATTTTAATTTGCGCAAAATATCAAACGAAATTGCAAACCGAAAACGACTCCAGGGGCCAAATTAAAGCTCGTTTGAATTCCATCGGCATGTGAATGGTAACTTCACATTAATGTACATTATACGAAAAACTTTTCATATTTTCAGCTTGTTGCGAAAACTTTCACGGTGACGGAAATAACACAAAAAAATAAAATTTCCATGGAAACATTTTCCTTCTGACGTCGCGCAATGTGGTGTTACATTTTCTCATATTAAGGCAACTGAAAATATACCCATGCCCATGGCGAGTCCTTCACATGACGACACCTACTTTTCCCCGGGGAAAAATAAAGCCCTTGCACTAGAGAGAAAACATTTTCTATTGATGTCGAATCCTTTTTCCAGTCGCTGTTTGGATAGAGCAACAAGGCCCTGGCCCCATAGCATAATGATCCCCAGGTATTCTCGGTCAGACAGGAGACAATCCCTATACAGTACGCATTAGGTATTCATGAGTGCTTGCAACCGAATTGTATTTGCTGGAAAAAAAACACTCTCTCTGTGTGCGGCGGAAAATCCTTCATCCGGCGCTTCTGTTTTTCTAATGGGATGTGTACGAGACAGACAGGTGGAAAAACACTGTTTTTAGAAAAAACAATTTGAATTGAAAATTCGGATCGGTTTCTTAACATTTTGTACATTTTAAAGGGTTGGGGATGAAAACTTTAAACTTTAATAATTTTTTTGCGGCCTCAACAATAACAGCACTGAACCAATGGGCGCCATCATTGATATTAAACTTTTATTGATAATGTTACATGTACCCTGGAAACATGCTCAACCAATGAGAAAGCCACTCCTCCCAATATCCAACTGGGAAACTTCTGTATACTTCTTGCATACTCTTCTCGCTCTTTCCTTGCATATTCCCAAGCCATCTCGAACATTCCACACACATCACCGAATATTCGGGAAAGCTCTCGACTCAACACATGCAGTATATAAGCACGACAGGGTTTGCAGCCAAGGACAGTTTCTACTACTATGAAGCAAGACGACGTTCAACTATAAAGCATTTGCAAAGCGATTTGGATTGGTAGCAGCGGTCAAGCATTGATGAAGTTGTATATAAAATCGGGCAGCATTGCAAATAGTGCGACTATTGAATGCGAATAAAAAATCATTGTTATTTCTATTTGTTTTAAACGAATTGTGTTTTACTTGAAATCCCGGCGAAACCCCAGCTTGCAACAATATTTTACTTTATTATTTTTTAAAACTAAAATTAAAATTTTAAGGTACGGGATGAGGGTGGTTTTGTGTATCTCAGAAACAGCTTATGCTAGGAAATTTCAACTTAGTACTTACATATTGATGTACCACAAAAGATTTTAGTGCAAAAAAAAGGTTAGATTTTTTAACGTACGGAGGTGGAGTAAGAAACCGTGGGAAATGGTTTTTTTTTCACATTTTCACGAATTTCGTTATATCTTTTAGGCATAATTTCGTTTTTTTTTATTATTAAAAATAATTAAATATATTATATTATATTATATTATATATAAATATACAAAAATTATTAAAAGCGCTAATGATTAACACCTTCGGCTTAAATTAATTTTACTTCTGCGTGCTCTTCACATAAGCTCATAGAAACATTTATCCAAATTTCTCAATATCCAACCGCTAAGAGGACGTTGCGGTTGCGTACATTTTCACGAATTCCGTTATATTTCGTAGGTCTAATGAGATATCGAATACGCTTTCACTTCTAAAGTATTTAAATATAATCGGTGAAAAAACTGATTTGAGCCCCCTAGGAGGTGTAAGGTATTGTTCAAGTTTTCACGAATTCCGACAAATCTTTTAGGTTAAATGAGATCGAATTCGCTTTTACTTCTATGGACTTTATATATTATATCATATAACAATCTAAAAATGAATAACAGGATTTCGCGATATTCGATCCTTAAAAGGGTGTAAAATGATTGTGTACGTTTTTACGAATTCCGACATATGACTTAGGTCTGATGAGATATCGAATTGTTTTTTTCACATCAATGGGCTTTCTAAATAAACGCCTAAAAATCGGTTTCAGAATTTTTTGTCAACGCCTATTATGCTATGTCGATATTTTATCTTCTGTTTTTTGAAATTGAAAAAATAAATAATTGAAAATCTGCCAACAGTCTGGGCGGAGCTTTATTATTTTTTGGGTCAGGAACGCGTTTATGCTGAGATGCAGTGTAGGTTACTATTCGACTGATAACCTAAAAAAAATATGAGGAGGCTATTTGAAACGTTATTTTTTAGGTTATCAGGTTATCATAGTAACCTACACCGCATCGCGTGCCGGTCTTCTATCCAAAAAATGATAAAGTTGCGCCCAGTTTTTATTATTTTATGGGGGTTTTGGACCATATTATCAAATTTTGACAATTTTCCAAAAAAAAAAGTTTGGACATTTTCGGTCGGTAAACTTTTCATTGTTATTTATTTGAATTGTTGCGAGCTAGGGGTTCGCCGGGATTTCAAGTAAAACACAATTCGGTTAAAATAAAAATAAGTGATTATTTATTAATCGCACTACAATTCTATTCGCACAATAATTCCACTGTATGGCAATACCGCCCGCTTATACCATATATCGCTTGACTCGTTCACTTTCGTTCTTTCTCAACACGGTCGCGTATACACGCTGGCTGTCGTAGTCGACGTAATCAAAATTACTGTGTCTCCGCTGGAAGCTTCACCTGCTTATATACTAGCCGGTTGCAGTCTAGGATGTACTTGAATGTTCGATGCGTGTAGATTGTTCTAGAAAGCTTTAGAGCTTTCGATTTTGATCTTCGTTCAGTGGTGTATGTAGAAGGTTCAAGTGAGCTTGAGATCTTTCGATTTTGATTCTAATTGGATTCTAGTACATTGGAGAGCATTCGATAAGAAGAGAGATACAATCGTGTTGTTTCGCCTTATCTTCAGCTAGGTTTCTGATTGGGTTATTTTGCAACTAGGTATTTGGTTGTTGTTGTTTTCATTATGTGAAACGATCGAGTTGCACGGTTGCGCGGTTGCCAGGCTTACACGTAACAGAATATTAAATTTTATAAGTTCCATTCTAAAGCTTTCAATAATTACCCAGTTTGTAGATTTGTTGTGACTGACTATAATTATGTAATTAATTTGTGCAATGTTCTTCTGTTGCTCTTGTTTAAAGCCATACATAATCAGTGCGTATGGTAGAACGAGGCTTGACTAAGCAAAATAAAATAACACGAGACAGCCGAGAGGCCATATCCAAAAGTTTCATCTTGCCCAAAAATGTGTGGGATTTACCTGTTTTGAAACAAATTGTTACATCCAAAACCTGGCAACATAAAATCATTAAACTAAAACCTTCGAATATACAATTAAAACAGCGTAGAAAGCTCTATACACTTCTTGCATGTTCTACAAACTTCCTGCATGTTCACACACACCACCGAAAGTGTACAATAAATCTCTTAAGTACACGCATTCAGTATATTACCGTAGTACCTACGCCTTTTACATCATTTAGATCAGTTTTTACTTCGGGAGCGAGATGACGATCAATTTTAGTAGTATTTAGTGTAAGTCGGAATTGGCTAGTGTAAAGCTAGTATTAAACTGTATGCCACGCTGTCAAATATTTGACTATTTTCTCTGGCAAATGCTATCAGATTGTGTAATCGACAAATTTTGTGTTTGCCACATTATTTTTTTCTGCTCTGTTTTGACAGAAAACATTTGACTGAATTTTTCGTCAAATTTTTTAGTTCAAAATTTTGACACTGTATGCCATCAGTGTAACACTAGCTTAACTGAATGCGATAATAACAAAACGATTGGTGAATTTAATTAATTTAATCGAATTGTGTTTTTACTTGAAATACCAGCTAATCCGCAGCTCACAACATTGTGATGCTACTCGTACGAACGCTTCATCAATTATAGCAGACTTGTAATGATACACGTATTTGTCAAAACATTCTCATGTGTTTTCCTAATGCAATTCATTTGTTTAAATAATTATTTTGTTAAGAAATCCTTCAAGCAAATCTTCGACACGAGTTCTGTTTCCGGACAGAATGAATACCGTCTAACCGAATAACTCAAATTCAGCAATTACCTAATCAGTAAGGCACTTGTATATATTCCAGTTGAAGGAGCGTGTAATCTCCAGCAGACTTCTTAGATCTCTCCTTAATGTGTAATCAGGAAACCTTAAATGGCTCAATAGTGAGATGAGGAATGCCATCCTTAATTACGAGTACTTTGTACTGTTCAGTTACCATGAAAATTAATTCGACATCATGGTGAAATTTATATTTTAATCAACAAATTTGTTGATCTACACCGCCTCTGCCTCAGGTGAGTACAGTTCCTGTAGGTGTTTATCCTGTGCACAGGAATCACCGGAAGCAATCATTTTAATTCAGGAAATGAATGCGCAATATCAAAGCATATTAATTTGCTTGCTAACTATGTGACTCATCATTCGTCGTTTTTGGGATTAGTCGGTACTTCGGCAGCACGAAATTAATCCTTAACCTGCTGCTAATCTCGACAAGTTGGAATCTAGCTAATTTCAATTTCTTCGGTATGAGAGTTATAACAACCATTTATTTTACCACATATCGTGTTAATCACGCAACCTGTATTCATCCGTGTTCTCATCCAGGTATTTCACGTTGTGCGTTAAGCTCCAGGACTAAGATGTTAGGATCGCGTCTAAGCAATAATCCTTAGTATCGCATGAACAGCAAAAATGGCTTTCTTCCCACTACTTCCTACCCTACCACCTGGAAACATCGTCAAAATAGAAGGTCCTCGAAAGTATCGACTGTGAAATTTGCAGTATCGAGCGCTCGCAGGACGCCACTAATACGGAAAATGTAGAGCATTACTGATGGCTGGGACTATCGTATGTCGTACGTAAAGGACGAACTTGAACTTTTGTACCTACGGGAAAGCGTGGAAAATTCTAGCATGCGCATATGTTGGGTACTTTTACTTTCTGAAAATTTCAGGGGATTCCAATCATGTTGCCGAAACACTGGAAAAGTTCTTACAGAATTCAATTCACAATTCGCCAGAAATTTTTAACATTGCCAATTTATCCTTTTTATGAAACACATTTAAATGCATCTCACCGGAAATCTTGTTATTTTCATTGGAGGCATTAACGTTTCATTTCATTGGCTCGCAGGACATATGGTTCTCAGTCTACTTCATCTGCAGCGATTGAGACCTTAAGGAAGATTTCGCAGATGATTCGGTTGCCCTTAACTATCAGTAAAATTCTTGTAGCTCCTCCACATTATGTCCCCTTCTCTCATTACTTTCTAGTGCGACCCATCTTTCTCTATGGTATTACAGTCCAAGTAGATCCTCTATGAAGATATTTTTCAATATTTTCCCTTTAAGTGA
The DNA here is from genome assembly GCA_951812415.1 of Beris morrisii. NCBI lineage: Eukaryota > Metazoa > Arthropoda > Insecta > Diptera > Stratiomyidae > Beris > Beris morrisii. The sequence goes on along the minus strand of OX638312.1, from coordinate 112,238,247 downwards.
CACTAAGTGACACATTCATCCAATCTGCGTTCGATTTTGTTATTTTTCTTGTAAATTAAAAAAAAATCTTTCAACAGTCTGGGCGCAACTTTATTACTTTTAGGTAGGAGTACGAAACGCGTTTAATGCTGAGATACGGTGAAGGTTACTATGAGACTGACAACCTCAAAAATAACGTTCAAAATAGCATCCTGGTGATTTTTTTAACTTCACCTTTGTACGCTAATAAAAATCTGAACTTTTTTGCCTTAATATCTACATATACGTATTAAGTTTCAACTTTCTTGCATAAACCGTTTCTGAGATATAAGAAAAAATCTGCTAATGGTCTGGGCAAAACTTTATTATTTTTCAGGTCAAAGTTCGAGAGCGGTCAAAGTCGTAGTATATCATGAGTTGTTTAGAGATTATTGGAATTCTTGAAAAATTAATTTTGTTCTTAAAATACAAATATTTAAAATAGAGATTTTTAGCGGATTAAACATTGAAAAAGGCGTGGAGACTATTTGAATTTCGGTATATTATGTACACTAAAAGCTCATAGAAGTAAAAACGAATTTGTAGCCTTATCAGAGATATGACGAATTGTTAAGACGTATACAAGCCCATTACTTCCACTTAGGGTTTGAATTTCGAAAAAATTGTAAATCATGTTTTTAGACGATTTCATAAGAAGCAACTTGATATCTCATGAGACACGAGGGATTTTGAAAAATTTGTGAAAACGTAAGCAAACCCTTCACACCTCCTTGGTTCTTGAAATTCGAAAAATCGTGAAATTGGTTTTTAGGTCATTACATCAAATGCCGTAATAACCAATTTTACATCTCATCAGAACTAAGGGATGGCAAAAAATGTGAAAACATATGCAAACTTTTGGGGGTTGAATATCGAAAAATTGAGAAATGGGTTTGTAGGCGATTGTATAAAAAGTCTGTGGAAGTGAAAAGCGATGTAATATCTCATCGAACCTAAGAAATATGTCAAAGCTTTGAAAAGCATACAACCCCCTTACATTCCTTAGGATTGAATATCTAAAAATACTGCAATTAAATTTTTGGCGTTTATATAGGAAACCTTAAGAAGTAAAAATGATCTCGATATATCATCAGATCTAAGCAAAATGTAAGAATCTGTGAAAACATATCCAACCCCCTTGCACTCACTTTGGGGTTGAATATCCAAAAATCCTGAAATGAGTTTTTAGATATATATAAAGAAAGCCCGAGGAAGTGAAAACCACTACGATATCTTATCACTCCTAAAAAATTCTGAGATATGACGGAATTCGTGAAAACGTGTTCAACCCTTTTGCACCCTTTTAGGGGCTGAAAAAGGAAAAAACTTAAAAACAAGTTTTAGGCGATTATTACGCAAGCCCATGAAAGTGAAAAGACATTCGATATCAATCAGACCTGAGAGATATGGCAGAATTCGTGAAAAGTATACAACCCCTTTACACCCCCTTGGGGGTCGATTTTCAAAAAATCCTGAAAACACTTTCTAGGTGTTTATATGAAGAAGCCGTAGAATAAAAATGAATGCAATATGTGGTAAGACCTGCTAGATATTACGAAAATCGTGAAAATATATGCATTCCCTTTTCACTAATCATTTTTTTTCGCCCCCCTTCCGAACGCCAAAGGATATTTGAAATTTTGTTTATCTAAATTACTTTTTTAGTTGATTTACATATATATACCAAGTTTGAACTTTCTAGCATAAGCCGTCCTATAGATAGCTTAAACACACCCCACCCCCGTACCATACAACCACAATAAAAAAATTTATTTTTCCAATATGCTACTACTACATGTCTATCCAAATACCAAGTTTCAGTTTTATATTATTATCGGTTCTCGAGATATAAGAATCGAAACTTTTTCTTTTTCACCCTCCCCCACCCTCACCCTCTACACCCTCACCGCTAAACTATTTTTCTTTAATAGGTGTGAATTAGGTCTACTTATGGTAAAAAATTTAAGTATCTATCTTACATTGTTCCTGAGATATGAGACGTGATTTTTTAGAAAAATTCTTATCTCCTCCACTTTCATGCTCCACCTCCCTCTTAAAAGGATTTACTTTCATCAAACTTTATTTGTCAACCTTAATTAAGAAACCGAATTTTATTTTTCTAGTTCAATTGGTTCGTGAAATATCGTAATCTAAAGTTTTTCACCCCCCACCCCCGCACACCACTTCCCCCACTCAAAATTTTTTCGATCTATTCTCCTAGTATACCTACAGATGTTCATTAAGTTTTGATTTCGTGACATTAACAGTTTAGGAGATATGGATTTTAAAATGTCTCAATCTCGGCTTTCGAGCGTATCGGACGCATTATTTTTCCCCCCACTCCTTCACCCTTTCACCCATATTTGCAATTTTTTTGGAAATGGGTCCTCTATCACGGCTCTATATAAATTCCAAGTTTCAGATTCGTAGCATAAGCGGTTGCTGAGATCTAGAAACCAAAAGTTTCCGTGCTTTTTTCGTGTCCACTAGTCATGAAACGTGAAAAAAAAATTTTCAGGGCAGCAAATTTTTTTTTTTTAAAATCGATCACAATTTTGTATTATTGAAATAATAAAGTAAAACTACCTCCCCTCCCAAATTGGTTTGAAGGTTATTATACAGGGTGTAACTAGTACTAAGGTTCAAACCAAAATGGGAGATAGAGTGAAACGATTTTCTACTCAGGACAAGTTCCTCTATCTCCCATTTTCGTTTGAACCTCAGTACTAGTTACACCCTGTATAAAAACTCTGCAGAACTTAAAGTCCAATTTATATCTCATCAAACCCAAGAGATATGGCGAAAATTGTGAAAACGTATGCAACTCCCTTACACCCACTTGGGGGCGTTGACTATCCAAAAATCCTGAAAGGGTTTTTATGATAAATATTAAGAAAGCCCGAGGAAGTAAAAACAAATTCGATATCTTAACACTCCTAATACTATGTTCAGACTACGAGATTAACGCGTTTAAATCGAGTTAAATGCGTTGAAAACACTTCCCGGACGCGTTTACGAAAACACGTAGCTACAACGCGTTTAACCGAAAACATGTACTGCGACCCTCGCGGAAATCGAAGTAAACTTCAAAAGAAACTATTTAATGCTGCAGAAACTGAATTTTGTGCTTGTGCAACGACTGCATTAGCTAATAAATTCACTATCCATTACTGCTATACAAACATTTTAGTTTCAAAAGATTTAGAAAGAATAACTTTGGTAATGAAACACAGCTGAATATTTATTTGTCAAAACAAATCACGTCAAGCTATCATATATATAAAAATTAAACGAGTTTCTTAGTCTGAACACTACTTTTTTAAGACGTTAATTTTGCCTACTTAAATGCGTTTAAAGCGCATAGTCTGTACAGGGTATAAGAGATATGACGGAATTCGTGAAAACGTGCTCAACCCTTTTTCTTAGAAGTTGAAAAGGGAAAAACTTGAAAACAGATTTTAGGCTATTATAAAACAAGCCCGTGGAAAGGAAAAGTTATTCAATATTTACTCAGACCTGAGGAATGTTGCAGAATTCGTAAAAATGTATACAATCTCTTTACACCTCCTAAGGAGTATAATCTCAAAAAAACCTGAAAACGCTTTCTAGGTATTTATGTTAAGAATTTGTATAATAATTATTAATTCAATATTTTAGAAGACCTGAGAGATATAACGAAATTCGAGAAAATATATGCATCCCATTTTCACTGATCATTTTTTTTTGCGGCCCCCCCCCCCTTTCCGTACCTCAATGGATATTTCAAATTTTTAAATTACTTTTCTAGTAGATCTACATACACTCGCCAAGTTTTAACTTTTTAGCATTAGCCGTTTCACCCCCACCTCTGCACATACTACTCCTATAAAAGACTATAGTTTTTCAACATGCCACATGCATTATGGGTTCTTGAGATAAATCGCAAACTTTTCTTTCTCACCCTCCTCTACCATCACCCCGTACACCCACACCCCCAAAAAGGAGGTCTATTAGGCACACTTCCCATAAAAATTTTAATCATCTATCTTAAACTGTTCTTAAGATATGAGACCTGATTTTATTAAAAATTTCTTATCGCCTCCACTTCCATGCTCCACCGCCTTAAAAAATTCTATTTTCAGAAAACTTCATTTGCTGTTTTGTGTACACTAACCGAATTTCATTTTTCTAGCGCAATTGGTTCGTGAAATATCGTAATCTAAAGTTTTTTCCTCAAAATTTTCCGTCAAAAATGCTCTACCACCTGAAGGGGCTTCACAGCCCAACCCCTTAAAAAATGGCCACTTAAATCAACTTAATAGCTGAAGGGGTTTGGGAAGTACGAGCCTTCAACCGATTTTGCGGATGGTGGACAGACGGACTGTTTTATTTTTGTGATTTTTTGGTGTCTACTAGTCATGAAACGTGATACAAAAAATTGTTCGGGGTAGTTTTTAATTTTTAACAAACAAAATACTTTTTTATTCAAAAACGCTGTTTCGGATTTATTTTTAATTAAAATCGGTAAACGATGTCGATTCAATCAATTTTTGTTTGTAGTTCAAAAAATTATGGATAATAGAACCAACCAACTATTTTAATAACACTTCATTAAAAAAAAAGAATTTCTCAAGTGATGAAATAGTCTCTGTTAAATGAAAATAACTTCTGAACTAGTTATGCTAGCGCGATAAACTTACCTTAGAATTAAAGGTGATAAAATAAGATTTAATAATATTTTAAAATAAATCTGCCAATGGTCTGGGCGAAACTTTATTATTTTTCGGGTCAAAGCTCTGGAGCGGTCAAAGTCGGAGTATATCATGAGTTGCTTCGAGATTATTAGATTTCTTGGAAAATTAATTTTGGGCTTAAAATAAAAATATTTAAAATAGCGATTTTTAGCCGATTAAATATTGGAAAAGCTCATGTAGACCATTCGAATTTCGGTATACTATGTACACTAAAAGCCCATAGAAGTAAAAACGAATTTGTTGCCTTATCAGACTCAAGAGATATGACGAATTGTTAAAACGTATACAAACCCATTACTTCCACTTGGGGTTTGAATTTCGAAAAAATTGTGAAACAGGTTTTTAGACGATTTTATAACAAGCAACTTGATATCTCATGAGACACGAGGAATTTTGAAAAATTTGTGAAAACGTAAGCAAACCCTTCACAACCGCTTGGTTTTTGAAATTCGAAAAATCGTGAATTGGTTGGCCGTAATAATCAATTTTATATCTCATCAGAACTAAGGGATGGCAAAAATTGTGAAAACATATACAAACCCTTGGGAGTTGAATATCGAAAAATTGAGAAATGGGTTTGTAGGCGATTATATAAAAAGTCTGTGGAAGTGAAAAGCGATCTAATATCTCATCGAACCTAGGAAATATGTCGAAGCTTTGTAAAGCATGCAATCCCCTTACACCCATTAGGATTGAACATCTAAAATACTGAAATTGACATTTTGGCTTTTTTATATAGGAAACCTTAGGAAGTAAAAATTAAGTCGATATATCATCACATATGCAACCTCCTTCCACCCATTTGGAGGTTGAATATCCGAAAATCCTGAAAGGAGTTAATAAATAAATATGAAGACAGCACGAGAACGTAGGAACCAATTCAATTTCTTATCACTTCTAAAAGTAATGACGGAATTCGTGAAAACATGTTCAACCCGTTTATACCCTCTTAGGAGCTGAAAAAGGAAAAAACTTGAAAATCGGTTTTAGGCGATTATTACACAAGCACGTGAAAGTGAAAAGATATTCGATATCTGATAAGACCTGGGGATATAGTAGAATTCTTGAAAAAGTTTACAACACCCTTGGCACCCCCTTAGGGGTCGAATTTTAAAAAATCCTGAAAACACTTTCTAGGTATTTATATGAAGAAGTCGTAGAATAAAAATGAATTCAATATTTGAGAAAACCTAATAGATATGACGAAAACCGTAAAACTATATGCATTCCATTTTCACTGATAATTTTTTTTTTGCCCCCCCTCCGAACGCCAATGGGTATTTGAAAATTTTTTCTATCTAAATTACTTTTCTAGTTGATTTACATAAACATACCGAGTTTCAACTTTGCAGCATAAGCCGTTCTATAGATAGGAAAAACACCCCCCACCCCCGTACCATACTGCCCCTATAAAAATTTATATTTTTCCAACATGCTACTAATATAGCTCTATCTAAATACCAAGTTTCAGCTTGATATCTTTATAGGTTCTCGAGATATAAAAATCACAACTTTTTCCTTCCACACTTCCAAAATTTTGTTTTCTGCTAGCGGTCTATTAGGCCTACTTCTGGTAAAAAATTTAAGCATCTATCTTATACCGTTCTTGAGATATGAGACGTGATTTTTTTGAAAAACTCTTATCCCCTCCACTTTCATGCCCCACAGCCCACTTTAAAAATTTTACTTTCATCAAACTTCATTTGTCAACCTTTATACACAGACCAAATTTTATTTGTCTAGTGCAATTGGTTCGTGAGATATCGTAATCTAAAGTTTTTCACCCTCCACCCCCGTACGCCACTGCCGCCACTCAAAAATTTGTTTTCGATCTATTCTCCTAGTATACCTACAGATATTCATTAAGTTTCAATTTTGCGATATTAACCGTTTAGGAGATATGGATTTTAGAATGTGTCGATCTCGTCTTTTTTGCGTTTCGGACGCATTATTCCCCCCCCCCCCCCAACTCCCAAACTCCTTGACCTATAGCGGCAATTTTTTTGCAAATGGGTCCACTATCAAAGCTCTATATAAGTTCCAAATTTCAGCCTCCTGGCATAAGCGGTTGCTGAGATCTAGAAACCAAAATTTTTCGTCTAAAACGCTTCCCCCACCTCCCCCCTTACACCCCCACCCCTCACAATTTGTTCACTTCAAGGGGCCTACCCAGTCTATCTACGAAAAAAAATTCAACTAAATAGCTCAAAGGGTTTGGGTGCTACGAGCCTTCAAACAATTTTGCGTACACCGGTCGACGTACGGCGTACGGCGGACAGACGGACTGAAAATTTTTTTTGCTTTTTTCGTGTCTATTAGTCATGAAACGTGAAAAAAAAATGTTCAGGGTAACAAATTTTTTTTTTTAAAAATCGAAAACAATACTGTATTATTAAAATAATAAAGTAAAAGGTTTTAGCCAATTATTATAAATGGCAATGAATCAACTTTTTATTCAGGAATGTTCCACTCCAACTTTATGGCAGTACGTCTTGTTAGAGAATGAAAGGAAAGAAGAAATATGTTAGATTATAAGAAATTACTTAATCCATTTTAAAAGTAAAATTTAAAGCTGCAAAAGAAATTCAACATACAACATTTCAGGATTTCTAGCCTATTGAACCCATTCCAAAACTATTGTATACCTTCCGTCAAATGCCAATAATTCCTCACCGCCAATAATGTTAAACCAAAATAAAAGTTTTCAACATTCTCCCTCCCGAGGGATATATAATACGAAAATCAATCGTCCTTAAAGCTTATTCGCCAAATCGATTAAAGCAAACAATGATAAGACGAAGTCCAATGATAGAACCTTCTTAAAATTGCCCACACATTTGGACAAAGTGTCCTTCGCTCGGTTAAATTCTAAAGCTTTTGCCAAGGAAAGTATATAATAGTCCCGCACCTGTCACGACTTATCAACGCTCCAGAATGAAAATTCACCAGTTCCAACGAAAAGCGTTCAAATCTAAAAAAAAAATATAGTGCAAAAGGAAATCATGGTCTGAAAAATCTCCTTGTCACCCATGTCAATTTACATAGAAACTTCCACAACGGATACCTGGATACAAAAAAAAGAATTCTAAACGTCTGCTAAAAGGATAGTTAAGGAACCGTCATCTAGGGTAGGTCTGTGATGTTCATAAAATATATTCCGCGGCCGCGAAGGAACCAGTAGTTGCGATCTAACTAGCCGCGAAGGATGTACGAAAGGTCTTGAAACGCTCGGGAATGGACTACTTTCCTAAAACGCGTCCCTTTTAAAGGGAGTGAATCAGAAAGGACACGAGTTTTTTTTCCGGGAATTGTAATGTGATATAGCAAGGAGCAGTGCTGCAGTGATACGTTGTTGATACTAAGTGGACACAATTAGTCATGGCTAAAGTTATAACGACCATTAAAGCTATCGTGACCAGGATCATATTCAGTGCTCATAGTGTTATAGCCGTTTGGCAAGTGACTCTAAATAAAAGGAATCACATTTACTGGACACTTTGTGGACCTATTGGACTTTTATTCCTCGAGGGAATCTTCACTTTAGCAATAAAGAAAACGCAGGAGTGGAGATGGTAATCTTTGAGTGTTTCGTGACGAAATGATGTTTTTTTTAGGTTCCATTAAAAATGATGCTTTTATGCTGAATGCACAAGTATGGCACATAATTGGGAATTTGAACGAGACTTTAAATCGATCTTTAAGATTTGAAGAGGGTGGAAGAAATGGGTGGGTCTACTCACTGTTAAGATTATAAAAATCGGTACCACTCCCAAGGTTTTGACATGGCGATGCCAATAAATGTTGGACATTTCGAAGTGCTACCAGATTTTGACCTACATCAGGCATTAAGCGTTTAGGGAATGTAAAAATGTAGTTCTAATTCGAGACATCAAGATTCGGTTTTTGATACATTCATAACTCCTTTAAAGAGGCTTCCCTAGTTCATCCACATATAAGTTTCAACTTTCTAGCATAAGGCATTCCTGAAATATGAAGTAATATATTAAATAACAGTTTTTGAGACCGTGTTGAGGGCTCAAGAACATGTAGCTCTCCTAGTAGGATCTCTTTTGAAGAAAATTGTTAAAGAAAAAATAACTTCACTTATTGTTGTAAGAATCAAGAATCATGGTCTAACTATATGCAAGTTGAGAGTTTAGAGAAGAAATGATAGTGTTAAAATAGAAATGTTAATTTGGTGTATTGCTATGTTAAACCGAATTTTTTAAAATATTATATCGGGTTTCTACAATAAATTTCAAATTTTGGCGCGGATGGTTTGTGCATAACTTTAAATAAAACAGAGAAAAGGGGCAAAAGTAGTAGGAATTAAAGATTCATCTGTTCACCACATGTAATCCCCATCTATTGAAGATAGCTAGGTAGTTTAGGTAGTTCTAGTCAACACGAACTTCTTTTTTTCAGAGTATGACAGATGAAAAACTTTCACAGTAGTAGCTTTTCGAAACTGTATTGAACTTTCTCCGAAATTGAATTGCTTGATCAATGGGTTGTGTGTTCATAATTTATGTACCTTGGTGGTTTTAGAGTTTTGCTACGAATCACGTAATCTGTTTCTGAGTTTAGATATTGGCAATAATGGAAAGTAGGCGGATTGATTGTTCTATATACCAATTCTAGAACTCCAACTTTAAAAAATTGTTTATGTTCTCGCCGGACAGGATTATTTACGGTACGAAAGGTATGTCAAAATCTGCCAAAATGCGTCAAAATTGCCCCCGTAGGGCAGCACCAATAATTCTACTCCATTAGACGGAATCCTGCGTGATAGGCCTTAGGAGTCACTACCCAGTACATTCATTTTGTGATCGATTTAAAACAAAAGCATGTTTCAGGACTAGTAGGTCCAAAAAAAATGTATTTGTCCGTTTGTCCGCCGCGTAGATCGAGTATCACATCTCAATAAATATTTGGGATGAGATCTTAGAATTTATACATTGGCCCAACGATACAGGTGAAATAAATTAAGGGTAATGGAGGAGCAAGGGAGGTTGCGGGATGGTGAAAAATACTAAGTGCTGATATTCATATCTCGAGAGCTACTGCAGAAAAAAAACTGGAACTTGGTTTTTGAATAGGACACGTTCTAAAAATATTTTTTTTAGTCGGAGTAGCGCGGAACGGAGCTTGGAGATGTTTTTCTATCTCAGAAACGGCTGAAGCTAGAAAGTTGAAATTCAGTACGTGCCTATACATATGTAGATTTATTAGAAACGTAACTTAAGCAGATTTGATTTAGCGAACAGCGGCAGGACTAAGAAATTATTCTATGAAAAAGGGTCCGATTATTTTACGAATTTCGTCATATCTTTTAGTTATTCTGAGCTATCGAATTCATTTTACTTCTCAGCTCATCACGTAAAGGCAAAGAAATGATTTTTTGAATTTTTTGCTATTCAACCCAATGGTGTGTTATATACGTTTTCACGTTTCTGACGAATGTGTGATAAAATATCGAATTGATATTTAGCTTCAAAGGTTTTATATAGTATAATCGCTTAAAAGCGAATTTCAGAATTTTTTGGTATGCAAGTCTTAGGGTGTACAAGAGGGTTGTATACGTTTTTACGAATTCTGTCTCACTCATTCATGTATTCTCCAATGTTATTGACAAATTGAATTTTACTTACACCGGCTTTTCATAAAATGGATGTAAAACTAATTTCAGTATTATTTTATATTCAACCCCTAAGGGGGTGTAAGGAGGTTGTATAGATTTATCCAATTTCCATCATATCTCTTGGGTTTAACTTTTACTTCCATGGGCCTTTAGCAGCATAAAAATCAACTTTAGAAAGTCCCGATATTTAGTCTTTAAGCTGGTGTAAAGTGGTTTTAAAAGTTTTCACGAATTCCGGTATATTTCTTAAATCTCATGGAAAATCGAATTATCGATAGTCAAGAGTGTGAAAAGAATCATATATGTTTTCACGAATTCCTTTATACGATATTATTAAGGTCTGATAGGATGTTAAATCAGGTTTTACTTCCTTGGGATTTTAAGATAATCGCCTAAAGGGGTGAAAGGGTTTGATTCACGAATTCCTTGATCCGATTCGATCAAGAAATGGATAAGTATTATTTTTACTGATTTTTAAAGTATACAACACTTTACATAGGGTTTTGGCCTTTAATAGCGTACATTCCAGGCAGTTTACAGCTGGAAAGATCTAGAATCAAACGGATGTTTATTCATTTTTAGTGCTATTGCCTGTGACATGATCTACCAGAACACCAGAGTTTCCAATTAATGGCAAATCAACTAATATCTAGTAGCTCAAAAAATATTTGTGAATCCGATAAGAATATAAACAGAACTCATCTGCTCCATATTAAATTGTTCTATTAAACATCTCGCACTTGCCATTATTTTTATTAATATTCCGAAACCAATCGCAGTCAAGAAATTCATATAAATGATTAATGCATTGAGTGGGAATTGAACCCACGACATCTCCGGAGCAATGTTTTGAACAACTTGTACAGTAGCCTTCACCCGTTCTTGAAAGAGGTGAAAAGGGCTTGAATACGTTTTCACATAGTTATATGAGTTTTTCGCTTGAATTACTGAAAATTACATTTTTTTCAGAAAATGTAAAAAGGTAGACTATAACACAACTGTGTAATACGACCGATGAAAGAAGAACAGTTTTTCATGCCACGCCCAAGAAGTATTTTCAAAACATACTCGTGACAATGTCCAGAACTGTAGATATTGCAGGTACGCTGGAACCGCGAAGGACAAAAATTGGCAAGTTGCTTCGAACAATCGTGGTGAAAATAAGGAATGTAGAGCTGCGGACATTACGTTACTAGAGAGTAAATAGCAACAAATCGGGTCAAAAAAACATAAGAAATCTTTTTCCGGACTCTGTTCAAATGATACATGGTAAATACTCCTTCCCTGATTGCGAGAATAATTTGAGGCCAGATAATCATGGAATATCCTGCGGTACTGTAGTAGCCATAGTATATCCTGTTTTCACTATTTTGGATGCAGCAACATCTCTGAAAGACCGCTGTAACTGCTCGAAGACCAAAAGCTCACAGAAAATGAACATGGTTTTTTTTCAAAAAAGGACGTTCATATTTTCTGTTTTATCTTTTGTGATATTTAATAGAAAAACATAGAAAAGAGACTGTACCTACCTACCTGATACTTAAACCAAGTACCGTCCCATATTTTACTTTATTACGATTCAGATCAAAAGCTGAATCATTATTACGATTCATGTTCGTCATACAATTATGACAACTTGAAGCTGCTTTGTCCCGCATTATCCGGAACCTCAGTCCAACTTTAGTCTGAACTCCACACAATTTGTAACAAAAAGGAAACCGGAAATTTTAGGTGGGTTTCCTTTATACCTTTAGCATTAGTTCAACAGCTATACATACATAGTCCGTATGTACGAGAACCCCTGTAATCGATAAAAGAGTTTCCTGTGTCGTTCAGTAACTCGGACGTGGCGTTATCTAGCCAAACGGGATTTGATTTTTGTGCTCCAGTAATTACCTTAATGCATCCTTCGCACACATGAACCACGAGCACAGGATTACATGCTCCCATGTGTAGCTAATACAAAGCCACGTGTGCAGCATCTGACATTGAAATTTATCGGCTGTTAGTCTTCCTTAAGGCGATTTGTCAGAATTTATTGGTGAAATCGAACAATTAATGAACCCGGAAATTTTCACCATTTTTGGTTGTTTTAAGAGACTACAACATGAAATATCCTGACTTGGTTGTTGATATTGGGGACATTTAAAAAAACCCTCACTGCAATAGTCCTTCCAAGAAACAGAAGAACCTCAGCCATCATCGGGTTGCATTGACTCAACAAAAGATGTATCATGCAATTTTCCGAAACATGGTTGATGGTATTGCCAAAGATTTCTACATATGTGCGTTCCTGAACTGAAATTAGTATCCACGAATTGGAACAAGCTAAAGTTTACCACAGTGAATTATTGTTAAGCTACATATCCTGAAGTTTGCCTCATATTTAAACCAATTTGATTGTTTACTAGGATGTCAGTTCTAACCGTAGGTCGCACACAATTATTATATACAATCAACAAATTCTTAAAATGTAGTTTTTATGGAAGCGTAACCATGAAAAAATTTCGTCCTTCTTTAATATGCAGTTACTAAGGTTTATGTTCTTGTAACCTATTTTCGAAATAATGAATTTATGAAATAATAATAGTAGTATATTTTTGTGAAAAAATGACTTCTTTTATGAAATTTTCGGCGATCTATCCATCTACATATTTATGTAAGGAATAAAATAAAATCTATTATAATAACTATAATTTTTTAAACATTTTACTTTGATTAATAAGCAATAAAGACTATTAAAATTACTTTTCTACTTATACATTGTTTTTCTGACTAGTAATTTAAATTAAACAAAAAAGGTTTTTGTTTAAATTGTCTTAATATTTTTGTGTTAAAATTACGGAATTAATTGTTGTTAAGAATAAATTCAAATTTGGGCCTTGCAGGGCGAGAGGGGGCTTACATTTAAAATTGCGTTTATATTTATCTTTTACATAATAAAGTAAAAGATAAAAGAATAAAGTATACATATTGTCACTGATCTGAAGTTTAAAAAAAAATGTAATTCTCGAGAATGGCTCAAATTACCCATATTGAACAAATTTGATGGCTATTTGCTAACACCCATAATAGTACACCCATATTTATGGGTGTTTCGAGAAACGCCCATGGGTATTGCGTGAAACACTGGAGGATGTTAGCGGCGCACCCATGGGTGTTTGGGTTACACACATGGTTGTTTGGGTGTTTGGGTTAAGCCCTTGGGTGGTCGAGTAACAACCAGGGTTGTTCGAACAAGCTGGCTGCTGGGATGAAAGATTATAGCCGTTGGTTTTCAGAAATAATAAAAATTACTTGCCGGTTATATTAAATTAAAAATTTATTCTCTAACGCAAATATTCATTTTCACTTAATTCATTTAATTATCACAAAATTTATTTTTAAAAATATATCTACAATATGATGTTACTGTCAACGTTGATTGAAATTGAAAACTTTTAAACATCACTGAAACTCGATTCGAGAGGAAAAACTTGCTAGCGCAAACGTGTTGTCGGTTTGCTGGTTTTTGTGAGAAGAAGAAACTCATTATGCGGATATGTTTTTTTTAAAAGTGAAATTGCAAACAATTTTTGTGCAGACATCTATTTGTCGAAGTCGCTACAAGATTAAGTTAAAAATTAATAATAATATATTTTATTTAAGATTATCAATTCATTTGTTTGTTTGTTTTTCTTCATCAAAGGTAATAAATTTGGTTGCTTATCCAAATCAAATACCCATTGTAGTTGAAAACCACGCATGGGTGTACCCCATGGACGTTAAGAACTTTGCATTGGTGTACCCCTTGAACGTCAAGAAATTCCCATCGGTGTACAGTGTACATCCATTGTCCTTAAAACATTGTCTAAAAAAAACCTTTTTTGAACACCCTTGAGATTGGTTGGACCAGGGTAGGATGTTGAAACTTAGAACTCATATACAAATATACTATGGCTGTACTCCAAAAATAAATTTGTTGAAAGATGCAACAGCGAAACAAAATGTTTGAAAAGTTCTAGACCCAAAATTAGAATATGTGCCAAATATAATTTTTTGAGTCAAGTACATCGAAAAGTATGTTTAACATCTTCAAAATTCTTCGAAAGCTTAAGCTTCTAATTCTAACTAAATTTGAAGTATGATAATGGGGTTGGTGTGGAAAGTAAGGGCGTCTATTCAAGATTTGGTAGAGATGGGCAAAGCTATGGCTTAGAAGGATAAAACATGTGAAAAATATTTATATAATAGAATAAAAGGTAGATAACTAGGATAAAAATTACTAAAGAGTTCAGTCGACCCAAAAGTTCAAAAACAGGAGAAGCACACACTTGCACGAATGGCTCACTTATCAAAATATTATCCGATGATAATGTACAACATTGTGAAAGCGGAGAAATTTTAATTTTGTAATTTTTTTTATAATACTCGTATTACTAATTTTTTTAAGCATTTTATTTCATAAAATGTTTGCCAAAGCATATAGCTCAAAATTGCTTTCACTGACGCAATTTAACTAGATACTGCTTACATCTAAATTGGAATTCACTTTTCATTAGGTAACTCCAGCATTTTTTTTAAATAGTTGCGGAAAAGCGTTACGATAATTGAATTCCCGTAGAATCGAACAATTTTTGACCCGTCGGACCGGATTTGAACCAACAAACTACGGAAGCCAGAACAATTGAGCACGAAATTTATAGAGAACCTTCGGATTGATGGGATCCAAGTATGGGTATGGGAAAGAAAACCCTTCTTGCCCCACTCTAAGAGCATCCGTGGTAAAAGGAAAACATTCTATTCTGATTTATTCTATTGTAGAGGTGAATTCCTTTTTTATATGAAAGTCGTGCATTGCTGAAACAACGTGCTGAACATTTTGTCAGGAAGCACACCAGTAGATAGACCCTTAGAGTAGTTAAATTTTTCAGAACGAAGGTATGAGGGTTGTTACTATTTGTCTAAAAATTACCTTTCAAAATAGCCTCTTCGCTAATTTTTTTATCATTTCGACTTTAACGATCTGGGACGAAAATGTGTTTTGAGGGTGAGTAAGATTCCAACTACGACCTGGCTTTGACTGTTCTGTAGCTTCTTATACCACCATACGTTACAGCAATTAGAATGTTTCTACGGAGAACACTTTATAAAGACTTCTAAGCATAACACCCGAGGGGAGAAGCCGAACCTAACGTAATGACAGTCTCACTAGGTGAATAACTTTCACCAATAAAGCAGTTTCCTCACGCAATAGTTGCATGTTTCTGACTTAAATGATCAGTAAATTGACGAGATTTATTGCACCACAATATTTTTATAGTGATGTAATAATTTCATAACTTTGTTGTAGAATCACAAAAAATGTTTCTTGCTTACACCAATTTATTACTTTTTTTATATTAACATTAATTTAAATTTCTTCGTTTAATTCACAGGTTCTGCCCGTCAGTATTTCTCTATTTGAGTAGTGTTGTTCCGGCAATATGGCTTCTGGAACTCCAAAAAATGGAGCAGCGAGTGAATCTCGAAAGACAGGCAATAAATCTTACGGCATTGGGAGCTGACTTGAAAAATCTTGACCAATTTCTTGGAGTAAAAATCAAAATTCCTGAAATTCAGGTGGATGCGAAAACCTGGACCACTCTTATCGAACAGTTTTTAATGTTGATCCTGATCATAGGACGATGGCTACTGCCCAAAGGTGATCTAACTCGCGATCAACTAAGTCAATTGTTACTAGTGTATATTGGTAAGGTTTATGATTGATGTTGTAGCGCACAAATGGTTGTAGGTGTTTCAAACAGAAAACGTTGGATAGGTGAAAGTGAACTGGAGTCTAAATTTTGTACCCTACATCGCTACTAGCAAACTGCCTTCCATAAGGCCTTACCGAAGCTATTTCCCTGCCTCGTAGCTTTGGTAAGGCCTTATGCAAGGTAGTTTGCTAGTAGGGATGGCTCGAAAATGAGTTGTAGTACAGGCGCGGGGGTATACTCACAGGAACTCGAGATTCGCGGGTCCTACAGGCTACCGAACCATGACAGTGTATTTCAAACGGAAATCTTTGCAATACTTCAGGCATGCAAAATTATTGAAGCAAAGGTGAATGCAACAGAAGACATCACTCTTTGTATTGACAGCCAAGCAGCCATCAAGGTACTCACGCCCTCGAACACAACACGATCTAAACTAGTTAGACGATGTCGTGGCGTTATTAACTCTATCGTTCCACGACACG
Source organism: Beris morrisii (assembly GCA_951812415.1). Classification (NCBI taxonomy): domain Eukaryota; kingdom Metazoa; phylum Arthropoda; class Insecta; order Diptera; family Stratiomyidae; genus Beris; species Beris morrisii. The sequence continues at coordinate 112,221,635 of OX638312.1, read as the reverse complement.
ACACGCTGGGTGCTAAACCCCTGTTGAATCCAGGGGAACGAGCTAGCTGATGAACTCGCTCGAGCAGGCTCAAGCCTAAGCTCACTAGTGGAAGAACAGCAGGTTGCTATTCCTATCGGACAGTCTAAAACAGTCTATCGACTCACTATGCTTGCACTGGAATAGATGGTCAAACCTAACTACATCCTCAATATCAAGAACTCTTTGGCCTGAATATGATCACGGAAAAAGTAAGTATGTCCTGAACCTGAGCAGGAAGGATGCCAGCACACTAATTGCAGTGCTTACAGGGCACTGTCTAATCGGTAGACACGCTAGACGACTAGGTGCCGAGGCAAATGATCTTAGTCGTAGCTGCGGTGTCCCAGAAGAGCCAATCTTCCACTTCGTATACGAGTGTCCCATCCTATCGAGAACGAGAAGACGGAGCCTCGGCTCATATTTCCTGGATGACCTTGGTGATATCGGTAAGGGGAAGCTATGAAAACATAGTGAATTACATAAAATCCACAAAATGGCTTCAGGTTCTATGAGTAATCCCATTCAAACAGGGAGCACAAAGGACAAACAATAACGTCTAAGTGAAGGAGGATGATGGCATGCATCACCATCCCACATACCATACCATACCATATCCTAGAATCACAGAAAAGAAATACACAGACATTATGATAACCAGATGACGAATGGCATACTAGAAATATGTACCAATTTTAAAAAATTGGCTTAGAAACGTTTGCCAGCTATCGAGTCCTGGCATAATTAAGGTTTCAAACCGCAATCAAGAATTCTAATGACTGTACTATTGTTTACAGCTTACAGGGTTCAGACATTGGATACAATTTCGTTGTTATGTTCTAATTTCGTCAATTTCAATATAGAGGGCGATATATTTGTTATTTGTTGTAACTGGTAATACTAACAACATTTGTGCGCTTCACCATCGACATACGTACTAGGTTTGTTTAATTGGAACCTGTACAAATCAAAATACTTCTTACAGGAACGGCAGCTGATATAATTGAGTTTTTCGATTCGTACAAGGACGATTCGATTGCGAACGAGCCGCTCTTAGTGTTTCTGACGCTGGGAATATGGTCGTGGAGTTTAATGCAATTTACAATTGTTTTGTCCGCAACTAGGGCCCGTAAGCCGAGAGGCGGAGGTAATAGCAATCAGGACGAGTAAGTGGCAGATATCCTTGAAATCTTGTCAGGATCGTTATCAATCAGTTCATTCTTTTTTTTTAAAGAGGAAACATATGTTGCAATGGTTGTTGTTGCGGTATCGACGTATGGGGAATTGCGCTAAACGTTATATTGCAGGACGCTCCCTTCTTAACATTTCGACTTTTGATTATCATTCATTATAAAATCATCAATTATATGAATGTATTTTTTACGTGTATGTATTAGTATTGTTCATTATATTCAATTTAATTCAACCATTCCGATAGCGCCGAAGAAGAATGATTACATTCGAGCTTACTTAGCTTCTTAATTTTCAGGCAAAAATACTCTAGTGATCCTTCTGCAGCTATACCGCTTGTACGTTGTCAATTCGGAACATTGGAAAACAAGCCGGGCAGTAAAAAAATCCAAACAACGAAAAGGCAAAAAGGTTAAGAAAAAATACAACAATGATTATGAGGATCCTACGCAGGACATTTACATTATATCGGGGAAATACGATAAGAAGAAAAATAAGAGGTACTCCAATTAATCAAAATTTAATAAATCAGAAATTTACGTGAAAGTTCTTTAGAAATCGGGAAGATAGTGACGCGGAAATAGGAAGAAAAGTCAGGAACAAAAAGCAAAGGTATACACTTCACTATCTTTTTGAATATACAAAAATTTTGAGAGAATCTTGTTTATCAGGCGGAAAGGACGAACTCGCAAGGACACTGGATACTCCACAGCTAGCTCACAAAATACAACAACTGTAAAAATTAAAGATGAAAAACAAAAACAAATGAAGAAGGATCGAAGCAAATCTTCGAAGAAACAAAGCAGTTCGGATAGTGACAGTGAGATGGAGTTAAAAAAAGATAAAAAGTATTAAATTTGTTTTTTAAATTAACTGAAAAAACAACGTTCCTGTTTTCAAACAAATTTTTTTTTTCAGGAAATCAACTTCGCAAAAAGAAAAGCAATTCGATGCTGTCGTTGAAGAATCAGACACAACTGATTCATCAAACAAATCGGATACTATCGAAAAGAAAAAAATTAAAAAAATTAAATCGAAAAAAGCACGTTCATCATCTTCGTCATCAACGAGTTCATCAACATCATCGTCTTCGCATTGAAAACCAAAACGGTGGACTTAAATAAAATGAGTTCTTCGTCCTTGCCTTAAAGTTTAAGCCTTTAAGTTTATTACATATATTGCTAGATTTATGAATTGTTTTTGCATCTTCGCGATTTTTAGAGACACGTTAAACAATTTAAGAAAATATACTAGGTTTTCAGAAAATTAATTTTATTCTGTATGCTTCTTTTGTAAGAAACAACCATTGGGATTTTGAAAAAGTTTTCCTATTTGGTTTTTTAAACAAAACAAACATATAAACTTCCAACCAGTAATGTAAGGTCAAAGGTGCAGATCCCATTTTGAACGTCAAGAAGAGGCCCCAAATTTTGTCACAACTCCAAAACAGGCTTACACTACAGCCGATAGTGATCCAATGGGCCAATCACAGTACATAGTTACACCTATCAAGGAAGTCGAATGACAACGGCAACAATACTTTACACTAAATTTCAAAAATGGGCAGCCGACAGTCTGGTGTTTCGCTGACAGCAGCAGCAAGCTATTGCCTGCCCAGAGTAAAATAATCTCACAGGTCAAAGCTAGCACATAGACCGCTATATAGGTCCGTTGTGATCCCACTGCACCGTGGCAATCTAAGCCTTTCTGGTCACGGTTTTTTGCCCACGGCTGACGGTTGTTTTACTTTATTATTTCAATAATACAGTATTGTTATCGATTTAAAAAAAAAACATTTGCTGCCCTCAAAATTTTTTTTTTACGTTTAATGACTAGTAGACACGAAAAAAGAAAAAAAAATTTTAGTCCGGTTGTCCGCCGTACGCCGTTCGCCGTACGCCGTACGCCGTACGTCGACCGCTGTATATGGGAGTGGGGGGAAAAATAGTGCGTCCGATATGCAAAAAAGGCGAGATCAACACATTCTAAAATCCATATCTCCTAAACGGTTAACGTCACAAAACTGAAACTTAATGGATATCTGTAGGTATACTAGAAGAATAGATCGGAAATAAATTTTTGAGTGGGGTCAGTGGCGTATGGTGGTGGGGGGTAAAAAACTTTAGATTACGATATCTCACGAACCAACTGCACTAGACAAATAGAATTTGGTTTGTGCATAAAAGTTGACAAATGAAGTTTGATAGTGCAAAATTTTTTAAGGGGGCGGTGGAGCATGATAGTGGAAGGGATAAGAATTTTTCTAAAAAATCACGTCTCATATCTCAAGAACAGTGTAAAATAGGTGCTTAAAATTTTTACCAGAAGTAGACCTAATAGACCCCTAGCAGGATAAAATATTTCGTGGGTGAGGGTGTAGATGATGAGGGTGGAGGAGGGTGAAAAGGAAAAGGTTCCGATTTTTATATTTCGAGAACCTATAACGATATAAAGCTGAAACTTGGCATTTGGATAGAGCTATAGTAGTAGCATGTTAGAAAAATTTTTTATAGTGGTAGTTTGGTACGGGGGTGGGGGGTGTTTTTCCTATCTATAGAACGGCTTATGCTACAAAGTTGAAACTTAGCATGTATATGTAAATCAACTAGAAAAGTTATTTCGATAAAAAAAAATGTCAAATATCCATTGGCGTTCGGAAGGGAGGCAAACAAAATGATCAGTGAAAATGGAATGCATATATTTTCACGGTTTTCGTCATATCTATTAGGTCTTCCCAAATATTTAATTCATTTTTATTCTACGGCTTCCTCATATAAATACCTGAAAAAGGTTTTCAGGATTTTTTGAAATTCGACCCCTAAGGGGGTGGAAAGGGGGTTGTATACTTTTTCACGAATTCTGCCATATCCCTCAGGTCTGATCAGATATCAAATATCTTTTCACTTTCAAGAGCTTAATAATCTCCTAAAACTTGTTTTTAAGTTTTTTCCTTTTTCAGCCCCTAAGAGGGTATACAAGGGTTGAACACGTTTTACGAAATCCCTCATATCTTTTAGAAGTGATAAGTAATTGAATCGGTTTTTACTTTCTCGTTCTGTCTTCATATTTATCTATTAACTCATTTCAGGATGTGCAACCCCCAAGGGTGTAAGGAGGTTGCATATCTGATGCCAAAAATTCAATTCCGTATTTTTAGATATTCAATCCTAAGGGGTGTAAGGGGGTTGTATGCTTTTCAAAGCTTCAACATATTTCTTAGGTTTGATGAAATATTAGATCGCTTTTTGCTTCCACAGACTTTTTATATAATCGCCTACAAACCCATTTCTCAATTTTTCGAAATTCAACCCCCAAGGGTTTGCATATGTTTTCACAATTTTCGCTATCCCTTAGTTTTGATGAGATATAAAATTGGTTAATACGGCATTTGATGTAAGGACATAAAAACCAATTTCACGATTTTTCGAATTTCAAGAACCAAGGGGGTGTGACGGGTTTGCTTACATTTTCACAAATTTTTCAAAATCCCTCGTGTCTCATGAGATATCAAGTTGCTCCTTATGAAATCGTCTATAAACCTGTTTCACAATTTTTTCGAAATTCAAACCCCAAGTGGAAGTAATGGGTTTTTATACGTTTTAACAATTCGTCATATCTATTAAGTCTGATAAGGCAGCAAATTCGTTTTTACTTCTATGGGTTTTTAGTGTAGTTTTTTAGTTAAAATCTTTATTTTAAATATTTTTTTTTAGAACAAAACTAACTTTCCAAGAAACCTCATAATTTCGAAACAACTGATGATATACTCCGACTTTGACCGGAAAATAATAAAGTTTTGCCCAGACCATTGGCAGATTTTTTTGACTAATTTTCAAGAACAAACTGAACCTAATTGTCCGTGGCATTGTTCTGTCAAATATTTTACTGTGTTTTTGGTGCGAAGGAGAGGAGAATAGAAAGGAATTGTGGAGAAGAAAGGGGATATCGAACTTACATCTGTTTTAGGGATGGGATGGGAAGGAAGATCAGGAATCGGGTCGGGTATGGCAGTGTACTAGCAGGTGTTAATAATAATAAATTGTCAGTACTATTGGTCGTGATACGATCTAAAGCGGTAAGTCATTAACAAAACTAACACGCAGTAGCCAAATACACTCTTACAACATACGGGCAGCAACACACATAAAAACACCTCATGTAGGAAGGAAGGGACCAATAACACTGGCCAATTAATTTCTACTATTACAATGTTCACGGTTGTGAACTATGACAACCCTGTTTCTGTAGCTTAGGCCCATTAATTAGAATGTAAATCATTTCAGTTGGGCTACTTCAACGGCGAAATAGTTTCCATGCGTCAGTTTCTTTCCATTTTCAGCTTCTTCTATGGCGCTACAGTCCGAGCTCGAATCTTGGCCTCCAACTATCTCGGTATTTCGACAGCGTTCACCAATTTATGTCGTCAAGAGTAAGCTGATCGCTTTGTCGATCGAGTCCTCGTATCTGTTTCTGGGCTTCCCATGTGGTCTCCTTCCTTCCACCTTACCCTTAAGTATGCGCTTAGATATTCTGTTGTCGTCCATCTGCTCTACATGTCCTGCTCATTGCAGTTTGCAAATTTTTATATGAGAGGATAGTTCCGATTCATCGTATATACGTAGAGCATACATCTCATTGTTGTTCCTTATTCGCCATCTATCTGTCTCTTTCACTGGGCCTAAAATACGTCTTAGGACTTGTCTTTCGAAGGTGCTTACTGCTTTTTCCCTGTCCTGGTACAGGGTCCATGTCTCGCTGCCGTAGCACAAGACTATCCTTATAATTGTTTTGTACACCCTCATCTTCGTTTTCCTGTGAACGCTTTTTTCTTCATTATCGAGAGCACCTGATAGCAAGGCCGTTGCCAGGGTTCGGACCCCCCTCCCCCCTACCCCGAAATTCCCAAAGACTCCAAAACACTCAAAATCAACCTTCTTTTCTTTGACTATTGAATTGAGAAACACCCACAAGTAAGGGTTTGTATCGCTTATTGCGCCTCCTGGATATATCCGTTTTTTCAGCTTCAGGCCGCGGTCCGAATTACACTCATGGTGCTTACATCACTAACAGTGCTTACGTTCGGTCCGAATTGTTGGTACGCTTATGTCGCTTTCAATTCGGACCGATTGTGTGTGCACAGTGTACTTACAGTGCCTATCCTCGAAACCGTGAGCAGTGTAAGCGCCAGAAAATTACCCATCTTTGCAAATTTTATGCGTTGTGAGCGCAATTCGGACCGAGTGTAGGCGCGCTAAAAGCGCAGAAAGCGTAATTTCGGACGGCGGCCTCAGATTCATTTAAAAAAATCTAAGAGGGATAATATTTTTTTTTCCCCGAACCTCCCCCGCCTTTCCTGATAATACGTCTTATTGGCGAGCATGATCCCTTCGTTATTTCGTCTATTTTGCTGTTGTCGTTTGTGGTGTACGCGCCTAGATATTATATTTTACACTGTCCACGTTTTCGAAGCTCCTCAATTGTTAGATTTTGATTTGATCCTGCCTGCCTCATCTAGATCAATAAGCGCCTACTTTACGCTAAGCTTGGAACGTGCTATAATATTTATATCGTCCGCATTATGCAACTAATTGTGTTGACTTATATATTAGTGTTCCTTTTAGGTCGAAAATTAAAAAGCCCATCGGAATTGATATGAAAAAATGTGTGCATAAAGAACTGAAGCACTGGCACCGCGCATGCGCCTGGGGCCTCTGAGGTCCCAATTAGAGATGGCACTCCAAATCACTCACTTTAAGGAACGAGTTCCGTGAAGTAATTTCATGGAACTCTTCGTTCACTCACTCAATGGAACTCTTCGTTCCTTCGTTCCGCACTTCAAATGAAGTGTTCGCTCACTCTATCTCTTCAGGCAGTAGTTGTGCTTGTGGGTTGGGAAATAGGAAGAAGAGCGGTGTATACATGAATATTTACATTTACTCTTTCTTTTTTCTTATGATGGAAAATAGTATGTCGTGGTATTCTTCGCACCGCGTCGCGTACGCCATACATAATTACATTGAAAACAACAGCACTGTTTATAATCAGAGATGCCAATTTAGTGCATTCAGTGTTAAATTTGGTACTCAAAATTTCGTTTTAGCGGATAAAAATTAGTTTTACCACTTGCGCGTTATTTGATTATTCCTGCGATTTATATATACCGTTTTTAATTTATTTGTCACGTGTCGCATGGAACTGCAGTTCACCAAAATGAGTGAGTTACTTCACTCACTCACTTCAATGAAGTGTTCTTTTGGAACAGTTCACTCGTGAACGACCCAACTCTAGTCCCAATTCATTTATATGGCGCACTTTTATAAACTATGCCAGATACCATGAATACATATGCACTCAGTGAAATACAACGCATGCCGTCGTGCATAGAAACGTTGAACGTTCACTGTACCGTGCGTGTTGTATGTCGAACCATGGTGCGGATTAAATGTTTGCGCCAAAGAGTACTAGTCAATAGATTCGCACATGTATGATCGAACAATACGATATAGACGTGTGGGCTCAGTGTAGGGAAATTATGTTGGTCATACAAAATTATGTAAACTAGTAGGAAGAGGGTGATATGAATATGTATATTTATATGATAAGATCAAACCGACACCGTATATTTAGGGGCATGAAACAAATGTTTGGGTGTACGAAGTGTTGTTAAAATGTATTTGGATGGATAGGTATATGTAGGTGATGCCGTGCTTTAGAATTGCAAAATTTACAATCAGTGAATTTAGTGATAATTGTAGGATCGAACATAACCGAACAATTTTGTAGGTAGGTCGAACAGTATGTGTGGCGCCCTAAAAATTTTGCGGCCGGCGCAGTTGCTCCACTTGCTCCTATGGAAGCTCCACCCCTGCGTATTCCAATGAAAGAAACATGTTCGTATTACCTCGTTTCATTTTGAATGATTTCCGCTTAAAAATGTTTAAGTAAAAAACAAAGTTTCCTTAAGTGTGTCTTCGGCGGCCTTTCACATAGCTATAAACTGGTATGTGCGATAGTTAGATAAGTTGGAGTTTCATAAAATGAAACGCTGAGTCGGATAGTCGTTATTTTTATAACAGCTCAAAGTAATTAAGTTATCATGAATAAGTGCATTCGACCTGTCGCGAAAAGTTTTGGCTGATGCAGTAAATTTACTTGATGGGCTTAACAATTGTGTGACCTTATGGGCTCATTAATTAGAATTTAGGAAGCTCTATGTTGGAGTGGCTTGAGTCATGCTTTGTTTGGTGGTTTAATATGACTCGGGTTTAACCGCTATAAAATTCAGGGAACCCCCGGTAAGTACAACGAGACATTGTACTCAATCTCGTGCATGCGTCGTTGGGCTCATTATAGTTTCGTCGTTATTACCATTGTCGTTATAAACCGTTTTTACTGTACCAGTACACGTTACTGATTGGTGAGCACGTCTAACGTATCAAAACGACCTGAGCACAATGTCAGCCTCAGCTGCAACTGAACTGTCTCCAGTTCTTCAAGCTGAGAAAGTGTATCCAAAAGACGGGAGTAAATCAGTAATTAATTAACTTTGCTAAGTCTAATCCATATTTGTTTCAGTGGCTGCGTTCAGTAGACTTCATAATCTCAGAGAAACAGATCCAACTTCATTCGTGTTTACAACCAATCTATCTCACTCGCACCACTGACGTTATGGAATTTTCCTCATGCCATTTCATCTGCACTTACGGTTACTATGGCAACGACAATCGAAATGTCAAAGTATTTGACAGATCTGTGACAGCTGACAGCTAAAGGGAAAGAAATCTCACGATACACCACTTTCGCTTTGTGTTAATTAGCGTAATTTCTTCACAAAACGATGGAAAACCTGAAGAGCAGTGCATCGCTCGTACAATAACAAAACTCTAACAAGTTCCAGCTGGACTATGTCAGCGCGATATTCCCGAAAAGTTCAGGTGAGTCGGTGAAAACACGAAACCCGAAACGCAGTCCACTTGACGATTTTCCCGATTCCAGATCGTATCAAGATGATTTCGAAGCACTACAGCTGGATATTTGCCATCGCAGCGTTCCTCCTGCACATTTTCGGTCTCCTGAAGTGCATCGCGTTGCTGTTCGGGGTGGCCTTGTTCATTTTAGGGTAACTGTTTGGCTCATCTCCGCCGGACCTTGGGGGCTGTATTTTTTACGCTTTTTCTCCTCCCCTTCCTTGTTTCAGTGCGCTTTGTGTGATTTACGTGCAACACGACAACCTGGACCAGTTCTTCGAGAACTCCAACCCCAAGAATCCGCTGGAAGCTCCTCGCACGCTTGGCTTAAATTTAGGTAAAACTTTCACGGGTCTCACCTGTACTTTCAGCACAGCGACTAGCGGTAGTATTTCTGTCCCGCCTTCCCTCCTTTTATTTGCATGTTGCATGATTTTTTTTTTAATTATAATTTTATGTACTTCTCGCATTATCAAATTTGCATGCTGCTGCTGTACATATTCGGTGTCGCTGGTTGGCTCTGCCAATCGGATTTTTTCGAAAAGGAGAACTTTGTCCGTTGTGTAACGACGGCACTAATTTCCATTTCTCTTATTATTTTCTTCGGCATTTTTCCGCTTTCCAACTCTTTTCGTAGTAAGCGAACAGAAACCGATCGTTTTATTTTCGCCGAATATCAAAATTCAAACGGAATCGAAAAAACGTCGCGCGGGCTCGTCGCACCAACTGCCGCCGCCGCATCAACAGCAGCAGCATCAATCGTTCGAGTCACGTAAACGAGGTTTAATTGATTCAGGAATCGAACTGCTGTTCAAGAAGCACGGCAAGAACATCCGCGAGGGACAGCTTAAGGGCCAAGACGTGTATCTGGAGAGCAAGGAGTCGCCCGGAAAGACGGGACGAGGTGACGAAAAGAAATGGAAGCCGTTCGATAATATCAAAATCTACACCGAGAAGAAGAAACAAACAACAGTTGGATATGATAAACAGGATTCTGGTAAGTTTATTAGATGACCATAACTTTTTGGATACTAGAGCTTACAACCAGGGCAGCTACCTTGAAATCTGTAGGGCTCTGCCTCGAAACAGTTGTCATTTGTGTTTACTCAAAATCAGAAAAAACTGGGGACTTAGTCCAAAACTCATCTACTGGGTGTATAGCACAGTTTCTAAGCCATTGCGGAACGGTAATGCTACCATAGAAGCTAATTTTAAGCATTTTTTGTTTGTTTTTCGGCGTCAGAGGAGTTTCTTGTGTGAAACACCCACATGAAAATCACTACTGGGCTCGATTATTGCCCTGGCTACTGCCATTGAGGACATGAGAGTTGAAAGCATTCACTTGAGAAGTGAGTTTAAGGGGGTCATCCCGTGTGACTGGTTCAAAAAATAGAATTTTTTTTGGCATTAATTGCATCCAAATATTGTGTAGAATATGTGGGCGAAGTGATTTTCCAATATTGAAAGCCGTTCGGAAGTTACAGGCCGTTATATTCTCTAAAATCATTTGCTGTTTCGAATATAACGGTCAGTTTAGTCTCAACTGAGTACCCAAAGCGTTCGCATCGAACTCTGTTAAAATATTTTGTTGTACATGTCCGTGAGTGATTTTTGAAATGATTGGCATAAAAGGAAGTCGTTCTAATCCTTTACGTAAAGATCGTAGTAAAAAACGAACATTTCAAGGGAATCGCCACACTTTTTTTTTAAATGCGTTTTTCTCAAAACCGTATTTTTCAAATCGGTAGACACGATATCCCGGAATCTATCGACCGAATTCCTTTGAAATTTGGTGAACTTATTCAGTACTCATCTAGACTCTGCAAACTGGAATAACTGTGATTCATCAAGCCGTTTTTTTGTCGAGCTGAAGAAGTCGTAAAAAAACACCAAAATTGACGATAGAGTTCAACAAGTTACTTACTTACTTATGATGGCGCTACAGTCCAAATCGGACCTTGGCCTCCTGAATGTGCCGCCTCCAGCCTTCTCAGTTCAGTGACCGCGTCCTCCAGTTTGTGAATCTTAGCAGTGATTTGCTGTCTGCGTCAATAGACTGCTCCCAGCGCTTTCGTGGTTATCCAACTGGTCTTTGTCTTTCGTGTGCGTTAGGGGATTCTTCCGTCATCCATCCGCTCCAAATGACCAGCCCAATGTAGGTTTTTGAATTTTATGAGGATCGATACTTCCGGATTATCAAAGATAGCATACAATTCTCTATTGTATCGTATTCTCCAGATCGAGTCTTCCCTCACAGGTCCGAGGATTCTTCTGAGGACTTTTCTTTCAAAGGCGTTAACTAATTTTTCGGACGCCTGAGTCAATGCCCACGTTTCGCTGCCATAGCTTAGCACAGGTCTTATAATTGTTTTGTATAGTTTAAGCTTTGTTTTCTTATGCACATTTTTGTTTTTAATTATTGGGAGTATAATGCAATGAATAATGCATCTTATTTCCCATCATTATTCTTCTTTTAATTTCGATGGGTTCGCTTCCATCCTTTGATATATTTGCCCGGAGATATACAAAGTTGTCTACGTTTTCTAGATTAAAGTCTCTTACTGAAATATTTTGAATGATTGGTGTGTTTGCCTAGTTTGTGTCATGATTTTGGTTTTGTTTTCGTTAATACGTAGTCCAACTTCCCTTGCTATCGAGTCAAGGTTTACAAATATTTCTTTGGCATTCTCTAGGGATCTTGCAAGTATATTTATGTCGTCGGCATATGCTACTAGTTGTGTGGATTTGAAGCATAGTGTTCCCTTGGTGTCAACGGGAAGTTTCCGAACAACATATTCGAGTGTCAAATTAAAAGGCATTGGTGCCAGGCCATCACCTTGTTTAAGCCAGTTGTCAGTTCTAAAGCTGGCAGTCAGATCATTTTCCACTCTGACTTGTGACAGAGAATCGGTCATTGTCATTCTTGTAAGCCGAACCAGTTTCGGTGGAACTCCAAAATCCATCATTATTTTATACGGTACGCGTCTGTCGATACTGTCGTATGCCTGTTTGAAGTCTACAAATATCTGGTGCACATCAATGTTAAATTCCCAACACTTTTCAAGCACCCGTCTAACTGAGAATATTTGGTCCGTGGTCGATCGCCCAGCTCTAAATCCACCCTGGTATTCACCAATTACTTTGTCAGCAAAGGGCTTAATTCTCTTTTCTAGAATTTTCGTCAAGAACTTATAAGACGTACACAACAGGGATATTCGACGGATGTGATGCCATCTTTGATGTTTTGCCACATTTCTTCTATTGGTATGCTGGTGTTGTTCAGTATTGTCGCGAAGTGCCTCTCCAAGGCTGATGTGTATTTCACAACTACTTTCTCATCTTTGAGCTTTCCAATGTCGAATTTAGGAACCGGTTGTGTTTTTGGGTGTCCTCGATTTGCTATTCGACATCGGAACTTGGTCTTAACTAAGTAGTGGTCTGTGTCGCAATTAGCACCTCGAAATGTACGTACGTCGAGAATGCTGGAGGCCGCCCTTTTCTCTATTAGAACGTGGTCTATTTGGTTGAATGTTCGTCCGTCGGGTGACGCCCACGTTCTCTTATGAATATTACGATGCGGGAAGCATGTCGAGCTTACAATAAGGTTTTTGCTGCTGGCGAAATCAGTCAGTCTCTGGCCGTTGTCGTTACTAATATGTCCCTATATAGGTGTCCTCTTTGCCCACTTTCGCGTTAAAGTCACCTAATACTATTTTTATATCGTTCGACGGAAGGGAGTCGAATGTTGATTCTAAGGTGCTGTAGAAATCATCTTTAACTTCGTCGTCTTTGTCTTCCGTTGGGGCGTGGACATTAATAAGCCAAACATTAAAGAATGTTGTTTTAATGCGGAATGCACACAATCGTTCATTAACGGGTTTGAAGTTGGTAACTTGATGTTTAAATTTGTTGTCGACGATAAACGCAACTCCAAACTCCCGGCTTCCCGAAGATTTCCTACTTTTGAAAATTGTGTGCGATCTAATGTCAGTAATCTCGCTACCCACCAATTTATTTTCTTGGAGTGCGATGATGTTTATTTTGTATTTGTTCGCCTGTTCCAGAAGCGCTCTCACTGCTCCTGTTCTGTACAGGGAACGCCCGAATAGTCAATTTTTCGTTTGCGTGGTCGTTGCCGTTGAACCAATTCAGTCCGAGGCGGTGGATCAAGTTTCGAAACTAGGTTGGTTTTCCGGCGATGAGTTGTTAACACATCGCCTAACCCCCAAGCCTGGAGGGCCAGTCCTACTTCTTTATTACACTCTGGCAGGAAAAGGGTGGGAGTTTTCAGCTAGATATGATATGCTGGAGTTCTCGCAGCTATGAATCCAACTATGTCATACATACCTACTTCCTGAGACGCACTGGTGTTCCTGGCCATTCAGGATAACTCCATGCGGAGTTCAACAAGTTGCCAAAAATTAACTTTTCAATATTTTTTGATAATCCTAGTTCCAAAACTAGTTCAATATTCACAGATTATAATGCCGTTTGATTTTTTTATTTGGGATAAGCAGAACGCCCGCAATCGTGGTAACCGAAAAAAAGTTTTTTTTGAAAATGAGTGGCTAAGTTACCATGTACCTCAACAATGTGCGACAATTTCGGGAAAATTTCACAGTTGTATCTTTATTTAGTTCGCCAAAAAAAATCCCCAAAAAAAGCGTAAAAAAAGAGCCTTCACACGGGATGACCCCCTTAAAACTGAGTTGGCCTAGGTCCGAAGGAGCTATTTCGTCATCGAATGACGTTGGCTCGTCAGACGGTGCATCATGCCTACTATCCTAAACACCCTTACAGCTGTAACCAATACAAAAGGTGCCATTGTCATAGTCACCCCCTATCAAAGAAAACGGCAGATTTTTTATTCACGCGGACTATGCGGTACACATTTGAACCCTATTTCCGGAACATGCGTTCGTTGGTAACTTTCGGAAGCTGCTACGTCGATCCACTTAAAAATGTCCTTGAAAGACTGGGAATAGCCATGGCTGATCTGTATCGCTGTGGTGACAAGAATGTTGAACCGACACTGGAACATATAGTGTGTGAATGTTAAAGTCTGGCACGTACCAGATATCGGTACTTGGGGGAAATTCTTTTTGACCGATCTATCAGAACTTGCGATGATACCTTTATGGAGAACTACTCTCTTCATAAAGAAGAGCAATATTTGGAATCAATAGTCACCAGCCCGGTTTATACGAGGGGACCACAATGAATCCACAGTGATCTCTCGTGATGGGCTGTGACACAATGCTACAGTCCACCCTTCTAAACCTAACCTAATCTACCTATCCGGCATCGGTCTGGGTATTACCAGTAGTAATTTTACTACCCTTCTTAATATGACACGTCTACGTTAGATGTGAAAGACCTCACTATTGATAAACCCACAGTTTTGAGGTCTGCAACATCGCGGAAAGTTTTCAAAGTAGTCCAGATGTCCATCTGCCGTGATATAAAGGTGTTGCCCTGCTCCTCTTTGTGTTATTTTTAATACTTCTCTTCATACTGGAGTATTTCCCAGCTTGTGGAAATATTCTATTATTTCACCCTTGTTTAAAAAGGGCAAGAAGAATGAATTGTGCAGTTATCGGCAAATCGCTAAACTTTCTACTGTTGCGAAGTTATTTAAGGCTGTGGTTTCTGATGTGTTGTATTTCCATTGCAAATCTAGTATTAGCCCATTTCAGCATGGTGTTTTCAAGAAAAGAAACTTGATGGAGTTGTCGAATTTCACGATTCAAGTAGTTGAAGCAGGAAACCAGGTTGGTTGCATTTATACCTATTTCAGTAAAGCTTTTGTCAAACTGAACCAGGCCAGTCCTCCCTTAAATTTTCATCAAATGGGTTGAATCATATTTAACTCATCGTACCCAAAAGGTGGGTCTCTTCCGACTATTCCCAATACTTCCGGCGTGCCGCTGGGTAGCAACCTTGGACCACTATTATTTATTTTATTTGTTAACGACATGAGTTTGGTAATTACATGTTCAAAGATTCTTCTTTACGCTGACGATGCGATAATTTTTCGTGCAATCGCAAACACGAACGATAATATCTTACTGCAAAGTGATCTGCAGCGATTCTTCGATTGGTGCACCGTAAATGGAATGCCGCTTCATGTTGGCAAAACAACAATATCTTTTTCATGGCAGAAAGTCTACTTGCCTTCACTTATGGAGTAGACAGAAATGCTTTACAAAAAATTAAAAAGGTACGGGATCTAGGCGTTCATTTTAATAATTCATTTAGCTTTGATGATCATATTGACTATGTTTTCAATAATGCTACTTCTACATGGGGCTTCGTTAGAAGATGGTGTAAATTTAATGACCCCTATATCACCAGAATCCTGTACTGTGCACTCGTTCACTTTGGTCTTGAGTCTGAAGATTCAGTCCAGAGAAGGTTTCTGAGGTTTGCCCTCAAAGATCTGCCTTGGTTCGACCCTTTATGTCTCCCCTCTTACGTTTTAACAGCTTCATTCGCTGTTAAGGTAATATTAGGCGAAATAGACTCTTCACATCTATTGGAAGCCCTCTCTTTTAATGTTCCTTGCCGGCCCTTGAGAGATTGTGAGTTTCTTAATCTTCCAAACCATCATACAACTATAGCCAGCACGAGTCGATTACGTATTATTAACTCTCTTTACGGATCAATTGATTTCCATCTCGGTTCAGCCAGATAAAGTCAGCTTTGTTGAGGAAGTGGTTTTTTTTCTTTATGTATGTTTTGGCTTTGATTTTTAGCTGTATATGTAAATCTTAATTGCCTAAGCAATGCAATCATTGTATTGATGAAAATTTAAATAAATAATGAGTGGGTATCACCACTACCTCCTGAAATACTGAAAAAGGAAAAGTGTACGCAACGCAAAATAGGTTTCGGCTGAACTTGTGAAAGAGCATTAGTTTGCCGATTTACGGTAGCAAGTTTTGTATTTTATAAATTAACTTATTTTCATTAAGCGATTTTTATTTTTTTTTGTAATGCCACGTTTTAGTAAGCTTGACCGTCTTCGAAGTAGCTACCAATGCCCGAATTATGTAAAAGTTCTTTTGTAGGTCTATTCACTGGTATGTCTCCGAATTCCATACAATAGTCGAACTTCAATAACTCGAATCACCATTTCAGTTTCAGTTCAAATTGTCAAGAATTCGAGTTATCAAATGGCATGGCACTTTTTTGTAAACGCTTTTTGCCACACAATTTGGTTCGAGCTACCAACGTTCAAGTTGATATTATTCAAATTTGTTCATGGGACATTGATTGGACCTTTTAAGTGGAACTTTTTGCGGGATGGGAGTATGCAGGAAAAGGTAGCGATTGCCTTATTTGAAATATTTTGGTTCCATTTATCTCAAGAAGTTGAAACTTATAATTTAAAAATGGAGCCCTGATAGTGAAACCATTTGAAAAATAGTCGACACGGGTGGAAGGAGGGTGTTGAGGGCTTAATAATGTGTCCGAAGAGCAATACTCGAGACATTCTAAAATCCAATCATTCTGAACAGTTCATGCCACAAGGTTCAACCTTCTCTGTGAATGTTGGGGTCTAACTCATTGTCACTTTCAGCAGTGATCAAGTGAACTATAAAAATTCTGGACCAGTTTGTAGCAACCCTTTAGCTCCTACTTTTCTCTGTGTCCAACTTTATTTGTATCAGATGGATTCGCGGAATGCAGACTTTAGAGTAGCTTGATGCAATTTAATTGTTATAGAGCGTTTTCAACGGAAAAAAGTAGAACGGTAGACGGTAGAAAAAAGTCCACAAAAAAAGAGTTTTCCTTAATTTAACCTGCATACCATGTTTTTTATATTCAATCAATTTTATTGCAATAAAAATGAAGCTCTTAACGGCCTATTGTTTATAGTTAACATAACTTAAATCTGTAAGCCTTTTAGGAAGCTATTTAAGCGGTTTAAACGAAGGGAAAATCTTCAATCGCTTGAAACTGAAACCAAGTTACACCAAGGAAAATTCCAAAATTATTTTTCACTTCGCAGTTTCAATTTAGCTTATGGGTTTATCACAGAAAAACAATATCATGGGTACAGCTGCAGAGTGAGCACTGTTGCATCCATTCCTCAGCATCTTAGAACGTGGCTACTCCCAACTTTTCTAATTATTTCCAACCATCAATTGAATTTATTCTTTTCCAGAAAACGTTAACTTCGGCGAAGATTGTTCCAGCAGTCCGGCATCGAGTCGCTACAATCCATCGTTCACTCACGACAGTCACCTTCTCGACGAACACGGCTCGCCGAAAAAGAAACAACGCACCATGCTTAGCGGCAACAAGCAAATCGATCAGCGCCTTCACAGAATCATCGATTACATTATTCGGGATTTTATCGATTCGTGGTTTTGTTCGCTATCCGATAATAAGGAGTTCAGCGAATATCGAGTTCGAAATTGTATCGAAGAGTGTGTCACAAACATTTGCAGTCGTGCCAAAAATATCCAATGGATTCCCCTGATGACAACAAAACTTATTGATAATGTAGCAAATCACACACGCTTTTATAGGCTCGCAAGTCAGGCAATTAAATCGCAGAACAGTGAAAAGGTAGCCATGAATAACGAAAAACTCTCGCCACAGCGAAAAAGTAAAAAATCACAACATAAGAGGAATAAAAGCGACACAGACTTGGAATGGTATTTCGGTAATTATATAAAATTTTAAAGTTCTGGGAGGAACTTTACAAGTGTCGATTAAATTTCAGGCTCGAATGCAACGCAAAAGAATGTAGCGAACTCAAAATTCTATACGGAAACTGTCGATGAGAAGGTTCTAACCAATCCAGAAACAAATTTGCTCATGGCGTTCTTTCATCAATGTGATACTTATAAAAAGGAATGTTTAGACGAACTTGAACTAGAAAGTATGTCCTGTCTTTAGCCTAGGTTTCAAAGCACAATTAAATCTAAATATCTCTCAAAATCATTGCAGAATATTTAACTCAAATAATGGAATCGATTCTCTACTTTACTCTACCGGAAGAAGATTTCGCTTGCATTCCGTTGCGTACTTTTTTGAGTACTCTTCTGGCTAATGTTTTGTTGAAACCGTTCCTTGACATGGTTTCGGACCCGGACTTCATTAATTTACAAGTAGCCAAAGTGGTAAATGATTTGTATTTTTCGTTGAAAATTGCAATAAGCCTAAGTTTCTCTTTTTTTCATAGTTCGCTAAAGAACCCCCACCGGTCGAGTACTTTATCAAAGCGTTACGACAAAGTACAGATCTTTCAGAATTGCGTGCATGTCGCCAACTAATTACAAAACACATGAATCTTGTGAGTAGAATTTTATTTGATATTAAATTTCGTGTTGTGGACACCGTCAATCTATTCCTTTGCAGAAGTACAAAGACCACGCAGCTAGTGCTGAACTGTCTAGTTTAAAATATACACAAAAACTGATTGATCTACGAATCAATTTTCTTCAAAGCAATAAGGACATTCAACATGTCGAAACAAGTCGATTAGCAACAAAATTGCCGATTTTATCACTGGACGAGCTCCTCTTTAAAGAATTGGCGCAATATTATTTTTTGGACTATTTGAGCGTTTTGAATTTACAAAAGTATGTGATTTTTTATGTGAAAGCAAATGGTTAGTGTGTAATTGGTCTTTTATCGAACGCACATAATCCGGTTTAAAATGTTTTTTCATTGCAGATTGGAAATGTATGTCGAGCCAACATTTGTCCGATATACAGTCGAATAAAACGAGAAGTTCCAGAGAAGAAATGTACAAAAGTATAAGGGAGAAAGCGTCGGAAATTTTTAAGGAAGTAAGTAGCGTAAAAAATTGTAGAGCTGTGAAGAAGAAATTTTATACAGTCTAATTTTGGAACAAAAGTAAACAAGGCAACAATACAAGTCTTGATTTCACATGCAATGAACTTTAAACTGGTATGGGAACGCCAAAAAACACTATGTCCTCTTAGTTTCAAAACGTACTTGGTTGATAGAGCGTAGCCAAATTGACAGTGGTTAAAACAAACAGTTGCCGCGATAGGGGCTGCACCTCTATCCTAAAACTATTAACTAGCTACCATGAGAAGTGGACATGTTGGTTAGTTGGCTTAAGGGGGGCGATACATGTAAACGCCTGAATTTAGACCGTTTTTCAGAGGCTTATTTAAAATAGAAGGAATAAATGAATCGTTTTGAAAGTGATCATGTTTATTCATTACATATTAAAATACAATAATCTGATTTTATTTAATTTTTTTTTCAAAATGGTCGCCGTAGTAACCAATCTCCTGAGACCCTCGCGGCGAAAGGTATCAATCGGCGGGATTTTTAGCATCAGTTACAGCAATCTGAAATCAAAAAAATGGGTTGGAGTGTGTTTATTAAACATGTATCTTCTAGTTGAACCAAGAAAAAAAAAAAACCAAAAAATCGTGAATTAGCACGTCTCATAAAAAAAAGTACGATTTTTGACCCTTTTTTTCGACAGTTTTTGGGTCAAAAACGCTAAATTTTGAAAATTTTTTTGGCATTTTTGAGGTTCAACTAGAAGCTTATACTATAGAGAAAACGTGTGCCAAGTTTCATAAGAATCGGTTGAGAACTTTTTCAGCTATCTTGCTCGCCAATTTAAAAAAAAGTCATCTCGAGAAAAACGCGTTTAAGTCCTTCAGTACGTTCATAGTACTCGTTTTGTTTTCTCAGCTCTTCTTGACATGCTTACCCGGGTCTTCAATACAAAAGGCTCCAAGGTCATACATCCGAAAATCCAGGTAGCGAGAGTCGAGCGCTCCAGTACGGACTCAATAGCGCTCGAGCGTCAAGTTGAGGCGGAGCACTTAAATGAGTTTTTAATCGATAAATAATGCGAATTTCATTCTAAAACTTTACAAACATATTTTTTATATGTTAATTTAACTATGTATGCAAAAAAAAAAACTCGAATTTTTGAAAATTTTACATGTATCGCCCCCCTTAAGTGGCAGCGCTGCCCTCTAGGCGGAGCTCAATTAGCTCTCTCATTTGTCTCGCTCATTTGTGTCCTGGCAGCTGCGGCAGTATGCATTAAACGGAATGTCCAATTTGGCAGCATGATCCCCAATTGGTGACCCGTACTGATCTGCCCGAGTGTTGTATAGAAGTTCGTCTGACTTGGCTCGGTTGTAAGATGGCCACATCTTCCTGGATATGACGCAGGTGGTTAGGCTTTTCCATCTTTTCTGCTGATTGGAAGTGGGGGAGTATGTCTCTTTTGACAACTCCTAACGGAACGTGGACTAGCTCTCCAAACGAGCCGGGAAGAGCGGAGCCCTTCTTGGCCAGTTCATCAGTCCGCTCATTTCCCACTATATCTCTATGTCCCGGGACCCAGAGCACAGTAACTTTGAGCCGCTCCGCTAAACCGGCTGGGTCACTACGGCATTGTTGTACCAGTTTAGAGGAGATGGTAGCCGAATCTAGTGCTTTGATTGTGGTTTGGCTATCGGTGAAAATAAAGATGTTTCGTTTTGGCGATAAGTCGTGTTTCAATGCCCGACAAGTCTCACGGATCCCCAGTATCCCCGCCTGGAAGACGCTAGCGTGGTCCGGTAGGCGGTAGGACTTAGCGACATTATGTGTATCAGAGAATATTCCTGCCCCGATCCCGCAGTCCATTTTTGAACCGTCGGTAAATATTATCGTGTCGAAGTCTGTTTCCACCGCACCGTTCTTCCACTCCTCTCTAGTTGGGAAACCAACAGAGAAGCCTTTCGTGAAGCTCAGTTTGGGGGTGGGTGATGTAGTCAGTCGGTGACGTAATAGTCTAAGCACTTCACATTCCAATCCTCTCGCACATACACAGCAATGCCATCACACTTATTTAATTTACTCACTCGTTCGAAGATTTTGAAACCGTCAATTGGAAAATAATTTGTTCTTTCTTCATTCATCCAGGTTTCAGTAAAAACTAAAATATCGAAGTCAACTTTCAAATCATCAAATAATAACAAGAGCTCCTCATAGTGTTTAGGTAGACTCCTAACATTCATACAGTAAACTTTAAAAGAAAAAACAGAATCATGCTCAAAAAATTGTTTACAAACAAAAGAATTTTTCAATCGCATATTGTGCTGTTTTTCTAAGCCATTAAAAAAATAAAATTAATTTATAAAATTAAAACAAAAATTTAAGAGAAAAACCTAGATTTCTACTCTAACCTTTCTAATGTTTCCGTACATTTAATTTTGATTGCTGTGTCGTTTTCAGTTTTCCTTGCGAATACTTGGTTATTTCTAACCCATATATTTTTATAATTCATTAGTTGTGTTTTGGCTTGCTTCAGAAGAGTCGCAGTAGTTGGTGTTAGATGCTCAGAGATATACACTCGTCCTTCACCTAGTTCTCTGTTTACAATTTTTGCATCGATGCCTGGTCCCGTATTTAGCCGCTTCATTGATGATTTTTAGCTTTTCAGAAATGAATCGCGTGAAAGTCTCCTCGTGAAACGGACTATTATGTTTCCCGGCTGTTTGGAACTGCTATGCAAACGGTAGGCTTGACTCAAGTCGAGTTCGTTCACCTGGGTATCGATGAATTTGGCAACTGCTAGTACTATCGCAATTAAATTTTCGTTTGCTGTCTCCATTTACTCCACTTATTAAAATATTTTCGCGACGTAGATCAGTTTGCATATTATCGACACAAATTGTTAAACGGTTTACCTCCTTCTTTAGCCCAATGTTTTCGTCTTTTAATCTCTGCAGCTCCAAAATAGCGAAACCTCTTTGCGTTATCCTTTAACCTCGAAAGTTTCCGCGCAAGTGGATGTTAGCCAATGTTCAGCTCATTCCCCAAAAATAAGCAAGTCGAACCCTGCAAATTACCGTGCTTTGGAGACCGCTTTCTACCGCATAATCACATGCTATTTGAATGCTAATCACTTGATTCCGTTCTTGTCGTTCTCGTACTTTCACGGTTAATGTAGCGATGAATTACGTTGCTTAATTCCACCTCCTTATATTTTTCCTCATGGCACTCTGTCCCATTTTTTCACGCAAGGTCGTACGACGCAATTATGGAAATATATCACCATCTTCTGTGTTGCCTGACCAGTTTAGTCTTCAGTGTTTCAAAACATCCTAAGGCACAATTCCACAACTCTCTAAATACCGTTTTATTTCTCCCTCCATCAACTAAGGTTTAAACTAGCCCCTTAAGTTCTGACAAGTTCTACCATAAAATCGAATTTAGAACCCGTTTGGAGATGTTTTCCTTTAGTTTCTTCAAGATATGTCCGATCCTTTGCACTTGGTCTGCTCAATCATGCCCCAAATATCGTCGTTGAATATAACGTGTGACCAGAAAATCCCCAAGCTGTTGCGAAAACATGGGTTAACAAAAGTCTGGAATTTTCGGATTTTACGCAAGATTTAAATACACCAGAATGGCTAGAGAAGCCCGAGCCAAACGAGCTTCGTTGTTACAAGCTTGCACAACTTTTTGAATCCCTCCATTCAAGCTGTTATTGCTTCCAAGGTGGCAGTTACAGTTCTTTATTTCGCCGGATTCGTTAATTTTTCTGAAAGATTTCAATCCTTTGCTCTAGGACTTGATCAGTTTTGATTTTTATTTATTTGTGCTCATTTCCTTTACAGTATTTACAAAAAAATGCAGAAAATTGTCTTGAAGTCGACGCCGGTCTCGTTGAAGCCTTGTCAATAAAACTGAAAGATTACATGCTACCACCGGACAGTAGCTGGTTCGATTCTATTTGCAAGTTTGTGTATGAGAAACTGAAGGTAAATTCAATTGAAATTTGTGATATTGTCTTACTAACCGCGCCACTTCTAGAACGAAGACATCTTCCTTAATAAATTCTATCAAAGTCCAGCATACAAACGCCTTCTCTTAGAGCTCGAATTCGTCGGTCAAAATAACGATCCCGACATTGATAATCCCCTACAAAACTACTCGGAAACCGGAAGCGATTCGAATTCGGGTGATATGAATTTCGACGATGATATGATGGGCGTGGACATAATTGCCAGTAAACCCGAAGAAACATTACTGAAGCCGGATCTTCTCGAAATCACTGGCTTTAAACATTCCCGTTCGCATAGCGATTGTACCGGAATTGTTCCCAGTTTTTCGGATCTGAACTTAAAAAGTACAAACGATAAGGCAGCTATAGACCTAATAGATGCTAGTAAATTAAAAATTGAAAAAGAACCAGAACGTGCCAAGAGTGCACCGTCACGATCGCCAAATCCAGAAATACAAATCGCAAACAAGCAGAGAATTACAGCGAAAATTATCAATACGGCAATATTGTGCGAGGGCCAGTATGCCGTCTATGCGATTCAAGTTGTCATCATCGAGGATAATCAGCAGAAAAGCTGGCACATTTATCGAAGATATTCGAAATTTTTGGAATTGAAAAAGATTCTGATCAAAAAGTATCCGACCGTTTCGAAAATTCCATTTCCGGCGAAGAAAACATTCCAGAATACGCAGCGATCGGTTTTGGAACATCGAATGGTCCTTTTGAATGATTTTCTTTCGGTTGTGTGTAACTGGGCCGAGGATAACGACGATTTGATGAGAACGATGCGAGAATTTCTCGAACCCGATACCGACGATAGGAAAATTCATGGTGGCGTTGTGATACGAACGGTACGTGGACCTAGTTTTTATGAATTTTCGGCGTCTAATTGTTGTTGGTTTTTTTTTTGTTTTGCTTAGATTGAAACAATTGTTAATCCGTTGAAAACTGGAATGCGGACAATACGAAACATGCCCGATACACTTGTTGGTGGTTTTTCGAAAATTCTTCTGGGTAAAGGACCGCTGAAGGAGCCATCATTCTTCGAAATCAATTACTTGGAGGTTCGCTCGAATTTTTCGTCAATGTTTTCTTGTTAATAACAGTATAGATCCTTTACAGCAATCATCCGAATATCCGGCACTTGCAGCTGCTCTTCATCTTCTCGACGAGGTTTTCGATCTGCAGGCCCGGTCACAATGGCTACGACGAGGCATTATCAATCGCCTGTTGGGTGCACCTTGGGTTAGTCAGACTGCCAACAAGAAAATCATACAAGGAGCAAAGTCGTTGATTGAAGTCGACAAAATCGATCATTTACTAGGTGCCATATTGTAAGTTTCAATTACAAATCAAATTGGGATCAAACGTAACTCTCTTGTCGATTGCAGAAGCAGCATTTGGCCCGAAGGAAAGAAAATGCGACGTGCTACACCACGCGAAGATAACACCAAGCTGCGGACAAGAGTTGCTGCCAAAATGGCTTTGTTCGCTCTATTGTCGGACGATTTGAAGCATGTCGTCGGATCGGAGACAACTCGATCGGGCCTATTGAGCTTCTTTACGTTGTGGCAACAGAAAAAATTGAATTTAAGATTGGCGCTAGTTTTGCTCAACGATATTTTGACGACATTGTATCGGGTCGATAGCATGACGAAACATGTGAAAGAATAGTTTTCTTCGTTCAATCGGATTAGCCGTAAATTGTAAATGATAATTGGATTTGGTTTTCTAGAGAAACTTTAATTCCATTCTGTATATTTTTGTGCAATAAATTTAATACTCTATCTATCTATGCCTATGTGGAAGCTAAAATTCAAGTATTTTTTTATTGAACGGTTTATTTTTTTTTTAAGGATACCGAACTGGACTTAGGTGGTTAGCCTTTAATACACTGTAGTGTAAAGTCCAGTCAGCTTATGGATGCGAGCTCGGAAATCGGACCGAGTATGGCAGTGTACTAGTACGTATTAATAATTTGTTTAGTGCTGTTTGGTTGTGATATGATTTACCAGAAGAGCAATGTTGCCTATAACAAATCAACTACTGTTTGGTAGCTCTGATGGTGTTTGTGGATCTGATAAGAATGTAAAATAAAATCTTTTTTTTTCTTATCGCTCAGCCTTACTCCGCCAACATATCGAAAAGTGTATTTAGCATATTGCTGGACTGACTGCTAGAAAGTTGCTTGCAGTAGAAATTGATCTTCTCTCTGGAACAATAGCGGCAAATTACAGCGACAATTTCGCTTGATTGTCAATATCAAGCCGTTTTAATTGAAACGCTGTTACCATTTGCATGCAGACAATTATTCTATGATTCAGGAAATGTAATGGCACACACGTAATCAAGTGATTAGCTTATCAACGCCAATTGCGATACGATGGTATTCCTACCGCCAAAAGCTGACTTCCGTGGTAGCTACGATTGTTAGGATTAACAGCTTGAATCCTATGAGACAAAAATGAAAACTAGAAGACGATCTGACCTGGAGGCCATCGATGATGTTGATGACAATATAATTCAGTGGAGATAATTTTAACACCCTGATAATTCCAGGTTTTTCGGGTAAATTTTGGTATTTTGTCAAAGATATTTCAAAATTGATTTATTGTGTAGATCGCAAATATTCGCTTGAACGCAAAAGGGTATGGCACTGTGGCGCACCTGTGATGCTGGAGTGCCAAACCGGCCAGCGTCGCCGGCGGCTGGGGAGATACGTTGTACCGGCGGCGTTACAGGCGAGCGTGGGCGGGCTATAGCGCTCACACGTCGCGGATCCTTGAAGTCGCCTGCGTCCGGGGGCGGGCGTCGTGTCAGGTGTTGACACTAATCGCTTGCGTCCGGGGCGAACGTGGAGAGCTACGTCGCAGCAATTGGAATCGCCTGCGTCCGGGGGCGAGCGTTGTGTTCGGCTTTAGCAATAGTCGCCTGCGTCCAGGGGCGAACTTTGCTCAGCTCTGAGAAGAGCTGTTGAGGTGTGCGGTTCCAAATTCTACTCTTCCTTATACTTGATTTGAGTTCTGATAAGAACTGAAATCGTGTTTAAGTATTCCTTACTCTTTTATACCAGGTCTCAGTTCTGATAAGAACGCGACTTGCTATATCGTCGTGTTGCGCGAAATAAAACGCCCGTTTGGCTTGGCTCTAATTCATTACTAAAATTTTATTTTTTTAACTATTTATAAACATTGAAATAACAATTGGTTAATCCCTACTTATACTCTTTAGTGGTGCTAAGTGCATTGCTACAAATTTTAATTTCTAATATAAAAGATGACCTAACGGTCAATTTGGGATGCTAAGTGCATTTCGACAAATTTCAATTTAAATACGAGTACAAAAGATGACCTAACGGTCAATTTGTGATGCTAAATGCTTTTGCGATAAATTTGGTACGCAGATATTGTGAGCCATTTAGCTGGACACAGTGGAGTCCATCTAAATGTCCCACAGGCACTTTACAGCAGAGTGAATTAAATAAATATAACCAATGTATTCGACACGCCTTGCGGATAGTCTGGTCAGACGTTATCTCTAATTTCGATCTTTGAAAGACGAGTGAACAGTCAAGGATAGTTATTGGGATTCAGAGCCAATTGAAATTCACAAGGAAGAGTAGGAATTGTTCATAAAATAATTTAGAAAATTAGAAACTCAAACTTTGTTTTCTAACTTCTTTATAATGCGACATCAAATTATCACCTCCAAAACGTTAGGGTATTTTCCCGACAGTATTCAGTATTGAAAATAGAGATATAGATTTGTCGGAGTTAGGACTGGTTGCTACCGCTTTTCAGCTGAATCGTTGCCCTGTACCATTGGTTCGAGTCGAAGAACGACTGGCTGCCACTTCGATTTCTCGTCTTTTTATAGGAATCAAAATTACAACCAACGTAGTTGAACTAGATAAAAGTTTGTGTGGATTGTTTTTGGCCTGAGTTACTGTGTCGCAAAACATCTCTCCACAGGTCAACCTAGCTGATATGTGCATTTGGGGACACAAGATATGGTATATGTTAGTTATCCCATTACCATAGTAGTAAATTTTTTTTATAGGCCTTTTCTTCAGTTTCTTGCTCAAAAACGAGTCTGAAAAAAAATTTTGCTAAACGACGTTCTGAAATTTATGGCGTACTATGTGAATTGTTGTTTGAAAACTATTCCACGTTATTAAGGTACCTTCAATTTTTATGTTTGGCGTCTGGTGCTTTCAATTATATCAATTTTAAAATTACAGAATAAATATTCAAAACCATGGGTTCTACAAAATTTCCTGAATTTTCCAGGATTGTGGCCACTCTTTACAATTGACAGTCAGCCAATCACATAGGCTGCTGGATATCGTGACTGCGGCATGTTTATCTTCTCGAGACCTTAGAATCACAAGGTTTAAATCCTCATTTAAAAAAAATGACCGATATCTAAAAATATAGAAACCTTTAAGCGTTCTTCAAAGTGAAGCAGCTTACAGTGCTGTATCTTCAACGATTTTGCAGTTACTTAATTTTGTCTGGTCCACAAAAACATATACATACAACAGTTAATATTATATTAACTGTATATAAGCATTACTTCAAAACCAATGATAACGATTATTATTTTTATCATTGTTTTTGGGATTGATTTCACGGAAATAGTACGAGTATTTCAATTAAGTTAAAATTGCACAGAAAAGTGTAGATTCATTTCCATAAGCTTTCTACTTGTTAATATTCTTAAGCCATGAGCTCAAAAATAACGTCTTAGACAATCTTGGTTGTCAGCCTATTTCTGTTCTCAGTTGCTGTCGCTCCGGCTTTAGAAAATAGGCGCCCAGACGGTACAGATGTTCCAAGTATAAAGTGCAGTATTTTCTTGCCACGTTGTAGAGCTTCAGGTATACTGCTTTCATTTCTTCCCAGGCATCAATTGGATTTTGTTGTAGGCCTATTACTGGAGCATTTAAGAAAAATGATAACTCATCTTCAGGTAGGTTTGGTATTGAATCGATGGTCTTCCCCTTTTTTTATGTACTAATGCCTTGTGAGCACCTCATAGGTCAAATTCGTCACCTGAAACCGAGGCAGACGTTTCGCCCGAAGTGTCGATACTTTCTGACATATTAACGTTGTCCATTTCAAGCCGAAGGTTACTTGGTTTGTGAAAGAGCTACAGGGCTATTACAATTAATTTTCTTAAACCTTGGATCTGATAGTAGAAATGTTTTCTCTGCCTAACCGAATAGTCGTTCATACTCCGATATAGCATTTTCTTTTAATTTTCTAGCAGTTGCGTAGTGACAAATTATTATAATTTTTTCAAGTGTTGGCGCCCGCAGTGAATAAGCGGAATTATCTGGCTCAACGTAGCATACTTCTCACCACTGATTTGATTCGTCATCGCTTCAAATGGTCGCAAAATGGAAAGTATTTCAATTATGTCTTCTTTTTCCCTTAGCGTAATCATGAAAGGGGCATCTACGCGGTTCAGCATGATCTGACTTACATATGGTATCAGTTTAATTAAACGCTCCAACATATAAAAACAAGAGTTCCATCTAGTCTTTATGTCCAAGAGAAGCTTCATCATGTTTCCCTCCGGTACTCCGGCGTTCGATTGCTTCTTCTTAAGCTTCTTCGTAAGCATTAACGTGACGTTTCATCCAAGTAACAATATTTCTGCATTTTTTGATGAGCTCCTTCACTTCAGGAATTTTCAAAGATTTAGTGTATGCGCAAAACAAGGTACATGTTTCTGCTTACCAAATTGGTCGTTTACTGCTTTGACTATGTTAGCACCGTTTTCAGCTACAAAACATACTATTTTTTCATAACTTATTATACAAGACGGTCTTTAATTATCTTGCAAAATAAAAAAAAGCTTCTTAAATTCAAAACACTGGTACGTTGTACCTCGTAAAAATCTTTTCAAATTAAAAGATTCACTTATTTTAGGAAAACTGGCTTTCCGGATAAAATACTGTTTATTTTTAATTTTGCGTTCCGATAAAGAACAAATGAAACGCGATTGAAGAAAACGTTATTTTCGGTAATTAGATCAGTGTGGCCGGTACTGATTGACTTTGAACATGAATATGGATGAGAAAATATAAATGAACACGAAGCTGTTAAGTGAGAATTGCGAAAATAAGCTAGTAATTAAATTTTTTTTTGTTATCGAAATAGAAGAAAATATCTTACGAATACAAAAAAATCTTCTACATAGCAATCAAAGTCTTCGGTAACGCTAAAAATCTTCAAATTGAAGAAAAATCTTCAAATCTAGCATCGCTGCTACTACTCAAGATAGATTCTCGAATCTCTCATTGAATCCAATTTTAAGGACTCTCTTTTGGTTGTTACTCGAAACTGAAAGACAGTGAAGAAATTTCAAAGTCGTAGACTAAGACTAATCATTCATTATACGACCACCTAATCTGTAAGCACAAAAAGAACGAACTTGTACGAAAATCATGTGTGCCTTTCAAAAGAAGTCGTGTGTTCTGAGTCATTCGGCACCTGCCAGGCCTATGGCCGAGTCCCGATTTGGGCTGTCGCGCCATAGATGATGACCTGTAAATACGTGCGTCTATCAACAACAAAAAAAAAACTCGAAATTTATTTAATTTTAAAAAAATATGTTTTTCTGTATATTTTTCTTTCCAAAATAATATTATAATTATCAAAATAATAAAAAAAACTATAGAAATGGATGTCAGCTTTTATGTTTAGCATAAAAACATTTTCTTTACGGTATACCTATAATAACTAAATTTATTCCTATTTACATTACATAACTGAATTCTTACGAAATAATATAAAAAAAACTATTTATCCTTCTTTCATTCTTTCTTTCCCCTTTTTATATGTATATATAAATTTTTAAAGTTATCTTAATGATTATTATGTATACAATAAAAAAAAACATTTAAAAATATTCTGTTTATATTATCAGAAAAAAAAACGAAAATGATAATAATCAAAAATTTAAAATATCAAAATTATAAGTAGATCTTACATAAATGTAATTCCTGCAATTTTTTATACTCTATTTTTTTATAACTGGTTCATTGTTTGTCGTTTTATTTATTTATATATTTAATATGATATTATATTCGAATTTAAAATTAATTAATTAAGTATTACATTTTTTTTTATTTCACAGTATGCATCCTTGAAAATTAAATTGGTATTGGTTTGAAAACAAAAAACTAGAACACCAAAATCTAGAGCAGTACATTATTTTTATTTATTATCTTTATTTTTTTTTTGTATTTTCTTTTTAATGTACATGGGATAAAAAATAAAAATAAATGCTCCATTTATGGTAAAATTGTTCGGCTTTTTTTCATCTTTTTTCTTATTGTAATAAATTTATGTACAGAATAATATTTAAGGAATTCCGAAATTGTGATTGAAAGTAAAAAAAAAAAATATTGTGGTCTAGTCTAAGATTTAAACACTAAAATCACTTTTATCGAAATAAAATTGGTAATTTTCGTGTTGTTTTATTTATTTGTTAATACGTTTAATTTTACTTTATGGTTTATGAGAGCTTCGATAATGTCATATTTTAATTGTGAAGTATGTCGTTAATTTTAATATGAAATGTAGTTTGATTTATTTTTTAACGGTTTAGACAGACGATGGAGTTTACAAATGATTAGCTAAGGCTACACGCTAACTTGTCGGAGCGGGTCTAGTAGTGTCAAAGTGCAAATGAACTGAGAGTTGTAGGTTCGATCACAACTAGCTTATAGCCTGTGATTGCTGAATACAAAATTATTTTCGAAACAGCAACGTGGCTTGGTGCACCCTAAACGAGTCATACAACTAATAAACAATCCTGAGTGGGCTTAGTGGCAACAACCAGACACCACCAGAGAATATGGGTTCGAATGCCATTTTATCTTAGAAAAAAGATGCTAAAGGCACGTATACACTAGCAACTAACTTGCGACAATTGTTCATAGACTAATTTGCTGCGATATTAACACTAACTGCCAAATTGTAGCAATTTCACTCTAGCAAGCAGTTCGACAAAAATCTTGCAACCACTAGGACGTGTACGCATGTCTCTCGTGTGTCAATTCTCAATACAAAAACGTCGCGTGGTACATCCAACGTCGGAACCGATCGGAAATTTCTTCCGCGATTTCAACTCTCGCAAGTATACGTGTACTTTCACAACTCACTGGAAAAGGCAAGCATTTGCTGGCTAGAGCTAAGACTTGGGCAAACGCGCTTTTGGAATCGTGTACACAAAAAGCAATAAATGTCTGAGAGTGAATTTAGCAAGTTTTACTTGCAAGTGTCCACGGGCCTTACAACCATGAGCTGTACCAACTCTTCAAGGAGCCAGACGCTTCAACGTTCATCAAACTACGTAAACTGCAGTGGGCTGGCCATGTAGAGCGGATGGAAGACAGAAGAATCCCCAAGCGTGCTTAAGGCAAAGCGAGTGGTAACAGGCCAGTAGGCAAACCACCCAAGCGATGGGAAGACTCAGTTCATGAAGACAGCAAAGCCATCTTTAAAATTAGCAGCTGGAGGACGCGGTCTTTGGACGAGACGATTGGAGGCGACGACTTCAGGAGGCTAGGGCCCGACTTAGGCTGTCGCGCCATTGATGATAATGAAA
The DNA here is from genome assembly GCA_951812415.1 of Beris morrisii. Taxonomy (NCBI): domain Eukaryota; kingdom Metazoa; phylum Arthropoda; class Insecta; order Diptera; family Stratiomyidae; genus Beris; species Beris morrisii. The sequence goes on along the minus strand of OX638312.1, from coordinate 112,190,045 downwards.
TTGGTTAAGGCAAGTCGAAACTGGTGGAGAGGTGTGGTCTCCGGCCACATCTATTTGAAGACGGAGAACTAAACTCCCATTCCATTTGACTCCAGGTTGTTGCACAGCAACTCCAATCGGATGGAAATTCAATCGTCGGTCACTTTTTTCACACTTTTTCCTACAGTTGTTAATCCATTCTAAAAATTTGTTTCTCTACATTTCAGAGTTTGTGATGACGACATACAAATTGCTTAAAATTTATGGTATTGGTATAAAAATATCGTTTTTTTATTACTATTAATATTTAATGCGTTTTTTTTTCTTTCTTTCTCTCTATCTCTCGATAATATTTTTATATTGCTTAAAAAATGGTCTCTAAGAATTATTCTAATATAATTTGTTTTAAGTTAATTTAATGAGGTGATTTTGTTTTTCATATTTTTCACGGACTCGATTATAACATTAACTAACGGTTCTTGTATATTCTGTGGGTTTATTTTATTTTGTTTACATTGTTTTATTGTTATTCGCCACTTAGAAATTTGAGTAATTTATGATTTTGGTGAATTATGTTCGGGTATATTTTCATTGCTTATAGTTTATTACATGTTTTTTTTTTGTTTGGATGTTTTAATTTTACTGATTGATCGATTTAGAATTGCATTTATGGTCGTTTTTGTGTTTACTTTTTGATATGTAGGCAGTTCACTTTTACGACTCATTTGATATATTAAAGCTGTTCGTTCGATCGTATTTATTTATAAATAGTGAATCAACAACTAGATTCTGTTTCAATTTTTTTGTGAGCGAAAAGGTTTATTGGATGATTGTACGATTGGAGTTTTCCTTCAAAATTACAACCTGCTTCGCACTATTCAAGTATGGGGGGTACAGCTGTGATGGAGCTAGTTTTGAGTCGCGAAAAACTAAAGGATAAAACAGAACACCGACTTGACTTCGATAGCACTTCAAGGTCGAACTTCGTAGCAATCATTAGAATAGATCATTGTATTCCGATGACCACAATTGCAACTTCAGCAGAGCATCAATGTGACTTCGAAGTCAGTGATCTCACTCTAATTTCCAATGTTTCGGTAGCCGTCGACCTGACACACACCAATTAAACGCTGAAAACCGATTCTTCGTATTATCAGTAAGTACAGTCTTAGAAGTAGCATTCAAATGCGAGACATGCCTGTGGACAAAGAGATATCGCTTCGAAATCCCTTTCAATTCCATGGTCTGCGACAGAGAGAACTGGGAAAGGGACCCACCGCAGTTCGGACCGGATAAAATTGTATGGTATACCGATGGAAGGCACCGAAGCTGGCATAAGCGGACCCCGCGCCAGGATAACGGAATCCTTCGGTGAATATTCCACCGTTTTCCAGACGGCGGTCCATGCTATATCCACGTCCGTAGAAATAAACCTCGCAAGGGGTTACTCAAATAAGAACATAGTCATTCTCACAGATAGTCAGGCAGCGATAAAAGCCTTGACTGCACACACAGTAAACTCAAAACTGGTGTGGGAATGCCAAGAAAAATTATTTATCCTTAGTACCAACAACAGAGTCCTCTTGCACTGGGTGCCCGGTCATGAGGGCAACGAAATAGCAGACCAACTTGCAAGATACGGAGCAGCGGTTTGCCCTACTGGACCAGAGCCGTTCGGTGGAATCTCAACCTGCTCCAGTAAGAGTTGAATAAGGTTATGGGAGGAACACAAGAAATGCCAACACTGGGCCACACTGCCCAGACTTAGACAGGCCAAAAGATTCATACCGAACCACTCAACTAAAAGAAGCAAATAACTTCTACAGTTCGATAGAAACAAAGTACGGATAATAACCGGAATACTCACGGGTCATTCGTGCTTGAAAGATCATCTTAGAAGAATAGGAATCATAACCGATAACCTTTGCAGGTTCTGCCAACTGCAGGCAGAAACCTCTGAACATATTCTGTGCTGCAACTCAGCGCCACAAATGTTTCGGACAACACTTTGTGGACCATAGTATCATTGCAAAAATAGACCTACACCAACTAGATAAATTCCTAAGAGAAATAAAGCTGAGTGAGGCCCTCTAGGTTGAAACTGGAGAAAGATCTATGAGGTATAGCACAATAGACCACTGGTCGCGGTGCTTGAAGGAATCCCTCCGCCTCCGATGAAATCTAATCTAATCTAAGTACAGTCGTAGTTGCCATTCTGTCTTACTAGTGCAGCACGATGAGACTTCGCAGTCAAAGTTGATGTTCTGTTTTAAACTTAAATAAAATAAATTAGTTTCACAGCTTGCGAATTTGATTTTTGTAAGCATAGCTACTGTACATTAAGAGTCCGTAGATAGTGATCTGTGGCACGGTGCTGCAGTTCACCTCACTCAAACGAACTTCTCTTATTTTTTGAATCTTAATGCCTACATATCGTGAACTTTTCAGTTGTCCTCCAAAGGTCAATTTTTATGAACACAAATTTTATCTGGTTAAATACGTCAAACATTTTGGACTCGACTAAATCCTTTATCAAATCTCAACGATAAGTTGAACTTTGGTTGGTTTTGCGCCATGCTTCTGAATAGTGCCTAAAAGTTCAGTCAGTCCCGGTGCCAAAAAAAAATGATAAAATCATCTGGAGAGAGCCCCAAGCTATTATTTAAATGTTTTTAGATTTGACTTCATATTCATTATTTTTTTAAATACAGGTCATGAAAATGAGGCGATTTAATTTCAATAAGTTGGTAAGTTATCTCCCGGATAAGAATCAACATCTACGCGCATTGCTCAGGGTTATGAAGTAGGTATCTACAACAATGTCGACGACTCTTCTCATGACCCGATACTATGTTCTACTCTTTACAACTTAGTCCCTTTGGGTTTGAAATGGTTCATTACGTAATTCCTGTACTTAGTAAAGAGGAATCATCCTAAAATTTTTATATTTTGCGCTACGACGTTAGTCCAATATGAACAACGGACCATTTTGGAATGCCATCAAAGGGCAGTGCTCTCAACTCCTAAATCGCCTCATTGTCGGAAAATTAGATCAGGAAATTTTTTTCAATTAAAAATTCTCAGTTAGTTAAACTGAGAGAAGTGGACTGTAGCACTGTGCCACAGCGCATCACGAGAGATTATACGTTATTGGTTCTAAATATTGCTCTTCTTTATAAAAAGAATGGTTCTCCATAAAGGTATCATCGCAAACTCCGATAGAAAGGTTTTACCCAAGTAGCGAAATCTGGTGCGTGCCAGAGATTTTCCAGTTCCTTAAATAAAGAACGGGTCGAGGAAAAGGAAGCAACCGCGTAGCAAATACGCTTGCCTACCGGGAAGAAGGAACTATGAATCTGGACTCAGACAAGGTGAATTTCGAAGGAAGTCGAATCGGCTTCGGGAAGGAAGAAGCCTCCTTTTCAATTATTTTGTGTTTACTTTATATGAAGCGAAGAACTTACAGACCTAGAACTAGCCAAAGTGTAGACTTCGCTAAGATGTTAAACCGGCTTAGGAAAGTCAAGGAAATTGATGTATGCTTAATTTTGATTAAAGAGGCGTTCGCTATCAGGGCACAGTTAGGATACGAATTTTTTGTGGCTTATGGAAAGTGCATAGCATCGTTAAATTTCTTAACAAAACACGATGGAACAATGGGCCATTTTGTTGGCCTACGTGCCCCGATACCCTGGCCACACTAATGGTGGCCCATTTCATCATCAAGATAGTCCGGTCTAGAGTCTACTGCCACCACAGCGATACAAGTTAAAAGTGACAAATACATTGTTTGGACAAAACTCGAACCGCCAAAAGCGACAACGTGATCAATTTTCTGCCTTCACGCTTGGTGCAACGAATCGGAAATAAGTGCACATTGTTAAAAACCAAAAATTTATGAATCAACATTTTTTTTGTCGTATTAAGTATTTGAGGCTGGTTTCCCCAAAGACTGGCTTCAGGTAAAAAACAACAAAATAAAAACGGGGTGCTATTCTAGTTGAAGTACCGGATTTTTAAATTATAGTTCGGGATATTAGAGTTTGAAGGAATTGTAATGAGGGACGACCAGAAGAACTGAAAGTCGTCTAAGATTAAAAAAGGCGAGACTTTAGAGCGTCGTGAAATAATCAAGTTGAATTGTAAAACAAGACAACTGAAAGATGGTTTATAAGCCCTTTAAAAAGTCATAACGATCAAGTTTACAAAATTTCTTCTGGCGCTATCGACTTGATGTTCTTTCAACATCGAAGATAATATTCTTCTGTCCGTTTGGAGTTATTTCTCGATCAACCCGATCTGTACGAACTCTTTCCGGACATGGTAAAAATATTTATATTGAGTCCCAAACCAAAAATATATGTCTTTAAGGATAGATCAGGCAAATTCATCGCGTCTTCAGCCTTGTGATTATCGCGAGAAAAATCTGGTAATTTCGATTTTCTACAGGATTGATCACAAAGCGTATTGTTGCCACGAATTTCGGATTTTTCCCTACAAAAATTTCCAAATAAAAGTTGATTTCTTCATAAAAACTAGGCCCAGGAGAGCTAGAGCCCGAGAGCGAGCACTAGGCCAACCCTTGTACGGGGACCTGATGGAGATTTCAGGGAAGAAAATTGGAGAGTTATTACTTTTCCTTTCACAGGGTGGTTATAGCGATTCAATTCAATCAATTTTTCTCACATTCATCTTCTATATTCCCCAGTATCAACAACCCTTAACAGCCGAGTTTAACACGAGTTTGTGGTTCCAAGACGGCCTCTGAGCTAATTGAGCTCTGTCTGGGAGACAGGGCTGCCACTTAAACCAACCAGTCCCAGGAGTTTGTTTATCCCTTGCAATTTCTGTGCTGAAAACCAACAAATTTTCATCGCCTCGTAGGCACACAAGTGATCTAGATTCGAAACATAAAACTGCCGTTACGAGATTCCACCAAACAATTGTCTTGTTCAATTCTAGAAAAATTTGCACTAGTTATCAGGTGGTTTCTCTAGCTGAAAGTAACGAAACTATGGTTTTTTGTTCGCACTCCCTTAATTCGTTTCGATACATAGATCCGCTGCACAACAGGACTTTAACCGATCCGATTTAACGAATGGAATCCTACACCAAAATTTTTAGCAGGATCGGATTTATTCCGCCTGTTATCTCATTCTGACCGCAATCAATGAAAGTATTCGCTATAATTCCTCAATACTTTGTTTGCTCAAAACTTAACAGTACTGGAAACACCATTTGGCGACTTTGTACAACTATCGAGGCTAACTGAATCGAATAATCTCTCTCATCCAACTGCCAACTTTTCCCTACAAATACAACATAATTTGATCAATCTTAAAATACTATTCAGTTTGTCCACAAACTGCTGTCCTATTCTGTACATTTTTTTCAACAATAATAACCTACTTTCTTAATTATATCACTTGTTATTATCGGGAAACCGAAAAAAAACCTTAATTAAAATGTCCTTAAATTTTTAAATTATTAATTGTAAAACGCTCCCTTGCTCTTGCTTCTCCTATACGATCGATACTCATGTGCCTCATCCATTATCGAACCAGCAACAGTAGTTTTGTGTTGGTGAAGTAGATTTACGTCGGTTTTTTTTTTTTTTTTGTTTCAAAGATCATTGTCTCGGCCAATTTGATCGACCTTAGCGCCAACAAAAAAAATTAGAACAGTCATGAGATCAATTAGTTTTAGTGTTTCCTCTCTAAATCCACAGAGTTGTAATGTAAAGTTTGTTTGTTTTGGATTATTATGTTGTTTGTTAAGTTGGTCACCGCAACGCTTTCAACCACATCAACTATTGGGCCTTTTCTTTACCCGAACCGACACCAATGCCGAGCAAATGTTCGCCAGCCATTAGGCCCGTTGCTCCCGGCTGATGGGCATAGTTTCGGATTTGATGAAGCGAAATAAGCTGATTGGGGAATGCATTCGATGGATTTTGATTGACGTTTTTCGTTTGGAAATTGATCGCATCGTAGAAATACGATCGTTGAGGAACGGGATGATGACCGAGCGTATTGATATGCGGTGGCATTGTGTTGATTGGTGTAAATGCTGAATTGGTTGTGGTCTTTGTTATACTGGCCGTATCGTAGTTACCGTTCGATGCGGTTGTTACAACGCTTTGGCCGACCGGCGACGATTGTTGATTGTTGAGATGTTGAGCGAGCGCATTGTTCTGTTGTCGATTCACGACCAAATCTTCGCCTTCTTCGTTCGAATTCTGCGAATTATTGCCGTTGGTGTTACCGTTCAGGTTTCGATGATGTTCGAGGAGGGTACGATGATGCGATTGAAGTTCGCTTTGTTGTTGAGCTAAAGCAAAATCGTAGGTGTTTTGTTGTTGCTGTTGCATAGCTTCGGCAAGCGAGGCAGCCGCTGAATCGGGACTTACTTTCGGCCAGTAGGGATGTTCGCCGTTTACGGCAGCCGCTGCAGCGACATTCATTGCGATATTACGATTCAGGTTCAAACCCAAGCCGGCAACTGCAAGTGCTGCACTCGAACTTGAAGCCGACGATGCAGCAGTAGCTGCTGCCGCTGCAGACGAAGCAGCTCGCGATTGTTTTTCCGCCTTTTCGGCATGCTTTTGCATATGCTTCTGAAGATACGTTTCTTGCGTGTAACTCTTACCGCAAAAATTGCATATGTGCGTTTTTAGGTGTTTCGATTCTTTATGCTTTGGTATGTGCTCGAGTAGAGCTTGCTCATCGCTGAAACATTTATAGCATGAATTGCATTTGTACGGTTTGTCGGTTTGATGGCAACGCGAATGTGACTGAAGATTGGAGAGTTGTGAGAAGGCTTTTTGGCAACCGGGATGTCGACATTTGTACGGCTTATCGCCCGTATGCGTTCGAATGTGCTGCTGAAGATGCGATAGTTGCGTGAATTTTCGCTGACAAATTTCGCAACGGTATGGCTTGATGCCGAGATGAATGCGAGTATGTTGCGATAGGTAACTGGAGTTTGCAAACGCTTTTGTACATTGTGAACACTTGTAGGGCTTTGCTTCGCGCATATGAAGCTGATTGTGCAATTGCATTTCCGATTTCGGTGTGAATAGCTGAAATGAGAAGAGAGAAATATTTTGAGATTAGATCGTTAAATTGTTTTTTAAATAAAGTAGAAAATTGAAACATTCATGAGAGATTGCTAATAAACACTTTTTTTTGGCACGAGGTAGCCAAAAAATTATATTCAGTTGGAAAGATCCGGGGACAGCCCAAATTCTGTTTTTGTCGCATTGAATCTATAAACACAAAACAAAAGCAGTTGCAATGTCAAGGGTACGGGTTATGTCTATCAAATCGGGCCTTGATATCCTCAAGACTCAAATACAATAAAACATGATTCAATTGCAGAAATACTTGCCTAAGAACCAAGTGTACTTAAAACGGAATAAAAGGCGGAATATGTAATAAGTAGCAAAAAGTGGTTGAGTGAGAGCGTTTTCTCGATCGATTTGATTGAATTTGGAACATTAGAGCAATCCCTTCACACACTGGAGGACGCGGTCACTGAACCGAGAAGGCTGGAGGCCGCACATTCAGGAGGCCAAGGTCCGATTTGGACTGTAGCGCCATCGTAAGTAAGTAAGTAAATCAATTCCTTGTCTGATATAAGCTTAGCTCTTTTTCTCTAAGCTCCTCGACAAAAATTTTTTGTAAAGATAAATTGAACACCGACAACGGAAATTACACCTGTTGGAATGCTTTTTTCTGTTATGATGTTACTCCGTGCTGCTAGCTACCCTGGGTATTTTTCGATTACTGTGCTCATTGGCCGAATAAGTCAGAGCAGAGCTTATTTTGGAGGATAGGCTTATAATTAGATACGAAGTGTTACGAGTACATAGAAATTGATTTTATTTAAGAGTGAAAAAAAAAAATTGCTGCATTAAGTAGGCTTTTGCTTGATGCCGAGGAGGAATCCTAGCCGGGCCTTGACGCATCCTGTCATCTTGATCCAGTGATCGCATACTTCAGTTGAGAAAATTTCAGTGGTGATTTGCTATCTGCGTCAATTGAGTTCTCCGATTGGTACGTGGTTTCCAAAGTGGTCGATTTCCATGAGTTTCGCACTTCAAAACACCGTTTTTAATTAAAGTCAAGAATCTTCGTCTACGTCATTCAGTTGGACAATCTCAGTAACGATTTGTAGTCTGCGTCAAACGAGCCACTTAATTGTGCGAAAAAAACGATCCTAGGAATTCGTTTGTCATCTGCTCGACCATACAACTTTTGAAGGTTTATTGGAATGAATGCTGCTGGTTCGTCATGGCGGCAGATCAAGTTGTTGATGTGGCAGAGCAGCCAATCTGATTTTTTCGTTATTTGTCAAGATTGGTATTTTTTTAAATGTTTCTTTAGACGCCAGTATGAAAACAGCATTGGCCGTATTGATCTTGTATATTCGAAATTTATTTTTCTTGATCACTTCCTTGGTTTTGACTGGTGGGACGGACTGTTGTGGATGGCTCTTTCAAAATTAGCCAACACGTAGACCAGAAAACTGAACCACTTTGGCCATGGTTTTGAACCCCTTCATAGGTTTAACCTAAGCAAAACCAATTGGCCAATTGAGAGTTTTGCCATGCTTGCAAGAAGGAGAGGATTTTTATTCATAAGGGTTGGTTCTTTTGGCGAGTGCTTCTGGTACTGGTAGTGATCCAGCAGGCGTTGTTTCATGATGTCAGCGTTACCAGCCGACGTAATACAGCTGAAAAGTACACTTTAACATACTTTGGTGCCATTTTGAATAGAATGAGCGTTCGAAGTCAGCAAGCTTCATTTAATTTTTAATTTAATTTAAAGCCATTGAACAAAATTAACATTGCACTTACACAATAGTTTAGGGTTTAGAAGGAATAGAAATTTACATATATAAAGATTTACAAATAGGAGAGAGTTGTTAAAAAAGAAAACAATAGAAAAAATCAGAGCTAAAGAAGTTGTTGTTTAAGTTTTAGGATAAAAGATGAATAGGAAGTGGAAAGAGATGCGAACTGGAGTGTGTCGTGCGACCTTTGGAGCCTAACCAATGGAGAGTAATAGTAGACATCAAGTTATGCTCGTGGAGGGCAAACAATATTACGATTTCGGGTACCAACTGTGTCCGTTCTGAAAGAAAGCTCGTCAAGTAAGAAACTACAACAAATGCTATTACTAGAAATTTTAAATAAAAAGGTCGCGTCAAGGTACGTTCTACGTTGGCTTAGTAGAGGAAGTTGAAACTCTGCGAGTCTTGTGTTATAGTCCGCGTATGGTATGTTGAATCTGTAGAAGAGCGAGCGTGTAAACTTGCGCTGCACAGACTCGATCGCAGCGATGTGACAGTTGTGATGGGGATTCCACACAACAGATCAATACTCCAAGACACTGCGCACGAGTGGCGTAAACAATAACAAAGAAGTACCAACACAGTTAAACGATGGCGAAACACGAAGCACAAAACCGGAGAGCCGATAGGCTTTATTAGCAATTTCCGCGATGTGATCATCAAATTTTAGCTTCGGGTCAAAAATAACACCGAGATCCTTTATATTAGTGACAGCGGATAGGCTGGTACCATTAATCGAATAATGGAACACAGCAGGAATCATATTGTAGGTGAAGTTCATTAAGAAACATTTTGCTATGTTAAGTGACATGTCGTTCAATTCACACCATCGAGACAAGTAGTCTAGATCAGATTGAAGTCAGATGCAATCGAGGTCTTAATTATTCTGAAGAGTTCGAGATCATCGGCATATAGAAGAGGAGTGGAGGAAATACCAAGAGGAAGATCATTTATAAAAAGGTTGAACAAGAGTGGCCCCAGTATGGAACCTTGTGGAACTCCTGAGGGAGCCGAGAAATTTTCCGATAGCTTACCCTTGAACGCGACACGCATTTTTCGACCAGAGAGGTACGATTTTAAAACGTTCAATAACGAGCCCGATAAGCCATATTTCTCCAGTTTTGAAATGAGAATTTTGTGGTTTACAGTGTCAAACGCTTTTGAGAAGCCCGTATATATAGCGTGTACTGATAGATGTTTTTCGAGGGCCGTGGCTACTCCATCCATAAATACTCATAATTTAGTAACAGTAGAGCGCCTCCGAACAAAACCGTGTTGGTGAGGTGAGGTCAGTACTCCAAGTTGGTCAGATATTAAGTTATGGGTAAGTCGTTCAAAAATTTTGCTGAAACAATAATTATTGACGTCAGTGGGGTCACCTTTCTTAAGTATAGGAATGAAATTCGACAGTTTCCATATTTCAGGGAAAGAGCTTTCGTTAAGTAGCTTGTTATATATAAGTGACAGAGGACGAGAAAATTCAGGAACGAGCGGTTTCACGAAGTGATTTGGTAAACCATTCGGCCCACCATTGACGTTCGGATCTAAAGAATTAATGCAGACTAAGACATCGTAGTTGGAGAAGTAAGCTGTACTCAATGAGTCGTGTGCAGGAACGCCAAAATCATAGGTCAAATCCCGGTCCGATGTACACAGAGGAGAAGAACTTGGCGAAGAGGTAGCATATGGATTGATAGTCCGTGCTGTGGTTATCCAGGTGTTTTAAGACATTGGTTGTCTCAGAACCTTTTCTGGTGTTTTTCACACGAGACCAGAACGGCTTGGTTACATTTTAAGCCAAGCTCTAGCATTGATTGTTTCGACATACGAGGTAGGCTTGTGTAGTTCGCGAACGAACTAGTTCAAAAAGAGCGTTCCCATAAGTGAAATGAACGAACTAGTTCACAGTCAGTCCCGCTCCTAGTTCATTTCTATTCATTCTTCATTCCGTTCGGAACTCAGTGAGTGACCTTTTTTTGGTCATTGCCGTTCGGAACTAGTGTTGTGTAGTTCAGAAAAGCGTTCCCAGAACGAAATGAACGAACTAGTTCGCAGTCAGTCCCGTCGTTTGTATTCATTCCTTGCCGTTCGGAACTCTCAATGCTAGAATATACTTGTAGACTGACGACTCAGACCTTTTTTTTGCTCATCACATTCTACCAGAATGACGACTACACTGAACTCCCGCGAACTAGTAAACTAAAAGAAGGAACTAGTTCGTGAGCGATCGGGAATCGGAAATGATCGCTCACTATGGTGAACTTAAATGCGCAACCCTAATACGAGGGCATATTGAAAAGTTTCCGGAATGGGCAAGAGATGGCGCGCGTATCGCGAAATGATTATGATGGTTGGTAACACCAACCCATTTAGGAACGCTGGTAAAATTTTCAGACAGCTGCGTAGCATAGTTCTTGTTTACCAGGCAGTTTTGTGAAGCAAGTCCGGTACTTTTGCAAGAATGGAAAAAATCGAATTTCGTGCAGTGATTAAACATTTCTGGATGGATGGAAAAACGGTGACGGAGATACGTGATATTTGCAGAAAGTTCATGGCACCTCCACACCTTCATTTTCGACTATCAGTTTTTGGTTGAGCGAGTTCAAGCGTGACCGTACGAGCACCAAGGATGAACCACGCAGTGGACGTCAAAAAACGGTAACAAATGGTCGGCAAAGTGCATGATGTCGTGTTAGCCGATCGTCGAGTGAAGTTGCGCGAAACAGTAGAGGCCACGGGCATCTCATACGAACGTGTGCAAAATATCGTGCACGAACATTTGGGCATGAGGAAGCTGTCGGCGCGATGGGTGCCACGTTTGCTGACTGTGGACAACAAGCGAAATCGTGTGACAACTTCGAGGGAGTGTTTGGCCATTTCGAAGCGTAATCCAACGGAGTTTTTTCGCCGATTCGTGACCGTGGACGAAACATCGATTCACTACTTCACCCCAGAGACCAAGCAGCAGTCGAAACAGTGGACTTTTCCAGGCGAATCTGCTCCGAAGAAGGCAAAGACGGAGGTCCCATCAGCCGAAAACGTCATGGCCACCGTTTTTTGGGATTCGCAAGGTGTGATCCACATCGACTTTTTGCAGACGAGAAGAACGATCACGAGACAATACTACAGTGATTTATTGGGTCAATTCGACGCCGTATTGAAGGAGAAACGGCCTCGTTTGCAACGGAAAAAAGTGCTCTTCCATTACAACAACGCTCCGGCCCATTCATCCCGAATCACCAAGGCCACATTGGTTGAATTGGGTTACGAGGTGGTGCCGCATCCCCCGTACTCTACAGACCTGGCCCCGTGCGACTTCTTTTTGTTCCCAAACATGAAGACTTGGCTCGGAGGCAAGCGCTTCACGTCAAATGAGGAGGTCATCGTCGCCACGAATACTTATTTTACAGAGTTCCCGAAATCGTATTATTCCGAGGGCTTAAAAAAGTTAGAGTACCGCTGGGAAAAGTGTATCGCCCTGAAAGGGGACTATGTTGAAAAATAAAAGCAAAAACCTGTTCAATTACTGCGTTTTCGAACCCATTCCGGAAACTTTTCATTCTACCCTCGTATACGGAAAATTCAGACTTTATTTCATTTCTGACCAATGTGCGCTGAGCCACAAACTGTAGATAAGCAGAGTCAGATTTGGTTTGCTTGTATTTCTTGTGGAAATTTTTTTTTTATACGCAACTCCCCAAGAATGGTCTCGTTGAACCATACAGGGTGACGGCGTTTCGTGGAGGTACTGAGCGGTACATGTCGCTCTATTTGCTCGTGTAAGATATTGTTAAAAACAGTTAAGGATTCTTCTGATGATTTCCCCCCCAGTCGAGTATGCTGGGTTCTGAACTTATTGCTGCGAAGTTACATTTATGAAAATTAAAATTTCTATTGTTATTATAGAATAGTGTAAATTTTTTGGGTAATTTTAATGATATAAGTATTGGCGGGGGGGGGGGGGGGGGGGGAAAGGGGTGATATTTATCAATCGGTACAAGCCCGAAGGTAGAGTCCATTTGAAGGTGGGAAGAAGCGTCAGTGTTTGAGAAAATCAAGTCGAGAAGTTTCCCAAGAATTAGTTCAGAAACTTTGATATGCTTTAAATCTGTTGCACGTCGATGTTAAACTCCCATCGCCAACTTGGTTTTGACATGAAGCACAATGAATTGTTGACTTAAACAAAAAAAATTGAATCAGCAACAGAGCAAATACCCGGTGAAGAATCATTGGAAATATGCACTCTATAAAGAACGCATTCAAACGGTTACTCGTTCGACTTTTATGTAGCCATAAAAAACCAATTGATGTCGCCTAATCATTAAGAACTTGATTTATGCAGGCAATTTGTCAGAGATTTTCCATTGTTTCTTGTACAGATTTACGATTCTATTTTGTCGGTATGCTTTGAATCTGAAAAACCAATAGCGGCTATCAAGACTAGCAAGATCTAAAGCCAAAAAGGTTAATCTACGTTTTATGTTCAAATCAACTTATTGAATATGCAGCAGCACCATAAATTCCAATGATTGAAACCGCTTGATAAAAATTCAAAAAATTTAATTAGAAATTTCGCCCAACAAATTAAAACCCTGCTGTTTTCCGATAGTAAATTCTCCTCTATCCCAAGTCAAATTTGATTTAATTTCTAGTCGCAAACTTTGTCAAAATTTCCAAAATCTATTCGTACGCATCGTCAAAAAAAAAACCCATAATCTTTTTTAACTCGTTTCAAACAGACGTCACGGAGCGATAAGCTTCTGAAAGACGATCTGAATATAATACCAAAAATAAAAAATTATATACATTTGTGCCAAAAGAAAAACCGGGAAATAAAAACAATGCAAATTTTATGCTTGGTTGTAAATTTTATGATTGACTGATCTTTTAAATCGAAGAGTTCGAATTGCCAATTATTTTTTTCATTTGTACTATTATTTATGACCCTGACAACATTTAGCAAAAAAAAAAATAAAAATACCCCACCGATAGCAAAGACTTTTCAAATGTTTAGAAAGACATAAACGAGCGTTTTGTTTCCCATTGAATGTTTGTGCAAATATTTCGTCGGGTACGGCCATTGTTTTTAGCCTCAAGCCGTACAGGTGAGAAAATTAATTTCGAATAGGTACATTCGTTCCGGGCGTAAGATACAATCTCAAGGTCATTTCAGAAAAAGTGAAAATTACCCTCTATACAGCGCAAACATGTAAAAAAAACAGTAAACATCTTATTATTAAAAAAAATTACTTGTCTTTTTTTTTGATAGACTTTAAGTTATGATGGCTAGTTCTTGAGACAGAACAAGCAACAATTTAAATTCACACCTGTTTAGCAATTTTGCAATAATTTCGCCGATCAACAATAGAACCGGTGTCCTGGACTAGAGGCTTGTGTAGTTCGCGAACTAACTAGTTCAGAAGACCGTTCCCAGAAGAGAAATGAACGAACTAGTTCGCAGTTAGTTCCGCTCCTAGTTCGTTTGTATTCATTCATTGCCCTTTGTAAGTCAGTGGTAGAAAATACTGGTGTCTTCAGTGACGAACTTTTCTTTTTTTGGGTCATCACATTGTACCTGAGGAATTTTTTTTAGGCCATCAAATTGTACCTAAGGACCTCATCACTGTCATCACTGAACTTCTTTTAGTTCAATAAGTTCCCGAACTACTTCTTTCTAGTTCGCGGCTGAACTACCGCGAACTAGTGAACTAAAAGAACGAACTAGTTCGCGAACTAGAAATGATCGCTTCTTTCGGTGAACTAAAATGTGCAAGCCTATATGGTATGGTATGGTATGTGAGGTGGTGATATTGTCATCCTGATTCACATAGACGTTACTAGGAGTAGGAGTAGGTCTGCAATAAGAAATTTAACAGCGATCCTGAACGTTGTCTCTACGTGGAAATTAAATGATTACAAAGTTGTCCAACGCCAAAAATTTCGGACAGCTCATTACATCCGAAATTTTTGCGTCAAAATTCTTTACAGAAAAACTGCTGGGACGCTGAGCTGAAAACAATTTTGCGTCGGCAATCTCTTAAACCCTGAAAGTTTGCCCAGCTTATTGCGTCCGAAATTTCTAGATCAATTTGCTCCGCATAAGCATGTTAAAGGCAACGACGAAGGATATTTTAAGACCGTTGAATGGTCTACGTATAGTCTACGATCACCAGTGATCATTTCGCTAATATCACGATCGTCAATCTCAAGCAATTTGCACTCGATCGCGTAGATCACCTGTACGATCGGGCGAAGTGGAAATTTTGTGCAAAATTGTTCCAAGTCATTGGTTACACCATCGTCATCTTGATTAATTGTCAATCCTTCAAGGACAAGCTAACTTATACCGCCGATCGATACGTCGTGCTCCACACGGTTTTAGCACAATTAAATATTGTTGTAGCGGTCATATGAAAGATTCGGCGGGAGCCGCTATTGTATAAGATGTCTTACAATCGAAGATCGTTTTTTTTTGGATTACAATACTTGCAGGAGGAATAATGACTTATCAAGAATCATGTAGACATGACCATGATTTATGATCGTAGTTATGTGTGTAAAGTAAATTTAAGAAAATTAAGTTTAGTTATGTGTGCCTGGTTGTTGTTGTTTTTTTGGAGTCTCGATTCGAGATTGAGGAGATGATGATCGGTTAGGCTTGATTGGATTTTATATTCACGATTTTTGGGGGGTTTTTTTTTGGTTGTTGCTAGGATCAATTTAGCTGCTTACTAACCAGACTTAGTGCGATTACTTTCTCTCGGACAAACTAAGCCATCGAGTGAATGGGAATTGGATTTTTCGAACCGATTTAACATATGAGACACGGTAGACTTACATACCGAGAGCCAGGGTATGTCATCATCATCAACATCGTTGTCATGATCACGATCATCAACAACATTGCCGATTAAACATATTATTTCGTATATTTGTTTATCGAGACTGTACGATCGAACATATTCACCTGTCAGGTAGTAATTTTTAAAATTGTTAATTTCATGTATTTTTTCTTTCTTTAGTTGGTGAAATAAGACGGAAACTGCTTGATCGAAACGAGCGATGTGCGGAAGGGGGGCGAGGGGGAGGAATATCGATATTACGAAATTTGCATTCGCAAATTCCACGATGGGAACATGAAATTTTTTTTACAGATTTTTATGTTGCAAGTCAATTCGCCCCGGGTGGATGGATGTGATTACCGTGTTGGCATTGGTATCTATTGTTCGATCGATTATAATATAATTAACTTGGGTAATCTTGTTAATGATAATAAATAACAGAGTATTGGGTTTTTTTTTTAAAAAAAATTCAATGTTTGGTATTAGGTGTATTTTTGCGTAATTACACTCTAATGGTTGTAATTTTTCGCTTTTTTGCGGTATTTTTTTAGACCAATGTCATGTGATAGAATTGCAAAAGATATACGGAGAGTACACATAATCGTGCTGTGAAATTTGGGTTGAAGTGATCGTGAAAATTTTTCCCATTATTGCAGTTTAGTCCCCAATTATTTATTTCGATTATTTTCTCATCTGGAAATGAATTAACCCACATTGAAGTTAGCAACATCAAATTGATCCTAGACTAATTGATCCAAAACTAATTGATCCTAGGCTAATTGATCCTTAAACTAACGATGTGAATCCAGTAGTACCTACTCCACCGTAAAATTGTGGCAAACGCGTTGTCTATCTTAAAGACATGTCAGTTAAAATATTCTAAGAAATAGCCAAATTTTTTTAATCTAAATTTTAATTTTTTTTTTGCGCTGGATTTTTTTTAACTTATTATATTTTTTATTTCTTTATATTTTTTTTTGATTTGGTTATTTGTTAATTTGTTCACCTCTTTTTAATTTCTTTTCTTAATTTTATATTCATATTTATGAATAAGAATTTCTTTTTTATACAATTTCACAGAAAAGAATAAAAGGCAAATAAATTAAAAAAAAAAGAAAATAGACAAAAAAAAATAAAAAATTAAAAAAAGGAAATAAAAATACATCATGATATATTTAAAAAATAAGCAGAAAAATCAAAATTAATTTTTTTTTATTATTAAAAGATAATAAAAGAAATATAAATAAATGTAGAAAAAAAGATTAAGATCATAAAAATAAAGAAATTATAGATGTGTTCATTCGCGTCCTTCTCCAGTGCAGAGAGGAACAGAAGTACTTCCCTAAACTTTTCTTTTTTTCAATGAGGCTACAGCTTAAATGCAGCTCTTTATCGCATTTTTACAATTAAAGTACTTTTTTCAGTGCATTGAGTGGATCCTATAGTGCGCATAATCATCAGTCTGTGCTCATTTTTGGGGCCATACTGTGCTAGAGTACAGGACAAAATTTTGAAAAAAAAATTGAAAGAAAAAAGGAACAAAAAAAGGACCAAGAGAAAAAGTAACAGACAAGAAAAAAAAGGACAAAACGGAAAAAGGATAACAAAAAATACGAAAAAGAAAAATATGAAAAAAGAAACAAAAAATAGAACAAATATGAAACAGAAAAATAAGGTAAAAAGAAAAGCAAATCAAAAGCGGGCCAACAAAAAAATAATCAAAAAATAAAATAAGAGGAATAAAACAACAAAAGAAAAAGTAATTATAGAAAACATCATGAAAAGAAAAGAGAGTAACATGAAATAGGAAAAAAACAAAAGAAAAAGGATTAATCGAAAAAGGAACAAAAGAACAAAAGGAAAAAGGTAAAACCAAGAAAAATGGAAACGAAAAAAAAAATAAAAAAGAGGCAAAAAGGAAATGTAAAAAAGTAAACAAATCAAAAAAATATAAACATAAGAAAAACTAAAAAAAGTTAAAAAGACGGAAAAATAGGGAACAATTGATAAAAATAAGAGAAAGAACAAGATAAAAAAAGGAATGGAAAAAAAGACGAAAGAAAAGAAGAAATAATACAAAAAACGTAAAAAACTAAATAATGAGAATAATACAAAAAAAAAAGATAAGCAAGAAGGAATAATAAAAGAGAGAAAAGCAAATAAGAAAAAAATGAACCAAAAATAGAAAAAAGAAATAGAAAGAAAATTACAAAAAAAGGGTAAAAATAAAAAGTGAAAAAAGATGTGGGATATTTTCTAAAAAAGGGAAGAAAAATAAAAAAAAGAAAATAAAAGAAAAAAAAGGAAAAAAGGAAATAAAAGAAAAAAATAAAAGAAAAAAATAAAAAAAAAGAAAATAAAAGAAAAAAATAAAAAAAAATAAAATAAAAGAAAAAAAGAAAATGAAAGAAAAAAATAAAAAAAAAGAAAATAAAAGAAGAAAAATAAAAAAAAAGAAAATAAAAGAAGAAAAATAAAAAAAAAGAAAATAAAAGAAGAAAAATAAAAAAAAATAAAATAAAAGAAGAAAAATAAAAAAAAATAAAATAAAAGAAGAAAAATCAAAATAGAAGAGGAAAAAAAAGGAAATAAAATTGGGAAAGAAGGAAGAAAAATAATAATAAAAAAAGAAAACAAAAGGAAAAAATTAAAAAGACGAAAAACCAAACAAAGAAGGAAATAATAGAAAAAAACAAAAAAAAAAAGGGAATAATAGAAAAACAAATAATAATCATATATATAAAAATTAGTGTTTGTTCGTTTGTATGTCCCGTATGCGTTCCAATACCATTCATCCGATTGCGATGCAACTTTGGTGATTTATGGTGCACACGCCTGCGAAGGTTTCTGTATTAGAATAACAGTTTTGCAACAGGTAGCGCGCGAGTCGTTTCAACAAATGGGTGTATTTCATATAGTTCAGAGGCATTTGACGTGTTTTTGGTGTATGAATGCGCCAGAATTAAACAACGGAAGCTATGGGAGCAACGGAAGCAAGACTGAAAACCGCTGGCTTTGCAACAACTAGATTATATGAGCAGTTGTATTATTTGAAAGTGATATAAGTCCATTTTTTCATACATTGAAATATTTAAGGTTTTACGTTTGAAATAATTTAAAAATATAGGTATACGTTAATATAATTCGCGTGATGTTTTAACACTATAAACCTGTTAAATTTTATTATTCAATAATGATTATTAAAATTGTTAAGGAAAATAAACGATTTTTTTAGCTCCAAATGGACTTATACCACTTTCAAAAATAACATATTATAAGAAATCAAAACAAGAGGAAATTTAAGTCCATATTTTTACTGATATTGACTTTATTAAAATGAACTTTTTAATGTAAAAAATAATAATTAAATATATAACTTTTTTTCGTCCGGTGAACTTATACCACTTTCAAAAAAGACGGCTCATATATAAAGAAAAAACAAAAGAAAAGAGAAAAAATGAAAAAAAAAAAAAGGAAAAAACAAAAAAACAAGAAATAACTTGGAAAGGAGTAAAAAAAAGGAAAGATAAAACGAAAAAAAGAAGTTAAAAAAAAAAACAAAAGAGATAAATAAAAAAAAAGAGATAAATAAAAAAAAGAGATAAATAAAAAAAAAAGAGATAAATAAAAAAAAGAGATAAATAAAAAAAAAAGAGATAAATAAAAAAAAAGAGATAAATAAAAAAAAAACAAAAGAGAAAAATAAAAGAAAGAAGAAATATATTCAAAGGCGAATCTAATTTTTCTTTCAATACATCCTGTATTCAATTTTGGCAGATTTTTTATTGGGTTTATATTTGATCGTAAATAGTAGAAACTCGGCAAGAGTGTGAAAATATGAAACATGCAGAAACGTTAACATTAGAAATTACAGTAAATCCCCGTTTACACGGTGATAGTTTTTAACGATACAACTATCGTGAGAGCATTGCACTATAGTGTGCGAGTATGATATTGCAATAGTCTGCGGTATACACGACGCGATAGACTGACAGTGAAATTAGGCAATAGTTACATTGTTTATGAAACAGACCTTCAAAGTATTTCCACCGTTAAATCAATTGTCCTTACCTTTAAATATAGCAATATTTTTTTTTCAATTAGCAACAATTTTATTATGTTGTCAAATTAAATATTTTTTTGTGAATGTCAAAATAAAATTTCTTGTCAATGTCAAGATAAAATTATCGCGATATTGCTATCAACTATCTCGTCAAACGTGATAGTGCGATAGTGCTATCATGATAGCGCGAAAGTAACTATCGAGAGGTTTATATGATGAGAGTTATAATGATAGTAATTACTACTATCGGAAAAACTATCACAGTCAAAAATATGAACAGCCGAAATGAATATTATTTTTTTTTTTAATATTTATTCGATTTTACTTTATTTATTTTCACGCAACAAGGTATACAAAAGGTTCCTCCCGAGACTGCTCCTGCACGGTTTAGATCACATACTTACGTATTTGCAAACATTTCCGATTAAATTTTATATTTTTGAGTGAAAATCGTATTCAAAAAACAAGTTCTTCGGTAAAATACATAGAAAAATTACTTTTTACTCTTGTTTTTTTCAATTTCAAAAAGTCCTACGGAAACATCCAACGTCCATCCTTTGAATAAAAA
Source organism: Beris morrisii (assembly GCA_951812415.1). Classification (NCBI taxonomy): domain Eukaryota; kingdom Metazoa; phylum Arthropoda; class Insecta; order Diptera; family Stratiomyidae; genus Beris; species Beris morrisii. Next base: position 112,169,737 of record OX638312.1, on the reverse strand, counting down.
TTGTTTTGATTTTATTTTAGCGATTTTCAATCTTTTTGTTCAAGTACAGCTTTATACAGTAAATCGTTTTTGAACAACAACCAAAGATTTTTTGTTTCTCTAAAATCGTTCAATTGCTGTACTTAAATTTCTTATGCATACGCCGAGTGCCGTCTTCGCCAGTCGAAGAATATGTGTATGTTGTGCTTATCACAGGCTGCTCTGACACCTAAATAATTATAAAAATTATTCAGAAAAAATTTCTCTGACACAAAACCCTACGAAACGGTCTCTTTTCAATACAAAAATTGATCTTTACCAACATTTTTTACGTGCAACTAAATGACGTTTTAGCGAAAGCTAACATTTAATTAAATTATTTAAGATCATTCACAGGAAACTGCACCCAAATCAAGAGAAAATGATCAAAACTATATCAAATCAGCAAAACAGACTCAATAACCTTTTTTTTTCATTTCCACAATTTCCGGACCGGACTTTTAAAATTTATTCCAAATCCAAAATTTCGCTAAATAAAATTCAAACTAAAAAAAAAAAGCATAGAGCAAATTCTCGCTTAAGATCCCAACGCTTTCTTCACAATTTCCGTCATGAAAAATTACAAACATAATCTGGATATAAAATAAAATAAAAATAAATAAAAAACATATCCCCAATTTTCTCTTTAGATAAATAAGTTATTCCCATTGGCATATTAATTGCCCTCTAAATAAGACCCAAAGTCGTAAATTTCGATATCATGGCGTCAAATATTCAAATTTGATTTGATTTTTTTCGTCAAAAACTTGATAATCCAGAAAATTGTTCTCTATGATTTTGGACAACCCAATCACACGGTTTAGTACAACAAAAATCTCACTAAAACGAAATTAGTTCTGTTTAAATTGCCCTTTTGCGTGCGAAAAAAAAATTTCACTCGAGTGCGAAATTTCCAAGAAGTAAAAGAAGACTATAATAAGCGCCACAATCGATAAAATCTTCGAATTTTTTAATAGTTTCCATAATGCACCTGACAGACGCGCGAAATCGAGTTAATGATATTCGAACAATCAGACAAAATTTAATGAATGAGATGCAACTTTTTTTTTTTGGAAGTTTCTCAAAATTTTAAGTTTGGACTAGGGACACACCTTTTTTTGGAGTGGTTTCGTGTCAATATTTTAAGACGTTGTACCTTTTTTCTAAAAGACGGTTACAATACGATTTCTTAACCTAATCAAAATTCAAAGCCAGAAAATTATAGAAGTGAAGATAATAAAATTTGAATAAGATAGCGCGAGAAGTATTAGTGCAAAAAGGGGGGTTTATAAGTTTATAATATGAAAAACTAATGATCAAATCGAACCCCGCGAAAAGGTTAATGAATGAGATGATTTTTTTCATGCTAAAATTGCATCTTAATTGGATAGTGTGTCCAGGTAACATAAAAGTTAAATCGTTTATTATAAAATTTATGAGACAGTGGGATTTACAACTGCAATCTTAAAGAACTGAAAAAAAGATTTTTTTTTAAATGAAATTCAATTTCAAAAGATTCAGTGACATGCTTTCGATCAAAAAGATTGCGCATAAATGGCCGATCATATAATCAAATTGATAATAACAATTTGAACACCGGTGAAACATTCACAAGAATTTACCGCACGACCGAGAAGTGCTACTATTAGCATTTAAAGTTTCGGTCTTGACAGCCATAATATCAGATTAGCATAGAAATTGCAGCCTGTCAGTAGACCGTTTCTATCATCGTAAAATTAGTTGCTTGTCAAGTATTCGAATTAAAAAGAAATCGACCCAATCAGTGGGTTGTGCAAATTTTTATTTTCAATATATAGAGCAGATTTCAACTTTATATCATAAGCCGTTCCAAAGAAAAAATTACAATACAAATTTTAAGAATAAAGTAGCCTGGCCTTTATCTTTTGAACGCAATTTGCTCTCGATATGCATTTCAATCTATTCAGATACTCTGCAGGATCATACCCCAAAAGGTAGAATAATAATCGCGTCGCGCGCACCATATCGCGACACTAGTTACACTAAGCGCGTTGAATCGCTTGCCACAACTGTCAAATAATATTCACAAGCAACAATCTCTTTACCGAAGCTGAATGGTTGAGGGATCGTCCTAGAAACTATAAAATTTGAGACAAACTGGGGACTACTTAGTGGGGAGTTGGGCACTAATAAAATTTGAATTTGGGCTGATTTTGAACACTAGAATTTTTGGGAAACAAATTCTTGTCAAACTAAGCAGCTATTTATCAAGGAGACTAACATTCAGATCAATTACCAAACATCAATGAGTTTGAAAGAATGGGAACAAAGACACTTTCAGGTGATACACCATGTGATAACGAACTTTCTGTTACTGATATAAGAACGCATGGATTTGCCAAATGTGAGTGGTTCTCCACGTGACAGAATGGGTCAGTTTTCAATATCCGCGGAGATACAGGGTGGTAAAGAAAAGTCTTACTGAGCAATAAAAATGTTCAGGTAGAACCAGAAATTTTAACAGTTTTGTTTAACGAGGCTCACTTTATCGCATGTTAAATTCTTAACTGTTCCGAGTTTTTGCTTATTATCTTAAAAATTTTCTCTAGTACAGTCAGGTCTTTGAAATTTTCACAGCTTATTGATTTTGCTTCTTTTGGGTCAATGCTTATATGAGGCGGTTAGAACCAGAGTGGACCATCCCCACCAGAAGCTCAACCGAAATAATGGCAAGTGAAGATTTGGTGAACTGAAAAAGTTCATATAATATTTAGAAATTGAGCAACTCAATGAATTTTTTGTACTTGGTGAATTGATTGGATGCTTGTTTTGACCACTCTGGTCGTTTGGCCCAGTGGTTGACAAGTCGAACTCTGTTTCTTAAAAAAATGAGGGAGGCTGGCTGTAACCTCGTCATATTTTCTTCTAGAAAACTTGTTCTTTTACCGAGCTATGGCGACAAATCTAAGCGAAAAAAATTAACAGAAAATTCCGGCTACTGTGACATTTTCTATTCAGTTTCTGTATGATCCCCGACTGAGGCAGTGTATCCGAGCTAGGTACCTCAACATACTATTGTCGTTGTTTTAGACAACGGACAATACAAGACTGGACTGTGAATTGAAGGACATAACAACTATTTCGCAGTGAGAACAATACACAATGGTTGAATTTACAGGACACAATACTTTTGTGTATTTTAAGCCAAAGTAGAGAGTACGTATTATGTTTCAATCGATCTCACGGAGAAACTAAATTGATGAGTTTATGTGAAAAGAAGCGACATTATTTATGCGACTCAATAAAACCAGCATGCAAATTTTGGGTACTGATTTTGCAGTACTGAAAATTTTAATTGCATATGAATTAAGAATTCTGAAAAATGTCAAAATGAATACCGTCAAACTGAATTCGGACTTTGAAAAGTCTGTTTTCAGTACTGAATATGGTCGGAAAGAAACTTGCATTTCCGAATATTTTTTATCATTTTCTGTTCTGTAATTTCCAAATTCAGCTAGCCATGGGCTTAGAACCCGTGGTTTCAGAAATATAAATTCACAAAAGAGGAAGACATAACAAAAAAAAAAGGCTTTTTTCCTATTCACTATTATCCCAAACAAAGCAGTACTGCATAGAAAATTTCTATTATTCACTAAAATATTTCAGCATAGATTCAGTACTGACATCCGATGTTAAATCTATGTTCCACTAAATCTCTGTATTTTCAGTATTAGAAGGGGAGAAGAGTTCAGTTCGAATTTCGCTGGAGTACCGATGTGTTATAAAGCGATGATTGAATCATCAACTGTGAACTTAAAATCTTTTCATAGTCCTAAATTTCTAGGAAAATTTTAAAGCCGAGCGAAAAAAACGGAGTTAAAATTTCGATGTGTGACAAAAGTCACCACATTGTGCCCTCAATGAATTATCAATCAGAGAAAATACAGGACGTATTCGAATTGCCCGTCGTAATTGGAATTCGGGAGGAATTCAGTCAGCGAGTTCATGAGAACAATATCCATGTCATGAAGAAACTGTGGAAAGCCAAATTTAAATAAATTGTTTTTTTGTCGTTACACGGTTTGTCCGAATCATCCCTGTATAGCAGCAGTTATTCAGGCGAAAATTTCTCCATCAGCCCGAATGTAAGCTGTATTCTGACTGGCTGAAGATATTTTGACAGTCACAGTAACGTCAAATATACAATTTTTTTTGATACTTGAAGCAACTGGCAACAAGCGTACACACTTTTTATATTTATCTAATGTAGTTTTGAAATAAATTGTTCTTCTGAAACTAGAAAAAAAAAAATCCGAGAATTTGATATGAAGTTACAAGTTCATTAATATAAGGTTGTTTTATATTCCCCGGTAACCTTTCGAAAATAGAAACTATTTAAACAATTTTCGATAAGAAATTTATAATTCGCTTTGACATTTCGATCGAAATGTTAACACATAAAACGAAATGAATATTCTCCTAATGAATTAGTAATAATTGTCTTATAATTAATGAATATACTGTCAAACTATTTGGTTAAAAATTCTTTCAAAATGTCAATCGAGGAGCAATTAATATTCAAAGTGGTTAAAATTTAAATATTAAAAACTGATCGAAATTTTACCAGGGACATAAACTGTGTACACGTTGGTGATAGTCTTTCTTAAGTTACGCACCAAAAAAAAGAACAAGAAACTTTTTCCAAAGAAAGTATTTTCGAATATTTTGTTGTCTGTGAGCACAAAGCGTTAGATCTTCAGTAGTACAAAATTTGGAGCTATTACCTTGAAAAGCAATCAATTATTCGATGTTTGGTTTTTTTACTTCGTCAAAATTAAAAACTACGAACTTAGTAACCATAGCTGAAGTTTGAAACCAGTTTATTGCGTCTAAGTAATTTTGACAGTATTGTCAAAATTAGATCAAATCTCAACTATTTGTGTATAGTTCTCCTTGAAAATTAATTCAATCTAAGCCTGGGCTTTTTTCAAGCAACTTATCGAACAAAAACACTATCGAAATATGTTGTCTAAAAGGTAGGTCAGTCATAAATAACAACATTAGTGCCAAAACATTGTCGCGCCCAATTCTTTTCTTTAAAAAAGTTTTTCACACGCCTCAATGTCTAATGCGTGTATAGATCTCAGAGCCTAAAAAAAAGTTAATAATTTTGTATGTTTTCATCACTCATCAAAAAGCGTCAAAAAAAAAACAACAACACCTGACTTCTATTCAGTAAACATCTACCAGGTTAATGTGATTTTTTTTTTTCATTAAGGCACAAAAGATTAACTTCCAAAAATTATCATTATAAAAACAGCGTGATCAAACTGAAGTTTTTTTTTTGTGGCGCCTTTAGATATTCAAAGTATCGACAGCAAAAAACATCATTCAAAATTAAATCACATTTGAATTTTTTATTGTCACATCGGTCAATTGTAATGATAATTTTTCGAGAAGAGTTACAAATTTTTTTTCTGGACTTTACAAGCTTTTGTTTGGCGAAATTGTCCGCGTGAATTGTTCATACTAATGCGAGGCAATTAACCATTGACCGTACGACATTCATCTAGTTCTAACTAAATACCATGTAGAGCAAAAATTAGAGAAACATCGTATAATGGCCGTTTTTAATTAGTCAGTCAAATGTTTTTGGCAGATATGAGAGAAAAAAAAAACAAGAAAAACAAATTCGTGACATTACCTGGTTTCTCCTAATTAACGTCTTTTCACTTGAATGTAGCATCACAAAAGTCAGGTGTTGTTCTGCTTCGAGTCACTGTAACGACTCAATTTTCTTTCTTAGCTACGAATTAAGACATAGGCATTTCAGCTACAATAAACTGCTTAAGGTTGGTAGCTTCGATAAAGATTTGATTGGTCTTTAAAAATTTCATCATTTGATTGGGTCTTTAAAAATTGAGCAAAAGAATTACACAAAAAGACTAATTGAAAAATCAAATCGAAACAGAAACAGGCTAATTGAAATGTTCGCCAAAATTTGGCGTATTAAAGAGTACGTCAAAAACCAAAATAACCTGCAGGACTAGTACATCCCTATCCATCCTGAAAACCTAAATTGATGAATTTTTAAAGCCACGTTTGGAACGTTTCACCTCGGTTCCAACTCGATAATCCGCCAGAAAAAGCACCCGGCGGATTAGTGGAAACGGCGGGTTACAATGTATACGTGCTATAAAAAAGGAATGGCATACTATAAAAACACTTTTTTAACAGTAGATACAGAAGACGGATAGATCCTTTCGCACAGGCTGTGGACTGTTGGACAAAGAACCGGCGGACTGTTGAACAGAGAACCGGCGGACTGTTCGACAGAGAACCGGCGGATTATAGAAACTTGTACATATTGTGCCCCAAACTAGCCGTAAAAAACGCCGTATTTTAGCGTACGTCGGATTATAGAGGTTGATAGTTTCGGTCCGCGTTCACTACAGTTCTTATCACCTTATTTAGTTGCACACGCAATGTACCAACCAGACCAACAAGATTTTGTTCACAAGCTCGACGCAATCAAAATATAAATTAGCAACCATGACGAGAAAATTCAGCATACAATTCGTTCTCTCTCCCTACCTCCTCTGTCTCTCTCCCTCTCTCTACACTTAATAAATAGTTAAAGATATACAATTTGAAACCAAATTTCTCAAATACTGTGAGAATTAATATATAAGTGGATTTTTCTCCTTTACATCGATCGCCAATTTTACAGCATTTAAATTGGATAAAAATTCGCAATTCTTTGACATATTGAGGCTGAATTTAGAACATTTTGTTTCCATTGTTCAGACAGATGAGATAATAAGACTAAGGAAATTTTTAAATTTTCGAGAAAAATTTTTATTTTTAATTACATTTTTGGTACAACAATGAAAAATCAATTATGGAAATTAATTGACGTGTTAGACGACCTTCGAATATTGAGTTGGGGTTAACATCTCATTTTTAATCAACTGTTGTAAATATTTGCTGAGAAATTGAAATTTAGATCTTGACACGTACTTAAGTTATCGTCAAATTAGTCGATCAAAAACGATTGGAAGGAATAAAAGCATTTTTATTGCTAACCAGCCAGATTCTATTGAGTTTGTAAGACAAAATATTAAGCAATTTTAGTCCAGAAATGTACTCCTTTGTGCCTTTATACAGTGCAGAGTAGGCTTGTGTAACTAGTTCAGAATAGCGTTCCCAGAAGAGAAATGAACGAACTAGTTCGTAGTCAGTTCCGCTCCTAGTTCGTTTGTATTCATTCATTGCCGTTTGTAAGTCAGTGGTAGAACATACTTGTACGCGGATGCTCTTTTTTTAGCTCATCACATTCAGACGACCTTTTCTACTTCTACAGTGACGACCTTTTTTAAAGGTCATCACATTGTACCTGAGTAACTTTTTTTAGGTCATCACATTGTACCTAAGGACATCACTCTCATCACTGAGCTTGAAGTTCGTTCTTTTAGTTCAATAAGTTCGCGAACTATTTCGTTCTTTAGTTCTTTCTAGTTCGTGGCTGAAATCCCGCGAATTAGTGAACTAAAAGAACGAACTAGTTCGCGAGGGTTCATGAACTAGAAATTATCGCTCCGTTTAGTGAACTAAAATACGAAAGCCTAGTGCAGAGCAGGTTAGCGACATGGGGAAAAAAAGCAGAGTTTGAGATGTAGAATGCGCTGTTCGACATGTCTCTATTTTCAGCTGCGCTGATTCTATTCTTGGAGGCAGTCATAACATGGGCGTCATTTTCAAATATTAGACAAATTCTGTTAATATTTTGAACCTAAGTAGCCTCAACGCCATCTAGATGTGAAAAGTAACTCTCTCTGCTCTGCACCTGTGCGTAAGAAACGACAATAACATTTGTTGCAAAGCACACCGGAGCAGCGTAGAATTCTTTCCACAGTTTTGGAGATGGATTTGGATTTAAAATTCAAAGTTCAACGCGTTCTCAAATTTGCTTCTAATCGAGTTCTAACGCGATTTTGGTTATTAACCAACCTAAGTTCTCTTCGTCTTGATGTATTCATAAAAATCTGCCAACAGCTTGGGCCCAACTTTATTATTTCTTGGACAGAAGACTGGAACGCGTTAACGCTGCGATGCGGGGTAGGTTACTATCGGACTGACAACCTAAAAAAAACCGTTCCAAACAGCCTCCTGGGTTGTTCTTTTGGTCTTCTACCCAAAAAAATAATAAAGTTGCGCCCAGAACGTTGGCAGAATTTTTATATTTATTACGATTTTGATAAAATAACAAATATAAAAAGTTCTGAAACCGATTTTAAGCGATTGCATAGAAAGCCCGCTAAAGTGACCTAAGTGATATGTCGGAATTCGTAAAAGCGTACACAATCATTTTATACCCACTTAGGGGTTGAGTATCAGATAATAGCTAAATTCATTTTTAGAACATTACACACAAAGCCCATAGAAGCAAAAGCGAATTCGATCTTATTGACCTTTAAAGATTTGTCAGAATTCGTGAAAACTTCAACAACACCCCCAGGGGGTTTTTAATATCGAGAAATGCTTAAATCGGTTTTTTCTGCAATTAAATTTAACGCCTTTAGAAGTGAAACTGAATTCGATATCTTATTAGACCTAAGAAATATATCGGAATTCGTGAAAATGTACACAACCACTTTACACCCTTTAGGGGTTGAAAATTGAAAACTTTGTAAACACGTTTCTAGCCACTTATATAAAGAGCCTGCAGAAGTAAAATTTCTTTGTTAACTCAACATGCCTAAAAGATATAACGAAATTCGTAAAAAAGTGGAAAAACCTTTTCACTAGGCATGCGCATTTTAGTTCACCATAGTGACCGATCATTTCCGATTCCCGATCAGTCGCGAACTAGTTCGTTCTTTTAGTTCACTAGTTCGCGGGAGTTCAGTGATGAGAAAGGCAGTGAAGTTTGGAACGACTCGTAGTCGTCATTGTGGTAGAATGTGATGAGCAAAAAAAAGGAAACGTCGTCTGGTAGAATGTCATCATCATCATCAATCGCGCGACAGCCCAAGTCGGGCCCTGGCCTCCTAGAATGTGATGAAAAAAAAAGTCAGTCCAGAAGTATATTGTGGCACTGACTCTCAAACGGCAATGAATGAATAGAAACGAACTAGGAGCGGGACTGACTGCGTACTAGCTCATTCTTTTCGGTTCTGGGAACGCTCTTCTGAACCAGTTTGTTCGCGAACTACACAAGCGGTTATTTTTTTTTAATCCACCTTTGTACGGCAATGAAAATTCGAAACTTTTTGGCATCAATTACTCCTGTTGTACATCTATATAGATACGTACCTACTAAGTTTCACCTTTCTAGCATAAGGCTTTTCGGAGATATGAAAAACTACCCGCCACCCCTGTACGTTGCTACCCATATGATATTAAAAAATAAGAAAGTAAAATTGAAATCTGTTTTTAGCATGACACGTTCATGAGTTATCGTTTGCGTTGCTGCGAATCTGTGCACAAATTTTTCATGTACTTTTGTATGGAAGCTATTCCTGCAGACAGCCACGGGAAGCCCTCAGGTAACCATATGCTGCAAAACTATTGTTAAGGCTGGATTTTTGCTTTATTTTGTGATATTGCAAATTTTAGCATCATATGCAACAGTTAATAGACACTGGCTTTAAAATCTTTGGTTTTGGAACAGCTGAACAAAGAAGTGAATTTATTACACCCGCTATCGAGGTAAGATTTGCAAATTAAACGAAACGTCTGGATTTAAACTTTCTAGCCAAATGCATTCTTGGCTTATCGTGCACAAAACCAGACCTGTCACAACTTTCTTCCAACCGAATTCAATGGTTTCACAATAAATTTCATCTTAAAGAATTTAAAAAGGTCAGTATCTCTTCAACGGAATCAAGGTGACTCAAAAGTGTTAAAATAACGAAATTCTCATCTTATCAGGCAATCTAAGAAAAACTATCACTTCTCACCGAAAAAAAAATAAGATGATGGTACTAAACTACATTCCAATCTTCACCCAAGTCCACATAACACCACAAATGTCTTCTCTAAACCAACCACTGGCATTTTACTATTCAACATCAACCTTTATTACACCAATAATTTCGTCTTAATTAATTGCTTCGATCAAATTTATTTCATTCAAGAAAAACAAACACTTAAATGAATTCTTGCAGCCAAATTGACGGCATAGCTCAGTGGTAGTATCTTTCCATTGTCACCGTCAAAATTTGATGTCAAATTTATTCGACAAGCAATTGACCAAATAATCGGAAAAAAAATTAACGCAATTTCTTGGCCCATATTTTAGTAATAAAACCAGAAACGAAGCTAACTCTCTGGACCACAGTAAAATATCCGGTTCTCGGCATCATATATACAAATTTTACCAAGAATCTTACGAGGAAGAAGATCTTATGGTCTTCCTGAAGACGAAATACCAGAAAAAAAATCGGTTCTCGCGATGTGGTGTAATTTGTGGGCCAAGAACATGAAAAACCGGTTCCGCCTTTTTATAGAAACCACCAGGCCTAGTAACAACAATCGACCGGAGTTTCGTAAGAAAGGGACATCATGTTGATGATGCGATGGGGATGGTGTTCCGCAGGAGTCCAAACAGGTAACACTACTCTTTCTTGTCTAGAAATTTTGAACGCGAAGAGGATATTACGTCATTGAACAACACAACTACCTTTCGTAAAGTGATTGGATGAGTCGGGTTTAAGTTTCAGGAGGTTAACCGAACTCTTCACCACCAAACTAACCAACATTCGAGCTAAATTATTCGTACTAAAAATCATGTAGTTTTCGTTTTAACAACGACTTCCTAGCTTTTAGTTTGGCGTCAGCCTGAACGGGTAATTATCTAGTTACACGCTGCCATTTTCGACGCTACTACCTACAAGATTACGATAGATGCGTATTAAATCAACTTCACCAATTTCCATACATGGATTATGTAAATTTTCCAAAAAAAAAACCATTCGAAACATGAAGCGTTTTCGATTCCAATGGTTCACCACAAGGTTCGCAACTGACCCCTGTACTATTTCTTGTTTCGATCCTACTGCGTAGTGAAGCTGTGTGCTAACCTAACCTAAAATTACATATTTCGTCGGAGTTTTTTTTGCTGCTTCGGTTAGAGGATTGTGTAAGGGGGTCTCAACTAATGGAAGTTTCAATTTAATCGGTTAATCTTAAAAATTGATAATTACTCCAGTCGGTGAATACAAAAATCAAAAAAAAAAATTCCTTTCTAAATCTTGTCTCGGCTGTTGAGCAGAAGGAGAGAAGAAGATAAATGCGTTTCGGCACCGAAGAGAGGGTAATTATATTTAGCATGGTGGTATTTTTAATCATGTTAGTTTCTAATGAATTTTTTTTTTATTTTTCTAGCACACAAGTATCTTGTTTCCAATGGATTTGCATGGGTTATAAATGGTGATGATGGATAATTGTCTCAATTTAGACAAGTTGGATGTGTGAGATTTGATGAATAGATGCGGATATTTTAATGACTACTGCTTTATAACAATAAATTGGAACGATAATAATTAAATTCGAAAGTGGAGAATATCAAAATTCAGTTGAAAGTATGATAAAGTGCATTTTTGGTAATTTGCAGCTTGCGACAGGCTGAGAATGTTGTTGACCCACAAAAGAGAAGAAATTCGTTAGATTGAAAATCATTTAGTGCGTTAAAAGAACGACCAAGCGGAAAAATTTGTCATCACGAAATTCCCACCAATTTGTCATCACGAAATTCCCGACAATTTGTAATATCAAAAGTTCACTCGGGTTTCATCGATTTTCTAAGAACATCTGAAGGTAGAAAAACATCTGAAAGTAGCTTTTATGGAGGTTATGTGAAGATGTTTCAATATCAAATTGCATCCGATTACCGACCTCAAGCCTTCTCATGTTTCTTCCTTTCAGCTTAGTGGATGCGCTTATTTGCGAAAAACTACACCCCACGCACAGAAAAGGTACAACTGAACGAACGGCCGACCTATCGTGTATGGGGTGCTTTAGCTCCACCTATGCCTCGGTATTTCAATCTTCAATGAAGCCTTAACCGAGATATTCGCAAATGCTTACCTGATCAGAGCAAAATGAAAGAAGGAAAATAAGAACTGAACAAATTTTAATAAAAAAAACATAAAGGGATAAAAAAACAATAAAAATGTAAAAAAAATTAAAAATATAAAAAAAAAAATAAAAATATAAAAAAAAATAAAAAAAAAGACATAAATTAAAAGTAGAAATAAAAAAGAAAAAGGAAAAAAAAAAGAAAGAAAAGAAAAAAAAGAAAGAAAAAAAAAGAAAGAAAAACAAGAAAGGAAAAAAAAAGAAAAACAAGAAAGAAAGAAAAAAAGAAAGAAAGAAAAAAAGAAAGGAAATAAAAAAAAAGAGAAAAACGAAAGAAAAACAATAAAAAAAAGAAACAATAAAAAAAAAGAAACAATAAAAAAGAAACAATAAGAAAAGGGAAAAAAGAAAGAAAAGGTTAAAAAGGAAAAAAAGGAAAAAAAGGAAGGTTAAAAAAGAAAGAAAAGGTTAAAAAGGAAAACAGAAAGAAAAGTGTAAAAAGGAAAAAAGAAAGAAAAGGTTAAAAAGAAAAAAAAAGAGAAAAGGTTAAAAAGGAAAAAAGAAAGAAAAAATTAAAAAGAAAGAAGTTTAAAAGGGAAAAAAGAAAGAAAAGGTTAAAAAGGAAAAAAGCAAGAAAAGGTTAAAAAGGAAAAAAGAAAGAAAAGGTAAAAAAGAAAAACAGAAAGAAAAGTGTAAAAAGGAAAAAAGGAAGGTAAAAAAGAAAGAAAAGATTAAAAAGGAAAACAGGAAGAAAAGTGTAAAAAGGAAAAAAGAAAGAAAAGGTTAAAAAGAAAAAAAAAGAGAAAAGGTTAAAAAGGAAAAAAGAAAGAAAAGGTTAAAAAGGAAAAAAGAAAGAAAAGGTTAAAAAGGAAAAAAAACAAAGAGTAATACAAATAAAAGAAATAAACAAAATAAAAAGAGAATAAAAAAAACAAGTAGGTAGGTTGCTACTCATGCGGCTGCCCGTGAGAACACGGACACGCTTAGACCTAAAAAGGTCCGCTGTGTTACCACAGAAAAAACAAGTAAGAAAAAAATGTTATAAACAAACAAAAATAATAAATGAAAAACAAGGAAAAAATAGTAAAAAAAATATAAAAATAATAAATATGTTTAGAGCAGAAAAATGAAAAAAAATTAAAGAAAACGGTAAAAATAAAAAATAGAAACAGTAAAAACCGAGTGGTTAATCCTTCGTGGTCACACAGGGTAGAATTGACCCGACGGCAAACTTTGAACGTGGTATGGACCCTCTTCATATATCGGAATAAATACCTTTTATGGAACGCGCACTATGCTATTATTTTTTTTTTCAGAAGCAGCATATCTAAGAAGTGAAACGCCAAAATTTTATGAAAAAATATTGGACATGGACCAAGCTATAATTTTTTTTAGCGAAAAAGTGCTCTTTGCACGTTTTCACCTCTTCATGAAATTTGTTAACCATGTCGCCATTTTATTTCTTATAAATACATTTTTCGGACATTATCTAGAACGTTTAGAGCATGTTTCATAATTTTTTTAACAACTTCGGACGGATAGTTTGGTCACAATACCGTTTTGAACTTTTTGACTGGGTAGAATCGATCCAGTGTGACCACCGAGATTGAATACAGAGGTGTGACCACGAAGGGTTAAAAAATAGTAAAAATAAAAAACAGCAAAAACTAAAAAAAAACATTACAAAATTAAGAAACCAAATTAAAAATAGATAAAAAAATATATATATGTATATATATATTGGGTAAAAATATATAAAAAGGGGAACAAATAAAATAAAGTAAAAAAAAAAAAAGAAAAAATAAATAAAAACCTTAACAAATTTAAAAAATAAAATGAAATAAACATAAAAAAATAAAAAAACAACATGAATTAAACAATAAAAAGAGCAGAGAACAACGAGATAGATTTATGATAAATACTGTAAATTCCTTTATTAAACTATACTTATTTTTTTCATTACTTCGATTTGGCCGATGGCGAAATAACCTCTTATCTGGTTGTGAAATACCGTACTAAGAAAATCTTTATTGAAGAATATCTGGTCATATCTGCAACATCCTTGTGGCTTTTTATAGTTGAGAGCGTACATCTTACATATTCTCTTCTCACTTTTTCGGAAAAAAGAGTTAAGATGTTAACGAAACCCCATTATGAAAGCAGTAGCCCGCTTGACAGATTTGGCAGAATTAGAGCCTGGAGACTGTATACTCGTCAAAGGTGGCAATTTTAAATATATTGTGACAATAAGATTCGCTATCATTACACTATTTGTTGAGTCGATCGCGTTTGATCTATTCAAATTAGAAAAGTGATCGACAGACAAGAGAGAGTTATACAACATCAGAGAAATTCTTTAAAAATTGGCGGTTCAACGAAAGAGGGTGTAATTCTTCTAACTAGCAAGATCACTCACAAATCCCTGACAAGATATTATAGTAGACTCGCGATATAATGACATCTAAAATGTCCAGAGTGGGTCACATTTTCGAGAAGTGCACTATTCCGAACTTCATATCGTGTTTAAAATTATTCCTTTGACAGACATTTATATGCATACATTAATTCATTTCAATACAAATATATGTCTTAAAGAAAATGTATTAGCCGCCGTGCTTTTGCTATTTTGCTGTTATTTTTTGATAAACAAAACTGTGAATTTTGCCACGCCATACTGCTTCATTATGACACTCCCAACACCTTTTTAAAAGAATCAATAATTTCCACCTTTTTTTTTTGGAATAACTTGTAGACATTATTGCTCGGAGCACAGTGTATTGCAGAAAATGCGTATTGACATTTCAGACGCAATAGATGAACATGTCAAGAAGCCTTTTATCGGGAATTATGAAAATTTTTCGTAAGAAGTCATTATTTTAAATGAAAAATTTTACTCGTGTTCATAGCTCTAAATCTGTTGGATTCGAACACATTGGGTCACTGTTTGGAGTGGTCGCTATTAACGTAGGGTCACTAAATCGCCAGTCTACTGCATAACCTTTAAAAAAAAAAAAAATCAGCTTTGGATATCGTGGGTAAATTGAAATCGTGAAGGTACCAAACTGTCTAGTTCATAAGAACAACCACAATGCGTTTCGACTAATTGGCCTTTATAGATTTCTTTGAGCACCGCAGATATTTCTGACCTACTCCAGATACTTTATTATTTAGCCTCATATTGTACCTCTTCACATTTTCCCACATAGTACTCGCCTGTTAACGCAAACAGGAATGTTGAGCCTATTTTTAACATACGCCACAGCATATTCAAAATCCTTCATACACCCCGAATGACACGATTACGGAATGCATTGCCATCTTCAATCTAGACTTCTTAAAGCTACTTCCTGTAAGACACTAAGGGGTTCGCCCGGTCCTTTAAAAAATGGGCAACAGTCTAGGCGCAACTTTATTTTTTTTGCGGATATTTTTTACGGCGGACAAAGGGATATTTTTTATGGTGGACAGACGGACAATTTTTTTTATAGCGGACAGAGCGACATTATTTTTATGGCGGACAGACTGACATTTTTTTATGGCGGACAGGTGGAAACTTTTTTATGGCGGACAGACGGACGTTTTTTTTATGGCGGACAGACTGACATTTTTTTCTTCAAATTTTTAAGATCTACTGCTCCTAAAACGCGAAAGTACAAAATTTCAGGGTAGCAAGTTTTTTTTAAAGTTTCAGGTCAATCGCAATACTTTGTTATTAAAAAAAAATAAAGACGAATGTTTCATCACCAATCAACTTGAATCCATACAAAGAAAAATTTAAGCCTAAGAGCTGACAGAATTGTCCGCAATGACGTAAAATGCTTAACATTTAAATGTTAATAATAAAAAACATCTTATTTAATACCTTCAGTGAATTAAAAAAAAAAAACAGAAAAACAAAACCGTAGCTCCGCAACCAATTCATTCAAATATCGCGCGCTTCTGGTCATGTCAATCGAAAAAACAAATGGCAAAACATTCAAAACTTGAAGTTGACGAAGCAAACCCGCACAACGCATAAAAAAAAATCCCAAATAACAAATTAAACATGCGCTAAACGAATAAGTCCAATATTTACTTTTATTTTGACACACGCAAAAAAAAACCGCGGAAAAAAAGACGTTACGAATGTACAAATTTTTTTGCACTCTTCTTCTTCATTGCCAAAATTTTTTGGCAAATAGCCGCCACACTGTGCTTTTGATGCACAAAATGGCACAGACAACCAGCTGGGTGATTACTCCATAATGCGATATTACTACGTATCAATTCAGGATATTACGTAACGTCGATAATGTCCATATGTGAGTATGTCGATCGGTGAAATGATCGGGTAGTTCATTGAGTTCAAACCATGTGAAATATAAAATAGGAACAATGAGAAGAAAATGTTGGTAGTGTTTTGAAAATTTGCATATGTCCGATAAATTAACTTGTTTTTTTTTTGTCTTTTTTTAATGAATGGTTTGATGATCAAGTTGCAGCCTAATTATGACGGTATGGCATTTTATTTCGATTACGATCAATGCCAAGCTTTTATTTAATCGTCTTATTGTTGAGCTCAGTTTACGATCGGTTTTGTTGCTGTTAATTTTGTAAAAGTGTGAACCACGATCGTTTTGTGAATAGAAAAATTAACGCAAATTCTTCATATAAAAGATCACTTGTTACATTGCCGTTTATCAAGGACCACATTTGCAACAATAAAACGAAGCTAATTTGAACAAGAGCAGGTTTGCATAATTTCCGAGATCGTGACTAGATCTGGCGGTAATAAAAAAAAATCAACGCTTATAACCTCTTGAATACCACTCTCACTCTCATAACAAATCGGTACTGCAGCGGTTCTTCAATGGAAACATGCAGATCTGCGAAACGTAATTCATTCAGTACTGAACAATTGTACTGCTTCAGTACTGCATGGATATCGTACAAATGATGGAAAAGTTTCCGAAACACTTTATTTTATATTCGTAGTTAATATTTATTGTATTTTCTCTATGTAGTCATGTTAAATCTACCAAAATTGGAACTGAGAACTGCATCATTCAGAACATAATACCATACCGCCGAGACTGTCCACCTCTTTAGGTACATATTATAAGCAAATAATGTATATGATGTTTGCCTGCAAAGTACCAAAGAAAATTCCAAAAGTTTCAAAATTTCATCCAATTTTCTTATAAATACTTATTTTTTGTTGCTATTAAATTCTATATTATCTATAGCATGAAATTGTATTGAACTCAAAAATATCACGAGTTCCAAGATTCATTCAGTTCTGTCGCAGTATTGATATCTGGAAAAAAAATTTATCACTTTTCACAGTTCAGCTTCAGTACAGAAAACCAGTTTTGGTTCCGAACTAGCGGGCAAATGCTGACGCAATTACGAACAATATCGATAAAATGTTTTGCGAAGTAGTAAAAGATAAAAAAAATTAATTCGGAAATTCAGATTTCTGGAAGATGCAGTACTAAAAATTTTTATTGACTCGACAAAGTACGAATTCAGTTTATCAGTATTCATTCTGGTGTTTATCAAAACTTAATCCAGTATACCTAAAACTATAATGCGGGTATGATAGTAGAATAGCTCTTTATTTAGACCTTTAATAAGATCAACATTCAATTACAAGACATGTTATGCAATATTCAGGGCAAAACCAAGATAGTGCAAGGTCGATTTTAAGATCCCATTCTGCCGTACCGACATCGGTCTTTGACTGACTCTTCTTCGATAATATTGAGGACCTACATTCGAATATAATTGTCAGATACCGCCGACAGTTTTTACATCCCATTCCTTTACTTCTAAGGTGGTGCGCTACTACGCGAAGTTAGGTCAGGGAAGACACTTTGACCATTTACTGACTACAGAATTACAGCTCTTTTGCAATTCATTCCGAATCAATTACATCAACATACTATCTAAATTATGTCCGTTCACGATCATTACACAACTAACACTTGAAGAAACAAAAATTATGTTTAAATTAAAGCCTGATGAAAATATTGTTGACAATATCAGTCCTTCTAAAAAAAACAACAAATTCAAATCAAAAAAATTGTATCACTTTTTACAGTTCTGCTTCAGTACTGAAAAACATGACACAAATTATTGGAATATCTCGATCTCTTTCTAAAAAAAAACTCTTGATCTACATTTACCTTTTTTTTATCAAAATGCTAATGGTATAATAAAAATTACGAAATTTTCTTAGGCATGTTTATAAAAATTTGACCTTCTCCGTCAAAGAAAAAAAATAACAATCTGTGTGACATATTTCCGAAAACCTGAAGTAATTTAAGTTAGAAAAAAAAGGTAAGGAAAAAAAACCCAACAAAGTCAAGTGAAGGGATTCTGACGCTGAAATGACCCTAAAACCTGTGGAATGGACAAGATCAGTAATTCCCAAAAAAAAGACCCCTTCCAAACCAGCAGCTTAAAATTCCCGAACTGAACCCAGGAGGAAAAATGAATAAAAACTCGTTTTTTCCATGACTTGATCATTTTCCTCTTCCGACTAGAATTTTTCTTACGTTTTGCCACGATCTTACCTTCGAAATGACACGATCACTTTTTTCTTTAAGATTCCCGAACATTGTGAATGCGGAATATTTCGTATCTTGTTACGTTGAGAGCGTACGGAGGGTAGGTAAAACGTGAGCAGGCGTAACAAATTTTCTAATTACGTTCGCGGCCCTAAAATCCAGAGAGAAAAAAAAGTGATCGTGGGGTACAAGAACGCGATCGATTTTGTAAGGTTCAAGATCACTCATACGTCAAATTTTCAACGCTAAGTTCTTTATTTCCTTTCGAAATTTCGTATTTCACGCATCGTACGGTTACCAGAATTTTTTTCTTTCAATTATTATTATAAATTTTGTGGAACTCGGAATTGACCAGATCGTTGTAGAGTTTTTCGAATGTGGTATGTGTGCGTGGGTGAAGAAATATGGAAAATCTGGGCATAAAAAACCATTAATCATTTTGTGAAAGGTGGGTTTCTTTAATTAGTAGTGTAAAATTATGTTTCTGTTTCCGTATCACTTTAACAAATTTTAGGTTAGAATTGAAAGTGATTATGAAACAGAAGAATTTGTACTAATTTTTTCTTATTTCCAATCTCTATACTTCCTTTTTCTTGTTGCTCTCCGTCTCCTTTTTTTCCTTCTACTTTTCCGGTTCTTCACTTCATATTTTCTGTATTACTTAATTTGGTTTTTTCCTTAATTTACTACTTTTCCTTTTCTTTTTTTTCTGCCCTTTCCACACTTATTTTTAATACTTTTTTCATTCTTTATTTTTTCTTACTCTCTTCGCACTTTTCTTCCTTATTTGTTTTCTCTCTCCTTCGTTTTTTCTAATCTCTTCTCCCTGCCCTTTTTTGTAGACCTCAATATAGTGCAATTTCTCTTTGGCAAGAAAAAGAGCATCAACTTCTAGAACAGACAAAGTCTTGGCTAGAAATGTCCGCCATGGTGCAGTATTTCGAAAAGCGGTCACTTAGTAACAAACCTCTTGATTAATTTACATTATTTCTCCTTTCGCTCTTTCTTCTTATATTGTTTTACTCTTCTTCTCCTTTTTATATTTTGTGTCCTATTTTTTTTTCTTTTTTGCATACTTCTCCTTCTCTGTTCTTCTCTTTACAGCCTTTTTCTTAATCTGTTTTTCCTTCTTTATTTTTTAACCTTACTTTTTTTTCTTACTCCCTTTACAATTTTTTTTTCCTTTTTTTCTTCTTTTTTCCTTTTTTTTCTTTTTTCCTTTTTTTTTTCCTTATTTTTCCCTTTTTTCTTCTTTTTTCCTTTTTTTTTCTTTCTTCCTTATTATTTCCTTTTTTTTCCTCTTTTTTACTTTTTCCCTTTTTTTTCCTTTTTTTTTCTTCTTTCCTTTTTTTTTTCTTCTGTTCTTTTTTTTTCTTCTTTTTTCCTTATTTTTTTACTCTTTCCCCCCTTTTCCATTTCTTTTTTTTCGGCCTGAATATAGAGCAGGTTTTCTTTGACATAAAACAGAGTACCGATTTCAAGGAAAGACTAGCCACACCGTGATTGGTGATGATTGGTGCAGTACTTCCAAAGGGCGCTCACTTAAGTAAAAGTGATTTCATACTTAAGGTTAATTTTTTTTCTTTCAACTTCCGCTCTCTTTTACTATTTTTTTTTAATTTGCTGCTGTGTATTTCTTCTATTTTACTTTCTTTATCTTTCCTCTATTTCTTAACTTTTCCTTTTTCTATTCTTTCCTTTTTTCTACGTCTTTAATAATCGTTTTTCCTTTGTTTATTCTTTTACCTTTATTTTGCTCTTACTTTTTCCTTTTCTTTCTCCTTTCTCCCTTTTTTCTATTTTCCCTTTGTATGTTGTCAGACTAAATATAGAGCGGGTTTTCTTTGTCATCCTTGTTGCCTTCTCTATTTTTCCTCAGCTTTGCTCGAATCACTGTTATTCTTTTTTACTTATTTGTTTTCTTCTCTTTTACTTTTTTTTACTCTCTCTTCACTTTTCCCTTCCGTTTTTGGTGGCCTGAATATGAGCGGTTTCACTTTGCCCAAAAAGAGAGCACCGACTTCAAGTCACTAGACCAACAAAACTAGTCAAGGCTGATTTGTTAAGTACATACTACGAAAGAGCGGTTATTTCATCAGAAAAAGGAATTGCAAAAGTGACCCTATGCTTTTGATCAATGCGATTTTAAGTAGTATTTCGCCTGGAAAATAGACTCCCTACTTCTACACGACGGAATATTTCAATTATCGCGATAAACATCTTCGAAAATAATCGCAAGATCACATTAGCTTGAATACATGATCAGCAAAAATGCTTTCTGTGAATTTTGTTCTATTGTTTTTTTCTTTCTTCAAACACCTGTTCTTTGACGGGCGAAAAACAATCTACCCAATTCCACTTCAAGGTCAATCAGAAAATATCTAAAATATTTTTCTTGTTCTAAACTGCACTATCACGATACTTAGAAGTAATTTTTTCTGTAGTTTCATAATTTCTCGATTCGTAAACTTATTACAATGTCTGAGCAAAGATTTCGTCTGAAACTACTGTTGCATTGTGTAGCCCGCGATCGCGAAGAAAAAAACACGTGTCATACAATCACAAAGCTCTCAGGTGATAATGCTAAAAAAATTACTACATTCAAGGACGAGATCGCATTGTGTATTTACTGAAGTAATTTCGTAATTTGAAAGGAGAAGCCTTTATAAAAAAAATACGTTAGTACAACATCGCGTCTCGAAGACTATGAAACAATCGACCTTGGAACTACCTGACGGTAGCTCGATCAACAACAACCGATGGCAATTAGAAAATATTGACAGCTCTTCAAATTGAAGTTCAAGACGAAAAACGAGAGAAAAAAAAATGCTTCAAGTCAAGCCTCCGTAAACAATTAATTTAGGCGATCACAACGATCGATCGCACGAAACACCTTGAACTTGTTGGTAACGTCTCAAGAAAACATCACCACGTCTCGGATGAGGCTGGTGGCTCCAAAAACAGATAAAACACAGCATCCACATTTGCCGCAAATAACTAAATCGGACCGATCTTTCCATTATTCGAGCTTAGATCAGACTTAAACTAAGCTGTTAATAAATAAGCGCGATCATTTGAATCCAATAACAAATGATATCAATAAATAGCCTACAAAAAAAAACGGAGAAAAAAATGAAGGGACAACAAATTGATACCTGAACGCACCTCTTCCAAATGAGATTTCCAGCTGATCCGTAAAGCTGTAATAAAACGATAATCTCTTACAGGTTACCGGATTTTAATTCGAATTGCTCCGTTTTACAGCGGTTTCACTGTCTTAAGTTGGGCTACCTTCTTTCCCGAACAAATCAGAAAAAAAAATAATTGTTTAATCGGTTTTATGTAAATTTTATGATGTTTCTAACAAATTTGAAAAGGCAAGCCCGACCTCCCTAGAATTTTAATCGAATATTTTTTTAAATTAATTATTAGTTATTGGTGCATATATTAATCGAAGAAATTGGTAAGATCTTGTAAATATACGACGCATATGTGTGTTATCTCCAAAACATGACTCGACCATCGTCTTAATTTTGGTTGGTAGATAGGCTAACCACCTACCTCTGGGAAAAAAGTAAGTTGAGAAACTTCGATAGAAAAAACAATAGTTCTTCAAGCGTATGAAGATCTCCTTAGTATCAATTAAAATATTGGTGAAGAAACTAGTGATTTGTCACTAGTTTCTTTTTCTTAGGGATAAAAACGGAGATAGTGAACAAATGCAGTGCTGACAGTGCAAAAATATACTAGAAAGATTCCTCACCTGGGGTATCATTAGTAGGCTAAGACGGCGTATTTCGTGATATTACAGGGAGAATGCACTAGATAATTCACTAGGTAAATCACCAGATAATCTACAAGATGATTCACTGGGTAATATGGTTCTCAGTCCTCGTTTTACAAATAATTACAGTAGATTTCTATTTATCGGATGTGATCAACGCCTGGTCCAAAACAAAAACATAGGAAAATTAATAGTTTTTCACAATTAAACTTTTAAAAAACCTTTACCACCTTCTGTGATGAATATAATCATTACTGTAACACGATATTTCACTAGTTCTTTTAGGATTTTATTTTATTTTTCATTTGCTTTGAAAAAAGAAACTGTGATCTATTGTTTGCCCTGAATCACAAAACAAAAAATAAAATTGTGTAAATGAGAAATGGACAAAAATTTAAAAAATGGAATAAAAACAAAAACAAAATGAAAAAAATTTTGTAAAGAAGAAATGGAAAAATTATAAGTGAAATGAAAAAATTGATAATAATAATAATAAAAAAAATGATGAAAAAAATCAATACAAAATACTTTATTATTAAAAAATAATAAAAGTAAAAATTACGAAAAAAGAAACGAATGGAAATAAAAAGAGATATTACGAAAAAGGAAAATAAAGGAAATGAAACTATTATAATTAAATAAAGACATTGAAAACACAAAAATAAAAAAAATATAAATATGAAATAAACTGGTAAAAATTTGATTAAAAAATAATAAATTTACATGAAAAAATGGAAATTTAACAACGGGATAAGAATTAAAAAAAATAAAACAAGAAATATTAGAAAATAAAACAAGAAATATTAGAAAATAAAACAAGAAATAAAAAAATAAAACATGAAAAAAAATAAATAAAACAAGAAATAAAATAAATAAAACGAAAAATAAAATAAATAAAACGAAAAATAAAATAAATAAAACAGGAAATAATAAAAAAACAAGAAATAGTAGAAAAAAATTATACAAAAAATAATAAAAGAAATTAAACAAGAAATAATAAAAGAAATTAAACAAGAAATAATAAAACAAATTAAACAAGAAATAATAAAACAAATTAAACAAGAAATAATAAAACAAATTAAACAAGAAATAATAAGAAAAAAATAAAACAAGGAATAATAAAAAAAATAAAACAAGAAATAGTAAAAAACAAGAAATAATAAAAAAAAATAAAATAAAAAAAAATAAAATAAAAAAAAATAATAAAAAATAAAACAAGAAATAATAAAACAAATAAAACAAGAAATAATAAAACAAATAAAACAAGAAATAATAAAACAAATAAAACAAGAAATAATAAAAAAAAAACAAGAAATAATAAAAAAAAATAAAACAAGAAATAGTAAAAAACAAGAAATAATAAAAAAAAAAAAATAATAAAACAAATAAAACAAGAAATAATAAAACAAGAAATAATAAAACAAGAAATAATAAAACAAGAAATAATAAAACAAGAAATAATAAA
Source organism: Beris morrisii (assembly GCA_951812415.1). Lineage (NCBI taxonomy): Eukaryota > Metazoa > Arthropoda > Insecta > Diptera > Stratiomyidae > Beris > Beris morrisii. Next base: position 112,145,859 of record OX638312.1, on the reverse strand, counting down.
ACAAATAAAACAAGAAATAATAAAACAAATAAAACAAGAAATAATAAAACAAATAAAACAAGAAATAATAAAACAAATAAAACAAGAAATAATAAAACAAATAAAACAAGAAATAATAAAACAAATAAAACAAGAAATAATAAAACCAGAAATAACAAAACAAAAAAAAAACAAGAAATAATAAAAAAAACAGAAAACAGAAAAATAAAAACAAAAAAAAAAAAATAAACATTAAAAAACAAGAAAAAAGAAAAATAAACATTAAAAAACAAGAAAAATAAACATTAAAAAAAATAAAAAAACAAATAAAACTAAAAATAAATAAACAATAAAACAAGATTAAAAAAAAAAATAAGAAATAAAACAAAAAACAAGAAATAAAAAAAAAACAAGAAATAAAAAAAACAAGAAAAAAAACCAAGAAATAAAAAAAATATAAAAGAAAAAAAAGAAATGAAACAATATAAAAAAATTAAAACAACAAAAATGGAAAAAATAGAAGAAAAATTGAAAAAAGAAGGAAAGGATTGAACAACTTAAAAAAATAAAATAAAATGGAGGCAATGAAATAAATGGAAAAGAATAATAAAAAAAAGAATAATAAAAAAAAGAATAATGAAAAAAACATGAAAGAAATTAAATAAATGGAAATTTTCGGGGACTTAGAATCAAATATTTTCGAGCCAACCTTTTCCACAGTGGAAAGAAAGTTTTGAAAATTGGATTAAAAAAAATACTACAATAACGAAATAAATGAAAATTTGGTAGGTTGGTTGGTAGCTACTTGTTGGACGTTTTATTTCATTTGGCATATTTTTTTTCCATTATTTACATTTAATAAAAATTATTGTGTGAATATTTTCTAATTCCCACAGTTGCCAGTTCTCTAGAAATCGTTGAATGATGGATACAAAGTGTTTGTGAGAAACAAAAACTATGGAAATTTATGTATGAATTTCTTCGTTTTCGAGTTATTGCGAGTTCGGACGAATGACATAACTCAGTTTTTTTTTGGGACATATATATGGTAGCTACAACTCGACCGAGAATGGGCAGAAGACAAATGTTTTTGGCAATAGTGGATAAATTTTTGTCGTCGGACGTTGAATTTCTATGCGTTTCAAACTCTTGGGGTTGGGTTAAACTTATATATTAATGTTTTGCGCAGTAGTTTCGCATATGAGCGGCCTGTGGCAGCTTTGAATAATTGAGATGTTCTTCTGCAATATTCTCAAGTCCAAATTTCAACTAATTAAAATCCAACCACTTCCTATTCGCGATCCCATCGAATTTAACGATCGTTTTACTCGGCGTATATTGAATCGATCGCGAAACTGTCAAGCAAGAAGCGTCTTGTCAATTTTTAAATAACCATTCGAAACATGACTCCGACAATTTCATTCAATTTTTATTGTGACACATACACCACTCTTGAATTCTGTTCTATCGTTGTTTTTTTTTTCCATATATTATACACACGATTGTAATCGTAATTCGCGAAACATTCATGATCGCGATCTTAATCTTTGCGGCAACAAGATCGGAGCTTTGGACAAAGAAAAAACGAAGAAGAAGAAAAGACAAAACAAATATAGCGAGGAAAGGTCGTTTAGTATCAACTAAAATATTCCGTGCGTCAGATTTTACTGAGATCTTTTGCGCGCGAAAAAAAAACTATCCGTCATAGTTTGAAAAATGCGCGCGAAAGAGATCGGTTTTTTTTATGCTGACCAAAGAAAAGAATTCGTGCGGTTTTATGCAGGTGGAAGAATATTAAATGTATTGTTGCAGGTAAAAAAGAGGGGGTTTTTTTTTGTATTTCACACTCGTAAATTACATGCTGATGGTAGCAAGTTTATTCTTATTCGGGCCTCATGTGTGTAGTGTGTGGAATGGTAGGTACGAGTAATAGCGCAACACACTTTAATTGCCCATTTGCAAAGAACGCGACAAGCATGGCCGATTTTTTTCCTATGATCCTCATATAAATTACATATAAAACAGTGGAAGACAAATAAATTTCAACTGGTTTTAAAATAAGAAATTTGCTTGAAGAGAACCCACGCTTAGACTATAATCTGTTAGCTTTCTTTTTATCTAAACCTTGTTTTACCAATTTTGAGCCAAGATCCTGGCCCTCAAATAAGAACCACAATTGTTTTGACTTTCCAATTTTAAACCAAATTACTCCAAAATAAATTGGCAAATATTATTAAAGCCTACCTAACCTTAATTTTGGGTGTTGGTCTAGCCTTGATTTCGCACATTTCGTCAGCCTTGGTGTTTTAAGACAGTTTTCGGGTTTTAATATGGGGACGACCTGGGATTTTATTGACCCACCCTGGTTTCTACTACTATGTCCATGGTTTCCGGTCAGTCTTGGTTTCTGCCAAAAAAGTTTGATTTCCGACGTTAGATCAAATTGAGTCAATCTTGGGCCGATGGCTCAAACTTTTTTAGTTCTTTGGTCAAAAAAGAAAATGTTGTTCCAAGGACTTAGATACAATTTCATTTAACAAAAGTTCTTCGAAGTTTGTACTAATTTGCGACAAATTTTTTTCGTTCCCCACTGTAAATAGTGACTAAATTTTATAAGATTTTAGATGGTATTCTAAAGAATCATATGCCACCATAATAATAAAAAAAAGGTGAACAAAATACAAAAGATAACGACAGCGAATCAGAGTAATGATCATGAATTCTCCGAAACTTTTGCATTTTGGCAACGCTAATTTTTCACTTTTGGCGACTCTCGGAATTGAAAATGAAATATGGAAGCTATTAGGCTTCAAGTTGATCCGAATTTTTTAAATGTTTCGTATCACATGCCGGCTAATGTCAAACGAAATTGAAGAGCTTTGTATGTAGTCGAGGGATTAAGGAGCGTCATATCAATCAAACAAATTCCACGGTCAGCAAACACGGCTAATTAATTTACCGGAGATAAGCGTAAAAATTCTTTTAATTAGTTTTTCTTAAGTTAATTGACTGGACTATAACACCGTTGATAAAAAGAACGGGGGGATTGAGCAGATTAGTGAGGATTTAAATGAACAGAATTTGCATTTCAGAATTCAGAATGTTTTTTGAGTGATTTCGATGGTTCGATCGTGCCAAAAAAATTTTTAATAATATTTTGATTTGAACGTACATATATCAAGATTATTGTTGTGGTTCATTTTTTGACTCTGAGATAAATGGAGAATTTTCACAGTTTTCTGCGTTTTTTTTTAATCCTTTATGGACAAGTTTACTGAATCCAACTCGGTTGGTTTGACAGATTTTTGACAATATTTTTGCTTACACTTTTTGCGACAATAACTTGTTTGGACCCCTAAATTAAGAATTAACGCAGTCCATCTAAACGGTTTGAGAACTTAGGGTTGGTTCTCAAGAATCGATTATTAAAATCCACTCTAAAAAAAATTCAAAGCACTACCCTTGAAATACGTATCTTATTCCACAATCTTCAACTTTCTAGCCTAAACCGCTTATGAGATATTAAATATATGGTCGAACCTAGCCCTACTTCCTTCTTCGAACTAGTGCCACCTTCCATCTAGTGAAAAGTGTCAATTCTAGAAAAAAATGTCGTTCAAATAGGAGTGAAATTTTGTAATCAATTCAATCAAAGTGAACGATTCTAATTAATTCTTCGATGCGGTGAGGAAACCCTCTTTATTTTAAGCAAACAACACGCGGAGAAATAATTTCCCCCTAGACACAAGAAGGTTCAATTTCAGTGAAATAAAAAATTAAAAACAAATATAAAAACAAAATGTATTGTTAAAATAATAAAGTAATATAATTAAAAAATAGAAATTGGGGAAAATTCGTAAGAAGTATAGAAATTATTTAAAAAATAGAAATTATTAAAAAAATAAAAAATTTTTTAAAAAAGAAAATTAAAAATTAATAAGAAAAATAGAAAAACTTAAAACAACAACATCATTAAAAACAACAAATTCATTTAAAACAATAAATTAATAAAAACCATAAATTTACTACTAAAACAAAATTAATATAAAAAAAATATTATAACTGTTAATAAAAAAAATAAAAACTGTTAAAAAATGCATAATAGAAATTATTAGAAAAAATAAATATAAATGAAACAGATACAAACAAACTATTAAAAACAATGAATTTAAAAAAAAATAAAAAAAAAATTAATTATTAAAAAAAATTTAAATTGATAAAAAAAAATATTTAAAATAGAAACTAAAAATTATTAAAAAACATTAAAATAAAATATTATTTAAAAAATATAAATTTTTACAAAAAAAGGTTCAAAAAATTAATAAAAAAAGTTATTAGTAATAATTAAAAAAATAGAAATAAAAAGAAAATAGAAATTAAGGCAAGAAAAATAGAAATTATTATAAAAAATAGATTTTAACATTATTGTATATTTCATTTATTAAAAAAATAGAAATATATAATTGAAAAAAATAAGAATGAAAAAAATAGTTCCACATTCACGAAAAAAATTTAACTATCACATTTTTTAAATATCAGAAACTAATGAAATTATTTAATAAGTTGTGAAATTTATACACTAAAATTTACAAATTATAAACTAAATTTCACTGTTGTCAAGTTTAATTTTACATGACATAGTCCTGGCGATATTCAAAGTAGAGATGGGCAAAGCCGTTCCTTTGAGTGAAGTACTTCACTCCGAGTCACTCACTCTCACTCACCAAGGAACAAGTTCAGTGAAGTACTTCCATGGAACTGTTCGTTCCATCGTTAGTTCGAACTAATTCGTTTTTTTTAGTTCATAGTTCATTACTTGAGGGGAGTTCAGTGATGAGTAGTCGTAGTCGGAAGACAGTAGAGCAAAAAAAAAGGTCATCTAGATCTAGATTAGCAAAAAAAAGGTTCCTACAGTTCACTCTGTTACTTTCTATTTTTCTTCAGAAGGTATATCGTTTTTAATTTTTTTGTCACGTGTCCAATGGAACTGCAGTTCACCAAAAGGATTGAGTTACTTCACTCACTCACTTCAATGAAGTGGAACAGTTCACTCCTGAACGACCCATCTCTAATTTAAAGGATAACAAATAGAGTTTTTGCGTAGGCCCTGTTTACTATTCCATGAATTTTTAGTTTTTCTATTATTTAGATGGATATGCCGTGGCAAAACAAAGCCCAACTCTTTAAAATATTCTTTTTAATAGGAAGATTTTATTTGGTCATTTTTGAATATTATTTTTTTGGATATAGTTTGGAAAGTGGTAACCAACGAAATACGATAAAAGTTTTGAGGGTTTTTTTTTAGATCCATAGCAGCGTAGGTTCGCGCTAAGTACAACTGACAAAAGTTAGATTTTCATTTAATTTTAGGACAAGTGCAAAAAAAGTAGCATATTTGTTGAATATAAATGTTTCTTGAGTCAAGTTAACCAAGCGTGGCTCCAGTTTGGATAAAATGTAAGCATTTAATACTCCCTCTCAAAAAATAAATTGTTAATCCAGAAGGCACTGTCAAAGGGCCTTATCTGACGGGTTGAGTTCTAATGACCTGATTCCGAGGGTACATAGACTTGTAATAGCATTCTTCCACGAGAAATGTTCTAGCGGCATAGAAAGAACGTTTCCGGAAAGTGTCAGCTCTATCCTTCACATAAATGAACATAACACATCGGATATCCCATTTCAAAACCTAGCAAGTGATTTATTTATCAGGGCTGACTTATACGAAGATTTTGGGCATCATTTTCAAAATCACTTAAGTTAGGTTAGGTTTGGTTGCTCTAAGCGGGCGCGCATCTAACCTAACGTAAGTGATTTTTAAAATTTTGAAAATGATGCCCAAAATCTTCGTATCAGTCAGCCCTCATAAATAAATGTTGGTGCCTGATATGTTGGGAGTACGCCCTGGTTATCTTGAAGAACTTCTATATAGGCTTGCGCATTTTAGTTCACCGAAAGGAGCGATCATTTCTAGTTCGCGAACCCTCGCGAACTAGTTCATTCTTTAAGTTTACTAGTTCGCCTGTGTTCAGCCGCGAACTAGAAAGAACGAAATAGTTCGCGAACTTATTGAACTAAAAGAGCGAACTTCAAGTTGATGAGGTCCATAGGTACAATGTGATGACCTAAAAAAAAAGGCCTCAGATACGATGTGATGAACTAAAAAAAAAGGTCTTCAGGTACAATATGTGATGACCTAAAAACAAAAAAAAAAGGTCGTCGCTGTAGAAGTAGAAAAGGACGTCTGATAGAATGTGATGAGCTAAAAAAAAAAAAAAGTCATCCGCATACAAGTATAGTCTACCACTGACTAGGTGCGGGACTGACTGCGAACTAGTTCGTTCATTTCTCTTCAGGGAACGCTCTTCTGAACTAGTTCGTTCGCGAACTACACAACCCTACTTCTATATGTCGAATTTTTAATATATTTTTTGAAGGGAGAGTAAACATAGGTGTTGGGACTCTTCTTTAAAAAATGTTTAAAAAACACTTAATAGGTTTGGAAATGGGACACCCGTCAGAGGCCCGTTTAGAGGCAAAAAAACGTCAATAATTTACAGTTTGCGATCATTATTACGTTTTCGTAAAGGATTCTTATCGCTTACTTGTCGTTCAGAGGCTGAAAAACGTCAATTAATTTACAGTCTTTCGATCATTAAAAGCAAAAAAAAAAACATTTTATAGTGAAATTTTGGGCCTTTTTAGGACATTACGTTTTCTTGTCGAATTCCAATACACAAGTTGAACAGCATTTCTTCAATTGATGAAAGTGTAGGGAAGAGTGCTCCAAAGAATGCGACAAGAACCCACCAATCACCAATATGTCGAGTTGTCTTAATCACAAACTTGTCGCTGTTAGCACCGAATTGATGTTGTCAGGCGGTAAAGTTTGTCACATGTTTGACTATTTCTTGACGTTTTCGCAAACATATGTGTTCACTGGCATGATACGAACAATATCCCCGAAAACCGAGATCATGCTGAATATCATCCGCATCAAACCTAGTGAAATACAACAGCATTACACAAAAGCTCGTTACGACAAACAAAATGATGAGCAATTAGTCGTTGTGCACAACAGACAACAGCTAAAAAACCACCCAAGCAAATTAATAATACACCGTCTCGACTCACGACACCTTCTTCATTTTATAGAAAACATTGTGTGCACCAAACAGTACCACACTAATGAGAGCTACTGGTGGGAACATAATTAACAACAAATTGAAATGAAATCACAATGAGGGTCTGGCCTTGAATTTCATATTTGAAAAGCAACGCCAACCACAAAAAAATAAATCGAAGAAACTAAACAAAACTTCAGTTTCATTTCGAAGTTATAGACACTCTTGAAAGTGTTCAATTAGAACCACATGCCGTTTTGATGCTCTTAAGCGTATCTCTACAACATCTTACAAAATTGAAATAGAAAAAAAAAATATCTAAATGGAAATACCACCATCATCGTCATCATTATCATCATCATCATCATCATCACTATCATTTTAGAAACAAAACTAAACTTGTTTAATAAATTTTCGTAAATGATTTTCAATTTATTATTTAGTATAATTTTGTTGCAAAAAAAACCATGTATGTTTGTAAGTATGTTAAAATGATAATTAACTTCAGCATTTAGTTGATTTGGACCTTACCCGAAACAAAATATCATAAAATTCGGCATCCGGCTTTTATCGAAATTTATAATCGAAAGCAATTAGTCGAAAAAAAGAAGAGATACAAACAAAAATACACCACCGAATCATTATTCAAGTTGAATATTCGAAAAAATACCGAAATTAAATTCCTAATCGGTCAAAAATTATTTATTTATCGAATTTCGTAAGGGAAAATGTGCTTTCTACAAAGTTGGTGAAGAGTGAGTGGTGCAACAAAGAAGCAACATTCCGAAATCTCACGAATCAATTTGATCGAAAAATGCCTTTGCAATATTCTCTATAAAATTTAAATAATTGTAAACCAATAAAGAGTCATTAGTAAAATTCAAGGCAAATTAGTTACAAATTACGATGTCAGCGTTTAATTTATAGATATATTCCTATTTGTTGTTAAATGGCGATCCGAACTTATACAATCCCGTGCAAAACAACGGAGCGTTCTGATTTGACAAACGTGAACACTTGCAAGAGTGCTTCAAAGACGTTTTCAAACTCAATCACTCAATTGGCAACCATTGAATTTTTTTCTCTACAAAAGGGAAAGTTGAGGGTACCGTCTAAGAGCTCCCGGTGCCACTTTTTACTACCTACCAACAAAAAATTTAAGCAATGTATGCCATGGTGTCAAATATTTGACTCAAACCATTTGACAAAAAAATCAATCAAATTTATTCCGACAAAATAGACCTTGTACAGAGCAAATAAAATAATGTGGTAAATAAAAATTTGACGAATACACTATCTGACAGCGTTTGCCAGGGTCAGTCAAATATTTGACAGCGCATACAGTGAATTCTAACTTTACAAATTTTGTCCAATATTAATCAATGGTAGATGCCATTATTCTCCTTCACTTGGATGTTAGTGTTCGTCCGTTGTGCTCAAAATTTCTGTTTTTCTTGTGAAACTTTGTATTACACATTTAAAATATTTGTGCGCTACACCATTGAAACTTAGTTATGAAAATGAAATTGAACGAAATTCAAATCTACTTATTTTAAGATACTACCTTTATGTATGAAATAATATCCGAAATTTTTTTGAATCCTTACCTGAAAATGAAAATAAAACAAAAATTAGTTAGTTAAGAAAAGTTTTTATCAAAGTTAAATTTTCTTGGAATTTAATATTTACTGATTTTAAATTTGCCATCGTATACAGTCGATTTTGTCAAATATTAAGAGTAATTTTGCTAGCAAACACATCGTCAAATTTTTATTTGACAAATTGTGTTTCATTTGACGTATAGAAGGCTACTTTGTCTCAAATGTTTGACTTAATTTTCATTTGACAGTAGGTAAGCATGTGCTTTCTAGAATGAAAGTTATCTATAAACTAAACGGCAATGTTCGTCAAATTTGACAGCCAAATATTTGACAATAACAAACAAATATTTGGCAGTAACACAAACAAATATTTGACAGTAACACAAACAAATATTTGACAATAACACAAACAAATATTTCACAATAGCACAAACAAATATTTGACAATGACACAAACAAATATTTGACAATAACACAATCTGACAGGATTTGCTCAAAATTTTGACAAAGTGCCATACAATGTAATATGAGCAGATCGAATATGAATAACAAGCCATACAATTTAACAAGTGAGAGTTTTCTAACGGTGTGTCATCAGTCGAAAAAATGGCAGAAAATGCTCGTCTATCTACAGTAGTAAGTTCTAAGCAAGTTTATAAGTCTGGTTGAACTTTTTGATAGTAGATGGCAGACGTGTGTAGCAAAAGTGAGGTTTACTTGAACGTTCAAGTAAATCATACTTTTGCTACACATGTCTGCCATCTACTATCAAATAGTTAGATCACACTTATAGATTGATGCAATTCCAAATTCCCGAACATAATTTGCTGTACTTTTCGATAAGAAATATAGTAAACGATTGATAAAGAGCACTTGAATCATACTACATACTAAAATAACGTTTCAAATCATTTCAGAATGAGTAACGTATTCACGCTATTTTCGTCTTTATCTTTTCAATTTCTATTCATTAAACTGCAAACATGGACGAAATTCTTGCATGGATCAAACGTCGATAAATCACCTTTACTGTATATAAACAATGCCATCTATCATTTTCATGCAACAACTCTGATTTGCTCAAAGAAAGAAAAAAAAATAATGAAAAGTTGAAATAAAGTACGACTTGATGACGCATGAATTTTAGTGAACAAAAAAAAATATTATCAATAGATTTGCTGAGATTCTCTTATCAATTGTTCGAATAACTAGCATAAAGTGTGAAATCAAATTTTATTCTTTTATTTCTTAGTTTATTTTACCTTTATCACCGACTTTTACAATTTGTCTAGAAAATGTAATTAGTAAAAATTAAGCGCGGAAGGTATTATCGTATTTAGAAAATAACAATATTAAGAGATTTGTTTTTTTGTTTCTAGATAATGGCTGTAAAACGTTGGCAACATGCTTGGAGGGTTTTCATTAATAAATATTAAATTAATGGTTTGTTTGAGCAACAACATTTTGACTATCTACAGTATCAAATTGTTTATGCGGTACTACAATATGGTAAACTTATAAAATAAATAAAAAAGAAAAAGAAAACGTTAAAAAAAGAGAAAAAATAGAAAAAAAGGGGAAAAAATAAAAAAAAGGAACAAATAGAAAAAAAAAGGAAAACAATAGAAAAAAGGGGAAAAATAAAAAAGAAGGGAAAAAATAGAAAAGAAGGTTAAAAATAGAAAAGGGGAAAAATAGAACAAAAGGGTAAAATAGAAAAAAGGGGAAAGAATATTATTGAAAAATATTAAAGTAAAAGAAAAATAATAAAGTAAAAGAAAAATAATAAAGTAAAAGAAAAATAATAAAGTAAAAGAAAAATAAAAAAGTAAAAGAAAAATAATAAAGTAAAAGAAAAATAATAAAGTAAAAGAAAAATAATAAAGTAAAAGAAAAATAATAAAGTAAAAGAAAAATAAAAAAGTAAAAGAAAAATAATAAAGTAAAAGAAAAATAATAAAGTAAAAGAAAAATAATAAAGTAAAAGAAAAATAATAAAGTAAAACAAAAATAAAAAAAAAGAAAGAAAAATAATAAAGTAAAAGAAAAATAATAAAGTAAAAGAAAAAGATGAATAAAAAGGGAAAAAGTAAAATGGAAACAGTGGGGTGAAAGGAAAAAATGAGAAAAAACATGAAGAACGAAAAAAGTAAGTAGAAAAAGAAAAAGAAAAAAAAGGGGAAAATAAAAAAAAGTAAAGATAGAAAAAAATTAAAAAGGAAAATAGAAAAAAAAAGATAAAAAAAAATTAAAAGGAAAAAGTAGAAAAAAGCAATTTAAAAAGGAAAAATTAGAAAAAATATTAATTCAGAAAGGAAGAAAAAAAAATCAAATTATTAATAAGGAAAAAGAAAAAAAATATATGAAAATAGAAATTAAGAAAGTAGTAGTAGTAAAAATGAAAAGAAAAAATAATAGCACAAACAAATTAAAGGCAAAAACCTATTATAACTTATATAAATTGAAAAGAAAAAAAACAACTGAAAAGGTAATATAGGTTGTAGACTATAGATCACTCTCAGGACTTGGGCAGCAAAAAAATTTCTCACATTCTTCATGAAGGGTGCCAAGAGTTTCTTTATCTAAACAAGCACATAAAATGCAGGGGTTATAATGGAATATTTTCCAGGACATTATTTCGCCAATTATCATCTTAAAATCGTGGGAAGGATTTCATCAGATACATGTAGAACCGGTAAAATCAACGTAAAGCGCAGTGGGTTAAAGACGCAGTGGTCAAATGTCGAAGACAGATCTGTAGAAGACTGTTCTGTGTAAAGTTACCTCCTTTTCCTTATGAGGCTTAGACCTAGGGATTGGTTAATACACAGGTAGTGCGAAAAATGTTTAAGGCTCAAACAAAACCAAAAAAAAAATAGGAAGGGTTTGTTTTGATTAGCATTAGCCAAGCAGCAGTTCTCCTAGCTGTCGCACGTAGGTCGTGCGGTGAAATGTCGGATTTACACCGTATGCGTTTGGCGCGGCTTTACCCCCACCATTAAAATCAACCAATCAGGCGACGAAAAAGTCCAACAGTGCTCGACTTTCTTGGACGAAAACCGGGTTTGTAATGGGCGTGGGATGGTAAAGTCTATCTAACACTAAAAGTTTTTAAGTTAGCACCCTTCGGAGCTACACAAAAACCACATTCCTTAATAAAAAAGGAATGAATAAAAGAGAATAGTGTCAAGAAAAAAAAATTAAGAAATAAAGGAACGGAAAAGAAAAGATAAAAATAGAAACTTAATAGGAAGAAAAAAAAAAGGATAGGAAAAAGAATATGTGAAAGAAAAAATGAAAATGTTTCAAAAATGAGAAGGAACAAGCAAATACAAAAAATGGAAGGAAAAAATAGAATAGAAAAAAAAACATAAAAATCAAGCTGAATTAAAATTACACCCATCCTTGAAAGGTCACACGCAAGCATTACGTCTTTTCTCACAAGTGCTCTGACAGATTAAAATTATTAATTAAATAGAACAAAAAAAACATTGCAACAAAACAGAAAAAAAGAAGAAAAAATTATAAAAAAAAATCCTAAAGAAAAATAACAGAAAAAACAAGGAATGAGATAAAACAAAGGTGATGAAGGTAAGAATAAAACAATAAAATAAAAAAGGGAAAATGAACCAAAGAAAAAATACAAGAAAAATTAAATACATAAAAATAAAAGGTAATTAAAAAACAGAAAAAAAACAAAAAGTGAAAAATAATAAAAAAAAAAACGAAAGACAATAAAAAATACTGTATTATTGAAATATTAAAGCAAAATTAATAAAGAAAACATAAATAAATAAAGAGAAAATAAATAAATAAAAGAAAAAATAAATAAATAAAAGAAAAAATAAATAAAAAAAAAAAAAATAAATAAATAAAAGAAAAAATGAATAAATAAAAGAAAAAATAAATAACTAAAAGAAAAAATAAATAAATAAAAGAAAAAATTAATAAATAAAAGAAAAAATAAATAAATAAAAGAAAAAATAAATAAATAAAAGAAAAAATAAATAAATAAAAGAAAAAATAAATTACAAAAAATAAAGTAAAACAGAGGAAAACAAGTAAATAATAAAAACAGGAAAAAAGGAAAAAAGGAAAACTCAAAGAAAAAAAATAAAGAAAACTCAAAAAAAATATAAAGAAAAATAAAAAAAAAATAAAGAAAAGAGCGAAAAAATAAAGAAATAAAAAAAAAATTTTAACGAGAGAAACAAAACTATAAAGAACACAAAAAAAAAGGATGAACAAAAATTTAAAAAGAGTGAAACCGCGAAAACAATATCCCTAGCTACTGTGAATATTTCAGCGAGTAATAGCGGAGGACAAAGGCGGGGAAGGTTTATACAATGTTTCACTTTTATCGACGACCAATTACTATACATTAAAAAAAAAATTGTTTAATAATTTTAAAAATTACATCGGCAATGCAACTTTCAACTGGCCAAATTAAATTAATTCGAAACAGCTTGATATATCGTTCAAATTTCATCAAAGACTTAATAAATTTTTCAACAAAAGAGTGGAAAAAAGCGGCGCAAAGAAATGCCTTCAACAAAAAAAAACGAAACAGATGGAGAACGTACAACTACTGACCATTAAACTGCCCATTTACTCCTCCACCATAGATTCAGTACGCTGCAGGGGGCCCTCGTAATAAAAAGTCGTTTTCAATTATTTCTCTTCATTTTTCAGTTGTGTTCTGAAAACATCGTTTTTTCTCCGGTCGATCGAAATTCAAAAACTACAGTCAGCATCGATTTTAATTTTTTTTTTGATATTATGTCTGACGAATCATCCAATAGCCAAAGAAAAAAATTCCAAAATCTTCTCACTAAGTTGAATTATTGCACTTGATCCGTGCCACCTGCCGATATTTATTATTTTTTTTTAATTCAATAGAGATACAGGCAATTGTGCATCCAGCGTGATCAAAGATCAACCTTGTCTTTATATGTAATAAGCATCGATAGCTTCAGGTACGACGGACGAAATGGACGGGATGGCCCGGCCTACAAAGAGGTAACATAAAGTTGTACTTTGAAGGTAATGATCAATTTGAAATGGCAATGATCGTAGCATAAGATAGGAGATAGGTTACATGGTTACATAATCATCTTGGGCCGATCAAAAGAGTAATTCGAAATTTTTCGCCATTTAGTTTAGTATGGATTCGAAGGCAATGTAATCCCGAAGTGTGATTTATGGAAGATGGAGGCATAATCATAATTGGAAGCTATGTTCCACGGTGTATCAAGGTAGCATACGGATCTGTTCGGTCATATGCACAGAGAAACTCATAAATTATTGTACAATCTGTCCAGTAAATCAATCAACCATCCCTGTTATACCCTAAATCGAAAGTAGACTTTACAACAGGTTCTGTAGGCAGCGGCCTATCGATCAGAAACTGGAAGACACTAAAGTAAGGAACAATTCACAAGTGATCTACAATCATATGGAAAGTGTCTATACCCTACCGGCTGCGCCAATTTTTCATTTAAATTTATTATAATAGTTCCTTTCGACCTCCTACAAAAGTGAGTAGGTTCATATTTTGTCTCGACAGGTTGAGAGATTGATTTCAACACCGATTGGGATGTCTATTCGAAATCTCAATGCCCTAGACTTAACTTAGATGTTTTAAAGGGTAAAATATGCAGAAAAGTCAAAATTTATCAAACCTTAGTGGATTGGGAAAAAATCTAGAAAAATCACCGTGGCGACAAGTTCTTCCGCCAAAGTCGGAGAAAATAAATAGCTTAGACGTGCACGACATGAATTCGCGGATTCAACAGGCATAAAGACCGACCGAAACGGAACCCTTGAGGGAACCCCTGGCCGAGCAAATAAATTACCGGACGAAAGAAGGACTCCTCACTACGTTCAAGGAATACGAGCACAAATACAAAGTCCAGCGTCTTAAGAAATATTGTCCGCATGTACCTCTATTACTTCTGCGAATTTTTTTGTTCGGATCCTTTGAATTGGTCCCTCCTTGCCGAGAATAATAGCCAGGCCACTTATCGGCGACATGGTCCCTTCGTCCCCGATCGTATCCTTATAATGAAGTTGTGCAGTCTGTACCATCCAAGACATTTTCCATCGCTTACTGGCGCATATGAAACCTTGAGATAGCCATACATGTACGTGTTATCTTGTCCAAATACTCGACCATTTTGAAATAGAAATTCGAAAATTTCAAGACTCTAAAATTAGATACGAAACCCGTAGATAACGGCCGAAACCAACGTACAAGAACTCAACTTGAACGACAACGAAAGAGGCCACGCAGAAAATAATGTCTTATCTCGAAAAGGATAAATCACTTAGCCTGGAGTGGCTTTACGTACGTAGGCACAGCGTGTTTTTGGAATAGGTCAGCCGATATAATCCCGAAAATGTTCATTCGATTTCTTATCTGGTGTAGCGTTTTGAAGTTTGAAACGAAAAAAATGGTACAGAGTTGGTGACGAAGTATGGCAACAATACGAGAGGGAAACATGTGGACAGGCACGTGTTGGAATTAAATGTTAAGAAATCTTGAAGTGATCTTGTAGATTGTTGCGATCACTTAAAAATAGTCAAGGTTAAGATTGTTACGAAAATGTGTACTAAAATGTAGTTCAAATTTCACTCGATCGAAAAAGATGGTTTTTTATGAACTATAAACGCATTTGAGAGATTCAACATAAACAATGTTGTTAACAAGATCCTTGGAAAGCCTTGATAATCTTAGAAAAAACAAGACATATCCTCGGAAAGCAAATGACACGATTACTTAGTTCTGGTCATCTTGATAGATAACGATGTCAGCAAAGGTCATGATCATAAGTTCTAAAGAACATCGAAAAGGGCAAAGAATGTTGTTAGGAAAGGACAAGATCTTTAAGTACTAGTGATCCTTGAAAAAGACGGACATTA
Source organism: Beris morrisii (assembly GCA_951812415.1). Lineage (NCBI taxonomy): Eukaryota > Metazoa > Arthropoda > Insecta > Diptera > Stratiomyidae > Beris > Beris morrisii. Next base: position 112,130,234 of record OX638312.1, on the reverse strand, counting down.
TTGTTGAAACAAATGAAGGTTTAGTGATCTTCACAGAGAATAAACAGTGTTGTTAGCTGAGAAAAAGATCGCCAAGCTCTAGTGATCCTCCAAAAGTAAATGACAAGATTGCTGAGTTCTAGTGATCCTGGAAAAGAGTAGACAATCATCTTAGCAAAGAGCATGATCGTAAGTTCTAAAGATACTCGAAAAGTATGGACAATGTTGTTACCAAGGGACAAGATCACTAAGTACTAACGATCCCCGAAAGGGACAGACAATATTCTTGAAACATAGAACAAGATCGCACCAAGGCCTAGTGATCCTTACAGAGAAAAGACAGCGTTGTTAGGTGGCAACAAGATCACCAAGCTCTACTGATTCTCCAAGAGCAAATGACAAGATTAGTTTGTTCTAGTGATCCCGGAAAAGGGTAGACAATGATCTTAGTAAAGAGCTTGATCGTAAGTTGTAAGGATCCTCGGAAAGGATTGATAATGTTGTTACCAAAGGACAAGATCACTTAGTACTATTGATCCCCGAAAAGGACAGACAATATTCTTGAAATATAAAACAAGATCGCACCAAGGCCTAGTGATCACCACAGAGAATAGACAGTGTTGTTAGCTGGCAACAAGATCACCAAGCGCTAGTGATCCTCCAAAACAAGATTACTTTGTTCTAGTGATCCTGGAAAAGGATAGACAATAATGAACTTACCTTGCGTCTACACTGGCAATTTATCTAGCAATGGCAATGACAACGGCAATATTGCCATACACAAATTGACAGTGTAGACCATATAGAGATATAAATACTGGAGACGACGAGATGCCGTTTTTGTATGAAGCTTTTCGAAGTATTTTGAAGCCGGATTGAACGTTTTTGTATGGAGCGTTTGATGCCAGGTGGCAGTGAAATGCAAATAGTAGCCTAGTATTCAAATGTATGGCGTTCTTCGTGTTCAAGACCGGAGTATAATATAAATGTGAATAAGATGCTAATAGTAGCATAGTGTTTATTGCCGGTCCTTTGCGAGGAATCGTCCGGCTTCAAAACAGGCGCTGCTCGTCATTTCCAGTACATATTACTATAGTGTACACATTAAACGCATATGGCTATATTGCTCTCAACATTTCCATGGTAATCATTGCCATGTCAATTTTGAGAGCAATATTGCCAGAAAACCCATCGTTTGAAATAAATGAGCGTCGCTTGTCAACAGGTAGGAATAAGTTTTTTTTTTGCTTTGATCGCGAAATGGATCAAAATAAGTTGACTTAAGAGAAAACTATTGAACTTATCATTAGTTTTTTTTTTTATACAATGTCCAATATTTTGCTTTGCTTCAGAACTTGACACTTCGAATTCACTCGCTCAAACGAAAATTGCCTGGCAATCAAATGTCCACTCATTACGATTTGACATTTAGTGTAGACGCAGGGTTAGTAAAGAGCATGAACGCAAGTTCTAACGATCATCGGAAAGGATGTTATCGAAGGACAAGATCACTAAGTACTAGTGATCGGCAAAAAGGACAGAAAATGTTGTTGAAAACAAGATCGCAACAAGGTCTAGTGATCCTCACAGAGAGTAAAACATTTTTGTTAACAGAAAACAAAATCACTTCTCGAAAAGGATAAATAATGTTGTTAGAAAAAAAAACTAAATTTCAAGTTCAAGTGATCCTCGAATTACTTGCGTAACAATTTTTGTTCTATTCACGGATTGTAAACAGAAACGAAGCCGCGATCTAACTACGCGCAATGATGCAATACAAAAGATACGTACGTTTTGAACTGAGTAAACAGAGCCGGTTTCTTTCAACCTCCTCGAGAAAACATAAGAAAATATTACGCATTTCTATATATCGCATGTTTTTATTCCAAGAATAAGTCGACTAAAAACGCGAAAAGATGCCGCGCTTTTGCACACATTTTATGAATGGAACTGCAATGCAACAAGTGCAACAACTCGCAAGCAAACGCCACGACCTAGACTTACTGGCTGCAGTAGCTTTGCATTTGCAATTTTATTATTGTTTTCGATTTGCTTTTATTTTGCCGCAAGACTCTGATAGCGACAAGTGTTTTTCGCCATGTCTAGCACATGTCTTGGACTTTATATCTATAGATACGTTAATTACAGCTTTGCCGGCAATTTCAGGCACGACTACAAGCCGGTTGGATTGCTTTTGCTGGGCGTATTATAGTCGAGGCGACATTGAAACCGGAGAGTATGTCGCATAGCCAGTCAGTGTAAAGGGAAGTGGTTAGAGTACTTCCGAAATATCTTGTGACATGTTTTAGATACATGAATGTGTGGAGATAAACGTAGTGGCGTTGCAGACATAATTTGGGGTTTTTTGATGGATTTAGTCGGATAGTAGTTTGTCGAAGAGAGGGTCTCCTTCCCTTTCTGCCTTTTCTTTTTATTTGCGTGTTTTACTCGCACTATTCTTTGTAAACCAAACGAAAAAGAAAAAAGGCAAAAAAAGTAAAAAAGGGAAGAAAATGAATCTTAGTTTATAAAAGAAAATAGTAGAAAATAAAATAAAGAAAATATGTATAAAAAAAAAAAATAAAAAAGGAATAAAATACTTAACGAAGAAGAGAATGAAAAGAAAAAATACATAAAGAAAGAAATAAAGGGGGAAAGCAAAAGTGGAAAACCAAAAAGGAAAAAAAAGGGAGGAAAGAAGTTCAAAAATTAACAGCAGAAAAGTTTATATATAAATTTAAAAAACTGAAAAGAAAATGGAGAATAAAAAGAGGAAAAAGAAAAGGAAAAAAGAGAAAATGAATAAAAAAATTATAAAAATGAAAAAAAAAAAATAAAAAAAAGAGGAGAAAGGAAAGAAAACTAATTAAAAAAAGGAAAAAATAAAGAAAAAGGGGAAAAATTGTAAAAAGAAAGGAAAGAAAGAAAGAAGAAAAACTAGAAAAAAAATAAAATAAAACAAACAAGGAGAAAAGAATAAAAAGGGAAAAGAGGAGAACAGAAAAAGGGGAGAAAAGAAAAAGAGGAGAAAAGATTAAAAATAAAAGAGAAAAAGGAAAGAAAATGAATAAAAAAGGGTAAATTTGAAAAAAAATAAAAGAGAAAAAGAAATATAAAAGAAAAGTAAAAATAATAAAAAGGAATAAAGAAGAAAAGCAGGAAAATAGTGAAAAGGAAAAAGTCAGAAAAAATAAAAAGAGAAAAGAAAAAAAAACGAAAAACAGGAGAAAAAAAAAGATAAGAGAAGAAAAAAACAGAAAGACATGTGAAAATAAAAAAAAGAGAAAAGCAAAAAAGAAAAAAAGAAGAGAAAAGAAAATAAGGAGAAAAAAAAAGAGAAAAACAGAAAAGAAGAGAAAATAAAAAAAATAAAAGCGGAGAAAAGAAAAAAAAATAAAAGAGGAGAAAAGAAAAAGAGGAGAAAAGAAAAAAATGAGAAAAGAAAAACATGAGAAAAGAAAAAGAGGAGAAAACATTAAAGAAAAAGAGGAGAAAACATTAAAGAAAAAGAGGAGAAAACATTAAAGAAAAAGAGGAGAAAACATTAAAGAAAAAAGAGAAGAATTGAGAAACAAATAAAATATGACAAAATAAGGGTGAAAAATTTTAACGAAGAAAAACAATTAAAGAGGAAGGGAAAAAATGAGCGAAGAAAGAAAAGGAATGAAAATAAGAAAGGAAAGGAATGAAAATAAGAAACGAAAGGAATGAAAATAAAAAAGAAAAGAAAGGAAAATAAGAAAGAAAAGCGAGCAAAATAAGCAAGAGAAGCGGGAAAAAATAAGAGAAAAAAACGAAAAAGGGTACGGGAAAGAAAAGAGAGAAAAATAGAAAAAAGTGAGAAAAATGGAAAAAAAAGAGAAGGATAGGAAAAGAAAAAAATTGAGGAGAAAAAAGAAAAATAACAGGAAAAGGGGAAAACGGTGGAAAACGGAAAAAGTGAGGAAACTATCGGGTGCGCAAATAAGTACTGAGGAATTTATGAGAGAGGACGTTACGTGAACTAAATCACATCGGGCCATATTGTCACTGTATTCATCTGGAACGTCCATTTTACGGCATTTTGCGGGAAGTGTTACTTTTCCTGTTTAATTCAAAGAAAAGTGCAGCTGAGAGTCACGGCGAATGCAAAGATTGGGTTGATTCATGGACAGCATCTCAAGAAGAGTCGTTCTATCGACGTGGAATCCGTATGCTGCCCGAAAGATGGGAAAAAAGTTGTGACTAGCGATGTACAATATTTTAAGGGAAGAAAAAAATTAGGAATAAAGAGTAAAAAAATTAATTGGTTCACATATCACAGCGGTAATGGGTTTCTAAGAATAGACAATCATTCATCTTACACCTGAAGGAATACTTAACCTTCTGTCAGGCAACAATTGTGATTATCCTGAAAGAACTACGTAATTTTTACAAAATTGTTAAAACGCCTTTCAAACTGTGGTGCGAACAAAAAAATGGTTCACAGTAACTAAATTAAGTGACTGAGTGGTTCGTCAATGCCATATGGGACGAATACTCATGCGACAAGACCAACAGTATACTAACACCAAACAGACACCAATTCCGCTTAGCAATCGGGGTGTAGTAGCCATGTTAACTTTAGGAATCATTCTTGTACATACTATTCTATGTCGAGGTTGTCACTGTGGAGTGGAACATGTAATTCAATACTTGCTGTGACCGAACGACAGGATGACGACCTATTGTATTCCTGAATTTTCACCAAGCCGGTTAAATTTTTCCATCTTGACTGGGTCCACAGTTATGAGCTTCTCTTCTCCAGAATCTAGTAAGCCAGCTCGATTTATTGAGTTGTGTGGTTATGAGGTCCTCATATCCTCAAGAATTAAACCTAAAACCTACGAAACACTTCTTTGGTGGTTGAACTCTTTCAAAAAATGTTATACCTTGGCTAGGTCGAGTTAGTTCAATGAGTGCTTCGCTTCTTAAACAAGGAACTGAAGACGGTTGGCTTTGTTGTTCAATTCTTGACTCGATCTAGATGTATGACTCCCTTCCCAATTGTCATGTAGATGCAATGAAGCACCATGACTTTGGTCTAGCCGGCTCCATTTCTTGAACATCGCCTTGGCTAGGTCAAAAGTTATGAGCTGGTCACTTTTTATGAACTGGACACAAAAATGTTGCGTCGAATCATTCTCTTCTCGAGTATTGATCACATATATATAATTTATCCCTAACTTCTTGGAAGACTCATGTTGTTCAGACTTAAGTCCCCATAGCTGGATAGCTCCGTGAATCTGCAGAAAGGTGGTTGGAACGAACTGTCAGTTTCAATCAGATGTTGCAGTGGAGGATGGTGGTCAATGAGATGGCGACGCAACCATGTTCAATACAAATATTGCAGATCTTTGAAAAACAAAATACAGATCGAATGGCAAGTCGCTGAGAAGTTCGCGGACCAACTTTGCCTGAAGCGCCATACAAGAAGTGAATGCTTTATTATTACGAGACTTCAAATCCAAGAACAAATCAAAAATTTTGCTCTCGAACCAATTGACCGTGAATTCATGTCTAGCCAACGATTCAAAATTCCATAAAACGTTGCATTCCAAACCTAGGCAACTTCAAATTCAAAATAGGGCAAAAATTCCAAGGTTCAACAATACTCTCGGAAGTCATTTCACCAATTCAGCTGCCAAGGCTGCGAAACAAATCAAACTGTCCACATATCGGTTCACTGAACCAAAAAAATACACGCCGTCCAAAAGTAGCAACTTATCGAAATTTAAATCAAAACTTTATTTTCAATTTCAAGAAAAATAATATTCGAACTTAAGTACAAGACTAGACTGTGGTTGCTGGTTAAGAGGGTCCTTCAACGAAACAATCGGTAAGCATAACGAAAAATTTCCGACTTCCGCGTTCAAATTCAATTCGAAAAATTTTTATCAATGCTATTCACTATTGTTTCTAAAATAAATTAAATTAGCCGTATAACTACTTCAAAGTATCGTTGGTGGTCTCGCCTGCTGCGCCAGCGTTTCAACTTGAACGGAAATTCGAAAAAATTTTCGCCAAAAAATTTCTTAGGTCTTGGTGAGGGTGGGTGAGGAGGCTTTGCATTGTGGCGGCTTTAACAAAAAGCAAAACTTCGATTTTTTTTTTTTTTTTTTGGAAGTCACCTTAAATACAACCCACGCACTTTAGAGAGAAGAGTATCTTTCGATCTGGGCGAAAAGCAAAAACAAAAAAAAATCCACACCACTAACTTCTAAGATTTTAAACTTGAAGCGCACGAGAATCCCGCGAGCTCTTTAAGTCAAGCTTTCCATCATGTCTTAAACTGCACTTGACTCGAGTACTCTATGAAGAGCTGGGAAATACGATTGGATCTGGTAGAGATTCATAATATTATTTTTATTATCATCGTGATTGTCTTCTCCTCCACCTAATATCCATCCGGCAGGTATTCGTTAAATAGCCGATTTTAATGCGGACTGATCATGGCGATCGGTTGTGATTTAAAGTTTGTCCGGACAAACAAAACATTCATGAGATCAAAATTCTTTTTTTTTTTTTTTGAGATATATCAACTCTTTTTTTTTTGGAGATATTTTTCTAGCCTAACTAACCGATCACTGTTCAATGTTCGGATGACTTGCAGCGATCGATAAACATTCAAACAAAAGATCGCGGCGATCATATGGACCAGAACTTTTTTTTTTGACAATTTTGACAAGAAAGTATTTTGACCGTCAAATTGATAACAAAAAAAACAACAACTACCAAAAATAGTTATGTCATTTGGCGCACTAATTCCACACACTTGTGCGATAAAGAAACAGCGAATTAAAAAAAAATCGCTACATTTTATAAGAAAATCTTAAAATGAACAAATTATTATTTTTTATCATTTTTTCGGGGTTAAAGCTAATGCCATGGCTACAACATTTTTTTTTTTGGCAAAACAAAAATTAAGTAAATAATATAAAACGCATGTGTATAAAAATGTACCTACTTATCAGTGATTTTTTTTTCTACGTCTAAAGTGGGGTTTAATATTTAACTTTGCCAGGAAAGTGATTTGGACTCGTCGAGAAGTGCAAATATAATTTATGCTCGTTCACGTTTTAGTTGTGGAGTGGCCCTATACAATACCAAAATTCTATGCAGTATGGGAATCAATGATGCGTTATATAATCAGTATGGAAATTAGAAGAGAAGCTTATAAGTCACGTTTTGTTTAGATTTTCTGACTAAAGCAATAAGTTTTTGCGATGTTGACGTAACGGCTGGTGGAAGCTTGTAATAACAAATGATTCAGTATTGTGTATTTTTAATAATTTTAAAGTTTTTCATCAAAGTTTTACGATTTTTAAGATTAAATAGGTTTTGACCCTACGTTGGGCGCCATTATGCACACACGTATCAGCCCTCAAAATTACAGTCAAATAAAATGTACGCAACGCTTATCAGTAACTATTCAAAGTGCAAAAAAAAAAAAATTGAGCGCTCTTAAATTCTTTAGTATCTACTTGGGAGACTGCCAAAAATCTAGACTTGATCCGTATACGCCAAAAGTGAAGGTGTTTGACGCGTTGCATCACGTGAATCCCTACAGATAGAGTTGAGTGGATGAGGTGTTAAGAGAGAGGGATTAAAGTGAAAATTTCCTTTTTCTTTTTTCCTGCACGACTGACGGACGAATCTGAAACTTTGTCAAAAAAAAAAACTACCAAAAAATCTTTTCAGATTTAATAGGGTTTGACCCTACGTTGAGCGCCATTATGCACACACGTATCAGCTCTAAAAATGACAGTCAAATGAAATGTATACAACGCTTATCATTAACCATTCAAAGTGCAAAAAAATAAATTTGAGTGCTCTTAAATTCTTTAGTACTTGGGAGACAGTGTAAAAAATTGTCTCCTGCACGACTGACGTAGGAATCTGAAACTTTGTAAAAAAAAAAAAACCGCAAAAAAATCTGTCTCCTGCATGACTGACGGAGGAATCTGAAACTTTGTCTAAAAAAATCGCCAAAAAATTTGAACGCAACTTTATTATTAGTTAGAAGTCCGGTTCAATGCTGAGATGCGGTGTAGGTTACTATGCGACTGACAACCTTGAAAGTAAAATTCCAAATAGCCGCCTGGTTACTCTTTAGGTTGTCAATCGCATAGTAACCTGCATCGCATCTCAGCAGTAAACGCGTTCCAAAAATTAATAAAGTTGTGCCCAGACTATTGGCAATTTTTTTTATTTATGTACGTATTTTTTTAAAAGATCAAACAATTATAAAAAATTCTCAATTCGAGTTTTAGGCGATTGTATAGAAACCCCGTTAAAGTAAAAATCAATTCGATGTATCAGATCTTAAGATGCTCTTACACGAGCGATTAAACTTGTTCAATTTGGAACAATATTCGTCAATTTTGACGTCACGAAAATATGAAGGAACACACAACAACAATAACAACAGGCGATGTGGATCAACTTTTCATCAAGTCGTTGCTGAATTGTGGTGAGCGATATTGCCCAATATCTAGCAATTTGGCAATAAGGGCTTACACGAGCAATTCAGTTTATGAATAACACGAAAGCAAACTTGACAAACCAATCTAAAGCTTTAAATAAAACTTGGACATATTTGAATTCCAAGCCATTATCACACGAAATTTGACAAATAAATCAAAACTTGACAATTGAATCGCCGAACGAGGACAATTGCTCGGAATTTTCCAAGTCAGTGGAAATACAGCAACTATAGGGCGAGCAATGCCAGCAATCTGCGAAAACATTGCCATATTTCCGAAATATTGCCGCAACTAGCATGACATTGCCCTGTATTGCTCCATCAATCGCTCCACTAGTTTGGGCAATATTCGTCGGGCAATCAATTGCTTCAAAAGTTGCTTCTTTCGTTTTTTCCTCCTTAAAGGTGCTCTTAAACGAGCGATTAAAATTTCTCAATTTGAAGCGTCAATTTGACAAATAAATGCAAAATTCAAAACAAAACTTGAAAATTAAGTCACCGAACGAGAACAATTACTCGGAATTTTCCAAGTCAGTGGAAATACAGCAACTATAGGGCGAGCAATACCAGCGATCTGTGAGAACATTGTCACATTGCCGCAACTAGCATGATATTGCCCTGTATTGCTCCATTAATCGCTCCACTAGTTTTGGCAATAGTCGTCGGGAAATCAATTGCTTGAAAAATTGCTCGTGTCAGAGCACCTTATGTGATGTGTCGGAATTCGTAAAAACGTACACAATAATTTTACACCCTCTCAGGGGTTGAATACCACAAGATCCTGAAATTGATTTTTAGATCAATATGTACAAAGTCCATGGAAGTAAAAGCGAATTCGATCTCATTAAACCCAAAAGATTTGTCGGAATTCGTGAGAACTTCAACAACACCTTACATCCACTATGGGGTTTAATATCAAAAAATGGTTAAATCGTTTTTTTTTTCTTCGATTGAATTTAAAGCCCTTAGGAGTAAAAAAAGAACTCGATATTTCATTATACCTGAGAAATATATCGGAATTCATGAAAATGTACACAACCACATTCGTGAAAAGTCGCGAAAAAAAAACCTTTTCAGGGCATTTTTTTTTTACTTCAGCTCTGGTTTTGCTTAAATTACTCCCTGTAGTACATCTACATACTAAGTTCCAATTTTCTAGCATAAACCGTTTCTGAGATATAAAAAACCGCCCTTACCTTGCTACCCATATCAAAAACTGTATTTTTCTATGATAAGTGGCGCTATATAGTAGTGATGGGTCGGTCGCGAACGATTAGATCGAAATGACCGAATTAACTCGAGTCATACGAAATAGAACAAGTCGTTCACTCGGTCACTGGAAAAAATATTCTATTAACTCGTCACATATCGTGAAATTGATAGCCGCGCAGCGCACATACCTTCCATTCGACGTGTTCGAAGTCAGTCATATTTCAAAATCATTAGAAGGGTTTGTTTTCCTCGAATTCATATGCTTCATTTTCATTTAATTTGTTTAGAACCGCCCAACCATAGAGTACACGGATATTTTCTTGGCGAATAATTCTTCTGAAGTGTCAACGATCTAATCATTCGCTGACTTCGAACACCGACCACCGAGAACAGACCGATTCAAAAAGTCGCGAATAGGATGTTTGTGCGCGGTGCCACTATCAAGATCAGTCCGGCACGATTCGAGACGACTTAACAGAGCCTTTTGCCCGATTGTTCTATTGAGTATGTCTCGAGTCATTTCGGTCATAGCACTGTTTCATCGAATCATGACCGAAGTGACTGAAATGATCAAGTCTTTTTAATCGGTCACTTAAACTAAATGACTCGGTCATACTGAGTGAATGAAATGACCGATTTATCCTATTACTAGTCCTCAATTTTTAGCTTTTTATCCATTGCTGTTTTCGAGAAATAAAAATCAGAATTTTTTCCTTTTCATCCCCTCCCACCATCATCCCCACACCTGGACCGACAAATTTGTTTTCTCAGCTAGAGGTCTACAGTGCCTAGATCCTGCAAAAATTATAGGATCATATCTGATAGGGTTTTTGAGATATATAAATCAAAATTTTAGTCCCTGTCTAGGCTCCTGGTCAGTGTTGCCAAGTATTTTTCTTGGTCGAGCACTAAAATATGAAATTTTGAGCGTTAATTTCAACTTAAAGGCACTAAAATTTTATTTTTTGACATCAATCGCAGGAATTTTCAAATAACGTTCAAGCGAAAAACTAATGTTTTGAAATTTTGAGCACAAAATTAAACGCTGAAAGCACTAAATTGGCATCACTGCTCCTGGTATCCTTTAAGACAACCACAAAGTTTCAACCTTCTGATATCAACCGTTCACGAAATATATATTTTAGAATGGTTTAGTCCCAGCTTTCGAGCGCTTCGGACGCTTTTTTGTTCGCCTTACTCCCACACCCCTCAATCTCTAGGATCCATTTTTTGGCAAATGATATCATAATTCTACATAAGTTCCAAGTTTCAGCCTCCTAGCATAAGCGGTTCCTAAGATCTAGAAACAAAAATTGTTCGTCTAACGCTGCCACCCCCCCCCCCCCCCCCACCCACCCACACCTCAAAGGGGTTCATCCATTCTACCCACCAAAAAAAAATTTCATCTCAACGGGTTTCTGAGCTACGCGCCTTTAACGGTATTTGGGTACGGCGTACGTCGAATGGCGTCTACGGTGGACAGACGGACATTTTTTTTTTGCTTTTCTGGGGTTTACTAGTCCTAAAACGTGAAAATACAAAATTTCAGGGTAGAAAATTTTTTTTTAAATTTTAATAAAATTGACTACTTTGAAGAAAATGTATAAAGGCAAAATACATTGTTCAAAATTTGGATCTGCACCTGATAAAGAAATGCCAAAAGTTCATCTAGAATTGGCTTGGCACCACTTAGTGGCACGGTCAAGACATTTCAGCTCCTCAGCTTGTGTAAAGTTAGCGCCCAATGTGGGGCAGTCAAGTTCGTTTATAAACCCGGTCCCCAATTTAAACTCTAGATTGTTAATCTAGTGAAACAACTCAATATGCTCAAAATATAGAAATTCCAAATTTACTTGTGATCAATGGCCTTAGGAAAAAAAAATTGAAATAGTAAATGCAAGATTTTAATCAGAGTACAAAACTGTTTCAAAACGAAACAAAAGTGTTTCTTTCATTGATTATAAACTTGACGTTGATAACCACTTTGTGTCTCGTTTCTCGATCGTTTTCTTTTTTTGTCTTCTAAAAGTACCTGAACCAAATTCAAGATATGAGCATGTCAAAAAGTCACATTGAATAGGTGCGATAATTATTTACCAACATCATCGAATGAGATAAATTACGTTCACTTTTTTTTCATATAAATTGTTTTGTTTTTTTTTGTCAAAATTGTGAGTATTACAAAACAGTCAAAATCTACAGAAGCTGAAGAGCTCGGAACGATTGTTACTCATCAACACCATCAAAATCAATTCATACTTTGCACTGTGATGTAGGCAAATGATAAAAAAAAATTATAGTTTATCAATTTTTTTTTTGTTAATTAACTAGTCAAAAAAAAAAATGTTTCTTTTAAAATTTATATCAAATTTTTGACAATTGAATTCAAAAGTATCAAAATTTAACTATTTAAATATCTTTTTTTTTTTTAATTTTGTTTTGTTGGCTGGTCTCTTCGTTTGAATGGATGACAACTGTTTGACAATGTAACCGATTTTTATCTAGAAAGCAATTGAACATTTATTTTAATGTGTACATACGTTAACTTGGCAGCGTATGATTGCATTCAAAAAAAATAATTTTGTAAAATGATAAGGTTTAAGTGTGTGATAATTCTGTGCAGAATACTTAGCGTGGTGATGCTAAAAATATAAATTATACGAGGTTCATTATTGAGATTGTAGTAAAAAAAAAAAATACAAACAAGATTAGATGGGCGTTTGATGGATGTTTTGGACATTAAATTGAAGACAGATATCAAGCACGTAGCTTTAGTTAAGTCTCTTTTCTGTTAAGTAGCATACTGGAAACGTATTCGTAGAATCCGAACGACTGATTAAGATCTGCTCTTGAACATAGTCTGAATTATATTTTGACTGCCAAAAGTACCAGACTCTGTCAAAATTAGACGAAGTGTCAGTCTAGAAATATAACTAGTAATTGAAGTACTACTTTGTTTCTAATTGTTCTGGTAATTATAGTGGCCTTCTACGAAAACGAGCCAAATTGTCCAGGAATGTGGAGCCGGCAAGAATAATATTTTCTTGTCAAAATTTTGATTTTTTTTTATTTCAAATCTATTTTGAATGTGATTAGTTTTTATATTATCGTTGAATCTATTGAATATTCGACCCAAACTTAAAAGTTTGTATAATATGGAGCAGAGTCGCGAATAAAAAAGAATTGTATTATCTGTTTAGTGAAAAAACTTGCAAATGCTATTTTTGTCGGTACGTACATTTCGTTGTTTGTCCGTACACACGATGACACAAGAATGCGTTTATCCGGGAAGGTCTAATTTTTTCATGAATAAATTCAGACGAAAAAGTAAAATAGGTAAAAACGCCTACTTCTTCGGAAAGCTTCCATACAAAAGGCCTTAAAATACGTGATCACCAAGCAACCTTGATAGTTCTAGATACAAAACTGAAAATGAAATAATTAACCCCCTCCCCCCTGCTCTCCCACAACCTTATCTGCTTAGGAAAATTTGTTTTTTGATGGGATTAACTAGTGATACTTATTCCATCTTTACTCCGGGCAGCTCTTCAGGTTCTATTTGGCAACGACATTAAGGAGAGAATTCGTGGATCACCCTCCCTTCTCAGATCAAAAACCTGCGCACGAGACTGCTGCAAGGAGTTTTAAAATTTTAACTGTTTTTGTTTTCGCTCTTTCAATTAGTGAGCAAAATATTAAAACCTTGATTTGAGGTTTTTTAAATTTTTGTACGGGAGCAACATCCAAAAAGATGGGAGCAACATCAAAAAGATGGTATATTACTGCAGTCAGCCCCCGTTTTTGGTCTAAAGTTCATCTTTTTAGAAAATTCCTTCACAGTTTAGCGCTGTGTCGAGTTCGATAGAATGGAAGCACTCATTTCTTAAGGACATTTGTATGGCTAATCGAAAGAGTGACATTCTTCTAATTGTTTTGCTCGTGCAGCAGTAGACTATAACGAATAATCATGCATTTTACATTTCTAGCTCTACCGAATACTTGCTAGTTTTTCAACAAGTATAAGCACGACTTGGAGGCCTAAATTGGAACTACTCAAAGAAGTGAAAGATTCTGCACATTGCCGAATTTCAAATGTTTTTTTGGTCTAAACTATTCGCTCAAAATTTTTTTATTTTGTTTGCTGAACGATGTACTGACTTGTCACACGACCTATCGAACCATCATCAATGGCGCGACAGCCCAAATCGAGCCCTGGCCTCCTGAAGTCGTCGTCTCCAATCGTCTCGATCCAAAGACCGCGTCCTACAGCTGCTAATTTTTAAGATGGCTTTGCTATCTTCACCAACCGAATCTTCCCATCACTTGCGTGACCTATCGAATACAAGGACAATATTTTCAAGAACTTTTGTATGGAACCTACTCGAACGACTCGCTTTATTTTTCATATTCCAACTGTTTATCGCGTAGAACAAACGCGTTCGAAACTTTTCGGGTCTGGATTAAACATCTAGTACTAGATTTCACCTAGAGCATAAAAAACGTAAAATTCGATCGGAACGAACCTAAGTAGTGATTCTCTTGCCCCTTTCAAGAATACAACAATCTTGTCAATAGCTCAATCATCAGTCGAAAATGTAAAGGACGGATTTAAATCAATTGGTTTGAGGATATCATAAATATGGTTTGAATCTTTGAATATCTCAATCGAATAATTGTTCGATATGACGTTAACTGCCGCGAAAATAATTATTTAAAAATCATCAAATAACATTTAAACCTACACCAACTTTGTCGATAGGTTCGCATTATGTCAATGAAAAATTAATGGAAAAAATTGTCGACTTTTGCTTACTGTGTGCTTACTAGCCGCGCATAGATAACGCAAACTAATTACTATTTTGTCGTTTCCTATGCCGGAGGTAATTATTTTCAATTACTATCCCTGGTGACTTTATAACCGTCATGCGGAAATAATTTCTTACATTTGTGTTGTTTTTTTTAAGTATAAAATTATACGTGGTTAAAATGGGCATATAAAATGATTGTAGGTGTGAAGGGAACAATTATACGTGTATTTCCCTCCCTCACGTTCGGTTTTGGTGTTGACAGGAACAAAACCGAATGCCCGCATGATGAACACAGTTTGATTTTTACCTTTCAGAACTCGAGTTCTTTTAATATGACACGGTAAAAGTTAAAAAGTGAAACTGAAATTCTTTAGTGGAAGAACGAAACAAATAATGTTGAGAGTAAAAATGAAACAGAGGGCAAGAACGAAACAACTGGTTGTTTCGTTTTAACGTAAGAGGATTTGGTTCAGAGCAAATACACAATAGAAGAAGAAACATGGTTTTGGGTATGAACGAAATAAATGTTTGTTTCGTTTTTGCCAAAACCATGTTTCTTCTTCTATTGTGTATTTGCTCTGAACCAAATCCTTTTACGTTTTTTGCGCCTAACTTAATTTTATATCGTTTTATATCTATATTTCATGCTGTTGCGTTTTTACTCCGAGTCAAATCCTGTTGGGTTTTTACTCCGAGCCAAATCCTGTTGCGTTTTTGTTCCGAAAGTCCGTCTTATTACGTGAATCATTCGTAGGGTGTAAATTCCAATACAATCGTAAAATTTCAGAAAAAATTTTTTTGAGAAAGACGCATTAAATGCTGTTTCGTTTTTGCCCAAATTTTTGCGAGTAGGTTTACCCAAGAGTTCCTACGTGCACTACTGCATGTTACCTGCGATTCATTCATATTGAAATGAAATACAGAACAATGTTTGAAATACGACTACCCCCTGCTATCACACGACTCGTCATCCCTCGTTCTTTTATTTATTTTAAATTATAAAACCATTTATTCTTCAATTTTTTTTAACACAGTCGGTACAATTCCAGCGAATATTATTTAATTTCACATATGAAAACATAGAGACGCTCGCACAAGTTGTTGCTCATGATTGCTAATTTGGACATACGAGTCTCGAAATACATTTGAGATACGACATTGTATACAATTTGCCACGAGATTAGAACGTTCGTGCGTTCCCTCGCCGTTTATGAATTTTCATATTCGTTTCATTTCATTTAATTTAGATTTTTTTTTTCTTAAATCTTTGGATGCCTTTCTTCAATTTGGCGAAAGATTATTTCAAGACAAGAAAAAATAGGGAGGAAGTCAGGCCGGGGAGGAGGCTGTGGGTGTATAAGATGAAGGCTGGCGTCTTGCTCTCGTGTTTCATCGTCATCTCGTCTGTGTATGCCAAGAGGTTATTTATTTTTAATGAAATTTCTTTAAATTTAGAACCACGTGCCACAAACATTTTTTCTTTTTATTCGTGGTGTAGAGTGACCAGAGATAAAGATTTTATTTTACGAAGAAAAAAAAATACACCAACGAATTATTATTTTTGTTTCACTTTTGGGTTGTGGTTTTTGTAGAAGGTAGAGAGCTTCGGGAACTAGCAATTCAGGTAAATCTACTATAGCTACTAACTGATAGCTTAGCATTTACCATCAGAGAGCACTCTCAGAATCAATTCTCACACTCTCGAGAGCGTGAGAATTGATTTATGGACTATCAGCGACATTTTTTTTTGCAGAATTCGCTGACGAGGAAAATAAATACAAGAACATAAAATAGCTAAGAGGATTGATTAGTCAATTCGGTAAAAGGTTTCAAGAAGCCGAGAAAACGATAGAGTTCACATTTTACGTTTACTGCCGTTTCTATCGTGCAACAGATGGAGTTATACGTGGATTCTGTTCAATCACTGAAGTTATTTGCGGAAACAGTTTGGTAAAATGTCGCTGGAAATGTGAAATATTTACAAAAGATTAAAAGTTCTAATGAATCCACAATTTCTGGTGGCATTAGACGTTGAAACATTGAGCCAAATTCACAGGTATATTCTGTGGCTTATGACCTTGCACCATTATTTTTTGGTAGAACACACATCACGAGAAGAAAGTTCAAGTGGTGACGATGAGCCAACACAATCTGTTTATGGAAAACGCTAGGAGAAAAAAACAAAATAATAAATGGAGACATCCTAATGCAGGATCTTATAAGAGCATAAAACAGGGACATACATTCCTTCAAGATCCTTAGGTGGACAATGCAAGATCTCCATCTCAAATTATGTTTTTCCACTCCCTGATTTTTTTTTAATCCCAAATGACGTAAAACCTTTTCACGACAAGGTTTTAAAAGGGCTGTCCCCAATAGGCTCGTCTCAGACAACCAGTAATAAAAGAAGCACCATAAGAACGCCCTCCTTAAATTAAAAGGGACACAGATACGAAATGCCTAGAGCACCTTGACGCCTAGTCTAAAAATCGCCGAAATATCGAAGTCAATCAGATGCCTAACCCTGCGTCTACACTGGCAATTTATCTGACAATGGCAATGACAACGGCAATATTGCCATACACAAATTGACAGTGTAGAGTCATCAAACGCATATGGCAATATTGCTCTCAATATTGCCTTGTCAAGACAACCCATCGTTTGACTTAAGTGAGCGTCGCTTGTCAAAAGGTAGGAATAAGATTTTTTTTCTGCTTTGATCGCGAAGTGGCTGAAAATAAGTTGACTGAAGAGAAAACTGTTGAACTTATCAATAGTTTTTTTTGTTATGCAATGTCCAAGATTTTGCTTTGCTTCAGAACTTGACACTTCGAATTCACTTGCTCAAATGAAAATTACCTGGCAATCAAATGTCCACTAATGAGTGCATTACGATTTGACATTTAACGCAATGGAAATATTGTCATTCCCATTGCCAGATAAATTCCCAGTGTAGACGCAGGGTTGGGAATAAAGCGGAAATGCATCAGTGAATCACGCTGCAAAAGGACGTCAATACATCCTTCGAAAGAACCTCCATCAAAAGTACAGGCAGTGCAGAAAGAAGGTGCTTCCGAAGGTTTGGAAAACACTGCAAGCTGGAAACCTGGCGAGGATCATACATGCAGAGCTCAGGTACCTTGCAGCTCCATGCTGGATTTACACAGAACACATTCGGCGCGACTTTACCCCCACATGCTGTTTTTCGTCCGAAAAGTCGAGCACTGTTGAACTTTTTCGTCGCCTGATTGGTTGATTTCTATGGGGAGGGTAAAGTCGCGCCGCAGCGTGTTCGGTGTAAATCCAGCACCAGTCAGGGTGAAGCGATGCAGACATCAAAAGGTTTCTGAACTACCTGAATGATGGTTAGTCTGAAGAAACCCTTCCATTGTCACTTCAGTATAAAAGGACAAGGGTCGAGGGATAATACCCCAGAAAGGGAAAATTGAAGAGCTGTTAATCCAAAGTACAATAGAGATCAGGGCACTTCAGAACAGTTCAAAGCAGGGAGAGACATCAGGAGAACTTGCAAGAGCTCTTTAACATCGACCGTAACCCGTGAACTGGACAACATATCCAAAAACCAGATGAGGTGGAGCAATTTCTGCGAAGTAGTTGTAACAGTCTTAAAGGCATCGGGGACAAGGTTATTTTGAAGGGAGAGATTACAGAGGTGGCGGTGGAGGTACAGGCTTCCCAGTTCCCATTTTCTAGAATACCGAAAAAATGGACCAAAGGCTTTGTGAGGAAAAGCCAATCTGCTCCATCAAAAGGATTATCGAGCTATCGTAAAAAGGTAATTTCTACACTCAGGAGAGGCCCTCACATTTGAAAGATCTACTAAGAGTGTTGTAACAATCTGCCCAACAGGTTGCCAAGCTCCAACAACTTGAGATGACAAACTCCACCGTGAAAGAGAATCCCATGAAACATGCAAAAATTGTAATGGCCGCGACATGAAAACAGTCAATATACTGGTAATACTTCCTCAAACTCCCTTCCTTTATCATCCGCGCTACGATTGAGGAATCAACTCCCTGACAAATACAGTCCAATTTCAAGCGAAATGTTCATTGTTATCTGTGGTCTTCTAGCCTTGAATCTCTTCCCTTCTCCATTGTCATTTGTGTAATGATTCGATTCGAGAAACAACTCCTTATGGATTTAAAAATTGAAGTTGCTATTACCACTGTGATATTATGAAGTATATTGGCAAGTTTTTACCGCCGGTAATGCATGTTTCCTCATGTGTTCTACTACGTCGTTTGCTAAGAATCAAATCTGATTCCAGCTAAAATACGAGTAATACATTACCAGTAACGGTTATGTATTTAAAAGTATGAAGCAGCCCAGAAGGATAGTTCAACACTTTAAAACACTTTCTTTAGGATTGATGTAATTACCTAACTGGTAATGGTTCCTCTTGTATTTCTTATGGTTACTTGGAAAGCTTCTGCACGTATTACTAGTAATGCAGGGAAGGAATGCTTACTTTTAAACACCTTTAGGATCGATGTAACTACCTTAAGGTACAATCTGGCTGGTAATGCCGACCGTGTACCTTTACTGGCAATGGTTTTTCTTATATTTGTTTTGGTTACTTGGAAAGCTTCTGTACGTATTACTGGTAATGTAGAGAAGAAATGTTCACTTTTAAGCACCTTTCGGGTCGATTTAATTAATTTACTGGTAATGCTACTTCTTATAGATCCATTGGTTAGTTGGAATGCTTCCGTACGCATTACTGGTAATGTAGAAGTAAGTCATGAAAGAAAATATTCTAGTCCCTAGCCTGGGACATCAAAGCAAAAAAATAATACATAAACTATGAAAAGAAAGGTAATGCATGCGTGAATTGATGAAGTTTTACATTTCCCGCAATGAATTTGGCACTTACTAGTAAAGCAAAACGGAAGCACTTAGTTAGGCCATGGGCATCACTCACATCTTGTGTTAATGCCCAGGGATCGCTAGAAGGCGATTGAGATGGTTGGGTAGTCTTTTTTTCGATAACATCGAGGATTTGAGGTCATTAGGGGATGACAAACTGGTCAGGTTCTGCTGGGATTTGGAGTGCTTTTGAGGGCATGCAGCAGCCCACGAGGATCTGAAGGGATCGCAATGAGCCTGTACGGTGCCTAGTGAGCGCGGTGGTTCTAGCGCTGCGCTCCTTCTTGAAGCTGAACTGAACTAGTTAGGCCGCGATCAGTAACTACCTGCCGCCATAGGACTTGCCCATGTAATGTAAAGTAATAGGTAATACTTACAAGTAACCGTTACGGAATCGATTCCGTAATCATTACAGTTTCAACTGAGATGTTTAATAATTTTAAATTTGGACCAGAATCAGCTTGATGTGCCCGTCACAAACAAGATGAACCAATCAGCCAACTATAAATAAAAAACTCGATTTAGCTCAGTTTTCCAATTTCCTCAGAAGGCATTAATTTCGTTTGACTTAAATCCCCCTCGGTTGTTCAAAAAAAAAAACACACATGTACACATGTGTCCAGTTTACAATTTTTTATCGCATTTTCAAGCCACGGCAAAAGTACAAGCAGCGCGATTACATAAATTACTTCATCGACGACATTTTGTTCTTTACGCGGCATTTATTTTATATTCCCCTCCCCTAACCGCCTCACTTTTCATCATTTTTTCTGGTTTTTTTTTTTTGCTCAATCGAATTTCAGTCCGATAAGAAAAGACACAGTGTGGGGAGCAGCTCTTTTTATATTTGCTACTATACGAAAATTGTGTGAGAAAACTGATCGTTCGGGGCGAAATTTGTAAGGTGATCGCGTCCGTTCAGTTGCTTCATTGGGACTGCGGGCTAAGATATTTTGCGCGATTGCAGTATGGCGATTCAAAACAAAAAAAAACAAAGTTGTCGGAATTTTGCACCTGCCTGTGTTGCTAATTTGAATAATCCCCTTGCGTGTTGGCTAAATATCAGTATGTGGATATTCTGAGGGTACTCATGACATGATATTCAAGTTTTGTACAATTCGCGATCACGATGCTCGATATTTTCATAGGTCGTTCTGAAAATAGTGTACACGATCACTTTTCGATATGGCGAAATGATCGTTACTTTGTAATCGAACACATGGTGACCCCGCATAGGGACGATCAGTGGCATCTTGTCCAGAAGTATCCGGATTTTGGGCTTGACTGGGGATGGCAAGTGATCGTGCGGTTCAATTTTTATAGATCTTCTTTAAAAGTCGAAATTGCAAACCGATGTGGCATGCGAAGATCATGGCAAGATCGACTCGTTCAACCGATCGTAGTTCACCGCTCAAATACGATCGGGGCACGATCATCGTTGCTGAAAAGTTCACACGTTTGCATTCATTTGCTGTCGTGTTTGCTTGCACAGTTTTCTTATCTTCGATACTTTTGATATCTTGAAGATTTCTACTTTTTACTGTGTGTGAGTGTTTGTAGCTCACTTGATGGATTTATCAAACAAACTGATCATGATTTAGGCGTGTGCCCCACTCCATTATCGGGCCGTAATTATACCGCTACCACGTGGCTCGTTGTCATCAAACCAGTTCAATGATTTCTGATCGGTACAAAAAGGCAGCCGGAGATACTATAAAATTCGAAAATGAGTTATCAATTTCAAGACGATCTTGTTTGTGTCATGACGTGACTGTTAACTTGATCGGAAATTTATGTACGAAGCTTAGCCCCTTCGAGACGTCGACCGACGTGATCTTAAGGCCTGATTTACGTGCCAGAGAACGGGGCCTTCGATTTAAATCGCGTTCTTCAGTATAACGACACTGTAGCGGTACGAACGGAAATGATTCGACCAGGTGCTATCTGTAAAATTGGAAAAGTACAAGAGTCCTATAGCCAACATATGCATTAGATAGCTACGGGCATTTCGATCGGATCCAATGTGAACCATCTGCTTGTTAAACATTTTTATGATATCAATTAGTGCTTACCGCTTTTTCCTCAAGTTTTGTATTTCGAGTTCGATTTGCCCATAAATTCGAATGTTTGATAGAAGTTTTTGGTCCCGAACGAGTCAACAAACTATCAAACTTTATGTCAGAGTACAAAAGTCGCTAAGCGGGGGGGCAGGATGCATGCGTAGTAATAGGGAAGGTGCGGACTGCCGCTCGGACATTCGAATGACATAAACAAAACCACTAATTAGTACCACAGGTTAATAGATATGCCATCAAATCGCCACTCTTTCTTGGCTTTATTTTATTTCTCCGTTTTTTTCTTATAATCATCGTGATGATGGCGAAGAAAAACGCGATCAAATTCAATTTCCTGGACGCGTCTCTTGTATGTGATGTCGTTGAAGCGACAAATAATTAAATCTTATGCAAATTGCCTTTAAGCGATATGACGACGATTAATTTGATGTTGATAATGAGGAAAAGAAAATCAATTTCGTAAGACTGACGACTATCCGAAAGGGTGAATATGTAAAAAAGCATAATTAAGTCATCAAAGTTCATTAAATAAGAAAAAATTTATTGAGTCGAGACTTTCATAATGGAAAGACAGTCTGTGTCTGGCACGTAAAATGGTTTGCTACCATTTCAAATTAATTACTCTTCGATTTATTTCTCTCGAACAGCTCCATCTTTTGAAATTTAATCGTACCGTTGCTGGAAAATCCGTTCATGTTGGAAAACTTGAACCATAGTTAAGTTAATATTCTCGAAATAACATGAAACAAGTAGAGATGTGCAAAACAGTTCATTTGAGTGAAGTACTGCACAGCTAGTCGTTCACTTTAAAGAGTTAGTTCAGTGAAGTACTTGAATTGAACAGTTCATTTCATCTTTTTTCTTTTCTAATCAGCCGTTCACTAGTCACTACTCCTTCAATTGAACTGTCCTCTATTCTCTTCTCAAACCAGTCGTTCACTAGTCAGTCAGTCGTTCACTAGTCAGTCCAGTCGTTCAATTGTGCTGGTGTGTGTGTGGGTTGACTTCTCTGAACAGCTGATGAAGAGCGATGTATACATGAGCCGCTACTATTTCTTTTAATGGAATGGCATGGTGTTCTTCTCGACCTACGCACTATGGAAAATACCACATGCATATGAGAGCGAGAAAGAAAGATGAGCTGTTACTTTGTGAAGAATTAAGTTGTGTCTTCGCTGTGTGTTTCTGCGGGACACAGAGACGGATAAAACGGGAAGATTTATTGGATGTAGAGATGCGCAAAACAGTTCATTTGAGTTAAGTACTTCACAACTAGTCGTTCACTTTAAAGAGTTACTTCAGTGAAGTACATGAATTGAACTGTTCTTTTCATATTTTCTCTTCTCTAACCAGTTGTTAACTAGTCACTACTCCTTCAATTGAGCGGTTCACTTCCTCTATTCTCTTCACAAACCAGCTGTTCAGTAGTCTCTCACTACTCAGTCAGTCGCTCAATTGTGCTGGCGTGTGTGTGGGTTGACTTCTCTGAACAGCCGAAGAAGAGCGATGTATATACATGAGCCGCTACTATTTCTTATAATGGAAAGTCATAGTGTTCTTCTCGCACTACGCACTATGCAAAATACCACATGCATATGAGAGAGAGATTAGAGCTGTAACTTTGTGAAGAATTAAGTTGTGTCTTCACTATGTGTTTCTGCGGGACACAGAGAAGGACGAAACAAGAAGATTTTTTGGATGTCTGTCTCTCTTTTCACCGTGATCGTACCACTAGAGATGAGCAAAACAGGTCATTTGAGTGAAGTACTGGCCAGGCCACAGCAAGATAGAGGGTAACGAGCGGGCAGACGAATTAGCTAGGCAAGGTTCTGCTCTTCAGAGCTCTCTCGTAGAATCCGTTCAGGTCCCACTAGGAACTGTTAAGCTCCAAATATCCACCCACTTTCTCACAAACGCAAACTCCAGATGGAGAGGACTGACCAACTGCGTCATATCTAGGAAGATATGGCCATCCTACTTCCGGAGCAAAACAGAGGAACTCTTGAGTAGGAGCCGTGTGGACGTCTCCAGAGTCAGCAAGGGACACTGGCCGATCGGCGACCAAGCGGCCAGACTGGGTATTCCCTTTAACGTCAATTGCCGTACTTGTGGGGATGCAAATAAGAGGGAAACTGTTATCCACCTTCTTTGCGAGTGTCCCGCCCTAGCTAGATCCAGACTTCGCGCATTAGGCAAACCCTTTTTCAATAACCTTGATGAGATCTCGAAAAAGATTGGAGAACTGATTACCTTCTTGAACAGCTCTAAATAGATATGATAATCCATTCAAGCCCCAGGTCTCGGTAAAAATATGTATCTACTTCATCAGCCCTCAACGACCAGGTTAACGAGTTGTGGTATCAAAACGGCGCTTCCCGTGCGAATTGGGCTATGTTTTCGGCAGACGGGCCACCACGTAAACCAATCAACCAACCGAAGTACTTTCCAGCTTTCACTTTAATGAGTTACTTCAGTGAAGTACATCAATTGAACTGTTCATTTACTGTTCTCTTTTTTCTTCTCTAACCAGCCGTTCAGTAGTCACTCACTAGTCAGTCAGTCGTTCAGTAGTCACTTCCTACTCAGTCAGTCGTTCATTTGTGCTTGTGTTATGGGTTTGGAAATAGGAAGAACGACGAACAGCTATTCTCTCTTATAGTGCAATGGAATGGTATTCTTCTAGCACCGCGTACACAACGTCAATTCACATCTTTACATTATTCTTCTGTTACGGCTGGAAGTATAAACAGTAAACTGCACAACAGACTTATAAAAAAAAATTTAAAAAAAAAATCAGCTGACAGTTTTAACGATGCCTTTCGAGTCCTTTTCATTGTAAATAGGTAGAGAATATTCGTTCACATGACCAAACGAGAAGATTGGTTGATCGTCTGTGTCCCTTCTCACCTTGTTCGTACAGTTGTGAGTTTGTCAATCTTCCTTTATTAATTTTCATTCACACACTGAACTGCAGTTCACCAAAATGAGTGAGTTACTTCACTTCAATGAAGTGTACTTTCAGAATAGTTCACTTGTGAACGACTCATCCCTAATTTGAACTGATGAACTGAGGTTTAAAAAGAGTTTAGAAAGAACCGCTACTGTTCTTTGCTGTCAAGGTGGAATTACAGTGAGAGCGATGAGTGATAGCCCAAACGCATCGTTTAAAGATTTCGAAATACAATAAACGCGCGTTACAAAGCGGTGCGACATCACAGTACCTGATTGCACTAACTAACACGCATTCTAATCAGTTGTCATCGCGTCGCTTCGCTTAATACGTACGCATCGCGTTCTCTATATTCTACCTTAAGTCCAGAAATTAAAAATTTAGCCTGAAGTAAAGGCCACCAGTACTGGAAAGAATCAGATTGCTGTTCTGAGTCCACAAAAAGAAGAAACCTCAGGTTGGCTGATCGACTACGTCCAAAGTAAGCCAACACAGGGTACCATTTGGTCCACTGGAACTGAAGCTTCCTTGGGCACGGTAACATTATGAAAAAAATCGCGCTGCTGCTTTGTACCGAAAGGGAACTGTAGGGAAATGGAGAGTCGGTCTAGGTACTGCACTGATAGAAACAAAATCAACTACTGCCTTCTGTTGCGATTGAAACATTCACATTTCGATTTTTCAACAAGATCTGTGGGAGGTACTTACTCAAAATAATATTCTTCTTTATAGTTCAGTCGTTCAGGAAAGGACTCTGCAATTAGGCTAAAGAGATTCGTCTTATAAACCCTTTTTTGAAAAGCGGTAAATTCCCGCTAATCAGCTTCTTTTTTAAATGTCTTCACCATTTTAACTAATTGACCACAAGTTACTCTAGCGCGTCCCACAAACCATTCTAATTAAATAAAAAATGTCGATCAAGTCTAAGCAAATTTGTTGCTGTCGCGTAAAATTTGAGAATATTCGCTTCGTTTGATGAAATATTTTCTTGTTTTAAAAGAAACTGTCAACATACCGTCATAAAATCCAAGCTCAGTCGTTCCAAAGACACAATGAGATGGACAAATTCATTACTCTTTAAGATTAAGATTAACTTAAAATAAATTCGAGAATCATTTTTTGTTGTTAGATCAAATTGTTTATAGAATTCTTAGTAAATATCTACTTGGCCTACCTTTTTTCCTCGGGATGATTTTAACACCTGAAAAACAACAGGTTGGAAATTAAATAAACAGATTTTTGACTGGGAGAATTTTGAAAAAAAAATACGGTCAAAATTTAATAGTAAAAGAAAACCTCCAGTGAATTGGAGCGTTTGGAAATTATACGAAGAAATTATGAAATAAATCTGATTTATTAATAAGTTTAAATAAAATTAAGAGAAAAAATAGGATAGTGAAATTATTATCGTAGTAAATATAATCACGATGAACTTATCGCTTTGTTCGAAAAAAAATTCTTTTTTGGCTGAAAATGGTCTTACTTATTTCAATAAAAAAGTTTTTATACTTTTGCAGTGTAAACTGGTTTGAAAAAACGACTGAAAGGATAAGTTTTAGAAAGAGGGAACTATAAAGGACACTTTCGAAGAAAATTATAATAATCCAACCACCAATGATCGCATTCGGAAATACGTCTGAAGGGACCATAGACGACGTGGAAAATTTTGACCAATCTTCAAGGTAAAACAGGATTTTCAAAATTCAGCTCCCATCTGCCTGTGAAACGTAACAAATAATTTTTCGCAGTAAGAAAAATTCACAGTAGCCGGAATTTCGATAGTTCAAAATTCGACGAAGATGACCAAACGATAGCAAAAAAAAGCCTTGGAGGTGTACTAGCTTTTCTTTGGAACTAGATTACATCATTTTCCTATGGCGCTACAATCTAAATAGGGCCTTGTCCTGCTGGAAATTTCAATCGTTTTTAGGTTGATAGTTCATGTGTCGCCCAACCCGCGAAAAAGAAATCCAACTTTAAGGAAGCAGCCTGACCAAAAACGAAAATTTTGGCAAACAATTTATCTTTTAATTTTTAAAAAAAAATCAAGGGTCACCAATTGTGCTTTACCATACCGATGTTCTGATGAATTCAGACCAGTTAAAAATTGTCCTATTTTCCGTTCTGATCAGAACTCGATTTGGCACGATCTCCAATTAATTTTTCATTCTCCAGATTTTTCACTTGTCAAAAGCTGGTTATTATGGCGCGACAGTCCAAATTGGGCCTTGATCTCTTCGATAAAAATTTCGATCAAATTTCGAAAAGTTTTCATAACTTTTACTAATTAGGGTAACATCTAGGCAGTGGACGACGCCCTCCAGGGATAAAGAAATAAGCCATGAAAGGAAGTATCTCTTCGTTTCGTCGATCCTCTAGATGAAATACCCAATTTTGATTTAATTTGTAGCCAAGGATAATAAAAAGGTGAGGAGAGAAACAGTAGAGGGACGACTAATTTCTAAAATTCACAACCCGCAAAAACTTTAATTAACCAGAATTTGTAAGAACATTAATGTGGAAACTATTCGATCTTGTAAATTTCGAATTTTAACTGACATTAAATCTTGCTACGAAATTTTAAACTGCCGAAACTTTAGGCATTCTCCAGTTCTCGTGCAATCCGTTGACCACAAATTTTAAGGACATTTGCACATGAACAAAAAAAAACGTAGAGAAAATATTGTCTGTATAGCAACTTCATTCAACAGATATTTTGAGTTCGTGCGAATGATATTAGAAATTATGAAAGGACTTTTGAATAATGGCCGCATTGTCAAGGTAAAGGTTGGAGCGTCCATGTTTGTAAGGTTTCAAATTTCTTTCATGACCTTTGTATGGGAACTACACGAAGCAGTTCATGCTTCTTAAACGAATCCTGCATTCTAAATTACATACAATGAATGATTAAGCGTTTTTAACTAGTGACGTGTCCTAAGTTGGCGAGAGATCGGAGTTTGGAGGTACGATTTTTTTGTAGGACATTTCTGAGGGAACCACTCGATAGACTAGTTGAATTTTGAAGACATATTCGATTACTTCAAAGGGATGGAAAAATAAAATAGATACTAATCTAGCTTCATACGATTACTAGATATTGAACACATGTTTTGAAGGACTTTTGTATGGCAGCTACCCGAAACAGT
The DNA here is from genome assembly GCA_951812415.1 of Beris morrisii. NCBI lineage: Eukaryota > Metazoa > Arthropoda > Insecta > Diptera > Stratiomyidae > Beris > Beris morrisii. The sequence goes on along the minus strand of OX638312.1, from coordinate 112,102,671 downwards.
GAGGTGTTTTTCTATTTCATTAACAACCTCAGACTTGCACATCACAGAAACGTATGAATTCAAAATTTCAGTTAAGAAAGGCAACGTGATCTGGAGTAACCGCGCGATCCAGAATATTTTTATATCATTTATCCAAAGCTCAAGGATTTGCTGAATTTTCAAAATAAAAAAAAATCAATAAATAAATTGTTTTACTTGAAAGTTGTGAAAAACTAAAATAGAGAGTAAGATTCATTTTTTGACGCGATCTCTTCTAATCGAGCACTTTTTTTAAGGACTTTAATATGGAAGCGACCCGAAAAGGGGATTTCGCCCAAATACAATCAAACATCTAGATTCTGAAATTGGATTTTCTAGCCAATGCGTTCTCGAGTTATAGTGTTTGGGGACAGGCTGGTCGACTACTGTCCATTTAAAAAAATAAATAAATTTGTAGCTTTGATCGACTTTCAGTTCTATGCCTTGCAAAATTCTGGAGATTAAACTTAATTACAAATTTACAGACAAAATTGGGAATGGATCGGTCACACCTTGACGAAGATGGAACAAAATACCGCCGAACAAACTCTGGATTGGAACCCACAAGGATGTCGTCGAATGGAAAGTGGATAGTCAAGAAGGGAATTCAAGGAGGAAGGAAGAAAGAAGTCCTGATGACAGATAAAGCAATCGACAAGGATCTCGTATTGCGGAGGAGTACTGTTGCATAGGCCTGCCGGTTACACAGGAATATGGCTATATGCTGACCTGAACCCAATTGAGGTGTTTAGTGCAGGTCATGCAAAGGAGATGAAAAACATTCGATATATCGAAAGGTTAGCCTTAAATGCGAGGGAAGGAGTCATGGGATCGTGTTTAGTAGGCAGACAACAGACTTGAGTTTTGGAAGCTTTGTATTCATCTCTATCAATCCATCGAAGTAAGGTCATCGTTCTTCCAGGAAGTTATTCAACTGACTCAAACCTAAAGATACAATCAAGCGTACTGTCATCTGCAAATCGGATTGAGTTGACGATAAGAAATTGTTGGTAAATGTGAGAAATAGCATCGTAGAAATAACAAAGCCTTGCGGGACGCCGGAAACAATTGAAATGGGCAATGACAAAACGCTATCTAAAACAACACGTGCATAACTCTCAATCTATTGGATAGCGCTTTGAAACATGAACAAACCTCGTATTGAGTTGTAAGAAAATGACAAGATATTTGGCGCTTAACCAGTGAACAGTTTCCGCGAGAAAGCCCTCTATCTTGCTGGCGGCGGGAAGCCAAAACAGGGTTACTTGTATAGGCCAGCTTTGGCAAGTTTAGAGAAGGTGGTAGCCGAATCTAAGGCCTTGATTGCGGCTGTCAGTGAGGACTTCCAACATTTCGCTTTGGCGTAGTTTTGCTTCAAAGTCCGAGAGGCCTCCTGGATCCCCGCCGGGAAAACGCTGGCGTAGTCCGGTAGGTGGTAAAACTTTCGAGCAAAAAATACCCGCTTTGCCTTCGCAGTTCACATTTGAACCGGCGATGTGACAGTGTCGAATTCATGTATGACCGAACCTTTCTACCATCCGCCCTGGTTGGAAGGAAACTCACAGTGAAATCCTTCTTGAAGTTCAGTTTTGGGATAATGTAGTCGGTAGGCGATTTAACCATTTTCGAATATAGGATGTTACTGCACCCAGATTCTTTGAGTCTGACAGCGCTGCACGACGCAGTACTTTCAGTATGTAGGTCGTTAGGCAATAGGTACAACAGCAGATTCAGATCAGTCGGATATGACCGCATAGCACCTGTAGTTCCAAGAGCGCCAGTTCTTTGAACTATGCTGAATTTGTTTATGTTGAAACACTTACTCAACGCACCAGGTCTTCCTTTAAAAAAAAGGAAGGATAGGTTGAGAGGAGTCGATTGATGTTTCGTTTAAAACACTGTGTATTGTGCCCAATAGGAAACACCGGCAAAGGTAGTGCAAGCCACATTTGGGTGGCTCAATGGTGTACTCGTGGCACCGCTCAGCTGAACGAGTGTTACGAGTGAATCGAAGAAGGGCAGGAACAAAATAACCGATTTTAATACTAGAACGACCGTCAAAATTTCTGTAGAAGATGCCGATTACTCTGACATTACAACGATGTTCGAAGGAGTCTATAGCTTCTTTGAAGGCGTTGTCTTCAATAAGTCGGAACCCAAATCTCTGAATACGGTCAAGCTTTGGGTCCTCCTGCCAAATGTGCGAATTGTACTTAAATCAAGGCCTGATATGAGACCTGTAGATTGTTCCAAGATCCGATGAAGTGGAATATTTTTTTGAGGGAAGTCTATGCGAGTCTTGGGATTACTGGTGCCTCTCGGACTCTGAAGGTTCAATTGATCCCATTAGATATAGCGGTAAGGTCAATAGCGATGAATCTTGTCAGTATTCCTGAACGTGCCGAGTACAGGACAACGCTTTGCAGTTTCGGCCAACCCTAGTAGTAGGCTATTTCCACCAGAGAGTAATTGGTATTTAAAATCATGACTCTTGATATTGTTGCTATGATTCGAAAAAGGAACGTTGGGTGTACTCTCGCGACCTTGATGGCATGAGGTTCAGGCTACCTGATAGCTGGATCAGACTGAAATACTTGCATTGACTAAAGCAGCAGATACGGTGCGTGGATAGAGTGATGACAGCCAAGCTGCTATTAAGACTATTACTGCGCATATTACTAAAGCCAGGCTTGGGAGTAGGGATGGGAAACGATTGCTGAAGAATCGATTATCGATTATTTTAAAATGTTCGACTAAGATCAATCGATTAATTGATGCCTTCTAATCAATTAATCTATTAATCGCGTAATTCGTAAGTCCCAGGGTGTCGTATACGTATTGTAGACTTTATAGGTAGATTTGTCTTGAAATATCTAGGTTCATTATACGTTTAACATTGGGATTAGCATACATATAGAGGTAAATGTACATAGAAAAGATATTAAATTGTGCATATTGGATAAGGTTCGAATCTGCTTAATGACAAGTAATTTTCGAGAATGGGATTGGATGCCGGACTACCAGTTCACTCAGCTGTGAATGAGTACCTGAGTTAAAAATCGGGGTAATAATCACGGACGAACGTGTGGCTGACCACTTCACCTCCTAGTGTTCCGTTGGTCTAGTAATGAAGTAACTCTAGCATTACTTCAAGGCCTAGGCCCAATTTGGGCTGTTATGCCATTGATTATAATTAATATATATATGAAGATTAATTTAGAGCTTAAGTTAAGTTTAAGGCTTGAATTATTAGGTTTTGAGAGTTTTCCCCTAAAATGAAATTTAACTAGTTCTAAGGCATTTATGAAGTATATGCAAACTAAACAAATTTTACTCAACACTGAAGTTGTAAAGACAGTTCTAGTCTAATCACTTGAAATCATTCTAAACAGCCGCAAGCTATGTAATGTTTAGCAATTCTATAAATCTCTCTTCTCCTCACTGTTTTACATGTGGAGCTAAATGTCCGTTAAATTTCCAAATAAGTTCATTGCTTTGGTTATGAAATAACACGTTCTACATTTGCGGTTGAATGTGGAAAGGTCAAGAAATTTATTAATTAACATAATGTTACAAAAGCCTTCTGATTATCTATCTGGACACATGAAAGATCTTGCCAAAACACTTCTATATCTTCTTCTACATTAGAATTATTGTTTGCAAATAATCATTTAACAGTCTAAATTTATTATCGGGTTTTTGTAATTTATAGTCTTCAACAATAATGTCCTTTCAATGAATAGTTCTCACTAAAATGCTTTTCTTGTTGATTTTGGTATCTATGTACAGTGAATTCCGTTGATAATTGACACATTATAATAGGAAATCGGCCAACAGTCTGGGCGCAACTTTATTATTTTATGGGTAGAAGTCCGAAACGTCTTAAATGCTGCGATGCGGTGTAGGTTACTATGCGATTGACAACCTAAAAAACAACGTTCCAAATAGCCTCCTGGTTATTCCTTAGGTTGTCAGTACCATAGTCACCTACAAAGTCACCTAAAATTGCTAACCCTTTTCTAATCTCCTAGTATCTCTTAAGACAACTAAAAAGTTTCAGCCATTTGACATCAATCGTTCAGGAGATATGGATTTTAGAATGTTTCAATCCCAGCTTTCAAGAGTTTTGGACGCATTGTTTTCCCCCCACTCGCACACCCCTCGACTTCTATCGACCATTTTTTTGCAAATGGGTCCACTATCATAGTTCTACATAAGTTCCAACTTTCAGCCTCCTAGCATAAGCGGTTCCTGAGATCTAGAAACCACAATTTTCCATCTAAAACGCTCCCCTCTCCTCCCCCATCACACTCCCACCAATCCAAAAGCTAACACTCGTAGGGGTTCACCCATTCTATCTACCATAAAAATTTCAACTTAATATCTCAAGTGGTTTGTGAGCTACGCACCTTCAAACAGTTTTTGAGTACGGCGTCCGGCGTCTACGGCGGACAGACGGACATTTTTTTTTTTACTTTTTTGGGTTTTACTAGTCCTAAAACGTGAAAATACAAGGTTTCAGGGAAGCAAATTTTTTTGAAATTTCAGGTCGATCACAATACCTTTTTATTAAAAAATAATAAAGTAATATGTAAGTGCATTAAATTTTATTGGAAAAGGGTTTTAGAATTTTTTTATAAAGTAACTATAATAGAAAGAGGTGTCCAGTAAATAAGTAAGGAGATTCCATTCTGTGTGATACCATTAAGCACAGCCAGAATGAACATCCGAATGTGGCAAAAATCGCAAAGTGTCATTCACTGGGACTTGGCACCGGGCAACAGGCACTCAAAGCTTTTTATGCCAAAGCATTCGGAAAAAAAAACATCTCATTATCTAAAATTAAGTAGATATCAGACCCGAACTCTAGTGGGAGCTGACTGGACATTGTCACATGAGGAAGCATCTCAATAGGATTGGTCTCTCTGAGACTAAAATTTGCAGAATATGCAATGACGAAGACGGAACAAAAGAGCATATCCTCTGTGAATGTGAGGGGGGTTTAGCTCACAAGAGACTTCGTCACTTCGGTCAGGGTTTCATGGACCCATCGGAATTCCTGTCCATTCCTATTCGCAAAATACTAAGCTTCATTGAAAGCGCAGGGATTGAAGAGGAATCATAGTCAATCCGGGGACGTCACAATAGGCCCAACTGTGGCTGCAGTGACAGAGGTTAACCATACCAACCCCTATTTCTAATCTATCTATCTAAATAAGGAGATAAGCATAAAAGTAAGTAGATGTACTTACTTTTAGCTAGAGTTGGCGATTCAGTTCCAGCAGGAGTAAAATAATTCCTATAATTTGACATAGCAAGCAATTTTCTCAACGAAGTTTTGCTTGCTGGGTTGTTATTACCAAACGTGTTTGGCTGGATCTCTTCATGAATGCACAATTTTTTTCTGTTGCAGCTAGATTTAGATTTCATCGGAGGCGGAGGGATTCCTCCAAGCACCGCGACCAGTGGTCTATTGTGCTATACCTCATAGATCTTTCTCCAGTTTCAACCTAGAGGTCCTCACTCAGCTTTATTTCTCTTAGGAATTTATCTAGTTGGTGTAGGTCTATTTTTGCAATGGTACTATGGTCCACAAAGTGTTCTCCGAAACATTTGTGGCGCTGAGTTGCGACTGCCTCACAGCAACACAGAAAATGTTCTGAGGTTTCTGCCTGCAGTTGGCAGAACCTGCAAAGGTTATCGGTTATGATTCCTATTCTTTTAAGATGATCTTTCAAGCGCGAGTGACCCGTGAGTATTCCGGTTATTACCCGTACTTTGTTTCTATCAAACTGTAGAAGCTGTTTGCTTCTTTTAGTTGAGTCTGTTGCAGCTAATTTCGTATTAAAATATTGCCAAATCTGTCGAGCATCGAATCTTTTTACTGTTGAAATTTGTTCCGATTAATTAACGTTAACTAATCGATTATGTCGATTAATCAACATCACTAATATAGATTGATAAAATTGATTTTTTTAGAAAAATAATCGATTAATCGAATCGAAATCGAACAACCCTACTTGGGAGTGATTGAAAAAGAAACTTACGGACAGTTGGTTGGTTAAAGCATTATCCTGAAAGTTTGTTGAATATCTGGTCTGAAAGCATTCAGACAGGGCTTGGGAAAATCTCTGATTGCCGGACCAGTTGTGCTGGCCGAACCTAACCAGGAGGACCTCGAGAACTGTTATCTGCGGACAGAAGAACGTGCAGACCACTTATAGTAGTCTATCTGGACACTGCTCCATAGGTAGATATGGAGTAAGAAGTTGGAGTTGGATTCCCCACGGCTGACCAGAAAGGAAATCACACTGAAACATAGTGTGTGAATGTGAAGATCTGGCTATCACCAAATATCGGTGCTTGGGGAAATCTTCTTGACCGATCCTCGGAACTTGCTACGTTTCCTCTCTGGAGAACTTCAGTATTTAGAAACAGACCACAATGGATAAGTAGAGATATTTCGGGTTGGACTTCAAGGTGCTACATTTTACCGCTCCTAACCGTACCGCCTAGGTGCTTGGAGGTATCCAGAGCAACATGAAATATGTGCGGGCTCCAATCAAGGTTTTTGCTAACTTTCATGCTTAAAAGGTGAAAATTCTCCGAGTTAGCTAGTGTTATGCCATCGAAGATGAGATCACTCACCGATGAATCGTGTTTGAAGGAAAGGTGAAAGGCTTGTGTTTGGCCTGCCCCAATCCAGGATTGCGTTGAGTTCAAGTAACTCACTGCGTGTAGGGGGTTACGAAGAATGAAGCGCCTCTGCAAATTGGTCCCTGCCTAAGAATAACTTGGGAAAGCTTGATTCAAAGTACACCACTCTGCACAGTTGCGCAATAGTGAGGCGGACAGAGCAGCTCCTGGGCGACTTCATTGTCCACGACTTGGGCTATACACCGGCGTGTGGCACTGTATTGGGTCGGACGAGGGACTCCACCTAGTGATATCTCGCGTAAGTCGGTAGTATATTCGCGTTGTAAAAGTCTCAACCTGACGAGCTTGTATGCCATCGGACAGAACAATTGAGAAGGAAATTGGAGGAGTGAATCGGGGCCCAACTAGCAAACAAACTTCACATTTTGATTTTCCGGAGGCTATAACTTCGATAAGACTGTTGAGCGCAGGATCTTCGATAAAGCTTCCGTAAGACTTGCGAGCGGAGGATGAACATTTCAAACGCCATAGCTTCGATAATAATCTCTATAAGGTCTTATAGAAGTAAATGGAGGTATGCAAGAGAGCTTCGCTCGACATGTCTAATTGGAAACATCAAGTGATTCGGCTTAAACCCTATTACGAGAATGTTTCAGATTGGCCTATAGTGTGTAGCGTAGCAGACTAATGTGTGACGGGACCGTGGTTCGAATCCGAGAGTGTGCAAGGTGTAAGTAAAATCAATTCGCATTTTTCAACAAATAATAGGTGTGTTTTAATGCTCTCCAGAATAGAGCACCTAATCGGCAGGCGACAAAAAACAATCCAGGGTATTAAGTGGAGTAAATTTCATTGGTAAAGTTTGGCAGCCCTGCGTTGTCAAGTTTGAAGTTAAATGACATTTCCGTTTCGTTGTGTTACACTTATGTAATTCTTTTCCCTTCCTTTGTTTTAAAACAAACGGCAAAAAACTGTCACCGGATTGGATTTATTGCAGTTCTGTTGCATTTGTGTTGTGATAAAGACAAATGCTGCCAGTCATTCAAATCGAAACGAGTAAAGCGAATTGAAGCGAAATCATCCTAGACTCACACCATTTCATTCTATCCGGTATAGGATTTATAACCCAATAAAATTAGTAGGTTGACTATCCTGGATGCTGTTGTTGTTTCACGTATACATATGCTGTACTATCCTACTCTGGAGAGCATTAAAACGCTCCTAATGATAATTTACAGGGAAATAAATTCGTAGTTAGAAGAAAACAAAAGTAAAATAATTGTGCATTTTTTTTTTTAAGTTTCGGTAAGACCTTAGCTATTCTATAAGGCCTTATGGAAGTTCACATTGCTTCCATATGAAAGCAATAGGTCTGTTCTTTTTGGCTACACCTTCTACACTTTTCTACACTAACTTTTGAGTGAGTGCAGAGAGGTGAAGAGGGTGAATGAAAAAAGAACAAACCTAATAGGTTTGTTCTTTTACTTTATTATTTTAATAATACAGTATTGTTTTCGATTTTTTAAAAAAAAAAATTTGCTACCCTCAAAATTTTTTTTTTCACGTTTCATGACGAGTAGACACGGAAAAAGCAAAAAAAAATTTCAGTCCGTCTGTCCGCCGTACGCCGTACGTCGACCGCTGTACGCAAAATCGTTTGAAGGCTCGTAGCTCCCAAACCCTTTGAGCTATTAAATTGAAATTTTTTTTATGAATAGAATGGGTAGGCCCCTTGAAGTGGCCAAATTTGGAGAAGTGTGGGTGTGAGGGGGGAGGAGGGGGAAGTGTTTTAGACGGAAAATTTTGGTTTCTAGATCTCAGCAACCACTTATGCTAGGAAGCTGAAATTTGGAATTTATATAGAGTTTCAGTAGTGGACCCATTTGCAAAAAAATTGCCGATATAGGTGAAGGGGTTTGGGAGTGGGGGGAAAAATAATGCGTCCGAAACGCAAAAAAGGTGAGATCGACACTTTCTAAAATCCATATCTCCTAAACGGTTAATGTCACAAAATTGAAAATTAATGAATATCTGTAGGTATACTAGGAGAATACATCGGAAACAAAAATTTGAGTGGGGGCAGTGGCGTACGGGGGTGGGGGCTGAAAAACTTTAGATTACGATATCTTACGAACCAATTGCACTAGATAAATAAAATTTGGTTTCTGTATAAAGGTTGACAAATGAAGTTTGCTGAATGCAAAATTTTTTAAGGGGGCGGTGGAGCATGAAAGTGGAGGGGATAAGAATTTTTCTAAAAAATCACGTCTCATATCTCAAGAACGGTGTAAGATAGATGCTTCAAATTTTTACCAGAAGTAGGTCTAACAGACCCCTAGTAGAAAACAAAATTTTGGAAGTGTGGGTGTAAAGGGTGAGGGTAGGGGAGGGTGAAAAGGAAAAAGTTCCGATTTTAATATCTCGACAACCTATAATGATATAAAGCTGAAACTTGGTATTTAGATAGAGCTATATTAGTAGCATCTTGGAAAAATATAATTTTTTATAGGGGTAGTATGGTACGGGGGTGGGGGGTGTTTTTCTTATCTATAGAACGGCTTATGCTACAAAGCTGAAACTCGGTACGTTTATGTAAATCAACTAGAAAACTAATTTAGATAAAAAAAAATTTCAAATATCCATTGGCGTTCGGAGGGGGGCAAAAAAAATTATCAGTGAAAATGGAATGCATATATTTTCACTGTTTTCGTCATATCTATTAGGTCTTCCCAAATATTGAATTCATTTTTATTCTATGGATTCTTCATATAAATACCTAGAAAGTGTTTTCAGGATTTTTTAAAATTCGACCTTTAAGAAGGTGCAAAGGGGGTTGTAAACTTTTTCACGAATTCTACTATATCCACACGTCTTATCAGATATTGAATATCTTTTCATATTCATGGGCTTGCGTAATAATCGCCTAAAACTTGTTTTTAACTTTTTTCCTTTTTCCACCTAGGAGGGTATAAATGGGTTGAACACGTTTTCACGAGTTCCGTCATTTCTTTTAGAAGTGATAAGAAATTGAATTGGTTCCTACTTTCTCGTGCTGTCTTCATATTTATTTATTAACTCCTTTCAGGATTTTTGAACATTCAACCCCCAAAGTGGGTGTAAGGAGGTTGCATATCTGGTGATATATCGAATTCATTTTTACTTCCTAAGGTTTCCTATGTAAAAAAGCCAAAAAGTCAATTTCAATATTTTAGATATTCAATCCAAAGAGGTGTAAGGAGGTTGTATGCTTTTCAAAGTTTCGACATATTTCTTAGGTTCGATGAGATATTAGATCGCTTTTCATTTCCACAGACTTTTTATATAATCGCCTACAAACCCATTTCTCAATTTTTCGATATTCAACCCCCAAGGGTTTGTATATGTTTTCACAATTTTTGCCATCCCTTAGTTCTGATGAGATATAAAATTGATTATTACGGCCAACCAATTCACGATTTTTCAAATTTCCATAACCAAAGAGGTGTGAAGGGTTTGCTTAAGTTTTCACAAATTTTTCAAAATCCGTCTTGTCTCATGAGATATCAGGTTGCTTCTTATGAAATCGTCTAAAAACCTGTTTCACAATTTTTTCGAAATTCAAACCCCAAGTGGAAGTAATAGGTTTGTATACGTTTTAACAATTGGTCATATCTCTTAATTCTGATAAGGCAACAAATTCGTTTTTGCTTCTATGGGCTTTTAGTGTACATAATATACTGAAATTCGAATAGTCTACACGGACTTTTTCAATGTTTAATCGGCTAAAAATCTCTATCTTAAATATTTTTATATTAAGAACAAAATTAATTTTCCATAAGAAATCTAAAAATCTCGAAGCAACTCATGATACACTCCGACTTTTACCGCTCCCGAACTTTGACCCTAAAAATAATAAAGTTTCGCCCAGACTATTGGCAGATTTTTTCATTGATCCTCTTCACCTCTCTGCACCCGCTCAAGAGTTAGTGCAGAAAAGTGTAGAAGGTGTAGCCAAAAAGAACAAACCTAATAAACTTCCGTACGGAAGCTAGAACAGCTTCGATAAGGCCTTATACCAACTGCTGTTGAAAAATGGGGAAATGTGCGCCAAATTAGTTCGGTAAGACCTTATCGAGAGGTACGAGAATAGCTTCGATAAGGCCTTATGGAAGTTAGTTTGCTAGTTGGGTGGCGTCATCGAGGGTCTCACAGGAAGTGAAGGGGCTGGCTATAGATAGGGTTTCTCAACTGAACTGGAGGACACAATTTTGAGGTATGCGATATTAAGGACGCTCGACATGGAGGTGCTTAACAATTGAAGAAAACAAAAGAAAATAAAAATTACAACAAAATTAATCCTTCGACTTACCTTGGTATCATTCATTTGGCCATCGGCAATCGAAAGTGGAGTTGGGGGCGTCGAAGGAGCACTGTAGCTCTGCTTCATTTCAGGCTGTTGCTGTTGGTCCAGCCGCATATCGTCACCCTGACTATTGTTTCCTTGATTATCCAGATTATTGCCGCCGTTCTGTTGTTGTTGTTGATGTTGTTGCTGCTGCTGCTGTTGTTGTTGCTGCTGCTGCTGCTGCTGTTGTTGTTGCTGCTGCTGTTGCTGTTGTCCAACGCCATTCTGTTGCTGCCGATGGACAACGTCCAGACCGTTTTTCGTGTAATCCAAACGTTCGATATTCTGTCGCAGATCGCTAATAAATGGCTTGTACTCGTGAACCAAGGACGCCCGAAGATCGGTTGTGGTCAGGTGTGCAAGTGGTCCGAGGACACCGCGTTCGTTCATCGATCGGAGCTGATCGATTGAACGATGCAGGTAATCACCTGCCGGTATTTCGGCCATTAGCGGCGAATTGTGATAGTCCAGACCGCCGCCCGGCGGCCGGTATTCAATCGTTCGACCCTCCAGCGTGAAAATTTTGAATGATTTTTTCGACGACGATTTAACTGTGAGTACTGGGGGCAGGGCCGGCTATTTTCTGTTTTTTTTAGCACAAAAAGGAGTGTGTTGCTTGCGATGTGTGTATGATTTTTTTTTGTGTTGCTGAACGATCAAGGCACTGAGTTTAGAATTTTTTTTTGTTTTGCAAAATGTAAATAAACAAGGCCACCACAATTTTTTTTTTTTTTTTATTCGTCGATTTAAAACTAGCACAATTTTCTTTTAACTGAAATTCCGATTGAATTTTGTTTTGGGGGTGGTTGAAGATGTCGGTGATGACGAAAAAAGAATAGAGAAAAAAAAGGAGCGAAAAATCGATAAAAATGTCACAAAAATGCGAACATGGCACACGACAGTCGAAGGGAGGTTCGTAAGGGGTGGGCGCGCGAAATTCTTTTATGCACCCTGCGCGGTAAATAAAAAACTGCCTTGTGTTGGCTGTTGTTGTCGGTCTTCAAAAAAAAAAACGCACGCACTTTTCTTTTTCATTCAATTTTTTCACTCCGAAAATTTTGGCACAATTTTTCAATCACTCGGAGCAGCCCGGTGGTGGTTGCACCGCTTGTCCAACCGACGGCTTTGCACTTTTCGTTTTCGCGCGGAAATCCCTAAAGTAATTTGGCGCGCGCGACGACACTTTTCTCAAAAAAAAAAAAAAATTTAAGAACAAAAAAACTTTTCCGCGCCGGATAAACGAAGAATTTTTTTTCGCGGAAAAAAAACGTGCGTGTTTTTTGTTTTCGGTCGCCTTGCGTAAACAAATGACCCGCATGCGATCCGGAACTTTTCTTGTCGTTGGACAGGGCAGAAGAAGCGAAACGGTTTGGCGGCCGAACTGAACTTTGAAAAATCGCCAACTGACGAAAGTGTCGGGTGGTGCGCGCGGTTGGGCTGGTGGATTTTGTTCCAACCGTTTGAAATTGTCCGGCAGCAGGAGCGACGGCGGCGCTAGGTCGTCCGGGGGGAAAAAAAACTTTTTCAGCGAAAATACACGAAAAACTTACGCCACACTAGCGGAACACTAAAACACGGGGCGGTAAAAAAAAACGGGCAAATTTTTTTTTTTTCTTTTTCCTTTTTCTGGTTTTTTTTGTCGATTCTCTCAAAAAATCTGTTGCTCACCTCCCGTCAGTCGCCGTCTTTATCATTTCGAAGCAAAAACTCGACTGGTTTCGGGGTGTCGCGCGGACCGAGCGCACAAAAAAAAACGAATCGAAATGGGAAAAAAAAACAGTTTTTTTTTTTGGTCCTCTGCCGCGCGCGGTTCCTCGTTCGAGACACACGGACGGACGGAGCACCGAGCGGACCCCTTCCAAAAAATTTCCCGACCGCATGTGTGCGACGGTGTTGTGTTCGTTTTTTTTTGCCCGGGGTTGTAGTGGTGCGTTGCACACGCGATCCCGACAATTTTTTTTCTTCGTCTCTTTTCCGCCGCCGCCGCCGCACTGTGTTTCACTTTCGCGCGATTTACGTTTACGTTTCGGATTTTTTTTTTGCGTCTCGCTTGCACAAGTCCGGCGGTCGTTGAATGGCTGCAGTGTTGTTGTTGGGCTTGGGATTTTTTTCTCCTTCTTTTGTTGCTGTCGCGGTTTGTTGTTGTTGTTTTTTTTTTTTTTTGGTGTGTGTACGTTTGTTGAAGACGACGGCGGCGGCAGTCGAAACGTGTTTGCACGAATGTGTGTCAAAGCGCCATCTGTCGTTGTGTGAGTTTATCAATGAAACTTTGAAATTTTTTGATATGGGGAAGTGGTGAAGAGAGAAAAAAAATTCGGCTCGGATTTTTTTCGCTCTTCGCTTGACCCTTCTCTTCGGAACGGTGCGCTTTTTTTCGATAGGTCGAATCTCGAATTAGTGCAACGTTTTGTGTCCTTTTTGGTGGTAGCAGGCATTGGCCTTTGCAGTGATTTTTTTCTTGAAAGAATTTTCCCAAGTTGTTTTTAGGGACGGACTATTTTCGAATTAGAGGTGGCATTTGCTTCTGAAAAGCAACAGGTGTCGCAATTGAATGTACGTTTAATTGCATTTTTTTAACCCTGAAACCGTGTTTGGGGCACAGAGTGCCCCAAGCTTTTTTCAAACAATAAATTAGAGACTTTCTAGTTCTATAACATAATCCCAATGTACAAATTTTTGAAGCATATGATTAGCACAAATGCGTACACAAAAGAATCGAACTGGTTATTCTGTGTTTTATTTGCTAAATATGTAAACGCAGAAAAAAGGGCAATTTCGTGTTCTGGGGCACTGCGTGCCCCGGAATATGCGTACATTGATCATTTAAAAACAAAACATTTAAATGCATGCATTTGATAAATCTATAAACAAAAATAATTATGTAAAGAAAAAAAGGCGATTTCATGAATATGCGTATGTAGATCCTTTGAAAAGAAAATTTGAATGCATTTAGTTGCCGATGAAATTTCAAGAGATAATTACTTGAGTATTTTGTGATTTAATTTTATAGTTTTGTGATAATTTTGTTTTGTGTTGAGTGGAAATGGATACTTTTTTGAGATTAGTGATTAGTGCAGCGCGACCAGAGTTATCTGCTGAGGAGCAAGACCTTCTTCAAAACAAGTTCGAAGTTTTTCTTCACGACGATGATGAGAATGGAACTGAAAATGTACCTATTGGCGGTGCAGATGTTCCTGCTGCAGATCATCCTATAGCAATTCCAAACGATTCAGATGATGAACAAGATTCTGATCAGGATGTTTCGGACGTCAACAAGAACTGCAAGAAGTCAATGAGGAAGAACTACCAGCTATAGAACCAAATAGGGGAATGCGTTATAAGGCTTGGTATACCTAGGTACGCAACCAGGACAACATCGTGCTAAAAACATTTCAAACTCTGCAATCGGTATCTATATAACGGATACAATATCACTATGGATAACTTTTTTACAAGTATTCCATTGGCATTAAATTTGTGCTCAAGAAACACTACTATTATCTGCACAATTAGGTCAAACAAACCGCAATTGCCGAAACAGTTCACAGATCCAAAAGATGTCCAACGTAGAAAAGTGTATTCATCAATTTTTTGCTTCTCAGATTGCATGAGCCGTGTGAGTTACGTATCAAACACGAAGAAGTACGTTTTATTGTTGTCAACTACACACGCAGATGAGGAAATAGATGAATCAACCAGAAAGCCTGAGATGATTATAGACTACAATGCGACCAAAGGAGGTGTTGACACGTTCGACCAAATGAATAGAACATAAAAAAACAAAATAAAGGAGACACCAAAACTACTGCTGTCTGTGATTTGTGCAACAACCCTACCTGTTCGAAACATTTTATTCGGGTTTGTCAAAAATGATACGTTCCGAACTCATCTCCTATAAGTGATACTGACTCAGAAGCTGAATCATGTCTGGATATTTCGACAGCGCCATCTATCTCATCTGGACGGCCACATTCAAAACGATCCAGAACCCATTCACCTGTTTAATTTTGGTATTATATTTAATTTATTATTTTGAATTAGTTGTTTCTTTTCATTACATTGTGAACATTTTTATTTTGGTTTCAATAAGCACATAAATAATTTTTCGAAAATACAGACAATGTTTTATTTCCTCTCCTTTTTCCAAACTCATATCAGCTTGTGCAAATCAAGAACGCTTATTAACAAAGAAATAGCCGCATTTTCTACACACCACCCATACATTTTGTATGAAATGCATACTGGGGCACTGAGTGCCCCAGAGCACGATAACTCCATTTCTTGAAGAGCACGGTTCCAGGGTTAATGATTTATCACGCAACTTTGGCACACTTTCTCAGCACGTAATCAGCCCTTCTTTTTTTTATTATTTCTTTTAGGTACAATTTTTTTATGCAGAATTTGCGATGACGAAGACGAACCACCAGAACTCATTCTCTGTGAATGGGAGGGACTTGCTCAAAAATGACTTCGTTTAGGGAACCATCGGAATTCCTGACTATTCCTCTTCGAAAAATACTAAGCTTCTTTGAAAGCCCAGGAATCGAAGAGAAATCATAGATTATCCAGGAGGACGACACACAGGCCCAATTGAGGCTTCAGTGACATAGGTGACCAAACCAAACACAGTACGAAAATCTAATCTAAATCTAGCTACACTTTTACACGGTTTTGGATGACAAATACTCTTAATCGGTTTAATGAAATCCGTTGGAAGAAAAACCATAGCAGGAATCAGATGAAATTATAAACTACGGCCAAAATCCTTCGATTCAGTAAACCATAAAATATTGCTTGAAAATCAACTGAAGTTGTTAATCAACTCTGATCTGAAACTGTTCAAGAGTTGGCTCTTGGGCAATATGCTGACATTAACACTAAACCTGCCGATACTTCATGTATACCTCAAGTCAAGTGACCCGTCTTTAAAATGTTATATATATATTATACTATGTATAGTGAAAAATGTAGCACAAATTGGTACATGAATTAAGCAATTTTTCCAAATAACGATTCAAAAATATTTATTTATTAAATTTAAAAAAATGATAATGTTATTTAGAAGAAATTCTGACAAAAAGTTTAAAATGGGTCATTTGACTCGTCGTGGTAGCTTTAGTGTTAAATCAATGGCGTGGCGTGATAATTCAACAAGGGGAAGCAATTGGTTAATATCCATAATTTATTATTCTTATTCTACCTACAAATTTACTGCGTATAAATTGAACCTCCTCCATTAGCTACTTTTAACATTACTAATATAAAAGCACCCAGCAATCACGAATGGGAACCAGGAAGCTATTTGGGACGTTATTTTTTAAGGTTGTCAGTCGCAGTCACCTACACCGCATCTAATCATTAAACGCGTTCCAAACTTCTATCAAAAAAAAATTATAAAGTTTCGCCCAGAGTATTGCTACATTTTTTTTTATTTATTTACGTATTTTTTTGAATAGAATAGAAGTAAAACCGAATTCGATCTCATTAACCATAAATGTTTTTCGGAATTCGTGAAACCCCCCAAGGGTTTAATATCAAAAAATGCTTGCATCAGATTTTTCTTCGATTAAATTTAAAGCCTTTAGAAATAAAAGTGAATTGAATATCTCATTAAACCTAATATATGGAAATTCGTGAAAATGTACACAACTACTTTACACCCCCTAAGGGGTTGGATATCGAAAAATTTAAAAAAAAAAAACAAACATAGGCGCTTACATAAAGAACCCGCAGAAATAAAATCTATTTCGGCATGTCCAATATATATAACGAAATCGTGAAAATGTGAAAAAATCCCTTTTCACGGACATTTGTTTTACTCAACCTATATGCCAATAAAAATCTGAATTTGTTTTCCTTTAATTGTCTTGAGTTGCATACGTACATATACGTACTAAGTTTCAACTTTCTTCTTCATAAGCCGTTTCTGGGATTTATAAAACCACTACCCAACTCCTGCCTTACTACCCATATTAAAAAATTGTTGCTAGGATACCTCTTTATTGGCTCTATGTAGTAAATTTTTAGCTTTCTATGGTTTGTGGTTTTTGAAAAATAGAAATCGATATTATTGTCTTTCCACCCGCTCCCACTATCAGCCCCTTCACCAGTACCTCCAACATTTTTTCCCTGTTAGAAATCTACTGGGCCTAACTCCTGTAAAATTTCTAAGATCATATATGGTACGGTTCTTGAGATATACAAATGAAATTTTATTAAAAATGGCTATCGCCCCACTTTTGTGCTCAAACATTTTAATGGGCTCCACTTGTAATCCCATATATGTATACACAAACCAAATTTTACCTTCCTGGTATAATTGTTTCGGAAGTTATTCTAATCCAAAGTTTTTTACCCCAACCCATACACACCACCAACTGATTCAAAAATTTTAGCTTTTGATTAATCTCTTAAGGGATAAGACAACTACAAAGTTTCGATTTTCTGACATCAACCGTTCAGAAGATACGTATTTTAGAATGTTTCAACCCCAGCTTTCAAGCACTTCGAACACATTTGTTTCCCCTCCACTCCCACACTCCGCAACCCTTATCGTCAATTTTTTTGCAAATAGGTCCACTATCATAGTTCTACATAAGTTCCAAGTTTCAGCTTCCTAGCGTAAGTGATTCCTGAGATCTAAAAACCAAATTAAAAAATCTGCCAATGGTCTGGGCGAAACTTTATTATTTTTCGGGTCAAAGCTCGGGAGCGGTTAAAGTCGGAGTGTATCATGAGTTGCTTCGAGATTATTAGATTTCTTGGAAAATTAATTTTGTTCTTAAAATAAAAATATTTAAAATCGCGATTTTTAGCCGATTAAACATTGGAAAATTTCTTTCTTCTTATCATTTATACTCTATTAGGAGCTGAAAAAGGAAAAAACGTAAAATCAAGTTTTAGGCGATTATTACGCAAGCACGTTTTTTCCCCCACTCCCAAACCCCTTCACCTATATCGGCAATTTTTTTGCATATGGGTCCACTACCGAAGCTCTATATAATTTCCAAATTTCAGCTTCCTAGCATAAGCGGTTGCTGAGATCTAGAAACCAAAATTTTCCGTCTAAAACACTTCCCCCTCCTCCCCCCTAACACCCCCACCACTCCAAATTTGGTCACTAGAGGGCGCCTACCCACTCTATCCACGAAAAAAAATTCAACTAAATAGCTCAAAGGGTTTGGGTGCTACGAGCCTTCAAACAATTTTGCGTACACCGGTAGACGTACGGCGTACGGCGTACGGGGTACGGCGTACGGCGGACAGTCGGACTGAAATTTTTTTTTGCTTTTTTCGTGTCTACTCGTTATGAAACGTAAAAAAAAAAATGTTGATGGTAGCAAATTTTTTTTTTTTAAAAATCGATAACAATACTGTATTATTGAAATAATAAAGTAAAATAATTCAACTATTTACCACAATTCAATTCCAAACTTCGATCAGAATTCAATTCCTATCCTACTCTGGTAGCACTTATTTCTTATCAGATCTCTGCTTGCTGATAGCTTCACCGCCGCAGCCAGGAATGTGTGGAAGCAAATAGCGTATTGCATCCACCGTGGCGTGCACTAAAATTTTTTTTCATGACGTCACAGTGGGCTTACTGCGGAATGAAATGAACGCTCATAGATGCAACTTACAAATTGCTTCCATGTGTCTTCTTCTTGGATTCTTTTCGCTTGGCTTTTTCGTGGTGTTGCCAAATCGGCAGTATGCGATATTCGCGTGTAGTTTCTTGCGAACTTTTATTTAGACTGTGTCAAAGAAAATGTTTGAAACATGAATTTTTTTCGCGATTTTTCTGCCCGATTTAGAAAACGCATTTTAAATATAATATTTTTCGGTAAAATGTAAGGGAAGCAATGCTTCCCTTGCTTCCATGGACGCCACGCCACTGGCTATTATAAGTTTAATCCATGGGTGCCCATACAACATTTCGTAGGAAGGGGCAGAACTATGGCTTATAAAAGGAGTTTGCCATTTCGGGAGCTACATCTTGTGACGAATTGGAAGAAGGTGGATTTAAGGGGATCAAACCCTTTACTCGCCCGAAAATGAGTCATTTTTTATGAATTACTTTATTATTTTAATAATAAAGTATTGTTATCGATTTTTAAAAAAAATAATTTGCTACCCTGAAAAATTTTTTTATACGTTCCATGAATAATCAGCACCAAAAAAGCAAAAAAAACAGTCAGTCCGTCTGTGGCCCGTCCGCCGTACGCAAAACGTTTGGGGGCTTATAGCTCCCAAACCCTATGAGCTACTGAATTGAAATTTTTTTTGTAATAGACTGGGAAGGTCCCTTGAAGTGACCACTTTTTCGGGGGTGGAAGTGTGAGGGGGGAGGTGGGGAAGCGTTTTAGATAGAAAATTTTGGTTTCTAGATCTCAGCAACCGCTTATGTTAGGAAGCTGAAACTTGGAACTTATATAGAGCTTCGATAGTGGACCCATTTGCAAAAATATTGTTGATATGGGTAAAGGGGTGTGGGAGTGGGGGGAAAAATAATGCGTCCGAAACTCAAAAAAGCCGAGATCGACACATTTTAAAATCCATATCTCCTAAACGGTTAAAGTTACAAAATTGAAACTTAATGAATATCTATCTGTAGGTATACTAGGAGAATAGATCGCACACAAATTTTTGAGAGGGGGCAGTGACGTACGGGGGTGGGGGATGAAAAACTTTAGATTACGATATCTCACGAACCAATTGCACTAGAGAAATAAAATTTGGTTTCTGTATAAAGGTTGACAAATAAAGTTTGGTGAAAGTAAAATTTTTTAAGGGGGCGATGGAGTATAGAAGTGAAGGGGTAAAAATTTTTTTAAAAAATCACTTCTCATATCTTAAGAACGGTGTAAGAGAGATGCTTACAATTTTTACCAGAAGTGGGCCTAATAGACCCCCAGCAGAAAAAAAATTTCAGGGATGAGGGTGAGGGTGGGGGAGGCTGAAAAGTAAAAAGTTCCGATGTTTATATCTCGAGAACATATAATGATATAAAGCTGAAACTTGGTATTTAGATATAGCTAGAGCTATAGTAGGTGCATGTTGAAAAAATATAATTTTTTATAGGCGTAGTACGGTACTGGGGTGGGGGGGGGGTGTTTTTCCTAACTATAGAACGGCTTATGCTGGAAAGTTGAAATTCGGTACGTACATGTAAATCAACTAGAAAAGTAATTCTGATTAAAAAAATCAAATATCCATTGGTGTTCGGAAATGGGGCAAAAAAAATTATCAGTGAAAATGAAATGCATATATTTTTACGATTTTCGTCATATCTTTTAGGTCTTTCCAAATATTGAATTAATTTTTTTTGTACGGGTTCTTCATAGAAATACCTAGAAAGCCTTTTCAGGATTTTTTAAAATTCGACCCCCAAGGTGGTGTCAAGGAGATGTATACATTTTCACGAATTCAGCCGTATCCCTCAGGTCTGTTTAGATATCGAATAACTTTTCACTTCCACGGGCTTATTTAATAATCACCTAAAACTTATTTTCAATTTTTTCCTTTTTCAACCCCTAAGAGTGCAAAAACGGGTTCAACACGTTTTCACGAATTCCGTCATATCTCTTAGGAGTGATAAGACATCGGATTGGTTTTTAATTTCTCTGGCTTTCTTTATATGTATCTAAAAACTCATTTCAGGATTTTTAAATATTCAACCCCAAAGTGGGTGCAAGGGGGTTGCATATATTTTCACAAATTCTTACATATTTCTTAGTTCTAATGAGATATCAAATTCATTTTTACTTCCTAAGGCTTCCTAAATAATCGTCAAAAAGTTGATTTCAGGATGTTTGTTATTCAACTCCAATAGGACGTAAGGCTTTCGACATATTTCTCAGGATTGATGAGATATTAGATTGGTTTGTACTTCCACAGACTTTTTATATAATCGCCTACAAACGCATTTCCGATTTCATGTAATGGCCCAAAACCAAATCACGAAAAACCTTCTAATGGCCATAGGCGCGCCGTAGGGGGGACCAGGGGAGGGCCGGGACCCCCCCAGCTCCCTGCTTGGACCCTCCCAGAAAAATAATTATGGCCCCTTCCAGAAAAATAATTCCTTCCTATCTTATCGCAAGCACTTTACTTGTCAATTGTTTTTTGTCAAATGTTTTTTTTAACAATATAAAAGAATCTCTTAAAATTAAAGAACTGACTTGTGAAAATAACATGACATTTTTAAATTTTACAATCATTGTTCTTTCGATCTGACGAGAGCTTTACAAGATTTTTTCAATTTAGCAAAATAAATTGGAAATGGTTTTTGAAACAACGAGATTCTCATGAAATATTTTGGAGTTTTACGAAATTGTAACAAGTTTATAAACTAAAGAAGATTTGTTTTTGAATGTAAACAGCTTTTTTTGAGAATATTTTTGAATTTTCCGAGAACTTTAGAAGATGTTTTTTATTTTACAAATTAAAGGAGAAATTTCTTTTAAACATAACGCAATTTACATCAGATATTTTTTGATTTTATGAGATCCAAGAATAAATATATTATTGTTAAGTAGAATTGGTTTTTGAATATAGCGAGTTTTTTATGAAATTCATACCTACGATATTGGCTTCGTATATTTGGATTTTTTAGTTTATACCAACAATTTTTTGTTACTGAAGTCTTACCAATATATTATTTACTTCAAAATATTACTTTTATGGTATTCAAATCAGAAAACTTTTAGTTATATGCTTAAATATATATTATAAAAAGTAATCATAACTAAAGGCCGGTTTACATGTCGGTTGCAAGTAATTTTTACTGAGATTGTGAGGGAGAAGGAAATCTCTAATGAGAAACTGATCAGGAGTGAAACGAACAGAGATATATCCAGTAAAAAATATTGACGATATTTCTGTCAATGTGTGCGTGCCAACATTTTTTTGTAGTGATTGCTTCTACTCCATTGAGAATTCGATAAGCTAGCTCCCTCACAATCTCAGTAAAAATTATTTCCAACCGACATGTAAACCGGCCTTAATAACGTACATTAATATTCCAGTACTTATTTCAGTTAAAAAGAACGAGTTAAATTTGGAAAATCAAGTAACTTCAAGTAACGTATAGTATAGCTCGACTTCGGCAAAGTCAAGCTGTATAAGCAAATCAAAGTAAATGTAAAATAATTATTACATTATATATATAATATGTAATTTTATTTAATTATTACAAAAATGCATTATTTTTAATAATTTGTTTAAATTTGGACTGCAAGATGGATTTTCCACAATTGTGCTATAGAACATCTGTTGGATAAAAATCAGCACATTTGATGCTGCGTGTGGGTAATCAACATCGAAACTCTAAAATATTT
Organism: Beris morrisii; assembly: GCA_951812415.1. Taxonomy (NCBI): domain Eukaryota; kingdom Metazoa; phylum Arthropoda; class Insecta; order Diptera; family Stratiomyidae; genus Beris; species Beris morrisii. Next base: position 112,080,273 of record OX638312.1, on the reverse strand, counting down.
TGTCAGCGATATCTAAAGCTTGTAAAACGCTTCTGCATATAAAGTTATGATCAGAACCATTAACTGCAATTTGATCAAATTCATATTTTTATTGCCCTATTGTGATAATACGAGCAGTAGGTACTTGAATAATTTATATTTTTCGCTCCTTTAAAATAATTCAAAAATGAGTTCTGTCCATCTCTCACAACTTCTGTGAGGTTTTCCAGTTCGTTTTAAGAATGCAGGAAGTAAGTACAATAATGAGTTTTTGACATCAATAACAAAAGAAAACAGGTAGATACCTATATAAATTGTAGAAACAATAAAAATTACAATCTGATAAATTAAGCTCTTGTTTCGTAAAATCCTTAAAACCCCTCCTGAACAGTGGGTCAAGAGTAAACATCTTTTGTTGCGCTTTAAAATATATGCCAGGATTAACATAATTTGCAAATCACAGTTGGATACATTGTTGCAAAATCGTCAAGTATTTATAAAAATATTTTAAAAATAAAATAAAATTATAAATCTTTAATAATAAAATCAAAAATTTGATATAAATTATACTCGTTTATTAAGCAAGCTACGTTTGTACATAGGTCACATGTCCATAATATCAACGGATTTCGTTTTCCTCTGATGGAACCTATATGGCCGCAAATTTTTTCATGCATCAAGATTAGATGTGAGTGGAAAAAATGGATTGAAGTGGGATAGAGTTTTGAACAGAAGAAATTTTCTGAGAATCATACAAAAAAATCTTCTACATAGCCATCAAAGTCTTCATATATTCGGTAACGCTAAAAATCTTCAAATTGAAGAAAAACCTTCAAATTGAAGAAAAACCTTCAAATTGAAGAAAAACCTTCAAATCTGGCATCGCTGTTACTACGCAAGATAGATTCTTGAATCTCTCAATAATGAACATTGAATCCAATTTTAAGGACTCTCTTTTGGTTGCTACTCGAAACTAAAAGACAGTGAGTTCCCCAAATTGAGTGAGAACATTTTTACAGAATTTTTGTATGGCAGCTTCTCGAAGGAGGACTCATAGGACCTTTTTAAAATTCTTTCCTTCAAACAACGTATAAAATATTTCAAAGTCGTAGCCTAAGACTAATCATTCATTGTTTATACGAACACCCAATCTGTAAGCACAAAAATATGTTGTGAGCCATTGGGCCCGTGGCCCCTGCCAGATTTGAATCCACGGCACGCCTATGCTAATGGCGCAACAACTGATATTATACTTGGACTAGACCTAGGAAAATTTTTTGACTCACCCAGTTCAAGATATGAAATTAAACACTGAATATTGTCTTTTAGGTTTGAGTAGCAATCAAATGGGATGGATTCCTTAATAAAGGACATACCTACAATATGCACACACGTAATTCTACTTTACCCCAACTACAATATAAATCGGAGTTTAGTATTTCATCTAGAATATCATACGATTGGCTCGTCAAAATCCAATTAGTCCTTCCAGTAGCAAAAAGTTGGAGAAAAATTCCCCGATATTTCGGCGATGCCTAAGGGAGTCTACAGAAGCTGAAACGGCTTCATCTCCAATTAGTCGGAACGCATGTTTTTGAACACGATTGAGCAAAGCCAAATGGGATTTTGTGGCCCCAGACCAGATATGCGAATTATACTCAATACGCCGTCTGATATATGCCATGTAGATTGTAGTGAAGTCAGTCATTGAAAAGAATTTCTTACACTTCCGTAGAATACCAAGGCGTTTGGAAGCATCAATTGCGTCATCAAAGATGTGTTGGCTATAAGGTTGGCTCCAATTTAGGTGGTTGTTGAATTTTACGCCTAGTAGTTTGAAGTTCTACCAATCGATAGAACGCATTATTTTACATGGAATAGCATTTATAACTCATTTTCGACCAAATTTAGGTTTAGGCTGTTATGGCACCAAGCCCTTCAATTTAGAGCCTGTTTGAAGCCGTTTCTGGCTTCCTCAAGACCGATCTTATGTCAGTTTTGTCTCTGATCTCAATGCCTATCTTGTGCTCAGTCATTCTCCAAAGGTGGCCATTGGATATATGGTCTGGCCAAAATAACCCCAAGATACGCCAAAAACATTGGTTAACGAACGTATGCAATTTTCTGGTAAATCTATCGATCGCCTTTTTAAATTTTAGACCAGTTAAATATCGATATCCGATCCGATTCAATGTCAAGAGAACGACTGGTAGCGCTTAGCGCAACCGAGTTTACAAAGAGAAACATCTCTTTCTCTTTCGTTCAGTATTTTATAAAGTTCCTTTTCATTCTTATCTCACACAGCACTACTACAAACGTACTGCTGACCGCTGCCCAGCAAATCTAGTCCGTCCAACTCCACATGGCTCGCGGCTTAAGCGAAAAGAAAAGAAACTGAAATTTAAGTTGAAAATTAAGACGATAAAATTCTTTAAACTGTGGCAAATTCGCCAGCCAAAGCGCCGACATGCGACATCCAATCCAAATTCGGTTCGCTATCGTTCTATCGAAACGAGAGACTGAGCGAAAAAAAACTTCAACCTCGATCAAACCGCAGTTTTAAATAATTTTCCATTTTCTTGGCACAATTTTTCCAGGTTGTAAAATTAACAAGGCTCGATTTTTTCCCCTCTTGAATTCTACTTCCTCCTATCGTGTTTTCTCTGTCGCTCTTGCACGCCGGATGGACACCGGCTTTCTATGCGTCCATGAGCGGATGATTTTTTTTTTTTGGTGTGTGATTTTTCTTGTCTTTTTCTTTACCGGTAGAAAAAAATGAGACAGGCGATAAGGAAAAGAAGATAATTTTCTTCGTAAGACTTTTTATTGTGTGCGCGAGGAAAAAATTCTTGGGGTGCAAGTTCTCTTTTTTTCGAATGTTTCTCTTAAGAGTCGGGTTTTGCTCGCTGCTTGGTTCATGGTTGGTGGTAAAACAAAAGGTACAAGAATTTTGGATTGGTCTAATTAAAGCGATCGGGTTTGAAGGTGAAAATGGTAAATGACGAAAGGAACAATGACGAAGAAATCTGTGTGTAGGTAACCTTGTAGTTTGTAAGATCACATTGTTTTTGATTGAATAAGGTAAATTAAAGAAAAAACGCAATAGTTGCAACATTCTCCTTGTCTTTGCTGATCTAGGCTCCAGAACACAGTAGAAGAATTATGTAATTATTTTATGCTTGTTTTTTTTTCGTTTTTTAGATAAAGGAGGTAGTTGGACTCGCAACATAGCTGGGAGAACTCAAACATGTCATAGTTAGCTGAGAAGTCCCCCTTTTCCTACCAGGTTGTAATAAATAAGTAGGACTAACCTTCCAAGTCGGGGGTTGGGCGAGGCACCGACAACTCAGCACCGGAAAAAAAAAGATCACTGTCCAAAAAACCTGCAAAAGGCTAGAGCCCGATTTGGCTGTCACGCCGTTGATGATGATGAGATAAAGGAGCATTAAACAAACTTATCTTAAAGTTTAATTCATAGCCTTACATTTAAATTGAAAACAATTCGCATAAAGTCAAAACTGTTTCTTATAGGCGTTAAAAATGTTAGCAACTTTGGGAACTATTCAAAGCTGGTTACTTATCTTACAGGACAATGCCATTTGAAACAGAAGTTAGAACACAAATTTAGTCTCTGAAGGATGCAGCATTACTAAAATAAGGAGTTAACTTGGTGTTTCAAGGAAGAGTGTTAGATTACGGCCAGAGAGGCCAAGAGGACAACGTGAAAACCAGAAAAAGGAAGGAAGGAAGGCCACCTGTGCACTGTGTTTACAGTACAGTAAGAGAGAAAGGGAAGAAAGGAACTCTCATCAAGGGCAAATTGGTATAGGAGTCAATTCCAGAGGTTCTACCATATATCAAACCGTCAACAATGCAAAACAGTGGAGGACTACACGAGAAGTCGGCCTTGGGCAAATACGTTTACGTCAGACCTACGAAACGTCTTTTGGCCGAGAAAAATATTCATGACGAAACGAATTTTCGTAAAAGGCAGATCAACAACGAATTTTCGACGTATAGTCAAAAAGGAACAACATAAGAAGATAAGGATTCTGTTAACAGATGAATGAATCTCCGATCGGACTTTTCCCAAAATTGAACAGCGCTCGAGGATAAGAACATCAGATCCCTAAAGTGACCCATAGACTGGCACGCATGCATGTCATTCTTCCATGAGTGTATGGGTCTGAAACTTGAATGTGTGGGTCTGCCATAATGCGGAATGATGGAAATCAAAAAATTTGGATTTTTGTGGGCGGAGCCAAAACGTATCGCGACATGCATGCCAGTCTAGGGGCCCCTTAAGGGACTAAACCAAAGCAAAGGCCAAAGCAAAGGCTTAAAATTATGATATCCGGTGGCTTAACTTCATATAAAAAATAGGCTGGTGGGGGACCAACGACTTTACAATTTGTACATATCTTAAGGTGGCCATGTTAATTACCACTAAAGCACGAATAATGTTCATCCGCAAAATAATAGCTTTTAGGTTCATTTCAAACCTCATTCGTCAATATCCTTGGTGAATCAATCTCTTGGTCATCTACAAACGTTTGATAAAGGACTCAATCGAATCCAAAACGTCACACAAAAAATAAAATAAACAGTATTTTACCCTGAAAACTAGTCTTTACAATTTCAAAATGTACTGCGAAAACATTCACCAGTTGCAGTTCATTTTGACAAAAAAAAAACAATATTTCATTTGGGCTTGAAAAGTATCCAAAAGTATTAGAACACTTTACGTTAACATGTCGAAAAAAAATATAAAACATTTTGACTGCTCGACTTTTTGTCAAAACTTTTGGCAACGCTCTCTTTTACCAAAACTTTTGGCAATGCTCTTTTTTTGCCAAAACTTTTGGCAATGCTCTTTAAAGTGATCAAAAGCCGTTAGTAACCAGCGTGTGATGGGCAGCGAAAGTCTTGAAGCATGTGTTCAAAAATATTTGAGAAAAACTTCATTGCTTGAGTCTAGGAAGTTGAAATTTGGCAGCATTATGAATGTGAAAATAATTGTGTGAATCGTTCGTGCAGACGCCGTAGAAAAGTCCTGGAAATTTTAATACATTAATTTTCAGATTTTCAATCGTTCAGCCACGAAGTCGAATTTGATACAAATTTGTTTGGTGTTAAAACTAAATTAAGGTTCGTATAGTGAAGTATTACTTTATTATTTTAATAATAAAGTATTGTTATCGATTTTTAAAAAAAAAAAATGTGCTACCCTGAAATTTTTTTTTTATGCGTTTTATGACTAATAAGCACCAAAAAAGCAAAAAAAATTTTCAGTCCGTCTGTGCGCCGTCCGCCGTCCGCCGTCCGCCGTCCGCCGTCCGCCGTCCGCCGTCCGCCGTACGCAAAACGTTTGAAGGCTTATAACTCCTAAACCCTATGAGCTATTAAATTGAAATTTTTTTTATTAATAGACTGGGTAGGTTCCTTGAAGTGACCACTTTTTGGGTTGTGGGAGTATGAGGGGGAGGTGGGGGAAGCGTTTTAGACGAAAAATTTTGGTTTCTAGATCTCAGCAACCGCATAGGCTAGGAGGCTGAAACTTGGAATTTATATAGAACATCGATAGTGGACCCATTTGCAAAAAAAAATGATAGTATGGGTAAAGGGGTGTGGGAGTGGGGGGAATAATAATGCGTCTGAAACGCTCGAAAGCCGAGATCGAGACATTCTAAAATCCAGATCTCCTAATCGGTTAATGTCACGAAATTAAAACTTAATGAACATCTGTGGGTATACTAGGAGAATAGATTCGAAACAAATTTTTGAGAGGGGGCAGTGACGTACGGGGGTGGGGGTTGAAAAACTTTAGGTTACGATATCTCACGAACCCATTGTACTAGAGAAATAAAATTTGGTTTCTGTATAAATGTTGATAAATAAAGATTGGTGAAAGTAAAATTTTTTAAGGGGGCGGTGGAGCATGGAAGTGGAAAGGGTAAGCATTTTTTAAAAAAATCACGTCTTATATCTCAAGCACAATGTAAGATAGATGCTTAAAATTTTTACCAGAAGTAGGCCTAATAGACCCCCGGCAGAAAAAAAAATTTTGAAGGTGAGGGTGTAGAGGGTGAGGCTGGGGGAGGGTGAAAAGGAAAAAGTTCCGATTTTTATATCTCGAGAACCTATAATAATATAAAGCTGAAACTTAGTATTTAGATAGAACTATATTAGTAGCATGTTGGAAAAATATAATTTTTTATAGGGGTAGTATGGTACGGGGGTGGGGGGTGTTTTTGCTAACTATAGAACGGCTCATGGTGGAAAGTTGAAATTCGGTACGTATATGTAAATCAACTAGAAAAGTAATTTTGATTAAAAAAAATTCAAATATCTATTGGCGTTCGGAAGTGGGGCAAAAAAAATTATCAGTGAAAATGGAATGCATATATTTTCACGATTTTCGTCATATCTATTAGGTCTTTCCAAATATTGAATTAATTTTTTTTCTACGGATTCTTCATATAAATACCTAGAAAGTGTTTTCAGGATTTTTTAAAATTAGACCCCTAAGGTGGTGTAAAGGGGATTATACATTTTCACGAATTCAGCCGTATCCCTCAGGTCTGATTAGATATCGAATAACTTTTTACTTCCACGGGCTTATTTAATAATCACCTAAAACTTGTTTTCAAGGTTTTTCCGTTTTCAACCCCTAAGAGGGTAAAATCGGGTTGAACTCGTTTTCACGAATTCCGTCATATCTCTTAGGAGTGATAAGACATCGGATTGGTTTTCACTTCTTCGGCCTTTTTTTATATATATCTAAAAAATAATTTCAGGATTTTTGGATATTCAACCTCAAAGTGGGTGCTAGGTTGTATATGTTTTCACAAATTCTTATATTTTTCTATTTCTAATGAGATATCGAATTCATTTTTACTTCCAAAGGCTTCCTACATAATCGTCAAAAAGTTGATTTCGGGATGTTTGTTATTCAACTCCAATAGGACGTATGGTTTTCGACATATTTCTCAGGATTGATGAGATATTAGATTGGTTTGCACTCCCACAGACTTTTTATATAATCGTCTTCAAACGCATTTCCGATTTCATGTAATGGCCCGAAACCAAATCACGAAAAACCTTCTAATGGCGTAACAACTGATATTATACTAGGACTAGATCTCGTCCCGGTGTATGAACCAATTATGTAATTAATATGTTATATGAGGCAGCGGCGTAAGTATTCTAGCGCGACCCCATTTTAACCGCTTTCCGAATTTTTTTTGGGTTTTCAGTCACATAGTAACCTACACCGCATCTCAGAATTAAACTCGTTCCGAACTTCTACCGAGAAAATAATAAAGTTGCGCCCAGACTGTTGGCAGATTTTTTTTTATTACTTCAGGTAGCTTCCGTTCAAAACGTAATCAAGTGGTTGAACTTATTGCAAGATTGTAAGGGAACAATAGAATTTTCGATTTTTCATACGATTTTTTTGCACAAATTTTTTTCTTTTTTTTAATTTAATAATATGTAATTGATTTAGTTTCTTCATGCAAAATGGGCAATTCCTTATAAGTCGGATTTAAAAATACGGAAATAAAAACAGGTAAAATCAAGGTTACTTGGAAGAGTTAACTACCATACAAAGGTTATTAAAAAATTGGTTCTTGAAATCGTTCAAACTTGCGGGAACGCGTTGAGCTATAAGTCTAAATTTTGATGTGATTCAGTTTATGGTACTTTAGTGTACTGATATGGGTAGCTTCCATGTAAATGTCCTCAAAATACGTGGTCAAACTATTTGCATAAAAAATAAAGAACATAACATTAAAGTAACGAGAGATTTCAGTTACAGAATTAAAAATTGGAGCAATTGTGATTTTCCACGCTGACAAAAAATTAAAGTCCTTGAAACGGATACACTATACGCTCATTTCATTATTTTTTTTCCAAGCAGGCAGTATTTCTTTCATTTGGTAAGCGTGGTTACAGAAAGCTTTTCTGTTGGTAGTCAGGGCAGAGTTGCCAGATTGCACTCTTAGTCGTCAGTTGGGCTACATGTTGTACCATTCGCAGCCTGGCAGATGGCAGTACGAACAACTCATTTATGAATGACATCAAACTGGAATGCGGAGAATCTCTACACACTTCTCGAACTCTCTTCCACTTCTTGCATGTTCTTCACACTTTTTGAATATTTCACACACACATACAACCGAATATGCTGGAAATCTCTCTACACAACACATGCAGTACATAAGCGACGCAGAGGAGAGCTAATACAGGAACAGTTTTTCTAGTGAGAAAACGAGGCGACGGTCAGTTCTATGCGAAATTGTGTTTCTAAAGTGATTTGAATTGATAAAAGCAATCGTGCAGTAAATGAAATTAGGAAGCGTTGCAAAATTTGTAATAATTGAATGCGACAAATAAAGTAATTTGTGTTTTTATTAATTTTAATTGCTTAGTGCTTTACTTGTGATTCCTAGCTCATAACATAACAATATTATGGGAATTTGACGACAAAATTTAACTGACTTTGCACAATTAATGCATTCTGGGCTTCCCTCGTGAAATAAAGTATGGAAAAGGTGGGTCAACTAAATTTTTTCCTATACGAAGTTTTATATTCTTCCACTTCAATTCTGTGGTCACAGGGAATAACTTGGTAATTCGAAAAATAGTAAAATGGGATAAGTGTACTGTGTTCGTGTCCCAAGGCTTACACGCACTGTGAATAAGTTATTGTTATTTGTTATTTGATCAATGAGATGTCAACAAATTTAATTTTTTCACAAAAACTGGATTTACAGGAATAGTTCAATAGTAAAAATAGGAAAAGAGTGCTGCCCGGAATAGTTTCGTTTTTAGACCAACTTATTCTCTGTGGCCACAGAATTAGGATCAGCTTTTCTTAGATATGCAACTGCATTGCAGAGTAACGCCCAATATGTTTCGACTGCCATACAAACCAGCCCGTAAATGTGAATAAAGTCTCGAGGGTAAATGAATGTACGAATTTTTTAAAGACTTTTGTATGGTAGTTATTCGAAGGAGTAACTTCATTTTAGATGTTTTTGCTTCCGAGGTACGCAAACTAGTGTGCAAACATTTTCAATTCCTGGATTTGCGATAATCATGCAATAAATGTTAATGTCCATTATTTAAGGAGCAGTAGAGAACTTAGAAGTCGTTCAATAAATACAACCGCCCATAAATTAAGGAGCAGTAGAAACTTTACCTTACCTTCATTGCACTCACGTACAGCTACTGTCTGGATCTGTGTTCATAATATTGTTGCGAGCTAGTGGTTCGCCGGGATTTCGGGAAGTAAAATACAATAAGTTTAAAATCAATAGAAATAACAATGATTTATTATTCGCATTGAATAATCACACTACTGGCAATGCTGTCCATTTTTATATATAACTTGCTCACTGTTCGATCACAGCTACCAATCCAAATCGCTTTACTAATACTTTCGCGTAGAAACTAGGCTTGCGCATTTTAGTTCACCATAGTGATTGATCATTTCCGATTCCCGATCAGTCGCGAACTAGTTCGTTCTTTTAGTTCACTAGTTCGCAAAAGTGATGCAAAAAAAAAAGTTCGTCTGGTAGAATGTGATGAGCAAAAAAAAGAGGGTCCTCTGGTAAAATGTGATGAGCAAAAAAAAGGTCGTCAGTGTAGAAGTATACTGTAGCACTGACTTTCCAAACGAGAATGAATGAATAGAAACGAACTAGGAGCGGGACTGACTGCGAACTAGTTCGTTCATTTCAGTTCTGGGAACGCTCTTCTGAACTAGTTCGCTCGCGAACTACAAAAGCCTAGTAGAAACTGATCGTCGTATCGCTGTATAATGGAATTGTCTTTGGCTGCAAGCTCAGTCGTTCTTATATACTGCATATGTTGAGTCGAGTGCTTTCCCGAATACTCGGTGGTGTGCGCGGAATTTGTCAGAAGTATCTTCTGCATGTGAGAATAATAGCATATTTTCCTGTTAGATATTGGATGGCGCGGTTTTCTTACTGGAAACTGATGTCATTGCGTTGTACGGGTTGCTAGGGTACATGTAACAATATCTATCGTTCATTTTTATTCCAATGGGCACCTTGAATTTAGAATCAAAACAGGCGAAATATAGCTCTAAATGGTTCTAACAACCAGCCAGAGTGCCTAGGCCTGTTATTAATTCAAATGTTTTTAATGGAAATAAACCAATCGAAAATTTCGAACGATTCGACGATCAACAATAAAATTTTTGATAGGTTTCTTCTATAATTCTAACCAATTTTCGACCACAATGACCATTATGGGCACTTTGGGCTATTGTTCAAATTGTTAACCAATTTAATAGAAACATTTTGATGATGTGACCGACTGTGATGTCGGCTTTGCAAGAATTTTTCAATGATCATCCGGGATCGCATTTTTATCCAATTTTTTTTTGTTTCGTCAAAATTTTGTTAATTCGGTCCAGCGATTATCTCGACATGGCCCGCTAAATTAATTTACCTCTCTTGCGATTTATAATTTAATAATTTTTTTGATTGATATTTTGCGCGCTTTATTGTTCTTTAAAGCGATTTGATTCCATTTGTGGGTTTCTCTTCAATTTTTTGATTTATTAAATTTATTATTGTTGTAAAACGATAATAAGTTCGGGGTGCCCGGGCGGATGAAATTACAGCGAATAAAGTAAAGAATTGTTGAGCGTAAATCGCGTGGAGGAAAGTGTTGGCAATTTATCATAACGTGATCAGTTTTTAGTTATTTCGGTGCTAGAGCAGAACCGGGGAAAACGAATAGAAAATTTGACGGTAACAAGTCTATCATTGATCTTATTATATATATATATATATATTTTTTTTTGGGAATTTTGAATTTTGGCGAATTTGCTCAAATTTTGACGAAAAGGTATAGTATTTATTTCGGCCATGATCAACACAAATTCTACATATCACGCCGTAGTTAGCCAGGTAGGTAGGTAGGAACTACCTGTTACTGCGAGCGGTAATCGCTTGACCAAACATGGAATTTGCATAAGCAGTAAGATTTTGGCAAGTGATTAATGTTAGTGAGCAAAAAAAAGATAAATTGCATGCTGAAAAAGATTAATCAAAACGATTATTGTAATTATTAAACATAATGCGAGTGATCGCATGGAATTGGCCGTAGAAAGAGCTTTTTTGAATGTGACCTTGATTGTGACGTAGGAAAATGTGCAAATTATTAGTTAAAGTAATTGTAGATACGTCAGCTGTTTTTATACTTCCTAGTTTTGTGGTTATGCGTCATTTTTATGTGGTGATTGCTTGAAGCAATATCAGAGAAAACTAACCTGCTGTTTAGTTTGCTAACAACAGGTATGATTTGTCTCCATCCAACCAGTTATTTTCTCTTTCATTGACTTGCACGTGGCTCGTTTGTTTCATAAATATGTTCAGGTATGACACGAAAATGACTGGGTAGTTGGTTTAATGGGGTTAAACTGAGGTTACAGACCACTATTTGAGTATATGTTCCGCATTTTCGTCACGGCATGTATCATCGCGCGAACCTGTGCGAACTAGCGCGAATGCGAGTCTTCATCTTCCGGAATAGAGCCTCTGTATTACACTGTATGCCACTATGTCAAATATTTGACAATGCAGCCGGATAGGGTAATCGTCCAGTTTGTTTGCCACATTATTTTATTTGCTCTACACAAGGTCCATTTTGACGAAAGAAAATTTGATCGAAATTTTTGTCAAATCTGCTCAGTCAAATATTTGACAGCATGGCATATACTGTAATACAAGCTTAACTAAAGAAATCGATCAGACAAGAAGTCCCAATTTCACACAATTTCTTTAAAGTAAAACATAATGTAAAGTTCGTGAGTGAACCACGACCCTCTTCTTTGGATAGCTCATACCTCGCAAATAAAAGATAGGGGAGAGCTGTCCAAAACGAGTATGGCCGTTTATTTGGATGGAGTTTCTCACTAAAGCTAGTATTACACTGTATGCCACGCTGTCAAATATTTTCCCTGGCAAATGCTGTAATCGTCAAATTTTAGACGAAAAATGTTGGTTTCTAGATCTCAGGAACTGCTTATGGTAGGAGGCTGAAATTTGGAACTTAATAGACTGTTGGCAGATTTTTTATTTCATCTGTACAAGGTCTATTTTGACAGAAAACATATGATTGAATTTTTCGTCCAATTTTCTAAGTACTGTTTGACTTGGATACAAATGTAAGCCCTGACATTTTTTGTTCATTTTCACTTCATCTCGGCTTGGTTTAATGACGAAATGTTTCTATCGAATCACTGCGCTTTTGTCTTTTTTTAGACTGTAAGTTTGACAGTTCGAACACCATTTGTTTTCATGACGATTCATTTTCGTTTCAAAACCACAGTCGACTCGAATGTTCAATTTCTTGGTGCCGTTTCGTAAAACTTCGGTGTACCTGCTTGAGGCGTTATCCCTTAAAAAATTTGACATTTGTGTAGTGACACAGATCGACCTACTGTCACTTTTTTTTGGAAAAATACCTTGAACCATATTGGCTCTTTTTCAATGGTGACGAGAAATCGATGGTGTTACGCTGCTAAATAAGTGATTTTGCAACAACATTAAGAATGTCATGTCTTCGATCCCTGCGCTTTCCATGAAGCCTAGTATTTTGCGAAGAGGAATGGTCAGGAATTCCGATGGGTCCATGAAACCCTGACCAAAGTGACAAAGTCTTTTGTGAGCTAAACCCTCACATTCACAGAGGATATGCTCTGGTGCTTCGTCTTCGTCATTGCACAGTCTACAAATTTCAGTCTCAGAGAGACCAATCCTATTCAGATGCTTCCTCATGTGACAATGTCCAGTCAGTGCTCCCACTAGGGTACAGGCAGGGTGTCTGCTTAACTTTAGATGCTCAGATGTTCTTTTCTCCGAATGCTTTGGCATAAAAACCTTTGAGTGTCTATTGCCCGAGTCGCAGTGAATGGCACTTTGCGATTTTTGCCACATTCAGATGTTAATTTTGGCTGTGCTTAACGGTACCACACAGAATGGATATGGTCCCATGAAGTCAGCTTCTGAACCTTTTTCTAGCCATTAAGTCGTCCATTTCGTTACCTTCATAGACGCAGTGTCCCGGAATCTAAATGAGGTTAACTCTGTTTTTGTTTCTGAGTTCAATCAGGCATTGGAGGCAATTCTAAATAAGTTTGGAGTAGATTTGAACTGACTGAAGGGCCATTATTGCTGTCCGAGAGAATATATATTTGTTGGTTTTTGTAGCCCCTTCTGATATTTTCTCTAATGCTTACTTCAATAGCATGAGTCTCCGCCTGAAAAACAGTGGATGTTATGTGCATGCTACAGTAGAATTTGACATTTGGGCGCACTCCATAGACTCCTGCTCCTACACCTTGATCCGTTTTAGATCCGTCTGTGTAACAGATTATGGATCCTGGTTATGGCCCAATCCTCCCTTTCAGGTAGGACAACTTTGAATGGCCTTGTGAAATTAAATTTCGATACCATTGAATCAGGACCGGGTCCTAGTTGAGTTCCGCGGAGAGAGTTGGGTTAGCTGTTTTGCGCTCTGACTCGTCCTTCGAGCTGAAAAGTTTGTATGTGGTGAACCTAGCTTCCTTCTGTATTTTTAAGTGTAGAGGAACTAGGTTGAGAAGCACCTCTAAGGCAGCTGTGGGCGTGGTACGCATCGCCCCAGTAATATCCAGGCATGCCAATCTTTGTAATTTAGTCAGCTTAAGCTGAGCAGTTTTCTGCTTTGTTTTCTTCCACCAGAGGGATGCCACGTAAGTTATGATGGGCCTAGCAATGACGGTATACATCCAGTAGGTTAGTTTTGGACTCAGTCCCCAGATATGTAGATTCTCGGATTCTACTTGGACCGGATCTGTCTTGCAATTTCTTAGTTGTGTACTTAATTTAAGTACACAACTACATTTTGCAAGGTTATGTTAGTTTAGGTGAGATGGGTAGCTGCTGAAGCGGCCATACACATAGACCGCCAATGTACCCGTAGTCATCCCACATCTACGGAGAAGACATACCTGTGTGTCCAAAAACATCTTAGGTGAACCATCTTTCCAGCCTGACAAATTGCAGCAGTCTAGCTTTATGTTTGCGAATTCAGTCAAGTCTGTGCCGTAGAGCGTACCTAAAGTACGTTCCCGCCTCCAAGCCAAACCGGGGCATTCGTAAAGCATGGCAAAATACTTTCCTCGGCATCGGGTTCACTACAGCTGCGACACAGATCTGCAACGTCCGCAACACCTAGTCTTCCGGTGTGCCGGCCGATCAGGCAATGGTCCGTCTGTACACCAATGAGGATACGTAGATAAGTCCTATCTCCGAGGTGTATCCATATCTGTAGGGTAGTTCTACCAAGTTTGTTAGTCCTACATTTATCTAGAATATCCTTGTGCCAAACCTTAATGGTGCGGAAAAGACTAATATCAATGTTTACATTACACCTTAGCCAGGACAAGACCGTCTTAATCACCATGAGCTCCTCTGGGTTGATGCCTTAATTGTTCGTTAACTTTGACAATTTTCATAGATCCTCTCGTGATACGCTATGAAGGCTGCTCCACAATCTCTTCTATGCAGAGTCTGAATGTTCCAAGAGTCAACAGGTCTCCAAATTAAAATACCGTTGAGTTCATCGAATCCCGGGGCTTTATTCCACGTTTTTTTTAAATGGAAACCTGGAAAACAGGGTCATGAATTCCTCTGTTAAGTTCATCAGTAAATACAAAATTTACTATGTTCTAAATATTACTTACCTAGCTGTATCGTAATTAAAGAAAGGAGTGCCTTTTCACCTGCCAAAAAACAACACTTTCACTTGTTTTTTTCAGGCTTTACAGTGTATAGGGTAACGGGAACACCCTATAAGGAGCAAAAAACCATAGGTTACTATGAAAAACAGTAAATAAAAGGTGTCAGTAAAAACTCCCAACAAAGCGATGAAAAGGCACTTTGTAACCCAATGGCCTAAATCACGTGCCAGTTTTTTGTCCAGTGCAGCGCTGTGATGATTCCTGCCCGACTTGCTGTATGAAAACGGAAAAAAAAAGAAACTTTTTGCTCCCATTTAATAAAAAAAAAAAAACGATATAATTTTCTGGTTCCTCTTCGTTCCGTTTTTTTTTTTGTATATTTTTTCCCGTCGCACCATTTTTTCCCTTGAACACATTTTAAAATCGTCTTGAACCGAAGAGGGAATACTCACGATGACGAGTCAGCGATCCGATTTTTTTTTGTTAACCGCCCGCAATCAACAATTGAACGGACGACAACAAAAAAATGTAAACAAAGTCAAAACGTTGGCGAGGTGACAAAAAATACACAAAAAAAAAAACTTTTATAAAAAAAATTAAAGAAAAGCCGGCAAACATTCACATACAGGCGGACTCTGGTCAACCTCAACCCGGTCGATGGAATTGAAGATTTTCATCAGTGTCTTCTTCTCGGTGAGCGCGTGGCCGATTTGATTTCTGTTTTGGGCGGTTTTTTTGTGTTGTGCGGTAAA
Source organism: Beris morrisii (assembly GCA_951812415.1). NCBI lineage: Eukaryota > Metazoa > Arthropoda > Insecta > Diptera > Stratiomyidae > Beris > Beris morrisii. The sequence continues at coordinate 112,064,778 of OX638312.1, read as the reverse complement.
TTTTCGAATATGGAAAAAAACAAGAAATTTTTTTTCCGGTGTTTTAGTGGCGCTAACTGCTCAGGCTTCTGGTTTGTAAATTTGAATATGCAAGAAACGTCAGAAAGAACCGAGCAAGAATTTAGTACCTACTTGGCTCTGTGTTTTTTGTCTTTGTCCCCGTTTACTTCTTGTTTGTAAGATAGACACCGATTTAGGCTCGACACCTGTGCCGTATATATCGAAGAAATTTTAACATTCAGTTTCAAAGTTTTTACGAGTTTATTACTTGGTTTCGTAATGAAAACAGTTTTTTTTTTGGTTATCTAAAATTTTTTTTAGTGATAAATCAGTATTTAATTAAGTTGGGGTTTTTTTTTGGTAGCAATCAGTATTTTTTTCAATGCCACACGCCAAGTATTATACCTTAACAGATTTCTTTGTTTATTTAACAGGTACGAAATGACGTGGAAGGAAAAAAACACAGAAAAGTTAAACGGGACTCTCTGCCTAACACTGAAGAAAAGCCAACTTCGGATGACCCAGTCCCGATCCCGATATGTAAAAAACCGTGGTTCTGGACGGAGGCTGGAGTTTATTTCTTTGAATTGTACACCGCTTCCACTTCTGAAACTAGTGAGGCCTCCCTGGGGAGCAACATGGTGTCTGTGGTTAAATATCTAATTTCGAGTTTTCTGACACGAAATGGAGTTTCGTCTTATTTTCGACTAGAAGCCGTGACCAATAGAATGACGAAGAAGTGGTCTTCGAAACTACCAGAGAGAATACTAAGCGGCACATTTCTAATAAATCCATGGAGGTCCGGTTCTGGCCGTTGTTTCGTCAAATCGATTCGTGCATTAAACAAGGTTGTCCTAGAAATCGGTTACGCCATTGATACACCCAAACATCATCCAACTATACTCAAGATTTATCATGGCACATTGCAATAATAATGAAGTATAGAGTGCCAGACTAGGCTAATTTTCGGCATCGGGTGGTATTTAGCATACAGTTGACGGTTGTAAAGATAAACCGAAAATCTTCTACAAAACATGCTGCTTTTCTGACATTCACCTGCCTTGATCTCAATCACAAAAATTTACTGGAAGCATCAGTTAGAGTAACTGTATACGATTTAACACAAACATCCATTATTTGAAGTACCGTCAATATGTTGTTTTATGCAGTTTTAGTACTTTTTTAGAACGAAATTTGCAGTTCTAAAGTGAAATTCGTAGGTTCTAAAACGTCATACTATTAGTGTATATACGTGTAGAATTGTTATTGATCTTTCCATGGCAACCTACAATCAAGGCCGTGCAGATGAATAAAACTACTGATCATACGAGTCATACGACACATAACAGCTCCATACACATTGGAACATTACAGCAAAAAAAAAGTCCGCCGTATACGCCGTACGCAAAGAAGTTTGTCGCGTCATAATTCAAGAACCACCAGCGATATGAGCTTCAAATTTTCATATTGGATGGAAGGGGTGGTTTCTCAATGGGGATGAACTTATACCGGTGAAGTTTAAGGGGAAGGAGGGGACGAATTAATGCGAAAATTTTTATCTTCGTTGCAACTGGTACTAAGAATTTGAAGCAAGAAAACTGCTGTGTAGGCACACCCAGAGAAAAATATAGTTATTTTTTTGATAACTCGTAGCTGTTAATTTGATGAAGATGTCATTTTACTTTATTATTTTTTAATAATAAAGTATTATGATTGACCTGAAATTTCAAAAAATTTGCTACCCTGAAATTTTGTATTTTCACGTTTTAGGACTAGTAAACCCCAAAAAAGCAAAAAAAAAATGTCCATCTGTCCGCCGTAGACGCCGTAGACGCCGTACTCCGTCCGCCGTACGCAAAACTGTTTGAAGGCGCGTAGCTCTCAAACCCCTTGAGGTATTAAACTGAAATGTGTGATAAATATGGTAGGTAGAATGGGTGAAACCCCTACGAGTCGTATATTATAGTGGTGAGGTGGTGTGAGGCGGGAGGAGGGGGAGTGTTTTAGTTGAAAAATTATGGTTTCTAGATCTCAGGAACCGCTTATGCTAGGAGGCTGAAAGTTGGAACTTATGTAGTACTATAATAGTGGACTAATGGTTGATAGGGGTTGAGGGGTGTGCGAGTGGGGGAGAAAACTATGTGTCCAAAACGCTTGAAAGCTGGGATTGAAACATTCTAAAATCCATATCTCCTGAACGATTGATGTCAGACGGCTGAAACTTTGTAGTTGTCTTAACAGATACTAGGAGATGAAAAAAGAGTTAAACATTTTAAGGGGGGTGGTGAAGTATGGGGTGGGAGGTGAAAACTTTGAATTACAATATCTTTCGACTCAATTATCCCAGGAAGATAAAATTTGGTTTCTGTGTATAGAATTACTAGTGAAGTCTACTGAATGAAAAATTTGTGTGGGGGGACGTAAAGCGCGGAAGTGTCGGGACAATCAATTTCCAAAAAATTCAATTTTTATATTTCAAAAACTGTATTATATATGATCTTGAAAATTTTACAGGAGTTAGAACCGGTAGACCTCTAGCGGAGGAAAATTTTGAGGGTATGGGTGCAGGGAGTGATGGTGCGATGGGATGGGAATGCAAAAATTCTGATTTTAATTTTTCGAAAGCCGCAAAGAATAGAAAGCTAAAAATTTAAAACTGTATAGAGCTACTATAGAGACATCAACAATTTTTGATAGGGGTAGCAAGGTACGGGGGTGGGAGGTGGTTTTTCATATCTCAGAAACGGCTTATGCTAGAAAGTTGAAACTTACTACCTATATGTAGATATGCTACTAGAGTAATTAAAACTAAAGGAAAAATCGGGCAACAGTCTGGGCGTAACTTTATTATTTTATGGGTAGAAGTCCGAAACGTTATGATGCCGAGATGCGGTGTAGGGAACTATACGACTGACAAGCTAAAGAGTAATTAGGAGGCTATTTGCAACGTTATTTTCTAGGTTGTCAGTCGCATAGTAACCTACACCGCATCTTAGCATTAATCTCGTTTCGGACTCCTACCCATAAAATAATAAGGTTGCGCCCAGACTGTTGGCCGATTTTTACATAATATGCCAACAATTAGAAATTCATGTTAATTTTACTGTAAATGCAGTTCTTGTTATTAATTATTGATTATTTTTGCAGTGAAACGTAAAAATTTTAATTGTCAAACATATTACCGGTTGTAAAAATTAATTATAAATATTACAATGAATCAAATCATAAAAGTCACTATTTTGTATGAAATTCCACTAATCATTGGTGAAAATTACAACTACTCGTTGTAATTTTACTATGGACAATCACCTCGTTTTACGTTACTCGCCGTAAGATATGCAACCATTTATCAAATCAACATGCTACCACATCACAGAAACAACTTAACAGTGAATTAAACCTTTAAAGTGAAATTTATATTTAACGTCGTTGATTCTATTCCCAAATTGTAAACTACACCGTATGTTGTTAAATGTGTTGGTATCAAACCCTAAGTAAAATTTTAGGGAATGCTCATTTTTCGATGTACATATATTTATTTTTGATCACTTGATCGCTAAACGCGTTTTGTTCTGAACGTGTTCATTACGGATAATTTTCATTTCGAGTTTTTACTATGCGCCAAGTGCCAAAATGGAAGACGAATTTAATTTAAATCTTAACATTGATCAACGAGAAAATGCCAGTTGCAACATCGACTGACTACGGTAATTCGGTGAAAAAAATCAGGAAATACCCATTCAAATCGAAACCGAACAATTAATTATTGACAGTGCAGTGTTCGCTATTGTAAGTTCGTTTAATTTGTCTTTATCCCCGTCATGCAAAGAAGTTGTATACAAGGGAACTATTTTCAAAAATAATCTTTATATTGCTAAAATTAAACAAATGAAAAAAGATTGTTTCAAATTAAGAATATAATAGTCCAAAAGAATACTGAAAATGTAATTTTGTAAACCCTGTAAGAAATCGTAATCAATAAATATAATCTATAAATTAAGCAAGTTGTTTCTTTATTTCAATTACTAAAATTCTAATACTCTCTTCGAAGAAATTACAAAGAGCACCCACACTCTTGTAAGAACCATATCGTTGTAGAAATAACAATCATTTCCAGTATAATTGAGATAACAAAATATTCTATTAAATGTCTTACTTTTCCTATAAAAAATACAAAAAGGCTATAAAATTAACATGCTGTGGTTGTAAAACTTACGACTGCGATTTATGAACTGTATAATGTTTATTGTCGCAGTTATTTAATTATCGTTATTATTAATACCGATTTTATTGTAAACTTTAAAACTTTAATCCACAGACTCTACAGCGCCAATTATTGTCAATAGGATGATAAACAATTTCACAGTAGAATTCTGTCAATTTTGCTGCCTCGTAGTAAAGCCTACAACATTTTCAATTCTACAACAAGTGTGCTGTAAAATTGACAACAGTGGTAATAGGATCGATTTTGACAACGAAAATCGATTACATTGATAGTAAAATAGACAGTTTTACTTGAGTTTTTCTCTGAGTGCAGTATACAGAACTGCGTGGTTAAAAAATGTCTTTAAAGTACAACGTCTAGCACTTGTTAAAAAATTGTTTCTTCGTGATTGCTCGTACTAGAAAATTAAATTTTATATAGCACATATGGATAGGTAAATTAGAAGCAAAGTAAAAATATTAACAAATACAAACACTTTGGGCACACCAGTATTATTTTTTGGAACAAAGTCCGGAAAGCAGTTAAAGTCAAAGTGTGACAGAAAAGCAAACAATACTGACGCCCTTAACACACCAATTACAATTTTGAATCATAGTTCGGGTTAAACTTGTGGAAGTAAAAATCTATTCAATATCAGGCCTGAAACATATGGCGGAATTCGTGAAAACGTATTCAATCCTCTTACTCCCCATTAGGGAATGAATATCGAAAATTCCTGAAATTGTTTTTGAGGCGATTATATAACTTGTCCGTAAACGCAAAAATCAATTCGTTATTTAATCAAACCTAGGAGATATGCCAAGATTCGTAAAAATGTACGCAACTCTCTTACTCCCATTAGAGGTTGAATATTAAGAAATTATGAAAGAAATTTTTTAGACGATTTTATAGAAAGTCTACGGAAGTAAAAACCAATTTGATATCGCCTTACATCTAAGAGATATGTCAGAATTCGTGAAAACCTATACAAAAATCCTGATCCCGATTTCTATGCTCTTATCTGAGGAGTGGAAGTTAAATTAACTCGAAAGCTCTGAAGACCAGAGAGATATGACGAAATGCCTGGAAATATATTGACGTCCTTTTCACTGAACATTTTCTTTGCCCACCTTTAAATACATTTTCCAGTAAATCTACATACTGTTACATGCTACCCTGTGAACACGCGTAACTCGATCCGGTGAGAAAAACAACGACATCCAAATACCCATCTGAAAAGCGAATTGGCCACCCTGTAATGAGAAAGGCGTGGAAAATTCTTCAAAGTTCACCAGTTCGTTTCTTTTTATATTTCCCGAACATTCCACATACACCACCGAGTATGCGAAAAATATCTCGAATCAACACATGCAGTATACAAGCACGGTAAAGTTTGCAGCCAGACATAGTTTTTACTGCAAAGCGAGACGACGATCGGTTTCTACGCGAAAGTATTGGTAAAGTGATTTCGATTGGTAGCAGCGATTGAACAGTGATCAAGTTGTGTATAAATCGGGCAGCGTTGCTAGTAGTGCGACTATTATTGCGATTAATGAATGGGAATAATAAAACATTGCCAAATGATTTTAAACGAATTGTGTTCGTTTCTACTAAGTTTCAATTTCCTAGCATTAGCAGATAACAAGATAGAACACACTAATCCCTCCCCTGCCGTTCCTCGCTACCCCTATTAAATGTTATATTTTTAGAGCATACTATAGCCCCATATAAAATTCAATTTGAGCTTCCTAAATTTTGTGGTTCTTGAGATATAAAAATAAAATTGTTCACCCTCTCCGAGCCCTAACTGAACTATCTTTACCCGGAGAATTTTTATCCCTCGCGGTTGTCCATTGGACTTACTTTATTATTTTTTATTAATAAAGTATTGTTATCGACCTGAAATTTAAAAAAAATTTGCTACCTTGAAATTTTGTATTTACACGTTTTAGGACTAGCAAACACCAAAAAAGCAAAAAAATAAAATGTCCGTCTGTCAGCCGCATACGCCGTACGCCGTCCGCCGTATGCAAAATCGTTTGAAGGCGCGTAGCTCCCAAACTCGTTGAGGTATTAAGTTGAAACTTTTATGGTGGGTAGATTGGGTAAACTCCTACAACTGGTATCTTTTTGAACACTTATGCTAGGAAGCTGAAACTTGGAACGTATGTAGTACTATGATAGTGGACTCATTTGCAAAAAATTATCGATAAGGGTTGAAATAACCAGGAGGCTATTTGAAACGTAATTTTTTTAGGTTGTCAGTCGCATAGTACCCAACACCGCATCTCATCATTACACCCGTTTCGGCACATTTTTATAATGTCTGACCAACCAAACCAAATTGTTCGTATGAAATTATGCCCCACCTCCACCTCACACCACATCCCATTAAATATGACCACTTGGAAGGGTCTACTCCCGGTACCAACCAAAAAAATTGGAACTTAATAGCTCATAGCGCTTGTGAGCTACGACCCCTTAAACTCGTTTGCGTACGGTGGACAGACGGACTTTTCGTTTTTTTGTGGTCCACTGGCACAGAAACGTGCAAATTCGATATTTGAGGGTAGCATTTTGTTTTTAAATCCCAATAGTGTATTTATCATTAAAAAATTATAAAGTAAAATGAATTTGTTAAGAAGGTGGGGCATGTGTTAATGGGGCCAAAAACTTTATCTTGCAGTATTCATCAGGAACTGATTAAGATAGAAATTGGAATTTGGTACATATGAAAAAGTATAACAGGCCTGGTATTCTGGTGTAAAAGAGAAGGCTCGGGGATGGTTTGAACGAAAAGCTTTTGATTTTTATAATTCAAAAATAAACATTGTAGCAATATAAAAATATAATTTTTAATAGAGGTAGTAACGTACGGGAGTGGGTGTCCGAAAAGTGAACATGTTTATATCTCAGGAAAAACTAATGCTAAAAATTTGAAATTTTCGTAGCTACTGAGCTGCAAATTTTAAAAAAAAAAAAAAATATTGAAATTTTTGGTATGGATCAATATTTTAGACAACAGCAAGGACAAGAACCTACCTGTTGCCTCTCAAGTTTTACCATTGGTAAGTTACCTTGATGCCTATCAGTGGTTCACTTTTTGGGTTGGAGCGCTTATTTTTTTTTTATCCTAGAACGTCAAAAGGTTGCCGGACTATATTTAAAATTTATATTCTGCCAACAGTCTGGGCGCATCTCTACTATTTTTTTTTGCTGAAAATCCAAGAGACACTTAAAGTTCAGTTGTGGTAGAGATTACATTGCGGCTGAAAACAACAACAAAATTGGATCGCAGCTTAAAATGCGTCTCGAACTTTAAGCTGAAAAATAACAAAGTTGCGCCCAGACTGTTGGCAGATTTTTTAAAATTAGAAAGATTTTCGTTCCAACAATATTGTGGCACCCAATAATAAATGCATATTATTTATTGGTTAATTAATTCGTGGTTTTTAACTTCAAATTGTCTTAGCATTTGATTTAAGTAGAAAAGAAATTTCAAAGTGTTGTGAAGAATGTTCGCATAAACATTTTTAAATACTGAAGTTTACGGGATATCTTAGGACCGGTTCCATTCGTCCACGTCTAGTTAAATCTGTTTATAAAAATAAAAATAGGTTGGTGTCTTGGCTTAACTTGATTAGTCTTACAACAGCTGACGAAGCCATCGAGAGAGTAAAATTGAATATTTTTGATTGCATGAAAAAAGACACAATAAAATTTTTGTGCAATAAATATTTTTTCTAAGAGATTTCTTGCAAATTTCTATGAAATTTGGCTTTTTTTCAAAACTGTTATAATAACAATGCACATACGTGACGTGAACATAGACGTACACGAAGCTGAAACAGGTTCTATGTCTGTAACATATAATTAAGCGGGCTAGCCTATTGTTTTCCAAACCAGCTTTCGATCAGATCAGATAAATCTTTCATTAAAGCAAACGATCTTACAACCCCCCCCCCCCCCTCCAAAAAAAAAAATGAAATTATCGAAATCATTTTTCTTCTTATTCTATTCGATTCTTCGTCCAGGTAAAATACATAAACTCGAAAATTTTTACGAAATGTTCGACTGTAGCCAGGTAGATACAGTCATACCTGTATAGTGGAATACTCGCACGGTATAAACTAATAGCACTTAGGATATTTAGTTGAGAATGACTTGCGCAAATGAATAATTCAAGCCGAAAAGTCTGTTAATTAACACAATCCAAACCGGTCAGTTTTTCGATTTGAATAGATAAAACCAGCTCTCGAAGATGTAAAATGTAATCACGGATCAATTTTGAATGGGCGATCTTGAGTCGTTTTCGGCGGGGATTTCAATTTGCCGCAACACACAAGCACCGAATGATGCAAACTCGTGATCTTAATTATGATCTTGGCTTGTGTTTAGATCGGATCCGCATGTCAGATCAAAGATTTATGAATTCTCCAGGAAATATGTCAGGAATTTCTTGTTTGGTTTTTTTCTAATCTAATGATACTAAAATCTAGTGATCCTGCGTTACTAATGTTTTTAAAGCTGTTGCACAAGTTCAGACTTAGATCCGTAGTTCAAAAGTAAGGAACAACTCAGGCTTGTCGAAGAAGATTATAAAGGAAATTAATGGAGTAGTCTTACTTGCGTCATACTGGTACCGTATATTAGTAAGATCGCGATCAAGAAAGCTTTATAACGAAGTAAAAAAAAACCTGGTAATTGAGATAGATATAATAGTGCCCTCATGGACCACATACTGCACCATGGGGTACCAAGAAACTACTGGAGCTATTATTGCTAGACGTTCTAGACCCTAGAATCTAGAGCGATGCTGAGGGGAAAGGAAATCCAAACAAGAATGCTCTAAATACTTTTTTTTTAGATTAATAATAATAAAGTATATGAAAGCCCTGCTCTTGGAAATCGTTTAGTTTATGCAATAGGAAATCGGGATTTAAATTGGTAACGTGTGGATTTCTTTCAAGTGTTCACATATGCGATCTCCGCATGAATCGCGTTCAATGTTATCTCCAACAAAATGGTCAACTGAACCGATCGGTCGTATCTTCCCCGAAACTACACTGTTTTAAAAAAAACTGAATTTTCAATCTAATTTTTACTTGAAAATTCCCATATATTCAATTTTTCCAAGTAAAAGTACACATTTCAATCACTTTTACACGAAATTTCTGATATTAGTAAATTATTCATGTACTTTTCAACTGAACCGCACAATTTACATGAAAAGGATCACAAAATTGCGCTCCATTTTGTGTAAAATTAACTATATTTCTATATGAATTGAAAATTACGTTCTTTTTCGTGTAATTCTACTTATCTATTTGAATTTTACGACAAAAAACATGTAATATATGAAACTACGAAGTTGGACGCTTCGTTCGATTTTGTTTTCTACTGAAATGAAAATGAAATGCCTTTGGTAGCGAAGTCACTACGCGGAACAAACCCACGCTGCAAAAACAAGAATTGGTCGCGGGTTCAATTCCTACAAGACATAGGCAAAGCAGTTCAGTGAAGTACTTCACTCCGAGTCACTCACTTTAAGGAACGAGCTCAGTGAAGAACTTCCATGGAACTGTTCGTTCCATCGTTCCTTCGTTTTCGTTCAATCGTTCCTTCGTTTTAGTTCCATCGTTCTCTCGCGAACTAGTTCGTTTTTTTAGTTCATAGTTCATTATACATCTAGAAGATGATCAGCAAAAGAAAAAAAAAGTCAGTAGATCTAGATGAGCAAAAAAAAAAATAGGTTCGTACAGTTCACTCTGTTACTCTTTATTTTTCTTGAGTAGGTATATCGTTTTTAATTTTTTTGTCACGTGTCCAATGGAACTGCAGTTCACCAAAAGGAGTGAGTTACTTCACTCACTCACTTCAATGAAGTGTTCCTTTGGAACAGTTCACTCGTGAACGACCCATCTCTAATTTCTACCTACAGCCAAAGGTTTTATTAAGAGTAAGTAAGTAAAAATAAGTGTATCTTAAAGAGTGCTATAATTATACACTGCAAATATGTAAAAAAAAACAGTTTAATTTTTGCTTGAAGTGTAGGACTTAACACTAAATTTGAGTTAAATCCCCGCCCTGAAAGGAAATTTACTTTCAATAATGCGGAAAAGTGTAACTTTACACCGAAAAGTGATGGATTCGGTGCCTAAATAACTTCATTTTTCTTAGAGTATAGATTCAATAGAGAAAACAATATTTTTGATAGTGGTAGCCAGGTACAGGGGTGGAGGGTGGTTTTCTATATCTCAGAAACGGCTTATGGTAGAAAGTTGAAAATTAGTACGTTATGTGCAAATGTACTGCGAAAGCAATTATAGCAAAAAAGTTCATATCTTTATTAGCGTACAAATGCGAAATAAAACAAATTTCGTGTAAAGGTATTTTCCCACTTTTTCAAGAATTTCGTTAAATCTTTTAGGCATGTCGAGTTAATAAATTAATTTCACTTCTGCGGGCTCTTTATATAAGCGCCCGGAAACATTTTTCCAAAATTTTTCGATATCCAATTCCAAGGGGGGTGTAAAGTAGGTGTGTACTCATACATTATCACGAATTCCGATATATTTCTTAGATCTAATGAGATATCGAATTTACTTTGACTTCTAAAGGCTTAAATTTAATCGAAGAAAAATTCGATTTAAGCATTTTTCGATTGCTTAAGTTTTCACGAATTCCGACAATTGCGATATTCAACCCATAAGAATTCCCAAATATCACTTGGGTCTGATAGATAGATAGATTGGTGAAAGGGGTTGGTCTTTTAACCTCTGTAACTGAAGCCACAGTTGGGACTATTGTGACGTCCTCCGGATTAACTACGATCCCTCTTCAATCCCTGCGCTTTCAATGAAGCTTGGTATTTTACGAAGAGGAATTGTCAGGAATTCCGATGGTTCCATGAAACCCTGACCGAAGTGACGAAGTCTTTTCTGAGCTAAACCCTCACATTCACAGAGGATATGCTCTGGTGTTTCGTCTTCGTCATCGCAAATTCTGCAAGTTTTAGTCTCAGAGAGACCAATCCTATGGAGATGCTTCCTCATGTGATAAAGTCCAGTCAGAGCTTCCACTAGGTAACGGGTCTGATGGTGTCTGCTTAACTTCAGATACTCAGATGTTCTTTTCTCCAAATGCTTTGGCATAACAAGTTTTGAGTGCTTATTGCCCGGTGCCAAGTCCCAGTGAATGGCACTTTGCGATTTTTTCCACATTCGGATGTTCATTTTGGCTGTGCTTAACGGTACCTCACAGAATGGATATGGTCCCATGAAGTCAGCTTCTGAACCTTTCCTAGCCATTAAGTCGTCCATTTCGTTACCTTCATAGCCGCTGTGTCCCGGATTCCAAATGAGATTAACTCTGTTCTTATTTCCGAGTTCAATCAGGCATTGGAGGCAATTCCAAACAAGTTTGGAGTAGATTTGAACTGACTGAAGGGCGATTATTGCTGCCTTGCTGTCCGAGAGAACATATATTTGTTGGTTCTTGTAGCCCCGTCTGATACTTTCTCCAATGCATAGTTCAATAGCATGAGTCTCCGCCTGAAAAACAGTGGATGTTATGTGCATGCTACAGTAGAATTTGACATTTGGGCGAACTCCATAAACTCCTGCTCCTACACCTTGATCTGTTTTAGATCCGTCCAGATTATAGATCCCAGTTTTGGAGTGGGTTTGTTTGTGGCCCAATTCTCCCTTTCAGGTAGGCCTTGAATAGCCTTGTAAAATTGAATTTCGGTACCATTGAATCAGAAAGAAGTATCGCTAGTATGGGGTCCTTGTTGAGTTCCGCGGACAGAGTTGGGTAAGCTATTTTGCGCTCTGACTCGTTCTCCGAGCTCAAAAGTTTGTATGTAGTGAACCTAGCTTCCTTCTGTATTTCTAAGTGTAGAGGTGCTAGGTTGAAAAGTACCTCTAGGGCAGCTGTGGGAGGGGTGCGCATCGCCCTAGTGATACCCAGTCATGTCAATATTTGTAATTTAGTCATCTTAAGCTGAGCAGTTTTCTGCTTTGTTATCTTCCACCAGACTGATGCCGCGTAAGTTATAATAGGCCTAGCAACGACGGTATACATCCAGTAGGTTAGTTTTGGACTCAGTCCCCAGTTTCTTGCCGAGGAGGCTCCTGCAGGTCCAAAGAGAGATTCTGGTTTAGGAAATTCTGAACTAGCTCTGTCACCGTCTCTTCAAATAGGTCTGATAAGATATCGAATTGTTTTTAACTTTAACAGGCCTTCTACAGGGTTTCCCATTAATGATGGATGGAACACAACTTCGTTCAAGTGGCTGCCTCGGCTGGCTGCGCAGTAGCGCATTCTGTCACTCCAATTTTCCAAGACCTTGTTGATGGTTTTGGGCTGTAGCTCACTGATTGCTTGGATGATATTGGCCTTAAGTGCTTGAATCGTTTCTGGATTGTTGGCATAACATCGGTCCTTCACGGTTCCCCACAAAAAAAAATCCAAAGGGGTCAAATCGCAGCTCCGAGGCGGCCAATTGACATCGCCAAGACGCCTGATAACACGATTTGGGAATTTGGTGAGTAAAATATCGATTATGGCATGGGCTGTGTGGCATGGCGCGCCATCCTGCATGAACCAGAGGTCGTCCAAATCCATGTCTTCAATTTCAGTAAAAAAAAAGTCAGATAACATGGCTCTGTAACGTTCGCCGTTGACCGAAACGTTGTTCCCAGCCTCATTTTCGAAGAAAAATGGTTCAATGATGCCACCACTCCACAATCCGCACCAAACTGTCACTCTCTGTGGATGCAATGGCTTCTCGACAATAACGTGCGGGTTTTCCAAGCCCCAGATGCGGCAATTTTGTTTGTTAACGTAGCCGCCGAGATGAAAATGCGCCTTGTCAGAAAAGATGATTTTTCGCCCAAAATCGTTGTCCAATTCAAGCTGCTCTAAGGCCCAAATTGCGAAGCGATAACGAAGCGGATGGTCGTGCGCCTTCAATTGCTGAGTCAATTGGACCTTGTAAGCGAATAATCCGAGATCTTTGTGCAGAATTCTCCTCAGGCTAGTGCGTGAAATGTTGAGCTGTTGAGATCGACGGCGAGTTGATGTTCGTGGAGTGAGTCTCACACTCTCGGCTACAGCAGCCACATTCTCGTCTGTGTGCACCGTACGACGACGGGGGCCATGAGTGTTGTCCGCTAGCATGCAAGTCTCTCAAACGTTTTGCACAAACTTGCGTACAGCAGGCGCGGTGGGTGCTTCATTTCGGCCAAAACTTCTTTTCAAATAACGCACTGTTTGGGCTACACAGCACTCACTTTGGAAATAAGTTTTCAATATTTCCCAACGTTGTTCAAGCGTAAAGCGACTCATTTCGTTCCGCGGAGGTATGATACTGACTTTCTGTCAAGATTTCGAGCGGGAAACAGCTTTCAGTGTCAAAATAACCTATGATTTAAAAAGAAACTACTAGATGGCCCACCCTGTATATAATCGCTAGATGGCAGCATGGACAATCTAAAGAATAACCAGGATGCAATTTGTTACGTTGCCAGTCGCATAGTAACCTTCACCGCATTTCAGCATTAAACGCGTTCTGGACTTCTACTCAGAAAAAATAAATAAATAAAGTTTCGCCCAGACTTTCTATACTTGATTGAATTAAATTGTGCTCGCTTTTATAATAGTCTGGTAACGAGCAACTGTTGTGCGGTTGGCTGAAGCATCTTGGAGTCATGAGATTGTTTCACTTTTAAGTATAGTTATTAAGTTATAATAAGTCCATCGAATTAATTGTTGTTCGCTCATATCAAACTGGATTAAATTCACAACTGTTTCCTAATTTCCAAATAATCTGCAGATTCTGACTAGCCAACTCCGTGATCCTTTGTTAGTCGGGACTGTTGCTTTGGGATTCCAGCTCTATCTAAAGAAAATTAAAAGCCGACTGAGTTCTTCTCGAATAGCTTCATTGCTCTTGAGGTACACTCCATTAATTCCTCCGTATCCTGGAAATGGATAGTAAAATAAAATGTCCTTCCTTGAAATTTTCAGGCTCAATTGTAAACATTTTACGTTTAACCCTTTCCATTCCAATTACCTGCAATTAACTGCTAAACCCTTTACCCAATCAAACGTAATTACTGTCTGGGATCAAAGGAGTGTTTACGATCTCAGTCCAAGGTGCCAATTAAACCGAGGAGACCAAAAGGATGAACTGTGGTTGTAGAGAAAACAGCCCGGGTATGTTTTTTTTATGATTCTCGGTTTTTTATTTCTGCTTATTGCATAACAATCAGCCGCAACCCTGGGATTGTAATGGTCTCACCACCTGAACCTTTCTAAAATTCTCGACATCCGAGAGTGGGTCTACCGGTCATAAATTAGTGCTGGCTTGATCCAGGTACATCCATACCTGCCTAAAATTTCGATATGCTTATGTACTTGGGCAGCTAGAAGTGCTCTACCTTCCTGGTTTTCGATTTTACTTATGTTTTTCTTGAGTCCTCCTCCAAAATGTCGACAAAGTGAATGGGACTGTGTGGTTTTTTTTTTGGGCACCTCGTCTAGTACGTACGGAAATTTTTTGCCGGGCAAATCTGTGCCGTATTGTGGAAATTGGCAAAGACAAGAATCGGTTTTTACCACCGATTATGGTAAGGTTTTTTTCGCGTCTTGTTTATTAGAGAGATTATTAAAGCCAAGTAGGTGCTCTTGTGATTTTGTACTTGTTTGCTTCTCGAGTTTAAGCGCAGGTTCAAGACGCCATGGCATGATGATGTGCAGAAATTTTTTAAAACGGAAGTGAAATTTTGGAGACCCTCTAATTATAACGAGAGCAGTTAGGACGGTTGGGCATCGGGGCCTCCAGTTTTTTTGCTGGGGCCGTGCTAAAGTGCTTCTGTAATAGCATTACGAAATTTTTTTTTAAGAGTGGCCCAATGTTAATCAGCGGCGATCGGCTTCTGTTCGCTGAACACGCTCAAATCAAGAAAATGAAGAAAATTTTTGGGCAAAATCGGTTCAATCGAAGCGCGGAGAATTGCAATTTGCTACAGATGAATTTTTTTTGAAATTTTGGACAAGGTAGCGTGCAAGTCTAATCGGCCATTACGAAAGCAGATCTTTGTTGTGTGTCATTGTGTGATCGATTTCCATACAGCTTTGTTGGCCGGTTTTTTTTGGTTGTTGCCGAAATACACGGTACCAATCGAATTTTACCTGAAATTCGAGTTGCAGATTCGGATCTCATATGCTTCGTAATTCGAGGCTTTAGCTGACGATTTGAATCAGTCCTACATCGGTTTGTTTAATTTCTGAAACGTAATGGTGTTTCTTTGATGAAAAAGTCTACGTGACCAAATGTCCACTTTCGCGTGGAAGCAAGGCAGACACTCTAATTCGGAAAATGCTCCACTTTTGGCAGTCCTTTCACTTTGTCACCACTGAATGAAATATTTTAATCATACACTTGGATTGTACCAACAATCATACATACACTGCCGATCCAATGTTCCTGTGTCACTGCCGATGGGGTCGGGACTTCTTCATCATCAATGGCGCAACAGCCCAAATCAGGCCCTGGCCTCCTTCAGTCGTCGCCTCCAATCGTCTCGATCCAAAGATCGCGTCATCCAGCTGCTAAATTTACTTTATTATTTTCTAATAATACAGTATTGTGATCGATTTTTTAAAAAAAAAATTTGCTGCCCTCAACATTTTTTTTTCACGGTACATGACTAGTAGACACGAAAAAAGCAAAAAAAAATGTCAGTCCGTCTGTCCGCCGTACGCAAAATCGTTTGAAGGCCCTTACCTCCCAAACGGTTTGAGATATTAAATTGAAATTTTTTTTATGAATAGACTGGGTGACCAAATTCTGAGGGGTGGGAGTGTGATGGGGAGGAGGGAGATACGTTTTAGACGGAAAATTTTGGTACCTAGATCTCAGCAACCGCTTATGCTAGGAGGCTCATACTTGAAATTTATTTAGAGCTATGATAGAGAACCCATTTGCATAAAAATTGTCAATATGTGTGAAGGGGTGTGGGAGTGGGGAAAAAAATAATGCGTCCGAAACGCAAAGAACGCGAGATCGACACTTTCTAAATTCAATATCTCCTAAACGGTTAACGTCACAAAATTAAAACTTAATGAATATCTGTAGATATACTAGGAGAATAGATCGCAAATGAGTTTTTGAGAGGTGGCAGTGGCGTACAGGGGTGGGGGGTGAAAAACTTCAGATTACAATATGTCACGTACCAATTGCATTAGAAAAATAAAAATTCGGTTTCTGTATTAAGGTTGACAAATGAAGTTTGCTGAAAGTAACATTTTTTAAGGAGGAGGTGGAGCATGAAAGTGGAGGGGATACCAATTTTTCTAAAAAATCACGTCTCAAGAACAGTGTAGGATAGATGCTTAAAGTTTTTACCAGAAGTAGGCCTAATAAGCTCCTAACAGGAAAAAAAATTTGGTTGGTGAGGGTGAAAAGGAAAAAATTCCGATTTTTATATCTCGAGAACCCATAATGATATAATATAAAGCTGAAACTTGGTTTTAAAATAGAGCTATGTTAGTAGCATGTTGGAAAAAATATAATTTTTTATAGGGGTAATATGGTACGGGGGTGTTTTCCCTATCTATAGAACGGCGTATGCTACAAAGTTGAAACTTGTATGTATATGTAAATCAACTGGGAAACTAATTAAGACAAAAAAAAAATTTCAAATATCCATTGGCGTTCGGAAGGGGGGCAAAAAAAATTATCAGTGAAAATGGGATGCATATATTTTCACGGTTTTCGTCATATCTATTAGGTCTTCCCAAATATTGAATTCAGTTTTATTCTAAGGCTTTTTCATATAAATACCTTGAAAGTTTTTTCAGGATTTTTTTAAATTCGACCTCTAAGGGGGTGGAAAGGGGGCTGTATACTTTTTCACGAATTCTGCCATATCCCTCAGGTCTGATCAGATGTCGAATATCTTTTCATTATCAAGGGCTTGAGTAAAAATCGCCCAAAACTTGTTTTTAAATTTTTCCTTTTTCAGCCCCTAAGCGTCTAAGAAGTCTTATCACTTCTAAAAGATAAGACGAAATTCGTGAAAACTTGTTCAACCCATTTATTGAATTTATTGAATTGGTTTTTACTTTCTCGTGTTGTCTTCATATTTATCTATTAACTCCTTTAAGGATTTTTGGATATTCAACCCCAAGTGGGTGTAAGGAGGTTGGATATGTTTTCACAGATTCTTACACATTGCTTAGATCTGATGATATATCGAATTCATTTTTACTTCCTAAGGTTTCCTATACATATAAGCTCCAAAAATTCAATTTCATTATTTTTAGATATTCAATCCTTATGCTTTTCAAAGCTTCGACATATTTCTTAGATTTGATGAGATATTAGATCGCTTTTCACTTCCACAGACTTTTTATGTAATCGCCTACACACCCATTCCTCATTCAAACCTCAAGGGTTTGCATATGTTTTCACAATTCTGGCCATCCCTTAGTTCTGGTGAGATATAAAATTTGTTATTACAGCATTTGATATAATGACCAAAAAACCGATTTCAGGTTTTTTCGAATTTCAAAAAACAAGGCGGTCTGAAGGATTTGCTTACGTTTTCACAAATTTTTCAAAATCCCTCGTGTCTCATGAGATATCAAGTTGCTTCTTATGAAATCGTCTAAAAAACTGTTTCAAAATTTTTTCGAAATTCAAACCCCAAGTGGAAGTAATGGGTTTGTATACGTTTTAACAATTCGTCATATCTCTTAAGTCTGATAAGGCAACAAATTCGTTTTTACTTCTATGGGTTTTTAGTGTACGTAATATACCGAAATTCGAATAGTCTACACGGGCTTTTTCAATGTTTAATCGGCTAAAAATCTCTATTTTAAATATTCTTTTTTTAAGAACAAAACTAACTTTCCAAGAAGCCTCATAATTTCGAAACAGCTGATGATATACTCCGACTTTGACCGCACCCGAACTTTGACCCGAAAATAATCAAGTTTCGCCCAGACCATTGGCAGATTTTTTTCATTCAAATTGCACTTTATTTCTAGTATTGCTACACTCAAAGAAAAAATATGATTATATGATTATATGTTTTGAGAGAACCTTACTATGATTGAGGTTATAGTTGCCACAACCATGTTACAACATGTAACACCATTGTACTAACTGAATGCATGTTTGCAATAACTATAGATCTATAGCAAAAATTTTACAACTTAGTTACTAGAACTATGGTTATGTTTTTAGGAAATATACATACTAATAAAGTTTGTCTCAAACAAAATTATGGTTGTGGAAACCTAGGTGTGTGATTCACGCAACCTTCTTTTTAATAGAACTGTTACGCCAATCATAAACATCATGTGGCATGGTTCCTAGAAATATATAAAGAAAGTAAAAGTATTTTCCTCAGGAATGGTATTTTTATTTCTCTATCTTATTTCTTCTGACATATTATAAATTACATTATATTTTCCATGCCTTCCTTTCCAAATTTACACTTTCAATTGGTACTGATATTATATTTATTTCTTTCAGGAATACTTGAACTTAAAAGAAGCGAACTTACACCGCGAACGATACTTTTCGTAATGGGAGAAATGATAATTTGATTGTTTCTGATTGTTTAATCGCATCAACATAGTTATAAGAATAGAGTTGTAACAATTATAGTATGGTTGCGATAATCATAATATGTTTAATTTCATGAATGGACTTACCATATCTCCTAAACATCTATAGTTGCACTGATTACGTGTATGTATACTATATTGCAGTCATTACAATTATAGTATGGTTGTAGCAATCATAACATATGAACTTACATGATTGTATACCTACCATATCTTAACAAATTCTAATGTCGCACTGATCATATTCATGCTTATCACAATCACAGTATGGTTACGGCAATTATAATATGTGAACTAACATGATTGTAGTGACCATCCCTAATCAAATGCTATAGTTGCACTGATCATTCAAAGTTATGTCAATTATAGTATGGTTGCGACAATCATATAATATCTAATATCTTACCTTACATGATTGCACACACCATATCTGGTATGGTTGTGGGAATTATTTTATCAAATTTCATGGTTCCACTGATCATAGAATATTGTTGTCGTGATTATAATATACTTTTACATCATGTAACGAGAATGATTAGTACAACAATTTTAAATTTCCGTACGGATATATGTTTAATGCAACCATACTATATTTTTAAGAATTATATGCTATGGCTAGGAGCATCATATCCATGATCATTGGAAACATATCTTCTGTTTTACAATAGTTAGAAGAACTTTAATATAATTAATGCAACCTTGGAATAAACATAGTTTTTCTTTCAGTGTACGAACTGAATGAAATTCTTTTCAAAAGAATTTACTATTTATTGGTAGAATACACATAATTTGTTGTTACCTGAACTAATAAAGCTATGGCACTCCAGTTACTTCCAAGAATTTTGCAAGAAATGGAATAAAAGGGTTTAAACAATTTTTTCCCAGTCAACTTAACCCAAAGCTTCGCGTTTGAATCACTAATGATTCACCTAGGTGAAGTTTATGTTCACAGGCGAATTCACTTACAACTCTTAGTTGAATCACTGATCGTTTTATTTTATTAGTCGTATGTGAATCATCTAGATGGCTCGAAAATGAATCATTTACAGTTCGCTTGAAAAATAGATCTTTTCCCTGCGCTTTGTGTAGCTACTACTTTACCAGTATTTTAGAAAGGATTCTGGAGTTCCGGAAAGTCTTTAATTTCTGGGTATTTATGTTATCGTGGATCAATTATTCCTCGGAACAGATTGCGACGCAATCGCTGAACTAAATAAAATTACCGCGATAAAATAAACGAAATATTTTTTTCGATGTTCGCTCAATACCGAGGTCACGGCTAATTATTGGTTTCATAACAATGAGTTTCTTTGTTTTGAAAATAAAATCGCCATTGACCGAAATAACCAATTTTCTTAAATTTCTGTTCAAAAATTTCGTACAAAAATTAAAACTTCATTACGCCGAATTGCGCCCCAAGCGAGTCTTATGCAACGATTAAGATAAAATTTCGCGATTCATCGACAATAGACGGAAATTAGGTCCAAAGTATCGCTACGGGTATGATGATATTGTCGAAATGTCTTAACAAGAATTCATCAATTTAATATGCTTATAATAATTTTGCGTTCAGGTGTGCTCCTTGGACGCGCTATCAAACTACAGGTACGGCCGAAACTGCTGTAAAGAACGCGATATCACTAATTGCTCAGACGTAGCTTGTAAGCGGTGCTCGTCAAAATCGACGTTCTTGACGCGATGCCATTAAAAGAAACCACCTATTCACCGAGCTCTTCTGGATTGATGTCGGCCATTGTTGTTGAGAAAATAAATTTGGTGTGCGCAGTGTGCCCCGACAATTATACGCTTCTGAAGGACACACATCATAGGTCTAAGATTTTCAGCTTGCCAAGAGCATCTCAAGATAATGGCTTGGTTTTCGTCTAGAAGCTAGAAGTACCGCGAGGTTTTGAACGGCCTGAGCGAAACGTGCAGGCTGACTGAATGGATCTGTGTGATCTCTTCCGTCTTTTTTCGGAGGTTCGAGGTTTTCTTATTCGGCGGCTAAGTTCAAGAGCGTGCACTAGCACTCAACCGCTAGATATATCTGTAGGTGTTTAATTAGACTCCGAAACGACTGTCTTCACTTGAATGATTCCACTTGGTAGCTAAGACCAAGGCCGACTTTGCTACCCAAAAGATTCGTGCCCAAAAGGTGTGCGCGCCCGCCAAATTCAAGTGTTTGTTTCGTGTGTAATCGCACCAAAAATCACCTGTATTTTTCGGATACGTCCGTACGTTACGGCAGAGGTGATTTTCTAGTCTTATGATGATCGGTTTTTTTTTCCTACCAATTTTTCAGCTGGAATTATCTTCAATTATTCACAACAAGAGTGCCCCCTCGGGGCGGCTTACGTGTCATTTCAAATATCTCGTGTATATGGGGGCTTGTTCGGCATTTTGTAAATTATCGTAAGCGCTTTTTTTTTGCGCCGCAGACCCAGTGGATTTCCGTAATAGAATTTAATTGGGTTTGATGCAATTTCAGGTGTAATTTTTGGCGATTTCCAGGCCTGATGATAGGAGGCAATGAAATGTTCATATATTATGAACATAAGTACGTATCTACCTACTTAACGTACGTATTCTTTGAGTTTATTTCGTTTTATGGTATTCTGGCACGTACTATCCAATTAAAACTTTCTATTAGTTAGAAAACTAAGACGCGAGAGTGGATAATTTGGTAAGTGCACCAATTTAAAAAAAAAGGTTTGATGGATCGATTATTATTTATTGAATGCAGGCTAGCAGGGGGGCTGAATTTGGTTAAACAATATACCGCCTTCACAATACGTCTATTGCTAATCAACTCTACGCGTTGCTAATATCGTACTCCCAAGACCCACCAAGCTAATGTGCAAGGATTCCATGATCAGCGTAATGCTAGATTAAGAGGCAGTGGTGCCACATAATATCCGAGTGCGAACTAACTACGTTCTAGCAATAGTCTGTGATATTCTAGCTGAAATACTGAATTACTGTATTTAAATTCTAATAGTTCATAATATCAGAGTGAAGAGGGAGGAGATAACAAAGATGGTAGTAGGGGTGGTTGTCTGTCAGTATGCCAGAGGTGTATTACTAAAAAAAGATAACATTTTTTGGTTCTGATCTTCAGTACTGAAAACTATTATACGAGTATAATTCAATGAATAGATACCGTAAAACTTAATTCGGATTCCGGCGAATAGATATCTGTTTTCAGTACTGAATACCAACCAACGAATTCAGTACTGAATACCAAAGTAGGAGGATCTGCATAATATTTTTTGGTTCTGATCTTTAGAACTGAAAACTATTATATAATTGAATGAATAGGTACCGTAAAACTTAGTTCGGATTCTGGCGAATAGATATCTGTTTTCAGTACTGAATACCAACCAACGAGTTCAGTACTGAATACCAAAGTAGGAGGATCTGCATAACATTTTTTCACACTGATCTTCAGTGCTGGAAAGTATTATATAATTGAATGAATAGATATCGTAAAACTTAATTCGGATTCTGGCGAATAGATATCTGTTTTCAGTACTGAATACCAACCAACGAATTCAGTACTGAATACCAAAGTAGGAGGATCAGCATAACATTTTTTGACACTGATTTTCAGTACTGAAAAGTAATATATAATTGAATGAATAGATACCGTAAAACTTAATTCGGATTCTGGCGAATAGATATCTGTTTTCAATACTGAATACTAACCCACGAATTTAGTACTGAATATCAGGGGGGAGGATCTGCATAACATTTTTTGGTAGTGATCATCAGTACTGAAAATTATAATTGAATGAATAGATACCGTAAAACTTAATTCGGATTCTAGCGAATATATATCTGTTTTCAGTACTGAACACCAACCAACGAATTTAGTACTGAATACTAACGTAGTATGGCAGTCTCCGCTGGATAATAAAAAAATTCAAAAATTCTTCTTTCAGTAAAATTTTATCTTAGAAATCTGATGGAAATAACTTCTCCTTCTGGTTATTTCAATTATCGAAGATTTGATTTATTAAATTGATTTATTAAACATGCACATTATAATTAATTCTAAGAATATAATTAGTTAAATTTTTAGTCTTGAAATGAATCCATTTGTATTGACGGATACAAGAAACAACATAAACTGATATCTAATTCAATTGATAAATTATATAAATAATTTCGGTAAAGAAAAATCAATCTTTATTTTTAATAGATGTTTGAGCAAAGAAAGTATTATCTTAATTGAAAAAATAAAAATTTGATTTTTGAAAAACCGAAAATCGTGTCAACACAATCGTGTACATCGATTGATTAAATTAATAATCGAAGTTGACAATATTTGCTGTATCTACAGTGGCGAAAAACCTACTCAGCTAAAGCGCAAAACTGCAAGCGTATTAACGCCACCACAATAGAAGCTCCTGCATAACATTTTTTTTAGTGATATTCAGCACTGAAAATTATAATTTAATGAATAGATACCGTAAAACTCAATTCGGCTTCTGGCGAAGAGATATCTGTTTTCAGTACTGAATACCAACCAACGAATTTAGTACTGAATACCAACGTAGGAGGAACTGTATAACATTTTTTGTTACTGATCTTCAGTACTGAAAATTATAATTGAATGAATAGATACCGTAAAACTTAATTCGGATTCTAGCGAATAGATATCTGTTTTCAATACTGAATACTAATAAAAAGAAACCTGAATTTCCGATTATATATTTTTTTTATCTTTTGATGTGGAGTAGTTTTATTTTCAATACAGTATCGGAATTGGTTCAATATTTAGGTACATATAAGCTAGTCCTGAAGCAACTTTTGGTTTCAGTACCGAAGTAAAACTGTAAAGAGCGATATTAATTACTTGAAAATTTAGTACAGCGACAGAACTGAAATTTTTTTTTCTAAATTTGACGTTTGCGGATACTTAAAGTCAGTTCTAAGTCATCACTAGAAAGAATTGAAACTGTGCACATGAATGTTTTCTAGAAAGTATTTTTTTTGGTGTACAGCCTACAGCCTATGGTATTAGGCCGGGTGTAGTCCAGTTGTAGTGTACTTGGTCTTGAAAACATTGCTCCGGCGATGGCGTGAGTTCAATTCCCATTCAACGTATATTATGTGATTTTATTCCGTTGCAACTGAATGTTTAATGGGGTCACTACTAAAGGATTTATCGCTAAGCTGATAAGATCTGTTTACGTTCTTATCACAAATACCGTCAGAGTTGCCAGACAGCAGTTTATTTGTTATAACTTTGATCTCATCACAGCCAACAGTACTAAAAAAAATTATTAACACATGCTAGTACACTGCCATACCTAAAACCTAAAACTGACCCAGTTCGGTATTCCTCTAATTTCCCACAATTCATTTCCACTCTCCTCTCACTCGCAACAATCATGGAAATTTTTTTAACAGAACAATATCGTAGCCAGCCGGATCACTTTTTTCTTGCGGAAATTAGCTAAGAGGCGATGCATGGTGCAGTGGGATTACTATGTGATGACTATCTATGTATATAGCCACCCACCTAATCTAGCCTATGGGATAAGGTGTTCTCATCAGATGCAAATGGATCCAAGTTCAAATTACATAAACAACGAAGTTTTCATCCATAGTAGATAGGTACAAAATTTCAGTACAGGTAGAGTACCTGCACCACGTCCAAATAACAGAATTCAGTCAGAACTCAAATTCGCTTGACTTGTTAGGGTACTGATTGGTTTTGCAGAGTGTAGTGACAAGGAAAGGGGGGGGAGGAGTGTATAAGGTATAGGAAGAGAGTATCTTGAATTAATAATTCTTGAATTCTTCTGAGTGCAGTTGGGGACAGAAGTAGGGTGATAACTTTGGATAATAATATTTTACCGAACCAATTATACCAGAGAATAAAATTTCGTTTCTGTATATAGGAGTTTACTGAGTGTAAAATTTGGGAGGGAGGAATTTTTGAAAAAATTAAATTTTTATATCTCAAGATCCGTAACAGATATGATCTTCAAAAAAGGTTACACGAGTTAGACACAGTAGACCTATAGTAAAAATTTTGGAGGTGCTGCTGTAGGCGATGATAGTAGGAGGGGGTGGAAAAGAAAAAAAAATCCTGATTTTTATTTTATTTTAATTTTAAACTGCAATGGGTAGAAAGCTAAAAAATTGACGACTATATGGAGCCACCATAAAGGCATCCTAGTAAATAGTAAGGTACGAAGGGTTGGGGGTGGTTTTCTGTATCTCAGCAACGGGATATGCTAGAAAGTTGAAACTTAGTACGTATATGTAGATGTACCACAGAACTAATTAGAGCAAAAAATCAGATTTTCATTGGCTTATAATGGTGGAATAAAAAAATGTCCGTGAATACGTTTTTTTTTACAACAGTTTCACGAATTTCGTTATATCTTTTAGGCATGTTGAGTTTTCAAATTAATTTTGCTTCTGCCGGCTCTTCATATAAGTACCTAGAAACGTCTCCCAAAAATTTTCGATGGCCAACCCCAAACGGGGTGTACAGTGGTTGTGTACATTTTCACGAATTCCGATATATTTCTTAGGTGTAAGAAGATATCTAATTCACTTTCACTTCTAAAGGCTTTAAACATAATCGAGGAAAAACGGATTCAAGCATTTTTGGATATTAAACCACCTGTGGGTGTAAGGCATTGTTCAAATTTTCACGAATTTCGACAAATCTTTTAGGATTAATGAGATCGAATTCGCTTTTACTTCTAAGGGCTTTGTATATAATGGTGTAAAAATTAATTTCAATATTTAACGATATTCTACCACTAAAAAATGTAAAACGATTGTGTACGTTTTTACGAATTCCATGATATCACTTAGGTCTGATGAGATATTGAGTTGTTTTTTTACTGTAACGCAATATAATCGCCTAAAAATCTGGGAATAGTCTGGGCACAACTTTATTATTTGTTGGTTTCAAGTCCGGAACGCGTTTAATGCAGAGATGCGATGCAGGTTATTATCGATTGACAACCTAAAGAATAACCAGAAGGCTATTTGAAGCTTTATTTTTTAGGTTGGCAGTCGCATAGTTATCATGAACTTCAACCTTAAATATCTAGGTGTTATTTGTAATTCTAAACAAATGGTTTTGCGAAAAAAAGATTCCCTACTCGTTTATGTAGCTCCCATAAAAAAGTCTTTCCAATAAATGTCTACATACATATATCTATAATTTCTAAAGGGCATACTCGTATTAAGCTTGGAATTAATTTTTTTTTTTTCAATAAAATATGTATTCATTTTCTTGTAAAACGGAAATTGTAAAGGTTTCTTCATTTAACCTTCAAGTGTATGCAACTTAGTCTTCCTAAAGTCTGTTTTACACTATATGCCACTACGTCAAATATTTGACAATTCTCACTGGCAAATGCAGTCAGATAGTGTTAACGTGGAATTTTTGTTTGTCACACTATTTTACTTTATTATTTTTTAATATAAAGTATTGTGATCGACCTGAAATTTGAAAAAAATTTGCTACCCTGAAATTTTGTATTTACACGTTTTAGGACTAGTAAACACCAAAAAAGCAAAAAAAAAAAAAATGTCCGTCTGTCCGCCGTAGACGCCGTACGCCGTATGCCGTACGCCGTCCGCCGTACGCAAAATCGTTTGAAGGCGCGTAGCTCCCAAACCCGTTGAGGTATTAAGTTGAAATTTGTATGGTGGGTAGATTGGTAAAGCTCCTACGACTAGTATCCTTTTGGGAGGGGGGGTTGGGGTGTAACGGCGGAGGAGAGGGAAGCGTTTTAAGTTAAACAATTTTGGTTTCTATATCTCAGGAACCACTTATGCTAGGAAGCTCAAACTTGGAACTTATGTAGTACTATGATAATGGACTTAATTGCAAAAAAATGGTTGATATTGGTTAAGGGGTGTGGAAGTGGGGGGAAAACAATGAGTCTTTAACGCATGAAAGACGGGATTGAAACATTCTAAAATCGATATCTCCTGAACAATTGATGACAGAAGATTGAAACTTTGTTGTTGTTTTTAGGGATACTTCAAGATTAGACACGGGCTAACATTTTTAAGAGGAGTGGTGGAGTGTGTGGGTGGGGGGTGAAAAACTTTGGATTACAATATCTTCCGAGCCAATTACACCAGGAAGATAAAATTTAGTTTCTGTATATGGGAACACAAGAGGAGTCTACTGAAACTAATTTTTTTGAGGGGGAAGGTGGAGCACGAAAGTGGGGGGATATTTTTCAAAAAATTTAATTTTTATATCTCCGAAACCGTATCAGATATGATCTTAAAAATTTTACAGGAGTTGGGGTCGGTAAACTTCTAATAGGGAAAAAATTTTGGTGGTGTGGGTGTTGGGGGTGATGGTGAAAGGGGGTAGAAAGGAAAACATTCTGATTTTTATTTCTCGAAAACCATATTGAATAGAAACCTAAAAATTTAGGATTATATAGAGACATGGAGACTATGCGACTGTCAACCTAAGAAATAACCAGGAGGCTATTTGGAACGTTATTTTTTAGGTTATCAGTCGCATAGTAACCTACACCGCATCTCATCATTAAACACGTTTCGGACTTCTACCCATAAAATAATAAAGTTGCGCCCAGACTGTTGGAAGATTTTTTTTTCTTTTTTGGCCAAGAAAAATTGACTGAACTGTTCGTCAAATTTTAAAGTCAAATATTTGACATCATGGCATACAGTGGCCGTAGCCAGAAAAAGATTTCGAGGAGGAGGAGGAGGGGCTGGTTCGGAAAAAAAAAAATTATCCCTCTTCGATTTTTTTTAATGAATCTGGAGCTCAAAAAAGAGATATATCCAGGAGGCGCTATAAGCGATACAAACCCTTACATGTGGGTGTTTCGCAATTCAATAGACAAAGAAAAGACGGTTGATTTTAAGTATTGGTTTGGGAATTTTTAGTGGGGTCCGAACCCTGTCTAAACTCAACCCCCCCCCTCTGGCTACGGCCTTGGTGTACTACAAGCTCAACGTTTGATTTCTTTAGAAATTGTGTAATAAGAGTGTGACCACTTCATTTAGTCTTTTGTACGGAACCTATAAATTACGTAAAATATTCCCAAAATTATGGCTGTACGGTGTTTAATTTAATCATTATCCCAGTTTTATTGCTCATCTTTAAATTCTCCTCTAATTTATTAAACTCGCCATAAAACCAATGAAACCTTTCCTCAAAAACTTCCAATTAAGTGACAACGATCATTTCCGAATAAATTACATTAAAAACAATTTCATAATACAAAAGGTGCGTCATTAAGGCCTTAATAAAGGGTTTAACGATCGCCATCAGACCCAACTATCATATCTGCGGTATAATGGCCAGTTAAATTTTTGGCGCTTGAATTCGAAAATGAACGACTGAACGCTGTGTTCTACACAGTTCTTAAGTACGACTATTAAAACCTTTATCACTCATAAAACTGCCTTGAAACGATCAAGACCTGATCCGTTGAATTGTTCAGATATAGTGTGATTCTTAAAGACGATCGTAAAATTTTTTAAACGATCTTGTGTACGCGCATTCCTGTACGCAAAAGCGCGGCAATTTTTGAATTTCTTAAGTAAATCGGTCCCCGGGAGAAGGTATCAGATCTCCTTTTGGTTGAATGATGCCGGACGTGCAATTGCCAGACGGACGTACAAAGGATTTCCTTTTTTTCGGGCGAATTAAAAGGCACCTCATTTTCGTGCAGTTAAATAAATACACCAGGAAATTCACGAGTGTGGGAACTACTTGTTCTTTCATTCATCGCTATTAAATCCCGAGAAGTTGAGGAGGATCTAGACTTTGGGCAGGATCTTATGAGATTTCCTGTCTGTTTTTTTTTTTTAAATTGATCATGTGAAGTCGATTTATTGCTGCTTAGCCGATAGCCGATAAATGAAACCAGTACAGAATATTTGGCCTTTATACCCAATTATCTCATTGGACATAGAATTGAAAATATTTTCGCAAATTGTAACCGCAAATCGACACGTATTCTAAATTTGCTGATAGTCAGATACGATCACTTGATCAGTGGGAAGTAGATACTAAAATAGCCGGATTCAAGAAATGGTTTCTTGAGCGGACCACTAGTTTGACCTTCATTGGATCGACTTCCTTTAAAAAGCAAGTCATTCGTTTTCAGCACCTCCCAACATACCTCTACTTTGAAATATCCACAGAGCTACTATCAGACATTAGATCTTTTTTTCTGCGGGTACCTTTCACAAAAGAATTCGCAGTTGAACAAAAACAAGATCAAAACGGTTACGGTGCAAAAATTGCTCAATAAATTAAATAGACCAGTGTAGAGCATACACGACAGGTGTTCTCTATATAACGCACTATCGAAAATGATCGACAATTACCTCAATAAGTACAACTGATCGGTACGAAATAGTCAGACACGATCGCCAATTTCACAAACACGCTGTCCTCCAAACCGATCGTAATTTTACTGCACGCTTGGACATAAGATTTCGTTTGTTCAAATCTTGAAGAAAAGAAAAAAAATTTATAATAGTAATAATTTTCAACGCGTCGCCATTAATTGAAGCGAATGACACAGAAATAGTAACTAAATTGGTCAATTAAAATGACGTGGTGCGATCACTTTTCTGAAAAGAAAATTACGCTACGGCACTGGTCCAATGATGAGAATTAGAGGGCAGCCTGTCGAGTGCTTGTACGATCGGGCCGCTATGGGGGTGAATCAAGTGATTCGGGCGGACAAAACACTTGCAGAGATGATCGCGTACAAGGTCCAGAAATTGTTTGAGTTTTACGGAAAATTGTATTTAATTACCGCACGAGCCCGACAAGCTTTACCCATGACCTCTATGTACTTTACCTACTCGGACTACCTGTAGTAAGGCTATAATAATTGCACCGGTTAGCTAATAGCCAGAAGTTATCTTTCAGTGATCTTGTGGCGAAACTTGAAGAAACCGTGATTATCAAAACAACAGACAACAACCTTACACGGCAATTACATTTTACGTACAGAACTTAACCCGGAAATTTGTGCCAATTGGTAGAATGATTTTATTGTTGGCATAAAATTTAATTATGTTATTGTAAGATGGAAATTTTAACATTCATCAGGGGTCCTTCGTACAAAATTTGAAGCAAAATTTGTATTTATGTAATGGAAACCACCCATAGAATTAGAAGCCATTTCGATATCTGATCTTACCAAGGAGATATGGCAGAATTCGTAAAAACTCACACGATTGTAGGGTTGAATGTCAAAAACTTTTGAAATTGATTTGTTGGCTTAAAACCAATTCGACAACGTGTATAACCTGCTTACTTTCCTTAGATACATCACCAAAAAAGCCTGAAAGTGATTTTTGGCTTAGAAGTTCGTGAAAGTATAAAGAGATTTAATATCTCATCAGACCTAAAAGATATGGCGAAATTCGTGAAAAGTATACAACTTCTTTACATCCTCTCAGGAGGAAGTGAATATCGAAAAATTCACGAATTAATTTTTAGGTTACTATTAATGGAAAATGTTTGTGAAAATTAAAATTAGTTCGATATCTAATCAGACCTAAAGGATATGGAGGAATGCGTGGAAACAAATGCAACCACTTTGCGCCACCTTAAACTTAAACTTGAATGTATCAATGGAGAACTCTTATGATGGGCTATGGCACAATGCAGTTCACTGCTGCTTACAATACAGTTCATCTCTCTTAACCTTTTGAATATCGAAAAATCCTGAAATTCGTTTTTAAGCGATTATATAAAAGGCCCGTGAAATTAGGAACTAATCCAATATCTAATGAAACCAAAGACATATGGCGGAATTCGTGAAAACGTATTCAACTTCGTTGTGCACCCTTAGATGTTGAATATCGAAAAATCCTGAAAACAAATGCTAGATGTTTGTCCACAGGGTCTGTAAAAGTCAAACTAATTCTATAACTCAATAGATCTAAGAGATATGACAAAATTCGTGAAGATATAGTCACTCATTTTTCACCAGCCATTGTTTTTTGTCTCACCTTCATCCTAGTGAAAGCGGTTACTGATATATAAAAACCAAAATTTTTCATTTAAAGCGCTCTCTCCACATGTGGCACAATCCCCCCAAAAAATTATCATTTAAAGGGTTACCACAAAAGTAAGCGTACCACAAAAAAACCTTACCAACATTTTTTCACGTTTCATGACTAGTAGGCACCAACAAGCAAGAAAAAATTGCAGTCCGTTTGTACGCCGTACGCAAAATCGTTTGAATGCTCGTAGCTCCACAACCCTTTGAGCTATTAACTTGAATTTTTTTTGTGTGTTTAAAAGACTGGGTGTACTCCTTTTTAAGGGGTTGTGGTGTGTGAGGGATCATTTTAGACGGAAAATTTTGGTTTCTAGATCTCAGCAACCCCTTACGCTAGGAGGCTGTAACTTGGAATTTATATAGAGATTTGATAGTGGACTTATTTGCAAAATTGTAGATAGGGATAAAATCAATGCGTCCGAAACGCTCGAAAGCCGAGATTGAGACATTCTAAAATCTATATCACCGAAACGGTTATTGTCGCGAAATTGAAACTTAATGGCTGCCTGTAGGTATACTAGAGAAAAGACCGGAAATAAAATTCTAAGGGGGGTCAATGGCGTGTGGGGGTGAGGATGAAAAACTTTAGATTACGATAACTCACGAACCAATTGCACCAGACAAATGAAATTCGGCTTATGTATATATACAAGTCAACAAGTGAAGTTTGCTGAAAATAAAAGATTTTAAGAGGGAGGTGGAGCCTGAATGTGGGGGGGGGGGATAAGAATTTTTCTACTAAATAACATCTCATATCTCAAGAACAGTTTAAGACGGATGCTTAGATTTTTTACGGGAAGTAGACCTAATAGACCCACATATAAATTTTTTTTGGGGTGTGGGTGCAGCGGATGAAGTTGGGGGAGGGTGATTAAGAAAAAGTTCAGATTTTTATATCTCCAGAACATATTATGGTGTATAGCTAAAACTTGGTATTTAGAATGGGCTGTAGTGGTAGTAAGTTAAAAAAAATATAATTTTTTATAAGGGTTGCTTAGTAGAAGGGTTGGCTGTTTTTCCTATCTGTACAGGGTGTCCCGTATTCCGTGCCCCACCTTGTAAGGAGTTATTCCTTGATATATTTTGAGACAAAAATTGTTCTACAGAGAGGGTCAATTTCGTAAATTGACACTAAATCTGTGCTGAAATGATGCCGCTCTTCTTGTGTGTGGATTGCTCTCAGCCCACGTATGTAGGTTGTATAAGTTTGTAATACCGTCTCTGGTAAATTGGGACTCATCCGTCCAAAGAATGTTGTTCATAAAATTCTCGTCATCTATTTGTCGTTTAAGGAGCCAATTGTAAAACTCCATCCTTTTGGGCAAATTAATGGGTAGCAGCTCCTGCACTGGTATGTGATGGTAGGGATGCAAGTGTTCTGCTTTTAAAACACTCCAAACTTTCCACTTAGAGATGTTCAACTGCAATGCCATACATCGGATACTGATTGATGGATAATTTTTAACTTCCTGCAGTATTCCTTCATCGATCTGAACAGCGATTATTGGCTCAGGATTTGCATTTACTCTGCTCGTCCTAATGCTGCCAGTTTCCTGAATCCTTCTGTAAGCGTCTTGAAATACTTTCCTGTCAGGTGTCCGTCGATGAGGATATCTCTAATTATACAGCGCCGCTTGTGTATTTGCCTGACATTCTCCATAGATGAACAAAATGTCTCCATATTCTCCATTGGAGTACTCAGGCATTTTGAAATCATTTGTTAAATTCTACTAATACCTTCTACGTTTAGCAATGCAACTGAAACTGATAAAAATATGAAGGTAGTTTAGCTTTTATAGGCGTTTTATTTTGTTAGGTACCCCACTAAGAAAGTCAAAGTACTTGCCCCAGTTTTACCTAGCACATTCAGGTAAGCGCTTCAAACATATTGAAACTCATTTACATTTCATTGATTTCCTCAATACTTAAAATAGAAATAAATGGGCAATAAAAATTCTTAAGTAGAAGCAACAATTTAAACAGGTTTTTGAACGAGGGCCACTTTATGTCATATTTAATTTTTAAGCGATATGTATTTTCGCCTATTACTTCCAAAATAGTAAAACGTAACTCATTCATATGTATGCAGCTTTTGTAGGTAATAATATGGTACATAAAAAAATAAAATTAAACTAACATTTTTATAATGGGGTTTTCTGAGAAAAACTACATTGATCACGGAATTTTAGGGTTGAAGTAGGAAAAATTTGTGTTTTGAAGTAAATATCTCAAGATCGGGTGCAGTTACAATTTGAGCTGTTACATCAAATAAAAGGTAATTTGATTCCCTAAAAAACAAGTTATAAAACTTTGAATTCTGATTATTAGTTTTCAAGATATAACGTTTTAAGTGAGTGAGGGTACAGGTGCGAAACACTTTTTTGACCACCCTGTATCTCCACGGATATTGAAAATTAACCAACCCTGTGGAACAATTTTTGTCTCAAAATATATCAAGGAATAACCTCTTATGAGGTGGCATACAGAGTACGGACACCCTTTACAATGGCTTATGCTTGAAAGTTGAAACTTGGTGATGATACGTAGATCTATTAGAAAAGGAATTTAGATAAAAAAAAAATCAAATATCTATTGGCGTACAGAATTGGGGCCGAAGAAATTATAAGTGAAAATACAATGCAAATATTTTCACGAATTTCGTCATGTCTCTTAGGTCTCCTGATATAGTATAGAAGTAATTTTTATTCCACGGATTCTTCATATAAATCCCAAGAAAGTTTTTTCAGTGTTTTTTGATATTCAACCCCTAAGGGTGTGTAAAAGGGTTGTGTATATTTTCACAAATTCAGCCATATAATTCAGGTCTGATTAGATATCGAATAACATTTCCCTTCCACGGTCTTATTTTATAATCGCGAAAAACACATTTTCAAGGGTTTTGCCTTTTCAACCCCTAAGAGGGTATAAAAGGGTTGAACACGTTTTCACGAATTCCGTCATACTTCATACGACTAAAAGACATCAAATTGGTTTTTACTTTCTCGGGCTTTCTTCTTATTTTTCTTGAAACTAATTTCAGGATTTTTGAATATTCAACCCTCAAGTGGGTGTAAGAAGGCTACATACGTTTTCACAATATTGTATATCTCTGATTAGATATCAAATTGGCTAAAACTTCTGTAGTGTTTTTAAGTAATAGCCTACACAGTAGTATTTAATATTTTCTGCTATCCAACCTCCAAGGTAGTGTAGTGTTTCACAAATTCCTATATATTTCTTAGATCTGATGAGATATCAAATTTATTTCTTCCTGTAAATTTGCCAGAAAGTTAATTTCAAGATTTTTAAATATTCCATCCAAATGGGCTGTAAGGGGGTTGCATAGTAACCTATACCGTATCTCAGCATTAAACGCGGTCCAGACTTCTACCCATAAAATAATAAAGTTTCGCCCAGACTGTTGGCATATTTTTTTTTATTGTTTTTTGGGGTCTGAAACGTGAAAGCATAAAACTTTATTTCATTTAAAAGTTTTAAGTCTATGACTGGATTAGGGAAGTTTTTATCCAATCGAGGCTCGAGAGCATACCCTCGTAACCTTAAAAGTATGAGAGGAGCGAGCTTCTAATGTTACATAACGCCGTATATTAGTAGACTTTTGTTGTTACCGGCTGCGCCACTAGTGATCAATAAAGGAAAAATTGAAAAATATGTTCGAAATTCGTTCCAGTTGAACGTGGCATTTAGAATAAAATATTAGAAGCAGAAAGTAGAAAAGGATGAAATTTGAGCTGACAAAAAATCCGCTACTAAAGGAAATGAACTAATGATCGCTAATTAAAGACCACCCAGTTGTAATATTATCTTCTTGGCGACTTGATCGCATTTATTACCCCCTTTCCTTTTGTCACTTCACAAAAATAAAATCTTTGTACATGCAACACTTTCAATAGCGCTCATTCATCTAGTGAAAATTGATCCGATTTACTATTTGATTTGCTAAGAAAACCTCACAAGAAGCCGGTAATTCTGTACATGAGATTATGTGGAGTCTATAAGACGTCTACATTAATAAGGAAACATTTCTTTTATATGTTTTTTATTATTAGTTAGATTGATGTTCTAGCTTCAAAGTCAGTGACTGAATTCCAATTAAAATACAATTTATCACTGATCAATAACTGAGAAAGCCCGAAGCCGCCATGATCTATTCAAAATTGCTCTAGAATATTTTAACGGTAAAAATCGATCTACAGTGAACATTTTTCAATCAAAATTCGTTTAAATTGATCAATTACTACTGGACCCCAACAATACCGTCAACAATATGCCAGTACGTAACAATGTAGTTCTTTATGATGATCGGACAGGTATCCGATCTCAAATCATCAGCATAACAAACGATCGGAATATGATTTTTTTTCTTCATATAACCTATCCAACGTAGGTATGTACACGATCATATTAATAAAATCGGATAGGCGCAATAAGAAAGAGCCCGATCTCATGCTGAAAACATGCAATAGAAATGTTGTAGATCGCAATTAGATTTACATCAAAATACTGAAATCGGCGAGGATCGGCATCAAAATGCCAGAGATTCGATTTGAAAGAATTATCGGATAGTACGAACGATTGACGATCGTATTAGGCCCCGCAGCCTTTCAATATACGTGTCTTAAGATTTCAATGAAAACCGATTTGAAAAGATCGAACCTGAGCAAAGATCGATCATTAGCATATGAATGAACGTTTCGAAAATAAAAGCAAACTGATCGAACACACCTGATAAATGGCTGCAAGAAGGGGTTAACAATCCGATCGAACAATGATCGCGAACAATTCGGATAAAGGATACAAAGGAGACAAACGGAACAGGGCTCGGATTGGGGTGTGTTTGCCAAAATATCACAGACCGCAATCCTTCGTCGAAATCCATTGCGAAATCGATCGTGTAATTTGATGTTAATTTGCGAAAAG
Source organism: Beris morrisii (assembly GCA_951812415.1). Taxonomy (NCBI): domain Eukaryota; kingdom Metazoa; phylum Arthropoda; class Insecta; order Diptera; family Stratiomyidae; genus Beris; species Beris morrisii. The sequence goes on along the minus strand of OX638312.1, from coordinate 112,028,925 downwards.
TGCTGGAATTTCTTCGAACAGGTGACACGTTTTACTTTCGAAATGAAACAGAATACCGTCGCCGATGATCGAGAAACATCTGCGCGTTCTTTGAAAACCATGTGAATCGCACCGAAACTCACAAGGCGACCATCACGATCACCCTCGCTTTCGGCTTTAGTATATCGCTCGGATTACAGCATAATAGCACTCTGCTACCGCCTGATCATCGCGTATGTAGCACACATGCTGGTTGATCTTATCCTTTGGTCGATTTTTAAAATGCGGCCTTAATTGCACGCTCCAATGTACTCCTGATGCATTAATTCTCACACTAGTGTGACGGGATCTTATCGTGGAAGATCTCCTCGATCATGATGGACTCCATTCTTTAGGCTCATCTCGGCGATCTTAGTGCACTGATCGAGCCAAGAAACAAGATCAATTTTTGGGTTTGTAAGATGGTAGCGTAGGGGTCGGTTTTGGTACGAAGAAAGTTGAATATATCATCTCGTTTGTGTAAGGTTCTTAAAGATGATCTTAAAATGCTGAGGGTGTATCTCGTCTCATCAGTTTTATTTTACGCATGCCTTCTTCGATTAGAGTCTGATCGAGGCTATAAAAGATTTCTTTTATGTTACCTACGAGTACATCGGAGGATGCACGCAACTATTAAGTTACACGCTGTGATTTTTGTCATAGGTTGGAAAATGTGTGGGAAAGTTGGTACTTCAGGAATTGACAACAATTGAAGCTTGTGATGGATTAATCCTGAATATACACGACCTTTATATAATCTCATTGGTCAGTAAGTAAGTCTGCTTCAAACTGGGAAATTCGCATCTTAAGAGTATTTGTTTAAAGAACATTTAGAGGTTTGGAAATAAGGTCAGACAGAAATATCGTCTTGTATATCGTAGTAAATGGTACTGATAATACTGAATACCGCATCAGTATTGCAAGTTCAGTACTGCATTGATACCGTACTAATGGCGCACTTTATTAATTTGTTATTATTATTGAGTTACTCGTCGGAAGACTGACAGGGCACTACTTGCTAGGGAAGCATGCCTATGCCTATGGGGATCGCTGACTCTGACGTGTGCAGATACTGCCTTGACATTTTGTGTGAATGTCAGCCGGTTGCAAAGAGGCGACTGAGATGGCTGGGAAGTCTTTCCTTTGACAATTTGGGGGATCTGAGGTCGATAGGGTTGTTTAGGAGATGTTTAGTGTCCTACGAGGCTATGGGCCCTATTTTGATACCTAGTGTGCGCGGTGGGTTAATGCCTCGCCCCTTCTTAAAACTGAAACTAAAACTATTATTATTGAGTTCTCTCTATGTACACCGACTTAGGCCAACAAATATGTAATATGTGCTAATAAATAAACGTAACTACATCAGGATTCTGAAGACAATACCCTACCACCCAGGCTATCAAGCTCTGTACATACATGTTTATAAGATGATGTTTCGATCCTTGTCTGCAGTTGGTACTGATACAGTACTGAGACAGTATGTTAGGTTAGGTTAGGTAAGGTGGGTGGTCGCTAAGCGACCAATGGGTCCGTTGTGATCCCATAAGTACGGAAAGAAGTACCCGTGTGCCCAAGATTACATCTCAGGTAAACCACCCCGCCAGCCGGGCAAACTGCAGCAGCTTGTCTAGCTTAATGTTTACGAATCCGACCAAGTCAATGGTGAAGCGTGTACCTAAAGTACGTTCCGGCCTCCAAGCCAGACTGGGGCATTTACAAAGCATGTGGAAAATACTTTCCTTGGCATCGGGTTCAATACAGCTGCGGCACAGATCTGCAACGTCCGCAGCACCTAGTCTTCTGCATGCCGGCCGATAAGTCAATTAGGATACGAAGAGTATTCCTATCTCCGAGTAGGACAAACTTTGTCCTGCTCGCACTCAGGGTCGGCCAAAGCTGCCTGGCCATGAGACACGATGTGACGCTCGACCACTTCGTATTAGCCTCAGATATGGCCATCACGTCGATAGCTTGGTTAATGTCCTCAATTGTCCTCCTGACTGGAAGGGCTAGTGCTTGATTCAGCGCCGAACCTCTTCTTGCGAGTTCATCCGCAACCTCGTTGCCCGGAATCCCGCTGTGACCCGGAACCCAACAAATTGTTATGTTAAAATGAGTGCATAACGCACTGATCTTATCCCTACATAGCCTGAAGAGGCGGGATTTGATCAAGTGTGAGTCGAGCGCCATAATTTCCGCCTGACTATCTGTTAGGATGACGACGGGTTTGTCCCGCATTGCACAAGCTTCTAGCAGATTGCAAGCCTGAACGATCCCCTTCATCTCTCAAAACGCTACAACAGTCCGGTATTCTGAATGACTCGCTATGGTTCAAGTCAGCGGAGAATACTCCTACACCCGTACCCGCATCTGACTTCGAACCGTTCGTGTATATATGAAAGTCCCTTTCGTGGGGCTGATCCACATTCCATCCCTCTCTGCTAGGGATCCTCGTTGAGAATCTCCTAGAGTATTCGAGCTGCGGAATCTTTATCCTGTAACGGGTTACATTCACTAAACCGTCCGAGTATGCAGCTATGCCCCCCAGGTCTAGATACCCAACTGCCTGACTGTCTTAGTCGGACGGCACTTTTTGCTACTACACTCTTCCAATAAATATCCATCTCTAGTGCCTCTGCAGGTGTGAGGTTAAGTACGCCCATTGCTCCTGCGGAAGCTAGACGTTGAACCTTGGTGAGTTCATTGAGGTAGGTACACTACCCACCACACTAAAATTCCGTAGGTTAGGATAGGGCTGACTATGGCTGTGTACATCCAGTGAGCCAACCCTGGATGAATCCCCCACTTTTTCCCGAACATCTTTTTGCAAACGTAGAGAATCCCTAAAGCCTTCCTTAGTCGCTCATCGATATTCTTACACCATGTTAGTTTCCGATCCAGGACTATACTCAAGTATATGGCATTGACTCTAAGCTGTAGGGTGAGACGTCCCCAGTTTATGGAGTGTGAACTCTGGGATTTTGGTTCGACGCGTGAAGAGGACCCACTCTGTCTTTGAAGGATTGACTCCCAGTCCATAGCTGTCCGCCCACGCACTCACTAGTCTGAGTGTTCTTTCAACTAGGTCACTTATAGTGGGTAGGAACCTACCCGATATCAGAATTGCTCAGTCGTCCGCGTATTCGACCACCGGTTAGTGAGATCAGTATCGTATTGACTACCAGGAGTCACAGTAGTGGTGAAATCACCCCTCCCTGCGGCGTACCCGTGTACCTGCGCACTCTGCTAATGCCCATTGTCGATTCAATAGACAGTTTAATAATTTGAAGAATTTGGAAATGTTGGACGTGATAGACTAATGAAGCAGATTCCAAAATACTGGTTATACTCTAGATGTAATCTGAGAGTATTAAAAGTATAATCCAGTCCAATAGATTGTAATGCGTAGAACGGAGCATCGGACCGCCATTGACGCTATGTTACGGGAGTACCTAGAGTTCCTCAACTATATGTTACATAAATCCCTTGTACATGTGACCATCTCATCCAATCGAAATGCCCTAGGAGACTATTCCCGAATTATTCTGGCACGGCATAGTGTAGTAGAGTCTAAGTCAGGCTACCATTAACTACCCCTAAAGATATGGAAAGTTGGTGGAGCTTTTGGAATAGGGAGCTCATCTCCAATGAATTCTCAGATAGAAGCGAACGGAACACTACCAAATTGAGTTACATTTATTATAATCGAATTTTTTTGGGCCTAAAAATTTCAGAATCGCTTGCTGTTCATCCGCCCGTCCGTCTGTCTTTCTTACGCACAACTCAAGAACGTCTTAACCTACTTTTCTTCTGGCTTCTCCATAACGTTAAAAATTATAATATTCATTCACTCCCGTCGTGGTACTGATTTCTCAAGAACTTGGTATCACTTGGTATTTTCTCAGTTCTGCTTAGGTACTAAAAAACTGAATTGGTTCAGAACTAGCTGGCTACTTTAAGAAACGGTACGATTTACCGCGTTTATGTAATAAGCCTTTATAAGGCTTCGTATTTTAAGTAGGCTTTCCATTCCCGATCCCTCGCGAACTAGTTGTTTCTTTTAGTTCATAGTTTATTACTTCAGGGGAGTTCAGTGATGAGTAGTCGTAGTTCGAAGACAGTAGATCTAGTAGAAGATGATAAGCAAAAAAAAGGTCAGTAGATCTAGTAGAAGATGAGCAAAAAAAAGGTCAGTACATCTAGTAAAAGATGATGATCAAAAAAAAGGTCAGTAGATCTAGTAGAACACGATGAGCAAAAAAAAGAAGACACTAGATCTACTATAGTATATTGTCTCACAGACTTCCGAACGGCAATGAAAAACGAACTAAGAGCGGGACTGACTGCGAACTAGTTCGTTCATTTCAGTTATGGGAACGCTTTTCTGAACTTGTTCGTTCGCGAACTACTCAAGCCTAATTTTAAGTGTGGAGACAAATTTCAACTTTAAACGTGTGGTTGAATTCTCGTTATCGCAACTGAATTAATAGTTTTTGGCCATATCTAGATAAACCAAAGTAAATCCTTTTTAAATCTGTGCTATTGGGGTTAGAGATTTCAAACTTCATAACTTTTAAAAACTTCCATGTTTCAGTTTTTTTGGATTTTCGTTCCTTTTGATCTTTTCTATTAGCCTCGAGTATCCTATTATAATCTGACTAATTGAAATTGTAGATATGTTTTTGAAGATTTTATCAACATTTCTAACATCAACAAATCGTCGATAGGCAGACGTTCCGGCACCCTAAAATATGAAAGTAGAAGTTTATCAATTTAACTGAAATTAGGATTATCTCATCTGAATCTCTCTATGCACCTTAACAAGATCGTCTAAGCTCCTGATTTTTCTTTACAAATCCTTGAGACGATCTTTTCTTTTTTTCGAAAATATCTCCCAAGATCGTTCATTGAAAATTGAAAGTGAATTTGAGCCGGGAAAAAAATTCAAAAAGGGAATTGCACAATAGGACGGATCGGCACCGTATTGAGATCTTTGAAAATACAAGAATGAACCAAAGAAAACTGTCAGGTTGTCAGACATTGGCCGATCGATCCCAATCTCAAAAGGACTAAGTAGTGCTATTCAAGGAACATATGTTTGTCTGGATCGATCATAAAGAAAGTAGGAAATTTTTTCCAGGTCCTGAACAAAGCCCTGAAAAATTGGGTCTGGTCGTCTTTCAAGGATGTGCGAGTCATGTGTCACTAATTAGGACCTCTATTAGAAACGATCTATTCACACGTCTGAGGGAATCTCGACGATCAATGAGTCTGGCAAGATCGTTTCAAACCAAACGACATTACAGTATGTTGCTCACATCTTAAGGTGGTCCAATTAAAACCATTTCGATTCAATTACTCGAGCTATCAAAATGCCGATCGAGCGTCAGATACACGAATCGATCATTAGCGATCACTTGATTTAGACCATAAATTAATAGCTTCTGTGCATTTATCCTTTCATTCGGGAGGCCGGCTAATTACAACATTAGTTCTACCGTTCGTGAGGGGTTTTCCATTTTTCTTCGATTCGACTACATCTTAAATTGCTTTCTTCTCGTATAGTGTGTACGATCGGTTGATCGGTTTTTATGCAATTTTTTTTTTCGAGCAATCAATTTCGAAATGATTTTTTTTTTCTGATAGATAATTGACCGAAATGGCTTAAGATATAAGAGGACCCGAACCAGATATACTTAAATCGGTTTTTGAAAAATTTCGCGGTTACTTTGGAGCGATCGTGCGACGAGTATGTTATGACTTTATCCAATGTTAAGCGTTGATTTCGTGTAGATACGTCAACGAGACATAAAACATCTAGCGAGCAAAATTTATCGTCTTTTCAATGATTGATTGCTGATATTGCCAATTAGTTGGATGGTGTGGTGGGCGATGATCGTGAAGACTGGGTAGTCAGTCAGTCCATATGTGGGTTTTTGGTGAGCACGCTTTTAAAGTGACCCCTTCTATATTTTAAGCAAGCATCTTAAGACTTTGTAGCGGCTTTCAACGGACAGTACACAGCGTACAAAAGTGTACATACGATCGTAAAAAAAAAATACAATTTGGTAGTTTGTGGAGTTGTTTTTTTTTGGAATTTGTGGGTTATTTTATCATGTTAAGATCAATTGGTGGGTTTTCTTTAAAAATATCTGTAGTTTTACAGTCGCTGCAGTTGTAGGAAGTTTAGGATAAAAATTTTGAACAAAGTGAAAGGATGAATAATGTAGGGAAAAAAGTCGAACTTTCTACAGTTTGTTTACTATTGATTGCAAGCGATGTTACGAAATGTTGGTGCATGCAATTTGCTCCAATTGGGGTACATAATCCAATTAGTCAAGCAAGTAATTAAGATCAAATTTTTCTCTCAATAATTGGTGATTTTACACGATCCTACTTTTTCTGTGTACCTAGGTTTTTTTTTGCCCCATGTGCTGGTTCAGATTTTCAACATGACTGACCACGTACCTACTCTGAACTTCTAGGGCTTCGTTTCGAACACTTATCCTTGTGTCACTCGAGACAAGATCGGATTTCTAATGTTCAAAGAATGTCATCCAATCATCTTTGACCCGATCGTTTAATGCCATAAGGAGAGCGAGTGGGTGAAAAAACCCGAAATCTACAAGATGGTAGTTACCATTAAATTGACGCAACTTCTTTCACATGTCCGATTTGATGTGGTTCTCGAGCAAAACAGGAATTCTAGACGTTAAGCTCAAGATCAAGCGGGGAGCCATCAAGTGACAAAGAAAAGAACGATCAATTTTCAAAATCTTAACGCACGATCGGTTACTCAACCTTAAGTAATTTTCATCTTGAAAAATTTTTGATCAGGTTGGTAATGGTACGCGTGTTAATGATACGATCAAAATGGCATCACGTGTCGAGATACGTTTTATTTTTATATTTCAATCGATTTCGTGAGATTTGGCGCGGTATAGCAAATACTAAGCTGATCAAATCTTAGAATAAAAATTTTGAAAGAAAAAAAAACTGGTAACCTACCTCGATTCAAGTGCGTACTAAGATTAGGTGGGCTATTGCAGCTTAGCTGTGCCAGGCACGATATTTTGTAAACACCTTACGTATACATTTTATACATTTAATCATTCCATCTTCAGAGTAATTCGCCTATAATGACGAATTTAATTTTTTTCCTTCTGAGAGATGACTTAGCACCACTGGTTGTAAAAGACAAGAGTTAAACAAATTTCCCACCTGTGAAATTGAACCTGCACAAAATATCAACATATTCCTTAATGGGCTGAATATCAACCGATTTTTAGGCGATTATACAGAAAGCTCGTTAAAGTAAAAAACAATTCAATAGCTCATCAGATCTAAGTGATATGTCGGAATTCGTAAAAACGTACACAATCATTTTACACCCTTTTAGTGGTTGAATATCACGAATCCAGGAATTTTTTTTTGGATCATTATATACCACAGAAGTAAAAGCGAATTCGATCTTATTAAACCTAAAAGATTTTCGGAATTCGTGAAACTTGAACAATGGTTGGTTTAATATCGAAAAATGCTTGAAACTGTTTTTCCCTCGATTGTATTTGAAGCCTTTAGAAGTTAAAGTGAATTTGATATCTTATTAGACCTAAGAAATATATAAGAATTCGTGAAAATGTACTCAACCACTTTACACCCCCGTAAGAGTTGGATATCGCAAAATTTGGAAAAACGTTTTTAGGTGCTTATAGCAGAAGTGAAATTAATTTGTTAACTCAAAATGCCTAAAAGATATAACGAAATTCGTGAAAATGTAGAAAAGCCTTTCTCACGGACACTTTTTTTTATTCAACCTTAATACGCCGATGAGAGTCTGATTTTTTTTATTGCGTTTAATACAGTTGTGGTACCTTCATATATGTGCGTAAGTTTTAACTTTCTAGCATAAGCCGTTTCTAAGATATACTCGTAAAAGTACCTTGCTACCACTATCAAGATATATGGTCCCACACTCCTTAACCCTTATCGACCATTTTTTTTCAAATACGTCAACTATCCTAGTTTTACATAAAAGGACTCATAGATTCGAAGTAAAATTTTGAAAGGGGTTATAGCGATGTGATGAAAACTTTAGACTACGATATCTCAGGAAGCAATTTTGGGAGAAAGATAAAATTTGGTTTCTAGCTAGAGGTAGATAGATGGCGTTTGCTAAACACAAAATTTCTTAGAGGGGCTGTGGCGCATGAAAGTGGAGGCCATAAGAATATTTCAAAAAAATAACGTCTCTGATCTCAAGAACTGTTTAAGATAGAGGCTTGGAATTTGCGCTTGACGTAGGTCTAATAAACCACAAGGGAAAAACATTTGGGGGTAGTGGTGACAATGGGGAGAGTGAAAAAGAAAAAAATCCCATTTTTATTGGTATTTAGGTGGATCTATAATAGTGGCACGTTCTAAAAAAAATTATCAATAGATGTAGTTTACGGAGGTGGTACGGGTGTGGGTGGGTATTTTTCCTGATTCTGGAACGCCTTACCCTAGAAACTTGAAACTTGGTGGATATATGTTGTTGTACTTTAAATGTAATTTAAGCAAAAAAAATTCAATTCTCTATTGCCGTACGGAAGTGCTCAGTGAAAATGGGATGCGTATATTTTTACGAATATTACTTTATTATTTTAATAATAAAGTATTGTTATCAATTTTTTAAAAAACAAATGTGCTACCCTGAAAGCATGGAAGTGGAGATGATAAGAATTTTTCTAAAAAATTATGTCTCATATCTCAAGAACGGTGTAAGGTAGATGTTTAAAATTTTTACCATAAGTAGGCCCAATAGATCCCAATAGAAATTTTAGGGATATGGGTGTGGAGGGTGAGGGTGGAGGAGGGCGAAAAAGAAAAAGTTCCGATGTTTATATCGCCAGAACCTATAATGATATAATACTGAAACTTCGTATTCAGATAGAGCTATAGTAGTAGTATGTTAGAAAAATATAATTTCTTATAGTGGTAGTATGGTAAGGGGATGTTTTTCCTAACTATAGAACGGCTTAAGCCAGAAAGTTGAAACTCGGTATATATATGCAAATCAAAAAAAAATTCAAATATGCATTGGCATTCGGAAGGGGGGCAAAAAAAATTATCGGTGAAAATGGAATGCATATATTTTCACGATTTTTATCATATCTATTAGGTCTTTCCAAATATTAAATTCATTTTTTTTCCACGAATTTTTCATATAAATATGTAGAAAGTGTTTTCAGGATTTTTTGAAATTCGACCCGCAAGGTGGTGTAAAGGAGTTGTATACATTTTCACGAATTCAGCCGTATCCCTCAGGTCTGATTAGTTATCGAATAGCATTTCACTTCCACGCTCTTGTTTAATAATCACATAAGACCCGTTTTCAAGTCTTTTTCTTTTTTCAACCCCTAAGAGTGTAAAAACGCGTTGAACACGTTTTCACGAATTCTGTCATATCTCTTAGGATTGATAAGACATCGGATTAGTTTTCACTTCCTTGGGCTTTTTTCGTATGATACATATCTGAAAACGCATTTCGAGATTGTTTTATATTCATCCCCAAAGTAGGTGCAAGGGGGTTGCATTATGTTTTCACCTATTCTTACATATTTCTTAGTTCTAATGAGATATCGAATTCATTTTTATTTCCTAAGGCTTCCTACATAATCGTCAAAAGTTGATTTCAGTATTTTTAGATATTTAACTACAATAGGACGTAAGGCTTTCGACATATTTCTTAGGATTGATGAGATATTAGATTGGCTTGCACTTCCACAGACTTTTTATATAATCGCCTACAAACGCATTTCCGATTTCATGTAATGCCCCGAAACCAAATCACGAAAAACCTCCTAATCCCGTAACAACTGATATTATACTACAACTTAAGCTAGTATTACACTGTTTGACCAAGTGGTCAAATTGCAGTAATAAGCAATGCGAAATAGCGAATTCCAATTAATCTCACACTATCCGCTCGGCCAAATTCGCTATTTCGCATTTCTTATTACTGCAATTTGACCACTTGGTCAAACAGTGTAATACTATCTTTAGACTGCGTCCCGGAGTATGACCAATTTCGTAATTCCTATGTTATATGTGGCAGCGGCGTAAGTATTCTAGCGCGACCCCATTCTAACCGCTTCCCGAATTTTTTTTTAGGCTTTCAGTCACATAGTAACCTACACCGCATCTCAGAATTAAACTCGTTCCGAACTTTTACCCAAGAAATAATAAAGCTGCGCCCAGACTGTTGGCAGATTTTTTTCATATCTCTTAGTTCTTCCGACATATTAAATTAATTTTTTTTCTACAGATTCTTCAGATAAATGCCTAGAAAGTGTTTTCAGGATTTTTTGAAATTTGACCCCAAACAGATCTGAGCAGATATTAAATAACTTTTTACTTCCACAGGATTTTTACATATTCGTCTAAAAGTCCATTTCAGGCTTTTCTTTTCTTTTCTTAGAGGGTATAAGACGGTTGTACACCGTTTTACGAATTCCGTCATATCTCTTAGAAGTGATAAAACATCGAATTGGTTTTCACTTCTTCGGGCTTACTTTGTAATCATCTAAAGATTGATTTTATTTGTTTTGGATATTCAACCCTCAGGTGGGTGTTTTCACAATTTTCTCTATATCTCTTAGGTTTGATAAGACATCAAATTTGCTTTAATTTCTACAGATCTTTCATGTCATGCCTACAAACTGATTTTAAGATTTTCTGATATTCAACCACCAAGCAATGCAAGGAGGTTGCATACTTATCATGAATTCCATCATATTCCGAAGATCTCATGAGATATCGAATTGATTTTGACTTTCAAATGCTTCCTATAGAATCCCCTAAAACTCTAAAAGTTAATTTCACGATTTTTGTATATTCACAATTTTCAAGCACAAATTTTTCCTTATCTGGTTGGTTGGCTGGTTTAAGTGGCAGCCTTGTCCTCCAGTCAGAGCTCAACTAGCTCAATGGCCGTTTTGGAACCACAAACTCGTGTTAAACCCGGATGTTGGGGGTTGTTGTGACTGGCGAATTTAAAAGATGTGCGTGAGAAAAATTGGTCCGTTCTATCCACCCTGTACTGTTTAGGAAGAGTGAGAACTCTCCAATTTTCTTCCTCGAAATCTCTCTCACGTCGCCGTAGAAGGGTTTGCCTACCCAGCAAAAAGGCTTACCCACCAGTGACTTAAGTAACCTCTGTAGCTGCGGTGTGTACAGCAACTAGGCTGGGTACGTAGGGGGTGACGGTGGTTACAAATGTAGCCTCCCAAGGACTGAATGGGGGTTACGTCGGTGACCAGCCTATTTGCTCATGGCAGGGTACATTGGTTACCAACGTACCCCCCAACGTAACTCCCATTCAGTCCTCCGCAGGGCACATTAGTAACCAACGTCACTCTCTACGTACCCAGCCTGTTTGCTCATGGCGGGGTGCATTGGTTACCAACGTACCTCCCAACGTAAACCCCATTCAGTCCTCGGCTGGTTACATTGGTAACCAGGGTTACCCCCTACGTACCCAGCCTATTTGATCATGGCAGAGTACATTCGTCACCAATGTACCCCCCAACGTAACCCCCATTCAGTCCTGGGGAGGCTACATTGTTAACCAACGTCACTCCCTACGTACCCATCTTAGTTGCTCATGGCAGGGTACATTGGTCATCAACGTACCGCCCAACGTAACCCCAATTCAGTCCTTTTGAGGCTACATTGGTAACCAACGTCACCTCCAACGTACCCAGGTTATTTGCTAAAAACATACCACATTTATGGCTTTTTTGCATACCCTATTCTTAATATTTCGTCACCGAGATAGGGTTGCTACGATTTGGTCATTGTAGATAGGCAAGTAGGTATCCAACGTCCCTAGCCACGTTTTTTGCTGGGTACTGCTCGCTCTCGGGCTCTAGCTAAAGCCGAACGAGCGACTCTCGCTCGTTCGTATCCTGGCAGCTGCGGCAGTGTACATTGAACGGAATGCCCAGTTTGGCTGCATGGTCCCCAATTGGCCAGTGACCTGTACTAATTGCCATTATTCAGGAGATGTCTGCCCGGGTCATGTATAGAAGTTCGTATGACTTGGCTCGGTTGTAAGATGGCCACAGAAATGGCGCAGGTGGTTAGGCTTATCCATCTGGAGTTGGAAGCAGATTGAAAGTGGGAGAATATGTCCCCCTTGACAACTCCTAGCGGAACATGAACTCCCTATCTGACCTCAGTCACTCGCTGCAGCCGAATATCGTCTTCTCTAGTCTGAGATTTGAATAGTATCAAGGCCTCGTTCATGTGGACCGCACAAACGAGGCTCTGACACCGAAAAAAATAAACGTGAAAAAAACTCACATACATTCCCGTAACATCTTAATATTCATTCATTACTCGTTCAAAGTCTCAATGCGTTTTAGATGAAACTTCCCAGGTGAATGATCGAAATAAGTTTCCCTTTCGATTCTATACATTCGTAAATTTACACCTTTCCGACTCCAGCCCAATCATTACACCGAATTCAAGTAAGAAAAAACCACCGCCCATTTGATATTGTTAGTGCCGGGACCCTTTCAAAGCCAAACGACTTCTTTGGCTTAATCATCGTCGGAGGCAAAACCGGGAAACAGTAGCTAAACCTGAACAGACCCATTTAGGCCGACACCTCGAATAGATTCGACTTAGCGCAAAAAACACACACAGGAACCGTCTTAAACAGTCCAAGAAACCTGTTGAACGTGGAAATTGAACAAAAAAGGGCCGAAAAAAGATCCGATGAAAAGAAAAACTGCGCATGCAATAAATGGTCCGTCGGAGGCTGCAAAGAAAGAACTCCGATTTCTTTTTTGCCCATCGAAAGACTAATTATCGCAACAACACCTACCGTGAAATTTGCTCTTCCGGGCACACAGAAGTAGCCTTCAATGAAGCGTAATATTGTTGCCAACGTACCGTGCTAATGTTGTAGTCTTAGCGGAACCCCTTGAAGTTCCTTGTTTGGGGTTGAAGAGTTTTCAACCCTTCTGTTGAGAATAAGGAAACTGTCAACATTAGTCCTTAGTGGTAAGGAAGAACAGCGGAATAGGACATTTTTTTTGCGCGATTTTAACATAAAACACGACGGGATAAGACGATTGTCTTAAACTGGATTAACGCGATGGACCATCTCAGACACCAACCGCGTTAAGTGAAGGGTTGGTGTATTCCTTATATTGCACAACCCTATAATTTGTCAACATATTTTTTTTGTCTAAACTGTGAATTGCTCTTAATGGCGACAGTTCTTAATCTTGAAATACATTTTCTTGGGAACTAACCATAAGTAGATTATATAAAATTTGAAAGGGTGGACGTGAAAAACGCGGTTTGATGAACGCTGAACTTTTGAACATTTCTTCATTTGTATGAATATTGGGTCACTCCGGGAAATACTAAAGGGTTATTCAATAGGTACATAACAATTTTGTATTTTAATACAAACGCACCATTAATCTTTTTTGCTGGTCTGTCAATGTTAAAACACCAGTCAAGATTTACATTTTTATCATGGTGAAGTTCATGAACGAGCAGCGTTTGAAAATTATCTCAATTAACTATTCTGTGTTTTATTTAAATACAAAATTATTATGTCCCCATTGAAGGGTTGTTATGTCCCTATTGAAGGGTTATTCGTGTAAATGTAGAAAAAACCTTTTCACGGATATTTTCATACTCTACCTTTGTACTCCAATAAAAATCTGAACTTATTTTGCTTTTATCACTCTAGTAGTACATATACATATACACACAGGGTGGTCGTTAAAAATTAAGTTTTTGGGCCGCCCTAAAAAGTTTGTTTTTGATGTAAAAACATGAACGAAAATTTTTTGTGAAATAAAATTTAAATAACACGAACAAGACGATCAAAGTTTTTTGTAGTATTTTTTGATACATCTGCAGTTTTTCGGAAATATCTCACGAAATATGCAGATTTCACAAAAAATCCATATAAATGATTTTATAGGAAATTTAATTTTCTATAAATATTTTTTCATTAATTTTTTCCAAAAAATGGTATTTATAAAGATATTTCAAAAAATCATTTGTGAATCATACCTGGTGAATATTTTAAGGGTTAGGAATGTCAAAAATACTATAGCATATTCAAAATCATCAATTTTATTTAATAATCATTTATCAAAATTTATTTCTCATAAATTAGGGGTTGGCTATAAGCTGGTTGAATTGTGAAATTTGGTTGAAGAATGCAAATTATAAAGAATTTATGAATATTGTAACAAAATTATCAGTTGTTATATTGCAGAACGAGGAGTAAAATTTATACAAGAGTATATTGATTTATTTGCAAAGGATGAAGAAGAAAAGCAATTTGTCATCAAAATTTTGAATGACTATAGAAATAAAAATATAAAGACTACAAAAGAAATTTTACTCAAACGTTGGGACTAAAAGATTTGTTCACGAAAAATAAATTTTGATAAATGATTATTAAAAAATAAAATTGATGATTTTGTATATCGATGGTGAAGAATATCAGCCTCCAAAGTGTGTATGATCTTCATACTGACTTAGGAGGTTGCTTCACCATCGATATGTTATAATATTTTTGACATTCCTAATCTCTAAAATATGCACTAGGTATGATTCACGATTTTTTTTTTTGCAAATTATTCATAAATAATTTTTTTAAAAAAAATGGATGACCCATTATTTATTTAAAATTAAATTTCTTATAAAATCATTTATATGGACTTTCTGTCAAATCTGCATATTTCGTGAGATATTTGCAAAAAACTACAGATTCATCAAAAAAAAATCTGCCAACAGTCTGGGCGCAACTTTATTATTTTTGGGTAGAAGTCCGGAACGTGTTTAATTCTAATGCGGTGTAGGTTACTATGTGACTGAAAACCTAAACAAAAGTTCGGGAAGCGGTTAGAATGGTGTCGCGCTAGAATACTTATGCCGCTACCACATATAACATATGAATTACAAAATTGGGTCATACTCCGGGACGAGGTCTAAGTCGTAGTATAATTTTAGTTGTTAAGTGATTAGGGGGTTTTCGTGATTTGGTTCTGGGCCACTACATGAAATCGGAAATGCATTTATAGGCGATTATATAAAAAGTCTGTGGAAGTGAAAACCAATCTGATATCTCATCAATCCTAATAAATATGTCGAAAGCCTTACATCCTATTGGAGTTGAATATCTAAAAATACTGATATCAACTGTTTGACAATTTTGTAGGAAGCCTTAGGAAGTAAAAATTAATTCGATATCTCATTAGAACCAAGAAATATGTAGGAATTTGTGAAAACATATGCAACCCCCTTGCACCCACTTGGGGGTTGAATATACAAAAATCGTGAAATCAATTTTTATGTATATATAAAGAAAGCCCGAGGAAGTGAAAAACAATCCGATGTCTTATCACTCCTAAGAGATATGACGAAATTCGTGAAAATTTGTTAAACCCGTTTAAACCCTTTTAGGGGTTGAAAAAATAAAAAAACTTGAAAACGGGTTTTAGGTGATTATTGAACAATCCCGTGGAAGTAAAAAGTTATTCGAAATCTAATCACCCTCCGGCTGAATTCATGAAAATATATACAACCCCGAATTTCAAAAAATCCTGAAAACGCTTTCTAGGTATTTATATGAAGAATCCGTAGAATAAAAAAGAATTCAATATTTTGGAAGACCTAAAAGATATGCCGAAAATCGTAAAAATATATGCATTCCATTTTCAGTGCAACTTTTTTTTGCCACCCTTCCGATCTTCCATATACAGGGTGTTTGGCACTCCGTGCGCCAAACAGGAGCCAATTGCAAAACTCCACCCGTTTGGGGAAATCAATGGGTAGCAGCTCCTGTACTGGTGTGTGATGGTAGGCATGGAAGCGTACTACTTTTAAAATACTCCAAACCTTCCAAGTAGATATGTTAAACTGCAATGCCAAGCGTCGGATACTGATCGATGGATCATTTTGCACTGCTTGCAGTATTCTTTCATCGATCTGAACAGCGATTATAGGCGCAGGATTTGCATTTACTCTCCTTGTTCTAACGCTGCCAGTTTCCCTAATTCTCCTGTAAACGTCTTGAAATACTCTCCTGCTAGGTGTCCGTCGATGAAGATGTCTCCGGTGGCAAAGCCTTCGCGCGGCTCGTGCATTTTGGTCACACTCTCTATAAATAAACATCATGTCAGCATATTCTTCATTGGAGTACTCAGGCATTTTGAAATAATTTTTTAAATTCTACTGACACCTTCTTCTCTCAGCAACGTAACTAAAACTGAGAAAAATATGAAGGTAGTTTTGCTTTTATAGGCTTTTTATTTTGTAAGACACCCTATTAAAAAAGGCATAGTACCGCATCCAGTAGTACCTACCACATCCAGGTAAAAGCATCAATTATGTTGAAACTCACTTACATTTCATTGTTTTCCTTCATACTTTAAATAGTAATAAATGTGCAATAAAAGTACTGTAGTACGTACTACCGACAAATTAAACAGGTTTTTAAACGTGGTCCACTTTATGGCACTGAATTTTAAATATTTAATTTTTATGCGATATGTATTTTTACCTATTACTTCCAAAATGTTAATCGTAACTCATACATATGTATGCAGCTTTTGTAGGTAATAATACGGCTCATAAAAAAATAAAATTAAAATTACAATTTTATAATGGGGTTTTCTGAGAAAAACTAGATTGATCACTGAATTTTAAGGGTTCACGTAGCAAAACTTTGTGTTTTCGAGTAAATATCTCAAGATTGGGTGCAGTTACAATTAAGACTTTTACATCAAATGAAAGGTAATTCGATTGCCTAAAAAACGAGTTATAACACTTTGCCTTGTGATTATTCGTTTTCAAGGAATAACGTTTTAAGTGAGTAAGGGTACCGGTCAAAAACACTTTTCTTAACCACCCTGTGTCTCCACTAATATTGAAAATTGACCCACCCTGTAGAACAATTTTTTTCTCCAAATATATCAAGGAATAGCCCCTTACAAGGTGGCACACGGAGTGCCAAACACCTTGTATATTTGATTTTTTTTAATCAATATTACTTTTCTAGTTGATTTACATATATATACCGAGTTTCAACTTTCTAGCATAAGCCGTTCTATAGTTAGGAAAACACCCCCACCCCCGTAACATAGTACCTCTATAAAAAAATCTGCCAGCAGTCTGGGCGCAACTTTATTATTTTATGGGCAGAAGTCCGAAACGTGTTTAATGCTGAGATGGGATTAGGTTACTATGAGACTGACAACTTAAAAAATAAAGTTCCAAATAGCCTCCTGGTTATTCCGTAGGTTGTCAGTCTCATAGTAACCTAAACCGCATCTCAGCATTAAATACGTTTTGGACTTCTACTCAGGCTGTTGGCAGATTTTTTTTATTTATTAACGTATTTTTTTTATCAATAGAATTCGATCATGATAAACCGAAGAGATTTTTCGAATCAGTGGAAACTTGAACAATACCCCCGGAGGTTTAATAGGGAAAAATACTTAAATCGGTTTTTTTCCCGACTATAGAAGTAAAAGTGAATTCCAAATCCCAATATACCTAAGAAATATATCAGAATTCGTGAATATGTGCACAACCACTTTACACCCCTTTAGGGGTTGGATATCGAAAAATTTTGAAATATGTTTCTAGGCGCTTATATAAATAGTCCGCAGAAGTAAAATTACTTTGATAACACTAAATATCTAAAAGTTTTAGCGAAATTCGTGAAAATGTGGATTCACGGTAATTTTTTTTACTCAACCTCTGAACGCCAATAAAAATCCGATTTTTTTTTACTTTAGTTACTCTAATAGTACATCTACATATACGTACCAAGTTTCAACTTTTTAGCATAAGTCGTTTCTGAGATATAAAAAACCACCCCTCACCCCTATACCTTGCCACCACTATGAAAAATTTTATTTCTCTGGGATGTCTCTATAGTGGCTCTGTATAATCCTAAATTTTTAGCTTTCTATTGATTGCGGTTTTCGAGAAATAGAAATCAAAATTTTTTTTTCCTTTCTACCCCCTTTCACCATCACCACCTACACCCCCTCCCCTAAAATGTTTTTCACTACTAGAGGTCTCCGACCCCAATACCTGTAAAATTTTCAAGATCATATCTGATACGGTTTTTGAGATTTAATCATGAAATTTTGTGAGTAATTGCTATACCCCACTTTCGTGCTCCCTTAAAAATTATACGTTCAGTAGACTCCTCTTGTGATCCCATGTACATAAACTAAATTTTATCTTCCTGGTGTAATTGGTTCGGAATATATTTTAATCCAAAGTTTTTCTCCCCCACCCCTACATCCTACCACCCCCCTTAAAAATTCAAGCCCTTGTCTAATCTCGAAGTATTTCTAAGGACAACCACAAACTTTCAATCTTCTGACATTAATCGTTCAGGAGATATCGATTTTAGAATGTTTCAATCCCGGCTCTCAAGCGTTTTGGACTCATTGTTTTCCCCCTTACTTCCACACCCCTCAACCCTTATCGACCATTTTTTTGCAAATAGGTCCTCTGTCATAGTACTACATAAGTTCTAAGTTTCAGCCTCCTAGCATAAATGGTTCCTGAGATCTAGAAATCAAAATTTTTCGACTAAAACGCTCCCCTCTCATTCCCCTTACACCCCCACCCCCCCACCCAAAAGATATCGTAGGAGTTTACCCAATCTACACACTATAAAAATTTCAACTTAATACCTCAACGGATTTGGGAGCTACGCGCCTTCGAACGATTTTGCGTACGGCGTACGGCGGACAGACGGACATTTTTTTGCTGTTTTGGTGTTTACTAGTCCTAAAACGTGTATATATAAAATTTCAGTGTAGCAAATTTTTTTGAAAATTCAGGTTGATCACAATACTTTATTATTAAAAAATAATAATGTAAAAAATTAATATTTCGCTCATTTTTCGCGACAAAATATTTCGTTTGTTTTTCAGTACTGTGTTCATGGACGGAATGGACATTTGTAGTAGTCAGTAATAGATGGCGCTTGGTTTCGTTAAAGTTTTGTTTCCAAGGGTACGGTACCCTTGTATGACAAGCGAAATATTTGACAATTCAAAATTTTCGACCGTTCGCTGTCAATTCAGTTCGTCTGTGCTCGGGAAATTATGCGTGAGTTATATTTTGTTGTGTTGTGTGCCGGAATTGTAATTTTTAGACAATATTTTAATTTCTTTCGAATTTCGCGCGCTAATATTTCACTGACATCTAGTAGCGAACTGTATAATTTATTTCACTCTACTTCAAAAGTACCTTTCTCGTTCGTTTTCGTTTCGCCGAACACAGTACTATACTTAAGACGATAGCGATTTCTACGGAATTCTTTCCGTTGCACTTACAGCACGAACGAAAGAAAAAACTAAACTTTAGCAATATCAATAATTACATAAGTTTGTAGCTAATGTTTCGCATAACGAAGAGGCTAGCTCATTTCGCCCCAGACACACATGGTTCCCCGAATTTCAAAATTAGCCGTTGCGATCATTTTGCTGTCAATTTTTATTAATGACGCGAAATAAAATTAATGGAAAAAGAATTATCTGTGCAACAATTATAATTAAAGTGATGCCATAACAAAAGCTATTTTGAGTTGCATCATTTTGAAATGAAGTGGCCAACTACAAACAGTCGTGCTACCATACAGCATAAAAAAGCCCCCCGCAACATACAGTGTAACAAAACAACAGGTTTTTTTTCTTATTATTATTAAAGCGACTTATGCTTGAAATATGTTGATAATGATGGGGGGTCTATAGTCCAGCGTCCACCTTCCAGCCTGGCTTGCCGTGTCAATAGAACCCTCGAAAATGTTCAGTTTTAACTCGGCCGAATGAAACAATCTTCCGGAACTCTTACTTTTGTCCGTTGATACGTACGGCGCGCAATTATCACCGCATAACCTTCAAATGTCATCATCATTCATTCGAGCACTTGTTTCGGCTGTCACGTCACATGTATATGAGTTTGGCGCGCACATTCCTTTCCTCCCCATCTTGCCATCATACGGCCGTCTATACAATTAACCGATTCCAATTTGGCATCGTCATTAAATGCCATTCTCCACCCTACCCTACTCCGTCGTAGATCAAAATTGAAAATATTAACGAGAAAAATACAAAACAGCTGGAACTCGCGCTGGCTCCCAGTCGAACCAGCACTGGATGTAATGGGTTAATGGGTACCCACCTATCGGATTCGTAAGGCGGACGGGACGGTGCGGTAGATTTACCTGTCGGCGGAGACCAGCGCTCATGTAGGAACTTCTATTGAAAACACTTTGACACCGGTTGCCCTTGAACCGAACCAAAAATCTTATAACGTCTCGATTCACCTCCTCGACGCTTAGAGACGCTTGACTCGCTTACTATGGCTGTCTGCTATTATCATTATTCTTATTACAGCTATTCAATCATGCAGGTACTAAATGTGTACCTGGTACCCATACTTTCGTGGGCACAGCTCTTTCTCGGAACGTTCACATCTCATGTATTTGTTCTCTGTCAGATTTTCTTACTGTCACTAATTACGAATTCAGACATCTTGACATGCCACGCTAAGAATCGAAAAATTATTTTTCAAATTTGTAATTCTACAGATGATTACCGCACGGAGCACGGTGTATTTTGATATGGTCCGAGAACGCCTATTTCGAGAAGGTAAGATGCACATACACAAATATGGTGCTTAGTTTATTGCGATAAATCTTTTACTTTCTGTATAATTAATAAAAGTAAAAACTTGTTCGATGTCTCATTAGACCTAAGAAATATGGCGGAATTCGTGAAAGTGTATACAACCCCTTCACATCCCCTGGGGTTGAATTTTAAAAAATCCTAAAAACCGTTTCTAGGAATTTATCTGAAGAACGCGTAAAAATAAAATTAATTCAATATTTTAGAAGACCTAAGAGATATGACGAAATTCGTGAAAATATATCCACCCCTCTTTCCTGTGACCGTTTTTTTTCCTCATCGTCGTGTGTTATTTTGTTTAGGAAACGTTTTTTTTTCATCTATATTACTTTCCTAGTTCATCTATAATACATATACTCGCTAAGTTCCAAGTGTCTAACATAAGTCGTTCCATAGATGTTAAAAAACCAAGTCAGTTGATAATCTACTTTTCTCTTAAGGTCTCAGCTTTCGGCTAAGTTGTTTTTTTACCCACGACTCTTTCAGACGACGAATCGGCTTAAAACTGAGCGCTACATCGATGCAGAAACTTCATTAAAACATATTATATGTAATTTTAAGATGTAATATTTGGCGCCCAATGTGGGGTAAAAAAAATTAATTGCACGGTATAAAAAATTAAAGTAAAAACTTGTTCGATATCTAATCAGACCTAAGAAATATGACGGAATTCGTGAAAATGTATACAACCCCTGCACATTCACCTGGGAGGTTGAATTTTAAAAAAACCCCGAAAACCGTTTTCAGAAATTTAAAATTAATTTAATATTTCAGAAGATATAAAAGATATGACGAAATTCGTGAAACTATATGCACCCCATTTTCTATGACTACTTTTTTGCCCCACCTTCTTACACCACTGGACTTATAAACTGTGTTTTTTTTTAATTTACTTAATTTAATTTATTTTTGAATTACCTTTCTATTGCATTTACATATACCTGCAAAAATTCAAGTGTCTAACATAAGACGCTCCACAGATAAAAAAAAAAGTTAGTTGATAATCTTCTTTTATTTTAAGCACTCACTTTGGGCTTAGAAAATAAATTGCTGTTGTACCCCTGACTCCTCTGGAGTACGAATCAGCTTAGGATTGAGCACTACATCGATGCAGAAGGTTCATAAGAACATAATAAAGGTAATTTTAACATGTAATATTTGGCGCCCAATGTGGGGTAGCAAAAATGAATCGCTATTTAGAAGGAAATTCTAGAAACGAGGATAATTTTCGTTTATTTTATTTATTTATAAACGAGTTTAAGACCATTATGTGGATATATAATAAAATAAAATTTTTAAAATAAAATAATATTAAAATGAAAAATGTGCCATGATGTAAAATTTGGCGCCCACTGTGGGGTACAAAAATTTGAGTTGTTGCTGTTGTTTTTAGGAGTTTTTTTTCTACAGGAATAGTAGGTTTCTATTTAGAAACAGATTTTAAAAACGAGAATCATTTTAATTTATTTATTTATTTCTTTGTAAATTTTTATTTACTTATTTACACATTAGTACAAGGCGAATGTGAAAACATAATAAAACATAATTTTAAATCAAATAAAATAATATGTATTAAAATAAAAAACTCTGCCAGCAGTCTGGGTAAAACTTCATTATTTTTCAGGTCAAATGGAGGCAACAGAAGTGCTTGCGCTAATGCCATCCTTAACACATGCATTATATCTTTGGTCCATAGTCCAGGGTGCCAACAAATTCGAAATGTAACATCGGTTCTTTCGAGACAAGGATTTTTAGAAAGTTAATTTTGTCACTTATACAAACATTGAAATGGGAAATTCAACCCCTTTACATTTCTTTGAGGGTTGAATATAAAAAAAGGCGATTACAGAAAAAAGCCCATAGAAGTCAAAAACCAATTTGCTTCCTCATCAGACCATACCTAAGAGATATGACAAAAGTTGTGAAAACGAATACAACCCCATTACATCACCTTGGGCTTGGTGGCTGAATTTCAAAAAATTGCGAAATTGGATTAGAATCGATTTCACAAAATGCTCGTAGAAGTGAAACCCAACTTTATGTCTCATCAGACCTAAAAGATGGCGAAAATTGTGAAAAAATATGCAACCCCATTACACCCCTCGGGGGTAAAATATACAAAAATCATGAAATTAATTTTTATTCGATTATATAGAAAACATGGGGAAGTAAAAAAGAAGTTCGACGTCTCATCGGATTAAACAGGTATGTTGGAATTCGTGAGAACGTATGCAACCTTTTTACACCCTCTGGGGTGTTGAACATCACAAAATACTGAAATTAGTTTGTAGGCGATTATATAAAAAGTCCATTGAAGTAAATACAAATTTAATATC
Organism: Beris morrisii; assembly: GCA_951812415.1. NCBI lineage: Eukaryota > Metazoa > Arthropoda > Insecta > Diptera > Stratiomyidae > Beris > Beris morrisii. Next base: position 112,005,830 of record OX638312.1, on the reverse strand, counting down.
TAATCAAACTTAAGAATTATGGCGAAAATAGTAAAATCCTTGGGGGTTGAATATCCGAAAATCCTAAACACGAGTTTTTAGGCAATTATATAGAAAGCTCGAGGAAGCAAAGCCCAGATCTTATCAGACCTAAGGGATATAACGGAATGAAAAATGTATGCAACCCCTTTAAACCTCATAGGGGTTGAAGTTAAAAAAATTCCGAAATCTATTTTTAGTCACATATCCCAAGAACCCCCAAAAGTAAAATTTATTCAGCGAGCTGAGAGATATGAAGAAATTCGTCAAAATATATTCACTCCATTTCCACTAACTAATGGCTTTTTGAATTTAAAGAAACCTGAAGCACTTTTTAATGTATGTAGATACATGTACCCCCGAAGTTTTGAGTTTCTAGCATAAGCCGATTCAGAGATAGGAAGAATCACCCCCACCATAATACACCTATTAAAAATTATATTTTTAGGACGTGCCAATACTACAGTTCTAACGTAAATCCTAAATTTGAGATATCCGCCGTTGGCGGTTTTCAAAATAGAAAAAATTTATTTTCCTCCATTTTTAACCCCCCCCTCATTTCTTATACCCTCATCATTAAAATTGTTTACTTTGCTAGGAACTATCAGGCCTTGCTTCCGTATAAGTTCTAACTTCATATCTTAAACAGTTCTTGAAATATTAGACGTGATTTTTTTAGAAAAATTCTTACCCCCTCATCTGGCCAATCTACACCCTTAATTCTTTATTAACTTGATAGCACAAAGGGTTTGAGAGCTGCGAACCTTCAAATAATTTGCTTTCGGTGGACGGCGGACAGCGTCTGATGAACTGACAAACTGTTTTTTGCTTTTATGGGGTCTACTAGACCAGAAGCGTAAAAAAAATTTTTCTGGGTTTCAATTTTTTTTTTAAAGCAATCACAATACTTTATTATATTATAATAAAATATAAAAGTTAAATAAGATGGGATCATGAAACTTTCAGTACTGAATTCCAACAGAAAGAAACTTCTTTCTGTTGGAATACAGTACTGAAAGCTTATATTTACTTGCCATAGTCCGAATTCAGTTTAACGGCATTCATTCTCACATTTTTCAAAACTTAATTCATATACAATTAAAATTTTCAGTACTGCAAATCCAATACCTACTTAAAAATGTTATGTAGGATATTTCTAGAACTCTTTTACCTATCTACCCTTTAGCAATATAGAAAAGTTTGAAATTTATTTTTATGCAATTGTATACATTTAGGAAAGGAATATCTAAAATTTCAAAAATGATTATTAGGGGTTTACATGAAAAGTCATTTGAATTAGGAACAAATTGGTTATTCGATCGAACCTATGAGATATGTCGAAATTCGTGAAAACTCATACCACCCCACTTCTGCCCTTAGGGTTTGAATATATGGTTAACAAAAAGATTTTTTAGGCGGTTTTAAAAAAACTCGTGAAAGTAAAAACCAATTCGATATCTTAACAGACCTAAGCGATATATTGGGATTCGTGAAAACATATAGATAGATAGATAGATTAGAAATAGGGGTTGGTATGGTTAACCTCTGTCACTGCGGCCACAGTTGGACCTATTGTGACGTCCCCCGGATTGACTTTGATTCCTCTTCAATCCCTGCGCTTTCAATGAAGCTTAGTATTTTGCGAAGAGGAATGGTCAGGAATTCCGATGGGTCCATGAAATCCTGACCGAAGTGACGAAGTCTTTTGTGAGCTGGTCTGGTGTTTCGTCTTCGTCATTAATATTCTGCAACTTTAGTCTCTGAGAGACCAATCCTATTGAGATGCTTCCTCATGTGACAATGTCCAGTCAGAGCTTCCACTAGGGTTCGGGTTTTGATATCTGATGTTCTTTTTTTCCTAACGCTTTGGCATAAAAAGCTTTGAGTGCCTGTTGCCCGGTGCCAAGTCCCAGTGAATGGCACTTTGCGATTTTTGCCACATTCGGATGTTCATTTTGGCTGTGCTTAATGGTATCACACATAATGGATTTGGTACCATGAAGTCAGCTTCTGAATCTTTCCTAGCCATTAAGTCGGCCACTGTCGGCCGCTGTGTCCCGGAATCCAAATGAGGTTAACTCTGTTCTTATTTCCGAGTTCAATCAGGCATTGAAGGTAATTCCAAACAAGTTTGGAGTAGATTTGAACTGACTGAAGTGCCATTATTGCTGCCTTGCTGTCCGAGAGAATATATATTTGTTGGTTTTTATAGGCCCGTCTGATATTTTCTCTAATGTATAGTTCACTAGCATGAGTCTCCGCCTGAAAAACAGTGGATGTTATGTACATACTACAGTAGAATTTGGCATTTGGGCGCACTCCATAAACTCCTGCTTCTACACCTTGATCTGTTTTAGATCCGTCTGTGTACCAGATTATACCTAGATCCTGATTTCGGAGTGGATTTGTTTGTGGCCCAATCCTCCCTTCCAGGTAGGACAACTTTGACTGGCCTTGTGAAATTAAATTTCGGTACCAGTGAATCAGAAAAAGGTATCGCTAGTATTGGGTCCTTGTTGAGTTCCGCGGAAAGAGTTGGGCAAGCTGTTTTGCGCTCTTACTTGCCTTTCGAGCTTAAAAATTTGTATGTGATGAACCTAGCTTCTTTCTGTATTTCTAAGTGTAGAGGTGCTTCGTTAAGAAGCGCCTCGAAGGCATCCAGTGGTGCGCATCGCCCCAGTAATACCCAGGTATGCCAGTCTTTGTATTTTAGTCAGCTTAAGCTGAGCAGTTTTCTGCTTTGTTTTCTTCCACCAGACGTGAAAACATATGCAACCCCTTTATTCTTCTTAGAAGTCAAATGTCAAAACATCATGAAAACCGTTTCTAGCCGTATAAGGCAGAAGTAAAATCAACTTGATATTTCATAAAACTTAAGAGATATGACGGAATTTATAAAATACTGCACCAACATTTCGCCAATGAGTTTTGCCTACATCTCTGAACTCCACTGTATCTCTGATTTGTTTTAAACGAACTACTTTTAGGGTTAATATATATTTCCAAGTTTCAACTTTTTAAGATAAGCCGTTCTTGAGATATAAAAAACACCTTCACCCCTGCTTCTAGTAACCCTAACCGAAAATTTTGATCGTGCTCCTGTGACATATGGTATAACTATAAAATTTCGCTTTTAGCTTCCATCTTTACCAGTTTTCGAGATATAAAAATTAATAATCTTCACTTTCTATTTTAACACACTCTCTCCGCATACGTCCCTCTCTCTAATCTTTTGTTTTGTACGAGTACCTATCTCAAGATTCTATCTTAAATTATTCTGGTACATGACACTTGATTTTACTTAAAAACTCTTTCCATTAAACTCTTCTTAAGCAAAACAATTTAATTCACCAAAAAAACCCAAATTAATTCATTTAAAATCGCATTTCTATTATTAAACATAGCAACGTTGCTTTTCCACAGCTGCTCTATACAATTTCATTTTCGCGACGCACTCAAAGCTATATACGGTCGCTGGTTATAATTTTCCACTCGATTGCTCTTTTATTAAGCACAAGCTGAGCTTTTATACCACATATGTGATGCGTCACGAGATTCCTTAATCATTCGATGGTGCTTGGCTTGTGCAGAAAAGCGTAGAAGTTACTATTGTACGTTAGTGAAAAACTTATTGGGGATGTATTCAGCTATGTTGGTCATGCATATAGCAAGGCTTTTAGTTAGGTGCGGAAAAATATGACAGCGACAATAAAACCTCTTTCTAAAGCAGGCTGTAGTCCAGAAGTTGAAAATTCCTTTCATGTTTTATACGCAGAATGTTAAAGAACTGAGCTAAATTCTTGTTCTGCTTCTGGTAGCTTCCATACAAATGTTCTTAACTATTTTGATCGATTGATTGCGAAATTTGACAGAGCTGGGAAGGCGAGAATTTTACAGCATAGGTTTTATTGATATTAATACGTTTTGAGCTTGCACAGACTTTGCGGCAATCTCGACTTCGACGTATGGCCAAAAGTTTTGAAATTTCATGAGAAGGGCTACTTACTCCATAGAGGGAAATTTCCATCGCTGGCTTGGAGAGCTTCATTAATGCCGCCTCCACAGCAGCTAATAATCTAATAACATAGGCGAGCGACATTAAAATCTATCACATTTATCATGTTGTACCAGTTGATTTTTAAATGTAGCTAGTTATGCAAACAACCATAATATTATTCTTACTAACCAGAATGGCAGCTCTTACGAAATTCCACGTACCCGCTTCGAAACGGCGCGTTTCCATTTTTCGGTTAAGTATTCATTCAAGCTAAGCTTGGCGGGATATTTTTCTAGTGATACGATTAATCAACACCTTCTCGGCACCTTTTTTTACCTTGATTAAACGAATATTGAGAAAATTGGAAGCATCACCTGAATTTCATTTTTTTCTTCACCGAATAAACTCGTGATGAAAAAAGAAGAAACGACAACAAATAATACCATTAAACTCATCAGTCATTTATTGCATATCGGAAATTTATAAATCCATTCACCAAGTTGTTTTTTGTTTGTAAGATTTAAATTTTAAATAAAAATTTTGCTGTTTTGTTTAAATTTTACTCACCTGGACTAGATTATTACGACGACACGGCGGACAATCTGCTTGAAATCGAAGTGAATTTCTAATTAGACATGTGGGCAGATATCACTCGAGACTTATCGTTTTTCTGTCGTTCCATTCATTGAAACCAATTCGAAAATTATTTATGTGGCCAATCGAAAATGGCAGAAAATATCCAGATTTTTTCTGAATTCAATTTAGATTTTTGCTTCTTTTTTGGTCAAAAATGTGAATACACCTAAACTACCGTGACGATCGCAAAAATTTAAAAAAAACCGGATTTATAAAAAATGTGTATATATATTTGACAATATATTACAATATCGTTCAGATCAGCATATTATTCAAGTTTTGCAACCTTTTTAAAATTCAGAAAGAAATAGGCGATAAAAAATGCTAATGTTGACTTGATGAGGGGGATGAGTAGATAGAGGGTTGCCAACTTTGAAAAAAAATTGGGAATTAAAAATTAACTGAGCTAAGATTTATTTGGCAAGAAATAGTTATCTTGTTCAAGCTTTCTTCAGCAACGGCTACGGCTTGTATTAAAGGTATGTCACGTTCTCAAATTTTTGACCACCAAATTTTGACAAAACAATGCAGTCAAATTTGTCAGCAAATATTGCCTTATGCAGTAATTTGTCAAACAAAAATTTATACAAACACACTATCTGACTGAATTTGCCATCAAAATTTGTCAAATATTTGACGAAAGTGTCAAACAGTCTAATACAAAGGTCAAATTAAAATGCCAACTCGTTTCTAATACGTCGTTCCATTTCGTAATCAAATCCTCGTAATCTTCGGCAGCTGATTGCTTTGATTGTTTGAATTTTGAATTAATAAAATCCCCGTACATCCTGCCCATCCAGCTCAAAAATCCCTCGGCCATATGCTGCGCTTTCTAGTGTAGAAATCGTATCCCTATGTCCACTCGAGGTCCATTGTATAATCGGTGAGGAAGAGAGCATAGAGGTCACTCATACAAGTGGATTTCTTACCTGAATTCTGGCCGTCACGCAGTATTTCTTCAAAGGTAGGTTACATACATCTTGAAAACCAGTTTGTGAACGTGGGAAAAAATCGAAAAAATTTCGGTTCGCTCCTTTTTGAGCGATTTACCAGCGGTCCGGTATAATAACAGTTTTCCGTATTCCGAAATATTTATACATGCATCTTATAACGCAATCTTGAGTGATTTTCTTAGCTGGCAAACGTTAGTTTCGGACCAGGTAAAATTTTTTCGATGTTTTGAAGGAAGCATATTCCCTGGTTGTTTTGGTACAATTTCACAGATTTCATTAAAAAAAAAAATACGCCATGGTGTTTTTTTTTGTGAGAGTTGTTCAGTGCTTGTGCGATGCGCACGCCTCTGGATTTTACAATGTTGTATCGTGATGAAGATGAAAACGAGATTTTTAAACAGGAAGAGCAAAGATACGACAGGTGCTTTTGGTAGACATATTGCAGGTACCTGTACTTAACGGCTAAGAAGAAGAATAAGGAAATTTTTGAAGCGATTTCTTTTTCTTTTCCACTTTGATTAATTTTAGGTGTGGAGTTCTGAATTGAGAAATCTTCATCGATTTTAGAGCAACTTAAAATCCGAGTACACAAAACTATTTTTTTAGAATTCATAAAAGCGGACTACTCTTGGTTTGACCACGTGTTTGATGGGCTTTTGTATGGAATCTTGTAGTCTCATTACTATAGATTTTTACTTTCTTATCATGCCTTACTATTGTCGATAGTATTGCATGTGACCACACACTGACTGCATATTAAGTAATCAATTGGGTAGAAATTAATTTACGATTTCTGCCCAAAAAATAATAAAAATGGACCCAGACTGTTGGTCGATTTCTATTTATTTACGTATTTGTCCCCCAATAAAAACAAAGGGTATAAAATATCGACAGAACCTTGCAGGGGATGAATATTAAAATATTTTAAACCCGATTTTTATGCGATTATATTGAGAGCCCCTTAAACTAAAAAACGAGCTCTCTCCAAATTATAATTTTTGTTTATTAAAATTGCTAATAGTAGGTATACTATCAATACTAAGTTTCAACTTTCTAGCATAAGACATTTATGAGATAGAAAAACTGCACACTTATCCCATCAAGGTGCAAATACGTTGTTGCAACTGTTTGCATTTATTGGTGCGTTGAAACGTTGCATTTTGTAATCAAACTGAAATCAAACTGGAACTTATGTGCTACTGAAGTAGTCCACATCCAAGCAGCATGTCCTTTCGCTTTTTGTTTTCATTTTAAATTAAAAGGACATAATGGGATCAAACTTCAATTTTGAAAAAAGTGCTCAAAATTTTGCATAAATGCTGTTACGTTTTTCATTTGGCCTACATCGAAATTCATTGGTAAAATCAATTACAAACCTTTTTTGATTTTGCGTTAACTAATCAACGTTTTTAATTCAAATATGGTTTAATAGTTAATTATGTTTTCATAACATTACAGTTGTCATTATTTGATTCAACAATTTCGTTGTCAATTTTGTCTTTAAATAATCACCAATCATGTTCATATTTGAGTACAAATATCAATCTTCAAAATAAATAAAATATTTCTGTGATTCAATTATCATGATCAATGCTAGTGAAGCGCTTTAATGATTCCTGAAATATTATCCAAGTGGTTCTTTAAGCACAAATATTTTTCGTTAAACAGTTCCATTTTTCCTTTTACTTTATTATTTTCTAATAATACAGTATTGTTATCGATTTTTTAAAAAAAAAATGTGCTACTCTGAAATTTTTTTTTTTCGCGTTTCATCACTCGTAGACACGAAAAAAGCAAAAAAAAATTTCAGTCCGTCTGTCCGCCGTACGCCGTACGCCGTCCGCCGTACGCAAAATCGTTTGAAGGCTCGTAGCTCCCAAACGGTTCGAGATATTAAATTGAATTTTTTTTTATGAATAGACTGGGTAGGCCCCTTGCAGTGACCAAATTCTGAGGGGTGGGGGTGTGAGGGGGGAGGAGGGGGAAGCGTTTTAGACGGAAAATTTTGGTTTTTATATCTCAGCAACCGCTTATGCTAGGAGGCTGAAATTTGGAATTTATATAGAACTTTGGTAATGGACTCATTTTCATAAAAATTGTTAATATGGGTGAAGGGGTGTGGGAGTGGGGGGAAAAATAGTGCGTCCGAAAGCCGAGATCGACACATTCTAAAATCCATATCTCCTAAACGGTTACAGTTACAAAATTGAAACTTAATGAATATCTGTAGGTATACTAGGAGAATAGATTGCAAGCAAATTTTTGAGTGGGGGCAGTGGCGTACGAGAGTGGAGGGTAAAAAACTTTAGATTATGATATCTCACGAACCAATTGCACTAGACAAATAAAATTCGGTTTGTGTATAAAGGTTGACAAATGAAGTTTGATGAAAGTACAATTTTTTTAGGGGGCGGTAGATCATGAAAGTGGAGGGGATGCGAATTTTTCTAAAAAATCACGTCCCATATCTCAAGAACAGTGTGAGGTAGATGCTTCAAATTTTTACCGTAAGTAGGTCTAATAGACTGAGGGTGTAGAGGGTGAGGGTGGGAGAGGGTGAAAAGGAAAAAGTTCCGATTTTTATGTCTCGAAAACCTATAATGATATAAAGCTGAAACTTGGTATTTAGATAGAACTATACTAGTAGCATCTTGGAAAAATATAATTTTGGTACGGGGGTGGGGGATGTTTTTCCTATCTATAGAACGGTTTATGCTACAAAGTTGAAACTTGGTATGTATACGTAAATTAACTAGAAAAGTAATTTAGATAAAAAAAAATTTCAAATATCCATCGGCGTTCGGAAGGGGGGGGCGAAAAAATGTATCAGTGAAAATGGAATGCATATATTTTCACGATTTTCGTCATATCTATTAGGTCTTCCCAAATATTTAACTCATTTTTTTTCTACGGCTTCTTCATATAAATACCTAGAAAGTGTTTTCAGGATTTTTTGAAATTCGACCCCTAAGAAGGTGTAAAGGGATTGTATACTTATTCACGAATTATGCCATATCCTCCAGGTCTGATCAAATATCGAATATCTTTACACTTTCACGGGCTTGCGTAATAATCGCCTAAAACTTGCTTTCAATTTTTTTCCTTTTTCAGCCCCTAAGAGGATATAAAAGGGTTGAACAAGTTTTCACAAATTCCGTCATATCCTTTAGAAGTGATAAGTAATTCAATTGTTTTTACTTTCTCGTGCTGTTTTCATATTTATCTATTAACTCCTTTCAGGATTTTTGGATAACCCCAAGTTGGTGTAAGGAGGTTGCATATGTTTTCACAGATTCCTACATATTGCTTAGATCTGATGACGTATCGAATTCATTTTTACTTCCTAAGGTTTCCTATATAAGAACCAAAATGTCTATTTCAGTATTTTTAAATTTTCAATCCTGTTGTATGCTTTTCAAAGTTTCGACATATTTCTTAGGTTTGATAAGATATTCGATCGCTTTTCACTTCCACAGACTTTTTATATAATCGCATATAAACCCATTTCTCAATTTTTGGATATTCAACCCCCAAGGGTTTGCATATGTTTTCACAAATTTTGCCATCCCTTAGTTCTGATGAGATATAAAATTGGTTATTACGGCATTTGATGTAATGACCGAAAAACTTATTTCACGATTTTTCGAATTTCAAGAACCAAGGGGGTGTGAAGAGTTGGCTTGCGTTTTCGCAAATTTTTCAAAATTCCTCGTGTCTCATGAGATGTGAAGTTGGTTCTTATGAAATCGTTTTCAAAAATCAAACCCCAAGTGGAAGTAATGAGTTTGTATACGTTTTAGCAATTCGTCATATCTCTTAAGTCTGATAAGGCAACAAATTCGTTTTTTCTTCTATGGGTTTTTAGTGTACATAATATACCGAAATTCGTATAGTCTACAGGGGCTTTTTCAATGTTTAATTGGCTAAAAATCTTTATTTTAAATATTTTTATTTTAAGAACAAAATTAACTTTCCAAGAAACTTCATAATCTCGAAACAACTGATGATATGCTTCGACTTTGACCGCTCCCGAACTTTGACCCGAAAAATAATAAAGTTTAGCCCAGACCATTGGCAGATTTTTTTAAACATGATTTGCCAACGGTTTGTGTTGTTACTTACATTAATATCGATTGCACTGAATTTTAAAGATGAATAATTTATTACATAAAATATAATATATTTGTCCAATAGTGCCAAAGTCTGCCTTGTAGTGTCCAGAAAAATTTAATAAAATACATAACTCCCCTTAAAATATTTTTATTACCAAATTATATAATTTCACATAGATACATAATGTTAATGTATGTATTTTCATTATATTAGAGTATATCAAATTTTCATTTATATTACATTTATAATCCATTAATGCAATTTTTTCGAGTGACTTGAAAAAACTTTATAAACGTATACTTCTTTCTATTGGGGTTTGAATATAAATTAATAGCAGGCCTATCGAATTGATTACAAATACGAATTGAAATATAATATTTATCGGTGTTATTTAAAACTTCATATGAATTGCAGTGTTCAAAATAGATCTGATATTAGAAATTCTTCACAAACTACATACGGAGTATGACCAAATACTAAAATACATTTAATTTTATATATTTGTATACCATCGGTAGATATACTCACATAATGACTGTGTTTGTAAAAAATTGTGCAATAAGTCAAAACCGAATACAATGAATATTCAAATATCAGTGACAGAGGTAACCAAACCAAGCTCAACACGAAATATCCGTAAGTGGCCGCATTTAGAATTTTATGAAAGAGCATATGGTTATTAAGTATTCTATCAGATGTGGGCATTTTCAAAATTGCTAGCGGAACTCCTTCTCTAGAAACAATTCTCTTTCAAAACATTAAACTGAATTTTATGCTACAAGGAAGAGTCAAGTTTTTACAAGAAGCAGTGTTTTTGCAATAACTTTTAAGAACTATATATTTTAATTTAAACCGAAATGCCCAAATATGTTTTAGTGGTCCAATCCTTTTCATTTCATGTGGGTACTGAAACATAAAATAGTTGGCTGTAAACTCAAACCTTGATTTCATAGATTCTTAGCAAGTCAGTCCAATTTTAAATCGTCGATTCAATTACGACGAAAATTAACGACTGTTGTGAGTCCTTTATAGTAGCTTTGTAGAATTTTCTTTTCCTGGATCCATCTGCAGCTGAAGTCGATTGTCGTACTGAAGGTGGAACTATACCCTGCAGCAAGTTACAAATAATAACGTCCTCTGGTCTTACAATTTTTTTACAGTTATAGTGACCAAAGACGTGATCAAAAGAAAGTGAATACCGTTTGAGACATTTATCCTGTGAAAATTGTTTAGCAACACTCATCCCAGCTCGCGATAAGACAATGTTGCTCGTTTGAGTACAAGCTATGGAACTAAGAGCTTATCTAGAAAAAAAATAACTATTGAATACTAGATTGTGATAAACCAATGAGACTCCAGCAATACACTACACATTAACCAAAAAACTATTAAAACAGAAATTCACTCACCTTTGAAGTTAATGTGCGAGTATATTAACAACCCAAATTTTTTACACAGATTTTAATTATCAATTCAAAATTCACTTCTCTTATCTACAATTGTCGACAATTGAATAAAAATGGTTCTGGTTTATGCTGTTTTTGACGTTTTTTGACGTTACAATGAACATTGCTTGTTCAATCACAGAAAACTGCCATTTTTAAATATTTTATTATTGAATGGTTACAATGTTTGTATTCAGTTGATAATTTTCGTGTTAGATCAAGATGAAACGTGGTAAGCAGGAGTATTATTCAACTGAACATATTTTTTGTTGCTTAATAATTATTTGACAATGAAATGTTTAATGTATAACAAAATCGGAATTGAAACAATCACACATATGTTAAAATTAATCCATTTTCGTGATATTTAAAAATTTTTCTATTAACAATGCTTTATTAGTTGATTTAAATACGTAACCTTATTCAGTTTAACAATGTTTGAATTTGATATGAACATTTTAGACTAATTATTGATTAATCATACTTGATTCAAACAATGATTTTTCTTTCGGTGTACTCTCTCCTAAACACAAAAAAAATTTAATCGTTTACTCGCAATTGACTGGCGACATATCTTTATCCAAAGTCATACACCTATTATACTATTCCTACCTCCTAGATTTCTGTAATACTCCCATAGTCGGTCTACAAACAATCACAAAGTTTAATTAATACCAGGAAATATGAATTTTTGAATGGCTTGGTTCTAGATTTCGAGCTCTCCGAACATTTTTTTTCGCCTATCCTCCTCCCGCCCTCAACCCAAATTGATTTGCTTTGTCTTCGTTATCAAAACTATATATAAATTCCAAATTTCAATTTTCTTGTCTAAACGGTTCCTGAGATATATAGAAATCAAACTTTGTAATAAACTAAGAACTCACCCCCACCATCCACTTTAATCCGTCCCCCATCATTTGTTATGGACAATAGTTCCAATGAGGTTCGACTCGTCAAAGACGTGCAGCCGGACAATAGTCCATTATTAAAGTAATAAAGTAATATAACTTTCCAACATCTAAGGATCCGTGCTTCAGCATTGAACACTGTTACCATGAATTTAACTGCTAGCAGCGCCATTCCGACAGCCAGTGATAACTAGTGTAACTAAATTAGGTTTTAAACAGCAATTTAAAAGAAAAAAGCGAATTGCTTAAGCTGTTCACAACGCGCGTTTATCTTATGTCTTAATCCGTGATATGCCTTACAGCATTGAATACTAGTTACCGTGCATTTTACTGCTAGCTGCGCCATTCCCCCCGCCTGTGATGGCTAGTGTAACTAAATTAGGTTTTAAACAGCAATTTTAAAGAAAGAAAAGACAATTGCTCAAGCTGTTTACGACGTGCGGTAATTTTATCTCTTAATCCGTGCTATCTCTTACAGCATTGAACACTAGCTACCATGCATTTTACTACTAGCAGCGCCATTCCGTAAGCCTGTGATGACTAGTGTAACTAAATTAAACAGCAATTTTAAAGAAAAAAAAGCCAATTGCATAAGCTATTTACAACACGCGGTTATTCTATCTCTTAATTAACCATTCCAGATGTCAAATCATACAATATGTTCTGTGTATGACATCACCTTTGGTGCGATTTAATAGCGTGGTATGTACATTAGAAGTGTATCAATGGTATGATAAACATTTTGTACTGGTTAAAAGTACTAATGGACGTCATTGGGATGCTGGAGCACACAAATAGTAAAACAAAATTAAGCTACCCTAATAAAACACAATCCACGAACCCGTCACTTCCGCAAAATTTATTCTTAGTTGATTTTTGGGTTGCAATCCACCATCAGTATTTAAGCCGTATCATAAAATTTAAATTTTATCATTTCGCTTTACAATTAATTCGAGAAGATTTAATTAAAAAAAAAATATGTTTTTTCTGATTTGCGAAATTCAAAAAATATAACCCGAAAGAGCAAAAATATCAAAATTAAAGTTTATATCAATAGGGCCATTAATCGAAAAAAATATGAGATAAGTAGGTAATCTATGAAGCAAGCTATGCAGCAACTAAAAGTAAGCTTTACATTAATATACACAAATTAACATAAAGTTTATTAATAGCGATGAATACATTAAAAAATTAAAAATACATTTTGCATAGAAAAACTTTTCAATTTGGGAGAATTTTAATTACGCCTTGAGGTCGATTATGAATTTTCTAGAAAGAGAATAGGCAGATTTTGACGTATTAGAATTGTACCTTGGCTGCTGGGACATAATTGAAATTCGAGTTTACAATTGGCAGCCCTGTGAGAGTGGCCGCAGTGCACAGTGATAGCACGACTGCGCAGTTGCATTGAAGCGCAGTCGAATTTGGTATTGTGAGCATCGGCATACAATCGTCTGTGTTCTAAAGACCAGTCGGCGAACGACTGGTTGCCACTCCGATTTCTTTCGTTATATAGGAATCGAAGTGACAACCAGAGTCCTTGGATCTGTGTTGAATTTGTGAGGAGTATTTTCAGCCTGAGTTGTTTGGTCGCAAAGTTTCTCACATCTCACACACACCCTCTTCCAAGAAGAGTGCCAGCAGTCCTCATCGATATGCTTGTGTTCTGCTTTGTCGGGGTTCCCAATGTTAAGTGAGTCGCCCGGCAGTCGGTGAATGACTAGCTGTCACTTCGATTTCTCGTCCTTGTGTAGGAATCGAAATGACAACCAGAGTCCTTGGACTTGTGTCCAATTTGTGAGGAGTATTATATTTTCAGCCTGAGCTGTTTGGTCACATAATATCTCACGTCTCACACACACCCTCTTCCTACAGGCCAGCGGTCCTCATCGATACGCTTGTGTTCTGCGTTGTTGGGGTCACCAATGTTAAGTGAGTCACCCGCCAGTCGGCTATCGGCAGGCTCCCACTTCGATTTCTCGTCCTTATATTGGAATCGAAGTGACAACTAGAATCCTTGAATCTGTGTACCATTTGTGAGGAGTGTTTCAGCCTGAGTTGTTGGCCGCAAAACAACTCTCCACACACCCTCTTCCTAGAGGAGGGCCAGCAGTCCTCATCGATACGCTTGTGTTCTGAGTTGTCGGGGTCACCAATGTTAAGTGAGCCATCCACCGGTCGGCTATCGGCAGGCTCCCACTTCTATTTCTCGTCCTTATATAGGAATGGAAGTGACAACTAGAATCCTTGGATCTGTGTCCCATTTGTGAGGAGTGTTTCAGCCTGAGTTGTTGGCTGCAAAATATCTCTTCACACACCCTCTTCCTAGAGGAGGGTCAGCAGTCCTCATTGATACGCTTGTGTTCTGCGTTGTCGGGGTCACCAATGTTAAGTGAGTCGGCTATCGGCAGGCTCGAAGTGACAACTAGAATCCTTGGATCTGTGTCCAATTTGTGAGTACTGTTTTCGGCCTGAGTTGTTTGTCCGCAAAACCTCTCCCTACACGTTCATAACAAATATTCCATTTAAAGTTCCATCAATTCATTCAAGCTTTTCGAAATCTTTCCAATAACTTAAATCGAAATGATTCTACATAAAATTAGATTGTCTAGGCTCCACATCTACTAAAATGCCACACCGATTTTAATGGACCATTTCCTTGCATGACAAGCCTTAGCACATCTACGAAAAATACTTCTCTGACGTCTTCTAATGGAATGACCCGCAGGTAAGAAGAGGTATAGTCAAGATCGCATCTTGGCATGAAGCAGGTTTCGAAAAATCGAACAAACCTGAACAAAAAAAAAAGAAGAAAAGAAGACAACAACGACATTTTAATTGTCTTCGGTCAGTCCGAGAGCATTTCAGTTCAGATAAGAAGATCATCGTCTTTGACCGCAGCCTATCTAATTCTTAAGAGAAAGTCCAGACCATGTTTAGTGGCAGTTAACGCACCTACCTACCTACCTTACTCACAATCTACCTTTGCAGTCGGGTTGCGTCTAGTCGGGGCATAGCCCATTTTTCGAATGTAATTTTGTTCGATTTCGATCAATCAGTTTCCAGCATCGCAGGCCCCAACGTTGTAATTCATCATGAAATCTTTAATTGATTTTGAGGCCCGTGTCGGAATCATTAAGATTGGCAGAAACGAATGGGGGCCTCGAAAAATTTTCTTAAAATTCTACACTTAATTATTTTCTAAAAGAGTAGTGGTTGACTGCTAGTAGTGTAGCCTTGAGTACATTCTGTTGTACCTGTTCGGCTTTGGTATGGTTTTTGGCGTGGACCTTGAACAGACAACAGCAGAACGTTGTTCAGTGCAAGTTTGCTTTGCTTCCGTATTTTAAATTATTTTTGTATTGTTGAAATTAGATATGATCTTGAGACGTGCATAATTTGTAAAAGATTTAATTGGATAAAAAGTTGAATAAAATGCGTTTCAAGAAATAGAACAGGTGCTCGTTCTGTAGGATCACTCTGACTCATTTTAGGAAGTGGTCTTCACAAAATAGACTTATCATTCTGTTAATTACTCTATCACTTACAGAATTTCCTCATCTTCTTCCTGTTGTCCTTGCTCTTCCCCCTCCATTATCCAGCCTTCCTCCTCCCAATGCTCTCTCTCTTCATTTTGGTTTTGCTTGCTCTTCTCTTAATATTTCTGTCCCTCTTTATCTTACTCTTCCTTATGCCCTTGCACTTCTTCCGCTTACTCTTACTATTCCTCATTTATCCGCTCCATGCACAAACTCATCCTCCTCCTCTTAACTTTGCTTTTGCTTACTCTTCCCTTGGTATTTCTCGTCTTCTTCGTCTTACTATTAATATTACTCCTCGTGCCTCTCCGTTTGCACAAACCCTTCCTCCTCCTCGTCATCTCTCTTTATTTTGCTTTTGCTTGCTCTTTTCTTGATATTTCTGTCCCTCTGTGGGTAGAAGTCTGGCACGCGTTTAATGCTGTTATGCGGTGCAGGTTACTATGCGATTGACAACCTAAATAATATCGTTTTAAACCTAAGAAATTTATCGGAATTCGTGAAAACGTTTCACAATCCCGAAAAACGCTCAAATCAGACTTTTCCAATTACATTTAAAGCCATTAGAAGTGAGCGCGGATTCGATATTTCATTAGACCTAAGAAATATATCGGAATTCGTGAAAATATAGACAACCACTTCTTACCCCTTAGGGGTTGGATATCGAAAAATTTAGAAACGATTTCTAGGCGCTGAGAAGTAAAAATAATTTGATATCTCGACATACCTAAAAGATATATCGAAATTCGTTAAAATGGACATGGATTTTTTTTAAATTCACCTTTGTACGTTTTTTGCTTTAATTGGGTACGCCTGTACATCTTTTCACCCATATTCTGGAACCCGCCGGCGGGACAGTGAACTGCGATTCACCCAATTTTAAATTATTGAAAACGCTTGAACTATTCACTTTCTCAAAAATTTGACAGTTGAAAACCGCAATGAAACAGTCGCGTTTTTAAACTTTTTTCAGAAAGTAATTGGCAATAAATAAAGAGAAATTTGAGATGGTCCATCTCTGACATTTACAGTATTAGAATTTTTGACATTTTTCTGCCTTAAAATATGGTTTCAAATACCTGGAAAAGACGTTTTTAAAGTATGTCGATAAAGAAGTTTCCGAACGTCATCAATAATCGCATATGCTGTGAATGGGAATCGAATGTGAACCGCATAGTCGGCGGGAATAAAAAATCCGCCGTTTTCCCGAATAAGCGTGATTATATATCTACGTTCTAAGTTTCAATTTTCTAGCATGAGTCGCTTTTGAGATTCAAAAATTACCACTACGCCCATACCTTCTCACCTCTATCGAAAATTTTATCTGGGATAGCACTATAGTGGCTCTATATAATCTTAGATTTTTAGGTCTTTATCCTTTACAGTTTTTGGGAAATAAAAATCAGAATTTTTTTCTTTCCACCCCCTCTTACTATTACCCCCTACACTAGCGCCCTCAACATTTTTTCTTTGTTAGAAGTTTACAGGACCTAATTTCTGTAAAATTTCCAAGATCATATCTAGTACAGCTCTTGAGATATTAAAATTTGTTTTATTTTTAAATGCCGTGCTTCACCAGCACTCTCAAAAATTTTACCAGCAATCTGTGAAAACATTGCCGCATTGCCGAAATATTGCCGCAACTAGCATGTTATTGCCCTGTATTGCTCCATTAATCGCTCAACTAGTTTTGGCAATAGTCCTCGGACAATGAATTACTTGAAAAATTGCCCGTGTAAGATCACCTTTACAGTCATAAGACTATACACACACAAATCTTCCTGTTACAATTGGTTCGAAAATTATTATAATCTAACTTAAAATTTTGTGAAATTTCTGGTCAATTACAATACTTTGTTATTAAAAAATAATAAAATAAAATATTAATAAAATATTTGAAGAATTTTCGTTTTTTTTCGGCATCTCAGGAATCACTTCTGTGAACACTCAACGAAATATACCTACTACGATTGATCGCTGCCTTGACTACGGCTATTAAGGACATGACAGTTGAAAAAACCCCATCACTAGAAAGGCCAGTTAGAAAACAGTTTTGGGCAAATTTCTTCATCGGGTTGCCTTGAATTATCATGCTTGATATCATCCATTTATCCGAAACACTCTTACCTGAACTGAATTTTATTACTGCAAATTATAACAAGATAAAGTTAACCTCATATTCAAACCAATTTCGTTGTTCACTAGGGTGTTAATTCTAGTTGCAGGTTGTTCCCATTAATATTTTGACTCTACCACTAAGTGTTCTAGATTAAGTCCAGACATTTTTAATAATAATATCTACAATGTTTCGATATTCTTGTAAGCGTAAACTTTTATGAACATTTCCGGTATAATCAAACGAAGAGAGTTATAGTCATAATTTAAAGATTTTCAAAACCAGAGTCTTTAAAAAAATATGGCAACAATTAAAGTTTTGATAGCGCCATAAATGAGGCTTGAATTTGAATAAAAGAAAGGAAACCGAATTAACACCGGCCAAGCCCAGTTTATAATCCACATCAACATTTCTTCCCACGCTGTTATATTATTTTTCATACATTTGCAATGCAAATAAAAATGTGGTTCATTTAAAGTTAATTACATTCGGGCTTTTCGACAAACACCAAGGCGCCATAATTTCGAAGGATTTTTTACCGCGTATTTGAAGCGTTAATCAGAAAAATCAATGAGACTATGTCCTATGGATTTTTCCATTCAATTCGCAACAAATTTGAACTGTCGAACAAGATACAAACAAGAATTGATGTCCACTTATCGAAAGTCAAAAATCTCATATATTTGCCAAAATCAAGAGATTCGTTGCCACACCAAAATCTTTGTAGAATTGATGAATCAAGTTTATCGTATATTTAAAAAAGCATTGAGACTTATTTTTTAATGTTTCATTTCATTCTTATGTTAGTGAAGTTTTCGCTGTCGAACACGAAATTCCCAGGGTGATTTTTGTTAATAAACATTTAAAATTAAAAATCTATGTAAATTTTGTTGAAATTTGCATACATCACAAACTTAACTTAAAAGTTAATCGAAATTTTGTTGATTGTTGAATTTTTTTTTTTTAAATCGATTTGTAATCTATTTAAAGAAAAGACTTTGTTCGGATTTCTTACGTGAAGGAAAGTCCAATGTTTTGGGATCGTAAGGAATTAAATCGAACCTTTGTATTTATTTAAATATTAACGGAAAAGCTTTATAAATGCTCAATTCAATTCGATCGGAAATCTTTTCAGATTTTAGCACCAATCCCGAAAGTTTATTTAAGATTGAATGTAAGACCGTCTGATGAATTTATTTATAACAAAACGGAAAAACGACCGAAATTATTTATTGCACATAAACAAACGAGCCAAAAGAGACAAATTGAATTCGATAGGAAACTAGATTTGCATTATAAATAATTCGAGTTATCGAAACCTCCAGCTATGCGTCAGAGTATAATTTTGCGCATATCCAGTTGATGTTATTAACATAAATTTTGGACGATGTCAGGTTATTGTGCTCGATAATGGAATAGGCGCTTTCAATTTTTTCGCCATTTTCGAAAGTGTCAAACGGAATTCATATGTCAATTTAATGGTCTCGAAAGACAACTTATCGGACGATATTTTGTCCCATTAATCTACATATCTTCATTGAAATTATAATGTTGGCGCTGTCCAATGCATGGCTTTGATGCGACAGTGAAAGCCTTTTTCGGATAATTTATTTAATATTAAATCGAAATAATTAATAACAAATCTGTTGAATGTGTTACGGTTTGCAATCGTCAATGAAAATTCTTTCGGTAGCAAATTCAAATTTGTCAGCTAGTGATGATCTGCTTCGAATTTCAATGGTAAGAAAACGATCTGCGTACTTCGAAGAATGCTCATCGTTAAGAAATTCGAGATCATTGATCACTGCCGAAATTTTATTTTAATTTCCGATCACTTTAGTTGCAATTTTTTGGAGCATTTTGTTCAGGTTTGCTTTGAAAGATAGTGCGCATCGTGGAATGTAATAAGACAATAAAGTAAAGTTGAAATCGATGGTAAATAATTGGTAGCATTTTGTCCATTTTCTTAAAACTAGTTTGAATAGCATCTACAATTCCAAAATCAAAAGAATTTGCCAAAAATCTGGACATAACTACTTTATTTCTCACTCAAAGTTTAGACTGTCGTGCATGAGACATATGAAGCGACGGTCAACTCATGCAGGATCTGCACTAAACGGTGGAATTAAAAACACTTTATTATTTTTTAATAATAAAGACTTGTGGTCGAAAAAATTTACTACCCTGAAAATTAGTATTTTCACATTTTAGGACTAGTAAGCCCCAAAGAAGCAAAAAAGATGTCCGTTTGTCCGCTGTAGACGTCTTAGCAAAAGCGTTTGAAGACACGTTACGTGATTTTTCGGCTTATGCTAGAAAGTTGAAACTTAGTACGTACCATATATGTTGATGTACTACTAGAGTAATTAAAGCAAAATAAAGTTGAAGGTGGAGTAAAAAAATGTCCGTGAGAAAGGTTTTTAGAAAATTTTTACGACTTTCGTTATATCTTTTAGACATGTCGAGTTATCATTTTAATTTTAGTTCTGCGTGCTCTTTGTATAAGCGACTAGAAAGATTTTTCCAAATTTTTCGATATCCAACATCTAAGGGGGTGTAAAGTGGTTGTGTACATTTTCACGAATTCCGATATATTTTTTAGGTCTAATGAAAAATATCACGCGTGAAATTGTGTAGGTTACATCGAAGCTGCAAAATAAAAAGTTGCAAAACCGCGAAATGCGATTTGTTTTAATAGAATCACTGTGCAGGAATAAGTTATATAGATACAAAAATGTAATAGATAAATTGAATATCAACTGCAAAAGATAAAAATTGATTGATTCCGCCGATGTTTAGAAAAAGCCGTGCAATTCATCTCGCCGTCCTTCAGGTTTCAATTTATCTGCAATTTCATACAAGATAATGAATGAAATTAACGTCTTCAGGATTTCAATTTGATTCCCATTTTACTTTATTATTTTTTAATAATATCAGCCTGAAATTCCACAAAAAATTCAAATTTGGTATTTTCACGTTTAAGGGCTAGTAGACCCCAAAAAGAAAAAAAAGTCTGTCTGTCCGCCGTACGCCGTTTGTAAACGCGTTTGAAGGTTCATATCTTACAAAAGCGTTGAGAAATTAAGTTCTCCTATTTTTCGGAGGGTAGTTTAGATGTGGAAACATTATGGGAGATGAGGGTGTGAGAGAGGAGGAGGGGGGGGGGGGCGTTTGAGATTACAAATGTTGGTGTCTATATATCAGGAATCGCATAGACTAAGAAGCTTAAACTTAGAATTTATGTGAAACTATTCCAGATATGATCTTGGAATTTATACAGGCGTTAGGTGCAGATGGTGTGGGGGTAAGACGTGAGGGTAGGAAGGGTAGCAAATTAAAAAATTGTGACTTTTATTTCTCGAGAACCGCTAAGAGCTGACGTCTGTGTAAAGCCACTATACGGGTACCGTAGTTTGGAGTAACAAAATGCGGGAATGGGGGTGTTTTTCATAACTTAGCATTGGCTTATTCTAGAAAGTTGAAACTTGGTATGAACATGTCATTTTAAGAAAAAATTTATTTGCGTCGGAGGTGTGGAAAAAATTTCCAATGAAAAGGTGGTGAATATATTTTCACGAATTTCGTCATATATTTTAGTTTACGATTTCTCGTTATTCAACCCCACGAATTCCGAAACATTTCTTTGGTCTAATAAGATATTGAATTCACTTTTACTGCTATGGACTTCATAATATGCTCATCTAAATATGAATTTCAGTACTTAGCGACATTCAACCCCTAAGGGGTGTAATAATAAGGAGGTAAGGTGGTCCCTAAGGGGAGTAAAGGGTTTGTATTTTCATGAATTGCTGTGTGTCTCATAGGTTTTATGAGATAACAAAAAAACGGTTTAAGGTTTTTCTTACATTTACCTTTAAGGGGCTATAAAGGGTACGTTCTTACGAATTCCCCAATTTCTTTGTCTCGAAGAGATCTAATATTTGTTTTTGGTTATGCGGGCGCTTAATAAATATAAGTACATTGAAATAAATATTTAACCCCTAAATGGTTGCTAAGGGGTCGCTTAAGCTTATATCTCTTAGAGCCGATGGGATGTCGTTTCAGTTTATACTTCCTCGGGCTTTTTATACAATTGTCCAAAAAATAGTTATTTCGCTATTTCACCCCCTATGTCTTTATTGAAATTGCATTTTTTTTGGGTGAAGTTCAGAACACACATGCACCGAATCTCAACATTAAACTCGTTTTAGATTTCCACTTAAAAAATAATACTGCTTAAAAAAAAATCTAGATTGAGCTTCTCTGCTTTGGTTTACCCTGCGTCTACACTGGTAATTTATCTGTCAATGGAAATGACAATTTATCTGGTAATGGGAATGGCAATATTTCCATTGCTTTAAATGTCAAATTGTAATAGGTGGGCATTTGAGTACCAGGCAATTTTTGTTTGAGCGAGTGAATTCGAAGTGTCAAGTTCTGAAGCAAAGCAAAATATCGGACATTGCATTAAAAAAACTATTGATAAGTTCAATAGTTTTCTCTTTGGTCAACTTATTTTCAGCCATTTCGTGATCAAAGCAAAAAAAACTCATTCCTACCTGTTGACAAGCGACGCTCACTTATGTCTAAAGGTGCTCTTACACGATCAATTTTTCAAGCAATTGATTGCCCGACGACTATAGCCAAAACTAGTGGAGCGATACAGTGCAATGTCATGCTAGTTGCGGCAATATTTTGGCAATGTGGCAATGTCCTCACAGGTTGCTGGTATTGCTCACCCTATATGTAGTTGCTGTATTTCCACTAACTTACAAAATTCCGAGCAATTTTCCTTGTTTGGTGATTCAATTGCCAAGTTTTGTTTTGAGTTTTGTATTTAGTTGTCAAGTTTCGTGTTAATGGCTGGAATTCAAATATTTCAAAGTTTTATTTTATGTATTAGATTTGTTTGTCAAGTTTACTTTTGTGTTGTTCATAGACTGAATTGCTCGTGTAAGCCCTTATTGCCGAACTGCTAGATATTGGTCAACATCGTTCATCACAATTCACAATTGATGAAAAGTTGATCCACATTGCCTGTTTCTATTGTTGCTATGTGTTGATTCATATTTTTGTGACTTCAAAATTGACGAATATTGCTGCAAATTGAACGTTTTTAATCGCTCGTGTAAGAGCACGTTAACGATGCATTTGCTGGCAATATTGCTCTCAAAATTGACATGGCAATGATTGCCATGGCAATGTTGAGAGCAATATTGCCATATGCGTTTGATGCATCTACACTGTCAATTTGTGTATGGCAATATTGCCGTTATTATTGCTAAAGCCAGAGAAATTGCCAGTGTAGACGCAGGGTTACATTTGCCTAAAAATTGCTCGTTAAGTTTGGTTAAATTTCGATTTCGGGATAATTAACGAGAAGGTTTTCTCGATTAAATGTGAAAGCCTTAAGCAATTTCGTTCGACCACAAAACCGAAGTTAGTACGCTTGCTGTAAAACTACTTTAAAAAAAATTAAATTATCTAGACCACTTCAAGAAAAGATAAAAGATCACAGCAACTTTACAGCTCAAACTGATCTTGTTCACATCACGACGATCGTGGCAGTGCATGCTGATGCTTTCTGACAATTAAATCGGGAAAAAAACTCTCCAAACTGAATTATTACTAAATTCACCTTCAGGCATAGAACCAATTACCTTTCGGATTAGACAGATACAGGCTACCATAATATTTCATTTGTGGACGTTAGATTTTCTGGGCGTGCTGTCATGTTTTCCTCAAATTCCAGCTGGGATTACATGCGATCGTTTGTCTTATGGTAGATTTTCGGCCAGCAATTGAAATAATCATTTCATTTTAATCGCCGAAAAGCTGTAAAATTTCTTAAGTCTTATTGTATTGAGAGCAGAATCAAAATCGAAGAAAGAAATAAATCGTAGCTTGACATTTTCGTATAATATTGAAATTGGAGAAAATTTTAAGCAAATGACCTATAAAAATGGTAATAAAATGTGATCGCGTTGGCGTTAGATTTATGCCGGCCAGACATCTATAAAATTTCAAATTTAATATAATATCACGAAGTGTGAATTTGTTTGACAACAATCCTTAATTTATTGACTTCATTCAGTCCTTGGGATAATGTTACTATTAAGTTTTATTAATAAAAGTGGGTTTTGGAAATTTCAACGACATAATCAAGGATTATGGACAGTAGAAGGCTGCCAGAGTACTTTATTGATATCAGACTAAATGATCAATTTTGAATAAAATTGCACAGAATATTGAGGTGAAACTGGCGGAACCAATATTTTCAGAAAATAAAATGTTGGTACTTTTATATACTCTTTTTTTCGAAAAAAGTCTTATAATGAAACAGTGAAGTGAGAAATGAAATACCTTTAGAATAATAAATACAAAATAAAACAGTCTTAAGAAAGGCACTTTTCTATAAAACCGAGAACATGAAATTATAAAATTTATAAAATTTGCTGACAACTCTCTAAAACTTTTTTTATTTCATCTAAGCTAATTATCAATTCCTTCTACCTACTTTAATTTCTCTTCATAATTATTTTTAATATTTGAGAAATGTAAAAAAGAAAATAAAGGGGTGGCACTCTTACCTATCATGCCGAGATGATCTTATACGAGTTTGTCCGTATTTTTAAACTGAAAATAAAAGAAACACTGAACATATTGCTTGTATCTCGCGAACGGCTTATGCTAGAAAGTTGAAATTTGACTACTAAAGGGTTATTCTATAAGTACATCAAAATTTTTGTATTTTAATACAAACGCATCCTTAAACTTTTTTGCTGATCTGTCAATATCAAAACGTCCGCCAAGGTTTACATTTTTATTGTGGTGAAGTTCACGAACGAACAACGTTTGGAAATTAACTCAATTATTCTGAGTTTTATTTAAATTCAAAATTGTTATGTCCGTATTGAATAACCCTATTAAAGCACGCTACACGAATTTTACTTTATTATTTTTTAATAATAAAGTATTGTGATCGACCTGAAATTTCCAAAAAAATTTGCTACCCTGAAATTTTGTATTTTCACATTTTGTCCGTCTGTCCGCCGTAGACGCCATCCGCCGTACTCAAAACCGTTTGAAGGCGCATAGCTCACAAACCCGTTGAGATATTAAGTTGAAATTGTTACGGTGGGTAGAATGGGTGAACCCCTACAATTGATATCTTTTTGGGTGGTGGAGGTGTAAGGGGGAGGAGGGGGGCTCGTTTTAGAGGAAAAATTTTGGTTTCTAGATCTCAGGAACAGCATTCTAAAGTCCATATCTCCTGAACCGTTGATCTCAGAAGGGTGAAACTTTCTAGTTATCTTAAGGGATACTAGGAGCGTAGGTAGACAAGGGCTACAATTTTTAAAAGGGGAATTGGAGTGCAGGGGTGGGGGTGAAACACTTTAGATTACAATATCTTCCGAACCAATTGTACCAGGAAAATGAAATTTGGTTTCTGTATATAAGATCACAAGTGGAGTCTACAGAATGTAAAAATTTTGAAAGGGGAAGTGGAGTACGAAAGTGGGGGGATAACCATTTTTAAAAAAATTTTATTTTTATATTTCAAGAACCGTACCAGATATTATCTTAGAAATTTTACAGGAGTTAGGCCCAGTGAACTTCTAGCAAGAAAAAAAATGTTAGTGGTGCTGGCGAAGGGGGTGACGGAGGGAGGGGTGGAACGAAAAGAATTCTGATTTTTACTTCTCGAAAACAGCAAAGCATAGAAAGCTAAAAATTGACGATTATATATGTAGAGTCACTGTAGAAGTATTCCAGAAAAATAAAATGTTTGATAGGGGTAGCAAGGTACGGGGGTGGGGGTGGTTTTTCATATCTCAACAACAGCGTATACTAGAAAGTTGAAACTTAGTATGTATATGTAGAAGTACTACAGGAGTAATTAAAGCAAAGTTCAAAATTTTATTGATGTACAGAGCTGGAGTAATGCGGTGTAGGTCACTATGCCAACCTAAAGAATAACCAGGAGGCTATTTGGAACGTTATTTTTTAGGTTATCAGTCGCATAGTGACCTACACCGCATCTCAGGATTAAACACGTTTCGCACTTCTACCCAAAAATTGATAAAGTTGCGCCCAGACTGTTGGCAGATTATTGTTATATCCCTTAGGTCCATCGAGATATAGAATTAAATTTTCTTTCAGGGGCTCTATAATAAATAGCTTGGATTCGTTTTACGGATTTTTCTTTACTCAACCCAAAAGGGAGTACTCAGAAGTTGAATATGTTTTCACGAACTCCGACATATTTTTAGTTCTAATGATCGCCTTAAAATTAATTTCAGACTTTTCCGATAATCAAAAGGGGCGTGAAGTGAATGTGGTTTTTACGAATTCCGATATATCTCTTAGGTCTGATGAGATATAAAACTGTTTTTGACATAAACAGGCTCTCTATATACTCGACTTTAAATCGACTTCCGAATTTTACTTTATTATTTTTTAATAATAAAGTATTGGGATCGACCTGAATTTTCCAAAAAATTTGCTACCCTGAAATTTTGTATTTTAACGTTTTAAGACTAGTAAACACTAAAAAAGAAAAAAAAAATTCCGTCTTGAAGGCGCGTAGCTCCCAAACTCGTTGAGTTATTAAGTTAAAGTTAAGTTAATTTTTATGGTGGGTTGATTGGGTCAACCCCTACGACTGTTATCTTTTGAGGTGTTGGGTGGTGAGGGTGATGAGGGTGATGATTGGTGATGAGGGAGGGATGAGCACAAATTATTTTACCTGAAGAACTTCAAGTTTTTGTGTTTTTCTTGCTATACAAATGTTGATTTTCAGAGTAAACATTTGGAGTGAGCAAACATTTCACAAAACATAAAAATGAGTGCCATTAGATTTTAGCCCCTTATTTAAAAAGTTTCATATCTGTTCAACTCTGAAAACCTAAGCTAAGCACATTGTGACGGAATTTTTTTTCACTGATATTATTTAACTGCTATTCACAACTAAATTAAAATTCACTCCTCAAAAAGTAATGCTACCAGCAGTTTTCGGAATATTTGTACATATAAAAATGAAAATTACGCTTGAGCCGTTCTTGCGATGATAAAATTGTCGATAAACAAAAAGAATGAAACATTTTTTTGGTAAAGAATCAAAAAAATGTCGATCCGTCGATCCGGATTTAAATTACCGAAGCATGGAAGCCGAAATAAGTATGCAGTAAATTAATAATGAAACTCAATTACAAAAAAGTTGAGCAACTACAAACAGAGTTTTTTTTCTGGATTGTTGGGGGCAAGTACTTTTTCTTATCCTTCTCTAAGGGCATTCTCAATCCCAATCATGCTTACAACCCTGGCCATATTCTATATGTAATTTTGGCAATAAGAAATAAGTCAAGTACTCTATTCGGCTAATTATTCATTGTCTATTTTTCTCCCGAAACAGGGCCTGGTTTATCTGAAAAGTTTGACGAAATTCTTTTTGTGGTCAAATTTGTACTATTTTGCATTCGTGATTGAGACAATCAAACAATTTATTTAGTTTTTTTTACAAACATATTCAAAACTAATTTATAAAGTTCGAGGAAAGAATTAACAATGATGTTTGAAATAAAAAAAAAATTCAGCAATGAACCAAGTATGGATTTTTGATTTATCGCATGAAGAACTAATTTTGAATCTGAATCTCGCCAATCGCAATTTATCATCGGGCAATTAATGAACACGACAATAATTTTAGCAAACAAATTAATACAATGGTTTTTGCCCTCGATACAAGAGTGTGACAAATGTTACTTGGCTGCAAGTGATTTATTGGCCAACCAATTTTTATTACTTATATTTATTTTCTTATTTTACTCTTATGGCTAATTGGATGACAATAAATTAAATTCGTGTTTGTTTTTATTTCATATTATTTATTTCTTATTTTAACCTTGCTTATTTCATTTCTGATGGATTGGCACAAACTTTTCGGAAATCTTGATTTTAACACGCGATCAATTTGTTTTGGGTCTCACTCAAAAGTAACAACACCTAAAAGCCGAAATTAGTCAAGCAGCGCAACAAGTTTGAGCTTAAGATCAAAGGGTAACGATTTCGAGAAGATAAGAAATAAATGGATCAGTTGAGTCATAAGATAGTTTCGTCGTAAAAATGGCTCAGTTCTAAGACGTTTTGACGAGGAAACTTGATGACAATAATAACGATTTGAAGTTGTTTTTTATTCGTCTGGTTAATGCCGATATAATGGTTATTGTACTATTAACGCGACTGTTCAGATCTTCATGAGTATGGCAGTTAATAAAAAAGCCGAAATTCTCCTTAGAGCATCAGTGGATGGATCACCATTAAAAGTATCTCAAGTGTGCTACATACTCGTACTTTAGGCATGCGGCTTTAATAGATTGTCTTGCATTCCGGAATCGAATAGCGCCAAAGTGATGGTCTTCATAATCCAATTAAAATTATATTACACGCAGCCGTAAGTACGATTAAGGCCCTCTTTCGGATTTGACTACATACGAGTAGTTCATAAAAACGACATAATTAAATGATGAAAACGCTCGACTCGACTATGCCAGAATGTGAACTAGTTGGTTACTGAAGTATCTTAAAGATGCTAAAAGCCTTTATTGCATTTGAAAGGTAATTTGGCAATTACCGTTTTGCTTGGAGAATGCGTCTACAGTTAAGTTAAGATATTTCAGGTGTTTGTCCTGTTCTTTCTTCAAAAATAAAGTATCTTAACAGTATAAAGATTGTGATTTAAAACAAAACGACAAAAGTTGGAAAATGTGGAATCGAATACAATCATTGGATCGAATGGGGTTTGGAAGGAAAAGAAATTCGCAAACGATGGCAGTTTTCAACCTACGCAAAACCAAATCAATTCATAAGACGGATAAGTTCGATTAAGATAAATTGGCCTGTCTTTCACTAAGATGAAGAAATCTCTAAGATCAAGAAATGTTAACCTACACTCTAAAAACAGTTTGTAAAAATACTCTGTCTTTAAAGCAAAAAGAAGTGGAAAAATACACAATCTATGTAATTGTACGTATTATTGACGTATAATAGTTTTTTAGCGCACAAATAGGTAATATTACAGAGTAAGGTGGACAATTACATCTATTTTGTTCTGTAAAAAGAGTAAATTTAGGCGTCAATAAAGTAAAATCAGGCTTAGTGTAATTTTACTTTAAATACTGTGTAATATTACGCCAGAATAAACTAGTTCGCGAAAATTTATTTCATCATTTCATTCCACTTAGCGTCGTCAGATTTGTTAAATCAGACAAATGTTTTTGTGCAATATTTGTAAATTAGTTTTCGAATCAGTAACCGTAATATCATTGTCAACGCAATTCAATTTAATACAGTACATGTATTGTGAAATTAAGTTTTTAATTTATAATTTTACCGTATAATTACAAATATGAATTAAGTGAAGGATTTTCCCCTATAGTAAAACGCGAATTTTACACAAAAAGTTTGTAATAATTGCATTTTCTGTGTAATAATTACGCCACTTATGTCTATTGATTACGCAGCTATTGTGAAATGATTACATCACTGATGTGTATTGATTACGCATATGTTGCGTAATTCATCATCAATGGCGCGACAGCCCAAGTCGGGCCCTGACCTCCTGAATGTTATGTAATTATTACAACTTATTGTGTAATTAGAGGGAAAAATTACACAAATAAGTTGAAATAAGATGTGCAATTTTTACAACTTATTCGTGTAATTTTCCGTCTAATTACACATGCATGTAATTTTACCATTATTATCGATGAAAAACAATTGCCAACTATAATAATGGTAAATTTACTCCAATATTTCTTAGAGTGTAATATTCGGCTGCAATTAGTGAACAGAACAATATTCACCAGAAGCTCACCAGTGGCAAACATTCGTCACCGGTTGTGGGAGGTCTAAAATTACATTTGAATGAATAGTACCTATCGTACATCACGTATACATATATGTTTCACTTTCAGTTCACCTAGATGATTCACTTACGAGTAAGGAAATAGAACGGTTAGTGATTCACATAAGAATCGTAAGTGAAATTCTATGTGAAAAGGCATATACTTCACCTAGATGAATCGTTAGTGATTCTATTGTGATACTTTGATATTTTTCACAAAATAAATCGTAAAAAAACAAATCAATTCATAAGACTGACAAGTTTGTTCATTTGTATAGATTTTCTTTTTTTCTTTTTTCGATTAACCCTTCGTGGTCACATCTTTGTATTTAATATCGGTGGTCACACTGGGTCGATTCTACCCTGTCAAAAAGTTCAAAACGGTATTGTGGCCAAACTATCCGTTCGAAGGGGGTAAAAAAATTACAGAACATGCTGTGAACGTTCTAGAGGAAAAAATTTATTTATAAGAAATAAAATAGCGACATGTTAAACAATTTTCATGAAGAGGTGAAAACGTAAAAAAGACACTTTTTTCGCAAAAAAAAATTATATAATAGCTTCGTCAATGTTTTTTCATAAAATTTTGAAATTTCACTTCTTAGATATTCTGCTTCTGGAGAAAAATGAAATAGTAGCAAGGTGCGCGTTCCAAGAAAGGTATTTATTCCGATATATGAAGAGGGTCCATTTTACGCCCAAAAGTTGTTCGTCGGGTCGGTTCTAACCAGTGTGACAACGAAGGGTTAAGATAAATCGGCCAGTCTTTCACTAAGATGAAGAAATCTCTAAGATCAAGAAATGTTTGCCTAATATTTAGCTGCAGTTAGTAAACAGAACAATATTACACAATAAATAAAACGTACAGTGATTCACATAAGAATCGTAAGTGAAATTATATGTGAAAAAACATATACTTCACCTAAATGAATCGTTAGTGATTCTATTTGGTATTTTTTGAGATTTTGCACGAAATAATTCTTAAAAAAACAAATCAATTCATAGGACTGACAAGTTTGTTAATTTGTGCAGATTTTATTTTTTTTTCGTTTTCAAAGAAAAATTAGCCTGTCTTTCAATAAGACGAAGAAATCTCTAGGATCAAGAAATGTTTACCTAATATTCGGGTGCAGTTAGTAAATAGAAAAATATTCACCAGAAGCTCACCAGCGGCAAACATTCGTCACCGGTTGAGGGTGCTCTAAAAATGCATTTGAATGAAGAGTACTCAACATTATATCATGTATAGATGCTTCACTTTTGGTTCACATAGCTGATTAATTTATGAGTAAGAAAAGAGAACGTACAGTGATTCACATAAGAATCGTAAGTGAAATTATATGTTAAAAAACATACTGCAGTCACGATCGGCTGCAAGCCAATCGTATAATACTCTAGATGAATGCTGAACTCCGATTTATATTGTAGTTGGGGTAAAGTAGAATTACGTGTGTGCATGTGGTATGTCCTTTATTAAGGACTCCCATTTGATTGCTATTCAAAACAAAAAGACAGTATTCTGTGTTTAATTTCATATCTTGAACTGGGTAAGTCATCGAAAAAAAATGTCCTTTTTGAAGGACTTTCACATGGGAGGTGCAGGAAGGACTCACTTGATTTCTTACATATTTATCCCTTTCCTAGGAACCATTTAAAAATGAACGTGTACAAAATTTCAAACTCGTAGCTTGAAGCGTTCAAAAGTTATCGAAAAATATTGTTGAGCACGTGTCTTAAGGACATTTTGTATGGCAGCTACCAGAAGGAGTAAAAGGATTTCGCTGATTAGTAAACTCGAACTTCGTTTTTACTCAAAACTAATTTGTACAAAATTTCCAATTCATAGCTAAAAGATTACTTGAGTTATAGTAAGTTCCGTAAATTAAGTCAATACATTGTGACAGGATATTTGTACGGCAGCTACACGAAGGACTAATAGGATTTTCTTCATAATCATATATTTAGCTACAACTATTGGAAAAATAACACATACAAAATTTCAATGTCGTAGCTTAAACCTTTCTGAAGTTATCGGCTAATATTCTTGAACACGTGTTTTAAGGACATTTTGTATGGCAGCTACCCGAAGGAGTAGGACGATTTTGCCCGTTAACGAACTTAGCCTTACAAATTCAACCAAACATCCAGATTCAAAATTTCAAGATCCTAGGTGAAGGCGTTCTTGAGTTATCGTGCTAACGGACAGACGGACGGACGGACTGACGGACGGACGGACGGACGTCAGGCGGATTTGAGGTTTTTGGCCACAAATAAACAAAAAATAATATATAACTTTTTTTCGTCCGAGGCTTGGTTCTATGCGTTACAAACTTTTGGGCTGGATTAAACTTATAATACTCTATATGATTTCATCTAGAGTATAAACATATAGTTCACATAGATGAATCGTTAGTGATTCTATTGTGATACTTTGGTATTTTTTTTAGAAGAAAGTAAAAAAAGATATCGATTCATAAGACTGACAAGTTTGTTGATTTGTGCAAATTTTCCTTTTTTTTCTTTTCCGATTAAGATAAATTAGGCTGTCTTTCACGAAAGTCCCTAAATGTTTGCCTAATATTTAACTGCAATTAGTAAACAGAACAATATTCACCAGGAGCTCACCAGCGGCAAACATCTGTCACCGGTTGAAGGTGCTCTAAAATTACATTTGAATGAATAGTACTCAACATATATCACGTATACGTAGATATTTCACTTTTGGTTCACCTAGTTGATTTATTTACTAGTAAGAAAATAGAACGCTCAGTGATTCACAAAAGAATCATAAGTGAAATTATGTGTGAAAAAACATAGACTTCACCTAGATGAATCGTTAGTGATTCTATTGTGTTCTATTGGTATTTTTTGAGATTTTTCCACAAAATAAATCGTTAAACAATAAATCAATTCATGAGACAGACAAGTTTGTTCATTTATACAGATTTTCTTTTTTTCCTATTTCGATTAAAATAAATTGGCCTGTCTTTCACTAAGGTGAAGAAATTTGTAAGATCAAGAAATGTTTACCTAATATTCGGCTGCAATTAGTAAACAGAACAATATTTACCAGAAGCAGCGGCAAACATTCGTCACCGGTTGAGGGTGCTCTAAAATTGCATTTGAATTAATAGTACTCAACATATATCATGTATACCATGATAGATGCTTCACTTTTGGTTCACATAGTTGATTTATTTACGAGTAATAAAATAGAACGTACAGTGATTCACATAAGAATCGTAAGTAAAATTACATGTGAAAAAACATATATATAGTTCACATAGATGAATCGTTAGTGATTCTATTATGATGCTTTGGTATTTTTTGAGATGTTTCCACATATTATATCGAAGCGAAATTTTACGAACTGAAATTTGTTAGAATCTGTAAATCTGGAGAATTTAATTTAAAAGTATTCGCCCTATTTGCATTTCGATTGACTATGAATTACAGTCAGTCGAGATGAAAAGAAGATTCTGTCGTTTTCACGGACGTCAGTTACACCAGTCCTACTTTATTTTGTTCAACTTAAATGAAAACCACTCCTCATCTTAATTCAAAACCTGATTGCAAATTAACAGCCACATCTTCAAAAATCAAACATAATTTAATTTAATTTTTCAGGTACAACAGGTGAAGGTGATCAAGGTCAAATTGTGCAAAAAAAAACCGCCATCATCATGAAGGCGTCTCCACCTGTAATTTATGGCGATTCATGTCGATATTATCGAACTTTGACAGATGCCTAAAATACAATCGATCGATTGATCGATAAATGGAGATGATGCCGAAGGAAACGAAGGCGAGTGAAAAAAAAGCACCACTCTAAGATCTTCATAATAAAATTGTCTGATGAAGTCATTGTGTCGTCGATTTTATTCTCGAAAAAATTCATTCATCACCATGTACCAACAAAATAATATTTTATATGATGTGTGTACATTTACATATATTACGAGTTTTATGAATATGGCGGGCACTTGTTCGCCGATAGCCTTATCTGAGATCTTCAAGTGTCGTCACTCTTCTTGGGCCAATCTGTAGTTTCGATGACGATGATGGTGATGGGATGCCATTCATCACAAAATTTTCTCGAGTTGATTTGTCTTGTCACTGAATGGCTAAGGAGAGAGACCTCTTAGGGTCTTAGGAGGTTATCACTTGAAGAACTCGACAATTTTTATGAATATGAAATGCACGATCGGTCCAGTGACAGGCTTTACTTTTTATCGTCAGATTTGTTGTTTTTTTAAAAAAATATTATATTTTGTCGGTCAGTATAACAGATGACCTCCATTCAAAATCTCTTGATAGTAGCAATCTAATGGTGGCTTTAGTGTTGAAAATGTAAATGATTAGGGGTATTCGATTTGTCGCACTTGTGTTTTACTTCTTGCGTTGTTTCTTTTATTTTTCTGTCTTGATCTTGATATAAACAGTTTCGAATCAAGGACAAATGACGCAGATTTAAAACGATTTACAAGTTATTTATACGTTCAATTGAGACGGTGAAAAAGCGTGTTACAACGCCAAGTTTTGTCCAGATATTTTTGAATAATTTTTGATATGCCCTACAATGAGTCGGAAACAAATGGTATTTTTGGTTAATTTTCGGAAAAGGATAGTTGATTTGTAGTCGTTTTAAATAAATTTAAATATAATTTTTCTTGCTTACATCCGTTTAACTGGAAAAATAGATCGTTGATCTTATTTTTTTTTCAATATTTGAAAAGGTTTTTGTCTCCTTTCATACGAGTGTAAATTTAATGCTCTAGCATAAGAACTTTTGTAGTTATTCACCTTTAATCTTAATCATTTTCGGCAGGAGATGGGGGAGAGTTTTAGACGGAAAATTTTGGATTCTGGATCTCAGCAACCGCTTACGCAATGAGGTTGAATTTATATGGAGCTATAGTAGTGGAGTCGTAAAAAAATAGTTGTTATTATTGAGGTACTATGGTACGTGGATGGGGGTGTTTTTCCTACCTATAGAACAGGTTATGCCAGAAAGTTGAAACTTAGTGTGTATATGTATACATCTAATAGAAAAGTAATTTAGATGAAACAATTTTCAAATATCTATTGGCGTACAGAATGCCCCCCACAATGATCAGTGAAAACGGAATGCATATATTTTCACGAATTTTGTCATATCTCTTAAGTCTTCCGAAATATTGAATTCATTTTTATTTTACGGATTCTTAATATTAATACCTAGAAAGCGTTTTCAGGATTTTTCGAAATTTGACACTAAGTGGGTGTAAAGGGGTTGTATACGTTTTCACGAATTCAGCTATATTCCTCGGTTTTGATAGATATCGAATAACTTTTTACTTCCACGTGCTCGTTTTGTAGTCGCCTAAAACCCTTTTTCAAGAATTTTTTTCTTTTTGAACCCCTAAAAGTGTATAAAAAGTGCCATCTTTTTTCCACGAATTCCGTTATATCTCTTAGGAGTGATAAGATATTGAATTGGTTTTTATTTCCTCAAATTTTTTTAGGGTTTTGGATATTCAATCCTCAAGTGGATGTAAGTGGGTTAGATTCGTTTGCACAATTTTTACCATATCTCTTGGGTTTGATAAAATTTCAAATTGGCTTTAACTTCTACAGAGTTTTTGTTTAGTAGCCTACAAACCGATTTTAGGATTTTCTTATATCCAACCACAATTCGGTTTGAAGGGGTTACATATATTTTCACAAATTCCAACATATTTCTTAGACCTGATGATATATCGAATTGATTTTTATTTCCCAAGGCTTCCTATATAATCGCCAAAAAGATAATTTCAAGATTTCTAGATAGAGAGTTGCATACTTTTCACAGTTTTCGACATATTTCTCAGGTTAGATGAGATATCAGATTGATTTTTAATTCCACCGTGTTTTTATTTAATTATTTCACGATTTTTTGATATTCAACCTCCAAGGGGTGCAAAGGGGTTGCACATATATTCATAATTTTTGCCCTTAGTTCTGATCATCTCAGCGGAACTAAGGGATGGCAAAAATATACACAGTAAAAAAAATACATTGAATTTTACATCTTTGGATAGTAGGCAAATATGCCACACCTTTTCAAATAAATTTACATGGGGATGTAATAGTCAATTTGAATGTAATATTCAATTTTCGGTCAGTAAATTGCAATTTGCAATCAGTAAACTTCAACTTCGAAAGCAGCAAATTCACTGGATATTCTCTTGAATTTAGACTCTAAAAAAGTATGAAATTGGCACTCTTTAAGATACACTTATTTCTACTTCTAATATTATT
This sequence comes from Beris morrisii, assembly GCA_951812415.1. NCBI lineage: Eukaryota > Metazoa > Arthropoda > Insecta > Diptera > Stratiomyidae > Beris > Beris morrisii. The sequence goes on along the minus strand of OX638312.1, from coordinate 111,969,921 downwards.
TCTTACTTACTTACTCTTAATAAAATTTTTGGCTGTAGGTTGAATCGAACCAACGATCAATTCTAGGTAGGTTCGGCGCCGTAGCTACTGCTCCACCAAAGGCGTTTCATTTTCATTTTAGTAGAAAACAAAATTGAACGATGCGTCCAACTTCGTGGTTTTATATATTACATGCTTTTCGTCGTAAAATTTAAATAGTTAAGTAGAATTACACGAAAAAGAACGTATTTTCCAATTCATATATAAATATAGTTAATTTTACACGAAATGTTACGTGCTTTTGTGAGCCGTTTAATGTAAATTGTAGGGTTCAGTTAAAAAGTATATGAATAATTTACTAATACCAGAAATTTTATGTAAAAGTGATTGAAATACTTGAAAAAATTAAATATACTTGAAATTTTAACTAAAAATTGGATTGAGAATTCAATTTTTTTAAGACTGTATACAATTGGTTATTACTTCTACGCAGTTAAATTTTTTTACAACATTAAATGTTGGCAACTAGGATATTGTAAATTTACATGTCTTAAAAACACTTACATTCCACTGTAAAATTAAATTTCGGAAATGTAATAAATACATACATGTCTCTGTAAAATCATATTTCTAATATTATGACATATGTAATTTTACAATTTGGAAGGTAAAATTACCTTCTGTGAGATAATTTATAATACCAGTCATATATGTAACTTTACCACTTAAAGAATAAATTCTACAAGTAGCCTCATGGAAAACTACATTACTATTTGTAAATTAATTTACATAATACTTAATGTAAATCGAAAGTTTTAAAAGTAAAATCTAAAATTAAGATATAACGGAACGTAAAATTTCACGAACTAAGAACAAATTTAATCTTTATCGTGCCCGTGGTATGTTTTTTAATATATTTTTTTTTTTAAAAACACTTCAGCGAGAAGAACAATAGGATTTCAATTAAACTGTTACACTTATTTGTAATAAATAAAAGACGTAATTTATTGTAAATAAACAAGAACGGGGTTTTATATCCAAACAAGTTATTTTATTTATCAAAAATATAAAAAGCAATAGAATTACAAAAATAAACGTTTTCATTATAAATAAGATGATGTAGCATTTAAACTAAATCAGGCAGTTATAACCTACTAATTATAAAATACCAATCGCGATGTTTACTTAGCAATGTTTGCACAAGAAATGATAAATCGAAGCACGTTTGCATCATCTCCATTTATTTACAGCATAGCGATATGTAAAATTCCATTGACAAGTATCGACTGCCGTTTCGACCCTTAATTTTATTTTTTACATGTAATCATTTTATTTATCCATGTTTTAAAATGCAGTTTTCCGTACGAGTTATTGTAATTTTTACCTCTTTGTTATTTTACATAGTATTTCATGTAAAAAACTTAATTACATATTGGTAACCGAGTTTATACATGAATTAGGTAATTTTACCTATGATATGGGGATAATTTTATTACATTAATGATGTAAAATTAAAATCATTTTTACCGAGTACGAGCATTTCCTGTAATGGTCTAGATACGATTTTTTGGAATTCAACCTCAAAGGGTGTGTAACGGGGACGCTTACGTTTTCACAAATTTTTTGTATCGGATGAGATATCAAATTGCTTTTTATGCAATCGCCTAAAAACCTATTACACAATTTTGCGGAATTTTACTTGTGTATTTGAGTGATAAAAAAACCTCAATTTTTAGTAAGTAAATAGGTTTTAAATACAGATTCAAATAACACGATATTTTGGAATTAATTTAAATTGGGAACGGTACAGCAATATCGTTTAGTAATATTACATTTTGGGTTGGATTCAATAAATTTGGAATAATAAGCCCCTTTCTATTGATTTTAGTTACACTTTATTAAAAAAAAATAATTCCTTAACTGAAGAAGTATTTTTACTAAAATGCGGATGAGTTGTAAGGTAGTTAATGTTAAGGTAATGCGATAAACTCACTTTAGAATTAAAGCTTTATCGAATGGAATTTTACAACGCTTAGAACAAAATTGTCATCAAAGATCAAGTTTTTAAGATATACGACCGCGAAAAGTTTTTTTCTCTATAATGCCATAAAAACAGCAAGTATTTTACCTCAGGGTAGATTAGGTTATGGTGGCAGCCATTCTTCTATGGATCGACTTACTTAGACCATTAGGGAGGTCCTTTGTATTTCCAAGGCAAAAAAATGTTTCAAAATTTTACATCTTCAAAACGGGACGTATGGATGTTTTGTCCAGCATATTAAGTTTTGCAACATATATCCCATTCCTAACTTTATAACAATACAATAATAGTGTTTTTTCCTCATTTTTTTAATAAGCTTAGTTAAAAATAAAGTGTAATAATCAACCCACGATTTCCCTTGTTTGTATAGTTTCTTCAAAGCGTATTCCTTAAGCTAATACAATTTTGTTGACTATTATCAAGGACTTTTCGTGAATTAAAAAAACTTCCCCTAAGTTTAAAATTATGCGTAGTGTTCCAAGCCAATATTATTCGAAACTAATGCGAGTCGAATTGAAAGTTCGAAACGCACAACGCAATAAAATCACAATTGTATGACATTGCTAACCTTATCCCTTCCCATACACCACTATTTAAATATATCCGACAAAATGTCTACAGAAAGTATCCCTTCTCTTAATTTGTACGTTATATCCTTAAACTCATATACAAAAAATTACCCAATCGAAACACTTAATTTTATTTTAGCGCGTATCCTTTTTTTATAATCTAATTAAATTCAAAGGGTCCTTTTTTTTGAACGGGTTGAATTTCGTACAAAAAATGTTCTACAGACTGGGTACATTTTTTTCTCTTTGATTTTCCTTATATGCAGATCAGTTTTTTACCGGACTTTGTTACACGATTCCACGACGGCAAAGTAACCCGGAAGGACACCTGGCTGCAAGGATTCGTGATGTTTTTTATCTACTTGGATATTTTTTTAAGCTTGCCATGTAGATTATATCTACTAGTAGTTGTTTGCTGATGTTCAAGCGAGTTAATTAATTTAGGATGCTCTTATAGGGACATACAAGAAAAAAAATTAAGAATATATTTTGAGACAAAAAAGTGTTTAGTTTGTAAATGGACTTATATCCGTTAAGCATTGTGATAATAAAGAAGGATTTTAATCCCATTTAAAGTTGTATAACAGTGTGAACTGTTTTGGAATCAGTATTTAATGAACTTTTTTACATTTGAGATATGAGCAGTTTTTTTGGCCTTTTTATATGATGGCTTACCATACCATTTACAATATTTTTTATACATGAAATTAATAAAATCAACCTGAAATTAAAAAAAACTGCTATCATTAAATTTTATAATTTCACGTTTCAGGGTTAGAACACTCAAAACAAAGGCTAACATTGGGGACAGTTGGAAGAAGGATGGTGGAGAAGCAAAATACTATGATTTTTATATCTTAAAAAACGCTGTAAGTTGATAACAACATTGTCTTAAAAAAAATTGAATTTTCCATCCAATTTTTACTTGAAATTTCCAGTATATTTCATTTTAACACATTTTAATCACTTTTACACGAAATCACTTTTATTCATGTACTTTTCAATTGAACCCTACAATTTACAAGAAAAGACTCACAAAAGTACGCACTATTTCGTGTAAAATTATCTATATTTATATTATATGAATTGAAAATTACGTTCTTTTTCGTGTAATTCTACTTATCTATTTAAATTTTATGACGAAAAACATGTAATATATGAAACCACAAAGTTCAACGCTTCGTTTGAACTTGTTTTCTACTAAAATGAAAATGAAACTCCTTTGGTGGCGCGGTGGCTACGCGCGTTAAATCTACGCAGTAAAACCAGAATTGATCGCGGATTCGATTCCTACATACAGCCAAGGGTTTTATGAATAGTAAGTAAGTAAGAAATAATATTAGGAGTAGAAATGAGTGTATCTTGAAGAGTGCTAACTATTCACTTTTTAGAGTATAAACTCAAAAGAATATCCATTGAATTTGCTGCTTTCGAAGTTGAAATTTACTGATTGCAAATTTAAATTTACTGACCGAAAATTGAATATTACATTCAAATTACTTTAATATAGATGTAAGATTCAATGGATTTTTTTACTATGTACATAAGGCTATGGTAGCGGCACGATCTAAATATATAATTGTTGATAGCTTACTATGTTGTGGGGGTATTTTTTAAGACACGAAAACGGATTATTATAGAAAGTAGAAATTTTGCAAGTGTACCTATATATACTACAAAAGTGCCAACAGTTTGGCGCAACTTTGTAATTTCTTGGGTAGAAGTCCGGAACGCGTTTAATGCTGAGATGCTGTGTAGGTTACTATGCGATTGATAACCTGAAAAATACCGGTCCATATAGCCTCCTGTGTATTCTAATTCCTCCCCACCTCAAAGTTACCACTTGTAGGGGTTCACCCACCAAACAAATTTTAACTTAATATCTCAACGGGCTTGTGAGATATGCGCCTTCAAACGCTTTTGCTTACAGCGTCTACGGCGGACAGACGGAAATTTTTTTGATTTTGTGAAGTTGACTAGTCCTAAAACGTATAAATAGAAATTTTCAGGGTAGCAATTTTTTTTTGGTTTCTAGGTCATTTAAAATACTTTATTACTAAAAAATAATAGAGCAAAATTTACAACTTTGCATTGCTGTACGAAGTTGGGACAAAAAAAAGGGCGGTGAAAAGGAACTACACATATTTTCACGAATTTCGTCATATTTCTTATGTCTTCTATAATAAAGATAAAGGCATGGCAACCGTTCTAGGAATTTTTTATATTCAACCCCTAAAGGGTTGTAAAGGGTTTTCTTAGGTTTTTACGAATTCCACCATATCTCTTAAGTCTGATGAGATAACAAACTGGCTTTAAGATGTAATAACAACACATAGGATTAAGATTAATCGCATAAAAATTAATTTCAGAATTTTTCAACAGTCAACCCCTAAGGGATTAAAAGATTTGTGTAAATTTTCACGAATTTCATTATGGTTCTGATGAGATACTGACTAGGTTATTACTTCCACGGAATTTTAATTTTTTTTATATGATTAATGTTGTAAGTTGTATCTTACAGCGAGTTATTCCATTGCAAAATTAACATTATTAAGCTATTTTTAAATATTGATACTGAAAAAAATCTGCCAACAGTCTGGGAGTAACTTTATTATTTTCGGGAAGTCCGGAACATGTTTAATGCTCAGTTGCGGTGTCAACCTAAAAAATAACGTTCCAAAGAGCCTCCTTCGTTCCGAACTTCTAACCAAACAATAATAAAGTTGCGTCCAGACTGTTTTCAGATTTTTTATTAACGTATTTTTTTCAAGAATATAGGGTAAAAAATATTGACATAACCTTTAGGGGTTGAATATAAAAAATTCTGAAACCGGTTTTTAGTGATTGTTAGAAAGCCCGTTTAAGAAAACAAAACAATTTGATATCTTATCTGACCAAGTGATATGTCGGAATTTGGAAAAAAACTTATACAATTATTTAGGGGTGCACTCAGAGAAAAATCGGTTATAATGTTAATAACTGTCACTTATTAACATATGAAAACGGAGAAAAATACAAAAAAATTCTAGAATACTTAAAATCAAAAACTTATACTTTAATTCCAATTAAGAAGTTATTGATTATAGGTAATATGAAAGAATAGCTAGTTATAGTATAAATGTTTTTCGGATTAATATTTGTTGTTGTTTATATACATATAATCAATTACAAGTTTATTCGTTAATAACAAATTAGTTCTTGCATTTACTGATTTTTATAACTTACTTATAGAATCAATAACTATTGTTATTAATTTGCTGTTTAAATTAATAGATTTTCGGTGTAGATCATTTATCGCACAGATGTTGAACGCGTCGGTTTGTGTAACATATGAAACCAAAATTCTGTGTACCCATTTGCTTAGAGGTTTATAATATTGTAGTCTGTGCGAAATTAAATCGCAAATTTTTGAAAATTTCAGTGCCAGTGAAAGTTACACTTTTGTTCTCTAAGATTCGGAGACAATAAATTTACACGCAATAAACGTAAATGATACCGAAAACTTTGAAGCTGTTGATGAATTATCGAGTTTGGTGGTTGGCCAGTAGGGATTTGACGAATCACTATTAAATATTTTAAAATGTACAATTTTTAAAAATATGCATATTGCCTATAACAGATTACATTTACTTTATATGCATTTAGATGGGACTTGGCACCGGGCAACAGGCACTCAAAGCTTTTTATGCCAAAACACTCGGAAAAAAGAACATCTGATTATCTAAAATTAAGCAGATATCAGACTCGAATCTTAGTGGGAGCTCTGACTGGACATTGTCACATGAGGAAGCATCTCAATAGGATTGGTCTCTCTGAGACTAAAATTTGCAGAATATGCAACGAAACACCAGAGCACATCCTCTGTGAATGTGAGGGTTTAATTCGCAAAAGGCTTCGTCACTTCGGTCAGGGTTTCATGGACCCATCGGAATTCCTGACCATTCCTCTTCGCAAAATACTAGGCTAATCAAACCGGGGGGACGTCACATTAAGCCCAACTATGGCTGCAGTGACAGAGGTTAACCACACCAACCCCTATTTCCAAATCTAATGTAATGCTTTTAGATAACAAAATAACAATAGAGCGTGTAATTCGGGAATTGCGGTAAAGTGTTCAAAAGAGGATATTTCCTTACAATTTCAAAATTAAACAAAATATATTGTCAAGAAATTTTAGATTTAATTTTGCATAACGAAAAGTTTTATATTATTTGCGTAGAATTTGAAACGCTTTACTTTGATGATAAACATTATCAAGCTTATATAGTTGGTAATATGATAAGCAATTGCACAATTATTGAAGCAAATTCGCTTAAGGGACCTCCGCTACACTTGTGTAGTTTAAACAATGGATTAAAATCCTTAAGACTTAAGTACATATAGTTTATATATATTTTATAATTAAAATTAAAAATCAATAAATGTTTATAAACTTACAAAATCAAACTTTATTTCTTGTAAAAGCACTGGCAAGTGGATGATAATTATGAATTTTACTTAATATCCATTTTATGCTTAAGTGGTAATATATAGGATAGCAAAGCAGGTAACTCACTGGTACAGAAATACTCGAATACGTAGGTATATATTTTTTTAATTACATGTTTACAGTTTGTTGAATTAATAACTACTTTATTCAAACATCTTTAATAAAATATAAAACTCCTAATCATCGCACAATAATATTGTTATTGAAATGTGTTATTGATATACAATTAAAAAGCATATGAAAATAATAACTTCTTTATTAAAACACTTTTATAACTTTCAATCTAACAAACAATATTACAGTTCTTGAAATGATAAAACAAAAATTAACAATAACTGAAAAACTATAAAGTTAATAACTTTTTATAACTCAGTTAATGACCCAAAACTGTATCGAATTGATACAGAAAATTATTGATTTGGAGTATAAAATTTATTGAAACCAATGAATCATTCCTCTGAGTGTGGAATATCGCAAAATCTCGAAAACAAAATTTTAGTTCATTATATATACAGTAATTTGAAGTAAAAGCGAATTCGATCTCATTAAATCTAAAGGATTTGTCGGAATTTGTGAAAACTTGAACAATACTTTACACCCCCCGGGGACTTGACATCGAAAAATGCTTAAATCCGTTTTTCCCAGATTATATTTAAAGCCCTAGAAATTAAAGTGAATTCGATATCTCATTACACCCAAGAAATATATCGAAATTCGTGAAAATGTACACAGCCATTTTACATCCCCTTAGGAGTTGGATATCGAAAAATTTGGAAAAACGTTTCTAGGCGCTTATATAAGGGCACGTAGAAGTAAAATTAATTTTATAGCTCGAGATGCCTAAGATATATAACGAAATTCGTGAAAATTTGGAAAAACCGTTTTTCAGGGACATTTTTTTTACTCCACCTTTGTACGCTAATAGAATTCTAAATTTTTTTGTCAACTTGAAATTTCAACAGGTTGCTGAGCTACACCCTTTCAACAGCTTTTGTGTACGACGTCTACAGCGGACAAACGGACAAACGGACAAACGGGCATTTTTTTGTAATTTCAAGTCGATCACAATAAATAATTCTATGTACGAAATTCTGTAAATAGACACAAAAATTTCTTTGATCTAATATTTGCAGATTTTGCAATTCAAAATTTCGTACAAAACTGCGATGAGCATGGGTTAACTGTTTTCTAACTTCGTATTTATCGAAATACAATATAAAATTTTACAATAAGTTCTATTATGAAAAACCCTGAAAATTTTAATAACAATCGCAATGGCATCGAACCAAATCGACTGCAAAAGAAAGCAATCCGTCTTACGACACAAAAAGAAAGGGTTCACACCAATAAAGACGAATATTATAATCGCATAACTGTCGTATTCGAGGAAGTTATGAGACCCCTCTTTTCGGGTTACAACTGAAATTTTTTTGAGTTATGCGCCGATAATATTCGAATAAAAACAGGAAGGGCGCGTTGCACATATGCGAAAATCAATTCGTGCACACGTCATAAGGGGTTGCAAAAAAGAAAAAAAGGAAACCAAAACTAAACACAATGCCAAAATCGAACAATCTCCAGAAAGGACTAACAGAAGGGTTAGCCATTATCCGATGTTGTTATTACATCTTAACGTGATTTAGATCTTAGGTTTTTTTCAAGATCGATTTATCCCGTCTTCTAATCGGGGGTAATCGAAAAACCAGGTAGGGGAGGAAAGTCAAGATCGTGTGCCGATTCGCACACAAAAGACAACAATGCAATTTTATTTCTCGGGGACGAAAATAGAAAGTAGGGAAGACTTTTATTGTATTGTCCTTCGGAGAGTAGGCAAAGGATTGCGATACATCATAATCTAGAATAGAAGAACATCTTGGCAAAATCTTTAAATTTTTTTTTATCGGAATAATTGATGATAGCCGATTGAATGTGTCTTTTTTTCTGGTTGATTGAGGACAATGGTAAAAAAGACCGATTGTGTGGTTAGAGAAGAGAAGGTCGAATGTCATCGAAGCTATAAAGGTGTCAGCGAAATTGTTACCTTTTTATAGATTTTTTTCTAACATGGATAGGTGTTTTGTCAGTTTGAAGCTGACATTTTTTACAGAGCAATAATTCCAATAATTTCTGGTTCGATCGTACAATTATATCCACACCTTGTGGATTCTACTAGAAAAGTAGCTAGTCTGATTGAATTTAAAAGGCTACTTAACCCTTAGTAAACGTACGGAATCAATTTTCGTATAGTAAAAACGACCTTCCAATTCTGATAATTTTAAAGTACATTTGTTATAGAGCTAACAAAAATTGTAAACTTTACCACTTAGCAGCAAAACACACATACCTTTTACTGTAATATTGACGATACGTCCCGTGGATTTGGTGGTTTAATGATGTAAATTTACAATAAAAACTGTAATTTACCATTTCGGCAACAAGCATTATATAGTTTATAAATCGCAAATGTAACTATTTTTTCGTACAATAAATATAAGATATTTGGTAGAATATATAGTTGTTTTTACCTATACATTGTACTGGGAATAGCGGCTATAGTAGGTATGTACACAGTAAAAAAAATCCATTGAATTTTACATCTTTTGGGTAGTAGGCAAATATGCCACACCTTCTCAAGTAAATTTGCATTGGGATATAATAGTCAATTTGAATGTAATTTTCCATTTTCGCTCAGTAAATTTCATTTTGCGATCAGTAAATTTCAACTTCGAAAGCAGCAAATTCATTGGATATTCTCTAAAAAAAGTGAATAATTAGCACTCTTTTAGATACACTTATTTCTACTTCTAATATTATTTCTAACTTACTTACTATTCATAAAACCCTTGGCTGTAGGTAGAAATCGAACCCGCGATCAATTATGGTTTGGTGCACAAAGCCACTGCGCCACCGAAGGCGTTTCATTTTCATTTCAGTAGAAAACAATATCGAACGAAGCGTCCATCTTCGTGGTTTCATATATTACATGTTTTTCGTCGTAAAATTCAAATAGATAAGTAGAATTACACGAAAAAGAACGTAATTTCCAATTCATATACATATAAATATGATTAATTTTACACAAAATGTTGCGTAATTTCCGTATAAATTTTACGGTTCAGTTAAAAAGTACATGAATAATTTACTAGTACCAGTAATTTCGTGTAAAAGTGATTGAAATGTGTACTTTTACTTGATAAAATGAAATATACCGGAAATTGGTAATAAAAATTGGATTGAAAATTAAATTTTTTTAAAACAGTGTAGGTGTACTGGAAATTTCTTCAGAATTAAATCAATTGCAATAAAGAACATCTCGCCTAATTTATAGATTAATTAAAAATGAATTATTAGTTGCTATACGAAAACTAAATGGTCTAAGTGCGAAAATGATATTTATTGCAGTAGCAGTGTTGAAAAAAATATGACTAAAACCAAATTACAAACGTAACGTACAAACATTTAATTTTTGTTTCGGAACAGTATCTTTAGTACTAAAGTTTTTATCTATTGGTTAATTCTACTTGTACGTAAGAACTTTACACCTCGTAATTTATTAGTTTACACAATAGTTCCGTTAAAATTTTAGGTCTATCATCTTAATTAAATACTCGTCTGACAACCGAATTTCATAAATCCTGATCCTGTTTTAGTAAAGATGGGTCAAATCAGCAATTTTCTGTATTACGTACAAGTTGATACTGAATCTTTTGTGGACCTGATACCTTTCGCACCTGATACTTTAATCGATACTTTTTGCTTTTGAATCTTTTTGTTCTTGAAGCTTTTTATTCTTAATAGTTTTTGTATTTGACACTTTTTGTACCTGAGACTTTTTGAATTTGATTCTTTTAGTACCTGCGACATTTTTGAAATTAAATTTTTTTGTATCTACTATTAGTTTTTGATACTCTTTGTACTTATTACTTTTAGTATGCGAGCCCTTTTGTACTTGGCACTTTTTATACTTTAGACTTTTTAAAGTTGATACTTTCTGTATGAGATATTTTGCACTTGATACTTTTTATACCGGATACCATTTCTTTCTGACATTTTTTGTACTTGGGATTTTTCGCTAGACTTTTTGTATTTGGCACTTTTTCCTGAGATTTTTTGTCTATTAGATTTGGAGCACGACACTTTTTTTACTTGCTACTTTTTGTACTTGAAACTTTTTGCATCTGATACTCTTTTCAAATACTTAATCTCTTTAGAACCTTATATTTTTGGTACTTGGCTTTTTTGTGACAATTTTTGTACTCACTTTTCGATCCTGAGATTTTTGTAACTTAGACTTTCTGTATCTGATACTCTTTGTAGTTAATACCTTTGCTACTTTTTGTTCTAGATATTTCTTGTATTTTATATTTTTTGTATCTGAAACTTTTTGTACTTAACACTTTTTGTACCTGAGACTATCTGATACATTTTGAAAATCATTTTTGTTTTTGTTCTTGATACTTTTTGTTCTTGATACTTTTTGTTCTTGATACTTTTTGTTCTTGATACTTTTTGTTCTTGATAATTTTTGTATCTGAGACCTTTGAATTTGGCACTTTTTATACCTGAAACTTTTTGAATTTGATTCCTTTTGTACCTGACATATTTTTGAAATAAATACTTTTTCTACCTCCTTTTTGTTTTTGATACACTTTGTACTTATTACTTTTAGTATTTGAGTCTTTTCGTACTTTGCACTTTTTGTACCTGAGACTTTTTAAACTTGATACTTTTCGTACCTCAGATATTTTGTACTTGATACTTTTTGTACCTGATATTTTTTCTTTCTTGATATCTTTTGTATTTGAGATTTTTCGCTAGACTTTTTGTATTTGGCACTTTTTTCTGAGACTTTTTGTCTGGGAGTTTCGGAGCTTTTGCACCCGAGACTTTTGTACTTGCTATTTTTTGTACCTGAAACTTTTCGTATCTGATACTATTTGTACTTAATCCCTTTTGTACCTTACATTTTTGTACTTAATACTTTTTTTTATCTGGCAATTTTTGTACTCAATTTTTTTTCCTGATATTTTTGTAACTTAGACTTTCTGTATCTGATACTCTTTGTACTTATTACCACTTCTTGTTCTAGATATTTTTTGTAGCTGAAACTTTTTGTTCTAGATATTTTTTGTAGCTGAAACTTTTTGTACCTAACATTTTTTGTACCTGAGACTACCTGATACTTTTTGTTCCTCATTCATTTTGCACTTTAAATTAATTTTTGTATCTGATACTTTTTCTTTCTTGATATTTTTTGTACTTGAGATTTTTCGCTATACTTTTGTATTTGGCTCTTTTTCCTGAGATCTTTTGCCTGGGAGTTTTGGAGCTTATTATTTTTGCATCCGACACTTTTTGTACTTGCTACTTCTTGTGCCTGAAACTTTTCGTATCTGATACTCTTTCTACTTAACCTCTTTAGTACCTTATATTTTTTGTACTCGGCTTTTTTTGTGACAATTTTGGTACTCACTTTTCGTTCCTGAGATTTTTCTAACTTAGACTTTCTGTATCTGATACTCTTTGTACTTAATACCTTTGCAACTTTTTGTTCTAGATATTTTTTGTATTTGCTGTAGCTGAAACTTTTTATAGTTAACATTTTTTGTACCTGCGACTACCTGATACATTTTGAAAATAATTTTTGTACCTGAGACTTTTTGAACTTGACACTTTAGTGCCTGATACTCTTTCCATCTGGTACTCTGTGCACTTAATACTTTTGGTACTTGATACTTTTTGAACTTAATATTTTGTGTTCCAGATCCATTTTGTTCTTAATACTTGTTGTACCTGATACTTTTATACTTGACACTTTTTGTACCTAAAACTTTTGTACCTGGTACTAATTGTTTTGGACACTTTTCGTACTTGATATTTCTTGTACCTGATAGTACTGAGCCTATTCCATGTATCATGCAAATGGTTCTTCAGTGACTGGTTTCTTTTTTCTCCGCAGGTGAGTAGAGTATGGCATGTATCCATGAAGCACATGAGTAATGTCACTCTTACTTCCATATATTGTTCCATTTCATTTCAAATTGATATTTTCCTTTTAATCTTGCAGCAAAGCGTAGCTAACGTTTATATTATTTCGAGTTGTTGATACAAAATTTACCTGATATATTTTGGTTTGTATCAGTTTCCAGTATCGATACCCGATAGAAAGTATCAGATTGATACAACGTTACCCATTCCTTTATTTTAGTTTTAATACAGTTTGTTAGTTCGGTTGATACCAATTTTTATGCAAGACTCGATAGTTAGCAAAAGATTGCCAGCTTGTTGTAGTTTTCAAAATGCGCTTACATTTCTAATATGGCATTTGTGATCTGGGTAGTGTATTGTCATATAGGCTTCAAATCTGTTGTCTAAAAACATTATACTTAAATAGTGCAGTGCTGACACTTAGCCAGAAGCGGGTTTCTTCTCCTCAACTAAAGGAGGTCGAACTGGAGTTGAACAGCCGTCAAGAAAACTATTTTTTAATAGCAACTTCATTACGAAAAATTTTTTGTCAAACGGAAACACTTTGAACCCCATCACCTTTCTCACACTCCGTCCGCAAAGGAAATCTGAAACATATGCACCAGCCTTTCAATCCGCGCTTGTTAAGACCCCCGTCGAAATAACTCCGCATCAAATCTCATCTTATCGCGGAACTAAAGTCACCATCATCCACGCATCTTCTTAACATTTTCGACAGATGGGAACAATTTTTTCCAATTTTAGGCCTAGGTATCTGCAATCATGTGATGCACAAGTGCATTCGACTTACGAACGATTCCTTTAAATTTTTAAGGATATCTCGTCGACTGTCTAGGGAATTCAAATAAACGGAAATGTCAGGACTAATTTACAAAATACTTTCAAAACAGGAGAAACGGCATGCGAGTCATGCAACAAGCACTTTGTGGTCTGTTTATTGGACATATGTGAAAGGTTCAAATCGGCTGTCACACATGGTGAGGAGGTGAGGTGATACGCCGAAAGAACATGCCCATTCCAGCTAAGACGGTAGATGCAAATCAGTGAGCTTCTCATTACATAAATAACGTAAATATGACTCTAATACGTTCTAATATACAACGCGACCAGGTAGCACATTCCACAAAAGACGAATGATCTTTTTGACACTTTTATCACGGACAAGATATCAAAGATCGTCTTCCATCCACGATTCGCTTTAAATTAGGTTTTTTTTAAATTAATTACTCCGCACGACGAAACCCATACTTTTAGTAGCATCCGGGACGTATCCAATCAGTTGCCGAAGATCTAAATCAAAAATCCAGTTGCCACGATATTGGTGAAAGCTTAGAAAGACCTCGTCCAACGCTCTGACACGTTACTTTGCCTTCTGTGGACTTCACAGTCTAGAGAATAAGAAAAGACGAAACTAAGATCACCTTTAGTGTACCGGTAAATATTAAGAATTCTAAAGGTATTCTAACCTTCATCAAAAGATCAATCAAAAGTGGACATTTGGAAGATCACGAAATTATTTTTGCTCCCTGTTGCCTCTGGAATTAGTAGTAACTGCAATTATTATTAATTTTTTGACCAGGAAGAACGAGTTGAAGATTCCAAGGCGATACCAACCAGCTTTCAACTGAAATAAGAAATATTTCTTGATTGCGTCTTTAAAATCCAGTAGTGGTGTTGGTAGTGGCGTCTACCTCTGGAATTACTTGTAAAGTCTTTAGCAGGGGCATATTTTCTGGTCTGGTAATTAATCAAAGATATCATGAATCCGGTGGTTTCGGATCATCCTTTTTTTTTTCTTAGATTTTTGGATTTTTTTCTTGGGCCGTAATATGGTGGAGCGTTAAATTCATGCTTCGTGCCTAATATTCGGATTTATCTATTGGAATAATTTATTCAAAACATGTGTACCTGCCTTGTTAATGATCTACTGTCGGATAGTGAGTCGGTGTCTTGACCAGCTTTATAAAGGTAATTCGGAGGCAATGGCAAATAATAACAACATCTTATGGGGTAAAAGTGAAATCCTAAATTTGAATTTAAATTCTTCGGGTGCATAAGATCTGAACATGATTTATTGCATTAAAACGAATTTGGGAAAAGAAATATACAAGTGAAAGGCACCATCAAGTCGCAATGTATTTAAAAGAAATTCTCTCTCTGAGCCCAGTCTAAGACAAAAAATAATAAAATTTTATTTTACAAATTCGACCATTTTGTGGTTACAATGAAAACCCTTTGATTGGGACTTTGAAAAATGGCGCTTATTCCTAATTTTTTGCGAATAACTAATTTTCGCGGCACCTAAGTGCAAGGAGACCATACAATTTCATATAGTTTGACTTTTTATTGAACCTGCCACGACTTATAACTCCAGAGGGTGAATTTTTGGAGGCATCACCAATTTTTGCAAAGAAGAGCTCGGATTCACTCATTTTTCTCAAAAATAAACACTTTACCTACTCTTACATGAAAAATGCAAAAACTGCAATAGGTAGAAAATATAATTGCCCACAAAACATGTTTTTATTGAAGGTAATACGACTCATGGTTCTGGAATAATGTGCATGTAAAATTTTAAAATCAATTTTGATTGTCAAATTTTACCGTTCAAAAATCAGTCAGAAATGGGTTGTCCTCCACAAAAATAGATTGAAATCAAATAGTAAAAAAATAAATTTCCCTTATTGGAGTGCATGATTCGTACTTATACCACGTCCTAAAGTTTACTTAGTTTATTTAGGTTGGTTTGAAGTTTACATACACAGCAAAAAAAATCAATTGAATTTTACATCATTTGGATAGTAGGCAAAAATGTCACACCTTTTCAAGTCAATTTACATTGGGATGTAACAGTCAATTTGAATGTAATTTTCAATTTTCGCTCAGTAAATTCCCTTCTAACCTTAGATATAAAACTCATAAAGCGTGACCTCATATTCTCAAGATGTCTTTATATTGAACCATCCCGACATCTTGTATATTTGCATGAACATTTTTTTAAAAAAATGTTATTTGAAAACATTAAGTTTTTATTATCCAATAAAAAAGATTTAACTCAACTCTCTCAATAACTTCGTCAGCTGCCGTAAAAGTAGGCGAGCTAAGCCAAAAGTTTTCTACGCGTGACATCAAAAAACTTGTATAACTACACAGTTAAACAATCCATTGAATTTTACGTCTTTTGGATAGTAGACAAATATGCCAACCTTTTCAAGTAAATTTGCATTGCGATTTAATAGTCAATTTGAAAGTAATTTTCAATTTTCGCTCAGTAAATTTCAATTTGCAATCAGTAAATTTTAACTTCGAAAGCAGCAAATTCACTGGATATTTTCTTGAATTTACACTCTGAAAAAGTGTATAATTAGCACTCTTTTACGATACACTTATTTCTACTTCTAATAATATTTCTTACTTACGTACTCTTAATAAAACCGTGGCAGTCCGATCGCCTTCTAAAACCTTTTTTTGGTATTATAAAATCTTAATTTTTTCCCTTCTATTCTAAGGGAAGTTAATTGAAACCGCATAATTAATTCAAAAGCTTTATTAATTTAACCGGAACGATTTCATTAATTAAGGAATTTTTTTTTAAGGAAGTGTAAATAATACCGTTCATTAGTTATTTTACCAATAATTGTTCAACTAGTAACAGAATTTATTAAATCGAATTCGTTTTATTGTTTTCAATTAAAATTAAACCCGGAATATCGTTTTATTGAAATTTAGATTAAAAGTATTTTGTTTATTAAATATATAGTCGAAGTAAAAAATTTCATTATTGACTCGAATTTAAATACCAAATTAAATTATAATAAGTAATGTGAAATTAATATGTAATAAGAAGACTGACAAAAAACAATTATTTAATTAACTCTCAAACCCTGGATATTTTCTTCAGAGAAATAAACTGAGTTGGACGAAACTTATGTAGAGGAGTAGAAAAAGTAAAGGTTAAAGAATTTTTGAAATCCAAACGGATTTAAAAGAAAAGCCCATTTTCTTGTAATATTTTTTGCACAAATCCTTTTAAGACAGTATTAGGAACGATTTTTGGATACGTAAAATTTTTTTAGATATCAAAATATCAGGACTATAACGACATAAGTTTCATAAGCATGAAACGTTTTACAGAAAGTGATTTCTCTTCTTAGTTCAACTTTATTAAGAAAAAAAGAATTGCACAAATGGTTTGTATTCAAGGCAGAATAACTTTGAAAAAATTCAAGGTGCAGGAATAATTGGACCAACGTACAAAAGTTGACAAAATATGTTCTAATAATCAAAAAAAAATTGCCAAAAAATTTTTAATTGGAGATATGGCGACCCCGACTAAGTGTTTTTCCTCCGTTTTTTGAGCCAAACAACACGTGTATCACTCTTTCTTTTATAACAATTTACACTTTACTAGAAAATATGTTGAACAGTAATTAAGACTAACAAAATTTCCAAGAAAATTCATTATTAATAATTTAAATTCAATTAAAAAGTGGGCAACAAAAGATGTTTCAAGAAATATGTTAAATTTTAATTTTTTTGTTCGATTTTCCTTTTAAAAAATATAAAATATTGACACAACTTTGACGTAGTCATCTTTTTAAAACTTATAGTGATTGATATCGTCTTCTTTTTTGAATTTAGTTCATATTTTTAGAATGGACAAATTTTTTTTTCAAGGGTAACGATTTTGTTCTATCTATCTCAAAATACGGTTTTTATTTTTATACATTTTATAGGTTATACTGTTTTACAAAACATTCCAAAAACTTAACTTGGGTCAAAAAAATCGAAGAACATCAGTGCTTCTCAATTACTTTATAGAGAAAGGGTCATTCCATCCAGAATCGCCAAAAGTGTGACCTTACCATCGCCTATTCTTTTGAAAATTTTTGTACTTGAAGAACTAGTGAAAAAAAAATATAATTTTAATTTTTTGTTTCTATCTCATTTTTTTGTTAGTTATAGTATGTTAAAGATTTCGCAAAAAAAATTTCCGAGTTCTCTCTGAAAATTCATATCTCTGGTAATTTTTATCCTAGAATAATAAAGTAGGACTTATTTTAAAGTTTGTTGTTTAAAAGTTGTCGCAATATAAAAAAATACGAATACAAATTATCCTTGAATTTTTTTTCAAGGATAACGATCTTATCCTTTATCCTTGTATATCTCAAAATCAGTTTTTTTTAGGGTGATCTGAATGGGATCGGGGTCAAATCAGTGCTTCTCAATTATGTTATAGAAAAATTACAATTATAACATAATTGAAAGGCACTGATGTTCTTCGATTTTTTTGACCCCGATCCCATTGAGATCCCAAGCTAATTTTGTGTTGTAATGTTTTGTAAAACAGTACAACCTACAAAATGTTAAAAAATAAAAAATAAAACAAAAACTGATTTTGAGATATTCAAAGATAAAGGACAAAATCGTTATCCTTGAAAAAAAAATTTTATGGATAATTTTTATTCGTATTACTTTATTATTTTAATAATAAAGTATTGTTATCGATTTTTAAAAAAAAAAAATGTGCTACCCTGAAAATTTTTTTTCCACGTTTCATTACTAATAGACACCAAAAAAGCAAAAAAAAATTTCAGTCCGTCTGTGCGCCGTCCGCTGTACGCCGTCCGCCGTACGCTAAACGTTTGAAAGCTTATAGTTCTCAAACTCTTTGAGCTATTAAGTTAAATTTTTTTTGTTGGTAGACTGAGCAGACCCCTTCAAGTAGCCACGTTTTGAGCGGTGGGGGTGTGAGGGGGGAGGTGGGGGAAGCGTTTTAGACGAAAAATTTTGGTTTCTAGATCTCAGTAACCGCATAGGCTTGGAGGCTGAAACTTTGAACTTATATAGAGCATCAATAGTGGACCCATTTGCAAAAAAAAAATATAATATGGGTAAAGGGGTTTGGGAGTGGGGGGAATAATAATGCGTCCGAAATGCTCGAAAGCCGAGATCGAGACATTCTAAAATTCATATCTCCTAATCGGTTAATGTCACGAAATTAGAACTTAATGAACATCTGTGTGTATACTAGGAGAATAGATCCGAAACAAATTTTTGAGAGGGGGCAGTGACGTCCGGGGGTGGGGGTTGAAAAACTTTAGATTACGATATCTCACGAACGCATTGTACTAGAGAAATAAAATTTGGTTTCTGTATAAATGTTGACAAATAAGGTTTGCTGAAAGTAAAATTTTTTACGAGGGCGGAGGAACATGGAAGTGGAGGGGGTAAGAATTTTTTTAAAAAATCACGTCTCATATCTCAAGAACGGTGTAAGATAGATGCTTAAAATTTTTACCAGAGGTAGGCCTAATAGACCTCCAGCAGAAAAAAAATGGATGAGGGTGTAGAGGGTAAAGGTGGGGGAGGGTGAAAAGTTAAAAGTTCAGATTTTTATATCTCGAGAACCTATAACAATATAAAGCTGAAACTTGGTATTTAGATAGAACTGTAGTAGTAGCATGTTGGAAAAATATAATTTTTTATAGGGATACTGAGGTACGGGGTTGGGGGGTGTTTTTCCTAACTATAGAACGGCTTATGCTAGAAAGTTGAAATTCGATACGTATATGTAAATCAACTAGAAAAGTAATTTTGATTAAAAAAAATTCAAATATCCATTGCCATTCGGAAGTGGGGCTAAAAAAATTATCAGTGAAAATGGAATGCATATATTTTCACGATTTTCGTCATATCTATTAGGTCTTTCGAAATATTGAATTCATTTTTTTTCCACGGGTTCTTCATATAAATACCTAGAAAGTATTTTCAGGATTTTTTAAAATTGGACCCCCAAGGTGGTGTAAAGTAGATTATACAGTTTCACGAATTCAGCCGTATCCCTCTGGTCTGATTAGATATCGAATAACTTTTTACTTCCAAAGGCTTATTTAATAATCACCTAAAACTTGTTTTCAAGGTTTTTCCTTTTTCAACCCCTAAGAGTGTAAAAACGGGTTGAACACGTTTTCACGAATTCCGTCATATCTCTTAGGAGTGATAAGACATCGGATTGGTTTTCACTTCCTCGGGCTTTCTTTATATATATCTAAAAACCCATTTCAGGATTTTTGGATATTCAATATTTCTAGTTCTAATGAGATATCGAACTCATTTTTACTTCCTAAGGCTTCTTACATAATCTTCAAAAAGTTGATTTCAGGATGTTTGTTATTCAACTCCAATAGGACGTAAGGCTTTCGACATATTTCTCAGGATTGATAAGATATTAGATTGGTTTGCACTTCCACAGACTTTTTATATAATCGTCTTCAAATGCATTTCCGATTTCATGTAATGGCCCGAAACCAAATCACGAAAAACCTTGTAATGGCGTAACAACTGATATTATACTAGGACTAGATCTCGTCCCGGTGTATGACCCAATTATGTAATTCATATGTTATATGAGGCAGCGGCGTAAGTATTCTAGCGCGACCCCATTTTAACCGCATCCCGAACTTTTTTTTGTGTTTTCAGTCACATAGTAACCTGCACTGCATCTCAGAATTAAACTCGTTCCAAACTTCTACCCAAAAAATAATAAATTTGCGCCCAGACTGTTGGCAGATTTTTTTTTTATATGAGTGGTTCAGTGGAAGAGTTGCATAACCAACAATGCTGCGAAATGAGACATCGGACTCTAAACTGAGACGTACGAGTAATTTGAAAAATTATTCTCAAAAAGAAATAATTTCTATTTTGTTATATTGTCAAGCAATGTATACTAATGGTATGGTGAATAAATAAGTTTGGAACACAAAGATATGGTTATTGTTGTCAAACTGAAAAAGCCTAAGCATCAACAAATTCAATGTGGCCTAGGCAACTAACTCTTCCACTCAATCCCTCATATTGCGACAACCTCCCCCTTTAAAATAAGCCCTATTTTATTATTCTAGGATAAAAATGACCAGAGATATGAATTTTCAAAGAGGACTCGGACACCATTTTTGCGAAAACTTTAACATATTATAACTAACAAAAAAAATTAGATAGAAACAAAAAAATGAAATTATAATTTTTTTTCACTAGTTCTTCAATTACAACAATTTTCGAAAGAATCGGAGATGGTAAGGTCACAACTTTGGCGATTCTTGATGAAATTAACCCTTATGTATGACACATTTTTTAGGGTTCAAACGCAAGTCCTTCTATACGACGTTTACATGTTGTCTAATTTCTGAAAGAAATGGGCGATTTGCTTCAAATCCAATGATAAATATATTTTTAAAAAATTTTATATTTCCAGAACAAAATAGAAAATGGCAATTAAATTCTTTATTAATTTCGTTATGTGAATTTTTTCATGTACGAGTAGCTAAATTATTTTTTAAGAAAAATTCTAGAGAAGCAGCTCGTTTTCGTAAAATTGAAAAAAAAACTTGGAATCTATTAGTCGTAGAAGGTTTAAGAAAAACGCAAATTACGGAAAATTGTATGCTCTACAAATTTCATCTAAGTTATTACTTTCTTATTTTTTAATAACAAAGTATTGTGTATTGTTGTGATCGACCAGAAATTTAAAAAAAATTTGCTACTCTGACATTTTGTATTTTCACGTGAAAAACTTTGGATAACAAAATCTTCCGAACCAATTACACAATTTGAGCCTACTGAATGTAAACTTTTGAAGAGGGAGGTGGAGCGCGAAAGTCGGGGGTAGCAATTTAAAAAAAAAATAAATTTTCTCAAAAACCGTACCAGATATGATCTTCAAAATTTTACAGGAGTTGGAGTCAGTAGACCTCTAGTAGGGAAACATTTTGGAGGTATGGGTATTTGGGGGTGTAGGTGTTGGAGGTGATGGTGGAAGGGGGTAGAAAGGAAAACATTCTGATTTTTAATTCTCGAAAACCGCAATGAATAGAAAGCTAAAAATTAACGACTATATAGAGCCACTAAAGAGATACCCTAGAAAATAAAATTAAATTTTGATAGGGGTAGAAAGATATGGGGGTGAGTGGTGGTTTCTTATATCTCAGAAACGGTTTATGCTAGAAAGTTGAAACTTCGTACGTTCAAAAAAGTTGAGATTATTGGTGATTATTGGTACTTAGGTTGAACAACAAAATATCCGTGAATCCACATTTTCACGAATTTCGTTAAAACTTTTAGACATGTCGAGCTATCAAAGCAATTTTACTTACAATTTTACTTCTGCGGGATCTTCATATAAGTGCCTAGAAACGACCTTTCAAATTTTCTGATATCTAACCCCTAAGGGGGCGCAAAGTGGTAGTGTACATATTTACGAATTCCGATATATTTCTTAGGTCTATTGAGATTTGGAATTCACTTTCAATTCTAAAAGTTCTAAACATAGTCATAGCATAGCATAGAAAAAACCGATCTAAGTATTTTTCAATATTAAACCCTCTGGGGGTGTAAGGTATTGTTCAAGTTTTCACGAATTCCGAAAGTCTTTTAGGTTTAATGTGATCGAATTCGTTTTTATTTCTATAGAATCTTCTATTGATAAAAAAATATGTAAATAAATAAAAGGCTACTTGGAACGTTATTTTTTAGGTTGTCAGTTGCATAGTAACCTACATCGCTTCTCATCATTAAACGCGTTTCGGACTTCAACCTAAGAAATAATAAAGTTGCGCCCAGACTGTTGGCAGATTTTTTTGCTTCAAACTGCCGCGGAAATGACATACAGTCAAATACTTTTAAGTCGGAACTCAATAAGTCGAATTTTCGGGATTTATTGACATTTTGATTAAGCTTCATTTATGATCATAAATAATTACTAATTATTCTCTAAGTTGAACTCTATGTTATTCACACACATTAACAATTTGTGTTGCAGTGGTTAGTCTATATTCACAAAAACAGATACTATTCGAGGACTCAACCTTAGCGTTTTATTTGGACTTGAGGTAGGACGAATTTGTTAATTAAATTTTAATTTTACTTAAATTTTAATTTGGGAGCTAAAGTTGTCTTATTTCTTTATTAACTTAGCTACCAGGCAACTTATTATCAAGCGTTCTTGAAATGTAAGATATAAACATTTGTTTTTTTTACCTTTTATTGCTTTTGTAAATCTCAGGTTGAATAAATCGATTGAGATAGATAATCTCAGAATATTGTGAATGGTACGGTTGGTTTAAATTTTTTCGCTGATTTCGATAAACTTAACGGAATTAATTTCACAGAATTCGGATTTGTGTTTGGAAATTTGTGTGACAGGATTTGACATACGAGCAGATTTTAATTTTTATGCCAGTGAATTAGTAGTTCAAACTAAATTTCATTCATCAGCGCCATCTGTTTGTCGAAATTTTAGTGAAGAACATATTAACTCAGAAGATCGCGATATTCTATCCAAATTACTGTTTTCATAGACTTTGTCATAATCAAGCCAGATCCAACACGGTTTTACTTTTGTAATATAACCATGTTTCACTTCTGGAAGCCTTTTAAATCTCTCCATAGTTTAAAAAGATCACCTAAAATAGTAGACTTAAATTAAATCTAATTACTTACTCTACTTTACTCTGGACATAGCTACGATGGATAAATAAAAATATGAATTGTGTTTACGTTTCTTTTTTGGTGTCCATTTTAAGATTGTCTAATTTTTGAACAATTTTTTAGATCGATTACATTTACTTAAATTTAAAAAAATCTAGTAATTCAATTGAATTTATGTCCACGGAATAAATAGAGCCATCAAAAAAATCATAATTTCATAATAAGTAATTATCAATGAGCAATATAAGGAGCATTAAAAAACTATTACTTCGAATTGGTTGCAGTACTTTAGAAGACGAAAATGACTATTTCAAAGCATAAGTCGGTGAAGAATTAAAAAAATATTATTCTTTAATTTTTTATTGCTAAGTTTTAAAAATTTAAATACTTATCTCTTCCATAAATAATATATAAAAAAAAATAAATAGAGTCCATATTGATTTGTTTTAAACCAGTTTAACAGCTTCTGTTTTATTTTAGTTGCATACGAAATTTTTGTTCTTATTGATAGAAGATATTTTAGCGGTAATATTCAAGTCCAATTAGTTTAATCTTTTTCTTTGAGCTCTTCAAATCTTGTCCGAAACGAATCGAATAAATTTCATTGAAGATTGTTTTGATATGTCAAAACATGGTAATGAAAGCGGTGATCGCATCATTCGCGTCTTATACTAAATATCAATAAATAGAAAAACCATTAGTAACAAACAAAAAAAAGACACAACTAAGTGAATGTAAGTCTATGACAAGTGGTTTGAATTAATTAAAACAGAGTTTTATGTAAAGTCTGATGAGATTGTTTTTGTTCAAACAAGATGAATTCAAAAATACACCAATAAATCATCAAGATTAAAGATTTTATCTAATTCATGAATGCAAAAATTTATTAGCAATAAATATGGTTCTTTTGAGTTGCTAAGATTTTACAAAGCTATTCAACTTAGCTGAAAGGTTTTTGAATTATCAGTCATATGACTGGGTCAAATGGGAAGGGCAACAAATTTTTTTTATAAAAAATTAATTTAAAATGCGAAATTATTTTGTCCAAAGAAGGCTCTAAATTATCGAGGGCAGTCGCTCAATTGAATGTCGAAATGATCTGGTTGTAAAACAAAATTCTACGGACTACAACTGATGCCAATTTATACAAGACTGTCTGAATTCAGTAGATAAATATTACTATTTCTATTTTATTTTTATTTTTTTAAAATATTCATTATTTTATATATTATATAATATTGACAGACGGAGAAGACGCAGCTCTGATTTGATAACAAGTGAAAAACTTCGCTGCAAAAGGCTACTTATGGATGGTGTGAAATTTAAAAATTTAAAAAATTCAATCTATCTTTGATGCAAAACAAAATCTTGAAATCATACACAGAGCTTATAGGAGCATAGCTAAGAATACTAGAATTTCCCGACAGTATTTAAAAAACTAAAGTAAAATATTGTATTTCAGGAATAGCCATTGATTAAACCAAAGAAGCAATTTGCTATCTTTTATACAATTTGGTTTCATTTGAATAAGTATAGTCTCTAAATGGAAGAATCCTTAAAAAGAGAGATGCATAATTTCTCAAATTTTTGCAGTTTTTTTTCAGAAACTTCACAAAAATTTTATTATTATTCCTAGTGATTAAATCTGTAAAACTTAAAATTTAGTTGTTATAATTAATTGAGAAATATGTACCACATGCGAAATTTAATTTTAATTTCAAATAAAGAAATTGCACACTTAAAGGAAAGTTGTGATAGTATAAAAAAAATGTTTTATTATCAAATAAAAATAAAAATTTCGATTAAATTTTGGACAAAGCTGATGTACGAGTAGACACTTTATTTATAGATTATTTTATTGTAAGGAAAAAAAATATGAAAGCCTTATGTAATGGACGCTTGATAGTAAAACAGGATTTTTAATTTTTGTCAATACAACAAATTTTGATATAAAAATAGGAATTGGGGCTTTGTAATGTATTAGGTCGTGGTTCGAGAAGCAATAAGGCTTCTACAGGTTCTGCTAATAAATAAATAATATAATAATGTATTTTTCTGATTCGATATCTAATCAGACCGGAGGGATACGGCTGAATTCGTGAAAATGTATACAACCTCTTTACACCACCTTTGCGGTCGAATTTAAAAAAATCCTGAAAACACTTTCTAGGCATTTATATGAAGAATCCGTACAATAAAAATGAATTCAATATTTGGAAAGACCTAATAGATATGACGGAAATCGTGAAAATATACAGGGTGGCCCATAAGTCACGTCGGGGTTTGATAACTTTTTTATTTATTTTATTTCCATTTCTTTTACTTTAGAAATTAAAATAAATAGTTTGAAAACTTACAATGGAAAAATTCGGTACTTTACAACGCACCAAAATCATTCAGCTTTACTTTAAAAACCATATTTCAATTGTTAGAAGTCAGCGACCATTTTTCCGAAAATGACAATGGTGATGCAGTGACCGTAAATGGAGAACGATATCGGGCCATGTTTGAGCATTTTGTAAGACCTGCAGTAGAGAATAGATCTAGAATGTAGTTTCAGCAAGATTGTGCGACTTGCCATACAGCTGAAGCCACACTGCAAGTTTTAAGGACCATTTTTGGTGAACAATTAATTTCGAGAAGATGTGCAGTAGATTGTCCGCCGCGGTCTCCAGATCTCACGGCTCCTGACTTCTTCATATGGGGATACCTGAAAGAAAGAGTGTTCGTGAATAAACCTAAGACAATTTCACAACTAAAGGAAAACATTTGTGCAGAAATTAGGGCACTAAAGCCACATACACTAACATCTGTTATGAACCATGCCATCGAAAGACCTCATCAGTGCGAATTCAAAAAGGAAGACGTTTAAAATATGTTATCGAAAGATAACTATTCATAATGTAAAAAAATCTTCAAGATGTCTTCTTTTTTATAAGCCATAAATGAATAAAAAATGTTAAGAATCAAAGAAATATTAACTAAGTAAAACCCCATCGACTTCCACTTATGGGCCACTCTGTATGTATTCCGTTTTCTCTGGTAATTTCTTTTGCCCCCCTTCCAAACGCCAGCGGATATTTGATTTTTTTTAATCAATATTACTTTTCTAGTTGATTTACATATATGTACCGAGTTCCAACTTTCTAGCATAAGCCGTTCTATAGTTAGGAAAAACATTCACCACTCCCCCACTTTTAGAAAAATTCTTATCCCCTCCACTTCCATGCTCCAAATCCCTCTTAAAAAATTTTGCTTTCATCAAACTTCATTTGTCAACCTTTATACAGAAACCGAATTTTATTTTTCTAGTGCAATTGGTTCGTAAGATATCGTAATCTAAAGTTTTTTACCCCCCACCCCTGCACGCCACTGCCACACTCAAAAATTTGTTTCCAATCTATTCTCCTAGTATACCTACAGATGTTCAGTAAGTTTTAATTGCATGACATTAACCGTTTAGGAGATTTGAATTTTAGAATGTCTCGATCTCGGCTTTCGAGCGTTTCGGACGCATTTTTATTCCCCTCACTCCCACACTCCTTCAAACATATCAAAAAAAATAAGTTCCGTTTTTTATATCTCGAGAACCTATAATGATATCAAACTGAAACTTAATATTTGGATAGACATGTAGTAGTACCTAGCATGTAGGAAAAATATAATTTTTTATAGGGGTAGTATGGTACGGGGGTGGGGGGTGTTTTTCTTATCTATAGAACGGCTTACGCTACAAAGTTGAAACTTGGTATGTATATGTAAATCAACTTGGAAAGTAATTTAGATTAAAAAGAAATTGAAATATCTATTGGCGTTCAGAAGGAGGGCGAAAAAATTGTCAGTGAAAATGGAGTGCATATATTTTCATTAGGTCTTCCCAAATATTGAATTCATTTTAATTCTACAGATTTTTCATATTAATACATAGAAAGCGTTTTCAGGATTTTTTGAAATTTTACCCTTAAGGGGGTGTAAAAAGGTAGTATACTTTTTACAAATTCTGCCATATCCCCCAGGTATAATTAGATTTCATCTAACTTTTCACTTTCACGGGCTTGCGTAATAATCGCCTAAAACTCGTTTTTAAGTTTTTTCTTTTTCATCCCCTAAGAGAGTATAAAGGGGTTGAACACGTTTTCGCGAATTCCGTCATTTCTTTTAGAAGTGATAATAAATTGAATTGTTTTTACTTTCTCGTTCTGTCTTCATATTTATCTATTAACTCCTTTCAGGATATTTGGATATTCAACCCCCAAGTGGGTGTACGGAGGTTGCATATATTTTCACAGATTCTTACATATTGCTTAGATCTGATGATATATCGAATTCATTTTTACTTCCTAAAGTTTTCTATATATGAGCAAAAAAGTCAATTTCGTTATTTTTAGATATTCAATCCTAAGGGGTGTAAGAGGGTTGTATACTTTTCAAAGCTTCGACATATTTCTTAGGTTCGATGAGATATTAGATCGCTTTTCATTTCCACAGACTTTTTATATAATCGTCTCCAAACCCATTTCTCAATTTTTCGATATTCAATCCCAAGGGTTTGTATATGTTTTCACAATTTTTGCCATCCTTTAGTTCTGATGAGATATAAAATTAGTTATTACGGCATTTGATGTAATGACCTAAAAACCAATTTCACGATTTTTCGAATTTCAAGAACCAAGGGGGTGTGAAGGGTTTGCTTACGTTTTCACAAATTTTTCAAAATCCCTCGTGTCTCATGAGATATCAAGTTGCTTCTTATGAAATCCTCTAAAAACCTGTTTCACAATTTTTTCGAAATTCAAACCCCAAGTGGAAGTAATGGGTTTGTATAGTTTTTAACAATTCGTCATATCTCTTAACTCTGATAAGGCAACAAATTCGTTTTTACTTCTATGGGCTTTTAGTGTACATAATATAGGGGAGGCGTACCAAATACTGGATACTTTTTGAAAATTTAAAAAAACAATGGAATTATATTCAAAACTTTTTATTCAATACATTAACAAAGATCAATAATCTTATAAGCTTTGAAATAAAAACAAAAAAAAATTATGGATTTTCTTCAATTCCCCATTATTATTTTTTTTCTAAATGACCTCAAAAATAATAATATAAATTTGTGTACCCCAATACTGGATATCCAATATTTGGGACACGTATCTACTATCGTAGTTCCAGAAGTACCCGACTTAACAAAGAAGACACAATAATTTGAGAAAAAATATATTTATTTCTGAAGATAGTCTCCTTTTTGATTGATACACATTTATCAGCGATGTTGGATTTATTGGATATCCTCTTTATTGTGAGAACTGTCGAGTTCCTCAAAAAAAAATCATCAAGCGCAGACTCCACCTTTTCTCTGTTTGCAAATTTTTTACCAGCGAGCCATTATTTTAAGTTTGAAAAAAGAAAATAGTCTGAGGGTATTAAATCTGGCGAATAGGGTGAACTTTAACTCACATTAATTTTGACCACCGCGAAAACGGATATGTGAACAAGTGCCTTGTCTTGAGAAAACAACACTTTCTTTTTCGTCGAATGCGGCGTTTTTCCTTGATTTCATCACTCAAACGCTGCACTAAGTTGGCATAATACTAGCTGTTAATTGTTTTACTCATTTAAAGATAATCAATAGAAATTATCCCACGAGCATCCCAAAAACTGACGCCATGGCCTTGCCTGCGGATGGGACTGCCTTCGCCTTCTTTGGAGCCGATAATCCCCGGTTAATTCATAGTTTTGACTGTTTCTTCATCTTAGGTGTGAACTTATGGACACATGTTTCATCCATGGTTATGCATCAACGAAAAACTCCGCTTTATTGCTTTGAAACATCGCCAAACACTCGAAACATGCTGAAGACGCTATTTTGTTCCGTTGTGAGCAAACGCGGCAACCATCTTCCCCACAGCTTTCTCATATCCAAATTTTCAGTAAATATGCGATGTACAGCACATTTTGAAAAGCCTACCAACCTTACATGCCTGCTAGCTACTACTGCTAGGATAGTACCCTAATACTGGATATCCAGCATTGGGAACAGTTCAGTATCCAGTATTGGGGCATATAGTAAATTTACCCTAACACATTTACACAAATTTCACTATTTCTTGTAATTGATAAAAAATGTTAAAAGCATGTTTCGGAGTATGTAGTTAAGCAACACGTTAAACCAAAATAATATATATCAATAGATATCGTATTTAAGAGCAGTTTGAAGGGAGCTAATTTAAAAACTTGTTGCGCGCAAGAACGTTTCGCGATTTTTTAGAAAGAACTGATAGTAAATATATTATTGCTGGCATCACATAAGTGACTAACTTCTTTTGATATTTCAGTTCCCGCCATTAAATTTAGATGGCGGTATTAAGATCCCATTTTAACAGGGTATCCAGTATTGCGCACCTATCCAATATTTGGTGCTCCTCCCCTACCGACATTCGAATAGTCTACTCGGGCTTTTCCAATGTTTATTCGACTAAAAATCTCTATTTTAAATATTTTTATTTTAAGAACAAAATTAACTTTCCAAATAACGTCATAATCTCGAAACTACTGATGAGATACTCCGCCTTTGATCGCTCCCGAACTTGGACCCGAAAAATGATAAAGTTTCGATCAGACTATTGGCAGATTTTTTCACTCGCAGTTGAAAATTTTTATTGTAACTCAAATTTAAATACAAAAATGACATTGTACGACTAATAGGAAGGATCTTTATATAATTGGATGATTGATTAAATCAATTACTTAATTAAATTTTACACCTAGAATATTTTCTTCAGAGAGATGAAATACAAGGAAAGGAAGTCTACTAGATGCTAGTACTTCCAACTGTTTCCAAGAGGTGACCATCCGCTAGACATATCTTTTGAACGTTATGCTAGTAAAGAGGATGTTGCTAGAGCCATAGAATTAAAAGATCGAGTGATTCAAGTAGCAAAAACAGAAGGAAATCCATGCTTTGGAGAACCAGAGTTTCCTTTTTATTTGGACTTTATTAAAAAAAAAGATTTGCTCAATTGCTCAAATAATTTTGATTAAAGGAATATAACTTTGAAAGCGCTTAAAGGTAGTAGAACATACTTTTATAATGATAAGGAAAAAACCTGTATTGAAAATGGAATTAGGGAGTGTTGCATCTTACCATTTTCTCCTTAAAGTTTCTAGGGAGAAGGTGGAATATTATTAATTTCGATATTTAAAAACCTTACGATAAATACTTTCTTGTAAAAATACTTCGATATTCCGATGGACATCTGCTTATTTTCCAAATCGTTCTACCCATCAATACTTGAACCCATCGTCTTAATATCCTTTCTCATAGGATCTTAAAAAACTACCCTCTTGTTTCGGCAGCAACGATCACCAGACACCAAGAACAAAACTATATGCAAATCGATCGTCTTGCACTCGATCTTCGGCTACCAGAGATCAGAGCCCCGATCATTGTTAAGAAGGTCGGATAAGAAAGGGTTTAAAAAAGGGGTGGTAGACCGAAAGGATAGACAGAGGTCGTACCTCGACCTCTGCAATTACTAATTCTATGCAAAGTACATTTTCTTTCGAGTTTATTCTGTGAATAATAAAGAGCATTTTCATTATTGTGGAGACGTAATGTGTTTACTTTTATTGACATCATTAATGATAAATAGATAACA
This sequence comes from Beris morrisii, assembly GCA_951812415.1. Lineage (NCBI taxonomy): Eukaryota > Metazoa > Arthropoda > Insecta > Diptera > Stratiomyidae > Beris > Beris morrisii. Next base: position 111,938,712 of record OX638312.1, on the reverse strand, counting down.
GATGGTAGGGTCCTGCGTGTATGCCCCGAAGAAATGCGAGATAAATCGTTTGAGGATGCCACTTGAATTTTTAATGATAAATTTTTTGAATATTGTAAAGATTCGATCATTTTAACGATGAGAAAATTTCCTTCTGGTAGTAATCCGCCGTAAGAGTATGTCTAGGCCTGATTTTGAAAATTCCGCACAACTTTTCTAGTTCTTTGAATTTTTCTTAGTTGGTAGTTCGAAAAGAAGCAGAGATTTATTCGATGAGCACACAAACCTAGTTGTTATCAGAATTTTTGGATATAGTCTTCACAGAAACCCCTACAAATGTTTGCTTCAATACGGTGAAGCGCAATTGTACCCTTGACTTGTTCAAGGCTTTTGATAGACGATGGCAAAGTGGTCTATCTACCAAATTTCAGGCATTGGAGCTTTCCGTGTCCTTAGTCACCTGGATTGAGAGTGTCTTGTCCGAACGTCAATTACAAGTTGTAATGAACGGTCTCACCTCTAATAATGTTTTTTGGGTAAATTTCCAGAACGCAAGTCTTGGGCAAAGGTATTTCTGGCGCTCCTCTGAGGACCCTATGTCGCGGTTTTTATCTATACTACATTGTACACCATACAGCGGTCACGATGAATCAATCAATGCCACATAAAGTTAAATAGAAGAAAATATTTAAAAAAAAAAATTACATTCAACATATCAAAACTATCCAGACTACTTCTGTCCATCTGTAACTTGAAATTGGGCAAATCCAAGCGCGTAAATTATTCATTTCTCAACCATCCAAATCGCATTTGGAATTTTTGCAATTAGTGAATTCACTCAATTAAATTATAAACCGTATCGTCTAATGACCTTTAAAAACACCTGCATTACTTCCCGATGATTTTCAATCGAATTAATGTTCCCATCTAACAAATGCTCGATAATTAAAATTACCGATTGTATTAAATTTTACTTTTGAAATCCGATTGGGTAGCCATTTAAATTTCGAATGGCAATTTATTATTGCTTGTCGCGCAACCGTACAGAATAGCCACATAAAAATTAGTGAAAACTGAGATCTTGGCGAAGATCTTTAATGTCTTGGGAATGATTTCTTATTCAGTCATTAGAAGAAAACCACATGCTGTGTTTTAAAGTTAAACTTTTGTAGATAATTATGAAATGAGTCGAATATTCATAAATTAACATAAGTAATTAGTTGAGTGCGGACGAAGTGTTGTTCATCTCGTTTAAATTAAGAAAACTACACCTTAAGAACGTGTTTAATGTAACTTAAGATTACTTTTCGAATGTGCCGAGATTCAACAATGTTGTTTCTCATGCTTCGGACAAAGTGACCGGTGTTATTAATTGTGAACGGCTTAAGGCGGTTTCAGTCTAGAAAATAGATTCAGATTTGATTCGGTTCACGTTAGAAGGCTTGAGAGACCACCCTTTAATGAGCTGCATCGAACGGGAGAGACAAAGTTAGTTTGGGACAATGTTGAAAGCAAAGTAAATAATAATTTAAAGATTATCGGTTAGCTTAATTACCACAGGTGAGTTTTATCGCCTAAAGCTCACGATCAATCAATAAAATACTCCATTCAAAGGCTCTGCAGCGACAGCAGGTCATTTCGAATATCTGTCAATGAGATTGTTATAAACAAATTGTTTTACTTCGTTAAGTTTATAAATAAAGTATTGTGATAGATTTAAAAAAAAAAGCAACCTTTCTTTTCACGTTTTAAGACTTCTAGACCACAAAACAACAAACAGAAACATTTAGTCCGTCTGAACGCCGTCCGCGTTTGAAGGCTAGTAGCTAGGTTCTTTGAACTATTAAGTTCAATTACTTTATTATTTTAATAATAAAAAAAATTAAAATTAAAAAAAAATTGCTACTCTGAAAAGCAAAAAAAAATGTCAGTCCGTCTGTACGCCGTTCGACGTACGCTAAATCGTTTGAAGGCTCCAAACCCTTTGAGGTATTAAGTTGATTTTTTTTGGTAGATAGATCGGGTAAGCCTCTTTAAGTGCCCACCGTTTGAGGGGTGTAGGTGTGAGGAAGAAGTGCGGGACTATTTTAGACGGCAAAATTTTGGGTTCTAAATTTCAGCAACCACTTATGCTAGGAGACTGAAAATTGGAATCTAGATAGAGCTTTAGTAGTGCACCCATTTGCAAAAAAAATTGTAAATATGGTGCAGGGTTTTGAGAGGGGGAAGGGTGGGAAACAATGCGCTTGAAACGTTTGAAAGCAGTGATCGAGACTCCTAAACTTTAGATTTCGATATCTCAAGGACCAATTGCGTTATTAAAATAAAATTTGGTTTTGTATAAAATTTGTCAAATGCAGTTTGATGAAGATACATTTTTTTTAACCCTTCGTGGTCACACCTCTGTATTCAATCTCGGTGGTCACACTAAGTTGATTCTACCCAGTCAAAAAGTTCAAAACGGTATTGTGACCAAACTATCCGTCCGAAGTGGTTAAAAAAATTACGGAACACGCTCTGACCGTTCTAGATTATGTGTAAAAAAATTATTTATAAGAAATAAAATGGCGACATGTTAAACAAAAATCATGAAGAGGTGAACACATAAAAAAGACACTTTTTGCTAAAAACAAAATTATAGCTTCGTCAATGTTCAATATTTATTCATAAAATTTTGGCGTTTCACTTCTTGGATATGCTGATTCAGGAAAGAAAATCAAATATAAGCAAGATGAGCGTTCCAAAAAAGGTATTTATTCCGACATATGAAGAGGGACCATTTTACGCCCAAAGTTTGTTTTCGGGTCGATTCAACCCTGTGTAATCACGGAGGGTTAAGGGTGTGATGGGTCATGAAAGTGGGGGGGGGGGATAAAATTTTTTTTAAGAAATCACGGCTCATATCTCAAGAACAGTTCAAGATACATAGAATTTTTACGGGAGCTGGGTCTAATATATCCCTAGCAGAGAAATATATGGTGTTGTGTATGTAGGGGGTGGGTAAACAGGAAAAATTCCGATTTTTATATTTCAAAAACCCATAATGATGGATCGCTGAAACTTGCTATTTAGATAGAACTATAGTAGTCGTGTGTTGGAAAAATATAATTTTTTATGAGGGTGGTATGGTACGGGGGTGGGGGTGTTTTCCCTATCTATAGACCGGCTTCTGCTAGAAAGTTCAAACTTGGTGGGTATATGTAGATCTACTACAAAAGTAATTTAGATAAACAAAATTTTCAAATATCCATTTTCGTAGGGGAAGGGGGGCAAAAAAAATGATTAGTGAAAATGGAAGGCATATATTTTCACGAATTTCGTCATATCTCTTAGGTGTTCTAAAATTCTGAATTCATTCATTCCACGGATTCCTCATATCAATGCCCAGAAAGCGTTTTCAGAATTTTTTGAAATTTGACCCCTAAGGGGGTGAAAAAAGATTGTATACATTTTAACGAATTCCGCCGTATCACTCAGGTCTGATTAGATATTGAATAACTTTTCACTTTCACGGGCTTATTTTATAATCGCCTAAAACCCGTTTTAAAGTTTTTCCTTTTTCAACCCCAAAGAGGGTATAAACGGGTCGAACACGTTTTCACGAATACCATCATATCTTTCAGGAGTGACAAGACATCGAATTGGTTTTTACTTCCACGGGCTTTCTTTATATTTATCTTAAAACTTTTTTTTATATTCAACCCAAAGTGGGTATAAATGAGTTACATATGTTTTTACAAATTCCTACCTATTTCTTAGATCTGACGAGGTGTTTAATTCATTTTTACTTCCTAAGGTTTTCTACATAATCGTCAAAAAGTTAATTTCTGGATTTTTAGATATTCAACCCTTTCGATATATTTCTTAGGTTTGATGCCATATCAGATTGGTTTTTCTTCCACAGACTTTTTATATAATCGCATAGAAACCCAATTCAAGATTTCGTGTAATGACCTAAGAACCAATTTCAGGATTTTTCGAAATTCAACCCTCAAGGGGTGTAAAGAGGGTGCTTATGTTTTCACAAATTTTTGTAAATCTCTAGTGTCTGATGAGATATCAAATTGCTTTTTATGTGATCGCTTAAAAAGGTATTTCACAATTTTTCGATATTCAACCCCCATATGGATGTAATGGGTTTGGATACGTTTTCACAATTCGAAATTGAAATGGTTCTTACTTCTATACACTGTTTATTCTTACTCGTTTTTAGTTCAATTTTCATATGAAGAACCAATTGAAAGGTGGTTCTTATGAAGAGCTATTCTAGTGACAAAATTAACTTTTCAAATGTTTGAAAATATGTATTGTTAGATTTCGACTTTTAACTAGGCATACGTATTTTAATTCACCATAGTGAGCGATCATGAACTAGTTCCCGATCACTCGTGAACTAGATCGTTCCTTTAGTTCATAGTTCATTAATTCAGGGGAGTTCAGTGATGAGTTCAAAGACAGTAGATCTAGTAGCAGGTGATGATCAAAAAAAAAGGGTCAGTGGATGTAGTACAAGATGATGAGCAAAAAAAAGGTCAGTAGATCTAGTAGAAGATGATCACCAAAAAACCCTTTTTTAGTCATCACCTTCTACTACATCTACTGTCTTCGAACTACGACTACTCATCACTAAAGTCCCATGAAGTAATGAACTATGAACTAAAAGAACGAACTAGTTCGCGAGGGATCCGGAATAGCTCACTATGTTGAACTAAAATCCGCAAGCCTACAGTAGATCCAGTGGAACATGATGACCAAAAAAAAAAAGGTGGAGCATGATGAGCAAAAAAAAAGATCTAGTATAGTACATTGTCTTACAGAGTTCCGAACGGCAATGAAAAACGAACTTGGAGCGGGACTGACTGCGAACTAGTTCTTTCATTTCAGTTATGGTAACGCTCTTCTGAACTAGTTCGTTCGCGAACTACACAAGCCTACTTTTAACTCGTCCCGGACTATGACCCAATATTAATTATTAAAATAATAAAATGAAAGGCGGAGGCAATACGGTCGTAGGCTGCGAAGAAAATATTTTGGCGATTCAACGCGCTTAATGTAACTGATGTCACGATATGGTGTGTGCGCGACGTGATTGTGTCATCGCGCGCGTCGCCCGCATCGCTTTCATCACCATGCCACCTTAATATTCCAATACTCTCTGAAAGATTGCGTTATCGTGTTTCAGGACTAGTAAACTTTAAACAGCAATAAAAAATGTAATGTCTATCTATCACCGCACATATACCCGTTTTCTTAAATATCTTATTAATCTCGAGAACCCGTGAAGGTATCATTATGAAATTTTCGCAGTAGGCAGAATAAGTTGAGCTCTATACGTTTATTTTACGGATGGTTGAGTTTGAGGAAAGTTGGGGAAGAGTTTAAGCTGAAAAAATTTTGTTCAGGTATCTCATAAGCCGCTCATCGCAAAACGTTCCTTCTCTGTGATTAGTGCAATCTGTCATACACTCTCTGTTAACACTAAATAGACGCCCCAGTAAGCCTCATACGAATTCTAAAAGACCACGATTTTTTTCTTTAATTTAATATTTAGATTAGACACTGTTTTCACTGATAAAGGTTAGCAGCTATAATAAACCCATATTTGTGGCTCCAATTTTGAATTCTACATTTTATTAAATATATAAATAAATATATAAAATGAAATAAAGTACGAAAATAATAGGTTATCCGATATTCACTAATGATTCCTTTTGTTTCCGTGTATCTTAAAACTTTGGCAGTTATTCATGGACGGAATTAATGGTATTTTTGAGATTTCGTGGACAGATGTTAATTAGTATACCTACTCGTATTATGTATATGTGATAACGATTAACATACGTCTACCCACATTGTGAAGTTTTAATGTTAATCTTTGCAACGAATTAACAATTAAGAGAAAACAGAATGTGGGATTAATAAGGTATTCACATTGTTTTGAATTTATGTAGATTATGTGCCGCTACATGACAAATAAACATGTTGATCCACTAAAATTTATAGAATATCGACGTGTTGTTTAGAATGATGTTCAAATTACACGCACCAATAAACAAACGTGAAATTTTATTTCAAATAAAATTTATATGTTTAAGGATAGATTTTGATTATTTTAATCGACCATCTACTTAATTCGCTAGAATTAATAAATGATTTCCGAAGATTCCATTAAGTGCTTAATGGCGTCGGGATTGATATCAATGAAATCAGTTTTGATTTAATTAAATTTAAAAGCAAAAGCTTAAATTTAGATAATTAAACGGATCAAACACAATAATTGTGATCGTCATACTCAATCGTCTATTTTTTGTTTTATATTTAAAAAAATTATTTTCAATGAAAAATAAATTTTTCAAAGGCAAAATTGATTACATGATCAGTCATAACTGATTTTAGTATCAAAACTGCTTGATAGCAACACGGTAAACCCTTATTTTGTCTAAAAGACATTCTGTTAAGTACTTCATACCACAGTTAGGTGCAAGATTCCAGCCTATCTTACCTCCCAAAATTGAAATTCTGTAACAAAAAATTCAAATTAATACAATATCGCAGATGTAAGAAATATGACAAACCTGTGAAAACATATGCAGCCCCTTTACACCGTCTTGATAATCAAATATCACAAATTCCTCTTATAAATTATACAAAAAGGCCCGTGGAAGTATAAACTAATTCAATATCAAATCAAATCTAAGAGATATGTCGGAATTCGTGAAACGTTTACAACTCTCTTACACCTCTTACGGATTGAATATATAAAATTCTGAAATTGGTTTTTAAGGCGTTTATATTAAAAGCACGTAGAAGAAAAAACAATTCACTACTTTATCAGACCTTAGAGGATATGAGGAGATTTAGGAAAATGTGTGGAACCCCTTGGGGGTCGAGTTTCGAAAAATATGAAATCGGTTTTAGGCGAATGGAAATAAAATTTAGACCTAAGAAATATGACGAAATTTGTTAAAATATATTTACACCACCTTAGGGGTTGAATATCCAAAAACCAGAACAGAATTCGTAAGAATGCTTATACCTCTGTTAAATCCGCTTAGGGGCAGAATCGCTAAAAACCCTAGAAAAGGGTTTTAACCCCTTAGATGTAGTAATTTATTCGATATCCAATTAAACCTAAGAGATATGGCATAATTCGTGAAATTGTACTCTAGTCTCTATAGTTCTGCTTAAATTCCAAGTCATATCTTTCTATCAGTAACAGTTCTTGAGACAAATTTTCCCTTTAACCCTCTACAACCCCCACCACAATTTTTATTAAGCTAGGTTTTCCATTATGTCTACAGTAAACAGTTAACAATTAGAGCTAGAGATATGAGATATAAAAACCTGAGATGTAGAAAAAAATCTTTCGTCCAAGACACTCACATTACAAAAAGTCACTATCCACCTAAAGTCCATCCAATGTAGACACAAAAATTTGAAATCAATAGCTCACAAGAATTCAGATATACGAGCCTTAAAACGCGTATGGTATACGGCGGACAGACGGACTAAATATTTTTTTTTGCAGTTTTGAGGTCGAAAGTACATGAAAGTACAAAGTAATGCGACACATTTTTTTAAAAATGGAATAAAGTACATTATTATTAAAATAATGAAGTAAAATAATGGTATTAGTGGAGAATTGGACAACAACTACGGACATTTTACGAATGTGTCAATTTTCAGTAGTTCAGCATATAAATATATTAAATATTCTTTCAACAGTTACCTGTTCTCTAATGTGAATACACGATAGCTCAAAAAGCCATTGAACTAAGACTTACGAGGTCTATACTGTTTGCTTCATAAAAAAGACGAATCCTCTTCTTGTGGTAGGTTCCATACAAATGTCTTTAGATATTTATTTCGAACTCTTTTTGAAATAGCCTTCCCCTCCGGATTATAATAATAATTTGATTCCTAAAGTACTCCATACAAATAAATTGAATTTCAACTTATCAATATAAAAAATCGTTTGTATGGAAATTTCTCTAATAAAAGTCCCATCAAATAGGCTCATGTAAAGATTACATCAAAACTAACCATCAAAAACGATTTCATGTAAAATCTCGAACTCAATAAAACCAGTCCACCTATGCAATAATCACTGACCACGGATCAAATCAAAAACTATCAGCTGCAAGAAATCCAAAACCATCAAAATTCTTCGATAGATTCCAAACTGTCCATAAAAGTCAAGTGGATTAACGAATAAATCAAACGGATAATACAAACATTAGCTTCATAAATACGAAAAAGTTTTACTGTCTTTCAAATCGTTTTTGGTAAAGACGAAATTCGAACAACGAAACAGATAAAAGTAGCGACATTTGATGGTCATTTTTTGTCCTTTTTACCGATTTATAGATACACGATTATTATGATTCGTTGTAGAGATAAATTTAATTAAAGCACTTCATCAAATAAATTGACATGAAGCGTTAAAAGTGTTATATGTCTTTAACTACTTGAAGTTAAGGTGCAATTTTTCGCAAGAGGTTTATTATTATTTTGCGACAATAAATGGTTAAAATGTTGCAGTTAGTTTCGGATAATTTACACAGTTTAAGCTTCCACTTCCAGTTAAAAAAAAATGTTATTGCAAAAAAAAAATAAATTACCAAAATATGGTTCAAAAAAATTTAAGATGTGACTAATTTTTAAGATATTAAAAAAAATCATGCATTTCTTTAGTGACCTGTGTTATTGTTTTCAGCGCAAAATATATGAAAAGGACGCAGTTCCAGAGTTTGTGGTCTAAAATATTGTTTTTCAAAGTTTCGGCTTTTCTAAGAAATATCGTGTTTTTAAAATCTCTCTCTATTTTCAAAGTATCGTATTTTTTAATATCGAACAAGTATTGAAAAAATCTCGTGAAATTATCAAAATTAAAACAATATCTTTGTGTTGTGCAAACACACAAGTATAAATACCAAAACAATTCTGTTTTTCACTTCGAATTGATTACCGAGAATCAAAATTCAGTGGAATTTTCAGTACTGAAAATGTGCATATGTACTTCTTTTTGTTTGCTAGCATTATTCTTTTCAGCAAGTTGTTCAAGCACCGAGTGTACTATAAATCAATCGGCATCAAATTTGTAACATAAAACCAAACTTTATATGTAGAATTTTGAATTAAAAATTTATCCGTCCTTTTCTTAAAAAGCCCCATTTAAATGGTGAAATCTGTCAAAGATGTGTTAAAATTTTCAGATTTACCCAAAACTTTATATATTCCGATTGGGAAAGGTATCTTAATTATTTACACCTCCCAAGATCAATAAAAACTATGTTGGTTGTAACGTTCCTATAGGGTTTGACTTACATCTCCTTTTTTTCACTGCATACTGCAATTTGTCAATCATAATAATTCTTATCTGGTAATCATGTAAATTATTATGTAATCCTTTAGTTCTAAGTTAGCTTTAATTTTAAGTTAAAACATGCAAGGTTTTTTCTCTGTGCTTTTCCTTGGCAAATTATGATATATTTTCTATTGTCTTTCCTCATTGCCTAGTGCTATAATTATTACAACTTAGCTGTTAAGATGAAAAGTCTAATCTCTAAAACATGTTCGCTCTGTTAACGCACATTGAATTATTATAAATAAATATTGTTTGAGTTTGAGGTTGAGTTTGAGTTTTATGTTGAAAATTGTATTTTTCTAAAACAATAACCTCTTGAGCTGAATAGATTTGAATTGACACCAAAACTTCAAGATTTGTTCACTTTTCTCTGAAATTGTATTTAAATATAAACTAAAGAAAAATTTATTTTATTTATACCTGAAATACAGTATTGATTTAGTGATCAAAAGCTGTAAACATTTTTGCACTTTCCTCATTACTTGAATTTTTTTTACGCTAACAACTATTACGTATTAAAATTTGATTAGATTTTTAAGTGTAAAACTGCTTTAAATTTGTGTATTCTTTAAATTTTTTAAATGTAAGATTAGTAGTGTGATCGTGACTGAGAGTAACCACACACATGACGTTTGTGAAATTCTAAAATCAGTATTGTGTCAGTACTGTATTAGTACTGTAAGCAAAGGTTGACAAATTACGTTTATGTACAGTATTTGATAATCATTGGACAGAGCGCTCTATAGACTAGGTTTTAGAGTGTTGTCTTCATACTGATGCTGTTTAGACGACAAGCTTATTATAAAATATTAAATTTGAAAACAAACCCACATCGCAATGAAGGAAGCATTATGAAAAAAATAACCTTTATAGAGAACAGATCAAGAAAAGAAGCAGAATACCTATTTTCCAAATCTATCTGAAAATTTGATCAGTATTGAGCAAGTATCGACCGAATATTTAAAATTTAACTGAATTTAATCTGTAACTAGAAATGATTCGATAGTTCTGCATGTTTTTCTACTAGACGGGGAACACAGAACCAATTAAATACCAATTGAGTTCTGATACGTTCTGCGGGTTTTAGTCCCAAAAGATGAAGAAAAAAAGTTTTTTTCGAGGTAGCAATCATAACTTTATTAGTTTTCAATAATAAAGTATTGTGATCGACCTGAACTTTAAAAAAATTTGCTACCCTGAACTTTAGTATTGACACGTTTTAGGACTGTTAAAAACCATAACGCAGTCACGATCGGCTGCAAGCCAATCATATGATACTCTAGATGAAATACTGAACTCCGATTTATATTTTAGTTGGGAATATATCAAAAGAATGAGAAGTGCACATACAATTATTGCATGACCTTTTATTTACAGGTAGAAACTATTGTATAGTGGCTATTCGATGGATGGTTAAACGATTTCTTGAGTTATAGTGAGTTCCATAAATTAAGTTAGGACATTTTTACAGCATTTTTGTATGGCAACTAATACTATTAATACTTTCAGCTGCGACTATTATAAAATCAACGTATGGGTCATTCCATAAAGAAACGCCAAAGTTGTGATCTTACCATCTCCGATTCTTTTGAAAATTGAGAGCCACTAATGTTCTTCGATTTTTTTGACCCCGATCCCATTGAGATCCCAAGTTAATTTTTTGGTATTTTTTGTAAAACAGTATAACCTACAAAATATAAAAAAAAAATTTTAAGGATAATTTTTATTCGTATTTTTCTTATATTTCGAAAGTTTTTAAACAACAATCTTTAAAATAAGCCCTACTTTATTATTCTGGGATAAAAACTGAGGACTCGGACACCTTTTTTGCGAAATCTTTAACATTCTTTAACTAACAAAAAAAAAAATGAGATAGAAACAAAAAATGTAATTTCAATTATTTTTTTCACTAGTACAAAATTTTTCAAAAGAATCGGAGATGGTAAGGTCACAAATTTCGTAATTTTTGATGGAATGACCCGTGTACAAAATTTCAAAGTCGTAACTTAAAGCGGTCTAAAGTTACCGTTCAATATTGGTGGACATGTGTTTTAAGGACTTTTGTATGACAACTACCCGAAGGAGTCGACGGATGGCGCTAATTAATGAATTCAGTTTTGCTTTTATATAAAACTATAATAATGCCTGTAATATTTTGAATCTCTGCTCTAACTCGTATAGAGTTATAGTGTATTCTGTAACTTGCATAAATTTTTGAAGGACTTTTGTAGGCTGCTACACGAAGGATTCATTCGATTTGCATTATATTCGGAACTTTCGGTTCAAACATTGTAAACTTTAAGTGTGCAAAATTTCAAGTTCCTAACTTGAAGCATTCGAGCAATAATTGTGAATACGTGTTTTAAGGACTCTTGTATGGGAGGTACCCGAAGGAGTGAAAGAATATCGCCACTAACGAACTTAGCCTTACTTTTTCCATTTTACAGGTGGTGACAAAATTTCAACTTCCTAGGCCAACGCGTTCTTGAGTTATCGTGCAAACGGACAGACGGACAGTCGGACAGACGGACGGACAGACGGACAGACGGACAGACGGATAGGCGGACAGACAAACAGACAGACAGACGGACAGAAGGACAGACGGACAGACGGACAGACGGATAGTCGGATAGACATACAGACGGACAGACGGGCAGACGGACAAACGGATAGACGAAAAGGCGGACAGACAGACAGACGGACAGACGGACAGACGGACAGACGGACAGACGGACAGACGGACAGACGGACAGACGGACAGACGGACAGACGGACAGACGGACAGACGGACAGACGGACAGACGGACAGACGGACAGACGGACAGACGGACAGACGGACAGACGGACAGACGGGCAGACGGACAGACGGACAGACGGATAGGCGGACAGACGGACCGACGGACAGACGGACAGACGGACAGACGGACAGACGGATAGACGGACAGCAAACGGATTTGAAATGAAAAATAACCTTTATAGAGAACACTTCAAGAAAAAGAAGTTTTTTTATATCCAACTGAAAATTGCATCAGTACTGAACAAGTATGGACCGAATATTTAAAATTTAACTGAATTTAATCTGTAACTAGCAATGATTCAAGAGTTCTGCATGTTTTTCTACTAGACGGGGAACACAGAACCAATTAAATACCAATTGAGTACTGATACGATATGCGGGTTTTAGTCCCAATAGATGAAGAAAAAAAGGTTTTTTCGAGATAGCAATTTTGCTTTATTAGTTCTCAATAATAAAGTATTGTGATCGACCTGAAATTTCAAAAAGTTTGCTACCCTGAACTTGTGTATTGACGCGTTTTAGGACTTGTAAACCCCAAAAAAAAGCAAAAAAAAAATGTCCGTCTGTCCGCCGAACTGAAAAGCGCGTAGCTCACAAGCCTGTTAAGAGTTTCGGACTTCAAACCAAAAAAATAAGAAAGTTGCGCCCCAAAAGATTTTTTTTAATTCGATCACAATAAAATAAACGACTACATCGTTTAGGCGCGGCGGACTGACGGACATTGCATTTTTATTGCTATTATTGCTATTTCTAAAAAAAAAGTTTAAATTGTCAGCTAATCACAAAATAATATTTTGATTGTTCTTCTTCTTACGGTAGTACAGTAAACAACTCTTTGACCTCGTGGGTTTTCTTTTTTAACAATTTCTGTTTTTCTCGGTCCTGGATTTTTGATTATTTTTATTTTGACAACAATATACTCTTGACCACCCAATAAATACTTTGCCCTTATCCCCTCCACCATTTATTTTAGTTTATATTTAATTTCGCAAATACCTTAAACTTTGTGCTCGTTGATGCGTGGAACTTACCTCTAAATTTTACCTTGGTATACATGGATCAAAAAATTTTTTGTGTAAATAGCACATTGTTTCGAAATTTTGTTTGTCGGGATTTTATGTTTCGAGATCTCGTGTTTCGGGATTGTCATATTGCGGATTTCGCGATTTTGTGTCTATCCAATTTCCGGAATTTTGAGGTGTTTCAGTTCACAATTGTATCAGGCGTGTAAGTCTCAAGTTTCGATTTAGTAAATGAGCAAATTTTTCTCTTATTCTATCTTCTGTTAGACTCTTAGACGAGGCTGCAAGAACAATAGCATCAATAAAGCTTGATTCCAAAATGCACTTAATTTGATTTAAGAATTTGTCCACTTTATGAAAATATAAATGTTAATATGATGTTTTATCATTGAGTCGAATTCGGTTTGAATGTTACCAACATGTTTAGAGCTCTCAAATGCCAACCCAAATAATTCTGACAATTTTTTATAATTTATAACTTATAGTTTTAAATAAAAGATGCACAAATCAAGATACCGTCCCAAATCGAATAACCAATTTTCGTTTCAAGTTTCAAATCGTGCGAACACTCCCAGCAAAATGGTAATAGTGAAATAATGACCACCTCTGTCAGCAAGATTTTGGAGCTCATCCACCATAAATAAAGTTGGAAAACAAACACCTAATATTCATGAGAAAAAGTTTCATTTCGGATTGTCTTTAAGATTGTCCACACAAATATCAATTTGTTCCCATAATAAAAATTAGGATCGCATCAGGAAAGTCCAATAAATTGTCGTGTATTGTATTATGCAAAATTAAATAAAAATCCGATATGATCGTAATCTAAGACACTGGACATATCGCCATAATTTACCAAATTTGGAAAGAGAAAGACCCGAGTCGAGATCACCAGATCTTAGGACAAGACATCGAAATAGTTTCGAAAAATCCACTCCCAACTTGGAAGTGTCTTCAGGTGTCCACTCGAACAGCGCGCTGGTCAATGACATCGAATTTACATTGGCCAGGTCCGACAGAGCCTTGTCCAAACACCTTGATCGGACAAGAAAAAAAGCCACCACCAAGCATCAAATCGAACATTTTATAGATCAAGCCTCCCACGTACCTTACCTGAATGCAAAATACCTATTCGTGCCGAAACTGTTGCGGCAGAAAACCTAAAAAACCGAATTTATTCTACGAAATAAAAAACTGTCCCCTCAGTTTTTATGTAAAATATTCTCGTAAAAATTACCAATTAAATTGTTTAATTTTGTGGGCAATGGCGAAGGTTAGTTGAATCAAATTGGCCATCAAATTAAGCCATTAAATCGGAAATTTTTGAAAAAGCAAATAAAATGTGACAAGGTACACTTCGATTTTGAACCTACCCATTCGATTGCCACCTGTTTTGAATCGAAGACAACAAAAATCTCAGCATGGCGTCACAGCATGTTAGCTTGATCCATTAATTTTGGCAATTAACGGTTTTTTCGCTATAAAATTTCAAGAATATTGTCAATTCTTGAAATATGCCTACTTAAAATTCGATTTAATACCAAAGCTTGTCTGCCTAATGTTTCGATTATGAAAATGCTCCAAAATTCTGTTTAATTTTAACAGCTTTTAAAAAAAATTCAATATTTAAATTTTATTGAGTTTATAGAAATTTACATATAAAATTGTTGGAATGATGTTAAAACGGAAGTTAATAATATAAAAAAGTAAGATCACGTTTTAACGCCTAAAGCGCTTTGTGGTAGTACGTTCATTTTATGTCGACGACACGGTTTAAGAAACGACTTTTTAAAATTCTACCCCTAAGGTGCTGAAAATGGTTTAAATAAATTGTTTTCATTCTTTCGGCTCAATCATATATACTCTTTAAGCTACTATACAAACGCCTAAAATGCATTTGCAGGATTTTACGTTTTTAAACCCCTAGGGGGTGAAAAGAGGTTAAAATGTTTTAACTACTTTCGTAATATCTTCAAGTATCGATGAGATATGGAGTAGGGGTTTACTTCCTCTACAAACGCCTAAAATGCATCTGCAGGATTTTATTAAACCCCATGGGGGTGAAAAGGAGTTACAAATTTGTTCACTACTTTCCTAATATCTTTCAGTATCAATGAGATGTGGAGTTGGAGTTTAGTTCTACAAACGCCTAAAAAGTATTTTCTAGATTTTCGGATATTCAACCCACAATGTGTGAAGAGGGGTTTAACAAGTTTTCGTGCTTACATCAATATTTCTCTGATCGGATGATATATTTAATTGGTTTTCCCTTCTTTATCCAATTTATTTAAGGGTATATTTCAAAATGGTTGTGTCTTCAACCTCCAAAGCGGGGAAAAGTTGTACTAATTCCTTAATATCTAGTATTGAGGAAATATCGAAATCGTTTTCACTTCGACAGGCACTTATTCAAAAGTCAACAGAATGGTTTTGGAAATTTTGAAGATTTAACCCACAAGAAGTGGAGAGGTTCAATATGCTCTAGGGCTTACATCAATCCCAGTCAGGTTCGATGCTATTTTAAATTAGGTTTTCATTCCAGAAGGTACTTACATAAATGCCTAAAAATACATTTCGGAATTATTTGGTCTTCAACCCACAAAGCGGGAAAAAGGGGTTGAATATTTTTTCACGATGTCCTTCATATCTCTTAATATTGATGAACTATCGAGTTGGTTTTTTCTTCTACAAGTACTTACTCAAGTACCAAAATTGTGTTTTCGTATTTTCCGATATACAACCCACAAGCCGTGAATAGGGGTTCAACATGCTTTCACTTTCGTTGTTCTTAGGATCGATGAGATATTAAAATGGATTTTTATTCTACAGGCTACTTGTACAAACGCCTAAATATTCAATTTTACGGTTTTCAACCTCTAAAGCGGGAAAAAGGGGTTCAGCCTGTTTACACAAATATTCTATAAGATACAAAAGTCGTTTTGCTTCTTGAAGCTAGAAAAGAAAGATAGTTGACCGTTAATAATTATAAAGGGCTGTAGTGAAACTTCTTGAAATTAAAACTAAGAATATTTTTGAAGCTGATAGAAGTGTATAGAAACGGCTTAAGATAGGAAGTTGAAATTTGGTACATTTTCGAAAAAAAAATAAAAATTATAAACAAAAATAGTTTTAATAATCACTTTACAAAACATATACAAAAAGTCTGGGCGCAACTTTCTTCTTTTCGGAACAAAGACCGGGGAACAGTAAGATTCCAGATGCGAAAGAAGTGCCAACGGTACTGACGCATCTAAAACACCAAATACGATTTCGGGTCATAGACGAGGACGCAGTCAAAGTCGAAATATTGCACTGTTTTTTTTCAAGGGAAACACCTTTAATAATTTTAATATTAACCAGTTTATTTGGATTACCAGCCCGAAGAAATAAAAATCAATTCAACATCTGATGACCAGACCGTAAGAAACTTGTCTGAATTCGTGTGAACGTATACAACTCCTTAAAACCATCTTAGGGGTTGAATATCAAAAAATCCAGATAATAATTTTTAGGCGACTATTCAAAAACTCGTGGCTGTTAAAAGCTTTTCAATATCTCATCAGACTTAAAAGGTATGGCGAAAGTTTTGAAAATATGTGGAACTGATTTACATCCTTTAGGGGTTGAGTATCAAAAATTCGTGAAATGGATTTTTAGGCGATTGTAACCAATTCGATATCGCATCAGATCGAAAGGGTTTTTTGGAATTCGTGAAAACCTCCACAACAACTTTACACCCCTTAGGGGTTGAATATTAAGAAAAATTGTGAAAACAGGTGCTTAGATATATAAAACCCGCGGAAGTAAGATTAATTTGATATCTCAGCTGACTTAGGAGATAGGAGAAAATTCGTGAAAATCTATTCGCCGACACTGACAAAATTTTTTTCCCACGACCGTACGTCAATGCAGAGCTGAAAAAAGAATTTCGTTTCAATTTTTATTAGTTTATACATATCAATTCCAAACGTTCACCCTCCTTCTCTGGTGGTACTAGTCTAGTTTTCACGGATAGTGCAAAATATGTGGGTCTTATTTTGGACAGGAAGCTACACTGGAAGCTTAATATCCAAGAACGAGTAAGGAAAGCCACATACGAGCAGGGACCCCCCCACAAATGACGTCCCTGCATACGAGTATGTGCTTTACTCGTGCAAAAGGGCCACTGGCAAAAATGGGGTATGCAACCCCGAATAGTTCATTGGCTCTACGTGTCCGTCATCAGATCGATACTTATGCATATTGTTGGTGTTATTGTCGCCTTAGACAAAGCGGTTAACCGCACTAGCCCAGGGAAGATACTGAGATCAGCATGCATATGAATCAGCCGAGCTGTGAGAAAAACTCCCTCTGCAGCACTAGACATGCTATTCAATCTACCACCCTTGGACATTTTTGGGAAGCAAATGGCAGCCATTCGACTTAGAGCCTCTACATACGAGTATATGCACTCAACAAACTTGAATCACTTCAATAACATTTCCGAAAACACAGACTACATCCTTCCCAGTTATGATTTGGAGACACATTTCTCAACAACTATTCCGACCCAATTCTAGACGATTGGGTACGGGGGGCGGGGGGGGGGGTGGTAGAGGAGGAGTCCATCCACATATATACGAACGGCTCCAAAACTGGAGGCGGAGTAGGTGGAGGTGGTTTCTCGGACATGGTTAACATTAGGTGTTCTTTCCGCCTTTCGGACCACTGAAGTGTCAATCAGACAGAGCTTATGGTGATCGAGAAGGCCTTGTCCTGGCTGAGGTATAATGTAATATCTATTAGGGACGGGAATGACTGAGGAGATGGCAGAATAGTTCAATATTCTTCTCTGCTGGGTGCCAGGGCATAGGGATATTCTAGGTAACTGAATGGCTGACAAACTCGCTTGACGCGGTACTAGCATTCAGATTACACCGGACCATCGGAATCTAGGTGTGTCTCTCTCTACATGTAAACTGCTACTGGTTGGACTCAGTTGATAAAACCAATTCAAGATCGGCAGACAGTATTACATGTCACACAGCGAGAGAGATCTGGCCGAATCTGGATCTGAGCCGCTCTAAAGGCTGATTTTGCTCAAAAGGGCGAGTATCAGCACCGCAGTCGGTGTTGTGACACTGTCTTTAGGTCGGCATGCTAAAAGACTCGTGTCTCTTCTCAATCGAAGCTGCCTGTATGAGGAGGAGGAGACAGTCCTTCATCTTTTCTGTACCTGTTCAGCTCTATCCGCTAGGAGAAAAGCTCATCTAGGACCTTATTTCTTCAACAGTCGCAGTGATTTTACCGCAACGAAGGTTGCGAGAATACAACACTTCACTGTAAGCTGTAAGCTTTAGCGATTAGCACCGTATTCAATTATCCTGTGGTAACACAACGAACATTTTTAGCGGCCACGCGTACGCTATCCACCCTACATTCCAAGTTTCAACTTTCTAGAAAAAACACCCCATTCTACCCTTCATCATCATCAATGGTACGACAGCCCAAGTGGGGCCAGGGTCTGCAGAATACATTGTCTGAAGTCATTGCGGTTCAGCGCCCGCGTCTCTAATTTGTGCATCTAAGAAGCGATCTACAGTCTGCGTCATATCTTTTCTGCGGTTGTTTCACCACAATCGTTTGCCCTAAGCTCTACCTTTCAGGGTGATTTTGGGAATTCTTCTGTCCTTCATTCGCTCCACACAACCTGCCCATTGTAGCTTACGAAATTCTGCTAGGATGTTGATGTACCCTTATTAAAAATCGGCCAACAGTCTGGGCGCAACTTTATTATTTTATGGGTAGAAGTCCGAAACGTGTCTAATGCTGAGATGCGGTGTAGGTAACTATGGACAACCTAAAAATAACGTTCCAAATAGCCTCCTGGTTATTCCTTCAGTTCAGCATCCTACCATAAGCGGTTCCTGAGATCTAGATACCAACATTTTTCATCTAAAACGCTCACCCCTCCTCCCCCTTACACCCCCAACCCTCCAAAAGACAACACTCGTAGGGGTTCACCCGTTCTACCTATCATAAAAATTTCAACTTAATATCTCAAGGGGCTTGTGTGCTACGCACCTTCAAATGGTTTTGCGTACGGCGTCTACGGTGTACGGCGTCTACTGCGGACAGACGGACAATTTTTTTTTTGCTTTTTTGGGGTTTACTAGTTCTAAAACGTGAAAATATAAAATTTCAGGGTAGCCAATTTTTTTTTAACTTTCAGGTCGATATTCGATAACAATACTTTATTATTAAAAAATAATAAAATAAAATTATATTACTTAAAGTGGCCTCATACATGAATCAACTTCCAGCTTTCTATCTCCAGCGGTTCTCGAGATATAAAATCGGAATATTATTCTTTCCACCCGGCGCCTTACGCCGACACCTACAAAGATTCCCTCTCTGTAGGCGGACTATTTTGCATAACTTTTATATAAATTTCAAGATCTTGTACGAAATAATTCTTAAGATAAAAATTATGACTTTCCTGGAAAGTATTAAGCAACCTCCTCCCTCCCCTTTCGGTGCTCTTGCACCTCCCTCAAAAATTTCGCATTCAGCATACTTCTCTTGCACACTTAAATAAAGAAATAAAATTTAATTGTTCGTTCATAATTGGTTCGCAAGATATCGTAATGCAAAGTTTCGCCTGAGGTAATCACTTCTTGAGATATAGAAACAAGAAATTTTAGTTCAAAATGCTCCACCCACTTCTGCACTCATACTCTAGCCCCCAAAAATTTACCACATGAAGGGGACCAATCAATCTACCCACGTAAAAAATTTAAATTTAATATCTTTATTGGTTTGTGAGATACGAGCTTCCAAACATTTTTGCATACGGCGTATACGGTGGACGGACGGACATTTTATTAGTAGGCTTTTTTGAGGTAGAAAATGTAGAAAATTTGACGAAAGCAATTTTTTTTTCTTCTTAATTTCAGGTCAATCACAATACAATTGACTTTTGATGTAAAGTGCTCTTGCTTTTAATTAATGAAGCTCATATTCCAAATGTTACAATTATTGATTGCAATGAGTTTATTGTTTGTCCATCCGTAGTGACTAGTGACTAGCTTAATTTTGTTATGTTCTAAAAATTCTGAAGATGTTATCCATACGGAAGTTTGTCATCGGACATCTTCAACCGAAAAAAAACCATATTCAAAGATCAGACGCAATATGAGCTCTCAAGGTACCAAAATATCAACAACTGACAATCATATCAAATTTAGAAATCACTGACATTGTCCGCTTGATTAGTTTACGGATCGATCGTGTCATGTGGGTCTTCAAGTGATCACTTCGGGCCAAGTTTTATTTTTTCCTCTCGTTTCTGATGTTCTTTATAATTTCCTCGATCGTAGCAAACCTCTTAGAAAGTTTCTCAATCAGCCAAGGTCATTTTATGCAAATATCCTACTTTATTGTTTGATTAATGGACCGTTTGTGTTTCCTTCCGAAATGTGGAAATCAAAAATGTAGTTGGCTACGATCATGATGTCGATCGGTGATCAAAGGTACAAAATGAGGTAAGCAGTAAGCGCTGTAACTTATACTGATTGTTAGCTGGGCACAAATCTCGAGATGGCTATCAGATTCTTAAGTAGCAATAGAAAGAAGTGGGTCTGATCGCGGGTCAGTAATGAGCACAGATCTGCAGTGTTGTATGGGTACTGGTTACATGGTTCGTTAATGATTTGATGAAACACTGGCCGCATCGGCAGCATGGAACTGTTACAGCGAGCAGAATTCGCGAATTGCGAATTGACGGGTGATTGATTCTGCAGTTAGACACAGTTTTTGATTTTTTTTTTGTTTTGGTTGGAACCGGTGTCGGGCTTAATCAACCGACAACTTTAAATTAATCATACATTAACCACTGACTTTAAAACTTTAACATTTTGATCGTAAGCGGTGGCAGGTTTTTATTTGGTACAAAGAGCCAGCCAGGTACGAGCAGGTAGGTAGGTACAAACGGTGAACTCTTTTCTTATTAATTTATTTTATTTCTTCGTGTTTTTGTTTGATGGGCGAAATTTCGGACAGCGAATAATTTCCGTTCGGGAAATTTTTTTCTGTAGAACATTTTGATTCATTATGCATCAATTAGGTGGCACAATTTGTTTACCGAAGGTTACATAAAACACTCACGTACACACTAAAAAGGGCATTAATCAGTGTTATGGCAGATTGATTTCGGATATGGAGAAATATACGCGTGATTGGCGTCAAAGTGCAAATTAAAGGAGTTAATTGGATTCAGTGTTCCTTGAACGTACTGATCTTTGGGGTTTTGTGTATGCTCTGCGGCCAAACTTCTAACCAAGGCTTTACTTACAGCAGAGGCTTCATTAAGAGCACTGAAATAGTGTCGTAGAAACGTAAGTAGACGTTCCCTACTAGCAAACTACCTTCCATAAGACCTTACCGAAGCTATTTCCCTGCTTCGTAGCCTCGGTAAGGCCTTATGGAAAGTTTGTTAGTAGGGTTATGTATCACAAACTGAACCCATAAAGTGATCCACCTGAAATTTCAAAAATTCTTCATTATCACACATCAGGAAAAGGTAAGTAAGTTAAAGTGAAAAACATTTAAATATGGTTCTCTTATTCCAGAAATAATGTTTAGTTTCCAAAGAAACTAGTGCGATCAGTTGCCAGTCAAAATGTTGCTGAATTGGAAACATTATCGCTAAAGGCCATTGCAGATGGCATACCTCAGGGCTAGAGTCTGCCTCCCCTGCTATTCGTTGTCTTTATGGCAGCACGCCCGGTACGGATCGCGTGGTATTCGCATTTTATGTGGACGACACTGTCTTTATGTGTCAGCCTTAGAGCCCAAGTGTAATTAGAAGATACTGCCACGAAATTAGAAGACTGGTTCAAACTGTGGAGATTAACGATAATCCCACCAAGAGCGAGGCTATCCTCTCTAAGAAGAAGCGGAGAAATTTACCCGACATGGACATATCCATCTTCGGGGACGGTATCGATTGGAATCTAGTTATCAAGTATTTAGTATCAAATTAGACAGGAAAGGCTAGGATTATTCAAATAGTCTTGGCTAGGTTCAACTTGATCACCAAATTTATCTGAATTACGAACAACAGTCACAGGAAATGTTCCCCTCACTGAAAGTTCGTGACCACGAAGTCATTCAAATAACGTCTTAGTTATACTATATGCCACCAAAAAGTTTTTCAAATAATTTTTCAGTTTTGTACCTTACCCGGCAGTACACTGAAAGAAAAAATATAATATAATATATAGTTGCAGTGACCATAATTTAGTTTTTATAACTATATTAAAATAGTTATGATTGTCCTTGCCATAGCTTATAATTCACACAAACATACTATGGTTGCAATAAACATATTTGGTGATTTTAAATTAATAAGGTTGTCCTAACCATGCTTGTTACATGATGTAAAAGTATTTTATGATAACGGCAACTATATGCCATGATCAGTACAACTATAGAAATTCATTGAATATTTCTCTCAGCCATACTATGGTTTGTACCATTATGCATACAAACATATTATGGTTATCGCAATTATTATATTAAACACAATATGTCATAAAAAGACGACAGTCACAATTTCTACCACAGTGTATCGTTCGTGAGTTAGGTTCATTTATAGCTGTGCTTACAATTTGAAATACTGTTAAATAATTAAAATAATGTATTCAAGTGAAGTTGAAATTTTAAAGTGTTAATAATTACAAATAAGAAATTTCTTATTTTATATATTGAAAATATTAAGTATTTAATATTAATTTTAATTTAATATATTTATATTCAACTTATTACACATTTTTAGTGCAATTTAATCTTGAAGATTTTGAAAATAAATATATTCATAAGAAAATACGCAGTTTTTCCAATTACTATAATTTATTATTACAAAGTCCTCAAGCTGCACAGAAATGTGGACTTCATTAATTTTCAGCTATCTGGGAAGACATTTTATCCGGCATTTGACGGGGCTAAATAAGAAATAAGAAAGTAAGTTTGTGACGACACAACGGAACATTTCCTTCTCGAGTGTCCAGCTTACTCTTTTGCGAGAGTGCACGTATACGGCGTCGATGTTATGAGGATGGAAGAACTCCGTTCTCGATCCCTACCTGAGCTCTTGAAATTCGTGAGGAGGACGAAGAAGTTCGGGTAGAGACTGGGGGACTCGAGTGCAATGGGCAATAATTGTCTGAGTGCTCAAGATGCGCGGCCTTGCTGCGTATCTTCCCCCACTTCAAACAACAACAACAATAACAAGTTTGTGATGACAAGTGAATCCAATTTAAAAGTGAGTGAGGATCCCCATTGCCATTTTTTATAATATGATAGTATCTTAGTGTTCACAGCATTATGATTATGGGTTATAAGAACCAAACATCATTGTTTGTCTCAACCTTAGCTTTGTTTGAATCAAACATATTAATTTTTGGTAGAACCAAAACTACTATACAACAAGTTTTCACAATCTTTCATTTGTTTGATTCAATCATAACATATTTCTTAGAAACATAACTATAGTTGTAATAATCAAATTACAAATATTTTCATGACTGATATAATCTTACTATGTTTAGAGCAGCAAGACAGTAGAGTTAGTACAACCATAACAACAGTTATCACAACTATCTTACATCTTGTAACGTGGTTCACGGAACTATAAATTGAACCATAGTAAGGTTCTCCCGAAATATGGTTACCATAGTCATATTTTTTCTTTGAGTGTAGTAAAAAAAATGTTGGTCGTTTTTACAACAAAATAGTTGTGCAAATAGTTTCGATGTCTACTTAGATATAATCAGAACGTTGCTCTCGTCAACAGAACAGTAAGAAAAATCATTTTATT
This sequence comes from Beris morrisii, assembly GCA_951812415.1. Classification (NCBI taxonomy): domain Eukaryota; kingdom Metazoa; phylum Arthropoda; class Insecta; order Diptera; family Stratiomyidae; genus Beris; species Beris morrisii. The sequence continues at coordinate 111,914,689 of OX638312.1, read as the reverse complement.
TATTATAAGTGCAGAACAAATAGTGAAAAATTAACATTTTTTGTCAATCACCTCAAAAATAAATAACGTCTGCAACTTTTTATTTTAATGCCAGAAAGCTACGGGATATAACAAAAATGACTCAAATGTTATTTTCAAGTCGCTAATTAACCAACAGTATTTTTTGTCGGTTGAAGGTTTTATCAACAACCAAAAGGTTAAAATTGTCGTAGCGACTTATCATCTTCAACACCGAAGTTGGCCAAGAAGACCAAAAAGTTATATTTTAATGACTGCGCGACGTGATACCGACGTCGGCACAAGTTATTAAAGCTAGTTGTCCAGAATTAGTTGGGATGAATAATGCATTTCTTTTTAACAAATACAGCGCTCGATAGCTTCGGTGGCAGAATGATGTGGTCCTTGTTGCAAAATCTGATAAATTTAAGTATATTTATTCAAACATGGTATTTGCAGAGAAAACCTAATAAATACAAATAAAACTTAAGAATATAAAAAAAACACATTCAGACTTTTTTTTAATGTTAATTTTATCAAATTGCATCACTAATGCGGTATTCATCGAGTACTGAAACGCTAATACTGACGCAGTATTTGTTCAATACTGAACGACTTAAGTTTATCAGAATTCAGTAAGTACAATAATTGTTCCGCTAAAGATACGCATGTTTCAGTACTTAGTGTGGCCGCCATACAAATGTTCTTTAAAAATTTGATAATTTAATTGCTGGATCGGAAAGAAATCGCTCAGCTACGACATCTAAATTAAACGTAAGGACAAAAGTTAAAAACACAAGGCCTTATACTAACACTGGACACACTTATTACGAGTGAATCTACTCGAAATTTTTAATTTTGTTCTACAAATATTAGACAAAAAAATGTCAATATGAAGGTTCTTCTTGATTCCTTGGAGTTGTTGTCGTACAAATGCCATTAAAAATTAGTGCTTGCGACGCATTCTCATCCAAACTCGAGAGCACGTTATGCTATGTAGTTCAAGTGATAGGTGTAGAAGGCTACGTGCGTGAGGGGTAGCTTTTCATATCTCAGATACGGCTTATGCTAGAAAGTTGAAACTTGGTACGTATATGTAGATGCGCTACTAGAATAATTAAAGCAAAAAAAAAGTTAAAATTTTTATTGGCGTTCAGAGGTTGAGTAAAAAAAATGTCCGTGAATCCATATTTTCGCGAATTTCGTTAAAACTTTTAGACATGTCGAGCTATCAAAGCATTTTTACTTCTGCGGGCTCTTTATATAAGCGCCTAGAAATATTCTTCAAAATTTTTCGATATCCAACCTCTAAGGAGGTGTAAAATAGTTGTGTACATATTCACGAATTCCGATATATTTCTTAGGTCTATTGAGATTTTGAATCCCTTTCAGTTCTAAAAGCTTTAAACATAGTCGGGGAAAAACCGATTTAAGTATTTTTCAATATTAAAACCCCAGGGGGTGTAAGGCATTGTTCAAGTTTTCACGAATTCTCTTAGGTTTAATGTCATCGAATTCGCTTTTACTTCTATGGAATCTTCTATTGTTAAAAATTATGTAAATAAAGAAAAAAAACGGTTACTATGCAACTGACAACATAAAGAATAATCAGGAGGCTATTGAAAAGGTATTATTTTGGTTGTCAGTTGCATAGTAAGCTACATCGCTCCTCAGTATTAAACACGTTTCGGACTTCTACCCAAGAAATAATAAAGTTGCGCACATACTGTTGGCAGATTTTTCATTGTTGAAAAGAATCGAACATTTTCTGGTCCGTCGAGCCGAATTTGAACTGGCCACCTTCGCTTGGAAAATCATACTTTTTTTGATGTTTTAATTTGTACTATATTTCGGTTTTATAATTGCGGCATTAAATCCTGGGCTGTATTTATTGGTCAATCTTCATTTATTTATTCTGGAATACCTTTAAAAAAATTAGCATTAATCTGATATTTGTAAATGCATAAAAGGCGTGTATTTATTACTGGAATTTTTTTTCGTACATTTATTTTTGATATGTTAGTTTCAAGTCCAAAAGACGTCTGTACGATCACAAAAGACCAGAAGCGTAGAATTCTCGGAAATCGTCCAAACTAAGCAACTGTGGTAATAACAAAAAACCTATAAAAAATACCGAAATCTGGTTATACAGTAAATTTGAAGAGACAATTAATAAGGCACATAAAACGACTATAAAACAACGATAAAGTCTTTAAAATTGTCATCAGAGTTTATTTATATGCCGGCCGGCCGGATTTATTGTCTTAAAAGTCGAGATTTTTCATTACACGCGATAATCTAAAGTTTTCGTTAACTACGTAAGTGAAGATATCCGCTGGGCTTTTCGGCCTATCTTATCGCGATCGCATTAAACCTTAATTTAGCCGGGGTTTCATAGGAAAATCTTATCGGTGTGCTTCAATTAAATTCGGCAAATTACACTGTCCGGCTGAAAGTATTCGTAATAAATCTTCCGTGAAATGGTAATTGGTGGCCAGATCTTAGAACCGCAAGTGATGCCGAAAAGCCGGTAATAATCGAAACGACTTATTTGGCTATTTGGTCAACGCTAATTAATTGTTCGGTCAGTCTAAGACTTCTTTTTGTCTTGGAAGATTTTCATGCAAATTTTTTCTTCACCCAAAAACCGATTCGTTTCATCTCAAGAAAAACAGGTGGATACCGGCGACACTATGCTAATTTTCGGTTTCTAGCGATTCCAATTTTCAAGTTTTTATTTATTTTTTTTGAGATTAAAAGCATTGTCGAATTTTTGTTTTCGTTTCGGATTGGTTTTTTTTTTATTATTATTTTTTAGCTGTTGTTGAAAGATTCGAACAATTTGCATTAAGAAGTCATTAGGAGTGGAAAGTCATTCAACTTATGGTTTGCCGGAGAGCATCTTGAAGGGATTTGCCGTTGCCGCCCGAACTTTCGAATCGAACCGAATTTCTTAAGATGCGGCTTTCTACGATTAGACCGAAACGAGTTTTAGATTTTTCTTAAAGCCGATGGACCAAGATGGTCCAAGATGGCCCAAGGCACGGTGAAATTCAACATTATTCCTATCGCCGTCTGTATCTTCTTAAATGCTCGTTTTACGACAGATAAGACTTTTGTTAATGTCACGTCATTTCTTTTACCGATTAGAATTAATCGAAATTAAGAAGATTTGTTATCGAATTATGCGTGATATAAAAGGTGAATTTTAAATGTTTTCAAGCCGAATTTACTATTCATTTCTGACGCCAGATTTTCGTTAATTTCGAGAAGAAGATTTGAAGATTTTAGTTTTGTAAACTTTTGTTAATATGCCCGCTTTTTGTTTGTTTTCAATTTTCGCTATGTCTTAATCGGATGCGCTAGGATTATTTTTAGATAAAATTCGTCGGTTATTTGGAATTGGAATTAGTCGGATTTATTAAAAAAAAACCGAAATATTTACATCTTCGTTTTAATTAGATTTGGTCCGCAATCTTAGATTGCCTAAGGTAAAAGACGGCGGTTTCCGTACAGAAAATGAATCATTAAACTGATTCAATAATGCTAGAACTCGAATTTTCAATTTAAAAGTAAAGGTACAAAAATATCACTGTTTTCGTTTCTTCTATTTAAGTACACGTTTCTACTATTTAGGTACACAGTAAAAAATGTTTACTACTCTTAGAGTAGGCAATTTAGTTGGCACTATATAGCTATTATTGTCAAATTTAATTACGCACTCCTGTGATTCTTACTATTAATGCGGAAATTCACACAGAAGTGTGGAAATCAATTGCGAAAAATGTGTAAATTTACTGCTGGTGTGGAAAAAATTTACAATGCGTAAAATTACACGGTACGGAAAAACTAATATGTACTACAAAAATGTGACATGTTTATGTTTGCTTATTATTACTATTATTGATTTATTCATAATATAAATGAATAAGCTTCGAGGAAATGATCGGCAGATGATTTCAAAGACGTATTTTGAAGGGCAAAGGACACAGTAATCGAAAAATTTGAAAAATTCAACGCGATCATTCAACACATGATATTTGGGAAAAAACTCAGGATATACTCGTAGGTCAAAAAGGTAGAAAGTATAAAACACTATACACGATAATTATATACATTTAATTAATTTGTTTTAAAGCCACAAACTTCACACACTATAAACATTATTTTGTTTTTAAATTTTAAATCACGCCTTACACAAAACCACGAATCAAGTGAATTAAACATCGAAGCGGTCAAGTTAATACATATAACAAAAAACAAATTACTACGCATGAAGTATCAAAATTACATGCAAAATACGTAATTTTATACACATTGACATATTACTACGAATGAAGTATCAAAATTACAAGCAAAATCCGTAATTTTATACACATTGACAAATTTTACACATTAAAAGTGGGAAATTGTTGTAATTTTACTTTCCAGCCAGTAAATTCATGACGAAAATGTGTAGAAATACAAACTTTTAAAAACTGGGCGCAACTTTATTATTTTTCGGGTAGAAGTTCGGAACGAGTTTAAGATTGATGCGGTGTAGGTTACTATGTGACTGAGAACATAAAAAATGGGTAGAATGGGGTCGCGCTAGAATACTTACGCCGCTGCCATATATAAAATATGAATTACATAATTGGGTCATACCTACCCCGGGACGCAGTCTAAGTCGTATTACATGATTAGGAGGTTTTTCGTGATTTGGTTTTGGGCCATTACATGAAATCGGAAATGTGTTTGGAGTCGATTATATAAATAGTCTGTGGAAGTGAAAACCAATCAAATATCTCATCAATCCTAAGAATATCTTGAATATCTAAAAATCCTGAAATCAATTTTTTGACGATTATATAGGAATCCTTAAGAAGTAAAAATGACTTCGATATCTCATTAGAACTAAGAAATATGTAGGAATTTGTGAAAACATATGCAACCCTCTTGAACCCACTTTGGGGTTGAATATCCAAAAATCCTGAAATGGGTTTTTAGATATATATAAAGAAAGCCCGATGAAGTAAAAACCAATCCGATGTCTTATCACTCCTAAGAGATATGACGAAATTCGTGAAAACGTGTTCAACCCGTTTATACCCTCTTAGGGGTACAAAAAGGAAAACATTTGAAAACAAGTTTTTAGTGGTTATTAAACAAGCCCGTGGAAGTAATAAGTTATTCGATATCTAATCAGACATTTTCACCAATTCAGCCGTATCCCTCAGGTCTGATTAGATATCGAATAACTTTCTACTTCCACGGGCTTATTTAAAAATCACCTAAAACTTGTTTTCAAGGTTTTTCCTTTTTCAACCCCTAAGAGTGTAAAAACGGGTTGAACACGTTTTCACGAATTCCGTCATATCTCTTAGGAGTGATAAGACATCGGATTGGTTTTCAATTCCTCGGGCTTTCTTGACATATATCTAAAAACTCATTTCAGGATTTTTGGATATTCAACCTCAAAGTGGGTGCAAGGGGGTTGCATATGTTTTCACAAATTCTTACATATTTCTAGTTCTAATGAGATATCGAACTCATTTTTACTTCCTAAGGCTTCTTACATAATCGTCTAAACGTTGATTTCAGGATGTTTGTTATTCAACTCTAATAGGACGTAAGGCTTTCGACATATTTCTCAGGATTGATGAGATATTAGATTGGTTTGCACTTCCACATACTTTTTATATAATCGTCTTCAAACGCATTTCCGATTTCATGTAATGGCCCGAAACCAAATCACGAAAAACCTTCTAATGGCGTAATAACTGATATTATACTAGGACTAGATCTCGTCCCGGTGTATGACCCAATTATGTAATTCATATGTTATATGAGGCAGCGGCGTAAGTATTCTAGCGCGACCCCATTTTAACCGCTTCCCGAACTTTTTTTTGTGTTTTCAGTCACATAGTAACCTACACCGCATCTCAGAATTAAACTCGTTCCGAACTTCTACCCAAAAAATAATAAAGTTGCGCCCAGACTGTTGGCAGAATTTTTTTTTACTCCAGCTCTGTACATTAATAAAATTTTGAACTTTTTTTTGCTTTAATTACTCCTGTAGTACTTCTACATATACATACTAAGTTCAACTCTCTACCATAAGCCGTTTCTGAGATATGAAAAATCACCCCCATCCCCGTACCTTGCAACCCCTATCAAAAATTTTTCGAGGATACTTTTACAGTGACTCTATATAGTCATCAATTTTTAGCTTTCTATGCTGTGCGGTTTTCGACAAATAAAAATCGGAATTCTTTTCGTTCCACCCGCCCCACACCATCCCTCCCTACACCCACACCCTCTCCGCTAGAGGTCTACTGGTCCTAACTAATGTAAAAATTTCAAGATCATATCTGATACGGTTCATGAGATATAAAAATTTATTTTTTTGAAAAATGGCTGCCTCCCACCTTCAGCGCGTCACCTCCCCCCACAAAAATTTTACATTCAGTAAACTTCACTGATAATTCTATATACGGAAACCAAATTTTATCTTTGTAGCACAATTGAGTCGGAAGATATTGTAATTCAAAGTTTTTCATCCCACACCCTCATATCTCACTACTCAACCCAAAAATGTTAACCGCTTTCTAATCTCCTAGTATCCCTTACAACAACTACAAAATTTCGGCTATCTGACATCAATCGTTCAAGAGATATGGATTTTAGAATGTATCAATCCCAGCTTTGAAGCGTTTTGAACGTATTGTTCTCCCCCCCCCCCCCCCCTTGCACACCGCTCCACCCCTATCGACCATTTTTTAGCAAATGGATCCACTATCATAGTACTTTATAAGTTCCAACTTTCAGCCTCCTAGCATAAGTGATTCCTGAGATCTAGAAACCAAAATATTTCATCTAAAACGTTCTTCCCTCCACCCTCCTTACACCCACACCCCTCCAAAAGCTACCACTCGTAGGCGTTCACCCACTCTACCCACCATACAAATTTCAACTTAATATCTCACAGGGTTTGTGAGATACGCACCTTCAAACGGTTTTGCGAACGGCGGACGGCGTCTACGGCGGACAGACGGACATTTTTTTTTTTACTTTTTTGGGATCTACCAGTCCTGAAACGTAAAAATACAAAATTTCAGGGCAGCAAATTTTTTGGAAATTTCAGGTCGATAACAATACATACTTTATTATTAAAAAATAATAAAGTAAAAATGGGAGAGATGACTGCAAGTTATTTCTTGGTGTTCATAAATCGTTGTCACTTTGAATTTGAACCTCAGTTTATCCTGCTAGCTAAATTACTTTAGAAGTTCTCCACATTTAACTAAAACTATATCATCACTTGAGTAATTCCTTTTTCTTAATAAAATTTAATTAGTACATACCTTGAAATTGTTCAATAACCCATAATTTGTTGAACTTGTTATTGACAAATAGTTACTCAATCGAAACTATTTGCTGTTTACAATTCTTAAAAAATTTAACCCAAAAAATATTTTTAGTTGTACCTGCATTAGTTAAAAATAAGGGTTCTTGTTTTAGCAATTGCGGAAAATTAGAATTAAAATGTATAAGGTAAGGTGATTATCTAATTTGAAGATATCCTAAAAAATATATGAAATAAAGGTTCACATCCAGGATTGTTGGAGAAAAGCGATGGATACTAGCAGTTCACACTAATTATGGGTTTTTGAGAAAAGTTGCATATCTTTCTTTCATCAGTTAGGAAAAAGGAAGTTTCCAGAGTCAACAAATTTAATGATAGGGTGAACTAAGTAGCAGGAACAGAAACATATATAGCTAATCGCTTTGTTGTTTGTAGTTTTTCTCCTTCATTGCACTTTAGTAAAAAAAAAGAATTGCTCAATTACGAAAATGGTTTAAATTAAAGATGTATAATTTGAAAATTTCTTAAGCTATTGCAGAAAATTTAGCCTCATACAAAAGGTTATAAACAGGCTTTCATAATAGCATGAAAAGAAATATATTGACAATTCTGTTTTCCAATTAAATGACGGTGAATTTTTTTTTGGAATGTTATAAAAACGACCAAAATCTCGATATGCAAAATAATAATGCCCAAAATATTTTTCTTACAATTGTGGTTTATCACCCCTTCAAATAAAATATAATAGTATTCTCAAAATTTTTTGCAAAAGCTGGCACATAAACAGTTAAAGTCACTTTAAAATGCTAGGGAAATTTTTTTTAAGTTTTTCCGCGGAGCTGCTGAATTAAGTATTCGTTGTATTGCAAAAGTTTATGATATTTCTCGGCTAATTTTCATGCTTTGTATGGGATTTTGAATTTTACTGACCCTGTAGGTTATAAACAACGACAGTAAAGGCTGAAAGAATAGGAGCAAAATTTGAATTTTTGAAGCATCCCTGAATGTTTAGGACTAACTTTAAAATTTTTCGTTCGAAATATGAGATGTTATTAAAGTGAGCGTGCAATCCGATTCGTGTAGCTGAACCAAGGAAGTAACCTCTATCCACAAAAATCGTGCTATAGAAAGGGGCATTAGCTTTATACCCTAGATGAAATCATCTGGAAGGAATTATAAAACTAAAGCAGCCAGGAAAAAAAAATTTCCTTGCCAAATAAAATGGAGCTTCAAACGATTTTTTTATAACTTATTCAATTATAGCCAAAAACCTCAAATCTGCTTGCTGACCATGTGTCGAAGTGCACGATACTTCAAGAATGCTTAACCTGTGAATAATTATCATAGCCATTCCTTAAATGCAATCTGTAAGATTTACTGCATTGCCGGACCAAATAGACAAATTCCTTCAAGTAGCTCGCATGCAAAAATCCTTCCCTTAAAATACGTGATCACAAATATTGGCTTAACTAGAACTAGATCGCTTCAAGCAAGGAGTATGTATAATAATTTGCACGAACTGAATAGTATTACATACAAATGTCCTTGCAAAATTCAACAAAAATTAAACACACTAACTCAAGAAGTCGTTAAGACAAGAAATTGATATTTTAGAACTATTACTTTTTGGTTAAAAGAAAATTTGATATTAAACGAGGTTTTCATTGTAATATATTATTCCAAGCGCTTCCTTCCTACGAACTAGGGTATCGTACTAATTTTCGACCCCTCTCGAAAAAAAACAAAAGTATTGCTGTATTTTTAAATAAAATCTTGAATGGCGTCTATTGGATGAAAGTCATCTCTAGAGTCCGTGTCATAACTGGGGCTACAGCCCTACCAAAGAAAAATGGGTTACATTTAAGTTGCATCATGGGTTCTTATGCGGCTTGTATTTAAAAAAATGAAGAACCACTGCCGAATATAAACTTTTCCGCGTTCCGGTCTTTTGGCCCAAAAAAAATAAACTTTTATTTAGTTTTTACTCGCGCCAAATAAAAACATTGTTTAAACAATTTTTAAAATAAGAGCAACAATGCAGTAGAATTAAAAATTATTTCAACATCTTATCGGGCCGAAAGTATATTGCAAAGTTCAAAATATATTCAAACTCAAATGTGTGACTTCGAGGTGTTTGAAAATCGAAAAATTAAGCGTTATTAAAACGCCCAAAGAAGTTAAAATCAAAACATATATAAATAATGCTTTAAATTTTTATTGGCTTTTGTAGAGATCTCGTAAAAATAAAAATCAATATTCGGTAGTTCATCAGGCCTATAAGATCTGTCAAAATTAAACCCCTTTCACACTTTTGGGGGTTGAGTATCGACAATTTTTGGCACTTGTATAGGGGCCGTAAAAATTAAAATCGATTTAGTATTTCATCGAATCTAAAATATATAGAGTAATTTATGAAAATTCAGTTAATTACTTTCAACCACTTAAGGGTTGAATATCGATTTTGTTGGCTACATGCAAACAGCTTGTTGCTCGAAAGAGAAATTGCTGAATTCGTGGAGACATATTCAGTCACATCTAAGCGCTTCCGTATCTATTCATGGAGTCTGTTTAATTGAAAATACCACATGTCTTCAAATAAAGTACCAAGTCTCAATTTCATAGCGTGAGCGGTTCCGGAGATTTCAAGTGCAAGTACGGCGGACCGACGGACAAAAATTTGGTTTTGTTTTTTTGAGATTTGCTAGTCAAAACGAGGAAAATACGAAGTTCGAGAACAATCACCTTTTTAAATTTCCATTCGGTCACAATTCAGCGATTAGCAAAATTTCGATCACAACGAACATATTATATATTTTCAATCTAAGGCTTAAGGGAGTCGTCCAATGTGACGGCCAGTTTTTTACCGCTTTTTTCGGGAATTTTTCTTTGACAGATTATGAGTTAACCATTCTTGAAAGTTTTACCACATATTTGTTCATATTTCAACAAACATTAGACATTTTTTTAAGGAAAAATATTGTTTTTTTTGGCGTGCAGAGCTCTTGAAAGTGATCGCTGTAAAAAAAAGTTGTCAAATGGCCATGATTCCAGTTGTCCTCCTCATCTGAAATCAACATATTAAATTTATACTTCATTTATAGGCCTGTGGCTATAACTGGTACCAGAATTAAGCCAACATTTTGAAAATGAAAAAATTGGCCTAATTTTGAAATTTTTTTTTAAATTTTCGCATTTTTTCGATGTATTTAGCTTCAGCTAAAAAAAACTATGGTAGATATTGCTAAGATTCTGCTACCAGTTGTAACTAGGGATCCGCTGAACATGTTGTTCAAATTTCAGCGTAATCGGTTAAGTACTTTTTTCTGAATCGTGGCAGCCAATTTGAAAAATTTAGTTTTGAGAAAAACCCAATTAAAGATCGATGGTGGCTCGGGCGAGCTCCGAACAGGTGCTCCATTATACGCTATTACTTTATAACGACTTCGAGAAATCCTTTTACATACATATTCTAGGGATGATTTGGAAGTGATTTAGTAAAAAAGAAAAGGTTTTTCTGACCCGGCACATAGTACGACTCTCTTAAGAGAAAGTTTAGGTACGACAGTAGAAAAAAGAAATTTAACGTGAAATGGAAATCGTTACGGAGATTCATACCCAAAGATTTCGAAAAACGCAGACCCATCCTTACAACAATCGCCCAAAATCAACTCTACAGAACCAGTCTTGTCCCTCGTCTATGCAAATTTATAGTCTCAACTGGTTTTGTTTCCCAAAGATATCCCCGAACTTCCTTTAACCAAACGTTCAACAAGTAAGTCCTCTTTTTTTTCCATCGTCTTCCATACAAGGATCCACACATCAACTTCGCGTTTTACCCATCCGATTTTTTCTCACAGTCCGTCACTGTAAGCTGCGCCTGTCCTTCTTCACACACAACAGCTTCCACATCTCGGTGCAATTGAAGAAGAACAAAAAAAAATTAATTCAGGATAAAAAAAAGGATTCTCCACGAAAGAATAAGACGAACAATAAAGGTATAGAATACAAAGTAAAAACACCGGTCCAACTCGCGAGGATCACACATCCACGGAATCTCCGCACATATCATTACAAAGGTGCGCGTACAATGGAAAAGAAATTGTCCCATGATTTGCATATTTGATCTCGCGCGAACCGTTTTCCTTCAGACGAAAGGTCATTACTCACGCATTTATAGCGCAAGGTAAACACGGAAGGATCGCCAGGATCAGAAAAATTAGTGATGCCGTTCTACCCGTAAGAAACCCAAAGGATACCCGCTACATATCACTGATTTGCATACGCGAAAGGGTTCAGTTCGGAAATATCCCAGAGTCGCAACAATCAGTAATTAGAAAAGGTATGACTCAAGACTTAAGATGCGAGTCACTCTTATCTCCGTACCTGGAGAATTCTAAAAATGATGCATCGGAGAACAATCGGAATCTCGATTTGCATAAGAATCGAAAAAAGTGAGGATTGCTCGGCGAAGACGAACGATGAAATTTCAATTCGATTCGAGTTATTATTTTATTGAAAGTGAAATGGAAAAAGGGATCAGACGATGTTTTCTTGTGTTCAGTTTTACAGTGCGAATTTTCTTTGTTATTATTGTTTAATTGTTAAAGTGGTTAAGTTATGAACAGGAAAAGCGATTGTATTTCGTCAGTTCTATAAAACTGGCCTTGTAAAAGCAGGTCTTGTTAGTTTTTGAATAAGTTCTTTATCTGAATCTTTAAATTTGGATCGATTTTCACTAAGAAGAAATATCGAAAAAGTGAGGTGTTTCTTTTGTTATAAATAAAAAAAGGACAAGGAAGTGTGGATTATATTTTAATTTACCATACTGTGATTGTAATAACCATGTATATGATCAGTGCAACTATAGATGGTAACTACGATCATGAAACTAAACATAGTATTGTTATCGCAACCATACCACAATTATTACAACTATATCGTTTTAACCATGCCGATGCGATCACTTAGAAACAATCTAATACTATTATTTAATTGTTACAAATATATGTTTGGTAGCTGTAATCACAATATGTTTACGATGAACCATGTAGGAACAAACCTCAAGCTGATAGAACTAACAGAATAGTTATTATGATAAAAAATATTGTTTTGGGGTTTCACTACTTTTCCTTCGATTGAGCCAAACATATTAGCAATCCAATCCAATCCAGCAATCAAATTGAAAATTCTATAATATATAATACCATAATTGATACAATCAGATTATGTTTATAACAAACATAACGTATGTTGTTGAGACTATTTAGAAAATTCAAAATGGTTATTCCAACCAAAAATATGGTTGTGTGAATAACGGCACTAGGTTTCATCAACCCTAATTGTGTTCGCATCAACCACAACATATTTCCTAAAATTACCATACTTCAAGTAACCATGTTACAGGAGCTTTATGATTGGCGTAATCGTTCCAATAAAAAATATGGTTGCATGAATCATACACCTAGGTTTCCACAACCATGATTTTATTTGAGCCAAAAATAGCACGTTTCCTTTTAAAATATTTAATGTAGACCTTTAGGAAATAATTCCTAAAAAATTTATAAAAATATAAATTCAGTTAGTACAACTATGTTACAAAATTGTAACAAGGTTGTGGCAATTATTACCTTAAGATGCTCTTACACGAGCAATTTTTCAAGCAATTGATTGCCCAACAACTATTGCCAAAACTAGTGGAGCCATTAATGGAGCAATACAGGACAATATCATGCTAGTTGCGGCAATATTTCGGCAATGTGGCAATGTTTTCACAGATTGCTGTTATTGCTGGCCTTATAGTTACTGTATTTCCACTAACTTGGAAAATTCCGAGCAATTGTTCTCGTTCGGTGATTTTTTTGTCAAGTCGTGTTATAATGGCTTGGAATTCAAATATTTCCAAGTTTCATTTTAAGTTTTAGATTTGATTGTCAAGTTTACTTTCGTGTTGTTCATATTAGCCCTTATTTCCGAATTGCTAGTTATTGGTCAATATCGCTCATCACAATTCAGCAACGAGTAGATGAGAACTTTGACGTTCATTTTTTACTTTTTATGTAGGTTTTGTAGTTTTATTCCGTATTTTTTTCTTGATTGATCCACATCGCCTGTTGCTATTGTTGCTGTGTGTTGTTTCATATTTGCGTGACGTCAAAATTGACGAATATTGTTGCAAATTGAGCAATTTCAATCGCTCGTGTAAAATCACCTTTAGATTTGTTTGTCAAATTTGCTTTCGTGTTGTTCATAGACTGAATGCTCTTGTTGCCAAATTGCTAGATATTGGGCAATATCGCTCATCACAATTCAGTAACGAGTTGGTGAAAAATTGATCGTCAAAATTGACGAATATTGCTGCAAATTGAGCAATTTTAATCGCTCGTGTCGGAGCACTTTTGGAACGGTTCTCCCAAAATGTAATTGCCGTGATCATATTTTTACTTTATTATTTTTTAATAATATAGTATTGTGATCGACCTGAAATCTAAAAAAAATTTGCTATCCTGAAATTTTGTATTTCTACGTTTTAGGGCCAGTAAACCTCAAAAAAGAAAAAAAAAACTCGTCTGCCCGCCGTGTATGCCGTACGCTGCCGTTCGTAAAACCTAAAAAATAAAAAAAGTCCGTCTGACCGCCGTAGAAGTCATCCGCCGTCGCCGTACGGAATTTCGTTCGAAGGCGCGTAGCTCACAAGCTCCTTGAAATATTAGTTTCAAATTTTTATGGTGGGTACATTGGGTGAAACCCCTACGAGAAGGATCTTTTAAGTATAATCTTTTGAGGAATCTTTATGGAAGGGATATAAAGCGGAGAAGGGAGAACGTTTTAGACTAAAAATTTTGGTTTGTAGATTATTGTCAATTGAATGTAAAATTTTTGAGCGGGAGGTTCAGCACGAAAATGACGAGATAGCCATTTTTAAAAAAAGTTGGAGAACCGTACCAGATCTTGATCTTAGAAATTTTACAGGAGTTAGGGCCTGTAAACTTTTAGCAGGGTAAGAAATGTTGGGGGTCGCTGGTGCGGGTATGACGGTGGGACGAAGGAGGGGGTGGTACGAAAAGAATTTTGATTTTATTTCTCGAAAATTGCAAAGCACTATGGAGATATCATAGAAAAAAATAGATTTTTGGCACTGGAATTGGGGTAATTTTCGTATCTGAGAAACCGCTTATGCTGGAAAGTTGAAACTTTGTACGTGTATGTACACTCTAAAAACAAAATGTAAGAATGCTTTGTATTAAAAGCTAAAATAAGTCAAAACACTTTATTATTAAAATCATAAAGTAAAATGCATAACGTATGTGAATACTCGTCTTATTGACGTATAACCGTTTTTTATCGCACAAATAGGTAATATTACACAATAAAAATTTAAATTTAAACGTCATGACCGTTAATAATGTAAATTCACGCTTATTGTAATTTTTCTTGAAATACTGTGTAATATTACGCCAGAATAAGCAACTGAGTTTCCTGGAATGTACTTATTCATTTCATTTCATTTCACGTCGTTAGGTTTGTTGGGTGTTAGAAATTAAAGCAGACAAATTTTTTTCAATATAAGAAAGTCGTTTGTTTTCATAATAATATTAACCGTAATATGTTTTTATATCATTGTCAACTCAACTCAATTTAATACACTACATATATTTTGAAATTGTGTCTATAATTTATCATTTTACCGTATATATAAATATACATCTTAATTAAATGAAAATTTTACACAAAAGTGGGTAATAATTGCATTCTCTGTGTAATAATTATGCCACCGATGATTATTGATTACGCAGCTCTTGTACAATGATTACATCACTGATGTATATTTATTACACATATATTGTGTATTTATTACAACTTATTTGTGTAATTTTCCCTCTAATTACACAAGCTTGTAATTTTACCATTAGTATCGATGGAAAACAATTGCCAACTATAATAATGGTAAATTTAATCCAATATTTCTTTGAGTGTAGTAGATATTCAACTAGAGTAATTAAAGTAAAAAAACAGTTCCGATTTTTTTTTATTTACGTACAGAGGTGGATTAAAAAATATGTTCATGAAAACGGTTTTTTCTACATTTTCACGAATTTCGTTATATCTTTTAGACGTGTAGAGTTAATTTACTTTATTATTTTTTAATAATAAAGTATTGTGATCGACCTGAAATTTCAAAAAAGTTTGCTACCCTGAAATTTTGTATTTACACGTTTTAGGACTAGTAAACCCCAAAAAAGCAAAAAAAAAAAAAATGTCCGTCTGTACGCCGTACGCCGTCCGCCGTCCGCCGTACGCCGTCCGCCGTCCGCCGTACGCCGTCCGCCGTACGCCGTACGCAAAATCGTTTGAAGGCGCGTAGCTCCCAAGCCCGTTGAAATATTAAATTGAAATTTTTATGGTGGGTAGATTTTGTGAACCCCTACAACTGGTATATTTTTGAGGGGTGGGGTTACAAGGGGAGAGGAGAGGGGAGCGTTTTAGACGAAAAATTTTGGTTTCCAGATCTCAGAAAATACTTATGCTAGGAGGCTGAAATTTGGAACTTATGTAGTACTATGATAGTGGACTCATTTGCAAAAAAATTATCGATAAGGGTTGAGGGGTGTGGAAGTGGGGGGGGAAAACAATGAGTCAAAAACGCTAGAAAGCCGGGATTGAAACATTCTAAAATCCATATATCCTGAACCATTGATGTCAGAAGATTGAAACTTTGAGGTTGCCCTTAGGGATACTTAAAGATTGGACAAGGGCTAAAATGTTTGAGGGGGGTGGTGGGGTGTAGGGGCGGGGGGTGAAACACTTTGGATTACAATATCTTCCGAACCAATTACACCAGGAAGATAAAATTTAGTTTCTGTACATGGGATCACAAGAGGAGTCTACCAAAACTAAATTTTTTGAAGGGGGAGGTGGAGCACGAAAGTGGGGGGATAGCAATTTCTCAAAAAATGTCATTTTTATATCTCAGAAACCGTATCAGATATGATCTTGAAAATTTTACAGGAGTTGGGGTCGGTAGACCTCTAGTAGGGAAAAAAAATTTAGTGGTGGGGATGTAGGGGGTGATGGTGAAAAGGGGTAGAAAGAAAAAAATTCTGATTTTTATTTCTCAAAAACCGTAATGAGTGGAAAACTAAAAATTTAGGATTATATAGAGCAACTCTAGAGACATCCCAGAAAAATAAAATTTTTCATAGGGGTAGCAAGGTACGGGGGTGAGGGGTGGTTTTTTATATCTCAGAAACGGCTTATGCTAGAAAATTGAAACTTGGTACGTATATGTAAATGTGCTATTAGAGTAACTAAAGCAAAAAAAAAGTTCAGATTTTTATTGGCGTTCAGAGGTTGAGTAAAAAAAATTTCCGTGAATCCACATTTTCACCAATTTCGTTAAAACTTTTAGACATGTCAAACTATCAAAGCAATTTTACTTCTGCGGGCTATTCATATAAGCGCCTAGTAATGTTCTTCAAATTTTTTAGATATCCAACCCCTAAGGGGGTGTAAAGTGGTTGTGTACATATTCACGAATTCTGATATATTCTTAAGGTATATTGAGATTTGGAATTCACTTTTACTTCTATAAGCTTTAAACTAATCGGGGAAAAACCCAATTTAAGTATTTTTCTCAATTAAACCCCCTGGGGGTATTGTTCAAGATATCACTGATTCCGAAAATCTCTTAGGTTTAATGTGATCGAATTCGCTTTTACTACTATGAATTATTCTATTGATAAAAAAATACGCAAATAAATAAAAAAAAATCGGCCAACAGTCTGGGCGCAACTTTATTATTTTATGTGTAGAAGTCCGAAACGTGTTTAATGATGAGATACGGTGTTGGGTACTATGCGACTGACAACCTAAAAAATAACCAGGAGGCTATTTGGAACGTTATTTTTTAGGTTATCAGTCGCATAGTACCCAACACCGTATCTCATCATTAAACACGTTTCGGACTTCTACCCATAAAATAATAAAGTTGCGCCCAGACTGTTGGCCGATTTTTTACTTTTGCAGGTTCTTTTTATAAGCTCCTAGAAACTCTTTATCAAATTTTTCGACATGCAACCCCTAAAGAGGTGTAAAGTGGTTGTTTCGTTTTCACGAATTCCGACATATTTCTTAGGTCTAATGAGATATCGAATTGCCTTTTACTTGCAAAGGCTTTAAATATAATCGGGAAAAACCCCATTTAAGCCTTTTTCGATATTAAACCGCATGGGGTGTAGGGAATTGTTCAAATTTAACGTATTCCAAGAAATCTTTGTTCAAGTTTGACGAATTCCGACAAATCTTTTAGGTTTACTCAGATCGAATTCGCTTTTACTTCTATTGAATCTCCTATTGGAGAGTACGTAAATAAAGAAAAAAAATCTGCCAACAGTCTGGGCGCAACTTTATTATTTTTTTGGGTAGAAGTCCGCAACGCGTTCAATACTGTGGTGCGGTGTATGTTATTATGCGACTGATAACCTAAAGAATAACCAGGAGGCTATTTGGAACGCTATTTTTTAGGTTGTCAGTTGCATAGTAACCTACACCGCATTGAAGCATTAAACACGTTCCGGATTTCTATCTAAAAAGTAATAAAGTTGCGCCCAGACTATTGGCAGATTTTTCTTTGAGTGTAATTCTATTTGTCATAAGGAGCAAAGTGTTCACTGATCTTTGAAAAATATGACAAGATTCGCAAACGTTTAAAGAAGGTACTTGTAGCGCCTTAAACTTCAACCAAAAATAATCATTTGTGTGACGAGATGATCAAAACATTTCCTTTATTGTTAAACTAAAGCCAACTACTCCAAGCCAGGTGCTGAAAATATCTTTTTTTTTATCAAAAAATATCCATGCAATGCGGACACAATAAATCTTTAAGAGATTTAACTCCTTTCTGTATGGAATCAGAACCAAAATGTTGCACTTAGACGAGAAAAATATGTTTAGAAATTGTCGGTCATAGAATTATACCGAAGAGTGATTCGTTCAAGACATTGGCGTAGTACCGGAATGTAAAGATTTGAATCCCATTTAAGAAAAATATCTCTATAATTAGTATAATCTGGAAAAAATGCAACAATTGCAACAATGCAATTACTTTTTGATAACGTCGAATTTTACTTTTTACAATTTGTGTAGGAGGTTAATATTGCATTTTTCTATATGCCTTCCCTAGCCAAATCAAGTCTATCTACGCCAATGGTTCAAGAACAAATATTTCATTAATGTATTCCGAGATTTTGTATTCGGGATTTTGATATCCGGGATTTTGAACCATAAACCTTTGAATTGCGCACAGACTGCTATTCTCATATACAACAAAATTTGGAGGCAGAAATCTTTTGACTATTCTTCCAGTTATGGAGAAAAGCGTCAGTTCCTTCATCTATCTCTACGTCCAGCAGAACGCACGATAACTCTAGAACGCGTTGTAATTTATCAGTAAAATAGCCTAAAAGCTTTCAAAAAATTAAAGGTTAAAAAAATTTACAAACAGTAGACCAGCCAAATAAAAATTCACTAAAATTTTAATCTCCATTTATAACAAAGTTGTCTAACAACAATTTAATCTGTCATCTTGGACTCTGAATTCAATTCATCAAAAATTTACTTTGTCATAAGACACAGAAAAATCACTTAAATTTTCGATTCGTTCGCCACGGTGATCGCTTGCGGAAGCTTAAAACCGAACTCAAAAAATAGCCCCAAGTGTCCTATAGCGAGATAAATGGATTACAACCGACAATTAATTCGGTTTAATAGTGAACTGTCAAAAATCGTGAGTTCCTAGATTGGAAAATTGACCACTTGTTGCCACCAAATCAGCATTCAAAACCGATCGGACCGATCAGATTTTTTCGGGATTTGGAGACGGGATTGACACGATCGATTAATAACCTGCCAGGCCACAATTCGATATTAACGAAAATATTTTTCTCAGCCTTACGTATGTTATCTTCACAATACTACACAACAACTTACAACCAGCTAACGATTAAGATATTCACCCCGTGATTGATCTTGTCATATTTTTCAAAGATCATTAAATCGTATACGGAGGTAAGCGACAAACGATCGCGCAATCTGCAAGAGTAAAGCTGAAAGATTGGACCCGAATCGAACCTATTAATCAATCAATCGGTTTACCATTCGACGAATCAATCAGGCATTGAAAATCGCTTATTAGGGATTATCAATCGAAACATGCAAACAACATTAAGATAATGTGATCGTATGGCGCGTATGTATTTTGCATGGGAACCGAGATTACGAAAAGATCGTCATCAAGCACTTCATAGGCAAATTATGATCTAACCCTTGAGGGAAGGTTGCATGCCTTTGAGACGGCACCCTTTCGAACCGTCAAAAGTATAAATAGCATTTTGGCCAATTTTAGGGGTTGCCTTTTTGCCAAAACATTCAATTCATCTTTTATTCCCATTCTTTTGGCGGTGCATTGATCTATGAAAGAGGACGAGAAGAATGCGATATGTTAGATTTGTGAGATCCCTATTTTTGGCGAGGATGCTATCAATTTTTGCACCCTTTACCCTTTGCCTTTTCCGTTTGTTCGACGGTTCGGTTTTAGATTGTTTGGGGTTGAAAGGACAAAAAACTGCAACCACTTGTGGAATTGTGACACCTTGTTTTTCTGTCGGTTAATAGACTCATTGATATCGTATATCGGATGTGATTATCTCGCGATAAGCATTTAATCGTCTTTGAGTGAGACTTTTTTTTTTGTATTAGAACGTTAAGTTTATACTGAACTGGGATATAGTACGGGACGTGTGAAAAAAGAATTGTTATAAATTACGCATATTCCGGGATGCAGAAAAAATTGAGATACGGTATTACAAAAATTACACGGAGCATCGGACGAATATTTTGTTTTCTACCGTCCCACTACCGTCTCTTAAAACATTTATTCATGTAACACTCGCCTAGTAAATCTATGTTACATATATCTACATTTCAGATTTCAACTTTCCAGCACTAAGTGTTTAGTACTTATGAAAAACACAAATATGCTAGCTCGTTCACTCGAATACACTACATCTTGTATTCTCGTATGTTACTGCCTACATCTCGTATTTTTTTTAAAGGAAGTATCTTTCAAAGTTTCAACTTTCAGGTATGTAATGTTTCTCAGACATAACGACCAATAGTTTTATACCCGCTACTCTCGCATGCCAAAATGTCTTTCAAAAATGGATATTTTTCAATAAAAATGATAAATGGTAAGTTCAGCTCTTATTACTATTATTTATTTCAGTTTCATCAACACCTGATTACTTACAGTTCAAGCTTTACTTAAAGACTAAAAGAAAAGTTAAGAAAATTAAAAAAAATGGTTTTTACTACAATATTCTTGCAAGCTAAGAGGGGTCATCAAGATTTCATGTAAAACCACAATTCGGTTAAAATAATGAAATCACAAATCGATCTATTATTATCGCATTCAATTATCGTTACACTTGGCAATTCCAAATCACTTAGTTGCTTCGCGGCTACACTACACGTTCGCTCTCGAGAGCTTTACACGATACACGTCGCTGTTATCAATGAATATCGCTCGGTCTCACTTTTGCAGTAGAACTGATTCTTCTACGTGAGCTCACCTGTGCTTTAATATAATGGTTGGTGTGCTGTGAAGTCTCTAGTAGATTCGATGATTGTGTAGAAAATGAGTGAAGTGCGCAGAATTAATGAGAAGTACGTAGAGCTTTCTACGCTATTCTAAGAGGATATTGGAGGATAGTAGTTTTCATATTTGCCATTGATAATTGATTTAGTGTTGCCGGGGTATGCATGTAACAATATGTTATTTTCGTAGAATATATAATAGCTTTTCTATAATTGTTTTTACTTTGTTGTGGAAGTTACTAACGATTGTTACTTTTGAACCTTTTCCTTCAAATTTTAGACATAAAAATGGTGTAATAAACAGACGTTTTTACATGAATTATAGACCATAATATCCAACTTCGGTTACCCTACTATAACTTTCACCTCGGAAATCTTCTATCAGCCGGTTGTTTTACATCTAAAATAATCCACTAAGCTTTTAGTAGTATAAATTCATGACCACAAAATTTGTTTCTTCCTTTCAACGTTATGCCATATATACACAGTAAAAAATGTTGTGAAAATTACTATCCTTAAAGCAGTAAAATATTTCGCATTGATGTAATAAATTTACGAATTTTCATTAAATTTAACAAAATTGCAAGTAATTCTTTAAACGCACAACTTTATTATTTTTTGGGTAATTACATAATTGGGTCATACTCGGGGACGCGGTCAAAGTCCTAGTATAATATCAGTTGTTACGCGATTAGGAGGTTTTTGATGATTTGGTTTTGGCCATTACATGAAATCGGAAATGGGTTTGTAGGCGATTATATAAAAACTCTATGGAAGTGAAAACCACTCTGATATCTCATCAATCCTAAGAAATATGTCGAAAGCCTTACGTCCTCTAGGAGTTGAATATCTAAAAATACTGAAATCAACTTTTTGACGATTATATAGGAAGCCTTATTAAGTAAAAATTAATTCGATATCTCATCAGAGCTAAGAAATATGAAGGAATTTGTGAAAACATATGCACCCTCCTTGCACCCACTTTGGGGTTGAATATCCAGAAATTTTTAAATGAGTTTTTAGATATATAACCTCTTAGGGGTTGAAAATGGAAAAAACTTGAAAACGGGTTTTAGTCGATTATAAAACAAACCCATGGAAGTGAAAAGTTATTCAATATCTAATCAGACCTGAGTGATACGGCCGAATTCGCTAAGATGTATACAACTCCTTTACACCCCTTATGGGTCGAATTTTAGAAAACACTGAAAACACTTTCTAGGTATTAATAAAAGTAATCCGTGAAATGAAAATCAATTCATAATTTCAGAAGACCTAAGAGGTATGACGAAATTCGTGAAAATGTATGCATTTCGTTTTCACTGATCACTTTCTTAGCCCAACTTTCGTACACCAATAAATATTTCAAAATTTGTTTTATCTAAATTACTCTTCTAATAGTTGTACATATAGTCCCATGTTTCAACTTTTTTGCACATGCCGTTCTATAGATAGGAAAAACCCCCCACCACCGTAACATACTACCCCTTTAACAAAATATATTTTTTCAACACGCCACTACAATAGCTCACTCAAAAATTTGTTTCCGATCTATTCTCCGAGTATACCTACAGATGTTCATTAATTTGAATTTTTTTATTAAAATAATAAAGTAAAAGGATTTCAAATTTCTAAGCTATGTACCATACTTTTTTGTATGTGTATGTAGATATACAAATAATTTTGACACAGAATCCACCACAAATTTGTGAAAAATGTAATACAATACAACGCAATTTTGTCATATAGTCAAATGTGCTTCTTGCGGATTTCAGACTCTCTGGTGGAAAAATCAGGAAATATTAGTTTTTGGTATCAGTCAATGTTTTCCTATCTAATTTCGGACTGACAACGAATTACCACACACTGTGTATTACAACTCTTTTACGTGATTGAGAAATTTTCCGAGATATTCCCAAAAAAGTGGTTCCATAGTTAAAAGTGTTTAAGAATCACTGCTTTATTATTTTGCTCGCTTGCATGTCATGTGAGTATGCAGGTGTACACTAGAAGGCGGAGGCAATGTTTTCGAAAAGGTATCACTTTAAATAATCCGCATTTATGTAGAATGACTCTGGAAAGAATTCGGACACTTATTGACGGGTTGTATGGCAGGTATACCTTAATGGCAATCTAGAACGATTAAAAGTATTTTAAAGAATTCTATATTTAATTAAACTTGCTTCAGTAGTTCTGGGGTTATAAGTGTGCCAACAAATTGAAATACACATAGAAAAAAACATTTTTATTAAATGTTCCCTTCACTTACAAGGTCTATATGTAAATTCTAAAATTACTGAAAAACTTGTCCTCACAGATTAATTATAAGTTTGGAAGCAAAGTATAGGAAATGATTAAAGAAGGTTTGAGGATTTAATAAAAGCTCTGCTTATCTGAAGGTACGATACGGCAATTATGAAGGTTTGTGTGTATTTATTCTAAGAAAGCTGAAAAAAATGCATATGTTAATAAAAATGATTAAATTTATTTTAAATCATTTTCTTTTTCATTTAATTTTTTGGTTATAATTTTTCTGAGTTATATGGTTAACCCCATGGCAAAGAGTCATTAAATCTATCGCCTAACATTCTGGTGCATCGAATATTGCACTGATAAGTACAGCTAACCGCCGACAGGTGAGAGCAATGCTATCACAAAAATTTCTACACTCCACCCAAATGGACCAAGACAAAAAAATAAATGAAAAGGTAAGTATACTTGGGATACCTATAACTAAATTTTAAGAAGCACTCATAGTTTCTTTAGTAGATAGAGTTTTGACCATTTTTTTTATTATTTTAGATTTCTACCAATGATTTAATTAATAATTGTGTATTTCTGGAGCGCAAAGTTGAAATAAATTATATAGGTCTGCTGAACCCCAATAAGGACCCGAAACACGAGATGTTTTTCAATAGCTCAACAACAATACTTGTTATTTTCATCAATTCTAATGCCAAGAGATGAACGGTTCAAAATTCGAAGTATTATGCAAATCTGGATTAAAAACCGAAATCTATTTAGCTCACGTTCACGTACCGAATACTTACTAATCCTTTCGATAAATTCATACAAAGTTTCTGAGACCTTAAGTACCGCTCGGTCTCATAAGACATCGTCCAATTCAATCCGTAATTGAAAAAAGGTAGAAAAGGTCCAATGAAAATACCGCTACCCCGTGTAACTTCAAGAAATGACGAAGCGTCTTATTTGTTGCGCTTAGACAAATTATGCAAATTTCTATTTGTTTACTGATGGATCGTAACGAAAACCATTTGTCACTTTGATATTTGTTCGGGGCAACTACCAAAAAGATGGGATCCCGAAAGGTGCCATTCTTGTGACTCTGCTCTTCTTTTACTTCGCGATAGAAATTAATGCGATCGTTGCGATTGATTAATGATAGTTGCCGAATTCTGTCGAACTAACTACGGAAAAATAATCGAAAAATTTTCTAATTTTAATCACGTTTTCATAAGGAAAAGTTTTCTTCTTGGGATATGCGTGGAATTGGTTAACCCTTAAATTCTTGAAGATAGATTTGCATGTAGAGACAGACATTCGACCTGGCGAAGGGAGAAAATAATCTCACGGGTTTTGAGGTGAAGATTAATGTTTGGTGTACGATTCCGAATTGAAATCCAGTGAGCCATTAGCTAAAAGGATTAAAAATTATAATTTTAAGGTAATGTTGCCGACGGCGATGGAACGTTGCTTTCAAGGAGATAGTTAAGAAGACCCTTTTTTCTAAAAGGAACAGCGGGAATCCATTCCGCATATATATGAAGAGGGAACTACTTAGATAGTTAACGTACAAGATGCTGTGAAAAAATTACTTCGTTACGTAGTATATTTTGGTGAATTAGATTTAGAATGGGATCTATTTTCATATTTTTTTTCCAGAATACACTTTATTGGAACTGATTTTGATATAGAAACAACGTTTCTATCGACAATGAATATCATTCAATTTAGTGCCCTGATCGGAGATGACGCTACTCGAGCAATCCTAAGCCTTTCATTTATTTACAACGAGGTGAAGAACTTGGTCCAAAAGTAAGCTGTTTCATCGCTGTGTAGCTGTATGTTTCTGGCTCATCAGAGGACATTCTATATGATTACCAAATGATCCGGTAATTTAATGCAGTTTGTAGAAATTTTTATTACGAGTTTATACTTAGGTATTCTATCATCCGAGCTGCTCGTCAAATTATGCCAAAAACAATTTTTTTATGATTAAAATAAAAATAAAATTTTCACTTTTAGGTTCTCAGTCGCATAGTAACCTTCACCGAATCTCAGCATTAAACGCGTTTTGGGCTTCTACCCAAAAAATAAGGAAGTTGCTCCCAGACTGTTGGCAGGGATAAAATATCGACATAACCATTTACGGGTTGAATATCAAAACATTCTGAAACAGATTTTTAGGCGATTGTGTAGAAAGTGCGTTAAAATAAAAATATAACAAATCGATATCTCATCAGACCTAGATATATGTCGGAATTCGTAAAAACGTACACAATCATTTTACACCCTCTTCGGGGTTGAATATTGCAATCCAGAAATTAATTACTAGATCACTATAATATAAATAAAAGCCATAGAAGTAAAATCGAATTCGATTTCATTAAACCTAAAAGATTTGTCGGAATTCGTGGGTACTTGAATAATACCTCACCCCAGGGGACTTAAAATCGAAAATGCATAAGTTGGCTTTCTTCCTAGATTAAACGATATTTAAAGCATTTAGAAGTGAAAGTGAGTTCGATATCTCATTTGACCTAACAAATATATCGTAATTCGTAGAAATGTACACAGCCACTTTATACCCCCTTAGGGGTTGGATATCGAAAAATTTGGAAAAGCTTTTCTAGGCGTTTATATATAGAGTCCGCAAAAGTAAAATTAATTTGATTACTTGACATGTGTAAAAGATATAAAAAAATTCGTGACAATGTTAAAAAAAAACTTTTTGACGGAAAATTTTTTTTTACTTAGCGTCAATGAAATAGTAATTTTTTCTGTAGTACATCTACATATACGTACTAAGTTACAAATTTCTAGCATAAACCGTTTCTGAAATATACCACCCACTACCTCGTATCTTGCTTTCTGCATTTAATTTTTTGTTAGGATGTCTCTGCAGAGCCACACTCTCTATAAACGTTAATTTTGAACTCTTCAACCTTTGCGGGTTTCGAGAAGTCTAACCATCACACTTGCACCACCACTCTACTAAAGGTCTACTGGTCCTAACTTCTGTAAAATTTTTAAGATCATACCTGATGCGAGATATATAATTTTTTTTTTTAAAATTGCATGCCTCCTTTTCCGTGCTCCACCTACTCCTTCAAAAATTTTACATTTAACAGACTCCACTATCTACAGAAACCAAATTATACCTTCGCGGTAAAATTATTCCGGCATATATTGTAACCCAAAGTTTTGTTTTAAGTCTCAGGTTGATCACAATACTTTGCTATTAAAAAATAATAAAGTAAAATTGAGCTTATTTCAGACATTGCTCTCCAGACTTTTTAACAATATCAGATTTTTTGAAATCCTGAAAAGGAAATTAACTTTTTTCAAAATCAAGTAGTTCCTTTTCGGTGGCTTACTTGTCAAAATTTCTGTGTTTAAATTAATATATTTGTAATTTCTTAATACTTTTTGTACGTATTTTTCGAATTGTTGTAGGTGAAGGCTGTTGAGCAAGGCTAAATCTGTGGTCACAGGGAATAACTTGGTAAATCGAAAAATAGTAAAATGGGATAAGTGTACTGTGCTTATCTCCCAAGATTTACACGCACTGTGAAGAAGTTATTGTTATATGTTATTTGATCACTGAGATGTCAACAAATTTAATTTTTTCATAAAAACTGGATTTACAGGAACAGTTCAATAGTAAAAATAGCAAAAAAGTGCTGCTCTGAATAGTTTTGTTTTTAGACCTACCTACTTATTCCCTGTGGCCACAGAAATTTTAAATTAGAATGTATGCTATGCTGTCAAATATTTGATTACATACATTTGACAAGACATTAAGTACATTTTTAGGGGCTATTTATATGTAAAATTACTTTACAAAAAATGTGACGATTACACAATTTAATGTGCAGTTAGATTGTGTAATCGTCATTTGCTAGTATAAATAGTCAAATATTTGGCAAAATGGCGTATAGTCTAATGCAAGCAAGTTTGAATACATTGAGAACTAAAAAATAAAGGGCAACTACATAGTAATAATATCTGCAGTGATCAGGTGAAACAATTGGCCACTTAAATGATGCCGTTTTTTTGCTAAATAATATCATTTTATACCGAAGCCCATATACAGAATAGAAAACGACAAAATATTTCACTTGAGGAAGACTAATTGTATATTACTTTATTATTTTCTAATAATACAGTATTGTTATCGATTTTTAAAAAAAAAAAATTTTCTACCCAGAAAAATTTTTTTTTCGCGTTTCATGACTCGTAGACACGAAAAAAGCAAAAAAAAATTTCAGTGCGTCTGTCCGCCGTACGCCGTCCGCCGTACGCAAAATCGTTTGGAGGCTCGTAGCTCCCAAATGGTTTGAGATATTAAATTGAATTTTTTATGAATAGAGTGGGTAGGCCCCTTGAAGTGACCAAATTCTGAGGGGTGGGGGTGTGAGGGGGGAGGAGGGGGATGCGTTTTAGACGGAAAATTTTGGTTTTTTTATCTCAGCAACCGCTTATGCTAGGACGCTGAAATTCGGAATTTATATAGAACTTTGGTAATGGACCCACTTGCATAAAAATTGTTAATATGGGTGAAGGGGTGTGGGAGTGGGGGGAAAAATAATGCGTCTGAAACGCAAAAAAGGCGAGATCGACACATTCTAAAATCCATATCTCCTAAACGGTTAAATTTACAAAATTGAAACTTAATGGATATCTGTAGGTATACTAGGAAAATAGATCGCGAACAAATTTTTGAGTGGGGGCAGTGGCGTACGAGGGTGGGGGGTAAAAAACTTTAGATTATGATATCTTACGAACCAATTGCACTAGACAAATAAAATTCGGTTTGTGTATAAAGTTTGACAAATGAAGTTTGATAAAAGTAAAATTTTTTTAGGGGGCGGTGGATCATGAAAGTGGAGGGGATGCGAATTTTTCTAAAAAAGAACAGTGTAAGGTAGATACTTAAAATTTTTACCGTAAGTAGGTCTAATAGACCCCTACCAGAAAAAAAAATGTTAGGGGTGAGGGTGTAGAGGGTGAGGGTGGGGGAGGGTGAAAAGGAAAAAGTTCCGATTTTTATATCTCGAAAACCTATGATGATATAACGCTGAAACTTGGTATTTAGATAGAACTATAGTAGTAGCATCTTGAAAAAATATAATTTTTTATAAGGGTAGTATGGTACGGGGGTGTTTTTCCTATCTATAGAACGGCTTATGCTACAAAGTTGAAACTTGGTACGTATACGTAAATCAACTAGAAAAGTAATATAGATAAAAAAATTTCAAATATCCATCGGCGTTCGGAAGGGGGGCGAAAAAATATATCAGTGAAAATGGAATGCATATATTTTCACGATTTTCGTCATATCTATTAGGTCTTCCCAAATATTTAATTTATTTTCATTATACGGCTTCTTCATATAAATACCTAAAAAGCGTTTTCAGGATTTTTTTAAATTCGACCCCTAAGGGGTGTAAAGGGATTGTATACTTATTCACGAATTATGCCATATCCTCCAGGTCTGATCAAATATCGAATATCTTTACACTTTCACGGGCTTGCGTAATAATCGCCTAAAACTTGGGTTGAACAAGTTTTCACAAATTCCGTCATATCCTTTAGAAGTGATAAGTAATTCAATTGTTTTTACTTTCTCGTGCTGTTTTCATATTTATCTATTAACTCCTTTCAGGATTTTTGGATAACCCCAAGTTGGTGTAAGGAGGTTGCATATGTTTTCACAGATTCCTACATATTGCTTAGATCTGATGACATATCGAATTCATTTTTAATTCCTAAGGTTTCCTATATAAGAACCAAAATATCTATTTCAGTATATTCAGATTTTCAATCCTGTTGTATGCTTTTCAAAGGTTCGACATATTATTTAGGTTTAATGAGATATTCGATCGCTTTTCATTTCCACAGACTTTTTATATAATCGCCTACAAACCCATTTCTCAATTTTTGGATATTCAACCATTAAGGGTTTGCATATGTTTTCACAAATTTTGCCATCCCTTAGTTCTGATGAGATATAAAATTGGTTATTACGACATTTGATGTAATGACCTAAAAACTTATTTCACGATTTTTCGAATTTCAAGAACCAAGGGGGTGTGAAGAGTTTGCTTACGTTTTCACCAATTTTTCAAAATCCCTCGTGCCTCATGAGATGTGAAGTTGGTTCTTATGAAATCGTTTTCGAAATTCAAACCCCAAGTGGAAGTAATGAGTTTGTATACATTTTAACAATTCGTCATATCTCTTAAGTCTGATAAGGCAACAAATTCGTTTTTTCTTCTATGGGCTTTTAGTGTACATAATATACCGAAATTCGTATAGTCTACAGGGGCTTTTTCAATGTTTAATTGGCTAAAAATCTTTATTTTAAGAACAAAATTAACTTTCCAATAAACTTCATAATCTCGAAACAACTGATGATATGCTCCGACTTTGACCGCTCCCAAACTTTGACCGGAAAAATAATAAAGTTTCGCCCAGACCATTGGCAGATTTTTTTTTGTATCAATTCTGCATGGTATATTTAATGGCTACGTTAAAGAGAAAATAACAATATTTGAAAAATCCCGGGGACAAAATTGAAACGTTGAGGAAAATCGCGAATACGTTAATGAGTAGCTGAATAGAATATAGATACATTAGGCGTGTTCTTTGCTCCTTTATCGAGTACAGAGCAGATTAGCAAATTGGAAAAACAACAACAAAGTACAAAGCGGAAAGAGCAAACACACCACTATAACCAGTGGTGCAGCTATTCTGGCCCATACAAAATTCAAAGCTACTAATCTGCTCTAGGTAAATTCGCGAAAAACACGCCTATTGTTATTAAAAAATAATAAAGCAACATTGTATTGAAAGCTTTCATCTAATCATAGTCTAAGATATTTTGTGTCTTGTAACCATTGTCCCAAAGTTGGAGCTATAAAACAATAAGTCATATAGAAGCTAAGAATAGAATAGTTTCACAACCTTGGGTACACAGTAAAAATATTTACTACTCTTAGAGTAGGCAATTTAGTGAATACTCTAAGAGCAGTAAAGTTACTATTGTCAAACTTAATTATGCACTTCTGTGATTTTTACTATTAATGCGGAAATTCACACACAAGTGTGGAAATCAATCGCTAAAAATGTACGTAAAATTACACACGGTGTGGAAAAACTAATATGTACTACAAAAATGTGATATGTTCATGTTTGCTTATTATTATTATTAATTTATTGATAATATAAATGAATAAGCTTCAAGCGAATGATCGGCAGATGAATTCCCAGATGTATTTGGAAGGGCAAAGGACAAAGCAATCGACAATTGGAAAAATTCAATGGTATCAATCAACACATGATAATTAAAAAAAAACAGGATATAGGTCAAAAAGGGTAGTAAGTATAAAATACTATACATGTTTATTATATAAATTTAATTTATTTGTTTTAAAGCCACAAACTTTACACTTTATAAACATTATTTTCTTTTTAAACTTTAAATCGAGCCTAACACAAAACCACGAAACAAGTGAATTAAACAGCGAAGCGGTCAAGTTAATACCTACATATCACAAAAAACAAATTACTACGCATGAAGTATCAAAATTGCATACAAAATGTGTAATTTTAAACACAACGATCAATTTTACACATTAAATGTGGAAAATTTCAAGCGGTGTTGCAATATTACTACCCAGTCAGTAAATTTATGAATTAAATGTGTAAAAATACGCAGCTTTAAGAATTACTCTCAATTTTGTTAAATTTAAAGAAAATACGTAAATTTACTACATCAATGCGGAATATTTTACTGCTTTAAGGATAGTGATTTTCACAATTTTTTTTACTGTGTAGTTATTCTCCATCAATATTGTTTTCTATTAACGAATTCTTTACTTTACTCATCTATTTACTTGATTTTGTTTAATGTTAATTTTCTAGAATATGTATTAATATAATATTTATCATGTATTCGAATAATATGCTTCGTCTAGATCCTCATTGTTGTTATACTAGGAAATTTTAAGCAAACCTGTCCAAATGCTAAATTTTACCAAAATTAGAAAAAGTACAAAAACTATTTCCTCTAAAAAAATAATAATTTTGCTGTTTTTATACTCTAGATGAAATCATATAGAGTATTATTAGTTTAATCCAGCCCAAAAGTTTGTAACGCATAGAACCAAGCCTAGGACGAAAAAAAGTTACATGTTATTTTTTTTTATTTGTGGCCAAAAACCTCAAATCCGCCTGACGTCCGTCCGTCCGTCCGTCTGTCCGTGAACACGATAACTCAAGAACGCCTTCACCTAGGATCTTGAAATTTTGAATCTGGATGTTTGGTTGAATTTGTAAGGCTTAGTTCGTTAACGGGCAAAATCGTCTTACTCCTTCGGGTAGCTGCCATACAAAATGTCCTTAAAACACGTGTTCAAGAATATTGGTCGATAACTTAAGAAGGGTTTAAGCTACGACTTTGAAATTTTGTATGTGTTATTTATCCAATAGTTGCAGCTAAATATATGATTATGAAGAAAATCCTGTTAGTCCTTCGTGTATTCACTTAATTTACGAAACTTACTATAACTCAAGTAATCTTTTAGCTACGAATTCGGAATTTTGTACAAGTTAGTTTTGAGTGAAAAGGAAGTTCGAGTTAACTATTCAGCGAAATTCTTTTACTCCTTCTGGTAGCTGCCATACAAAATGTCCTTAAGACACGTGTTCAACAATATTTTTCGATAACTTTTGAACGCTTCAAGATACGAATTTGAAATGTTGTACACATTAACTTTTGAATGGTTCCAAGGAAAAGGATAAATATGTAAGAAATCGAGTGAGTCCTTCCTGCACCTCCCATGTGAAAGTCCTTTAAAAAGGACATTTTTTTTCGATGACTTACCCAGTTCAAGATATGAAGTTAAACACTGAATATTGTCTTTTAGTTTTGAGTAGCAATCTAATGGCAGTCCTTAATAAAGGACATACAACATGCACACACGTAATTCTACTTTATCCCCAACTACAATATAAATCGGAGTTCAGTATTTATCTAGAGTATTATACGATTGGCTTGCAGCCGATCGTGACTGCAGTATGTTTTTTCAATAAAAAATGTTGAGTATACTCTCTCGCTGACTTTGCCAGTTGTTTTAACTTAATTTAATCTAAGCTAAGACACCAACCAGCCTTTAATTGGGTCAGGAATCTCTTATGCCTGGCGTCACGAACTGTTATAACTGAACGTAGAAGTAGAAGCCAACATTTTGTATACATTCTTGAGACTTATTCCTAGGTATTACTAAATCGAAGTTCTGTAAACGGTCAGAGCGCACTGAAAAAATATTAGAAAAATAATAAAATTGAGTGTGGTTTTGTTTTGAATTTTAAGAATTTTTAGAAAAGTATTTAAGTTAAAATATTAAATTTAAAATAATAGGTGTGTTTTTTTGAGCCTTTATCCAGGTCAGAGTAGCGATTAAAATTTACATTGAAAACACCATGAATACTGCTGTTTTTGTTATATTTTATTGCTTTTCTCTGTAGATAGTAGGCTTGAGTATAAATTTTAACAGGAATAGCTGTCCCAGTAAGCTCACTTTGGCAGCTATTCCAGATAAATTCTATAATCTAGCCTACTATATATGGAAAAAAGTTAAAAAGAATCATAAACAATGTTTTTGTTATTTTTTATAAAAATTTTCTAACCAACTCTGCTCTGGATAAGTGCGCAAAAAACATAACTAATATCAAATATTATAATGAATTGACTCAGATTATGTTGGATTTAATGGCGATCTGCAAGTGCCTCCTATAATATTTTCAGAACTGTAACAACCTACTAAATTTGAATTTAATTACGATAGAAAATGTTAGTCACAATAAATTAAAAATAAAAATTAAAAATAGAAATTAAAAAAAATATCTGAAACAATATCGAACAACTTTTCGCTAAGTAAAAAAGGTAAGTGTACACCGTGTGATTTCTCTTAATGGTAAAGTTTTTGGCAAATGCTTTGACTTAATAAAAATGGTGATCCAGAAAGAATCACCCTTCGGGTCTTCGGAATTCCTCAGGCTCCACTTGGACCCTGCTCGATCTCTGACGCAATGACAGCCGTCATTTTTATCTTCATTTCATAAATCAACAGCGTAAACAATTCGGCTACTGAGACGTTTAATAAGGTCCCCATAAAAAGGGCTTCAAAATCTGTAGACCAGATGTCTCATGTACTCGAAGACGTGCAGTGGGAAAAAACTGCTTCCCACAAGAAGTGGCAGACACTTTCCTTAGCAAACATAAAATGCAATAACGATTATTACACACGCATGTCTACCCGTCGCCTCCTCCACAAGATAAATAAAATGTTGTACGGGAAAAAAACCATTTTTTTTTGTGAAAGGGTTGCGGGAGTCAAACAATTAAAAGAGATTAAGGCTGAGGAGATAGTCGAGACCTTTAAATCAAATTCGTTTGGGCAACCACAAATATTTGGACAAGAACCAGCTGGTTCGAAGGCGCTACTACTTCCTAAACTTCCTTAATTTTTTTTTCTTGGACGTTTATTCGAGAGGTGGTGGTAGTTTTTTAAATGAACCATTAGAGAAGCGTATTCTGATGACCGATAATATCAGGCACAAAGGACATGCGTGATTAAATTAATTGATGCGGTGAGAAAGGGTTACCTCTGAAAGGTGATTGCCATCTGGACCTCGGCTTTGGGATGTGGGAAAAAATGTGAAACTCAACAGATGATGAAAAATGAAGAATTGAACTTATGACATAATTTTATAAAAAATATTGACGGTCGGGTTTAAGGAAACTACAAAATGCGTTATATGGAAGGATGTTAGATTCTTTTATTATTAAAATTTCGACAATTTTCACTTTTTTATTTTTTAATAATATTGAGATGCACCTGAAATTTTAAAAAAAATGTATATACTACCGTGAAATTTTGTATTTACACGTTTTAGGACTAGGAAACCTAAAAAAAAACCCAAACGCGTTTGAAGGCTCACAAACCCGTTGAGATATTAAATTGAAATTTTTTTGGTTGGTAGATTGTGTGAACTGTAAACCCACCCAAAAAAATGTCCGTCTGTCTGCCGTCCACCGCAAGCCATATGCAAACGCATTTGAAGGCGCGTAGCTTACAAACCCGTTGAGATATTAAGTTGAAATATATTTGGTGGGTAGACTGGGTGATCCCTTATAAATGGTACCTTTCAGGGCAGGGATGTGAGAGGGGAGGGGGTGAATTTTGGATTACAATTACTACGTTTACATGGAGAATCCAAAGATCGAAATTTGAATCGCGTTTATGACAACATCGGATCGAAAGATCGAAACATGGGCAAATCGAAGAAATGACGAACGAGGTAACCGGTTTCGATTCGATCCAGATGGAGAAGTTGGTTCGGATCGACTCGATCTCATTTCAATCCGATCTGCGTCTACATGCGATTTTAGAGGATTGAATCCGGATTCAATCCTCCTAGTATATATATCTTCCGAACCGATTGTACCAGGACGATAAAATTTGGTTTGTGTGTATAGGATTATAAGTGAAGTCTATTGAATGAAACATTTTTATGGGGCGAGGTGGAGCACGGAAGTGTTAGGCCCAGTAGAAGTCTCTTTAGTGGAGAGAAAAATCTGATGGTGGGAGGCAGAGAAAAGAAAACAATTCTGATTTTTATTTCTCGAAAACCGCAAATGAATGGGTCCATGCTAAAAGGTCATCAGTCCATTTTTGTCAATATTTTTTTAAAAACAACAAAAACCGCCTCTACCGAATCATTAAAAGAGGCTATTTATAACTCATTGAATTATATTTTACAAATTTATCTATGCCGCGCGAATTTTGGTAAATTTATGAAACCTGTGGACTGATGCCCTTTTAGCATGGATCGAGTTAGCCAGAATAATTTGGCAGGTTTACTCATCATTCTAAAATCCATATCTTCTGAACGATTAATGTCAGACGATTGACACTTTATGGTTAACTTAACAAATACTAGAAGATTCGGAAAGGGTTAACATTTTTAAGGGGGGTGGTAAGATGTGGGGGTGGGGCTGTGAAAAACTTTTTGATTCCGACTCAACTGTACCTGGAAGATAAAAATTGGTTGGTGTATATAGAATTATAAGTCGAGTCTACTGAATATACCATTTTTGAGAGGGGTGGCGAAGAGCGGATGTGGGTTAGAGCCATTTTTCAAAAAATAAAATTTTTGTATCTCAAGAACCATATTAGATACATATAATCTTGGAAATTTTACAGGAGTTAGTACTAGTACACCTCTACCGGGGAGAAATTGGTGTGGGTGTATGGTGGGAGGGGCTGGAAATGAAAAAATCTGATTTTTATTTCTCGAAAGTCGCAAAAGATAGAAAGCTAAAAATGACATCTATATAGAGCTACTATAGTGACATCCCAGAAAAATAAATTTGTTTGATAGCGGTAGCAAGGTACAGGGGTGGAGGGTGGTTTTTCATATCTCAGAAACGGCTTATGCTAGAAAGTTCAAACTTAATACCTATATGTAGATGTACTACTGTATAAATTAATGATAAGATGTGCCGGACCTCCAAGACTTCAAAACAAGTGAAATCGAAATTTCGATAAAAATTGGACTGATGACCTTTTAGCATGGACCCATTCAAATGATAGATAGCTAAAAATTTACTACTATGTACAGCCACTATAGAAGCACCATAAAAAACATTGATAGGCGTTGCAAGGTACAGGGGTGGGGGTGGTAGTTTGTATCTCATAAACGGCGTATCCTAATTGTTCTTAGTACTAATATGTAGATGTGCTACAGGAGTAATTAAAGGAAAAAAAACTTCAGATTTTTATTGCCGTACAGGTGAAGTAAAAAAAATGTCAGTGAAAAGTTTTTTTTTACATTTTCACGAATTTCGTTATATCTTTTAGGCATGTCGAGTTATCACATTAAATTTACTTCTGCGGACTCTTTATATAAGTACCTATAAACATTTTCCGCATATCAAACCCCAAAGAGGGTGTAAAGTGGTTGTGCACATTTTCACGATTTCCAATGTATTTCATAGGTGACATCAGATATCGAATTCACTTTCACTTTTAAGGGCTTTAAATATAATCGGGGAAACCCGATTTAACCATTTTTCGATATGGAACCAGCTGTAAGGTTAAGGTGTAAGGTTTTATTTAATTCTAGGTGCTATATATATATTGATCAAAAAATTAATTTCAGGTTTTTTTGATATTCAACCACTTATTGGGTGTAAAGCGACTGTACGTTTTTACGAAATCCGACATATCTGACTGATGGGCTCTCTTTATAATCGCCTAAAAATCTGTTTCAGATTTTTTGATATTCAACCCTTATTCCCTAAGATTTTATTGTAATTGAATTAAAAATACTTAAATACGCGCAACTTTATTTTTTTTTGGGTAGAAGTTGGGAACTTGTTTAATGCTGAGGTGCCGTGTAGGTTACTATTCGACTGACAGCCTAAGCAATATCCAGGAGGCTATTTGGAACGTTATTTTTTATTTTTTATTATTATACTACATTAATTGTTTTTGTTTAAAAATATCAAAACTCCAAACAAAGATTTGAAGATTTCGGGGTAATGAATTTTAGGATAATTTATGTTTCCATACTTAGTTTATATTAGTAGACCTTTTAGATTTTAAGTTTCGGAATTCTAATTATATTTTATAAAAAATAAAGAACTTTTCAAAATTCTTCTATTTTTGGTACATAAATACATTGTTTTAAATGCGCAGCAAATATTTTCAGGTGATAACTACAAAATTTGTGCTCAAGAAGGTCCTTGTTATTGGCGGTATAATTATTGTAATAAATACCTAAATAATAGGTAATATGTTAATGTGTTGGTCCAAAAAATATATTACATTATACATTTTATTAATATTATTAGTATTTTTCATTTTTAATACATTATTTTTTAATAATAAAATATTCAATACTTAATATAATTTCAGATGCTACCCTGAAATTTTGTATTTTCACGTTTTAGGACTAGTAGACTTCAAAACTAAATAAAAATGTACGTCTGTCCACCGTACGCAAACCCGTTTGAGTTGTCGTATCTCACAACCCCTTTGAGCCATTAAATTCACTTTTTTAAGGGTAGATTGAATTGACCCTCTTTAGCCGTACATTCTGGGGGAAAGAATGAAATTTGGTTTCTGTTTGGAAGTTTATTTGGGCAGTATGATGAATATAAACTTAATTGGGGCGTCGGAACAAGGAAGTGGGAGAGTTAAGTATTTTCCTAAAACATCACGTCTCTTATCTCAAGAACCATTTAAGATCTTGAAATTTTTAGAGAGGTAGGTCCGATAGAACCTTAAAAAAAGCAATGGGTTGTTTATGTTACCACGAATTCTGTCATATCTCTTAGTTCTGATAAGATATCGAATTGGTTTTTATTTTCACGGACTTTTTTTTTATAATTGCATAAAAACCGATTTAAGAATATTTTGAAAATCACCCCCAAGAGGGTGTAAAGGGGTTGAATATGTTTCATGAACTCCGACATAGCTCTGAGACGCCGGTTTTTACTTCAATAGGCTTTTAACGTAATCACATAAAAACTGAACTCACAATTTTTCGAAATTCAACCCCCAAGGTAGTGTAAGGAGATTTAATACGTTTCTGTAAATTTCACCATATTTCTTAAGTCTGCTGAGGTATCAAATTAGATTTTACTTCAACTATGTATGTAATCGCCCAGAAACTGATTTCACTTTTTTTCGAAATTCAGGCCCCAAGGATTGCATACGTTTCACGAATTCCGACATATTTTTCAGGTCTGATGAGGTAGCACATTTGTTTTTACCTGTACTCTCGTTTTATGTTTTATGTAATGGCTTCACTTATTTCGGAATTTTTCGATATTTGACCATCAAGCAATGTAAAGAAGCCCCGTATTTTTTCACAAATTCTGGCATATCTCTGTGGTCGTGAGATATTAAATTGGTTTTTACTACCACCACATTTTTGTACATTCGTCGAAAAATTAATTTCAGTATTTTTCGATGTTAAGCTCCCAAATATGAGTTTTCACAAATTTCGCCTTATCTGAGGTTAAAATATTTTCGACTAAATATTTATTTAAATTTTTGTATGAAGGAACTACTCTTATGACAAATTTAACTTTTCGAATAATTTCCTTGTCTTAAAATAACCATAATTATCTTTAAGAGCATCAGTATAGTCGGCACTTCTATCGCACATCGACTTTAACGACTTTCCAGACTTTGTCCTCAAAAATAATAAAGTTTCGTCCAGACTGTTGGCAGATTTTAAAAGTTAAGAAACTTCTTCACAAAATAATTTGTGTGGCAAAGTTTCAAATTCACGAACTTGGTTACCCTAGAAAGTTGAAAATGGAAATATATGACATACGCCTTTACGATAGGCAGCAGCCAATAATATGATACTCTAGATGAAATTCTGCGCTATGATTTATATTGTAAAACGTAATAAAAAAGTGAGGAGGGACCCGTAAATTTTCATAGGCATAGACTATCTGAAAAATTTATCGCATATAATTTGTATTCCATAGTTCAAAACATTTTCTCAATTTCGGGAAAAAAGAAAGTGATCCTAGAGTTTGGTGTGTTACTTCAGTAAGGAGTACCTTATTTTACCTGAAAATTCCTTGATTGGTTGTTTCTCTGTTTAATGTGGAATAAGTGTAACCATGTGATTTAAGGAAGATGAGCTAAAAAGAGTCGACCGTATTTTCTTCTCGAAACTTATTAGTGTAAAATTTCTTCTTCTTCGCTGAATGTTTTCTTGAGTTATTTACAGTCGATTGGAAAATGAGCAAATTGTTTTAGAAGTTTTGGTCTATGGAGTCCACGCAAACGTACCAATCGTATGTCTAATTTCATGTTCTTAGATGAAAATTTTTGGCCAAATACCGTATACATACACATGCTTTAAGGGCTCATATACCCCTGAAATTTTGAAAAAATTTTTTTTTTTTTACAGATTTTTATTTTTTATACTTTAAAGAATTAAAAAAAATTTAAAATTTAGAAAATTCCACTCCATTACAAAGTTATAGCAATAAATGTGACCAGACATCGGTTTGGATCGCTTCCTGGCTAATTGCCGCGCCACTCTCAACAGCAGCGTTTAGCATTTATTTTTTTGCAAAAGCTGGGTTTCATAGAAAACAAGGTCATTTATAGGACCATCTGTGAAAAACATGAAGATACAAGAGGAAGAAGGTGTACAGTACGAAGCTGGAATGGGAGACTAGCCGTAAGTTCACGTTGTACCTACCAAAAATTTTAAACGCATTTTTCTCGAAACTATGTTTTTAGACAT
This sequence comes from Beris morrisii, assembly GCA_951812415.1. Classification (NCBI taxonomy): domain Eukaryota; kingdom Metazoa; phylum Arthropoda; class Insecta; order Diptera; family Stratiomyidae; genus Beris; species Beris morrisii. The sequence continues at coordinate 111,875,100 of OX638312.1, read as the reverse complement.
GGTCGGCACGACAACTCAGTCAATTTACAATATTTTTCAACTTTTTTTTTTTTTAAATTTTGATAACTATATTCTCTACAGTCTGACGAGAGGTTTTTTTTAATTTTTTGCTTGGGTATTTTTTTATAAATTATTAAACGCAATTTTTTTTAAAAAAAAACCGATTACTAAAGTTTGAAATACTGTAACTAATTTATTTTTGAAAAAAAAAAAATCCCTCCGCCAGACTATAACTACTACATTATTTTACAAGATTCTTTTTTATTTTTGCAAATTGAATTATTTTTGGTGAAGTTATGATGCCGACCAGGAGTCACCATGGTTTTCATAAGTAGTTTATTTATACCCGTAAAAAACAATGTTAATATTCAAAAAAAAAAAAAAATTTTTTTTTTATAGTTGAATAGTTAATAGATATGTGAACTCAACAATTAAATTGTTTTTTCACCATATAACCTTTATAATAATTATTCAAATTTACTCGGTTTTCAGCGCGTGCAGGGGTATGTGAGCCCTTAAGGGCTTTACTATGGAAACTTTTTCACTTGAAGGCATTTCTACTTAACGAATGGAAACCAAATTTCAACTTTCTTGGCTAAAGCGTTCTTGAGTTACCGTGCATTTGATAGAAGAACAGAAGAACGGTTAGCTGATTTCAGGTTTCTGGCCATCACTGAACTAAAAGTACCTAAGAAGAAGAAAATGCTTGATTTCGCCCCATTTATTCACCTTTTCGGTCGGATATTATTTGAGGGTAAGCCCTTTTATTACTAAATTGTATCAAATCATAAAAAAATTTAATTCCGAATTATCGCTGCAGGATCATCGCCCAGATGTTGATTCTCATCAAGATCGCTTTGCATACGATCACCGCGTGCACTGCACACAATGTGGCATCATTTATAGCACCATAGGCACCACACGGTCAAACTTTTCCCACAAGTCGTCTGAGAGAACAACACGCACGTTAGCTAACCGGCTGTCAACTATAAATTATCGCAGCCTCACCAAAATGCTTGGAATTTTCTGAAAACAAATGTGAACAGCAAATAAATTAGTCCCTACAATTCCGGAAAATCGGGGAAATCACTCGTTCCAGACGCACCAAAGATATTAACACCCTTCAAGACGACAACGCAATGCTCAGGGTAATGAACTCCTCGGAAGGGATGTTTTGCTTTCGTAGGAAGCATCCTAGGGAGGAAACACAGAACATATGGTGACCCCGTCTAGGATCTTCGATCTCATCGGATCGTGGGAGAAGTTTAACGTGGATTTAATTCACGGCGAACAGCAACTGGTGTTCCGGCTGATCCTGATTTCTTGAGGTGGATAAGAATTTTTTTTCTCACGTCGCCATAGATCACCTGATCTTACACAACGAAAAGGAAATTTTAACCCTTTCGCTTCTGAAAGGCACACAACATGTTTTCTGGTTTGGTTGGCTCATTGAAATCGAAAACGAGCACCTGCTGCACTTCACGTCGGTGTGTTCAAAACTGGGAAGGATTCTTAAATTTTTTCTTGGATATTCCGCCAGATGCGTTCAATGGAGTTTTTTGTGCTCATCGTTTTTAGGCGTCATCATCCACTTTTTATTGTGATCAGTTTATAATGAAATTGTCCTTATAAGATATTATGTGCGACAAAAATTATCTAATTAAAAAATTGCTCTTTGAGCATGTGTCAGCGATTAGCTCATGTCGACTTTAAAAAATAATAAATTAATTATGTTGCTGAATAATTCATAAAATCTTAATAAATTTCAAATAAAGATAAGAAACACTGGCGTTATTGATTAATATGAAAATGATAACTCGAAACTCCTATTTTTGGCATTTCCATTGATTATTCATCTACCTATTTATTTATGAGAATATGCAATAAGGTGAAACAGAATATTTCAAGCCCAATTAGTAACTGTTGATGTTTCATTTAAAAAAAATTGATTAGCGAAATATGTACATACAACAAAAGATAATAAAAAAACGGGCAATTAATAATAAGAGCGATATGATCTAAAAGTGAATATTTAAACAAAAATTTAGCATACATCGCAGTCACGATAGACCACAAATAAGAGTACCCGCAGACTAGAGATTTTAATCGGACGATAATTTAGTTGAATGGCTTATGGCTATACAGCTATATGGAAGTGCGCACACCGATCTCTTCGATTCGTCCAAACTAAAGAGTTCAATATGCAAGACAAAGCGCGATTAAACTGTCGGGGTAGATCTCTCTATTCACAGCAGCTTATGAAAATGCGCACACGTATCAGACTAAAAATCGCATACAACCGGTTTTTTCTCTACATTTGGTCGTGTCTTGTGTGTAACATGTTAAAACATCTGTCTGGTGTGAGGCGGGTTACAGCATTAATACTTCCCAGCGAGTACCAATTGACTGTAACTATCAGCCGAGTGATTTAAGCAATGTGAGCATGGACATCGACTAAATAGTTTAGTTGGGCAGATAAGAGTGTGCGCAGCTCGATGCGATTAAAAAGTTGCCCAACTGTTTAGTTTGCAATGCGCGCTAGCTCTAATAGTCCGGTACTCCGGATATCGGTACGATAATAAAATAGTGGGGAGTATACTACGTATTAATGTCGAACTGATGCAATTTTTTCGGGAGAAATATGTACAAAACGCAAATATAGCTCAGTCACGATTGGTAGCCGGTATTCGTGTGAAATTTTCATTAAAATCGTGGTTATGTACAAAAGTCTGTCAACAGTTTGGGCGAAACTTTATTAATTTTCGCGCAAGGTTTGAGATATGATTCTAGTCGAGAAGCAACTCAATTTCTTGTGAAATTTCAGTTCTTTCGTTACGCATGTGTTTAAACCAAGAGAGTAACAGACTCTTAAGAAAAATCGGCCCACTGAAAGATGTCTTTAAAGTTTCGGTAGGAAAAACCTTCGCAAGCCTCATCCATTGCAGAATATGTAATTGAAAGAAATAGCACATTAAATCTGCAATTTTCTATGATTTGATTTCATTAAAATTAAAATAAAAAAAAAACGGTTAAAAGTCTGGGCCCTATATTATTATTTTTCGGAACAAATTCTGGAAAGCTGTTGAAGTTGAGGTTAGACACCAATGCCACAGATGAAAAGTAAATCATGATTTTGGGTTATGGTAGTGTTTCAGTAGGAACGCTTGAAATTTGTTAGGTTATAGCGGCAATGTTGCTAAAGCAATATCCGTCGAATTTGTTGTGAATTGTTCAGTAGTGAATGGCAAATCATCATGGAAGGTTATGGCGTTGAACGACGTGTGCAAATCATCAAATTTTATTTCCAAAATCAGAGCTCCATTCGAAAAACGTTCCGCGCATTGCGGGATTTTTCACTACGAGGCCCATTTCTTGATGATTGAAAATTGTCGGATTTAGGACGATACCAATCCAAACGAGATACACCAGAACCAAATGCATCCCGAGAAAGGTGGTGCGGATTTTAGTCAGACGAAATCATCGGTCCGTACTTCTTCTAAAACAAAACTAGCATTGACATAACCGTCAAACGATCGATGATAAGCAACTTCTTGTAGCCTAAACTGGATGATATGGAGCGCTACGTGCCACACAGCGCATGTCACGATGACCATTCTGCACGAGCAATTTGAGGGCGTCGTTATCTCGCGCGGCAGCTGGCCACCGTGATTGTGCAATTTAACGCCTTTAGACTTATTCCTTTGGGGCTATCTTAAATCGCAGGTCGATGCAAAAAATCCGCAAGCAATTGGTGACCTTTAAGTCAACATAACGAACGCAATCCAGAAAATTCATCCTGATTTATGCAACAAAGTCGTCGGAAATTGGACCACACGAATACGTGACACTAAGCAAAGCCGGGAGGGACATTTGAATGACGCTATATTCCATACTTAATGCTATACAATATTCTTCCAAATAAAAAAGAATTGGGTGGATATCTCACACACAACTTGTTTTATTTATATTTAAAAATAAAAAACCCTATTGTTCGGGATACGATTAACGTCGAGACAAGAAGGTTATTTAAAAAGTTTATTTCGTCAACAGAAAAGTTCAAAATTCATCGGTGGTTCTTCATTCAAATGGCAGTAAAACCTATTCAATATCTAATCACACCTAAAACAAATGGTAAAATTCGTGAAAACGTGTGCAATCCCTAACTCCCCTATGTACGAATATCGAAAAATGTAATGAAATCGGTTTTTAGGTGAGTATATAAAAATACTGTGAAGTTAAGAACCAATTTGATCTCTAATCGAACCAAATGGAGTTCTTGGCAACGAATACTACACCCTTATACAGTGGCGGTCATAGAGGGGGGGCCATGGGGGCCATGGCCCCCCCCCCCTAACAAATTCGTCACCCATGATTATTTTATCACGTCTGCTTTAAAGAAAATTTATATGAGACTATTAGATTAATAAAGTATAATGCATCCACTATGTAATTAAATCTTATTTATCCTTACGTCTTTCTTTAATCCTTCTTTTGTCTTTTGTCTCCTGATTGAAAAGAAGACTGTACTAATTAAAAATATTTCAATCGAAAAGTAATAAAATTTCGGATATATATATATATAACCAATATTTTGGTTAAGACCTAAATTGTGGTAAATGCAGTGAAACACAATATCATTTCTGTCCAGGTCTTGTTTTTGTTGTTTTGAGTGGATTTTGAACTATGTTTTCACAAAACCTAGTCACCAGAGCAGATATCAAAATTATTCAAATTTATGGGTAATCCAGTAGATCTTAATATATTAGTTTGCTCAAGGTTATGAAAAAAAAGAAAGAGTCCTTCAGCAAGGACGAACAAGATGATTTTTGATATTTAATCACTAATCCGTCATAGTTTTTATTTCGTACTTGGTGAATGACTTTCTGAACCGTTTTATCTTTCTATAATATAATATTGAGGATTAAAAATCAGATATTTTTTCCGACGATATTAACTTGGAATTATTAACCATTATCAAAATACGATCGAAACCGATTGAATATGAAAAACTTCACTTTCTCATTAGATGGTATTTCCGATGGTATAACATATACCATAACCTATATATTTAGAATTACAATCATCCACAGAATAATATTATATGGCCGTTTTGTCAATACATCGGAACCCATTTTTCGGAATCTGAATTTTTTTTTATGTTTTCTGATCGGGGTGAAACTTAAAAATATATTTTTTACACTAATTAGAACCATTATAAGAGGTACCGCGAAAAAAATCTTTGGGGAAAAAAATCCTCAATACAAATAATAGTCACTGAACGGCCCTGAAATTATCTGTCACCACAACTACCTGTTTAAATTACTAAAAAAATTTCATATTGCATTATAATGCAAGCTTTCGACTCTTGTTCATTCAATTTAAATTTCTTCGTTTCAAAAAGTTAACACTTACAAAATAAATCAAAAATTGTATCATCATAGTCGTTGTTAAACAAATGTCTTCAGAGCGTTGTAAACGCTTTTCGAAATTTCAAAATCTACTTGCCAAAATCTTGCAATGTAAATCAGGTATAAGATACTGCTTATGAAGTTATTATATTTGAAAATTGTTTTAGAGAATTTTCGAGTTTTGTTTTTTAAATTTTTGAATTAGGAGAGTAGGTTATGGTGGCAGTCATCTAAACTATAGACCGACTCAATAAGGAGATTAAATGAATATGTATATATACCAAATAAATTACATTGACATAAAATATTTCTTTCGTAGATTTTAAGTATTGTAGGATAACTTAATAACTGGGGTGGTTATGAGATATGCTCGTAGTGTTCAGATTTTAATGCCCAATATTGAGTTTCATCAAATATGTATGATAGTAGAACTAATAAAAATTAAACACTCTAGTTTTCTAGTGGTCTCAAAAAACAGCTAATTTACAACCAAAGATTTCAAACTGGATTTGGCGAATTCTCAAAATTTTAACAAAACTCTCAAAATCTACTAGATTTCTCATACACGTGAGAGATCTTGAAGTCTGTTTGGGCTTCTAAATTTTGAAATCGAAAATTATGTTCACCAAGCTTTGTAATTATATAATTTTATTTTCTACTATCCATGCCACTCAATGTTCCATTGCTTAAAGAATTACAATCATTCAATACAGGTTCCAATTTTTGATATCATACAATCAGCTGACAAATTTAACGATGTTAAAGAAATCCATTCAGAGCGATGTTAATGCTTGTTAATATTCTGGAATTCGGATGCTAAAATCTGGCGGTTTAGATGCGGAAAAGAAAAGTTAATATGTTCAAGCAGTACCAACCGCAGCGACCACAATTGCACAATTTCCATCCTTGCTGCATTAGCATGTAGTCACTGCAACTATTTTCTCTACAGTAGCTACTGGCCCCCCCCCCCTGGAAAAGCAATATGACCGCCACTGCCCTTATACCCGCAGTTTTGAAACGATTAAGTAAAACATCTCCCACGGGTGTTCCATTTGGTATCTAAAGAGACCTAAGAGATATGTCGGAAATCGTTAAAACGCATTCAACCTCTTTACACTAGCTTAGTGGTTGAATATCAAAAAATCTAAACAACGTGTATAACTTTCTCGAAGACCTTTATCCGATGGTAGTGATTCCCAGTGGGATATAGTCTCTCAAAAATCGAAAAAGTATATTAAACCTAGTAGATTCTAATAATTGCGGGAAACCGATTTCACCCGATATTATCTTGAAAACAAAAACGTCTCTAAGGACGTCACGTCTATAGTCGAGCGACTCAATTGAGGGAAGATTTAGATGCTCATGGTGTTCAGATTTAGGAAAATATTAATAATCCTTGAATCTTGGGTAGGATTATTTCCAGAGTTAAAGGGTCTCAGTCCTTAACTCTTTAAACCCAGGGGATCCGGAAAATATAAAATTGTGTTTTTAGTCTTGTTTATAAATAGTTTATTGTATAATAAAATTTGGTCTTTTATAAAATATGTTATTTAAATCTGATTTTAAGCTATATGTTTAACTATGTTAATTATTTAGATTTAATCAAGTTATTAGTTATTTGAATTACGTAGATTTATTTTGAGGTATTATTTATTTAAATTCATAATTAAACTTTCCAGATGAAAGTATTTTTATTGACTGAATATTTCTTAAATTTTTTATTCATTTCTTAAATTTTTCAATCATTTCTTTAATCTACGACGACTTAGATTGTCGAAAAATATCGCTAATCAGTCAGCGTTCACGTACAATGGAGTTACTATTCACTCAGTTACGGAGAACGATTTTGATTAATTAATAAATCCTGACAAAAGATGTCGCCAAGTGCCACATTACCATAATGGTATGGAGGTAGATGCAATGTATCTTGCCAGAGAAGACATCAAGGCGTAAGTCGCACTAGTAACATCACAAAAAAATTTTAAACGTCAGGATACCTTACGTGATTAACAAGTAAAATAAACAGCAATGGGTCCAGATGGCTGCCCTGAGAGACGCCAGAAGTATTAGGTGTGACCAAGGGCGCCCATAGAGGAGGGCAAGCGGGGACACTTGCCTCCACCTGTATCATACCTTCCAGTTTTTTAAAAATACAATTTCGTCACTTGAATAATTCTATTTTTTAATATAGTATAATTAAGACCTTTTAATTGTTCTATTACACATAATTTGTTAAACTACTAACAAATAGTTACTAAATCAACTCCGTTTACTGTTTTCAATGAAAAATAAAAGCAGAACATCTTTTGATTTATATTTTAAGAAATTTCACTTGTTAAAAATTAAGGTTTTCTTACGTACTGCAGAAAAATTGGATTGTAATTAAAATTTAAGTTGACAAATAAAATTAAGATTAATAAAGTAAGTATATTATTTAATTAGAAGACGTAATTGAATTTGATACTCAGGATTTTTTCTTCATAGAAGTTTGGTATGACTAATGAAAAATACAGGAAAACCTAAAGGTCTTAATGGTTTCCTGAGATAAAGCACCCATCTGCTCATATAGTTTTTTTTATACATCCTTTCGACTTTGTACAGGGAAAGAGTGTGTTTTCAAATATGCCAAATTTTATGGTATGTTGACTAAAGTTGCAGAATCAGAAAGATACTAGTAACATTAGTACGTAACGTTTTCTTAAACTACAGTTATTACGTCGTACTTCATTAAAAAAAAGAATTGCTTAATTACGAAATGGTTAAAATTAAAGGTAAATAGCTTCGAAAGTTTTTGAGCTAGGGTGATAAATTTACCCTACTAAACTCGCTTCTTCTTGGCATATACAACAGCCTGAACACGGTTACAACTAATTCCAAGCCTTGAAGTTGACTCACCAGAAAGCACTAAATTTTTTTAAAGACTTTTGTAGGGCAACCTGAAATAGTATCTTCACTTTACTCTGTTTTCCAATTTTGAGGCTTTCAAAATAAGTGTAACTACATGACCTCCTTCCCCGAGAATTTTGTTTTAACTTAATCACAAAAAAGGCTTTTATGCCCAATACGTCCCGTTCCGTTGTTATCGCTCAGTTGGGAAAAAATAGGAACTATTTTTATTAAGAACTTTTGTGTGGTAGCTAATTTAAAGAGTACCGCAATATTGTCAGTTACTGCAATATTTAATTAAAACAAATTATATCGCGCGAAATTTTTAAATCCCAGAAGATAATTGTCATCACTTGTTTTGAGGAATTTTCTAAGCGATGTACCCGAAGAAGTTGGGCGATTTTACTTACTAACGGATTCTAAGTAAAATTTCAACTTCTTTGTATTTCTCCCGGTTTGCTGATATTGTTTTGGTGTGATAGAAATGGTTCAATGATTCTGAACTGAGTGAAATCCACATTCATTCTATTCGTCAAAAGATGTAGCTCCCGAAATTGCAAACTCCTTTTATAAGTTCTGCCCTTTCCTACGAAATGTTGTATGGGCGCCCATGATGCTTTTTACGTTCGATTGGTTAGATAAAAACTGATTCAATTATTGTTACAGGAAAACCAAGGAAGTGCAGCTTATACACCAGGATGGAATGATTCAATTTGTCGAAAGCCGTGCTGATGTAAATAGAATCAACCTATTTCCACTTCCACTTTTGATAATTGTAATGGAGAAATTGGAAAATTCTTTAAATTTGATAAACACTCTGTGAAATACCCCAATATGAAGTGAAGCATTGAACAAGTCAGAAGTAATCCCAGGGTATTTTTATCTGCCTACTAAATGCCCATCTCTAAATATGGTTATTACTTTAAATTATATATTTTTAGTCCGAGTTGGACAAACCCTTCTAGTCCACTATATTCTAACCCTTTACATGGCACCGCAAGTCCTGAGTAAGTCTTCTTTATTTGAATAGTCTTGAACGATTTACATAACATTGCAATCTTACAATAAATTTGTTTATCTTTCTCACATTCATTTGAATAAGAATTCGATAATTGATCGGAACATTTGCGTATCGGCGATCCTTTTCTCGAGGGATCCTCCTGCTCGTATATCCAAATTATTAGAAATATTGATACTCATAGATCTTTCTCCTTACCAAGAGTATCGAAATTGAATTTTACTTGAATCGAATTTATAACTGTCTTATTAGGACCCGGTGAACGGTGATATATCTGCAAGGATCTTTCCATCGAGAACAGTATCCTGTACAGGACACAACAGTTTCACACGTTCCGTAGCCGCAAGAATACAAGATGCACTAATCCTTCAAAGCGATTACCATACACATGAGTGCGTCCCATTATCGTGGACCCTTCTTCAGGAAAAAGGACGAAAGGATCGTATGCAAATCACGTAGCCTCTAAGCCATCGAAATTTCTTACCAGGCCCGTCATACCTTCGTAGTATAAAGTTCCGCGAGATAAACTTATGCAGATGATAGGACACTTTCTATTGTTACGTGCATTGTCCTTACGAGGAATCCTCGCGATCTTACCCGTACGTGTGATGTGTCCTCCAGTTCGGTATTTCACCGTTCGTGCGTGTATTGTTCTTCGGCAATTGTTTCTGGGCCGGGCATAAAAGGGTGAAATTTTCAAAACGGTGAGAAAAAAACTTTTCTACCCCCCGTATCCGAAATGGGAAAAAAACGCGACCACCTTGAATGCGAGGATATCATTGGTGGATTTGTTTCGTTCGTCTGCACGGAAAAACGATGATATTAATTTGCATATGAGGATCTCAGAGTGATCAGTAAAAAATAGCTTCGGGGATGCGCCATGTAACGGAATTCGTTGTAAATTGAATTTTTTGCCCTTAGAACGAAAGGAAGAACCAGTTATTGGGGTTTTTTTTCCGTAGGTTATTTCGGTGACGGGTTCATTTTTTCTGTGATTTTAACGAGCAGTTCAACAGTTGGTGAATAATTTCAATATAAATCTATTTTTTGCTTAATCACAGTTTTAACCTTTTGTGAAGATAAAAAATTAATGGAAGCGTTTTTTTTTTGTTGCTTAATTCGATTGTTGTATTGGAACCAAATGTAAAATTTTATTCAATCCGGAAGTAACGATTTTTTTCGTTCCTATCTAACAGCTTCCGAGACTTCAAGAGGAGTCTTGCTCACCTGGAACTTCTTCTAAAGAAACAATATGAATAATTTTCGGGGTACTCATTTGTTTGTGTCAAATCAAAAAGTTTCTGGAACCACCAAAACTTCTCGCATTAGAACATAAACTATCTTTTGTACTTGGCTATTCTTCACACTATCAATCCATCAATCAACCAATCTTCACACTATCAATTCCTCCAAGAAAAAAGATAATTTTACACACTTCGGTCCCTGTAAGTAAATTTATTTAAAAAAATTTATAGTCCAGTCAAATTAGTCATTTAACCCGAACCTATTTACAAATTTCGGAAAGCTCGAATGGTTTTATTTTGGGGTCCAAAAAACACTTATTTTGCCAAAAAAGGGACACTTTTATAAACTTTTTGTTCTATTGCAGTCTTTCTTAAATACCGCGGGAACTGAACAAGATTCCTATCTATCACAAATCTGAGAACTTGAAATCAGACCACAAAATAAACTCCAAAAATTAAGTATAGCAACATTTTGCAAGAATTGTCTAGCTTCTGCAATCCGTCAAAATTAAATTTTAATTTTTTTGAAAACCCTTGCTTTTGTTGTTTTTTTTTTTAAAATAACAACCGCAATTTTTTAAACCATTCAAAATGAACAGATTTCCTTGGCAAAAATAGAATTTTGATTGTAAAGCCACCAATTTTTTAAGAATTTGAGTTTTAAGAAGATTTTTTAGAATTTGAGTTATTTTCCAGAGTCAGAAGAGTTTGATTTGAAGACCAACATATGAAATTCCCGGCTATTGCCATTGAAAACACATGATTTTAAAAAAGTCTTCAACGAGAGGGCTAGTTTGACTACTGTGTTGGACTAGATCTAAAGGAGCTGTTTCATCATAGGATTGCATTTGAATCATTCGATTTATTGTGATCAATGTAACGATTAGAGTTCTATATTCACTAATAAACCGCCGATCTATGCTAAGCACTGAAAAATTATTATTTATAAGGTAATTTTTCAAATTATACATTCTATATGCGGCCCGCCCCAGTTTGGCATGATGTCTCAAATTGCCATATCAAAAAATTGCAAATCGCCCAAAATAAAGTCCTCAAATTATTGCTAAGCCGACCCTGGTATTTTATTCACCAAGCGAAAACTTCATGAAATTGCAAATGGTTCAAAATTAAAGGACAAGATCGACATTATACATCAAAAATTTGTTGAACAAAGTTATAGAAGTTATACATATTGTTACGTGCAAGCCTGGCAGCCGCGCAACTCGATAGATTACGAATAGGGAAACAGCAACAACCAAATACCTAAGCTGCAAAGTAACCCAATCAAAAGACTAGTTGAGTATATAAGGAGAGCGGAGCAACACGATTATACCTCTCTTCTAATCGAACGCGCTCGATTTTACTGGAACAGCGTATAAGATCAAATCGAATTCTCTCAAGCTTTCGGGTACCACCAACACACACCATCGAGCGAAGATTCAAGAACAGTCTCGACTACAGACAACTGGTATAAAAGCAGATAAAGCTTTCAGCGAGGGGGATAGTAATTTTTATTACGTCGGCTGTGACAGCCAGCGTGTATACGCGACCGTATTGGTGGAAAGCGATCGATTGCGTGTGATCGAATCAAGCGATATAGATAAGCGGGCGGTATTACCAAATAGTGCGAATAATTGTGCGAACAGAATTAAAGTGCAAATAATAAATTATCACTTATTTTGATTTTAAACGAATTGTGAAATCCCGGCGAACCCCTAGCTCGCAACAATATACTGAATGTGTTGAGTCGAGAGCTTTCCCGCATAAATGGGGATTGTGTGATAGGCTAACAATTATTGCTCGAAAAAATAACTATTTCTTTTTTAAATTAAAAATTATAATCAAACGAATATGTATTAACAGTATTTTTAATGATTTTTTCTTCGGTGTCAGAGCAAAGAAATCTGTAAAGACCGCTACAAGAATTGCCCGACTGAGAAAGAGTGCTTTTGGAACTGTCATCTAAGGCCATGACAGAAGAAAAACGTTCACTAGAAGCTCGTATGGTAGTTTTTACAGACTGCTTTGCTCTGACAAAAATTCATGAAGGTTAGTTTTACTTTGTTATTTTAATAATAGTAACACAAACATGAAAAAACACATTCACAAAAACTCAGTTTATTCATCAAGGATATGATTACTGATTGGAATATGAATTCTTTTCTATACACTAAAATTATAAAAATATGAATAAAACCAAAAACTGGAGCAAAAATTATATCACAAAATCAAAAAAATTATACAAAAAGAAAAAAATTAATATTATTATAACTTAATAACAAACAGGTAAAATTTATAGTTTTATCTTTTAAACAGTGTTCTTAAAATAAAACAAAACAACTTATGATTATAAAAATTCAACTGAGAAGAAAATAAATTGAAATTAAATAAATTAAACAAGTCGAAATAAAATAAAATAAAGTTTTTTTACTAGTCGTGATATAAAAGATCTGTTCATACTGCCTGTAATTTGAATGGAATTTGAAAAAAAAATATAGTCTCTCATTGATCAAGCAAGGACATCAAAGGACATAGCTCCTAACAGACTTGCGGAGTCAATTTTACTTCACATTAACTTCACTGAAAAACAGTTCTAAGTACGTCTAGGTATAAAGGCCCGGTTCGCACAAATGCAACAAATGGATACCGGCCTTTACAGATTGTAATATCGGACACTGAAAATTTCTGTCCCAGTTTAATTTTGGTTGTTGTATTGGCTTAGTTGGACTTGTTTTAAAACAGCTGACGAAGTCAAGGAGAGAGTAGACTTAACATTTTTTTGTGAATCGAACTATTTGAATGAGGGCAACAGGATACACAAGCGGGTATTCAAAGGACAAGGTCAGTTGGAAAACCACGGAAGCGTTGGGTAGATTCCATTGACGCGGACAGAAGATCACTTCTGGTGATATCAAACTGGAGAACGCGGTCACTGAACCAAGATGACTGGAGCCACCGTGTTAAGGAGGCAAAGGTTCGATATGGGCTGTAGCGCCAAGACGATGATGATGATTTGAATACGTCTTAAGGACAATACGCCTGACCTCAAACTACTCTAACGTAACACTCACAGTATGGCAAAGGTACAAGAGATGAGCCTAAGAAAGACATTGAAAAGTAAATCGTCGCTGTATCCTTGTAATGTACATTGTAGCATGGTGCCCATGCTAAGCAGGCATTCTCGAAAATCAATTGCATAAAGCACAGTACAAAGTCTTCGTTATGTATCAGTCAATTAGAAGATTTTCCCGAGAACAAACAGTTCAAATTTAATTACAATTAAATCCAGTTAAGACTTTCTTGCTGAGACGTTAATACGACTTAGAATTTAAACAACTGGAATAAAATGACCAATAACTTGAGTTTGCATCGGTTATAGTAATTTTATCGTTCTCGTGTCTAAGTTGGGGGATTTTTTTTTATCCAGCATACACAATTTTTATTTGCCTCAAAAGCTTATTTCGATTAATTTTACCAAACCTATCAGTGATTGATTCCTGCATAGAGGTCTAAATTTCTGTATTTCATGCTACGGTTTTACCGGGCAATTGGTTCAAACTCTTCGAATATTGTAATAAATCATTTATGGTTGTTATGTCACCGCCTTCTAATTTCCCACAAAACTTGCTGCGGTCATAGATTGAAACTTTTGAAATGAAAGGTTGGCTCAAACGGCGGCCGATCACCTATAGAAAAACTAAACACCTTGGCACCTTCCCAAAATATGAACAATCTCTTCGAGTTTGGAACAACCCAAAGCCGAAGTCGTTAAAACTTTGGAACCAATCAAAACATTTGTTTCAAATTTTTGAATGTCAAAATTTTTATTTTTAACATTCACATACACACTTCCAATAGCTTACAGGTATCATAAATAAAACGAAAATCAATGGAAACTACTGAATAAGAGGCTGGAGCGCTTAAGATTGCCCCAGCCATAGGCATAGCTGGAATAGCGATCTGTGTAATTATGTAAATTTTTAATGTTGCTCTTTCGTACGAAAATTCATTTGCATAATGAAATTAATCAAAACCACTCAACTAGTTGGGGTCTTCGGGGGGAGCAGAACCGAAAAAAAATTCATCATCAAGAAAATAAACGAAAAAGATCAGTCTGAGAGGAAATGATCTTGCTAAGTGATCTGGCCGCACTCCATAGTTCAGCGTAGAGTAGCGTTCCGGTTAAGTCACGGCATCTAGCCGAATTTGAATATCAGGTAATCTCATTAAGGTAAATGAGGTAAAAAGACTTAGGCAACAAACTATTGAAATTTCGGACGAAAACAAGAGCAGATGATATGCCTAGGGGGTGAAAATATCGCAATTATCGGGCTGTTTTTAAACAAAAAAAAAATTTTAATCCAATTCGTGTAGCAATTATCCGTAATGATGCATAATTAATCCGCGTTCACAATTAAGTTGGACGAATCATAACAAACAATTCTCTTTAGCAGTAATTAACGTTGTGTACAAACGCTACTTACCAACTTACAAGGGGGTATACAATATGCAAATCGTTCCTTAATCGCAACATAATTAAAATTTCAAAAATTTAATCACAACCCATAGACTCGACACGGAAGGCCGTTTTAAGCGGTTAGCCTGATGGTTCTTATTACATAATAAATACGTGGACTGTGTAATTAGAAAGGCTTTTGAGTCGGGATATGTTATCCTTTTTACAGTGATATATCCTGCAGGAAATAGATAGGAGCGATGTGAAATAGCCTCGAGCCTTACTATTTTTTTTCCGTTGACGGTACAATGCAATTGAGAAAGTGCCAGAGGACAAATCCTCTTTTTATTCTTAGGTTTGTAAGAATCCTGAAAAGAAAATTACCCTGAATTATTACCATAAAAATAATTACAAAAATGTTGTCAACCCAACGGTTGGAAAAAATTTCATTAACACGAAACCAAAGTAAATTTCCTTTGTACAAGTGATCTCAATAATTTGGCAATAAGTTTCAACTTACACGAAAATTAGCAAACAATAAGGCCACAAAGGTGAGTTTAGCACACGCTTGGGTTCATTCAATTCTGTAGGACTAATCGGGATAAGAATCTATGAGGATACCAGATACCTCCGAAAGGGTTACAAAGAATTGAAATGAACTAATCGAATGCAACATAGCTGCCTAATCAATAAATCCTGGGACTGAGTTCGAGATGTTCCCTCCGATTAAGACATTCATCAACCCTTAGCATGTTGTATGTTGACTTAGTGTTCATTCAACGGAGGAAGGCAAAAAGGGTTTCGTATTCGAAATCATGTTTTTGGTGCTCCTGGTGATTGTATTTGGACTGTATGAATTGGACTTAATAATGAAATATAGAAGGTATGAGGGTGCAAGAATTTCAATTCCGAATTTATTATACTTAATAATATATGGATAATTGATTCGTTAATTGGACAGCATACACCTAAGTGGAAACCGTTTAAATACTGAACTTCGATTTTATAATATTTTGCTATAACAGAAGCAACTGTAACTTTAGGAAAATTAAATTGAGCAAAATTTTAGATAACTATCTTAAAGAGCTATGAACTTATTATGTGAAGAATTTAACCACATATCTTAAGGACTTTTGTATGGAGTGTAGCTACATCTATCTTTTTGTCCTAAACATATTCAAATAAAAGTGCAACGCGTTCTCATGTTGTCGCCAGTTATTTCTAGGTTATTTATTTATTTACCAAACAAGATATCTACAAGTTCAACAATAATTCAGATTATTCTAATTTAATACAATTTGACTTAATTTAATTTAATTTAATTTAATTTACTTTAATTAGTATAAAATTATAGGCACTAGTAAAAGGTTGGTTAAACGGGATGTGAAGGAGCTGATAAGATCGAACGCAGTTATAGTTTGTATGTTGGCTTACTTAT
This sequence comes from Beris morrisii, assembly GCA_951812415.1. Lineage (NCBI taxonomy): Eukaryota > Metazoa > Arthropoda > Insecta > Diptera > Stratiomyidae > Beris > Beris morrisii. Next base: position 111,858,650 of record OX638312.1, on the reverse strand, counting down.
TGAAGGTGTGAAATGTGCGCTGAAATTGTTAAATGTTCTACAGCATCTGTTAATGGGTTCATTTTGACCGTAATCAGTACAATGGGGATATTCCTTAAGAGGTTTTGAATGTCTCGTCAGCCTGACAGTGTCGTTAAGTCTGATTTTATTTGTAAGGTGGTCAACCTTAATATCACAATTCAAGACATCTAAGGTAGAGCAGGATGTGAGCATAGTTCTTCTAGAGCTGAGCGGTAGAAGATTTAACAATCGTAGCCTAACTGTGTAGTGCGGAAGGTCATCAAAGTCTCTAGGGTCATACAAGTCCCTAAGAGCAAAAAGAAGAAATTGCTTCTGGATTGACTCTATTCTGTTGCTGTACATTTGGAAAAAGGGATCCCTAATGGGACATGCGTATTCCAGAAGAGGGCGAACAAGGGAACAGAATAATGATTTAGTGACCCATACATTTTACTTTATTATTTTTTAATAATATATTTTTTAATAATAAAGTATTGTGATCGACCTGAAATTTCAAAAAAGTTTGCTAACCTAAAATTTTGTATTTATACGTTTTAGGACTAGTGCACACCAAAAAAGCAAAAAAAAAATGTTCGTCTGTCCGCCGTAGACGCCGTCCGCCGTACGCCGTACGCAGAACCGTTTGAAGGTGCGTAGCTCACAAACCCCTTTAGATATTAAGTTGAAATTTTTATAGTAGGTAGAATGGGTGAACGCCTACGAGTGGTACCTTTTGTAGGGGTGGGGGTGTCAGGGGGGAGGAGGGGGAAGTGTTTTAGATGAAACATTTTGGTTTCTAGATCTCAGGAACCGCTTATGCTAGGCGGCTGAAAGTTGGAACTTATGAAGTACTATGATAGTGGACCCATTTGCAAATAGTAGATAGGGGTTGAGAGGTGTGCAAGTTGGGGGGGGGGGAGAGAAACAATACATCCAAAACCGCTTGAATGCTGGGATTGATACATTCTTAAATCCATATCTCCTGAAAGATTGATGTCAGACGGCTGAAACTTTGTAGTTGTATTAATGGATGCAAGGAGATTAGAATGGGGTTATCATTTTTAAGGAGAGTGTGAGGTGTGGGGGTGCGGGTGAAAAACTTTGAATTTCAATATCTTCCGACTTAATTGTGCCAGGAAGATAAAATTTGGTTTCTGTATATAGAATTACCAGTGGAGTCTACTGAATGTAAAATTTTTGAGGGAGGAGGTGAAGCGCTGAAGGTGGGGACAACCATTTTTCAATAAAATAAATTTTTATATCTCATGAACCGTATCAGATATGATCTTGAAATTTTTACAGGAGTTAGGACCAGTAGACCTCTAACTTGAGAGTGTGGGTGTAGGGAGTGATGTTGAGAGGGGGTGGAAACTATAAAATCCTTATTTTAATTTCTCGAAAGCCGAAAAGGATAAAAAGCTAAAAATTTATAACTGTATAGAGGTGCTATAGAGACATCTCAGATAGGGGTAGCAATGTACTGGGGTGGGGGTTGGTTTTTTATATCTTAGAAATGCTACTAGAGAAAATAAAACTAAAAAAAAATTGTATTTTCATTTGTGTACAAAGATGGAGTAAGAAAAATGTCCGTGAAAAGGGTTTTTTCACACATTTTTCACACGAATTTCGAAAAATCTTTTACTCGAGCGGTCAAATCAATTACACTTCTGCGGGCTATTAATATAAACGCCTGGAAACGCTTTTCCAAATTTTTCGTTATAGGATCCATAAGGGGGTGTAAGGCGGTTTTGTACTTTTCACGAATTCCGATATATTTCGTAGGTCTACTAAGATATACAATTCACTTTCACTTCTAAATTCTTTGAATGCAGTCCGGGAATAAACCGATTTAAGCATTTTTTGATATCAAACCCCCTGGGGAGTAAGACATTTTTCGAGTTTTGATGAATTTCCATTTTTTTTGGGTTTAATGAAATCGAATGCACTTTCACTTCTATTGAATAATCTATTGAAAAAACAAATACGTAAATAAATAAAGAAAATCTGCCAACAGTCTTTATTATTTTATGGGTAGAAGTCCGAAACGTGTTTAATGCTGAGATCCGCTGTAGGTTACTATGCGACTGACAACCTAAAGAATAACCAGGAGGCTATTTGGAACTTTATTTTTTAGGTTGTCAGTCTCATAGTAACCTACACGGCATCTCAGCATTAAACACGTTTCGGCCTTCTACCCATAAAATAATAAAGTTGCGCCCAGACTGTTGGCAGATTTTCTTTATTTATTTACGTATTTTTGAACTCTTTAGCCCTTCTTTTAATGAAACCTAGAAGTTTGTTGGCCTTTGAGATTATTCTGTTGTAGTGATATTTAAAGCATAGCTTATTGTCAAGTAGCACGCCGAGGTATTCAATATGCTCTACTCGATTTAGATCATTTCCACTTAGGATATAATTATGGTGGTAAGTGGATTCTTTACGTGAGAAGCTTATCACGTGACATTTACCGACATTAAGCTTTAATTTATTTTGACTGCACCACCCATCTAGTGCCAAGAGCTTGGATTGCAGGAATACAGCATCTGCGGGGGAGCTAATGGAATGATATATTTTCAGATCATCGGCGTATAAAAGATGTGAGACACTTTCTAGTACTTCCAAGAGATCTGAAATGAAGATGTTGAATAAAAGAGGTCCCAAGTCACTTCCTTGGGGTACACCAGAAGACACTACTATATTTTTGGAAATGATTCCTTGGAACTTAACATATTGAGTTCTATTACTAAGATATGACTTAAACCAGTCAATTAAAGGACCTGTTATACCGATTTTTTTAAACTTAAAAGTAGAGTATTGTGATCTACTTGGTTGAAGGCTTTGCTAAAGTCAGTGTATATTACGTCGAGTTGGGCGAATACAAGAAGTCACTTTTTAAAACCCTTTATACTATAGAGGTTTCTTGTTCTCACCTTTAATCTACAATATGAAAAAGATTATTATAAAATGAGAAAAATAAAACTTTTTAGTCAAATGTTGAATATGAATATGAAAGTTGTAACCATTAGTATGATAAGGGTATCGGCACTTAGTCCTGTAAAGAGGCCGATTCTACCACCCTGTTTCAATGAGAAACCTTAAGGCGCTCATCCACTTTTTCCAACCCAAGCTGGTTTCATTTATTGCAAAATTCAAACCTAGACTGGGTCCTGGGTCCTGATTTGTCAGCTCCTTTTTCCTCAGTTCTAAGCATAGATAGGTTCCTTCCTTATTACGGGAAGAATTTGATAACGCAACAAACAGATTAAAAGAAAATGTTGGTTTTAAAGCGCAACGCGTTTTCATATTGTCGCAAATTTGGGCGAATATAAGAACTTATTTTTTAAGGCCATTTATATAGAGGGGTCTCTTGCAATCACTTAGAAAACGGAAAATATTATTATAAATTGACAAAAATTTGATTTTCCAGTCAAATGTTGAAAATGAATATGAAATTTGTAACGATTAGTGTGGCAAGGGTGTCGGTACTTAAAACAAAATGCCGGTTGTTCCATCCTGTTTCAATTAAAAACCTTAAGGCACACATGCACTTTTTGCCAAGCCTAGAAGGTTTGATCTATTACGAAATTGACACCTTGACTGGGTCCTGATTTGTGAGCTCCTCCTTTATTTATTTAGTCCACGGAATGAATCCTTACAATAATAATATATAATAAATACCGATATTAAATAATGTCATTACAAAAAGAAAAACAGCGAATAAAAATGTGTATGTATAACTTGAAAGAGTGACCTTAATGTCACGAGATTAATATTAAATAAATCAATACAATGACTATACTTATTGCCAGTTCTCATCAGTCTTGACAGTTTACTATTTTGACCATACAGGGTTTGGTGTATTGGCAGAGACAATGAAGATTGACACCGAGTTCGAACATTGGAAACACGAAAATTAATAAACTCAAGAAGACACGGACAATCTACTATATAATTTATAATATTTAAAAAGAAAAATTAGTTCAGATTGCTCTCGGCGATCGCTTAAAGAACGTAAGTGTAATTGACCCATAAGGGAATCATAATTTATCTACTCAGTTGGAATATGTAACACAAGTCTTAAAAATTTATGTTGTATTGTCTCGATTCGATTAATGTGAATCTGGTAGTAAGGATTCCACACAGGGGAACAATATTCAAGAATGGGTCTAACCAAGCTGTAATGTAAATATTTCAGTGTAATATGTTATTAAAATCCCTTGTATTGCGAGTAATAAAACCGAGCATTCTTCTTGCAGCGTTACTAATATTAGTGACATGAGGGACGAATGTAAGTGAAGAGTCTAAGAAAACTTTAAGGTCTTTTATAACACCAACTTCAGCTAACGGTGTGCCATTAATATTGTAGCTAACAGAAAATGAAGATTGGTTTTTTTTTAAAAATTATAAATCTACATTTATCAATATTAAGATATAAAAGATTTTTGTCACACCAGGACGAGAGTTCATGTAAGCTAGCCTGTAGCACGAGACAATCCTGAAAAGTTTTTACTGCTTTGTATAGTTTTAAATCATCAGCAAATAAAAGAAAGCGCACTCCTTTAAAAATCATACCAATATCGTTATTATATAACAGGAAAAGAAGAGGACCGAGGTGAGACCCCTGCGGTACACCTGATGTTATTGTGAAAGAGTTCGAAGTTGTTGTCTTTATTTTAACACAACTTGTGCGTTGAAAGAGATAGCTGGTAATCCAGTGAAAAAGATTACTAGTGACACCCATGGCGTAGAGTTTTTGGAGAAGTAGGACATGGTTAACTTTGTCAAATGCTTTAGCAAAGTCAGTATACTATAAGCACGACATAGTTTGCTGCCGAGGTATTTCTATTACGGTGAAGCGAGACAATGATCAAGTTCTACGCGAAAGTAGGTTTAGGGCAATTTGCGATTTGGTATTCTCAATTTTCCGGAGTCAAAGAAAACTAGTGTTTTCGATGCGTTGAATTCAGAGTCTATTCTATATGGTCCAACTGAGAATTGTTACAACAACATCATTGCATGTCTCAGGAAAGTAGTAGAGTTCAAACGCGCATCAGTAATTGAATTGGAATACGAGAAATTAATGTTACTCTCATCGACAAAGCTAGGATTTAGGGTTCTATTATAGATAGAAGATATTTGATGTGAATAAAAAAATTGTGAGATTATACAGACTTAAGAAACAGGAGGAACGTTTTTTGCCTGCGGTTATTGAACTAGTTCCTTAGATATTTACTAACGACTTTAATCTATTTATTTCAATATTTTGCAATACCTTTACATAAAGTGATACTTCCTGGCCTCAGTAGTCTAGTATGAAGTCGTGCGTTCGAATTCCGCTCATGACCTGATCACATACTTTTCCTTATATCCAGTTTTCGGTACATTTCCCTTCCCAAAAAATCAATTTCCAACTACCGTTCCAATTGCATTCTCCTCTCCCTGAGAGGTTGCATAGACTAATAATCTATTTCCGGAAAAAAACTACATTTAGAAACTTCAAGAGAAAAACTCCGATTGGACTAATGAACGTAATGTCACAAATCCGATCGAAGTAATATCGCCAATGTCCGATTTGGGCTGTTCTCCTTTTACTTGTTCTATAACATTACAGTAGCCCACTTTAGATGTTTAAATACTCGATCCATAAATCATCTGAGTATAATTTCCGTGGATATACTCTTAGCCTATTGTATAACCCAACTATATATTTGACATTGAATGTGGACAGCGTTCGGATTTTCAGCGGCTTAATTAGGCTTAGTGTGATTACTCTTGTTATTGTAACTCACTCAAAATTACCCTGTAGTAACTGAAAAGGTGGGATCAATGTATTTATAATAGAATCTGTAGAAAGAGTTCTGCAAAAAATGCAGTCGTTACTTTGAAAATATTGAAATGAGTAAATAACAGAGTGTAATACATTTTTTTAAGTTAACAAACTCAGATTATGTTTTTAATAAAAAGTAATACGATAATAATATAATAAAATAAAAATATGTTGAGGTCAATATTTTCGCAGTACTTATTTAAAATGAAAAACATACTGCAGTCACGATCGTATAATACTCTAGATGAATACTGAACTCCGATTTATATTGTAGTTGGGGATAAAGTAGAATAACGTGTGTGCATGTTGTATATCCTTTATTAAGGACTGCCATTAGATTGCTACTCAAACCTAAAAGACAATATTCAGTGTTTAATTTCATATCTTAAACTGGGTAAGTCATCGAACAAAAATGTCCTTTTTGAAGGACTTTCACATGGGAGGTGCAGGAAGGACTCACTCGATTTCTTACATATTTATCCATTTCCTTGGAATTAGTTAAAAATGAACGTGTACAAAATTTCAAAATCGTAGCTTAAAGCGTTCAAAAGTTATCGAAAATATTGTTGAACACGTGCCTTAAGGACATTTTGTATGGCAGCTACCAGAAGGAGTAAAAGGATTTCGCTGATTAGTAAACTCGAACTTTGTTTTTACTCAAAACTAATTTGTACAAAATTTCCAATTCATAGCTAAAAGATTACCTGAGTTATAGTAAGTTCCGTAAATTAAGTGAAGACGTTTTGACAGGATATTTGTATGGCAGCTACACGAAGGACTAACAGGATTTTCTTCATAATCATATATTTAGCTCCAACTATTGGAAAAATAACACGTACAAAATTTCCAAGACGTAGCTTAAACCCTTCTGAAGTTATCGGCCAATATTCTTGAACACGTATTTTAAGGACATTTTGTATGGCAGCTACCCGAAGGAGTAAAAGGATTTCGCTGAGAAGTAAACTCAAGCTTTGTTTTTACTAAAAACTAATTTGTACAAAATTTCGATTTCGTACCTAAAAGATTACTTGAGTTATAGTGAGTTTCGTAAATTAAGTGAAGACATTTTGACAGGATATTTGTATGGCAGCTACACGAAGGACTAACAGGATTTTCTTGATATTAATACATTTAGCTCCAACTATTAAAAAAGTAACACATACAAAATTTCAAAGTCGTAGCTTTAGGCGTTCCGAAGTTATTGGTAAATATTCTTGAACACGTGTTTTAAGGACATTTTGTATGGCAGCTACCCGAAGGAGTAGGACGATTTTGCCCGTTAACGAACTTAGCCTTACAAATTCAACCAAACATCCAGATTCAAAATTTCAAGATCCTAGGTCAAGGCGTTCTTGAGTTATCGTGTTCACGGACAGACGGACGGACGGACGGACGGACGGACGTCAGGCGGATTTGAGGTTTTTGGCCACAAATAAACAAAAAATAATAAATAACTTTTTTTCGTCCGAGGCTTGGTTCTATGCGTTACAAACTTTTCGGCTGGATTAAACTTATAATACTCTACATGATTTCATCTAGAGTATAAAAAGCTAGAAAGAGAAAATTCCGTGCTAGAACTTTAAAGTATAAATTTTAAAATAGGCAAACCGCTCACCATACAAAAGTTCTTTAAAAAAATTGTAAATGTTCATTAAAGTCTAGATCAATTGACCGATGATTAGAAAACGCGTAAAACTAGAAAGGATAATTTTCTTATCCTTCTATCTACAATATTTTTGAAATAGCTACAGAAATTCTGAAAAATCAAGCAGAACCTTCGAGTAATAATTACTTCGAGTAATAAGAAAATAAATTTATGCATTAACCCATTTGGACCGAGACTAGAGAATACGAGTTGCTGTCCTTTTCTATGAAGTAAGGTCAAATTAATTTTTGACAAAAATCTCTCCCCCATATTTGGATAGTTAACATATAAAGGTTATTCATAGTATCACCTTTTAGTTGTAATTTGAAACTGCGCAATTGCAGTAACTTTAAATTTGGAACTCACTAATTTTTTATTTGCTAAAATTAAGGTCGCCACTTATGTCCTTTCTATTGGATGTGTTTATAAATGTATAATGAATAGAATAATTTAGACAAATTTAGACCGATTTAGACCAATTTAGACCAATTGCTATCACATAGGTCCCATCCAAATGTTATTAAAAAATGTGTTTCATGAACAATGTTACATGAAAATGAAACAAATTGTTCGATACCTTCGAGAAGCACAATTCGGTATCTCAGAAAGTTTGGCACTCTCAAGTACTTCAACAGAAAATTAACTTTTAAAAGGTTTTATCTAAACAAAAAATAATTTTTACGTTTACCAGATGCTTGCGGCATTTCACATATAGATTTCCTTGATTGTACGATAACTCCATAAAGCGATGAGCTGGAAAGAATTTAAAATTGTTTCATTCCTTCGTATAAATTGCTTGCAACTATGTCAATTATTTGATCATCCTCGCTGGCAAATGCTGTCAAATTTTAGTTTGCCACATTTTTTTGCTATATTTTGACTGGGAAAATTTGACTGACCTTTTCGAAATATCTATTTAGTCAAATATTTGACAGCATGGGATTTAGTGTAGTTTAATTAACTTAAAACAGTTGTCGAAATTTAAAATACGGATCAACATTAAATACATTCCACACTATCCAAGGCTCATCTATGAAAGGGGTTCTAGTATTTGCTACAAGAACGTACATTGTCAATGCTTTTCACATCGCTATGGATACGATATAAACTGGAGTTAAGAGTAAATGGATTAAACTGTGCATTGAATAAAAGCTTGCCATCCACAATTTATTCGGCTCTACTTAAAGTTTAAGCTGGAGGTACGCAATTCACAGGTAACCGATGAGCAAGGTAATTGAAATGTAATGCTGTAAAGGTGTGAATGTTTTTTGTTATTATAAAATTAATTTACATATTATGTGCCGAAATGGTTTTTGTTAAAATGTTTGTTTAGCGATGTTCTTAACTTAAATAATATAACAATAAAAATTTTGTTTAGGTCACCAGTTACTGTCCTCAGTAAACAGTCTGCAGTGGAACTGATCTTCGATTTTGCGACCAAGCCTACACAATTATAACACCATGGACATTTGGTAGTTGTTACAAATCTTGAAAAACTGACCAGCATAAATAACTTGTTTTAGTTTTCAAGACAACCAGCACATTCATATAATACTTAGCTTCCAATGGTTCAAGATTTGTGAGTTGAACCAAGTTTTATTTTGTGGTAATTTTATTGATTTTGAAACACATTGCCATGATTTCAACTATGCTATATTTTACAATGGTTTGAAATAGAAAAGAGGAAACATTTTAAAACATGGTAGACAGAAAGTAATGGCTGATGAAAGACACGAATGGATTAATTGAGAAAATTTTGACAAGGGAAAACATTTTGGAGAAGGTATTAAGATTTCGCATAAAACACACGATCAAGTTGGTTCAAATGTTTATAAAGCGGTGTGTTTTAGCACGGCGTTGAGGTGTTTTATCGGAACGCTAATCAATAATTGATCTTCCCTGAATCAGGCATAGGAACGTCATTTCAATAGGATAGAATAGGATGGGGGGCAGATTACATGAATTTGGGTCGATTTAGTATATCGATACCCTAATCTGCAAAACGGCCAACTCCATAAATAATGATTTTACAGGAGAGCAAAAAAACATTATGGTTTTTGGTTTATTCTTTGTCTCTTTGGATTTATTAGTTTTTAGTACGATTGATTCCGTCGAAATTAATTAACATTTCCTAACTTGAGTGGGGTGAAATATACCATTCTACCCAAAGATGAACCTGATCAAACAGAAAATTAGGAATGTACCTGAATTTTTTGAATAATTTTATTTAAGTTTTAAAATCCTTTAAGTGCGCAAAAAAGGTAGAAGCAAAGGTAAAGTTGGAGTTATTTAATATATAAATTTGGGACGCTTTCACTATGATAGATAGTCAAAAATCAGAGCTCCTTGTACAGGTATCCATAACCTGTTGAACATAGCTTCCAAGTTTTCTAAATCTGGCCAACGAAATTTGAAATTGTTTCTCCCTTGGTTCCATTATATTCACGCTTATTCTGGAAACCAGCGGATTTTGTATTCCCACCGACTATGCGGTTCACATTCGATTCCCATTCACGACACATGCGATTATTGAAAATTATCGGAAAGTGCTTTATCGATATACTTTAAAAACGTCTTTTCCGTGTATTTGAAAACATTTTTTAAGGCAGAAAATGTCCAAAATTCTAATACTGTAAATGTGAGAGATCGACCATCTCAAATTTCTCCTTATTTATTGCCAATTACTTTCAGAAAAAAGTTTAAAAACGCGACTATTTTATTACGGATTTCAACTGTAGAATTTCCGAGAAAGTGAATCTTTGACGCGTTTTCAATAATTTAAAATTGGGTCAATCGCAGTTCACTGTCCCGCCGGCGGGTTCCAGAATAAGGGTGCTTTTTCTGAAACACTTCCTCTACAATTTTTTTCTTCGTTCACTCCTGAGAGGTAAACCGTAAATTATTCATAAATCTCGCAACTAAACGATTTATTGCTTTCTTTCAGTCATTGTTTTTTAAATTTTGAAAAGCGACAAAAATTGCCAAGTCCCCAAGGACGCGCAAAAAATTGTTTACAGGGAGGAGCCAAGTCAAGTCAAGAAGGGAAAGTAATTTGACAAATATTTATTCAACTGAATAAAAGGAGGTAGCAAAGTCCTCACAAAAATATTAGTAAAGAATTTAATCGACCTGAAGTTATGTCGACCCAAATTGCCACCCTTGCGCAAACGGATACACAAAATTAGTGATAATTAAATTCTCGAAGGAAACTTAATAAAATTTGTGTTTGTAAAATATTCGAACATTTTTGAGTCTGTCGAGCCGGATTTGATCGACTTCAAAGGTGAGTAAAATAGTTGAATCACATTTCTTTGAAAAATTATACTATTTTAAGGATTGGTGAAACACAGGTGGGAGCAAGTGCCCTTTCTTGCGACCTTCTGAGAACGTCATTGACTTTACAAATACAAATACAAATAAAATTTATTGAGACTTTAAAAACAAATGAAATTTACAACAAAATATAGAAAATGTCTGACAACGAGTCTAAAAAAGTCAAACAACAAATATTACATTAAAAATTCGACCGTAGTCAATTAATGAAGACAATTAAAAACAATAATTCTAAATGTAATCGCCATCTGCTCACATGGCTTAATCAGCTTGAAAATGCTTAAACTTAAATTAATAAAATATCTTAAACTAAATTAAAATTAACTTAACTAAGAAACTAATAATAAAAAAAAAAAAAAATTATAACAATAATAATAAGAAGAAAACATACTGCAGTCACGATCGGCTGCAAGCCAATCGTATAATACTCTAGATGAATACTGAACTCCGATTTATATTGTAGTTGGGGATAAAGTAGGATTACGTGTGTGCATGTTGTATGTCCTTTATTAAGGACTTCCATTAGATTGCTACTCAAAATTAAAAGACAATATTCAGTGTTTAATTTCATATCTTGAACTGGGTAAGTCATCGAAAAAAAATTTCCTTTTTGAAGGACTTTCACATGGGAGGTGCTGGAAGGACTCACTCGAGTTCTTACATATTTATCCTTTTCCTTGAAACCATTTAAAAACGAACGTGTACAAAATTTCATATTCGTAGCTTGAAGCGTTCAAAAGTTATCGAAAAATATTGTTGAACACGTGTCTTAAGGACATTTTGTATGGCAGCTACCAGAAGGAGTAAAAGGATTTTGCTGATTAGTAAAATCGAACTTCGTTTTTACTCAAAACCAATTTGTACAAAATTTCCAATTCATAGATAAAAGATTAATTGAGTTATAGAGAGTTCCGTAAATTAAGTGAAGACGTTTTGACAGGATATTTGAATGGCAGCTACATGAAGGACTAATAGGATTTTATTCATAATCTTACATTTAGCTCCAACTATTGGAAAAATAACATATACAAAATTTCAAAGTCGTAGCTTAAACCCTTCTGAAGTTTTCGGCCAATATTCTTAAACGCGTATTTAAAGGACATTTTGTATGGCAGCTACCAGAAGGAGTAAAAGGATTTCCCTGACTAGTAAACCTAAACTTTGTTTTTACTCAAAACTAATTTGTACAAAATTCAGAATTCGTAGCTAAAAGATTACTTGAGTTATAGTGAGTTTCGTAAATTAAGTGAATACATTTTGACAGGATATTTGTATGGCAGCTACACGAAGGACTAATAGGATTTTCTTCATAATCATACATTTAGCTGCAACTATTGAAAAAGTACCACATACAAAATTTCAAAGTTGTAGCGTTAGGCGTTCCGAAGTTATTGGTCAATATTCTTGAACACGTGTTTTAAGGACATTTTGTATGGCAGCTACCCGAAGGAGTAGGACGATTTTGCCCGTTAACGAACTTAGCCTTACAAATTTAACCAAACACCCAGATTCAAAATTTCAATATCCTAGGTGAAGGCGTTCTTGAGTTATCGTGTTCACGGACAGACGGACGGACGGACGGACGGACGGACGGACGGACGTCAAGCGGATTTGAGGTTTTTGGCCACAAACAAACAAAAAATAATATATAACTTTTTTTCGTCCGAGGCTTGGTTCTTTGCGTTACAAACTTTTGGGTTGGATTAAACTTATAATACTCTATATGATTTCATCTAGAGTATAAAAAGGAAGAATAATGAATGAAATTAAATAAACTTAAAATGTAGTTATATTAAAATGATAAGTGGCAGATCGGTGGCAAAGCTCGGAGTCCAAAAATACAATAGTAAAATATGAATAAATTAAATATGACAACCGAGAACGCTTGTTTATGGATGATTGTATCTTTAATAATTACATAAAACCGGAAAACCCCTCTCAAAAAATAAGTATATATGGAATTAACCTCTGTAGGTTCCCTCATCTGTCGTAATATAAAAGCTGGGTTTGGTAAACGGCGGACAATCAGGAGGTGATAGCTCGTGTTCCGATAAAATTCTAAACGGACATAAGTAGTACCGATCATCTGGCCAAGGAGGCTCCGCAAACAAGTCGCGTATCGCTGTAAGAGGATGTGATCGCCACTTCTCAATTCGATTTTTACTGGTTTGTAACATATAATGTTATTATTAGTCGTAATTTTTGCCTAGGCTAATCAGAAAACCTGCATAAGTACTTTAAAAACACTGAAAGCGTTGAGCGTAGTACTCCCGATTTTTGAAGCTTCTCGACATTTCAAATAAATTTCAGTAGTCGAAAGTATTTTGTGTTCATTAAAGTCTGATTTTGAGTGTAAAATTGTCCACTTCATCTAAATTTCATCATGAATTTTATACGAGGTATTAGCAACCCCTTTGCGTCTAATCCACCCTAACAGCTGTTTGTCCTTCTAGCTAATCTCCGAAAAATTCACCGATCCAGCTTAACAGTTTTCTGCGAACTGCTGCGTCCAAAACTTCACGCCAAACACTCGCCCAATATCGGGAAACTCTCACGTGAATTAGACAAATCCTTCCCGTATACTAAACTGGGCATAAATACCACGTCGCCGTCTAGTTTCCTACGAATTCTCGGCTTCTGCGTGAACTTATCCTGCAGGACGATTTTGACGCGCTTCAAGGATCACGTGCGACGACATCAAAATTTCTTCATGATCCAGGCACCGAGTCAGGCGGATCGATCGCAAAAGGATTTTCTTGGGCTGGACGTCGTGCGTCAAAATAATGGCAAGGACAAGACGATCATTGCGACACAAATATGCCTGGAGCATTTGGTAACAGGTGCCTTTGCCGTCGGCGTTTTAATTTATTTAGCGAATCTCAATAATCTTGGCGATCTGTTGAAATTCTCGCTTCGTTTGGAGAACGCGATTCGGGATTGTAACGGATTAGTTCTCATTGATACAGGACAAAAGGAGAACTAGTAGGGCTCTGAAGGCTCTGTTTTAAAAGCAATTATTTGTCTTTGTCTTATTTTTTAATAAATTATTTAAAATCTAAAGAATCTGCGAATTTGATGGCGTAATTGAATAAAAATGGATAAGCTTCTCTTTTTTTCACTACTTTGTCAAAAGGTTTTCGTAAGACCTAACCACAGGCACACAAAAAATTTCACGGATCTTTTCGTCAAATTTTTTTAGTCTAAAATATTTGGCAAATAAATGGATCACCTACCATGTACCAACTATTTGTTTGCCATGTCAAATAATTGACTCAAAATTTTGACGAAAAGTTCTATCAAATTTTTTTTGTCAAATACGAGTAGTCTTTGTGTAGAGCAAATAACATAATGTGGCTAACAAAAATCGGATGATTACACTATATGACAGCATTCGCCAAATCAGACAGTCAAATATTTGGCATACATTATAATACTCTAGCTTAAGCGACCGAATTCTAATAACGTCCAGGAAACAAAACTTCGACCCTGTAAAAAGGAAATCATATGTGTGTATTGCAGGAGCCCACTCACCATGAGCTCCCATACAATATTTTGTAGGGAGGGGCAAACCTATGGGTTATAAAAGGAGTTTGAAATTTCGGTAACCACCTTGTGACGTATAGAATAAATTTGGATTTTATTCAGTTAAGAACCAGTGAACCTTTTTTGCCACACCAGTACAATATCAGTGCACCGGAAGACGTGAGAGAAATGCAGAGTGGTTGAAATTTTACTTACTTTTACACCCAATTTCTTTGGGATGACGCATACATCTGGCAAATATTTGCCAGTTACTGCATCTTCCGTAAGCAGTGGTTTGAAACTATAATAAAGCTTACACGCTTTGAATGAAAAAACGGATCGAAATCTAAAGAGAGAAATGCAAACTTCATTTAGATTTGTAACGATAGTACTTTCGCGAGAGCATAGCACGATAGTGTGAGAGTGCGATAGTGCGACAGTCTGCTGTATACACGGCGCGATAGTGCGACAGTGAAATTAGGCAATAGTTACATTGTTTATGTTGTCAAACGTTGCGCATTATGGAAATTGTTCAAGTAGAGCTTGTTGCAGCTGAAGTCACTGGTGAAGCTGTTTAAAATAAAACACAAAGCGGGGTAGTAGTCTGTATTTAAGTCGACTTAGACAGGGATTAAAATCAGTTTCCGTCCACTGAAGGGCCCCCGTGTTAAATACTTACTCTTTTCGGGTTTGTTTCACTACATCCCAAACAATAAATAAATAGTACACAATTAAAATAAAATAAATTTGAATTTTGTTAATTGCGTTAAAAAACTTGTTGGTATTTTATTTTACTTATTTATCTTTATTGCTTTCGTTTTCCACTTTGTTTCTTTTAGTTTCAACTGAATTTTGTTCATCAATTTCTTTTTTCCCCACTTTCTTTTTCATCTTTTTCATCTTCCGAAGCTTTCTTAGCCACTTTTGTCTGAACATTTCTGTCCTTTCGATCAGTTGCACTCTGATCGACATCAAGAGTTGCTGGAGCGCTACCTGGTTCCGATTTGATTTGTTCTGTGAAAGGATATAGCAAATTCGTCGATCGCATCCTTCGATGCGCTCGTCTGCCGCTCGAAGCAGCCTTATATTTGAAAATTTCGCACTTAAAAAATAATCCAAAATTTGTGGTTTAGCGTACAATGAAAGTTGTACTACTGACAGAGATTCCACTCTCCTATTTAACGAAGTTGTGATCAATTTAAATTCGTTTATATTTTAACTAATAACTTACTTAATGTAGGACTTGTTCTTTACTTGTACGCTTCGAAGATTTTACACCTGGTTCTTGCAGCACCTTTTAAATAATTCCACATAATTGACCGAAGCTGTGATAAACCTTTTCGAACTCATTGCACATATTTCAATTATTTATGTAAATTTCCAATAACATTTACGTTTCTATAATAAACGGGGCTCCAATGTTAACTTCGTTTCCAATTTTATTTTATTTTTTAAATTTTACAATTTAAAGTTAAAACATTTTTATTTAAAAAATATATTGCGTGATGGGAATTTGAGAAATATTTTTTTTTTGTAAATGTCAAAATAAAATTTCTCGTCAATGTTAAGATAAAATTATCGCGATAGTGCTACCAACTATCTAGTCAAGCTTGATAGTGCAAGAGTGCTATCATGATAGCGCAAAAGTAACTATCGAGAAGTTTACATGATGATAGTTATGACGATAGTAATTATCATGACATCAACTATCGAAAAACTATCGCCGTGTAAACGGGGCTTAAAACGTAACCATATTTTGTGTTGTACAAACATAACTATGGTTGTGGTATTGTTGGCATCTTACAGGGTTCGTGTATTGGATACAATTTCATTATAAATCCTTAGTTCTTCAAGTTCAGTGTAGAGGAACGAAGCTTTTTCACATGCATACATTTCCCTATGAACTGTTAATCGTCTGGAGTAGTATGCGACTATGTCCTATACTTTCTTATGCAGGAGGCATTCTTCAACAATTTACTTATCTTAAGGAGTGAAATACACCTCTAGACATATTTTCTGGTAACATTCGTTTAAAGAGTTCAACTAAATATTTTTCAAAATATAACACAGACCTAGCACTCTCATAAGTTTGCAATAACATCGTGGATCTTGACAACAAAAGAATCGAATCCACCAGACATAATCCATGTGTAGAGATTTCGTTTTCTTCAACCCTTTCGTCAAATCACAAACTTATGTGTCATACAATCGGATGCAAGATGACTTGACTTGTTCCTTTCGACTGAATTTCCGCATCGAATTCGAACCCATTGTATTCCTTGACACACCCTTCTTCCTGGCGAGGTTTTCCATAAGTACAGTAGTACTGATGATTCCAACCCTCATCCCCACACTCCGGCCATTTGTTTATTCATTTGCCATATTCGATGAAAAAGGGGGCCTAAATCTCGAAGCATATATGGGAACAAGTGTGTGGGGGTAGAGTGTAGACCGAATTTGATTTATTGGAAGAATGTTTCATCCACTGGCTGTGCTAAGTTGCAAAGTGTCAAATGGCAGAGTAATGGATTCGGAAATAATTTATAGGGCAAGTTAGGGCCTTTTGTTTTATTTATTATTAAATACTTTTCCATAATTTATGGCAGAGTCGACAAGTCTTAGTATGGAATATGGATGTTGCGGTTGTATGACTTCTGGCAGCGTCAAGAAACTCTTTGCTCTTTGGGACCATTCAAATTAATAACAGCATCTTTTTCGTGACTATCGAAATTATAATTAGGGCCATTGCAAACACTTTAAATGTTCGTTTTGAAGAGGAAAACTGTTCACCTAGTTTAGTCTTGCCATGTCCACTTATGTGAACGGGTTTTGGGGATGTTTTCACTTTTCATCGTGATTTTGCAGAATTTCTGCTTTGATGGGTTTCAATGATGTGGCAGAAAAACGTTAGAGGGTTAATTGCAAAACTTCATTCAGTATTTTCGGAATTTCACAATGTTCGCCAGGAATTCGACTTTTCCGCAAGCTTTAATTAAATTTGGTTAATTTTGATGGATTTTTGCGAAGACTATTTTTTAGAGAAGGGACTTTTTCGTATGGGAAACAAATAACTTTAAATATCTTAGAATATAATTTATTTATTGTTTGTTTTAAAACTGAAAATTGACATGAAAAGTGAACTGTACACTATAAAGGTAGACTCTAAATGCATTTTAGACAGGAAGGACGGTTTAACTCACGATTTTTGTGAGATACGATATAAAATTAAGGAGGTAGAGCGTTTTTTTTTCGATTGAAGGACTAGCTTAAGCTACATAGTTGAAAGTTGTGAAAATTTATGTAATTAAACTGGCAAAAAGTTTTGAAATACATTCAACTTGCATGCAGAGGTTAAACACGAAGGTAAATCGAAAATTAGGTTTAGTATACCAAAACCTTATGCAATGAGACCTACCAATTTACTAAAAAAAAGGACGACAAGTAAATCCCTATCTCAAGTCAATTTTTTTTTTGGGCTATTTTTGACGAATAAATTTAGTTTCAATATTTCAGGAACAATTTGAATGTAGGAAGTTAAAATATGGAATTTAAGTAGAGCCATTTGTCGAGTTGGATGCACGAATGTGGAGGACTAAAAAGTTTTCAAGAAAATTTCCCAATAGCAGAAAAACCTTTTTGGAGGGTTGGGTATAAGATTTGAAGATGGGGGAAGGTAGAAAGCAAACCTTTCAGATTTTTACAACTCAGGAATCGCTAAAAATAAAACGGTGAAATATAGAGGTTATATAGAACACGGTCTAGAAATATAATTTTTGATAGGGGTAGCAATGTACACTGTGAGGGGAAAGGGGCTAAGGGTTATCCCTATCTCATAAGCGGCTTGTGCTATGTAGTTGAAACTTGGTATGTATATGTAGATGGAGAGGACTTTAAGCATACAAATTTAAATTTGCACTAGCGTGTTAACATGTGACAAAAAAAAACTTTGCCAGGGATGTACACATTTTTACGATTTTCGTCATATTTCTTAGGTCTGCCGAGATATCCAATTAATCCCAACTCTGAGCGCTTTTACGAATTCTGACAAATCGCTTAGGTCTACTTATACATCGAATTGATTTCTACTTCAAAGAACTTTCTATATAGTTATCTGAAAATTCATACGTACGTTGTTACGAATTCCGCCGTATCTTTCATTTTCGATCAGATATCCTATTAAGCTTTAATTGCGCGTGCTCTAAATGTATATATTTATACTCTAGATGAAATCATATAGAGTTTTATAAGTTTAATCCAGCCCAAAAGTTTGTAACGCATAGAACCAAGCCACGGACGAAAAAAAGTTATACATTATTTTTTGTTTATTTGTGGCCAAGAACCTCAAATCCGCTTGACGTCCGTCCGTCCGTCCGTCCGTCTGTCCGTGAACACGATCAAGAACGCCTTCAACTAGGATATTGAAATTTTGAATCTGGATGTTTGGTTGAATTTGTAAGGCTAAGTTCGTTAACGGGCAAAATCGTTTTACTCCTTCGGGTAGCTGCCATACAAAATGTCCTTAAAACACGTGTTCAAGAATATTGGTAGATAGCTTCAGAAGGGTTTAACCTACGACATTGAAATTTTATATGTATTATTTTTCCAATAGTTTGAGCTAAATATATGATTATGAAGAAAATCCTGTTAGTTCTTCGTGTAGCTGCCATACAAATATCCTGTCAAAATGTATTCAATTAATTTACGAAACTCACTATAACTCAAGTAATCTTTTAGCTACGAATTCGGAATTTTGTACAAATTAGTTTTGAGTAAAAAGAAAGTTTGACTTTACTAGTCAGCGAAATCCTGTAACTCCTTCTGGTAGCTGCCATACAAAATGTCCTTAAAACACGTCTTTAAGAATATTGGTCGACAACTTCAGAAGGTTTTAAGCTACGTCTTTGAAATTTTGTATATGTTATTTTTCCAATAGTTGGGGCTAAGTGTATGATTATGAAGAAAATCCTATTAGTCCTTCGTGTAGCTGCCATACAAATATCCTGTCAAAACGTATTCACTTAATTTACGGAACTTACTATAACTCAAGTAATCTCTTAGCTATGAATTGGAAATTTTGTACAAATTAGTTTTGAGTAAAAACAAAGTTCGAGTTTACTAATCAGCGAAATCCTTTTACTCCTTCTGGTAGCTGCCATACAAAATATCCTTAAAACACGTGTTCAACAATATTTTCCGTTAACTTTTGAACGCTTCAAGCTACGAATTTGAAATTTTGTACACATTAATTTTTGAATGGTTCCAAGGAAAAGGATAAATATGTAAGAAATCGAGTGAGTCCTTCCTGCACCTCCCATGTGAAAGTCCTTCGAAAAGGACATTTTTTTCGATAACTTACCCAGTTCAAGATATGAAATTAAACTTTGAATATTGTCTTTAAGGTTTGAGTAGCAATCTAATGGCAGTCCTTAATAAAGGACATACAACATGCACACACGTAATTCTACTTTATCCCCAACTACAATATAAATCGGAGTTCAGTATTCATCTAGAGTATTATACGATTGGCTTGCAGCCGATCGTGACTGCAATATGTTTTTATTACGATTTTTCCCCGTGAAAATCGTTGAGATCTTTCAGCGACAAGGGGGCGGACGGGTCTTTGTGCGTCTTGAACCCAGAAAAGGGTAGCCGGGCGCCAGTGGTTTTTTTGGAAGGCTTCGTTCTGATATTCTCCACGATCGAACCACTGATCGTCGGAGAAATAATACTTCTAATAGAAATAATAATACTAATAATAATAAAAAACGTCACAAATTTTTTCACATCCAAATTGAAAGAGAGAGTTTGTTAAAAATCAAGGAAACCAACAATTTATTTAAGAAATCCCTATCTACCTATCACATGAGACATGACAATTTTGTATTTAAATAAAACACATAATAATTGAGATAATTTTTAAACGTTGTACGTTCGTGAACTTCACCATGATAAAAATCTAAACCTTGACTGACGTTTTGACATTGACATACCAGAAAAAAATTTTAAGGGTGAGTTTGTATTAAAATACAAAATTGTTATGTACCTATTGAATAACCCTTTATTGGAAGCAATATTAATGCCACAGATTTTGTATGCTTTTACTGCTCTACGCCCCACAGGGGGTTGGCCGTATTGGGAAAAAAATGTTCCATACTCTTACTTACTTACTTACGATGGCGCTACAGTCCAAATCGCACCTTGGCCTCCGGTATGTACCACCTCCAGCCTTCACGGTTCAGTGATTTGCTGTCTGCGTCAATAGAATCCTCTCAGTGCTTCCGTAGTTTTCCAACTGATCTTTCTCCATTAGCTTTTCCCTTTAGTGTGCGTTTGGGGATTATTCCGTCACTCATCCGCTCCACATGACCAGCCCATTGTAGCTTTTTGAATTTTATGAGGATCGATACTTCCGGATTATCAAAGATGGCATACAATTCTCTATTGTCTTCCCTCACAGGTCCGAGGATTCTTCTGAGGACTTTTCTTTCAAAGACAACAACTAATTTTTCGGACACCTGAGTCAATGTCCACGTTTCGCTGCCATTGCATAGCACAGGTCACATTTTTGTTTTTAATTATTGGGAGTACCGAATACTAGTCAAGTTTAAGCTAGTGAGGGAGTATAGGAAGCTGGCCAAAACTGGATCTGAAATGGCTGCTATACATGCAACCCAAGCATTAAAAATACCCCTCACTCAAGGCCGTAGCCAGGTGGGTGGACCAACAGGGTCCGGACCCCCCCACCCCCGAAATTCTCAAAGAATTCAAAGTACTGAAAATCAAGCTTATTTTTTTGCCAATTGTATTGAGAAACACCCTATATACAGTAGAGTCCGTTTATAATGACAATGAAGGGAAATAGCAATCAGGTCATACTAACCGGACGTCATAAAAATTTAGGTGCAATGAAAACAGCCATTTCTATAAAATCGTTTTTATATATTATTATGACAAAAGCAACAGGAAAACTAAGATTTACATATGTATTTAGCAAAGATTAGGAGTGTGAGTTAAAATGAAAACAATTGAATATGAACGTCATAAGAACCGGACTAATTTGTAAGAAAAAAACACGTCATTATAAGAATAATGCGTCATTATAAACGGTTGGTCATATTAACCGAAGTCATGAAGTCATTCTAAGCGAATTAAATTGCATGCTTTTTATATGAAAACCAAACTTCTTAGCGAAGGTATGTCATACAAAACGGTTTGTCATTATTAGCGAAGTCATTATAAGCGGATTCACTGTAATAATAAGAAATATTTAATGTATCATTCATTATCTATGTACATTTAAATTTCCTATAATTGCGATTGAAATCGGTCAAGTTCGATGGGAAGGCGGGTCAAGAGTGAATTAATTTAATTCTTCATTTGTTATTTTTATAATTGTCAAAAAAGACAAATGTTTTGGTTAAAACTGCTAAACTAAAACAATAAATTAAGTATTAAATAATAATAAAAAATCTGCCAGCAGTCTGGGCGCATCTTTATTATTTTTTGTGTAGAAGTATAATATCAGTTGTCATTACGTCTTCTTGGAGTTGAATATCTAAAAATACTGAAATCAACTTTTTGACTTCCAGCCATAGGAAGTAAAAATGAAATCGATATCTCATTAGAACTAAGAAATATGTAGGAATTTGTGAAAACATATGCAACCCCCTTGCACCCACTTTGGGGTTGAATATCCAAAAATTCTGAAATTAGTGTTCAGATATATGTAAACAAAGCCCGAGGAAGTGAAAGCCAATCCGATATCTTATCACTCTTAAGAGATATGACGGAATTCAAAAATCAACCCGTTTATACCCTCTTAGGGGTTGAAACAGGAAAACACTTTAAAACGAGTTTTAGCTTAGTATTAAACAAGCCTGTGGAAGGGACCTGAGGGGTACGACAGAATTTGTGAAAATGTATGCAACACCATTACACCACCTTGGGGATCGAATTTCAAAAAATCCTGAAAACGTTTTCAAGGTATTTATATGAAGAATCCGT
Source organism: Beris morrisii (assembly GCA_951812415.1). Taxonomy (NCBI): domain Eukaryota; kingdom Metazoa; phylum Arthropoda; class Insecta; order Diptera; family Stratiomyidae; genus Beris; species Beris morrisii. The sequence continues at coordinate 111,836,319 of OX638312.1, read as the reverse complement.
AGAATAAAAATGAATTCAATATTTGGAAAGACTTAATAGATATGATGAAAATTGTAAAAATATATGCATTCAATTTTCACTGATATTTTTTTTGCCCCTCTTCCGAACGCCAATGGATATATGAATTTTTTTTAAATCAGAATTACTTTTAAAGTTGATTTACATAGACGTACTGAGTTTCAACTTTCTAGCATGAGCCGTTCTATAGTTCGGAAAAATACCCCCCACTTCCGTACCATTTTTCCAACATGCTACTAAGTACTATAGCTTTATGTAAATACCAAGTTTCAGTTTTATATTATTATAGGTTCTCGTGATATAAACATCGAAACTTTTTCTTTTTCACCCTCCCCCACCCTCATCCTCTACACCTTTATTCCAAAAACTTTTTTTTTCTACTAGGGGTCTATTAGGCCTACTTCTGGTAAAAATTTTCCGTCTAAAACGCTTTTTACACCTCCCCCCTGACACCCCCACCCACTGAAAGTGGTCACTTCAAGGAGCCTGCCCAGTCTATTCAGAAAAATTTTAATGGCTCATAGGGTTTGGGAGCTATAAGCCCTCAAACGAGTACGGCGGACGGCGCACAGACGGACTGAAATTTTTTTTTGCTTTTTTTGTGTTTATTAGTTATGAAACGTGTAAAAAAAATTTTTCAGGGTAGCAAATTTTTTTTTTAGAAAATCGATAACAATATTTTATTATTAAAACAATAAAGCAATACAAATTATTAGTAATTATTAACCTTTTAAATCATAAAAGTTGTCGTGGAAGCGCAAATTGTTTTTTTTAATTAATTGACAGGTCGTCGAGTGGTTGAAAATTAAGTTATCGACAAGGTACTCTTCTAAATATATTACCATATGTAAGATTTCGTTAAATACTTTAAGAATTCCTATCACCTCTGTCGCAAACTACCCGATATATGCCCTTTATTGACCAATTACCCGGTTATTTTCTTGGTTTTTAAAAATTTTACATAATTCTATCATAAATGTTTACTGTTAATTGAAGGAAAGGACATGAAATGGAAATCCACGACGTAGCAATTGGATTTATATACATAAATCCCTGAACTTTGTTTACCAACATTACGAACAAAAATAAAACACCCTTTTCGCACTTATTATCAGATCTTGGAATTTTGTTCGATTTATTGGCGTAAAAAAAGTTTTCTCGCCACCCATAATCCTTAGAAATCAAATCTGATACTTTCCTTGCGAATCGAGGTGTTGAGATGATAAAGGGTGGGTCAAACTGTCTCTTCACATGTGGGGATTAATCTCGAACTGATTGCGAAGTTTTTAGATTCCAAACTCCGTTAGTTTCGTTAACCTTTCGTACTACTTTGCGTTGAAGTTGAAGAAGCGTCCCAGTGAAATTCGAGGTTCCCGTTGATATTATCTGGCATTTTAATCGGGCGCCATAGTTTCGAATTGCTCCAAACTGGACCCATCATTTTACGCAATGACTCGCCTCTTTTACCGTACACACATCTTCAGTTTTCAATGAGCAATTAATAATCCATTTTGGATGCAGACTTTTGATACGGTCCCGTCTTATCCGATCCAAGATCAATTTTCAAATGAGCCTCTAATACCGGCCAATTAACGGAAGTAATTAGCCGATGAAAGGTGAATGAGGATGGATAAAAGCATCTTGTCAGATCGGGTTCTAGTTAATTTGATAATGGAATTTGCTCATGATTGTGCGGGCTAATAAATCGAAACTATAAGCGGTCACTCCATCAAGTCGTGCAGAAAAAAAACGCTTGGAAATATTATAAAGACGTTTAAGACATACAGGTACGAATCAATTTCATGCGGTAACTCAGTAGCTAAATAGTCGAACGATTAAACATAAACAGAAGTAGCCCGCGGGCAAACTTGCCAAAAAAAACCGAATAGAGCAGTCATTGTCCGACGAGAAATTTTGTAATGCAAAGCATACGATTTGGCAGCATCAATGAATCGAATCGGCCAAAATATCCGCCAAAATATCAAACAGATTTCATGTATCATGTAATCACTTTAAATTTTGCCACCGAAATTGTTGCGCGGCAAGCAAGTTTTTGATTGAGGAGAGCTCTACAACATGACAGAATACTTGCGGGGATGTTTGCGCAAACAAAAAAATGCCGACCTCCCAAAGCGACCCATGCTAATAAATACACCGGATTGATGCCTATCTAAGCTCACATTATAGATTTAGCGAAAGTACTTCTGGCCGATTAGAGAGGTATAAAAAACTGATCAAATCTATTTAAAGCTGACAGCAATGAAGAAGATGAACTATCCACAGTCATATGAATTTTATTTTATAAAATCGTTTTCGAAATGATGGATTAGAAATTGAACGAACGAATTTCGAAAGGGCAAATACAACCGAATTAGAAAATATTAACGATAAGCTTCTTGAAAAGAATGGGAATGTCTTTCATTCTGAACTGATTAAAATACCCGGAAGTGAGACAGGTTTAAATGATTTCGTATAGGTTATTGATGAAAAAAAGAACAACTTTATCATCTTTTTATTAGCACATAATCCTTCACTACAAAGTGGTTATAATCCAGATTTCGTGCTTGATGGAGTTGGTCAACAAACAACGATGGACACTTCTTTTAACACTCAGCTTGTACGAGCTTCGAAACACAGTTCCTGGGACTTGAATTGACAGATGCACCGTTCAGCTAATAATCAAGGAATTATATCTGTAAATGGAAGCTGAAACTCGAATCCTTAAGCACTGCTTTGCGCCTATTGCTAAGGATGTTGTTATTCCAACGCAAGGACTCTAATAAGTTACCTTCAACTATCTTGAGGCAATCAACATTGGATATGCTAAATATGATAGGTATGAACTGTTTTTGACAGTTGCGTTTTCGATGCATTGAATTCGACTCTACTCTTTCTGCCGCAGTCAAAAATTTTAGTGATATCTGAGTTCAATTAGTGTTTTATGTTTTATCTGAGATGTTTCGACATGTTTCAGTGATAGTCGTAAGGTTGTAGAGATTGTGGTTTAAGTTGTGGTTATATTCGAAGTTCGCCAAAAGTTTTAATACCGCCGATAAATTTGAAGGGCTGCAGCAGTTTATTAAAGGTGTAAAAATTGGCCCGATCCTAACACTATAATACCTTGGATACACAGCTCGTATACAAATCATAAGACCGTCGATATCACCAGTACGTATCACACAATAATACGCATATAGTACGTCAATGAGCTGATATCTACATAATATCCAACCTGTTTCCTTGTATATAAATTCGATGATTTTTGCTGATATAGCCTTCTTTTAATCCATCTAAAACTGAAATCAATTGAAATCGACTGAAATTCCAATGAATGGCATTTGTGAATTTTTCAATCCTTCCGTCATGCTGTTATAACACTGGCTATTTTTGCGGCTTTAAAGCGGCTAGAAAATCCAAATGGAGATGGATAGAGACTTTAGCATACAATTTATACATTGGTGTGAGAGAGACAGTCCGAACCACAAAACTATGAGTAACTGTCAAAAAACAATCCATAACTGTCAAAAAACAATCCATAATGCTGTTATGACACTGGCTATTTTTGCGGCTTTAAAGCGGCTAGACAATCCAAATGGAGAGGGATGGAGACTTTAACATACAATTTAGACATTGGTGTGAGAGAGACAGTCCGAACAGCAAACTATGGGTAACTGTCAAAAAACAATCCATAACTGTCAAAAAAAAAAGCGGCAACAAAGCGCATTCGAGCAGTGTTTCGCAACATTCTAGCAGTTAATCCAAGAAAAATCCGCTGGCGGCTAGATTTTCCAGTCGCTACAGACTTGTTTTTGACAGTTCGTTATGTATAAATTATAGAAAGTGTCATGTTATGTTATGAAACGCGCAAAGATCAGTATTTTTTATAACAAATCAGTTGTTAATTTCGTCTACTAGATGCCGGTAGCATCAGCAAGGGTATTTTTTAGCGGTAATCTCTTTCTCTCTACATTGGTCGCCTTGTCGCACGATTGACTTTTATTGCACTTGAAACTAGCGAGGAAATAGCCAGTGTCATAACAGCATAACTGTCAAAAAAAAGCTGCAACAAAGCGCATTCGAGCAGTGTTTCGCAACATTCTAGCAGTTAATCCAAGAAAAATCCACTGGCGGCTTCAGGGAGAATTGTTTGAGCGTGTCTTCATTTTTGTGTTCGATGTGATGGTCCGGTTTCTACAAGTATAACATGTATGGGCTATGTATCATGCCATCTTGTATCGCATATCATGATTTGGATAATGTAATTTGTATACAAGCAGTGTATATATGGTATAAGCCAACTTTGTAAAATATATTTTTCTGATTCTTCTCTAGCACATAAATTTTTCCTTCATTTCGTGTGTAATTCACAACAAAACCACATAAGACTAGTGCTACGTAAAAAATCTGCCAATGGTCTGGGCGAAACATTATTATTTTTCGGGTTAAAGTTCGGGAGCGGTCAAAATCGGAGTATATCATCAGTTGTTTCGAAATTATGAGTTTTCTTGGAAAGTTAGTTTTGTTCTTAAAAAAAAAATATTTAAATTAGAGATTTTTAGCGTATTAAACATTGAAACAGCCCGTGTAGACTATTCGAATTTCGGTATATTATGTACACTAAAAGCCCACAGAAGTAAAAACGAATTTGCTGCCTTATCGGAATTAAGAGAAATGGCGAATTGTTAAAACGTATATGGTATAAAGCCATTAATTTCACTTGTGGTTTGAATTTCGAAAAAATTGTGAAACATGTTTTTAGACGATTTCATTAGAAGTAACTTGATATCTCATGAGACACGAGGGGTTTTGAAAAATTTGTGAAAACGTAAGCAAACCCTTCACACCTCCTTGGTTCTGGAAATTCGAAAAACGTGAATTGGTTTTTAGGTCATTACATCAAATGCCGTAATAACCAATTTTATATCTCATCAGAACTAAGGGGTGGAAAAATTTGTGAAAACATAACAAAACAAACAAACCCTTGGGTGTTGAATATCCAAAAATGGAGAAATGGGTTTGTAGGCGATTATATAAAAAGTCTATAGAAGTGAAAAGCGATCCAATATTTCATCAAACCTAAGAAATGTGTCGAAGCTTTGAAAAGCACCCCCTAGGATTGAATATCTAATAATACTGAAATTGACTTTTTGGCGGTTATATAGGAAACCTTAGGAAGTAAAAATGAATTCGATATATCATCACATATGCAACCTCCTTACACCCACATGGGGGTTGAATATCCAAAAATCCTGAAAGGAGTAATAGATAAATCTATCAAATCTAATCAAATATGAAGACAACACGAGAAAGTAAAAACCAATTCAATTTCTTATCACTTCTAAAAGATATGAGGGAATTCGTGAAAACTTGTTCAACCTTTTAAACCCTCTTAGGGGCTGAAAAGGAAAAAACTTAAAAACAAGTTTTAAGCGATTATTACGCAAGCCCTTGAAAGTGAAAAGATATTCGATATCTGATCAGACCCGGGGGATATGGCAGAATTCGTGAAAAAACATACAACCCCCTTTCCACCCCCTTTCCACCAACTTAAAGGACGAATTTCAAATAATCCTGAAAAATCGCTTTCTAGGTATTTATATGAAGAATCCGTAGAAAGAAACTGAATTCAATATTTGGGAAGACCTAATAGACCTAATAGATATGACGAAAACCGTGAAAATATATGCATTCCATTTTCACTGATCATTTTTTTCGACCCCCTTCCGAACGCCAATGGATATTTGAAAAAATTTTCTATGTAAATTCCTTTTCTAGTTGATTTAAATATACCGACTTTCAACTTTATAGCATAAGAAGTTCTATAGATAGGAAAAACACCCCCCACCCCCGTACCATACTACCGCTATAAAAAATTATATTTTTCCAACATCCTAATAATATAGCTCTATCTAAATACCAAGTCTCAGCTTTATATTATTATAGGTTCTCGAGATATAAAAATCGGAACCTTTTCCTTTTCACCCTCCTTCACCCACACCTTCTACACCCTCACCAGCAAATTTTTTTTCCTGCTAGGCGTCTATGGCGTCTCTGGTAAAAATTTTAAGTATCTATCTTACACTGTTCTTGAGATATGTGACGTGATTTTTTAGAAAAATTCGTATCCCCTCCACTTCCATGCTCCATCGCCCCCTTAAAAGTTTTACTTTCAACACATTTCATTTGTCAACCTTTATACACAAACCGAATTTTATTTATCTAGTGCAATTGGTTCGTGAGATATCGTAATCTAAAGTTTTTTACCCCCACTCCTGTACGCCACTGACCCCTCTTAAAATTTTTTATCCGATCTATTCTTCTAGTAAACCTACAGATATTCATTAAGTTTAAATTTTGTGACGTTAGTCCCGTTTAGGAGATATGGATTTTAGAATGTGTCGATCTTGGCTTTTTTGCGTTTTGGACGCATTATTTTTCCCCCCACTCCCACACCCCTTCACTAATATTGATAATTTTTATGAAAATGGGTCCTTTATCAAAGCTCTATATACATTCCAGGTTTCAGTTTCGTAGCATAAGCGGTTGCTGAGATCTAAAAACAAAAATTTTCCGTCTAAAACACTTCCCCCTCCTCACCACCCCTCACACCTCCACCCCTCAGAATTTGGTCACTTCAAGGGGCCTACCCAGTCTATTCATAAAAAAAATTCAATTTAATATCTCAAACCGTTTGGGAGCTACGAGCCTTCAAACGATTTTGCGTACGGCGTACGGCGGACAGACGGACTGACATTTTTTTTTTGCTTTTTTCGTGTCTACTCGTCATGAAACATGAAAAAAAATTTTCAGGACAGCAAATTTTTTTTTTTAAAAATCGATCACAACACTGTTTTATTAGAAAATAAAAAAGAAACAAAACAATAAATTGTTCTTAACAAAAAAAATACTACGCCCAATTTGCTCCAAGTATACTAAACTTGCAATTATAGTGGAGGCGAAGCGTGCGATGGCAAAATCGCGTCGCGCGCCTTATCGCGACACCAGTTATAGTAAACGCGTTGAATCGGTTGCCGGTTGCCAGTTGCCACCACTGTCAAATAATATTCACAAATACAAAAAATATATTGTTCGAAGCCTGTGAACGTAATATTTTGTTTTTTTTTGTTTTGCATATTTATTCATTTATTCGCGCTATTTATTAATAGCCGTCAATTCCGTCAATTCTTATAAAAAATTCGAAACGAAACCTGCGCAGGTATTAAAATCCCATTACGCACGCCTTGAAATTGGAAAATTTGCAATGCTGGCAGCGCGTACGAAGCGATGCGATATTACTGTAGCTGGTTACACTCACTAATATGAATTCTAGTCAGCTCTCATCAAGTCGTATAGCTTCACTAGCGCGTATTACGTTCACTATAATTCCACCTTAACTTCTATATACACTTTCACCTTGATGCTTAAATTTCTTGAGGCTGTTGTTTTCTTTTCGTTGGGCAATTTTTCTCTAAATTGACATTTTTTAATGCGATACTTCGTAAAAACTATTTTCTTCAAGAAATCGTAAGCAACTTAAAAACTTTGCTAGTATTGACTTTAAGGCGACGACTATCATCATCATCAATGGCGCGACAGCCGAAATCGGGCCCTGGCCTCCTGGAAGTTTCCGGTGATGCGTTGTTGGCGCCTCGACCAAACCCCGACTTGGAGAGTCAGTTCTACGTCTTTATTACACCTCAGTAGAAACAGAGGGGAGTTCCCAACTAACTATGACATGTTAGAAATCTCCCAGCTATGCTACGAGTCCAACTATGTCATACTTTTTGCCTACTTCCTGAGACGCACAGGTGTTACTGGCCATTCAGGTTAACTCCATGCTCCCTCCTCCTTTCTCAACCGGGCTTGCGATTGTCCATAATATTTTCAGTCCATGAAAAAAGATCCATTTTACCCATAATGCACTAGACACATACACCTTAAACAGCGCATCCCAAAATAACACATTAATTATGGCACAAAGGATTAAGTTATCGTAAAAATTCTAGTCTAATCTAAGCCAATATTTGCCATGATTAATAAGGGATTTTAGGATGCGACATTTCATTATTCGGCATACTTTTACATGTACACGTCCGTTGGATTCTCCCCACTCAGGTTGCCGGCGAGCTGGTTCATGCTGGCAAGCTAAGAGTGTCACGACAACCTTCAACGAACAATGTTTTATTCTGTAATCAGTTGAAATTGTTGTAATCCATTTCATCCTTTTCGAGCAATTTTCGAAATTCTGCAGGTAACCGAAAAACTACTCACTGTACTGGACAAATACTCGAACTAATTCTGAATATAAAACAAGGAAACACGATGGCCAAACGTTGAGACAATATTTTAAACAGCTACGGTCAACCTTCATCTAATGTCAACATATCGCATCGCCCTAAATAATCACATGACATATCACATTCGTAGCGGCTCACTCCCCCACATCCACTGAGTAAACATTTTTACGGTCAGATCCCGAAAATCCACCGGCATGTAATCTAATTTGACCATCTTCATCCTTCGGTTTATCCCCGACCATATGGGCCATTAAACATATCGGCACAGGTCTAGAGGGGTTCGTCCTTCAGTGGACCGACGTAATGATGAAACTCTTCGGCGACCTTAAGTCTTGGTCGTGGTAGACATGTCCGTTTTCCGAGCAAGGACATACATTTCCCGGATTAACATCCCGACTAATTTTTTCCCGGGGATCAGGTGGGGTTTAGATTACAAATTTTATGTGTCACCGGAACATTGTACCTGGGTCCTTTTTTGTTAATCCGAGAAATCCCAGTTTAAAAATTTTAATGGAACCGTTGTTGGCGGCCATTACTCAAGTCGTAAGATATTCGCCGTTCAAGACATTTGCTCGGTTCGATGGGGGGATGGTGGATGGTGGGTTCAGGCACTTATTCAAGTCTTAGAGGTTGGCTGCCGTATTCAAAAGTGGAAGTCTATTTCCGCCAGATAAACTTATTTCGTATGCGACACTAAATTATCCGCAAGAATTTGGTTTATGTACACGCGGTCGGGTTGATATATGACCCACCGGGGAGCATAATATTCCGCTACAGAGCAGAGCTATGTCGACAGGAAAAGTTTTTGAAAATTCGCGTATGTTGTCGGTATGTTGTGCGCTGCTCGAAATGTCCTCGTTTACATACGAGCCAGACTTGGTAGGAAATACCGTCCTGCATATGTGGGAGCGGCCGAAATTCCTGGGATGAGGTGGGTAGAAAGCGGTACGAAGATGGTGTCAACTTGTGGCTTTTTGTTCAGAATTTCGGATTATTAGTAGTTAGTTTTAGACAAGTAGATTGGATACTAATATAATTCTGCGTACGAAAAGTAGAAAGTCGGATGTCACATATTCAAAAATTACCGCAATCGAGGAAAGCATGTGGGGTAACGATGTTTTACTTCTAATCTGGAGGAGTACAACTCAAACTCTTTAAAATTATGTAAATCCATAAATGCACAATATGTACCCATGTTGATTACTTATAAGAAAATTTCTAAGCACAATCTTACAGTCTGGGCGCAACTTTATTACTTTTTTTTTGGGTAGAACGCGGTGTAAGTTACTATGCGACTGAGAACCTAATCAAATAACGTTCCAAATAGTCTCCTGGTTATTCTTTAGGTTATCAATCTCATAGTAATTTACACTGTATCTCAGCATAAAATGCGTTCCAAACTTCTACTAAAAAAAATAAAATTGCGACAATACTGTTGGCAGATTTTTTTATTAATTTTCTTTTTCTTCAATTTTAAAAGAATATGGACGATAAAATATCGACATAACCACCCGGATTCAATCAAAAAAATTCTGAAACCAATCTATAGGTAATTATATAAATTTGAAATTTTCTCAGGCTAGCCTGATTAGGGTTTAAAATGTGCTTTATATGCCATATATGCTTAATACTAACAGTTTTTCTATCTTAATACTAAATCCTAATCCTAAAATTAGTCTGTATCTAAGCTGCTACCGTTCTTAATGGCCTCAATGGCACTATAAAAATAAATATTATCGGGTGGATGTTTTTGAGGCGGATCAGTCTCTTTATTTCGTTACAATCATAATATATATACTTATCATTTAAATACCCACGAAGTCCGCAGCAGTTCATCCAACTACGTTGGATGTCCGACTGTACCACGTGAGTATTTGTACTATTGGGAAAAATTGCCTGATTTTCCGTATACCTGATCAGGGCCACGTCTGGTATGAGTAAGGCAAGCCTGCTTACGATCGCTTGAACTGTTATAAATAACCTGTACTACAGATATATATATGTAGTATGGGTTCCAAACTAGCAAACAAACTTCGCATTTTGATTTTCCGGAGGCTATAACTTCGATAAGACTTCGGTAAGACTTTTGAGCGCAGGTTGTGGACTTTTAACTTCGATAAAGCTTCCGTAGGATTTGCGAGCGGAGGCTGAACATTTCAGAAGCCATAGCTTCGGCAATAACCTCTATAAGGCCTTATGGAAGTAAATACCAACGGCTTTATGGAGGTTTGCAACCGAGCTTCGCTCGACATGTCTAATTGGAAACATCAAGTGTTTCAACATCAACTCTATTACGAGAATGTTCAGATTGGCCTAGTGGGTAGCGTAGCGGACTAATGTGTGACGGGACCATGGGTCGAATCCGAAAGTGTGCAAGGTGTAAGTAAAATCAATTCGCATTTTTCAAACAAATAATAATAATTTACAGGAAAATAAATTCGTAGTTGGAAGAAAACAAAAGCAAAAAAAATTTGTGAATACTATTTTTTTCAAGTTTCGGTAAGACCTTACTCTGGCTCATGTTTGGGCTTGATCAGGCTCAAGTCCGGCTCAAGTCCGGCCCAGAATTAGGCTAAATCAGGCTTACGTCAGGCGCCATGTCAGGTCAATATTCGCGAGAGTGTTACACCCTGGCAGAACAGTTCAATATTCTTCTGTGCTGGGTGCCAGGCAGGACACAGGGATATTCCAGGGAACTGCATGGCTGACGAACTCGCCCGTCGCGGCACTACCCTTCAGATTATGCCGGAACATCGGAATCTGGGTGTGCCTCTCTCTACATGTAAACTGCTACTGGGATTGGACTCAATCGAGAAAACCAACTCAAGATGGGCAGATGGTGTTACATGTCACACTGCGAGACAGATCTGGCCGGAGCTGGATCTGAAACGCTCTAAAAGGCTGACTTTGCTCAAAAGGGCGAATATCAGCACCACAGTCGGTGTCCTGACTGGACACTGTCTTATTGGTCGACATGCCAAAAGACTCGGCCTCTTCTCAAACGACTTCTGTAGAAGCTGCTTGGATGAGGAGGAGGAGGAGACAGTCCTTCACCTTCTCTGTACCTGTCCAGCTCTATCAGCCAGAAGGAAAGCTCATCTTGGAGCTTACTTCTTCAACTGTCTCGGTGATCTTGCCGCAATGGAGGTCGCGAGAATCCAACGCTTCATTGCAAGCTCTAAATGGTTCGACGAGTAGGACCGGATTCGATGATCCTGTGGTAACACAACGGACCTTTCAGGTCTAAGTGTGTCCGTGTTCTCACGGGCAGCCACGCGTACCTACCTACCTACCTACACCCTGATCAGGCTCACATTGGGTTCGCCTGATCTGGGACGGATTTATTTTAAGGCACGACAGATCAGGGTCAGATTCCCGCATGATTAAATTTCTACTCCGGAAGTTCTAAATTAAAAAAAATTAGACATCTCATCAGACCTAAGTGATATGATAGATAGATACTCGTAGATAGATAGATATTTGCCATAGCATTAAACATTTTGTGCTTAAGCTAACTTATAACTATTTTGTGCTCAGACTTTCGTCTCTACATCAATTGTTATTAAATTAAATTATAGCAGAGAGGCTGATGTCTCTAAAGAATAATTGTGGGTTTATGAAGGAAAATGGAGCAAAACCTTCCTGCGTATAACTAATCTAACTTAAACTAACTTAAAGCTACTTAACTACTACATAAAAACTTAACTTAAAGGCTCTTGCTATGATTGAAGCGGAGAGAGGATCAATGCATTTTTCGCGGCTGTGCAACGAAGCAAGAAACGTTGTGTTAATGTCTGTACGGTATCGTAAACCAAGGCAATATGCGCATTTTCGTAGAGTAGTGCCACGGTTTGTCAAGTATAATCTTCAAGTTTTTGTTTTGAAATTGTACAAAACAATTTGAAGAGTTCTTTTGTGAGTTTTGGCACAACGACTCCAAGTAGGGGCGCCATAGAGCTGCATTGGTTGCATTACCATTTTGTATGTTAGCAGTTTATTTTCCAAGGACAGTTTCGATTTCCTGTTTATGAAGGGATATACTATTCTAATACTTTTCATTGTCTTAGACGCCGCTTGGGCTATATGTTTATGGTACGTGAGCTTATTGTCCAAGTAAACGCCTAAGTGATATGTCAAGATTCGTAAACCGTACACAACTGTTTTACACCCTCTTAGGGGTTGAATATCGCAAAAGCATGAAATCAATTTTTAGCCCAATTTATATAAAACCCATAGAAGTAAAAGCGAATTCGATCTCATAAAACCTTTCGTGCAATTCGAGAAAAATTTAACAATACCGAAAACCCCAACCGTAGGTGGTGAATATCAAAAAATGCTTGAATCGGGTTTTTCACGAATATATAATATTTTAAATCTTTAGAAGTGAAAGCGAATTCAATATTTCATTAGACCCAAGAAATATATCTGGGTTCGTGTAACTGTACACAACCACTATACACCCCAATTAGTAGTTGGATACCAACAAATTTGGAAAAATGTTTCTTATATAAAGAGCAGGCATAAGTAAAATTAATTTGAAAATTCGACATGGCTAAAAGATATAATGAAATTCGTGAAAATGTGGAGAAAACCACTTTAACCAACAATTTGTTTGTTCCACCTCTGTACGCCAATGAAAATCTGATTCTTTTTTTTGTTTCAATTACTACTATAGTATTCCTTATTATACATATTTAGTTTCAACTTCCAAGCATAAGCCGTTTCTGAGATACAAAAAACCTCGTCCGTACCTTGCTACACCTGTCAAAAAATTTACTTTCCCAGGATACCACCATAGTGGCTCCATATACTCGTCATTTATTAGCTTTCTATCCTTTGCAAATTTTAAGAAATAAAAATCAGAGTTTTTTCGTTTCCACCCTCTCCGACCATCACCCTCTACACCCGCACCTCCAAAATTTTTCTCTCTGCTAAAGGTCTATTGGAATCGACTCCTGTAAAAGCCATATCTGGTAGGGTTCTTGAAAAATAAAAATTATAGAACGTTTTTTTTGAAAAATTTCTACCCCAACACTTTTCGTGCTCCAAAAAATTTTTTGTACGGAAGTGGGACAAAAACCTGGACGACGAAAAAGAGGATGCGTATATTTTCACGAATTTCATCCCATCTTTTGGGTTTTCTGAGATATAAATTTGTTTTATCTTCCACCAGCTCTTCAGATACATGCGCGGACACTGTTTTTATACTTAAACCCTTGCACCACCTTAAGAGGGTTGTCTAAGTTATCATGAAACTCGACATACCTGGTCTGATGATATATTGAATTGGTTTTTCTTTGACGGGCTTTTTATTTACTTCAATGTTTCTTTATTATTTTTTAATAATGAAGTATTGAGAAAGACCTAGAACTAAAAAAATACTACCCTTAGGGCCGTATTATTCACTTCGGGTTATTTATAACCTCTGGTTAATTCCAGTTTTCCCAGAGATTTGGTATTATTCACCTCCGGTTATCGTTTTTAACCTGTGATTCGCTGGTTTTGTAACCAGTAATTAAAGTTACCCAATACAAAATGGCACAACGAATCGACATCGACATATGGAACAACAAAGACTGTTTCAGCCGATTCCAATTTCCAAAGCCAATTGAATTTTTTCCCTTCCACCGTTCTCTACCCTCACCCCTTTCATCCGCTCGCAACAGTTTTCAGCTATGGGTGTATCAGGCCTAGCTCTCGTATTAATTGTAAGATCCCATCCTATACAGTTCTTGAGATATGAGATGTGATTTTTTTATAAAAATTCTTATCCCTTCCATGATCCATCGCCTCCCTAAAAGAAATATATTTAGCAAAATCCTATTGTCCATCTTTAAACATAAGCCACATTTTTCTGGTTTAATTGGTTCGTAAAACATCACAATTCAAGGTTTCTTACCACCCACCTATGCCACTGAACACTCTCAAAAATGTATTTTCGATCTATTCACCTAGTTCCTAGTCTACAAGCAAGCATCAAGTTTCAACTTTGTGACATTAACCGTTCAGCAGATATGTATTTTTTAATGTTTCGATCTCAGTTTTCGAGCGATTCGGCCGCATTGTTTTCTCCTGAACTCCCAAGCCCCTTCACTCATAAAAAAAAAATTCATTACAAATGGGTACAATATCATTGATCTATGTAAGTTCCAAATTTCTGAAATTCATGAAATATAAATACCAAAACTGTTCGTCTAAAACGCCAAAAAGTCACCACTTGAAGTGGTCTACTCAATCTACCCAACAAATAAATTTTAAATTAAATAGTTCCAAGGATTTGAGAGATACAAGCCTTTAATAGACGGCTGTACGCACTATCCAATCACCCGGTGGCAGACACTCAGAAAAATAAAATCAAATGGGATGGTTCTTTGTAATGTATTGTTTGTACTGCTCCCAGATCCGCAACCATGATAAAATCGCAACCAATAATTCACATTTTTCCTTAAAATAACAATTCAAACATTCACAAAAAAAAAAAATGTCACATTCTCTGAATAATTAATAAAATTTTTGACGTTCGACTAGAAAAATAATGGAAAACTAGCCGTTAAGATAATCCGACCTATTAAATCTCTAACCAGAGGTGAATAATACAACTTTATACCCAGAGAAATTAAACAGTGGTTAAAGTTAATGTCCTGGATAAGTTAAGCTGGTTAAGGCGATAATAACGCGAAGTAAATTATACGGCCCTAAAGTTTGTATTTTTATATCTCACGACTAGCAGTCCCATAAAAAATTAGGCTGTCCGGGCGTATACGCCGTTCTCCGTTCGCTAACCCGTTTAAAGACTGGTAGCTCCCAAACCCTTAAAACTATCAAGTTAGAATTTTTCAGTGGGTAGTGTGGAGGGAACCTCCTAAGTGACTATATTTTGAAGGGTATGAGTGTAAGTGGAAAACAACAATTTTGTCCGTGAAACGGGGTTGTATACATTTTTACGAATTTCGTCATATCTTTTAGGTCAGTCGAGATATCGAATTTTAATTTAATTTTAATTAATTTTATTTTTAATCTTTAATTAATTTCATAACTATTTTAACTCAGATTTTCAATCCCTAAGGGGTGTTAAATAGTTGTGTACGTTTTCATGAATTCCGTCATATCTTTTAGGTCTAATTCGCTTTTACTTCCATAGGCTCCATATTATAATCGCCTAAGAATTAATTTCTGGATTTTGCGTTGTTCAACTCCTAAGTAGGTGGGAAATGATTGCGACAGTTTATATGAACTCCCACATATCTCTTAGGTTTGATGAGATGTCGAATTCCATTGGAACGGCCAATTAATTAATTTAGAATTTTTTGATATTTAAACCCTAAGGGGTTATGTCTATATGTTTTTCCTATATTCTTACTGAAATTGAAAAGTAAATAAATTAAAAATGACTTTCACTTATTATTTTATTTATTTTGCTCATGGTGACATGGGTGTGAAAATTGACCATAGTTAGGATATGTCTTAACATACGCTTAAATTATGTGGTCGGACCAAATGTCTAAAATTTTGAAGGGTTTATCAGCTCGTGAATTTTTCAAATATTTAAAGATTTTAGTAGATTTAAAGATTTTCGAGTGTAAAGCAAATTTTTTGCTTTGATTTTTGCTTTTGCGATATCCTCGGTCATTTTACCGATTTTTGAGTTTTGAGCATATTTTTTGCTGAATGTTTCTATATGCATGCATCGTTCTAATAATAGCTAAAGGAAACTCCCGATACCGATTCTCCTTTTATCTTCAATTGTAGTCAAATCCTTCTGATTTTAATTTTTTTTTAAGTCCAATATCCTGAAAAGGGTTGTTAAATTCTAATGCAAACATCAAAATTTGGTTCAAATTCGTGACTTCCACGAAGCTTTAATTGCAACCGGTTATTTTCGTCTCATAAGTAAATTATCGATTTCGACTTCATAATTTTTTTCCCCGAAACATCACTGACTTTAAAATGTGTCTTTAAGAGATTTTTATCCCAACGTACTTAAGATATCTTTCTTGCAAAACTGTCACATGGCAAAGATGAATTCTTCCCTGGTCTTGAACTGGCTGTGGTATGTACGGTTCCTTAAAGTAGCGATAGCCGGTACAATCGGCACTAACAATACCGACAGTAGCGGTATAGAAATGAGGACAACAAGGGCGACAAGGAGTACATAGTTAAGGATAATAAATCATTTGCCTCAATGTAAAAGGACTGTTGGTGAATTGAGTCTCCGCCTTTTTTGTTTGTCCCCTTCGGCTTTTGCCAAGTCGCTAGGCCATCGTCAGAGCTTAAGTCGCATGAAGATGACACAAACATTAGTTTAGAGATAAAAATGACAGGCAATTTTTCTCCTGTTTAGATCCGATCCTTTTGTACATCTATCGGTGTATGGGGACCTTGTAATCGAGTAGTTGCTTTCGAATCAAATTGATGTAAGCTAGGAGTGTATCCATTTGGCAGATTCTACACATTATGGTACTTTCGGCACAGTACAATTTGAATTTGGATAGAGTCGGTCCTTCTTCAGGACTCTACTTGCACCTTACCAGAACAATCTTGGACGCATAATTAAGAATTTTGCAAAATTAACTCACGTTAGGAGCAAAAACCACGGAATTAATACGGGCCAAGATTCCACTTAGTTGAGCTGTTGTACAAGGACCGTGTCTGCTTTATGTGACTCAAATGTTTAATTTAATCCGAATGGAGTGCAGCAATTTGTCATTTTGAATGCTTTCATTATGTTTGCGAGACGTTGGCCGTTAGTCAAGTGCGAGATATGGTTTCTCTCATCATCACGCACTAGACAAAGTCGCATCTGATGAGTTTGCTAATTAATTAGAAACTATAGTCGGCCGTATTGAATACAGACAAGATACTGTCCACTTAAGTGGGAAGCTCGCATACAAGGGACTTGTTTGGAAGGACAATGGCTAGAGATTCTGATGGTTAGAAGAAAAAAAATTGAAATTAGATTTGTAAGGATTATAAAGAACTTCTGAAAACAACGCCTTCTGTGTCCACATCCAAGTGGCTTTTTGAAATTCTGACTCTTTTTCGAATCGAAAGAATAATTTTGTATTAAACTTAACCTATCGACACAATCAAGGGCGCTCTGCGTGTGGGGCAGGGAGGTGTACTTGCCCCTCCTGCATTCCGCCAATCTCAAAAATTTAATTATAAAACGAGTATAATTTTTAACCATTTGGCATTCAGATTCACTGCCATTGCCTCTGCTGTAATTAGTGTTAATAAGAAAAGGGTATCCAAGAAGAGTATACTCGATGGAAAACCTTATATTCAAGCTCTTGGGATTTTATGTAAAACAATATTCAATTCGGTTAGTATTAAAAACAAACCACTTTTTCAAATCGCAATTGAATTGTTACACTTGGTAATGCTTCACTTCGTAGTTCAAGTATAGGTACATGTCCGCTCTCTTTTTTCACTGCCAGTTATACACGGTTGGTTGATGAATGAAATTCACTCGGATATTGAGTTATTAGAAATTGATTTAGTGTGTCCACCCATGCCACGCTTTTTACTCATGCATATTGTCGCACGATTTCAAGTACATTTTATGGTGTGTGTAGAATAAACACTTGCTATGTGTTGCAACTTACTATGTATGTTGTTCGAATTGGTTATTGATGTCGTAGTAAACCGTAGTCTTTCCCTTCGGTACAATGAATACAACATACCATTGAATACAATACGTACTCATTCCTTAACCTGCTATTCTTGAAAAACTTGGTTTCTACCATTTCATTTTTTTATAAATATTGGAGCTCTTTTTTCGAATGTCTTTTAAGTACCAAATATCATTAACTCCATATATAACGTTAGAATAAGACCAAATGAATTTCGATTCGTGACAAAATTTAAACTGAGGCCAAAGATATAAAAACACTGTGCATTTTACTGATATTTAAATACATATAAATTACTTAAATCTTACTTTATTATTCTAATAATAAAGTATTGTGATCGCCAGAAAATTTAAAAAAAAAAATTTAATTTTGTATTATCACGCTTCAAGGCTAGTAGATCCAAAAAGAAAAAAAAGTCCGCCGTATACGTCGTACACAAAGGCACGCCTTCAAAAGCGTTTGTGTATGGCACATCTCACCAACTCTTTGAGGTAATAAATTACATTTTATTTAGTCTGTAGATTGTTTGGACACCTAACGTGGCGAATGTAAGGGAACGGTTTCAGACGAAAATTTTGGATTCTATACACTCTAAGAAATATTAGAGTAAATTTACCATTATTATAGTTGGCAACTGTTTTTCATCGATAATAATGGTAAAATTACATGCTTGTGTAATTAGAGGGAAAATTACACAAATAAGTTGTAATAATTACACAACATATGCGTAGTCAATACACATCAGTGATGTAATCATTTCACAATACCTAGCAGCGTAATCAATAGACATAAGTGGCGTAATTATTACATAGAGAATCCAATTATTGCACACTTTTGTGTAAAACTCCCGTTTTGTTATAGCGGAAAATCCTCCATTTAATTCAAAATTATAATTCTATGGTAAAATCATAAATTAAAAACTCAATTTCACAATACATGTACTGTATTAAATTGAATTGCGTTGGCAATGATATCACGGTTACTGATTCGAAAACTAATTTACAAATATTGCACAAAAACTTTTGTCTGATTTAACAAACCTGACGACGTGAAGTATAATGAAATGATGAGATGAATTTCCGCGAACTTGCTTATTCTGGCGTAATATTACACAGTATTTAAAGTAAAATTACACCAAGCTTGAATTCACTTTATTAATGGTGTAAAATAATCATGACGCCTAAATCTACTCTTTTTACAGAATAAAATAGATGTAATTGTCCACTTTATAGTGTAATATTACCCATTTGTGCGCTAAAAAACTATTATACGTCAATAATACGTAGAATTACATAGATTGTGTATTTTACTTTATTATTTTTTAATAATAAAGTATTGGTATCGACCTGAAATTTCAAAAAGGTTTGCTACCCTGAAATTATGTATTTTCACGTTTTAGGAATAGTAGACCCCAAAAAAGTAACAAAAAAATATGTCCGTCTGTCCACCGTAGACGCCTTCCGCCGTACGCCGTACGCAAAACCGATAGAAGGTGCGTAGTTCACAAACCCTTTGAGATATTAAGTTGAAATTTTTATGGTGGGTAGAGTGGGTGAACGTCTACAAATGGTAGCTTTTGGAGGAGTGGTGGTGTAAGGGGGCAGGAGGAAGGAACGTTTTGGCTGAAAGTTGAAACTTATGAAGTACTATGATAGTGGATCCATTTGCGAAAAAATGGTCGATAGGGGTTAAGAGGTGTGCGAGTGAGGGGGGAGAACAATACGTCCAAAACGCTTGTAATCTGGGATTGATCCATCCTAAAATCCATATCTCCTAAACGATTGATGTCAGATGGCTGAAATTTTGTAGTTGTATTAAGTTATACTAGGAGATTAGAAAGGGGTTAAAATTTGTAGGGTGAGTAGTGAGGTATGGGGGTGGGGGGTGAAAAACTTTGAATTACAATATCTTCCGACTTAATTGTGCTAGGAAAATAAAATTTGGTTCCTGTATATACAATTACCAGTGAAGTCTACTGAATGTAAAATTTTTGAGGGAGTATTTGAAGCACTGAAGGTGGGAGGCAGCCATTTTTCAAAAAAATAAATTTTTATATCTCATGAACCGTATCAGATATGATCTTGAAATTTTTACAGGAGTTAGGACCATTAGACCTCTAGCGGAGAAAAGTCGGGTGAGGGGGTGGAATGAAAAAAATTCTGATTTTTATTTCTCGAAAACCGCAAAGCATAGAAAGCTAAAAATTTACGACTATACTATAGAGTCACTGTAGAAGTATCGTAAAAATTTTTGATAGGGGTAGCAAGGTACGGGGGTGGAGGTGGTTTTTAATATCTCAGAAACGGTTTATACTAGAAAGCTGAAACTTAGTACGTATCTGTAGAAATACTACAAGAGTAATTAAAGCAAAAAAAAGTTCAAAATTTTATTGATGTACAGAGCTGGAGTAAAAAAAAATGACCGTGAAAAGGGGTTTTCCAACATTTTCATGAATTTCGTTATTTCAAGCTAAAGAATAACTATGAGGCTATTTCGAACGTTATTTTTTAGGTTATCAGTCGCATAGTAACCTTCACCGCATCGTTTCGGACTTCTACCCAAAAAATAATAAAGTTGCGCCCAGACCGCTAACAGATTTTTCTTCCTTATTTTTGCTTTGAAGACAGAGTATTTTTACAAACTGTTTTTAGAGTATATCTTATAAACCGTTTCTGCTGGGAAGCTAAAACTTGGTATTTATTTTGAGCTATTTGTAAAACAAAGTCGATATGGGTTTAGGGTTATTCATTTTGTAAGCGGAATGTAAAATTTTTTAAGAGGAACACAAATTTTTCTTCAAAATCGCATTCCATGTCTTAAGAAAAATAGATTCTGGAATTTTCTCAGATAGGGTCAATAGAGCCCTATCTGTAAATTGTAAAGACAAATGAGGGTGGGTTCAAAGAACAACTTACTAGTTTTTATATCTAGAGAACGACCAAGGATATAAAGGTTTTTATTTACATAGCAGCACTCATTAAATTTCCATTTTCCTTTTGTTGTCTTTAATAGAGTTTTTTAAAGTAAAAAAACACATAGCCAAACGTTATTACATTAAACATGGAAATCGGCAAAATGAACACTTTAAACACTATAAAAATTTCTTTAGCGCTCACCTATTGTATTGTATTTTTCTTTTTTCCAATCTTAAAAAAAATCGTTTAAAAATCTCATGACCAAATTTTTATTCCAAAAAATTGCCACCCAAAAGTAAAACTGAACAATTTTCACGAATTTCGTCATATTTCTTAAGTCCGCTAAGATATTAAATTCATTTCATTTTCATGGGCTCTTTGTGTAAACAAATTCAAATCATTTTCAACCTTGCGGTTCGGAAAAAAAGTTGTAAAAGATTTAACGAATTCCGGCATATTTCTTAAGTCTGATGGAATATCAAATTATTTTTTGCTTTCACGATCTTTTTATACAATGATCCAACAACGGTTTCAAAATTTTTTAATAATCAACCACAACAGGGTAGAAGGCGGTTGATTATTTTTTACGAATTCCGAAATATTTCTTAGGTCTGATGGTATCTTTCATGTTTAGTTTAAGTGGTTGCAAAGATGTAAAAAATTTTCATTAACTCGGCCAGATATCATAAGTCTAAATGCGTTTCTACTCTCACGCGAGTTGTATACAATCGCCTAAAAATGAAGGGATTAACTTACAAACTTTATCACATCAAATACCAGTTCTGACGACATTGAACTGTTTTCCGCTGATTTATCAAATAAATGCTAACATCTACGTGCTCTTTAAACATACGGCTAAAAATCAATTATGTCGATATTTCATCCCAATGTGGAACAGTTTTTTTTAGGTTATCAGCTGCATAGTGACCGCGTTCTCAACTTTCATCTAAAAATAATAAAGTTGCGGCGAGACTATTGCTCGATTTTGCGAAAATTATTGAAATGTGTCATTTCCTAAACAGTGAAAATTTTAGTACCAGGTGCAACTTATTGATTTTTGTAAATACCTCACAACTGAAAATAAGATTAAAGTTTCAACTTTTTAGTATTGAACGCTCAAAACACAAAAACAAAAAAAAATTGCTTAAAGTTATGTTTTTTTGCTCCCTGTCTACAATCTATTAAATACAAAATATGACCAAAATTTAATATTACAGGTTCAGTAAAAATTGTATTATTTAAAAAAACAATGGATACCCCTATTAGATAATACTGTTAGTGTTAATATTATACAGGATCGAATTGGAAAATTATTTCAGGACCTTCATTGTAATTAACGTCTTTAACTCCATCATATCCCTTAATACATCTTACATTAAACAATTTCGTGAAATGTTCTTCCAGACTATCTTCAGTTCCTTTTACTGCCCGGAAGTCTGAGCGTAAGGACACACGACGGAAAGGACGTTGAATTTCCATAAAATGTTTATTAAGATAACTTCTAATGTTACAAATAAGTCACAGAACGCCCAGCATTAGCATAGATTAGAGACAAAAGCGAGACTGCCGTACGCTCGTTCTGGGGAAGATCGAAAACAGACAAACAAAACATTTAGAAGACTATGGCCGTAAGTACAATACAAGACTAAGGATAAAGGCTTTCCTTTAAGAATCACTGAACCAGGCTCCTCTCCTTATGTTCCTTGTCTTTATCGCCATATCCAGGATCCAGGATACACTGACGATGTTGGTGATTTTCGTGGACTCTTCCGAACTATTTGTTATGTTAATTGCTAGTCGTTTTTGCCACTTTAAAATGCAATTTGTCACCGCACTTGAAACGAATTTTATGGAATGAAGTGAATTTTATATAGAGGCACCTTGTAACTAAAGTTTCGTTTATTCTATAAAATTCGCTAGTATAAAATTTTTTTTAAAAAATTTGGCTACTTTACTGTCATGTCGGCTGATCGGTCAAACATTAAAATTCCAAACATGCATCACGACCGCTTTAATTATTTGAAATGAACCTTTTTTGGGTCGTATCGAAAACATTTAATTATCTGAAAGCAAAGCGGAAATCCTTTTATTCATTTTCACGTTGCTCACCTAGGAACTAAGGGATGCTGACGAAACTCACTTCTCAATTAATTTCGAGGGGGTGGTGATGGGTTCGCATAAAGCACTCTGCTTGACTCCAAGAACTTCGTAAATTATCTCCGATGCCAAGGTTATTAAATTGTACTCAAAACTGTGGTTTATTTCGCTTTAATTTATGGCTACAGCTAAAATGATGTGGTGTAGTTGTTTGAGTTTAGTAACGATTAAGTTAAATGAAGGTGACATTTCAACTTTTAGGCACGATATTACCGAAACGGATGTATTTTTAATACAATTAGTGTTGGCTTCATATTACTGTTTTTTGTTTTTAACTTAGTATTTTTTAAAAATATCTAATAAAATAATATTTACGTGCGTACCATGGTAACACATATTCAATTATAAATAAAATTGTTCAATATAAGAAGTTCTACCTACTTTCACGTATCTTCCACACAAGACATCGAATATACTTGAAAGATCGCTCAGCGTGACAGTCATACTAGCACAGACAGGTTCACACAATGGCCAAATAATGGCACTGGGCACGTCATTTGTTCATTCATAATGCGCAATGACCGATGACGTTGCATCTAGCTTAATCAATCCATAGAAACCGTCTCGTAGCCGTGTCAGCCAAATGCGAAAATCGACGGTTAGAGGCAATCTATGAAGATAGTCTGAGCGGAATAAATTCTTTGATTTCGTAGGTATGCACTATTCAGCCACAATCCAGTGCTGCCAAAAAACAGTGATCATGATTCCATGTGATTGATTGGCATATTTGTTGTCTTTTTGCCATTCACGATTGTCAATTTAAAATTCTGATTGAAAGCAAATATCCCATTTCCACAAGTAAATTTAAAATTAACTTTGCTGTACGAACAACACAAATTAAGTAACATCGTCAACAATTTCTCTTCGAACCACTTCGGTAATTTTATCTTGTCTTTCTGGTCATTTGCTAAATGACCACTGGAAGTCATTAGGGAATTATTGCTATTAGCTGCCTGTGTTGTTGCTTTCGTACATGCGAGTAACACAAATCTACTCGTTCGCGTTATAGTCCATCTTCAGGATGCCTGTAAGACCCTTGCGGGTATATCCTGCATTCGACATTAAGTTAATTGTTTGTTTGTCTTTCGGGTTCATTAGCTCACTCTAATCACCTCGATAATTAAACTCCTTTGGTCAGTTTCCGACCAAAAAGAGGTAACCATAACCGATCAAAGTTACGAAGGTTGCATCATAAATGTACCTACAAGTTAGTCGAGCAAACCGACGAAGTCTTTAAATCATGAAATCTCGCCTAATGAGTATTTATAGCCAGGAACGAACGACTGTACGGTTAGATCCGAAGGAAGGCCCCTGGAACGGTGTCTTTTCGAGAGGAGGAATCATGTGATAAATCTTATTATCCTTCAGCAACCCTTTAATGTTCGTAATTAAATCATTTGCTCCCTGGGATGTGAATATGAGAAGTTAAGCGTCTTCATGCGATGTTTATGGATGTGAGTCGATTTGGTGTTTTGTTGTTTGTTTAAATGTAATTTTACATGCATTAGTATAAATGGAGTAATTTCTTTTATATCTTATAATTCGTAAGAAGTACAAAGAGTTTTTCACATTGAATACACTTTATGGGAAAGACCGTAATTCGTAATAATGAACAGTTACAGAAATCCTTAATCCGGGTCTTAAAATAATCAATGAGTCTTCCAAAGAATTCAAGATCTGTTTACGTTGGACGTTACACTTAATACTTAAAAAACGTAAGGTGGGTTTAACCCGAATATTTGAAATTTGCTTGTCTCAGGAACGGTTTATACTCAAAAATTTAAACTCGGTGTTAAAGATAGGTATTCTGTGGACTCAAAATCATGGGCGCTCATACTATATTTTGAGGGGAAGAGAAAAACAGTGCTAACAAGAAAGAAATTGGAGTTTTGGAAAATTTACACTTTCCTCAAGATCGTCACAAATTTACAAAATAAAAAATGTTACTGAGCTAGCCTATCAGTGGTCGTTGATTTGAATCAAATTTTTGCTAAAAAAAACCCTTTCGTGTCAGCACTCAATCCCCAGGGTTTGGGCGGAATGCCAAAAATCAATCCTCGAAAAAAATCATTATGTTGGAGAACATCGAAGAAAATTCTACAATCGGACCGTTATGCCCCGAATTCGATCAGACAAATGTTATAAGATGCCAAGGTCCGATTTGGTAGGAAATAAAAATTGATTTTATAGATAGGTACAAAAACTGCAGAATAGTGCAATTATCAGCATCTACACTTCTGAGGCTTTGAGGCGCTAGTCGCTACTAGGCTTAAATTTTGAAAAATTCTTCCCTGATATTTTTGATTTTCACGTTTCAATACCAGTAACTTAAAAAAATGCTTTTTTACATCCTGTCCTGACTTATCCCGCCTACATACCAATGGATTTAAAAATAAAAAAAAGCAAACTGAAAAGTTTTACAGAACTTTGTTATTTTTGCGTCAAATTTTGAGATTCTGTTAAAATTGAAGCACAACAGAACGCAAATGTTGCTCCCAAATATTTTGCATTTAATATTATTTTTTTATTATAACCGAGTTTCAATGATACTGCACAAACCATTTTGTATTAATTCTATTTAATTTTATAATAATTAATATAAATTAATTAGAAATTTTCAATGACATTTTTATACTCTAGATGAAATCTGAGAGTATTATTTATTTATTTACTTTATTTTTTAAAAGCCATTGAGACAAAATATAATGATTTTACTAATACATACAATAGCTTATAAATTAAAAATTGACAAAAGAAAAAACTAGTTTGTAAAAAGCGCATGCTTCAATTTAATGATAAAAGATGTATAAGAGGTGGACAGAGATCCGAGTTGTAGAGTGTCATGTGTTCTCTGAAGACTTTTCATCACTAGTAAAGTGATGAAAAGTAGTAAACATCCAAAAAAGGGCGAGGAGGCTGAAAGATGTTACAGTTTCTGGTTGGAACTGCACTTGTCCTGTGTGATAACTCTTCAACTAGGAGAACTCCGATAGCATTACTACGAGCTTGTATAGAGAACATAGGTCAAGGTAAGTGCGACGCGTGGTTAAAGGATGATGGTGCATTTACACTCAGCGTTTGAGGCGAGCCTCTATCCCCACCAATAAATCACCCAATCAGATGGCTTGTGGAGTCGCAAGAGTCTAACATTCTTCAACTTTTCTCCGACGCACGCTTTCATATGTGTACACACATACAATGAACTATGGCAGCACACAATTCGCAGCTCATCGTATTTCTGTCGTTTCGCACTTATAGGCAAGTTGTGCCGCAGAGGCATGTTGAGTGTAAATTGCTTTCAACACAGCAAAGAACACAGCCGGCGAAAACCGGTTTGCAATGGCCTGATGGGGGTAGAGGCTCGCCTCGAGGCGAGCCGCAGGGGTGAGTGTAAACGCACCATGAAGGTGAAGCCTTGAATTGTAGTCAAGATATGGTATGCGATGACGATAGAAAAGAGATCGCGTAAATCTGCGCTGAACGCTTTCAATTAAATTAATAAGATAGTTATAATGCGGATTCCAGTAGAACAGTATACTCTAAGACACTACGAACAAGAGAGGAAAATAACAACAAAGCGGTACTAAGACGTCTAAAAGAGGACGATACACGTAGAATAAAACCTGAGAGACGGAAAGCTTTGTTTACAATATCAGTGATATGGTCAACAAATTTTAATTGGGGGTCAAATGTTACCCCTAGATCCTTCATAGTGGTGACAAGGGAGAGTGAAGATTTGTTTAGAGAATAGGTAAATACCGGAGGATTAATTTTCAGAGAAAAGTACATAGAACAACATTTATTGATGTTTAGTGACATGTCATTAAGATCGCACCAGTGTGACAGATAGTTTAAATCTTATTGCAGACGTATACAGTCCTCAGTGGACCTTATTGCCTGAAATAACTTAAGGTCATCGGTATATAGAAGGCAATGATATGAGATCACTCATCTATTTCCAGATATGAAATTTAATACTGATGATACTGTTTTTTGGTTTCGAATAGTAACGAAATGAGAGTCCTTAATACAGGACAAGCTACATGCGCTCTCCCTAATCTACTTTATCCCCAACTATACAATATAAATCGGAGTTCAGTATTTCATCTAGAGTACCATACGATTAGCTTGCAGCCGATCGTGACTGCAGTATGTTTTTCAGTTAAGTTTCAGATTGTCTGCTATATGCAGCAACTAATGTGTCCATAATTTTCCGAAGTGTTTATTAGGTGCAAATATTGATAAAATTAGCAATTACAAAATTTGCCATTTTTCCACAGAGATATTTTTGCTTTAAAATTTGTAAAATTTTAGTCTTGTGCAATTATTGTATAATTTTGGCAAAAATTCCACATACATATATATCTAACATTTATCCAAAAACATGTGAAAAAACTAATTAATCTGCATCCTATATAATGATTTATTAAAATTTTCAAAATGTTTGTTATGTGCTGTATAAAGTTAGCAAAAGTTGTAAAATTATAAATATTTTTTTAATATTTTTCCAAAAACAATTTTGTTTTGTAAAAAACCAAAATTTTTGATAAGTGTAAATCTATGTATCTATTTATCTACTCGTATATATATAAAAGAGGATAGATGTATGTATGAATGGATGTATGTATGTATGTATGTTCCCTATAGACTCCTAAACTGCTCAACCGATTTTATCAAATTTTCAGGAACATGTAGAATAATCCCGGGATGGTTCCTGTAAACTTTAGTACCGATCAAATCAAAAACAATTGTTTTTTTCGACATTTTTTCCAATTTTTTCGCGATTTTAGTATCCTGGTGCTTTAATTGTTTGTTTGTTTGTCCCGTATGCCTTCCTATACCATTCATGCGATTGCGATGAAACTCTATTGACATGTTGAGCGCACACCCGCGAAGCTTTCTGTATTGGTACAACTATTCTACAATAGGTGGCGAAACAAACAAATGAGTGTGTTTCATATAGTTTAGCGACAGTTCGTGTGTTTTCGGTGTGAATGTCTGGCTAAAACGAACAACGGGGGGAACAGCAGCAACGGGAGTAACAGGAGCAACGGAAGCAACGGGAGAAACGGATCAATGGAAGTAACGGGAGCAACGGGAGCAACGGAGCAACGGGAGAAACAGAAGCAACGTGTGCAACGGAGCAACGGAAGCAACGAAGCAACGGAAGCAACGAGAGTAACGGGAGCAACGGGAGAAACGGGAGTAACGGAAGCAACAGAGCAACAGGAGTAACGGGAGCAACGGGAGAAACGGAAGCAACGTAAACAACGGGAGAAACAAACGAGAAGCAAGATTGGAAACCGCTGGCTTTGCAGTTTCGATAGTGTAGCATCATACAAACATGAGCGTAGCCGCGGGACGCGTCTAGTCTTGTATAAAATTAATGAAAATTGCATATTAAAACTATTCTGCAATTTTTTAAAAAAAAAAAATTTCTCTTAAATATTTCAAAATTGTTGTTATGTGCAAATATTGTAAAATACATAGTTTAAAAAAATGTTTTTTTAAATTTTGCGGTACTCTCAGTATGGAAAGTCAGTATAAAGCTACACCCAAAGCAGCACCAAGCTAACCCTTTTTAATTAGGGTCCAAATTCTCTATTTTTTTTTGTGGAAATAATGTTCACATATTGTCCATAAAATATTATTTTTGATTTTCTTTTTTTGCAATATGTATAAGCGAATGACACAAAATAAACAATCTAGAAAATAATAGATTAGACTGAGCTAAAATTTCTTTTGCTAGAGATTCGGGGCGCATTTGGCTCAAGGCGTGTCGGAGAATATTACTGTCAAACAGACATTTTTTTTTTAATTTTAAAATTTAAATCATTATACGCCAAAGGCCGCAAGAAGCTCATGTCATGAAAGAACCAGGTCTTCACATCTATGTATAAAGAGACTCCTGTTGGGCAATAGAACATTCGTTATTACTACTTCTATTCCGTGTGAACAGCGAAGACTAGTAAAACAATAACTAAGTGGAATAGTCGAATAATGCAAAGTTCCATTAATTTTTGTAAGTGATTTTGTATGGGAAGGTAATTCCGATAGAATACAACATCATACACTTTAGGCGTTCAATATAAAGTTTTTCTTATAGAATCCAAAGTCCTTGTTCCCGAATAATAACAACTGCTGACAGACAATTAGAGACTGTAGATATTTGCAATTCTAATATCATTCTATTAGAGCTTCTGAAATATTTTATTATGTTTATGAATTTAGTTTCAAGTATTTTGAGAAAAAGAAACAACAGAGACAACCAATTTTCGCTTCAAACCATCTTGAAATATAGCCCCTATTAAACTATGAACATCTTACCCTAGGTTTCGGCATTTCCAAGTTGTGGAGAAAAAGGATTTTTTTTTCGCTTTTATAAAATCTTAACTAGATAAATACTGCAATTTTCCTTGCCTTCTATTTTATTTTTTTCTTACAAATATATCTATCAATTTTCTGCTTGTCCGCATGTCTTTGTCTCATAATTTGAAACAATCAACTCAAAATTTTTGGACAAATTTACGAAATAACGTCAGAATTGCATTAAAGATTTTCTTATAAAATTATAAAAGAAATATCTTGTGGTGTTCCGAAATAAATGCAAATAGATATTCTTTTAACTAATTGTGTAATTATGACCGATGATAAGGAAAATTTGCATGTAACTACAATCCCTAAGTCCTGTGTGGAGGAATATTCAATATTTGCAATTCCGCTGAAGGTAGGAAAATACCGAATAATTTTGTAATTTTACAAATTGTATAACTTATATATTTTGGGCTAGTAAAGTTAATGTTGTCCGGAATAAATTAATTAATAAATTTATTGTAAACTACGATACCAAGGTGATTCTATTGAGTGTGCCTGAAAAACATAGATACACTACCTGCCTAGATAATATTATTTTCGAAAATCGGAGAAGTAGCTTTAAATACGAATCATACACAAAACCTGCGAATATTAATGCCATTTATTTCCATTGCGAAAATATTTTCGCAGATGTTTTTCATTGCGTCAGACACATGAAACGTTGTTCTGTTTTAAAGCAGCCGTTCCCGGTGTCTCCTTGAATTTTAACCGTTTCCTACGAAGCCTTCAAATAAATTCACCTCAATTATTACTAAATAAATATTTTTATATAATTATTTATTTTTCTGACGAGACCGATCCATGGCGGACATGTAGTCCATCATCACAGCAACTCTACTACGAAGGGTTGAAGCCTCCGTTTCAATAATTTCATAAATATTAATGCGACCACGCGAAAGTCGTTGGCGAACAGGTTGAAGAGTTCGTCCTGAGTAAATTAAGTGCCACGCTACACGATGAAGATGTGCTGTGGCTTCGAAGCAATTCATCAAAAATATCCTTGCGAAGAATGGAAATGCGACTGGAAAAAGGACACAGAAAACATCATTAGCACTGGTGTTTCCAGCTAATAAAGTCCATGCGAGACGTGTACATTGAGCCATCATGGGACGATAGGTAATTGCTTCGGAGCGTCCTGTTTAGACGCTATTCGACATTCTTGTCTTGATGATAGCGTCAGAAGGAATTAAAGGACCTGGAGAAGATCCTGCCATCATCACCATTTCAGTGGGCAACCAGAAGTGGTAGGACTACAATTGGGGCGCTATGTTGGATTTGTGACCCTCGATATCATTAGTTTTCCGGGTACTTAACGATGATGGCCTTAATTATATCCTTTCCCTAATTTCCTAAGTTGATTGTTTTTTTTTCTCCTACTCTTCTCGCTGCTCTTCCCTTTATGTCCTCTTGGATTTTTCATGCCCGCTGCCTTGTGTCCTGTCTATGGATGGATCCTTCTTTGGTTCGCTGAACGCTTTTCTTTTCTGTTTTCACATCCAGATAGCGTAACGTACAATACTTTTGCCTTGTCGTCGTCTATCCAGGCATGTGATTGATTGTTTTTGTATGTAAATAGCTCCGAGAATTAATCAAATGCTAATGACAGAAATCCTTAAGTTGAAGGATGAGCGCACGATAAGACTCTCGAATTGATGGTACCTAGTGTGGCATTTAAAACTGGTCGTTTTTGTTTGATAGCTACGGCGAAATAAAATGAAATGGAAGGAACACAAAAATGAACAAATTTTCTTGACCACATCATATCCAGGCCTTATTTTTAATTACTTCATTTGCAACAAGTCAAAAATTAAGGAGAAACGAATCACGAAAAAAGGCTAAGCACTCGTATCGTGGTAGACCTGAAATTTAAAAAACAGTTTGCTATCCTGAAATTTTGGATTTTCACCTTTTAGGACTAGTAAACCCCAAATAAGCAAAAAAAATGTCCGTCTGTCCGCCGTACGAAAAGCGTTTGAAAGCGCGTAGCTCACAAATCCGTTAAGATATTAATTTGAAATTTTATTGGTGCGTAAAATGAGTTGATCCTTACGAATAGTTCTTTTAAAGGTGCGGGAATGTGAGGGAGAGGTGGGGGAGCGAACCATTTTGGTTTCTAGACCTCAGGAACAACTTATTTTGAACTATGATATTGGACTCATTGGCAAAAACATGGTCGACATGAGTTCAGGGGTGTGAGAGTGGGCCGTCTGAAATAATGCGTCTGAAACTCTTGAAAGCTGGGATATGAACATTTTAAAATGCAGGGAGGTACCTGGAAAAAGGGGATTGCAATTTATCAAAAAATTTAATTTTTATATCTCAAGAAATTTTAACCGGCATTAGGCTCAGTATACCTCTATACATTTTGGGGTTGTACCTGTAGGGGATGATTGTGGGAGAGGGTGTAAAGGAAAAAATTGAGATTTTTATTTCTCGAAAACCGCATAAGAGAGAAATCTAAAAGTTGATGACTGTATAGAGCAAGTATAGGAGAATCTTAGAAAATAAATTCATAGAGGTAGCAAGGTACGGCGGTAGGGGTAGTTTTTTTTTATCTCAGTAACGGCTTATGCTAGAAAATTTAAACTTATTTCGTGTATGTGAACTTATCACAAAAGTTATTAGCGCAAGACAGTTGTTATTGGTGTTAAAAGATGGAGTAAGAGAGAATAAACTGTTTTTGTTTCCACATTTACACGAATTTCGTTATATCTTTTAGGCATATCGAGTTAATAAATTAATTTAACTTCGGTGGGCTCTTTATATAACCACTAAGAAACATTTTTCCAAATATTTTGATATTTAACCCTTAAGAGGGTGTAATGTGGTTGTGTAGATTTTAACGAATTCCGATATATTTCTTGGGTCTAATTAGATATCGAATTCACTTTGACTTCTGGGGTTTTAAATTTAATCGAAAATCACTTTAAGCATTTAAACCTCAAGAGGATGTAACGTATTGTTCAAGTTTTCACGAATTCCAACAAATATTTAGGGTTAATGAGATCGAATTCGCTTTTACTTCTGTGGGTTTTTATATAATGATATCAAAATTAATTTCAGAATATTGGGATATTCTAAGAGGGTGTAAATGATTTTTTCCGAATTTGTTATATTCAATCCTAAAGGGTATGTTAATATTTTATCCCCCATGTTTTTGTTGAAAGTGAAAAAAATAAGAAAGTAATACGTACTCGTAAATAAATGGAAAAAAAATTGACCGACAGTCTGGGTGCAACTTTATTCTTCTACCCATAGAAGGGTTTCATACCGAGATGCGGTGTAGGCTACTATGCGACTGATAACCTAAAAAAATTACTAGGAGACTATTTGGAATGTTCTTTTTCAATCGCTTAGCAACCTACACCGCATCTCGAAATGAAACTTGTATTTCAAAATTCTTTCTTTTTATCTTTTTTTGTTTAGTAATTTGCTATGAAGTTAAAATTTTAATTTAAGTGAAAAATTAAATTCTTTTTACATTGTTCTAATTTTTTCATATTTTCTTAAACAGTAAACTTTTAAAATTTTTATAGGAAGCATAAATCTGATGTAATCGTTCGAACTCTTCTTTGTAAAAATAATTAAAATCAAATATTATGAACTCACAATCATCACTTTCTTGTTATCTAGATTAATTTTGGGGAAAACTGTTTTCTTATAAAGCTGTGGTATCTTTTATCGTCGTATCAGCGTTTTGTTTAGTTATTAAGCTATCATCATTAAGCTATCACCTGCTATAAAAAATGCAGTTCCGTTCTTTCTGCAAAATGAGAATTTAAGTGACTTTAGTTCACGCATTCGAGAAGTAATAATTGATCGAAAGCTGGTACAAATTTCTTGCTTTTCCGAATTTCCAAAAGATGTGATCTATCACGGACATTGACAAACTCGACTCACGTTCAAATGAAAAAAAAAATTTGCCAACAGTCTGGGCGCAACTTTATTATTTTTTGGGTAGAAGCTCGGATTGAGTTTAATTCTGGGATGCGGTGTAGGTTACTATATGACTGAAAACCTAAAAAAAAGTTCGGGAAGCGGTTAGAATGGGGTCGCGCTAGAATACTTACGACGCTGCCACATATAACATATGAATTACATAATTAGGTCATACTCCGGGACCCAATCCAAGTCGTACTAAAATATCAGGAGGCGATTATATAAAAAGACAGTGGAAGTGAAAACCAATCTATAATATCTCATCAATCCTAAAAAATATGTCGAAAGCCTTACGTCCTCTTGGAGTTGAATGCCTAAAAATACTGAAATCAACTTTTTGACGGTTATGTAGATAGCCTTAAGGTACAATCTGGCTGGTACTGCCGAACATCGCGGTCAGCAGTAACTGCCGGCAGTAGACTACTGCTTCAGGCAAAAACAAGCTGTCATGGCTGTTTGCTACTGCTCGGTAGTTGACGGTTGTGAGTGCAAAGCAGCCGTGGTGAGCAGTTGAGGTTGGCAGTTACTGGTGACCGCGAAGGTCGGCAGTACCAGCCAGATTGTAACTTTAGGAAGTAAAAATGAATTCGATATCTCATCAGAACTAAGAAATATGTAGGAATTTGTGAAAACATATGCAACCCCCTTGCACCCACTTTGGGGTTGAATATCCAAAAATCCTTAAATGAGTATTTAGACATATATAAAGAAAGCCTAAGGAAGTAAAAACCAATCCGATGTTTTATCACTCCTACGAGATATGACAGAATTCGTGAAATGAGTTCAACCCTTTTATATCCTCTTAGGGGTTGAGAAAGAAAAAAACTTAAAAACGAGTTTTAGGTTTTAAGCACGTGGAAGTAAAAAGTTATTCGATAACTTATCAGACCTGAGGGATGAGGCTGAATTCGTGAAAATGTATAGAACACCATTATACCACCTTGCGGTCGAATTTCAAAAAATCCTGAAAACGCTTTCTAGGTATTTATATGAAGAAA
This sequence comes from Beris morrisii, assembly GCA_951812415.1. Lineage (NCBI taxonomy): Eukaryota > Metazoa > Arthropoda > Insecta > Diptera > Stratiomyidae > Beris > Beris morrisii. The sequence continues at coordinate 111,801,988 of OX638312.1, read as the reverse complement.
CCGTACAATAAAAATTCTGCAGTCACGATCGGCTGTAAGCCAATCGTATAATACTCTAGATGAATACTGAACTCCGATTTATATTGTGGTTGGGGATAAAGTAGAATTACGTGTATGCATGTTGTATGTCCTTTATTAAGGACTGCCATTAAATTGCTACTCAAAACTAAAAGACAATATTCAGTGTTTAATTTCATATCTTGAACTGGGTAAGTCACCGAAAAAAAATTTCCTTTTTGAAGGACTTTTACATGAGAGGTGCAGGAAGGACTCACTCGATTTCTTACATATTTATCCCTTTCCTTGGAATCATTTAAAAATGAACGTGTACAAAATTTCAAATTCGTAGCTTGAAGCGTTCAAAAGTTATCGAAAAATGTTGTTGAACACGTGTCTTAAGGACATTTTGTATGGCAGCTACCAGAAGGAGAAAAAGGATTTCGCTGATTAGTAAGCCTGAACTTTGTTTTTACTCAAAACTAATTTGTACAAAATTTGCAATGCATAGCTAAAAGATTACTTGAGTTATAGTAAGTTCCGTAAATTAAGTGAATACATTTTGACAGGATATTTGTATGGCAGCTACACGAAGGACTAATAGGATTTTCTTCATAATCATATAACTTTTTTTCGTCCGAGGCTTGGATCTATGCGTTACAAACTTTTGGGCTGGATTAAACTTATAATACTCCATATGATTTCATCTAGAGTACATGCAAATGAGTACACTATCAAAGCTCAATATAAATTCCAAGTTTCAGCCTCCTAACGTAAGCGGTTGCTGAGATCTAGAAACCAAAATTTTTTGTTTAAAATGCTTCCCCCATCTCCCCCCTCACACCCACACCTCCCCCCTCACACCACCACCATTCAAAAATTGGTCACTTCAAGGGGGCCTACCGAGTCTATCCAGAAAAATAATCAAAAATATCAATTTAATAGCTCATAGGGTTTGGGAGCTATAAGTTCTCAAACGATTTTATCGGACGGCGCACAAACGGGCTGAAATTGTTTTTTGCTTTTTTGGTGTTTATTAGTCATGTCAAAAAAATTTTCGGGGTAGCAAATTTTTTTTTTTTTAAAATCGATAACAATACTTTATTATTAAAATAATAAAGTAAAATAGCTGGTTACCACTTGGCATATGCAAATTCAGAAACTCAGTACTGCGTCAGTACTAGTTAGCAAACTTGATAATATCTGTTTCCCATTAAAATACTGTGTAAAATATTGCCTTGGGTGTATTCATATGTACTATGTGGTTCCCAGTTCGAACCCATGAAAACGTGAAGTTTCCATCCATAGACAGGTACAGTTTTAATATAAATTGAAAATTGGGGAAGTAATTTCCAAACAGCAATAATTAGTTAGTTATAAAAGTGACTCATATGGCAAGAAACAAATTGAAAACAAATTTAATTTTTCAAATTCATGAGGAATTAACTAGTTTCGGTCAAATACCGCTGCAGTTCCGATGTGCTATACTGATGTCTTCAAGCCGAATAAAAATGGTTGTGTTTACTTCATCGGACGTCAAAACTAAAATTAACTTATGCATTACAGCGGCAGCAATGAACCAACCACCCTATGTGGTTATACACTAACGTGACTTTTAAAGAACTTCAGTTGAACTTTTTTTCTGTGAATGGCCCGGAATTAAAGAATAGCGACTGAATGTTTGCAAGTTTTCTTTAAAAGACACCGAATTACATCGACCATTTCAACCCTTTACAGTGCTTATCTTAAACTCCCCACACTATTAATCCATTGCCGGTACTCTTCCCATAATTCACATGCAAACATCTTAACTTATCTTAAGACTCATTACTTACCGCAAAATCTGTTCCTAAGCTCGTTTATAGTACCACAAGTGTTCCACACGTAATCCTCTCATGTAAATAAGTTTTGTGTCTTATAATAGGTCGCCCACAAGTCCTTGTTGTAGTTGTTCTTCATCTTCTCGAGTTGACCGACTTGTAATCTTTGTCCTGTCCTGACGGTCTTTTGTTGCCAGCCGCTCATAAATCTATCATATTCAGATCCACGTCCCACACTACATGTGTATTTATGGTTTACGTGTTTTAGTTTTTAAGCATCCCCACAACAATCGCCTGTACATGCACATTTGAGGTGACCTCAGAAAGAAGGATTTTAAATATTCCTTAGTTCGGGCCGCAAAGAAACGAAACCTTTGCACGTTATCTTCGGACTTCAGCTCTTTCAGCCGTAAATGTTTAATCAGATGACGAGTTTTGCCATGAATTTCGATTTTGGCTCACATGCTCCCTCATCCTTCGAAGGATATTCGCTTTTCGTGATTAGCAATTCAATTCAAGATACCCCGAAATCGGAGACTATCGAAGTAAAATTCCTTCCCTCCTGGGAGCATTATTCAAAACTATCGCTTTATCTGGACTATCTGCTAGTGTAATCCAACCCATAGTCATAAGTAACGATTAGTACAGAATGAACTTTGTAACTAAGGACATCAGTCAGTAAGAAGTCGGCCACAATTAGGTATGCGGGATTTGTTTCGAATTCGATCGGTTTATTGCGATTAGCATACCCAGAGGGTGATTTATTTGGCATCCAACGAAATCGTCAAATTGCCAAAATTGACCGAAACTATGCATTTTAAAGTCGTCGGGGATCCGATTCGAAGCCAAAGAAAAAAGTCTTTAAAAAGTTTTCTGCAAACGAACCCTCGGGACTAATTCCCAGACACAACTTTTATTACAGCCGGAAACTTACTTGCCTCGATTACGGTGGGAAGGGACCAAAATCGAGTCGAAACAAATCGAAAGTTTTCGTTATGGCTTTATAGCCTCTTGGGGGTGGTTTTTTTCATTGACTTTTAGAGACAAAAACATTTTAACTTTGATTCGATCAAGTGGCTATTTTGAGGGATTAAGAAACGCATTTAGATGGGATTTGGTACAGTAGAGTTGTGAAAATTGAACTGAATTGTGTGTTAATGTGATGCGAGTAGTCACAGAATTTAATCTGCGCTGTGGTAAACAGGCGAACATTCTACTCAGCTTTATATTCTTAACCTTGCTCCTTTATAATGGATCTTCATTTCATTTTAATAGTGGTATTTTGTATTTCGATAATTTCCTCGAAAGAAGAGAATAAGGAAAGGGGTTCTACTCTTTTGGAGATAGTCATACCGAAATGCAACCTTTACCTTTCTAAACAGGATATTCTAGCAAATTACACTATGCACTAGAAAAGTTCCGACATGTACCGTCATTCACGTAAACTAATAATCGCAATTCAACATGTTCGGCACAATGGCTAGGGTCGGGACGTTTTCGTAAGGATTCGGGAAACAGGTAGAACACTACGGTTTGGAAAAGAAGAGCATTCTCTACCGGTACGGAAAAGAAGAGCATTCTCTACCGGTAATCGCTGACCAAGTCGACGAAATAATGCGGCAAGTCCTGAAATACTACCCTAGCAGGTATCCGTCGATTAGGATATCTTTGATGATATTCCAATTGTTCCGCTCGTGCTTTTGAAATTGTATTCTAAACTTTATTGATATCTCCAACTTTCAGTTTTCTAGCTCAAACTGATAAAAACCTGAAGGTATTTTTTACTTTTATTGGCTTATTGTTTATTGTATTTGTTTGAGGTACTGAATTAAAACAAAACAGTACCTAGTTTTGTGGTAGGTAAAACAATTACGTCAAAATGTTTTTATTTAACATGGGTCACATTATCTCATATTAAATTTTTTACTGGTACGAGTTTTTGCTTATTTTACCTGCCAAATGGTAAAACCTAATTCATATATATGTGTGCAGTAGGAAACAATATGGCACATGCAATAGCAAAGTTAAAATCACATTTTAATAATGGAGTTTTCTGATAAAAATCCACTTGATCAAACAATTTTAACGGTCAAATTTGTATTTTCTCAAGATAGAGTATAGCTACAATACTGACGCTTAAATCAAATGAAAGGTAACTCGATTCCCTAAAAAAACAATCTACAATATGTTGAAATGCGATTATTAACAACAACAAAAATACAGCGTCTGAAACGCTCGAAAACTGGAATCGACACATTCTAAAATCTATATTTCCAGAACCGTTTATGTTAAAAGATTGAAACTTTGTGACTGTTTCTCTGCATACTCTTGTCGTAGACAAGGATTGACATTTTTAAGGGTTAGATAGAATATAGGAGTGGCGGTAATATTTATATCTGATGAACCGTACCAAATATGGTTCTAAAATTTTACAGCAGTGAAGTCTTGTGGACCTCTAGCAGAGACAAACATTGGTGTCAGGGTGAGAGAGAGTTGAAAGCAAAAAATTATGATTTTTATTTGATAAGTGGAGGGAGGTAATGGGTGGTATCTCTGTATTTTTTAACCTTTTATTGTTTTTGGTTATCTCCGGAAAGATTAAAACAATCTTAAAATATCGTGAATGGCACTGTTGGTATACCCACTTCTTAGTTAACATCTCTTCCCAGAAATTTTGCTAACATTTTACTGAGAGTAATTGGTAATTTCCAAAGCCGTCTGTATTTCGATAATTAAACAGAATTTCATAAATGTTCTTGAGATTTCACAGTACACAGTTTACGTTTTGATATTAACAGGATTTAATGTAAACTAATGTTCATTTTTATTACAATGAATTGGTAGTTCAAACTAAACTGCATTCCACAGCGGCATCTGTGTGTCGACATTTGAATGAAGAGCAGATTAAATCAGATGGTCATGATTTCCAATCCAGATTACGATTTTCATACATTTAGTTATAATGAAGACATTCTATACAAGTCCTAAGATTGGAGAGAAGGGAGAAGCTTTCTTGTAGGTAGTTAACACATAAGTATGTAGGGGAGAGTGGGGCAAAGTGCGCTAGCAAGGTAAAGAGAGCCCTTTTAAAAATTTCTAGTTTGCAATAGCGCCATCTCTTAGCAAAATAAATTATAGATAGAGTTTCATAAATTGACCACAATAAACGAAAATAAACGAAATCCACTTTAATTACAGTTCCTTGAATTTTTCTCATAATATGATTTAGGTACCGTTTGATGTAAATATCAGTGTTTAATAATTGCATTAAAAAGAATTGTTAGCTTGTGACACTTGTGTGGAACAGTATCCTTGAGATCGGCGTACGGATTATGAAACTTGAAAAGTAAGAATTGATGATAATTTAAAAAAATGTATAAATTTTAGCAGATTATTGCTGTTTAGTGTTCATTCGAGGCAAAGTGAGCCCCGGCCACATTTTTCCCCATACCAATATAATTTTATTTGATAATTAAAAATAATAATTTTAGCATGGCAAGAACATACGATAAAAATTCAATGCAACAATCGTGGACTGAAGTTGCGATGAAAAATGCAATAGCTTCTGTTTGCTAAAAAAAAGGACATAAAGAAAGCTAGTAAATATATTGGTGTTCCCAGGTCTACTCTTCAAAGCAGAGTATGCTCTCAACACACTTAATTTTGTATGAATTGATTAAAATCATATTGTTTGTCTTAATTGATCCATTGCCATATTCTTTCGCTCCAGTTTTGGGTGAAATTACTATACCCCTTGGATGGGCTCACTTTACCCCAGTAGTGGGGCAAAGTGGGCACTTTGAACTATGCATAGAAAGGAGTAGATATCTTTTTTATCAGCAGCAATAATTTAACTTTACGAATATATGACTAAGCTAACATCCTAAGCTATCGATTTTGCGAGAAAAGGATTTTATAACTATTACCCATTTTACAGAATCTCGGTACAAACCTTTGGGGGCTTACTTTGTCCCACTTGCCCATACTGTCCGAGTAAACAGAGGATTACATTTCAGTACGTTGCCGAAAGGAAGTATCAAGATAGACTACGTCACACCCGTGAATAGAAAGTCTAAACCTATAAAATAACAAATAATTATTTTTTTAAATAAGAAAATTCTGAGTTGTAGCCCATCTATCCGATTAAACAACCATTTGAAAAATTGACTAAAACTCGAGTATTTGTATATGTATTCGAAGAGCAGTATTAGCCGCACAAGAATGAATGAAGTATTATAAAATGGCATAATAAATTTGTTACCATTTGATTTTGATCACTTTTTGTGTAGGACTACTCGTTTCTGACTTATTTTAAAAAGTGTGTTATTCTCGTTAAATCTGACTATCAAATTCTTTTGAAAAAAAGTAGTGCGGCCCTTAATAGAAGGGTGTTTGTAGACAAGTGCAGTAGTCAAATTGGATATTTTTATGAAAATTATCTTTTTTGAAAAATCTCCAAAAATTATGCAACCAAAATTCGATGTCGGGAACTATTAGTCGCACGAGTTTCAACAAATACTTATATTATAGAAACTTATAAGTTCTACAAATTAGAAATAGCCTACTTTTTCTCTAAAGTGTAGAGGAGACGATAATATTCGCGAAAAACGAACTTATTCGTCACTTTTTTTAAGACGGCACAACAAGCGGATATCTTTATACATAGGTTGTAAAGTTCGTGTCAAAAAGTTTGACAAATGTTTGACCAATTTCGTCAAAAAATACTATACTGTAAGATAGTGTGATCGTCGTATTTTGTTTGATAATTCTTTTTCCAGCTTAAAAGGTCGGCTTTACGAGCATGGTTTTACCAGATAAATTTGATTGAATTGAATATTACATTTTTATCATTTTGTCTGGTATATACGAGCCTAGTACATACATTATGTCAATGGTGGTGCTATTGAGAATGAAATTTTTTCATGGTGGAGCAAACTACCATAGAAGATAAGTTTGAAAATTTTTTTGCTGTACTTTCTATTAAACTGGCTTCTCTAGTGAAGGTTTTTCAACTGTCAATTCCTCAATTGCATTAGCCAGGACAGCGATCGATCCCAGTCAGACTTTCGTGTTGGGTTTTTTGCACCTGAAACTCCTCTCATGCCGAAAAAATAACCAACAAATTCTTAAAATTGGCTTAACCATGAAAAAATTTCGTTCTCATTAATATTAGAAGAAATAAAATTGTTGTTGGGTGAATTTGATCTCGTGCACTTAGTGTCAGAATTAATATACCCCAGTGAACAACCAAATTGCCACAAATTGGTTGAAATATTAAATGATCTTCAGTGCATATACCAACCTTAATCATAAAATGTTATGGAAAATTTCAGTAAATTATAATTCGTGGAAATGAAATTCGAATCTATATCGATTATTTGGGGAAATCCTCAGCAATACCAGCAGCTGTAAGGGTGGTTCGGATAGTAGGCACAATACACTCTCTGATGAGGCCATGCAAACAGTTCCTTCCGACCTAGTCCAACTCAGTTTTAAACTGGCTTCTCTTGTAAAGGTTTTTCAACTGTCGTGTCCTCAATGATAATGGCTTTCGTATTGATGTTTTCCACCTGAAACTCTCCTAACGCCGAAAAAACAACCAAACGGTTCTTAAAATTGTACAATTTTTTATATTCAATATTAACAATTTTTTTTAAGTGCCTGCACCATCAGTTCATTTTTAATGATTCTAATGTTCTTGCAATTTAAAAGTATCGCAGTTTCTAATCCTATTACAGCGGTTAAAATTGAATTTAATTGCTTACATATGATTCCGATAAAACCGAACAATTTGTGCTTTGCTCCCTTCCAAAACACTCAACACCCACCGAAAAAATAAAGGCCACCCCTGAATAGACAATAAATTTAATCCGCGACACTTTATTACTCCTATCGCGTATTAAATAATCAGAAATCGGCACTTTATGTTTAACGCTCAACGTCTGCAACCCTCGAAAAATTCAATCAGCTAATTTGGTATGCAGGGATCCCGACTTCGACCCCATCCGGTGGCATCGTTCTTCCCGATATCCTTACAGACAAATTGACGCACATCCGGGCCAATGATGGAAGATATCCTCATTTATCTGTCGACCCGTACAGCATCCGAAAAACAAATGGAAATCCTGAAAATTCCTCGTTGGACCCCTCCCGAATCCCATTTGTAAGTCTGCCCCGGGGGCTAAGTGTATTTCTGATTATCGAAATGGGGACATGGCAAGGATATGTCTCGGGGAATATCTCGTTCAGCTGTGATTCCCATTCACAACTCATTTTCGTCATCCTGTTTTTGGATGTCGCAGCTCTTTTCCCATCTTCCCTCGAAATGCGCACCGGATTAAAGCGACGAAAGACGGCCGGAATCCTTTAAGAATTGTGCAGTTCGCTAACTGAGCCTCGAAGTCGATGTGATCCGGCACGACGTTATGCCGATTGCTGAGTGGGTACGAATTGTATCCAGGACGAGCGTTGGCTATGAATGAAATAAATAGAAGATTTGTCACTGTCGAGATAGTCGACATCAAGACGCCGCGCCGTTCCGCTTCCGACGTGCAAGAAATTTGTAGTTGTTTTATTAAAATCGCGTTTTACGACATGTCCTGGAAACGAGCGGGAAGTGCCCGGATAAGCGAAACTTCGGGATGACAAATGTGAGAACCGGATTTTTGACAACTCTTTCCCGGATCGTCCGGGCTCCTTACGGACCATTCTGTGTACGTCTACATGTATTCAATCCGGGTGACAAAATCTAGCTCTGATAGTCGACTAATAAAACTCGAGGAAGTGATGTATGACCACAAAGTGTTCTGTTTCTAATGGGGTGAGCACACATGGAGAGTTCTTCCCGCGTGCATGTTGTACATCATATCGGAGTCATATGTGGCTAGCACTTCCTAGCTGCTGTCATACACGAAGCATAGCGTTATTTGAAATGGATACCACTTGTTCGTGGTAATACCGTCAGTGAGCATATTCCAATAGCCCTACATGCGGACTATGGCAGTGGTTAGTAGGATGATTTAATTGGCTATAAATCAATTGATGGATCATCGATGAGTGGTGAAGCACTAACCTTTTTTTTTGTTTCGACGTCCTCGTTCGAATTGGAATTGGTTTGTGGCAAAGTATCGGAGTTGATGCGGCAAACGAAAATTTGCATGAAACCACTTGGAGTTGTCCTGGGAACCACACATCATGTTATTTATGGGATTTTGTTATTTCCGCTGTTTGGAAGAGCAGGCAGCTTAAATTATGGCATTTTGAATGGCTGGTGTTTTCGGTAAATTAGAAGGGAGGCTATAAACGGTGATGAGCAATCTAAAATAGCAGGCAATCGTATGATGCTCTACATAAAATTACTCTTCAGTAGAATTGGCTAAAACGATTAATTTGTATGGATTAATTTGTATGGGAAGTAATCATTTACTGGTGAATATTGATAACAAAATCCATCAAACTAGCATTGCGCGCGTGAAGAAATTAGAACATTTTAGTAATAAATTTTATTTTGATGTTGACAGATGTTTACCATTAAATATTTTTAAATTTTCATGCATAATATCAGAAAAAAACTCAGTTTTACTTGTTGCTTCCTAAGCAAAAGAAAAAAAGAAAAATTCAAATGAAGAACGGTAGATAAATATAGCTATACAGATTTTCATGTCACATAAGAACCATATATGTTATTCGAGCATTGTTTTCATGGTGTTGCCTTTCAGTGTCGAAGGCTTTTTACTATGCTGTCTATATCAGCATTGTTGTTAAGGTGCTGGCTTTCAAAGCCTCATGATTTTTACGATACTGTCCATTCAAGCATTGTTATCATGGTGTTGTCTTTCAAAGTTGCATGATCTTTACTATACTGTCCATTGCATTGTCATGGTATTAACAATAAAAACAAATGACGTCTCAAATTTGTTATGATTGCACCAAAGTGGTTGCATTGGTTCTTACATTGAATATTGATGAACGCCTTTCTCCAAATTTATTTCATAAATTTGATGCAAAATCCACTATGCAAATGAAAGGTTGTATTATTTGATGAATCTGTTCGTCAAAACAGCGAAGTTACAATCATTAACGTATCCGTCAAGAATTTCATTAAAGCTTTGCTAATTGATGAATAATTTTATCAGCAGATGGACATCATATTCAAGACTATAGTACAGTGCGTATTACGTTCTAACCAATTTTTTTTTAAACCAGAAAATTTCATGTTTCGATCAGTTATTCAATGTAAGAAATGCAACCACTTTGGTGCAATCATAACAAATTTGAGACGTTATTTGTTTTTATTGTCAATTTGACACTTTACTTTTTTCTAATATTCATAAAAATTTCGTTCATTGTTCATTAATATGAAGAAAAAATTATCATTCGACGAAATTCTTCATAATTTGATGAGTATGGTTACATAACATAAATGCACTCGTTCATTGGACCAAAATTAACAAATTTTTTCATTAGTTTAGTGAAAAAAATCATAAATATTAGGTACCAATTTGTTTCAATACATAGGGTATTCAAATAATGCCCTAAACACATAGGGTATTTAAATAAGAACAATTAAAGGGGTATGAGCCTGGCAGCCGCGCACCTCGATCGATTACGAATAGGGAAACAGCAACAACCGAATACCTAAGCTGCAAAGTAACCCAATCAAAAGACTAGTTGAATATATAAGGAGAGCGGAGCAACACGATTATACCTCTCTTCTAATCGAATAATAAATTATCACTTATTTTGATTTTAAACGAATTGTGTTTTACTTGAAATCCCGGCGAACCCCTAGCTCGCAACAATATTTTAGTTTTATTTTTCAGTACAACCGATTTTCACTGCTAAACTTTTTTTGTAAAGATTTTGTTTTACAATTCAATTATTCTTGTTAAAAAAAGGTAGCTGTCAAATCTGCACTATAGGTACATTATACACAGTGTGAATACATCTCGAAATCACTTAATTTCGACTCAGTGTGAATATTTTATAGATCCAGCTTAAAAATGTAGGTACATTGAAAGCTGTGAGTTCCCCTGTTCCATTTTACGCAATAAAACTGCAATGAGCCGAATACAGAAACTCCCTCTCTCTGGTCAGCGAATTCGGAGATTGAAAAATCTTGAAAATGAATTAGATAAGTGAGCATTCAATTAGAAATTTCATATATGAGCCGTTATATTTGAAAGTGGTATAAGTCCATTTTTTCATACATTGAGATATTTAAGGTTTTACGTTTGAAATAATTTCAAAATATTGGTAAACGTTAATATTATTCGGGTGATGCTTTAACTCTATAAAGCTGTTAAATTTTATTATGCAATATTAATTATTAAATTATCCAAATGGACTTATACCACTTTCAAAAATAACATATTATAAGAAATAAAAACAAGAGAAAATGTAAATCCATATTGATATTGACTTTATTAAAATCGATTTTTTAATTTAAAAAATAATAATTAAAATGAAGATGTGTAAATTCACGAAAAATCAAGTTTATTAAGAATTAATTTCAGTTATATTAGAAAAGAAGGAATAAAAAAACTGTAATTTGTAATTACTTCGTTAAGATAACTAAAATTAAAAAAAAATATATTTTAAATTTATTTCTCCTTTGCTCAAGTATTTTCTGTCTGGATTGTGAGAACGCGTGTAATGGCTTTCATAGTGTGGAAAACTTTGTATGTAATTTTTTAAGGCAGCAGTTCTTAATCACTCTTTCTGCAAGATCCTTTGATCCTTTGCAAGTCTTTTCCTAATACCTTTGCTTTGAGAGTACTATGTAGTCTTCCCATAGATATATCAAACGTTCCTATAAAGAACTGCAACACTTTCCTTTTTCAATTTTAAAAAATATGTATAACTACAATCTCTGGCTGATCCTTTACAATATCTACGTCGTCTTCTTTTTATTGGCGTACGATGAGTAGATACACACAAGAATGTATTTTGCTTCTCAAAATCCCCCATTTTCCAAAAAAAATTAAAGAGGGATATCCAATCTTGCTCTGTAACACAATTTTTGCTACCTTTCACACACGTACAATCCTTATTTTTAAATTTCTTTCCAGGAATAATATTTCTAGTTTTTGTATTATATAATATTTTTCGCCTCTATTTCTTTTGACTTTCCTAGTCTTCTGATCATTATTTTCATGATGTGATTGAAAATTAGTAACGTCGTCTTCATCAGTGCTTGAATATGTCAATTGTAAAATTCTAATCCTTTTCTTAGTTTGGAAAAATCTTGAATTAATATTGGTGAAAACGCTATCATCATCTGAATCAAAATGTCGTCTTTTGCTATTCCCGCGACAAAATTTATTACTCTTACTTACCAACATCACTATCAGACAAAATTGAGATATTGTCGTCTTTTTGATAGTTATGTGAACTCATTGTAATAACTGTATAAAATAGTATCTATCAAAACTTTGATTCTGTGTTTTAATAACAATTATATTAATATTCACGCTGCAATCAATTAGTACAAGGAACACCAAATTGTCGAACTTGCGAAATGATACTAAACAAAATCAGTGAAATTACTTCTTACTATACTATAATACCGTAATCTTGTTTACGGTGCCGTTTTTAAGGCACTAGCCAATATCTGCTAAAGGGCATAGCACTCTGAAGTCAATTAATAATCAATCAAAATCAATAAGAATTGCAATTTGAAATTTTAAAACAACTATAATTATTAAAATGGAATCGTTCCACTTTTAAAAAAAATGATTTTGTCATAACATTTTATAGCTAAAATTCATTTGGTTACTCTATCAAGAAATCGTGCTCTATTGAATGTTGGATTATAAATATAAAAAGAGGATATCTACATATATCTTACTCAAATTACTCATTTTTTTTTCCAAAATTGGACTTATACCACTTTCGAAAAAACGGCTCATATTATGGCTACATACATCGGCATAACCTCGCTTAACATGTTCACTGCCATTGACGCAACTCCGCATCCAACGTAAATTTTGACGCATTGCCAAAATTTTTGGCGAAAAGTTTGGCACTCAAAGTGTGACTTCATCTAGATTATGTCTTTGTAACTGAACTGCACTGTACAGCAAGAATTTAGGTTATATATTCCCGACTAACCTTTTACGCCGATTTCCCTGAAGCGGTTTTATTATTGGCCAAAAACGTATCACCGGAAAAAAATCCAAAAATTCATAGTTTCACAAGAAAAAGTGACTACAATATAATCGAAAACAATTAGATTTTATTAAAGATCCCGGAGAAAAATTTGGGCACTCTGTATACAGCATACAAGTAGAAAAGGAAAGTAACTTAGATATTCGACTGCAGAAAGAATACAATTCTTATATTTTATAAGTTCGCCACTTTCTGGCATTTATTATTATTTTTTTTTTAATACTTGAAAAGAAAAAGTGTGTCATTTTGCAATTGCAACAGTTCAATGTTTCCGAAATCAACGATGCATGGAATTAACTTTTGCAATAGTTTTAATTGAATTTTTCCAAATGAGCAAACATTAGCAACATTTTTTTTCCGAACAAACAAAACAAACACTTCGCCATTGGACACACGATCTAAACCTCTCACTTTCTGCCTACAAATGGAATAATTTTGATTGGTAAAAATTTTGATCGAATCGACGGTATAACGTTGTCGAATTTTTTTAATTTAGTAATATTTGTTTAATCAAAAATTATGGCTACCCCTTCAATGTGATACTCGAAAATAGTATCGACCTTCCTACCCCGTCCCATTCAACTTTTTCCGCTCCGGTTTTTATATTTCTTTTATTTCGATAGTCTGACAAAAGTCGTAAATTTCCGAATGCGAATGGGCAAACTGTTGAGCTTTTATGAAGTCAAATGGGCAGTTAAATGCTGGATTATTGTCGAGTATAGTTTAGTAAATTTACGACACAGTTTGATATAAGAGGGTTGTTTGCCCTTTTATTTGTGCTCATAATCGTTGCGACTATGACTGCTCATAAAACGATTATAACTTTCAGAAGTCAATAATAATTGTTCGGCAATTTATTGTTATTGGACAAATAGCACTTACAGCGTTCATATAAATCTATAGTTGGACAAAATTTTTATTTTTTTCGGTTTCAATTATATTGTAGAGCACACTTTCAGATATTTGCATTTCGTAAACGGTTAAAACTAAAAAGTTGAATGGGAGTCGCAGCTAGAGAACCGATTTTTAATCGATTATGTAAACAGCCCGTTAAATTAAAAAATAATTCTATATCATATCAGACTTTAGTGATATATCGGAATTCGTAAGAACACACATAATAATTTTACACCCTCTTAGGGGTTTAATATCACCAAATGCTAAAATTAATTTTGAGATCATTGTACATATATAAAGCCCATAGAAGTAAAAGCGAATTAGATCCCATTAAACCTAAAAGATTTGTCGGAATTCGTGAAAACTTGATCAATACCTTACGCCAGGAGTGCAATAACGAAAAATTTTCCCCGATTAAATTAAAAACCTTTAGAAGTTAAAGTGAATTTGATATCTTATTAGACCCAAGAAATATATCGAAATTGGTCAACAACACCTTACATCACCTTAGGGGTTGGATATTGAAAATTTGGAAAAGTGTTTCTAGGCATTTATACAGGGTGTTTGGCACTCCGTCCTCCACCTTGTGCTTTTTATTTTGTAAGGCACCCTATTAAAAAAGGCATAGTACCGCACCCAGTATTACCTACCACATCCAGGTAAAAGCATTAATTATGTTGAAACTCACTTACATTTCATTGTTTTCCTACATACTTTAAATAGTAATAAATGTGCAATAAAAATACTTCAGTACTACCGACAAATTAAACAGGTTTTTAGACGAGGTCCACTTTATGGCACTGACTTTTGAAATATTTAATTTTTATGCGATATGTATTTTTACCTATTACTTCCTAAATGTTAATCGTAACTCATACATATGTATGCAGCTTTTGTAGGTAATAATACGGTTCATAAAAAAATAAAATTAAGATGACATTTTTATAATGGGGTTTTTACATTGATCACTGAATTTTTAGGGTTGACGTAGCAAAAATCTGTGTTTTTGAGTAAATATCTCAAGATTGGGTGCAGTTACAATTTAGACTGTTACATCAAATGAAAGGTAATTCAATTCCCTAAAAAACGAGTTATAACACTTTGCCTTGTGACTATTCGTTTTTAAGATATATCGTTTTAAGTAAGTGAGGGTACTGGTCAAAAACACTTTTCTTAACCACCCTGTATCTCCACTGATATTGAAAATTAACCCGCCCAGTGGAACAATTTTTTTCTCCAAATATATCAAGGAATAACCACTTACAAGGTGGGGGACGGAGTGCCAAATACCCTGTATAAAGAGCACACAAAAGTGAAATTAATTTGAAAACTCGACAATCCTAAGAGATATAACAAAATTGGTAAAAATTCTGAAAAAAATCAGTATGCATTCCACGTTTGCACGCCAATTGAAATCTGAACTTTTTTTTTACTTCTGCAGTACATCGTACTAAGTTTCTACTAAGTAAGTACTAAGAAACCACCTTCGTAACATGCAACCGCTATAAGTTTTTTACTTCCTACCCCGTCCGCACCATAACCCCGTAACCCCGCACCGCCAAAATTTGGGAGCTAGAGGTCTACTGGGCGTAATTCCAGTAAAGTTTTTAAGATCATACCTGGGATGGTTCTTGTGATATAAAAAGTTAATTTCTTGAAAATGGCTTCTGCGCTCTACCTTACTTCAAAGATTTTATATTCAATAGACTCGACTTGTACTCCTATATACAGGAGCCAACTTTTACTTTCTTGATAGAATTACTTTGGAAGATAATGTAATACGAATTTTGTTACCCACCACTCTATACCACACCTCCTTCATCAAAATTTTATTAATTTTCTGGGCTCCTAGTATCGCTTAAGACAACCACAGAAGTTCAACCTTCTGACATCAACCTTTCAGGAGATATGGATTTTAAAATGTTTCAAAACCAACTTTAGAGCATTTCACCCACTCCCACGCCCCTCAGCTCATATCGACAATTTTTTTTCAAATGGGCCTACTACACAGTTCTAAATAAGTTCCAAGTTTCAGCCTCCTAGCATTAGCGGTTTCTGAGATCTAGAAATCAAAATTGTCCAAAACGCTCCCCGACCTATCCTCACACACCACCCTCCAAATTTGTCACTCGTAGGGGTTCAGCCATTCTAGCCACCAAAAAATATCAACTTAATATCTCAACGGGTTTGCGAGATACGTGCCATCAAACGCTTTTGGGTACGGCGAACGGCGTACAGGCGGACTTTTTTTTATGTTTACAGTCCTAAAACACGAAAATTCAAAATTTCAGGGTAGCAACATTTTTGAAATTTTAGGTCAACTACAACAGTTTACTCTTGAAAAATAAGCCTTTCAAGCCCTTCAAGCCTAAACTGAAAAAAGTGTCAATTTCAAAACTCTTAATATTTTATTGCTACTTTAGAAGTAACGCTAAACTTAACGACGTGCCCGAGAGAGTTGCAGTTTTGAGCTAACCTTAAAAGTGTGTTCAAATCTGAAGTTGACGGTCAGGTTGGCGGTGATGTTAAGGGCGCATTGTGTTAACTTGAACGCTAGTCCATATGCTGAAAATCGATATGTGCGTTTGCGCGTCCATTTTTGCCAGGACCGCAGTTTTCAACGTAGCAGTGTTTAGTCACTTTTAGTAATGGCAAGGTTGAGAAATCAGGCCGAGTATCAAAGTGTACTGATGAAAATTTTTAGAATTATTGGTTGTAATATAACCTACTAGAGCAGGAAAGTTACCTATAACAAATCAATTACTGCATGGTAGCTCCAATGATATTTGTGAATTCGGTGAGAATTTGAACAGAACTCGTCTCATCAGAGTTTAATCTTTCCGTAGTAGAGATGAGCAAAACAGTTCAGAAAAAGATAGTTCAGTGAACTACTTCAATTGAACTGTTTATTTTGCTCTATTCTCTTCTCTAATGAAACCCAGTTCAGTCAGTCTTTTGATAAGTTGTGTTTGTGAGTTGGACAATATGAAGAAGACGCAGCTACTCTCTTATAATGGAATGGTATTCTGGCACCGCGCACACCACGACAATTCACAATCTTACATTCTTCTATGCCGGGAAGTATTAACTGAATAGAATAGACTTCACACCTGAACTTAGAAACTTTTTTTTGCGTATAGAACTTATTATCAGTCAAGTCGGCGCAAATGGCGTTATTACTTTTTTGAAATTTTGTCAAATAGATATTTGAACAAATACAAAACTAATGTTAAGCATTACTTAGGAAGAAGAAAACTGAACTATTCAATTGTTATGAACATGAACTGTAATGTTGCTATCGCTGTTGTCACTATTGTGAATATCTGAAGTTCAATATTGAACTACTCTTGTACACCATACAAAATGAACAGTTCAGGAAGCTTTGTAATATTCATGCAAAGCCCACACGCATATACAATATCCAATAGGATGAACCGCTGATATTGAAGAGCTTTGCTTTGAGAAGAATAGAGTGGTTTCTACACTGTATGTCTGATGATGGTGGACGAAACGAGAAGATTGGCTGGTTGTCTCTCTTCTTAACGTGCTCATTCAGTTCATTCAGTTTTCTCTGATTGTTCTTTTTTCAATTTCATTCTTTTTTTCGAATTGAACTGCAGTTCGGCGAAATGATTGAGTTACTTCACACATTCACTTCAAAGAAGTATTCTTTTTGAGCCGATCACTCGTGAACGACTCACCTCTATTCCATAGTGATACTGTTAAACATTCCGCATATACAGCAATACATTTATTTTATTGAGTACATTGTTAAGAAAAAACTTATAATCAAAAGTTTAAACAAAATGACAAAAGTTAATTTCGAATATGCTACTACTCATCCTTACTGAACTATGTTTTATAGCTGATAGACAGAACATTTGAACTATAAGAGCGATCAACCCGCTCTTTACAGGACGAGTTTCAAAAACCAGGATGTGTACTAGATTTTGTGGTATACTACTTATCCAAAATAGTACACTGCTGTCCTGGATTAAACGTACCAGTCGACCAACAGCGCATGCCAAAAAGTGGAAATTAAGTGATTCGGTTCCTTTTCTTTTGCGCAGATTTTTAAAAGATAATCGTTGCGATTAAGAAATAGTTCCCAAGCTCGCTGGGAGGAATAGCGAATTGGTTCTGTTTTCCTTTAAAAATTTTATTATAGCCTTCAGCACTGCCTTACATTAACAATTCCTAGTTTTAAAGTATGTGACCACGTTATATTAAAAGTGAAACTTTGAGTAGTTCACACACTTTCTATAACAGAATATTCAAATTGAGGACAACAATAATTAGTCGACCATTAAAAATGACAATATAACTTATTGCATAAATATAAAGTCGCTAAAAAAAACATAGCGTTTATAGATGCGATCGTGTAGATGAGATGATCACTAGAGCGGACCATTAAAAAAAAAGAATAATAAATAAATAATCCCATCGAAATGTGTGCTCCTCGCTGATAATGTGTCACCATAAAAACACAACGCTCACATGTGGAGCAAATGTGTGCTAATATGTCAATCATACAAATAATTGCCCGATGCGTAAAGAGAGTGGTACGATGTGGGAAAAAGAAGGTTGCGGTACTGCGACTAACCGCAAGTGCCGTCTCCTATGATTTATGCACTGTACGGCGCGTTATGTGGTGCTTATGATTTGTGTCACCACATCGAATCACCTCAACTCATTGAGCATTTCGTGGGACTTTTCCGAAAGACAATTCCTTTCCATTTTCGTGGGAAATTGCCAAAGGAGCCTGAAGCGATCCTGTTAAAATTTAATAGCCAAGTCCCTTAAGAACACCCGAAAATTTAAAGGCTTATTACAATTTAATTGACTACACACCTTTACTTCACGCTTCCCCACCATCTGTTCCTGCTTGCTGTCGCGCCAGTTCAAATGTCTTTTTAAATATCGTTGCAAGGTACGAAATGGGAATCCTGACACCCTTCGAATTATGGCAAATCAATTCGGGAATAATGTCGGCACCCTCCAGGAACCTCCAACTGTTGTCTCCGCATCCTGATTCGATTTTAATCGCGCACTTGAACAACTGAGCTATTAGGCGTCGGTATAGGCGTGAAAGTAATTGCCCTGCTAAGTGGAGCGGAAAGGATGAAAGAAAGGCCGTTCGAATTTCAGGTAATACTCCCGCTTCAAGTTCAGGATTTATCCCGGTTGTTTGACTTTAATTTTTCCAGATTTCTGATAAACAATCGTACGTCCCGTGCCAAGATGTTTTCCTGCTTTTGCTCTGGCTGACTTATCGGATGCATCGGAAATCCGTCGATTTTCGAAGACGTTTTCAATTTTAAATGCTAACGTGAACGGAATCGGGACCGCACAGTATGTGGTCTGCATATCAAATTGTCGTATCTTATTTAAGGATGCACTGGATTTTTGTGGAGGAAATTGCTCACAATTGGATTTCGCAAGATTGCGATTTCTTCGGAGATTAGACGAAGTCGAAATTTATAGCCTTGGATGAATGTTTCACTAGTTTATGTAGTCTGGACTTTATTTGAATTTATTAGTCTAATGAAGAGCCATTGATGTGACGGGATTTTTTGAACGATATTTTTGTAGCTTAAAAACATTCGAAACAAAATCATAGATCCGCCAGAATGCGGGAGGTTCGGTGTGAAAATCAAACATGATAAAGTAGATTGATTAACCTGTGTCCAAAAAAAGGAAAACCAATAATTTTACGACACTTTTGTGAGTAGAATCAATTAGGATGGAGTGATGACAATATGCTGGAATAACATCCAAGACACAGAGCTAATAGGACTGAATTTTTGGGCTTCCCTTCAAAAGGCATAATCATGTCAATCAACTACACTAAACCAAATTGATACATTATATTAATGAATTCGCTAAACTAGTTTAAACATTCGTCAATTTTGGTACAATGAACGCGTGCATTTATTTGATGTAGTCATATTCATCAAATGATGAACATGTTCATCTATTGACAATTTTTGCATTATTTTAATACAATTTTGGTGAATAAGAACGTCATTTGATGAATGTTTCTTCACACCGACGAAGAACTGCGAGAAAATATCGATAAAAAAAAAAACCTTCATTGTATAATTTTTTCACATTAACGAACATCGTCTAGAACATCAGCTAGAAATCGAAGCGCAGCTAGAAATATTTTATGTAACAAGAAATTGTTCATCAATTACAAAAGCATTCACAAATTTCTTCACAAACAGGTTGATGATTGTAATTTCGTCATTTTGACACCTTTATCAAAGGTAAAGCCATATCAGACTTAAAAGATATGACGAATTGTTAAAATGTATAAAAACCCATAATATCCACTTCCGGTTTGAATTCCGAAAAAAGTGTGAAACAGGTTTTTAGACGATTTCATAAGGAGCAACTTGATATCTCATGAGACACGAGGGATTTTGAAAAATTTGTGAAAACGTAAGCAAACCCTTTACACGCAACTGGTTCTTGAAATTCGAAAAACCGTGAAATAGGTTTTTAGGTCATTACATCAAATGCCGTAATAATCAATTTTATATATCATCAGAACTAAGGGATGGCAAAAATTGCGAATACATATGCAAATCCTTGGGGGTTGAATATCGAAAAATGGAGAAATGGGTTTGTAGGCGATTATATAAAAAGTCTGTGGAAGTGAAAAGCGATCTAATATCTCGTCAAACCTAAGAAATATGTCGTAGCTGTGAAAAAGATGCAACCCCCTTACACCCTCTTACACCCCCTTACACCCCCTGTAGCGAAACTACCTTTTCGGCCACTAAGCAGCCTCGGTAGGGCTCCAGATTTATAAGGAGGCTCTTCGGATCAGTACAGCACATTTCTGCCGGCTAATCAGGAGCGTGGGGGGGGGGGGAATTTGGACCCGAAGAGCACTCCTCCTTGTATGTGCTGAAATTAATGAAATTAAGAATGAGCTGGTTGGAAGGTGAAAAGGAATTCAACGAAAGTGGCTACATGTTGTGGAAGCCCCTGGCATGCTCACGGAGCGTCACTACTCCATCTGAAAATTATTAACTAAGAAGAAAAAAAAAAAAAACCCGACATCTACAGTCCTGGTAATCCTAATGCTGAAACCAAAATATGAAATACAAATAAAATAAATAAAATAACGTAAATTTAACATAATGAAATGTAATTATTATTAGGCTCGCAAAAAGAAATTACTTTGATCGATAAATGGTTTAAATATGAAATGGTGAATTTTACGCTGGGGCTTGATGCTGCGCCCGTATTGATCCGAATGTCGGGAGGCCTTTTTGTTCCTTGGGGCCACTATCGTCGTTGCAGGCTACAGGAGTTGCGGCACCGGTTTTTATGTCGTGAGTTTTTATACTCTAGATGAAATCATATAGAGTATTATAAGTTTAATCCAGCCCAAAAGTTTGTAACGCATAGAACCAAGCCTCGGACGAAAAAAAGTTATATATTATTTTTTGTTTATTTGTGGCCAAAAACCTCAAATCCGCCTGACGTCCGTCCGTCCGTCCGTCCGTCCGTCCGTCCGTCCGTCTGTCCGTGAACACGATAACTCAAGAACGCCTTCACCTAGGATATTGAAATTTTGAATCTGGATGTTTGGTTGAATTTGTAAGGCTAAGTTCGTTAACGGGCAAAATCGTCCTACTCCTTCGAGTAGCTGCCATACAAAATGTCCTTAAAACACGTGTTCAAGAATATTGGTCCATAACTTCAGAAGGGTTAAAGCTACGACTTTGAAATTTTGTATGTGTTATTTTTCCAATAGCTGGAGCTAAATATATGATTATGAAGAAAATCCTGTTAGTCCTTCGTGTAGCTGCCATACAAATATCCTGTCAAAATGTATTCACTTAATTTACGAAACCCACTATAACTCAAGTAATCTTTTAGCTACGAATTCGGAATTTTGTACAAATTAGTTTTGAGTGAAAAGGAAGTTCGAGTTTACTAATCAGCGAAATCCTTTTTCTCCTTCTGGTAGCTGCCATACAAAATGTCCTTAAAACACGTGTTCAAGAATATTGGTCGATAACTTCAGAAAGGTTTAAGCTACGACTTTGAAATTATATGTGTGTTATTTTCCCAATAGTTGGAGCTAATTGTATGATTATGAAGAAAATCCTGTTAGTCCTTCGTGTAGCTGCCATACAAATATCCTGTTAAAATGTCTTCACTTAATTTGCGGAACCCACTATAACTCAAGTAATCTTTTAGCTACGAATTCGGAATTTTGTACAAGTTAGTTTTGAGTAAAAAGGAAGTTTGGGTTTACAAATCAGCGCAATCCTTTTACTCCTTCTGGTAGCTGCCATACAAAATGTCCTTAAAACACGTGTTTAAGAATATTGGTCAATAACTTCAGAATGGTTTAAGCTACGACTTTGAAATTTTGTATGTGTTATTTTTCCAATAGTTGGATCTAAATATATGATTATGAAGAAAATCCTATTAGTCCTTCGTGTAGCTGCCATACAAATATCCTGTTAAAATGTCTTCACTTAATCTACGGAACCCACCATAACTCAAGTAATCTTTTAGCTATGAACTCGGAATTTTGTAGAAATTAGTTTTGAGTAAGAACGAAGTTCGAGTTTACTAGTCAGCGAAATCCTTTTTCTCCTTCTGGGTGCTGCCATACAAAATGTCCTTAAAACACGTGTTCAACAATATTTTTCGATAACTTTTGAACGCTTCAAGCTACGAATTTGAAATTTTGTACACGTTCATTTTTAAATGGTTCCAAGGAAAAGGATAAATATGTAAGAAATCGAGTGAGTCCTTCCTGCACCTCCCATGTGAAGTCCTTCAAAAAGGACTTTTTTTTCGATGGCTTACCCAGTTCAAGATATGAAATTAAACACTGAATATTGTCTTTTAGTTTTAAGTAGCAATCTAATGGCAGTCCTTAATAAAGGACATACAACATGCACACACGTAATTCTACTTTATCCCCAACTACAATATAAATCGGAGTTAAGTATTCATCTAGAGTATTATACGATTGGCTTGCAGCCGATCGTGACTGCAGTATGTTTTTAACTTTAGTTTGATTTTCATTTATGGTTCCGCACTTCAATTACTTGATTAGTTTATTATGTTATTAACTTTTTTAGTTCGTTGCACTGATTTTTTTTCTCTGTGGTGCACCACTTCACACCCGTAACATTTGATTCTTGTCCACTTAATGTCTTTTTTTTGTTTTTTTAATGTACTATATTTAATGTTGCGTATTATATTCTAAAGTAATTTTTTTTCGTTTTTTCGCACAGCGCACAACCTGCTTCACCTCGTTCTCCCAATCGAATCCCTGTGTTTCTTTTCTTCCTCCTGATTTTTCCGCCTTTTTCCCCTTGTGAAAAAAAACGGTTTTTTCCCTTGGTGCTTTACGCGGGAACAAACATTGCCACTGTACGGCGCGAAGGTTGAGCCCGGGTCTTTCAAAATGTCTTTCGTTGAGTTTTTACATGTTTATTTATTGTTTTTTTCTTTTAAGCTCTGGTACGTTATACAAATATCAATAAATGAGAAAATATAATATTTAATAGTTAGATTCCCTTGACTGTAGCGAGAAAAGAAGAGGAAGAAGAAAAGAAAAAAACTACGCAAGAAAGAGACTGCAATTCATATTGTTTTTATATTTTTTTTTAATTCATTAAGGTTGGATAATTTCCTCTTTCCGCCACGCACTAGGACGCGACTCGCAACACCCCTTAAGGTTGAATATCCAAAAATCCCGAAATGGACTTTTTGGCGATTATATAGGAAGCCTTAGGATGTAAAAGGGTATTCGATATCTCATCAAATCTAAGAAATACGAGTATGTAGGAATTTATGGAAAAATAATGGAACCTCCTTTCACCCACTTGGAGGTTTAATATCCCAAAATCCTGAAAGGAGTTCCTAGATGATAAGAAGAAGAAGTAAAAACCAATTCAATTTCTTATCACTCCTTAGAGATATGACGGAATTCGTGAAAACGAGTTAAACCCTTTTATACCCTTTTAGGGGTTGAAAAAGGAAAAAGCTTAAAAATAAGTTTTAGGCGATTATTACCCAAGCCCGTGGAAGCGAAAAGATATTCGATATCTAATCAGACCGGAGAGATATATCTGAATTCGAGAAAATGTATACAACCCTTTTACACCACCTTAGGAGTCGAATTTCAAAAAATCTTGAAAACGCTTTCGGGGCATTTATGTGAGGAATCCGTAGAATAAAAATTAATTCAATATTTAAGAAGCCCTAAGAGATATGACAAAATTCGTGAAAACACATGCATTCCATTTTCTTTGATAATTTGTTTTGTCCCCCTTCCATACGCCAATGGATATTTGATATTTGAGACTTAGGGACTTCTTGTTAGTTCATTACCTATGTTTTATTCCTCATAAATTCGGTATTTAAATTATTTTAAGTGGGTAGACCGTCGCTTTATACGTGTGCCACAGGATGTACCTATACTGGGTAAGCTAATCTAAACGTGGTACGGATGCCGGCGACACATTACATTTGATTTCAAGAATCCCGGGAAGATGGCAGGAAACTGAACAAGATGTTTTGATGTATAACTTCAGCTTTACAGATGATACGAGTAGTATTTGTAGTACGACTGAAGGGCTGGTCAGAGAACCTGATGGACCTACATAGGTCGTTTGGACATGAAATATGGAATCTGCAATTGCCACAAAAACGGAGAATTCAATATAGCACCATACTCAAAGTGCCCAAAAACGGTCAGCCTTGTATTCTTGGTCGCAAGTATAACCTAACCTGACCTACACGTCGCCAAGCCCCCATAATCGCTACAAATATCTTAATTAGCGCAAAAATGTCTCTGTTTCAAAGCCGGCTGACAATTAATTTCGGAACAACAAAACGCATGATATCGCCCCCCTGGTTGTCGTAGTCTCCAGTCTCCACATTCCCGCAATGTCGTTAATGTTCCGCAATGTAGACGGCTCGGTTGCTCCTCCACTGCGGCAGTAAATTGCCCATAAGTAAAAAAAATGTTTATGTTTTTTCTAAGTCAATTTTATGGCGCTGTATCGTGTATTAGCGGAGTGATAATCCGAAAACGAGACAACGACCATCAGAGGGTCAACATGTGGTAGCCATGTAAAAACGATATAGCGGAAAACTTATCTTTTAACCAGGCGACACGCTCGTAGATACTTAACTTGGTATGGACCAAGTACCTAGATATCGAATGACTAAGAAATTCGCAGGAAAATCTTCGTTGCTTCTTGAGACATTGGACGACTTTCTTCGGTGATTCGAAGTGGGCAACTGTGCTAAAAGCTTTTCCTATAGATGCTTCGGTCGAGACTCGAAACTCGAATCTTTTAAGTATCTGGGTGGTGCCTAGAGTTTGCTGGTTTACGCCTTTTTCTGGCCACACAAAAAGACGTCTTTAGAGCCTCAGGAAATGTTACGATTGGTTTTCAAGTTTAACGCAGTTGCTAAGATTTTTTGGGATATTTCTCTTGTTTTGGGGTGTTTATGAATTTTCCAGAGCTTCGGACGAAAGTGAAAGGTTAAGGAATTTTGTTATTCGTGGAACGCGAATAATTCAGGTAAAAAAATTTCTAATTAAATCACAACCTTCGACTTTCTGCTGTGTTATTATTTGAACAAGGCACTTCATTTTCATTAGCCTTTTTCCGACTGAAATTAATTTTTGTTAAACATATTTCTAGATATACGACACCAACAGCTGCATTTTTATCCTTAACAATTTTTATCACGTTATTACATTTCTCTCCGATTTAATTGCCTTTTAAATCACTTACAGTTTTAAAATACAAAGGACATGTTCTAATAAATGAGTAAAAACTTAGCAAACTTTACAGTGGCGCAAACGTGCAGTGAGTCCTTGTTCACAAGTTGCGTTAGGCAGGTGTGAAGAAATCTCAATCTACTCATAGCTTTGGATCTTAAATAAAATAAATATTTGATATTTTATTCCGTATATAGCTACGGCAGTTCTTAAATTTTAAAATCGACTTAGAGCACGATAAGTTGGAAATACCTTAACCTAGGAAAATGAACATGCTCTTCAGAGAGAGTCAAACCAAAATTAATCAAAATAAGAACTTTGAACTATAATACTGTTACATGTACCCTGGCAACCATCACAACCGAATGACATCGGTTTCCAGTGAGAAAGCCACGCCTCCCAATATCCATCGGGGAAACTTCTGTATACTTCTCGAATTCTCTTCTTTTCGCTCTTTCGTCGCATGTTCTCCAGCCCTCCCTAGTAACAAACTACCTTCCATAAGGCCTTACCGAAGCTATTTTCCTGCCTCGTAGCCTCGGTAAGGCCTTGTGGAAGGCAGTATGTTAGTAAGGCTCTCGAATATTCCGTACACTACCGAATATTCAGCAAACCTCTCGACTCAACATATGCAGTATGAAAGCACAACAGAATTTGCAGCCACTGACAGTTTCTACTATGGTGAATACGACGGGCAACGCAAAAGTATTTGTAAAGCGATTTGGATTGGTAACAGCAATCGAGCAGTGATCAAGTAGTATATAAAATTCGGCTGCGTTGCAATTTCGTGCGATTATTATTCCGATTAATTAATGCGAATAATAAATCTTTGTTATTTCTATTGATTTTAAACGAATTGTGTTTTACTTGAAATGCCGGCGAACGCGTTACTCGCAACAATATTTTCTGAGCCAATAACGCCAAAATTGTTGATAGAGAAAGCAAGGTACTGGAGAGAGGTTGCTTTTTGTATCTCAGAACCGGCTTATATATTAAGCTGAAAATCGGTAGCTAAATTAATTCAAACAAAAAAAAAATCCGATTTTCATTGCTGTACGTAGATGAGGCGAAAAAATTATTCGTGATGATGGATTTGCATATGTTTTCACGAATTTCGTCATATGTTTTGGACCTGCTGAGGTATCGAATTATTTTACCTTTGTAAAATTTTTATAAAAACGCCTAGAAACCGTAATCAAGATTAATTGATTTTTAACCCCTAAGGGAGTGTAAAATTGGTTCTACGTTTCACGAATTCCGACATAACTCTTATGACTAATGAGATATCGCTTCGCTCTTACTTCTAACTACCCTAACTTTTATTGCTAAAAACGCAATTATAAGAATTCTTCGACATTCAACTCCAATGGGTGTAAACTGGCCGTGCTTGTTTTTACGAATTCCGTTAAATCG
This sequence comes from Beris morrisii, assembly GCA_951812415.1. Lineage (NCBI taxonomy): Eukaryota > Metazoa > Arthropoda > Insecta > Diptera > Stratiomyidae > Beris > Beris morrisii. The sequence goes on along the minus strand of OX638312.1, from coordinate 111,774,910 downwards.
TTTACGTCTAATCAGATATTAAATTAGCTTTTACTCCTATGGGTTTTATGTACAATTGCCCATTAAATCTCTAAGTGGGTGATGTACATTTACGAATTTCTACATATCTCTTATGTCTGATGATATATCGCGTTTATCGGACTTTCTGTATAATCACCTTAAGTCGGTTTCAGAATTGATGTTTTACGGTTGGCAGTGTCATAGGCACTTCTGTAGCACCCCCAATTCACCCGTTTCACGGACTTTAATCCAAAAATATTAAATTTTCCGCATATACTGTTTGCAGATTTAATAGTTGAACTTGAATTAGTGTAAACACTACTACTCAATAAATCGTGCAATCCGGATAACAACATTTTATACAAATTTCTTTCGAGGAAGAAGCGAAGTCGAGTTCGAAAGTCAGCAAAATTTTCAATGAAAATTTGCTAACAGTCTGGGGTCAACTTTATTATTTTTTCGGTAGAAGTCCAGAACGCGTTTAATGCGGAGATGCAGTAAAGGTTACTATGCAACTGACAAACTAAAAAATAACGTACCAAATAGCCTCCTGGTTATTCTTTAGGTTGTCAGTCGCATAGTAACCTACACCCTATCTCCGCATTAAACGCACTCCGGACTTCTATTAAAAAAATAAAATAAAGTTGCGCCCAGACGGTTGGCAGATTATTTATTTTTATACTTATTAATAGTCCTTTAGGGGTTGGATATCAAAAAAATTCTGATTTTAGAATATTAAATAGAACGCCCGTTAAAGTAAAAAAAAATCGATATCTCATTAGACCAAAGTGATATGTCAGAATTTATAAAAACGTATACAATCATTTTACACTCTCTTAAGGGTTGAATAACGTAAAATCCTGAAATTAATTTTTTTCATAATTTTAAAGTCCATAGAAGTAAACGCGAATTCGTTCTCATAAAACCTAAAGAATTTGTCGGAATTTGTGGAAGCTCCGCTAGGAGGTTAAGTATCAAAAATGCTTAAATCGATTTTTGCCTATTATATTTTAAGTCTTTAGAAGTGAAGGCGAGTACGACATTGCATTAGACCTAAGAAATATATCGGAATTCGTGAAAATATAAACAACTCCTTTCCACCACCTTAGCGTTTGGATATCGAAAAATTAAATAACCATGTTTTCATGAGCTTATATAAAGAGCTTACAGACGTCAAATTAATTTGATAACTCGACATGCCTAAAAAATATAACGAAATTCATGAAAATTTAAAAAAACAATTTTTTACGGACATTTTTTGTACTATACCTTTGATCGGTAATGAAAATATTAACTTTTTTTGCTTAAGGTGTTAGGCCACTATAGAGTTATCGAAAATAGATTTTTAAATTTACTTTAAATTGTCCCTTAGGACTTTAAAAATGATGTCCCAAAAGATTATGTCCGAAAAAAGTCTCTAAGGACTCGGTTTTCGAATTTTAGTACAAGGCCGCCTATAAAATTGTTCATGATTTTCTACTATTCAAAACTTAAAACGCGTTTATCTCAAAACTACATTTTTCTAGCTGGTCGGAAAATTAACTTAGACAATTTTCAAACCGATTCACCTGAAATTTTTAAAATATATTTAAAACTATATTGTCCATCAGAGTACGTAGGATTTTTTTTTATATTGCATAGTTCATTTGTAATTAACAATTTTCTGTCGATTTTTTAGGCAAATTTCACAATTTTCACTTTAGAAGTGCATCATTTGGCCAAACATGAATATATATCGAAAAAATCCTACGTACTCTTGTAGCTGTTGTTATATATAATCGAAAAAAAATCATTGGCTTATCATAATTCAAAAATTACAGGCGCTGTGTGTCCGACCGTGGACCCTGGAAAAACGGAGACGTCATCGCAAAAACGCCGCACAGCCGCCATTTTGAATTTAATCGCTTCAAAAAAATTACTGTACATAGTCAGTAATATGTAAACACCCATTTTTTTTTCTGAGAAAAAATCAACAAAAAGGTCTATTTTTTCAGCCTCTGGAGTGGCCTATCCCCTTAAATCACATCTCCAGTACATCTAAATATACTCGTAAATAATAAGTTTCAACTGTCTAACATAAGCTGCTTCTGAGGTGTTAAAAACCGCCCACACCCCGTACCTCACTACCCCTATAAAAATATTTTATTTTTAGCTTACCTCTACAGTGGTTCTACATAGCCGTCAATTGTTAGGTTCCTATTTTTTGCGAATTCAAGACATAAATATCAAAATTTTTTTATTTCCACAACCTCCTCCCTTACACATGCACCACAATTTTTTTTTTCTCTGCTAGGGGTGCACTAGAACTAACTCCTTTAAAAAATTTTAAGATTATATCTGGTATGTTTTTTGATGTAAATAAAAGTATTTTTTTGAAAAATTGCTATCCCCTGACTTCCGTGCTTCACCACCCCTCAACAATTTTTTAATTGATTGACTCTACATGTAATCCTAAGTACACAATCCAAATTTTATCTTTCTGGTAGAATCGGTTTGGAAGATATTGTAATCTAAAATTTTTCACCTCACCTCTTCACTTTCAAGGTTTAGTCCTTGTCTAGGCTCCTAGTATCGCTTATAATAAAGTTTCAATCTTCTGACTTCAACTGTTCAGGAGATATGGATTTTAGAATGTTTCGATCCCAGCTTTCGAGCGTTTCGAACGGATTTTTTTTCCTCCCACTCCCATACCTCTCAACCCCTATCAACCATTTTGGCAAATGGGTCCACTATCATAGTTCTACCTAAGATCCAAGTTTCAGCTTCCTAGCATTAGCAGTTTCTGAAATCCAGAATCCAAAATTTTTCGTTTAAAATGCACCTCTTCCCTCTCTCCTCACACCCCCACCCTCACAAAAGAAACCACTCGTAGGGGTTCACTCAAACTACCCACCAAAAAAATATCAACATAATATCTGAACGGGTTTGCGACTACATGCCTTCAAACGCTTTAGCGTACGTCGTACGGCGGACAGACGGACATTTATTTTTGTGGTTTACTAGTCTTAAAAAATAGTTTCAGGGTAGCAAATTTTTTGCGAAGTATTCATATACATTTTGTGTTTGCATCAAGAACATGATGCTATCATGACATAACCTTTAATGAAGTCATTTCATAGTGCCTGCCGGCGATCCAACAATCATAAAATCACCAACCTACACCACCTAACCAGTCAACGATTAGCCGTAAATAATAACTGCCACAACAGACGTTCGGTTTCGGTCAGTACGATTCGTCAATAGGACTTTCAGCAACTAGTTTCCCTGTAATATCCGGTGACCAGAAATGACAGTGCTACAGTAGTTACAGTTAGATCAGTGCCTTCATAATGATCGTACCGGCGTAGCATGCATCAGGTACATATTTTACGTAATATTACATCCGGTCAATTAAAGCCAAATCGAAACAACGAACTCGGTACACATACGCGGCGGACCTGCCACTGTGTTATAAAGCCTAAGTGAAACCCGGGGAAATCATAAAACGATCAAAATCCCGTGATTAGTTCGAAACGATCGGCGCTAGAACGAGTTTAATGTGCATAATCTTGCAACGATCGTTACTTACTCTTACTATGAGAGTATCAGTCAGTTTTTTCACATTAGGTCTGTCTCTGTATCATCGAGACGGTCCATTTGATTCATGCCGAAAGGCATTTGCATATGGGGAGCTAGCTGTCCTTCATCTTTCACCTGATTGTCCAGTAACCAAGTTATGACATAATAATAATGAGAAGCAATTACAGATTACAGTGCGTCTTTCAAGTGATCGAACCAGTTGCAAGATAATTTGTTTCTTCAATCTGCAATCACTAGAAGAACTTTGGTTTGCCAGCCAGACGGCAATTCTCCTTAGAGTCAGAGGAATCTACGAACCAGTCGGACCATATCTGACGGACCGAACGGTAGAAAAAATTATGGGAAATCATAATCGACGTGTAACAGATTTTTATAAATTTAAACAAGCGTCGATAGTTTTGACCACAATAAATAAAATCAATTTTGGCTTTTAAGTAGCCTCTGATGTCAACAGAATAAGCCATAGCTTGGGTTGGATTGGATTTAATAATGCCAAAGTACTTGAAGTCATAGGAATAAATGTGCCGATTACAAAAAAAATTTGACAATGATATAGGTCCTGGTCAAAGGATAGGCTATATTTCTGTGGTCACAGGGAATAACTTGGTAAGTCGAAAAATAGTAAAATGGGATAAGTGTACTGTGGTCATCTCCCCAAGCCTACACGCACTGTGAAAAAGTTATTGTTATATGTTATTTGGTAACTGAGATGTCAACATATTTCATTTTTTCACAAAAACTGGATTTATAGGAATAGTTCAATAGTGAAAATAGCAAAAAAGTGTTGCCCTGAATAGTTTCGTTTTTAGACTTACCTACTTATTCCCTGTGGCCACAGATTTATTCAAGCTTCATTCGGGGTAAAGTACAGCTTGTATATGAACTTCAGTTTAATTTTTTAATAAGATTGCCCTGATAACCAGAGTTTAGGCGTACCTTCTTCTATTTTCGATTTTTTACAAGTTCACATAAAAATTCAAATCGGTGCTATAACATCGACACCTCTCCTTTCTTTGCATTGCGCCGCCCTTGATCTCAAGCGACCATTTGGACCACGCCGAACCCACATTACCATGCGGTTTGAATTTTCGCTCCGGTATGCGATCACGCCTATCCTGTTGACTTAAAGATAGAATTATAGTGAACGCGACCCGCGCGCGTAAAGCGAAGCGACGCGATGGAAGCCAACTATAATAGATGTTAATGACTGTAGCCAGCTGTAGCGATATCGTATCGCTTCGCGCGCTTCGCTTCTATTGCCAATTTCCTGATTTGTTTGTGCGCGTAACGCAGTTTTTGACACGTTTACAAGTGAATTCACTGGCTTATCACCTTATCAGATGAATTTTTCGAATTTCCCTCAGTACTTTGAAGAAGTTAATACTACTTACAATTAGTAATACGAGTACGACACCAGAAGCGCTGAAACATTGCTTGCCAATCAGCTGTTTATGGATGAATACCAGAACAGATATGTCGTGCCAACGGCAACAATTACTCTAAATTTGTGGGGAACTATTGTGGATGATGGAGTTCGGACTGAATCCTGACTCATTGCGACCTTAGCCTATTGTGATTAACCTCTCTTATTTACAGCTCACTCAGGATGGTTCTATCAATGAATTTTAAAATGCTGTTGAGTGAGTTAAACATGAGTTCCAATGGTGTTAGGAAGTAATGTCTAATCAAGCTGAGTCATCTGTGACCAGTTTCCTGTACTTCTTTACATAATCTGCAAATGTCGTCTGAAAACAGTTCAATCGTACTTCACTGTTCCTGCCCAGTGGAGGTCAGCTTAGATTGTTGAATCTTAATAATACGATAGATATAAAATGCCCCTTCACGTAATACAAAATGCACCTTTCATAGCACATTAAAATTTTCCCACCACGAATGTGCACTTTCTGCACATTTTTTTATGTACAAAAATATAACGCGTGCTAAACTGCAGATCGAGCATATCCGATCAGCACAAATTTCTATTGAACTCCATGTACTCCAAGTACACCAAATTTCCGGCACGCTTCTTTGCCGTAATAGGATCCCAGTTCAAGACAACTTGAACTGTAGACAATTAAATTGTATTATTTGTGATTATCTAGCATTAAGCGATTTTTGTGGAATTAGCAATAATTTAGTATTTAAGTTTGTGGTAAATAAAATTTATCATCACTGTCAAGTTTGTTTTGATTCACAACGGGCAAGGAAAGGCCCTTGCTCTTAACATTTGGTGACCCCGACGTGATCAGGAGATCACGTCCTTCGTATAAAGTAACACTTTTTCTCTCTTCTAGTCCAGATGGAGCAGCTTATCCAGGAGCAGTCTACCTTAGGAAGGTAAATAGATGTCCTTATAGTCAACTACAGTAAGAACTCATCCACTCGGAAGACGGAGCAGTATTTAACCACCAAGCTCGCAAAATTGGAGACGGCATGGAGTACCTTCAGCAGAAATCACCAGTGTCTTCTCGATGGCGGTGCAGCAGATTCGAAGTACTTCACATCAAAGTACTTCGACAAGGTTAAAGAGGGGGTCCTAAAGGTAAAGGCCAGCATGGAGGAATGACTACGAAAATGGTGCGCAAACCATTCGGCACTACTTTCAACGATTCCCGACAAGGACATCGAACTCAATTTGGAAATAGATGACGAAGATCATGCTGAAATCAAGACGTTGGGTATTACGTGGTTACCTAAAACTGAGCAGTTCACAGCGAAAACGAACTGGTCGGAAGTGTCTAAAGTTAGAAAAAGAACCATATTAGCGGACATTGCACACATATTTGACCCGCTTGGCTTTGTGAATAGTACAGGCCAAAATTTTCCTCCAAGAGTTATGGAAATTAAAACTCGATTGAGATGCATCACTTCCCAATGAGCTGCATGGTTTTTCGGACTCATCGGAGAAAGCTTATGGAGCAGCCATTTATCTTCGATCAAGCATAATAATGCGCAAAATCTAAGGTCGCTCCAACTAAAATTTTTCCTTGCAGCGGCCAAAATCGCTGACGAATTATCGATAATAACGCCTAGGGTCCTGCATGTAGGTTGTTTTTGTAGTAGTCCATCACTAGCAAGCGGGTGAACGAATGCGTGCGCGGAAGTAGCTTGGGGTGTATGGCGTTATACTGCATGTGGGCTGCTTGAATTCTTCCTCCCACTCGGATAATCGTGTTGTGATCGACGAAATGAGTTAAGCTGACCAAACGATTCTGATTGCCTAGTTCATTTCCCTTTATCAGTTCCTTGAGTTCGTCCAATCCAACAGTCTTTCTGTTGCCGCAGCTGTTGGCATTCCACAGAAAAGTATTGGATCTGTGAATTTTAAGTCAGCTCCTTTTTTCGCTAACTGCGCCCAGGACCACTACCAATATAATCCTTTTGAGATTTATAAGCAATTCCACTCTAAGTAAAATCTAAAGGAAAATGTTTGAAGAGTAAGTAGTGCAGCTCTGTTATCAGAGAGAATGTAGATCTTGTGATTCTTGTATCCTCCTCTAATGCTTTTCCTGATACACAATTCAATTGCATGAAATTCTGCTTGGAGGATCGTATAACCACTATATACTCCTGCTCCAACTCCCTTATTTGTCTTGGAGCCATCTGTGTACCAGATAAGTGATCCTTTATCATATTCAGGTCTATGTGTTTCCCAGTCCTTGCGAGGTGGAAACACTACTTTGAATTGTATTTATATCTTTGCATAGAGATATAAATACTGGAGATGACAAGACGCCGTTTTTGTATGAAGCACTTTGAAGCATTTTGAAGCCAAATTAAATGTTTTTGTATGGAGCGTTTGATGCCAGGTGGCAGTGAAATGCAAATAGTAGCGTAGTATTCAAATGTGTGGTGTTTTTCGTGTTAAAGACCGGAGTATAATATAAGTGCAAGTGAGATGCTAATAGTAGCATTGTGTTAATTGTCGGACCTTTGCGAGAAATCGTCCGGCTTCAAAACAGGCGCTGCTCGTCATCTCCAATACATATATCTCTATGTATCTTGGTACAATGATATTATCCGAAAGCGGGATTGCGAGGTTTGTGAAGAGTGTTTCACAGGATGTATGTATGTATGTACAAAAGAAGCCAGGCTTATGACGTACCGACTTCCTACTTCTAAGGCTCGTAATGTACCGACTTCCAGCGTCTAAGGACACGGATACAAAGAAAACACTCTTCACAAACCTCGCAATCCCGCTTTCGGATAATATCATTGTACCAAGATACATAGAGATATATGTATTGGAGATGAAAAGATGAAAGATTTAAAAACACCTCAAATGCCGGAGTTGTTCGCATTGGCCCAGGCCAACCTTCGGAGTTTGCTTAGTTGGGTCTGAATAGTCACCTGTAAAGCCTTGTGCCACCATATAGAAGAAGCATACGTCTGGTCTGACTATTGCCGTGTACATTCAGGGAGTGATATTGGGTCTTACAAGAAGATTTCTACAGGACCAGAAAGAGATCCTAGATTTCTCGGTAGTGCCTTCAATTTACGCATTCCAGTTCATCTTAGCATCCAAGGTTACATCCAGATATATGACTTTGAGGGCTTACGTTTTTATGAGAGATTTGCTGGGGTCCTTTTCATGTGTGTAATCTTCTTACAGATTAATCCAGCCAGGGTGGCACGTTCGCTCAAACAAAGCATAATTAATCCAAGGGCTCTCTAATTTTCTCTTTCAAGATTTCGATCAGGTCGTCCAAGAAGAGTTTGCCTAGCGCACATAACTTCGGTATGCGAATAGCTGTTGAATAATGCTAGTAATAAAAAAGTATCTATCAGTTTATGTACTATTTGTAATATTACCAGTAATTGCGAGCAAAATTACCTGTCCATTTTCTGCAATCCTCCCAGATTCAATTAGCATAATATAAATATTATCTAACCCAAGAGCGAGTATTACGTCCACATAAAATATAGAAATTAACCGAAGGAAATACTTGGCAGCCACTTTGCAGTTTGTTGCAGCAACTCAGCTCTAAGCCCCGACGCCTGACAGCATAAATTGCACTCAATTAATTCAGCCGAATATGGCGGTCACCGGGCACGTTGTTGGTATCGCAAAAATCGCATCGGAGCGTTGACGTGCGGTGTCTAGACGCGCATGCAATTTCCAACCCCACATCCCCGCCCGAACGTTTTTCCTTCGTGCTCCCGGCTTCCTTTTCCTTGTGGACGTTTAGCAGAAAAATGCATTCGTCACGTCACGATTGCACGGGCGCATAAATCAATAGCGCGAAGGGAGCGCTTCGAATGGCTGTCGTCAAAGTTGTCTCCTTGTTGGTTCGGTTCGGTCAGGTCCCGGTCCCAGTTGTGCGGGACGGACGCAGGCGGGCGGAGCACCGAAAGGGTTCCATGGGTGGAGTTCTGTACGTTCCGATTGTTAACGCGAACGCGATTCCAATAAAAACCACGCCTGCTCCTTACCTAGTGCATTCCTATCACATTCACATCGCGAATTTCAAGTTGCCCGGTATTCCCGGCCTGGCGTTTTCTTGCATTTCAGATGGTTTCGTTTTCATTTTATTAATCGCCCACTGCATGTAATGTGAGCGGATAAGCGCAGGTGGTAGAGCGGACAAAATGAAATAAACGCGGGATGCCGAGGAAAAATCCTATGGAATTTCATATCAAGTCGCGTAGCACTTTATAATAAATTTAATGAAATCGATTTAATAGGAGCTATCAGTAACACAACACGTTGGTCGAAGGAAAAAACCATTACGATGGCAAAAATTTATACAATAAAAGCAGTTTTTATTTTTTTAATACAGAGGTACCAACATCCCAATCCTTAATTCCGAATTGATGAAGAGCCTGTCCAATACTTTCAAAAAGACGAAGACGCAATACCTTATTTATTGGAAAGTCAGGACATTGTGATGATTCATGATTCAAATTCCCACATCGCCATTCGTGATTCGAATTTCCAATCCGAAATTTCTCTTTTGAGCTATTGCCAACTTCACTCGATCGATTCCAGAATTCCAAAATATTTCCAATGAAATGTCAAAATATGGATTGAAATTTAAAAAGAGGCCTGAAAAGTTTTATGACAAAAAATTGATTCCTATTCTACAATTTCTAATTCATATTTTTCATTATCTTCCCTTTGTCATTTATGTCGAAGGAAATGCGCTACAGAAACTTCAACATTTTTATAGGATCAAGCTTTTTCACCAAATGGACAAATAGCGAACGTCCTGGAAGCTATAGCTAGGCAGTAAGTCATTTCTGCATTGGCGCCCAACGTAGGGCATGGTTTTTCTAGTTTTTCTAGTTTTAAGACCCAAGAAACACAAAATACCGAACTATGAAGGGACCCTATCGTATTGGCTAGATGGACTAGAATATTCATTGCATTATGCGTTTGTTACGGTGCTTGGAGTGAATAATTTGTTTAGTTCTGCTTAGTTTTTTAATCTTGCCCCGTTGCTTCCGTTGCTCTGTTGCTTCCGTTGCTCCCGCTATTCCCATTTCTTGTTGTTCAATTTTGAAAATGCAAGCGGTATACAGTCTTGCTTCCCGTTGCTCAACAAATATTATAGTTTCATCGTAATCGGATGAATAGTATAGAAACGCATACGAGACAAACAAACAAACATTCGTAGAAAAAAATTATCCATTTTCTGAGCTCCTAATCATAAAATTGCACACGAACCATCATAAAACAGTCTGCTGTTGAAAATTTGTATATATTGGAGGATTGTTTCAATTTCTACCAGTTGGAAATTTTTAATTTTACCATTTTTCAACAGGAACGCAAAAGTCATACACCGAAAACACACGAATTGCCGCTAAGCTATAATATATGAAATACTCGCAATTGCTGAACCAACTTGTGTACCGCCAACGGTAAAATGGTTTTACTAATTCAGAAACCTTCGCTGGTATACGCTCAACAAATCGCCAACGTTTCATCGCAATCGGATGAATGGTATAATGGAATGGAACGCATATGGGACAAATAAGCAAACAAACATTCGTAGATAGAAATTATCTATTTTCTAAGCTAATCCTAATCATAAAATTACACACGAACCGTCATACAACAGTCTGCTTTTGAAAATTTGTCTTTCTTGGAGGGTTGTTTTAATATCAACCAAATGAAGATTTCAAACCTTACCATTTGTCTACAGGATTGCATAACTCATACACCGAAAACACATGAACTGCCGCTAAACTATTGTAAAATGATTTTACTAATGCAAAAAACTTCGAGGGCGTGTCCCTCAACAAATCGCCAGAGTTTCATCGCAATCGGATGAATGGATTAGGAACGCATACAAGACTAACAAACAAACAAACATTCATTGCTATATATACAGACTAGTATAATAAGTCAAATAAATGACTTAAAATCCTTTTTATTAACAAAAATTTTAAATAAATTGATTGATTTCTAACACACAAAATTGAACGTAAAATTCAAGAAAAATCAAAACAAAGTTTAAAAATTTATGACTAAAAAAGGTTATTACTTGATGTGACCTCCTTTGGAAGCCTGTAAGCGACGTTGCATACTATAAGCCATTTTTTCTGTGACCGATTGTATTTTCATTATTTGCTTTTATTAGAAGTATTGTGATTGAACTGAAATTAAAAAAAAGGCTACTCTGAAATTGTGTATCTTCGCGTTTAAGGACTAGTATACCCTAAAATACCAAAAAAAGTCTATCTGCCCACCGTAAATACCATACGCAATACGCCGTATGCCGTACGCAAAATCCGTTGAAATATTGAGTTAAAACTTTTTTAGTAGGTACATTGCGTGACTTTTCGTGGAGTGAGGCTGTAAAGGGGAAAATGTGGGAGCGTTTTACATGAAAAATTTTAGTTTCTAGATCATAGAAACCAGGAAGCTGAAACTTGGAACTTATATTGAGGTATGATAGTCGAGCAATTTGCGAAACAATTTTCGATATGGGTTAAGAGGTCTTGAAGTGGGGGAAAAACGTTCCAAATAGCCTCCTGGTTATTTTTTAGGTTGTCAGTCGCATAGTAACCTACACCGCATCTCATCATTAAACACGTTTCGGACTTCTAAACATAAAATAATAAAGTTGCGCCCAGACTGTTGGCAGATTTTTACTTTATTATTTTTTAATAATAAAGTATTGTGATCGACCTGAAATTTCAAAAAAGTTTGCTACCCTGAAATTTTGTATTTACACGTTTTAGGACTAGTAGACCCCAAAAAAGCAAAAAAAAAAAAATGTCCGTCTGTACGCCGTACGCCGTCCGCCGTACGCCGTCCGCCGTACGCCGTACGCCGTACGCAAAATCGTTTGAAGGCGCGTAGCTCCCAAACCCGTTGAGATATTAAATTGAAATTTTTATGGTGGGTAGATTGGGTGAACCCCTACCACTGGTATATTTTTGAGGGGTGGGGTTACAAGGGGAGAGGAGAGGGGAGCGTTTTAAACGAAAAATTTTGGTTTCTAGATCTCAGGAACCACTTATGCTAGGAAGCTGAAACTTGGAACTTATGTAGTTCTATGAAAATGGACTCAATTGCAAAAAATTGGTCGATATTGGTTAAGGGGTGTGGAAGTGGGGGGGAAAACAATGAGTCTTTAACGCACGAAAGCCGGGATTGAAACATTCTAAAATCGATATCTCCTGAACCATTGATGTCAGAAGATTGAAACTTTTTTGTTGTCCTTAGGAATACTTCAAGATTAGACAAGGGCTAAACATTTTTAAAGGGGTGGTGGGGTGTGGGTGTGGGGGGTGAAAAATTTTGGATTACAATATCTTCCGATCCAATTACACCAGGAAAATAAAATTTAGTTTTTGTATATGGGATCACAAGAGGAGTCTACCGAAACTAAATTTTTTGAGGGGGGAGGTGGAGCACGAAAGTGGGGGGATAGCAATTTCTCAAAAAATGTAATTTTTATATCTCAGAAACCGTATCAGATATGATCTTGACACTTTTACAGGAGTTGGGGACGGTAAACTTCTAGTAGGAAAAAAAAAATTTGGTGATGTGGGTGTTGGGGGTGATGGTGAAAGGGGGTAGAAAAGAAAACATTCTGATTTTTATTTCTCGAAAACCATAATGAATAGAAAGCTAAAAATTTAGGATTATATAGAGCCACTCTGCAGACATCCTAGAAAAATAAAATTTTTCATAGGGGTATCAAGGTACGGGGGAGAGGGGTGGTTTTTTATATCTCAGAAACGGCTTATGCTAGAAAGTTGAAACTTAGTACGTATATGTAGATGTACTATTAGAGTAATTAAAGCAAAAAAAAAGTTCAGATTTTTATTGGCGTTCAGAGGTTGAGTAAAAAAAATGTCCGTGAATCCACATTTTCACAAATTTCGTTAAAACTTTTAGACATGTCGAGCTATCAAAGCAATTTTACTTCTATGGGCTATTTATATAAGCGCCTACTAACGATCTCCAAAATTGTTCGATATCCAAGGGGGGGGGGGGTGTAAAGTGGTTGTGTACATATTCACGAATTCTGATATATTCCTAAGGTATATTGAGATTTGGAGTTCACGTTTACTTCTATAAAAGAAAAACCCGATTTAAGTATTTTTACGTATTAAACCCCCTGGGGGTATTGTTAAAGATTTCACTGATTCCGAAAATCTCTTAGGTTTAATGTGATCGAATTCGCTTTTACTACTTTGAATTATTCTATTGATAAAAAAATACGTAAATAAATAAAAAAAATCGGCCAACAGTCTGGGCGCAACTTTATTATTTTATGGGTAGAAGTCCGAAACGTGTTTGATGATGAGATACGGTGTTGGGTACTATGCGACTGACAACCTAAAAAATAACCAGGAAGCTATTTGGAACGTTATTTTTTAGGTTGCCAGTCGCATAGTACCCAACACCGTATCTCATCATCAAACACGTTTCGGACTTCTACCCATAAAATAATAAAGTTGCGCCCAGACTGTTGGCCGATTTTTTTATTTATTTACGTATTTTTTTTATCAATGGAATAATTCATAGTAGTAAAAGCGAATTCGATCACATTAAACCTAAAAGATTTTCGGAATCAGTGAAAACTTGAACAATACCACCAGGGGTTTTAATTGAGAAAAATACTTAATTCGGTTTTTCCCCGACTACGTTTAAAGCTTATAGAGGTAAAAGTGAATTCAAAATCTCAATATACCTTAGAAATATATCAGAATTCGTGAATATGTACACAACCACTTTACACCCCCTCAGGGGTTGGATATCGACAAATTTTGAAGATCGTTACCAGGCGTTTATATAAATAGCCCGCAGAAGTAAAATTGCTTTGATAGCTCGACATATCTAAAAGTTTTAACGAAATTCGTAAAAATGTGAATTCACGGACATTTTTTTTACTCAACCTCTGAACGCCAATAAAAATCTGAACTTTTTTTTTGCTTTAATTACTCTAATAGTACATCTACATATACGTACTAAGTTTCAACTTTCTAGCATAAGGCGTTTCTGAGATATAAAAAACCACCCCTCTCCCCCGTAGCTTGATACCCATATCAAAAAATATGGATGTCTCCATAGTGGCTCTATATAATTCTAAATTGTTAGCTTTCTATTCATTATGGTTTTCGAGAAATAAAAATCAGAATGTTTTCCTTTCTACCCCCTTTCACCATCACCCCCAACACCCACACCACCAAAATTTTTTTCCCGACTAGAAGTTTACCGACCCCAACTTCTGTAAAATTTTCAAGATCATATCTGATACGGTTTCTGAGATATAAAAATTAAATTTTTTGAAAAATTGCTATTCCCCCACTTTCGTGCTCCATCTCCCCCCTCAAAAAATTTAGTTTCGGTAGACTCCTCTTGTGATCCCATATACAGAAACTAAATTTTATCTTTTTGGTATAATTGGTTCGGAAGATATTGTAATCCAAAGTTTTTCACCCCCCACCCCCACACCCCACCACCTCTCTTAAAAATGTTAGCCCTTGTCTTATTTTGAAGTATTCCTAAGGACAACAAAAAAGTTTCAATCTTCTGACATCAATTGTTCAGGAGATATCGATTTTAGAATGTTTCAATCCCGGCTTTCGTGCGTTAAAGACTCATTGTTTCCCCCTCCACTTCCACACCCCTTAACCAATATCGACCATTTTTTTGCAAATGAGTCTATTATCATAGTACTACATAAGTTCCAAGTTTCAGCCTCCTAGCGTAAGTGGTTCCTGAGATCTAGAAACCAAAATTTTTCGTCTAAAACGCTCCCCTCTCCTCTCCCCTTGTACCCCAACCCCTCAAAAATATACCAGGCGTAGGGGTTCACCCAATCTACCCACCATAAAAATTTCAATTTAATATCTCAACGAGTTTGGGAGCTACGCGTCTTCAAACGATTTTGCGTACGGCGTACGGCGGACGGCGGACGGCGTACGGCGGACGGCGGACGGCGTACGGCGTACGGCGTCTACGGCGGACAGACGGACATTTTTTTTTTTTGCTTTTTTGGGGTTTACCAGTCCTAAAACGTGTAAATACAAAATTTTAGGGTAGCAAACTTTTTTGAAATTTCAGGTCGATCACAATGCTTTATTATTAAAAAATAATAAAGTAAAATAAGCAAACAAATAAAAAATCTGACAAAAGTCTGAGCGCAACATTATAACTTATTGGGGAAAAGTCCGGAACGCGTTTAATGCTGTGATGCGGTGTACTATGTATTGTGTTACTATGGGACCGACAACCTGAAGAATAACCAAAAGGCTATTTCGAACACACTTTTTTTAGGTTGTCAGTCGCACAGTAACCTACACCTCTATCTCAGCATAAAACACGCTCCGGAAAAAAAATAATAAAGTATCGCCCAGACTGCTTGCTGATACTGTTACTGTTCACTTTCTTAAAAGACATAGCCTAAATTCATATTCGAACACAGCCTGATTTAAATATATATTTTAGTTACGAACATTTATATTTTAATAAGAGTATCAATAGTTTTTTGTTAAAAACAGTTTAAAACTACTAAATTCTATCTTATCATTTTTATATGTTTTTAACATTTACTGAACATTGCACATACACCACAGAATATGCGAGAAAGCTTTCGATTCAATACGTGTAGTATATAAGCACGACAAAGTTTGCAGCGAAAGACAGTTCCTACTATGGTGAAGCGAAACTACGATCAGTTTCTACGCGAAAGTATTTGTAAATGGATTCGGATTAGTAGGATTAATCGCGCAGTGATTAAGTGGTATGTAATATCGGGCATATTAAATACGAATTATAATAATATCAATATTAAACGAATTGTGTTTTACTTGCGTCCTTTAGTCGAAGAGAAAACTCTAGTGGAAATTTCGTACAAATTGGAAGAGTACCATTGGGATGAAGGCCTTGTGTAATTCACCGACCAACTTCTGACTTCCATTTATTATTTGTATCCATGTTTGCAGGTCGTGTGCATTAAGACGGACTACACAGAAAATCCACAAGGAATTATGACCAGCCAGACAGCTCTAATAAATTTGAAAGGGAATACGTTGCGAGTTTCTCGAGACCTTCTAAATTTTGCAACAAACCAATTTGCTAAATTGGCTCTAATACCCGAGTCGTTTTTGTGCTGTTCATCTTTCGTTTTCGACCTTTGCATAAATTCAAGATGTGGTCAGTCTTGTTGATGTTTTGTTCACCCATTCAGCATTTCGGAATTAGCTGAAATTTATTGTGTGACACAAATGTCGTTCGGCCGACAAGCCGAATCCTTGGATATCCTTCGCCCCGATGCGATAAATAACAAAATAGGCAAATGGGGACGACGCTGCCGTTCGTACCGCTTTACAACTGGATCCGAAACCTATTTAGCTTTTGGTCGTTGTGCGGTCATTCCCGTTCCGAAATTTCCGCCATAAATTATTTTCTCGATGCCCCCGAAAGATGTTTTTTTCGGGTGTAGACACATCAAATTAAGATGAATGCGAAGACAATGACGCGAACCGTAACATCGAGAGGCTAATTGAATGGTCAATGCCTTGGTTGAGTTTTCATTTCCATCAAGAAATGGTCCAGCCATCGTTGCAGCATTTAAGCGGCTTGATGATTGTCTAAGACCATCGGCAACCAGATCAAATTTCCGTCACGAATTGTAAAAGCCGGGCTTCACTTTGTACGTACTACACTCATCAATGGTGTGGCGAATTGCGCGCGGTTCATTCATGCTTCAAGAAATTGATGCTCAATGTCTTAATGGTGGCCGTACAGAAGTCGCTCATTTGTCTGCACAGTGCGGAATAAGAAAGCCGTAGAAGACGCCTTGCATATACAGCATACGGCCGTGATGAGCTGCTTCTGGGGCTCATCGAGGAAATTATCGGCACCTTTAGTCATGTCATGCTGGATTACACGCTTGAGTAAGACCTCGTACCGAATCATCATCTTATGATTGTGCTCGTTTCATGTTTGTTTTCATGCACCAAATTACCTTTATACCCGCAGTTTTATTATTGTTTCGCATATCGGACGTTTCTTGCCCCGTCATCTCTTACACGCTCCGATAGAACTTTATCGAATTTGGAATAAAAGAAAGCACCTTTCAGGTACACGCAGATTCAATTTGCTGGTGTGAACAAAGCAACGTTTCAAATCGCCTTTGATCGTTTTTAATTTGCGAAAATTAATTGTCTTGGTGAGGTGGAAAACGGTTAATGGACGGCCATGTGGGTCTCTGATGGCTACACTGATCCCCTACTGACCATATTCATTGCTTGAATTCTCTTTCCTTGAATTGATTTTTTAAAAGTAGAAATCAAAACAGTCCGCCAGCAGTCTGGGCACAACTTTATTATTTTCTGGGTAGAAGCTCGGAATATTTAAGGGGAGCAAACCCTTTACAATTTTCAAAAAAAAAGATTTTTTTACATATTTCGAAAATATATAGCGTAACGTACGTTGTCCAAGAAATTGGGTCAGTTTGGATCGAAAGTATGTCTTGTGCGATTGATTTTTCAAAGCCAAAATGCCAAATTATACAAAAGGAACGCGAGGTATTGAAACGTTAAACGCTATTATCTCGAAACTGCATCTTCAAAAACTGCTCGTGTTGTAGCTCAAAAAGTTATAGATTGATTTGGCTGATTTTTTGTGAGCTTTCTGTCTATATAAATATCGGAAGGATATACCTAAAGTTTTGAGGAGATCGCGTTAATAAACCACTTTTTTGGGGTAAAAACTGTAATAGTCGAAAATTGAACATTTGCTTGAAAAGCCTCATATCTTTTTTGTCTTATGCTTTTTTTATAATTTTATAGGTATATCCTTCCCATTCATCTGTCAGTATTCGAAAAATGTTTTGGTTTTCAGTTTAAGATCAATAGAAAATTGGGCGCAACTTTATTATTTTATGGGTAGAAGTCCGAAACGTGTTTAATGATGAGATACGGTGTTGGGTACTATGCGACTGACAACCTAAAAAATAACGTTCCAAATAGCCTCCTGGTTATTTTTGAGGTTGTCAGTCGCATAGTACCCAACACCGTATCTCATCATTAAACACGTTTCGGACTTCTACCCATAAAATAATAAAGTTGCGCCCAGACTGTTGGCCGATTTTTTTTATTTACTTACGTATTTTTTTATCAATAGAAAAATTCACAGTAGTAAAAGCGAATTCGATCACATTAAACCTAAGAGATTTTCGGAATCAGTGAAAACTTGAACAATACCCCCAGGGGGCTTAGTTGAGAAAAATACTTAAATCGGTTTTTCCCCGACTATGTTTAAAGCTTATAGAAGTAAAAGTGAATTCCAAATCTCAATATACCTTAGAAATATATCAGAATTCGTGAATATGTACACAACCACTTTACACCCCCTTAGGGGTTGGATATCGAAAAATTTTGAAACGCCTAGTAACCGCTTATATAAATAGCCCGCAGAAGTAAAATTGCTTTGATAGCTCGACATGTCTAAAAGTTTTAACGAAGTTTGTGAAAATGTAGATTCACGGACATTTTTTTTACTCAACCTCTAAACGCCAATAAAAATCTGAACTTTTTTTTTCCTTTAATTACTCTAATAATACATCTACATATACGTACTAAGTTTCAACTTTCTAGCATAAGCCGTTTCTGAGATATAAAAAACCACCTCTCTCCCCCGTACCTTGACACCCCTATCAAAAATTTTATTTTTCTAGGATGTCTCCATAGTGGCTCTATATAATCCTAAATTGTTAGCTTTCTATTCATTATGGTTTTCGAGAAATAAAAATCAGAATGTTTTCTTTTCTACCCCCTTTCACCATCAACCCCCAACACCCACACCCCCAACATTTTTTTCCCTATTAGAAGTTTACCGACCCCAACTCCTGTAAAATTTTCAAGATCATATCTGATACGGTTTCTGAGATATAAAAATTACATTTTTTGAAAAATTGTTGTCCCCCCACTTTCGTGATCCACCTCCCCCCTCAAAAAATTTAGTTTCGGTAGACTCCTCTTCTGATCCCATATACAGAAACTAAATTTTATTTTCCTGGTGTAATTGGTTCCGAAGATATTGTAATCCAAAGTTTTTCACCCCCCACCCCCACACCCCACCACCCCTCTTAAAAATGTTAGCCCTTGTCTAATCTTGAAGTATCCTTAAGGACAACAACAAAGTTTCAATCTTCTGACATCAATAGTTCAGGAGATATGGATTTTAGAATGTTTCAATCCCGTCTTTCATGCGTTAAAGACTCATTGTTTCCCCCCCCCCCCCCACTTCCACACCCCTTAACCAAGATCGACCATTTTTTTGCAATTGAGTCCATTATCATAGTACTATATAAGTTCCAAGTTTCAGCCTCCTAGCATAAGTGGTTCCTGAGATCTAGAAACCAAAATTTTTCGTCTAAAACGCTCCCCTCTCCTCTCCCCTTGCACCCCCACCCCTCGAAAATATACCAGTTGTAGGGGTTCACCCAATCTACCCACCATAAAAATTTCAATTTAATATCTCAACGGGTTTAGGAGCTACGCGCCTTCAAACGATTTTGCGTACGGCGTACGGCGTCTACGGCGGACAGACGGACATTTTTTTTTTTTTTGCTTTTTTGGTGTTTACTAGTCCTAAAACGTGTAAATACAAAATTTCAGGGTAGCAAACTTTTTTGAAATTTCAGGTCGATCACAATACTTTATTATTAAAAAATAATAAAGTAAAATATGACAAATGTAGCACTTTTCTATGTCTTGCAAAAGACGCCTAAAGGAATACCCTATAAAGACGCCATTTTGTTTTGTAAAACAAAAAAAAAATTATTTTAACAGTTGAAAGTTGTAATAATATCACACTCAGAGAAAAATCCTATAAGTTTAGCCCGATTTATTATTATTTCAATAGTTTCCTCCTATTAATTTTAGTCAATAGGATAAACAACATTAATACAGGGTCCGGCAGTGAAACCTGACGGTTTTTGAACGTGGGTAGTGGGTGGTGGGGGGATCTCAGGTGGTGGGGGTCGGTCTCATTCCCTTCTCCTGATGTGGAAGTTTAGTTACAATGGAGCGTTGGACCAGTGAACACCGTGCCTTTGTCGTCGAGACGTTCTTCAGAAATAACGATTCTGTGACCCTAACACAACGGAAATTTCGTTTACGTTTTAATGTTCCTCCTCGTGGGCCGATTCTATCTCGGAACACTATTCTTTTGTGGGTTCGGAACTTTCGCAATACAGCTTTCGGAACAACATTGTTAAGAGGGGGCAAGGTCACCTGCAAACATCGAGGCTGTACGAGTTGCTTTTGAACGGAGTCACCGGCGATCAGCTATTCGTCATGCTCAGGCTTTAGGGATGTCCGATAGGACTGTTCGGCGGATACTTCCAGAAGACTTCAATTTTCACCCGTACAAAATTGCTGTAGTTCAAGAATTACAGCTTCAAGATTTCTCAAGAAGATTAGCTTTTGCAGAAACAATGTTGGGGATGATGAATGAAGACCCTGAAATGATTGTGATGACCTCAGACGAATCTCACTTCCACCTTAACGGTTTCGTTAATAAAGAAAACTCCGTTATTGGGCCCCACATAACCCACAACAGTTACATCAACGGCCCCTTCACAGCCCAAAGGTAGCCGTCTGGGCTGGAGTCTGTAAGACAGCTGTGATAGGGCCCCATTTTTTTGAGGAAAGTGGCCGTACTGTGACGGTTAATTCCGAGCGCTAGCTGACGATGATCACTGAGTTCTTCCTCCCTGAGTTACGTCGCTGCCAAATCCCTCTTAGGAGGGGTTAGTTTCAGCAGGATGGAGCGACTGCGCCCACTTCACGTGCGTCTATGGCCCAGCTAAGAAGATTATTTCCCGGTAGATTGATCTCACTCCGAGGTGGCCAACACGTTCTCCAGATTTATCTCCGTGTGATTTTTATCTGTAGGCTTACCTCAAGGGAAAAGTGTACCTTGATAAACCTAGAAATTTGTCAGAACTGCAAGCGAATATTCAGCGGGAAATGCGTGCGATCCCGCGCCAAACCTTGAAAAGGTTGATGACTAACAGACTTGAGCAGTGCAGAGAAAATGGAGGTCATCATTTGAGTGATGTTGTTTTTGCTTCATAATGCTTTTTCGAATTTTTTTTTATACATCTTAAACTTCCAGTCTTTCTTTTTTAAATAAAAAAAATTATAACAAAATATCTTGAATACATATTGAATTATTCCATTTCAAAAGCCGTCAGGTTTCACTGCCGGACTCTGTATAATAACTGACAAAGTATTATATTAATGGTAATATTCTCAAATTATTTTAATAGTTTTACCATTTCATAATAATAGTATACCATGTAAATCTTTAAGCGGACATGCTATTGTTTTAAACGTTGCTCATATTAATTTAATGGGACAAACCACGTTTGAGATTAATAGGATGGACCATAAAAAGAAAAGGACAATCATATTACAACAACTAGAAAATTTACTATGATACTATTGCTTTATTGTTTTTAATTGACTAATGTTATTATAATAAGAATATTATCTGATTAATTTAATAGTACACCACATAAATCTGAAATCGTATGAACAATGGTCTTAAAAGCTGTACCTACATACTCGTATTAATTTAATATGACGGATCACATTGAAAAAGAATGTGAGTAAACATAAAAATAAACATAAATAATGTGGAATATCTAATTAATATCCAAGTTGTTGCCGTGTAGATACCTGAAAATTCGAAATAATGAATTGTTTTTTAATTTAAAATATTGTTTATTCGTTATGTATGTATATATAATGAAAATTATTATTTTATTCTTACAGTTTTCCAATAAAAATGAAATAAAACAAACTTAATTATTTAAATGTATTCCAGGCTTTATTTTAACTATAGTACAAGTTTTTAATGTTTTTTAAGTCCAAATACTTTTTTTCCATTATTTAAAAGATGTATGTGAATTGGAGGACCGTCAAGCCCAAGAACAAAGTGTTCATATTAAGAGAACTTAGCGTTGAAAAGAAGGAAATTGATGTCTGTCCTATTGATTCAATAGTATGATCACATTAATTTAATATCAAGTACATATGAATGGCATTGGTCCAATGGGATGATCACATTAAGTTACTAATGTATATATACGAATTATTTCAGACGAAAACAAGGGAGAATATAAACATGGCATGTATTTATTTATTACTAACACTATAATTTTAATCTTACGATCTATTAAAATAATGGTTAAAAATTATTAAAATAATGGTATACTACATTTAACGAATCGGATATTTAATCTTAATACCATAAATTTAATTCTTCTTGTACTATTAATAAATGACTGTAGTATAGTATCAGAATAATAGTGTAACCATATAAAATAATAGGGAAATGGGATTTAAGTCAATGGTATTTAAATTTTTATCCACAATTTGTACATTTTCAAAATAAACAATGTATTCCTATCAAAATGAAAGATATAAAAAGCTAGAAAACCATTGTTTTAATAAGAAAAATTTACTGTTTTATGAACTAGTAAATTAATGGATGTACTATTAACAATTTAATTGGATATTTTTCTCTGAGTGCATGTACATTTTTTAAAATGATGCGATTATGTTATCACCATAAAAAAATTCATGAAAAATGACTCATTTTCGGGCGTCTAAAGGGTTTGCTCCCCTTAATGCTGAGATGCGGGGCAGGGATGCGACTGACAACCTCAAGAATAACAAGGAGGCTGTCTGAAACATTACTTTAGGTGAAATATTGACATAATTCAGAGCCCTATTCCGAGATTGTGACCTTTCACAGGTCACAACCTGCTATGACTAAAGCATTGTGACTGCGCTTGTAATTCTCAAAACTTTTTTGAAATTCGATCGCTAAGGGGGTCTCAAGTGGTTGTATACCTACATTTTCACGAATTAAGCCATATCAGGTGTGATTAGATATTGAATGACTTTTTACTTCCACAGGCTTTTTGTATATTCGTCTAAAATTCATATTCTGAGGTTTTTTCCTTCTCTACCCCGTAGAGGGTATGAAATAGTACACGTTTTCACGAATTTCGTCATATTTCTTAGAAGTGAAAAGACATCGAATTGGTTTTCACTTCTTCGGGCTTTCTTTGTAATCATCTAAAAAAAATAGATATTCAACCCCAAGGGGGTGTAAGGAGCTGGCATACGTTTTCAATTTCGACACATTTCTTTTACCGCGTCCTGGAGTACGACCAGGGCCGCCCTAAGATATTCGGCGCCCGTGGGCTACTAAAAATAATGCGCTATATAATAATGATTGAGCAAATATAGGGGTATCTAGTATTACTATCAATGGAGCAAAAAAGGAGATTTTTAACGAAATTATAGAGAAAACTGCCAATTCTCTTTTTTCGCTCCAAATGGATGAAAATGGGATTACGAAAATCATTTTTGAGTTATCATTTTTTCAGGAAAGTTATTAATATATTGTTTTAAATCGTCATTCAGTTCCAGAATTTCCATCGAACGCGGCGATTCTATCACGCAGTCGCAATTTAAAAATATCTGATTTGAACTAATAAATTTGTGTTTGGTTTCAGTTTTTTCTGTCTTTTGAAAAGTGGTATAAGGACATTGTTTGTGGTGTAAAATCTTGGCATTATCGTCCTATATAGTGGTTTTACGCCATAAATGCGATTAGGGCTTTTTTTTAATTGAATGTAGGAAATCGTGTCAATTTTCACATTTAGGATGTCTATAGCGAAACATCCTGTGTTACTTAGTGCTTCCTGGAAGTTAAAATAAAATGTATTTTAATGAATATTTCACTATACATAGTTAGTTCCGGAAATAATCTAAAAGTGGTTTGCGAGATTTTTTTCAGTTTAGTGAGAACTGAACACCACAAAAATAAAAAGTTTGTTTGGCTACTCCTTCGGGTAGCTACCATACAAAAAGTCCTTATGATATGTGTTTAAGAATATTAACCAATAACTTCGGAACACCTTAAGCTGCGACTATACAATTTTGTATACGTTGGTTTTTCAAACGTTGTAGTTAAATGAATGAATATCAAAGTTCCCACGAGTCCTTTGAGTAGATGCCATATGAAAATCCTGTAAAAATGTCTTCACTCATATTACTGCACTCACTATATCTCAAGAAATCGTTCAGCAACAAATTCGGAATTTTGTACAAATTAGTTTTGAGTGGAGTTCAAGTTAATTCCACTGCACTTAGATTGCAGATCAGATTGCAATGAAAAAAAGGAGAAGAAGAAAAGAAGAGCAAAGCGAGGTGGTCTAGCATCTCTAAAGAAGTGCGAGAGAACTCGTTTTATGCACCCTTACAACAGTTTTTCAATAATTTCTTGGGAGTTACAATGGTGATCTGATTTCAGCAGATATGCTCTTGCAAATAGGAGGTCAAATGGAGGAGAAAACGAGGTCTTCGAACCTCCCTGAAAAGTACTCCAGGATTAATCACGAGACATGTATTAGTTTGGCGAGTAGGTACTCCAGAATTAGGCAAATGAGAGACCTCGGTTTAAGTATATAGAAGTATTTTTAAATGATTTCTTAAGAGACAATGGATCCGATTTGGGGGGACATACTCTTGCAAAAAGGAGGTAAAATGGAAATTCATTTTTATAATAAGTATTCTACTAACGATATAATTTTTCTGTAAAACAACCCCCCCCCCCCCCCCCGAAAATAATTTTCTGCGTACGCGCCTGACCGTGTTGTAGGTTGTTTCGTAGCGCCTGTTTAATTTAGAACAGTTTAATTGGCTATCTATTGTGAATAGAAATAACTAATAGCTAAATAACTAATAATAACTAAAAAATAATTTATTATTAAAATAACAAAGTAATATAACATCAATAAAATTTTCCGCCCCAAAAGGCTTGCGTCCCGGAGCTGTAGACCATTTAGCCCTGTGGTTAGGGTGGCCCTGAGTATGACTTAATTACGTTATTCATGTGTTAAATGTGGCAGTGGCATAAGCATTCTATTGCACCACCAATTTAACCGCTTCTCGAACTTTGGCCCGAAAAATAAAAAGTTTCTCCTCATATGGTCACAAAATTATTTAAGTAGTATTACTGATTCAGAAGTTTTTGACTTAAATAAAGACTTATCCCGAAAATGGTACGAAAACAAGAAAGATATGACCCGCATCTAAATTTAGAGCAATATACCCTGTATGCATGCAAGTTTCAACTTTATAGCATGAACCGTCCTTCAAATATGCCGTAAACTTCGGCTAAGGGCTCTGCGTACCAACAGTGAAAATTAGAGAACATTATCTCGAAGGGAAGAAACCTACCAGTTACATTTTTCCATTTTCAGGGTCTAACGTGTAAAATGTAAATCTGATTAATTAATTTATTAATCTGTAACAATTTTTTTGTATACAAACTGGAGGACTATATCACACGGCATTATACAGATCCGTTGACAAAACTGCGCAATAAGAAGAAAGAACAGGTGATCCTTTAACTCAACAAATTAATCCCATAAATAACAGCAACGAAAACATGAATGAAGTTGTAAAACAACTCCAGGCTTCCCAGTCTATCCTACCTGGCCCACCCCTTATTTTCTTTAAAGTGCTAGTAGAAAGAAAATGAATGTAACATATTAATCAAATTTGACTAAGAATTGAAATAAATCCTTTTGTGCGCTAATTACTGCCACTGCATTGATTCGGAAGAGGAGCTCTGAACGACGTCTTATAAGCCGCCATAAAGATCAATGGAAAGATGAAGAAGGTGAACGGTGCCTAAGAACAACTCATCACTAAACAGAAGTAAAAAAACCGCCCCATAAAATACTTCCCAGTCATTTCCTTACCGTTCGAAGATGAAGATTCAAAAGTCCGGAACAGAAAAAGAAAAACCCTCTAGGTGCTTCCCAATCCCAAATATTCAAGTGCTTCCCATCTGCGTCTTTGAAAGATAAAATCCTTGAAATAGAGGCAAACGACTTAATAGGCATGGCTCTGATTCGAAAACGAAATCCAAAGGTAAAAGACAGGTAAACACCGGACTGAAAGGTAATTTCGCTACTACGTCGTAATTACAACGTCCTTGGTACTGCCGCACGGTTTAAGGAATTCTTTCAAACAAACCTCAACCGAATAATCCGCAAATGAGAAGAAAACGCTCGGTCGTATGTAGAAAAGGTGCACCTCCGAACAACTTTTAACGATTTTAAATATTTATGCGCCTTAATTAGATACAATTGGCTTCGATATACCTGTGTCGTATTATGTTTCTCTAATTACACCCCTCCACATTGGAATTAATTATAATCCCAGGAGCGACTGGGAGCTAATATACTAAGCCATGTACATCTCCTTCGAAACGGCTTCGAGATCACCATCCTTCGACGTTGGCAATGATAAAGTTTCGTTTTGAGATCGAAAGGGCGGCCTTTATGCCTACCTGTCGGTCATATTTTGCAGGTTTTATTGGACAACTCCAATCAGCACATCGTCATCACTTAAAATGCAGGAAAAGATTTGATGGCTTGTTGGAAAGGATCCGACATTTATTGTAGTTACCTGAGAAACCAACCGGTAGAAGATGATTTCTTGCTTACCTGTATTCTTCCATGTTGGCGGGTTAAGGGCTTCATTTGCTGCTGACTGCAGAAATTGACTCTTTAAATTGATATTTCCTAGTTTGTTACCTACTTAAGTACACTCTTAAGGGTCTCGAGAAAATTGTTTTTCACACCAACCAAAAATTGAGCAGCAGTAATATTCAAACACAATACGTCATATGAGTACTTACGTATATGCAACATTACGTACAATTCACTGTTAGTTCAGGTGTGCAAAATAAAAATCTTCGTTCTTTCAATTGACATAAGCTGTGACTGTTAAAATTTCGAGACCAAACCTCTAGTGGATGGAGACTACTAGTCCTAAAACGCACAAATACAAAATTTATGTCTAAACATTTTTTTCAATAATTTTATAAAAATTAATAAACTGAAAATAATACCCTAAACCGTTTTTTGTGGTTATTTCGTTTTCATCGCACTTTGGAGGGAAACTATGTCAAAGCCGCAGAGATAGATTTTTGTACGCATATTTTTTTTCATTTTTCAAAAAAGTGAATTTTTTTTAAAAAATGTACAATTTGGCCACTCGTCAAAAATTCTGATAATGAAATTGATAGAAAATCTAATTGCCTACAAAATTAATTTTTATCGCAGGTCATAGGACATATGTTTCTCACCGAAAGAAATATCATTATTTGAATCAAGTATGATACATTGTTAAGTAACAATTAGCCTAAAATGTTCATATCAAATACAAACATTGTTAAACTAAATAAGATTACGTATTTAAATCAACTAATGAAGCATTGTTAATAGCAAAATTTTTAAATATCACGAAAATTGATTGATTTTAACATATATGTATGCGATTGTTTCAAATATGATTTTGTTTTAGTTATTGTCAGAATAATTGTTAAGCAACAAGAAATATGTTCAGTTGAATAATACTCCTGCTTACCACGTTTAAACTTGATCTTACACGAAAACTATTAACTGATATAATAAAATATTTGAAAATGGCAGTGTCCGTGATAGGCCAAGCAAATATTCATTGTATGCTAAATGACAAAACTGTTAGTTTTGCAGCATAAATCATGAACCATTTTCATTCAATTATCTACAATTGCAGTTTAAAGATGTGAATTTTAAATTGTTGCTGCAAATTTTTGTAAAAAGTTTGAGTTGTTAGTATACATTAACTTAAAGGTTAGTGAATTTTTGCTTCAATAGTTTTTACCTAATGTGTAGTATATTGATATAGCCTCATTGGTAATTCATTTTTACTTTACTATTTTTTAATAATAAAGTATTGTGATCGACCAAAATTTTTAAAAAATTTGCTACCCTGAAATTTTGTATTTTCACGTTTTAGGATTAGTAAACCCCAAAAAAGCAAAAAAAAATGTCCGTCTGTCCGCCGTATGCCGTCCGCCATCCGACATCCGCCGTACGCAAAATCATTTGAAGGCGCGTATCTCCCAAACCCGTTGATATATTAAGATGAAATTTTTAGGGTGGGCCCCTACGAATGGTAGCTTTTGAGGTGGTGGGGTATGAGGGGAGGAGAGGGGAGCGTTTTAGCGTTTTTTTGGTTTCTAGATCTCAGGAACCACTTATGCTAGGAGGCTGAAACTTGGAACTTATGTAGTACTATGATAGTGGACTCATTTGCAAAAAAATTGTCGATAGGGGTTGTGAGGTGTGGAAGTGGGGGGGGGGGAAACAATGAGTCCGAAACGCTTAAAAGCCGGGATTAAAACTTTCTAAGATCCAGATCTCCTGAACAATTGATGTCAGAAGATTGAAACTATGTGGATGCCATTAGGGATACTTCAACATTAGATAAGGGCTAAAATTTTTAAGGTGGGTGTAGGGGTTGTGGGTGAACAAATTTGGATTACAATATCTTCCGAACCAATTATACCAGGAAGATAAAATTTAGTTTCTGTATACGCATTCACAAGAGGAGTCTACTGAAAGTAAACTCTTTGAGGGGGAGGTGGAGCACAAAAGTGAAGGGGGGGGCAGCAATTTCTCAAAAAATTTCATTTTTATATTTCAGAAACCGTATCAGATTGATTGGTGGACCTCTAGTAGGGAAAAAAATTTTGGGGTGTGGGTGTTGGGGGTGATGGTCAAAGAGGGTAGAAAGGAAAAAATTCTGATTTTCATTTCTCGAAAACCGTAATGAATAGAAACCTAAAAATTTAGGATTATATAAAGCCAGAAAAATAAAATTTTTGATAGGGGTAGCAAGGTACGGGGGTGAGGGGTGGTTTTTTATATCTCAGAAACGGCTTATGCTAGAAAGTTGAAACTTAGTACGTATATTTAGATGTGCTATTAGAATAATTAAAGCAAAAAAAAAGTTCCGATTTTTATTGGCGTTCAGAGGTTGATTAAAAAAACATCGGTGAATCCACATTTTCACGTAATTCATTAAAACTTTTAGACATGTCGAGCTATCAAAGCAATTCGACTTCTGCGGACTATTTATATAAGCGCCTAGAAACGTTCTTCAAAATTTGTCGATATCCAACCCTTAAGGAGGTGTAAAGTTGTTGTGTACATTTTCACGAATTCTGATATCTTGCACTTCTATAAGCTTTATTTAAGCCGATTTAAATTTTATTCCCTATTAAACGCCCGGGGGTATTGTTCAATTTTTCATTGATTCCGAAAATCTCTAGGTTTAATGTGATCGAATTCGCTTTTACTTCTATGGAATATTCTATTGATAAAAAAAATACGTAAATAAATAAAAAAAATTTGCCAACAGTCTGGGCGCAACTTTAAAATTTTATGGGTGGGAGTCCGAAACGTGTTTATTGCTGAGATACGGTGTAGGTTACTATGCGATTGACAACCTAAAAAAAAATAACGTTCCAAATTGCCTCCTGGTTATTCCTTGCCAGTCGCATAGTAACCTACACCGCATCTCAGCAATAAACACGTTTTGGACTCCTACCCATAAAATTTTAAAGTTGCGCCCAGACTGTTGACAGATTTTTTACTAGTAATTCGAATTGTGGTTAGTTCGGTTTCCTCTGTCATTGAAGTCTTCTAATAAATAGGTAGGCACATACTTTGTGGTGACGGGTAAGAGTAGGAGAAAGAAGAGGTCAGAAGCTTTAACAAATGTTCTTCTTTTTATGCCACTAGAAAATTAAAAAAAAAAAAATATTATAGTTGACCCAAGCAAAGATTTTCAAAATTAACATATTTAAAAATAAGTCCTTAAAACAAGTTATTACACTTATTTTAATACACAATAGTCACGTATTAATTAGTAGGCCAGTAAATAATAGGCGCATGAACAAACCAGATAAAATTAAGGTATTCATTCGAATTGATACCATACGAGAGTCCTTAAAAAGGATGTTTCCTTTTTTTCTGAACAAGCGATATATGCAGAACTGTTTTGAACAAAAAGCTGAATTTTTTTGTGATTAAGCTTAGGTAAAACTTGTAGCGGGAGATGTATTGCTCCCCAAAAAAATCATAAAACACTTAGTTACATTTTTTGGACACAATTTGAAATTATTACAATAGGAAAGTAGAAAGTGAATCTCGAAATTGATTGCTGGTTATTCAAGAAATATAGGAGTCTCGATTCAGGGGAAGATTATTTTTGTAGGAGATCAGAGAACCCTCATTATTCATTATACAAAAATCAAATACATTAACTCGGTATTGCTATCATATTTTAAGTACACCTGTAAGAACATCATATTTTTAGAACACCTGCTTTGAGATTTAAATAAAATTTAATCCAATTTCTTCAAAAATATTACGTATATGCCTTAACTACCTGTTTCAATAATCAGCAGCCTATTTGGATGGATTGCGTAGCTTTTTTCTAAACTATTGCAATATCAATGCACATTTTCGCGGCATCAATATAGATAAAGTTTATTACCTTATGAAAAAAATTTGTTTTACAGCAGACTTATAACAAATTTCTCTTTTTTCATAAAAAAAAATGTTTAAGTCTACTCTCTTGACTTTCTTAGTTGTCGTTAAACGACTCAAGCTAAGCCTAGACACCAACCAAAATTCAATTAGGACAGAAATTTCCTGTTTGACGTCATAAACTGCTATAACAAAACATAGACGTAGATCAAGCTAACTACTGGAGCATGTCTTTAAACTAAAGTGAAGAAATATATAAGTAACATTTGGCTCTAAAATTAAATTTTTCTCAATACCATCTTTCGTATTGATAAAATACAGATGGGGCCAGTACCTTCTCTTGCTACCCTTGCTAGGGTGTCCTTGATCAGTTGTGTTACGCATTTTTGATAGAAAATACGAATCGGATCGGATCATCGTTCCTTCATCCGATTTATCCGTCTGACCGCCGTACGCCATGCGTTTGAAGGCTAGTTACTCAAAAACTCTTTGAAGTTTAAATACAATTTTTCTTAGTTAGTAGATTCGGTGTTTTCTTTTTAGTTCGCACTTTTTGGTAGATGGGGTATGATGGGGAGTAAAGAGAACAATTTTAGAAACAAATTTAGTTTCCATAACTGTGGAAGTGCTTCTCGATCCATTTGCAATGGTTGACGTTATAAAGTGGGGGAAATTCAAAAATACAAATCCCCTGAACGGTTCATGCCATAAGGTTGAAACTTGATGATTGCGAACGCAGATTCCTTGATTCGTTTGTTCAAGCTTATACTTTACTATTTGTATGCTCTATATGAAAGCTGAGAATATTATAATTTAATCCAGCCATAAAGTTTGTAACTCATAGAAACGAGCCTCGGACGAAAAAAGTTATATGTTTTCACTGTGACCAGTGATCCAACAGATTTTCAGGGTATTGTTTAGACCCACCACCTGCAAAATTCTTTTAAATTCGCTTACTAGTCTTACTATTTTGATGACCGACGAGGCCCATTTCACACTCTTTGTCGGCGTTAATAAGCAAAATTTCCGCATTTGGGGAAGGGAGAATCCACACGAGATCCATGAAACGCCATTGCATGATCAAAAAGTGACTGTTTGGGCTGGCGTTTGCGCCAAAACCATCATTGGGCCATTTTTTTCCGACAAAACGAAACAGTCGATGGAAAACGATATCGGTGGATGTTAGCTCATTATGTCTGCCCGCAAATGCGTGAAAAAGGTCTGGATGGTTGCTGGTTTCAACAAAACGGTGCGCCATGCCACACTGCAAATGAAACAATTCAGTTTCTGCAACGAAAATTCCCTGGACGTCTGATGTCGAAAAGAGGCGACATTGATTGGCCACCGAGATCTCCAGATTTGACTCCTCCGGACTTCTTTTTATGGGGTTATTTGAAAAGCAAAGTGTACGCCAGCAAGCCTCAGACCATTGACGAGCTCAAAGCAAACATTCTGGCCGAAATCATCGCTATACTGCCCGAGATGCTCGAAAAAGTAATGGAAAACGCAGCAAAAAGGACACATTTTGCTGTGGCCAATAGAGGCAGCCACTTGATTGATGTTGTATTCAAAAACTAATCCAAATGTAAAAATCAAATTTTTAAAAATCAAATTTTTTTCAAATTTATTCAATGTTTACATACCGATATAAAAGATGGTGCACCCTGTAGTTTTTGCACTATTCACGCTCTGTTTCTGCACAATTATTTTCGCTGCTTTTGTCAATGCAAATATTTCGTCCTAAAACACACTCGAGCTATCCGGTAGCCTGAACGATTCCATGATGTCGAGGTCGCAAGAGTACACTCACGAAAGCCCGACTGGGATCAATCGCTGTCCTGGCTACTGCCATTGAGGACATAGTTGACAAAAACGAACTTCCCGGTTGGTCATGACCCTGGTTCACGACATTGTCTATAAGGTTTGAGCCTTATGCCAAAGATAGAAATTTTTTTATCCGTCTAAATGAATAGATCGAAAGAGATATCAAAAAGAAAATTGTGATGCAAACAGTTTAAAATCATGATCTAGTTAAACTGCGTGAAAAAGTCACAAAAAGGACATAGTTCATATGTTTTAAGTCTCTTATTTTGGGTACAAGTCTTACATCTGACGTATTAATTATGTGAAAAATAATGTGAAAGTTTTCCATCTACTCGTGTGTTCACTTCAAATCTGATAAGTTCCGTAGTCCCCTAATTATACAGGTTTCATACAAGTGTTCACTTTTCCTCATGAAATCTGTATGTGGTTGGGGTTTCCTATCTCGATATCTGCAGATTTGTTTTCGAGATTCGGGGCGCATATCCCACTAGCAAACTACCTTTCATAAGATCTTACCGAAGTTATTTCTCTGCCTCGTAGCGTCGGTAAGGCCTTATGGAAGGCAGTTTGTTAGAAGGGTATGTATCGATACGTGTTGTTTTCCAAGGCGTATTGAAGAGTCTTGCAGACATGCCGCTGATTTGACCAACTGGATCCTGTCAGCGAAGTGTCAGCGATGAAATGTCGACTGGCTACCAATCGTGCCATTCACAAGATTCCGAGATTATCTCAATCGTTTTTTTTTTCAAAGTGTGATAGTCAAAAGCTATAGAAGGAAAAATGTCAGTTCTTACTTACTTCTTTCCAACTCTGCACTCAGATTTCGGCCAATATCAACTCCAAATACGGCTAATATTCACCTGATGGTCCTGTAATTAAAATATAAATTAAGAAAAATTAAAAAAAATTTGATAAATAGTTGAAAACCAAAATACAGGTGCACCTATCGGGCCGGCTACGTATGGAAGAATGTCTGTGCAAATAAGGGCTTAGCAAAAACGAGTAATTGTTATTGACTATGACTTCCAGAAAAAAGGTGTATTTTTTTCAACATCTTAGCACTGTCTTCTAAATGTGGGCACGTAACGATTCTATCGAGTAACGAGTATTTTTTTTTGATCCAGTGGCATATCGCATATCATTAAATTATTCCGACTGTATTAAGATTTATGGACACAAGAAGACCGGGAGCCTTCTTTTTTATTTACCTGTTTCGATATTCATTCAATCGAAATAATATTTGATGGCCGGTTAGTCACGAAAAAGGTCAACATACGGCCGGCCCGAATAGTTTACAATGTAAACACTGAGAAAGACAATTTCAAGTGGGCATCCAATCGCATTCCATCGGTCAGCATCTCATTAATATCTGTCGCACTTGATTACTAATTAATCGCGTCCCAAGACTGACAATCGGAATGACCATAGAAACCAGAAGCCCCGGCCAGAGCATCATTAAGGACACGAACTAGCCAAGTCACGCGCAAAAACACCGGCCAAGAATGTCTCAGGCAGCCTCCGGAATTGGCTGGCTGGGCTGTGGCGATATTGTCGATACGGCGATCGATGGACAAAAAGTGCGCGCGTCCATCAAAGTAGTGGCCAAAGCCCATGAAGTCCAAGCCCAGGTCCGAGTCAATCATCCACACCGTGCGCGGAAAATAGACGACAACTTCGATGACGGCGACGCGAATAAACCGTTACCGTCGCTCAGCTACTGGAATTTTCAGTGAACTTTTTCGACGCGGCCGTTCTTACGCCGCCACTTTAAGAAGCTACCAAAAAAAAGATAAAATTGGTTGCGGTCATTTCGAGCAAAGAATAAAACTGACCGGCCAAATGAGATTCGTAGCGAGGACGCAAGACGTCGGGTCGAAGCGATCTTCGATCTTCGTCTGCGCTTACGATAATCGCGTCGCGGCCCGACTTTTTTCTCAAAGTCGGCACCCATGCCATTGATTAATGAGTTTCGGGATTTATTTGTAGCCGGCAAAGCTAAGCCGCGCGCGCCGATCGCCACGATCGTACGGTTAGACCCGGCCTGAGCAAAGCGCAGATTGACCTCAGCCTCCCATCGGACCCGCTAGCGCCCCCCGGCTCCGAGGAAGCAACGCGCGGCAGCCACAACAACTTCATCATAACATTGAGATGTTGCACGGAAGTTATGATCTCTAATTAGTCGAAGTAAATGTGCGGTTTTTCCGCGCAAGGTTAATGCAAAGTTGGACCGCGAGAGATTATCGGCTTTCTTAGCTCGCTAAGACGGGACGCCGAGGTCGACGAAGGCTTCCAATAATTAAGTCGACGAACGTATTTGTACCGGGGTGACATTAGGCTCGATGCAAGAAAGGTTTTCACAGTCGGAAGTCACTGTCACTGCCGGAGATTTATTGCATATTAAAGATGATGCGTGGTGGGAAAGATTCTTCGCGCATTCCTCAGGTGTTTTTTTGTCACCTCAATAATCGTCTTTTAAGTGCAAATTTACGATGGGATAATACAAAGCAAATTTAGCTCAGAAATCTTTTTTTTTCGTTTTATGCATAATTTAGAGAATTCTCACAAGACAATATTATTGCATTCTGCGGTCAATCGCAATGTCCAAAACATACTGCAGGAACAATCGGCTGCAAGCCAATCGTATGATACTCGAGATGAAATACTGAACTCTGATTTATAGTGTTGCAGTAGTTTTTGTGTGAGAGCACCCGAAGGAGTAAAGGAATTTTACTGACTAATGAACTCGACCTTCATTTTCTCTTAAAACCACTTTTGCAGACTGGGAGCCGATGCCTCAAAGACAGAGTTTGTCCTCTTCATGCGTAGAACCAAAATCCCAGAGTTCACACTCTCTAAAAGAGGGGGTGGGTCTCACTCTACAGCTTAGAGATAATAATAATAATACTTGGGTATAGTCCTGGATCGGAAACTAACCTGGAGTAAGAATATCGACGAGCGATTAAGGAAGGCTTTAGGTGCTCTCTAGATGATGTTCAACATTAGAACATCATCTAGAGAGCCCCTAAAGCCTGCTCACTGGATGTACACGGCCATAGTCAGGCCTATCCTAACCTACGGAATTTTAGTGTGGTGGGCAGCGCTGGAGAAGTCCACCTACCTTAAAAAAAACTCACGAGGTTCAACATCCGGCTTCCACAGCAACAGGCGTATTTAGCACCACCCCTACGGCGGCGCTAGATGATTCTTCATCTCCTACCGCTGATTAATTATAAGAAGAGTATAGCAGTGAAAAGTACCGCGAGTTAGACAACTGGGTACCCAGACTGTTTAGTGACTAAAACCCGTTAGAGGAAACAGACTACTTAATTCCGCAGCTCGAGTTCTCTAGGAAATTGAAGACATTAAGCAAGCTATCGACGTGACGGCCATATGGCAGGCTAATACGAGGTGGTGGGGCCTCACATCTTGTCTTGCTGGTAAGTAGCTCTGGCCGACCCAGTTTGGTTGGTTGGTTTACGTGGTGGCCCGTCTGCCGAAAACAGGGTCCAATTAGCACAGGAAGCGCCGTTTTGATACCACAACTCGTTTAACCTGGTCGTTGAGGGCTGATGAAGTGGATACATAGTTTTACAGAGACCTGGGGCTTGAATGGATTATCATATCCATCCAGAGCTGTTCAAGAAGGTAATCAGTTCTATTATCTTGTTTTTCGAGATCTCATCGAGGTTGTTGAAGAAAGGTTTGACTAGTGCGAAGTCTGGCTCTAGCTAGGGCTGAACACTCGCAAAGAAGGTGGATAACAGTTTCCCTTTTATTTGCATCCCCACAACTGCGGCAATTGACGTTAAAGGGAATACTCAGTCTGGCCGCGTGGTCGCCGATCGGCCAGTGACGCGTGCTGACTGCCGTGGCTCTGGAGACGTCCACACGGTTCATGCTCAGGAGTTCATCTGTTCTGTTCCGGGAGTAGGATGGCCTTATCTTCCTAGATCTGACGCATTTGATCAGTCCTCTCGATCTGGAGTTCGCGTTTGTGAGAAAGTGGGTGGATATTTGACGCTTAACAGTCCCCTGAAGAGCAGAACCTTGCCTATCTACCAGAGCCCTGAAGAGCAGAACCTTGCCTAGCTAATTCGTCTGTCCGCTCGTTACCCTCTATCTTGCTGTGACCTGGGAGTCAAAGCATAGTTACTTTGACCTGACTTCTTAAGTAGGCTAGCTCCTAGTTTAGAGAGAGTGGTAGCCGAATCTAAGGCCTTCATTGCGGTTTGGCTGTCAGAGAGGATTACAACATTTCGCTTTGGCGTAGCGTCTTGCTGTAAAGTCCGACAGGCCTCCCGGATCCCCAGTATCTCCACCTGGAAAACGCTGGCGTAGTCCGGTAAGTGGTAAGACTTGGGGATATAGTGTGTGTCTGAGAAAACTTCTGCTCCGACTCCACAGTTCATCTTTGAACCGTCAATGTATATGACTGTGTCGAATTCATATAAAACTGAACCATTCCACCCTGGTTGGAAAACCCACGGCGAAAATCTTCTTGGAGGTCAGTCTCGGGATGTAATATAGTCGGTCGGCGATTTAACTATTTCCGCTGGTAAAGATTCTAGAAGGTTTGCCATACCAGCACCCAGATTCCTTGAGTCTGACAGCGCTACACGACACAGTACTTCAGATATGTAAATCAAGAGGTAATAGATGCAACAATACGTTCAAAGCATCCGTCGGACATGACCTCATTGCACCTGTAGTTCCGACGGCTGCAGTTCTCTGAACTTTGCTGAGTTTGTTTATGTTTTAACTCTTACTCAACGCTGGCCACCAGGCTAGCGATTCGTAGGTAAGAATTGGACGTATTACGGCTGTGCGCAACCACAGAACCATTCTTGGTTTAAGTCCCCACTTTTTACCGAAGGTTCGTTTGCAGGCGTAAAAGGCGATACGTGCTTTCTCCACCCGTTGTTATATATTTAACTTCCAGCTGAGATTCGTATCGAGCACAACTCCAAGATACTTTGCACTAGATGATAATGGTAGTTGATGACAGTTTATGCGGGGGAGGTTAAAAGTCCGGTATTTCAGTTTTAGTGGTGAAGAGCATCAGTTCAGTTTTGTCCGGATTTACACCCAGGCCGCAGCTAGCAGCCCACGTCTTTACCTTACCCAGCGCACCTTCTATGATTTCAGTGATCACTGAAGGAAACATCCCTGATACCAGTATAACCACGTCATCCACATACGCCACCACCTTAACTCCTTCCCTCTCCAGTTTTAGGCCGACCCTGGGCGCAAGCATGAAAAAGTTTGTCCTACTCGAAGATAGGATTACTCTACGTATCCTCATTGATGTACTGACGGGGCATTACCTGATCGGCCGATACGCCAGAAAACTATGTGTTGCGGACGTTGCAGATCTGTACCGCAGCTGTAGTGAACCCGATGCCGAGGCAAGTATCTTCCACATGCTTTGCGAATGCCCTGGTCTGGCTTTGAGGTGGGAATGTACGTTGGGTACGCGCTTCGCCATGGACTTGGCTGAATTCGGAAACATAAAGCTAGGCAAGCTGCTGCAGTTTGTTAGGCTGGCGGGGTGGTTTAACTGATATGGTCTTTCCCGTATACGTGGTTTCACCCATTGATGGTCTACGTGTTTGGTCGCTTCACCTTACCGAACCCAATCTAACCTTCCTTTAATAATAATCAATGGTACAACAGCCCAAATTGGGTCTAGGCCTTGAAGTAATGCTAGAGTTACTTCATTACTAGAGCAATGGAACACTAGGAGGTGAAGTGGTCAGCCACACGCTTATCCGTGATTATTACCCCGATTTTAACTCAGGTACTTATTTACAGCTGAGTGAACTGGTAGTCACTCAATCCCATTCTCGAAAATTACTTGTCGCCAAGCAGATTCGAATCTGGTACCAATGCACCGAAGGCAAGTGCTCTAGCCACTAAGCCACCCAGACTACCTTCCTTTAACTGCAACTATTAGAAAACCAACGTATCCAAAATTTCAAAATCGTAGCTTAAGGCGTCCCGAAGTTATTACATAATATTCTTGAACACGTGTTTTAAGGGCTTTTTGTATGGGAGCTGCCCGAAAGAGTGGGATGATTATGCCCCTTAACGAACTTATACTTACCAATTTGACCAAACATTCAAAATTTCAAGGCGTTCTTGAGTTATTGTGCGTACCGGCAACAAGCGGATTTGGGGTCTTTTGCCACAAAGCCAAAAAAAACATCATCTACCTTTTTTTTGTCCGAGGCTCGGTAGCTTTACCAAACTCCCCAATCAAAGTTAAAGCTAACTTTCGCAACAAAAATTTAATTTCCGATTGTCCACCTCCTTTCACTCCTTCGAACCGAAATTTTTGTTCCTCGAACGATTTATGGTGTTCCTTGTTCTCAGCTTCCATATGTGCGAACCGAATGCACAGTCAAGTCGTCCTGGACCAAAAATCACAAAAAACCCATAAAGCCAGTGGACAAAAAGAAATCCACCGTGTGGGAATTGCATCGTTTTTTGCCCACCGGATCCACTCTTTATGCTGCGGGGGCCGTTTTATCTGTCTGCCGACATTTTTATTACCCTGAGAAATATTTTTTTATTATTAAGAACCTGGCCGGGGAAAAAAATACTTTGCGGAATTTATGGCTGGCCGAGAGTAAAAGTGGAGAAGAAATTCTGGACAATTAGGTAACGAGGCTGGGTTTTTTCTTTTATTTTTGGATGCGCTAGCCTCGTCCCGACCTTAAAGTGTTGTGCGCTCCCGGGGCAACATTAAAAGGACATTGAAAATGGTAATGGGAGCCAATTATTAGTTGAAAACCCACCGGAGGTATGGAAATCAAGCGAAATGAACTGCAGCGTTTGCATTGATTGACAGTAGTTTGGCCGATATTTCAATTCGCGATTGTCCCTACCTACGGTCGTCTTTAACTGGCTCCTTAAGATTTTAAACCGGGGTTTCTGTTGGCGGACGGGGCGACTCGCGACTCGGCATTTTCATCGGACTCCCGGTACCACCTGCCAAAATCGCCGGCCAGGCACATGTAACAACATCCAACCGAATGGCATAAATTTAAATTTTAATTTACTACTTACCCGGAGTCTTATTTACTTGCAAAAGGCAAAATAATTGAATACATACATATTTTAAGGAGGGCCATCCTGGATGCCCTTGCGAGAGATAGCTGACTCGATAAGTGGCCCCGATATCGGCAAAAAGGTGATGTCTGTGTTTCCTTAATTTGTTGAATTTTGATTACAATCTGTCTTTTGACTTCCACTACGATGGATTTGGCGTTCTTTTTTCAATGTGCACTTTTCTTTTGGTATGAGGACATTGAAGATACAGTGATATGAAGAATGGTGGATTTCAGGTTTTATCGTATTACAAGTAAAATTGGAAATGTTCTTAAGATAATTTTAGAAATATTTTTGATTGGAAGACTAGTCTACATATTCAGAGGGGCTGACATAGGCTATTCACATCATCAAACAGGTGCTGAAGAAAATGGATAGAAATAGAAATAAATTTGCACCTGGATTTTTCTTTTCACCTCTTAGGACTTAAAAAATGTTTAAATTAATTTTTATTCTACGAATTCTTCACATGAAAGCCTAGAAAGGGTTTTCAGAACTTTTTGAAATTCGACCCCTAGGAGGGTGTAATGGGTTGAACACACTTTGACGAATTCAGCCATATAGGGATAGGGTTTCGTTAGACATTGAACAACTTCCCACTCCTTGCTTGCTTTATAACCGTCTAAAAGCCGTAATCAAGTTTTTTCTATTTTCAACCCCTAAGAGGGTATAAATGGGTTGAACACATTTTCACGAATTCTGTCATATCTCTTAGAAGTGATCAGACATCGAATTGGTTTTACTTCCTCGGGCTTTCTTCATATTAATCTAAAAACTTATTTCAGGATTTTTGGATATTCAACCCCCGGGGTTGCATGCGATTTTACAATTTTCGCCATATCGCCCAGGTTTGATGTGATATCAAATTGGCTTTAACTTCTTTTTATATAATTACCTACAGACCAATTTTAGGATTTTCTGATATCCAACCCCCAAGGAGGAGTAAAAGTTTTCCATACATTTTCACAAATTCCTACATATTTCTTAGATCTGATGGGATATCGAATTGATTTTTATCTCCTATGGCTTCTTATATAATCGCGAAAAAATTATTTCAGGATTTTTAGATATT
Organism: Beris morrisii; assembly: GCA_951812415.1. Lineage (NCBI taxonomy): Eukaryota > Metazoa > Arthropoda > Insecta > Diptera > Stratiomyidae > Beris > Beris morrisii. Next base: position 111,734,431 of record OX638312.1, on the reverse strand, counting down.
CAACTATAAGGTGGTGTAATGGCTTAATGCATCAGTGATACGCAAAAGAGACTTCAATTAGTCAAGGCATGTGTGGAATGTATTCTGATATAAGATACCAAGATTACAGAAATTTAGTAATGGTCCCTGAATTAGCTGTATTTTAGTATTTTGATGGACAAAACTAATTTATACCGACAGTATAAGATTTTTCTAACTTAATAAAAAATTACTTTTAACTTTAAAAAAAATGTCAGATATGCATTGACGACCGGAGGTGGGCCAGAAAAATGATCTGTTTTACGTTATATCTCTTGGGTCTTCTACATAAGATATCGAATTAATATTTTTTCCACGAGTTCCACCGACAAAGGCATAGAAACCGGGCTAATGATTTCCCGATATTCAACCACTAAGAGGAAAGTGGTTGATATGCGGTTTTACAAATGTGACAAGATATCCAATTAATTCTATCTTCCGTAGGCTTTGCATTTAATCGGCTAAGAACAAATTTCATGGGTTCTTGACATTCTATCCATAAGAAAGTATAAGGGGTTGCTATTCTTTTACGAATTACATCATATCTCTTAGGCTATCAAAGATATCAAATTTCTTCTTACTTCCGTGGACTTTTTATGTAATTGCTTCAAAACTGATTTCAGGATTTTTCGATTTTCAACCCTAAGTTGGTGTAAGGTGGTTTCATATGTTTTTACGAATTCCGTAACATCTTCAAGACTTAATTTGATATGATTTCATATTTACTTCCACGGACTTTTTATATTATCGCTTAAAAACAAATTTTAGTATTTTTGCTTTATAATTTCAATTAAAATTTTTTATCGACTTTTAAAAAAAGAAATTTGCTATTTGTATATTTGTTATTTTAACATTTAAGTTTTCAGTCAGTCTGTCCAGCGTATGCCCGACGCAAACGCTTTCAAAGGGTCGTATCGCAAAAACTCATTGAGCTATTAAATTAAATTAAATTAGTTAAATTAAATTTTTTAAATTAAGGGGGTATTTACATCTAGTTAACAAAAAAGTAAGATAATTTACAGAATTTTTTTCCAAAGAGGATACAAATGCAATGCTGGGAATTTTTCGCTACATATTTATTAGTCACTTATATGTCGTGCGCCGTCATCACCTTTAAAAAATCTGCCAATGGTCTGGGAGAAACTTTATTATTTTTCAAAGTTCGGGAGCGATCAAAGTCGGAGTATATCATGAGTTGTTTCGAGATTATTAGATTTCTTGTAAAATTTATTTTGTTCCTAAAGTAAAAATATTTAAAATAGAGATTTTTAGCCGATTAAACATTGAAAAAGCCCGTGTAGACGTTCGAATTTCGGTATATTAAGTACACTAAAAGCCTATAGAAGAAAAAACGAATTTGTTGTTGAATATCGAAAAATTGAGAAATGGGTTTGTAGGCGATATAGAAAAAGTCTGTGAAGTGAAAAGTGATCTAATATCTCATTAAATCTAAGAAATATGTCGAAGCCTTGAAAAGCATACAACCCCCTTTACACCCCTTAGGATTGAATATCTAAAAATACTGAAATTGACTTTTTGGCGGTTATATAGGAAACCTTAGGAAGAAAAATGAATTCAATACATCAGATCTAAGCAATATGTAAGAATCTGTGAAAACATATGCAACCTCCTTACACCAAAAATCCTAAAAGGAGTTAATAAATATATATGAAGACAGCACGAGAAAGTAAAAACCAATTCAATTGCTTATCGCTTCTAAAAGATATGACGAAATTCGTGAAAACGTGTTCAATTCTTGTATACCCTCTTAGGGGCTGAAAAAGGAAAAAACTTATAAACAAGTTTTAGGCGATTATTACGCAAGCCCATGAAAGTGAAATATTATATATTCGATACCGATCAGACCTGAAGGACAAGGCAGAATTCGTGAAAAAGTGTACCACCCCCTTACACCCTCTTAGGGGTCGAATTTTAATAAATCCTGAAAAAGCTTTTTAGGTATTTATATGAACAAGCCGTTAATTTAATATCCCTCCTTCCCCCTCAAAAAGTTTACGTTCAATAGACTTCTGCTGTGATCCCATATACAAAAATAAAATTGTATGTTCCTGGTGCAATTGGCTCGGAAGATATTGTAATCCAAAATTTTCACCCACCACCGCCACACCCCACCACCCCCCTTAAAAAGTTCAGCCCTTGTTTAATTTTGAAGCATCCCTAAGGACAACCACAATGTTTCAATCATCTGACATAAATCGTTCAGGAGATATGGATTTTAGAATGATTCAATTCCGGCTTTCAAGCGGTTTGGACTCATTGTTCCCCCCCCCAACTTCCACACCCCTCAACCCTTCTCGACCATTTTTTTGCAAATGACTCCACTATCATAGTACTATATAAGTTCCAATTTTCAGCCTCCTATCATAAGTGCTTCCTGAGATCTACAAATCAAATTTTTTCGTCTAAAACGCCCCTCCCTCATCCCCCCTTAACTCCCACCACCCTAACAGATACCAGTCGTAGGGGTTCACCCAATCTACCCACCATAAAAATTTCAACTTAATCCCTTAACGGGTTTGGGAGCAACGCGCCTTCAAATGATTTTGCGGACGGCGTACGGCGTCTACGGCGGACAGACGGACATTTTTTTTGCTTTTTTGATGTTTACTAGTCCTAAAACGTGTAAGTACAAAATTTCAGGTCGATCCCAATACTTTATTATTAAAAAATAATAAAGAAAAATTACCAGAGAAATGAATTTTCAAAGGGGACTCGGACACCATTTTTGCGAAAACTTTAACATACTATAACTAGAAACAAAAAATTGAAATTATATATTTTTTTTCACTAACTCTTCGAGTAAATAAATTTTCAAAAGAACTGGCGATGGTAAGGTCACACTTTTGGCAATTCTTGATGGAATGACCCTTTTTCTATAAAGTAATTGAGAAGCACTGGTTTTCTTCGATTTTTTTGACCCCAATCCCATTGAGATACCAAGTTAATTTTTTGGCATGTTTTGTAAAACAGTATAACCTACAAAATGTAAGAAATAAAAAAAAACGTATTTTGAGATTTTCAAGGATAAAGGACAAAATCGTTATCCTTAAAAAAAAAATTTATTGGATAATATTTATTCAAATTTTTTTTATATTGCGACAATCCTTCTTCTTTAAAATAAGCCCTATTTTATTATTATAGGATAAAAATTACCTGAGATATGAATTTTCAAAAAGGTCTCGGACACAACAAAAAATTTAATTTCAATTATTTTTTTCACTAGTTCTTCAAATACAAAATTTTTCAAAAGAATCGGAGACGGTAAGGTCTCAACTTTGGCGATTCTTGATAAAATGACCCAGAAGTCAAAACTCAAAAATCCAAAAAAAATTTCTTAAATATGTGTCTATAGTTGGTGGATATACTACCAATAAAATCAATAAAACCTCGAACGAAAAAAACGGCGGGAATACTAATTTCTAGTCTCGATTTTTCAATTTTTTACTTTATTATTTCAATAATACAGTATTGTTATCGATTTTTAAAAAAAAAAAATTTGCTACCCTCAAAATTTTTTTTTTCACGTTTCATGACGAGTAGACACGAAAAAAGCAAAAAAAAATTTCAGTCCGTCTGTCCGCCGTACGCCGTACGCCGTACGTCTACCGGTGTACGCAAAATTGTTTGAAGGCTCGTAGCACCCAAACCCTATGAGCTATTTAGTTGAATTTTTTTTCGTGGGTAGAGTGGGTTGGCCCCCTGAAGTGATCAAATTTGGAGGGGTGGGGGTGTGAGGGGGGAGGAGGGGGAAGCGTTTTAGACGGAAAATTTTGGTTTCTAGATCTCAGCAACCGCTTATGCTAGGAGGCTGAAATTTGGAATTTATATAGAGCTTCGGTAGTGGACCCATTTGCAAAAAAATTACTGATATAGGTGAAGGGGTTCGGGAGTGGGGGGAAAAATAATGCGTCCAAAACGCAAAAAAGGTGAGATCGACACATTCTAAAATCCATATCTCCTAAACGGTTAATGTCACAAAATTGAAACTTAATGAATATTGGTACGTATACTAGGAGAATAGATTTGAAACAAAAATTTGAGTGAGGGCAGTGGCGTACGGAAGTGGGGGGTAAAAAACTTTAGATTAGGATATCTCATGAACCAATTACACTAGACAAATAAAATGTGGTTTTTGTATAAAGGTTGACAAATGAAGTTTGCTGAAAGCAAAATTTTTTAAGGGGGCGGTGGAGCATGAAAGTTGAGGGGATAAAAATTTTTCTAAAAAATCACATCTCATATCTCAAGAACAGTGTAAGATAGATGCTTAAAAATTTTACCACAAGTAGGCCTAATAGAACCCTAGCAGAAAACAAAATTTTGGAAGTGTGGGTGTAGAGGGTGAGGGTGGGGGAGGGTGAAAAGGAAAAAGTTCCGATTTTAATATCTCGACAACCTATAATGATATAAAGCTGAAACTTGGTATTTAGATAGAGCTATATTAGTAGCATGTTGGAAAAATATAATTTTTTATGGGGGTAGTATGGTACGGGGGTGGGGGGTGTTTTTCGTATCTATGGAACGGCTTATGCTACAAAGTTGAAACTCGGTACGTTTATGTAAATCAACTAGAAAACTAATTTAGATAAAAAAAATTTTCAAATATCTATTGGCGTTCGGAGGGGGGGGCAAAAAAAATGATCAGTGAAAATGGAATGCATATAAATGCACGGTTTTCATCATATCTATTAGGTTTTCCCAAATATTGAATTCATTTTTATTGTACGACTTCTTCATATAAATACCTAGAAAGTGTTTTCATGGTTTTTTTAAATTCGACCCCTAAGGGGGTGCGAAGGTGGTTGTAAACTTTTTCACGAATTCTACTATATCCCCACGTCTTATCAGATATCGAATATATTTTCAGTTTCACGTGCTTGCGTAATAATCGCCTAAAACTTGTTTTTAGGTTTTTTCCTTTTTCAGCCCCTAAGAGGGTATAAACGGGTTGAACACGTTTTCACGAGTTCCGTCATTTCTTTTAGAAGTGATAAGAAATTGAATTGGTTCCTACTTTCTCGTGCTGTCTTCATATTTATTTATTAACTCCTTTCAGGATTTTTGGATATTCAACCCCCAAGTGTGTAAGGAGGTTGCATATCTGGTGATATATCGAATTCATTTTTACTTCCTGAGGTTTCCTATATAAAAAAGTCAAAAAGTCAATTTCAGTACTTTACTCGTAGATATTCAATCCTAATGGGTGTAAGGGGGTTGTATGCTTTTCGAAGTTTCGACATAATTCTTAGGTTCGATGAGATATTAGATCGCTTTTCATTTCTACAGACTTTTTATATAATCGCCTACAAACCCATTTCTCAATTTTTCGATATTCAATCCCCAAGGGTTTGTATATGTTTTCACAATTTTTGCCATTCCTTAGTTCTGATGAGTATAAAATTGATTATTACGGCCAACCAATTCACGATTTTTCGAATTTCCAGTAGGAGGTGTGAAGGGTTTGATTACGTTTTCACAAATTTTTCAAAATCCGTCTTGTCTCATGAGATATCAAGTTGCTTCTTATGAAATCGTCTAAAAACCTGTTTCACAATTTTTTCGAAATTCAAAACCCAAGTGGAAGTAATGGGTTTGTATACGTTTTAACAATTCGTCATATCTCTTAATTTTGATAAGGCAACAGATTCGTTTTTGCTTCTATGGGCTTTTAGTGTACATAATATACTGAAATTCGAATGTCTACACGGACTTTTTCAATGTTTAATCGGCTTAAAATCTCTATTTTAAATATTTTTTATTAAGAACAAAAATAATTTTCCAAGAAATCCAATAATCTCGAAGCAACCCATGATACACTCCGACTTTGACCGCTCCCGAACTTTGACCCGAAAAATAATAAAGTTTCGCCCAGACCATTGGCAGATTTTTTTATCTTGAAGGTGTTAAAAAGAATATAAAAAAATGAATTTCTCCCTATTTTTTGGTATATTTCCAATCTCCAACGAATTTAATTTACTTTAAATCAAAAAGAAGAAGCCGATATCTTATTTAGTTCAGAAACGAAATAATGCGCCTTACAGTTAATCAGCTATTTCACGGCCAAAGTTGCCACCGCCATCGCCATCTACAGTCGCTTAAATCAATTCCCAATACAGCCATCTACCGTCAGTCATATCATTGACAAAAAAATTCTCAGTCAAAAGCACGTGCCTAAAAAATAGGATAGCTCATGCGTAAACTTGATTTCGAAAAAACCGTTAGAGTATCCTATGCTACACATGTTTATCTACCCTTAATTAAATTAAATTTCTTTAGTGGGTGGATTGAGTGGACTCCTTTAAGGGGTGATTTTTTGGTAGATGGCGGTTTGAGAGTGAAGGCACGAGGTTTTGATAATATCGCAGAAACCGCTTATGGTTGGAAGTTGAAACTTGGAACTTTTATATATTTTATTAAAGATTATTAGATCTTATTTACATGAAGCTAATTGAAAAAGAAATGCCGGAATTGGATGGAGAGCTAAACAGGGCGCCCGAAACGGTCGAAGCTGGAATCAAGAATTCATATCTCCTAAACAGTTTACGCTATAAAGTTGAGACGATTGGAAAATTTTTTTATATTCAAACCACTAAGCCGACTAAAAAAGGCTTTAATACATTTTCACGAATTTCGTCATATCTCTTAAGTCTGATGAGATATTGAATAGGTTTTTAGTTGAATGGGATTTTTATATAATTATGTAAGCATCAGTTCAGAATTTTTTTCCCATGTCGAGCAGAAGGACAGCACTGACTAGTAGGCAAGAAAGTGTTGAATGGACTGCGAATAGTTCGGAGGAAATAACTTTCTTCTCAAATTTTGATTCACTCTACGATCCTGCCAATTTGCTTCGTTTTTGCTCCTTTTTTTCGCTTTGTGTCTGCAAAGGCACTCCACTATTTAGAGTAGAAAAATCTTGGAGCTTTTATTTTCGCCCTCGTGAAGTATTTTGTCGTCTTTTGAATTCAGCAGTTCCTATATACACATGGAAATAGCATTAGATTCATTTAGATGAAAACAGTCAACTGCTGTGTTCCTTGTTCGAAGTATAGGGAGGGCCGCTAAGCCAGCTATGCGTTTGAACTCAAAACCAACGCGCAGAAGTGATTTCATGTTCAGATTGTCTGAAATTGGAGATATGGGGACTAGCCCACATTCGATATAGTAAATTGTTCTCAACTTCATTAGGGACATTGCAAAATTTTAATTTGTCCTAAAACGAAACGATAGCTCTTAATTCTAGTCGAAGCAGAAATCTCGACTTTATCGCGATTCCTACTCTGTAACTCTGAAGGATCACACTGGAACGGAATTTTGTGTATATCGTACAGTAGACTTTTGCTATTAAATACTACTAAATCAGCACGAAGCTAAGACAAAGTGGCTCTTAAATTTTACCAAATTAAAAATGATACGAATTTCTCTGGCAAAAACTACATCTAATCACATTATTAAACTACGAGCTATCTTATCCAAAGCCAGACAAATCGAACGGTTCATTATCCCTAAGGCCTTCAGACAACCTATGAAAAAACAACCGTTAAATTAACTTAATGATCATTAAATTAGAGTGCAGCACACTGATCGCCCATTTGCATGTCTTCAATCAATTTTCGGAGATTTCTCGATCGGTAGCAAAGCAAGTGATCAGTGCGTGTTTTTTTTCCGGGGCTTCTTACCTTTCTGGTGTGCGCTTGAGCATTAAACGATCGCGTGATGGAAATTATCAGTTTCATGCGAGGATATCCAACCCCCGATGATAACCAAAGCCGAACTCGAGACAAATTTGAATTTTACGATTATAAGCGATCGATAGTGCAATTATGCAACACTATCGCTTTTTTCAGATAGCTATGACGGCCATATGAAAATTAGCATGATCCTTATGAGATGATTCGAGATTTGCGATCGATTTTCACCTGAATCGCTATAATTACGCGTCCGCGTGCGTTATGATGTTGGACGGGATTTTTAACGAAAATTCTGCGAATTATTCGAGCCTTGTGGTGGTGTTGCCTTGAACCTGATCTTGTACGACGATTTGCACAATATCAATTAATTTTTCTTATGGTCATTCCGCCAACCAAATTAGAGGAAAACCACTTTTTATCGCGTCCGATCATTTGGAGCGATGCGATGTTAAACGGCGTGCAGTGATCATCTTTCGTTCTACTATTTGCTCGTACTCGTAAAGTATAGGTACGGTAGGTTATATAAGTAGATGATATTGGCGGAAAGTGTAAGTACTTATCTTGATCGTATGAAAAGATCGTAGAGAAAACGATAACGCACATAATATGATCGTCTTTATGTAGAAGCTGTTCGTACAATAATTTAATGCAGCCTATTTAAATTTTATGCTATGCGCCTTGGTATGGAGCTGTGCGTGCGCTACGCATTTAAATGTACGATTTATGCAGTGAAACATTAAAAAAGTAATAATAATAACAATAATAATAATTCTTCACGTCGGCGTACAAACCGAACCGTTTCTCCGCATAATTTTGTACTCTCTGTTCATACACAAAAAGAAAAAGACGACCAAATACTTAACTCGAATGAAGGTAAAGACGATCTGCTCATTTTTTTCGACCAATCAAAGGTAAGGATTTCAGACAGCTAAAAGTTTATACTTGCTCGTGTAGCTACATAATAACAAATCATTGAATATAGCGATTAAAAACCAGCCCTGAAAGTTTGTATTGAAATTGAGCTTCGAAAAGAACAGTTTCGGGACTTTAATGACGTTCTCCTTGCTGAATAGCTAAACATACCTACAATCACTGCTCCAAAAGTTTGTTGTTGCGCCAACTTCGTCCTAAAAATCAAAAGAGTAAGCGAATTTTTAAGTACTGGTACGACTTTACGACCCTTAAATGGGTCATTAAATGACTAGTACAGACAATTTTATCATCATCTAAACATTTGAAATACAGCAGAAACCGATGCTCAAACAATAACATAAGCTTAATCGGCTGGAGTTATCCATAAAATATATAGATATGGGGTTGTTGTTGATGTTTAATGCCGGGGAAGACACCCAGCAAAGCAGCGCATCTTGAGCTCTCAGTCAAAGATGGCGCATTGTACTCGAGTCGCACAGTCTTTACACAAACTTTTTCGTCCTCCTCACGAATTGCAAGAGCTCAGGTAGGGAGTGAGAACGGAGTTCTTCCATCCTCATAACATCAACGCTGTATACATGCAGTCTCGCAAAAGAGTAAGCTGGACACTCTAGAAGAAAATGTTCCGTTGGGTCGTCACTCTCGTCGCAAGCAATGCACATGGGATCGTGATTCTCATTCTGACCAAATTTAGGCCACAAGAGTTATGCCCTATGAGGACACCAACCAGACTACCAAATTCTCTTCTGGTCAGTTTGAGAAGAGAAGCAGCGGTTCGTCCACTTGGTCCCACAACAAAGTATGGATATGGGGTACTCGTATAAGTGAAAAATTGTTATCTTTTCAGATGAAAAGAAATTCAATTTGGACGGAACCAACGAAACCATCGGGCAGCTGCAGCTACGAGCCTCTGAAGAGCTATGTAGTAATATTTAAAGTGATATACTAGGCCTGTTGTGTGATATACTGGGCCAGGACAACAAAATATTATGATTCTTTCAATCGATCGTCACTTCAAAATATTGAACAAACCCCACGTTGGGCGCCAATGTGGACCTCATAGAAAATGCAAATTTTATCAAACCAGAGCTAGGATCTATCCGGAGTTACAACTGTATTCGAATTTGAGGCATATAAAGGCAATCCAGAAGATCGTTTAAGCCGAACCATGTGCGCCAAAGAAAACTGAAACAAAGTGTCCAAAGGTTTCTGGGTTTAACTATCATTTCAGAAGGCCTATCCGATAGTTATGGTCCTATATGTCATATGATATACCCTCGGCCTGGACAAAAGTATGTTCTTTAGAAACTGTTAAAAATCGTAGTTTTATAAAGTCGGTGGAGCCCCACGTTGGGCGCTAATGTATACCCAAACAAAACTCAAATTAAGTCAAAGTATTTGCGGGCTTCTGACCTAACAGCAGTAACAAATTGAAATTATGTACGTTTATAATGTCGGAACTCGGTTTAACCTCACGTCAGGCAACAATATAAATCTCAAACAAAACGTAAATTTGAGTGTAATGGTCAATGGCTTCTGGACTAATTACAGTTATGTGACATCCCAGACTTACGTATTTTTTATTTTAGATGACTGACGAAAATTGTGTACCTTTTGAAAGATCGAAAATATCGAGCCCCACGTTGGGCGCCAGAACTACATCAAATGTAAGCAATGCGTTCACAAATTTCTGCTCTAGCTACGGCTATCAGAGCTATATATATCTTTTTTTTTTACAGGTGATACACTAATTTAAGGCCTTTTATTGGAACTTGAAAAGTTCGATAGAACCCCACGTTGGGCGCCTATATAACGCACTTCTGTGCTAACTAACATCAAAACGACAGCTTTCGTATGAGCTTTAGTTTTAGTTTTAGGAAGAGGCGCCACGCTACAAAAGAGGGCCTATAGCGATCCATTCGGAAATAACGTGGAACTAATTAATCACCCCCAAAAAATCCTAAATCCCTAATAAATTTGACCATCTTGTCATGCCCTATCAACCTCAGATCTTCCAAATTGTCGAAGAAAAGACTGGCACTTTAGGCGCCTCCTTGGTAGCCTGAACTCCGGAATCCTGTACTTCCTAGTGAATAAAACCACTTCCGTTTTTGAAGCGTTTACTCTGAAGCCACATCTTTTGGCCCATTTTCCGAGTGTACAAAATGTCCGTAAGAGTGTCCAAAAATTCATATGAGCTTAAAAAGTGAAAATTAAGAATCATAAAATTAATAATCAGACAGGTATTTATTGAATTTTTACGCATTCTGCGGCAATATATGAAAATTGAAGTGAAACCAGTGCAAATAAATAATAAACATAAAAATATGAAATAAATATGATTTTAATTCCAGAAATTGTTTAAAGGGTTTTCAAAAATTGAAGACTTTGCCGGGTTCACTTACTGTACAATAGTTTAGTAAAGTGCGATCATATTTAAAATAAATTTTTCGCACCTTTCCGTAAATACCATTTTCTGGAGTATACGCATTTGAAGATTTGGATTAGATACGAAAATTCTGAGAGAACACAAAAAAAACCGCTGAGAGAATATGCACTTAAGATGCAGGGCCTCCGTAGCTCAGTACGTAAGTACTCAAATCAGCAAACACTGAGCTAATTGGTTTGAATCCCAACTAGACATAGGCTTATCAACCGTGGTCGATGTAAAGAAATAATATATACAGACGAAATAATGGCTTAGAAGAGTGCTTTTACTGTCTTATGCCCCAGAAGTGATCAGGCCCTGGAAATACATGCTACTACTTCGATATTGTAATTTTATTTGTATTTTTTCAGAGCTTGTACTGGTTGTGAAAAAAATTAGCTATGATTCGAAAGAAGACTCTACGGAAAGACAAACAGTAAAGAAGAATAATTAGATTCATTGTTGCAGATGACCAATATTGCTATAATTGACGCACCTACAGGCTCTGGTACATTGTTTCTGTGCGAAAACAATAAGATTATTTCATACTTCATCCGTATAATTTAACCAATTTTGACCAAAGCAGTTAAGTGTAGTGGCTAACGCCACAATAAAACCATGTGAAAGTGATCTGTCCGCACAGCATTAAAATGATATACTTATTGGTGTGATCTCCATTATGTTGCGGTTTCAATTTTCTTTTCAATTTCCCTTACATTGACCGGTGATCTTAATGTCGATCGTATCGAAACGAAATCCGATCACCACACACAACAATCCACCATAACCTGTCCAACGTATCGACGAGTCCACCAAGATGATGCGACGGTTAAACCACTCAAAAGGGCAACAAGAATGACCACAAAACAAACAGAAACCTCTTTTTATTCTCCACATCGAATTTATTCAACCGCAGGCAGACCCCTTTAATGTAATTCTGATTATTGTGATCATTTGGTGAAGTGTTGAAACTGAAATTGCATTTTATTGCACGCAAGATGATCCTCACTTGGGCATTCTGATCGCATATAAAAATGATCATCAGCATTCGCAAGAGAGGTTCCATGTCGTTCTTCATGCACACGATCGCGATCGTTATGACCCGTCCTATGGAAAGGAAGGAAGTTCAATTCGTAATGTACAGGCAGGGTGCACTTACTATACAAAAACACTGTCTTGGGCAATTGCGGGGGGAGAAAAAAACTTCTATAAATTTTCTTTTTCTTCAGAAAAACAAGACTAACATAGAAGATACGCGTATACCGGGTCCACGGCTTCAGGTACACTCATACTGATCTTGATCAGCGACTGATCAGAATCAGAACAAGATCTTGTTCGACTGGTTCGATTCGATCACGTTCGATTGTGGTATCTTGAGGAGCTAACAAAAATGTAATACGAGACCTGTTTATTGCGTGATCGATTGCTGAACATTTTCGAATTGTTCGGAACTTTAGACGGGCATTTAGCAATTATAAGTAAACAAAGCAGTAACAAAGTGTTTAAGTTAATTGAAACGGAACCGAAGATTGATCGTTAAAAAGACTGTTCAAACAATTGGGATCAGCTTCAGCACTCGGGAAGGACCAATGAATAGAAGATATTCAAGATATTCATCTTGGACAAATTAATTCTAATTGGCCTTGATTTTTCAAATTTTGATCATCTTGTTATAAACATTCGATGGTTTTCAATAAATTGCTTTCAGGACATGGAACTAATGAAAGTGCTAATTTTTCACCGGATCAGCTTCTTGACTATGAACAAATGTGTTGAAAATTTTAATCCGTTCAAGTGAATATATTCTTCATTCCCAGTGGTCATCTATTGAAGGGCTGTAAGGGGTAAGGGATTAATGTTAAAATATGATAGTTTCATGTTTCCGGAATGTAAAATGCAATGCACGTTCTGAAAATTATATCTTCTGGATCGATCATACTAGAACTATAAAATTTTTATCCCGAATTGCAAATTAGTTATAGACCACCACTTATACTTAAACAAAAAATCATGTCGTCCAATGGAATGAGTGATTGTAACGACTTTTGTCAATATAATAAAGAAACTGATAGGTGTGATGAAAGATATTCAAAGGCATTTGTTTATATTAGATGAATTAAAATAAATAAATAATTAAAATTAAGTAACGAATCAGTTCTTTATAATAAAATTCGTTTAATCTAACTTCCATATTATTAACACAAATACTTCTTTTGAAGAAATTTCTTTTTAAACATTGTACTAAACTCTCAATCTATACGTTCAAAGAAATCGGATTCATGGAATCAATGACCTATTCGTGAATACTTTGAAATTTTTGAAGTTTTGGTTTATCTTGCCAATGATTTACTTTACTATTATAAAGTATTGTAATCGGCTTTTAAAAAAAAAGTATACCCTGATATTTTGTATTTTCAACTTTTGAGAATTTTGAAACTACAAAATAAAATATTAGTATATGGCCGACAGTATGCAAAACACGTTTGAACCCACAAAGACTTTGAGCTTTTAAATAAAAAATTTTAGTGGAAAAATTAGGCGATTTTTAGAGGTAAAGGAACCGTTTCAGTAGAAAATTTTTGTATTTTTTTTTTATCACAGGAACCACTTACGATAGTAAGATGAACCTTGCGACTTATAAAGAATGGAGCTATTCGCAAAATCATTAGGAAGGGGGGGGCGGGGCTGTGGATGATTGGAAGTAGGAGGAGAGATACGCTTTTTTATCTAAAAATTAAGAACTGTTTAAGAATTTAGTATTTGTACGGCACTAAGGTCCGATAAACCCATAGCAGACAAAAAATGTTGGGGATGAGCGTATAAGGGATGTGAGACGATAAAAAGAAAACAATTCGGCTTTTATATAGCTAAAACTTGGAATTCAGCTATATTGCTGGTACGTGCTAAAAATATAATTTGTAATAGGGTTAGTATGGTACGGGAGGTATTTATCCTATTTCAGGAACGACCTTTGCAAAAAAAAAACTTTGGCATATCTACACTCTAAAAACAGAATGTAAAAATACTATTAAATACCATTACTGAATTAAAAATCTGCCAACAGTCTGGGCGCAACTTTATTATTTTTTGGGTAGAAGTTCGGAACGAGTTTAATTCTGAGATGCGTTGTAGGTTACTATGTGACTGAAAACCTAAAAAAAAGTTCGGGAAGCGGTTAGAATGGGGTCGCGCTAGAATACTTACGCCGCTGCCACATATATCATATGAATTACTTAATTGGGTCATACTCCAGGACAAGGTCTAGTTTTAGTATAATATCAGTTGTTACGCCACTAGAAGGTTTTTCGTGATTTCGTTTTGGGCCATTACATGAAATCGGAAATGCGTTTGTAGACGATTATATAAAAAGTCTGTGGAAGTGCAAACCAATCTAATATCTCATCAATCCTGAGAAATATGTCGAAAGCCTTGCGTCCTATTGGAGTTGAATAACAAACATCCTGAAATCAACTTTTTAACGATTATGTAGGAAGCCTTATTAAGTAAAAATGAATTCGATATCTCATTAGAACTAAGAAATATGTAAGAATTTGTGAAAACATATGCAACCCCCTTGCACCCACTTTGGGATTGAATATCCAAAAAACCTGAAATGAGTTTTTTGATATATGCAAAGAAAGCCAGAGGAAGTAAAAACCAATCCGATGTCTTATCACTCCTACGAGATATGACGGAATTCGTGAAAACGTGTTCAACCCGTTTTCACACTCTTAGGGGTTGAAAAAGGAAAAAACTTGAAAACGGGTTTTAGGTGATTATTAAAGAAGCCCGTGGAAGTGAGAAGTTATTCGATATCTAGTCAGACCTGAGGAATACGGCTGAATTCGTTAAAATATATACATCCCTTTTACATCACCTTGGGAGTCGAATTTCAAAAAATCCTGAAAACGCTTTCTAGGTATTTAAATGAAGAATCCGTAGAATAAAAATGAATTCAATATTTGGGAAGACCTAATAGATATGACGAAAATCGTGAAAATACATGCATTCCTTTTTCACTGATCATTTTTTTTGCCCCCCCTTCCGAACGCCAATGAATGAATGAATATTTGAATTTTTTTTTAATCAAAATCACTTTTCTAGTAGAGTTACACATATGTACCGAATTTCAACTTTCTAGCATAAGCCGTTCTATAGTTAGGAAAAACACCCCCCACCATCGTACCATACTACCACTATAAAAAATTATATTTTTCCAACAT
Organism: Beris morrisii; assembly: GCA_951812415.1. Lineage (NCBI taxonomy): Eukaryota > Metazoa > Arthropoda > Insecta > Diptera > Stratiomyidae > Beris > Beris morrisii. The sequence goes on along the minus strand of OX638312.1, from coordinate 111,719,117 downwards.
GTTACTACTATAGCTCTATCTAAATACTAGGTTTCAGGTTGATATCATTATAGGTTCTTGAGATATAAAAATCAGAACTTTTTACTTTTCACCCTCCCCCACCCTCACCCTCTACACCCTCATCCCTGAAAATTTTTTTTCTGCTAGGGGTTTATTATGCCCACATTTGGTAAAAATTTTAAGCATCTATCTGACACTGTTCTTGAGATATGAGACTTAATTTTTTAAAAAAATTCTTACCCCCTCCACTTCCATGCTCCACCGCCCGCTTAAAAAATTTTACTTCCAGCAAACTTTATTCGTAAACTTTTATACACAAACTAAATTTTATTTCTTTAGTGCAATTGGTTCGTGAGATAACGTAATCTAAAGTTTTTCAACCCCTACCCCCGTACTTCACTGCCCCCCCTCAAAAATTTGTTTCCAATCTATTCTCCTAGTATACCTACAGATGACTGTTTAGTTTTAATTTCGTGATATTAACCGTTTAGGAGATATGGATTTTAGAATGACTCGATCTCGGCTTTCGAACCTTTCGGACGCATTATTTTTCCCCCCACTCCCACACACCTTCACCCGTCTATTAACAAAAAAATTTTCAATTTAATAGCTCATAGGGTTTAGGAGTTATAAGCCCGCAAACGTTTTGCGTACGGCGGACGGCGGACGGCGCACAGACGGACTGAAATTTTTTTTTGCTTTTTTGGTGCTTATTAGTCATAAAACGTATAAAAAAAATTTTTCAGGGTAGCAAATTTTTTTTTTTTTAAAATCGATAACAATACTTTATTATTAAAATAATAAAGTAAAAAAATAAGAGCAAAGACTCATAATGTATGTAATTGTCTTATTGACGTATAACCGTTTTTTAGCGCACAAATAGGTAATATTACATAATAAGGTGGACAATTACATCTATTTTGCTCTACAAAAAGAGTAAATTGACGAGTCATGATTATATAAGACTGTAATGTGATTGATTATAATGAATATAATGTATTTCATCATTTCATTCCACTTTACGTCGTTCGGTTTGTTGGGTGTTATTAATTAAAATTAAAGCAGCGAAATATTTTTCAATATAAGAAAGTCGTTTCCATAACAATATTAACCATAATATGTTTTTATATCATTTTCAACTTAATTCAATTCAATACACTACAGGTATTGTGAAATCGCATCTTTAATTTATGATTTTACCGTATATAGAATTATATATCTTAATTAAATTGAGTATTTTTTTTAATAAAATGGGAATTTTACACAAAAAGTGTGTAATAATTGCATTCTCTGTGTAATAATTGCGCCATCGTTGATGAATGATTACGCAGCTATTGTGCAATGATTATTACAACTTATTTGTGTAATTTTCCTTCTAATTATACAAGCATGTAATTTTACTATTAGTATTGATGAAAAACTATTGCCAATTATAATAATGATAAATTTACCACAATATAATTAGAGATTAGCTGTACTAAAAAGGTAATGTAGATAATAAAAATTTAATATATACTTTGGCGTGTATAGAAGGCAACAAAAATAACCATTGAAAATGTAAATTTTTCACGAATTTCGTCATATTTCTTAGGTCATCTGAAATATTAAATTAACTTAGATGTAAATGCTTAAGAACTGTTTTCGGTAAAGGAGTTATATATGTTTTTTCGAATATATGAAGAAATACCAGATATGCATGGATTTTTTCTATAATATAGTCGGATAAAATGCGATTTTAAGATTTTTAAATATTTTTAGCCCCATGGACAGTTAATTTATTTCAATATTTGTATAAAGAACCACTGATTAATGTTAAAGGCTGTATCTACAAGGATCTATTCTAGTGAAAAAATTAACTTTCCAAACTGGTCTTGATACAACCGAAGTTGCATTTCAAATTTGTCCGCGTCCCGGACCTATTCATCATGTATAAAAAATCTGCCAATGGTCTGGGCGAAACTTTATTATTTTTCGGGTCAAAGTTCGGGAGCGGTCAAAGTCGGAGTGTATCATGAGTTGCTTCGAGATTATTAGATTTCTTGGAAAATTATTTTTGTTCTTAATATAAAAATATTTAAAATAGAGATTTTTAGCCGATTAAACATTGAAAAAGCCCGTGTAGACTATTCGAATTTCGGTATATTATGTACACTAAAAGCCCATAGAAGTAAAACGAACGAATTTGCTGCCTTATCAGACTTAAGAGATATGACGAATTGTTAAAACGTATACAAACCCATTACTTCCACTTGGGGTTTGAATTTCGAAAAAATTGTGAAACAGGTTTTTAGACGATTTCATAAGAAGCAACCTGAAATCTCATGAGACAAGACGGATTTTGAAAAAATTCTGAAAACGTAAGCGAACCCTTCACATCTCCTTGGTTCTGGAAATTCGAAAAATCGTGAATTGGTTGGCCGTAATAATCAATTTTATATCTCATCAGAACTTAGGAATGGCAAAAATTGTGAAAACATGTACAAACCCTTGTGGGTTGAATATCAAAAAATTGAGAAATGGGTTTGTAGGCGATTATATAAAAGTGGAAATGAAAAGCGATCTAATATCTCATCGAACTTAAGAAATATGTCGAAACTTTGAAAAGCATACAACCCCCTTACACCCATGAGGATTGAATATCTAAAATACTAAAATTGACTTTTTGGCTTTTTATATAGGAAACCTCAGGAAGTAAAAATGAATTCGATATATCACCAGATATGCAACCTCCTTACACCCACTTGGGGGTTGAATATCCAAAAATCCTGAAAGGAGTTAATAAATAAATATGAAGACAGCACGAGAAAGTAGGAACCAATTCAATTTCTTATCACTTCTAAAAGAAATGACGGAACTCGTGAAAACGTGTTCAACCCGTTTATACCCTCTTAGGGGCTGAAAAAGGAAAAAACCTAAAAACAAGTTTTAAGCGATTATTACGCAAGCACGTGAAACTGAAAATATATTCGATATCTGATAAGACGTGGGGATATAGTAGAATTCGTGAAAAAGTTTACAACCACCTTCGCACCCCCTTAGAGGTCGAATTTAAAAAAAACATGAAAACACTTTCTAGGTATTTATATGAAGAAGTCGTACAATAAAAATGAATTCAATATTTGGGAAGACCTAATAGATATGACCTAATAGATATGACGAGAATCGTGAAAATATATGCATTCCATTTTCACTGATCATTTATTTTGCCCCCCCTCTGAACGCCAATAGAAATTTGAAATTTTTTTTTATTTAAATTTGTTTTCTAGTTAATTTACATAAACGTACTGAGTTTCAACTTTGTAGCATAAGCCGTTCCATAGATAGGAAAAACACCCCCCACCCCTGTACCATACTACCCCTATAAAAAATTATATTTTTCCAACATGCTACTAATATAGCTCTATCCAAATACCAAGTTTCAGCTTTATATCATTATAGGTTGTCGAGATATTAAAATCGGAACTTTTTCCTTTTCACCCTCACCCTCTACACCCACACTTCCTAAATTTTGTTTTCCGCTAGGGGTCTATTAGGCCTACTTTTGGTAAAAATTTTAAGCATCTATCTTACACCGTTCTTAAGATATAAGACGTGATTTTTTTGAAAAATTCTTATCCCCTCCACTTTCATGCTCCACCGCCCCCTTCAAAAATTTGGCTTTCAGCTAACTTCATTTGTTAACTTTTATACACAAACCAAATTCTATTTATCTAGTACAATTAGTTCATGAGATATCGTATTCTAAAGTTTTTCACCCCCCACCCCCGTACTCCACTGCCCCCATTCAAATTTTTGTTTCCGATCTATTCTCCTAGTATACCTACAGATATTCATTAAGTTTCAATTTTGTGACATTAACCGTTTAGGAGATATGGATTTTAGAATGTGTCGATCTCACCTTTTTTGCATTTCGGACGCATTATTTTTTCCCCCACTCCCGAACCCCTTCACCTATATAGGCAATTTTTTTGCAAATGGGTCCACTACCGAAGCTCTATATAAATTTAAAATTTCAGCCGCCTAGCATAAGCGGTTGCTGAGATCTAGAAACCAAAATTTTCCGTCTAAAACACTTCCCCCTCCTCCCCCCCTCTTCCCCCCTTACACCCCCATCCCTCCAAATTTGGTCACTTCAGGGAGCCTACCCACTCTACCCAGGAAAAAAAATTCAACTAAATAGCTTGTAGGGTTTGGGTGCTACGAGCCTTCAAACAATTTTGCGTACACCGGTAGAGGTACGGCGTACGGTGTACGGCGGAAAGACGGACTGACACTTTTTTTTGCTTTTTTCGTGTCTACTCGTCATGAAACGTAAAAAAAAAATTTTGAGGGTAGCAAATTTTTTTTTTTTTAAAAATCGATAACAATACTGTATTATTGAAATAATAAAGTAAAAACAAAAATTTGAGCCCAGGAGAGCGGAAATTCATTCGGGAGGCGTGGAGGGTACGTGGTGGGTACGAAACGTACACACCACGTACCACCCAAGGGGTATGAGCGCATAGGCTGAGATTTTTACAAGTGACCACTTAAATTAAAATTAAAATTAAATTCAAATCCGCAAACAGATTTAAAAAAACAAAAATTTGAGCCCAGGAGAGCGGAAATTCATTCGGGGGGCGTGGGGGGTACGTGGTGGGTACGAAACGTACCCACCACGTACCCCCCAAGGGGTATGAGCGCATAGACTGAGATTTTTACAAGTGACCACTTAAATTAAAATTAAAATTAAATTCAAATCCGCAAACAGATTTAAAAAAACAAAAATTTGAGCCCAGGAGAGCGGAAATTCATTCGGGGGGCGTGGGGGGTACGTGGTGGGTACAAAACGTACCCACCACGTACTCCCCAAGGGGTATGAGCGCATAGGATGAGATTTTTACAAGTGACCACTTAAATTAAAATTAAAATTAAATTCAAATCCGCAAACAGATTTAAAAAAACAAAAATTTGAGCCCAGGAGAGCGGAAGTTCATTTTGGGGGCGTGGAGTACGTATAGGGTACGTATGGGGTACGATCGTACCCCATACGTACCCCATACTGGGTATGAGCGCATAGGCTGAGATTTTTACAAGTGACCACTTAAATTAAAATTAAAATTAAATTCAAATCCGCAAACAGATTTAAAAAAACAAAAATTTGAGCCCAGGAGAGCGGAAATTCATTCGGGGGGCGTGGGGGGTACGTGGTGGGTACGAAACGTACCCACCACGTACTCCCCAAGGGGTATGAGCGCATAGGATGAGATTTTTACAAGTGACCACTTAAATTAAAATTAAAATTAAATTCAAATCCGCAAACAGATTTAAAAAAACAAAAATTTGAGCCCAGGAGAGCGGAAATTCATTCGGGGGGCGTGGGGGGTACGTGGTGGGTACGAAACGTACCCACCACGTACCCCTCAAGGGGTATGAGCGCATAGGCTGAGATTTTTACAAGTGACCACTTAAATTAAAATTAAATTCAAATCCGCAAACAGATTTAAAAAAACAAAAATTTGAGCCCAGGAGAGCGGAAATTCATTCGGGGGGTGTGGGGGGTACGTGGTGGGTACGAAACGTACCCACCACGTACCCCCAGAGAGGTATGAGCGCATAGGCTGAGATTTTTACAAGTGACCACCTAAATTAAAATTAAAATTAAATTCAAATCCGCTAACAGATTTAAAAAAACAAAAATTTGAGCCCAGGAGAGCGGAAATTCATTCGGGGGGTGTGGGGGGTACGTGGTGGGTACGAAACGTACCCACCACGTACCCCCAGAGAGGTATGAGCGCATAGGCTGAGATTTTTACAAGTGACCACTTAAATTAAAATTAAAATTAAATTCAAATCCGCAAACAGATTTAAAAAAACAAAAATTTGAGCCCAGGAGAGCGGAAATTCATTCGGGGGGCGTGGGGGGTACGTGGTGGGTACGAAACGTACCCACCACGTACCCCTCAAGGGGTATGAGCGCATAGGCTGAGATTTTTACAAGTGACCACTTAAATTAAAATTAAAATTAAATTCAAATCCACAAACAGATTTAAAAAAACAAAAATTTGAGCCCAGGAGAGCGGAAATTCAGTCGGGGGCGTGGGGGGTACGTGGTGGGTACGAAACGTACCCACCACGTACCCCCCAAGGGGTATGAGCGCATAGGCTGAGATTTTTACAAGTGACCACTTAAATTAAAATTAAAATTAAATTCAAATCCGCAAACAGATTTAAAAAAACAAAAATTTGAGCCCAGTAGAGCGGAAATTCATTCGGGGGCGTGGGGGGTACGTGGTGGGTACGAAACGTACCCACCACGTACCCCCCAAGGGGTATGAGTGCATAGGCTGAGATTTTTACAAGTGACCACTTAAATTAAAATTAAAATTAAATTCAAATCCGCAAACAGATTTAAAAAAACAAAAATTTGAGCCCAGGAGAGCGGAAATTCATTCGGGGGGCGTGGGGGGTACGTGGTGGGTACGAAACGTACCCACCACGTACCCTCCAAGGGGTATGAGCGCATAGGCTGAGATTTTTACAAGTGACCACTTAAATTAAAATTAAAATTAAATTCAAATCCGCAAACAGATTTAAAAAAACAAAAATTTGAGCCCAGGAGAGCGGAAATTCATTCGGGGGGCGTGGAGGGTACGTGGTGGGTACGAAACGTACCCACCACGTACTCCCCAAGGGGTATGAGCGCATAGGCTGAGATTTTTACAAGTGACCACTTAAATTAAAATTAAAATTAAATTCAAATCCGCAAACAGATTTAAAAAAATCTGCCAATGGTCTGGGCGAAACTTTATTATTTTTCGGGTCAAAGTTCGGGAGCGGTCAAAGTCGGAGTGTATCATGAGTTGCTTCGATATTATTAGATTTCTTGGAAAATTATTTTTGTTCTTAATATAAAAATATTTAAAATAGAAATTTTTAGCCGATTAAACATTGAAAAAGCCCGTGTAGACTATTCGAATTTCGGTATATTATGTACACTTAAAGCCCATAGAAGTGAAATGAACGAATTTGCTGCCTTATCAGACTTAAGAGATATGACGAATTGTTAAAACGTATACAAACCCATTACTTCCACTTGGGGTTTGAATTTCGAAAAAATTGTGAAACAGGTTTTTAGACGATTTCATAAGAAGCAACTGGATATCTCATGAGATATGACGGATTTTGAAAAATTTGTGAAATCGTAAGCAAACCGTTCACACCCCCTTGGTTCTGGAAATTCGAAAAATCGTGAATTGGTTGGCCGTAATAATCAATTTTATATCTCATCAGAACTTAGGAATGGCAAAAATTGTGAAAACATGTACAAACCCTTGTGGGTTGAATATCCAAAAATTGAGAAATGGGTTTGTAGGCGATTATATAAAAAGTCTGTGGAAATGAAAAGCGATCTAATATCTCATCGAACTTAAGAAATATGTCGAAACTTTGAAAAGCATACAACCCCCTTACACCTATGAGGATTGAATATCTAAAATACTAAAATTGACTTTTTGGCTTTTTTATATAGGAAACCTCAGGAAGTAAAAATGAATTCGATATATCACCAGATATGCAACCTCCTTACACACTTGGGGGTTGAATATCCAAAAATCCTGAAAGGAGTTAATAAATAAATATGAAGACAGCACGAGAAAGTAGGAACCAATTCAATTTCTTATCACTTCTAAAAGAAATGACGGAACTCGTGAAAACGTGTTCAACCCGTTTATACCCTCTTAGGGGCTGAAAAAGGAAAAAACCTAAAAACAAGTTTTAGGCGATTATTACGCAAGCACGTGAAACTGAAAATATATTCGATATCTGATAAGACGTGGGGATATAGTAGAATTCGTGAAAAAGTTTACAACCACCTTCGCACCCCCTTAGGGGTCGAATTTAAAAAAACCATGAAAACACTTTCTAGGTATTTATATGAAGAAGTCGTACAATAAAAATGAATTCAATATTTGGGAAGACCTAATAGATATGACGAGAATCGTGAAAATATATGCATTCCATTTTCACTGATCATTTATTTTGCCCCCCCTCTGAACGCCAATAGAAATTTGAAATTTTTTTTTATTTAAATTAGTTTTCTAGTTAATTTACATAAGCGTACTGAGTTTCAACTTTGTAGCATAAGCCGTTCTATAGATAGGAAAAACACCCCCCACCCCTGTACCATACTACCCCTATAAAAAATTATATTTTTCCAAGATGCTACTAATATAGCTCTATCCAAATACCAAGTTTCAGCTTTATATCATTATAGGTTGTCGAGATATTAAAATCGGAACTTTTTCCTTTTCACCCTCACCCTCTACACCCACACTTCCTAAATTTTGTTTTCCGCTAGGGGTCTATTAGGCCTACTTTTGGTAAAAATTTTAAGCATCTATCTTACACCGTTCTTGAGATATAAGACGTGATTTTTTTGAAAAATTCTTATCCCCTCCACTTTCATGCTCCACCGCCCCCTTCAAAAATTTTGCTTTCAGCTAACTTCATTTGTCAACTTTTATACACAAATCAAATTCTATTTATGTAGTACAATTAGTTCATGAGATATCGTATTCTAAAGTTTTTCACCCTCCACCCCCGTACGTCACTGCCCCCATTCAAATTTTTGTTTCCGATCTATTCTCCTAGTATACCTACAGATACTCATTAAGTTTCAATTTTATGACATTAACCGTTTAGGAGATATGGATTTTAGAATGTGTCGATCTCACCTTTTTTGCATTTCGGACGCATTATTTTTTCCCCCACTCCCGAACCCCTTCACCTATATAGGCAATTTTTTTGCAAATGGGTCCACTACCGAAGCTCTATATAAATTTAAAATTTCAGCCGCCTAGCATAAGCGGTTGCTGAGATCTAGAAACCAAAATTTTCCGTCTAAAACACTTCCCCCTCCTCCCCCCTCCTCCCCCCTTACACCCCCATCCCTCCAAATTTGGTCACTTCAGGGAGCCTACCCACTCTACCCAGGAAAAAAAATTCAACTAAATAGCTTGTAGGGTTTGGGTGCTACGAGCCTTCAAACAATTTTGCGTACACCGGTAGACGTACGGCGTACGGCGGACAGACGGACTGAAATTTTTTTTTGCTTTTTTCGTGTCTACTCGTCATGAAACGTAAAAAAAAAAATTTTGAGGGTAACAAATTTTTTTTTTTTTAAAAATCGATAACAATACTGTATTATTGAAATAATAAAGTAAAATGGCAGTGGCATAAGCACTTCTGTCGCAGCCCCGGTTTGCACCCTTCCCGGACTTTGTCACGAAAATTAATGAAGTTGCGCCCAGATTTTTTGGCAAATTTTTGCATTTAAATAAAACTTAAACATATTTCGATCAAGAAAGTGAGTTATTTGGTTATTTTACAATTGATCAATTGAAATATCTTTCGCAAAGCAGATTGCAAAACCCTGCAATAAATAATCGTATTTTGTTTAAATGATAAATCTCAATTAACATTGTTCAGTGCTACGTTAAACTAGCGCGGGTCAACTATAATTCAATAAGTTACGCTCTCTGTTTAAATTTACGGGTGCAGTTTTAATCTTCCTCATAGCAAACGCAACAACAAAAACAGATTATCCTTTTCGCCGAAGGGACCCAAATTAATTCATTTCAGCTACTGGCCCCCCAATACAAAATACAAGTAGTTGTCCAGGGCGCATATAGGTAAAACTATCGTAAGGGTGCGACCAGGGCCGCCTGCAAGTGATCCTGCAGGCAGAGGCGGTCGTTCGTCATAAATTACAAAACTTATTCGGTCAAAATTTATTTTGTAACATTTACAATCCGAGTCTAACGTCCGAGGGGATGTTTCTCCACAACATCCAGCCAATGCAAATAAATCTAACGAAATGTGTCTTGGCCACAAAATTAATCTCATCTCGGGCTTATCGGAAGCGTTCTAAAATGCGGATAAGGCGTACATCGACTACATTTTGTCCGACACTTGTTCAGAAATTAATTCATCGGACAAATTTTAAAAAGATAAGAAAGTGGTCGCTGTCAAGCTCAAGATTAAACGAAACCATTTGTCACTAAAGACTTCGGCTACAGACGTGGTGGCAGACAGTCCATCAAGTGACAGTTTACGAAAGAGTTTATCTCTGACCTCTGGTCATAGTCGAGCTGATTCCCGTGCGAAAAGTGTTTTATCTGAAGAAGGGGGCAGCAAAAAAAGGACACACAAAGGGATGAGTTATGATTTTTGCTTAATTAAACTCCACCGAGAGCAATTACTTTTGTAACCGGTAATTACGTGGAGATGCCTTAGCCTGGATATGTGCAGCAATCAGTCAAATTACGCGCGTAATGGGCTTCTTGTGGTGTCTTGTTGCGGTTACAGCTCCGCTAGAAACTTAATGGGTATTAAGTTTAATTGCTCGCGCTAAATTTAAATGTTTTACTACGTAAAACGCTTTGCACGACCTTGAGGACGTCCGACGACAGAAGTAACAGCGAGAAAATAAAAATGCTGAATATTATTCCCGACAAGTAACGAAATTGTTTATATGGTTTTCCGATGTCTAAGGTTTCTGTGACGATCACAACACGTTACTTCCGATTGGAATAGAGCACTACCTTAGCTAGTGCTAATAAAAATGATATGAATTAATCGAGAGTTTTGCCCAGCAAACCAAATTTCAAACTTGATCCGAAATTCCGAACCCAACTCATCAAAGGATATATCATACAACTACCGTCCGCCACTACATGCGAGGAAAAAATAACGAACATGAAAAAAAATAAGAGAGTCGTTCGTGTAGTCTCCATACAAACCCACTTGAAAGTATTGGCCAAGACAAACTATTACCAGCAAAGGATGGCAATCCTTTGAGAGCCAAAAAACCCCAAAAATTTTAACCGAGACGCTGGAAACAACATCTCTTCACTCTGGTTACCTGCTCTTCGATTTAGTAAAAACATTGCTTACCAAAACCATCGAGCCCAAACCGCAATTTAGATTTGATTTTGAAAACGTCCATTACCACCCCTTGTTATCCTTTTATTACCACCCTTTCTTCATAATTCTTTTTTTCTCATTTCCCTTAACTAATTTACGTAATAGACTCGCCTGTTATAAATTAGCAACCTTTTTTTTCCACCTGCTTTATTTAATGTATAAACCACTGTTGTTTAAATTCTCGATCAATTGATAAAGGACTCAGTCGAGTCCAATACGTCACACATAATGAAAATAAACAGGATTTTACCCGGAAAGTAGTAATTTAAATTTTCACATTTTTCTTCAAAACGCAAGAAATTATTCGGCTAGAAAATTTTCGCGAATATTTTCAACGATTTTGTCGTATTTCTACTCAAGTATATCCACTAATACGAATAATTTCCCAATTTTCAAAGAAATGTACCCCAAATACTCAATTCAGGAATGTTTCAAATTTATTGCTTAGTTCTTCTGATTTTCAAAGGTTCTGGTCAAAATTCGCATCGTCGGATCAAAAAATGTTCAATTCTTTCTCAAAAAATCTTGACAATTTCTTTTTTGAGAATTTAATTATTGCAAGAATGGCCAAGTAATTCTTTTACTATTCGAAAAATGTGCGGGCAGCATTATGTGAATAGTCAATTTTAATGTACTCAATTAATGTGTCAGCACAAATACGAATATTTATTGAAGTGGAAGAAGTGTTCTTAAATTAAATTACAAGTTTATCCTCTTAACATCAACAAAATAATGTAGGAAGAAAAACTCTTCAAAATTAAAATTTTTCAGATTACACAATTTATGTGATCGCGTCAAGTTTTCTCTGATGTCGCACCTTTACATTGGATAATATTTCGATAGCTATTCCCGAAAGTGCAGCAAGTTGGATGGAGATGCTGATATCTATTACGTTTTCTGAGCCTTCGCGTCAGCTTAACTTTTTATTCAACTTCGGTTTGCCCGGCACTTCAAAATGTTGTTTGAACGCCCTTGTTCCTACCGACTTTTATTTTTTTCAACATTATACGACACTAAGAATCTGGTTCAATAGTTAAACCATTGCTATTTTAAAAGCTTAGAAAAGACTTAGTTATCCTGTCCAAATGTTAGCTTATTACTTCATGCTTCGAAAAAATATAATGCAAGTCGCTAGGTTCTGGCAAAATTTTGTGCAGGTTTTCATGTAAAACCCTTTCTAAAGTGCGTTATATATCTTACACTGTATGCCACGCGGTCAAATATTTGACCATACAAATTTAACTTAATTTGATGTCAAATATCCATTTGACACGCTACCCAATTGCGATATTAATATATACATATATACCCAATTGCGATATTACTATATGACACATTTGACACCATCGTCAAATTTTCTCCTCGTGTCAAACGGTCAAACGCCATCAGGGCAGATCCATTGTAAATATTGGTGTATATATTACACAGTATGCCACTCCGAGCACCAAATTCTCGAGTAAACAACTCCACTCAGATTAATTAACGAGACGTGAGTGGCTCCAACAAAAAAAGGAGTGTGAAAAGTTATTGTTTTAATGTTTGGCGTTGTTGGTGCAGGTATTTTAAGAATTAGCAAAAAAAAAGTGTTGCAGTAATTATGATGTCGTATTTATGGGAGGAAAGACAAAAGTAGTTTAAACTAATTATTTATTTCACCGATCGCCACAAAAAATTAAATATTCACATATTCTTATATGACCCATAGGACAGCATTATTTTTTTAAAAATCGCAAACGGTCAAATATGATCAGATTGATTGTCAAATGGTGTCAGACGGTCAAATGAAACATTTTGTCAAACACGATTTAACCATTACACTATCGGACAACATTTGACAGGGAAAATGGTCAAATATTTGACCGCGTGGCATACAGTGGAATACAAGCTTATTTCTGGCAGTAAAATTTAATTTTTTTTATCTTAATAAAAAATGTTTTAATCTTCGTTGAATTCATAAGCTGTCATAAAACTTGTCAAGCTAAGTTATAAATTCAAACAAAATTTTATTGTGAAACAAATTTTCTAAGTCTAACTTCTTGACTTAACTAGACGTAAACGCATCCGACAATTGGACTATCATTTAAAAGAAAAGTGGTACGGCCAAAATTGCGATCACAATAACAATTGCTTTTAATTTATGCGATTTTTAAGCTAATGAAAATTATGCAACAAAAATGATTTTCGATTTTTTTTATTTCATTTGATAAAATTGCTCAAATAGTTTCAATTATTTGACAATAACTCAAAAAATGTGCAATATAGAGAAAAAGTTGTTATTGCGGTTCCTGGAATATGAAAGTTACCAAATTTTTGGCCTTCCACCCCGACATTCTCCTGCCAAGTGTTCAAAATTGTTATATTCTAGACGATTCCGGACATATGTACAATTATCAGCCATCATGCAATTGTGAGATTTTGACGAGAACGATACTACGTCCTTCAAAAAAATTTATTTTTTGGACAATCACTTAGCATATTACTAGAGCTATCTACAAAATTTCCAACTCCATATGACAACTATCTTGAAGATGTAAAAATCTCAAATTTTCGATTTAGTCAAAATCTTTCGAATAAAGCATACAATTCTATTGAGTTTTGTGAAAGGTTTTGATATTCAAATGTTCACAAATCCTTCATTAAAAATTTTAACAGTTCACGTCAAATAAACTTTTTTTTTTATTTAATGCATTTTTGTAACTTATATATATTTTTCCATACATATGTTGCACATCTCCCCTTATAAGGTAACATACATTGTGATAGGGGTAAGGAGTTCAATGTTCATGTCATTACACATAAAAATTACATTCTTAATGCAATTTATCTTATAAAATAAAGTGAGATGTGGTTAATACAGTTTAAATTCAAATCAATATTACTAACACGTCATATCATTTCCTGTTTGGTCATCATTTCAACCCTATATGTTATAGTAATAGTAATGTTAACTTTAAATTTCTTTATACTAATAGAGTTTTTTATTTGATCTGGTAGCTCATTGAATAATTTGTTTCCAGCGTAAGAATAGTGATTTTGCCCCAAATTAGTTCTCCTCAGCGGCAATAAAATTTCATGGAGTGTTCCTCCACGAGTATGGTTGCTGTTACGTTTAATATCTCCCCTTTGCAGATCCTTGTAAATTTCTTTACTAGCGATAGCATTGAATATTTTATCAATATCGAGGACATTTATTATAGAGTATACTTGTTCTGTACTATATCCACGCGGTTTCTTTAGTAATATTCTTAGTACCATGTTTTGTAAAATTTTTAATGGTTTTAATGCAGTTATTGTAGCCCCACCCCAAGCAATTATCCCATATTGTAACATTGAATGTATTACAGCAAAATAGAACATTCCTGTTGCTGCTTTTGTCAAGAATGACCTTACGGTGAAACATATCGGAAGTAACATCTTTAGACGCTTTACGATGCTGGCAATATGTTCATCCCACCTGAGATGTTGGTCAAAAATTACCCCTAGATACCTCGTATAATCTACATTAAGAGGTTTGCATTAGAAGAGCAATCTTTTGAATGGACAGTAACACCCAAATGTGGAGGAATACCTCCACTATTAAACGTAAAAGTTATATTATATATGTATGTACTTTTTTCCATAGAATTATTATCTAACCATTCTTTTATTAATAAAAGGCTATAGTTGGCTTTAATCTTAACTCCATCCCAACAATTGTCCTCTACAAATAGAACCATATCGTCGGCAAAAGATATTAAATCTCCTTTGATTACAAAGATACAAATCATGAACATATAGTAAGAATAGTACTGGACCGAGCACTGTTCCTTGTGGTACTCCGTAGCAGAAGGAACGTTCCTGACTCGATTCATGATTAATTTTCACAATTTGTTTACGATTACTTAGGTAACTTAAAATCCAATCTATTAATCCCTTAACTTTAAAAAAATACTCCATAAAAGTAAACTTTATTTCAATTTGTTCCTACATAGGTATTTATAAACAAATATTTTATATTTGAAACAGTAATGAATAAATATAAAAATATACAGAAATAATGAAATCTAAAATATTTAATTACTTTCAAAAATTACAGAACAAATATAAAATTTTAGTAATTAAATTAATTGTAGTGAATTGTATTTGAACAAAAAATTATTGATATTGAAGTCTTCCACATTTTCTACAGCTTTGTTGATATGGTCGACAGTGTTTACAGTATTGTCTACGCGAAAATATGGACATATCGAGAAAAATGACTGCTATAAAAATAAAATCTGTGCAACTGAAATAATTCGCTAAACCAATGAATTTATTTATCTTTTTATTCTTTATATGAGACGAGAGAAAACTTTCGCAGAAATTTTTGGCAGTGTATTCCATGAAATGTTAAACTCCGAATTTTTATCGGGAGCAGAGTAGTCACACCACTTGAGTCAGTGAAGTCGTAACTGTTGTTGTTTTCCTAATGTCGTCAACAGACCCAATATAGCTATCGATAAGATATTGTTGCGATCAAGTGGTTTGCCGGGATTTCAAGTAAAACACAATTCAATTAAAAGTAATAATAAAACAAACCTTTTTTTTAAATTACATTTCCTACTCGATTGCTGTTCCAATGAAAATCGCTTTGCAAACACTTTTGCGTAGAACTGACCGGCGTACACTTTCACAGCAGAAAAACTGATCCCGTCTGCAAGCTCTGCGGCGCTTATATAGTGTACTTGTTGAGATAAGAGCTTCCCGCATATTTTATGGTGTGTACACACACACAATGTTCGCGAAGTGTAAAGAAAAACCAAGAAGTGGAAAAGTGTTCGAAAAGTTGCTTGAAGTATGTGCTGAGTTTTATACGTTTTTCTCATTGGATATTCCAAGGTGGCCAATCAGATGTTTTTTCGGGTAATTAATGTCCTGATAAATGAGTTGTGCGGGTAGCCAGGTTACAAATATAACAATACGTAAGTTAAATCATACTAGTATAAGATAGGTCCAAGTCTAGGTTGGGAGAGGTGAGCCTTAACTGTGTGCTATGGAACAACTCTGGAGTCTGAGTTATTGATTCCACATATCTCTTTCTTATGAATAAGTCCATAAAGGTATCATCGCAAGTATCGATGCTTGGTTAAACCAGAATTTCATAGCTACGCACTATATGTTCTAGTGTAGACTCTACATAGGTCAGGCATAGAGATAAATGTCTAACGTTTCTTCGAGCCTTTCCAAAGGACAATAACAGATTCCTATTAAGGGACAATATGGAGCTAGAGTTCTTCTTGCCCAGTTTCGGCCTGCTCGCAACCAGAAAGGTTTATCCAGAAGCGTTTAGAGTAACTGATTGCTTCTGTATCAATCATACCCTTCTCACTTTCGATGGGCATAAAACCAGCTCATCTCCGACTCACTTCTTGCATTGAATGGAATCAGTGTTAAACTGTAATTTTTGGTAGTCATTTAGAAGTTGTTCCTTAGTAAGGTCTCCCATCCTAGACCCTCATAAGCGAATTGATTGAAACATCCAATAATGGAATCACCACATGCATCTACCTCTACTACCCACCTACATGTCTACATGTCTACCTAATTTAATTCCTTCCTCGACTAAACATAAATCGTATAGCTGCCGTATCCACGCTGCTTTACCCAACGTCGTTTTGTTCGCTGTTATTGTGGAAGACAGCGGTCTGGTCCGGAACACCATCCGACTTGTAGGCTACCTCGTGCTCCATGTTGTAGGTGGAGGACTGACATGGAGTTCGCCGGAGTTGTATGCAAATCACATGTGGGATCCGACTTGTGTTCACCGGTGTGGTAGCTGAACGACAATGACGCCGCCGACCGGTAACATTCCCGGCGATGTTTACAATCCGTCGGACATGACCTATTGGACCTGAGACAAGGCTGCCCAGAAGGAATAAAGTTTCGCGTTCAAGCGGAAATCCAGACAAAGCAGCCGAGCTACCTGTACGACTTAATGTCATTGTTGAGAAGGAAATAAGGTCGCCGGGAGTTTCCAACGCGACGCGACTGATAGCATCTCTGAAAATGGATAAACCACTTTGTCCGCGAACTGGAGAATCCGATGATTAAACTTGGAACTAGATCCGAAACCGAAGTTTCGATTATAAGCGGTTTTTGTGACCGATTTCTATACCTTAAGGAATTATTTGTCCGCATGTTTGTTTGTCCGTTTTTTTTTTTCGAACGTTCGGATGGATCGGTGGCCAGTGATTCCCCTGTGCGAAACGAATACCCGCTGCAGGTTGCTATATCGAGATAAATAGCATTTTGTAGCCACTCTTATAAATTTTTATAAGGTCGAGCGATTCGCCGAGATGAGTGTTTCCCAGTCATTCGTGTTCCATGTCTTTGGCAAGAGTTTAACGAAATTTTTGGTACCTTCTATTAAATCATTCATCAATTTTGTCTCGAGTGATGAAATGTCAAAGCGAACCGACAATAGAAATTATTTTTTGATCTTGAGCCGCGCACCGCGGTCATCACCTTAAGTAGGTGCACCGCACAGTCCGCCGTGTACGGAACCCGCAGGTAAGGACGCTACGAGCAGGCGGTGTTCGATTTTAAAAGCTGGAAGTCAGCTTGCCCCGCGGGGAATGCGATTCGTCCGTGTGTTTTGAGAGGGTTTTGCGCGATGCGCACGGGAATAAAACCCGATCATCAAAACCACTCCGAAGGTATCTTTTTTCGAATTGTTGACATATTTTTGATGCTTTGCACCTTTTTGTTCTTGTCATTGTTTCTTATTAGGCCGGGATATTAGTGGGCTCGATTTTACCTTTGATTTAACAGTGGTACGGGCTTTTTTTCTGGATATCAGCAGCCACATTCCGGCAGTTTCTTTGTCAAGTTATTAAAAGAAATTTTTAGTTTGGCCGCGTATTTCAGGAATTTTGTTTAGGCTCGCGATTATGCGTACTTACTATGCTAGAGGTCACATTTTTCAGATTTCTACGATTTCGTCGTTAGCGTTTTTTGCTCATAGCTGCGGAATATTATTCAATTGTTAACTAGAAAAATATTGTACGAATATCTTTTTTTGATATACCGCTTTATTATTCGACTTTGAACTAAGTAACGCTTTATTCTATTGTTCTAATAGGAATAAAGTATTGTGATCGATTTCAAAGCAGTTGCAAGCCTAAAAATTGGTATTTTTGAATCTTAGGACTAAATGTCAAAGAGGACAATGAGAAACTCATTGTCCGTCTGTCCGCCGTGTTTTATTTTATAAGTTTGTGTGATATCTCGAGAACGAGTAAAGATATCATCATGAAATTTTGATTGAAGCTTTCCAAGTTGACTCCAAATATAGGTAGTGTTTTGAGGGAGAGAATTTAGGACGATTAATGTTGGCTCCTATATCTCAAGAACCGCTTATGCCAGGTAACGATGACGATGACGAAAGGAGCCACTGGTGTGGCAGGGGTATCGACAAAAAAGAGTCACATTGTATCACTTTGATTTTTCATGATGAAACTTAACAGCGCTGATGCACCTTCCCCAAGCCTGGCCAGTTTGATGTCTTATGAAATTCATACCCTGGTTGGTTGGTAGGTTTACATGGTGGCCCGTCAGTCGAAACAACGCCCAATTGGCACAGAAAGCACCGTGTTGATACCACACTTGCTTAAACTGGTCATTGAGGGCTAATGAAGTAGATACAGCGTTTTACAGAGACCTGGAGCTGGAATGGATTATCATATACATCCAGAGATGTTTAAAAAGATAATCAATCTTATTTTTCGAGATATCATCAAGGTTATCGAAGAAAGGTGTGCCTAATGCACGAAGTCTGGCTCTAGCTAGAGCCGGACACCCGAAAAGAAGGTGGATAACAGTCTCCCTCTCATTAGCCGGTTTAGAGGAACGGCTCAAAGTCACTGTGCTCTGGGTCCCGGGGCATAGAGACATAATGGGAAATGAACGGGCTGATGAACTGGTCAGGGAGGGCTCCGCTCTTCCCGGCTCTCTTGCGGAACTAGTCCACGCTCCCTTAGGAGTCGTAAAGAGGGTCATACTCTCACACTTCCAGACAGCGGCTAACTCCAGATGGAAAAGCCTAACCACCTGCATAATATCTAGAAAGATGTGGCCATCTTACAACCGAGCCAAGTCAGACGAACTTCTATACAATACCCGGGTAGACATCTCCGGAATCTCGGCGATCAGTACAGGTCACAGGCCAATTGGGGATCATGCAGCCAGGACACTAATGAGCGAGAGTCACTCGTTCATTTACTTTGCGAATGTCCGGCTTTAGCTAGAGCCTGAGAGCGTGCGCTAGGCAAACCCTTCTACGGGGACCTGATGGAGATTTCAGGGAAGAAAATTAGAGAGTTATTACTTTTTCTGAACAGCACAAGGTTTTTTATAGCGATTCAATTCAATCAATTTTTCACACATTCATGTTCTATATTTCCCAGTCACAACAACCTTTAACATCAGAGTTTAACACGAGTTTGTAGTTCCAAAACGGTCTCTGAGCTAATTGAACTCTGTCTGGTTGACAGGGCTGCCACTTAAACCAACCAACCAACCTCCCTCTTATTTGCATCCCCACAGTTGAGACAATTGACGATAAGGAATACCCAGTCTGGCCGCGTGGTCACCGATTGGCCAGTGACCTGTGCTGACCGACGTGACTCTGGAAACGTCTACACGGCTTCTGCTCAAGAGCTCGTCTATTCCGCTCCGGCGGTAGGATGGCCATATTTTACCAGATATGATGCAGCTGATCAATCCTATCCACCTGGAATTCGCGTTTGTAGAAAAGTGGCAGGATATTTGCCGCTTAACAATCCCTAGTGGGACTTGAACAGATTCCACGAGAGAGCCCTGAAGAGCAGAGCCTTGCTAGCTAATTCGTCTGCCCGCTCGTTATCCTATATCTTGCTGTGACCTGAGAGCCAAAGCAGAGTTACTTTGACCTGACTTCCTAAGTAGGCTAGCTCCTCTCGGCACAGTTCGACAAGTTTAGAGGAGGTGGTAGCCGAATCCAAGGCCTTGATTGCGGCTTGGCTGTCAGTGAGGATTACAACATTTCGCTTTGGCGTAGAGTCTTTCTTCAAAGTCAGGCAGGTTTCCCGGATTCCCAGTATCTCCGCCTGGGAAACGCTGGTGTAGTCCGCTAGGGGGTAAGACTTTGCGACATAGTGTGTATCTAAGAAAACACATGCTCCGACTCCGCAGTTCATCTTTGCACCGTTGGTGTATATGATTGTGTCGAAATCACGTATGACCGAACCATTCTTCCATTCCGCCCTGGTTGGGAAACCCACAACGTAGTGTAGTTCCAACAGCTGCAGTTATTTCAACTTTCCTGAGTTTGTTTATGTTGTAACTATGTTGACGCCCGGTGTCCGTCGTATGCCAATGAGCTTAAAGGCTCATAGTTCACACATCCTTTGAGCTATTAAATTCAATTTTTTTTTTGTGTATTTGGTGGGTGAACTCCTTTAACTGGTAAATTTTTGAAGGGAGGGAGTTCGAAGAGAAAGGAGGGGGAATGTTTGAGACAAAAAATTGGTTCCTATACGAGTATGTACCTCAGGAACCGCTTATTCCAAGAAGTTGATATTTCAAATTTATTTAGAGCCCTGATAGTGGACGCAGTTTAAAAAAAATTTTCGATTTCGGTGGACTGGTATAGGATTGAGGGCGGAAACAATGCGTCCAAATCGGTCAAAATCTGGAATCGATATATTCTGGAATATATTTTTCCTGAACGGGAGATTGTTTGTGGGCATATTATGGGAGAATACTAAAATTACAAATTTTAGGTTGTTTTATTGGTAGTTTATGGAACGAGATGGGAGAGTTTTTCTTAGCACAGGAACGGCTTATGCTAGAAACTTAAAACTTGATGGGAATATGTAGGTAGATGGTAGAGGTAAAACAAAATTTCATTTATCCATTGGCGTACGAAAGTAGACAATGAAATGATCAATGAAATGGGGTGCGCATATTTTCACGAATTTCGTCATATCTCTTAGGTTTTCTTAAGTATAGAATTAATTTTACTTCTACGAATTCTACATATAAATACAATTTAACTGGTTTTAGATTTTTTTTGCTTTTCAACTCCCAGAGTTGCGTACACTGCCCAGAATTGGCATCGCATTGTCCGCCAAGACTTATAGATCGGTATTGTTTTGGTACTGACAAACCACCAGACCAGTGTCGGGCCAAGAATTGGCTTATTATTCGAGTGAAAGCGCTTTCGGCATTGGTTCAACGGCCGGCTCTGTATTGGGCACCACTTAGAAAGTAGAAATATTTTTTTGTTTCTCAACATATCAATTGATTCGGCTTCAACCCTATTACGAGAATGTTTCAGATTGGCTTAGTGGGTAGCGTAACGGACTAATGTGTGACGGAACCATAGTTCGAATCCGAGAGTGTGCAAGGTGTGTAAGTAAAATCAATTCGCATTTTTCAAAAAAATGATAACAGGAAAATAAATTCGTAGTTGGAAAAAAAAATGTATATTCGTTTCTTTTTTTTACAGACGCCCCAAAACTGACAGTCAGCAAGAGTAGGACCGGTGTAATCAAATCGACATTGGCTCGGCAATAATTTGGTCTAGGCCACATACTGGACCCGAAACATTAGCCAGTACTGGCAACTCTGGTACCAGTACTAAGCCTGTGCTGTTGCGTTCTGCTTTTCGTACATGGGTTCTAAGATGATGTAAAAGGGTTGTTTTCACGAATTTCGTCATATCTCGTAGGTCTAACAAAATATCGAATAAGTTTTTACTTCCGCGGACTTTTTAAATAGTCATCCAATATTTAATTGCAGAGTTTTTTGACATAAGGGGTATAAAGAGATTGCATAGGTTTCCCCAATTCCGAGATACCTCATAGATACGATGAGATATCGAATTTATTTTTCTTTTTCGGGTTTTTACGTACTAACTTAAGTACTAATTATAAAGTTTTTGGATATTCAACCGCCATATCTCTTAGGTCTGATGAGATAGCAACATGATTCTTACTGCTACGTGTTTTTTTATCTAATCCCCTAAAAAATTGTTTTAGGATCTTTTGATATTTAACCACCATTGGAGTATAAAGGGATTGCAAACGTTTTCACGAATTCCGACTTATCTCTTAGGTCTGATGTTATCTCAAATTATATTTTATTTCCATGGGATTAAAATATAATCGTCTCATAATCGACTTGAGGGCTTGTCAATATTTTTACTCTATGTGCTGTTTATTATTTCTTTAGGTTGTCAGTTGCATAAAAACCTGCACCACATATTAGCATTAAAGGCGTTCCGGACATCGATATGAAGTCAATTGCAGACCGACAATTGAATAAAACAATCAGACCAATCATCAAGCCCAACCTACCTATCAACCAACCAAAGAACTTTTGATGCAATTTTAATGGCATCCACTGTCATCGCCTTCGACAGATTATCAAAACTCGTCCTCAAACTGCTCTCCATCAAGACGCAATTAAAATGAAATTTCACCACTGAAATAATCGTCCTCGAGCCTCGACTCTCTGTCGTCATCCTGCAAAATTTGTCCTGATGACGTTTTAATTGATCGACTGCTGGCCAAATTATCAAATTATCGTGATGATGGCCAGACATTTGACAAAACAGACAGTTGCGGTGCAAATAATTTGCATAATTGATGTCATCTGTTACGCTGCCATAGCTCCGCCACTGCTCGATGCTCCCGGCCCTGGGTTTCGAAAGGGCGAGCCACGAATCGTAAGTGTGTAGTACGCCACACTAATTTGAAGTTAATTCGTCATGAAAACTCATCCGGCTGGTGGATGGTGGTTATGATGAATGCCCCGGATTTGACATAGATTTGATGGAAAATTAAATAATTAAGCGGTATCGTCAGGCGTTGATGAATTGATGGAGAACGAACGTCTATTTGGGACACCTGGAGCATATCCTAACGCCCGGACACAATTGTCAATTCACTTTCGATTGGGC
Organism: Beris morrisii; assembly: GCA_951812415.1. Taxonomy (NCBI): domain Eukaryota; kingdom Metazoa; phylum Arthropoda; class Insecta; order Diptera; family Stratiomyidae; genus Beris; species Beris morrisii. The sequence continues at coordinate 111,696,190 of OX638312.1, read as the reverse complement.
CCGATGTGATTCAGGTGAGTGTAAAAAACGGAAGTGTAGTTATGATTAATTATCGGCCGGCTATAGCAATTTGTTAATCGGTGCAACGAACCATAGACTAGTGATGTAACAACCTGTTACGTGATTGTGATTAAGTTTAATGGCTAGTTGGCGCGTAATAAAGGCCAGTAAGAGCACAATTCGACGGGCATTAAAATTAATTCAAATGGAAAGCAGACTTAGTTTGGCATATTACCAATTTAAGCAGGTTGATCAAAACAATTTTTTTTAATTTAATCCATTAGTCTAAATAATTGTTAAATTATGGACCAACTTAAAAAATACAAACACATAGTTTTAAAATCGGAGGAATTATTAAAATGAAATATTTTTTTTAAACCTACCTGATTCAGTTTGATGAATTTTTTTTTATTAATGCATGTTTTTTATTAATCTCTTATAATATGTACAATGTTGATAATAGCACTACTCCCCCTTCTGAAATATATGAATTTCGTATTAGAGGTGAGGAGCCTGAATTAAAAATCTACACAAAATACTGTACCGGTATGATGACTGTATACTTCATGACAAAGAGCGAATAATATTTTACTTAATTAAACAAAATATTATACTATAATTCATTCAATAAAAGCATTTAAGATATTAGTACATAAGTAAAAACTCTAAAATTCATAATTTAAATAAAAACTAAATAATACCAATCTTATGACTTTAATTTATCTAAATTCCATTAAAAACTACGTATAATAATAACTTGAAATATATATAATTAATAGTTACAATTTTGCTATTTATATAAAAAAAAGAAACGAAAGTAAAAAATTTCAAAACATTTCACAATCGCAATACATTCCATTATAATAGAGTTTTTTGATCCTCTTCAGGGTGGATTAATGACGCATTTATTTAGCAATATAAAGGGTGGCCACAGAAAATCAAATTCAAATTCCCTGATAGTTTCAGGTGTCCCAGATAAGATTTTGTATTTTTCCAGGATGTTCCAAAATTGATTTACTGTTTAGAGCACTTATCGCTTGAAAGGCAAAAGGAGACGCTAACGAATGAAAACTTTAGTTCGAAGCGAATTTACTTTGACCAAGGTATTCGACGCATTTTGGGAATAGTCCGTCAGGTCAGTCGTTCACCAATGACGATCTTTGAAAAACTACGGTACAGTCCAGAATAATCATTAGGACGTAGTGCCGATTGGAATCCTTAAGAGTGACGTCGTGTCGTCCAAGAAATACATGAAAATAAACAAGAAGACATTAATTAGTCATGGCGACCTGTAGAAGCTATTATCGCATAGGATCTTGAGTACTGTAGATGAGGTTGTTAATATTTCAGAGAAACCCTGTACGCAGTATAGAAAAAATGGAAGTAAATTATTCTCTTATAGATGACTGAGATTCAGAAACTGAGTTCCAAAATGACTGAACAATTCTTCTTCCCGCATAATACGTTTATACACTAGCGAAATTTGAACGAAGGTCTTCTCACCTTCGAATACTGAAACATGCAGAGCTCGAACGGATAATTTTGTGAACGAACTAAATCAATACTACGAGTATCACAGTATCAGAAAGTGATTTAGCAGGGAATATCAGTACTCCACCAGTAGTGAAATTTAGTACAGTATAGAAGAAATTTTGTAACGTAAATTTGTAAACAGCTTTTTGTTTTTATGTTTTTGAACACAAACAGTTTATAGCGCAAAATGCCAAGAATATCGAAATTTGATCCAATTTTTTTTTATAGTTAAGTTAATATTTTGAAAAATCAGAGACGCGAGGGTTTTCTTAACTTCTCGACAGATGGTAGATCCCTTTTAACTTTTTACTTCGCATGAGTTTCTTTCAAAATATTTGTCTTGTCTTGTCACTTCCAAAACGTACGAATTCACAGTATTAAATTCTCAAGTAATTAGAACCATTCTTTACAGTTCTACTCCGGTTTTAAAACATAGTTTTATTTCAGAAATAGCTTGTAAGTATTGAACTACTTCCGATACAGTATTGATAAAAAATTACACTACAGAAAGATATTAAAAAAAATAGTTCTGATATTCGGGGTTTTCCGACGGTATTCAGTACTGGAAATAGGCGTATCGATTCGCTGTTTGAATTTAAATAGTTGATCGTTCAAGGACCGGTAGGTACCAAAAATTATTATGCCGATTGGGATTAACATGCGTTTGTGAATATTTCGCTAGTTTTTAGATAGATTAAGGACTTGTTTTAATAAATATTAATACATGAGTTCTAGCTTGACTCAACTGATATTTAGTAATTTTACTAATTTAAAACTTGTAACGTATATTTAGGGTGACGTATTTAGCCACTGAGAACAAGGGGCGTATTTATGGTTGGAGGTCATTCACATGTATCGATCAAAACATAAGCACGTAAAAAAACAAAAAAATTAAGTTTTCGATTCTAACTAAATTTGATTATTTTATGTTTTTCATTGTTTAAAAATTACGAACTCGTAATTAAATTTTAAATTTCTCACTTTTTTGAATGTAAATTTTCATACCCTGCCTAGTGTATCTATAGAAGCTTACGGTGTACTTAATGAATGCATGTTAGTTAGTTCAACCAGTTTCAGTGATATCGCATCGCTCTAATCGCATTGCTCTAATCGCATCGCTCTAATCGCATCGCTCTAATCGCGTTGCTTTGATAGTCTATTTTCGAATTTCGTTGCACGTGTAACTCGATGTTGACACTTGCGACGGTTGTCCATTGACGGCTAACGGGCAATTAATATCGAAAATAAAGTAAAAGGAGTGCCTATAAAAAAAAAAAAAATGGTCTGCGAACAAAATATTTCAAAACTTGATAACTTTAATTCGCAGTTGTGGAAAGCAATTCACTGTAACTGGCTTCGCGACATGGCGCGCGCGATGCGATTGGGTCATCACTCGCGTCGCGGTCATCGCTTTCACTGTAATTCCACCTTTAGTCTCATTATAAGACTTTCTAGAAAATTATGGATTTTTAAAATAGTTTTCATCGTTATGACTGTAATGCGTAGAAGGCTTTATATTATAAAAGTACAATACTATCACTATAATGTACTTGCACGTGGTTTACTGCCTAGAAAGGTGAACGTACGATAGAGATATTGTGATCTAGATATTGTCAAAAATGTGTTGTCCCCGATATCCCCCCCATATGTCTAATGCCAGCGATATCATAAAATTGTTGTCCATTTAAAAAGATGTTTTAAGATATCATTTCGAAATCTCTCAGTTAACAATTTACTGATTGTATTTAATATCCCTTACAAGTGATAAGATACAATTACTGCGATAGCATTAAGATATTGCTTTGTAAGGTGATGACTGAAATTCCTAGGCTTCAAAATAATGTACCAAGTAGAGATGGGTCATTCAGGAGTGAACTGTTCCAAAAGAACACTTCATTGAAGTGAGTGAGTGAAGTAACTCACTCCTTTTGGTGAACTGCAGTTCCATTGGACACGTGACAAAAAACTTGACCGACCTTTTTGTTTTCATCATCTTTTAGATGTACTGACGAAACGAAGGAACGATGGAACGAAGAGTTCCGGAACTACTTCACTGACCTTTTTATCTTTTTTTTTGGGTCCTCATCTTCTACATCTACTGACGAAAGGAAGGAACGATGGAACGAAGAGTTCCGGAACTACTTCACTTAACTCTACTGACCATTTTTCTTTGCTCCTCATCTTCTAGATCTACTAACGAAACGAAGGAACGATAGAACGGAGAGTTCCGGAACTACTTCACTGAACTCGTTCCTTAAAGTAAGTGACTCGGAGTGAAGTACTTCACTGAAAGGAACTGCTTTGCTCATCTCTAGTACCAAGTGTAAAACTTGAGAGTGTAATAGGTGAAAGGTTTTTGAAATACTGCCATTTACCAATAGCCTCCCACCTTCTCAACAAAAGTTTCACAATTTTTTTTTATCCAAATTTTAAATTTTTAGTGTTTGTGATTCCTCTGATATAAACATGTCAATTTCGACCTCCATTTCCTGTACGTCACACTAGGGTGTCTTTCATTTGTATTGTAAATTTTTTCAAAATTTTTTGATTGAAATAGAATGTAAAACATACTGCAGTCACGATCGGCTGCAAGCCAATCGTATAATACTCTAGATGAATACTGAACTCCGATTTATATTGTAGTTGGGGATAAAGTAGAATTACGTGTGTGCATGTTGTGTGTCCTTTATTAAGAACTGCAATTAGATTGCTACTTATTCAGTGTTTAACTTCATACCTTAAACTGGGTAAGTCATCGAAAAAAAATGTCCTTTTTAAAGGACTTTCACATGGGTGGTGCAGGAAGGACTCACTTAATTTCTTACATATTTATCCTTTTCCTTGGAACCATTTAAAAATAAACGTGTATAAAATTTCAAATTCGTAGCTTGAAGCGTTCAAAAGTTATCGGAAAATATTGTTGAACACGTGTCTTAAGGATATTTTGTATGGCAGCTACCAGAAGGAGTAAAAGGATTTCGCTGATTAGTAAACTCGAACTTCCTTTTCACTCAAAACTAACTTGTACAAAATTCCGAATTCAAAGCTAAAAGATTACTTGAGTTATTGTGAGTTTCGTAAATTAAGTGAATACATTTTGACAGGATATTTGTATGGCAGCTACACGAAGGACTAACAGGATTTTCTTCATAATCACACATTTAGCTCTAACTATTGGAAAAATAACACATACAAAATTTCAAAGACGTAGCTTAAACCCTTCTGAAGTTATCGACCAATATTCTTGAACACGTGTTTTAAGGACATTTTGTATGGCAGCTACCCGAAGGAGTAGGACGATTTTGCCCGTTAACAAACTTAGCCTTACAAATTCAACCAAACATCCAGATTCAAAATTTCAAGATCCTAGGTGAAGGCGTTCTTGAGTTATCGTGTTCACGGACAGACGGACGGACGGACGGACGGACGGACGGACGGACGGACGGACGGACGGACGGACGGACGGACGGACGGACGGACGGACGGACGGACGTCAGGCGGATTTGAGGTTTTTGGCCACAAATAAACAAAAAATAATATATAACTTTTTTTCGTCCGAGGCTTGGTTCTATGCGTTACAAACTTTTGGGCTGTATTAAACTTATAATACTCTATATGATTTCATCTAGAGTATAAAAATATATTTCTTACTAGTTGGAACCATTCTGGGAGAAGCAGCGAAAGAAATTCATTAATTTATTTATTTCAATATTTATTTAAATATAAAGCGCCACCGTATTATCACACCCCATCAAAAATTATATTTGTAGAATATTTGACTACAGTAGGCGTGTTTGTAGCGGCATTAATCCAGAACTAAGTAGGGTAGAAAATTTCTGCACAAAACAACACTGCTGTTTGTGTGATTTTGTATGACTTTTTTTCAAAGTTTTCATTTTTGCCAGTGAGTTTACAAGGACGAAAAATATTCAAAATGTGCGCAAATATGGCATTCTATCTGTGAAAAAAATCGTAATATTTGCAATGTATTGTTGTGTTATAAGGAAATTGTCCTACATGGCTCTGTATGAATTCGCAAAAAAAAACACTCCTAAAGGTAGTATCTACGAACCAAATAAATATTCTCATAAGAGAGATTCCTGAGATGTAATTTTTAATTTTGGGATAATTTGTCAAGCCTTAAAAGTAATAACCCGAACGCCACTGGCTCTTCTGGTTGCTCCCTTAAAATATTCCTATGTAACTAGAAAGTTTCATCCCACTCATGAAAATATTATTCTTTATGGGCTGCCATCCATTACACAATTTCAAGCCTTTATCTCTGAGGGTTTTCGGCTGTAAGGTATCACTCAAAAACCTTTTTGCCAAAAACTACGTTTACTAAAACCCTCTTTTTCAAAATCGCGTTTTTTACACGGCTAACGCAGCGCGGCGCAGCTAAAGATATGCGCTACGTGTTCTGTTGTGTACGTAAAAAAGTTAAAAATATTCTTTTAAAAATCATTAGACTGTAAAAACCAGAACGCATAACATTGCCGTAAAGATTGCTGCTTCGATTCTGATGAACAGATTTGGACATATTCGATTGGCTAAGATTCCCGCATCCTAATTTTTTTTTTCAAAATCCCAAATAAATTAAAAGAAAAAATTCATATACTAACCTTTTCATTAGTAAAATAAATTTTTGAATTCCAGCGCCTGATCTCACTCACTCTGGGAGGCTGAGCTACATACTATAGAACTGTGCGTATGAAAACTTCTATTGAAAAGGTGCCACAGTTATCACCTTATCTGACAGCTAGGAGGCACTGCAAGCGCTATTTGCAATCACTCCTGAAACCGCTGAGCGCATCTCTGTGACACGGTAGTCAGACGAGGAAGGCAAATTCTCGATGGATTTACTCTGACCAATCAGGACGAGGAAGTGATTGTCGATAAAAAGAATCTAATTTTCGAAGTCAGTGGGATCTTGTGGACGAAATTGTGACTTATTTTTTAAAATAATTGAAAAATAAATAAAATTTCACTTTAATTAATTTTCAATCCAATTTTTATTTCAAATTTCCAGTATATTTCATTTTTTCAAGTAAAAGTACACATTTCAATCACTTTTACACGAAATTACTGGAAGTATTAAATTATTCATGTACTTTTCAACTGAACCGTATAATTTAAATGAAAAGGCTCACAAAATTCCGCAACATTTCATGTAAAATTAATTATATTTATATATGAATTATTTTTTTGTGTAATTCTACTTTTCTATTTGAATTTTACTATGAAAAACATGTAATATATGAAACCACGAAGTTGGACGCTTCGTTCGATTTTGTTGCCTACTGAAATGAAAATGAAAAGCCTTTCAGTGGCACAGTGGCTACGCGCGCCAAAATTGATCGCGGGTTCGATTCCTACCTACAGCCATGGGTTTTATTAAGAGTAAGTAAGTAAGAAATAATATTAGAAGTTGAAATAAGTGTATCTTAAAGAGTGCTAATTATACACTTTTTTAGAGTGTAAATTCAAGAGAATATCCAGTAAATTTACTTATTGCAAATTGAAATTTACGGACCGAAAATTGAAAATTACATTCAAATGGACTATTACATCCGAATGTAAATTTACTTGAAAAGGTATAGCATATTTGCCTACTGTCCTAAATATGTAAAATTCAAAGGATGTTTTACTGTTTAGTTTTAGCGAAGTGTTAAGTTAAAAAATCGGGATCACATTGTCGTAACTAAAAATTAACAAACTGCGAGCGATGAGTATGCCGTTTTTGACAATGCAGAACCTACGTCACTAACACAATGGTACCGAGTATGTGTCCTATGAGAAGATAACAGAAGTTTTATAGAGAGTATACAATAATCGACATGAAATGTATGCTATAAAAAACTTTATAAAAAAACGGTATTTCTGGATTCTGCACCTACCTATCCTTATGTTCCAATAAATCGATTTTTAATTGCACATGACATCTGACACCGTTTCTCATTCAGGGGCCTACTAATAATTTCCCAGCACCAGTGTCGCTTCCATAACAATTTTATTGGGTTAACTTCGAGCTAAGAAAAAACGGAAAAATACCGGCGAGTTATTGTCACATTAAAAACTCGTAACCCATGGAATGAAATGTTTTTTTCCGTTTTTTTTCTACGCATCACCTATGAAGGTATGCCGCATGCTCAATGGCATTTGCGGTAATTTTACACATCACACACGTTCGTTACACGGCTGACCAAGCGTTTTAGGCCTTATGACGATTACCCGACTGGGCACCGCTAATGATACGGTGACAGTGAATTAGAGTGTGTAGCGCAACTATCGCCACTGTGTATAATTATCAAATGGCCGGAACTAAACAGTTCCGAGAAAATTTTCATACCTGCCGGAGGACAATACTTCCAATGGTGATGGTTGTTTACCTTTTGCTGAAAGCTGGCATCGCAATTTCCTGATTGCTTCTGGTGCACATATTCGGTCCTGGCAGACACTTTATGCGAACGAATCAAATTCATCAAAATTTAAATGGAGCGTCTCAGTTTATTCCTTGCATAGCGGACGGACAGGTAGCACCAAACACAGGTATTCCCATTAATCAGCGTCCTTCGCTCAAATCCGATTTAACTGATTGTCTCCAGACAATTTATGTCCGATCCTAATAAGGAATCGTTGGCGTACGATGGAACTAACTATAAAATGCGCTGGATATGTACGAAAAAAACAACGTGAAACGAAAATTCCTAAAAATTACCACTCGCAAGTGAAGATGGTGACTTCTTTTTTGCTCATGTACACCTTTTGCATTTTCATTTTTCTTCATTTTCCCTCCAAATTGGTCATCTATCAATCGATTTAATAAGGCGTGGTCTGGGGGATGCAGTCGCCGTCGGATTAATACAGCCCCAAAAACAGGTTTTCGAAGCGAGTCTCCTTACACGCCCATCGCAAATCCTGATACAGTGCGCCACCGATACCCAGTTAGCCCCATAGCTGCCCGATAGCCGCCCGGCCAAATGGAGTCCTGCTGTTATCCCATTTACGTTCAGTGCCATTGTCGCTGTTGCCATTTCAGTCGCATTGTCTCCGCTGATTTATGTGATGGTTGCTGCACTATCTCCAGTTCATCCGGCAAAATACTCTGGCTCCAACGGAGCGCAGACAGACTGCATGGGGATTGCAAATTGCAATTCGACCTCTGCACGCCTGCCTCCCGTTTGAAACGCCCTTGTACCCGATCCTCCCCTGATGTTGCACTTTGGTGGTGCAGTTTTTGCCCAACGACACTTTGCTGCCCTTTTGTTGGCTACTTACTTGGATGCGAGGCTAGTGGTGCTATTGTGGATTCTGTTACTGCTTACTGGTCCGCGACTGTTTAGGGATTCCGCAAAGTGGGCTGCGGGATATGTGGCAGAAAAAAAAAGCCCATCGACTCATATTACAAAAATTTCTTCGAGAATGGAAGCGAATTCTTCGAATTCCGATGCCAATTATTCAATTTACGATGTTTTGCTGTAAAAACCAAAATGATGTTTGCCTGTGAAACGAAAATTCGATACAAGGCAAGACAGGGATTTGAAGGATGGACGAGATTTGAATGTAAATAACTTCGTTCGGTAACCAGTTTTACCATGAGAGACATGCATTATACCAAAATTACATTTAAATCCGACACTAACAAATGCTAGCTTACTCTCATGTGAGTGGGACGGCATACAGTGCATTACCTAGCCTAATATATTTAATGGATTTACTGGATTGGGAGAAACAAGAAGGAACACTTGCACCATTCCACTAATTCGAAACTAAACGCTTATAATGAGGGAAATTATTTACCTCAACTATTCACTAAAAAATTGTTGCAGTCTTGAAGCTCTATAGTCCAAATTCGGCTCGACGGACCAAAAAATATTCAATTCTTCACCAAAAAAGGACTAAGCGTATCTTCGAGAATTTAGTTATTGCTAGGAGGGTTCAAGCTCAAGCGACATTTCTATACAATTATTCCAAAAGCCAAACTTAATGTTGTACTTACCAAGACTTGCTAGTTTTGCAAAATTTAGAGGAAAATTTAATTCATTTGTAAACAGTTTTTTAAAGTATCAGTGAAATGAATTCCGATTACAATAAAGTTACAAGCATTTTTCCAAGGAAGAGAGAAAGTTTTAATAAAAACAGCACTCATTTGTTATTTGGCGAAAAACAATATTATTTTAATTTCAAATTTTTACTGAAACAATCACACGTTCTTCGTTGCTGTTTGATTTCAGTTTTCATTTTTCTTTCCTATTTATTACTTTTTTTTTATTAGTTTAATCTAATTTTTATTAATTTAATGTAATTTCTATTAATTTAAACTTTTAGTTTATTTTTAAACACTATTCTTGTCAAAATCTTTTTGAATGAAGTTTTCCTTCTAACCAATAAATACTACAGTCACTTAAAAAACATGATAAATCTTAATTATTCCATAGATGTAGAGATCAACTCAGTCATATCACTAAAATATAGTATACTAGCTTAAGTTCAAATAATCTGCGAAAAGTGTGGGCGCAACTTTATTATTTTTTGTTTAGAAATCCGGAACACGTTTAATAGTGATCACTCGGTCATTCCACCAAAAATCGCCAAAAATTCCGAAATTTGTGAGGCTTCAAATTTCACCGATTTTATTAATTAAATATTAAATATTAAACTTTGTAACCTCAAAGAATTAGTGGAATTTACTAAATCTCAGGAAGGGCAAGAAAGGTCTAGACATTTGAAACTCAGTACGTATTTGATAATGTACCACTGGAGTAATTAAGGCAAACAAAAGTACAGATTTTCATTAGTGTTCGGAGTTGATACAACAAATTGAAAAAAAGTGTTTCTCCCACATTTTCACGAATTTCGTTCTATCTTTTAGGCAAGTCGAGGTACTAAACTAATTTTACTTCTTCGGGCGCACGCCCAGAAACATTTTTCCATATTTTTCGATAACCAACTCCTAAGGGGGTGTCAAGTGTTTGTGTACATTTTCACGAATTCCGATATATTTCTTAGGTCTAATGAGACATCAAATTCTTTTTCACTTCTAGAGACCTTAAATATAATCAGGAACCCTGATTTAAGCATTTTTCGATATTTAACCTTAAGGGGGTTCAAGGCAGTCGTCTGATTCAAAAGGGTCAAAAAATCGTTTTTTTTTCTTTCTTTAAACGATGCTTTAACTATTGGATAATATCTGTGGTCACAGGGAATAACTTGGTAAGTTGAAAAATAGTAAAATGCGATAAGTGTACTGTTGTCATCTCCCAAGGCTTACACGCACTGTGAAAAAGTTATTGTTATATGTTATTCGATCACTGAGATGTCAACAAATTTAATTTTTTCACAAAAACTGTATTTACAGAAATAATTCAATAGTAAAAATAGCAAAAAAGTGCTGCCCTGAATAGTTTCGTTTTTAGACTTGCCTACTTATTCCCTGTGGCCATAGATATGTTCCTAAAGTTTTCGAAGATACAGGTCCGAGAACAGGTAACCGTCGAGTAGGTGTGCTGGCCGGACCGGGAGCGCGATAAGATATGGAGAGGTATCTTGGTCCTTCGATCAATAATATTTAGAAAAGGTACAAAGGGGCTGTCTGATAATGGATTGGGTTCAAGAAGTACCGAGTTGAGCTGTCACAAGGTCTTACGGACTGTGTGATTATAGTGTACGCTCGTACTTTCAGCTGTTTTCTCGAAATGATAGCAAAAAACTGTTTGACATATATACCCAAACCAAAGTTCTCTAAAGTATTAAAAAATGTTCTAAATGAACCAAAAAAATTCATAAAAAAGTGACTTTATACCATTTTTATTGCACGAATAAGGGAAAAACCATATTGTAAAAACCGTCACTTTTTTGTTGAAGCTCGAAAATTAATAATATTCCACAGTTTTCCTGTTTTTTTTAGTTCATCTACAATAAAAATTTATGTTAATTAAAAATATTTTTGATTATACGTTTCAAAAAAGAATTATTCACACCATCTTTCACGCTAATTCAAGACTCCAGCGGCGAGGCGCTGCAATGGTCAACTTCCAATTCAGCCATTTTGTAAAAAAATTTACTATAAATTCTTTTTGTACTTTTCAAATGTGCGTTAAAATACACTTAACATTTTAAGAAGTTTCATTGTTTCTCTCCCTATAAAAAAATCGAGGAATATCACCTTTTTTCTAGGGCTCTAAACCAGACGACTGCCTTTAGGTATCGTTCATGTTTTCACGAATTCCGACAATTCTTTTAGGTTTAATGAGATCTTATTCGCTTTTACCTTTACAGGCTTATTTATACACAGTGCGACAAATAAGTTCCGAGACTCGAACCATATCTGTGGGACCAATTATTAGAGCTGGAAAACTATCGATAGCGCTATCGGCACTGTGGGTCATTTAGACGGACTCCACTGTGTCCAGCGGTCAAACGTCTAACGGTCAACTGGGAATGTTAAATGCATTTTGACAATATTTAGTGCACGGACACAGTGGAGTCCGTCTAAATGACCCACAGGGGCGATAGCACTATCGATAGTTTTCCAGCTCTACCATCTATGTGTACAGACCGGCGTTGTGACACTCCTCTTCCCGGTAATACCAATTTTGTTTAAATCGGTTAATAGATAGCAAAGTTATGACAGTTCTCCTAAAACAACTTTTTTGTCGATGTTAAAATATTAAAATGTAGCTCAAAAAATGCTCATTACATTCTTCGATAGCAAAAGCATTGTCGACAGGGAATTCGTTCCAACTGGCCAAACAATTACTGGCGCATTTTATCTCGAAGTTTTGAAGCGTGTGATGGCCAGAACCCGTCGTATTCGACCCGAATATCGTGATCCATAGAACTGGATAATGCACCGAGTCACACCTCACTCATTGTTCGTCAATTTTTGGCTCAGAATCAAGTCTGTGTGTTGAATCATCTGCCGTATTCACCTGATTTGGCCACATGCTATTTCTCTCTATTCCCGAAATTGAAATTGAAGTTGAAAGGATGTTTTTTTAATAACATTTTGACCATCAAAACAGCTTCAACAGGAGCACTAGAGGCAATTCCACAAAATGAGCTAGAACACGCAGTTATTGCATCACATTCAAAATTAATGAATTATTAGGTGTGTTTTTTTGCGCATTTATCCAGATCAGATTAGTGATTAAAATTTACATTGAAAAGACCATGAATATTGCTGTTTTTGTTATTTATTGCTTTTCCCTATAGATAGTAGGCTGGAAAAAACACACCTATTGTAATCGTTAATTAAGCGTATAATATTTTAGTTGTATCAGCCTTCTTATAATAATAAAAGCAAAATACTGTTCAATTTCATATAAATAAATATTTATTAATTTTATAAAAAGAAAAAAGTTTTTAAATATTACAGTGGAAAATATAACATATCAAAAAATAATTAATTTTTATTAACAATTTCAATGAAATTATACATTTTCGTTAATCAGTTACTTTATACGTATGGTATGGTATGGTTTCATATAAAGAAGGTAGTTTTATATTTCCGAAATTAGTTAGTCTTCCTCGTTGTGATGATAACATCAGAAACTGAAGCTGATAATAGAAGTCGAATACTATACAATTTATAGTTTTTTGCAGTGTTGCCAATATTACTAAAATTTGCCGGTATTTGAAGTACACATATTATCGAAACAATGAAATTTGTACTTGTTATTATTTATGAAATATTGTACAATTATCGATTACCAATATCAAGGAAAGATAGATAGAACCATAATACGTTTCAGACATGATGTAAAACCAACACATTGGTGTCACAATACAACAACCGGAGCTAAATTATGCCGAAACATATTCGATTAAAAATAATTTCAAACAAAGATGGACTTGCACCACTTTCAAAATAAACATATTTACAATACCGTCTGAATCTGAATCTGAATTTATTTTGACTACAAATTGTTTACAGATAAAAAGATCATATTAAGTTGTATCTATAATATCATTATTTTCATTTTTTTCAAAAATGAACTTGCCCCACTTTCAAAATAAACGGCTCATATGTCAGTCACATATCAGTATAAGACCTCCATTCCAAAATATAATAAAGTCGCGCTCAGACTATTGGCAGATTTGTTATTTATTTATTAATTTGATTTTCAATTTCAATAAAAACATAGGGGATGAAATATCTGCATAACTCATTAGAACTTGAGTAACAAAAAAATTCTGAAACTGTTTTTAGGCGACCTTAGAAGTGAAAGCGAATTAATATCTCATTTGATCTAAGAAATATGTCGGAATTCGTGAAAACGTTTACAACTCTTTACACCCCCAAGGGTTGGCTAAAAAAAAAAACTGGAACATAATTTCTAGGGGCTTGTATAAAGAACTTGAAGAAATAAAATTGTTTTGATACCTCAGACCTAAAAAATTTGACGAAATTCGTGAAAATGGAGTGAAAACTGACCGCCATACGCCAATGATAATCAAAACCTTTCTATTGCTTAAAGTACCTACTTCTGAATTACAGTAACATATACGAGTTTCAATTTTCTAGGATAAACCCTTCCTATGATACCAAGCACCCTCCATCCACGCATCTTGCATGCCATATCAAAATTTCTTTAAAAAAAATTATATGGGATGCATCTATGGTGCCTCTATATAGTCACCAATTTTTGGGATTTTTATCCTTAGAGGTTCTCGAGAATTTCTTAATATCCATCCGCCCACTCACTCACCTCCCCTACCCCTATCACCAAAATGCTTTTCTCCGTTAGACCTAACCTGCAAAAAACATTTCTTGAGAAATGAAATTTTATTTATTTTAACCACCGTCAAAAGATTTACATTTAGTAGACTGCACTTGTAAACAGAAACCAAATTTAATTCTTGTGGTATAATCTGTTATAAAGATATTGTAATCCAAAGTTTTTATGTTTATGTATAATTTACCCAATTGGGTAAAGACTAAAAATGGTTTTGATCCAAAAATAATTGTAGCACATTACATAGCCGACGATGTTTGTCTTTCGACTTTGACCAAACACAAATAAAGTAATAGATGGTTTTTTAACAATTTCAAGATATAGACATGTACTCTAACTAATTTAGATAATTTTTTTATGTCCATAATGCACCTTGTAATTCCAAACAAAACCACTCCAAAAATTAAATAAAACTTAAAAATGTTTAGTTTTTATTTGGGAAGTACATTCCGCTTAAGATATCCAGTTTTTATGAAATTTGCTCTCAAGAGAGAAGTGGACATTGGATTCCATTGTCGACAAGATGCACAGAATAGTGGCGAAAGGACACTGCCATTTATGAATTTCGGGCACCAATCTACTCGCCCATGGTTCCACTCAAATAAAATATGCCATTAGTCGCCGGCCATAACGGGCTCAGTAGTCTATAATTGACCTTAATATTGATCAAAGGTGTACAAATACGAGTACCTCTTCAATGCAAGCGCAGACAATCAAACTTTTCTATCACGGTCCATGGCTCGTAATCTGAGACCTGAGGTAGTAATCAATCATCTTGCGCGTCTACTGAAACCGTCTTAATCAACATTGACCTCAGCTTCCGGTCTTCATCGCCAAAGTGTGTCCGCGCGGTTATTGCACGAGAGCCGCAGGCTCTGCAACGTCTGTAGGTACTTTGGTCTACCATCAGACAATTGGACGCACTTGATCGGTCAGCGAAATTATCTACCATCCGACAATTACCTGTGCGAAGGTGCTTCGCGCAAAGGTCTTCGGTTTGGTTTTCCGTTTTAAAAATTTTCCACGGACGCCCATTCGAGCAAATCGGACAACAGGCGCGCACGCATTCTGAAAAAGGAAATTAAGTGAACTGGTCCATTGTGTCTGACGGCGGATACTTCATCCACACATCGACCAGATTATCACGTCTTTGCGTTTGTTTCGAAGATGGCACTATCTCACGCCTAATCGCTTGTAACGATGACAAATCGGGCAATTTCAGAGTAGGCTTTCAGCTGACACGCTCGATGAAATTAAAGTTTGATTAGAAGATCTCGATTCCCATGGCGTATTCCGGTCACTTCCTGCGTTCGAAATTCAATAGACGCTCATCAAAAAAACCGAGCGAGTTGTGAAAAAGTTCCGATTCGAAAAACTGCTTGGTATTCCGAAATCCGCTCTACCGTCCAGTGTACGGTCCGGGCCACATGGTCCACTCCTTAATATTTAATATCTTTTCGGATCGTCCGCACGATTCACTTCATATGAGGTAACACATGTCCTTCGGTGGCCGGAACAAAACTTGAAACGTGATTTATGGCTTGTCCTTAGGACCACTTTGCTTCCAGATTTCTTTCCATTTCTCTGCTGCGGACGTCGAGGGTGCTAAGTAGTTTGGAGTTAGTGCCAAGTGAGGGTAAGGGAAAAAAATCGCACACGGTATCCATCGAGACATACTCGTATCCCGCATATAAGGGGGGGGGGGGTATCTACCCGGAGGCACGATTGTGGTCACGTTTGATAAGGCTATTTTTCATATCGTTTGTTTGGGCGTAAATACATTATGAATAGACGTCCAGAAGGTTTAGTACATGTCGGGAAGAACCGAATGATAAAAATGCTGGGGAGCTTGGAGATTGCCAGCTTCGATGTCGTCCAACTACAAGTTGACTTCCAAGATTAATGGCGTTTTTAGTATGAAGGTATTCGACTTTCATGATTATTTACTGGGAAATGATTTAAATGGCTGCAAATAATAATGCAGCACCGAAACGTTATTCAATTCAATTTTAGTCATTGCGCGAAAGAAGCCAAACTAATATTCCACTGTGTTGGCGTTGTCGCCTTTTTCAGGAAGTCTCTTTCTAATTACACTAAGGGAAAGGGTGTAAAAGGTGGGGAGGGGAAGCACTATCCAGTAATAGTGGATATGGTTTTGGAATTCACACCTCAGTTTAATAATACGATACCTAAAGAAGGTCTAATTTTGAGTTTTGAGTTTGATACCAATTTGATAAAATTTCAAATTTCCAAATTTCGAATTTCCAAATTCCGAATTTTTTGACAATTTTTGTGACAAAAAACTATTACGAATTGTGGACAGGGTGACGCCGTTTTCGACATATAACATGACATATCCGGAACAAATATTTGACATTAGTCTCATTACTTTTTCGATATTTGAACAACCATTTTTGGCGTAAAATATGTCGTAATTTATATGTGTAAATGATTGATCGTGGGATAAAATAAAACTCACGGCGATGAATTAATAACGAGTGCCAATTTATTGGATATGTGCATCTTATATACTAAATTACAATATGATTTTGCTTAGTAATAATTTATTGATTAAATTTAATTGAACTTTGGATTTAATGCTTATTCAGATATTTTCTGGAGTGTGCCAGAAAATATGCATGTAGGTTCATTCGCCTGATGGACTTATTGCTATAAATGCTGACTTCAAGAAAAATGTGAATAAGCACAAATTACATTATTAATTGTTTTTTGTGGCAGGTGAATTATTGTGTCGATATGATGTTTTTAGACAATATGTAATGCCATATATTAGATTTATATGGCAATTTTTCTCGTCTTGCAAAACTATTAAATATAAACTGTTTTAAAATATGAATTAGTAGTAGAATAAATAAAATTTTAAAAATAAATTCAAATAAAATCAAAATCTAATTTTGACTGTTAAACCCTGATCCTAAGATAAAAGAATCATTAACAATATGCTGTAATCGATCCACATGCTCGCATCCATAAACTTCATCAGATCTTCCTTATTTGGTTTTTTTTACTGAAAATAAAAATAACATTGAAAAATTTGAAGTTATTGAATCTGTTCGGCAATTAACAATTTTACACATTATAAATTCAAAACTATAATATTTTTACACTCAAATAATTTTTCTCCAAAATCTTATGTCGTAAACAATCAACTTTGACCACAATTTGTTAACAATATTGCCACAAATTTGTGAAAGCTACTGATCGGTAATCGAATTAATTGCATGGCTCAAAAGACTAGCCATAAGATTTTGACCGCTTAGTATTGTGGAGAATAGAAAAAATCTGCCAACAGTCTTGGCGCAACTTTATTATTTTTTCGGTAGAAGTTCGGAACGAGTTTAATTCTGAAATGCGGTGTAGGTTACTATGTGACGGAAAACCTAAAAAAAGTTCGGGAAGCGGTAAAAATGGGGTCGCGCTAAAATACTTACGCCGCTGCCTCATATAACATATGAATTACATAATTGGGTCATACACCGGGACGAGATCTAGTCCTAGTATAATATCAGTTGTTACGCCATTAGAAGGTTTTTCGTGATTTGGTTTTGGGCCATTACATGAAATCGGAAATGCGTTTGTAGGCGAATATATAAAAAGTCTGTGGAAGTGCAAACCAATCTAATATCTCATCAATCCTGAGAAGTATGTCGAAAGCCCTACGTCCTATTGGAGTTGATAACAAACATCCTGAAATCAACGTTTTGACGATTATGTAAGAAGCCTTAGCAAGTAAAAATAAATTCGATATCTCATTAGAACTAAGAAATATGTAAGAATTTGTGAAAATACATGCAACCACCTTGCCCGCACTTTGGGGTTGAATATCCAAAAATCCTGAAATGGGTTTTTAGATATATATAAAGAAATCCCGAGGAAGTTAAAACCAATCCAATGCCTTATCACTCCTAAAAGATATGACGGAATTCGTGAAAACGTGTTCAACCCGTTTTCACACTCTTAGGGGTTGAAAAAGTAAAAAAAACTTGAAAACAGGTTTTAGGTGATTATTAAATAAGCCCGTGGAAGTGAAAAGTTATTCGATATCTAATCAGACCTGAGGGATACGGCTGAATTCATGAAAATGTATACATCCCCTTTACACCACCTTGGGGGTCCAATTTTAAAAAATCCTGAAAACACTTTCTAGGTATTTATATGAAAAACCCGTAGAAAAAAAATTAATTCAATATTTCGAAAAACGTAATAGATATGACGAAAATTGTGAAAATATATGCATTCCATTTTCACTGATACACTTTTTTGGCCAACTTCCAAACGACAATGGATATTTGAATTTTTTTTTAATCAAAATTACTTTTCTAGTTGATTTACATATACGTACCGAGTTTCGACTTTGTAGCATAAGCCGTTCTATAGATAGCAAAAACATTCCGTACCATACTACCTCTTTAAAAAATTATATTTATCCAATATGTTACTACTATAGCTCTATCTAAATACCAAGTTTCAGCTTTATACAAAAATCGGAACCTTTTCCTTTTCAACCTCCCCCACCCTCCTCACTCTTTACACCCACAACCCCAAAAATTTTTTTTCTGCTAGGAGTCCATTAGGTTCTGGTAAATTCTTAAGCATCTATCTTACACTGTTCTTGAGATATGAGACGTAATTTTTTAGAAAAATTCGTATCCCCTCCACTTTCATGCTCCACCACCCCCTTACAAAATTTTGTTTTCAGCAAACTTCATTTGTCAACCTTTATACACAAACCGAATTTTATTCGTCTAGTGCAATTGGTTCGTGAGGTATCGTAATCTAAAGTTTTTTACCCCCCACCCCCGTACGCCACTGCACCAAGTGAAAAATTTGTATCCAATTTATTTTCCTAGTATACCTACAGATATTCATTAAGTTTCAATTTTGTGACGTTAATCGTTTAGGAGATATGAATTTTAAATGTGTCAATCTCAGCTTTTTTGCGTTTCGGACGCATTATTTTACCCCCCACTCCTACACCCCTTCACCCATACTGACAATTTTTATGCAAATACCCCCACTATCAAAGCTCTATATAAATTCCAAGCCTCCTAACATGAGCGGTTGCTGAGATCTGGAAACTAAAATTTGCCGCCTAAAACGCTTCCCCCTCCTCCCTCCTTACACCACCATCCCTCAGAATTTGGTCACTTCAAGTGGCCTACTCAGTCTATTCATAGAAAAAATGTCAATTTAATATCTCAAACCGTTTGGGAGCTACGAGCCTTCAAACGATTTTGCGCACGGCGTACGGCGGACAGACAGACTGACATTTTTTTCCGTTTTTCGTGTCTAAGTTTTTCAGGGTAACAATTTTTTTTTTTAAAAAATCGATCACAATACTGTATTATTAGAAAATAATAAAGTAAAACCAATTCAATTTCTTAACACTTCTAAAAGATATGACGGAATTCGTGAAAACTTCTTCAACCCTTTTATACCCTCTTAGGTGCTGAAAAAGGAAAAATCTTGAAAACAAGTTTTATGCGATTATTACGCAAGCCCTTGAAAGTGAAAACAGGCCTGACCAAAAATTTTTTTCTGCTAGGAGTCTATTAAAACTTTTACTTTCAGTAAACTTCATTTGTCAAGTTTTATACACAAACCGAATTTTATTTACCTAGTGCAATTGATTCGTGAGATATTGTAATCTAAGTTTTTCACCCCCAACCCCCGTACACCACTGCCCCCACTCAAAAATTTGTTTCCGATCTATTCTAATAGTATACCTACAGATAGTAAATAAGTTTAAATTTTGTGACGTTAACCATTTAGGAGATATGGATTTTAGATTGTTTTGATCTCGGCTTTTTTGCGTTTCGGACGCATTACTTTTCCCCCCACTCCCAAATCCCGTCACTCTTATTGTCATTTTTATGCAAATAGGTCTACTATCAAAGCTCTATATAAATTCTAGGTTTCAGTCTCCTAGCATAAGCGGTTGCTGAGATCTAGAAACCAAAATTTTCCGTCTAAAACGCTTTTTATAGTCTAGATGAAATCATATACCATAGAGTATTATAAGTTTAATCCAGCCCGAAAGGTTTGTAATGCATAGAACCGAGCCTCGGACGAAAAAAAGTTGTATATTATTTTGTGTTTAGTTGTGGCCAAGAACCCCAAATCCGTTTGCTGTCCGTCCGTCCGTCCGTCCGTCCCTCCGTTTGCACGATAACTCAAGAACGCGTTGGCCTAGGAAGTTGAAATTTGGTCCACCTGTAAAATGGAAAAAGTAGGGCTAAGTTCGTTAATGGGCGATATCCTTCCACTCCTTCGGGTACCTCCCATACAAGAGTCCTTAAAACACGTAGTCACAATTATTGCTCGAATGCTTCAAGTTAGGAGCTTGAAATTTTGAATACTTAAAGTTTACAATGTTTGAAACGAAAGTTCCGAATATAATGCAAATCGAATGAATCCTTCGTGTAGCAGCCTACAAAAGTCCTTCAAAAATTTATACAAGTTACAGAATCCACTATAACTCTAGTACGAGTTAAAGCAGGGATTCAAAATTTTACAGGAATTAGTTTTATATCTAAAGCAAGACTGAGTTCATTAATTAGCCCAACTAAAATATAAATCGGAGTTCAGTATTTCATCTAGAGTATCATACGATTGGCTTGCAGCCGATCGTGACTGCGTTGTGTTTTATATAATTGTTTCTTTCCCAAACATTTAAAGACTCTGCAATATGGTGTGAATAATAGGTAATACTGATCTCCTTATTTGAGACTTTTGTACTTTTCAATCCTGGTCAAGTGCGCCCCAAGAAGGGGGAAAGTATTCCAACAATCTGAAAAATTTCCAATATCCAATCAAATGTGCAATTCAAGTACACTATAAATTTATTTCTAACCTTTTCTGGAATCCACCTTAAGGCCGGTTTACATGACGGCTGCAAACAATTTTTACTGAGATTATGAAGGAGCTAGCTTATCGAATTTTCAATGGAGTAGAAGCAACCACTACAATAAAATGTTGACGCAAACACATTCACAGAAATATCGTAAATATTTTTTGCTGGATATAATATCTGTTCGTTTCAGTCTTGATCAGTTTCTCATTAGAGATTTTCCTTCTCCCTCACAATCTCAGTAAAAATTGTTTGCAATCGTCATGTCAACCGGCCTTTAGGTCGCTGGAATACACTAATTAAAATCCGGTTCGACGGATCGAAATATGTTCGATTCTTTTCATCTTTATAATAATAATAATAATAATATTGATTTATTTGTATCCGTGAGCGTAGCTCGTATTATTTTAAAAAAATTTTATAGCATTACACCGTTAATGGTGAATTGTAAAACAGTATCTTTTTCCTTTCAGTGGTTTATCATATATTTTATTTATATTCGTTTCATATGCGTGCGGTATTTAGCATTGCGTGAATATATGTATAAATGGTGCTAGGAGAATACCATGACATTTCATTACAAGAAAGAGTAGCTGTAGATACAGGTATACATCGCGCTTCTTCCAATTTCCCAATTCACAAGCTCAACTGAACTCACTGACTAATGAACGGTTGTTTGGAGAAGCCAGCTCACACACACCGGCATAATTGACCGACTGCCTGCCTAGTAAGCTACTACTGAACGGCTTGTTAGAGAAGAGAATAGAGTGAGTGAACAGTCCAATTGAAGGAATAGTGACTACTGAACGGCTGAAATGAACAGTTCAATTAAAGTACTTCACTGAACTCAATCTTTAAAGTGAATAAGCAGTTGTGATGTACTTCACTCAAGTGAACTGTTTTGGCAATCAGTGTTGAGGCAAAGGCTTCTCAAGGATGTACCAGGCTGGAATGTCGAGTCTAGCACAGTCGCAGGTTGGCATTAATTAAAACTTTTTCTTTGCGGTTAATAACTGCTTACATCAGCTGTATCCATATCCACTTTATTACACTTTATTTGTGTGGGAATCTTATCGTGCACGCCCGAACTGTGCTATCATTAAAATGTCATTTAATCAGAACTGTTTACAAATGCCACTGCACATTGGTGTTCGGCAGAGCTGTTACGAAACAAAGACTCCCCGAAACGAAATGCTTCCCAAAAACATTGGCTAATTATCATGCGTTCGCCCTACATCATCATCATCATCTTCATCATCAGGTCCATTTGTAAAAGTCTTGGAAGCATTTTCTTGAGATTATCATTATACCTTTGTGGTCTTGAGATATGCCGTTGATCTCGTTGTCGTTCCCATTCCCGCATTTCAGTCCCGAATCCGGTTCATCTCGTCTCGAAATCCCCTTGGTAGACCGACATAACGCTTAGTACGGACTACGAACGGATAATGATGATGAGATGAGATGACGATGCGAATGGATGACAAGTGAAACAACGGTCGTCTATCGGGGGAGCGGAACTTCAATTGGGCTGCACTACTCCATCTTCGAGGAGTTTCGGAGTTTGGCGAAATCCGAGCAAAAGTAGCCCGGATCCACCATCAAAATGACATGGTGGAGAATGGAAGAGCCTGTGTGCAGACATTTTCGTGACAGTCGAACGAAAAATCGCTCAAAGACAAATGATCCAGAACAAGGAAATGGTGTGAACTGTTTGTCATTTTCGGTGATTGATGAATAATTGACGATTTGTTTTAATCGTTCGCCTTGAGCTCCCTAGGATATGAGCAGACATCCTATCACCGAATTTCGTATTTCCAGTAGGTGTATGGTTTGGTTTTTTTCTTCGATAATTCCCCATGATGTGGAAATTGTCTAATTTCTCTGCCAGACCTTCCTGAAAACGGATCGAAGTGTTTACACTCTTAACTCAATTTACATATCGTTACTTTAGTTAATTAAAAAAAACTGTAACTCAAGAAATTTTTATTTTACAGGTAACAAATCGAACGAGCAATTTACAGGTATTCAGGAAAAAATCAAACAAACAAAAATCAAACAAACAAAAATCAAACAAACAAAAAATCATTTAAAATTGAACCGCTCATCATGTCATCTCATCACCTCCCATAAAAGGTCGATTTAAGACGTGAATTCATCCCTTTACAACTTTTTGAGAAAATCCAAAAAAATAGTGATGTACAAATTCAATGAAAATTTGGGATAATAACAAAACCAAAAAAAACCGTAGATAGAAAATTAAGCAAATTAATTTTTTTCAAGGAATCCTTTTTCAATATTTTCACTTTCACCGCCACCCGCCATATATGTATTCCCAATAAAGGACCACACACTCCAACTACTTTTGACAATTTGACAATCATATCTTTAGGTGTTCTTTACTGAACCAAAAAGGTACATCCAATCAATTAAAAGCAACGTCATCATAATGAAAAAATCATTGATTTTTTAGCCGATCCAAGTATTCATTAATATTATGCAAAACCGTTCAACATTTTTCGGTCTGCTTTGAACACTCACACAATAACAGAAATTATGTAAAACTTCATTGTTACAATGAACGAGTTCATAATATTGATGAAATCAGTGATTCGTATTAGTGTACTGATTCATTATTACTATTAACTGTGTCACTCTCAGTATAAAATGATGAACGAATTCATAATATCGATGAAAAGAGTAATTAATGTTACTAATATTGTTCCTCATATTAAGGTATAACTTCAATTGCGCTTAATCCTGTAAACAATACTGCGTGCATAATATTAGTGCACATATTGATATTAATATTATGAAAAGGTTCCAAGACACTTTGGCGAAATTTTTGCTGCTAATGCGACTGTTTATGTCAACGATTATCTACTCATCTGTGGGAACCTTAACAATGCGATGGTCGTTTTATTCAATACAATGATTGTGTTCGTTATTACTATAAATATAATAAATATGTTTCACGAATTCTAAGCAAAGATGCCTTGTATATTAGAACTTTTTAATCAATATAATGAAGGCGTGCATCAAAATTCCTAGGTGTTGATTTCTGAGAGTATGCCCTTTCCATATACATATACAAATTGATGCAAATATTTTTAATGAAATGAGATTGATAGTATTAATGTACGGTTCATGTATCATGAAAAATATTTAATGACTTTCTACATTGTTGTAACGATTTTTTCATTAATCCGAAGAATTTCGTTTAATGAAAGGCATTCATTAATATTAAGAACAGTATTTTTTTCAGTGTTGAGTTAGATCGCGTCAAAAACGTAAACACACTACTTTTAGCAACTTTTTTTGGAGTTCTTGGGGTCTACTAGTCTAGGTAACATTTTTTTTTTAATTACAATAATTCTTCATTATTTAAAAAATAATAAAGTAAAATTGTTTTAGAAAGCAGTTCGGAAATGTGCCGTAATCCCGAGATGGCGGCTCTTAAAAGTTTCCCTCACAGTTTCAGTATGTCGAGCATTTGAATAATTTGATTCTGAATCGTCAACAATACCCAAAGGAGACCACGCTTTAAGACGTATTTAACAGATAAGTCCCTCTTTTCAATGGTGTTTGACGCGGCTCTTATTGAAGATTCAATAGAAGTAAAAGCGAGTTCGATCTAATGAAACGCAAAGCCGTAGAAGCCAAGTGAAAATCAATTCGATATCTTATTAGACCTAAAAAATATGACGGAATTCGTGAAAAGGTATACAACCACTTTACACCCCCTTAACCCTCAACTCGTGTCTAGGGCACAGAGTGCCCCAAGTTTTTTTCAAACAATAAATTAGAAACTTTCTACACATAATTACTTTGTCGAAAATGTTTTATTTTCTCTTCTTTTTCCAAGCATATATCGGCTTGCAAAGATCCAAAACGATAATTACCAAACAAATAACCGCATTTTCAACACACCATCTATATATAAAGAAAAAATAAACAACAATTCCTAATTCCAGAAATGGAAAAAAATACATTAAATAGGCAAGAAGAGGAATTAAACGAGTTAAATAAATATTTTGCTAACGTTGGAAAGAAATTGGCCGAAAAAATTGGGCACACTAATACAATGCAAAACGAAGTAGATTATGTTAATAACTGCTTTTTTATGGAACCAGTACTTGAGGAAGATATCATTGGCTGTATTACTAGCCTCAAAAATAATTGCGCACCGGGACCAGACAATATAACAACAGCAGTTCTCAAAGCCGAAAGCTACAGCATCTGCAAACCACTTGCATATTTAGTGAACCTAAGTGTAGAAAAGGGTTGTTTCCCAAAAAATCTGAATTTAACACAAATAACTCCAGTATTCAAAAGCGGAAATAAACTTGAACATAGTAACTACAGACCAATTGCGCTTATTAGCAATATTACAAAAATATTTGAAAAATGTATAGCTTTAAGGCTAAACAAATTTATTGAAAAATATAATATTTTGAGTAAACAACAATATGGATTTAGAAATAATATGGGCGTAGAAAATACATTATATGATTTTATTACAGACATATTTGACAAACTAAATAACAACTGCAAAATATTAACTATATATTTAGATCTTGCCAAAGCATTTGATACAGTAAATAGAGAAAAGTTATTGGGTAAGTTGTACGAAATTGGAGTTAGAGGCAATATGTTAAAGTGGTTTGAAGGATATATAGGTACGCGTCCCCAAATTGTTAAAATAAAAATATCCAAAGTCAAACTGAACTGACTGAAGAATACGGCATTACGCAAGGTACAATATTAGGGCCTTCACTTTTTAATATATATATGCGCGATATTGCAAATCAAAAACGGCAAAACAGCAAGCTTTATATGTTCGCGGATGATACTGCGCTTATTATAACTGGAGAAACATGGCAAGAAGTTCATAAAAAAGCAGACTTAGAGTTAAAAGAAATAATAATACAGTTCGAAAACAACTTTCTAACAATAAATCCTGAAAAAACAGTTTACATGCCTATTGCAATAAAAGACATCACAAATGTTTCGGACTACACAATAAAACTTCACGCACCATCATGTTCAGTAACAGCAAACTGTGAGTGTGTGAAATTAAAAAAAGTGACGGAAACAAAATATTTAGGAGTAATCATTGACCATAAAATGAAATTCAACAAACATATTGAATCGCTAAGAAACAAATTAAAAAAATGCCTTTACATCTTTAGAGAAATCTCCTTTTTACCTGTCGTTACAATAATGCCAGTATATTTCGCCCTAGTACAGCCACTATTAAATTTCGGTATACTCATTTGGGGGGTACGTTTCGATCATACATTAAATCACTTTACATTATTCAGAAATTGATACTCAAGTTAATAATAAAGAAACCTATAAGATATCCCAGCAATCTTATATTTAGCGAAACAAAAGTTCTAGATGTATATCAATTATATTCACTATCGCTGATTTCTTTCGCATATAAATATAATAAAAAAATTTTTTCAACCACAAATCTTGGAAGAAATTTTAGACCAAGCATTAAAATACCTTTGATTACCAGAAAAATAGAAGAAAATAGCCCCAGATACATGACCATAGTATTGCTAACCAATTTATTCAAAAATATAGAGCCTATATTACAAACAAGACAATCAGAAAAAAGTTTTCTCAAACAAATAAAAAGAGCATTACTGGAAATGGATCGGAAAAATGTTTTTTTTTATTGTCCACCTACCAAACATAAGAATCTTCAAATAGAGTTTCGAAACAAGTTTTATCATAATAGTAGTTTCCCCTAGGCAAGATCTAACACATTAAATACCTGAATTTAAAATTATCATATATCTCTTCCAATCTCAAATACTAAGTAATTTTTTTGTTTCTCATTTATTAACTATCCTTTAATCCTTATTTATATATAAATTTTTTTAAAAAAGAGTCGAGAACTAGCATTGCTTTTCGACTTATATCTTGTTAATCATTGAAATCTAAATATTTAAATGTTTAAAATGCAATGGAAATGAATTAAATCAAATTAAATGAAATTAAATAAATTAATATTTGGTATGAAAAAAATACTGGGGCACTGAGTGCCCCAGGACACGATAAGTCCAATTTTTGAGTGGGCACGGTTCTAGGGTTAAGGGTTGGACATCAAAAAATTTGAAAAAAAAAATTCTAGGCGCTCATATAAAGACTCCGCAGGAGTAAAATTAATTTGATAACTCTACACGTCTAAAAGATATAACGAAATTCGTGGAAATGCCCTTACCCCTTTCACGGATATTTTTTTTAATCCATCGCTGTACTTTACTTTAATTACTCTAGTAGCACATCTACATATACGAACGACGTTTCAACTTTCTAGCATTAGCTGTTTCTGAGATATACTCCCCCTCCCGTTATTTTGCTACCACTATAAAAAAAAATATTTTTCTTGGATACCTCTATTGTGACTTTACATGGTCGTAAATTATTAGCTTTCTATCGCTTGCGGTTTTTAAGAACTAAAAATCAGAAATCGGTTCTTTTCTCCTCTTCCACCATCAACCCCTTGACCAGAACCCCATAATTTGTTTCCCTGCAAGAAGTCTACTGAGCCTAACTTCTCTGAAATTTTCAAGATCATATCTGGTACGGTTTTTGAGATATAAAAATTATTTTTTTTTTAAAAATTGCTATCCCTCCCTACTTTCGTGCTCCACCTCCTACCTCAAAAATTTTTCTAAAGTTCAGGGTTGACTCCAGAATATTTTTTTTTAAGGTTACCGAACTGAACTTAGGAGGTTAGCCTTTAATCCACTGTAGTGTACAGTCCAGTCAGCTTAGGGATGGGAGGTCAGAAATCGGGCCGGGTATGGCAGTGTACTAGTAGGTGTTAATAACTTTTTTTAGTGCTGATTGGCTGTGATATGATCTACCAGAACAGCAATGTTGCCTATAACAAATCAATTACAGTCCAGTTTTATTTAAAAATACGACAAAATTCAATACGAAAAGTTGAAAGCTTCTACAGAACGCCTCCCATTCCAGATGCAAATCTTTCTCGACAGGATTCTCTTTACCTGGGCATGCTGCAGGACTTACCTGAAATTTATCGCAGCTATTTGTGCGACGGATAGCGACTATCCAACGTGAGAAGCACGTCGGCCCCAGTACTTTCTGCAGAAGCAGCAGCTCGCGAAGCCCCCCATCAGACGGTAGTCGACCTTCTGTTCCGGTCGAGTGCGACGGTACAACAAGTCTGCAAAAGTCTAGCGGAGACCCGAAGCGAAACAGGTTGCTCCTATGGGCACGTGAGGAACCTTTTTTACCTTTTCTGATGGGCACAAGCCGAGCCAATAACAGCCCAGGCCGAGACAGACGTGAATTAAATGCACACGGTAATTGGAAAAGGCGTGGTGGAGCACCGGCGATTGCGCATTCTGGACCCAATTGGCCCATCCCGGGGAGCTGACGTTCTCTGCTCCCGGAATAGCTGCCCTTCTTTTCTTTTTCTTTCGGGACGGAAATTAAAATGTTTGGGTGGCTTTTGGGTTCTTCTTTTTGTTTTTGCAGGCGAGATCAGTTAAAATAATGGGAATAATTCGGGAACCTCCTTCTTTAGCTGATGAAAATTCGGACGGTTGGAGCTTCTCGGGAGCCAGACTGGGGAAAATTGTGGAATTTATAGTTTTCTTGCGGAGCTTGAACTGTGTAAATTTTGTGTTTATTGTGGACGAGTGGAGGGGGGAAGGGGGCGATTTGCAATTAGTTAAAGTGACCACGGTGAAATTTTCATTAGTTTTATTGGATGATGTTGTGTTTACAAAGGGTTTTTTGGGGGTTTTCCGTTACAAAGTTAACTTTAATTTGAGCTCTTCTATTAATCGATGGAAATATTCTCTTAGGAAATAGTAACGAATTTGATGGTTACATGGCTTTATAAGTTTGTTAATTTCAGTGTACTGTTCCAAAAATCAAACCTACATTTCTAGTGAAAAGTAAACTACCCTCTGTACTGTTGAAAGTATTTCTTATGATAGAAACCATATCATTAAACCACGTATTTTGACCATAAAAGCTGTTTGGAAGGTTTCTGCACTACAAGTCAAAAAACAAAAATTTTATTTTGTTCAAAAATAAAGGATCCAACAATCAGACTTTTTCAAAAATATGCCTTAAATTTCCACAAGAATTTCACAGTTCATTGTTTCCAGCAAAACTTTCTTTTTGACTTTTGCATGTACCGTACAAGCTCGCCAACCTGCTACCAGGAAAACTACGCAACCGGTAGATTAGTTAATGCGGCGGACTACAGTGTATACGTGATTATTATAAGAACAATTTGGCAATGGATACAGTATAAGGTTAAATACGTGCGGCGGACTAGCGTAGTCGAGATACTCAGATTCGACGGAAGCTGGAACGCCGGCGGAATGTAGTGAAGTTTTGATTATCGAGCGGCGGATTATCGAGCTCGTACTGTAGTTGTATTTCCGACAAGAATATTAATTTTATTTAGTTTTGTGCTGTCTTTCATAACACATCATTACGCTGACTATTATGACACACTAAGTTGTCAGCATTCAGCATGGTAAAATTTTTCAAGTGCGTTGAGCTGAAAACCTGTACTGTCTCCATTTTACAGGCTGGAAAGTGTTTCCTTAAGGGGGCGATACATGTAAACGCCTGAATTTAGACCGTTTTGCAGAGGCTTATTTAAAATAGAAGGAATAAATGAATCGTTTTGAAAGTGATCATGTTTATTCAATACATATTAAAATACAATAATCTGATTTTATTTAATTTTTTTTTTCAAAATGGCCGCCGTAGTAACCAATCTCCTGAGACCCTCGCGGCGAAAGGCATCAATCGGCGGGATTTTTAGCATCAGTTACAGCAATCTGAAATCAAAAAAATGGGTTGGAGTGTGTTTATTAAACATGTATCTTCTAGTTGAAACAAGAAAAACCAAAAAAAACAAAAAATCGCCTTATAAAAAAAAGTACGATTTTTGACCCGTTTTTTCGACAGTTTTTGGGTCAAAAACGCTAAATTTTGAAATTTTTTTTGGCATTTTTGAGGTTCAACTGGAAGCTTATACTATAGAGAAAACGTGTGCCAAGTTTTATAAGAATCGGTTGAGAACTTTTTGAGTTATCTTGCCCGCCAATTTAAAAAAAGTCGTCTCGAGAAAAACGCGTTTAAAGTTTTGACACACAGAAACTCTATGATGCCCATACAGAAGTCCTTTAGTACGTTCATAGTACTCGTTTTTTTTTTCTCAGCTTTTCTTGACATGCTTACCCGGGTCTTCAATACAAAAGGCCCCAAGGTCATACATCCGAGAAGCTGGTAGCGAGAGTCGAGCGGTCCAGTACGGACTCAATAGCGCTCGAACGTCAAGTTGAGGCGGAGCACTTAAATGAGTTATGAGAATTTCATTCTAAAACTTTATAAACATATTTTTTAGATGTTAATCTAATTATTTATGCAAAAAAAAGAAACTCGAATTTTTGAAAATTTTACATGTATCGCCCCCCTTAAGGGGTTAGGCCACTCTAGAGTTTTCAAAAAATCAATTTTTTTTTAAATGGTACCTTAGGACTTCAAAAATGATGTCCCAAAAGATTGTGGCCGAAAAAAGTCTCTAAGGACTCGGTTTTTGAATTTTATCACAAGGCCGCCTGCAAAATTATTCATGATTTTCTACTATTCAAAACTTCAAACGCGTTTATCTCAAAACTACATTTTTCAAGCTGGCCGGAAACATAACTCAGACAATTTTCAACCGATTCACTTGAAATTTTGAATATATCAAAGTTCATCTGTTATTAACAATTAGATGTGCGCCATTTGTCAAAAATCAATATATCGAAAAAATCCTACGTACTCTTGTAGCTGTTGTTATATATAATCGAAAAAATTCATTGGCTTATCAGAATTCAAAAATTACAGGCACTGTGTGTCCGGCCGTGGACGCTGGAAAAAACGGAGACGTTATCGCAAAAACGCTGCACAGTCGCCATTTTGAATTAATCGCTTCAAAAAAATTACTGTACATAGTCAATAATATGTATTATAAAATCCCATTTTTGTAATTTCGATTTATTTTGTAGTTTTCCTGAACAAAAATCCCCAAAAAGGCATATTTTTTCAGCCCCTAGAGTGGCCTAACCACTTAACGTGGAACCATGATTGCTAAGCGGAGTGACTGTCCAACCTAATTTACCCTAAACATTTTTTTAAGATTTTGATCAAATGCTCTGTTATAAGTACCTACATAAGTCTTGTATATCGAAACAGAATATATCAAACAGGGAAGCCAAATTTCAGTGTACGGCCACAAGGAACAATTTCGTGTTTAAATTCATTGACTGGAAATGGAAGAAAATAAGGGATGGTAAGCAATCATACATTTTGACCTCGTTAGTTTAACGCTTAAGATATCGAAGAGGTCTCAATGAGGTTTAAAGTATGTAAATACACACGGGGTATAGATAATTTTCAAGCCTTTGCCTTATACAAGGTGTATTGTCGGAGCGGGACATGGATAAATGGCTTGTAAGACTAAATAGAACCGATACAAACACCTACCCGTTTTCGTACCGTTTTTGAGATACGCCATTTTTGAAAATGTTTTTACGTCAATCATGTAAAATAAATGGAGCTGTTAAAAATAATTTGGTTTATTGTTTTGCGTATCAGGATTTTTCATTTCTAGCAGTTTCTGGAACAGTAGAAAGATTAATTTTGGCGTAAAGGTGTTTTTTTTAAAAACCGAATTGTTGAAAAGTTTTTTTTTATTAATAAATAATTTTCCATGGTTTTATTAAGTCCCATTTAGGCCGCGGTCCGAATTACGGTCATGGTGTTTACATCACTAACAGTGTTTACGTTCGGTCCGAATTGTTGATACGCTTATGTCGCTTTCAATTCGGACCGATTGTGTGTGCACAGTGTACTCACAGTGTCTATCCTCGAAACCGTGAGCACTGTAAGCGCCAGAAAACTACCCCTCCATGCGTTGTGAGCGCAATTCGGACCGATTGTAGGCGCGCTAAAAGCGCAGAAAACGTAATTCGGACCGCGGCCTTAGTCACGTTAATTTATAAGCAAAGTTTCCCATGCTAGTCAAGCTTTTTTTGAAGTAACATTTGACAAAACACATTTTATCACTTGAATAATTTAATTTTATTAAATAAAAAAAAGGTTATTTCAGGCTCTGTTCTATTACCCACAACAGTTCATCGATCACTGGAGAAGTTTTAAAGGTGGCTCCCGTTTCCAATTTAAATTAAATTCAAAACATTTAAAACAATTTAAGTTTATTTTACACGCGACTGGAAAAGTGTATTTTAACTCAAATTTCAGTACAGTAGCTATGACTGCCTCAAAACAATGTTATTAAATTTCACAACTGTTATGTTAATTTTTCTTCAAAGAAATTCATTTGAGTTGCCATAACTTAAAGGAAGGTTAGGAAAACACGATGTTATCGATTTAGTCCCATTCTTAGGACGTACAATTTAAGTAATTTAAGTACAAGGGACTGCAGGATATCGAGTATAACACCGTAGTTTCACTTCATTAAAAAAAAGGATTGCTCAATTGATCATATTAAATATTAGAATGGTTCATATTATATACAGAAACTACTTAAGCTGGAGCAACGAATAAACTCTCGTACGAATGGTGACAAACTAGGCTTTTATAATCAAATATAAAATAGAATTTCATTAGCCCTAAAATATTTGTCGGAATTCGTGAAAATTCACAGCACCATTTGGGGTTGTTTACCGAAAAATGCTTAGATTAGTTTTTACGCAATTAAACAAAAAAGTAAAATTGAATTCGATATTTCACCTAAGAAATATGTCGGAACTCATGACTACGTACACAACTACATCACGTTAGGGGTTGGAAATCAATAATCCGTAAAAAAAGAGTTATAGCTGTTTTTATAAAGAGCTTGCAGATAGACCTAATAGATATGACGAAATTCGTGAAAATGCATTAAATATGAAATTCAGTCATCCTATATCCTGAATATAACATTTTTGTTTGGGACACTTTAGGAAGGAAATGAGGGAGGTAAAACATGTTCTCACAAATTACGGCTTATATCGTAGGCCAAAATTAATCTTATCTAGACGTATAATAATCAATGGCGCAACAGCCCAAATTGGGACTAGGCCTTGAAGTAATGCTAGAGTTATTTCATTACTAGACCAACGGAACACTAGGAGGTGAAGTGGTCAGCCACACGCTCGTTATTACCCCGATTTTAACTCTGGTCCTCATTTACAGCTGAGTGAACTGGTAGTCCGGCACCCAATCCCATTCTCGAAAATTACTTGTAGCCAAGCAGATTCGAACCTGTTACCAGGTGCACCGAAGGCAAGTGCTCTAGCCACTAAGCCACCCAGACTACTGAAATATAATTTTATAAAAAAAATTCAGATTGGACAAAACGTAGCCGGTGAAAAGAAGGTGAATACATTTTACGAATTTTGTTGTTTGGTCTGCTGAGACATGGAATTAGTTTTACTTCTTCAGACTCTTTTTATAAACGACTAAAAGTGTGTTTTACGCGTTTTAGCGAATTCCGACTTATCTCTTAGGTCTGATAAGAAACCGGACTTCACTTCCACTGACTTTTTATATAATTTATTGGTGAAAAGTGTATTTCAAAACTTTTTGTCATTTAACCACTAAACACTAAGCGGTGTACAGAGATTAAATACATTTTGACGAGTTCTGCAATACCTCTTGGGTCTGATGAGACATCGAATTCGTTTTTAATTCCATAGGCTTTTTATATATAATCGTATAAAAACCATAAAAAAATTAAAAGGACTCGGTTCTTTTTAATTAAGGGGGAAGTAGGACATTCCGCCCCATCACTCCGCAAATGACATCACTGCCTAAAAACAATTCAAAACTTTTCGAAATTCAACACAGAAGTAAGTTCAAAGGGATTTACTCACGAATTTGGTACACTTACGCCTAAAAATTAAATATTTTACCTCTATGTGGAACGTTATTTCTTTTAGGTTATAAGCACCGTAACCAAAGCTACATTGTATGCCATGCTATCAAATATTTGACTATTTTCCCTGGCAAATGCAATCAGATGGTGTAATTGTCAAATTTGTGTTTGACACATTATTTTATTTGTTGTAGACTAAATCTATTTTGAAAAAAAAAAATTTTACAGAACTTTTCGTTAAATTCGTATAGGTAGTCAGGGTGGGCCAAATACAAATTTCTTTTTAAAAATGCAATAAAATGAACAAAATTAAATTTTTTTTCATGTATTATGACTTTATTAGTAAGAGTAAACATTCACATTAATGATGGAACACAACTTCGTTCAAGTGGCTGCCTCGGCTGGCTGCGCAGTAGCGCATTCTGTCACTCCAATTTTCCAAGACCTTGTTGATGGTTTCGGGCTGTAGCTCACGGATTGCTTGGATGATATTGGCCTTAAGTGCTTGAATCGTTTCTGGATTGTTGGCATAACATCGGTCCTTCACGGTTCTCCACAAAAAAAATCCGAATCCGAAGCGGCCAAATGACATCGCCAAGACGGCTGATAACATGATTTGGGAATTTGGTGCGTAATTGTGGCATGGGCTGTGCGGCATGGCGCTCCATCCTGCATGAACCAGAGGTCGTCCAAATCCATGTCTTCAATTTCAGTAAAAAAAAGTCGGATAACATGGCTCTGTAACGTTCACCGTTGACCGAAACGTTGTTCCCAGCCTCATTTTCGAAGAAAAATGGTTCAATGATGCCACCACTCCACAATCCGCACCAAACTGTCACTCATTGTGGATGTATTGGCTTCTTGACAATAACGTGCGGGTTTTCCGAGCCCCAGATGCGGCAATTTGGTTTGTTAACGTAGCCGCCGAGATGAAAATGCGCCTCGTCAGAAAAGATGATTTTTCGCCCAAAATCGTTGTCCAATTCAAGCTGGTCTAAGGCCCAAATTGCGAAGCGATAACGAAGCGGATGGTCGTGCGCCTTCAATTGCTGAGTCAATTGGACCTTGTAAGCGAATAATCCGAGATCTTTGTGCAGAATTCTCCTCAGGCTAGTGCGTGAAATGTTGAGCTGTTGAGATCGACGGCGAGTTGATGTTCGTGGAGTGAGTCTCACACTCTCAACTACAGCAGCCACATTCTCGTCTGTGCGCACCGTACGACGACGGGGGCCATGAGTGTTGTCCACTAGCATGCCAGTCTAACGAACTTTTTGCACAAACTTGCGTACAGCAGGCGCGGTGGGTGCTTCATTTCGGTCAAAACTTCTTTTCAAAAAACGCACTGTTTGGGCTATACACCACTCACTTTGGAAATAAGTTTAAGTCCAACACAATCTTATGAAACTGGCGTATCCAGTGAAGGTTTTCCAACTGTCATGTCCTCAAGGACAGCGATTAATCAACAGTCGGGGATTTCGTGTTGGGGTTTCACACCAGAAACCCTACTGACGCCGGAAAACAACCAACATTTAATCAAGTTTTCAATATTTCCCAACTTTGTTCAAGCGTAAAGCGACTCATTTCGTTCCGCGGAGGTATGATACTGACTTTCTGTCAAGATTTCGAGCGGGAAACAGCTTTCAGTGTCAAAATAACCTATGATTTAAAAAGAACCCACTAGATGGCCCACCCTGTATTTGTCAATATGGCAAACAGTGTAATTTTGGTTTAAGCTTCTAAACATCTCGGGCCCAAAACATAATAAAGACGTGAAATTCAAAAAGAAAATGTAAACATGCCGCTGAAAATATGTCGTTTCTTTAAGTATGTTCATGTTCCAATGGGTTTATAAGAAATTAGAAATAAGTGTTACCATATTTTACAGTAGTTTTTGATTCAAATTCTATACACAGAAGATACCTTTGGATACAATACTAATACCTGACGAAGATGGCTACAAAGAAATTCTTATTTCTAAATTCCGACGTTAAGAACTGCGCAAAAAAGAATAAGACTGCATAATTGGTATTTTTTCTGATAGTAGTAATACTGCTATAGTGTATAACTACACCGTATATCATTAGCCTTAAGTGTTGACCTTCAACATATTGCCTCAATTAGAAAAAATGGCGTCTTCCTTAAACTTGTGTAGATACCCTCAGTGTCTAATGTAAATACCTAAAATCCCACTTAAAAAGCCATCCAGCTAGAGATACATATCAAAAATTTGCTAAGATGTAAACGCATAGCCATTAAAATTTTTCATCGCCATCTAATTAATCCTGAAAAATTCGAAATATTTCAACTCCCCCTTTGACCGTGCGAGTACCATGAGTCAGTCGCCACAAAGATGTCTTCCACGCTCATAACAATTCCATCCTATGCGCTCCTCATGAAGCCTCAAACCAAGTGTAACGCAATAAATTAAGTGTTAAACTCCCGTAATCCCACCCACCTGTTTACCTGCAATTCATCATACTCGCGACATGCAAGTTTCATTCTTCGCGAACGTCTCAGAAATGATGAACTCCCCCGTAAGATGTATGGCGCGCGGACTTTGAATTCATTTTCCCAGATCACAGAGCAAGAAATCGACCTAAGAAGTCGTTGGGCAAAGACGAGGAAAAGTCTTGGCTTCGGGTGGCGATTTGCATGAAGCCGTAAATCGCTCGACATGCAACCTGCCATCAACGAAATGATGAAGAACGCCAGGTAAGGTCTCAGGTAGGGTCTTGGAAAACGAGCCAGGGCGTCGTCGTCGTTGTCGTCTCCTCGCGCACCTCCACTTTCCCTTCTTGGAGCCCGTGCAGAAGACCATTGTACTCCCAAGATGCCTAATTTCCTGGTAATTGCATACGTTCATTATTCGGTGCCATTTTACCTGTAAAAACGTTTTGTTTACATTCGACGACGCCAAACGGACCGAATTCGAAACGTTGCACCGGTCCAACGGGGGTTGGTACTCGTAAAAAAGTTGCCGGCCGAAACCGGAAAACGGGAGAGCGTGGAAAGGCTTTCTGTTTGCTTTGCGAGTCGACATTTCTTCTGGGGACAGCGACAAATTTACGGCTTTATGTCCGGCCAAGGAAGACTAATGAACTACGAATGTACCTATACCTACCTGTGTACCTGCACGTATAACAAGCCCGGAGTATTATGTATTCCGTACGGAATTATGTTGCTACATTGCTTCACCATTGGGCTACGTTTAAGTCGACTTTTGGAATGTTGAATTCAAAATAAAACTCCTGTCCTTGAAAACAAAGTAATCTTAATTAAAGTCAATTAACAGATTGCAAACTTAAGTCATTACAAGGCATGAAGGAGTTATTCGTTAAAAGTAAATGCTGAAATATTAAATCGTATTTAAATCACCGAAAGTAAAATTTTCCCATGGGGGCTACAGGAACGACTCACTCAATTTTCAGCACATTTCTTTACCTGGAACCGTTTAAAAATGTGTACAGAATTTCGAATTCCTAGCTTAAAACGGTCAAAAGCTATTGAGCAATTGTTGTGGATATGTACCATATTTTAAGGGCTGTTGTATTGGAGCTACTCGAAAGAGTGAAAGGAATTCGCTCAACAGCAAAGTTAACCTTACTTTTAACTCCAAACCATCTACAAAGTTTCATTGAAATTCCTAGTTTGAATAAGTCTGTACGTAGTTATAAACCTATATTCGTGACCATGTGTCTTAAGGACTTTTGTATGGGACGCACGCGAAGCAAATTTAGCATGGAAATTTAAACAATTTCTTGAGTGTCGTATATTCAATGTTAGTCTAGAGTTTTGTATGACAACTACACGAAGGAGTCATAGGACGTATTCGAATACTTTGCTTCGTCTACATCTACGGCTATGTTGACGTCACGGCATAGCATTGCTATTATAACAGTTTGGAAAAAGCTTAGCTAAACCGTCAAAATAGCTCAGCTGATGCCTATTAAACACTTCATAAATCAAAAATTAAATTAAATTCAATAGAAAAATTTGAATTTTTTTACGTTTGCTAAGATTGAATGATAGCTCAGCTGTCGTAAAAGTAGTCAAGACACGAACCGAAAAGGAATTGAGAAACAGCTTTGCTATGTCTGACTTCATAAACTGTTATAACTAGACGTAGACGTAGACGAAGCAAAGTATTCAAATATGACCATAGTGTTTATTTTAAATTAAAAACTGATTTGATAAAAATTGATTTAAATTGCTACCCTGACAATTTTTTGTTTCATGATTCGTGACTAATAGACATCTAAAAAGCAAAATTATTATCAGTCCGTCTGTCCACCGTACAGCGTCCGTCGTACGAAAAATCGTTTGATGATCTGAAACTACCACATCCTTTAAGCTATTAAGTTGAAGTTTTTTTTATGGATTGATTGGGTGGAACCCTTAATGTGGCCACCTTGTGTGTGGTATGGGTGTAGAGGGCAGGTAGAGGTAGCGTTTTAGACAAACAATTTCATTTTTTAGATATCAAAAACCGTTTATTCTAGGAGACTGATACTTATTATTTATATAAAACTTATATAAAACTTGAATCATCATCATCAATGGTGCGACAGCCCAAGTACTAAAGAATTTAAGATCGCCCAATTTTTTTTCACCACTTTGAATGGTTCCTGATATTAAGGCGTTGCGTACATTTCATGTGACTGTCATTTTGAGAGCTGATATGTATGTGTGCATAATGGCGCACAACGTAGGGTCAAACCTTATTAAATCTTAAAAGATTTTTTGTTATTTTTTTTTTTTGACAAAGTTTCAGATTCCTCCGTCAGTCGTGCAGGAGACGGTGAAAAAAAAAATTTCACTTTAATCCCTCTCTCTTAACACCTCATCCGTTCAACCCTTTCTGTAGGGATTCACACACTTTCGCTCTTGGCGTATACGGATCAATTCTAAATTTTTGGCACAGCCTCCCAAGTACTACACCCAACATTTTTCGAAATAGACCAATGGGTGGGCAGTGTGGTTTGAACCCCCAAACCCCCCCACCTCCCCGTGCTCACGGGCATGTGTTCTCCAGATGCCTGAAACCGTGTTTTCAGGATTTTTGGAATTCGAACCTTAAAGGAGTGTCAATGCGTCCTATACATTTTCACGAATTCAAGCATATCCCTCAGGTCTGATTAGATATTGAATAACTTTTTACTTTCGCGGGTTTTTTATATTATATATTCGTCTGAAAGTCGTTTTCAAGATTTTTTCCTTTTCAACTCCATAGAGGGTATAAAACGGTTGAACACGTTTTCGCGAATTCCGTTATATCTCTTAGAAATAATAATGCATTGAATTGGTTTTCATCTCTTCTGCTTTCTTTGTAATCAGCTAAAAATTTGATTTGGGGATTTTTAGATATTCAACCCTTAAGTGGGTGTAAGGGGGTTGCATATCTTTTTACAATTTTCGCCATGTCCTTTAGGTTTAATGAGATATAAAATTGGCTTTTATTTCACCAAAAGACGTGCACGCAGGTACCTACATAATCCGACCATAAACATTCTTGGAGAAAGTATAGAATGGAGCCATAACATAAAGTACCTAGGTACATACTTGGATAAAAAGCTCACGTTCCACGAACAAATTAATCATACCTGTACAAAAATGCAGAAATCTATTAGAATATTGTATCCCCTTATCAACAGAAAGTCTGAGTTGTCCACGGAAAACAAACTGCTGGTATACAAATCGGTCATGCGACCTATCCTCTTATACGGAGCACCCATTTGGGTCAGTTGTGCCAAAACATTTAAGAAAAAACTTCAAATTGTCCAAAATAAATGTTTAAAAATAATCCTGGACAAACCGTGGCACTTTTCCACTAGGGAATTACATAAAATCGCAAGTCTACCTACAGTTGACGACATTATTTCTAATATTTCATCTAAGTTTGCCTTAAAATGCAGAAACTCGGAGAACCCGCTGATTCTCTCTAGTATCAACAATACCTTCGTTAGATAAGCTATTGAATTACTTCAGTTAAGTTAATTTTAATGTTAGTTTTAAATCTTAGGTTTTCAGTCTAGCCTTAAGTTCTAGTTTAAGTAACATCCATGAGGTTTTTACAATTTCCATTTTCCTCGCATTATTCATATCACCAAATTGTTACTCATTAACTTCTTGTGAAAACTAAACAATAATCACGAATTGAAAAGGCCGCAGGGTTTGAGCATCGCATTATTTAATATATCTTAAAATATAAAAAAATGTAATATGGAATAATCAAATCTAATCTAATCTAAATTGGCTTTTAGTTCAATAGACTTTTTATATAACGCCTACAAAATGTTTTTAGGATTTTCTGATATTCAACCACCAAGGGGTGTAAAGGGATTGCATAGGTTTACACGAATTCCAAAATATTTCTAAGATCTGATGAGAAATCGAATTTATTCTTCTTTTATGTCGCCTAAAAGTTGATTTTACGATTTCTGGATATTTCATCCCAAAAGGATGAAAATAAGTTGCATACGATTCACAGTTTTTGATATAGGTTTGATGCGACATAAAAGTGGTTATTTCTTGTTCGATCGTTTCATGTAATCGTCTAAAAACCTATTTCACAATTTTTCGGAATTCAACCCCAAGGTGATGTAATGGGTTTGCATACCTTTTCACAAATTTTATCATATCTCTTAGGTCTGATTAAGCAGCAAATTCGTTATTACTGCTATGGGTGTTTATTGTAATCGCCTAAAAACTAATTTCTCGACTTTTTTCATATTCAACCCCGAAGGGAGTGCACGTTTCACATACGTTTTACGTCTACAAGGACTTTTTTTATATATAATCGGCGAAAAATGAAAATTTTCGATATTTTTACTGCTATTCTAGTGACAAAATTAAATTTCCGAAGAACTTCCTAACCGATGTTACGCGTCCCGCAGTATGACCCTAATACGAAATTCTTGTGTTAAATGTGGCAGTGGCGTAAGCATACTATTGCACCACCAATTTAACCGCTTCTCGAACTTTGCCCCGAAAAATAATTAAGTTTCGCCCAGACTGTGGCACATTTTTTTATTTATTTATCATTTCAATTTCAATAAAACTATAGTTGAACAAATATCGGCAGAACCTTCAAAAATCAGAAACCGTTTTTTGTGCAATTAAAGCCCGTAAAACTAAAAGACAATTTGATATCTCATTAGACCTAAGAAATATGTCGGAATTCGTGAAAACGTACACAATTACTTTTTCTCCTTAGGAGTTGAATATCGAAAAATTTTAAAAACTCATCCTTGGCGAATTTATGAAAAGCTCTCAGAAGTAAAATGAGTTCGCTTCCTTAACGGACCTAAAAGATATGACGAAATTCGTGAAAATGTTAACATATAATATTAAATGTTAGTATTTGGGGTTTTTAAACTTCAAGTCGATCTTATTATGGAATATGATGAAGTCTGTCTTCTGTAGGTTAAAACGTAGTTCATTTAGCTCGGGACCATTGAAGGTACGCTGTTGTAAGATTTTCAGCTAGTTCTTTTTCTTCAATGTGAATGTTCATTGAGTCTCTTGTTTTCTTTAGCTCAAGGTGGACTATTAGCATATAGATGTGAGGAGGAACTGATCCTTTATTGAACGAAAGCCTTACCTTGAATTCTGTGTTACATAAATATTCGCCACACGACGGTTTTCAAACCGTAGCTCTACAACTTCCGGTAAAATATTTTAGGAGCATCCTTGATGTACAGTTCCTAAAGAGGACGCACAAGACCAGGAATCTAAAATTGTGTCCACTGTAATAGTTCACTATTGGCACGAAAATAGGGTAGTAAAGTAAGAAGGTCCTTCGAGTAGCAATCATACAAAAAGCCTTAAGTTCCAGTCGGCCATGATGAGATATGGGAAGATCACAACATCAAATTCTGCAACACGATAAAAAATCCGCACCTTGTTAGTGGAGGTCCTGGTCCGCAGGAACTTATTAGGGTGACATATGTTATTGGCCCCCATCTTAACCGAAGATTTTTCTTAAAGACACTAAGATGCAATGGAGTTGGGTACATCTGTCCAGTTCTGCACAGCTCCAAAGTGAGTTTTCACAGTAGCTGCAACATAGAGTTGGAAGTTAGGTCAAAATTTGAAAGCTCGATGGTCGCAGTAGCACTGTACAGTTGCTCGCACCCACAGCGACTTACTGACAACTAAACTTACCTAGTGCCGACTGTGCGCTGCAAAAGACGCTGGATCTTAGATGGGAGCTGTGGGAGCTGGACCACGACATGCGCACCGAATCGCTACGCGGAGTTGGGTGTCGTCGCTCTGGTAGCTTGCGATGTAAATGAAAGCTCGCGGTGGATGCAACGTAGCGGAGCGCCCAGGTCGCGGGGAGGCCCATTGCAAGTGGCTCCGAACAACAACAAGTTAAGGTGGCCGGGCAGCATGCCACCCATTGCCCAGCCGTCTCTGTCGCACCAGCGTACGAGAAATGGCGCGAAACAGAGACAGTTCGCGAAAGGGGTTGACTTCGGATTGGCTCCAGATGCCGTTCGGTGTGGCCCCACGAACCCATTCCACCACCGGTTTTCTTTTGCAGACGGGGGACGTGCAGAAGCGCAAGTTCATTTGCAGCTTTGTGGCGCTACTGTTGGCGATTCATCGGTTCGGGCCGTGGACTCTGTGGCGACTCCTTGCACTTCTCGACGAAGCTCGTCCTCGGCGTTCGTGTTCGTTTTTCCTTTTCTCGACGTTATTGTTGTAGTTCGTTTTTTTTCCGGGCACTGCACACGCGGGGCTCCCGGCATCGAGACTTACCTTCGCGCACCGCACACACTCTGGTTTTTCAACGTCGTCGTCGTTTCTGTTCGGTTTTTGCCGGTCGGTTGCTGCGTGGTCTTTTGGTTCTTTGGCGTTTCTCGTCGAGTAGTTTTTTACCCGCGGATCGGGACCGGCTACCACTTTTCTTAGTGCTTCGCGACAACGGAGTACCCCAAGGTAGTGCAGTAGCACCGCTCATCATAAACTGGCGCAAAATTTTTCCTCGTGGTGGAACGACGTTGTGGTGGGTTTTTTTTTCGACGTTTAGTTTTGCACCTGAATCTTTCGAGGAGGCTTTTTGTTGGCAGTACTCCAGCAATCCGGATGATTCGGCGGTCGTTCAGGACAGGTAACGTTTGCGGGGACCTTTTCAAATTTCTTGCGACCGTTGTTGCTCTTGTAATTGCCCCGGTGGCTAATGGCCGAAACTTTTTTGGGCACTTGTCGTGTTGACCCTATCAAAACAGAGTTGTAGAAAAAAATCGTTTGTTTGTTTGCATATCGTGAAAAAGGCGCGGATTTGTTAAGTGTTTGTCGTGTTTTGGGTTGCGAATCAAGCCGAGTGTCACCAATTTTGTAACGAGTTTAGTGTGTCGAATTAGAAAAAAAAATATTATTCAAAATATGCTACTATCGGTGCTTATGTTTCATAAATCCTGTGGATAGGCAGAAGCAACAATTTGAATTTCATTAGTGCGGAAAAGCAGAGCAAAATTCTGCTTATCGGAAAAGGTTCGCGTCTTGTGATAAAATCGATGATTCAAACCAAAGTTCAGTTCGCCAAACACCAACGTGTCCAAATCCCAGTGATGAAATAATAATTTTGAAAATTTTTTATGCAAAAGAGTTGTGAAAGCGAAGAAAATTTTGTGATTGTGTGTTTTATTATCAATTTAGTGCTTGAGTGAAAACAGAAAGTGTTTCTAGTTTGCTTTTGAAGGAAAAATTTTTTTACTAAATAATTACAGTGGATGTGCTCGCAAATTATGTATCCTTGGTACAGAGACAGTCAACTCGGTGTTGGACAATTTTGTAGCCCTATGACAGCAGCTGCTGCTGCTATCAAAACTGAAACTGGATACAACGATTGCATGCTAGCACTTGATTACGCAGCACAAAGTAAAGTGAGTTGTACAGAATCCTATAACTATTAAATTTAGAACTTCTCTGTCTTTCTCGATAATAAGAGAATCGTTAAAGGTTTTTAGTTTGCCCGCATGTTTGTGCTCACATAACTTGAAAACAGCTTAACCAATTTTGATGAAATTCGGAATACCTTCAATCATGCTTTGCGTTCAAGCACAGCTTCCTTATATAGAAGCCTGTCGTAGAGTGTTCCTATACTGTCGTGAGCTACTGTACAAATGCCAAGTCTGCCCATTTATATTTACCAAAAGTTGATCGGTCAATCTTTGCAATTTCTTCATGTTACTGTTACAGAATTGTCATAGTTGTGCTGTATATAGTTAGAAAATAGTAGGTAGGCACCTTAAGCCATTTGTTATTATTCTATCTATTGTTTACTAACATACAAAACACTACATTCACACGCAATTCTACTAGAGTATAGAAAACACTACAACTCACATCAAATTCAAGTTCTACTAGTCTGAAGAATTTGTTTTAAATTTAAAATAGTTACAAGACGTTAGTAACAATATCAAAACTAAGTTTCAACTCGATGATGGAAATGATAACAAATATCGCAGCAAAAACGATAATTATACTAACATAAGTATTCGTACACTTTTAAATAAAAAACTTAATTTCGGGAAAATATGGTTGCATGATTAAAGTTTTCATTGCAAGCGGAGCTGACAAGGAAAAAGGGTTGACAGGCAAATAACGATAGACTTTAATAATGTGACGGCGGAAAATTTGTTTTGTGGTAAAAAATAAAATTGTTTTAACCGGCATTCTTCTATATTTGATATCAGGCTTTTGGGAATTTTACTTTTTTGATGCCACCGTCAAAGTAGCTATAACATTTTTGTACTGTAACAGAATTGTTGCTATTAGATCCGTTTTTGAAAGAACGTCTGGATGCAGTCTGCAATTTTGCTGTAGGGGTGGTTTCATGTACTAACAAAAAATAGAAGGAAGAAAGTATACTCAAGGTGGAATACACAGCATATTCAGGTTCCGGCTAAA
This sequence comes from Beris morrisii, assembly GCA_951812415.1. Classification (NCBI taxonomy): domain Eukaryota; kingdom Metazoa; phylum Arthropoda; class Insecta; order Diptera; family Stratiomyidae; genus Beris; species Beris morrisii. The sequence goes on along the minus strand of OX638312.1, from coordinate 111,651,195 downwards.
CAATTTAAGGTGTGATTACTCGGTTCACGTTCCAGGAAAAAATCGTATGGACCTTCGAGAAATATTCAGACCAGACCAGACTCAGTTCTTCCCGCTTATATATATAACAATAAGATTCGTTTAAAATTCATTTAATGTAACATAAATTTTTCACTGCGAAACAATAAGAACCCAGTCACAGACAATATAATAACCTAATTCCAAATTGCCATAGGAAAATGTGTGATGTAGGGAAGTTCTACGCCACACTGTATTGAACTTGACAAAGTCAGGATAGGATGTTTCAATTGATATGCAAAATTTTGATCCTATTTTTCATTCAAAGCGTGACAACTTTATTGTATTTGCAAACCAGAATTTATCCCAGACTCAGTAGCTGACAAACGTTTGCCAGCTAATTTTAAAAAAACATGTACTTATTCCAATTATGGTGTTATGCCAGAGTCTAAAACTTTGTATGGCAAATGTAGGTAGCACTATGGATAACAAGAAAAATAAAAATTTAAAAAATTTAATTTTTTTATGGAAAAAACGCTATAATTATTACAACTTAGCTGTTAAGATGAAAAGTCTAATCTCTAAAACATGTTTGCACTGTTAACGCACATTAAATTATTACAAATAAATATTGTTTGAGTTTGAGTTTGAGTTTATGGAAAAAACATAATTTTTTTAAAATCTATTATATTTTACTAAACTTAATACACTGATATAAACAGAATTAGTTCTGAAATAAAGGTATGTACACTCAGAGAAAAATCGTATTGTAAACTCAAATAAAAGCAATGTTAGATTAAAAATTTTCGCTAGTTGTAGATTCATATGTCCGTCTTTTAAAATGGTAAATTAAATTTATAAAACTATAAATATCATGTACTCGTATATTCAACAAGTTATTAGTAAATTGGCAATAGATTCCATGCCTTTTCTGCTACATATGCCAGTGGCGGATCTAGACTTCGCTGTTGGGGGGGGGCGGAAATTTTTTTGATTTGGCTATTTTGTTTGATCAAGTTCTGTGTGAATTTAGCTACATAGACTGCACTTAGCAAAAACGGGATCATATTGTTTTCATCTTATTATGAGTCATTCCATCAAGAATCGCCAAAGTTGTGACCTTACCATTTTATAGAAAAAGGGTCATTTAATCAAGAATCGCCAAAAGTGTGACCTTATCATCGCCGATTCTTTTGAAAATGTTTGTACTTGAGAACTAGTGAAAAAAATAATTGAAATTCAAGTTTTTGTTTCTATCTCATTTTTTAACTAACAAAAACAACAATAATCTTTAAAATAAGCCCTACTTTATTATTCAAGGATAAAAATTACCAGAGATATGAATTTTCAAAGAGGACTCGGACATCTTTTTTGGGAAATATTTAACATACTATAACTAACAAAAAAAAATGAGATAGAAACAAAAACTTGAAATCATATTTTTTTTTCACTAATTCTTCAAGCCCACAAATTTTCAAAAGAATCGGCGATGATAAGGTCACACTTTTGGCGATTCTTGATTAAATGACCCTTTTTCTATAAAATAATTGAGAACCACTATAATGTTCTTCGAATTTTTTGACCCCGATCCCATTGAGATCCCAAGTTAATTTTTTGGTATGTTTTGAAAAACAGTATAACCTACAAAATATAAAAAATTAAAAAAAAATTATCATTATCCTTGAAAAAAATTTCAAGGATAATTTTTATTGCGACAACCTTCCTCTTTAAAATAAGCCATATTTTATTATTCCAGGATAAAAATTACCAGAGATATGAATTTTCAAAGAGGACTCGGACACCTTTTTTTTTGAAAACTTCAACATACTATAATTAACAAAAAAAATGAGATAGAAACAAAAAATTTAATTTCAATTATTTTTTTCACTAGTTCTTCAAGTATAAAGCATAAAGTATAAAGTATAAAAGTATAAATTTTCAAAAGAATCGGAGATGGTAAGGTCACAAATTTCGTCATTCTTGGCGGTTCTTGATGGAATGACCCTATTACCTACGCAATATGTTGTCTTGTAGTCTTTTTATAATAGTGAGTTTACACTCACCCTTGAGGCGAGCCTCTACTCCTATCAGGCCATTGCAAACCGGTTTTCGTCGGCTGTGCTCTTTGCTGTATTGAAAGCAATTTACACTCAACTTGCCTTTGCGGCGCAACTTGCCTATAAGTGCGAAACGACAGAAATACGATGAGCTGCGAATTGTGGGGTACCACAGTTTATTGCATGTGTGTACACATATGGAAACGTGCGTCGGAGAAAAAGTTGAAGAACATTAGACTCTTGCGACTGCACGAGCCATCTGATTGGTTGATTTTATGGTGGGGATAGAGGCGCGACTCAAACGTTGAGTGTATGGTAAATCCACCATCATGGTTCTGTTTTGTGCTTTGCATTGCACCGTAGAACTATAGTAAAAGCTAATTACGGTCCACATTGCAGTGGAGTAAAAAAAATCGGAGAACGGTTGAAGTATGTATGTTTAGAAAATTTGGAATTGATCTTGGGGGGGGGGGGGGGCGGCCGCCCCCTCCGCCCCCTCCTGTATCCGCCAATGACATATGCATATTAACTACTCTGCTTGTTAATTCGATAAAACGCGTTCCTATTTCACTTGTATCCAATGTTCTATTGACATGATTCATCCAGTGTCTTTTTTGTTCTTTGTCACTTAAGCGGGATCAGTTGAAGAAGGATTAATTTTGTGTTTGTGTCTCATATTGTGTGCATAAAAAGCTAACAATAATTAAATTACTAATGATAAAATTTAAAATAAATAAGAAAAAAATTAATAGTGCGAAACGATTTTTTTTAAAAAATTCGATGCACATTTTCAGGCTTATGAAGTTCATGAACGAACTAGTTCAGAAGAGCGTCCCCATAACTGAAATGAACGAACTAGTTCGCAGTCAGTCCCGCTTCTAGTTCGTTTTTTATTGCCGTTCGGAACTCTGTGAGACAATATACTACACTAGATTATGTGGGTTTTTTTTTGCTCATCTTCTACTGGATCTACTAACCTTTCTTTTGCTCATCATCTTCTACTAGATCTACTGTCTTCGAACTATGACTACTCATCACTGAACCCCCCTGAAGTAATGAACTTTGAACTAAAGCAACGAACTAGTTCGCGAGGGATTGGGAATCGGAAATGATCGCTCACTATGGTGAACTAAAATGCGCAAGCCTAGTATACGGTATTTCAAATAATGTTCACGCTAAATTACTAACTGATTTTATTAGTCCTCCCATTCATGTCTATATACTTAACAATGGCAAATCTACTATACTATTATGCATTTACTTCTTTTCTTTGATAATATGCATATGTATGAATTCATGAAGATTCATCTATTTTAAAATTAAGTGAATAAGTACTTTTTGTCTAATTCATATGTGAAATGATTTTTTTTTAAATATAAATGAAGTAACGTTTTCAAAATTATTGATTTATTTTACAATTCAAAGCATTTTATTTATCAAGATATGGCAGTGATAGTAGTGACTTTACAAGTTGCAATGTCATTTAGAACATATTACTTTGAAAATTTAACAAATATAATTTAAGGCATGGATTCTGATGTAGTCAATTAACACTGGTATTTTTAAATTTTACATGATGCTATGTTACTTCGTAGGTTTTGGTTTTAAATTTTACGTACCACAATTTTAATTCATTAATACACCATCATCACTTTTCTGTCTAATCGCTATGACCGTACATAGCCCCATTTAATTCCAAAATGAAACAAGTGTTAAAACTACACGGAAAGTATTTAAATTTACAAGTAGGGTTTCGGGCCCCCTTAAGAGATTTTTTTAGTTCCAAGACTTACTTTTATCTTACTGTGTACCCATTATGTACAAAAATTATTGTTTTATATTCGTCGTAATGTACTTTTTCTATTTTCATATCATAATTAAAAAAATAAATTTTAATGAAAAAAGACACCGTGCCCAGTTTCGGGCCCCTGTATAATAACAAATAATTGCAATGTTGTTGAAATTAAACTTAGGGTACTATAATGATATTTTTTTATTAAAGAAACAATTGAGGATATTATTTAATTAATTAATTTTTTAAAACCGTTAACAAAACTACAAAATTATACGTTAAAACTAACTCGCGCTTAGCAAAATACCTAATGAAATGCAAAAATTTGATGTGTTATCTTCAAATATTCCAGAATGATTGCACGGGTTACTTAGAGTATACAAAGCGACAAAGAATTCATTCAGAACATCTTAAGCACCTCAAATTAGCAATTGAATTCTTTTTTATTTAGATGAAGCTTATTATAAAGAGAAAAGCCTCAGGGTGGCCCGAAATAGGCTGGGGGGCCCGAAACGGGGTAGTTTACCCCATAAAGTTAGTTCCATAAAGAAGAATGTTGACAGCACAGTTCAAATATTTTTACTATTTCGGTAGTTATTTCATAAAGAAACTTCTTTGGCGTTCCAAATTTGTCAACAACTCGATCACTATAAGCATTTTTTCTAAATATTCTACATCTAGGTAAGTAAGTATCGAAGATCCCGTACTCCAATATACAACTTTTGTTATTAAATGATTTGAGGAGTCACCCCCTAAATTATGTTTAATCTGAACCTCACCACACCCTGGAAGCAACATTTTTTGTGTTTTGTCTTTTAAGGTCATACATCAACGCAATCTACAAAAAAAAGCGATTAAATTTTACCCTTATATTAAATTTGGGGCTAGTAATTTTTTTTGCAATTAAAGGTCAATCACAATTTGGTTGCAAAATCTTTTTTTAATTTTTCAATTATCTCACAATGCAATTTGCTAATTAATATAGCTACCCTCTATTTTTTCCATAAACTGAATCATACAATATTTTAGCTTAATTTCTCAACGCGCTTTTGAAATTGGACGAATGGAAGTATCAATATTTTTGTATGGTAGTTACTCAAAAAATGACTTTATTTTACCGGTTTTTGTTATTGTACTTTCAAATGGAAAAAAAAGGTATAGTGTAAAAAATTGTAAATTTTACGGGCGTGTATAAAAAGAGTAACAACTTTGATTTTATTTAAAAATAATTCTTGAGAAATGTTAATTCATGGCCTCTTTTGAGTATTAGCTTAGCTTGAACGCATTGATTTTTGAAGGGCTTGTGTTAGGAGACTATATTGAGAACAAACAGACGACCAGCAATCAAATTTGGGGACTTTGGCCATCCCTGAGCAAGTAGAATCTATTTTTGGAAAAATATTTCCTTCAGGACTTACAATCTTTTCGGTTAAAACAAACTTATCTGTATCTTAAGTGGGGAGACGTTTTTCAAAATCTTTTATTCTTTATTAGTGCATTAGATGACTAACGTTATGACGCTACAAGTGGTAGTGGAACACATGCTCTTCAAATTGTTTATCCTAGGTGGGTAGGTAGGTTAGGTGGGTGGCCGCTTAGAGCGACCAAACATATAGACCGCCAATGTGTCCGTTGTGATCCCACATGTACGAGAAGAAGTACCCGTGTGCCCAAGCCCACATCATAGGTAAACCACCCCGCCAGCCTGACAAACTGCAGCAGCTTGTCTAGTTTAATGTTTGTGAATTCACCCAAGTCCAATGCAAAGCGCGTACCTAAAGTACGTTCCCGCCTCAGAGCCAGACCATAATATGGACAAACTTCTCGATATGTTTTTCAAGATCAATCTGCATTATTAATGTTGGAATATCTACAAATTACAAAATTCACATTTCAACATAAAATTCACTCATTGAATACTAATTTTTTTTAAAAAGAGCGACTCCAAGAAGTTTAGATACAAGATACATACAGTAATGAGTTGTTAATTCTGGTGTTCCACAGGGTACTGTTTTAGGACCAACACTATTTCCACAATACGTAAATTCCACCCTTTCCTGTCTGTAGAAGACCAGTTGAATAATATTCAGTCGATATAGTTTTGTATTTTGAAGATAACAGTTGGGAGGGGGTAGAAATAAAAGTCAATTATGGGTTTTTTAATAGCACAAAACTGTTTTGACGGCAATATTCTGACACTAAATGGGCGAAAGTTGAGTTACCCTATGTTTTCTGCAAACCAACATGAACATCTGTAACCATAGACTTTAAAATAAAAATACTGAAATAATTGCGATACAAATTTGTATTCGAGAAGTTTTCGCGATATCCTGAATCTGTATTAATCAACCCCTAAGGCGAAATGGTCAGAATCGAAACATGTTAATAGGTTAATAAAAATCTTATCCCACTGATTTGAGGCCAGATCTTCTTTAAGGAAATAATCCACTGAAAACTTTTTTTATTTATTCACCCTCATCCACTCTATGCCCACATCAGTGATCCTATTTTCTATGGAGTTGTGGTTTCACCATATTTAGCACCCATGGGAGGTACATCTACAGAGGAGACAGGGAGGGGGGCACTTCCTCCACCTGTCTTCCACCAATCCGAAAAAATATATTATAAAATGTACAAAGTACAATTTCCCAATCAAATGTAGCTCAACTGTTTTCGTTATTCAGATCCGCTGTAAAAAAAAAATTGTTCACTTTTTCTGGCCTCAACTGTATTTGTATAATATCATTTAAATACACTGTCATTACATTCAATTGAATTTTGGTACAGAGCCGAACATTTTTCGAAGGAAATGGAAGAAGTTTTATGAAAACTGTGCTCATAAACTTGTAATTGACCGCATACCTGATGATGCTAAACATTTTAACCTTGCAAATTTTTTGAGGGAAAATTTAAGGGTGATTTCACTACCGCAAATTTGATCTAATTGTTTTCTGAAATAAAACAATTTTACAGAATCTGTAATTACAAGTAATTTTGGAGCAATGGAAATACTCACTCAAGTTTTCGCAAATGTAGGTACTTCAGGTGTTTGATTTTTAAAAATTCAAATTCACAGCAGATTGCTCAGTGTTGTCCATAATTCTTATTATGCGAATGGTGTACTTACTTAATTTTTTTTTTAAACTTCATTAAAACCTTTTTTAATGAATAAATTTATTTTATAAGAATGCATAATTTTTGAATGGACAATTTTCTTGGACGGAAAAAACTATGAAACTAGGTTGGGTCACAAGAAAAAGAAAAAGTCACAATTTTTGCGAACAGAATAATAATCCTTTTTTACCTGTGTTGCACTTCTTCAGCCTCCCGATTCGATGGATTATGGATTTCCTTGTTAGAACCTTTACAAGTGGTGCAACAATTATGAACTAAAATACCTTTTCCTAAAAAAGCAAATTTAAAAATTTTAGTTTAATAATTTTGACATTTTGTTGAGGCATTCACCGTTAAGTCTTTCTGCTTGCAAGATGTTTAATCTCGCTGCTATATAGTAAAAAAGAAAGATAGTGATAAACACTACTTATGTGGCCAATATAAAACCATTTTAAGTTCAGTGTTAGCGGTGTATCGCGCTCAGTAACCAGTTATAGGTTTAGGTTAGGTATAAGAAGGGGCGCAGCGCTAAAACCACCACGCTCACTAGGCGCCAAAGGGGCCCTTTGCGATCCGTTCAGGTCCGCGTGGGCTATTCCATCACCTCAGAAACACTCCAATTCCCTGCAGAACCTGTCTAATTTGTCATACCCTAACGACCTCAAATCCTCGATGCTCTCGAAGAAAAGGCTACCCAACCATTTCAGACGCCTCCTAGCGATCCCCGGGCATTCACACAGAATGTGAGTGACGTCCTCCACAGCATACAGATCATGGCAGAACCTACACATGTCCGATTCCGCAATCCCTAGCCGCATAACGTGTTTCCTCAGCATGCAGTGCCCGTCAGTGCTCCGACGAGCAGTCGCAGTTTTCCTCTATCCCAAGTCAATATATACTTAGTCTTTTGACTAGTAATAATATAACGGAATTCATCCGGAGCTCCAGCTGAATTCATCCATAGCTGAGTTCCAAAACATGCAGGATCCTATCGGAACATTTTCTAGTGTTCTTCTCACACAATTTCATTAAATAATAATTCAATCGGAACTCCGTGAGCAACTATGTTGTAGATCATAATCCCGATACAGTACTGCAAATTCTTACAATTTTAATTCCTATAATCGATACTGCATATGAGTTCAGTATTTTACTGTGAATGAATGCTAGATCCCAGTACTGTAACAGTTCTGAAACCAAAACTAAAATTTAAAAATTTAAAACCATTTCTTATTGTTCCTGCATCCCCCGCAATATGCGTATTAAACTGCATTTTATAGTTCCTCCCTCAAGTCGACACGAGCTTTGAATTTCGGATTTTAAGTTCTGAACTCTACAATTGAGCTGCTACCTGCTTATGAATTAAAAAACAAAAATTAATGGGTTCTGATACAGTACCGATACAAAGAAGAAGTTTTAGAGAATCAACAAGATTCACTATCTTTCTGAAAATGATGAGACAAATTAAATTCCGACAACAACTAGCATCATTATCAGAAAAATTCAAGTGTTAATACACATATTTTTGTAAGGAACCGAAAGACCCAACTCGTGGTAATACGATCAGCTGTTTTGTTAGTTAGAAAAATATATCTAATACCTACCTATTTATTAATAATTTATAGTTCCATTAAATTGTGTTTTAATTCCCTTCAATTCCTTCAATAGATCTTGAATTGCTGTTACGAGAGGAAACAACTGAGAAATAATCGTTCCCAACTGTACGAAATACAGACATGGGCGCGTTCTTGTATAGTAAAAAACGAATTCAAACTTCTTCCAATTGTTGAAGCTATAAGCCATTCATATATGCCACATGCTATTCGAGTTGCGAAAAAACTGAACCTAATAGGAATTGATGCAGAACTGGACAGTAAAAATTGAGAATGGAAAAAGGCAAAATTATAATTAAGAAAGTCAGAATTAATTAGGTACTGGTACAGAACTGAAACATCCGCTAGAATTTGTCTAGTACTAGTATAGAACTGGTGTTGCTAATTCTCTTTACGATAAATTCTAGAAATCCGAACTCCCGCCGAACAATTTCAAGATCTGGCATCCATGTCAAGTTCTTACGGTCAGTACTGATTTTCTGAACTCTATCCGGAGCTCGTAATTAGGGTTAAGTTTCGATTTGCAGATTTGTATTTCCTTAAGATAGAATATGGTATTTACTAGTTCTATTAACTTTAAGTAGGCACGTACGGTGATATGATCCAAGTAAAAAAGAGTAACTTGTTCAATGTACTTCTTTCTCGCGAATTGTAAGTTTTTAGAAATATAGCAGGATTCTAGGACTCCGTATTCTAGAGACGAGTACTGCGCTATCTCAACACTGAGATTACTGGCTCCAATCACATCCAGTTATGGTCAAATTATCTGTTGTCGAAAAAAAAATTGTTGAAGAACATCAGTGCACCAATAACTGTTCGATTATTACCTATTGCTTCCGAAAGAGTCATACAGAAACTAAAAAAAAAATCTTAAGCGACGGTATCACTAGTTTCTCTACTGAAATGAAATTTAGCTCGGGCTAATTGTTCCACTTGGAACCATATCCAAAATGAAAAAGTCTTGCCAATGATTTCTGTGGAGGACTACCGAAATCTTGCCTGGTTTCTTTAGTCGTAATTACGAGAAAAATTTGCATATCCTTGAACTGTAAGACCGCAGCGTTAGTGAATAAATTCAGTAGATCGTCTAGACACCGGAGGTATACCATTCCGCTCTCTATTGAGAAAAACTGGAAACTATACAGTCCATGCCCAACAAACGCAATAAGACGAAATAAAAGTATTTTATCGACCCGGGCATAACTTCTTGGCCTCTATCGTTCCTTCACGGCCGGCATAATCCTCATGTGAATCATTAGAAAACATATCGCCGCCATATATCTACTTTGCCACGGACCATTTTTCAAGCAATTTATTATGTTTAACAAGGACGTGCTTTGGACCAGTCGCCAGGACCAGCATGAAGGTAACGACAGGACGTTTTGAGAGATGCATGTAAGCATACATGGCTAATACAGCAAGGATGTTTTTAAAGAGGATGAATAGGTTTATAAAATAATGGTTTTGATGTGTGGTGATTCCTGACCGTTTTGATACCATCATTTATTTTCTAGATCTAGTCTTAATATTCTAGTGGTTTCTCACACTTTCGTTACGTGAATGATTCACACTCGTGTCGTTCTTGTCAGACCTAAAACAACAATTCCGTGTCGTTTAAGTGTTGAAATTTTGCCACTGATCTCGTAGATCTCGATATACGAACCACATATTCATTTGGCTTTAAGATGATCGTGGCCGCGATTAAGCCGGCTCATTAGCGGTCCATATCGAATGTCTTCATTTCATTGAAACCGTCGGTCCGTCCGTCGCGTTCGTCATCACGCATAGCAATATCTAGGCGTCTTTTGTATTTCCGATGCACGAATATGATACCCCGGCTACCCCATATGGGCACCAGGAACACATATGTTTTCGCACTACTTACATCACTAAATATCCCATCGCTAAAAACAATTCAGAGCTATCGCGATGACTGATGACTCTGATCGTAACCATTATAATTTCGTATCATAAAACTCGAAGCCTTTGCCTTGCGGTGCTTAACCGAATCCATTCACTAGCTTAGTAAAATTTCGAGCCCCGGGAAATATCATTAATACGAATATATCTTCCACATATGATCCAGTGTGTTGTAGATTAGATGCCCTTGTGGTGAATCTTCGAATGATGTCACTAGCTGGCTCCATCAAATTGTCATTATTGTGCCCCGACACTATATGCGATTAGAATGTGCAACATATATCTATCCACTAATGATCCGGGCAATGTTTAATAAAAATCCGATTTTATGATTGTAACTTATCACGATGTGTGTGATGTGATTTATTGGGCAATACAATTGAAATTTACCGCGCTATTCGGATTGGTTTCTTAAAAAGTATTATAAACACATTTATTTTCGCAATGTTCTTTTAGATAGAAGATAAACGACACGTCCACCTGTCCTTGAGTAAATTATCTGAAAAGGTCGTAGATTAAATGTGTCAAGAAAAAAATGTTTATCAATCAAATTTTTAATAATTTATTTGAAATTGTAGAACACCTGAAAACTTACAAAACCAACTTACACCCTCTTAGGGGTTGACTAACAAAAACTCCTTCTGGTTTTTAGGCGATTATAATTAAACAGCTTAGAAGAATGCTAATTCGATATCCCAATAGACCTGGGAGATATGTCGGAATTCGTGAAAACGTATCCGGAAAACAAATTCGGTGGTTAAGTAAAACTACTTCAATTCCTCAACAGTCCTAAAAGATATGACGAAATTCGTAAAAATGCATACAACCTTCTTTCAATGTTGCTTTGCCTCACCTTCCTAGCATTAGCATGTATAGGTACCAAAATAAAACACTCCCCCGCCTTTCCTTCACACCCCAACCAAAATGTGGCTACATAAAGGGTTCCACCCAGTCTACCCAGTAAAAAAATTTTAACTTAATAGTTTTAACGGTTTGGGAGCTACGTGTCTTCAAACGAGTTTTGTACGGCTTATACGGCGGACAGACGGGCTTAACTATTTCATATTTTAAAATTAAAAAAAGAATGAAATAAAGCAAATTTAAATTTTATCAATTTTATTACAGCCAATGAATTACTTAGAAAGAAAATTATTTAGATCGAGATCCAGTAGTCATCTACAGGTTAAAAGTAAATTTTTTAATTTGTCTGTAGCAAGTTTTTTACCATTGTAGACACAAAAACAGACACTCTACAAAAAAATCAAAAAAATTGCTTAATAATTGTCCAGATTTGGACAAACTTCATTTTTTAACTGTATGAAATTGATTTATTTTATATAATATTTATGTAATTTAAAATTGGAATCAAATATATTCATTTATTTTTATTAATTTGTGTATTTCCCAATAAATTAAATAAACTTTAAGCTTAAATTAGTTTTGTATATTTTACTGATCTTAAATTCATATTTTTAAATATTAATTGAAACTACTATTATTGTTTCTGTTATAGAATTGAACAATAAACGCAACGAATAATTGCTCTTTATTATTTTTTTAATAATAAAGTATTGTTTTCGATTTAAAAAGAAAATTCAGCCCCAAAATTTTTTATTTTTACTTTTTAGGAGTGAAAAAGACGAAAAAATTGTCCGTCCGTTTGCCGTATAGGTTTTATTTGGTATTATGTGGGTAGAATAAATCCCTATTCAAGAAAAAAATACTTTATTATTAAAAAATTATAAAGTAAAATTCAGAGTTTGAAGGCGAATCTCGAGTGAGGCTTTTAAACGTAAAAATTTAGTTCTCTTATCTCTGAATGACTTCTGCTAGGAAGTTGAAACTCGAATCTTGTATAGCGGGAGGTATTTGCCGAAAAATTTAAGTCATTGGCGGATAGTAGTGGCGCACGACAAAGGTTCTCAAGCGCATGAGTCCGGGAAGACATTCTAATTTTTTGAAATTTAGTGTATGTATATCAATAAACTAACACATTTTTATTGGAATCGTGGCATACGAGGGTGAACAGTAAAGACTTTGGGTAGTTAGATCTCTTGAAAACAGTACAGCGTTGAATCTTATAAATCTAATATGTCAGTATTGTAATTTTTGAATGGTGCAGTCACCTGAACCTCATATTTACAGAATACTTCTCGATAGCCCTCATATTTTTACTGTAGGTCTATTAAGTCCAGTGCTATATTTACACTCCACGTTTTATATTTTTATAGGTATCTGAAGAATTATATTCACTAACAAAACAAAGGAACAAAAAGTTGTTTATACAATTTTCTAATTGTTCGCAAACGATACGACAACATAATTTCTTTTTTCAAATTGTTTAACAATAAAAAATTATGGATTTGTTTAAATATAGGTACTTTATGATTATTGTTGAAAAATAATAAATGAAATAGTAATAAAAACTTTCTTTTAATCACAAGAAATTGGCAAAACATCAGGTAAAATGGATTTTATCAAGAACAATTTATACAACTCGGTTTAGAAAAATATAACAATTAAGCTGATGGATTATAACGAACATATAAAACGGTGCAAAAAATATTTCACTTCGATTTAATTCCCAGAATCAAATTCTATGATTGATGAACTTATAACAAAAATTTCGACAAACACCATCAAGCGTTATACACCCGATGGCTTTGATTCGCTTCATCAATAGCCTAGTGACGTTGTCTTCAGTTAGGAATTGTGTTCGTTGGATTGATAGAAATAAGAGCAGACAATTTTGCAATAGAGTTTGAGCTAACTCTATAATCGGACCACCTGACAAATGGTTTGCAAGGCATTCACAATATTCGAACAACATTCAAATCGGACAACAAACTTTTTTGTATTATTTTCTAAAAGACAATGAAACCTGGAAAATAGGGCCAAATCTTTGGTTTGAGTTCAATAAAAAAAAAAGGTTGAAACTTTGAGTTTGTTATTAGATGCTAGTGAACTATTTACTTAAAATGGATATTGAGTCGGTAAAATGCGATAGTAGAGTTCGGAAAAAAATTCTCAAAGAATCAATTCATTTCAATTGTCATATCAAAAGATACGAGTATACTAGGCTAGTGGTAGAAAATAAATTCTTTTGGAGACAGCAGTGGCGTACAGTATTTTATTTACTTATTTATTAATATTCACGGATAAGTCCTTTAAAATACAATAGGAAAATGCAATACAATTGGTGATGACAGTTTACATGAATATTCAATAATAAGGATTTAATGCAAGGTTTCAAGTAAATTAATAGAGTAGCAAATTTGTTATGGGTATGATATTTTGAAGTGACGCCATATCTCTTAGGTCTAATGATTTTTATTGGGAAGGACTTACGTAAAGTCATTCCTCGGATTCAACTAAATTTTATGCCTTTGGCGGAAAATGAAGATCGAAATAGTATAAAGCTCGTATTACACTGTATGCCACGCTGTCAAATATTTGACAAAAAAATTCTGTCAAATTCTTACTATCAAAACAGACTTTATGCAGAGCAAAAAAAATAATCTGACAAACAAAAATTTGACGATTACACGGCATTTGCTAGGGAAAATAGTGAAATATTTGAAGGCATGGCGTAGAGTGTTCAACTACAATGGCTTAACAAATTTCGTTCTATCTCGACCTCTTATCATAACAATTGAAAGTTTGTATGTAAATCGGAAATAATCTGTTCCGGTGAATGCTTTTGAATCACGTGTGAAAATTCTGATTAGTTTATAAAGTTTTTATGTTTTGGACTCGACTCTTTGATAAAGGATAATACTTAATATCTTCAAGCAGGAACCCTGTGTTTGTTTGAGAAAATAGTCTGATCTATTGATTTTAATTTGTCAGGGGAGAGAAACATTCACTGAATTTATTCTCGCTGAATGGAAGGTGTTCACTGGGAAGTCAACTTTTAATGAATTTTTAAAATTATAAACATATTAACATAAAGCAATAAAGTTAAAAAATAAAACGAAAAAAATACGCGTATAGAGTGTTGCATTATTGTTCTTTGGATAAAGTCATAGTCAGATACGCGGCTGCCATTCCAAAAATTTTTTAATTACTTGCTTACTTTCAACTTCCATGGCTAATGGGCCGAAGAATTAGTATAAGTGTTTTCTGAGATAGTAACCTTCTTTGCAGTCCCGTATTTCACTACCTACGACAAGAGTTATATTTTTATTTTTATTCACGTAAAAACTTGTAATTACATTAAAAATTTCACACTGTTAACATTAGAGTCAACATTAGATATCAACCCCATCTTCTCCCTCGTATAGTTCTGCATATGTATGACGGTTCCGTTCCCTATCTTAAATGGTTCCTATGATATAAAAATATAGTTTCAGTAAGTTTTCATCCCACACCCCGACTAAAAATTAGAGTATACAATAATAAATTAATTGGGTGATCTTCAGTGCCACCTACCTTTAGTATAAGGAGGCGAAGGCAAGAATGTTACTTAAATTATAATTCGCGGTAATGAAATTAGTTTCAACATCGCCTATATAGAATAATCCCAAGCAATGCCACCAGCTGTAAGGGTGTTTCGGATTTAGGCTTGATACACCCTCTGACGAGTCTATGAAATCCGATGACGAAACAGCTCCTTCGGACCCAGTCCAACACAGTCTTATAAAAAACTGGCCTATCCAGTGAAGGTTTTCCAACTGTCATGCCCTCAGGGACAGCGATTAATCAACAGTCGGGGATTTCGTGTTGGGGTTTCACACCAGAAACTCCACTGACGCCGGAAAACAACAAAAAACTTAAACAAATTTGCTTCTATGGTAGCTTCTCACCATTAAAAATTCCATTCTTATAACAAATTAAATTAAAATATAAAATTAAGTACACATACCGAAGATATAATTTTGAGAAGGTCCTTTTTTAAGCCTCTATAACAAATTTATTTCGTCTTTGTCCCAATTGCATATATTTTGGCATCTTCAAGTTTTTAGATTATTGTTTTTGTAGGCCCGGAAATAAAAAATACTGAAAACTTCCCATTCATCATTTTCCCTACAATTCCCCGTTTACAACCCCAACCAAAAATGTGCCATCCACTGTAAAAATTGTAAATATGTTTAAGAATGGCGTATATGGCGGACGGTCGGATTTTTACTTTATTATTTCTTAATAATAAATTGTTGTCATCTTCTTGAAATTTAAAATAAATTAAAAACATACTGCAGTCACGATCGGCTGCAAGCCAATCGTATAATACTTTAGATGAATACTGAACTCCGATTTATATTGTAGTTGGGGATAAAGTAGAATTACGTGTGTGCATGTTGTATGTCCTTTATTAAGGACTGCCATTAGATTGCTACTCAAACCTAAAAGACAATATTCAGTGTTTAATTTCATATCTTGAACTGGGTAAGTCATCGAAAAAATATTTTCTTCTTGAAGGACTTTCGCATGGGAGGTGCAGAAAGGACTCACTCGATTTCTTACATATTGGAACCATTGAACCAAATGAACGTGTACAAAATTTCAAATTCGTAGCTTGAAGCGTTCAAAAGTTATCGGAAAATATTGTTGAACACGTGTCTTAAGGACATTTTGTATGGCAGCTACCAGAAGGAGTAAACGAATTTCGCTGATTAGAAAACTCGAACTTCGTTTTTACTCAAAACTAATTTGTACAAAATTTCCAATTCATAGCTAAAAGATTACTTGAGTTATATTAAGTTCCGTAAATTAAGTGAAGACGTTTTGACAGGGTATTTGTATGGCAGCTACACGAAGGACTAATAGGATTTTCTTCATAATCATATATTTAGCTCCAACTATTGGAAAAATAACACGTACAAAATTTCAATGTCGTAGCTTAAACGCTTCGGAAGTTATCGACCAATATTCTTGAACACGTGTTTTAAGGACATTTTGTATGGCAGCTACCCGAAGGAGTAGGACGATTTTGCCCGTTAACGAACTTAGCCTTACAAATTCAACCAAACATCCAGCTTCAAAATATCAAGATACTAGATGAAGGCGTTCTTGAGTTATCGTGACAGACGGACGGACGGACGGACGGACGTCAAGCGGATTTGAGGTTTTTGGCCACAAATAAACAAAAAATAATATATAACTTTTGTTCGTCCGTGGCTTGGTTCTATGCGTTACAAACTTTTGGGCTGGATTAAACTTATAATACTCTATATGATTTCATCTAGAGTATAAACACTGCTGATTTCGAATTTTCAGAGCTAGAAGGCCCAAAAAAAGTCTGCCAGTCCGCCGGGCAAGTAGGCGAGCATCTTAGACGGCAAATATTTCTATATCTAAGGAACCTTTTATGTTAGAATGTCGAAGCTTGGAGCGTATGTAGAGCTGGGATAGTTGAGCCGTTTGTAGAAAAAAAACACAATATGTCTGACAACCTAAAAAAATAACACTCCAAATCTTTGCCTGATTATTCTTTAGGTTGGCAATCACATAGTCACCTACACCGCATATCAGTATTAAACGCGTGTCGGACTAACTCAAAAATTAATAAAGTTGCGCCCAGACTGTTGGTAGGTTTTCGGCGTTGTGCTAAACAGCTTCAGAAAGCCTGTACGTTGTTGGAACGAATTATTTCGGTTAGGTTTTTGGAAAATCTTAACTATGTTTTTTTTGGGTTGCTACATCTGATGATGAGAATTGCAGCATTCTTTGAAAAGAAACCGAATTTTTAAATTCTGTGATTTTTACTTTATTATTTTAATAATACAGTATTTTTTTATTTTTTAAAAAAAAAATTTGCTACCCTCAAAATTTTTTTTTTCACGTTTCATGACGAGTACACACGAAAAAAGCAAAAAAAAATTTCAGTCCGTCTGTCCGCCGTACGCCGTACGCCGTACGCCGTACGTCGACCGCTGTACGCAAAATCGTTTGAAAGCTCGTAGCTCCCAAACCCTTTGAGCTATTAAATTGAAATTTTTTTGATGAATAGACTGGGTAGTCCCCTTGAAGTGGCCAAATTTGGAGGGGTGGAGGTGTGAGGGGGAAGGAGGGGGAAGTGTTTTAGACGGAAAATTTTGGTTTCTAGATCTCAGCAACCGCTTATGCTAGCAGGCTGAAATTTGGAATTTATATAAAGCTTCAGTAGTGGACTCATATGCAAATTGCTGATATAGGTGAAGGGGTTTGGGAGTGGGGGGAAAAATAATGCGTCCGAAACGCAAAAAAGGTGAGATCGACACTTTCTAAAATCCATATCTCCTAAACGGTTAATGTCACAAAATTGAAACTTAATGAGTATCTGTAGGTATACTAGGACAATAGATCGGAAACAAAAATTTGAGTGGGGGCAGTGGCGTACGGGGGTGGGGGCTAAAAAACTTTAGATTACGATATCTCACGAACCAATTGCACTAGACAAATAAAATTTGGTTTCCTTATAAAGGTTGACAAATAAAGTTTGCTGAAAGTAAAATTTTTTACGGGGGCGGTGGAGCATGAAAGTGGAGGGGATAAGAATTTTTCTAAAAAATCACGCCTCATATCTCAAGAACGGTGTAAGATAGATACTTAAAATTTTTACCAGAAGTAGGCCTAATAGACCCCTAGCAGAAAACAAAATTTTGGAAGTGTGGGTGTAGAGGGTGAGGGTGGGGGAGGGTGAAAAGGAAAAAGTTCCGATTTTTCTATCTCGAGAACCTATAATGATATAAAACTGAAACTTGGTATTTAGATAGAGCTATATTAGTAGCATCTTGGAAAAATATAATTTTTTATAAGGGTAGTATGGTACGGGGGTGGGGGGTGTTTTTCCTATCTATAGAACGGCTTATGATACAAAGTTGAAACTCGGTATGTTTATGTAAATCAACTGGAAAACTAATTTAGATAAAAAAAAATTTCAAATATCCATTGGCGTTCGGAGGGGGGGCAAAAAAAATTATCAGTGTAAATAGAATGCATATATTTTCACGGTTTTCGTCATATCTATTAGGTCTTCCCAAATATTGAATTCATTTTTATTCTACGGATTCTTCATATAAATAACTAGAAAGTGTTTTCAGGATTTTTTAAAATTCGACCCCTAAGGCGGTGCAAAGAGGGTTGTAAACTTTTTCACGAATTCTACTATATCCCCACGTCTTATCAGATATCGAATATCTTTTCACTTTCACGTGCTTGCGTAACAATCACCTAAAACTTGTTTTTAAATTTTTTTCAGCCCCTAAGAGGGTATAAACGGGTTGAACACGTTTTCACGAGTTCCGTCATTTCTTTTAGAAGTGATAAGAAATTGAATTGGTTCCTACCTTCTCGTGCTGTTTTCATATTTATTTATTAACTTTTTTCAGGATTTGTGGATATTCAACCCCCAAGTGGGTGTAAGGAGGTTGCATATCTGATGATATATCGAATTCATTTTTACTTCCTATGGTTTCCTATATAAAAAAGCCAAAAAGCCATTTTCAGTATTTTAGATATTCAATCCTAATGGGTGTAAGGGGGTTGTATGCTTTTCAAAGTTTCGACATATTTCTTAGGTTCGATGAGATATTAGATCGCTTTTCATTTCCACAGACTTTTTATATAATCGCCTACAAACCCATTTCTTAATTTTTGGATAATCAACCCCGAAGGGTTTGTATATGTTTTCACAATTTTTGCCATTCCTTAGTTCTGATGAGATATAAAATTGATTATTACGGCCAACCAATTCACGATTTTTCGAATTTCCAGAACCAAGGAGGTGTGAAGGGTTTGCTTACGTTTTTTTTCGAAATTCAAACCCCAAGTGGAAGTAATGGGTTCGTATACGTTTTAACAATTCGCCATATCTCTTAATTCTGATAAGGCAACAAATTCGTTTTTGCTTCTATGGGCTTTTAGTGTACATAATATACTGAAATTCGAATAGTCTACACGGACTTTTTCAATGTTTAATCGGTTAAAAATCTCTATTTTAAATATTTTTATATTAAGAACAAAAATAATTTTCCAAGAAATCTAATAATCTCGAAGCAACTCATGATACACTCCGACTTTAACCGCTCCCGAACTTTGACCCGAAAAATAATAAAGTTTCGCCCAGACCATTGGCAGATTTTTTTATTTTGTAGTACCGTAGAACGCTGGCATGGCTAATCTGGACATTATCGTGGAGATCAATCAGCTTGGATATATCGTTAAGGCAGATTTATAAGTTTTTTTATTAGTAAGGAACTGAATGGTGGAGGTATTTACTATGAAACGCAAATCGGAAAAAATGTTTTGCATTATGCAGAAAGTTAAGACTGACCAATATTCGTGATGTGTTTGATTCCGTGATACTCTGAATCGATGATATGAAGAACTCACTTTTCCTTCCATTCCTTTGTGACCGTCGATGGAGGCATAGAGCAAAAATACGATACGAAGCACCTGTCTCCAGAACTTATGCAATCCATTCAATTCCTCGGTTGTTCGTCTCCATGTGTTTTTAGCGAATTCCAGTCCAGATCCCGTTTCGAGATGTAACCTTTGACGTACTTCGAAATCGTATATGGAAAAACATGAATTTTCGAATTAACAGCGATACGTGGAATGTTCTTTCAATTTTCACCTTTCGCTGTTCGATCTCGAAACACAGCGCTGCCTATCTTACATGGTATCACATGTCACGCATGGAGCTTAACATTTTACATAACCCGGCCGACTATAACAAGCAACAGGTCAGCTATGATTACGGATAGTGATCTCGAGCCGCTTAAATGGCTTCGACGATCAACTTAGTCGCGACTACCGACCATTGCCCAGGGAGCATGTTGCAGAAATTTATGTTATAGCCGTTATTATAAGATGCACGCTTACTAGCTGCACTGCCACGCTGGGAATTCACTCTCGTTCGCAGTGACGCAAATCTGTAGGCCGATGTCTGCGATGCAGCTTCCAGCTGGTGCAGCAAGTGCGTTTCAGACACCACTTTATTATTATTATTATTATTGGTTCCAATGTGTCGTCTAACAACTACTCCTTGGTGGCTATGTTAATAGACACTTGTGCCGCATAAGTGAATAATGTTAAGTTGAAACGACCAAACTGAAGCGACCATACACTGTGCCAATTATTTGCATTACGGTCTTTGACTAAATGCAACTACTTAAAGTGTGCATTTTGTGCATTATACGGACGAACTGTTGTCAGTTGCAGCCTTAATTACTGATATCCAAACGAGTTGAGTTCGGCTGAATGATTTGTGTGCGTGGAAAATAAGTACCGAGTCGCTCGCTTTCACCAATTTCTGACTATAAATTAGACGAGTTATAGGATAAATTTCCTGGCTTATTTTTATTGCATAAATGGCGTTTTTAGTATGATGCTGTCAACTCATTACTGTGGGAATTATTTAGATTATCTAGATCTAGTTTAGACGCAATTGTTCCGTTCGTTTAAATGCGTTTATATTCTAAAAAAAACTACCTATGTTTGTACATCGCGACAATCTCCTTTAAATGGATGTAACTCGAACTACAACTTTGTTGCTACCGGCATGTTTGTACAATCCACTCTTTAATGTCACAATCATCAGAAGTATAATCCCTGACAGAAACGCATTTCAAAATATTTGGGTCCATACAATATTTGCAATCCTTAGGCTGAGTACTTAAATACCGCCTTTTACGTTATTATTTCAATAATACAATGTTTTACTTTTTGAAGAAAAAAAACAATAATTTGCTAATTTTTACACGTCTTAGGACTAATAAACTGGAAAAAAAATTTAAGTCCGTCTGTCCGCCGTACTCGTATGCCATATGACCCACGCCGACCGCCCTACGCAATCGCTTTTGAAGGTTCGTATCCCCGAATCCTTTGAGCTGTTAATTTCAATTTTATTGTGATCGAATTGAAATTTAAAAAAATATCTGCTATCTTAAACGTTAAAAACTGTTTTAGTATCCCTCAAAAAAGGTGAAAAAATGTCCGTCTGTCCGCCGTCCGCTGTACACCCGTTGAGATATTAAGTTGAAAGTTTTTAAATAGGTGCATTGGCTGAACCCCTACGTGTGGTATCTTTTGTGGGGGTGATAGTGTGAGGACCGAGGTGGGGAGAATTTAAGACATAAATTTTGGTTTTGAGATCTCTGGAACGGCTTATGGTAGGAGGCTTAAACTTGGAACTTTTATGTAGAAGTAGAAAAAAAAGGTTGATGTTGTCATGGGTTGAGGGGTGTGGGAGTGGTGTGAAAAAACAATACGTCCAAAACGTTCGAAAGCTGGTGTTGAAACATTCTAAAATCCATACCTCCGGGACGGTAGATATCAGAAGGTTCAAACTTTGTGGATGCCTTAAAGGATACTAGGAGCCTATACAAGGACTTCAATTTCCAAGTTGTAGTGATACCGGGGGGGGGGGGGGAGGACTTTGAATTACAAAATTTGGTTTGTGTATATAGAATAACAAATTTATTCCATTGAGTGTACAATTTTCGAGGAGGAAGGTGGAGCACGAAATTGGCGGGATTGCCAATTTTTAAAAAAAAAAATTTTAAATATCAAGAACCAGGTGCGATCTTAAAATATTTTCAGGAGTTAGGCCCAGTGGATCTCGAGTAGGAAATAACTTTTACAGGTGTTGGTGTAAGTTGTGATGGAGGGAGTGGGTGTAAAAAAAAAAATTCTGAATATTATTTCTCAAAAATCGCAGAGGATACCAAACTAAAAATTCACGACTAAGAGCCACTATAGAGCTATCCAAGAAAAATTGTTTGATAGGGGTAGCAAGGTGCGGGGGTGGTGGTGGTTTTCTATATCACAGAAATGGGCTGTGCTAAAAAGTGGAAACATAGTACTTATGTGTAGATGTACTACAGAAGTAATTAAAATAAAAGTTCAGATTTTCATTAGAGTCCAAAGATGGAGTAAAAAAGGTGTCCGTGAAAAGAGTTTTTTTTTCCACATTTTTACGAATTTTATTTTATCTTTTAGGCGTGTCGAATTAATTTTGCTTCTGCGGACTCCTTAGAATTTTTTTTTTAATTTTTTGAAATCTAACCCTTTAGGGAGTGTAAAGTGGTTGTGTGCATTTTCACGAATTTCGATATATTTCTTAGGTCTAATTAGATATTTAATACACTTACACTTCTAAAGGCTTTAAATATAATCGAGGAAGCCACAGTTTAAGCATGTTTCGTTTTTAAACCCGCGGGGGGGAGGTATTATTTAAGATTTTTCGAATTGGGACAAATCTTGTAGGTTTAATAAGATCGAATTTGGTTTTATTTCAAAGGGCTTTATATATAATTATCCGAAAATTAATTTCACCCCTAAGAGGGTGTAAAATGATTGAGTACGTTTTATCGAATTCTGACATATCACTTGGGTCTGATGAGATATCGAATTGTTTTTAACTTCAATCTATACAATCGCCTAAAAATGGGTTACATAATTTTTTGGTATTAAAGCCCTATGTGTGGCCTTTTCGATATTTTATCACCTATATTTTTATTGAAATAGAAAAAAATGTACGTAAATAAATAAAT
The DNA here is from genome assembly GCA_951812415.1 of Beris morrisii. Lineage (NCBI taxonomy): Eukaryota > Metazoa > Arthropoda > Insecta > Diptera > Stratiomyidae > Beris > Beris morrisii. Next base: position 111,628,226 of record OX638312.1, on the reverse strand, counting down.
AAAATCTGCAACGCGTGTAATGCTGAGATGCGGTGTAGGTTACTATGCGACTAACAAACTAAAAAATAACGTTCCAAATAGGCTGCTGGTTATTCTGTACGTTGTCAGTCGTGTAGTAACCTACATTGCATCTCAGCATTGAAGGCGTTCTGGACTTCTTAAAAATAATGAAGTTGCGCCCGATCCTATCTTAGACAGTTCTTAAGGTATGGGACGTGACTTTACAGAAAAATTCTTATCCCCCACGCCCCGGAAAGATAAATTTCATTCGGCGGATTCCCTTGTTCACCTATATACAAAAACCAAACTTAATTTTTCTAGTGTAATTGGTTCGATATCGTAATCTAAAATGTTTCACCCTCCGCCCTCTTGCACGCTACTGCCCTTCCTGTATGATTTTAGAATGATTTTAAATCGTTTGATTCGAGCGTACCGGAAGCTTTGTTTTTTCGACCACTCCCGTACTCCTTCACCCAAAACAAAGTTTTTTTTTGCAAATGATTCCATTATCATAGATCTATATAAATTACAAGTTTCCACTTTCTATCATAAGCGATTACTGAGATAAAAAATAAAAATTTTCGCCAAAAAACAATTCCTTCTCACACTTGCACCCTACATAAAGTAACCACTTAAAAGGGGCGAATCAGTCTAGCCACCAAAACAGAATGAACGCATCGTAGTCGGATTGGAATTTCAAAATATCGCAACGATGTGCAAACAAACGGTGTAAACGGCAAGTAAACGCAGCGGATTGAGTTCGCAGTTCTCTCAGTGTCAATAATCAAAGCGAAATTGATATGGACGCAAAAATCGGTGAATTATTTTTAATGCTCATCGAAATCTCTTTCATTTCCCATTTTATTATTTTCTTCTTAAAATTATACAGTGCGTTTTAGGTTATGATAATGTTATATTTGACATTTCGATGCGTTCACTTGCGACCATTTCAAATTTTGCATTCATTCTGTGCAGCTACATACAATCACATGCATTTGAAACTGTTTTTTTCCCTCCGTTATTTTGACACTCCAATCGACTCGACTGCGATGCGTTCATTCTGTCCGTCTCTTAAGAAATATTGGAGTAAATTTACCATTATTATAGTTGGCAACTGGTTTCCATCGATACTAGTTGTAAAATGATATGCTTGTGCAATTAGAGACAAAATTACACAAATAGGTTGTAATATTTCAGTTATGCAATCATTGCACAATAGCTACGTAATTAATAAACATCGGTGACGTAATTATTACACAGAGAATGCAATTATTACACACTTTTTGTGTAAAAATACCATTTTATTATAAGGAAAATTCTCCATTTAATTGAGATTTATAACTATATATACGGTAAAATCAAAAATTAAAGACGCAATTTCACAATACACAATTATGAATATAAGACATATGTCTACATAAAAATGATAAATAATAAATAAATAATATAATAAATATTAATAATAAATAATAAATAAATAATAATAATAAATACTAACATAAAAATTAAAAATAATTATTTAAATTATGTACACATGTTCATTCATAAGATAATAACTTGTATAATATAATGACTAAACAAAAACTGATTCAAAACTTTATTACACAAAAACATTTGGCTGATTTAATTCCTAATACCCAACAAACCTGGTGACGTGAAGTGGAATGAAATGATGAAGAAAAATTTCAGGGATTTAAAATATAAATGGCGCATATAAAATAAAATTACGCTAAGCGTGAATTTACATTAATATTGGTATAATATAATCATGACACCTAAATAGAGCAAAATAGATGTAATTGTCCTTATTGTGTAATATTACCTATTGATGCGTTAAAAACGGTTATACGTCAATAAGACGTACAGTTACATAATTTTTTGTATTTTTACACTTATTTTTGCTTTTAATACAGAGTATTTTTACATTCTGTTTTTATAGTGCAGTGGTAGCACGTTCTAAAAATATGGTTTTTAATAGGAGTAGTATGGTACGGGTTAGGAGTGTTATCTCTAGAACGGATTATGCTCAAATCTCGAAACTTGGTGATGAAAAGAATAATTATATCGATTGAAGTACAAAGCTGTGGCAAAAAGAAAGGTCAGTAAAAATGGGTGCACTCACGAATTTTGCCATATCTGTTATTGAATTAATTCTACTTCTGCCTATTTTTCTGATAAATGTCTGGAGAATGTTTTCAAGATTTTTTTTTTTTAAATTCAACCCCTAAGGAAGTGTAAAAGGTTTTTATAGCTTTTCACAAATTCCGCTTTAGCCCTCAGGTTTGATAAACCATCGAATAAGTTTTTACTTCTACTGGCTTTTTATAAGTATAACCGCTCAAAAATCGGTTTCAGTACCTTATGCTTTTAACGCCTAATGGGAGAGTTGTTTACGTATTCACGAATTCCGTCATATCACTTGGATGTAATAACGTATCGAATTGGTGTTAACATCCATGGGCTTTTTATATATAATCGCTTACAAACTAATTTCAGAATTTATTGGTATTTAAACACCAAGGTGGTGTAAAGGAGTTGCATACTTTTCTACGAATTCGAACATACCTCTTAGATCTGATGAGACATCGAATTGGTTTTTACTTCCTTCAGGTTTTCTATATAATCGTCTAAATATTCATTTCAAAATTTTTGCATACGTTTTCAAATTTTGCTCATATCTCATAGGTTTGATGGGATATTAAATTGGTTCTTATTTCTACGGCCCTTTTATGTAATCACCTAAAAACGAAATTCAACCCACAAGGGATATGAAAAAGTTTTATACGTTTTCCAAAATTTTGCCGTGTATGTTTAGTCTTATGTGATAGCAAAACGATTTTTACCCCAACGCGTTTTTTGTGAAATCGTCTAAAAACAAATCTCGCGAATTTCTAATTGAGTTAAACCCACAAGAGAGTGTAAAGATGTTGCGTACATTTTCGCGAATTTAGACAAATCTATTAGATCTGATGATACAAGTATATTAAATTTGTTGGCTTTTTCGCTTAGGGACTTAGAGATTTTGCGATATTCAGCACTCAACCCTTAACCCCTTTTAACAGATTTCGCTATATTTCATAGGTTTGATGAAATATCGAATTATTTCCATGGCTAAAAATCGATTTCAGGATTTTCCGATATTTTTACTTCTAAGCGGGCTTCATTTATTTAATTTCCGTTACGAAGAAGTTACTCTAATGATAAATTTAACTTGAATTAACATTCGAAATAACCTCATAGTTTTGAAACAACCAGTGCTGTATTTCGACTTTCACCGTGACCCACAATCGTAGTTTTTCTTGAAGGGTGTCAGTACCATCATACCTCTACCACTTTCCGGACTATGTCCCGAAAAATAATATAGTTGCGCCCAAACAGATTGGCAGATTTTAATAAATTCAAATTTATGGTTACTTTTCAAATTCAGGCAAATTTTGTGCGTAATAAGCGTCTTCTATAGCTACGAAATTTAAAAGGGAGGAAAAACTTAACTGCCGCCTTCCAGTGGTATCATCTAATTTTTCTTGAGATATTGAGATGATGCCTGGGTATTTTAATTTCTGTAAGAGTGCTTTAGTTCTGATTACTTCCCTACAAATGTCCTTAAATCTTTTGATCAACTGATTATACGATAGCTCGAAAATGCATGAAGCTTATTAGCTTATTACATACCATATATTATATTAGCTGGACTGATTTCATTATAAATAAAAATACTTCGAGTAAACTCCATACAAATGTTCTACAGAATTGAGGTTAAATAAATTTATATGCGAATTTATTTTAAAAACGGACTATAAACAACTTTAGAGGGTAGATGCTTTCGGAAATTTTGATATAGTGTTAACGGAAAGAGGCTAAGCTCTCAGTTCTAACTATTAGCATCTTAGAAGTAAAACTGTTAAAACATACTCTCTTGCTATATAACATAGCAAATTTTATAAAATCCACAAAATGGTTTTAGGTTCCATAGGTAAGCATGCTTAAACGGGGGGCACAACGGACGAACACTAATGTCTAAGTGAAGGAGGATGATGGCATCACCACCCCTTATACCATACCATACTATACTCTCAAGAGTAATATTGTGTCATGTGCACCGGTAGCTAAAGATGATTTTTGGACTTTTTTTTATAGCTCTGACCAATTTGACATTTAAGCATTTGTGCCGTAATAGTTTCATTTGGCGCAGCCGGTCACGATATCATTAACTGCCAAGTGTTTCTGCAAACAATAAATTCGACTTCAATTAGCCATCGATTCGAATACTTTACGAAACTCGGCAGCGATATGCTCTAATAAAATGCAACGTTCCCCTATATCAGTGGCAGCATAAAAATTCTACTCGTTGCTAATTAAACCGCCACTTAGTGAAGTGCGCGGTACTTGGGGTCGCGGTAAAAACAAACTCGACTTCGGTTTATAACGAAAATTTTTATTAATTTATATGAGAATGGGAAATGTGTGCGCGATGTGTGCGAACGAACATGAAAGGCAGCCCAGGCGAACCGGACCAGACCACGAGGAAAACCACTTGCGAGGGCTATTACAAAAGTGCAGTAGACACTAGCTCCCCGGCTACAGTTGCCAGTGCATACGTGCAATAAATGCACTGGAATTCCTTCCATACGTCTGATGTCTCCCGAGAATCGCTTGATTTTCTTTAGCAACTCTTTTTTTTCCAAAACAACACTTTTTCTTATTCTACCTCTACCCTTTTTTTTTTGAACAATTTTAAAATTTTAAGATGTTCTGTGGGATCTTGGGGCATAGTATGTGCCTGTGCCTCGTTGACTTCAGAATGGATTATGACTTTGTAATGAGTATGAAGAGCGGCGAGCAAAACATAGTCGCGATGCTGCAGGCTAAATATCTTTAAGACGTCTTCGAGAGTGGCTAGATCGAGAAGGTAGTTCGTATTATGGACATGTGATTTTATGCTGCGTCTCATTGGACTAATGGTTAGGTCGTTTTTGTTGCGACGCTTCCAGACACTGTGACACTTTTTGCTCAGAAGCAATCACTTTTTCGAGTTTTGATTAGTTGAGAGGATTTGTAAGGAGTTTTTTTTATTTTTGCATTTTTGATTGGCTTGTTGTTTTTAATCTGTTAGAGATTGGCAAAAGTAAATATTTTGTTTGTGTTTCTGCTGTTGCAGAAATGAATCGGAAAGTTAAAGTTTGGTGTTTGTTTGTCTTTTGGTAAATTGCAAAGTGCCAGAAGAGTGAGAAATTCCCCCGTTGATACTCGGCCGTCGACAGAGCGAGTACGTTTTAGGCCAGACTTTTGGTAAAACCCATGATAACCAAGAGTTACCTAATACAAAATGCAACAATCTATAGCTACATTCTCCTGTGCTTTGCTATTATGTCTTATATCGAAGACGAATTTTGTTTCTTGTACAAAGAGTTTTGAAAAAGACTGGAGTCCATCACGATTGTGAGAACCACTTGAATTGGTCAATTTCTGATGGCACAGAAGGCTAAAACCTAGGATTTTCCTTACTTGAAACAAAGAAGTCTGTGCTACGGATGGATTTAACAGCAATCAAGAACGGATACCGAGCGGAATCCCCATCCCGTATATTGAAGCTGTTGCTGAAGCTAGAAATCTTATGACGGTCATACTTGCACCGAAATTGAGAGCCTGATACAGTTCTTTTTAGCAAAAGACCTTACCTAAATCTAGCTACTAGCAGTGGTGATGGTGATGAAAAGAATATTAAAGGTGAAAAAAATTTTAAAATTTCGTGAACTTAAGCCTCAGTTAAGCCTCAGTTATAATGGTTCCGATCCGATCCGGCAATGTCGGAGGAGAACAATTTCTAGGCACAATGATTCTGTTCCAACATTCGTCAAAGTGACACTATCGAGGTGTAATTTTGATTCAGTTAGGCGAAAGAGGCGGTGAAATTCAATAATTCACCTCTTACCCTGCGTCTACACTGGCAATGGGAATGGAAATATTTTATTGCCAGGCAATTTTCATTTGAGCGAGTGAATTCGAAGTGTGAAGTTCTGAAGCAAAGCAAAATTTCGGACACTGCATCAAGAAAAAACGATTGATAAGTTCAATAGTTTTCTCTTTAGTCAACTTATATTCAGCCATTTCGCGATCAAAACAAAAAAAAACTTATTACTGTTGACAAGCGATACTAACTTATGTCAAACGATGCGTTTTCTGGCAATATTGCTTTAAAAATTGACATGTCAATGATTGCCATGACAATGTTGAGAGCAATATTGCCATATGCGTTTGATTCAACTGTTAATATCTGTATGGCAATATTGCCGTTGCCATTGCCATTGCCAGATAAATTGCCAGTGTAGACGCAGGGTTAGCGTTGGAACGGATAGAAGTTGAAACTTGGTCAACTTTACCCCTCCGTTTTGTGTCTCGGCTAATCAACGGAACGATTGTGATTAGTCGTTCCGAAATTCCCTTTAGATGTGTGTCGGATGGAGAAACTCAACTCTGTCCGTTTTTTGGATCGGATCGGATCGGACGGAGCCATTACTGATGCTTAAAGTCTCATTCTCGTTCTATGAAAACCGCTGTGAAAAGACTTTTCAGTGATAAACCGTTGTTTCCGATTCTAGTACAATGAAAAAACGAAAAGAACTGTCAAACTTTGTTCATTTGATAAAAAAAAAGTTATCACGGCAAAGTCGTTGCGTTATAAAATGGAAAATGGCTAAAGTACTCGCGGGAAAAGAGCAAGTGAGGCATAAAAAGCGTATTTAATAGATTTTTTGGAGCTACACGTAGATTTAGCACACGATAGGTGAGTTGTAAAATTTTTTGAAAAGGATCCTCGAGGAAGGCGGTCCACCAGCTGACGACAATCCACCAGCTGACGATAATTCACCAGCTGCATGAATTTAGAATAATAAACAAAATAAAATAAATATATTATATTAACAATGCATTCGTTTTAAATTTATTGAGTAAAATAAGTATTTAAATTTAATCGACAAGAACCCGATATAAGCATTTCTCGATATTCAACACCCAAGGGAATATAAGGTCGTTGTTCAAGTTTTCACGAATTCAGACAAATCTTGTAGGTCTAATAAGATATCGAAAGCGTTTTTAGTTCAATGGGATTTATATAATTCAAACATATCTCCTAGGTCTGATGCAGGCGCGTAGCGTGAATCTTCGTAGGGCTAGCGCAACGATACCATCGCTAAATTTTTTGATTACTTCTTGGAATTTAGCGATCGAAATTTTATTTCTGAATGAAAATTACGTGTTTATGGTTATAGAATTCATAGAATTTGATGATCGTGTTATTGCGCTAGCCTTACGAAGTTTCACGCTACGCGCCTGGTCTGATGATATATCGAATTATTTTTTAGCTTTATGAACTTTTTTTATGTTGAACCCGTAAGGTGTTATGGCGATTTTTGAGGCCCTACGTTCTTATTGAAATTGAAAAAAGTAAATAAATAAGAAATCTGTCAACAGTCTGGACGCAAAATCCGGGAAACGTTTTTTCTATCTATAGAACGGCATGTGCAAAAAAGGTGAAACTCGGTGACTATATATACCTAGATCTATTAGAAAAGTAATTTAGATGAACAAAATTTTGAAAAAAAAAGTGATCAGTGAAAACGAAATGCATACATTTTCACGAATTTCGTCATATCTCTTAGGTCTTCTAAAATTATGAATTGATTTTCATTTCACGGATTCCTCATATGAATACATAGAAAGGGTTTTCAGTGTTTTTTGAAATTCGACCCCTGAGGGGTGTAAAGGAGTTGTATACATTTTAACGAATTCGTCCGTATCACTCAGGTCTGATTAGATATTGGATAGCTTTTCACTGCTAGGGGTTTTTTTATAATCGACTAAAACTCGTTTTCAAGTTTTTTCCTTTTTCAACCCCTAAGAGGTTATAAACGAGTTAAACTCTTTTTCACGAATTCCGTCATATTTCTTAGGAGTGATAAGACATCGGTTTTCACAAATTCCTACATATTTCTTAGTTCTGATGAGATATCGAATTCATTTTTACTTCCTAAGGGTTCTTACATAATCGTCAAAAAGTTAATTTAAGGATTTTTAGATATCCAACTTCAAGAAGACGTAATGCTTTCAGCAGATTTCTTAGGATTGATGAGATATTAGAGATTGGTTTTCACTTCCACAGACTTTTTATATAATCGTCTCCTAATCACGTAACAACTGATATTATACTACGACTTAGACGGCGTCCCGGATTATGACCCAATAATGTAATTCATATGTTATATGTAACAGTGGCGTAAGTATTCTGGCGCGACCCCTTTCTAACCGCTTCCCGAACTTTTCTTTAGGTTTTTAGTCACATAGTAACCTACACCGCATCTCATAATTAAACGCGTTCCGAACTTCTACCAAAAAATAATAAAGTTGCGCCCATGCTGTTGGCAGATTTTTTTTTTTAATTTGATTATGCGAACTGTTAAGATTGTTTCAAACTTTGAAATTTTCGATTTTACTATTTGGACTTTTTAGTTACACATTTTAGAGCCCACAATTTGCAGATAGCGTCAAATATGTCAAATAATTAATTTTTTGAGTGGTGAGCATGGAAAGGGGATGATAAATGATGATCACTGAACTAATCGCTAATCGGTAGAAATATAAAATAGTGGTTGGGAACAAATTTGTTTTCAACACTTACGAGCCCATCACGCTATTATGCGTGTCCAACAGTTTTTGACGACGTTATTGCTTTGTCAAATTTTTTGCCAAAAAGTCAGGCAGGGTCGTCCGAAGATTTTGGAAAACACTTTAAAATATGATATGTCAAGGACGAATGACGATAAAAGATAATTAACTTGTATAGCTGTATGCATCTTTGATAGGGCTGTAGGTATACTACCACCCACTGAAAGGGTGTTTCGGAATTACAATTACATCGCGCTTTCTTCGATCGTGTTTCCTAGCGGGTATAACTTACATACTGTTGTGAATGATAAGGTTTGCTTAGCAAAAGATTGCCAGCTGCATTCAGCACGTTTTTGATGTTGTTCTTAGTTTCAAAAGTATAAGGAGCGTAACCATGAAGTATTAGTTCATATTGAATACTGTTTCATGCGTTCTCTATCAACCCGAATCTCTTACTTATCAAAGACATCGAAGTTTCCAGTGAAAAATTCACCTATCGAATATCCAATTAGAAAAGCGTATAACAATAAACTTCTAGCATATTCCACACACATAACCGAATATGCTGAGAATCTATAGACTCAATACACCGAGTATACAAGCGCAGCAGATATTGTACATTGGATCAGCTTTTTTACTGCGAAAGTGAGACGGCGAACAGTTCTGCGCGAAAATGGATTTGTAAAGTGATTTTCATTGATGACAGCGATCGTGTAGTAGGTTTTTTATTATTATTAATTTTATTAGAATTGTGTTTTTGTTGAAATTCTGGCGAATCCCTATACTTATTACGATGGGACCAATGAAGGTACAATCTGGCTGGTACTGCCGACCGTCACGGTCAGCAGTAACTGCCAACCTCAACTGCTCACCGCGGCTGCTTTGCACTCACAACCGTCAACTACCGAGCAGACGCAAACATACATGAAGCAGTAGTCTACTGCCGGCAGTTACTGCTGACCGCGACGGTCGGCAGTACCAGCCAGATTGTACCTTTCGTGGAGTAATACCTTTCTTTCCATTTTATGTACTACCAATTTTGACTGCTAAACTTTTCTTACAAATACTCGTACATTCAATTGTCGCATTCAAATTAATAACCAGTGTGAAACACTTCAACATGATTTTAAAATCATAGATTACAGTAAACCGTTTCGTGACATTGCTAACACGTCTCTACTGATCGAAAGGCACACTGCGCAAGGAATTGAATATATTGAAAGCTTTGGGTAGCTTATCGAGATATTTTGGATGCATCTTGTAACGAATTGTTCGCAACTTAGAACATCGTACAATACACTTAATTCTCATCGAATAACCAAGTTTGCAGGTTTTCTTCTGCAACAAGAACAACTCCCATAGGCACGTATGTACATACAAAGATACATCCTTGCGTTTTTCTTATTATGTCGAAACTCACTCGCATTGCTACTGATCAATCTGGCGAAGCTACCAATTGCGATCAGCCTATAAATCTTCAATCGAAGAATACGAGGAGGAAAATGTGCCAACCGATGAAATCGTGTACTGTCCAAACTGGCCGTAAGATAGCCAGCCCATCGTGTAAGGCATATGTGAAACGGAAACAAAAGATTTCGATCGTGCATGGCAAATGTTGCAACAGCATTTCAGTTCCAAGTTACCTTGAGCAATTGCAACAAATCTCCTCGTATGCACCTATACCCAGGTATTGTACGCTTAAGTCGCTTACGAATCGACTCCGAGCCGTACAAAAACACGCGTAAATCAATGCGCGAAAGGAATCAGAAATTACTAAAGATACTCGAACGATATTATGGTCGTGGTTTTCTCAAATTTACATATCCATAGTAATGCGAATAATTCCGAGTATGTACTTAGACCACGGTTCGCTGAAGGCATTCCTAGCAAATTATACGAAATTACTGGCTATTTGCAACACAAGCTGGCTTCCAGCCGACACTTTTACACAACAAGTGAGTGCCCAGTTTTAGAGTGGAAGTCCCTGAACTTGCCATGACCATGTGGGATAAAAGTAACGACAGATTTAGGAGAACTGCTCGACTTGACTTTGTCTCGATATGGAAGAGGAAGTTTCATGCGTCTGAGCTCGAAACAAGTTCAATTCAAAGAAATGCCTTTTCGGAAAATTGGTAGAACTACGAAGACTGGTCGAAATGGAGTGGAGTCACTTAGTGCCTACTTAGAAGCATCAAAAGAATCAGTTAAGAAAAGAGAGCCATCTGTGAGCAGAGGTCCTGCACGGTCTCCAATGGGGTGGGTGAGATGGTCCTAAATGGCGGTCCAAAGACCTTGAGATTCCTAAAGATAAAGGGAGAAGGCTTATCAAAAACCGAGGAGAAGTCAGAACAAATTTGAACAGGAACGTGTATAGCCTCAGCAATGACGAGTTTAAATCGGAGCAGAAAACTTTGCAGAATGGATAAAATCCTCGTCAAGGAACCAGTTGGGTCGGCTGATGATGTTGCCTTTCCCGGGCTGTTTCTCAGAAATTGGGAATACTTCTCAGGACAGTGAACTTCCGGTGGTGGATGCGCCTATCGTAACTCAGACGATCGCTTTTGAATGGTTAAGCTACGCAGTTACGTCCTTCTTCTCCTTCGTAAGCAATCTGGTTCTGATCTGTAAAAGTTGTTTGACAATCGGATGGGTTTCTAGGCTGTGGCACCAGATCAGGGATACCTTTATTCCAAAGACCTGTAGGTCAAGGATTACAGATCCGTTTAAGTCTGTCATCGTTTTCACTGAAAACTGGGCCAAGGGATACCTTGGACACGTACTGGACATTAGAGGTTTATCAGCTTCTCAGCATTTCGAAGGAAAACGCTGCAGAGTTGATGATGCATAAGGTCGTTTCTACAGTGGAAAAAATGTCTACGGAATAGGCACTGGATCTAGATGTTAAGGTTTCCTTCAATAATGATCGAAAGGGTTTTGGACAGAATGGGTTGTGTAGAACTTACTACGGGAATGCCTGTGCTCGTCAAACAAGTGGGTGCACTAAGGCTGCGAAAATTCTGTTCTGAAAATGTTGAAAAGGAGCTTCAAGCAGGGGACACTTCTTGGCACCAGCAAAGGTCTACGCTGTCTCAATGTCTGACCAAATTTATTAGAGGCATTTTTCTGTCCATTGACGTTTCGGCTCTTGTCTCTTTGTCTTCCTTTTTGTTACACATCACCAAACATGCTATCCTTTAGGATCAGTTCACCTTATCCATTGATTTGGTTTTATACATCAACCGACATCTTTTAAATTTTGGAAGGTACGTCGGTGCAAACGTCATCATTACTCGGCGACGTTCAAAACAAATGTAGCGTCGACTTGCCGCCATTATGCAAGCAATGTTGAAAACGTGAGTGTATTTGGCATCGAACGACAAGCAACGGATTACATCATATGACCCATGATCTAGTGTGTGAGCTGCACGCTTGACCTACACTTTTATACTACATGTGGCGCACCGCGAAGTCTCCAGTACATTTGATGATGTAATGGGTGGAATCTTACTAAATTGGTGTTCTTCACCAAAATACGTCGGCACTCCAGCGAAATTCGAGCGGAACTCGTTTTCCCTTCCAGTAAACTAGAACAAGCAAATCTCCAGTACAGTACCTTTTTACCTCAATTTCTTGTTACATATGCCACTTTTATAAGTAACTTGTATCTGTCTACTATAGATAAGAACTTTAAAATTTCGGGTATTCGTATTCAGAACCATTTTTCTAAAGATATTTTACATTAGGCTATATCTACAGCACCGAGTATTTTACTGGAAACTTTTGCACTTACACGAGTACATAGGTGCATAGTTTAAGTTCCTGCCAGTACTGAGCTGTCAGTACTGAATACGAGCCGTTTGCAACGAAAAATCAAGAGAAAAAACTTGATAGTTCAGATCATTAAGAAAATTGGAAGAGCAAGGTATTTTTCTCAGGAGGGCAGGGCCCGACTTGGGCTATCGCGCCATTCATGATGATGAAGGCATTTTCGTAGCTTCAGAACAGATTAATGATTCATTTGAGATTGATTTGAAATCAATTGAGAAGATTTATTCAGCCCAGTTGCAGTACTAAATTCTGAAGTAATTGCTATCACTCTTTACGGTTTTACTTCGGTACTGAATCAAAAATTTTCTTCAGAACTAGCTTGTTAGTGCTGAACCAATACTAATACAGTATTGATAAAAAAAATTGCTCCGCAAAATTTTGTTTCCGGTACTCAGTACTGAAAATAGGTATCAATTCGACGAAGTAATTCCGAAATTATTTTCGCACAAATGCGACTGTATGTCTTACAGTGGTCTTGCCTTACCATTTTGCCAATTTAGGCGCGATTGAAGTTTCCATTTCAGAGACACCTCAGTCAGTAAGTTTCTGTCGGAAGCAATTTATAAAATTACACTTAAGCCACTACAAAATAATATTGTTAAAGTTCTTAAATGCTACGAATTGTCGAGTTCGTCTTTGTTAAGGAATAATAATTACTGTAATCTGTGGTCACTCTGGTTTTTAAGGTCAGCTGGCTATAAATAACAGAAAATCCGAACTCGAAGCTCAAGGCAACCCGTTACACAAATTGAATGCATCTACTGAAAATTGCACATACGACAAACTTATAAAATTTTATGGTTTTCGCCATTTTACTTTGCGGATACTCAAGAAATTGTCATTACACTTGAGTCTAGTGACCAATAAATCAAAATGCCGTCACAGTGTATTAAAGATAAAACCGTGCTAAAGTTCAAGATCAGCCGATTCTAAACATCGTTTAGTGTCAGTTTAAAAAAAAAATGTTTTCAAAAAAAAGGAAGTCTGTCTTATAGGTGTCTGAGCAACAACGATAAAGATGAATGGATTCAAGCCCGTTTAATTACCGCACAATGAGTCGTCATAAAACTTTCGGAAGGAGTTTAGCTACCATCCGAGAATGTAGTGGAGCAAAACACTACTAGCACCGGTCGTACTCGTACGTTTTCGCTAATGAAGTCCGCTGCTTAACAACACCAACATTCAACAACATTTTACCTGTACCTGTACGATTCAAGATTTACCTGTGGTTTGCCCGGTGCCGAGATTATAAGTCTCGAGTCTCGCGACCATCAAACTAACTCCATACAGAGATAAGTTCATTATATTGGAGGTTTTATGGAAAACAATTTCCAGTGCGGTCATTAAGACAAGGCTCCCGCTCCCGGTCGAAAGGGCAGTAATTACAATTTGCCGGGGCAAAATTAAAATGAAACGACGCTTAAGCGTCCTCTGATTGATGGCGGTCGTGGGGCGAGTCACATTCATTTTCAGTCATCAGCAAGTTTTGATAACTTCAACTTTTGCATAATTTGTGTCTAAATTACCTTTCAGCAGGTTCAGTTTGGACTGGGCGCTGGGAGAGTGTAGTATATGTGAAGGTATCATATGTTATGATAACATACATCATGTGCACAGGTAAATTGCCGCAAGAATTGTCAGTGTATACCTTCACGCGTTTAATGAAGAAATAGTATTCTTGTAAATCCAAACGAAGGGGTTTTCAGTTTGTCGGGATGTTTGTTCCAAGTAAGGTTCAAACGGCTCAAATGGATCAAAATATTTTTTTTTTAATTTTGTGTTATACCGTCGATGATTTACGTTAAGCCATAGCTCCCATATCATCTTGACATCCGAATACTTTTGAGTGACATTGTATGCAGAAATCGCAGTTCATTGTTATTAGGTGCACATAAAGCCTAACCCACACTATAGAGTTGTTCACGTAATCAAATACTCTTTTCCGTAGAACTGCCTTCTGAATTGCGAATAGACGATGCACACAGCACCCAAGGTTTCCACACAGCACCCAAGGTTTCCTCGTACCAATTAGGCGTTAATATATAAAGAATGAAATGGGTGACGAAAATTAAACTAACAAAAATATTTGTACACTTTTAAATTATTGAAATTGTACAGTAAATTTTTTTTTTCATCATTACGTTAATTATTTACAAAATGGATTTAAATACCCTATACAATGTTGAAGGGAAAGGAAGGATATTGTAGATATTGATTAGATTGTTAGTAGCTTCGTGAGATGTTGTACGTGTTCAGCTACTGAAGTTCAAATATACATTGCAAGTACAATCTGACTTTACTGTATGGGTAGCCATATTCTACGTTTGTGCGTATTAATTTTGACGATCAATTTTACTGTTTTCTAAGGGATAAACATAATAAAGATATTGCTCTTTGGAGATGCGTATCCCTTTAATAATAATTAAGAATTTTATTTATAAAATTTATATAGCGGGGAATGAAAGAGCTTAGAGAGTTTTAGCCCCACTTTACAAGAAGTTTGTTAAAATATTCGATCTGGATTTACATTTTTCATTTATTCAAAAATCGCTCACTTGAGTAAATTTAAATCTATTTATGCACAGCGTCGTCCGCATAGGGAGGTTTAAGTTGCGTCAGCCCCTCATTCGCACATGTTTAACTAAATTTGTCTTATTCATTAGTTACTTTAAAAAAATTCCAATAGTCAAAGTCTTTTTCTCAATTATCACATATTAAATTCTAAACCTTCTTTATCAGTTTACTGACCAAAGTACCTGTTGTTCAAATATATATTGTATAAGGGCGCACAAAAATTTTCAAAGGGGGTAAAATTTGGCTTAGAACATGCTCCAATAATCAGCTTTATTTACTACTAGCTGCATTGTATGCCGTCGAAAATAATAAAGTTCTGTCCCAATTAAATTTAGTTGAATATAAAAGGCATCATAGCTTGACTAATTCTACCACGACTGACAAAGTCAACGAGAGACTATAGTTTATAACGTTTTTCGGAGATGGCGGAGGTATAATTTAAGTTTTACTGCTGTAAATATGATGAATAATTTTTTATTTGGTCGTTCCATGTAAATTGCATGCAATTTGCCAAAAATTTGCACTTTCACCATACATGTGATTTTTATTTTAGCTGACTATTTGCTTACTTATACAGTAAAAAATGTTGTGAAAATAACTGTCCTTAAACGAGTAAAATATTACGAATTGGAGTAGTAAATTTACAAATTTTCATTAAATTTAACAAAATTGAGAGTAAGGTTCTTAAAACATTGTATTTTTACACATTTAATTCATGAATTTACTGACTTTAATGTGTAAAATTCAAATTCATCGTTGTGTATAAAATTACGCATTTTGCATGTAATTTTGATACGTCGTGCGTAGTAATTTTTTTGTTGTGATAAGTAGGTATTAAGTTGACCGCTTCGTTGTTTAATTCACTTGTTTCGTGGTTTTGTGTAAGGCGTGATTTGAAATTTAAAAAGAAAATAGTGTTTATAGTGTGTGAAGTTTGTGGCTTTAAAACAAATAAATTAAATTTATATAATAAACATGTATAGTGTTTTATACTTTCGACACTTCTTGACCTACACTCAGAGAAAAACATTGGTAGCATTGATAGAAATTGAGTTCAATTCGACAAAACTACGGTCAATATACGTCCAACAGAATACTTTGTCGTATGGACAAATTTCATATATTCTTTGACAAAAACCCACTGTCTAGTTAACAAAAGAATTTGTTAAATTGAGAAAAAATTGTTCAGTAAAAATTTTGTAGTTTTTGTATTTATGACAAAAATAAATTATCAAATCAACAATTTTTACTTTATTATTTTTTAATAATAAAGTATTTTGTATTTGTAACGAAAGAATATTATCAAATACACCAATAACTTTATTCAAAATGAAAGTGTTTTGTTGTTTATTTTGTCAAATTGACAATGATTTTATTGAATACGCTCACGTTTGTATAGTGCTATACGGTTTCCAGTCTTGTTTTCAGTTTTGCTCACCGTTGCTTCGTCGCTCCCGTTGCTTCCGTTTCTCCCGTTGCTTCCGTTACGCCCGTTGCACCCGTTTCTCCTGTTGCGCCCGTTGCTCCCGTTGCTTCGTTGCTCCCGTTTCTCACATTACGCCCCGTAGGTCACATTACTCTCGTTGCTCCTGTTACTCCCGATGCTTCCGTTGTTCGATTTTGTCAGACGTGGGCACTTATATACCGTAACCACACGAACTGTCGCTAAACTATGGTATATGAAACACACTCATTAGTCGTGCGCCACCTATTGTTGAATACTATTACTAAAGAGAAACCTTTGCGGTTGTGCGCTCAACAAATCAACAAAGTTTCATAGCAATCGGATAAATGGCATAGGGACAAATAAATAAACAGTTTGAGCACCAGAGTACTAAAATAACAAAAAAATTTTAAAAATTTCGAAAAAAACAATTGTTTTTGATTCGATTGGCACCAAACTTCACAGGAACCATCCCGGGACTCTTCTACACGTTCTCTGGAAATTTGATCAAAATGGGTTGAGCGGTTTATGAGTCTATAGTCAACATTATATAGAAGATTGCAGGTAGATTTTGATAAATAATTTGAAAAACTTACCTTCCAGATGACAATAAGACCTTGTGTCAAGTTCCAGGTATTTTATGAAGTAAATTTAAACTTAATTTTCACTGTACAAAGGCCACTATCATATTTAACCAGCCAGTCACGAATGTCGCAATCGAACTAGAACTCTGCGCACTGAGACTCTCACACCAATGTGCGGTATAGAATCGTGTTCATCTTTCTTACAAAAATTTTTGTTGATTTAATAAATAGTTTTGTGAATATAACAAAATCTTGCAGTTTACTTTTGGTCACTCTGACAAAATTTTTATCAGAAGCCGTTTCTTCCAATACAACAAAAAAATTGTTAATTTGATAGAAATATTGATCAATATGAAAGAAAATTTTGTCATTTCGATAATATATGATTTGTTAAAAGAACGAACTGGAATTTCGCCGAATTTTTATCAATTCGACAAAAATTTATCAAACTGAATAATTTTTATTTGTTATGCTGACATATTAGGTGCGTTTTAATGCTCTCCAGAGTAGGATAGTACAGCATAAGTATACGTGAAACAACAACAACATCCAGAATAGTCAACCTACTAATTTTACTGGGCTATAAATCCTATACCGGATAGAATGAAATGGTGTGAGTCTAGGATAATTTCGCTTCAATTCGCTTTACTCGTTTCGATTTGAATGACTATCAACATTTGTCTTTATCACAACACAAATGCAACAGAATTGCAATAAAATCCAATCCGGTGACAGTTTTATTGCCGTTTGTTTTAAAACAAAGGAAGGGAAAAGAATTACATAAGTGTAACACAACGAAACGGAAATGTCATTTAACTTCAAACTTGACAACGCAGGGCTGCCAAGCTTTATCAATGAAATTTACTCCACATAATACCCTGGATCGTTTTTTGTCGCCTGCCGATTAGGTGCTCTATTCTGGAGAGCATTAAAACACACCTATTATTATCATTATAACAAAACTGCACTGTTGAAATTCAACAAATACTTTTTGTCAATGTTACCAAGGATTTTTCTTTGAGTGTACATATATCCTGGTTTATTCAAAATTAAGGTAAGTGTACCTATATTGGGACACTTAAGGATTTAATCCAACTTTACTCAGTTTTGAAAAAAGTTAGACACACGATTTTTTTTAAACACTGACCCTAACCTTGCTTGAAAATAATTACTGGTTATATTTGATCTAAAAAATGTTCCTATCATTAAAAAAAACTATTTATTTTACTTAGTCACTGTACCTATATTGGGCCACCTTTTAGCATGGTGTGCCTTAATTGGGCCCTCCTATATTGGGCCGCTCATTAGGTGGCAACTAAGCAGGTAATATGCAAATTATTAACATTCCCACATCCAATTGTCATGGAGGATTACATTAAAAGAGTTGAATTACTTATAATATACTTAATTAAAGAAAAAAAAAAACAAATAAGTATATTAGTACATTTTTTAAACATAATTTTAGTTTTCTTTAATATTTAATTGTGTTTAAAGTGTATAATATACATATAGGTAGAAATAGTTTATTACAACAATTGTTATTTTTATGCACTAAATACCTACTTCATTTTAAAAAAAAACAAAGAAGATACCTACCTATATAAAATTCAAATAAAGTATTTAGTAGATTAGTACGTACACATTGTTTGTAAAGTCACATTATTTTATTTTTCTTTAACATTATTTTTTTTTTTAAAGTATATACAAATTGTCTATTTTATTGTATAATTTCTGGAGTTGGAACAGTGCGTTCTATGTGCTGAGGGAAGATGAAACTTACATCTTCGAATATATGTTGGGGCTGGGCTTATTTCATATAAGTACGGGGGTGACCCAACTTATGGACACAAATTTTCCAAGTGGCCCTATATTGGGCCGAGGAGCCCCAATATAGGGCCGAGTTATCGAACAATAGCAGTTAAGTATATCGATAGGTTTGGATTGATCTTGGCTTTCTATTGAAAGCATGAGCCGGACTCAGGGCTTTAAAATTGGCCACCCAACTTAGGCCCACTTGTCAAATTTGTGTCCCTAAGTTGGGCCACCCTCGTACTCAGATGAAATTACGTTAAATTACAACTATGAGAGATTTCTGCCCGTTTATGAACAATATACTAATAGCAGTCGTCGTTAAAAACATTAAAAGAACACCAGCACTAAATAATATTTATTAAAAAAACTCATAATTACCCTTAACAAATGCAGTTAGACAGCAGTACAATTTAAACAAAAATATTCATTAAAACAAAATATTCCCCTTACCACTTCAAAACCACACAGTTCAAAGGAAACAAAATAATTAACAATGAGAGGCGTTCGGATGAACTGTTGAAAGGTTTAGTCCTGATATGACGTCATTTCCTTAAAAGATTGGCAGATAATTATGCTTGTTTTTTCATCCTTAAGTTGAGTGTCCCAACTTAAGTACAATATAGGTACACTTACCCTATCATATATTCATTGATCTCAATGAATTTTTCCAATTGTTGATTGCTGTGATCTTTGCCCTTCAAAATACGTCTGGGAATTCATCTGCCGATCATTCGCTTGAAGTTTATTTATTTATGTTATCAATAAATTAATAATAATAGTAAGCAAACATAAACATGTCACATTTTTGTAGTACATATTAGTTTTTCAATACCATTTGTAATTTTGCGCGTTGTAAAATTTTGCCTTTCCACACCAGCAGTAGATTTACACATTTTTAGCGATTGATTTCCACAATCTGTGAATATCAATACTGCCGTAAACTCATTTTATGAAATAGTCAATGAAGTTATTTATAGCTACGTTCCCAGTACAGTGGTGTATAATTCATCATATCCATGCTGGTACAGTAAAGAACTTAGAAAACGTATTATTGATAAAAAAAATTGCTCATTCAAATTATAAATTAACAGGCTTAACTAAAGACTATAATATTTTTGCTAGATTGCGTTCTGAATGTAAAACTCTAAAAACATTCTGTTATGAACAGTATATAGCTGGTAATGAAAATCAAATTCTTTCTGGAATTACATCAATTCATTGAAGTCAGATAATATATTACCTAATTGCATGTATCTAGATGATGTTTCCGCTAGTGATTCTGTAGGTATTGTGTCTTTGCTAAACATTTTTCTGACGTATATACGGATATTACAATTTCTGTTTCTGTCATAATAATTATAATTCTTCTTTAGTATTAGGTAATATTAACTGTCCGAAGTATTATATCGACTAAATAGCTTAGATGTATCTAAGGGCCCAGGGCCTGACAATATTCCACCGTTATTTCTTAGCAAGTGTTCAGCGGTATTAGCTTCTCCTCTGTACACCTTGTTTAATCCTTCATTAAGCTCAGGCTGATTCCCTGGGGCATGGAAATCAAGTTTCATCGTTCCAATTTTTAAGTCTGGTAATAAATCCGATGTAGCTAACTACAGGCCAATTTCTATTCAATCAACAATTGCCAAAATTCTCGACAGTTTTGTTACACAGAAAATAACTCCTTTGTGTGCTCATTTGATTTCTCCTTGTCAGCATGGTTTTCAAAAGTCTAAGTCCACTCTTAGCAATTTGACCGTCTACACGGAATACATAAACACTGCACTCGAAGGTAAAGCGCAGGTTCATTCCATCTATGGTACACTGACTTTGCTAAAGCATTTGACAAAGTTAACCATGTCCTACTTCTCCAAAAACTCTACGCCATGGGTGTCACAATCTTTTTCACTATGGATTACCAACTATCTCTTTCAACGCACAAGTTGTGTTAAAATAAAGACAACAACTTCGAAATCTTTCACAATAACATCAGGTGTACCGCAGGGTTCTCACCTCGGTCCTCTTCTTTTCCTGTTATAAATTAACGATATTGGTATGATTTTTAAAGGAGTGAACTTTCTTTTATTTGCTGATGATTTAAAACTATACAAAGCAGTAAAAACTTTACAGGCTAGCTTACATGAACTCTCGTCCTGTTTTTTATATCTTAATATTGATAAATGTAGATTTATAATTTTTAAAAAAAAATCAATCTTCATTTTCTGTTAGCTACAAAATTAATGGCACACCGTTAGCTGAAGTCGGTGTTATAAAAGACCTTAGAGTTTTCTTAGACTCTTCACTTTCATTCATCCCTCATGTCACTAGTATTAGTAACGCTGCAAGAAGAATGCTCCGTTTTATTACTCGCAATACAAGGGATTTTAAAAACATATACACTAAAATATTTATATTGCAGCTTGGTTAGACCCATTCTTGAATATTGTTCTCCAGTGTGGAATCCTTACTACCAGATTCACAAATCGAATCGAGACAATACAACATAAATTTTTAAGACTTGTAGCCTATAAGTTACATATTCCAACTGATTGGATAAATTATGATTCCCTTATGGGTCAATTACACTTACGATCTTTAAGCGATCACTGAGAGCAATCTGAACTAATTTTTATTTTTAAAATTATAAATTATATAGTAGATTGTCCGTGTCTTCTTAAGTTTATTAATTTTCGTGTTTCCAATGTTCGAACTCTGTGTCAATCTTCATTCTCTCTGCCAATGCACCAAACCCTGTATGGTCAAAATAGTCCACTGTCAAGACTGATGAGAACTGGCAATAAGTATAGTCATTGTATTGATTTATTTAATATTAATCTCGTGACATTAAAGTCACTCTTCCAAGTTACATAGCTTTATTAGCTGTTCAAATTTTTATTCTGTTTTTCTTTTTGTCATGACATTATTTAATATCGTTATTTATTATATATTATTATTGTAAGGATTCATTCCGTAGACTAAATAAATAATAAATAAATAAGTAATAAAAATCACAAGAGTTCATAATCTTATCGTGAAATCTTTAGTTATTGAAAAATTAGTTATAATCGTTAATTATAACATTTTCAAGAATATCATTAAATATATTATTAAAAAATAATAAAGTAAAAGTGATGCCACAAATTCCGTTCTGCGTACAATGAAAAATATGTAGATTGCAGTCGATGACTGTGTAGTAATTTTTGAAATTATCATTCTATGTAGGTACATATATGCATTTAAACTCAAGCTCAATAACTTTTGATACCAAATAAATAATATTTCAAAAATTACATATTTACCTATTTCAATTTTCGATGTCACCGTATGAGATGAAGTTAGTAATAAAATGATCGAAACTGATAGCAGTCCGACTACAAATTATTTCCGTGATACTTGCAATTATTCAACATTTTCCTAGATTAAATTAAAATTAGATTGAAAATATTAACCATAGATAAAATAACTGACTAATTTCCAGTTAACGCTTTGAACCTACAAACAAAATTCACTGTATTGCGAAAAACAACAACATTGTAATGCAATCCGGACTCTAGATCTTGTATCAAATGTAGGGCGTGGTAATTACAGGTAATAAAACGCAACGCTCCGCCCAAGTTTAAAAAAGGAACAGAACTACCGGTACGCAACCGCAGGGAAAGTGTAAAAATGAATGACAACAAAACGTGTACCCCATTCCTCGAGTGAATTCATCAAAACGAAAAACGAACGGAGACCGTGTTTTTTTCTGTCCAACATCAAGCGAAAGAGCTTTGTGCAGACAAATGAATTTGTGGAACAAGTTTTCGAATTTAACCCGCTGCTGGGTGTGTGTCTTTGCTACAAGCTAAATTAAAACGAAATCTTAATCCGGAAAAAAATTTGATACTTAAATTTGATTGAAAAATAGGATGAACCTTGGCTAGATGGTGTGTTTCGAGATTTTGTGTAGAACATATCTTTGATTGAGATTTTATTCCATTTTTTCTCGCTCTACACTCCTTGTTTCTTTCTCTTATCTTCTTCTATGTTTATGAATTAATTCTACTTTCAAAATACTAGTAGTATTTTCAGTTTAAAAATGTACTGTGAAAACACTCACCAAACCGTTAATTCTACTTTATTTTATACTGCTTAAAATATTTGCTTAAACATGTTTGATGTCGGCAGTGGGCTTAAGGCTGATAGTAGTTTTCAAAATTATAAATTTAAATTAATATACCTATTTTACACCTAAAAATTAATTCAAAAAATTCTAAATAAGACGCAAAATTTAAAATTTTTTTTAATGTCAAGAAAGTCACATTTTCATAGGAAGGCGACTGTAGGTAACATGTCCATAATCAAAGAAAATACCACAATAAAATAAAATTTTACAGAAAGACAATCTTGAACTCATTTATAAGATCTCCAGCAACCCAGAAACCACCAAAAATTTGTCCAAATTCACTGAGAAAGTTTTTCAAATAGCCGAAATAGAAATTTCTTCAAATAGCCGTAATTCTGAAACAGTTTTTTTTCCAATTTCGAAAAGTTGATCTGAATTAACAGAAGTAACCAATAATTTCATTTGTCGAAATCGCTGAGAAATATTCCGACAATTTCCACAAACCTGTAAAAGTTGTCTCAATTCGAAGAAAAAGACCTTTTAATTTTACAATCAAGTAATTTTCAGATTTACAGATTTTTCCATGATTTTTAGTAGTTTTCAAAGTAATGGAAAAATTCTCCTCCAATTTACACCTACAATTCCGAGGAAAAGAAATCGTTTCGAAACTTCACCTCCCTTGACAATATTGTTGGGAACTTTCTGCGGAACTCCAAACAGTTTGGTTTACTGGGATTAAGTAAGAGACAGTTTCATCAATTCGGATTCAATATAAAAGAACTACTAACTTATTTTGATTTCGTTGGTACAAATCCGGCTCGACGGATCAAAAAAATTTCGATTATTTTCCAAAAAAAAAAGAACTTTATTGATCTTCCTTTGTTACAAGGATAGCTCTTGCGCTTAAGTAATTTTTATTTAATTATTCAGAAAAGAGGCTGTCAGTTGTACATTTTGAAAAGATAATTTAAATTTATTTGTAAAAATCTGATTGAATAGTGTCAAAAAATAAATTCCCATCACAATATGCACCTACAGGCTTTCAAACTTAGTACAGATACGAACATTTTTGAGAGAAGTAGAAAAATTTTATAAAATTACGATACTCATTATATTTCCTGTCCTCAGTACAGGTGTCTACTCTAAAAACCACCAATAGTATTGAAAGAAAAACACCTCAAAATTTAAATTCCTCACCTTACACAATTCATGTTATCAGTTGGTTTTTTGTCATTCGTTTTCATTGAATAAGATTTAGATAATTGGTAGCCATTCGTGGTGGGGTATCATGTTGAGTGAGAGTGCTTACGACTATTACCGTGTTGCATTTCGGTATTTGGCTTCACTTTCTAAACCACAATCTTGCCCATCCCTACAAAATATTGAATATTATTCCATTTAAAAAAGTCTTAGCATCAATTGCTTGGTAAATTTTTTTAGTTTTAATTCTTTGGTTTTTTTACGTTCGTCGAATCCTAGCTACTAAGTACTAAGACTTCGCACTGCAAAAATTTCACCTTTCACTCCGATTGACCAAAAAGTGAGGACTCAATCAGGCCAGAATCAGCCCTTCCAAGCTTTGCCTTCACTTCCTGTTCTTTCTGGTTAGCAGTTTTTGCTACAAATAAAGCAATGGAAAATTTGGTTTATTGCAGTTTTTTTTGAACGAAAGGATATTCTTGTGACCGAGATTTCACAGTCGCACTCACAGATATACACCATCGCTGGTTATATGTAACTAAAATTATAAAAAAAAACTTCTCTGCTTGCAAGCCCGTGTTACAATTTTGTACTACATATATGGTGTATCACGAGATCTCGAGTACATTCGATAGTGTGTGTAGAATATCTATACTTAAAGAGTGTATTTTATTTTAATAAGCTCTCTTTATTGTATATTAAAGATCGTTGATTTATAGTGAACAGGGTTTATTTTTTTTCCACTTTTTCAATTTAGGTATACAAAATAATTTATAATACTGATTTTTATTTTTATTATATTTTTATTTCTTTCTGTTTTATTAAATGCTGTTGTTTACAGTCAAGAGTCGATCTGATTAATTTGAATACATCTTTAACACTTCTTAAATTCGAAATTAATGTGTACTTTGTTTATTTAATTATGTACTTATATTTTTTTTTACTTTTTTATATATTTTATTTTTTTATGATTTTTTGTTTAACAAGTATTACGGCGTCATTTAGGCTTTAGTGTTTCCAGTGCATGCATGAAGCCTTATATTGAAATAAAAAGTAATATACAGAATCACTCTAAATGCTACGAACGAGATCCTCAAAAATCTTTTGATGATTGGAGGATAGGGCACCAAGTTCGGATTTTTGAACTTAATCCGACCCTGTCCGTAGTGTATAATAAAATGTTGTAAATATAAAAAGAAGTTTTTTTGCAATTCCTTTTTGTGGAAAAAAAATTAATTAAAAAAAAACAAGCCAGTCTGGGCGCAACTTTATTATTTTTGGGTAGAATTCCAGAACACGGTGTAGGTTACTATGTCACTGACAACCTAAACAATAACCAGGAGGCTATTTGAAACGTTGTTTCTGAGGTTGTAAGTCGCATAGTAACCTACACCGCATCTGAGCATTAAACGCGTTCCGGACTTCTACCAAAAGAATAAGGACGGGTTTTTATTTATTATTTCATTTTATTACTTTATTATTTCAACAATACAGTATTGTTATCGATTTTTAAAAAAAAAAAATTTGCTACCCTCAAAATTTTTTTTTTTACGTTTCATAACGAGTAGACACGAAATAAACAAAAAAAAATTTCAGTCCGTCTGTCCGCCGTACGCCGTACCCCGTACGCCGTACGCCGTGCGTCTACTGGTGTACGCAAAATTATTTGAAGGCTCGTAGCACCCAAACCCTTTGAGCTATTTAGTTGAATTTTTTTTCCTGGATAGAGTGGGTAGGCCCCCTCTAGTGACCAAATTTCGAGGGGTGGGGGTGTTAGGGGGGAGGAGGGGGAGGTGTTTTAGACGGAAAATTTTGGTTTCTAGATCTCAGCAACCGCTTATGCTAGGAGGCTGAAATTTGGAAATTATATAGAGCTTCGGTAGTGGACCCATTTGCCAAAAAATTGCCGATATAGGTGAAGGGGTTTGGGAGTGGGGGGAAAAATAATGCGTCCGAAACGCAAAAAAAGCGAGATTGACACTTTCTAAATTCTATATCTCCTAAACGGTTAATGTCACAAAATTGAAACTTAATGAATATCTGTAGGTATACTAGGAAAATAGATCGAAAACAAATTTTTGAGTGGGGGCTGTGGCGTACGGGGGTGGGGGGTGAAAAACTTTAGATTACGATATCTCACGAACCGATTGCACTAGACAAATAAAATTTGGTTTTTGTATAAATGTTGACAAATGAAGTTTGCTGAAAGTAAAATTTTTTACGGTGGATCATGAAAGTGGAGGGGATAAAAAATTTTTTAGAAAATCACGTCTCATATCTCAAGAACGGTGTAAGATATATGGTTAAAATTTTTACCTGAAGTGGGCCTTATTGACCCCTGGCAGAAAACAAAATTTTGGAAGTGTGGGTGTAGAGGGTGGGGGTGGGGGAGGGTGAAAAGGAAAAGTTCCGATTTTAATATCTCCACAACGTATAATGATATAAAGCTAAAACTTGGTATTTAGATAGAGCTATATTAGTAGCATGTTGGAAAAATATAATTTTTTATAGAAGCAGTATGGTACGGGGGTGGGGGGTGTTTTTCCTATCTATAGAACGGCTTATGCTACAAAGTTGAAACTCGGTATGTTTATGTAGATCAACTAGAAAACTAATTTAGAAAAAATTTCAGATATCCATTGGCGTTCGGGGGGGGGCAAAAAAAATTATCAGTGAAAATGGAATGCATATATTTTCACGGTTTTCGTCATATCTATTAGGTCTTCCCAAATATTGAATTCATTTTTATTGTACATCTTCTTCATATAAATACCTAGAAAGTGTTTTCAGGATTTTTTAAAATTCGACCCCTAAGGGGGTGCAAAGGGGGTTGAAAACTCACGAATTCTACCATATCCCCAGGTCTTATCAGATATCAAATATCTTTTCACTTTCACGTGCTTGCGTAATAATCGCCTAAAACTTGTTTTTAAGTTTTTTCCTTTTTCAGCTCCTAAGAGAGTATAAATGATAAGAAGAAAGAAATTTTCCAATGTTTAATCGGCTAAAAATCGCTATTTTAAATATTTTTATTTTAAGAACAAAACTAATTTTCCAAGAAATCTAATAATCTCGAAGCAACTCATGATACACTCCGACTTTGACCGCTCCCGAGCTTTGGCCCGAAAAATAATAAAGTTTCGCCCAGACCATTGGCACATTTTTTTTTTCAATTTCAATTTACATAAGGACATAATCCTTTAGGGTTTGAACATCAACAATTCGTATACCGATTTTGATGCGATTATATTGAAAGCCCTTTAAAGTGAAAAACAATTCGATACCTTACAAGGCCTAAGTGATATGTTGGCATTTGTAAAAACGCTCAAAATCTCTATAAACCCTCTTGGTTGAATTTAGAAAAATGCCGAAATTAATTTTTAGATCATTATATAATATAAACCCCATAGAAGTAAAAGTGAATTCAATCTCATTAAAACTAAAATATTTGCCGGAATTCGTGAAAACTTGAACAATAGGTCACACCCTCCTAGGGCGTTAACTATCGAAAAAAGTTTAAATCGGGGTTTTCTCGATTATATTTAAAGCCTTTAGAAGTGGAAGAGAGTACGATATCTCATTAGACCTAAGAAATATATTGAAATTCGTGAAAATGTACAAAATCACTTGGATATCGAAAAATTCAAAAAAAAACTATGTCATACAAAGATCCTGTAGAAGTAAATTTAATTTGTTAACTCGACATGCCTAAAACATATAATGAAATTCGTGAAAATATGGAAAAACCTTTTTTCAGTGATATTTTTTTTACTCCACCTTTGTACGCCAATGAAAATCTGAACTGTCGTATCCTGTAGTATATATATGCATTAGTTTCGACATTCTAGTACAAACCGTTCTTGAGATACAAAAACCTCCCCCACCCCCGTACCTTGCTACACCTATCAATCATTTTATTTTTCTAGGATGCCTCTATATTTTTATTTTTCTATCCTTTGCGGTTTTCGAGAAATAGAAATAAATTCTTTTTCCTTTTCATCCCTCACACCATAAACCCAATTAAATTTTACTCATTTTATCTGCATTAACTCCTGTAAAATTATTAAGATCATATCTGATACGGTTCTTGAAATCCAATAAAAGTTGAAAACCAATAAAAAAATTCTATTACCCCACTTCCGTGCGCACCTCCCTCCTCAAAAATTTTACATTTAATAGACTCCACTTGTAATCCTATTTACACAAATTAAACTTTATTTTCGTGGTATAATTGGTTCGGTAGATATTGTAATCCAAAGTTTTTCACCCCTCACTACCACACCCAACCTTATCCCTGCCAAATTTTATTCGTTGTACATATAGGCACCTGGTATCCTAATGACAACCATAAAGATTCAACCTTCCAACATCAACCGTTCAGGTGATATGAATTTTAGAATGTTTTTCTCCCCACACCCCACCCCTTTCAACCAATTTTTTGCAAATAGGTCCACTATCATAGTGCTCCATAAGTTCAAAGTTTAAGCTGGCATAAACACTTCCCCTACCTTTCTCCTCACACCGCCAACCCCCAAACGGAGCACTCGTAGCGGTTCGCTCAATCTACCTACTAAAAAAATTTCAACTTAATATATCATCGGGTTTGTGAGCTACGCCATACAAACGCTTTTGCGTACGGCGGGCAGACGGCCTTTTTTTGCTTTTTAGCTATACGTGCCTTCAAACTCTTTTGCGTTCGGCGTACGACATCTACAATGGACAGACGGAATTTTTTTTCTGTTTTTTTAGGGATTTACTAGTCCTAAAACGTGAAAATACCAAATTTCAGGGTAGCAAATTTTTTAGATATTTCTGGTCGATCACTATCTGATTGGTCATAAAACAGCTTAAATATTGGATGAAAAACCAAGAGGTCACTTTTTTGACAAGTCGGATCTGAGTTAGAAATGGGTCGGATTCGGGTCGCAGCATAGTTATGGTGACGTCGAGACGACCCTAAATTTATGCCCCACTTGACATAGTCTGGACGTCGTCGCGACGTTGTGAAGACGACGTTGAGGTGATCAAATCGTGTTACTTGAAATGTACCCACTATCACCATTCGGTGTGCGTGAAAGATAAATAATAAAAATTATTATTAAATTAGTGTTCGATTTTGCACCCACAAAAATGTGTCAATAATAAAGAATTTTCTTTTAAGATGGATCGTCTCCCCTTTCGATCATAATAAAAACGAGTGCCGATTTCATTTCATTAAAGTGAAAACTAAATATGGTACGAAAAGTAATCTCAATAAAGTTTTACTTTAGAGAGTATGCACCAGAAGAAAAACTCGACACTTACTTACACCTTAAAACTCAAGTATAAATGTCAGAAGTTTTTCGCTATATAAACTATCTACAACCTTGCATTTATGGTCCAGGAACTTCATCTGGTGGCAATGTTATACGTAGACTTGTATCCACAATAATACGTATCTAAAAACTATAGTTTCTTTTATTCGTAGCACTTTTTTCCTGGAATCCTTGTTCGTTGCAATACACCCCCGCCACCCTCCCACCCGTTTCTATATGTTCGTTTTTATTCCACTTTTATATCTTACAATCGCTAAGGAAAAATATATACATACGAAAGCTTAGTCGACATGTACAAACAGTGCACATCCTCATGCATTTCACCTTTATGGGCGCGCAAAAAAAAAGGAAAATTGAAAAACGTCCATATTCCCTGAATACACCTTCACGATCCGAAAACATTTCGCGAGTATGTTTCTTTTCCTCCATCTTATCTTACCGTTGTACTTTCTTTTTGGCGAAATCTAAAAATCGAAGAGACATTTTGAACTTCCGAAGAAAAATCTTTAAAGTTTAGAAAAATAAGAACGTATTAAGGAAGTGTTTTTCTTTTCCAACTGCTCCTCTGATCGATATAATGTCCAGGCTATTGATAGCGAAAAATTTACTGGGAATTATGTAGAACTTCGGCAATTTTTTAGTTTGTCCGCTCCTGTAGGACCCAGATACGAGTAAGTTCTACAGGACTTGTTGCTTCTATTGCTACCCCATTTCACTTTTGTATTTGCCCACTTGCAAATTTCCACACGTCTATGGTGCACACAAGTTGGCCCACTAATGAAGTTTCCCGGAAAGTTCTCAGCTTTTCACTTTTACTTGGCGAATAGTTGAAATTGGAATTCGAGAACTTCGATTAGACGCGAATTTAGCTTGGACTATAATTGAAATTGAACTTAAACGTTTTTTTTTGCCGACTTTACAACTAGCTATCAGCCCGTCGGAATCAATTTGTGCTGTTCGATAGAAGCGCCATTGGAAATGTGCCTACAATTCACAACTAGGTCAACAAACAAGCCCACTTGCATACTCTCAGCCTCGATAAAAAGCAACTCTGCCAAAACGGCCAAATTCATAGCGAAATTTTTGAAAGACGTTTTCGTGCTGCAAAGCCTCTGCCCACCCAGAATTCAAGGAGCCACTAAATCAGTTAAAAACTTTTCGGTAGAAAAAAAAGGACTCAGATGAGACTTTCTTGGGGGGTTTTTTCTTTTCTTTTCTTCGGAAAATGAAAGAGTTAAGATAGCAAAGTCGACATATAGTTGGTGGGGTTTTTTGTGAAATAACCTTGTCTGTGTTACCCGTACCCTTAGTCGTACCCCTTCTACGAAAGCATGTTTCTTGGTTTGTCCTTGTGGTTCGGATGGTTGGTTCCTTTTTGGGTGCCGTCTTATCTGATGCATCCGAAACTTTACGAAATTGTTGACGCCATTTCCTGTCAAGCTGCACAAATTGTAATTCCTTTCTTTCCGAATGATAAAATCGAAAAAGATTTGTACAAATGAAATTTATTAGTGACTAAATAGTGCGTCTTAATACGTGACTTGTTAACAGGGTCGTACTGATGAAGTTTATAATAAAAGCGATAATCATTCGGCTTTATTATTCTAACAGTAATAAGTTGTGATGTCCCCGAAAGTTTTCAAAGAAAATTTAACAATGAAATTTTGGATTTTCTTGTTTAAGGACTAAACAATAAAAAGACTAATGTCCACCAACCGTGTTTTTGCGGGTGACAGACAATATAGTACCTACCAGTACCTTGAGAATATTCATCGCCCTCTTTATTAAACTTGCCGAAGTGAAGATTTAGCATGAAATTGTATCAAGTGCACGAACCGTGCAAGCTATAAACAATAGCATAGCCTAGTCCAACACAGTTTTAAGCTGGCGTTGCTATATTAGTGCAAATAAAACATTATTATTTCTTTTGATTTCTAACGAATTGTGTTTTACTTCAAATCCCGGCGAACCCCTAGATCGCAACAGTATGTTTCTGCAATAAATAGATAAAATCAATATAATCATATATAAAGTAAACATTTCAATACAATGTGAATTTTTAATAATTTCTATTCTACACTTCAATCAAAGCGAGTAAGCTTTATTGTAGTTTCAGACCATTGTTTACCCAAGATGCAATAGCTGGCAAATGTTTGCCAGCTAATTTGCAAAAATTGAAACTCATTTCTAGAATGAAAATCGTCATCTGGGTATTTATTGTTTGTGGTGACAATCGAAAAAATCTTAAAAATTTCGTGTTAGGAACAACTTATACTAAAGTTGAAACTTTTCGAATTAAATGAAATTTAAAATTTTTTTTTATTGAAATAAAATTAACTTTCCATAGTTCTAGACCCGTAATCGAACTTATATTTTAACATAATATATATACATTTTGGTGGGTGTCGGTGTATTCTTATAAGGGTTAAAGCGAAAAATATTTTAAGGAGCTCGAAAACAGAGTAAAATGCCCATTCAAAAGTGTGCCCGTTTTCGGAACGAAAATGTAGATTTTAATAATTTTATATGTGTAAATCTTAAGCCTCTTTTTATTGTTTCTGCTATTTGAATAAATAATTTTGAATTTTAGATTTAATTTTTTTTAATATTTGAGCGAAAAAATTTGAAATTTTTAAAAATTTAAATTGCCTACTGTTTTCGATAACAGGATAACCGTTTTATAAAATTTCAGAAGAAAAATTGCTATTCATTGCAAGAAACCGAAAATTTTTTCCTTGGTAACTTAAGACTCTATTTTAAAACCATTTATTAAAAGTCAAGTTTATTGTGACTAAACTAGTTCAAAACCTATACAGTAAAAAAATCAATTGAATTTTACATCTTTTGGATATTAGGCAAATATGCCAAACCTTTTCAAGTAAATTTGCATTGGTATGTAATAGTCAATTTGAATGTAATTTTCAATTTTCGGTTGGTAAATTTCAATTTGCAATCAGTAAATTTCAACTTCGAAAGCAGCAAATTCACTGGATATCCTCTTGTATAAGTGTATAATTAGCACTCTTTAAGATACACTTATTTCTGCTTCTAATATTATTTCTTACTTACTTACTCTTAATAAAACCCTTGGCTGTAGGTAGGAACCGAACCCGCAATCAATTCTAATGCATTTGAAGACTCGAGGCTCAGAACCCTTTGAAAATATTTAGATTAAGTTTTTTTATTGAGTAGATTGGTGAACGTTTCTCTTTAAGTACCCACATTTTGACGGTGGGTATGTTAGAAGAAAGGGGACGGCCCCTCTCCCTTTTAGAAAAATAACATTTGTTTTCTATATCTCAGGAACCGCTAAGGGTTGGTGGTTGAATCCTTAAATTTATCTAGAGCTCTGCTACTGTATCTATTTACAACAAAAGGTTCGACTTGTAGGGATAGCGGATACGGATCTTTTTTCCACAACTGGTTCCGGCAAGTTGAAAGTTGGTATATATATCTAGATGCATTAAAAAAGCATTTTAAGGGAAAACAAAATTTAGATTTGCATTGGCGTACGAATGTGGGAGCAGAGGATAGGGAATTTCAATTGAAAGGTGGTGTGTATCTGCATTTGCACGAAAAACTAACGTGATATTGAAATAATTTTAGGGCTCTTTATAAAAGTGCTTAGAAGTTTTTCCGCGATTTTTCAATATTCAATCCTTAACAGACTGTACGGTCGCACGAATTCCGTCATATCTGTTAGGTCTAATAGGATATTAAATTAGTTTTTCTCACCCTTGAGGTTGACTATCAAAAAAGTTTGTAGTCCGTTTTACTCGATTGTAGTAAAGAAGAATTTTTGAAAACTTACTTAAACCCTCTGTGGATTAAATATTGAAAAATTCCAATACAATTTTTAGGAGTTTGTATTGGGCACTTGAATAATTTCTCGCTGTTTCCCGAGAGATGGTATTATCTTAGCCTTTTTGCATCGGGCAATACTACACCCAATTTCACCGTGAAGCTCCACCATTAGGATGGAAATAACAATATATATCATATTGTTACGTGTAAGCCTGGCAACCGCGCAGCCGTGCAACTCGATCGTTTCACATAATGAAAAACAACAACAACCGAATACCTAGTTGCAAAATAACCCAATCAGAAACCTAGCTGAAGATAAGGCGAGACAACACGATTCTATCTCCCTTCTTTACCGAATGCTCTCCAATGTACTAGAACCCTGTACATGAACCACCAAAGTCGAAAGATCTCAAGCTCACTTGAATCTTCTGCACACACCACTGAACGATGATCGAAATCGAAGGCTCTGAAGCTTTCGAGAAGATTCCAGAACTGAACGTTCAAGCACATCCTAGACTGCAACCGGGTAGTATATAAGCAGGTGAAGCATTCAGCTAAGGGACAGTAATTTTGATTACGCGACTGCGATAGCCAGCGAGTATACGCGACCGTGTGGAGAGAGAACGAAAGTGAACGAGTTAAGCGATATATGGTATAAGCGGGCGGTACTGCCATACAGTGCGAATTATTGTGCGAATATAGTTCTGTGAATTTAAAGTGCGATTAATAAATAATTATTTATTTTTATTTTAACCGAATTGTGTTTTACTTGAAATCCCGGCGAACCCCTAGCTCGCAACAATATTATTTCGCCGAAGTCTGATCAACATATTTTTTCATAAAGTTAAACATGTCGAATTTCGTGCCAGACTAAGAGACTTTGAGCAATTTATGCAAGGAGCGACCCTTCGGGCTTAATATTTAAAAAAAAAATATTTCTAGGCGGTTATGAAAGTTGCCTGTATCGGTATCTTATCAGTCCTAAGAGATATTGAGAAATACTGCATCATGCGCAAAAATTCTGAAAATGCATTTTAATTATCATCAAGGGCGCGACACCATGTAGTAAAACAATTTAATAACTTATCCAGGCTGAGAAATTTTCAGGTATTTGCGAAACATATTAAATCCTTAAGGGGCGAACCTTCGTGCTTAATATTAAAAAAAATACTGAAGACACTTTTTAGGCGTTTATAAACGTTGCCTGTAGGAGGGAAAACTAATTCGATATCTTGTCGGTTCTAAGAGATATGGAAAAATGTACCGCGTTGTGTGTTAAATTCCAAAAGTTCTGAAAACGCGTTTTCATAATTATCTTCAATGGCGCTGTAGCCTAAATCAAGCGTTGGCATCCCGAACAAGCAGTTCTCAGTCATCTCGAACTAGCGAAATCGTCTTCCGTTTGAAAGTCTCAGCAGCGATCTACTATGCATGGTGATTGAGTTGACCCATCGTTTGCGTGGTTGTCCTGGTGATTGATTGCAAAATGCTTCTGAGGATTCCACTGTCGTACATACGCTCAGCGTACCCTGCCCATTGCAATTTTCACAGTTTTGCGAGGACCGATGCTGGTTGTTGTACCGAATTGGCCAGTTAGAGCCTTCCCTTCGAGGTCCTCATCGTGTACGTTTCTGATGCGAAAATGAAAGCGTTCACATTCTGTATGTTGTAGTCTCCCATCATCACGTTTCGCCTAATTGCCGTCCTCTTTTGCTCATTTTAGGCGTTTATATAAGTAGACTGTAAAACTAAAAACACGCCAAATATATCATCGGTCCTAAGAGAGATAAAGGAAGTGGTGAAACCATATAGAACCCGTTTTTTGAGTTTAATAACAAAAAATCTTGAAAATGAATTTTAGGCGTTAATAAAAGTAGCCTACTGAAGTGAAAATCAATTCAATTCCTTATTCGGCATATTGAGGAATGCAAGAGAAATATTAACCTCTTTTCATTCTTTTGGGGAAAAACCGAATTTTAATCCGTGCAGCGATTTAGTTTGAGTGTTGAAACTTTTTAATATCCATGCAAAGACTGTAATTTCGTTATATGATATTTCTTTTGCATTGAAACTTAATAGCCGTTGAAAATTGAGAGCACTTATGTTTTCGAAACGCTCTTTTAAAATCTATTAAACAAATAGCAATCAATTTGAAATATTTGTAAATATAAATATACTAAAACTGATAGATTTTATCTACATAGTTGAGAAGCTTG
Organism: Beris morrisii; assembly: GCA_951812415.1. Classification (NCBI taxonomy): domain Eukaryota; kingdom Metazoa; phylum Arthropoda; class Insecta; order Diptera; family Stratiomyidae; genus Beris; species Beris morrisii. The sequence continues at coordinate 111,592,686 of OX638312.1, read as the reverse complement.
AAAAAGTTCAAGCAAGAAATATCTCTGAAATGAATAATAAAATTTTTTGTTTACGTACACGTAATATATTACATATATCTATCTTAGTATGTGTAGGGTACATCCAGAAATATGAGATAGATAAAAAAAAACATATAAGAAAAAAAACCACCAACATTGCATTCATATCTGCTCTGATGATATATCATAAAAGCGGGATATGTGTAAGTCGGGATAGTGCCCAGTAAAAAAAATAGTCCGAGGATGAAAAATAATAATAATAGCGTGAGGGTGAATTTTCACGGTACACGAGTGTGTGCATGTAGTGTAGCACAGTCAACAACACAACGCCACCAACAACAATAGCAACAGCGAGGAATTGAGAGCAAATATATTTTACCAGCCACCCACCCACTTCTTATTATTATTTTTTTTATTTTGACTATTTTTTTTCGCTATACTCGCCGTCTTCTGTGCTCCGTCTTACTATTTCCATTGCATTAAAATACAAACAATTCATATATCGCCATATCTATACCAGGAACATAAGACATGTGGGATAAAGAAAAACCACTTCGTTGTGGAAGAAAAGATGAATGGGGTGAGTATGCGGTGGTGGTAAGATTGGGGGCCTACAAAAGACGAGATGGAGTAAGAAAAGAAGAAGAAGAAGAAAAAAACATGGAAAACACAACATACAGAATAAAAACGTATTTTCCACTCCGTATAGATGCAATTTCGAAGAAAAAGGAACTAGTAGTAGTGGTGGCAGCACCACTAAAGGACGATGGCAAAAGACGTTGCAAGCTATGAAAAAAACTTACGACGACGGAATGGAACCGAAAAAAAAATAATAGGTATTCACATAGACATACAGTCGATGGGAAAATCGTTTCGACAGAACTGATTCAGAAATGAATCCTTTTTTTTTCATTTATACAATGTGAATGATCAGTTCATCAAAGGTATGAGCCTCTAACTAACTCCTTGAGTTTACGATCAGGTTGATCGTTGCAAGTTGATACTTGGTGGTGTGGAATTTTGTTGGCGAGTTTACAAGGGCAAAATTACAGCGTGTTTGTTATTTGATCCGGCTCGACGGACCAATGTATACGATCAGGTATATTTGATCTTGTTCAGTAGTAATTTTACTCGTTGAACAGGAGGGAATGAAAACGTTGGAGATATGAGTTTTGATTTTGCGAACGAGAGTTGGTTTCGTTGAAAACGTATTACCTTTGAAAAGGGTCCCCAGCTGAAGCGGGGTGAAGACAGATCTCAAAGGTTTCCGTTTGCTATTGGCTTAGAATAGTTACCTTTCCAAATATCGCTGAAGCAGCGTTGATGCGAATCGCAACTAGATATTTCGTTAAAGTACACTATGCAAAAGAGAACGTATTCGCGACATACTGGAGCCGACAAAGCAGCCCGAAGGGCTCCGTCAACGTAGAGATGGGTCGCGCTTGAGGCGCTGACTCCTTAATCTAAAATTTCCGACAGGGTAACGGTTATTAAATGTGTAATGGCACGAGTAATGTACCAAAGTGGTAATTAATGACTGGAGAGGCCAGAACATTAATATATTATCTGAAACTACTTTAATGAAAATTTAAAGAAGAGAAAAATTTAATGAAATAATTAGTGGGAGTTGAGAACCTATCCAGGTGATCACCAAAGACAAAGTAGAGACAGTCTAAAAAGATCGCCTCAACCCGCCAAGGGTCACATCCAGACAGGGACCAGTAGTCCATCAATAACTTCTGCAAACGCAGAAAAAATAAAATTTAGGATAGTCGTGCGGCGAACGTGCTAGAAACAATCATGATTCAATAAAATAAAAAACTGATAAATATAACCAAATATCGAAATGTGCGGCCATGGCCGACTTTATAAAGCATTTATATTTATCCAAGCACACAGGGAACCATGGAAAACCTGCGAGAATGCTTGTACAGTGAACTAAGTTCACCATGAACTATGGTCAGAGGCAATTCAAGTCCGTAAAGGACAACGAGTTGATCCGACCATGCAGACTAAGGCTCGTTAAGATCCTTAGTTATTAAGAAGCGCCATCTTAGGGCGCCTATATTTACGTTGACAAGACTCGTCATAGTCCACACTATGACGGATCAACGGATTTGAGAGAGCGTATTGACGGCGGACGCGCCTTTTATTGGGCCATGTAGCTTTGTCTACCGTTGTTTTGATCGAGCTACACAGCCAATGCCGCTTCACAGTCCGGCCCATACAAGTAGACTGTGGTGAATTTTTAAATTTTAGCTTTAAAGATGTGTTTGAAGTTCAAACACCTTGCCTAGAACTTCGTAATGCGGTCCTTTTTGGCATCAGCTTTACCTTGCATTTCTACTCATCATCATCGACGCTTTGAACAAATTTTGCTTCTGCTGCTACAAACAAGAAGAAACGATTCTTCTTTATATCCAGATCAAATTATGCTAGAAAGTTCAAACTTTCTGCTTAAGAAGAGCTAATCGGATGTAGCGTTGAAAAAATCCAACAACATTTAAAGTAGTGATTTGCATACTAGTAGGCTTGTAGCCTTTTGCTAGCAGGCTTTACCTCAGGAAATACGTAAAAAAATTAGATAGCTGTAATACACTTACCGCAAAAAGAACAAAAATGGTAACACCCTTGACTCATTCCTCGAAGAGCCACTTAAGGACGAACACATTTGGACACATGCTTCTAATCAGAAGTTATAAGATGTATGCCTATGATCAACGGCAATGAGGTGCAGAAACCAGTACGAGGAAACCGTCTCATGCTTCCAGGATAAAGAGAAAGCATTAAATTCAGTTTTATCAACGATATACTCCACAAACGCTCCATATATGAGTTTCCCACAGATATTATTACTCTAGTGAACAATTTCCTTAAAACCAAAATGTTTTATGTCGATCTAAGCAATGACATTTTCGAAACACAGTGTATCACTAGTAGCGTCCCGCAGAGCACCCTTCTAGGGCCAGTTCTATTTAAAAACTCCATTTCGGACCAATCGAAGCAACTACGAAAGGTCGAATCTTTGATAAACGCTTACGACTCACTGAGATATTCGTCACACGTAAATCCTCATTTTGCGAGAATATTTGTGTGTGTCACATACAAACTCTAAATAAGTAACATATTGTTACGAGCTTGGAGTTCGCCGGGATTTGAAGTAGAATACAATTCGTTTAAAATCAGTGGAAAAAATAAAGTTTATTATTTGCATTGAATAATCGCATTACTGGTAACGCTGCCCGATTTCATATACTACTTGATCACTGCTCCAATCCAAGTCGCTTTACTAATACTTTCGCGTAGAAGCTGATTGGCGCAGACGCTCACTTCACGTAGTAAACTGTCTTTGGCTGTAAACTCAGTAGAGCTTTTATGCTGCATGTTTTGAGTCGAAAACTTTCCCGAATATTCGGTGGTGTGTTCGAGGAGGCTGGAGAATATGCGAGAAAAAAGCAAGAACAAGAGTCTTCGTGAAGTGTACAGAAGTTTTCCCATTGGATATTGGAAGCCGTGGCTTTTGCACTGGAAACTGATGTTATTGGGTTGTACCAGATGGTATTGGGTTGTACCCAGGGTACATGTAACAATATTAAATGGGGAATCAAAATTAACGCTACAAAGTCCAAACTACTCTGCATAGGGAAACCTTGAGTAAACAAGAATAAGAATGTTTCTCAACTCTCAATAAACAAATAAGTAAAACCGTTGAAGTGTGTAAAGTATTTCAGTGTGAATTTTTCCGAATTGAATAAATTGAATTCCCATGTTAAGAAAACAAAGAAAATTTATCACCTTCTTCAACCAATGATTGGGAAAGGGTTGGAATTCTCAACCGAAATCAAGATTGTCCTGTACAAGGAAGTCATACGGTGCAGAATAACATACGGTCTTCCCATATGAAGACCACAGGGGAAAAACACGATAAGTCACATTTTGGTAATTTTACAGGAGAGCAAATTTAAACTTCAAAACCCGTTTAATCGTTAACTGAAAGTTTTTTCGTTTTTTTTTCTAAAAGTTTCACAAAAGGGTCCTTGATCGTTTTTGTTAAAAATAAACAAAAAAATCAGCCCTCCACATGACTCAGTTGAGTTTTTATTACTCAGCTCCAAAAAATATATGGACTTGTCAGGTTTTTCCCCTGTTTCTTCCTCACCTCTCACCCATTTCAAAATATTTTGTCAACGCGAAACTGAATGAAATCATAATAATGCTGTCTACATAAAATATAATTTATTCCTGATTTTCAGCAAAATGATGTTTATATTACCTTTCATTATATAAAATATATTTTTTTAACTTCCAGTATATTCAGAAGTATTAATATTCTACACAATTGCTAAAAAATCACTTTTATTATAAAATCAACTATAACGAAAACGGTAAAAAAAAGTATTGTTAAAATGAAATTATTTAAAAGGAGAAAAATCTATAAAATGTTTGTTTAAAATGTTAAAGAAAAAGTTAAAGATGTGTAGATGTTTTTCTTAAAAAAAGAAAAGGTTAATGTGGTAGCTCTTCAAAAAAACGTTTTGCCTCCGGAATGCAAAACTGCTTCAAATCTTGAATGCCTTTGTATTTTTCTATCGGAATGTTGAGAGGACATGAACAGAACAATAAAAACGAACATATTAATAATCTATTCAATGCATTATTTGTTAAAATCAAAGCGAATATGTCAAGTTTTACCTTCATAAACAATTTGCGGTGGGCCGACGGGTTTGGAATTTTTGCCTCGCCGAGGTTTCTTGAGAGGCTCCTCCAGCCATGCGACATTTTAGGTTGTGCGGTATGGACTTAACAAATTTTTTCCTTGACTTCTTGGACTAACCAGGTTCTTCCCTTGCATGGGTAATTTTTAATACGCAATAACTATGGACTAGACAGATTTTTCCCCTGTTTATGTTTGCTAGAGTATAGTTTATGATATTAGCCAACAGCTGGCATCAAAATCTCAAAAACGAAAAAATTGACTTATCGCGTTTTTCCCCTGGGGTCTTCGCTGGAATCAAATTATTCAATGAGCTACCAGATCAAATAAAAAACTCTATTAGTCTAAAGAAATTTAAAGTTAACATTAAAAACTACTACTATAACATATAGGGTTGAAATGATGAACAAACAGGAAGTGATATGACGTGTTAGTAATATTGATTTGAATTTTATCTGCATTTACCACATCTACACTTTATTTTATAAGATAGGTTGAATTTAGAATATAAATTTTATGTGTAGTGATATGAATAAAAAAAAAAAATTTTAAATTTTGTGTGTAATGATATTAACATTGAACTCCTTACCCCTAACACAAGGTATGTTACCTTATAAGGGGAAGAAGTGCAACATATGTATTGAAAATAGATTTAAGTTACAAAAATGCATTAAAATAAAAAAAAAAAAAAAAAAAAAAATATGGCTCACATCAGTATCCAGTATTCTTGAAAAACTGACAAAAATCGGGAAATACAGGGAAATATATGAAATACGAGAATCATTATTACTTTATGATGTGATCAAACTTATACCCTTAACCAAGCACCTTTATTATTTGGGAACGATCTCATAAAGAAGTACAAGTCTCCTGAAAATCAAATGATAAAAAAATTCTTAACGTATGAAAATAGTTTTAGTTTTAGTTTTAGTTTTAAGAAGGGGCGATGCACTGGGCCACCGCGCACACTAGGCACCAAAAGGGCCCATAGCAATCCCTTCAGAACCTCGTAGGTCACTAAACATCCCCTAAACAACCCAGATCCCTAACGAACTTGACTAGCTTATCATGCCCTATTGACCTCAGGTTAGGTTAGGTTAGGTTATAGTGGCAGCCATCCAAACTATGGATCGACTCACTTAGACCATTCGGTTGGTTGTGATACCACACCCGTGACACCTTAATGACGTCCCATATAGGGAGTTATCGTAGCGTTGCTACAGGGGAAAGCTAGTCGAAGCAGCCACAGATGCGAGTGAACTTGGCTAGTTCATCAATTCGTGCTCCGGCCATGTCCCCGAGTCTGGAGAAGAAGTAGCTGCCCATGGCTAGCTAGCTGGGGACACTCACAAAGTAGATGCCTAACGCTCTCTTCTTCTTCTTCACTTCTGCAGCTTCTGCAGTAGTCATTATATTGAACGCCTAAGCGTTGTGCATGTCTGCCAAAGAGACAGTGCCCCGTTATGATAGCCGTAATGTTATGGGTCTCTATACGACTTCTTTTCAGAAGATCGGCAGTCCTTCTAGGATGTATTACCGGCCATAGCTGCCTGGAGGTTTCACACGTAGTTAGGTCCTCCAAATTGTCAAAGAAAAGACTGGCCAGCCACCTCAGTCGCCTCCTTGCAACCGCCTGACACTCACACAAAATGTGGGTGATGTCCTCCTTAGCATATAGTTCAAGGCAATACCTGCACACGTCAGAGTGAGCAATCTCCATACGCATTGCGTGCTTCCCTAGCAAGCAGTGCCCTGTCTAGATTTTAATTTATAGCATTATACCGCAAAATCTGAATAACTCTTTTTTTTCAAAATAGATACCGCTTGCAAAAGTGTGACAGGACGTAACTGACATATTTTGCCAAAATAACTTTTCGAACCTACCTCGTGTGAGGGTCTTCACAGACCCCTTTGACATATCTAATTTTAAATTGAAAAAAAATTCCTTCTCCGTTTAAATTCAACTTTCTTCTGTTACGTGTTTTTGTACTTTAAAATGTCTATGCTTGTAACTGACCTCGGGGGGTACGGTAGCTAGGTGCGCTAGTCTACAAATACTGAACCTTTGAGTTCGAATGCCACCTACCCTATGCCCCAAAAGGAGTCAGATTCGAACTTCGAAGTGCCAAGTTTAAACTTTCCAGCATTAGCGTTTTGTACGTTTGTCCTATCCACTCTACCTCTAATTTAACATTCTGGTGTCATTCGTCAGTGAGATATTGCCATTGCCAAAAGTTATCTACATTAAAGAAGAAAAACTAATTAACGTTCAAAATAGCTGCCTAGCTATTTTTTTTTGAGTGGCAGGCGCATGAGTAGTGCTGTCCCTGCCCAGGATAACCAAATCCCCATGGGTGCAGCGCTAAGACGCATGGGTACAGCGTTTACACACATGGGTGTTTCAAGCAACTCCCATGGGTGTTCTTACAATGACCATGAGAGAAACACCAATATACACAGGAACCCAAGTAGCACAGATAGTTCTTGGTCACAACCTGTAGTCCGGCGAACGTTGTCACTACTAATTTTTAGTTGTGGCTTGTGTGTATTTAGTTTTGTTCGCACTTACAACTATTTTTAGTTGCGAAAACTCTCTAACAACTTATTATTAGTACTATACAGTCGTACGACCATTTAGTTCGTTCATCTAATTGTGCAATAGTTTTGCGAACTACTGCGGTCAACCTTAAGAATACTCCTCAATGCTAAGTCCGTGTGTGGTTTGCACAACCACCTGCCAACTTCTACCATAAGTACTGTATTGATACTAAATAGTAGTGCATTGCTACTAAATAGTAGTGTATTGCTACTTAATATGACGCCATATTTTATACATGTATCATGGCTTCCAATATAAATGAAATATTTTGAACAAAAGTTTAGACAGATTTTTAATCAAAATTCTTATATTCGTAGTTAAAAATATTAGTTCGGATATTTTTTATTCTATTTTAGTAAACAATTACTTCCGTTTAAAAAATCAATTTCAATTAAAAAGTTATAAAATATTACAATATAGTTTTTTATGGAGGGACGTTTTAAGCATATAAACATCACAGATGTTTACAGTAAAAACTATGTTTCCCATAAAATTAGTTCTAGATTTAATTTTTTAATTGAAAACTAATTATCATCAACTTATACTGTTTTCTTATTTGTATGTAATAAGCCATAAAATATACACATTTTCACATTCTCTACGCGCTCTCGACTCGAATGTGTGTGATTTATCACCGCTACTCATTTTTGATTAACAAAGAAAGTCGATCCTAGTATTTTACTATAAAGTCCTGAAATAGTTCGCAGATTGTCCGTAAATGGTTCGGAGAATCACATGCACTCCACTCATAACCAAATGGTCATTCTATTAAGTCATAGCCCACAACTATTCGTAACGCTGCAGGTAGCGAGGTGGTATGTATTACTAAGCCCGCACTGGAAAATTGGTTGTGACAACTATTATATCACCGTTATCACTACTATTTGCGAAAGTAAGCATTACTATATAGTGATATGATATCGTTCACAGAACATTCGTACTACTCCTACACGACTATTGGTGCTACTTGGGAATACCACCATGGGTATTTGAAAACACCAGTTCGATCAGGGTACCAAGTATCAACCTTCCAGCTTAAACCATTCTTGAGGTACAAAAACACTTCCAATCTTGATAGCCTACAAACATATTTTTTTAGAACTAACTATTTACATTATTATTTATTGGTTTAAAATTGATAAAATAAAACTTTTCAAACTCTTTATATTAGCCGAACCAGAGTAGACTATATTTCTCTCGATTTGTTACGAACTATGGGATTGAAGGTAAAATTTGAGATTTCCATATGTCACAAATGGATTGTGCTAGAAAGTTGAACCGCTTTAAAAAACGCAAAGGGGCCTGCACGGGAATGATTTATAAAATAAGATTATTGAGGGATCGTGAGCTTGAAGTGGTTTCATATATCTCCGGAATTTCTTACAATACAATATAAGGTATACGTAAAGCATACTTCAGTCAGAATCCGATATGTGAGGCACCACAACAAAGCTGAAGAAATTAATAGATTTTTTGGGTTGACGTAGTTGAATAACTTTTGTGTAGTTCCAAATTTTGCCGTATACCCTAAATTTGACTTGACGAGGAGACAGAGTATCCTGGCACAGAGACCAAAGTGGCTTCATTGGTCGCGTTTACATACGAACAAGACCAGTCGAAATAGACCGGTTGGTTTAGTATTTTTCGGTCTTACATTTATATGCGCTTTTCACAATACTAGATTGGTTTGGTTTCCTTTCGTTTGTACTAAAATCAAGACCAAAGCAGGACCAAATGGAATGGTTCGGTTTAGGTTTATGCGTATGACCAAACTGCTTTTTTTAGTCTATTTAGACTGGTCTGGCCCACATGTAAACGCAACCATTGTCATCCACAACTTGAAGAAACATGATGGAGGGATGGTTAAGGAATCAGATCAGGCTTGACAGTGTGATAGTTTGCTGTAAGTCAATTTTACAGGAATTAAGTGACACGCTGTGAAGAATAGTTCCTACTAACTATCCTTGTAACAAATCAACTCATTTTACTGGTGGCAGCAGAGAATGGTAACACTGTAAAGTTCGAATAGAGTTTAAGAAATAAATTTGTTAAGTGTGCCAACAAAGTATGGAAGGTTCGATCGCGACCATTTTCATTTGTCCTCTGGACAATAACATGCTTCGTTCACTGTACGATAAGGAACTAGTATGTCAGCTTGTACTTTCCTCAAGAACTATAAGGATATTTGAAATCTATGCACCGCTATATCGTCTACGATATACTCGCCCAAGATTGAAAAAAATAAAACGAAGAAAAATAAAACGAAAACACCAGAGGATGGAAAGGACGTATAGACGAGTATATTTTTCTTCACATATACTTATATGAAATCGTTGGTTATATCTTCACAAGGATACCGTTTCCATACAACATATCGCATAGGGAGAGGAAAAATGCATGTATCCTTTAAGCATGTAGAAGTAATATCATTGCAATTCGCCTCCTAACATCGAAGCCAAAGAAAACCAGAAGTAGTTTTCGCGAGCGTCAAGACGGTATATAAAAATATTTCGTGTGTGGTCTTAAGCACTGCGTAACATTGTTTATTTCTTATTGTTATTATTTATAACGAATTAAAACTATGATTCGAATGAAATACTAAAGTTCCTACAGTATGAAAACAAGCAACAAAAGTTCCTAATTCTGTGCAATATTCTTAGAAAAATAGCAAAATATATCGAAAAAATAAATTATTTACAAAAACCACTAGGTATAAATAAAAATAAATATTAAAAATCTATACATTAAAAAAAATATTTTTGAAAGTTTAATAACAACGAAAATTAAAAACAACGACAAAATTTTCAATTTCGAAGTTGAACGTGTGAAATTCAAAGTGAAAGTGGTTCGTTACCGTAATTAAATGCGCGTACTTTCTTCGTACCGATTGCCATCCATTCATAAAAGTGATAGCGTTGGTTTGTGTCTTCGCTGTAAATGTGATTAAATGTTTGTTTGCGTGTCCGTTGATTTGTTGCTATTTTATTTCGATTTTTGCGAGAATCATGTAAATCTTTAATGTTAACAATAAATTAACAACGACGGAAAAAAGAAAATCATATGTCGAGTGCGTTGGGAATTTCAGGCAGTGGTGAAACCGAAGAAGAAATTACGCGTTCTAATCAATCGAATCGTGCAAGGAATTCGAGCAGTAACAACAATAGCGAAACGCGTCCAGGACATTTCGATAGTGAAAATTCGACATCATCGATGACCCACGATGACGATATACTGGACAGTGAGAGTGATGTGAAACCGTTTCTAAGTAAACAATTTCCGTCGGGAATGGGTGGTATATCGATACCGCATCATGGTCTGTCTGCAGCATTTCACGGTTATCATGCACATTCGGCTAATATTAACGGTAGCAGTAAGACGCCATTCTTGTTACCTGCTGAGATTTATAAAAGTCTCTTTGCTAGTGCTGTACTACAGAAGCAACAGCAGCAACAACAACAGCATCATCATCATCACCATCAAACACCGACCGCCATGTCCAATATTTCGTTGGATAAGTCGACACCTCCACCGTTCCCACGCAATTTGTTGTTTTCGTGCACCGAAAAGTATCACAATCCTCAGGATCAAGAGAACGATAGCGAGGATAAGATTAATGATGTTGGTATTTTTTTTTTTAAAAAAGTTTTGATATTCTTAAATTGGGTTGAGTTGAGTTTCTGCTTGTGTTTTGCACTCGATGACGTAAAATGTATGACCCGCGATAACTTTTAAAGCAAATGCGATAAGTTTTAGAGCAAATGAAAAAGTGAAGGCGGACTCGATATATCATTGAACCTAAGAAATATATCGGAATTCGTAACAATGCAAACAACCACCCCAAATCGGGCCAGGCCCTGCAGGATACATTGTCTGAAGTCATCTCGGTTCAGCGCCCGCGTCCTCCAATTTGTGCATCTAAGAAGCGATCTGCAATCTGTGCCACCCCTCCCCATAGCGGTTAGATATTGATAAATTTGTAAAGAAGCTTCCAGGCGCTTATATACAGATCCCACAGAAATAAAATTAATTTGATAGCTCGACATGTCTAAAAGACAAATGTGGAAAAACACTTTTCACGGACTTTTTTCTACTCCACTTTTGTACGTTAATAAATATGTGAGCTTTATATACGTTATAAGTTTCAACTGTCTAGCATAAGCAAAAAACCACCCCCATTACACACCTTTTTTAGAATGCCTCTGTAGTGGCTCTATATTGTTAATTTTTAGCTTTCACTTTTTTGCGGCTTTTGAGAAATAAAAATTCGAATTTTTTTCTTCTCAAACCCCCCTCCTACTGTCATCCCTTACACCAGCACCCTCAAAATTGTTTTCTCTGCTATAGGTCTACTGAGCCTAAGTCTTGTAAGAGATTTCACTTGTGATCCTATAAAATACGAACTAAATTTCATATTTTTTTTTTTGCATATTGGACCACTATCATAGTTCTACATAAGTTCTAAGTTTTAACTTTCTAACATAAGCGGTTCTTGAGATGTAAAAATAAAATCATTTAAAACGCTCCCGCCACCTTCCCTCTTACAACCCCACTACCACAAAAGTTACCACTAGTCAGTGACGGTTATGGAAGGGCCATTCCCCTCCCCCCCTAAAAAATTTGTCAAAGAACGTTGATTTATGTTATCTCATCTCCTTAAAAGAAAAATTTTATTAGACCATTAGATACACTTATTAAAGTATATTCGTATTGTGTCCACTATGTAAGTAAATCTGATTTCCCCTAAAGTCTGTCTTTAATCCTTCTTTTGTCTCCTAATCGAAAATAATACTACTAATATAAAATATTTCAATGGAAAAGTAATAAAATTTCGAATATAAATATACTTAATCAATTTGATTTAACAAAACAAACACTTCTGATAAGGAGGTATGTAAGTGCCCAATATTGAATTTAAGGTATTTAAGATTTGGATAGAATATGAATAAATGCAATTTGCACCAGTTCGGGCTAGGAGGTCCTGGAATAAAAACCCGACCTATTGTCGCTTCCGGGAACTGATCGCCCTGGAGGACTTCGAGCCTAGCTCCTTCCCAAAGCTCCCCATTGTAGCGACTGCTGCACTCAAGAAGGCCAGCGCAAGCTGGTCTTGGCAGCGAATGATTCGCATTCCCCGTATCCGACCGCTGTCGCTGTATACCGGAGCCTTCACGTTAGGATCTTCACAGATTCCTATAACCCGCTTGAAGAACTCTGTAGAGACTATTGTCCAACGGTCGTCGGGGATTTTTAGTTCCGGGTTTCCCCGGTCCACTAATGCCGCCTTCACGATATGTGGCTGGGATCTACTGACTGGTGGTAGTGTTCTTAAGTTTTTTTGGAGGGACCCTAATTGTCGTCATCCTCCGACCTCGTCCTTTTCGGGACTGCTCCAAGTTTAGCCTTCTGCCTATTCACAGCGGTCCTGACAGCCTTTTGGCTGCATCCCGTTTTGTCCGCTTTGGGACTAGGTTTGGGCGTACTGCCACTCTTCACTGCCGAGCTTTACGGTACTGCTGTAATTCCCTTTGGAATCGTTAGAGGTGGGATCATTGGTAATTCCGCTGAAGAAGAGGCCGATGTTCCTGGCTTCTCCTTTTCCTTCCAGAATTCCTCCGCGTCCCGAACGACTTTGGTCGCCCACGAATGCATCTCCCGCTCTTTGGCATTGAAGTCGCTAGGGTCCTTGCTAACAAGTTTACCCAGAACGAATCTTGCCTGCTGAATTTACTGGAGTGCTAGTTGGGCTGGAGACTTGTGTTTTTACCCAAGCCAGACTTCGTGCGAAGCGGTTGCTTCCCTCGAATTCCTGCTTTAGGTGGTTTGGTCTCCTGCCTTGCTGTTGTAGACTGGGTCTCCCGATTACCCCCTTGCGAATCTGGTGTCTCGGCATCATATTCCACTACGGACATGGCCGTTGACTGTTGGTTCACTGGGATATCATCGAGACTGAGGCTACCGACATCGATGTCAGAGTCCGACTCATCATTGCTGTCGCCACTTCGCATGATGACCTGACCCATGTCTTCTTCTTTAACGTCGTTTTGTTTTTTTAAATTTTTTATATCGCTCATTAGTCCCACGGGTATGCTCGGAAAAAACGGTCCACCCCAATAGAGCCGGCATATCGGGGTAAGGCTTCAATACTGTGGGTATTCACCATGAAAGTTAAACTATTAAAAATTGAATACACTACTTTTCTAGTGGTCTCAAAAACTGCTGGTGTACATTGATTAAATATAGAACAGAATTGATGAAATTACGAGATTTTGATAAAGCTATATTCTAGATTTTTCATACATTTGAGAGATTTTAAGGTTTTTTTGGACTTCTAAATTTTGTCGAAAATGTACTCGAATTTTACTGAAAGCGAACAGTCTTGTAATTTTGTTCTCCATGCTTTGGAATCAAATAATTTAATTTTTCACTTCCTGCTTATGCTATTAAATTTTCCATTGATTAAAGACTTACAATACAAATTCAAATTTTTGGCAGCATATAGTCAGCTGATAAATTAAAAAAATATCAAAGCAATGTCTTCAGAGCGATGTAAATACTTGTCGAGATTCCGAAATCTAGTTACCTAAATCTGGCGATGTAAATTAGTTAGTAGATGCGGAAATGGAAAAGTTGATATTTTCAAGCAGTAAGAACCGCAGCGACACATAACATTTGTACAATTTCCATCCTCACTGTACTAGCGGCTAACCACCACACCGAGTCTCTCTACAGTACCTACGGAACGTCAGTGTTCCCCCCTGGAAAAGCAATATGACCGCCACTGCCACTAGTGAAAATTCAACAAATCTACCCATCAAAATATTTGCAACTTAATTTCTCAACGGGTTTGTGAGCTACGCATCTTCAAACGCTTTTGCGTACGGCTTACGACGGACTGACTTTTTTTTCTTTTCGGGGGTAAAAATACAAATTTCAGGGTAGCAATTTTTTTTTGGTAATTTCAGGTCGATCACAATACTTCATTACTAAAAAATAATAAAGTAAACAATTAATTGATAAGTGTGACACATTGTTGATATTTACTATGCTTTAGGTCTTCATTCGAGTGAGATATTTCGTCAGCTTGTACATTCTGATTATGTTCACTGTGGTAGCTAGTTACAATCCAGCGGAGAAAATGCATGAGAAGATCGTCGCTTCATGCGTCCACTGCAAATTTTATATGAACCGTTCGTTTTGCTTTTTCTTCGTTAATAACTTAATAGATTGGCAAAATTCTTGGGTTGGGCAGTATTTCAGAACATTTTGTTTGTATAAATGACTGGACATCATTCCACTGAAGTTAAAGTGGCTACCCGTAATCAACATCAAAATTTCTCTCTATATTAAATTTCTATTTTTCTTGGCTTGTTTCAAGTAGAATTTGATGATAACTCTCAAAACGAAAAAATTTCAATTTTAGCAGAGTTGTCTTAACAGCATTGGAACTCTAGGCGAAAACAATACCCTTGAGTCCTACACAATATTGGAATAAAAAATCCTGTCTGGGCGCAACTTTATTAATTTTTGTGCAAAAATTCGCGAAGCCTTTATTGAGATGCGGTGCAGGATACTAAATTCAATTCCCCTCCCTTCCCGGGTTGAATTGAAATTATTACGTTCTTGGCCAGCCTATTCAATGTCCGAAAAGATTTGCCTGAGAAAATCTTATATACTTTGTTAGCGGATCGTACCGACTAATTAAAGACGATTCGCTGTTCTATATCTTAAACGACTCGCCGATTCAAACCGCAAATAATTCGCTAATGTAAGCAGAATTAGAGCAGCATTGTTATTAGCGACAACCTTACAACATGAGTTCCCGCTCTTCACATATCCACAATTTTCTAGGTTTTAATAGGCCTCAACACCGGCAAGTAGTCTTAAAAAGGAGGATTTCCATCATTCGATTGCTTGTTTGCAAAGATTCGTAACTGCTCACCATACAGCACGATTCACCAGAACATTTACTGCGAGCCGCTACGTCGAAAAATGTTTGCCCAGTGAATTCGCCTTCGATTCGAAACGTTTTGCCTGAGAAATGTATTGCAATTCGTTTGCGAATCGTAGCGATAAATTAAAAACGAATCGTATTGTACGTGGTGGGTGTTTTGGGATTTTTCACCATCTGGATGAAGAAAATATGTTTCTTTAGATCCTGTCCTGCCGATTAAACCGGTCAAAACTCTTCTTGAAGCGGAAAACCACAGCTGATATTATCAAAATTTTTTAAGGATACGTGTAATGTTAAAAATTACATATTTAATCTTGCCGAACATTGACCAAAGCCGTCCAAAATCCTGATCCAACATTTGCTGTTAAGTAGTATGACCAGTTTCGAATTCTTCAAGAGTATTCCTACCTGAGTGTCTTTAATCCCAATTATCCTGTTAAACATTATACCCATGGATTCAGTTTAGCCAAGATTTTCCTCTTTCTAGTCCTGTTTCCAAAATTCAATCAAGATGGGAGCGAGTTTTAAATACCTTTTAAAGAAGTTTGCTTGGTAGTCTGTCTATGTTTGGGGGTTTTTATACGACCATTAACTGAACAATATGGTTCCTTTATATGGGGATCGTCCCTAATAGGAAATTGCTGGGTATTAAACAGATGGATTATATGTAAAATATCGGGTTTTGACAAAATTTAAAAAACATTAAAAAATACCTTGAGCTTTCGTTTCACGTTTCGTCTCTAATTCCTTCTATATGTACAATACTAAATTACACCTCCTTGACCAAATCTTCGCAAACAGTATAAGACTTGCTAATCGAAATGTTCGAATTCAAGATGCGGCATCCAATGAAGGCAATAGATCCAAGGTATACGCCTACATCAGCCCCAACTTTCTTCTCTAGATAAAGAGATGAAGATTTCCAAAAGGAGTCGATATAATGTAGTGTACCATCGAAAAACCACTTTATTTTTAATTATTTGGAACGTTTCTGAATTGTGAATACGGTTGACCAACCAGCTTTAATTTGGCACAAAAACGGAAGATGCTTTTCAATCAATTTGTCTTTATCAATCAATTTGTCTTTATTCCTATGTTTTAGGACTTGAAGCCATCAGAGACGTTACCTATACTACATAAAAAATATTTTAGATTGTGCTATATAAATGTTCAATATAATCACCAAGCTTCAACTTTTTACCATAAGTCGTTCTTGCGATATAAATATTAAAATAATTCCCTTTCTAACTTCAATATTTCTTCAAGTTATTATTTTGTACGCTACCGACCCTCTCAAACACTTATATTCCACCAATCCAAAAAATTGTATTATAAAATAAAGACTAGTATAAATTTGTCCATTCTACATCACTGGAAAAAAATTTGCTTACTTCAGATTTTAATATAAAATTCATGTAATTTACGCTGCAATCATACCATTTCTGGCTTTTTTTAAATTACTGTTTTTAAATCCCTTTGTTTAGTTTATGTTTTTATCCTTTCCAAAATTGACTAGTACAAATTGACAGTACCACATACAATATACCGGACGCCGCATTGAAAATGTGTATCCATTTTTAAAAAATTAGGTGTTAAATGTTTGCCAGCTGGCGTGTGGTGGGTTAGCGATGGTTTGAAACTACAATAAAGATTTCATGGTATCAATGAAATAAATCAAATTTATTAATTAAAATTAAAATTAATTAATTAAAATTAAATTTAAATATCAAAACGGAGCTTAATCTTTCTCAGCTTACAAAACTTAATGTTATTGTAGTGATCTTTCACAGGTGTCGACCATTTTAATCGGACAATATTTATTAATAATAATTTCTCAGCCTATTTATTTAGTTGCACCCTGTAGTTGTACCTCAATTCATTCTATTCTAACTCGAGAAACTATCCGAGAAAAAAATTGTTTTTTTTCAAAGCACTTGTTTTTGGAAAACTCTATTCACAGATCCTTTTTTTCTTGGCACTTGACATTCCCTCAGCAGTTTGAACACATCAACTAGCATTTCTGATTCTTCATATCTACTCAAAAAATGTTCATAATATGACATTTTCAGAAACTCCAGGTCTCTTTTTTCTAAATCCGTTTTTACTCTAACCTATATATTTTTATATGAGCGTCCAAGACAATGACCATGTTTTACTTTTATAGTTTTAAGAGTTTACAAGCTAAAAAGTCTCGATTCCGAACCCACTTCGGGAGTGATGATAAGAAAATAAAGCATAAACTAATAATAACCCTTCCAAATATGGTGACCCCGACTGTTTTAATCGCTCGCTAAAATGTTCTTTGTCGGTATACATAGCGCCAAAAATCATATGTGTTTTTTTTTAGAAATTATCGAGAAGGACGCCATTTGCTAGGGGGCATGGATAGAACATTTGCCCGCCTCATTCCCACATCTAGAAAACCTCTTCAATGGAATCCAATTAATCTTATCACGAACCAACAGCAATTTGTATGAATTAGATAAAATCCTTACTCCCTCCCCCCTTGAGGAGGAGGATGGGGAGCCGGGTGGGGGTCCTTCATACATGAACGAACATATGTAGAAGAAATTCATATTTTTGACCATCATTTAAAGGTCGTGTTGAAAACCTTGTGAAGTGCTCTATTGAAAAAAAATTGGGGGTATGGAGTGGCAGGAATCGATTTGAACTTAAGAAACCGAATGTGTTTACAATTTCGGTTCACTTTGAAATTTTTGCTATATACTTCTGGCTTTTATGGTTCAATAGTAAAAATCCGGCTCGACGGACTAACAAACGTGCATTTCTTTTCCAAAATAATTTTTTTTTCAAGAATTTAACTGGCGCAAGGCAGACTGATGTAAATTCAAGTGACAATGCTGTCAGTAAGAGAATTAGTTCTTAACAATCATTTCGGAGTTACTGCACTATTTTCTATTACTGAACCTTTATCGAATCTAACTTAATTGCTTTATTATTATTATTTAATTTTTATTACTTTTCAGAAAGCCGCCGCATTTGTGTGGAGCAATGATGGAACAGTGACATCAACAAATCACAGTACGATCTCACATCACAATAACAATAACAATACAACAAGTACCAATAATAATCACAGTAATAATAATCATTCCTCGGCATCAGGGACTCCAGTGCCTGGTGTATCACCGGTAACAACACTAAGTTCACCACCAGGACTAGGACCAAATTCAGCAATGCCAGTCGGTGGTGTTCAGGGTCAGAACCCGACGCAAGGGTTGGTGCATTGGATGAGCGCTGTTATGGCCGAACATATGACTGGCAATACACATCACGATCCAACTGTCGGAATGCATTACATGTGGAACGGAGGGGTTGATGTAAGTAGAATAAATTTTCAAATGGCTTTAATTTGTATTTGAATTTTTGAGAAAATTATTGGAGAAAAAAAATCCTGGTTTGGAGATAGGCTTAAAGTCTATTCCCGGAAAGAAACACAATTATCTTCAGAAGCTTCGAGCAAAAACTCAGGACGGACGAAAGGGTGACAGCAATGTCTCAAATTCGATCGAAGAACTATCCTTTTATTTGTTCACAGAATAAGGTCGGATTTTAAAGCCCAGAACTACATGCATGTATCTGAGGATGGAACCCAAGCAAAAAACATCCCCCAAAATCGAAGAAATAAGAAAAATGGGGGGAAAACAACAAGACACTCTCACTCTGCAAGAAGAATGCGTACAAGAAAATTTCCATTCATTGCGAGAACAGAGCCTTAACAGTCCACTTCTTGCGGTGGGTCAGGAATTTTGTTCTCATGCAAGGCCGACATTCCCACCCACTCTCGGTCCAACACGTCCTTCGTATAACAACGTGAAACGAAGTTCACACATGTACGGTTTAATGTCATATAAGAAAACGCCACACGAGGGTGTTTGATTCGAAAAACAGTCGATCATGCGAATGTATTTGTATGCGCTCCGCTTTTCCTTAATTTTCCCGAAACCTTTTTTTTATCATACAAACACTCGCGCATAAAAAAATTCCAGAACTTTACAAACGTATATGAAGGACACAATGACCATGTATCCAAGCTATAAAAACAACAAACAACATGGAGCTTTGAAGCTCGAACAACCTTTGAGATATGCATCACATTTTCCGGCTGGATTACACAAACAAATGGATGTTTTTTTTTCCGGGAAAAATTCTGGAAAAAATTGCGAAAAGTTTCAACAAAATTTTCAATTAGAGTTCCAATTTCATATTATTTTTATGAACGTATAAAAGAATCTCTAATTTCTGGTTGGTTTGCGTTTTCAATTTAATTGAATTAATTTAATGCACGTCATTAAAAAGCACTGTGTTCGTTGAACCGGTTGTCACTGCTAATGTTTTTAGCATACCCTTCCTATATTTAGTCACCACTAATTTTCGCAGAAAACCACGCTCCCCTCTCTCTGAAAATGAAAATAACGCGAATATTCCGCACTTTTACGCCTTAAGTAGTGTGACGTACATGAAAGAGAAATGTGAACAAGGCGTGCGAAGCGGGAGGGAGTTATAAAGTCTATTTTATCAGTTTTAAAATTGAGATTATTGAGAAATCCAAATTAAATACGAAAACCCAACCTCACTCCCATCGAAAGGTGGGCTTAGGTTACAGCCTAACTCCGAGAAAACTCACAATGTTCCGAAGTTTCGAGAGAAAGACTTTGATAAAGGTATGAATGTTTCTAATTCGATCGGGTATAGGTCAAAGAAAAGAAAAGGCAGCAATATTTTGGCATTTATTGATGCAAAAAATTCGAAACAAAAGCTACGCCTGTGTCAAAATCGCTTTACGCGCGTGACAAAATTAAAAAATCGTTACTTAAAGCGACGCGCGTGGGGCGATATCACTATAGTACAAAACAGAACACCGACCTCGACCGCAAAGTTCCACCGTACTGCTCTAGTGAACCAGAATAGCAACTGCGACTTTACCTTTCGGTTTTCGAATTGTATGTGCGTCGGGTCGACGGCGATGACACATTAGAAATTACAGTGTGACTACAACTTCGCGGCGCTGAAGTTGCCATTGCGGCATAGAATCATGTCTGCGTTGAAATCGGTTTTCTGTTTTAGCCTTATAAATGTATCCACTACTTAACATGTCTTCTAGTCAGCTGTCATAGAGTCGCATCGCTTCCCGCGCGCGTGTCGCGTTTACTATAATTCCACGTCGTCTTATCACGACTATTCAGGTAAAGTAAATGAAGTCGGTGAAGTACCTTTTCACCACAAATTAAGTGAAATAGAATTTTTCAACTGAACGTAAATATGTCTTATTCCATTAAAAAAATCTACCAACAGTCTGGGCGCAACTTTATTATTTTTGGGTAGAAGTCCGGAAAGTGATTAATTCTGAGATGCAGTGTAGGTTACTATGTGACTGAAAACCTAAAAAAAAGTTCGGGAAGCGGTTAGAAAGGGGTCGCGTTAGAATACTTACGCCACTGCCACATATAACATATGAATTACATAATTGGGTCATACTCCGGGACGCAGTCTAAGTCGTAGTATAATATCAGTTGTTACGTGATTAGGAGGTTTTTCGTGATTTGGTTTTGGCCATTACATGAAATCAGAAATGCGTTTGTAGGCGATTATATAAAAAGTCTGCGGAAGTGAAAAGCAATATGATATCTCATCAATCCTAAGAAACATGTCGAAATCCTTACGCCCTCTTAGAGTTGAATATCTAAAGATACTAAAATCAACTTTTTGACGATTATGTAGGAAGCCTTAGGAAGTTAAAATTAATGCGATCCCTCATTAGAACTAAGAAATATGTAAGAATTTGTGAAAACATATGCAACCCCCTTGCACCAACTTTGGGGTTGAATATCCAAAAATCATGAAATCAGTTTTTAAATATATATAAAGAAAGCCCGAGGAAGTGAAAACCAATCCGATGTCTTATACCTCCTAAGAGATATGGCGAAATTCGTGAAAACGTGTTCAACCCTTTTATTTTTAGGAGTTGAAAAAAGAAAAAAATTGAAAACGACTTTTAGGTGATTATTAATCAAGGCCGTGGAAGTAAAAAGTTATTCGATATCTAATCAGACCTGAGGGATACTGCTGAATTCGTGAAAATGTATACAACCCCTTTACACCATCTTGGGATCAAAATTCAAAAAATTCTGAAAACACTTTCTAGGGGTTTATATGAAGAATCCGTAGAATAAAAATTAATTCAATATTTGGAAAGACCTAAAAGATATAACGAAAATTGTGAAAATATATGCATTCCATTTTCATTGATAATTTTGTTTGCCCCCCTTTCGAACGCAAACTAATATTTTTATTTTTTTTTAATCAATATTACTTTTCTAGTTGATTTACATATATGTGCGTACCGAGTTTCAACGTTCTAGCATAAGCCGTTCTATAGTTAGGAAAAACATTCCCCACTCCCGTACCATACTACTCCTATAAAAACTTATATTTTTCCAACATCCTACTACTATAGTTCTATCTAAATACCAAGTTTCAGCTTTTGATGATTATAGGTTCTCGAGATATAAAAATCGAAACTTTTTCCTTTTCACCCTCACCCCAAATTTTTTTTTCTGCTAGGCGTCTATTAGGGCTACTTCTAGTAAAAATTCTAAGCATCTATCTTACACTGTTCTTGAGATATGAGACGTCCATGCTCCGCCGGCCCCTTAAAAAATTTTACTATCATCAAACTTTATTTGTCAATCTTAATACAGAAACCGAATTTTTATTTTTCTAATGCAATTGGTTCGTGAAATATCGTAATCTAAAGTTTTTCACCCCCACCTCCGTACGCCCCTGCCCCTGTTCTCCTTAGTATACCTACAGATCATTTATTTTTAATTTCGTGACATTAACCGTTTAGGAGATATGGATTTTAGAACGTCTCGATCTTGGCTTTCGAGCGTTTCGGTCGTATTATTATTCCCCCCACTCACACACCCCGTCAACCATATCGGCAATTTTTTGCAAATGAGTCCACTATCGATGCTCTATATAAATTCCATGTTTGAGCCTCCTATCCTAAGCGGTAACTGAGATCTAGAAACCAAAATTCTCCGTCTTAAACGCTTCCCCCACCTCCCCCCTCACACCCCCAACCCTCAAAAAGTGGTCACTTAAAGGGGTCTACCCAGTTTATTTAGAAAAAAAATTACAATTTAATAGTTCTTAGGGTTTGAGAGCTATAAGCCCTGAAATGATTTTGCTTTTTTGGTGGCTATTTGTCATGAAACGTGGGGAAAACAATTTTCAGGGTAGCAAATTTTTTTTTAAAAAAAAATCGATAAGAATACTTTATTATTAAAATAATAAAGTAAAATATATTGCAGTCACGATCAGCAGCAAACCAATCGTATGATACCCTGGATGAAATAATCATCAATGGCGCGACAGTCGAAATCGAGCCCTGGCTTCCTATCAGGTTTCTGGACAGTGTTGTTTCTTCCGGTGATGCGTTGTCAGCGCCTCGTCCAACCTCCGACTTGGAGAGCCAGTGCTATTTATTTATTACACCCCGGTAGGAAAAGGGTGGAACTTTTCAGCTAACTATGGCTTGTTGGAGTTAACTCAGCAATGCTGCGAGTCCAACTATGTCATACTTTTTGCGTACTTCTTGGGACACACTGGTGTTACTGGCCTTTCACGTTAACTCTATGGTTCCTCCTCCCTTTTCAACCGGGCTTAGGACAGGCTGTGGCGGAGTTCTCTAGATGAAATACTGAACTTCAATTTATATTGTAGTTGGTCTTAAAGTAGCTTGTCCTTCATTTAAGATTTTCGTTCGGTTGCTGCTCGAAAGTAAAAGTCAATACTTTCAGTAGTTTCATGTCACGAAAATCACCGAAAGTAAAATTTTCTTTTTTCTAGGACTTTTACATGTGAGAGGCTCATTTTACCTGGAATCATTTAAAAATTAATGTTGTACAAAATTTGAAATTCCTAGCTTGAAGCGTTCAAAAGTTATCCGAAAATATTGTTGAGCACGTGCCTGAAGGACTTTTTGTATGGGAGCTACCAGTAGAGTAAAAGAATTTCGCTAACTAGTGAACTCAAACTTCGCTTTCACCCAAAACTAATTTGTACAAAATTTCAGCCTCGTGGCGAAACGATTTCTCGAGTTATAGTGAGTTCCATAAATTGAGTTAAGACATTTTACAGGATTTTTGTATGGCAGCTACGCGAAGGACTCGTTTTCAGATTCATACCTCTAACTGAAACTATCTGTAAAGCAACGTATACAAATTTCAAAGTCGTAGCTTACGGCGTTCCGAAGTTATTGGCCAATACTCTTAAACACATGTCTTAAGGACTTCTTGTACTCGAAGGATTAGGACGGTCTTGCCTGTTGACGAATTTAGCTTTTCAAATTCGACCAAAAATCAAGATTCAGAATTTAAACATTGTAGGTCAAGGCTTTCTTGATTTATCGTTCATAGGGGCAGACAGACGGACAGACAACAAGCGTATTTGGGGTTTTTCGCCAACAAATAATAACAACAAATAACATATAATTTTTTTTCGTCCGAGGCTCCGTTCTATGCGCAACAAATTTTTGAGCTGGATTAAACTTATATTGCGCTCAGATTTCATCTAGAGTATAAAAATTGTAAGGTATAAGCTTGAATAAACGGATCGAAGAATCTACGTCCGCAATCACCAAGTTGGAACCTTATGGCATGAACCGTTCAGAAGATATGGATTTTTGAATTTGCCCCACTTTACTATGTCGACCATTGCAAATGGATCGACAAGCACTTCCAGAGTTATGAAAATTAAATTTTTTTGTCTAAAAGTTTTCTCTTAACTTCCACATCACACCCCATCTACCAAAAAGTGCGAACTAAAAAGAACCTACCAAATCTACCCACTAAACAAAATTTGTCTTTAAAGTGTTGTCAAGAGCAATGTCTTGTTATAACAGTTTATGCCGTCAAACATAGAAAATTCCTGTCCGAATTGAATTTTGGTTGGTGTCTAGGCTTAGCTTGAGTCGTTTAACAACAACTAACAAAGTCAAGAGAGTAGAGTTTGCAAAACTATTGCAATAGTTTAGAAAAAAGCTAGCCAATCCATCCAAATAGTCTGCTGAGTATTGAAACAGGTGGTTAGGGCATATACGTAATATTTTTGAGGAAATTGGATTAAATTTTATTTAAATATCAAAACAGGTGTTTATTCAAAATATGATAACAATACCAAGTTAATGTATTTGATTTTTATATAATGAATAATGAGGGTTTTCTGATGTCCTACATTGAATGAAATTTTTTAAATAATCAGCGAATCAGTTTCTAAATTCACGGTATTCTATTGTAATAATTTCAAATTATGCTCGAAAAGTGTAACTACGTGTCTTATAATTTTTTTAGGGAGCAATACACCGAATCTCCCGCTACAAGTTTTACATAAAATTAAACACAAAAAAATTCAGCTTTTTATTCAAAAAGTTCTGCATATATCGCTTGTTCGGAAAAAAAAAGGAAACATCCTTTTTAAGTACTTTCGTATGGTACCAATTCCAATGAATACCTAAATTTTATCTGCTTTGTGTATGCGCCTATTATTTACTGGCCTACAATTTAGTACGTGACTATTGTGTATCAAAATAAGTGTAACCACTTGTTTTAAGGACTTCTTTTTAAAAATATACCTATGTATTTTGAAAATCTTTGCTTGAGTCAACCATAATATTTTTATTTTTGTTAAGGCCTCTAACCACTTCGGTCTCCTACTCTTACCTGTCACCTCAAATTATAAGCTTATTTATTAGAAGGCTTGATAGAGAAAACCGAACTAACCACAATCCGAATTATTAGCAAAAATCCTCCTTACTTTTTCGTCTTAGCTGTGCAATCGGATGATTTTCTAAACGATTTCGACGGCGTCAAAATAAGAGGACACCGTATCTACCAACTATAGAAATTCAAAGCTCACACACATCATTTGACAAGGATATTTTTTTTTCTCTGCACCCATCTAAGCTTAACTTTTTTGTTAAGATAAATCCATTCAATGCTTGAGCTGTCTGCAAAGGGAGACGATACTCGACTGGCATGATAGCGATTCTAAGCCTTTGTGTATAACAAAGGTGAAAAATTTGGCTAAAAACGCCTATTGAAGCCATTGAGTATAACAAAGATGAAAAACGTTGACTGAAAAGATCTGTTGAAAATTGACCCGAAAGTGAACAGTTGTTTCATTATTGATTGTATTCTGATCGATTTTTCTGCTATAATGCCTAAGTACAATAATAACTCTAACTCGTACTTTTCGTATGTACATACATTCTTGACCCTCGTAAAAATAGTAACCGGGCTTTAAATTTCTAGCACGACATATACAAGTTGGAGCTATTATAGCTTCCATTTATGAAATTCTACCATAGTGTTTGTATTGTTGCGAGCTATAGGTTCGCCGGGAGTTTCAAGTAAAACACAATTCGTTTAAAATCAATACAAATAACAATGATTTATTATTCGCATTCAATAATCGCTCTACAGCAAAACACTGCCCGATTTCATATACTGCTTGATCACTGCTCAATCGCATCTACCAATCCAAATCGCTTTACAAGTACTGTCGCGTAGAACTTACCGTCGTCTCTCCGTAGTAAAGCTGTGTGTGGCTGCAAACTCTGTTGTGCTTACAAACTGCATGTGTTGAGTCGAAAGCTTTCTCGCATATTCGATGGAGTATGTAGAATGTTCATACAACCGATAACTTTGGAGAGTTTTCCACGCCTTTCTCATTGGGTATTGATTGCAATGTGGCCAATCGGAGGGTTTTCTCCGCTTTCTGGTTAGGTATTGGGAAGTTGTTATTTTTCTCACTGGAAACTGGTCGAGCGGGTTGTCTGCTTAGTATCAAGCAATATTGAAATAATCTTAGATAAGGCATCGGTAGCGCTACCTGTAAGCAGGTGAGAACGGCTCAGCCCGTTGGCAACCCGAAAAATTCTTTGACACTGTTACTGCGAAACTACTGAGCAGGGCCGCAAGCAGGGGTCAAAATGTTTGCCAATGCATGTCAAAGGTGTAAGTGCACAATTCAAGGCGTAGATACAGTTAATTTCAATTCGGAAAGTTAGGGGAGGACGGTAAATTCCCATGCTCTTCGAAAATCACGTCACTGTTTCTGAGGATAGTGATTTTAATGCAGAAATTAGTAAACATGTTATAGGCTTAAGAAGTTTCCTTTTACTGCCATTTTTGCACTTTGATATTTTCTTCAACCAATTTTAACGTACTCTATAAAATTTATAAAAGGTCTATTTTTCAACAAAGTGATGCATAGGCTAAGTCGTTACTGGTATACTCCTTGAATTACTCCCAGTAGTTTCCATACGAAAGTATTGAAAAATTTTGTGTTGGATTCCATGGCCGAGTAGAGAACGCGCCAGTTTAGCTTTTTGCGGAAACTAACACAATGCCATTAAAACAAGGAAAACGAGGAACATGGTTCTTCTTCTTCTAATTTTTCAACGAACTCTGCTTCTTAATCATGTGTCGAGCGAGATATTTTTTGGTGTTCAAGGATTGACGCATGTAACACATGCTCTTTTATCGTTCAACGCGCTTCCTGAATGTGTCTCTCACTATTGTAACAAACAATAGCATGAGCCGTTAACCGTTTAAGCGGTGAATGGAATTTCGGTCGATATATACTTATGCACTGCTGCGGCTGCTTTTCAACGAACTTAGGCAACTACCATCATTACTTCATGTCAGCGAAAAGTTTTGTCTATTTGTACGTGTATCACAAAGAAAATTGGATTGTTCGGATCTACTACCCCTAAAACTTAAAAATAGAAAATTTAAGGAAACAGTCTTTTTCAATTTTTTAAGTAAATTCAATTTAAATTAAATTTGAATAGCACCCATGGACGAGTCGTCAAACTTCGATTTGACGATTCGTCCTGGCTTTGACCAGGACTTAAAAAAAAATTACAAACATTTTTCCGCCAAACCACCCCTTATCCACCCCCTGCTAACAAAGAAATCGACAGAAAATGATTCCACAAAAGAAGTGGAGTATGTACCTGTGGTCCTTGTATGCCTGTCGCACTGATCCTAATCCTTTCGGTCCCGCTGACTTCCCCGATCGCATATATCGCTAGCGAAAGTTCTGCTAATTGAAAAATCAATAGAAGCAGACGGAGAAAAATAGTGAGTGGGTAGGAAAAAAGGCAACTTTTCCTGTCAATTTCCTTTTTTTTCTATACCCGGGGTTTTCCTTTTCGACTCGCACATAGCGAAAAAAATTTCCCAATTTGATTTTTTCTTATAGTCGCCGGGCAAGTTTTCCTAGGGTTTTTTTTTTGGTGTGCGCTTCGGAAGCCACCCAACCACCCACTCCAGTCCGTACCGAACCGAGCGACCTCGTACAAGGATGTGCATCGCCCGCTTTACGCCTGCTACCACCCACAAGGCTAACACCTCGGCAGCGTCGTGCTGCAAAACAGCAGTCAGTTCACAGTGCGAAACTTGAACAGTTTGTGGCGCCGCGTAGCAGAGCCACTGGGCACATACAGAGCTACCAGTGGCGTGTACAATTCGTTTTACTTTTTGCAATTTTCGCGGAGCTTTTTTCTGCACTTTTGTTTCGTGTTTTTCCGCCACTCGCTGAACGACCGGGTGGGTGAAGGGTGGAATCTTTTATTTTTATTTTTTTTTTTGGGTTTTATTTTCCTTTTTTTCCACCACTATTTTCCTTTATTTCGCTTCACTTTTTTTGCAGTTTTATTGCTGTTGCTTCGCCGTTCAAGGGTTTTACTGCCGTTTGCAATTCCGAACAGAATTGAGGATATGCTGGCGTGCATTAAAGTTTATAGGTGGCGCCTTGTGACAGAATCCGTATGAGACTTCGAGTTGATTGGCATGACGAAGCCAAAGAAAAATTTGGGACGGATGGAGAGGAAACTCTTTGACATTTCATTGTGATAAAAAGACTTTAGTTCAGTTTTAATTCAATTATTGTTCCGACTTTTAAGTTGTTACCACGCTTCCATAAATTGAATCTAAAGAAAATTAATTTAATTCACTCCCAATTTTTGTTTCAGTGGCTCTCAATAGCTTTAAGCTTGAAACTTGCCATTTAATGCAATTACCAAGGCTAAGTCGTTACTGGCAAGCTCCTTGAATTACTTCCAGTAGTTTCCATACGAAAGTATTGAAAAATTTGGTGTTGGATTCCATGGCCGAGTAGAGAACGCGCTAGTTTAGCTTTTTGCGGAAACTAAAACAATGCCATTAAAGCAAAGAAAACGAAGAACATGGTTCTTCTTCGAGTAGTTCCGTATCTACCATAAAAAAGTTCTTAAATAATTGGTAATCAAATTTGTCCAAGTTAAAAACATTAATAAATTTCAGAACAATAAGGATGAAAGTTACTCATAACGCGAGAAAATCCTATTCTCTTTTTTAACCAGCCGGGACTTAGCGGGCTACCCTTTAATGTCACAGTAGTTAGACACAGTCGTAGTCGATATTGGGAGGAATCAAAAGGAGATTCAAGGAGTTGTCAAATGGTGACTTAGGAAGTGACGGTGAACGATGTTGTTAAAACACTTAAGATCAATCTCATCAGGGAATACAGGTGGTGTTAATGCATTCCACAGTCCTGCCATTCAAAGTACTTGTCTATACTGACAAGGTGGACATAAGCTTGGTGCCTGAGCATCAAGTCTAGGGTTACGAGAAATAACGTAAGGTCAACGTAGATAGGAAGAGCCTCGACAGCGCTGCGATGCTCAAGGAAATATATCACAATGGCCGCATTTAAAATTTGTCGAAACACAGAACGTCAAATACAATCAAGCAGTATTAGATATGATTTGGGTGCTCCAGCCCATATTAGTGAATTGTATTGAAGACGCGAACAGTAAGGCCTTATACCTAAATGGCAGCTGTAGAATCAGCTTCTTAAAATGTAAATAGCCCGTGATTATGCAGCCGACTTGCAGTCGAGTGGTGGAGTAGAAAATTTTATAAAATGAGATCTCTGTTTGAAAAAGAATCGAATATTTTTTGGTCCGTCGAGCCGGTTTTGAACCAGCGACTGCTTTTATCTTATTTTTGATAACAGAATTTGATACGTCTTAAAAAATTTTGCATTCATATCGTGCCTTAACGAAAAATTCTCTGTTTTCTGGCGAAGTACTGGAACATAACTAGCAATCATGGGCACCCATATGGGGGGGTAAGAGGGAGCACCCTCCCCTGAATTTGACCATCGTAAAAAGTTGAGAAAATTGCATTTTGTGAACCAAATGTTGTTGCATCTATTTTTACCATTCACTGTAAAACGATTGTTCACTTCTTTCAAGCCTCGACTTTCTTTAGTTCTTAGTAATGACACTAAAATTAAACTCAAATCAAGGTATAGTTATAGATAATTAGCCCTTTTACGAAATTGACCTTGGCCGTACACCTAAGAAGAATCAGATCAGGCACGACACTGCAGACTGCAGAATTGAACGACCAAGTGTGTGTTTTACGAGATTTTCCGTTCGGATTTTCGTATTGTTAAATTAAAGTAAAGGAAGGAAATGCTCATGAGTCCTTCAAGCTACCATACAAAAATCCTGCAAAATATCGTCACCCAATACACGGAACTCACTATAACTCAAGAAATCGTTCAACCACGAAATTAAAATTTTGTAGAAATTAGTTTAAAGAGAAAATGAAGTTTTAGTTCATTATTCAGTAAAATTCCGTCACATCTTCAGGTAGTTCCCATACGAAAAGTCCTTGAAACAAGTGTTCAAGAATATTAGCTTTAACTTTCGAACGGTTTAAGCTACGACTTTGAAATTTTGTGTGTTGATTTTATAATAGTTGGACTTAAATGCGTGTTTATGAAGAAAATACCATTAGTCTGCAAAATCGGAAGGGTTCCGCTGACTAGTGAGATCGAGCTCCGTCCGGTAGCTTCCATACAAAAAATTCTTAAGACACGTGTTCAACAATACTTTCCGATCACTTTTGAACGCTTCAACCTAGGAATTTGAAATTTTGTATACATTCATTAAATTAAACAAATTTTTTTTTCAATGACTTTCATATGGGAGGTCCAGGCAGGACTCACTCGATTTCTAGCATATTTATCATTGTCCTTGGAACCATTTAAAAATTAATGTGTACAAAATTTCAAATTTCTATCTTGAAGCGTTCAAAAGTTATCAGAAAATATTGTTGAAGACTTGTCTTGAATAGGAATAAAAGGATTAGTAAGATCGAACTTCATTTTCACTCAAAACTAATTTGTTAAAATGGCAAATTCATGGCTAAACGATTACTTGAGTTATTGTGAGTTCCGTAAATTAAGTGAAAACATTTTAACAGGATATTTGTATGGTAGCTACACGAAGGACTAATGGCATTTTCTTCAAAATCACAGATTTAGCTTCAACTATTGGAAAATTAACACATACAAAATTTAAAAGTCGTAGCTTAAACTGTTTTAAAGTTATCGACCAATACACTTGATCACGTATTTTATAGACTTTTTGTATGGGAGCTACTCAAAGGAGTAAAGGAATTTTATTAACTGAGTGAACTCAAACTTAATTTTTTCACAAATCTTATCTTTAATTTCTAAAAAATTTCAACTTGTTTATTGAGCGATTTCTCGAGTTATAGCGAGTTCCGTGAATTGAGGGAGGATATTCTTACAGGATTTTTGTACGATAGCTACTAGAAGGACTCATGGGCACTTTTTCTTATTCATACCTTAAACTGAAAGTATTGTAAAAAAAATGTGTACAAAATTTCAAAGTCGTGGTTTAAGGCGCTCCGAAGTTATTGGCCAATATTCTTGAATACGTGTTTTAAGGACTTTTTGTATGGCACTCCCGAAGGAGTAGGGCGATTTTGTCCATTAACAAACTTAGCCTTACAAATTCCATCATACATCCAGATTCAAAAGTTCAAGATGCTAGGTCAAGGCGTTCTTGAGTTATCGTGTGCACGGACAGACAGACAGACGGATAGACGGACGTCAACGAATTTGGAATTCTTGGCAACAAATAAACAAAGAATAATATATAACCTTTTTTTCGTCCGAGGGTCGGTTGCTTGCGTTACAAACTTTTGGGCTGGATTAAACTAATAATACTCTCAGATTCCATCTAGAGTATTGAAATTCCTATCTAAAAGCATTCAGAAGTTATAGGACAATACTCATGGACATGTGTTTTAAATACTTTTGTATGAAGAAAATTATGACTTCCTAGCTGGAGAATTTGTTTAATTATATTGCCTTTCGAATAATGAATGGATACATTTTTCACGGCAGTTTATGTAGCAGCTATTCGAAGGACGAACTCGATTTATTTTATACTAATTCCTTTCAGCCATTGAAATATCAAGTTGTCCAAAATTTTGAATTCTACGCTCACTATAGGCACCATACAAAGCCCTAGAAATCCTGCAGCTTGACAGACCTGCCCACATAGAGTTGGCCGCCTCTTTAGAACTTTTACCGATTAGCGCTTTGATGCCGCATATCGGTGGACTAACCTCCTCCTCAACCTTTCCATTTGATACCGATCCCGCTCTCGCCAACTCATCCGCTTTTTCGTTCCCTATTATATTACTAAGTCCGGGCACCCAGCAAATCAGTACTCTGTTCTGACTACAAAGTAACCTTCAGCACTTCTCGACAGCGCTTTACTAGCTGGGATTTAATAGTCACCGATTCCAGCGCCTTGATGGCCGCCAGGCCGCCGCCACTGTACCTTACATTCAATTGTATGGAAGACAAAATGTAACAGCCAATTTACATACAGTGGTTATACTCTAGCTGGACTCAATAGAGTGTATTTAATATACATGCAAACAGTTTGATATCCACTCGTCGAATACAACTCATAACACCAATTCGTTAATGGGCGAAATGCTTTAGCTCTCGTACAAAAGTCTTTGAAAAATTTGTGCATTGATTTGATGAATCGGATATTAAGTCAAAATATAATGCAGCTTCGAAGTCAAAATTTTACATGTTGTCCTTAAGCTCAATTTTGTAACTGAGCTAAATCACATCTACGAAAACGTTCATGCGAAATTCCTTATAATCCTTGAACGATTACGAGAGGTTTAGTTATGTTCGAAATGTATTAAACTTTTGCACAATATACATAAATATAAAGAATTTCACTTTTGGCAACTATAAGAATAAAAAAAGCTACTCCTTAACTGCCATTCAAATGTCTCTAAAAAATATGGTTAAAAAGAGATGTTTGATATGATGAACGAACTATGAATATAGCGATCTACCCTTGAGGTAGCTCCCATATAATTAACTGAATTATTTATATCATGTGGTTTCGGAACAACTCGAAAATCTAGGAATTAAGAACGTTGTGCTTTAAAATTTTTTCCTGTACAAAAAAATTGACCTTGTTTTCTCCGAGACTCGTGAGTGGGTATCTTGAGATTTAAAATTTTACCTATGGTGTTTCATTTAACGGCGACATATAGCTATTTTGCACTCCCTTATTCTCACGTCTTATTCGTATAAAATATGGCAACCTCTTCCCACCCTCTGACTGCTATATGTTTTTCTTACGATATTTTAGTTTCTGTTAAAGAAAAGACATAAATAAATCTTTCCAGACGTGGTGATGCAAACAGTTCCTCGCAAATCTATTTCGCATAGTTTGGGTTGGTATTTATTAGGGTTTGGGGCACCAAGTCTAGATGATGTTAAAGGCATCAGGTGACCATAATCCGGTCCTGCATTTTACTATTCGCAAAATTAGCAAACAGAAATTATTTCCTAAATACCTTAAGCTATCTTACCACAAATAAAATTCTTAGTTCACATTTTTTAAATAAATTCTCTACACTAAATATTTTTAAAAAAAAAATCAATAACAATTAATTTAAAACAATTTCCAGCAATGCGGTCAACATTCAAAAGACATAGACTACAGTGGTTGGCCGGCACCTCGAAATCACATGTCTATGAAACAAGGATATGAGGTACTATATGAACTTCTTTGAATACTGGCCAAAAATTATTGGAAAAAAACGACTATTTTTTACTTCTTAGCTCAAATTGTTATTTCTAGTTTCAGTTTATGTTTTCGTTTAGTAACTGTTGCATGTTCTACTTCCTACTATGATTTCTTGCTGAGTAGAAATAGTTTGTTGCCATATGACTTCTATTTTCATTTTAATTATTTCCTTTTCGAAACAAGATTTCTAGTGAAAGAACCAGCTTAAAATATTTATCATTTTATTTTCAGGCTAAAATGAATGACCATCATAATAATATTCAAAAAGGTAAGTTTGTTCTTAATACTGTCCTGTAATTCAATCTTAAAAAACATTTCAATATCAAAAAATATTTAAATTTTTTTTAATGAACGCTGGAGTTCTATTTCCACTTACAATTCTTAATATTTCTCTAATCTAATTTGTTTTTACGCGCCCTATTCAATAAGAATACGTTCAAAAACTCATAGATCAACTTTTAAGAGCAGCAATTTGCCTTAAAATCGCATTAGGATAACATTCAATTGTTTTTATACTTGGCGATTTTTCGTTCTTTCATTTACTACACATTCGCTGTAAGAACTTTAAGCTCCGTCGCTTTCTAGTAAAACTGATCATCGTCTCGCTCGTTGTTCACTGACTTCTAACAATTTCGGTGATGTATGTAGAACATGCGGTAAGTGTATAGAGCTTTCTACGCTACTGTATTTGGATATTGCAAGATTGTAGTTTTCTCTGAAAACTACTGAATTGACAAGTTGCCAGGGTATGCATGTAACAATATGTTACATTTTCATCATTTTCATGAAATTCAGTTTATTCAATTATAGCAAATAATAACATTTGAGCGGCATCCCTTTTTCGTTTAATTACGCCTGCCGAATGTTACAATTTATGATTTTGTTAGCTTGTTCTGTAATTTTATGATACTTCTACAAATCATTGGCTGATCCTGGAAATAAAACTAGTTTTGGCGGTGCACATATTTCCTCCTTAAAAATATTAAATTACAAATAAAATGGCCTAGCTACTTTTGAAATACCCACCTAGTTTGTAGCAATATTTTGTACGAGGTGGGTATACCGAAACAAACATTTTTTAATGAAGGCAAGGGAGGTTGAAAGTAGGGTGGATCACGTCTCATACTCAAACCCTCTTCTTGATATGTCCTTGAAATGTAGAACAACTATTACGAAATAACTTTAAATTTACAGCAACCAGACCCAACGTCGTCCCGGCTACCAAATAAATGCATCTTTTTAGTCATTTAATTCCAGTTTTATCAGAGCTTAGTCGGGCCGACGTGTAAACAACGTTTTAGTTATAAAGTCCTAACTGAGTTTTATTATAGCTCAGTTGTAACTTTTTGGTCGATCATATGACTATATAGGGTTGATATAGAAAAGGTGCGTCTATATAAATATTGTAAATAATTTGTAGGTGGAAATAATTAATAATGAGAAGGAAATAAAATGGAAGTATGTAGTAGTTATTAAAATTGTTCATAGGTATGAAAATTTTCAGATAGAAACTATAATTACAAAGTTATTCAAGCGACTTTTTGGCCAGTTTAGCTTTTGGGAGCCATTCGATTAAAAATGTGATTAAAAGTTACAAATTACTATAATACTTGTATGACTTCTTGGTCAAGATTCTAACTCTTAATTATTTCAGTAACGTAATGCTAAGAAACAGGTCTTAGAAGGTTTCTGGGTCGACTAGTTGGTCAGGCATCTTAAAAATACATTTACATGTAAAGTCTATATTATTCCAATAGAACAAATGTTGGATCTGAGTTAGCTCACGGTCGCTACATAGTTATACCGACGTCGAAACGACCGCAATATTATTCCCCAAAGTAGTCGACACAACGTCGTCTTGACGTCGGAGGGTCGTTGCTGTTGACCAACGATTTCATATTGTCGACAAGACTGAATCGCGTTGCTTGGGAGAGCCGGTATTGAAGTGAGAGGAAAGAGAGTAAGACATTTTAATTTGTATACGCTCAGAACAGCAGATGAAGATAGAGCGTTGAGAGAAAAAAGCAGCATCACAAAAATTATGACCCACATTTGACAAAACTTTGTAAGACTCCTTGGGAATAAGACCTAATTTTTTGGATGTGTGAGTAAAAAGGAGCAAGTATGGAGGATAAAAAAAAACGTTTGTATTTACATAGCTGAAAAAAAACGTTTATATTTCCATAGCTGAAAACTTATGATAAAAAGCTAAAAATCTGTAATTCAATAGAACTGTAACAGTGCCATATTTAAAACATTAAGTATTTTGAAAATTGTACTCGTAGTGGAGTGTTTTGGGAGTGGTATCTGCGTAAATATTTTAGTTGCATCCCTGACAGTAACCTGAAATATAATAAAATTCTTAACGCTTCTAAAAATGCTTTTGTGTATTGTTTTGCTTAAAATGGTAAATTTTAAGTCGCCTTTGTAGTACTGCATAAGGAAAAGTTTTGTCCGCAGTCTTATTGCTGAAAAAAGAAAATTGTTTTTTCTTTGCCTCCTTTGCAATGTAAATTAATAATAATTTGTTGGTGGTTCAACAAATACTGGGTAATAGAACAATAGCCAGATCTTAATTTTACTTCATTGAAAAAAAGAATTAGCTAAGTGAAAAAAAGTTTTAATTAAATGTGGATAACTTCGAAACTAATTAAGCTAGCGCAATAACCTTATATTCAATTTAGAGATGACAAAAGATGTTTTTATAATAGGTGTGTTTTTTTGCGCACTTATCCAGAACAGATTAGGTTAGAAAATTTATATACAAAATAACAACAACGATAGACGATTCTTTATAACTTTTTTCAATAGATAGTAGGCTAGATTAGAGAATTTATCGCGAATAGTTCCCCCAGTGAGCTTACTGGGTTTACTATTCCGGTTAAAATCCATATTCTCGCCTACTATCTACAGGGAAAAGGAATAGAAAATAACAAAAACAGCAATATTCTTGTTGTTTTCAATGTAAATTTTAATCACTAATCTAATCTGGATAAATGCGCAAAAAAACACACCTAATATCGCGAAAAAATGTAGTCACCTTTACCGTTTTTTAGGTAAACTACCAAATTATTAAAAAAAAAATTATTTCATGTATCACTTACAGCATATGTTAGAAAGTTGAAACTTAGCACAACCTATACAGGGTGCGCCATCTTTTATGTCGGCATGTAAACATTGAATAACTTTGACATTTTTCTACAGATTGACTTGATTGGACAAGTTTTGGAAACGTCAATACAGAAGAGTATTGCCGACAGACCGTCCACGTCGCTTGGAAACGGCCAAACAGTCGCTCGAATGGTTGACACTGAACCTGATTTTTGGAAGCCCATTTCACACTCTTTGGCGGCGTTAATAAGCACAATTGCCGCATTTGGGGAACGGAGAATCCACACGAGATCCATTAAACGCCATTGCATGATCAAAAAGTGACTGTTTGGGCCGGCGATTGCGCCAAAACCATTATTGGGCCATTTTTTTCCGACAAAACGAAACAGTCGACGGAAAACGATATCGGTGGATGTTAGCTCATTATGTCTGCCCGCAAATGCGTGAAAAAGGTCTGGATGGTTACTGGTTTCAACAAGACGGTGCGCCATGGTGGCATGAAAAAACCAGTAACCATCCAGATCTTTTTCACTGCAAATGAAACAATTCAGTTTCTGAAACGAAAATTCCCAGGACGTCTGATGTCGAAAAGAGGCGACATTGACTGGCCACCGAGATCTCCAGATTGGACTCCTCCGGACTTCCTTTTATGGGGTTATTTGAAAAGCAAAGTGTACGCCAGCAAGCCTCAGACCATTGACGAGCTCAAAGCAAACATTCTGGCCGAAATCATCGCTATACTGCCCGAGATGCTCGAAAAAGTAATGGAAAACGCAGCAAAAAGGGCTGCTGTGGCAGCCACTGGATTGATGTTCTATTCAAAAACTAATCCAAATAAATTCTAAAGGACCAAATTGAATAAAAATACCTCACATATAAAAATCAGTTGTTTTGTTTTCAAAGTTATTCTATGTTTACATACCGATATAAAAGATGGCGCACCCTGTATTACTTTATTATTTTAATAATAAAGTATTGTTATCGATTTTTAAAAAAAAAAAATTTGCTACCCTGAGAATTTTTTTTTATACGTTTCTTGACTAATAAGCACCAAAAAAGCAAAAATAATTTTCAGTCCGTCTGTGCGCCGTCCGCCGTCCGCCGTACGCAAAACGTTTGAAAGCTTATAACTCTCAAACTCTTTGAGCTATTAAGTTGAATTTTTTTTTGTTGGTAGACCGAGCAGACCCCTTTAAGTGGACACCTTTTGAGTGGTGTGGGTGTGAGGGGGGAGGTGGGGGAAGCGTTTTAGATGGAAAATTTTGGTTTTTAGATCTCAGTAATCACTTAAGCTAGGAGGCTGAAACTTGGAATTTATATAGAGCATTGATAGTGGACCCATTTGCAAAAAATAATTATGTTATAGGTAAAGGGGTGTGGGAGTGGGGGGAATAATAATGCGTCCGAAACGCTCAAAAGCCGAGATTGAGACATTCTAAAAGCCATATCTCCTAATCGGTTAATGTTGCGAAATTAAAACTTAATGAACATCTGTGGGTATACTAGGAGAATAGATCGGAAACAAATTTTTTAGTTGGGTCAGTGGCGTACGGAGGTGGGGGTGAAAAACTTTAGATTACGATATCTTACGAACCAATTGCACTAGAAAAACGATATTCGGTTTCTGTATTAAGGTTGACAAATAAAGTTTGCTGAAAGTAAAAATTTTTAAGGGGGAGGTGGAGTATGGAAGTGGAGGGGATAAGAATTTTTTTAAAAAATCACGTCTCATATCTCAAGAACAATGTACGATAGATGTTTAGAATTTTTACCAGAAATAGGCCGAATAGACCCCTAGCAGGAAAAAAAATTTTGAGGGTGAGGGTGTAGAGGGTGAGGCTGGGGGAGGGTGAAAAGGAAAAAGTTCCGATTCTTATATCTCGAGAACCTAAAATGACATCAAGCTGAAACTTGGTATTTAGATAGAACTATAGTAGTGCCATGTTGGAAAAATATAATTTTTTATAGGGATACTATGGTACGGGGGTGGGGGGTGTTTTTCCTAACTATAGAACGGCTTATACTAAAAAGTTGAAACTCAGTATGCATATGTAAGTCAACTACAAAAGTAATTTTGATTAAAAAACAAATCAAATTTCCATTGGCGTACAGAAGGGGGGCAAAAAAAATTATCAGTGGAAATGGAATGCATATATTTTCACGATTTTCGTCATTTCTAGTAGGTCTTTTCAAATATTGAATTTATTTTTATTCCACGTATTCTTCATATAAATACCTAGAAAGTGTTTTCAGGATTTTTTGAAATTCGACCCCCACGATGGTGTAAAGGGGTTGTATACATTTTCACGAATTCAGCCGTATCTCTCCGGTCTGATTAGATATCGAATATATTTTTACTTCTACGGGCTTGTTTAATAATCACCTAAAACACGTTTTCAAATTTTTTCCTTTTTCAACCCCTAAGAGTGTATAAACGGGTTGAACACGCTTTCACGAATTTGGTCATATCTCTTAGGAGTGATAAGACATGGGATTGGTTTTTACTTCCTCGGGCTTTCTTTACATATATCTAAAAACCCATTTCAGGATTTTTTAATATTCAACCCCTAACTAAGTGGGTACAAGGGGGTTGCATATGTTTTCACAAATGCCTACATATTTCTTGGTTCTAATGAGATATCAAATTCATTTTTACTCCTACATAATCGTCAAAAGTTGATTTCAGTGTTTTTAGATATTCAACTCCAATAGGACGTAAGGCTTTCGACATATTTCTGACGATTGATAAGATATCAGATTGGTTTTCACTTCCACAGACTTTTTATATTATCAACTACAAATGCATTTCCGATTTCATGAAACGGCCCAAAACCAAATCACGAAAAATCTCCTAATCACGTAACAACTGATATTATACTACGACTTAGACCTCGTCCCGGAGTATGACCCAATTATGTAATTCATATGTTATATGTGGCAGCGGCGTAAGTATTCTAGCGCAACCTCATTCTACTACCCCCGCTTTCTGAACTTTTTTCTGAGTTTTCAGTCACATAGTAACCTACACCGCGTCTCAGAATTGAACGCATTCCAAACTTCTACCGAAAAAATAATAAAGTTGACTGTTGGCAGATTTTCAATATATATTATTATTGAAATTTTTTTAAGAAATTTGCGATTTAGATGTGAAAAGTGATGAGGTTGAACACAAATGAAATGTAAATAGCTCAGTAGATTTGAATTTGGAATTAAAATTAAACAAGAAACAATAAAAATAAATAATAAATAATATAAAATAAACTGCAGAATGGCTATTACCTGGGATACCATAGGAAACTCAGATGCAAAAATCCCAAATTGTTATCATTGTGACTTCCAGAGAAAGATAAAAAGTGTCAACTTGAATTCTTGTAAAAAATTCGATGGGATCCACAATATCTGATACACATTAAAATAATCAGATTGATGCAGCCTTGTGCCCATCTCTATCATCGGACTTATGTAAGTATATCTGTAGAATACAAATGTCCGAAAAATTTGCAAACAGTTGGCAGATTTCTTTGTTAATCATTTTGTTTAGACAATCGCAATCGAACATAAAGAACAATAGAAATTACTTCAGGTCATTTATGACCAGTCCGAAGCTGTCTAGTTTCTATTTGGCACCTCAAGACACTCATTTAATAGAAATTAAAATAAAAACAATGATGTCTTTTATTGGACACGTTTCTTTACAATGTTTTAAAATATTAACTCTATATGCTAATAGCGAACTTTTATTCAAACTTCATCAACAAAAGTCACAAGATTAAATCCTGTCTAATATCTCAATTTAGTAGATAATAAATGGAGAGAGAAGAAAAAAAAGCGGGAAATTACAATTTTAATAACTTTATAATTAATTAAATCCAAGAAGCATTTTCCATGAACTCGTGCTAGAAACAGGTGGCCGTACTCCTTACCGGGAGTTACCGCTTCGTAAAATGGCCATTTTTAGAAGTTTATGGTACGCTATCGCCGCTATCATGTTGGCGGCTGGAGCCACCGCATAAAACCAACATATCGAGGCATACAACAACATAAGAGAGTGGCAGGTAAAGGTAAAGAATGGCAATCAGCAGGAGAAGCATCTTTCACCGTGGGATACTCGATCCGAAACAGCACCACACATGATTATTATGGTCTTATGAACAACAAACGTACAAGATAACAACTATGGACATGTGCGCGCCTACAAAGCTACAACAGCAAAAAGAGACTAATTCAAAAAAAAAAGTGGAAAAAGGTAAAAAAAAAATTCCAAAGAAAACACCGAAAGTGGATTAACAAGTGCCCGTTCGACTTAAGCACATGCGACAAAGGCTTATCATCGACAGGTTTTTTTTTAATGTTAAGTGTATAAATTTTTCTTATGGCGCTAAGCGTAAATGACAAGAAAATCGATACATAAAACATAACAGAGCATGTTATTTTTCCGCGTAAACCATTTTCTAATATAATTTATGTGGACCACATGTGTATCTAGATACGATATACTCGTATGTACATAAGTGCCTACCTGTAAACTAGAAACGCTTTTAATAGGAGCAGCAGCCTATGTAATTAAGCAATTTCAATGTTCCAATGTTGAACATAAAAAACGATGTTGTTCTAGTACGTATTATCTCGATGGTGCAGCGCACAAATGTTGCAAAACTCTATTCATTTTGAAACTGATGATCGATTTTTGCCATATTTTTGACATCATTATCAGACCTTACGTTCAAAATCTGAAATCCACTTGCTGCTCGTATGTCTTTTCGACCGCCTAAATTATTGTTTTTCTAATACTCTTTGTATTTCACTGTATGCCATACTGTCAAATATTTGACTAAAACAATATGATCAAAAATTCTGTCAAATTTTTCCCGTCAAAATGTATTTTGTGTGTGTAAGCAAATAAAATAATTTGGCAAACAAAAATTTGACAATTACACTATCTGGCAGCATTTGCCAGGGAATATAACCAAATGACGTCGTAGAGTACAGTGAAATACTAGCTTAACTGATAAAAATTGTTATTCAACCGTTTGCTAGCGAGTAAAGTTTTATTTTATCCCTTAGCATAACTTCAGAATGCGTCAAGAATTTTCCACACATTCAATTTCCAAGAAATAACATGAAAAAAGTGAGTCCTTTGTGAAGCCGCCATACAAAAGTCCTTGAAAATTTTTTACATTCATCTTCCTACTGCGGTAAGTTTTCATGAATGTTGAAAAAATATAAAGGTTAAATTTTAAAGGAATTCGTCTGTCTTGAGCTCTTTCATTCCATCGGTTAGCTCATCTAGGAAAGTCCTTAAAATACGTGTTCAACGGATTTTGGGTCGTCAATTTCAGAACACTTCAAGCTAGGAATTTGATTTTTTGTACACATTTATTTCGCAATGATTTCGCGTAATCAAATGAATATGTTTAAAATGGAGTGAATGTTTCTTGTAGACGCCATACAAAATTCCTCGGGAAAATAGGGCATTTTTCAAATAAAACAAACTATGAAATGGTAGAATCAGGAAGATGGAGTTTTACTTCATGGCACTTCTACAGGTATCTCCGATACACAAGGCGGTGTTCACGAATATTTGGAAATAAGTTCAGAACGTTGAAAAAACAATTTTTTCGTGTAAAATACTGTTTTACTTTATTATTTTAATAATAAAGTATTCTTAATGTAAGGAATTTGAATTTGAATAAATTTTAATTTTGCAAAGATTAATTTTCTAAGCGAACCTCCCTTTAAACGCCATACAAAAGTCCTGACGAAATATGTATTGAAGAAACGTTGAGCTACAAAGTAGAGATTCGAAAAAAATGTGAAAAAGTTCAATAGTTCATCTAGTTTTTATTATTTTTGAAAAGGATTACTCGAGAAAGTGTGCAAGTTATGTAAAAATATGGTATTTTATAGCTTTGAAATAAGTCGAAAAGCATGAAGTAGGGATTAAATGTTCTGGAAGATTTTAATATTTAATTGAACCATACTCCGCGGGCTGTAAAAAAAATATTAAGGTGAACATTTTAGTCCTTTTGTAATAACTTTTGTTGTGTTCTGACT
Source organism: Beris morrisii (assembly GCA_951812415.1). Classification (NCBI taxonomy): domain Eukaryota; kingdom Metazoa; phylum Arthropoda; class Insecta; order Diptera; family Stratiomyidae; genus Beris; species Beris morrisii. The sequence continues at coordinate 111,550,232 of OX638312.1, read as the reverse complement.
TTAGATGTATCCCGAATTTGACAGAAAAATCATAAAGTCGCGCCCAGATTACTGGCATATGTTTTCCAGTCTTGCTAAATTTTCCCTGATTTTTTTTAGATTACCTAGGCGATTCACTTATCATCCACCTACATGATTCTCTCATGAATAACAAAAATGAATGGTTAATGATTGACTTCATAAATGAATTCTCCTGTGAACATATGTATCCATACCTAGGTGAAATCATTTGCGATACTTTTCATTAGGCGATTGGCTGACGTAACTGTGATGTGTTGGGCTAAACTAAAAAAGAAGATACATCCAATCAAAGAAAATGCATATCATCGTAATGAAAAAAACATGCCAACGTTTGGGTGCCAGGTTACTATGCGATTGACAACATAAAAAATAACGTTTCAGGTTAAAGTAACAAACAATTCGATCAAACCTAAACGATATATGTATATGTCAGAATTTGTTAAAACATACGCAATTATTTTAGACCCTCTTAGGGGTTGAATATCGCAAAATCCTGAAATTAATTTTTAGATCGTTACAGACAAAGAACATAGAAGTAAAAGACAATTCGATCTCACTAAACCTAAAATATTTATCGGAATTCGTGAAAATTTGTACAATATCTTACACGTCCTAGAGGGTAGATTTTTTTTCCCGATTGTATTTAAAGACGTTAGAATTTAAATACTTTAGAATTTAAAGACTTTAGAAGTAAATGCGATTTCAAAATCTCATTAGACCTAAGAAATATATCGGAATTCGTGAAAATGTACACAACCACCTTACACCCCCTTAGGGGTTGGAAATCGAGAAATTTGAAAAAAAAATTCTAGGTGCTTGTATAGACAGCCCACAAAAGTAAAATTAATTTGAAAACTCGACATGGCTAAAGGATCTATCGAAATTCGTGAAAATGTGAAAAACACTCTTCTCACGAACAAATTTTTTAATCCACCTCAGTACAGCAATGAAAATTCTACCTTTTTTGCTTTTATTACTCCAGTGGTACTTCTACATATAAGTACCAAGTTTCAACTTTCTAGCGTAAGCCGTTTCTGAGATAGTTACCCTTATCAAAAGTTTTATTTTTCTCAGATGCCTCTCTAATAATTCTATATTGTCATTAATTTGTCATTATTTGCTTTTCCACCCCTTCCACCATTAAGGCACCTACGGTGGACAGACGGACATTTTTTACTAGTTCTGAAACGTGAAAATACAAAATTCCACGTTAGCTATTTTTTTTTTAAATTTCAGGTTAATCACAATACTTTATTATTAAAAGTTAATAAAATAGAAAGTTGTATCCAGACTGTTTGCAAATTTTCAGTTGCTTATTTTTTTAATAGGGGATTAAATATCGATTAATATGAAAAGATTTTAAAACCGAATTTTAGGCGATTTATAGAAGCCTGTTAAAGTATAAAACAGTTCGATATATCATCAAACCTAAGAGTATACAAAGTCTTGCATAGCCTTGGCGGTTGAATAACAAAACTAATTTTTAAGGATTTTAAGGATTATATTATATACTTATAAAGCTCATGGAAGTAAAATTGAATTACATATCTCATTAAAACTAAAAGATTTGTAGGAATTCGTGAAAATCTACACAACCACACAAATATCCTGGGGGTTAAATACTGGCTATAGGTTTTTAGGCGATTGAATTCGATATCTTATTCGACCTCGGAATTCGAAATTAGGGGTTGAATATCGAAAAATCCGGAAAAGGCTTTCTTGGCGCTTGTGTAAAGAGCTCATAGAAGTGAAATTAATTTTATATCATAAAATGATCCACAAAGAATTTATTTTGCCTCACCTTCGTACGCCAATGCAAACCTGTTTTTTTTTTGGTTTAAGTTGCTTTTCTAAAAAACCTTCATTTACATACTCGTACCGAGTTCAATTTTTTACCATAAGCCGTTCCTGAAATCCAAAAAACACAATCACCCCCATACCTTGCAACACGTATCAAAAATTTCTAAATAAAGTTCTAATGTTCTAATGTACCCCAGTATATCCGCAAAAAATGGTTTTATTTCCATTTTGTGGCATTTTCAGGAGAAATGTATTTTAAATTGTCCTAATCGCAGGTTTCGAGCGATTCAGACGCTATGTGCTTCCCCCACCCCACTCCCCTCTACTCTTATTCACGTTTTTTTGCAAATTACTCCACCATTAGAGCTCTATAAATCCTTAGTTTCAACTTCCCAGCATGAGCAGTTCCTTAGATACAGAAACCAAAATTGTTCCCCAAAAACGCTCCCCCATCTTCTTCCGCTGACATTCCACTGCGAAAAAGTAGCCCTTTAAGTGGTCCACTCAATCAACCTACTAAAAAATTTTAACTTAGTAGTTTTAAAGGTCTAGGAGCTACGAAGCGTTTGTGTACGACGGACGGCGTATATATAGACTTTTTCTTTGTTATTGTTTTTTTTTGAGTTTACTAACTAAAACTTGAAAGTATTATACAAGACTTGACAGTAGCAGATTTTTTTTATTTCAATTTTCTAGTACTTTATTAATAAAAAATAATAAGGTTATGTTTAAATTAGTTGAAATCACAAAAGGTCCACTGAGGCCGCAGTGAATCGAGATTTTTAGACCGTCCTCCACCATCTACAAACTAGTCGATATTAGCGGCGTATATTAGAGCTACACATCTACACAGCTCAAAACATTTCAAAAATATCATTTGAACCGTTGAGAACACCCCTACATTCGCGCCTCAACTGTACGATGAACATAATTGCCGATAATACGATTATGTTCATTATCACTATGAACCTAATCATCAATGATTCATTAATTTTAAGAAAAGGTACATTGTTTCCAATAACTTTTTAATCAATTTAAAATTTAAGTTACTAGATGTCCATTGGGAATAAGCACATATGAATAAACCCTACAAAACATTTTTAATGAAATGAGATACATAGTATAAATGAACGATTCATATTTCAAGCGTTATTGATATTGAATTAGTATAGTAATATACTAGGGAACGAAAGAGTGGACGAGCAGGCAAGATCGGGATCGGCATCGAATGGTAGGGTGGAGGAGGATGTTTGTCCACCGATATGCGGGATCAAAGTGCAAATTGGGAAGCGTTCTAAAGAGGCGGCCAACTCTAGGTGGGCAGAGCTAGCAAGCTGGATAGAGGAAAACTACGACTGCTCGTTAGAACACTGACGGGTCACTGTATGCTGCGGAAAAATGATATGCGGCTAGGGGTAGCGGAGACGGACATGTGCAGGTTCTGCCATGATCTGTACGCTGTGGAGGACATCACTCACATCTTGTGTGAATGCCCAGGGATCGCTAGAAGGCGATTGAGATGGCTGGGTAGTCTTTTCTTCGATAACATCGAGGATTTGAAGTCTTTAGGGGATGACAAACTGGTCAAGTTCTGCAGGGATTTGGAGTGTTTTTGAGGGGAAGGAGCAGCCCATGAGGATCTGAAGGGATCGCAATACGGATCGCGTACGGTGCCTAGGAAGCGTGGTGGTTCTAGCACTCTTCTTGAAACTGAAACTGAAACTGATATTGAATTTGATGTTTTGTGTTCATTATACCATGGATTTTTTCATTAATCCAAACAATTTTGTGCAATGAAAGGAATTGATTAATATTGTGGACACAGTTTTTGTTCAGTGAATGCTTATATCCTATATGTACTCGTATACTTGCACTTTCTATGATTTGTGAATGGAATTGTTTAGAAGGATATTTGGGAATGAGATTTTGAGAATGGAGGTTTTTGGAAAGCAGGAATAACCTGGGTATGGACTCTGGAATGGTAGACTAACACTCTCACACTTGGATACCGATGCCAATTTATACTACGCCATATCCACAAATATTATAGTATAAGCTCGAAGTTCCTGAAGAACCTCTAAATCTCGAAATCCGAATGGATTGTCGCAATATTGAAAGAGACCTCTACAAAAGAATCGATCAGAGTTCTCTTAACCACATTCTGTTCCCTTATCCACAGCATCCGAGGAAAGGTCAATAAAAACAGGATCATGTCAGAACCTTGTTAATAGTCAAATGATTCTCATAGCGGGAAATCAATTACAAGAGCCGTGTAAAAAACGAGTTAACTCGCATTTAACTATGCCCTCCGAAAGAATTTCCAAACCCACGACGCCAACTTCTTTCTGGTGACGGTTTTCGTAAGAGTTTCAAGTAAAATTTACATGAACGACATGAAGCACATTTTCATGTACGAAACTAAAGTAATGTAGCTCTTCATTGCAAGACATCGAATTTCCATGTAGGTAGAACCGATGAGGCATGGCGGGCATGTGATTCCACATGGTCCGCAAATGATGAAGACGCGGCTCACCTACCCGGCAAGGTGCAGCACCCCCTCGAACAAGATTCCAACACACAACTTACAACTTCTGTTTACATTCTGTGTTAATCTTTAGTTTTACCAGAATGTTAAGCTTCCATTAGATGGTTATCGCGCGGCTAGAGAGAGATCAGATCGAAAGTCAAGGAACGGCCAAAGGCAGGAACAGAAGCTACCTGCCTTCCTGATTGCTCGTACAGCTTCTTGTAAGCAACTTGTACTACGAACAGAGGTAAAGTGCCGCGCTAAGCGAGGCCCTGCGAATATATCGGAAAGTCTGATGCAGTATGCAGCCTTGCATCCATACTGCATCGGCTGGCGGAACGACGGTATATCGTTTAGCCTTTTCCAGCCGGAGCGGACGGAATTTTCATGCTCGTGTACGTTGGCGGAAAAAATAATTTTTCGCAGTTTTTAGTGCTCTGACAAGCAACGGTCCAAGTATGGGAAATTTCATTGCGACATTTTGTGAATTTAATTAGTTACTCATTGGCAGAGTAGCTGATAGCCGGAGGAGCCCAGGCAGCAGGTATTCATTCCACTTTACGTTGTTGTAGCCCCGGTACTACGCGACGAGGCTACACGATCATACGGAATACGGCGCGGATGATTGGGAGTAATTAATGGACTTATGGATAATTCAGACATCGTAATTACCTGCAGATGAACATCGCTGCTCATACGTATAAATACAAATTTTCATTGGCCAATAACAGCTCGTTCGTTGCATAATTAAGGCGATGAGTCTCATAATTGAATAGAACATTTGCAACGCGATTGAGCAATATTCGAACGTATCACCTGTCGGCCCTATTACAGTTTATTCATTTTTAATCTACCTATGAATATCTACGAGATTGGGCCGACAGATTTCTCAGATTCCGTCAGGATATTCAACCCCCAAAAGGTTAATTTGAAAGAAGTCGAAGAAAATACGTACCTACTTGAAATCGGTCTTGCATAACGCCTTCCTTCATGTTTTTCTAGACGAGTAATAATTTTCTTACAAATCTTGATAAGTAATTGACCGAAATACAGAAGATTCCCTATCAGTATTTAAATGATGGCATGCTCCAATGGAAGTGAACTTTAGAGTTCTTTCAATGATAGAATTTATTACTTACAGTACAGGCATCCCCCTCGCGGGTTGGACGATATGCTAACATCGTATCCCCGGGAAATCGATAGCGAAAAACTATTTAATGAAAATATCATCGAGTAGGTCAACACCCAACTCGGGCTGCAGCTTCGTATAAGAAGAAGGCACAAATTATACGAAGCGAATAAAGTACGATGGGTGGTTTCTTGGTAAATATTAGGCGTGTTCTTTTGCAGCATTATCCTGTGTAACGCAGATTTGCGCTATGGGGGAAACAAAAACAAACTTAATCTAACGAGCGGAGTAGCCACACTACTGACTAATAATAAAGTGCGGAATTTAACACATAGATTGCGCTTTTGCACCTAGCCTTTACGCCATCTAGATGTGAAAAGTAACACTTTCTGCTTTGTATCGTTCTTTTGCACTCTCTCTTCACTGCTCTTCTCTGCTCTGGAGCCCAAAATAATATAACCTATATTTGTTGAGGTACTTGGAAGGATGGAATGCAAAACATTCTGATTTGTACACCTAGGGAACCTCTAACAACAAAAGGCTGAAAGTTGGTAGGGCTACAATAGCAGGTAGGTAGGTACGCGTGGCTGCCCGTGAGAACACGGACACACTTAGACCTAAAAGGTCCGTTGTGTTACCACAGGATCATCGAATCCGGTCCTACTCGTCGAACCATTTAGAGCTTGCAATGAAGCGTTGGATTCTCGCGACCTCCATTGAGGCAAGGTCACCGAGACAGTTGAAGAAGTAAGCTCCAAGATGAGCTTTCCTTCTGGCTGAAAGAGCTGGACAGGTACAGAGAAGGTGAAGGACTGTCTCCTCCTCCTCCTCATCCAGGCAGCTTCTGCTACAATAGCAAATAAGCTATAAAATTAAACAAAAATATTGTGGGAAATAGCTGAGTATGGGGTGGGGGTTTGGGGTTGGATTTGCCTGTCTCACAAACGGATTATTCTAAAAATTTGAAACTTATACTATATACAATACATACAAATGTTCCAGAAATACATATAAATGTTGCAATAGATTATGGAGGTGAGCGAAAAAAAGGTCGATGAAAAAGGAGTGCAAATATTTTCACAAATTTCGCAATATCTCTAAGGATTAATATTGCTTCTGCCAACTCTTTATATGGTTTTCAGAATTTCTTCACATTCAACTCCAACTCCAATCTGTTAAGGCGTTGTATAAATTTTCACGAATTTCGAAATATCTCTTACGTCTGATGCGATATCGTTTTGGTGTTTACTACGGTGAGGTTTTTATATAATCGCCTAAAAACAGATTCCAGGATTGTTAGATATTCAACTCCCAAGTGGGTGTAAAGTGGTTGTGCTTTCATAAAAACCATAATTTTCTTTTAAATCTGATGAGATATCGAAACATACTATTCCAAAAATTGATTAGAGGATTTGGCTATTTATAACCCTTAAGGGGATGTAGAGTGGATGTCATTCCCATGAATTTCGATAAATCTCTTGGGACTTATAAAATATCGAATTGTTTCTACTTATTTCTATATAAAGCGGTTCGGTTTAGGTTTAATCAAAAAAATTACGGGTGGTTGCTCGGTTCATTTCATGAGAAAGTCGTGGGACTGCAAGCGCGGTTTATTTTAAACTTACACTACGTTACATAAAACAAACAAACTTAACATTTTGAACAGGTAACTATAATAATACGCCTTGAATTTCATTTTAATTTTATTAGCATGCCTATTTTTAATTTAGAGATGTTATTAATAAAAGTGAAAAAAAAAATATTTTCTGGGAAAATTACGCTTCCCTTAAAAAAATAACTTTTTAATTTAAATTTTAATAAAGGATTATTCAATGGGTACATAACAATAATATAGTATATAACAAATTTTACCTGTGCCATACTATTGTCAAGGTACAAATTTGTAGAAATAGTCAATTTAGATATTATTTATTTTTCTTTATAATTTTTTAACAATAAAGAATTGTGTTCGACCTGAAATTTCAAAGAAATTTTCTACTCTAAATTTTTTTATTCTCATGGCTAAAAACGCAACAATAAAGGTTTTAGGGCCAAAAACGCAACAATAATGGTTTTAGGGCTAAAAACGAAACAACAACAAAATGTCTGTCTGTCCGTCGTACGCAAAATCGTTTGATGGTGCATAGCTCATAAGCCCGTTAAGGGGTTAGGCCACTCTAGAGTTTTCGAAAAATCGGTTTTTATTTTTTATTTTAACTGGTCCCATAGGACTTCAAAAATAATGTCCCAAAAAATTATGGCCGAAAAAAGTCTCTAGGAACTCGGTTTTCGAACTTTAGTACAAGGCCGCCTGCAAAATTATTCATGATTTTCTACTACTCAAAACTTCAAACGCGTTTATCTCAAAACTTCATTTTTCAAGCTGGCCGGAAATATAACTCGGACAATTTTCAACGGATTCATTTGAAATTTTGAATTTATCTTTAAAGCTATATTGTCCATCAGAGTACGTAGGATTTTTTTTATATTGCATAGTTCATTTGTTATTAACAATTTTCTGACGATTTTTTAGGCAAATTTTACACTTTTCACTTTAGATTTGCCCAAAAATCAATATATATATAATCGAAGAAAATTCATTGGCTTATCATAATTCAAAAATTACAGGCGCTGTGTATCCGGCCGTGGACCCTGGAAAACGGAGACGTCATCTGAAAAAAAAATCCCCAAAAAAGCCTATTTTTTCAGCCTCTAGAGTGGCCTAACCCCTTAAGATCTTAAGTTGAAATTTTGAACAACCGAACCAATCGTACCAGGAAGATTGGTTATTTGGTTAGTGTATATTGAATTGCAAGTAGGGTCCATGAATGAAGAATTTTTGAGGGGTGGGGAGGGAAAGCTGGAGCATGGAAAAATAAATTTTTATATCTCAAGAACAGTACTAGATACGATCTCAAACATTTTACAGGTGTTAGGAACAGTAGACCTCTATTAGGGGTGGGTGTAGAAAGTGATTGTGACATCCCAATTTCTTTTCCACCTCATCAGGTGGGCTCAACTTTATTATTTTGTTTCGGTGTGGGTTACTATGCGACTGACAACCTAAAGAATAATAAGAGGCTATTTGTAACACTTTTTTTGTAGGTTGTCAATCGAACCTACACCGCATCTCAGCACTAACCTTGTGTCGGATTTATACCATAAAAGAAATGTTCGTATGTCAGGGTACAATTTATAAAAGTAGTGAGTTTAGTGATTGTTCTACAATTTCTTCCAACTAAATCAAACAGTGATACAAGTTTTCGTAAAAGTTAACAATTTTAGTAAAATTGGAAGAATATGCATTCTTCTTTCTATGCTGGAATCATCTTTGCACAAAATGTTCTGCAGAACCGAAGAAATTTAGAAATTTTGCCTAAACTATTGTTTCACATTTCCACCTGGTTTGTAAATTCTCCGAAATGACCTAATTTTCAAATAACAAATATTACCTAGCCTATAAAATTCACGCAATTTGGGGATATCCTGTGCAGGTGTAACGGCGAAGGTGACAGTATCTCCAAACATATGCCCTGCATCTGAGGAATCCTTTACAATTTTTTTGAACAGGAAATCTCATTTTTTTGGTTGGAAAGCTAACGATTTCGCCTAAAAAAATGGTTTTATAATTTTACTTTATTATTTTAATAATAAAGTATTGTTATCGATTTTTAAAAAAAAAAAATTTGCTACCCTGAAATTTTTTTTTTATGCGTTTTATGACTAATGAGCACCAAAAAAGCAAAAAAAATTTTCAGTCCGTCTGTGCGCCGTCCGCCGTCCGCCGTCCGCCGTCCGCCGTACGCAAAACGTTTGAAGGCTTATAACTCCTAAACCCTATGAGCTATTAAATTGAAATTTTTTTTATTAATAGACTGGGTAGGTTCCTTGAAGTGACCACTTTTTGGGTGGTCGGAGTATGAGGGGGGAGGTGGGGGAAGCGTTTTAGACGAAAAATTTTGGTTTCTAGATCTCAGCAACCGCATAGGCTAGGAGGCTGAAACTTGGAATTTATATAGAACATTGATAGTGGACCCATTTGCAAAAAAAGTGATAATATGGGTAAAGGGGTGTGGGAGTGGGGGGAATAATAATGCGTCCGAAACGCTCGAAAGCCGAGATCGAGACATTCTAAAATCCATATCTCCTAATCGGTTAATGTCTCGAAATTAAAACTTAATGAACATCTGTGGGTATACTAGGAGAATAGATTCGAAACAAATTTTTGAGAGGGGGCAGTGACGTACGGGGGTGGGGGTTGAAAAACTTTAGATTACGATATCTCACGAACCAATTGCACTAGAGAAATAAAATTTGGTTTCTGTATAAATGTTGACAAATAAAGTTTGCTGAAAGTAAAATTTTTTAAGGGGGCGGTGGAGCATGGAAGTGGAGGGGGTAAGCAATTTTTAAAAAAATCACGTCTTATATCTCAAGCACAATGTAAGATAGATGCTTAAAATTTTTACCAGAAGTAGGCCTAATAGACCCCCGGCAGAAAAAAAAATTTTGAAGGTGAGGGTGGAGAGGGTGAGGCTGGGGGAGGGTGAAAAGGGAAAAGTTTCGATTTTTATATCTCGAGAACTTATAATAATATAAAGCTGAAACTTAGTATTTAGATAGAACTATAGTAGTAGCATGTTGGAAAAATATAATTTTTTATAGGGGTAGTATGGTACGGGGGTGGGGGGTGTTTTTCCTAACTATAGAACGGCTTATGGTAGAAAGTTGAAATTCGGTACGTATATGTAAATCAACTAGAAAAGTAATTTTGATTAAAAAAAATTCAAATATCTATTGGCGTTCGGAAGTGGGGCAAAAAAAATTATCAGTGAAAATGGAATGCATATATTTTCACGATTTTTGTCATATCTATTAGGTCTTTCCAAATATTGAATTAATTTTTTTTCTACGGGTTCTTCATAGAAATACCTAGAAAGTGTTTTCAGGATTTTTTAAAATTAGACCCCCAAGGTGGTGTAAAGAGGATTATACATTTTCACGAATTCAGCCGTATCCCTCAGGTCTGATTAGATATCGCATAACTTTTTACTTCCACGGGCTTATTTAATAATCACCTAAAACCTGTTTTCAAGGTTTTTCTTTTTTCAACCCCTAAGAGGGTTAAAACGGGTTGAACTCTTTTTCACGAATTCCGTCATATCTCTTAGGAGTGATAAGACATCGGATTGGTTTTCACTTCCTCGGGCTTTTTTTATATATATCTAAAAACTCATTTCAGGATTTTTGGATATTCAACCTCAAAGTGGGTGCAAGGGGGTTGTATATGTTTTCACAAATTCTTACATTTTTCTAGTTCTAATGAGATATCGAATTCATTTTTACTTCCAAAGGCTTCCTACATAATCGTCAAAAAGTTGATTTCGGGATGTTTGTTATTCAACTCCAATAGGACGTAAGGCTTTCGACATATTTCTCAGGATTGATGAGATATTAGATTGGTTTGCACTCCCACAGACTTTTTATATAATCGTCTTCAAACGCATTTCCGATTTCATGTAATGGCCCGAAACCAAGTCACGAAAAACCTTCTAATGGCGTAACAACTGATATTATACTAGGACTAGATCTCGTCCCGGTGTATGAACCAATTATGTAATTAATATGTTATATGAGGCAGCGGCGTAAGTATTCTAGCGCGACCCCATTTTAACCGCTTTCCGAATTTTTTTTTTGTTTTCAGACACATAGTAACCTACACCGCATCTCAGAATTAAACTCGTTCCGAACTTCTACCGAAAAAATAATAAAGTTGCGCCCAGACTGTTGGCAGATTTTTTTCTCTATTACGTACACTTTTGAATTTATTTCTCTTGAAATATGGGAATTTAGGGTAACTTTTAACTAAAGGCAATACAGCTAAAATTGAAGTCCTTAAACATTATGTTTAAGGAAATGTCCCAGTATATTTTTTTTTCACTTAATTAATGAACAAAAGTCATTTTTTTTTCGATCTTAAAATTGGACAAATAGTTGATGTTATTACTGACAAATTTCAAAATTAGATACCTTCAGTGTGGTAAAAGTAAGTGGTAAGTAAAAATTGTTTGTATAATTTCTTTAGGTGGAAACAGTGGCTTTTCTATTGCGACGAAAAATAGTTAACCCTCTAATCCAGTATACCTATAGTAAAAATTTTAGGATGATATATAAATGGGTTCTTCAGGTATGAGTGATAATTCCATAATATTATGAATGACACAATTGGTATGCTTCTTAGTTGATATTTTTTCTCTGACAAGAAAATTGGATTGTTTTTATCTACCCTAGCTGTAATCGGTGAAAAAATCACGACTTATAAGAATTCATATTGTTGCGAGCTCAGGAATTTCAGGTAAAACATAGATCGTTCAAAATCGATAGAACTAATAACGTTTTATTATTCGCATTAAATAATAGCACTAAGAATCGCACTACTGATAACGCTGCCTGATATTATAATATATCACTCGATTGCTGCTGCTATTAATCTAAATCGCTTTATAAATATTTTCGCGTAGAAACTGATCATCCTCTCGCTTCACCATAGCAGAAACTGTCTTTGGCTGCAAACTTTGCCGAACTAATCTATTACACGTGCTAAGTCCAAGAGCGCCCTTAAAGGGAGGCAAGAGGGGGCACTTGCCTGTATTCCACCAATCCTCAAAATAATAATTTCATAAAATGATAGAAGGTATAATTTGCCAATCAAATGTGACTTAACTATTTTGCTCGCTTCTTCTGGTTGCCAGAGGTTATTAAAATCCGGTTCGACGGACTAAAAACAAAAAAATTATTACATTTGTATTTTAACACAATTATTACAAAAGTGAAGCCTTATTAGGTCGATAGAGGCGCAAGGCTAGCAACGTTGGTAGATGTTAGGTATTCATGAGATTCACCCAAACTACCCATCCAAAAAATTTAACTTAATATTTCAACGAGTTTTCAAGCGGTTCTAAATTTTAATTTCGTGGAATATAAGGAATGAATTAAATTTGTAAGACTTTTTAAATTCTTTTTTACTGTATAAAGTTTTCCCTTTTTTACCAGCACTTATGTCCTTTTAAGTCTGTTGTCTTTTTTACAATAAGTCAACCATATCCTTGATCACTACTTAATTTCGTACAACGTTCAAGAACTCAGTTTAACCGGACGGCGCTAGTATTTTACAAAAATTTGGTTTTTGAAAAAGAAAAAAGCTCTATTTCGTTTTAGACGAATTGTAAATGTTTTTTGTGTGTCTTTAGGTCGAGTGAACTCTTTATTCATTCTCGTTGGAGACCTTACCACCTCAGATAACGCCTTTCTTTCAGCGTTAGGTTTCCCATCTTAGCCACGACTTTGCCTCTCCCTACAAAACGTTGTATGGGCGCACTTGTTGTTGTTGTTTGGTGTGGAGGAAGACACGCAGCAATGCAGCGCATCTTGAGCATTCAGGTCAATATGGCCCATTATACTCGAATCCCCCAGTCTCTACCCGAACTTTTTCGTCCTCCTCGCGAATTTCAAGAGCTCAGGTAGGGAGTGAGAACGGAGTTCCTCCATCCTCATAACGTCAACGCCGTATACGTGCATTCTCGCAAAAGAGTAAGCTGGACACTGAAGAAGGTAATGTTCCGTTGTGTCGTCGCACTCGTCGCAAGCAGTGCACATGGGGTCGTCAATGATTCTCAATCTGACCAGGTGTAGGCCACACGAGTTATGCCCTGTGAGGACACCAACCATACTACCACATTCCTCAATTTGAGAATAAAAGCAGCGGTTCGTCCACTTGGTCCCTCAACAAGATTTCCCGGAAGAAGCCGCCATCTCTCAATGTGCGATTTACTCACCCACTCAGCAATGGCAGCCCTAACAGAGGCAACCGGCACACTGAAAACTGGTTCTGGTCCGACCATGGCTGACTCCGATCCAGCCTTTGCTAATACATCAGCTATTCATTGCCAGTTATACCCTGGTGGCCTGGAACCCATATGAGCTTTAAGTCATTGAATCTGCCAACAGAATTCAACCGTTCTTTACACTCACGTACCATCTTCGAAAAGACGATTGGATTATCTAGTGATTGTAGAGCGGCCTGACTGTCGCTGCAAATGCAGATCATCCTGCCTCTCCATCTTCCCTCTATAATCCATTCTACTGACTTAAGGATCGCATAAACTTCAGCTGGCCTTGGCTAAGTCGAGAGCTTTCTCGCATATTCGTGGTGGAATCTTCGGGAAATGTTAAGAATAACCGAGAAGGGGAAAAGTGTTCGAGAAGAATGTTGAACTATGCAGAAGTTTGCAAATTTGTCCACACCCCCATGGGTGGCCAATCGGATGTTTTTCTCCGCTTTTCAATTGGGAGGTTGTTGTTTCTTTCAAAACTGAAACTGACGGAGTTGTGCGGGTTCCCAGGGTAGCATGTAACAATATGTTTCCGCCAATTTCAATTCAAACGTTTAACAAAAATTTCCTTTCCTTTCAGGTCACATGTTAGACGATAATCGCTTAGATCATCATCCTGGTGTCCAGGGCGGTCAAATGGCAATATACGGAGCAACTGGTGCACTTCGTTCAGGTTCATCGAGCAGTAGTTCACCTGGTGGCGGTCACGGCCATCCAGGTGCATCAGCTGCTGCAGCACTTCTAGTTGTTCCACAGCCAATAAATGCTACCAAAATCACGGCCGGTCTGACAAATGGAACAGGAACTGGCCGGAAATATCAATGCAAGATGTGCCCACAGGTAAGAAAAGTATGTTATCAAAAAAAAAAGAACAAATTTCAAAGAAATTGTGCAGATATTATCCAAAAAAGCTCTGGCTTGTTTCAATCAACCTGTTCGTATTAAATCGAATTAAAGCAGTTAGTGACCTGGCCGGTGTCGTATAGTGCGACCATTAAAAATTCTTCTGTGAGACTGGGAAGTGTCCTATCGGCGATAACCGATAAGTAGTAGTCCGTCGCGTCGTCTTGAATCTTGATAAATTTCTGCCGACACTAACAGGGCCCCAACAATTCGAAATCGATCTCATTATGCAAATGATATCTCCCGATCAATTCTGGTATACGTCCGTCACTCTTTCTATCTGCGAATTAATTGAACTTCGATAGAACGTCATTATTTTAACTTTAAAGAAACTAGCGCGTTTCTTTCGGAACCTTACAAAATCGAAATGGCGAAATTAATTGACGATAGTCATCTATAAAAATGGTTGGGAAACGATGAGATCTTTTAAGACGTAGGATGGTTCATGGGTAGTTTATTAGCATAAATAGCCCGCGATATCAAATTGTAAGCACATTATCATAACAAGAATCCCAATATTTTATTCGCTTCTGTTAATTGTATTATGGATCTTTTGTGCCCGTGATTCATTGTTTCGTGAAGTAGACCTCCAGCATCTTGTTGTTGTTTTTTTTTGTTCGAAAATTTTTAGCACATATGTCGACTGCCCGAAGCCTTATAAAAGCAATGAAGAACGCAATTCATATTAAATCACAATTAACTCCTTCGGGGGGTCACTTCTAATTACGTAATCCGAGAACTAAGATCAACCCGGTCATCGAAAATCTCTGGATGGGTAAAATCGTGATATGACCAACCGAATTCGAGACGAGAAGAAAATGTGATCCGAAGAACACCTGTGAGCCACCGGCATCGATAATATCGCATACATCATGTAAGGAACCTCCTAATGGACACGATGATGGCTTACCTGAGCTCGTTTAAGGCGACAGCACCTATGCGCCTATGCCGTGTTCGAGCATAATTTTACGGCAAATTCTTTTCGATTAGCCCATATCGGATAATGCGTGGGAAACTACGTGTAGGGCTGGCGCACGTATTTTTGATCGTATGGAAATCGAATCTGGTGTGGAAGACACGATGGAAAGTAGATACCTGGCTGGATGAATTTTCACTGCAATTTTAAAGGATCTTCCTAAGTATTCCTCCCACTCGATTAACTTCTTGAAGATCGAATGGATTCTTATGAAAGGTTAACATCTGTACCATAATGGCTTTACTGTATACAAAAGGATAAAAACTTTACATGATCTCGAATCATTGATCGTATAGAACACGATTGTATTGATTTGTAAGATTCCAAACCTAGTCTCGATGGTGTAGTGCACAAAAATAATACTTTATGTGTTAATAGCAATGATTCACACCAAATATATAAGCCAATATTGAGGCTTCAAACCAAAATATTGATTGTGCAGCGTACAAATACTGTAACTAAACTGGGAATAGAGCATTTTCTCGTTTTAGCGCATTATGCGTTCTGACTCTGACTTTTTTTTGACGATTTCTCGAGTAATAGTGGATTTTGAAAGATTTGTGCACATATTTTTTAAGGAATTTTGTATGGCAGCTATTCAAAGAACTCACTTCATTTTCTTTAAACAAATGTCTTTATATGCTATCATTGAAATAGTAAAGGGTGTTTTTTAAGGTGCATGAGAACTATCGATATCGATAACTGTAGTTTGACAGCAGAGAATGTCAAACTGTGTTGACATTTCTGTTCAGTAGGGTTTGGCAAATCATCATGAATCGTCTAACGCCAGAACAACGCTTCCAAATTGTGGAAATTTACTTTGAAAAAAATAAATCTGTTCGCGAAGTTTATAGAGCACTTCGTCCTTTAGTGATGAAGCTCATTTCTGGTTAAATGGCTACGTCAATAAAAAAATTTCCGTATATGGAGCGCAGACAATCCTCACGCTGTTAACGAATCACCATTATATCCATTAAAATTGACTGTTTGCTGCGGTTTACATGCTGGCGGCATCATCGGTCCTTATTTCTTTCGAAATGAGGAAGGAGCTGCCGTTACGGTGAATGGCCAGCGCTATCGAGCCATGCTGACTGAATTTTTGTTTCCAAAAATTAAACAGCTAAACATCGCCGACATTTAGTTCCAACAAGACGGCGCAACTTGCCATACAGCGCGCTTAACAATCGATTTATTGCAAAATCAATTTGGTGACAACTTGATTTCCAGAAGTGGTTCTGTTAACTGGCCCCCTCGTTCGTGCGACTTAACTCCTCTGGATTACTTTTTATGGGGCTATATTAAGTCATGCGTTTATACCGACAAACAGCAACTCTTGAAGCATTGGAAGCCAATATTCAAGCCACTATTGACGCCATACGGCCAGATTTATTGAAAAAAGTAGTCAAAAATTGGACTGATCAAATGGACCATGTAACTCGTAGCCGCGGCGGACATATGACGGAAATCATATTTAAAAAATAAATGCCATGAAATTATCTACCAGAATATAATAAAAAAATTTCATTCCAACAATATTTCTGTCTTGTATTATAATTTTAAGTTCTCATGTACCTAAAAAAACACCCTATATATTGGTTAAATTTCAAATTTCTAGATTATAGTGTTCTGAAACTATCGGCCAATACTGTTGAACACGTGTTTTAAGGAATTTTTGTATGGAAGATGTCTGAAGAAGCTAATAAGCCGAACTTAATTTTAAGTCAAAACTAACTTGTATAAAATTTTGACTTAGCTGCTAAATGATTTCTTAAGTTATAGTGAGTTCCAAAAATCTGCCAACAGTTTAGGCGCATCTTTTTTTATTTTTTTGGGTAGCAGTCCGGAACGCGTTAACTGCTGAGATGCGATGTGGGTTATTTTTTATCGCTAGAAACAGAGCTCTTTGACACCATCAGTGACGCAGATCGCCTTCGCTTAGCCTCTTCTCTTTTAACTTTGGATTTCTTTTTACGTTGGGCTAATAGCTTCGTGTAATCTGCTGCAGCCTCCTTCGAATTCACTTGACGTTTTTTCTTGAGAGCAAGACGACGTCGCTTGCGTTGCAAAACAACAGGCGTTACCAAACGCTGAATTTTTGGTGCCTTTGATGTACCTTTTTATCCCATCTTTAGCAAGCAACGGGCGACGAACTACGAACCGTCGAACATCATCTTCCTTTGTCAAATTGTATAATTTGCGAATTTTGCTGGCATGTTTTGGGACCCAAACGGCGAGGTACGTTGGTGTCGATTAATCCAGGGATATCTTTTTCACCTTTGCGAATCACTACTAAGGCGAGTACAGACATATTTCCATCTACGATACGCCCGCGGACAGATTTACGTTTTTGTTCTCCAGTGCGTCGAGGACGATAACAAGAGTGCCCCTTCTTTAATAGTAAACGAACACGGCAATAAGTCAATACTCCTTGCTTTATTGGAAATCCCTGCTTGTCATTGCCCCCCGCAATTCAGAGTATGTACCCTTTCCATTCATCACCAAGAATATCAGCAATATAAGAAACCACCCCGTACCTTGCTACTACTATAAAAAATTTTATTTTTCAAGGATGCCTCTATAGTGGTTCTATAAAGTTGTCAATTTTTAGCTTTCTGTCCTTTGCGGTTTTTGGGTAATAAAAATTTTCTTTTTTTTTTCCACCGTAACTCACTACACTATCACCGTCAAAATTTTTTCTATACTAGAGGTCTACTGCTCCTAACTCCTGTAAATTTTTGAGAACATATCTGGTACGGTTCTTGAGATATAAATGTTTAATTTTTTGAAAAATGTCTATCCCTCCACTTTCGTGCTTCACCTCCACCATCAACAATTTTACATTCAATTGACTGTATTAGACAAAGCAATGACAAAGTTTCAATCTTTGACTCAACTCAACTCAGCTTTCAAGATATATGGATCTTAGAATGTATCAATCCCAGCTTTCGACCGTTTCAGATGCATTATTTTTCTCCATACCCACCCTCAACCCCTATCGATTATTTTTTTGCAAATGGGTCCACTGCCACAGTTCTACATATGTTCCAACTTCCAACCTCCTAGTATAAGCGGCACCTGATTTCAGAAATTTCAGAGTAGCAATTTTTTTGAACACTATTATTAAAAAATAATGAAGTAAAATTTTTTGAACACATTTTTCAGGAGTTTTATATGCCAGCTACAAGAAGGCCTCATGGTATACTATTTTTTTTAACTATTGAAAAATCAACGTGTTCAAAATTTTAAAAAGTTGTTCAGATAGACGAACTAGCGGTTTTTGGCTATACATGAACCAAAAATACTATACATTTTTTTTCTGTCCTAAGCTGCGGTCTATGCGTTACAAACTTTTGGTCTAAAAGTCCGTCTGTCCATCGTATACGCACGCTGTAAGTGTACATACTTGTAGATCACCTGTTAAAATAAATTAAAATTATTTTGGTAAACAGATTGCGATAAGCCCTTTAACTGGTGACTTTTAGGGCCAGAGGGTTTAAGGGGAAGTAAATATTTTAGACAAAAAATTAATGCCTACAATCCAAACGTCTAAGTCACAAGCTATAAATTGGAAAAAAATCTAAAAAGTACAATGTTGATAAGCGGGAAAAATCCAAATTTGTTTTTCATGTTTCGTGAAACTACATAACTCTCAAGCGCTACATAGATAATGCGATCAAAATCAAAAGAAATTTTTCCATTTACAAAAGTTCTTGCAGGCTGTTGTGAGTGATGCTGATTTATTTATTAAATTACTTTATTATTTTAATAATAAAGTATTGTTTATGTTATCGATTTTTTTAAAAAAAATTGCTACCCTCAAAATATTTTACACGTTTCATGACAAATAAACTCCAAAAATTTCAGTCCGTCTGTTCGCCGTCCGCCGTCAGCTCCCAAACCCTATGAGCTATTAAATTGAATTTCTTTTTTAATAGACTGGGTAGGCCCCTTGAAGTGACCACTTTTTTAAGGGTTGGGGTGTGAGGGGGGAGGTGGAGGAAGCGTTTTAGACGGAAAATTTTGGTTTCTAGATCTCAGCAACCGCTTAGGTTTGGAGGCTGAAACTTTGAATTTGTATAAAGCTTTGATAGTGGATCCATTTGCAAAAAAATTGTTGATATTGGTGAAGTGGTGTGGGAGTGGGGGGAATAATAATGCGTCCGAAACGCAAGAAAGCCAAGATCGAGACATTGTAAAATTCATATCTCCTAAACGGTTAATGTCACGAAATTAAAACTTAATGAACATCTGTAGGTATTACTAGGAGAATAGATCGGAAACAAATTTTTGAGAGGGGACAGTGGCGTACGGCAGAAGGAGGTGATGAAATTCAATAATTCACCTCTCTGCGTCGGAACGGATAGAAGTTGAAAGTTGGTCAACTTTACCCCTCCGTTTTATGTCTCGGCTAATCAACGGAACGATTGTGACTAGTCTTTCCGAAATTTCCTTTAGATGTGTTTCGGATGGAAAAACTCAACACTGTCCGTTTTCCGGATCGGATCGGATCGGAACCATTATAACTGAGGCTTTAAGGTTTTATTTGTCAACCTTGCTGAAAGTAAAAATTTTTAAGGGGGCGGTGGTGATGTAATTAAAAACGATAGTTTTGTATAATAAACGTTTTAATGGAAACTAGAAGATGGAATAAAACAAAACTGAATAATATTCACGGCTCAACAGTATGCGAAGTATTTAAATTATTGATTCGATTCTACTTTCAAATTCGTTTTTAACAGGTGGAGCATGGAAGTTGAGGGGATAAGAATTTTTCTAAAAAATCACGTCTCATATCTGAAGAACAGTGTAAGATAGATGCTTAGAATTTTTACCAGAAGTAGGCCTAATAGACCTACTTGGCGGTGAGGGTGTAGGGGGTGAGGGTGAAAAGGAAAAAGTTCTGATTTGTATATCTCAAAAACCTATAATGATATAAAACTGAAACTTGGTATTTAGATAGAGCTATAATAGTATAATAGGATGCTGGAAAACTATAACTTTTTTATAGGGGTAGTATGGAACGTAGGTGGGAGTGTTTTTCCTATCTATAGAACGGCTTATGCTAGAAAGTTGAAAATTGGTATGTATATGTAAATCAACAAGAAAAGTAATATTGATTAAAAAAAATTTCAAATATCCATTAGCGTTCGGAAGGGGGGCAAAAAAAATTATCAGTGAAAATGGAATGCATATTTTTCACGATTTTCGTCATATCTATAAGGTCTTTCCAAATATTGAATTTATTTTTCTTCAACGGCTTCTTCATATAAATACATAGAAAGTGCTTTCAGAATTTTTTGAATTTCGACCCCCCGGTGGTGTACTGGTGCTGTATACATTTTCACGAATTCAGCCGTATCCTTCAGGTCTGATTATATATCGAACAACTTTTCACTTCTGTGGCTTGTTTAATAATCACCTAAAACTCATTTTCAAGTTTTTTCCTTTTTCAACCCCTAAGAGGGTATAAACGGGTTGAACACGTTTTCACGAACTCCATCATATCTCTTAGGAATGATGAGACATCGGATCGGTTTTCACTTTCTCGGGCTTTCTTCATATATATCTAAATTCATTTCAGGATTTTTGGATATTCAATCCCAAAGTGGGTGCAAGGGGGTTGCATATGTTTTCACAAATTCTTACATATTTCTTGGTTCTAATGATATATCGAATTCATTTTACCTTCCTAAGGCTTCCTACATAATCATCAAAAAGTTGATTTCAGGATTTTTAGATATTAACTCCAAGAAGACGTAAGGCTTTCAACATATTTCTTAGGATTGATTACATATTGGATTGGTTTTCACTCTCACAGACTTTTTATATAATTGCCTCCTAATCATGTAACATTTGATATTATACTACGACTTAGACTACTTCCCGGAGTATGACTCAATTATGTAATTCATATGTTACATGTGACAGCGGCGTAAGTATTCTAGCGCGACTCCATTCTAGCCGCTTCTCGAACTTTTTTTAAGGTTTTCAGTCACATAGTAACCTAAACCGCATCTCAGAATTAAACGCGTTCCGAACTTCAGATTTGGCAGATTTTTTTCTTTAAATCGATGTATTTGTAATAATCGAAAAAGTTTAAAAATATAATAATTTAATTTATTACAGCTTTGTCATTGTTTTTTTTTTTGTGTTAATCTCACAAATTGTTCATGCCGAAAAACTGCAAAAAAGTTCTGCTGTTTGATAAGCAAATGAAGACTGGTAATCGGACCTGTAAGTAGCAAAATAGTTTTTAATTGATATCCAAATAAGATAAACGGTTCTCATACTTCTCAAATTCTCGATTTTTGAAAAC
Source organism: Beris morrisii (assembly GCA_951812415.1). Taxonomy (NCBI): domain Eukaryota; kingdom Metazoa; phylum Arthropoda; class Insecta; order Diptera; family Stratiomyidae; genus Beris; species Beris morrisii. The sequence continues at coordinate 111,528,668 of OX638312.1, read as the reverse complement.
CAAAAATTTAAATTTAGATTTTATTAGCTTGAATTGGAACGCTTTTCAATAAACTGCCCAAAACGCGTATAAAGCCCAATATATGTAACTGAGTGGACTCGATTCCAACCTCTTTTTTTTTAAAAAAAAGGCAGTTTCCCAAGATATCTTACTCTTCCTTGATTGGCTACACACCACTAAAATGAAGCTATTAAATTAGTTAGCATTATAATAGGAAACTTAAAACTTCATTATAATATTATCTTTATTTCATAAACAATCAATTTCTAACAAACCCAAGGTTTGTTGTATAATTAAAAACAGTTAATTTAATGCTATTTCTAAAGGAAGCTTCCTGTCACTTAATATCTAATCGTAAAAATTCTGCTTTTTTGTATCTATCTATTGCTAATATCTTTTCGATGAGATCTGTTGTCACGATCTCTAACGACCCAGCAAATTGATCTGGAATCGCTTTCTAAAAATCCACTCTGACCGTAAATATTATAAAACATTCTAAGCAAAATATTATTAACTCGTTAATTAATTAGCCGCCGATATGGGAATCGACCTGGAATCTCAACTTTGGCAGTCATTTCGACCAATTTTTATGGTTTCATTATAAAACGTACACAGGAAATTCGATATGATAGTTATTTTGCATAATTGTTTTTTTTTTAATTAATTGCCTAATTATTTATGATGAAAGCGATTTAATTACAAATTTTAAATTGACAAAATGCACACAAAATATCGTAAAATTTTGTGTTTCTTTTTTATAGTTGCGGATGGCAAATTGGTAGCCACATTAGCACATTTAACCATTTAACGCAACTGGTGTTTTTATCGAAAATATGGATCTTTTCTTCAAATTTAATGAAGAAATCGTAAAGACTTGTATTTATGACGAGAATTAAATTCAGAAAATTATCGCTGAAACAGAAGCAAATTGGGAGGTACTAGATTTGAAATGCGTAGGTCAAATTTAAATTGTATTGTGGCAACGAATAAAAGAATGAAGAAGGTTTATAAAAAAATTTGTTTAAAATTTTCTGTAAGTCTGCATGTTTCTACCCGCATTACTTGATAACTGCTCCAAAGATGTATTAAACTTATATTGTCCTTGCTTCAGAAGCTCACGTCGAAGTCTGATAACTAAAGTCGAATATTTTCGCAAATAACAACTCGTGTGCTGCAATGAAAAAAAATTATCAAAAAAATCGATAATCGTTGAACAAAGTGGAATTGTAATAATACCAATCTTCGATAGCTTTCTATAAAATTTAAGCAAGCTCATCTGAAAATCGACTTGATAGACATATTCGTCTTTAGTTAGTTTTAGTTTTAGGAAAGGGCGCCACGCTGAGCCGCAGCGCACACTAGGCACCAAAAGGGGGCCCAAAGCGATCCCTTCGGAAATAACGTGGAACTGATTAATCACCACCAAAACATCCTAAATTCCTAATAAATTTGACCATCTTGTCATGCCCTATCACCCTCAGATCTTCCAAATTGTCGAAGAAAAGACTGCCCAACCACGCCTTACTTACAGCAGGAAAATTTAAATTTCCTACTTTTTCCGCCAATGTCTACTCCCTCGTTCGACTTTTCCAGCTGTTGTAAAATTAGTGAAGACATCAACCAACGCCGAGAGATCAGCCAAAATAATTAAGACATAAACTGTTAAAAACTACACAGTTGGTCACATTTCTCTTTCCCGACATTATCTTTATGCGTTTCGCGATGCTTGTCTCTTATTAGGTAGACAGAGCAAGCAATAAAAACGTATATGCTTCCGACACTCTAGTGGAAATGCAGAAAATGATCACTAGGTGAGGAGTAACATTGTATGACCAGCATGTACACGATGACAGTTCTAATGTAAACAAACTTTCATTTGTTAGCGCTTTCGTGTGTTTTTCAGTTTGAATAAAAAAAAATCTTTTAAAGTATTACTATAAGTATACAGAATAAGTTAATTTTTTTTGAAGTGACATCAATTTATCAGTGAACAATGAGTTTATATATGATAAATATCGTTCTTGTTTTATTTTATTTATTTTTTTTTGTATTAAGAATATAAGAAAAAAAATTATAACCAAAAAAGTATCCTACAGATGGCGCTGATTTTAAAGACATTTTCCGATCCCAACATTCGCAGATTTATCTACAAGAGTTCGGGGAGCATTTGTTTCGATATCGTGTATTTTTCCCATAAGGCGTCTCGAATAGTCTCGCTGACAAGCCGACATGTCTCCGTGACATCAGCGCTATTCTCGCAGTCTCATGGCGCTGTAATTTATCCCTGGGATTAGTCGAAATTTTTAATAACTCAAATTGGACTTTCGCCTTCTCAATATTTTTTCCGACCGAATTAATTACATACCAGTGAAAGATGCAGCAGGTTGTACTTTTTACACCTAGATGGCATTGAGACTAAAAGATAATATTGCTGTTATTCGAAAGCGACTGTTATGTTATGTCTTCTTCGTATACAATCTACAACACTTGGTCAAATGTGCAAGAGTCTCCCAGATATCCAAAGGATATTCCGGTTTGTTTTTCTAACGCCTTATGGAAAAACACAAGTGCGCCTCGAATCTCGAAGACAAATCTGCGGTTGTTACGATAGCAACTTTGTTGCAGCGCCATCTATTGTTTCCTATATTGTACATTTTGTAACCTTTGCTCATACATATTTCAAAATATGAAAAATCAAAATAGGTAATATCATTACTGTTTATCTAGAAAAAATAGCATAAAGAGTAAATCTGGGATAGTATTGTTTCTTTCTCAGTCGGTGGAGTTGTTGATCCTGACTTGAACAACTGACATTCAGTTTGAGCAGATTTTCGTCATCTGGAAAATTGAAAACTAATCTGCAGAATTTGGAGACAACCGGACCAACTAGACTTCAATTTCAATTCATATTGAAAACTTTTTCATCATTTTTTTCCCAAACTTCTAAGAAAACTCCGACTTGAACCGAAAATCAAAGGGTTGACTTTGAACTGGAACACAATTTGTGAACTTTGAATATTTTTTATTGCACGTAGTTTAACTAGATTAGGTTGGGTTCGGTAAGGTGAGTGGACTATGAAGCAGGCAATGCCGCCAATGGATCCATCGTCATGCCACATATACGGGGAGGAAATACCCGTGTGACTAAGACCAGTTCAGGTAAACCACCCTGACAGCCTCGCAAACTGCAGAAGCTTGTCTAGCTTCATGTTTGCGACTTTTTCCAAATCCGTGCCGAAACGAGTACCCAGCGTATGTCCCGCCTCAATGCTTTTATCGAAATCGGGGTCACTGCAGCTACGGCACAGATCTGCAACGTCTTCTACTCCCAGTCTTCTGGCGTGGAGGCAATGACTCGTTAATACACCAATGAGGACACGTAAAGTATTCCTACCTATGAGTAGGACAAACTTCGTCCTGCTCGCTCTCAGGGCCGGACAGAACGAAAGCCTAGTACTGTGTTCCGAGCGAAACGAAATGAACTGTCAAATTCCATATAAAAAAATGAATATTTCGCTCACTTTTCGCGACGAAATATTTCGTTCGTTTTTCAGTACTGTGTTCATGGGCGGAATGGACATTTGCAGTAGTCACTAATAGATGGCGCTTGGTTTCGTTAATGTTTGTTTTCAAAGGGTACTGTAGCCTTGTATGACAAGCAAAATATTTGACAATCCAAAATTTTCAACCGTTCGCTCTCAGTTCAGTTCGTTTGTGCTCGAAAAATTTTGTGAGAGTTATATTTCGTTGTGTTGTGTGCCGGAATTGTAATTTCTTGCCAATATTTTAATTTCTTTCAAATTTTGCGCGCTTTTATTTCACTGACATCTAGTAGCGAGCTGTATAATTTATTTCACTCTACTTCGAAGGTACCTTTTTCGTTTGTTTTCGTTTCGCTGAACACAGTACTATACTTAACAACAAGACGCAAGGTCCGATAAACTCGTGCTAGCCTGTAATATGGCCGTCAAGTTGGTAGCTTCCTTAATGTCCTTAATTGGCCTCCTTACAGAAAGAGCGCCTGATTTAGTGCCGAAACTCTCCTTGTGAGTTCAATCGCAGGCTCGTTACCCTCGTTACCGGGAGAAATGCGTACTTAACGCACTAGATCTTTGCGGTTTAAATTTGCAAAATAATTTAGTATCCAAGTCGCAAACCATGTCTGAAAAGAGACTCGTTATCCTTTGGGCGCAACTGAAACGGTTCGAAAAAATGTCTGATGGCGCACTCTATGTGTCACACTTGGCGTATATCGGATTAAGTGGTAAAATTACTCTAATCGCTTCGTTGTAGTTTGCACATGTCGCTAACCTGATCTGCACTGGATGAAGGCTTAAAGGAACACATCTACTAATAATATCTTTTCGGGGTCAGGTTTTTTTTGTCGGGTCTTGCTTAACTTCCTTCTAATTGGTCATCGTCTTCGCTTAATTCCATAACACTGAGTTTCCCATAATATCCATTGATCTTGCCGATTGAGGGCATACTGAATATCTAGAAACGCTGCTCAAGGCTCTTTCTATGAACTTGAATTGAATCTCCTATGAGCTGATTCTAAAAAACCTTTCATGTCTAAGACGCGTCTGGAGTGATAGTCAGGTAGGCCATTATTTTCACCAATCACGATGGGAGTGTAATCGATCTAAAATCCTTGGACAACCTCGCTTGTATAACTTTGGAATGTACTGGAGAATGGATCACAGTGACTTCCCTGGAAATAAAAAGGCAGACGAGCTCGCCAGAAGGGGGTCGGAGATGAGCATAGAGCTGAACAACGAATCGGATATATGTCCCATTGAATGTGTAAAGAGAATGATAGATATTGAAGCGCTCAGACAGATGAAGGGGCCTGGGTGACTCTCTCAGGCTGCCGGCAAGCAAGAATCTGCTGGCCGAAACTTGATAGGAGGATAGCTTCATTTTGTCTCTGGGCAGAGACATTTGCAGACAACTTATAGGGGTCCTGACGGGACACTTTCCGTTTGGGAGACATGGAGAAAGACTGGGAATATCAATGGCAATGTTGAATCGACACTGGAACATCCAGTGTGTGAATGTGAAAGTCTGGCACGTACCCGGTATCGGTACTTGGAGAAATTCTCCTTGACCGATCTATCAGAACTTGCGATAATTCCTCTATGGAGAACTACTCTCTTCATAAGGAAGAGCAATATTTGGAATCAGTAGTCTAGAGCCCGGTTTTATACGAGGGGACCACAATGGATCCGCATCGATCTCTTGTGATGGACTGTGGCACAATACTTCAGTCCACCCTTCTCCTAGAATCCATTCAGGTCCCACTAGGGACTGTTAAGCGCCAAATGTCCACCCACTTCCTCACAAACGCGAACTCCAGATGGAGAGGACTGACCAACTGCGTCATATCTAGGAAGATATGGCCATCCTACTCCCGGAGCAGAACAGACGAACTCCTGAGCAGGAGCCACGTGGTCGTCTCCAGAGTCACGTCAGTCAGCACGGATCACTGGCCGATCGGCGACCACGCGGCCAGACTGGGTATTCCGTTTAACGTCAATTGCCGCAGTTGTGGGGATGCAAATAAGAGGGAAACTGTCACTCACCTTCTTTACGAATGTCCAGCCCTAGCTAGAGCCAGACTTCGTGCACTAGGCAAACCCTTCTTCAATAACCTCGATGAGATCTCGAAAAACAAGATAGGAGAACTGATTACATTCTTGAACAGCTCCGGATGGATATGATAATCCATTCAAGCCCTAGGTCTCTGTAAAACTATACATATACTTCAACAGCCCTCAACGACCAGGTTAATCGAGTTGTGGTATTAAAACGGCGTTTCCTGTGCTAATTGGGCCCTGTTTTCGGCAGACGGGCCACCACGTAAACCAACGAACCAACCACCCTTCTCAACCTAACCTAACCTACTGGAGAATGGAGCTACTTCTAAAAATCGAATGCGAAGGCCTAACTGCGCATCTTACCCTTTCACAAGATTGTGTCGGATTTACAGTAGTCTAATCGAGCACTTAGATTATTTCCAGGTTTTGAGATAAGAGCAGCTCATCCTTACGTTCTTCACCTAATTCACGTCCAGCTTCCATCTAGGCTCTTCAAATGCACTCCTTCGCACTCTACACGTTCCCTTACGGCAGTCCTTATATTCGCATAGCTTCCTCTAAGAACTGTGGTTGGAATAGTTCAGCGACGATTTGAATTCTCTTTGGCAGAGGGTGTGTACTTCTGCTGGCTGGAAATGAAACTTAACAACTTAGTCTGAATGTAAAAGGCTCCAACTTTTTGAATTTGGAACGACTTGCCCATTTTCCTTGAAGAAAATAAAACAGACATAATGAGCTTAATATCCTAGACAAATATGCTCCAAATTCATTCTTAAAGAGTCCTTCGTGCACTCCCTTTAAGACAGCCAAAAACCTTGACCGAAAAATTCTACAAGTATTCCACAGGTGCTGGCGCGAAATACGTCTTTGTCACAGATGTAAGTTCCAGTTCCCTGAGTTTGGTTGTGCCTTCCAAACAATTCGTAGAGCATGAACTTTTCCTTAAAATTTCTTCGTCGGTTTTTCTCTCTCCGTTTTTGTGCTGATTCGATATATAAAAACAACCAGGACTCCAATACACAGACAGCAGCAGAAAAAAACACAGTTCCCACGAACGGCATCACCCTTAGATTCAAAATACGACAAAGAGAAAAAATGCTGAAATTGCATGGCATAACATAGTTGATGGGGTTGGGATCCAGGGTGGTAGGCTGGCTTGCTGGCTGGCAGGCAAAAGATGGCGCTTTTTTTCTATTCCGAAATAACCGAGCGACGAATTTTCACCTTTTCCCACTCCATTGGCATCTACTTCACCAATTTGCTGCTGCACTTTTTTCCAGTCCGGCTTTTTTTTTCGAGATGATTTTACCACGGCAACCAAAAAGGAAATTTTGCCCAACGCCATCTCACTTTGGCCGACAGTGACTGACATTTTGGGGCAAACTCTGGCGGTTTCAGTTCTTTTTTTCGCCATCGTCCGCTATACGTGCCCATTCCGCGCGAAAGGTAGCCAATCGTGGAATTCAGGATGTGTAATTCCCGGACAAGAAACATGTGTAGAACCCGATCCCGGACAAAGTAGTCGACGACAGTGGCAACGGCTCCTTTGAATGCATACAAACGCACCGTCTACAGATGTCCTGTGGACGGGGAAAACGGAACGACGGGTTGGAATGAGTGCACGGGATGTGTATGGGGAGATAACCCAGCGGCCGGACTAATTCTCATCCCTTTGAACAAAAAATTTTTACGGAAGGGTAGAAGGTGGCGAAAAAAAGATTTTAAATACTTTTTTTCTGTTGGTGTGGAAAAAATAATTTTTCCTTTTTTTTTTTGCACGCTAAGGGAGGTGGACGCTGAATAACGCTGTATGGGTGAAAATTTAAGCAGGAAAATGAAATTTAGAGATGTGATGATAATGGGACAGGGTTGTGTATAAAAAGATTTGGGGAAAAATTGACTTAGGGGTATGCTGAAGCGTAGATATAATCAGAAAGTTGATTTTTAATTTGAAGTATATTTTAAGAACTCATTATAGGGTAGGATTTGAAAAGACGTGATTGGGGTTGGAAAAAATCAGATACTGCAACAAATGTTTTTTCATGTAGTTCCTATATTACCTCTTTTGGGACGTAACTCATCCTATCGGAGCTCAATAGTGTTTCAAGTATAACATTTGTTTTCCGATGGGTGCCTAGACAATAACAAGTCAAAATTCTAGCATGGGCAATTGCAGGAAGTACTATCGAGAGCTACTCTCAAGAGTATGTAATGGGATGATTCTACTCTGCAGTAAAAGCGAGCTCACGATCACTTAATATCTTATGCACTACGTTCGATTGTACTACAAAACTGCGTTCGGGAAAAAATGCATGTTTCCAATATTTCGAAGTTTAGTTTTAGGGTACAAAAGAATATTACCAAAGACAATGAACGGCCATAGTGAAATGTGTGCCATACATCCAATGTACGTTTGTTTCTATTTCCTTCCCATATATCATTTAAAGCGTGAAAGCTTTATTGTATGATAGTTTCAAACCATTGCTCACCCAAGACTCGCTACCTGGAAAATGTTTGCAAGCTAATTTTTAAAAATGGGACCACATTTCTAGTATGGCATCTAGGTTACGTTAAGTTTAGAGGAGTGAACTGTAGCGCTGTGCCACAGCCCATCACGAGAGATCACTAAGGATCCATAATGGCATCTAGGTCTCATGAAAGGTGTTAACCTAGCCTTTTGGTCTAACGATTTCTAACGTTACTAACGAGTGCTAACGAGTTCTGGATGATTGGAAAGAGTTGTTGATAGAGAAAGTACCTGATTTTTCTATTTAAAAAAAATCTTCCAATGGTCTGGGCGAAACTTTATTATTTTTCGGGTTAAAGTTGGGGAGCGGTCAAAGTCGGAGCATATCATCAGTTGTTTCGAGATTATGAAGTTTCTTGGAAAGTTAATTTTGTTCTTAAAATAAAAATATTTAAAATAGAGATTTTTTTCCGATTAAACATTGAAAAGCCCGTGTAGACTATTCGAATTTTGGTATATTATGTACACTAAAAGCCCATAGAAGTAAAATCGAATTTGTTGCCTTATCAAAATTAAGAGATATGACGAATTGTTAAAACTTGTACAAACCCATTACTTGCACTTGGGGTTTGAATTTCGAAAAAATTGGGAAACAGGTTTTAAGACGATTTCATAAGAAGCAACTTGATATCTCATGAGACACGAGGGATTTTGAAAAATTTGTGAAAACGTAAGTAAACCCTACACACCCCCTTGGTTTTTGAAATTCGAAAAATTGTGAAATTGGTTTTTAGGTCATTACATCAAATGCCGTAATAACCAATTTTATATCTCATCAGAACTAAGGGATGGGAAAAATTGTGAAAACATATGCGAGCCTTTAGGGGTTGAATATCGAAAAATTGAGAAATGGGTTTGTAGGCGATTATATAAAAAGTCTGTGGAAATGAAAAGCGATCTAATATCTCATCAAACCTAAGAAATATGTCGATACTTTGAAAAGCATACAACCCCCTTACACCCCTTAGGATTGAATATCTGAAAATATTGAAATTTACTTTTTGGCTCTTATATGGGAAACCTTGTAAAGTAAAATTGAATTCGATATATCATCAGATCTTAGCAAATGTAGGAATCTGTTAAAACATATGCAACCTCCTTACACCCACTTGGGGTAGAATATCCAAAAATCCTGAAAGGATTTAATAGATAAATATGAAGACAGAACGAGAAAGTAAAAACCAATTCAATTACTTATCACTTCTAAAGGATATGACGGAATTCGTGAAAACTTGTTCAACCCTTTTATACCCTCTTAGGGGTTGAAAAGGGAAAAAACTTAAAAACAAGTTTTAGGCGATTATTACGCAAGCCCTTGAAAGTGAAAAGATATTCGATATTTGATCAGACCTGAAGGATATGGTATAATTCGTGAATAAGTATACAACCCCTTTACACCCTCTTAGGGGTCGAATTTCAAAAAATCCTGAAAACACTTTCTAGGTATTTTTATGAAGAATCCGTAGATTAAAAATGAATTAAATATTTGAGAAGACCTAATAGATATGACAAAAATCGTGAAAATATATGCATTCCATTTTCACTGAAACATTTTTTCGGCCCCCCTTCCGAACGCCAATAGATATTTGAAATTTTTTTTTATCTAAATTACTTTTCTAGTTGATTTACATATACATACGGAGTTTCAACTTTGTAGCATAAGCCGTTCTATAGATATGAAAAACATCCCCAACCCCCGTACCGTACTACCCTTATAAAAAGTTATATATTTCCAAGATGCTACTACTATAGCTCTATCTAAATACCATGTTTCAGCTGTATATCATTATAGGTTTTCGAGATATAAAAATCGGAATCTTTTCCTTTTCCCCCCCTCCCACCCTCACCCTCTATACCCTCACCCCCAAAAATATTTTTTCTGATAGGGGTCTATTAGACCTACTTCTGCTAAAAATTTTAAGCATCTACCTCACACTGTTCTTGAGATATGATACATGATTTTTTAGAAAAATTCGCATCCCCTCCACTTTCATGATCCATCGCCCCTTAAAAAATTTTACATTTATTTTTACTGAAATTTATTTGTCTAGTGCAATTGGTTCGTGAGATATCGTAATCTAAAGTTTTTTACCCCCCACCCCCGTACACCACTGACAACTCTGAAAAATTTGTTTGCGATCTATTCTCCTAAAGATATTCATTAAGATATTCATGAAGATACAGATATTCATTAAGTTTCAATTTTGTAACTTTAACCGTTTAGGAGATATGGATTTTAGAATGTGTCAATCTCGGCTTTTTTGCGTTTCGGACGCATTATTTGTCCCCCCACTCCCACACCCCTTCACCCATATTGACAATTTTTATGCAAATGGGTCCACTACCGAAGTTCTAACTATATAAATTCCAAATTTCAGCCTCCTAGCATAAGCGGTTGCTGAGATCTAAAAACCAAAATTTTCCGTCTAAAACGCTTCCCCCTCCTCCCCCCACACACCCCCACCCCACAGAATTTGATCACTTCAAGGGGCCTACCCAGTCTATTCATAAAATTCAATTTAATATCGCAAACCATTTGGGAGCTACGAGCCTTCAAACCAACCTCTAAAAAGAACTCTGCTTAATAGCTTTGATTGAAATTAGATAGGGGTCCAAAATTCGGGACTTCAAGGCTCTATTTGGACTGTGCGCCATAGGGCAAGAAGATTTTTCAAATTAATGGGCAATATTTGTGAAGAGGTACTTTAAAGACCTTTCAAAGGAATAAAGTGATTTTTCTCAGAATCTTAGCGGCGGTCATCGCGTTCTTGAGTTATAGAGCGTTTAGACTGACGGGACTTTTTTTTTTGTTTTCTCGTTTTCTGCGTTACAAAATTTTGGGCTGAATTAAACTTATATTACTCTATTAATTATAAAAATGCTTCGAAGTTCAACGCATATTTGAATTTTGAAAATTGTAAATTTATTGTGGTATTAATCAACGACTGAAATGTATAATACACTCGTTAAGAAAAATTAAAAATCTTAGAACTCAAATTATATGCTGAAGTTTTTTCCAACTGCGGCACTCAGAACACCAACTTCAATGACACTTCGACTGTAGACTTCGCGCACAATCGTTGGAACACACACGATTGTACGTCGATACCCACAAAAGCAACTGCATCGTTGGGTCAATGCTACGGCGAAGTCGTGCTACCACTCTAATTTCTAATGAGTCGTCGCCATAGACGACGAAGTCGCTGTTGCCATTCTGTTTCAATAGAACAGCACGGCGGGAGTCGGAAGTCGAGGTCGGTGTTCTGTTTTATATTTAAAGTCAATTCGACTGTATTATCAATTTTAAATTCGTATATAAGATGTGATTCGTTCGTGCTGGCCATGCTGTTCGATGGCGGGTAATATCAAGCAACACATAGTCTCCAAAGGATAGAAATGTAATAAAAAACGTACCTGGTAGTTTCTTGCAATTCCAAAAGCATCGAAAATAACCTTAAAAACAAAATCCAGCTTTAAGGACATCTCCTCTAAAAAAGAGCGACTCAATTGATAGATGTTTAAAAGTTTACTGCAAAAAAAAACTTTTAGGTGCGTACCTTAAAAATCTTCATTTCATACTCTTTCTTTGTATTTTTAGTACGAAGGCGTATTTCAGAATAGAACGAACGAAAGCGCAGTACCTACAACATTGTTGTGATATGAAAACCAGCGGCGTAATTGAGAAGTCATCCCTACGCAAATTGATCGATGCCGCCCCCTCAATTGACAATTGTCTCCACTCGATTTCCAAATCCTCTTTTTCTGTAGAAATCCGTTGATTTATTGATTTTTAGCAAGTAATCCTGTTCAAAAATAGACACCTATATTAAATTGAAGCACGTCATTGATCGACACCATAAAAGTCGAAACGGCGTTAGACTTACCAGCCAGGAGTTAAACTTACCCAAAATGGTCATTGAAAATAAATTCGATATTAAAATAAATAGTAGGTTGGTCTTTTAGAGTATCTACTCTTGATTTCGTACTTTGTCTGTTTAATGTAATCGGTTTCTATCTAGACTTCAATCAAATTTCAATGAAGTATAATTAAAATTAAGAGCAAACGATATTTAGACCCATCTACCGAGTTGATCACGTTAAGGTTGCAAGCATATACCCTGTTTAGGGTGGTGAGACCTAAGAATATTTGACGAAATATGTGAAGAAAAACGAATAATATTTAGCAGTATATCAGAAGAGAATTGACCTCACCTTCTGAGACGCGTGCACAAAAACAGCAACCGCACCAAACAAATCCATATAGTTCAGGCCTAAATATATAAAGAATGAACTGTACTACGATATTTAAGCTAACAAAATTATTTGAAGACTTTTTTATTATGAAAAAATATAAAAAATGGAAAATTGTTATTTAAAATATCAACACTTTAATTGCTTAAGCGTGTATCAGCCTGTGTGTCAAATATTTCACTATTTATGTTGACAAATGCATGCAATCGTAAAATTTTTAATGTCAAATTAATTTTTTTTGTCTATACAAGGCTTATTTTGATGAATAATTTAAATATTTTTAGTAACACGGTAACTAATACGTACAAGCTCCACAGAGGAAACAAATATGTACTCTGTACAAATCGGATTATAAGGAAGTGCGAGTTTCTGTAGAAATAAATTAAATTGCTCAGAGCCCATACAAAATTTTGTAGGTAAAGGTAAAGGAATATGGCTCGCGAGTGAAAGGTTGTGGTTTTGGAAAATTACATGTGACAAATTATATCATACAACAGAATTTAATATAAGGATTTTGTTCATTTAGACACCTTGGTTGAGATCGGCGTCGTAAGTTAAAGTATTATGATCGACCTGAAATTTGAAAAAAAATTGGTATGTAGCACTTACTGGTAAGCCCTAAAAAAATGCAAAGAAATTTGCGTCTGTCCGCCGTAGACGTCGTACGCAAAAGCGATTGACATTCTAAAATCCATATCTCCTGAACGGTTAATGTCAGAATGTTGAAACATTCTGTCTTAAAAAACAATAGGAGCCTGAACAAGGACACTAAAGTCTTACAGGTGACCGGAGGGGGGAGGGTGTTCGGGTGCTGGAAGGGGTTAAAAAACTTTGGATTACAATATCTTCCGAACCAATTGTCTTACTTACTTAATCTTACAAATATTACGAAAGTTAGGCCCAGTGAACTTCTAGCAGCAAAAAAAAAAATATTGGGTGTGATGTTGAAGGGGGTTATCGTGGAGGAAAGTGCAAAGGGAAAAATTCTATTTTAATTTCTCAAAAATCATAAAGGATAAGAATCTAAAAATTGACGACTATATAGAGCCACTATTGAGGCATCCTAGAAAAATAAAAGTGTTGATAGGGTTAGCAAGGTACGGGGTGTTGGTGGTTTTTTATATCTCAGAAACGGTTCATGATAGAAAGTTGAAACTTAGTACATATATGTAGATGTACTACAGAAGTACAGTAGAACCTCTATATAGTGACCAACCAAGGAACTGTGCAAAACTGGTCACTTTATTCGATTGGTCAAATTATAAAAATAATTTAACAAATAAAATCCGTTTCTGATTTACATCGGGACCAAAAAAAATGGCAACTTTAGGCAAGTGGTCAAGATAGGAAGGTGGTCAATTCTTCATGTTCTACAGTAATTCAAGCAAAAAAAAATTGAATTTTCATTGGCGTATAAAGGTGGAGTAACAAAAATTCTATTTTTACACATTTCCACGAATTTCGGTAGATCATTTAGGCATGTAGAATTATCAAATTAATTTTACTACTGCAAGCACTTTATATCTGTGGTAACAGGGAATAACTTGGTAAGTCGAAAAATTTTAAAATGGGATAAGTGTACTGTGGTCATCTCCCAAGGCTTACACGCACTGTGAAAAAGTTATTGTTATATGTTATTTGATCACTGAGATGTCAAATTTAATTTTTTCACAAAAACTGGATTTACAGGAATTGTTTAATAGTAAAAATAGCAAAAAAGTGCTGCCCTGATTAGTTTCGTTTTTAGACTTACCTACTTATTCCCTGTGGCCACAGATATAAGCGCGTACTAATAATTTTCTAAATTTCTCGATATCCGAACGCTATATGGGTGTTAATTGGTTGTGTACATTTTCACGAATTCTGAAACATTTCTTAGGACTAATGAGATGTTGACTCCGCTTTCACTTGAAAAGGCTTTAAACGTATGTTTAAATGTCGGAACAAGGTGATTTAAGCATTTGTCGATATTAAACCCACCGGGGGTGTAAATTGTTGTTCAAGATTTGTCGATGTTAAATCCCCCGGGGGTGTAAAATATTGTTCAAGCTTTCACGAATTCCGAAAAATCTTTTAGGTTTAATGAGATCGAATTTGCTTTTACATTTTCACGAATTACGAAATATTTATTAGGTCTAATGAGATATCGAATCCGCTTTCACTTCTGAAGGCTTTAAACGTATGTATATTTAAATGTCGGGAAAAAACGATTTAAGCATTAGTCGATATAAAACTCACTGGTGTAAAGTATTGTTCAAGCTTTCACAAATTCCGACAAATCTTTTAGGATTAATGAAATCGAATTCGCGTTTACTTCTATGGACTTTGTATATAATGATCTAAAAATTATATTCTGGAGTTTGCGATATTCCACCTCTAAGAAGGTGGAAAATTAATGTGTACGTTTTTACGAATTCCGACATATTACCTAGGTATAATCTCTTAAAAATCGGTTTCTGATTTTTTTTATATTCAACTCCTAAGAAGCTATGTCCATATTTTACCCCCTACGTTTTTATTGAGATTTGAAAAAAAAATAAGTAAACTGGTAAAAAATCTACCAAATCTGGCTAGAACTTTATTATTTTTGGGTGGAAGTCCGAAAGGCGTTTTAGGCTAAGATGCTGTGTAGGTAACTATGCGACTCATAACCTAAACCTGGAGGCAATTCGGAACCTACACCACATCGCAGCTTTAAGCTCGCCTAGACTGTTGGCTGAATCTTTTTAACGTTGATGATGATACTGTATAATTGATATAATAAAGTAAGCCCAAATAAATAAATCATATGTTAAGTGATAATTGAATGCACGACAGGAGGAGCATAAACTCAAAATTTCCGAAAAAAAGGCACATGTGGACAAGCAGCTGAGAGGAACTCTCACGTGGGCTTGTAGCTTGAGCAAAAAATGGAGCTGCAAGTCAACCGTACTGTTGAGAAATGTAGCTACTTGTAATTATTACCGAACAGCTTAGTAGCTTTAAAAATGAGCAATGAGTATGTTAGTCTTCTAATAAGGGTCTAATAAGAGTTAAACTCTTGAGGAAGCTCTCTGATCTGAGAAAAGACATAACAAAGATCACCATACTTCAGTCAAGACGTCCAACTAACGGAAACAGCGCCATCTCTCGGTTCAAATTGTTCAGAGTCAAAACTTACTGAGAACCTGTTAAACCCTGCCGAAAAAACTTCTCACTAAATAACTCTAATGTGAGTTCGAAAAAAAAACGGCATCCCGAAACACTCGTATACATAAATTTCACCCCACCGTGTATAATCCTTGAAAATAGACACAAACCATTGAAAACAGGATTGTACCGCGGAGCTTTTTGGGGGGGTGGTGGTTAGTATTTTTTTCCCCCGAAAGGGACAAAAAAATCCTTTCTCGTCTTTTTCTTTTTTAAATAATAAAAAAAGCTCGTCTGGAGAGTAAGTGTTTCGGGGGATGGGAAAGAGGATCGTGTAATGGGAGTTAGGCCCAAAGTCTGTGTCGGTCTTGTGTACCACAAGGAGAAAAATTCGCGCGGTAATTGCTCCCGAGCCACTAACCCGCACGTTAGGGGTAGATGTTCGGGACAATGGGGTAGGTTTTGAAATTTTTTTTCGGGAATTCGTAGCCGCGGAAGGGGAGATGGTTTTTTTTTAGGTTTGGGAATGGGAGGAGGAGTTGGACAGGGGAGACGTATGCATAAAGGGATGTTACGAGAGGGTAGAAACTGATTCGAGAGTACTGTTGCTTGTTGTACGGTGGTTGGTCTTCTTCTGGCGTCGCTACTACAGGACGACAAGTGCCAAGTGTTTCGGCCATCGTACCTAGTCCTAGTGTGGATTCGGCAAAAAAAAGCTTCCGTGTACAGTGACGCTTAACATTAAGCTTACATTATACGTCGTGCATGTCTTCATCCCTTAGTTCAAGTCCGTTATATGTATAGGAAGAGAAATAGAGCAGTTGTTATAGGTACCTATTAGGGGCGTAAAAAAAAATTCGTCCTGCGAAAAAATCCGTTTGGGGAAAAAATTAAAAGGAAAAAAGGATTCCTGGTGCGGGTGGGGTTGGGTTTTGGGTTTTGGGTTGGGGGTAGCATTCCGTTCTATGTAGAGAGGTTTCGACGATACTATGACGAGTCATAAAGGTATATGGGGGTCTGGTAGGGTATGAAAGCAGCAGTAGCAGCAGCAACAACAGCAACAGTACCAACGACGATGATGATGATGATGGTGTATAGACGCCATATAACGACGAATCGAAGTTAGAGTGAGGACGATGGTGGAGTTGGAGGGTATATAAAAAAATGCTAAAAGAAAAAGAAGAGAAAGGCACAACTCTGAATATAAAAAAGCGACGCTTTTGGCCAGAGGAGACTGATACCCAGAGATTCGGAGCATGGGCTGCTAGGAAGGTGACGGAGTATAGAGGGCCCCCGAATATATTGTTTCAGATTTTTTCATGCTTTAGTCGAGTTTTTACTTTGGTGATGTATCGTGTGCTTAAAAAAAACCCCCAAAAGCGTCTATAATCGGCAACATCGGCCTTTACCTTAAGACCTGCTCCAGCAACCGGGCGTTAAACAATAAACGAGACAACTCAAAAATCAACGAAAGATAATGAAAGACGATGACCGAGTCCGGTACTGTGAGCATCTTTAAGAATCACCTGAGAAAAAAAAACCAATTTCTTAATGAATTTTCGATCGTCGTAACTAATAAAGCGAACAGAGTCGTCAATCGGTCCTCATTACTGATCGTACGTGGACGTCTTAGTTTTTTGGGGGACTAAAACTTGCTTCGTTACTTTCTTTTAGTTTTGTTTGTTTGTTTGTTTTTTTTTTTTAAGAAAAAATCTTAAGCCCCTATCGGCTTATCTTAAGTGTCGCGATCAAACAAACGATATCACTAATATTCGAACTAAAACTCGTGTGCTATAGTGGCGACCGTGTCCTTTCCTTATATCCTTCTGTTGTGTTACGATACGACTAAGTTACGTTTTACCCAGCCAAATCCCACTTCTTATATTGAAGGCCGGAGGGTGGCTGGGCTGTGTTCAATTGTTGTTATTATTGTGTCTGGTGCTATTTTTTTCCGGTAGATTTTACCTCTTCCTAAAATCCACCCCCATAATGTCGTGTGTTGTCGGAAAGAAAATTTTCGTTTCCTTGTGATATACATAGGGAAAAAAATACACAAAAAAAAAATATAAACAAAAACAAAACAAACGTGACGTGAAAACGTGCTGATTTTCTTTCATCCCCCATTCATGTGAAATTTGTTTTGATTTGTGCGGTATGTTTTCCGGTCGAATATGTCGTGTTTACAAAATTGTACGAAAATGTATCACAAGTTGTTATTTCATTTTTTGGTTGTTGTTTTTTGTAATTGATGTACAGATTTACGAAAAATGGTAACAGTGCTGTTTGCAATAATTAACGATACGTGACTAAAAAAACATCAAACCGGGCAAAAAATAATTGAATTAATTCGTCGGTAAACGAAGCTAAAGTGCAACATGGAAGGTCGCTTAATCGAATACCGTCCAATCGGGGGTGGTTTGGACTATCATCATAATTCGCCACTAATTGGCGAAATACCAAACGGCGAATACAGTCATGTAGTACATCGGTCAATCGATCAACTACGGAATAGTTTAAACGAACGCGTGACCCTTGGTCCGCTCAGTGTTTTTCCCAGTACGGATCTTAGAACTTCCGTTCTGGCCTATAATGGAAATAATATCCATTCGAATCCAGTACCTGGTACGGACGATCGACTTCAATATCTTTCCGCCAACAATAACAGTGTTAACAACTTAGACCATAAGAATCCGTGTATTATCGACAGTTCGAAAGGCCTGATCGGTTCGAGCGGAAACAGTAGTGGCCTTTTGCCGGGCAGCCCCAGTAACATTATCAATAATAATAGTGCAATGATACCGCCTCCATCTAATCCGCACATTATAAAAACCGAACGTACCCACAGCCATCGGAAATCACGCGCGTCTTACAGTCATCATCATCATCATCACAACGGTAGTGCCGGTAATTCACACCAGGATCAACATCAAACGTCTGGGAATACAACGACGGATGCTTCGTCCCCGCACGGACAGGATACTACAACGGATCCGAGTGGACATGTTAAGGAGTCCAAGGTGGGTTCTTAGAAAAAAAAACCCTCGAATAGGAAATAAAGTCGCCGGATAGTGGCGAAGGGATATTTAATACACTTCCTATTGTAACTGGACTGTAAGAAGCGACCTTTTTTGTGGCGGCATCTCAAGGGTGGAAAAATGTAATTTGATTTTGGGGTGAACGTAGACTTTGGCTTTTCGGTACGTTTGATGTACCAGGAAGTTAAATGTTGCTGACTGACTGATACAGTGGTTTATCTTGAAATTGCATCCGGTCAAATAGTCAATTAAATCTGTATCTTCTTAACTATTATTCCAGAATTTTTTTTAAACAAAACATGAATTCTACTACTTCTTAGATATTTTGACTAATTTTTCATTTCATTGTAAAAAAATATATTGCTTCATCTCAAAATTAGCCGAAATCCCAGTCTTCACCTTTTCATCGTTTCCTCCAGGATCCTTTTTCAAACAAAAAAAAAAGATGGGGCTAGTTCTGGACTGTAGAGTAGGTGGCTCAAAATTGTTAAGCCATATATAGTATGTGCAGGGATTGTGCCAATACAACAGTAAAGCTAGTTTTGCACTATATGCCATGCTGTCAAATATTTGACTTAACATTTTTTTCGAAAAGTTCAGTCAAAATAGAGCAAACAAAAATTTGACGATTACACTATCTGACTGCATTTGCCAGCCAGAATAGTCAAAGATTTGACATAATGCACACACAAAGATTAATAACAAGCTTAAGGGCTCACATACACCTCTGCGCACTGAAAACCGAGTTTGAAACATACAGCAGTCACGATCGGCTGCAAGCCAATCGTATGATACTCTAGATGAAATACTGAACTCCGATTTATATTGTAGTTGGGGATAAAGTAGAATTACGTGTGTGCATGTTGTATGTCCTTTATTAAGGACTCCCATTTGATTGCTACTCAAACCTAAAAGATGATAGTCAGTGTTTAATTTCATATCTTGAACTGGGTGAGTAGCTGAAAAAAATTTTCTTTTTTGAAGGACTTTCACATGGAAGGTGCAGGAAAAACTCACTCGATTTCTTACATATTTACCTTTTCCTTGGAACTATTCAAAAATTAATGTGTACAAAATTTCAAATTCGTAGCTTGAAGCGTTCAAAAGTATCGGAAAACATTGTTGAACTCGTGTCTTAAGGATTTTTTGTATGGAAGGTACCAGAAGGAGTAAAAGGATTTTGCTGACTAGTAAACTCGAACTTCGTTTTCACTCAAAACTAATTTGTACAAAATTCCAAATTCATAGCTAAACGATTATTTGAGTTATAGTGAGTTCCGTAAATTAAGTGAAGACATATTGACAGGATATTAGTATGGCAACTACACGAAGGACTAATAGGATTTTCTTCATCATCATACAGTTAGCTCCAACTATTGGAAAATTGACACATACAAAATTTCAAAGTCGTAGCTTAAACCCTTCCGAAGTTATCGGCTAATATTCTTGAACACGTGTTTTAAGGACATTTTGTATAGCAGCTATCCGAAGGAGTAGGACGATTTTGCCCGTTAACAAACTTAGCCTTACAAATTCGACCAAACATCCAAATTCAAAATTTCAAGATCCTAGGTGAAGGCGTTCTTGAGTTATCGTGTTCACGGACAGACGGACGGACGGACGTCAAGCGGATTTGAGGTTTTTGGCCACAAACAAACAAAAAATAATATAAAACAATTTTTCCTCCGAGGCATGGTTCTATGCGTTTCAAACTTTTGGGCTGGATTAAACTTATAATACTCTATATGATTTCATCTAGAGTACAAAAATTATTATAAAGGTTATATGGTGAAAAAAAATTTAAATTGTTGCGTTCACATATCTTATTAACTATTCAACTATAACAAAAAAATAAAATTTTTATACTCTAGATGAAATCATATAGAGTATTATAAGTTTAATCCAGCCCGAAAAGTTTGTAACGCATAGAACCGAGCCTCGGACGAAAAAAAGTTATATATTATTTTATGTTTAGTTGTGGCCAAAAACCCCAAATCCGTTTGCTGTCCGTCTGTCCGTCCGTCCGTCCGTCCGTCCGTCCGTCCGTCCGTCTGTCCGTCCGTCCGTTTGCACGATAACTCAAGAACGCGTTGGTCTAGGAAGTTGAAATTTTGTCAGCACCTGTAAAATGGAAAAAGTAAGGCTAAGTTCGTTAATGGGCGATATCCGTCCACTCCTTCGGGTACCTCCCATACAAGAGTCCTTAAAACACGTATTCACAATTATTGCTCGAATGTTTCAAGTTAGGAACTTGAAATTTTGAATACTTAAAGTTTACCATGTTTGAAACGAAAGTTCCGAATATGATGCAAATCGAAAGAGTCCTTCGTGTAGCAGCCTACAAAAGTCCTTCAAAAATGTATACAAGTTACAGAATCCACTATAACTGTAGTACAAGTTAAAGCTGGGATTCAAAATTTTACAGGAATTAGTTTTATATCAAAAGTAAGACTGATTTCATTAATTAGCGCAATCCATCAACTCCTTCGGGTAGCTGTCATACAAAAGTTCTTAAAACACGTGTTAACCAATATTGAACGATAACTTTAGAACGCTTTAAGTTACGTCTTTGAAATTTTGTATACGTTGATTTTATAATAGTCTCAGCTGAAGGTATTAATATGAAAAATATCCCGTAAGTCCTTCATGTAGTTGCCATACAAAAATTCTGTAAAAATGTCCCAACTTAATTTATGGAACTCACTATAACTCAAGAAATCGTTTAACCATCCATCGAGTAGCCACTATACAATAGTTTCTACCTGTAAATAAAAGGTCATGCAATAATTGTATGTGCACTCCTCATTCTTTTGATATAATCCCAACTAAAATATAAATCGGAGTTCAGTATTTCATCTAGAGTATCATACGATTGACTTGCAGCCGATCGTGACTGCGTTATGTTTTTTTTAATATTAACATAATTTTTTACGGGTATAAATGGACTACTAATGAAAACCATGGCGCCTCGTTATCGGCATCATAACTTCACCAAAAATAATTCAATTTACAAAAATAAAAAAGAGTCTTGTAAAATAATGTAGTAGTTATAGTGTGATGGAGAGAATTTTTTTTTCTTTCAAAAATAAAGAAGTTGCAGTGTTTCAGTGTTGTTTAGTAATAAGTTTTTTAAGAAAAATTTGCGTTTAAAAATTTATAAAAAATTGTTCAACCAAAAAATTAAAAAACCTCTTGTCACACTATAGAGAAAACAATTATCAAAATTTGAAAAAAAAAGTTGAAAAATATTGAAAATTGACACTGTCTAAAAACATAGTTACAAAGTAATTTTTTTTTCTAAAATTTGTTTTTTAATTCTTAAAAGTATAACAAATGAAAATCTGTAAAAAAAAAAATTTATTTTTTAAAAATGAGGAGTGAGCCCTTAACACTCTCCAACTAACTCAAACAACAAACTCAACAGACCATTACTTTTATCAAATTTCAAAAACCGCACAAAAACTCTCATAACACACTTCGATACTCTCATAGTATAGTAGAGCTATTAAAATTGTCCATCTTTCTTAAATAAGAAAAAAAATCTGCCAACAGTCTGAGCGAAACTTTAACATTTTTCGGGTCAAAGTTGGGAAAGTGGCTAAAATTGGGTCGCAATAGAAATTTTACGCCACTACCACATATAACACATGCCCGAGGAAATAAAAAATAGTTTGCTAGCTCGTCAGATCTAAGCGTTATGTTGAAATTCTTGAACAGATATGCAACCCCTTTTCACCTCCTTGGGGGTTTAATTTAAAAAAAAAAACGTAAAATGAGTTTTTTTTAAGGATACCGAACTAGACTTAGGAGGTTACCCTTTAATACACTGTAGTGTATAGTCCAGTCAGCTTAGGGATTGGAGGTCAGAAATCGGGCCGAGTATGGCAATTGTCTAGTAGCTGTTAATAATTTAGTTTGCAGACTATTAACAAAAAGTCCGCAGAAGCAAAAACCAATCTGGAAATTCATTAAACCTAAGAAATATGTTGAAATCAGTGAAAAATTAGGCAACGCCGTACACCCCATTAGAATTGAATATCTAATAATCCTAAAATCAACTTTTTGGCGATTATATAAGAAGCCTTAGGAAGTAAAAATCAATTCGATATCTCATCTGATATAAGAATTATGTTGGAAATTGTGAAAATGTATACAACCCTTTTAGGAATCGAATTTCAAAAGGCTATGAAAACACTTTCTAGGTGTGTATGTGCAGAATCCGTGGAATAAAAATTAATTCAATATTTTATAAGACCTAAGAAATATGACGAAATTCGTGAAAATATATACATCCCATTTTCACTTATGAATTTTTTGCTCCATTTCGTACGCCAATGGATATTTGACATTTTTTTATCTAAATTACTTTTCTAGCAGATCTACATATACTCACCAAGTTTCAACTTTTTAGCAAAAGCGGTTCTATAGATAGGAAAAGCAACCCTCTCCCCGAACCATACTACCCCTATTAAAAATTTACATGCCACTACTATAGCTGCTCGATCATAATACCAACTTTCAGCTGTCCATCATTATTACTTTTTGAGATATAAGAATCGAAACTTATTCTTTTTCACACTCCCACCGTCACCCCCTACACCCAAACCCCAACAATTTTTTTCTCTGCTTGGGGTCTATTAGGATTACTTCTCGTAAGGATCTATTTTAAATTCTTCGTGAGATATAAGACGTGATTTTTTTAGAAAAATTCTTATCCCTTCTTTCCACCTATACAACTTTCACAAAAAAAATATAATTCTGTGTATTACTACTTAAAACATAAAAAACTTTGGCAACAACATGGGCGCAACTTCGTTATTTTTCCGAATAAAATCTGGAGGGGCTGCTAAGGTTGGTGTAACAGTAGTGCTGACTTTACTGAAACCCTTAAAACACAATTCACAACTTTGGACCATAGTCCAGGACACGGTAAATGCACTGGTTATTTCGAGACATTTTTGAAAATTTAATGTCAGTAGAATAGTTTCTTGTAAGATACAACTTTCACCATTGACTAGTGTTTCTTTCTACAACTACGAAGCAAAGTGAAAAAAAGCTATTCAATATTTTATCAGACCTAAAAAATATGGCAAAATTCGTGAAAACGTGTACAGAGCCTTAACTACTTTTAGGGACGAATATTGAAAAATCCTGAAATAGATTTTGAAGAACAAGTTTCTCGAAATAAACCAGTTTTATATCATCCCATCAAACATAAAGAATATAGTGAAATTCGTGAAAACGTGTACAAACCCTTTACACTACCGGGGTTGAATGTAAAGAATCTTGAATTTAATTTTTAGGTGATTATACCTATATAAAAAGGCCGTAGAAGTAAAAACTAATTCGATTACTCATCAGACCCAAGAGAGAGGAAGGAAGCCGTGAGAATGTATATGCAATCCCTTTGCATCCCCTTAATGGTTGAATATCGAAAAATCCTGAAATTGATTTTTAGACGATTATATAAAAAGTTCATGGAAGTAAAACTCAATTCGATATATAATCAAACCTAAGAGATATGATGGAATTCGTGCAAACTTATGCAGTCTCTTTATGCCCACGGTTGAATATATCAGAAAAGTCTGAAATCGGTTTCAAGGCGAAAATATATTAAGTTTGTGGCAGCCAAAATCAATTCGTTATCAAATCAAACACAAGAGATATGACGGAATTAGTGAGAACCTATGGGGTGGAAAATTAAAAAATTATGAAATCATTTTTTGTGCTTATATTTAAAGAACTTGTGGAAGATTAGAAAAAGGTCAATTCGATAGAATAAAATACCTAAGACATACGATAAAATTTGTAAAAATATATAAACCCCATTTCACCAAAAATATTTTCGCCTCACCTTCGTTCGTAAATACACATCTGATTTTTATTCAACTTAAACTAAATTTCTCCTAAATCTAGATGCACGTAAAAAAGTTTCAACTTCCTAATATAAGCCATTCCTGAGATAGTAGAAACACATCCGCCTCCAACCTCCTCACCATGAACTTTATCGGCTCTTGAGATATAAAAAGCAGAATATTTTCTTTTTTACCCTCCGTGACCCTTACCCGCTTCACCCTTTAACATCATTTTTTTCTTTTTTTAGCATACCTTTTGTATAAGTGCCTAGACCCTATCTTCAATAGTTCTCAAGGTTCCGTGCTCAATTTGTTCGTATATCGTAATCTAAATTTTCAGCTTCCATCTCCGGACGTTAGTGCCCTCTCTAAAAAATTTAATTTCTGATGTACTCTCCTAGAATGCCTACAAGCCAAGGTTGAAACCTTGTGTCAGAAGTCGTTCAGGAAGCTTTCCAGTTCTCCAGATACAGTGTATTAACCTCCCTTTTTCACACCTCTCCGCCCATTTTGTCCATTTTTCACAAATCCTCGCACTCATAGTGCTATGTAAATTCCAAGTTTCAACTTTGTTCCTTAAGCGGCTCCTGAGATTTAGAAACCAAATTTTTCCTCCCAACTCTTTTGATTTTTCAGTTCAGTTCATAGTTCCAAAAATAGTTTTAGTTCGATATTAAAAATCTGCCAACAGTGGCAACTTTATAATTGTTGGATAGAAATTCGGCCCGAGTTCGCAGTCTACTCTAGAAAAACTAATATTCCAAATAATTTCGTTTAGGTTTTCAGTGATTTCAAAATCACGGTTTTCAAGAGAGCAATCAATTATCAAAAATTTCATAAAGCAATCGCTTGTGCGTAGTATTAGACAGAAAGTTCATACCGATTTACTGTCACAACAAGTGACAATGCAATTGTTGTTTGACTTGTTACTTAAGTTCGGACAATTAGTTGACTAATTATAATCTAGCATTAAAAATTCATACGAGTACACTTGACTCGAATATTTTCTTATATAAAGTGTTTGCGAACATGATTTAAAACAACTAAATTATAACAAATCTGTTAAAAATCCAGATTACTTGATCGCACCGCCTCAAACGAACATTCAGTTGATTTAAATCCGATCAGTGTATCAACATTGTCAGTCAGTGTCTTAAAAACGACATTTTTCTTAGACTTGGGAGTGTCCGAACTTAAATCTTTAAGGTAAAAAAAAATTTCAAAAATATTTTTTTTTTAATTACGTCCGATCATGTTTTGTATCTATTATGGCATCAGCAACGGTTTCAATTCCGATCTATCTTCTAAACCGGTCATATACCTGCGCCTTACACGATCGCTTCTGACGTGATCATTCTCAGCCTTGATTGCTTCCTATGTCATAGATCAAACCAAAATATGATTTTCGGTTGTAAGATCTGTCCGATGTCACCTGCTGCTCGAAATTAAATCATTCGGACAGATCGCGGTTTTGTTTAAATCTTCTGACAATTGAACATGTTAACCGACAGGTGATCGTATGTAGGTACCGGATAAAAAAACAACTGTACAGGTACCTAGAGTGAAAAACTTAAACGAACTATTTACGATCATCGATTAAACTCGTTTCTCGCTATTATGGGCTTAGTATTTAGAAGATTATAGTCTTACTTTAAGTAGTTCAATGAGCAAGACTGCTTACTGAATTGGGGACTCAGTACCTAAGTTTCGGCCTCTAAGTTAATAACATCTCCAAACAATGCGCGATAACGTTGTGGTGTAGTGAAAATCCTGCCCCGCTCACTCCTTTTGGGCAAAAGTAATATTACCTCTCTGCTTTTAATAACCAGTCGCGACGTCGGTCTGTTGCCGAACTAGCAAGCAAATACAACTGTTTAGTCATTTAATTTCACTCTAAAGCCCCAAACACAATGCCTCCGATCCGTTCCGTTCCGTCACGACAAGTGAGGTTATGTAATCCGTAAAATTTGAATTTTGGTCAACTTTTCCGATCCGTTCCGTTACGACCGTTGTGTGCATTTACATGGTCAGCCCATAAGGTCTACTTTGACAGCTGCACGGAATGGAACGGAACGGGAGCATTGTGTTCGGGGCTTTAGAAATATTATTTTGGGACGACGCCGAAACAACGACGGTACGACATCGAAACCACGTCGGTATGACGTCGAAACAATGTTGGTACGACGTTTTGGTCATAAAGTCAAGTTTTAAATAACAGTTTTAATTTTTCCGTCGTACATATACTTTTTACTGACCAAAAATAACGTCTGGTCATTAAATGACTTTTAGGCCCGTTCCTACGATGTTCAGTTACGTTCTAACTGGGACTTTAACTGACAGATTTTCATCCAAAACTTCCGTTTAAAGTTCCAATTAGCGTTTAACTGACGATCGTATAATGACCCTTAATAAATAACTTTTTAGTTATTTCCGCGACATCCCGTAACTTTTTGGTTATGAAAATGTCGTCGTACCGGTTCAGATTATTGATCATTAGGACAACTGTACAAAATATTTGTTAATAATAATTATTCATGATTTAAAAAAAAAATACCCAAAAAAACCTAATATCGAAATTTAAGTTTTCTGTAAATATTAATTTAAGCAAACCTAAACAACCATCTGTGAGAATCGAAGTCGTAGTCGGTGTTCTATTCAACACCAACTGCGCAGTCGAACCTCACGCCGAAAGATAGGCAAATCGCAGTCGCAGTCGCAGTCGAGGTCCGTGTTCTGTTTTGTACTGTACTAAAAATGAAAGCCGTAAAATGGTGCTTCCAGATGAATACAGTGACAATATGGCCTGATGTGATTTAGTATACGTAACGCCCTCTCTTAAAAATCCCTCAAAACTTATTTGAGCACCCAATATTTTGCACACCAATTTTTGTGGAAAAAACTTATAAAGTCAGATAAATAGCACATAGGTAGCGGACTCCTTTTGACAAGTCAGAACTGAGGTGTCGATTTAGAGTCGTTGTCATAACTCTGCCAACATTGAAACGACCGTAAAATCATTCCTCAACTAGTCGGCCCGACGTCGTCTAGACCGACCAATGGTTATTTTGACAATATAGTCGACACGACGTCGTTTAGACATTACGAGATCGACCAATGGTTATTTTGACAATGTCGTTGGCACGGCGTTCAGTTGACTAGATCGTTTTACTTGGGTGAAAGTTCTACCAGAAAAAACTTGTTGAGTTCAATCCAGAGACCAGTTAAGGTCATTACCTAAAAATGTTACCACCCTAAACACGATTCTAATTGACGTTACGACTTTGGAATATCAAAACTCCAAAATGTTAAATGTTTCCGCACATAAAAACATATGTGCAAATTTTAAAATTTCATGCTTAAATCCAATGGGTTCTCAAGGTTTCACCCATCGAGTCGGTCCAACACATGAAAACGAACTTAAGGAGAAGACGGCCCCTATTCGATGTGTTTCAATACCCTCTCGATTATTTTATTTCATCTGAAATTTAGTAGGAGTATTTTCTTGAAACTCAGCATGAAATTCATCATGCAATTCATCAAGAAGTTCATGATAAAATTCATCGTGAGATGCATAATAATTATGAAGTTCGTTATGAACTCATGAGATTTGTCATGAATCTCATCATGAAACTCATCATGCAGTTTATCAAGAGGTTCGTAATGAAATTTATCATTATCATTAAGATTTATCATGAAATTCAATATGTAATTCATAATGAAATACATCATAAAACTCACCCTGAAATTCATCACGAATATTATTTCTTTTATTTATTTATTTATTATTCAAATTCATCAAATACTGATTACTTATAACAAAAATACAAAATATAAAATAATTAGAAAAAATAAAAAATAAGTATAACAAAATAAGTACAAAAATACATCATTATATCCATACACTCATAAATGCCTAAATATAATATTACATTATTTATTTGATAAAGCCGATTTTAACTGTTGAACAGAAATTTTAAAGTCAATTTGACTGTAATTATAATTAAAAATGCGTGAAAGAGATGTGATTGGTTCATGTTGGCCGTAATTTGTCCGATGGTGAGGAATATCCAGTAACACATAGTCTCTCAAGGATCGAAATGGAACTTTGAAAGTAACGGCTTCCAGCAATGACGGGGAGGTTATATCACCAGAAATTACCTTGAAAGCAAAAACAGCCCTAAGGACATCTCGTCTATCAACCAACGACTCCATCGGCAGGAGCTTAAGACGCTCATGGTAAAGAGGCAGATGCAGTGGATCATGCCTTTTAAGTGCGAATCGCAAGAATCTTCTCTGAACCGACTCAATTAAATTTTTATGAACCTCATAGTATGGAGCCCATACCGAGCAGGCATATTCCAAATTAGAACGGACGAAACTGCAGTACAACATTGTTGTAATATGCGGATCATTGAAATCCTTGCACCATCTTCGCACAAAGCCCCAGACGGAGTTAGCCTTACCGACAACATAATCAAAATGGTCATTAAAAGTAACTTCGTTATTAAAATATACACCTAAATCGTTCACTTTATCATGAAACTCATCGAAAGGTGGATGGTTGTTGAAGGCTAAGATCGCGCCTTGTGAGAGAGTAGTGTTGATATCACAAGCATGAGTCGTTTGATCACTAGTCAGGAACCTTTTTTGAGATCCTAAGTCTAAATGACTTAAGTTGTAAGACTCCTAAGTCGGCAGGTATGACAGTAATGTACGTATAAGTTGCAATCATAGATTTCCGTCTAATCAGGCCAGACCGATAATAAATGCGTGATTTACCTTTGACGGGCCTGACTAGAAGAATACTTACTACAATTCCTGCTGCGTTCTACCAGAGCCAAATCATTGTAATCCCTTAATTTGAATGTCCCGCTTCTCCGATAGTTTAATTTAAACCTGTGGGTGGGATCGAATCCCACCTTTTAATTTAAACCTGTGGGTGGGATCGAATTCCACCTAGGAGCAAGGATACGAGCTTATCGCCCGTAGCCGAAATAAATTTCACTATAAAGAGCAGTAGTTGCTCGACCGAAACGCGAGTCACACCCAAACTCCAAACCCCTTTTATTCACGAGAAAATTACAAAACTCAAAAAACAGAGGGCTTCATTCGAAGGGATGTTAATTTTGATCACGACTAGTATAGACTTACAATTCCATAACTCTAGCTCGTTGGAACACAATAAAAATCGATGATTGATAAATTATCTCTAATTAAATTCTCGAATGAATTCCATCCATTCGTGCGCTTCGGTTAAGGCTAAAATTCATGAAATATTCCACGTTCCTGCAAGCTCCCACACTAATTACAATTCGCGCTAAAAGAATGAAGTCCCTCAACTCGTTCTACAAACAAATTTTTTCCTTTCTTCCTATTCTCTTATTGAAACCCCTTAAATTAGTTTTATAATTCAATAATAAGCCCTTTTTGAAATTTTTCCAATTAAAACTCTGGCACAACCCAAACTTCTTTGCCTTAAAAAAAAAAAATTAAAAAAAAAGAAAAAGTTTAATTTGCGCTTCTTAGAATTGAATTTTTTACCCTGTAGTACCTATGTATAAAATAATACATAGGAAAATGTATGTATAATCATCACAAACTCACCCCCATCCTATAAATTTGAGAAAAAATCAACTTTCGTTTGCGAGCAATGACGACACTACAGCAATGCCATATCTAATAAAGGGATGAAAATTAATCGACGACCATTTCCTACCCTTCTACGAAACCCACGTTTCTTATCAAAATACAATGTAAACAGCAGAAATGATAATTAAGAATCGATAAAAATGAGAAGAAAACTTCATGGGATAAAAGGAAGTTCTTTTACAAGACTGTGAGGGGGAAGCAACCCTTTTACGAAAACAAAAGTGCCAATAGACGAAAGAGAAAAATATTATAAAAGTGATGTCGCATTCGAAGGATTGAACTTAAGATGGTAAAACCAGTGAGTTAGATTAACGACAAAATACGCTCACTACTATTCCAATTCCAAAAACCGTGTCAAATTAACTCTAAAACTACTTTTACGCGAAATATTTAAAAAGCCGTTGAGAGGAAGAATTGTGGAGAAGTGTTGTTAGATATCGTGTACCCTTATAGAGGGTTATTTCATGTAACAAATCGAGCAATACACCACCGCTGAAATAACATTAAGGGTTCTTAAATAAGCTATGTTTTTTCTACAACAATAATTCCACGCCGTTATGTACGCAAAATTTCCTCATAGCGAAAAGCATTTGAGAATCACTGCTTTATGCTTTTGTTCGCTTGCATATTATATGGGTACGCTGGTGAGCACCCATCTCGACAGGTGGAGCCAAACGTCTTCCGACAAATTTCTTGGCACTGTATTTAAATCGTATTTATGCAAGGGCGTTCATACAATATTTCGTAGGTAGGGATACAATCATATCTTAGAAGGTGAAGTTATGTGACGAATATTTGCCAAACATAGAAAAAAAAGGTAGCTATGGTCAAGCAAAACATAGTAGTGAGCACCCACTCTTCCAAATTATCCCATAAAACCGTACGACACCAGCAAACCCTTATTACGATAAAATAAATTGTGAAAGAGAAATTTTAATGTTGTATTGATTTTCACCTGCCTTGATCCAAACTTTCATAAAACACAAAACAGTGGTTAGAAATTCCATAATGTTTATCCAATTTTTTAGAGAATGTTCATGGCAATACTCGCTCTGAAATAGAAATTGCTCTTAAAAACACTATTCAATTACAGTTCACAAATAAATTAAATTTCTCTTTTGACAAAATAAAACAAGCAGCACTTTTGAGGAATAATAATGCAAAAAAAGTCTTGCGATAATTAAATTGCATAAGAAAAATTAATTTTTGTTTTTTGGAAACAAAATTTACTTTTTTTGATCCGTCGAACCGGATTAGAATAACCGCTCTATGGAAGTAAGCAAAAGTAAACAATAAGAAGAAATTCCTTGACAGATTTATTATTTATATAAATATAATAACAGGTGTATAAGCTTAAATCCGCTGTTTTTTAGTTAGAAACACACATGTTTTTTTTTGATAGAAAGCAAAAACGAATTTATTCAAAGTACTTGCCCTCGCTAGCTACACATTTCTTCCACCTGTCGTGCAATTTGTGGATACCATATGCCAAAAAAATACCTTCTCTTTCGAGGTAAACCACTCTTCACATCAAGCCATTTTCGGACGTCTTCGTAAGAATCGAAGTGCGTGCCTCATCGACGAAAACAGGTGGTAGTCAGAAGAGGCCAGGTCTGGTGAATAAGCGAGATGGTGTGGCACCTCCCAGTTGAGTGTGTCCATGTAGTTGTGGACCATTTTTGACGCGTGCGATGGTGCGTTGTCGTGGAGGAAAATCATCTTGTCATATCTTTGTTGATAATCCGACCTTTTTTCACGCAGAACACGGTGCAATTTGATCAGTTGTTGGCGGTAGCAGTGTCCATTGACAATTTCACCAGGTTTCAACATCTCATAGTAGACGATACCCTGCTGATCCCACCAAACGCACAGCATCGTCTTCCGTCCGAAGTGATTTAGTCTTGGGGAAGATGTTGATGGTTGGCCGAGATCAACCCACGATTTCTTGCATTTTGGATTATCAAATATATCCACTTTTCATCGCCAGTCACAATCCGATGCAGGAACGACTTTCTTTTTTTGTCTAGCGAGCAAGATTTCGCATGTGTTTTGGCGTCGCTCAATCTGCCTATCGTTCAATTCATGCGCAATCATTTTCCGATCTTTTGAACTTTTCCCATGGCACGTAAAGAGCCTGCAATTGATGGTCCTCAACCTTCCTGAGCCGATTTTCATGCTTCTTGTCGCTCAGGTCAAAATTACCGACGAAACCAATCTCTGGACGTTGTTTCTGATAAAGCACTGGCACCATAGGCCTCCACAAGCACTCAATGCGATTCGGCTGTCGATTTCTTCAAATTGAAGCAAAAAAGCAAAGCTTTTTCTGGAAAAAAAAAACTGGACATGATTACCAAAGGAAAAATGTATGTTGTTGTATGAAATTGGTGACGATGTGCACTGATTAATATTGACAGATGTCAAACTATAACAAAAAAAAAATATGGCGTGACCATGGTAGCTTAACACGCTCACTAACGCCATCTATGAGCAAACAGCGGATTTAAGCTTATACACCTGGTAGATCAGACACGTAGCGTGAATCTTCGTAGGGCTAACGCAACGATACCAATCGAAGAATTTGTTCATACTTCCTATAATTTATCAATCGAAATGTTATTTCAGAATGAAAACTTCGTATTTATTGTTATAGAATTCATGGAATTTCATTTTATTTTCTTTTTTTGTGGTTTACTGCTACTAAAAAATGAAAATTCAAAATTCAGTCACAAACAATATAATCAGCAGATAATGCATGCCATATTAAAAATTTGTTTTACAAAATAGGCTGGCTAACGATACAAACAAAATTATACTCAAATGACGAACGGCCATAGAAATGTGTGCCATAAACAAAGCTTAGTTCCTCTATGTTGAACTAGAAGAAGTAACCATTATATCCAATGTTTGAACCCTGCAAAATTTAAAAAATTTCGAAAGCTTTTTCGACCATTCGGTGGTGCGATTGAAATATTTGGGAAATGTAAAGAACAATCGAAGATAGAAGAGGAAAAGTAATTCTTCTCGAATACTATTCAACAACTTTGCCGAAGTTTGCAGATTTCTCCAGGCCCCCCCCAACTGGGTACTATAAGGCGGCCAATCGGATGTCATTGGGAGTTTGCTGTTTTTCTCACTGGAAACTGATCGAGTTGCGCGGGTTCCCAGGGGAGCATGTAACAATATGATTATCTGCGGGGTATCGTAACTGCACTATTTTTATTCTTCCATATTGTGAAAAATTATTGTTTACAAAATGGAATATTAAAATAAAACAAGCTCGGCCTTTTGGTTACTTCTAGGTGATGTGGATTTCGAATCAATCAATTACCATCGATAAGCTCCATGTTATTTTATACTGCTCCTGCACTTGGATCTCACTCTCTAAAATCTAGTTATTGTTCGCTCTATTACAAGTAAAATGTTCCTCTCTTCTGTTACAGATTTTCAGCTCGAAAGCCGATCTACAACTCCACACCCAGATTCATATGCGTGAAGCTAAACCGTACAAATGTTCTCAGTGCGCCAAAGCCTTTGCAAACTCCAGTTATTTATCGCAACATACTCGCATTCATTTAGGCATAAAACCGTATCGCTGTGAAATTTGTCAGCGAAAATTCACGCAACTCTCACACCTCCAGCAACACATTCGAACACATACAGGCGATAAACCGTACAAATGTCGACATCCTGGGTGCCAAAAAGCGTTCTCGCAACTCTCCAACCTCCAATCACATTCCCGATGCCATCAGACGGATAAACCATACAAATGTAATTCGTGTTACAAATGTTTCTCGGACGAGCCGTCCCTTTTGGAGCACATACCAAAGCATAAAGAATCGAAACACCTCAAGACCCACATTTGTCAGTATTGCGGCAAAAGTTACACGCAGGAAACATACCTGACGAAACATATGCAAAAGCATGCCGAGCGTACGGATAAGCGGCCACCAATAACCGGATCCGGACTAACCGGCAACACGAATCGGAACTTGGGCCTAAATACAACAATACCGGCTGTCGCAGGTGATCATCCCTATTGGCCCAAGGTGAGCCCTGACTCGGCTGCCAGCCTGACCGATGTCATGCATCAACAGCACCAACAGCAACAGCAACAACAACAGCAGCAGCAACAGCAACAACAGCAGCAGCAACAACAGCAACAACCCAGTCATCATGACTTCCCACCGATCAGCTCGCAACATCCGCCCAACAATGGACATCCGGAACTTCAGGCGCATCATCGGATGCTCGACAATCACCGGGACGATGTTGGTAAGTACTGTCATGTCTGCTAACGTCCATACGTTTCCTAATCCGTCAATCTCGATCCTTTCTCCAATTCAGCATCAACCCCTATTGGACCATACGATACAGCAAGCTTAACAAAGACCACCAGCAATTCGGCTTTCACACCGATCAATTCGATGACGCCGCATCTCAACTCCTTGGGACATCATCCAATGGCGCAACGACCTTACCTGTACGATGCGATCAGCTTCCAGAACAAGAACGTCAATCAGAATGCCCCGAATTCCTTTCCCAATCAACTGATATCGCTACATCAGATCCGAAACTACGCCCACCAACCTGCAGGACTAATGGCCGGCGAACATTTATTGGGAGTCAGCGTTGGGCCCGGTAAGGATAAGGGATAACTATACTTTTAAGGGCAGTCACTCCCTTCCCAGTGTGATGATAATATTAAATTATTAGAACCATGTCTTTTAGTTATAAATATCAAAAATTTACTTGTATAAAACTCGACAATTCTGTTAAAGCCAATTTATTATTTGTGAAACAAAGAGCTTGAATGTAAATCTATTGCTATTGGGGACTTGAATAATTTATCGCTATTTCCCGACAGATGGTGTTATCTCAGCCTTTTTGAATCGGGCAATACTACGGGCAAAGCATTCATTTTCACGAACAAATAGCGGTCAATTATTCAAGTCCCTAATCGAATTTCTGGAATGATTCGCATAAGGTCTAAATACTTTTCGCTTCAAGACCTGCTAAATGAAATTAAGCGATATTTTTACATTCGGCTCGAACTGATGACAAGAATTTTAGCCAATTTACTTACAATGATCAGAAATATTGTAAAACAAGAGCATTATTAATGTTAACTCATTTTTAATTGTATACACTCAATACACACCGTCCAATTATTTTTTTTTAATAATTATTTTAAATAATCAATCAAAAAATACGGTTTTTTTTACAGTGACTATGAAAAATGTGGCAGTAAGGATTTTGTAGAGGACGATAAAATGTTGAATATTTCATGATACACACACTAGTAGTGATTTTAGCGTGGCATTTGGACACTGGTTTTTTGGATTTAGTAACTTTCGATGATTCTTAGAGTTCGTATCTAATACAATCAAAAAATACGGTTATATACGGATATATGTTAGATACGAGCTCTTTTTCAATTTTAACGGAAGAACTTGCTAGTTACTCGCAACTGAAGACCACCAGCCACATTTTTTGGAACGAATCTCTGTAAAGCAGCTTTCGACCTAAACGCGTCCTTTACATAGTATGACAGTGAACCAGTAGAGATTTTACAGTACTGAGTCAGTATCATGTTTCTATTCTATGGAGAAGCGGTAACAAATCAACACTTTGAAGGTCTGACTAGGCATCGTCTTTGATTACGCGACCTTTTAAGCCGAGCCTTAGCCTCTTGAGTGATATTTTTTCCGATCGAATTTGGACAATCACGGCCGTCTTTACGTCGGATTTTAATTTATTCCCTAAGATTCTTGTTAGTTTGATAGTCTAGTCGATACCCATAGTGATTTAATTAATCCTCGAGAAATGCGAAAGAATAGCAAAGGTCTGGCGAGTTTTTTTGATAATAGAACCCTTCTACAGCTGAGCTATCAGTCCTGGTGTCCTATATCGATTTTAATTGAATTAACACATAATAGTCTTGAGACAAACAAAAGTTGCGTTCTCCCGTACAATAGTCCTTATGACGGTGGTCACACCAATTGGACTTTCTTCTTCTATAGTGCGACAGTCCGAATTTTGCATTGGCCTTTTCGATATGTCTCCGATCGAATTTGGGACCTTACGGTATCCCTTAGTCCAATCGAATAGGTAATAACAATCAATGGCACAACAGCCCAAATTGGGCCTAGGCCTTGAAGTAATGCTAGAGTTACTTCATTACTAGACTACTAGATTACTAGACCAACTAGATTACTAGACCAACGGAACACTAGGAGGTAAAGTGGTCAGCCACACGCTCGTCCGTGATTATTACCCCGATTTTAACTCAGGTACTCATTTACAGCTGAGTGAACTGGTAGTCCGGCACCCAATCCCATTCCCGAAAATTACTTGTCGCCAAGCAGATTCGAACCTGGTACCAGGTGCACCGAAGGCAAGTGCATCGAACAGGTGTGACAGAATAATTAGAATTGGGTTTTTGGGAATTGATACTGTTGTGGCACTGAGTTCAAGGAAAGCTTGAATCTGGCTTGAAGCTGGCTAGGCTAGCACTCTCTGGGATAGACTAGCACGCTCACACTTGGCTACCGAGGCATAAAAATCCTGTAAATGCCGTAATTTAAAAACTGCTTCAAAAAAGGTTTCGCTGCTAGCTTCCCGACAAAGGCGGAATGAAAGAACTGCGCGTTGGAAACAAACCTGTACGTCCAGGTCAAATTTTTAATTTTCTACAGTAAACCGTCCCTTAGATAATTTAAATCCATTTTACGTTTCTAAATAAAGATAACAGTAGCTTCCTTGTGAACGAACGGACCGAGAACTCAACAAAAGGGGCCATTTCATAAAATCCTTAGTCTAAATCGATCCTTGGCCTCCAGGATACATCATCTCCAGCAGTGGCGTAGCTATCGTCGAGCAGTTCGATGCGGATTCTTTGAAAAATTATTTTACTCCTTACTAGCTTTTGCCTTTTTCAAACTCTTTTAGTGTATGACGATAACGATGCTCTTACTATGGCACTGATTCTGACTCCTTTTTTTTTGAGACAACGAATGATAAGTCCTTAAAAAGATGGAAGACCAGCCTAGGAAGGAACTCAATGATGGTTGACCTGCACGCTTCGTCACTCCGACAAAGAGCACAGGAGTTGGACAAATATTCACTGCTCGATCTGCGCACTCAGTTTCATCAATGTTATACAGATTCAAGCCTAATTCCACTAGATCTACTGACTTCTCAAGGCTCGAGGACAGAAAAATTCAACATCGATTCGATTTCAAAAATTCCAAATTTTCTAAAATGAAATCTAAACATTTTTGCCCATCCATGATCCCTCGGTTCATAAGTGGATCGTGGCTAAAAGGATCTTAAGCAATCAAGACTTGAACCAAATACCCACTTACCCACTACCAACTTGAATCGAGTACCCACTTATAGTTGTACCGGATTCGTCAGTTTGATCCTTACGCTGTCGGTCCTACATTTCCGTAGTAGAATTTCTTGTCCAAATGCATCAAGTTCGGTTTTTTACGATTTTACTTTGGGTAACTATGCGCTCTCGAATCCGTACGCTCCTTGTAACAATTTGCTACCTAATGAGCTGGTAAATTTTTAGGGAAAAATATCCGCCACTTCGTTTAAGGAATTCATGATGCGCTTTTTAGTCTACTCTCGGCAGAAAGGAATGTTAGTGTAATCTTCTTTCATCCGAGGCTCCATTCAAACCTGTAATACTGTACAGGTTTCATCTTATAATTTTAACTGTGGCTATGGTCATATTCAGTTATGGTTTGTAAGTCGAGTGCCGTTTAAATTCCTTTACAAAGGTGCACGGTTTTTATGCAAACACAACCTAATCGAAGATAGTCATATCTGTGACTCAAGTGATATAATGTTTGAAATCGACCATCGAAAACCCGGTTTTTAAACATGTTTGCATGCCAACAAAACCTAACCGAAGCCAATCACACTGCATGTAACGTCGTATGTGACTATATTCGATTAGGGATTGTAAGTTTGCAGGTGATTCAAGTCCCTTCGCCTTTACAATTTCGGTCAGTTCTTGTATTTAAATAAATTTGTAAGGTTTTTATGCAAGCAATCAAAAACAGTCAATTCTGTAATTCAAATGCTAAAAAGTTAGTAAATAGGGATCTTTGCCTAGGATAAAATCACAAGGGTATCTATGGCGTGAGAACTTCTGCTGTACACCGTTTTTAACCGTACCTTTGTTCTGTTGTTGCGCCCGGACTGTCCGCAGGTTTTTTAATTACATGTCACTGTGCTACACAAAACTCGTACAAAAATACTTCCTGAGGACTTAATCTCTCCGTTTGAAAATATCAGGGGTTCAACTCCTAAGCCAGACGCAAACCTCCTTTGATCTGCATAGAGTCCAAGTAAACCCCTCCCCACACAACCAGCGATGAAACCAAGTAGTGCTGTACCTCGTTTTTTACCGTATCGTGGACTTTGTCCTCAAAAATAATAAATTTGCACCCAGACTGTTCGCATACTTCTTAATTACGTGTCAATGCTGTACAAAACTCGTACAAAAATACTTCCTGAGGGCTTAACCCCTCCGTTTGAAAATATCAGGGGTTTAACTCCTAACCCAGACGCAAACCTCCTTTGATCTGCATAGAGTCCAAGTAAACCCCTCCCCACACAACCAGCGATGAAACCAAGTTCTGATATACCCCATCTTTAACCGTATCGTGGACTTTGTCCTGAAAAATAATAAAGTTGCGCCCAGACTATTCGCATACTTCTTAATTACATGTCAATGCTATACAAAACTCGTACAAAAATACTTCCTGAGGGCTTAACCCCTCCGTTTGAAAATATCAGGGGTTCAACTCCTAACCCAGACTCAAACCTCCTATGATCTGCATAGAGGCCAAGTAAACCCCTCCCACACTACCAGCGATGAAACCACAGACACCTTACGTTCTTGCAGCGCTAGGTATCAAACGTATTTCTAATTGACCTTTATTTTGCTTCATCGCTTTCACTGAAATAATTGCTATAACGGGATAAGCCAAAACAACTTCAGTACCAAATTAGTGAACAATTTGTAAACGACATTGTAAGTTAAATATTCTAACTAAATGGCATTGCGCTAACAGCTTCAACCTATGTTTGGAACATTGCCCCTCCAATTTTACTTTCAAAACGGCAAATTCGTGGCTTACCACGTTCGACCAATAAACTCTTAAATTTTTGGTTGAGATAAATATTAACAATTAATTACATCAAACCGTACCGCCACGTTAAAATCCGGAACAACAAAAATATTCACCATTATCTCCTCAACAAATCAAATAAACTAAAAAAAAGACATTCAACTTAAGAAAATTACTAAAATATAAGATAAATTTTCTATTTAAAAAGGAAACTGTGATATAATTGAAAATATTTACAATTACAAAAGCATAAAAGAAATTAATAATAAAAAAGAAGTTTTAACTAAATAAAACAACTAAAAAAAACTTTAAAATAAAAACAAAGCAATTATTGTAAATATATAAAAATATTTCCTGTAGATTAAGATAAATTTAAGATAAGGTTTAAAGAAACTTAAAAAAAAACGACGAACAAAACAATGTGAACTCAGTTTTAAACAATTCCAATTTTTTACGTTTATTTCATTTTATAAAAATAAAAGCAAATAAAAAGAGCATTCCCGTTTTACATTCTCTGTATGTCGGTTCAAAATTAACAATTCAAAATGAAAAAAAAACACTACAAATATAATAAAAATATTTATCGTATAAATAAAAAGAAACTAAACCATACAAAGTAAACAATTAAAAAATTGTACACAACATTTTTAAAAACAAAAACTACAACTTCTCTACAATGAAAACGAAAGCGAATAAAGTTTATTTTATTTCAAAACGTAAAATAATATAAAATAATTGTGAAATTGTATTTTTTTCGATTCGAAATCGAAAAGAACTAATTATAAAATAAGAAGAAAAAAGAAAGGTAAAATAACTTAAAGTGAAGAAATTTTGAATTTTGAG
The DNA here is from genome assembly GCA_951812415.1 of Beris morrisii. Classification (NCBI taxonomy): domain Eukaryota; kingdom Metazoa; phylum Arthropoda; class Insecta; order Diptera; family Stratiomyidae; genus Beris; species Beris morrisii. The sequence continues at coordinate 111,488,636 of OX638312.1, read as the reverse complement.
TTCATAAAAAAAAAAAAAATAGTAACTTAAAAACGGATAATTATGAACAACACTCACTTTCTAGATAGGATATTTATGAATTTCTTTAAATGTGTAATAATTGTAAGAACTTTAGCAAGTATCTCTGTTACTATTGTACGTTTTTAGATTTAATGAACTTTTAATTTGTTTCATAGCTTATAAATAAATTCCGTAAATTGTAAAAGTATCATATCAAGTGTTTTATTAACTTTTTGACAAAATAAATCATTGACTCAATTTTTTCACCAATTAAAAGCTGTACATACATATTTCAATCACTTTTACACGAAATTACTGGTATTAGTAAATTACTCATGTACTTTTCAACTGACGCGTGAATTTACATCAAAACGAAACATTTCGTGTAAAATTAACTTTATTTATATATGAATTGAAAATTACGTTCTTTTTTGTGTAATTCTACTTATCTATTTGAATTTTACGACGAAAAACATAATATATGAAACCACGAAGTTGGACGCTGTTTTGAAAATGAAACACATTCGGTGGCGCAGTGGCTACGCACTCCAAACCTACGCGGCAAAAACTAGAATTGATCGCGGGTTCGATTCCTACCTACAGCCAAGGGTTTTATTAAGAGTAAGTAAGTAAGAAATAATATTAGAAGTAGAAATAAGTGTATCTTAAAGAGTGTAAATTCAAGAGAATATCCAGTGAATTTGCTGCTTTCGAAGTTGAATGATTGCAAATTGAAATTTACTGACCGAAAATTGAAAATTGCATTCAAATTTACTATTACATCCCAATGTAATTTTACTAGAAAAGGTGTGGCATATTTGCCTACTATCCAAAAGATGTAAAATTCAATGGATTTTTTTACTGTAGGTACAGCCTGGCTAATTAAAAAAAAATTTCGTAGTTTTGAGATATCGATTTTAGTTTTGTTTTATGATAGGATGTTTTTAATGGTGGGTATATGTCCTTCTATCTTACCACAATTATTGCATTTACTAAAAGGAGGTGTAAGGATAAGTTATCTAGGCCTACTCTTTTTGGAGAATCTCAAGACTATGCTAGCGAGGTGAAATTCCTGGGAGTCATCCTGGATGAAAAACTCACTTGGAATGCTCATTTGGACAAAGTTCTTGAAAGAGTCAGATTCTCTCTCTGAACCTGCAGAAGCCTTCTCGGCTAGAACTGGGGACTGATTCCAAAAATAGCCTACTGGATGTATACCGTCGTTGGTAGCCTTACGATGGATCCGCCCGGTAGAAGAAAACAAAGCAAAAAACTGCTCAGCTTAAGCTGACAAAATTACGAAGACTGGCAAGCCTGGGTATCACTAGGGCGATACGCACCACACCCACGGCTGCCTTAGAGGTGCTTCTTAGCCTAGCACTTCAACACATAGAAATACAGAAAGAAACAGTGGCGGATCCAGACTTTGCTGTTGGGGGGGGCGGAAATTTTTTTGGTTTGACTATTTTGTTTGATCAAGTTCTGTGTGAATTTAGCTACATAGACTGCTTTTAGCAAAAACGGAATCATATTGTTTTCATCTTATTATGGGTCATTCCATCATGAATCGCCAAAGTTGTGACCTTACCATTTCCGATTTTTTTGAAAATATTTGTACTTGAAGAACTAATGAAAAAATTAATTGAAATTCAAGTTTTTGTTTCTATCTCATTTTTTAACTAACAAAAACAACAACAATCTTTAAAATAAGCCCTACTTTATTATTCTAGGATAAAAATTACCAGAGATATGAATTTTCAAAGAGGACTCGGACATCTTTTTTGGGAAATCTTTAACATACTATAACTAAAAAAAATGAGATAGAAACAAAAACTTGAAATCATATTTTGTTTTCACTAATTCTTCGAGTACACAAATTTTCAAAAGAATCGGCGATGATAAGGTCACACTTTTGACGATTCTTGATTAAATGACCCTTTTCTATAAAATAATTTTTTTGACCCCGATCCCATTGAGATCCCAAGTTAATTTTTTGGTATGTTTTGAAAAACAGTATAGCCTAAAAAATATAAAAAAATAAAAAGAAACCGTTTTGAGATATTCAGGGATAAAGGACAAAATCCTTATCCTTGAAAAAATTTCAAGGATAATTTTTATTGCGAAAACCTTCCCCTTTAAAATAAACCATATTTTATTATTCCAGGATAAAAATTACCATTGATATTCATTTTCAAAGAGGACTCGGACACCATTTTTGCGAAAACTTTATCATACTATACCTAACAAAAAAAATGAGATAGAAACACTAGTTCACTAGTTCTTAAAGTACAAACATTTTCAAAAGAATCGGAGATGGTAAGGTCACGAATTTCGTCATTCTTGGCGGTTCTTGATGGAATGACCCTATTACCTACGCAATATGTTGTCTTGTAGTCTTTTTATCATGGTGCGTTTACACTCACCCTTGAGGCTCGCCTCGGGGCGAGCTTCTACCCCCATCAGGCCATTGCGAACCGGTTTTCGTCAGCTGTGTTCTTTGCAGTGTTGAAAGCAATTTACTCTCAACATACCTCTGCGGCGCAACTTGCCTATAAGTGCGAAACGACAGAAATGCGATGAGCTGCGAATTGTGTCGTGCCACAGTTCATTGTATGTGTGTACTCATATCGAAGCGTGCGTCGGAGAAAAAGTTGAAGAATATTAGACTCTTGCGACTGCACGAGCCATCTGATTGGTTGATTTTATGGTGGGGAAAGAGGCGCGCCTCAAACGTTGAGTGTATGGTAAATCCACCATCATGGTTGTGTTCTGTGCGTTGCATTGCACCGCAGAACTACAAACAGTGAATGCTAATTACAGTCCACATTGCAGTGGAGTAAAAAAATCGGAGAACGGTTGAAGTAGGTATGTATGTTTAGAAAATTCGGAATTGCTCTTGGGGGGGGGGGGGGGGCCGCCCCCTCCGCCCCCCCCCTGTATCCGCCAATGGAAAGAAGCAACATTCACTACGTACAAACTTTTGAGCTCGGAGGACGAGTCAGAGCGCAGAACAGCTTGCCCAGCTCTTTCCACGGAACTCAACAAGGTCCCCATACTAGCGATATCTCTTTCTGATTCAATGGTAACGAAATTTCATTTCAAAACTCCATTCAAAGTTGTCCTACCTGAGAGGAAGGATTGGGCCACAAACAAACCCACTCCAAAACCGGGATCCATAATATGGTTCACAGACGGATCCAAAACTTATCAAGGTGTAGGAGCAGGAGTTTATGGTGTTCGCCCAAATGTTAAAATCTACTCAAGCATGTGCATAAGATCCACTGTCTTCCAGGCGGAGACTTATGCTATTGAACTGTAAAATCCAACATATACTAGTATATATTCTCTCGGATAGCAAAGCAGCAATAATGACTCTGCAATCAGTTCAAATCTACTCCAAACTTGTTTGCGATTGCCTCCAGTGAGCAAAACATGGAGAATTTTTATGTATACTTAACAAGTGACCCAGCAAACGCGAGTTCAGCACTTTGCACACTAGTGCAAGGCATTTGTCTATGTGTTTGATGCGTTTTAGGTGTGTTCGTTCATTCCACTTCTCCAAACAAATTGAAAAGTACTGCTATACTACTGACAAACTCCTGATCAGATATTCATGCATGTATATTTACTTTTTCGAGTCAATGTACATACTTTTTTATATAATTTTATTAGTTTTTCGAGTATTTCCGAAACAGTTAGTCAAAGTGTGGACTCGAAGGAGCATCATCAAGTGTCTCGCGTAAAGACACTCTAATGCAATTTGCGCAAAGGGTTAATCAAAACCTCCTTATTAAATTTGACTTGAATAAGCCTATTTGCGCAAATTGCATGAGCCTGTTAATCGCATTTACGAAAAAGGAAAGAAATATATGGTGCATTCAGAAGTACCTACTGCTATACTTCTCTTAAATTTATGCACGTGCAGTCAATGTATAGTACTGCTATACTACTTCCGAAGCTACTTTTAGCAGTAGTACAAAAGCACTTCTTATAATGCGCAATCATGCCTTTGGCAGTACTATAGCACTACTGTTTCATCTAGTCTTTGTCTTTCTCTCTCTCATATGGATAATAGGTTTATTCATGAAACAAAACACATAACACACACGTTTATATACTCGAAATAAATAGGTGAAGTTTTGGGCAAAGCCTCTATCATTTGCAGCGAAAGCATTCAGGCGTTTGTTCATTACTTTAGCAGAGCTACTGATTTGGCTAAGAATCTTGATGATATGATCATCGAATGTTGTTGCGGCGCCGCTACAATTAAATTAATGTACAGGGTTGAGCACGACGCAGCCGTGCTCCCGCACCCGGAAACGCACGGGAACCAGAGTAAAAAAATACCGGGAAGAACAAGAGTATCGGTTGTCTTCCCTTGACGCTTTTTTTGACGACGGAACGATATTACCAGCCAGCTGCATCGTGCTCAATCCTATCAATTTTCCGATAAATCTGCTAAACTAATAAAGGTAAAACTGTTTTTTGAATTAAATACCTGAATATTTGTATAACCTCTGTAATTACAGAAACATTGAAATAAATTTAAAGTTTCTCATCAGATACGGAGGTACTATAAAATTTATATTAACAAATGTGATACTGCGAATGCAAATAAACCTATCCATTCTTTCCTAGCAGCTTAAATAAATAAATAGATTTACCCTTCTAGCCTTTCCATCCGATAAATATTGAATTCGTTGTTTACATCTAACATAGTCTTCCCTCACTTATTTACACTTTCGTTATTTAATGTGTAGCGGCAACTTCATTGAAAACAATGAAAACTTCGAATCCTTTCGGCGCAACATTTAAAAATCGTCAATATCTTCACCGTCATCGCTGTACGGGTGCTGTTTAGGAGGTGTGCCATTTTGGGCCGTAACGTCCGGTTCGTTCCGCCCGTTACTGGCTCCGCGACGCTCAAGCATTCCAAATTAAGAGCCCAATCGTCGCTTAAATATAACAGGAATATTATTTTCCGTTTCCGTTTGCGCGCTACAATTGATAATGCAAAAAATGGCTGAAAAATTGTGGAAACAGTTGCAGCTTGCGGTTTAAGTGAGGTCCTGCAGAAATTTTTCATTTCAAATTTGAATTCGGTTGTGCAGTGCGACGTAACAATATCGTAGTTCCGCTATTCCCCGCAAAAGTATTGTTTTTCACGAATTGCGGATAGTGAACACCCTGTATTCAAAATGATGGGAAATTTGAACTGTCACTGGGACAGTTCTCGGTCGAAATGTCACACTTCATATACATCTGATCCGCGGGTTGCTAAAATCCTTAAATCTCGGATCCAAGTCGCGACTGTAATTAAATCCGCTTGTGTTCAAACCTACCGGACGATGCCGCATCAAAGTATCAGCGAAGACGAGACATGGGGCGATCTGGCCAACATTTCCGCCGAGCCACCGGACCGGCGACTAAAGTGCGAACATTGCAAGTAAAAAAAAACATCGGGCAGGAAATTGTCCGTGGTAATTTCAACAAAATCGTTTTTTTCTCGACTTTCAGACGACCAAAAGTGGTTTGCTGGTGTCATGCTCTGCCCTCGCCGAAACTATCGCCCCGTTCGCGCGTTGTCCTTCTTCAGCATCCGGCCGAAGAGAAGCGGTGCCTACGAACGGCGCCAATGCTGCAATTGGGTTTGAGCGCGGGCAAGTGTCTCGTCTTCAAAGCGAAACGTTTTCCGTTGGCAAAGCACGGCCCGGAGCTCGACGACATCCTGAACAATCCCGCCCGGAACTTACTGCTCTATCCGAGCAAAGATTCGATTCCAATCGAGCTGATCGACAAGGCGAAGGGTCCGTTCAATTTGATTCTGATCGACGGTACGTGGCCGCAGGCCAAGGCCATTTATGCTAGCAGTCCGGCACTGCATCAAATGCAACAGGTCAAGTTGATATCGTCGGGAAATAGCAACTATATAATAAGGACACAGCCGACCGAAGGATGCCTTAGTACGCTCGAATCGGCCGCAGTAAGTCTTTCGTTTCTCGAGGACGACGAAACGTTTCGCGAACAATTGATTGCACCGTTGCACGCTCTGTGCCAGTTTCAATTGAATAACGGAGCCGTCGAGCATCACTCCAAAGAGTTTCTGATTCGGAACAAGCGCTATCCGAAGTTAATTGGGAAACGACTGAACAAGCTGCTGAAGGGTAGTAACGTGCCCGACGAGAGTGACGGTGGTCAGTGCGGCGAAGAGAAATTGTGAATTTTAATGTTTAGGGAAGTCAGTAAATTATTTCTATGTTACTCGCTTTGTTTCAATCGATTGAGGGCGAGGGGGAGGTGATTCCCGAGTGGCTTTCATACAAAACTTTTGAGAAGTTCGAAGTAATCTGGTTTTCACTTCGGTTTCCATAAAAAGACTTGAACTCAAAGCAAGCCATTCGGTGTAGGACGGTACCAACAGTAGAGACTCGGTTGATCAAGATAGATCTTAAAAATTAGCAGCTGGAGGACGCGGTCTTTAGATCGAGGCGATTGGAGGCGACGACTTCAGGAGACCAGGGCCCGATTTTGGCTGTCGCGCCATTGATGATGAACAATAGATGCAGTATCCGCTGAAACCTGTCCAACTGGAAAAGCATCAGTAATGGAAGCCGTCGCCGCAGCAAGTAAAATACGACAGTAGCGATTGCAGTCTGAAAGGTCGGGAGCTACAAATGCCGAAACAACAAAGAAACGTCGGCAGAAACTATGCCGTCGTAGCAGCAAACGTATAGGCAGCTATTAAACCGTTGCAGTAGCGATTAAACCATTGCAGCAGCAAATATTGCCGACTCTAAACACCCCCTTCGATTACACCTCGCGCATTCTTATAAAAGCGCTCCTTTCTGTTGAAATAAAATTATCCGGCCTTTTTGGTTCGCAAAAGAATAGCGCAGAGGCAAGTGAAGCGTTCCGAATTGGCAACGAAGTTGTAGAGCGTTTCGCTCCAGCCAACGCTGACCAGAAAGTGGATGATTGGATCGAAGAACTTGAACATCACCGCAGGGTCCTGGGATGGTCAGAATATGTACGCGCTGCTATCATACAGCCGAAGTTAGTGAAATCTTATGGCGAAGAAATGGTATCAGTCCCATCTCGCTGAGGTCAACAACTTTCTTACTTACGATGGCGCTACAATCCAAATCGGACCTTAGCCTCCTGTATGTTCCGCCTCCATCCTTCTCGGTGCAGTGACCGCGTCCTCCAGCTTGAGAATCTTTGCAGCGATCTGGGTCACTAGAATCCTCCCAGCGCTTCCGTGGTTTTCCAACTGGTCTTTCGCCATTAACTTTTCCCTTTAGTGTGCGTTTGGGAATTCTTCCGCAATCCATCCTCTTCACATGGCCAGCCCATTGTAGTTTCTTGAATTTTATGCGGATCAATTGTCTGGATTATCGAAGATGACATACAATTCTCTTTTGTATCGTATTCACTAGATCGAGGCTTCCCTCCCGACGATTCTTCTGATGACTTTTCTTTCAAAGGCGTTAACTAATTTTCGGACGCATGAGATAATGTCTACGTTTCGCTACCATCGCATAGCACAGGTCTTATAATCGTTTTATATAGTTTAAGTTTTGTTTTCCTAGTCACGTTTTTGTTTTTAATTACTGGGAGTACCGAATAATACGTCTTATTTGCCACCATCGTTGTTTTTTTAATTTCAATGGATTTGCATCCATCCTTCAATATGTTTGTCCCTACGTATACAAAGTTGTCTACGGTTTCTAGGTTAAGATCTTCTACTATAATATTTTGCTTGATTGGCGTACTTTTCCTAGTTTTTGTCGTGATTTTTGTTTTGTTTTGCGTAGTTCAACTTCGCTTGCTACCGAGCCAACGTTTACAAATATTTCTTTGGCACTCTTCAGAGATCTTGCAAGTATATTTATGTCGTCGGCATATGCTGAAGCATAGTGTTCCCTTGGTGTCAACGGAAAGTTTCCGAACAACATATTCGAGTGTCAAATTGAAAAGCATTGGTGCCAGGCCATCACCTTGTTTAGGTTAGGTTATGGTTAGGCTATAGTAGCAGCTATCCAAACTATGGATCAACTCACTTAGACCATTCGACAGACACCTTAATGAAGTCCCATATAGGGAGTTATCGTAGCATTGCTACAGGTGAAAAGCTAGTCGAACCAGCCACAGGTGCGAATGAACTTGGCTAGTTCATCAATTCGTGCTCCAGCCATGTCCCCGAATCTGGAGAAGAAGTAGCTACCCATGGCTCTGAACCTACAGCTGGCTAGCTGGGAACACTCACAAAGTAGATGCCTAGCGCTCTCTTCTTCTTCTTCACTTCTGCAGCTTCTGCAGTAGTCATTATATTGAACGCCTAAGCGTTGTGTATGTCTGCCAAAGAGACAGTGCCCCGTTATGACTGCCGTAATGTTACGGGTCTCTATACGACTTCTTTTCAAAAGATCGGCAGTCCTTCTAGGATGTATTACTGGCCATAGTTGCCTGCCGGTTTCACACGTAGTTAGGTTGAACCATCTGCCATTGGTCAGCTCTATTGCCTTCCTGTCAAGATTACTCTTGACGTAATTGAGCGGTAATTTTACCGGGGGGCAGGGCTTTCCGAATGGCATCCCTCTCAACGTTATTAAAGGCTTCTTCAACATCTACAAAGACACCCATTGTGTATTCTTTATTATGTAGCGTACTCTCTTTGGTCCTTATTACCTCATGTAGAGTATAGTCACTGGATGCTGCTATGACACTGGCTATTTTTGCGGCCTTAAAGCGGCTAGACAATCCAAATGGAGAGGGATAGAGACTTTAACATACAATTTAGACATTGGTGTGAGAGAGACAGTCCGAACAGCAAACTATGGGTAACTGTCAAAAAACAATCCATAACTGTCAAAAAAAAGCTGCAACAAGGCGCATTCGAGCAGTGTTTCGCAACATTCTAGCAGTTAATTCAAGAAAAATCCGCTGGCGGCTAGATTTTCCAGCCACTACAGACTTGTTTTTGACAGTTTGTTATGTATAAATTATAGAAAGTGTCATGTTATGTTATGAAACGCGCAAAGATCAGTATTTTTTATAACAAATCAGTTGTTAATTTCGTCTACTATATGCTGGTAACATCAGCAAGGGTATTTTTTAGCGGTAATCTCTTTCTCTCTATATTGGTCGCCTTGTCGCACGATTGACTTTTATTGCACTTGAAACTAGCGAGGAAATAGCCAGTGTCATAACAGCATCATAACAGCATTATGGATTGTTTTTTGACAGTTACCCATAGTTTGCTATTCGGACTGTCTCTCTCACACCAATGTCTAAATTGTATGTTAAAGTCTCTATCCCTCTCCATTTGGATTGTCTAGTCGCTTTAAAGCCGCAAAAATAGCCAGTGTCATAACAGCATAAGAAACAGTATTCCGTGGTGTAAATACAGCACCCCCCACAACATCGTGCGAGTTCCGAACCATGTGATAAGGAAGGAATTTTAAAATCAGGGAGCTCCACATGCGTGCCCCAATTTCTCTGCTACAGCACTGGCTGCACTGTTCCGTTTTGACAACAGCTAAGAGAATATTCTGTCTCCGGCTCTTTAAAATTATTACCCATGATGCATGCAACGAATAATTCAATAAATCTCTAGTCCCTCCGTCACCCATTTGTGGCTTAAAACCAGAAGAAGTAAAAATTTCGTGGTGGTTGGTTCTTCAAAGTAAATAGGACTGTTCTTTTTGGCTGGCTACACCTCCTACACTTTTCTACACTTTTCTGCACTAACTCTTGAGCGGGTGCAGAGAGGTGAAGAGGATGAATGAAAAAAGAACAAACCTATTAGGTTTGTTCTTTTTTCATTCACCCTCTTCACCTCTCTGCACCCACTCAAGAGTTAGTGTAGAAAAGTGTAGAAGATGTAGCCAAAAAGAACAAACCTAATGTCACTTGTATTCCCGTCCCTACCTGGCAGCACTATCACCAAGAAATGTCAAAACAGTTTTGACTTTTGATTTGTTGCCTTTGCTGTCGGATTTCAGTAGCAACAACAACACCATGGAGTTCGAAGGATCTTCCTCAGCGTTGCGAATTGTGTGCAGTCCTACATTAGTCTTTACCGATGCAGGTAAGCGATTCTTTCATAAAAGAAACTGAAGAATTAATAGAATTAAATTTCAGAGTCGCTCGATGACGAAAAAATTGGCTACGAGATCGAGACACTCGAAGAGAATGCTGCGCCCACGTCTGTTTGGTCGGATGCGAACGTCAAGCTTCTGCTTTCGTCAGTCGAGGAGCTCGTACCACTGGTCGGGAAGTCGCGCGAGCTTAACAACAAAAGTAAAATGTGGCGAGAAATAACCAGACAATTTAATGAACAAGGCCTCAACTATTCGCTAAAACAAATCATGAATAAGTTCACCAGCTTGGAGCGCCAGTACAAGAAATGGCAGCTGCATGTTCAAATCGGCCGGAAAAGGACACGGTGTCCGTACCAGAGGTAACTAAATTTATATGCAAGCCGATAGGAAGTCGATAAACGTTTTAATATCCGTTCCGATATTCAGTGAGCTGGAGAGAATAATGTGGAACCAGCCGGAAGCAACCGAGGATCCGAATGTGATCAAAACAGAAATCGCCGTTGAGCAAATTAACTGCAGTAAGAACCGTTTCTATTCCTTAATCGTTACGTTACCTTACCCTGGTTTTATTTTTGTTAGACTCTTCGGATAGTGTAGCGAATCAGCCTGAAGTCCGGCAAAAAAGCGATACACAAAGCGATAAGCAAAAAAGCGATGAACAAAATTCAGTAGCGGACGAGCTAAAGAAACTTAGCGAGCAGAAAGCGGAGAATACGCGTTTCGTTCGAGAGATGAATGTGGAGTATCATAAGCGAAAACTGGAATATCTAAATAGAAAAAAGTTACACTGGGAAAGAAAAGAGGCCTACATGGCAAGAAAGGAAGCTCTACTGCAGGCTACTCTTATTAAACTAGAAAATAAATTGAATGATTAAAGTAATCTTTTGTAGATTTTTATGCACGTCTGCACGAAATTTTCTTGTGGAATCTGGTCCTTTTCCGGTTATGATCAAGATTGTTTCAACGGCGAGCTTCCTGCTCGCTTAGGATATTCCTGCGGCAGGCTCTCGATCACAGAAAGTTGTTTCTGCTCATGCGAGCAAGTCGACCTCCTTGTTTCCGGGTTTGTCGGAGTGTCTCGTAACCCAGGCTACAGTCACTTTATACACGTTCACTTGAACATGGGTTTCCTTTCAATTTTGAAATACACAAGAATACGTAAAGTTGTCCGACTCGCTTCGGATCGGAATTTCTTATGAACCAATCCGAAATCTCTTTGTAGGTTTTTCTTACACACACGTATGATCAGACCGTTTACGAATTACATTCTTATCCTTTAACGCAAGAAGACGACAGCATGGCTAAGGTTAAATAGGCTGGATGGTGCATGTCATCAGCGCCAGCCGAGTTGAGGGGTAAACTATCTGGGAATCTTATTTAAATGTTTTCACCCAGATAAGTCGGCGTGAATTTTTTTTATACAGGTCAAGAGTTTATGGTCTAGTTTGCATTTCCGTCCACAACACAAAATCTTTCTATCTGATTTGGAGGAGTAAGTACTCGTATATCCACCATTGACTGCTTAGAGATGCTTTCTGAATTCTTGCGTTGGAATGATCAAACTTTTATTCCAATACAGAAGCACTTCTTCCCATCTGATTTGGCTACCATTAACAAAACTTAAACTTTTTTTGCTCGAATGAAGACCTTAATTTCATTTATTTTCGTTCCTGTACTTTTAACGGCGATTATATTGAGCAAAATTTTTATATTTTTAAATATGGGTTCTCCGGTAATTGTGTAAACGTGTAACCATGTGTTTTTCTTTTTTTTTATGGACGTCACCGAAAGGAGCTGCATCATATTACTCGCTAGCGAATTTCAAGTACTGTTCCTATTTGGCTAAGTTTTTCTCCAATGTTAATGTTCATTGAAACTTTCATATTTTCTTTATATTCCGTTACACCTACAGTGTGACAAAAAAGTCATACATGATTCCATCACATCAGAGTTTCGAAAATCGACCTCCCCAAGCCATAGCTTTGCCCCTTCCAAGAAAATATTGATGGGCGTCCCTGTGTGCTCAATGTTTTTTTTTATATCCAAATTTTATTCTAGTTAAGATCCGCTGAAGTCACTTAAGATCAGGCTCGAACGCAGAAAATTATTGGGGCACAGAAAAATTATATCTTTAGTAGAATACTTATGATACAAATTCATTTCCATTTCCTTTTTGCAAGAGCATGTCCCATCAAATCATATCTCCATTGTACCTCTTTTGAAATAATTTAAAAATACTTCTAGGGGGGCTTAAAACGAGGTCTCTCATGGAACTAATTCTGGAGCACTCATTTGGTTGCAACTCGCAACTATAAAATACAATATCATAAGTGTTCAATTTCATATCTAATTCCCAAACCCCCCCCCCCTGCGTTCGCGCCTGCCTGTAACCATTTAAAAATTAATTTGTAAAAAATTTCAAATTCATAGTTTCAAGCATTCAAAGCTATCGGAAAAAATTCTTACGTGTCTTCTAACACGTGTCCAAGCGCGTAGCATGAATCTTCGTAGGGTTAGCGCAACGATACGATCGCTAAATTTCGCGGAAATTTTTTCATTACTTCCTGGAATTTAGCAATCCAAATTTTATTTCTGAATGAAAACGACGTGTTTATAAATACAGAACTCATGGAATTGCATGATCGTGTTATTGCGTTAGCCACTGTTGGCAGATTTTTTTTTCTCTGCTAGGGGTGTATTAGGTCTACCTCCCATAAAAATTCTAAACATCTATCTTTAACTGTTCTTGAGATATAGTCGTGATTTTTTAGAAAATTATTTTTACCCCCCCCCCCCCCCCTTCCATGACACACCACCCCCTTAAAAAATGTATCTTCATCAAACTACTGAAATCTAGAAACCAAAATTGTGTGTCCAAAACGATCCTCCCCCCACTCGCAACTCTCAAAAGGTGGCCACTTAAAGGGGTGTACCCAATCTATCCACAAAAAAAAAGTCATAGGGTTTGGAAGCTTCGAGCCTTCAAACGATTTTGTATACGACGGACAGACGGACTGAATATTTCTTTTTTTTTTAAATCGATAACAATACTTTATTATTAACATAATAAAGTACCTAATAATTACTTCCAATAATTATTACCTCAAATTAAAATGAAAATATTATATATTGAATTAAAAAAATAAGAGTGGAGTTTATATAATATTTGTTTAAAAATTTATACAAATAAATTAAATAAATGTTTAAATTCAATTTTGTCACAGGAAAATGTATAAAATTATATTCTAACTGACTACATATCATAAAATAGATACATTATTTTATTTTTATATTTTATAATAAATAATTCGCTTTTCTCCTTCATATAAACTATATTTTTCTATTTTTTTTACAAATATGTTTCTAATAACTTAATTTTTGTTTTTAGTTCCTTGATGATTTCAGTTTGAGAGCAATTATTCGACAAAGTAGTGTCCATCATGTAGGATTTTAGTCCGATTTTCAAATAGATAAGTTTTAAATTACGTAGTTCTAAGATAAGTATTAAGCGTCGATAATAAGCTCTTCGCCGTTAACCTCGATCAGTGACCAACGGAGGGAGTCTTACTTACATCTTAATTCCGAATGTTTTTATTTATATTTTTTACAATTACCCAGCTAAAACAAAAACTCGCTGCAAAATTCTATTTCGGTCTGTATTTAGTCTCAAATTCTATAATAATATTAGCATGCACTTGAATATTGGTGCACGTCGTACAGAAATCTCCCCCACACTGCTTTTTCGATGTTAGGCCATTACTGATGATGCCCGACAAGAAGTAGGTATTAACACCACCGACTATTCGTGATACAGCGAATCCTCCCCCACTATCGGTTTCGCAAACTGTCGCGCCATTATGATGGTCAATACAAAATTTATCGTTCGTTATAAGATTCCGGTATTCATCTTCGGTCCTAGCCACGCAATCCTTATAATCGACTACGTTCAAGTCCATGACACGAAGTTTTGTTTCTCGTCCTCCAGAGTCTTCTGGCATCCCCCAGGAACCAACTGTTCCAAAAGATGTGCGATTCTGACTAAATTCCGTCCATTCCAGGCAAATTGGTCTTACGTATTGCGTAAAGGCGATAAAGTTGTTCAGCACAAGGATGGCCAGATCGTTTTGATAGAATAACTCCGAGTCGGTATAGCTAAAAAGAGGATATTGTTACGATTAGTATTTGCAACTATAATGTAAAATCTAATATTCTTCAAATGAGATTATAAAATAATATTGTTACCCGTACAGCTCGATCAGTTTTGTTGTGAACGGAGGCGTTGGAGTGGTTATTTCGACTTAAAAAAGTCAAAATAACCTAAAGAAAGGTTGGGGATCGGGAAACAGGGGTCCAATTCCGCCTACGTCCGAATTGGTGGCTGAAATGCAAACTGAAGCGACGTGCTTGCTGGCTTCCGGGCTAGCTCCGGCTGTGGGGGGGGGGGGGGGGGGGGCTACGTTATTCGCATTTCAGACTATAAAACCCATGGCCTGTACAACCAAAATTTCACGCCGACCTTCGCGGGTGATAAAATTGGGATAGGATTCCCAATCGGTTATGAGAGACCGAGAAAACTGCCTTTAACTCGACTGGCGCTGTTGTTGTGCGCCGTCTAGCCCATCCTAAGGACTTGTCCTCGAAAGAATTTAATATGTATAGCCCTTAAAGAGAGGAATGAGGGAGTGGAAGGTCTTCAAACGTGAAGATCCATCCTAATAGTGATTTATTTTACCATTTTCATAATTTTTTCCCACCTCAGTATATTGGTTTTCTTTAAAAAAAAATAATAAAAAAATTAATAATAAATTATATTCTACGTAATTTTAATTTTTTTGTCTGTCCAAGTCGGTTTCTGTCCTTCTCTTGTCTTGTCATATTTTAATTTAATTTTGTTTGTATTTAACTTATAGAAGTTTTTTTTATACTTAAATTCTTTAATTTAATTTTTCATTTATTTTATTTTACATTTTAATTTATTTGTTTACTTTATTTACTTTATTCCAATCTTATTATTTGCTTCATTTATTGGTTTTCTTATATATTTATTTATTCACTTTCAAATTTCTTTTCATTTTGGCTTTCCTACTACTTCTAATTACCATTGTGGCCGACGACTTCTGCCGGTCCCTTTTTTTGCACCAACCAAAAATTCGCAACTGCGAGAAGGTCGACTGACCGATATCGGTTTTTGGCGATTCTAACGCGTTGATTGGGTGAAATGAGCGCGTTTCTTTTTCTATGTACAAGCCACGAACAACGAAATTTGTGCAACTTCAAGCGCAATTGAAACGAATTCTTCCCGAGTGGAATTACCGTCCCGCCCGACTACTTTTTTTTCGTGCGCACAAAAAAAAACTAAACTTAACCTCCTATCCTCTAACCTGCATGCTAGCTGTCAGACCACTTCTCCACTGAACTAATTTTTTTTAGGGGAATTAGTGTGGAGACGCAGTAATGCCAACTGTATTAGGTGATCCACACCAATTCCCACAGGACACTACAGTTTCCAGTGAGAAAAACAACAACCTCCCAATACCTAACTGGAAAGCTCTCGACTCAACACATGCAGTATATAAGCACGGCAGAGTTTGCAGCCAAACACAGTTTTACCATGGTGGAGCAAGAACATTTGGAAAGCGATTTAAATTGTTAGCAGCGATCGAGCAGTGATCAAGAAGCATATAAAATCGGGCAGCGTTGCCGGTAATGCGATTATTAGTGTGAATATTGAATGCGAATAATAAATCATTGTAATTTCTATTGATTTTAAAAGGCGAACCCCTAGCTCGCAACAATAAGGACAAGAATACTATAAGACAAGATCCTTAGAAGCGTTTAAAGAAGGAATTTTAGCAATAAAGATTCGAAAGGGAAGGAGTTTCACTCAGCTGTGGCGTCATTAAATAAATTGAGCTACCAGGATTGAATCAGATGTTGCTTGTGTCGATTAGCCTAGGACTAAGAATCAAATTGATACTTACTCTGGTGGAATATATAATTCCGATATGTTGAGGAACTGAGCCCGATTTGGTTCAAACGCGTCAAAGCTTTGGTAGTACTTTCCAACTGCAACTGCAAATTTGTCTTTATCCAATGCCATTTTACGTTGTTCATCCCTGAAGCAATGTGCAGCTAAAAGGAAGGAAAGAAAAATTGATCAAATACAATTTTCCGGTTAAAACACGATGTTAATTACGCTGCACTTACCTGACAATATAATTTTCGCATTTATTATAGTTCCAGCGCATATTTGATCGTAGCCTCTTCTGGTCTTCTTATAAATAGCAACATTCCACGGAATTATGTCCTGGACAGCGGTTGGAGGTGGCTCAATTCCGCATATCGGTTCGCAACGATACGGACTATAGTCCCATTCGCCATCCTTATCGCAAACGATCACATCGCGAACAGGACGATTTGGTTTCCGGTACCCCCGGTGACACGCAAATTTGGCCTTAGTACCGGGGACGAGTTGTTGTTTGCAGGATATTTCGGCTCCATTGTATTCGCATATTGTATCAAAGGTGATGCCCAAAATTGGTAGATAGGAACAGTATTCTGTAATGATTATTTATTTATGATATCTAAAGCTAGTAAAGGCCATTGTCAAAAAATGGGGTATGCAACCCCGAATAGTATATTGGCTCTACGTGAACGTCATCAGACCGATAGTTATGTATGGTGTTATTGTCTGTTTGACGGCCTTTGCCAAAGCGGCGAACCGCACCTCCCTAGGAAAGCTACAGAGAAAAGCATGCTTATGTATCACCAGAATTCTGAAAACAACCCTCTGCAGCACTAGATATGCTATCCAATCTACTTCCTCTCTTGGCAAGCAAATGACAGCCAGTTCAGCCATTCTACTTAGAGACTCCATACAGTGAACTAGCATACTTCCAAGACACTCGACAATTTAGAATCACTTCAATAATATTCCCGAAAACATAGACTATACCCTTCCCAGTTTTGTTTTTGTTAACAATTTCCAATCAACCATTCCTACGCGTCTAGAATGTGAAAGAGACTCGGTACGGGAGGAAGAGTCCAGCTACAAAACTGAAGGCAGGGTGGGTGGAGGTGTTTTCTTTGATATGCTTAACATTAGCAGCTCCTTCTGTCTCCCGGACTACAGCACTGTCGGTCAGGTGGAGCTGGTGGCGATTAAAGAGGCCTTGTTCTGGCTGAGGTGTTCTGTAATATCTACTAGGGATATTACATTTTCACAGGCAGTGAAGCGGCAACAAAACCGGCCTCGATAACATCATCATGTCGATCATCTCGTAAGGAGATGGCAGAGCAGTTCAATATTCTTCTGTACTGGGTTGGCACCCAGGGATATTCGAGGTAACTGTATGGATGACGAACTCGATTGGCGCGGTACTACCCTTCAGATTACACCGGAACATCGGAACCTGGATGTGCCTCTCTTACATGTAAACTGCTACTGGGATTGGACTTAGTTGAGAAAACAAACTCAAGATGGGCAGACGGTATTACATGTCACACTGCGAGACAGATCTGACTGAAGCTGTATGGAAAACGGTTCAAAAGACTAATTTTGCTCAAAAGGGCGAGTGTCAGCACCGCAGTCGGTGTTCTGACCGGACACTGTTTTATAGGCCGGCATGCTAAAAGACTCAGCCTCTTCTCAACGCGGCCAACTCTAGGTGGGCAGGGCTGGCAAGCTGCAGGATCACTAGAGCCCTGTGGCCCGAACTGGATAGTAAAAAAACTAGGAATATATTAACTTGGGATAGAGGAAAACTGCAACTGCTCGTCGGAGCACTGACGGGTCACTGTATGCTGAGGAAGCACGCTATGCGGCTAGGAATAGCGGAGACGGACATGTGCAGGTTCTGCCATGATCTGTACGCTGTGGAGGACATCACTCACATCATGTGTGAATGACCAGGGATCGCTAGAAGGCGATTGAGATGGCTGGGAAGTCTTTTCTTCGATAACATCGAGGATTTGAGGTCGTTAGAGAATGACCAGTTGGTCAGGTTCTGCAGGGAATTGGAGTATTTTTGAGGGGATGGAACAGCCCACGAGGATCTGAAGCGATCGCAATGGGCCCGTCTGGCGCCTAGTGAGCGCGGTGGTTCTGCGCCACCTTCTTGAAACTAACTACTAACTAAGCTCTGAATTTACTGCGATACTCCTTTAGTTTTCCCAGCAGGTTGGACATGGTCTTATATACTGCATTTGTGTAGTCGAGCGCTGTGTGTTCAACTTGCCAGAAGTTCTTCATGTGAGAAGAGTCAAGAGCTTTCCACACTGTTCTGGTGGCATATGTAAGAACAATCCATAAAAAGGAAAGTGATTCTTCTCGAACATTATTTAACTCTGACGAAGATTTTGCCACCCTTTCTCATTACGTATTGCAAGGCGGCCATTCGGATGTTTTGTTCCGCCTTCCAGCTAGGTATTGGAAGGTTGTTGTTTTTCTCACTAGATACCGATCGAGGAGTGCGGATTGCCAGGGTAGCATAAGAGTATAGCAATATTAAGCAGCTCTGAGTAGGACCACCTACTGTAGTTTGCTTTAAAGTATTCACTGGACTCCAACAAACCTCCAGTCCGCTCATACTCTGCAAAGGCATCAAGAGAAGAGAAGGTGAACTGCAATGATGGCACTTAAGAAGTGCAATCCGCAATTTTAGGACTCATACCTCAGGTTTCAGCAACACTCTAACGGACAAAATTCCATTCATTTCCTTCCCAAAAAATTTAGCACTATGCCGCGGAAGGGGTTACATAGGAACCTTAATCTTAACTTAGAACCAACAATAAAAGCTCGTTCGTAAAAGTTCGTTTTCGAAACAAATAATTGATGAACGGACATAGGAAAAGCTGTACCATGTGAAAAGGGTTTCGTTACAGTGTAAGGACTTACAACTAGGCTTGTGTAGTTCGCGAATGAACTAGTTCAGAAGAGCGTTCCCATAACTGAAATGAACGAACTAGTTCGCAGTCAGTCCCGCTCCTAGTTCGTTTTTCATTACCTTTCGGAACTTTGTGAGACAATATACGTACTATACTAGATCTAGTGTCTTTTTTTCCCATCATCTTCTACTAGATCTACTGTCTTCGAACTATGACATCACTGAACTCTCCTGAAGTAATGAACTATGAACTAAAAGAACGAACAAGTTCGCGAGGGATCGGGAATCGGAAATGATCGCTCACTATAGTGAACTAAAATGCGCAAGCCTACTTACAACTAAATTGCATCCTATGTACGAACCCTGCAAGTTGTGAACCACGATAGTTAAATTTTCCATATCCCAACGTAAATAAAGTTTATATCTCTAAAAATGTTATTTTCTAACTCTTTACTTACTTGAACATTTCGGAAGTGCACTTATCCATTTTCCATTCGCGCAAAAATTCGTCGATAGTCCTTCTAGTATGTATTTGGGAGGACACTTGTACAATATAGGAATCGAGTCAACGTTGTCCCCTGGCTGCAATTCATTTTCTTCTAAAAGCCCGAAATATTTCAAATTAGGCACATCTTCCAGTACGCAGTTGCTTTCAGGTGTAACAATGATTCGTTTGGTTGTTGTAGTAGGTGGCCTCCTGTTTTAAGAAATGAAAAAAAAAATTAACAAAGAAATTTTTTATTTGAATGCCCAGGTTTTGAGGCTGATCAACTTACACAGTTGTAGTATCGCCCATTGAAACTGTCGTGGTTTCAATGAACTTATGGGAATTTCCACAGATTCGCAAGGATTCATCAGAGGAATCAAGACAATCTGCAATACCGTCACATCTTGAATCGCCGCCAACGCATGCACCGTATCCACAACGGAATGCAAATTCCGGACAATAAAACGCCGAACACAAGTCTACCGTTTCGTCGGATGCGTCGTTACAATGCTGCTTACCATCGCATGCGTAATACTCTTGAATACACTGGCCCGACTTGCATTGGAATTCGTCCTCTCTGAAACCGTAAAGTACTCGTTAAAATCGCTCCTTCTTTGTCCAAACACCAACCATCTTGCTTACGAACAATTCCCGTTGATAGTTAATGTTTCCAGTACGCCATTACATCGTATGGTTGTTTCGTCCGAGTTATCAGCGCAATCCTGCTTTCCGTCGCATTCGGAATTTCCATTTACACAGGCCCCGTACGTACATTGGAAGGCAAAGCTTGGACACCGGATGTGCAGACAAGCCAGTACGGTTTCATCGGATCCGTCACGGCAGTCCTTCTTCCCGTCGCAAAATTGGTCCAAGCTTATTACTTGGCCATCCTTGCATTCGTTTGTAAAACTGGCGGGTACACTCGCTGAACTGACGACAGCTACCAAAAATTTAAGAATTAGTTCCGTGAATATTTTCTGTCTACAAGAAGCTTTAGAACCGTGTCTACAAGTAGTAAAGTAGGAGGAGCTAGAAAAATTTTTGGTACCTTAACACCCATGTGCACCAGATTTTTGTAGATCTCAAAAGTAGGCAAGATTTATTGATTAATGCTTGAATTTAAAAAGTTCCCAATGAAGAATATGACAAGATTGATTATTGGATATGAAATTTTGCGAAATGATATTGTTAAAAAACAAAGAAGAACAGATGTAATGTGAGATTCGCACCCTTGACCTATGAGATGACTAGACTAATGAATTTTCTCTCATGTGGTGACTTTCAAAGAAGTCGTTATCTTAATTTATATTTTCATCGGATGTACAACGAACGTTGTGTGGATCAGAAGATGTAAGAATAACTATTACGTGAATTAGATAAACTTTGATCACTGTACTAACCATAAAACGGTTGTTATGGCGAATTCCAACTCTATCCTCGCGCAGTCGGACTGACTCACCAAGGACATTGGTATGGGAGTCATTTGATAAAAAGGGTTGATTTTTTCCTGTTTAATTAGACGAAATTAGACCAAATTTCAAAATTCTACTACTTGAGCGTTCTGAAGTTATTATGTAATCGCGGTGTCTTTACAGGGTTTTTGTATGGAATGATTTTCGCCACAATAGTGGAGTTCAAGTTTCAATTAGTTACCGCAACATATTTACCAACTATATACTCGTAGATGCTCCACTATTTCAAGGACATTTGTATGTAAACTACTCGATAGAATGAGTTTGGGACTTACGCCGATGTTTTTACCTAGTAGCACTAATACCTTTTCCAGTCTAAAGCCTTTAGTCCTTTAGTCACGTTTTCAGGGATTGTTATATGAGCGCTGATGTACGCAGTGAAGGGATTGGAATCATTAAAAAAGTTGGCAAAAGGTTTGTTTCTAAACAAATTCTTAAACAATGTTTAGCTTTCCTGCTCAACGGCCATGGTATTCGGTTTGAAGAATAGAAAAAAGTTTTCAAGGAATTTTCTATGGTAGCTATTCGAATGTCGACTTTTTTTTACCTACTTTTAATTCAGTGCCTTGGGTTATTCGTAAATGAGTATGCGGAATCTAATCTGAAACTAGTTTTAAGTGATCTGCAAATATGATACAACAGTTCTGAAGATATTTTCACAATTAGCGAAACTTTCAAGTAATTGTGCGTTGCGGCAGACGGAGATATATGAGACGCCGTATACAAATATGAGACTAATTTTTCAATGGAAGAAGAAACATTTGTCTCTTCTTTGAAGAATAGGGTTTTTTGAGATTTAAAAAGCCGAAGCCTTCCTTTATAGGCTCCTTCGCCCGTTCCGCTCAAAATCATTATTTTAAAAAGTGTACTTAAAGCAACTATTCTAATATTATTTAAAAACATTTTTAAGATACAAAGTGTGGTTCTCGAGATACATTGTTGATGATGGAGTCTAATTCAGTCGAACACTCGTAGTGTGAAAATTGGAAGATTATATATTCAAGGGGTCTTGAGCTATAAGCCCCAAAGCAGTTTGACTACACTGTACATCCCTTAAAGGTACTTTAAAATATAAGAATCTGCCAACATTCTGGGCGCAACTTTAAAAGCTACTTATTTTTTTTGAACATAGCCCTTTAGGGGTTCAATATTAAAAAACTCTGAAATCGATTTTTAGGCGGTTCTTTAGAAAGTAAAAAACAATTCGATATCTCATCAGAACTGAGTGATATGTCAGAATTCGTAGCAACACACTTAATGATTTTACACTCTCTTAGAGATGAATATCGCAAAATCCAGAAATTAATTTTTAGATTATTATTTATAAAGCCCATAGAAGTAAAAGTGAATTCGATCTCATCAACCCTAAAAGATTTGTCGGAATTCGTGAAAACTTGAAGAAAACTTTACACCCCTAGGGTTCAATATCGAAAATCCTTAAATCGGTTTTTCATCATCATCAATGACGCGATAGCCGAAATTGGACCCTGACCTTCTGTCAAGTTTTTGAACAGTGTTGTTTTTTTTCCGGTGATGCGTTGTCGGCGCCTTGTCCAACCCCGACTTGGAGAGCCAATCCTATTTATTTATTACACCCCGATAGGAAAGTGTAAGTTTTCAGCTAACTATGGCATGTTGAAGTTCACTCAGCTATGCTGCGTGAACTTTTGCCTACTTCCTGAGACGAACAGGTGTTACTGGCCATTTAGGTTAACTCCATTCGGTTTTTACCCGAATATATTTAGAGCCTTTAGACGTGAAAGCAAATTGTATATCTCATTAGACGTAAGATATACATATATCGGAATTCGTGAAAATGTACACAAACACCTTATATCCCCGCAGTGGTTAGATGTCGAAAAATTTGGTAAAGCGTTTCAAGACAGCAGAAGTAAAATTAATTTGAAAACTCGACATGCCTAAAAGATGTAACGAAATTCGTTAAAATATGGAAATAAAGACCTTTCACGGACATTTTTTTAATGCGCTTTTGTGTGCCAATGAAAATCTGAACTTTTTCTTGCTCCAATTACTCCTGTAGGTATATATTGATATATCTATCAAGTTTCAACTTTCTAGCATAGACCGTTTTTAAGATACAAAATACCACCTCCAATCTCTGTACCTTCCTACTCCTATCACAAATTTTATTTTTCTAGGATGGATAGCAGTTCTTTATATCCGTCAATTTTAAGCTTTTTAGTGTTGGCGGTTTTAGAGAAATAAAAATTAGGCTTTTCCTTTCTATCGGCTCCCAACATCACACCGTACACCTACACCCCCAAGATTTGTTTCTCTACTAGAAGTGTTTCGCGTCTAACTTTATCAAAATTTGTAAGATCATATCTGGTACGGTTCTTGCGATATAAAAAATGATTTTTTTGGAAAACTGCTATCACTCCAGTTTTTCACAAATAATTTTAACTTATTATCTTAACGAGTTTGTGAGCTACGGGCCTTCAAATACTTTTAAGTACAGCGTATGGCAGATGGCGTATGGCATACAGCAAACGGCGTCTACTGCCGAAAAACTGACATTTTTTTGCTTTTTTGGGGTTTAGTAGTCCTAAAACGTAAGAACACAAAATTTCAGGGTAGCAAATTTTTTTTTAAATTTAAGGTGATCTCAATACGAGTACTTTCTTATTAAAGAATAATTAAGTAAAATCCTAACATCTTTGAACTTAAATAAAAAATATTTTATATGTTATTTATGAAAAGAATACGTACGAAAACAAAAAGTAACAAAGAAATTATGTATTCAAAATTATTAAATTATTTAGCATGTTTTAGTCTTTTACTTTGTTATTTTTTAATAGTAAAATATTGTTATGGACCACAAATTTTAAAAAAAATTGTACCATTAAATTTTGTATTCTAACATTTTGGGGCTTCTAGGTTCCAAAAAACCAAAAAAAGTCCGTCTGTCCGCCGCAAATGCCGTCCGTAAATGCGTTTCAAGGCTAGCTTACAAACCCATTAAAATATTAAGTTAAACAAATTTTTAATGGGTAGATTGGGTAATTTTCTTGAAGTGGGCACTTTTTGAAGGATGGGGATTGGTTTTAGGAAGGTGGGTTTAAGACGAATAATTTAATTTTTTATATCACAACAACCCATTTTGCCAGGATGTCGAAATTAGGAATTTATATAGAGTTATGATTGTACTGCTATTTGCAAGAATGGTAGACTTGGGTGGTCCGAAACGCTTGAAGCCTGAAATCGAGATATTCTAAATTCATAGCTCCTTTGCAGACATACTAGGGGAGTATACTAGAAACAAAATAGTTAAAGGGTTGAGACATTCGCCCACCACGCTCCTCCCATAGGCCTGGCCTTGCCTGCACTACATCTCAGTATTGTATAGTAGAAAGTGGGGCAAAGTAAGCCCCCTAAGGTTTGTACCGAGATTCTGTAAAAGGGGTAATAGTTATAAAAACCTTTTCTCGCAAAGTCGTTAGCTTAGGATGTTAGCTTAGTCATATATTCGTGAAGTTAAATTATTGCTGCTGATACAAAAGATACCTACTCCTTTCTATACGCACTTCAAAGTGCCCACTTTGCCCCACTACCGGGGTAAAGTGAGCTCTTCCAAGGGGTATAGTAATTTCACCCAAAACTGGAGCGAAAGAATATGGCAATGGATCAATTAAGACAAACAATATGATTTTAATAAATTCAAACGAAATTAAGTGTGTTGAGAGCGTACTCTGCTTTGAAGAGTAGCTCCGGGAAAAACAAAATATTTACTGGCTTTTTTAGGTCCATTTTTTTCAGCAACAGAAGCTATTGTATTTTTCATTGCAACTTCAGAGATGTCGCTATTGCAAACTAGAAATTTTAAAGGGGCTCACTTTACCTTGCCAGCCCACTTTGCCCCACTCTCCCCTACATTCCGGACTTGTTTCAAAAAAAAAGTTGTTTTCTCACTTTTTCAAATCCTTATTTTAGTCAAGTGTGTTTCTAAATTTTTTCGATTCAAATTTTCTAATTAAATTATATTGCAGCGATATAATACAATTTACACGATAGTATTTCAATAAAAAGTTGGTTTGATTTGAAAAGTTTTTTTTTAATTTTTAAAGAAATAATTTTTATGAAGTTTAAAATTTTTAATAATTTCTGTATTTAAAAAATAAATAAAATAACTAAATATCAGACCTAGCTTGTTCAACTCAATTCATTATTAAGCTACGGGAAAAAAAAACATATCGTCCCTACTATAATAAAATTTATTTGTAATTCAAGCACTATGGGCTTTTGAAATTTATGTAAAGATTAAGAAAATAAAAGAAATTAGGTTTTTTTTAGTGGAAAAGTGGAAAAAAACGCCGTTCAACTAATAATTTTCCGATTAAAATTAAACCAATTTTTATTACTTGAGTAATATTATTAAAAAACTATGTGAAGGCGTTCTTGAGTTATCGTGTTCACGGACAGACGGACGGACGGACGTCAAGCGGATTTGAGATTTTTAGCCACAAATAAACGAAAAATAATATACAACTTTTTTTCGTCCGAGGCTTGGTTCTATGCGTTACAAACTTTTGGTCTGGATTAAACTTATAATACTCTATATGATTTCATCTAGAGTATAACAAGAAATACGAAAACATTTTATTTTTACAAATAGGTATATTTAATTTTTGTTTTCTAATAACATTTTTGAAGTGATAAAATAATTTTTTTAAGAAATCGAAAAAACTTTTAACGCTAGTTTTGCAAATCAAATTTATTTAATTTTTAATATATTTTTAACTATGTGGTCCAACTGTCCGCCGTATGTGTTTCATAACTCAAAAACTCAAAAACATCCTTAGTTATGACCTTCAAATTGTCACAGGGGAGTTTTCCCCTATCGGTAGGATGGTAGTGCAAGGGGTGGGCAGGAAGGGGATTTAGTGTCAACATTTTTGGATTTTTATATCTTAGGGAGGACGGCTCAGGTTAAAAATTTTAAACTTTGTAGTTACAGGAGGCCATGCAAGTGGAAAAATTATTCAAGGGTGTAGTACGGTAGCAATATAAATTTAGAGCGGTGAAACTGTGGAAGTTTTAATAAGTATAATACCGACATATAAAAATGTGTCAACATTCTTGGTGCAACTTTTCAATTTCTTGGATGGAAGTCCGGAACGCTTTTAAGGTTTTGTTTAGGGTTTAGTTAGCTAGTTCCAGTGGTTAACTAAGCCAGGAGGCTATTTGGGACGTTACTTTTTAAAATTCGTCTCCAATGTTTTTTGAAGGCTGAGGGAAGAGATGTACACTTCTTCGGCAATATTAGGTGCGTTTTAATGCTCTCTAGAGTAGGATAGGATAGCATAGAAAATTTATATACAAAATAACAACAACATTGCTGTTTTTACGATTCTTTATTACTTTTTTCCATAGATAGTAGGCTAGAATATAGATTTTAACCGGAATAGTTCCCCCAGTGAGCTCACTGGGGGAACTATGTGCGATAAATTCTCTAATGTAGCCTACTATCTATGGAAAAAAGTTATAAAGAATCGTAAAAACAGCAATGTTGTTGTTATTTTGTATATAAATTTTTTATGCTATCCTATCCTACTCTGGAGAGCATTAAAACGCACCTATTATAGCCTATGAACAATAACTTTGTGCCCTGCTTACAGAGTCCATAATACACGATATTTTACTTAGGATACGTTCGCTAACAAAATTCTAAGGAATTAAAAGATATCACAAAGGGATATTTTGTCCATTGAATTATTTTCCAAATTTCGTTTCAACTTTATATTAGATAGTGATAGTAGATATCTAAGGAAGTTTTTTTTATAGGTACTTACTAATGCACTTCGGATGTGGGTTTGTCCATCTGCCATTTGAGCAAAAATTCGTTTCGAAACCATGTAGTAAGTATTTCGCAGAACATTCGTATCTTATCGCTGCGCAATCCATACTATCATTTTCGCAATTTTCCCATAAATGGATATATTTCATATTAGGAATCTCTTCAAGTAGGCAGTGTGTTGCAGGTATAACAATGATTTCTTCAGTCGTAGTAGTACTAGGCTTCGGCCTGTTGTATGAAAGAAAAAATTAAAAAAGACGTTTTTATTGGGCTAAGTTGTAGTTAGGGTACTGGCTCAGCATACGTTGTGGGTACAAAAACAGCATGATACTTCTTACAGATTTGTAAGGACTCGTCCGAGGCGTCGAAGCAATCGACAATACCATCGCAATATGCATTACCTCGAACGCATGCACCATATCCGCAACGGAATGCGAATCCCGGGCACTGTAATGCCGAACACAAGTCGACCGTTTCGTCGGATGCATCCTGACAATGTTGCATCCCGTCGCATTTGTAGATATCGTCAATGCATTCTCCAGATTTGCATTCAAACTGGTCCTTCCTAAAAGCGGACATTACTTGGTTTCATTATTTCAGCAAATTGTTGTTCTTCGAAATTCATCATACTAACGAGCAATTTTGAATAGTGTTGGATCTCGCCGCTGAATCGTAGCAGCGCTCTGTCGTTTCGTCCGAGTTATCTGCACAATTTTGCACGCCGTCGCATTCCGAATTGCCGTTGATGCACGCTCCGTAGGCACATTGGAACGCGTAGCCGGGACAACGTACATAGAGACAAGCCTGCGCCGTTTCGTCGGATCCGTCACGGCAATCCTTGGCGCCATTGCAAAAGAGAACCGAACTGATCATTTCGCCATTATCGCATTTAGTCGTTGATTGCACCATTGAAGCTCTAAGAACTGGGAAACAATTGTGGGTCAATCAATTCCGTAGTAGTTTAATGTTTTTATTTTAGGGGCAATTGTTTAATGTTAATTTATCCAGTTAGTAGTATTTGAACCGGAGTCCATGTCGTATCCATGAATGTACTCGTATACTTGTATGTATATCGGGCGACTCGCTTCTCATTAGTTCGGCGAATAAGTCGATTAGACTTTATATTCCTAAAACTCATCGAAGATACTTTTAACCTATGAAATAGAACACATAAAGGCAAAATTCTACAAAGAAAATAATCGTACATCGGTGAAGTCCAAGTAACGTTGCGGGGCCAAGAAACTCTCCACAACCGCCATAACTATGACAAAATTCTAAAACCATAAGACACACCTTAGAGTTTTATATTGTACTTTAATAATTTAACAGAATTTTTATAACTTTATGTAAGTCTTACAATAATACCCTTATTAGAACTAATAGGACTTGACTCATAATGCGTGTATTTTTTCACTTTCAATTGGTCTTGATTATCTCAGATTGGAAAAACCGATTGAGATAATCTCCAAATATTGTGAATGATACAGTTGATATGCCTACTTATTAGTTAAGATTTCCTCATTGAGATTTCACTGATTGTAAGTTTATATTATTATTATCAACGTTAACTGCGAGCAAAGCATTGCAAACTGTGCTGAAAATAAATTTGAACAGCGCCGTCTGGATGTTAAAATTTGAATAAAGAACAGATATTAACTCAGTAGATCCCGATATTCTATCAGGATTATAATTTTCATACATTTACTCATCATCAAGAGCCTGATCTAGTGACTGGTTTTGTGCGTTTAAAACCAAAATTTTAGAAACTTTGTGGACACATCGGGATATATGGTACTAGAAGAGCATCCAAAAAATAAAATTGTTGATGGCAGGTACTCTAAAAAAATTAACCACAAGGCTTTTTAGAAAAGTAATATTTTAGGGTTTTTGCTGAAAATCATATACATATATAATATCAAAACAAAAAGTTTTGCTGCCCGGCGGACACTTGGACATTTTTGGTTGTTCCATGATATCTGCAAGATTGGCAAACACAAGAGCAAAGTATAGCAGAGTCGTGGTAAGATATTCGACAATCCTTGCGTGGAAATAATTTGGGCTCAGTCTCTACAGTAAACAGCTTGAGTCTGCACTGTGCAGAAACAAAAGCTTTAATTTTAGGTAATACGAAGCCTATAACCTGATGGGATTTAAGCCCATAAGCACTGGATTAATAGAATTACCCATATTTTAATGCATTCTGTTACATTCAAATTCCCAGAGAAATGTACGAAAATATCCAGTAAGATCAATCAAGTAAGATCGCATATATTTCACACACCATGGAAGGTATTAACGGTTTCGCGATGCGTTACATGTAGTATAAAAGAGCATCTTGAACTCCCATATTAAATAATTTCTATTTATTGTTTTTTTTAATAATGAAATATTTTGAACTTGTAAAGCGGAATTATATGCATTTGCATAAAAACAAAAACTACCGTATGTAAATATTTTTGAGCCCTCGTAATTCCTCAAACTCTTTGAGCTATTGAGTTCAAATTTACCCTTCATGTTTGTATTCGGACCGGTTCTATTAAAAAAGGATATATCTTCTAATTGGACCAGTCCTATATAAAAAGTTTATTGATATTTGGAAAACCTATACTAATCGAACCGAATTTGTTCGGTAAAAAAAACATATTGCCAGGATTTTGTAAGTAAATTTAATATAAATATAAGGCTACAAACAAAGTTTTATGAGAAGTATTTAAAACAAATAAAAGTAAGAAAAAAAAATTAATAAAAATAAAAAACCAATCAAAGCAAATTGAATTTTTAAGACCATAAGAAAATTATTACAAAAATACTGAAAATAGTAAGCATACATTAATTTTCTAAAAACAAACACTTCATAAATTCTTGTTTGAATTGTTAAACAGTAAAACAGAGAAATATCCGCCACTTAAAATTAATGAAAATAAAAATTCGAAATGAAGGGTTTTTTTTTATAAAATCCAAAGCTATTTATTTTTATGCTTTTTGGATATTAAGATATAAAGCTGGCTCTCATATCAATCGGTAGAGCGGATTTTCTTTTCAAATGATATCATTTAAAAAAAATTTCGACTAAATCGGAGTTTAGCTGTTTTTCCCGTTCAATTTATATTTTGCAAGAAATTTATTTTACAGCTCCACTTTTTTAAAGTTGAACAACTCGATTAATTGGTCGAGTCGTTAATTTTAACTTACAAAATCTTGTCAAGGAATTGTTCAAGATTTTCCGCCAAAGTGCCATTAATTCTATTCTGTTTTTGTATACTAGTATTCTGTCCATGATATTGTACTATGAGAATTATAACAAATCGTTAGAACAAATACTACGATCAAATATTGATTATCAATTTATTGGCCTGAATTATCCCGTTTTCTTTAAATGTTAAATGGATCTTATCCTTGCCAAGGTAAAATTTTCAGTACAGGACAAAACATGAGTTTAAGTAAAAAAAATTTGGTTTTACCTAAATATCTTAAAATCAACTACAAGGTGGTTCTATTTGATATTTTAACTGCTAGATAGCATAAAAACTCATTTTTCCGAACCTCTGCCCAAGAAACAAAAGGAACTTAAGCCTGCAAATATTACCTGAAAAGTTTAGGTCCCTTTCTTTTTTAATAGTAATACTTAGTTTATGAGCGCAAAATTAAAAGTACTTTAGCAACAAAATATTGTGAGGAGGGAGGGGGTGAAATTTGGGGATGACTGCCCATCGTCTATAGGAGATACAGCAGAAATGAGGGGGTACCGAAAAATTCCTAAACAAAGCAGTAACGTTCAAATGGGCACTTAATTTCCTTTTCAAAATTAATAGTCAAACTTTAATCTCGATTATCTCAAATTTACATTTTTTGTTCTTTAACATTCAAAACGCCATAACTTCGTCAATTTTGGAAATTTTTGCGTGATTTTTGCTGCGTTCTCTTTAGAATTTTGTACTTTATTCAATGGTATCAAAAACTTAATTTTGACCTCTGACAAGATAAGGTCCCTTATACAGCTTGCGTGACAAATAAGGAATTAGTCAAATTTAAAAGAAAACTGCGAAAAAACTGAAACTGAAATATAAAATCCATTGGAACTTCAGCGTAGAACTGTATCTACGCCTTTACAAAATGTACAGAGACAACTTGACGCGCAGAATTTATTATATTATTTGTGCATCAGTATTAAAAACCTGTAATTAAAACATACTGCAGTCACGATCGGCTGCAAGCCAATCGTATAATACTCTAGATGAATACTTAACTCCGATCTATATTGTAGTTGGGGATAAAGTAGAATTACGCGTGTGTATGTTGTATGTCCTTTATTAAGGACTGCCATTAGATTGCTACTCAAAACTAAAAGACAATATTCAGTGTTTAATTTCTGAAACTGGGTAAGTCATCGAACAAAAATGTCCTTTTTGAAGGACTTTCGCATAGGAGGTGCAGGAAGGACTCACTCGATTTCTTACATATTTATCCTTTTCCTTGGAACCATTTAAAAATGAACGTGTACAAAATTTCAAATTCGTAGCTTGAAGCGTTCAAAAGTTATCGAAAAATATTGTTGAACACGTGTCTTAAGGACATTTTGTATGGCAGGTACCAGAAGGAGTAAAAGGATTTTGCTGATTAGTAAACTCGAACTTTGTTTTCACTCAAAACTAATTTGTACAAAATTTCGAGTTCATAACTAAAATAATACTTGAGTTATAGTGAGTTCCGTAAATTAAGTGAAGGCTATTTGACAGGATATTTGTATGGCAGCTACACGAAGGACTAATAGGATTTTCTTGATAATCATACATTTAGCTCCAACTATTGGAAAAATAACACATACAAAATTTCAAAGACGTAGCTTAAACCCTTCTGAAGATATCGGTAATATTCTTGAACACGTGTTTTAAGGACATTTTGTATGGCAGCTACCAGAAGGAGTAAAAGAATTTCGCTGATTAGTTAACTCGAACTTCCTTTTCACTCAAAACTAACTTGATTAAAATTCCGAATTCGTAGTTAAAAGATTACTTGAGTTATAGTGAGTTTCGTAAATTAAGTGAATACATTTTGACAGGATATTTGTATGGCAGCTACACAAAGGACTAACAGGATTTTCTTCATAATCATATATTTAACTCCAACTATTGGAAAAATAACACATACAATATTTCAAAGTCGTAGCTTAAACCCTTCTTAAGTTATCGACCAATATTCTTGAACACGTGTTTTAAGGACATTTTGTATGGCAGCTACCCGAAGGAGTAGGACAATTTTGCCCGTTAACGAACTTAGCCTTACAAATTCAACCAAACATCCAGATTCAAAATTTCAAGATCATATGTGAGGGCGTTCTTGAGTTATCGTGTTCACGGACAGACGGACGGACGGACGGACGGACGGACGGACGTCAGGCGGATTTGAGGTTTTTGGGCACAAATAAACAAAAAATAATATATAACTTTTTTTCGTCCGAGGCTTGGTTCTATGCGTTACAAACTTTTCGGCTGGATTAAACTTATAATACTCTATATGATTTCATCTAGAGTATAAAAAAGTGGAATATGATTCATCTTAACTTTTCCCTACGATAATACAGAAAATGATGTCCGCTACAATCGATGTGGTCAGTGTTTTATAATAAGACCGGTATATTGATTACATTTTCTTCCGATAGTATAAAATTGAATCGGTGAAAAAGTAGCTCATCTGATTGAATGAATCTACTTCATTAAATTTGATGAATCACCAGTTAGAAATCTTACATATGAACAGGTAAAATATAAACAGGTAAAATGGTACACCTAGAATTCACAACTTAAGATTTCTGTCTCATCAAAATAAGGACTGCGCACTTCCTGAAATATTTACAGACTAGAATCTAGATGATATTTGTCCAATATTTATGTTCGTGTATTTTTGTGCGCATTTATTTGTTACTGGTCAAACATTTTTAGGCAAATATCATTCACTATATTGCAGAATTTTTTTTGGTACATCCACTATGTAGTGTAGTTTATATCCTTTCCATCGACTTTTATTGCGGTTTTGCAGCGAAAATTCCACTGCACTATTACAGGAGATTGTGTAAAAATTGTGTAAAAACTGTGTAAAAATTTAAAAGGTGGAAAAGGGAATAAGTGTAAATTTTACAACAGAAAATAATTGCACGTCCAAATTCAGAAATTTTTTCTTTCAAGCTTACACATTACTATTCTTTATAAATAGTTTTTTTTTTAAATATATAAGTACACGGCAAAAAATTTCAGACTTTTTTTTAACCTCAGCTTTAGGTTACGTCCATATTTTTAATATCATTATATTTGTTTTCAATAACTAGAGAAAATTACATTAAAATCCAATATTTTTTGGGTTAAAATGTAACAAATTATAATTGAAAACAGACATTTAACTCGCATAAGTTAGAATGTAGTCTCATTTGTCTTAGAGACGAATATCAGAATGATTAGAATTTAATTTCATGAGGTTAGAAATGGTAATTTCGTCACAACAAGGAACATGTTGGAGCTTGATCGATGTTTTTAATTCTAAAAGGTCTGCTTTTAACCTGAGAAGGTTGATACTTCGGATTACAGATCGGTATTCGATTTTCACTTGTTATTCGCGATAGTCAGAGATCAACAATGGCTGATATCAAGTAGTTAAAAGTATTGTATAGCATTATTGGAGCAAAAAAACAAAAAAAAATTATTGACATACGGAATAAGTGCAGTTCAGATGAAGCCATAATATATTTGAAGAAAGAAAAATGTACGGGAAAATAAAAGAAGTTTACAGTTTCTCAAATTTGCCAGTTCAAATTTCTGATCATTTTATAACATCGTTTCCTGAATTATCTGAAACCCGTGACTTGATTAAGTGTTATTGTACAAACTGGTTCGAAATCGAACCAGGTTTTAATTACAGAAAAGAATTATTTTTATTTTTAAAAAATTTAAATCAGTATGGAAAATTTAAGAATATAATACACGTAAATGAAGAGTCTTATTTGTCATTAGTTCTTTATGATATTTTACAAATGAATGAAAAACTTAATAGTAGAGAGATTAAACAAACGACTGAATGTTTATTTGTTAACTATTTAGATTTACAGTGTAAACGATCTTTTGAAAGATATTTTGAAAATGAGAAATAATATATTTTAGTTCCATATTTGTTTCAAGTTTAAGATTATAGTTTTAAGTATTGAATGTAATTTATTTTTTATTTTTTCATTTCTTGAGTGTAATTTATTTTTTTCCTACATATTACCAAATAAAAATTGATTATCGAAATTTCCTATATTGTCTTTTATTTTTTTCTATTTTACATAACATATCCTTCATTTGGTAGCAAAAATATTAAAATGTAACACATTTAATATTAAAAAGTAAGCAATAAAATGCGATTATAATATAACCCTGGCAAAGGTCAGGGTTGAGTTTTATATTTGAAAAATTAGAAAAACTATAACACAAAGCATATTAAATAATAACACCTGATAAATTACTTGCTCGGTTTCAATCTTTTAAAGAAATTAAAAATTAACCTGTAGTTGGGCTGGTCTATTATGTAACCCATTTTTTGTTGAAATTTAGTATAACATTTTTTGCCGTGTAGTTACTTTTATTATGAAAACCAAAATAAGTCCGTACCTATTAAACAGAGTTATATTGCGTTGCTAGTTTTAACCTACTAAATAATAATATTTTATTATCATTACTAATTCTCTATCCTAAATAATTTTCAAAATTGGTGATCAACCAGTCAACGTAAATAAAGTTTGGTATTTCCATAAAACAACAACACAATAATATCAAGGTGCACGTTTAAAGATTATTCAAATTTCCACGGATATGAGTCGTTCTTATACTTAGACAAGGCAAAAATTATTCCTTAGAATAAATTCGAAGAACAGTATTACAAATTATTTTTCCAAAGTGAATAACTACGTATGACAAATATCATATTGACGTCATTAGATGGAATTTCTTGTATTTCACTTAACTTTCTTGATAA
Organism: Beris morrisii; assembly: GCA_951812415.1. NCBI lineage: Eukaryota > Metazoa > Arthropoda > Insecta > Diptera > Stratiomyidae > Beris > Beris morrisii. Next base: position 111,453,873 of record OX638312.1, on the reverse strand, counting down.
AACTCCTGTATCTTAATATGAACCAATCTGATGTCATGATATACGGCATTTGATACTATTTCTTGATCAACTACTTTAGTATTTTTTTTCCTATGTGATCATGTTGTAAGTCAGTCAATTGATTTTTGATTCTGCCAATGACATCCTCATCTATGTAGTTCTGGCGTTCCGCAAGGCTCCAGTCTGCGAGCGTTTGCTTTTCTTCAATAAAACAATGTGGCGTATGAAATGTGTTCAGAGACGCCTTATTTTCTCGTATTGTTGCCCTCTTTTCCAAAACGATACGCAACGCTTCTGACTGTGGCGTTGTAATGACCTTGTGGAATAATAAGACAGTAGGTAATAGTAATGATAATGAATAATGTATAGATCTAGCTACCTTAGCATCGTCACTGTTATAGCTTAAAGATTGTTTGGTCTATTTGGAAGTCAAGTAAATTTGGCGACTAATTTCATTGTTATGTTCGCTAATATGCAAATTGTCACACCCACATAAATCTTGATTCGCGCTGAATTATTCAGGTGAATGAAATTGACGACCCGGAATATTTTCTTAAATGATGATGCCAAATCGCGATTTTTGAGTTTGATTGATTTGTACGTTTTTAAATTTTTGAAATTCTGAAATAATCGAGAAGCATATTTCACGGCAGGAATTTCATATAAAAGCCTGAGGCTGGGATTCCATATGTGACAATTTTGTGTGACACAATCTGTGTCCGTCGCATTTTCCGGATAATTGCTTACATTTGTGACGTTACTTGTGTTACAACTATGTGTTTGTCAAACATTTGTTCCGGCAAAAATATTGTCGAGAACTGAGATAATTCTTGCAAAATAAGTAAATTTCGTAAAGAGAGACGAAAAAATTAGTGAAATTCTTGATTGTAACGAAATAACATTAAATATGTTGCTATCTACACGTTTTCTCGGTTGTGTAACTCCCAAGCGAAGAAAAACAGTCAAGCGAAGAAAAACAGTCAAGCGAAGAAAAACAGTCACTGAACTCATATTTCTTGTCTCAGAAAAAAGTTGAACATTCTTTGAATTGCGACAGTCCGTGTCAGAGATTCTGCAATTTGATTGTCTAGATGTGTCACACATAATGTCTCAGGAAGTTGTCTCATATGGAAACCCACCTTAATTCTGAAAAACTGTAATGCGAGACACTACAACTATAAGAAATAATAATAAACTTGTTGAAAAGATGGGTAAATTTCTGATCCTTTGAGAGGAAAAGAACAGAAAATTCTAAAGCTTAACGATAGTCGACGTATTTAAGAAAGTTTTTCGTCGCCAATTGCCTGCCTAAATTCAATAAACTGCTAAATTTTGATATTACAATGAAACCTGTTTACTTGGTCACGCCGAGACCGAAACATTGGACCTTTACAACTGGTAGAATTATACAGAAATTCCTTTTTGATAGAACCGGTTCGAATACAAGAGAGATTAGAACCGGTTCGAATACAAGAGAGAAAAGTATAATGAAATCTAACAAAAAATGTAATGATTTCCATTACGAAATGCAATGAAATTCCAACCCATTATACACGTAATAAAACATCTACCAACAGTCTGGACCCAACTTTATTATTTTTTGAAGCGTGTTTAATACTGAGATGCGGTGTAGGTTACTATGCGACTGACAAACTAAAAAATAACGTTTCAAATAGCCTCCTGATTATTCTTTAGGTTATCAGTCGCATAGTAACCTACACCGCATCTTAGTATTAAACACGTTTCGGACTTCTACCCAAAAAATAATAAAGTTGCGCCCAGACTGTTAGCAGATTTTTTTTTATTTATTTACGTATTTTTTCCAATAGAAGATTCAACAGAAGTAAAAGCGAATTCGATCTCATTAAACGTAAAAGACTTTCAGAATTCGTGAAAACTTGCAAAATACTTTACCCCCCAGGTGGTTTAATATCGAGGAAATCGGACTTTCCTCTTTATATTTAAAGCCTTTACGAGTGAAAGAAAATTGATATATCTATCGTCTAATGAGACTTAAGAAATGTATCGGAATTCGTGAAAATTTACACAACCACATTGCGCCCCATTAGGGATTGGATATCGAAAAAGTTGAAAAAATGTTTCAAGATACTTACATAAAGAGCCCAAAGAAGTAAAATTAATTCGATAACTCGACATGTCTAAAAGATATTGCGAAATTTATGAAAATGTTGGAAAAAACCCTTTTGACGGTAATTTTTTTTACTCCAGGTCTGTATATCAAGAAAATGTTGAACTTTTTTTGCTTTAATTACTTGTAGCACATATATAGGTACATACTAAGTTTGAAGTCTCTAGCATACGCTGTTTCTGAGATATGAAAAACCACTGCCCACCCCCGTACCTTGCTACCCCTATCAAACATTTTATTTTTCTAGTATACTTCTATAGTGACTATATATAGTCGTCAATTTTTAGCGTTCTATGCTTTGAGGTTTTCGAGAAATAAAAATCAGAATTCTTTTCGTTCCACCCCCTCCCACCGTCACCCCCTTCACCACCACCACCAAAATTTTTTTCCTGCTAGAAGTCTACTGGGCCTAAGTTCTGTAAAATTTCTTCGATCATATCTGATACGGTTCTTGAGATATTAAAATTAAATTTTTTGAAAAATGGCTGTACCCCACTTTCGTACTTTTACATTCAGTAAACTCCACTTGTGATATCATATACAGAAACCAAATTTTATCTTCCTGGTTCAATTGGTTCGGAAGGTATTGTAATCTAAAGTTTTTTACCCCCCACCCATACACCCCACTTCCCCTCTTAAAAATGTTAGCCCTTGTTTAATCTCCTAGTATCCCTTAAGATAACTACAAAGTTGCATCCTTCTGAAATTAACGGTTCAGGAGATATGGATTTTAGAATGCTTCAATCCCAGCTCTTAAACGTTTTTGACACATTGTTTTTCACCTCACTCCCACACCCCTCAACTCTTATCGCCAATTTTGCAAATGGGTCCACTACCATAGTACTACATAAGTTCCAAGTTTCAGCCTCCTACCATAATCAGTTCCTGAGATCTAGAAACCAAAATTTTTCATCTAAAACGGGCCCCCCTTCCCCCTCACACCTTCAACCCTTCAAAAGACAACAGTCGTAGGGGTTCACCCAATCTACTCACCATACAAATTTCAACTTAATATCTCAACGGGTTTGTGGGCTATGCGCCTTCAAATGGTTTTGCGTACCGCGGACGGCGGACAGACGGACATTTTTTTTTGCTTTTTTTGGGGTTTACTAGTCCTAAAACGTGAAAATACAAAATCTCAGGGTAGCAAATTTTTTTTAAATTTCAGGTCGATCATAACATTTTATTACTAAAAACTAATAAAGTGAAAAGGTAGGTAGAGTTATTGCCCGTTTTGAATATGGTCCAGATACGAGTATTTTTGGACAAAGTAAAACGTACGGACCAATTTGAAGGTTGTTTCGATTATGAAATGTTCCGATTAGCAGGGTTCACTAAATTCTGTTTATTGAAAGAATATAATATTGTAATCACTACAATATAGAAACGCCTAATAAGTTCTTTGATTTTTTTTCTAGTATCTTATAATTAATTTAATTTTCTTTTAAATAAAATAAGATTTTTAAAATAATTTTACACTTCTTTGTAAGGAAAAATTTCCGTCTATGTTTTCTGTTTTGATTGAATAAATTTTGTAAATATTCATTCCACTTACGAGTACTTTAGTTCTTCAATCAATAATAAAAACTGTAAACGAAACACTAGAATTTTTGTAGTTTAATATTCAAATGAATAAATCACCAAGTTCTTAAAAAAACATGGAACAATTCTTATTGTCCTTCGGTATGCAGCAAAACAAATGAGATGATATATGATCGGAAACCTTCAACCTTGAGTTACTACCTGTGCAATTTATACAAGAATTGAATACTAATCTTCATAAAGGTTGTTGTGTTGTACTGCAGTCATTGGACGTGTTAAATTAATTGGCATAAGATCGAATTTAAGTCAATTTAAACTTTTGATAGCTACATGGCTGCAAAGTAATCTATTATGAAAATAGTAATCATGGGTACTGTATAATTTCAATGCATTGGTTGTGTCATACAAGTAAGAAAGACTACTAACTGGGTACGTACTTTTTTATTTAGGAACTAAAAAAACATGCTACCATGCAAATTTGTATTAACTATTATTAGGAATAGTCGAATATGAGAAGAAATAAATTATCTTTTAGATAGATAGATAAGTATATTTCTTGATTCCATACAAGTTTGCTTACATTTTCATAACAGTGCAAGGTTTAGATTAAATTATCTTTACAGCTTTATTAGTACTTAGTGATTGTTCTTGACATTTTCAGGGGAAAAATTGGGAAAAAACCCTTTGAATATTTATTTAACAATTAAATCCAATATAATCCTAACTAAAACTAACACTTACAGCTAAATTCTATTAACTTTCGTATAATGTGGATATCTTACAAAATACGTAATTTAATTATATGAATAACAGATTATTTGTTAGTGATAAAATATGTGGAAACTCGGTGTTAGTGCATTTACTCCGGAATTGGCTAGTCAGTTTCGTGATGCGTTCATTGATGTGTTGTACTCGTAATTGTAATCCAGAAATCTCATGCAATAAATAAACGGGTTGAGATAGGTTTGTTTAATAAAATAAATTATCTGTGCAAATAAATACTCTCTAATAGGTTTTAAAGCTAAATTTCAGTTTGATAAGGCACTGGTATCTGAGATATAATTAACATAAATAAACAAAACTACTGCTGAATTTTTCTCAATTTAAATTCACGTATTTTAACTTTACAACTTAGGTACTGAAATGACATTTGTACTTTCAATTTTATTATTCACATTTTCGAAAACGTTGCAAATAGCCGCATGTTTATTTTTCATTCAAATTATTTTATCTTTTCGTTTATTTATTTTTTTTCAATTTCAATAAAAACATAAAAGATAAAATATCGACATAGCTCGTTTAGGGTTGAATATCAAAAAATTTGGGAACCGATTTCTAGGCAATATAATAAAGGCCAATAAAGTAAAAAGAACAATACACCTCCTTAGGGGTTGAATATCGCACAATCCTGAAATTAATTTTTAGGTAACAATAAACAACGTTCATAGAAGTAATATCGAATTCGATATTTTATTAGACCTAAAATATTTGTCGAAATTCATTAAAACCCCCTTGAGGGTTCAATATCCCGAAATCCTGACATTGGTTTTTGGCGATTATATCTAACCTCATTAGAAGCGAATTCGAAATCTCATTAGACCTAAGAAAAATGTCGGAATTCGTGAAAACGTATACAATCATTTTACACCCTATTTTACATCCTCTTAGGGGTAAAAAAATTTGGAAAATCATTTCTAGCCACTTTTATAAAGCGCCGGTGGAAGTAAAATTAATTTGATACATCAACTGATCTAAAAGATTCGACGAAATTTATGAAAATGTAGACCTTTTTACAGACAATTGTTTTGTACTACCCCCGTACGTCAATGGAAATCTGTTTTTTTTTTAAAAACATCGGCAGTACCTACATATTTCGACAGTAAAAGTGGAAATCGAACAATGGCGCTTATGATGAAGAAATGTAAAAAGAAAGAATTGAATACAGAAAATTCTTCTCTTGAAATTATCTTTAAACGTTTCGTCATCGAACCGCCAACATTCGCTAAAAATCTTCACTGGCGGCTCACTTTTCGCGAATATATATAAACCAAAATAATCCATTTTCTGACCAATTCGTTAAATGCGACTCACGTCGTGAAGTTTTAGTTCGACTACTGACGTTTCTAATTTATGTACCTAATTGTTATATATTTCACAAAGTATGGAAGGAAATCAGACAACTTCTATAAAAAAAATACGAAATAATTTCGCGATAGTGAAAAAATTGCGAAAGTTCAGTTTATGAAGTGATAGTTGGCGTGAAAGTTTTCTAATTTTCGCGATAGTGGTATCAGCTCTCTCGTCCAACGTGATAGTACAAAAGCAACTATTATGCAGATTATACGATGCGAACTATTACGGCAGTATCATTACATATAAACTATCACAAATTTATCATCGTGTAAAGGCTTAACAAACAAAAATAAAAACTTTCTTCATAATACTAAACCAAAAATACTGACCGATTTGTAGTTTTTTTTAACCTAGACGTTGCAAATTTTTGTCTTTTTTCGATTAGTATACATTCACATATATTTCACTAAGGTAAATAAATTTGGAAAATCAGCAAATGTTTACCTAATATCCGACTCTATTTATTTTTTAAAATATCCGGCGTATATTTGCCCTGTGGTTTGCTGGTTTCGCTTACATACGCCACCAACTTTTACACTTGGTTTTAACAAAGTCACAGGTCGTCTGACTTATTGATTCTTTTTAATTTACTCGCACATACTTACCTTTTCTACGAAAAAAATATCAGTTGTTTATATTCGTTTACGCATCATCATTCGGTTTTTCTTCGACTTCAGTGAACTTTTGATAAATCCGCACCAAAATACTCTGTTTTTCCACACAACATTAGATTTTTCTTCATATTCACCAAAATATTTGGTCACTCCACAACTCGAGAGCAAATTGAACTATTTGTTTTGCTAGAATATTGCATGATTGTAATATGGAGAGCCATGTTTTAAATATAAATCATCATAACCATTCATGTAGCTCTCGTACAAATAACTAGGGAAGAATTTAAAATTTTATAATATTGCACTATTTGCATGTACTGTAAGGAAACGAAAATAGGGAAAACAAAATCGGTAGTTCAATGGGAATAAGTTTGAGCCAGCAAACGTTTGTTAGGCAGATATATTCGTGGATGACCCACTCCACTACCGTACAAAAGTACTTAAAAGTTGTGCTCAACCTTTTGTATGATATCTTTAGAACATGTTAAGTAAGAAAATCGAAATTTTCCATTTGGTGTGACTTCTTAATGTGCAGTTCCAGCACTAAAAATTATAAAAACTGTTCCACTACTTCGGAGGTCCTCGAGAAAGCTGTCAAACAAAAAATATCTTTCATGTTGAAGTTTGTTACTGATTTAAATCTATTTTTGAAGCTCTCATACAAATGTCTTTAAATTCTCTGTTTGACTGTATACGATAACATAAGAATGAGTTAAAATCGGAAAGCGAGAAATTTACAGTAAGCCTCTCATCTAAGGTAAAATCGACTAATGTTTGAAAAAATCTTGCGTTTCTGCAGTAGTTACAACTATTTTTTAATATTTGTTGCTTCTTACACGAACTTAACGAATTTCTTAATCATCCCTAATTACAAATTACGTAGCCATTCACTTTTTTTTTACAAACGATTAAATTCAATTTGAATTTCCGGTTCTTCAACGTTCAATTTTCATATATAAATTTGAATGGGAAAACCCGTATGACTTAAGTTAAAACTTTTTACAGCGAATTCTTAGATACGAGTCGTTAACTTTGTGACAAACCAACAAATTAATAGACGTTCTTTTACGAACTTTTACATACCTAATTTTTTTTGTTACTTTAAGGATTCACTTTAATCTGTTTTTCAGTATGTTAGACGAATACTCAACGCCTAATAATTATATCAACTTTTTAGAAGCTAATTATTTCTCTGTATGTTTCTATCTTGAACATTTTTTCTATATAACGTGCACCTCAACCATTGTCTCATAATTTAAGCAAAATTAGCCAGTTAATTACCCCTTAAGATTTAGTAGACAGAAATAGCACCACCCGAATTATACTCAATCAGTTTCTTTTGTTATACTGGTTTAAAATTTTCCTTATTATTTTTCAATCTGCAACATTTTCGACATTAACTTTGAGTTTTTATTTTTTGTAAGAAAAACAATGTCAGTAAAAATTAAGTCTTCTAAGATTCATCAAATGAAACTCTATACTTTCATATTTAACAACTATAGCCAAGCTAAATGAAAAGATAGTTGAAATTTCTTCACGAAAATTTCAAAATTAATTTATCGAATATTTTAATACACTAAATGCAAAGAACTATTTTTTCAATGGACAATTTCTAGAACACCTTAAGTAACAGCTTAGTCATCCTAACGCAGTTGTAGTGAAAATACCTATAGGTGGGTTTCATAACGTCGCATCGACGACTGGACAACGTCATATCGACTAGTTTGAGATGAGAAAGGATTTTAAAGTCTTTCCAACGTTGGTATAACAATACACCGACCCTGAACCGACTCGTATCCAACTTGTCAAAAGAAGTCTGGTTTTTGTTATTTATTCAAACTGTAAGTTTAATTTCATGAACTTTTGTTAACAAAAATTAGTTATAAGATAACTTCTTTTAAAACATATGGTATATGAAGTGATTGAATTTATTTCAGTATCCATCCCATTGGGGGTACGTGGTGGGTACGTTCGTACCCACCACGTACCCCCCACGTCTCCCCTAATGAACTTCCGCTCTCCAGGGTTCAAATTTTTTTTTTTATATCTGTTTGCGGATTTGAATTTAATTTTAACTTTAATTTAAGTGGTCACTTGTAAAAATCTCGGCCTATGTGCTCATACCCATTGGGGTATTGGGGTTCGTACCCACAACGTACCCCCCACGTCTCCCCTAATGAACTTCCGCTCTCCAGAGCTCAAATTTTTTTTTTAAATCTGTTTGCGGATAATATTAAATACAATATCTACATGGGTTTTTAAAATCGAGTAAATAATTCAACAATAATTTATTATAAAAAGAAATACTTTATTATTAAAAAATTATAAAGTAAAATTCATTAAGAAAAAGAATGACGTGAAATTGAATGATAAAAAAAATAAAGCTAACAAAATGCCAAACAACAAAGAAAAATAGTTCTACTGCGTGAAAGAAAATACAAAAATAATAATGATAATGATAAAGCAATGAAGAATAAAATAATATGGTGTTTTATTGAAGAAGATATTTTTTTAAATTATGCTTAAACTTGTTCGATTGAGATTGAAGATCTAAGGGAAGTTGGTTGTAGTTTTGTATCGGCTTGTTTAAAACAGAGCAGGATCCGTGTGTGGCAGTACGTATGGTAGGAACGTATATATCGGCAGCTCACCTAGTGTTGTAGTTATGGTTGTCACAGTTATAGGAAAATTTTATGTCGCTGTTTGTAGTCTGCCGCTTAATTTTGTTAATTTGGTCTGATGATTCCAGATATATAGTTAAGTTGTTCGACCATGAGCAGTTGATATTTGGCGTGAATGGTTTTCGTGTGTTCTCGAGAGTTTATGTTATATAGATTTTTTATTGCTTTGTTTTGCATTTTCTGCATGCACTGTAATTTGGAACTAAAAGCCGATCCCCATATTATTATCCCATACTGCATCTGATTTATAAATAGAGAAAATAATATAGTTCGCTATAACTTTCCAGGTACGTCTTTCCCGATTTTACGAAATATTCCTGCAATAGAAGCCAGGTTCCGCCTTAGTAGATCAATGTGGAGATCTCACGTTAGCTTTGAATCCAGCACTATACCGAGATACTTGAAGCTATCAACTTCTTCAATTATTTCGCCGTTGAAAACAATGCTAATATCAGTTGATGAAGACTTATTAAAAACGACATATTTATTTTTTTTTTCGATACGCTGATAGCTTTTTTGATCCAAATATTGATTTTATCGAGGTCGCAATTAATATCATTTTGTTGTGCATCAATGTCGGGTGCAGCGTAAATTAAAGCTATATCATCTGCATACAGCGATATGCTTCCTTTTAGATTTAAGTTTGTTATGGAATTCGTATAGATGTTATACAGGACAGGCCCAAGAACACTACCGTGTGGGATACCATTGCTGACGGGAAGAAGAGAGCTATTCATGTTGGCAATAGATGTATACTGGAGTCTAGAAGTAAGGTAGCTCTTAAACCAGTCATACTGCGTTCCTTGTATACCGATTGCAGATACTTTCCTTAACAGAATTTCGTGGTTAACCGTATCGAACGCTTTTGATAGGTCAATAAAAACCGCAACAATAAGGAGTTTTCTATCGCATGAAGACTGAAGTTTGGATACGACGTCAAAAAGTGCTGCTTTGGTGTCCGACGGCGACCTAAACTCATACTGCTTCTGAGATATAGCTCCATGCATAGTTAGGTGATCTTGTAACTGCGTCTTGACAATTAATTCCATTATTTTATTAATATTCGATAGTATGCTGATCGGATGGTAATTGGAACACTCGCTTTTAGAACCTCCTTTGAACACTGGGACGATCTTGCTGACCTTTCAATCATCTGGGACAACTCCCTCGGTTAGAGAAGAGTTGATTATTGCGGAAATTGGTTCAGACAGAAAATCCTTGCAGTCCTTCAGTAATGGTGGGTATCTTATCGTGACCAGCAGATTGGCGCAAATTCGAATAGAGACGTTTCTGTGCGATGCTCGTGTAGTGGAATCGAAATTTGTCCCGACACAGGAATTCGGTCAATTATAGAGATAAAATAATTGTTAGTGTCGTTGATTACTTTCAATTTAGACTCTTCATCGGGTGCACTTCGCAAGAGGTCGGATTCTTTTCGAGGCACGTTTCCATTGTATATGCACTCATTTATAACACGCCAGAAAGAAGAAAGTTCCATTATTCAGTCATATTTTATTCAATATATAATTCATGACAAATTTAATTGAATATAATTTGATAAAATGTATCATGGAACTGATTTACTTGGAAACAGATCGATGTTTCTTTGAAATATCATATAAGTAAGAATTTTAAACAAATAACATTTTATTTAACATATTTTGTCAAACTTCAATTTCACCACATTTTTATTATTTGGGTACCCAAAATTATTGGATTTTTCATTTGTTAAATTTTAATACACAGTAGAATTTCGATGGCTAATAAATCAAAAGGTTTAAAAAATATCAACAATATAAAGAGCCCTATTCTTGAAAAAAAAAAATATTAGAAATTAAAGGAATATCGTTCTGAGACAAAACTACCACCAAACCGTCGTCATCGAGATAACTTAGTCTTATTTTCGACCATAAAGTTACTAAAACCACTCTTGAGTCATATTTGGAACCAAAAAGTTTCTCAAATAACTTCTAACGTAGATTCGTAACTAGAATGAACCCTAAATAACTGTTTAGTCATATTTACGACCAAAAGTTTGCTCGGTAGCAAAATGAAGTTAAGAGCTCGCTGGCCTTGCATGTCAACAATAAACTCTAATTATCATGGGTTAAGAATTTGGTACATTCTCAATTAAGGCTAATATTAGTTAAAAGTCGCATTTAAAACTACGATACAAAGGTCATTCGTATTGATAGTTAAGGATATGTCCGTTAAGCAAAATGACTGAATTCTTGAAATTATTTAAGCTTCAGATCATTATGCCAGTATTTGCCTTTTCCCAATCGGTTGACTGCTTAGAAGAGTTCTTCTGTCCATTGGGAAGTTCTCAATTAAAAAATTATTCTAAATGATTTATTAGTGCAGTATTCGTAATACTATTATAAACAGACCAAGTTTTAAAATTCTAACAATTTTTTCATAATCGCTATCGTTATCAATATCATCATTGTAATCATTACTCGAGGTTACACACATTCGATGTGATGACAGTTGTTAGTAGGTAAAATGTTGACTCATCCGATTGTCTTGTAATCGTAGACAATCTGAATGTGTGAATTACAATTAAACACTTCTCAACAGGATTAAGGTACGTTTTTCTCACAAAATTGTGTATAATTTTCATAACTTCCACTGAAAATTTTAAATTATTTAACCTCATTTTCTCTCTTCAAATTATTAAATAGTGTTGATATTGAGTTTGAAAATATTTTGGCCCTTCGGCATGACGTTTTCTCATAACCAGTAAGTTATTGAATATTACATGAATAGTTTAGTTAGTTTTAGTCATTTTATAATATATTTGATCAATTAGATGTTTTCCGCGACCAAAAATTTAAAACGAGTTACTAACTAAGACGTCGCACCGACGTCGTATTGACTTGATGTTCAGAAAACTGGAATTAGACGACCAAAACATTATATTTGCTTGGTTACCCAAAGTCGGGTCGACGTCGGTAAAGGTTGTTATTACTTTAAAGTTATTCTCTGTTAGTTGGAATAGTAGAGCAACAAATTTTCAACTGCAAAAGTAGTATGTACATAAATAATATTTAAAAAGTTGTATTACTTAGATAATATTTTAAATATATTGTTTTCTTAAACCGATCACTTAAAACTATCAAAAAATACTGGGCTACGATAGTCATGATCTTTGTAAATTAGGTGTTGTCGTAGTAGTGATCTTTGCACAGTCGATTTTTGGTCTTATCCTTGCACAGTTCTGTTATAATTTTAGGCGGAATTTTTTGCTGCAAGATCATTACTTATTTTATACTCTACTAGCTTAATCTCAAGTACACGTACATGTAAAATAAATGTTTGTTAATGTAAAATAGAGATTAAAAGTTTCTATCTATCAAACAATCGAGAAATGAAAAAAAGCCATACTAAAGTTCATTTAACACGCTATATTATTATTAACTTGGAATGGAAGTACCATTTTGTATTTTCTTACCGCTTTTTACATATAATTCACATAATACACAGCAAATTATTTTGCGTAAAAAAAGATTATCAAGTTACAATTCAACATCAATTCAAATTTATAATCATAATTGTATTATATAATTAAAAGACGCATGTACTAAAAAATGAAACGGATGAAAGTTAAAAATTTAGTCAACAATTTGGCACCTTATCACAATATTTCAAGGTTAATAAAAAAATGTAAAGCATTATTTAGGTATGTCTAATAGATTTTTTTTGTTTTAATTTCACTAAAGATTTACTTAAAAGAAAAGTAGGAAAGTGCAAATATTCTTAAAAAGCTTACTCACCATTGAAAAATAAACAAATACAAACATTATAAACAAATCGCCACCCAATCATATCTTAAATTTTCACTGAAGAAATTGCATATAAATTATAAGTAATAGGGTCTTATTTCCGCACTCATAAGTTCACTACACCCACTTAAAAACGTATAAAAATTCTCACATTTAAGATTTATATAAACTTGTTTACTGAAACTTAAAACGCCACAGAGGACTGACCTAACTGCTTCGATACGACTAAACTAAACAATATAAAAGATTTCTGAATTACCGTCTTCTCTTCGATTATAAACAAAACGAAAAACAACTTTCTGAAAAGCTTCGCAACATACTGAAAGAGAAAATAATAATTGTTATAAAAAATTCTTCGGTTTTTATAGTAGTAGCGGATATTTTACAACAAATTCACACGACTCTTTGCAGCGCTATTGAATGGAAACAGGTAATGTGTTAAAAATTTAAGAGTAGATTGTAAGCTTTAATTGCGGACTTATGCTTGCTAAAAAACTCGTATGTGAAATCTGGGGACACAGGGAATCCCTCAATTTCTAAGGTTATCACGCGTTGCAATTATTTACCAATGTATGCACTAATCGTTTGCTTGGCTTTAGAGCACGCTGGATCCGTGTACCGATAGTAAAAGTTCCGATATGTGTGTCATAGGTATAACGTGTATGAAACGGAAGGAAATACGACTTATTTCTTGTTTACGTTTTATAGCATCAATAGTTTTTGTTTGTAAATCGATGTTCTACGTAAGTCTCATCTCAACTCGTTTTTATACTCTAGATGAAATCTGAGAGTATTATAAGCTTAATCCAGCCCCAGAGTTTGTAACGCCTAAAACCGAGCCTCGGACGAAAAAAAGTTATATGGTTTTGTTTATTTGGAGCAAAAAACCCCAAATTCGCTTGCTGGCAGTACGTCCGTTCGTTCGTCTATCCGTCTGTCTGTCCGTACGCACGATAAATCAAGAACACCTTGGCCTAGGCTCTTGAAATTTTGAAACTGGATGTTTTGTCGATTTTGTAAGGCTAAGTTCGTTAACGGGCAAAATTGTCCTACTCCTTCGGATAGCTGCTATACAAAAAGTCCCTAAAGCAAGTGTTCAACAATATTGGCTAATAACTTCGGAACGTCTTAAGCTATGATTTTGAAATTTTGTATACGTTGGTTTTCCAATAATTGCAGTTAAAGGTATGAATATGAAAAATGTCCATTTGTGCTTCGAGTAGCTGCCATTAAAAAATCCTGTTAAAATATCTTCACCCAATTTTCGGAACTCACGCGTTTAAGACCGAAAATTTTGGTCTCAGCAACCGCTTATGCTAGGAGGCTGAAACTTTGAACTCTCCCATTTGCATAAAAATTGTCAATATAGGTGAAGGGGTGTGGGAGTGGGGGGAAAAATAATAAGTCCGAAACGCAAAAAAGCCGAGATTGACTTAATGAATATCTGTAAGTATACTAGGAGAATTGATCGGAAACAAATTTTTGAGTGGGGGCAGTGGCGTACGTCGGTGGGGGGGGGGGGCGAAAAACTTTAGATTACGATATCTCACGAACCAATTGCACTAGACAAATAAAATTCGGTTTGTGTAGAAAGGTTGAAAAATGAAGTTTGCTGAAAGCAAAATTTTGTAAAGGGGCGGTGGAGCATAAAAGTGGAGGGGATACGAATTTTTCTAAGAAATCACGTCTCATATCTCAAGAACAGTGTAAAATAGATGCTTATAACCTTACCAGAAGTAGGCCTAATAGATCCCTAGCAGGAAAAAAAAATTTGGGCACCGTGCTCTGCGTGAAAAAGGGACGGAATATCAACAAAGACATGACAAGGTGATTTTCCTCCATGACAACGCACCATCGCGCACGTCAAAACTGATCCGAAACTACTTGGACACACTCAACTGGTAGGTGCTACCCCACCGCGCTTATTCACCAGACCTGGCCCCTTCTGACTACCACTTGTTTTCGTCGATGGGCCACGCGCTCGCTGAGCAGCACTTCGGTTCTTACGAAAACGTCAAGCCATTTGGCTTGATGAGTGGTTTGCTTCGAAAGAGAAGGAATTTTTTTGGCGTGGTATCCACAAATTGCACGAGAGATGGGGGAAATGTGTAGCTAGCGAGGATGAGTTTTTCGAATAAATTTTTTTTTGTTTTCTTTGAAAAAAACATGTGTTTTTCTGACTAAAAAACGATCGTTTTAAGGTTATACACTTGGTATATAAAAATTTTATTAACGCAAATTGAACTATAATATTATAAATAAATATTGGTTGACTTTGTTTCAGCTTAAATTATTGCATGAGATTTTTAGATTATTGAATTAGTGGCTATGAGGATATGAGTTATAATTTATTTCGGTCTGTTTCTTAATTCGTTGGCAGTTATCATGTCCTTATAATGTAGAACATTTGTAAAGAGTGTCAATACGTCGCCATTGCATTTTGATCCAAGGATAAGGCTAAAAACGCCCAATAGATAGTGCGTTGATGATTCTCCATCATTGTTCGGAGCAACATATCCACCGCCGGTGTCTCCTAAACAAATCAGAAATGCCGGATCCACAGCCTTGTCTTTAGGATATCCAACACAGAATTTTTCAGCCGTAATTAAAGATTTGGAGGACGGAGATTTTTCCAGACATACCGCGTTACTGTACGTGTCTTGATCAAAAACCCTTAAGTTTTCGCTACTATTGCGCTCATCCAATGAAAGTATTCCCCAAGCCGCTAAGTGTCCTCTAGTTCCTGGATTCACATCCCGTTCGGAAAACTGGAGCCATTTGATGCAGATTGGTTGGACGTTATGTTTGTATTTGATAAAATCACTCAAAATTAAGATTGCGATATCATTTTGATACGAGCCGATGGCGCCATTGTAACTAGAAGATTAAAAATTTGAATGATCTTATGCGAATAGAATGTTTTGGCAATAGTGTAGGCAGAAGTTAAAAAATTATGAAGGAGGTGGGAAGGGAGGGGCAGTCAAACTATTACTAAAGATAAGGTAATATCTCTTATGGCCTTACCAATTTCTGGCTTTTCTAATTTTTGTCATGCGCATAGTAACCTACACCGCATCTCAGCATTAAACGCGTTTCGAACTTCTACCCAAAAAATAATAAAGTTGCGCCCAGACTGTTGGCAGATTTTTTTTTTGTTTTGCTTGAGATTGAAATTAGGTGGCGATATTATTGTCGTGCCTTATGCATGAAAATTGTATTTAGTATAGTTTTTGTTGTTATATAGATACACTACAACATCATATCCGAATATCAATAATGTAATAAATTCTGTTGATCTGCGACTCTAACCACATTCTAAGCTCCATGTGAAAAATATTGAAATTGTGTCCAGACTATTGAGTGATTTTTTTTACTTTATTATTTTCCAATAATACAGTATTTTAATTATAGGTACCAACCTTCTTGGTATGTGAATTTCTGTTATGTTGAAAAATTGTGTAGTTCGTGGACGTCGTTCAATAGCGTCATAGCTGCGAAAAAATTTGCCTACTACAACTTGATATAAAGCGACACTTTTAGCTTCTTCATAGCTTTCGTCCCAAAAACAATGCGCCGCTATGAAAAATTGCATAGAAAAAAGAACATCAATGTAAATAAATAATAATAATTTAACAGATATCTTGAAGAGAAAATGCTATTATATTACAAAATGAATTTAAATTGTTTATTTAGTAAAATATATATATATATATATATAACTTAAAGTGCTAATAAGAATAACGGGCATGTTATTTGAATAATTTAAGATGGATTAAATATGAATTTAAAAGCTGCTATTATTGCGGGCAACTTCATCAGAAAACTTATTGCATTGTTACGGACTCTGCGTGACACCAAGCAGCCTACATTTTGAATACGTTCTACGATACAATGTTCTTCTCAAACTAATTTTATTATTAAATAAAAAAATCTTTATTAAAAAAGTTACCTGCCATACGTGACACATTCTAAGCGGAAAAACTCTCGTAACCGTTGATCTCGTATGATCTAGCCCCACGTTGGGTGCCGTTAAAACAAAGTCTGATGCTAAGTTATTTCGACTAGAGTTATCGAACTGATCATTTAATAAGAAAAGAAATATAATATTAAATAAACCCTGGTATTTTACGATCTGCTTACTTGAGATATCTGGATAAAAAGACACAAATGAACGTACGGTGGTTGACAAAAGTGGATACATACATAAAAATTCTTAGTAAATTGGATGTAATTTTTTTTTATTACAGATAATTCATTTTTTTTTTGCACTGTATACTTTAAACTCTCTTCTTCATTTATTTTAAAACAAACAAAAACAATTCATACCACAAATATAACATTTGTACTAATTTCCTTTGAAACCGCATTTATCCAGTTTTGTCCACATTAGCTTCCATTGATTAGAATATGATTTAGGCGCTGTACACATTGCACACGACCGAGCGAATTTTCCGATACGATTTTTCTTTTTCCGACCTATTGTGAAATCTTTAGTTATTGAAAAATTATTACCAATCAAAATCCAAATTCCTAAAAATTTCCTTTTTTGAATTTTTGAAAATGTTATAATTAGCGATTTCAACCAATTTCCTAATAACTGAAGATTTGACAATAAGCAGAAAAACGAAAATTCGTATCGGAAAATTCGTTCGGTTGTGTGCAATGTGTACAGCGCCTCACCGATGCAATTTTTTTCGCATTCGATTTTTATGGTATTTTCTGTGTTTCCTGTGCTATTTGTAAAAAAAAATATCAAAATTAAAATGAGAAAAATTTCATCTCAAGTATAAACTCAAATACTAGGTAGGTAGGTAGGTACGCGTGGCTGCCCGTGAGAACACGGACACACTTAGACCTAAAAGGTCCGTTGTGTTACCACAGGATCATCGAATCCGGTCCTACTCGTCGAACCATTTAGAGCTTGCAATGAAGCGTTGGATTCTCGCGACCTTCATTGAGGCAAGGTCACCGAGACAGTTGAAGAAGTAAGCTCCAAGATGAGCTTTCCTTCTGGCTGATAGAGCTGGACAGGTACAGAGAAGGTGAAGGACTGTCTCCTCCTCCTCCTCATCCAGGCAGCTTCTACAGAAGTCGTTTGAGAAGAGACCGAGTCTTTTAGCATGTCGACCTATAAGACAGTGTCCGGTCAGGACACCGACTGTGGTGCTGATATTCGCCAAATACTATCTTTAAGCCAAAATAAATATTTTTGTCGGAAAATAGCAGCACAATTAAAAATATGTCACCGAACAGTAAGTTTAGTGAAAAAACTGCTAAATTTTAACGCACCTAGTAATCTTGGTGGTCGGCCAAGGTTGTTGTCTGATAGCGATGCACGCATGGTAGAACGATTGATGGTGACAAGAAAAACGAGGACACCCAAAATTGCTGGAGAGGCACTACACAAACACGTAAGTGATCGCACAGTAAGGAGAGCATTGCATAGAATTGGGTTAGTGTCTGCAGTTAAACAAAAGAAACCAGCATTATCTGACAAAAATGTAAAGGCAATGCTTAAATTTGGCAAAGATCATAGGAAGTGGACTATTGAAGACTGGAAACGAGTTATTTGGTCAGATGAGACTAAAATTAATGGATTCCATGAGACGGCAAGGAATATTATTGGCATTGATCACATGAGAGTATTCAAAGGCATCAAGTTAAGCAAACAGTAAAGCACGGTGGTGGACATTTAATAGCGTGGGGCTGCTTTACATGGTGGAATCTCGGTCCATTGGTTAAGATCGAAGGTCATCATTGATGAATGCACTTATCCAGTAGAGAAGATAGTGTTCCAACAGGATGGAGATCCCAAACACACTGTGATTATCGTGAAAAAATGGCTTGCTAAGCAACAGTTTAAGACTATGCAGTGGCCTGCACAAAGTCCAGATTTAAATCCAATTGAAAATTTGTGGGGCGATTGTAAAAAGAATGCTTTCGCGTAACGAACGTGCTCTAACTAATATGGCAGAACTCTGAGAAAGAGCTAAGAGTGAATGGGCCAAAATTCCACACTTAACAATACAAAATTTGGTAGAAAGTATGCCAAAACGAATTAGAAGTGTCTTAGCAAACAAAGGACTTTGGACGAAGTACTGATATGTCAAACAATTAAAATGGACAAAACTGGATAAATGAATTTTGCGAAGAATTTTGAATTTTTCTTAAGCTTTTTACATGAATTGCTTTTGATTTTTTTAAATTAATTGATGAACAGTGTTTAAAGTAAGATGCAAAAGGAATTACTTAATTATCTACAATAAAAAAAAGTTATAAAAATTTTACTAAGAATTTTAATTTATGTATCCGCTTTTGTCGGCCACTGTAGCTATCACAAATCTTACTACAAGGTAAGTTCTAGCATAAGTGCTCGAACTGTGCGATTCCATATATGTTATTTTATAAAAATAGACTATAATATAATGTACTATAAAAATAGACTATAAATTGAAATGCTCCTTTTGATTGAAAATACATACATACATACATTTTCCTTTCGACCATTAACCCTATTATAATAAGAGATTCTAGTTATTACATTTTAAAATGAATTCTTCTCACTCATAAGATGATATCGTCTAAATATATTACTCCTAATTAGCAAAATGAAAACCTGTTATATTTCAAAATATTGCGGCTAAAACCCGGAAAACTTGTATTTTCAAAAGGAACGTTTTTTTTAAAAATTTATAAGAAATAAGTACAACTTAAGAAGTTTTTATTGTTTTCCGGCGTCAGTGGAGTTTCTGGTGTGAAACCCCAACACGAAATCCCCGACTGTTGATTAATCGCTGTCCCTAAGGACATGACAGTTGGAAAACCTTCACTGGATAGGCCAGTTTTTTTTATAAGACTGTGTTGGACTGGGTTCGAAGGAGCTGGACCTGTCAAGTCCTCAGGGACAACGATTAATCAACTGTCGGGGATTTCGTGTTGGGCAATTCTATGGTAGCTTCTCACCACGAAAAAATTCCATTCTTATAAAAAGTACTACTTAGTTTTGAAATGCTTCTTTTTTGGATAAAAATAGGTAGGGATTTCCTCTTACCTTTGTCTTAAGTTAGTGTGCTAATTTTTCTCCGTGTATTAAACTTACCAGAAATAACAAGCTTGGCACTGTAGATTGTTCCTCCACAGATTTGCTCATATTTTCCATTTCTATTTGAGTAAATTGTAGCGTGCCAGGGAACGTTTGATGCATTGGATTCCACTTCACCACTGATTAAAGGAGTTGAACCAGTTATTTTGCCGCACTCAGGCTCACAACTAACTGGAAGATAATCCCATTTACCTGTTTCTGTACACCTTATAATCTCAGAAATAGCACTTAATGATCTTTTATAGCCAAATGAACAGGAGATGAAAACTCGAGTGTTTGGTCGGATTTTACCATCACACGGAATTTCGGTTCCGTTGAATCTACATCTTGCTCTGAATGTCACACCGTTGAGTACTTCCGATGCACAATGTCCTAGAATGGAGACAAAATAAAAAAAGTAAATAAAATAATAAAATATGAGATTTATTGATATACCATTAAATTGTGAAGTTTTCGTGGACAACAATAGGTACGAAAAATGAAAAATGTGCTAATATTTTAAGGAAACCTTCATTTAAAGTAAAACTAAATCGTATTGTTTTGAGACGGGATTTCAAATAAAACACAATTCGAATAAAATTAATAGCAACACAAATTGCTTTATTAAATCCCATACAATAATTACACTTCACTATTTCGAAAGGTTTAATCTATAAAACATTTTTGTTATATTAACGCAAATTGAATTATTTTAAGTAAATATTGTTTATCATTGTTTCAACTAGAATTATTGCATGAGATTTTTATATTGTTGAATTAGTGGCTATGAGTTTATTTTATTTCGGTCTGTATCTTATTTCGTAGTCAGTTATCATGTTTTTATAATGTTGAACATTTATAAAATGTTTTAATACATCGCCATTGCATCTTTGGCCGAGGATAATGCTAAAAACGCCTAAGAGATAGTGTGTTGATGATCCTCCATCGTTCTTTGTAACAACGTATCCACCGCCGGTGTCTTCACCACAAATCAGAAATGTACGATCTACAGTTTTGTTTTTAGGATATCCACCACAGAAATTTTCAGTCGTAATAACGGATTTACGGGAGGACGGGAATTTTTCTACACATTCCTCGTTACTGTACGTCTCTTGATCAAAAACTCTTAACTTCTTGTTTTTATTATTGCGCACATTCAAGGAAAGTATTCCCCAAGCGGCTATGTGTCCTCTAGTTCCCGGACTCACTTCTCGTTCGGCAGACTGGAACCACTTGATGCAGATCGGTTGAACGTTCGATTTATATTCGATGAAATCGTTCAAAATTAAAATTGCGATATCATGTTTAAGCGCATTGAGCGAGCCATCGAAACTAGAAGTATAAAAAAAACCAGTATTTTCAATGATCTTATGCGAATATAATGTTTTGGTAATAGTGTAGGCAGAAGTTGGGAAAATATGGAAGGTGAACTAGTATTAACTACTACTAAAGATGACATAATATCTCTTAAGACGTTATAAATTTCTCGCTTTCCGATCTTCGAAATTATCTGAACTATGAAAAACTAGATCAAGTAAAACATTTAGGCTTGACAACTTGACGAATTCTTAATGTCAGTACTGCATCAGCACTCAGAATTGAAGATATACACATTTAAGTACAATATTTTCCAGCAAAATATTGAGGGCTAAACAGTTAAGGGTAGGTTATGAGGTTTATGTATAGTCCCGAGTATACAGCTAGAATTAATTAATTTTCACAAGAATGGCAGATGTACCATGAAATATTAATTGAGAAAAATCAATTATTTTGTTGTAATAAAAATATTATATGCGTTTATATGATTAACAATGCTATAGATTTTGGATACTTAATTTATTAATTTCCTTTTTATATATTTACATTATAACTAATAAAGAATTCCGGCTTACATATCTATATACAAGATGTTGGCAACTTTTTCAGAGGTGATTCCTTGATATACGAGGTCTGTCTAAGAAGTTCGCGAACTGAACATCTCACGGTTTGAAGTAGCGGAGTGGGGACACGCCAGTAGGCTGTCCCCTCTCTTTACAACTTAACTGAACCCCATCAGACAGTGCCTGAGCGTCTACAAGTCAGTTAGTAGTTTTAAAAAAAAATTTGCTACCCTCAACATTTTTTTTGTCCACGTTTCATGATCCGGGACTGAGGTATTCTAAAAGCGATATTTCCGAAACGGTTAATGTCACAAAATTGAAACTTAATGAGTAGGTATACTAGGAGAATAGAGTGGGCGTGTGGGGGTGGAGGGTGAAAAACTCTAGATTACGATATCTCACGAACCAATTGCGGTTTGTGAATAAAGGTTAACAAATAAAGTTAGCTGAAAGTAAAATTTTTTAAGGGGGCGGTGGAGTATGGAAGTGGAGGGGATAAGAATTTTTTCAAAAAATCACCTCTCATATCTCAGGAACAGTGTAAGATAGATGCTTAGAATTTTTACCAGAAATAGGCCTAATAGATCTCTAGCAGGAAAAAAAATTTGTGTTGAGGGTGGGGGAGGGTGAAAAGGAAAAGGTCCAGATTTGTATATCTCGCGAACCTATAATGATATAAAGCTGAAACTTGGTATTTAGATAGAGCTATAGTAGTAGCATGTTAGAAAAATAGGGGTAGTATGGAACGGGGGTGGGGGTGTTTTTCCTATCAATAGAACGGTTTGTGCTAGAAAGTTGAAACTCGGTATGTAAATCAACTAGAAAAGTAATTTTGATTAAAAAAAATCAAATATCCATTGGCGTTCGGAATTGGGGCAAAAAATATTACCAGTGAAAATGGAATGCATATATTTTCACGATTTTGGTCATATATATTAGGTCTTCCCAAATATTGAATTTTTTTTTATTCTGCGGCTTCTTCATATAAATACCTTGAAAGCGTTTTCATTTTTTTTTTAAATTCGACCCACAAGGTGGTGCGAAAGGGGTTGTATACATTTTCACCAATTCAGCTGTATCCCTCAGGTCCGATTAGATATTAAATAAATTTTCACTTTCACTAGTTTGTTTAATAATTACCTAAGACTCCTTTTCAAGTTTTTTCCTTTTTCAATCCTTAAGAGGGTACATAGGGTTGAACATGTTTTCACGAATTCCGTCATATCTCTTAAGAGTGTTAAGACATCGATTTGGTTTTCAATTCCTCGGAATTTCTTTATATATATACTTAAAAACTCATTTCATGATTCTTGGATATTCTACCCCAAAGTGGGTGCAAGGGTGTTTCATATGTTTTCAAAAATTCCTACATATTTCGTAGTTCTGATGAGATATCGAATTCATTTTTACTTAATTCAATCACAGCGCTCAAATCTAAGTTTCACCTGTAAAATATTAAAATTGCGCCAAGGCTATATGCAGTTTTTTTCTTAATTATTGGTACCAACCTTTTGGGTATGTGAATTTCTGTTATGTTGAAAAATTGTGTAGTCTGTGGTTCAACAGTGTCATAGCTGCGAAAAAGTTTGCCTACCCCAACTTGATATAAATCGGCACTCAT
Organism: Beris morrisii; assembly: GCA_951812415.1. Lineage (NCBI taxonomy): Eukaryota > Metazoa > Arthropoda > Insecta > Diptera > Stratiomyidae > Beris > Beris morrisii. The sequence goes on along the minus strand of OX638312.1, from coordinate 111,430,387 downwards.
AGTTTTTTTATTCTCGTCACTCCAAAAACAATTCGCCGCTATGAAAAAATAAGATAGAGAAAAGAACATCATACTTGAGGAGAAGATGCCATTATTTTACAAAATGAATTTAAATTGTTTATTTAGTTAAATATTTATATAACCTATAATGTTAATAAGGAGCAAGGACAAGTAATTTGAATGGATTACATATGAATTTAAAAGCGGCTATGATCGAGGGCAACCTCAACAGCGGGCTTATTGCGCGACACCATGGAGCCCTCATTTTAAATGCGTTCCTCAATGCAATGTTCCTATTTTTATACTCTAGATGAAATCTGAGAGCACTTACTATAAGTTTAATCCAGCTGTCGCGTCTCCTGGAATAAGTCTGGATGAGAAAAGGCGGAACGGAATCCGGTGCGCATAATTTTTAGAGTTTAAAACTGCGAAGACGCATCCCCGGTGCAAACAACTGGAACTAAGTGGAGATAAGTTTCGGAAGGTTCTATATTTCTTAAAATTTTTCGAAACTCATTTTGTCAGAACTGAAAAGTTAAAAATGTTTCCGTGTCGCGAGCTTGTAAGCCGGTCTATGGATCCAGCAGAAGAGCAGAAGACGTTGGTACTGGCTCCACCTCCATCACGCACATCTTTTCGGTGTGCCGATGCGGTGGCAGCTACACGAAGGACTAATGGGATTTTCTTCATAATGAAATATTTTGGTCCAACTATTGGAAAATTAACTCATAAAAAATTTCAAAGTCGTAGCTTAAACCGTTCAGAAGTTATCGGTGAATATTCTGGAACATGTGTTTTAAGGACTCTTTCGAGCTAGTCGAAGGAGTAAAGAAATTTTACTGACTAATGAAATCGAATTTCATTTTCTCACAAAACTAATTTGAACAAAATTTAAACTTCGTTCTTGAACAATTTCTCGAGTTAAAGCTAGTTCCATGAATTGAGTGATAATATGATTTACAGGATTTTTGTATGGCAGCTCCTCGAAAGACTCATCGCAACTTTCTCATATTCATACCTTTAACTGTAACTATTGGAAAACCAACGTATACAAAATGTTAAAGTCGTAGCTTAAGACGTTCCGAAGTTATTGGCCAATATTCTTGAACACGTGTTTTAACGACTTTTTGTATAACAACTATCCGACGATTTTGCCCTTTAACGAACTTAGCCTTACAAATTCGACCAAACATCCAGATTCAAAATTTCAAGATCCTAGGTAAAGGCGTTCTTGAGTTATCGTGCGCACGGACAGACAGACGGACAGGCGGACGTCAAACGGATTTGGAGGTTTTCGCCAAAATAAACTAAAAATAATATATAAATTTATTTCGTCCGAGGCTTGATTCTATGCGTTAAAAACTTTTGGGCTAGATTAAACTTATAATACTCTCAGATTTCATCTAGAGTATAAAAAGCTACCTGAAATACGTGACATTTTTCAAGCGGGAAAAATCTCGTAACCATTGAATCGCGTGTAGTGAATTATGATCTCGTTTGATCTAGCCCCACGTTGGGTGCCTTTAAAACAAAGTCCGATGATGGGTTAATTTGGACTAGAGTAATCGAAATTATAGTTTAATTAGAAAAGAAATATAATATTAAATAAGCTATGGTATTCGTATTTCACGATCCGCCTACTTGAGATATCTGGATAAAAACACACAAATGAACGTAGGTATCACTAATTTTACTAGTCAATTCGGGAGTTAAAGCGCGAACTGTGAGATTCCACACAATATTATGTTACTATTTAACATAATTGAATTACGTACATTGGCTCAGGAGTCAGGGGTTTCTGTCTGTCTAGGATTTACAAGCAATTTAACTTACCAGAAATAACGAGCTTGGCACTGTAGATGGTTCCTCCGCAGATCTGTTCATATTTTCTATATATATCACTATAAAAGTAAATTGTAGCGTGCCAGGGAACGTTTGATGCATTGGATTCCACTTCACCACTGATTAAAGGAATTGTACCAGTTATTTTACCGCATTCAGGTTCACAACTAACAGGATGATAATCCCATTCACCTGATTCTGTGCAACTAATAATCTCAGAAGCAGCACTTGACGATCTTTTATAACCGAATGAACAGGTAATAATAGCCTGAGTGTTTGGTCGAATTATACCATCACATGGAGTTTCGGTTCCGTTGAATTTACATTTTGCTATGAATGTCACACCGTTGAGTACTTCCGATGCACAATGTCCTAGAGCGAGGATAAATTAAATAAAATAACAATAAATAAAATAGTATTACATGTGATGTGTTCATATGAGTTTTCGTGGACAAAAATACGAACGGAAAATGGGAAATGTGCTAATATTTTAAGGTAACCTGAATTTAAAGAAAAACTCAATTATATTGTTTCAAGCTAGGTGTTCACCGGGAAATACAATTGGAATAAAATTAATAACAGCAAAAATTCCGCTATTAAATCGCACACAATAATTACACTTCACGATTTAATTTACTGCTTGATCGCTGTTATCAATGAAAATCACTTTCACATAAATTTTCGCGTAGAACTGACCGTCGTTAGTTCTCGCACCAGAAAAAACTTATTCCGTGTGCCTAGATGCTCTGCGGCGCTTATATACCGCATGTGTTGAGTCGAGATATTTTCAGCTATTTGAATGCGTGTGTAAAACTCGCATTACATAGAGAAGTGTCTCTGGAAGAGCTCAGGAAGATTGCTGTCTTCCTCTGAAAGCTTTGATGCATGAAGGTATTAGTATAACTGGAGTGGGTGTAGTGTGTTAAGTTCGTCAATGCGAGAGTAATTCGTTAAGAGAAAGACAAAACATTGGGTGTGAAAGAGAGACAATGACAAATTTCTGCTAGCCTGTCCCATTTTTACTTTATTATTTCAATAATACAGTATTGTGATCGATTTTTTAAAAAAAATTCGCTACTCTCAACATTTATGTTTTCACGTGTCATGATTAGTAGACACGAAAAAAGCAAAAAAAAATTTTCAGGCCGTCTGTCCGCCGTACGCCGTACGCCGTACGTCTACCGGTGTACGCAAAATTGTTTGAAGGGTCGTAGCACCCAAATGAGTTATTTGAGCTATTTAGTTGAATTTTTTTTTTCTGGGTAGAGTGGGTAGGCCCCTGAAGTGACCGAATTCTAAAAGATGGAGGTGTAAGGGGCGAGGTGGGGGAAGCGTTTTAGACGGAAAATTTTGGTTTCTAGATCTCAGCAACCGCTTATGCTATGAAGCTGAAACTTGGAATTTATATAGAACTTCAATAGTGGACAAATTTGAAAAAAATTTCCGATATGGGTGAACGAATGAAGGAGTGGGGGGGAAAATGAAGCGTCCGAGACACTCGAAAGCCAAGATTGAGACATTCTAAAATTCATATCTCCTAAACTGTTAATGTCACGAAATTAAAACTTAATGAACATCTGTAGGTATACTAGGAAAATAGATCGGAAACAAATTTTTGAGCGGTGCCAGTGGCGTGCGGGGGTGGGGGCTTAAAAATTTAGATTCCGATATCTCACGAACCTATTGCACAAAAAAAATAAAATTCGGTTTCTGTATTAAGGTTGACAAAAAAAGTATGATGAAAGTAAAATTTTTTAAGAGGGAGGTGGAGGGTATAAGAATTTTTCTAAAAAATCAAAATAGATCCTTAGAATTTTTACCAGAAGTGACCTAATGGAGCCCTATCTGCAAAAAAAGTTTGGGTGATGGTGTAGAGGGTGAGGGTGGGGGATGGTGTAAAAGAAAAAGTTCCGATTTTTATATCTCGAGAACCTATAATGATATAAAACTGAAACTTAATATTTGGATAGACATATAGATAGACAAAAGACAAAAATATAATTTTTTATAGGGTAGTATGGCACGAGGGTGGGGGGTGTTTTTGCTATCTATAGAACGGCTTATGCTAGAAAGTTGAAACTCGGTATGTGTATGTAAATCAACTAGAAAAGTAATTTAGATAAACAAAAATTTCAAATATCCATTGGCGTTCGGAAAGGGGGCGAAAAAAATTATTAGTGAAAAGGGAAAGCATATATTTCACGATTTTCGTCATATCTAGTAGGTCTTCCCAAATGTTGAATTCATTTTTATTCTACGGCTTCTTCATATAAATACCTAAAAAGGTTCTTCAGAAGTTTTTGAAATTCGACCCCTAAGAGGGTGTAAAGGGGTTGTACATTTTTCCACGAATTCTGCCTTATCCCCCAGGTCTGATCGATATCAATTATCCTTTCACTTTCATGGCCTTGCGTAATAATCGCCTAAAACTTGTTATAAGTTTTTTCCTTTTTCAGCCCCTAATAGGGTATAAACGGATTGAACACGTTTTCACGGATTCCGTCATATCTCTTAGGAGTGATAAGACAATGGATTGGTTTTCACTTACTCGGGCTTTCTTTATATATACATATCAATCTATAAACTCATATCAGGATTTCTGAATCTTCAACCCCAAAGTGGGTGCAAGAGGGTTGCATATGTTTTCACAAATTCTACATATTTCTTAGTTTTTATTGAGATATCGAATTCATTTTTACTTCCTAAGGCTTCCTACATAATCGTCAAAAAGTTGATTTCAGGATTTTTAGATATTCAACTCCAATAGGACGTAAGGCTTTCGACATATTTCTTAGGATTGATGGGATATTAGAATGGTTTTCACTTCCACAGACTGTACATATATTCGCCTACAAATGCATTTCCGATTTCATGTAATGGTCCAAACCAAATCACGAAAAACCTTTTAATCACGTAATAACTGGTACTATACTACGACTCAGACTGCGTCTCGGAGTATGACCCAATTATGGTAATTCATATTGTTACATGTAAACCTGGCAACCGCGCAACCGTGCAACTCGATCGTTTCACATAATGAAAACAACAACAACCGAATACCTAGTTGCAAAATAACCCAATCAGAAACGTAGTATATAAGGAGAAACAACACGACTATATTTCCCCTCTAATCGAGTGCGATCGAATGTATTGGAACAGCCTAGAAGATCACATGGAATGCTCTCAAGCTTTCCAGCATATTCTATACATACCACCGAACGAAGATTCAAGAACAGTCTCGACCACAGACAAGTGGTATAAAAACAGATAAAGCTTTCAGCGAGGGATATAGTAATTTTTATTACGTCGACTGTGACAGCGAGCGTGTATACGCGACCGTGTTGGTAGAGAGCGAAAGTGATCGAGTCAAGCGATATATGGAATAAGCGGGCAGTGCTGCCATACAGTGCGAATTATTGTGCGAATATAAATCTGTGAATTAAAAGTGCGGATAAAGAAATTATCACTTATTTTTATTTTAACCGAATTGTGTTTCACTTGAAATCCGGCCAAACCCCTAGCTCGCAACAATATGTTATATGTGGCAGCGGCATAAGTATTCTAGCGCGACACCATTCTAACCGCTTCCCGAACTTTTTTTTAGGTTTTCAGTTACATAGTAACCTACACCGCATCTCAGAATTAAACTCAATCCGAACTTTTACCCAAAAAATAATAAAGCAGCGTTCAGACTGTTGGCAGATTTTTTTTACTTCTGTCTTACATTTAGAATGGAAGGATTGGAAATTTAGCAGCTAGTTCAGCGTTAGGACTTGAGAAGTCAAATTTCGAATCCTTCATTTCTCTATGTAAAAGGCGAAAATGAAAAAAAATTTGCGAGTAAATACGTTGTACCACTCGTAGAAATGAAGTGAATTTTGTATGAACAAAGAACGTACGTATGGTACGTATAAGGACCTAGAATATTATACGTAGAATTGCAGTAAATAGTCCACGTATAGTGCTCTTCCAAACTAGACATACACGGCGACCGCCGTGTTTTTCCGGCTTTTATGCGGTCTTTTTTTTCGTATAGTATACGAAACTTTGCCTGCTGGGCATTTACTACACATCCTTGTACGGTACTTGCTTTCGCCTGAATTCAAGATAATTTGAGAATACGTTTATCAAGAAAATCACAATTTTAGAGGAAAATATTTTGGCCCACAGGATTCTGTATATTAATGAGCAAAAAAAACTCTACCCTTTGTAGTTACTGTCATACAAAAGTTGTTCATCAATTCGATTTATAGAACAAATCATTAACATCATCAACACTAAAATCATTGCAAAACGACATACGTCGTCTTAACTAAATTTAAGCTACGTAAAAAACAAAAAGACTTACGTTCTTCATTTAGAGTTTGAACAACGAGAAGAGCACTTGCTGCTATTATTAAAAGTCTGAACATAATTATTGTATCAACGAATGTATCAACGAAATTCACAAAACTTATTTTTTTTTCATTAAATTCAAATTGAATTTTTCAAGGTATAACGAAATATGAAGAGTTTTGCGGATGCTGTGAAGACTTTCAAGCGAGAACTAAAACTGACGATATGTCTTGAAATCTTGGAGAATAAAATTGAGCAAGAGGCAATATTTCATTGGTGTAATTCAGGTTTTCTGTCTTCTCGGATAAACCAAAACATAATTAGCAAACATTAAGCCATATATATGATTGTCATTAAATGCCCCAAAACAAAAACACGAATGTAGATACGATTATTATATTCGACCGAAAGATATTAACGATGAGAGACAGAATTTATTTAGTGGGTTTTATGCGACTTACTTATTATGGGATCATAATGTTCATCATTTGGTGAAATGTTTTATTTTTTTTGCAGACCTACTCTAAAAACCCGAAACTGAGGATCTTGTAAAAAAAGAAGGGTTATACCTGATTTATCGCAAGATTTTAATTTGGTATTACCGAAATTTGGCCAATCATTGATCTATTATCAATATACTTACCTACTTAGAGTCGAAGTTCAAACTGCGGCATAATACAATCAGTTTAATTAAGTTACCAAAACTACTTATTGACTGAGAATATTTCATAAGATATATTTCAACATACAACTGTCTTGAAAAACCAATAAAATGCGCGAACAGTACAACAAATTTCATAAAAACAAACTCGTGAAGCATTTTACTTTATTATTTCAATAATACAGTATTGTGATCGATTTTTAAAAAAAAAAAATTCGCTACCCTAAAAATTTTTTTTTCACGTTTCATGACCAGTAGACACGAAAAAAGCAAAAAAAAATTCAGTCCGTCTGTCCGCCGTACGCCGTACGTCGACCGCTGTACGCAAAATCTTTTGAAGGCTCGTAGCTCCCAAACCCTTTGAGCTATTAAATTGAAATTTTTTTATGAATAGACTGGGAAGGCCCCTTAAAGTGACCCTATTTTGATGGGTGATGGTGTGAGGGGGGAAGTGAGGGAAGCGTTGTAGACGGAAAATTTAGATTGCTAGATCTAAGCAACTGCTTATATTAGGAGGCTGAAACTTAGAATTTATATAGAGCTTCGATAGTGGACCAATGCTGACATGAGTGAAAGGGTGTGGTAGTGGAGGGAAAAATCATGCGTCCGAAATGTAAGAACGCCGAGATCGACACATTCTAAAATCAATATCTCCTAAACGGTTAATGTCACAAAATTGAAACTTAAGGAGTATCTGTAGCTATACTAGAAGAATGGATCGGAAACAAATTTTTGAGTGGAGGCAGTGGTGTACCGGGATGGGGGTGAAAAACTTTAAATTACGATATCTCACGAACTAATTGCACTAGACAAATAAAATTCGGTTTGTGTATAAAGGTTGACAAATAAAGTTTGCTAAAAGAAAATCTTTTTAAGGGACGGTGGAGTATGAAAGTGGAGGGATAAGAATTTTTCTAAAAAAATCACGTCTCATATCTGAAGAGCAGTATGAGATAGATTCTTAAAATGTTTACCAGAAGTAGGCCTAATTGAACTCTAGAATTTTGAGGATGAGGGTGTAGAGGGTGAGAGTGGGGGATGGTGAAAAGGAAAAGGTTCAGATTTTTATATCTCGAGAACCTATAATGGTATAAAGCTGAAACATGGTATTTAGATAGATAGATTTAGCTTTAGTAGTAATATGTTGGAAAAATATAAGTATTTATAAGGGTGGTATGGTACGGGGGTGGAGGGTGTTTTTCCTATATATAGAACGGCTTATGCTAAAAAGTTGAAACTCGGTATGTATATGTAAATTATCTAGAAAAGAAATTTAGATAAAAAAAATTTTCAAATATCCATTGGCGTTTGGAAGGGGAGCTAAAAAAATTATCAGTGAAAATGGAATGTATATATTTTCACGATTTTCGTCATATACCTAATGGATCCCAAATATTAAATTCATTTTTATTCCACGGCTTTTTCATATAAATACCTAGAAAGCGTTTTCAGGATTTTTTGGAATTCGACCCCTAAGGGGGTGTAAAGGGTTTGTATACCTTTTCACGAATTTCGCCACATCTCCCAGGTCTGATCAGATATCGAATATCTTTTCACTTTCACCGGCTTCCGTAATAATCGCCTAAAACTTGTTTTAAGTTTTTCCGTTTTTCAGCCCCTAAAGGGGTTGAACACGTTTTAACGAATTATGTCATTTCTTTAAGTACTAATAAAAAATTGTATTGGTGTCTACTTTCTTATGCTGTCTTCATATTTATGTATTAACTCCTTTCAGAATTTTTGGATATTCAACCCCTAAGTGGGTGTAGGGAGATTGCTTATGTTTTCACAGATTCCTACATATAGCTTAAATCTGATGATATATCGAATTCATTTTTACTTCCTATGGTTTCCTATAAAAGCGCCAAAAAGTCAATTTCAGTATTTTTAGATATTTAATCCTAAGGGGTGTAAGGGGGTAGTATGCTTCGACATATTTCTTAGGTTTGATGAGATATTAGAACGCTCTTCACTTACACAGACTTTTTATACAATCGCCTACAAATCCATTTTTAATTGGATATTCAACCCCCAAGGGTTTGCATATGTTTTTACAATTTTTGCCATCCCTTAGTTCTGATGAGATATAAAATTGGATATTACGGCATTTAATGTAATGATCTAAAAACCAATTTGACGATGTTCCGAATTTCAAGAAACAAGAGGGTGTGAAGGGTTTGCTTACGTTTTCACAAATTTTTCAAAATCCCTCGTGTCTCATGAGATATCAATCTGCTTCTTATGAAATCGTCTAAAAAACCGTCAAAAAATATATTAATATATCTTAGCTCTTAAGTGGTTTGGAAGTGAGTGAGATGGGTGGAGTAAGGTTTTAGATATGAAATTTTAGTTTCCACATCTCAGGAACCGCATATGCTAGGAAGTTGCTAGGAAAACTTGCAATTTATTTATAAAGCTATGATTGTGCTGACAAACAAATTTAAAACTCTCATAACGAATAGCCAGTAGCTGACTTTGTAACTGAATTTTGTGTTTTCAAAATCTTTAGAGATGTTTTTAATTAGAAATTAAAACAAATTCAAATATCGTCATTTTAAAATGGGCGACCGTCACCTTGAGGAACTTTAGAATTAAACAAAACGTAGCCAATACCAGCAAATGACGGCGACTGACGCTTGTATTTCTGGCATATGTTTAATATGTTTATTGTCGTTTAAAAAAACGGTGGCTGTCTAATCTGTTCGGTCTCAAGACTTTTTCGGATAATTGCATAATACAGTAAAACCTGTCTAAAACGGAATGCTGTGGTACCCAACTTTCTGTTCCGGTTTAGCAGGTTTCCGTTTTATACAGTTTTGTTCAGCAAAAGTATTGATTTGAAGTACATTACATATATAATATGTGTTTTTTGGGTACTTTAAATAAAGGGTTTTCCAATAAGGACTTGACAACTTTTTTTCAAAATAAAATGCAAACCATTTGAGATATTTCAAAAACTTTATTATCGGGTTGAAGTACAATCAAAACATTTATGAATGGAACTCGACTTCGTTCATATGGCCACCGCGGGCACGTTTGCAGCGGTCGATTCGTTGGACCCAATTTTCGATGACTCGGCCACACATTTCGGCCGAAATGGCTGCTATTTCGTGTTCAATGTTGGCTCTGAGCTCTTCCAACGTCGTCGGCTTGTTGGCATAGACCAACGACTTGACGTGGCCCCAAAGAAAAAAGTCCAGAGGCGTTAAATCGCACGAACGAGGCGGCCAATCGACTGGTCCATTTCTTGAGATAACACGCTCATCAAACTTACTCTTCAATAAATCGATTGTAACGTGTGCTGTGTGGTTTGTGGCACCGTCCTGTTGAAACCACATGTTGTCCAAGTCCATATATTCCAATTCGGGCCAAAAATAATCGGTAATCATGGCGCGATAACGATTACCATTCACAGTAACGTGACGATCATTATCGTCGACGAAAAAATATGGCCCTATGACGCCGCCAGCATGCAAACCGCACCAAACAGTTATTTTTTGTGGATGAAGTGGTCTTTCATGAAGCACATGTGGATTTTCACCGGACCAATAACGCATATTTTGCTTATTGACGAACCCACTGAGCCAAAAATGAGCTTCGTCACTGAAGATGATTTTGCGATGAAATTGATCATCTTGGCGCATCTTTTCCAGAGCCCAATCGGAGAACGTACGTCGCTTCAAATGGTCCATCGGCTTCAATTCTTGAGTCAGCTTGATCTTGTATGGGTGTAAACCAAGATCCTTACGCAAAATTCGCCATAACGTGGTCTGGGCGATGCCCAACACTTGAGAACGCCGTGGAATTGACTGATTTGGATCATTTGCTACGGACGTTTCGACGGCAGCGATATTTTCGACACTTCGACCAACCCGTTGTCTCACTGGCACGGCAACATCACACAACGAATATGTAGACTCAAATTTTTGCACTAAACTTGTTACTGCCTGTCTACTAGGGCGAGAATTACGACCGAAAATCGGAGTTAACGCTCTTAAAGTAGCGGTCACCGACTCCGAATTTCTGTAGTAAATTTTTATAATTTGCAGACGTTGTTCCTTCGTGTACTTTACCATGATAAAAATGTTAAGTTTACTGAATAAATTGACAGTGACAGTTCGATGATTAGTGAAAGGGTGCGTTCACAAATTGAATTCAAAGTTGTCAAGTCCCTATTGGAAAACCCTTTATAATTAACACACAAAAAATAAAAATATATGCAGTTCAAATAAAGGGTGTTACAATAACGCGTTCCGAAGTTAAATCAAAATTGAAAACAAGAGGATGACGGAGCTAATGAAATTTTATTAAAAAATATTATTTGGTCCATGGCAATTAAGTATGGGAAAGAATATTACTCAAATGCTCCTACGGCACACCTCGACCTGTTTGTCAAAATTTTTCATGACATCACGGCATAACTTCTCCTTAATTAGACCAATCGATCCTTCAGCTGTTGAGTTGAGTTTATTGGGGTAGACCATGCTTTCGCAGAAAGAAGTGCAACGGAGTTAAATCGCACGATCTCGATTGCCAATTGATTTCGCTGTTTCTGGAGATTATTAGCCCGGGGAAGTTCAGCTGTGTGGCACATCGCACCATCTTGCTGGAACCACATCGATGTCATAATCAAATAATATTGGCCACAAGAAGTCGGTGATCATGGCACGGTACATTTCCCCGTTCAGTCTGACAGAGTTGCCAGGTGCATTTGCGAAGAAAAATGGACCAATCATTCCACCAGCGAAAAATGCACACCACAAATTGAGATTTTCTGGATGAATTTGCTTTTCAAAGAGTGCCCCTGGATTTTCATCCGCTCATATTCTGCAACTCTGCTTGTTGGAAGCTTGGTTTTGCTTTTTCCTTTTGCTTTTTTTTACACCTTACCAACAATTTGCCAAAGACTGAACTACCAAAATTTCAAAACAGATGTCCAAAATTATTTAAAAGTTTTTGTAACACTCTAGTTCCATAATAAATTAAAAGCATTTTTCCGTCTTTCACTTGCAGTCAGTCATACTTAAATCCATTCATGTCACATTTCAACTGTTTTCCGTTTTGCGAAAAATTCCGTTCCGCGAATCACGTTCCATTTCCGCGTTAGACAGGTTTCCGGTTTATACAGGGTGTTTTGCATTGGAAAATGCGCCGTTCCCAGTTTTTTTTCCGTTATGGCAGGTTTCCGTTTTATACAGGGTCCGTTTTAGACAGGTTCCACTACACAACATCTGATGAGTCAAATGCAACCCGATGATGAAGAGCTCCTTAGGACCTACTTCAACTGACCTTTTTAGTGACGGGTTTTGAATTGTCATGCCCTCAATAGCAGTAGCCAAGGAAAGTGGGCATATTTTGTATGACCGTCTTTAAAAGGACTTTTCTTATTGACGCCGAAAAAACAACCTGAAAAATCCTTAAAAATTTGGCTTATGTGGTAGAGCTACCATGAAAAAATTCCATCTTCGTCCTTATAATTATTTATTTTCGTAACTACTCCAATTGTTCTCGATATAAATTTAAATGCATCACAATTACAGTAAAATTGTAAATACTGTCCCATTTATCTCTTTTAATAGTAGCCCAATTATTTCGGTCTGTAACGGACCTCGTAGCCAGTTATCATGTCCTTGTGATATTGAATATTTGTAAAGGTCGTCAAATGATTACGGTCGCAAGTTCTGACTAAGCCAACACTAAGAACGCCCGACAGGTAGTATGTTTCAGTGTCGTCATTCTTAACGACATATCCGCCGCCACTGTCTCCTTCGCAAACACTTTCGTCGTCTGGAGCTCCAACGCAAAATTTTTCACCCGTAACATAAGTGTTGAATATCGAATCGTTTTTCAGGCATTGTTCCTTGCTGAACGCCGGTAGATCAACGGCCTTCAATTCTTCGCCGAATTCATTGTTATTGTTAATTGCTCCCCAACCCGCTATTCGTCCTACAGTTCCCGGTTTAACCTCACGCTCGAAGTATTTGAACCAACGGATACAAATTGGCTTGATGTGATCCTTGTAGACTATGTAGTTGTCCAAAACTAACATTGCAATGTCGTTTTCGTATGACCAACCAGCTCCGCCATATCTAGAAATGTAAAAAATTTATTAAAGATAAAATAAAATAATATTTTTTTCATTCGTTGGCTATCGGTTGCGCTAATGGCCATTCGACAAAGTATCGAAAGGCTGCAATACTCACGAAACCGGAATATGAATTTCCGATAAGTTGAAAAATTGAGTTAAGAAGGGTTCGAGGGCGTTGTAGCTGCGATAAACTTTTCCTACTGCTACTGTGAATAAACCCTTATCTTCCGGCACATCTCTTCTCACGTCCCAAAAGCAATGCGCCGCTGTAAAATAAGCCAAAGTAATGAAAAAAAAATTAAGTTAATTTTGTTAAATATCAGCTTAATATTATTAAATAAATTTTTTTTTGCATTTGCCTCACTACTTGTGAAATCTGGATGTGACACTATTGCTAATGTATTAATCTTGCGGCAAGAAGCTGTCGATAGAAAAAATCTTGATCATTATATCATCAACAGCATTGCCGCATCATCTACGGATCGGATGAGTCACAAACTAAAAGGTCTAAACATAACACGGACCTCGACCGCGACTGCGCAGAATACACAGGATTGTATGGCTTTGCCCAGAATAACAACTTCGCCTGCGACTGCGCAGTTCTTGCTCGCACAGGGCTGCCAATTGTAATCTCGGATTTCAATTATTTCTCAGCAGGAACGTATACTATACGTCGAAACGAAACCATATGCAAGTCGAATAAGCGGTTAGGCTTTTTGAGAACTATGCCGTCGGTTGCTTATTATAGTTTGTACGAGTATTATATATGGTATATTTACATGACCCATTTAAAATGCATTGAATTCTGTTTACATTTAAGGAGAGATCGCGATTGCTAAGTACATGCTGTTACTATCTTACATATGGACATGTAGAATTTTGATGACATTTTGCGGGAGTCCGCTCTGCGTGCTGGGCTTCTATTCTCCAAATTCGTCCCGATTCCTATTCACTTCCTCGTTATTAATTAATTCTTAACACTACGAACACGACCATTTTCAAAAATATTTAACAAAACAGAAGTGACACTTGACACTCGTTCTTCGTCTGGCTTGCAAAGAATCGAAATCGCAGTCAGTGTTCTGTTCAACACCAACTGCGTAGTCGAACCTCACGCCGAAAGATAGGCAAATCGTAGTCGCAGTCGCAGTCGCAGTCGAGGTTCGTGTTCTGTTTTGTACTTTGCATCTCGACCTTGAGTGAAATCCCTCGCGACCGAGTAGGTCTGAGTATATATTCACTCCGGTTACGGCTTCAGCTAATGTTTACTTTTATTCGCCACTAGTTCGACCACAAAGGAATCACGATATGCTACAGGTTGGTTATCTGGCCACATCTTTTTTTGCATTCAAAACCTTAGTCAAGTCGTTAATTTTTACAGGCGAATGTTCAAATTATTCCAATTACTTTATTATCTTAATAATAAAGTATTGTTATCGATTTCTAAAAAAAAAAAATTTTCTACCCTGAAAAATTTTTTTCGACGTTTAATAACTAATAGACACCAAAAAAGCAAAAAAAAATTGCAGTCCGTCTGTGCGCCGTCCGCCGTACAACGTATGCCGTACGCAAAACGTTTGAAAGCTTATAGCTCTCAAACTCTTTGAGCAATTTAGTTGAATTTTTTTTTTTGTTGATAGACTGAGCAGACCCCTTCAAGTGGCCACCTTTTTAGTTGTGGGGATGTGAGGGGGGAGGTGGGGGAAGCGTTTAAGACGGAAAATTTTGGTTTCTAGATCTCAGTAACCGCTTATGCTAGGAGGCTTTTTTTGGAATTTAAATAGAGCTTTGGTAGTGGACCCATTTGTAAGAAAATTGCTGCTATGGGTGAAGGGGTGTGGGAGTGGACGGAAAAATAATGCGTCCGAAACGCAAAAAAGCCGAGATCGACACATTCTAAAATCCATATCTCCTAAACGGTTAACGTCACAAAACTGAAACTTAATGGATATCTGTAGGTATACTAGAAGAATAGATCGGAAATAAACTTTTGAGTGAGGGCAGTGGCGTATGGTGGTGGATGGTAACAAATTTTAGATTACGATATCTCACGTACCAATTGCACTAGACAAATAAAATTCGGTTTGTGTATTAAGGTTGACAAATAAAGTTTGCTGAAAGTAAATTTTTTTAAGGGGGCGGTGGAGTATGGAAGTGGAGGGAATAAGAATTTTTCTAAAAAATCACGTCTCATATCTCAAGAACATTGTAAGACAGATGCTTAGAATTTTTACCAGAAGTAGGCCTAATAGACGCCTAGCAGAAAAGGCGTGGTGGTGTAGAGGGTGTGGGTGAGGGATGGTGAATATGATAAAGATCGGATTTTTATATCTCGGGAATCTATAATCATCAAAAGCTGAAACTTGGTATTTAGATACAACTGTAGCAGTAGCATGTTGGAAAGTATAATTTTTTATAGGGGTAATATAGTACGGTGGTGGGGTGCTTTTCCTAACTATAGAACGGCTTATGCTAGAATGTTGAATCCCGGTGTGTATATGTGTAAATGAACTAGAAAAGTAATATTGATTAAAAAAAAATTCAAATATCTATTGGAGTTCGGAAGGAGGGCAATAAAAATTACAATTGAAAATGGAATGCACATATTTTTACGATTTTCGTCATATCTTTTAGGTCTTCCCAAATATTGAACTCATTTTTATTCTACTGATTTCTCATATAAATACCTAGAAAGCGTTTTCAGGATTTTTTGAAATTCGACCCCAAGGTGGTGTAAAGGGGTTGTATACATATTCATGAATTCAGCCGTATCCCTCCGGTTTGATTAGATATCGAATAACTTTTTATTTCCACGGAATTTTTCAATAATCACCTAAAACTCGTTTTCAAGTGTTTTCTTTTTTCAACCCCTAAGAGGGTTTAAACGGGTTGAACAAATTTTTTACGAATTTCGTTATATCTCTTAGGAGTGATAAGACATCGCTTTTACTTTATTATTTTAATAATAAAGTATTTTTTTAGGTTTTCAGTCACATAGTAACCTACACCACATCTCAGAATGAAACACGTTTCGGACTTCTACCCAAAAATAATAAAGCTGCGCCCAGACTGTTGGCAGATTTTTTATCTTAACATTAACTTTTCTTAATTTTTCAACTTGTGTTTTTAATATCACTTTCAATCTTTTCTATAACTTTTTCGCTCAATCTGTGTACGAAATAAATAAATAAATAAATATAAAGAAGCACTTAAACGCTTAATCTTTGTGGCATGAACTGTTCAGACGATATGCATTTTGGGATATTTCGACTCTTGATTTCAAGACACATTCTTATTCCACCTCAACTTAAAAGGATAAACAATTTCGATAATAGAAGTTCCAAGTTTCAACTTCTGATCAAAGCGGTTCCTGAGATATTGAAAATAAAATTTATAATCTGGAACATCGCATCTCACTCTCATTCATAACTCTAATAAATTAATTTTTTTTGTCAGCAAACTTACCCGAAATAACTAGCTTGGCACTGTAGATGGTTCCTCCGCAGATATGGTCATAGTTGCCACCACCAACTGATTTATAAATTGCCGTATGCCAAGGGACTTCGGTTATATTCACCGGATTTCCTCCATTTATAAAAGGTGTTGTGCTTACTGGTACTTTACCACATTCGGGTAAACAGCTAGCAGGATGATAGTCCCATTCACCTGTCTCACCGCACTGTATAGTTTCAGGTACGACACGCAATGGTTTTCGATAACCGATCGAACAAGAAATATCAGCCCGAGTATTTGGTCGAATGAGACCGGTGCAAGGCGTCTCACAGTGGTCGAATTTGCATTTTGAGCTAAATGTTACACCATTGATTATCTCTGGTGAGCACACCTCTAAAAGAATGAATAAAATAAAACAATAAATACCCATTTATGTCTTCAATTTGTTAAATTCTTAAATAAAATTAATGTAACAAGAAAAAACCAGAAACACTTCTTCGCTCCATTTTGTGTTCCTTCTGGTCAATTTTACAAGGTTTAGCTAAAGCATTCAGCGTTGAGCTGCGTCTTTTGTCTCTCAGCATTAGGGAAGGAGCTGTGGTCAGATCCCCTATATCTTCAGTAGATGCTGGAATTGTCATCATCATCAATGGCTCGATAGCCCAAATCGGGCCAGGGCCTGCAGGATACATTGTCTGAAGTCATCTCGGTTCAGCGCCCGCGTCCTCCAATTTGTGCATCTAAGAAGCGATCTGCAATCTGCGTCAATTGAGTCCTCGCATCTTTTCCGCGGTTTTCCCACCGGTCGTTTGCCATGAGCTCTACCTTTCAGTGTGCGTTTGGGAATTCTTCCGTCGTCCATTCGCTCCACATGGCCTGCCCATTGTAGCTTACGAAATTTTATAAGAGTCGATGCGGATGGGTCGTCGTAGATGTTATACAACTCGTTGTTGTACCGGATACGCCATTCAGTACCTTCTCTTACTGGTCCCAAAATTCTTCGAAGAATTCGTCGTTCAAAAGCGTCTATTGATTTTTCAGACGCTTGGGTGAGAGTCCACGTTTCGCTTGCATATAGTAGCACAGGTCTTATTATGGTCTTATATATGCGAAGTTTGCTCAGCCAGTGCACTTTTTTCGATTTTAAGATCGGGAGGACCGTGAAATACGCCTTATTTGCTAGTGTGATCCGTTGTTTTACTTCGTCCCGTTCGTTGCCGTCTATTACAAGGTGTGATCCCAAGTATGAGAAATGGAATTGTCATGGAAGAATTTAAAAAGGACCTTACATAAAAGGTGTGACAGATACAATGAGCAAGGTGCTAAAGAAATCCGAGCCATCCTAGGGAACCAAAAAGGATAAGATCCCTGTGGGAATAGAGTGGATCTTTAAAGTTCCTTGCGAGTCGTGAAGTAAAGCGTACAAATGGGAAACGGAATATTCTATCAGCGCTGAACACAGAAGAACCAGGTCAACGAACATGCAACGATAGAGAACCACTCGATCGATTTTGACAACGTCAAAGTATTAGCCAAGACAAATCATTACCATCAAAGAATTTTAAGGGAAGCGATCAAGGTAGCCAAACACCTGCTAAATTTCAACCGATACAACTGACTGTTATATGGCAATTCGGGTGTAATTTTATGATTCGGAACTCAGTAAGTATTCGATTTCTTTTAAATTTTATAATGACAATTAAAAATTTATGAACCGTTGCGATAATAACGTATGTATTTGAAGTTCTATAGATGCGCAGATCTGACTATTCGCAGTGAGAAATATCTTCAGGTATCAGCGGCATTTGACGTCACGGAACGAAACGAGAAAGTATACCAGTTCATTGGATAGCCTATTTTGGAACTGGACTCGTTAACAATACTTTATATTCCCAAAGGCCGCTGGTTTAATACAAAACTTTGAAATGAACGAACTTTTTGAGTCTGTACTGAATAAAAAATATTCAGAATCATAGCAATATTTAATGTGTTATCTACCAGAATGGCCGCCTTGTAATTGCAATATCTAATGAGAAAGGCGTGGTAAATCAAAGTTCGATAGTGTTCCCCTAATCGGTTGTTTCCACATACACCAAAACAGCGTGGAAGTCTCTCGACTTTTCTTGCCTGCAGAAGAACTTCTGGTAAGTTCCCCATTCACCACCGAATATTCGGGAAATCTCTAAGTGTATCTGAGCGTGCGTATGCATACACACTAGTTTATTCACAGTATTTATTCACTACACAGCTACCGATAATCACTGTCTCCGCGAAGTATTTGTAAAAGCGATTTTGATTGGCAAACAACGATCGAGCGTGATCGAGTTGTATATAAAATCGGGTAGCGTTGTCATTTAATGCTAATAATAAATTGTTTATATTGAATTTAAACTAATTGTTTTTAACCCCTTTGTTTCATTGTTTCAAATTGTTCTAATCAATTTATGATTGCAGACCCTTGGATGGACTATACCATCTAATAGTCTTACTCCCCTCGCACATTATGTGACTTACTACCAACATAACTTATTACTATTATATTTAATAATTTTTTCTACTCTAGGTCTAGGATAACTACACTCACTTGAACATTTCGGTATCGGATAACGCCATCGCCCATTTACGCAGTGATTATCCTGGGATCCATATAAAACATAGGTGCGTCTACATCTGTAAAAGATCTCTCGAAATTCGCCGATAATCTCCCCATGATTTACTATTACCGAAGTGTTATACGCATGAACCGCCAAAATATTTGGATCATCAAAAATAGCTAAACATGACCGGCGATCGGACCTGCAACAGGGTTGAGCAAAATATCAGACATAAGATTTTATCGAATTTTTGGATTCACATATACTCGGGCGTTGATATTCGATCTCTAATGATGGGACGAGTGGCTTCATCATAAACCGGGGCTTGTGTCGTCAGTGGCGGATTACAGAGCTCATCATATTCGTCGGATCCATCAGCGCAGTCTTTCACTCCGTTACATTTGGCACTCTCAATAACGCACGGACCATATTTGCATTTAAATTCAAACGCTGTACACCACTGAAGTAGGCAAAGCTCCTTCGTTTCATCGGCACTATTACTGCAATCCTGTTTTCCGTCACATACCTGTGTGATTCTAATACACTCACCCCATCGGCATTCAAAGTACTGATCGCTACAAAAATGGCCGAGAAAGGATAAAGCATTTGTTTAATTTCTTACTGTTTCCTAAAATATGAAATTCAGATATTTACGAACAATTTCGCCTGTAAACAAAGGACCAACCGATCCTTTCAACTTCTGATAGAGATCCTTGAAATAAAGGATAAATGGGTTAGTTCAAATAAATTCAAATTCAAATTCAAATAAATTTATTTCCACAATATAGGTACTTAAAACTAGACATTGCTGGTAAATTGATTGATTCGGTGTCAGTTAGCAAACTTTACATCCATAGTTATAAATGTAGCTACAAGCTGTTATTAATAATGATTGAAATAATTAGAACAGTTTATAAGGAAAAGGGAAACAAAAACCTTATTTTTATGTGTTAAAACTTAGAACTAAACTTAAACCAAGGTATAATGGGTTAGTTCTCAAGATGTTAAGAAAGAAAAGTTATTATCACTCAGACATTCCTCGCAAATACAATAGACGAGTATGACCCAGAAAATAGTTGCTTTGAGAAGCCAGCTCTTTTCCCGAATCACGAGTTCAAAAATATTTTATTCGAATGTGCGCTTTATAATTTTAAAACTATCAGAGGTGGACACAGTTGATTGTAAATTAAAGATTTCTGAAGTTAAAGTCTAAAAGTTGTGTATGAAGTGTACTAAATTTGTACACAGAAAAAAAAATCTGCCAACAGTCTGGGCGCAACTTTATTATTTTTTGGGTAGAAGTTCGGAACGAGTTTAATTCTGAGATGCGGTGTAGGTTACTATGTGACTGAAAACCTAAAAAAAAGTTCGGGAAGCGGTTAGAATGGGGTCGCGCTAGAATACTTACGCCGCTGCCACATATAACATATGAATTACATAATTGGGTCATACACCGGGACGAGATATAGCCCTAGTATAATATCAGTTGTTACGCCATTAGAAGGTTTTTCGTGATTTGGTTTGGGCCATTACATGAAATCGGAAATGCATTTGTAGGCGAATATATGTAAAGTCTGTGGAAGTGAAAACCATTCTAATATCTCATCAATCCTAAGAAATATGTCGAAAGCCTTACGTCCTATTGGAGTTGAATAACAAACATCCTGAAATCAACGTTTTGACGATTATGTAAGAAGCCTTAGGAAGTAAAAATGAATTCGATATCTCATTAGAACTAGAAATATGTAAGAATTTGTGAAAACATATGCAACCCCCTTGCACCCCCTTTGGGGTTAAATATCCAAAAATCCTGAAATGAGTTTTTAGATATATATAAAGAAAGCCCGAGGAAGTGAAAACCAATCCGATGTCTTATTACTCCTAAGAGATATGACGGAATTCGTGAAAACGTGTTTAACCCGTTTTTACACTCTTAGAGGTTGAAAAAGGAAAAAACTTGTAAACAAGTTTTAGGTGATTATTAAAGAAGCCCGTGGAAGTGAAAAGCTATTCGATATCTAATCAGACCTGAGGGATACGGCTGAATTCGTGAAAATGTATACATCCCCTTAACACCACCTTGTGGGTTCAATTTTAAAAAATCCTGAAAAGACTTTCTAGGTATTTATATGAAGAACTCGTAGAAAAACAATGAATTCAATATTTGGAAAGACCTAATAGATATGACGAAAATCGTGAAAATATATGCATTCCATTTTCACTGATCATTTTTTTCGCCCCATTTTCGAGCGCCAATGGATATTTGAATTTTTTTTAATCAGAATTACTTTTTTAGTTGATTTACATATACGTACCGAATTTCAACTTTCTAGCATAAGCCGTTCTATAGTTAGGAAAAATACACCCACCGCAGTACCATACCATCCCTATCAAAAATTATATTTTTCCAACATGCTACTACTATAGATCTATCTAAATACTAAGTTTCAGCTTTATATTCTTATAGGTTCTCGAGATATAAGAATCGGCACTTTTTCCTTTCCACCCTCCCCCAGCCTCACCCTCTACACCCACACCTTCAACATTTTTTTTCTGCTGGGGGTCTATTAGGCCTACTTCTGGTAAAAATTTTAAGCATCTATCTTACATTGTTCTTGAGATATGAGACGTAATTTTTTAAAAAAAATTCTTACCCCCTCCACTTCCATGCTCCACCGCCCCCTTAAAAAATTTTACTTTCAGCAAACTTTATTTGTCAACATTTATACAAAAACCAAATTTTATTTCTCTAGTGCAATTTTTCAACCCCCACCACCGTACGTCACTGCCCCCTCTCAAAAATTTGTTTCGGATCTATTCTCCTAGTATACTCAAAGATGTTCGTTAAGTTTTAATTTCGTGACGTTAACCGATTAGGAGATATAGATTTTAGAATGTCTCGATCTCGGCTTTCGAGCGTTTCGGACGCATTTTTATTCCCCCAACTCCCACACCCCTTTACCCATATTACCAATTTTTTTTGCAAATGGGTGTTCTATATAAATTTCAAGTTTCAGCCTCCTAGCCTATGCGGTTACTGAGATCTAGAAACCAAAATTTTCCGTCTAAAACGCTTCCCCCACCTCCACCCTCACAACCCCACCACTCAAAAGGTGGCCACTTGAAGGGGTCTGCTCGGCCTACCAACAAAAAAAATTCAACGTAATAGCTCAAAGAGTTTGAGAGCTATACTCGTAAGCTTTCAAACGTTTTGCGTAGGGCGGACGGCGGACGGCGGACGGCGCACAGACGGACTGAAATATTTTTTTGCTTTTTTGGTGTCTATTAGTCATGAAAAGTAAAACTAATGTTCCAGATGTGAAATTAAAAACGGAAGGTTGTGTTTCACTTTTGAGGTGCAACCGAACGAGAGTCCTTGAAAAGGAGCAAACTACATACGCTCCTTGTTCTGCTTTATCTCCGACAACAATATAAATCGGAGTTTAGAATTTAATTTAGAATATCATACGATCGGCTTGGAACCGATCGTGACTGCAGTATGTTCTAATTAGAGTTTAACGCCTTGTTTTAACGAAAATATGAATGAGATAGTAGAAAATATATACCTGTACGAGCACCTAGTTTAGATATTGTTTAGGGCATCAGTTGTTAAATACTTGTAAAACCAATAAATCCTATTTTTGATTATTACTCTAAGAGCGACAAAAAACCAAAAAACCAGGACCACTGAGAAAGCCATTGGTCCAACCCATGGCTCCTTTAGGTGTTTGGTCACATCGCTACCTTTTCAGTACCAGGTTAACCTGTCCCCGAACCTAAATTTATCGTCATGCATCAATCTATCATTAATTAGAATTATATCGCCGTGATGGTTTTAGATATAATATTCATAATAATTTTTTTGCTGTCTTACTTTTCACCTTCGAGACGCAAGAAATTATTTTATAAAAAATTGCAGTACGTTTGCGACGCAATGTTAAAGCAAAATGAAGACGTTAAGATGTTAAGCTAAAAAAATATGATAAGCCGGTTTTACGTCTTACCATGAAAAATCTGCTAGGCATTTTACTGCCTACATACAAGATAGAAGGTATAGTAAGATTCTACAAAGTCATTTATTGAAACATCGAATACATATTTATTAATTCAAATAATTTATTTATTTTATGTTATAATGGTGATAGGAAAATGTGATGTTAAATCGAAACGGCAAGGAAAACCTGCTTGGAAACTAGACACCTCAAGAGTCGGGATTGAATGAAGAATCACACTTTCATAGACGAATGCAGGAATGTCGGCTGTCTTTCTACATTTATTGCTAATTCGGAATTAAAAGTGGAGTATTCCTGATTCGCATCGCAAGATTTTGGCAAGAAGAAGCGTTCAAATTGCTCTAAAACGCACATTTCTCAATTTGGCAGCCCCACTGTACTATCACATTGTTAAACAGAATCAAAATCGTAAAAAAGTTCGCTGCACTGATATTTTGTATTTTCACTTTTTTGGACTAATAGACCTTAAAAGCGTAACGTACAACGTGTTTGAAGGCTAATAGCTAACATATCCTCTGAACTTTCAGTGTCAAATTTTTTTGGTATGTACATTGGATGGACCTCTTTAAGGGATGACTTTTTGCCAGGGTAAGGTAAAGGTGGGTGATGCGTCTTTTGGCGAAAAATATTTGTTACTACATGATGGGATGTTGAACGTTCAAAACGCTCGAAAACTGGAGTCGGGACATTCTAAAATTCATATCTTCAAAACGGTTTATGCAACAAAGCTGTGCTCTTGCGATTGTTTGCAGTCATAGTAGAGAAGTCAAAGAAGTCTCTAAACACACAGTTTTAAGGGGGGAGGTGTCATGCTTGGGTAAGAGCCAAAAAATTTAGGTTTACAACATCTCGCAAACAATTATGTCGGAAGAAAACTACGACGACACAGAAACCCAAGCCGTTGAAGTATCCGCTACACATAATCAGATCATATAAGTTTTTTTTGCCCATCGGAACTCTTGTTTTCAAATTTTTACGAGTACATTTCACATTCATATCAAAATCATTTTCCTTTTGAAATTTATTGTTATTAAATTTGACTTACCTGTTACAGGAATAAAAAAAAAATAAAAGCAGCAAAAATACAATTTAAAATTTGTCAATGACTCGCCCATAGTGGACTTCGTGACGGACTTGATGTCGTACTCGATTTTGTAAAATTACAAACGGATCACTACGAAAAGAAAAGCACTTCAGGCTGATTTTTTTAAGCCGCAATTGCACTCAAGAACAACCGAAAACTCGTATGAAATTAATCGCGGGATTATGCTATCGCGGTTAGACTTAATCTCTAAGATTAAGTGGATGTTCTTGTGAATGCTGTGGAATTGAAAGTTTTAAAATGCATCTCAGAGCTTAGTCAATGTTTACTAATTTTATTGAATACATAGTTTTGAATAACAGGTTTACAACCGATCTTTACTTTATTATTTTAATATAATACGGTACTGTATGTTATAGAATTACAAGTGAACTCTGGTAAATGTAAAATTTTTTGGGGGGGGGGGGGGAGTTGGAGCACGGAAATGCAGAGATAGATATTTTTGAGAAAAAATAATTTTTAAATCAGAAGAACCGTGTTAGATATAGTCAGGAGTTAGGCCCAGTAGACTTTAAGAAGAGTAAAATATTTGGGTGTAACAGTATAGGGGATGATGGTGGGAGGGGTGGAAGGGGAAAATTTATTTTATTTCCATCGTAGAGGCATCAAAGAAAAATAAAAGTTTTGAAATGGGTAGCAAGGTATGGAGGTGGGAATGGTTTATTGTATCTGTTATGCTGGAAAGTTAAAACTTAGTACGAATATTTTAGATGTACTACAGAAGTAATTAAAGCAAGCAAAAGGTTCTGATAAATGTTTTTTTCCTATCTTTTCAGTAATATTGTCATATGTTTCAAGTGTTGAGGTATCAAATTAACTTTTCTTCCTGCGGGCTCTTAATATAAATGCCTAGATCAGATTATATTGGAAATAGGTGTTGGTATGCTTAACCTCTGTCACTGCAGCCACAGTTGAGCTTATTGTGACGTCCCCCCCGGATTGACTATGATTCCTCTTCAATCCCTGCCCTTTCAATGAAGCTTAGTATTTTGGGAAGAGGAATGGTCAGGAATTCCAATGGGTTCATGAAACCCTGACCGAAATGACGAAGTCTTTTGTGAGCACAGAATATATGATCTGGTGTTTCGTCTTCGTCGTTGCATATTCTGCAAATTTAGTCTCAGAGAGACCAATCCTTTTGAGATGCTTCCTCATGTGACAATGTCCAGTCAGAGCTCCCACTAGTGTTCGGATTTGATATCTGCTTAATTTTAGATAATCAGATGTTCTTATATAGGTGTAAGTGCCTAGAAACAGTTTCTAAATTTTTTGATACTCAACCCCTAAGTCAGCTTAAGGCTGTTGTGCACGTTTTCACGAATTTCAACATATTTTTTAGGTCTATTAGGATATCAAATTTGCTTTCAATTCTAAAAGTCTTAAATATAATTAGAAAAAAAAAATTTCAGCATTTCCATATTCAACCTCCAAGGAGGTGGCTGTTGTTAAGGTTTCCACGAATTCCGACAAATTTTTAAGGTGTAACGAGACATCGAATTCGCTTCTACTTCTATCGGCTTTATAATTTTGGCTTTCATCTAAAAATTTATTTCTGGTTTTTGCGATATTCAACCCCTAAAAGGGTGTAAGACGATTGTTTTTACGTTTTTACGAATTCCAGCATATCACTCAGGTCTGATGAGATAATGAATTGTTTTTTACTTTAACGGCCTTTCTTTATATAATCGATATAATCGGCTTCAGAATTTTTTACATTCAACGCCTTTTATATCTCGAGAACCCATAATGTTGTATAGCTGAAACATGGTAGATATTTGGATAGAGCTATAGTAGTGGCATGTTGGGAAAATATAATTTTTTATAGGAGTAGGGGTGTTTTTCTTATCTATGGTACGGCTTAGGCCAGAAAGTTGAAACTTAGTAAGTATGTGTAAAACTTCTAGGAAAGTAATTATTTGAAAATAAATTTCAAATATCCATTGACATACAGAAGGGTGGGGGGGGGGGTCAAAATAACATGATCGCTGAAAATGGATAGCATTTACTTTCACGAATTTAGTATAAAATTAGTATAAAATTATAGGCAAAAGGTTAAAGGTTGGCTAGACGGGATGTGAAGGAGCTGATAAGATCGAACGCAGTTTCAGTTTGTATGTTGGCTTAGTTATTGGAGGTGTGAAATGTTCGCTGAAATTGTTAAATGTTCTACAGCATCTGTTAATGGGTTCATTTTGACCATAATCTGTACGATGGGGATATTCCTTAAGAGGTTTTGAAAGTCTCGTCAGCCTGACAGTGTCGTTAAGTCTGATTTTATTTGTAAGGTGGTCAACCTTAATATCACCATTCAAGACATCTAAGATAAAGCAGGATGTGAGCATAGTTCTACTAGAGCTGAGCGGTAGAAGATTTAAAAGGACTTTCTTTTTGACGCTGAAAAACCACCTGAAAAATTCTTAAAAAATTTGGCTTATGTGGTAGAGCTTCCATAAAAAAATGCAATCCTCGTCCTTATAATTATTTATTTACGTAACTACTCCAATTGTTATCGATATAAATTTAAATGCATCACAATTACAATAAAATTGCAAATATTGTCCCATTTAACTCTTTTATTAAAAGCCCAATTATTTCGGTCTGTAACGTATCTCGTAGTCAGTTATCATGTCCTTGTGATATTGAATATTTGTAAAGGTCGTCAAATGATTACGGTCGCAAGTTCTACCTAAGCCAACGCTCAGAACGCCCCACAGGTAGTATGTTTCAGTGTCGTCGTTCTTAACGACATATCCGCCGCCACTGTCTCCTTCGCAAACACTTTCGTCGTCTGGAGCTCCAACACAAAATTTCTCACCTGTTACGAAAGTGTTGTACGTCACATTGTCTTTTAGGCATTGTTCCTTGCTGAACGCCGGTAGATCGACGGCTTTCAAATCTTCGCCGAATTCATCGTTGATGTTAATTGTTCCCCAACCCGCTATGCGTCCTACAGTTCCCGGCTTAACCTCACGATCGCCGTATTTGAACCAACGAATACAAATTGGCTTGATATGATCCTTGTAGACGATGTGGTTGTCCAAAACCAACATTGCAATGTCGTTTTCATATGACCTACCAGCTCCGCCATATCTAGAAATGTAAAAAATTTATTAAAGATAAAATAAAAGAATGTTTTTTAATTCGTTGGCTATCGGTTGCGCTAATGAGGCTTATAAGGCGCAAACCATTCGACAAAGTATTGAAAGGCTGCAATACTCACGAATAAGGAATATGAATTTCCGATAAGTTGAAAAATTGAGTTAAGAAGGGTTCGAGGGCGTTGTAGCTGCGATAAACTTTTCCTACTGCTACTGTGAATAAACCCTTATCTTCAGTCTTATCTCTTCTCACGTCCCAGAAGCAATGCGCCGCTGCAAAATAAGGCAAAGTAATGAAACGAAAATGAAGTTCATTTTGTTAAATATCAGCTTAAAATGACTAAATTAATGGTTTTCTGCTTAAATGCCTTCAGCATTTCACCAATTGCTTCACTACTTGTGAAATCTGGATGTGACAGCATTGCTAATTTATTAATCTTGCGGCCAGAAGCGATACAAGAAATCTTCATCATCAAATCATCAACAGCATTGCC
The DNA here is from genome assembly GCA_951812415.1 of Beris morrisii. Classification (NCBI taxonomy): domain Eukaryota; kingdom Metazoa; phylum Arthropoda; class Insecta; order Diptera; family Stratiomyidae; genus Beris; species Beris morrisii. The sequence continues at coordinate 111,402,707 of OX638312.1, read as the reverse complement.
GCATCATCAGCGGATCGGATGAGTCACATAGCTAAAGTCTCAGTTATAATGGTTCCGATCCGGTCCGGCAACGTCGGAGGAGAAACATTTCTAGGCACAATGATTCTGTTCCACCTCTATGAAGTTTTTTTTTCAGACTGCACGAATTATGTCAACACTTCGCCGCTTTGAGCGAATAAGAAACATCCAACGCGACGCACCACAGGAGACGACTGACTAGACTAGACAGACAATAACTGACGATTTTAGCAATATTGCTATGACGGCCTCCCGACGCAATACCTAACGGTGGTTCCGGGAGGATCCATCCGTACGACTGAGGAGATGTTTAGCGGGTTAAAGTCCCGCACTGACTTAGGCTTTCGATGCTTTTACTCCTCGTTAAAAAAAAAAAACCTCTATGAAGTTAGCACCCCACTTTCACCAAATTAAATAAAAAGATGGTTTTCGGATGGGGATTTGTTTGTACTTGATTGTACCGAAAATTATTTCGTTTGTACCTCAAAGGGAACGGAGAAAAAATTATGATGAAATGATGTTTTTCACATAGTACGCCGTCTGTAGAGGATTGTACCGAAAATCATTTGTTTTTTATTACAATAACAAAAAATAATAAAATAATTAAAAAAAAACAAAAAAAAATATGCCAAACTATTATAAATTGACTCCATTTGATTGTACCTCCAATCATTTTTCATATACTTCAAAATTTTCATCAAATATTAGCAACCTAAAGCAACCAATAATTCACACACATTCAAACGACGATCCTCCGACAGCACTTTGTAAATCCGTAAGTGGAGTATAGGCCGACTTTCACAATTCGAAAAACCAAAGACGCTAAAATATTCTAAAGGGACTGAAATTGATTGTACCTCCAAGAAATTTTAAGAAATCTTAATTTTTTCATCAAAAAATAACAATCTAAATCAGCCTATAATTCACCCTCGGAGTAAAATAATTGGAACGAGATCCTCCGACAGCACTTTCTAAATCGGTGATTAATATTATAATTTAAAAATTATAATATGCAATTTCACTTCAGTCTTATTTCTCTCGACTCATTTCATTTCAAAATATGCTCTGCACAATAAACCAATAAAAGCAAGTGTAGAAGAAAGGGATGAATTATCAAAAATGTATCCCACACAAGTACCCTCCAAAATAGGTTGCTCTAAATTCACAGGAAAGAGCATAAGTCCAAATAAGATTCTATTCTAAGATCCGCCATTTATCTAACATCTTAGCGAGAGCAGAAATATGGAACCAACCAAATTTTTTGGAAAGACTCTCACATTTAAGAAATGAACACTACCCTGTTTAAAACATACTGCAGTCACGATCGGCTGCAAGCCAATCGTATAATACTCTAGATGAATACTGAACTCCGATTTATATTGTAGTTGGGGATAAAGTAGAATTACGTGTGTGCATGTTGTATATCCTTTATTAAGGACTGCCATTAGATTGCTACTCAAACCTAAAAGACAATATTCAGTGTTTAATTTCATATCTTAAACTGGGTAAGTCATCGAACAAAAATGTCCTTTTTGAAGGACTTTCACATGGGAGGTGCAGGAAGGACTCACTCGATTTCTTACATATTTATCCTTTTCCTTGGAATTAGTTAAAAATGAACGTGTACAAAATTTCAAAATCGTAGCTTAAAGCGTTCAAAAGTTATCGAAAATATTGTTGAACACGTGCCTAAGGGACATTTTGTATGGCAGCTACCAGAACGAGTAAAAGGATTTCGCTGATTAGTAAACACGAACTTTGTTTTTACTCAAAACTAATTTGTACAAAATTTCGAATTCATAGCTAAAAGATTACTTGAGTTATAGTAAGTTCCGTAAATTAAGTGAAGGCATTTTTACAGGATATTTGTATAGCAGCTACACGAAGGACTAATAGGATTTTCTTCATAATCATACATTTAGCTCCAACTATTGGAAAAATAACACATACAAAATTTCAAAGACGTAGCTTAAACCCTTCTGAAGTTATCGGCCAATATTCTTGAACACGTATTTTAAGGACATTTTGTATGGCAGCTACCAGAAGGAGTAAAAGGATTTCGCTGACAAGTAAACTCAAGCTTTGTTTTTACTAAAAACTGATTTGTACAAAATTCCGAATTCGTAGCTAAAAGATTACTTGAGTTATAGTGAGTTTCGTAAATTAAGTGAATACATTTTGACAGGATATTTGTATGGCAGCTACACGAAGGGCTAACAGAATTTTCTTCATAATTATATATTTAGCTCTAACTATTGAAAAAATAATACATACAAAATTTCAATGTCGTAGCTTAAACCCTTCTGAAGTTATCAACCAATATTCTTGAACACCTGTTTTAAGGATATTTTGTATGGAAGCTACCAGAAGGAGTGAAAGGATTTCGCTGACTAGTAAACTAGAACTTTGGTTTTACTAAAAACTAATTTGTACAAAATTTCGATTTCGTACCTAAAAGATTACTTGAGTTATAGTGAGTTTCGTAAATTAAGTGAAGACATTTTGACAGGATATTTGTATGGCAGCTACACGAAGGACTAACAGGATTTTCTTGATATTCATATATTTAGCTCCAACTATTAAAAAAGTAACACATACAAAATTTCAAAGTCGTAGCTTTAGGCGTTCCGAAGTTATTGGTAAATATTCTTGAACACCTGTTTTAAGGACATTTTGTATGGCAGCTACCCGAAGGAGTAGGACGATTTTGCCCGTTAACGAACTTAGCCTTACAAATTCAACCAAACATCCAGATTCAAAATTTCAAGATCCTAGGTGAAGGCGTTCTTGAGTTATCGTGTTCACGGACAGACGGACGAACGGACGGACGGACGGACGGACGTCAAGCGGATTTGAGGTTTTTGGGCACAAATAAACAAAAAATAATATATAACTTTTTTTCGTCCGAGGCTTGGTTCTATGCGTTACAAACTTTTCGGCTGGATTAAACTTATAATACTCTATATGATTTCATCTAGAGTATAAAAAGGGACTAATTAAAATTAAAAGATTTGAGCAGTAGGTACATTTTTCATTCATGAAACTCGAAAGTCGGCCTATACTCCGCTCACGGATTTACAAAGTGCTGTCGGAGTATCTCATTCGAATTTTTTTACTTTGATGGTGAATTATTGGCTGAATTAGATTGTTATTTTTTGATGAAAAAATTAAGATTTCTTAAAATTTCTTGGAGGTACAATCAATTTCAGTCCCTTTACAATATTTTAGCGTCTTCGGTTTTTCGATTTGTGAAAGTCGGCCTATACTCCACTTACGGATTTACAAAGTGCTGTCGGAGGATCGTCGTTCGAATGTGTGTGAATTATTGGCTGATTTAGATTGCTAATATTTGATGGAAATTTTAAAGTATATGAAAAATGATTGGAGGTACAATCAAATGGAGTCAATTTATAATAGTTTGGAATATTTTTTTTTAATTATTTTTTTTTTATTGTGATTTAAAAAAAATGATTTTCAGTACAATCCTCTACAGACGGCGGACTATGTGAAAAACATCATTTCAAGAAATTTAGTGAATGTCGGGTGCTAAGTTCACACGAAGCAATTTTTTCTCCGTTCCCTTTGAGGTACAAACGAAATAATTTTCGGTACAATCAAGTACAAACAAATCCCCATCCGAAAACCATCTTTTTATTTAATTTGGTGAAAGTGGGGAGCTAACTTCACAGAGGTAAAGTTTCCAAGGGCATTTTCACTGAAACTTCTGAATGGAAATATTTATTCAAACCAGTCGTTTCCAAACTGTTGAGTCTACGGTTTGTGCAGTTTTGATTTATAAACCACACAGCAGGCAAAGTTTCGTATACTATCTGTCGAAAATAGACCGGCTTAAGGGGTAATACCTAGTCGGAAGCAAAAAATTAGACGGTTTTTTGTGAATTTTTTGTGTCTTTATTAAAAAATCGATTAATGCGAAATATTGAGGGATCATTACACTTATCTTGAACTACAAAAAAAATTTTTTTATTTTAATTTTTATGAAAAAATGGCGGCTGAGCAGTGCACGGAACGAAGGTCGATTTTAAGTAAGCGTCCCGCGGCTAGAAGCACAAGTCTTTAACGAACGTATCTGGAACAATGAAAAACATTTTTTCATGATATGCACAAGTTTTACTGTCTAAGTACACATGGATATTCAGAAATTTTAATTTTTGAAAATTTGCGGGCACTTCGAAAAAAAATTTCGATTTTTCAACTAATAAATCGGCCTCAATTTGTTTATAAAAATCGTAATTGTCTATGAAACTCAAAAATCATGTGTACTAGACTAGATAATCTATCTAAGAACGTACAGCCAAAATTTCATATCGATCGGATAAAAATTATTCGAGTTCTACTGCTAGCCGTTTTTGAAAACATGGTTTCGAGAAAAACGCGTTTAAAGTTTCACAATGTGTTTACTATATGAAATTTTAAAGATACAGACTGGGCTACACAAACAAGGTATGTTCAATATTTGCTTAAAACTACATATTAACGCCATCTATACCTCATTTAGAAACAATATAGTGTACCTTTGCACCGCCTGTAACGAGTAAAAGGGGCGAAACTCACTCCGAAACTCAATTTGTCATTTTCAAGCGCTCCGCCTTGCTTCGAAAATTCGTCTTTAATTACCACTTAAAATTTGTTTTCAATATAAAATGATGTCAGACATCACTCTTGACATGTTTTTACACCATTTAAGCCAATAAAAAAAAAATGGAAAAAAAAAATTACTAGGTATTACCCCTTAAATGTCCAAAATTTATTATCCAGAACATCTGTCTTGTGAGCTTCTAGAAATTTCTGTTTTGTCTTCATATTTGATACATAGCTCTAAAAATTAAATTTTTTTTGTCAGCATACTTACCCGAAATAACTAGCTTGGCACTGTAGATGGTTCCTCCGCAGATATGGTCATATTTTCCACCACCACCTGATTTGTAAATTGCCGTATGCCAAGGGACTTCGGTTATATTCACCGGATCTCCTCCATTTATAAAAGGTGTTGCGCTAACTGGTAACTTACCGCACACGGGCAAACAGCTAGCAGGACGATAGTCCCAGTCACCTGTCTCACCACACTGTATAACTTCAGGTACGTCATCATACTGCTTTCGATAACCGATTGAACAGGAAATATCAACCAGAGTATTTGGTTGAATGAAGCCGGTGCAAGACGTCTCAGAGTGACCGAATTTGCATTTTGTGCTAAATGTTACACCATGGATTATATCTGGTGAACACACCTCTAAAAGAATAAATAAAACAAAACAATAAATACTTTGTTAAATTCTTAATTAATGTACTGTTTACCGGAGATCCGGAAACCAGAAACTCCTTTTCACCACATTACTTGTTGCACTTACTTGAACATTTGGGTATCGGGTAACGCCATCGCCCATTTACGCAATGATTATCCTGGGACCCATATAAAACATAGGTGCGTCTACATCTGTAAAAGATCTCTCGAAATTCGCCGATAATCTCCCCATAACTTACTATTACCGAAGTGTTATACGCATGAACCGCCAAAATATTTGGATCATCAAAAATAGCTGAACATGACCGGCGATCGGGCCTGCAACAGGGTTGAGCAAAATATCAGACACAAGGATTTATCGAATTTTTGGATTCGGATATACTCGGGCGTTGTTATTCGATCTCTAAAGATGGCAGGAGTAACTACATCATGAACGGGGGCTTGTGTCGTTGGAGCGGGCGTCAGTGGCTGATTACAGAGCTCATCATATTCATCGGATCCATCAGCGCAGTCTTCTACTCCATCGCATCTGGCACTCCCAATAATGCACGCACCATATTTGCATTTAAATAGAAACGCTGGACACACCACACGCGAGCAAAGCTCCTTCGTTTCATCGGCACCATTGTTGCATTCCTGTTTTCCGTCGCATACCTGCTCGATTCCAATACACTCGTTCAATCGGCATTGAAACTCATTAGCGCTAGAAAAATGACCGAGAAAGGATAAAGCGTTTGCAATATTTCTTTTCTAAACTACGAAATTTAGATATTTACGAACAATGTAGTTGCGAAACTTGTGGCGTTGAAGCGGGAGTCAGTGCCGACTCGCAGAGCTCTTCGTCGGATCCATCAGCGCAGTCTTTTACTCCGTCACATCTGGTATTCGCAATAACGCACGCACCATATTTGCATTTAAATAGAAACGCTGGACAGACCTTATGCGAGCAAATCCCCATCGTTTCATCGGCACCATTGCTGCATTCCTGATTTCCGTCGCATACCTGCTCGGTTGCAATGCACTCGCCTGATCGGCATTCAAACTCGTTAGCGCTAGAAAAATGGCAGAGAAAGCATTTGTTTTATTTCTTACTCTTTCCTAAAATATGCAATTTAGATATTTACGAACAATTTCCCCTATAAAGATAGGACCAAATAGCCCTAGCATCTTGCGGTTGAGCAATCGATCCTAGAAATAAAAGATAAAAGGATTAATTAAGAAAAAAAGTTATTATCATTCAGACCAGAGATGGGTAAACTAGTTCATTTCAGTGAATTACTTTCCAGCTAGTCATTCACTTTAAAGAGTAAGTTCAGTGAAGTACTTCAATTGAACTGTTATCTTACTCTCTTGTCTACTCGCCGTTCAGTATTCATTAGTCGCTCACCACTCACCAGTCACTAGTCGTGAAGTACTTCCTTACATCCGTCACAAATACAGTAGACAGTTGATACGTCTTAAAAACATTGCTTCGGAGATATCGTGGGTTCAATTCCCACTCAACGCATAAATTATTTATAAGAATTTTTCAGTTGCTATTGTCTTCGAAATATTAATATAAATAGTGAACAGTGCGGAATGTTTAATACGGTCACTACTGAAGGATTTAACACTGGGCAAATGAGTTCTATTTATGTACATTCTTAACAGATTCATAAATACCATGAGAGCTAGCAGACAGTTGTTGATTTGTTGTAGGCAACATTGCTGTTCTAGTACATTACATCACAGCTCTAAAAATTATTAACATCTACTGGTTGGTTGGTTGGCTTACGTGGTGGCCCGTCAGTCGAGACAGGGCCCAATTAGCACAGAAAGTGCCGTTTTGATACCACAACTCGCTTAACCTGATCGTAGAGGGCTGATAAAGTTGGTAGAAGGTTTTACAGAGACCTGGGGTTGGAATGGATTATCATATCAATCCGGAGATTTTTAAAAAGACAATCAGCTCTCTAATCTTATTTTTCGAAATTTCATCCAGATTATCAAAGAAAGGTTTGCCTAATGCACGAAGTGTAAAGCTTCTTTCTTAAGCTTTGCAATAGTTTCCAATATGATATTGCCGCCCTAAAGATTTTTTTATACACTAGATGAAATCATATAGAGTATTATAAGTTTAATCCAGCCCAAAAGTTTGTAACGCATAGAACCAAGCCTCGGACGAAAAAAAGTTATATATTATTTTTTGTTTATTTGTGCCCAAAAACCTCAAATCCGCCTGACGTCCGTCCGTCCGTCCGTCCGTCCGTCCGTCCGTCCGTCCGTTAGCACGATAACTCAAGAACGCCTTCACCTAGGATCTTCAAGTGCTCATTCTCATATATTTTACTGTATTTCAAACCATGAACATAGTAAAACAAATTATTATGCGTTGATACTGAGGTTATAGTTATAGCGAATCCTGCTATGTTTGTTGCATTTCTTACTTTATTTTATTCATTCAGAGGTTTAAATTTCTTGGATCGACTAATATAAATTTTAAAACAATAATTTAATAAATCTTTCTATGTACATTATATTTATATGGAGTATTAAAAAAAAATTTTTCCAGCAATATTCGATTTCTCCTAAAATTTAACAGCAATTATGGTTTATAACAGTAGAGTAAATTTTCTTAGCTGGAATTGCTGAAATTGCTGTAATCCTTAACTAATGTAGTTAGAAATGGGTGGTTCTATTTTATGGCAAAACAAATAGTAATCTGTTTTTTCAGTGTAGTAGAGAAGTCTTACTAGTCTCAGAAACATAAGTTGTAGGGGATAGGAAATTATGTATGTCGGAATGATTAAAACTGCTCTTTGTACATAAGTGAGAAGTCGGAAAAAATCGCTCAATAGTAAATAAAAGAAGAGGATCTCATTTTTACTTTATTATTTTAATAATACAGTATTGTTTTCGATTTTTAAAAAAAAAAAATTTGCTACCCTGAAATTTTTTTTTTCACGTTTCATGACTAGTAGACACGAAAAAAGCAAAAAAAAATTTCAGTCCGTCTGTCCGCCGTACGCCGTACGCCGTACGTCGACCGGTGTACGCAAAATTGTTTGAAGGCTCGTAGCACCCAAACCCGTTGAGCTATTTAGTTGAATTTTTTCTCGTAGATAGACTGGGTAGGCCCCTTGAAGTGAACAAATTGTGAGGGGTGGGGGTGTAAAGGGGGAGGTGGGGGAAGCGTTTTAGACGAAAAATTTGGGTTTCTAGATCTCAGCAACCGCTCATACTAGGAGGCTGAAATTTGGAACTTATATAGAGCTTCGATAGTGGACCCATTTGCAAAAAAATTGCTGCTATAGGTAAAGGGGTTTGGGAGTGGAGGGGGAAATAATGCGTCCGAAACGCAAAAAAGACGAGATCGACACATTCTAAAGTCCATATCTCCTAAACGGTTAATATCCCAAAATTGAAACTTAATGAATATCTGTAGATATACTAGGAGAATAGATAGAAAACAAATTTTTGAGTGGGTGCAGTGGCGTACGGGGGTGGGGGGTGAAAGACTTTAGATTACGATATCTCACGAACCAATTGCACTAGACAAATAAAATTTGGTTTGTGTATAAAGGTTGACAAATGAAGTTTGATGAAAGTAATATTTTTAAAGTGGGCTGGGGGGCATGAAAGTGGAGGGATAAGAATTTTTCAAAAAAATCACGTCTCATATCTCAAGAACGGTGTAAGATAGATGCTTAAAATTTTTATCAGAAGTAGGCCTAATAGACGGCTAGCAGAAAACAAAATTTTGGAAGTGTGGGTGTAGACGGTGAGGGTGGGGGAGGGTGAAAAGGAAAAAGTTGTGATTTTTATATCTCAACAACCTATAATGATATAAAGCTGAAACTTGGTATTTAGATAGAGCTATATTAGTAGCATGTTGGAAAAATATAAATTTTTATAGTGGCAGTATGGTACGGGGGTGGGGGGTGGTTTTCCTATCTATAGAACGGCTTATGCTGCAAAGTTGAAACTCGGTATGTTTATGTAAATCAACTAGAAAAGTAATTTAGATAGAAAAAATTTTCAAATATCCATTGGCTTTTGGAGGGGGGGCAAAAAAAATGATCAGTGAAAATGGAATGCATATAGTTTCATGGGTTTCGGCATATCTATTAAGTTTTCCCAAATATTGAATTCATTTTTATTGTACGACTTCTTCATATAAATACCTAGAAAGCGTTTTCAGGATTTTTTTAAAATTCGACCCCTAAAGGGTGCAAAGGGGGTTGTAAACTTTTTCAAGAAATCTGCTATATCCCCAGGTCTTATCAGATATCGAATATCTTTTCACTTTCACGTGCTTGCGTAATAATCGCCTAAAACCGATTTTCAAGTTTTTTCCTTTTTCAGCTCCTAAGAGGGTATAAACGGGTTGAACACGTTTTCACGAATTCCGTCATTACTTTTAAAAGTGATAAGAAATTGAATTGGTTCCTACGTTCTCGTGCGGTCTTCATATTTATTGATTAACTCCTTTCAGGATTTTCGGATATTCAACCTCCAAGTGGGTGGAAGGAGGTTGCGTATCTGATGATATATCGACTTAATTTTTACTTCCTAAGGTTTCCTATATAAAAAAGCCAAAATGTCAATTTCAGTATTTTAGATATTCAATCCTAATGGGTGTAAGGGGGTTGTATGCTTTACAAAGCTTCGACATATTTCCTAGGTTCGATGAGATACTAGATCGCTTTTCACTTCTACAGACTTTTTATATAATCGCCTACAAACCGATTTCTAAATTTTTGGATATTCAACCCCCAAAGGGTTTGTATATGCTTTCACAATTTTTGCCATCCCTTAGTTCTGATGAGATATAAAATTGATTATTACGGCCAACCAATTCACGATTTTTCGAATTTCAAAAACCAAGGGGTTGTGAAGGGCTTGCTTACGTTTTCACAAATTTTTCAAAATCCCTCGTGTCCCATGATATATTAAGTTGCTTGTTATGAAACCGTCTAAAAACCTGTTTCACAATTTTTTCGAAATCCAAACCCCAAGTGGAAGTAATGGGTTTGCATACGTTTTAACAATTCGTCATATCTCTTAAGTCTGATAAGGCAACAAATTCGTTTTTACTTCTATGGGCTTTTAGTGTACATAATATACCGAAATTCGAATAGTCTATACGAGCTTTTTCAATGTTTAATCGGCTAAAAATCGCTATTTTAAATACAAAATTAATTTTCCAAGAAATCTAATAATCTCGAAGCAACTCATGATATACTCCGACTTTGAACGCTCCAGAGCTTTGACCCGAAAAATAATAAAGTTTCGCCCAGACCATTGGCAAATTTTTTGATATTGGGAATGGCTTGTGCTAGACAGAAAAGTGATTTAAATTAAAAAAATCTAGGATTTGCATTGGAGGAGGTTGCTCAATAACATGGTTCTTGTGCTCAATCATATGGTTCTTGGCACCGCTTATTTCGATACGTTAAAATTTAAATACCCCGAACGGAAGACATCCATTGAACTCTCTCACACGTTTAAAAGAATGGATGATAGAGTTTAAGGTTACAAAATACGTTAACAAACAAAAAACATGCAAATTTCTGAAATGTTGATAAGATGCAGACAGCCTTTCTAGACAACTTTCAGTCATGAAAGTATTTTACATAGACTCTTATCACCTTGCCAAAAGGAACTTGAGCTCTGTTCGTACGATGCATGTCTTCCTTAATTTTGATAATTTGAACAAAGTGGTTAATTTTACTTTATTATTTTAATAATAAAGTATTGTTATCGATTTTTTTTAAAAAAAAATTTGCTACCCTGAAAATTTTTTTTTCCACGTTTCATGACTAATAGACACCAAAAAAGCAATAAAAATTTTCAGTCCGTCTGTGCGCCGTACGCCGTCCGCCGTACGCTAAACGTTAGAAAGCTTATAACTCTCAAACCCTTTGAGCTATTAAGTTGAATTTTTTTTTATTGATAGACTGAGCAGACCCCTTCAAGTGCCCACCTTTTGAGTGGTGGGGGTGTGAGGGGGGAGGTGGGGGAAGCGTTTTGGACGGAAAATTTGGGTTTCTAGATCTCAGTAACCGCATAGGCTAGGAGGCTGAAACTTGGAATTTATATAAAGCATCGATAGTGGACCCATTTGAAAAAAAAGGGAGGATATGAGTTAAGGGGTGTGGGAGTGGGGGGAATAATAATGCGTCTGAAACGCAAAAAAGCCGAGATCGAAACATTCTAAAATCTATATCTCCTAATTGGTTAATGTCACTGTGGGTCATTTAGACGGACTCTACTGTGTCCACCTAAATGGCTCACAATAATCCATTTACCAAATTTGTCAAGATGCACTTAGCATCACAAATTGACCGTTAGGTCATCTTTTGTGTTTGCATTAGAATTTGTAGCAATGCACTTAGCATCGTGAAATATTTAGTAGAAGGGATGGACCAAGTATTATTTTTAAGTGTTTAAATAGTGTAAATTTTAGGAAATAAATTATCAGTAGTAAATTGGATCCGGGCCGAGAGGTCGTCTTTGTTTTCTCGTTAAAACGCTACCCAGGAAGCAGTAGCCTTTAAAGATTTCAGTTCTTGTCAGGACTGAAATCTAAATCGCACTTATAGTTCTTGTCAGAACTCAAAGAGTAAACGAAGTCGAAAGGCTCTTATCAGAGCCGAGGAAAACGCTCGCCCCCGGACGCAGGCAAATCGTTTCCATCCCGACGCCTAAGTCGACGCCCGCCTCCGGACGTAGGCGGCCGACACCGCAGCCTTTCAGCAATTCGCCCCCGGACGCAGGCGTCTCAGTGTCGAGTACCATCGCGACGCCAGTCACAACGCTCGCCCCTGGACGCAGGCGATTGCGACCTCCAACGACAGTGAGCGTCGTAAATTCGCCCCCGGACGCAGGCGTCTCAGTGTCGAGTACCATCGCGACGCCAGTCACAACGCTCGCCCCTGGACGCAGGCGATTGCGACCTCCAACGACAGTGAGCGTAGTAAACTGACCACCGCTCGCCCTAGCACCGCCGGCTCAGATTTACCTCGGCCACCGGCGACGCGGGCCCTATTTCGTAAACTGGTGTGGCACACTGGTGCGCTACAGTCACAAAATTAAAACTTGATGAACATCTGTGGGCATACTAGGAGAATAGATCGGAAACAAATTTTTGAGTGGGGGAAGTGGCGTACGGTGGTGGGGGGTGAAAAACTTTAGATTACGATATCTCACGAACCAATTACACTAGAAAAATAAATTTTTGTTGCTGTATTAAGGTTGACAAATAAAGTTTGCTGAGAGTAAAATTTTTTAAGGGGGCGGTGGAGTATGGAAGTGGAGGGGATAAGAATTTTTCTAAAAAATCACGTCTCATATCTCAAGAACAGTGTAAGATAGATGCTTAGAATTTTTACCGGAAGTAGGCCAAATAAACCCCTATCAGCGAAGGTGAGCGGGTAGGGGGTGAGGGTTGTTTTTCCTAACTATAGAACGGCTTATGCTGGAAAGTTGAAAGTGGGTATGTATATGTAAGTCAACTAGAAAAGTCATTTAGATTGAAAAAAAATTCAAATATCCATTGGCATACAGAGGGGAGCGAAAAAAAATAATCAATGAAAATGGAATGCATATATTTTCACGATTTTCATCATATCTATTAGGTCTTTCCAGTTATTGAATCCATTTTTATGCTACGGATTTTTCATATACCTAGAAAGCGTTTTCAGGATTTTTTGAAATTCGACCCCCACGATGGTGTAAAGGGGTTGTATACATTTTCACGAACTCAGCCATATCCCTCAGGTCTGATTACATATCGAATAACTTTTTACTTCCACGGACTTGTTTAATAATCACCTAAAACTTGTTCTTATGGCTTCCTATATAATCGTCAAAAAGTTAATTTCAGGATTTTTAGATATTCAAGATATTCTTAGGATTGATGAGATATTAGATTGGTTTTCACTTCCACAGACTATTTATATAATCGCCTACAAACGCATTTCCGATTTCATGTAATGGGCCAAAACCAAATCACGAAAAACCTCCTAATCACGTAATAACTACGTAGTATTATATTACTACTTAAACTACGTCCCGGTGTATGACCCAATTATGTAATTCATATTTTATATGTGGCAGCGGCGTAAGTATTCTAGCGCGACCCCATTCGACCCATTTTTTTAGGTTTTCAGTCACATAGTAACCTACACCGCATCAATCTTAAACGCGTTCCGAACTTCTACCCGAAAAATAATAAAGTTGCGCCCAGACTGTTGGCAGATTTTTTTCTGATTGGTTGGACTGGATCTATCCTAGCTAAAAGTTTATTAACTTAAAAAAAAAACTATTTTCGAAATGAAAAAGACCGGTTCTCTTCACGTGAGCTAGAGTGTATTCGAGTATATGTACCTAGACATATTTTTGCCAAGATCATTACATTTTAATCGCTTTGCTCTCGGTTCACAACGTATGTGATCGGATGCTAGAGAACATGTTTGTATCTCGTAATCTTGGTAGTGACGACACAAAAACCCAAGCGTTTGGAAAATCCGCTATACCTAATTAAAATTTTTTCGAATTTTGACGAGTATATTTCACATTTATATCAAGATCTCTTTTTTTAATTTGTTGTTATGAAATTTGACTTACCTAAAGAAATGACTAAAATGTAAAAACAGCAAAAAAACAATTTATAATTTGCCAATGACTCGCTCATAGTGGACTTCCGCATGAGCACATGAATCGTGACGGATTTGATGTCGTACTTGATTCTGCAGTAAAATTACAAACGGATCACTGCGAAAAGAAGCACTTCAGGCGGATTTCTTAAGCCGCAATTGCACTCAAGAACAACCGAAAACTTAAACGGAATTAATCGCGGGATTATGCATGTCAACAACGGGGTTTTCACACGGAGGCTGTAGGTTATCGCGGATAGACCTAATCTTTAAGAGTGAGTAGATATTCTTGGGAGTGCTGTGGAATTGAAAGTTTTAAGACTCATCACAGAGCTTAGTCAATGTTTACTAATTTCATTGATCACATTGTTAGCTTCAGTCAAGTTTAGCTGAGTGGATCGAATAACAGGTTCACAACCGATTTTTAAAGTGAAGTCTAGCAAATGTAAAATTTTTGAGGAGGAGATGGAGTACCGAAGTGGGGGTTAGATATTTAAAAAAAAAGTATATCCGAAGAACCGTACCAGATATAGTCTTAATTCCGTCATGCAGCTTTTGGCAATTATAAATGACATTCTCAGCTTCGGTTACTTCCCTACTCTGTGGAAAATTGGCAGATGTGGTAATGATTTAAAAGACTGATCAGATCACAAAATCATTGCCCGATTAGACTACTGCCTGCACTTAAAAAATAGTAGAGCAATATATTCTTAAGCGACTTCATCAGGAACATGTTAGTGATGAAAACCTCCTTCCTGATTCGGATTCCGAGCCGACCATTCGATAACAGCTCGAACACATCACAGAGAGATTTAACAAAAATCACTATACGTGGGCAATATTCTTGGATATTGATAAGTTCTTCGAGAAAGTCTGGCATAATGGACTGCTGTTTAAAAACATTGAACATTATTTTCCTATCAAACTAGTGCGATTATTAGTCAGCCCCAACTTCAATAAAAGATCAGTCAAAGTATTGCTGAACGGGAAGAGATCGACACTTAAGGCCATTGAAGCTGATGTGCCTCAGGAATCGACTTTGTCTTCCCTGCTGTTCTCTGTCTTTATTGTAGACGCACCAGGCACGGATGGCAGTGTCTCTGGATTTTACGGGGTCGACACTGCATTTATCTGTTAGTCTTGGAGCTTGTAATTATAAAAGAATTACAAATAGCTGCCACCAAATATGAAGACTGGTTTAAATTTTGTAGGGTTATCGTTAATCCCGCTATGAGTGAGGCCTTACTCTTTGCAAAGCGGCCAAAAACACCACACTTACAAGTATCAATCTTTGGTGACGATATCACTTGGAAGCCAGTTGTCTAGTACCTCGCGTTCAAATTAGACAAGAAATTGACTTTCGGTTTGCATATCCACCCGATTTTGGACAAGTCCTACTTGGCCACCAAACTCCTTTACGATATGAACAACAGTCGAAGTAAACCTCAAAGTGGTTTTTATGGAAGTCAATCACCAGGTCTCCAGAATGGGACTACGCGGTGAAACGTCACATTTCGCGTTTACAGATGAAGCAGAATCGAGGCCTCAGAACCCCTATGAGTGCACCTCCGTATATCAGCAATACACAGCTGCGTCATCCGATCACACCAAGCTACTAATTCGTCATAGCACTGACTACTCCTAAGATGGGGCTTGGCGATCCCATGACATAACTCCAAGTGAATGGGATGGCAGGTAGTTCGTTCCGGTGGGCTTCTCGTCTGCCGGCGTCAAGCAGTTTCTTCGGAAGGGAAAATTTCTTTTATTTCTCAAAAACCGCTAAGGAAAGAAAACAAAATTTATGGCTACAAGAGGCGTCCAAGAAAAATGAAATTTCTGAAAGGGGAAGCAAGGTGAGGTGGTTGGGGGTCGTTTTCTGTATCTTAGGAAGGGCTATACTAGAATGTTTAAACTTAGTATACGTATATATAGATGTACGAGTACTACAGACCTAATTAAAGGAAGAAAAGAAATTAAATTTGCATTGGCGTACGAAGATGAAAAGGGTTTATTTCTACATTTTCACGAATTTCGTCATATGTTTTAAGAGTGTTGAGTTATGAAATTAAGCTTACTCTTGCGGGCTTTTTTATAAAAGCACCTGAAAACGTTTTTCCAAATTTTTTAATACTCAACTCCAAGGGGGGCTTAAAGAGGTTTTTTTTTATGTTTTCACGAATTCTGACTTATTTCTAAGGTCTATTTCACTTTAACTTCTAAAGGCTTCAAATATAATCATGAAAAGAGAAATTTAAAAATTTTTCGATATTCAAGCCCCTAGAAGGTGAAAGGTTTCCACGAATTCAAACTAATTTTTTAGGTCTAATGAAACATCGAATTCGATTCGAATGTTCTTAAAATTTATTTCAGGATTTTGCGCAATTCAACTCCTAAAAGGGTGTAAATTACATTGTTACGAATTCTAGCATATCACTTAAGCCTGGCCGCACACCGAATGAGCAAAAACAGTTTTAGTCAAAAAAGTTTTTGACTAAACATAACTATGTCGCTGTTTCAATAGCAATTCAATGATCAGAGCACACTGATTAGTCGAGCTCGCTTCAAGGAACGCAACTGTTTTTGCTCTTTCAGTGTGCGACCAACCTAAGTCTTATGAGATATCTAATTGTTTTTTCACTTAAACAGACTTGTTGTATAAATCACTAAAAATGTGTTTGATGAGAACATTTTTCAGGATTTTTGTATGGCAGCAAAGACCCATGGCAACTTTGTCATGTTCTTAACTTAAACTACAACGATTGGAAACCTTACGTATTTAGAATTTTAAAGTCTTAGCTTAAGGTATTCTGAAGGTCTTGGCCAATATTCTTCAACGCGTCACTTAAGGACTTTTTATTAGCCCAACAAATTCGACCACACATCCAGATTGAAAATATCAACATTATAGGTCAAGATGTTCTTCATGATATGGTGTGGTGCATTTTATACACGTTCGAACCAAGCCTAAACCAACTTTAATAGCATTAAATTTGTGTTGGCTCAAATGAAGTGTCTTTCTAATTGTATTTCTTAGAAGTGTTACACAATAACAGATGAAACCATATTGTACATCGAATGTGCTCGAGATCTAGTCACGCACTGCGGCACAATATACGGGAGTTCAAAAGCATAGGATAAGCTCGCACACTGCATCAGTTTCTAATAGAGAGGCATCTGAATGAATTTCATTCATAACAAGCGAGTTGTGAGTAAGAGAGTAGTAGGTAATAATATTGAATTATATGATTGGGTATTGTTATATAAAAATATTTATTTAAGCAGTTTGTTTTAGGTAATACAATTATTACATGAGATTTTTAAATTATTATATTATGATAGTAGCTATGAGTTTTCATTTACTTCGGTCTGTATCTTATTTCGAAGTCAGTTATCATATTCTTATGATGTTGAACATTTGTAAAGAGTGTCAATAGATCGCTTTTGCATTCTCTGCCTAAGCCAACGCTAAGAACGCCCAAGAGATAGTGCGTTGGTGATCCTCCATCATTGTTCGCAACAACATATCCACCGCCGGTGTCTCCTTTACAAATCAGATATGCCGGATCCATAGCTTCGCCTTTAGGATATCCAACGCAGAATTTTTCAGCCGTTATTAAAGATTTAGAGGACGGGAATTTTTCCAGACATTCCTCATTACTGTACGTCTCTTGATCAAAAACTCTTAATTTCTCGCTATTAATGGGCTCATCTAAGGCAACTATTCCCCAAGCAGCTATGTATCCTCTAGTTGTCGGTTTGACATCCTGTTCGGCAGACTGGAGCCACTTTATGCAGATCGGTTGGACGTTAGATTTGTATTTGATGAAATCACTCAAAATTAAAATTGCGATATCATTTTTAACCGAATCGAGGGCGCCATCGAAACTAGAAGTATAAAAAAACAGTAATTTTAATGATACTCGTATTATGTGAATATAGTGTTTTGAAAATAGTGTAGGCAGATGTTGGAAAAATTAGGAATGATGATTGCTGTCAATAACTACTACTAAAGTTGAGATAATATTTCTTAAGACATTACAAATTTCTCTCTTTTCCAATTTTCGAAATTATCTGAACTATCAAAAATTAAAATCTCAAATCTAGAAATTCTCAACATTTTTCGATTTGAGCTACACGAAAAAAAAATTAAACAATTTGACTTGAGAACTTGACGAATCTCAATATCAGTACTGCATCAGCACTCAGAATTGAAGATCTACCTACAGTTTTTTCCAGGAAAATATTGAGACCTATACAGTTTAGGGTAGGAAGATATTGCCTTGAGGTTTATATAGTTCAGAGTAGACAGAAAGAATAATTTAGTTTTCACAAGAATGGCAGATGTACCAAGAAATATTAATTTCGAAAAATCAATTATTTTGTTGTAATAGAGATCGCAAAATTTTATATTCCTTGATTTATTTTGAGAAAACATATGTTCGACAGAGTCTCACATAAACTGCTATATAAAGTTGATTATAGGTGCACTTTTCAGTGCTGTAATCGTTGGAGGAAGCTCTCCCAAGATTTATTAACACATGCAGTGCTGTGAAAAAAATTGCTCAAAAATGTTTTCTGACATAACGCCGTGCTAGTTGTGAAAATTACCAAATATTTTAGTTTAATTAATTCATTGCATGGGAATGGATTCCCAGATAGCCGTTAATAACTTTTTTTATTCCCGTATTGATTCTGGGCATTTCCTAGTCACTAAGTATCTTTATACCCCAGATGTATTCGAACGGATTCAAGTTTGGGCTATACGGCGGCCAATCTAAGATGTCGATATTTTTTTCCTTTTTTTCCGAAGTACTTCTTCCCATATGTAAACAAAAATAAGAAAACTACCAATTTTGTTTAATAAATTTAGTTGTTCATCTTACAGTCTAGCCTTGAATTGATTAATTACTTCCAGCTTCCGTCCTATTGAAACACAAATGCGAAAGTATCTCCAGAAAGGTACAAGGCTCTAAGTCGTTTTTCAGGACTTGGAAAGAACATCCCTACACCATAACCCTTCCCATTGACCTTCAGATTTCGGAGGGAGACTTCGCCGAGCCCTTCTCTAGGTTTCCACCGCACAAGTATTCTTCCGTCGCGAAATGTAGCTTCAATTTTGACTCGTCTGAAAAGATGATATTGTTCCACATCTCCTGATTCCAAGTAACATGCTCTTGAGCGCACTAGAAACGATTTGACGTTTGACTCTTAACGGATAGTCTGGCTTATGCACTGATGGTTTCAATGCACGTAAGCTGCCATCTTTCACAAGACTGACTTTTCCTAACCCTTTTTCTCGGCCGTCCAGAGCCTTTCTTCCGCTCGGTGGTGCCCGTTTTCCGAAACTTGTTTAAAGTATCATGCCACAGTACACTGAGTACCAGCACCAGTTAAATTTTACCGAACCAAAACCGAAATATTGCTTTTGTTTTCGGCACTAACTTTTCCCATTATTTGCGCTTTGTTTCTTATTCAAGTATTATTATTATTCTTCTACAAAGTTCTCCCCATTTACCAGGTATGCAAGTATGAAACCGGAATTTTTTTATGAAAAATAGACGTTTATTCTACAAAAGTGTTACAACATATTTCATTCCAAGTATTGCCCATCGCTAGCTATA
This sequence comes from Beris morrisii, assembly GCA_951812415.1. NCBI lineage: Eukaryota > Metazoa > Arthropoda > Insecta > Diptera > Stratiomyidae > Beris > Beris morrisii. The sequence continues at coordinate 111,383,163 of OX638312.1, read as the reverse complement.
CATTTTGCCCATCTCTCTGACAAGTTATGTATGCCACGCCAACAAAAAATTTGTTCTTTTGAGGCAAACCAGTCATCGAGCCATTTTTGGACATTTTCGTACGACGTGAAGCGCTGCTCACTAAGTGCGTGTCCCATCGATGCAAAAAAGTAAAAATCAGAAGGAGCCAAGTCTGGTGAGTAAGCCGCATGCGGAAGTATTTCCCACTGACAAGCCTTAATCGTTTCCTTCACCGGTCGTGCCGTGTGTGATGGTGCATTATCATGCAGCAAAATCACTTTGTGTTGCCTCTTTCCATATTCTGGCCGTTTTTCAAGCAAAGCTTGCTGCAGATCGATCATTTGTTGTCGGTAGCGTTCTGTATTAACGGTTTCGCCAGGTTTCAGCAATAGTAATAGATCACGCCCTTCTGATCCCACCAAACACAGAGCATTGTCTTCCGTCCATAGCGATTTGGTTTTGCAGTCGATGTCGATGGTTCGCCTGGAGATACCCACGATTTTTTCCGCTTCGGATTCTCAAAATAAATCCACTTTTCATCGCCAGTCACAATTTGATGGAGAAATGACTTTCTTTGGTATCTGGCGAGCAAAATTTTGCAAGTGGTTTTTCCGTTTTCCTGCTGTCTTGCATTGAGTTCATGTGGAACCCATTTCCCCATCTTCTGGACCTTTCCATGGCTCTCAAACGTATGGACACGGCTTGGTGGGTCACATTTAACTCATCTGCGAGTTGTTGTTGCGTTTGGGTGTCATCCGCATCCAACATGCCTGCGATTCGCTGTCTTCAAACTTTTTCGGTGCTTTTCCACGTTCCTTGTTTCCAATGTCGAAATCACTACTTTTAAATTTTTTGAACCACTCAAAGCACTGTGATTTCCCAAGTGCATGATCCCCGTAAGCATTCGATGCGATTCTGCAGCCGTTTTTTTAAATGGTAACAGAAAATCAATGCTGTCCGCATATCGTCGTTCCCAGGCACAAAAGTTGACATGTTCAACGCTCGTCAAAACTACACTGTTGTATGAAACCGGTATTGCTGGGTACTTTATATCTTTATCAGATATCCAAACAACAAAATGGCGTCCATGGTTCGGTTTGACAGTTACTACTTTGACAGCTAGAGCCATCTATGAGTGAATTCCGGTTTCATACTTGCATACCTGGTATATGCAGGATTCACATAATTTTTTACTACCTGAGCCAATAAAACATTGTCACTCTAGTTCCTTCCAAGAACTTTTCCGAAAATCGGAATAAAATTGCTTGAGCAATATTTTCTCCAGTACGGTACTTGGAAAGTCAATAATGTTACAAATTCTGCTGCCCCGGGACCGCTAACTCTGTGGTTAGCCACATCCTAAGTCTTGTCTGAAAAATATTAAAATTGCGCCCAGACTATTAGAACATTTTTTCTTAATTGTAGGTACCAACCTTTTGGGTATGTGAATTTCCGTTATGTTGAAAAATTGTGTAGTTCGTGGTTCAATAGTGTCATAGGTGCGAAATAATTTACCTACTCCAACTTGATATAAATCGACACTTGCAGGTTTCTTATCCTTTTCACTCCAAAAACAATGCGCCGCTATGGAAAATAAAACAAAAAATATAAATATAAATAAATATGAACAATTTGATAAATATCTAGAGTGGCAACTGCAATTTTCCGTTTTATGTGCATTTTAGACTTAAGAAAATTCAAAATTCCAAATTTTATAAGGGTTTATTAATTTATTTTCAGTGTTCTTTAATTTTTAATAAACTTAGGCCTAATTTTACGACCTCCAGTTAAACTCTAGCTGGAACTTTAACTGGAAGCTTTGTATGAAAATCTGTCAGTTAAAGCCCCAGGTAGAACGTATATCTGAATATCGTAGGAATGGGCCTTCATTCGAAATACTTTCTTACCACTATTTGAAATTTCCACCTGATGTAGTCGAGAATTAAACTCATCAATATTAAACGAAAAATTGTTTTTAAATTTATCCACCTCATAGTATACACATGATTGTATGGGCATAAAATATATATTTATACGTATCATCACTCACAATGTTATGATTAGGTGTCTTAATTGCTAAAACATTCTCCATTCTTTCATAGAGTTCCTTTGTATCTTATTTGTTTATAAATTGCTAATGAATTTAGTGGTATAAATTTGCATGCGATAGTAAATGTGTATTATTACATTTTATTTCATTTTCAAATAACTTTACAGTTGCAAATAAAACCAAAAACGCCTTGCATTACGTGGTATGATTTTAAATGTGAAAGTAAAGTTTTTTGAATCTGACTAATTGATTAAATTTTTATTTTGTCCCAAATAGTTAACGAGTGCAGGAATATAAAAGTTAGTGGCTGTTCTAATGTTGTAGAAAAAGCCTTAAAAAAAATTGTTGGTCTCAGTCTTGAAATGCATTACGTTGCGTAGTAGGTAAGTCTTTTAGAACCCGTTGTTCAATTTTGTCCAGCGTACTCATACACCAAAAATACACGAACTAAAGCTAAACTAAGTATATGAAATACATCCAAATGTCGAAAGAACTCGCGTACCACCAATTGTAATATGATTTTACTGATGCAGAAACCTCCGCGGGCGTACTCTCAACAAATCACCAAAGTTTCATCGCAATCGGATGAATGGTTTAGGAGTGCATACGGGACAAACAAACAAACATTTTTTATATACAATATATATATGTATGTACATACATAGATAGATTACTATTTTTCTTTATTAAATAATAAAAAAATGTTTATTAGAAAAAGCTATTTGAAATACGTGACACTTTTCAAGCGTATCTGCAATGTCCTAAATGGCAGTAGCCAGGACAGCGGTCAATCCCGGTCGGGTGTTCGTGTTGGTGTTTCGGACCAGAAACTCCTCCGACACCGGACAAAAATCTTAAAAAACTTTAGTTAAGTTATGATCTTGTTTGATCTAGCCCCACGTTGGGTGCCATTAAAACAAAGTCGATGCGAGGTTATATCGTCTAGAGTTATCGAAATGATCACTTATTAACAATAGAAATATAATATTAAATAAGGCCTGATATTTCATGGCCACCTTACTGAGATATCTGGATTAAAGTACAAAAATAAACGTAGATTTGTGATACAATCAAACTAGTCATGTCGGGAGTTACTGCCCAAACTTTGAGATTTCATCTATGTTATTATTTAAAAGTTGACTGTAAGTAGTACATAATTAAATTAAGTACATTTTTAAATGCTGCATATTTTAGTTAGTTGGCATTGTATTAAGGTCTAATTGTCACAGGCGTTTATGTCTATCAAGTGCTCAGAAGCTATTAAACTTACCAGAAATAACAAGCTTCGCACTGTAGATGGTTCCTCCACAAATTTGTTTATATTTTCCCTTTAAATTAAAGTAAATTGAAACGTGCCAGGGAACGTTGGATGCATTGGAATCCACTTCACCACTGATTAAAGGAGTTGTACCAGTTATTTTACCGCATTCAGGTTCACAACTAACTGGAAGATAGTCCCATTCACCTGTTTCTGTACAACTAATAATCTCAGAAACAGCACGTAATGGTCTTTTATAACCGAATGAACAGGTAATAATTGCTCGAGTATTTGGTCGGATTTTACCATCACATGGAGTTTCGGTTCCGTTGAATTTACATCTTGCTCTGAATGTAAGACCGTTGAGTACTTCCGATGCACAATATGCTAGAATGGGAAAAAAATTAAAAAAAAGAATTAATAAAATAGTAAAATATGAGATTTGTTCATATTTCATAAAAAAGCGGAGTTTTCGTGGACAAAATTAGGTACGAAAAATATGTGCTTATATTTTAAGGTAACTTGCTTTTTAACATAAACGTAAACATAAATTTATTTCAATTTTTAACAAAGAATTCGTACAATTAATTAGTTCTTTCTTTATTATCTTAATTTCAAATCTAAGGAAAAATTTTATAATATAAAACCTTGCTTGTTAAATCCTACCTAACTTACAAACTACTACCATGGATATACTGCTTGTATTCAAATTACATTATTCAAATCATGGTATGCGATACAAGATGGCATGATACACAGCTTATACATGTTATACTTGTAGAAACCGGTCCATCACATCGCACACAAATATGAAAACACGCTCAAACAATTCTACCTGACGGAAGGATAGAAAAATCCACAACTGCCATTCATTGGAATTTCAGTTGATTTCAGTTTTAGATGGCGCTGATGGCAGTTAAAAGAAGGCTATATCAGCTAAAATCATCGAATTTATATACAATGAAACAGGTTGGATATTATGAAGATATCAGCTGGTTGACGTACTATATGCGTATTATTGGGTGATACACTGGTGATATTGACGATATTATGATTTGTGTATCCAAGGTATAACTTACAATCTAATTTGAAACAAAATGAAAATAATTAGGGAATGGTAATTACTTACAATAGGTTAAATATACAAGTATGTATTATAGGAAAGATGAAATTAGCGGGTTGTCTACCAATTGAGACCGTAAGAAAATAACTTGCTTTTAAGGTAAAAGGCAATAATATTGTTTGGAGCTAGGGGTTTACCAGGATTTCAACTAAAAAGCAATTCGAATAAAATTAATAACAACAAAAATAGATTTATTAAATCGCATGCAGTTATCACACTATAGGCAAAGCTTTCCGATTTAATTTACAACTTGATCGCTATTATCAATGAAAAGAATTTTAGAAATACACTTTCATTTAGAGCTGACCGTTGTCTAACTCTTACAGCAAAAAACTGATCCCGTGTACATACTGTGCGGCACTTGTATACCGCATGTGTGAAGTCGAAAGATTTTCGGGACATTTGATTGTGTGAGTGAAACGCGCAAAAGATGTACGAGGGCGGATTGATAATGACGTGGAAAAATCAAGAAGGAGTGGGCAGGTAAGGAATTCGTTATTTTTTTTGACCTGGACCATCCTTAAATAGATTACCTGCAAAGTTTAAGCCTGATACCTCGTTTAGTTTTCGAGAAATAGCCGTCTAAGCAAGTTGACTTATAAAAATTTTTAAAAATGGATAAAAATGAATTTCGTGTGTTAATTAAACACAATTTTTTAAAAGGGAAAACAGCTAAAGTAATCAAAGAAAAATTCGATAAGCATTATGGGGACTCTGCACCATCGATCCGAATGATTTACAAATGTTTTTCTGAATTCAACTGTGGTCGTACGAGCACAGAAACCATGCCAAGTCCAGGTCGTCCAAAAGAGATCACCACGCCAGAAATGATTGATAAAATTCATGATATCGTGATAGAAGATCGTCGAGTAAGAGTGCGTGAGATAGCTAACGCAGTAAGCATTTCATCTGAACGTATTTGAAATATTTTGAAACATTGTTTGGACATGAGAAAGCTATCCGCCAGATGGCTGCCGCGTTTGCTCACAATCGACTAAAAACACAATCTTGTGACAGTTTCACAGCACGGCTTGCAACTGTTTCAACGTAATACAAATGAATTTTTTCATTGATTCGTAACTGTTGATGAAACATGGATTCATCACTACACTCCAGAAACCAAACAACAGTCAACACAATGAAAGGAAAAGGGTTCAACAGACCGAAGAAGGCAAAAACCGTTACATCAGCTGGAAAGGTTATGGCGACAGTTTTTTGGGATTCCAATGGAATAATATGCACCGACTACTTGGAGAAAGGAAAAACCATAACGGGAGCATATTATTCTGAGTTATTGGTTCGATTGGATGCTGAAATCAAGGCAAAACGGCCTCATTTAGCGAAGAAAAAAGTTTTGTTTCATCACGACAACGCTCCGGTTGTTGCAATGGCAAAACTGTTTGAATTACGGTACGAATTGCTCCCTTACCCACCGTATTCTCAAGATTTGGCACCCTGCGACTTTTTATTATTGCCAGATTTTAAAAAATGGCTTGCTGGAAAGAGATTTACCACGAATACTGACGTCATAAGTGAAACCAACGCCTATTTTGAAGGGTTGGACAAATCATATTATTTGGAAGGGATCAAAAAATTGGAAAAACGCTGTACTAAGTGTATCGAGCTAAAAGAAGACTACGTTGAAAAATAAAATAAATTTTTCCGGATAAAATTATGTTTTCTCAATTTTTCCACGTCATTATCAATCCACCCTCGTATATTACATGCGAGAAGTGCCTAGAACATGCGAGAAGGATTGCGAGCTATCTGGCAGATTGCTGTTGAAACTGAATTGCTCTTGAAGCTATGATGTCATTGATATGTGAATTGTTCGGGTTGCTAGTGTATGCATTTAGCAATATAAACTGAACATACCGCAGTTACGGTAGGTACTAAGCCAATCCCATTATTTTCAGGATTTTAAGTAAAACTAAACTATAACTTGATCTCATAACTTAACTAAATACTGTATTATTGAAATAATAAAGTAAAACTAATTCGTGAAGATACTTTTACAGTAACTTAGTATGACGATTTCACCATGGACTCATGGCAAAGTTTTGAAAGTTTTGAAAAATCTGCGGATGGGAATTTCAAAGTCGAAGCTTGAAGTGTGTTTAGAAGTTATCGCCTAATATTAGTGAACACGTGTGTAAAGGACCTTTGTATAGCAGGTACCAGAACGAGAAACGATCTTGACTTATGGTTCGTTTGGATGAACAGGCAGACGGGCGTGCTTTAGATTCCTAAGCCAACACGTTCTTAAGTTATTGTACGTTCGAACAAACAGACAAATGGATAGACAGACGGACAGACGGACGAATGGACAGCAATCGGACTTGGGGTTTTGGCCACAACTGAACATATACTCGTAGTAATAAGTACCTTCCTTTCGTCGGAGGTTAAATTGCTCTACAGATTTCCTCTTGAGTATAAAGTCACTTAGTCAAGTAGTTACCATACAACATTATACGGTACTTGTTTTCGCCTGAATTCAGGATAATTTGCATTTTTTTTTATCAAGGGAGTCACAATTTTATAGAAAAACAGCGACGAAACTCTACCCTTTGTGGCTGCTGTCAAACAAAAGTCGCTCCTTCATTATTCACCTTCAATTTTCATCGAAGAAATCATTAACATCATCAACACTAAAATCGGTACACAATTTACTACCAGTAGGTATAGACGTTACATCGTCTTAACTCTAAGCTACGTACAAATAGACTTACGTTCTTCATACTGAGCGTGAACAACGAGAAGAGCACTTGCTGCTATTATTAAAAGCCTGAACATAATTTTCACTTGAATGTATCAGCAAAATTCACAAAACCGATTTTTTTTTCATTTAAATCACTTTAAAAGTTGGTAAAAATCCATTGAATTTTTTCAAGGTAATACGAAATCTGAAGAGTTTCACCGAAGCTGTAAAGACTTTTAAGCGAGAACTAAAACTGACGATATGTCTTGAAATATTGGAGTCTAAAATTAAGCAAGAGGCAATATTTCATGGGTATAATTCAGGTTTTCTGTCTTGTGGGATAAACAAAAAAATAATTTGCAAACATTATGCCATGGATATGATTGTCATTAAGTGCCCCAAAGCAAAAACACCAATGTAGTGACGATTATCGGATTCGACCGAAAGATATTAGCGATGAGAGACAGAATTTATTTAGTGGGTTTTATGCGACTTCCTGATTATGTAGGTAATGATAATGTTCATCATTATGTGAAATGTTTTATTTAATTTTGCAGACCTACTCTAAGACTCGAAACTGAGAATCTTTTAAAAAAAGAAGGGTAATACCTGATTTATCGCAAGATTTTAATCTGGTATTGCTAAAATTTGGCCAATCATTGATCTTTCATCAAAACATCTTTGAGTCGAAGTGAACCTCGTACAAACTGGGGCATAATACAATCAATCCAACTAAATTATCAAAACTACTTAGAACATTTCATAAGATTTAATCCTTTACTTAGTACCTAAATATTTACTAAAAAAATTGAATTTCAACTGTCTTGAAAAGCAAATTAAATGCACGAACAGTACAACCAATTTCATCAAAATAAAACTGGTAAAGCATTTTTATTCTGTACTAGATGAAATCATAGACTATTATTATTTTAATCCATAGCATAGAACCGAGCCTCGTATGAATAAATGTTATTTTATTTTTTTTTCATTTGGGAACAAAACCCCTAAATTGGTTTGTTATCCATTCGTCCGTCTGACTATTATCCGTCCGTCTACCGTACACACGATAACTCAAGAACGCCTTGACCTAGTATCTTGAAATTTTGAATCTAGATGTTTGGTCGAATTTGTAAAGCTAAGCTCGTTGACAGGCAACATCGTTCTACTCATTCGGGTAGATGCTATACAAAAAGTCCTTAAGAAACGTGTTCAAGAATATTGCCCAATAAATGATTGGCTTTAGCTACGAATTTTCTACTCGTTTGTATTCCAAGAGTTTCACTTAAAGGTATGAATATGAAATAGTTCCCATGAGTCCTTCTAGTAACTGCTATACAAAATCCAAAACATCATCACTCAATTTACGGAAATCAAGAAATCGTTTAGCCACGAATTCGGGATTTTGTACGAATCAGTTTTGAATGACAAAGTTCAAGCTTACTTGTCAGCAAAATCCCTCTACTCCTTCAGGTAGCTCCCATACAAAAAGTCCTTAAGACACGTGTTCAAGAATAATCTCTTTTACTTTTGAATGCTTCAGCCTAGCCTTTATGTGTGTACACATTAATTTTTAAATGGTACCACGTGAAAGCAATCGTGTGAGTCCTTTCTGCATCTTCTAGGTGAAAGACTTAGAAAAAGGAAAAATTTACCTTCGGTAACTTACCTAGTTCCACATATAAAATTGAACATTAAAAAGGTTTTGAGTAAAAACCAAACGAGTGTCCTTAATAAACGACAAACTGCATGCATATTCCACAATATATTATCCCCAACTAAGATTTAAATCAAGTTCAGTATTTCATCTAGGGTATCATACGATTGGCTTGTAGCCGATCGGGTCTGATGTATGATTATGTTTTAGATTTAGTAGAATCTAAACAATTCAAAAGTCCGACCGTCCGCCGTATTCAGATTGATTGATTTCATTGAATCTGGATTCAATCCATTAAAATCTCATGTAGACTCAGACCGGACTGGAATGAGATCGACTCGATCAGATCCAACTGCTCACGTAAACGCAGATCGAACGATCGAACTCAGCGGATTTAACGTTTGCTATTGATCAAGAGTTATTTTGTTTGAAAACATAACCTTGGAAAAGAAGTAATTCACAACGTAGTGTTTTCAAAGTGTGTGTTTAAAATTTCGTGTTTAAGAGTCACAATTTGACCTGTTTTAAGTCTTTGATTAAATGGACTCCTTCTTTTTTTTAATTATACTTTATCGCAAATTCATTAGCAATGATATTTTCGTTGCCCTTTCATAATACTACCGCATCAAAATTATAAATTTGGCATTTCACACAAATCTTATTTGTCATTTCAATCCCAAAATTTTGGTTTCCCATGCCGCTAATGGCAGACAATTGGAATTTAGTACCTTCTGCAGACATGTACCAGAGCTACCGAACACAAATATTTTGTGTTGTCGGGTTGTTCCTCACAAGGCTGGACGTGGTGATTGAAGAAATGTATCACGAGTAAGTGAATTTTAATACCCAATAAAATATTTAGATCGACCTGAAATCCAAGAACAATCTTTCTATCCTAAAATTTTGTATTTTCACGTATCAAGGCAAAACTGTCCGTACGCAAACGCGTTTGAAAGCTCGTAGCTCCAAACCCCTTCGTACTATTAAGATCAAATTTACCTTACCCTTTAAGTAGTCACATTTGGTAGGTAGTGTGAGGGGTGAGGTGGGTGGAGTGCTCCAGATGAGAAATTTTAGTTTCAACATCTCAGGAAGGAAGTTAGGAGGCCAAGGCAGCTATCAGTCCCAGTTAGGATATTTCGTATGATTTCGTGTGTCTTCAAAAGGACTTTATTTTTGACGCCGAAAAAACAACCCAAAAACTTCTTAAAAATTTGGCTTATGTGGTAGAGCTATCATGAAAAAATTCCATTCTAGTCTTTAAAATTATTTATTTTCGTAACTACACCAATTATTCGCGATATAAACTTAAAAACATCACAGTTATTTTTAATAAATTTTTAATGTTGTCCTATTTATCTCATTTGCTAACAGTCGAATTATTTCGGTCTGAAACGAACCTCGTAGTCACTTATCATATCCTTGTGATATTGAATATTTGTGAAGGTCGTCAAATGATCGCGTTCGCAAGTTGTACCTAAGCCAACGCTAACTACGCCCCACAGGTAGTATGTTTCAGTATCGTCGTTCTTAACGACATATCCGCCGCCACTGTCTCCTTTGCAAACAGTTTCGTCGTCTGGAGCTCCAACGCAAAATTTTTCACCAGTAACATAGGTGTTGTATTTCGAATCGTTTTTAAGGCATTGTTCCTTGCTGAAGGCCGGTAGATCAACGGCTTTCAATTCTTCGCCAAATTCATTGTTATTGTTAATTGTTCCCCAACCCGCTATCCGTCCTACAGTTCCCGGCTTAACATCACGCTCGGAGTATTTGAACCAACGGATACAAATTGGCTTGATGTGATCTTTGAAGGCGATGTGGTTGATCAAAACTAACATGGCAATATCGTTTTCATATGATCTACCAGTTCCGCCATATCTAGAAATTTCAAAATTTTGTTAAAGATAAAATTTTTGCGCTAATAAGGCGTATTTAAAGGCTGCAATACTCACGAAGAAGGAATATGAATTTCCGATAAGTTCAAAAATTGTGTCAAGAAGGGTTCGAGGGCGTTGTAGCTGCGATAAACTTTTCCTACTGCTACTGTGAATAAACCCTTATCTTCAGTCTCATCTCTTCTCACGTCCCAGAAGCAATGAGCCGCTGCAAAATAAGCCAAAGTAATGAAACGAAAATTAAGTTAATATTGTTAAATATCGGCTTAAAATTATGAAATATTTTTTTTTAAATAAATCATGGGGGCGCTGTGCAAATACGGTGAAAAACTTTGGATTACAATATCTCCCGAACCAATTACACCAGGAAGATAAAATTTAGTTTCTGTATATGGGATGATCACAAGAGGAGTCTACCGAAACTAAATTTTTTGAGGGGGAAGGCAGAGCACGGAAGTGGGGGGACAGCAATTTTTCACAAAATTTAATTTGTATATCTCAGAAACCGTATCAGATATGATCTTGAAAATTTTACAGGAGTTGGGGTCGGTAAACTTCTAATAGGGAAAACAATTTTGGAGGTGTGGGTGTTGGGGGTAATGGTGAAAGGGGGTGGACAGGAAAACATTCTGATTTTTATTTCTCGAAAACTATAATGAATAGATAGCTAACAATTTAGGATTACATAGAGGAGGCTATTTGGAACGTTATTTTTTAGGTTGTCAGTCGCATAGTAACCTACACCACATCTCATCATTAAACACGTTTCGGACTTCTACCCATAAAATAATAAAGTTGCGCCCAGATTGTTGGCAGATTTTTCTAACTTGCTACTACTATAGCTCTATGTAAATACCAGCTATCCATCTTTATGTGTTCTGGATATATAATAATTGGAACCTTTTCCTAATCACCCTCCCTCCTCCTTCCTCCTCTCTCCTCCTTCACCATCTATACCAACACCCCAAAAATTAGATTTACTTCCCGTAAAAAATCTAAGGATCTATCTTATAGACGTTATTTATGAGAAAAATTCTTACCCCCTCCACTTTCATACTCCACCACAACCTTGAAAAATTTTATTTCCAGCAAACTTCACGTATTTATAAGCCGAATTTCCCTTTTTCTGGCGCAATTAGTTCGTGAGATATCGTAATCTAAAGTTGTTCACCAACACCCTCACAAGCAACTGATTCTCCTCAAAATTTGTATCCGGTCTATTTTTCTAGTATACCTACAGAAACTCATTAAGTTTCAATTTCGTAACATTAACCATTTCGGAGATATGGATTTTAGAATGTCTCAATCTCGGCCTTCGAGCGTTTCGGACGCATTGTTTTTCTCGTTGCCCTAGGAAATTGAAATTTTATTACAACCTGTAAAATTAAAAAGCTAGGACAAGTTCGATAATGGGCGATATACTTGAACTACTTCGGGTACCTCACATACAAGAGTCCTTAATAGACGTATTCACGATTATCAGTCGAATGGAACTTGAAATTATGCACACATAGATATAATAGACAATATAAGTGCCTAGAAACATTTTTCCCTAAGAGGGTGTAGGTTTGATAAATGACTCAGTCGAGTCCGAAGCGTCATACAAACCAAATTAAAATAAACATTATTTTACCCGGAAAGTCAGTATTTTAGGTTGTGAACATTTTACGAATTCTGACATATTTCTTAGGTCTAATGAGATGTCGAATTCACTTTTGCTGGTAAAGGTTCCAAATTTAAAAAGAAGATTTAAGCATTTTACGATATTGTACCCATGGAGGTTTAAGGTATTGTTCCAGTTTTAACGAATTCCGAAAACTTTTAGCTTTAATGAGATTGAATGCGCTTTTACTTCTATTGAAAAGAAAACATATGTGAATAAAGCATATTGACCTACACCGCACCTCAGTATTAAATACTTTTCGGACTTCTACCAAAAAAATAATAAAGATGCGCCCAGACTGTTGAGAGATTTTTGTTCTTCATATTTGATTCATAACTCTAATAACTTAAATTTTGTTTGTCAGCAAACTTACCCGAAATAACTAGCTTGGCACTGTAGATGGTTCCTCCGCAGATATGATCATATTTTCCACCACCACCTGATTTGTAAATTGCCGTATGCCAAGGGACTTCGGTTATATTCACCGGATCTCCTCCATTTATAAAAGGAGTTGTGCTTATTGGTACTTTACCACACTCGGGTAAACAGCTAGCAGGTCGATAGTCCCATTCACCTGTCTCATCGCACAGTATAGTCTCAGGTACGTCATACGACTGTTTTTGATAACCGATTGAACACAATATGTCAGCCCGAGTATTTGGTCGAATGAGGCCGGTGCAATTCGTCTCAGAGTTGCCGAATTTACATTTTGTGCTAAATGTTACACCATTGATTATCTCTGATGAACACACCTCTAAAAGAATAAATAAAACAAAACTATAAATACTCATTTAATTCTTCAATTTGTTAACTTCTTAAATAAAAATAAATGTACTGTTTACCGAAGATCCACAAACCAGAAACTTCCCTTCGTCCCTTCGTTTATTCCATCCGGTCAATTACAAAAGGTTTAGGGAAAGCACTCGCCGCTGAGCTGTGCCTTTTATCGCAAATACAATTTTACATTGGTAGAAACTTTAAAGAACGTTCAAGTAAGGCCTGAAGACATACTAGTAAAATTAGACGTCGGATCCTTGTTTACTAATATACCCATCTAATATACCCATTGGTGAGTCTGGGTGGCTTAGTGGCTTGAGCACTTGCCTTCGACGTACCTGGTACCAGGTTCGAATCTGCTTGGCGACAAGTAATTTTCGAGAATGGGATTGGGTGCCGGACTACCAGTTCACTCAGCTGTAAATGAGTACCTGAGTTAAAAATCGGGGTATTAATCACGGACGAGCGTGTGGCTGACCACTTCACCTCCTAGTGTTCCGTTGGTCTAGTAATGAAGTAACTCTAGCATTACTTCAAGGCCTAAGCCCAATTTTGGCTGTTCCGCCATTGATTATTAATATACCCATCAAGGACACAAATTTTTCATAAGTAAGTTTTTTTGCTCAGCTTTAGTGAAAGTCGACAAGCAGATGGAAGGAGCTGCGAAGGGATCCTTTACAACTTCAATCGCTACTGAAATTTTGTTGGAAGAATTTGAAAAGGACCTTACATAAAAGGCACTACAGACACAATCGGCAAGGTACTAAAGAAATCCGACTTACTCTACGGCAACCACTATCGGAGGCTTCCTAGGAAACGAAAAGAATAAAATCCCACTGGGAATGGAGTGGATCTATAAAGTTCCTTGTGTCTCGTCGAATAAAGTGTACATATCGGAAACGGGACGTCCGATCACCGATGTGCACAGAAGAACCAGGACCATACATCGGCAATTGCGGATCATGCAACGGTTGGGAACCACTCGATCAATATTGACAATGACAAAATATAGCCCAAGACAAATCAATACCATTAAAGGATTTTAAAGAAAGCGATCGAGATAGCCAAATACCTGCAAAATTTCAACCGATACGCTGGATACAACCTCTCAAACTGCGTTTTTTTACGTGTTAACAGTTGCTGCAACGGCAGAAAAGGAAAGCTTTTTGCATCGTATCGTGACTGTTGATGAAAAGTAGATACACTACGATAACCTGATGCGTAGAAAATCGTTTCGAAGGCCCCGCCATCCATCAACATAAATGGCAAAGCCGAATATCCATGGTTCCAAGCTCATGCTCTGTATTTGGTCGGATCAAATGAGTGTAGTGTATGATGAGGTCGTAACACCCAACGAAACCATCGCAGGAGATCGCTATCGACAACAACTGATGTGTTTGAGTCCAGAATTGAAAGAAAAACGATCGGAATACGAGGAGAGACACGTCAAAGATATTTTGCGGCATGACAACGCTCGGCCCCATATTTTGCAATCGGTCAAAACCTTCTTGAAGCGCTAGCGTTGACCAACATTTTTGTGCTGGCCTACGTTGGCCCAACATACATATATTTGATTGCTGTAATCAATTAATGATTGGATTAGTATAGTCCATCCATCCCCACCCCCATTGTATGACTAATTCCCAACATGACATATTTTTAATAATTTGTTCTGCTCTAGCTCTTGGATAACTACACTTACTTGAACATTTGGGTATCGGATAACGCCATCGCCCATTGACACAGTGATTATCCTGGGATCCATACAAAATATAAGTGTGCCTACATCTGTAAAAGATCTCTCGAAATTCGCCGATAATCTCTCCATGCTTTACTATTATCGAGGTATTATACGCATGAACCGCCGAAATATTTGGATCATCAAAATTAGCTGGACATGATCGGCGATTGGGCCTGCAACAGGGTTAAGCAAAATATCAGACACAAGAATTTATCGAATTTGTGGATCTGGATATACTCGGGCGTTGTTATTCGATCTCTAATGATGGGACGAGTAACTTCATCATAAACCGGGGCTTGTGTCGTTATTGTGGACGTCAGCGGCGGATAACAGAGCTCATCATATTCGTCGGATCCATCAGCGCAGTCATTTACTCCATCGCATCTGGCACTCCCAATAACGCACGCACCATATTTGCATTTAAATAGAAACGCTGCACACACCACACGCGAACAAAGCTCCTTCGTTTCATCGGCACCATTGCTGCAGTCCCGTTTTCCGTCGCATACCTGCTCGATTCCAAGACACTCGCCCAATTGGCATTGAAACTCGTTATCGCTAGAAAAATGGCCGAGAAAGGATAAAGCATTGGCACTGTTTCTTACTCCTTCCTAAACTATGAAATTCAGATATTTACGAACAGTGTGATTCCGAGTCTTGTGGCGAATCGCAGTGTTCTTCGTCGGATCCATCAGCGCAGTGTTTTACTTTATCACATCTGGCATTACCATTAACGCACGCACCATATTTGCATTGAAATTGAAACGCTGGACACACCACATTCGAGCAAACCTCCATCGTTTCATCGGAGCCATCCCTGCAGTCCCGTTTTCCGTTGCATACCAGCTCGGGTCCAATACATTGCAACTCTCGGCATTGAAAGTTTTGTCGCCTAAAAAAATGCCCGACAAAGGAAAAAGCATTTGTGTTATTCCTTACTCTTGCCTAAAATATTGTAAGATTCAGATATTTACGAACAGTGTCTACTCTCTTCTTGCTTTTGAATACTCGATCCTGGAATTAAAAGATAAAAGGGTTAGGTCTCGAGATTTTAAGAGAAAAAAGTTATTATCACTCAGACATCCGTCGCAAATACAATAGACTTACCAAACTAGTAAATTCCGAATACAACGAAAAATGAAGTTTTACTATTTTCAATGGAGGATGTGACCCAGCAAACAGTTGCTTGAGAATTCAGCTCCTCTTTACCAGAATCACTATTCCGAAAAAGTTTTGTTCGAATGTGCGCTTTAAAATTTTGAAAACTATCACAGTAGGATGGGTCGGTCGCGACCGATTCGGTCGAAATGACCGTCACAAAATTCCACATCTTGAGTCCTCTACGTAAGTGCTTGCCAGTAATGACCAGTAAACCAAAAATATTTTCAGAGTTCGTAAAAACTTGAAGAATGCTTTACATCCTCAGGGGCTTTAATATAGAAAAAAGCTTAAATCGGGTTTTTAGAAGTGAATGTGAATTCGATATCCCATTAGACCTAAGAAATGTATTGGAATTCGTGAAAATGTGCACAAACACTCAACACCCTCTTAGGGGTTGGATATTGAAAAGCGTTTCTAGGAGTTTATATAAAGAATCCGCAGAAGTAAAATTAATGTGATAACTCGACCAGTCTTAAAGATATAACGAAATTCGTGAAAATGTGAAAAACCCCCTTTTCGCGGACATTTTCTTACTCCACTTCTGTACCCTAATAAACAGTCTGGGCGCAACTTTATTATTTTATGGGTAGAAGTCCGAAACATGTTTGATGATGAGATACGGTGTTGGGTACTATGCGACTGGCAACCTAAAAAATAACCAGGAAGCTATTTGGAACGTTATTTTTTAGGTTGCCAGTCGCATAGTACCCAACACCGTATCTTATCATCAAACACGTTTCGGACTTCTACCCATAAAATAATAAAGTTGCGCCCAGACTGTTGGCCGATTTTTTTATTTATTTACGTATGTTTTTATCAATAGAATAATTGAAAGTAGTAAAAGCGAATTCGATCACATTAAACCTAAGAGATTTTCGGAATTAGTGAAATCTTGAACAATACCCCCAGGGGGTTTAATACGCAAAAATTCTTAAATCGGGTTTTTCCCTTATAGAAGTAAACGTGAACTCCAAATCTCAATATACCTTAGGAATATATCAGAATTCGTGAATATATACACAACCACTTTACACCCCCTTAGGGGTTGCATATCGAACAATTTTGGAGATCGTTAGTAGGCGCTTATATAAATAGCCCGCAGAAGTAAAATTGCTTTGATAGCTCGACATGTCTAAAAGTTTTAACGAAATTTGTGAAAATGTGGATTCACGGACATTTTTTTTACTCAACCTCTGAACGCCAATAAAAATCTGAACTTTTTTTTTGCTTTAATTACTTTAATAGTACATCTACATATACGTACTAAGTTTCAACTTTCTAGCATAAGCCGTTTCTGAGATATAAAAAACCACCCCTCTCCCCCGTACCTTGATACCCCTATGAAAAATTTTATTTTTCTAGGATGTCTGCATAGTGGCTCTATATAATCCTAAATTTTTAGCTTTCTCTTCATTATGGTTTTCGAGAAATAAAAATCAGAATATTTTCCTTTCTACCCCCTTTCACCATCACCCCCAACACCCACATCACCAAATTTTTTTTTCCTACTAGAAGTTTACCGTCCCCAACTCCTGTAAAATTTTCAAGATCATATCTGATACGGTTTCTGAGATATAAAAATGACATTTTTTGAGAAATTGCTATCCCCCCACTTTCGTGCTCCACCTCCCCCCTCAAAAAATTTAGTTTTGGTAGACTCCTCTTGTAATCCCATATATAGTAACTAAATTTTATCTTCCTGGTGTAATTGGTTCGGAAGATATTGTAATCCGAAGTTTTTCACCCCCCACCCCCACACCCCACCACCTCTCTTAAAAATTTTAGCCTTTCTCTAATCTTGAAGTATCCCTAAGGACAACAACAAAGTTTCAATCTTCTGACATCAATGGTTCAGGAGATATCGATTTTAGAATGTTTCAATCCCGGCTTTCATGCGTTAAAGACTCATTGTTTTCCCCCCCACTTCCACACCCCTTAACCAATATCGAGCATTTTTTTGCAATTGAGTCCATTATCATAGTACTACATAAGTTCCAAGTTTCAGCTTCCTAGCATAAGTGGTTCCTGAGATCTAGAAACCAAAATTTTTCGTCTAAAACGCTCCCCTCTCCTCTCCCCTTGTAACCCCACCCTTCAAAAATATACCAGTGGTAGGGGTTCACCCAATCTACCCACCATAAAAATTTCAATTTAATATTTCAACGGGTTTGGGAGCTACGCGCCTTCAAACGATTTTGCGTATGGCGTACGGCGGACGGCGGACGGCGTACGGCGGACGGCGGACGGCGTACGGCGTACAGACGGACATTTTTTTTTTTTTGCTTTTTTGGAGTTTACTAGTCCTAAAACGTGTAAATACAAAATTTCAGGGTAGCAAACTTTTTTGAAATTTCAGGTCGATCACAATACTTTATTATTAAAAAATAATAAAGTAAAATCTGAACTTTTTCTTGCTTTAATTACTCTAGTAGCACACCTTCATATACGTATCAGATTTCAAATTTCTAGCATAAGCAGTTTCTGATATATAAAAACGACTCCCCAACCCTGTACCTTGCTATCCCTATTTGGGACACTGAGATACCGCTGTACTGGCTTCATATAGTCGTACATTTTTAGCTTTCTATTGTTTACGATTTTTAAGAAATAAAAAGCAGAACTATTTTCAATGTACCCCCTCATACCATCACCCCCTTCACCAGCAGCTCCCTGCTAGAAGTCTACTGTGCCTAACTCCTGTAAAATATCTAAGATCATATCTGGTACGGTTCTCGAGATATAAAAATTCAGTTTTTTGAAAAATTAAAAAATTTTGCATTCAATGGACTCCACTTGTAATTCTTTGTTCAGAAACCAAATTTTATTTTTTTGGTGTAATTGGTTCTGAGGATATTGTAATCCAAAGTTTTTTTTACCACACCACCACCTGTACACTCCACCACCTCCTTCAAAATTGTTATCCATTTTCCAATCTTCTAGTAGATACTATCATAGATATCAAGCAACCACAAAGTTTCGACCTTCTGCCATCAATCGTTTAGGAGATATGGATTTAAGAATGTTTTAAGCCCAGTTTTCAAGCGCTTCTAACACATTGTTTTTCAACCCACACCCACACCCCTCAACCCCTATCGACCATATTTCGTGGTTCTTTATAATTTCCAAGGTACAGCCTCCTAGCATATACGGTTCCTGAGATCTAGAAACCAAAATTTTTCGTCTAAAACGCTCGCCCCTCCTCCTCCATCGCCCTCCCCCAAAAAAAATACCACTCGTAGGCAGTGGCGGTGCTGATGGTTTTGGCGCCCAGCGCACTTGCTACATTTTGGTGCCCCAAATTTTATATTTTGTTTTCGAAAAATCAAATGATTTTTAAGATTTTGCATGATATAAATAAATAGAGGAGAAGGTGGTAAAGTGACCACTGCTGTTAATTTGGTCCCCTACTTATTTCTAATGATTCATAATAGCATTTATGGTTTGTGTTACATATCGGGCTTTCTGATATGTAACATATGGACATTATAGAACAAAACCGAAGTGCATTGCTTATTCATACGAAGGATCGTCTTGCTGGCGCAAGATATGCCAAATTTATTCCATCAACATCCGGGATTCTTTTCAAACGTGTATCTTATAAGAATCAATGGAAGAATATATCAAAAAATCTCAGGGAGCAAACCGTAGCCGCGGTCAAGACTGTGGATATGATTCAGTACTGAAAGTGGTGAAAATGAGGCTTCTTCGACTGAATACAATTCGACCAGGGAAGTCATTTCAGTTTTAACTAGAGGGCAAGATCTTTTTCACTGCATATAAATGCATTTGTGTCGATATTAAGGTATGTAGTGTATGTCTGCGCGCGAACGCACAGTTCAAGGAGTACGTACATTTTTTAAACTCCTTTGAAAATAGTCTTTCTTGAAAAATCAAAAAGTCCCGGCTCCATTCAATTCTGAAATTGATCCCCCCCCCCCCAAATTTCATCTCTCAATTCGGCATCTGATATTGAAGACACAAATTGTTAAGGATCCTTTCTTAGTGACCAAAGAAGAAAAATGTGAATTCAATTGTGATTTTTTTGGAGCACAATGAATGTTCTGGAGTAGAAGGCAATAATTATATGCGATTTCTGTCGATAAAATTTAATTTTTTAGCTATTTTCCCTATGGTTTTATGCACACATTTAATTTGGCTCTCCGGTGCTATATTACAAACACATTGTATGCAAGAATTTTTGAATTTAAATAATTTTCTAGAAACTATTCCTATTTTAAGTCTATTTTAAGTAACTAAGTTTGAAGGTTGTATCGATATAACGAAATATTTTAAAGTAGCCTTTGAAACGTATTTGATATTAGCACTTATTTTTTTTTCATATTAAAACCTAGCAAGAAAAATATCACAATTTCTTTGGTCGTTCAACAGTGCTCCCCACTCGTGAAAATTCTAAATATTTCAATTTTCTCGATAACATTAGAACAAATGTACCCGTAATGTCGTTTAATTATTAGATAACACTTCTTAATTGCATTGGTATAGTGATGATCACGTCATGCGAGTTTAATTCCCTATATATTTAAAAAACATACTTAGAGAAAATTAAAAAGCCCATCAGAATTGATATGAAAAATAGTTTGCATAAAGAACTGAAGCACTGGCACCGCCCATACGCCTGGGGCCTCTGAGTCTGTGGTTCCAATTCATTCATATGGCGCACTTTTATAAACTGCGCCAGATACCATGAATAAATATGCACTCAGCGGAATACAACGCATACCGTCGCGCATAAAAACGTTGAACGTTCACTGTACCATGCGTGTTGCATGTCGAACCATGGTGCGGATTAAATGTTTACGCCAAAGAGTAAGTCAATAGATTCGCACATGTATGATCGAACAATGCGATGTAGACGTGTCGGATCAGTGTTGGAAAATGATGCTGGTCATACAAAATTGTGTAAACTGGTTGGAAGAGGGTGATATGAACATATATATTTATATGAAAAGATCAAACCGCAACCGTATATTTAGGGGAATGAAACAAATGTTTGGGTGTACGACGTGTTGTTAAATTGTATTTGGATGGATAGGTATATGTAGGTAGGATGCCATGTTTTAGATTTGCAAAATTTACAATCAGTGAATTTAGTGATAATTGCAGGATTGTACATGACCGAACAATTGTGTAGGTAGGTGGAAAAGTAGGTGTGGCTCCCTAAACATTTGGCGCCCGGCGCAGTTGCTCCACTTGCTCCTATGGAAGCTCCGCCCTTGCTAGTAGGGGTTCACCCAATATACCACCATACAAATTTGAACTTAATATTTCAACGGGTTTGTGAGCTTCGCGCCTTCAAACGCTTTTGAGTACGGTGGAAGGCGTCCACGGCGGACGTACGGCTATTTTTTTTTTTGCTTTTTGGGGTTTACTAGTTCTACATGAAACTACAAAATTTCATAGTAGAACATTTTTTGGAATTTTGAAATTTAAAAAAAAAATTCTACAATTTTTTTGAATTTTGAAATTTCAAAAAAATTTGCAATACTTTTTTTTAATTTTGAAATTTTAAAAAAATTTTGCTACCCTAAAATTTTGTATTTTCACGTTTTCGGACTAGTAAATCTCAAAAAAGCCCTAATAAAGTAAAATCTAGATTTTGGATTGGCGTACGGAAATTGCTCAATAATTTGGTGCATGTCATTGTTTACTTTGATATGTTAAAATTTAAATACCCCGAACAGAAGTACTGTATACAGTCCACTTGACATCCATTGGACTCTCTTACATGATTAAAAGAACGGATAATATACCTATCTGTCTGAGGCTCTTTCAGACGGAGCTTTTGGTACACAAACTACCTTAACTTCCATCCAAATTTTTGAAATGTTGATTAGATGATGCAGACAGCCTTTCTAGACAATTTTCAGTCATGAAAGTATTTTACAAAGACTCTTATCGCCTTGCCAAAAGGAACTTGAACTTTGATAATTTGAACAAAGTGGTTAATTTTTTCTGATTAACGGTTATTCCAATCTGGAAGATATAATTTAATCGCGGACTGCCATAGATTGAAATGATATTATTGCCGAAATTCAAATTCACCCGTTTTTCGGATCGGACCAGACTGGATCTAGCCTAGCTAAAAGTTTATTAACTCAAAAAACTTTTTTCGAAATGAAAAAGGCCGATTCTCTGCAAATGACCCAGAGTGTATTCGAGTGTATGTACACATATTATTGCCAAGATCAGTACATTTCAATCGTTTTGTTCTCAATTCACAACGTATGTGATCGGATGTTAGAGAACGTGTTTGTATCTCGGAATCTTGGAAAATCTACTAACTTCTACTGACAACAACAAAAAACAAGCCTTTGCATTATCAGCTACACCTAATCAATTCATATAAGTTTTTCTTGCCTATCGGAATTCTTGTTTTCTAATTCTTACGAGTACATTTCACATTCATATCAAAATCATTTTCTTTTTGAAACTTATTGTTTTTAAATTTGACTTACCTGTTACAGCAATAAAAAAAATATAAAAGCAGCAAAAATACAATTTAAAATTTGTCAATGACTCGCTCATAGTGGACTTCCGTATGAGCACATGAATCGTGACGGACTCGATTCTGTTGTAAAATTACAAACGGATCACTGCGAAAAGAAGCACTTCAGGAGGATTTCTTTAAACCGCAATTGCACTCAAGAACAACCGAAAACTTTAATGGAACTAATCGCGGGATTATGCATGCCAGCAACGGGGTCTTCACACGGAGGCTGTAGGCTATCGCGATTAGACTTAATCTTTCCGAATGAGTGGATATGCCTGTGAATGCTGTGGAATTGAAAGTTTTAAAACGCATCTCATAGCGTAATTAATGTTTATTAATTTTATTGCTTACATAGTTGGCGTCAGCCAAGCTTGGCCGAGTGTTTCGAATAACAGGTTTACAATCGATTTTTATACTCTAGATGAAATCATATAGAGTATTATAAGTTTAATCCAGCCGAAAAGTTTGTAACGCATAGAACCAAGCCTCGGACGAAAAAAAGTTATATATTATTTTTTGTTTATTTGTGCCCAAAAACCTCAAATCCGCTTGACGTCCGTCCGTCCGTCCGTCCGTCCGTCCGTCCGTCCGTCCGTCCGTCCGTCCGTCCGTCCGTCCGTCCGTCCGTCTGTCCGTGAACACGATAACTCAAGAACGCCTTCACCTAGGATCTTGAAATTTTGAATCTGGATGTTTGGTTGAATTTGTAAGGCTAAGTTCGTTAACGGGCAAAATCGTCCTACTCCTTCGGGTAGCTGCCATACAAAATGTCCTTAAAACACGTGTTCAAGAATATTTACCAATAACTTCGGAACGCCTAAAGTTACGACTTTGAAATTTTGTATGTGTTACTTTTTTAATAGTTGGAGCTAAATGTATGAATATCAAGAAAATCCTGTTAGTCCTTCGTGTAGCTGCCATACAAATATCCTGTCAAAATGTCTTCACTTAATTTACGAAACTCACTATAACTCAAGTAATCTTTTAGGTACGAAATCGAAATTTTGTACAAATTAGTTTTTAGTAAAACCAAAGTTCCAGTTTACTAGTCAGCGAAATCCTTTCACTCCTTCTGGTAGCTGCCATACAAAATATCCTTAAAACAGGTGTTCAAGAATATTGGTTGATAACTTCAGAAGGGTTTAAGCTACGACATTGAAATTTTGTATGTATTATTTTTTCAATAGTTAGAGCTAAATATATAATTATGAAGAAAATCCTGTTAGTCCTTCGTGTAGCTGCCATACAAATATCCTGTCAAAATGTATTCACTTAATTTACGAAACTCACTATAACTCAAGTAATCTTTTAGCTACGAATTCGGAATTTTGTCCAAATTAGTTTTTAATAAAAACAAAGCTTGAGTTTACTTGTCAGCGAAATCCTTTTACTCCTTCTGGTAGCTGCCATACAAAATGTCCTTAAAATACGTGTTCAAGAATATTGGCCGATAACTTCAGAAGGGTTTAAGCTACGTCTTTGAAATTTTGTATGTGTTATTTTTCCAATAGTTGGAGCTAAATGTATGATTATGAAGAAAATCCTATTGGTCCTTCGTGTAGCTGCCATACAAATATCCTGTAAAAATGCCTTCACTTAATTTACGGAACTTACTATAACTCAAGTAATCTTTTAGCTATGAATTGGAAATTTTGTACAAATTAGTTTTGAGTAAAAACAAAGTTTGAGTTTACTAATCAGCGAAATCCTTTTACTCCTTCTGGTAGCTGCCATACAAAATGTCCCTAAGGAACGTGTTCAACAATATTTTCGATAACTTTTGAACGCTTTAAGCTACGATTTTGAAATTTTGTACACGTTCATTTTTGAATGCTTCCAAGGAAAAGGATAAATATGTAAGAAATCGAGTGAGTCCTTCCTGCACCTCCCATGTGAAAGTCCTTCAAAAAGGACATTTTTGTTCAATGACTTACCCAGTTTAAGATATGAAATTAAACACTGAATATTGTCTTTTAGGTTTGAGTAGCAATCTAATGGCAGTCCTTAATAAAGGACATACAACATGCACACACGTAATTCTACTTTATCCCCAACTACAATATAAATCGGAGTTCAGTATTCATCTAGAGTATTATACGATTGGCTTGTTTTTCCAATAGTTGGAGCTAAATGTATGATTATGAAGAAAATCCTATTAGTCCTTCGTGTAGCTGCCATACAAATATCCTGTCAAAATGCATTCACTTAATTTACGGAACTTACTCTAACTCAAGTAATCTTTTAGCTATGAATTGGAAATTTTGTACAAATTAGTTTTGAGTAAAACCAAAGTTCGAGTTTACTAATCAGCGAAATCCTTTTACTCCTTCTGGTAGCTGCCATACAAAATGTCCTTAAGGCACGTGTTCAACAATATTTTCGATAACTTTTGAACGCTTTAAGCTACGATTTTGAAATTTTGTACACGTTCATTTTTAACTAATTCCAAGGAAAAGGATAAATATGTAAGAAATCGAGTGAGTCCTTCCTGCACCTCCCATGTGAAAGTCCTTCAAAAAGGACATTTTTGTTCGATGACTTACCCAGTTTAAGATATGAAATTAAACACTGAATATTGTCTTTTAGGTTTGAGTAGCAATCTAATGGCAGTCCTTAATAAAGGATATACAACATTCACACACGTAATTCTACTTTATCCCCAACTACAATATAAATCGGAGTTCAGTATTCATCTAGAGTATTATACGATTGGCTTGCAGCCGATCGTGACTGCAGTATGTTTACTTTATTATTTTAATATAATACGGTATTGTGTATAGAATTACTAGTGAAGCTTTTGAGGGGGGAGTAAAAATAATTTTTATTTCAGAACTACCGTGACAGGTATGGTCTTACAAATTCTGGAGGAGTTAAGCCCCCTAAATTTTTCCGTATGGTGTTGCAGGGGATGATGTTGGGAGGGGGTGGAATGGGATCATTTATTTTATTTCCATCGTAGAGACTTCAAAGAACAATAAACTTTTTGAAATGGTTAGCAAGGTAAGGAGGTGGCGATGGTTTATTGTATCACAGGAAGGGCTTATGCTAAAAAGTTGAAACTTATTACGTATATTTAGATATACTACAGACGAAATTAAAGACAGGAAAACGTTCAGATTTGCATTGGCGTACGGAAGTGAGACAAACAAATTTTCGGTGAAATGGTTTTTTTCTACATTTTCACGAATTTCGTCATATCTTTAAAGTGTGTTGAGGTATCAAATTAATTTTACTTTTGAAAAATAATCGCCTAGAAACACTTTTCCAAACATTTTGATACTCAATCCCGAAGGCGGTTTAAGGTTGTTGGGTACATTTTTCATGAATTCTGACATATTTTTTAGGTCTATTGGGATATCGAATTTCCTTTCAGTTCTATAGCCCAACTAAACCCAATTTCAGCATTTTTTCCCATATTCAGGTCTAATGAGTCATCGGATTCGTTTCTACTTCTATTGGCTTTATATATGTATAATGATCTGAAAACTTATTTCAGGATTTCGCGGTATTCAACCCCTAAAAGGGTGTAAAATAATTTGGTGCATTTTTACGAAATCCGACATGTCTCTTAGGTTTTATGAGATATCGAATTGTTGTTTTACTTTAACGAGCTTTCTTTATATCGACTTAAAATCGGTTTCAAAATTTTTATTTTGTTTTTATTCTTATTTCTTCTGGTAATTGAAAAAAAAGTAAAAGCTGTAGATAAAAACTTAAACTAATTTAAAACTATCTTAAATACAACCAACTTGCGCTATTTAGACAGCTTTTGGAACTACTCTAAATTTTTAATAAGACTGAACAGTTCTGTAACCAGGGGGTTTTCTGATTTAAAACATCTTTCGCGAAAATTGACCTTTGCTTTTTCCGATAGGTGTGAAATCGTACGAACTTTAGCTAAATCATGGAGATGTCGTGTTGAAAAATAAGACGGTTTGCTTAGAATTATTTTTAAGCATTTATTCTGCAATAGTTGTAATTTTTATTTGAGCTCGAGCACACTGGTTCCAAATTAGGCACCATATATGGATAATAGGCTGTAAGACTGTTTTGAAGATTAAAAGTTTATTTTTCTGGATACAAAGCATTAATGCTCTTTGAGATTTCATAACTGACTTGTTCTGCATGGTCACGGAAAGTTAATTTTGTATATATTTTTTACAGAATCAGTTTCCCAAAACTATTTAATTCTGGATTTGATGAATTACGATTTGCGCGTTTCTTGGTAAAAAATATAATTTGACTTTTAGAGGGTTTTTTTTTTTTTGATTTTCCATTTAATATATAAACTTTGTACTAAATCTAACTGGGATTTCAAATTTTAAATTATCAACGTGGCATCGTTTGAACTTGAATATATGGCGCTATCGTCAGCCAACCTACCAAGTTCACAATCAGGATGTTTTGGAATATAACCGATATAAATGTTATGCAGAACGGGGCTAAAACAGCCGCCTTGAGGGACACCCGCTAGAATTGAAAGGAAATCCAGAAAGACAGATTTTAATTTAACCCTGAATTTTCTATGTTAGAGAAATTAGGCAATTATTTCGTCGATAAAATTTGGAAGAGAGAGGCCCACCAATTTGAAGAGTGAATCAAACGCCTTTTCTATGACCAGCGCATTCAGATGTTAGATTCTTTGCAAACTAATGACTTTCTTTATTGAATTGGTGACTCTGAAGAGTTGATGATGTGTAGAAAGATATTTAGTTTGGGCTTACACCACGCCCAAACTAAATATCCGGAATGACTAATTTCTTTCCAATCGCAATTTTCATTCTCTCAAGAATAACTTTTTCAAGTATTAGGTTGCTGCAGATGAAATGTCGTTTTTATACTCTAGATGAAATCATATAGAGTATTATAAGTTTAATCCAGCCCAAAAGTTTGTAATGCATAGAACCAAGCCTCGGACTTAAAAAAGATATATATTATTTTTTGTTTATTTGTGGCCAAAAACCTCAAATCCGCTTGACGTTCGTCCGTCCGTCCGTCTATCCGTGAACACGATAACTCAAGAACGCCTTCACCTAGGATCTTGATATTTTGAATCTGGATGTTTGGTTGAATTTGTAAGTTCGTCCTACTCCTTCGGGTAGCTGTCATACAAAATGTCCTTAAAACACGTGTTCAAGAATATTGGTCGATAACTTCAGAAGGGTTTAAGCTACGACATTGAAATTTTGTATGTGTTATTTTTTCAATAGTTGGAGCTAAATATATGATTATAAAGAAAACCCTGTTAGTCCTTCATTGAGCTGCCATACAAATATCCTGTCAAAATGTATTCACTTAATTTACGAAACTCACTATAACTCAAGTAATATTTTAGCTACGAATTCAAAATTTTGCACAAATTAATTTTTAGTGAAAAGGAAGTTCGACTTTACTAGTCAGCGAAATCCAAAATGTCCTTAAAACACGTCTTTAAGAATATTGGCCGATAACTTCAGAAGGGTTTAAGCTACGTCTTTGAAATTTTGCATGTGTTATTTTTCCAATAGTTGGAGCTAAATGTATGATTATGAAGAAAATCCTATTAGTCCTTCGTGTAGCTGCCATACAAATACCCTGTCAAAACGTCTTGACTTAATTTACGGAACTTACTATAACTCAAGTAATCTTTTATCTATGAATTGGAAATTTTCTACAAATTAGTTTTGAGACTTCTGGTAGCTGCCATACAAAATGTCCTTAAGACACGTGTTCAACAATATTTTTCGATAACTTTTGAACGCTTCAAGCTACGAATTTGAAATTTT
The DNA here is from genome assembly GCA_951812415.1 of Beris morrisii. Lineage (NCBI taxonomy): Eukaryota > Metazoa > Arthropoda > Insecta > Diptera > Stratiomyidae > Beris > Beris morrisii. The sequence continues at coordinate 111,354,864 of OX638312.1, read as the reverse complement.
GTACACGTTCATTTTTGAATGGTTCCAAGGAAAAGGATAAATATGTAAGAAATCGAGTAAGTCCTTTCTGCACCTCCCATGTGAAAGTCCTTCAAAAAGGAAATTTTTTTCGATGACTTACCCAGTTCAAGATATGAAATTAAACACTGAATATTGTCTTTTAGTTTTGGGTAGCAATCTAATGGCAGTCCTTAATAAAGGACATACAACATGCACACACGTAATTCTACTTTATCCCCAACTACAATATATATTGGAGTTCAGTATTCATCTAGAGTATTATACGATTGGCTTGCAGCCGATCGTGACTGCAGTATGTTTCTCTATGAAGTGAGACACTTTTGCGGGGGTGCTGACTGGTTGGGTCCTACTGTTGGGGTGTCTGACCATTGTTTTTTTGTTTCTCGTTGTAAAAACTACCCCGTGGTAAATTTTCAGCTTTCTTAAAACTCTTTCATGACAATTGTATTGTTTATGTTTATGTTTATTTATATACATATATAGTACTACAAGATTGTACATCTTATATAATAGTACAACTAAAATCAAAATAGAATCCAATAAATCCAAAAAGTAATAATAACACTATAAGAACAATCAAAGCAAGAAGAAAAAAGAAAAGATAGTTAAAGAGCAAGAGATAACAGTAATGAAAAAATTACATTGTATGAGAAAGAGAAAAAAATAAAAATAAAATAAAAATAAAAAGAAATTGATAAACTGGATGATATAATACAGAGTCGAAACAAATATAATTAATTATTTAAAATAGAACTGCATAATAGATTCTTGAAAGCACTAGAACTGCCTGCGCGCTGAACACTGACAGGAAGATTATTCCAAAACCTAATCGACTGAACAAGGAAGGAGCTCTCTCCAACTGACCTCAAATATCGTGGTGCAAGAAGCCTTTGATGTCGCTTCGAGTTTAACGGTACTAAGCTTTCTCTTAAATAAGATGGTTCACCTGTAACAAGAATGTTATGCAACACCAACAAGATTTTCCGTTTCAAATAAATTGAGAGGGAGCAACCCAGCAATTCATTCCTGTAAGGAGAAATATGATCGTAGCGTCTCAAGCGGAATACAAAACGTAAGCAATCATTGAAGGCAATATCTAGTTTTCGTTGGCAGTTGGAATCGCAATTGGGAAAAATAACACTGTCATATGTAAAGAAAGGAATTATGAGTGAACGTTCCAGCTTTAACCTAATTTTCCATGGTAGGATACTGGCGAAAATCCAGAGCCTACGTAAACCACCATAAACCTTCCTCAATATGGTGGATACATGGGAACAACAACTCATAGAGCTATTAAGGGATACACCTAGGTTTTTGACAATGGAGTTAAAAGGCAGCAATGATTCATTCAAGATAACCCTTGGAAGGCACTCCTCAAGAAGGCTACAATCTTGGTAAAAGACAATGCACTGTGACTTGAGCTCATTAAGTTTTAAATTATTCCGAACAGACCAATTGAAAACTCGCTCCAAGTCGTCATTGATACGACTCGCGCAATCCTCAACATCCAATTGGACGACTTAAGTAAAGTTGGACATCATCTGCATATAAGTGCACACTAGAATCGACAAGTACCTCAGGCAAGTCATTAATATAAAGAGTAAAAAGTAGTGGACCTAATATTGATCCCTGAGGCACACCTCGAACAATTGGAAGGGATGATGATAGGACATCATCCAACCGAACTTGCTGCCGCCTATCACGGAGGAAACTATGGAGTAGCGAAACTGAGCCTAGATCAAAGTTGAAGGTCGATGATAACTTATGCAGTAGTTTTTTGTGGTCCACTGAATCAAAAGCTTTGGAAAAATCTAATAAGACGAGGTAGGTGATCATATCTGAATCCAAGGCCTTTCTTACATCGGAAGTGACTTTCAATAATGCTGACTCACAGCTATGATGCGGACGGAAACCAGACTGCCAGCAGGATATTAATTTTGCGTTATGTAAGTAATCCTGCATTTGCATTGTCATAACTCTCTCTAGTACTTTTGATAGAAAACAAAGAATACTAATAGGACGGTAGTCACTAACAGTTGACGGACAGTTGGTCTTCGCAATTGGCAGCACCGTTGCAACTTTCCACGCAGAAGGGAAAATACTCATAGATAAGCATGAATTCAAAATGTGTAAAACATAGTTACTTATGCATGGGAATATGGCTTTTATAAATTTAGGATGTAAGTCGTCAGGTCCCATGGCATACGATTTAATGGAGTTAACAGCTGAAAATAACTCGGTTAAACTTATGCATCGGAAATTAAATCGTGTTTCTGACGTAACACCACTTTCAATGGTACTTTCGAAAGAGGCCTGAGGAGGAACTTGTGAAGAAATGGGACAAGAGTTAACGAAGTGTTGGTTTAGTTCATCAGAATCTAAAGTACAATTTGCTGACTCTTTTCCACATACACCTGCGTTTTTAAGGTTGCTCCAAATACGTTTCGAGGGTAACTTAGAGTCAAATTTGAGACCGAAAAAATGGCGCTTGGCTTTCTTTATGGCACTTGTAGCAGCATTACGCGCAAGTTTGTACAAGCATTTCGTATATTCAGTTTGATTGTTGCGCACATAGTAACAGAAACCACGAGCACGCGATTTTTGCGACAACTTTGCGTTGGTTCTGACTAGGTGAGTCCTACTGTTGGGGTGTCTGGCCATTGTTTTTTTGTTTCTCATTGTAAAAACTACCCTGTGGTAAATTTTCAGCTTTCTTAGAACTCTTTTATGACACATGTATTGATTGTCGCGCACATAGTAACAGAAATCGCGCTCGCATGACATTTATACTTTCGGCGACTGCTGACTGGCCCCGTTCTAACCAAATGAAGTCTGACTGTTATTTTCATAAATTATATATAATAGATATTTACTGAACCAAATTTCAGCTTTCCTAAAACTCTTGCGAGGACCCGATTTTTTTGACATGTTTGCGGGTGGGCTGACTGGGTGGGTCCCACTGTTGGGGTGTCTGACCTTTGTTTTTCAGTTTTTCATTGTAAAAACTATGTCCTGGCAAATTTTCAGCTTTCCTAAAACTCTTTCATTTTTTGAATTTTTTGACATCTTTGACAGCTCACCAGAGCAAGGTGTCCCCACGTCAGACCTGCTGACTCTAGTATATTCACATACACCCTAAATGTAACCAAATACTAAAATATTAGCTTTCCTAAAACTCTTGCGATTTTTTGTCGCGAGCTCTTGGTCTATTAGGATGAGCTCGCTGACTGGATCAGGGCGTTCACAGAGGCGAATCGCGGAGGAGTTGCCAAGGTAGAATAGTGATTCGACATTGCCATATATAAGTATTGAATAAAGCTGTTTGTTTTATTAAGTTAATACAAATATTTTGTTCCTTTTTTTTTGTGGTGTTTAAAGTATTGCATGTGATTTTTAGATTATTATATTAGTAGCTATGGGTTTTAACTTATTTCGGCCTGTTTCTTATTTCGTAGTCAGTTATCACGTTCTTATAATGTTGAACATTTGTAAGCCCTGTCAATTGATCGCTGGTGCATTCTCTGCTCAAGCTAATGCTAAGAACGCCCAAGAGATAGTGCGTTGGTGATCCTCCATCATTGTTCGCAACAACATATCCACCGCCGGAGTCTCCTACACAAATCCCATATGTCGGATCCACAGCTTCGTCTTTAGGATGTCCAGCACAGAATTTTTCAGCCGCGAGTAAAGTTTTGAGGGCCGAAATATTTCCCTGACAATCCTTCTTACTGTACGTCACTAGATGAAAGATTTTTAACTCGTTGCTGAGACTATTGTCTTGGGAAAGTGTTCCCCAAGCAGCTATGTGTCCTCTAGTTCCCGGCTGTACATCTTGTTCGGCAGACTGGAGCCACTTTATGCAGATAGGTTGGATGTTATATTTGTATTTGATGAAATCGCTCAAAATTAAAATTGCGATATCATTTTGATACGAACCGATGGCTCCACTGAAACTAGAAATATAAAAAAAATCTAGTAATTTCAATGATTCTATGCGTAAACAATGCTTTGGCAATAGTGCAGGCTGAAGTTGGAAAAATTGGGAATAATGAGGGGTGGGGGGACTGTCAATATCCAATACTAAAGAGGAGATAATATCACTTACAAATTCCTCGATTTTCCGATTTTCGAAATTATGAAAGCTATTTAAAACTAGGTTAAATCTAAGAATTCTCGACATTTGTCACTTTGAACTACTGGAATAAAATTAACAACTTGACTTGACAACTTGCCGAATTCTTAATGTCAGTACTTCATCAGCACTCAGAATTGAAGCTGTGTACATACAAGTTAAATGTTTACCAGCAAAACATTCAGAGAAATACCGTTTCGGGTAGGAAATGTTGCCTTAAGATTTATGTGGTCCCGAGTAGACAGAAAGAATTAATTAATTTTCACACGAACGGTAGAAGTACAAGGAAATATTAATTAGGAAAAAATTGTTTTAAATAAGTACCAGCTTTATTATATTAATAGTGATCACAAAATTGCTTATATACAGTACTAAACGTAAGTACAGGTGGAGGCATTCGTTGTCAAGTCATTTTCTGAATATTGAACTTAGTCAGTACTGAACATTTTTCTGTGCAGCTCTGTATGTTCGAACTATGCTGGTATACCAAAGTGCTATGCTGCGATTAAAGAATGGGTGCACTTTCCAGTCACCTTTTAGTACTGCAATTGTTGAAAGAGCTGATTAACATTATGTACATATCATAATCAGGATAGCAATAATAGGTGTGTTTTTTGGACCATTTATCCAGACCAGAGTAGGTTAGAAAATTTATATACAACATAACAACAACATTGCTGTTTTTTATAACTCCATAGATAGTACGCTAGATTAGAGAATTTATCGCGAATAGCTGCGCTAGTAAGGTTACTGTGGCAGCTATTCCTGTTAAAATCTATATTCTAGCCTGCTATCTACAGGGAAAACCAATAAAAAATAACAAAAACAGCTAAATTCATGGTGTTTTCAATGTAAATTTTAATCACTATTCTGATCTGGATAGATGAGCAAAAAACATACCTAATATAACGAACTCTGCTGCACCGCAACTCTAACCTCATTCTAAACTTCCAAAAAAATTTTACAATTGCGACCAGACTATTGCCAGATTTTGTTTTATTAGTTTTACCAACCTTTTGGGAATGTGAATTTCCGATATGTTGAAAAATTGTGTACTTCGTGATTCAATACTGTCATAGCTGCGATATAATTTTCCTACTCCAACTTGATATAAGTCAATACTTTTAATTTCCTCATGCCTTTCGTCCCAAAAACAATGCGCCACTAAGAAAAGTTGCATAGAACAAAGAACATCAATATAAATACATATTAACAATTTTATAAATATCCTGATCAGAAAAGGGAATTATTTTACCAAATTAATTTAAATTGTATTTATTTTATATATTATTTAATATAACCTAAATGCTAGTAAGGAGCAAAAACAAGTAATTTAAATGGTTTACGGCTAACCTCACTAGAAGACTTATTGTACTGCTATCAGTGCTGTCGTTTTCCAGTTTTTTAGGGTAGCAAAATTTACATGTTTTGAGTAGTATTTGGATGGCGAAGGGTAGCAGCGGTCAAACCTTTTGAAATACATAAACACATACAACTCTTTGTTTATACTATTAGTTTTTTATGTTTTGTAATTAAATTATTATAAAAACAGACTCAGTTTCGTTACAACTAAACAAAATAAAATGAAAACAAAATAAAATGAAAAATGTGATTAAATCAGAAAAAACAGTATTTCTCTTTATACTTATAAAAATATCTTATATATCTACAAAATCTTTCATAAAAAAAATTTAAATTAAAAAAATTCCAGTTGTATTCAAAACAGGATCAGTTCTATTGTTACTTACTAAACATAAAAATAAATCAAACAAAACTATTCATACTCCATCTAGTTAAGGCGTAAAAATATTAGACTTCTCATTTTACATAAATTATAATTACCTAAGAAAGCTAAAAATGCGTTAAATTATCGAATATTCAATAGAAATGTATTACTTTTTGTCCCAACTGCATAAATAAATATAAATATAACGATGTACAATAATTCAATTCAATTCATTAAGGGGGGCGATACATGTAAAATTTTCAAAAATTCGAGTTTCTTTTTTTTGTATAAATAGTTAAATTAACATCTAAAAAATATGTTTGTAAAGTTTTAGAATGAAATTCGTATTATTTATCGATTAAAAACTCATTTAAGTGCTTCGCCTCAACTTGACGCTCGAGCGCTATTAAGTCCGTACTGGAGCACTCGACTCTCGCTACCTGCTTCTCGGATGTATGACCTTGGGGCCTTTTGTATTGAAGACCCGGGTAAGCATGTCAAGAAGAGCTGAGAAGAAAAAACGAGTACTATGAAGATACTGAAGGACTTCTGTATGGGCATCATAGAGTTTCTGTGTGTCAAAACTTTAAACGCGTTTTTCTCGAGACGACTTTTTTTAAATTGGCGTACAAGATAACTCAAAAAGTTCTTAACCGATTCTTATGAAACTTGGCACACGTTTTCTCTATAGTATAAGCTTCTAGTTGAACCTCAAAAATGCCAAAAAAAATTTAGCGTTTTTGACCGAAAAACTGTCGACAAAAAGAGTCAAAAGTCGTACTTTTTTTTATGAGGCGTGCTAATTCACGATTTTTTGGTTTTTTTTTTTTTCTTGGTTCAACTAGAAGATACATGTTTAATAAACACACTCCAACCCATTTTTTTGATTTCAGATTGCTGTAACTGATGCTAAAAATCCCGCCGATTGATGCCTTTCGCCGCGAGGGTCTCAGGAGATTGGTTACTACGGCGGCCATTTTGAAAAAAAAAAATTAAATAAAATCAGATTATTGTATTTTAATATGTAATGAATAAACATGATCACTTTCAAAACGATTCATTTATTCCTTCTATTTTAAATAAGCCTCTGAAAAACGGTCTAAATTCAGGCGTTTACATGTATCGCCCCCCTTAAGTTCAAAACAAAAAAAAAATCTGCCAACAGTCTGGGCGCAACTTTATTATTTTTCGGGTAGAAGTTCGGAACGCGTTAAAGATTGATGCGGTGTAGGTTACTATGTGACTGAAAACCTAAAAAAATGGGTAGAATGGGATCGCACTAGAATACTTACGCCGCTGCCACATATAAAATATGAATTACATAATTGGGTCATACTCCGGGACGCAGTTTAAGTAGTAATATTATACTACGTAGTTATTACGTGATCAGGAGGTTTTTCGTGATTTGGTTTTGGGCCATTACATGAAATCGGAAATGCGCTTGTAGGCGATTATATAAATAGTCTGTAGAAGTGAAAACCAATCTAATATCTCATCAATCCTAAGAATATGTTGAATATCTAAAAATCCTGAAATTAACTTTTTGATGATTATATAGGAAGCCATAAGAAGTAAAAATGAATTCAATATCTCATTAGAACTAAGAAATATGTGGAAATTTGTGAAAATATATGCAACCCCCTTGAACCCACTTTGGGGTTGAATATCCAAAAATCCTGAAATGAGTTTTTAGATATATATAAAGAAAGACCGAGGAAGTGAAAACCAATCCGATGTCTTATCTCTCCTAAGAGATATGACGGAATTCGTGAAAACGTGTTCAACCCGTTTATACCCTCTTAGGGGTTGAAAAAAGAAAACATTTGAAAACAAGTTTTAGGGTATTATTAAACAAGTCCGTGGAAGTAAAAAGTTATTCGATATCTAATCAGACCTGAGGGATATGGCTGAGTTCGTGAAAATGTATACAACCCCTTTACACCATCGTGGGGGTCGAATTTCAAAAAATCCTGAAAACACTTTCTAGGTATTTATATGAAAAAGCCGTAGAATAAAAATGAATTCAATATTTGGAAAGACCTAATAGATATGATGAAAATCGTAAAAATATATGTATTTCATTTTCACTAATCATTTTTTTCGCTCCCCCTCTGTATGCCAATGGATATTTGAATTTTTTTTCAATCTAAATAACTTTTCTAGTTGACTTACATATACATATCGAGTTTCAACTTTCTAGCATAAGCCGTTCTATAGTTAGGAAAAACACCCCCCACCCCCGTACCATACTACCCCTATAAAATATTATATTTTTTCAACATGCTGCTACTATAGTTCTATCCAAATACCAAGTTTCAGCTTTTTATCTTTATAGGTTCTCGAGATATAAAAATCTAAACTTTTTCCTTTTCACCCTCCTCCACCCTCACCCCTTACCCGCTCACCTCTAAAATTTTTTTTGCTGCTAGGTGTTTATTTGGCCTACTTCCGGTAAAAATTCTAAGCATCTATCATATACCGTTCTTGAGATATTAGACGTGATTTTTTAGAAAAATTCTTATCCCCTCCACTTCCATACTCAACCGCCCTCTTAAAAAAATTTTACTTTCAGCAAACTTTATTTGTCAACCTTAATACAGAAACCAAATTTTATTTTTCTAGTGTAATTGGTTCGTGAGATATCGTAATCTAAAGTTTTTCACCCCCCACCTCCGTACGCCACTTCTCCCACTCAAAAATTTGTTTCCGATCTATTCTCCTAGTATGTCCACAGATGTCCATTAAGTTTTAATTTCGTGACATTAACCAATTAGGAGATATCGATTTTAGAATGTCTCGATCTCGGCTATCGAGCGTTTCGGACGCATTATTATTCCCCCCACTCCCACCTCCTTTACCCATATCCTCCCTTTTTTTGTAAATGGGCCCACTATCGATGCTTTATATAAATTCCAAGTTTCAGCCTCCTAGCCTATGCGGTTACCGAGATCTAGAAACCAAAATTTTCCGTCCAAAACGCTTCCCCCACCTCGCCCCTCACACCCCCACCACTCAAAAGTTGGGCACTTGAAGGGGTATGCTCAGTCTATCAACAAAAAAAAATTCAACTTAATAACTCAAAGGGTTTGAGAGCTATAAGCTTTCAAACGTTTAGCGTACGGCGGACGGCGTACGACGTACGGCGTACGGCGTACGGCGTACGGCGCACAGACGGACTGAACATTTTTTTTGCTTTTTTGGTGTCTATTAGTCATGAAACGTGGAAAAAAAAATTTTCAGGGTAGCAAATTTTTTTTTTTTAAAAATCGATAACAATACTTTATTATTAAAATAAAAAAATCTGCCAATGGTCTGGGCGAAACTTTATTATTTTTCGGGTCAAAGTTCGGGAGCGGTCAAAGTCGGAATGTATCATGAGTTGCTTCGAAATTATTAGATTTCTTGAAAAATTATTTTTGTTCTTAATATAACAATATTTAAAATAGAGATTTTTAGCCGATTAAACATTGAAAAAGTCCGTGTAGACTATTCGAATTTCAGTACATTATGTACACTAAAAGCCAATAGAAGCAAAAACGAATTTGTTGCCTTATCAGAATTAAGAGGTATGACGAATTGTTAAAACGTATATAAACCCATTACTTCCACTTGGGGTTTGAATTTCGATAAAATTGTGAAACAGGATTTTAAACGATTTCATAAGAAGCAACTTGATATCTCATGAGACAAGACGGATTTTGAAAAATTTGTGAAAACGTAAGCAAACCCTTCACACCTAATTGGTTTTGGAAATTCGAAAAATCGTGAATTGGTTGGCCGTAATAATCAATTTTATATCTCATCAGAACTAAGGGATGGCAAAAATTGTGAAAACATATACAAACCCTTGGGGGTTGAATATCGAAAAATTGAGAAATGGGTTTGTAGGCGATTATATAAAAAGTCTGTGGAAATGAAAAGCGATCTAATATCTCATCGAACCTAAGAAATATGTCGAAACTTTGAAAAGCATACAACCCCCTTACACCCATTAGGATTGAATATCTAAAATACTGAAATTGATTTTTTGTCTTTTTTATATAGGAAAGATATGCAACCTCCTTCCACCCACTTGGGGGTTGAATATCCAAAAATCCTGAAAGGAATTAATAAATATATATGAAGACAGCACGAGAAAGTAGGAACCAATTCAATTTCTTATTACTTCTAAAAAAAATGACGGAACTCGTGAAAACGTGTTCAACCCGTTTATACCCTCTTAGGGGCTGAAAAAGGAAAAAACTTAAAAACGAGTTTTAGGCGATTATTACGCAAGCACGTGAAAGTGAAAAGATATTCGATATCTGATAAGACCTGGGGATATAGCAGAATTCGTGAAAAAGTTTACAACCCCCTTTGCATCCCCTTAGGGGTCTAATTTTAAAAAATTCTGAAAACACTTTCTAGGTATTTATATGAAGAAACCGTAGAATAAAAATTAATTCAATATTTGGGAAGACCTAATAGATATGACGAAAACCGTGAAAATATATGCATTCCATTTTCACTGATAATTTTTTTTGCCCCCCCCCCGAACGCCAATGGATATTTGAAATTTTTTTTTATCTAAATTCGTTTTCTAGTTGATTTACATAAACGTACCGAGTTTGAACTTTGTAGCATAAGCCGTTCTAAAGATAGGAAAAACACCCCCCACCCCCGTACCATACTACCCCTATAAAAAATTATATTTTTCCAAGATGCTACTAATATAGCTCTATCTAAATATCAAGTTTCAGCATTATATCATTATAGGTTGTCGAGATATTAAAATCGGAACTTTTTCCTTTTCACCCTCCCCCACCCTCACCCTCTACACCCTTATTTCCAAAATTTTGTTTTCTGCTAGGGGTCTATTAGGCCTACTTCTGGTAAAAATTTTAAGCATCTATCTTACACGGTTCTTGAGATATAAGACGTGATTTTTTAGAAAAATTCTTATCCCATCCACTTTCTTGCTCCACCGCCCCCTTAAAAAATTTTGCTTTCAGCAGACTTCATTTGTAAACCTTTATACACAAACCAAATTTTATTTGTCTAGTGCAATTGGTTCGTGAGATATCGTAATCTAAAGTTTTTCACCCCCCACCTCCGTACGCCACTGCCCCCACTCAAATTTTTGTTTCCGATCTATTCTCCTAGTATACCTACAGATACTCATTAAGTTTCAATTTTGTGACATTAACCGTTTAGGAGATATGGATTTTAGAAAGTGTCGATCTCACCTTTTTTGCGTTTCGGACGCATTATTTCTCCCCCCACTCCCAAACCCCTTCACCAATATCTGCAATTTTTTTGCAAATGGGTCCACTACTAAAGCTCTATATAAATTCAAAATTTCAGCCTTCTAGCATAAGCGGTTGCTGAGATCTAGAAACCAAAATTTTCCGTCTAAAACACTTCCCCCTCCTCCCCCCTCACACCCCCATCCCTCCAAATTTGGCCACTTTAAGGGGACTGCCCACTCTACCCACGAAAAAAAATTCAACTAAATAGCTCAAAGGGTTTGGGTGCTACGAGCCTTCAAACAATTTTGCGTACACCGGTAGACGTACGGCGTACGGCGTACGGCGTACGGCGGACAGACGGACTGAAATTTTTTTTTGCTTTTTTCGTGTCTACTCGTTATGAAACGTAAAATAATAAATAAATAAATAAATTGAAATAATAAAGTAAAAGTAAATATCTTCTTTTAAAACCTAAATAAAGATATGAAATCCTTGAATCATTACATATTTTGAATATAAAAAAAGAGACTTTATCTTGATTTGATTTATATTGATTTGACTTTATCTTGATTAGGTTAAACCTAGTAAGTATCTTTTAAAAAATGTATAGGAGTACCCAAAAACTTAGTCAGAAATAAATGTTGGTATCTCGATATTTTAGGAGTTCTACCAGTTTATCTGAATAATCTGTATCGGATTATTAATATCTATTTTTGAAGGTTGAGAAAATTTAAGTTTTCAGACTCTACTTTAAAATTTTCTAAGCACTTACTAGGTTTGGAAATGAGCCAGCCGTGATGCTTATTACTTCTTGTACTTAAAAAATAAAGTTCGACAGTTCCCACTTTTCGGCAAAGTTGTTATTAGCAAGTTATTTGGCAATTAAGATAGCATTTACTGTACCAGTGAAAAGTGAATTTCTTTTCTTGTCCTTAATTAAATTAAATTAAGAAAACTTTCTTTCGGCAGTTGCACTTCTATGGGGGAAAGCGATTATAGTTTCGATAAAATGTCTAAGAATGTGAAATATGGTTTGGTTAAATCCGTTTTCTGATTAAAAATATTTTGGTAGAAATGATCGCCATTCCTCATTAAATATTTCTACGTTAGGTTCATCTACTAAATTGCGGAATAATGACATCAAAGGAACTAAGCAAGATGATAACTTTTTTGGATCAATACCCTGTAATGCGGCTATAACTTCACTATCAAAATCAATCCGAAATAGAACTTGCTTGCAAACTTCAATGCAATAATGTCGACAGACATCTTTAATATGTATTATTTACATCTGCTTCTGGTATCAATATTTTATTTATTAATATAGCAGCTTTTGCACCAATATAAACATCTTCAATAGGTAAATATATTTCCTCACTGTTGAAATCTACAACATTTCGTAAATAAATTGTGGTTTTACGAAATTTTGAAAAATTGTTTTAAAATAAGTTTTTTATTGTTCGGCGCAAGATATGTATCCTCGGTGCCGTCTCTTGAAATTCGATATTTATTTTATTTGTTAAATTTAAAATATATACCAAAAACATAAAGTATGCTCTATTTATTTCCGTAATTTCTGCGCATATTGTATGTGCTAAATCAGCGTTACTTTCTCGTTGATATTATAATAAAATGTTGCAAAGGAACCTACTGCTCTAATATCCGTGTAACAACATATTCCAATGATATCCACCTTCTCAGGGGAAGGGGAATTGTGGAGTGGGTGTGCATGTGGATTGTGGAGTAAAGTAAAAGCGACAATCAATGCAGGCAAGAATTCAATTCACAATAGTTATAAAGATTAAATTTTTGGTGAATTATATTTTGGGTAAAAACAAGAAAAGTAGGAGAAGTCTGTAGCCGGCTTTAGAGTCACATGTCGTGAATTATGATCTCGTTTGATTTAGCCACACGTTGGGCGCCGGTAAAACATAGACCGATGCGAGGTTGTCGAAATGATTAGAGTTGTCGAAATGATCATTTAATAAGAATTGAAATATTATAAAGGGTGTTACGATAACTCGTTCCGAAGTTTTGACATTTTGGTAGTTCAGCCTTTGGCAAATTGTTGGTAAGGTGCATCATGAGTAGATTATTAATCGCAGAACGTGTACAAATTGTTAAGGCCTATTACGAAAATGGGCGCTCAAAAACAACAAAAATGCATTCCGTACTCTTCATGATTTTTTCGGTTCAGCATAGAGATGGGCAAAACAGTTCCTTTCAATGAAGTACTTCACTCCGAGTCAATCACTTTAAGGAACGAGTTCAGTGAAGTAGTTCCGGAACTCTTCGTTCCTTCTTTTCGCCAGTAGATCTAGAAGATGGGGACCAAAAAAAAAGAAAAAAGGTCAGTAGAGTTCAGTGAAATAGTTCCGGAACTCTTCGTTCCATCGTTCCTTCGTTTCGTCAGTAGATGTAGAAGATGAGGACCCAAAAAAAATGTCAGTACATCTAAAAGATGATGAAAACAAAAAGATCGGTCAAGTTTTTTGCCACATGTCCAATGGTACTGCAGTTCACCAAAAGGAGTGAGTTACTTCATTCACTCACTTCAATGAAGTGTTCTTTTGGAACAGTTCAATTCTGAACGACCCATCTCTAGTTCAGCATAATCATCCTACCGAGAGAGCAATTGGGCAAATTGTGAAAAAATTTCAAGAAACTGTTTCAGTGGCGGATGTTAAAACTCCATTGCGTGCTTGTGCCGGTCGTTCATCGGAAAAATTGCTGCAGTTCGTGCCAGCGTGCTAAAAAGTCCAAATACCTCTATTCGCCGTCGCGCACAAGAATCGCACTTGTCCTCGGCCACTTTGCATCGGATTTTGTAGAAAGATTTGTCCCTGCATGCCTACAAAGCCCAACTGATGCAAGAACTAACCATTTGACAGCGCAACAATGGAATTTCCCCGGGGCGAATAATCTCCAGAGACAGCGAAATCAATTTGACTCTTTCTTTGGGGTTATCTCAAAAGCGAGGTTTACGCCAATAAAACCACAATCATTCAACAACTGAGATAACAAACCATATTGGTCTAATTGAGGAGCAATTATGCCGTGATGTCATCAACAATTTGGACAAACGGTTCGAGGTATGCCGTAGAAGCAGTGGCAAGCATTTGAGTGACATTCTTTTCTATACCTAATTGCCATGGACCATTTTTTAATAAAAATTTCATTAGCTCCATCATCCACTTGATTTAATTCTGATTTAACTTCGGAACGAGTTATTGTAACACTCTTTAATAAATAACCTATGGTATCTTACGACCCGCATACCACATTATAATCGTATATCTGGATTACAAGACATTAATGAACGAAGGTATAACAAATCTCCCTAGTCAATTTCGGAGTACATGCGACAACTGTGAGGTTCCATATATTTGTTCACAACTGAATTATTAGAATATTATATTCTAAAATACTATATATACCTACTTCATTCGATTAACTTTTGAATGAAAAACCCCGAAGTTTTTTGAATAATCGAATTCATAACATAATTTTCACTTTCAAATGCCAGCTAATAATAATTACGATGATAAAAGTTTTTTTTTTATAAAGTCCCACTTAAATATTGCAACAAATAACGTAACAACTCTACGCCAGAATTCACAATAAGAAATTAATAGAGAGATGAAAAAGTGGATGTTAATTTCTTCGTCAGTCCAGGGCATAAACGCTATTAAACCTACCAGAAATAACGAGCTTGGCACTGTAGATGGTTCCTCCACAGTATTGTTTATATTTTCCATCCAGATTAGCGTAAATTGTAGCGTGCCAGGGAACGTTTGATTCCACTTCACCACTGATTAAAGGAGTTGTACCAGTTAATTTACCGCATTCAGGCTCACAACTAACAGGATAATAATCCCATTCACCTGTTTCTGTACACCTTATAATTTCCGAAATAGCTCGTAACGGTCTTTTATAGCCGAATGAACAGGTAATAATAACCCGAGTGTTTGGTCGGATTTTACCATCACATGGCGTTTCGATTCCGTTCAATCTACATCTTGCTCTGAATGTAAGACCGTTGAGTACTTCCGATGCACAATATCCTAAAGCGGGAATAAAATAAATATAGTAATTAAAAATGAGATTTGTTGATATTTCATAAAAGTGTAGAGTAATTGCGAACAGAGATCGGAAATTGAAAATCTATATACAGGGTGGGCCAAATACAAATTTCTTTTTAAAAATGCAATGAAATGAACAAAATTAAATTGTTTTCCATGTATTATGGCTTTATTAGTAAGAGTAAACATTCCCATTAATGATGGAACACAACTTCCTTCATGTGGCTGCCTCGGCTGGCTGCGCAGTAGCGCATTCTGTCACTTCAATTTTCCAAGACCTTGTTGATGGTTTCGGGCTGTAGCTCACGGATTGCTTGGATGATATTGGCCTTAAGTGCTTGAATCGTTTCTGGATTGTTGGCATAACATCGGTCCTTCACGGTTCCCCAAATCCAAAAGAGTCAAATCGCAGCTCCGAGGCGGCCAATTGACATCGCCAAGACGGCTGATAACACGATTTGGGAATTTGGTGCATAAAAGATCGATTGTGGCATGGGCTGTGTGGCATGGCGCGCCATCCTGCATGAACCAGAGGTCGTCCAAATCCATGTCTTCAATTTCAGTAAAAAAAGTCGGATAACATGGCTCTGTAACATTCACCGTTGACCGAAACGTTGTTCCCAGCCTCATTTTCGAAGAAAAATGGTCCAATGATGCCACCACTCCACAATCCGCACCAAACTGTCACTCTCTGTGGATGCATTGGCTTCTGGACAATAACGTGCCCCAGATGCGGCAATTTTGTTTGTTAACCGCCGCCGAGATGAAAATGCGCCTCGTCAGAAAAGATGATTTTTCGCCCAAAATCGATGTCCAATTCAAGCTGCTCTAAGGCCCAAATTGCGAAGCGATAACGAAGCGGATGGTCGTGCGCCTTCAATTGCTGACTCAATTGGACCTTGTAAGCGAATAATCCGAGATCTTTGTGCAGAATTCTCCTCAGGCTAGTGCGTGAAATGTTGAGCTGTTGAGATCGACGGCGAGTTGATGTTCGTGGAGTGAGTCTCACACTCTCGGCTATAGCAGCCACATTCTCGTCTGTGCGCACCGTACAACGACGGGGGCCATGAGTGTTGTCCACTAGCATGCCACTCTCAAGAACTTTTTGCACAAACTTGCGTACAGCAGGCGCGGCGGGTGCTTCATTTCGGCCAAAACTTCTTTTCAAAAAACGCACTGTTTGGGCTACACAGCACTTACTTTGGAAATAAGTTTTCAATATTTCCCAACGTTGTTCAAGCGCAAAGCGACTCATTTCGTTCCGCGGAGGTATGATACTGACTTTCTGTCAAGATTTCGAGCGGGAAACAGCTTTCAGTGTTAAAATAAAATATGATTTGAAAAGAAACCACTAGATGGCCCCCATATATAAAAGGACTCCTAAACCGCTCAACCGATTTTGATCAAGTTTTGAGGGAACATGTAGAATAGTCCCGGGATGGTACCGATTGAATCAAAAACTAGGAGCACCGATTGAATCAAAAACTAGGAGCAACGGGAGCAACGGGAGTAACGGTGCCAACGGAGTAACGGGAACAACGGGAATAAAGGGAGATAAACGGAAGCAACTGGTGGAACGGGAGTAACAGGAGCAACGGGAGAAACGCGAAAAACTGGAGCAACGGGAGAAACGGGAGCAAAGTGAGAAACAGGACCAACGGAAGCAACGGAGCAACGGGAGTAACGGGACCAACGGTAGAAACGTAAGCGAAACAACGGGAATACCGGGAGCAGCGGGAGAAACGGGCGCAGCGGAGCAAGGAAGCAACGGTAGTAACGCGAGCAACGTGAGTAACGGGAGCAACGGTGGAAACGTAAGTGACATGAACAGCGGAGCAACGGAAGCAACAGGAGTAACGGGAGCAACGGGAGAAACGGGAGATACGCGAGCAACGGAGCAAGGGAGCAACGGAAACAACGGAAGCAACGGGAGTAACTGAAGCAACGGGAGAAACAAATGGGAAGCAAGATTGAAAACCGGAAAACTGGCTTTGCCGTTTCGATAGTATAGCATCATACACACGTGAGCGTAGCCGCTCTAATATTTCAGGGTTACCATGCATTTAAAGTAAAACCCAATGAAATGTTTTTAGAGCCAGGAGTTCGCCATAGTTTAAAATAAAACACAATTCAGATAAAATGAATAACAACACAAACAGCGTTCATTAATCACACTATTAGCAACGTTTCCAGATTTCATTTACTACTTGATCGCTGTTATTAATGTAAATCGCTTTACAAATACACTTTCGCGTAGAGCTGACAGTTGTCTCGCTCTCGCAGTAAAAAAACTGACTCCCTTTAAAACCTTTGCGGCACTTATATACTGCATGTGTTGAGATGAAAGTTGTTCGTTGTTGTACGTACCATACGTACCGTGTGTTTGAAGAAATATATCACGAGAAAGGAAAGTTTTTAGCATTTTTCAATGTTTTGAAATCCAAGGAAACATTTTTTTACCCTTAAGTTGTGTATTTTCACGTTTCAGGGCAAAACAAAGTCCATCTGACCGACTTATACGCTGTACGCCAATACGTTTGAAGACTCGTAGCTCCAAAAACCTTCGTACTATTAAGTTAAAATTTACCTTACCCTCTTAGTAGCTTTATTTTCGAGTGGATGTGTGGGAAAGGCGGGTGGAGCGTTTCAGACAAAAACTTTAATAGCTACATCTTAGAATCCGCTTATTCTAGATAGTTGAAACTTGGAATTTATATAGAGAGTGGTGTTGAAGTATGGGGATAAATAATGCCTTTCGTAACAATTGAAATCTATGATCGAAACATACTGAAATCGTATCTCGTAAACGATTCATTCCAAAAAATAGAGAAATCATTGATTGTAGGCATACTGGGTGTGTGTAGAAGAAACAAGATTTTAAAGAGGGGAGGTAGTATGTGGGAGGGTTTTGTGTTTTGGACTTCCGAAATGATATCCGCCTTCGTACTCACAATTTAAAAATTTTCAATGTTAATATTAATGGAAGTGTGAAAAAAGCTTGGTATAAATTACAAGTTCTGATATGAAATGGCACTTACTTTCTTCTTGTCCGTAAACTGATATATTCCAAAAACAGAAAAATAAAAGTATTATTTTCATTGGCTCCTGCATAGTCCGCTAATTATTCCTTATCCGAAATTATAATAAACCGATAAAACAAACTTAAAATACTCTAGTGATTCACCTAGAGTACAATCAAAAGAACTTCATGTAACGTTTGAAAATAATATGCTTCGACTTTAAATATGACAATATTTTTTTCAAAGCTGAACTGTGATTTGAAACCTCGTAGCGTTGTTATAAACACAAACTCAATTATGCAGTTGGTGACTAGTTAGAATCTGTATTTACATGCAGGCAATTAATTACTAAGCATCTCTCAAGATAGAAAAGTTCTTAATCTATTCTCAGTAATAAGTAACCGGTTTGAATGCTAACATTAAGTAAGCAAATGAAAAGCAGATGATATTGAATACAGGTTATCGGTATGGGGTCATATAAAATACTAAACAATTATTATATTATACTTTAGTTGAAAGTAGAGCAATTTCTGATTTGTCCTTTAAGCCAGCTTCTTGGCAATTAATAAGATATTGATTTCAAAAATTATTTTATTTTATTATTTTTTAATAATAAAGTAGGTATAGTGATCAACCGGAAATTTTTGTGTTTTTATGTTTTAGGACTAGTAAACCCCCAAAAAGCAAAAAAAAAAGTTCGTCCGCCCAATGTAAACGTCTGTCCGCCGTAGATGCCATACGTAACAGCGTTTGACGGCACGTAGCTCACAAACCCGATGAGATATGAAGTTGAAATTTGTTTGGTGGATATTTTGGATAAACCCCTACGATTGGTATCGTATGGAGGAGTGGGATGTGAAGGGGGGAAGTGGGTGGAGCGTTTTAGGCGAAAAATTCCAGATCTCAGGAACCGCTTATGCTGTAGGAGGCAGAAACTTGGAACTTATTTAGAACTGTGATAGCATGGACCCATTTACAAAAAAGTAGCCGGTGCATGTTGGCCATAAGTTGTCCGGTGGTATTCATATCCTATCAAGGTTTAACTCGAAACTTTGAATGATAGCGCACCCAGAAAATTGGAGTAGTTAGTGTCGTCAAAAAGATCAGCGACAGCAAAGACGGCAGTGAGAAGGTATCGTCTGTCCTCAAGTGATTCTGGTGAAATTATCTGTAGGTGCTCCATATTGGATTATGTTAGATTAGATTAGGAAATGGGGTTGGTCTGGTTAACCTCTGGCCCTGAAACCTCAGTTGGGCCTTTTGTGACGTCCACCCTGTATTATATATGATTTCTCTTGAATCCCTGCGCTTTCAATGAAGATTAGTATTTTACGAAGAGGAATGGTGATGAATTCCGATGGTTCCATGAAACCCTGACCGAAGTGACGAAGTGTTTTGTGAGTAAGTCCTTCACATTCACAGAGGATGTGCTCTGGTATTTCGTCTTCGTCACCGCAAATTCCTATTGAGATGTTTCCTTCGGGTCTGATGTCTGTTTAATTTCAGATAATCAGATGTTCTTTTCTCCGAATGCTTCGGTATAAAAAGCTTTGAGTGTATGTTGCTCGGTGTCAAGTCCCAGTTAATGGCACTTTGCGATTTTTGCCACATTCGGATCTTCATTTTATTGTGCTTAACGATACCCCACAGAATGGATGTGGTCACATGAAGCTGATGCAGCTGGGTACTAAGGTGCTCAAACAGGATACACATACTCAAGATCCGAACCAAAGCATTCTGCAAGAACACGCTACTCGAAAATACGCTTACATTCAGCAAATTTAATACTGCGACATCAAAATCATTCTGGTATTAAAAATTTCTTAAGCGGATGTTACTCTTCTTAGGTACCTACTCGTGCTGCTGATTAAGCACGTTTGAAAAGGTCAAGGACTGTGATAATCACATTGGAGCCTTCAAACCTTCAATATGCTGGCCGTAATGATTGATGATCCAGTCCATATAATACGAAAATAATTAAAATACTTGGAAAACAATTGCTTGCACTTCTTGGTCATAAAACTTTTCGCCATTAATTTAGGAGCATAACTCTCGGTTATATTCACTGGTAGTATTACAGGTAATTCAGTAGCTAACTATCGGGTATCGTTACCAAAGTGTGAAGAAAACGACATAACTAAAGGAAAGAGGAAGAGAACAAATAACATGCGCAGCATACAAGTGGTTTTTGTCCCGAGGTGAATATTTTATCTGATTGATATAATGGAGCTAACTGCTGGGAAGGTACTGCGTTTTTGTAATTTGAGATTCAAAAGCCCAGACGGAATTAGCTTCGTTGATATGATCGACGTGATCTCAAAAGTAAATTTTTTACCAATTTTGAGTAAAGCGTTTCCGTCTAAAACATAAATCAAAATACAAAAGCTATAATAAAATGTGTAGACAAAATAATTATTCGTAAAGAAATATCCACAGCTCTTCAATATAATGACTAAGTGTCATATTTATACGCAGAGCACAAGTATGTTAATTGTGTTTCCGAGTAAAAAGAACAATCCCTTTTAAAAAAAAAATAATACAAAGTCACTAAATATCTCTATATGTAAAAATGAATGTTTGTTTGTTTGCTTTTATTTTTTTGGTTTCTTTTTTGTTTGTTTGTTTTTTTTTCCCGTATGCGCTCCTAAACCGTTCATCAGATTGCGATTAAACTTTGATGATTTGTTGAGGGCACGCCAGCCGAGGATTCAGCATTAGTGAAATCATTTTACAATTGGTTGTACGTGAGACGTTTCATATATGTAGTTTTGCGGCAGATCATATGAGCAACAGGAAGCAAGACTGGTAGTTTCGGTTGCATAGCACCATATAAACACGGGCGTAGCTGTTTATAGATCTTTAGAAGTATAAAAGAAAAATATTACTAAAAGAGGAAATTGATTTTGAGTTATATACAGGCCCGAAGAGAAGAGCTGAATTTATTTTAATATTAAAAATTTTAAAACAAATTTCTCAAATTTAGGATATTTATTCAGAAATTTTATAACTTTTAATGCGTAGCTATTTCGCATCTTAACAGATGATAATCTTTACAATTCTGTGAAACGCGCGTTGTAAATGCACAAGATTTAAAAACAGACATTTACAGAATTACTGCATAAGATTTTAAAATTGTTTTATTGCTAGTTGCGGTTGTTATTAGCTTATTTCGGTCTGTATCTTATCTCGTAGTCAGTTATCATTTCCTTAAAGTATTGAATATTTGTAAAGGTTGTTAATTGATCGCGTTCACATTTGGTACCCGACCTAACGCTAAGGACTCCCAAGAGATAGTGCGTTGGTGCTCCTCCATCTCCTTCATCGTTGATCGCAGCTTCAAATCCGCCACCGCTCGTTCCATCACAAGGTAGCGCTGTATCCTTCTCGGCTCCATCAGTTGCGGATCCAACGCAAAATTTCTCGTTGGTGAAAAAGGACGAGTAGTTTTGAAAGTTTCTCAAGCATTGCTCCTTACTGTCCACCTGTAGATGAATGACTCGCAAATCGTCGTTGAAATTACTATTCGATTTATCATTGGATAGGTTTCCCCAAGCGGGAATACGTCCTTCAGTTGTTGGTTTGATATGCCTTTCGGAATACAGAAGCCATTTGATGCAGATCGGCCGAACGTGTTCACTGAATTTGATGAAATCGCTCAAAATTAAAATTGCAATATCGTCTTTATACGAAGTGGCCGGACCGCTGAAGCTGGAAGTGTAAAAAATTCGAATGAGATTTTTCTAGTACGAGTAAACTGTTCAGTTCAGTTGATTCAATTTTTAATAATTTTTTTTTATAATGAATCATTTGAGATATGTATCACCCTAAAAAGAATCAGACCCATTTGTCAAACCAAACGAAAAATAATGATAACTTTTACATTGCAAATATATAGCGTTAGGTATACCAGGTGTATAACCTTAAAACGATCGTTGACACATAGATGGCGTTAGTGAGCGTGTTAAGCAACCTAGGGACACCTTTTTTTTTATTTAAAGGTTGGTTAGTTGTTAACATTAATCAGTGCACATCGTCACAAATTTCATTCAACAACATACGTTTGTCCTGTGCTGATCATGTTTAGTTTTTTGCCAGAAAAAGAGCATATGCGGGAAGCTCTGCTTTTTGCTTCCATTTGAAGAAAACGGCTGCTGAATCGCATCAAATGCTTGTGGTAAAAATGTTTTAGCGGAATCAATGTGCAGTGCTGGGTTCCGTCGCTTCAAAGACGGCAATTTTGACCTGAACGACAAGAAGCGCGAAAATCGGCCCAGGAATGTTGAGGACGAATAATTGCAGGCTCTTTTGGACGAGGACGATACCCAACCGAAAAAATGCTTAAGCAGCCATTTCCATGCGTCTACGTCATGGGAAAGGTTCAAAAGATCGGAAAATGGGTGCCGCATGAATTGAACGATAGGCAGATGGAGCGACGCCAAAACACATGCGAAATGTTGCTCGCCAGACACAGAAAAAAGTGCTGCATCCGATTGTGACTGTCGATGAAAAGTGGATTTATTTCGATAATCCAAAGCGTAGTAAATCGTGGGTTGATCCCGGTCAACCATCAACATCCACTGCAAGACCAAATCGCTTCGGAGGGAAGACAATGTTGTGGGTTTGGTAGGATCAGCATGGTATCGTCTACTATGAGCTCTTAAAACCTGGTGAAACTGTCGATGCCCACTACTACCACCAACAATTGATGAAATTGCACCGTGCTCTGCGTGAAAAAAGGCCGGAATATCAACAAAGACATGACAAGGTGATTTTCCTTCACGATAACGCACCATCGCACACGTCAAAAATGGTCAGCAACTACTTGGACACACTCAACTGGGTGGTGCTACCCCTCCCGCTAATTCACTAGACCTGGTGCCTTCTGACTACCATCTGTTTTCGTCGATGGGCCACGCGCTCGCTGAGCAGCACTTCGGTTCTTATGAAGACGTCCGAAAATGGCTTGATGAGTGGTTTGCTTCGAAAGAGAAGGAATTTTTTTGGCGTGGTATCCACAAATTGCCCGAGAGATGTGAGAAATGTGTAGCTAGCGAGGGTGAGTAAATCGAATAAATTTGTTATTGTTTTCTTTGAAAAAAACATGTGTTTTTCTGACTAAAAAACGGTCGTTTTAAGGTTATACACCTGGTACACTACGTTAGATCGTCCTTGTTTCGGATAGAGAGGTCTGACATAAAGTATCCTAATATTTTCGGGAATCATTGTATGCAGAGATGCCTGGAACTTGACCTTTAAATATTAAAGATTGGCCTATTCTTCCGATTTATTTATATTAGGATTACAAGCAATACAGTTAACGAATTGTTAGTAATTTTTGGTAGAATCAAATTGTTGTAGTTATAACTAGATTTGATTTAGTAACACCATCTGGATGTCGAAATATAATGCATAACAGATTAACTCAGAATAGTCAAGTAGTGAAACAAAGAACTCTAATGAACACTGCCAGCACACACCGAACAACTTGCATTATAAAATAAACAAATCCAAAATGATGACATACATTTCCAAGAAAAGGAGATATATAGCTAAAGAGGCCAGGGCCCGATTTGGGCTGTCGCGCCATTGGTGATGATGATGAGCTAAAGGGGTGTGAAAAGGTGAGTTCGCTATTTGTTTAAATATTTATTATAAAATTCGATAGTGGTTGAATATTGAAGATAAATTTCCTTTAGATTCATTATTCTCAGGTCATTATTGTGGATAATAATAATCAAAATTTTTAAAAAAAATTTTACTTTTCGGTTTTACTGCCCCTAATGATGGATTCACACTCTTGCCGAGACAATGCTATCTTGGCTCGCCGGGTCAATTAGTACTTTTTGTCCGCCTGACCACCGTCCCCTGTCTTACATATGAAAATTCGTTTGAAAGCTCGTCGCTCCTGAACTCTTCGAGTTATTCGATTCAATTTATTTTTGTCCATAGATTTGATGGACCACTTTAGGTGGCTCAGTTTTGAGAGCGGCATCCGGTGGGGGTCTTAAGAAAGTGGTGGAGAAAGCGTTTTAGATGAACAGTTGTGATTTATCTCGAAATCCGCTCACGCCGAGAACTTTCAATTTTAAATATAGAGCTATGATAGTGAAGCCATTTACAAAAGAATGTTAACCATGGGTGGATGCAGGCGCGAACGCAAGGGGGGAGGGGGGGGGGGGGTTGGGGCTTGAAACCCCAGTAAGAAGTTCGAGGAGGGAGCAAATATGGAGGTATCTAGTATTACTATAAATGGATCAAAAAGGACATTTTTAACAAGCGTTTTAGATGAAAAATTTTGGTTTCTAGATCTCAGTAACCGCATAGGCTAGGAGACTAAAACTTTGAATTTATATAGAACATCGATAGTGAACCCATTTGCAAAAAAAAATGATAATATGGGTAAAGGGGTGTCGGAGTGGGGGGAATAATAATGCGTCCGAAACGCTCAAAAGCCGAGATCGAGACATTCTAAAATCCAGATCTCCTAATTGGTTAATGTCACGAAATTAAAACTTAATGAACATCTGTGGGTATACTAGGAGAATAGATTCAAAACAAATTTTTGAGAGGGGGCAGTGACGTACGGGGGTGGGGGTTGATAAATTTTAGATTATGATATCACACGAACCAATTGCACTAGAGAAATAAAATTTGGTTTCTGTATAAATGTTGACAAATAAAGTTTGCTGAAAGTAAAATTTTTTAAGGGGGCGGTGGAGCATGGAAGTGGAGGGGGTAAGCATTTTTTAAAAAAATCACTTCTTATACCTCAAGAACAATGTAAGATAGATGCTTAAAATTTTTACCAGAAGTAGGCCTTATAGACCCCCGGCAGAAAAAAAATTTTGAAGGTGTGGGTGTAGAGGGTGAGGCTGGGGGAGGGTGAAAAGGAAAAATATCCAATTTTTATATCTCGAGAACCTATAACAATATAAAACTAAAACTTAGTATTTAGATCGAACTATAGTAGTAGCATGTTGGAAAAATATAATTTTTTATAGGGATAGTACGGTACGGGGGTGGGGGGTGTTTTTCCTAACTATAGAACGGCTTATGCTAGAAAGTTGAAATTCGGTACGTATATGTAAATCAACTAGAAAAGTAATTTCGATTAAAAAAAAAAATTCAAATATCCAATGGCGTTCGGAAGTGGGGCGAAAAAAATGATCAGTGAAAATGGAATGCATATATATTCACGATTTTCGTCATATCTATTAGGTCTTTCAAAATATTGAATTAATTTTTTTTGTACGGGTTCTTCATATAAATACCTAGAAAGTGTTTTCAGGATTTTTTAAAATTGGACCCCCAATGTGGTGTAAAGGGGATTATACATTTTCACGAATTCAGCCGTATCCCTCAGGTCTGATTAGATATCGAATAACTTTTCACTTCCACGGGCTTATTTAATAATCGCCTAAAACTTGTTTTCAAGGGTTTTCCTTTTTCAACCCCTAAGAGTGTAAAAACGGGTTGAACACGTTTTCACGAATTCCGTCATATCTCTTAGGAGTGATAATACATCGGATTGGTTTTCACTTCCTCGGGCTTTCTTTATATATATCTAAAAACTGATTTCAGGATTTTTGGATATTCAACCTCAAAGTGGGTGCAAGGGGGTTGCATATGTTTACACAAATTCTTACATATTTCTAGTTCTAATGAGATATCGAATTCATTTTTACTTCCAAAGGCTTCCTACATAATCGCCAAAAAGTTGATTTCAGGATGTTTGTTCTTCAACTCCAATAGGACGTAAGGCTTTCGACATATTTCTCAGGATTGATGAGATATTAGATTGGTTTGCACTTCCACAGACTTTTTATATAATCGTCTTCAAACGCATTTCCGATTTCATGTAATGGCCCGAAACCAAATCACGAAAAACCTTGTAATGGCGTAACAACTGATATTATACTAGGACTAGATCTTGTCCCGGTGTATGACCCAATTATGTAATTCATATGTAATATGAGGCAGCGGCGTAAGTATTCTAGCGCGACCCCATTTTAACCGCTTCCCGAACTTTTTTTTGGGTTTTCAGTCACATAGTAACCTACACCGCATCTCAGAATTAAACTCGTTCCGAACTTCTACCGAAAAAATAATAAAGTTGCATCCAGACTGTTTGCAGATTTTTTTTTTAGTCTTTGGAAATGTGGTATAAGGAGATTGTTTGTGGTGTAAGATCTTAGCATTATCGTCCTGGTTGTTAATATACATAGTCATTTTACGCCAGAAACGCGATTAGGGTTTTTTTTAATTGAATGTAGGAAATTTCAAATTTCACATTTAGGAAGTCTACAGCAAAGTAGCTTGTGCTACAGAGTGCTTCGTGGAAGTTAAAATAAAATGTATTTTAATGAATATTTCACTATACATAGTTAGTTCCGGAAAT
This sequence comes from Beris morrisii, assembly GCA_951812415.1. Classification (NCBI taxonomy): domain Eukaryota; kingdom Metazoa; phylum Arthropoda; class Insecta; order Diptera; family Stratiomyidae; genus Beris; species Beris morrisii. Next base: position 111,328,257 of record OX638312.1, on the reverse strand, counting down.
ATTCTGAAAGTGGCATGCGAAATTTTTCCAGTTTAGTGAGACCTGAACTCCACGAAAGTAAACAGTTTGTTTGGTCGACTTTGTAAGGCTAAGTTCGTTAACATTAAAAATCGTCCTACTTCTTCGGGTAGCTGGCATACAAAAAGTCCTTAAGATACGTGTTCAAGAATATTGACCAATAACTTCGCAACACCTTACGCTACGACTTTGAAATTTTGTAAACTTTGGATTTTCAAACATTGCAGTTAAATGAATGAATATGAAAGTTCCCTTGAGACCATTGAGTAGCTGCCATACAAAAATCCTGTAAAAAAATGATCATGAATGCATCCCATTAGTCCTTTGTATAGCTGCCGTATCAATATCCTGTAAAAATGTCTTCACTCAAATTGCGGGACTCACTATGTCTCAAGAAATCGTTCAGCCACAAATTAGGAATTTTTTTGCAAATTAGTTTTGAGTGAAAGTTCACTAGTCAGTAAAATCATTCTACTCCTTTAGGTAGCTTCCATACAAAAAGTCCTTAAGATATGTGTTCAAGACTATTTCCCGATAGTTTTGAATGTTACAAACTAGGAATTTAAAATTTTGTACAAATTAATTAATTAATTAAATGGTTATAGGTAAAAGGACAGGTATGATAGAAATTAAGTAAGTCCTTTTTGCACCTCCAATGTGAAAATCCTTCAAAATGGGAAATTTTTCTTTCGGTAACTTACCTAGTGATAAGAAATGAACACTGATGATATTGTCTTTTAGTTTCTAGTCACAACCAAATGAGATTCCTTAATAAAGGACAATGCATTTATTATTCTACTTTATCTCCAACTACAATATAAATCGGAGTTCAGTATTTCATCTAGAGTATCTTACAATTGGCTTCCAACGATCGTGACTGCAGTATGTTTTTTAAATAATTCCACTGCACTTAGATTAAAGATCAGTTTGCAATCAAAAAAAAGGAAGAGAATAGAAGAGCAAAGCGAGGTGTTCTAGCATCTCTAAAGAAGTGCGATAGATCTCGTCTTATGCACCCTTACAAAAATATTCGGATAGTAGGCATGATACACCCTCTGACGAGTCTATGCCCTCCGATGACGAAACAGCTCCTTCGGACCTAGTCCAACATAATCTTATAAAACTGGCGTATCCAGTGAAGGTTTTCCAACTGTCATTTATTTATTTATTTGAAAAGAAAATGTACAGAATAGAAATACTCCAATAACACATTTAGCCGAGAACAAACAAAATGAGAATGAAAATGAAATATAACTAATGAAAAATGAAATGAATATACGAATACAAAGTAATAGTGGATAGCAAAATTTAATAAATTAAAAATATAGATTTCAAGTAAATTTTAAAGGAGCGCAAAGAATGAGTATGAAAACTAAGACAATCATGGTTATACGCGCGAGGCAAACGAAGAAACGGGGAATTAAAATATGAATTTAGTGACGCGTATGGTACAATGAAGGTATTTTGAGACCTGGAACTGAGATTATTATCTCTAAATCTAAGCTCAGCATAGAGATTGGAGTTGAAAACAAATATGACTTTATATAAAAACAACATGTCTAAATATGATCTTCTGTCCTTAAGAGGTGAAAGACCAAGCAGGTGCAACCTCATGTCATACGGGGCATCTACAAAATTGAGTCTACGATAGAGAGATCTAGTGAAACGTCTCTGCACCGATTCCAATGCGGTTATGAGATACATATAGTATGGGTTCCACACAACTGAACAGTATTCAAGGTGACATTTGACAAGACTATTGTACAAGTTAATATAAAGAGCCAAGTTACAGAACGGATATGCAGCTCTCAAAATAAAACCACATAACCTGTAAGCACGCTTGCCGATTTCCATAATATGTACATCAAATTTTAATCGAGTGTCAAATATAACACCTAAATCCTTGAAGTTGAAGACTTCAAGGAGAAGGGAGTCATCAATGTGGTAATCAAACTGAAGATAAGAGGATTTATTTGTATAACACATCTTGAAACATTTTAGCTTATTAAGGGATAGCTTATTTGCGGAACACCAGGAGGATAATTTATTGAGGTCATTTTGAAGAATGAGACAGTCAGCCAAAGATTTTACTGGTCTAAATAACTTCAGATCGTCAGCATACATTAAATAATCAGAATGAAATTCTGAGAGAAGATCATTCACGAATAACATACTGCAGTCACGATCGGCTGCAAGCCAATCGTATAATACTGTAGATGAATACTGAACTCCGATTTATATTGTAGTTGGGGATAAAGTAGAATTACGTGTGTGCATGTTGTATGTCCATTATTAAGGACTACCATTAGATTGCTACCCAAAACTAAAAGACAATATTCAGTGTTTAATTTCATATCTTGAACTGTGTAAGTCATCGAAAAAAAATGTCCTTTTTGAAGGACTTTCACATGGGAGGTGCAGGAAGGACTCACTCGATTTCTTACATATTTATCCCTTTCCTTGGAACCATTTAAAAATGAACGTGTACAAAATTTCAAATTCATAGCTTGAAGCGTTCAAAAGTTATCGAAAAATATTGTTGAACACGTGTTTTAAGGACATTTTGTATGGCAGCTACCAGAAGGAGTAAAAGGATTTCGCTGACTAGTAAATTCGAACTTTCTTTTCATTCAAAACTAACTTGTAAAAAATTCCGAATTCGTAGCTAAAAGATTACTTGAGTTATAGTGAGTTTTCTAAATTAAGTGAATACATTTTGACAGGATATTTGTATGGCAGCTACACGAAGGACTAACAGGATTTTCTTCATAATCATATATTTAGCTCCAACTATTGGAAAAATAATACACACAAAATTTCAATGTCGTAGTTTAAACCCTTTTGAAGTTATCGACCAATATTCTTGAACACGTGTTTTAAGGACATTTTGTATGGCAGCTACCCGAAGGAGTAGGACGATTTTGCCAGTTAACGAACTTAGCCTTACAAATTCAACCAAACATCCAGATTCAAAATTTCAAGATCCTAGGTGAAGGCGTTCTTGAGTTATCGTGCTAATGGACAGACGGACGGACGGACGTCAAGCGGATTTGAGGTTTTTGGCCACAAATAAACAAAAAATAATATATAACTTTTTTTCGTCCGAGGCTTGGTTCTATGCGTTACAAACTTTTGGGCTGGATTAAACTTATAATACTCTATATGATTTCATCTAGAGTATAAAAATGAAAAGCAGTGGACCTAAGGTTGAACCTTGAGGAACACCAGATGTCGCAAGATAAGGAACCGATAGGCATCCTTGGAAGATAACCATTTGCTTACGATTATTAAGATAGGATGAGATCCAGCCAACTAGAGAACTACTTAGACGAAAAGTGTTAAATTTCTGAACAAGTGTATAGTGGTCAACTCTGTCAAAAGCTTTCGAGAAGTCAGTGTACACCGTGTGAAGATCAAGTCGGTTTTCAAGGGTCCTTGATACTGAATTTGTAAATGAAACTAAATTCGTCTCAGTGGAACGACCCTTGAAAAATCCGTGCTGGTTAGGAGAAACAGAGCTGCAGACTTGTAGAAAGATGACTTCATGCAGTAGTTTTTCAAATATTTTAGAGAAACACGACAGAATAGAAATCGGGCGAAAGTTTTCAACGTTGTGCTTATCACCCTTCTTAAATATAGGTAAAACATGGGAGATCTTCCATACAGCAGGAAATATTCTTTGATTCAGTGACATATTAAATAATGTTGCAACCCTCTTAACAAATACATTGGGAATGTTATCGGGACCAGCGCCACCATGACAATCTAGGAAATTAATAACAGCGAGAACCTCCGTAGGAGTGAAAACAGGTATTGAGTCACAGTCCTTATCATCGATATCCTGCATTGACTGAGAAGCAGAAGAAGAATACACGGAGCTAAAATATAAGGAAAATAGATTTGCTATAGATCGGGGAGTAGAAGCAGTATCGCTATGGTAAGTTATGAATGATGGAATGGTAGTAGTCTTCCGTGAGGAATTGACATAATTCCAGAAAGGTTTGTCATTGCCCAAAGCGAGTGATGCATTTAGGCTACATACGTACAGTCTAAAGGCTTTCTTAGTTTCTCTCTTAACAACTTTGCGGAGATTAGTGTACTGAGCTTCATTAAACAGAGTAGGGAATTTCTTATAAAGACGTCTTGCCTGATCTTTATCTTTCAAAAGTTTAATGATAGAAGTGTTAAACCATTGAGGATGGGACCGGCGCTGGGTGATTGAGAATGGGACATGTTCGACTATTATGTCCTCAAGGACAGCGATTAATCAACAGTCGGGGATTTCGTGTTGGGGTTTCACATCAGAAACCATACTGACGACGAAAAACAACTAACATTTAATCGGTTTGTACATGATTCCTTGCGAGTTACAATAGAGATCAGATTTCATGCTCTTGCAAAAGGAGGAGAAAACGAGGTTTTCGAATCTCCCTTAAAAGCACTCCAGGATTAATCACAGGACATTTACTACTTGAGCGAGTACTCCAGAATTAGACCTATGAAAGACCTCGTTTTAAGCTCGCCTAGAAGTTCTAGAATACTCTTGCAAAAAGGAGTTCAAAAGGAAATTAATTTTTATAGTAAGTATTCTACTAACGACATAATTTTTCTGTAAGGAATGTGACTTGAAATTGAAATTGTTTTATTCCTTCAGTTAATACGTTTTTAACTTAAGCTAATTTTAATGGTTCGGTGGTGAAAGTTATACAAAATCTTTATACCCTTAGTAATTTATGTAATATTTGAATTAAAATTTGTTTTCTACTGGTATTATCAATAATATTAAAAATACTTACGAGATAGGAATATGAATTGCCGATATATTTAAAAATTGTACATTCAGTGGTTCAATGGCATCATAGCCGCGAAAAAGTTTTCCTACTCCAACTTGGTAGGAATCGGTGCTGTCGACCTTGTCCCTTCTTATGTCCCAAAAACAATGCGCCGCTATGGAATAGTGAATAAATATTAAAAAAAAATTTAAATATGCAGATACCCCTGACTGACGACATAATTGACGTAGGAATAAAAGATTGAAATTATGAAATATAAAGCATATTATTAAATAGTCCTAGCCGCGCTAAATATATGGTAAGATGTTTCCAGGCATATTACCTGAGGAATTACCATGTAATGAATAGTAATTCATAACTCTAATTTAGAAAAGAGCTCCTTGTTTGCTCATTTTTTGGATTTCTTCAATTTTGTGTCCAGTTTTTTGTCTATCAAGGTTAACTTTACACTAATACCATGTACAGACTATGCATTTTAAACGCATTTAAGTAGGTAAATTTAACATGTTAAAAAAGTTGTGTTTAGACTAGGCAACTCGTTTAATTTTGATACATGATAGCTTGATGTGATTTGTTTTAACAAGTAGATATTCAGCTGTGTTTCATTACTAAATTTATGCTTTCTAAATTGTTTGAAACCAATTAGTTTGTATAGCAGTAATGAAAAGGGAATTTATTAGTTAATGCAGTCGTTGCACAAGCACAAAATTGAGTTTCTGTAGCATAAAATAGTTTCTTCCAAAGTTTACTTCAATTTCCGCGAGGGTCGCATTACATGTTTTCGGTTAAACGCGTAGTAGCTACGTGCTTTCGTAAACGCGTTCGGGAAGTGTTTTCAGCGCATTTAACACGATTTAAACGTGTTAATCTCGTAGTCTGAACATAGTATAACCATTGACAAAAAAGGATCTTAGATCCATAACTTGTCTACATGAACTATAACCTCACTCAGAAACTGACTGACCTTAAAAGTTGATTTAACTTTCTCCTAGGATAAATGAGTTCTTGAAGAAATTGCAGTGCAATGCTAATTCAAATACGTGACAATCTTAAACCGGAATTTTTGAAAATATCGCACATTTAAACGCCCGTCGCTTGGCGCCATTAAACATATACCTGCGAAAAGTTATTCAAACCAGAAGCCTTGAAATGATCACTGAAAATGAATGAACATAGAAATATCATGAATTATTGATTGATTGGAGTAGCTAATCAACCAAGGTAGAAAAATGTAGAGCAACTTATCGTAGAACAAAAAAATCGTCAAATTAGATCCCATTAAATATTATACCGACAATTTTACGCTAGAATTCTCAAGGAGAAGGATGAATAATCGGTTGTGAACTCTATTTTTCGTCTGTCTTGGGCATATAAGTTTATAATTATTTGACTTACCGGAAATAACAAGCTTGGCACTGTAGATGGTTCCTCCGCAGATTTGGACATATTTTTCATCACCAGCTGATTTATAAATTGCAGTATGCCACGGAACTTTTGTTATACTCACCTTCTCTCCTCCATTTATAAAAGGTGTTGCGCTAACTGGTAATTTACCGCAATCGGATACACAGCTAGCAGGATGATAGTCCCATTCACCTGTCTCACCGCACTGTATAATTTCAGGTACGTTACGCAACGGTTTTCGATAACCAACTGAACAGGAAATAACAGCCCGAGTATTCGGTCGGATTTTACCATCACATGGTGTTTCAGTTCCGTTGAAACTACATCTTGCTGTGAATGTCACACCGTTGATTACTTCTGATGAGCAATATTCTAGAGGAATAAACTTGTTGTTAAATGGAGCTGTCGTGAACTAAAGTATTATCAAGTTAGAAAAACATTTTGCACCTACCAACATTTAATAGTGTTAGATAAAAAAAAATAAATCCCATTTAGATTTCCAAGGAGCAATGTTATGGGAGAACATCTAAAGGCTGTCTAGTTCCTCAGATCACATAATATTTTACGTTTTTGATCCACATCTACTCGTATATCACGATAATTTACTTTGAAAAGCTAGGAGCGGTGAAATTTAGAATCCACTAATGAAATGTAATTTGGATGGCTAAGCCCCTGAACGGACAAAATCGACCTTTTCATTCAAAATCCTTAGCAAGAAATTTGAATTTAGCTATTTCTAGTTGATATTTTACGTGGCACCTTAATAAGTTACTTATGCCGAAGCATTCGGAAAACAGAACGTCTGAATATCTAAAATTAAGCAAACATCTGACCCGAACCCTGGTAATAGCTCTGACTGGTCATATTGTTACATGAGAAAGCATCTCCATAGGATTAGTCTCTCTGAGAGTAAAATATGTAGAATTTGCAATGATGAAGACGAAACACCAGAGCACATTGTCTGTGAATGTGAGTGACTTCACACTTCGGTTAGGGTTTCATTAAACCATCGGAATTCCTGGCTATTTCTCTTCGAAAAATACTAAGCCTCACTGAAAGTGCAGGGATCGAAGAGGAACCGTAGATAATTCAGAGGGACGTCGCAATAGGCCCAATTGAGGCTCCAACGACAGAGGTGAGCAAACCAACCCCAGTACGAAAATCTAATATAATATTGTAAATGAGGGATGTCAGAAAGGTTGAAATTAGAAAACTGTTTTTCGATAACGCAAAGTCTATTTCTGTCGAAACAAAGAGATGCAAGACACGTGGTTTCTGTAGGTGGGGCAACCAAATCATGTGCACAGGGATCTATTCGCCTATCTATCCGGAAAATTTTGGTTTCTAGATCTCAGTAACCGCTTATGCTAGGAGGCTGAAATTTGGAATTTATATAGAGCTTTGGTAGTGGACCCATTTGTAAGAAAATTGCTGCTATGGGTGAAGGGGTGTGGGAGTGGACGGAAAAATAATGCGTCCGAAACGCAAAAAAACCGAGATCGACACATTCTAAAATCCATATCTCCTAAACGGTTAACGTCACAAAACTGAAACTTAATGGATATCTGTAGGTATACTAGAAGAATAGATCGGAAATAAACTTTTGAGTGAGGGCAGTGGCGTATGGTGGTGGATGGTAACAAATTTTAGATTACGATATCTCACGTACCAATTGCACTAGACAAATAAAATTCGGTTTGTGTATAAAGGTTGACAAATGAAGTTTGATGAAAGTAAAATTTTTTAAGGGGGCGGTGGAGCATGAAAGTGGAAGGGATAAGAATTTTTCTAAAAAATCACGTCTCATATCTCAAGAACAGTGTAAGATAGCTGCTTAAAATTTTTACCATGAGTAGATCTAATAGACCCCTAGCAGAATAAAAAATGTTGGGGGTGAGGGTGTAGATGATGAGAGTGGGGGAGAGTGAAAAGGAAAAGGTTCCGATTTGTATATCTTGAGAACCTATAATGATATAAAGCTGAAACTTGGTACTTGGATAGACATGTAGTAGTAGCATGTTGGGAAAATATAATTTTTTATAAGGGTAGTATGATACGGGGGTGGGGGGTGTTTTTCCTATCTATAGAACGGCTTCTGCTACAAAGTTGAAACTCCGCATATATGTAAATCAACTAGGAAAGTTATTCAGATTAAAAAAGTAAGGTATTTGAAAAGATAGTACTGACCAGATTAAATGTTTTTTCGAATGAAATAATACCCGATTTTCAGTTTGGTTTTATGCCACGACTTTCAACAAATCACCAACTTCACCGTGTCACAACATTTATAAAATCATCTTTCATCGCAAAACAGTCCACTGGATTCATTGCCCTAGACATCGAGAAAGCTTTCGACTCTGTAAGGCATGATAGTCTTGTGCACAAGCTCACGAACTTCGGCTTCCCCATATACCTCGTGAAACTAATCACCTCCTTTTTGAATAACCGTAAATTCTGCATAAAACAGAAATCCAGTATATCTGATTCCTACATAATCCCAGCAGGTGTACCACAAGGCTCTTGTTTGAGCCCGACCTTGTACAACATATACACTGCGGACTTTCCGAAATCCCCTGAATGTGAAATTGCGATGTACGCCGATGACACCGGGATTTACACTAGATCCAATGATGTTAATATCATCCTGCATAACCTTCAGACTCAGTTAGATTTGCTGCAATCATACTATAACAAATGGAAAATAAAAATAAATCCGGGTAAAACGCAAATCATATATTTCACCAAGAAAAGAGCTGCACGTAACCTACCTAATCCCACTATGAACATACTTGGAGAACTCATCACTTGCTCAAAAAATATTAAGTATCTTGGACTCAATCTTGATACGAAATTATCTTTCCATAGCCACTTCGAACACGTTTCAAGTAAAATATCAAAAAGCATCCATGCACTTTACCCCTTTATTAATCGAAAATCGAAACGCAGCCGATCATATTATATGCAGCACCAATATGGAACCAGTGTGCTTTAGTTCACAAAATAAAACTCCAAACACTTCAGAACAAATGCCTTAAAATAATACTGGACAAACCATTTTATTTTTCTACCGCTCGCCTTCAGGCAGGCATTCCCAAGATCACGGACACAGCCAATAAATTTCAGCTAACCTTTCTCGAAAAATGTACAATATCTATTAACCCTCTGGTTACGTCAACTAATAATTAGACTTATAGTTTCAATTTTTTATTTTATTTTTTTATTTTTATTTTCTTTTTAAGTTAGTATATAAGTGAATAGAAATAGGTTTTTGTCTAAATTTTCCTATCACAATGTTACACCAATTTCAAAAGAATTCGAAATACTTGCATGTAAAAAATACCCCGCAAAAGTAAAGATGTAAAGACTATTGTCTAATCTCTGATTATTAATAACATAAGTTTATACTCACCGAATAAATATTATTATTATTATTATATTATTATTTTGATAAAAAAAATTATCAAATACCTATCTATTGGAGTTTGGAAGGGGGGCAAACAAAATGATCAGTGAAAATGGAATGCATATATTTCCACGGTTTTCGTCATATCTATTAGGTCTTTCCAAATATTGAATTCATTTTTATTCTGCGGCTTCTTCATATAAATACCTGGAAAGCGTTTTCAGGATTATTTGAAATGCGACCACTAAAGATGTGGAAAGAGGGTTGTAAACTTTTTCACGAATTCCGCCATATCCCTCAGGTAATGATCGTAATAATCGCCTAAAACTTGTTTTTAAGTTTTTTCCTTTTTCAGCCCCTAAGAGGGTATGAAAGGGTTGAACACGTTTTCACGAATTCTCTCATATCTATTAGAAGTGATAAGTAATTGAATTGGTTTTTACTTTCTCGTGCTGTCTTCATATTTATCTATTAACGCCTTTCAGGATTTTTGGATATTCAACCCCCAAGTGGTTGTAAGGAGGTTGCCTATCTAATGATATATCGAACTCATTTTTACTTCCTAAGGTTTCCTATATAAGCGCCAAAAAATTGATTTCAGTATTTTTAGATATTCAATCCTAAGGGGTGTAAGGGGATTGTATGCTTTTCAAAGGTTCGACATATTTCTTAAGTTGTATGAGATATTAGTTCGCTTTTATATCCGAATTCGTGAGAATGTACACAACCACTTTACACCCTCTTCGAGGTTGATATCGAAATTTGGTAAACCTTTTTCTTGGCACTTTTTAAAAGAGCTTTTTTAACGCCTGCACTGAAGAGAAAATTTTTCCCGGTCATTTTCCTTACTCCAGCTCTGTAGGTTAATGTAAATCTGAAATTTGTTTGCTTTAATTATTCAGGTAGTCCATTTACATACACGTACTAAGTTTCAATAATGATCAGTAAAAATGTTATGCATTTTATGCATTATTTTCACGAATTTCGTCATATCTTTTAGATCTTCTGGAATATTGAATTAATTTTTAAGGGAGTGTAAAAAGGTTGTATACATTTTCAAGAATTTACCAACATGCTTCGAGTCTGATTAGATATTGAATAACTTTTTACTTCCACGGCATAGTCGTTTTTAAGATTTTTTTCACGTTTCACGGTCTAAAAGGGTCCATCACGTTTTCACGATCAAATTAGTTTTTGCTTTATCAGAAAACTTCTTTCAGGATTTTTGGATAATAAACAGCAAGTGGATTTAAGGGGATTCCATACGTCTTCGCAATTTTCGCACTATCTCTTATGATATATGTGATATCAATTTGGATTTAACTTCTGCAGAGTTGGTATATAATCGCTTACAAATCAATTTTAGAGTTTTCTGATATTCTTAGTTTTCTAATAAAGGGGTTGCACACATTTTCACAGTTTTCGACATATTTCTTAGGTTTGATAAGATATCAGATTGGTTTTAACTTCCACGTACTTCTTAAACTCATTGCACAACTTTCATTATACTCTAAAAAGGAAATAAATTGATTCGAAAGAATGGTAGCGTTCAGAGTTTGTGGCTTTGAAATTACTACGACACTAAGATGACTAATAGTTGAATCTATTGAAAATTATTTCTACGGGATCGCCCATTAAACTTATAAACATTTTTCAACCAATTAAAACAAAAATTAAATGTAACAGATTAACGTAAGTTTCTGCAATTTGAATGCAAATTTATCAATTACAGCTGTAAAGATTAAGATCTAATCACTGAACAAATTTTAACTTGTTATTATACAACCTAATGAATTTCAATAAATTTATCTATCTATCTATCTAAGGAGAAAAGTAAATATAACTTTGACTGATAAAAAATTCAATAAAACACTTTTGATTTTTGTATGTAAAAAAAATCATATAGTAAAAATTTACTGTGAAAATACACACCAAAAGATCTTATAGTAAGCTTAAAATTTCACATGTAAATATTTTTACCTATTGTGGGCGAAAATACTGAAAATTTGAAAAAAAAATTTTAAAATACAATTTTTTTATTATTAATTTTATCCAGTATATTTAATTTTTTCATGTAAAAGTACTCATTTCAAGCACTTTTACACGAAATTAATAAATTATTCATGTACTTTTCAACTGAACCGTACAATTTACATGAAAAGTCTCACAAAATTACGCAACATTTCGTGTAAAATTAACTATATTTATATATGAATTGAAAATTACGTTCTTTTTCGAGTAATTCTACTTATCTATTTGAATTTTACGACGAAAAACATGTAATATATGAAACCACAAAGTTGGGTGCTTCGTCTGATTTTGTTTTCTACTGAAATGAAAATGAAGCGCCTTTGGTGGCGCCAAACCTACGCAGCAAAACCAGAATTGATCGCGCGGTTGACTCTTACCTAGTGTTTTATTTAGAGTAAGCAAGTAAGAAATAATATTAAAAGTAGAAATAATTGTATCCTAAAAAGTATAAATTCAAGAGAATATCCACTGAATTTGCTGCTTTCGAAGTTGAAATTTTCTAATTGCAAATTGAAATTTACTGGTCGAAAATGGAAAATTACATTCAAGTTGACTATTACATTGCTATTCACAAGGAAGCATAGAATTCCGGCATTTAGGCTGCGAAAACTCGGAGGCGTGGAGCTTAGACTATAGAAAGAAGCTAAATACCTGGGTCTAATTCTGGATTAGAAGCTTAGCTGGAAATTGAATATACAGGAGCGCTTTTCGCGTGCAAGTGGACCGTGGGCAAAGGCTGGGGTCTCAAACCAAATATAGTACACTGGTTGTACACGGCGGTTGTGAGACCTATGGGGCAGTGGTGTGGTGGAAAGCCATGGATAAACAGTATAATCTTTGGGAACTAGGAGGAGTGCAACGGACTGCCTTTATTATGATCACGGGAGTCCTTCGCACAATACCTACTGCGCGTTGGAGGTGTTTATGCCTCTATTGCCAGTGGATATATATATATGTGAAATAGGTAGCTGCAAATACAGCAGTTAGGCTATCGAGCTGTGCCCTCTTTAGGCCGAGCTCTAAAGGGCATAGTTCCATTCTCAACGAATTTCTGGGAAACCTGGCGGATATTAGTACAAACTACTTAATCCCAGTGATGGATTTTGCGACGCGATACGAAATTGTATATCCTAGTAGAGTGGAGTGGGAGAACAATAGGGTAATATGTGAGGGAGAAATCTCCGTATATACGGACGATCGAAAATGGAATGCAGCACTGGTGCTGGCGTCTTCTCTGAGCAGCTGAGTGTAGGGGAGTCGTTCAAACTGCCAGATGTTTACAGTGTTTTCCAAGCGGAAATTCTGGCTGTGTTGCAGGCAGTAAACATCCTCTCAATGGGGAAGATATGTGATCAGAATATCTCACTCTACATTAACAGACTGGCGGCCATAAAGGCGCTGGAATTGGTCACCATTAAATCCCAGTTAGCAAAGCGCTGTCGAGAAGTGCTGAAGGTACTTTGTAGTCAGAACAGAGTACTGATTTGCTGGGTACCAGGGCATAGTAATATACTAGGGAACGAAAGAGCGACGAGCTTGCGAGATCGGGATCGGCATCGAATGGTAGGGTTGACGAGGATGTTTGTCCACCGATATGCGGTATCAAAGCGCAAATTGGTGAGCGTGCATAAGGCGGCCAACTCTAGGTGTGCAGGGCTGGCAAGGTGCAGGATTTCTAGAGCCCTGTGGCCCGAGCTGGATAGTCGAAAATTAGGAATATATTAACTTGGGATAAAGGAAGGCTGCGACTACTCGTCGGAGCACTGACGGGTCACTGTATGCTGGGGAAACACGCTATGTGGCTAGGGCTTGCGGAGACGGACATATGCAGGTTCTGCCATGATCTGTACGCTGTGGAGAACATCACTCACATCTTGTGTGAATGCATAGGAATCGCTGGAAGGCGACTGAGATGGCTAAGTAGTCTTTTCTTCGATAACATCGAGGATTTGAGATCAGGTCTGCAGGGAATTGGAGTGTTTTTGAGGGTATGGAAGAGCCCACGACAATCTGAAGGGATCGCAATGGGCCCGTATGGCGCCTAGTGAGCGCGGCGGTTCTAGCACTGCGCCACTTCTTAAACCTAAACCTAAACCTAACTATTACATCCCAATGTAAATTTACTTGAAAAGATGTGGCATATCTGCCTATTATCCAAAAGATGTAAAATTCAATTGATTTTTTTACTGTGCACTATTACATATATGGGACTCACCTTGGAATTGAATTGTGTTTAAAACCTGTTTTTTAAGATTTTGTTTATAAAAGGAGGTAGTCTAAAGAAGCATTATTTAGGGCACTATGTTCTAAATTTTGGAACTCTTTCACATTTTTTCTTTCGGGTCGTACTCTTGATAGTTTCCCAAACTTGTAACGGATTTCTGACTTCCCTTTAAAAAATAACAAAATTGTGCAGGGATTTTTCAGATTTTTATGCTAGGTGGAATTACACCCATCGCCGTAAAGAAATTGCAAATTTGATTTAAATCTTCAGGACTTGATCACAACGAAGTTCTGAAGGAACGCCACTTTGCAGCATTTATTCGCCACTATTAACAATATTCGTACTTACAAAGTGTGAAAAAAGATTAGTATAAATTAGTTTCTGATCTGAAATGGCACTTACTTTCTTGTTCTCCGTTAACTGATATATTCCAAAAACAGAAAAATAAAAAAATTATTTTCATTGGCTCCTGCATAGTCACTAACTATTTTAGTATCCAATTCTCAATAAGCACTGATAAAATAAACTTTAAATTCACAATGTACTGGTATGTTTGCAAAACTGAGCTGTAGTTCTAAGCCTGGAACCGTTGTTATAAGCACGAAAGCAACTATGCATTTCTTGGCGAGTTACAAATTATATTTATATGCGGGAAAATTAATTGCTCAGCATCTCTCAAGATGTTAGAAAGAATAAGATTTAATCTATTTTCTAAACTAAGTAACCGGTTGGAAGGCGAATATTAAGTGAGTATGGGAAAAAACCAGCTATAAAATGACCTTAACATTACGACACTGTGATTAGCATTACCAGTTGCAAGTACATACATATATCGAAACAAATTAGGTTATTGTTATTGAGACATTTAAAATACTACGCAAATAATTTTGATGAAATTAAGTCAATTTTGGATCTTTTATTGAGAACATATGAAAAGCGTCAGGTCCAATATATTGAGTCAGTAATACGAATACTTCGCGAATTTTCTTTTTTTCTTCCAAGTTTTAATATTCCAGTATTCGCAATATTATAATTTACATACCTAGATAAATATTCTGAACACTTTAAGACCTAGCTGGCAAATATTTTGGTTTTTGGTTTTGATGAAATCTTGGTGAGGGGTTCTTCAACCAAAGTTCTAGCGATTCCACACTCTCCTAGATATTTTCTTTAGTCTTAACTTTACTATACCTACCCATGATCAAGGACTTTTATTAACAGGTAATTTATGTTGGGAAGTTATACAGAAATATGAACCAATATTTATTAATCAACTGAAATTTAATAAAATCACAATATTAACACCGTGAAATATTGTCCTTATTATTTAGGTCTAAAGTTGATCATATAATCCACTATCATATCCTTATGATATTGGATATTTGTAAAAGTAATAATTTGATTTCGGACACATTTCACATCGAAGCCAACGCTGACGATGCCCAACAGAAAGAACACTTCCGTCTTCTGATCCTTAAAAACAAAACCGCCTCCACTGTCTCCTTGACAAACGGACTTGTCGACGGCTCCGACGCAGAATTTCTCGCCCGTAATAAAATTTTTATGAGCTGGGTACTTTTCTTGGCACTGCCTGTGGTCGATCACTGGCAAGTCAACAGCTTTCAAATCTTCACCAACCTCGTTATCGGATGAAGTTAATCCCCATCCAGCTATACGTCCGGTAATGCCTGCCATGACGTCTCTACGCAAATAGCTTTGCCAATGAATGCATATTGGTTTGATGTGCTCTTTGTATCTTATGTGGTTGTTTAACACTAAGATTGCGATATCGTTCTCATAAGATCCACTGGCTCCGTGGTATCCGTAAGTACAAACAGAAAACATTGATAAAGATCGGTACTGCCATGAATATAAGGATATCCGAGATGTTTCGATGAATGAAGCTCGGTCAGGAATACTGCAGTACATACGGTCCTACCTACTACGAACATGGCAGTTTAATTCAAACCAAACCTTAGATTAGTGGACTAATGCACTTTTCTTAAATAGATATATTTCGAATTGGGGTTAGTTCGGTTTCCTCTGTCACTGAAGCCTCAATTGGGCCTATTGTGATGTCCCCTTGAATTATAAATAGTTCTTCTTCTATCTCTGCGCTTTAAATTAAGTTTAGTATTTTTCGAAGAGGAACAGTCAAGAATTCTGGTGATTCCATGAATCCCTGATTGAAGGGGAAAAACCTTTGGTGAGCAAGTCACTCACATTCACAGATCGTAGCCGCTTAGAGCACTTGGTGTGAAGCCCTAGTGAATGCCACTTTGCGATTTCTGCCACATTTGGATGTTCATTTTTACTGCGCTTAGTGGTACCCCACAGAATGGATGAGTTCCAATGAAGCTAGCTTCTGAAACTTTTCTTGATATTGGCCTCGTATACACCGGAATTAACATAGTCCGTATTAAAGCTTAGTTCAAATTAGGGATGGGCAAAATAGTTCCTTTCAGTGAAGTAATTCACTCCGAGTCACTCACCTTAAGGAACGAGTTCAGTGTAGTATTTCCATGGAACTGTTCGTACCATCGTTCCTTCGTTTTCGTTTTATCGTTCGCTCGCGAACTAGTAGTTCATTACTTGAGGGGAGTTCAGTGATGAGTAGTCGTAGTCGGAACACAGTAGAGCAAAAAAAAAGGTCAGTACATCTAGAAGATGATGGGCAAAAAAAAAGGTCAGTAGATGTAGATGAGCAAAAACAAAAAAAAGGGCAGTACATCTAGAAGATGATGAGCAAAAAAAAATCAGTAGATCTCGATGATCAAAAAAAAAGGTTCGTGCAGTTTACTCTGTTACTCTCTATTTGTCTTGAGTAGGCTTATCGTTTTTAATTTTTTTGTCACCTGTCCAATGGAACTACAGTTCACCAAAAGGAGTGAGTTACTTCACTCACTCACTTCAATGAAGTGTTCTTTTGGAACAGTTCACTCATGTACGACCCATCTCTAGTTCAATTTAACAAGCGATATGAACACAGGCGACTAACTTAGTCTAGTTCGGTACATAGATTAGAACTAGACTAAATTAAACTGAAAACAGTAACAACTTTAAGTTGGTAGCACTCATTTTTGATAAAAAGTTATTGAGAATAATTTGTTGTCTGCAATTTACAATTTTCTTAAAACACTGTTATTAATGGAGATGAAAAAAACTTATGTTTCAATTAGAATATCTCTTTGACATGTGACATTTCACCTACATGTTAACGTCACATATAACGTTCAAAGCAAAGTAAACTAGTTGCATACTCTCAGTCGATATAAACGGCTATCGCATTAACTTAATACCGAGAACAGTTTAATACTATTGCGATATAAACAAGGCCAATGAGTTAGTCATTTCGTTGGCTTCGTAGCTGCTTTGTCCCGGCATCCGAATGAGGTTAAATCTGTTCTGGTTTTATTTGGCGTAGATTTGAACTGACTGCAGATCCGAAAGAACTATTTCGCTGTCCGAGAGAATATTTATGTGTTGGTTTTTGTAACCCTTTACATGAAAAAATCCCATTATCATAATCCCAGTCGGACTTTTCCTAAGAGATGAATTTGTAATCAATGAGTAAGGGATGAGTTTGTAAGGCCTTACCAAAGTAATGCAGAGTGTAATTGCTGTAAAATATTGAGCTTGCCATATGCAATCTAATGGCAGTCCTTAATAAAGGACATACAATATGCACACACGTAATTCTACTTTATCCCCAACTACAATATAAATCGGAGTTCAGTATTCATATAGAGTATTATACGATTGGCTTGCAGCCGATCGTGACTGCAGTATGTTTATATTATTTGTTCAATCTTAAGTTACTTAGTACAATTGTACAATTCAGCACAATTGCCAAATTATATTTTTTCGAAAACGGCGGGGCTAGCTTGATGGACATCCAATTCGCCTTTTCTTCTATGTGCTTTCTTTATTACATAATTATCTGAAATTTAATTTCAGGACATTCAACCCCTAAAAGGGTGTAATATGATTGTGTAAGTTTATTATTACTGAGGTCTTATGAGATATTGAATTGTTTTTTAATTTACCGGGCTTTCTACATACGCCTAAAAGTCAGGTTGAAAACTTTTTTGGATATTCAACCCCTAAAAATCTATGTCGACATTTTATCCCCTATGTTTTTATTGAAATGGAAGAAAAATACGTAAATAAATAAATAAAAAATCTGTCAACAGTCTGGGCGCAACTTTATTAATTTTTGGGTAGAAGTCCTGGACGCATTTAATGCTGAGATGTGGTATAGGTTACTATGCGACTGACAACCCAAGCTAGGAGGCTAACTTTAGAAGTTTCCGGACATTTTCATCGGGGCGCCGAGACTAGGAATCAAATGTAAATCGCATAGCGTGACTTAAAAAATCGCCATTTGCTGTGGTATGGGCAAACATGTTTCATATGATTACTCTCGTTTTGAAAAACAAAAACTTACAATAACGCATACTTGTCGCGGTTTACTCTTTAGGTGCCTTAAGGGTAGTTCCATAGTACACCTTGTGATGTCTTAAATGCCACATCATAATGGAACAGCTCCTTAGAATCTAGTCCACCACAACTTTCAGAACCACCAGTTTCGATAACTTGCTTTCAACTATCACGACCTCAATGGCAATGCCCAAGGCAGCGAACAATCACAGTTTTGATATTTCATGTGATGGTCTTCAAAAGGAGACTCCTCGAAAGCTGGAAAAACAACAAAAAAAAAAATTCATTCTCGTCCTTGTTATTATTTATTTACATAAGTACTCCAATTATTCTCGATACAAATTTTAAAAACGTGGTGATTACAATAAATTTTTAAAATTTTGTCCTATATCCCATTTGTTCACTGCCGAATTATTTCGGTCTGTAACGGATCTCGTAGTCAGTTATCATATCCTTGTGGTATTGAATATTTGTAAAGGTCGTCAAATGATTGCGATCGCAAGTTCTATCCAAGCCATCGCTCAGAACGCCCCACAGGTAATATGTTTCAGTGTCGTCGTTCTTAACGACATATCCGCCGCCACTGTCTCCCTCGCAAACACTTTCGTCGTCTGGAGCACCAACGCAAAATTTCTCACCCGTTACGAAATTGTTGTTCGTCACATTGTCTTTTAGGCATTGTTCCTTGCTGAACGCAGGTAGATCGACGGCTTTCAAATCTTCGCCGAATTCATCGTTGATGTTAATTTTTCCCCAACCCGCTATTCGTCCTACAGTTCCCGGTTTAACCTCACGCTCGGAGTATTTGAACCAACGGATACAAATTAGCTTGATGTGATCCTTGTAGACTATGTAGTTGTCCAAAACTAACATTGCAATGTCGTTTTCATATGACCTGCTAGCTCCGCCGTATCTAGAAATATAAAAAAATTATTAATGATAATATAAACTAATTTTTTCGATGTATTTAACACGCTGACTATCGGTTGTGCTAATGAGGCTTTTAAGGCGCAAACCATTGGGCAACGTATTGAAATCCAGAAGTACTCACGAAACCGGAATATGAATTTCCGATAAGTTGAAAAATTGTGTGAAAAGTGGTTCGGAGGCGTCATAGCTGCGATAAACTTTTCCTACTGCTACTGTAAATAAACCCCTATCTTCAATCACATCTCTTTTCACGTCCCAGAAGCAATGCGCCGCTGCAAACAAAGCGAATTAATTAAACCAAGGTAAAGTTAATGGTGTTAAATAAAGTTATTAAATAAAAAACAAATTTTAAATAAACTAAGTCCTAAGAGGCTTGGCTAACTCAATTTACTATAAAAACATGTCGAAGCCACGCGTGTAAAGCGGCAAATACGCGATACAACAGTTGTACCGACTTACGTTGTTGCGATATCTGTCCAACGGTTGTATGAACGGTACACATGAAACAATTTCTTATTCAACCGTTGAACAAATATCGCAACAACATACGTGGGTACAACAGTTGTTTTAGCTAGTCAAAAGAATTTACCAGTACCAGAACTACTGACCTTGGTCAAATTTCAGACTTCCTTGTTGATATCCAAAACATTGAAATTTCAGAAATGCCCAAATTTTACAAGGATATTTCAATTGGACCTTCTTGAATCATAAGCTTTATTTAGATCCGTAGTTCCTCTTGACCTTGTTTAAAATTATTTTTGCATTATGAACCTCTTCCCAAAAATTCAAAGTGACAACACAGATCATACAACCCCCATGGAAAAAATATATTATTCAAAAGCCGGTTGTGTCCTATGCTAAGACCCAGTAAATATCTTTTAAAAACTTTTAAAAAAGAGCCAAGAAAACTATAATAGTTTTACTTAAAAGTAACATTTTAGAGGAACTAAGTTAGCCCAAAAATTAATTTAAATCAAAACTATAAATCCAATTTTATAGAGTTTACATAAATAAGTTAATTGAGGAAATAGCAGTTTCAATTTTGATTAAAATTAAATTTTCAAAAATTTCAAAAATTTTCGTTCTTGCTTTAATATAACATAGCTTGATCTTGTCGACGGAATTTATTCACGAGATATCACAAGTTTTCTACACCACAGACCCCACCTCCTCAAGGCTGTCCTAAGTCTTTACTTTGAATATGCACTCTGTATATGCCATCACCAGGCTTAAACTTCGTAGCATAAGCGATTCCGGAGATATTGAAAAGAAAATCAATTCTTCGAAACTTCCGTCTTGTTATGGCTTAGTACATTTTGTTTTGTCTACATATTTGATTGATAACTCTAATCAATTAAGAATGTATTTTTTTGTTAGCAAACTTACCCGAAATAACTAGCTTGGCACTGTAGATGGTTCCTCCGCAGATATGGTCATATTTTCCACCACCACCTGATTTGTAAATTGCAGTATGCCACGGAACTTTTGTTATACTCACCTTCTCTCCTCCATTTATAAAATGTGTTCCGCTTACTGGTAATTTACCACAATCGGGTTCACAGCTAGCTGGATAATAGTCCCATTCACCTGTCTCACCGCACCGTATAATTTCAGGTACGTCACGTAACGGTTTTCGATAACCAACTGAACAGGAAATATCAGCCCGAGTATTCGGTCGGATTTTACCATCACATGGCGTTTCAGTTCCGTTGAAATTACACCTTGCTCTGAAAGTCACACCGTTGATTACTTCTGATGCGCAATATTCTAGAGAAATAAACTTGTTGTTAACAGTCAACAGTCGTGTACCAAAGTCAATATCTTGAGGCTAAAACCTAAGTATGTAGGCACCTACCAGCAGTTAATAATGTTAGATATAAAATAAAAATCTGCCAACAGTCTGGGCGCAACTTTATTATTTTATGGGTAGAAGTCCGAAACGTGTTTAATGATGAGATGCGGTGTAGGTTACTATGCAACTGACAACCTAAAAAATAACGTTCCAAATAGCCTCCTGGTTATTTCTCACCATTAAACACGTTTCGGACTTCTGCCCATAAAATAATAAAGTTGCGCACAGACTATTGGCAGATTTTTTTTATTTACTTACGTATTTTTTTATCAATAGAATAATTCATAGTAGTAAAAGCGAATTCGATCACATTAAACCTAAGAGATTTTCGGAATCAGTGAAAACTTGAACAATACCCCCAGGGGGTTTAATTGAGAAAAATACTTAAATCGGGATTTCCCCGACTACGTTTAAAGCTTATAGAAGTAAAAGTGAATTCGTGTATATGTACACAACTACTTTACACCCCCTTAGGGGTTGGATATCGAAAAATGTTGAAAATTGTTACTAGGCGCTTATATAAATAGCCCGAGAAGTAAAATTGCTTTGATAGCTCGACATGTCTAAAAGTTTTAACGAAGTTTGTGAAAATGTGGATTCACGGATATTTTTTTTACTCAACCTCTGAACGCCAATAAAAATCTTAACTTTTTTTTTGCTTTAATTACTCTAATAGTACATCTACATATACGTACCAAGTTTCAACTTTCTAGCATAAGCCGTTTCTGAGATATAAAAAACCACCCCTCTCCCCGTACCTTGATACCCCTATCAAAAATTTTATTTTTCTAGGATGTCCCCATAGTGGCTCTATATAATCCGAAATTGTTAGCTTTCTATTCATTATGGTTTTTGAGAAATAAAAATCAGAATGTTCTCCTTTCTACTCCCTTTCACCATCACCCCAAACACCCACGCCACCAACATTTTTTTCCCTACTAGATGTTTACCAACCCCAACTCCTGTAAAATTTTCAAGATCATATCTGATACGGTTTCTGAGATATAAAAATTCAATTTTTTGAAAAATTGCTGTCCCCCAGTTTCGTGCTCCATCTCCCCCCTCAAAAAATTTAGTTTCGGTAGACTCCGCTCTTGTGATCCCATATACAGAAACTAAATTTTATCTTCCTGGTGTAATTGGTTCGGAAGATATTGTAATCCAAAGCTTTTCACCCCTTCACCCCCACACCCCACCACCGCCCTTAAAAATGTTAGCCCTTGTATAATTTTGAAGTATCCCTAAGGGCAACCACAAAGTTTCAATCTTCTGACATCAATCGTTCAGGAAATATCGATTTTAGAATGTTTCAATCCCGTCTTTCATGCGTTAAAGACTCATTGTTTTCCCCCTATTTCCACACCCCTTAACCAATATCGACCATTTTCTTGCAATTGAGTCCATTATCATAGTACTACATAAGTTCCAAGTTTCAACCTCCTAGCATATGTGGTTCCTGAGATCTAGAAACCAAAATTTTTCGTCTAAAACGCTCCCTTCTCCTCTCCCATCTTACCACCACCCCTCGAAAATATACCAGTCGTAGGGGTTCACCCAATCTACCCACCATAAAAATTTAAATTTAATATCTCAACGGGCTTGGGAGCTACGCGTCTTCAAACGATTTTGCGTACGGCGGACAGACGGACATTTTTTTTTATGCTTTTTTGGGGTTTACCATACTAGTCCTAAAATGTGAAAATACAAAATTTCAGGGTAGCAAATTTTTTTGAAATTTCAGGTCGATCACAATACTTTATTATTAAAAAATAATAAAGTAAAATAGATCCCATTTAGATTTACAAGGAACAAGAGATTGTGGAAAAACATCTAAAGGCTGCAAAGTTTGTCAGACCACATAATAGTTTACGTTTTTGATCCCTAACGATTCACGATAATTTACTTTGAAATGCTAGGACTTAGCGGTGAAATTTAGAATCTACTAGTGAAATGTAATTTGGATGGCTAAGCCCTGAACGGACAAAATCGACCTTTTCATTCAAAATGCTTAAGTAGCAAGAAATTCGGTACACGATAAAAATTATCGTTACTGCAGTTCTAGGTATAAAATATGAATATTGTTACATGTAAACCTGGCAACCGCGCAACCGTGCAACTCGATCGTTTCACATAATGAAAAACAACAACAACCGAATACCTAGTTGCAAAATAACCCAATCAGAAACCTAGCTGAAGATAAGGCGAGACAACACGATTCTATCTCCCTTCTTTACCGAATGCTCTCCAATGTACTACAACCCTGTACATGAACCACCAAAGTCGAAAGATCTCAAGCTCACTTGAATCTTCTGCACACACCACTGAACGATGATCGAAATCGAAGGCTCTGAAGCTTTCGAGAAGATTCCAGAACTGAACGTTCAAGCACATCCTAGACTGCAACCGGGTAGTATATAAGCAGGTGAAGCATTCAGCTAAGGGACAGTAATTTTGATTACGCGACTGCGATAGCCAGCGAGTATACGCGACCGTGTGGAAAGAGAACGAAAGTGAACGAGTTAAGCGATATATGGTATAAGCGGGCGGTACTGCCATACAGTGCGAATTATTGTGCGAATATAGTTCTGTGAATTTAAAGTGCGATTAATAAATAATTACTTATTTTTATTTTAACCGAATTGTGTTTCACTTGAAATCCCGGCGAACCCCTAGCTCGCAACAATATGAAGAGCATCGCACTGTTTGAGCATCCGGTGGAACTAACTAGAACTGAATGAACTATTCCGCCACGTAAGGTAAAACAATAAAAAAAAATTGTTTTTATTTATTTACGTATTTTTTCAATAGAAGTTAAAGCGAATTCGATCTCATTAAACCTAAAAGATTTTCGGAATTCGTGAAAACTTGAACAATACCCTACACCCCCAGGGAGCTTACTATCAAAAAATACTTAAATCGATTTTTACCCGATTATATTTAAAGCTTTTAGAAGTGAAAGTAAATTCTATATCTCATTAGACTTAAGAAATACATCGGAATTCGTGAGAATGTACAAAACCACTTTACACCCTTATCGGAGTTGATATTGAAAAATTTGGAAATCTTTTTCTGGGCGCCATATAAAATTAATTCGATAATTCGACATGTCTAAAAAAAACGAAATTGGTGAAAATGTAAAATTACTCTAGCTCTGTACGTCAATGAAAATCTGAACTTTTTTTGCTTTAATTACTCAGATAGTCCATTTACATACACGTACTAAGTTTCAACAATGATCAGTGAAAATGTTATGCATTTTTTTCAGGAATTTCGTAATATCTCTTAGGTCTTCTGGAATATTGATTTAATTTTTATTCGACGAATTCTCCACATAAATGGCAAGAAGCGGTTTTCAGGACTAAGAGAATGTAAAAAGGTTGTATACATTTTCACGAATTAACCAACATGCTTCGGATCTGATTAGATATTGAATAACTTTTAACTTTCACGGGCTTGTTTTATAATAGTCGTTTTAAAGATTTTTCACGTATAGTATAGATGGTATAAAAGGGTCGAACAGGTTTTCACAACCGAATTGGTTTTTGCTTTATATAAAAACTTCTTTCAGGATTTTTGGGTACTCAACAGTAAGTGGGTTTATGTGGGTTCCATACGTCTTCGCAATTTTCGCACTATCTCTTATGATATATGAGATATCAATTTGGATTTAACTTCTGCAGAGTTTCTATATAATCGCTTACAAACCAATTTTAGAGTTTTCTAGTATCCTGGTGATTTAAAGGGGTTGAATACATTTTCACAGTTTTGGACATATTTCTTAGGTTTGATGAGATTGGTTTTAACTTTCACGTACTTTTTAAACACATTGCACAACTTTAATTATACTCAAAAAAATAAAATAAATTGATTCAAAAGAATAGTAGCGTTCAGAGTTTGTGGCTTTGAAATTACACTAAAAAGACTAATAGTTGAATTTTTTGAAAATTATTTCTTCGAGATCGGTCATTAAACTTACAAACATTTTTCAACCAATTAAAACTAAAATTAAGAAGAAAAGTAAATATAATTTTGATTGGTAAAAAATTCAATAAAAAACTTCTGATTTTTGTATGTAAAAAAAATCGTATAGTAAAAATTTACTGTGAAAACATTCACCAAAAGATCTTATAGTAAGCTTAAAATTTCACATGTAAATACTTTTACCTATTGTAGGCGAAAATACTGAAAATTTGTTTACAGGAGCAGTTCGCACGGGAAGTATAAAGTTCATATGCATGTGGATCTTTTGAACCGCACTGTTTTAAAAAATGTAATTTTCAATCCATTTTTTAATTGAAATTTCAAGTATATTTAATTTTTTCAAGGAAAAGTACACATTTCAACCACTTTTACACGAAATTTCTGGTATTAGTAAAATATTCATGTACTGTTCAACTGAACCGTACAATTTACATGAAAAGTCTCGCATTTCGATTAAAATTAACTATATTTATATGTGAATTAAAAATCAAGTTCTTTTTCGTGTAATTCTACATATCTATTGAATTTTATGGCGAAAAACATGTAATATATGAAACCACGAAGTTGGACGCTTCGTTCAATTTTGTTTTCTACTGAAATGAAAATGAAACGCCTTCGATGGCGCCAAACCTACGCAGCAAAAACAGAATTGATCGCGCGGTTGACTCTTACCTAGTGTTTTATTTAGAGTAAGCAAGTAAGAAATAATATTAAAAGTAGAAATAAGTGTATCCTAAAAAGTATAAATTCAAGAGAATATGCACTGAATTTACTGCTTTCGAAGTTGAAATTTTCTAATTGCAAATTGAAATTTACTGGCCGAAAATTGAAAATTACATTCAATTTGACTATTACATTGGTGCTATTCACAAGGAAGCATATAATTCCGGCATTTAGGCTGCGAAAGCTCGGAGGCGTGGAGCTTAGACTATCGGAACAAGCTAAATACCTGGGTCTAATTCTGGATTAGAAGCTTAGCTGGAAATTTAATATTCAGCAGCGCTTTTCTCGTGCAAGCGGACCGTGGGCAAAACCTGGGGTCAAATATAGTACACTGGTTGTACACGGCGGTTGTGAGACCTATTCCGACCTATGGGGCGGGGCAGTGGTGTGGTGGAAAGCCATGGATAAAAAGTATAATCTTAGGGAACTGGGAAGAGTGCAGTCCTGACAGGCAGTTTTGTGTTATGATCACGGGATCCCGTCGCACGATACCTACTGCCGCGTTGGAGGTGTTTATATAAAGTTAAAATTAAACTCAAATCCGCAAACAGATTTAAAAATATATATATATATGTCAAACAGGTAGCGTACTGATTTGCTGGGAGCCAGGGCATAGTAATATACTAGGGAACGAAAGAGCGACGAGCTTGCGAGATCGGGATCGGCATCGAATGGTAGGGTTGACGAGGATGTTTGTCCACCGATATGCGGTATCAAAGCGCAAATTGGTGAGCGTGCATAAGGCGGCCAACTCTATGTGTGCAGGGCTGGCAAGCTGCAGGATTTCTAGAGCCCTGTGGCCCGAGCTGGATAGTCGAATTCTAGGAATATATTAACTTGGGATAGAGGAAGGCTGCGACTGCTCGTCGGAGCACTGACGGGTCACTGTATGCTGGGGAAACACGCTATGCGGCTAGGGCTACCGGAGACGGACATATGCAGGTTCTGCCATGATCTGTACGCTGTGGAGGACATCGCTCACATCTTGTGTGAATGCATAGGAATCGCTGGAAGGCGACTGAGATGGCTAAGTAGTCTTTTCTTCGATAACATCGAGGATTTGAGGTCAAGTCTGCAGGGAATTGGAGTGTTTTTGAGGGTATGGAAGAGCCCACGACAATCTGAAGGGATCGCAATGGGCCCGTATGGCGCCTAGTGAGCGCGGCGGTTCTAGCACTGCGCCACTTCTTAAACCTAAACCTAAACCTAACTATTACATCCCAATGTAAATTTACTTGAAAAGATGTGGCATATCTGCCTATTATCCAAAAGATGTAAAATTCAATGGATTTTTTTTACTGTGCACTAACCTGTTTTTTAAGATTTTGTTTGTAAAAGGAGGTAGTCTAAAGAAGCATTATTTAGGGCACTATGTTCTAAATTTTGGAACTCTTTCACATTTTTTCTTTCGGGTCGCACTCTTGATAGTTTCCCAAACTTGTAACGGATTTCTGACTTCCCTTTAAAAAATAACAAAATTGTGCAGGGATTTTTCAGATTTTTATGCTAGGTGGAATTACACCCATCGCCGTAAAGAAATTGCAAATTTGATTTAAATCTATAGGACTCGATCACAACGAAGTTCTGAAGGAACGCCACTTTGCAGAATTTATTCGTCACTATTAAAAATATTCGTACTTACAGAATGTGAAAAAAGATTAGTATAAATTACAGTTTCTGATCTGAAATGGCACTTACTTTCTTGTTCTCCGTTAACTGATATATTCCAAAAACAGAGAAATAAAAAAATTATTTTCATTGGCTCCTGCATAGTCACTAACTCTTTTAGTATCCAATTCTCAATAAGCACTGATAAAATAAACTTTAAATTCACAATGTACTGGTATGTTTGCAAAACTGAGCTGTAGTTCTAAGCCTGGAACCGTTGTTATAAGCACGAAAGCAACTATGCATTTCTTGGCGAGTTACAAATTATATTTATATGCGGGAAAATTAATTGCTCAGCATCTCTCAAGATGTTAGAAAGAATAAGATTTAATCTATTTTCTAAACTAAGTAACCGGTTGGAAGGCGAATATTAAGTGAGTATGGGAAAAAACCAGCTATAAAATGACCTTAACATTACGACACTGTGATTAGCATTACCAGTTGCAAGTACATACATATATCGAAACAAATTAGGTTATTGTTATTGAGACATTTAAAATACTACGCAAATAATTTTGATGAAATTAAGTCAATTTTGGATCTTTTATTGAGAACATATGAAAAGCGTCAGGTCCAATATATTGAGTCAGTAATACGAATACTTCGCGAATTTTCTTTTTTTCTTCCAAGTTTTAATATTCCAGTATTCGCAATATTATAATTTGCATACCTAGATAAATATTCTGAACACTTTAAGACCTAGCTGGCAAATATTTTGGTTTTTGGTTTTGATGAAATCTTGGTGAGGGGTTCTTCAACCAAAGTTCTAGCGATTCCACACTCTCCTAGATATTTTCTTTAGTCTTAACTTTACTATACCTACCCATGATCAAGGACTTTTATTAACAGGTAATTTATGTTGGGAAGTTATACAGAAATATGAACCAATATTTATTAATCAACTGAAATTTAATAAAATCACAATATTAACACCGTGAAATATTGTCCTTATTATTTAGGTCTAAAGTTGATCATATAATCCACTATCATATCCTTATGATATTGGATATTTGTAAAAGTAATAATTTGATTTCGGACACATTTCACATCGAAGCCAACGCTCACGATGCCCAACAGAAAGAATACTTCTGTCTTCTCATCCTTAAAAACGAAACCGCCTCCACTGTCTCCTTGACAAACGGACTTGTCGACGGCTCCGACGCAGAATTTCTCGCCCGTAATAAAATTTTTATGAGCTGGGTACTTTTCTTGGCACTGCCTGTGGTCGATCACTGGCAAGTCAACAGCTTTCAAATCTTCACCAACCTCGTTATCGGATGAAGTTAATCCCCATCCAGCTATACGTCCGGTAATGCCTGCCATGACGTCTCTACGCAAATAGCTTTGCCAATGAATGCATATTGGTTTGATGTGCTCTTTGTATTTTATGTGGTTGTTTAACACTAAGATTGCGATATCGTTCTCATAAGATCCACTGGCTCCGTGGTATCTGTAAGTACAAACAGAAAACATTGATAAAGATCGGTACTACCATGAATATCACCGGTAGGATGTGGATTAGGGATATCCGGGATGTTTCGATGAATGAAGCTCGGTCAGGACTACTGCAATACCTACGATCCTACCTACTACGAACATGGCAGTTTAATTCAAACCAAACCTTAGATTAGTGGACTAATGCACTTTTTCTTAAATAGATATATAATTGGGGTTGGTTCGGTTTCCTCTGTCACTGAAGCCTCAATTGGGCCTATTGTGACGTACCCCTGAATTATAAATAGTTCTTCTTCTATCCCTGCGCTTTAAATTAAGTTTAGTATTTTTCGAAGAGGAACGGTCAAGAATTCCGGTGATTCCATGAATCCCTGATCGAAGGGAAAAAACCTTTGGTGAGCAAGTCACTCACATTCACAGATCGTAGCCGCTTAGAGCACTTGACCTGTGAATGTGAGTGACTTGCTCACCAAAGGCTTTTGTGTTTCGTCTTCGTCATTGCAAATTCTTCATATTTTGCTCTCAGAGGACCAATCTTATGGAGATGTTTCTTCATGTAAAAATGTCCAATCAGAGCTCCCACTAGGGTTCGGGTCTGATGTCTGCTTAATTTCAGATATTCTGACGTTCTGTTCTCCGAATGCTTCTGCATGAATACCTTTGAGTGTCTGTTTCCCGGTGGTGTCAAGCCCCAGTGAATGCCACTCTGCGATTTCTGCCACATTTGGATGTTCATTTTTGCTGCGCTTAGTGGTACCCCACAGAATGGATGAGGCCCAATGAAGCTACGTTCTGAACCTTTTCTTGAAATTGGCCTTGTATACACCGGAATTAACATAGTCCGTATTAAAGCTTAGTTCAAATTAGGGATGGGCAAAGTAGTTCCTTTCAGTGAAGTAATTCACTCCGAGTCACTGACCTTAAGGAACGAGTTCAATGAAGTACTTCCATGGAACTGTTCGTTCCATCGTTTCATCGTTCGCTCGCGAACTAGTAGTTCATAGTTCATTACTTGAGGAGAGTTCAGTAGTGAGTAGTCGTAGTCGGAAGACAGTAGAGCAAAAAAAAAGGGCAGAACATCTAGAAGATGATGAGCAAAAAAAAAAATTAAGTAGATCTCGATGAGCAAAAAAAAAGGTTCGTACAGTTATCGTTTATCGCTTATCGTTTTTAATTGTTTTGTCACGTGTCCAATGGAACTGCAGTTCACCAAAAGGAGTGAGTTACTTCATTCACTCACTTCAATGAAGTGTTCTTTTGAAACAGTTCACTCGTGTACGACCCATCTCTAGTTCAAATTATCAAGCGATATGAACACAGGCGACTAGCTTAGTCTAGTTCGGTACATAGATCAGAACTAGACCAAATTAAACTGAGAACAGTAACAACTTTATGTTGGTAGCACTCATTTTTGATAAAAAGTTATGCAGAATAATTTGTTGTCTGCAATTTACAATTTTCTTAACTCACTCTTGTTAATGGAGACGACAAAAACTTATGTTTCAATTAGAATATCTCTTTGACATGTGACATTTCACCTGCATGTCAACGTCACATATGGCGTTCAAGGCAAAGTGAATTAGTTCAATACTCTCAGTCGATATAAACGGCAGTCGCATTAACTTAATACCGAGAACAGTTTAGTACGATTGCGATATAAACAAGGCCATTGAGTCAGCCATTTCGTTGGCTTCGTAGCTGCTTTGTCCCGGAATCTAAATGAGGTTAACTCTGTTCTGGTTTCCGAGTTCCGGCACTGCAGGCAATCCCAAACTTATTTGGAGTAGATTTGAACTGACTGCAGATCCGAAAGAACTGTTTCGCTGTCCGAGAGAATATTTATGTGTTGGTTTTTGTAACCCTTTACATGAAAAAATCCCATTGTCATAACCCAGTCGGACTTTTCGTAAGAGATGAATTTGTAATCAATGAGTAAGGGATGATTTTGTAAGGCCTTTCCAAAGTAATGCAGAGTGTAATTGCTGTAAAATATTCTCGAATGCTCTCTCTCTCTCTGTACAATTACTATTTACGGAAGTAATGGTTTAGAAGCTAGTAAGTAATAAGAGGAAGAAATCCTAGACGTTACAGTTTTGTCCAACGGTATAGGCTTTAGTATCTACTTACGAAAGTAATGGTTTAGAAGCGAGTAAGTTATGAGATGGTACAATCCGAAAACTTACAGTTTTGCCAAATGATCTTGGCTTTAGTAACAATTTACGAAAGTAATGTCTGAGAAGCGTATAAGTAAAGGGATGATGCAATCATTAACGTATCGTTTTAATTTTATATAAAAGTGAGGGCCCATAATTAAATTCAGTTCGTTCTAAGAGTTTCAAATGTTGCGAAGTGCTGTTCATTTGTAATAAATTCCAATAAGTGTTACTTATAAAACGAAGTTAACAATTAGTTTAGATAGAGTATTTTCATATCGTAATGAATTTTATTTTTGTTAATTTTTTATTTTGTTTATTGAATGAATTCTAATGTATTGTTTACTTGTTTTAATTTATTTTATATTGAATAAATGGTTTTTTACTGTTAAAACAATTTCGATTTTTCATATTGTTGTTATTTGCAACTCAACAAAGTAAAGGATAGTTTAAATTGGAGACGAACACAATACTTTATAAGTATTTACAACGATATAAGTCTTTTCTTGTCCTGTGCTTTTAAGCGTTTACACCCTAGGGCCTATGCGGGTTAAAGTAATTAGATCTGTTATTGAAAGAGTAATGGGTACAAGTTGCTAGTACAAAATCAATTCCGTACACATTACGGATCTGACTATTACAAGACCTTACTGTTCATACATTTAAAGTATTTACCACTCACTATTGATATAATGCCTTACTTTTCATGCAATTTGTATATTGCTATCACTCTCTAATGAAACAAGGCCTTACATGTAATATGCTTTGTAACTACTTACTACTCTTCAACGAAATAAGGCTTTTCTTGTAGTGTGCTTTGTAAGCGATTACGCCCTAGGGTCTATGCAGGTTAAAGTAATTAGTTCTGTCATCGAAAGAGTAATGTGTACGAGCTGCTAGTATATTGTACGGTTTCGTTTCCGTAGACATTACTGTTCCTACTGGGTTGTTATCAATAGTTTTAAAAATACTTACGCGATGGGAACATGAATTTCCGATATGTTAAAAAATTGAGTACTTAGTGCCTCATAGGCATTATAACTACGATATATTTTTCCAACTCCTACTCTAAATATGCCAGCATCTTCACATCTCTCGAATTTAGCGTCCCAAAAGCAATGCGCCGCTGCAACAAATAAATAAAAAAATATATTGAAAAAAATAATATTTTTAATAGAGTAGTAGTAGGCAGTTTTTTTGGTAATAAAATTTAGTTATTTTGCATTTTTCTTTTAATTTAAAAATTAAAATTTAAAGAGCAAGTAGTTTAGGTCAAATTAGACACCTCTAAGGCGCTGTACACATTAAACATGACCGAACGAATTTTCCGATACGATTTTTCGTTTTTCGACCTATTGTGAAATCTTTAGTTATTGAAAAATTAGTTATGATCGTCAATTATAACATTTTCAAGGATATCATCAAAGAAAATCTTTAGGGCTTTGTAGTTTTAATTGATAATAAAAAGAAAATCCGAATCCGTCGTACGACTAAAAATATTTGTACGACAGACGGACATTTTTTTTAATATTATCAATTAAAATCTAGATCCCTAGAGATTTTCTTTTATGATATTCTTGAAAATGTTATAATGAACGATTCAACCAATTTTCTAATAACTGAAGATTTGACAATAAGCAGAAAAACTAAAATTCGTATCGGAAAATTCGTTCGGTCGTGTGCAATGTGTACCGCCTAAAGAGCAATTTCTTTCCTAATTTGACCTAACCTACTTACTATAAAAACCCGATTGTTCTATTGGCACTGGAAACACTTCCTTTAGGGACTGCAGATAGTAGAAAAATACTTAATCCGAATCCGGAACAGGAATTGGCTTTAATATTTGATGACGGCCTAATCCCCGTCACGGGTTTTTCGGTGGTATGAAAAATCTGTTATCCTAGACTCACCGGATATAACAAGCTGAGAACTTATGATATTCCCTCCGCAGATATGATCAATGATTCCATTTTTATTTTTATAAATTGCGGTATGCCAAGGAACTGTAGTTATATTCGTTGGTTCTCCGCCGGACACAAAAGGCTTCACTGCTATGGTTAGTGTACCGCATTCAGGTTCGCAACTAGCTGGATGATAGTCCCATTCACCTGTCTTATCGCACACTAAAACATTATATGTTTGACGTGATGGTTCGCGGTAGCCCATTGCGCAGGTTATAGTTGCTCGAGTTCCGGGCCGGATATTATGCTCGCATGACGTCTCTGTTCCGTTAAGTACACATTTTGTGGTAAAAGTAACACCTTTGATTACATCCGGTGGACAAACTTCTACAGTGGATGTACAAAAAAAAAATAAAAATTAGAAATTATCTTATATGTACGAACATGTTAATATGTTACAAAACACCTTCTAAATATGGTTTGACGGATATGCCAAATTCTGTCAATTAGAAAAGTCCTCACGAAAATCTTTTGGTATTCACCAAATTCTACTCATATTGCATATTTGGAGAAAAAAAAGCTTAATATTGTTGCGAGCTAGGGGTTCGCCGGGATTTCAAGTAAAACACAATTCGGTTAAAATAAAAATAAGTGATAATTTATTTATCCGCACTTTTAATTCACAGAATTATAATCGCACAATAATTCGCACTGTATGGCAGCACTGCCCGCTTATTCCATATATCGCTTGACTCGATCACTTTCGCTCTCTACCAACACGGTCGCGTATACACGCTGGCTGTCACAGTCGACGTAATAAAAATTACTATGTCTCTCGCTGAAAGCTTCATCTGCTCTTATACTACTTGATTGTAGTCAAGACTGTTCTTGAATCTTCGTTCGGTGGTGTGTGTAGAATATGCTGGAAAGCTTGAGAGCATTCCATGTGATCTTCAACGCTGTTCCAGTACGTTCGAGCGCATTCGATAAGAAGTGGGGTATAATTGTGTTGCTCCGCTCTCCTTATTTACTCTCAACTAGGCTTTTGATTGGGTTACTTTGCAGCTTAGGTATTTGGTTGTTGCTGTTTCCTATTCGTAATCGATCGAGTTGCGCGGTGGCCAGGCTTACACGTAACAATATCTTTAATCGAATAAATAAAAATAGGAGATAAAGCCAAAGAGACCTTAACTTCTAAAAATTTCAAGCCAGTGTTGAGCGACTGATGTAAGAAAGTTGAAACTCTGCA
Organism: Beris morrisii; assembly: GCA_951812415.1. Lineage (NCBI taxonomy): Eukaryota > Metazoa > Arthropoda > Insecta > Diptera > Stratiomyidae > Beris > Beris morrisii. Next base: position 111,294,032 of record OX638312.1, on the reverse strand, counting down.
ATTCTGAAGAGTTATTACAGTGGCACGTTTTGTTGAGCGTGCAGTACGAGTTGTTGTGTTGTTTTTGATCTTACGCTAGGATATTTAAAACTTTTTTGAAAACATGTAATAAAGATTTGCAAGCAGCGTACTCCGTATAACAAATCGGTACTCCAGCAAAATTCGAACTGAACCTCTTCCCCTTCCAATAATTAAACATGAATATTTTAAGTAATGACTAAATTTTGTTCCCCAGAATAAGCTTAACATCGAATATCTGAATTTGTTGTTAAATTTAATACGGTAAAAAAATCATTTTACAATACCTGTACAGTATAGATTTTTTTTTTGGTTCAAGCCTAGTACGGACCTCGATCAAAATTTTGATTCACTAATTTACTATATATCTCTACCATCTCTACAGTAAAAAATTCGTTGTGTAGAATACTGTGGAGAAGTAAGCAGCTGGGAACAGCTGTTTGTTTGACATTTACATTTTCAAAAATAATATTTATTATACGCGTGTTTTTTATGGTAATTAAGTGTCATGGATAATAATATCGGCCACGGATAATTTTATACGCTCATAAAAAATCTTAAAATACGCTTTAGTTTAAAAAAAAATTCTTGATATCACATAAACCAAAATCAGTTTGAAAAAAAGGTAAATTCAAATTCAAATCAGAAGATGTCAAAATTATCGTACCGCAATGCAAAATTAAATAGCAGCACATTTAAATGGTGGCGGAAAATTGGTCTCCACGGTTTCCGCACCATCTTTTGGTCGAACTGTCAAATCGTAGCAAAATTTTGACTCGAAATCCGTACCACCAAACAGAAAGCCAACGCGAAAATCGAGTAAGCAAAATTTTGATCACTTTTTTTTACATGCATTTCATATGGGAATCAAAATTGTGATCGAGGTCCGTACTAGTGTAGGAATCTCTAACGTAGCTAGTTGATGCAGGAGATCCTTATAATAAACATACTGCAGTCACGATCGGCTGCAAGCCAATCGTATAATACTCTAGATGAATACTGAACTCCGATTTATATTGTAGTTGGGGATAAAGTAGAATTACGTGTGTGCATGTTGTATATCCTTTATTAAGGACTGCCATTAGATTGCTACTCAAACCTAAAAGACAATATTCAGTGTTTAATTTCATATCTTAAACTGGGTAAGTCATCCAACAAAAATTTCCTTTTGAAAGACTTTCACATGGGAGGTGCAGGAAGGACTCACTCGATTTCTTACATATTTATCCTTTTCGTTGGAACCATTTAAAAATGAACGTGTACAAAATTTCAAATTCGTAGCTTGAAGCGTTCAAAAGTTATCGAAAAATATTGTTGAACACTTAAGGATATTTTGTATGGCAGCTACCAGAAGGAGTAAAAGGATTTTGCTGACTAGTAAACTCGAACTTTGTTTTTACTCAAAACTAATTTGTACAAAATTTCCAATTCATAGCTAAAAGATTACTTGAGGTATAGTAAGTTCCGTAAATTAAGTGAAGGCATTTTTACAGGATATTTGTATGGCAGCTACACGAAGGACTAATAGGATTTTCTTCATAATCATACATTTAGCTCCAACTATTGGAAAAATAACACATACAAAATTTCAAAGACGTAGCTTAAACCCTTCTGAACTTATCGGCCAATATTCTTGAACACGTATTTTAAGGACATTTTGTATGGCAGCTACCAGAAGGAGTAAAAGGATTTCGCTGACAAGTAAACTCAAGCTTTGTTTTTACTAAAAACTGATTGGTACAAAATTCCGAATTCGTAGCTAAAAGATTACTTGAGTTATAGTGAGTTTCGTAAATTAAGTGAATACATTTTGACAGGATATTTGTATGGCAGCTACACGAAGGGCTAACAGGATTTTCTTCATAATTATATATTTAGCTCTAACTATTGAAAAAATAACACATACAAAATTTCAATGTCGTAGCTTAAACCCTTCTGAAGTTATCAACCAATATTCTTGAACACCTGTTTTAAGGATATTTTGTATGGCAGCTACCAGAAGGAGTGAAAGGATTTCGCTGACTAGTAAACTGGAACTTTGGTTTTACTAAAAACTAATTTGTACAAAATTTCGATTTCGTACCTAAAAGATTACTTGAGTTATAGTGAGTTTCGTAAATTAAGTGAAGACATTTTGACAGGATATTTGTATGGCAGCTACACGAAGGACTAACAGGATTTTCTTGATATTCATACATTTAGCTCCAACTATTAAAAAAGTAACACATACAAAATTTCAAAGTCGTAGCTTTAGGCGTTCCGAAGTTATTGGTAAATATTCTTGAACACGTGTTTTAAGGACATTTTGTATGGCAGCTACCCGAAGGAGTAGGACGATTTTGCCCGTTAACGAACTTAGCCTTACAAATTCAACCAAACATCCAGATTCAAAATTTCAAGATCCTAGGTGAAGGCGTTCTTGAGTTATCGTGTTCACGGACAGACGGACGGACGGACGGACGGACGGACGGACGGACGGACGTCAAGCGGATTTGAGGTTTTTGGGCACAAATAAACAAAAAATAATATATAACTTTTTTTCGTCCGTGGCTTGGTTCTATGCGTTACAAACTTTTGGGCTGGATTAAACTTATAATACTCTATGTGATTTCATCTAGAGTATAAACATACTGCAGTCACGATCGGCTGCAAGCCAATCGTATAATACTCTAGATGAATACTGAACTCCGATTTATATTGTAGTTGGGGATAAAGTAGAATTACGTGTGTGCATGTTGTATGTCCTTTATTAAGGACTACCAGTAGATTGCTACTCAAAACTAAAAGACAATATTCAGTGTTTAATTTCATACCTTGAACTGGGTAAGTCATCGGAAAAAAATTTCCTTTTTGAAGGACTTTCACATGGGAGGTGCAGGAAGGACTCACTTGATTTCTTACATATTTATCCTTTTCCTTGGAACCATTTAAAAATGAACTTGTATAAAATTTCAAATTCGTAGCTTGAAGCGTTCAAAAGTTATCGAAAAATATTGTTGAACACGTGTCTTAAGGACATTTTGTATGACAGCTACCAGAAGGAGTAAAAGGATTTCGCTAATTAGTAAACTCGAACTTTGTTTTTACTCAAAACTAAGTTGTACAAAATTTCCAATTTATAGCTAAAAGATTACTTAAGTTATAGTAAGTTCCGTAAATTAAAAGAAGAAGTTTTGACAGGATATTTGTATGGCAGCTACACGAAGGACTATTAGGATTTTCTTCATAATCACACATTTAGCTTCAACTATTGGAAAAATAACACATACAAAATTTCAAAGACGTAGCTTAAGCCCTTCTGAAGTTATCGGCCAATATTCTTAAACACGTATTTTAAGGACATTTTGTATGGCAGCTACCAGAAGGAGTAAAAGGATTTCGCTGACAAGTAAACTCAATCTTTGTTTTTACTCAAAACTAATTTGTACAAAATTTCGAATTCGTAGCTAAAAGATTACTTGAGTTATAGTAAGTTTCGTAAATTAAGTGAATACATTTTAACAGGATATTTGTATGGCAGCTACACGAAGGACTAATAGGATTTTCTGCATAATCATATATTTAGCTCCAACTATTGGAAAAATAACACATACAAAATGTCAATGCAGTAGCTTAAACCCTTCTGAAGTTATCTACCAATATTCTTGAACACCTGTTTTAAGGATATTTTGTATGGCAGCTACCAGAAGGAGTAAAAGGATTTCGCTGACTAGTAAACTAGAACTTTGTTTTCACTCAAAACTAATTTGTAAAAAATTCCGAATTCGTAGCTAAAAGATTACTTGAGTTATAGTGAGTTTCGTAAATTAAGTGAATACATTTTGACAGGATATTTGTATGGCAGCTACACGAAGGACTAACAGGATTTTCTTCATAATCATACATTTAGCTCAAACTATTGGAAAAATAACACAAACAAAATTTCAATGTCGTAGCCTAAACCCTTCTGAAGTTATCGACCAATATTCTTGGACACGTGTTTTAAGGACATTTTGTATGGCAGCTACCCGAAGGAGTAGAACGATTTTTCCCGTTAACGAACTTAGCCTTACAAATTCAACCAAACATCCAGATTCAAAATTTCAAGAACCTAGGTGAAGGCGTTCTTGAGTTATCGTGCTAACGGACAGACGGACGGACGGACGGACGGACGGACGGACGGACGGACGTCAGGCGGATTTGAGGTTTTTGGGCACAAATAAACAAAAAATAATATATAACTTTTTTTCGTCCGAGGCTTGGTTCTATGCGTTACAAACTTTTCGGCTGGATTAAACTTATAATACTCTATATGATTTCATCTAGAGTATAAAAATTAAAATATCCATTGCCGTTCGGAAGTGGGGCGAAAAAAATGATCAGTGAAAATGGAATGCATATATTTTCACGATTTTCGTCATATCTATTAGGTCTTTCGAAATATTGAATTCATTTTTTTAATTAAATACCTAGAAAGTCTTTTTCAGGATTTTTTAAAATTGGACCCCCAAAGTGACGTAAAGGGGATGTATACATTTTCACGAATTCAGCCGTATCCCTCAGGTCTGATTAGATATCGAATAACTTTTTACTTCCACGGGCTTATTTAATAATCACCTAAAACTCGTTTTCAAGGTTTTTCCTTTTTCAACCCCTAAGAGTGTAAAAACGGGTTGAACACGTTTTCACGAATTCCGTCATATCTCTTAGGAGTGATAAGACATCGGATTGGTTTTCACTTCCTCGGGCTTTCTTTATATATATCTAAAAACTGATTTCAGGATTTTTAGATATTCAACTCCAAAGTGGGTGCAAGGGGGTTGCATATGTTTTCACAAATTCTTACATATTTCTAGTTCTAATGAGATATCGAATTCATTTTTACTTCCTAAGGCTTCTTACATAATCGTCAAAACGTTGATTTCAGGATGTTTGTTATTCAACTCCAATAGGACGCAAGGCTTTCGACATATTTCTTAGGATTGATGAGATATTAGAATGGTTTTCACTTCCACAGACTTTACATATATTCGCCTACAAATGCATTTCCGATTTCATGTAATGGCCCGACACCAAATCTCGAAAAACCTTCGAATGGCGTAACAACTGATATTATACTAGGACTAGATCTCGTCCCGGTGTATGACCCAATTATGTAATTCATATGTTATATGAGGCAGCGGCGTAAGTATTCTAGCGCGACCCCATTTTAACCGCTTCCCGAACTTTTTTTTGGGTTTTCAGTCACATAGTAACCTACACTGCATCTCAGAATTAAACTCGTTCCGAACTTCTACCCAAAAAATAATAAAGTTGCGCCCAGACTGTTGGCAGATTTTTTTAATAAATTTTGAACTCTTCAAGCTACGAATTTGAAATTTTGTAGGCGTTAATTTTTGAATGGTTCCAAATATGTCAGAAATCGAGTGAGTCCTTCCTGCACATCCCATGTGAAAGGCCTTCAAAAAGGAAATTTTTTTTCGATGACTTACCCAGTTCAAGATATGAAATTAAACACTGAATATTGTCTTTTAGTTTTGAGTAGCAATCTACTGGTAGTCCTTAATAAAGGACATACAACATACACACACGTAATTCTACTTTATCCCCAACTACAATATAAATCGGAGTCCAGTATTCATCTAGAGTATTATACGATTGGCTTGCAGCCGATCGTGACTGCAGTATGTTTAAAAATAAGTTACTTAGTACAATTGTACCTGTCTACTATGGATAAACACTTCGAGGATATTCAAATTTGTGACCACATACATCTGAAGACAAGTCCCTTCAACCTAGACCATACACCTTCAAGTACCTTGCTATAAAATATTCTACTAACAATGTACATTTCAATCGTTACTGCCGCTTAAAAATTCGCAAACGTCAAGTGTTTTCAAAAAAGAAAGTATTTTTTTTATACGAACATTTTTAAATGATAAATGCTCTCCACTGACGCTTCTATGGTAGCTTACCATGAAAAAATTCCATTATCAAAAATTGGGGACACAAAATAAAATTGCTGTGGGCGTAATTCGATGTCGCCACTTTGGTGTTGAGCTTTATATATCCTAGCGAACAACCAAAAATTCCACCAAATTGGTTGAAATATTAGGTGATCTTCAGTGCCACCTACCTGAAGTATTAGGATGCGAAGGCAAGAAGGTTACTTAGTTTATAATTCGTGATTTTAAATTGGTTTAAAGTTCACCTATATATTATAGAACAATTCTCAGCAATACCACCAGCTGTAAGGGTGTTTCGGATAGTAGGCATAATACACCCTCTGACGAGTCTATGCCATTCGATGACGAAACAGCTCCTTCGGATCTAGTCCAACACAATCTTATAAAAACTGGCCTATCCAGTGAAGGTTTTCCAACTGTCATGTCCTCAAGGACAACGATTAATCAACAGTCGGGGATTACGAGTTGGGGTTTCACTCCACTGACGCCGAAATTTGCTTCTATCGAAGCTTACCATGAAAAAATTCCATTCTAAATGCTCAGTTTAGAAAATCAGAGAGCGAGGAATTAGAGGAAGCTTCCGATCTTGGATTTGGATGGAAAAATTTATGGATTATGTCAGGAATTGCAAGATTCATACAGTTCTGTCGCAGTACCTACGTATTTCTCATATAATTGCTATCACCCTTAACATGTCTTTTTCAGTACTGAAACATCAAATTATTTCAAAATTAGATTGTAAGCATGCGATTCGTACACAATATTCATAAGAAATTACTTAATAGGAAAATATATCATATAAAAAATAAATTCTAAAATTTTAACGTATTCAGTACGGAAAAAAAGTTATCAATTCGTTAAAATTAAAATTCTGTTTGATGGTATTCTTTCTCGCCTTATTCAAAACATAATTGCAATTATACCCAAAATTCTATGTTGGACGTGGTGGAGTAGAAATCATCATCACAAGAACCCTTTAAGATAGTATTTTCCAATTGTAATTAAAAATTTTAACCCGATATTCATTATCTCGAAGGGGTCAATAAGGTATTAAGCTACGGAGAAAATCCAGAGAAAGTTTTGGTTCTTCTACCACTAAATTTAATAACATGGTTAAGTTAGCCGCTTCAGCTGCCAAATACATAGACCGCAAAAGGGTCCGTTGTGATCTCACGTGTACGGGGAAGAAATACCCCTGTGCCAAGACCACACCTTAGGTAAACCAACCTGCCAGTCTGACAAACTGTAGCAGCTTGTTAAGTTTGATATTTTCGAATTTACCCAAGTCGATGGCGAAGCCGTACCCAGCGTACGTTCTCGCCAAATGGCGGATTTACACAGAATACTTTGAGACGCGACTTTACCCCCACCGTAAAATCAATCAATCAAATGGCTCGTGGCATGAAAAAAGTCCAACAGTTCTAGAATTTTTTATCGACAATCAATGAACTGTGGCAACACGCATTTCGCAGCTCACTGTTTTTCTGTTGTGTCGCACTTATAGGAAAGTCACGCCGCAGTGCTATCTACGCTGTAAATCGCTATCAACACAGCGAAGACTACAGCCGACCAAAAACCGGTTTGTGTTGGGTTTCTGGAGGTAAAGTCGCGTCGCAACGTGTCGGTGTAGATCCACCTTCAAAGCCAGACCAGGGCATTCGCAAAGCATGTGGAAAATAATTTCCTCAGCATCAGGTTCACTACAGCTGCGGCACAGATCGCCAACATCCGCAACTCCTAGTCTTCTGGCGTACCAAGGATACGTTGAGTAATCATATCTCCGAGTAGGACGAACTTTGTCCTGCGCGCACTCAGAGCCACCTAGATCCATGATGTGAGGCCCGACCACCTCGTCTTAGACTGCGATATTGCCCTCACGTCGATAGCTTGAAAATATAATAACATGAAATTTGGAGCACTTACTTGAACATTGCGGCACTTCATAAATCCATTCTCCATTAAAACAAGTATTTTTCGCGTCCCCAAATAGAACATATTGCGGCGTGCATTTGTAGTGAATTGAAGTATATTGGTCGATTAATTCGTTGTCTTTAACTCGGACATTTTGATCAAAATCGTGGACTAGGTGCATGTTTGGATCTTCAGACTTAGCCCAACATGATGTACCCTTATCAACCTTATCAATTCTAGAACAGATTGGATTAAAATATTAAACACCTTTAGATTGAAACAAATAAATCATACCGTTGTGTTGTTGTCTGCTCTACAAATGGTGGACGAGTTGGTGGTTCTGTCGGCCTGGAAGTAGTGGATGATGGACGCATAGTACTACTAGTATAGTTAGCTCCACAAAGTACTGAAGACTCATCGGATCCATCGATGCATTCTTCAACTCCATTACATTTTGCATGCCCATTAACGCATGCTCCATATCGGCATTTGAATGTGAAGGATGGACAATCTAGTCTCAGGCATATCTCCAATGTTTCGTCAGAACTATCCGGACAATTTTTTTTCCCATCGCATACCTCATACTTTTCAATGCATTCACCTGAGTTGCACTGATACTGATATTTGCTGAAGGAATCCAATTGGAAATTGTAACGCGTCAGTTATTTTTCAACTCCTCTTTAGTTCATAGTTCATTTACTTCAATAATACTTAAATATAAATAGAGACAGTTTGTAATTAATTTAGAGAGTAGGCTGGAGCCTTTGCAACTACCATATTGAGTTTAGTACAAGACAAGAAAATAATGTGAAACTTTTTAAAGTAACGGAAATATTGTTTGCTTAAGGAAGAATTGAATCAACTAAAAATCCCAACTCCTCTTTAAGATCAATGAAATTCTGATATTTACGAACATGTTCCAGTTAAAGTGGCAGTAGTAGGTTGAGAGTCGCAAATCTCATCCGAGTTATCAGCACAGTCCTTTATGCCGTTGCATTTTGCATTACCGTTGACGCACGCTCCATATGCGCATGCAAACGCAAATTTCGGGCACTCCAGACCTGAACAGAGCTCTATAGTTTCGTCGGAGGCATCGCTGCAATCGATTTTGCCATCACAACGCCCTTCGCTGTTTATACATTCGCCATTTTGGCACTTCGCTTGATATGATCGACACTGGGGTTGACCGTCGGTTCCTGGAAAATGTGAACAAATTATTTTAAATGGGTTAATTTGGGAGATAAATAACCGGATATATACCGGGTATTTACCCTGAATCATATTATTTAAACTATTTACTAAATTAGTTTTTTGTAAGTTTTTCAGAAAATCTAAATTTGACTAGTGACCGCTGAAGTTTGTAACAGTCCTTTGTCTAATCACTTCTTAAGGCGCGGCAGCCCGAATCGAACATTGGCTTCTCTGATCGGATTTGGGTTGCCCCATCGTTTGATCTTAACGTTGTTTTTTTTCCGGATATAGCTTATTAGTCTATCGTCGAACCCCGGCGGGAAATAAGAATGGGCTCGGAAGGACGACAGGATAATTATTGAGAATGGAATTTTGTATTTGAATGGATATTACTGGAAAGTTGGGAAAATCGTAGAACCAAGTCATGGGTGGGTTAATAAACTAACACACTCCCACATATCGGTCAGCTCACAGAAACTGTAAGATAAATGGAGACCTAAACAATTTTTGCTACTAATGCTCATACCTAGTTTACCTAAATAAAAAATAGAAACCCATTTCCTTCTCGTCCATTCATCTTCTTCAGAAATCAACCCTTGTACGAGTATAGTGGCCACAAGTTGAAAGGCTTGCCTCATTTGCAGTCAGTATCCGAATCCATTGGGAATTTAGTAGACATTTGGGCGATAGACTTTCAATCAGTCACAGGAAACATTAACAATACTTTGGAGTATCGATAACAAAAATTCTGGTCGAATGAAGAAACGACAATGTTGTGATACACGCTACTCTGGCAACCCTCGCAACTCGATCAGTTTCCAGTAAGAAAGCCACGCCTCCCAATACCCAACGGTATTCAGGAAAGTGCTTGACTTAACACATGCAGTATATAAGGACAACGCTCAGTTTCTACGCGACAGTATTTGTAAAGCAGTTTGGATTGGTAGCAGCGATCAGTGATCAAGTTGTATATAAAATTGGGCAGCGTTGCTGGTAGTGCGTTTATTATCCGATTTATACTACGACTTCTTCAATTTAATTCGTTCCCTTTACATACCTCTAAAATGTCATCAACATTAGCAATCGATTTTAGAGAGTTATAACGAGTAGAACTAAATGAGAGTTCAGACGGTTGGTCATTGTAAACAGACTTAAAATATTGTTGCGAGCTAGGGTTCGCCGGGATTTCAATTAAAACGCAATTCGTTTAAAATCAAGAGAAGTGACAACGCTTTATTGTTCCAATTCAATAATCGCACTGACGGCAACGGTGCCCGATTGTATATACTATACTTGATTACTGCATGATAGCTGCCACCAATCCAAATCGCTTTACAAATACTGTCGCGTAAAACTGACCATCGTCTTACCGTAGTAGAATCTTTCCTTATCTCTAACTCTGTCGTGCTTAAATACTGCATGTGTTGAGTCGAAAGCTTTCTCGAATATTCGGTGGTGTGTGTAGAGTATTTGAGAGGGCTGGAGAATATGCGAGGAAAGAGCGAGAACAAGAGTATTCGAGAAGTTTGCCCGCCGGATATTGCGAGGCGTAGTTTTCTCCATTTAATTTTGCAAAATTGTCGGATTGATAAATATAAAAATCAAAATTGAGAGCTAGTGCTCTATAATGAACCGAATTAACTCTGAAAGATTACGTTAAAATTCATTCTTAACAAATATAAAGTCGACGGAAGATTCTAGAAATTTTATTTTTGACAAAATTGATTTGAAATTAATTTAATGAGTATAAAAAGTCAATTATAACAATTGCATCCGATACAATATCTTGAGCCACGGATAGAACTAGTCTTGACGAGGTTCGCGACATAATGATTGAGCCTCACGACATAATAATTTAAGGTTAATTTGTTAATTATTAAAAAATCTGCCAACAACTTTATTATTTTATGGGTAGAAGTCCGAAACGTGTTTAATGATGAGATGCAGTGTAGGTTACTATGCGACTGACAACCTAAAAAATAACGTTCCAAATAGCCTTCACCACCAAAATTTTTCCCTACTAGAAGTTTACCGATCCCAACTCCTGTAAAATTTTCAAGATCATATCTGATACGGTTTCTGAGATATAAAAATTACATTTTTTGAAAAATTGCTGTCTCACCACTTTCGTGCTCCACCTCCCCCCTCAAAAAATTTACTTTCAGTAGACTCCTCTTGTGATCCCATATACAGAAACTAAATTTTATCTTCCTGGTGAAATTGAAGATATCAGAAGATATTGTAATCCAAAGTTTTTCACCCAACAACCCCATACCCCACCACCCCCCTTAAAAATTTTAGCACTTGTCTAATCTTCAAGTATCCCTAAAGGCAACCACAAAGTTTCAATCTTCTAACAGAAGTCGTTCAGGAGATATGGATTTTAGAATGTTTCAATCCCGACTTTCTAGCGTTTTGGACTCATTGTTTTCCCCCCACTTCTACACCCCTCAACCCTTATCGATAATTTTTTTGCAAATGAGTCCATTATCATAGTACTACATAAGTTCCAAGTTTCAGCTTCCTTGCATAAGTGGTTCCTGAGATCTGGAAACCAAAATTTTTCGTCTAAAACGCTCTCCCCTCATTTCCCCGTACACCCTCATCACCCCAAAAGATACCAGTCGTAAGAGTGTACCCAATCTACCCACCATAAAAATTTCAACTCAATACCTCAACGGGTTTGGGAGCTACGCGCCTTCAAACGATTTTGCGTACGGCGGACGGCGTACGGCGTCTACGGCGGACAGACGGACATTTTTTTTTGTTGCTTTTTTGGTGTCCTAAAACGTGTAAATACAAAATTTCTGGGTAGCAAATTTTCTTGAAATTTCAGGTCGATCACAATACTTTATTATTAAAAAATAATAAAGTAAAATAATAAAGTAATAATAAAGTAAGAGCAATAGGTGAATGATCGCGAACAATGTGATGAATCAGGCGTGAATGCAGAAAAATGTTTTCAGTGGAGAGGTTTTCAGAAAATCTTATTGAACCAACAGCCAAGAGTGAGTGAATTAAAAATTAGAAAATTTAAAAATTACCCCTAGATACAGCTCACTTAGCTGTTGTCGACAAAACCTCGTTGTCTATTCTATAAAAAGTTTCGCTGTTAAAAGCCTTAGCCATGTGCTGATTGGTTCTTATAGCAGATAGCATCAGGCTAAATGACAATCAGTTTTTAGCAAAAGATTCTTAAACTGTTCCCCACGATGATTCGCCGGTTTTTAGTTTCCTGTGAATGGCCTTTTTATAAATTTTGTCCGTGCGAACTTCAAGAATGATACTTATTCTGAGCCATAAAAATGTACTTCTTTACCACTTGAACAGAGCTACAAAAAACCTATAGCCGGTTCTAAGTAAAAAGTACCATCTAAAGAGTTGACGTCATAGGAAGTTTGGTTCATGTTATTAACAATAATTTATTAATTAATTCAATTGATTCTTGTCTAGAGCCGTCAATTTCGTGGAATTCTAACGCCTATCAGTTTCTGTATCCGGCATTATGGAAACTCCTCTCGTGGTCTGGATGATGCATCCATTGGGCAAATGTAATGTTATAATATTCCGCCACTATGCAACATTGGAAAATTCACGACTTATGTATAAACAATTTTCATAACTTGTATTCAAACATCCTGTACGCTGGATTGTAATATTACAGAAGCGATTCCATTGCAATAATTTAATTAACCAAAGTAACTGCGAACATGCACTGAATACTGAGTAGATAGTAGGTGGTGATATGTTATCTTCAAAGCGTAAAATACAAGCTTTTTATTAAAATCTTGTATTTGAGAAACACAAAAAAAATATTTTTAATAAACTAAACAAAGAATTGATTTTCATTTACCAATTAACACAATTTCACAGATGTACCAATAGAAGAGATATAAGTGAAAATTTTTCCATATTTTGATCATAGTGAAGTTCGCAAAAATATTGATTTAAATCAACTTGGGAATTGTTGAGAACGAGGAACACCACGATAAGAATGTCTTTTAACACTTTTCTTCGGAGTTAACACAACTTTCGGCCAGTAACTGAAATACGGAGACGATTCCGAGGTTTAACAATCGCATAATTCGCTGTAACACGAAAACTTCAACTGAAACGTTCTTAGCTTAAATGCTCTTAAATGTACTTCAATGATCATATCGCTAGAGTAACGAATTAACTATCTGCAAGTAAAACGATAATTTTAAAATAGATGGAGGGGATTCTCGATTCTTGCAGTGAATGGGGATGTACCTCTCAATACAAAAAACAATTTCTTATATTCAATTACTATAACAATTTTTGTTGTTAATATTGATGAAAGTATTCAGGCCGTTGTTGATACGTATACATCAAGCAATTCTCTGGAGAGTATTTTAAGTTTAATCTAGGCTAAAAGTTTGTAATGCATAGAATCTCGGATGAAAAAAAAAGTTTTAAGTATATTATTTTTTCTTCATTTGTGGCCAATAACTCGAAATCTGCCCGCTGTCCGTCCGTCAGTTCGCACGATAACTCAAGACATTGAAAATTTAAATCCGGATATTTTTAATAGAATTTTTTAGGCTGAATTCGTTAACAGACAAAATCGTTCCCTCTAGTAGCTGCCATACGAAAGTCCCTAACGTGTTCACGAATATTGGATAGTGACTCCAAAATACTTCAAGCTAAAAGATTGCAATTTTATACACATTAATTTTTCAATATCTTTAGACAAAGTGATAAATGTGCTTAAATCGGAGGAGTCCTCCCTGCAGCCCCCATGAAATTGGAAAATGGAAAAATTTTATACGGTGATTTACTTAAGCTAATAACCAAACGATAGTTTTTAAAAAGAACGAGCTACATGCAGACTTCTAATTCTACTTTATCACCAAATATAAATCCGACTTTAAGGCCCGCACTGTTCAGTTCTGGTTATTTTCGCCTTAACCAGCTGTTATTATCCGGGATATTAACTTCAATCACTGGTTAATTTCTCTGTGTACAAAACTTTATTGTTCACCTCTGGTTAGCTACTTAATAGGTCGGGTTATCTTAACGGCTGGTTTTCCAGATGTTAGTGTGAGTGGGAATGTGGGGAAATGTTCTAGACGAAAAATATTAATTTTTTCATCTCAAGAACCGCTTATGCTAGAAAGCTGAAACTTGGAACTTATATATAACCATGATAGTGAACCCAATTCTAAAAAATCGGCCAACAGTCTAGGCACAACTTTATTATTTTATGGGTTGAAGTCCAAAACGTGTTTAATGCTGAGATCCTAAAAAATAACGTTCCAAATATCCTCCTGATTATTGCTTAGGTTATCAGTCCCATAGACACCTACACCGCATCTCAGCATTAAATACGTTTCGGACTTCCTCCCATAAAATAATAAAGTTTAGCCCAGACTGTTGGTAGATTTTTTTTGGTTTTAATTACTCTATACATCTATATATAGGTACTACGTTTCAACTTTCTAGAATAAACCGTTTCTGAGATATGAAAGGTGGTTTTCCACCCACCCCCCTCCCCTAACTTGCTACCCCTAATTTTGCTGGGATGTAGGGATACAGTAGCTCTATACAGTTTTCAATTTTTAGCTTTCCATCCTTTGCGGCTTTTGAGAAATTAAAATCAGAATTTTGTCCTTTCCACCCCCACCCACCATCACTCCCTACACCACACCCTCAAAATTTTTTTCTCTGCTAGAGGTCTACTGGTACTAACTCCTGTAAAATTTTCAAGATCATATCTGATACGGTTCTTGAGATAAAAAAATTAATTTTTTTTTAAAAATTACTGTACCTCTACTTCCGCGCTTCACCTCCACCCCTTAAAAAATTTTACATTCAGTAGACTCCACTGAATTCCATATACTGAAACCAAATTTTATCTTCCTGGCACAATTGGTTCGGAAGATATTGTAATTCAAAGTTTTTTACCTCCCCCCCCCCCATACTACACCACCCCCCCCATACCACAACACCCCCCTTAAAAATTGTAACCCTTTTCTAATCTCCTAGTATCTCTTAAGACAACTACAAAGTTTCAGCCATCTGACATAAATCGTTCAGGAGATATGGATTTTTGAATGTTTCAATCTCAGCTTTTATGCATTTTGGACGCATTGTTTCCCCCCCCCCCCACTCGCTACCCCACGACCCTTATGGACAATTTTTTTTGCAAATGGGTCCACTATCATAGTACTACATAAGTTCCAACTTTTAGCCTCCTAGCTACGCACCTTCAAACGGTTTTGCGTACTTCGTACGGCGGACAGACGGACATTTTTTTTTTTGGTTTTTTGGGGCTTACTAGTAGCAAATTTTTTTTAAAATTCAGGTTTATAACAATACTTTATTATTAAAAAATAAAGTAAAAAATGGTCTAAAGGAGTAAAGGACTTCGGGTGTGCGGGAAAAAATTATGCGTTAGAAACGCTCGAAAGCAAACTGAAATCGAGACATTCTAAAATCCATATATCGTAAACGGTTCAGCAGGGATTTAGAGAGGTTTTGAAGGGATCACAATGGGCCCGTATGGTACCTAGTGAGCGTGGCAGTTCTTAGCTCCCCGGTTAATGTCACAAAGTTGAAACTTGGTGGTTGCTTGTAGTTTCCATTGCAATAATTACTTGGAGAATAGATCGAAAATAACATTTTGAGAAGTCAGCGACGTGCGAGGGTAGGGATGAAAAACTTTTCCCTGCGATATCTAACGAAAAAATTACACCAGAAAAATTAAATTTGGTTTATGTTTAAAGATGAACAAGAAAAGTTTGCTGAGTATAATTTTTTAGAGAGGGTGATGGATTATGAAAGTAGGGGGATACGAATTTTTCTGCAAAATCAAGTCATCCCATTTGTCGATTTCGATTCGTTGGGCCATTTACTTTATTATTTTAATAATACAATACTTTTGTATTGGCTCCGCTTCATGAATACGTCGCCTTCATCGTTAAAATCACTGCAATTATCTCACAAATAAACTCTTGCCATGATCCAACATTTATCAAATCGCAGGTTAAATCCCCGGTGTAGTAAACTGGACCTTTTCCACCGCTTAAATCTCTCCCTGGGTAACTTTAATCACTGGTTCCAAGACCAGTGAAACACCGGTTAAAAACGATAACCAGAGGTGAACAATACCAAATCTCTGAGAAAACTGGAATTAACCATTGATTATACTATAAATAACCCAAAGTGAACAATACGGCCCTAAGAGTATGTATAACACTGTTTCGGATTAAGGCTCAATTTTATGTTATTTATTCTTTATAAAACACTACGTATTTTACTTTATTGCCCTTTAATAATAAAGTATTGAGATCGAACTGAAATTTGAAAAAAATATTGCTACCCTAACCTACCTAAAATTTTGTATTTACACGTTTTAGAACTAGTAAGCCCAAAAAAGCTAAAAAAAAGAAAGAAATTCTAATTTTTATTTCTCGAAAACCGCAAAAGATAGAAAACGAATAGCATTGTAGCACAATTTTTGGTAGGGGTAGCAAGATACGGGGGTGGGGATGGGTTTGTAAGTCTGAAAAACGGCTTATGCTAGAAAGTTGAAACTTAGTATGTACGTATATGTATTTGTACTATAGGAGTAATTAAAATAAAAACAATTCAGATTTTCAATGGCGTACAAAGGTAGAGTAAAATAAATCCGGAAAATGGGGTTTTCCTTATTTTCACGAAATTCTTTATAGTCATGACGGGTTATTAATCTAATTTTAGATCTGTGAGCTCTTTATACATATAAACGCTTAGAAACGTTTTCCATATTTTTCGATATCCAACCCCTGAAGCGGTGTAAAGTAGGTAAAGGGGTGAAAATTTTCACGAATTCCGATATATTTCATAGGTGTAATGAGATATTGAATTCACTTTCACACGTAAAAGCTTTAAATGTAAACGAGAAAAAGACCAATTTAAGATTTTTTCGAAATTAGACCTACCGCCACGGGGATTTGACGGAATTCGTGAAAACTTGAACAATTTAAAGTTTGAATTCCGACAAATTTTTAAGGTTTAATGAGATCCAATTCGCCTTTTCTTCTATGGGCTTTCTTTATTACATAATTGTCTGAAATTTAATTTCAGGATATTCAACCCCTAAGAGGGTGTAAAATGATTGTGTAAGTTTATTATTACTGAGGTCTTATGAGATATTGAATTGTTTTTTAATTTACCGGGCTTTCTACATACGCCTAAAAGTCAGGTTGAAAACTTTTGTGGATATTCAACCCCTAAAAATCTATGTCGACATTTTATCCCCTATGTTTTTATTGAAATGGAAGAAAAATACGTAAATAAATAAATGAAAAATCTGCCAACAGTCTGGGCGCAACTTTATTAATTTTTGGGTAGCAGTCCGGAACGCGTTTAATGCTGAGATGCGGTATAGGTTACTATAAGACTGACAAAATAAACTAGGAGGCTAACTTTAGAAGCTGCCGGACATTTTCATCAGTGCGCCGGGACTAGGAATCAAATGTAAATCGCATAGCGTGACTAAAAAAATTGCCACTTGCTGTGGTATGGGTAAACATGTTTCATATGATTACTCTCGTTTTGAAAAACAAAAACTTACAATAACGCGTAGTTGTCACGGTTTACTTTTTAAGTGCCTTAAGGGTAGTTCCATAATACACCTTGTAATGTCTTAAAAGTCACCCCATAATGGAACAGCTCCTTAGAATCTAGTCCACCACAGTTTTCAAAACCAACATTTTCGATAACTTGCTTTAAAGTATTACGACCTTAATGGCAATGCCCAAGGCAGCGAACAATCCCAGTTTTGATATTTCATGTGATGGTCTTCAAAAGGGGAATTCTCGAACGCTGGAAAAACAACCAAAAAAAATTCATTCTCGTCCTTGTTATTATTTATTTACATAAGTACTCCAATTATTCTCGAAACAAATTTTAAAAACGTCATAATTACAATAAAATTTTTAAATATTGTCCTACATCCCATTTGTTCACTGCCGAATTATTTCGGTCTGTAACGGACCTCGTAGTCAGTTATCATCTCCTTGTGATATTGAATATTTGTAAAGGTCGTCAAATGATTGCGATCGCAAGTTCTACCTAAGCCAACGCTCAGAACGCCCCACAGGTAGTATGTTTCAGTGTCGTCGTTCTTAACAACATATCCGCCGCCACTGTCTCCTTCGCAAACACTTTCGTCATCTGGAGCTCCAACACAAAATTTCTCACCCGTAACATAAGTGTTGTATGTCAAATCGTTTTTCAGACATTCTTCCTTGCTGAACGCCGGTAGATCGACGGCTTTCAAATCTTCGCCGAATTCATCGTTGATGTTAATTTTTCCCCAACCCGCTATGCGTCCTACAGTTCCCGGTTTAACCTCACGCTCGGCATATTGGAACCAACGGATACAAATTGGCTTGATGTGATCCTTGTAGACTATGTAGTTGTCCAAAACTAACATTGCAATGTCGTTTTCATATGACCTGCCAGCTCCGCCATATCTAGAAATATTAAAAAAATTTTAATGATAATATAAACTAATTTTTTCGATTCATTTAACACGCTGACTATCGGTTGCGCTAATGAGGCTTTTAAGGCGCAAACCATTGGGCAACGTATTGAAATCCAGAAGTACTCACGAAACCGGAATATGAATTTCCGAAAAGTTGAAAAATTGTGTGAAAAGTGGTTCGGAGGCGTCATAGCTGCGATAAACTTTTCCTACTGCTACTGTAAATAAACCCCTATCTTCAATCACATCTCTTTTCACGTCCCAGAAGCAATGCGCCGCTGCAAACAAAGCAAATTCATTAAACCAAGGTAAAGTTAATGTTTTTAAATAAGGTTATTAAATAAAAAACAAATTTTAAATAAACTAAATCCTAAGAGGCTTGGCTAACTCAATTTACTATAAAAACATATCGAAGCCACGCGTGTAAAGCGACAAATACGCGATACAACAGTTGTACCGACTTACGTTGTTGCAATATCTGTCCAGCGGTTGTATGAACGGTACACATGGAACAATTTCTTGTTCAACCGTTGGACAAATATCGCAACAACATACGTGGGTACAACAGTTGTTTTAGCTAGTCAAAAGAATTTACCAGTACCAGAACTACTGACCTTGGTCAAATTTCAGACTCCCTTGTTGATATCCAAAACATTGAATCACACAAGGATTTTTGATAACCGGAATTCAGTTGACATTTTTTTTATCATGTAAAATTGTCACTTCCTAGTTCCGCCTGATCGGTCGAATAAAGAACACATTTTTCGAGGACATATGTATTGTAGCTAGTCGAAAGAGGAGCTTAGTTTTATCAGCTTTATTTTTTACTTTTAAATACCTACTTAATAGTAGAGATACTGTGTACAACATTTCTTATTTCCAGTTTCGTACATTCTGAAGTTATTCATCATTTGACGAAATGTACCATCTCGTATTATAATGATTTTAAATGGAAGCCAACCTAAGGAGTAAAAGGAATGTATGTACTTAAAAGTAATTTTAGTTTTTTCTGAATTGTAAAAAATTTCAGAAATGCCCAAATTTTACAAGGGTATTTCAATTGGACCTTCTTGAATCATAAGCTTTATTTAAATCAGAAGTTCCTCTTGACTCTTTATGAACTTCTTCCCAAAAATCCAAGGTGACAACACAGATCATACAACCCCCATGGGAAAAATATATTATTCAAAAGCCGGTTGTGTCCTATGCTAAAACTCAGTAAATATCTTTTAAAAACTTTTAAAAAAGAGTCAAGAAAACTATAATAGTTTTGCTTAAAAGTAACATTTTAGAGGAACTAAGTTAGCCCTAAAATTAATTGAAATCAAAACTGTAAATCCAATTTTATAGAGTATACATAAATAAGTTAATTGAGGAAATAGCAGTTTTAATTCTGATTTAAATTAAATTTTAAAAATTTAAAAAGTTTTCGTTCTTGCTTTAATATTATATAGTTTCATCTTGTTGACGGAATTTGTTCACGAGATATCACATATTTTCTACACCACAGACCCCACGTCCTCAAGGCTGTCCTAAGTCTTTACTTTGAATATGCATATAAACCATCACCAAGTTTAAACTTTGGAATATCTCGATTCTTGCTTGCATGATACTGTTGCGAGCTAGGGGTTCACCGGGATTTCAAGTAAAACACAATTCGGTTAAAATAAAAATAAGTGATTATTTTTAATCGCACTTTAAATTCTATTCGCACAATAATTCGCACTGTATGGCAATACCGCCCGCTTATACCATATATCGCTTGACTCGTTCACTTTTGTTCTCTATCAACACGGTCGCGTATACACGCTGGCTGTCACAGTCGACGTAATAAAAATTACTGTGTCTTCGCTGAAAGCTTCACCTGCTTATATACTAGCCGGTTGCAGTCTAGGATGTACTTGAATGTTAGATGAGTGTGGATTGCTCTAGAAAGCTTTAGAGCTTTCGATTTTGATCTTCGTTCAGTGGTGTATGTAGAAGGTTCAAGTGAGCTTGAGATCTTTCGACTTTGATTCTAATTAGATTCTAGTACATTGGAGAGCATTCGATAAGAAGAGATACAACCGTGCTGTTTCGCCTTATTTCTGATTGGGTTATTTTTCAACTAGGTATTCGGTTGTTACTGTTTCCATTATGTGAAACGATCGAGTTGCGCGTTTGCGCGGTTGCCAAGTCACAATACGTTCATTTCCCACCTCAACTCAAAGTGATCATTTTTTTTTAAATGTTAATCCAAAAAATTCCAAGTTTCAACTTCGTAGCATAAGCGGTTCCGGAGATATTGAAACCAAAATCTATTGTTCGAAACTTCTGTCTTGTTATGTTTTAGTAAATTTTGTTTTGTCTACTTATTTGATTGATAACTCTAATCAATTAAGAATTTATTTTTTTGTCAGCAAACTTACCCGAAATAACTAGCTTGGCACTGTAGATGGTTCCTCCGCAGATATGGTCATATTTTCCACCACCACCTGATTTGTAAATTGCGGTATGCCAAGGAACTTTTGTTATATTCACCGGCTCTCCTCCATTTATAAAAGGTGTTGCGCTAACTGGTAGTTTTCCGCAATCGGGTTCACAGCTAGCAGGATGATAGTCCCATTCACCTGTCTCACCGCACTGTATAGTTTCAGGTACGTCACGCAATGGTTTCCGATAACCGATCGAACAAGAAATATCAGCCCGAGTATTTGGCCGAATGAGGCCGGTGCAAGGTGTCTCAGAGTTGCCGAATTTGCATTTTGTGCTAAATGTCACACCTTCAATTTCCATCGCTGAACATACCTCTAAAGGAATAAATAAGAAAAATAACACTTTACTGTACGACTCCTTTGCACTGTAGTCGGAACTGCTAATTTGGGAGGACCAAGTGAATAATTAGCTAAAAATACATTGGAATGACTTTATTATTCAAAATTCATTTCTTTTAAATATGGATATGATGAATGGGTTTAAATTACAATATGGATCCTAATTAAAAAAATTTAAAATACAAAAAAATTTAAAAATCATAAGAATCAAGCGCTTATAAAGCTTCCTCTGACAATTGACCAATTGGTAAAATGACAGCATTGATAACTTTAACTCCGTGAATTAATATCTTATGGATAGTAGCTTGCATGTAATACCAACCATGTAACTCTATAACAAGGTCAGGTGAATTATACGCATATTGCTGATTGTGTCCACATCCACATGTTGATTGTCAATTCTTATTCTTATTCTGAAACCCGCCGACGGGAAACTGAACTGCGATTTCTACAATTTTAGATTATAGTAAACTCGTAAGCAATTCGCTTTCTTGAGGATTTGACTGTTGATATCCGCAATGAAATCATTGCGTATGTAGACTTTTTTCAAATAGTAATTAGCTAATCTCTCACATTTACTGTATAACAGTTTTGGACATTTCTGCCCAAAAATATGGTTTTCAAACATCAGGAAAAACGCCTTTAGAGTATATTGATAAAGCAGTTTCCGAACGTTTTCAATGATCGCATGTGTCGTTAATGAGAATCAAATGTGAACCGCACAGTAAAAAATTTTGTGAAAATTACTATCTTTAAAGCAGTAAAATATTCCGCATTAATGTAGTAAATATACGAATTTTCATTAAATTTAACAAAATTGAGAGGAATTTTTAAAACTGCGTACACATTTAATTCATAAATTTACTGACGAAAATATTTTACTTTCTATCCTTAGCGGTTTTCGAGAAATCAAAACCAAAATTCTTATCTTTTTACCATCTCCTACCATCACCCCCTTTACCAGTACCCCCAATTTTTTTCCCTACTAGAATTCTACTGGACCTGACCTCTGTAAAATTTCTAAACTCCTATCTGTTTTTTGAGATATCAAAAAACAATTTTCAATTGACTTCACTTGTAATTCTATGTACACAAACCAAATTTTATCTTCCTGGTACAATTGGTTCGAAAGATATTTTAATCCAAAGTTTTATATACACCCACCCTAATAAGAGAATTCTTTAATTTTTCTTGACAAAGAAAAAAATTTTACTACTCTTAGGGCCGTATTATTCACCTCGGGTTATTTTCGCCTTAACCAGCTGTTAACTTATCCAGGGTATTAAATTTAATCACCGGTTAATTTCTCTGGGTATAAAATTGTATTATTCACCTCAGGTTAGCGATTTAGTAGGTCGGGTTATCTTAACGGCTGGTTTTCCATTTTTCCATTATTTTTCCAGTCAAACGTCAAGAATTTTATTAATTATTTACAGAATGTGACATTTTTCTTTTTTGTGAATATTTAAATTTGTATTTTCAGGAAAAATGTGAATTATTGGCTGCAATTTTTTCATGGTTGCCGAGCTAGGAGCAATACAAACGACGTGTGTGATGCCATCCCTGTTGATTCCGATAGTTTTCTGAGTATGTGCTTCCGGGCGGTTGGATTTTACAGTGCGGACAGTCGATTGAAGGCTTGCATCTCACAAACCTTTGGAGCTATTGAATTTAAGTTTATTGGTAGGGTAGATTGAGTGGACCCCTTTAAGTGATAAGTTTCTAGTAGAGGGGTGAGGAAGGATGTGGGTGGCGTTTTAGACGCAATACTTTGGTTCTTATATTTCAGGAACCATTTATGCTAGGAAGCTGAAATTCGGAACATAAATAGATCTATGATATTGTACCCACTTGCTGGCTTCATTTTTATATGAGTGAAAGCGTTCAGGAGTTCGGAGAAAAACAATGTGTCCGAAACGCTTGAAAGCTTAGGTCGAGACATTCTAAAATCCATATCTTCGTAACGGTTAATGTCACAAAGTTGAAACTTGATACTTGCTAAACAAGGAACTAGGCGAATAGATCGAAAATAATTTTTTGAGAGTGGTCAGTGGCGTGGGTGGGTGGTAAAAAACTTTGCATTGCAAAGTCTCACAAACCAATTAAACCAGAAAAGGAAATGTGGCTTATGTTTTTAAGATGGACAATAGGAGTTGGCTAAAAGTATTTTTTAGGGAGGCGATGGATTAGCATTTTTTTTAAAAAATCACACCTCATATCTGAAGAACTGTATGAGATGGGATCTTACAAATAATACGAGACCTAGACCATTTATACTCCTAGCTGAAAACTGGAGGGAGATGATGGAAGAAGTGATGGTGGAGAACCATAAACTGGAAAAAATTCATTTGGCTTTGCAATCCGGTATCGACAGAAAAAGTCTTTGTCGTCGCATATGTCAATGTCGATTCGTTGTGCCATTTTTTTTGGTGACGCTCGAGTCATGTTCTTCATCAGAATCACTCCAATTATCCCACAAATGAAATCTTGCTATAACTTCAATCGTGAATAATACAAAATTTGTCAAATCGCCGGTTAAATCCCTGGATATCGTAGAAAACTGGAAGTTTTCCACCGGTTAAATTTTTCCCTTGGTAACTTTAATCAGTGATTACAAAACCAGCGAATCACCGGTTAAAAACGATAACCGGAGGTGAATAATACCAAATCTTTGGAAAAACTGGAATTAACCAGAGGTTATAAATAACCCGAAGTGAATAATACGGCCCTTAGAGTAGGCAATTTAATTCCTACTCTGAGAGCAGTAAAATTACTATTGTCAAATTTAATTACGCACTCCTGTGAGTTTACTTTATTATTTTTTAATAATAAAGTATTGTGATCGACCTGAAATTTCAAAAAAATTTGCTACCCTAAAATTTTATATTTACACGTTTTAGAACTAGTAAACACCAAAAAAGGGATGTCCGTCTGTCCGCCGTAGACGCCGTACGTCGTCCGCCGTACGCAAAATCGTTTGAAGGCGCGTAGCTCCCAAACCCGTTGAGGTATTAAGTTGAAATTTTTATGGTGGGTAGATTGAGTGAACTCCTACGACTGATATCTTTTGGGGGGCGGCGGTGTAAGGGGGGATGAAGGGGGGATGAAGGGGGAGCGTTTTAGATGAAAAATGTTGGTTTCTAGATCTCAGGAACTACTTATGCAAGGTGGCTGAAACTGGGAACTTATGTACATAGTACTATGATAGTGGACTTATTTGCAAAAAAAAGGTCAATAAGGGTTGAGGGTTGTGGAAGTGGAAATGAGTCCAAAACGCTTGAAAGCCGGGATTGAAAAATTCTATCTCCTGAACGATTGATGTGAAACTTTGTGGTTGTCCTTAGGGATACTTCAAGATTAGACAAGGGCTAAAATTTTTTAGGGGGGTGGTGGAGTGTGGGGGTGGTGGATGAAAAATTTTGGATTACAATATCTTCCGAACTAATTACACCAGGAAGATAAAATTTAGATTCTGTATATGGGATCACAAGAGGAGTCTACTGAAAGTAAACTTTTTGAGGGGCGAGGTGGAGCACGAAAGTGGGGGATAGCAATTTCTCAAAAAATGTCATTTTTAGATCTCAAAAACAGTATCAGATATGATCTTGAAAATTTTACAGGAGTTGCTAGACCTCTAGTAGGGAAAAAAAAATTTGGGATGGGTGTGTAGGGGGTGATGGTAGAAAGGGGTAGAAAGGAAAAAAATTCTGATTTTTATTTCTCGACAACCGTAATGAATAGAAAGCTAAAAATTTAGGATTACACAGAGCCACTATAGAGACATTCTAGAAAAATAAAAATTGTATAGTGGTAGCAAGGGGTGAGGGGTGGTTTTTTATATCTCAGAAACGGCTTATGCTAGATAGTTGAAACTTAGTACGTATATGTAGATGTGCTGTTAGAGTAACCAAAGTAAAAAAAAGTTCAGATTGTTATTGGCGTTCAGAGGTTGAGTAAAAAAAATGTCCGTGAATCCACATTTTCACGAATTTCGTTAAAACTTTTAGACATGTCGAGCTATCAAAGCAATTTTATTTCTGCGGGCTATTTATATAAGTGCCTAGAAATGTTCTTCAAAATTTTTCAATATCCAACCCCTAAGGGGGTGTAAAGTGATTGTGTACATATTCACGAATTCTGATATATTTCTTAGGAATACTGGGATTTGGAATTCACTTTTACTTCTATAAGCCCCGATTTAAGTATTTTTCCCTATTAAACCTCCTGGGGAAAGTTTCAAACAGCCTCCTGGTTATTCCTTAGATTGTCAGTCCCATAGTAACCTACACCGCATCTCAGCATTAAACACGTTTCGGACTTCTACCCATAAAATAATAAAGTTGCGCCCAGACTGTTGGCAGATTTGTTACTATTAATGAGGAAATTCACACACAAGTTCGGAAATCAATCGCTTAAAATGTGCGTACAATTACACACGGTGTGGAAAAACTAATATGTACTACATACTCGTATGTATGTACTACAAAAATGTGACAAGTTTTTGTTTGCTTATTATTATTATTAATTTATTGATAATATAAATGAATATTGAATTCCCAGATGTATTTTGAAGAGCAAAGGACACAGCAATCGACAATTGGAAAAAATCAATGAGATCGATCAACACATGATAATTGGGAAAAAAAACAGGATATAGATCAAAAAGAGTAGAAGGTATAAAACACTATACATGTTTATTATATAAATTTAATTTTTTTGCTGCAGCACGGTAGATTTCTTACTTACTCGGTCTTTTTGAAATTACCACCCCATAAACCGCAAGTGAAATTACTAATCAATGACTTATAACTTGAAATTTGTGCTAATCAAATAAAAGTATACAAAATATAAATTTCTTTTGTCGATTTTCAAAATCGATTACCATATCAAATATTTCTAAATGATTTTTTTAAAACTGCATGTAAATATTTAAGCCAAAAAAAATAGTTAAATTGAAAATATTTTAACATCTTTCTTCATCAGGTTTTTTACCGCAGAAATTAGTAGTAGCAAACCGTAAAGGTTTTAGGCGCAATTTCGCGAGCACTTATCTTTGAGAGCGCAAAATAAATTTTTTTTTTCATAAAGGGCTACAATATGTGCAAATTTACAGATTATCTTTTCATAGTACTCGTTTAACGCGTTCCACGTTATTTTATAAGGAACTTCCGCGATTTCATTTTTAATTATCTGGCTGTCTTTAGTCTGCCCATATTGGCGGGTATACTATATTCAGTTCATTGTTTCAAATTGTTGTAATCCATTGATCTATGGATTAGTATAGTCCATCCAAAAGTCTTCCCCTCTCCACCATCGTATGTCTAACATGATGTATTGTTATTATATTTAATAAATTGGTCTAATCTGGGTCTATGATACCATACACTTACTTGAACATTTGGGTATCGGATAACGCCATCGCCCATTTACACAGTGGTTATCCTTGGATCCATATAGAACATAGGTGTGCCTACATCTATAAAAGATCTCTCGAAATTCGTCGATAATCTCCCATTGATCTACTGTTATCGAAGTATTATACGCATGAACCGCCGAAATATTTGGATCATCAAAAATAGCTGGACATGATCTGCCATCGGGCCTGGAATAGGGTTGAGCAAAATATCAGATACAAGAACTTATCGAATTTGAGGATTCGGACATACTCGGGCGTTGTTGTTGTTATTGGATCTATAACGGTGGGAGTAGTAACTACATCAAATAACCCTGGCGGGATTACAAAGTCTGGACGGGTTTCCGGTAGCGGATTGCAGGGCTCATCAGATTTGGATCCATTAATGCAGTCTTTTACTCCAGAACACATGTTATTCAAGAATCCACTCAATATATCCCCATCTGCATAGATATCTCGATTAGCACACCATAGGCTAGGATAACTCGGTACCATTTCTGCATTCCTCTTTTTCTTTGCAGACCTGCTACGTTCCAATACAATCGCCCGAGTGGCATTGAAACTCGCGGACGCTAGAAAAAAGACCGGCAAAGGATAAACCTTGCATTATTTTTTACTCTTACCTTAATTATTACGAAATTCAGATATTTACGAACAATTTCCCCTGTTTTTTGTATCCACAACCTGCGAAGGATCACAATTTTCCTCGTCCGAATTGTCAGCACAGTCCTTGACGCCGTCACATTTTGCTTTGTCCTTAACACACGCACCGTAATTGCATTTGGTTGTAAACTGCGGACAAATTACTCCAGCGCAAAGTTCCTGTGTTTCGTCCGATGAATCGCTGCACGTCACTTTGCCGTCACAACGATCTTCGCTGTTTATACATTGGCCATTTTTACATGTCCACTGAAATGTGTCACATCTCGTTAGAGCATACGATCCTGGACAAAACGGATAGAAGGATTAGTTTTCAAGAATTTAGGGAAGAAAGGTTTATATCATTCAGACATTCATCACAAGTTCTATAGACCTGCCAAACAAACAAAATCGAAAATCTCCACTTGAAATCCTATATGCACAGACCAAATCTTACCCACCCCACAACCCACCTCTCCATTCCAAATCTTAGTCCTTGTCTAGACTTCTAGCATCCCTGAAGACCACCGAAAAGTTTCAACCTTCTGACATTAACCGTTCAGGCGATCTGGATTTGAGAATGATTCGGTCCCATCTCTGGAGCATTTCGGATGCATTGTTGACCCCCACTCCCACATCCCTGAACCACTATCGACAATTTTTTGGAAATGGAACCACTATCGTAGTTCTACATAAGTTCCAAGAGTCAGCTTCCTAGCATTAGCGGTTTCCCTGAGTTCTAGAAACAAAACTTTTTCGTCTAAAACTCTTCCCCTACCTTCCAGTCCTCCCCTAAAAGGTACCCCTCGTAGGGGTCCACTCAGTCTACCCACCAAAAAAAATTTAAACTTAATATCTCAACGGGTTTGTGAGCTACGCACCTTCATGTGCTTTTACGTACGCCGTACGGCAGATGGCGTATGGCGGACGGAGCACATAGCGGTATTTTGCCAATCTAGCTGGCCAAAAGTCAATTTACAAAATCTTAAAGCAGGTAGAAAAATTATTTTACTATTTAAGTTAACTAAACAGAGAACTAAAGTCAACCCTTCCCAACCTTTTTTCGGCTGCGCTTGATGCCGTAAGATTAGTCTGAACTTGACCGTTGCGACAAGTGCACGTATTTTTCATGGCTTCCTAAGTGTAACCGTTTCAGGTAAAAAGTAAATATTTTATATTCATTGTTACTCTTCGAAAATACAGTAATCGATCTTGAATAACCAGGTAAGAACACATATTTATAAAGAATTTTTTTTTTGAAATGTAATACATGCACCCAAAAAAATTTCCGTTGTTAATTTAACAGTCGAGACTAATTGAAATAACAATATTCTGTAAAATGCTAGAAATTACAGATTATGCTGTTAATTTTATCATATACTGTGTTTATCACGAATTTAACAAGCATGTTAATTGCTAAATATGTAAATATTGCGTATTTCTTCTAAATCTTTAACAGTAGATTTTACAGGTACTTGTAAATATTTGTTGTTAAATTTGTACCGAAATGTTGTAAATTTGACAGTAAAATCCATACATTTGGCAGCATTAACATGCAATACTGCACAGTCGATCAACTTGTTGCATCACGCCTTTATGGGTAGCTCGCATGATTTCACAACTAGCGGCATTTTTCACATAGTAAAGTCGACAATTAATAGGTACGAACGAAAGAAGATTCTTAAAAAAAAATAATATTATTTTCCGAAAAGAAGGCGAAAGCATTTATTTTGTATGAAAGTTCTTTTTTTCATTTTCATTATAGTTCTTATGTGATTAATATAAACAAAATTATTGAAACTAGTTTAATTGTGATCATATTTGATATAGCAAGTCCAACAATCCATCTTAATACTCTGACAACTGATACTAAATTATTCAGAAACAAGTTTTTATAATGTAGTGGCAGTTCATTACTTTTTAGTTCTTAGTCAACGAACTTGTGATTTATTTCATTTTATATATCAATAAAATATGTGTATGTTTCTTAAAAATTGTGTTTTGCGTGCTGTGCTTCGGCATTTTAAAGTTAAATTCTTCTTATATTTTGTTCAACTCTGTTCGAAAAATCTAATAGTCTCTGCGCCGACTAACGAATAGAGTCGATTTTGAGTTACACGATTGATGTACTTTACTATTAAAGCCTAGTACTAATAGGACACGAAAACGAAATTTTCTGTCAAATCACATACAAAATCCTCTAACAATTTTCGCTCAAAGAAAAAATTTGTATGGGAAATTTCGTTTCGCTTCTACTAGGCTTAAGGGGTTACATACAACTAGGACGGCTAAAACTACGGCTATGTTTAAGCATTTTTTCGTGTATAAAACTGAATTTAATGGGACAACCATTATATACATATATTTTAAAGTATTATATTTTGTCTATATTATTTTATTTGAAAATTTGGTTGGAAAATTTCATATGGTAAAAAAGTTACACTCGTTTTTCTGGGACGCGTTTTTGTTGAGAGTGATTTCGGTACCAGACTTTCCTTCGCTATTTTTTATCGAAAAATAATTTTTTTTTTCTGAAAGTAAATACATGACACTAAAATTTGTCGAGCGGGAATTTCAAAATTCAATTTTGTCGGATCATGTCAGTCTTGGGAATTAAAAATTTTCGCCTCAAAATTGTTCAGTAATTATGATAAAAAAAAACTAAACAAGATATCGAAAAAACGGCTCGATAGACTGAAGATTATTGTGTGACACAACTGTGCAAAAAGTTAATAGTCAAACATTAGTCGTTGCTCACCAGGTCGGTTACAAAACGCTATATACATAACTTCATCATAACTGCGAATTTCTTTATGAAATTTTCAGTGTAGAAACTCAAAGGATAGAGTAGGCACCTTTTTGAAAAAAGGGATTTTTTTAACTACACACCCTTAATGTCACAGAGAGGTAAGTTTAAAAATACAGCTACAGAAAGCGTAGTAGTTTCCTTCTCAACATTTATGCAATTTTGTGTTTTTCACTGCTACTGTTGTGTTTTTAAGGGCAAAGATTATTGTGCATTATACTGCTAAATATGTAAATTTTATTTGTAGACTTCAAAACTACAACCACAAAACTGTAAAAGTAACAAGTGTGGCTGCAGGGTCGATTTTAACTGCATTGTGAGTACAAATTAATAGCGATTATGTACATATTTACAGCATATTTTTTTGGGTGTAGTAGTATTTTGGCCGTTTGAAAAAAGACTTTACATTTTTTGAATTTTGAACAATATTTTAGCGAATTGAAAGGTTTTTGTTGTACTTCAGAGTCCGTCCCGGTTATTATTTTGATTGTGATTTTAAGATAGAACTCTGTAAAAAAATTGGCCGCGCCATTTTGAATAACGGGTCAACAAACATGATAGTAAAAAAAGCAAATATTGGATCAAAACTACTTTTCCAGAGAGCCAAAAAACAAAAAAGGATATTCAGTGACATATTCGACTTCCCTCACTTCAGAGTAAAATTTTAATGACTTCCCGTTACCCGAGAAAGGTACGGGTTTTTTGTGTGATGTGCAGAAATGAGTGTAAAATAATAATATAAAATAAAAAAAAAGATTTTTTTGTCACCGACCCCCGTAAAACCATTTCTCGCAAAACACTTTTTATAGGTTAATTCAATTATACAATCTATTTAGACTGATAAAATGAAAAAAAAATAATTTTGGCCAGCTAGATTGGCAAAATACCACTATGTGCGGCGGACAGGCGTAATATTGTTTTTGCTTTTTTGCCGTTTTGTCCTAAAATGTGTAAATTCAAAATTTCAGGGTAGCAAATTTTTTTCAAATTCCAGGTAGTTCACAATACTTTATTCATAATAAATAAATAATTAAAATTAAAAAAAATCTGCCAACAGTCTGGACCCAACTTTATTATTTTATGGGTAGAAGTCCGAAACGTGTTTAATGCTGAGATGCGGTGTAGATTACTATGAGACTGACAACCTAAGAAATAACCAGGAAGTTATTTGAAACTTTCCCCAGGAGGTTTAATTGATAAAAATAATTAAATCGGGTTTTTCCCCGACTATATTTAAAACTTATAGAAGTAAAAGTGAATTCCAAATCCTAATATACCTAAGAAATATATCAGAATTCGTGAATACAACACAACCACTTTACACCACCTTAGGGGTTGGATATCGAAAAATTTTGAAGATCGTTTCTAGGCGCTTATATCAATAGCCCGCAGAAGTAAAATTGCTTTGACAGCTCGACATGTCTAAATGTTTAAATTCGTGAATATGTGGATTCACGGACATTTTTTTTACTCAACCTCTGAACGCCAATAAAAATCTGAACTTTTTTTTGCTCTAATTACTCCAATAGCACATCTACATATACGTACTAAGTTTCAACTTTCTAGCATAAGCTGTTTCTGAGATAAACCACTACTCACCCCCGTGCCTACCCATATCAAAAAAAAATTTTTCTAGGATGTCTCTGTAGTGGCTCTATATAATCCTAAATATTTAGCTTTCTGTTCTTTACGGTTTTCGAGAAATAAAAATCAAAATTTTTTTCAATTCAACCCCTTTTCATGATCACCCCCAAAACATCCATACCCTCAAAATTTTTTTCACTACAAGATCATATCTGGTTCGGTTTTTGAGATATAAAAATGACATTTTTTGAGAAATTTGCTGTCCTCCACTTTCGTGCTGCTCCTCCCCCCTCAAAAAATTTACTTTCAGTAGACTCATCTTGTGATTTCCTATACAGAAACTAAATTTTATCTTCCTGGTGTAATTAGTTCGGAAGATATTGTAATCCGAAGTTTTTCCAACCCAAAAAAACCAATCCCCATACCTCACCACCCCGCTTAAAATTTTTAGCTCTTGTCTAATATTGAAGTATCCCTAAGAATAACCACAAAGTTTCAATTTTCTGACATCAATTGTTCAGGAGATATCGATTTTAGAAATTTTTTTTAAATTTCAGGTCGATCATAATACTTTATTATTAAAAAATAATAAAGTAATAATTGCTAAATTCTTGTGTTCATAATTCATTCTAAGTATTTCGGAAAGAAACGCACAGTAAAAAATATAAGAAAAGAACTGATCGAGATTGGCTTAAAAATCCATTTAATAAGAAAAACTAGAATTGTTGATTATAGACAATAGATGGCATTTTCGATTGTACACTGAACCAAAGAGATAATAATAATCAATGGCACAACAGCATAAATTGGGCCTAGGCTTTGAAGTAATGCTAGAGTTACTTCATTACTAGACCAACGGAACACTAGGAGGTGAAGTGGTCAGCCACACGCTCGTCCGTGATTATTAACCCCGATTTTCAACTCAGGTACTCATTTACAGCTGAGTGAACTGGTAGTCCGGCACCCAATCCCATTCTCGAAAATTACTTGTCGCCAAGCAGATTCGAACCTGGTACCAGGTGCGTCGAAGGCAAGTGCTCTAGCCACTAAGCCACCCAGACTACTTGAACCAAAGAGATGCATCCAACCTATTAAAATGTACATTATCATAATGAAAAAATCATTGTCTTTAAGCCAATACAAGTATTCATTAAAATTATGCATAACTGTTCATCATTTTTCGGTCTGCTCTGGATACACACACAAAATAACAGAAATGATGATACAATTCATTTTTACAATGAACGAGTTCATAATATTGATCAAAATAATAAATGTATTAAAGTACAGATTCATTGTTACTATTAAATTGGTCACTCTCAGCATCTCAATGTAAGTATGTATTATATTTTAAGCCATATGAAAATGCATAAAGGTTCCCAGACACTAATGCGAAATTTTTGCTACTGCAGCGACTGTTTCTCAGCGGACACCATTTGATTAAGTGCCAACGATTATCTACTGGTGTGTTAGCAGCCAACATGGCTTTGAGCTATGCGATAGTTGTGTTCTTTAATATAATGAATGTGTTCATTATTACTATAAATATAATCAATATGTTTTACGAATACCAAGCAAGGATAAGAACTTTTTAGTCAATATGATGAAAGCATGCATCAAAATTCCTAGGTGTTGATTTCTGAGAATATATCTGCCCATTCCATGTATACAAATTGAAGAAAATAATTTTAATAAATTCCGATTCATAATATGAATCTACGGTTCATATATCATGAAAAATATTTGATGATTTTCTTCATTTGACACGATTTTTTCATTAATCCGAAGAATTTCGTTTGATGAAATGCATTCATTAATATTCAGAACAGTATTTTTTTCAGTTTAGCCCATAAATTTAGAGTCACAATCAGCCACAGAATAATGTTATACAAGCTGTTTGTTCATATTTCGGAACTCGTTTTTCGCAGTCTCACAAAATTTGGATTTTTTGAACGACCTCGAGGCACGATCGCCTTATCTAACCGGGATGATACATAAAAAAAAAATTATTTTACTCTAATTGAAACCAAAAAAACCAAAAAATGGGGAAACCAAAAAAGCTCAAACATATTAATATGAGAAAAAAAATTTTACACATATAATTGCCAAGATCCGTAAATTTTAATCACTTTACTCTCAGCTCACAACATATGTGTTTGGATGCTAGAGCACATGTGTGTATCTCGGTATTTTGGTAGTGACGACATAAAAACCCAAACATTTGGAAAATCCGATTTACCTAATCAAATCATATAAGTTTTTTTTGTCCATCGGAATTCGGACTTTTACGAGTACGTTTCACTTTCATTTCAAAATCATTTTCTTTTTGAAATTTATTATTTTTTAAATTTGACTTACCTGTTAAAGCTATGACTAAAATAAAAAAGCAGCAAAAATGCAATTTAAAATTTGTCAAAGACTTGCTCATAGTGGACTGCCGCATGAGCACATGAACCGTGACGGACTTGTGTCGGACTCGATTCTACGATTAAATCACGAACGTATCACTGCAAAAAGAAGCACTTTAGGCGGATTTTTTTAACCGCAATTGCACTCAAGAACAACTGAGAACTTTAATGGAGCTAATCGCGGGATTAGGCATGTCAGCAAAGTGGTTTTTACACGGAGGCTGTAGATTATCGCGGTTTTAACTCTTATGTTAAATAGATTAACACTCTTAAGGCACTACAAATACAACTGAAGACAGCGGAATACTGATCTTCGAATGAAGCTTGGCTTTGGTGTTGTTTTTATCAGACTAATTTCTCTGCGATGAAGAGAGATTTAATCTTTAAGATTGAGTAGATTTTCTTGTGAATTGCGTGGAATTGGAAGACACATCTCAGAGCTTAGTTAAGGTTTACGTATTTTTTTGATCGCAACACGTATTCACGATTATGGGACCGAACGCTTCAATTTTACACAAATTAAGTTTCCAATGTTCGCAGGTAAAAAACTGAATATAAAGCAAATCGAACATGTCCATACAAAAGTCCTTCAGGAATGTACGCAAGTTACAGAATACTATAGCTTAAGAATACGTTAAGAGCAGCATATCGCGAGGGCTATTCAGTGTAAATTTTCATGAACTTTTCATATAAGCTTCCAACTTCACAGCTATATTTATGGAACTTCCTGACTTAGTAGAATCATACGGTTTAGATAGTTTTACGCAGAGCTGAGTCTAAAATAAGAATATGAAAAAACCTATTTTTTTTAACCCAACAACGATATGCTACCCTTTAATAGAATAGAATTAGAAGAGAAGTTATTGACCTAGCCCACTAGAGGCGGGCCGCATCGCAATGGTGCGGCGAGCATTTTTTTCTATGTACTTCGCTCCGTGGTGAGTCTAGTTCAGTGGACGCACTTCCATAACAATGTGTGGCAGGCAGATTTTGTGGACGCGTACCTTTATCAGAGACTCTCTTCATATGAGACACGTTGCTAGAACTGAAGCAATTCGGAAAATTTCACTGAGTCTCAAATTACGAAACGAATTCTATATTGGTTTTTTTCCAACAGCAAAAATTTGATATGAGCGCTTACCAGTTGCATAACCACCCCTTACTTTGGTAAGTCCTTACTATCCATTTAAACTTGTCTTCAAAGAAAACATCGGCGACATGCAGAAGACTGCCTCGAAGTCCAACTGGGCACCGGCAGCCACTGGCATAATACACCCTGTGATGAGTGAAAATCAACCCGATGATGCAACAGCTCCTTAGAACCTTGTCCATCACAGTTTCCAAAACTAGCCTTTTCTGTAATGGAGTTTGAACTGTCAAGCTCTGGATGGCATTAGCTAGGGCAGCGATCAAACTCCAGACGGAATGTTTCGTGTGTTTAAAAAGAGACAAACATGACGCCGATAAAACAACCCCGAAAGTTGGCTTCTACCATAAAAAATTCCATTCTCGTCCTTATAATTATTATTTATTTACATAAGTACTCCAATTCTTCTCGATATAAATTTAAAAACATCACAATTACAATAAAGTTTTAAATATTGTCCTATTTCTTTAAAACCAAATTATTTCGGTCTGTAACGGATCTCGTAGTCAGTTATCATATCCTTGTGATATTGAATATTTGTAAAAGTCGTCAAATGATCGCGCTCACAAGTTCTACCTAAGCCAACGCTCAGAACGCCCCACAGGTAGTATGTTTCAGTGTCGTTGTTCTTAACGACATATCCACCGCCACTGTCTCCTTCGCAAACACTTTCGTCGTCTGGAGCACCAACGCAAAATTTCTCACCAGTTACGAAAGTGTTGTACGTCACATTGTCTTTTAGGCATTGTTCCTTGCTGAACGCCGGTAGATCGACGGCTTTCAAATCTTCGCCGAATTCATTCTTGATGTTAATTTTTCCCCAACCCGCTATTCGTCCTACAGTTCCCGGCTTAACCTCACGATCGGCGTACTTGAACCAGCGGATACAAATTGGCTTGATGTGATCTCTGTAGAATATGTAGTTGTTCAAAACTAACATTGCAATGTCGTTTTCATATGACCTACCAGCTCCGCCATATCTAGAAATGTAAAAAATTTATTGAAGGTGAAATGAGACAAGATCGATTTTTATTAAAATTCATTCAACACGCTGACTATCGGTTGCGCTAATGAGGCTTAAAAGGCGCAAACAATTCGACAACGTATTGAAATGTAGAAGTACTCACGAAACCGGAATATGAATTTCCGATAAGTTGAAAAATTGTGTGAAAAGTGGCTCGGAGGCGTCATAGCTGCGATAAACTTTTCCTACTCCTACTGTAAATAAACGCTTATCTTCAGTCCTCTCTTTTCTCACGTCCCAGAAGCAATGCGCCGCTGCAAAATAAGACAAAGTCATTAAATCAACATAAAGTTCATAGTGTAAAATAAAACTATTAATAAAAAATAAAAAAAAACAATTTATAAAGGGTGTTACATTAACTCGTTCCGAAGTTTAATTAAAATTAAAAACAAGTGGATGATTGAGTTAATGAAATTTTTATTAAGAAAATCTTATTTGGTCCATGGCAATTAAGTACGGAAAAGAATATCACTCAAATGCTTGCCGGCAAACTTACCCGAAATAACTAGCTTGGCACTGTAGATGGTTCCTCCGCAGATATGGTCATATTTTCCACCACCAACTGATTTATAAATTGCCGTATGCCACGGAACTTTGGTTATATTCACCTTCTCTCCTCCAGTTACAAAAGGTGTTGCGGAAATTGTCAATTTACCACACTCGGGTTCACAAGTAGCAGGATGATAGTCCCATTCACCTGTCTCACCGCACTGTATAGTTTCAGGTACGTCCCGCAATGGTTTTCGATAACCGACTGAACAGGCAATGTCAACTCGAGTATTCGGTTGAATTAGGCCGTGGCAAGATGTCTCAGAGCCGGCCAATTTGCAGTTGGAACTAAATGTTATGCCATTGATTACCGCCGGCGAACACACTCCTAAAGGAATAAATAAAAAGAACTGTTAGTACTCGCTTAAATCTTCAATTTGTTCTTATTTCTTAAAAAAAATATTTTATTAAAGGTCATTCCATCAAGAATCGCCAAAGTTCTGACCTTACCATCGCTGATTCTTTTGAAAATTTTTATAATTGAAGAACTAGTGAAAAAAAAATTAATTTCAATTTTTTGTTTCTATCTAATTTTTTTTGTTAGTTATAGTTATGTTAAAGTTTCCGCAAAAATGGTGTCCAAGTCCTCTTTGAAAATTCATATCTCTGGTAATTTCTATCCTAGAATAATAGAATAGGCCTTATTTATCCTTGAAAAAAAAATTCAAGGATAATTTTTATTCGTATTTTTATTGCGACAACCTTCCC
Organism: Beris morrisii; assembly: GCA_951812415.1. NCBI lineage: Eukaryota > Metazoa > Arthropoda > Insecta > Diptera > Stratiomyidae > Beris > Beris morrisii. The sequence goes on along the minus strand of OX638312.1, from coordinate 111,256,383 downwards.
CTTTAAAATAAGTCCTATTTTATGATTCTAGTTACAAATTACCAGAGATATGAATTTCAAAGAGGACTCGGACACTATTTTTGCGAAAACTTTAACATACTATACCTAAAAAAAAAATCTGCCAACAGTCTGGGCGCAACTTTATTATTTTATGGGTAGAAGTCCGAAACGTGTTTAATGATGAGATACGGTGTTGGGTACTTTGCGACTGACAACCTAAAAAATAACGTTCCAAATAGCTTAATGGTTATTTTTTAGGTTGTCAGTCGCATAGTACCCAACACCGTATCTCATCATTAAACACGTTTCGGACTTCTACCCATAAAATAATAAAGTTGCGCCCAGACTGTTGGCAGATTTTTTTTTTTATTTACGTATTTTTTTTATCAATAGAATAATTCATAGTAGTAAAAGCGAATTCGATCACATTAAACCTAAGAGATTTTCGGAATCAGTGAAATCTTAAACAATACCCCCAGGGGGTTTAATTGAGAAAAATACTTAAATCGGTTTTTTCCCGACTACGTTTAAAGCTTATAGAAGTACAAGTGAACTCCAAATCTCAATATACCTTAGGAATATATCAGAATTCGTGAATATGTACACAACCAATTTACTCCCCCTTAGGGGTTGGATATCGAAAAATTTTGAAGACCGTTACTAGGCGCTTATATAAATAGCCCGCAGAAGTAAAATTGCTTTGATAGTTTGACATGTCTAAAAGTTTTAACGAAATTCGTGAAAATGTGGATTCACGGACATTTTTTTGACTCAACCTCTGAACGCCAATAAAAATCTGAACTTTGTTTTTGCTTTAATTACTCTAATAGCACATCTACATATACGTACTAAGTTTCAATTTTCTAGCATAAGCCGTTTCTGAGATATAAAAAACCACTCCTCTCCCCCGTACCTTGATACCCCTATCAAAAATTTTATTTTTCTAGGATGTCTCCTTAGTGGTTCTATATAATCCTAAATTTTTAGCTTTCTATTCATTATGGTTTTTGAGAAATAAAAATCAGAATGTTTTCCTTTCTACCCCCTTTCACCACCACCCCCTACACCCACACCACCAAAATTTTTATCCCTACTAGAAATTTATCGACCCCAACTCCTGTAAAATTTTCAAGATCATATCTGATACGGTTTCTGAGATATAAAAATTAAATTTTTTGAGAAATTGCTATCCCCCCACTTTCGTGCTCCACCTCGCCCCTCAAAAAATTTAGTTTTGGTAGACTCCTCTTGTAAGCCCATATACAGAAACTAAATTTTATCTTCCTGGTGTAATTAGTTCGGAAGATATTGTAATCCAAAGTTTTTCACCCCCCACCCCCACACCCCAACCACCCCTCTTAAAAATTTTAGCTCTTGTCTAATCTGGAAGTATCCCTTAGGACAACAACAAAGTTCCAATCTTCTGACATCAATTGTTCAGGAGATATCGATTTTAGAATGTTTCAATCCCGGCTTTCATGCGTTAAAGACTCATTGTTTTCCCCCCCACTTCCACACCCCTTAACCAATATCGACCATTTTTTTGCAATTCAGTCCATTATCATAGTACTATATAAGTTCCAAGTTTCAGCCTCCTAGCATAAGTGGTTCCTGAGATCTAGAAACCAAAATTTTTCGTCTAAAACGCTCCCCTCTCCTCTCCCCTTGTACCCCCACCCCTCAAAAATATACCAGTCGTAGGGGTTCACCCATTCTACCCACCATAAAAATTTCAATTTAATATCTCAACGGGTTTGGGAGCTACGCGCCTTCAAACAATTTTGCGTACGGCGTACGGCGTACGGCGTACGGCGGACGGCGTACGGCGTACGGCGTACGGCGTACGGCGTACGGCGTACGGCGTCTACGGCGGACAGACGGACATTTTTTTTTTTTTTGCTTTTTTGGGGTTTACTAGTCCTAAAACGTGTAAATACAAAATTTCAGGGTAGCAAACTTTTTTGAAATTTCAGGTCGATAACAATACTTTATTATTAAAAAATAATAAAGTAAAATTAGATAGAAATAAAAAATTAAAATTATATTTTTTTTTCACTAATTCTTCGAGTACATAAATTTTTAAAAGAATCGGCGATGGTAAGGTCACAAATTTCGTAATTTTTGGCGCAACTCCAAAACAACTTGACGTCCGTCCGTCTGTCCGTCTGTGTGTCCGTTAGCACGATAGCTCAAGAACGCCTTGACCTAGGAGCTTGAAATTTTGAATCGGGATGTTTGGTCGAATTTGTTAAGCCAAGTTATTTAACCCTTCGTGGTCACACGGGATAGAATCGACCCGACGACAAAGTTTGGGCGTAATCAATCTTTTTTGGAACGCGCACTAAGCTACTGTTTTATTTTTTTCCAGAAGTAGCATATCTAAGAAGTGAAATGTCAAAATTTTATGAAAAAATATTGAACATTGACGAAGCTATAATTTTTTTAAACGAAAAAATGTCTTTTTTGCGTTTTCACATTTTCATTAAGTTTGTTTAACATGTTGCAATTTTATTTCTTATAAATAAATTAACGTACATCATCTAGAACGTTCAGAGCATGTTCCGTTATTTTTTTAACCACTTTGGATGGATAGTTTGGTCACAATATCGCTTTGAACTTTTTAACTGGGTAGAATTTATTTATTTATTTAAGGACTCAATGAACAGAAAGTTTAAAAAAAAATCCAATTATACATGTAGCCAAGTGATAAAAAAAATAAAATAAAAACAAAATAATTGAGATTCATATTAAAATAGAAAAATATAAATGAAGAAAAATGAAAATTAAATATAGTTATTTAATAGACAACGTGAATCTTAAATACAACTTGAATGATTGCAGACTGAAGTCGTGAAAACTAATGCAAGATTGATTGAACATGCAAGGCAGCCTAAGTAAAGGAGAGTGAAAATATACGTTTAGCCGCGCATATGGTACAACGAATAGAGTTTGTGATCTGGTATTACATACATTAGTACGCAATTGAAGTTCACTTTGAAGATAAGTGTTAAAAACAAAATTTACTTTAAATAAAAATACCATGTCCAAATATAGTCTTCTGTCCTTTAAACGTGATAGGCCAAGTAACTCTAATCGACTTTCATAGCAAAGGTCAGATAAATTGAGCCTTCGGAAAACAGATTTTGTAAAACGTCGTTGTACTGATTCCAATGCAGTCACAAGAAATTGGTAGTGAGGGTTCCACACAACAGAACAATACTCCAGACGAGACCGAACCAGACTATTAAACAAATATGTATAAACATGTATATTATGGAATGGATGTTCTCAATATAAAACCACATAATCTAAATGCATGCTTGCAGACTTTGACTATGTGCTGATCAAACTTTAATCTGTTGTCAAACATTACCCCTAAATCCTTTATGCAAGAGACTTCAACGAGGAGAGCATTATCAACGTGGTAGTCAAAGTTAAGGCAACAATCCTTATTTGTGTATATCATTTTAAAACATTTCTGAGTGTTCAAATGGAGGTTATTCTGCATGCACCAATAATTTAATTTATTAATGTCATCTTGTAGGATTTTACAGTCAGAAATAGATTTCACGACTCTGAATAATTTGAGATAATCGGCATACATTAAATGATCAGACTGAAAACCCGTAAGAAGGTCATTCACAAACAAAACGAAAAGTAGGGGACCCAAGGTAGAGCCTTGGGGAACACCAGACGATGCAAAGTATGTATTTGATTGAGCTCCATTAAATATGACGTATTGTTTACGATCTCTTAAGTACGAAGAGAACCATTGCAACAAAGCAGCATCTATTCTATATAATCGATCCAATGTGACCACCGAAATTGAATACAGAGGTGTGACCACGAAGGGTTAAGGGCAAAATCGTCCTACTTCTTCGTGTAGCTGCCATACAAAAAGTCATTAAAACATCGTGTTCTAGAATATTGACCAATAACTTTTGATCGCTTCAAGCTAGAAATTTGAAATTTTGCACATATTAAATTAATAAATTACGTAAATACTACTCATTGTCAATACCGGTTTGCACAAACTTTTATCAAAATTCATGTTTCAACACAAATCTTGCAAAAAGGCCCATGTACACAAGTATACCCAGCACACAATGTATTGATGCACAATATGTTGCCCCCCCCCCCTAAAACTGAAATGACGTCCCTGCCAGAAAGGGTTTTTGAAAATCGACCCCCAAATGTGTGTAAGAAGGTTGTACACATTTCCACGAATTCAGCAATATCCCTCAGGTCTGATTAGATATCGAATATCTTTTCACTTTCACGGACTTGAGTAATAATCGCCTAAAACTTGATTTAAGCTTTTTCCTTTTTCAACTGCTTAGAGGGTATAAAAGGGTTGAACACGATTTTACGAATTCCGTCATATCTCTTAGGAGTGATAGAAAATTGAATTGGTGTTTACTTCCTCGCATCCAAATCATATGTTATATTCTTTTAATCACATCCCGAACTCTTACCCGAAAAATAATAAAGTTTCGCCCAGGCCATTAGCAGATTTTTTTAAATTCTTTTTAAATTCATATAAAAACACATTTTAGAAAATTGGTTTTACTCGAGTTAGAGGTGAAGATTTTAAAAACTTTCTAAGACGAAAGCTAAAAAAAAATGAATGACAAACTATGTAGCCAATAACTTTTGCTGCCGCGAATAAAACCAGTTTGAGGGGCTTCAAAGTTATATTTGCTGTGAAAAGTAAGAAAAGGTAAAAGGTTCGTACAATGAAATTGCATAACATCTTTTTTTTATTGAGGATCATATCTTTTGGTAATACATTTTCAGTATGCGAAACAAGGAATGATTAATAAATTATCTGTAAAAAAACATATACGTGTATGTCATACGTGGGTTGCTTTGGGTTCCCGCTCACAGCAAGATAGAGGGAAACGAGCGGTCAGACGAATTAGCTAGCCGTTCTGTTCTGTTCTTCAACAAAATCTGCTATGAGAATTGCAAAGGAATATCATTGTTATGTATGTCCTGCAAAATACTAACAAAAATAATTAAACGCCCTCTTAAGCCCTATACTAACGAAACAATTGGCGAATACCAAGGTGGATTCAGAACCGGACGATCTACAACAGACCAGATATTCTCGGTGAAACAGGTACTTGAGAAATGCTGGGAATATAACGCAGATGTGCACCAAATCTTTGTAGATTTTAGTATTGACAGTAGGGTACTATACATGAAATCATGGTTGATTTTGGAATTCCACTAGTCCTAGTCCGACTAACGAGACTCACAATGACGAACACTAAATCCCAAGTAAGAATACAAACCGATTCCACAACCAACTTTCGAACGGAATGTGGCTTAAAGCAGGGAGATGGTCAAGCCCCCATGCTTTTCAACTTGGCACTAGAGTATGTCATCCGAAAAACCCCAGTCGACACCAATGGGACACTACTATTCAAGTCCACCCAACTAGTAGCATACGCTGACGATATAAACATCCTCGCAAGATCCTTCCCCTAACGAAAGCAAAACAAAAGTAATGACGCAAACAAGAAAGAGAACGCCAATCAGATAGAAAATAAAAATTGCGGAGTATAATTTGGAGAGTATGGACAACTTCATATATCTTGGGGCTAATCTAGCAAAAGACGGCAACCAAACGGACGAAATCAATCGACGGATCATGCTAGCAAATAAAACGTATTATTCGGTATTTCCAATAATGAAATCCAAGAAAGTGCACAGGAACAATAAACTGCGAATATATAAAACTAATATACGTCCCGTGCTCTGTTATGGCAGCGAGAAGTGGACATTAACTTCCGAACTTCCAAAAGTTATCGCATTCGAAAGAAAGGTCCTCCGAAGAATTTTGGGACCTGTGAAGGAAGGAACGGACTGGCGAATAAGATACAACCATGATCTGTATTAACTCTTAGAGGAGCCAGAAGCTTCAATGTTCATCAAACTACGTAAACTACAATGGGCCGGCCATGTAGATCGAATGGAAGATAGGAAAATCCCCAAACGTACTCTTAAAGGCGAAGCGAGTGGTAACAAGCCAAAAGGCAAACCACGCAAACGATGGGAAGACTCGGTTGATGAAGATAGCAAAGCCAACTTAAAAATTAGCAACTGGAGGACGCGGTCTTTGGATCGATACGACTGGAGGCGACGACTTCAGGAAGCCTGGACTTGATTTAGGCTGTCACGCCAATGGTACTGTTCATCAAGGCTCTATCGCTAAACTTTTCATGTCCCGCTAGGGACTGTTAAGCATTGAATGTCCTCTCACTTCCTTACAACCACGAACTCTAGGTGGAGAGGACTAACCAGTTGCGTCATATCTAGGAAGACATGGCCATACTACTACCGTAGCAGAACAGACGAACTCTTAAGCAGGAGCCATGAAGACGTATCTAGAGTCACAGCGCCAAGTTGGGTACTTCCTTTGACGTCCATTGGCGTAGTTGTAGGGATGCAATTGAGAGGAAGACTGTTATCTGTTCGTAGAAAGGCTCTAGCTCTAGACTTCGTGCATTAGGCAAACCTTTCTTAGATCTCAAAAAATAAGATTGGAGAGTTGATTCTCCTCTGAAACAACTTCGGATAAATATGATGATCCATTCCAATCCCGGGTCTCTGTAGAGCTTCGTATTAATTTCATAAGTCCACAACGACCAATTTGGACCTGTTCGACTAAACGGTGACTCTGCTTTGGAAGTGAACTTCTCCGTACAACGATAGCGCAATTGACGAGGCAATCTTCAGTCCGTCCATATTAGCGAGTATACTACATTCATTTCATTGTTTAAAATTGTTGTAATCAATTTATGTATGGATAGTCCGTCCAAAAGTCTTCCCCCCTCCCCCATCGTATGTCTAACGTAACGCATTGTTATTATATTTAATAAGTTGGTCTGATCTAGGTCTGGGATAGATCCCTGTGGCCCGAGCTGGATAGTCAAAAGACTTAGTATATATTGACTTGGGATAGAGGAAAACTGCGACTGCTCGTCGGGGCCTAACGGGGCACTGTATGCTGAGGAAACACGCTATGCGGCTAGGGATTGCGGAATCGGACATGTGTAGGTTCTGCCTTGATCTGTATGCTGTGGAGGACATCACTCACATTCTGTGTGAATGTCCGGGGATCGCTAGGAGGCGTCTGAAATGGCTGGTAAGCCTTTTCTTCGAGAGCATAGAGGATTTGAGGTCGATAGGGTATGACAAATTAGTCAGGTTCTGCAGGGAATTGGAGTGTTTCTGAGGTGATGGAATAGCCCACGAGGACCTGAAGGGATCGCAATGGGCCCGTTTGGCGCCTAGTGAGCGTGGTGGTTCTAGCGCTGCGCTCCTTCTTAAGCCTAAACCTAAAACCTAGGTCTAGGATACCATACACTTACTTGAACATTTCGGTATCTGATAACGCCATTGCCCAGACAGACATTGATTACCCTTGGCTCCATATAAAACATAGGTGCGCCTACATCTATAAATGATCTCTCCAAATTCGCGGATAATCTCCCCATAATTTACTATTGTCGAATTATCAAATGCATGAACTGCCGAAATATTTGGATCATCTAAAATAGCTGCACATGATCTGCTATCGGGCCTGCAAGAGGGTAGAGCAAACTATCAGATACAAGAACTTATCGAATTTATAGACTCGAACATACCCGGGCGTTGTTATTCGATCTATAAATATAGGAGGAGTAATCACATCAACCGGAGGTTGTGGCATGGGAGCGGGCGTCCGTCGCGGCGGGCAGGAATCTTCGTCGGATCCATCAGCGCATTCTTTTACACCATTACACCTGGCATTCCCATTTGCGCACGCACCATACTTGCACTTATATCCAAACGCTGGACACACTACGCCCGAGCAAAGCTCACTCGTTTCATCAGAACCATCGTTGCAGTCCTGGTTTCCGTCGCATACCTGCTCGCTTTTAATACACTCGCCCGAACGGCATTGAAACTTGTTGGCGCTAAAAAAAAGGCCGAGAAAGGATAAAGTATTTGTGTTATTTCTTACTCTTGCCTAAAATATTATGAAATTTAGATATTTACGAACAATTTCCCCTGTATTTATTACTCGCAATTTGCGAGGATTCACAATTTTCCTCGTCCGAATTGTCAGCGCAGTCCTTGACGCCGTCACATTTTGCGTTGCCGTTGACGCACGCACCGTAATTGCATTTGGTTGTAAACTGCGGACAAATTACTCCAGCGCAAAGTTCCTTTGTTTCGTCCGATGAATCGCTGCACGTCACTTTGCCGTCACAACGATTTTCGCTGTCTATACATTCGCCATTGTTACATTTCCACTGAAATATATCGCAACTCTTTTGGGCATTCGATCCTGGAGAAAAGGGTAAAAGGATTAGTCTTAAAAAATTTAGGGAAAAAAAGTTTTTATCATTCAGACATCCGTCGCAAATAACAAGTGGGCTGAAAAGTTCGTAGGCCGACACATAGATAGCGTGACTAGAATTAAATTCATATGACTTTTAGTTAAAACTAACCTTATAACGACACGTGTATAAATTTGACATTTGTCGGACAATTGGTTCGTGAGATATAGCATTGTGAGTGAATCAACTTTTGGTGTTGTAAAAAAAATGGATAAAAAAGAATTTCGTGTGTGTATGAAGCATTGCTTTATTATGAAAAAAAATACTGTGGAAACCAAAGCTTGGCTTGATAAACATTATTCGGACTCTGCACCAGGAAAATCAACCGTTGAGAAGTGGTTTGCTAAATTTAAACGGGGCGAAATGAGCACCGAAGACGGTACACGCAGTGGACGCCCGAAAGAGGCTGCAACGGACGAAAACATAAAAAAGTGCAGAAAATAATTATGAATGACCGTAAAGTGAAGTTGATCGAGATAGCTAAGACTCTGAAGATATCAAAAGAGCGTGTTGGACATATCGTGGCTGAATATTTGGACATGCAAAAGCTGTGTGCAAAGTGGTTGCCGCGCGAGCTCACAATCGAGCAAAAGTTTCAACGTGTCGTTGACTCGGAGCAATGTTTAGCGATATTCAACCGTAATAAGAACGAATTTTTCCGTCGATATGTGACAATGGATGAAACCTGGCTTCATCACTACACTGCAGAGTCCAATCGATAGTCAGTCTAGTGGACTCAAGCGATGAACCGAATCCAAAGCGTGGAAAGACGCAACAGTCGGCTGGCAAGGTTATGGCATCAGTATTCTGGGATGCCGCAAAAAGAGCCAATTTAATAATCGCAAATGACTGCGGTCATTTGATCGACATCGTATTCAAACATACAGCAGTCACGATCGGCTGTAAGCCAATCGTGTGATACTCTGGATGAAATACTGAACTCCGATTTATATTGTAGTCGGGGAGTATAAAAAGAGATCCAGACAAATTGTATTGATCCAACCTTCAAATTAAAAAAAAAATGGAAATTCGTCTATATTTACAAAAGTTATTCAACATTTACATACCAAAGCTATAGATGGCGCACCCTGTATATGTCAGGTTGTGTACTTCTGCGACAGCCCTCGAACATGAAAAACCGATAGATCCTCTATTCGACTTCGACTTATTCCACTAAGAGCGATGAAATACAAGGGGCCAGAACCACTCGAAAATCAACCGTTTAGGGGTTTACAGTGCCATGGTCATTAAGCGAATCTGAATTAATCGCCATGCATCAATCTATCATTAATTACGATTAAATCGCCGTAATAGTTTTTATCGCACATTAGATACGAAAGTTAGTGCAAAATCTGAATGAAATTTTTTTTACCATCGTTGTCTACATCTTCAACTTCGTTATACAAGAAAAATATATTGTAAAAAAATGCAATACGCTTGCGAGGTAATGTTAAAAAGACGTTAATTCCGCCGGTTTTGACCCACAAATCATCTCAAAAAAATATCATAAAACCGGCTGAACATCTTCACGTGAAAAATCGGCCAGCTATTTCACTGCCAATAGACGGGAGAGAAGTCAGAGTAAGATTCCACAAGGTCATTTATTGAGACAACGAATACATTTTTATTAATTCGCTAAATAATAAAAAAAAAATTTATTTGTATTATATTAGTGATATGAAAACGTGTTATTAAAACGAAACGGCTTGAAAAACCTGCTCCATCGATTGTTGTGTTTATTTCAGAGAAAATATTCGCGGACACTCAGTGTCAAATAGATGGATCCAGAAAGGTTTTCATTCAGTTTTCTTTCGCCTTATCACTCCAGCATTTTCAAATAACGCATTAAGTAACTAAGTCATCTTTTGCGGATGCTTCTAAACTAGATACCCAAGAGTCAAGATAGAAATGAAGATTCACAGACCAAAGTCGCGGTCTTTCCGAACTTCCTACTAATCAGGATTTCAAAGTGGTTTAAACCTGATTTACATCGCAAGATTTCGAAAAGAAGAAGCGTTTAGATTGATCTATAAAGATCTGCGCCAATTGGCAGCTCCATCGATAGTGCGGTGCCAAACTGGATCAAAATTGTAAAAAATGTTTTTACTGTGATATTTCGTATTTCAAGTTTTAGACAAATAGAACTTAAAAACTTAAAAAATAATTTTAGTCTGGTTGTCCGCCGTGCGCAAACCCGTACGCTGTACGAAAATGCGTTTATGAAGGCTCGTATCTCCCAAACCCTTTGAGCTATTAAGTTTCGTTAGGTCTGGGTAGATTGGGAGAGCGCCTTTAAGTTATTATTTTCATTTTGAATGGTGTGGATGTGAGTGGCCAGGTGTGGAAAGCGTTTCAGGCGAACATTTTTGGCTTTCTTATCGTAGGAATCGCTTTTGCCAGGAAGTTGATACTTGGAACTTAGAGCTATATGATAGTGGAGTAACCACTATCATAGCTCTAAGTTTAAACAGTTGCATAACAAAACTGTTTGCTTCTGTACAGATGTGAGGGTAGACAAAATGCGTCCGAACCACTCAAATTCTATAATCGAAACGTTTTCAAAACCATATTTCCTGATCGGTTTACACCACAGGATCGGTTTACACCATCGATCACCATCGATTGTAGGCATACTAGAGGAAAAGATCGAGGAATAAAATTTTGGGGGTTGTTAGTACCGTGCGTGGTCATTGAGGATTTGAGGTCGATAGGGCATGACAAACTGGTGGGATTTAGAGTGTTTTTGAGAGGTATGAGCGGTCCACGAGCTTTTGAAGAGATCACAATGGGCTCGTATGGTGCCTAATGAGCGTAGTAGTTCTTAGAGCTGCGCCCCTTCCTGAACTGAACTGAACTAGTACCGTGCGCGGGTGAGGGTAAAAAATTTTAGATTCCGATTTCTCACAAATCAATTACGCCAGAATGATGAAACTATGTTAAGTGCCACAAGGTAGTAAAGTTAATTCAACCGAAAGATCAGTTGCCAGATCTATATCTAGTAACGTGATTGGTGCAACTATAAATTCAACGTACTTTAAGCATATGATTTCGGAATCCATGTTTCTTCTTTGAGTGACGTGGTAGAAACTGCTAGAAACTTTAAACTTGTGTATTTCATTGGCGTTCAGAGATGTGGCAACAAAAATGGTAAGTGGATGCATTTATTTTCACGTATTGTATCATATCTCCTAGTTTTTCTGAAATATTGAACTAGTTTAGTTCCACGGGTTCAGATTAATGCCTAGAAATCTTTATCAAGATTTTTTTAAATTTATTTTTTTGAGCCATACTCCGGGACGTGGTCAAAGTCAAATGTAGCAATGGTTTTTTAGAGGCAGGTACATATATAGAGTAGAAGGTGGTAAGGTGACCCCTGCTGATATATTGGCCGCCCTTTGTATTTCCCACATCACTACCCTATCTACCCCCTCTTCGTCTTTCTACCTTGTCGTGGTGAGGGGGCTTACGACACTTGTGTCAACAAAAGGAAAGACTTTACATGATGGGTAAGCCTATGGACATAGACTCTCCAAGTGGTAACCAGACCCTGTCTGGGAATCCACCCGCTGATGCGGCCGGGGCTCGGATTTTGGAGGCCCCAACATCATGTATGACTGCAATGGGTGATCCAGGTTGTAGTGGGAGCACACTACTGGATCTCAGTAACTCCTTGGAGGATTTACTGCTTGCCGATGAGGATAGTGCTGACTATGCAGGAACGGTTAATCCGATTCGGCCCTTGGAGGAGGAATGTGCTGCAACCAAGGTGGGAGCGGTTATTCTGAATCCGATGTCTGAAGAGGAAAGTACCGGAAATGTGTTATCGGTTAATCTGAATCGGCCAATGATCGAGGAAAGTACCAGTGCCTTTGGCGCGGTTAATCCGAGATCGATGGTTACGGAAAGTACCTGTGCTCTGGGCGTGGGTGATCCGAAACTGATGGTTAAGGAAAGTACATGTGCCCTTGGCACGGTTAATCTGAAACCATTGGTTAAGGAATTCACCCGAGCTCAGGACGCGGTTAATCCGAAACCGACTAGCTCCTGTCCCGTTGAGGATAAGTTGAGCAAAGGCCAGAAGAAGAGAAGAAGGTTGGCAAGAGCCAAGGCAAGAGCTGGGGCAGTTATGACAGGTGTCATAGCGGCCAGTGGCAATGTCGTGGTACAGACAGCCTGTGAAAACGCTATTAAGCGCAATCGATCTGTGGAGGAATCACCCGAAACTAATCTTGTGGTTAATAGCGAATTCCTCGCTTCTACTTCTGGCAGGACGAAGAGGATGAGGAGGACGGAAGCCACTACAGCGGATGTCCCACCGTCTACTTCAGGAGTCGCTGCAGTGGATAGACCAGCCTGCTCTATTTTAGGAGCAACTGGTCCTAGACCGGCTGAGCGAATGCGCGGGGAGATTAGTGCAGCTGACTTAGCTGACGCTGGACCCTCAGGCGCGAAGACCAGTCCGACTGCTGCTAGCGCGGAGACTGCCACAGCAAAGAGTACCAAGACCTTCTCTGATGTGGCGGCCACTGCCTTGCAGGCGGTAATCGGTATTGGTCCGCAGGGCAAACAGCTGACCAAGGGTCACATTGCTGCCCTGGAGAACGGCCTATGGAAGCTCCTGGGTGAAGCTACCGCCTCACCTAGATTTGAAGGCATGGATGTCTGTGACGGGCTTATGCAAGTTCGTTGCGGAGATTCAGTAGCTTTTGAGTGGCTGACGGATGCCGTTGGGAAGATTTCGGCGGAGAATCGTGTCAACTTCGTGGTTGCGAAGGGTGATACTTTTCAGAAGCTGATTCGGGCAGTATGCTGGATTCCTGGTAAACCTAGGAAACCCCAGGAAATACTCGCCCGCCTTCGTATCCAGAACGTAGGACTTGACACCACCAAATGGCGAGTTTATGAACAGCGTAAGAGCAGCAGTCTCGACGGTACTGAGAGCTGTACTCTTGCGCTTGGCATAGATAGCGGTAGTGTAGAGGTCCTGCGGACTAGATATGACATGCGTCCATATCTCTTTCTTGGGAGGATTAAATTTAATCTTCCTAAGTAGCAGTATGTGGATGTAATGTGAGGGTGATTATCTTGAATGGCTAACTGCGGCATTATATTTACCCAGATCAACTTGCAGCATGCTAAGGCTGCTACTGCCTTACTAAGTAGGAGACTTAGCAAAATGCACACATCCCCTTATGTATCAATAATACAGGAACCATGGATTCGCAATATGCGAGTTAGTGGACTGGATTCGATCCAGGGAGGCCGGATCTTTTACGATGAAGGATCTGAACGACCGCGTGCCTGTCTATTCATATCAAATATGATAGAGGCGACGATGTTGAGGCAGTTCACCTGTCAAGATATTGTAGCAGTCAAAATGTCTAACGTACTGGAGGGTAGGAGACAAGACATAATAGTAGTGTCGGCTTACCTTCCGTATGACTCGTTATTACCTCCCCCATCCAGGGAGCTGACCGGGCTCGTTAGATTCGCGGACACCAACAACTTACAGCTTGTCATTGGATGTGATGCTAATGCTCAACACACTGTTTGGGGCAGCAGCAAATGCAATCCTAGGGGTGAGCGGTTATTGGAGTTCATTATGGCGTCGTGCCTTGTAGTAAACAACAGAGGCAACAAGCCAACGTTTGTTACGACGAGGCGGGCGGAAGTGATAGATATGACGTTGTCGTCTTCTAGGATTGCGGAATCCATAATAGATTGGCGCGTCCTGGAAGAGGAAACTCTGTCGGATCACAGATATCTGGAATTTCGACTGGCAGCTGACAAACCCGTCATACCGGCTATACGAAATCCCAGGAATGCAGACTGGACTTTGTTTAGATCTCTCTTACAGGAGAGGTCTCAAATACCACGAAAGATGAGGACGCCTGATATGATTGAGGAAGTGACTTCTTGTCTAAGTCTAACCTTAAGTCAATGTTTTGCGGAATCGTGTCCTGTCAGCAAGAGTCGATGCGGAACCACAGTCCCCTGGTGGACTAGGGACCTGCAGAAGCTCAGAAAAACCACCAGAAGGCTTCTAAATCGCGCACTTAAGAGTGGTTCAGAGACCGACTGGGATTACTACCGGACAGCGCAAAGGGAATATAAGAAGCTGGTTAAGACATCAAAACTAGCCTCTTTTAGGAACTACTGCGAGAGTCTGGAAGGAACCAGGGAAACAGCTAGGTTGCACAAAGTCTTTCAGAAAGACAACACGGCCAGGCTTGACTCCCTGTTGAAACCTGATGGTACATATACCACTTCGAAAACGGAGTCACTAAGAACCCTCTTTGAGACCCATTTTCCAGGAAATCAGGTGATCGAAAGCGATCAATGCGTGGTTCAGACACTCTGTCCGACCAAGGACAGAGCGCCCAGGCGCAGTTGGTATACGGCGTCCGCTGTAGTGACTGCTGAGAGGGTGAAATTTGCAATTTCATCGTTTGACAGCTACAAGTCACCAGGAGTGGACGGTGTCTATCCGATAATGCTAAAAGAGGGAGCAGTTGTTCTAGTGCCGATCCTCAGAAAGATATTTTCTGCATGCTTGGCGCATGGATACGTACCATCTTCATGGCAACCGGTCAGAGTAGCGTTCATCCCGAAGCCAGGGAGAGACGACTATACTTTGCCCAAAAGTTTTAGGCCAATCAGCATAACATCGTTTGTTCTGAAAAGTCTGGAACGACTGGTAGAGAAGCACATTAAGGAAGTGGCTCTCAGAGCGCATCCTCTTTGTTCGGAACAACATGCGTATCAGAGCGGAAAGTCTTGTGATTCAGCGCTTCACTCTCTGGTATCCAGAATAGAAGGGGCGCTGGACCGGAAAAAGTACGCGCTGGGCCTTTTTGTGGACATTGAGGGTGCTTTTGATAGTGCGCCCTTCGAATCACTGTGTGATGCTGCCAAAAGACATGGGGTGGATGACATTTTAGTCAAGTGGATTCACTCCATGCTCACACAGAGAATGCTATTCACTGAGGCGGGGGATGGGCAATATGCTACAACGGGGGTCAGTAAGGGCTGTGCTCAAGGCGGGGTCCTTTCGCCATTGTTGTGGAGTATGCTCATAGACTCTCTGCTTCTCGAACTGCAGGATCTGAATATTCACGTACAAGCTTATGCTGATGACGTGGCTGCACTAGCTGTTGGGCTATCGCTCAGGGATGTCTGCGACAAAATGCAGAGAGTCCTATGGGTTATAGATAGCTGGTGTGAAAGACACGGACTTTCTGTGAGTCCTAGCAAAACCGCACTAGTTTTGTTTACTAGGAAAAGAAAAACAGAAGGTTTAGTGTTGCCTATGCTGAAGGGTGAAACTATTCGGCTCTCGGAGAAAGTTAAGTATCTGGGGATTATCCTGGATAGCAAGCTTCTCTGGAAGGAACATGTAGATACAAAGGCAAACCGTGCGCTAGTAACATTCTGGCAGTGCCGGAGAGCTTTTGGAAGAACATGGGGTCTTAGGCCTTCAATGGTATATTGGCTATATACGGCCATTATAAGACCCATCCTAATCTATGCATCAGTGGTTTGGTGGACTAAGTCCGAATGTGCATACATTAGAGCTAGTCTCGCTAAACTACAGAGGACAGTCTGCATCGGTGTAACAGGTGCCTTGCGCACCACACCGGGTGCGGCACTCGATGCACTGCTCAATCTGCCACCGCTTGACATTGTTGTTCAGGCGGAAGCAATGAGAGCTACGCACAGGCTAATGAGATTAGGCTTGTGGAGGAAAGAGCATTGCACGGGTCATGGAGAAATGGCTCGAAGGTTGTCTGAGAACCCTATCTTCGATATGCCTTCGGATGCTATGACTCCGATCTGTATGCTCAATAGAAGATATCAGGTGGAGATCCCGAGTAGGGCGGAGTGGGAAAACCAGTCCGCATTGCTTAGCGGATTCACTGATATATTCTACACGGACGGCTCAATGACTGAAGACGGGTCGGGAGCTGGAATGTATCTGCAGACTGAAGATCTCAGGTACTCTTTCGCCCTAGGAAAACATTCTTCGGTATTTCAAGCCGAAGTTTATGCGATCCTTAAGGCAGTAGAATGGATTATAGAGGGAAGATGGAGAGGCAGGATGATCTGCATTTGCAGCGACAGTCAGGCCGCTCTACAATCCCTAGATAATCCAATCGTCTTTTCGAAGATGGTACGTGAGTGTAAAGTACGGTTGAATTCTGTTGGCAGATTCAATGACTTAAAGCTCATATGGGTTCCAGGTCACCAGGGTATAACTGGCAATGAAATAGCTGATGCATTAGCAAAGGCAGGATCGGAGTCAGCCATGGTCGGACCAGAACCAGTTTTCGGTGTGCCTGTAGCCTCTGTTAGGGCTGCCACTGCTGGGTGGGTGAGTAAATCACACATTGAGAGATGGCGGCTTTTCCCGGGTATGCGGCAGACCAGAAACCTTGTTGACGGACCAAGTGGACGAACCGCATCTTTTCTTCTCAAATTGAGCAGGAAAGAATGTAGTAGTATGGTTGGTGTCCTCACAGGGCATAACTCGTGTGGCCTACACATGGTCAGATTGAGAATCATTGACGACCCCATGTGCACTGCTTGCGACGAGAGCGACGACACAACGGAACATTTCCTTCTTGAGTGTCCAGCTTACTCTTTTGCGAGAGTGCACGTATACGGCGTCGATGTTATGAGGATGGAAGAACTCCGTTCTCGATCCCTACCTGAGCTCTTGAAATTCGTGAGGAGGACGAAGAAGTTCGGGTAGAGACTGGGGGACTCGAGTGCAATGGGCAATAATTGTCTGAGTGCTCAAGATGCGCGGATTTGTTGCGTATCTTCCCCCACTTCAAACAACAACAACAACAACAACCCTATCTGTAGTTTTATTTAACAAGTTCATTAGAGCATAGATCAACTACAATTAAAATCCACTAGATGTCTCCACTTGACAATTCATCTGCCATTGCTCGCGATTCAATGGTGCGTGTAAGTTCAAAACTTTTCAGACGGTCTAGAATTTTCATGACATTTGTTAAAACAAACAGTTTTAGGTAGTCCGTTGTGTGATCAAATAAATAAAAACTAAATCATATTTTCAATATTTGAAAATATAAATATATCTGACTTGAAATGAATATTTTTATGTTTTATGTTTTTCACTTAGTACATTGCTTTGCAGATGCCCTTCTGTAATATAACCTGACAAAGGGATAAGAGAAAATTGGATTCTGAGCAAATAAAAAGAGCAATTGAATCGGTCAGAAGCAAAAAAATTGGTGGGAAGAAAGCTGTAAAAATGTATTACATACCTACTTTAGACGTTTTGGTTAAAAAAAAATTAGGGAGGAAGCCTATAGTGCCACCAATTTTGGAAATTGGTAGAATATATACTATTTATGGAAGCCAAATATAATGGTTTAACGCGTACAGACGTTAGACGAAAGGCTTATCACCTTGTAATAAAAAACAGCATTTCTGGCCATTTTAGAATAAAGTAGCGGGCTGAGCTTAGCTTGATGATTTTCTTAACAGGCATAAGGATTAAGAAAACCGATGGGGAATACATGGCTTTAATCGTGAAACAGTTAACAAGTTTTTTGACATCTTACTTGTATTATGGCCCCCAGGGGACCATATTACTAACACATTATCTAAAATTGTTACATTGGAGTCTTGATGAAAAATATAATTTATCTCCAAATTTTTTGCCATTTATTTTAATTCAGATTATAACAATTGAAACCAAGGAAATGAAGACTCTTTTGATATATTCTAACCACTTACAAAGTGAATGAAGTTTATTTTATTGCAAAAAATTAAACTGGTGGGCCACATTACCACCTTCTCCTCTATGTTTTTCAGTTTATATATATGACTATTGAAAGATATCGGGAATTTTTTTACAGGTACCTTAAGCCAACCACAAAAAACCACAAATTTTCTTCTAAACTCAAAACTATTTTACATTATTTTTTCGTTTCTCTTAATTCTAACGAATTTTTAAAAGGATGAGTTGACATTCAAAAACGTTCCTCCTCCAGCACGTGTTCTTTTCAACGTTTATAACGACGCATTTAAATTGATATCCCCAGAACTGAAGTATTGGATACAGTCCTATTCCCAGGAGTCACAAAGTCTCAGTAAAGTATTGATGTAGTTTTGAGACGTATGTTCTACAACTTTGAAGTCAGAAGATGCGGTTTAGTAATAAATACCAAATGAAGTCGCAATACTATAACTAAATGGTATGTAGTCATTACTAGTTACATTATGTAGACGTAACAACTTTTATACGACTCCTTCCTTACCGACCTAAGTTTTTATATTGCTTATACTGACTTATATACGACGTATATGCGTCCTCTGACTTTATCGTCCTATATCGAGTAAAAGTGACATCTTTATGATTTTAAAGTCATCGTCGCTATTTAAGGTTGCAATAACGTCGCAAAAACTTATTAAAAGACGCATTAACTAGGATTGAAGTATCAAACGTAGCTGACTCAAGAGATCATTACAAGAAGGTACGAAAGAAATTTTAAATACAGAACGATGTACTAGCAAAAATAAAACAAAAATTTAAATTATCCGGTAATGCATAACACTTACGAGTATATTGGTTTAAATTGATGACCTTATTGCCGATATGTGACTGAAATAGAGTTAAAAGCCATAGTTGTATATTGCACGTATAACAGTTAATATCAATTTCGTTGTCGAAGTCGTGCTTCATGAAGACGCCAAATATTTCTTAATTTTTTTTTCATTATTACTTTTTTTTTTAATAAACAGCTTTTTAAAGCTTAGATAGTTGGTGAATTAATTAAGCCTTAATTGCTGAAGGCTTTCGGAGATAAACTTTCTTCTATTTTTATAAAAACTTAATTTCCTTTTCTTGGTCAGATCAAGTTTTTAAGGTTGAATATGTATAAACACACGTTTAAAAATCCTGTTATACAAATACGCAGCGAAAATTGTTTACGGACTACACCAATGACAGATAGACGTACTGAAAGTCATAATCAGCGGTACACTGAAAGAAAAAATCTGATTCTTCCATAGTTGCAGTGAGCACAATTTAGTTATTATAACAGTCGGGAATTTCGTGTTAGGGTTTCATACCAGAAACTCCACTGACGCCGGAAAACAACAAAAACTTAAACAAATTTGCTTCTATGGTAGCTTCTCACCATGAAAAATTGCATTCTTATTATAACTAGTATATTAAAATAGGTATGATTATCCTTGCCATAGCCTATAATTCACACAAACAAACTATGGTTGCAATAAACATATTTGGTAATTTTAAATTAATAAGGTCGACCAAACCATGTTTGTTACATGATGTAAAAGTATTTTATGGTAACAGCAACTATATTCAATGATCAGTACAACTATAGAAATTTATTGAATATTTTTTACAACTACTCAGAGACAAGAAATAAGAATGTAAGTTTGTAATGAGAAGTGAATCCAATTTTAAAGTGAGTGAGGATCCCCAGTGCCATTTTTTTTTAATATGATAGTATCTTAGTGTTCACAGCATTATGGTTATTGGTTATAAGAACCATACATCATTGTTTGTCACAACCTTAGCTCTGTTTGAATCAAACATATTAATATTTCTTAGGATCGTAATTATAGTTCTCACAACCATGTTTTGTAATTGTTACAACCATTTATATGATTGACGTAATTAGAATATGTTTATCATAACTAAAGTCATAAGATACTGAATGTTCAACAGAACATAAGTTAAGTTGGTAGAACCAAAACTATGTTTGCGTTAACCATACAAGTTTTCGTTTATTTGATTCAATCATAACACATTTCTCAGAAACATAACCATAGTTGTAATAATCAAATTACAAATATTTTCATGATTGATATAATCCTACTATGTTTAGAGCAACAAGACAGTAAGATTAGCACAACCATAACATCAGTTATCAGAACTATTCTACATCTTGTAACGAGCTTCACGCAACTATGAATTCAACCATAGTAAGGTTCTCCCAAAATATGGTTGCCACAGTCATATTTTTTCTTTGAGTGTAGCAATCACTTATGTACAACGTCGGTAGGATGTCGTTAATGAGTCATATGGACATCGTGACGACTTCCAATTTTTTCCCCACGAGGTTTCTTAAGGGTCGCTCCAACGTCGTTAGTTATACATATCGGGTAATTACAACGGTTAGGAGTGATTCCTACAAATCACGCCAACCGATAAATATGGTATAAGTGACTATTTTGTGTTCCTTGGGTTGACACCCATTATACTCTAATATTTTTTTTAAAAAAAAAGGATGATAGACCCATCGGTATGAGGACTTTTGGATAGATATGAGAACTCATACCTGTTTCCAAACTATCTTAACCTCCTAGAGAATTTTTGAAATTAAATTAAATGCGGACACAACTTTCAGCCAAGGAAGAATTATTTAAAAAATGTTACCGCTTCGCCAAAAGGATTTTATTTTCTGTAAAAAACTTCAAAACTTCAAAAAACTTCAAAACATCTTTATTGAGACTAAAATAACAGGATTCGTATAAATGAAATATAGAAAGAAGCTTGACAACGAGCTAAATGTCAAACAGCACAACGTGTCACAAAAAAAATTACCGACCTTCAAGTCGTACAGTGGGTTGTAATTCAGTGGTTGTAATTGACAGAGTTAGTTAACAATGTACCAAATTGCTCGTTTTGGTATATGACTTATCAAGAACTTAGTCTAAGATATAAATAACTTAACCTAAAAACAAAAAAAAACAATAACAACGGACAGAAAGAAAAAAGAAAAATCACAATTTCTAGAATTGGGACGTAAGCCAAACGGGAGGCCGATTATAAGTACATCTGACCTTAAAATTTTTGAATTCACTATTATACATTTATGATTTATATTTAGACGGATCGCCGAATAAATTTACTACTAGTAGATACAGAAAATGTTACATTAATATTTACAGTTAGCAAATCAAACATATAAAGAAATTAGTGATAATGAAAATGAAAGGTTCTTTCAGTGAACACTGAATTATTAATTGAACGAAATTCTTATATGGGCACCAAAGGAGAGTGCAAAATTATTTACATGGTACTAGCTGGAACTGAACATAAACAATATAGAAACTTATGAGTTACTTAACGAAAGAGAATAAGTTGGAATACTACACGGATGAGGTACAAAATCTTATGATCTAGTCTTATGTTACGGGAGACTCTTCTCCATAATGAAAAATTTACGAGGTGTGTAGTATTTACATTTTATATCTTATATTACAATTAACTTTTAAGTAAAACTATTTACAGAGTTACATTTACATAATGCATAGCGTTAACCAAAAATAAAACGTGAATGAATGAGGTCCCACGACGCGCAGGAGCACCTTATGCTAATAGGAATGAAGGAGGTTATACAGCAGATAACTCCAGGTTGTGTGCTACTAAGTAGGAAGCCAAGCGGCGGCAGTCTTAGCCGCTACATGTGTTGATCGGGGGGTGAGAGTAGAAGCCCGGCGAGGGGGGAGGTGGGCCGATATCCATTGGAGGTGGGGTGTAGTCAGATAGGATCTTGATCGGGTCGACATAGTAGGAGTCGTCTGGCCAGGGGGGTTCAGGGAAGAGTGAGCGAACCGAGAGAAGGGTGTGGGTCCTTCACTTGTCTATACGGGATTTGGCGGAAGAAAGCATGTAGTGTAGTATGGGGATGATCTTGGATTCGGAGTAGAGAATACTATTCTTGTAGTATTTTTTATTGGGTCTGCGATACTTTGAAAGGCACTTTCGGAGGACTTTTCTCTCAAAGATATTAAGCTCTTCCGCGACTGTTGGCGAGATGGTGAGCCAGGCTGGAAAACAGTACGTGACGACTGGGCGGATAAGTGTCTTGTAAATAAGGAGTTTGGTGGCTGGGAAAACGGATTTCGACGAGAGAAGTGCACCCACAGAGGCCGCAGCGAATTTGGCTTTTGAGAGAATGGCGCGTGCGTGGGGGTTGAATTTGAACCGATGATGCAGGGTGATACCCAAATATTTAAGCTGGGTCTTCAGAGGGATGCTGGCGCCATTGACCAGGATTGCGACTGCTTTGCTCTCCGGGACAGCCTTCCTATGACCTTTGCCACTGGCATTACGGAAACTTATTTTCTGTAATAAAAGCGTCAGAGTTGCACGATGTTCTCCTAATTTTGGTAATTTGAACAAAATAGTTAATATTATCCGAACAATCTGGCAAGACATTATTTGATCGTGGACTGTCTAATATTGAAATGAAATTAATACCAGAACTCAATTTTATCCCATTTCCAGATCCGATCAGTCTGGAACTATCCTAGCTAAAGCTCTAACCACTTAAACAAAAAAAAAAAAATTTCGAAATAAAAAGTCCGGTTCTCTCCAAGTGAACTCGAGTGTATGTACACAGATAATTGCCAAGATCACTACATTTTAATCGCTTTGCTCTCAGCTCACAGCGTATGTGATTGGATGCTAAAAAACATGTTTGTATTTCTGAATCTTGGAAAATCTGACTTCTCTAGTGACGACACAAAAATCCAAATGTTCGGAAAATCCGCTATAGCTAATCAAATCACATAAGTTTTTTTTGTCCATCGGAATTCTTGTTTTCGGATTTTTACGAATTCACTTCACATTCATATCAAAATCATTTTCTTTTTAAATTTATTGTTTTTTAAATTGGACTTACCTGTTAAAGCTATGACTAAAATATAAAAGCAGCAAAAATACAATTTAAAATTTGTCAATGACTCGTTCATAGTGGACTTCCCCATTAGCACATGAACCGTGACGGACTTGTTGTCGTACTCGATTCTGTGAAAAAATCACGAACAGATCACTGCGAAAAGAAGCACTTCAGATGGACCAGATCGGAATGTCTTTAGATCCTGTTTTTTTTTTAACCGCAATTGCACTCAAGAACAACCGAAAACTTTAATGGAACTAATCGCGGAACTATGCATGTCAGCAACGTAGTTTTTACACGGAGGCTGTAGGTTATCGCGGTTCTAACTCGTATGTTAAACAGATTAACACTCTTAAGGCATTACAAGTGCAACTGAAGACAACGGAATGCTGAACTTGGTATGAAGCTTGGTCTTAGTGTTGTTGTTATCAGACTGGTTTCTCTGTGATGAAGAGAGACTTAATATTTAAGACTGAGTCGATTTTCTTGTGAATGCCGTGGAATTGGAAGTTTTAAGACACATCTCAGAGCTTAGTTAATATTTACTTATTTTATTGATCACATAGTTAGCTTTAATCAAGTTTAGCCGAGTGTTACGAATAACAGGTTTTAATTAACAACTATTATGCTTTTGAGTTGAATAACAATTACAGTGATCATCCTCCATGATCTTCGTTCGTTAATCCGTGGTTTTTTTTTAAATTTCGGATTTCTGTGATCACCTTAGGGCTGCAGACTGCAGCATGCAGTTGTTCTCATACAGAACTGCACTATATTCTGCAATCCGGTTGTAATGTTCTCAACTCTCAACAGAATCTTTCGTCGAGATAAGGAATTGCAATGTCCATTCCAATTCTGTTGACCTTTCGCAGAGATCACATACATGCGAATATCAAAGGAACGTCGTTGATCTTTAAAATACAAAGAAAAACATACTGCAGTCACGATCGGCTGCAAGCCAATCGTATAATACTCTAGATGAATACTGAACTCCGATTAATATTGTAGTTGGGGATAAAGTAGAATTACGTGTGTGCATGTTGTATGTCCTTTATTAAGGACTCCCATTAGATTGCTACTCAAAACTAAAAGACAATATTCAGTGTTTAATTTCATATCTTAAACTGGGTAAGTCATCGAAAAAAAATGTCCTTTTTGAAGGACTTTCACATGGGAGGTGCAGAAAGGACTCACTCGATTTCTTACATATTTACCCTTTTCCTCGGAACCATTTAAAAAGGAACGTGTACAAAATTCCAAATTCGTAGCATGAAGCGTTCAAAAGTTATCGAAAAATATTGTTGAACACGTGTCTTAAGAACATTTTGTGTGGCAGGTACCAGAAGGAGTAAAAGGATTTCGCTGACAAGTAAACCCAAGCTTCGTTTTCACTCAAAACTAATTTGTACAAAATTCCGAATTCGTAGCTAAAAGATTACTTGAGTTATAGTGAGTTTCGTAAATTAAGTGAATACATTTTGACAGGATATTTGTATGGCAGCTACACGAAGGACTAATAGGATTTTCTTCATAATCATATATTTAGCTCCAACTATTGGAAAAATAACACATGCAAAATTTCAAAGTTGTAGCTTAAACCCTTCTGAAGTTATCGACCAATATTCTTGAATACGTGTTTTAAGGACATTTTGTATGGCAGCTACCCAAAGGAGTAGGACGATTTTGCCCGTTAACGAACTTAGCCTTACAAATTTAACGAAACATCTAGATTCAAAATTTCAAGATCCTAGGTGAAGGCGTTCTTGAGTTATCGTGTTCACGGACAGACGGACGGACGGACGGACGGACGGACGGACCGACGGATGGACGGACGGACGGACGGACGGACGGACGGACGGACGGACGGACGGACGGACGGACGGACGGACGGACGGACGGACGGACGGACGGACGTCAGACGGATTTGAGGTTTTTGGGCACAAATAAACAAAAAATAATATATAACTTTTTTTCGTCCGAGGCTTGGTTCTATGCGTTACAAACTTTTCGGCTGGATTAAACTTATAATACTCTATATGATTTCATCTAGAGTATAAACAGCGTAGTTATTTGCAACAGCCAATCGCATGATGCTTCAGCTTGAGATGAAAAACTTAATTGCTTTATCATTTGTTAATAATAAAATATTGTATTCGACCTGAAATTTCAAAAAAATTTACTACACTCAAATTTTGCTTTTTACGCTTCAGATCCCAACATATAAAAAAAATCTGCCAACAATCGGTTTGTAGGCTATTATATAAAAAATCTGCAGAAGTTGTAGCCAATTTGATATCATACGAAACCTAAAGATTTATATATGATATTATGAAAACGTATGCAGCCTTCTTACACCCACTTGAGGGTTGAATATTCAAAAATCCTGAAATTAGTTTCAAGACAAATATAAAGATAGCCCGGAGGAAGTAAAAACCAATTTGATGTCTATCACTCCTAAGAAGTACGACGGCATTCGTGAAAACGCGTTCAACCCTTTTATACCCTCTTAGGGGTTGAAAAGACAAGACCCTTGAAAACGTGTTTTTCACTATTATAAAACAAGATCGTAGAAGGGAAAAGTTATTCGAAATCTAATTAGACCTGAATTATATGGCTAAATTCGTGAAAATGTACACAACCCCCTTACACTCCTTTAGGGGTTGAATTTGAAAAAGCGCTGGAAACACTTTCTAGGCATTTATATGAAGAATCTGTGGAATAAAAATTACTTCAATATATCAGGAGACCTAAGAGATATGACGAAATTTGTGAAAATATATGCATTTTATTTTGCTGATTTAGCTATGATAGTCGAGCTATTTGCAAATAATAGGCTTGTTTTTTTGGTCCATTCATCCAGTTTTGCTGCTGTTTTTGTGATTTCTTATGACATTTTCCCATAGAACTGTTTGCACTTTTTGAACATTTTTCCCCCCTGTAAAGGCCGGTTTACATGTCGAATGCAAGTAATTTTAACTGAGATTGTGAGGGAGAGGGAAATTTCTAATGAGAAACTGATCAGGAGTGAAACGAACAGAGATATATCCAGTAAAAAATATTGACGATATTTCTATCAATGTGTGCGTGCCAACATTTTTTTGTAGTGGTTGCTTCTATTCCATTGAAAATTCGATAAGCTAGCTCCCTCACAATCTCAGTAAAAATTATTTGCAACCGACATGTAAACCGGCCTTAAGCTTACTATCGCAAACATTTTCCAAAAATTCTCTAAACTTGCCTACTACGAAGAAAGTCAACAACAGCAGTGTGTTTCTTGGGAATTTTCCACCCTACTTAGCTCTGGACAAATGGTGCGAAAAAAATACGCTTAATAGAAGACAAGATCTGATATTTTAATTAACAGCCACAGGATTCTAAATAAATATCTGAAAAGTTTCTAAGATAATAGTCCGAAGCGAAACATGAGCCTCCAGGTTCCAGATGATAGTGATCTGAAGATTTATAATAATAAACTGCAACTGAGGTATATACAAGGTCGCAAATTTATTTATTAATATTAAAAATTATTTATTGATAACATTGACAGGGTTCAAAAGCTTCCATAGTCGGTTTGATTGATCAGTTTCATCAAGTCTAATACCCCAGGCAGACGATTTATTCGAATGAGCATTGTGTTTTAACATTGGTCGCGTTTACGTGCAGACCGTACTGGTACATTTAGACCGGTTCGGTCTTGCGTTTCACCATAACCCATTTGGATGAAAATTTGAAAGTGTACATCGCTAAGATTACGCAATGATAGTAGGACATTAATTAAGGTTATGGTTTTGGTTCAAGGCTGATTATTTTCCGGTACTAGTTTGGTTTCATTTGGTTCGTACCAAAATCCAGACCAAATGGACTGGTTCGGTTTGGTTTATGCGTACGACCAAAATGTTTTTTTTTATTTGCCTATTTAGACTAGGTTACCATGCGACTTGCAACCTAAAAAAAACCGTTTCAAATAGCAACCTGGTTATTCTTAACCTACACTGCATTTCAGCATTAAACGCGTTCCGGACTACCCAAAAAATAATGAAGTTGAGCCCAGACTGTTGGCCGATTTTTTTTTATTTATTAACGTATTTTTTTTAATACATAGAAGATTCAGTAGAAGTAATGGCGAATTCGATCTCAAACCTAAAAGATTTCCGGAACTCGAGAAAACTTGATTAACACCTTACACCCCCAGGGGGTGTAATATCGAAAAATACTTAAATCGGGTTTTTCCCCGATTATTGAAGTGAAAATGACTTCCATATCTAATTAAGCCAAAGAAATATATCGGAATTCTTGAAAAAGTGTACAACCACTCACTTTACACCCCGTTAGGGGTTGGATATCGAAAAATTTGGAAAAACATTTCTAGGCGCTTATCTGAAGAGTTCCCAGAAGTAAAATTAATTTGATAACTTGACATGTCTATCACATTCGTTAAAATGTAGAAAAAATTCTTTTCACGGACATTTTTTTACGCCGATAAAAATCTGAACTTTTTTCTGCATTAATTACTCTAGTAGCTTATCTACATGTAAGTACAAAGTTTCAACTTTCTAGTATAAGCCGTTTCTGAGATAAAAAAAAACCTCTCCACCCCTGTACGAGGCCGGGTTGATAATGACCTGCAAAAATCAAGAAGGAGGGAACAGGTAAGAAATTTGTTATTTTTTCCTTAAATAGATTACCTGCAAAGGTTAAACCTGATATCACTTTTAGTTTTTGTGAAACAGCAAGCAAGTCAACTTCTAGTCATTTTTAAAAATGGATAAAAATGAATTTCGTGTGTTGATTAAATATAATGTTTTAAAAGGAAAAAAAACTAAAGTAACCAAAGAAAAATTAGATAAACATTATGAGAACTCTGCATCATAAATCCGAATGATTTACAACTGGTTTTCTGAATTCAAGTATGCTCGTACGAGCACAGAAACCATACCAAGTCCAGGTCGTCCTAATGAGGTCACCAAGCCAGAAATTATCAAAAAAATCCATGATATCGTGATAGAAAATCGTCGAGTGAAAGTACGTGAAATAGTTAAGGTGGTAAACATCTCATCTGAACGTGTTTGAAATATTATGAAACATTGTTTGACCATGTGAAAGCTATCCGCCAGATGGCTGACGCGTTTGCTTACAATCGACAAAAAATGCAATCGTGTGACAGATTCACAGCACGGTTTGCAGCTGTTTCAACGTAATATAATACAAATGAATTTTTTCGTTGAACCGTAACTGTTGATGAATCATGGATTCGCCACTACACTCTAGAAAGCAAACAACAGTCAAAACAATGAAAGGAAGCCTGTTTAAGCCACTGAGCTATATGAATGGAGACCCCATCGGCTCATTTCTCTATACGATATGACAGATTGGAATAGCCGATGAAATCGTACCCTCCTGCTCCTTCTTGAAATTTCGAATTTCGAACAACATGGGCAACAACTTAAATAAAATTAAAAACTTTTCAATTTGAGTTATCAGTTCTGACAATTCAAATTGTTCGATTTGATGGTGAGAAGTTGCGTTTTGCGTTCGAAATTCATAACACAACTCACAGTTTACTTCACTTTATTTATTAATAAATTTCTTGGGAAATAACAGTTTCAGGAATATTTATAACGGTTGAGCATGTAATACGTTATTTTTGAATTTGGCGCCATACCGATAAGTACATGGTATTATATTCGAACTGCAGTAGCCAATATTACCTGTAAAATTTACACAGCTTAGTTGCAATTTTATGAACTCATTTTCTTTCAATACCTTGCATTGGTTATACAAAAAAGTATTTATCAAATTCAAATTATTTGGAAATTTTTCAATTCGAAATTACACCTGAAAATTCGGATTTCATTTTTCATGTTGCCTAATCTGATGGTCCTCTCATTGTTTTCCTTCTCGCCTTAATACATGCATACCGTGCTACTAACTCTTTCCTTCTTAAGATTCAGGTCATCCGTGGCTCAATCCTAATTTGTACCCCGGATACCTTTCGAAGTTTCTCTAAACTTAAAATGAATTGAATTTTTGAAAGAAACATAAAGAAATGTTTCAATCGAAAATTATTCTATTTGCATTACCAATTTTAAATCTAATGAATGTTTAAAATCATCAGAATTTTGTTCAACAATGCAGAACCTCGGGTTATCATGGACACCTTTTTCGAAATATTGACATTTTAAAAACGTCGGCCATGTGAGATAGCAAATCGAGGTCTCCATTTGTTATATCTCAGTGGTTTAAGCGCACCGAAGAAGGTAAAACCGTTCCATCGGCTGGAAAGGTTATGGTGACAGTTTTTTGGGATTCCAATGGAATAATATTCACCGACTACTTTGCAGAAAACAATAACGGGAGCATATTATACTGAGTTAATGGTTCGATTGAATGCTGAAATCAAGAAAAAACGGCCTCATTTGGCGAAGAAAAAAGTGATGTATCATCGCTACAACGCTCCGGCTCACACGTTCGCTATTGCAATGGCAAAATTGTTTGAATTACGGTACGAAGATCTCCCTCAGCCACCGCATTCTCCAGATTTGGCCCCTTGCGACTTTTTATTGTTTCAAGACTTGAAAAAATTGCTTGCTGGATAGAGATTCACCACGAATACTGTCGTCATCAATGAAACCAACGCCTATTTTGAAGGGTTGAAGAAATCGTATTATTTGGAAGGGATCCAAAAATTGGAAAAACGCTGGACTAAGTGTATCGAGCTAAAAGGAGACTATGTTGAAAAATAAAATAAATTTTTT
Organism: Beris morrisii; assembly: GCA_951812415.1. Lineage (NCBI taxonomy): Eukaryota > Metazoa > Arthropoda > Insecta > Diptera > Stratiomyidae > Beris > Beris morrisii. The sequence continues at coordinate 111,226,539 of OX638312.1, read as the reverse complement.
CCCGGAAAAATTGTGTTTTTTTGATTTTTGCAGATCATTATCAAACCGCCCTCGTACATTGCTACCATTATCAAAAATTTTATTTTTCTTATTTGTGTCTCTATAGTGGTTCTATACAGTTGTCAATTTTAAGCTTTTCGCTCCTTAGCGGTCTTTGAGAAATAAAAATCAGAATTTCTGTGTGATGGAGTGAGGGTCGCTCCATCACTTCCTACACCTGTACCACCAAAAAAACTTTTATCCTCCTGCTCCCCCTTCGAAAATTGTACATTCAATAGACTCCACTTGTAATCTTATACACATAAACCAAATTTTATCTTATTGATAGGTACTATTAGTTCCATCCTTCAAAATTCATCTAGGGTCCTAGTATCCCTTAAAACAACTGCAAAGTTTCAACCTTCTGCCATCAACCGTTCAGAAGATATAGATTTTAGAATGTTTAAATGAACTGATCACTCAAGGACTTTCGTGTGAAGGTTGCTCGAAGAACTAACTCAATTTGCTTTATGTTCGGTCTCTTAAATTCAACTATACCGTGAAAATGTTTAAGACAATCTACAGATCTTGCAATGGTTTCGTCTCAATAAGCAATGAGAAATACATTATGTATAGTTCTGCTGAAATCTAATAATTAAATTCAAGTTGAGGCTTGATATGAGATTTGTAGATATTTCCAAAATCGGAAAATGTGATACATGTTGCCTTTGAGTCCTCCAAGCGGTTAGTCTTGCTCCTACCTACGCAATCCTAAATCCGTGGAGGTCTTAAAAGGTAACATTAAATTTGTGATGGCTCCAATCGAGTTTCTTCCTAATTTTCATTCCTAAAATGTGGAAATACTCCAAGTTATCCAGTGTAATACCATTGAAGATGAGATCACATTACAAATTGAATGGTCGCACTGCGACGCAACACACGGGAGTATAAAAGCTCATCCAACGATGAGCTCGCTGGCATTTCATTTTTAACGAGTGATCCTGTAGCTGTGAGTGACGGAAGAATTTCCAAAGTGAGAATATTGAACTAAATGATTTAACATTACGATGTATTTTTGAATTAAGCGGTTTATTTTAATAAGTTAATACAAATATTTTGTTTCTTTTTTATATGTGGTATATTAATTTATTATTGCATGCGATTTATATTTGTAGCTATAAGCTTAAATTTATTTGGGTCTGTATCTTATTTCGTATTTGGTTATCATCTTCCTGAAATGTTGAACATTTGTATAGAGTACCGATTCATCGCCTTTGCATTTAGTGCTTAATGGAGTGCTAAGAACGCCCAGGAGATAGTGTCTTGGTGATCCCCCGTCATTGTTCGCAACAACATATCCACCGCCGCCGTCTCCTTCACACATCTCAAATGTAATAGGTGTGTATCCTCTGTCTTTAGGATATCCAACACAGAAGTTTTCATTCGTAGTAAGATCATAAACTTCCATTAAACTAGGTTCTATGACACATTCGAGTCTGCTGGACACTCTTTCATCAAAGATTGAATACTCCTTGCCGATACCACGGGGAAGGGAAACTCCTCCCCAAGCAGCTATGTGTCCTTTAGATCCCTGTTGCACATCTTGTTCGTCAGACCTAAGCCACTTTATGCAGATCGGTTGGATGTTAAATTTGAATTTGATGAAATCGCTCAAAATTAAAATTACGATATCATTTTGGTACGAATTCAAGACGCCATGGAAACTAGAAGTATAAAAAAAATTGAATAATTTTATTTTAGGCAGAATCTGGAAAGAGTAGGAAGGAGTGTAAGGTTGTCAATCACTAAAACTAAAGATGTGATCGTCTATCTTCCACGCATACCCGAGTCTTGCAATTATCTATACTATCAAAATCTAGGTCAAATCTATGAGATATCAACTTTTTTCGCTTTAAACTCGAAAACAAATTTAACAACTTTACTTGACAAATTGACGAATTCTCAATGTCAGTACTGTATCAGAATTCAGAATTGAAGCTGTGCGCATGTAAATAAAATATTTTCCAGCAAAATACTCAGGATTTTACAGTTTAGGGTTGAAGATAATGCATTGAAATATATATGGTCTAAAGTAGACAACAAAAATTAAATAATTTTCACAAGAATGGCGGAAGAAATATTAATTAAGAAAAATTTATTATTTTGTTGTGAAAAAAGTTAGAAGATAATTTTTAGAGATCGCAAAATACACAGTACAGATGGAGTTCCAATATTTATTGCTAAGTCATTTTCTGATTACAGAATTCATTCAGTACTGAAAATACTTCTTTGCAGCACATTGGAATTGCCCTAGAATATCGATGTTCTATGCAGGGAGTGGAGTATGGGTGCTCTTTTCAGTGTTCTAATTGTTGGAAGAAGCTGTCACTCCCGCGATTTACTAACACATATATATACATATCATAATTAGGATGTCAATTATGTAACGAATACTGCTGCAACGCGATTCTAACCACACCCTAAACTTGCCCAGACTATTGGCGGATTTTTTTCTTAATTATACTAACCTTTTGGGAAAATGAAATTCCAATATGTTGAAAAATTGTACATTTCGTGGTCGTTTTTCAACAGCGTCATAGCTGCGAAAAGATTTGCCTACTAAAACTCGATATAAATCGATGCTTTCAGGTATCTGATCTTCTTCGTTCCAAAAACAATGCGCCGCTATAAAAATTGAATGGAACAAAGAACATAAATAAATATTAACAATTTAATAAATATCCTGAACAGAAAAAGCAATTATTTTACAGAATGAATCTAAAATTTCGTAGCTAGAAGCGTTCAAGAGCTATCAGAAAATATTCTTGAACACGTTTCTTAAGGACTTTTTGTATGGGCGCTTTTTATTAAGGTCTAACGGTCACATGGCTTACAAGCTATTAAACTTACCAGAAATAATAAGCTTAGCACTGAAGATAGTTCCTGCACAGACGTAATCGTATGTTTCATTTCTTTTGTAAATTGAAGCGTGCCAAGGAACCATGGCTGTATTGGCACCCTCTTCATCACTGATTAATTGAGTTGTACTATTTAATTTACCGCAATCAGGCTCACAACTTACAGGATGATGATCCCATTCACCTGTTTCTGTACATCTAATAATCTCAGAAATAGGACGTAACGATCTTCTATAGCCGAATGAACAGGAAATAATAGCCACAGTATTTGGTCGGATTATACCATCACATGGCGTTTCGGTTCCGTTGAATCTACATCTTGCTCTGAATGTCACACCGTTGATTACTTCTGATGCACAATGATCTGGAGCAGGTGTAAATAAATAAAAAATAATAATAATAATAAATGAAATATGAGATTTGTTGATCATGAAAGTGTGAAGTTTTTGGGGAACACAAATTGGAACTGGAAATGGAAAATGTTGAGACAGGTGCGCACCTTAAACAATGACCAGACAGCGCAAGGTAGGGTACCATGCGACTGATAACCTAAAACATAACGTTCTAAATAACCTCTTGGGGCCATCTGATGTATTCTGTTGCTCGTCGTCCGCTGCCAGCGACTTCGATGATGTCGTTATTTTGATATGACTTAAACCGATGCGTCACCGTTTTTGACAATTCAATGACAGTTACTGTACGATGCCGTGTAGTGCCGACGTTGATTTGTTCTAATTGAAATATCAGCGGAAAATTGGTGAAGCTGTAAGTAAAAATAGTTTTCATGGTTGGCAACGTATGATTTAAGCGTTTTATGCTTTCAAAGCAATGTTATATGTTACCCCACAAATTGTTATAAGCTTTATTTTGAGCGACGCGTTTCATCCCACGTTTAGTACTGAAAGTGAGTCGATGTCATTCGTGCAGAAAATCAATATATTTATGTTTAGCGGAGTACATGCCTCCTAACATATAGTCAGGCTGCGATTAAGGCGCTCGACTCACACTTGATCAAATACCGCCTCGTGAGGCTATGCAGGGATACGATTTGTGCGTTATGCACTCTACAGGGTGTTTGGCACTCCGTGTGCCAACCTTGTAAGGGGTTATTCCTTGATATATTTGGAGAAAAAAATTGTTCTACAGGGTGGGTCAATTTTCAATATTAATGGAGATACAGGGTGGTTAAGAAAAGTGTTTTTGACCAGTACCCTCACTCACTTAAAACGTTATATCTTGAAAACGAATAATCACAAAGCAAAGTGTTATAACTCGTTTTTTAGGCAATCGAATTACCTTCCATTTGATGTAACAGTCTAAATTGTAACTGCACCCAATCTTGAGATATTTACTCGAAAACACAAATTTTTGCTACGTGAACCCTTAAAATTCAGTGATCAATGTAGTTTTTTCTCAGAAAACCCCATTATAAAAATGTCATTTTAATTTTATTTTTTTATGAGCCGTATTATTACCTACAAAAGCTGCGTACATATGTATGAGTTACGATTAACATTTTGGAAGTAACAGGTAAAAATACTTATCGCATAAAAATTAAATATTTAAAAGTCAGTGCCATAAAGTGGACCACGTTTAAAAACCTGTTTAATTTGTCGGTAGTACTACAGTATTTTTATTGTACATTTATTACTATTTAAAGTATGAAGAAAAACAATGAAATGTAAGTGAGTTTCAACATAATTGATGCTTTTACCTGGACGTAGTAGGTACTACTGGATGCGGTACTATGCCTTTTTTAATAGGGTGTCTTACAAAATAAAAAGCCTATAAAAGCAATACTACCTTCATATTTTTATCAGTTTTAGTTACGTTGCTAAGAGAAGAAGGTGTCAGTAGAATTTAAAAAATTATTTCAAAATGCCTGAGTACTCCAATGAAGAATATGCTGACATGATGTTAATTTATAGAGAGTGTGACCAAAATGCACGAGCCGCGCGAAGGCTTTACCACCAGAGACATCCTCATCGACGGACACCTAGCAGGAGAGTATTTCAAGACGTTTACAGGAGAATTAGGGAAACTGGCAGCGTTAGAACAAGGAAAGTAAATGCAAATCCTGTGCCTATAATCGCTGTTCAGATTGATGAAAGAATACTGCAAGCAGTGCAAAATGATCCATCGATCAGTATCCGACGCTTGGCATTGCAGTTTAACATATCTACTTAGAAGGTTTGGAGTATTTTAAAAGTAGAACGCTTCCATGCCTACCATCACACACCAGTACAGGAGCTGCTACCCGTTGATTTCAAAAACGGATGGAGTCTTGCAATTGGCTCCTTGAACGACAAATAGATGATGACACTTTTTTCAACAATATTCTGTGGACGGATGAGTCCCAATTTACCAGAGACGGTATCACAAACTTCCACAACCTACATACGTGGGCTAAGAGCAATCCACACACAAGAAGAGCGGCATCATTTCAGCACAGATTCAGCGTCAATTTATGAGCAGGTGTGATTGGTAACGATTTACTTGGACCAATTAGGCTTTCGCGTACTCTAAATAGCTCCAATTACTTACAGTTTTTATCAAATGATCTGCAGGACTTGTTGGATGATATTCCACTCGTTCGATTGGCTTCCATATTTTACCAACACGATGGTGCTCCTGCTCATTACGGCCGACAGATCACAGATTGGAATTCCAATTATTGCAATCGCTGGATCAGTAGAAATGGACCGATAAACTGGCCTGCAAGATCTCCTGATCTTACTATTATGGATTTCTTTGTATGGGGACGGATGAAGGACCTTGTCTACGCAACGCCAGTAGAAACATTGGAAGATCTAAATATCAGGATCGATGCGGCAGCAATAGAAGTAAGGCAGCAGTTGAGGAATATGAATACCAAGAGAACACTCACCAAACGAGCTTTAGCGTGCATTCAAAATGAAGGTATAATAAAAATATTTGAAATGAAAACCATTATTAAATTCTTTTAATTCAAGCAAGTAGCGTAGCACTGATTTTTTAAATATTTAAATTTTATGCGATATGTATTTTTACCTATTACTTCCAAAATGTTAATCGTAACTCATACATATGTATGCAGCTTTTGTAGGTAATAATACGGCTCATAAAAAAATAAAATTAAAATTACATTTTTATAATGAGGTTTTCTGAGAAAAACTACATTGATCACTGAATTTTTAGGGTTGACGTAGCAAAAATCTGTGTTTTCGAGTAAATATCTCAAGATTGGGTGCAGTTACAATTTAGACTGTTACATCAAATGAAAGGTAATTCGATTGCCTAAAAAATGAGTTATAACACTTTGCCTTGTGATTATTCGTTTTCAAGATACAACGTTTTAAGTTAGTGAGGGTACCAGTCAAAAACACTTTTTTTAACCACCCTGTATCTCCACTAATATTGAAAATTGACCCACCCTGTAGAACAATTTTTTTCTCAGATTTCATCTAGAAATCTCAATCTCTCAAATAATAAAGTGTCGTCCAGTTAGTTGATTGAATCATCTAAAACCAAGTTTGCTTTAAGTCCGCGTTCCTCGATCAGAATGGATTTTATGTTCTGTCTAATCTCGGAAGGTACGCCACCTTGCAGCATTGATTTCCCACCTTCGTTCTCACGATTTAATGTTAATATTAATGGAAGTGTGAAAAAAGTTTAGTATAAATGACAATTTCTGAATTCAAATGGCACTTACTTTCTTCTTGTCCGTAAACTGATATATTCCAAAAGAGGAAAAATAAAAAAAATATTTTAATTAGCTCCAACATAGTCACTAACTATTCCTTAACCGAAACTTCAATAATTACTAAAAAAAAAACTTAAAATGCTCTAGTAATTCACCTAGAGTACCTACAATTAAAAAAACTTTATGTAACGTTTGAAAATGAAGTGCAGCTACATACTCGTACACTAAGATTCACAATATTTTTTCTCAAACTGAACTCTGATTAGAAACCTCGTAGCGTTGTCATGAACTCGAAAACAACTATGCAGTTCTTGGCTAGTTAGAATTTGTATTTATATGAATGCAATTAATTGCTAAGCATCTCACAAGATGTAATGTAAGTTTTCTATCTATTCTCTGTAATAAGTACATAACCGGTTTGAAAGAGAATATTAAGTGACTAGATGAAAAAGGAGGAAATGACATTGAATACAGGTTATCGGTATTGGGTCATATAAAATAAAATGGTGGTTAAAGGGTTGTAAGTGTCGCAGTGTGGCATAGGACCATAGGCACCTTATGTCACGGAAAATGCTGGAGAGTGCACAATTAACAAAACACCATCACCTCTGCTACTAAGAGCTATCCTCACCTCCTGAGGTAACCGTCGGTAATGTGTAAGCAGCTAACGAGGAAGGGCGAAGGCGAGTATCCCCTAAAAACAGGAGCATGCCGGCCTGGTCCTCCCCAGACTGGAGGTTTGGCGACTGGTCAACAACTCGTCACTGTAAGAGACCTAATACGAGGCTCGAAACGGACTGGATCAACGGAAACGACTACACAATCGAAACACGGACTATTCTCTGGGAACCTGGAATGTACAAACTCTGTACAAACCGGGTGCTATGAAAGCCCTTTTGGAACAGGTGATGAAATACAAACTCAACATCGTCGCACTCCAGGAAACGAAACTATCTAGTAGCGAGGAAACGGACATGAGATCGTATACAATATTCAAAAATGGTATACCTTCTGGAAGTTATGAGTTTGGTGTGGCTTTCTTGGTGGACAAAAAACTCAAACCGCAAATAATAAACTTTAAACCTGACAATGAAAGATTGTGTGCGATCCGAATTCGAGCAAACTTTTTCACCATATGGCTCAAAAACTTTGATGATCATAACGACAACGGCCAACGGTTGGTCGGCTTTGCGTGCAAATCTCGTTGTATGCTCAACCTGCTTTCCACAACGAAATATCTGGTCATCCCCGGAAGGGAACCTGGTCATCCCCGGACGTCTACACTTTCCATTAAATTGATCATGTCCTAATCCAGAAAAGATTGGCCTCAAGCATTCTGGACGTACGTTCTTTTCATAGTGGCAACTGAGAATCTGATGACTATTTGGTGAACATTTGCTAACGATGTCAAATTTTCGTAGCACAATTCACAATCAGCCTAGCAAGTTTGATGTTGAAAAATTACAGCATGAAAGGATCCAGTCGGAATACACTTCAGCGGTAGAAACTGAGTTGTCTACGACTTAGGGCCGTTCCTACGATGTTCAGTTACGTTCTAACTGGAACTTTAACCAGGGACGTCATTTGTGGGGGGCAGGGGGGGCATTTGCCCCCTCTGAATTATGTATTTTTATAGATTATACAGGGTGTAACTAGTACTGAGGTTCAAACGAAAATGGGAGATAGAGGAACTTGTCCTGAGTAGAAAATCGTTCTGCACATACTCCCGTTTCTGCACCGTTAAGGAGATAGCACGATTTTAAGGACGAAGGATTTTCATCGTACCTGTGATCACTGTTTGATCTCTAACTTCTGCTGTACTTAGCGTAACGTAATAATTCTGGGCTCGTTGGAAAAGACACAAATTCTTCTTTCTAATTGCTATCAACTGTGTCAATCAGTGTTTACTTTTTGAGAAAAATTCATTTAAATGACACAAACATAATAAAAAATTAAAAAAAAATACAAAAAAGTCCTGTTTTCTCCAAGAAGGACCTGATTAACCACCAAATTTTATTACATTTTCGGAAAGCCCATAAAATTTCACTATACGTTTGATAACAGAATTTCTTCATAGGTTGAATTGTAAAGGAGCGGGGCTAACAGTTATCAAGCACGTTCTCTTCAAGTAAATCTGGTTTGACACCCGTCATTCGCCGAAGGAGTATGATTAATCATAGTGAGGACGAAATAAAAGAGTTGAACTATAGTTTATTACGTTTATTTAGTTTATTTAGTTTGAATTGGTTTGTACTTTCTCGTTCTGTCTTCATATTCATCTATGAACTCCTTTCAGGATTTTTGGATATTCAACCCCCAAGTGGGTGCAAGAAGGTTGCATATGTTTTCACAGATTCCTACATATTGCTTAGATCTGATGATATCGAATTCATTTTTACTTCCTAAGATTTCCTATATAAAAAAGCCAAAAAGTCAATTTCAGTATTTTTAGATATTCAATCCTAGGGGGTGTAAGGGGGTTGTTATATTTCTTCTATATTAGATCGCTTTTCACTTCCACAGACTTTTTATATAATCGCCTACAAACCTATTTCCTAATTTCTCGATATTCAACCCCCAAGGGTTTGCATATGTTTTCACAATTTTTGCCATCCCTTAGTTCTGATGAGATATAAAATTGGTTATTACGGCATTTGATGCAATGACCAAAAAACCGATTTCTCGATTTTTCGAATTTCAAGAACCAAGAGGGTGTAAAGGGTTTGCTTACGTTTTCACAAATTTTTCAAAATCCCTCGTGTCTCATGAGATATCAAGTTGGTTCTTATGAAATCGTCTAAAAACCAGTTTCACAATTTTTTCGAAATTCAAACCCCAAGTGGAAGTAATAGGTTTGTATACGTTTTAACAATTCGCCATATCTCTTAAGTCTGATAAGGCAACAAATTCGTTTTTACTTCTATGGGCTTTTAGTGTACAAAATATACCGAAATTTTAACTATCTAGGCGGCCTTTTTCAATGTCTATTTTAAATTGCAATCTCTATTTTAAATATTTTAATTTTAAGAACAAAATTAACTTTCCAAGAAACCTCATAATCTCGAAACAACTGATGATATACTCTGACTTTGACCCCTCCCAAACTTTGACCCGAAAAATAATAAAGTTTCGCCCGGACCATTGGCAGATTTTTTACGTTTGATCCAATTTCTCAAAAAAAAATTGTACGCCACTATTTGCTCGTTTTGCAGTAAGGAATAATTGTCCAAAATTTCATTCGAGTGGTTTCTGAGAAAATAGGTCATGAATTTTACACTGAGAAGCCTTTGCGATTTGCTCCCATTAACGTTAAATTTAATACGGGAAGAGAGATAATAATTTATTTTTCATTGGAAAAAATATTCGTTATATCGATATTTTTTTTCGATATATCATCAGCCGATATTGATATTTTTTTCAATATCGATATATCAATATTTTTTTTCCGATATCAACATCCCTACTCTACATATGTGGGAAAAAATTTCTTCCAGCAGTTCCGAAAACTATAGCCTATTAAGAAACATTTCTGTGGTCACAGGGAATAACTTGGTAAGTCGAAAAATAGTAAAATGGGATAAGTGTACCGTGGTCATCTCCCAAGACTTACACGCACTGTGAAGAAGTTATTGGTATGCCCGACGTATACACCGAAAGATACACAGTTCATAATATTAATGAATGTCTTCACAAAACAATATTCTTTGGGTTACAATAAAAATTATTGGAGCAATGAACAAAACCATCGAATATTTTGCATGATCCCATGTGTTTCATAATTACTATGAATCCCTTGTCTACGGAATGTGCAGACATCAATAGGTTAATAATTCAAAATCTGAATACAGTAAAATATTTAAAGAATAGTAGGGTTTTATTTGATCAAATATAAAACAAGTTCAATAAAAATATTATTTTGTGGTTATTAAATAGATACATAATAATTTTATATTTTAATACAAACGCACCCTTAAACTTTTTTGCTGGTCTGTCAATATCGAAACGTTAGTCAAGGTTTACATTTTTATCATAGTGAAGTTCAAGAACGAGCAACGTTTGGAAATTATCTCAATTATTCTGTATTTTATTTAAATACAAAATTGTTATGTACCTATTGAATAACCCATTAAATATTGCTTTAATAATACATCCACATGACCTTAATAATATAAAATAATAGACCCGCGCTCATTATATTAACGTACAAATTCTTAAAATTAATGTTATGAACACATTAGTAGCTCCTAACCAGGATGCATCGAATTAATAAATTTGTACCTAAATATGAATAGCAGTCCTAAAAAAACTTACTCAACTCATTAATTTCATGAATTAATTCATTGAAACTACGAATCCATTCATTGTCACAATGGTTTTTTTCATCATTTCTGTAATTGTGTCACTATGAAAAGAAAACCACAATATATGATAGTAATTATTATTTTGTATTTGTAAGAAAAATCAATCATCATAGAGAATGTTTAATTTACAATTTTAAGATATGCTTCTGCATCTAGAATTCACAGAGTTTTATCTCTAAATTCCAGAAAAAAGATGGAATATCAATAACAATTCTATTCAAATTTATTTTAACATAATTTATAACAGCAAATTATCGCAAAAACATATTTCTTTCTTGATTATGTAGGAATATTCAAGATTTTTTTTTAAATTATTTAACAGTTCAATTAGTTGCTAATAGTGGGTCCGTTCACCCTATCATACGCCTCCTTCGTTAGTTGAGTTAAAAGTCTCGTAGATTTCGGAAGGACTAGAGGTGGAGATTCTTTCTGTACCACTATTATCACAATTTTCGCAGAAACTGCTTCTCCTATATATCACAAACGACACATTATAAAAAATTTAGAATTCATTTTAAAATCCAACAATAATATTATAGTCTTATCACTATTCGATGATACAGAATGTAAATGCGGTTCAAATCTTCTATTTCCAAGAATCGCGATATTAATAAAATTACTGAAAATATAAAGCGCTTGCTGACTCCCGGCTGTTTATCAACTTTCTCGATTAATTTCCGAGTAATTTTTTGAACACTACAACAGTGGACCACAAAAATCTGCCGTATTCAATAATATAATATTAATTATGATCGACCTGAAAGTATGGTTAGAGATTAAGGTCTAGGTGCGGCACCCTTAAGAGCTGACGCACATTGGAGTTGGGCAACTTTTTAATCGTATCGAGCAGCACACACTCTTATCTGACCGACTGAATTATTTAGTCGATGTCCGGACTCACATTGCTCAAACCACTCGGGCGATACTACAGTTAATTGGTACTCGAATCAATCTATCACCACCCCTTACAGAGTATAAATGCTATAATCAGCATCACACCAATTTACAACTTACACACTAGACATGACCAAATGTAAAGAGAAACCCGGTTGTAAGGATTTTTAATCTGGTACGTTTGTGTATTTCCATAAGCTTCTGTACATATAGAAGTTTAGTCTTCGATCAAAAGGAAATCGTCTTGCGTATTTAGTTTGGGCGAATCGAAAAGATCGGTGTGCGCACTTCCAAATAGCTGCATAGTCATTAGCCATTCAACTAAACTATCGCCCGGTTAAAAATCTCTAGTTTGCGGACGTCAATTACGATTTTAGATTGGTACAGGCCCAAACTCGAAATACAAGACTGGTTGCTTGGAGACGAGGAGGAGTGCCGACTAAGTACATTTAAGCCACAAATAAAAATTAGTTGTGACGACGTTTTCCGGACTACATGTTGTGACCAAGAACCGTGTTACTTGGATAGCTTCTCAAAGTTTTGTACGCATTGTTTTTCCCCCACTTCCACACCCCACCACCAATATCGACAGTTTTTAACAAATGGGTCTACTATTATAGTTCTACATAAATTCCAGCCTCCTAATATAAGCGGTTCCTGAGATCTAAAAATCAAAATTTTTCGTCTAAAACGCTCCCCCACCTCCTTCTCATACTCGTACCCACAAAAATTACCACACGTAGAGGTCCACCTAATCTACCCACCAAAAAAATGTTAACTTTATATCTCAACGGGTTTGTGAGATACGTGCCTTCAAAGGGGCCTACGGTGGACAGACGGATAGTTTTTTTGCCTGTTTATGGGTTTACTAGCCTAAAACATGAAAACACAAAAGTTCAGTGGAGCAATTTTTTTAAATTTCAGTTTGATCACAAAAGTATATTGTGATTATTATTGTGATATTATTAAAAAATAAAGAAGTAAAAATTTATGTCTTTTACTTTATTATTTCAATAATACAGTATTCTTATCGATTTTTAAAAAAAAAATTTGCTACGCTGAAAAAATTGAAAACAGCAAAAAAAATTTCAGTCCGTCTGTCCGCCGTACGTCGACCGCTGTACGCAAAATCATTTGAAGTCTCGTAGCTCCCAAACCCTTTGAGCTATTAAATTGAAATTTTTTTTATGAGTAGACTGGGTAGGCCTCTTGAAGGGTGGGGGTTGTGAGCGGGGAAGTAGGGGAAGCGTTTAGACTGAAAATTTTGGTTTCTAGATCTCAGCAACCGCTTATGGTAGGAGGTTGAAATTTGGAATTTACATAGAGCTTCAGCAGTAGACCCATTTGCCAATATGGGTCAAGGGGTATAATGAATAATGTATTCGTACAATATATTGCCGTCCGCCGTACGCAAAACGTTTGAAAGCTTATATCTCTCAAATTCTTTGAACAATTAAGTTGAATTTTTTTCAGTTGGTAGACTGAGTAGACTTCTTCAAGAGCCCACCTTTTAACTGGTGGGGGAGTGAAAGGGGAGGTGGAGGAAGGGTTTTAGGCGAAAAATGTTGGTTTCTAGATCTCAGGAACCCCTTAGGCTAGGAGGCTTAAACTTGAAACTTATATAGAGTATCGATAGTTGACCCATTTGCAAAAATAATGCTGATATGGGTGAAGGGGTGTGGAAGTGGGGGGAAGTGGTGGGGGGTCACGAAATTAAAACTTGATGGACATATGTGGGTATACTAGGAGAATAGATTAGAAACAAATTTTTGAGTGGGGGCAAGGGCGTACGGAGGTGGGGGTTGAAAAATTTTAGATTACGATATCTCACGAACCAATTGCACTAGACAAATAAAATTCGGTTTCTGTATTAAGGTTGACAAATAAAGTTTGCTGAAAGTAAAAATTTTTAAGGGGAAGGTGGAGTATGGAAGTGGAGGGGATAAGAATTTTTCTAAAAAATCACGTCTCATATCTCAAGAACAGTGTATGATAGATGCTTAGAATTTTTACCAGAAGTAGGCCCAATAGACCTCTAGCAGGAAAAAAATTGTTGGAGGTGAGGGTGTAGTGGGTAAAGAAGAAAAAGTTACGATTATTATATCTCGAGAACCTATAATGATTTTAAGCTGAAACCTGGTATTTGGATAGAACTTTAGTAGTACCATGTTGAAAAAATATAATTTTTTATAGAGGTAATATGGAACGGGGGGTGTTTTTCCTAGCTATAGAACGGCTTATGCTAGAAAGTTGAAACTCGGTATATATGTATATGTAAGTCATCTAAAAAAGTAATTTAGATAAAAAAGAGCAAAAAAAAATATCAGTGAAAATGGAATGCATATATTTTCATGGCTTTTGTCATATCTATGAGGTCTTTCCAAATATTGAATTCATTTTTATCGTACGGATTTTTCATATAAATATCTAGAAAGTGTTTTCAGCTTTTTTTGAAATTCGACCCCCACGGTTGTGCAAGGGGGTTGTATACATTTTCACGAATTCGGCCATATACCTCCGGTCTGATTAGATATCGAATAACTTTTTACTTCCACGGGCTTGTTTAATAATCACCTAAAACTTGTTTTCAAGTTTATTCCCTTTTCAACCCCTAAGAGGGTATAAACGGGTTGAACACGTTTTCACGAATTCTGTCATATCTTTTAGGAGTGATAAAACATGGGATTGGTTTTCACTTCCTTGGGCTTTCTTTACATATATCTAAAAAAAACCATTTCAGGATTTTTGGATATTCAACCCCAAAGTGGGTGTAAGAGGATTGCATATGTTTTTACAAATTCCTACATATTTCTTAGTTCTAATGAGATTTCAAATTCATTTTTACTTCCTAAGGCTTCCTACATAATCGTCAAAAGTTGATTTCAGTATTTTTAGATATTCAACTCCAATAGGACGTAAGGCTTTCGACATATTTCTTAGGATTGATGAGATATCAGATTGGTTTTCACTTCCACAGACTTTTTATATAATAGCCTACAAATGCATTTCCGATTTCATGTAATGGCCAAAAACCTAATCACGATAAACCTCCTAATCGCGTATTAACTGATATTATACTATGACTTAGACCCGGAGTATGACCCAATTATGTAATTCATATGTTATATGTGACAGCATCGTTTAAGTATTCTAGCGCGACCCCATTCTAACCGCTTACCGAACCTTTTTTAGGTGCTTTTTTCATAAGAATCACTTTTTTATGTCCAACATGGTCATGGGAATTATGGCACCCGATATTGCCCCTCCGATTTTCAGATTTTCTCAATAATTTCAAAGGCTGTACTTATTCTAAACGCTGCAACCGAAAAAGGGGAATAAAATGAGGTAGATGAATGGATTGATTTGGATTTAAAATCGATATTCTCAGGCAATCCAGTAGCAAATCTGAGAGTCTCTTTTATAAAGTGAATTAAAATCTGTGGAAAACCTCTGCCGAACCCGAACGCAAGAAATGATACGAAGTCCCATTTTGTATGAACTGAGCTTTAGCTTCGAACGAATTTTTATTCAGATCAAAAACTTTATCGTCCGTGTTTGATTCTAATTTTGTTCAAGAAAAGCACAAAAGTGTATTAAGTAAAAGCGCATGTCTTTCATGAATACTCTAGTGGATTAAATAAAAACAAGTATCTATAACCGGCAAATTATTTGATGTGTTTCGCCAACAATTATTTTATCTGTTCCATATTCAATTTTTGATGTAGTAATGTTTCTTCCTTAAAACCCAAGATCAAATAATTGTCTTAAACTCTTTTTTTTTGTAAAAAAAAACAATATTCACTTTTGAAACGTTTTTGTACAGTTTTATTGTTTAATTAAATATGTTTCTCACCGCACTATTTCATTTTTGGAAATCTTACACAGCACTTAATAAGTGAAGAATGTAATTGAGTAAATAAACAAAATAAAAATTCTATTTTAATTTTTATGTTTGTTGTTCTTTTTTCCACATTTCTATACTTAAACTATTTATGAGTAAATTTTCACAAGTTTAATTTTTCACTCCATTTTTAAGTTGTTTGTTTTTCGATTGTGCTGCAAAATAAAACATTTAGGGATTATGATTCTTGTTTGTCTTATTTATTATTTATAATTTTATATTTTATTTGTTTTAATGTTCTTTTCTCGAATTGATTACGGTAAGTGTTGCAATATCAATTTGTATTTGTTACTGTTGAAGTTTTTTTTTCGCTACCAACATATAAAGCTCAGATGTTCTTAGTGAACGTTTGATGTATTTGTTACTAAAGTTTGCTAGTCGCGTTAATGTTCTAGGCCTGTATGATATACGATAAACATAAAATGTAGATCTGTTCCGATTCCATGGCAGGAATTATTACTTATAGCTGAACAAAATAGCAATTTATAAATTCTGGAGTATTCTTTTATATTTCCAAAACTTCAACAGATTTAGTTTAAATAGTTTTGACTTTAAATCTAATACACCAGTCTACTGTAGTAAAGAGCGTTGTTTTCTGAGTTTTAATATTATATTTTATAAATTTGTTTTGCTTGTTTTTTGTTGTGATGTTCACCTTAATTATATTTAAAATTAAAAATATTTCACTAATTAATTACATATATAATTTCATTGTATATATTTTTGAATAATTTTCTTGCAATAAAATTATTTTAATTTTTTATTTTAATAAGTTATTATAATAATAATTTATTAAGTATTAAAAATAAAAGGTTGTCAACTTTTTGAGTAATAATAAATAACGTTTCATTAAAACCTGTACTTAATTGTTTTCTGCTTCTTTTTCGGGACAAGTAATCTTAAAAACGTTCGTTCACAGTTCTTGCTACGTACTAAACGGCGCTGTAGCCCGTAATAATTTGGCTGCCGTTTTCTCATTCGTTTAATTTGTGCCATTCGGCAATTTGTCGCCGTGGTGAATTATGCACTTCCTGCCAGTGATTGTGTGCTGTTCCAGCACATCTCGGACCGCCAAGTTCTAATCGACCAATGACCTGAAATTGTTTAAGAAATGTCAGTTATATTTTTTTTCAGAATTCCAAGCGAACAGATCTTTGACAGCTATAGAAAATTATGACGTTTCTCTCACAGTAAGTTGAATGGTTAAAAGCTTAGACAAGCTAGATGGCAGCTGCAGACTTATGAACCGATCAATAAGAATTAGTTAGAGGTGGGGTATGCGCGTCAAAACAGAGAACACCGTAGTTTGAAAGACTTCAGAAATTAAGGAATCTACTAGAAATCTGTTTAATAGGGTGAAACTCCAATGTTGACCGGGAACTATTCTATGGAGTAGGTCATTAAAGAGGGTATTTTGAAGTGGATAAATCTTTATGTGGAAGATCAAATCTACTCACTCTTAGGACTTACACAATCAAAGAAGTTTCTGATTTTCTCCATTAAGAGAGTGTCAGAATTCCTTTCCTTGAACCGGTATAGTGCAAGGGTTATAATGAGATATTTTTCAAGACATTATTTATTCAATTATCACCTCCATTGGCAAAGTATCACTAGATCCATATCGATTTTGTGAAACCAGATATGAAACCACTTCACACTTTCTTTGTGTTTCTAATGCATTGGCCAGATCTGGAAGGCAGATTCTCGATAGATTTACTCTCACCTATGAGGACCTGTCGAAGACTCCAACGAGTGAAATCATCTCTTTTCTTAAGGGAATATATATGACCTGGGCAGTGGCCATATCTATCACTCAGGTCGTGGTTCGAGAAGTAGTACGGCTTTTACTGACTTAAACTAACAAATAAACAATAAAATTAAATAATGAAAAAAGAGTTGGAAGACTAGTCGGAGACACAACCTGCATACTATTTACTATTAAGTGGTACTGAAACGCGGTACTGAAAACCGGAACTAATCCAATATTGAAGGCTCAATTGAGAATTCGACTTTTATCCTTTGTCCGATCGAGTTCAAATTTTCAGAATTGATCACTAAGGTGACATTGATACTTTTGTTCTGCTGTAGTAATGAATCAAGGAATTGTTTTTCTTCTACTTCATTAAAATTGTCGAATTCAATGCCAAATTGATACTTCAGGTCAATACTCTTACTGAAAATATTCAGCTTCTTGAGGCTCACGATTAGAGAATTCAATCGCGGTATTTGATTCATTGAATTCCGAATGTTTACCAGTCCCTGCACTAGAAAGAACGAATCCTAAGACTCTCTCGATTCATAATACGAGTATAGGATTCTCTAAAATTATTGTGTCAAATTTTAGGAACCAGAAAACTTTCGCCATCCCGCGAACAAACTCGCTGGAGTGAATTATTTACTCACGGTTTAATTTTGTATCAGTAACTGAATTTTGGTTTCATGAACTTTCATTCGGGATTCGAGATTCAAGTGCGTTAGGATCAATAACCATAAATTGATTTGACCTTATATTGGTTTGGTGAATGTTTTCAAAGAACATTTTGAAATTTGAAAAAACAAGTTTTTCAGGAAAAATACTGACTCCTTATAATTGTATGAGATTTCGGACATAACTAAGACTCCGATCAAGTTTGATAAAGGACTCAGTCGAGTTCAAAAGAGAAAGAAATAAAAATCAAACTGAATTTTACCCGGAAATGAATTAACTCACAAATGAGATTAGTTCTTGATTATCGGATTTAATTATATTAATTTACTTATATCGAATTTAACTAAATTAATTTGTTGTTTACTTCTTTGATTTCTTACAAAAACTTTTAGGTCTCTAATTTTCAGCTACAATAGACGTGTTTTTGCGCCTTTCATCAAGAGCTCAGTCATAGGCGTGCCGTGGCCTAAAATCTGGCAGGGGCCAGGGGCCGAATAGCTCAGAACATACGACTTCTTCCGAAAGGCACACATGCTTTTCATACAAGTTCGTCCGTTTTGTGCTTACAAATTAGATGTTCGTATAAACAACGAATGATTAGTCTTAGGTTGTGACTTTAAAATGTTTTATATGTTGCTTTTCCACTAGCTGCAGTTGAAGGAAATAAATTTAAATAGTTCCTGTTCCTATGCAGTGCAGTCCTAAGATATTCGGCGCCCGTGGGCTACTAAAAATAATGCGCTCTCGTCATAAGAAAATACAATTTTGATGGCTAGTGGAAGCTGCAAATACAAAATATAAAAGTTTCAGAATTAGACAATTTTATACCGTCGGATTTGTAAAGGTTAAATGATTCTGTATTTCGTTTCTTTTCGTTAGGTTTCTAAAGAATAATGCTTTCAATTGTAGTATCAACTTTTTGAAGTGATATATTAGTTTTATCTATGATTTCTAATATTTCGCTCCAAAATGCTACCATAATAGCAGTTTCCAGTGAGTTGAACTCATTTAACAACCCCTCATCTTCAAATTTTGTTGCAGGCTTTTGGAAATTATATTCGAAAATTTTATTCAAAGCATTTTTAAAATTTTCATAACCGGAAACAGTTGCCTTCACTGAATCAGCTCTTGCTGACCAACGAGTGTCGCTTAATTTGTTGGGCACTTTGTTTTTTTAATGCTAGCGTATCTTTCAAAATTTCCCATCATGATGTTGACGCTGCAAAGAAATTGTATAGATTTTAAAGAAATAAAAATAATTTTGTTACTTGTAAAAATAATTTTGTTACTTGTACTTGTTAGTTACATTCCGCCGCAGACTCTCCAATTAAATTTAAAGAATGTGCTGCACAGGGTACGTAAATGGCAAGATTTTTATAGATTTAATGCGAGCTTGGAGGCCGCTATATATACCCTACATATTAGAAGCATTATCATAAGATTGCCTTCTACTATCTTCCAAATTGATATCTAAATCAGATAATAGTTTTAAAATACAATCTTCCATTTCTGCGCTCTTAGTATTTTCTAAAAAAAATTAAAACATAACATCAATAAAAATTGCCGCTCCCAAAAGGCTTGCGCCCCAGGACTATAGCCCGTTTAGCCCTATGGTTAGGGTGGCCCTATTCCTATGAGTCCTCCTTCGAGTAGCTGCCATAGAAAAATCCTGTAAAAAAGTGTTCACTTAATTTACGGAACTCACTGTCTTTTAGTTTCGAGTACCAACCAAAACAGATTCCTTAAAATTGAATTCAATGTGATTGAGAGATTCGAGAATATATTTTGAGTAGTAGCAGCGATGCCAGATTTGAAGATTTTTCTTTAATTCGAAGATGTTTAGCGTTCCCGAAGATTTTGATGGATGTAGAAGCTTTTTTTTGTATTCTTGTTACAATTTCGAAAAACTCCACAATTTTTCATGAGAATCTTGTTGTTTTCAAAAACAATTTCCAATTTATTTTGATAAATTAAAAAAATAGTGTAAAGCTCTCGTCAGATCGAAAGAACAATGATTGTAAAATTTAAAAATATCTTGTTATTTTCAAAAGTCAGTTCAGATTTGCTTCGTTAATTTTAAAAGATTCCTTTATATTGTTTGTATTGTTAAAAAACATTTGACAAAAAACAATTGGCAACAAAAATTTTGCGGACAGAAAGGAATTACTTTTCTGGAAGGGGAAAGAATTATTTTTCTGGGAGGGTCCAAGCCGGGGCCTGGGGGGATCCCGGCCCCTCCTGGTCCCCAACGCCTATGAGCTCAGTAGGATAGTAAATTTCCATTTTATGACATTTTCCCAAAGATAGTATACAAGTTTAGAGCAATTTTAGAAAATGTTTGACCCAGCGAGTATACAGAGGCAAAAAATATTCAAAAAGGACCTTTCAATGATTTATTATTGCGGCAAATGGCTTTAGCTTGTAGATTTTTAAATAATTCAAGTACCTCTGTACCAGTACTGTATTAGAAATGAGTTCTGCATTCATATTTACAAAGTGGTCGATAGATTAATTAGAGAGTTTTAGACATAGAACCAAAAGGTTCAGAATTCCAACTGGTAGAGAATTCATTTCGGTAGCTCCTTTCTGATATGGTACACTCCAACTGGTTTACAGAAGAAACGAGCTGGTGCCAATGCTGTCAAACCCTAAAAAACCAAAAATGACTCCCGATCTATCAGTAAGATTTATTTTATGTGAACTCCACGTCCAATGCGACAAGCCATGCTAAATTTAAGCCAACATAATTTGTTGAGTCATCAATAATTGCCCAGCAAATATTTTGGTAACGTTGGTGAGGAAAACTCAAAAATTGTAAAAAAAGTTATATCATATTAATGTGAACTCAAAAGTGATGAAAAATCCAATAACGCAAAAAAAAAACATAAACGACTGATGTTAAAATTATAGAGAATCATTAATTAATCGACCTATAACTTAACTGTTTGCGGTAAGTACAAGCGAAGGTATGTTTTTCTATTCGAAATAAATTCACTAATCCTCTTTCATATAATTCTCCAAATCAAATTCACCTTAGACTCCATTTCGATTCTCCAACTGTATGTAGTGTACATTCATATATTTACTAATCTTAATCGTAATTTAGAAATAAATCGCTTAATGTTCGCCAAAATGAGTAAATAGCGCCTTTTGTAATTCGCTTTTGGTAGTATCAACTGAATCATTTTTTGATCGTGATGAAGACTCATAAGTGAATATGTATTACGAACTGCTAGGGAATCCATTTTGAATCACAGGTGAATTTGTTTTCGAATCATTTTCGAATAAAAATATTTTCAGGGTTTGTTTATTCAAGTCTAAAGTTTATGCGCTTTTATTGAAACCGCAGTACAAAGGCTATTTTGAAGAATGATATTAGTACTAACGAGGTGATAAGTATGATCCGGTTTAACAGAGTTAGTAGGGGCGCAATATCGCTATTGTCAAAATTGGCTCTTAGTCTCCTTAACAATTTTCGCTGAATATTTTTTAAGAAGACATCGTTGGCGATGTAATTTTTTTGAAGCTATGTTAAATTGCACTTGGGAATAGCTTACAGTTCCTTTATCAAACTAACAAGTGAAAGTAAATTATGTTAAAAAGAAAGAAAAACTGATGATCAGAAGAAAAGTGCCAGAAAGGTATTCAAAATTCTTCAAAAATTGTTTAAACTTACCTCATTTTTAGTCACTCGATCCCAATCTAACAGCATTAATTCAAGCGATACTCCATCTAAAGACGCTCCATTACCCTGTAATGAAGATAATTTACTTAGCACATTTGTACAAGTACTGAGCATCTTATGCTCCATACCTCTGTCGCTGGAATATCAAACGCAAAGCTCTCATTAAACACGGGACTTAAGGTCCTTTTCTTCACGTGTGTCTTCTTTTTGGCAATACGTTGTCCGTTGAACAACAAGTACAACTTTACGTACGGGTCAGCTAAGCCGGTAACGTCCATGCGCGGAAGATTTCGGGCTTTAAGAAGGACGACGGTTAGCCGGGCTGCTGCCGGCTGCCAGCATAGCGATATTAAGAGCTCACCGCGTCCTTGTGCTCGAATCTTTAAGCTACGTGGCTGAATTTCCTTACTAAGGACAATCTGTTGGGTCTCGATTTGGCTTAAATCGACTCCTGATAGCTGGCATACAACTTCTCCGATAACGTCATCGCGTGAATACCGATCAAAACTCAAGACGACAAAATGCAAAGACATCGAGCTGAGTTCTTGCACGTTGAGACCGAAGAAGGTGAAATCTTCGTCGTATACTGGATTTCGGGTATTTCGGACCACCCTGTAAAGGAAATAATGAAATTTATTAACAGAGATTATGTTTTTCTGGTTCTTGTTTAAATTTCCATTTCTTAAAAGGCACAATCAAATCAAATCAACCTCCTTATTAAAAAAAATAATCTTCCGCCTTTGCATGAATTAACACTTCGTTGACCTTTTTTCGTGTCCTTCATAAGGCTACCGGCTACCGTTCAGACTATTGGCGCCTACTTTACATAAAAACTGTCCAAACAAGAAAAATAATTTTAATCGGAAAATATGTTGTTGTGCAGCAAAAAGGACTCTGTCCAATGCCAGAATTATTGATTAAATGGACAAGGACTCCATTCTAGCTTCCAGTTTCTGCGTATTGTTTCCTAGAAATCAGCTACTTGTAATAATTGCATAACATTTTCATACCGTCACGACCACAAGTACATCGAAGTCTTTCAAGTGCTACCAATGTCTCAAAAAGCCTTTATTCAAATTTGAATTAATTGGAATCGTTCTGAAGTAATTTTGCGGTCTTGTCACCCGGCAATTACGCCTAAGGCTCTTAAAAGCCGACGTAAATACTCACATGCAAACAATCACATCGACTGAACAAGGACGAACCAACAAAACCATGTTTTCAAATGAGCATGAAGGCTGTATTTGGAGAGTTATCAATTTGCACGTTACAATAAAGACGTCATAGGATTCGGCAAACTTAACGTTGGTTGTTTTTGCCCCAAATAAATCATGAAAAGCACGGAGTTAGATGGGATCCTATGAAGGACTTAATTTTATCGACAAATAAAACAAGAAAGAAAAATGACTGCCAGTTATACTTAAGTACCTTTCCGATTTCCAAGTATAACAAATTAATTAGATTCTATCAATAGTACTGTTCGCTTCATTTATATACGGGGTACATGAAAATTTCAGGCCTGCAAACAAGAGGGGACCTTTTGTAATTTTGTACTCTGGAGGAAATCTGTAGAAATTATAAACCTTCATTGCAAGGGAATTATAAATTTTAGACATATGGCAACGAAGGTGAGATAAATTAGGAGCAAATAGGAGTGAGTTGGACAACAAACAACAACGGATATTTCGTTTGAAGCTCCACTGATTATACGAGCTTGAACATAGATGGAGTTGAAGTTTTCCATGGCGAAGCGCGTTCCTAAAGTACGTTTCCGCCTTCAAGTCAGACCAGGGCATTCGCAAAGCATGTGGAAAATACTTTCCTCGGCATCGGGTTCACTACAGCTGCGACACAGATCTGCAACGTCCGCAACACCTAGTCTTCTGGCGTTAGAATACGAAGAGTATTCATATCTCCGAGTAGGACAAACTTTGTCAGGGTCGGCCAGAGCTGCCTGGCCACGATATGGCCTACACGTCAATAGCTTCTTTAATGTTCTCAATTGGCCTCCTCACTGGAAGAGCTAGCGCTTGATTCAGCGCCGAACCTCTCCTTGCGAGTTCATCAGCAGCCTCGTTGTCCGGAATCCCGCTGTGACCCGGAACCCAACAAATTGTTATGTTAAAATGTATGCATAACGCACTAATCTTATCCGTGCATAGTCTCACGTGGGGGATTTGATCAAGTGTGAGTCGAGCGCTTTAATCGTAGCCTGACTATCTGTTAGGATGACGGTGGGTTTGTTCGACATTGCACAAGCTTCCAGCAGATTGCAAGCCTGAACGCTCCCCAGCATCTCTGCCTGAAATACGCTACAGCAGTCCAGTATTATGAATGCCTTGCTATGGTTCAGGTCGGCGGAGAATACTCCTACACCTGTACCCGCGTCTGTCTTCGAACCATCCGTGTAAATATGGAAGTCCCCTTCATGGGGTTGAAAATCTCCTAGAGAATTCGAGCTGCGAAATCAAGTAGTATGTATCCTCTAACGGGTTACATTCACTAAATCGTTCGAGTATGCAGCTGTGCCCCCCAGGTCTAGATACCCCGCTGACTGTCTTAGTCGCACGGCACTTTTTGCGGCTACACTCTTCCCATAAATATCCAGCGGTAGAAGATGAAGAATAATATCTAGTGCCGCTGTAGGTATAGTGTTAAGTACGCCCGTTGCTCCAGTGGAAAATAGACGTTGAACCTCGATGAGTTTATTGAGGTAAGTTGATTTCTCCACCACACTAAAATTCCGTAGGTTAGGATAGGCCTGACTATGGCCGTGTACATCCAGTGAGCCATCCCTGGCTGAATCCCCACTTTTCCCGATCTTTTTACAAGCGTAGCCCCTAAAGCCTTCCTTAGTCGCTCGTCGATATTTTTACTCCAGGTTAGTTTCCAATCCAGGACTATACCCAAGTATTTAGCATTGTCTCTAAACTGTAGGGTGAGACGCTGCAGTTTAGGGAGTGTGAACTCAGCGATTTTAGATCTACGCATGAAGAGGACCAACTCTGTCTTTGAGGAATTGACTCCCAGTCCACAGCTGTCCGCCCACGCACTCACTAGTGTGATTGTCCTTTCAAGGTCACTTATAGTGTGGGCAGGAACCATTAAATCTATATGGCAGGAACCTACCCGATATCAGAATTGCTAAGTCGTCCGCGTATGCGACCACCTTCGCACCCTGACGTGTTAGCGAGTTCAGTATCATATTGACTACCAAGAGCCACAGTAGTGGTGAAATCACCCCTGCCTGCGGCGTGCCCCGCTCGTGTACCTGCGCACTCTGGTACGGCTCGATGTCGATTCAATGACACGGCTGCTCAGCATGGCGGCTATCCAGTTACAGAGCCCCATTTCCACGTCCATCAGTGTATCGCTGATCGCCTCAACTTACTAGCCAAGTTAGTCATTCCTATGCTACAAAAATACTAGCACTCCCGTACCTTTATATCCTTACCAATAAAAAAAATTGTTTACATGAATATTTGGGCATGTTAAGATGGGACCTCCGAAACCTTTTACCAATTCACAAAAGGGTTATGAGTGCTCTGGTCGAATGTGGATTTCATGAAATCAGCCATACACTCTACAGCCCCCAGGCCTACTACCTGTTCCCCAACTTTAAGCGGGACGTCAAAGGTCGTCGTTTTGAGGGTGACGAAGCGTTGAAAGGTGTCGAGGAAGCACAATTTAAGGAGAAGGAGGAACATTACTTTAGAAGGGGCTTAATGTTACTTCATGAAAGAGCCATTAAATGCATTTGACTGGTGAGTATATTAAAACATACTGCAGTCACGATCGGCTGTAAGCCAATCGTATAATACTCTAGATGAATACTGAACTCCGATTTATATTGCAGTTGGGGATAAAGTAGAATTACGTGTGTGCATGTTGTATGTCCTTTATTAAGGACTGCCATTAGATTGCTACTCAAAACTAAAAGACAATATTCAGTGTTTAATTTCATATCTTGAACTGGGTAAGTCATTGAAAAAAAATTTCCTTTTTGAAGGACTTTCACATGGGAGGTGCAGGAAGGACTCACTCGATTTCTTTCATATTTATCCTTTTCCTTGGAACCATTTAAAAATGAACGTGTACAAAATTTCAAATTCGTAGCTTGAAGCATTCAAAAGTTATCGAAAAATATTGTTGAACACGTGTCTTAAGGACTTTTTGTATGGCAGCTACCAGAACGAGTAAAAGGATTTCACTGATTAGTAAACCCGAACTTTGTTTTTACTCAAAACTAATTTGTACAAAATTTCCAATTCATAGCTAAAAGATTACTTGAGTTATAGTAAGTTCCGTAAATTAAGTGAAGACGTTTTGACAGGATATTTGTATGGCAGCTACACGAAGGACTAATAGGATTTTCTTCATAATCATATATTTAGCTCTAACTATTGGAAAAATAACACATACAAAATTTCAAAGTCGTGGCTTAAACCCTTCTGACGTTATCCACCTAAATTCTTGAAGACGTGTTTTAAGGACATTTTGTATGGCAGCTACCCGAAGGAGTATGACGATTTTGCCCGTTAACGAACTTAGCCTTACAAATTCAACCAAACATCCAGATTCAAAATTTCATGATCCTAGGTGAAGGCGTTCTTGAGTTATCGTGCTAACGGACAGACGGACGGACGGACGGACGGACGGACGGACGGACGGACGGACGGACGGACGGACTGACGGACGGACGTCAGGCGGATTTGAGGTTTTTGGCCACAAATAAACAAAAAATAATATATAACTTTTTTTCGTCCGAGGCTTGGTTCTATGCGTTACAAACTTTTGGGCTGGATTAAACTTATAATACTCTATATGATTTCATCTAGAGTATAAAAATAAACCCTTGTTCAAATTTTTAATAATTTTTTCTAAACTGTTGTACCTCTCCTCATATAAGTTACCGTCTATTGTTCTAAAAAAAAAAAATAAAACCTATTTGCCAAAATCGCGTTACGCACTCGTTAAAATTATAAAATTGGCTATCGGCACTTTAGATATAAAAATTAATTTTCTTGTAAAATTGTTATCACCCATTTCCGTGCAAACCCACTTCAAAATTTTACATAAACTACAACTTAAAAACTAAGTTTCATCATCTTGGCGTAATTGGATCGGATGATATCGTAGTCCAAAGTTTTTCACGTGCCTATAGTACACCTACAAAAAATCAATTAATTTCAAATTTCTGGCATAAACCGATCAGGAGTTATGGATTCTAGAATGTCTCAATACCAGCTTTCAAGTGTTTTGGACTCATCGTTTACACCCACCCTGATCGAAAATTTTCTTGCAAATGGCTGCACTATCACCAAGTTTCAACTTCATATCATAAGCGGTTCCTAAGATATATGGTATATACCAAGAATTGTATTTAAGACGGACCCCTCAACTCGCTCAATCTACTTCCAAAAAATTTTAAATTTAAAAATTCTAAGGAATTGGGAACAACGAGCCTTCAAACGTTTTTGCGTACGGCGTAAACAGCTGAGAGACGGAGTTGTTTTTTTTATATTTTTGGGATCTTCTAGCTCTCAAAAGTGAAAATACTTAAATTTGAGGAACGCGTATTTTTTAAAAATTTCAGGTCGATCACAATACTTTTTATAAAAATTAAAAGAGCAGAATAGAGAACTGAAGTGACCACAACATATAGGACTGGACGAAAATCTTCCAAGCGAATTAAGGAAACGGATAGGCCAAATGCTTTTAATATGACTAAAGGTATAATCTTTAAAAATATCTAGTGCATCTAACTGCGATCCGTTCGATCTTCCTCAACATATTTGGATAGCTTGCGATTGATGAGAGACATCATCTAGGACCAGACCGATGCTATTACAATAGGTTTATAATAAGAAAGGAAGGTTCTTTGGCATGGGCTGGGCGTTCTTAATTTTCTAAACACTAAATGCTCTTAGACTGCAGGAAAGATAAAAGAGTTTCCAAATAAGTTTGGCCAAAGGAGCACATCTTGCAAGAACTAAGGCGGAAATGCTATTGGATCCAGCTAGCCTCTCGACTCTTTAATATTCCATTTACTATACAAATTTTGATAAAAGTTGATCCTTTGGATCAAATGCATGAGGTTCGAGAGATGTTGTGCTAAGAAAAATGACTCTTTCATTGTTGGCGAGAGATGGAGTGGAGTGGAGTGGACGATTATAAGATATAACTTTTCTTTTTTGAACCCACAAGCTTCGAAAATCTTTTATTACCCTTCGGACTCACTATAACTTTTTGCCATAGATTTTGATCAAAGATGCCTCAAGATATAGTCTTATTTGTTTGAAAGTTCGGAAATTGCTCAACAGCAGAAATTATGGTCACCAGTTTTCTGCAGGAAACTTAATTCTTAACCAATTTTGTCACTTATCATTTTAGTGCATCCTGGAAATTTTTCACTTTAAAAAATTTAACTGAAAGCCCTAATGCAAAAATATGAAGTAAAATTTCATGCGGTGCCTACAATCTTTAAAATTTACAAATTTAAGCGACTCACACTCGTAACATCCTTTACAGTCAAACCGTTGACTCCTACAATATTTTAACTCCATATTTGAAATAGCACAACATATCCCACGTAAGAACTAGCCATATGTGAAACACTTTCTCTAATACAAAAGTAAGCTAAGTGAAAAATTTACGAGCAACTTTATTGGTTCCGTTATCATATCCCGAGGGCTGTTTGCTCCGGTTGTGCAAGGGATGCTGGTTTCTTATGCCGTTGGTATTTTTCTTATGTTCCCATACAAAGCGAATAAGAAAAAAAAGTTTGATTGGAATCGTATTTTGTGTATATCGGAAGAGGCTCAGGAAGGACAACAGACATATACCCAAAGTGAAAGGTTCTTGGGATTAGGTGAAAGCACGAGGCATTGTTTTATGTTCTTATTGTTGTGCGAATAATAAAAGAGGCCGGCCCAGGACCTAATACCCCGAATCTTGAAATAGAAGCTATATTTGTGGTGTGGCTATCAAAGATGAAATTTACGTGCGAAACTGAATGATAAGATTTGCGGATTGATAAGCTACTAAGCTGTTTGGGGTCGAGAACATGCCATTAAGTTCGCATGGATTAGATAATTCATGATGTAATGGCGGCTTCATTTCATTATTTTGTATGCTATGCATATACTAAATGGTGACTTTAGCACTTCTTTTTCGTTTATTTCTAGAAGGCCGACCCTCCCTATGTTTTCCCTGCAGACCTTCCATATGTTTTCCTTTCAGACCTTCCATCTGTTTTCCTTGCATATACAGTCAAGATCCCGTTTAGAGATCCAAAGGAGGACTATTATACAAGTTTAAGGTCATAGGTATGCGCAAACTTCTGCATAGTTGAACATTCTTCTCGAACACATTTCCCCTTCTCGGTTATTCTTATCATTTCCCAAAAATTCCACATACACCACCGAATATAGGATATAGCTCTCGACTCAACACATGCAGTATATAAGCACGGAAAAGTTTGCAAACAAAAACAGTTTTTACTACGGTGAAGCGAGACGAGGATCAGTTCCTACACGAAAGTATGTTTAGAGCGATTTGAATTAGATATGGGCAAAGCTGTTCCTTTCAGTGAAGTACTTCACTCCGAGCCACTCACTTTAAGGAATGAGTTTAGTGAAGTAGTTCCTTTGAACTCTTCGTTCCATCGTTCCTTCGTTCCATCGTTCAGTAGTCACTTCAATTGAAGTGTTCACTCACTCAATGGAACTCTTCGTTCCTTCTGTCCGTAGTCACTTCAATTGAAGTGTTCACTCACTCTATCTCTTCTAACAGCCGTTTAGTAGCCACCGGTGGGCTGGAGTGTTTGTGAGTTTTCTTCTCTAAACAGCCACTCATTTAATCACACACTCGTCAGACAGAAGTTCGAAGGGCTGGTGTGTCTGAATTTTTTCCAGCCGGTCTATAGTCGCAGGCAGGCAGTAGTTGTGCTTGTGGGTTGGGAAATAGGAAGAAGAGCGGTGTATACATGAATATTTACATTTACTTTCTCTTTTCTTATGATGGAAAATGGAATGTCGTAGTACCCTTCGCACCGCGTCGCGTATGCCATACATAATTACATTGAAGACAACAGCACTATTTATAATAAGTGATGGAAACGTTAAATTTAGTGCTCAAAATTTCGTCTCAGCGGACAAAAATTAGTTTTATTTGAATATTCCTGCGATTGTATATCGTTTTTAATTTTTTTGTCACATGGAACTGCAGTTCAAAAATAATGAGTGAGTTACTTCACTCACTCACTTCAATGAAGTGTTCTTTTGGAACAGTTCACTCGTGAACGACCCATCTCTAATTTGAATTGCAATCGAGCGGTGATCAAGTAGTGTATAAAATCGGGCAGTAGCGCGATTATTGAACAAATAATAAAACATTATTCTGTCTATCGATTTTGCACGAATTGTGTTTTACTTGAAATCCCGACTAGGGGTTCGCCGCAACAATACAATTTTTTAATTGGCCCAACAACTGTGCTTAATTTTGGTTCAGTCTCACTTTTCATCTAAATTTAACTCAGTTCTCATTACATTTTCCCGTCACATCCATTGTATAACTTCTACGAGTATGACGCACGTGGCTTATCAAATTTCTTTGTCCTTTTTATGGCAATTTATTACATCAGAACAGGACAAATAGAGCTTCCACACAATTCATATAACACTTACCTGGTTTTAACTTTGTGCTGCTTCTCCGGCAGCAGTTGAAGTTTTACGTAAGGGTCGGTAGCAGTTTGGGTTTTTCCATTCATACCGGCCGGTATATCACCTGTACCTGATGGGCCGGCCTTGCCTGGCAGTCCTCGACATCGGACAATCGAAACGACCAGAGCGTTTCGTTCTGTAAGGTATCGCAATTTGAAGACAACAATACCCAGCTTGCCGTACTCGACGTCGTCACAGCCTCCGTCAGGACTCTCCAGTTCGGGAGTCTTTGGTTCGTTGATGATTGTCCTCGGCTTGATTTCATTTTCTTCCGAATATTTTATGGTTTGATGAGGAGCCGATGGCGACTGTTCCTGTGGGGGTTGTAGCGTTCCGGGTGGAGGCTTTGGGGCTGTCGGTGATGGCGACTTCTTCAGGTAGTGCGGAGGTGCTCCGCTTGGAGAACGAACTGCGGTCGGACGTCTGGTCGGCTGGAATGGCAAGGAGGCATCATGATTGGCTTTCTTAGTCCGTGCACGAATCCGCTTGGCACAAATACATGCCGACGCTAAAAGAGCAGCCGCTATTATTGCCAGAAGAATTGGAACCACTGTGGATGATTCAAAAAGAAAGGAATTAGTTGCAGCATACGGAGTTTTTCTTTTCAGATAAAGTAGTTGGTATATCAATGGTATTTGAAAAATTAACGGAAAATGTGTGGCTGAAAATGGAAGTAGTTCTAAAAATTTTCGTTAATGGACAATAAATTAAACATTTGCGAAATATGAAGCATTACGACCTGATCAATGCAGTAGCGGTGGACCTGATATTCCTGCCATTTCTTATACTATACACTATATTATTTAATAATAATATTTGCGAAATATTCTTCAGAATTACAATATTACCTAGAGCAACTTCAAGGAGTTCGAAACATTAGTCGTGTTTTTTTGACCGGATCCGGCTCTTGATTTTGACTAGATGTATGCAAATTGTAATGCCTATATTCTGTGTTGATATGTTCATCATTCAAACATCGACATATAGATGGCGCCATTGAATAAAATATAGTTTGAAAAATCAATTCACCGTCATAAAAAGTAACATCTGGTGAGGTCAAACCTTTTCAGATATTAAAACGCAAGTCCAGTGTCCAGTGAAGTCCCAAGCAGAGCTGTGAAATTCTATTCATCGAAATATTGTCGGCTTTGATAAAAAAAAAATACAATCCGGTGAGGGAAATGTCAGCGAAGCATTTTCAAATATGAAGCAAGCATATCATCCGTGCCATTCACAATATTCTAAGATTATCTCTACAGTTTTTTTTCCACCAGAGATAATCAAGAGCAATGGAAAATAATTTAAAAAATATATTAAATGGTTAAATTTAGATTAATTTTAGACAATTTTGTTTACCTAGTTTAGGCTCCCATACAAAAGTTCTTAAGAAAGTTTTATTGAAGACAATTGAAAGTAATAGAAAGAGAAAAAAGCGAGAAATTGAGATACTCTGTCCTGCAGCTACTATACAAACGCCTTTAAAAACTGGTGTGCCCGAAGCTGATGAATTTTGTGTTTTCGCCCATAACTAATCAAAAGGCCTGGACCCACCTTTTTTTTTGCAAATTATCATAATTAAAACTAAAAATTTCTTAAATGGTCCTAATAGATCGCAAGAATACATCCTTTGAAAATTACCATAAAAAATTATTAAAGCGGTTTCATAAGAAAACACAACTCCTCCTAAATTACAGGGCGAATCGAATCTCAACTTACCCTTAAACGAAACTCTGCCGGAATAATTGCACACGTAAATGTTCCAACCTCGTTATAACGTCCTCCAAATTGCCATTAGTGGCTAAGGGTCGTGGGGGCGTTTCAGCAACAAACGAAATATTTACCCATTTTGCATGCGTAAGAACAAGTACAGACTACCGAAGAACACGAACCTTGAACAGGCAGGTGAACGGTGAGAATTAAAGGTATGGTCGTTTGATGAATTTTATTTATAATGAATTTTTATTTCATAATTTTCTTTATCCTCGCCTACGTTTCTACGTACACAATTCTTTCTTTGGGGTTTGTCGAAATTGGATCTAATTAATTTTAATTACCTGGGAACAATGTTGCACGTATCTTTCATGTAAAAATGTAAAGCAGTTGTCTTCTAAAGAAATAAGTGATTTTACATGCGTGTTAATTGGTAGACAAACAAATCGGCAACACCATCGAAGTTGATTCGGAATAATCAGCTTATATTAAATTTATAGAGGTAAGGGCTCTCTTAGTTATGGATGACTCTTGGTGAAGTACAAGTCAATTATTTTGATGATAAATAAAATTTTTGGATCTCATTTTCACCTTTTCAAGTAAATTTACATTGGGGTGCAATTTGAATGTAATTTTCAATTTTCGACCAGTAAATTTAAACTTGCAATCAGTAAATTTCAACTTCGAAAGCAGCAAATTCACTGGATAGTCTCTTGAATTTACACTCTAAAAAAGTGTATAATTAGCACTCTTTAAGGTACACTTATTTCAACTTCTAATATTATTTCTTACTTACTTACTCTTAATAAAACCCTTGGCTGTAGGTAAGAATCGAACCCGCGATCAATTCTGGTTTTGCTGTGTAGGTTTGGCGCCACCGAAGGCGTTTCATTTTCATTTCAGTAGAAAACAAAATCGAACGATTGGAAGCTTCGTGGTTTCTTATATTACATATTTTTCGTCGTAAAATTCAATAGATAGGTAGAATTACACGAAAAACAATTTGATTTTCAATTCACATATAAATATAGTTAATTTTACACGAAATGGTTTGTAATTTTGCCTTTTCATGTAAATTGTACAGTTCAGTTGAAAAGTACATGAATAATTTACTAATACCAGTAATTTCATATAAAAATGATGGAAATGTGTACTTTTACTTGAAAAAATTAAATATGCTAGAAATTTCAAATAAAAAATGGATTGAAAATTAAATTTTTTTAAAACAATGTACAGTAAAATAAGTACGGTTTTTTTATAGTGCAGCGAGAATTCAAAAAGTTATGCCAACATGATTGTAGTTTGTAACAACAATAACAGATTGTAAGACAATCAATCTACAATGTGCCAACATTGAAAGAATCCAAAATAATTAGGTAAAAGAGAGAAATCCAGAATTACAGAACTATTGTTGGTTCTTACTAGGAAAAAAAAACTCTGAGATCAGTACTAGATCTACAATTTTACGCTCCATTGTACCCAATTTCATTTCCATGTAGGTTAGACGTGTACATGGCTTCATCCAATATCATAAAAGTGAGCTTTCGGCTACATTTTCTTCATATCAAAAGCTTTTTTTATCCAACATTTATTCAAGACATAGTGCAAACTTCGATTATAAACAGTACAGTCCCGAAAGAATAAGTTTTATCAATGGGACCAAAAGTCAAACGACTCGGAGAGCAAAGACTAGCATTGTAAACAGATTTTTGATCTTTGAATAAATGATGAGTGGGTTGAGTGATGTAGAGCTTTTTTCGGAGTTATAGGGCTGCATACTTAAAATCAGGAACCTTGTTTATATATGCAATAGCCGTGTTTCACTACCAGTATTCGAGTAGTAAAACCTTATTATTCGCCATTACGTTCGCCAAGGAGTTGGTTGCGTAACTGATCCTCTTCAGTTAATTATTATTCCTTCACATGCTATCAAAACGTTCCGAAATTAGTTTTTAGCAGTTTATATATAAATTGTCTTTGGGAGTAAAAATCAATTCGATATCTCATTGGGCCTAATTTAAATCCTTACATCTCCTTAGGAGATTGAAAATCGGAAAACACTTTTAGGTGTTTATATGAGTAGACAGTAGAATATGCAGGGTTGAAGAAATATTAAGAAAATCGTGAAAACAAATTTAATCCATCTTCTCCCGCTTTGTTATTTGAATATCAAAAATCTGAAGAAAAAAAATCCATTTTTGTAAGTAGCGTGTGGATGGCAAGAATAATTTGATATCTCATTAGACCTTAAAGATATTGTGGTAAAAAAATATGTTCACCACTTTTGGGTTAATTGCAAAAAATACAGAAATGATTTTTAGGCGTTTATATGACATCCTATATATTTATCACCACTTCACGCCTCGTGGGTTGAATATCGAAAAATCTCGAAAGCCATTCTTAGGTGTTTGTATTAAAGATATTCAGGAAACTCACAAGAAATTATATTACATAGCCTATGTAAAAAATCTGCCAACAGTCTGGGCGCAACTTTATTATTTTTTGGGTAGAAGTTCGGAACGAGTTTAATTCTGAGATGAGGTATAGGTTACTATGTGACTGAAAACCTAAAAAATGTTCGGGAAGCGGTTAGAATTGGGTCGCGCTAGAATACTTACGCCGCTGCCACATATAACATATGAATTACATCATTGGGTCATACTCCGGGACGAGGTCTAGTCCTAGTATAATATCAGTTGTTACGCCATTAGAAGGTTTTTCGTGATTTGGTTTTGGCCCATTACATGAAATCGGAAATGCGTTTGTAGGCGATTATATAAAAAGTCTGTGGAAGTAAAAACCAATCTAATATCTCATCAATCCTGAGAAATATGCCAAAAGCCTTACGTCCTATTGGAGTTGAATAACAAACATCCTGAAATCAACTTTTAGAAGATTATGTAGGAAGCCTTAGAGAGTAAAAATAAATTCGATATCTCATTAGAACTATGAAATATGTAAGAATTTGTGGAAACATATGCAATCCCCTTGCACCCATTTTGGGGTTGAATATCCGAAAATCCTGAAATGAGTTTTTAGATATAGTTATATAAAGAAAGCCAGAGAAATTAAAAATCAATCCGATGTCTTATCACTCCTAAGAGATATGACGGAATTCGTGA
This sequence comes from Beris morrisii, assembly GCA_951812415.1. NCBI lineage: Eukaryota > Metazoa > Arthropoda > Insecta > Diptera > Stratiomyidae > Beris > Beris morrisii. The sequence goes on along the minus strand of OX638312.1, from coordinate 111,191,136 downwards.
AAACGTGTTCAACTTATACCCTGTACAGACTATGCATTTTAAACGCATTTAAGTAGGTAAATTCTGTGGTCACAGTGAATAACTTGGTAAGTCTAAAAACGGAACTATTCAGAGCAGCACTTTTTTGCTATTTTTACAATTGAACTATTCCTGTAAATCAAGTTTTTGTTAAAAAATTCAATTTTTTGATATCTCAGTGATCGCATAACATATAACAATAACTTTTTCACAGTGCGTGTAAGCCTTGGGAGATGACCACAATACACTTATCACGTTTTAATATTTTTCGATTTACCAAGTTATTCACTGTGACCACAGAATTTAACATGTTAAAAAAGTAGTATTCAGACTAGGCAACTCGTTTAATTTTGATACATGATAGATTGATGTGATTTGTTTTGACAAGTAGATATTCAGCTGTGTTTCATTAGCAAATTTATGCTTTCTAAATTGTTTGAAACCAATTAGTTTGTATAGCAGTAATGAAAAGGGAATTTATTAGCTAATGCAGTCGTTGCCCAAGCACAAAATTGAGTTTCTGCAGCATTTAATAGTTTCTTCCAAAGTTTACTTCGATTTCCGCGAGGGTCGCATTACATGTTTTCGGTTAAACGCGTAGTAGCTACGTGTTTTCGTAAACGCGCCCGGGAAGTGTTTTCAGCGTATTTAACTCGATTTAAACGCGTTAATCTCGTAGTCTGAACATAGTATTAGGGGTTGAAAAAGGAAAAAACTTGAAAACAAATTTTAGGTGATTATTAAATAATCCCGTGGAAGTGAAAAATTATTCGATATCTAATCAGACCTGAGAGATACGGCTGAATTCGTGAACATGTATACATCCCCTTTACACCACCTTGGGGTTGAATTCCAAAAAATCCTGAAAACACTTTCTAGGTATTTAAATGAAGAACCCGTACAAAAAAAATATTTCAATATTTGTAAAGACCTAATAGATATGACAAAAATCGTAAAAATATATGCATTTCATTTTCACTGATCATTTTTTTTGCCTCAATTCCGAACGTCAGTGGATATTAGAATTTTTTTTAATCAAAATTACTTTTCCAGTCGATTTACATATACGTACCGAATTTCAATTTTCTAGCATAAGCCGTTCTATAGTTAGGAAAAACACCCCACACCCCCGTACCATACTACCGCTATAAAAAATTATATTTTACCAACATGCTACTACTATAGCTCTATCTAAATACTAAGTTTCAGCTTTATGTCATTATAGGTTCTCGAGATATAAATATCGGAACTTTTTACTTTTCACCCTCCCCCACCCTTACACTCTACACCCTCATCCCTGAAAAAAAATTTCTGCTAGGGGTCTATTAGTCCTACTTTTGGTAAAAATTTTAAGCATCTATCTTACACTGTTCTTGAGATATGAGACCTGATTTTTTTTAAAAATTCTTATCCCCTCCACTTCCATGTTCCACCGCCCTCTTCAAATTTTTACTTTTAGCAAACTTTATTTGTAAACCTTTATACAGAAACATATTTCTCTAGAGCTATTGATTCGTGAGATATCGTAATCTAAGGTTTTTCACCCCCACCTCCACATTTCGGACGAATTATTTTTCCCCCCACTCCCACACCCCTTCACCCATATCAACAATATTTTTGCAAATGGGTCCACTATAGCTCTATATAAATTCCAGCTTCCTAACATAAGCGGTTGCTGAGATCTAGAAACCAAAATTTTTCGTCTAAAACGCTTCCCCCACCTCCCCAATCATATTAAAATAATAAAGTAAAAGCAATTCGATGTCTCTTTAGGTTTACCAGATATTAAGAAATGAAGGTAAGATACTTAACTTTTTTTACATCCTTTCGGAATGAATTTAAAAACAATTACTTAACTACGTCCTAAAACATGATAGAAGAAAGTTTTTTTTTGTAATTAAATTTTATTCTATTGAGATGTGATCACGAGAACAACAGAAACAAAACATTCGCTGCGCAGCCAACCGGTGCGCTTTTTATTCAATTTTTTGGTTTGTTTGGTATAGTGAGTCATATTCGTTTCGGGTTGATGTTATTTCTATCATACATAGGTACTTAAGGGTTATTCAATAGGGACATAACAATTTTGTATTTAAATAAAACACAGAATAATTGAGATAATTTCCATACCTTGCTCATTCATGAGCTTCACCATGATAAAAATGTAAAACTTGACTGACGTTTCGACATCGACAGACTAGCAAAAAAAGTTTAAGGGTGCGTTTGTATTAAAATACGAAATTGTTATGTACCTATTTATTTGTTTATTACATAATTAAAATTGCCTCAAGGTTCAGCGGGTATTTAGATAGTTAACCCCTTTTCACATACTTTGGTATTAAATACCGAAGAATACCACACGGACGAGCGTGTGGCTGACCACTTCACCTCCTAGTGTTCCGTTGGTCTAGTAATGAAGTAACTCTAGCATTACTTCAAGGCCTATGCCCAATTTAGGCTGTGGTGCCATTGATTATTATTATTATTATTATAATACCGAAATTACTTTAATTGCGATTAGATAAGTAGACCTGAAGTGAATTGGATAAGTAGACCTGGAGTGAAAATCGCGGAATTCGAATAAAAATTTTAAGCCCATTTTCACACCATTTTGGTTTAAACCCGATAACTACTGCTTATTAATTTTAGGGATTTGTATGTATAGAAGCCAATTCGATATCACAACGGATTAATCCTTTTGCACCACTTTAGGAGGACAATTTCAAAAAATCATGAGCTGTGCCTAGGTTAGGTTAGGTGGGTACCTATTGACAGAGATAGCTAACACATAGACCGCTAGATGGGATCGTTGTGATCCCACTGCACCACGGTACGCCGCCTACGGCTGATGGTTGTTTTTTGGCTAATTTTCAAGAACAAACTGAGCCCAATTGTATTGTTCTATCAAATATTTTTCCGTGTATCTTGGTGCGAAGGATAAGAGAGTTGGAAGGAATTGTGAAGAAGAAAGGGGATACCGAACTTAATCAGTATTAGGAATGGAAAGGAAGATCAGGAATCGGGCCGGGTATGGCAGTGTACTAGCAGGTGTTAATGATCATAATTTTTCAGTAATATTGGCTGTGATACGATCTACCAGAACAGTAAAGTTGCCTATAGCAAATCAACTACTGTCTGGCAGCTCTGATGGTATTTGTGAATCTGATAAGAATGTAAACAGAACTCATTTGCTCAGATTTAAATCCTTTACAAGTGACCCTATTAAACATTCCGCACTGTTTACGATTTATATTAATGTTCTGAAACCAATAGCAACTGAACAATTCATATAAATAAATTATGCATTGAGTGGGAATTGAACCCCGGTAGCAATGTTTTCAAGACCTAGTACAATACCATTGGACTACACCCGGCTGTGCCTACATTCTAAAGTTTTGTAGTTATGCTACTTTTTAGGTAGATATATCGGTATTAAGAAATTTTATGTAACCCGCCGATGTCAACACAATGTTTAAGTTGGTAGAGCCGGCTTTGTCTGAGACACCTTGAAGCACGTTCGGAATTACAGAATTTCACAAAACAGGAACAGTTTCGAACTAAATTAGGAATTCTTCACAAAGTTCGGTTTTACTCCCTCGAGTACAGTAGGTTTCTCAAATTACAGATAAGATAAGTAGAATAACTTTTCATCCTTATGGGTCAATGTCAGCCCCAAAGGTTTATCATGACTGCCGCCTAATCAACATGTAGTCACTCTTAAAGTTTCGATAAGACCCTACCTGGCCCCCTTTAGAGTGACAACAAAATCCTTAACATCTACAAGGTTCACTAGTACCTAGCCACCTACATACCTTAAGATAAAACCGAACTCACACATTTCACCAGGATTGACTAGTATCCTATCTGTTCCTTTTTTTCTTTTTGTTTATGTACACCTCGTTTAAGATTGCTATTAGAGCAGCATCCACTTATACATGTTCTTTGTAAATTCATTAGGTAAACCAACAGGCAATATTGAGTTTATCCTTACCTCGAAGCAATCTTAATCGACTAAAGGTTGACAAAATTAATTAACAGAACACGTATTTCTCCAATATTCTTGCAAATTTATTTTCTTCCATGACCTTTATTTCGAAGAAGATCCGTACAGTTGTCGTTCTTCCTAAATTGCAGGAATTCAGTCCTTTCACAAGGGCCGAAAGTAAATCCTACACTAAGGCCAAGGAAGTCTCATAAAATATTCACGTCAAGTTCTGCTCCGTATTGGGTATGTAAACAACCCGAGTGGAAATGTAAATAGGAGTTACAGATGATGGTGTACTTTGACAAGAGATAAAGCAATTAGCCTAATCGCACTATCAACCTTTAGATAATACATTTATCGCTAAATTTTGGCTAATTATGTCCCTAAAGAGTTGCCATCGAGTCGCTTCCTAACATATTGTATCTTAATGCGCGTCTTATCGATCCGCTAGTAGAACAAAGTCCATCTGGAAAATAGCAGCAGACTCCCCAGACTGAAAACTTATGAAATCCTCCCTGTGCGCACTAAAAATAATCAACGTAAGTAGGTGGGTCCTAGCAGCGACATCCTGTACACCACTCATTGCTTTGGTATATTAGGTCGTTCGAGCTCCTCCACCCCGCTTTATGCTTCTTAATCCTTGAGGATTTCAAACGAAATGTATCAACCGCAAAAAACACCCTTACCGCAGCTTCAGGTAACCTACCGACAACGCCTACGGACAACCTGTTCGCAGATACCGCACATACGTAAAAGGTTTACGTCGCCGAAATGACTTCCTCCTTGCAGAGGATTTATAGAGTGTCATTAAAAACAACCATTCCAGGCGTAAATTTCATTTTTGTTCCAATGTTAACTGTTTATAAAAGATTAAAGGTAAAAATTATAGCATGCGACGTAAATTATCCAGGAAATCAATAAAAAAAAAATCGACGCCGAGAGAGGGTGGATTCTTACATGAGGGTAAAGAATGTGCATGTGTGCAATGTTAAGGGTAGCACGCTACACGCTACTGAAGTAGGCACTGCAAACTTGCATTGTGCAGACGGCGCTTAAGTTGGGCTTTGCAGTAAAACCAGGGGCTGTAAAATGGCGAAATAATGAGCTCCAGTGTAAAGAACTTAAAATTAACGAGGATGCCTTGACGAGTTTTAAAGTTGTCGTCATTAAAAGGACATGAAAAAAAAAGTTTGATTGAAATATGTTCATCGAAGGAGAGGCATAAATCCTTGTTACGAGTTTGTAACCAGTCATTTTCATATTAATTTTCGTCGTCATATTTTCGTAGACTAATCGTATCTTAAAATTTTTTATAGCCAACATGGTGACATTTAAAATTCACAAACAGGCCATTTAACGCCCTGTCGTCCGATATATTTTCACGATATTTAACCCAAAATTAATTCAACCATATCTGAAAGTCTTTCAAGCGTAAAGTCACCCCTAAACATTGTTATGGAGCAGTGAGGGGATAAAGTTTGGTGAACTAGAAGAACCTGTTGGACACATAGACATGGAAATTAATGTCAAAAAATTCAAATTCAAATTCTTTATTTAATTCCGTAGTAATAACAATATGATTATGCTTATTATAAATTGTTTGGTGATCACGATAAATCCCTTGGATCCATGGAGTTTGAATAACATTATGTTTTGACACGTTTTTATGTCAAATTACCTAAGGAACGGTATCACGAGTAAAGTAAGGTAAACGGTGGACTACCCCAATCCAAAAATCGAATTGCATATCTATGAAAAAAAATTACCCATTCCAATGAGTGAATACGGACGCCTATACAATTCCGATACAGTACTGTAATTCAGTACAAATTGAATTCCTGTAATCGATTTGAGACGAGTTCAGTATTTTACTAGAAATTAATTCAATTCAATTCAATTGATGTTTACGGGAATGAGCTTTATTCAATTCTAAAAAACAAAGTGTATAAAATGTCTTTCTTTAGAGAAATTGTGTTACTCAAAAAATGTAGTTCAAATTAAATTTCGGTTTTTTAAATTTATTTATCTGATACACATGCAGTTAACTAAATTGCAAGAGATCACATTGCATTATTCTTAATTATGAAGCCAATAAAAAAAGAAGTCAAAAACAAATTTACGTGAAGTTCAAATGGATTGTTTAGTGTTTGGTTCAAGTGCATTACAGTTCAAAATAAATTTACTTCTAGTTAAAATGTCTTGCCAAGTGATATTGGAAATATTAGATGCCTCCATGAGAGAGCAAAGGTAAGCAAATAAAAAAAACCTAATAGAAAATTGAACTCATTCTATTTCTTGTTTTAAAAGTATTTGTGCGCGCATCGTACAAATTCCTTTCTAGTACTGGAACAGTACTAAAAATTTAACTTAGAAAATAAAAAAACCATTATACTTTATTGTGCCTTAATAATAAAATGTTGTGATCGACCTGATACTATTAAAAAAAAAAATACTGTCTCAAATTTCGTGTTTTCACGTTCCAAACTATTAAACCCTAGAAATTAAAAGCTAAAAGTCCGTCTGTCCACTGTCCGAAAATACAAACTGAAAGCTAGCAGCTTCTACACCCTTAGAACTATTAAGTTCAAAATTGTTAGAATTGGTGTCTACATTTGGATGGGGGATGGAGAGTGCAGGAGAGAGCTGAGGGAAGCGTTTTACATGAAAAGTGTTGAATCTTTTATCTCAGAAACTTTTTAATTTGCTGGAAAGTATAAACTTGGGATTTACATAGAGCTATCCATTTGCAAAAAAAAGGAATAGTTGTTTCAAAATTTTTGATAAAAGCAGGTATGGAGGTGTGGGATATTTTTTTTATCGCAAGAATGGCTTATGAAAAAAGATGAACTTAGTATGTATATAAGCATTTTTCGCTATTCAAACTCCAAGGGATGAGTAACTTTTCCGACAAATCTTCAAAGTCCAATGAGATGTCGAATTCGCCAGGATAACTTTAAATATTTACAAGAGAATTGGAATTCGTCTAGTACCTACTGGTACAGAACTGAAATTTATAATTGCGCGTTAGCGATAAATTTTGGAAGTCGGAACTCTTTTCAGACCCTTTTAAGATTCGGAATCTATGTATAGTTCTGATTGCCGGTACTGATTTCCTGAACTCGATCTGACAGCTATCAGATCTTTAAATTCTAGCTAAGTTCCGTTTTGCAGTACTGCAGTTCACTACCTTTTAATGGTGTACGGCTGGAGACGGCGGGATGCTTATTACAAGCCTGAAGTCTAACTTGAGCTTGGCAATTCAGACTTCAGATTGGCATATTATTTCTAATCGTTAAAGGGAAAACTTTTTATCAAACGAAATGACTTCCATTGAATTTCACAATCCGGATTGAAATTGGGAAGTAATTTCTTCGAATCTCATTCAAGCATAATATTATTCGAAACGAAATTCTTGTTTTTTTTTAATATCCTGGAAACCCGTCGGGCATTTTCTGCTTTCAGCTTTCATGATTTTTTTTTTATCCGTATATCAAAGAAATGTTTTTAGTATACTAACACGACATGCCTTTTCATTTTTTAGGTCAAGTGAAGTTCAGCATATTCAAGGTATGCAAAAATACACCTGTGATGTTTTGTGGTACAGACATTTTAAGGATATTCGTGAAAAGACTCGCTGACTTGTTGGAAATTGCAATCAAAGACATTGTCTAAAATCGCTTTGTGTCGTGAATTAACTTCATAACTACTCTATTAATTGTGTCGCGATAGAATTTAGAAGTTGTTCAAAACTGTTTAATACATTCTGAATGCCACTACAATACTTCAGTTCAGTGTTAATTAAGTCAATACATCACATGAAATTAATTAACTTTTCGAGAGACTGGAGTGAAATAACAGTAGAGGTTTCCCGGCGGGAATTGAGCAAACTTGACAAACACAAACAATTAAAATAGCTCCCACGTACCAGAATAAACTAATAATAAACTACAAACATTGTTCCAAACCACAAGAAGAAGAAATAATTGACAGTAATTATGAATTTCTATAAATAATTGATTTATTTGTTATTAATTTAGAATTAAATTCTATAGAACAAAACATGAAACAAATTAAAAACTTTCAAAAGCAAAATTTTCGGGGGAAGCCTAGTAGCCTACTAACACTGATAGTGCCTTTACTGTCTTTTACATGATTAACCAATTAATTTATTATTTCAATAATACAGTGAAAAAATATTTGCCACCCTCAAAATTTTTTTTTTACATTTCATGTCTAGTAGACACGAAAAAAGCAAAAAATAATATCAGTCCGTCTGTCCGCCGTACGTCGACCGCTGTACGCAAAATCGTTTGAAGGTTCGTAGCTCCTAAACCCTTTAAGCTATTAAATTGAAATTTTTTTTTATGAATAGACTAGTTAGTAGGGTAGGCCCCTTGAAGTGACCATATTTTGTAGGTAGGGGTGTGAAGGGCGAAGTGGGAGATGCGTTTTAGACGAAAAATTTTGGTTTCTAGATCTCAGCAACCGCTTATGCTAGGAAGCTGGCATTTATATAGAGCTATAGTGGACCCATTTGCAAAAATATTGTTGATATGGGTGAAGGGGTGTGGGAGTGGGGGGAAAAATAATGCGTCCGAAATGTTCCAAAGGCGAGTTCGACACATTCTAAAATCCATATCTCCTAAACGGTTAATGTCACGAAATTAAAACTTAACAATCATCTGTAGGTATACTAGGAGAATAGATCGGAAACAAATTTTTGAGTGGGAGCAGTAGCGTACGGAGGTGGGGGGGCGAAAAACTTAAGATTACGATATTACGATATACACTAGAAATATACACTAGAAAAATAAAATTAAGATTCGATTTGTATATAAAGGTTGATAAATCGCCGTGTCGGAAGAACAGTGACGCAACTGCAATTTTGTTAGGAGGGCCAAAAAACTATTTTATATTTTTGCTATTCTTGCATAAAATCGTTCCCCGTTGTTTTAAAAGAACGTGCTCTGGATCGAAGCTGCCTATAGTGGCTGTTAATAAGCGTGTGGGCAATTGTCAAAAATGACTTTATTTCTCCGAAAAAAATGAGAATTTTTTGCAGTTGAGTCACTGTTCTTCCGACACGGCGAAATGAAGTTTGCTGACAGTAACATTTTTTAAGGGGACGGTGGAGCATGAAAGTGGAGGGGATAAGAATTTTTCTAAAATATCAGGGTGAGAGTGGGGGAGGGTGAAACGGAAAAGATTCCGATCTTTATATCTCGAGAACCTATAATGATAAAAATCTGAAACTTGGTATTTAAGTAGAGCTATAGTAGTAGCATCTTGGAAAAATATAATTTTTTATAGGGATAGTATGATACGGGGCTGTGGGGTGTTTTTCCTATCTATAAAACAGCTCATGGTACAAAGTTGAAACTCGTATGTATATGTAAATTAGCTAGAAAAGTAATTTAGATAAAAAAAATTTTAAAAAACCATTGGCGTTTGGAAGGGGGCCAAAAAATTGTTCAGTGAAAATCGAATGCATATAATTTTCACGATTTTCGTCATATCTATTAGGTCTTCCTAAATATTCAATTCATTTTTATTCTACGGATTCTTCATATAAATACCTAGAAAGTGTTTCAAGGATTTTTTGAAAATCTATCCCTAAGAGGGTGTAAAGGGGTTGTATACTTTTTCACGAAGCCTGCTATATCCCCCAGGCCTAATTAGATTTCGACTAACTTTTCACTTTCACGGGCTTGCATAATAATCGCCTAAAACTTGTTCTTAAGTTTTTTCCCTTTTCAGCCCCTAAGAGGGTTGAAAACGTTTTCACGAATTCCGTCATTTCTCTTAGAAGTGATAATAAATTGAATTGTTTTTGCTTTCTCGTTCTGTCTTCATATTTATTTATTAACTCCTTTCAGGATTTTTGGATATTCAAACCCCAAGTGGGTGTAAGGAGGTTGTATATGTTTTTACAGATTCCTACATATTGCTCAGATCTGATGATATATCGAATTCATTTTTACTTCCTAAGGTTTCCTCTATAAGCGCCGAAAAGTCAATTTCAGTATTTTTAGATATTCAATTCTAAGGGGTGTAAGGGGGTTGCATGCTTTTCAAAGCTTCGACATATTTCTTAGGTTTGATGAGATATTAGATCGCTTTTCACTTCCACAGACTTTTTATATAATCGCCTACAAACCCATTTCTCAATTTTTGGATATTCAAACCCCAAGGCTTTGCATATGTTTTCACAATTTTTGCCATCCCTTAGTTCTGATGAGATATAAAATTGGTTATCAAATGTCGTATTTGATGTAATGACCTAAAAACCAATTTCACTATTTTTCGAATTTCAAGAACCAAGAGGGTGTAAAGGGTATGCTTACGTTTTCACAAATTTTTCAAAATCCCTCGTGTCTCATGAGATATCAAGTTGCTTCTTATGAAATCGTCTTAAAACCGGTTTCACAATTTTTTCGAAATGCAAACCCCAAGTGGAAGTAATGGCTTTGTATACGTTTTAACAATTCCTCATATCTCTTAAGGCCCGGTATTTCAATATAAAGTTAACTCGAGTGGTTTTGATTAACTCATAGTTAAAATAATTTTCCGTATTTCAATATCAGATAACCTACAAAGTGCATGAGTTAACTTCTGCTTATATTTTGCTGACAGTTGTCAGTTGATAACCTAAAAAATTTGAAGTAATTTCTAAATTGACTGTAATTGTTTCTGTTTATTGAATTTATTTATTATGTATAAACTGTTAAGTACACTTACTTATTTAAACTGTTAAGTATACTCACTTACTTACAATTTACAAACTTTAAACCAAACGTTTTTGGAAATACGCTTAACAAGTTAACTGTCAGTTAACTGTGAGCTAACTTTTTGGTATTAGTTACGAAACTTACAAGTTATCTTCACATTGAAATACCGGGCCTAAGTCTGATAAGGCAACAAATTCGTTTTTACTTCTATGGGCTTATACCGAAATTAGAATTATCGAAATTTGAATTGTCTACAAGGCCTTTTTCAATGTCTATTTTAAATTACAATCTCCATTTTAAATATTTTTATTTTAAGAACAAAATTAACTTTCCAAGAAACGTCATAATCTCGAAACAACTGATGATGTACTCCGACTTTGACCGCTCCCGAACTTTGGCCCGAAAAATAATAAAGTTTTGCCCAGACTGTTGGCAGATTTTACTTTATTATTTTTTAATAATAAAGTATTGTGATCGACCTGAAATTTCAAAAAAGTTTGCTACCCTGAAATTTTGTATTTACACGTTTTTTTTTATTTATTCCGCTCGGGTTACGATTTATTCCTTGCTGAGTTCTCAACAATTTTGGATAATCCTTCGCAACTGTACCGTCATCTACAGAAGATTAAATTCGTACAGCATACACATTTCGAGCGTAGGAAGGAGTTCTCCAGTCGAAGGAAGGAATTTCTACTTTTAAATGAGACCACTGAAAACCGTGTTCTGTAAATAATTAACTTTTTCTAGTTGCAAAGTAGAAATTTATTTTACCTTTTTATTAATTTTCTACCTGTACCAAGAGCACAGCATGCTTACATAATTTGTGAAAGGATTTTGAAATGAACCCTTTTCGAGAACAAATAACAATAACCACTTTAAAAGGTTTTCATTTAATTGCTTTATTTCAACACACGTTTACCGAAAGGTTTAGATTTAAGAGGAACGTGCTCGGTTCAAAATCCATATACTTCCACTTCCAACAACAATTTCAATTTTTGCATATTTTGCCAGTACGAGTATTTTGTATTCAAGAAATGAATAATTACCCATCGCTGTATGGGGGGGGGGTTATGTAGAAATGGAATAAATATTGTAAAAAAGACATTGGCAGTCTTTGGAGGTCTTTGGAATTGGTTTGCGTAAGACACAACTTTCAACATTCATCAGTGGTTCTTTAAAGAAATATTAAGTAATGCAGTAAATCATTCTGAGTCCTGAATTTCCCAACTACAATAGATTTTCTTTAGTTTTTATAATATCTTTTTGTTGCGCGTTTTGTTGCAAAACTGCATCAGTAAAACAATTCTGTTTTTCAGTTCGGAATGACTACTGAGAATCAGAATCTTGGCAACAGTGGAATATTTAGTCCTGTAAATTCTGAACTGCCACATGAAATTTTCTATCCATTTTTACATTAATAGAGTGAATGTGCATTCATAGCTCGTTTTGTTTGGTAATATTATTCTTTTCATAAAGTATATTAAAACAGTGCTCTGATTACACTAAATCAATCTTTTAATACAAGCTTTCAAAATTTTTAACATAAAATCTAACTTTCAAAAATTTTAAATTACGAATTAATCTTTCTTTTTCTTAAAAAGCACCGCGAAATTTGTTAAGGATATGTCGAAATTTTCACGTTTCAGTGAGGCTATACACATTCCAATTTTAAGACCTTGGTATCTAAATTATTTACGCCTTCCAAGATTAACAAAACATTGCATTAAAAATATCATTTTTCTGAAAGAATAACCTCTTGAACTAAACAATATTTTAATAATACCCCAGAAAAACTAATATATTCTTTAACTTTTGTAATTACAATATTCACACCAGAAGTAGTACTTTATTCAGTGATCAAATTTGTACAAATTTCTACATTTTCTTGAATACTTCAATTTAGCCAATGCTGACAACTATTACGTATTAGAATTTAATTAGAGTAATTCAGTATAAAATGCATTAAATTTTGGTATTATTAAAAACTTTTTACGACCGCATCTGGGAGTTAACTACACTCATTAGGCTTGTAAAATCATAAAATCAGTATTGTATCAGTACTGCACTAGTACTGTAGGCTTAAATTAACATATTACGATATGTATATAGCTGTAGATTAATTAACCAGTATGGAAAAACGTATAAAATATGTAATACAAATTTCACCAGTACTGAACAGATATCGACTATAGTTATTGACTAAGAAAAGACAACGTACTTCACTTAGAGCACTCGATGTCTCAAATTTAAATTTAGGCAAATTTAATTAGTATTGGAATTGTCCGCCGGAGATCTGCTTATATCGGTACTAGGAGGGGGAAAAAAGTTCCTCTAGAATACCGGATGATACCGATACACTATACGTGAAGAGATATGTTGAAATTCGTGAAATGTATACAATTTCGTTACTTCCAGAAAATATCAAAAAATCTTGAAACCCAATTAGTTCCCTTGGTGGAATCCATTAAACCTTAAATAATTATTGAGATATGAGACTCGGTTTTCTTAAAAGAAATTCTTTGGCATTTGAAATTTTTTTCGCTGTACTTATACAAATTTTGATGACGCTGAAGAGAGCAAAATGAAAGAAATACGTCCTACCATGAACTTTATCAGTTAACTCCTTAGTAGCTCCGTCATATCATATTCGCCTCGGGACGAAGTCTACATATGTATCTCGTGAAATTCTCTACCAGTTTCTCTTTTTCGCAACATTGCCGTCTTCTTCGCTCCTCGTTACCAATACACGACAGTTGACCACTAATTTACCCCGTATGTGTTCCCGATAATTAACTTCTAAACTACCCAGAATAGTGCCAGTGAGCGATATCCAATATTTAACTGATAAAATATCAACACTCATTCATATAGGAAAATTAGCAACACATTTTGGAAGCCGAATGGCGTATGACGGCAGATTATACTTTGGGTAATATTTTTGATTGCGACTCTGCTATGAAGGTACGTCTGATTTCTGCGGTAACTCATAATTTTGTCTAGTGTTATGTACACCAGTACCCAGGGCCACCCTAAGCACAGGGCTAAATGGGCTGTAGCCCCCGGGGCGCAAGCCTCTTGAGGGCGGAAATTTTTATTGATGTTATATTATGTATTTTATTATTTTAATAATAAAATATTTTTTAGTTATTTCTTATTTTTATTCATGACAGAAATAACCAATTAACCTGTTCTAATTGAAATAGGCGCGACTAACCAACCTATTACACGGTCCCTTAATATTTATAGCCTAGTATTCAGATCGAGTGAAATTTCGTTTTCCATATAAAAAAACCGAGCGAAATGCTAGTGAACAATTTTTTCGTTTTCATTTCGCTAGCTAGTATCCAGTTCAAGAGAAATTTCCTTTGTTTGGAGTTTATCAAACAGATGGCGCTGATTAAAGATTACGCAGCGACGCTCATTTCGCATCGTAGTTTCGCGGTGAAATTGTGATGTTTTGTCTCGTTTTGAAGTGCAAATGACAATGGAAAATATTATTACATGCATTAGGAAATCCTTTATAGATTTTTTTATTTTGATGGACGTTCAGTGTTGTTTTCCAATGACAAATTAACTATACTGTCGTTCGAAATCCTTTTTCTCCATTCACTCTCGATAACGTTACCTTCTTCATCCAATTCATTAGCATAATTCGGTAGGATATACTCGATGTCATTTTCCGACATCAAAAACTTATGGAGAAAACAGCACGCAGCAACAATTGTGTCCTGTCTGGTCCACAAAACATTGTCCTTTTCACGTATTGCCATTTGGAACACATTATACCGAAAGCAAATATTGATTATTTCTTATTTAAAATAAATTGATTTTGAATTTTAAATAAATTGTTTTTTTTTGTGTTTTGTCAGTTTGATTTTTAACAGTTATCACACGACATGTTTCGGTAACGTTCACGAACTAATTTCACAGTGGAATGAGCACAGTGAGAGGTAAGCGAAATTTCACTCGATATGGATACTAGGCTTATACCGTAATTTAATTTCATTTTGTTTTCATTAAAATAATACACAAAGTGATCATTAAACTGATAACGTGTGGCATATACCAATTGAATGACATTAAACCAAGTCGTCTAAGAAAGTCCATTCATAAAAAATCGCAACAATCAAGGACGGACACGATTACGCTGTGTTGGTGTGATTTCATTTCTCATATCAAATAATTTTTTTTTAAATTTTTAATTGAAAGTATGACATCTCAGGAATAATATCTGAAAATTTCAAGACGATCGGATTAAAACTCGCAAAGATACCGGTTGTTTCATAGTCGTCGTAAAAGTCTAGTTCGAATACTTTACATATTTACACCGAAAACTTTAATACCGTTTATCTCAAAACTAGGTTTTTGAAGTCCGTGCGTGATATAACTCAAAAAGTGCGGCATCGATCTTCATGAAATTTTACACGCATCTTTGATATGAATAATACTCGCGGATGAACGATTGTTTTTTTAATTTTTTTATTTTTATCCTTTTTTACAAGCAATAATAGACTGATTTTTTAAGTGAAAATCGTTCTCTTTGGTTCAAAACAATGCCAAAAAATTAAAATTTCATATTTTTCAAAATAATTTCGTTCATCCGCGAAAGACAATAATATATTAACTAAATACTTTCGATTTTTTTATTTCAAATAATCCTGTGATGACGTACGTTACGCATCACAAGTCAACTTTTTTACCAAGCGTCGGCGAACCACAGAGCTACCATGGGATTAATTATGAATATTTTTTAAAGAAAAAATTTTGAAATGTTCTTCAAACTTTACTTTTTTATGTGCAAAAACTTTAAATTAATTATATCCATTCAGAATTAAAAAAAAAAATTCAAAAACCTGTTTTTTCGACCTTCTGACTGTACTTAACACCTTACTCAATTTACAATAGAAAAAGCTAGGAAAATAAATACTCGTACATAAGTTACTTTTGTTTTTTGTTTACTATAAAGTTTGTTTTTATTCATATCGTTTTTTTTAAATTTTGTATGAATTTTATGTTTTTGTTTATTGTAATTAATGGTAATAAATAGACTTTTTCTGTCCTGCAATTTGCCACTTCCACTAGCCATTAAAATTGTATTTTCTTATGATGAGAGGCGCATTATTTTTAGTAGCCCACGGGCGCCGAATATCTTAGGACGGCCCTAAGATACCCTACTACAAACACTGCCTATTCGCTTCGCATTTTTAATATTTTTCTCCCCATGTAGGTATGTTAAAAATGTGCGAACTGTATTAAAGGGTGAAACTAGCCACGCTACTGGATACACCCCACAAAAACACCAACCTAAATGAATATCTTTTTGAAGTAATCTCCACGTGAACTGTCTTGGCGATAGCCTAAAAACCTATCCCCGGAAAAATAACTACGTAAGTTTAGATTTTGGATACTTTGAAGACAAAACTAGGATGGGATGAAGAGACAATGGATGTGTCCGAAATTCGATCGGAGAAGTCCGATTTACTTTCAGCAGAAGTATTTTGGGACACATCTTCGCACAGGGATCAAAGTATACCACGTTGGTGAAAGATGTAAGTTTATTTTTCACCATTCCTCGAAAACCCCTTAGGTAGGTAGGTAGGTACGCGTGGCTGCCCGTGAGAACACGGACACACTTAGACCTAAAAGGTCCGTTGTGTTACCACAGGATCATCAAATCCGGTCCTACTCGTCGAACCATTTAGAGCTTGCAATGAAGCGTTGGATTCTCGCGACCTCCATTGAGGCAAGGTCACCAAGACAGTTGAAGAAGTAAGCTCCAAGATGAGCTTTCCTTCTGGCTGAAAGAGCTGGACAGGTACAGAGAAGGTGAAGGACTGTCTCCTCCTCCTCCTCATCCAGGCAGCTTCTACAGAAGTCGTTTGAGAAGAGACCGAGTCTTTTAGCATGTCGACCTATAAGACAGTGTCCGGTCAGCACACCGACTGTGGTGCTGATATTCGCCCTTTTGAGCAAAGTCAGCCTTTTAGAGCGTTTTAGATCCAGCTCCAGCCAGATCTGTCTCGCAGTGTGACATGTAACACCGTTTGCCCATCTTGAGTTGGTTTTCTCAATTGAGTCCAATCCCAGTAGCAGTTTACATGTAGAGAGAGGCACACCCAGATTCCGGTGTTCCGGCATAATCTGAAGAATAGTACCGCGTCGAGCGAGTTCGTCAGCCATGCAGTTCCCTGGAATATCCCTGTGTCCTGGCACCCAGCACAGGAGAATATTGAACTGTTCAGCCATCTCCTTAAGAGATGATCGACATTCTGCGGCGACCTTTGATGTTGTCGAGGCCGATTCTAAGGATTTTATTGCCGCTTGGCTGTCTGTGAAAATGCTAATATCCATAGTAGATATTACATTACACCTCAGCCAGGACAAGGCCTCCTTGATCGCCATAAGCTCCGCCTGAAAGACACTACAGTGGTCCGGAAGGCGGAAGGAGCTGCTAATGTTAAGCATATCAGAGAAAACACCTCCACCTACCCCGCCTTCAGTTTTGGAGCCGTCCGTATATATGTGGGCGGACTCTTCCATCCGTACCGAATCCCTTTCCCATTCTAGACGGGTTGGGATGGCTGTTAGAAAATTTTTCTCAAAATCATAACTGGGAGGGGTGTAGTCGGTGTTTTCAGCAATGTTATTGAAGTGATTCAAGATTGTTGAGTGACCTGCATATATGCCAGTCCACTGTGTAGAGGCCCTAAGTCGAATGGCTGCATTGGCTGCCATTTGCTTGCCAAAAATGTCTAGGGGTGGCAGACTGAATAGCATGTCTAGTGCTGCAGAGGGAGTTATTCTCAGAGCTCCACTGAGAACAACTCCCTCTGCAGCACTAGACATGCTAACCCCTTAACAAATTAGTAAAATTGAAAGAACGAATCTCTATTGACCTTAGAGAGTTAACCTATCTAATCATCAAATAATATCATAAAAAATTGTTTTTAAGTCTGGTATATTATAAATAGGAACAATAACTTAATAACAAACCTGTGGTTTGCTATTAAATTGCAAATACGACGTCTATTTATCATAACGACAGTCCGCTTCGCTATTGACTGCGCATTTTATACCTCATCTTGTGCCGAAACCTCGTTAGCCCTCGACTTGATCCCCAAGGAGCACCCGAAAATATTCCCAAAATAGCATTATTCCAATTAGGGGCATGGATCTCACAATATACGAATTTAATGCTTCACGTTCATTTTTGCCATCTTTCCATTTACGAATTGAAAGCTTCACTTTATTCCTGTCATTTACTTTTATTATACACCAACGATTTTAGTCGGGACTGAAAACATCGCATAAGACCCATTTGTTGAAAAAGCTTTGATTTTTCCGACAAAAAAAAAACAACAATTTTTGAGAGAATTTTCTTTTCAGAACAGACTTAACATGAATT
Source organism: Beris morrisii (assembly GCA_951812415.1). Classification (NCBI taxonomy): domain Eukaryota; kingdom Metazoa; phylum Arthropoda; class Insecta; order Diptera; family Stratiomyidae; genus Beris; species Beris morrisii. The sequence goes on along the minus strand of OX638312.1, from coordinate 111,173,000 downwards.
CGAATTGCCGGCTCAATGGCATTCTTCTGTACTTCGTATTGATTGGCAAGTTTGGGAAAAATATCTTATTCTCGGAATATAGAGGAAAATCCACCAATTTTCAGGAAAAAAAAGCCATACGTGGGTGCCGCATTCCTTTGTGTAAGATAAAATATTGATGGATAGTCAGAGTTTTTCTTTGAAGTGTGGGTTCCAAAGGTTCGTTTACATTGGCAAATTTAGTAATAGTGTAATGGTTGTGAGATAGTTGGCTGCAGAACCCGCCAAGAGTGCTATATGAAATCGCCCAAAACCCGCACGAAGACTTGTAGCTATAGCTTGTGAAAAAAAAAATAAAAATCTCCCAACAGTCTGGGCGCAACTTTATTTCTTTATGGGTAGAAGTCCGCAACGTGTTTAATGCTGAGATGCGTTGTAGGTTACTATGCGACTGACAACCTAAAAAATAATGTTTCACATTGCCTCGTAGCTATTCCTTAGAATGTCAGTCCTACACCGCATCTCAGCATTAAATACGTTTCGGAATCCTATCAATAAAATGATAAAGAAGCGTCCAGACTGTTGGCAGACTTTTTTTTATTTATTTATGTATTTTTTTTATCAATAGAATATTCCATAGAAGTAAAATCGAATTCGATCATATTAAACCGAAGAGATTTTTGGAATCAGTGAAAACTTGAACAGGGGGTTTAATAGGGAAAAATACTTAAATCGGTTTTCCCCGACTATGTTTAAGGCTTATAGAGGTAAAAGTGAATTCCAAATCCTAACATACCTAAGAAATATATCAGAATTCGTGAATATGTACTCAACCACTTTACACCCCCTTAAGGGTTGGATATCGAAAAATTTCTAGGCGCTTATATAAATAGCCCGCAGAAGTAAAATTGCTTTGATAGCTCGACATGTCTAAAAGTTTTAACGAAGTTTGTGAAAATGTGAATTCACGGACATTTTTTTTAATCAACCTCTGAACGCCAATAAAAATCAAAACTTTTTTTTACTTTAATTACTCTAATATCACATCTACATATACGTACTAAGTTTCAACTTTCTAGCATTAGCCGTTTCTGAGATATATAAAACCACCCCTCACCGCTGTACCTTGCTACCACAATGAAAAATTTTAGGAAGACTCTATAGTGGCTCTGTATAATCCTAAATTTTTACCTTTCTATTCAAAACGATTTTCGAGAAATAAAAATCAGAATTTTTTTCATTTCTACCCCCTTTCACAGTCACGCCCTACACCCCCACCCCTAAGTTTTTTTCCCCTACTAGAGGTCTACCGACCGCAACTCCCGTAAAATTTTCAAGATCATATCTGATACGGATTTCGAAATATAAAAATTACATTTTTTGAGAAATTGCTGTCCCTCCACTTTCGTGCTCCACTTCCCCCCTCAAAAAGTTTACATTCAGTAGACTGCTCTTATGATCCCATATACAGAAACTAAATTCCTTATTGGAAGATATTGTAATCCAAAGTTTTTTTTTTTTGCGTTTTTGGTGCTTACTAGTCCTAAAACGTGTAAATACAACATTTCAGGGTAGCAAGTTTTTTTGAAATTTCAGGTCGATCACAATACTTTATTATTAAAAAATAATAAAGTAAAATGCACTTTCGCGTAGAACTGATCGTCGTTTCACGCTCACAGTAGAATAACTTAAACCCCAGCTCTACGGCGCTTATATACTGCATATGTTGAGTCGAGATTTTTCCAGCATATTAGGTTGTTTGTGTGGAACGCGCAAGAAGTAACTATTTAATGCAAGAAGTATTTAGAGCTCTCTACGATATTGCAAGGTTGCTGTTTTTCTCTGGAAACTTTAATGTCAATAACTAGAGTCTATGTTTAGAAACTAACTAAGAAAATATAATATATTATTATATATTTTATTATATAACGGATGTTTGTGTTAGTTAATTTACAGTAACTCTATCAATAATAAGTGAGTTGTTCAGGTTGCCAGAGCACACATGAACCAATAAAAACGTTGTATTTGAGCCGGTAACACTAGCAGATTTAACCCAAGAGACGACTGAAATTCAGTTTTCCTATTTTTCCATTTTTATTTCTTCCTAAAATCGACTCTGTTGTAAACTAGCAAAATAACACAATTGGGGTTGGCCGAATAGCCCAAAAAGCAATAAGTCGATAGCTTTTTGAAATTTGTACCCACGAATTGAACATTTAAATAGCCCAAATAGCGGGAAATAGCCCAATCTGGCACCCTTCATAATTGTATACTTCAAGTAACTCTACTAATTTTAATTCAGCAACTGTTCAGATTATCCTGTTTCGCTTTTCGCACTCGAGTATAGTTCCCCTCTACCAATCAAACACAGTTAAAATTGTTTACAACATTAAATGTTGGTAACTAATTACCAACACAGAATATTGTAAATTTACATGTCTCAAAACCACTTACATTTCCACTGTAAAATTAAATTTTGGAAATGTAACAAATAAATACATGTCTCTATAAAATCGCATGCCTAATAGTAAACATAAATCACATGACATATGTAATTTTACAATTTGGAGGGTGAAATTACCTTCTTGAAAGTTTGATATACCACTTAAAGGGTAAATTCTATAAATAGACACATGGACAACTACATTACTATTTTTAAATTAATTTATATTATACTTTTTGTAAATCGAAAGTTATCGAAGTAAAATATAAAATTAAAATTTGGCGGAACGAGAAATTCCACGAACTACGCACAAATTTAATCTTTATCGTGACCGTAATATGGTTTTTAATATATAGTTTTTTTAGAAGAATTAAATCTATTAAACTGTTAATAATATTACATATCTAAAAGCGCAATATGGTAATAAACTTATTTGTAATAAATAAAAGTGGTAAATTATTGTAAAAAAAACTAGAACGGGGTTTTATATACAAAAAAATTATTTTATTTATCAAAAATATAAAAAAAAACAATAAAATTATAAAAATAAACGTTTTCATTATTAATAAGATGATGTAGCATTTAAACCAAAACAGGCAGTTATAACCTACTAATTATAAAAAAAAACTAATCGCGATGTTTACTTAGCAATGTCCGCACAAGAAATGATAAATCGACGAACGATTCCATCGGCTCCATTTATTTACAGCATGCCGATAAGTAAATTTCAATTGACAAGTATTGACAGCAATTCCGGCTCTTAATTTTATTCTTTACATGGAATCATTTTATTTATTCATGTTTTGACATGCAGTTTTCCATACGATTTATTGTAATTTTTATCTCTTTGTAATTTTACACAGTATTCCATGTAAAAAAAACTTAATTACATAATGGTAATAGCGTTTATGCATTAATTGGGTAATTTTACCTATGATATGGGGATAATTTTATTACATTAAATGTTGTAAAATTACAAAAAATGTTTAATGTGACCCGCTTAACATTGCAAAAGTAACCGTAGAGCGCCACTAGAAAAGAGCAAAGAAGTGATTGGAATATAGGGTAACTAGAGTGCACTATTTCACATGTGATATCTTCGCTATTCTGCCTCGACTTTTTCACTATCAATATCTTTGCATTAGGCTAGTAATAGGATCTACCTACTATGTAAATGAATCTTAAATAATATATTTCTCAAAATGGTTCTGTTGTTTTCATTTCGCAAATACATACGTTTAATATCCCGAAGGCAATTATCGAATAACATTTCAATTTTCACCATTTCTGAAAATTGTTGTTCTGCTCGAAATTCAATTAGGTTTTTCAATGAAATGTTTATTTAACTGATATGAATTTCGCAGAATCATGAATATTCCTACTTGCTCCAATTTTTATGTAAAAATATCTCGAAGCATGAATCGGAATACAGAAGGGCAATAAAAAGTAAGTGGTTGTATTAATTCTTACACAAAACATTTCATGATACGAAATTTAAATTAAAAAAATTGGAATTTTACAATTTTTCGGAATTTGGAAGAAAATAAAATTATTATTTCATAAATTATTAATAAAGGGTGTTTTTTTAGGGGCGGAGAACTTTAAATTGGCAACACTGTTTTCTGTGACAGCCGATTTGACAGTTCCAGGTTGTTTTGGGGTTAGTTTGGTTTGGCCATTCATCATGACAAGACTCACGCTGGAGGAACGTTTCGAAATTATTCAAATTTATTTTGAAAACCATGGTTCAATTCGAGGAACTCATCGGCCATTACGTGCATTTTATGGTGCTCATAATCGTCCATCAGAGCGATTAATTCGAGAAAGTATGGGTCGTTTTCGCTATACGTTTACTCTAAACGATAAAACGCATCCCGTAAGACGTCGTACAGTGCGCACACAACAAGCGATTGATGGTGTGCAGCGTAGTGTTGATGATGATCCAAATGTGTCAATTCGTCATCGTGCTCAACAATAAAAATTGTGTCCATCCACTTTATGAAAAATTTTGCGTAAAGATCTTGGTTTACGTGCTTGCAAGCAGTGGCGGAGCTAATGGTTTTGGCGCCCGGCGCACTTTCTACGTTTTGGTGTCCCAAATTTTATATTTTGTTTTCGAAAAATGAAGGATAGTTTTCAAGATTTAGCATGATATAAATAGAGAAGGTGGTAAAGTGACCCCCGCTCTTATTTCGGCCCCTTAATTATTTCTAATGATTCATAATACCATTTATGGTTTGTGTTACATATCAGAAAGCCCACCTCTAAAGGCACCATAGAACAAAATCGAAGTACATTGCTTATTCATACGAAGGATCGCCTTGCTTTCGCAAGATTTACAAAATTTTTTCCATCAACTTCTGTGATTGTCTTTATAGCTGCATCTTATAAGAATCAACGGAAGAATATCAAAACATCTCAAGGAGCGAAACGCCGCGGCCAAGACTGAGGATGTGATACAGTATCATGAACACCTCAACCTGGATAAAAGTACTGAAAGTGGTGAAAATGAGGCTTCTTCGACTAAATACAATTCGAACAGGGACGTCATTTCAGTTTTACCCAGGGGGCAAGATTTTTTACCCTTGCTATAAATGAATGCATGTGCGTCGATATTAAGGCCGCGGTCCGAATTACGCTCATGATGCTTACATCACTAACAGTACTTACAATTGGTCTGAATTGTTGGTACGCTTATGTCGCTTTCAATTCGAACCGATCGTGTGCACACAGTGTACTCACAGTACCTATCCTCGAAACCGTGAGCAGTTTAAGCGCCAGAAAACTACCCCTCCATGCAAATTGTATTTTTAAGCTCCAGTTAAAATAGGCTTTCTTGAAAAAATCAAAAAGTCACGGTTACCTTCAATTCTTAAATTTCACCCCCCCCCCCCAATGACGTCCCTGAATTCGACATCTGATATTGAATTTGTGAAGGACCCTTTCTAGTGACCAAAGAAGTGAAATGTGCATTAAATTGTGAATTTTTGAAGCACAATGAATCTCCTGAAGCAGAAGACGATATGCTATATTACCAATACAATTTCAGTGACAGCCGTATGCAAGAATTTATGAATTTAAATAATTTTTTAGAAACTGTCAACTGTTTCTCCATTCTGCAGTGATCTAATGTAAAATGTATTGTTAAATTTTCTACCATTTGTAAGGGGATATTTAAAATCACTAATTTGATGCGCTCCCTTTTCTACTATTCGTTCTATGAGTCGATCATTCAGAACTGGCCACAGCCCAGGATCTTCAAAATTATTGTTAGAATTAAGGACCTCAAAAGGCTGTTGATTGTGCACAGATAAACTTTGTTCATCAATTAGCAACGGAATTTCATGGTTTATCATTTCCACGGTGGAAGTGGAAGCTTCAGATAAGGATATGTTGCATGAATGCAATAAATTATTTTGCGTTGGAATGCAGTATCTTTCAGGAATTTGTTAATTCCGCTTGATAACTTAGCATTTTCAGCTTGAGTAACCTGCCGCTTTTTTCGATATTGACTACCGGACAATTTTCTCGGATTAATCGACATTTTTATATATTAAAAACAAAATATAGAAGGTATGTATAACTTACTAAAAGTTTATTTACACTTAAACACTTGAAAGGTATTACCTATTACCTATTAGCACTTGTTCTTTTTTCCAATAAAACCTATCAAGAAAAATAACACATTTTCTTTGGCCATTAAACAGTGCTTCCAACTCGTGAAAAATCTAAATATTTAAATTTTTTCGTTAACATTAGAACAAATGTACCTGTATTGTCGTTTAATTATTAGATAAAACTTTTTAATTACATTCGTATAGTGGTGATCACGTCATGAGAGTTTAATTCCCTATATATTTAAAAAACATACCTAGAGAAAATTAAAAAGCCCATCGGAATTGGAATGAAAAAATAGTGTGCGTGAAGAACTGAAGCACTGGCACCGCGCATGCGCCTGGGGCATCTCAGGTCCCATTTCATTCATATGGCGCACTTTTATAAACTGCGCCAGATACCATGAATACATATGCACTCAGCGGAATACAACGCATGCCGTCGCGCATAAAAACGTTGTACGTTCACTGTACCGTGCGTGTTGTATGTCGAACCATGGCGCGGATGAAATATTTGCGCCAAAGAGTAAGTCAATAGATTCGCACATGTATGATCGAACAGTACGTTGCAGACGTGTGAAACAGTGTAGGAAAATGATGTTTATCATACAAAAAAACTAGTTGGAAGAGAGTGAAATGAACATGTATATTTATATGATAAGTTTAAACCGCAACCATATTTTTAGGGGAATGAAACAAATATTTGGGTGTACGACGTGTTGTTAAATTGTATTTGGACGGTATATGTGGTAGGATGCCGTGTTTTAGAATTGCAAAATTTACAACAATTTTAGTGGTAATTGCAGGATTGTTCATGACGGAACAATTATGTAGGTAGGTGAAACCGTAGGTGTGGCGCCCTAAAAATTTGGCGCCCGGCGCAGTTGCTCCACTTGCTCCTATGGAAGCTCCGCCCCTGCTTGCAAGATTCAACTTGTGCAAGATTTGAAGCCACACGATCATCGTTCGCGCCGTACATTTGGTGATTCGGCCGAAGGAAGCATTGCTATTGATCCAGAATTTCATTTGATAATTTTGTTCAGTGATGAAGCACACTTTTGGCTAAAGGGCTATGTCAATAAGCAGAATTGCTGCATTTGGAGCGATGATAATCCACAAGCCATTGTCGAAAAACCATTGCATCCAGAAAAAAAATCTGCCAACAGTCTGGGCGCAACTTTATTATTTTATGGGTAGAAGTCCGAAACGTGTTTAATGATGAGATACGGTGTTGGGTACTATGCGACTGACAACCTAAAAAATAACGTTCCAAATAGCCTAATGGTTATTTTTTTCGGTTGTCAGTCGCATAGTACCCAACACCGTATCTCATCATTAAACACGTTTCGGACTTCTACCCATAAAATAATAAAGTTGCGCCCAGACTGTTGGCAGATTTTTTTTTTTATTTACGTATTTTTTTTATCAATAGAATAATTCATAGTAGTAAAAGCGAATTCGATCACATTAAACCTAAGAGATTTTCGGAATCAGTGAAATCTTGAACAATACCCCCAGGGGGTTTAATTGAGAAAAATACTTAAATCGGTTTTTTCCCGACTACGTTTAAAGCTTATAGAAGTACAAGTGAACTCCAAATCTCAATATACCTTAGGAATATATCAGAATTCGTGAATATGTACACAACCAATTTACTCCACCTTAGGGGTTGGATATCGAAAAATTCCGTTACCGTTACCGTTACTAGGTGCTTATATAAATAGCCCGCAGAAGTAAAATTGCTTTGATAGTTTGACATGTCTAAAAGTTTTAATGAAATTCGTGAAAATGTGGATTCACGGACATTTTTTTGACTCAACCTCTGAACGCCAATAAAAATCTGAACTTTTTTTTGCTTTAATTACTCTAATAGCACATCTACATATACGTACTAAGTTTCAATTTTCTAGCATAAGCCGTTTCTGAGATATAAAAAACCACTCCTCTCCCCCGTACCTTGATACCCCTATCAAAAATTTTATTTTTCTAGGATGTCTCCATAGTGGTTCTATATAATCCTAAATTTTTAGCTTTCTATTCATTATGGTTTTTAAGAAATAAAAATCAGAATGTTTTCCTTTCTACCCCCTTTCACCACCACCCCCTACACCCACACCACCAAAATTGTTTTCCCTACTAGAAGTTTATCGACCCCAACTCCTGTCAAATTTTCAAGATCATATCTGATACGGTTTTTGAGATATAAAAATTAAATTTTTTGAGAAATTGCTATCCCCCCACTTTCGTGCTCCACCTCCCCCCTCAAAAAATTTAGTTTTGGTAGACTCCTCTTGTGAGTCCATATACAGAAACTAAATTTTATCTTCCTGGTGTAATTAGTTCGGAAGATATTGTAATCCAAAGTTTTTCACCCCCCACCCCCACACCCCACCACCCCTCTTAAAAATTTTAGCTCTTGTCTAATCTGGAAGTATCCCTTAGAACAACAACAAAGTTCCAATCTTCTGACATCAATTGTTCAGGAGATATCGATTTTAGAATGTTTCAATCCCGACTTTCATGCGTTAAAGACTCATTGTTTTCCCCCCCACTTCCACACCCCTTAACCAATATCGACCATTTTTTTACAATTGAGTCGATTATTATAGTACTATATAAGTTCCAAGTTTCAGCCTCCTAGCATAAGTGGTTCCTGAGATCTAGAAACCAAAATTTTTCGTCTAAAACGCTCCCCTCTCCTCTCCCCTTGTACCCCCACCCCTCAAAAATATACCAGTTGTAGGGGTTCACCCAATCTACCCACCATAAAAATTTCAATTTAATATCTCAACGGGTTTGGAAGCTACGCGCCTTCAAACAATTTTGCGTACGGCGTACGGCGTACGGCGTACGGCGGACGGCGTACGGCGTACGGCGTACGGCGTCTACGGCGGACAGACGGACATTTTTTTTTTTTTTGCTTTTTTGGGGTTTACTAGTCCTAAAACGTGTAAATACAAAATTTCAGGGTAGCAAACTTTTTTGAAATTTCAGGTCGATAACAATACTTTATTATTAAAAAATAATAAAGTAAAAGTCACCGTTTGGTGCGCTTTATGGGCCGGTGGAATCATTGGTCCATATGTCTTCAAAAATGATGATGGTCAGAACGTTACAGTCAACGGTGAGCGGTACAGAGACATGATTACTAACTTTTTCGTGCCTCAATTGGAAGGCATTAATGTCGTAGACATGTGGTTTCAGCAGGACGGCGCCACATGTCACACAGCGTATACAATTAATTTACTGAAAGAAACATTTGATGATCGATTAATTTCACGAAATGGACCACCTCGTTCGTGCGATTTGACGCCATTAGATTTTTTTCTCTGGGGATATGTAAAGTCCCATGTCTATGCTGATAAACCAGAAACTTTTGAGCACTTGGAAGCCAACATTCGACGCGTTATTGCCGAAATAAAGCCTGATTTATTGCGAAAAGCGTGTGAAAATTGTACTTCCAGATTACGCCATGTACGCGCCAGCCGCGGATGCCACATGCCCGAAATCATATTCAGACATTAATGCCATAAAATTATCTTTCAAATAAAGCCAATTTCATGGATATCAAAAACATTTTGATGTGTTTCATTTAAATTTCAAGTTCTCCGCCTCTAAAAAAAACACCCAGTATCTGTTTATTTTTATTTTCCGTCAAATTACACAAAATCAGAGAATGAAAAATTCCAAAAAGACATATTTCACTCGAGAACGGCAAATTGAATCGCCTAGTATTAGGCGTGTTCTTTAACGCTCTGACCTGTGCAGAGCAGGGTAGCAAAATGAGAAAATAATACTAAAGTTTTGGATTTGTTGTTATGTTATTATGTCGCAAACCTGCTCTGCACTGGATAAGGACACGAAAAGAACATACCTATTAATTGAGCTTTGAAAGGAACAATTTGGCGACAGAGGTGACCGCAGATAAGTAAAGTAGAAAATTAAAATTAATTGGCCAGATTAGTTCAGGAGGAAAGCTGAAATGTGTTTATTTGTTAGAATAACTTTTTCTTAGACAGATGACCTAGCCGTCAAAGACCATCTCCGCCCCTTAGTCGTCCCCAAAAAAACGTACAGAAATATACTATGCTGCGCCTTTCATGGGGATTGTGAAATTTAAACTGACTTTCATCCCCGGACATCAGTAATAGGTGTGTTTTTTTGCACATTTATCCAGATTAGAGTAGTGACTAAAATTTATATACAAAGTAACAACAACATTGCTGTTTTTACGATTCTTTATAACTTTTTTCAATAGATAGTAGGCTAGATTACAGAATTTATCGCGAGTAGTTAACCCAGTGAGCTTACTGGGTTAACTATTCCGGTTAAAATCTATATTCTAGCCTACTATCTACAGGGAAAAGAAATAAAAAATAACAAAAACAGCAATATTGTTGTTGTTTTCAATGTAAATTTTAATCACTACTCTAATCTGGATAAATGCGCAAAAAAACACACCTAATGTAGAACCATTGCGCAGCAATCTTTTTTCTGGAAAATATAATATTCAAGAATCTGAAAACAACGCCCACCCCCGCTTACGCTCGCCTCACTGAAAAAAATGCTGTTCCTAAAATTAATAAATTCCTTACATTAAACGAAATTCTTCAGATTAACGAAAAAATCATTCCAACAATGAAGAAAATCATCGAATATTTTTCATGAGATATGAACCGTACATTAATACTATGAATCTCATTTCATTTAAAACATTTTCATCATTTTATATTGTTGCGAGCTAGGGGTTCGCCGGGATTTCAAGTAAAACACAATTCGTTTAAAATCAAAATAAGTGATAATTTATTTAATCGCACTTTAATTGTATTCGCACTGTATGGCAATACCGCCCGCTTATTTATATCGCTTGACTCGATCACTTTCGCTCTCTACCAACACGGTAGCGTATATACGCTGGCTATCACAGTCGACGTAATAAAAATTACTATCTCCCTCGCTGAAAGCTTCACCTGCTTTTATAGTAGCCGGTTGCAGTCTAGGATGTACTTGAATCTTCGTTCAGCGGTGTGTGTAGAGGGTACCCGAAAGCTTGAGATCTTTCCATTTGACCCTCTACGCTGTTCGAGGGCATTCGAGCACATTCGATAAGAAGTGGGGTATAATCGTGTTGCTCCGCTCTCCTTATTTACTCAACTAGACTTTTGATTGGGTTACTTTGCAGCTTAGGTATTCGGTTGTTACTGTTTCCCTATTCATAATCGATCGAGTTGCGCAGTGGCCAGGCTTACACGTAACAATATATATGGAAAAGGCACACAGGCACGCCTTCATAATATTCATCAAAAAGTTCTTATAAACAAGGCATCTTTGCTTGGCATTGGTAGAATATATTGATTATGTTCATAGTAGTAATGAACACATTCATCACATTATTACATTATAAATTACTATCGCTCAGCACAAGCCTCAAGTTTCGAGTTACCGTGCGTTCAAATAGAAGAAAGTATGAGAGGATAATTAGGTATAAGGACATTCTTAGGACTATGTTATTAGCGAGATTTGAATACACAATATTTCGAATGATAGACCAGCAAGCTTACACTAGGAAACCGAGAGCCTGTTTGAACAAAAAAATTACCAACAAATGCACATAATTCAAGTTTAAATAGATAAACGTTTCAGAATGTAGTGTCAGCGTGCAAATCCATCAACCCAACGGTCGCGACATGATCGTTCGCTTTTCCTCATAACTAGTATAATTTACTTTCAATTATCCTTTCGTACCATTTTCTCCTCTCCTCGCCAGAGTTGGACGATAGGCTAAGAACTTATCTCCGGAAAAAAACGCTAAGAAACTTCGTGAGAAAAACAATTTCTTAAATCTTCCTATATTTAAAACTCATTTGACAATTCGCCATTGATTGTAGGTAAACTTGAAATGCGGTTATCTGGGAAACTGAAAACTGAAACATTCTCTTTACGACAGATACACGAATATGAAATCATTTTCTTTTTGGTATTGGTCCCATACAAATGTCGTTAAAAACTAAAGTTTAATAAATATGCTCGAGGTTTTAAATTCCATTATACATAGACAGAATAAAAATTGGTCCAAGACATTCTCCTATTACATGCTGTTTTTTTATTCCCAACATCAATTAAAATATAAATTCAATATATAATTATGATTGGCAACATCTCAATTTTAGTTCTGATATTAGAGAGAAATTTACTTTTATTTTTAGATACCTTTCCGTCGTTATATCCCCGCCTGAATTACACTTCGAAGCCTAATTAATATAATAATGTGCTATATGCTAACTTAATTAGCCCTGATCTCAAGGATCACACTGTCTTTCTTGGTAAGATTCCACTTCCGGACTTCTTGGAGCTCTTCCTAGGTACACAAAAAAAAAAAACTTTTCTAGTTAACATTATTTTTAGACGAACATGAATTATGATCTCCATCCCGGTTCACTGGATAATTAACCACATTGCATAAACAAATTTTTCTGACTATTTAAGGATGTGCCTAAGTTTAGTTTAATTAGAGGAGAGAACTTATACTCGTAGTATTGCTAATTGTGTAATTAGAACAAGTGGATGCTACTTAGAGTTCTTAATATGTAATGAGAAGCTCATGATGAACTTCACTTGGCCCCACAGAAACAACTACCAAAACCAACACCGTTCATATTACAAGGATGTAAAAGAAAAGGACATTCGTGAAATGCATAGTATTTGCGTTATACAGAGATAGTATCCTACGAGGACATAGTCTGGATATTACATTTCAGCAGACATCAATCAAATAACAACGTGAACTGAATTCTTAATACTGCCCTGAAGATTTGATATTGATTCAATTTTCAAGGATTTCGTTCCTATGGCTATGAATATGCGTCGCTTTGATGGATTGCCATCGCATTAGGAATTATGATTGCAGAATATTTTATTCTGATTAACAATGATAATGATTTCTTTCATCTGTCTTGAAATATTTGAAAATTGTTCCAAAACTTTGTACGTTTTTTGCGTCCTTATCTAGTGCAGAGTAAGTTAACGACATGAGAAAACAACAAAGATTTTATCAGTGTCTGTTAAGTGGAGTAGCCATACCCCTATAAAAGTGCAGAGTTTAAAACAATGCGCTACTTTCTTTGGTGTCAGTTTCCTTTCTACTATATCGATATATGTACAAATTATCAACTTTCTAGAATAAGCCGTTCCTAAGATAGGTAAAAACACTCCCTCCTACACCACTGAACAGTACAACCTCTGTTGCAATTTTTTAACGTGCCACTATAAAGCCCTATATAAAATGCAGAATATTTAGCATTCCATCCTCTTCATCCTCACCCATCATGTACCCCACAATTTTTCTTGGAGGAGTTTATTGAGCCAAGCTTCTGTATAAATTCTAATAGTTCTTGAGATAAAAAGATAATTTAAGTTTGTGGCAAAGATGACCGGCACGTAGCCACCTATTTGGGTACGTTTTGTTTGCCCATGGCGCTCTTTAGTGGAAAATCGAGCTGGATATGGTAGTGCTCTAGCTGATGTTGAGTAATTATTCAGTAGTTCTACCGGCTGATTCGCGAAATCAGAACAGCAAAGTTGCCGGAAACAAGTCAAATACTGACGGACTACACCCGGTTCTTGAGATATGAGAATTCCTATCTCCTCCCACTTCAGTGTTGTAATGTTCACATTGAACATTTTATATTCAGCATACTCAAAGTAAATTTCATCTTTCTGGCGTATATGATAATCCAAAGTTTTTCGGCGAAATCTTTTCCCTATCCTGCTTAAATAAATCCCATGGGTGTTTCCTAACACCCATGGTGAAAATCCACATTTATGGGTGTTTCGAAATATACACGGATGTCATAAGAACACTCATAGGTGTTGCGTGGAACACCCATCGGTATTGCGTGGAACACTCGTAGGTGTTGCGTGAAACACTCATGTGTGTTATCATGGATTTTTTTTTGTATGCTGAGGAAACACGCTATGCGGCTAGGGATTGCGGAATCGGACATGTGTAGGTTCTGCCATGATCTGTATGCTGTGGAGGACATCACTCATATTCTGTGTGAATGCCCGGGGATCGCTAGGAGGCGTCTGAAATGGTTGGGTAGCCTTTTCTTCGAGAGCATCGAGGATTTGAGGTCGTTAGGGTATGACAAATTAGTCAGGTTCTGCAGGGAATTGGAGTGTTTCTGAGGTGATGGAATAGCCCACGAGGACCTGAAGGGATCGCAATGGGCCCGTTTGGCGCCTAGTGAGCGTGGTGGTTTTAGCGCTGCGCCCCTTCTTAAACCTAAACCTAAACCTATCATGGATTTTATTGATTGTAAAATTAACAATTTATTTACATTTTTTCATCACACACGTACTTTACACTGAAGGTGGTTGAAGAACTCTTTTGGGTGTACGCCCATAGTAGTTGAGAAACTTTCATGGGTATACCTGTAAACTACACCCATGGAATTGTCCCAAATACTAACATGGGTGTACTGTACACCCATGGGATTTGTTGGACTCGGGTACATCTCTACAAACAATCAAGTTTCAACATTGTGACGTGAACCCCTCGGCAGATATAAATGTTTCGAATCCAGGTTTCCAGCGTTTTGGACGAATTCTATGGTCCCATTGTATGGTTCATCCAATTCGAAAATATCGTAGTTTCAAATTGTTTCAACTTTCTATAAGAAGCGATTACAGAGATATTGAACCCAAAATATTTGGTATAGAACGCACCGCACCAACTAAGGGCACCACTTAACCCTTCGTGATCACACTGGGTAGAATCCACCCGAAAACAAACTTTGGGCGTAAAATGAACCCTATTCATATGCCGTAATAAATACCTTTTTGGAACGCGCACTATGCTACTATTTAATTTTATCCCATAATCAGCATACCTATCTAAGAAGTAAATTTTATGAAAAAATGTTGAACATTGATGAAGCTATATTTTTTTTAGCAAAAAAGTGTCTTTTTTACGTTTTCACCTCTTCATAAAATTTGTTTAATATGTCACCATTTTATTTCTTATATATACATTTTTTGTACATAATCTAGAACGTTTAGAAGAACATGTTCTGTAATTTTTTTAACCACTTCGGACGGATAGTTTGGTCACAATACCGTTTTGAACTTTTTGGCTGAGTACAATCGACTCAGTATGACCCCCGAGATTGAATACAGAGGTGTCACCACAAAGGGTTAAAGAAATCAATCCTTTCTATCAATAAAAAAAAATTTAAGTTAATAAGTCCAAGGCGGTTATCCGCTACAAGTTTTCAAAAAGTTTGCATACATCACACGGCGGAGAGACAGACTGAACCTGCTTTGAGGGAAAAAAATGTCAGGATAATTTGTTTTTAATCGATCAATGCTTTGTCATATTAAAATAATTAAGTAATAATTAAAGTCCATTAATATCAATGCATTCTTTGAATGTGATGCTTGCTACTAGCGATAGCTTCTTCCACACCTCGCCTGTAAAACCATATCTGTTTCAATGGGGCGACAGCCAAATTTGGACCTTGGCCTCTTCGATGATATTTCTTCGATCAGATTTGGGACATTACGGTCGACCATTTTTTTGCACCTGGTTTTACTATCATATCTTAATATAAACTCTAAGATTCAACTTTCCACTGTAAGCGTTTCCTGAGATATATAGAAGGTCGCCCTTATTGCAAGTGATAACCACCACGCAGTCTACCGACCGTTTTTTGCGAAACCTTGTCTAATAGTTTTCGAGCTTTGGTACTTCAAAATAGTATGCCCGGCGGACAGACGGACATTTTTGCACTTTTTTAGTGTATAATACAAATGAAATATTAAAAATGTAAAATATTGTGGTTCCGCACTGTTTTGAAATTCCCAATAGGCAGCTTATTATTTAAAAAATAAGAAAGTGTCTTACGTTTTTTAATTTCACGTCTCAAATGTGCATTTTGTTATTAATTGTCTTTTTATCGATGTAGGATTCTGATAATTAATATTTTTATGTACAATGTACATGGTACTTTATTATTTTAGCAATAAACTATTTTATTTGATTTGAGGTTTGGTTTATTTCTGAAAAACGACGCCCAATTGCAACAACAATAGCGGTAGGTGTACGTATACTATGACTGATTTAGCAGCAAAACGATCAGATTTCATCTATTTAGTGCAAAAGTAAGAAATAGGTTAGAAATATGTCATCCTCTACTGTTCTGTACCAATGTTAGTAGAAGTAAATGCGCCGTGATCAAATTTCAGGAACAATTCAGCATCAAATCGAAAATATTGTCCTAGTAAAATCGTCCTTTGTAAATATTTACCTAACCATTGTTCGAAATTTTGATACGCAATAAACGAAATTTCCACATAAAATACTCAAATATTGAAATTTGTGCCTCCGCCCCTAATCGCATATAGAACACATCTTCTTCTTCTTGTTCTTTGTCATCTTCCTCGCCATCATCTTTGTGGCGGACCCATTACCTCCCCCTTTTTTCCACTGTAGCCCCGTTGTAATAAGAAAAGTCCTGGGACAACGTAACCTTACGTCACACATTGTGCGCTAGGAAGCAAATGGTGCACCACCCCCACTAGTTTCACCCCATGCGGCACTATTTGTGTGAAAAGGCAAAATGAAATGTTCGTAAATTCATTAGGACGAAAACATCTCGCTAGCCAAACATAGATGGAGGTATGTTGCTGTATCTGCGAAAAGCGATTGACCGCTGCAAATCGAAATTTACTTGATTTTCATCAAGGCCCCAATGCAGTTTACATTCGACCATACGTTCTTTTTCGAGTCCTTACCAGTTTCCAATGTGGCCATATCCGGGCCGTGGTCGCCCATTTTATATATCCTTCCAGAACTTAAGTAGAGTTGATTTTTGTACTCCTCGCTCCAGACAAGCTGTTTATTATCCACGTTTCGACAATTTTAGTTTTTAATTCACTTCACGATTTTTATATCGCTGCAACACCGAAACAATACTTCGCCACTGAAATAGTACACCGTTTAGAAAATCGCACTCTTTACCGTTTTTTTTTTAATTTCTTATCGAAAGGAAAATATTTTCCTAGGATGCGAGGCGTGATCCTTGCAGGAAAATTTTTCTCAGTGATGGAAAGCTCCAGCACCTTTAGACAGTCAACCGTGGGTAGTAACTGTCGCGACTTGTTACTCGAAATCGTGTGGGGAAACTGAACTCGTTTGGAGGGCGCATATAGTTCTTGGCTTCGGATGGGAAATGTGAAAAGTCTTGTCAACGGGGTTTTTCGCCGATATCTAAAAATCGATAGAGTGGAGTCGACGCCCTGCGAATTTCTAATTAAATTTCATATAGACGACTATTAACATCGTGAAGTTAGACCTGATTGAATGTGGAGCATTGAGCTTCAGACTGAACGAATCTTTTCTAGGAATTTCAAATCAATCAAACCAGCCTAATTTTAAAAATAAATATTATATTATTTACATTAACACTAACTTGTATTGTTACTTCATCATTCAAAATTGATATGACCTTTTAACTTTACGTTTAATTTGTAACAATCTACTTCGCACACGTCTACTTCACATACGCCATACTGTCTGCCGTACGCTTTTTCCAATACATGGAACTCCTTGGGGATATAGTCAACCAATTTTCGAAATAATAATGCCTAATTTTTCTTAGACCATGTTAAGTAAACGTGAAAATTTTTTCGTCTTTTAAATATGCAACTACTCAAAAATCAGCCACTAATTTGGGTACATCTTGATTTTTCGGGACAAACTTCGAAGGTGTAACCGCAGTGCCGACGCTACTGATATCCTTAAAACACCAATTACAATTTTGGGTCATAGTTCAAGAAATGGTTAAAGTCAAAATAAAGCAATGGTTGTTTCGAGATAATGAGGTTATTTGGGAATTCAGAATAGCGTCTTTAAGATAAAACTTTCAACACTGATTAGTAATTATTCGTACAAATAAAAAACTCGAGGAAGTACAAACCTATTTCACATCCATTTTGACCTAAAACATATGGCAAAATTCGTGAAAACTTATAGAACCCCTTCACTTTTCTTTATGGAATGAATATTGAAAAATTCTGAAATTAGTTTTTAAACGGTTATATAAGAAGCTCGAAGCACAATTCAGTTCTATATCTCATCAGACTCAAGAGATATGGTAATATTCGTAAAAACGTATACAAACGAGTTGAATATCAAAATATTCAGAATTCGATTTTTAGACGATTATAAAAAAACTCGCGCAAGTAAAAACTAATTCGATATCTTATCAGACCAAGAGCAATGAAGCAAGTCGTGAAAATGTATACGAAAGTAAAAGTTGTATTTCGGAAAATTCTGAAATTAATTCTTAGTTTACTTTGTATATGAAAAGTTCGTGGAAGTAAAGTCAAACGTAAGAGATATGGCAAAAATAGTGAAAACGTATGTAACCTATTTAGGGGTTGAATATCAAAAAAATCATGAACATACGTAGTTTTAAAGCGAATATATAAAAAGCTCGTAGAAGTCCAAATCAATTCAAATCCTTGTTTGAACTAAGATATATAGCGAAATTCGTAGAAGTAAAATGAATCTGATATTTTGGAAGACCTAAGAGATATAACGGAATTCGTGAAATAAATGAACCTACCATTTTTTTCTCACCTCCTTAAGCCAATACAAATATTGATTTTATTTTAAAACACCTTTTTATTTTCAACTTTCTAGAATAAGCGTTCTTAAGGTAGAAGAAATCGCTACATCTATGAAGCGGAATGGAAATA
The DNA here is from genome assembly GCA_951812415.1 of Beris morrisii. Taxonomy (NCBI): domain Eukaryota; kingdom Metazoa; phylum Arthropoda; class Insecta; order Diptera; family Stratiomyidae; genus Beris; species Beris morrisii. The sequence continues at coordinate 111,154,202 of OX638312.1, read as the reverse complement.
TTTGAGTAAAAAAAGTTTGGAAATTTTAAGAGAAAGAAAGATGAACATTTTTGATTAAAACTAACAAGTACAACATTACCTATATTTGTTACATGGAATATGAAAGGAACGGAGGTGAAGAGATTAGACAGATAATTCAGGAATCACTCTTTGTAAAGAAAAGCTTCATGATCAGTACCGGTACGGTATTTGAGTACGCTGTAATATTTTTTGTTATAATTCAAGAAACGGTACACTTGAAAAGAAATGTATAAACTTATGAAAAGGGAATTAGTTTGCAAGGTATTTTATGTCGGTATTTCAACAGCCAACGGACCGAAAAAGTTGTAAAAAATTCCTAAATCAAATCAGTTATCAATTAGGTTGTATGTCATGTGGAATTCATTAAAAAAAATTATTGAATTTAGTAAAAAGTACGAAACTATTATCACATTTTACTGTCCATTGGCACATATCAAATCTGAAGATAAAAAACTAAATTTTTTGTATGACAATAAAACTTTTGCACAAATTCCCTTCGATCTTTGGTAAAATTTAATTTAATTTTAATTTGTTCATTGTTGAAATCGTACTGATTTCAAATATAGCAAGAATCGATGTATAATATATTTTCGAAATTTTTAATTTCGAATTAATCGCGAATGATATAAAAACCTTGCACTCTTTCGACACGGGTGAACGAAATATTAAATTCAAATTTATTTAAAAACATAAATTATATTTTCGAAATTGAAATTTTAATGGTAGTGATCAATATAAATATTTATGCACTAGGCAGTAATAAATTATTGGATGGAATATAGATATGTTAATGAAAAATCTGCCAATGGTCTGGGCGAAACTTTATTATTTTTTGGGTCAAAGTTCGGGAGCGGTCTAAGTCGGAGCATATCATCAGTTGTTTCGAGATTATGAAGTTTCTTTGAAAGTTAATTTTGTTCTTAAAATAAAAATATTTAAAATGGAGATTTTTAGCCAATTAAACATTGAAATATCCCGTGTAGACTATTTGAATTTCGGTATATTATGTACACTAAAAGTCCATAGAGTAGTCTGGATGGCTTAGTGGCTAGAGCACTTGCCTTCGGTGCACCTGGTACCAGCTTTGAATCTGCTTGACGATAAGCAATTTTCGAGAATTGAATTGGGTGCCGGTAAGGTCGCCAGATTGGGCTATTTTCCGCGATTTGGGCTATTTAAATGTTCAATTCGCGGGTGCAAATTTCAAAAAGCTACTTATAGCTTTTTGGGCTATTCGGAAAACGCTAGTTTACAGCAGACCGAATTTACGAAGAAAAAATAAAAATAGAGAAATTATAAAACTAAATTTCAGTCATCTCTGGGGTTAAATCTGCTAAAATACAACGCTCATATATAATGTTTGCAAACTACGTCATATCACAAATCCTTTTGCCACTAAATTTCGGTTCTCCAGTCATAATATTGAAAAATAATAGTTCACACGATATCTATCTGGTATTAAAAAAGAAAAATTTATTTAGAATTGGTTCATTATTTATGGACTTTCTATAAATGAAACACTTTCTTTGAAGTTATAGACACCCGTATAAATATAACATACAAAAGACAATAGATTTACCAAAACTGATGACTGACATAGAGTTCCTTTATTTTTTGCATAATGTATTAATTATAATTTTTACTGGATGGGTAGGTTACAGACACGTGTTGCTAAAATTTCAGTCCTTCTAAAGTTATTGCTACATGTGTACTCTGACAACCGGAACAACTCACTTGTTATTGATTTTAAAGTTTCCAGAGAAAAACAACAACTCTAAAGAGCTCTATACTATACTTCTCGCGTATTTTAGACACTTCTTGCATGTAATAAACCTTCCGCGTTCTATACAAACAACCGCATATATATTAGAAATTTCTCAACTCAACACATGCAGTATATAAACACCGCATAGCCGGGAGATAAGTTTTTGTACTGCGAGTGCGAGAGTGATACGACGGTTTACGCGAAAGCGTATTTTTAAAGTGATTTTCATCGATAAAAGTGATCAAGTAGTAAATGAAATCAAATTATGTTTTACTTGAAAACCAGGCGAAATTATTTTTCAATTATAATTTTAACCAATATATTTATTATACATGATACGAATTCTGGAACACAGTTCGTCGTCGAAATCGCAGTTGTGTTCAACACGTTTAAGTAGGTCTCTTAAAATTGCAAAGTTGAGCGCGGTATTTGGGCTACAAGTTTTCATGCGGGTTTTGGGCTATTTCATAAGCTCACTCGGCGGGTTCTGCAGCCAACTATCTGGCAACCGTGGGGGCTGGACTACCAGTTCACTCAGCTGTAAATGAGTACCGGAGTTACAAATAGGGGTAATAATCACGGACGAGCGTGTGGTTGACCACTTCACCTCCTAGTGTTCCGTTGGTCTAGTAATGAAGTAACTCTAGCATTACTTCAAAGCCTAGTCCCAATTTGGGCTGTTGTGCCATTAATTATTAAAAGATCATAGAAGTAAAAACGAATTTGTTGCCTTATCAGACTTAAGAGATATGACGAATTGTTAAAACGAATACAAACCCATTACTTCCACTTGGGGTTTGAATTTCGAAAAAATAGTGAAACAGGTTTTTAAACAATTTCATAAGAAGCAACTTGATATCTCATGAAACACGAGGGATTTTGAAAAATTTGTGAAAACGTAAGCAAACCCTTTACACCCACTTGGTTCTTGAAATTCGAAAAATAGTGAAATCGGTTTTTAGGTCATTGCATCAAATGCCGTAATAACCAATTTTATATCTCATCAGAACTAAGGGATGGCAAAATTGTGAAAACATATGCAAATCCTTGGGGGTTGAATGTCGAAAAATTGATAAATGGATTTGTAGGCGATTATATAAAAAATCTGTGGAAGTGAAAAGAGATCTAATATCTCATCAAACCTAAGAAATATGTCGAAGCTTTGAAAAGCATACAATCCCATTACACCCCTTAGGATTGAATATCTAAAAATTCTGAAATTGACTGTTTTGCGGTTATATAGGAAACCTTAGGATATTCGATATATCATTCATGAAAACGTGTTCAACCCTTTTATACCTTTTATAAAAGCAAGTTTTAGGCGATTATTACGCAAGCCCATGAAAGTGAAAAGATATTCGGTATCGATCAGACCTGGGGGACATGGCGAAATTCGTGAAAAAGTATACGACCCCTTTACACCTTCTTAGTGGTCGAATTTCAAAAAATCCTAAAAACGCTTTTTAGGTAGATATTTATATGAAGAAGCCGTAGAATAAAAATGAATTCAATATTTGAAAAGACCTAATAGATATGACGAAAATCGTAAAAATATATGCATTCCCTTTTCACTGATGATTTTTTTCGCCCACCTTTCGAACGCTAATTGAAATTTTTGTTTATCTAAATTACTTTTCTAGTTGATTTACATATACATACCGAGTTTCAACTTTCTGGCATAAGCCGTTCTATAGATAGCTAAAACCCCCCCACCCCCGTACCATAGTACCACTATACAAAATTTTATTTTTCCAACATGCTACTACTACATGTCTATCCAAATAGGTTTCATATTTATGTCGTTATCGGTTCTCGAGATATAAAAATCGTAACTTTTTTTTTTACTCTCCCCCACCCTCACTACCAAACTTTTTTTGATAGGTGTGAATTATGTCTACTTCTGGAAAAAAAATTCTAAGTATCTATCTTACACTGTTCTTGAGATATGAGACGTGATTTTTTAGAAAAATTCTTATCCCCTCCACTTTCATGCTCCACCGCCCTCTTAAAAAATTTTACTTTCATCAAACTTTATTTGTCAATCTTAATACAGAAACCGGATTTTATTTTTCTAGTGTAATTGGTTCGTGAGATATCGTAGTCTAAATTTTTTCACCCCCTACTCAAAAATTTGTTTCCGATCTATTCTCCTAGTATACCTACAGATGTTTATTAAGTTTTAATTTCGTGACATTAACTGTTTACGAGATATGGATTTTAGAATGTCTCGATCTCGGCTTTCGAGCGTTTCGGACGCATTATTATTCCCCACACTCCTTCACGCTTTCACCCATATCGGCAATTTTTTTGTAAATGGGTACATTATTGAAGCTCTATATAAATTCAGTTTCAGTTTCAGCTTCGTAGAATTAGCGGTTGCTGAGATCTAGAAACCAAAATTTTCCGCCTAAAACGCTTCCCCCACCTCCCCCTTCACACCCCCACCCCTCAGAATTTGGTGACTTTAGGGGGCTTACCCACTCTATCCAACTAAATAGCTGTAAGGGATTGGATGCTACGATCCTTCAAACAATTTTGCATACACCGGTAGACATACGGGGTACGGCGGACAGACGGACTGAAATTTTTTTTTGCTTTTTTCGTGTCTGCTAGTCATGAAACGTGAAAAAAAATTGTTCAGGGTAGCAAATTTGTATTATTGAAATAATAAAGTAAAATGAAGAAATTCCTAGTTTTGAGTTTATATGATTTGCATCCTACTTTTTTTCCATAAAAGAGAAGGTGTTTAATTTTTCTCTATTGTCAATTTTCAACTGGAATATTTTTTTAATATTTTTTCTGGTTTTCAGTGCCAGAACAGTCTGGAAAGAACTGTCCGATTGGAACAAAACGCCGCCTTAGTTAATAGCAAAAATAAATTTTTTTTAATTTAATGAAAATTCGCTATGAAGAAAATCCATGTAAAACTGATAAACAATTAATAAAGGAGTATATCTTCGCCATGGGCACAGGCACAGGCACAAGAGAATATTAATATCGTATCCCGCCTACGACTCCGTTCAGGATTGGCATAGCCCTGGCTACCTTTAATAAACCACTGGGCATTATTTCTTCGCTAACCTAAGAGTACTATAGCATAGACAGAGATAAGGCGTGTCTAGTATGACCCCACATTGGGTGCCACTTTTTCACAACTTCTTTTTCCGATCTCGTGAAATTTCGTATTGTATTGTTGTATATGCGCTATATTGCATTTAGTATGGGTTAAAAAAAAATAGATTTAAGTTGTATTGTTGTATATGCGCTATATTGCATTTAGTATGGGTTAAAAAAAAATACATTTAAGTTGTTCCCAAATGTACAACTTAAATCTATTTTTCTTTTAACCCATACTAAATGCAATATAGCGCATATACAACAATACAATACGAAATATCACGAGATCGGAAAAAGAAGTTGTGAAAGAGCGGATATTATTTTTAATGAATGACCCCACGTTGGGTGACATATTCATCCAAAATTGCAACTAATAAAATTTATCATATTTATTGAATATGACACCAAATCTCACGATCTGCGCAAAAGAAGTTATAAAAAAGTAATTTTTTTTTGTATTTTATAACCCCACGTTGGGCGCTATTTTCAATCCAATGTATTTACAACCTGAATTTTCCTAAATGAAGTATCACTTTAATTAATAACATAATTTGTCAAGAAATAGAAATACTACACTATAGTTGTAAAGACAATAATTTTTTCCCCGTCTGATCTCTACAAAAATTGTGTAAACTGCAAATATCTTATAGAATAACTGTAATAATTTAATAAATAAGTAAGTAAGTATTTACAACCTAATTTAGTTAATTTTTTGTAATGGGTACAAAAAACTAAACAAAAATTTCACAAGATATAGTAAAGTGGTAATAAAACAAACGGATTCGGGGCTTTTCACTTCATAATCAAAAAATCTTATACATATAACTTTTTTCCGCGTGACCAAATCGGGGGCTGGCTTAAACTTATAATAGTCTCAAATTTCATCTAGAGTAGAAATAAGTCCTAAAACAGTTTTTAACCAAAAATATTCTTTATCTATTCATTCATTCTGTCTGCTCAGCTATGTTGCTGCAATGAAATTGGATAAACCTTATCTATGAAAGTTATATTTAAATAAGCCATACATTTAGAATACACGTGAAGCACGTGAAAAATTACACCTTTATGCTTTTGTTCAGGAAAAGTTACGACTGGATATTGTCTAATTTAATAATCCAACCTACATCCATATAATTGCATAATTACTTTGAATGTACGAAACGACTAGACATAGAACATCTAATTGCAATATCAGACGCCATAGGCAGTAGCTACTTCAATGAATACAATAGTCGCTTATAAAGCCGGCAATCAAGAAATCGATACATTCACTCAGACTGTGTGGCACCTAAAGCGGATTCAATGAATGATTCAGTAAATTAAGTAATATGTAAACTTTTTGATATGAGTATCAAAGTAACGATTCATAGAAGCAATTACCAAATTCTTTTGTATTTGGAGCGAAAGGGATTGGTGTCTTGATTGTCGATTCGGAAGCACCTAGTGAAATCATTGGATATGACATTCAGTTTGCCTTTGATATAGTTAAGAAAAATTTTAACACTTTTACTGCCCTTCACCTACAATTCTCAGCTCATGATACAAATTTGATTTCTGAGTTAGGACTCGGACAAATTAGAGAGATTGGTTTGACTAACGACAATTATCGTACTAATCCAGACACTCATTACTTGCTGCAGTTTCACAGAAACCTCACTTTAATAAGAAATACGGCGTCTACGGCGGACAGACGGACATTTTTATTTTTTTTTTGCCTTTTTGGAGTTTACTAGTCCTAAAAATTCAATTTAAAACGATTCATAACTCTTCAGGTACGTGCGTCCTGCTGCGATTATATAAGTAGAATTGAGAATGCTATCAATAATAATCGATTGTGAGAACCTCTTTCGAAAATACTATTCAATAGGTTCGATGTATTTTTTGGATTACACACCAAATGAACTTTAAACAGAAAACAACAATATCTGCAACTCTGTCTTCATTATGATTTTTCGGATCCTATAAAATACAAACAATGACGATGGAATCCAACAAATATTAGATGAAATAACAGACAACTTTTCTTTTTAAAACAGTCATATATTATAATTTAAAGCACAAAATTACTAAACAAACAAAAACTATGCCGTTAAGTATTTTTGCATTTCATAAATGTAATAGAATTTACAGCGACAAGACATTTTAACAGGAACAAAGTAAACTTTTAGCATATTAACAAACAAAAAAAGCCCATTTTTTCCAGTAAATTTTTTTTTTTCAACTCACACTTGCACATTTCTCTCATCTTTCGACTAAGGGAATTTACAAAATAAAATAGAAAAATCACGAAATAGATAAATTTTTGGTTTTGTTTCTTTTTTTTTTATTTATTTTTTATGTTTTTATCAAAGTGACAGTAACGATAATAATATTATAACAAAAAAAAAATATTGTGTATATATATTAGTGATATATTTGTTAAGATTTAATTTAATTAATATTTATATAAAGTTTCTCCCAAAGTACAAAGTTTTGAGAAAGATGTCGGACGTTGTTTTTGTTGCTTTTGTACCAATCAAATAATAAAGAATAATAATAAACAGATAATATAGTCGCACATTTTATATTTCATGTAAATTTATATCAAATAAAATTTGATACTATGTCATTATTGCTGATTGTTATAATTCAAGAGAAACATTTATTATATTTGTGATGTTTTTTTCCATTTTATTTAAAATAAAATAAATATAATTTTCAATTTTATTGTTTATAGCTTTGTTATATTTTTCATCATTGTAAATTGCCAGTGAGGTTTTTTTTATTTTATTTTTTATGTGTAGATGATGTTGATTTTGGTGAAACATATTCTTCTTTACATTATAAGATTTTTGTTGTTATATTAGCCGATGGCTTTATGCAAATGAAAATATATTTCGCGATGTTTTTAATAACCAGCCAATTCGGCGAATGTGGAATCCATTTCGTCGGCAAGACTCTTGTATCTGTCCTTGTTGATGCCCAATTCGTCTGTGAAGTAATAATTAGATAAATTCATTAGAAATTTTTAATGATTTATTTTTTTGTGAAAAGTATTGCATATTTGCGGATGCCAATTTTAAGAATATTTTCAATCTTAACTATAAAGCAAGTATTTACAGACAATTTACAAAAGAAGCCTAGAGTTGATAATTGATACGCAAATCTTGGTGTTATTTATTTTGGTATTTAAGTATCATCTGAGGCCAAATGGCGTAAGAAACTGTCTTCTAATGAGTAGAATACGCTATTACTTCACAAAACCATTCAACTTTTCGAAATGAGTTTGTCCAGTAGCAAAAAGAAAAAAATTAAAAGCAATAAACTCCTCTAAGATCAGCCGTAAACATAAAGAAGGAACAATAGTTCGGAAGGTAGTTGTAAGGACCCATTTTGGAAAGATCTTTTGACATGTTATCGAGTTAAGGAATTTGGTTACTTATACTCTTCGATTACATCCAATATCCCAGAAATCTACACCAAAATTATAAGGCATTTGCCCTTGCGCCGATTGGTGGGCGCTGTTTGGTTTTGCTTCCCAAGTTGAACACATTTCAAGTAGGCACGATTGGAAGCGTATTATGAAATTCTAAGTGAAGAAATAGACGCCTGTGATAACTAAAAATATATATCTCGTATATATTGGAGGAAATTGAGCGAAATGAGCTATAAAAGGAAATCAATGAGCAGGACCCGCACAGCGCATCGGTAGTCTACTGGTGTTCTCGCGGAGTTATATTGCCTTTCCAGTACTGAAATATGCAGATCTTCAGCGGGATGTTTCCTGTACTGCATTTAATTCATTCAGTACTGAACAGATATATCGCTTCAGTATTAAGAATTCATGGATACCATGTTCATGTTGAAATTGTATATAATAAACAAAAAAGTTTAAGTGTTTTCTTCTATATGAATTTTTTTATATTTGTTATTTTGCTGTCCTGTATATTGGTTTTTCTCTATGTACAACGATGTAGACCATCAAAATTATGTATAACATGTGGTAATAAATAAACTTACACCTACTAGAACCAAGGACCATATTATTCTGAGGAGAATACTCTGCCACTGTGGCAATCCAGCGCTGTATATGTTATTAAAATTGAGTATATTTGACTCTACAGCAAATATTGATACAGTACTGACCCAGTACTGATTATAAAAATTCGGAAACATGATTAAATTAAAGAATTCACAAAAATGTTATGGATTCTAAAGTTTCATTTATTTTTCTTAGACAGATGTGTTTATCTTGAAGGTGGATGAAAATTAATTCGGAATTTCTGATTTCATTCAGTACTGAATATATATTGACTAGCCAATATTTGAATTCAATTTAAAGGTTTTTATTCTGGCTTTTTGTTAAACTTAATTTAGTTTTTTGTACTGGCCAGTACCTAAAATATCATATGCGCCAGGCATCAAATTCTACCTAAAAGTCTGATTTTAGCTTTTCTTTATCCAGGTATGAAAAAAGTGTAAAATATTACCGTTGAAATTGAACGAAACTACGGATTTCATTAAATACTTAATATTTCTGATTATTTTTGATCATTCCCCAATACCGCAGTTTATAATCATGTTTAAATAAGCTGGTAGAAAATATAGTTTTTGTCCGATCAATTCAATTTCAAATTGCCATTGAGTTCCTTTTAGATCACTTTGGCAAACGTTATTAATTTTTTTATTCGACCTTACTTTAGAAAAGCCTAAAAGAGAGGGAGAAGCTCAAAAATCTGGACCAAGTGCAGGCGTTCTCTAAGGAGGTTATGCGATAAGCTAACATAACAACCTATTCTTGGAAAATCAACATTGATTGATTGACCAAAAAATCAATTGGTTGAAAATTGTCGAGGATGTCAAAACCCGACTGAGAATACAGCTAAAAAATAAAATGTATTTTAATCCACGACTTTGCTGCATATCTAACTGATCTAGCAACTAACAAGTTAATGAGTGGGTCGTGCCCAATTTTCTTCTACGTTGTATAATTTTTAACACTTCGATCTTTTACCAAAATATTTTGACAAAGGTCAAAAGCCCTTTATGACGCTCCACCGCTTACAAGTACAGCATAAATTTTTCACCAAAAAATTTTTTCAAAGGTCAAAAGCCATTTATCATGCTTCAGCGCTTATAAGGACAGTATAAATTTTTCACCAAAAAATTTTTACAAAGGTCCAAAGCCATTTATCAAACTTCAGCGCTTAAATGGACAGTATAAATTTCGTATTTTAAAAACCATTCTCGAAACCAAAATTTCCAATTTTAGTTACAATTCCATCAACTCTAGACTTCTATCTTATCTTACTAATAAAACAACTTTATATTTTCTAAGTAGGTACATATATAAAACTTAATTTTCGTTATTTAATTGATCTTTTATATTAGAATTTATTAAAAAAAAGAAAAACAAAACAATACCTTTGGCTGCATATTACTCCGCCCCAAAAACAAGGCCGAGAAATTAGTACGATAGCGTTGAAAAATAAGCGTAGGCACATTTTTTCGGTAATAACAAATTTTTTTGGTTTTTTTTTTTTGGATTCTAGCTTTCATATTTATATCTTAAGTTTGAAAATATTAACATGTCCTATTTTAATTGTGTATTAAATTTAGTGAATTTTTGATTTATTTTTATATTTATTATTGTGTTATTTTTGTGTTTTTTGTCAATTTAATTTCAAATTAATTTTATTTATAAATTGGCTACGTATTTTATTGTTTGTTTTATTTAATTTAAAACAAAAATTTAGTTGAATGGCAGTATTTCTTTGCAGCTTGTTAGAATAGAAGATACAAAAATATTGAGCTTGTTAGGCATTAAGTATGTATGTTTAGATGTTAAACTCTTTTCAATAATGTTGTGTTATTAAAAAAAAATGTTGTGCACAAATAAATTGTTGTATTGCTTTTCACGTGAATTGATGTCGGTATTTTTGTAAATAAACGATTAGTTTTATATTGCAATCTTTCGGTTTGTTTAACATTTGAATAGTTTATTAAGTGATAAGATCATTTTCAAAATATTTCGCAATATTTGAACCACTTTATCACGAACTTAAACCAACACATATGTAAATTAGTTCCATCTGTGAAATAGTTATTTAACTTTGAAAACGAAATAAACGTAGTGGTGTAAAATTGGAAATGTGTTTTTATGAAAAACAATTGCGGTGTAAAACTATATGATTTTTGATTTATTATTTACAAGTTTTTTTTTTAAATTATTTACACACGTGTACGGTGGGAAATTCAATATTCTATTACAACCATAGAGTCGTATAGAAAATTTTAAAATTCAAATAATTGATTGAATTATCACACACACTACTAGGGATATTGGGATGACAACAACACAAAATCAATGTTTGAAACGAGCAAACATTTTTTAATGTTTGTATGTAAACACAAAAACTTGTAAAAAAAAGATATAGCGAATATTTATTATTTCAAAACCCAGCTAGAAAAGAAGAGCGTATTGTAATATCTCTTGATTGTGTGAATATTTTCAAAAGTTTCGGGATGAATTTGTGTTCTTTTCTCTCTTTAAAAGTGTACGTAAAGTATAATAAGATGTTTGTTTGTCTGATTTGATTTTTTTTTTTCGTGTGATTGGTTTTTGACTTTCATTGTTATTATATTTAATTTTTTTGTTCCTAATATCCAGTAAGTTCGGCAAATGTTGAATCCAAATCGTCGCAGATCGCTTTGTATTTTTCTTTTTCGTGGAAGAGTCGGTCTGTAAAAAGCAATAAAGCATACAAAAATTTGCACAAATATATAAGCACACTGTTAAGAAAAAAACAACAAATTGTTGAATAAAAAATCGGTTTGTCGTTGGTAATTGTATTGTAGTTGACGTCTGGAAGCTATAAGCAAGGAACATTAACTATAATTAAGGAAACAATTTATTTTGGCCCCCTACTTTTTATTTCGGCGGTTCCAGAACTGTGATGTTATAAATTCAAAATAATCATTACCACATTGGCTGCATTTTTTTTAGCAGAAAATAGAACAATTTTTTTGATAAGCATCATCCAAATGCTTCTATCTGTTACTATACAAAAGTTGTTAAAAAGGTAACGAACGTTCATCCAACAATGAACAAAGAATTGAGTCGACCCAATGACTCAAATAGTCAGAATAGTAGTAGCCATTGGCATCTCTACTCGACTAGCAACCCTTGCACGAATGGCTACCAAATATCCGTATACAATCTGTCACTAAAGTCTAGAGAAATTGTGAATTGAGATTGTGATAACATGTTGTAATGGAAATTGATTATACTGACACCATTATTATTTATAACTAAATTGAATTTCCATCTTCGCAGTTTAAAGCTGGCAGCACTTCACTATTCACCTACTAAAGTTCTACTTTTTGATTGTATAAAATTTAGGTTGCGCTCGCTTTATTTGAAAAAGAATCGAACTTTTTTAGTCTGTCGATCCGGATTTTAACCAATTGTCTATAATACCGAATGAGCTAGCGAAAAAAACGCTCTTCGTATTTTTTTTTAATATGGTTTTTAAGTAATGAAAGTGTCGTTTGTGAAATGCGTAGAGGACTCTATTTATGGAAATCTTTGGAGGATGAATGAATAGTCTAAGATGGGTATTGAGTTCATACATTGAATCGCTTATATTTCGAGGAAGCCAGACTTAAAATATCTCTAAAAAGGAATATACCAGAGTGCGTTTAAAAGAAAGAACAAATTTTGGACTTAAGATCAGGATCACCCTTGAAGAAGCACTCTTGGTTGGGCTCTGAGATCGTCTCAGCCTGCCGCTTTATTTGTAATTTTTCACCCTACTTGAAATTTTTGACAAATAGGTGCAGTATTAGGACAGGTCACTCTACGATCTTCTTTTTCAGTTCCTGTGTGAACGAACTTTGAAGCATTGGGCAGCCATCCATAATCACCAAAATCATCTGAACGTCCAACTAGTGAGATCAGAAGGACGGGTTAAAATCCCATGTTTTCGGCAAACCGTTGAGCAGTGGTTCAGTATTCTGACAGATTGCTCCACGATCTTTCTCTTCAGTTCCTGTGTGAACAATCCCTGATGGGGGCACTGGGCAGGACTCCATGATCCACTTAAAACGTCTACCCCGCTACATCCAACCAGTGAAGTCAGGGTGGTTACTAGACTAACTAGCCAATAACGTTCGAAAATTCTCATCACATAAAGCCATATCTATTTAGTACTTATCTAATCTTATTCTGTCGTAGTCAAAAAAAGCTCGTGACTGTTGTATGGTCAAAAAAAAGCTCAGTTGGTATCTTTATATCTAACAATAACTTTGTAAAAAAAATAGAATTCAAATGTTTCTGTTTTTTTAAAAAAAAAAAAAACCTTAAATTTGTTAAGTTTTAAAAATTCTACAATTATACTCCAAAATAAATCCGTTTCATGTTATTTATAAAAATGTTCCTTGCTCATAATCCTGTCCATGTTTTTCTTCAGTTAGTGGTAATAATATTATTTGCTTGATTTTCGTAGTTTTAATGTTTTAGAATGAGTAAAGAAATATTCATGATTAATATGAAGCATGACATACCCAATCACTGTATTAAAATTATGAATAAATATATGTATATATATAAAATAGATATTTTTTTTATTTTTAGAGCAAAAATCGTTTGCATCCGAACTTGTTGCTATCTGACCCATTTGATTTTCTACTAAAATGTTACCTTCTAGTCTGTCGACCTCCTTCTGGAGCCTCTTCACTTGCTTCTCAGCGTGTTCAGCACGAGTTTCGGCTTCCTTCAACTTAACGGTGAGAGTTTTCATTTCACGTTTGAATTCTTCCACTCGTTGATTTGCCTTCTCTTCGGATACTTCCAAAGATTTCAAGGAGTTACCTACAACCTATGATTGACAAATTTCGTTAAACGGACTGAGATATAAGTTTGACTGAACGAACCTTCAATTCTTCTTCAAGTTCCATGATCTTGGCATCACCGCCCTTAACACGATCTTCAGCAACCTCAAGCTCGTCTTCAACGAAGGCCAACTTGCGTGATACTTCATCGGATTTACCATCAGCATCTTCAGCAAGGAGACGGGCTTCCTTCAATTGGTTGGTAAGCTGATCCATACGATCTTCATCTTGTCGCGAACGATTTTCGAGTACTTGGCACATACTGAAATGAAGCATCGAATTCAGCGTTTTGAAGAAAATATGAATCATTTTCGAATCGTTTATACGATCAAATCCGAAAAAAAAACTTACCGGTTATTTTCATCAGCTGCTTGAGTGGCTTCCAACAATTTTTGTGTTGCAGTTGTTGAGCGTTCTTCAGATTTTTCCAAATCTTCTTCAATCTGTTGAACTTTACGGTTCAAAGTTGCTACTTCAGATTCTGTAGAGGTCAAAAGTTTCTCCTTCTCTTCCAGCTCTTGGTTTGCCTGTTCCAAGGTCTGTTTCGAAGTAACCAAATCGGCATCGACCTGAATCAATTTCTTTCCCAAGTCACGGACTTCCTCCATGACCTTATCGGCACGGGAATTGGCATCTTTTGATTGACCTTCACAGGTATCGGCCTTGTCCATGGCATTGTCTTTTTCAAGCTTCATCGCTTGCATCTTCTTCTTAATCGCGTCCATGGTGGATTCTTTTTGGTTTTTTTACTTACTACAGAGAAAAATTATACAAAAATCTGTAAAAGAAACGAAGAATACGATTAGATTCAAAATTTCGCATAGTTTTTTTATTTTAATTTATTATCTAACATTAAATTAAAAAAAAAAATGTTAAACTAGGATCACTTTACTCAGAATAGTGAAGTTTGTGCTCTTTCTGAATTTAAGTAGTTATTTGGCATACATCTATAGATGGCGGTTTGGTTCTCTCTATTCTCAATGTACTTTCTATTCCGGTTCACCTAACGATAACTAAAACACATCAAGTACCCAACTGCATTCCCCAACTCTTCAATCCATCAGAATCAATTAGACATGGGTGGGTGATTTTACCCTTTAACTTTTATCAAGCGAATTTTACACTTGGTGTGTGGCTACCTTAAATACTCCCAATTTCAGCTCCAAGTAGTCCGGATTCAAACTCGACAGTAAGTACTTCGTATAATGGCGTCGTTGCGAGCTTCTCCCCTCCGCCAACAACCTAGCTGACTACATTTTGTACTACATATTTATTAGTTTTATTTGTGATATACAAATCACATGGGTGTTTCCTAACACCTATGGTAGTACACCCATATTTATGGGTGTTTCAAGTTGTGCTTGGATTATACCTATAGGTGCTTCGGTTACACCCATGGGTGTTCGCTTTACACGCATGGCAGTTTGGGTAACACCCATTGGTGTTTGAGTTATACCTATGGGTGATCGAGTTACACCCATGGTTGTTTGAACAAGGTAACTGTTGGGAAAATAAAATATTGCTGCGAAATTAATAATACCAGTAATATATTTTATTTAAAATAAACAATTTATTTGTTTGTTGTTTCACCAATGGAAATGAATTTGGTTGATTAACCAAATTAAACGCCTATGGTGGTCAAGAAACCCACATTGGTGTACACCAATGATAGTTTAGGAATTCTCCTGACTGTAAACTGTACAGCCATGGTAGTTGAGAAACTTGTATTGTTCCAAAAACTACCATGGGTCTTGTACACCTTTTTAGAACACCCATAGGATTTGCTAAACCAGGATAGGCAATAATTTAATAAAATTGTGTGTTTACCCTAATAGGGATCTATCCATCCCCATTCCAATCAGTACCTTGTTTAATTCCACATTCTGAGCATAAGGAAAAATTGCCCTTGGAAGTGATGTCTCTTTGTATACTACAATATATCTTTGAAGTATTCTTTAGTCCAAGTCAGGACACTTATCTCTTTAGGGACATCCTCTTTCTTTTATTTAATTTGAGTTTTCTATCGAATCTTTACCTCTGTTATTACCGAAAATTATTAAAATTTCATTAACTGTTCAATTGTAGAGAGGGTCGTTCGAGAAGTAACTTCAAGAAATAGGAGATAACAAAAGTATTATCTCCATACGTGGCTTTAAACCTTCCTTCCTAACTTCCTCCCAAACTCATTATGATACCATCTATTTGTTTGACAGTTGCTTCAACACAAACGTTTTGAGTGAAAGTGAAAAATTGATAAAATTGGAATTCGTAGTATGATTCACTTCTTTTTTCGGGACGGGAGAAAAAAAGAAAGCAATTCATGATTTATGCTCTTCTTACGAGACCATAAAATTTTAGATGAATGAGCTCAAGCGAGGCAGGCAAAGCATTGAAAAACACTCACGTCCTGGTGCACCAAAATCAGCTGCAACGCCAGAAAACATTGACAAAGATAACGAATATCGTTTTGACCTACAGTCGAGTTAAAAAGCTTAAGATATCAAAGGCTATAGCTATCTCAATGAATATATTTAATTTTACTTGATGAATTGCACAAACAATTAATGCATTCTTCTACTACGACAATACATCGGTACATTCTAGCCGCTCAGCAGGAATTTACTGAAATTCACTTAGAACTACTTCCGGTTCCAGCTTATAATTGCGATCCTTCAGAGATTTTAAGCTTTCCTAGCCGAGAAAAAATTTGGGAGCAGTAATGAGTCACCTATTCGGTCTGCAACTATGATATTTTGAGGGCCTTCAATTGCAGCAAATTTGGAACCAAGAGAAACTTTGGCTAAGTGCGTTAAACTTCGAAGGGCCTATGTCGAAAAATACTCTACTGTTTAAAAATTAAATTGTTATCCTTCGTAGTAAACCAAGTTACTTATCGAATGCCCCTTGTTATTGATAAAAAGGTCAGAGAAGTAGGAAAAATGCTTTTTAAAGAACCCATTTCGAAAGCAAATCGATAACTCGAGAATACGTTCAAAATTAGAAGCAGGATTTTTGGTCATATTTATAAGGGTGCGATATCGATCCATGCCTGCGAATAACTGCCATACAAAAGTTCGTCAAAAATGTACTCACGTCTTGTGATCGATAATCACAAATTAGGAATTAAGCTACAAATCTAACTGAGTGGGGAAAAATAATGCGTCCGAAACGCTTGATAGCTGAGATCGAATCATTCTAATTAAAATCCATATCTCCTGAACGGTTTATATCAGAAAGTTGAGACTTTGGTGTTGTCTTAAGGGATGCTAGGAGCCTAGAACAGAACTAAAACTTGGAAGCGGGGCGGTAAAAAACTATGGATACTAAAAAGATAAAACTTGTTTTGTGTATATAGAATTACAAGTGGAGTGTATTGAATGTACAATTTTTGAGGGAGTGAAGTGGAGCAAGGAAGTGGAGAAATATAAATTTAAAGAAAAAATTATATCTCAGAACCCGCACCAGATATGATCTTGGAAATTTTGCAGGAGTTAGGCCTAACAGACGTCTAACAGAGAAACAAAATTTGGAGATGTGTGTGTAGGGGGTGATGGTAGGAGAGGTGGAAAAGAAAATAGTCTGATTTTTATTTATCGAAAACCGTAAAGGGTTGAAAGCTAAAAATAGACGACTACATAGAGTCTCTACAGAGGCATCCTTGAAAAATAATTGGGATGGGAGTGGTTTTTTGCATCTCTAAAAGAGCATATGCTAGAAAGTTGAAATTTAGTATCCATATGTAGATGTACTACAGAAGCAATTAGAAGAAAACAAAAGTTCAGAATTTTATTGGCGTGGAGTTAAAAAAGTTTTCGAGGAAAGAGTTTTCTACACATTTTCACGAATTCCGTAATATCTTTTAGGCAAGTCGGTTTATCAAATTAATTTAACTTCTGCGCACTTTTTATATAAGTGCCTAGAAGCATTTTATTCAAATTTTCGACATCCAAACACAAAGAGGGTGTAAAATGGTTGTGTATATTTTCACGAATTCCGATATACGAGTATATCTTTAGTTCTAATTAGATATCGAACCCGCTTCAACTTGTAAAGGCTTTGAATGTAATCGGAAAAGAACCGATCTAAGAACTTTTCAATATTCAATCCACTAGGAGGTGTAAGGTTGGTAGGTTTACGTGGTGCCCGTCAGTCGAGACAGGGCCCAATTAGCACAGAAAGTGCCGTTTTGATACCACAACTCGCTTAACCTGCTCGTAGAAGGCTGATGAAGTAGATACAAGGTTTTACAGAGACCTAGGGCTGGAATATATTATCATATCCATCCGGAGCTTTTTAAAAAGATGATCAGCTCTCCAATCTTATTTTTCGAAATCTCATCAAAGTTACCACAACCAACCACCAGGAGGTGTTAACTATTGTTCAAATTTTCACGAATTCCGACATATGATTTAGGTTTAATGAGATCGAATTCGCTTTCTACTATGGGCTTCATATACTCGTATATTGAACTCTTCCATCACAAGGCCTGCATACCATCCCGATCTAAGTAGAGATGACTGCATCAGAATGCTAAAAGTCGACTAGGGAAGACTAAATTCAGCTGTCAACATTATTTTGACAAAAAAGACCCTGACTTGTGACCTTACTGTAATTCCACCCTAAACGTGAAACACATCCTAGAATGTACATTTTCCCGTATCACTCTAGATCCCAACCTCGACCCAATGACCCAACTTTCCTGTAACCTGGACCCTAGTAACAGTTCTTCCATACATAATATTAAAAGCGCTATTAACCAACACGGATTATGGAACCGCATTTGATCTCCAAATCTTACACTAATTTTCCATCTATATTAAATACGGTGTCACATGGCCCCCGCAGCCCTGACGCCTTCTTCTTTTTAATATACAAATTAATTTGCACATTAATTTTTTGTAAATAAATATATTGATCTAAAAATTATTTTCGGGATTTTGCGATATTCAACCTAAGAGGTTGTGAACGTTTTTACGAATTCCGACATATCACTTAGGTTTGATGAGATATCGGGTTCTTTTTTATTTTTTTCAATAGAATCGCCTAAAAGTTAGTTTCAAAATTTTTTAATATTCAACGCCTAAGGGGGTCCATATTTAAACCCCTATGTTTCCATTGAAATTAAAAAAAAAATAAGTAAATAAATAACAGCAACTTTACTATTTTTTGGATAGATGTCCGAAACGCGTTTAATGCTCAGATGCGTTGTAGGTTACTATGCGACTGACAACCTAAAGAACAATCAGGAGGCTATTTGGAATGTAATTTTTTAAGTTGACAATCGAATAGTAACCGCACCGCATCTACCCAAAAAAATAATTAATTTGCGTACAGATTGTTGGCAGATTTTTCAATTGTTATATAATAATTATAATGAAGCTCACTAAATTAAATAAATACACCCGAGAAGTTAATTTGTGTTCATACTCTTAAAGAAATATAAATTTCTTTTTAATAGCAACAATTTGGAAAAAATTGTAAAAGTTTTATTTATAATTTAGCATGGGCAGTGACCATGCTAAATATCAATTTCTATTTAATGAATTGTTTTAAAAAAACGGCCAAAATCACATCCTCTAAGATCCCCATTCGCCCATTCCGACATACCACAAGGTAGTATTCATGATCCACTATTTGTTATCCGATGATGTCATCAAATAGCCAGATAGATGCTTTTTGCCATTTAGTTGCTCCCATTTTAAATGTTTAGGTCTCAAACTGAACTATTTTTATCCGCATCTCAGTTCAGTGAAAATATGCTAAGAAATTCTTTTCACTAAATCGACGATTTTCTTTTCTGCACAAAAAAAAAAGCCGAACAGAATTCAAAAAAAAAATTCGTCTAATATAAAAAGCAACATCACAAAAAAATCGTTTCGAATGAAAATTGTGTTTTTAAAAATAAAACACCGGACCAAGATAAAATAAAAAAGATTCAGAGAAAAAGTATCTGATCAACCGAATATCTATTGCACCTACACAAAATAGCTATTTATAAATTAGGCAACCAGATCGCTGTACTAGTTTTCAGGCGACGACTTTTCCAGTGTTTTTCCTTTTCGAAAAGAAAATGTTGCTGCGGGGAAGGGGGATAAGAAAATAAATCTTGAAGGAAATATAATATATAAATAAATCAAAATTTATCCCATGCCAAAAATTACATCATCCAGAGTCAGAACTGGAAATTTAAGTAACTTATGAAATCAAAAATATTTATTCATATATATATATATATTTTTTTTTAAGTAGGATCACTTAAAATAGAACACAATTAAATATGTATTTGGGCTTGTGTATGTTATTTTATAAAACACACTATCAAAAAACGGAATTAGTGTGCCAAAAATTAGTTTACTTTAACCGATCGTGTACAGTGTAAAAGTACATCACATACATTGTAAAAGTACACGATCTCTGTAATATATTTGTATGAAAATAAAAATATTGAATAGGTGTGCGTGTGTATCATGTGAATGTGTGTATGTTTACGAGCAGGATATTTTGTTACCAAATACCATATATGAAGCACAGTCTAAAATAACAATTTAAAGTGATCGTTTGCACGTATGAGAAACAATTTAACAAAATTCTTTCGTATTTTTGCATGTTGATCTTGTCAATAAAATATGAATTCGTTCAATTTCATATAATAAAATTATATAATTCCCAATAAATCACTTTTGCGAAAAAATGCAAGTAGTTTAATTAATTTCTGACTGCAACACACACCCGCATTCACAAAAACACGCACACACACAAACAATAAGATTTTTAAATATAGATTTTTCTTATATTGTTAATATGAAAGAAGTTATTTTTCATGGAACCACTTTTAAATCACGAATTTTATTTTTATAGAGCTTAGAAACTTCACTATAAACTTAGGTGATCGTAGATTCAAAACTATAGTTAAAAAATTTTGTTTTTAGCATTTTTAAACTTTTCAAACCCTTTTTTATTAATTTTTTATTTTTATTTTAATTAAAAATTGATATTTCTATGATAACAAAAAAAAATATTCGACACCAACCTGAGCGCTTAAATCACTCTATGCGCTAGCAAATACGCGAAAGCACTGATGATGACCAAATTTTTGAGCCCCTTAGCCCCACCTTGTTTGTGTATTTGAAAAATCAAAAACGATTCAAAAAAACCCGAAAATTGTTCGTGCAATTTAAATTTGAAACAGGAAAATTCGGATAAAATAGTTAGCGGAGAATCGGCATACCGACTCGAATATACGTACGGCCGTTTTCCCCATTTTCTTTTGGGGAAACGTTTAATTCCGACAACATTACGAGATACGTCTGAAAATTCGGTACAGCATAGGTGAACCTTGTTGTTGTATATTAAAGAAATTTCGTAGTATTTTCACTTCGAGGATAAAAATAAACTTTTTCCCCACATTTTACCATACAAATGTTTTTCCTTGCAGACATTCAAAAAAAAAATGGATCCGATCCCATTTGAAGCGTACATTGATATCACAGACGTTAAAAATAGCTGGAATAATAGCGACAAGTAGTCGCTAGTTAGTATTCGTGGGTTCGATGAATAAAACAGAATTTTCCGAAAAAATACCCCAATTTGTTTCCCCTTAAATGTTTTTTCCCCAACCCGTTTTCACATTGTATTGCGAAAATTAATTGGGCGCCACATTTGTATTGAGTTGACGATTTTCCCGAACGCAGCGCAGCATACGCTAACGATTTCTTTACATGTTTGGATATGATTGTTGCTAGAATACTGAAGATACTACTCATAATTTGGCTAGAAATAGTTAGGAGTAGGTGTTTGGCCAATGCTAGCCTCCCTCGGGTTTTATTTTCGCAAGGGAAAATTTGTTTAGCATAAGCTTGGAACCGTTTTTTCAACAAGGTTACGACATTTTTTCTCGAAATCTTTCTTCAAACGAGCTTAATTGATTTTAGATAAAATTGATGTGACGAACAGTTCATAAATTGGATTATAAAACTAGAAAATATCCTAATTAGCCACCCCAGTTTGACAACGAGTCTGACTCTTCCAAAAGATCCAAACACAGTAGGGTCTGTAGACAACTAAAGGCTGATGTCCGGGATCTTTGCGCAAACCACGTTTTTCAAGAATTGGAGATATTTGCTCATTAATACACCAAATCTGCCTTTTTGCAATTACACATTTTTTAACAACATTTGTATGGAAGCTACTAAAAAGCGTATTCGCTTTTTTAGCTGGGAATCATGAATTATTTTACTTCATGAAACATTAAACTCAGCGTTACTGGTTCTGTAGTTATCGTGTAATAAGTGTAACTACATGATAAAAAAAACTTTTCAACGGAAACTAGGAGTAGGTGGTTTCTATTATCAAACCAAAATCACATGCCTCGTGTGTAGTACACATTTTTTGTAAAAGTAAATATGTCAACATTATGAAGGAGGTTTTTCGTTTTTTTAATTATTACTAGTCTTCTGTAGTTTACCTATAACTTCTTAAGGCTCTTCTTAAATCTTCTTGGCGGTTATTAGTGTTTCTTTTACGATTTGTGGTCTTTAATGTCCCTCAATAGACAGTAAGTCTGCAAACCTCCCAAAGAAGATTAACACCATACTCGGAGATGAGATGCCGGGATTCACAAGTGCGTATCGATATAAAAAAAAATCTTTATTTTCAAATATTTCCTTCATATTGTTACATGCTACCCTGGCAACCTGCACAACTCGATCAGTTTTCACCATTCTTCTCTTCGGTTGTTCTTACATTTCCCGAACATTCCACATACGCCACCGAATATGCGAGAAAGATCTCGACTTAGCACATGCAGTTTATAAGCACGCATAAAATTGCTTATCATGCAATTTAATAAATTCATTCATCACATGTCATAGTAGAGTTTTCTTCAAAAATAGTGCCAACCCATAAAAAATAAATAACAAAGAATTCTTTCAATTAAATATATACAGTAGAACCTGAAGAAGTGACCACCTTCCTATCTTGACCACTTGCCTAAAGTTGCCATTTTTCCCGGTCCCGATGTAAATCAGAAACCGGATTTTATTTGTTAAATTATTTTTATAATCTGACCAATCGAATAAAGTAACCAGTTTTGCACTTGAGTGGTCACTATATAGAAGTTATACTGTATAATTCTCACAACACAAATTTGCATGAGGAACCATATCCTATGATACAAGCATTGTTATCTTGGTGCCTCCTTTCAATGTCGCATAACCTTTACAACATTGCGTGACACGTTGCTGCTTGCAGCTTAATTATGTGCAGTTAGCAGTTGTAATAATCAGGAAAAACTGATCTCGTATACAAGCACTGCTCCGCTTTTGATATGTGTGTGTTATCCAAACATTTCTAGCATATTTGATGGTGTGTGTAAAATATGGGTGAAGAATGTAGAGCTTCCTAAGCTAGTCTGATTTATTATTGGAAGGTTGTAGTTATCTCTGGAAACTTCAATGTTTGGTTTTCAAGAGAATGTATGTAACAATTGAAACCAGTTTGTTAACAGTAACAGGGATAGTGGCGTTCGACAGTTCGACAGGTAGAAAAATTTTAAAAACATGTTCCCGGAATCACCTATACTAGAAGATTTAAACTAGTGTAAATAGTTATTTATACTTTAGGAGTCATAGAAAAATAAATTAAAATTAGTGAAATGCGTGTTAGGATGAAGGACCAAGCAACAAATATATAGTTGTTGCTTCAAAAGTCACTGCAGAAAAAGTTTTGTGTCCGGTAGCGTAAGAAAATACTTTATTATTAAAATAATAAAGTAAAAATGAGAGCAAAATTTGAGATGTTTATGTATACCTGAAAAACCACTTAGAAGAAGGAAAAACCGGGTCAACTAGGATTGACGATTTTTGCTCTATAAAAGTAATTTTTGAGACGATCTTTAACGTATAGGAGAGTGGTGAAGAGAATTGGACCATTAAATAACTTACGCAAAAAAAAAATTAAATTTAGTTCATAAATTTGGCTATGGAATTTGAAATTTTCGGAGGAAATAGATTTGGAATGTTATAAAGCAGGACCGTGCCAAAAAACAGTATTTCGTGAGCTATGTCCTACAACCACCTCCACTATTTTCTCTCAAACAGATAGCAAATAGTTGAGTTGATAGTTGGTGCGTATTCTCGAGGGGTGGTAGAGAAAGCGATTTAAACAAAAATTTAGAATTTTTTTATTAAAACGCGACTCTTTCTTTGATCTCTCTCACGTATAAATAAATTTTCCCTTTTTTTGCTGGAGAAAAATAAAAATGTAGATATTCGAAAATTGAAATATAACTATTGCAATTCTAGTACCCTCTTTCATTCATTGCCTTTTGGCTAAATTTTGTTGTACTAAGCCCTGAAAGAAAAACTTCACTAGCTCTGGTAAAATCTATGGAAATTAGGGAACAGAGGTAATCACATCCGGATGTTATATACAACACTATAAATTTGAATACAACCTAATTTATTACTAACATATACAGCAAAACCCGATCGATTTCAAACAATTTCATTTTGAAACAGAATTCCATAAAGTAGCTACTCTCAATCTGCGAAAAAAAAACACCTTCCCTCTATTCTCTAACGAAGAACTCTATCGCACGACTTGCTCTGCCCAAATTACGTCAAATCTCATGTTACATTAATAACTTGGCCGGCCGTACCCCACCGTCAGATTTGCCTGGTCAAATAGCAAACAAACAAGAAAAATCACTTTTTTGGATCATTTCCAAATCGCCAGAAAGAAAGTGAGGAAAAATTCCCCACTGATTTCGAACCGAACATTCAAAATCCAAGATCGTCCCACTCGCTTTTCTTTTGCAGCTTGGCCGCCAGCTCTTACGCCACCCCCGACATATTTTCATTTTCTTTTCAGACCTGAGATCACTTACCAAGGTAAGGTAAGAAAGAACTGAAGTTCACCTAAGGCCGGTAATTACTTAAATCTTTAAAATCGAGTAATTTTCATGCGTGAAAATCGCTCGGAAAATCTATGGCAGTCTAGTCATAGGGGCACTCTTTTCAATGAAATGCTATTTTAAGGATATCAATGCAATGCAATGCACAGACTATTTGTTGCGAAATTTTCAAAAAAAAATTAAATTTTCGAATTTCCTTGGACTCAACTATTTCGGGATTCGAAATACGTTTCGATAATGTGCTCATTAAATTGGCTAAAGAAAAAATGTAAAACCAGCATGTGTTATATGTTGTGTATGTGGGCGCTCTTGAAATAGACCTTCGATTTGAATTAAACATCGCTGGAATGCGGCTATTTAGATTGCCGAATGTGAATGTACCCCATGCACCTAATTTTCATACTTACGTAGCTACGTGTAATAAATCGTGAGAGCACTCTTTAACAAACAATGTACAAACCAACTAAATTCCAACAGTTTTAGACACCTCAACCACATTCATAAACTCAATCGTTTAGTTAAGGTGGTCAAAAGGTTGGTAGCAAGCCAATCAACACACACCTTAAGGAAAAAGGTTATATTTTTATGTAGCAAATCTATCAATCTATGAAGACTACATTACGTTTCCATCCGACTGAAGAGGACGCTCCTTAGAAGTAGGCAATCTTAGAAAATATCACTTCAATTTCGTTTCCATACATCAATAAAATAAAATCTGTGATCAATTATCAAACTAATTATTGTTGATTCGTTTCAAACAAATTATTTAACAAATGGAACGAATCTATATAATTTTTAAAAAAAAAATAGAGGACGCCACTGAAGAGGTGTCGTGTTCCCAAGGGCGCACATTGAACGTTGTATAAGAAGGAGCAAAGCTATGGCTCAAAAGATGATATGTGACAAATGTTCTTGCAACACAGTAGAAGGAATGGGCACTTATTGGAAAATCCGGTTATTTTTTATTCAGGTTAAACTATTTCAATTTAACTGGGATTAAATCACCGGTTATTCAAAACCGGATATTTTATAAGAAATTTTTTGCATTACAGGAATTCAAAACATAAATTTGTTTTATTCAACACAAATCAATAAAAATAATAAAAAGGAAAAATCTCTGAACCGCAAACCCTACTAAAGGTCCACAAGAAAATCGGTGATTTACCATCGAGTTGGATATGATTTTAGTTATTTATGCTTAAAACCAGTTAACTGACTAAAGAAATAACCGGTAAGTTTTAGTTTTAGGAAGGGGCGCAGCGCTAATATCACACGCTAGGCACCAAACGGACCCGCAGCGATACCCTGGGAGCGATATTATAGTCCGTACTAATATTAGCCGAGCACTTCAGAACTTCCCCGAGAATAGAGCCGTGTCTTTTTGAGATCTGCCTAGAGAAGGTGTAGCTCGACTGATCAACCGCTATATATGTCGCAACCTCCTTTATGTAGAAATTCAATAGCAGTAATTGCATAAAAACGTCAAGCGAAGTAAAAAAAAATTTGGCAGCAGTCTGAGTGAAACTTTATTATTTTTCAGGTCAAAGTTTGGGAGCGGCTAAAATTATATAAAAACTCTTAAGACAATATTGTTAAAACGTTTGCAACCTCCTTAAGCCCAATTGGGGGTTGAATATCCGAAAATTCTGAAAAATGTTTTTATTATAGATAAATATAAAAAAAAGCCCACGCAAGTAAAAACCAATTCGAAGTCCCATCACTTCTAAGAGATGTGACGGTATTCATGATAACGTGTTCAACCCTTTTATACCCTCCAATGGGTTGAAAAAGAAAAACATTTTGAAAACTGGCTTTAGGCGATTATTAAAACCCGTGGAAGTAAATAGTCATTGGATATCTAATCAGACCTGACGGATATGGCTGAATCCGTGAAAATGTATTCAACTCCTTTATACCCCCTTAAGGGTTGAATTTCAAAAAATTCTGAAAACTCTTTCTAGGCATTTATGTGAAGAATTCGTAGAATAAAAGTTAATTCAATATTTTAGTATTACCTAAGATATATGACGAAAATTGTGAAAATATATGCATTCCATTTTCATTGAAAATTTCCCCACCCCCTTCCGACCGCCAATAGATATTTGAATTTTTTTAAACCTTAATTACTTCTCTAGTTGATTTACATATACATACAGAGTTTCAACTTTCTAGCATAAGCTGTTTTATAGATAGGAAAAAACCCCCCCCCCTCCCGGCTATGTCGGAGATATGGCCTTGTGTTTTGTGATGTCTACTTTAACGGGTAATAGTTATTTGCAGACCTTAAGCTGTGTTAGAGTTTATAGTAGGGGCAATTTAAGGGGCTATATTTAACATTTTTTCGTTCCCGGCAACGATTTACTCGATCACATAGAGTTTCATGGGTATCACTGGATAGCTCTTGAGAAAATCTTTCCAACCTTATACAGTGTGGCCCAAAAACACTCACCCGATGTTGTTTTGCTATATCTTTAAAATGAAACGACATAATTTCATTTTTTTTAAAGGTTTATTTGGACCTTACAGATTTTTTCCATTACTTTTTGGAGATGATATCGGTCAAATAGGTGCCGTCATTGCTGATGACCACTTGGGCGCTTTTTACCGCATTTTCAATTCTCACTCTTCATACTCTTTCAGAGTTTGTAGCTTGTTCTGATAGACACGTGACTTCAAAAAACTCCAAAGAATGAAGTCTAATGCGGTCAAACCGGGCGATCTTGCCTGCCAATGCAAATCGCCAAAATGAGATATTAGGCTACCCGGAAACGCATCCTTAAAAATGTCTATTGTCGCACGAGCTGTGTGTGCGGTTGCAACGTCTTGTTGGAACCACATGTCCTCCAGTCCTCCCAATTCATAAATTTGCGGAAATAAAAACTCGTTGATTGTGGTTCTGTATCGCTCAACAGTCACAGCGTTACTCACGGCGTCCTCGAAAATATGAGGCCCGATGACACCCCCGGTTACTTTGAGTGGATGTAATGGCTTTTCGTAAGTGCGTGGATCTTCAGCAGTGATGCCAGATTCTACGATTTATCGTATTTTTCACGATTTTCAGCTTGTAATACGATTTTACGATTTTTGACAATTGGCTAGAACAAATACTACGATTTTAAATTTATAATATGTAATCAGATTTTTCCATATCTGTATGCTTGTATTTCCTATAGCTTTCGAATTTTAGTTAGAACTTTTTTTTTTGCTTAAACACTTCATGCATAACCGAACGAAAACTAGATAACGATATTCAAAATAGCCCTAAACGCATCGCTCAATTTAATGCAATTGTGGGATTATTAGAAGACACGCCAAAGAAAATTTTGCACCCTAGCCAAACGCGTTGGCTTTCATTGAAAAGCGTTGTTCAACGAATTTTACACTTGTATGAGCCGTTAAAAATTTATTTTTCATTTGCAGTCAATGTCGATCATATTGATAATGCGCAAATAATCCTCAATAATTTGAAAGATCCGATTAATGAACTTTATTTAAAATTTTTAAATTACATACTTCCTATCATAAACAAATTAAATAAACTCTTTCAAAGCGAAAAGCCCCAAGTTCATACCATGTATAACGAAATTAAACGCCTAATTACAAGTATAATGGATAATTTTAAAAAACGGGAATACATGGATAACATGGACATACACAATTTTGATATCAAACATCCTCAACACATCTTTGAAGATGATAAATTATATTTAGGAACAGAAGAAAGCTTGCAATTACTATTAATATAAGCCCAAAAGATTTGAAAACTTTCAAGAAAAACTGTACTTTATTATATATTGAACTAAGCGAGCAAGTTGTGAAAAGATTTGATTTCGAAAACAATGTCTTGAAACATATGGCACTAAATTCTCCAAGAGCAATTATTAACAAAGAAGTTAGTTCTCTTGTACAATTGTATAATTTATTTCCCAATTTAGTTCGTACAACAGATGTACAAAAACTCGATTCAGAATTTCGAGAAATTCGCAACTTAAATTTTAAAGATTTATTATCTGATTCCTATGAAAATATTGACGTTGAAAATTTTTGGCAAATTGTTTGTAACGTTAAACGCGTTGATAGTACTTTGGCGTTTCCACTTATAGGCGAATTTATTTTTGATGCATTGTGCTTGCCTAATTCATCGGCAAATGTTGAGCGCACATTTTACGCAATAAACTTAAATAAGACGAAAATCAGAAATAAGTTAAGTACTGAAACCTTAAAAGAAATATTATTAAGTAAAGATTATTTAAAATGTAATAAATGTTGTGATATGAAAATAACAAAAGAAATAGAAAAAAAATTTAACTCAAAAATGTATTCACCAGCAGATCTACTATGAACGAGAAAAATTTTCTGCTTTCTTTTTTTATATTGAAATTATTTTTTGTTATACATTTTTATTTAAAATTAATTATAACTTCGTTAACGTTTTTTATATTTTTTCAATTATATGTAAATTTTACTAATACCTGTTTCTCAGAACTTCATTACTTTTTACGATTTTTCTACGATTTTTACGATTTTTGATACACAGATTCTACAATTTTACTTTTTTTCATTTGGCATCACTGATCTTTAGTGCCCCAGAAGCGCAAAATTTTGTTTGTTAACGTATCCGTTCAGATGGAAATGGGTATCGTCACTCATGACATCGTGCACTTCCTCGTTGAGGTGCAGGAGAGCGAATTGCGTTCCATGGCTTCTCGACGTATATTCTCCATCTGTTTACTTCACAAATATCAAAACAAAACTGACAGTTGCCGCCATTTGCAAAAGTTATAATATCTTCCAATAGGGTGATTCATTTTGAGCCACCCTGTACGATTTCTGTATTTCGACTTGGCTCTTCGACTAGTATATGCCGACATTTTGTTAAATTTTCTCAATTTTTAACTTTATCTTGAGGAGAGCTATTGATTGTAACCTAAGCGAGCATCGTAGCTTCTCCGAGTTAGGCCAAACGAATTCAAAATGGCGGCGCACCTCACTCCCCCAATTTTGCTATCATCGCGTTTTCTGGATTGCCCCCCACACTATGGTAGTAAATTTAAAGACATATTCACGACAAAAAATTTAACTTAACCGCTTAAAGGATTTTTTTTAATTTCTTGGGGTCTACTAGTCCTAAAACAGAAATACAAAATTTTCAGGAAAGAATTTTTTTTTTTAATTCTATCAACATACTTTATTATTTAATGCGGTCCTAGTACAACTCAAGTAAGGTGTTTGTTTTTTTCAGCCCGGGCAAAGGTTGAGTACTTAAAGCTTATCTATTATTATAGAAGTACTTATAGGGGGAAATTTGTGAGGTTATAGCGGCCATGTTGTTGTTAAAGCAACATCTGTCGAATTAGAGTGGTTATCGTATAGTTATCTTGCGCGACGGCGACGTAAACTGGCCACCAAGATCGTGCGATTTAACGCCTTTAGACTTCTTCTTTTGGGGCTATCTTAAATCCAGGTATATGTGTATAAACCGCAATCAATTGGTGCCCTCAAAGTAAACATAACGAACGCCATCCAGCGAATTCAGCCAGATTTATGCGACAAAGTCATCGAAAATTGGACCTTCCGAACACGTGCCACCATGCAAAGCCGCGGCGGACATTTGAACGACGTTATATTCCAAAAAAAAATTTTGTGGATATATCACACACAACTTGTTTTATTTACATTTAAAAATCGAGCGTCCTTATTAAAAAACCCCATATTTGTAAAATTAAACAAGTAAAGCAAATACTTAACATTATTTAATAATCTAGATAATTAATTAAATACATCGGCCAGGAATGAACTGAGCGTTGTGTTTGGAGCATCGCGTTCCGTAACAATACCGTAGCCCACACGTTGTAACAGAAGCCACGATTGATCCTGTTTTATAGGATACATCAAATTCAACGCATGGTAAATTTTGAAGCACAGGTCCACTGCTTTTATGGGCGATTCCAGGAAATAGATAGTCTTATGCATTATCATGTACGACGACTTATCTCCGTCTAAGGGTCCTATAACGACTACACGTGGCTCTAACTCGTCGTCCTCGGCTTCTTGGACCAACTGCTCTACGAATTTCGTATCGGGATCCACATCCTGAAACAAGTACTAAAATTAGTTAGACTGCTCCTGACCAAGTTCCTCCTTCCCAACAAACTTACTACAATATGAGTTATGATATTTTCAGGATTACTTCTTCCGAATTCGCTATGGTGTCGCTTATTAATCTGGAGAATATACGGCATCAGCATCAGCGCACACATCTCCATATCGGTGTCGTACTCGTCCAGAATTTGCGCAATCGAATTTTTATAGCGCGCTACTGCAACGGCAACGATTTTCTCGCAAATCGAATTCCATTTGTCCAACAATTGTCCCGATTTCCCAGGATACAACTGATCGAAATCGCGTTCAAGCAGTTCGTAGCCATTAACGAGCTGCAAGGCCGGATATTTGCTGAAGTATGCCAGGGCAGATCCACCATTATTGACGGAAACCTCCTTACGTCGATGATCGAACGATTCGTCCCATTTCTCAACGATTTCCGACCAAGGAGCATCTTTCTGCAGAAGAAATTCAATATCTTCGCGATCGCTTAGCGGCTCAGCATCTTCGAATATGGTATGCCGTCGAATTGAGTTCTTCGATCGTCTCTTCAGATTGTTATAGCATTCCCAGAGTTTACCGCGAGCTACTTTCTTCGTGATTGGACTGTACGGAACGAAATAGATTTCGGGAATTTCACTGGAAAATTTTCGACAAATCAAATGCGAAAGTTCTACTAGTCGTTCGCGTGTTATTTTCAACAATTCCGAATTTTCCAGCTCCTTCGAAACAACTAATCGGGACAGGATGCGTCGATCTTCCTCCTGCAGTCTTTGACATCTTCGGAAATTGTTCATAACAATTTTTCCGTCGAATGTTTCGAAAATCGACTCGAAACGCGCATCGCTGCTGTCCATGTCGCTTGTTACGGATGCATAGTCAATTTGAGGACCTCGGGTTGTGTAGACTCGTCTTCGTTTCCGAAGATTCATGGACGGCGCAATATCCTTTGTTGATGAACTAGGTACTGGAGGTGGTGCAGCATTCGACTGCACTGTAGTTTCTGCCACAATCTCGATTTCTTGTGGAATAACCTCACGAATCACTACTGGAGCTGGAGGCACTGGATTTGGATCCAATACTTGATGGGATTGTAATTGTGGTGCTGCAGTATCTCCGAGTACTGAAAAATAAATGTTAAAAATGTTAACAGATTCAAACTAGAAAATTCATTAAAAAATCAAAAGTACTTATAGGCAGAGGGTTGATGTGAACTGGTCAAAAATTATTGACCATATAACATATAGTTCATCTAATACTGGGAATTTTCAGTAATTGGAGACTAAAGTCTCTAGTCTGTTTCCATTGACCTTTATTGGAGCTCTATAGTACAAAGCCTCAGAACAGGGATCAAGTTAGTTATCCCATATTTTGAGATGTGTATTTATCATCGAAATTCTTAGTTACCTTTTAAAGGTCCCATACAAAAGTGGCACTTATTGAACACAATTTGGCGATACTAATATTATACAAATACTGCAGAAGGTAGGTGTGAGCAAAAATTTTACAACGAATTTCCCAGGGTCACATCGCTTCGATTTGTAAATATGTTATAAATCCGAGCGATGCGACCCTATCAAATTAATTAATCGAAGGATATTATGTTCTAAAAAAATAATTCCTTATTGTGGACAGCCCAATTTGAGACTTTACTTCTTCTAAGATTTTTCTTTGAAGCCTCTCAATATAGTTTTTTTTTTTTGGGATAGGTGGTTAGCCTACCGCTCAACCTTCCGGGGTTGGGGATGAAAGAATTGGGTTTTTTTGGGAAAAAATATTTTGTATTGCTTGTACATATATATTGCTTTAACGGAGTATGGCTTTAGTTTCATTTTAAGTTTATATTTACCTTGTGCAATTTCAATAACAAAATTAGTAATATCCCCTTTCTGCTTTAGATAGTGCAACAACAGTTGATCCGGAATATGAAAATCAATTTTCTTATTACGAAATTCGAACTCGTAAACGCCAAATGCTGCCCAAACTAGAAAATAAAAAAAATTAAACACATCATTCTCAGTATTAATAAAACACACATAATCTAAGAATACCTATACGACCAATTATTGATTAGTATTAATAAATATTAAATTCTAAGATTTTTGGACAAAATTTTGAAGATTTTGAAGAATTAATTTGCCAGCGTTGCTCCATAGGTCCTCCCACAGACAATACAACACCCAAATACGTAAAATATAGATTTTTAACGTATACAAATTCGATATCTCATCAGATCTAAGAGATATGTTGGAATTCGTAAAGACATATAAAAAACATCGCGAAATGAGTTTAAATATAGGCGATTATACAAAAAGTCCGCGGAAGTAAAACCAATCTGATATTTCATCAAACCTAAGAAATATGTCGAAAACTGTGAAAAAGTATACAACCCTCTTACACCCCCTTATCTAAAAATCATGAAATTATCTTTTTGACGATTATACAGGAAGCGTTAGGAAGTAAAAAACAACTGGATATGTTATCATATCTAAGAAATATGTAGGAATTTGTGAGAGTATATGCAACCCCTTTACACCACCTTGGGGATTGATTAACAGAAAATCCTAAAATTAGCTTGTAGGCAATTATAATATATAAAAACTCAAAAGAAGTTTAAGACAAATTGATATCTCAGCAAACCTAAGAGATATGGCGAAAATTGTTAAAACGTATGCAACTGCCTTACACCCACACTCGGGCGTTGAAAATTCAAAAATCCTGAAAAAAGTTAAACAAACGCCAATTCGATCTCCTAACACTCCAAGAGATATGACGGAATTCGTGAAAACGTGGAAAAATCTTAACAACGGGTTTTAGGCGATTATAAAATAACCCCGTTCAAGTGAAAAGTCATTCGATATCAAATCAGACCTGAGGGATATGACTAAATGCGTGAAAATGTATACAAATTTTGGCTTCTAGATCTCAGCAACCGCTTAGGCTAGGAGGCTAAAACTTGAAATTTATATAGAGCATCGATAGTGGACCCATTTCAAAAAAAATTATGATATGGGTAAAGGGGTGTGGGCGTGGGGGGAATAATAATGCGTCCGAAACGCTCGAAAGCCGAGATAAAGACATTATAAAATCCATATCTCCTAATCGGTTAATGGCACGAAATTAAAAATTAATGAATATCTGTGGGTATACTAGGAGTATAGATCTGAAACAAATTTTTAAGTGTGGGCAGTGGCATACGGAGGTGGGGGGGTGAAAAACTTTAGATTACGATATCTCACGAACCAATTGCACTAGAAAAACAAAATTCGGTATCTGTATTAAGGTTCACAAATGAAGTTTGAAGAAAGTAAAATTTTTTAAGAGGGATGTGGAGCACGGAAGTGGAGGGGATAAAAATTTTTCTAAGAAATCACGTCTCATATCTCAAGAACAGTGTGAGATAGATACTTAGAATTCTTATCAGAAGTAGACCTAATAGACCCCTATCTGAAAAAAAAGTTTGAGGGTGCGGGTGTAGAGGGTGAGGGTGGGACAGGGTGAAAAAGAAAAAGTTCCGATTTTTATATCTCGAGAACCTATAATGATATAAAACTGAAACTTGGTACTTGGATAGAACTATAGTAGTAGCATGTTGAAAAAATATAATTTTTTATAAGGATAGTATGGTACGGTGGTGGGGGGTGTTTTTCCTATCTATAGAACGGCTTATGCTAGAAAGTTGAAAACCGGTACGTGTATGTAAATCAACTAGAAAAGTAATTTTACATAAAAAAAAATTTCAAATATCTATTGGCGTTAGGAAGGGGGCCAAAAAAATGATTAGTGAAATGCATATATTTTCACGATTTTCGTCATATCTAGTAGGTCTTCCATATATTTAATTCATTTTTATTCTACGGCTTCTTCATATAAATACCTAAAAAGTGTTTTCAGGATTTTTTGAAATTGGACCCCTAAGAGGGTGTAAAGGGGTTGTATACTTTTTCACGAATTCTGCTTCATCCCCCCAGGTCTGATCGATATCGAATATCTTTTCACTTTCACGGGCTAGCGTAATATTCGCCTAAAACTTGTTTTTAAGTTTTTTTCTTTTTCAGGTATAAAAGGGTTGAACACGTTTTCACGAATTTCATCATATCTTTTAGAAGTGATAAGAAATTGAATTGGTTTTTGCTTTCTCGTGCTGTCTTCATATTCATTTATTAACTCCTTTCAGGATTTTTGGATATTCAACCCCCAAGTGGGTGTAAGGAGGTTGCATATGTTTTGACAGATTTCTACATATTGCTTAGATCTGATGATATATAGAATTCATTTTTACCTATATAAGCGCCAAAAAGTAAATTTCAGTATTTTTAGATATTCAATCCTAAGGAGTGTAAGGGGGTTGTATGCTTTTCAAAGCTTCGACATATTTCTTAGGTTTGACGAGATATTAGATTATTTTTCACATCCACAAACTTTTTATATAATCGCCTACAAACCAATTTATCAATTTTTGGATATTCAACCCCCAAGGGTTTGCATATGTTTTCACCAGTTTTGGTATCCCTTAGTTCTAGTGAGATATAAAATTGGTTATTACGGCATTTGATGCAATGACCTTAAACCAATTTCACGGTTTTTCGAATTTCAAGAACCAATGGTTTGCTTACGTTTTCACCACTGAGCTATATAAATGGAGACCCCATCGGCTCATTTCTCTATACGATATGACAGATTGAAATAGCCGATGAAATCGTACCCTCTCGCTCCTTCTCAAAATTTCGAATTTCGAACAACATGGGCTACAATTTAAATAAAATTAAAAACTTTTCAATTTGAATTATCAGTTCTGACAATTCAAATTGTTCGATTTGATGGTGAAAAGTTGCGTTTCGCGTTCGAAGTTCATAAGACAACTCACAGTTTACTTCAATTTTTTTATTAATAAATTTCTTGGGAAATAACAGTTTCAGGAATATTTATAACGGTTGAGCATGTAATACGTTATTTTTGAATTTGGCGCCATACCGATAAGTACATGGTATTATATTCGTACTGCAGTAGCCAATATTACCTGTAAAATTTACCCAGCTTAGTTGCAATTTTATGAACTCATTTTCTTTCAATACCTTGCATTGTTTATCCAAAAAAGTATTTATCTAATTCAAATTATTTGGTAATTTTTCAATTCGAAATTACACCTAAAAATTCGGATTTAATTTTTCATGTTGCCTAATCTGATGGTCCTCTCATTGTTTTCCTTCTCGCCTTAATACATGCATATCGTGCTACTAACTCTTTCCTTCTTAAGATTCAGGTCATCCGTGGCTCAATCCTAATTTGTACCCCGGATAACGTTCGAAGTTTCTCTAAACTTAAAATGAATTGAATTTTTGAAAGAAACATAAAGAAATGTTTCAATCAAAAATTATTTTATTTGCATTACTAATTTTAAATCTAATAAATGTTTAAAATCATCAGAATTTTGTTCAACAATGCAGAACCTCGGGTTATCATGGACACTTTTTTCCAAATATTGACATTTTAAAAACGTCGGCCATGTGAGTTAGCAAATCGAGGTCTCCATTTGCTATATCTCAGTGGTTTTCACAAATTTTTCAAAATTCCTCGTGTCTCATGAGATATCAAGTTGCTTTTATGAAATCGTTTAAAAACCTGTTTCACAATTTTTTCGAAATTCAAGCCCCAATCGGAAGTAATGTGTTTGTATACGTTTTAACAATTCGTCATATCTTTTGAGTCTGATAAGGCTTTTAGTGTACATAATATACCGAAATTCGAATATACTACACGGACTTTTTCAATGTTTGATCTGCTAAAAATCTCTATTTTAAATGTTTTTATTTTAAGAACAAAATTAATTTTCCGAGAAATTTAATAATCTCGAAACAACTCATAATATACTCCGACTTTGACCGCTCCCGAACTTTGACCCGAAAAATAATAAAGTTTCGCCCAGACCATTGGCAGATTTTTTAATACTAATATTACACAATTTACTACTGAATTTTAAAGTGAAGAAAAGTTAAGTGGCCGGTAATTGGGTATTTTACCCTATATGTAAATACAATGACGCATTTTAAAATTCAATCAGATTCAGTTTTAGTTATCAGTTTCACCTCCCAGCGACAGCGTATCTTTACATTAGTACATACAGCAGTTTAGAAGTCACGCTTTAATACTTTTATGCCAGTCAATCAATAGAGGCATGTTTCCGACCGAGCAATCATACTTTCAACTTTTCTTAACCTGAACTGGACCACCCTGTACATTACACATTTCAAAGAACAATAACAACAACATCAAAAATTACATAAGATACATACCTGCAGTTTTAAAATCCGACAATGTCAAATCTCGATCTTCAGCTGTACCGCCAATCATCAGCAGTTTCTTGATGTTCTTGTACTGGAAGGGAACAATAATGCCGGATTTAAGTCCCATTTTACACCCAATTGGCGCTGCAACTTCACCGAAAAAAAACAGAAAACCACAGGAGTATTTGGTGAAAATCACTATAAAAGACTTCGTCCTTCGTTCCGCCCAAACATGTACAATACGTACAACTGTTTTAGCCGCACTACAAAGCCGAACTACCTATGTAACTCCCTGAAACACCCAGAAGTTATAATAAAATTCCACAAATACTTGTGAAAACGAGCTGCTCGTAAAGTGACTACGTGTCCAAAATACTTTTGTGGATAAGTCAATAGTACGCTCGCTCTCGCGCCGTAGCAATAAAGGCCATAATCTGACCGCATACGAACAGCCGAACAACTTTATAGAATGGCTCTGGAAACCATATCAGCAAACTTGTGTAGCGAGTACCATACAAAATACACTATACAGCATACAGCCGCACTCCAACTCCACACACAATCCACTCAGTCGCTCCGCTCCGCTGGAACACAACTTCCAACTTATTTGGTGTAGGTAAGTAGGTGGTACTTTTATTTTATAACTCGGTTTCAGTTCGCTATACGAGTGATTCTATCTGCCATATCTCAAGGAAAGTTTAAGAAGCTTTTAATTTAGCGGTCAGGTGGAATAGTAGTTATGACTAGAAAGCAAAGTTTGACTTTCTTATAGACACACCAATTTAGTTTCTACTCCGGTCACAAGAATATCGATACCAGTAATCTAATAATCATATTGTCAGTATACCTACGGCACAATTTAACAACAATAATACGAATAATTGTTTGATTGAAATTAGATCGCGATGGAATTTTGCGAAGCTCATATTGCACTGGTATTAAAAATAATTAAATTCATCGCTACAGTAGAAGAGCACAGAATTTATTATTGGAAACATACTGTACTGAATGTGTTTCATAGCTAAATACAATGACAAGAATGTAAATATTGAGGCAAATTATGCAGTTTGTAAGTCGATAGTAAATAAATTAAAATAGAAAAAATGATAAATTTTATAATATGTAAAATAACAAATAATTAATTCGACAAAGCCGATCCAAGTATCTGCAATTATAAATAAATAAGATATTTTTTTAAATGGTCCACAAATACACCCAGAAAACCAAAAGCATCGCAAGTGAATCACTAACGAATCACTTAAGTGAAATATGTTTACAGTGCTGGGAGCAAACAATTTTATTCGGATTTTTACAAAAATCCTTGAAAGTAATTAGAGTGCCAATGTTTTATTGGATCAGGTAGTAACAAATTATGAGAATTCTACCTATAAACAGTGAGAACTTTCTCAAAGAAATTTATTCATATCCTGATAATACTTGAATAAGCAACAAAGTGCGATTTGAGTGAAAAAATGGAAAAGTTAGTACGAAAAACAAAAGCAATATATAGGTTTTGGCGCGAGAAAATTTAATTACTTGCATACTAGGTGTAAGACAGGATATTCCTCAACGTACTGTGGTATGATACTTGAAAAGGTTTTGGAAACGGGCACCACCGAGCGGAAGAAAGGCTTTGGACGACCAAGAAAAACTACTCCAGTGGAAGATCGCTTCTTAACTTTACAAAGCTGTCGGAACCGTTTCAAAACTTCTTCTGACATTAGAAACGATGGGTCCACCATAACGTTCCAAATAGCTTACCGGTTATTCTTTAGGTTGTCAGTCACATAGTAGCTTACACCGCACCTCAGCATTAAACGTGTTCTGGACTTCTATCTAAAAAATAATAAAGTTGCGCCCAGATTGTTGACAGATTTTTATTTATTGACGTATTTGTTTTTTTCAATATCAAATTCAATAGAAGTATAAGAGGGAATTCGATATCAATAAACCTGAAAGATTTTTTGGAATTCGTGAAAACTTCAATAATGCCTTACGCCTGCAGTGGCTTTAATATCGAAAAATGCTTAAATCGATTTTTTCCCGATTATATTTCTGTGGTCACAGGGAATAACTTGGTAAGTCGAAAAATAGTAAAATGGGATAAGTGTACTGTGGTCATCTCCCAAGACTTACACGCACTGTGAAGAAATTATTGTTATATGTTATTTGATCACTGAGATGTCAACAAATTTAATTTTTTCACAAAAACTGGATTTACAGGAATAGTTCAATAGTAAAAATTGCAAAAAAGTGCTGCCCTGAATAGTTTCGTTTTTAGACTTACCTACTTATTCCCTGTGGCCACAGATTTAAAGCCTTTGTAAGTAAAAGTGAATTAGATATCTCATTAGACCTAAGAAATATATCGGAATTCGTGAGAATGTACACAACCACTTTATACCTACTTAGTGGTTGGAAATCGAAAAATTTGGAAAATGGTTTCTAGGCACTTATATAAAGAATCCGAAGAATTGAAATTAATTTGATAATTCGACATTTCTAAAAGATGTGACGAAATTCGTGAAAATGTGTGAAAACCCATTTTTCACGGACATTTTTTTTTACTGCACCTCTGTACGCCAATAATAATCCGAAGTTTTTTTTACTTTAATCACTCTAGTAGTACATCTAAATATACGTACTAAGTTTCAACTTTCTAGCATAAGCCGTTTCTGAGATACTGAAAACTAGCCCACACCCCCGTACCATGCTACCCCAATAAACTTTTTTTCTGTGATATATCTACAGTGGCTCTATATAGTCCTACGTTTTTACATTTCTATATTTTGCGGTTTTCGAGAAATATAAATTAGAACTCGTTTCGTTCCACACCCTCCCACCGTCACCCTTTTCACCAGCGCCACCAAAAAATTTTCCCTGTTACAATTGGTTCGGAATATATTGCAATCTAAAAATTTTTTACTCCCCACTCCCACACCCCACCTCCTCCCTTAAAAATTGTACCCCTTGTCTAGTATCCTAGTATTCCTTAAGACAACCACAGAGTTTCAACCTTCTAGGATCTACCGTTCAGAAGATATGGATTTAAGAATCTTTCAATCCCAGCTTTCGAGCGATTTGAGCTCATTGTTTTTCACACACTCCCACACCCCTAAGTGCAAGTTTCAGCCTCCGAGCATAAGTGGTTCCTGAGATCTAGAAACCAAAATTGTTCGTCTAAAACGCTCCCCCTTCACACCCCACCCCCTCAAATGATATCACTCATAGGGGTTCACCTACTCTACTCACCATAAAAACTTCAACTAAATATCTCAACGGTTTGTGAACTACGCACTTTCAAACGGCTGCGTACTGCGGATGGCGTCTACTGTGGACAGACGGCCATTTTTTTTTTGCTTTCTTGGTGTTTACTAGTCCTAAAACGTGAAAATACAAAATTTTAGGGTAGTAAATTTTTTTGAAATTTCAGTTCGATCACAATATACCTACTTGGTTATTAAAAAATAATAAAGTAAAATATCGAAAATATTGGTTTTTCGCCGATTATATAATACGTACATATAAAATACGTACATATAAAAAGAAGATTCAATAGAAGTAAAAGCGAATAAGATCTCATTAAACGTAAAAAACTTTCGAAATTCGTGAAAACTTCCAAAATACCATAAACCCCTAGGTGGTTTAATATCGAAGAAATCGGGCTTTCCTCTCTTTATATTTAAAACCTTTACGAGTGAAGTAAATTCGATATTCGATATATCGTCTAATGAGACTTAAGAAATATATCAGAATTCGTGAAAATTTACACAACCACATTACACCCCCTTAGGGGTTGGATATCGAAAAAGTTGAAAAAATGTTTCTAGGTGCTTATATAAAGAGCCCAAAGAAGTAAGATTAATTTGATAACTCAACATGTCTAAAAAATATAGCGAAATTCATGAAAATGTTGGAAAAACGCCTTTTCACGGACATTTTTTTACTCCAGCTCTGTACACCAATCAAATTTTTGCTTTAATTACTCCTGTAGTACTTCTACATACACATATTAATTTTCAACTTTCTAGCATAAGCCGTTTCAGAGATATGAAACACCACCCCCACCCCCGTACCTTGCTACCCTTGTCCAAAATTTTTTTTTCTGAGATGTCTCTATAGCACCTATATGTATATAGTTATCAATTTTTAGCTTCCTATCCTTTGCGGCTTTCGAGAAATTAAAATCGGAATTTTTCCATTTCTAACCCCTCCCACCATCACTCCCTACACCCACACCCTCAACTTTCTCCGCTAGAGGTCTACTGGTCCTAGCTCCTGTAAAAATTTCAAGATCATATCTGATACGGTTCATGAGATATAAAAATTAATTTTTTTGAAAAATGGCTGTCCCCCACCTTCAGCGCTTCACCTCCTCCCTCAAATATTTTACATTCAGTAGACTCCACTGGTAATTATATATACAGAAACCAAATTTTATCCTCCTAGCACAATTGAGTCGGAAGATGTTGTAATTCAAAGTTTTTCACCCCCCACCATTGTGACCGTTTTGATATTTCTCAGGGTAGCAAATTTGGGTAGCAATTGTTAGCTTGGGTAGCAAAAATATTTTCTAATACTTCTTTTAATTAAATGGAACTAGTTACGTCATTACATGCTTATCTGTTACTCATAACACTGTATATCCACTACAAATTTAAAATGTTTAAAGAAAAAATTATATTTTTTAAAGTGTGAATATTTATTTAGGAAAATCAAAATTCACACAAAACACATATTTTGCCCTTCGCTCAAACGAGTGATAGATTCGAAAAAGATGCGTAATTCGATTGCGATTATGTATGTGGTATGCGCTAGCACTATACTATATTTCTCAGTACAATAATATTAGACAGCTATCGATGGTACGCGATTTCGAATGCAAGACCAGAGGCGTGCATGAATTTTACATTCGATATGGTTTGTCAAAGTATCATATATTTGGCGTACATACGTTTTATAACGGCTAATTTTACCAGGGTAGCAAATTTAGTCATGTAGTAACATAGTAGCAAAAAATTGTCAATAGTAGCATTTTGCTACCTTCGTAGCACTTGTGGTCACACTGCCCCCCACCCACATACCTCACTACTCCTCTTAAATTTTTTAACTCCTTTCTAATCTCCTAGTATCCCTTAATACAACTACAAAATTCATCTGACATCAATCGTTCAGGAGGTATTGATTTTAGAATGTATCAATCCCAGCTTTCAAGCGCTTGGACGCAATGTTTCCCCCCCTCTCTCAACACCAATCAACCATTTTTTTGCAAATGGGTCCACTATCATAGTACTTCATAAGTTTCAACTTTCGGCCTCCTAGCATTAGCGGTTGCTGAGATCTAGAAACCAAAATTTTTCATCTAAAACGCAAATTTCAAGTCGATAACTATACTTTATTATAAGTGAATAGAAATAGGTTTTTGTCTAAATTTTCCTATCACAATGTTACACCAATTTCAAAAGAATTCGAAATACTTGTATGTAAAACATACCCCGCAAAAGTAAAGATGTAAAGACTATTGTCTAATCTCTTGTTATTAATAACATAAGTTTATACTTGAAATCATCACCGAATAAATATTATTATTATTATTATACTTTATTATTAAAAAATAATAAAGTAAAAATCTGCCAATGGTCTGAGCGAAACTTTATTATTTTCGGATCAAAGTTCGAGTGCGGTCAAAGTCGGAGTATATGATCAGTTGTTTCGAAATTATGAGGTTTCTTGGAAAGTTAGTTTTGTTCTTAAAAAAAAATATTTAAAATAGAGATTTTTGGCCGATTAAACATTGGAAAAGCCCGTGTAGTGTTCGAATTTCGGTATATTATTTACACTAAAAGCCCATAGAATTAAAAACGAATTTTTTGCCTTATGCCTTAAGAGATATGACGAATTGAGGTTTGAATTTCGAAAAAATTGTGAAACAGGCTTTTAGACGATTTCATAAGAAGCAACTAGATATCTCATGAGACACGAGGAATTATGAAAAATTTGTGAAAACGTAAGCAAACTCTTCACACTCCCTTGTTTCTTGAAATTCGAAAAATCGTGCAATTGGTTTTTAGGTCATTACATCAAATGCCGTAATAACCTATTTTATATCTTATCAGAACTAAGGGATGGCAGAATTTGTGAAATCATATGTAAACCGTTGTGGGTTGAATATCCAAAAATTGAGAAATGGGTTTGTAGGCGATTAAATAAAAAGTCTGTGGAAGTGAAAAGCGATCTAATATCTCATCAAACCTAAGAAGCTTTGAAAAGCATACAACCCCTTTACA
Organism: Beris morrisii; assembly: GCA_951812415.1. Classification (NCBI taxonomy): domain Eukaryota; kingdom Metazoa; phylum Arthropoda; class Insecta; order Diptera; family Stratiomyidae; genus Beris; species Beris morrisii. The sequence continues at coordinate 111,110,843 of OX638312.1, read as the reverse complement.
CCCCCTAGGATTGAATATCTAAAAATACCGAAATTGACTTTTTGGCTCTTATATGGGAAACCTCAGGAAGTAAGAATGAATTCGATATATTATCAGATATGCAACCTCCTTACACCCACTTGTGGGTTGCATATCCAAAAATCCTGAAAGGAGTTAATAAATAAATATGAAGACAATACGAGAAAGCAAAAACCAATTCAATTTCTTATCACTTCTTAAAGATATGACGGATCTCGTGAAAACGTGTTCAACCCTTTTATACCCTCTTAGAGGCCGAAAAAAGCAAAAACTTAAAAACAAGTTTTAGATGATTATTACGCAAGTCCTTGAAAGTGAAAAGATATTCAATATCTGATCAGACCTGGGGAATATGGCAGAATTTGTGAAAAACCATACAACCCCCTTTCCACCCCATTAGGGGCCGAATTTAAAAAAATCCTGAAAACGCTTTCTAGGTATTTACATGAAGAAGCTGTTGAATAAAAATGAATTCAATATTTGGGAAGACCTAATAGATATGACGAAAACCGTGAAAATATATGCATTCCATTTTCATTGATCATTTTTTTCGCCCTCCTCTCCGAACGGCAATGGATATTTAAAATTTTTTTTATCTATATTACTTTTCTAGTTGTTTTACATATACGTACCGAGTTTCAACTTTCTAGCATAAGCCGTTCTATAGATAGGAAAAACACCCCCCACCCTCGTACCATACTACCCCTATATAAAATTATATTTTTTCAACATGCTACTACTATAGCTCTACCGAGTATCAGCTTTATATCAGTATAGGTTCTCGAAATATAAAAATCGGAACCTTTTCCTTTTCACCCTCCCTCACCCTCACCCTATACACCCACACCCTCAAACATTTTTTCTGATAAGGGTCTATTGAGCCTACTTCTGGTAAAAATTTTAGGTATCTATCTTACACTGTTCTTGAGATATGAGACGTGATTTTTTAGAAAAATTCGTATCCCTCCACTTTCATGCTCCACTATCTCCTTAAAAAATTTTGCTTTCAGCAAACTTCGTTTGTCAACTTTTATACACAAACCGAATTTTATTTGTCTAGTGCAATTGGTTCGTGAGATATCGTAATCTAAAGTTTTTTTTTAAAAATCGATCACAATACTGTATTATTGAAATAATAAAGTAAAACGATTAAAACGAGTATTTAACCCTTTGGATTTCGTTATTTTATTTCGTCCCTTTCAAAATATATAGTTTGCGTTACAAAAAGGAAGGATTAATATCATCGATGGTCGAAAATTCATAATAGCGTTTACATCAAGTGCTAAAATATGTTGTAATATTTTTATATAAAGTAAGTATTTTATATTATATTTGAAAATATATAGCAAAAGCAACAAACTCGAACCGAATAACAATAAATATACACGTTGTTACTCACGAACGTTATTAAATATCTTTTTGTTTTTAAATAAAGAATTTCAATTGGTCTTAACTCGATTAAAGAAATTTATAATTACTCGAAATTAATGTAAAATAATCAATTTAGTTTAAAATATTAAAAATAATGGCAGCCAGGTGTCTGTGGTGTGGAATCTTTCTTCGTAGTTTATAATCTAAATTTCTTATGGCTAAATTTCTCTTTATATATATTTTTTTTTGTAATTCTATGTACACATTGTTAAAACAATTTGCATTTCAAATGTGATTCAAGACTTGTAGAGATTTAGAACCGATTCGTTTAACCAAGCTTAAATCAAATATTACAATACAAATTTGCTTTTTATCATAATTTAATAATAATTTTTTAGAATTTAGAAATTTGGAATTTATTTGAACAATAGCACAATATAGGTATTTTTTTTTCTTTTGCATTTAGACATTAAAATTTTTCTTTGTTATTACAAAAAACCGTTTAAAATATATTGTCTTAAATTATAGTAAAATTATTGAAAAGGTGATGATGAGTGAGTGCAGTTTTATGGTGATTAGCATAGCAGATATTGGTAGGTTTTCTTTTTCTTGATGAATTGTTTGATGGGTTTCGGAATGTTTAGTAACATATTAGTCAGTTATTTAAATATGATCTCAGTTTTGTTAGTAGCCAGACATGTCTGCAAATGTAAGATCCAATTCTTGAGCAATTGCTTTATACTTTTCTTTTTCTCTGTTAAGATCCTCTGAAATAAATTGAAAAGGTCGGTTGTTAGTTGAAATTAGTAGGTTAGTTCTTTCGTTTGAAAACTAGATTAAAAATAACTAGGATACAAAAATATGTGTGAACCTGAACACACCATTATAATTTTATTAAAATTTAGTTGTAAGACCCTAGCAAGTATTTTTAGGCACTTTAGAAACACTGACTGAACTGAACTGAACCACCTAAAAATCATGTCTATCGTGTAGCATTCTCAAGCATCGAAAATTGCACTGCTATGTACAAGTTAATTTTTGTAAGCAAATTTCTTGGTACAATTAATTCACTCTACGGTAAAAGCTGTGTCTAACATTTTTCGAAGTTCTTCCAATAAATTGTTAGTATTAATTTTAAGGGTTTTTCCCCCCGATATATTTATTATGGAAACAAATCCATTTTTTCGATCGCGACAATCTTTTTTGTTGCCTATTGATTGAAGATAAATACAGAGGACCTATTTTAAGCCTAGTACCGCTTTCTCAAACATTTATAACACTGCTAGACCTATCGCAAAGTAGCTAACAAAAATCAATCGTAAGTTGTAAAACTGTAAAAGGGAGAACGTTTTGTGCTTAAAAAGGTTAAAGTAAAATTAAATTATATCGGAATTAAACGGCGATTCGGAAAGGGAAACTGAAAGTGTTTGGGTTTGTTTTATTTCTTATTTTCAGCTGATGGCTGAAAACTCCACGATCTAAGAGTGAAATATTTTTTATTTTTCAATACAATCTTCATCTAGCTCAAAAAATTTTTCACATTTCTTAATCAAAGCTTTTTTGGCATTCAACAAATCGGGGTTCGTTTTCCACTTCAAATTGCTCGTTTACAGCAGTTTTCATGCTTCCTTCACTTCCAAACTTTTTTCTTCCCAAGTATTTCTTGAAATTTCTGAAAACAATAGAAACACCAGAGGTCAGTTTTGTACTGCAATGTGGTTGATTTTTCAGAATCCTGCTTAATTAGGGTACACCTTACACTTTAGGATGTGTGAACCAGCGCGTAACAACGCGATGTCTTGCAAAAACAAAACTCCTTTGCAGAATTTGTCTCTCCTTTTTCCAATGACCGATTTCAAAAATCGAGCGTAGTATACCTACTCAGTTTATCAAGACCTTAAGGAGCTTCCTACTGAAGAAATATCCTAGGCGGACTTTAAATCAGACAGGCACAGGAAGCTTACCGAATGGCACTAAAGCCGGTGAAACAATCTGGGGCACTGCAGACAATCAAAAAGGTTCCGAACTGGACCAGATTCCAGAAGAACTAAGTTTTTTCAAGATTTTCTCCCTAACATAGTCACTATTATAACAGACTACCGCAGGCTGAACGAGCATCTATGAAGCATGAAAATTCAAAGTTCTCCCACATGTGATCAATGCTGTAAAGATGAGTCCGCACAACGCTTCTTGTTTTGCTGGTCACATTGGGTCCTGCTCCATAAGGAGTAAATCTTGACCTGGACGAGGTATTAAACTTTATCAAGAAGTCAAACCGGCTTGGGGAAAATGGAAATATAGAACCGGCTTGATGAAGAGGTATCAGCCGCGTAGCAATTACGCTTGCCTATTGAAAAGGTAGGAACTAAGAATCTGGACCCAACCAAGGTGAATTTCGAAGGAAGTCGAACCGGTTTGGAGAGCAATTCTCAATTTTTCGGTATTCAACCCCCAAGGGTTCCCTTATTTTGCATTTACTTCATGAGAAGCGAAGAATTCACAGACCTGGAACTGGCTGGAACCGACTAGGCTTGATGAAAGTCTATGAGCATCGATAAATTTCTTAGCGAAACAGGATGGTACAATGGGCTTTTGTGCCGATACCCTTGCCACACTAATAACGACAGCTTTTATCATCATTAAAACCTTCAGCGAGGAAATCAATGACAATATTCATCGCTATCTTGAAAATCGTGGCCATGAGTATCAAGCCACCTGCAATGCAAGTTACTTGTCATTAAAGTCCTCTCTTTTTACCGACGGTCACTATTCGTCAAAATTATTCTACCAGAGGTCCAGAAATTCATTTGAAGTCTCTACTAGTCGTTGGTTATACAGAGCTAAGGAGCATTTTCTATTCCCAATGGCCGCTGACCTTTCACATATGCAAAGGTTCATCGATAATTTCTCTAAACCTTTCTTCTACTTGGCGAATCTCTAGAGTTATGCTAGTGGGGTGAAATTTCTGGAAGTCATCCTGGATGAAACACCCACTTGGAATGCTCATTTGGACAAAGTTCTTGAAAAGACCAATTCTCTCTCTGGAAATATAGCAGCTTTCTCGGCAAAAACTAGGGACTGAAATCAACACTATCCAAATGGATGTATACCGCCCTTGCTAGGCCCATTACAACGCGGGATCCGTCTATGGTAGAAAAAAAAGAGAAAGCAGAAAACTGATCGGTCTAGACTGACGAAATTACAAGACAGGAAGACTTGAGAATTACTGGGTACGATGTGTATGACCTCCATGGCTGCCTTAGACGTGCTTCTTAACCTAGCACCTCTACACTTTGGAATACAGAAATAAGCAAGGATCACCTCATACAAAGCACGAGAGCACGAGAGTGGACCCAAAATAACTTGCCTAACTCTTTTCGCGGAGCTCAACAAATATCCCATACAAGCGATACCCATTTCTGATTCAATGGTACCGATATTTAGTTTCACAGAGTCATTCCAAGTTATCCCACCTGAAAGGAAGGATTTGGGGACAAACAAACTCACTTCAAGGCAGGAATCCATAATCTGCTAATCTGCTATACAGACGAATCCAAAACTGACGAAGATGTAAGACAAGGTTGGTTCGTCAGTCGAAACAGGGCCCAATTAGCACATTAGCGCCGTTTTGATACCACAACTCATTTAACATGGCTAATGAAGTAGATACAGAGTTTTACAGAGACCTGGAATGGATTATCATATCCATCCGGAGCTGTTTAAAAAGATAATCAATTCTCCAATCTTATTTTTCGAGATCTCATCAAGGTTATCAAAGAAAGGTTTGCCTAATGCACGAAGTCTGGCTCTAGCTAGGGCCGGACACTTGCAAAGAAGGTGGACAACAGTTTCCCTCTTATTTGCATCCCCACAACTGCGGCAATTGACGTTAAAAGGAATACCCAATTTGGCCGCGTGGTCGCCGATTGGCCAGTGACCCGTGCTAACCGCCGTGACTCTGGAGAGACGTCTACACGGCTCTTGCTCAAGAGTTCGTCTGTTCAGCTCCTGCAGTAGGATGGCCATATCTTCCTAGATATGACGCAGTTGGTCAGTCCTCTCCATCTGGAGTTCGTGATTGTAAGAAAGTGGGATGATAATTGGCGCTCCCACGAGAGAGCCCTGAAAAGTAGAACCTTGCCTAGCTAATTCGTCTGCCCGCTCGTTAGCCTCTATCTTGCTGTGACCTGGGATCCAAAGCTGAGTATCTCTGACGCGACTTCCTAAGTAGGCTAGCTCCTCTCTGCACTGTTCGACGAGTTAAGAGGAGGTGGTAGCCGAATCTAAGGCCTTGATTGCGGTTTGGCATAACGTCTTGCTACAAAGTCCGACAGGTCTCCCGGATCTCCGCCTGAAAAACGCTGGCGTAGTCCGGCAAGTGGCAAGACCTTGCGACATAGTGTGCGTCTGTGAAAACTCCCGTTCCGACTCCGCAGTTCTTCTTTGAACCGTTGGTGTATATGACTGTGTCGAATTCGTGTATAACCGAACCATTGTTAAATTCTACTCTATCAGAACAACGATTGTTTTCCAGGTGGGGACACATGCTATTGAACTCTGCGTTAGAGAAAATATCAGACGAGGATACAAAATCCAACACATATATGTTGTTACTGCCAGCACAGCTATATCGGCTCTACATTCAGTTCAAATGTATTCAAAACTTTTTTGGGAAAGTCTCCAGAACGAAAACAGAGTTAACCCTAATTGGATTCCGGGACACAGTGGTTACGAAGGAAACGAAATAGCCGACTCAATGGCTAAAAAAGGTTCAGAAGCTAGCTCTCCATTCTGTAGGTTGCTGTTAGGCACAGCAAAACTAAACATCTAAATGTGGCAAAAATCGCCAAGTGCCACTCGCTGGGACTTGACACTGGGCAATACAATCAGAGCGAGCTACTTATGCCGGAACATACACAAAAAAAATGTCCCGACTTCCTGAAACTTAGCAAATATCATACTCAAAACCGTAGTGGGGGCTCTGACTGGACACTGTCACATGAGGAAGCTTGTATACAGGATTGGTCAGAGTAAAAAAAACAGAATTTTCGATGACACGACACAGCAGAGCACATTCTCTGTGAATGTGAATGTCTTGTTCGCAAAACGCTTCATCACTTCGGTCAGGGCTTCATAGAACCATCAGATTTCCTGACCATTCCTCTTCGAAAAATACTGTTCTTCATTGACAACGCAGGTATTATATAATTTAGAGGGGGCGTCATGATAGCCCCAATTGATGTTTCAGTGACGGAGGAAACCAAACCAAATTCAATCTAAAAATTTACCTATCTATTGTACATTGGGGATGCTCTAATATTTCTTCCTGAGACTGATTCGCAGTTTAAGAAACTTGTTTTAATTTCAAAATCGAATAATTTTTCCATAAAACATGTAAAAAAAATGCCAGTTCGTATGTCCGCAAATGCGTTTGAAGGGTCGCATCGAACGCGTTTGAGTACGGCGGTTTTGGTCTAACAGTCTAATTTCAGAGTAGAAAAAAAATTGTTTTTTAAGTCGATCGCATTACTGTGTTTTGAAATAATAACCTAAATGCGATTACCTCAGGCTCTATAAACTCAAATATTGAAAAATTCCATATGTTAACATAGTGCATACACGTGTTTCATTTTTTGTATTCAAAATCAAACTCAAAAATTCGGAAAAAACGGGTTCATATATTTTAGATACTCGAAGTATTCTTAGTGTAAAGGGTATTTGTAGAGAGTGTGATTTTATAGAAGTGGAAAACAACTTAAACGACGTAAAGTTGGAAAATTATTTCAAATGTATTGCTAGTGTATACTAAATGTACGTACTACGAATAATAAAGTTTAAAAAAACACGAAAAAAAAACGTTTAACATTCTATTCTGCGGGAAATGGTTGTGTGATCCAATCAAGGTCTTTGAACCAGCAGTGTAACCAATGTATACAAGCAAAAAATAAAGAAATTAAAAAACTCTTATCCACCTTCTTTAAAAAAACGCCAGAAATTTGGGTACTCCTAAATTCACCTCTACCTACTCAATACTTTCTAATCAAGCAATCAGAACAAACTAAATACTAATAACAATCCATTAAAACTACGGCTTCTGAAAAATAAAAATCACTACAAACTCAAATAATAACTACAAAATTTATTTATTTATTTAAATAATTTAATCTTTATTGTGATTTTGTTTTTTAAACAACGAAAGAAATTAAAATAGTTGAAAATTATAAGAAAAATTCCTTCATTATTGCAAGTGAAATGTAATATATTTTGGTATTTGGTTTTGTTTTTAATATTATATCAACATTAAAAGTTTTGAGTTAAACAAACACAAAAATCTGAAGGACAACAAAAAATAGCACTGGAGCGATATTTCATGTAGTTTAATCCTTGAGGATAAGTTCGACGAAGGCTGTATCGAGATCGTCTCCGATATCCTTGTACTTCTCCTTTTCCAAGACCAACTCGTCTGTTGTTTGAGGATTTTTTTTATTTTAAAGAAAAATAAACGTGTAAAAAAGAAGAAAAAAATAGAAATTAAAATACGGTAATAAAGATTTGTTTGAGTAAATAAAAAAGAATTTAGAAATATTTGTAAATTAATAAAAGCAGATAAAATTTTGAAAGAAATTATAAAAAAAGGAAATTAAATAGTTACCTTTTGCATAAGGAAACTAACGTGAAGCAGCACGTCAAGTCAAATACAGTCAAAATTAAGCGCACATTTCTTCTTGAATATTTCAGTGCGCTAGTTTTATTAATTTTTTTTAATCAAACAAAACAAAAGTGAAGCTTACGACCTTTTCTTTGCTGAAAAATAATAAGTAAAATATCCAAAATACACAACAAACAACAACATAAAAGTATTAATGGTAAGAAATGAGAAAACAGCATTGTGAAAAAAAGGTATTCAGTTTTGAATACAACGGCTGAATGAATGCTGTTCTTGTTAATAGAATTACAACAGAACCGGAACGATACAACACAGAAATTTACGATAGTAAAACAGTGTTTGTACAAATTACTATTTCTGTTTATTATCCATTTCATAACTGGATGAGAATTAGTAAGCATATTTACAAATAAAATCGTTCGTTCGTTCCGAAGCAGTTTCCCAGAAGTGTTTGCAGTTTAGTTAGCGATAGTCAGTTTAGTTTAGAAAAGCAAGAAGTGAGTTTGGAAATTAAGCTGGTGGAGCGTCTGCTGGTGGTGCGGCAGCTTCTGCTGGTGGTGCGGGAGCTGCTTCTGCTGGAGGAGCAGCAGCAGCTTCGGCTGGTGCAGCGGCTGGGGCACCTTCGGCCGGTGGAGCAGCAGCAGCTTCCGCTGGTGCAGCAGCCGGAGCACCTTCAGCAGGTGGTGCAGCTGGAGCACCCTCAGCTGGGGGAGCTGGTGCACCTTCGGCTGGTGCAGCAGGGGCACCGTCAGCTGGTGCAGCTGGAGCACCTTCGGCTGGTGCAGCTGGAGCTCCTTCGGCTGGTGGTGCTGCTCCTTCTGCCGGAGGTGCTGCACCTTCTGCTGGTGCTCCTTCAACCGGAGCCGGAGCTTCTGGTTCTGGTGGTGGTGGCTCGTAGTTCTTAACGTATGGAACTTCAGCACCCTCTGGTGGCAAATCAATGGAATATTCGAATGGTGGTGGTGGCGGTGGTGGTGGAGGTGTGGCTGGTGCGGCCGGTACTTCGGGCACAGCCTCTGCTCCTGGTTCACCCGGTGCGATTGGTTGACCATCCTCGCCAACAGCTGGTGCTGCCGGGGCACCTTCTGCACCTGGTTCACCGGTTGCTGGTGCTCCATCTTCGCCCGGTGCACCTTCACCCGCTGGTTGTTCGGGCTGTGGACTTGGTTCTTTTGGTGTCGGTAATTTTGGCGTAGGTGGTTTCGGATGCCGATCATTATAAGCTGGATCCACGCCGGGTATAAGGTCAACAAAGGCGGCATCTAGGTCATCGCCGATTTCTGCGTATCGTTCTCGTTCTCGTATGAACTCGTCTGTTTTGTCAGGTCGCGAATATTATGCAGTTTTTTTTATGAAAGCGATGAATTGTGCAGTAAAATTAAGCGATTAAGTATTAAGCAGAAGAAGCATGTTTAAGAAAAAAAAAGAAAAGCAGCAATAAAAATATAATCGAAGCAAAAAAAAAAGTAAAATTGGATTGCAAACAAAATTTTAAACTAACAATCAATAAACTTTCTTTTAAGTACGTACGATCATTAAAAACATTAGATCAAGCTGTAAGCAATCACACAACAAAAATATATGCACACGACACAGAAAATAAAATAAAACACAATTTTCAATTTATTGTATTTATCTCAAAAGAGAGAATATATTTATTATCTAAAATAAACGTCAAGCAACAATATCAATCAACATAAAAAAAGGGATCATGTTACGAAGATGTTACTTTTGATTTTTGTTTTTAATAAAAATTATTATGGTTTTTTTTTAAACATTAATCAAATTTTTTAATCAATCGGAATTGTTCTGATAGTGTTTGGTGGTTGAAAAAAGATAGAACCTAACTAAAAATCTGTCTAGAACCTGTAGCTCGACGTGGCGCTCTTATAGTACTTATAGAAGCAATAGGCGTGTTCTATTGCGCCCTTATCCAGTGTTGTTTTTGCATGTCGTTAACCTGATCTGCACTGGATAAGGTGGCAAAAAAAATACGCCTAATGTAAATAGAATTCTATTTATTTCCGTGATCGATTTGAAGTCAGTTAAAAATCTAGCCATGTTCTAGAAAAAGTTTTTTAATTTGATCGAATTTTACAATTTAGCTAGACGTCAACCACAAAAGAGTAGAATCTTAAACTTCAATCTTAACCGAACTTCACTTCAACTGTACTGTTGAGCAAATAATTGCAAATTATAAGGACAACGTTTAAAGTGGGCAATGATACCCGCAATGCTATTACACACCAAAAATATACAAACTTTGATTTGGAAAACATTATATATTCCTAATTGCGTGCAAAATTTAAAATAAAAATGATTCTATGCGTAATTAAAGGCAGCATTTTGTTCATGTACTAATAATAAATCCGTAGTTTTAGTTATTTTCTTTTCTATATTTTCTCTCTCTCTCTCTCAAATTATTAATTAATTCCTCACTTCTTTCTGGTTTTGTTTTTCGTCTACCTTTTCTCATCTTTTTTTATAAATTTAAACGTAAAAATATATAATAAAAACTGTATATATAGCAAAATATTAAAAATGTAGATATATTTGCATGTTTTTCATCCTACTTAAACTTGCATATAAATTTCATCTGTCCGGGGTTTTATTTTTGTTGTCTTTATTTTTATTTTTAATTTAATTTATTATAAATAAGTAAAATTGGGAATGATACAACGATATAGAATGTTTTATAAAAAACGACGATTTCATAATTGTTATTTGTTTGTTTGTTTTTTTTTTAATGGAATGAAATATTGTAACATTTATATAATTTACTATAAAAGAAAATTCTTTCAAGGCTTTGTCTTTTTGCAAAATTTTATATTTATTTTTTTATTTTTTAATACTTTCTACTTGCTTCCGACATGCGAGAATGCAATATAAGATTGCTATTGTCTTTGTTCAACAATGTATAGCGCTAAAAAATTAAATGGCATAAAACCACAAAAAGAATACAAAATAAAGAAAAAATACTAAAATAAGAACATCTTTTAGCAAAATAATAATAATATAAAAAAATGCGATTACTGCACACCATAATTATAAGCACCAAAAAAAAACACAAAGCTTTGAAAGAGTTTCACTCATCATTTTCATATATAATTTAATATTGCAATTATAATTTTTTTCTTTTTATATTTAATGTGAATATAAAAATTTTAATGCAATATTTTTATCTTTTTGATTTTTCTTCTTTTTTTATAAACAATTACACTCGGATCTAGTAATAATAAAAATATTTGATTGAATATCATGATTTTACTTTTTAATTATATTTAAAAAAAAAAAAAAAGGAAAGAGTTCCAATCTAAATCGAATAATTTCATAGTAGTAAAAATAAACTTCTCGAATATTTATTTAATTTGTTTTTTAGCAATCTAGGCAAAAATTTTAACAGGGTTCTCGAAAAGCGATCATAAATTTTATTGGCAATATTATTTTTAATTAACTTTTAAATAATAAAATAAGCAAAAAAAAATAATAGGGAACTCTAAACAGATGTTTTAAAATTATAAGAAAATTCCGAACACTGTTCTTATACTCAGTTTTTTTTTTCTTTCTTTCATTTTGCTTCCATTCTTTTCGGGAAGAATTATTTAAATATATAATTGTAAAAATTGTGGAAAAAAACACGAAAATGAAAAAGAACGTTGCACAATAATAATAACGATATTATTATTAGTATTACATATTTTGGATATCATGCAGGGTAGCTTCCATCTCCTCCTGGAGCAACTTATTTTTTTCGCGTTCATTCAATAGGTCGTCTTTTTTTTAGTAGATAGGCAATTTGTTGTTTAGGTACACACACGCGTATGTATAATTTATGATTTGGTTTGGTTCACACACGTAAATAGATTTGTATTGTTTTTTTATGTAAATAAAAAATTAAAAGAAAACAACAAAAATTAAATAAAAAAAACATAAAACATCAACACAATATTAAGACGTATGTATAGTTAAATACGTCGAGCAATTCAGTTTGCGATTAAATTTTTAGCAATTTTAAGATCGAAACAACTTTATATAGATTTAAAAAACAAAATCTTAATTAGTCCGAATTAAATAGGAATTTTCAATTTTTACCTAGCCAAGAAACAGAGGACAACCTATACGTGACCAGTTCTTTCAGACAGGTAATAATTACTAAGAACTTAACAACGACGTGCACATGATTTTCGGAGTTCAAGTATTCCTTAAGCCTTAGTTTCAATGGCTCCGATCCGATCTGGAAAACGGACAGTGTTGATTTTCTCCATCCGACACACATCTAAAGGGAATTTCGGAACGACTATTCACAATCAACGGAACGAATAGCCGAGACACAAAAAGGAGTGGTAAAGTTGACCAACTTTCAACTTCTATCTGTTTCGACGCTGAGAGGTGAATTATTGAATTTCACCAGCTCTTTCACCTAACTGAAAATCCAAATTACACCTCAATAGTGTCACTTTGACGGATCTCGGAACGGAATCATTGTGCCTAGAAAATTTTCTTCTCCGAGGTTGCCAGATCGGATCGGAGCCATTGTAAATGAAGCTTTAAGCAGTTACACGACTACGAGGGATTTTTAGCTTATCAGCCTATCGTCCTTCGTGCTTAATGTACTGAAAAGGCTAGTGGAAACGTACATTCGAAGCATATGCGAGAACAGGATACTGTCTAAGTTTCGCATGTCTACCTCAGAAGGAAATCCGTAGACACAGCACTACATGAGGTAGTGGGGTCTATAGAATATAGTCTGAAGAGTAAGGCTTTCAACAATGTAGCAGTGAAAGCAATTAAGGATGCTTTAATTGACATAGGCTTAGAGAAGGGACTAACAACGAGATGATTGACGACTTTGTTAGAGACTAGAATCGTGAGTTCAGAGATGGAGCAAGAAAAGGCAATATGGCAAGCCTCCAGGGAACTCCTCAGGGGGCGTGCTATCGCCCGTTCTGCGTGATAAAGGTGGTGGTCTACACGGACGACATAGCCGTACTTGTTAAGGACAAATTTCTGGATATTCTAACGGACATTTTGAATTCGGCACTCCGTACACTCAGCAAGTGGCTCAAAAGATGCGGCTTAGAAGTGAATGCTTCTAAAACTGAGATGATTCTATTTACTCGGAAACACAAAATTCAGGCTTTTTCATGCTAATAAGGCTTGAAGGGGTGGTTTTATCCGATAGGAAGCTAAAATGGAAAATGAATGTTGGAGAAAACAACGGTTTTGTCTGTAAACAGGCCAGGAGTAAGAGTTTGGGTCTCAATCATTGGCTGTACACGGCGGTTGCGACACCTATTCTGGCGTACGGCCACTATTGTGGTGGAAAGACAAAACATATTTACAGAAGGAACTGTTTAGAGTCAACTGACTGCTTGTGTAATGATCACGAGAGACCTACGCACAACGCCAATAGCAGCACTGGAAGTTTTACTTTTTACCAGGTTGCGGTAAAATTAGCGAGCTCTTTAGGGAGAGATCCATAGCACACAACTCTATTCTTAGGTAATTTCTAGAGGACCTGGACGATATCTGTACGGATTATATGATCCCAGTGAAGGATTTTGAATCCCTTTTATGGTAGAGAGCATTATAAAAGCAATAGGGTATAACGCGAGGCAGGAGTTTCCGTGTATACGGACAGTTCAAAAATGGAATGCGACATTGGCGCTGGCGTATTCTCTAAGCAGCTGAGTGCAGGAGCGTCTTTCAAGTTGCCGGATGCCTGCAGTGTATTCCAAGCGGAGATTCGGGTGGTGCTTCAGACAGAAAACACCGTCTTCATTGAAGGGACGGACATGCAGTGAGGATATCTCACTCTACATTGACAGCCAGGTGACTATGAATGCTTGGGAATCAGTGACTATTACATCCCAGCTAGTAAAGCGCAGTCGGGAGCTGCTCAAGGTACTTTAAAGTCAGAAAAGAGTACAGATATGCTGAGTACCACACCATAGTAACAAACCAGAAAACGAACTAGCTGATGAGCTAGCAAGGTCAAGATCGGCGTCAAGCAGAATGGTAGTGAAATGTTAGCCCACCGTTTAGCGGAATCAAAGTACTTATCAGGGAACATTCTACGGATGTAGCGAACTCAAGTTGGCAGGTGTTGACTAGCTGTAGGATCCCGAAGGCATTGTGCCCAAGGCTGGACAGACGCAAGTCCAGGGATATACTAACATGGAATAGGGGAAGACTGCTATTAATCGTCAGAATACTGACGGAACACTGCATGCTAGGAAAGCACGCTATGCGCATGGCGATTGTTCCACTTTCATTCGAATTGATCTAAACAAAACTGATATTTTCGTAAAAAAAAATATATAAAGTTGTTTCCGATCTATCAAAATAAAAAAATATGTTTTTGATTAGCGGATAATCATTTAAATCAAAAAAGTTTGTAATATGAACTGCAGAAAAAACAAATATACATACCTTCGAGTCTGTCGACTTCCTTCTGTAGTTTCTGAACGGAACGTTCAGCGAATTCAGCACGAGCTTCAGCCTATCAGGAACGAAAATAAAACACAAACATATTAGAAATTTTTATTTTATGCTACGACTAATTCAAGAACAATGTTGTAGTCATGGCAATGATACTGCAACATTTTTCTTTTATATGAAGGAACAAAATTTCGAAAAAAAAAAAATTTTAATTCTTTGCCAATTTAAATTGCACATTGCGTTGAATATTTGTTCCATCATATATATCATTTATAAAATTCGAATCCAGCATAATGAAAAGCAAATAATTCCAAGCGCAAATTAAGCAAAAATCATGCAGACGTAACAAATAAAAAACAAAACCATATTTATACCGCACTTACCCACAACCAAAATGTCGAAAAGAATAGTGAGAAATAAGATTCACCCACCGCATTTTAACCCAACAAAAATAATCAATTCTCTAACAGTTTTATAGAATTTCAACTCAAATCCTTACTAAATAAAAACATACGGAAATTATTTGTGAATAAAATGATAATGATGATGTGGTGGTGTGATTTGTATTATAAAACATGCTTGACGAAAAATTACTTAGAAAATTGTGAAAGAAATAATTCTGTAAAGTAATGATAACAAATGTGTATTATTCAAATGCCTGTGATTTTTAATAACAAAAATTATTTTATTTATCTCTCCGTTATTTTTTCCCGATTGTTTATTATGTGATTTTTTTTTTATTTTGAGAAATTCGCTACCATAGTTAAAATTAAAATTAAACAAATTATTTAAGTAACAAGCTGTGTACATTTTTTTAAAAGAATCTAGCCTCAAAATAAGAAAGTAAAAAATGAAGCGTAATTAAATTAAAAAATTTAAATTTATTATTTGAAAATAAAAATTAATTGTATTAAATAAATGTATTAACAATTTGTCTACAAAAAATAAATCGTGTCGATATAAATGATTGAAATTAATTTGATTTATCTTTGATCGATTATTAACACTTACACTGGCTAGAACTTTCTTAAAATTAATGATTTGTTCCTCGGCAGTATTGCGATTAGCAGAGGCCTAAACAATAATATCAAGGAAATAAATTCTTTTAATTAAGTGAATATAGAAATTTTTTGACTTAAGTAAATATTTTAAAGTGATTTTTATTGATTTTTTCTGTAAAAAAAAAGGTTTTTTTTTTAACACAATTCCAACGGAGATTTCACTGAGATTTTTAACATTTTGTTTGCTGAAATAAATTCCATCACCAAATATTATTTGTTTTTTATTAATTTTTAATTATGTAGATATTTTTCTGGATTTTTGACTAATTTTTTTTTGCACGAATAATACACAAATGTTTCCGATTTTCGTTTTTGTGTAAATAAAACAATCGTTTTATTAACAGATGAGTAAAATTTCTACCGAATAGATCACACCCAAAATTATGTTCCTTGTTTTAAGTGTGATTTTACGAAGTTCATCGACTCGAAATTAGATTCTCAACAATTCAAAAATAGTTAAGCAATCTTTTTGGTTAGAAAAATCATTGTTAAGAATCAAAAGTATTTTTTCGACTTTATACCTTTTTTTTAAATAATAATTCGTGCGTTCTTGTGACTATTGTTCAAAGTTTAGAAACCGGCAACAAAATATTCAGTTCCAAATTTAATGTTTTCCCCTTTTTCTTTCTATTTTTACACATTTTAAATATCTGTTATAATACTTGTTTGGGCCTCTTTACTATCAAAATATAAAATTCAGAAAATTCTTTAAAAAAAAATTATCAGCAATAACATACTGATTAAACAAGATAACAAGAATATTGTGATAAGATAAAATTGTATTACAACTTAATATACTCGTATATGCTACTCGTTTTTTTCTACAGAATTTCAGTAATTTTTTTAATGTTTTGATTTCAAATTGAATTTATTTTGTAATAATTGGATCAAAATTAATCTTTTTATTGCGTTAAAAATAGAAATATTAAAAAAAAAAATATTCAATTAGAATTACAAAAGTGTAAATTTTGATAAGTAAGAGGAAAACTCCATTTAGTGCGATTTATTAACATTGAGTAATTTCAATATGTATTAAAAATCTAACGCTGTTTTTTATAATACTTTATTATCTATTTACAACAAAATGCAGGATAGAAATTTTACTGAATATTCGGGTGTGATTATTCGTCGTTAATTATGATTAACTATTTATAAATATACTAGTAGAATAATGAAATTGATTACACCATATCGATGGTGCAGCGCGCAAATGTTGTAATCGTAAAAAGTTAAACTCAAGAGTAATAATCTAATTTACGAACACTTGGTAACACCTCATTACAATTTTGAAATTTGAAGACTTGAGTATACTTAAACACGTTTTTGAGCACCTAATGTTGCAAACTTTAAAAAAAGGGTTTTTTGTGAAGGTTTCCATTTATGCACTTACAACATTTGTGTGCTACAACATTATGATTCACAGCAAAACGAAAGAACAATCTTATAGATTCAAGTGGTTGGTCGAGAGACCGATAATAAGAACGGATTTCCTGTTGAAGTAGTTCAATCAAACGACTCATGAAGAAACGCTCTCAGAACCTTCAACAGGACTAAAAGGATATGTGAGGGAAACCGAACAAATCTTCCCCAAATACAGCTCAGTAATAAAAGAATGGGGTTTCGGTGGCACAGTGACTAAGTGTGTCCTGGTCTAACTACAAAAATGAAATTTGAAACCCTAGCCACACAAGTATGTAGTTGCATAAAAAATTTTTAAAAAATCACGAAGATAAGGTCGTAAAAGAATTTCTGAGATATGCTAAGAAGAGCACAAACCTTTTTCTTTCACTCAAAATCATCCAGATCACCGCCATGCCGGACGGCGACAGAGCGATTGTGAAGGCCGTAAAAATCTCAGACTTAGGTCAAAAGTCCTTCCACTCAGGACGTGGACGTAGTTGATTCGGTGACAGGATAATGTCCCCGGAAAAAACACTCATAAGCAAGGAGCTTGGAGAGCAACACTCAGATCACAAAAGGACGACTGTAATATTATCGAAGGTGAGGCAAGGCCCTGGTTGGTTGGTTGGTTTAAGTGGCAGCACTGTCACCCAGACAGAGCTCAATTAGCTCAGAGGCCGTTTTGGAACCACAAACTCGTGTTAAACTCGGATGTTAAGGGTTGTTGATACTGGGGAATACAGAAGATGAATGTGAGAAAGGTTGATTGAATTGGATCGCTATAGCCACCCTGTGCTGTTCAGGAAAAGTAATAACTCTCCAATCTTCTTCCCCGAAATCTCCATCAGGTCCCCGTAGAAGGGCTTGCCTAGCGCTTGCTCTCGGGCTCTAACTAGAGCCGGACACTTGCAAAGGAAATGAACAAGCGACTCTCGCTCATTAGTGTCCTGGCAGCTGCGGCAGTGTACATTGAATGGAATGCCCAGTTTGGCCGCATGATCCCCAATCGGCCAGTGACCTATTTGGGCACCCCTATTTCATCCCTATTTGGGCATCAAATTTACATTATTTAAATTGGCCTATGATATCGAAGATGCGCAAGATTTCGTAGAATTTAATAATGCAGTGTTCTTGACTAATAAATTGTTTGATGATATCGATGGTGAAGAATAACAACCTCCTAAGTCTGTATGAAGTTAATACATATCGATATGACGATCCCGAATGCTGTAAATAACGTTTCAAGGCTGCAAATTTTTAATTTCGGTAGTCGCTGGTTGAAAGACGAAACATTTATTTCGGTATAGCCTTTAGGAAGTTATGTAAAACGACCGAAGGTTCAATATCTGGTACCACGGGAGTCGAGGCAACCTATCGAAGGTTGCTTCCACCCAAAACGTTTCCGAATAGAACGATGAGATTAAGACCAAGAGGAAGGTACTCATGTTAATTAAACAAGGATATGTTATTATTAGACAACCTCGAAAATGATATGCACAATGTACGAAGAAGCAGGTGGATCTTCCAATTTTGGTATAAGAGTAGAGCGAACGGGTATGGAAGAAATAGATTAGAAATTAAAATTAAAAAATAATATCAATTTATATTCTTCTTAAAAATGTTTTTAACTTGACAATGTCCTTTTTCATACACTCAAAGTATTCGAGGCATTGTACCTGTTTCAAACGTCGATAGCACGAACCTCTAAAATGTTGATAGAAAAATTCGAATTGCGGAGACTTCGAATTATGGAAATAAAAAAAAGAATTGCCTGAAATTTTTCAAATTGGTTCGAATTAGAGAGGAATTTATAATTAAGGCGGTTTAAAGGTAAAAGAGGTTTGACCACGAGTGATAATAGTCCATTTAACGTGGTTAGGGCAAGGAAAACAAGCTATCCGTTTCTTATTCAGCTCCCATCATACACAAATAAATCGACTCAGTTCCACTCAAAAAAATTGGTTGTATCGTTATTTTGCTGTGAATCCAACTATAAAATTTGTCTTAATATCTAAACAATTTATACAAAACATTAATACTATGATAAATAAAAAAAAATCGTAATAATACAAGATGCAGTATGTACTTTAATCTAATGCTATACCACCACAGCAACAACCACAAAAAAAATACTACATTCAATCTATCAACTCGCACCGCTCAATGCACCCACCAAACTACATAAAATACTAAAATTTTTATTATTGCTTTATTCAATCGAACAAAAAATACCTCCTTCAATTGCTGATCCAATATTCTGATTTGACTTTCGAATGTTTCCTCTTTTTGTGTAGCCTAATTAGGCGTAAAATTATGACAAAATAGCGTGTATTGTGTGTGGTTTTTGTTTAAAATATTATCAAATTCATGTTTATGTGCGTCGTGCCCAGCAAAAATTTTGATTCAATTTTTAATATGAAATTTTAATGAAATTTTTCGGTGTTGTGTTTTTAATTTCCATTGTTACATTATCCATCGGATCATCCATCCAAAAATTCCGTTTTATTGAGATTGTTGTTAAATTATTTGTTGTTTTTTTTTTTGTGTTAAAATATTAACAAGAACAAAATCAAATCAAATGCGTACAACACAAATTCAATGCGATTTGTATATTTTAATAAACAGCAAGTAGTGGTTAGATATAAAATAAGAAAAAATAAATAAAAATAAATTAGTCGAGAAAAATATTTAAAGAAAAAATCAACAAATCTATCAACTAACTACATTAAGATTAAAATGTTTATAAAATTAACTTATTTTCGGTAGATATTTTATCTCATAGTAATTTTGATATTTATATAATATTTAATTTGTATATTCTTCTCTTTTTTTTTGCAAGAAAATATCCACACGTTGTTTTTGGTTCAAGTTAGTAATTAAAACATAGTTTCATTATAAATTGCATAACGAATTCGACGAGATAGTAAACGCATATGACATTGAAGTGCTCTGCTTAATAGGGTCAGTTGTATCAAATTTAAAAGAAATTGAAGCTTAGTACAAACAGTACAAAGGGTTCGAATCACAACTAGCATACGGACAAGGGTTTCAACCCTTTTAGTCAATCATAACGCTATAAGGCACTTGATCAGCAGATCGAAATATTCACTGAAGGAGTAATTCAACAACTGTACAAAAATTTCAGTTACTGTGAATGCAATAAATTATTTTTTTTGTCTCACAAATATCAGTAGTCGCAATTTTTGAACAGTAGTCAAATTACGTCTGCACAACGACTTCAATTGACTAAAAAATTCCAAACAGAGCAAGTTCTGTAAATATCATGAAACTTAAAAGCCTGTAAATTTTGTGTAGTAACTATCCAAACTCGAGACAATGGATGTTGTGTTAATGCGCACCCTGATAAAGCCTATACAACAAGTACTCTTCCACTGGAGAAGACGCTAGTTTCAAAAAATCAAAAGTTTCACTTGAAAATGGGCACAAAAGAATTTCGATACAACTGCCTCAAAATTATTTTTATCGTTAAAATAATAATTAAAAGCGTTTTATTTTCTGCATTAACATACTTAGTGCGATTTGGTGCACATGTAGATTTTTTATGCTTAAAAAGAGATGACGTCCTAGCGATGCATTCATTTTATTTTTCATTTGTACATATCCAGTAGCAAGTGACTGCTCCAAGTACTTTATGGACAGTTATTATAAAAAAATGCATCTTATAATTATCAAAAAAGTAACAACAGCCAAAATAAATTAAAAAAAACAACAAGAAAAATAAATCGCCACGCTGGATTTTTATGTTTTTTAAAGCTTCGTTTGCTTTTATGTACCTCCTTTAGACGGGTGTTCAATGTCTTGATTTGGTTCTTGTACTCTTCTTCACGTTGGTTGGCCTAAATTCGATTGAACCAATTTTTTTTTAATTTTGACGTGCACAATAAAAAATTGTGTCCAAGTTCATAAATAATATTAAGATAAAAAAAAGTAAATATTTTATTATAAAGTTTATACTAATTTCCTGTAATATAAATTTTATGGTATGTCTTACAGCTAAATAATTTCTTTTTGTAATAAGTAAATAAAACTTATTTTTTTTATTTTATTTTTTTATTTATACTTAAGAACTGATCTCTTGTGGACCCTATTTTTGAATACGATACGGTTCAATTTAGACTAACGAATTTTGGATTAAGCGATATTTAAATAATAAATTAATAATAAAAAATAAAATGATAAATTAATAATAAAAAATAAAATAATAAATGAATAATAAAAAATAAAATAATTAATTAAAAAATATTCAATTAAAATATTAAATTAAATTAACAAAAAATAAAAAGAACCAACATTTTTATTTGACACGAGGACCCAAACGCCCTGATCGCTTTATTTTTGTAAGATGGTACAATGTTGTACTCCGGCCCAAATTAAACATAAATTTAATAAATGAATTCCGGAAATGAAGAAAAATTACATTTTTTTAAAATTTCAAATCCAAAACTACAAACTTCACCCTATTTCTAAGGACCTTAATTGTAACGTCTCGTATTCAACTGTAGAACCCACAATCTACTTAAAATTGGGAATAATAAATGAAAGCTACGAACCTTTTCTTCTGAAACCTCAAGAGATTTTAAGTTGTTGCCTACAACGCGGAGTTCTTCCTCAAGTTCTACGATTTTGCTGTAAATTGTAAGAAAAATTGCGTTAAAATTTATCCAATACTTGAAACGGAAAAAAACTTCATGCAAGCAAAATTTAAAAAGAAAATTGCCAAAAAAGTGTTAAAAACAACAACAACAAAAACAAACCTTTCACTAAGCTCAACTTTTTCCTCAGAACGTTCCAAATCCTGTTCCATGAGTACAAGTTTTCGGGCAACCTGTTATTTTGTTTTCGTACGAGGTTTTTGATTTTAAAACGGCGCACGCACGCAAGATGTAGTTAGCAAAATAAAAAACAACAACATAAAAAGCACACATTGCAAAATCCATGTTTTATGTTTTTTGATGGCGTTTGCAAAAATTGTTAAAAAAAGGAGAGAAAAACATTTGATTAGTTTCAGTTTATGTTAAATATAATGGAATATATGAAAACAATTAACGTGCTAGCTAGCTAAAACAATTTTGTTTTTTAATCATACATTTTTTGTATTGTATTTAAAAAGATATATTCTTAATTTTGGTTAATATTTTTGCATTAAAAATGATTATATATTTTTTATCCTGAAAAAAAGATGATTAGTTAATAAACACAAAAAAGCATTCAAATCTTTAGGCAGGAATATCCCCGGAAAAAATTAACAACATTGCTTCGGTTGAAACTCAGATCGGATGGAGGGGAACTTTGGTTTCATATCTCCAATGCTTGGAACTTAAAATGCAGAACTTAAAAAAAATATTTTTTTTCAGTGTAAGAACAATTTTGACACTTATATCCAAGGGCGTAGTCAGTATTTCGTTTAGATGGGACAAGACTGTAACATGAGGCAGTGGCATGGTGTTGATTGAAATTCAGATTTTTGAAAATTTTGATTTCTTACGTTCACGCACAAAATTCAGCTAGTCCAAAAGGGGATATCCTAATGCGCTTCGAATACGGTAGAGCAGTTTTAAACCTTGTTCAGCGTGATGAAAACTTTTTGACAAATTTAATGGTGACCAAGGAAGCGCATTTCCGCTTGAATGATTTTGGGTATAACAAAATCTCCAAAATCGTCACCAAAGACCATCACACCCAATTCATGTTACTATTTCGTATGGCATTACCGCCGAAAAGGTTTACGGTCCATTTTTTCCAAAATGGGGTGGCAAAGCTCCAAGGTCTTTTTTTTTCACAATTGCCACCACAGGCTAATATATGGTTTAAACAAGATGGTGTAAGAGCCCATACATTATCGAGGCAACAATTTCTATATTGAATAATTTCCAAAACGGCGATTTGATATTGCCACCACGTTCAGTTGCCGCGGTTTTTGCATATTTTTTGGAATCTACTACTTTTTGACTTGGAATATGAAAATTTTTTGATTCTTAGTTCAAACGAATAGTGGTACAGGTTGTAATTGATTCAACCAAAGAAGAAGAACAGAAAGAAAGTAAGTATAAACCTTACCAATTTGTTAACAAAAATTTGAAATTTAAATATGTGTTTGTTACCAAGTAGATCCTTTCATAAAATCAAATGTAATTGAGACTCACTGCAACTTATCGTGAAACTTATAGCCTAAACATCAAATATTATAGAAAAAATAAATAAAATCAAAATAAAACACATCACAACGAAATTCAAAAGATAAGTCTTAAGTCAAAAAAAAAACATACGCTTCGCCGGATTCGGCACGTTCTTCAGCTCTTTCAAGATCGGCTTCAACCATAGCCAATTTACGGGCAACCTATAGAAATTTTTAATTGTAATTTATTTATTCAAATTTTTTTAAAATTATTAAAATTGGCTCAAACAAAAAAACATCCAAACAATGAAAATAGTTGGGTTAAAAAAAATTAAAGGGTTGCACACGTCCAGGCTGTGTATCAGTTTTAATTAATTTAATTTTCTGGAATATGTTAAAGATTAAGTAAAATAGCAAAAATGAAAAATATTAAGAAATAATTAATTTTTAATAATATAAAATAAAAATTAATTATTAGTAATTCATTCATTTTAAACATGAAATGCAAACAGTTTTTCAAAACAACAAAAATACTAAAGTAAGGTTTCGTTAAATTAAAAAAAAAAATTTTTACAACCAAAAAAAATTAATACGAAATTCTAAATTTTTATAAATTTCTTATAATTTAAGACAATATTTCTTCATTTTATTTATATACCTTGAAATCTTATCTTATTTATAAACTACTTTTTTCACAATTAAAAAAAATATTTAATTCTATACGTTTACATTAAACCTAATTTCACATTTCCGACATTTATTTACTTGGAATATTTATAAAAAATTAATCCCATAAATTTGAAATTAATCTGTCCAAAATTTTGACCTTGTTTCCCACCCACGACAACTGACCAAAATGAGAATCGCCGATCAAATCATAGACGATATATTCTTTTTGATGACAATTGCTGTATTATTAATTTCATAATTGTTTTTTGCTCATATCCGTGCTCATAGCGTAGGATTAATAAAACAAGATTTGTTTATATTTTACTGAACCAAAAAAGAACACAAACAAAGAGTTTGTGTCTACAGAACATTTTTGTGTAGATGATTATCGCATATTTTAAACAAAATATTATTTCCGTTTGGTGTTGGCTTGCGATTTATTGCGTATTGTTCTTTGGAGTTTTATTAGCGAATTAAGATTTTGTCACCAAACAAACAGCAAACATCTCGCCCAGTTTCTTGACGAATTAATTTATACATTTTGGATTCGAATTTCGATTGGCAATAAATCAATCGATCAAGAATATTTTCGAAAATGCTATCAAGAAAATAGAATTGATTGGTTTTGAGTTCATGAGTTTAATTAATGAGTTATGAAATTGGGTTTCGTCACATATAAATCAGATTTCAATTTGAAATTGGGATTAGTTAGGAGAGCGATTGGTAAGTGAAATACTTTTCATAGGATTTGTTACGGGTATTGATTGTATTCCGATATGCGGAAAATCGGCATCAAAGGTCGATTCGTATGTGAAGAAAGTTTCCTTGAGACTATTTAAAATTATCTCATAGAGATACTTCGCTTCAAAGGGGTTGTACGCAATGAAGGCTGAAGTGGAAGCAATTATATGGTAGAGAACTAGAGGACAAACAATAATGGACAATTCGCTTAAAGCTTTGTGGGTTCCCTGATCGAACAAATCGCATGAGTATTTCATAACACCCAGGGGTGTTTCCTAACACCCATATCAATACACCCTTATTTGTGGGTGCTTCAAGAAACACCCATGGCAGTATTCCCATATGTATGAGTGTTTCGAGAAACACCCATGGTTGACGTAAAAATACCATTGGGTGTACAGTGTACACCCAAGAACTACCTTTTTAACACACCCATGGGATTTGTTGGACCAGGGTTGTATGTTCTGAGAAAGAAATACGTACAATCCTGCTGATGAAAGATAAATTATATTTGAGTGTATGGTAGAAACGGGTGTCCAGCAAGCATTGCAATACGAGTATATCCGGTAAACATGGGTGTTAGGAATCGAACTGGCAAGCTCCATGGAGAATTGCCATTGAAGTAATGATGAAAGTAAATCATGAAAACGAATTAACTTTCGAAAACGAAATCACATGCGACTCGAAAGGCGCTACTTACTTTACGGTATCGAATCATTTCTCAATCATGTTAAACATTCGTAAATTCATCACATTCCGTAGAGCTAGACGATCGATTTTGAGTCTCAGATAAATTCGATTTCGAAAGGGATAAATTTATTAGTAAATCTATTTCGCATAGTTTTCAAACTTCGCACCGACATTTGCACTAGGTTTTAGCAAAGTCATAATCCGACTAATTATTGATTCTTTCTGATTCGCTCGCACGCTCCATTTCTTTGAATTCCACAGCGTTTTTTTAACAACATTCGATTTTTATTCAACTTCAGTGAACGTTTAAAGGGTTTTAAAGAGAATCAAGAAGGCTCTAATGTCACATACAATTTAACACTCAGAAGACAAAGGTTTAAAACTTCGATAAAGCTTTTGAAGAAATATGGGACCGAAATTTGAAAAAAAACATCAATAGAGATGGATGCGGTAGTCATTCGAAATTTGCTTGGCATTACGTACAACTCCTAGAGACTGGGAAACAAAGGGGTCAATCTTTTAAGGACTAAAGCATGAATACGATCAGATTCTGCTGATTTTCGAAATCTAAACCCTTTGAGATGACTTTGAGATATTACGAAACTTGGTCCTCGAAATTCGAGATTCTAGCTACAAAAAAGAAGCAAAGGTAGCCTTTTGCACGGGATCGCAGATAACACTTTTATTATGGACGCGAAAGAGGGACCATGCTGAAAAGGTTTCTTAATTTTAAATTAAATTACAACTTTCAATACTCTTAGGACACCGCAAGCGGCTCAGATTTTAATCAAAAGTGAATTTTTATACCCGATTTTTCTATGTATAATTCTTTTTCGTTGGATGTCTTTAAATTTCTCAAAATTCCTCACAACGAAGAAGTTTGTATTGCCGAAAGGCTGCTTCTTTATCGTTGAATACAGCTAAATTCTGCACCCATAAGTTGGTTCGAGGTTTAATGGAGGTTGGGATGAATTTATCGTATATCTTAAAACTTTTAACTTCAGAAGAGATGAAATATTTAAAATCTTTCTTTGAAGCAACAATGTCGAAATTTTTATGAAAATGAATTAGACCAAGTCAATCGGTCATTCCGCACTGCCATATTATTCATTTGGGAGTTCATGTACAGTGTATAAAAATATACTGACTTTAAGGTTTACTACGGGAACGGTGCAAAGACCACATTTTATGATGAATTGGCACAGATAAAGAGTCGGAATAATGATAAGGACATGAATAGGTCAAGATAGATAAGAAGTGGGGTTTGGTCCACGACTTGGAGCGTAACAGATCAATTTACCAAGCCCGTGTAGGTAGTCTTTCCAATGTCTCCGACGTATTTGGTGTTCTGGTCAGATTTTGTCGCCAAGGGTGATCTATGGACTTACATCGTTCATCTTTGATCACAATATAGTGAATCAGGAATCATCAAGGATTGACATCTTCCTTGGTGATCGAATCACGCGAAAATAATAAAAACTGTCATGTAGGAGAAAAAATCCCTGAGAAGGATTACTAGTCGCTCTTGTTATCGCCCTCTGGGGTTAAGTGGTTAAGACAATGAAATAATATACTAGATATTAACACTGTCGATTGCATTACTATTTTCAGAGTAACTCAACTATTCTTCTACAGTTTTTTAGGACTATCGCTGGAGATATAGGGTAGCAGTAGGACTTATATGCAATACGCTATCCCGGCATAAAGATTTTACCTTTCCTCGACTATTTCTCTATGTGTTTCTTGGACGACACACCACACGTCTACCAACGGATTAGTGGTATTGATCTGACTTCCTTAAGGTTTCATCGATATATTGCAATCAACGTATCTTAGTGTCAATGTCTTGCACTGTCCAGTCCAAAGATAAGGTTTGACCAGAATATACCCCAGATGCGTCCAAGCCATTTACTCACGAAAGTCATCATTACATTCTCGTAATATACAACAAAAATACTTCTTTAGAGGTATCTTTCCAGATCATGGTGAAAGAAATCATGTTGCTAGGTATAAATACACAGTATTGTATGTAGGAAGATTGCGTTCTAGAAGGTTTAAGAAGACATGGAGAAAATCCAACAAAGGAGGAAAGAAATTAGACTCTATTACAGATAATGAATCCAATCTATAGGTTATGATTACAAGGCCGACCCACGCCATCCGTGGTCTAAGAATTGATTTCAGATACTGGAAAACTGAAGTGCATCCTTCAGTTCAGTTCCTAAATGACCCTCTTCTAAGATATAGAGCATTAACAGTTCCTTTCAAAGCACAGTTCTTATGTCAAATAATACTTCTTTCTGTCAGCTCATGGGTGATAAGGAAGGATTCGAATTCAGGGCATTAGAAGTGGAGATATTGCTGTTCCAAGGCGCCGAGGCATTTATCAACCACAGAAAAACGCATTGCTCTTCACAGCCGTGGGCTCGAGATACTTCTAAGAGTGTATTCTCTTCATGGTATGCCTTGGAGCATCTGTCTGTAGGACCTTCCTTTCATACTTCCGAGCGAGTATTTTATTGATTTGTCTGTGTGACCTTCCTTCTAGCTTCATTGCCCTCCACAAACGAGGGCTTTCTTCACTTAAGATGATCCTGTGCAAGTCCTGGATCTATCTCTAGGACGAAGACTATATGTGAAGGAGTACCAACTCCAATCTTTTTTTATCTAATGGATCTGTGATGAACTAGACCGCCTGCTCTATCAATAGCAGTGAATAAGGGACATTTTTGCACTCTTCTTTTCAGTGATTTACTAAAGTGCTATATCAAGATCGTATCCCCATTGAGAATATTTTTTAGAATGTCTCATTAAAATTCAGCACATAAATTGACAAGATTCAAGACGACCATGCTCTATTCCGTGTACATCTTGCCCAAAAAAGGGTATTTATTTATTAGGTGAATTCTTTAGAGAACAACAATAAATCCTTCATATATCCTGTGTGTGCTGAAGCTGCAAAAACTCTAGAACATCAAGATGTGAGAATATAAATTTGTTGATATAAAACCCTGACTAAGCCCTGACTAGCCAACAGTTCGAAAGGCAAGAATTCTCAAATACTGACGTCAGAAAATTTCTGATTTCAGGAAAATTGCTAATTTTCTAAAGAACCGGTATTGCTCACAAACTGTCATTTTTTAAAGAAATAACTGAATAATTTTGCTGCAATACCAACAAAATAAATGATTAAAATATCACTGAAAATGTAATCATTGTGTGTTGAACACGATAACATAATTGGCACCCTCAATTTCACGCTCCATATACCGCATTGTGATCAACTGAATTGCAATTCATTGTCCCCGTTCATTGGATCATTTCGTCACTGAAATTAAATTTGCCATACACCAAGAACGTCTGATTTTTAAGAATCAAAATTAAAATTTTAGTTGGACAAAAAACAGAGTCATAAAAACTAAGGCAGTTATTACGAAACCGATACGCTCTTGACGATAGACAACGCTTGTTACGTTACTTTCAAGCTTATCTTGTTTATGGTTTATTTGCTACGAAATCGAAATTATTTTTAGTCATCATCGTTAGCCAAATAGTAAGGTAGAAATGATAAGATTTCGAACTTATGTCACCGCCACGAATCGATTAGGTGTGGAGTACCAACGAAAAAAAAATACTTAAGTGATCATGGCGAAGAAATAAAATGTTACTAGGGTGGAGATCGTTGGCAAAATGATTTGAATTTCGTTTAAGTATTTATTTAGCAAGACTATTTTGGTTGCACGGTCTACAAACATTGCTTATCTGATTCGGGCGGTTACTTAGAGAACTATATGCTCATTAATCCATCCATCTCAATGGATGTTTTTAAAAAAAAGAAATAATATTCCCCTATTTGTGTACACGATTATCAACACAACAAGACTTAAGTGTACAAGACCAAAATTCGAAAAGGGCATCACTGAAAGGTTCAAGAATAGAGCTGAGATAAATATATTATATTAATATAATATAACAGACTACTATTATTAGGATATATCAGGTATTAGGAATATTCTGATATCAGATATTCGATATGATATTCACTTCCCATCAACTCATACCTTCTTTAAGTGCATTTGATGATAATAGGATATTACCTACCATATATTAGTATGAATACGCTGATATCTGATATTAGTATGAATACGCTGATATATCAGATATTCGAATATCATGATATTCACTATAGATTTCAAGGCGTTGGTGTCGCCGACGATAATCATTTCATTAACGAAACGAGAGAGAGTGAGCTCGATGCATCTCACTTGTTTGGCCATATGCGAAATGCCAGCAATGCCAATGTCTAGAATCTAGACGTATTGTAAGTCGTCTGATCGAATACGATATGATACTAATACCTTAAAAAGGTAAAGAGGCGATATTCAATGGGTAAACCTGTGCTATTTGGCACCTAACACCTATACATTAAATAAGGAAAGTAAATAAGTAAGGGAAATTTAGTTACATTTACAGAACGAATTCAATATTTATCGGAAGAAAAAGGATAGAACGGTAAGTCTCTTTATGTTTTTAGATCGTACTAAGTAAAGAAAGAATGGATAGGAATATTTGCATTCGCAATATCACATTCTATGATCATATCATCAAGATTTTTTCCAACAAGCATCAGCTCGACATAGATATTATAGTGATACTTTCGTATTAGTTTAGGTATTATAATACCGTGTAACGAATATATTAATCTTAGGTGACATCACCATATATCGGTATTAGCCCATCACTATTTAAGAACTGATTCGGTTCAAGGACGAATAAGATAAAAAAAAGTTTGGCCGCAAGGATCGAGACTAGAATGTGTAAGATCGAGACCAAGACTGAATATGCCAAGACGAAAACTACCACCATCATTGGCTTCTTTTGGTTTTGTTCATCGTCGAAGTTAGAAGTGTTCGCATTTTGAATAGCAAAACCACATGCAGTGACAATGGGTCCCCATGCAAATTGATCGGTAAGGCACCCTCAGTTGATGAATTGAGGCAATGCATCGTAGAGGACAAGATCGAACTTCTTCATAATGAAGATGGTGTAGGGTAATACCTCTACCATGACTCTCTACGACTGACTCTTTTCGCACTTCAAACGAAGCTCTCATTAAATCTTTATTCTATAACCCACCAGCATACTTCATTAAACTTCCCGTTTTTTTAATCTAATACCAGAACTTGGTTTAAGCAATTCATAATTGCACATATTCCGCTTTACTTTAACTCCAATAGTTAAAGTTGTTCTAAAATTGTATCAACAAATAAACAAAAATTATAATGAAATTGAAAAGAAATGATTTTTTTCGTAAATTTCATTAAATATTTATTTGTTAGAAAGTTAATTTTTTTATAATGAAACACTTTAATAAAATTCCTAGCTAAAACTACAAATTCGTATTTCCTAATTTTTTATCTAGTTACAAATTTTACAGTTTTCATAATTTGATTATACAAAATAGCACCTGATTGATTGATTGAATAACTTCTATAAAATAGACAACCAATTGGCTTGAATTGATGTCTTCCGGTGTGTTGTGATAGGATCAACAATAAGTACTCAAACCGGATCATCATAAAAAAGCCGACTTTGTCATTTTTTTCATCAAGTTTAGATTGTCTTTACGATTTGTTTATGTTGGTATCAACAAACTTCAATAATAATATAAATTAGTTTAAATCAATTTATTAATTATATTTCTCTGCGTAATAATAAAAACTCGGTAATTAAAATAATAACTGTTTCAAAAAATGACAATAAAAAAATTATAACTTGGTTTCTACTAGATGCAATCTAATGTTTTCAATTAAACAAAAAAAATAATTAAGTAAAGAATGAAGTATAAAAAAAAAATATGTAAATTTAATTTCAGCAAAAAAAATTAAATTAAGACTTTCACAACATTCAGCATTAGCAACTTCAGTTGCTTCGCATTCGACCCATAACCTCTGGATTTTTAGCAGGGACGTCATTTGTGGGGGGCAGGGGATGCATTTGCCCCCCCTGAATTATGTATTTTTATAGATTATATATAATATATGTATATTTATATATAAAAATATATGCAAACATAACATCTTGCCCCCCCTAGAAAAAACTGAAATGACGTCCCTGATTTTTAGCCTGACCCTAAGGAATACGGAGGACCTACAATTATTGAAACAAGATCTACGGAAAGAGCACAGTTAGCTCCGGGGTAATAACGTTGTATAATTCACGGTAAAGCTTTCAGGGAAAACTCACTAGTCACAATCCCTCATATCGCAGTCTTCTTTGCTCCTAGTTAACGATACCCGATAGTCGACTACTGAATAATACCAGTGAATATACCCAATAGTTGACTGTTAAATTAACCACGACGTAAAGTAAACTTGAGAGCCTAGAACAGGAACTGAACATGTTTGGATTCCGTCAAATGGCCACATTTTATTTTACTTTCATAAGCTGGCCCGCCCAATCATATCAAGTGGAAGGCTTGTTTTTCTTTAATTTGGCTTTAAAGGAGAGTCACCAATTAATTTAATTGTACACATCTAAGAGTAAAAATTATAAATTACAAAACAAGAAAATTTGAATTAAAATTGAAAGTTTGTCATCTGTCCCGAGTAATTAATTGAAGATTATCTAAGAAAATGTAATAGGGAGCAGTCAGTTCTAAAAGGGGTTAAAGTTGGACCTACTAAGAATGGACCACACCCGCATTGCTCTATTAATGCTAGACAGATAACGACATCGCCGCCGTTTCAAGTCTACAAACTGTAGACAAAATATCAAAAACGACCTTCCTAACTTTCTTTAAAAAAAGATTAAAATCCAATTTTGTCCGAGATAGGAAATTATATGGGCTCATAACGATTAATTACGTAAGCATTAATCAAATTTCTGCCTGTGGTTTTTATTTTAATAAATATTGACGTTGAACTAGAATCATCCAAAAATAAACTTTGCTCAGAAGGTGGCTACGAGAGGTTTTAGAAAAAGGTTCACAGTTATTGTGGTTAGGAGATTTTTAAAACTTTTTAACACAATTGCACAAATGCCTGAACATATTACACTTTTTTATGTAATTTTCGCTAATTGGATTTAACTTTTATGGGTAAAATCGACCTAGTCAAAGTTTTTATTCTCCGCTATAACCGGTCCCAAACCCGGTTGAGAAAGGAGGAGGGAACATTGAGTTAACCTGAACGGCCAGTAACACCTGTGCGTCTCTGAAAGTAGGCAACAAGTATGACATAGTTGGACTCTCAGCATAGCTGGGAGAACTCCAACATGTCATAGTTAGCTAAAAGCTCCCACCCTTTTCCTACCGGGGTGTAACATATAAGTAGGACTGGCCCTCCAAGTCGGGGGTTGGGCGAGGCGCCGACAACGCATCAACGGAAAAAAAAACCACTGTCCAGAAACCTGCAGAAGGGCAGGGTCCGATTTGGGCTGTCGCGCCATTGATGATGAAACTTTTTATTTCGAAATTAAAAAAAAAGAAGTGTCATCTACGCAAGGATTTATCCCCAACACCTCTGGCACACCCATCAGTGGCTGTAGTCACCCACTCTTATGAGTTCCTAGATCTAGGCTAGGAAAAATACGTTCCTAAATCCAGACTGGAAAGAGTACGCTTGAAGACATGGAACCTTAATTTCAACAGGTAGCAGTAGATATGGCTTTTGTCAAAACACTGTTTAAACTGTGGTGTGAGCAAGAACTTAGTTCCTGGTGGAAAAATCTAGGTAACTGTATAGAAACCCGATGGAAAACCAAGAAGACACTAGTCTTGAACCGAAACCAGCTCCACTTAGAAATCGTGTTAAAAACCCTGAACTGGAGAAATGCATATGTAGCTACTATCCAAAGGGGCCAAAGACAGACATATTTTGGGAACTTTGGTCTTGGACTCATTGAAAAGACTTAGGAGCCTTGAACCTGGGAACAGGTGATTTATAGGAACTGTCAGTAGAAGCCCTACCTATTACTGCTGGAACAGCTCAAAGAAGGAGCAACTTATTCCTTCGGTAGTGACCCTATTAAGCATTCGAAACTAGGCATCTAACTATTTTGGAACGCTGTCCAAGAGTGCTTCATTCCAGAAGATGAACTGCATAACTGCAGAGAAGCTTGAAGGGACAAAGATCTACTGCAAAAATATTAGCAAAGGTATTTGTTACCTGATGATACAGATTGACGTCATCACAAACAACAAATCATCAAATCCAAATCCACATCTATTACTGACTTATAATCCATTAAATTAGAATAATCCTGTCAAAGAATTGTCTTGTGCCTTCTAGCGCAGTAAACTAAAGATGTATTCCAACCACGCAAACATTTTTAATCGAAAATGATACGAAACTGAATCTCCAATAGCGAAATTGCTTCTCGAATTTATTCTTTGAAAATGAATTCATCAGCATCTAAAAATTACACTGTCTAGCTGAACATAATGCACATCCACTTATGAATATTTATTATGATTATAAAATGATTCACCTAATCTTCATAAAAACGAATGTACTACGTAAGAGATAATTTATTCACTTTCGTAAATGTCAAGCGAATCATTTGAATGTGCCTTAAATACAGCTGGAGAGAGAATCGATTGCGAGTCTTAAAATGAGTTTGAAGAGTTACATGAATTGTGAAGGTTTCCGATTGGAATTTAATTACAGGTTGATCACGTGCTCTGCTGTACGATTTATCTATACAAACAGGCTCTTCACCAAATAGATGAGAGATCGAACCATTCGACAATAAGGATGGTGTGATTGGGACTATAGAATATACTGACATCTTTCTAGCTTGCTCAAAAAAACAAAGCGAATGAGCTCTGCAGGCCATAGGTGTATCACCTGCTCCCTAAAGAACTAAATTTCAAATAGATAGTAATAGTTATTTCATTGGACTTACAAAGCCAAGAAATGATTCACTTATGGTCCACATATGACCAAGGTGAGTAACAAAATGCATCAGTCACTGATTCACCTAAAAATCATAAGTGATGAATCGTTAGTGATTCACTTGTGATGCATTTTGTTTGCTGGTGGAAAAAAAAACTTCACAAACTAGACCAAATTAATTACAATGGCTGATATTTGACATATACATCGCAGTTAACGGAACAACGGATACAGCTCTTTCTGGAATATTTAAGGTTCTGTAATCTACATATTCAGTAATAAGCGAGGCTTTACATATTCGAAGTCTAGTGACTAAGTGCGTTAATCTACAAGAAATGAAGTCATGTGTTCGAATATCAAAGAAGTAAAACGATATCAGAGCAGTAACAGTGACTCAGAAGAGCAATGTTACAGCCCTAAGTTCCAGAATGGGTCATGTCGAGAGAGGGAAGCGAATGGAACCAAAATAGCTCACATCGAATTTTGATACTTACAAGGCCTCGTGTCGTGGGTTCAAATCATGGTCCTACGCTGGTTCTTATAATTATTTTTATTAACTCCCCAATACAATTCATTGCCTAGCCTATCCTTTTACCTGTGGAGGTTGAGCGATGGGCTAACAACCTATCGCCGGAAAAAACAACTATGTTGAGGAATATCTGATAGAAAAAATAAATTCGGTGGAAGTACTTTAAAGTCGAATCTGGGACGGAGAAAATATTATCGAAAATGCACAGATCCAATTTTGGTCAATCGTCCGTAAAACGTATGTGGATCATTTCGCAACCATAAATTACGACAGTTTAGGTCAGTTTCTTTGTTAACAAAATCGTTATCCAATTCTGTGCTACGATTTTTAATTGCAATGTTAAATTGGGATCTTGGTAGAACTAAGTTTTCGAGATAATTCGGTATCCATAAAATTGAAAGCCCATCTTTATACCCTTACGGAAATAATAGAGCAACAGGAGTAATACGAACTGGAACCCATTTTAGAGATGTTCACTAGTTTCTCATGGAGTATCCAAAATGGCAAAGATACAACCCCCAAATTGCGTCTGATGTGGTCAAGGATTAGCACGGTATAAAATCATTATTTCAGAAATAACTATTTAAATTAAAAAAAACCTCACAAATGCTATTTTTATTAGCAAAACTTCTATCCAGAGACGAAACAATCTTCAATGCACAAAAATTCAACTTCTAGACCTTCTTTTCGACCAGTCAACTGATAAAATCATAAGGTGACAAAACCACGATAATAAGCCAGGTTTTTTTTTAATTGCATTAACGTTTTATTTTTTAAAAAAATATATACTTATGCATAAAATATATCCAATTTCTTTTTAAATAAAATATAATATGTGTATAATTTTATAATAAATCTCAGCGAGATATGAACAATAATATCCGTGTGTTGTTGAATTTTTAAAATAAAATAAAGCCTGATTAACTAAGTCAAATAAAATAATATTACAAAAGCCCAATAAAATAAATGTTTTTATAATAATTAATGTGATTTGAAGACCGAAAATATTTAATAAAAAAAATTACACAAAACTACCGAAACAAAAAAAAAGGAAATAAATACGCAAATATAATAATTATTTAGTGTTAATAACGAAAACTAAACTATAGCGAGCATTTTCAAGATCTTTGAAACAGTAATCGTATATTTTACGTTGAAATAACGTTTTCATTGAAAAAATACCCGTGAATACACTTTTAAAAAAAAAGAATTAAATAAAAACTTGACTAACATTCCTAGACCGGTTTCCTTTCATATTTCCGTCTAAATTTAAAAACAACGGAATAAATTAAACTATTTTCGAATAGAAATAAGAACGCGCGATATCCTCGATACTTTCTAATCAACCTCGTAATTTTCTTCTTCAAAATTAACATTAATAAATTTTTTTTACATTCTTTTTTTTCCTCTAATTATTTTGATAACATTTCAAGGCATATATTTTGTTGTTTTTTTTTTTTTGATTCATATCTTTAAATCATTGGTTGTTTTATTTTCTGTATTTTCTTTTATCTCTGTTACATTTCTTCTCGTAATGTGTGTCTTCACGACAGTTACTACATATCAAAGTTGTTATTTTGTTCAAATGTTAAATGTGAATAAAAACATTTAATATGTTATATAAATTGTTTTTCGTTTTTTTTAGAGCTTAAATAAGACGAGAAAAAAAACACTAAAAATCAAGTAATATGTGGGGGTTGCACCTCATCGTATTTCTTGTCAGCTTCTTCAGCAAGGAAACGAGCCTCCTTCAATTGATTTTCAAGAGCGTCCATACGTTCTTCATCGGCCAGCGAACGATTTTCAAGTATTTTACGGGCACTGGTTGGTTTAAATTTCATCATCGATCATCAACAATATTTTTTTTTTATTTAAAAAAAAAATAGAAAGGAAGAGAAAAAAATATTTGATTAGGTTTTTTTTAGTTGTAAGCAGAGATTCGAACCGTTTGATTTTCGGTTGTGCGTTTACAACGTTTCGGTCTGAAAACAAGCAAAATTTTTAGACACGATTTTGACTTGGTTTAGATTCGCGACGGTAAGTAACGCGATTGAAGCGCTAAACTTAAATTCGGTCTGATTGGATGTCGGTTCTCAAACTTTGAATTCGATGTCGATTCTCGAAATTTGAATGCGATGTCGATTCTCAAACTTCAAATAAAATGCACGATATTAAATCAAAGTTAAAAAAAATTATGAAAATAATAAAAATGAATCAAAATTACCGAGAATTACTTTTGAACCGCAAGATTTTTTTTTGTTTTGTGCAACCGTGAATTTATATTATGTGCAGGTGCCGTTTAAACCGAAACTCGAAGCTACTCAAACTGTGAAACACCAAGGGGTTATATTCGAACAGCAAATTATGAAAATATTTCCTTTTATGTACTTCTCAAAACGTAAGTTAAAAATATGCTTCTCAAACTGCGAACCGGAAAAGAGTTTTATTCGAACCGTAAATAATAAATCAAATAGTTTACTTTATAAAAAAAAATGTAAATGGTGAAATACAAAATCAAAAACCGAACCGAAAATCTAGTTATGCGTTTCGAATCTCTGTTTCGTGGATTATGATCGTCCGTTGATAATGAGTTTCAGTCGATCCTTCAGTGAAAAAATGATTCCTTGTCATCGTAGCGAGATTCTGAAAACGCGCCCTATAAAAAAAATAGACCCTAACACAATTCCCTAAGTCCCTAAACATCGAACTGCAATAAGTTCGCCTAACCATACTACGATATATTTTCGTTTTTATACCTCTTCATATTTCTTGTCTGCTTCTTCAGCAATTAATTTTGCTTGGGATAATTGTGCTTCCAAAATAGCTACCCTGTCATCTTCCATATTCGTACGATTCTCGAGGGCTTTTCGTATCCTAAATTGTCATGGAAGAAAATAAGAAAAGTTTTAACACGTTGATTGAAAAGCTATCTACACCCGTCCAATTTCTTTCCAATTAACTAATTTTCTTCGTCTAAACTGATTTATAACCCGCGACGATAGTTGGCGTTGTGTCGCGCGCACACATTACTAATAAAACCCTTTATTCAAATTCGATATAAAGGGGCACTTACCGTTCACTTTCATCGGCAGCTTGAGAAGCTTCGGAAAGTTTAGCTGAGGCTGAAGCAAGACGTTCTTCAGAACGTTCCAAGTCTTCTTCGAGCAATTGAATACGACGGTTCAAGGCGGCAACTTCAGATTCGGCCTATTTTTTTGTTTTATGAAAAGAAACAAAAATGGATAGGAATAGAAAAATGATCGTCTTTTTATCGGGTTTTGTTTTATTTTTTTTTTCACAATATTTTTATTTTCAAAAGTACGTTTTTCATCGAAGAGAAGATCGAATAATGATGACGAAGAATTTAAACCTTTTTCCTGTAAAAACGAAACCAAAATCGGCCCTATTCAGTCGACCTCATTTCCCTGTTTTTGTAAAACGACCCTCCGGAACAACACGGGAACATGGTTCTTGTGTTATTTCGGTCTTTACTCGATTTGGTCCATTAACTTAGCATAATAAATTAAATTTATAAGTGATTAGATGATTGTTAAAGTGGTGGTTGGCTGGTGGTCAAGCGTGTACACATTACTATAAAAGTCCATACATTGTGTTCTTCTTCTGCGGGAATAAAGCGGACTTAACAAAATGGAGCGCTCTCTCTCCTATTCGTTGAAACTCCCCCTTCAAACAGTAACCAAATTGGAAAGAATATTTTACACTCGAGAATGGGATAATTATGGAGATCATAAATTTCATTCCAAGTTGAATTTCAGTAATTAAGAAAAATTTTGTTCGTTCCAGTTTTTTTTTAATTAGCCCGCAGTAAGGGGAAATTATACACAAATTACATTGGGATTCTGGGAAAATTTTTGAAGTGAATGTGGGCCTCGTCATGGTGTTATCATTCGTGGCCTAAAGATTCAAATATTATTTCGAAACAAGAACTCAGAGCCAACTCGACTATATTAATGACCTGTGCACGCAGGTAAGAGTCAAATTGCTCAAATGCAAGAGGCAGTGCTGAAAAGAACTGCACAATATCCCTAAAAAGACAATCTGTGGAAGAGGTACAAGAATTATAATTCCTTGGTTAAGGCAATATCAATCTGATTCTTTGTACCTGATACTCAAAACTGATACAAATGAGATGTGTAAAGTATATTTTTCGTCAGCTGATTAAAGCTACTTGTGCTGGTTAAGAATAAGAGTATCAACATTAACTTGAATTTGGGTAAAAGGTAAAAGTATAAGTATAAGTATAAGTATAAGTATAAGTATAAGTATAAGTATAAGTATAAGTATAAGTATAAGTATAAGTATAAGTATAAGTATAAGTATAAGTATAAGTATAAGTATAAGTATAAGTATAAGTATAAGTATAAGTATAAGTATAAGTATAAGTATAAGTATCAGTATCAGTATCAGTATCAGTATCAACTCGCTCCTGGATACAGCAAATTGCTGTCTCAACCGACCGTTCCTTGGAAGCATTATTAAAATCGATGGTGGATTGAAAGATGTGGAGGATCACAACAATCCTTCCGAGATTTAATTCACCCGTGCGTGTGTTAGGCAGTCCGAGATTGGCATTGAGGGTTCAATCCGATAGGTCAAACTTTGATAAAGTCAGAGATTGGGGATGTATGCTGGTTCGACCACGAAAAACAAACGACAAGGAAATTTAAAGGAGTGAAAAGGTTCTGGCAGCAGTGCAGATACACGCTGATCTCCAACGATCGTGTCAGAGATCCCAACAGAAACTTGGTGGGCGGGCTACAAGCTTATAAGCCGATCCTAAACTTGGCATGGAAGAACTAGAAGATAACAAGCACGATCATTCCAGCTACGACCACTTAAAAATGCGATCATTCCCGTCTCGAATGGAAACCCCCGACTAATTTTCATAAGCGAGTAATTTATTTGCAATGTTTAATTTCTATTAATTAACACCGATCTGTCGTCTTACTTTTCTTACAGCATTTGCATGAACTTGAAATATTTGTGACATGATCAATGCTATCGTCACGATCATCAAATAAATTAGCATTTTCTCTACATGGTCCAGCGGTCGATATCGATTCGGAGTTTAATCGCGGACAAATGTACGAGATTGACCGATCCCAATGCCAATGAACTCTTTCAACTTGTTATACGACTTTTTGAAGAAAACACGATCAGACAGAATATGTACATAAAAAAAAATTAACATTAATCTGAAATAGAAAAACATTTGAAAATCTTAACGTATGTAAATCCGAAAGATCTCAACAAATTGGAACACTTTGCAAGAACTGACGATGCGAGTTGCGAGCTGGTTTGCTTATAATTGCGATAAATAGATAATCGCTAAATAATTTATGATCGATTATAATGACGGTATTTTTTTCCTTTTGAGAAAGCCACTTGCAATTCGATCGAATTGATCAATGCTTACAAGAGAAAATGAATTTTTGAGGAAACCGCTTAAATACCTAAAAATCAATTAGTCTTACTTTCAACTTTCTTGGCATGCAATAGCCACTTTTTATCAACTCGGAATTTGAGAAGTGTACAGATTCCTGCTACATTTTTCTCGACCTCCTTGCGAACTGTGCCGTATGCACATTTCGGTTGTCTCGGTTTTCTTGTTTCCTTTTTTTAAGACTACTGCGAGGGTAAAATAGTTTTCTAAACTTATCAGGAAATGGCAAAATGTCTAATAGAAAACAGAAGAAAATGACCCGATCGAAGAGGAAAAAAAACGAAAAAAACTATTCCGCAAATTACGGTTGTGACTGATGAACGAGAAGCGGAAATTTACGCGGATGAATTGGGGCCGTAGAGGAATTAATTTCACGAATCCGTGGCACCATGCAATAAAATCAAATGTAAAGCAGAAAAAGACATGTAATTGTTTGCTGGTATCAAGCAGCAAAAACTCTTGAACACTGCTGTTGTGGGTGATTCTTGCGCAGTTTATATTTTGTCTACAATTTTGAAGGCAACGTCACTACCTCAGAAATATTCCGAATCCTAGCCGTTTGTGAGGACAATTATACAGCGAAACTTAACGATTTCAAAAATTATTAGTCACATTGAGAGCAAATGTGGAGTTATGGTAAACGACGCGCGCTCTTAATCTTCCCAGCCGTTTTTTTTTTTACAAAATACACACCTTGACTAAGTCCAGTTCTATGAACTCTTCCCTCTTGTGAGGTAGGCGTAAAAACTTACAGTTCCGACTTTGTGATGAAACTCCTTTACCTCCCCAGTTTATAAAGTTAGTCCCCAATGTGACAAGTCGAGTTCGAACGAAAACTAGGCGCTCACAGTATTGCACCAAATAAATTGATTGCACATTCAAGAACTTTAGATTTTTACTCGGTTCTTGGAGAGACTACTCGAGCAAGACCGAATATAGACAAGGCCCTCGCTTCGTCTCGCAATGCTTCGCCTTAGTTCCGTCTGGGAGAACTTCAGAACACAAATACCAGGTTCTTTTGAAACTATTTTGACAAGATTTTATGCCAACTCCACAGTCTCTCCAAGGCTACTCCTGCAAGCCCGAGCGTAGACAAGACGTTCGTGCAGTCTCGGCTCTCCGGCACTCGACTATTTATTAGGCAAGGCCAAGCGATTGCGTTGGCTGCAAATGTTGGCGAATGTCGAAATGTCAAAATAATTTGATTTGACCGTAGACCAATGTTTTTTTTTTCCAGCGAGTTTCTCGTGGCATTTGGTGATCTTTCTATTCATTTACAGCTTCATGCCTTCATAAGATATCAAAACAGTAGGTTGCACAGCATGGCATTGTTCTGTTTGTGTAAGCTAGTCATCATCTACATTTTACAGCTTACCGCAGTTCTCCAGAACTCACCGGTATCCTTATTGCATCTCCCCATTGTCCTTCTTGATCAATCCTGAGGAGACTTTCGAGGAGTTAAGTGCCTTGATGACTACGTTAATGCAGATGGCTTTCTCTGTCCTTCTCTTGCGCTGTGCAATTTAAGAATTTGTTCTGCGGAGATGAAAGCCCCAATCGCCACTTGATTAATTTTCTTGAAAACAGTCTGAATAAAACGTTGATCCATAAGTTGGTTTGCAATGGACCTTCGACTTCGGTATTTCTTTCCGTTATTAGAAGCGCCAAATATTTGTTTGTTTTTTTCTTCGTATGTCAGGTATTGTAAAAAAAATCGCTTTAATTGCGCACCTTTTAGCTTAAGTTTCCTCTAGCTAGTAAAGTTTTCCAGT
Source organism: Beris morrisii (assembly GCA_951812415.1). Classification (NCBI taxonomy): domain Eukaryota; kingdom Metazoa; phylum Arthropoda; class Insecta; order Diptera; family Stratiomyidae; genus Beris; species Beris morrisii. Next base: position 111,068,986 of record OX638312.1, on the reverse strand, counting down.
CAGTCCAGTCGAGAAACTACTGGTGCTCCTATTACGAATTTCTCGGAAAGAAATACTTCTCTGACCTGAATTGAAATTAGAACATCTCGGAGGACTTATTTTCTAGAAAAATGCCTTTCCCTTACAACTTCCCCAAGTTAATCTCAAACTGACAACTGAAAGAGAGTTTCAATGGCAAACACGTGTACCAATATTCAATTCCTCTTGAACTTATCGAAAGTTAATACTGTTAATAATTCTAAAGCGAAATATCTCAACTTTAATCCAAAACCAAACAGCGATTTGCCATTGAAACTTGTATAAAACATTAATCCGATCGATCCATCGACTTCTGTACCATCTCAGATGGATCGTTCGTACAGAAAGGCCGGCGAGCTTAAAATACTTTCAGTCGGCAATTGTAACGCTCGCAGTCATCGTAATGACCTACATTTATTTACTTTTTTTGGCGATTTCACTTGAAATATAATTCTTCGAATTCTATTCCGATTTGCATGGTGTGAACATAGACAATAGCGAATTATTCACGCGTATTATAGGCTGCAGCTTGCAAAAGTTCAAGGGTCTCGCGTTCAAGTATCGTAGATAATTTTAGAAATTTGGTCATAGTTCGGTGAGTATCTCTAGACTTCTATAAAAAGAACGGAAGATCGTTTATCAAGTGCTGTGCACTCTTCGCGCAACCCAATTATTCTATTCGGCGTTCAAAGACACTTGGACCGAACGATCCGACCAAGTTCGTCGAATCTTTGGCGAATTTGCTCAACTCGCGCGACTCTACTACCTACGCGATCGTCAGAAAACGGCCTGTTGTTATTTTTGCTAAATCATCTCGGCGAATCGTTTAATGTTATGTCATCAAATTTTGTCGAGAACGGGGCTCTTGCTACAAAATAACAACAATTAGCATTGAACGGTTATTATTACGGGACCGTTAGTTGCAGCGGATAGATGAGAATATCGGCTGATGACAAGATCACTCCATTCTTTTTTGGGTGATTGTGGCGTCTGTTTGCTTCAAGCTTGTCGTCATCGCACCGGAAATGTACATTTTAAACAAACACATTTGCGTAACTCCCAATCATTGGAACTTAATGATACAACCGAATATTTGTCATACGATCCGCAGCGGTATCGTCATTTTGGTAGTGTAGAACAGATCATTCCTGAACAAGAGACATCAGTTATTAGAGCGAATTATGTACGTACCTCGAGTATGGGAACGATGAGAAGGGAGGGGTCCGATTACTGACTCACATTTCAGTTGCACGAGAACATTTCATTGCGATTACGTCATTAAGTGATAATGATTTTGTCGAGGTCTCCTCGAATGGAATGTTGACTGGATAGGCGCGACGACTGTCGCTTTCTCTGGTAGACGACGTCGCCGGCCGGTTAGTAATGTCTTCAAGATGTCGTTTACCATTCGAGTTGAACAATCTTCCCTCAAGCTGCACACGCATTCACTACTACTCCTCAAGTCCGTTGCTCATTATGTTGATCGGATTGTTGTTGTTTTCTAAACGACTACTTGGTAATTATTAATCGGCTATCTGAGGACGCTTCAAACAATTCTTCAGTGCTCTCAATTTACCAGCCCGTTTGGTTTTATTTTCGAAATTTATTTACCTAAAACGATCACGTTCACGTATACGGTTTTAGTTTGGTTCATGAATAGCACAGCCTCGTAGCTCGACAATCATTTTGTCACAAGTCGCATATAATTCTCAGCTCGATTTCTACGTTTCTGTTTATACAGAAAATTCCAGAGAAATGTTTCGTTGAAGGTTGGATGTTGGGTACGAGCAAAAGTCTGCGGGTACACCGTTGCCACCGCGATTCCAACGACGACGAATTTATTACGGTCGTGTTCTTTTCTTCATACAGTAAATGGCCGTTTTTGTTATGCTTAAATTTCGAGGTTGACGTGACTACGATTCGTATGCAAAGTAAATTCGTTCAGAGAGACGCGCGACGATAATCTGGTTGCGTTGCAAATATTTGACCAAACACTGTCATATCCAAAGATAGGTTTTTTGGCCGTTAAAGCTATGAATGATTGATGATGTACATCATACATAAGTTTACTTTTTTTTGTAGCTTAAGAGATTGTAACTGAAGTTTATAAATTTGCTTGCTTCTACGACGACGACGACGTGCTTATAATGTAAATTTCGAGTGGAATGTAGATTTGACCGGCTCACTGGAATGATATGAGCTATTTTTGTCGATTCTATGAGCTCTGAGGTCATATTTTAAGCAATTGACTTTCATCGTCTCAATTAAATTGAGCAGAGATTTTTGACATGACCGATTTGAACTACAAACTGATTGTGCAAGTTAAAATTGTTATGAAAATGAATGGTTCTGTCCTGTTTTCTCGCTTTCCTAATAATAATTTGATTAAGCACTTACACATACTTTGGCTGATGACCACAGCACCTTACATTTCGGACAAAAGCCAACCTACGCATCTTGTGCGCCAGCGTTCTGTTGAGAAATCAACTCCCAACACCGATGATCAAGATATTGCGAGACGGAGACGATAATGAAACTAAATCGGTCATATCTTGAGGAAACCAAAGCAAAATTGGTGCTTCAAACAGGCTCCGAATTCCTTGGCAAAAATTTCGTCGATTGTCATGGACTGACGAAGTAACTCAATTAGATTACTGATCACTTCATTATCTTTCCAAGTACCAGAATATTGTTGTTTTCCTGTAGCATGGAAAAGATGAACTTTCGGTCGAAGTCCAACTTACAGCAATGTCCTTTCCATTTAATTTGTTTTTACTCTAAACAGCTGGTAGAATAGCAGACCATCGAATATTGCTAAATGTTAGCAAGAATCAAAGGTTCAACTGCTATCAACAAACGACTTTCGCTTCGATTGATGTTAAGTAGTTAGTAGCACCATAAATTAACTTGTACATCTAGCCGCTGATATACACACGTACACATCGACCGAAATCCCATTCACCACTTGACCGGTTAGGTAACATATCGTGGAAAATTTTTGCAAAGTGATGACATGTTAAGAAAGGCTCTGGCTTTGTTCAATTAATTAATTCGACCGATAAAAATTGGAGTTCCCAGTCAGCAATTTATGCAAGTAAAATCGAATTGTCGATGTCCTGTAACTGCTTATGCTGGTGTTGTGTGGAATTTAATTCTGAGCCCGGTGTAAAATGGGAGTTTGATTTGATTTCGCGAACAACCTCTAGGCGACAGTAGGTTTCAGACACAGTTAAACTTCTCGAATTCTTCCCAGCTAATTCTTAGCGGCCATAATATGCCGTCCTTCTAAAAACACTTCAAATACAACAGACCGCAGGCCACCAAACAATTGGAAAAATCCATAATTTCTTTGAAAGCATTTTTTTTCACATTTCTTCCCGTGGAAGAAGAAGCAATTACCAAAGTGCACATCTTTGCTCAGCGTTCAAAATCATCTCGCAACTACACGCACTCCGACCTCAAAATCGCCGCAGCGTGTTCGGCAGCAACGTAAGAAGCAAGATTTCCACAGCAATAAGATGCACGTTCCAGTACAGCGTTACATCTCAAAGTATCATTCATTTAGAGATCAGTAATTGGGAAACGACATTGCGGCATGCTGCAAAATTTTAGAAGACCTGCTCTTAGCGCCTCCATCAAGAATCTAAGATTGATTCTTGGTAGACTAGAAATTTGACATTCAGTGAGCTCTTCGTTCGCACGAATATTTCCTTTAAAAACCTTAAGGAGGCTTTACGTAAAGAATTCCGCAAGCTGAAGGAGAAAAATAAATAAACTGCTAAATTCGGGCACCTTGGCAATTCTGTGTAGGATTTCGTTCTAAGACAGATATTTTCTTGGACAAAGACATGGAGGCATACAATTTAAGGTACGCCGGAATCAAAGAACCGCTGGAAATCGTTTTGCAGTAAAAATATTGTCGCTTGAACCTGAAACCGTACGAAAGATCTTCTCGTCATTAGCATAAAGAATAACGTCATTAATAAATAATACAGGCTCTACCTTGAGGTACTTGGAAGACAAATTTTACTGTTCTCATCAGCAAATTGAACTGAAAATCATTTAACACCTGATTATTGGCATACGTAGACCGGTTCTTCGTTCTTCAGATTGCTACAATTCCTTCTCTTCCATCCATCCGTGCTTTTGTTCAAGAGGAAAAAATCCAGAAAAGCAGAATTTTTACCCGATTGGAATAAAATGGCCGGTGGCCTACATTAACAGGTATGAGGTGATATGCAACCCAAAGCAACTTCGCTCCCTCAAGCTATCAGATGGGATATTTTACAGAAGAGTCATGAATTCGGTAGCCGTAGTGAACTGCAGTCGAACAATTTGCATTGGTACACTTAGTATTTTTATTGTTTTTTGATAGAAGCATTGTCTTTTCTCAGGAGCATCTACGAGGTCTAAGCAGTCTTGACCTTCCTCGAGAACGCAATATGGTAGATTTTGGGGGTGACAGACTGTAACATCAATGAATGTTATGTGAATGCGAATCGTTCGACTTCAGCTTACACAGAATTCTTTTAGATTTTCTAATTTTGACTCAAGAGTCCACGGAGTGAAGAAAGAGATCAGGCGAATAGTCGAAAATAAGGGAAGCTTGAGTCCGATTCAAGAAGGAAAACTATATGGCGGTTGCAAGAAGATATTAATTCAATTCCTGTGAGCACCTCGAAGCAACAGTTGTCATCACAAGACATGCATTCCTGTGCGATCCCCGAAGGAGGCAGAGGACAGTAATTGTGATCTTCCACTAAACACGAGCCAGGCTTTGACTCCTTGAGTTTCCTTCTCGATTGTTCGTCTTCATGCACTTCTTGGACGGTTACTACAAGTTAATCCTTGTGGATTGAAATGAAGAGCCTGTTCATAGATGTTTTGCTTTAGCTTGCTCAAAGTATTACCGATATATTTACACTTTCGTTTCTGAATCTCAAAGCCTAGATTAGATTTGATCGGGAGGCGGGATTCATGCAAGCTCCGCGACCAGTAGTCTAATAGATCCAATTTCAACCTAGAGATCCAGTCCAGCTTTATTTCTCTCAGGAATTTATCCAGTTGATGTAGGTCGGTTTTGCGATGGTACTATAGTCCACAGTGTTTCCCAAGACATCTGTAGCGCTGAGTTACAATTACCTCTCAGCAGCACAGAATGTGTTCAGAGGTTTCTGCCTACATTTGGCAGAACCTGTTATGATTCCTATTCTTTTAAGATGATCTTTCAAGCGCGAATGAACCGTGAATATTCCGATTAGTACCCGTACTTTGTTTCTATCCAACTGGAGAAGCTGCTTGCTTCTTTTAGTTGAGTGATTCGGTACGAATCTTTTGGCCTGTCGAGGTCTGAGTAGTGTACCACAGTATTGGCTATACTTACTTACTTACGATGACTCTACAGTCCAAATCGGACCTTGGCCTCCTGAATGTGCCGCTTCCAGCCTTCTCGGTTCACTGACCGCGTCCTCCAGTTTCTGAATCTTAGCAGTGATTTGCGATCTGCGTCAATAGAGTCCTCCCAGCGCTTTTGTGGTTTTCCAACTGGTCTTTGTCCATCAACTTTTCCCTTTAATGTGCGTTTGGGGATTCTTCCGTCATCCATCCGCTCCACATGACCAGCCCATTGTAGCTTTTTGAATTTTATGAGGATCGATACTTCCGGATTATCAAAGATGGCATACAATTCTCTATTGTATCGTATTCTCCAGATCCAGTCTTCCCTCACAGGTCCGAGGATTCTTCTGAGGACTTTTCTTTCAAAGGCGTTGACTAATTTTTCGGACGTTTGAGTCAATGTCCACGTTTCGCTGCCGTAGCATAGCACAGGTCTTATTATTGTTTTGTATAGTTTAAGCTTTGTTTCTCTGTGCACATTTTTGTTTTTAATTATTGGGAGTACCGAATAATACGTCTTATTTGCCATCATTATTCGTCTTTTAATTTCGATGGGTTCGCTTCCATCCTTTGATATATTTGCCCCGAGATATACAAAGTTGTCTACGTTTTCTAGGTTGAAGTCTCCTACTGTAGTGTTTTGTCTGATTGGCGTGTTTTTCCTAGTTTTTGTCATGATTTTGGTTTTGTTTTCGTTAATACGTAGTCCAACTTCCTTTGCTACCAAGTCAAGGTTTACAAATATTTCTTTGGCACTCTCCAGAGATCTTGCAAGTATATTTATGACGTCGGCATATGCTACTAGTTGTGTGAATTTGAAGCATAGTGTTCCCTTGGTGTCAACGGGCAGTTTCCAAACAACATATTCGAGTGTCAAATTGAAAAGCATTGGTACCAGGCCATTACCTTGTTTAAGCCCGTTGTCAGTTCTAAAGCTGGAAGTCAGATCATTTTCCACTCTGACTTGTGACAGGGAACCGGTCATTGTTATTTTTGTAAGCCGAACCAGTTTCGGTGGAACCCCAAAATCCATCATTATTTTATACAGTACGCGCCTGTCGATGCCTGTTTGAAGTCCACAAATATCTGGTGCACATCAATGTTAAATTCCCAGAACTTTTCAAGCACCTGTCTAACTGAGAATATTTGGTCCGTGGTCGATCGCCCAACTCTAAATCCGCCCTGGTATTCACCAATTACTTTGTCAGCAAAGGGCTTAATTCTCTTTTCTAGAATTTTCGTCAAGATCTTATAAGACGTACACAACAGGGATATTCCTCGGTAGTTTTCACAGCAGAGTTTATCGCCTTTTTTATAGATTGAATATGTGATACTCCTGCGCCAATCGTCAGGAAGTGCTTCTTGCGTCCATATGTTCGAGATTAATCTGTGTAGGAGATGTGATATGCAGGTGTCGCCGGCTTTCAGAAGTTCAGCTGGAATTTGATCAGTACCCGGCCCTTTGTTGTTTGGGTGGTTTCTCAGGGCATTTTTTACTTCTTTGAGTATGGGAAGACTCGAAGAGGATCCTTCCTCAGCTGTTACCTCGGTTGTTGTTATGTCTGCTGCTGCTGTTCGCGCGGATGATGGGCTCGGGTTGAGAAGGTGTTCAAAATATTGTGCCCATCTTAGTTTTATCTCTTCCGCATTACTTATATAATGTTGCCTTCTGCATCCTTACAGAGGCTCGTCTTCGGTTGGTATCCCTCTTTCATCCTTTCAACTAGGGAGTATGCGGCTCTTGTGTTAATTTAAATTGTTCGTCCAAGTTTTTAATTTCGTCATTATTGTACTTCCGTTTTTTTCTGTCTGCAGATTTTGTTTGCAAATCGTCTAAGATCATTATATTTGTCCTGTTTGGCTCGTGTCGGCCGTTTTGTTAATATTTTGTAATCTTCATCTTTTCTCTTTAATGCATCTTGGCATTCGCTGTCGAACCACTCATTTCTTTTGCGCCGGGGTTGTTGTCCTATCTCCTCCTCTGCGACGGAAGTAATACCATCTTTGATGTTTTGCCACATTTCTTCGATTGGGATGCTGGTGTTGTTCAGTATTGTTGCGAAGTGCCTCTCCAGGGCTGATGTCTCATCTTTGAGCTTTCCAATGTCGAATTTAGGAACCGGTTGTTTTTGGGTGCCCTCGATTTGCTATTCCGACATCGGAACTTGGTCTTAACTAAGTAGTGGTCTGTGTCGCAATTGGCACCTCAAAATGTACGTACGTCGAGAATGCTAGAGGCCGCCCTTTTCTTTATTAGAACGTGGTCTATTTGGTGGAATGTTCGTCAGTCGGGTGACGCCCACGTTCTCAGTATTGGCTATAAGCCTATCATAAACACAAGTTGAATTCCGAAACATATTTAATACGCACTCATGGCAAAAACGAAACATGATTTGTTGCGTTTTTGCCCGAATGTTTATTTCTTTTGTTCTTGTAATCGAGAATTTCTTCGTTTTTGCTTTTAACATGTCATTTTACGTTGCCGAAGACAATCATGCAATTTTAAATGCTTAATTCGCCCGTACCTGAGGCGCAGAGACCTGTTTGTTTCGAGTATTGTCTACATATTTCTTCAGGCTGTTGTGAACGTTTGAGGATGATGTTTTTGATTTGGAGAAAGTGAAAATCACGGAAGGAAACAAAAGGTGATTGATTCACTCAGAACAGGTGGCTGGAACACAAGGCCGTACGAAGTTTTTTGCTATGACCGGCTTAATTGCGGCTGTAGAAGAGTTGGTTTCTTGGAGAATCAAACACTTAGCTCTAAACCTGTGTAAATGTTTCACGCCGACTTACCTGGGGATTGTTTGTTTCGGATAGGGTTCCCAGGCGGCGATTTACCCTGCTTTGAAATGCGTCGGGGTTAGATTTAAAGCGTCATAATATAGCCATGAGTTATTCATATAACAGACTTCAGTCTGTTTGCATTTTCCAGGGTAAGCAGGCCAAACTTTGGGTGCAATTTATAGCCCCTATCCCGCATGAGGAAGATGGTGCGATTCCTCAAATAGGAAAAAATTAAATTTGTTGCCCCACAAAATTTGAGCTGAACTTTACGCGGCCAATGAAAGCAAAACAATGACCTAATTTCGCCAGAACAACCTGCACGTTCTTCCCTCCAGCTGCTGCCACTAAAACAGCAAAACCGAGTAGTGGCCGCTTTCTCCTAAATAGGAAAATTCACGACAATTTATTTTTCTGCCCTTACTTGGCAACGCCATGCTCGACCGAATGATTGCATACGTCAAAATTGTAGCGGGTGTAAAGCGGACGCGAGTGAGCGAGAGAAAATAACAAGAACGACGGTGAGTTGTTACGTCAACATTTTTGACATTGATGAAGTCGAGGTTGCATTTTACCTGCCTGAGCGCACCATAAATTCCCGATAATGGACTAATCCGGAAGCGAAGAAAATCTTAGACGATTTCTGTCATCGTCCTCCGTTCAGGGGCTTCTTGCAGAAAATCACACGCACACATACACATCGAAGGCGCACCGCACCAAACCCGAACGGTTCGCCGTCAGACCGCCATCGAAGTCGGTAATTTTTTCCCGATCGCAATCCCAAGAATTAAATTAGCCGGGAACTACGGCGACGACAACGACCAAATGTGGAATTCCTCTAACGACCTCGATGGCTCGCTCGTTTGCTTGTCTCGTGGCACGGTACAGGTAGCAGCAGCAGCGAGAAGAAGTCCAAGTGCCGCAAGACATGAAAACGAAAAAAAGGTGACAAGGCCGCCGTGTGGTCGGAGGCAAGAAAAAGGCAAACGAACCACCGACCGACAACGCAAATTTCTTCGTCCGATGGAAACGATACTTTTGAAGTTTTTTTTTTTTTAAAGTGTGAAAATCTCCCGAGAAGGGCGACAAGAAAAACGGAAATCAGAAAACTCACTTCTTCGCGCCGCATCACTTCCATTTGTAAGCGTTTGTGATGCTCCTCGCATTCGTCCTTGAACTTCTCCATTTCCTCCTTGGTCTGTCGCATTTTCTTTTTAAGGACATCGAGTAGGGTGCCTTGTTGTATGGTCGTCATTTTCTGGCCTTTCTTTTTTTTCCTTTTTACGTTTTAAATCGGGACACCGAACGGCACTCAACTCTTTTTCGCGTAAAGAAACCACACGTTTCACGGACTTGCAACGAAATCAGAGGACCCGGCGCAATCACACAGAAAAACTCACTGAAAGAAAAGTCCGAAAACGCAAGACACTGGCCGCCCCGTTCCAGCGATGGAGATAACAAAAAAAAACTTTCAACAAAAAAAACTTCGCGCTCGGACAAAAGCCTCGCCTATAAAAAAAATCGCCGAGAAATCGACGGGGAAATTGGAAAATATACGGAAAAAAAAGAACTGAAGCGTTTTTCTCACGGAAAAAAAATTGAAACTTGTCCGACGACAGGGGGACCACGGAAATTTTTTGACACTCGAATGACTTCGAACGGAAAAGCCAATTTTCAACGCCCGGAAGGGAGTAAATCAAACGAATCGAAAAAAAAAACAACGGACACGCACAATTTCACCGATTGCGCGAAAAACTTGAAAGAGTTGCCGAAAATTTAAAGAGGCCCGTTTCGGTTGCGTTTTTTCCCTTTTTTTTCTTGCGTTCAACGAGAACTTGCCGTCGTCGAATACGTTCGATTCGAAATATTCTTACAAAATGGCGCGGGGCGTAACGACACCACGATGAACTATCGAATCACTTAACTGGGCTCGGGTACTGGAACGTGCCGGGAAAATGATTCATGTTCCACTTCCAGTTCCAGTTGCTTTCCAAGCCGGTTACTAGTCGTTTTTGCATACCGGCGAACCGAAGTGTGTGCGGATGGGTCTGATGTGGCGATGTGTGCGTGTGCTATCGAAGTTCATTCATAAACTGGAATACGATATTTTCCGTAAGGTTGGTTCGAGATTTTGAGCGGGATTCACGTTTGAAATTTGAAAATTCGGTGAAAACCGTGACGTGTATTAGCGGAAAAAATCCGAGATGAGAGACAAAATTTTTTGATAATGGAAAACAATACTAAAAAAAAATGTCGGTAGAGTTTTTTTGTTTCCACCAAACCCAGTAATATAAAAATGACTAATCAAGTGCAAACACCAAAGAGATTACACTCGAAATATTTGTACCTGTGCGGGCGGCTATAACTGTGACTAATGAGGCAGACACAGGTGGAGTTTAATGATCCGTGACCTTGTTACCGCGAAAAAGACGATTGAAGTCCGTTGGTAGGAAGTGGCAAGGAGTGGCTATTTCATGGCGCTGCTGATTTCCATCATAATGGAAAATTAATCTCGAGCGGAAGTTAACGTACACAAAAGGACGTTGCGTCCATTACAAGAAGCTGATAGTCAAGAGTAGAGAATCTACTGCTACCGATCAGTAGCAGTAGGCAGCAGTCATGATGTTAAAATCATTAGAATGTTGTCTTCGAGGCAGTCTGGAGCGGCCGAGCTAACGATGCTTCACGTTATTGGGAAGTTGAAATCAAAGAGTTCATGACCTTGATTACTCGGCACATACCTCACCGACAATCGTGGGACTAAAGTTGAGTTGTGAAACTTGAAGTAGCCACTTCATATCGATGGGTCTCGGCGGCGGCGGCGGTAGCTTAGTTGAGATCGTTGGGTCAAAACTCTCGTGGGCTTTTAGAACCCTTTATCAAACGAAAAAAAATTGGAACCACGCAAAAACAGTCCATTTAGCTGTTGCTGACCTATTTCAAAGGGGCCATCGAATAGAGAAGCATCGATTTCCATGTTTCTATGTCGTGCCAAAAATTCTGTGCCCTGAGGTAAAGCTGCGCATAGAACAAAAAAGAGCCTTATAAATCGATAGGTCAACTTGTTAACATCTCTCAAAGTGGACTGTTCAAAAGTTATCAGCCTTTCACAAATTTTCCTCAAGTTTGATCCTTCAGAGCGTATACCGCAAAGTTTCAAATAGATGCGATCAGTAGCTTCTTTGTTTTGATCGTGCAAACAAATTAAAGTCGAATGCAGAACAGTTGCAAAATACTTCGCTTTGAAAGGTAATTAAATGGTTTTCACCATAGAGCCACTGGAGACGACAAGCCACCAGTTTTGTATAAAGCGGACCGCTTTGAAGCCAAAATCACGATGAGAAGTGAGACAAAACAGGGTCGTTGTTGTTTTAGCGTGAGAGTGGGTGAGATAAAACAGGTTCGTTATGTCAATTGTTGTTGTTTTGCGTGCAAGGAAATGCGACGACATCCGCCTTCAACTCAATCGCTGCTTGTCATCTCCAGTATATATATCTCTATGGTTTTCACCTTCACCATCGTTTTTACATTAAATAAATGAACGGGTTGACGCTCAGCTCGCCCAAAACTCGTTACCACTGTGGAGATAATCGAAAAAATCTAAGAGTCGTGTTTCAGTGGCGGCTCGTGCCTTTCTTAGCAGGTGAGGCTGAATTGGAACATTAAAACACGACTTTGTCGGACTAAAACTATAAGTAAGGACGTTGGTTTACTGCGGAAAGTCATTAAGTAACATTTTCAAAACAAAAAATCACTAGTAACTTGATGACTTTTTCCTCTGTAAAATGGTGAGGCTCAGCCTCAGCCTGCCTCATGTGGCGAGCCGCCACGACTCGTGTTTACAACTTTTTGCACTAAATTTGCTTATTTTGCTGGCAGTTGCATCAAAAACGTATTCGAATTTTCAAATGTAAATTTCTCCGGAGTGTTTTGATATATATAAACGAATTCCAACAGAAATTCTGTGTCGATTCCAATCAATGGTTTCAAGCGAGTAGAAGCGTTCCAAAGAAGACGAAGAAATGAGTGCGTTTTTGTATTCGAAAGAATACATGGTATGGTATGGTATAATATGGTATGGTCTATGGGGTGGTGATGCCATCATCCTCCTTCACTTAGACGTTATTGATCGTCCATTGTGCTCCCCGTTTGAGTACGAAAACTCCTGTTTAATAGATTTTATAAAGTTTGCTATGTTACATAGCTTTCCCTTATCGATATCATCAAGGTCATCGAGGAAATAAGCGCCGAGGTTCCGTCTTCTCGTTCCCGATAGGGCCGGACACTCGCATAGGACGTGGAAGATTAACTCTTCCACTTCTGGCTTACCGCAGCTACGACAGAGATCATTTGCCTCGACACCCAGTCGTCTAGCGTGTCTACCGATCAGGCAGTGTCCTGTGAGCACTCCGATTAGTTTGCTTGCATCCTTCCTGCTCAGGTACAGGATATACTTGCTTTTCCCGTGATCATATTCAGGACATTGAGCATGTGGTTAGGTTTGACCATCTATTGCCTGCCCACTGCACGCATAGTGAGTCGATAGACTGTTTTATGGATCCGAAGGGAATAGGGAATAGCAATGTGCTGGTCCTCCACTAGTGAGCTTAGCAGCTCAGTCGCAACATCCTTGTTTTCATTTCATGTGTAACCCTGGATGAAGACATAGAACGGTATAGCCAAAAGTCCTTGCCGTTTAAGCCGTCCGTACCCGAGGCACTCAAGTGTTCCTGTTCTCGAGTTTTATTTTTTGTTGTGATAAGCCTATAACCTTGAGTCCATTTGAAAATTTTAGGACAACACTCCACTCCTATCACACAGGTTGAAAACGTATTTTTTCACAAAGAACAAAGTGGCTTTCCATCACGACAATGCTCCCGTTCACATGTAATCAATTTTAGGGCAAAACTGCATAAAGTAAGTATCATACTCCTCAAATTTGCCCGACAGGGACTTTTTGCTGTTCCCGAAACCGAAAGTAGTTCGCTGAAAAGAGGTTCACATTAAATACTGAGGTCATCGCATAAACATTAGGCCGAGAACTTTTCGAAGCTCACTTGTAACTATTGAAAACACAATTTTTTATATGCTAAAAATTCTTAAAATCACGTAGTAAGTCATTAACCGAACGGTAGAACGTTTCGACAGGTCAAGAATAGCCCGACTACGTGGATCTCAGACGAAGGCTTCTATCCTCCGAGCGAATTCGTAGAAATCCACTCCGAGTGCATGAAATTATGTCTTGAGATGCAGATTCCGCATAGAGCTATGTTCAGGCCCATAAAAAACGACCTTGGTCTTGGGGCCTCGATCAGAGATTGACAGAGCTAAAAGAGGCGCAACTGATAGAGCCAGAAGAATAGCGATTGATAGAGCCGGAAGAAAAGGTTATTTCAGCGAAGGCCACAAAAATATCCTGTTTATGGATGAACAAATTTCTTCTGTGATGTTGGAAGTTTCGTACGAAGGGTCTACTGAGATGCATTGGTGTGACAGTTATGCAGTCTCTAAACTGTGCCTTGTTTACAGATAAGCACTGAATCTTCAAGCAAGACTCAGCTTTCGCACACAAAGCGAAATCGACAAAACGATGGAAGGACATGAATTTATCGGACTTTATCACCGCTGAAAATTATAGCATTCCTGATCTCAATTCTTTAGACTACCGCTCGTGGACTGTTTTCAGGGAGTCCATCTCTAAATCTTTGGTGAAAGCAGCTCCTCAATACACGAGCTGCGTGGCGTGATATACGAGTAGTCAGACCATTTGCTTAAGGACGGTTTTCAAAGTTTTTTTTAGGCGGAGCTTAGTTTATAATCGACCATTACACGGTTAAAATAACCGCGGATCGTCTTAGGGCCGTTCCTACGATGTTCAGTTACGTTCTAACTGGAACTTTGACAGATTTTCATACAAAGCTTCCTGTTAAAGTTCCAGTTAAAGTTTAACTAACGATCGTAATAATGGCCCTTATAAAGTCATACCCGAATCTAATTTTTGATTACCTAAAAATTGTCTTCTTCTCTCGTGATACAGACGGCTTGAGGAAAGATATATCAATGAGGAAGTACACCTAACTGGAGTTTTATCAGCAAGAAATCGAAGGACATGTATAGTGCGTGGAAACAAATAAATTTAAGGTCTCGGAATGAGATCTGTAGTCCTGGATGTCATATGATCCAATCGGCATCAATTCTGGCCGAACTCTATAGATTACAAAGGACACAGGATGAAAGCGAAGAGACGACTCGTTCCATTTGGACAACAGATCACTAATAAGTTTTAGCAATTGGAGGTTGAATAGTGCTCAATGCGAAATATTCTACAGGCCAAGGCCTACGCGCAATTAAAACATGCGATCAAGCAGAGCTCCTAAGATTTGAAACAATCAGTTTGCCAGAAGTTCAAAATTTCGTAATGTCGAAAGCAGACAGCAAAACGATTGGCACATTAACAGCTTCCAAAGAATTTTCAGATAAAAATGCCATCAATAGCTGCGTTCTGTTTTGATTATTGGATCAAATTTTAAATAAAAATTGCGGTTTTTAAAACTCTAGTGAGAGCGCGATACACATCTAAGAATTTGTTAGTTTCAAGATAAGACAACAAGACGGCTTGAATGTTCAACGACACCGCCATTTCCTCTAATCAGTAAGAAAATATCCGATGAATTTAAAAACTAAAATTAACTATGTCTCACATCTTAACTAGAAATCCAGGGTCCAAAGTTTCGCAGTCATTAAGATTAGAATTCACCTGAACGAACGAATATCCTAGGCAAGCGCAATCAAACAAGACATTCACTTGATTTAGTGATTAGATTGAATACGATTACAACACCATTAAACATGGAGGCTAGTCATACCGATACAGTCAACACTAGTCTTACAAACTATAAAATTACATTTCGGCAAAACTTATAATCAAATTGACACAACAAACTCCTTATATGGCGTCAATCTTTACTGCTCTGTCCGTTTTTGGTATGACACGATCGAGAAATTATAAACTACGTACAGAAATTAAACAGTTGATGATTTATAATCGAGCCATCGTAACATCTGGCTTTTTACTCTTGGTTAAACTGGAAGCTAAATGACACACGGTCAGTGCAGATAACAAGGCTCCGGTGTAACGGCTAACCGTTAAGGTGGTCAGGTATCTTATCAACAGAAAAAAACACGAATAAATTGTACGAAATCGTGTGAAATATTTTTTTCAGCTTCAAGCATACAAAGCTGTGATTTATGTTCTGAAATCTGTGCCATTCGTTGATACGATCTAAGCTAAGATGGATAACCAGTAAGTAGATTAGAAGTGGAGGATCGGGAGGGACCTGTTGCAATAAGGTTGCACCATATGGTGGAAAGTGACAAGCGGACGAATTAATGCGTATTACCTTGATGAGTAAGTAGGCAAAACAATCAGAAAAGATCTGGCAAAGTGTAGCTAGTAGCAAGCCGAGGTTCAACAGGATGATTATCGGAATCTACAATGGAGTGTAGTCACGCAACTAATAAGTAGTTAGCGTGGGGCCTCAAAACCTTCAGAACAAGAAAAGCTGAAAGCAATAACATTGCATCAGAAAGAGTTGTTTTTACTGTCCCATACCCAAGAAGGGTCCTACAGGAACTGAAAAAATATTGAAACTCTTTAAACAGGACGGCCGATTTTCAATCACTTTTATTTTTCAACTTACGTAACATACTGCAAACAGGCCACATAATTTTCCATTCATTTAACAAGACAACAGCAGTGATAGGAATGTGCTAATTTCATAGAAGTATTGCGTTCGATAGATGAGAATCGACATCTTACAAATCTGAATTTATTTTCACTGTGCACCGCAGTGCGATTCCATTATTCTCCACCACACCATTGTATTAATAATTTCAATCACGTTTTACATGCACACACGCTTCAAAAGGTAATTTAAAAAGAAGAAAAAGAAACAGCAACAATAAATAAACGCATTGCCCAAATGACGATACACGACCATATAAATCAATGAGATTATAAAGTTATTGCAGCTATGACGCAATAATCATAAAAACAATTCGAACTATACGTTTTTAATTTTCAATAAACTTTAGAGCCAATTTATGTATGTACTACTATTCGGACAAATAACAGAAAATAATCCACTTGAATTGAATGAACAAAACAGAAACGGCGGCAGGCTAAAAAAATATGACCGAAATATTTTTAATTCACGGCCTAGACAAAAATTATCGAGCGCAACAGCTGCAATTTGTTAACTGGGTCGCGATTGCAGTAATTATAGAAGAGATGCAAGCTGTTTTATGAACGATATTTGATTTAAATGAGATGCCTTATGATAAGATGGAATCTAAACGCAGATTCGGAATCGATGGAGTCTTAGCCAGGGAGAAAGGCGCTTCAGTATGGTATTTTCCATCAAAAATCACACACAGAGGCGAAGGGAATGCAGGGTGGTGCACAGACAATGAAATCTCGATATTAACTAGTCCAACATACTCCTTGATTAGGCTAGCTGGCCGCTGGAAGATTCTTCAACGAAATTTTCTATCGAGTTCTTCTTAAGGTCCTCCATTTATTCTAGAGGCTTTGAATCCAGGTCGCAACTTCTTAAAACGAAAGAAGTTATTGACCAGATCAAGAATACAGGAAAAGAAAATTTAGTTTGCACTTTAGCAGGAAATATACCAGCGCGCTAGTCGAAATCATTACTGGAGATTCTCTGATCTTAAAATAGCCACGATGAGCTGCGGCACCAATCCTCCATGCTCTACGTGAGTGTCCGGCTTTAAGACAGGACTTGAATATTTCGTCAGTGATTTCGGTAGTATTGAGTGACAACACACACCTAAAAGGTAGGGCAGAATGGACGAAAGATAACGTTTAAAGCAAGGAGGATAATGACTTCACCATCCCCGAATCTTCCTTATGTGGCGTCCTACTAAATTTTCTTTAATTCCTCTTCAGTTCCAACGCTGACAATGAAGTGCAGTGTTTTTCAAAGAAGAAAAAATTCTGAAGTCTGATCTCTGCTTAATTTCAGGACGTTTTTCTTGCCGAACATTCCAACATGAATAGCTTTGAAGGCCTGTTGCCGATATCGAGTCCCAGTACTTTGCGATTTTAGACAGATTCGGATTTCGTTTTCTAAGTTAAGTATTGAATTTCAATCTCAGTTTGTATGTCAATTTCAATCTCAGTTTGTACGTCAACTTCTCAATGTTTCGAATTTTTTTGGAAGTGCGAATACCGCTCCTGTGTGAGTGAAACTGAAGAATATACCCACAGCCTGTTCTACTTGTACCAAAAAATGGCAAATTAACTCTAGGTGATGGGTTCAAATTAGCAAACAAGAAATGAGCATACGGATAGAACTTATGGGAACGAAGAGGACTCGTACAGGATCGTGTCTTGCAGACGAGCACAGTTCTATTCACCATTTAAAGGTTACACAAGAACTGAAGATACATGTAGTAAGGGCCAGTGTACACTAGACTTTAAATCGGCTGCGAATTTATTAATTCGATCCAATTAAAAAGTTGCGCAATTAAAAAGTTGCGCGATTGAAAAGTTGGCAATGTGCGCTTGCCCTTAAAGCTATTTAAATTGACTGGCTGCAAATCGTTAACTCAAAGCTAGGAGTCAACGCTTTAATGAAGGATTCAACGCTTTAATGAAGGAGCAGCATATTTCAGTAACTTCGATTCAAGAGCTGTGGAAGCTCGGTTGGATACAGCCCTTTTACATCTCCGAAAAAATCCAAGACGTTTGACGATGCACACTGAAGATTTGTTGAGAATCGGAGGTCATACTTAAGAAACAGAAATCCTCTGCTACATCTAAAGTATTGCTATGAAATGCGAAAGAAAGAGTAAAGTCGTGTTCAGTAGAGGCACTTGAATTCAACTGTTTCGTCTACCTTAATCTAGATTAGAAGATAGCTCGGAGGTCAACGATGAGAAATTCTGACTGCGATTGAAAGCCAAGAATTGTTAGTTTACCGTTGCAATTGACATGAAACTAAAAGTTCAATCAATCAAAGATGAATTGGATTGATAGCACCGACAAAATACCATTGATACAAATTAAAAATAAGTCGGTGATTAGACAGAGCCTTGGGAAGGAGGATGATGACACGAGAGCTACGTGTTGCGAATAAGTTTTGATTTCATTCAACCAAAAGCGAGCAAAAATTAGAGCGACTAGGACGCAAGAGTTTTTCTTCCAGAGTAAGTCTTCTATAACCTAATGGTACCATATTAAAATATGGTTACATTCGTACTCTGGCAACCAGAAGTTATCAATGGCATAGAATTTTTCACTACAACGTTTCAATTTCCTATTAGAATAGCGTAACATTTCCCCGCATGTTCTACACACCACTCGCATGTTCCTTACAAACTTCACAGAATATGCTGGAAAACTCTAAACCCAACAACAAGGTTTGTACAAGCGATCAATTGTACTACTGCTAGAGCAAGATGACGGTCGGTTCTAGCGGAAAGTGGATTTGTAAAGTGATTTTCATTGATAGCAGCGATCGGGTAGCAAATAAAATCGGGGAGAATTGCCAATAGTTTTATAATTGAATGCGATCGAATGAAGTGTTGTTATTTTACTAATTTAATCGAATTGTGTTTTTACTTGAAATCTCGACGAACCCCTGACTCGCAACAATAAATATTGTAGTCAATTTTAGTAATCAGTTGAAGCTAAGTTCATTTAAGAGAAAAATGCATTGTTAGCTTACGCAGAATGCGTTCAATATAGCAAGGAATGGGTTCCAAACAAAAGCATATGCCAAAATGTTCCTTACTAAGGAGAAAAAAAGTGTAATGCATGTTTGAGAAATTTTACAATATCATTACTTTAAACTGAGAACAAAAAGAGCACAGAACAGATCCTTGAGGAACACCACACGAAAATTAGTCAGCTATAGATTTGTTAAAGTGAGTAGAAAGTGGCATCGCAATGCTGTTGGCACAGTTTTTGTACAGAACTAAGGGAACCCGGTCAAGCCCCGGCTTTTTATTTATACTTGGCCTCAGTAGAATTGTAATCATCAGAATTAGTTTGGCGAGAAGTATTTAAGTCGACACCAATGGCACACTAATATTCAAGTCCACCCAACTAGTAGCATACGCTGACAATATAAACATCCCCGCAATATCCTTCCCTAGTGCTAAGGAGGTATTTGTCATTCTTGACTCCTCCGTAAAAGAAGTCGGGTTACGCATAAACGAAAGTAAAACAAAAATAATGACGCAAACAAGAAAGAGAACGCCAATCAGACAGAATGTAACAATTGCGGAGTATAATTTGGAGAGTGTGGACAACTTCATATATCTTGGGGCTAATCTAGCAAAAGACGGCAACGAAACGGACGAAATCAAACGACGGATCATGCTAGCAAATAAAACGTATTATTCGGTACTTCCAATAATGAAATCCAAGAAAGTGTACAGCAACAATAAGCTGCGAATATATAAAACTATTATACGACCTGTGCTCTGTTATGGCAGCGAAACGTGGACATTAACGCGAACTTCCGAAAGAGCAGTTAACACATTCGAAAGAAAGGTTCTCCGAAAAAATTTTGGATCCGTAAAGGAAGGAACGGACTGGCGAATAAGATACAACCTTGAGCTGTATCAGCTCTTCAAGGAGCCAAAAGCCTCAACGTTCATCAAACTACGTAAACTGCAGTGGGCTGGCCATGTAGAGCGGATGGAAGACAGAGGAATCCGCAAGCGTGCACTTAAAGTCAAAGCGAGTGGTAACAGGCCAGTAGGCAAACCACGCAAGCGATGGGAAGACTCGGTTGATGAAGACAGCAAAGCCATCTTAAAAATTAGCAACTGGAAGACGCGGTCTTTGGATCGAGACGATTGGAGGCGACGACTTCAGGAGGCCAGGGCTGTCGTGCCATTGATGAGAACTATTTGGAATAAGTTTTTACTCACATTTTTTGATAGACACGAATTGGCGTAGTAGTCCATAAAGAGTTGAACCATTAACAATTGGTTTGATGAGAATTCCTCTTAGGTTGGCTTCAAAAAATCTATCTATGACAATCCTGCATTTAATTAGGAGTGGATGGTGTTAGATTCCAGCTGTCGAGAATATTTAGCCAATTGTAGGAACTGTTTTTCCTATGTTAGAAAACTTAAGGTCAAAAAATCCGTCGTTACAATTGTGGATAGAGTGTACTGTTTTAGGTTGGAATATACAATGGGAACAAGTAATGCTTTCGCTTGTTTGGAGGTCCATTCTATGGAAACCAAGAAAGAAATAAACACCATAATAATGTCCGTATACAAAGATGTATTCATAGACATTGGGTGTTATCCCAGGCCGAAATATAAATACACCAAACGGAAAGTTTTCCTGTTGATTCATTTACTGGAAATACACACCCATAAATCTTCAAACTCAGTTTCGAACCGACTCATGAGCTCCAAGAGTATTTCGTTCTCTACAGTCAATAAAACCCTCCACCAGCATTTTGCTTAAATAAATTTAGATTTATGTTTTTACGAGATAGACGATATTGCGAATGAATGCTTACAGAACTCCAAAAATGTGTCGTCAGGACTTTTTTGGAACTCTACAGAAACAAGGGTCAATGCAGTGGAAAAAGGGTAGCCCGTCGTCCAGAAAACTGTCGGTGGCGGCAATCATTGCAACAATTTTTTGGGATGCGAATGGAATTAAACAATGGAACAAAGCGTTTGTTTTTCGCTGGATGTAAAGTGTATTATTTAATCCCGCGTACAACCCGCTAATGTAAAATGGCACTAAAGGGTGATTGGGAGTCGCTCGTTGAGGATCACCCTCCTTCAGGAATCGCACAAGAACTGAAATCTTGACAAATTAAGTCAAGGCTGTGCCCTGACTGTAGTGCATGAAAGCGAAACCCTCTCAATTTTACATTGTCGCCAAAAAACAATCGGTGTCACTCCAACGTTACTTGCACATTGCGCACAAAGCAAAACAAAAATACCAGACGACCTCATCGCATCAAAAAATTATGCAAATAACGCGCATATTTTAAAAGTGTCGTTTACTCGACGCATGAATCATAACGCCATAAGCCTCCAAAATGCAAGACATCCGCCCCTAAACAGCCCAAACTGTTTTGCCGTACTGCGTACGAACGAAACATTTATGTCACGACTTATAAACGCGCTTTAAAATATCGCCATAACGGAGACGGCTATCAATTAAACTTTGCCAAAAATCCCAGAAAACAAAATAAGCGCCGCAGTAAACATCGCAGCTTCCATTCAAAATGAAAAACATTCGAGCAAAAAATGGAATGTAAACAAAAAAAATTAACAGTACGCCGAGCGAACCAGCGACGTAGTTCGATAGCTGCTAGCTGCGATTCCAATCGGAAGAAATCAAAACGGAAAATTTTCCGATTCGAAGGTCCATCGCGCCGAATAGCTCGTGGGAAAATCAAGAGAAATTGGAGTCTAAAAATAGGCGACTAGTTGCCCGTCGTACACAAGGCGGTCTCGTCGAAACCGAGGCAAGCACCGAAAGTTTTCGGAACGTGATTTTTACTGCAACGATAAGATAACAAGAACAAAACACACAAAAGGCGCAATCCAAAAAAAAGAAAGAAAAGAAAAATCGAAATTGTTGTTTTTTTCTTCTTCTTCAACCGTTAAAACGATCTCGCGTGTGCCTCGGGGAGCAATAGCTCGGCTCTTTCACCACAGATGCGACTACACTAAACGGAGCGAAAAAAAAGAAGAAAAATCGGCAAATTTCTTTAGAAATTCCAACAGAAATAGCGAGAAGAAAAACAGAATGCAAAATTTTACCCGTTTCAGTTGCGTCTTCATGATATTGTGAAGTTCGTTGCGAATTATGTTGAACTTCATCATTGTGTCCGAGCTGAAAATCGATCGTCCGAACGCAAGTCCTGGATAGTCGGCACATCGTTTTGTTCGTCGATTCTCGCGTTCGGCAACGACTTCGGTCCGTTCGCTGGTACAGCGGAGATTTGCCCATTCCGCTGCGTCCGGATCGTTTTCGATGTTGTCGCTGCTGCTGGCAAATTCATCGGCTGGCGCTCCATCGCCCGCGGCACGTTCGTATCGTGGCGGAAAGTCGGACGGCGTGTACGACTGTCGATTGCGTTTCTTGCGCGACTCCGACGACTTGGAGGACGGGTTCTTTTCGCGTTTCGGAGTCTTGGGTAGTTTTGTCGGGACCTTTGCCGCCACAATTTCGTCGGGAATGCTGCTGCTATCGTCGGTCGGTGTCGGGCTGCAACTTGTTGGCAAGGAGGACGGCATCAGGTTGTGGTGAAGCGTGTCAACGATCAAGGGTGTGGTGGGTAGTACTGCTACTGCTGCAGCTGCGGCTGTTGTTGTTGTCGTCGTCGAGGGCAAGGCACTGCTGGTGAGAATTTGATTGTTTTCCGAATCGATCGTACGATGATTTGTGATGTTGCTGAGCACGTTCTTGTTGATGTCGGGCGATTCACGTCCGATAGGCGACGGCAATTGGGTGCTCGATGCCGCGAAATTTGCATTTACGAGGAATTCTTGTCCGGCCACAGTTGACATTTCGATGGTTCCGTCACGTCGGAGGGCCGCAATCACTTCTTCCGCTGGCACATTTGATCGACGTTGTCCCGCAAAGCGGGGATGATGCTGATGGCCGCGTTTTTTCACTGGCAACCCGGCACCACCACTATGATCACTCATCGTTAATTTATCACAAACTCGCTCTAATTCGCTGTCAATTAAAACTTTTCCTGCCAGACACGAACTCACCGAAGTATTTGAGTTGCGGCCATCATGAATTCCTGCTGCTACGGCGGCTGATTTTGACTTTTTCTTCTTCTTCGAGTGTTTTCGGCGCCGTCGTGTTGCCGCACATGATGACTGCTCGCGCGAACTGCTGCTGTCATCGGTCGTTGTGCTGCTGCCGCTACTCGTCAGCAGATGCCGATGGCCGCGTTTAAGTGAACGGATCTCCTTGGGATTGCGACGACGTTGTGTGAAATTTTTCTCTTTCGCGCCGTTTTTACTAACTGCATTTTTCCGACTGCAATTACTCGACGGTTTCTTTGTTTTAATCGACTTATTCGACGTAGTGGAATGCGTGTTTCGATTTAGCTGGCTCGCAATACGACCGAGCATTTTACTTTTCGCCTTATTTCTATGTCGGCACGCGAAAACAAACTTGGAAGACGGTTGCTGCTTGCTGGCCTTGTAATTTCTGTTTCACGCACTTGAATGCCGCCGGAAAAATGTTGAAACAAATTCTCGTACTGCTCGCACGTAAACTACCGCTCCAGAATGTTCGTTGTGCGCGCGGAAACGACCACCCCCCAGGCACAACTTCAAGTAGTTTTCTTCGATTTTCGCGTCAATGAGATCACTACTTTTCCGAAACGAGTTCTAAAATATTTTTTGCAGTAACTCGACTGCAAATTACTCATCAGCTATTTCCATATTTTTCAATATCATGCACAAAAAAAAGAAGAAAAAGTGCAAAATTTGAATTCCATCTGGCAGTTAGTCATTTTCCCGTCATTCTTCGAGCAGCTTTCAGCGCCACCTGCCAGCTGTTCCGATTAATAAAATTCAAAAACGATTCGTCAGATGAACTTGGCGAAATTGGGCCCATCCGATACGATGTACAATTTTTCCGTCACCTTTGCCAATACTCGTGCAATTTTCTCACACATTTCTGCAAAGTTGTGTGCAGTTGGGGAAATGTGCGATTTTCGGGGGAGCTCATTTTGCGTATTCGGGTCGTTGGAGAACAGCGGGGGAATCCCCGTCGAGCAACGACGAATGACGCCCGTATTTGGCCCGGGGATTGCGGTGGCAATTTCAAATCGCGCGCCACTAAAAATAGATCCAACGAGCGGGAGATTCGTTTGAATTTGTTGCCCCGACCGAGAAAATTGGAACAGGAAATTCGATAGCCAGCCTTTTAAAATGTTTACTTTTTCTTTGTATGCGTGTGTGCGTTTTTTAAGCGAATGTGATAAATCCTCGATGTTTTTTTTCGGAAATTCTTCAAGAGGGAAAGATTTGCGGTAAGAATTTTTGTTGGAATTTTTTCCCAAATTACTTCATTATCTTTTTTGTAATATTTTTTTGAGACTTAAAATTATCTTGTCCTACTTTTTTTGGAGGCGGACAATACGACATTTTTCTGGTAAACTAATGCAAAATAGACCGGAAACAGAATTTTCTTCGTCTCCGTTTTATTTGGCGAGTATTTTGTTTGAAAATTGTAAAAACAAATTGGTGACCCTGTTGGAATCTTCCCAAAAATAGTTCAACTTGTCGTACGAAGTGATTTAGGGGCGAACTTACGACCTGCTTGCGGACTGCACCCAGAGCCCATTTTTTGGAATACGTGGCGACCCTTTCTGGGACATATCAAAGTAACAGCGTTTTTTCCAAGGGATTGTTACAGTTTTTCCAACATAATGTGACCATTTTTTCAATCTGGTGCCCTTTAATACAGAAGATATTCTTGTGAAGAGCGTTATGATTTGGGGCAACTACCCACCCGTTCATGACCTTGAACTCGAGACAGATTTTTCTTCGATTAAATTTAAAGCATTTAGAAATAAAAGTGAATTGAATATCTCATTAAACCCAATATATGGAAATTCGTGAAAATGTACACAACCACTTTACACCCCCTAAGGGGTTGGATATCGAAAAATTGGAAAAAAACATAATGCAGTCACGATCGGCTGCAAGCCAATCGTATAATACTCTAGATGAATACTGAACTCCGATTTATATTGTTGTTGGGGATAATGCATCTTGTATGTCCTTTATTAAGGACTCCCATTTGATTGCTACTGAAACCTAAAAGACAATATTCAGTGTTTAATTTCATATCTGTAACTGTGTGAGCCACCGAAAAAAATTTTCTGTTTTGAAGGACTTACACATGGAAGGTGCCTGAAGGGCTCACTCGATTTCTTACATTCACTCGATTTCTTACATCTTGGAACCATTCAAAATTTAATGTGTACTAAATTTCAAATTCGTAGCTTGAAGCGTTCAAAAGTTATCGGAAAATATTGTTGAACACGTGTCTTCAGGATTTTTTGTATGGAAGGTACCAGAAGGAGTAAAAGGGTTTTGCTGACTAGTAAACTCGAACTTCGTTTTCAATCAAAACTAATTTGTACACAATTCCGAATTCATAGCTAAACGATTACTTGAGTTATAGTGAGTTCTGTAAGTTAAGTGAAGACATTTTGACAGGATCTTTGTATGGCAGCTACACGAAGGACTAACAGGATTTTCTTCAGAATCATACATTTAGCTTCAACTAATGGAAAAATAACACATACAAAATTTCCAAGACGGAGCTTAAACCCTTCTGAAGTTATCGACCAATATTCTTGAACACGTGTTTTAAGGACATTTTGTATGCAGCTACCCGAAGGAGTAGGACGATTTTGCCCGTTAACGAACTTAGCCTTACAAATTTAACCAAACACTCAGATTCAAAATTTCAAGATCCTAGGTGAAGGCGTTCTCGAGTTATCGTGTTCATGGACAGACGGACGGACGGACGGACGTCAAGCGGATTTAAGGTTTTTGACTACAAATAAACAAAAAATAATATATAACTTTTTTTCGTCCGAGGCTTGGTTCTATGCGTTACAAACTCTTGGGCTGGATTATAATACTCTATATGATTTCATCTAGAGTATAAAAACATTTCTAGGTACTTTCATAAAGAACCCGCAGAAATAAAATCTATTTCGGCATGTCCAATATACATAACGAAATCGTGAAAATGTGGAAAAATCCCTTTTCATGGATATTTGTTTTACTCAACCTCTATGCCAATAAAAATCTGATTTTTATTTTCCTTTAATTTCTTGAGTAGCATACGTACATATACGTACTAAGTTCCAACTTTCTTCTTCATAAGCCGTTTCTGAGATTTAAAAAACCACCACCCACCCTCTGCCTTGCTACGCATATAAAAAAATTGTTTCTAGGATACCTCTTTATTGGCTCTATGTAGTAAATTTTAGCTTTCTATGGTTTGTGGTTTTTGAAAAATAAAAATCGATATTATTTTCTTTCCACCCCCTCCCACCAGTACCTCCAACATTTTTGCCCTGTTACATAGAAGTCAACTGGGCCTAACTCCTGTAAAATTTCTAAGATCACATATGGTACGGTTCTTGAGACATACAAATGAAATTTTATTAAAAATGGCTATCGCCCCACTTTTGTGATCCACCTCCCACCTCATAAAAAAAACTTTAATAAATAAATAAATAATTGGTTCGGAAGATATTCTAATCCAAAGTTTTTTACCCCAACCCCTACACACCACCACCTGATTCAAAAACTTTAACTTTTGATTAATCTCTGTTCCGACAACAAGCCGGTAAATAGAACTCACTCACACCAACCTAAAGTGCAGTTGCACTTTTTGGTGCCGGAACTCAACGCCAGTTAGTTGCCAGTCTCTTGAAAAATATCGGTCGCTTAATAACTATCGGTCATTGTGCTCGCTTTATAGCCAAATAAAATACTTGAAATCTCTCTCGAACAAAAGTTGTTTTAATTTCTTTTCGATTACAAAAAAGCGCAGAATCTCGTGAAACACTCAACATTTTTGGTCCTTCGAGCCGGATCTGCGTACAAATCGGAATAATTATTACGTGAAAAAAATATCAGCTAAAAAACATCATTTCTGTGAACGCAAGTGTGTAAATTATACAAAAATCTTTCGGTCTAACAACTGTTCGTGAACAATTCGGTGCGACTTCAATCAATTCGGTATATTGATCCGATTAAAGTGAGTTATATCAATATTCAATAAAAGTGAACATGTCAACAACCGTTGAGTCTACCATCGAACGGCAAGAGGAACTTGCGGGACTTATTGCTCGTGGTATGACCAATATAATGAAGCTGGAGCTAAAACGGCGTACGGTAAATAATATAAAAACAAGAATAGAAAATATTGATGCGAATTGGGCGAAATTCAATGTCAATCATGACATTATAAGTTCACAAACTTCAAAGGATAAAAAGAATTTCGAATATTTTATCAATGAAGTTTATAGCAAGTGCGAAGAAACATACATGAATGTGAAGGCAGAAATGCTTGAATTCATGGATACGCTGCAAGCTGTTCACAAAGAATCCGTGACAGCGAATAACGAACAAGTCGAACGACACAGTATCGGTGCCCGACAACTTCCGCGTATCACACTTCCGCAGTTTTCGGGATCATATAGTGCATGGGAACATTTTAGAGATATGTTCACATCCATGGTTCGTAGAAACACGTCACTCACGAACGTCGAAAAGCTTCAATACCTGAACATGAGTTTGACAGGTGAAGCATCCCAGCTCGTAAAGAATATTGCAGTAACAGGTGAAAATCTTGACCGCGCATGGACGATTCTCGTAGATCGCTATGAAAATAAACGTGTACTACAAGAGACACATTTCACGGCGCTAGTAAACACCAGACAAGTTCAACTCGAATCTGCCACTGAAATTAAGCGACTTCTCGGCGACATTAAAGAAGCTGTTGGTGCTCTTGAAGCAATGGATTCTAAGGATAAGTTGTGGGATAATATTCTCGTATTTTTGACAACTCGTAAGCTCGACTCGGAGTCGCTGAAAGACTGGGAAAAACATCTCGGTAATCAAAGTGAACCTGCTTTATTTACTGACCTTGAGAGCTTCCTCCTTGGCCGATCTCGAGCATTGGAAGCAATCGAGAGAGTATCAGTATCGCGCAAACTACGACTAGCTGCTCCGAAGTCACAGCAACATGCTAAGTCACATCAAACTAGTATAGTTCCGGTATCTGAAATTGCAAAAACGCCTCCAGCCTTCATCAATGCTACGAAATCGTGCACTCTCTGTAGTGCTGGGCACTACATCTCATCTTGTCCAGAATATCGCAAGAAATCTCCAGAGCAAAGGCGCGAAATCATCATTCAAAGGAATTTGTGTTATAATTGCCTCGGCCCACATCAAATCCGAAATTGTCGGACTCAAAAGAGATGTCAACAGTGTGGCCAGCCTCATCACACCTCTATCCATCGGACAGAAACCAAAAGCGAAAAACAAGGTACGTCAAAAACAACGGTAGTCGAGCCTATTGCAACAAATTCGGATGAAATCACAGCAACTCCTAGTTGCAGTTTCATACAAAAAGGAAGCTCAGCTGCATCTCATGTTGCTGCAACAGTCAGTCTCGAATACACGCCAGTATTCCTAGCTACCGCTCTGGTTAACATCGAATCATGTTATGGTGACATGATAGAAGTTCGTGCTTTATTGGATCAGGGATCAGAGGTATCATTCATGACCGAATCTCTCTCTCAACGCCTCAATCTACCGCATCGTCGCGTCTCATTACCAATCAACGGAATAGGAGGACACCGCTCTAGTGTGTCTCGCTCAGCGGTGATGATTACGCTTCGTTCGCGCTTGAATCCAACATTTTCATGTTCAGTCAATTCGTACGTACTACCAAAATTAACATCATACTTGCCACCAATACAAGTCATTGCAAGCTCATGGACTCATCTGATGTATCTCGATCTTGCTGACCCTGAATTCTCGTCAGCACGACCAATCGATCTCGTACTCGGCGCAGAGATCTATTGTAAAATCCTCGAAGAAGGTCTACGCAGAGGATCTCCCGATACTCCAGTCGCGCAAAACACTGCTCTCGGGTGGATTATTTCTGGTCCCGGGAATGCTCAGCCCAGTTCTCACGACATTGATCATGCGGTTACGGGGCTCCAGTGCTCAGTGGATCACGAGCTGCTTGACTTACTGCAACGATTCTGGATTCAAGAAGAAACAGTCTCCACAAATCCAAGGTCATACTCTAAAGAAGATACTCAGTGCGAAGAGCATTTTTCATCTACGCACTCACGGACAAATGAAGGACGCTATATCGTTAAGCTGCCTTTTAAAGACCTACCAAGCGATCTTGGCAACTCGTACGTGCCTGCGTTTCGAACACTGTTGCGGCAAGAAAAACGATTTTCCAACAACGAATCGCTCAAAAAGGCTTACTCAGACTTCCTCGATGAATATGAAACTCTTGGACACATGACTTTCGCTAAAGAAAATGTGTCACCTCATCACACGTTCTACCTGCCTCATCACGATGTTGTACGTGAAAGCAGCTTAACTACAAAACTACGGGTAGTTTTCAACGGCTCTCAACGTTCGAATTTTGGTATAGCAATCAACGATCTTCTACATGCTGGACCGAAACTTCAAACAGATCTCGCAGACGTCATCACACGCTGGCGTCGATATGCTGTCGTCTTTTCAGCAGATGTTGAAAAAATGTATCGCCAGATACTTGTTCATGAAGATGATCGGGACTTTCAACGGATTCTCTGGAGAAAGGATCCCACAGGAAGCGTACTCTCGTATCAACTCTGCACAGTTACATACGGTCTCACAAGTGCACCATATCTTGCAATAAGGACACTTCGGCAGCTCGCTGCCGATGAAGGGCATCGTTTTCCATGTGCAGTTGAAGTCGTTCAACGCGAGACCTATGTGGACGATGTTTTGTCAGGAGCAGACGATCAGATCGAAGCAAAACAGAAAATTCAACAATTGGACAACCTTCTCAAGGCGGGCGGATTTACACTACAAAAGTGGACTTCGAATTTCGATGAAGTTTTATCTGACATCGCTCTCACCCGACAAGCAAATACTGTTCCTGTTTCGTTCACGGAAAATCCTCTCGTTCGTACTCTTGGAATATCATGGCAGCCAAACTTAGACTCTTTTGTCTTTACATCGTATCATCCGGAAACACACACCTGTGTGACAAAACGCACTGTGTTATCAACAATTTCACAGCTTTTCGATCCTCTTGGCTGGTTAGCACCTGTTGTACTACGTGCTAAAATCTTCATGCAGAAGCTGTGGGCAGTCGGTCTCGAGTGGGATCAACCACTTTCGGATGAGCTCGCGGCTCGTTGGGTCAAAGAATACGATGAGCTGCAAGCAGTTTCATCACTCACTGTGCCGAGGTGGCTAGGATCTCGCTCTTCGTCAATCGCAATGGAGCTGCACGGTTTCTCGGACGCTTCTCAAACCGCCTACGGAGCTGTTATCTATCTTCGCGTGATGGCTGATTTCAACGACATTCGCATCTCTCTCGTTTCTGCAAAGACACGAGTAGCACCTCCAAAGCAAGTTACGATTCCGCGACTTGAACTCTCAGCCGCACTGCTTTTAGTTCGGCAAATTTCGCACGTTCGAAAAGTTGTCGACCTCGAAACAGCTCCCGTTCATCTGTGGACAGATTCCACAGTAGCGCTTGCATATATTGAAGGCAATCCCGATCGGTGGGCTGACTACGTTCGGAATCGCGTCACTGAAATCAAAGAGCTCTCCAATTCTCGGTGGCATCACGTTCCTGGAAAAGAAAATCCTGCAGACTGTGCATCTCGTGGGTCATCGCCTCAGCAACTTAAGGAAAATTCTCTCTGGTGGACAGGACCGCAATGGCTTAAAGAAAACTCAGTCTGCTGGCCTTCATCAACTCCTCCACTGCCTCCAGATGCTACTTTTGAGATCCGTTCCAAATCAGCCACAACAGTCGTTGCGGAAAATCATCAAGACATCTGGAATCTTTTGACGCGATTTTCAAAATTGTCTACATTACTTCGCATTACAGCTTGGTGTTTCCGAGTTTCTCATCGCTTTAAGAAACTGTTGGACGTTCCTGGACTCCATACACCTCTTAATCCAAAAGAGCTTGATAGCGCTCGAATGTTCTGGATAAAGAAAGTTCAATGCTCGTATTTCGCAGCAGAAATTATGCAAATTATGAAAAAGAAGCAACTCCAGCGCTCAAGCCAGCTCGTACGGCTCGCTCCATTCGTTGACGAGCATGGATATTTACGAGTGGGCGGCAGACTCAAAAATTCGCTGCTGGATCACGACGAAAAGCATCCTCTGATACTACCACGTGATTCCCCACTAACGACGCTCATAATCGATTACGCCCATCGAATCACGCTTCATGGTGGAACTCAGGTGACTCTCGCAACCTTACGACAGCGGTACTGGGTCTTAGGTGGTCGTGTTCCTATACGCGCATTTATTCATCGCTGCATCCAGTGCGTTCGTCATCGAGCTGTTATCGGACAGCAACTAATGGGACAATTACCTAAAACTCGGACTCGCTGCTCTCGTCCATTTCAGCATTCAGGAGTGGATTATGCAGGACCCATTTCGATTTCCACTTTTCGTGGCCGCGGTGCAAAGCATATTAAAGGATACATCGTTGTCTTCGTCTGCTTCTCCTCATCTGCAGTTCATCTGGAGCTTGTGAGCGACTACTCTACAGAAGGATTTATTGCAGCGTTTAAGCGCTTCACTGGCCGACGAGGAATATGTTCTACACTCACAAGCGATTGTGGAACGAATCTGGTGGGAGCAGATCGAGAATTGCGAAAACTTTTTAAAGCGTCGTCTCACGAATTTACTTCTTTAGCAAATACTCTTGCAAATGATGGAACTGAATGGAAATTCAACCCTCCATCTGCACCGCATTTTGGAGGAAAATGGAAAGCGGCTGTGAAATCAGTCAAATTCCACTTGAAGAGAGTGATTGGTGACACTCATCTTACATTCGAAGAATTTTCAACTCTCCTCGTGCAGATAGAAGCAGTTCTCAATTCTCGGCCTCTCTGTCCGCTATCCGAAGACCCTTCAGATCTAGCCGCGCTTACACCTGGTCACTTTCTGATCGGTAGTGCGCTGACAACAGTACCAGAGCCATCTCTCACCGACGTGCCTAGATCTCGCCTATCGCGATGGCAACTTTTGCGACAAATGTTAGACCACTTCTGGAATCGATGGGCTTCCGAATACCTGCATCAACTTCAGACACTCTCCAAATGGCATCATCAGCGAGATTCATTTAAAATTGGTTCGCTTGTTGTCGTAAAGGACGAACGATATCCTCCGTCGAAGTGGGCACTCGCACGCATAATCGATGTTCATCCAGGTGACGATGGTCTAGTTCGAGTCGCCACGGTCAAAACACAATCGTCAATCTTCAAACGGCCGATTGTAAAACTATGTCTTCTACCAGTATCAACGCTGCAGAATGAAGAAGATGCTAGCAGTAGTAAATTAAGCACCACATCTCATAATTGACAATCCTAGCATGATTGCCAAGGCGGGCGGAATGTTCCGACAACAAGCCGGTAAATAGAACTCACTCACACCAACCTAAAGTGCAGTTGCACTTTTTGGTGCCGGAACTCAACGCCAGTTAGTTGCCAGTCTCTTGAAAAATATCGGTCGCTTAATAACTATCGGTCATTGTGCTCGCTTTATAGCCAAATAAAATACTTGAAATCTCTCTCGAACAAAAGTTGTTTTAATTTCTTTTCGATTACAAAAAAGCGCAGAATCTCGTGAAACACTCAACAATCTCCTATTATCCCTTAAGACAACTACGAAGTTTCAATCTTCTGACATCAACCGTTCAGAAGATACGTATTTTAGAATGTTTCAACCCCAGCTTTCAAGCACATCGAGCACATTGGTTTCCCCTCCACTCCCACACTCCTCAACCCTTATCGGCAATTTTTTTGCAAATAGGTCCACTATCAAAGTTCTACATAAGTTACAAGTTTCAGCCTCCTAGCGTAAGGTGTTCCTGAGATCTAAAAACCAAATTAAATATAATTCAACTATTAATATTTACCCACAATTTAATTCCTAACTTCGATCTGAATTCACTTCCTATCCTACTCTAGTAGCACTTATTTCTTATCAGATCTCTGCTTGCTAAAAGCTTCACCGCTGCAGCCAGGAATGTGTGGAAGCAAATGGCGTACTGCTTCCACCGTGCCGTGTACTAACATTTTTTTTCATGACGTCACAGTGGACTTACGAGTACTACGGAATGAAATGAACGCTCATAGATGCAAATTTCAAATTGCTTCGATGTGTCTTCTTCTTGGATTCTTTTCGCTTGCCTTTATCGTGGTGTTGCCAAATTGGCTGTGTGCGATATTCGCGTGTAGTTTCTTGTGAACTTTTATTTAGACTGTGTCAAGGAAAATGTTTGAAACATGAATTTTTTTCGCGATTTTTCTGCGCGATTTCGAAAACACATTTTAGATATAATATTTTTAAGCAAAATGTAAGGGAAGCAATGCTTCCCTTGCTTCCATGGACGCCACGCCACTGTATCAAACGTGTAAATAAATAGCTGAACAAAATTAAGGCATTAAAAATCGAAATCTAACTATTGTCCAAAAAGTTTGTTGTTACACCAAAATCGTCCCCAAATCTCAATTTGGTTGTTTAATATTTTAAGAAATTTGACAGGACATAGTGACGTAGCAGGCAACGAACGGGCCGATGAGCTGGCGAGGAAAGGATCGGCGTCAGACGGGATGGTAGAGGAGGTGGTTAGTCAACCATTAAACGGAATTAAAGCACGTATCAGGGATTGTGCCGCGGACGCAGCGAACTCTAGATGGGAGGCGCTAACGAGCTGTAGGACTTCTAGGGCACTCTGGCCAAGGTTGGACAGACGGAAGACGAGATATTGACATGGAGTAGGGGAAGCCTGAGGCTACTCGTCGGAATACTGACAGGGCACTGCTTGCTCGGGAAGCATGCCATGCGTGTATCGCTGACTCTGACGTGTGTAGCTATTGCCTTGACCTATATGCCAAGGAGGACATCACCCACATTTTGTGTGAGTGTCAGGCGGTTGCAAGGAGGCGACTGAGGTGGTTGGGCAGTCTTTTCTTTGACAATTTGGAGGACCTGAGGTCGATAGGGCATTATAAGCTAGTCAAGTACATTAGGGATCTTGGTTGTTTAGGGGATGTGTAGCGACCGACTGGCCAGTCTTTTCTTTGACAATTTGGAGGACCTGAGGTCGATAGGGCAGGATAAGCTAGGCAAGTACTTCAGGGATCTGGGTTGTTTAGGGGATGTTTGGTGACCTACAAGGCTCTGAAGGGATCGCTATTGGCCCTTTTGGTGCCTAGTGTGCGCGCTTCGCCCCTTCTTAAAACTAAAACTAGTAGAAGAAAACGATTAAATTCAGGATTAAATCTACAGCGAATCAACAGGAAAGCCGATCACTAGTTTTTTTGGTTTCAGGATGAAGTAAGAAGATTAAGGTTTTAAAGCCTGGGATCGATATAACCGACGGGATTCCAACTGTTTTCTTCTTCATCTGCTACCAAAAGAATAGTACTTTTGGCATATCCTTTCAATGTCGCGTTTGAAAAGAGTGTGTTACCATCGTAAAATGAAAAGATCGAATTATCCAAATAACGAAGGATCACCCTAAACAGGAACCCGTGGATTCGAATTATTTCAATGTCACTCCAACCTTCCGAAGTAACAATTAAATGCCGTTCATATTTCCAGACAGGTTTTATTAATGTTAATTAAATAGTATAATAAAGGTGTTTAGTTTTACTAAATATTCTTGAAGAACAAATAGCTTTATTTATGAATGACTTTAACAATTTATTGTGGACACGGTGATATGATCTTGTTTAGAAACTTTAAAGTCCGCTTTTGCTAAGGTTTTAGGAGAAGCTTAAAAGCTAAATAAAACGAAGTGATTTTTAATGTAAAGAAGATTTTGTTGTTCTCTTTAATTTTCAATTATTTTTGAAGTTATTTTATTTTTCTTTTATTAGTTTACTTGAAACAATTAGGTTTTATTTATTCATCATCATCAATGCCGCGACAGCCCAAATCGGGCCCTGGTCACCTAAACAAATAAATTTCTAAGAATTTTTGAGTTGTTTTTCGGCGCCAGAGGAGTTTGTGACCATCCACCATACTTCTCTACTGGAATCGATCCCTACTCTGACTATTGCCATTTAAGGGCATGTCAGTTGATATAGAGCGTTCACTAGAGAAGCCAGTTTTTAAAATTACTTTGGATCGAAAGAGCTGTTCCATCATTGGCAGTGGCTACTGTAGTAAAGGTTTTTCAACTGTCATGCCATGTAACGGCAATACCAGAAGCAGAGATCGATTCCAGTCGTGAAGTTCGTAAGGTTCTTTTCACGCCGAAAAATAACTCAAAATTTTTTAAAGTTAGCTTTGTTCAGTTTTCTCTTTACCGTGGCGTTTTCTAATCTTGGAGGAAGGAATGTACTGAATACACTTAAATTTTTAAATAAATCCCTCTGTCCTCTCAACTCCGAAAAAGAAAAATTGAAAATGAATTGGCCATGGAAAAGGTAAGAAGGGTTGATTTTGTTTTTTCGGGACGGGAAAAAATTGTAGAGATTCGGTTTTGTACAATAAAATAGATTACTAGGTCTGATCTGTACGATTTCTAGCGCCTAAGGTGTCGAATTTATGAACAATTGAGTGCCCAATTTAATGTTAAATGAGAAGACTTTATGAATTGAAACTCAGTGCTGTTCTTCTAAAAGAACTGAGGGAAAACAAAATAAAGCCATCTACGACATCAAACTTAATCTACGACATCAAATTATTCATCATATAAAAATAAATTGATTTAAAAATAAATTTTAAAAACAAAATATTTGACATAGGCAGAGAAACAAGACAGCGCCAAAAAAAAAAGAATAATATAGAAAAACGAAATGAAATCCTATACTTCTCTACATTTTGAATGGTATCATTTTCGATAATTTGAATTGAGCATGTAAATGAATAGTAGAGGCTAGAAAGTCTCCCGAGTGATTGGACCAATCCTACCACTCTATTTGGGGCCACTACAAGAATTTTTTTGAGTAATGTCGCCGCTTAGGTAAGGAGCGCTAAGCATCAAGCGTACTGACAAGACGCGAAGTTGCGCAACTCAACACTTCTTGGTCTCATATGACCTTCGACGATTATACTATCTGACTACATTTGCCAGCGAGAATAGGCAACTATTTGCCACAGTGACATACTGCATGCCATACAGGCTTTACCATGAAATATTTCATTTTATTTTAGTGGAAGGTTGGAAGGTTATTTGGTCCTTCATCAAGCTGGTTTGATTAAAGTTATCATCTCATCTTGATTAAAGTTATCATCTCATCTCTTACAGCGGAACGCCACTTATCGTTGGAGGATTTGCTGTAGAAGCAAACTATCTGTTCATGTTGAGTGTGAACCCGATGTTGATGGAGCTTGCAACATGATATGCTCACGTAGGATGCGGGCCTATCACATCTCACATGCGGGACAAACTGTTTTAAAAATATTTTTTTTTTTTAGTTTTGAAATAAGAGCATAAACCATAAAAAGAGCCACCCTTCTCGCATAGATGGAGCTGAACCACCAATAACTTCTGCAGGTCGTTATTTACAGATTTGTCTTCAAGATTCGGGGCGCACATACATGCTTTTTTCCAAAATGCGTATCAAAAATTCTCGCGGAGAAGTCGACATGTCTTCGAGATATCTACGAGATTTTCGATGATTTGACCAATAGAGAATTTGTATCAAGTGGTATTAGGTAAAGAAATTAAAGAAAACTAAAAGTTTGAAAACAGCCGTCCGAAGGACAAGAAGGTCTCGAAAAGACGAGGCAAGGATCCTCGGTTTCAAAACGTGAATTTACATCATGAAGTCATTCTTATGGTTAGTCGGTTTATGTGGTGATCGAGTCCGGCCAGACAGGGTCCAATTAGCACAGTTTTGATACCACATCAATGGTCAGTGATATCCAGGACGAAAACGAAAAGATTTTTAACTCTCCAATTTTCGTCGTCTAGATCTCCTTCAGGTTATCAAAGAAGGGCCTCTGTTTCAAGAATTTTTTGGTTGTTTTTCGGCGTCAGCGAAGTTTCTGGTGCTGTTTATTGCCAGAAAGAAGTGAACGAGTTACTCTCACTCGTCCTGGCAACTACGGCAGTCATCCTGGAAATGTATGACCTTGTCTTTGTTTGGTTATAAGCTAGTCCTATCTTCCAAGATGTAAAGCAGGTAGTTAATTTACTCAGTTCCGGAATAACTTAGAAGCTGACCAGAAGGCACTCATAACTTTCTGGCGCTTAGCGCCCTTGAAGACATTGATCCGACCCTGAGTTTACTGTATCCAGAGTTAGCTATTGATAGAAAATGCGAGTGTGTATTCCTCCTAAAGACTCCAAACCTAGTGTGAACTGTTTCGAACAGAGTGCTATGAAGAGTCGTACCCTACCTTGTCAATTCATCTGCCTGCTTATTTGATCAAAAGGACTCTCTACTCACTGCGAAATCAGAGCTCGAAAAATAGTTGTTACATTACTTTACACATCCAACATCAACACCTCTTGGGATTAATTCTTGAGAAGCGAGGAGTTCATAAGCCTAGACATAGTCAAGGTATTATTAACCGGGTTTAGGAAGGAAAAAACTCCCTAAAACTTTGTACGCTTACTTCACGAGAAGTTTGGACTCAGTAGTCTGGACTCAAACATCTGGACCTAACCAAGACGTGACCTTTGTTCCAAAAGTCGAACTGGCGGAAATAAAGGATTAACGCAGCTTTTGCTTAGTTCTTGCAAAGAACAAACTCATAAGGCTGTACCAAGTCGAGGTTACTATCGCAATAAATTGAACCGGTTTGGAAAACTTAAGGAGCACCTGAAGGTTTCTCAACAAAATTGGTTAGCACCTAAAATACTACAAACTCACGTTATACAAAATGTTTCTTCGCACTGTTTTATTTTTCCTACGGAACTGAATCCAACGTTTATACCCTTTGTTTTCCCTACGGAATAAACACCGGTATTTATATCTTCTCATAATTTCTAGAAACTTGAAAGGAAATTAAATTCTATATGCTATAAAACGGGAGTTAAGGGGAGAACAGAATGTAACTTAAATTAGAAAACTTTTGGTGTCATACCTGGTAAAAATAATAAATCCCCAAATTTTTTGTTTTGTTCGATCTTCCTTTTCGATGAAAACGTTGAATTATACTTTTGAAAATTTTTATCGTTAATTTTTTAAAAAATTTCTTAAATAACGGTTAATGAGTAATAAAAAAGTGACTTACATTTTGAAGGGCCTTATTCTTTTCTTCGAGCTTAGCATTGACTTGCCCCAATGCTTCTTGTGTGGAATCGAGTTCATTCTCAACGGTTTGGATCTTCTTTTGTAGTTGGCGAGCCTCTTCTTCGCACTATTTTTATTTTGACGAAAAATGAAATATTTACTATTAGTAAAAGTATAAATTTGGGGAAAAGTAAGAATTAACTTAGGTCTTATAATTTTTTCTTAATCCATTCACTTACCTTGGTAACTATTTTGTGAGATGTGTTGACGATTCAGCCATATTAAAGCTTATCGTGCGATAAGTAAGTAATAGCTAACACGGTATAAGATAGTAAATTTTATTTACTGAAAACTGACGCAAATATCGCAAATATACTTCCATTGTAATGTATGCGAGTGCAAGTGCAAATTCCTTGTTGGTGATAACGGCCAAACTAGACAATCTAGGCTTAGCAAGGGCTACCAAATCAAGAGCGGTGAGAAGCTACCCATCTTTCGGAACTCTTCAAAACTACAGATATTTCATGGATGGAGGAGGAGTTATGGTGAGATTGAACTGCCCCGAATATCGAAGATCGTGGAATCTGGACAACGAGGTAGAAATATGGAATCGTTGTGACCAGTCTGTAAGGGCAGAGTCTAAGGGACCTTGCGCATTTACTGCCTGAATGGTGTTTTTTAAGCTCAGGGTCTTTTAAACGGCGGAGCACCGCAGGATCTGCGAACGCGTTAAATATACCCTGTGCGGATTCAGCAAATGAAAAGAGAATTGTTCAAATCTTCGCTGAAGCGCAATTATTGAAGACAGCTATGAAAAGAATATGAAGGAATTTAGCCAAGGACTTTAGCGTGCCTGGGAGTCTCCAGAATCTAGAGTCTTGATCTGCTATATCATTGGCTGGCATTTCCGACCTTGGGAGCACCTTTCAGTACGAAGTTGATTCTATAGTGGATGTGAATACCGTAAATATACGATCACTTTTGAAAGGGTAAGGTATATCCTTCTCAGGCGCGTAGCGTGAAACTTCGTAGGGCTAGCGCAATAACACGATCATCACATTCTATGAATTCTATAACCATAAACACGTAATTTTCATTCAGAAATAAAATTCCGATTGCTAAATTCCAGGAAGTTATCAAAAATTCCCGCGAACTTTAGCGATCGTATCGTTGCGCTACCCCTTTTAGGTCGTCGGGAGTGGTCAATTTAGAATTGAAAACCACAATTTCACGCACACACGTCTTCATACTTAAATTGGATAACTCAAAGGAGCTCAGGGGAATCCTAACCTACATCTCGA
Source organism: Beris morrisii (assembly GCA_951812415.1). Classification (NCBI taxonomy): domain Eukaryota; kingdom Metazoa; phylum Arthropoda; class Insecta; order Diptera; family Stratiomyidae; genus Beris; species Beris morrisii. Next base: position 111,029,451 of record OX638312.1, on the reverse strand, counting down.
TACTTTATTAAAGGCATAATAGTTATTTCGACCTCGATCTCGAATCGCAAAGACCGACTGCGCCACTTGATTAAACAGAATTACGATTGGCACCTTCACCTAATGAGAAAAGTTTTAGGTTTTCTTATGATATTTGGACCAGAACCATATTTACTACAAAAAAGTTTATTACTTAGTGAGTGGTTTGTTTTATTATTATTAAGAAATGCAAAAAAATTCCATTGAAGAAGACAGGTGTGAAAAGAATCAATTTCAAAATTTAAATGAAATAAAGCATTAACAGGAATCACCGGTTGGTCAGGTCTAAGACGAGCATTAGCATAAAACTGCAACATTTATCAATGCCAGTTAGACAGGAACATCTGTACCTTCGCTTCCAACAAATATTTATAACGAATCATTGCACTTATCTAGGTGTCTACACAATGCAAAATACCAAAGACCACCTCAAAAACTCAGTAAATTTCGCTAAAAGAAAGTGGAAGTGGTCGCGCAATGCAAGTTGCATCCAAATACTCGTTCTATGACCACATCGAACACAAAACGTGACGCTCCTACTAATCAAATTCCACTTAGCAGAAATATAGAGAATCGCAGGTAAATCACCCGACCAGGTAAACTAACGGTGCATTCAACTTTCTTATGAATTTTGAAGAACATGATTTTGGCACGCAAGATATTCGTGTGTTACACACGACTATAAAGAAGCCAGAAAGACCCCCACATTCTTTCATAAAAACTTGGTCAGCAACGCAGGAATGCAACAGACAAAAATGACCTCGAAAAGATCAGACAGCCTGAAGTCAGAGCTGAAAGATGATCTTCATTGTCCAGAAAATTAAAAAAAAAAAAAAGATAAAGTACACAGAAACACATTTCTTTAATTCGAACTAAAGCGGACCTTAAGCGTCTGACTCACCTTTAAGTTTAGGTTGACCGATAAATTAAGTAGCACTTTGTTGCTTCACCGTCTAGTGATTGTCATTTTGCGTTTATTATCCACGATCATTGACCAAATTGATCAGTGATTGACTGCGTCAAATCGATCACGTATGGAGCTCTATACGTTTCCAGGTGTTATTCGATTCGAAGAGAACGCCGGCTTATTGTCTTAGTTATGAATTACGTGAATTATGAGTAATTAGTAAAACGGAAACGTAATAGGTAACCTTCACCGACACCATATCTCACAAAGAATAGTTAACGCAATACAAGAAGCGTTCATTTAAAGCCAACGGAAATCGCACAGTGTCACTTTACCTAGTTCTAAACTTTTTAGAACAAATTAGAACTTCGTTTAGTAAATGCTCAAACCGAGAATCAAAATCGAAGGATCACATTCGTCCGTCTAAAATTGTTCTATTCGATTTCCGTTGCTTCCAAACGATCAAAGATATCTACTGGATTTTCTTAAAAATAGATCAATTACCTACAGCTAAAAGTGGGTAAATTTCTTACCTTTTCGGCACGCAAGTTAGCATCGCGAGCTTCCTGTTCGCAGACCAACGCACGATCTAAAGCGTTGTCTTTGTCGATTTTCATCGCTTGCATCTTCTTCTTGATCGCGTCCATTATGAGTTGTTTTTTATTGCTCTAATTACCCAAAGAAAATCTGTAAATCAATTAAAAAAAAAAATCAAGATGATTAGTAATGCGGGAGATACTCGTTCTCATAATTATATAGACAACTTGCTAATGATATTGTTAATTATTTTGTTACTATGTTTGTGAACATTTGTTTATGGAATTAACCGCACTGTTTGGTAACTTTTCGTTTTGGTTTTCGGTTTTGCTTTCTTGTTTTTAGTTAATTTTATTGATTTCATTATTGAAGAAAGTTCCCCATTTAAGTAATTTAAAGGTGAAATTATTTTCGGTGCAATATTAAAAAATCGCGCTCGTTAGAACGGTAGATATCTAATGGCCCTGTACTGATTATTTAACCCTTTTACGTACTCGTATCTCTGCAGAATCTATGGCACTATTTATTTAAAAAGTACGCAGTGGACGCATGAAGCGACGTTCGAAAATCCGGAACGTTTCGCTATACTGTGTGACTTTATGCAAAAATGATGACAATACTTCACTCGAGGAAGTCAAATTGAATCTTTTTTCATCTCCCAACAAATGAGATTTCAGCAGAGAAGAGTAACTACTTTTTAGAGTGAGCAGAAGTCAAAAGAGAAAGATATCAAACGTGTAAATGAATAGCTAAACAAAATAAAGGCATTAAAAATCGAGATCTAACTATTGTCCAAAAAGTTTGTTGTTACACCAAAATCGTCCCCAAATCTCAATTTGGTTGTTTTAAGTTTTAAGAAATTTGATTTAGTAAAAGCAGGGCATAGTGACGTACCAGGCAACGAACGGGCCGGGCCGATGAGCTGGCGAGGAAAGGATCGGCGTCAGACGGGATGTTAGAGGAGGTGGTTAGTCGGAATAACGGAATTAAAGCACGTATCAGGGATTGTGCCGCGGACGCAGCGAACTCTAGATGGGAGGCGCTAACGAGCTGTAGGACTTCTAGGGCACTCTGGCCAAGGTTGGACAGACGGAAGACTAGGGAGATATTGACATGGAGTAGGGGAAGCCTACGGCTACTCGTCGGAATACTGACAGGGCACTGCTTGCTCGGGAAGCATGCTATGCGTGTAGGTATTGCCTTGACCTATATGCCGAGGAGGACATCCCCCACATTTTGTGTGAGTGTCAGGCGGTTGCAAGGAGGCGACTGAGGTGGTTGGGCAGTCTTTTCTTTGACAATTTGGAGGACCTGAGGTCGATAGAGCATTATAAGCTAGTCAACTACATTAGGGATCTTGGTTGTTTAGGGGATGTGTAGCAACCGACTGGCCAGTCTTTTCTTTGACAATTTGGAGGACCTGAGGTCGATAGGGCAGGATAAGCTAGGCAAGTACTTCAGGGATCTGGGTTGTTTAGGGGATGTTTGGTGACCTACAAGGCTCTGAAGGGATCGCTATTGGCCCTTTTGGTGCCTAGTGTGCGCGCCTCGCCCCTTCTTACAACTAAAACTAGTAGAAGAAAACGATTAAATTCAGGATTGAATCTACAGCGAATCAACAGGAAAGCCGATCACTAGTTTTTTTGGTTTCAGGATGAAGTAAGAAGATTAAGGTTTTAAAGCCTGGGATCGATATAACCGACGGGATTCCAACTGTTTTCTTCTTCATCTGCTACCAAAAGAATAGTACTTTTGGCATATCCTTTCAATGTCACTCAATGAGTGTGTTACCATCGTAAAATGAAAAGATCGAATTATCCAAATAAGGTATGGAGCATTTTACTGAATATGGTTTTTCCTTCTTACTTTCACTTTTTTAAAAAAAAAGAATTGCTATTTTGCGAAAATGGTTTAAATTCAAAGTGGATAACTTCGAAACGGCTTAAGCTCGAGAAATATATTTACCATCGTATGAAAGGTGATAGAATAGGTGATGAATTAGGTTAACAGCCCCGTTTCTCAGTCAAATTTCTGAACAAATATTTATGCTCTGAAATGTTCAAAAAATAACAAACAAGAGCATTTTTAAAAGCTCCAAAGTTTTCTCCCCAACAGCATAATAGGTAATTTAAGTAGTATTAACAGTTTAGAAGTTGTTGCTATTAATAGAAAAACGGCATATGTATCTCGAAAACGATAAGAAAACGGGCATAACTATTTTCTTGGCCCTGCCATGCACCGTGAAATTTGAAAATCATGACTTATTTGAGAGAGAAAAAATTACGATGAAAATTAGGTGCAATACTTTAAACCCAACCATACTGCCTTCTTTCGGGCCAATCTTTCATTGAGCAGTTTATCATTTTGGTCACATTCTTTCTTTGGTCTTCTGGCAGATTTTGATTGTGTTGTTAAGCCGCATTTAAAATTCCTTCTGAACAATCTTTGGCATGTTGCACCTTTTTTTTCTTCTTTTTTTTTTAGGTGATGAACAAAACGTGGTATGTGCCCATTAAAGTCAGTAGCACACTCTGGTATATCTACCTGTAAAAATTCCTACTGTGTAAGCTACTGATACGATACCAGCCAATACAAAGTGTTATCTAAAATATGATGAGTGGAAGAAGACAGAAGTCGCCGTGCGGAAACATATAGAGCACGACAGCTCAATATAATAAATGTTTAATGTTTGCCATGACTCGGTAGTGTTTCTTTTGGAATCACGTTTAGAATAAAATTTGTTTGGTGAATGCTGCCATTTCACATGACCCAGACCCACTCGAAATGAGGTTCGGCTTTGAATCAACGAGAATTAGACTAATAGGTTGATTTTCTGTGAATTAATCCTAATGGTGGGTGCGGTTAGCCCTTCGTATTGGTGCTAAGATGGATCGGGAATTTCTTGGAATTTTTATGGGACTTTATCATGAAATGGATGAGACTATCCTTGGCGAGTAGCTAGTGATGTCGTGAGGCCTTAACCTTAAGATAGGCCTTCGGCGGTTTATCACTAATGAAGTTGTCCTGATAATGAAACGATTTGTGATAAATGAAAAATTTCTTTTGATCCGAAACCGAAAATTACGTTCACAATAATTACATTGTATCCATCTAGAGGTACCAAGATGTCTTAAATAGATCAAAATAACTTTCGATTTTTTTTTTGCGTCATACTGAAAACACTTGACGTAGACTTTGCGGTTTTATTTTTTTTTCGCCGCGCTAATGAGTGAATTTCAGGTGAGTTTGCCTAGGGCTTTTAATATTACCTTATTACAAAATCGCGAAATCTTTTCAACTGGAGTCTTGCGGTTTGATCGTATCGTTTCAAACTTATAACTACTATGTATCTATAGATACTTTGCATAAGTACTCTTCTTGGTTGCTAATAAATCATAATAACAGCAAGATGTTAAGATATTGTTACGAAAAGTTCCGAGCCGAGACAGTGTTATCTTTCTCTTATTTTTTTAAAAGTAACTTATTATTGTCTTCTGGGAACCATAATGCATCTATAAGTGCAGCGTGGATTCACTTTCTTATAAGACAACAAGATTAAAGTACGGGTTATTAGACACGATGGTTGATTTGCGTATAACTCCATTTTTTTCTTCAACAGATTCTCATACCCAATACACGAATAGTTTAAGCTACAGATTTGAAACTCGACTTTATATATAAAGGACAGTTCTATCAAGGCGAATATTTGGTGTTCGAGTATCATCAGTATCAGATACATCTGAATATGAATACATCCTATGGGACATGGTATGCAGGCGTGCACCCGTATCGAAATGCGGAGCTAATTGTCTTTGGACAAACCGCTGAACATACTTCATTTTTTTTCAATATTTCGTCTAGGGGAAGGTGCTACCATAATGACAATTGTAATAGTAGGGAAAAAGATGTTAAATTAGCGAATATAAGTAGTAAATGATTCATGGATTTGAAGTGCTGCAATTTTCAATTTTAAAATAATAAATATAATAAAAAAAAATTCTCAACAATTTAAGACTGTAGTAGTTATTATAGGGTTATTCAATAACAATTTTTTATTTAAATAAAACACAGAGTAATTAAGATAATTTCCAAAACCTTGCTCCGTGAACTTCACCATGATAAAAAAGTAAGCCCTGACTGACGTTTTGACATTTACAGACCAGCAAAAAAGTTTAAGGGTGCGTTTGTATTAAAATACAAAATTGTTATGTACCTATTGAATAATCCTTTATTATTGGAAATTTTTGCACTGTAATGCTTGCAAAACTACTATAAAAATCTGCCAGTAGTCTGGGCACAACTTTATTATTTTTTGGCTAGAAGTCCGAAACGCGTTTTATGCTAAGATGCGATGTAGGTTACTATGCGACCGACAACCAAAAAATAACGTTCCGTATAGTCTCCTGTTTATTCTTTAGGTTGTCAATCGCAAAGTAATAGGATTTCTATCCAAAAAATAATAAAGTTGCACCCAAACTGTTGGCAAATTTTGAATTTATTAATTTTTTCAATTTCAATTAAAACATGGTGATAAAATATCAACATAATCCTTTAGTGATTGAATAACAAAAACATTTTGAAACCGATTTTTATGCGATTGTATAGAAAGACCTTAGAAGTCAAAACGAGTTTAATATTCAATTAGACCTAAGAAATATGTCGGAGTTTATGAAAACGTACACAATAAATTGACAGCTCCCCTACCCAACTTAGCGGCAAAATTTCAAAAAATCTAGAAAAAGGTTTCTAGGCGCTTATATAAAGAGCCCACAGAAGCAAAATCAATTCGATACCTAAATAGACCTAAAAGATATGACGAGATTCGTGAAAATAAAAACCTTTTCATGGACAACTTCTTCGCCCCACATCCGAACGGCAATGAACATTTGAATTTTTTTAAATAGTGTCTGTATATGTATATTCACAAATTTTTAGCTTTCTATTCCTAGCGTTTCTCGAGATATAAAAATCAGATTTTTTTGCTCTCCACCCACACCTCCTACACTCTCATCTACCCACAAAAAATTAACTTTATATCTCGCGTAGGATACACAGCTTCAAACGCTTTTGCGCACAGCGTTTACGGCGGACAGAAGGCTTTTTTTTTTTGCTTTTTTGGAATCTAGTAGTCCGAATTTTTTTTAGGATTTTCAGTCCGATCACATTTTCTTTATTATCTTTTAATAATAAAGTAAAAAGGCGCTTATTACGTATTCCTTCCATTGGAATTTATGTAAACAATTCTAAAAAACTACAATGGCTCTGGATAGAATTTGGACACTTAATGACAAAATGTATGGGAGCTATACCTTAATGCTTAATGATTCACCCCCTTATCACTCAAGTATGACGCGAAAAGGAGTACTGTATTTCATCTAGATTATCACACGTCTTATCCTGACTGCAGTATGTCCTTGTAATTTTAGTTTAAGGGGTTAAGTTATTAAGGTCTTGTTTTGACGAAAATACAGCAAGTAAAAGAAGTACCAACTGCGTTGAATTCGCCGAAATAAATTTTGTTCAAAACTGTTTTGGTATTTTTGACGGAAAGCCACCAAGTTCAATGTTTAGCGCATCAGTTGCCTTTAATCCTGGCACCGAAACCACAAATCGGGAACATTCTTCTCCTCCTGAGAAAAGATGGAATTTCAACTGAAAACTGTTTTAACCAACTGATTTCTGATATCAGCTTCATGAATCTACTATGTCATCCTCCTAGATGAATGTAGTAGTAACCCTCAACGAGTCCCGCTCATCTTAGGTTCCTAGATTATAGATTGTAGATGGTGGAGGAGGTGGGTCTAAAAATCCCGATTCACTGCGGCCACAGTGGGCATATTGTGATTGTCCTCGCTTATTATAACTCATTCAGGACGGTTATATCAATACATTTTAATATGCTCTTGAGTGAGTTAGACATGAGTTACAATAGTGTTAGGAAGTAATGTCCAAGAAGTCTGAGTCTTCTGTTTGCGAGTTATTCGCAATAACATAGAACGTGCTCTGCAGTTTCCTTCAAACAATCTTCTTGTAACAATCTTCTTCAAACAATCTGCAAATATCGTCCGAAACCAGTCCAATCGTATGCAGATGCTTTTCAAGCTTAGAGTGTCCTGCAATTAGCGCGATCAAGCGCCAAACCTGATTCCGGCTCAATTTGAACAATTCGGAGGTTCGTTTCTTGAAGTGACCTTCCAAGAACAGTTTAGACTGTCTGAACCGCACTGTCCCTGTCCAGCGGAGGTCAGCTTGGATGTTAATCCAGTTCAACAGTCTTTCTTTTGCCACAGTTGTTGGTAGGTTCCTAAGTACCAGACAGCAATTAGCTATTTGGAAAGTGGATTACAACTTCCAACGATCTGTTACACCCTTGGAGCCCGAACGCATAAAGCAGCAACAATTATTTCGCAGTCATAATATGCTTCTATTTTCCTATATCAATTTTGTATCTTCACAAAACTATGATTTTTTGCGTCCATTTGACTCCCAAGGTCTCCAAACGCCGAATCCCTACTACATCCTTATGCAAGTAACACTCCAAAAAAAATTTGATCAACTAGTCAAATCTTAAGAGAAACGAATAAAGTAGGTGCTATTTGCGGCCCCAACGGGGTTCCACAGGAATTGAAGAGGTTTCTGTAAAACAGCGTCCAAATAAGAATTGAAAAATATTACGAAAGTATGTAGTGATGTGATACACAACTTTTTAATTATTACCGGATTTTTTCACATAGGTACAAGATTACTGCTGATAGTTAACAATCGATGAGCTTGGATTAAAAATCGTATCCTACGTACGACCTCAATAAATCGTAAGACCTTCAATCGAAACCCGATTTCTTGAATTATTATCAAAAACAATAAATTCGCATTACGACATCGAATTAAATTCATAACAGGCCGTCTCAACAAGTACTTGAATATATAAAAAAAAAATTCAGCATTATTTTAAGAAAACAACAAAATTTCTACGACTTGCAAAAATTCATAAGTAAGCAACTACACAGGCAAAACAAAAAGAAAATTGTGAATGCGAATTCTTTAGAAAGAGAAAACTTGGGTTTTTTCCTGAAGCATTTCCTTTGCCTTTGCTTCAAGCTTGGATCAAGCTTCTTGAGACACTTTAGTCATTACGTAAACAAAACTTGAAAATTACTTAAAATACAAACGAAAGCAACGACCTGGAAAAAAAATTATTATAAATTTTAGCGAGGTGCTGCTTACCTACATTTTTTTCATATAGTTATTATATTTTATTTTTGTTGGCTTGCGTGAAAATGTTCGTTTTTAATTTTATTTATTTTTTTCCTGTGCTATTTATTCAATTCTGTTACTTTTAAAATACTTTCGCATATTGAATGCATTAAATTAATGCAGTAATTATTATGCTATCCGGTTCGGTTATAAGATTGCACATTCCAAGATACACTCACTGATAACTAGAGAATAGATAATACTACTCGTGGATAGAGGTAGATGCGTTTTCTAGTCGTAGACAGAGATTTAAAGCTTTTTGTTGTTATTATCAGGAAGATTTAAAATCTGAGATAACTCACACTCGAATTCTTGCCATCACTCCTATTTTATCTAATTGTAAACACAAAAGATACGTTCAAAGGCACGAGGTCAATCTTAATTATGCATTTTTATCTAAAAAAAATTTTGTGCTGAATTTGGAGAATTTTGTTTGTTCTAAACCGGCTGGAAATAATATCCAAAGTAATTTTTTTTTATATATTTCTATACTTAGAGTCTAAATTAACGCCATTAATTTAAATTCAAGTAAAGTCTGGAATTAAATTCAAGTTTTTAGAAATCGTGGATTAATTATTGTCTTGATTATTTTAGAAGGTAAATCCCTTTTATACATTTCTGAATTTTTCGGGACTAAAGGGAGTTTTATATTTTAAATAAAAGCAGAATATCCACTAGAAGGAAGAGCAGTTTGAGTATTGCACCGAAAATGTCAGAGTAATAACAAGTGTTTTTAGTGTGCTTAGCTCAAATAGAGAATTGAAAAATTGTTTATAATAAATGAACTACTGACTCATATTGTTAACGGTAGTGTATTTTTGTGAGCTCAGTCAGGGGGATGTGGTAACCCTGTCAAACATCTGATACTATTGGGAATCGGATTAAGATACGTATGTACATTAGTACATTAGGCTTGTGTAGTTCGCGAACGAACTAGTTCGGATGACCGTTCCCATTACTGAAAGGAACGAACTAGTTCGCAGTCAGTCCCGCTTCTAGTTCGTTTGTATTCATTCATTGCCGTTTGTAAGTCATTAGTACTTGTAGACTGACGACCTTTTTTTTTATCTTATCACATTCTATTAGACGACCTTTTTTACTTGTAGACTGACGACCTTTTTTTTTGGTCCCCACATTCTACTAGAATGACGACTACGAGTCGTTCCCAAACTTCACTGCCTTTCTCATCACTGAACTCCCGCGAACTAGTGAACTAAAAGAACGAACTAGTTCGCGACGGATCGGGAACCGGAAATGATCGCTCACTATGGTGAACTAAAATGCGCAAGCCTAATGTACTTTAAGACATTATAAAGGGTTATTCAATAGGTACATAACAATTTTGTATTTTAAAACAAACTATTTTGCTGGTCTGTCAATGTCAAAACGTCAGTCCAGGTTTACATTTTTATCATGGTGAAGTTCACGAACGAGCAACGTTTGGAAATTAACTCAATTATTCCGTGTTTTATTTAAATACAAAATTGTTGTTTTGCTATGAAGGGTTGTTATGTCCCTATTGAAGGGTTATTCAATTGGAATATAACAATTTTTTGACGTTGACGGACCAGCAAAACAGTTTAAGGGTGCGTTTATATTAAAATACAAAATTGTTTTGTATCTATTGAATAACTCTTTAATTTTCAAATATATAGCTTGTAGTATGAAGCGTTCTAAAGTAACCGGCAATTACCCGAATGAGTGAAAAAATTTCACTCACTGACGAACAATTCTTCAAAGATCGTTGTATGGTAATGACATAAAAAATTCACTCAATTTTCTTCACTATAATCCTTTAATATAAAACAACCGAGATTAATGTGTGCAAAATCGCAAATTCCTAGCTTGAAGCGTTTTGAAGTTATTGGCCAATATCACGTGTTTCAAGGAGTTTTGTATGCAAACTACACGAAGGGGTAAGAACTTAGCATTACAAATTTAGTCAAACATCAGGATTTAAGATTTCAAAGTATTAGACCAAGTCGCAGGAACTTGAGTCATCATGCCTTCGAACAAGCGGACGTTTAGCAAATGTATTTCAGTGTTTTTGGCCACAACTGTAGAGGTTTTGTTTCATGGTAGTACAGCCATTTTTATGGGTGTTTTGAAAAACACCCATCGTTGAGTAAAAACACCCGGTTGTCGTAAAAACACCCATGGAAATAGTGTAGAACACCCAAGGGTATACACGACGCTCACATGTTTTGTTAGTTTAGTTTTTGCGATTTCTTAATTTCCAGCTACACGTAATCTCTGGTAATCGGTCAGAAAGTGTCAAATATTTTAAAGAATTTTGTATGGAAGTCATTTGAATGAGGATGAATTTAATTCATAAGATTCTAAACTATTTCGAATTAAATCACAACTGAATTAATTTACAAATTTTTCAAGTACATTTGCATGGAAGCTACACGAACCACACGCATGATTTTTCTAAAGCATCTAAAGTATCATCCGGTATCATCAAAAAAGACATCCTAAAGTGGGTAGATCTTTAGATTAAAGACTATGGAAACTCTCGCTACCTTGGGGTATTCAAATAGGTAGAGAGTTTTTTTTTAGAATATTTTTTCATCATCGGATGCAAGTCGATTCCGTAAAAGCACATCTGAAACCGCAGAACATATTCTGTAATTTTACTGCTGTGGTTACATCCGAATGAAAGATTCTTGATAGGTTCATTCACTTAGAGTTTATAGCTGCTTCACTTAATGAGTTCGGTACGAACTCGATTAGCAAATTCGCTGCAAGCTCACTTCGCTAATTTCTTGTAGTGGAACTTTTTAATACGAATGGTGACTCGCAAGTGAACAGAAAGTGAATACGAAACAAACTCGATACAACGCAAAATCCGTTCGCTTAATGAATTCAATACGAACTCAATTAGCGAATTCGCTGTGACCCCACTTCGCGAATTTGTAGTGACGAAACTTGTTAGTACCTCTGGTAATTCGGTAGTGAACAGAATGTGAATTCGTGGCGAACCGAATAGTTCGGGAGCGCCGTTGGGTTGCGGTTCGCACGCGCATGAATTGGTTCATTGGGCTGTCTTCTTTGATACATACTCAATGATCTATCCAAATGTTTTTAAGATAGATGATTTTTTTATTATCACACTTTCCTTCAATGCTATATTCAAACCCTTCAATTAGTCGCCAAGTAAATCGCAAAGGAGTACAGTTCAATACCCAAGAAGAAACACATGAAGAATGTTTCTAAGTCTATTCGACTGTTTTGATACAGCAAAATAAATATCTTATACATCAATGAACTGAAACAATCTCACAATGTCAAATAAAATTGGAATTTCCTAAAACTGAAATAAGTATGTTCCAATAATAGTCAACATCATCTGTTCAAATAATACCCATGTATAAAATCAACTTAAAATATTTATAGTTCACATAGTTCGACAATTGGTTTGTATTATAGTTGCTCGACTAGTTCGGCAAATTTCTTACCAAACTTTTATTTAATTATGCAACATTATATTGAAGGTTATTGGGTTAATATAAACATATAAAAATATGCATCCTATGCGCGTACTACCGGTATGTCGTCTAAATATGAATAATAAATTTAGAAAAAGATAAATTTAAATAAACGATGATTAATCAAATGAAATCTACAATATGTTTATATTTTGCGTAATTACAAAGAATTGAAAAGAAAGTGGAGATGAATCGGTCAGAGTACGACTTGGAGAGTATAATATCTTGGAATTTTTCATTTTGCATATTTAAATTACTCATGCCATTGTAAGTGGAAGTTCGAAGAACTGAACAGGTAAATTTTATAATGTAAATGACTTAAGCTTGTATTACACTGTATGACATACTGTCAAATATTTGACAAAAAAAAAGACAAAGTCAAATTTTTTCCGTCAAAATAGACCTTGCGTAGAACAAACAAAATAATGTGGTAAATAAAAATTTGACTGCATTTGCCAGCAAGAATAGTCAAAACCGCAACGATCTAATCTAATGTACGTACAGCAGAAAAATAAGAAGTTGTTTATTTCTTAGTTTGTTTGTCTGAAGCAGCAGAAGCTCTCGTATGCTAGACTTTTGGTAATTTGAAATTTGCACAGTCAATACTTTCTAGATTTTACACACAATTAGCAGTTAGCACCGTACTTCAGTTCGTTTGTGGCGTTCACTTAACAAAATTCATAAATTTATTTTGTATGGTAAAACATAATTTTTCGTATGTATAGCGTAAATAAATCTCAGAACCAGGAATTTATTTTTATTTTCAAATAATAAAGTGGGATTTTCCTAACTACGATATTTTAGAAGTATGCGGCGAGACCGATATGCAAATATAAATTATGTATAAGTGATGTAAAAAGAGAAAATAATTTTCCAGTCTCCTTATCGGTTTCAAGAATAACGCCCGCCATCAATACCAACTGTTTCCATTCAAGCTCATTCATCCGACCAATAAAGATCAGACCTTTAAATGGTGACCCCGAGCTTTAGAATAGACCTATAAAATATTTTATGGATTTTTTTTTGGTGGAGACCTTCATTTTAAATTTAAAGTGGTTTAATTTAAGTGTAAGAATACACGAACTCCTTTTTAAAGTAGAGAAGTAAATAAAATGTTTAAAAAAAAGGATTAACTAGACAATAAATTTATAAATTTATTTATCGTTAGCGATTATAGAAATTAATTTAATAAAATTTTTCGAACTGTCGAATTTTAAGTACAATGCTATAATCCAATTTGTCTATTTTCATTTTGACTAACCTATTTTTTTCGTAACCACTAAACAAAGTAAAGAATTTGGGTTATTTTTTTCGGCGTTTGAAGAGTCTCCCTTGAAGATCACCACACAAATATTCCAACTGGAATTGATCTCTTTTGGTATTGCCGATCATTCATCCTTATGTGCGTTGTTGAAATGATATTGATTTTTGCGAATTATAGCTAAGGACAATTTGCCAAAGTGAATTGTTGTTTACTTTACAATTCAGCGACATACATTGAAGTTCACTTCATATTCAAACCAATACTGGTTGTTGACTAGGATGTTAATTCTAATCGCAGGTTTACACCCCGAATTAGCGAAATATTTTTGACTCTAAATACCAAGAGCGAGAGATCAGATTCCGCAGATAGTAATTTTCTTCATAATTTTCTTTAAGGATCATATTTTCAGTCATTGGTATATTAAGCTCATGAGCATATCACCTGCGATCTTACTGATCGTGACAACACTTGACATTGATAAATTGACAGAAATAGAAACTTATTCTTGAAAATCCTGCAGCCAGAAGATTTGGTAGATCTTAAACTAAGTTGCTGCTCGGATCAGGCGTGGACAAAGATAATATTTCAGAAAAATAAGGCACTTATTTTTGAAACTGAAACACCTTGAATGAGTTTTAAGAATGCCACCGTAGAAGAGCAACCTTGTACCAGATTTTAGAATTTAATTCAATTCTAACTAAACAGAAGTGTTGGCAAAATAGTTCATGCCCTTGATGGTTTCACTTATAGAAAGACCATTCCTTTTAATCTTACTGGCAATATTTCGCCTTATATTCCTATTGACTATTCTTGAAATACTTCCGTAAGCCTTACCAGTAATGGAGAAGTAAGCCAGTGATGGTCTATACTTTATATACCTTGCTAGCCAAGGACATCAATGCGAAAAAATCATGAACTTTCAATGCTTCCTGACCAATAAATCTTTCCGTAAAGTATTGATCCTGCGATATATTCTTCACCGGGAATAATCTTATATGTTTATTTTTTTTAAAAAAAATTCCTTTACACCCTACAGAAATGAGGCAACTACAGTGATTTTATTAAAGAAAATATCCCGGACTTTATAGATTATAGCCAAAGGTCATCCATTACAGTCTAGTCCACCTTTATATGAGGCATGACTATTCCTGCCTTGGTGATTAATTCTTTAGGCTAAGACCGATGCTATGGGCTAGAGTTTTTGAACCGTGAGTACATGCTACAGCCTAGGGTGGTTCATATTTAAAAAATTTTTAAATAATTTCGCAACTCATCCAGACTGTTTGCAATTAAAGTATAAAAATAAGAATTGGTGCCAACAAGGCCCTTAAAAAACAAAAATTGTACAAGATTCAGAAAAATGTGTCTGGGGATGTTGACAAACAGCTTGGAAGGGCTGCAACAGTGAGGTGGATGTAGATGGATATATCTATTTGTGCAACTCTTCATTATTAAAAGGAGCCTAAGAAAGAGTGTATTAGGCGGCTTGGTTCTTTATTCATTGCGTCAATTGAAGTCCACTGATCCGTCAGACCTCCTTACCTTACCAATAGTTGGGAAGAAGTCACTGATCCGTCAGACCTCCTTACCTTACCAGTAGTTCGGAAGAACTCAGTCATGAAGACATGAATAATCTCAAAACCAAAAGCTACTAGAATAGTTAAATACCAAATCCGATGGAAAAAAATTGCAGGTGTAAGCAGTTAGTGTAATTTCTAGAAAGCCATTTCAAGAGGAGAAGTACCAGGAACTGAATAGCAGAACTATTATTTTAATTGAATCATTGAAGAAAGATTGAAGAGTCCATACTAATCATTGTGATTGAAGAACCCAGAGCAAAACATCTCCAAACAAACTGGGAACTAGGATTCCCAAGGAAGACGTATGGTGAGTTGACTGAGAAACACATGGAAGCAATCAATCTAGAAGAAGCAAAGTGGTTCCAACGGAAGATAAGGACCGAAAGCCAAGGTCCCTTCTAGTGGTCGATCACTTTTACTGTGCTCCCATTGGAAGTATAAGCAGGAATCAAAGAATCAGGACATCTAAGATCTAGATAGATAACTATGAACTTGGATTTAGTTCATCTTCAAACTTTGTAATGGGACTAAGGTGGTCTCTAATGTTAGGCATGTTAATCCATCAATCCAGAGTCGATATATTATAATCTGAGCCAAGTTTATTCACCATTCTTAAAAAAAAGAGTTATCCAAGAAACCACTGAAGTGTCTCGATAAGAGGATGAGTGCTACTGTTCCTTCATGGCCCATTGGAAACGAAGCAACAAATAAAAAACAAAAACTATCGATAACAAAAAAGAATGTAAAAGCCAACATTTCAAAATTGCTTAAATTGTTGCTTAATAGGAAGTCGAATTAACGTAAGTATTAAAGCTAATATTTAAAAAAAATCTAAAATAAAAACCCATTAATTAATTATGCAACCTTATTGGATGCGGGATGCGTCAACCCCCTGTGTATCATTTTCAAAAAAGAGTGCTCGGCATCTTGGCGCGTTCTAATAAGAACCCAAGATATCGAAATTAAATTGACGCAACTCGGCGACCACGCACACGAGATTTAAATTTAGATATTTTTTTTTCATACAAATTTTTTCTTCAGTTAAGTTATAGAAAATCCGGCCATCATGGGTGCTAAAATTAACTTACAGATGGCGCTCATACAAATTGAAGCGCCTTTTGAAAAAAATCCGTTCGCAGTATTGGGCAATATTTAAAGCAGATTAAATACAATCCATGGATATAAAATAGAAATTATTTTGTCTTACGGAATAAAAGGTCAAACCAGTGCAGTCAACTTTTTTTTTTTTAGTTAATTTTTTATCACTTCTTTTTCTTCACTTAACAACAAATTATTTATTATTATTATTTTTAAATGAAATTATCACTTTCAACTTTATAATTATGTTATTTTGTTAGATTAAAACTTTATTTTTCGGATATTTTTTGTTTCGTTTGTTTTTACCGGCGAAGAAAAAGAAGGAAATAGAATTTTTATTATTAAAAAAAAAAAAAAAAAAATTTATCGAATCAAAAAATCAGTAAGAAAAATTGAAAGAAATTTTCGCTTTTTACTTACAAAACTCTTAAATAAATCTCCGCGACTTGAACGGATTGTGATGTTCAACTAAAAAACCAGCCAAACACTTCGTGCTCGATAGTTGTTTGTTGATGTTGCTTAGTAAGCCAAAGATCCTTACGTCTCGTCTTACATAACCCCTCCCGACTCCCACCCCGGCCGAAAATTTCTTGGAGTCTTGACTGTGGAATCCCCACCATATCAGTTCAATACATGGATGTTAGCCCCCACTCGATACCGGTAAGTTTCCCACCAGAAAACGCGCTTCTCGTTACAAAGAAAATTAGCAATACATTAACATAAATGGTACATCGCGGGTCGGGTATTTCTTGGATGGTTGGGGTGTTGGGTGGGCTAGTGGCTAAAAATACGACCGCCACTGTCTCACACGGATCTCTAGTTCAATTTCTTAAATGCATTACAAATTGCTAAGATTAGACCTGGCTCGAGCGATAGACTATACTAAGATGTCTGTATGGTAGAAATGCGGAGAACCTGACCAATACTTTCAGCACAGGTGTGGTTTTCTGTTGCTAGTGGATCGGTATTTCATTTTTCTTTACCTCTACCTCTCTACTTCCACTTACACTTTCTTTTGATATGCGCCAATTTAGTCGTGGTGGTAGAGCCGAGAAATGTTGGAAGATATTTGATAAAAAGAAATGTTTGCATAGAATTTATGATGCTAAGTGTTCTATAGAATTTCGATGATTTTTATGGGTAGGTCTAATTCGTATGGAAGACACCTGAGTAACGAGATTTATGAAATTACTTCGATTAATTATTAGGTGTCGGTTCAGCATAAATAAAGTACACTCATTGGCTTCGTATACATCGGTATTAACATAGTCCGTAGTAAGGTTTAGTTCGAATTAACAAGCGATCGTATAAATACAGGCGACTAACTTAGTCTAGTTCGGTACATGGATCAGAACTAGACTAAATTAAACTGAGAACAGTAACAACTTTATGTTGGCAGCACTCATTTTTGATAAAAAGTTATGGAGAATAATTTGTTGTCTGCGATTTACCATTTTCTTGTTTATGGAGACGACAAAAATTTATGTTTCAATTAGAATATCTCTTTGACATGTGACATTGCACCTGCATGTCAACTTCTAATATGACGTTTGAAGCAAAGTGAATTAATTTAGTACCCTCAGTCGATATAAACGGCAATCGTATGAACTTAATACCGAAAACAGTTTAATACGTATTAACGAATGTGATATAAACAAGGTCAATGTTTATAACCATTATACAGGGTGCTTTCATATAAACTTAGGAGCTGGATACACATATGTTGTTGAGCTCAAAAGGTTGAATAAACAAATATGTGTCTGTTTTCGTACCGTTTAACTTTATTATTTTAATAATAAAGTATTGTCATCGATTTTTAAAAAAAAATTGCTACCCAGAAAATTTTTTTCCACTGAAACCCTTGGAGGTTAATACTTGAATTTAAACAATGCGTCCGAAACGCTCGAAAGCCGAGATTGAGATATTCTGAAATCTATATCACCGAAACGGTTAATGTCACCAAATTGAAACTTAATGATTTTCTGTAGGTATACTAAGAGAATAGACCGGAAACAAAATTTGGAGGGGGGTTAGTAGCGTGTGGGGGTGGGGATGGAGATGAAAAACCTTAGATTACGATATCTCACAAACCAATTGCGCTAGAAAAATGAAATTCGGTTTCCGTATACAATCGACAAGTGAAGTGTGCTGAAAATAAAATTGTTCAGAGGGGGGGGGGGGGGGGGGGGGTGGAGCATGAAAGTGGAGGGGATAAGAATTTTTCTAATAAATAACGTCTTATATCTCAAGAACAGTTTAAGATATATGCTTAGATTTTTTGGGGGTGTGGGTGTAGGGGGTGAAAGTGAAGCAGGGTGATTAAGAAAAATTATCAGTGAAAATGAAATGCATATATTCTTACGAATTTCGTCATAATTCTTAGGTCTTCTGATATATTGAAGTAATTTTTATTCCACAGATTCTTCATATAAATGCCTAGAAAGCTTTTTCAGCGTTTTTTGAAGTTCAACCCCTAAGAGGGTGTAAAGAGGTTGTGTACATTTTCACGAATTCAGCCATATAATTCAGGTCTGATTAGATATCGAATAACACTTCCCTTCCACGGTCCTGTTTTAAAATCGCGAAATACACATTTTCAAGGGTTTTGCATTTTCAACCCCTAAGAGGGTATAAAAGTGTTGAACACGTTTTTACGAATTCCGTCATACTTCTCAGGACTAATAGACTAGAATAGAATAATGGTTTTTACTTCCTCGGGCTTTCTTTATATTTATTTATCTTGAAACTAATTTCAGGATTTTTAAATATTCAACCCTCAAGTGGGTGTAAGAAGGCTGCATACGTTTTCACAATATTATATATTACTTTATTATTTTAATAATAAAGTATTGTTATCGATTTTAAAAAAAAAAAATTTGCTACCCTGAAAATTTTTTTTTCCACGTTTCATGACTAATAGACACCAAAAAAGCAAAAAAAAATGTCAGTCCGTCTGTGCGCCGTACGCCATCCGCCATACGCAAAACGTTTGAAAGCTTATAACTCTCAACCTCTTTGAGCTATTTAGTTGAATTTTTTTTGTTGGTAGACTGAGCAGACCCCTTCAAGTGGCCACCTTTTGAGTGGTGGGGGTGTGAGGAAGAGATGGGGGAAGGGTTTTAGACGAAAAATTTTGGTTTCTAGATCTCAGTAACCACTTAGGCTAGGAGGCTGAAACTTGGAATTTATATAGAGCATCAATAGTGGACACATTTGCAAAAAAAGTGATGATATAGGTAAAGGGGTGTGGGAGTGGAGGGAATAATAATGCGTCCGAAACGCTCGAAAGCCGAGATAGAGACATTCTAAATTCCATATCTCCTAATCGGTTAATGTCACGAAATTAAAACTTAATGAACATCTGTGGGTATACTAGGAGAATAGATAGGAAACAAATTTTTGAGTGGGTGCAGTGGCGTACGGAGGTGGGGGGTAAAAAATTTTAGATTACGATATCTTACGATCCAATTGCACTAGAAAAATAAAATTCGGTTTCTGTATTAAAGTTGACAAATAAAGTTTGCTGAAAGTAAAATTTTTTAAGGGGGCAGTTGAGTATGGAAGTGGAAGGGATAAGAATTTTTCTAAAAAATCACGTCTCATATCTCAAGAACGATGTACGATAGATGCTTAGAATGTTTACCAGAAGTAGGCCTAATAGAACCCTAGCAGGAAAAAAAATTTTTATGGTGTGGGTGTAGAGGGTGAGGGTGGGAGAGGGTGAAAAGGAAAAAGTTCCGATTCTTATATCTCGAGTACCTATAATGACATCAAGCTGAAACTTGGTATTTAGATAGAACTATAGTAGTAGCATGTTGAAAAAATATAATTTTTTATAGGGTTAGTATGGTACGGGGGTGGGGGGTGTTTTTTCTAACTATAGAACGGCTTATGCTAGAAAGTTGAAACTCGGTATATATATGTAAAAAAAAATGTAATATCCATTGGCGTACAGAAGGGGGCAAAACAAAATATCAGTGAAAATGAAATGCATATATTTTCACGTTTTTCGTCATATCTATTAGGTCTTTTCAAATATTGAATTCATTTTTATTCCACGGATTTTTCATATAAACACCTAGAAAGTGTTTTCAGGATTTTTTGAAATTCGACCCCCACGATGGTGTAAAGGGGTTGTATACATTTTCACGAATTCAGCCATATCCATCTGGTCTGATTAGATATCGAATATATTTTTACTTCCACGGGCTTGTTTAATAATCACCTAAAACTTGTTTTCAAATTTTTTTCTTATTCAATCCCTAAAAGGGTATAAACGGGTGAACACGTTTTCACGAATTCCGTCATATCTCTCAGGAGTGATAAGACATCGGATTGGTTTTTACTTCTTCGGGCTTTCTTTATATGTATCTAAAAACCCATTTCAGGATTTTTTGATATTCAACCCCAAAGAGTGTGCAAGGGGGTTGCATATGTTTTCACAAATTCCTATATATTTCTTGGTTCTGATGTGATATCGAGTTCAGTTTAACTTCCTAAGGCTTCCTATATAATCGTCAAAAGTTGATTTCAGTATTTTTAGATATTCAACTCCAAGAGGACGTAAGGCTTTCGACATATTTCTTACGATTGATAAGATATTAGATTGGTTTTCACTTCCACAGACTTTTTATATTATCGCCTACAAATGCATTTCCGATTTCATTTAATGGCCCAAAACCAAATCACGAAAAATCTCCTAATCACGTAACAGCTGATATTATACTACGACTTAGATCTCGTCCTAATTCATATGTTATATGTGGCAGTGGCGTAAGTATTCTAACACGACCCAATTCTAACCGCTTTCCGAACTTTTTTTTGGGTTTTCAGTCACATAGTAACCTACACCGCGTCTCAGAATTGAACGCATTCCGAACTTCTACCGAAAAAATAATAAAGTTGCGCCCAGACTGTTGGCAGATTTTCTCTTTAGGTTTGATGAGATACCAAATCTGCAGAGTTTTTAGATATATAATAACATACAAACCGTTTTTGGTATTTTCTGATATCTAACCCCCGAGGTAGTATAAAGCACACATTTTCACAAATTCCTACATATTTCTTAGATCTGATGAGATATCGAATTTATTTCTTCCTGTAAATTTGCCAGAAAGTTAATTTCAAGATTTTTAAATGGTCAAGCCAAAGGGGTTGTAAGAGGGTTGCATAGTAGCCTACACCGCATTTCAGCATGAAACGCGTTCCGGATTTCTACCCAAAAAATAATAAAGTTGCGCCCAGACTGTTGTTACATTTTTTTTAGATATTTTGCCGTTGTACATACTTTATTATTTGATATGACGTCAAGCATAAGAAACTTTTGTCCGAATTAAATTTTGATTGGTGTCTGGGCTTAGCTTGACTAGTTTTACGACAGCGACAACGACAGTGAAGAGAGTAGACTTAAACTTTTTTTTTTGAGTACAAAAATAAAATTTGTATTCATCTGTTGTAAACACATAATTTCACTATATGAGGTGTGTTTTTCTGCGCATTTATCTAGATTAGAGTAGTGATTAAAATTTACATTGAAAACATACAAATATTGCAGCTTGAAAATGCTTAAACTTAAATTAAGAAAATATCTTAAACTAAATTATTAACCGGAATAGCTGACCCAGTAAGCTCACTAGGACAGTTATTCGCAATAAATTCTTTAATGTAGCCTATTATCTATGGAAAAAAGTTATAAAGAATCATTAAAACAGCAATGTTGTTGTTATTTTGTATATATTTTCTAATCTACTCTGTTCTGGATTAGTGCGCAAAAAAACACATCTAATATTTCAATTATACATTATTAATAATGAAATTTTCCTTTTTCAAAGACTTTCACATAAGAGGCGCAGGAAGGACTGATTTCTAGCATATTTATCCTTTTGCCTGGAACCATTTAAAAATTAATGTGTACAAAATTTAAAATTCCTAGCCTCATAGCTATCGAAGGAATATACGGATTTCGCTGACAAACAAACTCGAACTTTGTTTTCACTCAAAACTAGATTACGATATCTCACAAACCGATTATGCTAGAGAAATGAAATTCGGATTGTGTATACACATCGACTTAATGGAGCTTGCTGAAAATAAATTTTTTTGAGGGGCGGTGGAGCATGGAAGTGGTGAGTGGAGATAAGAATTGTTCGAAAGAATTACGTCTCATATTCTCAAGAACAGTTCAAGATAGATGCTCAGAATTTTTACAGGAAGTAGCCTTAATAGGGGGTCTTGGGGGTGTAGGTATAGGTGGTGGGGGAGGATGAAAAAAAAAGGTTGCTGTTTTTATATCTCGGTTGGTTGGTATTTAGATAGAGCTATAGTAGCGGCATGTTGTAAAAATATAATTTTTTTAGGGGTACTATGGTCGTGTTTTTCCTGTGTATAGAACGGCTTTTGCAAGAAAGTTGAAACATGGTGAGAGATCTACTAGAAAAGATTCGTAAGATTGAATGAGTATTGTTTTGCAGTAAAATGAAAGAAATTTTAACTGCAACATTTTTTTTCTTAAGATGGTGTAAAGGGGCTGTATACATTTTGACTAATTCAGCCATATCCCTCAGGTCTGATTAGGTATCGAATAATTTTTCACTCCTAGGGGCTTGTTATATAATCGCCTAAAACTCGTTTCCAGGATTTTTCCCTTTGCATCCACTAAGAGTGTATACAAGGGTTGAGCACGTTTTCACGAATTCCGTCATATCTCTAAGGAGTGATGGGACATCGAACATTCTAGCGCGACCCGATTTAAACTGCTTCCCGAACTTTGACCCGAAAAATAATAAAATTTCGCCCAGACTGGCCCAGACTGCTGGCAGTTTTTTTTTGCATTTTTGTATCATAGTTTTTCGAGCTGAACTTATTTAAAGCCGTTTACAAATTTTTTCTAACATGCTTCATTTTTTAAATACATATCCGCAATATCTATCCAAAAATAATTTCTTTGCTATGGAGAAATATTTCCTGAACACGATTAATTTCTTGAAGAGTCGAAAAAAAATATTTTATCAATAATTGTATAAATTTAAATTTTTTTTACAAAAAGTAGGTTAAAAACAACGGAAAATAAAAACCCTAAAATTTTTATCAATGGCTGTGTATTATTTTATTTATTTTTGTAATTATTTTAATTACAAAATATTGAGAACTTACCTAGCTGGTTTTAGGTTTTTTGTTTAACCTTTAAATTAACAACAATTTAGTGATATCTGCTTGTCTAACGATCACTAATGGCGTATACAGCTTTTTGGTATGCGGTGGGGTAGGAGGACTTACGCTCTGTTTTTCGCAATAACAAACAATTAGTTTTCATAGTTTTAACAATTTTATTTTTTTTAAATATGAGAGCCTTGATTAAACTTTTTTCCTATATATTTCGTGGCTCTCATGAATCAACTTAATTCCCTTGTCTACTCCGCAGTCGTTTATATATCCAAAAAGACCCACCTCTCATAAACGTTAATCGACTCTACCTACTGTGAGAATTAATTGATCATATCTTGGAGAAAGGGTTCTCGAAATATACTTTCTTCTTTTCAATATTCATATTTCTTCTTACCTTTTCAAACTGAACTTTATCCTAAATAATCATAAAATATAATGTTTGGATTGATAACAAATCGAACTTATTTAACAGTAGAACAAATTCAATTCAGTACTCCTAGTGCCATCTATTTGAAACTAGCTGCTATATCTAAATATTCGAAAAGAATGAATACGCCCAAATCTGCTTGTTGTTTCTAAATGTTTCTAAAAATAGCAAATTCTAATTTTAAAATGATTCGCCGTAACTAACGTCATACTATAAAAATGTTTCAATAAACTCAACAAAAAAAAAATTCTGGCAGAATTATTTTTATGCTATTCGGAATTTTTTGTTAACTTGAAACGTAATCATTTTGTCGGATAGGTGCACAGAAAGTAATATTTTTGGGTTTTTAATGCATTTTCCTTTTAGGTTTTCCTCAATGAAAACAATGTCTGACCTACTTACATAACTTTAGTAAGGTCACTGGGAATTTGGCATATTATCATAACCAACATTGGCCTATTCGCTATACGAGTACGCTGCAAATGTAATCGTTGTCAATGGTATTTTCATGTTTTTGAATTTTTCATTATTTTAATAATTTGTACTGATTGATTTTCTTCTTGTTTGAGATCTTTGCAGATAAAAATAAAACAGATATCAACGAATAACAGCTAAAAATAAATCTACAGTGTGCAGAAATATTTCAATATTTTTTTTTATATTTTCATAATACGAAATTTAACACGTTTCATTTGATTTTTTTTTTTGTTCATTTGAAAATGGCAATGAAATTGCAATTAGAATTAAAATGTGGTACATTACATAGAAGCTACTAGAGGTACAATACAAATAAATTTTTTAAGGAGGTTTTTGTTCACAAGATGTATCGCATTCAGGTAACTCTCATGCAAAAGTCCCTAAAAGACTTGTCCACGAAAATTTGCCAAAAAATTCAAAACGTTTTAAGGTACAAATTGGAAAAATAACTTATTATTTCAATGGTTTCTGGTAAAGGAATAAATATGCTGAAAATCCTTCCTGCAGGCCCCATGAAAGAGTCCTTCAAAAAAGAAAACTTCTCATACAGTGATTCACCTAAAGTTACAGATTCAGAATTCAAAGCGGGAGAACAATCAGGCGATAGTCCTCAAAGAAGGCAAACTACATGAGAATTGTTTATTCTGCTTTTTCTCCAACTTCAGTATAAATCGAAGTTCAGTATTCCATCTAGAGTATTATTGTTTTACTTCATTATTTTTTAATAATTAAGTGTTGAGATCGACTGGATAATTCTAAAAAATTAGCTACCCTCAAATTTTGTATTTTCATAATTCGGGGCTACCTTAAGACATAAAAAAAGTCCGTCTGCCCGCAGTATACGCCGTACACAAACTCTTCTGTAGGCTCGTATCTCATTGACGCTTTCAGCTATTAAATTAATTTTTTTAGTGGGATCATTCCATCGAGAATCGCCAAAACTATAATAATTGTATTATTATTATAATTGTAATTTTTCTATAACATAATTGAGAAGCACTGATGTTCTTCGATTTTTTTGACCCTGATCCCATTGAGATCCCAAGTTAATTTTTTGGCATGCTTTGTAAAACAGTATAACCAATAAAATATATAAAAAAAAAATAAAAAACCGTATTTTAAGATATTCAAGGATAAAGGACAAAATTGTCATCCTTGAAAAAAAATTTAAAGGATTATTTTAATTCGTATTTTTTTATAAGCCCTATTCTATTATTCTAGGATAAAAATTACCAGAGATATAAATTTTCAAAGAGGACTCGGACACCATTTTTGCGAAAACTTTAACATACTATAACTAACAAAAAAAATGAGATAGAAACAAAAAAATTAAATTATATTTTTTTTTCACTAGTTCTTTAAGTACAAAAATTTTCAAAAGAATCGGCGATGGTAAGATCACAACTTTGGCGATTCTTGATGGAATGACCCGTACGGGTTTAAACCCCTTTATGTTGTCATATTTAGAAGGTGGGGTTTAAAAATTAAAAAGGGGTGGGTGACTTTTAAAAAAAAAATTGGTTTTCATATCTCAATGTTTGTAATCGACCTGGAATTTCAAAAAAATGTATTACCCTTAAATTTTGGATTTCCACGTTTCAAGGCAAGTAGACCTCAAAAACGCAAGAAAAAAAGGTCGTCTGTCCGCCGTATTTATACGCGTTAGAAGGATCGTACCTCACAAATGCTATTAACCTTTTTAACCTCTTTAATTCGTTATATTCAGGAGGTGGGGGTGTAAAAGGGAAAGTGGGGACGACTGTTAACTATATCTCACTATTGTGATCAACCTGTAATTTAAAAATTTAATGATATCCTCAAATTTTGTGTTTTCTCCCCAAACAAGCAAAATAAGTAGGTCCAGGAAATTAACACTTTTTGTAAAAAAATCGATTCTCATACCTCAAAAACGATTTGATCTTGTGGAACTCTTACAACAGGTAAGCACAACACCCGGATTAAAAAAAAAAATTGGGGGTAATAGTTTTACAGTTGAGGGAAGGGTGAAAAGAAAAATATTTTGATTTTTATATCTCGAAAAGTGGGAGGTGAAATTAGTAGGTACCTCTAGAGCTTATATAGGGTACGTTTTAAAAATATAATAATTTGATAGAGTGTGCACGGTACGCGGGTGTGTTTTTTCTATTTTAGAAACGAGTTATGCTAGAAAGTTTAAGCTTACTAAGTGTTTGTACACACATTTTCAGATTTACATTTGCGTACGGAGATGGGCAAAAAATTGTCAGTAAAAATAGGGACAAAATATTTTCACAAACGTTTGAGATATAATAATTTCACGTCGATAAGCTCCTCAGATAAATACCTAGAAATTGTTTTCATGATTTTCTGATATTAAACCCGTAAGGTAGTGTAAAGTGCTTGCATACGTTTTTAAGAACTCTTAGGTGTAAGAAAGTATCGAATTACTTTTTACTTTCAAGTGCTTTAACTATAATCGCCTAAAAATCTATTTCGGTATTTTTCAATATGCAACCTCCAAGGGATGTTGGAAATGTTATCGCAAATTTTAGCGAATTAATTTTTACTTCAACGTGTTTTTTTTGTAATTGCCCATAACGGGTGTAAAGATTTTGTACACGTTTTCATACACTGATGGACCTGATAGATATCGAGATATCCAACTAGTTCTTATTTCCACTTCTAAAATTCTAGGATTTTTCGAAATTCATCCCCTAAGGGTGATTAAGCTGGTTGTATACGTTTCCTCGAATTTCGCCATATGTTTTAGGTCTTATTAAATATTGAATAGATTTTTACCTCTACGGGCTTCATATTTATTCCATTTTTTATATGAAGAACACATCGCATTTCATAGGGCGTTCCAAGAGAATTTAACCTCCGCTGAGTTCCGGAAACATGCATTATCCAACCGGAACATTTTGGTTATTCTGGATCCCAATCCCGATACAGTACTGCAATTCTGTAAACTTTTAATACCTGTAGTTGATACTGCATATGTATATTAGTCTGAATAAGTTTCTTTTATGTACTCGATTCAGTTCAGTATTTCCGTTTAAGTGAAATACCTTTTACGTACTATATATACAAGCACAGTAATTGAAGTGAAAACAAAAACTAAAATTGAATATTCAATTTGAACTAAATTTGGATCATACTGAATATTCCTATATATTTTCGTACTCATACTGCCTGAATTATAAATATTTTATTTTTATGTGCTCAGCAGTTCTAGTGCTACATTTACGTCGTGCAGATTTCAACTCCAAACCTTCCAACCATGGGCGCCCCTACAACATTTTGAAGTGAGGGGCATAGCTATGGAATCACTATGTCTTTTTTTTCGCAGCTAGAAAATTCTAGCGCAACTGAAGATAAAACAAAAGATCAAACTTTTAATAAAGAAAAATACAAGTTTTAGTGAGAGAAAACGACATATAAAAGTCCTTCAAACACCTGGTTACACTAATAAAATCACACAATAGACCATCAACCTATAGTCACGAAATAAAAACAAATTTCGCAATTAAATCGCCAGTAAACAGTAGATGCAAAAACAAAACAGATATAATTAAGGCATTGTGTTGCTTCCATACGAAAGTACTTACACAAATTGTGTTTCTCTTTTCGGAATAAGCGTTAACTTGGAAACGTTTCGAGGAAAATGTTGCCTTTTTTAGTGATTAAGTTTAGACAAAGTTAGGAGCGGTTGGAAGGTTCGGTATTGTGATGCAATTAGCCAAATTTGTATTTACCTTGTGAAGGATCCCAAGAAAGTCCTTAAAATACGTAGTTACACTTTTGAACGCAATTCGAAGTTATCAAAACGAGAAATCATGGTGAAGACTCATAAATATGAGTAGTAGTAACCATGTTCAAATGGTTCAACCAGTGCCACATTTCGAAAAAAAATTTTTTATACAACGGGTGATAACCCCATGAAGTGAGCTTCCATACAAAACTCTTCTGATCGACTGAATCACTATAACATTATTGTGCTTTTTTGTTCAACAACTCGAATGTATTTTATCTTTATTATTTTTTAATAATAAAGTACCTATAAGGGATTAAGTGCGAGATAGGAGAAAGTTGGAAGACAGAAAACGATGAGCATTACGTTTGAAAGATAGTCGGATGTATGTGCTGGAAATGACTTTTAAGGAAGCTACACGTTTCGTGTTTAAACATCAAGCATTTTTTTCCGGCCATGCATAAAAGCCGATACAAGTGATTGCAAGTAGATACCATTTCTGCTCCTGACTTATCATTATTTTAGCATATGCCCTAACTATCGATTCCGATCATGTGAATTAATCTCAATTCTTAACTAGAAATGACTCACATCAATAGATCACACACATCGTATACTTCTTAATTTTACTCATATAAAAAAAAAGAAAACGGTCATTACGAAACAGGTAAACTTAGCTATTTCGTGATCACCTTGACCGCATCCATCCATTCATGAAGTGACAGCCTGCCGTCCAATTGAGTCCGAGTCCGAGCGCGGGCAATAGAAACAGCAAACTCGACTGACATGTACCTAATGACAGAATCCTCACGGTGTACACTTTCCGCCAAATATGGTCGTATTTTACCATTTTCAGTCGTTTTTCCAGTCCAACGACAAGACAATTAATAAATAAAAACCTGACCTAACCCAAACGGAGGCAATAACAGCCATAACAGCCGATTTAATTGAAAGAAGAACATGACAGCTGTACCGCAAATTTGCTCGAAATCAAACGCAACAACTGATCGCAAAATCCATCTGTTTATTAAGTCATGAGCTCTAAGCTCTGACCGCACTAAAAGTTGATCTGTTCAATTTCTTGAGGTTTGCTAGTACGGCAGGTAAGTATGAAGGTATGTTTGAGTATCACACGATCCTAAACCGATCGGGCACAGCAGCTAACTATCTACTACCGCACCACCTGTACGCAAGTATTACGTTAGCATTACTTTGATAGAGAAATTATAATAAAACTTGAGAAGAGGGTCTAAGATTGTACATTTCAATTATTCCTATCATTATCTCTATTCCGACAGTAGCAAAATTAATCCAAGTAAACAAAGAGTATAAAGCCATCTACCGATGGATAGAAAAACAGCTTTCACCGATCACCATTTCTACTCAGAGGTTGGGAGATAGACTAACAGTCTATCTCTGGAAAAATCAACAGTGTTACGGCACTTTGATGCAAAATCGGCTAAAGAAACGATAATTATGAAAAACGACTGCATCAAAATAGTCAAGGAAAAGGTGAAGAAGATGTGATGTTACAAAAATGCTTGGAATCTGAATGACGAAGAGCATAACGACGAATGATACAGAACTCCAAGGCCCGTTTTGGTCTGATGATCGAAAACTTGACAAAGTTTTTCTTTTATATGAAATTGTTATCTTTTAGTAAAAAAATCGGCCAGCTGAGCGCAACTTTATTATTTTATGGGTAGAAGTCCGAAACGTGTTAAATATTAAATATATGGTTCAGGTTACTATGCGACTGACAACCTAAAAAATAAAGTTCCAAATAGCCTCCTGGTTATTCCTTAGGTTGTATATAGTCACCTACACCGCATCTCAGCACTAAACACGTTTCGGACTTCTACTCATAAAATAATACAGTTGCGCCCAGACTGCTGACAGATTTTTTTTTAGTTTTAATTACTCTAGTAGCACATCTACATATAGATACTAAGTTTCAACTTTCTAGCATAAGCCGTTTCCGATATATGAAAAACCACCCCCCGCCCCGTACCTTGCTACCCCTATCAAAAATTTTTCTGGGATGTCTCTATAGCAGCTCTATACTGTTTTAAATTTTTAGCTTTCTATCCTCTGTGGCTTTCGAGAAATTAAAATCAGAGTTCTTTCATTTCCACACGCATACCTCCAAAAATGTTTACCTCCGCTAGAGGTCTACCGGTCCTAACTCCTGTAAAAATTTCAAATTCACATTTAATTTTTTGAAAAATTACTGTCGCGGAAGGTGGGGCGCTTCACCTCCCAACACAAAAATTTTACATTCAGTAGACTCCACTGGTAATTCTATAAACAGAAACCAAATTTTATCTTCCTGGCACAATTGAGTCAGAAGATATTGCAATTGAAAGTTTTTCACCCCCCACCCCCATACCTCACCAGCCCCCTTAAAAATTGTAACCCTTTTCTAATTTTCTAGTATCTCTTAAGACAACTACAAAGTTTCAGGCATCTGACATCAATCAGCCTTCTAGCATGAGCGGTTCCAGAGATCTAGAAACCAAAATTGTTCATCTAAAACGCTCCTCCTCCTCCCCCCCTTACCCCCTCCCCACCACCCCTCCAAAAGATACCACTCGTAGAGGTGCACCCATTCTACCTATCATACAAATTTCAACTTAATATCTCAAGGGGTTTGTGAGCTACGCACCTTCAAACGGCGTGTACGGCGGGCAGACGGACATTTATTTTTCCTTTTTTGGGGTTTACGTATACTAGTCCTAAAACTTGAAAATACAAAATTTCAGGGTAGCAAATTTTTTCGAAATTTCAGGTCAATAACAATACCTTATTATTGAAAAATAATAAAGTAAAATTGAGATTGGGTGAATTGATTCGACCGCTCGTTCTGGCATATAGCTACCATACAAAAATTTTAATTTTTAATTTTCTATATGTCGATAACTAGTTTGAAATTCGCTTCCAAATCGACCGCAGTGGCTGAGCCTGAGTCGCCCCATTTCATTACCTATACTTTTTTACATCAAATTCGTATTTTTTAATGCTCACACCCATGTGACCCTCACCTGCTCTAAAAGGACCTGTACCAATAGTCAGCTTCGTCCACTTCAATGTCTCAGCTAAGCTTCCTAATCCAGCTTCTTACTTCAATATTCAAACGTCAAACTGGGAATATAACAATGACAGTTTTCACTAATGGTTTGCATAAAAAAAATTATTCGTCATATTTACAGCAGAAATTAAATTGTGTCTCTTTATCCAATAGAAAACGTCAAGTCCACTCTATCGTGGGCTTCGTCAGATGTAGTAGAACTAGTCAAGCTAAGCCCAGACTCAAACCAAAAACTGATTAGGACAGCTACTTCCCATGGTCAGAAACTGTTATAGCTAAACGTAGTCGTTAACATAGACGAAGCACACTATAACAGATCCTAAAATTACAAATGTTGTTCGCCATGTTTGAATTTATTATATTCTTATTTCTTCAGTCGGTCGATAGGTAAATACAGTCGAACCTCATTAACTCGAATTGTCACGGTGCCCCATCAAAGTGAGTGAGTTATACAGAGTTCGACTTAGAGAATATCAATACCAGATATAAAAAATTCGACTAAAACAGTGTCGACTTTTAATGGTTTGACTTTAATATGAAATCAATATCTAAAGGAGATTCCTTAAAACAAAAAGTAGAAAAATAGCTATTTTATAGAAAAACTCAACCCTAGACACAATTGCCTAAACGTCACCAGTAGAATCGATTGAGTCATTTACAAAAAGTTTTTGCTTTGCTTTGCTTTCAGGAAAGTAAATTTAAATAACATGCATATTTCTACATCTATTCCTATTTGACCATGCTAATAGTATTGTAGGAAATACAGTGGTAGAAGTACCAACAAAGTTTTGTAGAATCAAATAGTCTGTACATAAAGTATATTAATTAGAATTCATTTTTTAACTAGAGTGTAGAATTAGTTCGTATTTAAAACGAGTACACACCGGCATACGATTTTCCATAGAATATGCACCAGGCCATGTATAGCACGGGCCGAAATGTATAAAGAATGAATAGCGAACAGTTAAACTAATAAAATTATTCGTACACTTAAGTTTCAATTTTAAAATTATTCATTTTATTCTTTATAGCATCGCTACCTTAATTTTTTAAACAAGTCCTAACACTGGAGTGAATGGATAGATTTTGTATGGATTATATTGCTAATAGCTTTGTCGGTTGTAAGTGTTTAGAAAAGTAGCTGCTTGAAGAAGATTTTGTAGACATGGCTATAAGAGTAAAAGCGGTGTCGCACACATATGACGTTAATGTCCAAAATTTTTGTTTTTTAACGTTATTTTTCTAAGTAAAGTTGCAAAAAAGTCGTGTAAGCTCTATTTCTTGAATCAAAAATAGTAGGTACGACATTTTCCAATAAGTTAAGTTTATAAACAAAATTCAATATTTAACCAAAACGTCTAATGTGGGACAACACTTTGTTCACGCATTCGCATAATGTAGATACTGTGGGACATATTGAATTCAATAACTATCAGGTACCTTTCACATACCTTTTTTTCTGTTCAAAAACTGTTGAAACTGTTGATCTGTGTATTATATTTTTCATTCTTTAATCGGTCAATGTAGTATTCGGCTGACAACAAAAATGCAATCAAGAGCACATCAGAGTGGACAAAGTTAACGCGATGCGGCTAGTACTTAGGACCTGTTCCAATAGTCAGTATCATCTACTGCCGGTTATAACAGTTTGCGGCGTCCCAATTATATTTTGGTTGGTGTCTTGGCTTAGCGTGACTAGTTTTCCGACAGCTGGTGAAGCCAACGAGAGAGTAAGGCTTAAACGTTTTCTGTTGGATAACAAAAGACATAATTTTAATTTTTCTGCTGTGAATATGGCGAATAATTTTTTCTAGGGGATTGCCATGGAAAGTGGCCAAATTTGCCAAAACTGTGTGAACGCTGACTATTTGCACGTATTCGCTCAGCTTTTTATAATGTTTAAAGTGTGGAGGGATTACGTTATGTCAACGTAGACGATGAGATGTTGACGAACCCGACTATTGGAGAATGGGCTATTGGTTAATATAATTATGGACTTGTGAATGTCTATTTTGTAATAAACCTACTGCACTTCATATACTTTCAACCCTTTTCATCAACACATTTTATCACCAACTAAAATTCAAATTCAAATTAAATATTTTATACAAGCTAAAGTACACATCATAAGGTTGTAGCCTATCGTGACTGCAGTACGTATGTTTTCAATGTGTAAAGCCTTACCCATTTATACGGTCTTATGCAAAAATCAAATTCATCTTAGGTTTAAATAACTTAACCGAGGATTAGGCAGACTGTCTCAAAAATGACCTATAAAATAATGTCGTGCCTTAAATCGTTAATACAAAACGATTAAAACAAATAATTGTGATACATAAATCACCTAACGATAAAATTTGGTTTGACCAATTGACAACATTGAAAAAAAAAATCGCGTGCTTACCTAACACTAATTCCGAAGAATGTGTTTAAGCAGCAAGTGATTAATTTTTTTTAATGTAAGTAAATTATTAAAAAGCCAATGCTAACAACATCCTAAGCGGCTTTCACTCGAACCGTTTAGGTTTAGGTAAGTTACGTAATTAAATGATCATCACAAATTTAATGTTTTAATCGATAGCAGGCCACACCATTAAAATTATAACCTTAAACATATTTAAGCTAATTCGATTTGAACTGCGCAGCAATCTATTGATAATGAAAATATTTATTTAATTAATAAGTAAAGGAATTGGTTAAACAACTACTACTAATTAGAGAAATAGATTAAAAATAAATAGGATTTTCATTTCAGAAGCCAGGAGTTAGTAAAATAGACAGAGCTCACATGAAAAATTCTGCAAAGTTTGGTTTCATGTTACAAATTTGAAGGCGTATATCAAAGGATTGATTTACAACCAGTGCTTTAATACATTTTCTGGAAAAAAAATACTTTTTAACAAGAAGAACCACATCCAATCTCTTAATATAACCCCATTATTGGAAAGAAAATGTTCGTACCAATGATGTTCAGTACTGACACAATACCGCTGCAGTCCTTTTGTTTAATAAAATTATCAACAGCTCTGGAGAGATACTGAATAACAAAATTCTTTTGAAAGAAAGTCATCAGTATTGGCGGTTCCGAATTTGCAGTACTGAATATTCTACGAATGCAGAAATTCGGATTCTCGATAACTTAAAAACAGAATTGTTTTCGAACAATGTTGTCAGTACTGATTCAGTTCTGGTATTTGTATTTGTGTTTTTGCGCAACACAAAGGTGTTAAAAAAATTTAAAAAAATGAATTTAGAAACTCAGTCCTCAGAATGATTCGTTGCAGTTCTTAATATTGACATTGGCCTGAATTCGGTTTTACGGCTGTTTATTTCAGAACTGAATCAAGATTTACCAAAAAATCAGTTCTTGAAAATTGTAATGCAGGTTATGAGATGAGTATTTATATATCACTACTGTAAAATAATTACATGTTTCCTGTAGCTATCGCAAATTACTCACACTTTTATTTTACCAGTCATTGGAATTTCTTAAATTGGTAAAGAGCTCTCGTCAAGGTAACTGAAGGTCGTCGATGAAAGCCTGCAATTATTGTTACCGCATAGAGTAAATCGGTTAAGTGAAATCCAAACTCTCAGATGTCGAGCGACTAGCGACTGAAACACAAGAAACATGCCGCTCATAGAGTTACCTTAAGCCCGATTTGTAATTATTGATCAATACATCATTTAAACGAGAACATGGAAAATTTTAAACAGTATAAACGTTAAATAGTATTTTGTTTATTTCTGAATTACTGAACGACATTCTCGCCGTGTATGGTAATTTCGGACACGATCAAATGGGATCAGAGATCTTAGAGTTTAGATACAAGCAGTACTACTAAATGCATATTCCACCAACCTGACTTTAAATTCAATGCAGCACAATTTTCATCGTTTTAAAGGTATACGAACACTGAAGGAAAGCATGTATCTATTTCATTAACTGAAAATTTAAAAGATAATCTGCACAACTGACAAAAATCAAACACGCTCCACTTATTATTAATTTGAATTCCTTTACGGGCTATGGTATGCCGTATGCCCAGCCTATAAAATGACTACAAAAAGTGTATTCATACTGTTTGTTTAAGTTGGTTTAAAAAATTGGATACTTGAGGTCGAAGGCTATTAAAAGCGATCGAACAAAATTCAAACCCAATGTCCTCTGAATTGAGAGATCTGTACTTTAAATGATCTTATCCTACGCGAGATCTTTCGATGTCAATGCTATTGACCATAATTTAAAGGACATTCAGGACGAGTTTATATATTTGGACAAATAGGTTCCGGTCTGATTCATTTACTTCAAAAATCTACCAACAATATGGGCGGCAACTTTATTACGCTATTTCGATTCTCATTCCACATATGCAGCTGAGTAGGCTCCGAAAAAAAACCCGAAATACGAGGGCGGATTGATAATGACGTGCAAAAATTGAGAAAACATAATTTTATCCGGAAAAATTTATTTTATTTTTCAACGTAGTCTCCTTTTAGCTCGATACACTTAGTCCAGCGTTTTTCCAATTTTTTGATCCCTTCCAAATAATATGATTTGTCCAACCCTTCAAAATAGGCGTTGGTTTCACTTATGACGTCAGTATTCGTGGTAAATCTCTTTCCAGCAAGCCATTTTTTCAAGTCTGGAAATAATAAAAAGTCGCAGGGTGCCAAATCTGTAGAATACGGTTGGGAGGGGAGCAATTCGTACCGTAATTCAAACAGTTTTGCCGTTGCAACAACGGACGTGTGAAACAACACTTTTTTCTTCGCGAAATGAAGCCGTTTTGCCTTGATTTCAACATCCAATGAAACCAATACCTCAGAATAATATGCTCCCGTCATTGTTTTTCCTTTCTCCAAGTAGTCGGTGAATATCATTCCATTGGAATCCCAAAAAACTGTCGCCATAACCTTTCCAGCCGATAGAACGGTTTAGCCTCCTTGAACCGACATCCTTCCATTGTTTTGACTGTTGTTTGGTTTCTGGAGTGTAGTGGTGAATCCATGCTTCATCAACAGTTACGAATCAACGAAAAAATTCATTTGTATTACGTTAAAACAGTTGCAAACCGTGCTGCGAAGTTGTCACACGACTGCGTTTTTAGTCGATTGTGAGCAAACGCGGCAGCCATCTTGCGGATAGCTTTCTCATGTCCAAATGGTTTTTCAAAATATTCCAAACACGTTCAAATGAGATGCTTACTACGTTAACTATCTCACGCACTTTTACTCGACGATCTTCTATCACGATATCATGGATTTTATCGATCATTTCTGGCGTGGTGACCTCATTTGGACGACCTGGACTTGGTATGGTTTGTGTGCTCGTACGACCACACTTGAATTCAGAAAACCATTTGTAAATCATTCGGATCGATGGTGCAGAGTCGCCATAATGCTTACCTAATTTTTCTTTGGTTACTTTAGCTGTTTTCCCTTTTAAAAAATTGTGTTTAATCAACACACGAAATTCATTTTTATCCATTTTTAAAAATTTTTATAAGTCGACTTGCTTAGACGGCTGCTTCTCGAAAACTAAACGAGGTATCAGGCTTAAACTTTGCAGGTAATCTATTTAAGGATGGTCCAGGTAAAAAAAAATAACGAATTCCTTACCTGCCCACTCCTTCTTGATTTTTGCACGTCATTATCAATCCGCCATCGTAAAGAAATAAAAGCCTTCCTTACTGAACTGAACTATGTAGAAAGAAAAACAACCCCGAATCCTAATAATTCCATTAAAACTGTCTATTTCTTACAAAACGGAAACAACTCCTTACAAGAGCTCGCCATACAAAAATTTAACTTAAATATGAGGGAAAAAGAAGTAAAAACCAAAAAAATAGTAAATATCTCATCAAATCTTAAAAATATGACGGAATTCGTGAAAGCTTATACGACTCTTTTACAACCAGTTCGGGTTTGATTTTTATATTTCAGGAACCGCTTAAGGTAGGATGTTGAAACTTGGAACTTATATAGATCCAAGATAGTGGAGCCATTGGTAGGCAAAAATTGTAGTAGACTAAACAAACCCCTAGTAGAAGGAAAAAAATTTTGTGGGTGCAAAAATGTCGTGGATGATTTTTATACCTCGTGAACCGGAAGTAGTTTAAGTATTCTAGGGGCAGTATGGTACAGGGATGGCGGTGTTTTTCCAATCTCTGAAACGGATTATGCTATAAAACTTTAAACGTGGTATGTCTATGTAGATGAACTATAAAATTAATTTTGGTAAAACAAATTCAAATATCTACTGGCGTATGGAAGTGCGACGAGAAAATGGTTAGTGGCAATGAGGTGCATACATTTTCTCATATTTCGTCATACCTCTTAGATCTCCTGAAATATTGAATTAATTTAACTTCTACTGATTCTTCACATAAATGTCTAGATACTGATTTCAAGATTTTTAAATTCAATCCCAAAGTAAGTGGCGATGAAGGCGCTGTGTACTATTCCACGAATTCTGCCATATCTCTTAGGTGTAATTAGACATCGAATAAATTTCTACTCCCACGAGCTTTTCATATGTAAATGAGTTGTACAAATTTTAACGAACTCCGTCATATCTCTTATGTCTAATAAGACATACGTTTTCACAAATTTCGCCATTTATCTTAGGTCTGATGAGATATCAAAATGGTTTTTACTTCTACGAGTTTTTTATGTAATCGCCTAAAAACTGATTTCAAGACTTATCGAAATTCAATCCACGACCGGTGTAAAGGGGTTGTATACGTTTTCACAAATTTCGTCACATTTCTCACGGCTGATGAGGTTTCAAACAAAAAAAAAATAAACAGTATTTTACCCGGAAAACTAGTATTTTCAGATATCAAACTAGTTTGGACATCTGCGGTCTTTTTAGGTAACTGCCTAAAATCTAGTTCTTTTTCGAAATTCAACCCCCAAGAAAATGTAAACGAATTGCATACGTTATCACAAATTTTACAATATCTCTAAGGTCTAATGATAATATCAAATAGGTTTTATCTTTTACGAGCTTGTTATGCAATCGCCTAAAAAATGATTTCACGATTTTTGAAACTTAATCCCCGAAGTGAAGTAGATCTGATGTAGTACCGAATTGGTTTTACTTTATTATTTTTTAATAATAAAGTATTGTGATCGACCTGAAATTTAAAAAAATTTGCTACCCTGAAATTTTCTATTTCCACGTTTTAGGACTAGTAAACACCAAAAAAGCTAAAAAAACGTACGCCGCGCCGTACGCAAAATCGTTTGAAGGCGCATAGCTCCCAAACCCGTTAAGATATTAAGTTAAAATTTTATGGTGGGTAGATTGGGTGAAAAACTTTGGATTACAATAGGTTTGTTCTTTTTGGCTACACTTTTTACACTTTTCTACACTTTTCTGCACTAGCTAACTAACAGAAAATTGTAGCCAAAAAGAACAAACCTAATATCTTCCGAACCAATTACACCAGGAAGATAAATTTTGGTTTCTGTATATTGGATCACAAGTGGAGTCTACTGAAAGTAAACTTTTTGAGGGGAGAGATGGAGCACGAAAGTGGGGGAATAGAAATTTTTCAAAAATATAATTTTTATATCTCAAAAACCAGTAGACCTCTAGTAGAGAAAAAAAATTTTGGGAGTGTCGGTATTGGGGGTGATGGTGAAAGGGGGTAGAAAGGAAAACATTCTGATTTTTATTTCTCAAAAACCGTAATGAATAGAAGGCTAAAAATTTACGATTATATAGAGACAGCCTAGAAAAATAAAATTGTTGATAGGGGTAGCAAGGTACGCGGGTGAGGGGTGGTTTTTTATATCTCAGTAACGGCTTATTCTAGAAAATTGAAACTTAGTACGTATATGTAGATGCGCTACTAGAATAATTAAAACAAAAAAAAAGTTCAGATTTTTATTGGCGTTCAGAGGTTGAGTAAAAAAAATGTCCGTGAATCCACATTTTCACGAATTTCGTTAAAACTTTTAGACATGTCGAGCTATCAAAGCAATTTTACTGCTGCCGGCTCTTTATATAAGCACCTAGAAACGTTCTTCCAAATTTTTCCATATCCAACCTCTTAGGGGGTGTAAAGTGGTTGTGTACATATTCACGAATTCCGATATATTTCTTATAAATAAATATAAATAAATAAAAAAAATCGGCCAACAGTCTGGGCGCAACTTTATTATTTTTTTAGATATGATGAGCTATGAAATTTTTTTTTTTTTAATGACTTTATCCCTTCCGTAGCCCAAAGTACTGGAGACTAAATACTCTCTCAGCTCAATGAACTGGAAAAAATTCACCATATCAACATACTCATGCTGTATGTTGACATTGGGCTCAGATTATTCTGGTGTGTCCGATGTGCTCCCCAAACAGTACCGAGTACTGGTATTAGGGGTAACACAAATGAAGCAAACCAAAAAGGCATGCAAAAATAATAAGAGAGAAAAAAAAAGAAAAAGAAAATAAATACAATAAACAGTAATAATAATAGTAAATAAAAAAAATTAGATTAAAAAACATACTGCAGTCACGATCGGCTCCAAGCCAATCGTATGATACTCTAGATGAAATACTGAACTCCGATTTATATTTTAGTTGGGATTATATCAAAAGAATGAGGAGTGCACATACAATTATTGCATGACCTTTTATTTACAGGTAGAAACTATTGTATAGTGGCTACTCGATGGATAGTTAAACGATTTCTTGAGTTATAGTGAGTTCTATACATTAAGTTGGGACATTTTTACAGAATTTTTGTATGGCAACTACATGAAGGACGTACGGGATATTTTTTATATTAATACGTTCAGCTGCGACTATTATAAAAACAACGTATACAAAATTTCAAAGTCGTAACTTAAAGCGTTCTAAAGTTATCGTTCAATATTGGTGAACACATGTTTTAAGAACTTTTGTATGACAGCTACTCGAAGGAGTTGATGGATTGCGCTAATTAATGAACTCGGTCTTGCTTTTGATATAAAACTAATTCTTGTAAAATTTTGAATCCCTGCTTTAACTCGTACTAGAGTTATAGTGGATTCTGTAACTTGTATACATTTTTGAAGGACTTTTGTAGGCTGCTACACGAAGGACTCTTTCGATTTGCATCATATTCGGAACTTTCATTTCAAACATGATAAACTTAAAGTATTCAAAATTTGAAGCTCCTAACTTGAAGCATTCGAGCAATAATTGTGAATACGTGTTTTAAGAACTCTTGTATGGGAGGTACCCGAAGGAGTGAAAGGATATCGCCCATTAACGAACTTAGCCTTACTTTTTCCATTTTACAGGTGGTGACCAAATTTCAACTTCCTAGGGCAACGCGTTCTTGAGTTATCGTGCAAACGGACGGACGGACAGACAGACAGACGGACGGACGGACGGACGGACGGACGGACGAACAGCAAACGGATTTGGGGTTTTTGGCCACAACTAAACACAAAATAATATATAACTTTTTTTCGTCCGAGGCTCGGTTCTATGCGTTACAAACTTTTCGGGCTGGATTAAACTTATAATACTCTATATGATTTCATCTAGAGTATAAATAGTAATAAAATAAAAAATTAAAAAATTAATAAAAGTGAAGATAGAAAAAAAAAAAATAGGAAAAAAGCGATAAAAATAAATAAAATAAAATACGAAATAAATTTAAATAAGAATAAGTATAAATATGTATATGTAGAGAAAAGAAAAAGAAAAATATAAAATATAATTATAATAGCGCAGAATAAAATAAATAAATCGTGAAGGAGAAGAAGAAAGTAAGCAAGCAGTATACAAAATAAAGATAGCAAAAGTAAAAATATTTATTATTGTAGCATAAATAAGAAATAGGAGTTCGGAAAATAGAAGTGTGTATGGCAAGGTAATTGTTTCGAAGTCCATTTAAGTTTAATTTAAACTTGTACTTCTCATCTCCTTCATATGTTTTTTGAGTAGCACTTTAAATCGATCGTATTCAGCATTTTTTAAAATTTGTGGCAGCTGGTTGTACAAAACAATTGCAACCGTTATTGGGTCCTTCCTTATTCTCTCCGTCCGCGCGTGTGGGACTCTTATGTGTTCCACTGCTCGTGTATTATAGTGGTGAATTTCGCTGCTGGTTACAAGGTTAGTTGAAGATTTTCTTTGCTGTTTCCTAATTGCATGAATATGCTTAGCTCCTTCTACTGTTATTATGTCTTGTATGTTAAGTTTTCCTGTCATCCTATATAATTCTGTGGTCGGTGTTGTTCTTGGTAGGTTGTATACAGCTTTAATACTTTTGTTTAAAAGTCTCTCTAATTTTTTAAAAAAAATTATATTTTATATCAACGGCATTAAAATATAATTAACTAAAAATCTATTAAGTAATTTCTTGGTTTTCTTACTTCTATGGGCTGTTTATCTATTTAAATTTTTTGTGTAGAGGGGCTTCGCAAATGACAAAATTAACTTCTTGCCTCGAAATAACTTGGGCTATATTTCGACTTCGGCCACGTTTCGGACTATGACCCAAATCCATCTTTGTGTTTATGGAAGGAAGTGGTGTAAACAACTGCGCCCTTACAGTTGAAAAGTAATCACCGAATCAGGAGCAAAGCTACGGCTGTGAAGGTGAAGTTATATGACGAATATATACAACACAGGAGAGCCCAGATAATGGACAAAAACTCCAGTCGGCTAAACGCTAAGCCCCACTTGCTACATTTGATCAAATCGCTATCAAATATCCAAATATTATCCGATGAAAACGTACGACGGAAGAGAATAATTGTTCTGATACCACTTGTTTTGAGATCGAAAAAATTCCACAATACACAAATCAATAAATATATCCAATGAGCACCTTTTTGAAAAATCGATTTTTTTTAACTACCCAGGTGTATGTAACCCCTTAACCACTTCCCAGGTTTTGTTCAAAAAGGTAATAATGTTGCGCTCAGACTTTCCTTCTCTAGTACCAAAAAATACAAAGTCTGAGGATGGCATTTTTTTTTATTTTAGGACAATCACAATTGAAAAGTAACAACCAAATTACGTTCCTGTTGACTGTAGAGCAACGAAGTGACGTACTTCCGGGTAAAATTAAGTCTAGCTTATGGCAGCCCTCTTTCTTTTGACATTTTCATTTTTGAGGTTAACTAGCATTCCAGTTTTCCAGACCGAGACTAGGTGCAAAATAAAAACAATGTCATCGCGACGCGGAAATAAATTTCAAAATAAAAACGCCAGAAAATTTAAGAACAGTAAATCAAATCGAAATTGTGAAAGGACATTAGCTGAAAGTGCATCACAATTAAAACTGGACAGCGACAGTGACTCCGACAGCCAGGAGAACTCTTCGTCGGACGATGACTCGCACGCTTTAGGACATCCCGCCGACTTTCCTGTCGCAATGTGGGACCTTAATCAGTGCGATCCGAAAAAATGTTCCGGCAGAAAGCTATCTCGCCTCGGACTAATCAGTAATCTAAGGCTTGGACAACGATTTGCCGGGCTTGTTTTAACGCCGGTCGGCGTGAACTGCGTCAGTCCCGCTGACAAGGAAATCATTGGAACAAGCGGTTTGGCAGTGGTAAGTAGTTGGTAGTTTCTCTTTCATATTTCACTATCAATTCTATCCGTTACCTTCGAACTAGGTCGATTGTTCGTGGGCGAAACTCGACGAGACTCCCTTCGGACGAATGAAGAGCCCAAATCCAAGGCTGCTTCCGTTCCTGGTGGCCGCGAATCCAATCAATTACGGAAAACCGTGCCAGCTAAGTTGTGTCGAAGCTATTGCTGCCGCGATGTATATCGTCGGATGTAAGAAGGAAGCAAAGTGGTATTTGAACAAGTTCTCATGGGGTCATGCATTTTTGGAATTGAACGATACTTTGCTCGAGCGATACTCGGGCTGTAAGACAAGTGCCGAGATTTTGGAAGTGCAGAACGCATACTTGAAGGAGGCACAGGAAGAAAAGCTTCTGAAGCAAGCAAGCAGAGATTGGCCTAGCTCTAGTAGTAGTTCGGATGATGAAAACGATGAGGGGGTGCATGAAGTTATAGAAGACGATAAGGGGGCGCACGAAGTTCAAGAAGACGATGGTGAAGTGTCAAATAAAAATGGTACTTAGTTGTTGTTCCTTAGGCAATTTTTAAACTGATTTTTTGACTTATTTCTGCCTAAAGGTGGAGAGAACCCTAGGAATTTAAGACAACAGGTCCTACGATACAGGTGAAGCGGGCAGTTCATTCACTTTTCGTAGCCATCTGTTTATGAACACTTCGGCAGTAACATTTCGATTCAAGTACTGATTGGATGTGTGATGGGAACTGAAGAGTGGCATATCCCATTAACATGGCAAATGGACTCTAGGTTAAGTTACCATACGTACATCATTGCGCTG
Organism: Beris morrisii; assembly: GCA_951812415.1. Classification (NCBI taxonomy): domain Eukaryota; kingdom Metazoa; phylum Arthropoda; class Insecta; order Diptera; family Stratiomyidae; genus Beris; species Beris morrisii. Next base: position 110,986,038 of record OX638312.1, on the reverse strand, counting down.
TACTTTACAGTATTTTGCCCTGCCGTACAGCATGAAGAAGTGTACAGCAAAATGTCGTTTCTGTTTCTCGACCTGCTTAAATTTGCATGAAACCCTTCGCAGCCGCAGCTGCCCGAACTTCGCAGCGAAAAATCTACGAACGTTGTTAGGAGGAGTAGGGAAGTGATTCAGTATTATTGCGTGCACGGTTAACGCATGTACATGTGTGTAGTTTTAGTTTAGTTAATTATATTCTGTGCTGTGAATCTGATGGAGCAACAGCCAAGATCAAGAGCAAGTGTTAGAAAAGTTGAAAGTGAAGAAGTTTATCTACGTAGCGACGCTTAAAAACGAAAAAGTTAGGTTGTTAGATTAGCGGTAGAGTGGTGGTAGTAGTAGTGTGCCTGTTTGTTTCTAATTATCAATACTAAAACTACGTAAGTTCGGAAGATATGTATATGATTAGTATTTAGTAGATTATAATTAGTATATAGTACTACAGGGTGGCGCGCGGTAGACGCATGGATTTGAAAAGGTCATTGCTCCCTTCCTAGCGGTCGTAGAGGGTTGATAGTTGGGTGGTTCTAAAGAGGGGGAAGGAAGATTTGTTAGCACTTGGTTCCAGTCGCAAAGATGGAGTGGCCTGTTCAACATCGTGTTTTTTGTATGCAAGCCTATTTTTCAAACAACCTCTCGATCGTTTGTGTGCAGCGTACCTTTCGTTTACAGTTCAATATTACTCTACGCAGTCAAGTTCCCGATCGAAATCGAATTCTTGCGTGGGTTAATGCCTTCCAGAATAGAGGAAATGTGTCCACGATAAGAAGGGGGCCCCAGAGAACTGTCTCTACCCCAGAAAACATCTAGAGGGTTCGAGCTGCAATTGAACAATCTCCCACGCGTTCAATTCGTAAACAGGCAGATGCCCTTGGCATTTCGAGACGTTCCATTCAACGAATCGTTAAAGAACATCTTCACAGCCCACAGTAAGAGTTTGCATAGACTTTTTGCGTAACAGATTCCCCGGGCGCCCATCTCCCTAAGAAGCGATTTGAACTGGCCAGCGCGCTTCTGATCCTGCGATTATTTCCTGTGGGGATACCTAAGATCTCTTGTTTACAACGATCGTCCCACAACCCTAACAGCCCTCAAAGACAACATTCGCACTCGCATCCTCCAATTTCCTGTGGCAATGCTTGAAAGAGTGAGCGAAAACTTCAGAAAAAGGCTTACACAATGTTTGGAGCGTGAGTGCCACCATTTGGCAAATACATTGTTTAAATCTGTATGAACTTAAATCTCACATGTAAATAAACCAGGAAAAATAAAAAAAAATTGCCATTTTCGAACAGTTTGCATATTATGGATGTTTCAAATCCATGCGTCTGCCGCGCGCCATCCTGTATTATTGCTTCGGTAAAGTTTTGGATTTAAAATTTTCATTTTGCGCATTGGCCATTTTGTTAGATCGTGTAATATATATAATAAGATATATGTCAATGTGTATGTCCGCGCCACACAGCTACACTACATGATAGACCACATTAAATTAAAAACTGCTAAGCAAAACGCTAGGTAAGTCTTTTTTTAGTTACTGTGTACTCCATTGGTCACTCAGGGATATGGTCAGTTTACTCTAGGTCATAGGATTATTACTTGCGCCTTAAAGCAAAAACTGAAACAGGATGTGTTTCGGATACAGACGAATTTGACGGCAATGACTTTCGGATATAGAACACTATCACCGAAAAACTCTGGACCAGCCTCAGAAACGTCTTTTAATGCTAGACACGAACAAATCCCGCAACATCTGAGGACAAGGAGGAGTTATGTAGCCAACTGAGTGCTACATGTGAACTTTCATACAAAGGTGATATAATTAACATTTCTGTACCCATAAACCCTCAAGTCGATTGCGACAGTCCTTGGCTCGAGCACATCATGGAGAAAAAGTGTTCCTTGGTCGGCTCATCACGAGTGGGAGAAAAGAGACACGAACAGTTCAGTTTTTGTCAAGTTCTGTTTCACTCGAAAATGGTCAACGAATCGCATGAAATATCTTGAAACTTCCCTAAACGTGTCAATCAAAACCAAGTTGACAACCTGACACTAGGTAGCTTCCCTGTACAGGAGATTGCGTTCTTCGAATAAAATGAAAGCTATACATAGATAGACTTAGGGTCATTATTACGATCATCAGTTAAACTTTAACTGAAACGTTAACCGGAAGTTTTGAATGAAAATCTGTTAGTTAAAGTTCCAGTTAGAACGTAACTGAAAATCGTAGGAACGGCCCTTAAAGATCCCACACGAAACAACTTGAACAAACAACCATCTTACGGGAGAAATTATCTACCTTAGAAAGGAATGAAGTATGCGCACTGATGGAGGCAATTAAAAGCAGCATTTCGTCCAGTGCGGAAGACAGTGGGATATGTGGAGCGCGGAATGTCAGAAGACACATGAAAGCTTATTAAGCCTCAGTACAGGTCACTGGCCAATAGGAGATCATGCAGCCAAATTGAGCATTCCGTTCAATTCGCATTGTTATAGTTGCCAGGACACGAACGAACAAGAGTCACTCTTTCACTTTCTTTGCAAATGTACGGCAATAGCCAGAGCTCTAATAGGAGCACTAAGAAGACTTTTTTATGACGACCTGAAGAGAGGATCTCGAAGAAGAAAATTAGAGAGTTAATAATCTTTCTAAAATGTACAAAATGGATATAACTGATCAATTCTTTCTCATATCCTCAAGAAACACCCAACTAGTTCAGTCATAATAATCTCTGCCCTATGCCCCCATTGTGTGTGACCACCAAAAAACGTAGCGGTGCTACCCCCGCACCGGACACTCACCTGGTCGTTTCTCGAAAAACCTTTCATTTTGTCTTTTGAAATTCGTAAACACATTTGCTTTGCGTCTGAACCAATACTTACGAATATCATGTTTTAATTTAGGCCCGGATATCATGGTACGGTCTATTTTCCGGTCCGGAGAAAACTTTGTATGATATGGTTTCATAGGTGTGAACGAGCTTAGATGGTTCTCATTCGTCTCGGAAGGCGGGACCTATTCTCTCCGTTCGGAAAAAACTAGCCATATAGTCCGGGCCTGAGGCACTTTGTTGTCAAGGAAAGACATACCTCTTCACAACAAATTGCCAAGCCTATCTCTCGACAGATTATTCTGTTGATAAACAAAAGAGAAGCGATATTTGGGGCAGATCTGTTTCGGTGACGATTATCTGGCTGCTGTCGAAGAGGTTACAATAAAAAAAACTAATAAATATTGTTAACATTTTTCCTTTTATACAATTTTTTATATAAATTTTCTTGGTCTTTCATATTTTAAAAAAATGAAATTAATTCTTAACGAACACGCCTTTTAAAAGCTCGAAATCAAAACGGATAAAAGTTATAAATTATTGTTTACTAGTAAACATGATTAGTGGGATGATTTCCAAGTCAATTTTTTGTCGCGTATTACTATTGTGCTTTTCGATGATATTCAGGACTGGCGTTAACAAAATTCTGCATACTAAAATATGTTGTGCTATTCTTTACCAAATACTTTAGAAAATCATTGAGATGAACGAGTAACGTTTGAACTGATTTCTCGTCAAGTGCCGTAAATGCAAGCATCGAACCGAGCTTAACAAAAAGCCGTAACAAATGAAATGCTCCGTATAATTTCGACATTGGCGTGTCCGGATGCAATTGTAGAATTTCTGCATATTGCTGTCGTTCGAATTTATAGAGCAATTGCGAACCGAGCATTACATTGAAATATTCGATAAGACCGTTTGCGACGTCATTGATGGCTACCTCTTTTGTCGGATTCGAGGTTTTCGATGATTTCTTGAAGGCAATGTAACTATCTACGATATCTTGGACTGTTGTTTTCGACGGTAGTTCGATAAGTTTGTGCTGTCGCGTTATCGCATCCCAATCGTCTACTAGACATGGCTTCAGTTCGTCCGGTATTTTTATTTTGATTTCAACTTTTGAGAGGAATTGATCTTCCGTTTCGACTGATGAAGTTTCCGTTCGGCCGCGTTTTTTCCTGTAAGTAATAAATTATATTGGTATTCAGAACCCCTATAGTATTTTTGTTTTCATTCATCGTATTGTTCAGAAGGTAACTTCATGAGATCACATCCATCTTAGCATAGAAAAAATGAACATCCGAACGAGAAAGTACCATTCACTGGACATGACTCCGGGCAATATGCTAAAGCTTTTTAAAAAAATCTGCCAATAGTCTGGGCGAAACTTTATTATTTTTAGGGTCAAAGTTCGGGAGCGGTAAAAGTCGGAGTGTATCATGAGTTGCTTCGAGATTTTTAGATTTCTTATGGAAAATTAATTTTGTTCTTAATATAAAAATATTTAAAATAGAGATTTTTAGACGATTAAACATTGAAAAAGTCCGTGTAGACTATTCGAATTTCAGTATATTATGTACACTAAAAGCCCATAGAAGCAAAAACGTATTTGTTGCCTTATCAGAATTAAGAGATATGACGAATTGTTAAAACGTATACAAACCCATTACTTCCACTTGGGGTTTGAATTTCGAAAAAATTGTGAAACAGGTTTTTAGACGATTTCATAAGAAGCAACCTGAAATCTCATGAGACAAGACGGATTTTGAAAAAATTCTGAAAACGTAAGCAAACCCTTCACATCTCCTTGGTTCTGGAAATTCGAAAAATCGTGAATTGGTTGGCCGTAATAATCAATTTTACATCTCATCAGAACTAAGGAATGGCAAAAATTGTGAAAACATATACAAACCCTTGGGGGTTGAATATCGAAAAATTGAGAAATGGGTTTGTAGGCGATTAAATAAAAAGTCTGTGGAAATAAAAAGCGATCTAATATCTCATCGAACCTAAGAAATATGTCGAAACTTTGAAAAGCATACAACCTCCTTACACCTTTTTGGATTGAATATCTAAAATACTGAAATTGACTTTTTGGCTTTTTTACATAGGAAACCTTAGGAAGTAAAAATGAATTCGATATATCACCAGATATGCAACCTCCTTACACCCACTTGGGGGTTGAATGTTCAAAAATCCTGAAAGGAGTTAATAAATAAATATGAAGACAGCACGACAAAGTAGGAACCAATTCAATTTCTTATCACTTCTAAAAGAAATGACGGAACTCGTCAAAACGTGTTCAACCCGTTTATACCCTCCTAGGTGGAAAAAGGAAAAAACTTAAAAACAAGTTTTAGGCGATTATTACACAAGCCCATGAATATGAAAAGATATTCAATATCTGATAAGACGTGGATATAGTAGAATTCGTGAAAAAGTTTACAACCCCCTTTGCACCCCTTTAGGGGTCGAATTTTAAAAAATCCTGAAAACACTATCTAGGTATTTATATGAAGAATCCATAGAATAAAAATGAATTCAATATTTGGGAAGACCTAATAGATATGACGAAAACCGTGAAAATATATGCATTCCATTTTCACTGATAATTTTTTTTGCCCCCCCTCCGAACGCCAATGTATATTTGAAATTTTTTTTTATCTAAATTAGTTTTCTAGTTGATTTACATAAACGTACCGAGTTTCAGCTTTGTAGCATAAGCCGTTCTATAGATAGGAAAAACACCCCCCACCCCCGTACCATACTACCCCTATAAAAAATTATATTTTTCCAAGATGCTACTAATATAGCTCTATCTAAATACCAAGTTTCAGTTTTATATCATTATAGGTTGTCGAGATATTAAAATCGGAACTTTTTCCTTTTCACACTCCCCCACCCTCACCCTTTACACCCACACTTCCAAAATTTTGTTTTCTACTAGGGGTCTATTAGGCCAACTTCTGGTAAAAATTTGAAGCATCTATCTTACACCGTTCTTGAGATATGAGACGTGATTTTTTAGAAAAATTCTTATCCCCTCCACTTTCATGCTCCACCGCCCCCTTCAAAAATTTTGCTTTCAGCAAACTTCATTTATCAACCTTTATACAGAAACCAAATTTTATTTATCTAGTGCAATTGGTTAGTAAGATATCGCAATCTAAAGTTTTTCACCCCCCACCCCCGTACGCCACTGCCCCCACTCAAATTTTTGTTTCCGATCTATTCTCCTAGTATACCTACAGATATTCATAAAGTTTCAATTTTGTGACATTAACCGTTTAGGAGATATGGATTTTAGAAAGTGTCGATCTCACCTTTTTTGCGTTTCGGACGCATTATTTTTCCCCCCACTCCCAAACCCCTTCACCTATATCGGCAATTTTTTTGCAAATGGGTCCACTACTGAAGCTCTATATAAATTCCAAATTTCAGCCTCCTAGCATAAGCGTTTGCTGAGATCTAGAAACCAAAATTTTCCGTCTAAAACACTTCCCCCTCCTCCCCCCTTACACCCCCACCCCTCCAAATTTGGCCACTTCAAGGGGCCTACCCAGTCTATTCATAAAAAAAATTTTAATTTAATAGCTCAAAGGGTTTGGGAGCTACGAGCCTTCAAACGATTTTGCGTACAGCGGTCGACGTACGGCGTACGGTGTACGGCGTACGGCGGACAGACGGACAGAAATTTGTTATTGCTTTTTTCGTGTCTACTCGTCATGAAACGTGAAAAAAAAAATTTTGAGGGTAGCAAATTTTTTTTTTTTAAAAATCGAAAACAATACTGTATTATTAAAATAATAAAGTAATATTATTAAAATAATAAAGTAAAACGTCTGACTACCTGAAATTAAGTAGATATCAAACCCAAACCTTAATGGGTGCTCTGACTGGACACAATGTCACAATAGGCCTAATTTAGGCTTCTGGAAAGCAAATCAACCCTTGCCCGAAATCTTATCTCTTCTAAAAGGCCATTTTTGAGCAACACCAAAAGTAGTGTCAGTTTCATGACTAAAAAAAATATTTATTGGCATGTGTTATAAAGTGTACTATCATCTGTGAAACTATGGATAGGATTGGCAGAAGACAGAAGATTGTTGATAAAAATTAAGAAGAACGCTTATGTTAAAACTGATCTTTGAGGGAAGCCGGAGTTGATAAGGAATGAAGATGATGAAACGCCCTCTAATACAACTTGTAAAGTATGTTCCGAAAACCGAAAGAATGGATTAATGCATAATACATTGAGTTCAGATATTAAGGCTTTGTGCCAAACTCTGTCAAATGCTTGCGTTATGTCAAGTACAAGAACTTGACCCTCTCCAAACTTATAGATGCGTTCCAACGTTCTGTCAAGTAGACCAACAGATCTTCGTGGCCGAAACTCGAATTGACGGTCGTCTAAGAGACGATTGTATTCCAAGTATGACTTTACGATTGAAAGTAGTTTCCACCACTTTTGACAGAATCCCGCAAATTATCATCGTTTTACTCTATTTTAGGTATAGGCTCAACATTCGTTAATTTTCACTCACGACGATACATTCCAGAAAAATAGGAACGATAAAAAAAATTACAATGGTATGTTTAGCCAAAGAAGAGTACCCCTTTTATGTTTGAAATTTTGGGAAATTTTGAACCAGCGGATTAGAAGGATTTTTGAAATAACACGCGTACAAAACTTGCTGCCGAGTTTTATATCTCTCAGTTGGGAGAGACTGATTACTATTATATATGGAAGGGTGGAGATTTTTGCAAAAATCGAGGCTAAATATTTGCTTTTCCGATGGGATGCGGTTACCATCAAAAGGAGGAGGGGTAAGTACGACGAAATTACAGTTCTTGTGAACTCCTTTCATAAAAAAGTGCACAGGCAGAGCAAACTTCGCATATACAAGACCAGAATGAGACCTGTGCTACTAATACATACAAGCGTGTAAAAAATCAAAAACATCATTTGAACGACGATTTCCTCGAATAATTTTGGGACCAGTAAGAGAAGGCACTGAATGGCGTATCCGGTACAACAATGAGTTGTATAACCTCTATGACGAACCAGCCGCATCGACCCTTATAAGCTTATAAGCTACAATGGGCAGGGTATGTGGAGCGAATGGACGATTGAAGAATTCCCCAACGCACATTGAAAGGTTGAGCTCAGGGCAAACGACCGGTGGGAAAACCGCGGAAAGGATACCAGGACTCCTTAGATACACAAATAGGAGGACGAGGACCTTGAACCAAGATGACTTCAGACAATGTATCCTGCAGGTCCTGGCCTGATTTGGGCTAGCGCGCCATTAATGATGATGAACCCCTTTCACGAAAGAACAAAAAGATTTCGATCCTTTGGGGTACTCCAAGATCTTTCGTCTCAACTTTTGGTCAAGTTATGATTTTGCACGATTAGTCAGGATTTTTGCAGATGTTTCTAGCCTTAATGGGCGATGAATGGAGTGTACCATATGTTCTAAATGCAATATTTTCAGCCTTGGACCTTTCGGAATTTACTTTTCCGAAGAAGAGCTTAAATCTTAACAGTCGACTCACAATATTCGGAAACCCCAAGTAAATAGCAGCAAAATTCATTTTTTTATAAAACTACTTCAACTCTGGGTTTGTTTTAATTTTACTCCTCATTTTTTGCCATTTGATTGAAAATATTTTGGATATCTCGTATCTATCGAATGAAGTTGGCAACAGTTTAAAAGCGAGTCCGAAAACTTTACGAATTCCGATATCGAAATTTGTACCATAACAGGCCTCTCAATGGCATTGAGACAATCGTCGGTTAGCCATGAGTCCCTAAATGGTTTCAATATCGTGAAGCTATGAGCAGTAAAATGTCGAGTTCCCCTTAGAAATTTTTACAGGTTCCATAGCAGTCTTTGGATATAAAGCACTAGTTTCAATAAATTGCGCTGAAAAAGTTGGCCTCTTCAAATGACTCTTTTATAGGGACAAACAATTCTATTTTTATTTCGTGTATAGAAGCCCGGCATTATCTACAGACAACACAACTCTCGAGTTGGACAGATTATCCGATTCCATCCAGCAAATTTATGTCACTAACCCTGATATTGAAATTGTAATCGCGGGCGATTTCAATGTTCATAATACTGCCTGTCTTAAGCACTCCAGCCATACGGACCAACCCGGACGAATTACTGAAATCTTCGCTTCTATCAACGGCTTAACTCAGTTGGTCAGTGAACCCACCCATTTTCCGGATATTGCAGGTCAGAATTCTAATCTCCTTGACCTTTTTTGTCAAAAACCAGCCTGAGAAATACATAGTATCTGTTATTGCGCCATCGCCAATTGGCAACACGAATCATTTTCTGATTCGTGCACAATTTCCGTTCTCGGCACTATCACCAACGGTAACCAAAGCTCCAAGGCGAATCGTTTGGCATTATAATAGAGCCAATTGGGGAGATCTAAACGAATTCTATAGGGCATTTAATTGGAACCTGTGCTATACATCTAATGATTGCGATGAGGCCTGTAAACTCATTACCGAGACAATTTTAAAGTGATTGCGGCTCTTCATTCCCTTCAGCTACACAAGAGTCAAACCATCTAAGGACTCATGGTTTACCAAAGACTGTCTCGATGCCATTCAGGCTAAAAATATTGCTTTTGGTGCATTTAAAGCACATTCCTCACAATTTAATAGGGAGCAATTCATTAAGGCAAGAAACACCTCAAGTCTACTATTAATCATGCAAAACTACAACATGATCTAAAGATAAGACGAAAGATCCTGGAGTACCCCAAAGGATCGAAATCCTTTTGGTCATTTGCGAAAGCGGTTAGCAATAATTTTATTTTGTCATCCACACCTCCTCTATCTGATGGTAACCGCACAGTCGTTGATTCCATAGAAAAAGCAAATCTTTTGGCTTCGATATTTGCGAGAAACTCTACTCTTCCACCTAGTGCACAGTCCCCCCCCCCCTCTCCCAACTGTGTTATCTAGCAATATAGAACTTTCTCCCATCAAATTTCGCACACGTGTCATTTCGAAAATCCTTCAAGCTCTCAATATTAATAAATCCGCTGGTCCAGATGGCATTCCCCCCATTACCCTTAAAAAATGCTACTCTTTGGCTGAACCTCTTCGCAATCTTTTCTATCGTTCATATTCTTCTGGTAAGTTTCCTTATCTATGGAAACAAGCTAATGTTCAGACGATACCTAAGAAGGGTAGCAAAACGAACCCCGCAAATTACCGCCCCATCGCCATTACTTCTATTTTGTCTAAAGTCATGGAAACTGCTGTCAACCGTAAGATCGTGCAATACCTGGAAAGCAGTCGTCTCCTTGATGACTGTCAATATGGGTTTCGGCCACGGAGATCCACCGGCGATTTGTTGGTATATCTGACTGAATGCTGGAACGCTTGTATCCATAACTTCGGTGAGGGTCAAGTACTTGCACTTGACATAGCGAAAGCATTTGACAAAGTTTGGCACAAAGCCCTTCTATCCAAACTCAATGCATTTGGCATTAATCCTATTTGTATTCGATGGATTTAGAGCTTTTTTTCGGAACGAACTATACAGGTTGTATTAGATGGCGTTTCATCATCCCCTTTCCCTATCAACTCCGGCGTCCCTCAAGGCTCAGTTTTATCACCTACCTTATTCCTAATTTTTATGAAAGACCTTTTGTCGTCCACTCTCAATCCTATCCATAGCTTTGCAGATGATAGTACACTTGCAGCTTCAACTCGATTACAGAGGCACGCCAGTCTTCGGTACCCCCACAACGTAATGAGCTAATTGGTTCTTTAAACTCTGGTCGCATCTCAATCCTGGAATGGGGCAGGGTCCTCAATGCCTCAAAAACACAAGCCTGTCATCTTTTCCTAAAATACGACACGTCGGTACCTGATCTTATTTTTGTTGGTGTCGCATTGAACACTTCGGAGCATTTCCATCTTCTAGGAATGAACATCAGTAAAAAACATGATTGGAGTCAACACATTTATGATGTAGCTCTTGACGCCTCCAAGCGCAAGATGCAAGAAATTTTTCACACCACCAGACCTCGCAAAAATCTACAAGGCCCCGACTTACAATTCACATATCTGGGCAGGAGCACCCAAAACGTATCTCGCTTTGCTTGACCGTATTCAGAGATTTGCGTTCCGACTTATTGGAGACAATGCCATTGCGGCAACTATTGACTCCCTCGAACATCGTCGAAATGTCGGAGTACTCAGCATTTACTACAGATATTTCCACGGTCGTTGTAGTAATGAAATCAGTCATTTTATACCTCCTTTAGTCCAGTTCCCACGTAATACTCGTTCAGCTTTACGCGCCCATGAATATACGGTTGAGCCACAAAAATTTCGTACAGTGAAATTTAGAGAGTCGAGCAAACATACATGACAGCTTTTTTTGCCTGAAGCAGTAGTCTACTGCCGGCAGTTACTGCTGACCGCGACAGTCGGCAGTACCATCCAGATTGTACCTTAAACCGGGAATTGTGCACACATCTGAAACTGACTTCACTATAATGCGATAACAGACACGGTATATTTTTCAGGTTGGTTGATGAGAAAAAGATTAAGGAGATTAGAATTCTGACCTGCAATATCCGATAGGTGGGAGGGCTCACTTACCAATTGATCTCAGTAGTCCGCCTTGGCTGATTTCATCATAAATTGCTTTGTTGGATGGAATCGGACAACTTCTTCTTCTGAAGATAATACACGAAACAGAAATACTAAAAGACGTGCTTTGGAATGGATATTTTTAGCCAGCAGAAATTAAATGCTGGATTGGAGCAGATTCCCAATGATGAAACTAAATAATAAGCAACTTCATCGCGGATATAAAGCGATACTCCGTTTGAGGAAAGAAAGTTGGCATCAGATGGTAATCAGGTACATAAAGTCGTTCGCTACCTAAGAGGACTTTACTTCGCCTACAACTACAATGTCCGGACTTTAAGTTTGGATGTGAATAAACTATGAATGATTGCCACGTGATCTATGAAACAATTAAAAATTTATAATTGCAGTCCGTTGAACAATTCCCTAATCTAGGCACGTAACCAACCCAAGCCGTTTTCTTCGGAAGAACCTGATTTCTCGACTGAAGAAGAATGGAATCGGTTGCCTACAGAGATACAAACAGAATAAAGCGTGTATGTGCACTTCGCACAATCCAACTGAACGCAACACGCTTCAGTACAACATCCCTCACTCAAAATATTCAACTTTTCATTTCTCTTACCTGGGCCCATCATCTTTCGGCTCTGGTGGTAGTCCCGGCGTGCCGGGTTTACTCACACGGCCTCGTCCCGATGTTGACGGCACTACAGGTGTACTAGTTTCCTTCAAGATTTCTTTCGATGGAGTCGAAGCGCGCGAATCTCCGTCCTTAACGATAACCACACTGCCATCGGCCTTCTTATTTTTTGGTGTAGCTGCAATAAAACAAATTCATTTGAGCACTTAATTGTTAATCGCGCAATGGCTTCGTCTCACATTTCTTGTTCCGTACAGCGAGCGATGCGTGCTGTTTGGAAACTTCCTTCTGGCGCTGAACGTTCACCTCGTTGTACTTAAGAACGCGATTCTCCGGCACCCATTCGTCCCAGCTGTACAAATAATACGACACTGTAAAACGATTCGGTCTGGTCTTACTTACCCGATCACTGACTTCTTATTCCACCCCGCGTAGTGTATGAAATATTTAATTTGTTTATCTTTCGTTACCATGCTCCGAAGGGCCTTTGCCTCGTAGATGAGCGGCCCATGAAAGCATAGCACTTTTTCGCCTGTACGGAAATTTTTGTTAATAATTTTTTACGAAATTTTTTGAGTTTATGCAGTACTGTACCTTCAGCGAATTTTAATTTAGGGGTCATATCACGTTCGGAACTTATTTTGGCGGCTTTTTTATTCAAACTTTCTTGTAAACACAAAAAACTGACATTTGTGTCACTGTCACACACAAATGGCATTCGAAACGGTTGATGCTGGCGAAACGGTTTCGAAACTTTTAGAACGTGGTGCTGCCATATGAAAATCTTTCACTGGCTGGAGAAGCACTGTAAAGTCGTTCTACTCTGAATTTGAAAACTTGAAAACGTTTAACGGATAAATTTTCGGCCGTTTTTTCGTCCCGTCATCAACTTCAAATTAAAGACTCTATTGCAATTAGTTGGTCATTGTACAGTTTATTTATATTGATTTGTTGAAAGTTTTGTAATTACTTTCCACGGAAGGTAAGCCGACTCCAGACCAGTTGAGTCAGTTTGAAAAAAAACGTTGGAACCAGCGCTGTCGTTTGTACTGCAATAGTAGTATTTGTACTACCATTGAATTTCACGTACTACTGTACTACTCCTTTCAATTTTGTACTACTCTTCTTTCGAATATTAAATTCTAGAAAACATTAGAAGAAGGCTTTACAATTTACGTAAAAATGCATGAAAATCTGGCGTTGCGAATGATTACGATGTTTTTGCTGTGTTTTGAGAAAGCGAGACCCTATTTTTTTTAAATTTTAAATTCAAATCATTATAGGGTCATTCGATCAAGGATCGGCTACAGATGTTACCTTACTTTTCTTTTCTAATTCCGTTGAAACGTCGTGTAGGTACCTGATGAATTAGTAAACAAAACGAAGATGAAAGTGAGCTCTTTTGGAAGTTTCTTCCAGATAAAACAACACCTAGCACAAAAAATAACTATTTACCATTTTTAGCCTGTATCGGAATCAATAAAATGAAGCCATTTTTATTTGGCCGGCTTAAAACTTTCGCACCCGGTTTTTTAGTGGTTGAAAACATTTTTATTATAATATCATGTTATTTGGTTCACCAATAGACTATGATCCAAATTTTATCTTCCTGGTATAATTGGTTCGGAAAATATTGTAATTCAAAGTTTTTCACCACCCACCCCACGTCGCGTATAAAAAATTGTAACCCTTGTCGAATTCTCCCAGTATTCTTTGAAACTATTCAAAGTTTCTACTTTTTGACATCAACCGTTCAGGAGATATAGATTTTAGAATGTTCTAATTACAGCTTTCGAGAGTTTCGTACGCATTGTCCCACCCCCCTCTTACACTCCTCAACGCATATCGACAATTTTTTGGCAAATGGGTTCACTATCATAGTTCTATATAAGTTCCATGTTTGAGCTTCGTAGCATAAGCGTTTCCTGAGATTTACACGGAAAAAAGTTATAGCTGGATTTCCCATTTTTTTAATAGACGTATACTCCCGTTGGCATTGCTTAATTTGGTTTTATGACAATTTATAGGAAATTAAACCATTTTCAAAGTTGGAAACAACCCTATTAAATTTTGCCAAATTACCGGGAGTCTCATTGGAATATAGTTGAATTTTGTTAGAAATTTAACCATGATAATTTACGAATTTTCACATGATTATAGGGCAATAATCTTTTCTTACTTAGGTAGATATCCAATGCTGAACAGCAAAATATTGGAATATTTTTGATAGTTTTCTCCAATGGTATAGTACATTTTCCTATGATACGTGGATCTACATACTATATTAAATTGCATTTTACACAATATTTAAATTAAAATTTCCACAATAATCTTTTCTAATTTACAATATAAATTCAATATCACTTGCAAAAAGATGCAAAATATCTTATGAAGATTCATACGTGAAATAGGAAAAATGCCTATAGAATTGGCGAATATCCTTTGTACTATCGGGTATCATTCCACCTTGATTTCTATTGTATCACAACGATTAAAATAAAACAAGTATATAAAATGTCGTATATTCACTCAATTCAATTCAATTTACATTTTCAAAGCAATAGATATCTATCTTAAATTTTATACAATATAAATATTTCACTTAAATTTTTGCAAAGAAAAGGTTTTAATACTACTCTTATCTAATTCCACACCATCATATTGCTCAGATTTTTTAATTACGTAATAAAAAATATGATAATCAAAATATAAAGTTTACTTAATTAAAAATATCCTTAAATGCATGTACGTCTCCTTTCGTGACTTGTGAACACGTACCTATGTGTTTCTTTTTTTGTAATACAATACCCAAAAGACAATTCGCCAAAAATCTAATCTTTATAACTATTGTGAATTGAATTCTTGCCTGCATTGATTGTCGCTTATACTTTACTCCACAATCCACATGCACATCCCCTTCCCCTAGGAAGGTGGCTATCATTGGAATATGTTGTTGCACGGATATTAGAGCAGTAGTTATTACGATATCAACGAGAAAGTAACGCTGATTTAACATATACAATATGCGCAGAAATGACGGAAATAAATAGAGCATACTTTATGTTTTTTTAAATTTAACAAATAAAATAAATATCGAATTTCAAGCGGAGGCACCGAGGATACATATATTGTTTCGAACAATAAAAAACTTATTTTAAAACAATTTTTCATTTTACGAAGATTTCAACAGTGAGGAAATATATTTACCTATTGAAGATGTTTATATTGGTACAAAAGCAGGTATTTTAATAAATAAAATATTGATACCAGAAGCAGACATAACTAATATTTATTTATTTATTTATTTACGGGTGCAAGACCCTCAAAGAAAAATACAGCTTATATATATAAATGTAAAGGAGAATGAAATGAAGAATGTGTAAAAAAAGAAGAAGAAGAAAAAAAAGAAAAAAAAATAAGACTAAAATTAAATGGAAGTAATTTAAAACTAAAACTAAATAAGAAAGGAAAACAATTCATAATTCTATAGCCTTTAGGCATTCAATATTTGTACAAAATATGTCCAACATTGCTGAATGCATGTTAGCAGTTCTCATTAAGCGAGTGGCCGGACTATTGTTAGCATAACTAGTTTCATGATGAGCGATATAAAAAATATCGGTTGAGCGAGATGCATGGTTTGGAACCCGGAAATTTAAAGATTCGAGAAATTCCGGGCAATCCAACCTATCATTAACAATTTTGAATAAGGCTATTAGCTCATATCGCTCACGCCGTTTAAACAGTGGCTCCAGATTCAAAGTAGTGAGCAAATAGTCATAATCTATTGCTTCAACAGGTATGCGAAGTTTAGGGAATATATATTATTGAAGTCTTGACTATTGCGTATAGCAAAACCCAGCATTCTCCGAGCTGAACTACATATTCTGTTATAGTGAGGTACGAATGTCAATTTAGAGTCAAGTAATAGACCCAAGTCTTTAACAACATCAACCTCTGGTAACAGACAAGTATTAAGATAATAATTAATATTGACGCGCTCACGACGTCTGCTGAAGGCAATGTAATTACACTTGGAGATGTTCAGTGGAAGACGATTTGTGATGCACCAATCATACAAGCAATTAAGATTATTTTGAATAATTCTACAATCGTGTACGGTGTTTATAATTTTATAAATCTTTAGATCATCTGCGAATAACAAAAAATTTACGTTGACGAATATATTAGATACATCATTAATAAAAACAAGAAAGAGCAGAGGCCCTAAATGCGATCCTTGTGGTACTCCTGATGTTACGAGAAAAGGTTCCGATTGAGAAGATTTTATATTTACAATACTAGTGCGATCATGGAGGTAATCACGTATCCAATTCAGAAGATCGCCAGAGATGCCTAATGCGTGAAACTTCGAAACGAGTAGGCAGTGATTAACTTTGTCGAAGGCTTTAGAGAAGTCGGTGTAGATTGCGTGGACCTGGGAATTAGTTCCCATTGCATGTATAATAGTCTCAACATAGGGCAAGAGATTAGTCATTGTAGACTTCCGTTTCTGGAAACCATGTTGGTGAGGGGTGATGTAGTTTCTCAGCAATGGTGTTAATTTGTTCGTGACGATTGCATCAAAAATTTTAGAAAGGGCCGATTGGATTGAAATGGGCCTGTAATTGTGAACATTGCATTTATCATTAGATTTATGAATTGGTATAATAAATGAAGTCTTCCACAATTCAGGAAAAAGACCCGAACGTAAAGATAAATTTAAGAGAATAGTAATGGGTAACGCCAAAAACTGACGACAGTTAAACAGAAACAATGGTGGGACACCATCGGGTCCCATACCTTTAGATGTATCAAGAGTATCAAGCATCGAAGTGACATCTGAGATGACAATATTTAACGACGACAAACTTAGGTTATAGCTGCCCAGTGAGGATAAATTCGGCGCGGCAGATGGAAGAGTGCTATTATCAGAGTACACACTGGAGAAATACTTAGCAAAGAGGTTTGCAATGCTAGAAGGATCAGATGCAGTAATATCATTCGCATACATACAGGATGGAAGAACATAATCTGACCTAAGTGAATTAACGTAGTTCCAGAATGCCTTAATGTTATTGGAAGAGATATTAGCTTCAATGTTGCTAGTGTATTCAATATAACAGGATGCCTTTTTAGCTTTACAGAGACTGCGTAAGCGTGAGAATTCCAGGTAGTCAGTTTGGGAAAGTGATACCTTATATTTAGCATGTGCTATTTTTTTGTCCTTGATAAGTTGACGCAATTGAGCGTCGTACCAACGAGGATATAACGAACTAGAAATGATTTGAGAAGGGACTAAATCATCGATAATATTATAAAGAACGCCATAAAATCTAGAAACGGCTTCATTAATATCTACCATATCGAGTAAGAGCGGCCAGTCGATTAATGAGAGCTGTTCACAGATAAAATTATAGTTAGCAATTTTAAAATTATAGGAAGCAAAGTGATGAATGTGAGCAATATTAGGGATTGAATTTAATTTTATGTTTATGTTGAGGGCTGGATGGTACATTTTATCAAGCGGCAGCAATTCGTCGTGCGATGAAACCACTTCAGGCTGCGGTGAAAGATTGGAAAATACCAGATCCAGTAGCTTCCCTTTGGCGTTGAGAATACGGTTGCTTTGGGTAAAATTAAGATCGCAGAAATGATCAATGAGAGCACTGGCCGTGCTATTAACACTGGATTCATACCAGTTGAGGGAGGCCCAATCAACTTCTGGCTGGTTGTAGTCTCCAATGATCAGGGTATCCGCAAATGGAAAGCTGTTAATTATGCCTTCGATAAACTGGCAATGGCTGGTGTAAGACTATTAAGAACACACAATACACACAATACACACAATAAGGTGTAAGAATATTAAAGATGCCTGTCGAGATTATTACATTGAAGTTTGCAAGCAAGTTCTATTTCGGATTGATTTTGATAATGAAGTTCTAGTTGCATTGCAGGGCATTGATCCAAAAAACTTATCATCTTGCTTAGTTCCTTTGATGTCATTATTCCCCAATTTAGTAGATCAAGCTAACGTAGAAATATTTAATAAGGAATGGCTATCATTTCTTTGTGGTATCTACAGATTTGCATTTTGAAGATTTCTATCAAAATATTTTTAATCAGAAAACAGATTAAACCAAACCATATGTCCCATTACGAGTATAAGACATTTTATCGAAACTATAATCGCTTTTCCCCATAGAAGTGCAACTGCCGAAAGAAAGTTTTCTGAATTTAATTTAATTAAGGACAAGAAAAGAAATTCACATCAGACAGGTACAGTGAATGCTGTCTTAATTGCCAAAGAACTTGCTAATAACAACTTTTCCGAAAAGTGGGAATCGTCGAAAGATTTTTAAGTACAAGAGATAATAAGCATCACGGCTGTCTCATTACAAAACCTAGTAAATGCTTCTTAAACAATTTAAAAGTCTGAAAACTTATATTTACTCAACCTTCAAAAATAAATATTATATTAATAATCCGATACAGATTATTCAGATAAACTGGGAAAACTCCAAAAATATCTAGATCTACCAACATTTATTTCTGAGGACTAACAAAGTTTTTGGGTACTCCTATAACATTTTACTTTATTATTTCAATAATACAGTATTTTAAAAAGGTTTAAATGTAAGGTTTAGCCGATCAAGTCAAGACAAAGTCTCATCATATTCAAAATATGTAATGATTCAAAGATTTCATATCTTTATTTAGGTTTTAAAAAAAGATTTTTTTTTGTTTCGAACTTAATTTAGAATATATTTGAATTCTTGTACATCGTTATATTTATATTTATTTATGCAGTTGGGACAAAAAGTAATATATTTTTATTGAATATTTGATAATTTAAAGAATTTTTAGCTTAGTTTTTTAGCTTTTTAACTTTCTTAAGGTGCTCTGACATGAGCAATTTTTCAAGCAATTGATTGCCCGACAACTATTGCCAAAACTAGTGGAGCGATTAATGGAGCAATACAGGACAATATCATGCTAATTGCGGCAATATTTCGGCAATGTTTTCACAGATTGCTGGTATTGCTCGCACTATAGTTGCTGTATTTCCACTAACTTGGAAAATTCCGAGCAATTGTTTTCGTTCGGTGATTTAATTGTCAAGTTTTGTTTCGAGTTTTGCATTTATTTGTCAAGTTACGTGTTATAATGGCTTGGAATTCAAATATTTCCAAGTTTTATTTTAAGTTTTACATTTCATTGTCAAGTTTACTTGCGTGTTGTTCATAGACTGAATTGCTCGTGTAAGCCCTTATTGCCGAATTGCTAGATATTAGCCAATATCGCTCATCACAATTTAAAAACGATTAGATGAGAAGCTACAAGTTGCTTATAAGGTTGGAATGGAACACGCACTTCTCTTTGCCGCCCTGGCTCGCCAGGTACACGATGCGGGGTGTGAGTGTCTTCCCAACCCCTCATTTGATAATCCTGTAGAGTTAGCTTAATTTTATTATAGAATTTTAGAATTTTTAATTTTTGTTATTTAATATTTTTCTTCTCTCTTTGTTAATTTTTTGTACATATACAGGGTGTTTGGCACTCCGTGTGCCACCTTGTAAGGGGTTATTCCTTGATATATTTGGAGAAAAAAATTGTTCTACAGGGTGGGTCAATTTTCAATATTAGTGGAGATACAGGGTGGTTAAGAAAAGTGTTTATGACCGGTACCCTCACTCACTTAAAACGTTATATCTTGAAAACGAATAATCACAAGGCAAAGTGTTATAGCTCGTTTTTTAGGCAATCTCCAATTTCTCCAAATATATCAAGGAATAACCCCTTAGAAGGTGGCACACGGAGTGCCAAACACCCTGTATATTAGGTTAATTAAGTCTTTGTTAACGTCAAATACCAAATGAGCAATTGGTGATCTCACTAACACTAGTTTAAACATCTTTCATGTTTTGGCTACGGCCGGAATTGTCATATTGTCAGTGCTGCTTGACATTTGGATCGCTGTCAAGCTTTTTCTTGTAACTCCTATTGTATCAATTATTCTTATAGTCTCAATAAACTTTCTGAATCTGAATCTGAATCAATAATTAAAATAGGGTTTTTTATAAAAAAAATTTAGAAGTTAAAATTTCAACAATAAAGGGGAATTATTTCGAAAACCTGAACTACTTTTAAATTTGAACGATGCCATCGTGATCAGCAAGCCAAAATCCATATAAAAACATACCCTACATCATAGACCCCACAAAAAGTCGAAAATTTGTTGCCTAGTGAATCAATCAATTGGACCCGAGTGTTCGCAGTACTTCGTAGCTTCCTAATTCAGCAGCTTTAATTAATTAATCGCATTATTAAAAAGTTAATCTTCAGAACAATTTTCACAGCTTACGCCCCATGGAGCAAAGCTCAAAGCTCTCAATAAGCGAAAGATCTCAGTGGAAAAGTCCTTGAAAAGCTTTGATGCTTTTTATCAAATTTACCCACACACCACCCATCCGAATCCGAACGTCATTTTTTTTGTTATAAAACTACTAAATCTTTTCATTGTTGTCTTGTTTGTCAAAAAGAACGCCCAAAAACATCAACGCACAACTAAAAATTCAAAAAAAAATAAATTCAAATTTTAGTACAGAAGCGCTCGGTGCATAGTCAATTATCGTACCAAAAACTCACCAACGCCACCTAGTTACCTCGTCGGTAAATCAAAATCGCACCAATACCAAAACTGTTTAGAACAAATTAAATACAACGACCAATTGACGAGCGTCCGCCGAACTATTCGACGAGTCGCCATTTTGGGTTGAAAGAGAAGGAACCTGCGAAGAATCGAGGAAACGACTTGCAATAGAAAAGCGCCGCCGAAGGTTCGCAGATGAAATTTGTTTCGTTTCGAATTTTAACCGAGCCCGAGACCCAAAAAACTTTTTAACGCGAATTTCCAACATAAAAAAATCCTGAGTGTGTACGACGCGCGATCGTTAACATCGTTTTCACGCCGTTTTTGTAACGAGTGTTTTTAAAAAGTGTGTCGCGACCGCGAATAACGTCGTGATTTTTCTTTTATTGCGGGTCGCGAGAAGGACGAATTTAGGTGTTCTGCTTGCAGAGTGGAGCGCCTGTGTTTTTTTTTTCATAGCTATATGGTGAGTGAGTTTCCTTTCCCCCTAAAGATTTTCGTCGAGAAATTTTGTGCGCTTGTTGTGTGACGGCGGCGTGGATGTACGTGTGAGAAAGTGACGCGGTTTTGTCTTGTTATTTTGATTGCCGAAACGGTTTTTGTTGACGATTAATTCGTAGATTGTGTGGCGGCTGGCGGTAATTGGGATCGATATTTGAGACCCCAACGTGTGATGAATTCGCAAAATTTTTCTATGGTTTGAGAACGGAGTTTGGCGGGGACAAATTTATGGCAGCTGTCAAAATGCCGAGCGAAAGTGCGCCTATTTTTGAACAAATTGTCGGGTCGATTTGTTGCTTCCAGGGTTTCTGAGGTCAATTTAATAAGTTACAAGATAACTGACTGTTATTAAAAGGATAAATAGTTGCTCCGAAGAAAAGGTCCGATTTTAGGTTAACATTTGTCCTGTGGGGTAGTCCTGCTTTGTGCATACAGACAACTCGTGACTTAGGGTTGTCGCGACTGAATTAATCGTTTTTCAACGTGTTGTTTATGAAGCAGTTGTGAGTTGAACAAAAAACATTTTTTCTTTAGAGTACATGAATCCATGCCACCCACGCCTACTCCGTTTTGTCTGGAGTGTGATTGCTGTGAATCGGCGACCGAATGTGTATAGAATCGTCTGATTCTAAGGATTGAATCTTCTTAGCTTCCTTTTAAAATCGCAATATCAAATGACAGAACACTTAAGACCTTTCCTTGCAGTAGACCGTTCCTTAATAACGTTCGTCTTACGACTGTTAAAAGCGCACTGGTATCGATGAAAGTGGAAACCTAGATTTGCAATTGGCTTGACCTAATGCTACACAACAGGATTATTGAATCCGAACTGTCAATGTCCAAAGGCACCCCCCCGGGAGGTGTGATCTCACTTTTACTTTGGCTACTTGTGGTCAATAAAATTCTTGTTGAACTTGAGAACCTCGGAGTCCAGGCATGCGCATACGCCGACGACGTTGTCATTCTTGTCTCAACGAAACACTTACCAACAATTGGTAATTTGATGGCACCCTCTTCTGGGTGCCAGGCCACTGTGGAATCCAGGGGATCGAGCTAGCTGATGAAACTCGCTCGAGCAGATTCCAGCCTATGCTCTCTAGTGGAAGAACAGCATGTTGCCGTTCCCACTGGGTCCATGAAACATGGTATCGACGCACTATGCCTACAGTACGCAGGCAATAGATGGTCAAACCTAACTACATACTCAATATCAAGAACTCCTTGGCCGGAATGTGACCACGGGAAAAACAAGTTTGTCCTGAGCCTGAGCAGGAAAAATTTTAGCACACTAATCGGAGTGCTCACAAAGCACTGCCTGATCGGAAAACAAGCTAAACGACTCGGTGTCGAGGCAAATGATCTTTGTGGTAGCTGCGGTGAGCCAGAAGTGGAAGAGTCAATCTTCCACGTCCTATAACTAACCTAACCTCGGCGCATATTTCCTCGAAGACCGGTGATATCGATAAGAGGAAGCTATGTAACATAGAAAATTTCATAAAATCCACAAAATTGTACTAGGTTCTATGAGTAACCACACTCAAACTGGGAGCACAGCGGACGAACACTAACGACTTAGTGAAGGAGGATGCCAACATCACCACCCCACATGCCATATTATACCATAAGACCTTTAGGCTGAAAAGGCCACAGCTTGTATTGTTCATGAATTCGAGGAACCACAACGGACTCAAAGTTTTGGTTATAGCAGACTAATTTGAAGAGTGCCAGAAGATCCCCGATAACAGATTCATAAGAACTGCAATTTTTATTGTTTTATAGTGAACCGTATTGAGGCGATCCCTTGGATATCGTTTTTCTATTTTATTCAGTTCCTGTGTGAGCACAAACTAACAATCTATCTTACTCCTTTACGATACCATTTCTGCCATCAGCTCTTCTCACTGCCTTCCGAAGCCAACCCACAGCACGTCCTATATTGCAACTTTCGTTCCTTACTGAATCACAATGCCAACCTTGTAAACTGTACAATAACTCGGATTTAACGTGATACTTACAAACTAAAGTTTGTCGAACGACAATAACACGTAATCTTCAAAAAGGTGGAAGAAAATCTTAACATCTTTATCGGAACCAGTCGGCATCCGGCAGTGCTGATCAAAATAATAGGTACGCAGGTTTGCAACAGAACTACTCCACAAATTTCGTCCTTACTATTACACTTTTTACTATGATATTTAGCAGTTTTAAAAACCAGTTGAATCAGTGCTTTTCTTGTAGCATTGAGCTACCAACGACTGGCCATTACAGAAAGACAGAAAGTCTTGGGTGAATCTCTCGAGTTACCGACACGCAAGAATGTGCTGGCCGAAACTTGATAAGAGGAACTCTAGCTTTATATTGCCTGTGAACAGGAATATATACAGACAATTTATAGAGGTCTCTACGGAGAATTGTCCTCTTGAGAGACATGGTTATAGCCATGGCTGATCTGTGTCGCTGTGGTGATGAAAATGCAAAACCGGCACGGGAACATCTAGTGTGTGAATGTGAAGGTCTGGCTCGATCCAGATATCGGTACTTGGGGAAATTCTTCTTGACCGATCTATTAGAACTTGCTATGATACCTTTATGGAGAATTACTCTCTCCGTGAAGAAGAGTAATATTTGGAATCAATAGTTGAAAAGTGCTGTTTATACGAGGGGACCACAGTGATCTCTCGTGATGAGCACAGTACTACAGTTAACCCTTCTCAACCTAACCTTGCTCGCGATTTCATCAGAGGCGGAGAAATTCCTCCAAGCATCGCGACCAGTGGTCCATTGTGTTATACCCTATAGATCTTTTTCCGGTTTCAACCTAGTGATCCTCGTCCAACTTTATTTCTCTCAAAAGTCTTTCTAGCTAGTCTGTTTTTGCAATGGTACTATAGTTCACAAAATCATCTCCAAGACATCTGTAGCGCTTCAGAAGTTTCTGCCGTCATTTAATAGAACCTGCACAGGTTTTCAGTTACGATTGCTATTCTTTTAAGATGCCATTCCGGTTAGTACCCGTTGTTTGTTTCTTTCCGACTGCAGAAGCTAACCTGATTCTTTCCGGGAGCCAATAGTGCTGCAACTATTACTTTATTATTTCAATAATACAGTATTGTGATCGATTTTTTAAAAAAAAAATTTGCTACCCTGAAAATTTTTTTACGTTTCATGACTAGTAGACACGAAAAAGCAAAAAGAAATTTCAGTCCGTTTGTCCGCCGTACGTCTACCGGTGTACGCAAAATTGTTCGTAGCACCCAAACCCTTTGAGCTATTTAGTTGAATTTTTTTTCGTGGTGTTGGGGAGGTGGGGGAAGCGTTTTAGACGGAAAATTTTGGTTTCTAGATCTCAGCAATCGCTTATGCTACGAAGCTGAAACTTATAATTTATATAGAGCTTCAATAGTGGACTCATTTGCATAAAAATTGTCAATAAGAGTGAAGGAGTGTGGGAGTGGCCGGAAAAATAATGCGTCCGAAACGCAAAAAAGCCGATATCGACATATTCTAAAATCCATATCTCCTAAACGGTTAACGTCACAAAATTGAAACTTAATGAATATCTGTAGGTATATTAGGAGAATAGATCGGAAACAAATTTTTGAGTGGGGGCAGTAGCGTACGGGGGTGGGGGTGAAAAACTTTAGATTACGATATCTCACGAACCAATTGCACTAGATAAATAAAATTCGGTTTGTGTATAAAGGTTGACAAATGAAGTTTGATGAAAGTAAAATTTTTGAAGGGTGCGGTGGAGCATGAAAGTGGAGGGGATACGAATTTTTCTAAAAAATCACGTCTCATATCTCAAGAACAGTGTAAGATAGATGCTTAAAATTTTTACCAGAAGTAGGCCTAATAGACCCCTAGCTGAAAACAATTTTTGGGATGTGGGTGTAGAGGGTGAGGGTGGGGAGGCTGAAAAGGAAAAGGTTCCGATTTTAATATCTCGAGAACCTATAATGATATCAAGCTCAAGCTTGGTATTTAGATAGAGCTATATTAGTAGCATGTTGGAAAAATATAATTTTTTATATGGGTAGTATGGTATGGGGGAGGCGGGTTTTTCCTATCTATAGAACGGCTTATGCTACAAAGTTGAAACTCGGCGTGTTTATGTAAATCAACTAGAAAACTAATTTAGATAAAAAAAAAATTTCAAAAATCCATTGGCAAAATAAATGATCAGTGAAAATGGAATGTATATATTTTCACGGTTTTCGTCATATCTATTAGGTCTTCCCAAATATTGAATTTTTTTTATTGAACGACTTCTTCATATAAATACCTAGAAAGTGTTTGCAGGATTTTTTGTAATTCGACGAGGGGTTATATACTTTTTCACGAATTCTGCCATATTCCCCAGGTCTGATCAATATCGAATATCTTTTCACTTTCAAGGGCTTGCGTAATGATCGCCTGAAAATTGTTTTTAAGTTTTTTCCACGTAAGTGGTATAAAAGGTTTGAAAATTTTTTCACGAATTTCGTCATGTCTTTTAGAAGTGGTAAGAAATTGAATTGGTTTTTACTTTCTCGTGTTGTCTTCATATTTATCTATTAACTCCTTTCAGGATATTTGGATATTCAACCCCCAAGTGGGTGTAAGGTGTAAAGAGGTTCACTATCTGATGATAAATCGAATTCATTTTTACTTCCTAAGGTTTTCTATATAAGCGCCAAAAAGTCAATTTAAGTATTTTTAGATATTCAATCCTACGGGGTGTAAAGGGGTTGTATGCTTTTCAAAGCTTCGACATATTTCTTAGGTTTGATGAGATATTAGATCGCTTTTCACTTCTACAGACTTTTTATATAATCGCCTACAAACTCATTTCTCAATTTTTGGATATTTAACCCCCAAAGGGTTTGCATATGTTTTCACAATTTTTTCCATCCCTTAGTTCTGATGAGATATAAAATTGGTTATGACGGCATTTGATGTAATGACCTAAAACCAATTTCCCGATTTTTCGAATTTCAAAAGCCAAGGGGGTGTGAAGGGTTTGCTTACGTTTTCACAAATTTTTCAAAATCCCTCGTGTCTCATGAGTTGCTTCTTATGAAATCGTTTAAAAACCTGTTTCACAATTTTTTCGAAATTCAAACCCTAAGTGGAAGAAATGGGCTTGTATACGTTACAATTTGTCATATCTCTTAAGTCTAATAAGGCAAGAAATTCGTTTTTACTTCTATAGGCTTTTAGTGTTCATAATATACCGAAATTCGAATAGTCTACACGGGGTTTTCCAATGTTCAATCGGCTAAAAATCTCTATTTTAAATATTTTTTTTAATAACAAAACTAACTTTCCAAGAAAACTCATAATTTCGAAACAACTGATGATATACTCCGACTTTGATCCGAAAATAATAAAGTTTCGCCCAGACCATTGACAGATTTTTTTTATGGCTACTGAGCCTATGTCTTCGCCATATTTTAACCAAGTCCAAGATTGCGACGGTACTCTATTGATTCGTTGATGGGTAGAAAATCAATGCGATCATTGCTCTGAAGAAGACTGAAAAATTATTAACCATCTCAAAAAAGCGGAAAATCTTAAAGTTATATCGCGAATTTTCTTGAGTGTTCTAAACAATTCGTTGTTGCACTAAAATAGAAGAATAAAGGGGCAAACCAAAAAAACTCAAATGGGACAAACTGCCGCAAGTCGGCTGGCTCCATCTCATCGTACATACAGTTTGTCGTCGTTTTCTAGTCAATTGACTGAAATAAGCACTTTATTCTGAACATCTTGTAAGTTAGGCACGATGAATAGTGAATTGAATAAATACAGCGAAAGCCCCATTAGCGGATACTCACGATTCATGGTTTTCGTCTCCTTGTCGGAGTGCCCAGTTACGTGAGGTAGGAAGGGTATGACGTTAGGGTCCCCGATCCAACTCTTACACTAGGTATGTGGTAGATCCATAAATTAGTTTAAGAAGTTCTCTAAAGAACTTCTGATTTACGTTTGGTTTATCGTCAACGTGCGTGACAATCGTTAGCTAATCAAAATCACCTGTCCAAGTTCCCTATTCGGCCATTTGTGGCCGCCTACAATGTCGTCAGGATTGCCCTCATGATTTTCTGTTCCTTGATCAAACATAACACGGGAGTGAATTTAATGCAAATTAAAAAAAATATACTTTCGATTTACAGGTGACTTGATTTTCATAAAGGACGCGCAACACATGAGCTATATGAAGATGGGGGACGTGAAATCGGTGAAAGTGGATAACTGGGGAGTTTTCTTTCTCCAGAAACTTCAAAACTTCTTCAATAAAACCGACTATTGCGATCTTACACTGCAATTTAACGACAACTCACAATTGAAAGTTCATCGCTTAGTTTTGAGCGCATGCACCGATTATTTCAATGTTCTCGAACAAGCATGCGAAGTGCAGGACGATATTCTCGTTATGCCACGAGGATTACAAGCAGACGTTGTCGTTCCCATTGTTAATTTCATGTACACGGGGACATTGGAGTTTGAAATCAGCATGTACAGTCGCCTTTTGAGAACTGCACGCGACATGAATATGACGGTTTTGCTGAAGTTACTGGAGGCCCATAAGCGGACCGTTGAAAGTTCTCGACCGCAGGTAATTAAATTGAACAGGTTATTTCTAGACAGATCCTGTATAAATGTTTTTGTTTGTATGCAGATTGTAAAGCGTCCGCCACCCAAAACTTTTGCTAATCGTCGTCCCGTCCCTTTGACCCGAACTCCCATAAAAGTCGAACAACCTTATATCACAGCGAGTACATCTGGTCGACGTATTCCCCTCAGCGCATATCAATGTAAGACGCTTCAAATCAAACCTGTTACACCATCAACGTCGTACTATCCGCAAATTCCAAGCTCCGAGTCTGCATCTATCGTTACAAAATACGCTCATGGGAAGACACCAGTGAAGGGACCATCGCGATTCGATTGCAACGACGATACAATTCTACCGCCCGACTCTTTTGAGCAGTTTGATTCGATCTCGTACGAAAGTAAACCGCTTATAACCGCCAACCAAATATGTAAAGAAGATCTTGAAGACTACGACAATTTAATACCAGCGCACGATACAAGTGCAACATTCGAACAGCTCAGAAAAAGCTACACGAACAATAAACGGCCGTCGTCGTCAGTCTCGTCGTTCGATTCGCCGCCTGAAAAGAAACCGAATATCCAAGATGTAAAGGAGTACGCCGAACAGCAACTGATGCGAAAGCAAATTGCCGCCGAATACGACGATGATAACGAATTTGAAGATGTTCTCGACGACGAATTTCATAATGACGATGACGACGAAGACTACGTTCCTCCGCTGTCCGTACAAAAACAAACCAGAAAATCGGCGATTGTAATCAAACAGGAGCGAGATCAGAAACCGACGATTGTAGTCAAAGATACAGCCGGATCGAATGTAAATCATGCCAAAATTATTAGCGAAGTCCTGAAAAAGTATCCGCACTTGGTCAAGAACAATAAAAATATCAAATTGAAAATAATGGCAAAGTCAACATCGTCAACAACGCAAAACATTGTCATCAAGCAGGAACCGGTGTTCGATCAATCCGGAACACAAATGGAAATGCCAAGATCGATTACAGTGAACATTCCGAAATCGCTTCCAGTGCAGACGAGTATTCAAAGCAAGCCTACGAATGTAAGATCTGTAGTTACGCAGCCTGCACCAACTTTTTTGAAATCAAAAACCGTACCATCACCGGTGGCACCTGCACCAGTAGCTCCTGTTTCGAACACACCACGACGCATTGACAGCAAAACTATGCACGCATTGATTGCTAAAGGTGCGGAAAATACTACAGGTCAGTACAATTGAGAACAAAACGAAATACTTGTCCAGTTGGTTTGAACTAAATGTTTTTTTTTTTTGTAGGTCCTTGGCTTTGTCTGCGTTGCGGTATCAACGGTCGACCAATCAGTATTCCATCGTACCGCGGATTCCGACGTCATCTAACCAACACCCATAAAGAGAGAATTGATTCACGTCTATGCGAACACTGCGGATGGCGGTCACATAATAACAGGGAGCTCTATCATCACATGCAAGCTTTGCATCAAATCAATCCTCCGCAGGGATATGATTTCCCCAAATGCGATTTTTGTTCAAATATTTTCATAAACAAAACCGCCAAGGAGCTCCACATCAAGGAAGAACATCCAGAGAAAATAGTTGCGGCACAGCAACAATGCATGTATTGCGATGGAATATTCCAAGACGAAGACGTTCTTTATAATCACATGCAAAGCCGACATAAATTGCGCGCCCAAAAGGATGGGCTCATCGACTATACGGACGACGAAGACGATGTGTACTACAGTGAAGCTCCGGCCGAACAGAGTTCCGAGAGTAAAATCAAAATCCTTTCGAATATTGCAATACCACAAACAAGTAATAAACCAGGCGCAACAATTAACCTCGAACCGAGTTCGGAGGCAGCGGCTTTAAGTACAGTTGCTACCGGTATCGCAACAAGTCTGGGCCTTATCGACTCTTCAGACAGCCAGGAAATACAATATCTCGAAGAAAGCGACTTCATCAGCACGGGTGGTGTCACTGAGCCGAAATTTGTCAATGCCGATGGTCATATAATGGAACTGACGCCAGAACAACGTGAGGAGATTATTTCACAGTTGGACAATCAACATGAAGGCGGCGTCGTTATGGTGCTCAATGAAGAGCCATTTGAAGTGGCCGCTGCAGAAACAGCAGAAATAACTGAGGACTCAGATCCTATTGCTTCGACAAGCAAAAACAAAGATGAGGAAAAATCGGATGCAGACAAGTCACCAGTCAAAGTAAATGAGACAGAAACCGAAGAACCAATGGAGTGGCAAAACGACTCCCAAGGTTCTGTTGAACAGACGACCAAAGCTAAAGTGAACAATGATGATGACGACGACGACGAGGAGAAGGAAGCTCCTGAATTAAAAGACGCAGAAGAGGACGATGATTCCGAAGCGGTAATTTAATTTGATTAACAAACTAATCCAGGTTTTTTCATTGTTTTATTTTTTCACTTTAGGCTGATGATGAAAAGGACCCGAACGACGGCGATAAAACAGTCGACAAGGCAAAAATTGAAAGTGCCAAAGAAAATCTAAAATTGTTGACTGGTGATTGGAGTGATGATGAGGATGAGCCGGAAGATGAGCCAGTTGCAGAGCCCGAAACGAAATCGAGCGAAGTAAAGGAGAACGACAACACGGTCGAGAGTAAGGAAGATGAAGCCGAAGAAGAACCTACACATGAAAACACCGAAATTCCGGAAAAGGAAATCCTTTTCGAGACTCTAACAACGGGCGATAAAGAAATTAGCAACGACGAAAATGGAACAGATGAAAAAAACCTTGACGATGCAAAAATCGATGATAAATCAACGGAAGACGACGAGAGTAAAGAAACTAAAAATACAGCAGCTGAAGAAGATGAGGAATCGGTAGGTAAAATCCTTGCCGAAGATGATGAAGGCCAAACCGAAGAAACGGAAACAACAAAATTGAGTGAAGTGAAAGAAGAAGCGGACGAGGAAACGGAAAAAATAGAAAAAATACCAAGTGATGAAAAGAAGATAACACGATCGGTTTCGAAGGAAAGAAGTAGTCTTGAAAAGGATGAGGATAAAACCGATAGCAAAAACCAATCCGGAAAAAATGATTCAAAGAAAAAAGACGGCTCCGATCCAATACGGAGTTTGATCAACGATTGGGGTGACGATGATGACGAGGACGATGAAGATCTTTAAGATTTGAATATAATACGAGATTATACAAAATAGAGTCCTCCTTTGAATTCAATAGGTTGAAATGAACGTTTTGATTGGATTAAAAGAGATACAAACACAAAAATATATACTAAATATATATAGTCGTTAAGATAAAAAAAATATTAATTATGAAATAAGAAACAAACAAATTTATCGATTATTTAGAATGCCATATATTTAATTTATTCTTTCCTATTTTCTTTTCTTTATGGAATGTTTATCATATTGCAAGTTTGGTGCTAGGAGGCTCTTGAATAGTACGAGCATTGTAAACAATAAAACCTTTTACACCAAACAGACAGATTTGTAAATTTGATTTAACGAATGTAGGACGGCAATAAAATTGTATATCTTTGAAATAGGGTTGCGTATTTTAATGGGCATTTGAGGGAAATTACGTACATATGTTTGTTAGAATTGCAGAGCTTTGGTTTAAAAAAAACAATCTCGAAGAATTTTTGTCTTGCGCCTTGGAGGTAATAGCCAAATCCTAAGGTTTGCCGTAATTTCATGAGGCGAGTAAAAGCTTTACGATTTCTTTGTGATTCGCATGAGCAAAAACGGATTATTGCGCTGACAGGAAGAATTGCATAATACAGTCCCTGCAATATCATCTAGAATAACAATCTGTCACACGTTAAAGAAACAACAGTTACACAATTTCTAAAAGGAACCTTGAATCGAATGAAAAGAAAATGAAACCTCCGATCGACTGAAAAGAAATTGAAGACCTCCTGTCAGTTTCTAGCCCTGACATTTTACTAAAACTCCTTACCCACTTGAAGATCAGGAACAGTCTGTAACACCCTTGACTTCAAGCTAATCCACAAATTTCTTCAACAAAGTAATGGTCATAACATAACCGCCACATTATAATACACACACTAGTGCCATATGGCTATAGAAGACCTGGCACTTAAATATATGCGCTAGTATATTCATAGGCTAGCGTCATAGAAAATAATAATAATAAGAAATTGGAGCCTTTGATCAAACGAAAATTTACTTCGATTCGAATTGGAACCTCCCTCGAGTCGAACGGAAAGAAATTGGAACCTCAAAACGAACGAATGAAAAAGAAACTATAAACGGAAAGAAATTGAAAGCTCGGATCTTACGAAATAAAAAAAAAGTGCAACATCGGAAAAAAAAAGATTAAACTCCGAATCGGAACAAAAAGGAATTGGAACCCTTAATAAAAGAAAAAAATTAGAACCTCGGATAAAACGAAAAAAATGGAACCCAAGTCGAACGAAGAAAAATAAGAACTTCGGATTGAACGAAAAAAAAAATTAAAAGCTCGAGTCGAACCGAAAGAAATTGGAACCTCTGATAAAAGGAAAAGAAATTGGAACCTCGGATCGAACAAAAAAATGGAATCTCGAGTCAAACGCAAAGAAATTGGAACCTCAGATCGAATGGAAGGAAGTTTAAACATCGGGTGGAAGGAAAAAATTGTGGCATCAGATTGAATGAAAAAAATTAAACTCTGAATTGAACAAAAAGGAATTGTAGCCTCTGATAAAAGGAAAGGAAATTGGAACCTCGGATCGAACGGTAAAAAATTAAATACAATTGTTATTTCGAGTCGAACGGAAAGAAATTGGAACCTCTGATAAAAGGTAAAGGAATTGAAACCTCGGATCGAATAAAAAGAAGTGGATTCAACAAAAATGGAATTTCGGATCCAACGAAAAATAAAAAAAAACTTCAGACCCAACGGAAACTGTAGACGTCTTCAGAGACACGGCGGTCAGAACGGGTTACTGGCCAAACAGAGACCACGCTGGGCCAGGCTGGGTATTACCTTTAACGTCCATTGCCGTAGTTGTGAGTATGCAAATGAGAGAGAGGTTGTTATCGTCTTCTTTGCGTATCCGACTCTAGCCAGAGCCAGACTTGGTGAATTAAGCAAACCTTTCTTTGATAACCTTTACGAGACCTCCCAACATCAGATTGGAGAAGTCATTCTCTTCTAACACAGCTCCGGATGGATATGATGATCCATTCTAATTCCGAGTCTGTTTAGAGCTCCTTAATGACCAGATTAAGCGAGTTATGGAAACAAAACACCGCTTTCTCCGTTCTATTCGACTGATTGGCCACCACGTAAACCAACCAACGGTAGCAAAAACAGATAAAATCAAGTTACTCCTTCGAGCAACCACATAGTGGTCCTTAAAACGCGCCTACATTCACTCTAAACAGTATTATTTTTTCTTATTAGAGTTTCACGCCTTGTTTCGACGAAAGTAAATCTTTCTGGACAAGGTACTGCGCCAGAGTTTAGCGAAAAGCTGTTCAATTTTTTGATATTTATTGGGTGCAAGGGACCGCAAGTTGAGACAGTGTTTAGGGATCAGTTGGCTTTAACCCGGTTTTGGATAGACTTCCACGCTACAGCTACAGTAGAAGTATGAAAAATATAAAAAAGGGACGCAATTTTAACTTTTGTTTGTTCTCAGACTGGATAGGACTTGGCCCCTGTAATAAAGGGTACCAAGTAACATACCTGGCCGACATCAACGGAATTAAAATAACATCAAACAAACTACTTAATAATGCGGATGGAAAAGCTAAGAAGAAAAGGGACAACTCACCTTTAATTTTCTTGAATGCCATTTGGTACTTAAAAGCCGATTGTACCGTAGACTCTGCAACTGCAGACATTTGTTTACCTCAGTGCGTTTCGCATTTAGGAATTTATAATTCAGTCTGGGGGCCGTCTAGCCTCACAATTTGGGGGTTTCTCGGCGTACGATGAACAAGCACATTTTAAGCGGTAAAAAGAAGATTCGGACTAAAACTAAAATGTATCTATTTTAAACAAATTATTGTAATAAACACTCATTCAAAAAAAAACTATATACAGAGGATTAGGTAACTGGTGTGTCTTCCCATGGACGTGGTCCTCTTTTCTGTTCCCAATTGTTAATATCGATTTTTTTGATTTTTTCATATTCACTTTCTAACGTAACATCTTCCGGTTGCTTCATATTTACGCCTAATTTTTTCATTTCTTCGGGATTTACAGGTTGTTTCTTGGAGAATTGATAGCTGCAAAGTGAATAACCTTAAAATTTTGTCCGGAAAATGCAAAACAACGGAATCGGAAATCGCTACTTACCGCAACGTAGTGAACTCCTTGAGACCAAAAGATCCGCCAACAATTAAGACTAGGAAGGGTAATCCGTACTTAAAGGACTTCTTCCTTTTCAGATTGTTAAACTTTTTCAGTAGTTCGGACATGACAGCCGCATACTCTTCATAACCAAAAAACAAAATAAGATTTTGGCGCGGTATTCGATGAAGAAAAGTTACAGGTACCTACACCTGTGATTTTATCTTATTGTTGTTGATGTACGTAAAGAGATCGCACTTTTTAATCGAGTTCTATTCTACAGTCATTCTGTATTATTATTATTTGTGAAAGTGAATTAAAAAACATCTCAATTAAGGTGCCGGCGTATTACAAAAAATTCCACGAAACAAGAATAGATTGGATTAGGACGTTACTAAGAATCCTCGAAGGCTTCAGGTATAACACAAATAGATAGTCTTTATACATAACCGATTTCCTCGCCCACACTGGGCTGTGTAGGATGCAACTGATTGCTCTTCTTCTACAGCCAACGGTAGGTCTGTCCTTCAAAATGATTTATTTACCTTCATTTTCGGGATATCGTCCAAACATCGGGCTATCGTCCAAACACCCTGAAGGATTAGAAATTTTGAAGATATTGAATAACCCTGTCATGGAATCGCTACGACCTCCAACCCGCTCTGTTTGCTCAGAATCAAACAGATTCTAGGGCCTAAGGCTTGATTGCATTTCCGTGGTATCGTCAAGCACAGCAAAAATAAAAATCTAAAGTAATATTCACTGGAATTCGACATTCAAAGCTATTCATGCCAAACCATTCGGAAAAAAAAGAAAGTCTGACCATTTAAGCAATAACGGCACTTGAATCCTGGTATGAGCTCTAGTTGGACACTGTCACATAAGGAAGTAACTCCATGGAGTGGTCTCTCTGAGAGCAAGACATGGAGAATTTGGAATAACGAAGACGAAACGCCAGAGGGTCTATATCACGAAAGACTACTCTTCACTTTAGTCAGGGTTTCATGAAACCATTACATTTCTAACCATTCCCCTTCAATAAATAGTTTGCATAATTAAAGAGGAACCTTAGGCAAGTCAGTGAACCGGGGAGGCTCCAATGAAGCTTCAGTAACACAGGAAACCATACCAAGTCAAACCAAAATTTAATCTATTTTGGAGACTGAAAAAATAATAATACAGTTGGATTGCAAGCGCGTAGTATAGTAGGGCTAGCACAATGACACGATCGTTAAATTTTACGGAATGTCTGGAATTTTTCAAACGAATTTTTATTTCTGAATGAAATTCATCGTGCTATGGCTATACCCCGTACGAATATTCACTCGACACACCTGTTGGATTATACGGTGAAGACTTGGCGATCGATGACTGGCATTGATAATGATCGGCTTCTGGGCTTCTGTTTATATTATCGAGCTTACAAATATCATGATAGCTCTATTCGATTGTATTTTTCGTTGATTACTTTGTCGTTCTGGTAGATCATATCGCAACTAATGGGACTAAGAATTATTATCACCTGCTAGCACACTTTTCTGCTCGACCGGATTCCACAACCTTCACATTAGTAAAGTATTAAAGGCTGGGCTCAAGGTGTTTAGTGCAGTATTCTTAAAAAAACAACGTTCGGTCACAAAATAACAAAGTCGGTTCCCAAAGTAATTCGACTGAATCGATGATCTTTCCCAACTGAAAACCACTTCCATTCAGGTGGTGAAGCATCCGCATCCCAAGGTAAAGGAAAAAGTTAGTCAAAAAATCCTACTTCCTCCGAACTAGATACACATACTCCTACATTTTTTTACTGTCGTATCCTCTGCTGTACTTCAACATAATCTACCAAATTAGAATTGTACCACCCTCAAAGTATTTATTTTTTCACCTTAGCATAAATCTCGAAATTTGATTTTCCCCATTAAACAAAGGTCAAGAAAGGTCATGGCGTAAGTAGGGAAATTTGGTAGTGAGGTTGACGGGTTGTGCAACCAGGCCTATTCCCAACTCCACCATTCGTCCACAACGAGTAAGTTATTTCAGACTCGAGGCGAAGGCTAACATTCTTGCAGCCAATTTCGTAACAACTCAATCAACTCAAAAGTCGCCTATAATTCGACCCTGTATTTCATTATTAGGACAAATTTTCATTAAATTACGAGCAGTCTTTAGGGTTCTAGAAATTCTTGATGTCAATAATTCAGCAGAGTCTGATGGTGTCCCGGCATTAATCCTTACAAAATATGCGTCTCCTTCAGCAAGACCGCTTTGCAAACTATTCCTTAGTTTTGGTTACGTATCTTCTTCCTGGGAGCTTCTGAATGTCCAGGCTATTGCCATTACATCTTTATTATGTAAAGTAATGGAAATTTATCAATTCTAAGCTGGTGAAATACCTCGAAGACAACAAACTAATTAACGATCTCCAGTAGGAGTTCAGGCGATGTGTTAACTGAAAAAAATCATCATAGCATACTCCAATGTGGTGAAGCGCAATAGTTGACCTAGATCGTTCAAAGCCTTTGCATAGAGTGGCATAGTGCCCTACCCTATTAGCCAAACTTCAAGCATTTGGTCTGCCCGTGTCTTTAGTATCTTGGATTGAGAGTTTCTTGTGCAATCGTCAATTGCAGGTAGTACACTTCTGATAAATTTCATATAAATGCTGTTGTTGCTATTGCGCACTTTTTAATATTTATTACCTCTCTAGTACTCTCAATTAAATTCATACCTTTGCCGATAGGACCCTACACTTCTCTTATTGCTTCAGATCTCACTACATTTTACTTTCCCTGCTAGACCAACAAAGGTAGATTCATTGAGCTATGATTCCGGCTCGATTTCAATGCATTGAAAAACTAACAACACTACCGCTTCCCGGTAACTTTCAATGGATTCCAGAAAATGAAGGCAACATAAAAATTCTTGTTGTAACCATATCGAGTTCAATACATTGGAATCATAGAGATATAAATACTGGAGACGACAGAACGCCGTTTTTGTATGAAGCTAGATTGAACGTTTTTGTATGAAGCCAGGTGGCAGTGAAATGCAAATAGTAGCCCAGTGTTCAAATGGGTGGTGTTTTTCGTATTCAAGGCAGGGGTATAATATAAATATGAGTAAGATGTTAATAGTAGCATTTTCTTCATCTGAATTAGCTACAATTTACAAAACCCATTTTCGCACCAGTCTTGAATATAATTCTCGCATCTGGGCATGGGCATCTCAATCTCCTCTTTTAAAAAAAAAAGCTTTCAGATTGATCGGTATCGGATTTGATCACTGCTACTATCGACTCCTTAGAACAACGTCGTAATGTTGGATGCCTTACTCTTCTCTACAGATACTTTCACTGCGACTGTTCTCTTGAACTCGCTAGTTTAGATCCTGCATGGTTTCAGATCATCAGTGTCACTCGTAGCACTGCATATGCTCACGAATATATTCTTAAAACTACGTTCGGTCGTACACTGAAGTACCGTGCTTCCTTTAGGACCATTATTATGATCGTCAGTTAAACTTTAACTGAAACTTTAACCGGAAGTTTTGTATGAAAATCTGTCAGTTAAAGTTCCAATTAGAACGTAACTGAACATCGTAGGAACGGCCGAATTAGTAGTTCTGTACGATTATGGAACGCTTACCACCTTGCATTCTTCCTGTGGAATATAACTTGCAGCATTTCTCGCGAAATGCTCATTGTTACTTATCTTCTTCCATTCGAATACACGATTCCTATATGTACACAAACCATCTGGAGTTGATGCAATACCAGTGGAGCTCCTAAACGGGAGTGGTCCATACCTCACCAATCTCCTACACAAGATTATGACAAAAATTTGGATTGAAGAAAAAATACCCGATGACTGGCGCAAGAGCATTATATGTCCAATCTATAAGAAAGGAGATAAACTGCGATGTGAAAATTACAGAGGCATATCATTGTTGTGTACGTCCTACAAAATTCTGACGAAAGTAAATCAGAATCGATTAAAGCCTTATACAGAAAGTATTATCGGCGAATACCAAGGTGGTTTCAGAACCGGACGATCTACTATTGACCAGATATTCTCAGTCAAACAAGTGCTGCAAAAATGCTGGGAGTATAACATTGACGTGCACCAGATCTTCGTGGACTTCCAACAGGCGATAGTATAGATCGTAATGTACTATATAAAATAATGCTTGACTTCGGAATTCCATCAAAACTCGTCCGATTAACGAAAGGGACCATGACTGATACTGAATCCCAAGTAAGGATACAAAACGAGCTTACCCAAAGCTTCCGAACAGAATCCGGCCTGAAGCAGGGAGATGGATTCGCTCCCATGCTCTTCAATCTCTCGCTGGAATATGTCATTAGAAAGGTAACCGTTGATACCAGAAGTACCCTACTAATCAAGTCCACTCAATTAGTGGTGTACGCGGATGATATAAATATCATGGCCAGATCTGTTCCAGACGCGAAAGAAGTCTTCCACTGTCTAGACTCAGCGGCAAAGGATGTCGGGTTAAGGGTCAATGAGAATAAGACCAAGTTCATGACCCAAACAAAAAGAAACGCGCCAACTAGACAAAATATGACCGTGGGGGACTACAACCTGAAGAATGTAGATCATTTCTCATATTTGGGATCACACCTTGTAATAGACGGCAACGAATGGGACGAAGTAAAACAACGGATCACACTAGCAAATAAGGCGTATTTCACGGTTCTCCCGATCTTAAAATCGAAAAAAGTGCACAGGCTGAGCAAACTTCGCATATACAAGACCATAATTAGACCTGTGCTACTATATGCCAGCGAAACGTGGAATCTCATCTAAGCGTCTGAAAAATCAATAGACGCTTTTGAACGAAGAATTTCGGGACCAGTAAGAGAAGGCACTGAATGGTGTAAACGAGCTGTATAACAGCTATGACGACCCAACTGCATCGAATCTTATAAAATTTCGTAAGCTACAATGGGCAGGCCATGTGGAGCGAATGGACGACGGAAGAATTCCCAAACGCACACTGAAAGGTAGAGCTCAGAGCAAACGACCGGAGGGAAAACCGCGGAAAAGAAACGAGGACTCAGTTGACGCAGATTGCAGATCGCTTCTTAGATGTACAAATTGGAGGACGCGGGCGCTGAACCGACATGATTTCAGACAATGTATCCTGCAGGCCCTGGCCCGATTTGGGCTGTCGTGCCATTCATGATGATGATTTCTATATGTCCTCAAATGCCTGATAAGCAGGGAGCAGAAAGAAATATACTAATCTTTCTTTAATTTTCGGAGCTCTTCATTGTCAGTAAAAAACGGTTAATTTTTTGTTTACTTCCTTATTAACTGGCCATGTTGCCTCTTTCAATTTCTCTTCAATTTGTTTCAAAAGTAGAGTAGAAAAATAATAAAACGGAAACATAAACGAAAACCTGTTTTTCAAATTTAACTTAAGTTTAACAGTATCATCTGCAAGCAATTGGTTTAAAAATCCAACGCAAGCTTCCTCATCTTCCAG
This sequence comes from Beris morrisii, assembly GCA_951812415.1. Taxonomy (NCBI): domain Eukaryota; kingdom Metazoa; phylum Arthropoda; class Insecta; order Diptera; family Stratiomyidae; genus Beris; species Beris morrisii. The sequence goes on along the minus strand of OX638312.1, from coordinate 110,946,328 downwards.
CGCGTTAGCAGCGAATTTTTATTTGTTTGGCCAATCGTGTGGAGAAAATGGAAAAAATGACAAAAAGGCAGAATAGTCCAGAAAATCCGTTCCCTGCTGCTAATTAATGGTGGATTGAAAAACAAGCAGAGAAAAAATTAATTTTTAATGCATAGTTGCGGGCTAATAGAATTTCGATATGGCAACCCGCTTCATCAGTCGACGGACCCCTATGTAACTATTTTACGCAAAATTACTGTGTATTCCTTCACATCTGAATGCATTTTGTATAGCACACCCTAAAAATTTAAACAATTGTTTAATAGTAAATTCTAGAATATTAAATTTTATTTGAACCGCCCAAAACTGTTATATTTCACTTCAAACTGCTCCAATTTCAAGTATCGGGGGATTTTTTAGTACAGTGGTGAAAAGTCGAACTACTCCCCGTGGTGAATTCGAAAATGACGGCTCCAAACTTCGTGTGTGGAGGGAAAGAAAGAAGAAAAAAAACATTCGAGAAATGCTAATGCCTGAATTCTAGCGGAATTTAATTGCAAGTGTGTTTTTTTGTTTCTTCTGAAATATAATGAGGCCGTAGCGATCCTTCCAAAGTGAACTTTTAACTCGCTGTCGAACTAATCGCCGTAAAACTACACCGAAAAAGTGCACCCGCCTGCCGTAAACTATACAACGAGCGAGAAAAAAAAGATTGCTACTGGCCTGCCAGTTTGACTTCGCGTTTCGCGACGTTCCACCGCCGAGAGTGACGTTTGTGACGTGATTATTACCGCGAGTCTGTCGGCAGGTCCGCGCGCGCTACATAAAATTGGCCGATGAGCTCGATTTCCATGTACAGAGTGCAAAATAAAAAGCGAGAAAAGAAAACTGAAAATCGAATCGGCAAGATTCAAAAGAGATCCACAGCTACGACACGAGCATCTCGCGCGCAATCGCTTCGCTAGCGACTTTTCCTTCGCGTAAGGAGCGTGTCTTCACACGGGAAAAACAAAAAAAAAATAATAATTTTTTTTCATTCGTTCGCACGACAACGACGGACATTTAATTCGGCTGTCACCCGCGCGACTTGAGGGGGAAAAGCCGCGTCCCGCAAAAGGTGCTGCGTTCTTTTTTTTCCCGTTTCGGGCCAGTTGGAAGATTTTCGGCGTAAAAATTGAGGCCACCCGACAAGGGCCTTAAAGAAAAGCAATTTTAAATGTCGGCAATCGCATTTTTGCTTCGATTTTGTGCAGTTTCGTGTGAGAAAATATGTCACGGCGGTGAATCGCGGCCAATTCTGCGCTGAAGAGATTTTTTTTTATTGTTTTTTTGACAAGTGGACCATCTTAGGTTTTCTGTTTGTTTTCGTTTTTTTTCGCTTGGTTTTCCCGCCCCATTGCAGTGCCCCCACAAGTAATGCGAAATTAGTTACGGCCCCAAGAAGACTCCGCGCCGATTTCATTTGTATTTGCAGCTAGAAAAGGTGTCGATTGGTAGGTAATTCTAATATTTAAAGTTTGTTTTTTTCGTTTCCATTTTGCGTGGTTGCTCAGGTTCATTTAATTTCAAATTCATTTCAAAATATTAAAAAGGAGTCGCACTTCATCAAATTGGAAAATTGTTTTGTGATGGAAAAGTTGTGGAACATGAGACCGGCTGTTGTGTATCAACATGAAAGGCCATGCTGCTGATATTGGTGATAAAAACGAGATTATTATGCCGTGCCCTGTTTTTTTCGCGCCGTGCTGCAAGTGACGACTGACGAGTTTTATCGTAGCCACCAGCCAGGTGTTACTTTTATCTGTTATCTAAAATTACTCGGGCTGAGGTGCTAATTAGAAAATCTACGAGGCGCTATACTGTTTACGTCTGAATTGGATTTATTTCGATGCTTAACGTGGTAGGGCGAAACTGCTAAGTGGGATTTGGCACTGCGATTCGGCTTGTTTGAAAGCAGGCTTTTAAATTTTCAGTTTTTGTTTCTTTTATTTTGTAAAATGCAGTTCATGGTTAAGTTTAGAGTAGTGGAACCATTGAGAACTCGGACGTTGGTCTTAAACTCCTAATGTTAAAGGATAAATAGTTAGTGCAACGCCTCAAACCCATGGCTAGAGACGTTGAATCTAGCCTACCTATATGGTACCCCCAAGCTTAACGTACTCACCTAGCAAAAAATGTGACTAGGGACGTTGGATCCCTACATGCATATCTAGAATGGCTAAACCGTAGTCCCCCTATCTCAATGATGAATTATTCAGGCGGCTCTCGAGATTATCGAAGATTCTAAGGAATGGTTGTAGATTGTGTTGTTGCATGTATTAATTGTTTATTTTTAAAACTTTTCACAATCCTCTCTCCTTTCCACTTATATTTGTTTTAATTTATTAACAATTTTATTTTTATTTTTCTTTATTAAAATATTTGAAAACTATATATCTCGGTACGACCCCTTATACCAGTGAGTTGCACTGACTGAGCAGTACCTTCGGGTTAAGGTAATTTGATTGGACATTGAGCCCAATACATGCATGAGTATGTCGATACGGTGAACATTTTTCCAGCTCATTGAGCTGAGTGACAGCATTTTCACCAGTTCTCTAAGCTGAGAAAGTGTGCCCAAATGGGGAATTCTTCTCCAACTCTTGAGTTGGGAAGGAATCGCCCATTTTGCATGAAGAGGTTAAATCTATTATTATTATTATTAAATCTTAAGAATAGGGCATGCAAAAAAGTCATAAATGTCCTACACGGTGCCCTGCACTCATCCATTGCATTGGTATGATGGATACGGAGTAGTGGGTACCATTGACAGGGCATGTATGTAGGGGAGTACGTATGTTATAAATTTACCCTACCATGGTTAGTTGCACAGAGTGGGTTCGTAGGGTAAGTACGTTGGGTAAACACGATCGGCTGGGTACGTAGGGCCGGTATGGAGTCTACGGACGTAACCGGTTATTAGAATAGTATCTTCCAAGACACTTCACTTGGCATAAAAGACAGGTTGTTACATCCGCCATGTAACGTTGAAGGTGGTTCACCGATCAGAGGAGGTCAAAAGCAGTTTATAAGTATCGTGGCTGAGGTAGGGTGGGCAGACACGGCGCTACAACACCAGAGCACTCTAACATGTCCATGTCCTAGGCAGGATGAACAATTTCTGGACTGCATGCTTTCAACAGGCTTGCACCAGATCAACACGAAAGCTAATACCTCTGGACGATACTTGGACCTCGTTTTCTCTTCCGATGTAACCCAAACAACAGCCAATCATTGTACATCACCACTGTTACCGGATTCGAATCATCATCCAGCACTTCACGTTGTTCTTAATTTTGATTCACGAATTAATCACATATTTCTTTCTGAAATAACATATGGCTATAATTTTAATAAAGTCGATTTTTCTGCTTTAAATCGCGACATCTCTACATGTGATTGGTTGGGTGTACTAAGTGAGCCGGATGTTGAAACTGCCACTTTAAACTTTTATAACACGATCTTTCGTAGTTTCGCGCGATGTGTACCGGTCACATCTACTAGACAGCCTAAGCGTTTTCCGTGGTTTGACGACGACCTGATACATCTGAAAAATTTAAAAACGAAAGCTTGGAAGACATATTGTCTCTCAAGGATTGATTCAGACTACGATTCCTATTCAACCTTACGCGACCTGTTTATTAGCCGGTCTAGTGCGGCGTATACCTCGTACGTCAATAATGTTAAATTATCGATTAGGCACAAACCTAAGCGGTTCTGGGATTTCGTCAATTCAAAAAGGAATTCCGACGGATACCCCGCTTCTATGTCTTTTGATGATGTGGTCAGCGATGACCCTTCAGTCATTAGCAACTTCTTCGGGAACTACTTCCGTGCTGCTTGCACTTCTTCTAACTGTGATAATAGTTTTAAGGATCATAAACACTTGACAAAGTTTCCTTCTACTTCATTGGAGATGAAGGATCTGCACATAGACGAAGCTACTGTTTTGAAATTTATCTCAAATATTGTCCAGACGGCATCCCTCCAAGCGTTCTAAAACGATGCAGCTCTTCCCTAGTAGCACCCTTGTGCTATTTATTCAATTCTTCTCTTCGTTCAGGGGTATTTCCCAGTTCATGGAAATATTCTACTATTAAGCCGTTATTTAAGAAAGGTAAAAGAATGGATGTACGAAATTATCGGCCTGTCGCCAACCTTTCTTGTATTTCGAAGCTTTTCGAGGCTATTGTTTGTGATGTAATGAATTTTCATTGCAAATCAATCATAAGTCCATCCCAACATGGATTTACTAAGGGTAGGTCTTCTACCACAAATTTAATGGAATTTGCTAATTTTTCCTTTAAAGCGATTGAAGGTGGAAATCAGGTGGACTGCATTTACACTGATTTCAGCAAGGCGTTCGACAAAATGAATCATTCCATTGTGGTGGTGCAGTTTACATTTGTTTGGTTGGTTTTAATATTAGAAATTCTCTGTAACATTGATCAGTACTTGATTTCTATACCATCCTGACTTATAAGCTACAATTACTGGGTTTTCCATTCGCGTTTATGAATTGGATCAGTTCGTATCTACTTAATCGCACTCAAAAGGTACTTTTTCGTGGAGCCCTTTCATCCGATATATATAATACTTCTGGAGTACCTCAGGGGAGCCATTTGGGTCCGCTTTTATTTATCCTCTTCATTGATGACGTGAGTTCGGTTCTCTCCCACTCTAAAATTTTAATGTATGCTGACTATGCAAAGATTTTTCGTAATGTAACCAATGCGGCTGATTGTTCTCTTCTTCAGAGTGACCTGCAACGGTTTTATGACTGGTGTATACTAAATTGTATGCCTTTGAATATTAGTAAGTGTATCACTGTATCGTTCTCTAGAAAGAAAACTCCAGTTACATTTGATTATAGTTTAGAAGGAAACCCATTATGTAGAACGGACAAAGTGAACGAGTTAGGTGTATATTTTAATAACGAAGTTACTTTTAATGACCATTTTGATTATGTTGTCAGTAAGGCTAACTCCGTCTGGGGCTTTGTGCGAAGATGGTGCAAGGATTTCAATGATCCGCATGTTACAACAATGTTGTACTGCACATTTGTCCGTTCTATTTTGAAATATGCCTGCCCGGTATAGGCTCCATACTATGATGTTTATAAAAATAGAATTGAGTCGGTTCAGAGAAGATTCTTGCGATTCGCACTTAAAGGTCTTCCTTGGCATGATCCACTGCATCTGCCTCCTTACCATAGTATGTCTTCATTAACTTTCAAGTCAAATTGAAAGATTTTTGCGCCTCCTGCCGATGGAGTCGTTGGTTGATAGACGAGATGTCCTTAGAGCTGTTTTTGCTATCAAGGTAATTTCTGGTGATATTAACTCCCCGTCATTGCTGGAATCCGTTACTTTCAAAGTTCCATTTCGATCCTTGAGAGACTATGTGTTGCTGGATATTCCTCACCATCGGACAAATTACGGCCAACATGAACCAATCACATCTCATTCACGCATTTTTAATTATAATTACAGTCAAATTGACTTTAACATTTCTGTTCAACAGTTAAAATCGGCTTTATCAAATAAATAATGTAATATTATATTTAGGCATTTATGAGTGTACGGATATAATGATGTATTTTTGTACTTATTTTGTTGTACTTATTTTTTATTTTTTCTAATTATTTTATATTTTGTAATTTTTGTTATAAGTAATCAGTATTTGATGAATTTGAATAATAAATAACAACCATCGCTTCTCGGTCTCTCGTGACCTATTAGGAAAGATATCCCAAATTTTAATTCCTAGGGTAAGTCGGCGCGACTAATTTTTGTTGCAAAGGCCTAGGGTTTATGGTCTGATTTTTCGTGCAACGTCCCCCCTCCCCCCACAGCTACAGCTAGCCCGGATGCCAGCAAGCGCGTCGCTCCAGCTCGAACTTCAGCCACCAATTCGGACGTTGTTGGAATAGGTTCACTGTTTCCCGTACCTTACCTTTCCCTTGAAAAAGTCAAAATAATCACTCCAAGGCCTCCGTTCACAAAAATAAGCAGATCAGAGGCAAAGAGTATGAGATAGAGGAGAAGCGCCCATATAAGCTCCATAGAAAAAACCGTATCGAGTTTCAGCACCTCCACAGTCTCAGTCGATTACTAAATTTGGATTTAGTTCGAGAAGCTATGTGGTATTAATTTAACCGAACAGGATTCAGATTATAAGCTACAAATAAGTAAAAATAAAGTATACAATGTAATTTTCTTTAAAGAAACTAAAATAATACAGCTCAATAGAAAATTATACATATAAAATTGGGTTCATTGCCATCTATGCCTGCGAATGACTTCCATTTCGAACGCCTAGAATTAAAAGTATAAATCATATTTTTTCGCTTCGATAAATGTACTCACCTTGATAATTCTTTCGGAAAAGTAAAAAATGACACATCCCTATTAAAGAATGGAGTACTTCCACACCCTTTGACAGCACAACGAACCATATTGAGAACTCAGAACTGCGCAATGAAAGATCACTAATTTGAAAAAACACACAAATCATATTTCTGCACTACAGAGCTGAGATCTGGATAAGCCTCACCTCCAATTATTTTTTCTTGGTTTAAACAATTTTCAAAATATACGTTTCTTATTCGTTGGAATAGCCCGTTCGCCGAATAAACAATTTGACGTTTATTGCTAAGAGTATGAGATTGTATTGCATTTACAGTTTAATGTTTTTAGAGCATAGTAGTCGACTGAGAAAACAGATTACGCTGCTTTTTGAATACGGTCCGTTTCCACTCCAGAAAATGCAAAATACAGTTTATTTACCGATCAGAGCAGGTTAAATGCATTCACCGATCAGAGCAGATCAAAACAATTATGAGAACAGTACGAAAGCAGTTTAATTCTCCTAGTTGAAGAGTTATCACGCAGGACAAGTACAGGTTCAACTAGAAACTGTTACTTTCAGCTTCCTCACGCTTCTTTGGCTGTTTACTACACTAGTAAGACTACAGAGAACACATGACACTCTACAACTCGGATCTCTGTACACTTCTTATACTTCTTTCATTATTAAATTGAAGTATGAGCTTTTTACAAACTAATTTTTTTTCCTTTCCTTTAAATTTTAGGCCATTGTATTAGCGAAATTATCAAATGTTGTCTCAATGGCAATGACTATCCTAGCTCTAGCTGCCATTAGCTGCTTTTGTATGCTTCTGTGTGTCCAAAGCAACCAAAAAGCTGCTTTCTCGTGCTTGCTATTTGACACCAGATCTGGCCAAGATTTTTAAAAAGCAGCTTGCATAGCTGCTTTTTGTTGCTCATACTCCGGACTGTAAGCTAGAAGGCACCTATTGCAATATTCATATGGGTGTGTAGCTGTTACTTTCGTCTCAACGTAATTTTGAATGTTTAAAATGGAAAACGATATTTTAACAATGGAAATTAGCGAAAAACTCATTTTCTTTTTATTTTTATTAACCTTTTTTGATCGCAAACCCCAAACATATGTCATATATGTTATGCCAATTTGAGTATGTATAGGGCAATCAGTTGTTGTAAGCTATAAAAGCTGTTTTTGAATGTCCAAAATCCGAAGAAGCTATTTCTTGCTATGGCTGAATTTGATAGTTGCCACAGTCTTGCTCTGCTATGCTGAAGCAGCTATAGCTGACATCTTGAACACACCCCTGGTTATTCTTTAGGTTGTCAGTCGCATAGTAACCTACACCGCATCTCAGCATTAAACCCGTTAGAAACTTCTACCCAAAAAATAATAAATATAAAAAATAAAATAAAATAAAAATGAGGTTGAGGGAATAAAATATATAGTAAAGGAAAGTGTTATTAACGCAGGGTGGATGTGATATTTTGACACGGAAATAGTAAAATTAACGAAGGAAACAAAACGATTTAGTGGCCTAGTTCCTCCTATCAATAATCAGATATCAAATCTAAGCCGCAATAAAGACTTGTGCTCGTTGTTCGAATTGATTTAAGTTAAATAACTTATGTAATGACTCTTACTCGTAACGTGAAAAACGATAAGGCCGCGACTCCGCAGTTGTAAATAAAAATTTGTTTACAAATTACGTCACAATCCTAACATATTTCTCGGTGAATCTCGAGAAAAAATTCTCAGAGCAGTTAAAAAATCAATTCGCTGCGAGGTCGGTGTTTTTGATGCATTTTGGTGATACGCGCGATTTGCACTATAAATTTAGGAATTTTCGCATTCTAACTGCGAATTGAACTGAAATTCCTCTTTTTTGTCCGCAAAAACTCCACGTCGGTGTGTCCTCGATGGAGCAGTGACTAAAGCTGGTATTACTCTATATTTCATGCTGTCAAATATTTGACGAAAAGTACAGTCCGTCCGTTTTTCCGTCAAAATACACCTTATGTAGAGAAAATAAAATAATGTAACAAACAAATAAATTATTTGTTGGTGTGTTCAAATTCAACTTAGACTCTGTCCAAGAAGTCTCGGTAGTCTAGTGGCTAGCCTACGAGCACTCAGGTGGTGTGATCGAACCCTACCTAGTTATTGACTGCTTATCACCAATTGTCGAAGGAAAACAAATGATATTAGAAATCTCTAAGGGCGCTGTTGTTGGTTGACCTTTGCTGCAGTCATGTTCGTATAAAAACTGAAGAGTCCGTCCAAGGTAACAGCAAGCATGCGGTTGTACGAAGTGTGAAAGCTTGGGATTCCATTCTTGAGAAACCAAGAACCCACCATAATTGGACTCAACCTAAGTCAACCCTTCCCCGATCCTTTTTGGTTCTTGGTGTCAATGCGTTCCAAGAAAAACCGAGAAAAATGATTTGTTTTTAAGAAAGAAGTCGAAATAATTATTAATATTTTACGGTTTCTGCAGTCAATTTATAAAGAAACAGTCAAAGATGTGACCAATGTGGTACACTTACCAAAAGCGGGATGTAATATCTTTCAATAAAGTTGGTTGGTAGTCTGGGTGGCTTAGGGGCTAGAGCACTTACCTTCGGTGCACCTGGTACCAGGTTCGAATCTGCTTGGCGATAAGTAATTTTCGAGAATGGGATTGGGTACCGAACTACCAGTTCACTCAGCTTAAAATCGGGGTAATAAACACGGACGAGCGTGTGGCTGACCACTTCACCTCCAAGTGTTCCGTTGGTTTAGTAATGAAGTAACTCTAGCATTACTTCAAGGCCTGGGCCCAATTTGGGCTGTTGTGCCATTGATTATTATTATTATTAAAGTTGGTTGCGTACTGTGGACGAATTAAGTACCAACCTATTTAAACCCCATTCCCTAAGGGCCGTTTTACATGATCGGTTTGAATGCGACTGCGACTAAAGCTTGTATTAATTACTGTATCCCATGCTGTCAAATATTTATTTGACTAAAAATTTGACAAAAAGTTCAGTCAAATTTTTTCCGTCAAAGCAGACCTTGTATACTTAGATCAAATAAAATAATGTGACAAACAAAAATTTTACGATTACACTATCGGACTGAATTTGCCAGCGAGACTAGTCAAATATTTGACAGCGTTAATACGGGCTTAACTAAAATTCTCCGTACTAAATAGAACACTTTATTAGGCGTATTCTAGTCTTCAACAAAAGCGATAGGTGACATCGTCCAGCAGACCAAAAACACAGAAATCCGTCAGAATTCCGATGGAAAGTTCTTTATATAGTCGGAATTCCGGGCTAGAAATCCATGCGATTTCCAACAGATTTCCATATGGCGAGGTTGGCGCTGTTCCGTGGTATTTTTCTTACCGAAATCTTTAAGAAATGTCCAGAGCATTTCCCCTTCCGAAAGCTTATTAAAATTTAACTTTGATCATTTTTATCAAGTTTGACGTAAAGGAACATAGAGTCTGTAGAATTTTCTGCAATCATAACCGATTGTGCGAAAATTCTACTGATCCTTCTGATCATTTTTGGGTCAGACCGAACAACACAGCGAACTACTTTTCATTTCGGAATAATTTTTAATTATGTACTTCTCGTTCTCAGCACAAGGCTTTTGGTATTTGCACAGAGTTTTCCACGATATGTCCGGATGTCGGCAAGTTCTTTTGGAATTCTGCCTGATAATTCCATGAAATTCTTATTGCTTTTCCTTATGGAATTATCTTTCAATTTTCCGACTGAAATCCAGCGGAAACTTCTGCCTCCTATTCCTCTATATCAGAAATAGCTCGGAACTTTCCGAGAACATCAGAACATTACGCTCTGCTGGGCGGTCACTATGCAAGCCAATAGTGTAGAATTGTCGGATGTCCGAATAGTCTGAAAGAATTCGGATGCCTATTTCGTACCGAATTCGAAACGGTATTAAAAATCCGACTCGTCTGAATGATTTCGATTAGAAATCGGAATTATATTGGGTACGATATCGAATGATGATATCGGTACGAATTCGGATGTACATTTTGTATCGAATGCGTTACGCCACAAAAGATCCGAAATGTCTGAAAGATTTCGGATAGAAATCGGAAAGTGCCAAGTGCAAACTGCGTAGTTCATGACATTGTGCACCGTCCGCGCATATTTTTTTATATTGTTTTTTCAGGAAATTGAAGTGATCGGACGAGTGTCGCGTGTTATAATAAGGTAAATTATTAAGAATTAAATTAAATAAGTGAAATTTCTAAACCATAAGTAAATATGAATATTAATTTTTTTCAAAAGCATTATTCCCTTCTTATTCTAATTTTGTATCGTACACCCCTGTTTACGACTAATCTTCGCATGAACTCGGGTTTTGCGTGGACCTCGGCAAATTTGAATATTGGTGTTAGAGATGGGCAAAGCAGTTCCTTTCAGTGAAGTACTTCACTCCGAGTCACTCACTTTAAGGAACGAGTTCAGTGAAGTACTTCCATATAACTGTTCGATCCATCGTTCCTTCGTTTTCGTTCCATCGTTCATTCGCGAACTAGTTCGTTCTTTTAGTGCATAGTTCATTACTTGAGGGGAGTTCAGTGATGAGTAGTCGTAGTCGGAAGACAGTACATCTAAAAAATGATGAGCAAAAAAAAAGGTCAGTAGATCTAGATGAGCAAAAAAAAACTCAGTAGATGTAGATCAGCAAAACAAAAGGTTCGTTCAGTTCACTCTGTTACTCTCTATTTTTCTTGAGTAGGTATATCGTTTTTAATTTTTTTGTCACGTGTCCAATGGAACTGCAGTTCACCAAAAGGAGTGAGTTACTTCACTCACTCACTTCAACGAAGTGTTCTTTTGGAACAGTTCACTCGTGAGCGACCCATCTCTAATTGGTGTGAAGGATTTTCAAATTATCGAGATAATAAGAAGTCAATTGAGCTGTTTATCCTTAGAAGACTGCATTGAAAATATTTATTTTGCAGAGTCCTGTTTAAAGATCTTTGCACGGGAAACAAGGGACGGGGTTAATTCCAGCATAAAATTGTTTTTCCACAATGCCAAGGATAAAGTGAACAAGTCAAAGAAGAGGAAGATTTCACTATCGGCATGCGTAGAATAGGATACAGCATCCATATCTAATAATGAAAATGTTTTAATTTATAATTACTTTATTTATTTTTTTTATTAAGTATAATTTTTTTTTAATGACTGGAAAGGTTTCCGTTATTTATTTTGTTTTTTAAAAAATTGTTTTTAATTTTAAATAAATTTATACCATATATACATATACATATTATATTTATTTTCCGAAAATTCTGTTTCTGTTTTAATTATTTTTTCATTGACCTAATGAAACTATTATAGTTCTGTCATAATTCGTTACTCTGGCTAGGCTCGAAATCTTCCCGACATTTCGAATCGAAATCAGAACGACATTTCGTACCGAAATGTGAACGACATTTCGTACCGAAATGTGAACGACATTTCGTACCGAAATGTGAACGACATTTCGTACCGAAGCTTACACAACATTTCATACTGAAGTCTGTACGAAATTTCGTACCGAAATCTTTCCGAAGAGTCGGTACGAGTTCGTAACTACATTTCGTTCCGACATCTGTCAACCCCCGCATATAGTGTCCAATCCGTCCTCGAGACGAAATCCGCTCAGAAATCGGCAAGGTGGAGCGATTTCGAAACGAACTCGGAACTTTTGGTTTGCTGGGTATAGTCCTAGTGCTTGCTTGTGTGAGAAACAATTTTTTGTGGAAGGTGGGAAACATTCCTGCTATTCTTTTTTTTTTAAAAAGCAATTTAGTCGCAATCGCAACCGCATTTTCAAGTTGCTTGTATAAAACAATAAACAACGCAGTCGCGCTGATGTCAAACGACCCTAGAACCGAAATGAAAAATTTGAAGGTGCTATGTTTTGCAGGATACTTTGTCTTCGATCCAGCCTCTAACCTGTATAGTATATAAAAATCAAGCTTTGCCGTTTCACCGTAGAAAAATTAGTGGGGAGCATCCGAAAAAGAAATTTGTTGAAGGTGATAGTTTCGTTCGGAAGTGGGGGCCTCATAATATGTTCCAAAAGTACGATAACCTAAAGATTCACTTTCTGAAAAATACAAATATTTTTGGAGAAAAGGAAAATTAATTTTTTTTGTGGGTGTGGTGCTTAGTATTTCTAAGGGCGCACTTGCTTCCAGCAATTCGAACATTTGTACATATTACAAAATGAGATAAAGTACAAAAATTAGAAAAGTGTAATTTTGCAATTCAGGTTCAATACGAAATGTTTGTTCATTTGGCTCGACAGACAAAAAAATGTTTGTTTCTTTTCCAAAAAACATAAATTTTTCGTGGACGGCCGTCTAAGTCTCAAATAACATGGTATCATTCCTAAAATGAAGCTTTAGGAGGTGCATATAAAGTGCTGCTGCATTTACATAATGAGGACGGAAATTGAATAATGCCAAGTCGAATGAATTCTGTGGTAAAAAACGATAACAACTTAAGTCGGAAAAAAATTAGGCGGTTACGAGTATCAAAATTGATAAATACACGAATAAAAAATATATTAGAAGATCTTATTTTATTAAATTTAATAATACAACACAATAATAATATATTATATGAGATAAAAATCTATCAAATAATGGCAATATTTTTAAGAAATGCAATTGAAAACTTGAAAAATGATTTTTTCTTATCTCGACATAGGGTAGATGCACCAATAGTCGGCCATGCTCCTATAGTCGGCCATTTCTTTAGAAATTTAAAATTATTAAATGTTGTGAAGACGATTTCTAGGAAACATGTTTTTTTCTTCTATCTATGTTTTCTTTTGAACTCGACATGTATAACATGAAGTCAGTCAGTGTTTTTGTTGTAACGTTATAATAGGTTCATTGTGACAAAGTCCGTAAAACTGAGTGTTGGTAAAATAATTTATAAGTTCGAAGGGGTTTATAAGTTCGAAGGGGTTTTTTTTATTACCAATACTCCATAGTTTTAAGAATTACGACTAGGCTGTGCGGTGCTTGTGATTCAAAAGTATTTAAATTTTCATACTTAATCATAAAATTGTTCAAAAAGGTATACTTTTGGACGTGGCCAACTTTACGAATCACAATTCTGATAAGTTCCTAAGCTCGGCCAGCTCTTTCTGAATTTGGCACAACACATGTTGATCCGTCTGTCACCGGAACGCCGTGCCTTTCCAATGATATTTATTGCCCAAGGTGTGAATTCGGTTTTTTCCGTGTTGTAAAAGCGGCATTTGCAACACCGATATTTTTTAGTGTGTCGACATCTGGGAGTTTACATCCTTTTTTTGCTACACTGGTTAAATATCTAATATATTTCTTGCGAGATCTTTTTCTTCAAATTATTAAGTCGTCCTTCATTCTTCGCCGCATCGCGTTTTCTCTCCGTGTTCACTACTCCCAAGTTTTAATATATTTATCGAAAATCAAGTGTTTCTTAATTCGATTAAATGTTAGTGGTTTTCCGGCGTCAGTAGGGTTTTTGGTGTGAAACCCCAACACGAAATCCCCGACTGTTGATTAATCGCTGTCCTTGAGGACATGACAGTTGACCTTCGCTGGATACGCCAGTTTTATAAGATTGTGTTGGACTAGGTCCAAAGGAGCTGTTTCGTCATCGGAGGGCATAGACTCGTCATCTTTCTTAATTCGTTCAAAATAATTGGTTTAATTAGTTGTATAGGAGTTTGCGAAGTTATTAGTGATAAACAGTGTGAGAACATCAATTTTGGAACTCTTTTAGCGAATCTCGAAAAAATAATGTCAAACCCTATAAAACGTCCAATCTATCAATAGGATGCAAATTGCATGAAGAATGCTATTTCTGCACATCGAAGTGAAAATTTAAGTATTCGGAAGGAAGAAGTTAAATTTGGAGTACCTAGATCAACGCTCCAGAATCATCTGCTAGGAAAAGTTCCGGAAGGATGCCAAGAAATGGGTCGCGAAACGATATTGATCCATACGGAAGAAATTAAAATCGTCAATTGGTGCATTTCTCTGGCTAAATATGGATTTTGATTAAAGCCAGAAGAGCGTGCAAGAAATTATGAAAGAAGATAAACGAAAAAATCCTTTCAAAGACGAAGTGGTATACATCTTTCATAAAACGATATCCTCAGCTTTCTTCCCGTATTCCAGAATCAATTTCGAAAGGGCGCGCTGCTGTTACCGAAAAAGGACTACGCGAATGGTTCAAAGATCTAGAATCATACTTTTCTGAGCACAGAAATATGGAAATACTTCTGGATTCACGGCGAGTTTTAAACGGGGACGAAAATGGTTTTTCAATGTACCCAAAACTGGTAAAATTATTGCTTCAAGAGGATGGAGAAACAATTACCAAGTAAATATGGGTAATGAAAAAGAAGTTCTCACCGTTTTCTTAGTTTTCACAGACAACTGAGATATAGCACCCCCAATGGTAGTTTTTCTATATGTTCGTCCACCTAGTGAAGTCGTGAGAAGTATGCCAGTTGATTGGGTATTCGGACGCTCAGAATCGAAATGGATGAAAAGGGAAACTTTCTTCGAGTACGTGGCAAATTCGTTTAAAAATTGGTTGAAAAATCAAAAAATTCAGAAGCCGGTCTTTTTTTTTGTTGATGGTCATAGTTGAAACATTTGTTTCATCCAAGAGCATTAATTTCTCAGGGAAAACGAAAAAGGAAGGAAGGTCTCCTAGCGCAATATCGTCCTTGCAATACCAACAGTTCCTCCTCAATTAGGAAAACATAAAAAAAGAGACACAAGATGCGATTAAACAGCGTAAGGACAAACGAATTAAAAATCGAGAAAATCAAAAGAAAATCCTGGTAAAAAGAGCCCGTAGGAACATGAATAATATATATATATTTGTGCTTGATATAAATTTTTTTATATTATAATAGTCTCATGATAAACCAGTTTTTTTTCAATAATATTCTAAATAACAAATATATTTCGGTCATATGACTCCATTATTTTGTAGGCTCATTATGTAGTGGCCGACTATGGGATCTAACATGGCCGAACTTAGGATTTTTGTGGCCGACTATAGGAAAAACTGCACGATTTTGGAATAATATTTTTTTTTTACCAAACTTATTGTATCAAAATTTGTTTCAACTATTTGTTTCTAAAAATTTAAACCATTGACTGTCATTTAACCTTATACAGAAATTCATACAATTTATTCAGTAAAAGTTGTAATGAATATTATATCGGGACGTCACTAATTGGCCGACTATTGGTGCCTACCCTATACCCTATAAGCTTTTATAGTTTTTTACCACATAATTATTTGTTCATCTTCGTATGAGATCTATAGCTTGGTTTCTCTTGTGTTTCATAAATATTCGTGACATAACTTAATCTTCTTAGGCCGGTTCCTACGATGTTCAGTTACGTTCTAACTGGAACTTTAACTGACAGATTTTCATACAAAACTTTCAGTTAAAGTTCCAGTTAGAGTTTAACTGAAGATCGTAATAATGGCCCTAAGTCATAGCTTTGCCCTTCCCTACAGAATGTTGTAAGGGCGCCCTTGAATCGCTTATTGTAGAGAACTATAATTAATTTGATACGTATGTACACAAATAATTTCCTGGAAGGAGAGTTTTTGCCCACAGGGGTGGTTTTTGAAGAAAAGTATCGCGGTAAAGAGGCTTCATATACTAAAAACTTGGCTGAATATTTCTTCTGGAGTGGGTTGTGAAGGGTTAGGCTGAAATGAAAAGTTTCTAATTTGCATATCTCAAAACCGGCTAATTTTACAAGTTTAAAAATTATTACATAAATATTAGTACCTACTCTATGCAAATATGCTAAAAATATAATTTTAAATAATTAACAGGGGTGTGGAGTAGAGGGAAGCCGAAAATAAGTTCACATCCTTCCATCTTAGGAACTACTCACGATAAAAATGCATAATTGGAATGGAATGTATACGTAGCTAGGAAATTTAACTTTTTGGGTAAAAAAAAAATTGTGCAGGGTGCGGTGAAAGTGGAAAATGCAGTATCTCCAAGGAAAATTTTTTAAATCACGTGTATGGTTTATTTTTAAGCGTCGAAAGCACTGTTTAAGATCTTCGTGTTAACATAAGCAGTGTTACATTTCGTCTTAGACCGCGTCCTAGACTATGACTCAAAAACGTAGTGGGTATTTAGCACTTCTATTGCACCCCGACTTTAAACGACTCTTTTCCTAAAAAATAATAAAGTTGCGACTAGACTTTTGGCAGGTTCTTCTTTTTTGCTTCTGGTGATTAGAAAATAATAAAGTAAAATTTCTTGAGAAAATAAAATTGGACGAGGATATTTTGGGAAGTACATGGTAGCAATGGAAGTTTTACTCGGCCTGCTAAAATCTAGCCTGCTTTGTATATTCGTTACTGATGTTTGCATTTATAAATCCTGTAAAATGGCATTTGTACATTCATTTACAATATATCTTTAGCCAGATTGATTCGAATTTGAGTCGCCTCTCTGATGTAGTAGCTTGTTGCAGATTTCTGAAATCGCTAACATTATAGAAATACAAAATGGTATATTACTTGGAAAAGTAACATGTTTTCAAATTTCTTTATCCTTGATTTTACTGAGAAAAAAAAGATCTCGTGCATACACAACCCACAAATACGTTTACATAGTCTATTTAATTTATCATCTTTCTAAATAGTACCGCCGTATAAAAATGGGTGGTATTATTTATGATGCCACTGCATTCTGAAATAAAATAAATAAATAAAAAACATCTCTAAATATCCGACCAATTTAAATTAAGTTGGGTTTTACAATGCATAAAACTAGTAATTGGCTGTCTTAACAACTTCTTAAAAGATCGAGATGCCTATTTAAATAATGGTAAAATGCGCATGCATTCCATATTTTGGATAACAGGGAAAAATTAAATAGTGAATCACAAGCGGAATAGCATCTTACAGGTAGAAAAAATAGATCATGTAGCAAAGAAAGGTTACAGGCAATTTATTTTTAAGGGTTATTACTCGTGGAAGGGGAATGTTTGTTATTTTCTTAGACGAGCAGTTCCTATAAATAGTCCGTATTCTCGGTGAGACCAAACATATAATTGAGTGACGTGCATCTAGAAACATTAAAGTATGATTGAATTCAGAAGTCGAATGATTTTTCTCATATTTGACCAAATAAATAACCTGTACAATCTTTATTTTACAGAACCGGAGCTCCAGTAATGGCGGTAAAAGTTCATTTCGAAATCGGACATACTTCCAAGTTGAAAAGCAAGAAAACGCCTGATGGTTTCACTCACGATTGGGAGTTATATGTTCGTGGAACGGATAAAAATGATGTAAGTCATTTCGTCGATAAAGTTGTATATAATTTACACGAATCATTTCCAAAACCAAAAAGAGGTAGGTTTTTTGATTAAGATGTTCATTGTTTCTATATTTTCTAACCTCGCGCTCTTTTTCTTTCAGTTTTGAAGGAAGCGCCGTATATTTTAAAAGAATCTGGCTATGCTGGTTTCATGGTTGCTACCGAGATTCATTTTAAAAATCGCGACTCGCCGAAAGTGATGACATTCACCTACGATCTATCCCTGCAGCAATCCGGTCCACCTTCGCATCGAAGTGAAATCAAAAAGTTTACCTTCAGCAATCCATCGGATGAATTTCGTCGGAAGTTACTAAAAGGTGGCGGAATATCGCTTGTGAATACTTCGGATGAGAAAAGCCGGGATTCGTTAGACGAACGAGCACAATTAATTAATAAACCAAAGTTTAGCACTGATGAAGCTAAAAAGCACAAAGTTCGGCCGGAAGAGTCGAAATTGCAAACTTTTGCGAAACTTTTCGGACCGCCTATAACGAAGGCGCCATCGAAAGTATCGCCGGATGCTAAGAACAAAGCAAGTCCAAGTATACCAGCGGCTAGTACCGGCAGCAAGGGCAATAAAGGTTCGGAGAAATCTTCATCGTCGACAGTAAAAGAGAAATCGGAAAAGACTGAGAAAAAGGACAAACAACATAAGCATAGTCCGCACAAGGAAAAATTCGAGGGCATTGCGAAGGATAACAAAAAGACTTCAAGTGAAGAGAAGCACGAAAGGCGAGATGAGAAGAAAAAGGACAAATCTCATTCGAAGGAACGTGATCGGAGCAGGGACAAAGCTTCGAAACGTCCGCTTAGTCCGAAACGTTTACCGAGCCCGAAACGGCCTAGTCCGGTAAGGAGTTCGTCGGCAGCAAGTCGCGGCGAAGACACAAACGGATACAAGCCAGCATTAAAATCTCACCCAGATCCAGTGGGATTAAATAATAACAATAACTCAGAGAAGCTGTCAAGTAGCAGTACTAGCAGCAGTAATAAAAAGTCAAAAAAGGACAAGAAATCGTACGATAAAGATCGGGACCGCGAGAAAAAAGAAAAGGAGCGTGAACGAAAGGAAAAGGACGATAGGTCGAGCAACAATAGCACACCCGTCGTTACGGCTCCAATTGTAAACCACGCAGCAACAGCTGTCAACACCAAATTGCCAAGCAGTGATACAAAAACGGACTACACTAAAAAAGAGAAGGACGCTGGCAGTTCGACCAGTTCAAAAGACATCAAAGAACCGAAGAAAAGTGCCGATCTAAAGCTCGCCGAACCGACCGTTGGAAATGATAAAAAATCAACGGACAAGCATGACAAAGACGCAGAAAAACGGCACAAACATAAAAAGAAAGACAAGAATAAAGAGAAGGAAAAGGATAAAGATTACATTGGCTCAAAGGACAAAAAGAAAGAAAAGTCTGCGAAAAAAGATGATCTCAAAAAGACACCACAACCGACGTCGACCGATTTACCAACTCTGACCGCTCAAAAGTCAAGTACAAATCCTGTCAGCACCTCACTGCACGGCATAAGCGACGACGAATCGCACGATAGCATCACCGAAAGTGCATCAGCATCAGTTTCCGAACGTCCCGAAAGTTTCGCCGAAAGTTCAAACAGTAGTTTACCCGATGGAGGTGCTAAAGCGACGTCAATTGTTCCGCCACATCCGGTCGTCGACGATTCAAAGTCGGACAAGAAGGAGCGAAAAAGTCGCGATAAAGTCAAAGTCGACAAGGACGAAAAGAAGCGCAAACGAAAGAGCAAAGACGACGTCGACACAATATCACAATCTCGTAAATCGACATCACCCGCAATCAATCTCATCGCCGAGCCGCCCATTAAGCAAAGCAAAAAAGATGAACTGATCATGAAAAACGGCGATCGTTCGAATTCACCGCATTTATCAAATTTAAGTTCAGTTAATCAATCGTCCGACGATTCGAAAGCATTCCGCGCTCCAACATCCGCATCAGTTCCTGTACCGTCGACATCATCGAATAGTAGCTCGTCACAAGCATCGCTTAATCATCATCATCAGCAGCAGCAGCAGCATCATCAAATGCCGCAACAATCGTCGCAACACGAACGTTTCCTTACGGTCGAATATATGTCCGAGTTACGCGATCTACAACAGAAAATTATGACACTACAAAATAACAATGAGCTGCAACAAGTTGTCGAAATGATTGCAGCAACTGGTAACTTCGAAATAACGAGTAAAACATTTGATTTCGATTTGTGCGCCCTCGATCGTAATACCGTGCAGAAACTACAGGAGTTCTTTGCAACGTCCTGTTCATGACAGAAAATACGTTTGTAATTCGTTCACGTGGAAAATTCATGCCGTAACGTAATCAAGATTATTATCATAGTTTTCTTCTCTTTTATTTTTGTTTAAACCAGCAAAACATGGAAAAGAATGAAGTGATTTTTTTTTCCTTTTTTCAAAAGTTTGAATATTTAAAGTACTGATAAGAATAAGGACAGTAACAGTTTTAAATATATCTTATTTAAACAAAATTATATTATATATATATATAACAAAAAATTATCTAGAATTTTTTTTTATTTAACTATCGTAAAAAAAAAGAAAATTTCTTTTCTTTTTTGTTGCGTCAAATCAAGCGTTATAAAAAATATTTTTAATTTTCTTTTTATGTACAGCTCCCTACATAACGTAGAATTATACAATGAACACACAAACAAAATATTATTTATGTATTTAAACAAAAGAGAAACAAATATATATAAATATATTGAATTTATTTATTAGTTTTTAGCACCGATAAAGAAATTTGAAATTCTCATAGAAAATTTTATTGGTTTTATTTTATTGATCGGCACACATCACAGAACTCAGGATGTTTAAAACGAGGACAGAGACAAAAGTACATAGTAACACAAGTGTAATTATTGGTCACATAATTTAATGAATTGTATTTGGCGAGAGGCTTTTTTATACATAATAATAAAAAAAACATGTATTACTTGTATATAATTTCGTAATAACGCAAAGAATATTCTGAACTATTTTTTTTTTTTTGGTGTCTGTAACATTTACATAATTACATTTGAATCAAATACTATTATAACGCAAAACTGTATTGTCAGAAGAAAAAATGCCTTAATAACGTACATATAACAGTTCTTCTGTTTTCGAACTTTAGTTTACCGTCGTCTATATCGTAAAAAATTAAATTTTGTTATTCAAATCTTTTGAGCCTTTAAAATATATCTGTGCGCATGCATTTCATTATTTTCCATTATACAATGGCGTACTTTTCCGGATGTTCTATTTGTTTATGTGTTTCGTTTTACGTTTTAACTTTTATATGTTTTTTGATGGCATTAAAATTAATAAATTTTACTCAGGACAATTATCTTAAGAAGTTTCAAGAGAAATCAATAACAAGTAATTCTTTGAACTCCTATTATTTCTTGATGATTCGATTTTATCCGCATAGAGCCGGACAGGCATACTGTGTTTGGGCAGTCACTTTTGATCTTTTAAATCGAATTGTACTGAAGTTAATCCTGATGTAAGATTAGTGCCACTTTTTACTAGATGCCTTGATATGCAATTTGAAATACATTTTTTTCCATAGAGGAATTCGATTGTGCCTTCCAAGAAGTCGACAGCCACCAATTGACTCCCCAATCTCGGAAAAGATCCCAACACACTAGACAGGCAATTCTACCAGGTTTGATCTTTTTCTGTTGAGAGTATGGCAACAATATCAGAAGCGACGATCTCCCTCCACTCTTCTCTGGTGCAAATATGCCCGACATAGGATTGCTCAAAATGCAAAACGGTGTCCTGAAGTTGGTGTGTCCCGAAATACCGGAGCGAAGGGAAACTAACAAGATTGTAGTGTGTCCATAGTGTCTGCCGTAGAGCACTTTTTTCGGAACATAATCTTTAAGAGCCCCGGATACTGTGGTACGAAGAGCACCAGTCATCCCACAACATGCAATTCTTTTAATGGCGTCCCTAAAGATCCTGATTACCGAAAAAATATCCTATGGATTATTTTTTCCATCATCTTCTGACAGTAAGTAAGCATCCATTGCCTTCTTAATCTTGTCTTCTATCGTAGGCTTTCAGTTCAGCCTTGGATGAGGGCGTATTTCACACCAAGGGACAGCGGGATAGTAACTCTTATTCCGGTCCGGGTGACTAAATTCTCGCTTCCTTTTCCTCGTGAAGAGAATTATTTTGTAACGGATTGATGCTCAGACCGCGGTTACTGGCTTCATCACAGGATCCTATTTCCAATCTGCCGCTTAGGCTTTCAAGGAACTTACTTTAACCTTGACGTCGGCACCATTTTTTGGCTGTCGACGACGGAATAAGTCCTGGCGACAGCCAAAGGCTGCCAAGGATTGGTGAAGGAACACTGTTGCTGCCCTATGGTTTCATCGGGTGTCACACAAGAATTGAAGGTGGGTTCAGGTACGAAGTGCTCATTGATTTCCTCTTTTACTTTTCTGTGCGTCTTGATGGTCGCGAAGCGGGAAGTTAATCGTGTTTTCTTCCATGCGCATCCACGATTTTTTCAAATAAAGCAAACGGGGTCGGAAACACCTCTCTATGATTTGGACTCTGCAAAAGTAGACAATTTCACCAAAAGTGCAATCTGAACCACTTCTATCGATCGGATTTTGGACATTATTATCTTCCCTTAATCCGATCTGAGTTTTCTCTCGAAGCTTCCAAGCTTGGTCTTTTTTTCTGTAAATAAGTTGTTAGTCTAGCGTTTAGCCCTGCTAGCATAAAACGTGCTCTGCTGTTTCTTCTTCATCATAGAGTTATATATACTGGAGATGACAAGCAGCGATTGAGTTGAAGGTGGACGTCGTCGCATTCACTTGCACGCAAAACAACAATTGGCATAACGAACCTGTTCTGTCTCGCTCACTCTCACGCTAAAACAACAACAACGACCCTGTTTTGTCTCACTTCTCATCGTGTTCTTGGCTTCAAAGCGCTTTATCTTGGCTTATCGTCCCCAGTTGCTCTATGTTCTTCACACAATATGAAAATATCGTCTTGAATCAGTCCAATTGTATGCAGATACATGTTTAACTTACAGTGTCCGGTTGAGCATCGAATGTTCCGGTTAATTTCTTGTAGTGTCCTTTGTGTTAATCCTCCATTCTAACGGTATTTTTTCTGCTTCCGCCCACGGAGGTAACTAGTAATATTGACTAGCGGGTAAAGTCTCATACCTTTCGCGACTTTTGCCTTTGTTGCACTGGATCTTGGACTAGTTTACGAGGCGTACGCCATATTTAACTAGTACGGCTACTTGTATCTATCTCCTGATAGCCCAGCCAAACTGTCCATCTAATTTATGTACTTTGTATAAGGTCGTTTAAGCCATTTGTTCAACCATACCAAAAGCTGTTTGAATTAAGTATTGTTTCCAGAGAGCCATCACTGTCCTGAATATGCTATTTCATCTGTTAACCCTAGTCAAATTTGGCAAAATAAATAGAAACTGGTACACCTATCTGACTTTAAGACTTCAGGAGGAAGAGTAAACCTTCGATTTTACTTAACTAGAAAATCATTCGAGAAAATGCTGGCCGTTTTTATTTTTAAAAAAATTCCTAGGCACCATCTCAAAAGAGGAAGTTGTGAAAAGGAGGACGTCCGGAGCAGGGAGTCAGTTCATATTATACGGAAGGCTCGACTCATTAAATTTATACATTACCTTTCGCCATGTGTAGGTGGGAATAGAGACCAAGATCTCACTGTTGGTCGACTAGAGCGCTAAGCCACTAAATTACTAAGGATTTAACTACTATACAATTATCCATAAATCTTTCGATCGATTAAG
Organism: Beris morrisii; assembly: GCA_951812415.1. Lineage (NCBI taxonomy): Eukaryota > Metazoa > Arthropoda > Insecta > Diptera > Stratiomyidae > Beris > Beris morrisii. The sequence goes on along the minus strand of OX638312.1, from coordinate 110,922,722 downwards.
TGTACGACAGGATGAGTTACGAAGATGAGAATTTTACAGATCAAAGTGCAGCTCAATGTACATATTGACTGTTCGGCGACGAAATGGAACTTTCGATCACGTAGGATATTATTTTTTATGGTTCTATTTTTTTATTATTAGTAACATGGTCAGGGAAAAATGTTCTACTATTGAAATTCGTATTATGTTTCCAACATAAGGTGTAATAAAGATCGCCTTTCAGGAGACTGTTCTAATAGCATCCGTAAGATATTTAAACCGTCAGCATGATCCTTTGCAGAATCCAGCTTGGTAGACTTTGAGACTGCAGTTCTAATTCTGTTGAGAAATGTTCGTATTATTGTCTTTGTATACAGCAGTAAGTAGACATTCCAGCTTTCTATTTCATTTTGTGTTAAAATACGTTTCTTGATCCACTCACTCGGCAATTTTAGTTCTCGTTTCATATTTGGGGTCCAGTGCGTGTTTAAGATAGACGAGTTCCTGCATAAGAACAACTTGTCTAGAGGTAACTATATTTTCTAGGCAAACTGGTGAACCCTTATTAGCTAATGAAACGCTCTATATCGCGGGGTAAAACTAAGCAGATATCAAGCCTAGAATCCTAATGGAAGCTCTGATTGGATATTGTCACATGAGGATACATCTCCGAATATTCTTGAAACTAATAGTCAGAACTCGTAACCGTTAAGTCCATCATTTCTTCAAGATTGTAGTGTAGCAACCTAGAGTTTATGTACCACTTTTCAGACCTCATCCCATGGAGTGAATTCTACTGAGATAGCCGAGAAAACTTGAAAATTACTTTACAGAGCTCTTTTTATTTTAATGCACAGATAAATAATAGAAGAATATCTGCACAGGCAATAAAAAAATTGTAGGATGCAAAACAATCTTATGATACAATCAAGATATCAGGAACCCTTCGAGGACCTTCACTATGGTGACCTTTAGTGAGAAACTTCTATTAGGATATTAACAACCAATAATTTAAACTGTTTTAAAGGTTTTTGTGTCGCAATATTTTCTGTTGAATTTTACGGTGGTGCCACAGCTTTTGCCAGATTTTAACTAAACTTACCCAAAATAATTATTAATTGACTAACCCTCCTAATACCTCGCATTGAAGATTGATGTACAGTAATTCCAATAATTGTAAATGGCTCTATTTCCACCTTGTTTTTTTGAGTATAATTTTTTTAAGCAATGCTAACGCCCGTAATAAAAATTATAAACATACTCACATGCATCACATGTCTGCTACAAAAATATGCCTTACATAAATTTGTTGAAATATATATAAACAGGATTCTATCACAAGCAATATAATGTGTTCTTGAATTTATAACATTGTACAGTTTACATCGTTTTTCATGTAATAATAAAAGAATAAAAAAAAATAATAACAAATTTACCAAAACACTATTGAACTTAGATTACAGTAAACCTGCGTAGAAGTACCTATAGTTTTCTAGAATAATACATACAAAACTCTATTAATAAATATTATATATCATTATTGCATAAAAAACTTGAATAACTGTATATAATAGCACTTACGTACCACTACACAAGGAATAAATAAGATATTAGAAGCTGATACCATCACGACGATCTAATGTTAAACAAGAAAATTACAAAAAGTATTTCTATAGAAATGATAAACACCAAACACAAATTATTAACTAATAAAACAAAATTTACCTACACATAATATTTCTAAAAATAATAATAAATTTTTGATAAGACACCGAACAGATAGAAAACATAATCTTTGAATAATAGAACAAGCAACATTAATACTGTTAAAAATAGAAGTGCCAGAGTAAGTGTTTTTATAATAATAATTATTATACGTTATACATATTAAATAATTAAAAAAAATATATATAGATATAAAAGTCATTCATACTATTTTGAATAAAATTTGAATTCAGTTACAACAATAAAACGATAAGCTTAATAATAATAAAAAGAAGAAACGTAATATAAGGAACATTGAAGTTGATGAAAAGAAATTATAAAATAAATAATAAAAATTACCAATATAAAATATTGCGCAATCATAATAAAAATTATCAGTGTTTTTTTTTATGGTGTCCCTTTTTTAAACTACAATTTGATTCTGTTCGTTTCGATCCAAAAGTACGCCGTAGGGTCAATTGTTCGTTCTGAACTCGAAGAGACCTTAGAAATTTTGACGCTCTACTCAACTGATAAAGTTCGCCTTTATTTTTTTTCTTTGTGGTTTCTGAAAAGATTTCATGCAAATCAAAAATAGTCGAATCATCGTGGAGAACGGCGTGACCATAGAGATATATGTACTGGAGATGTCGAGCAGCGACTGTTTTGAAGCCGGACGATTCCTCGCAAAGGACCGGCAATAAACACTATGCTAATATTAGCATCTTACTCACATTTATGTTATACTCCGGTCTTGAATACAAAAACCGCTAAATATTTGAATACTAGGCTACTATTTGCATTTCACTGCCACTTGGCATCAAACGCTCCATACAAAAACGTTCAATTTAGCTTTAAAATGCTTCAAAGTGCTTCATACAAAAACGGCGTCTTGTCGTCTCCAGTACTTATATCTCTTATAACTATGAAACCTTTTGCGGAAAATTGTGCAGTCAGAAGAGCAAATTCTATTAATAAGTGCTTTAGAAACATTTTACTGCTTGAGCCCTTTGGTGGTGCTTGTTTTTAGAATTTAAAGAGATGCATATCAAAATTTCGACTATAACCTGCAGCCATACGTTACCATTGTAATGGTTTAAGCAGCGCGTCATAAAAATTACATACTTTTCAGTGCATACTCAGCGACTCGAACCGGACAAGTGCTGCGACGCCCCATGACATGGAGAAAACTATCGATTCGAACAGAATTTCATTCGGATTAAAAGCTTAAGCACACCCGTTGGATCAAAAATTTGTTAAAAAAAATAATTGAGGTGATAGATAGTTAATCTATACACTCCCGACGGATTACGGAAAAGAAAAGTTGTCGGCTTTATTTCTTTTTTTTCGGTTTAACTCTCGCAAAAAAAAATTAGAAATTTATTAACAAATACAAGTGTTATTTATTATAATACAAAAAAAAAACGGAACATGAATCATTTCTTATTTATCCGACGAAATTTTTCCCAACGTGTCAGCATACTGAAATTCCGGACTATTTTCATATTCGCACATATCGAGTGCAACTTCACAGCTCTCCTTCACCACACGTTTATCGTCGCCCAAATAATCATTAAGAACTTTTATACATTCATCCGTTGCAATAGCACCAAGTGCTTCGGCACATTCATGACGAACCATTTCATTTTCATTCTTGTCCTGTAAATTTTCGGACAATGATGGAATACTGCACGGATCTTGTATTTGTCCCAAAACGAATGCTACTTCATGTCGAAATAAAGCACTTCGGCATTTCAGGCCCTTGGTCAATGCCAGGATGCTCTCTTCTGTGCGTAGATTCCTAAGACCGAACATGGCACGATAACGATTAAAAAGTGATTCATTTTCGTTTAAGTAAACTTTTGTAAGCTCGTCGATACTTTTAGTTTCGGCAGGCGGAGACGGATCAACCGAAGCATATGGATTTTCATCTTTAACGGAATCGCCTTTATTCAGCCAATTGATTCGGTCTAGGGCGATTTCACAGGTTTCGGCAACTTCTACGATTGGATCATTTTTGTATTTTTCGAGAATGCTTCGAACGTCAGGTTGGCCAATTGCGCCTAGTGCTTCGGCTAAAAAAAATGAAATGAAATTAAATTAGAATAAGAAAAAAGCTTTAGTATTTCTCGCAATGGTTTCATACTTTTCATTTATCACATGGATTTAATATCTACGAATCTTTCATACAATTTGCAAACTTATAAAAAATCAAACACAAATCTCTCTTGAAGAAATGATTTAAATTCACAATCAGATCCACTCCACAATTTGATTAAAAATGAAAAGAAAAAATTGAATACCTCTTTTTTGACTCTTTTCGACCCACTACAAACCTTCGTTATTTGAAAAACTGTTTAATATAAAGTACAATATTATGTGCGCCTTCCAACAAAATGTTTTTACTTTAAAATCAGCAAGGGAAGAACGGAAAATCGTATGCGTTTTGAAATAACACAGTTTATGCCACTTCTTGGCGCATCATTGAAGCTCTATTGAGCAGTATGATGCCCCAAGTAATAAAAATAAATATATTAAAAATTTATGTGAAGTCCACCTTTCTCGTGGCACGCGAGTATACTTCTTCTGAAACGATCGCTTTCTATACAGTTCCATTCTTCATTTTCACGTTCGATCAGCGACTCTCGTTGGGCTTGGTTCCATAAATACAACCTCCTTTAATCGTGACGATAAATTTTCAATGGGATTTAGGTAGAACGAATTCCTGGGCCAATCTGCCCACACAGTTGAAAAATACAGTTTTGTTCTCAAAATCTTTTCTGTGTGATAACGGGCTTCATCCTGCATGAAAATTTGCGAAACTCCTGAAGGATATTGAATACTGTTTCTTGGATATTTTCCATAGATTATTATAATTGAAATTTAGAATTAGAGCATTAGAAATCATCGTTAACTCTGTGTTTTTCATCGATTACGATAAGTTCAGACTTTCCATATAAACTTATGCCACCGACTAAAGCTAAACTAAGCCCCTGCTTTGGCCTCGACACTGGTTTAATTGCTTGCGGATCTGGTGTTCTTATCCTGGAGTTCGGTCGGTTCGGTTGTGTGAAAAGATCGATCAGTGATTCATCTGTAAAGAGTATTGCTGCCCTTTGTTTCGTTCTTCTTGGACTGACCATCGTGAACTCCTCGTCAATCAGCTTTTGCAGAAATTCGTCATGTCCTGAATATTTTTTCTCGGTCAAAAGAGATTTCATAGGTCAGCATATTTGCCCCAAATGCAACTCCTTAAATTTAACTTCTCACATCAGTTCCTTAAGGCATTCCCCAGTAAGATAAGTACAAGGGCCAATATTAAGAGAATCTGGGAAAACTTTTGTTCTTAAAATGTCGTTTAGATTTTGGGTGAGCACAGATGAAATTGTCTTATTTTACTTTATTATTTCTTTAATAACAAAGTTTTGGGATTGACCTAAAATTTAAACAAAAAATTTGCTACCCTGAAATTTTTTATTTTCTCGTTTTAGGACTAGAAGATCCCAAAAAAGCAAATAAAGTGTCCGTTTGTCCGCCGTCTGCAAACGCATTTGAGGGCTCATACCTCACAAACTCGATGAGATATTAAGTTCAAATTTATGGTGAGCAGATTAGGTGAAACCTTTTAAGTGGTGACTTTTTTCTAACAGGAGTAGGCCCAGTAGACCTCTAGTAGAGGAGGTGTTCGAAGGATTGGAAATCAAAAAATTCGGATTTTTATTTCTTGCGAACCGCTAAGGATAGAAAGCTAAGAAAGATGCCTGCATAAGACCACAATCAACAAAAAAAATAAGAGTACGGAGGTGGGGGATGTTTTCATTTTTCAGGAACGGTTTATGCTAAAAAGTTAAAACTATGTACTGCAAAAGGAATTCAAGCAGAAAAAAATTAGATTTACATTGGAGTGGGTGGTGGAGGTGGGTCAAAAAAATTGTTCGTGAAAAGAGGATCGTATACCTTTTCACTAATTTGGTCATATCTTCTAGGTCGAGGTATCAAATTAATTTTACTTCTGCGCGCTCTTAATACAAGCGCCTAGAAACTGTTTTCTATAATAATCGCGAAAAATTAACTTCAGGATTTTGGGATATTCAACCATTACGATTGAGGCACACCACGCACAAGTAGAAGGGATGATGATAGAACATCATTCACCCGAACGTGCTGTCGCCTATCACGAAGGAAACTATGGAGTAGCGAAACTGAGCCCAGATCAAAGTTGAAGTTCGATGATAATTTAAGCAGTAGTTCCTTATGGTCAACTGAATCAAAAGCTTTGGAAAAGTCTAATAAGACGAGGTAGGTGATCATATCTGAATCCAAGCCTTTCTTACATCGGAAGTGACTTTCAATAATGCTGACTCACAGCTATGATGCGGACGGAAACCAGACTGCCAGAGGGATATTAATTATTGTATGTTATGTAAGTAATCCTGCATTTGCATTGACATAACTCTCTCAAGCACTTTTGATAGAAAACAAAGAATACTGATGGGACGGTTGTCACTAACAGTTGAGAGACAGTTGGTCTTCGCAATGGGCAGCACCGTTGGAACGCAGAAGGCAAAATACTCATAGATAACCATGAATTCAAGATGTGTAAAACATAATTACTTATATATAGGAATATGGCTTTTATAAATTTAGGATATAAGTCGTCAGGTCTCATGGCATACGATTTAAAGGAGTTAACAGCTGAAAATAACTGAGTTAAACTTATGCATCGAAAATTAAAACTTGTTTCCGACGTAACACCACTTTCAATGGTACTTTCGAAAAAGGCCTGAGGAGGAGCTTGGGAAGAGATGGGTTAACGAAGTGTTGGTTGAGTTCATCAGAATCTAAAGTACAATTAGCGGGCTCTTTTCCACATACACCTGCGTTGTTAAGGTTTCTCCAAATACGTTTCGAGGGTAAGTTAAGGACAATTGAGACCGAAAAAATGGCGTTTGGTTTTCCTTATGGCACTTGTAGCAGCATTACGCTGAAGTTTGTACAAGCATTTAGCATATTCAGTTTTAAGCCGTCGTTGTACAAATACTCTCTCTCTCTCTCTGCCACTAAAGATGCCACCTTGGGTGTAAACCAAGGGCATGCAGAGCTTCTAACCTTCAAAGTACGCAAAGGAACATCACGGAGATAAACCATGAGCCAATTAAAGTGACTGAGTTGATCATCAACGTCGGTCATATAATACATATCATCTCAGGGAAGCATATTTGATTCCAATATTATGTCGGAGACGCGTAGGTTATTGTAGTCTCTATATTTCACTGTTTTCGTCAGGTTACAGACTGTCATACATACGTCATAGCTCATGAAGAGTATATCATGATCGAGAAAACTAGGAGGGCAGGATTGGTTTAGAAACAGCACTCGATTCCGATCTGTTGTAAGGAGAACATCTAGTAGAGATGGGTGAGAAGTATTGAAATAAGTAGGCTCAGTGTTCACAACAATAAGGTTCGAAGATTGAGTAAGATGGAGGAAGCTATCTTTCTGTTTACTATTTTCAGTAGGCTATTTAGAAAGTTAATTGTTTAGGGTGCTTAGATCGACGCAACCAGTGTTACAAAAAATGAAATTGGTGTTTTACGGAGGGCAAGCCGACTTTAATCGCTTCCCGGACTTTGACCCCAAAAATAATAAAGTTGCACCCAGACTTTGTAAGACCAGCTAAGGGAGCATGTCATAGAGATATATATACTGGAGATGACAAGTCAACAATTGACTTAACGAACCTGTTTTGTCTCACTCACTCTCACGCTAAAACAACAACAACGACCCTGTTTTGTCTCACTTCTCATCGTGTTTTTGGCTTCAAAGCGCTTTATACAAAACCGGTCGCTTGTCGTCTCCAGTAGCTCTAAGGAGCATGTAATCACCAGCACTTAAGATGTTGGTCGTTTCCATATTACAATTTAGTATCATCTATGAACATTAAATTGCTCCGACTCTACCTCGATAAAATGTCATTTCGTCATTTTACTATTCAGATCAGAAGCTATTAAATATTCAATGCCATACAAAACCACAGGGACTCAAAGAATCTCCTTGAAATATCCCTCTTGCTCACACTTGAATGGATTGAGTGCAACTGCCAAAAATCAAAAACAGTGACGAACCTAATCGATAGATTTGAAGGACCTCGATTAGCCAAGAATGTGAAATGATATCAAGAACCTTAGCGTAATTGATGTTGCAACTAAACATTTTACACTTCTGTTCGTTCGCATCCCCTACCGCTATAAGTTGTTCTTTGCATCCCATTGACTGTTTGCGGCAACCTTTCTGTTTCTCAGCGATTCGATATGGTTATAGATCCTAATCCTATCGGTGATCACGGACTTTATAAACTTGTACAAAGTCGGCAAGAAATTAATGGGTCTTGTATCTACTGAATCACTAATCTCACCCCATTTGGGGTTCAAGTAAGTTATTCTCGCAGTGAGGACTATCAAGTACCAAATCTACCGTGCGCACTAGAAAACTGACACCATCAGTTCACTGCACTAACTGGGAAACAGCTAAGCTCAATATTAGCAGTCAGCATGGCATAAGTATGTTGGTAAGGTTAAGCTGAGAAACTGTGCTGTATCCAGTTCCTTGGACTGAAAAAGCCCAAGCTCTTGACACGGGATTAATTCAGTTTATCGTTATCTTTAGGTGACTTCTCACTCGAATTCAGTGGTTGACACAACAATTGGTTTTGGATACTTAAACGCTTCTATTGTAATCGAAATCTCCGAAAGTTTAAGAAAACCACGAAGAACTTGCAAAAGATAGGAATTAAAGTCTTTCTGTAATATGAAGATCGCGCTTTGTGGAGGAGCGCCATTGGTGTACCACAGTAAAGGTAATAAATAATTGACTGTTTTTATCCCGTGTTTTGGGTATACTATCGACAGTACAGTTTAAAGGTACGCGTCCACTAGAGGCGGGCCGCATCGCAACGGTGCGGGACGGATTTTTGTTTCTGCGTCCACTTGGGACGGATCACGACAGACGGAAAATGCCGACCCCATCTGTTTCGCTGTGTCCACTGAGATGGGACGAAGTGGGACGAGCCGGGGCGCCCATCTGCTCTATCAACAATCCGCTCGCAAAGCGATCCGCCAGCAAAATCCGTCGCACACCGATGCGGCCCGCCTTCAGTGGACGCACTTCCATAACAATGTATGGCAGGCGGATTTTTGCGATGCGGCCCGTCCGCCCTAGTGGACGCCTGCCTTAACAGCTCAACAAACATGGAAACATACTCATGCTGTATGCTGACTATTGGGATCAGCTTATCTTGATGCATCAGATGTGCTCCCCAGTCAGTGCAGTGTAAATATAAGAGTCGAATTGTCTATCTATCTAACTTATCAGTATGTACTTGCTGTGTAGTCACAAATTTGAATCATTCCATCCAAACCATAAATAATATAAAAATCTCACCTGCTTCATGACGAACCATTGGTTCCTGCGAAACATCCTCCAGTACACGAACTAGAATCGGAATAGCCTTTGGATCCTGCATTTGTCCAAGGCAATAGGCTAGCTCGTGCTTTAGCAAGGCCGAATCATCGCTGAAGCATTCACTAATGGAATTTATTGAGTCGTTGCCACCGATATTTTTGAGTGTGAAGAGTGCGCGAAATCGTTCCTTGAGGGGACGATTTTTGTCGTTTAAAACATTGCCAATAGCCGCAACTCGTTCCTTTGCCACTTGAACCATCCTTGAATTGTTTCTGAGCACGTTTCTCTAGATTCTACTCCCCTGCTACGAATACAATTGACGTTTCGTTTGGCCGGTTGTGAATCAGCTGAGAATGACAAAATTACGAAATAAAGGGATATTAAAGAATTCAATATATCGATATTATATTAAAGCTTAATTTTTTTAGTTTGCCATTTTATAAAAAATTTAATATTAATGTCTAATTTAATCGAGGTACCGAAATAAAAAAGGACTCGAAAAGATAAGTTCCCACTTAAATTCCCATCATCTGAAAATTTCCCATTTCCAAACATACGAATTTCCAAAAATTCCCCAATATTCTTCAAGCAAAACGTCAAAATTATTATGACAGCAGTTTCATTGTCAAAGTAAACAATTATTTGTCTACTCCAATTCTGAATAAATGTCCGTGAAACGTTCTTAACTTCCAATCGAAGAGTTTTGAACTGAAGAGTTTTTATGATTAGAAAACCCACAATCGGATCACCTTAGCGCAATGTTCGAGATACGAACTAAAAGTGGACTCGGCGTTGGGACAATGGTGAAGACCCTTCGGAATAGCATCGCTGGAAGCTATCCACCGTGTCATGTAGCCAACAGGCTAGAGGAACGAAGGGCTAAATCCCGGATTCTTAGGTAAGCACCTTGATTTTTTTCCCGGCTGGTGCACGCCACTATGATGTAACTGCACCGATTCTTAACAGACAAGAGCGACGCAGGAAGCCTGACAAACCCGACGATTTTGTTACCTACGACGACTCTGAAAGCGAGGAAGAGACTCAACAGCAGCAAAATGAAATTCTCAATACCTCGTACAATTTCGAGGATTATATCCGAAGTCGCGAATCACATTTAAGGGAAGTAAGTAGTCGATTTCAACGAAAGGAAAAGATTTTACTCGCGTCGAAAGACTTATCACATCAATTTTTATCATTTCAGGAACGGAGCATCAGTTTAGATTACACTACGCGCTATATTTTAACGCATGATATGCTTCGAGAGACTCCCATCTCGCTGGGCTACTTGAATAAGGTATTCTGTTCGCAATGGCTTAGCAATAGGCAAATTGTTTTCGGGACCAAGTGCAATAAGGTAAAAACAACTTTGTTCCTTTGATAGTAATAAAAATTATAGAGTATACAAAACGCGGGCAGGGCATCAGGGCACTAAGTAGCCGAGTGACAAGCACAAGTCATTTGCTTATACGTGGTCGTGGAAATCAAATAATGGGTCTGTCGAAACCTAGTTGTATTTTGTTTTTATTATAAAAGCTTAACACTAGTTGGACTTATGCCGATAGAAAGGTTCTGCAAACATTGCATCCATCTTCATCAATGCCGTATAAATGGCTGAACAGAATAAATTGTTCTTACAGATACTAATCTCCAACTAATGTGGACAGAACCTATAGGAATCACTGTAGCTCGTTGCTTGAATCGCCTTGGAGAAAACCAGTAAGCAACACTCATGCCGGATCCGGAGATTACACAATAATCTCATGCCATCACACTAGTTCCAGATGGTAATAAAATGATTGGGGTCACTTAAAAAAAAATAAACAAAATTCATGTTGTAACATACGCAACATCTGAACTCTGTGGCGGCAGATTTAAGATTTAAATATTTCAACTACTCTTGAACGGAGAGAGCAGGGAGGGGGCACATCCCATGATTTTTTTATGGCGGTATCTCGAAAGTTTATGAACAGATCTGAACTAAACCTGAAAATTTCTCCAAAAGTAGACGAATATTCAGCCATCACTACTACAACGCAGTGATGTCACTTTACTCCAATTGGAGTAGATATACTCCCATTTTTTACCATCTGCTCCGCTGCTCCACTTTTTTCGAATCTACTCCGATTTGTTACCGTCTACTCCGCTATTTTACTTTACTCGAATTTAAGCTGGAATTATAGTGAACGCGATGTCGTTTGATGTTCTTTGTGTGACGAAATCGCGCGCATCGCTCGAAATCGCAGTCACTGTATCGTAATTCCAGCTTTACTTCAATCACGACTTTACCGGAAAATTTTAATTTGAATCTGAACAGGCAAAGTTTCGTATACTATACGAAAAAAGACCGGATAAAAGCCGGATAAAGACCGTAGAACTTAAGGGTACCATGTCCTCGGTCGCCGTATAGTTTGGAAGAACACTAGACGTAGAATATTTATGGCGATTCTACGTATAACATTTTAGGTGCTTATACGTAACATACGTACGTTCTTTGTACGTATAAAATTCACTTCATTTCTACGAGTGGTGCAACGTATTTGTTCGCACATTTTTTTCATTTCCGCCATTTACATAGAGAAATGAAGGATTTGAAATATAATTTATAGTATTATAGACGAACCCAAGTTCCTACAGTTGTCTAGATTCATGCTTTCATTGGCAGTATTGCCACATAGCAGTTGATCTGCAGAAAGGAAATTTTCTACCACGAACTTAATAAAAAATAAAAAGGCTACATGTGGGTACTGTTGAGAACATAATGCTATGTAAAGAATTGTTACCTAATAAATTTCATATTTTTATTCCTACAGAAAAACTGATAAACTACTTCGAAAAATTTAAGCTAATACCTTGGACATACAGCCACCTAAATATATTGCCTATTTACGACCTTAAAAATATTACATGTCATATTCCCATACGAAATAATGTCTACTTGTATAAATAAAACACGTAAATTTAGGTGGCTGTGTGTCCTAGGTATTAAAATAATTTATATATATACTTATTTTTTTCTGCTGAAAACTATTAATTTCATATATTAGGTGTGTTTTTTTTGCGCATTTATCCAGATCAGAGTCACTACTACTTAAAATTTACATTGAAAACACCATGAATATTGTTGTTTTTGTTATTTGTTATTGCTTTTATCTGTAGATAGTAGGCTAGAATATAGATTTTAGCAGGAATAGCTGCCCCAGTAAGCTTTTTTGGGCAGCTATTCGCGATAAATTCTCTAATCTAGCATACTATCTAGGGAAAAAAGTTATAAAGAATCATAGAAACAGCAATGTTGTTGTTATTTTGTATATAAATTTTCTAACCTACTCTGTTCTGGACAAATAGGCAAAAAACACACCTATTATTATGTCTTTAACTAATGTGCAATGTTTTGGTTTCTTATATTTATTGTTTTTAATAAAAGCTCCCAAAATTTGAAATCTACTCCGATTTCAAATTTAATCTGCTACTTATTTTTTTTAAAGTGACATCACTGCTACAGCATGTTGCGCAGAATACCGTCCAGAGATGTCGCAGGAGAGTGTACGTTGCGAGGGACAAAATTTGGCACTGCACAATATTTTAAACAAAAAATCCGCATCTTTGATTAACTGGTTTTACTAAATGAACTGTTTATATCTTTCTTAATTGCTTTCAGTGTTTATTGTGAAAGTGAAAGCAATTAAGAAAGAAGCCACACGATGTTCAAAAATGTCGCTAATGCTAAATCCTGACTACATTCTAAAGAACTCAAAACATTACAATAACTTGAAAAAACACAAGCTAATATAAATAGAATTACGATTGTCATTGCTTACTCACCGCGACTCTTAAATCATACCGAATTCAAGTCATTGTTGAGGACTGTAATACCACCAGGATATTACAGTCTGAAAATATTCCAAAGTTCCTGAAAATTTGGTTTCGGCCTTCGTAAGATGTCCACAAATTGAAACCAGAAAGGTAATCGCCACCAAGAAGGAGGCAGATTTACCCAGAGTTTTTAAAATGAGTTGGAAAATTAAAAAAAAGTATTAAATTTTGTTCGCAAATATATTTCACCTATATAAAAAAAGACTGAGTTTCTGCTACTTAAATGAATACTTTTACTGTTGAATTTGGACAGAGTTTCCTCTTTTTGATTTATAAAATAACTGGCACTTAATCCTAACATTCAATATCTTAAATACTAAATTATTGCTAACTATAATAATTGTAAATAGGCCAGTCGTTCAACCCATTGCAAAGTACATTCAGTAGGAAATTGCCGATCGAGAGAATCGGCAGTTTTTGGTGACCCACAAATGGTGCAACCTCGTAAAAGTGCAATACGCCCATTTGTGGGTCGCGACAATTTTGAAATTATTGTAATTTGATCGCGAGAAAAAAAAAACACAAACAAAGTAACAACTCGACCATTTCCAGTACCTGCGGTGCGCGACACGTTACGACACAGCAGTAAAGGTGAAGCCGGTGGAATCCCCTTGCTGTGACGTCACAATACCGTAGTTCAGGCAGAGCATTGTAATTCGATCTGTTTACGGTTGAGTTGCTAGGTTGTTGTTATTGTTGAGTAATTTGGACGCGTAAGGAGAAGAACGACTGGGCAGACTTAAATTAATAATGTCGAGAGGAAATGCAAGACGTCGGATGCTGCCATTTGGCTGGGCACAACATCATCATACCTTGGGAGTTTGGTATTCATGGTACGAAATTTCGCCGTATTCGTAGCAATCCGATTGGTCATAATTGTAACCGGACGGACATTGAAGTAATCTAAATTTCTCCAAGGGCGCGATGTCCCGAATCGAGATTTGGTCTCTTCGATTATTCTCTGACCGAATTTGAGACATTGCAATCGTCTCTTCACCCGATCTGAGTTTTCTATGAAATTATCACAACTTAATTTTTTTCGAGAGTATGTTCTAAATACTATTCCTCCCCAACATGTTGAATTCGAGCCCACGGTCGTAGGATGGTAGACTAGCAGTAAATAATTCAAGTTCTTGGTGATTATGATTGCAACGACTAAAGGTAAATTTTAGTGCAAAATCAATTTATAAAATAAAGTTAATCTGCGTCATTCCAAACTTTCGGTTGGAACAAGCAGTTAAGGTCTGGAACCCAGAAACGCGTCTTGTGGTTAGGAGTAACTTGATTCTCCATTCCTTATGAAACTTAAATAAATTTCCTCTCGCTATGCAAGGTTCAACCTATAGCGGTTCTAGCTATCAGGCCTTTCGTAGAATAACTCCTTAGAAATTGACTAAAGATTTTATCAAATATCTGGTTTATATTTGTGTTTAATTGAATTTTAGTTAATGGTTTACGATGTAAATATGCGTCGCGTGGATGCGATACCAACGCTAGCGAATACTCGGTTCACCGGGCCCGAAATACAAAACGGAATACACGCTATAGAAATAAATCCTAGTCGGACATTTTTAGCAACTGGTGCTCGACATTCAGTTGATATAGCAGTCTATCGATTGCCAACATTAGATCCAGTTTGTGTTGGCGATAACGGCCACCGGGATTGTATAATGGACATCTGCTGGTTGGATGATCAATTTCTCGTGTCCGGTTCCAAAGACTCGAAAATGGCACTGTGGCGAATCAACGATGATCTTATGGAATTTCCCGATGGCGGCGAAGAATCGTGTCCAACGTATGCTAATGTTGCACCGGTATGCGTTAAAGATTGCCGAGCATCGCAAAGGGTAAATTGTTTGAATTGAAAAAAAGGTTGATTATTAACAGTTTGTTCATTTTTCTTCTAGATACGATCACTTTGTTTTAATAAAGAATATAAAGAAATAGCAGCACTGTCCCTCAATGGATACATTCATATATTCAATGCTGAAACATTTAAGCAAAAATTGTCACGAAAATTGCCTAATTGTCAAGACAACGTAAGCATAGCTTACCATCAGGACGGACTATACGCCGTCGGATGTCGGTCCTATACGATA
The DNA here is from genome assembly GCA_951812415.1 of Beris morrisii. NCBI lineage: Eukaryota > Metazoa > Arthropoda > Insecta > Diptera > Stratiomyidae > Beris > Beris morrisii. Next base: position 110,907,606 of record OX638312.1, on the reverse strand, counting down.
TTATTGGATGCAAGAACACTGCAGGTTGGTGGCGTATTGAATTGAAAGCGAGACTATCATTTGCTAAACAAAATTCGGTTGTAGGCTGTGAAAAAGATTACGTCACGATATAGCGGATGTGGAATACGTTCAACTAGTTTCGAAGGGAATATTCTCACGGTTGGTACCGGACTCGGTATGCTCATGTTTTACGATATTCGTGCTGGAAAGTATCTTGAGAGTAGCGTTAATGCTTCTCGTACGGTCGTCCTGAAAGCAAGTAAAGGATATGTTGTAAGTAGTTCGTTAAAAGATATTTTCCGTTCATTCATTCATTGAACACACACTAGTATCCTGAAGAGGAGCTGGATGGATTCCAACAAGTAAAATACGTGCCTGCAATCTATACGCATTGTTACGATAGCAGCGGTATGCGAATATTTGCAGCTGGTGGACCACTTCCAACAACACTTATTGGAAATTATGCCGGAGTCTGGCAGTAGTTAGGCAAAACAATCTTTTTTATTTAATATTATTACTGCCGTTTTAAATTAATTGGTTTTTATTTTTTACGTTGTTGGCAACAAAAATCGTGATAATTTTTCATACTATATTTAGGATTTTTTACATTAGCTTAAGTGAAGCAAGTGCTGACTGACATCAATTTTTAATTAGTAATGTAATTAAGGGAGGCCTTTAATCTTGTGTGCAAGGAAAAGTATGACGAAGGCCAGGCACGCTTTATTTAAGCGAGCCTCCATAACTTTATATCATCGGACAGAATATCTCATATATTTTATTGTACTTTGCTTATGAAAAATAGCGCAATAAATTCGATTGGTTTAATGTGAAAAAATAAAAGTTAATTTAATTTAATATAAATAGGTGTGTATTTTGCTGACTGAAATGCAAATTAAATTTCTTTGGGAAGTTATTAGATAATTAACACAGTGCAATTTCAAAAGATTGCTAAAATTTTTTCCCAATTTTTGAGGGTAGCAGTGAGGCTTGTCGCTTCATAGTAGTTTAAAAGAATAAGTTCAATGTCACCTGTATACAGCTTCCTACGCACCGGAAGTATGCACATGTACCGCAAACACAGTAATGTCTCAACTATGTGATTTACGGCCACGACGAAAAAAAATATCCAAGCCTGCCTTAACTTATTCCACAAGGAAGAGAAGAATTTATTTTCCAAAATGAAAGGGCTTTGGTCGTTTGCAAAGTTTTTGTATCAAAAAGCTTTAAGGACAGTTAACGAACCTCCCATTCAGATTTTGTGGTGGATGTTAGAGTGTTAAGTATGTCTCGTCATAAAATAAAAGATAACAAAAAGAATGATCGTTCAGTATTCAGCAGTCGACACTGTCGTATAATCCAAACTAATATCGTAACGTACCAAAAGGAAATAAATATTGGCAAGTTGTCTCTGGAAGAGATTAATCATACTATGAACTGAAGGGAATTCATTTTATCTAGAGAGTAAACTTTCAAGACAGTGATTGTCAGGATTTCTTATCCGGAAAAATGCAATAGGAGCATCGTGTGCCCCGTGTTTACAGTGGTGTCACTGCATTGTAAAAGATACTACAGGCCGCGTGCCTACACGTGATTCCAAAAATCATAGCTGTACAACAGTGCAGAACAGATTTCATGATGAAATAGAAGCCAAAGTAGCGCTGCATGAATATCAGTTACAAGGATGCAGCAATCTCAATATGGATCAAAACTCTCTTTTCTTCATGTACCAATTGCCAGATGGGTCACCAATATCACCATTGTTGTCGTATCAGTGACAATACAATTTTTTGCATTCATTAGATCAAAGTACACAACAGATAACGCACGTCTTGTTCTTAAAGTCGAGGAGATAACGATATTTATGACTGACCTCACACAATGATAAGATAGATAATTCATCCCTCAACTCAGTGAAACGAAAGCAAAACTCCCTCCTTTTTGGGTACACTTTCTCAGCTTAGGTACTGGAGACAATACTGTCACTATCGTCCACCTTTTCTTCGCAAGCAGTGAACACGCGATCGTCGATAGCTTTGTCTGACCTAATGTTATCAACATGAGTTGTGTCCAGTCCTGTAAGTACGCGCAAACCAAACTACCACTTTCCCTTTGAAAATGTTTGAGTAGAACTGTCGCGATTCGTCCGTCTGGCTCCTCAAAAACTTCAGGAAGATGCGTTATCTCTCAATTTGTTGATCATTCATCCATTTTGCTATAACGTCCTCGGAGGTCACCAGTTCATCCTAGCCCGATCATAGTTAACTCCCTTTCCGAAATTGGTAATGTATCAGCGATATCACTGCATTATTACTCTGAGGCAGTTGTACTTAAGTTATTGAAGCCGTCTCAGATAATTGTTTAGACTATCAAGGGTCTGTCATGCCAACCGGCTTGACTTTCACTTCAAATACAGATTCGCCTTTCTCTTAACCTCACTACCACAACCCATTCTATTTCATTTAGGATAGCGCATACTTGAACTTGAAGGACTGAGGCATACTTCTGTAGTGCAGGTAGTACATCAGACTTTAAGTCTTCAAATACATTCCAAGCTCCACAATCTAGACCTGTCTTCAGTCAGCAAGCTTTTCGGATAACCACTCGGATAATGTAGAATTTCCCGAGTAAACAAAACTATTATGATATTGTTGAGGATTCACCGAAACTCATTCGCTTCAATCGCACCAAGGATTCTGTATACAACTCGGTTTGGCAATCCGACAATTTATATTCAGAACCTGCATTTTCAGAAGCAGACACTAAATGAGCGATAATTTAACAAAAAATCAATGTAATATCGAAAGCTTTTATTTATTAAGTGCAAATTTTTCCTTACAAAAATTATTTTATATTTTCTTGGCAATGGAAAAAAAATTTTATATTTTAAATATTAAATACATATTTTAAATTCTTAACGTAACAACAAAAATACGGAATAATCTAAGAGCAAACGTAATTATTATTTTATTTCTTATAAACGCTCCACTTATGTGAAGGATTTTCGGGTGGTAAAATCCAACCAGTAGGAATACACGAACCAGATGAATTATCTTCGGGAACAATGCACGAATCCCAGGCATATCGTATTTCTAACAGCTTATCAAAATTTTGTTCGGCAAACGACAGTAATTTTGAATTATCTTTGGAAGTGATTCCAAACAGTACTCTGTTCCATTGATCGTCGACAGACATGTGTGTATCGTTCAATATTGACTTTAAGTTAGTCTCTTCGAGTTCGTACTCTTCGAGTGCATCGGCCCAAACAGCAATTAAGCCGTTAATTTTCGAATTGAAATCGATTTCGCCTAAATCGTTTTTTTGCGATGCGATGCGCCGAGCTTTTCGCAGTTCTTTAAGTGAACTTAGCAATTGAATGTAACGCTTAGCGTCCGCTTTTTTCGCTGTTACACTTGATAGAACCACTTCGGCATGTTCTGCGGCTTTCTTGGATTGTTTGATTTTGAAATTTTTTTGGTTTTCATTTTCCAACCTCTGATCAATGATATCGTGTAATTGTTTGCGGTTCGCCATTAAGTTTTTCTTCTCCGATTTCAAACGAATATTAAGTTTTTTATTTCTCTGTCGTTTTCGTGTTCTTCTATGAAATAATTTCTTTAAATTGAATAAAGTGGAATGCTCTTCATATTGCTGTAATGTTGTTGAAATATTCGTTTTAATTAAATTAATTTCTGTTAATTGTGCTGTCCATTGATTAGACGGCAATGAATTTATCGATTCTCGTAACTCCTTTTCTTTTTCTTCAATTATTTTTATGTTTTGTAGTAAGTTACTCAAATCACTTTTAGCTTTGTGCAGCGCAACTGGAATTTGATTTAGTGTGGATGTTTCAGACGGGATATGATCCGCCATATTGTCCGACAATTTATTCAAGTTCAGTATGCCGTAGGACTGGAGAAATTGTTTGCAATAGATATTAAATAATAGAACTAGGTAGAATGTGAATATGTTGACGTAATTTATCGCGATAAAGAAATAAATTCTTAAGTAAAAAAAATGAATTATATAATTGCAAAGGAATAAATATTCATAGAGCTATTCAAGCCATCAGAGGTTTGGCTTCTTCAATCACAGACAAAGCGTTTACGTATTCCTTAGTTTCCTTCAGTTCGTCTTCGTTTTTAAGCAATTCATTGAGTTCCTCGTAGGCTTTGGCAAGTCTGAAACAAACAAAGCTCGATTAGGACAATCCGACGAAATTAAATGAAAAACAACTAAATTGTTATTAGGTGGTGGGGTAATATGAAGATTGGCGAAAGCGAATTTGAGTGTGGGCAGAAAATGTAAATTATTTCACAAGCAGAAACAGGGTTTCAATGTACCTCCGTACAGTAAAACGTGTATAGCTTGTCCGAGGTACACAGTAGTGGATGTAACCGATGTACCCAAAATGAATCGATGTTGTTTCAAACATATAATTCTTTCTGCAACAAAAGTTCAGATCTTATTAAAAAGAAGTCTCCACGTGTTTGCGCACACTGGACGTTAAGAAAACATCTTATCTCCTGATTTGTAGATTGGAGCTTTAGTTAGTTTTCAAACTTTAGACAATTCTCCACATTTGAGCTAATGCTTCATCATTTTTCTATTATCGCAGCCAGGACCGGATTAATATCAACTTATTTCCTAAACACGGTTTTGATTTGGTTCCTCTCCCGCAATAACTATTAACACCTCGCACTGAGAGACTTCTTGTATGAAAATACAAGTTTTCCGGGTTAAATACTGTTCTTGTATTTTCATTTCAACATGTACTGTGAAAACATTCACCAAAAAATTCTTGTATGAATTTTCGTAAAAAACAATCTTTTTATTGTTAATTACGAAAAACATATCGCAGTCAGATAGCTATCCCTTATCAATATCACCAAGGTCATCGAAGAAATAAGCGCCGAGGTTCCGTCTTCTCGTTCCCGATAGCCGGACACTCGCATAGGACGTGGAAGATTGACTCTCCCACGCTGGAGCCTGCTCGAGCGAGTTCATCAGCTTGCTCATTCCCCTGGATTCCACAGTGGCCTGCAACCCAACAGAGGGTAATTATGTGCCGTGTGCCGATAGTGTTAAGAATACTACGACATTGTCTAACTAGTTTTGATCGTGTTGTGTTCGAGCTAAGGACCTTAACGGCTGCTTGGCTCTCAATGCAAATAGTGATGTTTTCTGTTCCATACACCTTTGCCTCAATAATTTTGCAAGCCTGAAGTATTGCAAAGATTTCCGCTTGAAAGACACTGACATGGTCCGGTAACTTGTAGGCCTCGTGAATCTCGAGTTCCCGTCGGTGAAGATCATTTTGGTTCTATTGTCTAGGTAGCGTTCTTCATTCCAGTCGTCTCTGTGTGGGATTTTGATAGAAAATTCCCAACCGAAATCTATTTCTGGCATAGTGAAGTCCGTTTCCCTATCGATATTACACTCCAAGAAGTCGTTGAGTATGGTACTGTGACCAGTAGGTCTAGTTCTCCAGTAACCTATTATAACTCTTTGAGTCTGAGAGCACCTTTTGAAATGTAAGAGTTCCGAAGAATATTGTTCTTTTTTTAAATTGCATAGTCCTGAGCAGTTGGTAAACTCTGCTCTCTTCCGGTACTCTCGATAATTAAGGGACGAGAAGGCTCCGACTGGTGGCATCCATAAACTCCAGAATATAATTTGACTTCTCCCCACTCCTTCTTCAAACGTCTTTCTCTTTTCGATGCTTAAATAGTCCTTGTGATCACTTTCTTGACCAATTAATATTTTTTTTTTTTCACAATTTTGATTTATTTTTTATGTAAGTATTTACGAATCTAATTCCACTAGTCGTCAAAAATAATTTCATCTCCTGTTTCTTTTCGTTGTGCAGCTGGAAACTCAAGACCAGTTCATAGTGCTGTGAACGGAGGCCAAAGGGTGATTGTTTTGATTTGAAAAAGTCAAAATGATCGGAGAGATTAGGTGATAGTGGCCCAGTTCCTCCTACATCTAAACTGTTAGCTGAATATCGAGCAAGAGTGGCGAACTTGCTGACTTCCAAGCAACCTACGCTGTGCAGGTGTACATACGGCTTTGCAACTTGTTAGGACGCTTTGGTAGTTAGCAACCCATTTGTCCACCCCGCCTAGGGCACGACAATTAGAACATCGTAATCGATTTTTCCAATCGGAGATAAATATTCTACTTTTGATAGCAGGTTTGAATAATTGCTTGAGTCGACTCGCAGAACTTCACTTTTAGAATTAATTTTCTTCTCAATTGTGCGTTTCCATGTATAACCACGTCTTCCTTGCGGATTTCAATCTAGAGCGTGTTTGAAGATGCTAGTATATTATATACTTCGTTCGTTCTTGATATTATTTAAATTAAATTCTTCTTCCACAAACACAGAATATTGTCTTTATCTTCTAACTACAGGTCTATCAATCTGCATCGTTGCTCTGATTGTACTTGAACTCTTAAGCAAATGTAAATAATGGGCAATGTGTTATGTATATACAGTAATGACTTATTCACCCCTCTTTAGGTAAACGCAAACTCAATTGCCGCCATAAGTTTGGTAAGGTAGGTAGCGAGCTGCTTAGAAACCAATAGTTACAATGAATCATTGGACACATGGTAGCTCTGTGGACACATGATACTAACATGTATACCACGCACAAAATGCGACAATGAGATGAAAGTGAAGACATACCTTCGTCAGAAATTAACCAAGAAGACCTCCTGCGAAGAATTTTAAAGCGACTTTTACTAACCTCCTCTGACAATCGGGCAGCATCATCAAAGCCTCCTGAAGGACTTCTTCTTGTTTCCTGGTCATATATTCATCGAGAGCTTCTACCTTGAGTTTTTCAACTCGAACACGCTGTTGTTCAGCTTCTTTCTCGTACACAGACTTTTCTTTGGTCAGACGTTTTACAACACCCGTCTTTATTGTAATCTGTCTCAGACGTGGATCTGCCATTTTATGATGGAAAGTTCAACTAAAAGAACGTCGTCATAGAAAAATTTACAATTAAATTAATTTCCCTACCTTTTAGCGTTGTATTCGATTGATTTAAATGGAAATTATTTTAGTTCCACCAATAACAAAGCACTGCAAACTAGTTGAACATGAGTCACGAAAACAGAAAACACGCCGGCGATGATCGTTGAATTGAAATTGTAAATAGTTAGCCGATGACATTTCGATGTGCGATAGCTTGGCAGCACTTTGGACAGCGGGTAGAGCGTACAGTGAACTACGCGAAAAACAAAAAGTTCATTTATTTCGAAACGAACCCCTAGTTCAATTTACACAATAATTAATTTATCTAACAAACAAACAAATCATTAGAAACCACAAAAGGTTCATAAATAAAGATTATACTTCAAAAACGATTCATAAACGAAACCCCATTTTGGTATGTGTCCAGTGATCTATTAAACTATCATTTTCGAACTCGTTAACGAATGAAATGCTCATAAATAATGATACACTAATGTCTTATTTATGAATCTTTAGGTTTGCTGGGGATAACAACAGATCGATTTGATTGTGATTTTCTGGGAATGGTGATGCAATTTAATATTCAGTAAGAAATAGCATTAATTGTAAGGATTATTTTTGCCGTTTCGATTTGAGTTGTAGGTTCGACTCAATTTGCACGACCGAACAAAGAGAGATATATTCGACCGCAACCAAGTCAAATAAAAACCTCCCGGTCTGGGCGAAACTTAATTATTTTCGGGTCAAAGTCGGAGTATATCATCAGTTGTTTCGAAATTATGAGGTTTCGTGGAAAGTTAGTTTTGTTAAAACTAAAAACCCGTGTAGACTATTCGAATTTCGGTATATTATGTACATTAAAAGCCCATAGAAGTAAAAACGAATTTGCTACTTTATCAGAATTAAGAGATATGACGAATTATTGTTATAACGTATACAAAGCCATTACTCGTACTTCCACTTGGGGTTTGAATTTCGAAAAAATTGTGAAACAGGTTCTTAGACGATTTCATAAGAAGCAACTTCATATCTCATGAAACATGAGGGATTTTAAAATTTTTTTGAAAACATAAGCAAATCCTTCACATCCCCTTGGTTTTTGAAATTCCAAAAATCGGGAAATTGATTTTAAGGTCATTACATCAAATGCCACAATAACCAATTGTATATCTCATCAGAACTAAAGGATGGAAAAAATTGTGAAAACATATGCAACCCTTTGGGGGTTGAATATCCAAAAATTGAGAAATGGGTTTGTAGGCGATTATATAAAAAGCCTGCGGAAGTGAAAAGCGATCTAATATCTCATCAAACCTAAGAAATATGTCGAAGCTTTGAAAAGCATACAACCCTTTTACACCCCCTAGGATTGAATAACTAAAATTACTGAAATCGACTTTTTGGCGCTTATATAGGAAATCTTAGGAAGTATAAATTAATTCGATATATCATCAGATATGCAACCTCCTTACACCCACTTGGGGGTTGAATATCTAAAAATCCTGAAAGGAGTTAATAGATAAATATGAAGACAACACGAGAAAGTAAAAAAATGAATTCAATATTTGGGAAGACCTAATAGATATGACGAAAACCGTGAAAATACATGCATTCCATTTTCACTTATCATTTTTTTGAAATTTTTTTTATCTAAATTACTTTTCTAGTTGATTTACATAGACATAGCGAGTTTCAACTTTGTAGCATAAGCCGTTCTATAGATAGGAAAAACACCCCCACCCCCGTACCATACTACTTCTATAAAAAATTAACATCCTGCTATTATAGCTCTATCTAAATACCAAGTTTCAGCTTTATATCATTATAGGTTCTCAAGATATAAAAATCGGAACCTTTTCCTTTTCACCCTCTCCCACCCTCACCTTCTACACCCTCACCATCAACATTTTTTTTCTGCTAGGGGTCTATTAGGCCTACTTCTGGTAAAAATTGTAAGCATCTATCTTACACTGTTCTTGAGATATGAGACGTGATTTTTTAGAAAAATTCGTATCCCCTCCACTTTCATGCTCCACCGCCCCCTTCGAAAATTTTACTTCCAGCAAACTTCATTTGTCAACCTTTATACAGAAACCGAATTTTATTTGTCTAGTGCAATTGGTTCGCGAGATATCGTAATCTAACGTTTTTCACCCCACCCCCGTACGCCACTGCCCCCACTCAACAATTTGTTTCCGATCTATTCTCCTAGTATACCTACAGATATTCATTAAATTTCATTTTTGTGACGTTAACCGTTTAGGAGATATGGATTTTAGAATGTATCGATCTCGGCTTTTTTGCGTTTCGGACGCATTATTTTTCCCGACACTCCCACACCCCTTTACCCTTATTGACAATTTTTATGCAAACGGGTCAACTATCCAAGCTCTATATAAACTCCCAAGTTTCAACCTCCTAGCAATGACAAATTTTCCGTCTAAAACGCATCCCACTCCTCCCCACCACTCAGAATATGGTCACTTCAAGGGGCCCAGTCTATTCATAAAAAAAAAATTTCAATGTAATATCTCAACCCGTTTGGGAGTTACGAGCCTTTAAACGATTTTGCGGCGTATGGCGGATAGACGGACTGAAATTTTTTTTTGCTGTTTTCGTGTCTACTAGTCATGAAACGTGAAAAAAAAATTTTCAGGGTAGCAAATTTTTTTTTCAAAAATCGATCACAATACTGTATTATTAGAAAATAATAAAGTAAAAATTGAAATTAAATTGTTTTTCACTAATTCATCGAGTACACAAAATTTCAACGGAATCACATCTTCTTGATGGAATTACTTCTTTCTACTGAGTTGAAATCCAGTTTATCTTTTTTTCGTGATGAAAGTACTTATCGATTTTTGATTGTAATCAAAGTTGTGGATAAAGCCATATACCGAAGCACTAAGTCCTTATGAGAAGGAAACTGAGCGCTGGAGTGCTGGAATTTTTTTTTGGAAAATGTTACGAGTCCCACAATATTTTGGCAAAATTTTGCTTCTTCACACTCCGCCTTCCCAACGTAAAACTTTCTCGCAAAAAATTCCGGTTTCGTGAAATATCCCACACTATTATCTTAATGAAATATGTTCAGCTTTAGTGATAGGAACGTTGAGAAGAAATGACCAGCTCGTCAAGGATCTCAAATTTTTCAAAATTTAAAAAAAAATTATTCAAATTCAAAATTTCCATATTCGTTTCTGTCCTTAGCATACTTAGATCTGATACATCTCAATTGTGATAGCACAGAATACTACTTAGCGCTTCATATGCGCTCGAAAAATTTTGCCAAAAAGGATATGAAAAAAGTGCAGGATACAACATTATGAAAAACCTGCAAATTATGAAATCAGTTTTGATCCATTCTTATCCACCAACTTCTCAGCTACCCTGTAGGCATGTCCATAGAAAAGTGATGATATTTCTACCCATTTTCAACGGACATTTTAAATTAAATTATAAGAATTTTTCAGTTGCTATTGGCTTCGAAATATTAATATAAATAATGAACTGTGCGGAATGTTTAATCGGGTCACTACTGAAGGACTTAACACTGAGCAGATGAGTTCTGTTTACATTCTTATCAGATTCACAAACACCATCAGAGCTACCAGACATTAGTTGATTTGTTATAGGCAACATTGCTGTTCTGGTAGATCATATCGCATCCAAAACTGCACTTAAAATTATTAACACCTACTAGTACACTGCCATACCTGGCTCGATTTCTGACGATACCTAAGCCGACTGGACTTTACACTACTGTGTATTAAAGGCTAACCACCTAAGTCCAGTTCAGTATCCATAAAAAAAAATTTGTGAGATAGTGATATCATATACATTGCTATTGAAAAGGTCTCTGTATAAATGAGAGAAAAATACAATACATTTTCTACACACATCTATCTATCGCAACAATATAAACCAAACATCGATGAACCGGCGATGAAATGGCAAAGGACACTTTCGAAAGTTCTCACTGAAAAAAGTCTATTACTTGGGAACAAGTTCAGCAGTTTTACTAACTGTAAATGCTTGTGAGGTTTACGCATTTCTCTCTAGGTCGTATTGAATTGCATTCGATCCTGTAATCATCGATATGAGAGATCTCCATTTATGATTCGAAAGAGCATGAACAACGAGATGGCAACACTTTAGTGATATCTTTATGAAGTGAGTATGAACTAGACCTTACTAACCATTGATAAGGAGTAGGCCTCAGTTACATTTGTTTACCGTAATCGTTACGAACCGGTGGAATGAATTTATACGTGAATTGTGGCATACCGATTATTGATCAATAGATTCAATTGTAAATTTTGTGATACCTAAAACTTATCGAGTACGACTGTATTGCATAGGAATTATGCCATACCGGTCGACATTGCACCGGTCGTCGGTGTTGGATCATAGTTAAATATAATTCCAGTGGTCCGCGACTAGTGCAATGCAGTGGTCAGAGCTACGGGTTTCAGGATCTGTTTTTTCTGTTCATATCATCATGCGCACGAAAAGCGCAGCAAAGAACGTCTAAAAAATTGTACCGCTCTGCACAATTGATTATTTAAGTTTGTTATGTAATTTTTTATGCATTTTTTGTGTTGATTTTTTTATGCATTATTAGGTTTAGAAATTCCAGTTTTGTTTCATAGTTTAAAATACAATAAACATCAGGCAAGTTTCCTTTATTATTTCGATAGTAAAGGATTATTTCAGTTTAATTAATTTAAATCCAACATTTGTTAGTCCATTACTCCTGAAAAGGTATGGCCGTTCTATTGCCACTTACGTCTCCATGCTTTCTTGGACTGTCCAGTGTCACAAAAGTCGTTGAATTGGAAATGGTTGCAGCTTAGAATATTAATACGAATGAATTTTTCCTGAAGCCCCCATACAAAAGACCTTGAAAAAAATAACATTAATTTTTCAGAGCACACTATAATTCAAGAAATTGTTGAGGCAGTAAATCGAAATTGACGGGCTTAGAACCAGAGGGGTACAAGTGACAATTTCACGAAAATTGAGTTAATAGCAAGAAATGTCTCTTTAGAGTGCCTGCTGTCTATTACCAGTGGCGCACAGGTGCAAGAGTAGGTTAAGGCTGCTATATGTTAGGAAATAAATCCAATACTAAACGGAAAAGCACCAATGATACGAGCCAGAGGGGTACAAGTACGACTAGCGCCCCTTTTTAACGAGCTCAAATCAAAATACTCTCCGTTTTTTACATTTCAGACAGATGAGCCGACCAGGTACGAGTCGGACTACGAGTAACCGTACTTAGTTTCATTATTCAGCCCTTATGTTCAATATAATAATTAGATTTTTTTTGCGTAGTTTTTTATTAATAAAGACTGAATAAATTATTAGGTAACTAACATACTGTGTTACAAAAGTTGTCTTTCCTTGAAACCTTAAAGAATACTTCATCATCTCGTTATATTGCGGCGAAAAAGTGCATGTAGTGACAAAAATTCTGCCATCAGTCTGGGCACAACTTTGTTATTTTCCAAGTTTCAGCCTCCTAGCGTGAGCGGTTCCTGAGATCTAGAAACCAAAATTTTTCATTTAAAACGCACACCTCCTCCCCCTCCCCCTCACACCTCAACCCCCCAAAAAGATACCACTTGCAGGGGTTTACTAAATATACCCACCAAACAAATTTCAACTTAATATCTCAACGGGTTTGTGAGCTACGCACTTTCAAACCGTTTTGCGGACGGCAGACAGACATTTTGTTTTTTGAGTTTACTAGTCCTAAAACGTGAAAATACAAATTTTCTTAAATTTCAGGTCGATCGTACTACTTTATTATTAAAAAATAATAATGTAAAAATGTTCCAAGAAAATATACACGAAGGAAGTTTAATCTTTACAGCATAATTGGTACGCGAGATATCATAATCCAAAGTTTTTTACGAGGCAAAACTTTTTCCTAGAAAACGTCTCCCCTACCTCCCCCTAACACTCTTCCCCAAGGGTACCACCCGTAGGAAATCACCCAATCTACCTATAAAATTTCATAAATAATAAAGTAAAATACATGAAAATACGTCTAAGTTCAATGCCAGAGGGGTACAAGTGCAATGTTTCCCGAGTTCAGACCAAATTAAACAGTATATCTCGGGAAATTATATATATTTCTTTTTGGCGCCGCTGTGGGATTTAAAATACTAAGTCCCTAAGAGGAAAACCGATCAACCCGGTCGGTAGGTCTTAGCCATAATTATTGACACTTAAAAGACTTTGATATGATTTTACTCGAAACTACTTGAATTGCACTTGTACCCCTCTGGTTTTAAGCCCGTCAATTATAAGTGCATTACTTTCCCATTTAAAATAAAGGTTGAGTTCATTGGTAAGCGAAATTCCTTTACACATTCAGGTAGCTTCCATACAAAAGCAGTTAAAACATGTCTTCAGGAATATTCGCCAATTACTTTAGAACGTTTCAAGCTAGGAAATTCTAAGAGAATACTTCGTTGAAAAATTTGTGCATTCAAATTCTAGATTCCACAAATCGTTGAGACCGGAAGTCAAAATTTGTCACGAACTAGTTTGGAGTTTAATGTAAGGTCGAGAGCGAAATACCCTCAGTTCTTTGAGTAGCTCCAATACAAAAGTTTGTATCGTGCAATTGTCCTCATTGCACTACACGGGTTTTCTGAAGTTCAAAATTTGGACTCTATAGCTTTACCCCATTTGTTAGAAACAGGGTAAATCCTTCCAAGTATCTGTCATACAAAGGTCCTTAAAAATTGGTTGCTTGCATTGGCTCAAACTTGCCACAACGCGTTCAGCTACAAAGCAAAAAAAAAAATATATTCTTGGCATTTTCACAAAGAGATTTTGATCAGAAAAATCCCCTTAATTCTTGTTTTTATCTCTCCGACTGGTTATTTGGATGCTTTGGCACAGGAATCATAAAGTTTTCGTCAAAAGCATTTTAAATACAACTGTTTAATGTGAAATGTTAACATCTCAATCGGCTTGAAAGCCTTCTCGAAGCCCACATGAGGAGGTGTAGTAGTGATTCGTCATTCATAGGTTTGCACTGTTGCTCGGTAAACCCATTCGTATCCTAGGCACTGTTCCTATTTCCAGTATGATATATGATTATTTACATTGGATAAGCTCATTACTAAATAAATAAATAAAATTATTCTAAAGTACATTTCCCATTTTTAAAGCAAGCAAGACAAGCTGTGGGTGTGAACTATGCAGTCCATAGGTGGAAATGAAATAAAGTTTGTAAATATTTTTAGAGAGTAATTACTGGTCGCTTTATGCGGCACGATTGAACACTCATCTGCAGAAATACTTATTGGTCAGTCCATTCCTGATATGGGTGATTTATATCACACATGTCGAGAAACTTTCCCTACTTACGAGTAAGTTGGTGAATAGCAATAAAACAATATGAGAACTTTTCATTCATGTGATGTCAGTATCCAAAAATATTTCCCTTTATGTATTCATGTTACTTTGAATATTGTTAAAGACAAATGAATTTATAATTTTGAAATCTTAAATGGCTCCAAAGAAAATTTTTTGAATCGCTAAAATGTATTTGTTTACAAATCGAAGGTGAATACTTTGATTTTAGAATTAATTAACAAATAATTAGCATTTTATTGAATAAATAGAAATTCACTTTCATCAATTAGCCATGCAAAATACGTTATCGTACTTTCTTGATGGAATATATCGAATACGGAAAAGAGGTTGATTCGTGCGTAAATTACTGAAGGAAGGAAACAAGTTCTACCACCGAGCCAACCATGAGTGTTGACTTTTTAACGCCATCAGCGATGGGTTCGATGGGTCATACACAGCATCGGTCTTGATCTTGAAAGAGATTCACTATCGTCCAGAAACTACGTGTAAAGGTAGTCTGATCGCATACAAACAGGTAGAGGCACCAGTCATACCTGATCGTTGGCAAGACTTTGCATTGAGTACTTCTCGACATTCAGTGAATCGACGACTATAAGAAGAATCCGAAAAATAACGGTAGAATATTATTTTTGTATGTACAATGTTCAATGGTTGTGATTGAGCATTGTTATTTCCATATATACCTATCTTCTGACTTCTTTGGAATTTTATGTAATCAACGAAACCTGAACCATATTGAAAACGATTCCAGGTGGACAAGTGGAGGTAGTCGTCGACTAGTCATTGCCGAGCGGTACATCATAGCTGTCGGACGTTAGTGACCCAATACAACTTGAAAGTGCAAGAAGGCTAATTTGATAGCGAAGCTAAAAAACAAAACAAATAACATGAAGTGTAAATTGGGTTTAATTTTCCTAGTTCTTATTTTAATTACCTCGAGTGTGGAGTGTCGTCGACGTGTGAAAAAACCCTCGCCAAAGGAGAATAAGCAACTTTTTGCCGAAACTAAGGAGACATCGCCGCCAAACTTTGTCCGTTTACTACTGATGCGTCTTGCCTATGGATTAGCAGCCCAAATGGGATTCGAGGAGCGACTATCCGGACTATTTAATGGAGCATTTGTTCCGCCAAATGCTGATGATGATTATTTAGATTTTGGATTATTGGAAAATGACGATGTTGGACTTTTTGACGATTTGGCATAACAATTTGATCTAAAACAGTGCTTCGAACTTTTAATTTATTTCTATTTATTAGTGAATATGTGATGTGTAAATTTGTATTTATTTTGAGTGAACGTTTGATGTGTAAATAAAAAGCAAATTGAAAAAAACTAAAACCGAGTTTAATTTTGACCGTCTTTACTAAAGGAGAGACATTCCAAAAATCCGATTAAACTTTAATTAGGACGAGAGACAATTAATTTTTTTGTAGGTACACAAGTTATTGCGAAAAAGTATGTAGCAAAGACCAACATTTATTTGATGAAAGTAAAGAACAGTCTGCATGAGTTGTAAATATTTATTGGCGATATTTTTGCGGGCATAGCTATGAAAACCGAAAATTTCTCTTGCCAATAATTAAAGCTTTTTAACTTAAAACTTGTATGAAGTGTGAAATTGACGACTTTAAAATTTGCTGATATTTCGGTAGTAATAAAAAAATAGCTCCATAAATTTACCGGTTGCGAGATCAAAACTACTAAAAAATCTGATTTCAAAAATATTTGTCATAATTTTGCTAATAAGATTGTTGATGATGGAATACTGAACTCCTATTTGAATTTTTGTTGAGGATAATGAAATAATGAGGAGTTTTTATAAGACGTGCTAGATTTAGATGATAATGAAATATATTACAAAAAAAAATTACGTACAAGTCCACACAACTTCGTATATAAAATTTTTTTTCGAGGATCACGAGTGCAAGCCGTAATTTTTTTGACTTTTGTATGGTAGCTATTCGAAGCAGAGTTTTCAATTTTCCAGTTTTTTTCCTGTACTTTCAAATGGTAATAAATTATAATGTACAAAAATTTAAATACCCAGATTTGTAGTTCCAAATTAATCGTTCAATAAGTATCATCATCACTGGTTTTAGGGACTTTTGAATGGAAGCTAGCACAAGGAGTAGAATGACTTCACTTATTAAAATATTCGTTCTTAGACTAAACTTAAATCATATCAGCTTCTTAACTCGATGAATTCTCAAGTGTTCGCGTGTTTGCATTTGTTTTTATCAGTTTTTTCCCGTAAAGTAGTGAAAAATTGGGTTGATTTTTTTTTAATTTTCTTCTTTATTTTTATTTTTTATTTGCCAGTTTGATTTTTCTCATATTAGGACTGGAGAATTTTACCCATTAATGAACTTAGCTTAAATTAAGTTAACTTGTGATCTAAGAAAGAAAATAGAAACGTTAACAGTGCATCAGGAGAGCGCTGTTCATGTTGAAGAGAAGGAGGCATCAATGAGTTTTTAAGTTATCGTTCGAACGGATGGACAGCAACCGACTCTTAAGTTCTTAAGTATCGTTTTCGTGTATTGATGTTATCTCTGCACTTGCTAAGTAATCGTTAATTAGTCCAAAATGGTTTCTCACGTCTTGTTGGAATTGTCTTTCGGTTAAGGATATATTTTTTACGAATGACCTGAGAACATTAAACTATAGTTACAACAAAAGGCGTAGTTGTGAGAAAAGACAAAATTGTAAAAAAATGGATATAAATTTACATAGGTAAACAAAAAAGCTTATAAAAGGCTTAGGACCTGAAACGGAACACGAATGGGCGCAATGGGCGCATACAAAGGTTACCACTAGAGTTGGTCAACAATAATAAAAATATGTCAACACTTTAACTTCTTCAATAATTTTCCGTTACAAAATTATCGTCCCTTTGTTTGATTTGAGTTCTTATTTCGAACACTGCAACATAATTACTTTTCCGGGTATAGTTAGATAGCTTACCACCCAACCATCATGGGGCCGAGTGGAATGAAGGGGTAGTTGGAAATGGAGGAGAAATCTTGATAAACTATTTTTGTGGTAAGTGGTTGTTCGAGTTATCAAATTTTGAATGTATTTCCTTTGTCTACGAAACATCAAAAATTCTTGATCGCTTAGGTCCAGCGCCATGAAATCTGAACAGCTTATTTGATAATTCAAAAACGGCAACAGTTTTTAGCTCGCTTCGTCTTTTCCTGTCGAAGTATGGCAATTCTGGCATTCATTAATTAAATTTCCTTGCTTCCCTTCACGTATAATGATGATAAATGGCACTGAATCCGCTCCTGTTTTATGCTCTACCTACTAGAGACATGAATACTCATACACATATTCTAGGCGATAAAAAAGTTACATAATATTATTAGTCAACATTTTTTTTATTTGTTTGCTGATATACGACATAAATAAAATACTTCATCATTATCATCAATGGCGCGACAGCCCAAGTCGGGCCCTGGCCTCCTGTCAATCCATTCCGAGGCTGTTCTTCAGGTTTCTGGACAGTGGTCTTTTTTCCGGTGATGCGTTGTCGGCGCCTCGCCCAACCCCCGACTTGGATGGCCAGTCCTACTTATTTATTACACCCCAGTAGAAAAAGGGTGGGAGTTTTCAGCTACCTATGACATGTTGGAGTTCTCCCAGCTATGCTGCGAGTCCAACTATGTCATACTTTTTGCCTACTTCCTGAGACGCACAGGTGTTACCGGCCATTCAGGTTAACTCCATGTTCCCTCCTCCTTTCTCAACCGGGCTTGGGACCGGCTAAAATAAATTACTTTATTATTAAAAAAATGAAGTAAAATATCGTTCTCGTTTTTGACCTCAGCACAAGCCTTGTGATGTAAGGCTAGAGGATTGGCAAAGTGGATACAATTGAAGCCAGGGTTTGCTTCAAGAACTCAATGTCGGAGTATCATTTGTGTCACACCATGTCCTTTGAATCGGCCCACAGTTTGTAATCAAACGGGCTTAAGTGTTGACCTATCAGAGTACGGTGTTTATGTAACTGGGAATATTGTTTTGAAGTCTTATGGGCCGTCGCAGAAAGCGGCTGCAAACTCAAGGATTGACCTTGCAAAAGAGTAAGGTTTATAAGCTTCATTACAGCTTACAGGATAGATTGTTGATAGATTTTGGCTGACGTTTTTACACCTGCTTCGCAAGAATGCAGGTCTGTGACTCCATCATAACTCACCCATTTTTTTGTGGCTTTGATCTGGGTATTTTGCTAACAGCCGTTTTCATTTTTTGACTTTATTTGTTTAAGAGCTGTATTTGTATACCAGATTTCTGGTAAGGCTATAAGACTCAAGTCTTTTTTGTTAATCTCACTGATTGATTTTTGCATCATTTTCATCTCACAAATCGTGATTCTGTTGCCGGAGCTGTTTCTCTGAATTTTGTATTTTACAGTTTTTATTCCTTACGAGGTCAGTGCCGTGCTCGCCTAGATCCCTATCAATTTTTGTTTTTTCTACAATTTAATAGTTCGATAAACAAACTTAATGTTTAGCTTTTTCACCATTTACCTGGATAATTTCGTATTAAATATGTAGTCTATAACGAAGCTGAAGATTAGTCATAGTCGACCTTCGGCATTTGTGACAATCTAGAGCAATCCGTAGCACCGATGCAAATAAAGTCTGATTACCTCAAAATAAACGAAATGATCGATGGCAGCTCCGAGTAGTTGAAAGGGCGAAAAGAATAACGTCTTAAGAAGACCCAGTTGCTTGGACACTAATTTACAAAAATTATTTTATAACGATAATGCATGTGTAGAGACGATAATTAAAGTACACTTTCTGCCGGAACATGGCATAATTTTCCACTCGCTGTGAAATTCTTTAGGTTGAAAGATGTGATTAATACCTAATTTCTAACAGCATTACGAGCAAAATATTACACTTTCTTTGATATACGACTGCTAATGGCATTAATTGCATTATTAACAGCTTTATCATATTAAGAAGATTAATTTGTATACACTTAGCCAGCATATGAACATTATTCCATTGAGATATCCCATGATTCAAATACTAATCCATCTAAATGTTTGATTGGAGAAGGCATTTAGGCAATTATAATTATGAAAAATAATTATTTTGTAAATTTTCCCATAGAAAAATGAGTTCATGTCCTAAAAAGTTCAGTACCCTTCACTCTGGCTTTTATGAATTAAATTCTAGTTACATTATTTAAAAATTATATTCTCCACCTATTAATGCTCTTAGCAACTAGACTATTAAAAAATACTTTATGTAATTCAAAAGATATATCTACGCAAGTGAGCGAAACAAGCACGAAAAATAAAACCGCCGATATGTGTAATTGTAAATCGATTTGTCCGTTATAAAGAAGAATTATCATTCACTCTCATCTTCAGCGTCTTGAATCTGCTGCGATTCAATAATTATATCGAAATCTTCATCATAAGAATCATCATTGACCGTCTCCTCTAAATCGCGGCAACCGTTTTTCTTTCGAATCAGGTCGCCCCAGAGAAAATGTGTCTCACAAATGGGACAATCACCGTCAATAGGTACATACTGACCTGGCTCAAGACACAAATTCGCTAGACAAATAATGTGACACCTAAATTTACATTTCGGATTCATGCACGTAATTTTCGAACGTTCCGGACATTCAATCGTCTTCATACATAGGTGACATTCGACTATGTGAACTTTTTGATTTCTTGTTGACTGTATGCTAACCATCGATTCCGTATCGTTTACTTTAGATTTCTTTTTTATACAAACATGTCCATGGCAAATTTGCATATGCATCGGTGGTAGCTTGTCCGGCTAAAAAATTGAAAAAAAAAATATCAAGTGAAATTCTAATTGACTTTTACCGAAACAACCAAAGTTTTATAAATACCATAAAATCTTTGACGTAATCGGGCGACAGCCATCGTATAATTAATGGGAATCGGTTCCATGGACCAACACGTAGCATTTCACTTAAGATACGAAAATTGTAATCGAAATGGGTTTCGTTCTTTTTACGTTTAAAACTTGAAATTAAGTGTTTCAGTCGCGATGAACTTATCGGTTTTTGCCATGCCCATTCGAACTGTAATGTTTTCACGATTAAATTAGTGCCAACTCTTAAGATTGTTTACCGTCGATTCTTGAATGGTATACCTGTAAGGCTGATATGTTATTTGGAAAGCCATGAATAATCATTACCATCTTCCACGGTCCCTTATTGTTCGTTTTCTTTGCACCTCCAAAATCTCGACCGCGATTATGCTGATTGATTCGTCGATTCGGGTTTACTGTAAATCCAATGTAGACCTTATTGCGATATTTTGGATCATTACTTTGGCTACATAAAAGATATACTCCGTAAAAATCTTCGACTTTAGATGTAATTTCCATCTTGTTTTAGCGATCTGAATTAAAAATGAAAATTGGTGAATATTTTCGATTTTCAACATCTTCTCTTCTGTGATGAATACGCACTTTAATTTTAATAGAATAATAAGCCACGGTTTACTGCTACAGTTTTCGGTATCTATCTATTATTTTAAAACTACTATTCTCTATGCGAACGAAATTTTTTTAAATTTCTCCGTTTGAATAAAAAACGTAAGTCATTCTCCTGAAGAATCAATCATAGAAAGAAATTGCAAGTAATGGGTCACTGGTGAAGTTCTCTATGCCCTGATCATGAAGAGACAACCAAGTCTCAAACATTTTTAATATATTGAATTAGCAATCATTGTTCACATTGCAAAAAATTAATGTTTTGATTGAAAACATGAGTCTCTTTAGTAAAATATAATATGCACGCATACGCAACAACTTTATTATTTTTTCGGGACATAGTCCGGAAAGTGATTACGGTTGCGAAAGAAGTGCTGACCCTACTGACACCATTAAAATACTAATAACGATTTTGAGTCATAGTCTGGGACGCATCAAAGTAGAAATGGTTGTTTCGAGACAAAGAGATTTTTTGGAAAGTTAATTTTTCCATTAAAATTGTTCCTTGTAAGATAAAAGTTTCAACATTCATTAGAAAATTTGAAATAAAAAAAAGTTAAAAATATACGCCTATAGCAGTAAAAACTAACTCGATATTTCATTAGACCTACTATATATGGCGCAATTCGTGAAAACGTGTACAACCCCGTCACTGCGCCTAGGGGTTGAATTTAGAAAATAATCTTGAAATTGATTTTTAAACGATTAGATAAGAATTCTGTGGAAGGCAAAATCAATTCGATATCTAACCAGACTGAAGAGATATGACGGAATTCGTGAACACGTATACAACCTTTTCACACCCCTTAGAGACTGAATATCTCGCATATTTCTGAAAAAGAATTTTTAAGCGTTTATCAGGAGAGCACGAGAAGCAAATCGAATAAAACATCAGCAGACCTAAGAGATATGATGCAATTCGAGAAATTATCTGCGTATCCCTTTCACCAACCTTTTTTTTGTCCCATCTCCGTATATACACATACCAAGTTTCAACTTTCTAACATAAGGCGTTCCCGAGACAGAAAAACAACTCGCACAGCCATATCGTGCTACCCATAGCAAGTTTCGGCTTCGCACCGCTAGCGGCTCTCAAGATATAAAAATCAGAATGTTTTGCTACTTTTTTTTCTTGTAAGGGTTATTGGGCTTGCCTCCTGTATAAATTCCAAGATCCTATCTTTAATTGTTTCAGAGACATGGACGTAATTGTCTAGAAAAATTCGTATAACTATTTCCGTTGTCCACCCTCAACAATCTTATCAGCATACTCCTCTCGAATATTGTATTTCTCGTATGCCTACACACCGACCAGTAGATATGAATTTAAGAATATCTTGATTACATCTTTCGAGCATTTCAGACGCATTGTTTTACCTTTTTTCGCCCTACCGTATCATTCCACTCAAGTTGACCATTTTTCATAGCTCTTATATAATTTCCAAGTTTAAATTTAAAAGAAACTATTAAAAAATAGTCAAGAAATGCCCAAGGAAAATTCTTTTATTCTATTTCTTGAGCGATAGAAAACAGAAATGCTCAAGAAAAAATTGCTGTTCAGTACTAAGCGACAGATGTCGCTGTTTTGAAAAAATTTTAAACAACAATTTTCAGTATAAAAGTATCGGCATGCATACTTATTCCTTCAAGATAATTTTGAAAGATCGGATTGCCTTTTGAAGTAAAATAAATCCTAGTTGGGTTTGTTAAGGTTTAATAGTCTTTATTATTATTAAAACATATAACCCAAAAGTGAACCCTGCGGAACACCAGAGAATTAAAAACTTGGAAATAAAAACAACACTCCAAGATAGACACGCTGTGAGATATCATGATTGCATATTTCCCGCATTAACCATCCTGTTAATGGGGGAGATATGCAATCAGGATATCTCACTCTACATTGACAACATGAGGAACACCCGTTCTGTCCCAACTGCCCCCACGAGATTGAGGACGCGTGGCATATCTTACTGCACTGCCCGCGCTTCGACGTCGACCGAGCCGAGGTTGCGGAGGCCTTCGGAGAAGCTCCGACCGCAGAAAACTTCGTTAGACACATTTGTGACACAGCCCTTAAGTGGCAAGCTTTCCAGACTGCAGCAGCACGGATTATGTCGACATTTCACCGCTTTGAGCGGAAACATCCAACGCGACGCACCACAGGAGACGACTGACTAGACTAGACAGACAATAACTGACGGTTTTAGCAATATTGCTATGACGGCCTCCCGACGCAATACCTAACGGTGGTTCCGGGAGGATCCATCCGTACGACTGTGGAGATGTTTAGCGGGTTAAAGTCCCGCACTGACTTAGGCTTTCGAATCTTTTACTCCTCGTTAAAAAAAAATTCTACATTGGCGACCATCAAGGCGCTGGAATCGGTCACTATTAAACTCCAGCTAGTATAGCGCAGTCGAGAAGTGCTGAAGGTACTTTGTAGTCAGAGCAGAGTACTGATTTGCTGGGTGCCGGGACATAGTAACATAATAGGGAACGAAAAGGCGAATGAGCTGGCGAGAGTGTGATCGGCATAAAATGACAGGGTTGAGGAGGAGATTAGCCCACCGATATGCGGCATGAAAGCGCTAATCGGTGAACGTTCTCAAGAGGCGGCCAACTCTGGGCTAATCGGTGAACGTTCTAAAGTGGCGTCCAACGCAGGGCTGTCAAGCTGCAGGATTTCTAGGGCTTTGTGGCTGAGGAAACATGCCACGCGATTAGGGCTAGCCGAGACGGATGTGTGCAGGTACTATCATGATCTGTACGCTGTAGAGGACACCTCTTGTGTGAATGCCCAGGGGTCGCCAGAAGGCGAATGAGATGGTTAGGTAGTCTGCTCTTCGACAACATTGATGATTTGAGGTCGATAAAGCATGACAAACTGGTCAGGTTCTGCAGGTATTTAGAGTGTTTTTGAGGGGTATGAGCGGCCCACGAGGATTTGAAGACATCACAATGGGCCCGTATGGGGCCTAGTGAGCGTAGTTGTTCTTAGCGCTGCGCCCCTTCCTGAACTGAACTGTACCGACAAATTAAATTTCAAATCATTCACCGTTGTCAAGATTGCACGAAAATAGATTTAAGATTTAAAATGAAAACTATGGCCACTAGATGGCATTTTCGTTGGTACATAATCTATCAATTTGAGTCCGAATCATCTACAGAATAATATTACACAAACTGTTTGTCAATATGTCGGGGCTCATGATGGTTGCTGGATTTACACCGAACCACAGCCGAGTTTAACTTAACTTTAAGTTTTTCATCCGAAACGTAGAGCACTGTTGAATCTTTTCGAAGCCTGATTGGTTCATTTTTATGGTGGGGATAAAGTGGCGCTGCAGCCTGCAGCCTGTTTGGTGTGAATCCACTATCATTTTATGGAATCTCATACTGTTATCATTTTGTAATGGCCTTGAGGCACGTGTTTCCCTTATCTGATCGGAATGAAACTTAGAACAAATCTTTTTTTAATCTGAAAAGAAATTAAAAAATTTGAAATAAGAATCACACTCATGTGCATATTTCAGTAATCATGGCCCTGCCTCAGATGGTGCGCCACATCTTTGTCATTCAACCACACAAAGCCTCTAATGGAGCGGAAATATCTTCGGTGGTTTTATAGCCGAAATTGGAAATTAGCCACGGGTCGACACCGGGCAACAATTTAACAAGAAGATTGGTAGAAACTACACTGAAACGTGTCGTCGACTGCTTAAACGACGCAATGTTTCATTCCACATTTTAAGGATTCGGCAATTTCGCTTTGCCAGGACCCGTTTGACCCTGCTATCTATTTAAATTACCTACTAAAAGCAAGGAACATCAACTTACCGCAAATCGTTCAGAGATCCGGCCGATTCTTATTATTTCCAACTTCACTTTTATTTTTTGTTGCAATTCTTTCGCAAATTCAACACAAATCTTTACACTTAGGCACTTCAATTTACGCTTTACGAATCAAATGGGTAGAATAAAAGATAAAATTAAATAACAAAACATATCAAATTATCACCGGCAATTTTAACCGCCAAAAACAAGACGACAGTGCGAAGTGCATTGATTTGTTGTTGTAGTGTTTTGACAGATCAACACGAAGAGAGTTTCTTTCGGACGCGATATTTTTCGAGGCGATTGCATTAAATATTTCATGTATTGCTGGAATAATAAAGCAATAATAAATATATAATTTTCTAAAAATAAACATTTTGTTGTTTTCTACGAATTTGTCGAAAACAAAAGAAATAAATTGAGCGAAAAGGTCAAAATTTTCCGCGCCAGAAACCAGATGGTGCAGACCATCCGTTTCGCCCAGTTCATCTGGCAGCTCTTCTCGCGCAGCACTCACCACTCAGCTGACGTTCGCTCAGTTTGTCGTTCTGTTTGCTGTTTTTCCGATTTATTTGATGACATTTTGCTTCGGTCAGCGTTAGCTGTTGTGGTCTACTCTGTATTTCTGCTTTGCCTGGGCGAGTTTGTGACTTTGTTGGCGTCTGACTGTTTTGTTTTTTAGTGCTTTTGTGAGTTCAATTCGTAAATAGTTTCGGGGGATTCCCAATTAAAATTTCGTCGTTCAGCTCGTGAGAAACGTTCTAAGAAAAACACTACTTTAAAATGGAAGAGAATCGTCTAAAGCCGCACGAAATTGTAAACCAGGTAATTTGAAGTAATTAACATGAATAAGATGATAATATTATGAAATTCGCTTATTCTGGGCGCTGTCATGGCCATGAAAAAGTGCAGGTGAATGCGGTAAAAAGCACGCTTAGCGGCAATGGATGCAATTTTCGTAAGGCTTTTTCCCCCTTCAGATCGGGTGGTATCATAAAATTCAAACAAAAGAAGCGCTACGTAATTTTGCGGTATTGAATCAGTCACAAAACTTTAATCGCGCGATAAGTAGTTCTATTTCATTGTTTATTCTGGTTACCTTGTGTTGAGTGGACCGTTTCACGTGTCGACGATAAGTACGAACCTGATATCAGAATCGAGTCGAGTTAGCTTATCGAGAACAAGGTTTCCGGTGCCTCTAGTTTTATTTACAAACCTCTGGGTGTAGCCCGTTGTTTTCCAGTCCGTCCTTTCCACATGTTTTTCTCGACAATCGAAAATTATTTGTCGTTTTATCTAAGGTTTGGTCTAATCCATAGAGATATACATATATACTGGAGATGACAAGCAGCGGTTGAGTTGAAGGCGGACGTCATGGCATTCACTTGCACGCAAAACAACAACAAATTGACATAACGAACCTGTTTTGTCTCACTCACTCACAGTGTTTTTGGCTTCAAAACGCTTTATACAAAACCGGTGGCTTGTCGTCTCCAGTAGCTCTATGGTCTAATCCTTTTCGGGCGATTGACAAACCTCAATAAAACTTGGAATGCTGATATGCAAAAAGCAGCGTCCTGCATAGAGTTTTCAATAAATATAAGATTTAGAATAATCAAGATCTGGGGTTCCGGCGGTAGTTGGCAATTTGGCCAGTAAACAAAGATAACGCGATTAGAAGTGTGGCTCTATGAATCACAACTCTCCTAACCTTATCAAGAAATATTTCCTACAATATTTTTCTGTAAAATCAAAATATTCAAAGTTATAACGTCCATGGTATCTTAAGAGACAAAAGTCAATAGTTTTAAATTGAGTCGTTGATAGCAGACGCAGTCCAATCCATAAGCATATTATTCCGAGAAAAGAGCTTTTGAATTCATCAAGTCAATCAAATCCGATCGTTGAGTTCTTCCTGGCAGATAATCATCTCATTTAGCCTGCGACATTATGCGTCCACAGACTGCAGGTCGATCTGAACACTTAGTAACAGTTCGGACAAGATAACAAATAGCATCGTATGCAAATCGATGTTTGTCCTTCGAAAAACCCATCAAACTTCGAGTTCTATCGCCCACACACTTCAGTTCTACTCTAACGGTCAGTGAGATCGATCGCAAATCTTGTTGTGGCAAAAAATTTACAGTTCAAGTTTGCGATCTTTTCTTCAGCGCAATCTCTCAGTTCAGTTTCCCATATACGAAGGAACTGTACAGACCAATATCTGCAGGTAGATAGGTCTGGCGGTTAAGGGGCCTATGTAAGAGCCACTACTACTTATTGTAGCTATTACTGGCAGCCGAAGCCGCGCATAGACCCACATGGATCTAAAGTACTACCACTTTTTACAATTGGGGGGAAATCTGTTATGTGTTATATGTGATGGTCTTCTGGGGGTAAAGTCGCATCTCAAAGTATTCGGTGTAAATCCAGCATGATGGTGCGTTTACACTCACCCTTGAGGCGAGCCTCTACCCCCATCAGGCCATTGCAAACCGGTTTTCGTCGGCTGTGTTCTTTGCTGTGTTGAAAGCAATTTACACTCAACATGCCTCTGCGGCGCAACTTGCCTTTAAGTGCGAAACGACAGAAGTACGATGAGCAGCGAATTGTGTGGTACCACAGTTGTATGTGAGTACACATATGGAAGCGTGCGTCGGAGAAAAAGTTGAAGAATGTTAGAATCTTGCGACTCCACAAGCCATCTGATTGGGTGATTTTTTGGTGGGGATAGAGGCTCGCCTCTAACGTTGAGTGTAAATGCTCCATTTCAAGGCGTGCTTGAGAGCAGAAAAAAACTGGTTCTCTGAAGTGTTTGCGGTCTTTCTTTCACTCGGTTCCCTGCAGCTCCTGCAGATGTCATTTGTAACTAACCCCATTTTGAACGGATACGCCCAAACCATACAGTGGCTTCTAATGATTCCAATTTATTAGTAATACTTGGAAAAGATTTGTTCTCTTTTCGTTTTACGCTCCCCGCATTTTTTTTTTTTGTAACTTTAGAGCAGTTCTGTTTGGAATATACTGCAGTCGTTTGACAACCTGAGCCTGGTGAGAGTACCGCTACATCCGCTTCCGCGCCAATCAATCCATCCGTGTATATATTAAGTATACACTTAGGATTCTCGATTATGGGCCGCCAGTCTTCCCTCTCGGTTATGAGTACCGTGAATTTCCTGGCGAAACGTAGCTTCAAATTAGTGTAATCCGTGAACGATTCGGAAAAAATCATCAGCCGTATATACGCGTTCTGAGTTGGCAAGTCGTAAGAGACTCTTGGACGCCATGATTTTGGTGAACAAGTCTATTAGTTGCAGGGAGAGAAGAGCATTTTTTGAGTTTGAGCAAGTGGTGTTCAGCGCCCATGTTATCCTCAGACATGTTTGTCTCTAGGTTCTCTCAAATTTCTTTCTATGCGTCCTTTTGTCGAGTGACGAAAAACTTCAAATTCTATAAGTCCCCGATGTTGGCACAAGGCAGTAACAGTGCTCCTCCACAAGTCACGACTCTAGGCAATAGTCCTTAGCTCTCACCAGCACTTATTTATTTATTTTTTTTATTTGTTTATGTCCACCTGTTTCTTGGACAACCAACTCCACGTCTTTCTTATGGATTCCAGCCTAGAACCTGTTTGAGGATGTTTTGCTCTGGCTTCATCGAAGTTTGGCCAATCCGTTGCCACTTTCGTCTCTGAATTTCAATACATATCTTGGTCTGACCACCCATCCTCTAAAAATCGTCAATGGAGATAACGTCCTGTCTTTAATGTAAATTTAAGGCTGTTGGCTTTAATTTCCTCTTTCCACAGGGCTCACTTCTATCTCCCACTCTATTAATTTTTTCATTAATGAGCTTCTGTTGACAGGACACTGGATAATGTCTTTGATTTAGATTCGATTCTGTTTCAGAGGTACATCCTACTTGGTAGCCGTTCACCGCGCACCTCCATCCGATTTAGCTTTTGCTTTTTACAATTTTTTAAGTTTAATCAAGATTAATCCTGCCCGGTTTCTTCTAGACAACTTGTTGTCGTGCAGTATTTGCAAGTTTGATCCCTAATGGCCTAAGATTCCGTTCAATTCACGACTGCTTTACGGTTAGAACTACACAATAAGAATTCTCTTGTATATCGTCACTGTAAAGACGAATTCTCCTGGAGTTCGGAACGTTGCAAATATAAAAAAAAAATAAAATTATCCGGAAAATGTTTCGCGTTTTTTTATGAATATCGCGATGACGGATACACTGTCGTTCGTGTTTTCGCAGAGACTGTGTTTTTTTGCAGTTTCTACAATGGGCCTTCTCAAGATCAAACTTCTTGTTAAAATAATTTTTGTTACTCCTTACTTGCCCTTATTAAAAAATCTATTGACCTCTCTCAGTTATATCTTTTAAATATGAAGAACTAATAAAAATCCTCTGATCTCTTAGCTTCGCGATATGAACCTGGAAATGACATATTTCTTAGGGAAATTTACCAGGTTCCAGGAAACTAATGTTGTGGACAGTAATTTATGTAGTAATTTCGGTAAACTAATTGAAAAAATCGAAAACTATTTGGACAGTGATCCAATTGAAATGTCATGTGACGATTCCAGCGATTTAGAAATCGATTTCGATGCACATCAGTTGAAACGTGTATTCTACTGTAATCTGTGCGATATGCACGTCAATAATACTGTTGCTGCAATAAACAAACATATGAACAAACCAAAACATATGGCGGTTTTTAGAATGGTACTGAATGGTGATTGGAGCCCAGAGCAACAATCCGGTCAACGGAAAGGTAAAAACGGTTGGATGGACGGCGAATCATCGGTTCAAGCCGGACTTAGAAAGAAAATCAATGAGGAAAAACGTACAATACGGAAAGAGAGGAATAAACAATTCGCGGAGAGAAAGCCTCTTCCTAAAAGTTTGTATTTTTAAAATTTTTATTTTTCATGTAATCTTTGCTACATTGAAATTGTTTGTTTTTTTTAGAAATGGCATCATATATAAAAAGCAATTTTTACAATTACCTGATCGATGCATCAAGTAGTGCGCTTAAATTACTACAAATTCCGGCATATGATGAACTTCGCACTACACTTGTAAATCTAATCGGGCAAGTTTATCCGAATGTTCGAATTTACTTTTTTGGATCGAGAATTAGCGGTCTAGGAAATGTTGATTCAGATCTCGACATTTATATTGATATTGGTGTGTTTCAACACTCTTTTAGTTGCACGAACAAAATTACTTAAATGGGTCTTTGTATTCTAGACAACAACTATAATAAATACAGCAATGGAGACGACGGAACCAAGATTATAAAAACGGTGCACAAATTACTTGGAGATAAACCGAACGAATGGAGATCCTTCAGAGATATTCTTTCCGCCCGAATTCCAATTCTTCGTGTTTATAATCAGAAACTACGAATTGATTGTGATATCAATTTCTCGAATAGCCTCGGCGAATGTAATACGCTCTTGACGAAATATCTAATTATGCTTCAGCCGATTTGTGAGTCAAATGCTTCAGTAATAGTTCAAAACGGATTTTTAATGTTTTTTTTTTAAATTCAGGCCAAAAAATGTGTTTGTTCGTTAAGCGATGGATTCGACTTTCGACTATCAGTGAAAGCTTTTCCACGTATACGCTTGTCCTGATTGTCATCTTTCATCTGCAGCGACAACGTTTGTTGCCGTCCGTACAGTCATTACAAGTGGACATCGAACCAAGCTTAATTGGACGTATGTAGTTTTCTTGTGTTAAAATTTTTCGAAATTTAATTTTTACCATTTTTACAGCATGGCAAGGAAACTTTGCTCGAGCGGATCTTTCTAGACTGGGCATCGATAAAATACCTGATACTCCGGACAATCTTTTGAAACAACTCATATCATTCTTCAGTTTCTGTGCCGAGTTTGATTATAAAAATGTTGTTATGTGTCCGTATACGGGCGGTTCAATTGATAAGACAAATTTTGATAATTTGAATACGGTTCTAAGGTATTGTTGATAAATTAAAAAATCGGTTTGAAAATTTCTTATTTTAAAAATTCAACTTCTAGCTATGATCGATACCGTGAAACATGTTCACCGAATGACATCTTTCATTTGACGGCAATGTGCGTACAAGATCCAATGGAACTAAATCATAATGTTGCTAAACGTGTAAATGATCAAACACTGAATATATTTTGTCATTGCTGTAAGTTGACTGCGGCAGAGTTGAATAGTCGTGTGGGTAATGCTGCAGTTACTCTAGCTAAAAAAACACTTCCCGAATAGTCTTCAGTTCTTGCTAATGTCGATGCGTGTCTTTTTGAATTAAAACTTATTGAGGGTATTTAATTTTTGAAAATTTTTTTTGTTTGCATTAAAGTTTGTTGCCTTTTTAGTTTTAGTTTATAAGAAATTGTAATTTTTAATCTAAAAGATGCTCTCAGTTAGGCTCGACGACAGCAGTAACTACAGACTTCCATGTTTTTTCCCTAAATGTTTAAATTTACAATTCTTTTTGACAACAAGATTTAATTTTTTTTATACAGGGAATGTATTCATTTTATACTTTTATTTGAGAAAACAAAAACCACACCGTTACTGGAATGTGAGTTGCTAAAATGTAGATCAATTTAGTTTAAGCGCTCAAAATTATTTTACAAATACAAAAAGAGAAATAAATTGTAATTTTATTTTCAAAAATTTGGTTTTTCTAACAAAAGTGCATCTAAATTGGCCAAATCATTTCGCAGACACTTTCTCATCTTTAATTTAGAAGTAGAGTCTCGTGCCTGAAAAATTTCGAGCCTATTCCAAAGAAAGCGGAACCTCACCAATTTTAGTCCTATTGCAATCATATCGCTCTTGTACAAGGTGATATAGACTTATCATCCACAACCTATCGAATTATCTTGAGGAAGCCAGTAGGATGGATAGCTCTTTAATTGGGGAAAAGGCTGTCCCAAATTAACGAATTTTCTGATTTAATGAGAATTTTTAAAAACAGATTTTAAAATCTTAAATACTGAAATTAAACATGGTAATGACATTCGAGTAGTCATGGTCGCAACACGCAAAACGTCTAAACAGAAAACAATAGGCAACGAGAAACGAATGAGGATACGAAATGAAAAATTAAAATATAATCGAGATCCCTTCACATATCTAGATAATTGTCTTCCTAGCAATTTTTTTGAAAGTGACTTCCCAGCATTTCTTGTAAAAGTGACCATCTTCGAGTGGATTCACCATGATGCAAAAAAGATAATTTTTAATTCTTCCTGAATTTAAAGAATTTTTCCCAACCGAACCGCGAAGATTTAATGCGATTGCAATGAAACGACTTCGGTCTACACCCTATGCTACTTCTTTCTATAGTGCGCCTCTGGGGCATTCTTCCCTCGCTGATTTTCTCGTAGAATCCGCTGACTTTCACTCGACGCTACTTCTAGATTTCCACGTACATTTGAATCTTTTCTATATCTCTTTCACTGACTTGTGACCAACTACTTCCCGTTCCTTTCTTTTTTAAATATAAAAAACCCGTCCACTATTGTTTTTTCGACGCTCGTCCTCAGCTGCCACTCGGAAAAGAGACTGTTTTACGGTCCACAACCTTTCGAAAAAAACTCGGATCAGCTTTATTCACGTTTATCTCACTTAATCCCCGTTTCGCAGGACAACGATCGCTTTCTTCCGGTCAGTAATCCTACTTTCTCTAATTTTGTATAATTTCACGCTTTTTTTAATCTTTTTTTTGTTCTGCTAGACTCAGCCCATCTCATGTCAGGTGCAACACGGCAGCGCTGCCAGCATCAGAGGTGACCAGAGCGGACTTAAGCTCAAAAACTCGTTTAAGGCCGAACGAGCGAGCTTTGGCGGAAAACTAGCCGCCCTTGAACCTGGACGAGATAGAGGAACTCTGATGTTTTCTGGACCGTCGGGGTGGGTGGCTGACCGACTGGACTGAATCGCTATCAGTAGACTCATCTTTGGCCCTCCGCAAGAAGAATAATCTTTGTAAACTGGATTAAAATATGGTTTCGGACGAGACATCCAATGGCCTTACTCATGATAAGGGATCTTTGCGTTAGTGTGTCCAGCTACCCGGAGGCAATATCCCGCGGAAATTTTATTTTCTTTTTACAACACAAAAGAAAAAAATCTGGCAGCGGTGGGATTCGAACCCACGCCTCCGAGGAGACTGGTGCCTTAAACCAGCGCCTTAGACCGCTCGGCCACGCTACCCATGGATATGAATTTTGTTTTAGACTCATATACACTCAAGGGTGGCCAAAGCTTAAAATCAAGATAAATTACAACATCCAGACTTTGGTGGCCAGCCAAATTGTTAGCCTTTAAAACTGCAAAGAATTATTTAAATTTAGAACTAACCAATTTTATGATACGCCGTACTGGACCGAGCCATTCGCTACGGAAACTAATAGACTTCAGCTATCGGACCAAGTGGTGAATGACTCCGTCTGGACAAATAATAATAAAATATTGTTAACCCTAGCAACCCGCGCTGCTCGATCGGTTTTTGGTAAGAAAAACAGCAACCACCGAATACCTAGCTGCAAATCATCCGATTGGCCAGGTGCAATACATAATGCGAAAGAGAAAAGGGGTGGCAAAATTTTCGGCAACGTTCGAGAAGAATCACTTTTCCCCTTATCGGTTGTTCCTCCATACGCATGCACCAGAACAGTATAGAAGACTCTCGACTCTTCTCGCAGACAAAGGATACTTATGGAAAGTTCTACAGACACCACCGAATATTCGGGAGGACTCTCGACATACTATATACTGACGGCAGTATATAGTATGCCACAGAGCTTGCATACGACAGTAGTTTTCTGCTACGTTCAAGCGATACGTACCCCACGTTGTGAAGCAAACGACAATACGGCGCAAACTATTAGTAAAAGCGATTGAAAGCAACGATATAGAGTGATGGAGTTGTATATAAAATTCGGGCGGCGTTGCCGGTAGTAAAGGGTTATACAAACGCACCCTTAAACTTTAACTTTTTTGCTGGTCTGTCAATATCAAAACGTCAGTCAAGATTTACATTTTTATCATGGTGAAGTTTGCAAACGAGCAACGTTTGGAAATTATCTCAACTACTTTGTGTTTTATTTAAATACAAAATTGTTATGTACCTATTGAATAACCCTTTAGGATTAAAAGTGCGATTATGTAATGCGAAAAAAATAATTGTTTCTTTCGAGTTTATACGAATTGTGTTTTACTTGAAATTCCGGCGAACCCCTAGATCGCTACAATATGTTTTCTTTAAGAAATTATATACAAAAAACTCTCTCTGATCCTATCCACGCAATCCTTCTCTAAGCTTTACTTAATGCAAATTTGTTATGCTGGACTGTGCTGACCGCGGCCAGGCACGACAGCTTTTGCTTTGCTATTCTCAAAATAGGGGAGCATATCGCTGTTGGTCCCGGCAGTTGATAGTTCAGCTCAAAACCTAGTTGTAAGTTAGTCTGTGAGTAATTGTATATAGTTTAAGTAGAGTAGGGAAAAAAAGGAATGAGCTATTGAGTTTAACTTAGCATTTTTGGAATTAATCTCGAGTGCACATTCAAATTGTTATTCTGAAATAAAAATACTGCGAATCTTCCCCAAAATATCCCGCCATACTACTTGTTACTTGAAGTGCCCACTTGAGGACATTAAGCAGACCTAGATTTAAATTAAGCATTTCCCCAAAATTCCTTTCACCTCTCCTCTCCTTTGAAAGAAAGACCTTAGAGGCTGGAATTTGGACCCTATTCGCCAAATAGAATTCAAGTTCGAAAACGGGCGAAACTGTCTCACGCTTTCGGGCACCCCTTAGCCACCATACAAAAGTTCTTTAAACACGTGATCACGAATATTGGCGAATAATTACAGTACTTTTTAAGTTAGAAATTTGGCATGTATGTTAATTTTCCAATAGTTCTCGAACCACACCTGAGATAAAAGATGATTTTACTCAGGGGAGTCTTCGACAGGTCCTCATAGGTGAGACTGAATCCACTGAGAATCTGCCTCTCTAGATATGGCCACTGCTTCACACAAAATGTGTGCAGTGACTTCAGATATAGTTTCACAGAATTGACTGCATCTAGTAATACTTTGCTGATGATTTTAAGGTGATTATTGAGAAAATAATGTCCAATAGTTCTTAGTAAAAGAATAAATATCAAGAAAATTCAATGAGTACTTCGCGTAGTCTTCATACAAGTCTTTGAACAATTTGCTCTTTATCTTGTGGAATCAACTAGAAGTAGAAAATAAAGTCGGGTTCGTTAGTGGGCGAAATCGGAAGTCCGTAAATCTTCTTCTTAAAGAATAGATTGCAATTGATTTGAAAATATTCGTACTTGCTATTTGAATTTCAGATAGTTCTTCGACAAATCTTTGGACTTGTCAATATTCTGTCCGAAGCATATCTCCAAAGATTTTTGGAGATCGACTGAACAGTCCAAGGCGTTGAGATTAAGAAATTAAAGTGAAAACGGCTTGGGCATACCTTGATGAAGTCGGAGCTAAATATATCGAAAAATATGTGGTGGACAGACCATGAAAAACATGGAAATGAAAAGTTGGGACAGAACTGCATTGGTATAGTAGAGGCAAGGAAAAGCCTCACTTAGACTACCTTCAAGGAATGTCAAGGATTGGCGACAGAAGTTCAGGATCACATGTTGTTGGAACAAATTTGCCTCTGGTAACTTAACAATCTGCGAGTGGATATGTGTGCCATGTTTACCCATCGTTAAAGTAGTTTTAGCGAAGAGATAGAACCGTAGGATTAAAGGTTCTTCCGGTGGATTTTATAAAATAAAACAAGTATGGTTAGCAAAAATATTTTATTTTGATTGAGTTGTGTTGTATTTACAATAAATAAATAAGAAATTGTACAATGAACGTGTGCTTCAAAAAGTAACACAATGCTGAAGGAGCTCGAAGATGACTCGCTTTTAAACAATTTGATTCATCGTCAACAGCCCACCTCGGGCACAAATTCCATTGCAGCAGAATTAATACAATATCGCTTTTTAGTCGGCTGCGGTCCATCCTCGAATACATGTCCTAAATGAGCTCCACACTTGCATCGAACTTCGGTTCTTATACGTTCTGGATGTTTAATTAGCAGTAAAATATTTCCTCCTTAGTCGTTTTGTATTTTAAACAAGTTGATAAAGTCGACACGTTGTTTGTTTTAAATAATTTTGGGTAATATAATCGATGGATACGGATATTAAGGATTATGAGTAAGGAATAGAGGAGAATTTGAAAAAGGGACAAAAAATGGAATGGTATGGTGTAAAATGTAGGTTGGATGAAAAGAAGAAACAATAACACATGCGATGATCAAAAGAAATGATGAAAAAAAATATAATAAAAGATTTCATGAACGAAATAAAATACAAATGTCGAGAACCCAAAAATAAATGATAGAAAAAAATGCGAGTAATGTAAAGAGAGAGGAATGAATAAAGGACACATTACGTACGTTGAATTCCCATTTAAGCAGAATATAATGAAATATGTAAAAGGAAAAAAAATATAACAATTAGAAACCTTCACAGAAGACTCAATTCTATAATAATTCAAAGAAACTTTACGATTGAAATTAAAAAGTTGAAATTAACACGAGCATTTCAAAATGAAGCTGGATAAATAAAAGCGCTATGACCACAACCAAATTTATTATATACAAAGAAAAGTCACTGGATAGTGCGCTATAACAACAATTTATTTATCATAAATATATTTCTTTAATACTGTGTTAACATTTTAAAATCGTTAAGCTATTAGCTCGAATCTCGAGTAGATTTTTGTTTTTAGATAGTTCAGCAAGAGGTTATACAATAATTATTTTTTATCAGCGACAAAATCAATGGATGCTGAATTAATACAAAATCGTTTGCCGGTCGGTGCAGGGCCGTCATCGAAAACATGACCCAAATGTGCTGAACATTTCGAGCATAGCACTTCTGTTCGTATCATTCCTGGTTAATTTATTGTTTGTTATATAATTTTCTATCTATTACAATAAGTCTAGGCAAAATGAACAAAAAAAAAATGATAATAATGATGAATTTGCCAAGCTTAAGAATAGCCTTTAACGTTTCGGACAAATTTATAGTTAATGTGAATTTGTTTAATTCGAAAAGCAATAAGAAATATGAATTCGTATTTTTTTATATTTTGATATGGTTATTTTATTATTAATTTGATGATGTGTGAGGTGTGTGCTGATATTGATTACTGTTCTTATTTAATTATAATAGGAACTGAAAATTTTTATTTACTTTCATATTGATTCGACATGCGACGTTTTAGCAAAAAAAATGATTGATTTGATTAGTTGGTTAGGATTGAATCTCTAAGACATTATTCAATTTGTTTATAACGAAATAACTCATGTATCTTTTATGCCTGCAATAATAACTGCTTAACTAATACTGCGTCAGAAACACATTTCTTTTTGTTACAAAAACTCTTCGATCGCCTACCGATTGGATTTTTAATCATCAATTGGCCCCAACAGACTATCACTTAAACAAGAATTTCCCCGACCCACCGCCGATTGATCTTCGTAAGTAGTTGCAGTTAAACACACGTACTTATCGATCAGTATTCCATTCACTGCTTAACCGGCCTAACAGGAAGATACGCCTAAGTATTTGTTTTAACTTCAGGACTACCAGGTGTGTGAATATGAAATTGCCGTTCGCACATAGACGGCTCTAGAGGTAATGTTTATTGTGTATGAGTCATACCCATATTTTTTTTAATTGGTTCAACATCTGTCAGGAATATTCAGTATACCACATTTCAAGTTTTATGCAACAACATAGTGTTTTACCTCATTAAAAATGGAAAATTTTGTAGCAGAAAGTTGTGATTTGCGGAAAAAACAAACACGTTTTTTTCTAAAGGAAAAAGTGGCTGAAGTGCATCAAATGCTTGTAGAAGCTTATGGTGAACATGCTTTAAGTGAAAGACAATGTAGAAATTGGTTTCAACATCAACATCGGCTGCAAGACCAAATCGATTTGGAAAGAAGAGAATGCTGTGTTTGGTGGGATCAAAAGGTGCGGTATATTATGAACTTTAAAAACCAGGTGAAACTGTCAATACTGATCGCTACCGACAACAAATGATCAATTTGAACCAAGCATTGATTGAAAAAGACATGACATGGTAAAGTTATTTTGCTTCATGCCAACGCACCGGCACACAAAGCTAAACCGGTTCAGGATACGTTGAAGTCACTTAGCTGGGATTTGCTACCTCACCCGCCATATTCACCAGACTTGGCTCCTTCTGATTATTATTTGTTTTCATCGATGGGACACGCACTTAAAGAGCAGCACTTCAAAACATCTGAAGAAGTCGAAAAATGGATGTCTGAATGGTTTTCATCGAAAGATGAGCAATTTTTTTGGCGTGGCATCCACAAATTGCCTGAAAGGTGGACAAAATGTGTAGCTAGCGATGGGGAATACTTTGAACGAAATATTATGTACCATTCTTTCAAAATAAACGTTCTATTTTCAACAAAAAAAAACGAAAATTTTATATTCACACACCTGGTACATGGTCTTATTTTCTATATCTTTTCTCCGTAGTCACATTACAGCCTTTCATCAAAAGAAATCGGCTGTTCGTAATTTTTTGTGACCCTTCTGTTATCAATTTTCTGATATCTATAATTTTTGTGTAGTATCATTTGCCCGACTCTATGAGCAATGAGCAAAACCATTCTAAACGATTTCGCCGATGCCTTTCAGCGCCACTACAACCTTAAAGACATCTCATCCAATACCAGTACCACTAACATGATAGTCGCTAGTCGGATATGCGGGCGAGAGAAACCTTTAAAACCATGTTAATAATAGTTCTTAAGTTGGACTCGCGGAATAACTGCCAGAACTCCTACGTATCAAGCTCATCATAGTCTCCAGAAAAAAATGTTCGTATTGAATACAATCGAAAAAAAAATGGAAATAGCAATGTGAAATCGCTTTTAAATTAGGCACGAGCACGCCATTAAAGTTACTTAAGACAACAGCTCCGAAGAGGCAAATACGCCTGAAAGGACTATCAAAAATTCATCAAATAAATAAATGTGAATCGGATCAGATTCAACCGATTACTGTTTGTGGAAATTTAAAAAGAAGAAACAGTACAGAACGAAGTAAGGGTAAGAAGATATACTTTCTTATTTTGGACAAAATTCAAGACAAATATATCGTTTTTAGCAAATATTCACCCCTATCATACAACAGTACCTATTATTTATTCACGCCGACAATGCGGCTCACATTCGAATCTCATTACCGGCAGATGCGATCGCTGAGAACTTTCAGAGACAGCTTTATATTTTTGGGTAAAATAATATCCTATGTTCCAGCACATCAAATTTTCCTCTATTTAATGCCTATTACTTTTGAAAAGGCTTTAAAAACACGATTATTACATTGCGGAATTTAACTGTCAAATTTTCTAGAAAGTGAGTCGTTCACGGATTTTCAATCATTTTAATTTGGCAGAAATCGCAGTTTACTTTCCCTCCCTTCTAGAATAAGGATCGATTTCCATATTAATTAATTCGTAATATATATATATGGGAAAAAAATTAAGCTACTTTTGGGTTGTTGCATAAATTATAGAATTTTCTTGCTTCATTTATGGTGGTGGTCTGAACGTTCCGATAATATCGTAATTAAGCAGATTATATAATAATAATACACGACATTAATGTTCACTCGCACTCCTAATCATATCTTCATTAAAGAATGCTGCGTTCCCAAAAACCATATTCAGTCAAGCTTAAACGTACTCCAGTTCGAAAACGGAATAGTTGTAACGGACCGAATCGGTAAAAAGAATTTCAATGAAACTCCTTCCTACTGGCTCAGATCGAATCGGAAACACCACTTCATATCGGAACGGACCAAACTTGTTCACTCGACGAGAGAATATTTAAAAGAGTGCGTAGCTATGCGTACTTGATCTCCCGTGCACAATTCTTTAATACAGTATTACAACTTCCACGGGTTGTAGAATGATTTAAATAGTGGAAGTCCTTAGTAATGGGTCAGATCGTGTTGATTCGGACCATAGAGATATAAAATACTGGAGTTTTTGTATGGAGCGTTTTGAAACCAGGTGGCAGTGAAATGCAAATAGTAGCCTAGTGTTTTTTGTGTTCAAGACCGGGGTATAATATAAATGTGAGTAAGATGCTAATAGTAGCATAGTGTTAATTGCCGGCCCTTTGGGTGAAATCGTCCGGCTTCAAAACATTCGCTGCTCGTCATCTCCAGTGCATATATCTCTATGATTCGGACCCCCGACCTCAGGTTTATAGCATTTAGTTTTATGAAGAATTTTTTTTGTAACCCATCACAATTGCACCTGCTAGTAATTTTTTCGTTCCCGTTTCAATTAGCAGAACACACGTTTTAATTATGCTATTTCTGTTTACACTCCGCATACACCACGTAGTTCCGTTCATGTTTCCTAACGTCTTAGTTAGTTAATAGAGTTTCTTTCTATTCAGTTTTAATTTGTTATTTACAGCTTTTTACGATAACAGGTAGGTAGTCTGTCTTGTTATGAAACTGATAAGACCCTCATACCTTTGACGATATCAATCCAAGTGTATAATGTTATGTTCATTTTTACGGTACTGATTATACGAGTACATACAAGATGATAAATACAAGCAAGTGCAAAGAAAACCATAATAAGTAATAAATCAAATACAACTAAAGCTTTTTTAACACAATAAATAATAATTATGAATGCATAGACTTAAATATTTGACACAAACCAATAACACAGCAGAGTCGAACTATTGCAAAGGGAAATTATTTACCACAAAAATAAAAAAAAACAACGTATTAATATAACAATACTAGAAACAAATTCAAATTTCATTTTAAATGCATTGCTTTGATTAATAATCTCATTAAAACTCTGCAGAATTATAAAATGAAAGATGTAATTTGTTCATGTAGCGTTATCATTTAAAATGCATTAAAATCAAACTAAAAATCACAAACAAACAAACCTGCAATACTTGCATCTCGATGCAATGTTATTTTTCCTTGATCTAAAACATCATTGAAAGCGGGCCAACCACAACCGGAATCATATTTCGTGTTTGAGCTAAACAATGATTGATGGCACACGATACACTGATACATACCGCTTTCATAGTGCTTATTATAGCAACCTACCGGATAAATTATGAATAAAAAGAAAATATTGTTATAAATCTTGTGGTTTTAAAATAAGCGAAAATAATGTATTTCATATTCTATACCGGTAAATGGACGTTCAGTAGCTGCCTCTTGTGTAACTTGATATTGTAGTGGAGTTAGACGTGTTCGGAGTTCTTCTTTGGTTTCCATCTTAAGATTTTTATTTTCTTCGCCTGAAAATATAAGAAAGATGAAGTATAGTATGATTTGTAAACAAATTCATTATCATATTGCAGTTTAATTGATCATTTCATCAAATATTCAGTATGCAAGACATTAGCCATCTGTTTTTCGAAATTAGATAGGCCTGGATTTTATTCTTTTATAGTACACTTAAACCAATGTAAGCTCTTAATTCTTATTATTCAAATGGGTTTGGAGATTTTGTCAATTTCCTGGGTTATCCCTCAAAGCTGTATCTCCCGAACCATAACATTGTGCCTTAAAAGGGTTCCTATCTCCTCACTACTTGAGACGAATTGCTACAACAGGATAGTAAAGCCGTGATTTTTGGAACAGTTAATTGTTGAAAGGCAAAGAACAAGGTATAAGGAAAAGCTGTGAATATTGAAGAAGCACATTGTGTCGTCCCCGTATGGGTGCTATTTTTGACATAGGTCCACACATTCATTTGGAGTTCACATGAAAAATCTGAGAGAATTAGATAAAAAAAGCCACAATAAAAAGCTGGAAGAATACATCATGACTCGGACTTGGACATTGTATTCTGAACCGTCTTAGCGTATAGGCAGTCGCCAGGGCCTCTGAACCTAGAACCCACAAAAACATAAAATGGCCTGTAACACCACTGTAAAATTTTCAAAAAATCGATTTTTTTTTTGCTTAAAAAATTGTTTGAACCTTAGAGAATATGGTGAAAAAAGTTTAATACATGAAAAACAATTTTTTCCTGGAATTTCGAGCCCTTTACCGAGCGCGTCAGGCTGCTTCGAAACGACTACCTGCGTCGGATCAGGTATCCATCTGAGAAGATACTGCCTAATGATTTACCTGTTGATTTCTAACTTCTCGAATACACTAATCGATATCGGTTTTGTGTTCCATTGGATATATTTTCTGACAGAATTACGTTAGTGTAGTGTCAGTGCATGTCAAAAGATCAACATTTTATTCAAGTGGTAAGCAAATCCTGAATATAGCAAAGGATGTCGCTGTATGTAATTGTAATAATGGACTGATTAACATACTACGGATTATGAATGTTCTGGAGATGGATATTGGCGTCCAATGCTACAATTTTTGTGTCGAATCCAATGCCAAGTGAATCCAGTACGCTGAGCGTTCATTGACAGATGAAGCAAAAGAGGCGCGCTCCAGCATTAAATCGTCGAGGAAAGAGATTGAGCAGGAATATTCCAACGTAGAAGGGCAGCTTTATGGTCCTGGGGTCGTAGATTAATGGTAAACAATTTTAAAAAGTAAAATTCTTCATTTTTTCATGTCTATAACACATTTCAAAACTTTGAACGCGTTTTTCTCGAAACACGATTTTTGAAATCGGCACGCAGTAT
The DNA here is from genome assembly GCA_951812415.1 of Beris morrisii. NCBI lineage: Eukaryota > Metazoa > Arthropoda > Insecta > Diptera > Stratiomyidae > Beris > Beris morrisii. The sequence goes on along the minus strand of OX638312.1, from coordinate 110,865,076 downwards.
AATTCGAACAATTTTCATTCTTTTCATTCGAATTTTTCATCATATCTTCAAATTAACATTTCAAAGAGAAACACGTAGGGGATTTTTGATACGTTGATTTAAAAATTAGTTATTAGCAAATAACTGATCTGTTTTTGGTCGAAAATTGAATAAAATTATTCAAATACTCGCCAATCACACAAAACTCAATATTTCTAAATTCCCCTACGTGTTTCTCTAGCTATACTCATGAAGATTAAGTGATTTTTTTTTCTTTGTGCCAGGTTCAAATTTACGTAAGCTACACTGCGTGCCGCAGAGCGCCTAAAATTTAACATGCCTCGGGAGAATGGCTTTAGTGCCGTCATTTTGTAAAATTTTTCACTGATTTTACCTGCAGCTATTAGAAATATGAATGTAGGTTCAACGAAAAATTTCATAACTCGGAAAAGTCTTCATAAATCCACACTTAAGAGACAGTATGGACAAAACGAAATTCAAAGAACTTTTTACGCACATTTACCTTAAAAAAATTTGTTTTTTCTTTTTCCCTTTCAAACTCTGAAAGTGTGATAAGTGTTTAGTGTACATACAATTTTCACCAATGGAATATTTGGACAATTTTTTCCGAAGACGGAAACAACTGTGGACGCCGATTCTAATCGACGAATGTTTGTCGATTATTTTATGCCAAGACTGGTTCCGGATTGAAATCTATGAGAAAGACTTGAAGTGGGTCTAAGAAACACAGATGTACAATAGAGCAAATTTGACGAGTAAATAAGTCCTGACGACAGGTAAATGCTGTCACTTTGTCAGTGCATTATGCCCGAATCGCGGATCCTTTGTTCTTTCCACAGACATAATTTTCACAGGATGTCGCCACAACTCATATCGCAAGAGGTACCACTCTGCGGGGCCATGATTTCCTCAACAGTTTAATTAGTCAAAAATCCTGTGTGGCCTTCATCGTAAATTTCATACTACAATACGTAAAATAGTCGAAAATATGGAAAAGTAAGCAGCTGGGGTAGTTTTAGTCCGCAAGGCAGTAAAAGAGTATGAACTTGTAAGTTGGTGCAATATTTCTCAGACAAATCGTTTTCGGATCAACGTGAAATTCACCACCCAAAGAAATTATTCGACGTAGCGACTCGCAGGCAATGTTATGGCAAATCGTACTGAATTGTACATTATCTTAAAAGTAAAGCTTACGTGATTTTACAACACAAGGCTTATGCTATTTTACTGTCCTGCAATAGTCGTCTTTAGAGAACAGAGAATTTTCATCAAAAAGCAGCTTCCAATAATGAAATCTAAGAAAGTGCACAGCAACAATAAGCTGCGAACATATAAAACTAATATACGACCTGTGCTCTGTTATGTGAGCGAGACGTGGACAATAACGCGAACTTCCGAAAAAGCAGTTAAGGCATTCGAAAGAAAGCTACTTCGAAGAATTTCGGGACTTGTGAACCATGAGTTGTATCAACTCTACGAAGAGCCAGAAGCTTCAACGTCCATCAAGCTACATAAACTGCAATGGGCTGACCTTGTAGAGCGAATGGAAGATTGAAGAATCCCCAAACGATGGGAGGTTGATGAAGATAGCAAAGCCATCTTAAAAATTAGCATCTGGAGGACGCGGTCTTTGGATTGAGACAATTGGAGGCGACGACTTCAGGCGGCCAGGGACCGATTTGGACTGTCGCGTCATTGATGATGAATAAAAATCCGTAAGACGTACAAATTGCCTATTTACCGTTGTTGATGGCAATTAGGTAAAAATACAACCAGATTTAAATACCAGATATCTTGACCCCAAAAAGCTCAAACAAATACCAACTAGATGAGAGAGCACCTGGTAAACATTAACCGTTATAAATTAGACACTATCGCTGAGCAATCAGTAATAAAACTACTCACATCTTATTCCATTTAGAATAAACAGCCCGAATCAATCTGATTCGCTAATAGCTGGTCATTCCTCGTCCCAAATTCCCATTCGACCGAATCAAATCAAAGCTCGTTGTATTTCAATCAACAACTCGACAAAATTAAATTTCGATTCATTGATTCCGGACGTGCGACAAAGCGAAATTTATAAAAACGAAAATGATATAATCGCCACTAAATGCTGCAGACGCCGCGAAATTGCTAAAAATAACGTAGCTTTTGCGTCTGGAGCGGCTTTTCAAATCAAAATCAAAAATATTAGCGCGTCATCGTTGCGACAAATAGTGACCTCTGACATTCGATTATTTAATTCTATAATTAGGCTGTTAATTGGATTTCAGTTAAAGGAACTGCTGGACGGGGCGGACAATCTGATGTGTTTTTAGAATGCTATCAAATAAAATCCAGCAATGAAATTCTTGACCCAAATTGGACGCTCGAGAAAAAGGCAATAGAGAGTCGATCCGCTTGACTTAATTACACTAATTCGGCTCTGAAGGATACTAGAGGTTTTTTTTAATGGATTTTATAAAATTACGAACTGAGTTTTTTGGAAAAATTCCTGGATGCTATCCAAGAATGCGGAGCCACCGACCCGATGATCCCTCTGGAATTCTTCGATGGCAGGCGATTCCATACCCGGAGGGCACTTCTTAAGTACAACATTTCGACAACAAGCGAAGTTTTCTTATTTTTTTTACCAAAAATAGCACAAAAGAATGTTTTACTGAACTTGGCCTGGCGGCAGGCAGACCCAGAAAGTACACACACGAAAAACGATAGAAGAAAAAAAAACTTACGTATTCACCTCACAGCGGTCGCGAACACTTTGAAAAAATAAAAATCCGAATCGGACGTTTCTTCTTTGCGTCTCTTCATCGGGTTTTTGACGTTGTGCCAAATAAGAACAGCTGATCGAGTGATTTAAGTGTAGCCAAGTGAAATTGACTAGTAAAACCGGTCATTTTTAAGTTGCTTAAAAGCAAAGCAAGTAAATGCGACTACATTAAATAAAATTAGTACCAACCGAATTGGTTTACTACGTTTTTATAATCTCTAACCCCCTTTCATTAATCAAAAACCGAATTTCCGAGTAAAATTCACATCTGGATGAAAATTGGCGCCAACCACACTGGCTTACAAAATGACCCCGATGCCGGTATTTTCGTGCAGTTCGTTTCCATTGAAAACTTGACGGTAAGAAAAAACTCACCAGTCCGTCGTGCATCGCAATTCGCCATATTATAAAAAAAAAATTGAAAGCGTTAGGACTTCGTAAAGTCCGTGTCGATGTCGTGCGAAAAACTTTTAATTGTGAAATTTCAATCGAATTCCGAATTGAAAAAGTGATTAAAATCGATAATTGTACGGTGTTCCGACCGAGTGTAAACTGAGTTACTAAAGTAAAAGACTGATTTCGACGAACGGCAAGAGAAAACCGCTACGCGACAAAATGTTCAAGACAAAAAAAGATGTTGATCGTCATGTGCGGACGGCCCTGGCGAAAGTGCGATCGGACAATGAGGTATTTTATTGGTGTATATTCGGAAAATGCAGTTGAAATGAGTTTTGTTCGTTTTTATCGACCTTAAATTCATTTTTTTAGTTGCGGCGGGTTATGGCCGACCTTCGATTTTGACATGTCCGTCTCCGGGGTAGTTTTTTTTTTCGCCTGTAGAAATTGCTGTCTGTGTTTTTTTCTTTTGTAGTAACCGTCGGATTGGGGTGCATTGAAAATCCTCGAAATCGCGATAATGTGATCTTAAGCGTTTTCGGTCGAATTTACGTAGTCGCCGTCTCGTTTCGAGGTTATGTTTTATGTATGGCGGATTGAGCCCATCATCACGGCGCGATAACCTGTTTCGCCGTTTGGCAGATTAGACGAAATTTTTGTACGAATGACGGAAGGCGGTTTTATTTCGGTTCAGCCTTGAGCCGCTTTTGCCGATTGTTTGGATCGTTTTGTTGTCAAACAAAACGGCGGGTTCTATTTTAAATCGTTGGTTTTTGTTTACTACACTCCGTCAATTCGATGTGAAACGGAGAAGTTGATATCCGTAAAATAAGTTTTGGGTGATTTGGAATTAGGGGATACACGAAACAATGATGCGAGTTACAATCACTGAAATAAAGAATTATAAAATGCAGAAGAATAGGTAGGCCGCGGTCCAAATTATGCTCAGGGTGCTTACATCAGTAACAGTGCTTATGTTCGTTCCGATTTGTTGGTACGCTTATATCGCTTTCAATTTGGACCGATCGTGTACTCAACTCACAGTAGGTTCTTTCTTTTTGTCTACACTTTCTACACTTTTTGCACTAACTCTTGAGCGAGTGCAGAAAAGTGTAGAAAGTGAATGAAAAAAGAACAAACCTAATTGACGAATGGTAAAGTTGGAAATATCCACCTGGTGGCAAAAAAAACAATCCTTATGGCGGTTCCTGTGTAATTTTGTGATTTGGAGCTCGGGAATTTTCGTTTCTTTCTTAATTCCATTATGAAAGACATAATAAAAGTTGATGATGATCGGTTGATAGTAAGGTATTCATTTCCGGTTCTACATTCCGAAAATGTTAGACTCAAACCTGCACAACGAAGTCAGAAAATGAACAATTTTTCTCTATGATGGTGCATTTACACTCAGCGTTTGAGGCGAGCCTCTATCCCCACCAAAAAATCACCCAATCAGATGGCTTGTGGAGTCGCAAGAGTCTAACATTCTTCAACTTTTCTCCGACGCACGCTTCCATATGTGTACACACATACAATGAACTGTGGCAGCACACAATTCGCAGCTCATCGTATTTCTGTCGTTTCGCACTCATAGGCATGTTGCGCCGCAGAGGCATTTTGAGTGTAAATTGCTTTCAACACAGCAAAGAACACAGCCGACGAAAACCGGTTTGCAATGGCCTGATGGGGGTAGAGGCTCGCCTCGAGGCGAGCCTCAAGGGTGAGTGTAAACGCACCATGAACGGGCAGTATAAACTTCGAAATAACTTCACAAATGTTTAATATTCCGGTAAAAAGAAATATGGAATAATTTTTAAATTATTGAAAAGGAACATAAACCGTTTTTTCGTTACATTTTTCTTTCATTTTGGTGCTTGAAATTGGTTTCTGAAAAAAATAAATTTTGTTTTTGATATGTTATGATACGTTTGACCTTCTTATTTAATTATGAGGTTCATTCAAATTCACTTTAAGCGATATTTTGTAGTAAAACACTTTTATTCGAGCTCAATCTCAATTTTGTATGAAAATCACATGCAACTGCCAGTTTCTGTCTATCTTAGAAGGTTCCGAAATTTGCCACCAGAGCACATGGTATATTCGTCAATAGTTTTGTTCTTTTTTTATTCACCCTCTTCACCTTTCTGCACTCGCTCAAGAGTTAGTGCAGAAAAGTGTAGGAAGTGTAGCCAAAAAGAACAAACCTATTGACTATCAGTATTTATGGAAATTCTGTTTTCAATGAATACATGCAAGAATATTTATTTTAATAAATTTACATTGATAGAAGTGAAAGAATAAAGCAAATAAAAAAATGCGAAATTTTAGCTGTCACGTTTCTACACTAATGCGTTCTTTTTGCGCGATCTACACTCTATACTTTCCGTGTAAAGTGTATTACACTTAAAGTGTAGGCTACACTAAAGTGTACACTTAACCTGGCAAAAAGAACGGAAAAGCTTTAGTATCACGCACAAGCGAAAAAGTAATGTAAGAGATTTTTCGTATTTTACATTTACGTTCCAAATGAATGCCGTAACGAACTAGCCGGTTTGGCGGAACGGCTCAAAGTCACTGTGCTCTGGGTCCCGGGGCATAGAGACATAATGGGAAATGAGCGGGCTGATGAACTGGCCAGGGAGAGCCCCGCTCTTCCCGGCTCTCTTGCGGAACTAGTCCATGTTCCTTTAGGAGTCGTAAAGAGGGTCATACTCATACTTCCAGACAGCGGCTAATTCCAGATGGAAAAACCTAACTACCTGCGCCATATCTAGGAAGATGTGGCCATCTTACAACCGAGCCAAGTCAGACGAACTTCTATACAAGACCCGGGCAGACGTCTCCAGAATCACGGCGATCAGTACAGGTCACTGGCCGATTGGGGATCATGCGGCCAAACTGGGCATTCCATTCAATGTACACTGCCGCAGCTGCCAGGACACTAATAAGCGAGAGTCGCTTGTTCATTTCCTTTGCAAGTGTCCGGCTCTAGCTAGAGCCCGAGAGCGAGCGCTAGGCAATCCCTTCTACGGGGACCTGATGGAGATTTCGGGGAAGAAGATTGGAGAGTTATTACTTTTCCTGAACAGCACAGGGTGGCTATAGCGATCCAATTCAATCAACCTTTCTCACATTCATCTTCTGTATTCCCCAGTATCAACAACCCTTAACAGCCGAGTTTAACACGAGTTTGTGGTTCCAAAACGGCCTCTGAGCTAATTGAGCTCTGTCTGGGTGACAGGGCTGCCACTTAAACCAACCAACCAACCAAATGAAACTTTGGTATGTTTTAGAATGTGTGCATTCTCGCTGAAACTGTTCACCGTAACGGTGAACTGCCGCGATCAGATTGTTTTTAGCCTTAAATTCACACGCTGCGATGTCGGAGAATGGATAACGACACCATTTTGGCTTTTTTGTTTCAAGAGGAACAATAGGAGGAGGAAATTATGATGTTGCTAAAAAGACATGAGCGTATTAGTATATTCCAAACTCGAACTAGTGAAAGACTTTTTGAAAGCTTAATAAACGGTCACTTGCGGAATGATAAAGAGAAACTTAGAAACTTTTTTCGACTTAACACAGCTTGATTTTAATCTGCCAACAGTCAGTCTGGGCGCAATTTTATTATTTTTTGGGTAGAAGTCCAAAATGCGTTTAATGCTGAGATGCGGTGGATGTTATTATGAGATTGATAACCCAAAGAATAACCAGGATGCTATTTGGAACGTTATTTTTTAGGTTTTCAGTTGTATAGATACTTACACCGCATCTAAATTTTAAACACTTTTCGGACTTGTACCCAAAAATAATAAAGTTACGTCCAGACTGCTGGAAGATTTTTATACTCTAGATGAATTCATATACAGTATTATAAGTTTAATCCAGCCCAAAAGTTTGTAAAGCATAGAACCAAGCCTCGGACAAAAAAAAAATATATATTATTTTTTGTTTATTTGTGGCCAAAAACTTCAAATCCGCTTGACGTCCGTCTGTCCGTGAACACGATAACTCAAGATAGCCTTCACCTTCTTGAAATTTTGAATCTGGATGTTTGGTTGAATTTATAAGGTTAAGTTCCTTAACGGGCAAAATTGTCCTACTCCTTCGGATAGCTGCCATACAAAATGTCCTTAAAACACGTGTTCAAGAATATTGGTCGATAACTTCAGAAGGGTTTAAGCTACGTCTTTGAAATTTTGTATGTGTTATTTTTCCAATAGTTGGAGCTAAAGTTATGATTATGAAGAAAATCCTATTAGTCCTTCGTGTAGCTGCCATATAAATCTCCTGTAAAAATGTCTTCACTTAATTTACGAAACTCACTATAACTCAAGTAATCGTTTAGCTATGAATTCCGAATTTTGTACAAATTAGTTTTGAGTGAAAACGAAGTTCGAGTTTACTAGTCAGCGAAATCCTTTTACTCCTTCTGGTACCTTCCATACAAAAAATCCTTAAGACACGTGCTCAACAATATTTTCCGATAACATTTGAACGCTTCAAGCTACGAATTTGAAAATTATAAATTATAAATATGTAAGAAATCGAGTGAGTCCTTCCTGCACCTTCAAAAGGGAAAATTTTTTTCGGTGACTCACCCAGTTCAAGATATGAAATTAAACACTGAAGATTGTCTTTTAGGTTTGAGTAGCAATCAAACGGGAGTCCTTAATAAAGGAAATATGTAATTCTACACGTAATTCTACTTTATCCCCAACTACAATATAAATCGGAGTTCAGTATTTCATCTAGAGTATCATATGATTGGCTTGCAGCCGATCGTGACTGCTGTATGTTTTTTAATTTATTTACGTATTTGTTCTCAATAGAAGTAAAAGCGAATCCGATCCCTTAGGTTAGGTTAGGAGGGTAGCTATTGGTAGAGATAGCTAGCACATAGACCACTAGATGAGTCAGTTGTGATCCCACTGCACCATGGCATTGCGCATACGGCTGATGGCTGTTTTTTGGCTAATTTTTCAAGAACAAACTGAGCCCGATTGTATTGTTCTATCAAATATTTTTCCGTGTATCTTGGTGCGAAGGAGAAGAGAGTTGGAAGGAATTGTGGAGAAGAAAGGGGATACCGAACTTAATCAGTTTTTCGGAATGGGAAGGAAGATCAGGAATCGGGCCGGGTATGGCAGTGTACTAGCAGGTGTTAATGTTAATAATTTTTGCAGTACTATTGGCTGTGATACGATCTACCAGAACAGCAAAGTTGCCTATAGCAAATCAACTACTGTCTGGCAGCTCTGATGGTATTTGCGAATCTGATAAGAACTCATTTGCTCAGGTTTAAATCCTTTACAAGTGACCCCTATTAAACATTCCGCACTGTTCACGATTTATATTAATATTCCGAAACCAATTACAACAATCCGATCCCTTTAAACCTAACAGATTTTCGGAATTTGTGAACACTTGAACAATACCTTACCGTACCCCAGGGGGTTTAATATTGAAAAATGTTTAAATCTGTTTTTCCCGTTTATATTTAAAGCCTTTATAAGTGAAAGTGTATTCGATATTCGATATATCGTCTAATGAGATCTAAGAAATATAACGGAATTCGTTCACCCACTTAGGGGTTGGATATCGACAAATTTTAAAAAACCTTTCTATGTGCTGATATAAGAATCCCACAGAAGTAAAATTAATTTGATAACTCGACATGTCGAAAAGATATTGTTGCGAGCTAGGGGTTCGCCGGGATTTCAAGTAAAACACAATTCGGTTAAAATAAAAATAAGTGATTATTTATTAATCGCACTTTAAATTCTATTCGCACAATAATTCGCACTGTATGGCAGTACCGTCCGCTTATACCATATATCGCTTAACTCGTTCACTTTCGTTCTCTCTCAACACGGTCGCGTATACTCGCTGGCTATCGCAGTCGCGTAATCAAAATTACTGTCACTTTGCTGAATGCTTCACCTGCTTATATACTACCCGGTTGCAGTCTAGGATGTGCTTGAACGTTCGTTCAGTTCTGGAATCTTCTCGAAAGCTTCAGAGCCTTCGATTTCGATCTTCGTTCAGTGGTTTGTGCAGAGGATTCTAGTATATTGGAGAGCATTCGATAAGAAGAGAGATTGTTTCGCCTTATCTTCAGCTAGGTTTCTGATTGGGTTATTTTGCAACTAGGTATTTGGTTGTTGTTGTTTTCATTATGTGTAACGATCGAGTGCACGGTTGCGCGGTTGCTGGGCTTACACGTAACAATATAATGAAATTCATGAAAATGTGGAAAAAAAAAACCTTTTCACGGACATATTTTTTTCTCCAGCTCTGTACGCCAATATAATTCTGAACTTTTTAATTACTCCTTCGGTTTTTTTCTATCCTAGAAAAGGCTTAAAGGCTAGAAAGTTGGTATTTTGCAAAAAATGAGGACACAAAATTGTGTCCCACGAGAAATTGTCGGTGGAAAGTAGATGCATGAAAAAGTGCCGGAAAAAAGTTTGGAAACATGGTCTCTCAAACTATAATCATAGCTCTGAAACCGAATTCTTTGTACTTATTGCAGTGTTGCATTTCGTTTTAATCTTCAAAGGGATATTTGTTTATGGCAACTCTGAAAAAAATAGTGACGACAGTTTCGAATATATCTGGTAATACTCGCAAAAAAAAGTACAACCCTAGATCAAAAAAATTAAAACAAACTAAGTAATAATATTTTACTACATCTCGGCCGACCTGACATTTTGATTGACCTCGATCTAAGTGATTAATTAATTTTAAATTTTAGCAAATATTTTTCTACTCTTTAAATTCTGTGGTAAAAAGCGATAACAGCTTAAGTCAAGAAAATAATTAGGTAGTTACGTGTATCAAAATTGATAAATAAAGTAATAAAAAATAAATTAAGAGATCTTATTTTATTGAATTTAATAATACAACACAATAATAATATATTATATGAGATAAAAATCTATCAAACAATGGTAATTTTTTTTAAAAAATGCAATTGAAAACTTTAAAAATGATTTTTTCTTATCTCGACATAAGCTGTTATCGCTTTTCACCACAGAATTATGTGTTGCATTTCGTTCCTGCGGAAGTCTCTTGCCAGCCGCTTCTCCCATCTCCCCAATTGCGCAAATTTCGTGCCTCGATAATATTATTATAAGGCATCTGCGTCAGCTGGCAATTTTCAACATCTTTTATAACGTATCGATCATTTAGTAAAACTTTATGGACCACATAAGGACCTTTGAATCGTTGAATTAACTTTTTATTAATGTCAACAGAAGGATTTATATTGCGGATGACAACATAATCGCCGACTTGAAATGTACGAGCAGGATGATTTTTTGCAGAAAATTGCTGATAATTATAATCTTGCGAGGCGCGTATTGCAGTTGCTGCGTTCTCACGAATAAACGAAAGGTTCCGTTCTCCGATATGCAAAGATTTTCCTTCTAGATGCTCAGTTAACTCGTCGATAACACTACCACGTTGATTAACGCCAAATAGAAGCTTGCTGGGAATATTCTTTATTGTACGATGGACAGAATTATTAAGAGCAAATTCAAAATGCTTCAGCTGTTTAACCCAGTCGGCGTGTTGCATAGGTTCACTTAGCTTACTTAACACGTTGACTGCCGACTACGAGATAACTCGTAGATTGCGTTCTTTTCTAGGACGCCAACTACGAGTTATCTCGTCCTTGTTTACTTGCCATTTTTGATATAAACTCGGAATATATCAGTGCTAATATCGATAGATGGCTTCTGGGAAAAGAACAAAAAATCAATGCTGGCTTGCATTAACAGAAAATTTATTAAAAAACGAACAAAAAATAGAATTATAAAAATTAATTCAAATTCAAGAAATAAAATAATATTTTATTGTTTGTGGAACTTCTTAAAACAATCTTCCACACAAAGGACTGGCTTCTCTTTACAGGCTGGACAGAAATAACGCGTTTCTCGGCGTTTTTTTGCTTGGGTACATATACGACATGGCTTTGTCGGACGCTGTTTTTTTTCGGTAGGTGGTAGACTCTCTAAATAATGGAGCTCTTGCAATCTAATTTTTTTCGAAACTGGTTGAATCTCTTCTCCAATCAACGCGACTACGAATTCTTCTCTGAACTTTATCAGTTTTATTTTAGAAGAAGTTACTTTCTGAAAAATTTTGTGAGCATTGTGTATATACAGGGTGGGCCAAATACAAGTTTCTTTTTTAAAAATGCATTAAAATGAACAAAATTAAGTTTTTTTTCCATGTATTATGGCTTTATTAGTAAGAGTAAACATTCCCATTAATGATGGAATACAACTTCGTTCAAGTGGCTGCCTCGGCTGGCTGCGCAGTAGCGCATTCTGTCACTCCAATTTTCCAAGACCTTGTTGATGGTTTCGGGCTGTAGCTCACGGATTGCTTGGATGATATTGGCCTTAAGTGCTTGAATCGTTTCTGGATTGTTGGCATAACATCGGTCCTTCACAATCGCAGCTCAAATCGCAGCTCCGAGGCGGTCAATTAATATAGCCAAGACGGCTGATAACACGATTTGGGAATTTGGTGCGTAAAAGATCGATTGTGGCAATTTCACACTAACATTTTCTTGGAAAATAAATTTCAGGATTTTGTTGAATTTCTGTCCACAAATTATCATTCGCATTAGATGTTGTTGCATTATCTTCAGGTTCGGAGACGACTTCATCTTCACTATCACTTGAATTCTCAGAAGTTTCATAATCGCTACTGTCGTTACCATCCTCGCCAAAAATCCCGTCAAACTCTGAATCACTTAGATTTGCGTAGTACTCAATTTCATTTTGAGTCAGTGGTCTTTTCTTATCCATATTGGGTTCTTGATAATTTAATTATAACAATAGTTATTTATAAAACAAAACACTCAAGAAAGACGTAAATGTGATGCACTCGACAATTTCTGAGATACTACTGACGAATATGGATGCGTATCTATGATTCAGCTTTGGCGAAGGGACAGGTCGAAGCGTGTCTGCGTGCGAATTAACTCATAGTTGGCTTCCGCGAAGAGATTTCTGTTACAGAAGCCAACTACGAGATAATTAATAAGACCTTTTTTTTAAAAAAAAAACACATTTTTTATGCTTTTTGATGATAACTATGCACTAGAATTAGAGTTTTTAATAATATAATGTGTTTAAATCAAATTGTCATTTTAGGCCAGATTTCTGAAAATTGCCGTGGCAGTCAACGTGTTAAGATACCTTTCAGAGTTCTGTTCACTCGTTCTACTTGACCATTTGCTTGAGGTGAAGCCACAGCGACCTTAACGTGTTTGATATTTCGCTCCTTTAGGAAAGAGTCAAATTCGGAAGAAGTGAAACACGTACCTCGATCGGTAATAATCTTGAAAGGACGACTGTAGTAGTCAAAATAATTTTTAAGTGATTCACATACTTCTCGTGTACTGGTAGAATTTACTGGATCTAGTTTGAAGGATTTAGTAAATGCATTAACGACCAACAGAATGTGTTTTCGTTTAGAAACTAGTGAATGTAGTGGACCAAAGTGATCAAGATGGATCGTATGGAAAGGAATTGGTTCTTTTGGAATATTGTATAAATTTCGCTCATTAGATCGGGTTGGTGCAGAGTACAGAATACAGAATACATTTGATACAGTTACGGACATAATTTTCTAACTTCTTCACACATTTCCCGTTCCATCTGCTGGAGTTCACGACGCAATTCAAGGATCGTCTTCCTTTCGCGCAACTCCAGCAAGATGGAATCACAATCGACAATATTTTGCACTTCATTGTCAATTAACTCGTTAGTTTCATTGTTTTCTACTTCGGTAGAAGTTACACCCAAATTGAATGCAATATTGTCTACAGCGATGTCCATGACTGCGGAAAATTCAGTTGAGTCGTTGCAATTTGTTTCCTTAGCAGAGTCGTTACAGCGTACGTAACTGTTGAACGGTTGCAGTCGGAGAAAAAGCCACACCAGCTCTCTGCAGTGCTAACTGCAGCTGTACCTTCGTTAATCTGGTAGCCGGCATGAATGTAGTTTTACCTGTAGAATTCGGGCATATACTCCACACCTGAGTTTTAATATACTTTAAATAAAATTCAACTTCTAAAATTAATCGGTGTTCACCGTTAAACTTATATTTTTCAAGTCATGTTATTTTTTTCTTTTCTTTTTAATATTTTACAAACGGCTCCCTAGAGCAAAAAAATGAAAACAAACTAAGTAATAATAATATTTTACTACACATGGTTGAAAAATAGTGTTTTGCCCTCTGAATGTTTGACTTTTCTGTATGGCAACGTGCTTCATCCTGTATGAAAATTGGCGAAACCCCTGCTGGATATAGAATACTGTTTCTGGGTAATTTTTCATAGATTGGTAACATTTTTCGACGTAGTAATCACCGTAAATTGTTTGCTTTTCATCGATTATGATAAGTTAGGACTTTTCGTAAGAAATGATGAAACCGACAAATTATATTCTTCAGTTCCTTTACGACTTTCTCTGGGTAGTGAATGCACTCTTCACAGGAAACGATATTGGTTTTAATATTTTGTTTTGCTTACATAAGCTCACGTCTAGGTGGGATTCTGCTTCCCCACAGCACTTACTCACATACACATAATTTCTTTTCTTTCAGAAGAATTTACGAGGTTTTACCATCGCAAAATTGTATTATAAAATCAGTGAATTCGCTACAGCGGAACATTATATTGCCGGCTATTTGAGCGTAAACGAAGAATGCGCACCGGCACATAAACTGCTTGGACAATGCTTAGTGCAACTGAAAAAGCCCGACAAGGCGCTTGCATCGTTTCAACGTTCACTTCATCTCGATCAGAAACAGCCCGATCTTCTGATACAAGTTTGCAAACTGATTGTATCCGACGAATTTTCTTCGAATATAAACAAAGCCAAATATTGGTGTGATCTAGCCGAAGCGGAAAATGTGCAGCACGATTCAGTTTTCAGTCTCCGATTGAAGTTGCTCAACAAGAACAATTTAGAAACAAACGAAGTAGAAGAAATGATCCTAAAAGAAATTGCAATTCGACCAACCGATCCGAATCTTCGCGTTCGAATTGTTAAACATTTCATCGAACAAAATAAAATACCAGAAGCTTTCAAGTATGCTTACGATTTGGAAATGAAAAATCATTCGGTTTTTTCGAACTGTATCGATTGGTACAATATCATTTGGCTCGTGCTTACCAAATACAAAAAACAGCCGAATGTGAAAAAAACGTGGGAGTATTGGCTGCTGTTGATGATTTGCATTGAACGTCAAGTCGATTTAAGTTTCGTGAATTTCAACAATAATCTTTTGTCCAGCGGCGGTACTACAGATATTTCGAATCTTCTGTTTACGTTCGATCAGCAGTTGTTCGAAGCCTCGCAATGTGTGACCGATTTGAGTCCGGAAAGAGAATTGGGTGTACAATTTCTCTATCATTTTCGTGGACAACTTTGCTTACATGCGGCCGCATTAATTTATCGACGAGAACAAGTTCAGAATAAGAATCAATGGCGTGAGGCTACTAAAAATGCTTTGCCGTTGCTATTGTTTGCGTTTCATTGTAGTACGCCTGACACTAAGGAATCGTGGCTGAAACATAGTGGCGAAAAGTCGCGGCAGTTGATTCAAATTTGGCATCGTGAAGGTTCATTTCGATGTGCACAGGTAATTTGTTTTTTTTTATAGTTCCACAGGCACAGGTTTTTATAACAATTTTGACTATTATTCAGGCTGGACGAACTTTACTTTCATGCATTGATAATTCCAGAGACGAAACTTTAACGTCACAAGTCCAGAATGTCATGTCGGATCATAGCATCTGGTCGAGCGTTGATGATATCTTAGCTCAAATCCGACAATATTGTTCGGATAATGGCTGGCGTACTAAACTCTTTCGTTTGCTATTTCCAAGCAGTGATCAATTAATTAAACTGCAGTCTTCGCATTTTGTTAATTGTGAGCAATTTGCCGAACCCACCTATGAGTTACCGAAACATTCAGATATTGAAACCTACGAGGAAATCGCACAGTACTTACGGCCACAATCACTTCAGCATATGGTTTATTTGTGTATGGGAATCGAAAATCTGTACGATGTGCGCTGTAAATATTTCAACGGACTTCATTTCTCAACACAAAATTTGGCATTCTGTGGAGCAGAATCGTTGAATCAATTAGACATTGAGACGTTTTTGTATGCAACAGTAATTCAGGCTAAACGTCTGTATGATGTTGAACGTTTTCAGTACGAAAACTACAATGCCAAGAATGTTGGAAAACCCGGTATTATGCCGTTTGCGAACATGTCATCGAACTTATGTAGCGAAGAGCAATCGAATTGGTGGCTGGCAGCTTATCAAGTTTACAAAAATCTGGCCGGAGAAAATCTTGCCGAGTTGCGTGCGATTTTACAGTACGGAATAGAAGCTGTTCGTGGTGTGAATGGACCTAAGATTGATTTGATTGTTGTCCTAAAATTGGGCAAGCTTTTCGTTACACGCTCTCAAGATTCAACGAAATCAGTAGAGAAGGCATTCTTGGAAGCACGGATTCAAACTCTCTACAAATACGGTCTGACTATGCTAAAGCTTCATAGCAAGGGCGTACTGGAACCGTTTCGAAAACTTTTCAAGTACAATAATGCCAACACTGCGTCTGTCGAGCGCGATATAACCAATTTAGCCGAAGAAGCGGTTACCCTTATCGCTGCCCGGCATTTTAAAAATGCCGAATATGAAGAATGTATTGAAGAATTGTCGGGCATTCAGCTGCCCTATGCTACTTACTTTCAGGCTGAAGCCTACCGTAAATTGGATGAATCGAACAAGACTCCGAGGAAAACAAAAAAACTATATTCGGACAAGGCTAAAGATTGTCTCAATCAAACTCTAAATTTGTTGGGCTTTCTGAATCAAAGCCACCCGTTAAATTCGGTTGTACACTCGGAGATAAAGCGAATGCAATACACCGATATGTTCTTGAACGAAACTCATTCGAATGAACATCAAAACAATGACGAGTATTTGAACGAATCGTTCAATCCGAATAGATCACGTCGTGAAGCTCAAAACGCCTCCTTATCGACGGCTAAAACTACTGAACTGGAAAATCTCATTAAGCAAATGCTTAATACTTTGTCCTTTGTTAAAGAAGAACTAGTCGAGAAAATGAAGCCGGAAGTGTCGGAAATTAAAAAGGATCTTTCCATACTGAAGGAGAAGATGTCAACGATCGAGGAGAATATCAAGAAAAGAAGCGAACCGCCCAGTCGTGATGATGCCACAAATGTCCTCGACGATCTCTATATTATTGGCGACGAATTGCAGCCAGGAATGTTTTCCGGATACAATCAACAAACTCAGCAACAACAACGTATGCAGACTCCGAATGCATTACTCAATCAACCACCTATTCATCATACCCAACATAATCCACCTGCACTTCCAGCTACTAATCTTTATAACAGTCCATTATATAACCAAATCGTTGGTTCTCCCGCTAACCCACTACTAAATCAACAATCTCATCACACTCCTCAGTTCAGTACGCCCGCCCCGAACATGTATAACGCTCCTCTCTATAATCCAACCTATCCCTTCAATTACTATCCACAGCTTGTAATGCCACCGGGAACATTAAATTTCGGGCTTCAAACGCAACAGCAACCGCAACAAATTTTGCCTCCACAAACCGATAATAGTCCAAGTCTATACGAGCTTCTTAATCAGCAATCCAGCACGATTGCTGCAGTGGCTCAAAATATCGAAAAACCGCTAGAAAAACCGATTACGCAGCCAAGTACTAGCGTTTCAGCGATGTGGAATCGAATGTACAATAATGCGCCTGTAGAAAAAGGTCCGCCTGTCAACGTGGTAATAACCAGTTCCGATCCACTTCCGGCTCATACAACAATTTCCACCCAGTCTACGCTAAGCGTGACCATTCCACCGCAACATATTAAGCCGAGTCTTGTCTCCAACGATGTGATCCCGATATCGCAACAACCATCCAATACAAGTTTTTCAATGCTACCAGAAAACTTATCGTTAGGTAACAATTCTTTCGGTATAAATACATTGGCCGCAACTGCATCGAAAACCTCAATAACTTCGACTATAAGTTTTGCTCCGCCAAAAGTCGATGCAGATATATCGACGGGAAATAATATCAACGAGAGCACCGAGAGTGATCAGAATAAAAGCGCCGAAGTTGAATATGATCCACGACCCGATTTCAAACCCATCATTCCACTTCCTGATGAGGTCGAAGTGAGAACCGGCGAAGAAAACGAAGATGTTCTGTTTTGTTCGCGAGCGAAACTCCTTCGTCTGATTGAAAAGGAATGGAAGGAGCGTGGTATCGGTGAAATGAAAATTTTGAAAAATAAATCCGATGGAAAAAGTCGTATACTTATGAGACGTGAGCAAACTCATAAAATTTGCGCTAATCACATCATTACGAGCGAAATAAAATTGATTCAGGCTTCATCGGATCCAAAAAGTTACATTTGGTGTGCGAATGATTTTGCCGATGAATATTTATTGTTTGAAAAGCTTTGCGTTCGTTTCAAAATGGTCGAGACCGGAAAGGAATTTTATTCAGTTTTCACGAAAGTTCAGGCCGATTTAAAAGCGAATGATTCGTCGGTTAGTGTAGAGAAAAAATCCGATGCCAAAAAGCCCGCAGAAAAAGCAAAAACCACTGTAGAACCTTTCGGTTTAGCGAAATCATCTACATTTAATTTTGGAAAAACGAGCACACCCATTTCGAAGACCGCTGTTGCTAGTAAGTCTGAGATACCAACAAGCTCTCCATTTTTGAATAAACAGCCAAATAATAATGAGCTAACGAAAGAAACCAAAGCACAAGAACCAGCAAAAGTTTCACCGTTTTCAAATTTCAGTTTCTCCGCTACGACTGCAGTCGTGAAAGATTTGCCATTTTCGACGACTGCAGCGACAAAAGATTCACCATTCTCGAATATCTTTGCAAATTCTGAATTTAAGACGACGCCTTTATGGCAACCAGTCGTCGCCGCAAGCTCAACACCACAACAAAATCCCGTACCAAACGAACTGAATAAATCGGAAGCCGATGAAGATGATTACGTTCCAACGGCTCAATTTAAGCCTGTTATTTCGCTTCCCGATCTAGTCGAAGTGCAAACCGGCGAAGAGAACGAAAAAGTCCTATTCGAACATAGAGCGAAACTTTTGAGATTTGATAAGCTTACAATTGAGTGGAAAGAACGTGGGATCGGAATCATCAAAGTTCTAGTCGATGCAAGCGATTCGAATCGTGTACGATTGGTAATGCGACGCGAACAAATCCTTAAATTGTGCTGTAATCAACGACTGACAAAGAACATAATATTCAAAAATCCGCTAAGTTCGAAGAGTGCCCTGACGTGGTGCGGTCAGGACTTTTCCGAGAACGAATTGCAGACCGAAGTGTTTACAATACGTTTTAAAACCGCTGATATTTGTAAAGAATTTCACGATACAATTTTAAAAGCTCAAGCCAATATGACAGGCGAATCGGAAGGTAAGATACAACCGTTTCCAATTCATTTATAAAAAGTAATTTTTATGAATTTTCAGGTGAGTTAAAACTAGCGAAGAGTTCTAATGGCAAGCCGAAGAAATCTCAACCATTCACATTCGGCACAACCAAGGAAGACAAGGAGACTGTTGTTTCGTCAACGACAGAAGGTTTTGGCGACAAATTCAAAGCGAAACCGGGATCGTGGTCTTGTGATGGATGTTATACGGTAAATAATGCTAACGTGCTGTATTGTATCGCTTGTGATCATCCGAAAGACGATACCGTACCGAAGAAGTCGGCCAACAATATTTTCAGTACTCCAAATAATAAAACAACAAAACCCACTTATACCTTTGGTTTCGGTGCTGTACCTGACGCACCCAAACTACCCGCTGAAATTGCTAAACCCGATGCCGGTTTTGGCGACAAGTTTAAACCAAAAGCTGATTCGTGGACCTGTGATGCGTGTTATGTATCAAACGACGGCGAAACACTTTACTGTAATGCTTGTGAATCGCCGAAATACAGTACCGCATCGAAACCGAAAAATCTTTTTGCTTCAAATACACCAAGTAAATTTTCATTTGGCTTCACACCACCTGCTGTGGACTTGTCTAAATCGTCAGATGATTCAAAAGCAGCAGCCGTAACAGTTGCCGACGCCGCACCGAAACAACAACCTACAGCTGGTACACAATCCTTTCAATTTGGAAGTAGCGGTGGCTTTACATTTACAAAATCGGTTACAACTGAATCGAATGCTTTTGCTGCTGATAGTGCAGTGCCGTTTACATTTTCGTTAAACAACACAACGACTCCGTCGACCATGTTTGGCGTTTCGACCGAAACAACAGATTCGAAAACATCGGCAGCAGCTCCTCCACAGCCTGTTTTCGACTTAAATAAGAAAACATCGACAGTTGGCGATGGGAAAAATGAAAATGGATTCATGCTAGAAAAGATGGACTTCAAGTTCTCGATGAAACCGAAATCGCCCGGCAAAGTAAAGAGTCCGCAAAGAAGCACCGGAGGCGCTGACGACGAGTCCGATGCCGAGGATATCGAAGAGGAGAACAATACGTATTTTGCTCCTGTTATTCCCCTGCCCGATAAGGTGAGCATTTTTTTTTCGATAGTAGGCAATGAACTATGAGTTGAAATTTTGTAGTCTTTTTTTTCGGGTGCTCACGAAATTATATAATTGAAATTAATATTTTCTTAGGTCGATGTTGTAACCGGCGAGGAGAACGAAGAAGAACTTTACTGTCATCGAGCTAAACTTTATCGGTATACTTCTGGCGAATGGAAAGAGCGAGGTATCGGTGACGTGAAAATACTGCGACACAAAGAATCCAAAAAGCTGCGAGTTGTTATGCGGAGAGAACAAGTACTTAAAATCTGCTTGAATCATGCACTAACAAGCGACGTTGTCTATAATCCAAAAGATGAAAAATCTTGGCATTTCGTAGCCAATGATTTTAGCGAAGGTGAAATCCAATCTATGGTGTTTTCAATTCGATTTAAAAACAAGGAAATTGCAAACGAGTTCATGGCAGCTATTGACAGGGCGCTTCACGAACATCCGGCAGTAGCCCCATTCGCCGTTACTGGTAATTAAATAACAAACTGCACTTCGATTTATTCTATTTGGGGACTTAACAGAAACTTCGTCTTTCTCATTTCAGAGCCCAAAGACCTTGTGCTGGTCGATTCAAGTGATCGAAATAACAAAACTGAAAGTAATTTGCCAGATGAAGTGAAAAAATTAGCCGATCGACTTCAGTTGCCGTACAGCTTCTACGAATATAACAAAGCCGCACCATGTCCTGGATGTCGCGGCTGTGATCCTGATAAATTTTTATTTAACCCTTGTCCGAACGTAAACCAGAATGCCGAACAAGCCATACCGCTGACAATGCCACAATTGACCCTTTCAACACCGGGCAAAACGATTTTGAAGCAAAGTATTCTGTCGACGCCAACATTTTCGCCGAAACCAGAAAATAATAACGGGGTTAAAAATATTTTTGGCGGTGGAGCGAATTTATTTACAACGCCCAACGGAACGGCGGACAGTATACCGAAGACTAGTGAATCGGTTGTAAGTGCGAGTGAAAGTAAATTTGTGTTTAGTTTGGGCGATTCAACGAAGCCTAAAACACAAACGGTTGAAAAGGAAAATAGTTTTACATCGGGAGGATTTGTATTCGGAAGTTCGAAAACAAAATTTGGAAATGCAGGTAAGAGGCCTTTTTGCAATTTCTCTTAATATTTTTTTTTTTTGAATTTGATGGGCTCAGTTGTGTTCGAGCAACAAAAGTGACTGAAGTGCACTCATTTATTAAGTTTTATTTTTTTATTCAAATGAAGGCCTTTTTGCTTTGTGTGTTTTTTGCAGAAAAACTATTAATTTTTTTCACCACCTTAAATATCAGTAGGCTGTGAATGGATCACGATTTTCTTCTTTTTAATTCTTTTTAAATGTTCATTTATAATAATAGATTTAATCCCTTCATGCAAAATGGGCAACTCCTTCCAACTCAAAAAGTCGAAGAAGAACTCCACATTTGGGTACACTTTCGCAGCTTAAAGAACTGGAGACAATATTGTCAAACAGCTCAATGAGATGGAAATTTTTTTACCGTATCAACATACTCATACACATGGAGATATAAAAAAGTGGCACTCACCCCCTTTTTTCTGTCAAAATTCCCCTTCATTAAAACTTAACATAACACTCTAGGGACGAAATTAGTTTTTAGAATATGTTAATGTTGTTTCCTACGTTCACTGATCCTACGCCGATTTTTTCTACAAATAAACCAGTTACCGTATGTTTCCAGCTGATGAAGTGCACATTTCCCCAGATTGATATTTACGATCGGTCGATTATTTCGAATAATGTGCGCACTGAATCAACAAAATAGTTTAGTCGGGACAGAAATGTTTGGCACCTCGATCCGATTAAAAATTTTCCCAACTAAGGTTTCTGGTTTGTACTTTTCTTAAATCTCCACATTTTGCAGTTTATTAACTCACTGGATCACCTTTGTTCATAGTCAAGTTTAGATAGAAGGTTCATTGAAAGAAAAGACGGCTCGACGGGAGGATCAAAAGATTTTCCGCGTAAAATTGTTATGCAAGCACCATAATATAATGAAGGATGTGTTGAGAGAAGTAGACCTAGTAATGATTTTTAATTAAAAAAAAGTAACACTCTTCACTCTTGACCAAGGGTTTAAAATAAGCTCTGATATGCATGAACTCAAGCTCATTAATATATCGGACTGAACCTTTAAATATCAGATACGTTTTATCCACATCAAATCATTTATTTTTATTTTACAGATAATGCGAGACCAGTGTTTGGTCAGAATTCAATATTTGGAAATGCAAACATCGCCGCATCGGCACCAACACTATTTGGAAATTCAACATCTCCCGCTACAGTCGCTACAGATACCAAAAATACCGCATTGATCACAAAGCCAAAAGAAGGTGAACCATTGTTTGGCAGCAAAAGCAGTTTCTCGTTTGGATCATCAGGTTTCGGTTCAACTTTTGGTTCGACAACGTCTAACAATATTTTCGGTGGAGCAGCTACAGCATTCGGCGCCACATCTAATACGGACACTGCAAAGAGTGAAACTAATGATGGTGCGACAACAAACATATTTAAATCAACATTAGGATCTGCAAACAAGGAAAATACGGTCGTAAACCAGGACAATGTTCAATCGGCTTTAAGCGAACCGATATTTAAAAACGATCCAGGCTTAAGTTTTGCCAGTCTCGCGGCAAATTCGACGGCACAACCCGGCCCCGTTTTTCAAACGACAAGTGCCGATTTTGTCGGGCTGAAAGGAAACGAGGATTTCCGCATTTTCTTGACTTCTGCCGAAGATATTAAAAATAAACAATTGAATGCAAGTCAGGAGAGTGAAGGGGCGGCCGGTACCACATTTGAAGATACCAATTACGATCCGCACTACGAACCTATTATAGAATTACCCGAACTGATTAATGTTAGTACCGGCGAAGAAAACGAAAAGAAACTATTCGGCGAACGTGGAATATTATTTCGCTACGATAGAACCAACAAGGAATGGAAAGAAAGAGGTAATTGATTTTGATTGTTTAATTTTTCGAATGTATGTATATTAAATTGTTCGAATTCTGAAACAGGTACTGGGGAAGTGAAGATCTTACATCATCCCGAAAAAGGAACGTATCGTTTGATATTGCGTCGCGAACAAATCCATAAATTAGTCTTAAATCATTCTATTCCGGTCGATTTTCAATTGAAACCGATGAATCCTGTAGGCAGAGCGTTCTGTTGGGCAGCAACAAATTATGCCGAAGATCCCCCTGAACTAGAGAAATTAGCGGTACGTTTCAAGAATTCCGATATTGCGCTACGTTTCGAAAAAGAAATCGAGAAATGTGTTGAACAAGTGAAGCAACGCGGTGCCGATCTAGAGGAAGATTAAGATGATATCAACAAATAATTTAAACAGGATTATTACTTACTAATTATTATATAAATTGTTTCATGTTTTATTTTCTAAACAGAATCGAATGATCTATATCTGATGTAAGTGATTGTTTTTTTTTTTTGTACTGTAAACATTAAAGCTCTTATTTAATAATCATTTAAAAAAAGCTCCCCTAAATCGTGTAAAATTAATTATTTTTCGAATTCGGCTTATTTACGTTATCAAAATGCATGCGTACGACCGAAAGAAAAAGTATTTTTAGAGTTTTCTTTATTTCTTTAGCGTAGAAAATATATTTAAAATTATTATTACACAAATTTGTCTCGGTTTTCACTTGAATTTTTACAGTTTACTTTCCGGTTCGGTATTTGAAATAAGAATGTTTTTCGTTTTTGGAGTCACAGCAAGTGCGTTAGTCCACTAAAACAATGGTCATGGGTTCGGACATCTGGTCGTAGCTGTGGTCTAAAAATTTTTTATCAGAACAGTTACTTCAAAAGAGAAGCGCCGTTACTGCCCCAGAAGTGAGCATATGGGAACGGCAAAAAGGCCTTTCGTCATCTGTTTACATAGCAAACCATGTTTTGAATATTGTATAACGTTATTGGATTTTCGAGTATTTTCGTTCCTCTGCTGTGAATGCGGTGGAGCTATAAAATGAGATTCGTCATTGTAAACCTGAAGAAAATTAAATTAAACGTCAGTAGAGTTGGGTTTATCTTTGAATTGTGATTATTTTCATAGAGCAGTCGAGTTTATAAAGGTGGTTATAGTTTAAGTAGATAGAAGACAAATTAAAAAAACATCATGCAAATTTTAACTAAAAACGACGAGAAATTTTATGATAAACTGTGTTCAAACACATACTTACCTTAGCGATCACATTAGATAAATTTGTACCTCCGATGAGGCCTTTTAATGACCTTGGGGGTTGCTAGGATTTAATTTTGTAGTCGGGTGTTTCTTATTATATAAATAAATATAAATATCGAATTTTTTGCATTATGAAATATTATGTTGCTGCAGATGAAATGTCGTTTTGGTAGTGCAATTTCAAACAACTGCAACTTTTATAAAACTTAATTTTATTAATCAAAATAGGCACCAGCACATGCAATACACTTCTCCCAACGAAATACAAGTGCATTTATGCCAGTTTCGTTGAAGTCCGACTTTCTAGAGCGAAGAAAGTCCTCGAAGGCACTTTTGATGGCTGCTTCATTATCGAATTGTTTGTTCGCCAAAAAATGATCTAAATGTTTAAAAAAGTGGTAGTCGGTTGGCGAAAGGTCTGGTGAGTATCGATGAGGAAAAGCCTCATACTGCAACTCGTTTAATTTTTGGACCGTTGTTCTTGAAACATGAGGCCGTGCGTTGTCATGAAGCAGTATAACTACATCTCTGTTGACCAATCTTGCCCGTTGAACATGCAATTTCTGATGCATTTCATCGAGTTGGGCACAATACTTCTCTGCATTAATGGTTTCACCACGCTTCAAAAAGGAATAGTGAATAACTCCAGCTGCAGACCACCAAACAGTCACCATCATCTTCTTCGGATGAAGGCCTGGTTTCGGCATGTGTTTTGGGGTCTCATCAGCATCCAACCCTTGTGCCAATCGGCGACGATTGTCGAACAGTATCCACTTTTCATCACATGTCACTATTCTGTTCAAAAACGGATCGTTTCTCTTCCGGGAGAGCAGGGAACTGCAAATTTCCAGTCGACGCGTCATGTTTTGCTCAGTAAGCTCACGCGGAACCCACTTATCAAGCTTTTTGATTTTTCCAAGCTGTTGCAAGTGCCGGCAAACTGTCGAAATGTGTACGCCCAATTTATCTGCAATGTCCCTTACTGTTTGGCGTGAGTCAGATTCCACTAATCAATTCAGCTCGTCCTTGTCTAACGAAGGTCCTGGGTTACCACGTGGTCACTTTGAAGGGTCATATCTCCTGATCGGAATTTTTCGAACCATCGCTGTGTGGTTCGTTTGTTTACCGTATCAGTTCCAAATTCCCTGTTGATATTTTCGGTTGCCTCCGTTGCGCTGTGGCCAAGTTTAAATTCATAAAGGAAAATTACCCGTTTTTGACTCGAATACATTTTTTTTCTTTTTTTTCTGTCCGAACTCAATGAAGTCCAAAACTGAAATGACACCATGAGTAAATGTAGGGGTATTTATACTTCAATACCCAATACTACTTGTGCCACCTGGCGGCAGTTTGAGACATGAAAATCGCAACTGACTTCACTTCATAGAGAAGAACGACATTTCGTCTGCAGCAGCCTAATATTTGTTCCACCGGAATCTACTAACTTCCAATTTACTTTTCTGGTGGAGAGTTATTAAACTCGAGAGCTGATGGTCGAGCTTACGGCCGGTTTGAGTTGTATA
Source organism: Beris morrisii (assembly GCA_951812415.1). Classification (NCBI taxonomy): domain Eukaryota; kingdom Metazoa; phylum Arthropoda; class Insecta; order Diptera; family Stratiomyidae; genus Beris; species Beris morrisii. The sequence continues at coordinate 110,839,469 of OX638312.1, read as the reverse complement.
TTTTATTCTTTCGAGCGGAAAATGTAACAATAAATTAAAACCGATTTTCCTTGAAAATTATTGTAGTAAGACTTCAATGGCGACCTTTGGAAGACAACTGAACAGTTGAAGATAGTCATTGACATTTAGAGTAGATAGTGACAATAGATCTAAAATACTTTGAGGGAGCCAGCATAAAATATCTTTAAACATTGCCATTCACAGAATGACGGCTTCAACAAAATAGTGAATAATCTCTGGCGACAGGTAAAGACGATTCGCTCAGGATTTTGTGCCTTGTGGAGGAGCGCTGATGTTCTATGCTCCAATCCGGGCCGGGGTGATAAATAACTGAAGAAAAATCCGTTTGGGTTTCCCTTGATTCAGGATCAAGTTTCTGTAAACTTCTCACATACAAAAATTTCTCGATGAAAATTACGTGATTTTTTTAATTTAAGTCCCCATGAACTCTCTTTTGTAAATCTTTAATGACTACATATAGTGCAAAGTATACGAATTTTTAATTACCAAAACCCTTGTACTAAAACCAAAACGCTTTTTCTTTTATAACATAAAATTTTAATTTGAAACGACGGGTTTTAGGGATACAAACAACTGGATGAATTGGCCTAGTTTGCATTGTACTGTCTGAGCCTATCGACTGCACTTCACTTACTAAAGTAAAATAAAAACATATGTGAACGAGTTCCTCAATAAACAAAACTACGCACGAAGGTTTACATGACCGATTGAAAGAAACTGCGATATTTTTCTTACATCATGAAGACAACATATAAAACGTATTATTCGGTACTTCCAATAATGAAATCCAAGAAAGTGCACAGGAACAATAAGCTGCGAATATATAAAACTATTATACGACCTGTGCTGTTATGGCAGCGAAACGTGGACGCGAACTTCCGAAAAAGCAGTTAACACATTCGAAAGAAAGGTTCTCCGAAAAATTTTTGGACCCGTAAAGGAAGGAACGGACTGGCGAATAAGATACAACCATGAGCTGTATCAACTCTTCAAGGAGCCAGAAGCCTCAACGTTCATCAAACTACGTAAACTGCAGTGGGCTGGCCATGTAGAGCGGATGGAAGACAGAAGAATCTTCAAGCGTGCTCTTAAAGGTAAGTGGTAACAGACCAGTAGGCGAACCACGCAAGCGATGGGAAGACTCGTTTGATGAAGACAACAAAGCCATCTTAAAAATTAGCAGCTGGAGGACGCGGTCTTTGGATCGAGACGATTGGAGGCGGCAACTTCAGGACTTAGGCTGTTGCGCCATTGATGATGAAAAGAACATCGTAGTTTTCAGAGACGAAGGTGAGGTTGTAATTCCTAAGAATGCATAGTTTGATTTTTAGGTAAGATGAACTTAACTAGCATTCCACTATTCAATCATCCGCTAAAATAATTTCTAGTTCATAGAAAATAATACCAAGAGAATTTGTGTGTTCATCACATACTAAATCCAAGGTGAACTTATTCTTTGCTTCACTTTTTCATCAAGCGTATGGTATCGCATACGGAAGGAGATTCAGAACCGTAGATGAATTCTGTCAACCTAGTGGATGCATTCATTTTGTAATCACAGAAATTGCAGTGCTATCAGTAAATGATGACTATAGTGAATGTTCCGCTCTGCTTCACTTTGTCATTATCAAGCGTATGGTGGAGTTTCATAACCGAAGTTGATTTTTGTCCATCTAGTGGATGCATTCACCTTTTCATAAAATGGTGAAGAAATTGCGCATGCTATCGGATTACTTGGTGAAGGCAAAGTGAATATTTGTGCAATAAAAAGATATTCACCAAATTCTACTGAATCTAAAGTGAGCTTCCTTGCTTCGCTTTTTCATCAGCAAGCGTATGGTGAAGGATATTCAGAGCAGAAGATGGTTTTGGTTCACCTAGTGGATGCAGTCACCTTTTAATCGCATAGTGAACAACTATCGGTAAATGATCATTTGGTGAAGGTGAAGTCAATAATGGTGATATAAAAATTGATTCACTTGGTGAAGATTCACCAAATGGTTGAATGGAATTTCATTAAATGGTCTTACAAACTTATCCATTGGTCGCGTTTACGTGCAGACCAGACCAGTCTACATAGACTGGTTTGGTATTTTTCGGTCTTGCATTTATGTGCGCATTTTCACAGTACGAGACTGGTTTGGTTTGATTTGGTCCGTACCAAAATCAAGACCAAAATCAGTTCAAATGGACTGGTTTGGTTTGCGTTTTTGCGTACGACCAAACTGGTTTTTTTGGTCTGTTCAGACTGGTCTGGTCTGCACGTAAACGCGACCATTGAGCTACTGTGCAATGTGCATTCCAAAAAAGGAAGGAAGACAGAGGGGGAGTTTTACGTAAATATTTTAATTCAGTGGTGCAAGAACTTAATTCTAGGAAAAAAACTGTAAACTCTCACCTAATCATTGTGGTCTGCTTTTTCATTTCGCATCTGCCTTAATTTCATTTGAAGGTTGCGAGGTGTCTGCACCTGGACAAAGCTTATACCGCATCGCAAAAAATCCGCGGCATTTTTTATTTACATTTCTTTTTCTGCAGTCGTACGAAAACTACGTCAAACGATTGCATATCGTGCCGGTTCGTCGGTATTCGTCGTGTTCAAGAACAAAAAACCAATCAAGTTCGAAAAAATGAACGTAGATGTCAGCCAGGTACACCGAATTCCATTGGACCAAAGCGGCAAAGCCGCCTTCAACTACAAAACCGTCTTGGTATCTACGCAACGAGTGAAAGCGTGACAGCATCACTCCCGTAAATGTTCCGGACCGGGTGTACCACTACAGCGACGACGACGTCTTCATCAAGCCGAAAATCAAATGCGGCGCCTTTGTAAATTCCGTTCAGAAATCGTCACGACGAGTGCCGCACGAAAATCCGGTCGTGTGTTGCGATGTTTGTTTTGTTGTTGTTGCCTGAGTTGCTGCCGTGTGTGCGACTGTGTGCAAAGTAAAGTTGCGGCTTCGTCGTAATTTTGTTGGTGTTTTTAGCACGGGAACGACGTTTCGTTAAGTTTTTCGCTGGTAGTGTGTGTGTGCAGAACCGTGACATTTTCTGTATTGAGCTCGGCTCGCTCGGACCGAACATCGTTCGTCGCCGCACCGCACACACAACACATTTTCAAAGTTGCAAAGCAGCCAGCAGTCATTTTCGACGAGGAGGAAGAATTTTTTTTCCGTGATTAAGCCGCAGTGAATATTTTTCGGACCGTCGACTTTACAGGAAAAGGTAAACGAATTTGCTATTAGAAACGAACAAGATCTGAACTAGGTAAAAATTTTGCAGCTAGGAGAACCGATAAAAAGTCCCGAAGTCGGAAGAAAGTCTAGAGGTCTGGATGTGCCCAATTTATGTCTCGCCCTCCGCACCTTCCGCAGCCCGATAGCATGTTCTCCTCGCGTACTGTGCAGTAGTTTTTTTTGCTAATCATAAATTATCACCGTTTTAAACGGAATTATATAAAATACCAGTGGTGAGTATATTTTTAATTGTTTTTGCCAGTAAGCTAGCCTAGTCCGATTTGCTCATTTTGCCTTCGCTTGATTTCGCCAGTTTCAATGGTTCCGCATCGGAGCCAAATGCGCTTGCAAAGTATTTTCGCATTTATGGTGGCGATGTGTTTCGTCAGCTCCTACATGCTACAGCGGCAATATCTGTATAGAATTTGCTATATGGCTACCGCAGGGATGAGAGAATGTACGATTGATGTTGGCATGCTGCTGCTACTGTACGATTTGTTGAGAAGTTGGGGGGAGCCCGTGGCCCCGTCGTGCGCTTAACAACCCGTCCAGTTTTCCTATCCTCGGATTTTTTTTCTGTACGGGGCCAAACATTCTTTTAGACGTAGTTTTGGTTGCCGCCTACCGGCGACTTTTTCTTCCGATTATTTAATCAGTTCGATTTGCAAACTGATGGGCATTTATTTTGCTGAACAAAAGCAAGTACTGTTTGAGTAGTTAATTAACACAAGTGTGAGAAATCATATTGGTCACAATTAGTCCACTGTGTTGTTTTATGTCCCTTCTTAACTTTATCTCTATTTACAAAATATTTGAAAAAGGCTACGAAAAAACAAAATACTCGAGGAACAATGCCGGTATTTAGCGCATCCGCTTTGGTCCAACGATGTTGACTTTTCGACACCCACGACCCACTTTCGGGAGTTGCGTCGACGCACTATTAGTGGCTGCTTCTCATCTTTTAGCCTAAGGTACAGTTTTATTTTATGTATAGAGACAAGTGTTCAGTGTTCAGCTTCAACGTCTCGCCAGTATATTTCTAAATTCTGAATATGCAAATGTTTCTACTTAGAAGAAAAATTCATTCTGCTTTTATTTTGTAAAAAAAATACAGCAGGTCAAATACTGAACGCCTATTTCAATTGGATAATAAAAGAGTGGGGAGTGCTCTTATAGGGATAGTGGCCGCTCGTGGTAATTCTCCTTGGTGGTGCTAATATTTTCTTCCTAGTTAAAATTAGAAAGTACCTTATTTCGTACTGATTTGTCCAGGACATCTGAATTCGAGATTGTAGATACAAGACGTTTTCATCCGATCACGGAATAATCATTTGCATTGTTGGTTCCTTGTTTCGTTTATCGAGTTCAATACGATCAAGGAGTTCGAGGTGACTGATCCTGTCGGACGGAGAAACTGCGTCTATAATACTATGAATATTTTCTTTTTGGGCCTAAGTCATCTTTATTTTATTTCAGTTTCTTCAAGAGCTGGTTACTTACAGTTCATTACAGTTTTTATAACAAATAAAAGCGATCATTAAATAGAACAATTACATAGAATATTTTAACAAATTATTTAATTATTTTATTTAAAGCTGACTTCAGCTGTGTCGCGCTCAAGTCAAAATCAATAGCATGATAGAAACGGTTAACAAGACGTGACATCGATGTTATTGGTTCATGTTACCCATTATTAGTCCGATGATATGAAATTTTTAGTAGTGTATAGTAGTGTATTGGGGGATCCGTTCAGGTCCCACTAGGGACTGTTAAGCGCCAAATATCCACCCACTTTCTCACAAATGCGAACTCCAGATGGAGAGGGCTGACCAACTGCGTCATATCTAGGAAGATATGGCCATCCTACTCCCGGAGCAGAACAGACGAACTCCTGAGCAGGAGCCGCGTGGACGTCTCCAGAGACACGTCAGTCAGCACGGGTCACTGGCCGATCGGCGACCACGCGGCCAGACTGGGTATTCCGTTTAACGTCAATTGCCGCAGTTGTGGGGATGCAAATAAGAGGGAAACTGTCATGCACCTTCTTTGCGAGTGTCCCGCCCTAGCTAGAGCCAGACTTCGCGCACTAGGCAAACCCTTCTTCAATAACCTCGATGAGATCTCGAAAAACAAGATAGGAGAACTGATTACCTTCTTGAACAGCTCCGGATGGATATGATAATCCATTCAAGCCCTAGGTCTCTGTAAAACTATACATATACTTCATCAGCCCTCAACGACCAGGTTAAACGAGTTGTGGTATCAAAACGGCGCTTCCTGTGCTAATTGGGCCCTGTTTTCGGCAGACGGGCCACCACGTAAACCAACCAACCATAGTCTCTCAGAGTACGACCCGGCATATGGAGAGAAATTTCTTGTAACAATATCGGGGCATCAATTCCTCCAGTAATAATGTTAAATGCGAAGACAGTCCCGAGAACTTTCCTTCTGTTATGGAGCTCTAAACTAAACCGGCGATTGTCGACAACCGCTCTAAGCTCGCTAACAGATTTACAGATGGAACCAATATTGTAGGTGGTGAAATTTGGTACTAGGAACCTAGGAAAACTACTTTATAAGTAATTAGCTCTTCAATTTTTGGTTGCACAAAAAATCAATGTTTAATTAAAATTCAGAATATTTGCAATATCCTGTTTCGAAATAGACCCATTGTACAGCTCCATCGTATGTTTTTGGGCTACTATTATTATTTTTTTTAAATTAAAATTTTTGAGTTTAGCTATGGATTGCATAAAGCATTCAGAACGATGAAACATTTGATTTTGCACTCATTGATTTAATTGTAGTAACAGAAATATGAATCAAAAGCAATATCAAAATTTTCAATCCAAACTACATTGTACATTGAAGCCATAGCGTGCATTTTATAGGGGGAGGAGTATGCATGATAAGAGACAATCTTAAACACACGCTTTTGCCCAATATTAACACAAAAGTAATGGAATCTTTGGCCATTAAACTGGACGATCTTAATATTACAATAATCACTGCATACTTTCCAGGAACGAATCTGACTATTCAAAAAATAAATAATTTTTAGCATGACGTTAAAATACTTGCCAGGTTTAGGCAACCATTCATAACGTGTGGAGATTTTAACGCCAAGCACATATTTTGGAACTGTGTCAGAAGGGGCTTAGTCGGAAATTTATTTTCAAAGAGTTTTCTAATGAACGTTTTTGCCCATATCCCTACTGAACCGACAGATTTCCATCCCAGTGACACCGACTCAACCCTTGATTTGGTTTGAAGCGACAGTACTGCTCCTAGAAGCACAAGTTCTCCTTCTTCCCCACATTTACCAGTTCTTTTTCGGAATGAAAAAGATACCAAAACTTCAGCAAAGGACATTTCATACCCATGTTAGAAACGTACAAATTGGCGAATATTCCGCAGACTTATGATGGGGTCATACCTGCGCCTAACGTGATGCGATATGACGTTAAAACCTCGCCTCAGCGCGCTAAATTTAAAACAGCGTTATTAATAGCGTTAGGAGATAGCTCGACGGTCTATTTGTCACATCAAAGAGCACAACGCATTACTTAACGAGTTTATGGGTTTTCGCGTTTTCATTCCTTAGACCAGGTGTGGCCCCAGAATTACACATGCCAGCGATACTTCTAGTTTTTACGTTGATCGCAAAGACCGAAAAAGTCGACCACATGATAGCGAAACTCTTAGATGTAGCTAGAAACGCGACTAATACATCCACTCCTAACCGATTTAGCTAGAAGATAAATGTATTTATTAACCCAGCAGTAAAACGCATTATTACAGACATAATTATCATGCGAAGACAACGAAAACGCGATCTCTAACATTGAAAATGGTTTCAATAAAATGTGGAAATTAAAAAAAAGTTTTCAACAACGAAAGATTGATCCTTTCATTAAACGCAAAACTCAAACTATGCTAAAGTAAAATTGTTAAGTAGTTACATACACCTGGGACGGCTAAAACTACGGCTATGTTGAAGCATTTTTTTCGTGCATAAAACTGAATTTAATTGATCAACCATTATTTATCTCTTAAAATACTAAATTTTTTCTATATTATGTGAAAATTTGGTTGGAAAATTTCAAACGGTAAAAAAGTTACAGTCGTTTTGCTGGGATGTGTTTTTGTTGAGATCGAATTCGGTATCAGACTTTCCTCCGCCATTTTTTATCCAAAAATAAATTTATTTATTTATGAAATAAAAGTTTTTTGAAAGTAAATACATAGCACTAAAGTTGGTCGAGCCGGAATTTAAAAATTAAATTTTTTCGGATCATGGCAGTCTCTGGAATTAAAAATGCAATTTTTCGCCACAAAATTCTTCAGTAATTATGATAAAAAAAACTATGCAAGATATCGAAAAAAACGGCTCGATAGACTGAAGATTATTGTGTGAAACACAACTGTGCAAAACTAGGTCCCGATCGGTCCAGTAGACGCGGAGATATTCCTGGTACCGATTTCGAAAATGCTGTTTCGAGAAAAACGCGTTTAAAATGTAGAGTACAGTTTACACTGAAATAAGGTTCTGTGAATTTCAACTGTTGAACGCGTATACCTGAACCTCACCAACTTTTCAAAACATGTCCCTGCTATACAGAAGGTCATAAATACCCGGAATCCAAAAAAAGATCATAGTCAAACAGATGACAAAGGCCACGAACACCTACGCGCCAACCGTTAGTCGTTCCTCACCAGGTCGGTTACAAAACGCTATAACTTCATCATTACTGCGAATTTCATTATAAAATAGTACTTTCGAATGAGCACCTTTTAAAAAAAATCGATTTTTTGAAGCACAAAGGTGTATGTAACCCCTTAAGCAACACCTTCTCATCCTTCTCTCGAACTGCTGAAAATCTAGATAATCTCGTTACCGTAAAGTTACAGATATTGTTTAAACCATTCCTCACCTATAAGGTGTTTTCACATGTCGAAATATATGCTGGCCTAGGGAATTAAGGGATGGGAATTAAATTAAACAAAAAATGTAAAAATCAATAAAGCTCCTGGAAATGATTCGATACCAAATGTTATTTTAAAAATATTCCAATAAGACAATAATAGCCAGGCTTGCACTAGCTAAGAGATCTCTGGATAGTAAAATGTTTTTTTGAATGATTGCCTTAGGCATAGAAGAAATTTTCTTTTCCGATATTTTTAGTAAAAGTCAAACGTTCCTTTCTTTATGAGGAACCTTTTCGGTAAAAATTGAGACCAAGTTATTAACTGGTCGATTGTTACTGGCTGGAGTGCCACAGGGATCTTGCATCAGCCCGGTGGTTCTTTACAACATATATACTTCAGATCTTTCAGTGCCACCACATTGTGAACTCCCTGCTGACGATACTGGACTAACTGTAACTTCTGATACTGATCAAAAATTCCGAAAATGGCTTACAAATTCAAAGCTCGTTCTATCATAAATGGAAAATTAAAATGAACCCATATAAAACACAACTAATTTATTTCTCTCGGAAAAGAAGACGTAGCAAGCTCTCTATTAGACCAGTATTCCTACATGGCGTATCTATAGGCTGATCTAATTCAATCATTTACTTGGGTACTGTTCTCGATAGGAAATTAACATTCCAATTCAAAAATTCTTCGAAAAGCTAGCTCACAGCTCTTGCATTCTACCCAGAAAACTGTTACTGTTTTATGGTTACTGCCGCCTCAGGCGGCGTTAAAAATCTGTTTATTACGTCTTTCTCATCCATTGTCACTTTTTGGAAATATTTCATTCTAAATTATTTTAACGTCGGCGATCGTCTCACAAAAATGTATAAGATCCTCTTATTTTATACATTTCCGTAAAAATCCGATCCACGTTTTATTTGTATTTACCTAGCCATGCCATAATTTTTGTAACTTATAAACGAAGGCGTTATTCAAAGAATAAAAACAAAAATGTTTAAACCAAGGTAATTAAATTAATTAATTATTTACACCTACTTTAATTGTCCAACCACAAACGGTCAGGACATCCGGCTATCGCAGCACGCAGAACTTCCAGAGGTATCTAGGTCGCGGTCCTTAGCAAATTCAGCAGAGAAGTTCTACCATCCATACTAATGAGCAATGATTGACAGATGTTCTGCAAAGTGTGTGCGACTATATTGTTCATACAATATTATAGCAACCACTTTTATTCGTGTGACGCGGCGGCAGAGACCAAAATTGCTAATTGAAGACTAGATTACCTTACAAATTTGCTCAAAAAACTAGTTGACCAATCTCTCCTGACTGGATTCTTCGGACGGAAAAAGGGGGGCTGAAATAATAATAGGAACTAATTGGCTGGTTGAGTGTCTCCAAGTTTGCTTCATATCGACCGCCAAGTTCCCGTAGATCATCGCTCTCGCTGTAATTCCACCTTAACTAATTTGGCGACAACAATCAAGCTAGTACAATGGTCGCGTTTACGTGCGGATCAGACCAGTCTGAATAGACCAAAAAACATGTCTGGTCGTACGCATAAACTCAAACCAAACCAGTCCATTTGGACTGATTTTGGTACGGACCAAATGAAACTAAATCAGTCTAGTACTGTGAAAATGTGCACATAAATGCAAGACCGAAAAAAACCAAACCGGTATATGTGGACTTGTCTGGTCCGCACGTAAACGCGCCCAATGCATCCTGTAGGCCCTTGCCCGATTTGGGCTATCGCGCCATTGATAATGTTGATGAATATATTTCAGTGGTATACAGGGTGTTTGGCACTCCGTCCGCCACCTTGTAAGGGGTTATTCCTTGATATATTTGGAGAAAAAATTGTTCTACAGGGTGGGTTAATTTTCAATATCAGTGGAGATACAGGGTGGTTAAAAAAAGTGTTTTTGACCGGTACCCTCACTCACTTAAAACGTTATATCTTGAAAACAAATAATCACAAAGCAAAGTGTTATAACTCGTTTTTTAGGGAATCGAATTACCTTTCATTTGATGTAACAGTCTAAATTGTAACTGCACCCAATCTTGAGATATTTACTCGAAAACACAAATTCTTGCTACGTCAACCCTAAAAATTCAGTGATCAATGTAGTTTTTCTCAGAAAACCCCATTATAAAAATGTCGTTTTAATTTTATTTTTTTATGAACCGTATTATTACCTACAAAAGCTGCATATATATGTATGAGTTACGATTAACATTTTGGAAGTAATAGCTAAAAATACATATCGCATAAAAATTAAATATTTAAAAATTCAGTGCCATAAAGTGGACCTCGTTTAAAAACCTGTTTCAATTGTCGGTAGTACTGAAGTATTTTTATTGCCTATTTATTACTATTTGAAGTAAGGAGGAAATCAATGAAATGTAAGTGAGTTTCAACATTATTGATGCTATTACCAGGATGTGGCAGGTAATACTGGGTGCGGTACTTTGCCCTTTTTAATGGGGTACCTTACAATACAAATTACAAATAAAACGCCTATAAAAGCAAAACTACCTTCATATTTTTATCAGTTTCAGTTGCGTTGCTAAAAGAAGAAGGTGTCAGTAGAATTTAAAAAATAATTTCATAATGCCTGAGTACTCCAACGAAGAATATGGGGACATTATGCTCATTTATGGAAAGTGTCACGGAAATACACAAGCCGCGCGAGCGCTTTACCATCAGAGACATCCTCATCGACGGACACCTAGCAGGAGAGTATTTCGAGACGTTTACAGGAGAATTAGGGAAACTGGCAGCGTTAGAACAAGCAGAATAAATGTAAATTCTGTGCCGATAATCGATGGAAGAATACTGCCAGCAGTTGAAAATGATCCATCAATCAGTATCCGACGCTTCCATGCCTACCATCACACACCAGTACAGGAGCTGCTACCCATTGATTTCCGCAAACGGATGGAGTTTTGCAATTGGCTCCTTGAACGACAAATAGATGACGATAATTTTTTCAACAATATTCTGTGGACGGATGAGTGCCAATTTACCAGAGACGGTATCACAAACTTCCACAGCCTACATACGTGGGCTGAGAGCAATCCACACACAAGAAGAGCGGCATCATTTCAGCACAGATTCAGCGTCAATTTATGGGCAGGTGTGATTGGTGACGATTTCCTTGGACCTATTAGGCTTCCGCCTACTCTAAATAGCTCCAATTACTTACATTTTTTATCAAATGATCTACAGGACTTGTTGGATGATATTCCACTGGTACGATTGGCTTCCATGTTTTACCAACACGATGGTGCTCCAGCTCATTACGGCCGACAGATAACAGATTGGTTAAATTCCAATTATAGCAATCGCTGGATCGGTAGAAATGGACCGATACACTGGCCTGCAAGATCTCCTGATCTTAGTATTATGGATTTCTTTGTATGGGGACGGATGAAGGACCTTGTCTACGCAACGGCAGTAATAACATTGGAAGATCTAAATACCAGAATCGATGCGGCAGCAATAGAAATAAGGCAGCAGTTGAGAAATATGAATACCAAGAGAACACTCGCCAAACGAGCTTTAGCGTGCATTCAAAATAAAGGTGGCGATTTTGAACATTTATTATAATAAAATTTGTTTAAATAAAACAAAAACCATTATTAAATTCTTTCAGTTCAAGCAAGTAGTGTAGATCAACATGCACATGCACTGACTTTTAAAATATTTAATTTCTATGCGATATGTATTTTTACCTATTACTTCCAAAATGTTAATCGTAACTCATACATATGTATGCAGCTTTTGTAGGTAATAATATGGTTCATAAAAAAACAAAATTAAAATGACATTTTTATAATGGGGTTTTCTGAGAAAAACTACATTGATCACTGAATTTTTAGGGTTGACGTAGCAAAAATCTGTGTTTTCGAGTAAATATCTCAAGCTTGGGTGCAGTTACAATTTAGACTGTTACATCAAATGAAAGGTAATTCGATTCCCTAAAAAACGAGTTATAACACTTCGCCTTGTGATTATTCGTTTTCAAGATATAACGTTTTAAGTGAGTGAGGGTACCGGTCAAAAACACTTTTCTTAACCACCCTGTATCACCACTGTTATTGAAAATTGACCCACCCTGTAGAACAATTTTTTTCTCCAAATATATCAAGGAATAACCCCTTACAAGGTGGCGGACGGAGTGCCAAATACCCTGTATTATATTTTCGGTTTAGTCTCATTTATTTATTGATTTAATCGTGCATGCGAAATAGGTAAATTCCTTCCCAGCTCAAAAATTTGCAGACAGTGTAGCCTCCTAGCTGCAGCCACCACCGACCAATACCCTCAACTCGGTGAAACGGAAAAAAAATCCCCCATTTGGGTATATTTTCTCAGCTTAAAAAATGTAGACAATACTGTCACTCAGCTCAATGAGCTGGAAAAATTGTTACCGTATCAACATACTAATTGTATTCACATTCCAAGAGGTGGAAATTCGAATCGGTATGTCCACGGGAAACAGGCCTGACGATAGAGTGCCGCGTTACCGTAGTCAATGTTGTACGTGAAATTCTTGGACAGGCTTCCTTCGTGTATTTTGCATTCTTTAAGAATGACTAGGATTTTATCCGGAATATTCAAGTAAAACAACTAGAAGACAAAGAAAGATGATGCCGTTATTGGCTTATAATATTGTGATGGTCGACTACATCCACTACTGAATTCATTTATGATGTCTGGCTTTGTGTTCTTGAGAATATTCTAACCAAATGGTACTTAACAAATTTTGTTGATTTTTTTTGTCTCTTTCAATTCACTGTGAAAGTAACGCAAAAATTATTTAGAAGAAAATACTTCACCGGAAGTCTTTGTAAAATTAAGGGACTACCATTAAGCGCGTATACAAATAAAAATATTAGAACTTTTATTTATAAAATAGGGCTTTACTTCTTTCCAGGTAGAAATGGACACTTACTCGCAAATTTCAATGGATAGTGAGGACAGTATCCCGAAAAATGTATACGAAGAGGTAATAGTCGACTCGACTATTCATCCCTTCGATCCAAAAGATAACGTTGTTGGCGAGCTCGTAGACGAACCGAAAATCAACGATGAAAACATGTCTGGCAGTGAAGACGAGACAGATGACGATGCAGATAGCAATTTCAGTTCATCAACCCCGCCTATACTAGAAAAAGAGAGAACACCAAGTGATGGTGTTGAATTATCGTCTGCTTGTCCGGATAAAAATCCAAATTCATCTGAAGAATCTAAAGCTGCAAATTTAAAACTGGTTTTAAAAAAATCACCGGACTTCCAATTATCTACTCATTCAATTGTTCAGGCGAAAACATCTCCAAATAAAATTTTTCTGTTAACACTTGTGTCAAATACAGCAACAGGTCCAATTTATTCAACTGCCAAATATTCAGTTGCCGGCGAAACAAGTGCCGAGAACCCGACAAAAATAGTACCGGCAATATCGAACGTAGATGACGATAGACAAATTGCAGTATTAAAAAAACCATTGGACTTCGATAAAACATTAAAAACGTACGGAAAAGATAGGAAACCTGACATCGATGACAACAAAATGGATGCCGAAAAACCATTTGAGAATGAAAACGAGGAGAAAGATGAAACCGATGTCAGTTCTATAAAGTCTGAAATGGACATAAAAACCAGTACGCCAAAAATAAAACGTGAATTAAAGCAGCTTCAGAAAACCGTTAACGAATCAAAAATTCTATCCGAGTACATGAACGATTACGCGGCAAAATGCCGAAAGGCACGAAAAGTAGCACCGTTAAAAAATCGTAGTGATAGCGAAGGATCACCAATTTTTTCGATGCGTTCGCGTAGTCGAAGCTGTAGCAAGCCCAGACTCGAGTCACCAATGGACAACATCAAATTGGATAGATGGCCGTCCGAAGAGAAAATCAATAAACGGCAAAATATGCGCTCACAAAATACCGATTTCGTACAGAAGCATATGAAATTTTTGAATAGTATTCAATCTGACGATATAACGGATAATTCGGACGGCGATACTTCAATAATTGATGGAAAATCGTCATCGAATTCAAATGTAGAAAATCATCAACCAGTTGCGAAGCGAAATTTACAGCCGCCGCCTAAGGTTCGTGTACATCGTAAAATAAAAAACCTTGACAAATTTTTCCATGGTATAATTTTATTATAAATTGTTTTTTAGCCGGGATGGGATTGTTTTTGTTTTAAATGCCATTCGGGCGGCGATTTGATTGCTTGTACGAAATGTATTCGTTCGTACCATTCAAAGTGTGTAAAAAATCCGTCGCCTCTTAAGTCGAATACAATCTGGTATTGTCCTGAGTGCATCGCCATTGAAAATTGCTTGAAGACGTCTGTGAGGTACTGTATTATATTGTTTTTTTTTTACTATTAGTTACATTTTATTCAATAACTTTATTATTGTTCTTTAGGTCTGGAAAATCAAATTTCACGTTAGATCATTTGGGTCAACTTTTGCAGTTCGCACTGAAGCGAATGAAACAATGGAAAGGGGTAAGCATAAATTTAAATATAATTTTCTTTAGTAGTTAATTTAACGTTATTTTCTGTGCCAAAACAAAAGCGCTAACCGGACTCTATTCCATACTTGAATATAGCGAAATTATTTTTTTTTAAAGCCACTAAGCTTAGCGGTGTAATAAACAAAATAATTGTTGATCATAAGACTGAAATTTTTCAATTGTTTCGTATTTTTTCTTCTCTCATCATAAATGTGAGGTAACTTTCAAATTTAACAATCAATCAAGGAAGAAAAATTTCGATGAGTCTGACAAAATTGACCTCAATTGTCACACTATAGGAGAAACAAGCAATTTCTACAGCGCATGTATTCTGACGCAAGACAGTTTCGTTAAATATTATCATCACAAGCTTTGTGTTGGTTTACATTTACTCGTGCTTGACATCATGTACAGTTAACTAAATACACACAAATCGACAAGTTAAAAATAAAATGCAGATGGAAAAATTTGCTCATTGCGTGTATGAAACTCGGAATAAACAAGTTGAGTATGAAGGCTTAGTCAGCATCAGATAAGTTCACTAAAAAAAATATATTTGTATGCGAGTATGGTCGGATCTAATTGCTGTTTAACGGTTTTCTGTAGATTCGAGATATGATTTTGAATTATTGTAAAGCTCAAGATAAC
Source organism: Beris morrisii (assembly GCA_951812415.1). Lineage (NCBI taxonomy): Eukaryota > Metazoa > Arthropoda > Insecta > Diptera > Stratiomyidae > Beris > Beris morrisii. The sequence goes on along the minus strand of OX638312.1, from coordinate 110,824,086 downwards.
TTACGAAATTATGATAGAGTTTGAGCTTTTTTTTATAGCAAACAAATGTAATAAATTGAAGAAAATTGTATTTTCTGTTTCATTATCGAGAAGCTAATCAGTTTTTTACTATTTCTTTTTTTTGGGTGGAAGTAAAGCTCTCTGTTGAGCTGGAAGAGTGATCTAAAAGATTATAAACAAATGTTATGCTTGGAATTGATTGAAATTATTAGGTGAAAGATAGTTAATAAATTTTAGAAACATAGTTTTGGGATAAACGGGCCTTTTAAAACTTAGTTAAACAAAATATTCACTGAATTATCAACGTTGCATGTAAAACTTTTTATTCAGCAAGCTAAAACATTTTGCTTGGGTTATAGGCTAGTACCCTGTTACAGGAAAATACATAAGTGTTGCGGAGCGTCGATAGAAAATCGGATAAAAGGACGTGATGTCCCTAAAAAAACAATTGCAAGAAATTTAATGTGACCAAGTCCCCATTTGAGCACTAGAAAAAGAGAACGCTTTGCTAAAAGGAGGTTAATACCTAGTTCTATAAATGGATTAAAAAAATACCCTTCGAATTTTGGCGTCAAACGTTAAAACGGTAACGTACAGTTTAACGAAAAACTAAAGATGTACATACATGAGGTAATTGAACAATTTAAAAAGTGGGTATCAATTTAAAGAAATTAGTACGATAGATGTTATATTTGAAGGTTCGTGTGAATTTGTTTCAAAAGGCCAGTATAATTTTCTCTATTTATCGTAGAATTTTTGTTAAGGTAACAATCAACTAACATTATTCCTTCGCGGCCAGTTTTTCTTTCATCATCAATAGCGCGACAGCCCAAATCGGGCCCTGGCATCCTGAATTTTGCATTTCCTAATATCGTCGCAAAACCTAGAGCCATCTTTTGATGTACCCTTCAATCATAGTCGTATTGGGCCTATGTAGTGCAATACAAGCTATTGCAACGTTTGAGTGAAACGATATTGTTGTTAATTTTAAGTTGGGTCTTAGAATAATTGTAAGGATTGGATGAAATTTTTCTCGTTATGGGTAATAACGCCAACTAAAACTTGCCTAGTGTTATAACAAATGAAGGCAGTTATTAACTTTAGAAATGTAGTAGCTAGTTTCGCAGGCAGCAGTTGGGACGTGAAAAGAGGAATTTTAGTCACAAAGAGCCCCGTTGAAAGTAGTTTCGAGCAAAGCGGTTTAGTTTAACTACCGCAGTATGCTATAGCATCGAGGGGTGGTTAAAGGACTCGGCCTGCGACATGGAAAAATTATTTATAATAATTTTTAAATATATTTTTTCATATTTCTCATACATAAAGCTTTTATTCCATTGGGAGAATAATTTTTGTCGGTCCTTTTCAAAATACTCGTTTGCATGATCGCCGCGTTGTCCTGCGAAACGAGAATACATTTGACGGCTTCGGGTTCATGTTTTGTCAGTGAACGCATCTCGAAATTGTTTCAAAAGGCCTCTATTTATCGTAGAATTTTTATTAAGGCAATAAACAAATAACAATATTCCTTCGCAATCCCAAAAAACCGTGCCCATGAGCTTCGAGGCCGACTGTTGCATCTTCAATTTCTTTGAAGCCCTCTCTTCTCTTTTTGTCCAATGATATAGTATCGGGGTTTTCACACATTGATTTTCAGTCCTGCCTTTTTGTATTTAGAATCCAAGGAGCAGGAATTTAACTCTTTAAGTTCGAACTGCTATGTGTGAGTAGAATACACGTAATCAGTCAAGATGCCTGCAGATATTAAATAGACCCATTGACATTTTTTCTTTTCATTTTCCTTTGCGCCTTTTTGAGTGGCGTTAATTACTACCAGAAACAGAGTTTGTTCGTTCTATTAGACTTATCCTTGTTTGTCACCGGTTCGGACATCGAAGGCACTCCACTAAAAATGATCAGATTGCATTCCGAAGTGGAATACGATCAAAATTTAAATAATTTGAGATAACGTCACATGTCCACAAAAAAGTTACAAAAAATTATTTAAAATGTCCAGCCACATGAAGAGCTAAACTGTTGCGATACTACAGCGGGATTGATGAGGGATTCGGGTTCTATGATGATATTATGCGACGATTCTAAAAGAAAAGAAAATATTAATGTGTATGTACTTTTATTGATTCGAAAAAGTTGTTTCCAATCTATTGCCTCAATTTATTGACTACAATCAATCAAACGTTAACCAACAATTCAAATATTGTCCAAACCATCACGCCAAAGTCACCAAGGCATACATCTACTTAACCTCCTAGGAATCATTAAAGGGAAAATCTATTGACATGATTACGTTGACACGGCCTCGAATAGCATTTTACTGTATTTACTATGCAATAAAATATTTAAATATAACAGTACTCAGTTATAATTTTGTAAATTTTCTTCTTGTACGCCACTGTGTTTACTTCGACTGCTGCGAAGCGGTTGAAATTGTTATCCCTAATACCAGTACACTACTGTCTGGGGAGCACCTATGCAACATCGAGATAAGCTGAGCCACTCTGACACATCGAGATAATGCTAAGCCCAATGTCAATATACAGCATGAGTATGTTGACATGGTAAATTTTTGTCCAAGTACATTGAGCTGAGAGATTACCCGATCGCCAGATTTTCGGACTGAGAAAGTGTAAACATGATGTGATTAAATCAGATGTAAAAAAAATGGAACTTCTACAAGTTTCACTTTTATTTGCTTCATCTTTTATGGAGCGATGGCATAGGCCTCTTCGAAGTTGAATTGTAGCTGTCGCCTCCTTTATCAGATCTGAGTTTTTCCTCGAAAAGCCGAACATTTTTTTTTTGGGATATGTTAATTTATCGTCCGAACTCGGTGCGGGAGGGTATGAAAAATCATCATAATTTTTGAAAGTGAATATTAAAAATTAGAATTAGAACAACTGGGTACAATACAAAGTTCAAGATCATGTTATCAGTGGATTCGAAACCACTACCACTGGAGGACGATGGACTAGCACGTTCGCATTGGGCTACCAGAACCACCCAAGACTACACTAAGTTTCTTTTCGATTGGGCATACGGATTCTAGACCAGAGCCTGTTTTCTCAATAAAATTTGTATTGAAATATATGCAAAAATTAGAATAGTATACATTTTATAAATGTTTCTTTTACTTTGCAGTCGGACAATTTTCTGAAAGATCGGACCGACGAAGATTATCCCGAATATTCCAAATATGTGATTAATCCGGTTACACTGGAAAAGCTGCAGATTCAAATTGAGAACAAAACGTACAAGTGTACGGAAGAATTTGCTGTAGATGCCAAATGGATTCTACATAATTCTTCGGTATATTTCGGAAGTAAGTATAGCAACTGCTTTAGTTTTTTTTTAAGTAATTAACTTTTTACATTTTAGACAACACAAAACTGACAAACATTGCGAAAAGTATAGTGAAAGTTTGTCGCCAGGAAGTAACCGAAATCGATACATGCGCAGAATGCTATTACAATGCAAATACTCGGAAGGATTGGTTCGTCGAAGTTTGTTCCAAACCGCATATTTTACTGTGGGCAAAATTAAAAGGATTCCCATATTGGCCGGCCAAAGCAATGGGATACAATGCAGCTCTGGTTAATGTTCGGTTTTTTGGGGATCACGATCGGGCGTATGTTCCGATTAAAGACTGCTTCTTGTATTCGGAAAAAGATCCTAATCCGCCGACAAAGCAAAATAAACGGAGCACAATCGCTGAATGTATTAAGGTAAGTTTATAAGAGATTCAATTTTTATTAATAAATCGAATGAAAACTCGTTAAATTTCAGGAAGTTGATATTCATCTTCGTAAGATAACAGCAAAATTTGGGTCATTCGTATTTCCACCGTTTCGAACAATTTATGATCCAAGTAAAGAAAATAATCAACTTGAATTGATGATTCCCGGCGTAGTCGAGCTATTAAATAGTCCCGAAAAACCTTCAAAGCCTGCACTTACGTATAAAATTGTGAAAACAGCAGACAATCATTTATCAATCATAAAAAAAACTGATACTGATACCGAGCCGGTCAATAGCAATACTTCCATTAATACAATCGATACCCAAAGTGACTTAGAAGTTTCTAAGGAAAGGGTGAAATCAACGGATTCTAGTCATTCGAACAACGAATTATCCAGTTCGTCAGAAACATTAAATATTGAAAGCGAGGAGAAAGTCACCTCGGAACGGAAAACCTCAGACTCGACAAAAACCTACGAAGTTGTTTCTAAAACATACGATACAGAACAAACAAAAGTCAATTCCGTGATATTGAAACGGAAATCAGACAATTGGAATGCGGTTACTCCATCTTCGGTTAGTAAAAAACATAAGGTCATTCCTGAAGTTGAGCCAGCACAAGAGCAACCAGTATCCAGTTCAGATGATCATTTGCCGTTAATTTCGAATGAAATTCCGATCCAAAAACCTATTATTGCGTCGGTAAAACGAAAACGGTCTCGTGATGAAAATACACAAAAAGTACAAAAACAGAAAATCGAAGACGATAAGATTCCACCTCTCGTACTATTAACGCCGTTTGTCATGTCGACCGCGAATTCGTGTTTGGTTACATCGTCAACGATAGTTCCTAGTCTAGCTGTCGTCACCAGTTTAAATTCATCTGTTTCTGTTACGATAACGCAATCGTCAATTCCGTCAACTTCAACGGTTAACACGAATGCAATAAAAACTCCAGTTACTACCATTAGTTCTGTTAAATTGTTCGATAATGCAGAAATAAGTATTAAACGGGTTCCAAAAAAATCAACAAAAGACGTCCCGTCAGATAATGTTCCTGTGATTAATGAAAAAGATGAAAGTTGCATCAGTAGTAGTAAGGAAAAAGTTACTGGCACAACCAATACTTCAGCTAATAAAGCGCCGGAAGCAAGCGGTAGCAGAGAAAGTGTACAAACTGTGGCTACAGAAAGTACGAAAAAGCTACGCGAGCTAATACCTTTTGAAGAGATTAAGACCGAAAAACCGGATTCTAATGATATGAATGAACTAGTTGAAATTCGTTCGAAAACCACTACACCCGAGCCCAGTTCCTCTAAATCGAGTACGGCAGCTGTTCGGAATATTCAGGATATAAACTTTATACCTGTCGTTATAAAAACCGAACCAACTTCGGACGACGAGGATTCATCGAATCAAAGTAAGCCCGAGGAAAATATTAATTTAGAGACATCAGCAACCGATTTGAACATAAAACGCATTGCAGTTAAAGACATATCAAAACTTCGAGTGGAGCCCGTTCCTAATAAAAAACTTGATGCTACGGAAAAGAAGAAGCCAGGTAAGTTTTTTCTGTAGCAATGTACTCTGAATATTTTTCATATTTTTTCCCTTCATTCAGCTACAAAACCAGAATCGAAAAAACAACGTGCTCGAAAATCGTTTCCGAACAAAGGCAATTTTTATCCCGCAACAACAGTGGCCGTTAGCTTAACGACACCACCGGCTAATAAACGATCGGTTCAATCGACATTCATACCACAAAAAAATCTCAACAGTATGGTCTATATACCGGTCGATACTAAAACATCATCAGCACCAATTCCAACTTCAATATCAGCTCCAATTTTAACAGCTGTCTCGAAAACGGCATCGAATTCGAATCAGATAGTTTCGGTCAGTCCAGTTGTGACAAATTTATCGAACATAACAGTTACGTCGTTACCCACAACGACGTTAACAACATCAATTCAATTGCCGATAGTTTATTCGGCTATTAGCCAAGGAACGAATTCATCGGAGCATATGCTAGCTGGTTTTGTGACGCCAACCTTAGCTTCGGCAATTACCGATACGATTGTTAAGGGACCGCCGAAATTGGCTCCACGACCTACAGGCCCACTTCGATCCGACGGCGACTACGTTTTCCCTTCGGAAGCTGGACCTGTTTCTAAAATGCTAATGAACAATGCACATAAGGTAAGAAATGCTCTTCTATTTGTTTTTTAATGTAATCGTCGTGGGTTTTTGGAATTGTAGAAGAATAAGCTATTTAAATTACATAACGTTATATCTTAGTTTTCAAGGGTTTTCACTGCTTCAGATCAAATTTTTGCTTTTTTAGTGTACGTATAAGTTTGGATTCGCCCGAAACATCCTACTTCTAAGGCTCCACGTAAACTCCGTCCCAATAAGATTGCCCTGTGTACTGTTCAAATTTCGGCTACCGTAAATTTCATTCGTCTCTTGGGCTAGCCAACTATCTGGTAATCCTGGGTATTACTCTTTAAAACATTGGACCGGATTGTTATCAACCGCGGTCGATAAAGTTTTTCTTTTTTGTTTTTTCGTTACAGCAGTAGAACATTTCTTTCCTCCTGCGTTTAAGATGGTAGACGAAACCATTTAATTGTAATTTAAATGTAATCTTATTTGTTTGTATTAAGTAAAGTTTTATAATTTATTAGAGCCGAAACGGAAAGAAAAACAATATCTGAGTTAATACTTAAATAACACTTCAGTCACATAGCAAATGTACAGTGTGATACACTGCTCCCAAAAGTATGATGCTGTTATGACACTGGCTAGTTCTCGAGTGCAATAAAAGACAATCGTGCGACAAGGCGACCAATATAGAGAGAAAGAGATTACCGATCAAATATACCCTTGCTGATGCTACCGGCATCTAGTAGACGAAATTAACAACTGATTTGTTATAAAAAATACTGATCTTAGCGCGTTTCATAACATAACATGACACTTTCCATAATTTATACATAACGAACTGTCAAAAACAAGTCTGTAGCGGCTGGAAAATCTAGCCGCCAGTGGATTTTTCTTGGATTAACTGCTAGAATGTTGCGAAACACTGCTCGAATGCGCTTTGTTGCCGCTTTTTTTTGACAGTTGTGGATTGTTTTTTGACAGTTACTCATAGTTTTGCTGTTCGAACTGTCTCTCTCACACCAATGTCTAAATTGTATGTTAAAGTCTCTATCCCTCTCCATTTGGATTTTCTAGCCGCTTTCAAGCCGCAAAAATAACCAGTGTCATAACGAAAATAATTGTCGACAGAGAAATGGATTGGTCTGGGAAATAAAGGGATTTGTCAGATAAATACGAAACTCCATTGGAGAGAAATAAGCATACATAAGACTTGGAGGCAAAGTGTAAAGCTCATTTAAGAAAGGCAGGAGAGGCTTCCAGTTATCATTTATTTAATGAACCTATATAAATAAAAGGAGGGGTATATTCAAAAATCAATGTATTAGGTAGCTGCAGATGAAATGTCGTTTTTCTCTATGAAGTGAAGTCAGTTGCGATTTTAATGTCTTAAACTGCCGCCAGGTGGTACAAGTGGTATTGGGTATTGAAGTATATGGTCAATACCCCTATATTTACTCATGGAGTCATTTCAGTTTTGGACTTCATTGAGATCGGACAGAAAAAAAAAGAAAAAAGAATGGATTCGAGTAAAAAACGGGTAATTTTCCTTTATGAATTTAAACTTGGCCACAGCGCAACGGAGGCAACCGAAAACATCAACAGGGCATTTGGAGCTGATACGGTAAACAAACGAACCATATAGCGATGGTTCGAAAAATTCCAATCAGGAGATATGACCCTTCAAAGTGAACCACGCGGTACCCAGGACCTTCGATCGGCAAGGACGAGCTGAATTTATTAGTGGAATCTGACTCACGCCAAACTGTAAGGGACATTGCAAGAAATTGAACGAAAACCATTCGACAGTTTTCCGGCACTTGCAACGGCTTGGAAAAATCGAAAAGCTTGATAAGTGGGTTCCGCATAAGCTTACTGAGCAAAACATGACGCGTCGACTGAAAATTTACAGTTCCCTGCTCTCTCGGAAGAGAAACGATCCGTTTTTGAACAGAATAGTGACATGTGATGAAAAGTGGATACTATACGACAATCGTCGCCGATCGACACAATGGTAGAATGCTGATGAGACTCCAAAACACATGCCGAAACCAGGCTTCCATCCGAAGAAGATAATGGTGACTGTTTGGTGGTCTGCAGCTGGAGTTATTCACTATTCCTTTTTGAAGCGTGGTGAAACCATTACTGCAGAGAAGTATTGTGAAATGCATCAGAAATTGCGTGTTCAACGGCCTAGATTGGTCAACAGAGATGGAGTTATACTGCTACATGACAACGCACGGCCTCATGTTTCAAGAACTACGGTCCAAAAATTAAATGAGTTGCAGTATGAGACTCTTCCTCATCCACCATACTCACCAGACCTCTCGCCAACCGACTACCACTTTTTTAAACATTTGGATCATTTTTTGGCGACCAAACAATTCGATAATGATGCAGCCATCAAAAGTGCTTTCGAGGACTTTCTTCGCTCTGGAAAGTCGGACTTCTACGAAACTGGCATAAATGCACTTGTATCTCGTTGGGAGTAGTGTATTGCATGTGCTGGTGCCTATTTTGATTAATAAAATTAAGTTTTATAAAAGTTACAGTTGTGTGAAATTGCACTACCAAAAACGACATTTCATCTGCAGCAACCTAATAGTTATTCCACACCAAATTTCGCGGCCACGTCATTTTACTTTTCGGTGATCAAAATTGTCCATTGTGTTTTTTCCTTTGCGGTTATGAGAAGCAAGAGGTGTATGTTAATGAGTCCCAAACAATTGCAAGCTAAAAGATGAAAATCGATGCGTTATTTATGAACTACCGCAAGCCCATCTCTTAATTCTGGTTTGGCATTTATATCGCCAGCATACAAACTTATTTCTTTTCAGTTAAATTTTTTTTTTATCTTATACTAAATTTCGCAATTTCTCTATTTTTCGCAGATGACTGATTTTTTCCGATCTGTGATAGAAGATAGTTTAAGTGATATGGCTGGGAATCAGAATTTGGAAGCAAAAGTGAAATTAATGGAAATAGAACTGGAAAAATTGAAACATACACACGACAAAGAACTGGCCGAATTAAAACACAACACCGACTTAATGTTGTGCGAGATGCGAACAAGTTTAGAGAATGAAAAATCGCGCCTGATTGCTGAAACTCGAAAACAATGCGAACAGGAACGAATCCGTGCCGTCGAGGATGCTAAAACTAAGCAATGGTGTGCGTCATGCGGTAAGGAAGCTCAGTTCTATTGTTGTTGGAATACATCGTATTGTGATTATCCGTGTCAGCAAAAGCATTGGACAAGGCATATGAATACGTGTGCGCAAAAAGATAATGCGGACGCAAATGTAAGTTTCACTTTAGGTTTTTTTTTCCTTATTCGGTTATTGTATTTTAATTGTCTTGCAGGCGCAAAAAATTGGAGTAAAAATTTCACCGTACAACTTAAAAGAACGGCAAACAAAAAATAAGGATTCCGTAATATCGAAATTGCCAAATCACATTATTCGAGCAAATATTCCTGTAGCACCGCGCAATTCAGTTCCTACTATAAAACGTTTGGTAGGTATAAATTAAAATACACGTTGCGTACAGGGGAGTCTTAATCAAAAATCATTAGGTTCCAATAACAGCACCAACTACACCACAGCATTATGCACTTATTAATAGTCAAGAAGGTAGCTGGGGTCTGGTGAAATCTCCACCATTTCCACGAATACTGCCAACACCGGGACTCCTAATGACCGATTCAGGTAGTAGAACAATAACAACCCCGCTACCGGGAACTATAATTCGAACTACAAAGTTGTGATAGCCCGAATTACATACATTGTATATGGTGAACAATAGTCATTCGGGTTGTATCAACGGCATACGGCAATGGAATTCATTTAATTGTGGCACTAAGGCAAACCGATCCGGCGTTGGTTGTCCCTGAAGGAAATTTTTATTTCGAATTAATTATCCGAGTCATTTGAAGGCGGTTGGATGAGATAATGTAATATGAATATTTATGCGTAGTAAACGTACGTACATATATGTACGATTTAATTTTGAATTATTGTAAAACATGTAAAAAGTTCTTTATTATCTTTCTTAAACTTACTCGTTTATAAACAGAATATGTAAATAAAAGAATTAATTATTAATTTTAGCATTGCGGATTTATTATTAATGTTTTATTGAGTACATTTGAAGCATCCATGTCGAGCGCAAATCACACATCAGCTTCGTATTAAAGAAAATTGCCCACCATCGATTATTAAAAGGACAAGGAAAAGAAATTAATACAAAAAAGGACAAACGAGGTTAGTAAATGTGAAAAGTGAAATCAACGTATCCAAGATCTCTGTGCACATTCCTAAGATTCGTATCATTCCACAGCAATTTTAACACGAACTTTCAATGCGCTCAAGTGCTTGTTGCGATCTTCGTAACATGTACATCTAACCAAAAAGTTCAAAGTGAAATATTTTCATCGGCAAAGGGCTGTAAGTATTGAATATTTATTTTTAGTTCCGATTGTATGTACTCCTCGAAAGTGTACATGTAATAAAACAACTTAACCAGGACTAGTAAAAAAAACTCGTATCGCATTCCAAACTCCAATGTGATTATTATTTGAGGAGCAAACATGCAAAACTCGTAATGTCGAAACAAAAAATGAGTTTATAGTCGCATTTGATCAGAAACACTATGTAGTTGAAATTTTGAAGCTGATAAATCACGCAAATCTTTTTTCTTGGATTAGAAGTTATTGTCATTTGTTGGCGATAAATTTAAATGTGGTGAGTCGACTTTGTCTGTAAGATTAAGGCTGTTGATTCGGTTAATCTGCTTTGATTAAATTAATTATTAATTACCGGATGATAGAATTTTCGAGATAAGTCTTACGTAAGATAAGATATATAAATGGTGTATTAGTTTTACGTATTTATAGAACATCTAAGATTTGCATTATGACTGCATTGAAGAAATAAATTGCGATACGTCTGAACGCAACTTATCTATTATTTGGTCAAATTTGGAACATGGTTGATGTCGGAATGAATGAATGTCTCGTTTTTTTTAGTTTGACCACGGTATATCAACTTTTGTCGTATTTCAACTTAAGCAATATTACATTTTATTTTTTTGTACAAAAAATGTCCACTTTATCATTTGCGCCTTGTGTACAAGGGTACACACATTCGATGGAGTATCTTAATTTCTTATTTTGTACGTATTCAATAAACTGCGTATCACAACAGAAATTGTGATGAATTGCTCTGCTTCATTTGAACACGTTATATTTCTCAAATTTCTTAAAAGAAATAGTTTAGCGAATTTTTTCACCGACGGTGAATCATAGACAATGTTTCCTTCATCCCCCAAGGGGCCAATTGTGGAATGCGTTTGCCTTTTTTAAATGTTTTAAAATTAGACGTTACTACTGGCACTTGCCCAAGCCGTCACTGTTCAATAAACGACCAGTTCGAAATGATTCGTTTTCGCCCTTCATCGACCAATACCACAATTTCCTGCAAAGACGAGTCGACTCGCTTTCTTGTCATATCGTTTTGGTCCTTGTCGCTCATAGCGATTTTGTACTCAGGGCCAAAAGTAAGTGACGAGTCTTATAATAACGAACTTGAAATTTTCTAGTGAAAAACGTTCACGCGATTTGAAAATCAAAATGTTTTATTCCAGCCTTCAATCTCTTCAGACGCACCTGCTGTTTCTCATACCTTTTCCTATGGCAAACCTATTCTCTCGGCTCTATATAAATTCAAATTTCAACTTCTAGCGTAAGTAATCCTAAGATTTTGGAAAAAAGATTTTCCTTTGAAAATCATGCTCACACCTTCCTTACAGTCCATCCACAAACATGATCATCAAAAGCGGTTCCTGACGTGGATAGGGACCATTTTTTTGGGTGTAACCCAAAATATGAAAATAAATAATTTTGCGGAGATACCATTTTTTTTAAAATTTGAATTTATTGCAAAACATTGAAAAAAATAATGTAAAGTGAAAGTAAAAAGTGTTTAAGAAACTTGTTTCTTAAATGGTAATAGTCAGGACAGAAATCGTTTACAGACATGAAGTCAAGACTTCAAAGACTCCTCTGAAGCCAAAAAACAACTCACAAATTCCTTAAAGTTTGCTTTTATCGTAGCTTAACATGAAAAATATTGTTCTCAATGAAAAGTAATTTAAAATATGAATTAAAAGAAAAATCAAAAGATCAACATTGCTTCATCCGTTTTTTTAACCACCATACCAAATCATATTTTTTCGAACGCTGATCCTGCTGTATACTCTACGAAAAACTGACTGTATATTGTAATTATTGACTCTGTCCAATCCTTGCAATAGTAACGGGACTCAAATTTCGGTAAAGTAAATGTAAAGTAGCTTGTAGCCAAGAAGCATGCATATCGCATAACAAATGTGAATTAATTTTGCACATGATTTATATCAGTAAATAAATCTCGTTAACTTTTTGCCAAACCAAAATTGTTATTTGTGTTTCTTGTAGATAAGATAAATAAAACCATTCATGGAGAAAAGCTCAAATTTAAAAGATGATAAAAACAATTAATAAACACCAAAGATAAAGAAGTATATATATTTATAGTATAATAATGCATACTCTAGACTGCGTGACGACAAAACAAACCACTGATTGCGATTAATCAAATTGATTATTGTTTATTAAATATGAAGGTGGTCATAATCATTACATTAAATGTTTTCATTAACTAAAACTAATCGATGCTTGATACTGGAGGGTACACATTCAAAGGAAATAAATTTAATTGTGTTAATGCGCGAAAGAGTAAATCCATCTAATTTCATTGAAATCTGAATTAAAAAGGTAAAAGTATTAGAAAAAGCAGATTTGTTATCAATTTTATCAACGACCATATTTTTTTAGTAGTAGTGAACTTTACAATCTTAGACTAATTAAAAATAGATTTTTTGAATTGGCCGATACGGAACATGTGCCATTCGATGAAAATTGCATAGAAATGCAGATTTTATATTGATTTTTATTTTATATGTTATTGATATTAAAATTTCTTTTTCAGAAGGGACGATCAATATTCGTCATCCGGGATAAGAATATCTTAAGCCAAAGAATCCTGGATTGAAAAACAGAAACAATGGTTTTGTGATAACTCATCAATTCTCCGTTCGTGGCAGCGATGGTCACAGACACGAAACCACATCCTAAATCGGACCTTGGCCTCCAGATTGCACCGTCTCAAGTAATCTCAATACAGCGGCCATGGCCTCCAGTTCTATCTTCATTGATTAAGCCGCCTATCGTTTGCGTGATGATCGACTATCATGTGTTTTGCTTTTCAAAACGTGACTCGGCGTTCTTTTGTCGTCAGTCCGAACAACATGGTTTTATTACAATACAATTTGTTTGAAATTCCTATACGACTTCTTCTGGAGCATAGGGTAATAACAGTCTTGCTTTGATTCATAAATATAATTTTTTTTACTTAGACCACGGGTGAAAGGCACATGTCTAGGTTGGAATCGAATTCACAACAATTATAATTTACGATGTTTTGTTGAAATTGAACAACTAAATGTTGTATAATGGGATTAGCTACTATGAATCTTCCCTTATTGGTACCGAGAATCTGTTTAAATGCGCCTATAGATTTTTTAGACTCATGATTTAGAATAACAGCACAGGAATTAATATCGATTGTACTGTTTACTGTCTACGCCTTGTAGACCGGGTGATGTGCTTTATTTGTAACGATAATTCGTTATCAAATTTTTGTCTGTTTTTAATAAGCAAAGTTGCCGAGGTGTCCATCTGTAGTTTTTTGACTACATCTGTAGCGATGAATGAAAGAGAGTTAGTCTTAGACAATATCTTTATATTGAAATCACTTCAGTTCGAAAATTTTGTCAATTCGCATTCACATTGAGAGCTAGGTTTCTCTGCTATTGTTATTCGCCCTAGTCTTCCTGGTATTACTATACTGCTATTACTTAATATGCTTGCCTAAAATCCTACAAAAATATGGTGCACATCGATGTTAACCTGCCAACACATTTTTCAGTTGTAGAATCCATCTTAGTATTTTCCAATGATTTTATCCGTAATTGGTTTTAATCGTCTTTCAAAAATGTTCTTTATTATTATTGTGGACGTTCCATTTAACACAATGTGTTACATTGTAGTTTAGCGCCTTTCTTATTTTCTGGACTTATAAGAATAGTCCAGTATTTTCTCCTCAACTATGTGCCTCATCATAAACTAGTAAATTTGAATCTTTTTATATTTGAATCTTTTCTTAATAATAACATATTGTGATCAACCTAAAATTACAAAAAAAGAATTGATACCTGTAATTATCACGATTTAGGACTAGTAGACCCCAAAAAAGTAAAAAAAAATGGCAGTCCGCAGTAAACGACGTACCGTACGCAAGAAATTAGGCTTTTTTTGGTGGGTAGATTGGGTGAACCCCTTTAAGTGGGGAGGTGAGCGAAGAGGTTGAGGGTGCGCTTATACTAGGAGCCTGAAACTTGAAATTTGAATATAACTATTGTAGTGAAGTTTGGTGGGAACCCTTAAAAATTAATTAGGATCTGGATTAAAATCGACACAACCAGTATTACATTTCAACTATGACCCAAAAACGGAATTGATGTTTTATAATTGGCAGTTGTGTAAACTCTTCCGTCGCACAGGTGCAAAATAATAAAGTTACGCCCAGACTATTGGCGGTTTTTGTATTTAGAAAAAGCCTTACAGCAATAGTTTTATGAAGTGTTAACAGAGAAATGATCCATTGCCTATACAAAAATCGAGACTCACATGTTTAAAATTCGTAATTTTATCAAATTTAGTGTGCGCGGTGCCTCAGCGCGGCTCCCCATCCTAGAAAGAACAAATAACTCGAGTGGTTGGGTCCATTTTCCACTTCGTCATAGCTTCACGTATACGGAGAGAAAGTTTTTACCTTTCTTGAGCACCCAACGTAGCATTAGCTCTACGACACAAATTTCCCGAAACTTGATTTAAAATTGAAATTTTTTTTTATATCATTGTTATTCTGAGAACTATGATAAGAAAAGTACGCTATTGTATTGTTTTCTATATCACACATTTCATATTATAAATTTTTGTTGTGTAATGGGGATTAACCCTCGAATCCACCGCGGTCCCCAAAAACCCACACTGGCTTGCTGTTTTTCACAGAAAAGCTTCATATTCTTTAGTTTTCTAGAGGAACGAACATGAAAGAAAATAAAAAATATAATTTGCATTAAAATTACTTTAAAACCGCAATATTACCTCTATTTGTTATAGAAATCAATAAAAGGAAGGTCTATTTTCATGTTACCTTTTAAAAAGCAAAAACATTAAAACTATAGCGCGGTTTTGTTTTTATAAATGAAAAAAAAATTAATCCGTAGTTATATTTATTATTCTATATCATCCGTAAACCGTATGTCTAGATTTTATTAATTGATATGAAATTTACCTTAAATTTAAGATTATAAATTTATATGAAAATAACAAATTGGTACTTTACAAAAGACTTGTTCTTATTTTTTTAGGTGTTGCTGTACTAATCGGCGATGCGATGATACTAAGCATTTATTTATTTAATAAAAAAAAAACGAAAAGTGTTATCACCAGCCCAGTCATATTTCTAGTTCTATAGTCCAGAAAATTAAATAAAATTTGCGAAAAAATCTATAATCAAAATATTTATTAGTGCGGTACACAAGTCGTATGCCTGGGTGCGGCGTAGTGCATAACTTTACGAACTTGTTTCCTATAATTAATTTTTTATGAACAACTGCGGTAAAAAATTACCATTAGGTAAATTGCATTTTATTAAGTACATATCGAAACAATAATTAATACCAATTTTATCGTTTCAGATCCACGAAAACTGAAAACTGAAAATTAATTTAAAGAACAAGAACAAGCTTATTACTAGTCGAAATTCAGCTTAAGATTAGATTATTAAGAATTTAATCCAGAGGTCCTTGCATGTGTTTCCGGAATCTTATGGCTACTCTATGCTGGATGTTGCACAGAACCAGAACTGGAGATATAAAGTAAAATGAGAAAATAAATGCAAGAATCAGTAAGTTCGAAATAAACCGGTTAAGGTCAGCAACTGCAAACAGCCAAACACGTCATTGGCGCGAAGTGAGGGACGGCATTTGTCTTGAATAGTCACTGTTTACTATTTTTACTGATTTAGATTTAGAGAATACGTCCGTTGTTATAGCTGTCTCATGCCCTCATCTTAAACCGTATCTAAAAAAAATTTACATGTATTAGCATAACGTGAGAAAATCTCTCACCTGGAAAAAAAATGACGTCGATTCAGACGTCTGTGTTTCATAAGGAAGATATTAGACTATCACATTAGCCACAGTTCCACAGTATTGATTAAATTCAGATGTTCCTTGCAAGACAAGTTTAAAAACATCTCAGATCGGAATTGAAATAGCAAGCTGAGAATCATCTTAGCCTGCTGTATATAAACCTGCAAAAAATTGGCATTTGAATGAAGTATTTGTAAAATTTTCACGTGGTCGGTCTAAATTTGCTGTGTGCATCTTATAAAGATGTAGATAGTCTCGTTATACGATAAAAAATCTTGTGATTCAACCAAATTGAGCGTGGCCCGCAATGCAATGAATGAACCAGCTGCTGGTACAACCAACAACAACAACATCATAGCAATCGATTGAGTTGCGCAGAATCCATCACAAGATAGGAATACTATCGTCAATTGCTTCTTGTTTGTGTTTACATAATCCGCCGGTCGTATTGTCGTGTAGCGAAACGCTAAGGTGATAAGGTGATAGGTGATATCTTTCCAGTGATGTAATGCAAATCGGGTCTGCTAAAGACACCAATTAAGCGACATGCCGATGCCGCTAATTAAAATCTGTTTCAGTTGAAGTCGAGCAGCATTTGTAACAAGTTCTCTTGGTCTGACTAACCTTTAAAAGTGGCCGCAATTCGATCTTTTTGTATAGTGCGAAGTACTCGTAGAAGTTAATGTCATGCAGGAATGGTGGAAGCTTTCTTTGATACTATGTGTGTTTGGATTCGTGCGGGACATTCGTCCTTCCGAACCATTCGTTACCGAATATATTCTTGGACCGTGGCGTAATGTTACCGAAGAACAGGTAATCAGTGCAATATCGAAACGCAATATAAATGATAATTTTATTAAAAATTGTTATTCTGCTTTGGCTTTGTTTCTTTTTAGCTCAATCAAGAAATATTCCCGGTATCCACGTATGGATATCTAGCGCAACTTGTTATCATATTTTTAATTACCGATTTCCTAAGGTAAGCATATGATTGCAGTGAATTCTATGTTTTCGATGTTTACTGCCTTTGGCGGGAAATTTGAATTTAATTGAATAAGAACAGTATTATACGTTTTCGATGGCGAAAGAAGTACTAAATATAATAATAAAAATCAACAATAAAATACATGACAAATGGACAGCCTAGAAATGAAACTAAACACATAAATTATAACATAAAAAAACTTATAAAAATGTTCTTTTCATAAAGCAGCTAGGTAAGAACTGGAAAGAACTGGAATATTATAAAGAAATAATCATCAAGAAAAATGAGTTACGATTGTATCACATTGATGATTAATTTAATACTTTGCAATGATAGGTGCAAAAAGGTGCAGATCATAGAGATATATGTATAGGAGATGACGAGCAGCGACTGTTTTGAGGCCGGACGATTCCTCGCAAAGGACCGGCAATAAACACTATGCTACTATTAGCATCTTACTCACATGTATGTTATACTCCGGTCTTGAACACAAAAAACACCAAACATTTGAATACTAGGCTACTATTTGCATTTCACTGCCACCTGGCATCAAACGCTCCATACAAAAACGTGGGAATAACCAGGAGGCTATTTGGAACTTTATTTTTTAGGTTGTCAGTCGCATAGTAACCTACACCGCAGCTAAGCATTAAACACGTTTCGGACTTCTACCCATAAAATAATAAAGTTGCGCCCAGACTGTTGGCAGATTTTTTAAAAGTAGCAGCGAAACATATTAAAACAAACATATTTATTCATTTTAGAGAAGAACGAAAAAGCGTTATGGGGTTTCTAATTTATTTAACACCACAATTAAGTTAGAAGTGTGAAATTAGGTATAGGTATACGAGTCACAAATTTTCATTAATTCCATGACGGTGATTAGAAGTAGTCTTCCGGAAAAAAATAAAACTTTGACTCATTTTACACTGCCTTAGGGGTTGAATACCGCAAAATCCTGAAATTATTTTTTAGAGGATTACTTACAAGGCCATAGAAGTAAAAGGGAATTCGATATATCATTAGAACTAAAGTAATCGTTGGAATTCGTGAAAACTTGAAGAACCAACTGACACCCTCTTAGGGTGGTATATCAGCAAATTCTTAAATTGCTTTTTTGGCGATTATATAGAGAACCTTAGCAACTAGAAATCAGTTCATTTCATCAGATCAACGAAATATAATAGAATTCGTGAAAACGTATAACCACTGTACAACCACCCATTGGGGTTGAATATGAAAAAATATTTAAAACGATTTTTAGGCGCTTATATAAAAAAGTATAATTAATTCGATACCTCAACAAACCTAAAAAAATATAACGAGATTCGTGAAAATGTGGGCTCTTTTCACGGACAACTTTTTGCCCATCTCCGTACGTCAATGCAAATCTGAATTTTTTTTCCTTAAATTACTTCTGTAGTACATCGTACTGTTTTAACTATCTAGCATAAGCCGTTCCTGAGATGAAGAAAACACCCTTCATCTCTGTAACTTGCTGCCCAATCAATTTTTCTATGATGCCTCTGGTGCTTAAAGTAAACTAAAAGATATGTTCAATTGCTGTAAAAATGCATTACTTATTTATTTTTTGTAGATCAAACAATCAAATTTGAATTTTTATCGCTGGGATTTAATTTTGGTATCAGATCAATTTTGATAGAAACCGTAATTATTAGGGTCAGGACATTAAATGTGGGTTTAACTTAATTATAAAGTATTGTGTTGGAACTGAATATAAAAAAATGGTTCTTTAAAATTTTATATTTTCACGTTTCAAAGTTACACCAAAAAAGCATAAAAAATTATTTGCGTCCGCCGTACGATGGCTCCTTTCACGACACAGATCATTGTCCTCTAAGATACTAAGTTCACAGTTTTGCAATTTGATCAATTCCTTTAAATCCTTTTACATTTTCAGGGAATAAAATGTTGGTTTCTACATATATCTCATGAGCTGCTTTTGCTAGAAAGTTGAAACTTAAAGTTTATATACATAGATCAAGTAATTGACTCAGTCCAGTGTGATAGGGGTGTCGATCAAAAAAAAATGACTGAAGTGCTCAAAGACTCAAAGGTTGATGCCACAAACTTGAAACTTGATGATTTCACATAGAGCTACTGGAGACAACAAGCCACCGGTTTTGTATAAAGCGTGAGACAAAACCGGGTCGTTATATCAAATTGTTGTTGTTTAGCGTGTTTCAAGAGCGGGACATAATATAAATGCGAGTGAGAAAAAACAGGGTCGTTATGTCAATTGTTGTTGTTTTGCGTGTAAGTGAATGCGACGACGTCTGCCTTCAACTCAATCGCTGCTTGCCATCTCCAGTATAGATATCTCTATGTAATTTCAATTGATGTAATAGGGGAGCATGCCATAAATAAAATTGTATGGCACTGTACCTTCTTACCGTGATAGGGAAAACGAATGTAATTTTTATATAACACGAACGATAGTAAAAAGTTAAAACTTTCTTTGCATATGCACATAGAAACACTGCGCATATAAATATACAGTTTGTGAAGAAGGCTCCACTCCATATATTTCAGTATCGGAATTTACAATTTATCACGAGATATGACTTTGAAATTCATTTCTACTAGACCTGGTAGACCCATACCTACACTGAAATTTGTCTGGTAGAGTACACAAGAGGAAGATGTGGGGATAAAGCAAAACATTCTAATTTTGGTCTCCAGAATCACTGAAAGATAGAAAATCGAAACATGGTATCTATGTAGAGCTGTTTAAGTGTTCTATTCAAAGTACAAAATTCGATAGGGGGTACGTAAGGGGTTTTTCTCAGGAACGGCATCTGCTAGAAACTTAACAGTCAAAAATAGCAGAGTAAAAATTAATCTAAACCTTTCATGTTTGCAATTTGTGATAGTATATTTTCAAAATAATTTGTTTAAAGAGTTAATGGGATGAGTGTGCTTTTCCTGTCTCAGAAACGGTCTATGCTACAAAGTTGAAATTTGGTCAATGTATGCAATGATAGGTTTTCTAATGTTAGTGGTATTTTACGATCGTTTCCTGCAGAATGGTGTTCCAAATGATTTTGGATATACTGTATGTTGTTCCCGATATGTAACTCGAAACCATATATTTTAGATCTAAG
The DNA here is from genome assembly GCA_951812415.1 of Beris morrisii. Classification (NCBI taxonomy): domain Eukaryota; kingdom Metazoa; phylum Arthropoda; class Insecta; order Diptera; family Stratiomyidae; genus Beris; species Beris morrisii. The sequence continues at coordinate 110,803,740 of OX638312.1, read as the reverse complement.
TTGACAATTTATGTTGATTTCCTCTCGTTTAATTTCAACAAATAATGTTAATCGTTAGGTAAATCAAAATGATAGTGCAATTGCTTATCAAATACGACTATATAACAGTTCTGTACAAATCTAGATTATGCATACTGCAATGCCCAATAGCAAAATATTAATTTAAATCAAATAAACCATTTTTATTAAAAGTATCCATTCTAATATTTTCATATTTCTTCTTTGTTTGATTACAGATATAAGCCTTTAATCATAGTGATGGGAATGTGTGGTATTATAATATGGAGCTTATTATTATGGACAGAATCTATAGCGGCACTACAAATTTTGGAATTTTTTTACGGTACCTATATGGCATGCGAAGTCGCATACTACACGTACATGTATGCCAAAGTTGATAAGCAGTATTATTCAAAAGTAACGTCACACACTAGATCTGCTATGATGATGGGCAAATTAGTTGGCAGCGTACTGGCACAAACTCTTGTTTATTTTCATTTAATGGACTATAGGCAACTTAACTACATCACGCTGGCAAGTAAGTAGTAAATAATTTCAAAGTTCAAAACACTTTAATTTTCAAAATATTTTTTTAGGGACTAATTTACCAAAACATTACGCAATCTTCAGTTTTTGAATTGAATTTCATGTCTTTTTATTTAATTACTGTAAACTTTTTCTTCGGTTTAATTCTCTGATTAGATTTGAGCTATCACAAAGTCTTGAGGAATCCCTGCCTGTACTAATGAGTTGAGTCGGACAGCTCATTATTAGCTTGCATTTGAAGCGTTCTGTGTTTCGGGTAGCTTCATAAAATTTTACAAATGTGTAAAATTATTTTTGTTGTATTTTATGAATTAATCCTTCTGTCAAGCTAATGGTAAATGTTTTTTTAAACTTTGAAGCTTCTTGAAACTATAGAGGTCTTGTTGATTCATGATTTTGGGGAGTACAAAACGAAAATCTAGTTTTCTTAGAATATAGTCTTTGCTCTTTGAGTTTATTTTACAACATCTAAATGTTAAAAAGTCCCACCCAATTCTGTTAAGTGACGCAACCTCCTGTTCTTTATATAAAACCTTTTAATGTTTTACTCTTCACCGGGATTTTCACCTGCCTCCTGGCTAAACATTTCTCTTTTATCAAATATGTGTACTTTCACCATACAGACGGAGAGAACAAGCCAACACATTCCTCAACTTTTGTACTTTCACTTTTTATGGCTAGTAGATCCCGCTCATTGGTTAGGTGATAGGTGTTAGGTTCTCCATTCAAACGAAGAGTTTTGCGAAGCTACCACTTTGGGGTCTCATATTTCATGAACCCTTGGAAACATAGATTAGTATGCAGACTTTTGGGCGGGAGAGGGTTTCAGCTTGAAAATTTTGATTTTATTTAGAGAACGCTTAACGCTAGAATGGTCACCATCATTCTAGCGTTCTAACTAACAAAAAAAATAGTCAGGAGGCCATCGAGTCCGGGATCCCAAAAATAATTAACGTAGACTCAGTATATTGTCGTGCCATATTTAATTCTGCGTCTTTCTAATTATCTTCCTCTCAGGAAGTACTGAGTGAATTATTGATTGCTTAAATATGGCTCAAATTACTTCGTATCCTACTTAAATACTTTATTATTAAAAAATAATAAAGTAAAATTAAGTTGGAGACTGAACGATCCGGCGCCCAAGTATTGTCCAATCGATCCGTATCCAAATCTCTTTCAAGTATCATTTACTTCTTTAGGCCTTAAACAATGTCACAAATTATTATTAATCTTATTCAGTATCCTTATAAAATTATTATTTTTTTTATTTAAATTACAGCCCAGATTTGTGCCACATTATGGGCATTTTTACTACCAAGTGTACAAACAAGTTTATACTTCCATCCGAAACAGGATGCAGTTGAAATAAATGAATCGGTAAAAGATGAAGAAAAACTTAAGATATATCAGAAGGGATCTGTACAAATAAAACGAGCCTTTAAACTCCTCTGGACACATTTTTCTAATGCTTATACCAATAAGATGGTGCTTCAATGGAGTCTATGGTATATTGTCGGCCTATGTGGTCATCTTCAAGTGATCAATTATATTCAAGTTTTATGGAAATCGATTGATAGTACACCAACGGTAGCGCTGTTAAAATTTGTTTGCTAATAGTGAGATTAACGACAATATTACTATCAATTTCTAGGTTGTATGGAATGGTGCGGTAGATGCGATATTGACATTATTAGGAACAGCTTTATCGTTAGCGGCTGGATATCTCTTTACAGGCCGAAATAATCCACGTCTCAGTTTATTTGTTCTTGCTGTATTATCCGTTGTTGAAGGACTTTGTTTGATACTTACGTCGTGGACAACAGTTTTATATCTATCATATATTGGGTACATCTGTTTCGGGGCATTATTTGCATTTACTGTAACTGTATCTAGGTAAGTTATCCATTATTCTAATTTTATGTAGCAATATCTTGAAAATTTGCTATTCGTTTTGCAGTTCCGAGTTCGCACGTCACCTAGAAGAAGAAAGTTTCGGACTGGTATTCGGTGTTAATACTTTTGTTGCTCTTATTCTACAGACAATTTTGACTGTGGTTGTTGTATCTAAGCATGGATTGGCTCTAGATATCTTTACTCAGTTTAGTGTTTATGCATTCTATTTTGTAACGATAGGATTAATTTATTTACTTGTAGTACTATTAGACTATTTGATTAGAGGATATCGGTCGTACAAAAATGTTGAATTGACTACTTAAGATATAATAAGGATATTAGGACAGTATTAAATTCTTTTCAATACTGTACTCGTATTATTACCATTGGTTTTTTTTTTGTGTTTGGATTCCGTTTTAGGATTCCTCCATTGCTTGCTACTTAAAATTATATTTTTTGATTGAACTTGTTCGCTAGCATAAATCGTAACCTGTCTGAAACTTATAAATTTTTGTTTAAAGCGAAAACTTTGAAATCTGAACTAGCCCAAGAATGGTTCGCACTAGAAAGTTGAAACTTGCAACGAATAAATTTTGATAGAAAATATAGAAAAATTAAATACGGTTATTTATGTAGGCATACCTGAGAACTATGTCAAAAGTAAACAAATAAATGCGTTACGGTGGAACTTTGGATTGAGATATCACACAAACTCATGATGAGAGAAAAAATTGAAACTTGGTTGGGGCTTAGTTTCAATGTCTTTTTTTATCAGTTTTACAGTAGAGCAAAACTAAATTTTCTCCGGAAACGATTTGAATATATTACATCTAGTTTTGTGTTAAATTATTTCTTTTTTTGTTTATAAATGGTCCAACTTAGCATTGCGAAATTGGTGAGTTTTGATATTAATTAAGCGCACAAAGATGAATAAAAGGAGTGTGTCTAATAATAGTAGTGAAACGCCGAAGGGATAACTAACAAATATTTCAAAAAACATGTTCAGTACTCAAGATTCCCTCAAATTACAAGGTTACAATTTATACAGTAGGTGGATTAGGTAGTCGAATTATTGAGGACGGATAAGAGTGGTTATAGTACGGAAGGTGGAAAAGAATAACTTTTGATTTGTATATCCTAAGAACCACTTGATTTCCTCCGACCCGATTATTTTTTATAGTAATAAGGTTGATTTGATACGACGTATCAGTTGACTTGATCTGGAATTGAAAAAGTTTAAGATAATCCAGTTCCCAGCGGCTATATTTATATTGTTCGAGTTTCCATTATTTGATTCACTTAACAGTAGATGACTTATATCCAAGACTTGATGGTGGAATTCAGCAGGCGATTGGCGTTGCTCTTACAACCGCCGAAAGAAAAATCAAATACGTGATGATGATTCCGAAGGTTGGCCATAGCGGTCTCTTCCCAAAAAATCATCGACCGAAAAGTATCAGAGAAGGCTATTCTTAAACAACTTCAGGAAGATATTGATGATGAAAGCATTCTTTCTGATTAGCAATTCAATCTTCGACCTGAGCATTTGACAACAGCCCAATTGGTCCGGGTTGTAGAACACATTACGAATGGATTGAACGAAAATACGGCGGCGATATCTTTGTTTGTTGAACAGTCATTGAATAAAGTCTGGCATAATGTGCTGCTGTTTGAACTCATTGAACATCCATTTCTAATGAAACTAGTGCGATTAATCAGCTCCCACTTGAATGAAAAATCGTTCAAGCATTGCTGGACGAGAAGAGATTGGTACTAACGGCCATTGAAGCTGGAGTACCTCAGTGCTGGACTTTATCTCCCCTGCTGTTCTCTGTCTTTATAATAGACGCATTAGGTACGGACATACTGCATTTATGTGTCAGTCTTGGAGCTCGTCTTCAATTACAACAGAGAATTACCAACGGCTGCCACGAAACTTCAAGACTGAGAGCGAGGCCATTGTCATTGCGATTCGGATAAAACCAATTTCCATATATCCATTTTCAAGTACGATATCCCCAGACAAGAAACTGGCTTTAGGCCAGCACATCCAAACAGTCTTGGACAACTCTAACTTGATCACCAAACCCCTTTACCCTATGAACAACAGTCGAAGCAAACTTTCCCTCTGCATCAAGTTACTTCTATACGAGTCGATTATCAGCCCTATCTTATGCTATACTATGCCGCTCTGAGGGCACCCCCGTACGTCAGGAATACTCAGCTACACAAGGAAGCGATTCTTCCCACTATTCGAGAATTCATTAAACATAGCGCTTTGAGGTTTTTAATGCGTCATCCGATCATCCAATCCGCTAATTCGTCAAAGCTCCCACCACGATGAAAATGTCCGTTGGAATCACAAGGGTCTTAAGATGGCGCGCTTGCTGATTCTATGACATAACTCCAAGTGGATGGGATGGACAGGTAGTTAAATCCGATAGACTTCTCGCGTGCCGTCGTGAAAGAGTTTCTGCGGAAGCTCTAATTGGTTATTGAGTCCGCCTTGATTGGCTTGTTCGAATACAGTTTTTATCGCATTCATCTGCATCAATTTGTCGTTAATTGCCACTGTAGTTCTTTAGGTTTTTGCATGGTTTCCTAGCGGAACGTAGACAAATGTCGTTGCATTCAAAAAGTCGTTCATGAACGCTTACGTGTTTTTTTTTCAACTGGTTTACCGACTCTTCCCGTCTTTCAGTTACACACATTTGGTATGCCAGTTATAATACCACTAATTTGCTCATCATCCTTTCAGGATCCCATTGCGGTAATGGAGTCAGTGCGCCTTGGGCGCGACTCATCTGTATGTCGACTGAACTCTTCTGGATCCGATTTCGGCATGAATATTTCGTTTATATAGTAAATATAGAGTACTCCGACATTTCGGCGATGTTCGAGTGAGTCCATGGAATCTGAAACGTCTTCATCTCCAATTAGTCAGAACGCATATTTTTGAATACGACTGAGCAAAGCTAAATGAGATTTTGGGGCCCCTAACCAAGATAAGTGAATTGTACTCAAGATGCAGGCTTGATAAATGACTTATAAATTGTAGCTAGGAGTTAGTCAGACGCTGGAAAGAATTTCTTCCACTTCCGTAGAATTTCAATGCATTTGGAGTTGGCTGGTGTTTTATGCATTACAAATTTGATCTGTATAGTGTATAGTCGCTCGCCGCCTACTACCCTGCAGGGAAATAGGCATGAATCAGCTATTGTTTGGCAATGCCATCACAGCTATGATTCCTATGATTTATACCTGACGGTTCCATGATTTTATTCACGACATGCACACCCAACCAGTATGAAATATCAGACCTGACATTTTGGTCTGAGTCTTACCATACTACTAATACCTTCGTCATAGCTTGCGAGACCTTCATGAATCACACCTTATACAGTCAAAGTTCAGGTCTGATTCCTAAAACCACAATCAGGGATAGTAATTTATATAAATAAAAAGAAAAATTGTTTATCTGTGGAACTGTTCGAACATCACGGTAAAGGGGCTGAACAGAATTTGATGAATTTCAATATTTAAATTAAGGGCGTTAAATGTGGTAACGTTAACTATTTTTTTTTTTAATCACGTCAAGGGGATGGGGGAGTTTACATGGATAACAAATACATTTTTGTATCCTTTAATTTGAATCCTATCGAGAAATTAAATATATGAAAACTTGTAGGACAAGTGATTATCAATCTTTTACGTTTGTACTCTATACTTTATAAAGTTGTGTTTTGTGGTAAGTGGGTTTTCTTTTAAAATTAAATAAAGTATTAAAATAATCACGTAAACGAAAGCTAATAATATTGAATAATCAATAATGAAAGAACTAAACTTATGTATGTGAAAAATAGGTAAACAAAAATTTTTTTTAAAAAACTGAGGAATAAAATAAATTAAGTAATAAATTAATGGACAAACTCTTCGTGATCTATTCTGATCCCACCAAACACAGAGCATTGTCTTCCGTCCATAGCGATTTGGTTTTGCAGTCGATGTCGATGGTTCGCCTGGAGATACCCACAATTTTTTCCGCTTCGGATTCTCAATATAAATCCACTTTTCATCGCTAGTCACAATTTGATGGAGAAATGACTTTCTTTGGTATCTGGTGAGCAAAATTTCGCAAGTGCTTTTTCTGTTTTCCTGATGTCTTGCATTGAGTTCATGTGGAACCCATTTCCCCATCTTCTGGACCTTTCCATGGCTCTCAAACGTATGGACACGGCTTGGTGGGTCACATTTAACTCATCTGCGAGTTGTTGTTGCGTTTGGGTGTCATCCGCATCCAACATGCCTGCGATTCGCTGTCTTCAAACTTTTTCGGTGCTTTTCCACGTTCCTTGCTTCCGATGTCGAAATCACCACTTTTAAATTTTTTGAACCACTCAAAGCACTGTGATTTCCCAAGTGCATGATCCCCGTAAGCATTCCATGCGATTCTGCAGCCGTTTTTTTAAATGGTAACAGGAAATCAATGCTGTCCGCATATCGTCGTTCCCAGGCACAAAAGTTGACATGTTCAACGCTCGTCAAAACTACACTGTTGTATGAAACCGGTATTGCTGGGTATTTTATATCTTTATCAGATATCCAAACAACAAAATGGCGTCCATGGTTCGGTTTGACAGTTACTACTTTGACAGCTAGAGCCATCTATGAGTGAATTCCGGTTTCATACTTGCATACCTGGTATGTAATTCATGTTATATGTGACAGCGGCGTTTCAGTTTTCTAGCGCGACCCCATTCTAACCGCTTCCCGAATCTTTTTCAGGCTTTCAGCCACATAGTAACCTACACCGCGTCTCAGAATTAAACGCGTTCCGGACTTCTGCCCGAAAATAATAAAGTTGCGCTCAGACTGTTGGCAGATTTTTTCTTTTTATTATCAATTAAAACTACAAATCCCTAGAGATTTTCTTTCATGATATTCTTGGAAATGTTATAATTTCCGATCATAACTAATTTTTCAATAACTAAAGATTTCATAATAGGTCGAAAAAAGAAAAATCGTATCGGAAAATTCGTTCGGTCGTATGCAATGTGTACAGCGCCTTAACTGAACTGTAGGAACGATTACATTCCGCAAGAAATACCACGTGTGTGCTCTGCTAATACGCTCATAGGGTTGTTTCTTCTGATGCCAACCGACCGACCTACAATTTTAGCGGCAAGTAAAAAAACTAATGTGTTTTTATCTACACGAACTACTCAAGGTTCGGGTGTTACATAATATGGCAAACATAATCGCAAACTGCTCGCTGTACTACTGAGTTTGTCGTATAAATTATCGAAATTCGAAATTCACCTTGCTACATATAAATTTTAAATAAAGAAATAACGCGTGAGGAAATTACCATGAAGTTGGCGTGGCGTCGCTTCGCTGTACAGTTCGTCGAATAATCCTCATCCTCATTCCTCGCCCCGCCGCTCACTTTACTCGCTCCGACTAGTTGAAAAATAAAATTGAAAATGAAATTGATGAGTGAGTGCGCAGAGCACAAGAACATAAACTCGCTGCCGCCGCTATTATTGTAAAAATTTAAGTTCATCATAGTCGCGCCGCAAACGTTTCTAGCGTAGTGTAGTGTGTTTTAATCGCCGGTGCATCCTACCCCATCTATAGTATTCGCAAAAAAATAAATACATTTCGGTTTCTATAGCGACCGGTGAAATCGGATGGGGTTTTCCGGTCGTGCGTCCTTGTGACGAGAGCGAGAGAGAAACGGCTTCGAAAATCGCAAGGATTAAACGGAGGGTCAGAAGTCCTGAATCCTGTTCGAGAGAAGTACATTCGCGTTCCAAATAGTCAGGCAAGCGGTCTATACTAAACCCTTCGAACTGTTTTCTATTCAATCGAGTACAATAACCAGTGAATTACTACGGAAAAAAACTGTGAATTGAAAATGTTTTAAGTAGGGTACAGCGCGGATACTGCATTCTGTAGTGGTGAATATCGATGTCAGTGCGATACTCGAAAAGTCGGCCAGATAAAACTGCAATTGATGAACAATCACGTTTCGAATAAACTTGGCAAACGCTGTCAATAGTCGACATTATGGGCGATACGCGATTTTAGAGTATTCAAGTTCCGGTCTCCTGTGATTACAGAAAAAAATCGCGTAGCCAAGAAGTCGCAAGTCCGGCACTTATAAGAAATTCATGTAAGAAATCGATAGTTTTAAGAGTGTTGAATTGTTTTGTGCCTGCACCATGTTTAAGCCGAATGTACTTTTGCTCTTCAATTTTGCACATTTCACGTTCAGTTCAAAACACTTGTGAATCCTAAATATAGAATTGGGCGATTTCGTGCTTTAAGTTCCGCTAAAAGTAGCAGATGCTAAGTTATCTTATTTTTATAGAAAGTTCGTTCGGTTATCTGTTCACAAAAATACAAAGTCGAATTTATTTACGAACTATCGACATTTGTTATCAATTAAAATGGGAGTGTGAACCGGCAGTTTTAATAAAAGAGCTTAATGATAGCGTGTGAATTTCGGTACAACAAAAACTGTACTCTTTCAACCAACAAAAAGTGTTCTCAGTTTTCAGATACCATGTTTTGGAATTTTATACTTTTACTATTCATTGATTTATGTTAACCCTGTAAGTACACTTCCGGTTAGCTCTGATTGACGTCACGATTATCCTTTAAATCAAACATGGTGCAACAATACAAGGAACCAGTTTCTTAGGACATTTGCAATTCGCTACCCGAAGTAGATTAAGTTATAAGTGTAACCACGTGTTTAAGAACTTTGAGCTATCCCAAGTAATATAGCGATATTGCTCATTAACTCAGCGGTACTGTTTTTTTTTTTACTAAATTTAGACAAATCGTCGGCTAAATGTTGAGACCACGTAGACCCACTTTTTTAAATTTTTTTTATAAAATCAAATGTATCTGACCATGTGTCCTCGGAGTGAATTGAGTTCAATGGAATTCTCGGAAAACTACAATTCTAAAAACATACTGGAGTCACGATCGGCTGCAAGCCAATCGTATGATACTCTAGAAGAAATACTGAACTCCGATCTATATTGTAGTTGGTGATAAAGTAGAATGAGGTGTGTGTTTGTAGTATGTCCTTTAGTAAAGAGTCCCATTTGGTTGCTACTCAAAAATAAAAGACAATATCGTCAGTGTTTAATTTCATATCTTAAACTGGGTGAGTCACCAAAAAATTTTTTTTTCCTTTTTCAAGGACTTTTACATGGGAGGTGCATGAAGGACTCACACGATTTCTTACATATTTATCCTTTTTCTTGGAATCATTTAAAATTTAGTGTGTTCAAAATTTCAAATTCCTAGCTTGGAGGGTTCAAAACTTATCGGAAAATATTGTTGAACACGTATCTTAAGAATTTTTTGTATGGAAGCTACCAGAAGGTGTAAAACGATTTAGCAGACTAGTAAACTAGTTTTCACTCAAAACTAATTTGTATAAAATTCCGAATTCGTAGCTAGACGATTACTTGAGTTATAGTGAGATCCGTAAATCAAGTGAAGATATTTTCACAGGATATTTGTATGGCAGCTACACGAAGGACTAATAGGATTTTCTTCATAATCATACATTTAGCTCCAACTATTGGAAAATGAATACATACAAAATTTCAAAGACGTAGCTTAAACCCTTCTGAAGTTATCGGCCAATATTCTTGAACACGTATTTTAAGGACATTTTGTATGGCAGCTATTCGAAGGAGTAGGACGATTTTACCCGTTAACGACCTTAGCCTTACGAATTCGACGAAACATCCAGATTTAAATATTCAAGATCCTAGGTCAAGGCGTTCTTGAGCTATCGTGCTAACGGACAGACAGACGGACGGACGTCAAGCGGATTTTGGAGTTTTTGGCCACAAATAAACAAAAATAACTCTTTTTCGTCCGAGGCTCGGTTATATGCGTTACAAACTTTTGGGCTGAATTAAACTCTCACATTTCATTTAGAGTATAAACACGTCCTTGTCAATCTGGGTTCATACCTGGGCCTAAAGAGAAATTTTAGATGAAAATTTCATAAGTGAAGAGACAATACTTAGGGGGAAAACTCACTTTACTTTTAAAAATGAAGGTGGCAATTTGGAACATTTACTATGATATAATTAAAAATTTTTGAAATAAACCAAAAAATCATAACAATATTTTTTCAATTCAAGCAAAGAGTGTTGATGAACACGTGTTTCTCTTTTGCATAAAAATAGAGTATTTTAATATTTAATTTATTTTTTTTAAATGATGAAACTTATGCAATGAAAATTTATGCAACTTTTGTAGGTAAAATTATGGCACATCCAAAAATGAAATTACAATGACATTTTAATAATAGGGTTTTCTGAGAAAAATTACATTGATTAAAAAATTTGTATTTCGAAGCAAATTTCTCAAGATCGGGTTCAGTTACAATATCGACGCTTACATCGAATAAAGGGAAATTCGATTCCCTAAAAAACTAGCTAAAACATCTTAAATTGTGATTATTAGTTTTGAAGATATAACTGTTTATGTAAGTGAAGGTACATGTCCGAAAGAAAGACTTTTCTTTATCACTCTGTAGCGGATGCAGAAAACTGATCCACTCAATAGAAAATTTTTTTCTCAAAATATAATACAAAATCACCCTGAAAAAAGTACCGACCAACTACCGGACACAATGTATAACCGTCGCAGAGCTTGTACACGGGATCAGTTCATCTACTGCGAGAGAGACGATCAGTTCAAAACTGTATTTGTTAAGTTATTTTCATGGATAACAGCGATCAAGGAATAAATGAAATCGGAAAAAGTTGCTGGTAGTGTGATAACCGAATGCGACATAATAAAGTCTTGTTATTGCTATTAATTTGTATCATTTTTTTCTCTTGAAATCACGGCGAACCCCTAGCTCTTAATAATATGTTTCGTTTTTTTGTGTTGAATCATGTGAAATTGAATGAAAAATGTAAATATAGAATTGGTGAATGTTTTTTTTTAATAAACTTGGTATCGTGTCTACCAATAGAATAATTATAATTTTTTACCAATTTGGTATCTTCCACTCATCTAGGACTTTATTAGAAAGCGATTTGTAATGAAATGTTTTGACAATGCCGAAAGGTGCCATCATTAGTCTGGCAATGGTATCGGCACTTAGGCCAACAAACAGGCCCATTGTATCACGCTGCTTTGTTAAGAAATTTAAAGGTTCTCATGCATTTTCCCCAAGCGTAGCCGGTTTAACCACTTAGTACACCTTGGCTAGGTTCAGGCCTGTAAATCCTTTGCTTCTCATGAACTGAACGCAAAATGACTGCGATGGAGGCTTCTTCCTTCTACAAGCCGGTTCGAATTCTTTCAAAATTCACCTTTGTTAGGTCCGGATTCTTAGTTCCTACCTTCCCAGTAGGCAAGGATAATTGCTACGCGCTTCCTCTTCCTCAAGTCGGTTCTTTATTTAAGGAGTCCTTTCAGTTTCCTCAACCCGGTTCAAGTTCTAGATCGAGCTTAACACCTTGGTTAGGTAAGGATCTACAACCTCCTCACTTCTTATGTATTTTCCGCCCAATGTCCAGAAATTATTGAGTCTGGAACTGAATTAGTTAAACATAAGGTCGAGTTTGTTATAGAGCGATCTTCCTTCACACCTTTGGAAAGCTCTCATACAAAAGTCCTTAAAATATTGTCCATTCTCGAGTATTGACCTATAATGTCAGAACGCTTCAAGATAGAAATTTGAAATTTTACACATTTTTCAAAGGTTTAAAGTGATGCAGAAAATTATGAGATATCTTCAGAAAATTATAAGATATCTTCATGTAGCCTCCATATAAAAGAGAATGAAAAATTTTTGTTTCACCATTCCAAACCCAGTACAATTCAAGAAATCAGCCAGGAAATGAAAATTTTACACGTATTCGTATTGAGTTAAAGGTATACTTTCCCAGGGAACAATATTTTTCCCGTCACCCCTTTGGGTAGTCCCATATAAAAGTCCTTAAATAAATTTCAACTTTGTGGAAAAAGCCCTTTCCCAGATATAAAAACACACTCACCTCCGTACCGTACTGCCTCTATCAATTTAATTTGTACTTTAAATAATTAATAAGTTTCAACTTTCGAGCATAAATCATTCGTGCGCTATAGAAATCCAGATTTTACCCCTTAGAACCTCCCTACCTTAATGACAAACATTTCATCGTTAAAAAGAGAGTGTCCAGCTACTGAAAATTGTAATTGAACTTCAAAGGGTTAATGAAATTTATGCCGTCATTTGGCGATGCAATAGACTGTAATTTTTTTTAATAGGTCACTTTCCCTAAAGTGTGATGATTATTATTAAAAAAATGTTTTCTGAATTTATTCAGAGCAGGGTAGATTATAGTAAAACAATTGCGTGCTGGCTTAGCGCTGCTCTCCTTCATAAAACTAAAAGAATTTAATTTCTAACAAAAAAAAAACACAATTCCGACCACGGAACTTGAAAGGGACAGCTCAGTGCTATGGATAAAAAGTACAGTCAAACCTCTATAAGTCGAATTTTCTATATCCCGTATTGACATTTTGATTTCGCCGAAATGGGATTTTGAAAATAATTTTTTCCTAAGTCGAACTCTCCATAACTCAATCACTTTAATGCAGGGTACCCTGACAATTCGAGTTATAAAGATTTGATTGATTTACGTGTAGGAGAACAAGTCGTTCGAGATTCCGGTTTTAGCATTTTCGAATTTTTATTTGTAGGACGTATTTTAGAGATGAACTTTACGTTGTTAGAGAGTTTTTTTACGGAAGACTGCTACAAAGCTAGCTCCGCCTAGAGGAATGGCGCTGCTTCACTTGAAACTAAGCGGTTGTAAGCCATTGAGTATAACAAAGGGTGAAATTCATACTTGCACTGGAGAGGCCAGTTGAAATCATACAAACAAATGTGTTCCATAAATATTTAAAAAAATAATAATAAAGTCAAATCAAAAGAGGAAACTTTTAAAATTTAGTCGTATATTTTTTGTGTATTATTCTACTCTCTCCGTGACAAGAAAAACAAAGTAAAACTGTCGTGTGAAATGTGGTTCTTCGACCGAATAGCACAGAATTCTAGATGAAATCGTTGAGTATTATTAGTTTATTAGAGTTGCGACTTAAACATGTAAATTTCATAAACAAATACCTGTGTATGTCTATGAAATTCTTAAATTTTTAATATAATAAAAGGCACAGCTTGCTATCAGCCTGAAGACATGTTAGCTTTGAAGAAAATCGATATAAAATTATTGTCGAGTTTGTGAAATTAAGTAGAAGGACAAGAGTATAATTATGTACCTGTGCATAATTTAGTTTTCCATTACAAACCTCGTATGCCTCTAAATTATGCAGAACATCCCAAATCGTATCACATTTTGTGTTTTAGTCGAATAAAGTTTATACAGGTAGTTCAAATTCTGAAAATAATATGCTACTCTATATTATGGGGCTTGGTTCTGTTCTGACTGAATAAAGTTATAATTCTTAACCAAAAAGAATCATCTTATGTGAAATGTGAAATTATCAGCATACGAGTACCTACAACAAACAAAATCTTTTTAAAAAAAAAAATAAGGTAGAGGCTTAGGTACTCAGTTTACAATTTCTGGCTTAACCTGTTCGGGAAATCTAGGGCTTTTACTTCTATTCACTTCTGGTTTTTTTCGCGTTATCCAACCGTTAACTTATCCGGGATATTTAACTTATTCACTATTTTTTCGAATTTCAAGAACCAAGGGAGTGTGAAGGGTTTGCTTACGTTTTCACAAATTTTTCAAAATCCCTCGTGTCTCATGAGATATCAAGTTGCTCCTTATGAAATCGTCTATAAACCTGTTTCACAATTTTTTCGGAATTCAAACCCCAAGTGGATATAATGGGTTTGTATTCGTTTTAACAATTCGTCATATCTCTTAAGTCTGATAAGGCAACAAATTCGTTTTTACTTTTATGTGCTTTTAGTGTACATAATATGCCGAAATTCAAATGTCTACACGGGCTTTTTCAATGTTTAATCGGCTAAAAATCTCTATTTTAAGTATTTTTTTTAAGAACAAAACTAACTTTCCAAGAAATTGCATAATTTCGAAACAACTGATGATAGCCATGATAGCTCCGACTTTGACCGCTCCTAAACTTTGACCGGAAATAATAAAGTTTCGCCTAGACCATTGGCAGATTTTTTAAATAACTCTGGTTACCGATTTAATGGGTCTGCAATATCTTAACGACTGGTTTACAATTTTTCCATTATATTTCCAGACAATAGTACAGTATTATTTATTAAGTAATTATTCGGAGAATGTAACATTTTCCTTTATTTGTTGTAAGCTTGTATTTTTAGTATTTAAAAAAAAATAAAAATTATTTAATAAATATCACCATCGCCATCGATTTTATCTGTACGAACGATGTGTGGAATGCTTCTGGAGAATGATGATGTTGGAGTATGGGGTTCTTAGAAAAATTTAGAATAGACGTGGTGTGTTCAGGGTCCTTAGTAAGGCATAGCAGCTTCCACAAGACGAGATTTTGGGATATCCTTACATGTTTCCTTCTTCTGCTATACTATAATACGGGCCTTGGTCATTTCGACCAAGAAATGTTCGTTTCGGTAATCTGTCTGATCAAAAGTTTCGGTACTGATGTGTTTAATATAATTTGCAATACTTTGATCCTTAATCGGATTAAGTACCCATACGGGTACTGATAGTTCCCATACTAATGTCCTTAAATCTTTGGAGTGATTGGAGTGCATGATAACTTGAAATTGCGTTCACATATTATAGAATTTATAACTTGTAACTTTTGTTTTGTGGCGTAAGAAAAAAAAAGTAAAGTTCGTGCAGATTGTAATATAAGTATGACTGGACTGTGTATTGAAGTCCAAGAGGACAGATCGTAGAAAAATTGATAGAGTCATCAAACTATGCAATTTGAGATGGGAATCGGTACCAGAAAAGTTCAATGCATTTACCGTTCTGTAAGTGTGATCGAAAATCTTGAAAGATATTTTATGGAAGGGTATGCCCTAGTTCATTATTCTATGATAAAAATAAACGGAGATATGAATTTTCAAAGAGGACTCGGATACAATTTTCACAAATCTTTAACCTATTATAACTTACAGAAAAATTGACATAGAAAAAAAAATTTGTGTAATATTTTTTTCCTCTAGTTCTTTGAGTAAACAAACTTTCAAAGGAATCGGCGATGGTAATTTCATACCAGTGGTAGATTTTCGATGGAATGAACCTATAACATCGTTCCTTTTATTGTTCTACATGCTACTGTGGCAACCAGTACAAATCGATCAGTTTCCAGTGAAAAAAACATCCGATTGGCCATCTTGCAATACCTAATGAGAAGGTAGGTAGGTAGGTACGCGTGGCTGCCCGTGACAACACGGACACACTTAAACCCACTTAAATCACTTCTCGAACACTTTTCTCCTTCTCGGATTGTTCTTAACATTTCCCGAAAATTTCACACACACACCACTGAATATGCAGGAAAGCTCTCGACTCAACACATGCAGTATATAAGTAGGACAGAGCTTTTTTACTACGGTGAACCGGGACGACAGTCAGTTCCACGCAAAAGTTTGTCCTTTGGTTGCTACTCGAAAATAAAAATACATTCAGTGACCAATTTCATATCTGAAACTAGGTAAGTCAACGAAAGTAAAATTATCCATTTTCAAGGACTAATCACATGGGGGGTGCACGAAGGGCTCACTCGATTTCTACCATAGTTATCCTTTAATCTGCCCGAAACCCGCACAAAGTCTTGTAGCCCAAATACCGCACTTTGCCATTTTAAAGACTCATTTAAACGTGTTGAACACAGTTGCGATTTGAACGACGAACTGTCCTTCAGAATTCTTATGAAACACTGTAATGCACATATAATAAATATTGTGTGAATATATAAATTCGTATTTATCAACATCTTAAAAATCTTATTTGAAAAGGTGCAATTAAAGATAAAATTATATTTGAAAAATAATTTTGCCAGGTTTTGAAGTAAAACACAATTCAATTTCATTTACTACTTGATCGCTGTTATCGATGAAAATCACTTTAAAAATACACTTTCACGTAGATGATCGTTTCACTCTCGCAGTAGAAAAACGTATCCCCTGGCTCTGCGGCATTTATATACTGTATGTGTTGAGTCGAGAAATTTCCAGCATATTCGGTTGTTTGTGTGGAACGCGGAAGAAGTACCTATTATATGCGAGAATTGTCTAGAACATGCGAGAAGTATATAGAGCTCTCTACAATATTGCAAGGTTGTTGTTTTTCTCTGGACACTTTAATATCAATAATAAGTGAGTTGTTCGGATTGCCAGAGTACACACGTAACAATAACTTTGGAGGGACTGAAATTTTTGCAACACGTGCCTGTAACCTACCAATCCAGCAAACATTATAATTCATAAATTATGCAAAAAATAAAGGAACTCTATGACAGTCATCAATATTGGTAAATCTATTGTCTCTTGTAAGTTCTATTTCTATGAGTGTCCATAACTTTAAAGAAAGTGGTTCATTTGTAGAAAGTCTACAAATAATGAACCGATTCTAAATTAATTTTAGTTGGCAAATACCAGATAGATGCCGTGTGAACTATTTCATTTTTATGACCGGAGAACCGAAAATTTAGTGGTAAGAGGATTTGTGATATGACGTAGTTGCAAGCATTGTATTTGAGACGTTAGCAATAGCAGATTTAACCCAAGAGACGACTGAAATTCAGTTTTCTAATTTTTTTATTTTTCTTCGTAAATCGGGTCTGTTGTAAACAAGCAAAATTGCGTTGGCCGAATAGCCCAAAAAGCTATAAGTACCTTTTTGAAATTTGAACCCGCGAATTGAACATTTAAATAGCCCAAATCGCGGGAAATAGCAACCTTAAGTGCGTTCCGTAAATTGAGTGAAGACATATTTACATACGGTAATATTTGTATGGCAGCTTTTCATTAGGGACTACTGGAATTTTGTTCATAATCATACCTATAGCCCCAAGTATTATAAAATCAACACAAACCAAAATTTCAAATTTTCCTCAAAACTAATTTGTACAAAATTTCAACTACGTGGCTAACCACTTCGCAAGTTATAGTGAGTTCCGTGAATTGAGTGAGGATATTTCTACTGGATTTTTATATGGCAGCTACTCGAAGGACCCATGGACACTATTTCATATTCATATCTTTAACTGCAACTATTGGCAAACCAACACGTATACAAAATTTCAAAGTCGGAGCTTAAGGCGTTCCGAAGTTCTTGGCCAATATTCTTGAACACGGCCTTAAGGAATTTTTGTATGCCACCTACCCGAAGGAGAAGGACGATTTTGCCCGTTAACGAAATTAGCCTTACAAATTCGACTAAATATCCAGATTAAAAATTTTGACATTGTAGGTCAAGGCGTTCTTGAGTTATCGTGCGCACGGACAGACAGACGTACAGCAAGCGGATTTGGGCTCCAAATAATCAAAAAATAATATATAACTTTTTTTCGTCCGAGGCTCAACAAACAAACATTTGGGCTGGATTAAACTTATAATACTCTCAGATTTCATCTAGAGTACCTAATAAATGTGTAACAACGGTAAATAAAATAAAATAAATGATGAGGCATCAGTTAATTTTTTTTCGTTTGAATTTTTTTTAAATCAATTATAATGAATATTAGTCAGGCTAAAAAAGACACAACGAGCATTCCGACTCCAGAACTTTCTTTTGGGACGACACTGGAATTTTTTTTAGACGAAATCACATGGCTTAGGTAGGAAGGGCAAGTCCAAAGCTTCTCGGTTTCTCGTGATCTATTGGGGAACTTATCCACATTTTAAGACCCAGATAACCTAGGGTTGATGGAAAAGTATCGAGCGACGTACCACTGGTTGCAGTTACTAACATGGACAACAATCAGCTGTCATCGCGTCGCATCGCTTAGCGTGCGCGCGTCGCGTTCCCTAAAATCTAAATTTAGTACTGAAAAACATGGATTTACTTCAATTTTTATTAAACCAAAGAAGCCCCAAACCTCTGCAACTACCGCCCTATGAGTCTCCTCAGCAATCTTGGAAAGCTTTTTGAACGTTTAATGAAAGACAGGTTAAACGACTTTATAAAGGCTAATAAAATCCTTCCAGACAAACAGTTCGGATTTCGAAAATTTCACCGACTACCCACCAGCTTCTGAGAATACGAAATTCAATTAAAAACACATTAGATTCCAAAGAAGCTATAACCCTAATATCGCTAGATATTGAAAAAGCTTTTGACCGCGTTTGGCACGACGATCTTATCTACAAAATGATAAAATGCAACTTTCCCTCGTACTTAGTCAATATCGTTCGTAGCTTCTTAGCCGACAGATACTTTAGAGTTTGCATTCAAAATTCTCTCTCCAGTAACTATCCTATATGTGCTGGAGTACCACAGGGATCAGTCCTTGGACCATTGTTCTATCTAATTTACACACATGACTTCCCCTACTTAGAAAATAGTCAAATTGCCCTATTTGCTGACGACACAGCCATCTACTCGTCAGGTATTATTTGCTCTAATATCTGTAGCTCTGTCGATAACGCCCCAAAAGTGGTAACTAAATATCTACACAAATGGAAAATCAAAATTAACGCCTCTAAAACGCATGCAATATACTTCACAAAACGAAGAACTTATCTCTATACTCCAACATAACATTTTTTTTCTCTTCGGGAAAGAAATACAATGGAGTAAAAACTTAAAATACTTAGGATTTCATTTCGACAAAAAGCTAATGTCTAAAGACCATATCACAGAAACGTTAAATAAAACTAATGCTCTTATTAAAAGCCTTTATCCTTTCATAAACAGGAAATCACTATTAAACATCAACAATAAAATGCTCATATTTAAGTCGATTTTTTAGCCAGTATAACTACCTATATGGCGCTCCATTGTGGATAATCTGTGCTAAAAGTCATTTGAACAAACTTCAGATAGCTCAGAACAAAATCTTAAAGTTAATCCATAACCTTCCAAAATATTATTCTACTAAAAGATGACACTCTTTAGCCGATACTAAATTTATTGAAGCTAAAGCACTAACATTTATAAATAAAATCAGAATTAGATTAGACTAGAACTAGCTGATAATAGACTGATCAAAAACTTACAGTTTTAATTTGTACCTTTCTTTTTGAATAAGTGCATAGTTTTAATAGTTAGGTTAAGTTTTTAGTTATAGTTAAAATTCATCAATTAGGTTCTTTCTTGCCATTTTCCTGTAAATATTTCTTCTCCTTGGTTCCAAAATTATATAGTAAAATAACTAGAAACATTATATTTCTCAAAAGTTGTCAGTGTTAGTAAAACTGAACTCGTAAGCAAAAACTATTATGTAAATAACAAATATTATTTATGGCAATAAAACAAACAGTAACAGTATTAATAATATTAATTAATTATTATGATTTTTTTTATTAATTATTTAAATTAAAATTGGGTTGGTTAAAAAGTTATTTCCATGTATTGGTCTACTAATTTCAACTTTGATCCCAAGCGTTAGGATCCAAAATTCACATTGCATTACTAGCCTTGCGTGCCGTCATTATCCTCCAGGAACGTTAATACACATTAAATAATATAATAATGAAAATATGTACCCTAATGTAATAATTACATGTTTCGTTCCGATAATCATCGCACGAAAACGATTCCCTTTTCGATTGATGGTCGTATTGATTGACCCATAATAGTAATTACTATTGTATGACTTTACTCGGTTCGGTAGAATGCACTGTACGAGTAGTTAGTGCGACTGAATGTGTGCTTGTTGCATTAGAAACATTATCACGGTCATGGTGGCCGCCAATCGTGGAATATTTAATATTATTGAGATCGATATGCGCTCATCATGTACCTCACCTGTAACATGGGTGCCTACATTAAAATGTAACTTAATATGTCCATAAAATGATTTATGCAATTAGTCTTACGTATTTACTCTATTCATCAATTTTCAGACTAACGACGTTTTTATCGTCTAACTTAATAGACTATTTGCGGTGCGGAAATGTTTACGTGAACCATCCGAAATTAAGATGATGAAGATAAGAAAAATATTCCGCCGCTACACTATTCACTCCATACTTTTAGTGTGCGTTGGATGTTTTCTATTAGTTCATTTCTTTAGTGAGCCCGATGAATACCGAGACAACAAGTACAAACTGTAAGCTACCTAATAATTAGAACATCAGTAAATTAGAAAATAGATTTGATATCGATAAGTTTATAATCAATTACAGCGATGTTATTGAGGAGTCGATACGGTCATATGAGAATCATGGAGCTTGTCGAATCCCGGATATTCCAATTGATAACGCGGAAATAATGAAATTTTATAACACGAACGTGAAGTTTGACTGTGGAAATAAGGAAGACGACTGGGTTTTTTGTGAGGTAGGTATTCTTAAAATTATTTGTATATATTTGTGTCTTGGAGGAACCATGTTACAATACGAAATATGAAGGTCGACCCAAAAAACATTACTTCGAGTTCGTAATCCTGTATCCTACAGTCCCGTATCTAAAATCACGTATTACAAAATTTCGCATTTCAAAATCCCGTGTTCGAAAATTCCGCATCCTGAAATCACAAATAAAACATGGCACAGTGACTTAAGTTAATTCAAACTCGACGCGATTTTTGACCAATTTTACCCAAAATTTTTTTTTTCCTCGAACACCAAAAAAGCAAAAAAAAATTTCAGTCCGTCTGTACGCCGACCACCGTCCGGTGTACGCCATACGCAAAATTGTTTGAAGGCTCATATCTTCCAAACCCTTTTAGCAATTAAATTGATATTACTTTATTATTTTTTAATAATAAAGTATTGTTATCGACCTGAAATTTCAAACAAATTTTGTATTTTCACGTTTTAGGGCTAGTAAACCTCCCAAAAAAAAAATGTCCGTCTGTCCGCCGTAGACGCCGTCCGCCGTACACAAAACCGTTTGAGCGTGCGTAGCTCACAAACCCCTTGAGATATTAAGTTGAAATTTTTATGGTAGGTAGAATGGGAGACCCCTACGAGTGGTGTCTCTTGAGTGGGTGGGGGTATGAGGGGGCAGCGTATTAGATGAAAAATTTTGGTTTCTAGATCTCAGGAACCCCTTATGCTAGGAGGCTGAAAGAACTTATGTACTATGATAGTGGACCCATTTGCAAAAAATGGTCGATAGGCGTTGAGGGGTGTGGGAGTGGGGGGAAAACAATGCGTCCAACACGCTTGAAAGCTGAGATTAAAACATTTTAAAACCCATATCTCCTGAACGATTGATGTCAGATGGCTGAAACTTTGTAGTTGTCTTAAGAGATACTAGGAGTTTAGAAAAGAGTTAACAATTTTAAGGGAAGTGGTTAGGTAAGGGGGTGGGGAGGGGGTGAAAAACTTTGAATTACAATATCTTCTGACTCAATTGTGCTAGGAAGATAGAATTTGATTTCTGTATATAGAATTACAAGTGGAGTCTACTTCAGTGTAAAATTTTTGTGGGGGTGGTGAAGCGCGGAACTAATGGACAGTCAATTTTCAAAAAATTAAGAGAAAGAGAAAGAGAAAGAGAAAGAGATCAAGAACCGTATCAGATATGATCTTGAAAATCTTACAGGAGTTAGGACCAGTAGACCTCCAGCGGAAAAAAAATGTTGAGGGTGTGGGTGTAGGGAGTGATGGTGGGAGCGGGTGGAAATGAAAAAATTCTGATTTTAATTACTCGAAAGCCGCAAAGAATAGAAAGCTAAAAATTGAAAACTGTATAGAGCTACCATTGAGACATCCCAGACATCCCTTGCAACACCTATAAACGTGCGGAGGGTGGTTTTTCCTATCTCAGAAACGGCTTATACTAGAAAGTTGAAACTTAGTACCTATATGTAGATGTGCTATTAAAGTAATTAAAAATAAAAAAAAAACGGCCAACAGTCTGGGCGCAACTTTATTATTTTATGGGTAGAAGTTCGAAACGTGTTTAATGCTGAGCTGCGGTGTAGGAGGCTATTTGGAACGTTATTTTTTAGGTTGTCAGTCGCATAGTCACCTACACCGCATCTCATCATTAAACACATTTCGGACTTCTACCCATAAATTAATAAAGTTGCGCCCAGACTGTTGGCCGATTTTTTTTTCTGTGCGTAGACTGGGTACACCGCTTTAAGTGGCCACCTTTTGAGAGGTTTTAGGCGGAAAATTTTGGTTTCTAGATCTCAGCAACTGCTTACGTTAGAAGGCTGAAGCTTAGAATTTATATATAGCTGTGACCCATTTCCAAACTGTCCATATGGATGAAGGAGAGTAGAAGTGGGGAGAAAAAACAATGCGTCCGAAACGCTCAAAAGCCGAGTTCGAGACATTATAAAATCCATAGCTCCAAAAAGATTAATGTCACGAAGTTGAAACTTGTTGACAATCTGTAGGTGTACTAGAAGAATAGGCCGAAGACAAAGATTTGAGTAGGGGTAGGGGCGTGGGGGTGTGGGGGGGGGGTGAAAAACGTTATGTTACTATATCTCATACACTAATTATAATAGAAAAATGTAATTTGGTTTGTGAATAAAAGTTTACAAATGAAGTTTGCTGAAAATGAAATTTTTGAAGGGGGCGGTGGAGCGTGGAAGTGGAACGGATAAGAATTTTTCTAAAAAATCATGTCTTTTATCTCCAGAACAGTTTAAGATATATGCTTGTGCAGTTTAAGGACCTTTACACCTCCTTAGGGGTCCTTAGGGGTTGAATACATTTTCACGAATTAAGCCATATCCCTCAGGTTTGATTATATATCAAATAACTATTTACTTCCACGGGCTTGTTTAATAATCGCCTAAAACCCGTTTCCAAAATTTTTTTTCAACCCCTTAGAGGCTATAAGAGGGTTGAACACGTTTTCACGAATGCCGTCCCAACTCTTAGGAGTGATAAGACTTCGAATTGGTTTTTACTTGCTCGGGCTTTCTATATATTTATCTAAAACACCTTTCAGGATTTTTGGATATTCAACACCCAAGTGGGTGGAAGGGGGTTGCATACGATTTCACAATTTTCGCCATATCTCTTAGGTTTAATGAGATATCAAATTGGCTTTAGTTTAAGCAGAATTTTTATATATTATATTTTAAACGCGTTCCGGACTTCTACCCATAAAATAATAAAGTTGCGCCCAGACTGTTGGCAGATTTTTTGTACCATGATTAATTCCGGATTTTAAGATTCTGTGATATTTAAGGTTTTTTTATGTGTTTGGCTACGTTAAAGTTAAATATGACTAAAAATAAGATTATATTTTGACCTTAAATTTGTTATCGACTAAGTTATTAACGATTTCTCGCAGAAATTGATTTTGGCGATGTATCGCATTGAATAGGTTCAATTCTGAAGTTATTAAAAAAAAAGTGGAAGTAAAGTCGTAGAAATATTAAAATCAAAAGAATAATTAAAAAAAGGAAATAGAATTCAGAAATTAGAGTCGGTACTTGAAGGCTCTTACGTGTAGTACATACCCATTAATTGTTTTACTTCGTTAACTTAGTAATGAAGTATTGTGATCGATTTACAAAAAATATTTGTTATCAAGAAACAGATAACATTTTTTTTATGCGTTTGTTTGCAAACGCGTTAAGATAAATTTTTTTAGCGGTTAAATTGGGTAGGCCTTAAGTGGTACTTGTTTATGGGTGAGAGCGAAAAATTTTGGTTTTTGTATCTGAGGAACCGCTTACGGTAGGAATGTGAAACTTGGAACTTACTGAGAAGGATTTTTTTAGAAAAGTCATTTGCAAAAATGATCAACAAACAAACAAATCGTCGGTTATGCCTAGTAGATCCAAAGCAGAAAATGAGGATGGTGGTATAAGGGTAGCGGCGGAAGGCAGAAGCAAAACATTCTGATTTTTATATCTCGAGAACCGCTAAAACTTGATTTCTAGTAATGATACGTTCTAGAAATATAATTTTTAATAGGGTAGCACTGTAATGGGTGTTTTTTCTATTTCAGGAATGGCCTTTGCTTTAAGTTGAATCCTGGTGTGTGTATCAGGCGCGTAGCGTGAAACTTCGTAGGGCTAACGCAATAACACGATCAGAATTTTATAACAATAAAAACATGGTTTTCATTCAGAAATAGAATTTCGAGTGCTAAATTGCAGGAAGTAATCTAAAAATTGTGCGAAATTCAGTAATCGTATAGTTGTGCTAGCCCTACGAAGATTCACGCTATGCGCCTGGCTGTATGTAAAAGTACTAGAAAAATAATTTCAGAAAATAATTTAATATTTGAATTAGGGTAAAAATTAATTTCGGAAAAAAAATTAAGTTTTGAATTAGAGTACGAAAGTGGTGCAAAAAAAATTGTGATTTTTATATTTTCACGAATTTCATCATATCTCTTAGTTCTAGTGAGATATTGAGCTAATCTTACTTCTATTTTTATTACTAATAATTTATTTTTTATTTTGTTTTATATTGGTTTTATATAAATAATAATCTGAAAAAAAATCTGCCAACAGTCTGGGTGCAACTTTATTATTGTTCGGTGCAAAGTCCGTTTGTGTACGACAGAGATTTTTATACCACTGCGAACCGTAAATCAACAATTTTAGGTTCATAGTGCAGATAAGTGGTTGTGTCGATCCAGGCATTCTTAAAAGTTAACCAGGAGGCTATTTGGAAAGTTAATTGTTTATGGCGCCTATGTCCAGATAACGAGTATTACATTTCGATTTTGACTACGCCCCGCACTACGACCAAAAACAAAATTAATCCCTTACGTTTGTAGGCGAATTGTTTATTTTTTCATTTTGAATGAAAACATAGTTGATAAAATTTGGTCATAACCCTTAAGCCTAGTATCCAGATCGAGTGAAATCAAAAAACACATATAAAAAAAACCGAGCGAAATGCTAGTGAACAATTTTTTCGCTTTCATTTCGCTAGCTAGTATCCAGTTCAACAGAAATTGCCAATTGCAAACAGATAGCGCTGAGCAAAGATTCCGCAGCGAAATGAGCGTGCATCGTAGTTTCACGGTGAAATTGTGACGTTTTGTCTCGTTTTGAAGTGCAAATGACAATGGAAAATATTATTACATGGCCTACTGCATTAGGAAATCCCTTATAGATTTTTTTATTTTGATGGACGTTCAGTGTTGTTTTCCAATGACGAATTAATCATACTGTCGTTCAAAATCCTTTTTCTCCATTCATTCGATAACTTTACCTTCGTCATCCAATTCATCAGCACAATTCGGTGAGAAATACTCGATGTTATTTTCCGACATCAAAAAATTATGGAGAAAACAGCCCACAGTAACAATTTTTTGTGCCCTGTCTGGTCCACATAACATTGTCCTTTTCATGTATTGCCATTTGGAACACATTATACCGAAAGCAAATATTGATTATTTCTTATTTAAAATAAATAAATTTTAAAAATAAAATAAATTGTTGTATTTTTTGTGTTTTATCAAACGACATCTTTCGGTAACATTCACGAACTAATTTCACAGCGGAATGAGCGCAGTGAGAGGTAAGCGAAATTTCACTCGATCTGGATACTAGGCTTTAGGGGTTAAATATTGAAAAATTCTTAAACCGATTTTTAGCCGTTTATGTAGAAAGCCCGTTAATGTAAAAAACAATTCGATATCTCATCAGACCTAAGAGATATGTCGAAAATCGTAAAAACGTACACCTCTTAGGGGTTGAATATCACAAAATTCTGAAATTAATTTTTAGGCGATTGTAAATAAAACCCATAGAAGTAAAAGTGAATTCAATATCTCATTTGACCTTACAGATTTCCCGGAATTCATGAAAACTTATAAAACCAACTCACACGGTTTGTGGGTTGAATATTGAAAAATTAATAATGTATGGTTTTTCGGCAAATATATTTAAACGCTTTAGAAGTAAAAGCGAATTCGATATCTCATTAGACCTAAGAAATGTGTCGGAATTCGTGAAACGTACACAATTACTTTAGGTTTTAAATAATGAAAATGTCTGAAAATGAAGCGCTTATATATAAAGAGCACGCAGGAGTAAAATTAAATCGGCTTCTCGATAGATAATAGATATAACGAAATTCGTGAAAATGTATACAAGCCCTTTCGTACGCCAATACAAATCTGATTTGGCGTAAATTACTTAGTACAAATACATACGCCTTCGCCTTCATAGCATACGTAGTTGCTAAAGCTAGTATTACACTGTTTGACCAAGCGGTCAAATTGCAGTAATAAGCAATGGGAAAAGGCAAATTTGACCGAGCGGATACTGTGAAATTAATTTGAATTCGCTGTTTCGCATTTCTTATTACTGCAATTTGTCCACTTGGCCAAACAGTGTAATACTAACTTTAGATACAAAAAATATCAAAAATTTTACATCAATCTCTATCCTTAGCGCTTCTAGAGAAATAAAAATCGGAACTTTTAGCTTTCCACCCTCTTCAACGCTCAGCCCCATACCCAAAATGTCTTTGTCTTTTTTTTAAAAGAGGTCTACTGTGCTTAACTCAAAATTTGAAGATCATATCTACTTTCGGGATTACGGACAGCTCCGAAAGAACTTGATGTTATGCTCAATCTAAATCTATCTACATACATATGTGGACATCTTCGATTTTGGAGGATCTTCTAACCAAATTGGTTTCGTTTTACGGAGAGTATACATTGATCCTGGTATCGAGCTCACAAAGCGGCTCCATTGTGCTTTGTGCACCTCCATAAAAAACATACTTGAGCCGATAGACCCTATTAACCTCCTGTTTATCAAAAACAAATATGTACAGTACTCTTTGGAAAATGGTAGAAAGGGCTCTTCAAAAAAATACTGCGCAGGACCTCTTCAATTTTCTGACTTACCGCCGTCAATGGCTTACGATGGTCAATATTTCTATGAGTGAGGACTGGGTCATAAACGATTCCGTAGATTTGTACATCGAGGGAGGTAGCATAATAGCCTAACTTTTCTCGCCCCCGCGATGATCCAATAGAAGCGTCTCTCCATTCCACTCTTCATCTAGGAACAAATAATAATAAAAAAATCCTTCATTTAAAAATAAGATCCCGGTTTTATGCGTTTGGAGTTTCATGCCAATTTAATAATGTCTAGACTTTTTTTCAATGTAGATATGGTTACTATGCTTCCTATGTACAAAATATAACAAAAAGGATTCAAGTTTAATGTGAATTTGTGAATTAAAATCTTTATTTTTTTAGAAATCAATATGTTCGATAAGACGATTGGTCTTCGCCAGCAAAGGAGAAGTAACATGCTCCTTCACCGATCTCATTCGGAAATCCGATAACAAAGTAATTTATGGAAAAACCACCCGATCAACATTGTTTTACGTCTTGAAGCAATCGGACTTCGCTAAAGTAGTCTGCAAAGCCGAGAATGGCGAACGCTGGTTTGGTATAGTTGTAGGTATCCGGGATTCAGTAAAACCAAGCCATACTAAACGTTACGCTCAACCTTTGCTCAACGTGCTCATGTTCGGTCTCGATTCGCTAAGTCGAAATGCCTTTATACGAAAGCTACCGAAGACCTATGATTTTATGGTCAATCAACTTCACACTCATGTCCTGAAAGGATATAATATCGTCGGTGATGGTACACCTCAGGCTCTAATTCCGATATTAACCGGTCATACGGAACTAGAATTACCGGAAACAAGAAAACGAATGCGGAATTCAAATTATGTCGATGTTTATCCAATGATTTGGAAGAATTTCAAACAAAACGGATATGTGACGGCATTCAACGAAGACTTACCAAAAGTTGGAACGTTTACATATCGCCTGAATGGTTTCGACGAACAACCGACTGATCATTATATGCGGACATATTACTTAGAAATTGAGAACTATTTA
Organism: Beris morrisii; assembly: GCA_951812415.1. NCBI lineage: Eukaryota > Metazoa > Arthropoda > Insecta > Diptera > Stratiomyidae > Beris > Beris morrisii. The sequence goes on along the minus strand of OX638312.1, from coordinate 110,775,352 downwards.
AGTTCGTTTTCGCCGTTTTGTACGGGACATCAACCTAATCATCAGATTATGTTGGATTATACCAAAAATGTAAGTGCGATTTTTATTTATTCTTCATAAAATTAATTTAATTTTCGTAATATTTCAGTTCATGCTCAAATATGTGAAATATCCAAAGTTTGTGTTCAGTTTTCATGGCGAACTATCGCATGATTCAATTAATTTAATTGGAGCTGCAGATAACGATCTGCTGAATTGGTTAACTGAACTGAAACATACTGGAGCTTTGAACAATACTATTTTTATTATGATGTCGGATCATGGCAATAGGTAAGTCATGACGGTAAATCGTAATCGCCATAAAACAAGCATAAACTATTTTAAAAGATCTCTCTGTTCCGTTAATCAAGTTTTTCGTCATAGTAGCTTCTATGATGCGATTCAACAAAAAACACCACTATTCTCTGTTGGTCGCAATTCAAAACCACATTATGTTGTATTGTATACTGGATTTGATAGCATTGATGTTATAATTCACCGGTAGTTCTCGTAAAAAAGAACACATAGAAGGCATACTATCTTGCCTTGCCATGACCTAAAAATATAAACAAGTCCTGGTGTGAAGGACGCCTGTCGGAAGATTACTCTCGGGGCTAAGTCGCGCGAAATGAATCTATAGAACGCCTGATCCTCCTCGAAACTAGGTTAGATTAGGTAAGGTGGGTATCCGCTTGAAACGAACAAACACATAGACCGCCAATGGGTCCGTTGTGATCCTACGTGTAAAACCACATCTTAGGTAAATCACCCCGTCGGCCTAAACAAACTGCAGCAGCTTGTCTAGCTTAATGTTTGCGAATTCACCCAAGTCCATGGCGAAGCGCGTACCTAAAGTAAGTTCCGCGTTCAAGCCAGACCAGGGCCGCGATTCTGACGACAATTCGCAAATTTCCCTTGCGAATTTTTCGCTAATTTCGAATGTGTCAAAATTGATGTTCGAACAAATCCCATTTCGAAAATGGCTTCATTTGTATTATCAACGTGCCCCACTAAAGTTTTGACATTTGTCGTTGACAGAAATATTCAGTAAAATCGACTGTTTCTCCGCTAGAGGTCTACTGGGCCTAACTCCTGTAAAATTTGTAAGGTTCTGGAGATATAAAAATAAATTTGTTTTAAAAATGGCTGTCCCCCACTTTTGCGTTCCATCTCCCCCCTCAAAAATTTTACTTTCAATAGACTCGACTTGTATTCCTATCTTCAAAAATCAAATTTTATCTTCCTAGTATAATTGGTTCGGAAGATATTGTAATCCAAAGCTTTTTACTCCACCCCCACATTCCTCTCCTTCAAAATGTTAGTCCTTGTCTAGGCTCCTAGTATCCCATAAAACAGCCATAAAGTTTCAACCGTCTGACATCAACCGTTCATATGAATATTAGAATATTTCAATCTCAGCTTTCGAGCAATTCGGACGCATTGTCCTTCCCCCCATTCCAACACCCTGCAACCAGTCAATCAGTCAAAAAGAACAGACCTAATATTTACAACAAACACGAAACGAAAAACAAACAGTTTCCTCAATTCACATATGCGAATTTCAATTTGAATACCTAGGAAGGTCACGAAAATATTCGCCAACAGCCTTGCCTCATGAAACCGACTAATATCCCTGTTTCGAAAATGAAGGGAAATATGCGGAATTTTCGCAATTCGCATTTCGCCAGAATCGCGGCTCAGGACATTCGCAAAGCATATGAAAAATACTTTCCTCGGCATCGGGTTCACTACAGCTGCGGCACAGATCTGCAACGTCCGCAACACCTATTTTTCTGGCGTGCCGGCCGATCAGTACACCAATTAGGACACGAGGGGTATTTCTAGCTCCGAGTAGGACAAACTTTGTCCTGCTCGCACTCAGGGTCGGCCAGAGCTGCCTGGCCACGAGATACGATGTGAGACCCGACCACCTCATGTTGGCCTCCGATATGGCCGGCACGTCGATAGCTTGTTTAATGTTCTCAATTGGCCTCCTCACTGGAAGAGCTAGCGCTTGATTCTGCGCCGAACCTCTCCTTGCGAGTTCATCCGCAGCCTCGTTGCCCAAAATCCCGCTGTGACGCGGAACCCAACAAATTGTTATGTTAAAATGAATCCATAACGTACTAATCTTATCCCTGCATAGCTTCACCAGGCGGGATTTGATCAAGTGTGAATCGAGCGCCTTAATCACCGCCTGACTATCTGTTAGGATAACGACGAGTTTGTTACGCATTGCACAAGCTTCTAGAAGATTGCAGGCCTGAACGATCCCCATCATCTCTGCCTGAAATACTCTACAACAGTCCGGTATTCTGAATGCCTCGCTATGGTTCAGGTCAGCGGAGAATACTCCTGCACCCGTACCCGCGTCTGTCTTCAAATCGTCTGTGTAGATATAAAAGTCCCCTTCATGGGGCTGATCCACATTCCACTCCTCTCTACTAGGGATCCTCGTTGAGAATCTCCTAGAAAATTCGAGCTGTGGAATTAATTAGTCTGTGTCCTCTAACGGCGGGTTACATTCACAAAACCGTCCGAGTATGCAGCTGTGCCCCAGGTCTGGATATCCAGTTGCCTGACTCTCTTATTCGAAACAAAGTATTCTATTGTTGATCTGGAAAGATTTCAAGTCCCATTTAGTTTTGCTGACAATTCAAGTTTACCGTCTCAGTATCACCGGCCTCAAAAACGCTGAAATAGTAGGCGCTTTTCTGTGTTGATCCATCATGGCTTTGGAGGTTGTATTCCTAATCGATTACAACTGTAGTGTGAATTGTCCTTATCTGTGAGAACAGCGACGTCCTTTCAGTTTTGCTCACAGTGGAAAAGATTTAAGATGTGTACTGATTGCATGGCGTACATACATTGTTTTAGACTCCCTTGGAGATAGACTTTCTAGTTTAAATGAAAAGGTCACGATGCCCTTCAATTCTTAAATTCAGTGAGCGGGTCAAATTTCCCCTCCCACCCAAATGATGTCCTTGCTCAAATGGTTAATACCATAGAACGGTTCTATCGGACATTTGGTCCACAGTAGCTTGAACTAACAAGGATTCGACTTTTTGACCAACGTCGAAGCTGTAATTGTAGCCGGCGCAATTCCTCGCGATGCGATGATCGACGTTGAAAGTTGAATCCTCTCTTTTGAATTTGCTATTTAATGTTTTTTTGATAAACGATTTTCTAGGACCTAGGATCAATTAAAAACAATTTATATTTTGCAGATTTGCAGAAGTCCGAAATACATTACAAGGAAAACAAGAGGAAAGACTGCCGTTTTTTAGTTTTACATTCCCGTATTGGTTTCGATCTCGTTACCCAACGCAATACAACAATTTCGTAACAAACGTGGATCGGTTAACTACGCCATTTGATATTCACGAGACCTTACTAGACATTTTACGTAAGTAGATCAGCGATCAGGATTAATAACATAATCTGTAATCCGGTCATATTTCGATCTTCTAGGAATGCAACATCTCGAGAAGCCACTTATCGATCAAGTGAACGGACGATCGCGATCTCTTTTCAGCGAAGTGCCCAAGACAAGATCGTGTGCCGATGCCTATATCGAACCGCATTGGTGCTCCTGTCTTAATTGGAAACAAATAAACGATACAACGAGTGAAATGGTTACACGCGTAGCAAACACTGTAATTAAGACAATCAACACGTACACGAACCCGCATCGTAACATATGCGAGCAGCTCAATCTGGATCAGATCAACTGGGCTATGAAATTAGCGCCGCACGATCATCTCTTAAAGTTTAAGCATAACAAGGATATGGATGGATTCCTGGCCGATCTGACCGACGAAACGAAAGTCCTGCACGAAATGTATCAGGTAAAGGTAACCGTTTCGCCAGGACAATCGATTTTCGAAGCGAGCGTAACGCATTCGTTAGCGGATGATATGTTAACGGTTAAAATGACAGATATTTCACGTGTTAATAAGTACGGCAGTCAAGCGAATTGTGTGTATGAAACGTTGCCCGACTTGAGAAAGTATTGTTTTTGTAAAGCTCAAATATAAGTTGTTGTTCTTTTTTATGTTTAAAGCAAACGAAGTGATTTAGTTTTTGCGATATTATTTTCCTACTTAGAAATAACTGAATAAACATTTATAATTAAATTCGGAATGTTTAATTTGAAAATAGCTGTAGAAAGGCATGGGAATTAACCTGGAATAATCAGGGAATTTCGAAGACTATCCTAGAATTGAAATTGAAATTGAAAGTGCCTAAATAAAATTAATCAGTTTCATAAATATTTATTGAAGCTATAACACTGTACGTGGTACGTTATAAATTCTGTCAACAGCAGAATCTAAGTACTGTACAGGTACCCGAATATCTTTGTTACGTGCAGAAAGGTGAGCAGTAAAGATGTACAAATCTCGATGGTCTATCTATCCAGAACATAAGTGAAGACTGCTTTAAGGAACTCAATGTAATGCAGATGTATATAAATACTGATCCATACTAAAAATTGGTAGGTGTGATCTTCAGAGCCATAGTGCATCATTAAGCAGGCCAATAGTGTGCATACGACAATCTAATATTTAATTCTTCGTCGTGGCCAATTTACGGAATCAAATTTAGCTGTTCTTACAGTTCTGAAAGTTTTATTTGCATGTGAATAAAGTTCTGTAAAACGGCAGAAAGAATATCGCCAAACTGAATTCGCATTTCGTCTTCGACTACTAAATATAGTCGAAAATCTTGTATCTTTTTTTGTGAAGCAATTTTGTTTTGTTAATACTGTATCTAAATTGGTTCAGCTAGTTCTGAGGGAATTCTGTGTTTTAGTACAGAAGTAGAACTGTAAAGTGTGATCGAATTCGCAAAGTTTCGGAGGTCACAATTCTATTGCTAAGAAAAAATATCTGAATAAAAATCAATAATGATTTTTCAACTTCAATCTGAAGGTATATTCACTATTAAGGAAGACTGGATTAAATTTTACAATTCTCATTTTTTACTATAAATTGCAAGAAAAAATATTTTTATTTTTCTAATTTATTATTATAAAAAAGTTCACTACCACCCCATTACTGAGTGAATTTTTTGTAAATACTAAATGGCAGTACAGGTCAAGTACTAATATTAGCTTTTAAATCACATTCTGAAAACAATTTTCAGCTAGTTCTCAAAATGTTGCACTATAGCGCTGCTGGGGAAAAGAGTTCTGTTCCAATTCTGCTTGACTATCGATGTGTTATGCGGAGAGAAGGCATTTTTCGATCGTTGAAGTTTTCTTAGTCTCAGATGAATCTTAGCCATTCACTTGAAAATAGCAGGACGACACTCTCACGATGTCAACTACGTCCTCCACCAGACACAAGATTCTGGATGATAGCCTTTTTATATCACCAAAACTAATTGACTTTTTCTTTATTATTTTTTTATAATAAAGTATTGTGATCGACTTGAAATTTAAAAAAAATTCGCTTCACTGTATTTACACGTTTTAGGACTAGTAAAACTTAAAAAAGCAAACAAAGTCCGTCTGTCCGCCGTAGACTCCGTACGCAAAAGCTTATAAAGGCGCGTAGCTTACAAACCCATTGAGATATTAAGTTGAAATTTTTTTGGTGAGTAGATTGAGTGAACCCCTACGAATGGATAATGGAACCTTCTGGGGTTGGAATAATTTCTTTCTTTAAAAAATTTATTTTCTTGTTGTATTATTATGTCAGTTGAAGTTGATGAAGGTGATCGGCGCACAATTAAAAATAAATTATTTATTTTGATGATTTAATAAAGTATAAATTTATGCCCACCCTTTTTCTACCGGGGTGTTATAAATAAGTAGGACTGGCACTCCAAGTCGGGGGTTGGGCGAGGCGCCGACAACGCATCACCGGAAAAAAACACCACTGTCCAGAAACCTGAAGAACAGCCTCGGAAAGGATTGTCAGGAGGCCAGGGCCCGGTTTGATAATGATAAATTGATTTGTTTAACAATCATAACTTTCTGACCACATAAAACAATATATGGTAAATAAATTACTTCGAAACAATTTGCTGTAAGATCAAGTTAAACATTTAAATAATATATTGAATTATAAAAAATATAAAAGTTTCATCTTGAAAGATGTATGATAAAATTGAAGAATTGAATTTAAATAAATTCTTAAAGTTTCCTTCAATTGAAATAGAATTTTTATAAATGTTCCTTTATTATGGATGAATTATTCTGAGCAGAGTATAAAATTTAATCGATACCTTTATTTAAAAATGAAAAATCGCATTAATTTTTCACTGAAAAATTAAAAATAATTTTTGAGTAAAAATATTCGTCGGCGACTTCGATCGAATTCTTTTATAGCTGATCCATGGCAATTTCAATAGACTAGAATAGAAGAAGATTATCTAGACGTCTTCCAAAGATCGTCATTATAAATAATGTCTGACCAGAGGAGATGGTTCAAAGACATTGGTCAAATTCAATTATTCTGTAAAGTTTTCTTTCTTGGGCTTATCCTCTTCGGCCTTTGAAGCGTCGATATGCGATTTATATAATAAATTAATTTTAATTTTTTTTTGGTAAATTCAAAAGTTGGAAAACCTGGAATTATGAAATTTTGAAATTTGGTTTTCATGGGTTATGTTAAAGTGACCTCAATAAACCTATTATCTGACCAATAGCCCCCATAGTTCTTCTTTTGAGACTCTTCAACTTCAATCTTAATATCCTTTTAGAAGTTTTTTCACACATTTTTTTTTTTAAATTTTTTTTAAATTTTTTTTTTTAATTGATTTAATCTCTTCATGCAAAATGGGTAATTCCTTCCCAACCCAACAAATTGGAAAAGAAGTCCCCATTTGGGTACACTTTCTCAGCTCAATGAGCTTTAAACAGGTGCCTTAAGCTGCCTGAAACTTTGGTATAGGTTGAAGGGGGCGTTTGCCAAACCCGGTTGCCGGTGAGTTGGACCGTCTTAGTCAGTAAACATATGTCTCCATTTAAGGGCATCCATAGATCATTTTGTAGAGAAGGGCAACAAAACTAAGTCATGGACTATAATTTATAAAACGTGATAAAAAGAGGTAGCTGAGGTCTTAGATGAAGATGAATAAACAGTTCTGTTGACCTAAGGACGCACCTTGCCATCCTTGCGCGATGATAGCTTACTAGCTTGTAACCTGGGAAAGTTTAATTTTGCAGTACTTTCCTTCAATACTATTCTTCATATTAGTGGTAGACACAAACAGATTTGAATCAGTATCATATGAATTTATTTGGCCATTTCAGGTGAACAATAAATTTTTAGTTTCAGGAAATTTTTGGGATTCGTGAACTACAAGTGGAAACAATTTCGCCTCCTAGCCTTGTTTAAGAGCGCCCTAGTATCCATCGAGCCCCCGATTAAAAAGGTTGTGCTAAAATTAATAATAAGTCAGCTTCGATACATCTCAACACGTTTCTTTAAGTAGGAATAATTTCTGTAAACTTTATTAAGTTATAGTACAAAAAAAAATATATTCCCGAGTTTTCGTAAGAAAACTGATGTCGTCCGTCCAGAACCCATCTCAGCTGTACAGAAGCTTAGGAAAGAAGAAGCGTAATCCATTGCAGCTGAATTTAAAATATCCTGGAAAGTATAATAACCTTCACCCTCTCCTCCACCTCTCACTTAGCTCGCAAGACTTTGGTAAAACTCAAAACACAATCATTTTTAATGCATTTATTAAAACATCGGCATATTGAAATATAATTGTATAGTAATAAGTAATAATAATATTATTCTCTATAATTTGTTTTCACTAGATTCATTTTTATATTGAATTCCATTTTCTTGTTTCTTTATAAAGCTAAAAATTGTTTTTTTTATATTTGATTTTACGTAAGTTATAATTTTTCATATATTTATTGTAATAATTTTTATATTATTTCTGTATAAATGTTTAAGTACATAATAAATTATGTGCTTAACATCAACATTCCTAATATTATTACGTAATAGTTATAAACAATACATCGTACATCGTAAATATATTTAGCATTACGTTTACATTAAAAAAACCCCGAATTTTTTTATTAATTTTTCATTTTGCTTTCGTGTAAAATTATTTCGAAAAATATTTATATTCAGATCAAAAAAAAAAAAATTAAAAGAAAGTAATTGAAAAGTAAGATTAGCTTAAAATTATTAATAAAAGAGAGAATAATAATTGTGTATTCCATACGCGTCGAATAAGTTTATGGTTTATTTAATTATAAATTTTATAAATTAAATTATTCGAAAACTATGTAATATTTTAAAATCTAATTAAGGCTTCTTCTCTTGAAGAATATTTTTATTTGTTTTGTTTTATTTTATATATATATTTTTTTTTCGGTTTTTGTTTATTCACTTTGAGTGCGCCAAACATCACGGGAAATAAATAAGTTTAAACTTATTTTTTTTAAATATAAGAATTTTTTTGACTAGCTTTTAAATTATTTAGTGCATTTAAGTGTTGTGCGAAAAGGGAAACTATTATGGCTCCACTCTCTTTTAAGCAATTTTTCTGAAATGAATTTAAGAACGAAGAAAAAAATCGGTTTTGCTAAACTATAACAGAAATTTAATAAAAAATAAATTTGATTCGAGTTATCGTAATTATTATAATCACATACTCGGATTAAAACTTGAGAAGCTCAAAGTTTTGTAATTAATTAGTAAAAACATGAATTTTTCATCCACGGCTAGTGGAAAGGGAAGCCAAAAGCAAAGAACTGACGAATCTAGAGCTATTCCAGGTATGAATTTCGATAAATGAATCGAATAAGCAAGGTAGGCGCCTCGAATATTTCAGTCTTAGTTCTTGGGAAGGTCGAGTTCATAAATTAGGAGCCCGTCAAGTTAAAAATACGTATGAAATCGAACTGGCTTGGGGAAAAAAACTGTACTGTCCAAAACTTTGATCGCGATGGACCCACGGACCTGGAGCCAAGGTATGTCTTTCCCAAGAAATCGAAACCGCTTGAAGAAAGTGTAGGGGGCTGTACGGGAGTACCTTCAACTAACTTCAACTTAGGTGCCATTACCATCGCCAGCTATTGGTGCTACAATTTTTTCGTTCATTTCGTATTTACTTCTTTAGAGACAAGCTGAACTTGTAATTAGTTCTTAAATTTATCGATACCGTTGTTTGGTCGCCACTGGTGGCAGTCACCTAATAGATGGCGTCACCGATGCCTAACGACTAACGAACTACAATTAACTTAACAATTTTAACGATTTTGAATTCGCCCGCCAATTTTTCTCTTCCGTTTTTGTATGGTAGCTTAAAATTTTTATTTTACGTTCCCGAGTTTTCGCGAATTCAGATGCATTTAAGCGTCCATTTTTTAAAGACTTTTTAAGGCTAGCTATTTGAAGCAGCTACTTTACTTTACTCTTGTTTATTCTCGTAGATACTTTCAAATAGTAAGATTTTAAAATTGCAATTTTTCGGATTTTTGAAGTTGTTTTTCAGTTTTTTGTAAGTGTAACCTCGAGTTTTAAGAACTTTTTTATGACAGTTATCATAAGGATTTTATAAATGCTGTTGATTACTACTTCAAGTTTTAAGGATTTTTGTATAATGGCAGCTACCATAAGAAATAGAGCAATTTCCTTAATTAACACAGCAAATTTGCTTTGCCGATCTTGGGAAAAGCGATGGTAAAGTCTGGCGTTTAAACAAATGTTTTAAACGTGGACGGGCAAATCAAATTCCGCCTCTTAGAAACAAAAACAACGCTCTGACATACGACGACCCAAATAAAGTGAAAATTAGTGCCGACCACTTCGAAGCGGTACATCACATCTCAGAAAATATGGGTAATACTATCAATAACTTTTCGGTATACAACACCGTAAATAACATCCCAGACTGCGTCGAGTTACAAGAAATTTCCCTTTGCAAGCCCAAGGAAATAGTTAGGATAATCAAAAGGCTCAAAATCAAAAAAGCACCAGGTTTGGACGAAATTCCCAATTGCGTGTTAAAACGACTACCTCGCAAGGGGGTGATAACTTTTAACTTTATATACAATGCTTGCCTAAAACTTCTCTACTTTCCTCCTACTTGGAAACAAGCCATAGCCGAAACCGGGTAAAGATCATAGCTACCCCCAAAACTTTAGACCAATAAGTTTACTGCCAGTTATTAGCAAAATATTCGAAAAGATTATACTCCAGCGTATACAAAACTTTCTGGACTCAACCAAAACTATCCCAGATTTTCAATTCGGATTTAAAAAAGGTCACTCAACCTGTCACCAGCTATTTCGAGTCACGAAATTCGTTAAGGAAAGACTCTATGAAAGAAAATCTGTGGGAATGATAACGCTTGACATAGAAAAAGCTTTTGATACAGTCTGGCACGAAGGGTTAATATTTAAATTAATTAAACTATCACTCCCGATGTATCTAGTGAAAATTGTTCAGTCTTTTCTATCAAACAGAGCATTTACAGTTAAAATCAACTCTTCCTACTCTGATAATCGCCAAATCTCTGCGGGAGTCCCACAAGGATCATGCCTCAGCCCAACGCTGTTCAATATCTACACGGCAGATATCCCATCACATCCAAATTGCGAACTAGCAACCTTCGCAGATGATACATGCGTCTATACCAGCTCAATCGATCCAGACACGATATTAGCAGTAGTCGAACTTTATACTCAAAGACTTTACCAATTTTACCACCGGTGGAAAATTAAAATAAATACAGCAAAAACACAAGCTACGTTTTTCACCAAAAAGAGGAAACGCTCAAACCTTCCCAGCCGCAAAATCAATTTTATTGGCCAACAAATTCCGTGGTCTGATAACCTAAATTACCTTGGTGTTCTACTTGATAAAAAACTCTCCTTTCGTTGTCACATAGATAACATAAGTTTCAAAGTCAGCAAGGCTATGTATGCCCTGTATCCTCTTATAAATAGAAAATCCCAACTTTCTGAGGAGAACAAGATCTTATTGTTCAAAATGGTAATCCAACCCATTATCGCATATAGCTCTCCTGTTTGGGGTCATTGTGCAAAGTCACATATTAAAAAGCTTCAGGTCTCACAAAATAAGTGCCTCAAAATAATAATGAAGAAACCATTCTTCTTCTCCACTGGAAGTATCCACGCAGAAGTTAAAGCGCAAACCGTTTTTGAATTAATCTCAACCAGATACTCATCTTTTGTAACAAGACTGGAACTAGTCGACAATCCGATAATACTATCACTCATATAACATCCTACTACTTGACATGTATTGGTGTCTAAATTGTTTTTCTTCAGTTAGTTAATTACCTTTTTGTTTTCCTTTAATTTAAGTTAGTTTGTAAGTTAGTTTTAAACTTTTTTTTGTATAAATTTTTCCTTGAATTTATTTCACTAAAATTCTCGTAGATGCTTCGCTTTGCTGTGCTAACTAGATTTAATTTAGCTGTTAAGATATTGAATTATCTGTTCTCTAAATTATTAATTATAAAATGGTAGACATAAGTGGAAAAACTAATAAATATTGATTGAATTGAATTGAATTGAAATTTGCTTTTAGGCAAAACTTAATAGGCTTCACACCTCGCTGAGTTCTCGAGTTATTAGTCGATTGCACCATATTTTTTTCAGGACATTTGTATGGCAGCTAAACGAAGAAGTATCTTTATTTTACATGTGTTTGTTATCGTACTCTCAACTATCTACGTATAATCCACTGTTCCTGTTCTTTTTTTTAAATAAATCTATCGTTGTTATTGGGAGACCCTGTACTTTAAAAGTTTCTTTTAATGTTTTAAAACAATAAAGAAAAATGATTTCAGGCGCTTACAAAGTTCAGACTATTACCAATAGTGAATTAATCCTATAAAATAATATTCCGAATTATATTTAAAAAAATATATTAAATTTTTTGTGATGTTTGGCTTTTAAGTGTTTTTTTTAAAATTAAAATATATTTATAAAAACATGACGTACAACATTTAATTGTAAAAAAATGGGTTGGAGAGGCTTGTTAAAAATCTGCTGGAAAGTCTGTATGTCCTTTATATACAGATGGGAATAAAACAGCTTGGCAAAATATTAAAACCAAAAAAAAACTCAATTTAGTGCCCTCCTTACCAAAAAAAAAACACAACATCTTATTTATAAAAAAAAACACATGTTTAAGCGCTGATAGAAAATAAGCTAAACATAATATCCACTTAGTATAATATGAAAAAGTTTTCAACACAATCTGTAATTTAATAACAACGTGTTCACCATTAAAAACTTGAATTACAATAAAAACGTTTATAACAAATTAGTATACCAAAGTTTTTTTGTTTGTTTTTAAATTTATATATAAGTAACGTTACATATCTGGATACATACATAGTATAACATTTAATCGATTCTGTTTTATTAATCAGTTTTTATTTTCGCGAGTTATCTATAATTTATTTTATTGATAACGTTCTATTTATTAGTCATTGTATTTGTGTATGAGTGTGGTATAAATTTTACGAGTATATTTTTTTCTGTTTACTTTAACTTGACGAATATGATAAGTACTTAATGCGACATTATGGATATATTCGAACATTTTAGCGGTATTGTGAGTATATTTGAATTTCCTGTACTACGACCAATCAGAGCACTAGTCTGGTTGTAAGCGCTCTTTTTAACAAATTCAAAGGTGTGGAAATCACATATGAATCGAAGAAATTGGAGCCAAAAAACTTACTAGCGAGCAACTAATTATGCTACAATATCAGAAACTCTGAAATCGAACGTAGAATGAAATCTCCAAAGATCCACAAAGATCTCAGCTTTTCTGAATGGTGCCATGCAAACTGAACCATAAAAAGCTTGTCTGCTTGGAATCGCGAAATTTGCAAACATTTTAGCGGCTTTGGAAGCGTTTCACTTGAACAACTAACTCGTCGCAGTAAAATGTTAGCTTTAATCGTGGATTAGCTCGTCTGTGAAAGCTTCTTAGTTAGAACGATCAAGAACTACGTTTTGACGATATCGCAAATCCTGTTAAAGCGAAATGTAAACGAAAACTCTAATAAATAATAACAATAAAAACAATAATATCCTCCCTCAGCAACTTTTATAAACTATCATTTAATCATTAATTATTTAATGATACGCCCCCTGATTAATTAATACAAAACAAATTTCAACCAGGCTACTCTCAATTCCCCTTTCAGTGAAAGTTTTTCACCTTTGTTAGACACAAAGACCTATACTCGATTTGATAGTAGTCGAATGACGCCTTCCCCCAGTCGAAGTTACGTCGCAGTAGTCCTTCTCATCGAAAAACACAACCCTACTCTCCTTTAAACGTACATATACCCAGTAGTTCTATAACTTTTTTCTTGCAAGCTATACCGGTTTTCAAACGCTTAGAGATACATGAAAGAGTGTGCGAAAACTATCGGCCAATTACTGAATGATGTCATGAAAGTATTCGCCAATTCGGTGAGATTTTTTTGAATCTCAAGAATTCCGAGGCTCTCAATAGAGTTTGGTACTTCGTAGTTTAAGCCAAACTTAAAGGATTTTTTTCATTCCCTTGATCTTGACTTCATAAATGCTGGTATCCCTCAGGGTTCGATTCTTTCTCGGACACTGTTCCCAATATTTATTAAGGAGGTACACAGTTACATCTCTACGTTCAACCCAATTGATGATTTTTTTCTGGCGTGTTCTTCGTTATCGAGAGAGCGACATAGGAACTGACCTTCTCTGACCTATTGGGGGTTAGGCGATACGTTTACAAAAACTTATCCCCGGAAAATCAACAGAATTACAGACCTTCGATAGTAAAACTCAAATCGAATGAAGTAAGATGATTTTCTAAAAAAAAAATCTGAACACCGAGGAGATAATACATGGTTTTGTCCATCTTCATCAGATGGAACGCATTTATTGCAAATTATCCTAAGAAAGAGAGCTTGGAAATGAAAAATGAATAAAACTTGGCATTATTCATATCAGTGTTTTGAACAGTCTGTGAATAACTGGATGTAATCCCCGACTGGAGCAGTATTAACTATTGAAAAGAAAAACAACATATATAAAAATGTTCGTCTACCATCATTCCTCCAACATAATCTCACTATCTTATAACACCAGCAAAATCTAAAGTTGCGCCGAAAAAATCGAACACATTATCACGGTAAAACCATGTTTGTTTTTGCTGTCGGTGCCGTACCTCGGTACCTGGCTGGCATCTGCCCTTTTTTGAATAAAGTGTGTAGTGTGAGAAGTATTGACTCCTATCGTCCGACCAGCTTATTAACTTTATTCGCATCTAATTAAACTGATTGGTCAATTGTATCACCATAAACAAAAATTTGGGACACCATCCTTGAAGTAAGGCCTTCCTGTTGTAAACCATGTAAGTAAGTGTGCTCCTATTTGTTATCAATTTATGTAAATGGTCGTATAACACAAAATGTTCGCATTAAGACTATCAATAAACAAAACTAACATATTGATTGAAATGTGAGTTATAAAGCCCTATCTCGCCACGTGTTTCTTATATAGTTTATTCTATTCTGCTTATCGTTGTTAGTTTTTTTACGCAATTTTTTAAATTTTAAGTCTGTTGTTAAGTTTTGAATCTGTTTTTTTTAAATAGCCGGAAACAATTTTATTCAGTGCATTTATTTTTCTTGAATTCTTGTATCGTTTTTACTTCATTTTATAAATTGTTAAGTGTTATGTAGTTTAATTTTTAGTACATTTACGATTCTTTAAGAAATTTTATACGTTCAAAGATTTTTGTATAATTATTTTCTTTTTGTTTGTTTTGTTTTTTTACGATTTTACTTATACGATTTTTTGTTTGTTTGTATTTTATGTCTATGACTTGCATAATGCAATATAATGCGTTACTAGTTTCGGGACGTTAAATGTTTCGGTTTAGCTTGAGACAAAATGTTAAGTGAAATATATGGCCGTTATTTTAGTTTTATTGGTTTTTTGTACTACCATTTTGGAGGAAAACATAAATTGGACGGGCCATTTTGACTGATGTTTGTTTCGATTAAAAAACGAATTGAAATCAGTGTGAAACTCGTACAAAACTTGAGCTTAATCGATGAATTTATTGAATTAGAAGAGCTATCTAGATTTTGTTTTTTTTACTTTTTTCAAATTGTACGTTAAATTTGTCGTGTTCGATCAGATCGCAAATGGGTCGTAGCGTTGTGTTCCGTTGAAGAACAGATACGAATTGGGAAAGGATAAATCAATTTACATTTTGCAGGTATGTCCTAGAATCACTCTCGATCGAATAACTCACTCTCATATTGCGCTACAATCCAGGATACTTGCCTCCTCCAAATACTTGTTTCAGTCATTATGGTCCTTCGACGTCCTCTTCCAATTTTGCTCCTCTAGTATACCACGAACCGTCTTTAGTCATTGTGTTTTTCCGCCGTCTTAATGAATACAATCGCCGTAGAAATATCTAAAAAGAAGAGCAAGGTAACGAACATTACGTTGAGCAAGAGCATCGATAGTAGCAGTGATTATATCATCAAATTGATAGCGCTTCTTTGTACATCATCCAGAAGGAGCAGCGCGGTTCGAATAGAAAATTCAGAAAAAACAGCAAAATCTTATACCCTTGATACCGTCATGCAACGCTGGTATTCTTATAATAATATCTTCCATACTGTGGCAGTGTGCCACCCGAGATAGACACTCTAGTACCTAGTACCAAATCATTTGTAGAGGATTGGGGACGGTCTGAATACCGAACGGTTGTATCAATAAATTTGAATATTCTCTTGGATGAGTTAGAGATGAGTTCTGCTGGTTTGAGGAAGTCTGAGTCTTCTGCGTGCCAGTTCTTCACTTAATCTGCAAATGTTGTCTCGAACCAATTTAATTATACGCAGATGTTTTATGAGCTTGCAGTGTCCTTTAAGTACTCGGTGTGAAGCACCGAAATAACCTTCCAAGAAGAGTCTAGACAGTCTGTAGCCCACTGATTTTGTTCAGTGGAGGCCAGCTTGGATGTGAATCCATTCCAACAGTCTTTCCCTTGCTGCTGCTGCTAGTTCTGTGAATTTTAAGTCAGCCCTTTTTTTCGTTGCCTGAGGCTGAATCATTATGGGACCCATACTTGTATGGCCTTAAACCTCTTTCTTTCCATTCCCCCAGCTTGCGAGTACTAGAATAACTAAATTAAGTTTTTTTGTTAATGTTAGATACTATCAGTCTCGCAACTCAGAACAGTACAAGATAGTTATTAACAAATATGGACACAAATTTTAAAGAAAAAAGAACACTTTTGTCGCAGAAGGAAACGTTGGTATTTACTGACAGCAATGTGTGAACTAATTCAAAGGATGTCTCGCTGGACCCTAATAAATAAGGAGTTGGTGATCACGAGTTCGTTTCCAAGCGTTCCAATTTCAAAACAAATGGCAACTCACTCGAAACGAACTCTTAAATTTGGAATTATTGAAACGCTGCAAACGCTCCTTTTCTCCAAACGTTGACAAAGAAGCAGCATTACAAATACCATTTAACTTGTGAATGGAATTTTTCATGGTGAAGCTACCATAGAAGCTAATTTTGAGAATTTTTTGGTTGCTTTTTGGTGTCAGAGGAGTTGCTGGTGCGAAACACCAGCATAAAAGCCCAACTGGGATCGATCGCAGTGCCGACTACTGCCTCTTAACTTGTCCAAACATTTCAATTACTTTGAGTTTGCAGGACGTCTGGATAGTCGAAAATAGGCATTGAGATTCGGCGATGAAATCCACAATTGACTTGGCAAGGAATTGCCCATTTTTGCATGAAGGGATTAAATCAATATTAAAAAAAAAATATTGGTCATGCCTTGAAGAAGCTGTAGCAAGACATCTTCGAATGACTCTGAACTAAAGCCCGCAAATGAAGATGTTTTCTGATTCCACCATAAATGTCCTTGAACACGCGAAAAATTCAGAAGAAAATTCATGGGCAGAACGTCTAGCTGTAGAAAAAGCCAAATACAAAGGATTGCATCTCGCGAATTTTGACACACTAAATTTTGAGTGTTTCAACAAAAAAGGAGCAGAATTAAGGCTTCGTATGTTTAACGGCTCCAAAAATATTGCACACATTTGCAATACTGATTATTGGAGGATGCAATCTTAATACAAATTGACTCAGTTACTGTTCAACATTTCAAGAGTGACTACGCTTTAACAGTTTTTGTTGTGTGACAGATAGAATTGGCGTCAGCACATGTCTCGGGTACTGTGACAGTTAATGACCAAAAATTAAAATTGTAACTTAACGTGGCGAAAATCCTACAGAAATTCATCGGGCTTTAAGTGAGGTGTTTGGTGAGCAGACAATATACCGTCGTTCAGTGTCCCGTTGGGGTAGCCGCTTCCGTGAAGGCCATGAAAGGACATGGGATAACTCACGCCCAGGAAGACCGAAAACATGAAGTAATGAGGGAAGTGTGAAGCTTGTGACGGATTTTCTTGATGAAGAACGTCGAGCAAAGTGTGAAGAAATATCCTGTGCCACTGCAGTTGTAGAAATTCAACAGGACAATGCACAAAAAACGTCCTGTTTTGATCACTCGTAAGCAACTGATTTTGCATGACAATATAAGCCCTCAACAACGTCAAGAAAATCTTAGGAATAGCTTGTCCTAAGAACCTTAAAGTGTATACATAAGAAGTAGTAAATAGGGGAAGGTGAAAAACTGGTGATTTTCCTTAAAAATCTCAGGATTCAGCTTACTCTGGAAATTTAAAACTCGACCAAGATTGTTAGCCTGGAACAGCATATTCCCAGTGTATATATACAACCATCCGGGAGCAAGAAATAAATTTCAGGAGAGGTGGTTTGTCGAAAAATCTTCAGTACTACACTGACTTTAATTCGCACCTGAACCCTAAGCCCTATAAAATAATTATATCCTGCTATTTTGCCAATAGTCAGTTTAGGGATCAGATTTTTATATAATAAATATTTTGAAATTTGCTCTGGATTTGAAACAGTTCATGAGGTCTTCTTAAACCCTTAATCCAGGTTTAAGACCTTTGATAAGGATATCGAAAAACGTAGGCAAGAGAATATACTCTTGCGGGAAATTGGAATCAGCTTGAGATTTGACTTTTGTTGAAGTATAGTTTCAATATATTACAGAATATAAAAACCATCATACAAGAGCAACCGCTTCGCCATTAGTAGACTGGCACAGTGTCTAACGATGATTCTAGAGCAAAAAGACAAAATGACTCCGATGAGGACAAAAGGCACCAAACCAGATGTTGTTTGTATTTAGTATAGAACAGGTACGTATACACACGTAGTGTAGGAAGCAGAGCATGCTTGCGAGTTGAAGACAGCGATTTGAGCATTGTGTTTTGTTTTGTTTCTCACTTCTAGATGGCGTTGAGCTGATCATTTTCAAAAATCCCATTCCTAATTTTCATTTCATACGACAACTTCCCAAGTGGATAGGTTAACAACCTAGCTTCGAGAGAAGACTCAGATGAACTCAAAATTCAAATACTTAAGTGCCAAGGTACGCCATATTAGAAGAAGAAACAAGTTTCGAAGACAAGAAAGAGAGTTTGAGTGAAATAATTCAAAAGATCAATATTTTTCACACACAGGTGGCGATAAGCATTTTTTTTTATTTTTCTGAAGTGAATAAGTGACCAGTTCGATATTTGAATTTGATAGTATTTGTAACAATTTCAAAAGTTATGAATATTATAGATAAGATTATATTGGAAACAGTTGCAATGTCTTCCCACAGAGGGTCACAAATAGGAACTGAAAAATACCTGAAGAATTTGAAATATATAGTAAAAGGTTACCCTCGGTGCTTCGATCAATGTGCGATGGTAGAGTGATTCCAAAACTTGACAGTAAGTACGGCATAAATGGTTATATCGAACTACAAAAACAGTGATTCCCAAACTGGAGAGCAATAGCAGTTGCAACGGCTCTTATAAGATTATTTGTTGAAATTCTCCTGGATCCTTTTGAACACACTTTGTATTTATTTGAAACATAAACGGTTTTTTTTTATTTTGAAAATTCGAACAAACCCATCAATTGATTCGAATTTCATTCAGCTTTAATGCTGCTATATCTACGCGGCGCGTTTGAATACAATTTGATTTATTTATGCTCGTGATTAATATTTAGTTTTCAATAATAATAATTTTTAAGTAGGTACAGTTTTACACTGGTACAATGCTATCCGTATAATAGAATAATTTATTTAATTATTATTTATTTCTTTTTTTTTTGTATTTATAAAATTATTATAGTCGCGAACAAATGTTTGTGTTGTGTCTTAAGCTCGTCGTCATTGGCTGGGCTCCAATAAAATATTTCTCATAAATTTCCCGTACCCTGTAAATTTTTATTACACAACTTGCAAGAACGAAACACAATAGATTTTTGGTGTTTCCAAACATAAAGTTTACATAAGAATATATCGGCAAAGAATCAAGTAAATTAGCTCGAAGTTTCTTTACTAAAACAAATTTTCCTTTCTTTAAACATTTTCTTCCTTATTACCGCCCCAGAAACGATCGAATCGGTCACGAGCCTTCTCAAGGACTTCGGATGCTGTATTCCGCGATGTAATCGGATCGTTTTCAAATGTTGGATCGTCTAAACAACGTAATGTTGAACCAGGCACAGGTTTATCGTATCGGACATCAGGAACGATAATCGTTTTCGTCGAACCAGTCGGACTGGCTCCTCGAGATTCGTTTTGTTCGCTTACATCAGTGTTCTTCCAAGCTAGGAGTAAGTTAAGTAGAAATCAGTGTTTGTCAACAAGTTGTGCAATTTGAAATCGATTTAAGTCTAAGCAATAGCTTTAGGTTTTTTTTATTTAAAAAAATCAATTTGCAAAAATAAAGTTTTCACGCAAAGCGTTTTTATCGCACTAGAAAGCTTTAAAGCAAGATTATTATATTTACATTAAAATATATTTTTGCTGCGATTCATATTTTTTGTTTTTTTTAAGGTTTAAGTGACGGTGTATGAATTTAGGCAATTTAGGTGCTGCATCAAAACGCATAAATGCTTCAAGCTAAATTAAATTTTTAATAAATTCATTCAGCTTTTATTTAAAATAGTACACTACACAATTTCGTTTAAGCACGAAATTGATTTTGTGCCTAAATCTCCCACTAACATATTTGGATATGCCATTTAACTGTTGATTGAATTTTTTTTTTCAAAAATGGTACTATTTTTACCCCAATTTATTTCACTTAGTTACCAAATTTTATACCCTAAATCAGTAATTCTCAAACTGTTCTAGTAAACAGTGCTTGTGCGATCCAAGAATTGCATTACAACTTTCGTTCTGATTGCCATCCTTTTACTTGTGATAAAATTTTAAAACGTGTAATTTTCATCAATTGTATTTTTATTTCCCTACAGAGATTGAGATTAATAGACTGCTAGATTAATTCACTATAGAGTATTCCTCAGAACCCGGTGCTTGTAACTCGCCAATGACAAGGAAAACTTTGAAGGAGCTTGATGTTTTTTTAATATCAAACGGGTAAATGGATGGCATTAAAGGTATACGAGATATGAATCCTTCCCAGCCTACAAGGAAGATTTGGTTCAGAATCCAGTTCCAGAGCTTCCGTAGATTGAGGTTCCGTAACAACGTAACTAGAGTGTAACGGCAAACGGCGCCCAATTTTACCAAGTGTATGGTGGACGACCCCACCACATAAACCATTTGAAGAATATGTTCGTACCCAGGGAGACGAGAAGGATTTATTTGGTGTTTCATGGAGTAGTAAAGCGGTTAATCACATTAAACCACTGAGTCTACAGACCTATAATCCATTTTGGGCGGTTATTCTTTGTTCTAAAACCGCTACTCTCATACGGCCCTTTCATAGATTTTGCTTTTATATTCTTTACAGTAGGGTGAACTTTGTATGCGATTTTAACTAGGACAGTCACGACGTAATGAAGATAACGTTATAACCAAAAACGGGATACCCCAATCCTACCGAGGAAATACACAACATCTCTATGATATTTTTTGGAAGAATTTTGGCAATGATTGGCCACCAACGAAATTTGGCCCAAGTCCAAAAGCCATTAATTCGAGTTCATCTGGGCAAAGCCAGTGCCCATGCCATACAACAGAAATATATACTGAAGTGCAATACTGCAAACCGAAACTAAGCCAAACTGAGGTTCCTAGCCGAATCCTCGGCTTCCACTTAAAAAGTACATGCCGCACCTTTCCATCAGAAAGTCACGGTACTGGGACTGGATTCGATTTAATGATGAAGCTAATACCCTGTAGCGAGTACTGGACGCCACTATACAAATCCTTTTGATTGTGTCGATTCCTTCCAGGGTCATTCGATTCCCACTCACGACTTTATCTTCTACTTTTCCCTATTCCCAACTTTTAAACAATATCCATTCCTAATAGTTATCTTTTCATATCACCCCCTCCTCTCCGTAGTGGGTTGGATATAGACTAACAACCTATCCCCGAAATAAAGAACTATGTTAAGGATCTTCGAGAGAAAGCTGTTATTGGACAAATGTCGCAAATTCGATCGGAGAAATATCATCGAGGAGACCAGGGCCAGTTTGGACTACTAGTAATGATTACAGAATTAATGATGTAAGCATTACTGGTCTTATAAAAGAGCTTGATGGAGCAAACTAACTTATAATTTGTGTCATGAATTTCTTAATATCGGATTAATATGGTGAATGACGGTTCACCAAATTCTTTCCCTAAATAATTTTGATTTAATTCTTATGGCTTTAATTCCTGTAATCAATTTTATTCACTAACTTAGTTAATCTAGCTTTCTCAAATTTATACTCTTTTAAGTTTTTCTTTGTCCTCCAGCTCTGGTAAAGTAAAGTGTACTAAAATTAGTGTAATTTTACGATACAATACGAATAGCATTGCTTTATATTGAACTCGATAATAATAAATTGGAACCGGCCAGTCAGTATCTCCTCATCTATAAAACCATTAAATTGAATCGAATTTTTTAATTTGAAAATATAAAACCAAAAAAAAAAGGTCAACTGAATTTCAAACATCCAAAGTTTTGTTATTAAGCGAATTTATGAAATAAATCGGACAACTTTCTTGTAAGCGAATACAAAAACGAAACAATAATAAAAACAAGTTAATTACATCAGCATTAAACGATTTTGTTTTGCATTGTATAACAGTTACTAAATGGTTAATATCATAATTTAATATAAAGCTTAGTCTTATTGTTATAAAAATATATACGATTAAGATAAACTGTTATCGATAATAACAGTACCTTCCATTTTTGCTTGCTCAGCCAATTCTGGTGGCGCGGACTGTGGAGCTGGAGGAGGCCGTTCGATTGGCGTAGAAGCCTTCACTTCACTTTGCGGACGACTGAAATTCTCGCCTGAAATAAATCAAATAATTGATTAAATTTTTTTTTTTTTAGATTTCAATCAAAATAAAGTGTTATTTAATGTTCTTATATATTCGGTCAAGATTCTGGACGAGTATAACATTTACAGTCAATCACGAACTGGAGGAGTCCTGGGAATTAATTATTGCCGTGCACCAGCTTTAAAACTTTTTCTGCAGAAACCATTTATGGAGTTCGAGGAATATTTATGTTTTTTTATATATAAGATCTCTGGAATACTTGATATTGATACATATGGAGCTGTACCACTAGATTACTAAAGAAAAAGGTTCTACGGTCTGAAAGCAAGCGGATTTGGGGTGTTTAGCATGTCGACCTACTAATGATCAAGAAGAGATAATATCTTCCTCTGCATCTGGATATGCATATTGTGCCATCTGACAGTTTCGAAATGAAAAATTTATGAAATGTTTTCTTGCCATATTTCCAGCAGAAGAAGTTCATCGTTTGCCATCTAATAGATTCATTTTCTTATGCTCACATCGGTTTGACATCATAATTTAAAACAATTGACATTTAAATTATTTCTTTGATATATCTTCTTCTTGACAGTACGTGTTAAAACTTTCCGTGAAATTTAGTTCTTAATGCCCAATGCAAATTGAACGTTTGGACTTTAGATGAGACCATTATGATCGATGTTTGGGCATTTAATAGCCATTGCTATAAATGTTAATATGATACACAGTATCTAAACGGGAAATTATGAGAAATGGGCAATGAAAGTGCCTAGTGTCCTGAGTATAACCGATCGGTTGCAAGCCATTCGTATGATACTCTAGATGAAATACAGAACTCCGATTTATATTGTAGGTGGGCATAAAGCAGAAGATGGAGCGCGAATGTTGCTATTTTTTAAAGACTCCAGTTTTGGTTGCTACTTGAAACTGAAAGACCATATCTTCCGTTTTCAATTTCATATCTAGAACTTTAGGTAAACCACCAGAAGTAAAATTTTCTTTTTTCAAGAATTTTAACATGGGGGCTGCAGGAAGGACTTTTACATGGGAGCTACCCAAAAAAGTGAGTGGATTTCACTTAATAGCAAACGCGATCCTACTACTCTTACTCAAAACTAATTCTTATAAAATATGTACTACCCAGCTCAATTATTTCTCGACTTATAGTAGTTTCCGAAAGATGAGCGCACATGTTTTCCAAGGACCTTTCTATGGAAGGACTGACTTAATTTTGTTCATACTAATTCTTGTGCAATAAAATTGGGCAAAATTTCAAATTTCTAGCTTCAGAACGGTTCAAAGTCAACGGCGAATATTCTTGAACACGTGCCTTAAGGACTTTTTGTATGGAAGCTTCCGGAAGGAGTTTAGGGATTTCGTTGTCCAATAAACTCGGCATTTGTTTTCATTCAAAATTAATTTCTACAAAAGGAGGATTTTTGTATGGCAGCTACTAGAAGAACCCATAGGATTTTTTTCATATTCATACCTTTAACTGGAACTATGGAAGTCGTAGCTTAAATAGTTCTGAAGTAATCGGCCAAAATTCTTGAATACTTGTTTTGAGAACTTTTTTGTGACTGTAACTCGAAGGAGAGGAACAACTATGCAAATTATTATGCGTACGGACAGACGAATGGTCGGACGGTCTGAAAGCAAGTGGATTTAGGGTGTTTAGCTACAGCTGAACAAAAAATAATATATCATTTTTTTTGTCCGAGTCTCGGTTCTCTGCATTACAAACTTTCGAACTGGATTAATCTTATAATAATCTTAGACTTCATCTAGAGTATGTAAACATACACAGGCTGGGTGCACCTTTCTTATTTTTTGGATAGAAGTATGGAATGCATATTATGCGCCCAGACTTATGGCATTTTTTTTTATTTATTTGTCTTTATAATTTTTTAAATTTCAATAAAAACAGAGAGAATAAAATATCGACATAAAACGTTAGAAGTTGAATATGAAATTATTCTTGAACAGATTTTTAGGTGATTGTTTAGAAAGCTCGTTAATGTAAAAACTATTTTGATACCTTATTAGACCCAGGAGATATGTCAGAATAGGTAAAATTGAGCACAATTATTTTGCATACCCTTAGAGCTTGGATTTCGCAAAATCCTGAAATTGTTGTTTAAGCGATTACCACCCCCACTTTTTAAGTAACTATATTCAATGGCTCATTAATCATTACACATAAAAAATATATCGGAATTCGTGAAAACTTATACAACTACCTCACATCCCCTTAGATGTGAACCATTAAAAAGTTTCTAGGCGCTTATATAAAGAGCCGGTAGAAGTGAAATTAATTCGATACCTCGACATACCCAAAGCCCTTTTATCGGACAATTTTGTTGCTCCACCTTCGTACGCCAATGCAAATCTTATTTTATTTTGAGTACATTACTTCTGTAGTAGGTACATTTATACCAAGTTTCAATTTTTGCTGAGATTGAAAAAACCAGCAAAAATTTTACATTTAGCGTATTCTACTTGTACACTTATACATGTACACTAACCAAACTTTCTAGAATATAATTGGTTCAAAAGATATTGTAATCCAAAGTTTTTCAACGTTCACTTCCACACCCCACCTTTTTAAAAAATGTTAGTCCTTATCGGTGCTTCTATCTATACCTATACCTATACCTAGAAACAATAACAAAGATTCAACCTTCTGATATCAAACGTTCAGAGATGTGGATCTTAGAATTTCTCGATCACAGCTCTTAAGCGTTTCGGAAGCATTGTTTTTTGCCCATCACCGCTCCTCCACCCATATCGATATTTTTTTTCCAGTAGTTCCACTATAATAGCTCTTCAAATTCAAAGTTTCAGCCTTCTAGTATAAGCGGTTATTCAGATCTAGAAACCAAAATTTTTCGTTTAAACGCTCCCCGACCTTCATTCTCACACCACCATTCCTCCAAAAGTCCACACTAACGGCTGTTCACCCATCTATCCACCAAAAAACCGCAACAGCTAGTCATTCAGTTTAAAGAGTTAGTCCAGTGAAGTACTTCAATTGAACTGTTCATTTCATGTTCTCTCTTCTCTAACCAGCCGTTCAGTAGTCACTAGTCATTCACTAGTCGCTAGTCAAAACTTCTTCAATTGAACTGCTGCTTCACTTACTCACTTCAATGAAATGTTCTTTTAGAGTAGTTCACTCGTAAACGGTCCATCTCTAATAGATTCAGTAAACTCAAAACCAACGTAATGAAAAATTCTGAAAATCTGAACTCAATTAAAGTAAAGAATTAAAAATTAAGAATTCAAAATGTCATTTGAGTTTGTACTGTATAGTGTAGTATAGTCTAGGAAATATATCTGATAGCAATTGAAGCTACAAAATCTAGATAAGTTCTGGTTTTCAGTACTGCATTTCAGCAGTTGTTAACGTTATGCGAGATACTGGCAGAAAATTTTTTGCAAATTATGATGGGAAGCAAAACATTCCGCCTTTTATAGCCGAAGCAGTTGGTAATTATTCGGTAATTATATTTTATAAAAAAAAATATTTTTTTCTATATTAAGAACGGTTTATGCTAGAAAGTTGAGAAAAAAGAGTAATGAAAAGGAGTTGATTACACAGTTTCACGAACAACATCTCAAAGCCGAGGAGTTTCATTTTGAAAAATGTTAACATGTACTTACCGTCTTTAACATTTTGAGTCACCGTAAACGTTTTACCAGTGTCTAGTGGCACGGTCCAATTGACCGGATCCGGTGATCTCATAATTATTTGTTCCGGCGATTTAACCCGGGTCGGTTCTGGCGGCGATTTAACAATGTGCTCAGGTATTTCGGGTGGTGGCTGTGGACTATAGCTCGTAATCGAAACACCGCCATCTTTTTCGTGATGTTCCTCATCATCTGGTCAAAGACAATGAAAAAAAATTATATTTTTTTATAAAATTGAATAGACTTTTTCCATATTTATTTATTTATATTGTTTATAAGTTCCATTCAGGATTTGTACAGAAATATTATTGTTA
This sequence comes from Beris morrisii, assembly GCA_951812415.1. Taxonomy (NCBI): domain Eukaryota; kingdom Metazoa; phylum Arthropoda; class Insecta; order Diptera; family Stratiomyidae; genus Beris; species Beris morrisii. The sequence goes on along the minus strand of OX638312.1, from coordinate 110,748,936 downwards.
TTTTTATCTTGAAGATTTTAATTGAACACTAAAACCTTCGTTCATGCTACACTACTTGAACGAAAAATTTTTAATTCTGTAGTATGTTGAGTTTGTACTTTGTAGGAATATTTTTAATGTTATTGTATTATTGTTAAAAACGAAAAGCGTTTAAGTTAGTATTTTCGGGTTAGAGTTGTTCTCTGTTTGAATGCATTGAAAGTAACTTAGATATACATACACAATAGATAAAAAAAAATTACAAGTGCCACACTATATATAAATATTACAAAAATAACTGGTTAGATAAAACACATATATTACAAAAACAACACCAAAACATCGTTTGTTAATTTTTATATGAATTGTTTTTTTTTGCTTGTTATATCATAAAGTTTGGTCAAAAAATACATTTAGTAATTTTTACATTTTAACTACTCACTTTCTGCCAATATTTTATCATTCCGACCTTTAGGCACAGTTTGAACATCGTTTAATATTGTCGAATCGGCCATTGTATTGTGCGCGGGGCCATTTAGCACTGCAGATTTGGGCCTCAGTTGTTTAGAGGATTTATTAGTCTTACGCAAGATCGGATGGGATTGATTTGAGGCTGTAGTTGTTGTCTTATTTGTATCATTTTGTGATAATTGTATGTGATGATTACCAGGAGCTGAATGAGCTCTACCACTAGGAGGTAAGGAACTACTTTTCGAACGGGAATGGATTGAGGTGGATAGGGTAGCTAAAAATAGTACATCGAATTAATGAATTTAATTACTACCTAATTATATGAATTAATGAGATAGACAGATAAAGTACAGGATTTTGTTTATACAGAATTCGCTACGCGTTTTTAATGTTCATTGTAGTTGTTGTTTTTAGTATGTCTCGGCAAGGATGTCTCGTTTCTTAATGCGTTTTTTTTTTAAGATGTAATGAAGTATAACATTTTAATTGGCAACAAGTTAACGGAAATTAAATTAATAGAAACTAATAAAAAAATTAACACTGTAACGTAATGTTATTCGGCTTTCTAACTAAAACACCAAATTGAAAGAAAAATGAACAGATGAAGTAAAATAAAATCATGTAACTCGATTCTATGTAAGTTTAAACATTAATATTAAAGACAGGTTTACGTAATTTAATTAGCATAGCTTCATGCTATCAAGTCATCATTTCAGCATACTCATTACAAAGAACTGGTAGAACAAAATTCTCAAACGTGAAACAAATTTATGTTCTAGTTTATTTTCTCTAACTTTGGGGTTGGGGGTTTTTTTTTATTAACTGAGGGATTTGTTTTAATCCTTTGATTGATTAATTTTTTTATTTTCATTTTTTTTTGGCTTTCTTTCTTAGAATTCACTTACATGGTCTTGGTCTTCGCTCTCCAGTGGTCGGTGTCGATACTGGCGTCTTCTTAATAGTTTTTGCTGCCGTTGGAGTTGTGTTTACAGTACGGATTTGGCGTTTTGGCGATTCATTCGTATCAATGACGCTCGGTCCAACAGACTGCGAGCGACCTAAAACATGAAATACAATTCGTAGCTATTTTCAAATCGTCAAAATTTTTTTGACACTATTCACTACTATTTTTTTTCGGCTAACTTTGAACACACAAATAATTGCATTTTAGTTTAACTATACTGTACAATATATTTTAAGAAAGAAAAAAGACAACGATTAAAACATTTATGGCCTAAAACTGATATGATTTGGGAGTATTTATATATATACATCAAAAATGTGGAGTGCAAAACCTTAAGTGGTTGCTTCAATCATTGTGATATTGTCTACTACCTACTAATAGGTGCGGGTATAACACAAAAACAGGCAAACCTCTATAACTCGAATTGCCGTGATTCCCTACAGAGAGTTTGACTTGGAGAATAATTATCCTTCAAGATCCCATTTGGACTAAATCAAAATGTCAAAAGGTTCAACTGTACCACTCATTAACGAACTGCACTAAAGGTTGAATTATAGTAAACGTAACGCTCGCATGTTAAGCGATCCGACGCGTTACACAACTGATTAAAATGCAAGTTGTGAGTGCAGTTACAGCGTGATATCACATCGCTCTAATCGCGCCTATTTTCTAAACAATTGACGGTAAACGGCTAATAAATATCGGAAAATGAATGCCTTTACAGTCAGCAGCAGCTAACGCTACGGACAAAATATTTTAGTATTTAATAATATTATTTGGTAGATGTGGGAAGCAATTCAGCGCGCTCACTATAACTGTGCGATGCGATTGGGTTATCACTTGCGTCGCGCGCATCGCTTTCACTGTAATTCCATGTTATCTTTAAAACTTTGAGAAAGAATATAACTCCGTAAGTTCAATGATTGGGACCCATGTTGAATGATTTTTGATTTCGTTAATGCTAGCGCAGTTCATACTACCTATATAGTCGATAGAGCTACAGTTTGACAAACACTGACTATATGTTAATAAGGGTACCCATAGAGGGTGGCAGTAGGGAGCATTTGTCCCACCTATATTTCACTAATCTGACAATATTTATTATACAGATAATGAGAAAAGTAGTCTTTGAAGCTTGATGGAAAAGTTTGGAAGCTACTCGAAGGAGTACTTTGATTTTACTTATTTTTATTCATATTTTTAAATGGTGGAAAATTATAGTGAACACAATTTTAAATGAAATGTGCCTTACAACTTTGAACAAAAATCCATATTTTAAAGTGGATCTTTCTAGCTAACGGTGTGCTTGAGCAATCGTTTTTGCGACAGGTGAATGCATAAATGTTTTTTTATAGAGGCTACACGAAGGACAAGCTTCATTTTCTTCATACTCATACTTTATCTGCAATTTTTGAAGATAAAAAAATCCGAAATTTTAAATTCCTGGCTTGAAACGTTGGATTCGAACAATATCTTCAGCTTGTTTACTTTTGTTTACACGGCGAAATGCCTTGAAGTATTTTTGTGATATAGAAGAAAGGGTGAAACAATGAACAAGAATTTATATGAGCTTAACCCCCAAACCATCAGGCAGCGCCACTGGTTAAGATAAGTTTTGCAATTTGAAAATTTATGACGAAATTACGAAGGTTTCTAAATGAACAAAATCTATAATTTGTAATATGTCATTTTCTAAAACCACAACTTGTCGCTTGCAAGGCATTACTGTGCCCCTCTCTATAAATTATTGTTGTGCGCTCATATATGTATCATATATCAGTCGCTTAATTCTGAAAAGGTTGGCTGACAACCAGGTTCAGTGTCGACAGCAACAGCAGTCAAGATGCAGTGTAAAATATTCTAGTTTTGGTTGGATTCGGTCGATGTTACACGTAGGTTTTCCATACTATTGACGGAGCCTATTTGAAAAAGTTTATAAGTTTAATGTTTGTCCTTTCTGACTCCACTGAAGACAGAGCTAGAACTCTGCTCGCTCTCACGTATGCTGCGCAGGCTCCCTTTATCGCCCCGCCTCATTAAACAAGCATGGCGATAATTACGCCACTGCAGCTCTATATCTCAGAAAGCGTTAAATAGCAGAACTAAGTCAACGAAAACTTTAATGTGGACCCACAGATAGATTGCAAAAAAAAAGTTAATCTTAAGACTTCTGCTGCTTCTTTACACAGTCACTAATTAAGGGCAAAAAGGAGAGCAAGACGACGACCACATTGATCAATACGCAACAATCGCAGAGCAAGCTCAAAATGTAACCGCAGATTTTGAAGTAAGTGCATCGCAGTGAACAATAACGGAACACAAAATACCTCACTCGAGTGAAAACGAAAAGTTTCTCTGGATTTTTTTCAACTCGCAACGGAAGAGATTCTAACGATTATGGTATGAAAGCGAACTGTTACTCTGCCCAGACAGACAGAAACTTTAGGGGATGAATTTTGAAAAGCCTTTTTATTGTCTAAAGAAGAGGAACGATATCCGTCTCTTTTAATCTCTGCTCGTTTACGAGCATATCAAAATTTGCTGAGAAGCTTAAAGCGCCCTACAATCCGTTCAACTTAACGTGCAGTTTTCTGGTTAAAAGTTTGAAAGACATTTGTATGGCAGCTACTTGAAAACAAGTTTTTGGCTCGTATCAAAACTGTACTAAATTAGAAAAGGTGCTCAATTTATAAATTTTCATCGTTTGAACCCTCAACCTGACAACCAATCCCAAAAAAAAACTATGTTGAGAAACTTCAAAGAAAAATCCTGGATCGGACGAAGGATGACTGTAATGTCCCGAATTCCATCAAAGAAATATTATCGAAGAGATCAAGGCCAGATTTCCGCGAATGCACCATAGGAAAATAAGAACTAATACTGCAATTTTATAAAAATAAAAAATTAAAATCAAAATATTATCAGACTGACTGATATCCGTTCAAAAACCTGACACAGTAAAGCTTTAATTATAAAATCTTTGCTAAAAGAGAAAAAAGGGCATATGTTTCAAGGAATGGATTTTTATGTTTAACAACCACTGATACTGTGCTTTTCGCAGAAAAATTTACACATATAGAAGCGCAGCATTTACAACAGAAAATAAAATGGTATTTACAAAAGATTGACTAGGTTAACAGCGTTGAATGAAAACCTTGCGAACTATTAGAATTACATAGCGATTCTCAAAGTTTTCAGTGCATCTAAACTGTTTTTCTCTATATTTTTTATTCGAGATGTTCAAACTGTCCTTAGATAGATATTTTTACGTTAATCAAAAACGGTTCTTATCGTTGTAGGTAATATGAGCCAATTTGGAAATGTTAAATTTGCTTAAAGATTATTTCGATCTAATTCTTACATAGTTAGATACATGCAAAATATAATGTATGTAAATTGTGTAGAAGAAACGTGTGTAAAATTTATTATATTAATAATATAATTCAGCAGTTCGTGTATAACCCCTTGGGATATTTTATGAGTGATGGATTTTTTGTACGAATTCTTCTTAGACCCAGTGAGAATTCAACTACATTCAACGAGACCAAATATTAACATCGCAGCTCATATTCAAATTAAATTAAGTTTTCCGCTATTGTTTTAGGTAAATCAAATGTTGATTATTAATGATAAAACATTAATGGTACAGGGACGTGCGCTCCAGGATTGGGGAGTGGCATGCAAATATAGTGCTGATTTTTTCTGTACAACAAAATAGGTCAATTATTTCAGACAAAATAGGTATTGCGTAGGGCAGATAAATCAATTTGTAAAATAAAAATTTGACGATTAAACTATTTGACTGGCAGCAAAAATAGTCAAATATTTGACAAAGTGGCATACAGTAGTCATATCGGATCTATTGGCTATTGCTTCTACAAACAGATTGCATAAACGCCTAAAAAATTATTTCGATGATGTTTTGATATTTAGCTTACATGGTGAGGAAATGGGTTCATTATTAACGAATTTGCTCAATATCTGTCAAGACCGAAGAGATATCGAATAGGGGTTTTTATTATTTCTGAACTCAAGTTATACAAACGCCTAAGAATAAATTTCGAAATTTTTCCATAGTTTGAAAGTGACAAGGGTTTAAAAATTTCACCACAAATTCTTTAATATCTCTTCGACCCTATGAGATATCAAATTTGTTTTCACATCTGAAGGAAGGCGTTTTATATAAACGCCTAAAAAATTTCTGAATTTTTCGATATTTAAGCTTCAAGAGTGGTGAAAATGGACTGCAATATATTTTCACGAATTCTTCAAAATATCGTAGACCCGGTAAGATTTGATACAAACGCCTAAAAACTAACTTCGACATTTTTCAATATATAACCCCTAACTCACCACCAATGGGTTGGATATGTTTTCACTAATTCTTGAATATCTCCTTGGTCAAATTCGTTTTTGCCTACAATTTCAATATTTTACGAAATTTAACACTCAAGTGGTGATCAGCAAGGAGTTTTATATGTGGCCTACGATTTTAATATGTGAACAATTCCTCGGTAGAATATTAGAGTTCAGCAGAGTGATGATAGGGTTACAGTCAAGTGCCCCAACGAGAGTATTTGTCCATTTTTCATATTTACAGGGGAAAACAATTTAAAATAAAAATTCAGGGGTTAAATATCGAAGGGTTCGTGTTCATAAGCTAGTCGTTAGAGGATGAAAATTTCAGTCCCTAACTAAGCACATCTTCATTTTTCTCCCCATCTACACATACGATCTATTGTCAGCAATTCTGAAAATTTAATTTTCAGAATATTAAGCTCTCGATTAAATGTAAACAAAATATGGGGTGCAAAAAAATTTGATCAAAACCCTCCAACATCCTGTAGAACCTTCCCCAAAAAGATCACTCTTAATAATAGATCGATCAGAAATAAAAAATAATGTTTGCTGTATATTTATGTACAAGGAAATAAGGTAAGTATAAGTGTTTCTAAGAAGAAATTAAAACTTAAGAAAAAAATGTTTTGTACGTTTTTTTGATGTAGTGCGCAACAATTAAAAGCTCTTATATTAAAACAAAATTTGCATTCAAATTTGTTTGCAACTGGATCAACTGAACAAATTTCACAAACTCTTTTAGCAAACATTTGAGACGCAGAAGTTGGTGTTCCTACTGCAACTATAAACTCTTTCAAATTATTTCAATTTCAAATTTCTCCTCAACCTATCATCAAGATCACCAACTTCATTCCTCACACTAAATATTTCGAAAGAAGCAACGCGAATGCAATACTTCACTATTAAATGAAGATTATTTCAAGGAAATAACCATAAAGAGGAACAAACCAAAAAAAAATGAATTTTTAAAAAATATTACACCAACCTTTTAGGGTCTTCTTGGGACTACCCTTTTGTGGACTACCTTTTTGAGGGCTTCCGTGACGCGATGTAGCACTCTTCTTAGGACTACCTCGTTGAGAACTATAAGGATCCGATTCCTTCGATTTTGGAATAGTCGGCATAAGTTTTTCACGTGTTGGTGAAGGAAGCAAGGCACCCTCTTCAACATCTAAAATTCGAAGAAAATATTAAATATAAAATTTAAATTATAAGAAGAAATTTGTTTTTGTTTTTTTACCTGGTCCGGTAGTCCTTTCTAAATGATGGCGAATAGTTTGAACTCGAGCTGGCAGTATAGGTCCATCCGGAATTGTTTTATTATCAACAAAATGTGCATGTCTAGTCGATTTAGTAGGAGACGATTTTTTATTATTTTCCTGCTCCTTTTCTTCTTTTGTAATTGGTCTGTGGAAGAAGATTTCTTACAGTTTTTTTGAAAAAATAAAACTTTTTTGGAAATGTTTTTACCTATGAACAGAAGATGCTAGTGATAAGGCAGACAAGGAGCTTCGTCTAGATACTTGATCCCAGAGATCTTTTTGTTTTTTATAAAGGTCAGGATCGATTTCTATTCCCCAGCCTCGGCACTGCAAATATTTTACAATTAATAATAATTTTGCGAAAATAGTGGATATGAATAATAATCAAATCGTGATTTTACACAATAAGCTGTAAATATTTTTCAGTTTAAAAATTACAAACTTATACGAAATTTATTAATTTATTTATTGCACCTTCTTAGTTTGTTTAACATCAAAAATTTAATTTTTTCACCCGTTTTCAATTGATTTTTAGGCGCGTTTGTGCAAAAAGCCAGTAGACGTGAATTCCGCAAAAAGGCTGTGGACTTCTTGCAATTAAATTAACGCCCTCTTCACCACATTGGGGATTGTTTATCGAGATATCGCGAAACGAACCTGTAGAAGTAAAAACCAATGTAACTCTGTAAAATACATGACGGAATTCGTGAAAGTATTTTCAACCCCTTTTTTCCTTTCCTGGGTGAGGGGGGGGGCAGTTAATTAACGAAAAATTTCAAAATTCACCAGCCTGAGATTTTAAAATCTAATTAGATATTATCCTTTCCCCTTAGTTCAGATGAACTAAGAGAAATGGCGGAATTCGTGAAAATGTATGCATCTACTCTTCCCTACCCCGTATTTTACTTTATTAGTTTTTAATAATAAAGAATTTTTACTGTTGTAAGCTACACAATAGTAAAGTATACGTATAATACTTACTACGTTGGCAATATGTTTGTTTTGAAAGGACAGGAGATATTTAGGGGTAACTCTGAATAGAATAATCTAAGCCTTCTAGTACATGGAAAAAAGATCATTGGTTAGATTAACTATTTCTATTCCTTCAATTTCAATTAAAAGAGTATGTTCAAATAGTTTAATATTTGCAATAAACAACTGAGAAATAATTAAATTAAATAATTAAAAATAATGCCACAATAAAACAGAAGAATAGTTGACGATATTGTTTGATTTAATAAATTGTGTTTTTCTGTAACTACGAAATTGTTATCTGACATTGTAAATAGTAAAAACTACGAATAAAATTGTCAAATTGAACAATGATTAGTAGTGATTCAAATACTAATACTGTTTTCTAGTATTCAATTCGAATAAGGATGGTAGTCAAAGAATCAGTAAGTACGAGAGTGATTGTTAAACCGTTGTCATTTTGCAGTGAAATACCACGTGCAGTAAAGTCTAAAGTCATATGTGCGCGTAGTGTTACAAGTAAATTGGAGTCATGTATTTCAATATTTCAATTTGTAACGACTCGTTTTATAGCCAGGGTATGTTCATCGGATGCCAGGATTCGTTACAAACATTTATTTGTTCTAGACTTCACTTTATTATCTATTTGGTTTAAACACACTAAAATTCAAGTTATGATCTCCTAGCGTTCTGCTCGTCTTCGATGTCAGGTTTTGATCGCTCGCCTCAGTTCATCGTTAAGCGCTCGTCTTAGCTCGCTGTATTATGTCTCTACCCGTCTCGTGTTCCGTCTCTGCCCGTCGTTCGCTCGCCTCCGCTCGTCTGCTGTGCTCGCCTTGACTTGGTCCTGCTCAACGTGATTCGACTCTGTGGTTCTGTGGGTACGATTCTGCTCACTTTGCCTTGACTCTCTCTGCTCGGCTCTCTCCCTGTCTTCGTCATCTCTGTATGGCTTTGGCACTCCCTGTCTTCGTCCTTCCCTGTCTTCATCCTTCCCTGTCTTCGTCTCTCTGTGTGGCTTTGGCACTCCCTGTCTTCGTCCTTCCCTGTCTTCATCCTTCCCTGTCTTCGTCTCTCTGTATGGCTTCTGCTTTGATCGTCTTGGCTCTGCTGTGTCTGGTTTTCCTAGTTTGGCGGAGTTCGTCGTGGCTTGTCGTAGCTGATTTAGCTCGACTCCTGGCACGACTCTGCTTGTCTCACTTGACCCTGTCCCTGATCGTTATCTCGTGGTGTGCTCTGTGCTTGGCTTTGCTCGTCGTGGCTCGCAGTGCTCGTAGTGTCTTCGCTCTGCTCTGCTGCAGCTCTGCTCTGGGCTATTCTCTGCTAGATTGAACACTTTTATAGATCTGTATATTACTATTTATGTATTGACACGTATGTACACATACATTTATTTTTAATATTATTTAAATGTTTAAATAAATACAATACTGTTTATATTTTAAATTAACAGTTGTTGTAATAATTGCATTAAAATTATATTAAATAAATATTTTTCCTATAGTACCAATTGATATTTATGTATTTTATTCAAGGGTATCTAGGTATGAAGAGAAGTGTATACATCTATTTGTCTACATACGAAGAGAGGAACATTCAAAAGAATAATATTCTTTATTTTACAGATTGGAAGAGTACTTGAAATAGGTACGGTAGTATTATTAGGGAAACTACTGAAATTGTTGGGGTAACATTATGAATAGTAAACTAATTACTATTTAATCAAACTGTATTATAAAGTAACTATCAAAAATGTTAACAGACAATTTTTTCGAGTCTTTTCAACTACTTTTTCGTAGTCATTATACTATCTACACTTGTTTAATATTACCTATTTCGTTGTTTGAGGCAAATTTAAACAACGTTTTTGTTTGATTTTACAAAGGTTTTTCTTTCCGTGTACAATCTATTATAGAAGTATAATTTGTATATGACTAGTGGTGTCCAAATACAGAATTTTGTTAGCTTCTGCCTATGTATAAAAAATCATTCATATGGAAATATGCTATAATATATGAAATTATTGCCATTCTAGCATTATTTTCATGGTGTCGCCTTTCAAAGTCGCTTGATGCGTGCTAACTGTCAATTGCATTGACATAACAGTGCGCAGCTTCCAGCTGAATTACGTAGTAGAATCATGTTTACAAGTAATGGACTCACTAAATTTTTCATAGAGGTGATATTGTAAGATCCACTATTGGATAAGACTGACATAAAATTTTTAAAAATTTAATAAAATCATTACATTTTTTTAAGAACCGGTCAAAACTAAGGGTCTTACAGTAGTTAGACACTGCTAAGATCAGTGTAGGGCGGATTGGATTGGAGAGTCGAAGGGTGATTCCCTAAGAAATAACGGTGGACGTTACACTTAAAAATTGAATGCTAAGCCGGTCAAAGATCACTGAGGTTGACAATATATTCCAAAATTGCGTCATTCAAGTTTTAATGATTGCCTATACTTTACCGAACAAAAAAATAGGCTGAACAGTATACGCTTGGGCTTTAGCCCCAAGGTGAGTATTACGAGAGAAAATATAAAGAGGTGAAATGAGGTGACGTAATTCATCACTATATTTGTCGTTGAAGTACCTGTATCCTGGTCGAACAAATCCCATGGGTAGTTTCTAACACCCTTGGTGGTACACCCATATTTATGGGGGCTTCAAGAAAGACCCATGGCTGTCGTAAGAACATCCATAGGTGTTGCGTGCAACACCAAGGGGTTTCACCCATGGGTGCTCAAAATTATATTAATTATATAATAATTCCGGAATCCCCCGTATGTACACCTATGGTAGTACAAGAACGTCCATGGGTACACTCATGGTACAATCCATGGGATTGACTCAAAAATTACCGTTGGTAGATCTTTTTAGCATACCCATGTGAGATTTTTGGACCGGGGTAGTGGATGCTTAGAGCTCCAAAATTTTTGCAGTGCAGAGGTCGTGATAGTTCCATCTCATCTCCAATTAGTTGAAACGCAGTTCGTTACATACGATGAAGTAGCGCCAGGGAAGTTTTAAGCACTCCAGCCTATAATGCTCATTGTAAAGATATAGGTTCTATAAATGGTAGCTAGATCGGATCAGGAATACTTTTTACATCGCCGAAGAAAGCCGAACCACCTTGATGCATCTAAAGCTACACGCTTGGGTTAATTGGGTTCAACATCCCAAATAACCCAAGCGTCCGATAGATCTAAAGTTCCACAATTAAATGCGAGAAAAGGTGTCCAGGGATTTTGTAGACAGACGACAGACTTGACTTTTCGAAGCATTAAACTCGACTAAATTAATCCTGCCCCATTCCAGGTTCGAAGTTAGGCTATTGTTCAAGGATTAGTGCATATGATTCTAAAAGTATTCCAAAGACTGTTGGGTTACCATTACAACCGACTCAAAACTAAAGGTACAATCAACTGTCATCCGCATAATTGCGGATCGAATTGAGAGGTGACTAAAAAAGATCGTTGATAATGTTGAGAAATAAAGTCGGAGATAAAACAGAGCCTTGAGGGACGCCGGAATCAATTGGGAAGGAGATGATAAGACGCCATCTAAAACTACTCGTAAAGATCGGTTTGAGAGATCTTTCTTAATCCATTGGGTCAGGGAGGTGTCCAAATCAATTGCTCTTACTTTGGCAAGAAGAGACTTATGCCAGACTCTGTCAAAAACTTTGGCTAAATATAGTTCACTTGTGCCTCATCATAGCGATGAAGACATGTTTCAGCGTCCTGTAAGAGCAGTCAGGATGAAGCCCACATTGGTGGTCACGGATTAAGTTGTTAGAATTCAAGTAGCCTATTATTTTGCGATTGACAGCAGTTTCCGTTCGAGGGCACAGAAGTAATAGCAATGGAGCGATATTTAGCGATTATTTCGATTTGCTTCCTTTCTTGTGAATGGGCCACCTACGTGGGAAGCTACCTGTAGTAGAATTGAGGATTTGATTCCACTTAATTTCGTGACCTTCGTGCAAAATCATTTAACATACCCTTTATATTATTTACCTTATATTCTCCAGCCTTCTTTCTCAATTCGATCACATCCTTATACCATTGTCCTCCATGCGGCCCTATACCGTTCACCAAAGTTTTATTATCGACATTTTGAACACTTGCTTTTTCGTTGCCCTCCTTGAAACCAAAGTTTTCCTTTCGTGTTAGAAATTGATTTTGGCGCTCTTGTTCAAGCATTTGTGTGCAAGGACGATTAACTTTCTGCTCACCACTAACAAATCCAGCGGCACGCCTAAAAAATATTAAAAATTTATCAATGAATTTTTCACGAATTCTGTTTTCGAGGAATTGAATTTACTTCTCAACGGGTTTCTTCTCTTCGACATCATTTACAAGCGGTTCGAGCTCGTAGACAGTTGCTGAAATTTTTTGAATATGGTTAGACGTATTCTATGTCTTTTGATTTCGAACTGATCAAAACATTTTTTGGTATTAGTTGGTTAGTGTGAGAATTAATTTAAGTGCAGCTTTAATGCATTTATAAAGCTTAAACAGCATTGTCCTAAATAATTTCTAAGAAGATTACTCAATAACGAACTTGGAAAAAAGAAAAGAAGCAACAGTTTACTGCATCTAAGACATTTTAGCTGCACTCAATCAAATACAGAATACTTAGAATACGAGATTAGGCTTAATTTTTTTTAGTAACAAATCATTCAACAAATACATAAAGTATCAATTATTTAACTGCAAAGAGCAAGGAGGATATAATCAAGTAACGTTAGCATCTGTGACAAGTACATAAAAAACAGCAGTACGGATTGACAAGTTGTACCTGGCAATTGTAAGCTAAGTTTAAACACTTATAGTAAGATAATAATTATGATAATATCGAAAAGTATTAAATTACAATTAAAAAAGAATTTCAATCGGAATAAAAATAAAAATAAGTGTGATTTTTTTTTTTTTTTTTGGTTTTTGAGTTGAAGTTGAGAAAAAAAACAAACAAATTTTGAGAAAATTAAAGGAAAAGTTGCCTAAATTTAGCGACTTTTTCGTCGCACCTTCTCTTTCGTTTGCTGTGCGTTTTTTATGAACTGTTGGCATTGCATTCGTTTGTGATGATTTTATAGCTCCCATTGATAGGGACTTTCTAGGGGTATCCACAGCATTGTTTGACTCCCCTTTGATTGCTTTACGAACGTGGGGCCAAACAAATTGCAGCCGATACTCTGTACTCAATTTTGTGATTGTCTTTTTGAACAGTCCACTAGACTCACCCGCCTGCAATGAAAACACAAGAAAAAAGAACAAGAAATAATTTTCATTATATTCAGAATTTCAAATAAAAAAAAAATATATAAAAAATTTTCCTTAAAATTTAAAAGTGTCTTAATATAGAAATATTGTTTTTGTTGTATAATTATTATATTAAAATTAATGAAAAAATACCTTTACAGGAGCAATTCCGTTAGTCTTGCCGATGACATCATTCTCATAAGGATATGCCCTGCCATTAGCTACTCCCGGTGGACCTTCAGATTTACTTCGCCTTGAGGGGGTTCCCCGTTCCTCAGACTGAAATTAAAATGAATACATTTTTCATGCTCAATACGTCTCTAACGGATCACTTTAATTTCAAATTCAAATTTTGATTAACAGGATTTACAGTTTTGGTTTCATTATATCATTTTTTTCTATTTTTTTTTTAACTTTTTATTAATAAAAAAATAATTATTAAAAAAAATTTATGAAAAATTGAAGCGATTTTCAAATTTTAGAGTTACAAACGGATTAGTTGTCGGGTGCATGCACAACGTATTCATTTTAATTTTCCCCCCATAATCCTTAAAAGCAATTTGCGTGCATAGTTTTGATTTGTTTGCTTATTTTTATAGTAAATTTGAATGTGCTATTTGAATTGTTAGTGAAAGCAGTATCAAGTGAATGTAACAACTTTTGAATAAAGCTGTTTTCAAAAAATGAGCTGCATTTTAAGACACCACCCCTGATCTATCTAGGCAGAAATAGCTCGTGACAGTTTTAGATTTTCATCATAAATGATCCCTTCAGGCTTTCGAAACGCCCACTGAGCCTTTCAGACCATCATTATAAATCGTAAACAACCCTTTTTAGGGATACTGAACTGAACTGAGTGGTCAGCCTTTAAACGTACAGTTCAGTCTAAGTTTTAAGAGGAAGGATTCGGAAGAGAAGGTTTGATAATCGTGAAGGATATGACTGTGAACTTCAGGTTATCAAATTTAACATCGTTAATCATCCCGAATAATTCCGTTGCTATTGAGAAGAGCAGCATTAAGGTCAACACATGCCAACTCCCTACCAAAACGTTTATGGAACAGATTTACAATAAACTCTTATTACAACACAGCAATCGCGAGTTTGAGCAAGACCGAATTTTCTAAGGACTTCTGCATGGTAGTTACTCAAATCAGTAACTGAATTTAACGTTGATAATCGTGTATTTGAATTTGATATTTGAAGGAATCTTATGAAGGAGCCTCCTTAAGGAATATTTGAATTTAGCTCTTTAATATAGCAAATGTCTTTATTTATCTTAAATCTAATAATCAAGAGAGCCTTATATTGCTTAATACACCTTAGAATTTAATAGATAAATGCAAGCATGTAATTTTAAGGACATTTGTATGGCAGCTACTAAAAGTGACGGTTGATTTGTCTCATACTTCTTAGTAGCGAATTTTTATAGCGAGCTAAAAGCTTTACAGGGTCACTGGTAATCGTACAATAAGCATGTACAGTCTCTGTGTAAAGCCTTGTATAGTATTCGACCGGAATTCCACTTTAAAATTTTGAAATATATGTCTATACACAGAAATTATTCTAGTAAATTGAAATCCGTCTAATTTCTAATTTCTAATCACTAACAGTAATAGGAATATGTACCCAAATTAACAACCATCGTAAACTTATAGTATATTTTATTAAAATGATTTTATCAAATGTACTTTTTGAAATAATCTCCCCGATATGCAAGTTTCAAATCGTTATAGTAATTATAGCACTAGCTGTCAAAATTACCGAGCCGTAACAGGGGATCTAATTGCGCAACAAATATGGCCGAAATAGGTCTCCAAATCTCTCCAGAGACACCTGTTGGCCAATAGTAGAGAGCATTATTACCATGTCTATTCCGCTTGTACACCGTACTAAGTGGAATAATGGACTTTCGGTATTTTTTAAATGTATTTTTGTATGAGAAGATAATGCTTCTCGAACACCGTACTAAGCTTTTATGTATGAGAGGTATCCGAAGGGGTCGTTGATTTTGCTCACTTTTCATTAAGTTTAGTACTCTGTTCTTCAAAATATCTTGTAATATCTTGAAGATAAGAGGTATAGTCATCGTTAAAGCCTAGTACTGTGTTTCTATCGAAATGAAATGAACTGCCAAATCCCGTATAAAAACCATGAATATATCGCTTACTTTTCGCGATGAAATATGTTATTCGTTTTTCAGTACTGTGCTGATGAACGGAATAGACATTTGCACTAGTCAACAATAGATGGTGCTTGGTATCATTTTAAAGGGAGTGTACCCTTTTTGCGGCAGACGAAATATTTGACAAATTCGAAATTTTCAAATGTTCGCTGTCAGTTCATTTCGCTTGTACTCGGGATGATTTGTGTGTTATATTTTTTATATATTATTATTTTATATATTTATGATATTATTTATATTTTGTTATATTTGTTGTTATGTGTGTGGGAGTTGTAATTTCTTGCCAATATCGCGCGCTTTAATATCACTGACATCTAGGATCGAACAGTAGAATTTATTTCACTCTACTTCGAAGGTACCATTTCGCTCGATTTCGGTTTAAGCGTGAAATAGTTTGTGTTCGTTTCAAATTACAGATGGCTCTGACAGTACGTCTCTACACATATTAAGGCCATTTTAACGGTTTTGACTATTACTTTCATGTAATATAAGTGAAGAATTATCATAAATCTACGTATGTAACTCTGTAGATTTCACTTACTCTAAAACAATAGCTAATTTTTCTTTTGAAGTAATTTCGTCATGCGGTCTTGATTTGTTTTGAGCAATAAATAACGTAAGTTAAAAACCTGTTTCTCCATCCGAAAGTTTTCCTTAAGCTTATCAAGATAGTTTGCTAAGCCGTCAGACTGGTTTTTTTTACATAATGTTACAAGGTAAATAGTTGATACAATTTCAATTTACACACATCCTTTGCAAACCAACCCTTTTTTTCCTCTGTCGCAAATACGGATGGGTTGAAATCTTTCTTAATCCACTAATAACTGGACAAAAGAAGCAGCCACAGTAATCACTAAATTCGTAATTGGCGTATTAATTTTGAGATGATTTATTGACAATGATTTCGATGAAATCTAAACCTCTGCGATTCAAATTTAAATTTCAGCAGCCGTTATTGTCACGAAGTGACACAAGTTTTCATATCGCGTGAAAAAACAGACCAACTTTCTCCACAAGATAGATTTTAGCGCAAGCGTAAATTTCGGCTTCGTAGCTAAACGATGTCTTGAGTTATTATACGATCGATCAAATGAATGCACAAATTTTTCAAGGACTTTTGCATGACAGCTACATGAAGAACTTCTTGATATTTACCATAGCGCCAACACGCCATACACTGCTGTTACGTGTCCGAATGAGACCACGTCTTTATGTGGTTATGGGCAAGATAGTCGCTCCAGTTCAATCCATCATTTCGGAAGTAGGAAGAGATACCAGCTCACTCCATCCCCTTCTTCTGATTATTTGAAAACTTGTCTATCTGAATATATTTACATTCGACGGTCTAAATCCATTCGATTTTGATGCCCTTACAGCAGACAATTCTTGTATATATGCACATTTCTTATTGCGCAAATACACCAGCGCTTTCCCAATCTTAGTTATGTTCAATCTGTGCTCAAAATCCGTCATCTCCCGCACTTTATAGCTAGGTTTAGGTACGTCCCTGTCCAAATACGCTTTTCGCAAAATAATGTTAGAGGTCATTTTAGCGATCGATCTATGCCGTGATTCGGGGATGAAACGGTAGAGGTTCAGTGATACTTTGAGAAGCTCTGACGACGACAAAAAGGCACTGCCCTTAAAAGCCTGATTCCCACATCGAGCTGTGGCTTATCAGTGCTTCTAAAGTTTGTATAGCACAGAACTAAATAAGTGTATATTGATTTTTAAGACCAGCATTTTATTTACATATTGTTTTTGGCACCAGCCTTTTATTCAGTAAAGTGGTGCAATTGTTGCTAATTGTGGATAAGTGCTGTGTTTTTTCCTAAAATTAACTGTGCCTGTACATACAAATAAAAAGATAATAAGTACAAAGATTGCATAAATTACAACAGGTGTGATAAAACTTACCCTAGCGCGAGTTGCGTAACTGCTATCATTACGTAAATTCAGCGATGCGGGTGCAGTAGTTTCGGAACCGATGATAAACTCGTGCGTTTTATATGCGAGTTCGGGACATTTCTTGCGCCTTGGTAAGGGCGGTTCGTTAGCTGGACCTTCAAAGTAATTTCAATTAGTCAAAAGTTTAGGTAATTTGTCTGCATTAAAAGAACGATTCGTTTTAGGTTAGCAAATAACTGCAGATATTCACTCAAGTAAATTAATTTAATTAAGGTGTGTAATACGTATTAAAGTCTATTTATGTAAAGGAACTAAACAAACTTTCTAGCTTTTCTCCACAGTTAATTACTCGGTTAATAAAATAGCGAAACTTAGCAATAACATCCAATTAAGGGTAATAAGAATTTTTCACGCATTACAGGCAAGATTGTCCTATTTTTTTTTATTTGCATATGGTGATATTGTGATAAAATTTTAATAGAAAGCATTTTTTGAACTGTTTCCCACCTTCAATTGGCTTCTCGTCCTCCATCGACTTGGAGAAAAAGTGTTCCGTTGAGCTGGCTGCATATTAAACGAAGGTTAAAGTGATATCTTAAAGGACAACATTATGCACTGCTCTATCCTTTCTTTTATTTACCAATATAAAGGCTAATTTTTTATTTTTAGATTTTGGTAGAATTTTATTTTTAAGCCAATTCGTTCCACCAAGTCGATTTCTCTTATGAATTTCGTATAAAACTAACTAAGCTTATGCTTAACTAAAATAGTTGAGAAAAATGTTAAGAAGTTAATAAGAAACTTACCGAACTGATTAGGAACAGGTGGCCTCCGAACCACCTCCGGTCGAGAGTTTCCCGTATATTCATGCCACCGATATGTGCTCCGGTATTCCGAATGGAGCTGAAATTTTTCAGAAATAAAAATGTTTAAATAATCCGCCTGTATTATTTTGTAATAGTTCAATTTATGGTATGAACATTTTATGTTTAATAGAACAAGTGTGTGTAATGTATAGAACGATGCATTGAATGCGGTAATGGCCAAAAATCCCTAAATTGGTTGCTACCCAACCCACAATAATTCAAAAATACTAAAAAAAATAAATAAATAAAAAGGTAAAATTTGAAAAGCCTACGTTTAATAGATTTCTAAGGCTAAGTTCCATAATGATTGAAATTGGGCTAACCCTAAAAGTAATTTCCATACAAACGTTCCTGAAAGACGTGTTCATAACAGGAATATCGGTCAGAATACTTTGAACTAGAATTTGAATATCTACCTACGTTCATTCCAATAATTGCAGACAAAATAATGAATACGAAGTAATTTGATCAAGTAGCCTACATGTTGTTCATTTATCTTCCGGAGCCCACTATCAGTTTAGTTTAGTAGGGTACTAACAATTTTAGACACGAAAAAAGCAAAAAATTTCAGTCCGTCTGTCCGCCGTACGTCTACCGGTGTACGCAAGATCGTTTGAAGTTTCGCAGCTCCCAATCCCTTGGGGTATTCAATTGAAATTTTTTTCATGAATAGACTGGGTAGGCCCCTTGAAGTGTCATTATTTTGAAGGGTGGGGGTGTGAGGGGGAAGTGGGGGTGTGAGTGGGAAGTAGGGGAAGCGTTTTAGGAAGAAAATGTTGGTTTCTAGATCTCAGCAACCGCTCACGCTAGAAAGCTGAAACTTAGAATTTATATAGAGGTTCGATAGTGGACACATTTGCAAAAAAATTGACGATATGGATAAAGGGGTGTGGGAGTGGGAAGAAAAATAATGCGTCCGAAACGCAAGAAAGCCGAGATCGTCATATTCTAAAATCCATATCTCCTAAACGGTTAATGTCATAAAATTGAAACTTAATTAGTATTTGTAGGTATACTAGGAGAATAGATTGAAAATAAATTTTTGAGAGGGGGCAGTGGCGTACGGGGGTGGGGGGGTGAAAAACTTTAGATTACGATATCTAACGAACCAATTGCACTAGACGAATAAAATTCAGTTTCTATATAAAGGCTGACAAATGAAGTTTGATTCGAGTAAAATTTTTTAAGGGGGCGGTGGAGCATGAAAGTGGAGGAGATAAAAATTTTTCTAAAAAATCACTTCTCATATCTCAAGAACAATGTACGATAGATGCTTAAAATTTTTAGCAGAAGTAAGCCTAATAGACCCCTAGCAGAAAAAGGGTGTGGGTGTAGAGCGTGAGGGTGGGGGAGGGTGAAAAGAAAAGGTTCCGATTTGTATATCTCGAGAACCTATAGTGATATAAAACTGAAACTCGGTATTTAGATAGAGCAATAGTAGTGGCATGTTGGAAAAATAAAATTACAATTTTTTATAGGGGTAGTATGGTACGGGGTTGGGGGGTGTTTTTCCTAACTATAGAACGGCTTATGCTACAAAGTTGAAACTCGGTATGTATATGTAAATCAACTAGGAATATCCAATCAAATATCCATTGGAGTTCGGAGTTGGCGAAAAAAATTATCAGTAATAATGGAATGCATATATTTTCTCGGTTTTCATCATATCTATTAGGTTTTCCCAAAATTTTGCAGGGTATAAAAGGGTTGAACACGTTTTCACGAATTCCGTCATATCTTTTAGAAGTGATAAGAAATTGAATTGGTTTTTCCTTTCGAATTTCAAAAACCAAGGGGTTGTAAAGGGTTTGCTTACGTTTTTACAATTATTTCAAAATGCCTCGTATCTCATGAGGTATACGTATCAATTTGCTTCTTATGATTTTCACAATTTCACAATTTTTTCGAAATTCAAACCCCAATTAGTCATATCTCTTAATTCTCATAAGGCAGCCAAATCGTTATTACTTCTATGGGCTTTTAGTGTAAATATTTTACCGAAATTCGAATACTACACGGGCTTTTCCAATGTTTAATCGGCTAAAAAACTTTATTTTAAATATTTTTTTAAGAACAAAACTAACTTTCCAAGAAACAACTGATGATATACTCCGACTTTGACCGCTCCCGAACTCTGACCCAAAAACAATAAAGTTTCGCCCAGACCATTGGCAGATTTTTTTAATAAAGTGTAATTAATTCTATTTATTAATTATATTTATTGAGTCGACACCTTTTACTGTTTTCAGTCAAATTATTTAATTCAAAACATCATTTTATTTAAATCTAGAATCCGAGAGGTGGGGCCCTTATGCTCGTAGTTTTTGTCGGACATACAGTAGTAATCACTCGAAGTGGAACAAGGTATTGCTGCGGAATTTGGACCAATCGTGAAAACCCCATAAAGGACATTCGAGTAAATTTAATTGCTTGTCGAATGGCGTTGGTTTTATCGCGACGTCTTTAAGACATAATCTTTGACTCGACTTTGCAGTAAAATTCGACTAAGAGAAATTGAATTGTGAGGAAGGAACCACCCAATCAAATCGAATTGGAAGAAAATTCGACATAGAGAAATTTTCGACTTAAAGAGTAATGCTTGTACGGAAGATTGAAGAGAATTTTGGAGTAATATTTATTTTAAAGGAGTTAAACATATTCGACTGTCTTTAAAAATTTCTAATTTTTTTGCGTGAAACTTTAAAAACAGGCTATTTTTTCGAATTTCTCTGACTCCCCTATAGACAATTCATTAACAGAAATGATTGTACAGGTATACTGAAAGTAGATGCATTTTTTGCAACTTGTTTTACTAATTACCGTTGGGATTTACAAGTCAGAATGCCTTGTCCTTCGCTCTAACGAGAAAGGTTTATTAAAAAAAAATCATCATTTAGTAAAATCACTGAAATACTCAGTACACAGTACATATCCAACACAATACTAAAGTAAACTATGTATGTACGAGCTACCTATCATTTCTGCTAATGCAGAGAAGACAAACAACCTCAAGGATTTTGTGCAGCTCCTGAACGGATTTCATCCCTTTAACGACCGGTAAAATAACTTTTAATTGCAGCTTCATTTCCACATATTGAGACACTTTTTCCATTATGCCAGCGAAATACTTTGTGGATATACCTACTCCGTGTATATTTACAAAGTTAAGCTAAGTTTAAGGTAGCATATTTCTGGCACTAAGGATATTAAATTGATTGGTGGCCTATTCCTAACGAAGACATAATAATGCTAAATTGAAATTACATATGTTATTTATTAAAGCAGAATCTATTTCTAGAATAAATTTATATACCTCTTCTATTTATTTTCATTCATCTAGAATTTTCTTTAACTAAAATCATTCCAAATTTGAATTACGATACAGAACCTGTTTGAAAATTACAAATAAAATTAATTTTTATAAAAATCTACTACACTTCACTTCCCTAGCTATGAAGCTAAATTTTTCTGTAAATTTCGAATTTTCACAAAATATTTTGCAGATAGTTTTAATAATAAAAAAGACGATTTTTTAAAAAAAATGTTTGTCTGTTTGTACGAGTATGTTCGTACATTTATAACACGAAAACTACTGAACGGATTTTGATTAAGTTTTGAGGCATAGCTCGATTAACCGATTAATTTTTTTAAAGAAATCTATTTTATCGCAACGATATGAGTGATGTTGATTAATCGACATAATCGATTAGTTAATGTTAATTAATCGAACAGATTTCAACAGTAAAAAGATTCGATGTTCGACAGATTTGGCAAAATTTTACTACGAAATAGCATGAAGAGATCCAGCAGCACACGTTTGGTAATAAGAACCCAGCAAACAAAATTTCGTTGAGACAATTGCTTCCTATGTCAAATTATTGGAATTATTTTACTCCTGCCGTTTCTTTCGGTCTCAAATTCGGAACTGAATCGTCAACACTAGTTAAAATTACTTACTTTTATGCTTATCTCCTTACCTACTTACTTGGCAACTCTCTTTCTACTTACTTTATAACAAAATTCTAAAACCCCTTTCCAGTCAAATTTAATGCACTTATCCTATTATATTGTGTCAATTACAAACGGAATCCACTAGTAGGGGAGACCGGGGACAATAGAAACAATGGTCATAATGAACGCAATCATTGGTTTAAATTAAAAATTCAAAGTGTCAAACGAAGCGTCTCTAAATGCCCCTGGTAGCTATTACTAACCCGTTGATTAGAGTCGAAAGTGAAAGTATATTTATCAAAAAATATGTTTTTCCACCATCTGCGTAAAGTTTTTCCATTATCGAAAAAGAGTGTTAAAAGGAATAAAAACGTGACTATCAGGCTTCTAATATTATTATTTGTTTAGTTTAGTATGTTTCCTTTAGTTGCAATAGATTAAATTCATACGTTCGTACGAGGTTAAGAAAACAATTTAGTGTCGAGATCAAAATGTGTTGAGGGGACAATTGAAACAATAAAAGCGGGAATAGTAAAAAGGTGTTTCAATTCGCAAATTAGCATTCCAATTGTCCTTTAAATATTCCTTAAACATGCCACAAACATAAAGACGAAATTCTATGGTTGAAGAAGATTGGTTTTCTGGTTTCATGAAGCATAAATCCATAAATCAGGAAGCCTAAATCCAGAACTTTGAATTCGTTGCCCTCAAACCACAAGTCTTACACGAGGAATAAATTTCAATATCGCGAATGTTACACATTTTTGACAATTCCGGATTATAATAAATACATATTACATTTAATCTAAATGCTGTTTCAATTGTCCCAGGTATATGTTTCAACAGTCCCAGGCACGGGGACATTTGAAACATGTCGCCGCCTTCAATATTTTTTAAAATATCTCTTTTGTTTATCATTATAGGTCAACGAAACAATTAAAATATAAAATAGAGTCTATGAACTCTCAATAACACTTTTAATATATTAGAAAATTGCGATAGCCGGGTGGGGAAAAATTCCTGAATCGAAAATGTTTCTATTGTCCCCGGTCTCCCCTACATAGATACCAAAAGTGTTTGGCAAGATCTTTCCTGTTTTCAGGTAGGTGATCAAGGCCTTTGTAACCTTATGTAATTTTGTATTTACTATCTTGACCTTTCCACATTCATCCGCAAATATTGAACGTGTTATTTCATAACCTTATAAAAACCAAAGCCATGAACTTAATTAGAAATTTAACGGACAGTGAGAGGAAGATAGAAAAATTCTCCATATAAATATTAATATGCACAATTTAATACCTTATCTATGTACATTTAGCGCTATATGTAGGACAATATATGTACGACAATCCCAATGTTAAACGTATAATGAATCTAGATATTTCAAATCAAATCTACTTACACATAAAGACTATACATATACGACACCCTGAGACTTAGAATTACACGATTAACCAATTAATTGATAGGACGGCATCAATTAATTAATTGATCTTAATCGAACGTTTTCAAATAATCGATCTTGCAACAATCGATTGTTGACCAATCGATTCCCATCCCTACATACAACCCGCCATTAAGTATCCGAATACTTTCCAGAGCCACTATACATAAATGCGGGTCCTATTTCTGAAGCGGGTGCAATCCGTCGTACTCACATAAAATGCAAGCGATCAAAAGAATAAATTAGTGATTCTCAAACAATTTTCACTATAAGCAATTTTTTTACTCAGAATATCGCGGGAAAGTACTGAATCAAGTTTGTGATTCTTCGAGTAGATTACATATGAAGAGTTAAGTATAAAAGAACTGGTAATTCGTAGAAATATTGGCTTGAAAATTTCCGGGTTTTTTACACGTATCATACAACGTCCCGTAGCCGTTGTCGTTTGTATACCGCCTATTGAGAACCACCTGAATATACCACGAAAAGTTTCTTGGTCAATAATAAAAAACAAAACCAGGTAGTACGGAGTATATGAAAAAATCAGTTTACAAAGTCGGGCCTTTTTTACATACGGGCGGACTAGTTGTGATAAATGATTAAAGTTCCTAAAGAACACTCTCCAATCCACGAGAAGGTTGGACAATAGACTTACAAACTATCCCCGGAAAAAGACTACGTTGAAATTGAAACTACGTCCTGAATCCGGTCAAGGACCGATTTGGTCTGATCTTCTCGCACTATGTGTTTGGCCTTGTAAGACGCTTTATTATCTCGACTTACCTCTGTTTACAAGTGTTCCACTGTACTCCTATCACCTATTGATCTCGTTACGCATTCTTGCGTAATTCTTCATGCGTGTAAAGCACAACACCAATCCCAAAATGAACTGAATACTGAATCTTGAACTAAGGAACGACAGGTTGGCTTCTATTCAGATATTTTCATAATGTCGCGAATTGGATTTAGACCTTCCTATAAGTACCTAAATAAAATTAAGTCGAATTCCTTTAGCTTTTCATTTCTTGCATATTATTGAATAGTCAATCACGAATACCTTGCACAGGTAAATGTATCGGCTTCCATATTCTGTTCAGTTACTATGTGCACACGCTTGAACTTTACAATCCGGTTTCCCCACTTCCATTCTTACAAGGTTTTAAAGCGGATTATTTATGTCTCCAATATAAAATTCCACAGTTCAATGAGTACCGCAATGACTTTCATCGATTTTTAATTTATTTCATACTATTTCTAATTAAAAAAAAACTGAGGGAATCATTGATATTTTTATTAAATATATTTTAATTCGCGTTAATTCTTTAAAATATATAAAATAAATTGTTCTGTGCCATAAATCTCAATTAGAAGCTTCTGAATTTCACCTTCATAACGCCGCATTGTGGTATATTTCTATGTCAGCGACTATACATATGTAAGCCCAAATTCATTAAACAATTGTTGAAGTAAAATTCAATAAAAATTTAGTGAAATTTTGATGATGTCTGTCTACATTTATATAATTTTATATCATTTGTCTTTAGCAAAACTACCCCAAAGCGAGTTCCTACGGCAGATTATTCAAATGCTTCTCCGAAACTGAAATCTGTCATCAAAAGCAAATAGATCTTAATGGAAAAAAATAATTTTAATATTTTGTTAAAAATCGCAACTACCGGGCAAATTTGAATCCTGTGTTTTACTCGTACGTGGAGGAGAAAATCAATAAATGGTTTTCTATTTCAATGAAACCATTTTTTACGTATAACTACTCATTTTAAGCATAGGTACTTCTGAAAGAACTCCGTTATTCTCGTAAGATACCGATGGTCAATATTTCTGTTTTAAAAAATTCCTATTTCTGAAATTCTTAATCGTACAATATTTAGTAATGTAACTAGTTTTAATTAAATTAAACTCCCATTTTATTAAATTATATATATTTCGCATTATCTGCCAATTGAAGAAGAATGATTCTCGACTAAACACTTTTTCAAAAAGTCTGCAAAAATCTTGTGTACAAAGCACATTTAGTGTACATTTATCTCTAAAAAAAACAAAATTATATAGGTAATAGTAAATTTTACGATGTACAATTTTTAGTAAAAATTGTTTATATTTGCAAAAAACGGTTTGGAGAGGACGGTAATCCAACTCTAAGCAATACAAGTTTTAATCCCTTGAAACCGGTCCATAATTATTATAAATAAATTTAAATTTTTCACTGATTTTTCAAAACTACCGAAAATTTTGTTTTCTATTTTCGCTCTATAATTTAGTTTTCTTTTCTCTATTTTGGAAAAAAAAATTAAAATTTAAGAAACGTAAAATTTTACGAACTTCTACTTTATTATTTTTTAGCATTTTAGACGAAAAATTTTTATTTCTAATTCTCAGGAACCGCTTATGCTATTAGGTTGAAACTTGGTACCTATGTGCAACTGTGATAATGGACCTATTTGGAAAAAAATGGTCGATACGGATAGCGGGTCAGTTGGGGAAAAACAATGCGTCCGTAAAGCTTGAGAGCTGAAATCGTACAATCTAAAATTGAAACTTTGGGATTGTCTTAAGGTATACTAGGAACCTAGCCAAGGATTTAAAATTATGAACGGGGGAGGTGGGGTGTAGGGTATGGGGTGTGGGAGTTGGTGCTAAAAAACTTTGAATTATACAATGTCTTTCGAACCAATTATAGCAGGAAGATAAGATTTGGTTTTTGTACATATATATATGATTACAACAATTTTCGAGGGGGCGGTGGAGTACGGAAGTGAAGAATAGTAATTTTTAAAAAAATTTTATTTTTATGTCTCGAGAACCGTATCAGATATGATCTTAAAAATTTTACAGGAGTTAAGTCCATTAAACCTTTAGCAGAGAAAAAAAATTTTGTCGGTACGGTTGTTGAGGGTGATGGTGTGAAAGAAAAAAAATTTAATTTTTATTTCTCGAAAACCGCACTATAAAGCCAATTTCTGACTATATATAGGCATCTTTACAAAATTAAATTTTTGAGAGGGTAACACTGTACGGGGGCGTGGATTGGTTTTTATATCGCAGAAACAGCTTATGCTAGAAAGTTGAAACTTAGTACGTATATATATATGATAGCGCACACATACAACCGGTCGGTAGCGGAGATGACTGACGGGCAGAAAGGAAGTTGATCACCAGTCTTAAGTGACACGCCGAGTCCTTCAGCCGAGTGTCGAAAAAAGCAACGCGCCTTTTATTTGTAGTTGTTTGTTTTACAAATTGAAATTAAAATCCCTAAAATACAATACTGTGACTGAGTGTCTTAATTAAACTATTTTCTAACATATATATATGTACTAATAGATTAAGTAAAGAGAAAAAAATCAAATTTCCATTGGCATGCAAAGGTGGAGTAATAAAAATGTCCGTGAAAAGGGCTTTGTCTACATTTTCACGAATTTCATTATATCTCTTAGGAATGTCGAATTATCAACATAATTTTACCCCTGCGGGCTCTTTTTATAAGCGCCTAGAAACAGTTTTTAAATTTTTTGATATCCAGCCCCTAAGGGAGTGTAAAGCGGTTGTGTACATTTTCACGAATTCCGATACATATCTTAGGTCTAATGAGATATTCATCGAATCTGCTTTCACTTCTAAAGGCTTTAAATGTAATCGAAAGAAAACATATTTAAGCATTTGTCTATCTGTGATATTCAACCCTCTAGGAGTGTAAGGTACTGTTCAAGTTTTCACGAATTCCGACAAATCTTTTAGGCTTAATGAGGTCGATTTCGATTTACTTCTAAAATATATAAATAATGATATAAAAATTACACTCCTAAGAGGATATAAAATGATTGTGTATGTTTTTACGAATTCCAACATATCACTTAGGTTTTAGAATTTTTTGATATTTAACCTCTAAGGACCTGTTGTTATTTTACGTGATGTACTTGTAGTCTGGCGGAGAAGAAAATTCGTTTTTTTTCATAGAAGCTGGGAAAATTGGAATATGCTTAAACAATTCCGAGGTGTTGATTCCTTTCATTCGGAAAAAGTTGTTCGAAAATAAAAATAAGACTTAAGGACCTGTTGTTATTTTACCCCCTATAAAATGTTTACGCTCTGGACTTGATTCCAAATCAAATAAGATATTAGTGCCTATATAGCCACATGGGGCACCTACATGAAATAGTGTCTTCTTTGAGATACTGCTACTGTTTCTAGATCACGGGTGACAAACCTGTGGCTCGATAGTAGTGGTAGTCAAAACCACAATCTCGGTTTTAGTAAACGTTCCAGACGATATCCATTTTCTAAATTGCAAACAAATGTGTTCATTAAATATTATTAGAAAATGACCACACTGTTTTGAAAAAAATTGAATTTTCAATCCAATTTTTACTTGAAATTTCCGGTATATTTAATTTTTACAAGTAAAAGTACACATTTCAATCACTTTTACTGGTATTACGAAATTATTCATGTACTTTTCAACTGAAACGTACAATTTACATGAAAAGGATCACAAAATTACGCAACATTTCATGTAAAATTATAATACGCAGCAAAACAGAATTAATCGCGGGTTCGATTCCTACCTACAGCCAAGGGTTTTATTAAGAGTAAGTAAGTAAGAAATAATATTAGAAGTAGAAATAAGTGTATCTTAAAAAGTGCAAATTATACACTTTTTTTAGAGTGTAAATTCAAGAGAATAACCAGTGAATTTGCTGCTTTCGAAGTTGAAATTTACTGACCGAAAATTGAAAATTACATTTAAATTGACTTTTACTTGAAAAGGTGTGGCATATTTGCCTACTATCCAAAAGATGTAAAATTCAATGGATTTTATTTACTGTGTACTACATATTTATAAACTCTTCAGCTAAGTTCATATCAATCGATTTATGGCCTGGAGTATATTAGTTTGGAAACCACCACTTTGCAATATATTCTGTAAAGAGTTGCTATTAGGTTATTAGTGGACTAATCCAATTAATCATCCACTTCATTTACCATGCTAAAAATGAGGAATGAATCTATAGATTCCTATAGGAAGGTAAAAAAGTGCCGCCTGATAGTGTTCCTACTACCAGCTTTCACTAAAACGCGTAAACTCAAGAATATCAAATGAGTTTTTCGCGGTCGATAATAACAAATTACTATTGTGATGAGAATAATAACTACAATGAAAACAGCTCCTTTCAGAACACACCACAATAGCCTAAAAAAAGGAAATGAAATCAGGACACCGACTTAACACTGCATAGTACTGTCTGGCCCCACTGTCTCGTTTCTCATAGAAACTCAAAGGATGTCGCCTATTGTTTCGCACAAGTACCGCCTTTTACAAATATTGCACTCGTACGTACAAGAAAAATAAAATATTTAGGAAACGTTCGTTCCGGATAAAGATGTACGCCTTTGTGCGCTAAAAATAATTATTCTTTCTTTCAAAGGAATCGGTCACCCTAGCGATAAAAACACCTTTGCACGATTTTAAACTTACTCATTGTTTATTCAACTTTAAATTTGGATTAAGGTAGGAAAAAAGGCTATCAATGGTTTTCTTGTTTAATAACTACATGCAGACATAGCAAACCCTTTACGTTACAAGTTTAGCGTAAAACTAGTTAAAAGAAAAGTTTTGCCTGGGTGTTTTTTGCTAGTTTAACAATTGAGAAACCACATCTTCGAGGCTCGTCTAAGAAATAGGGTTAACGCCTGTGGTAAGCAACAGCAACAGTACCTTGGCAGGTGGAATGATTTTGATATCCGATCCATTTGCCGTGATGTACTTGTAGTCTGGCGGAGAAGAAAATTCGTTTTTTTTTATAGAAGCTGGGAAAATTGCAATATGCTTAAACAATTCCGAGGTGTTGATTCCTACTATTCGGAAAAAGTTGTTCGAAAATAAAACTAAGACTTCTTCTGAAATTGGGCTAATGTATTTTTATACTCTGGAAGTAGCGTGTTGCACGTGAATTTTAAGTCTTGACGTTAAAAATTTCTTACTGTTTAATATATCTCACATACAAAAGTCCTTTAAATACTTAGTTAAACGTATCTAGACTGGAATTTACCAACACTTCATATGACCGACCTCGTGTTTTAGCTTAGTACAGGCTAAAAAAGAATTAGATGTATAAATTAACAAAATTCTGCCACAACTTCGTGTAACTACCATACAGAAGTTTTTAAAATATGCAGTCTCATACGCATGATAACTGCAGAACACGTTAATCTGGGATTATGAGCACCTATCCTCGTCACTCCCATACAAAAGTACATATGTAAGGTCATAGGTTCAAATATTTTTGTTTCAAATAATGTAGAAAGAATAAATTTGTTAATGAAACACAGCTGAATATCTATGGGTCATTCAACAAGGACGTTAAATTGTTAAATGTAAATAAAACAAGTTGTGTGTGAGATATCAACCCAATTCTTTTTTTATTTGAAAGAATATTTTATGGCATTAAGTATGGAATATAACGTCGTTCAAATGTCCGCTCCGGCTTTGCTTGGTGGCACGTATTCGAGAGGTCCAATTTTCGACGACTTTTTCGCATAAACCTAGCTGAATTTGCTGGCAGTCGGTACGTTGACTTAAAGGTTATCAATTGTTTGCGGATTATACGCATCGACCTACATTTTAAGATAGCCCCAAAGGAATAAGTCTAAAGGCGTTAAATTGCACGATCACGGTGGCCAGTTCACGTCGCAGCCGCGCGAGATAACGATGCCCTCAAATCGCTCGTGCAGAATGTCCATCGTGACATGCGCTGTGTGGCAAGTAGCGCCGTCCTGTTGGAACCACATGTCGTCGGTATCCATATCATGCTTATCATCGATCGTTTGACGGTTATGGCAATACCAGTTTCGTTTTGGAAGATGTACGGATCCGCTTGAAACAGTGACTTTCTCGGAATGCATTTGGTACTGGTGTATCTCGTGTGGATTGGAATTGTCCCAAATCCGACAATTTTGGTTATTCACACATCCATTTATCAAGAAATGGGCCTCATCGTTAAAAATCACGCAATGCTCGCAGCGTTATTCGAACGAAGCTATGATTTTGAAAATAAAATTTAATGATTTGCTCACGTTGTTCAGCGCTATAACCTTCCATGGTGATTTGCCATACACTACTGAACAATTCACAACAAACTCGACGGATGCTGCTTTAACAACATGGCCGCTATAACCTAACAAATTTCGAGCGTTTCTACTCAAACACCCTATATTTATCAAAATAAAGCATGTCAAGCTGTCGTGTATCAAAATTAAACGTGTTCCCTAGTATGAACGCTACTTTTTTAACACGTTCATTTCGCCTACTTAAACCCGTTTAAAACACAATCTGTACAGGGTATTACAATGAATTGTTAACGTCTTTTTATTTGAATGTATTGCAAGTCGAAATGGAAGACGAAAGGTGCTTTAATTAAATTGCACCTCAATAAAATTTGTTAATGTGTGGTTTTTGCAGTCTGAATTTTTTATAAGGCAAACATAGCACTACGTATTTGGTGTAAATTTTACTCGACTTTCGTAATTTTCTTCTTGGCTTTCTGTTTCCTTTTAATTTTAATTATCTTCTCTTTACAATGTTTCCCGCATTTTTTATATAGGCCATGTGGCAATTTTCTTTCAGGTCGACGACAACCAAGTATTCTCAAAAGCCAATTAAAGTCTTCAAGCATTTTACAAATTTCTTTATGAATAAAGAACCGCCTATACCAAGTAATGTTTGTATTTTTAATAGATCATACTCCCATAGAATAGTAAAAGTATGACTATGAACTTTATAACACTTTCAAACTTTTTACTTTTTATCGGGATTAAAAGATAAAAACTTACTCTAGTTCAACGACATATTTTTAAATATTTCCATAAATGTAAAAAAATATTTCCAGTTTATTTTATTCTTAAACTTTTGACGAATAACTTGCAGATCAATACATTATTTATACTACGTAGGGTATTAGGGTCAGAGCCCTGAAATAGATAAAATATTTTGCAAGAGACAAGCTATTTTACATGTTTGTGTATTTCACACATAATACTCGTATATTAATATTTTTATTATTATTATTATTATTTGTTGGTAGAGCCTGTAGAAGCCTTATTGCTTCTCGAACCACGACCTAAGTTGTCTGTTGTTCCTGGCTCTTAACAACCCCTTAGGCCACATCTATTCCTTTGAAAAAGGAAATGATTTGTCTTAGGGGAGTCTTCGATAGGTGACATTCGACAGGTCTTCATAGGTGATAGTAAATCCAGCGAGAGTCTGCCTTCTTGATCGGGCAACTGCATTACAATCACACAGAATGTGTGCAGTGGTTTCAGATGTGGTTTCACAGAATCGACATCCATCTAGTGATTCTTTGCCGATGATTTAAGGTGATAATTGAGGAAATAATGTCCTGAAAAATATCCCATTATAACTCTCGCGTTATAACTGTTTAAGGAAAGAAATTCCGACGCTCTCTTACTTGAGAAAGTCAGGAATTTCTTTGATTGTCTAAGTCCTGAAAGTGAGTTCCAATAATCTTCCACCTGAAGATTTACCCACTTTAAGATGCCATGCTTAATGAGCTCCCCGCTTGGCTAGCTGTTCAGCCGATTCGTTTCCCGGAATACCCTCATGTCCTGGCACCCACATTAGGGTTAGACTGTTATGAAGTGCCAGCTCTTTAATAAGAGAATGACAGTTAAACACAAGCCTAGAGCTGAAACAATAAGATTTCAGCTCTCACAGTGCCGCCTGGCTCTCAGATAAGGTAATAAATGTGGTACCTTTTGGTTTATTCAATAGTAGTTTATCTGCGCACAGTTCTATAGCATGTACCTCAGCCTGAAACACAGTGGCTGTTTGTCCCATTGCCATCCATAATTAACAATTGGGTCCAAATACGCCGGCTCCAGTTCCATTATAAGTCTTAGAGCCGTCCGTGTACCAGACCGAGGAACCTTCTCGAAAATCTGGTAGACCAGATTGCCATGATACACGATCTCCCAGAGCCAACATTTCTCAAAATCGTACACCTTTGGCATGTTATCGTTTACTGAGTCGGTTAAGTCCTTCTGATTAAATTCCTGTAGAATTTTAAGGTGACCGACAAGGTCGCCTGCCTTAAATTTATTATACTGCTGTAGCCTTATGGCCTCTCTCAGAGCCTCCTTCTTTATCTCTAAGTGTAATGAGGCCACGTCTATCATGGCTTCCATTGCAGCAGTGGGATATAATTTAAGTCCTTCAGTAATGCCAAGAACAGCACGCCTCTGCATTTTTTGGCCCCTGTGCTGTAATTTGTTCAACCTTTGGCCACCACACCATAGCGGTATATGTGATCATTGGTTTCATAATAGTCTTGTAGATCCAGTATACCATTTTTGGTCACAGAGCCTTCAGCATGCCATAAAAGACAATGTTGGTCGTGTGGAGATGTTTTTAAGGTGTAAGTTCCAAGTCAGACACTTGTCCAAGGCGACACCCAAGTATTTGACATCAAAAGAGCAATTTTAATTCCTCTCAAAATTGGGGGCCTTATGTTTACCTTCCGTCTTCTAGTGAACGGCACTACAATTGTTTTACTTGGATTTATACTTAATCCTTGTTGGACGCACCAGTGATCTACTATCTCTAGGGCCTCTTGCATGCGGTCCGAAATGACACAGTCATGTTTACTTCTTACAGTGATCACCAGGTCGTAACAGTTTTATTAAACAATGTATTGTTTTTTTGTTCGATGTCAAAACAGTTTTTAAAGGCACCATCACGTTTTACTGTGACTGGTGATAAAGCTACTCAGCTAGCCTCCACGAATGACAGGTTGAACAAATGGAGAGGTATAACGACAAGAGCATAACATCAGTGGCGTGTACTGGCCTCCTCTCCATTTAGAACAATATAAAGTATAATAAAGTAGGAAATAATCCAAAAAATCTTAGTTAACTTCTGTGGTAGCACTATCATTACAAATTCCATTCTCTTATAGCAAAGTAGTAATAAAAAGAACTTTCATATAATGTGCAACTAAAAAAATCAAAAAGTTCTTTATCATGTTGTCATTCAGCCTTTCAATTAAGATAACTTTGAACTGATCATAATTTATTAAATAAATACTACTAAAAAGCTTCTACAGTAGTTCCCACGATTATGTTATGTCAACTTTTCGTTTTAACCACGTACTGTTCAATGGTTTGTTTAGCCATATTTTATACTACTATTAATTTATTCGGAATATAACTATTATTATTAGATTATCAATCATTCATCCATCACGGCTCCATAGCTCATACCTCGAAAACGAAAGAGTTTATTCCAGACGTAATACATACATATATAACTTCGTAGCTTGCCTCCGGACGTTCATTTTAGCATTTGGCTGACGCGACTACGAGACGGTTTTTCTATAGATCGATTACACGACTCTACCTTTGGGGCTGGTGAGGCTAATCAATTTTTACGCATATTAACAACTTTTGCTTCTTGAAAAGAAGAGAATTGAAATTTTTACTAATTTACATGAAAGTTTTAAGATTAAAAATTTTTCTCCCGACTATAAATGAGAAAAAAAATTTTAATTTGGCTCTTGACCCAGAGACAACTCATAATCTAGCCCGGGAAAAGAAAATTTTTGCAAGTAAAAAGTAAGGTCCCACCAAAATTTTTTACCACGAGCCGCCACTGGTAGTTACGACATTGAATGAGCGAAATATGAACAATCATATGAACAATATGTTTTATTTTTAAATGGAGGATAATTGCTCAATATGGACTGCACGCCACTGCATAATATGCCTCTCGATAAGTAAAAGTGCTGTCTCGAACGAAAAGCTTACTGCCGGACCATGTACTATTTTTGGAAAATTTGTAATTTTTAACTGCTTAACATCAGTTGAAGCCAGTCCATCTAGTCTCCGGTCAGGATAAAATAGGAATTCACTTGTAAAGAAAACATTAACTTAAGTGAAAGCTCGATATCATAGCAATAGATAAGAGGAACTTACCTCCTATAAATCCAGTCCTAAAGATCTAAAGTACGTCGGCAGCTACTGGTGAAAAAGAGACGAAACCTAAATAAGTAGGTAGGTACATAGCTACAACCTTTTTTTTACTTTATAACTTTCTTTTTCAGAATGATTCCCTCATCAATTACACAATTTAGCAATGCCGATGTGAAACACGCAGAGCCACAGTATGCATACCTACATATGTCACATCCAGGTGTATAATGTATGAAATACATTTTCAGATAACATCTTATCATACCAGCAAATTATGTAAATAAAATACATATAAGTGCGTGACCGTATTTCTCATATTAAAAATAAAATTCCTTAAGAGGTCGAACTAGCCACGTTAGTGCGATGCGACCACCGACCACTACATATTCTATGCTATCCCCTTATAAGAAGGTTGCGTGACAAAAACAATGCAATCGATAATTTTATTCTACACATCATAAATAAATTTGTATTTTAAATTTAACTCCATAAGCGACGAAAGTTCAGCAAAATTTAAAGATTTCCACCATCAGCTGAAAATAATTAAACGGGCAAAAATTCCATTATCATGTAAAATCTTCAGGTTTTCATGTAAAAATCCTTGAAGGTTGAAAGGGATTCGCGAGTTTTTCCCCCTGTGTTCTTATCACAAAACGCTTAGAAGGATCGATACGAAATTACAGCCGCTTTTGATAGAATGAGTAGTGCTTTATACTCATATGCATGCATATTGCATACATACGTGGAATCCACGTTTTATTATTACGAAGACTATTTTATGGCTGTTTTTTCCAGAATGAATGCTTCCATAGAAAATTTTAATGAATGTTGTCCTCGAAGAGTCATTCCAGTTGGAAAATTAATGAGATTGCTCTTCAGCTGCGATTTTCTCGTAGCAGTTGAAGTTTCAATTACACGTCAAATTTTGAATACGAGTCTGACTGACTGATTTACAGTGTTCTATTATCGATTCATTTCCATTTAGAGCACTGATTAATATTCAGCGTGGATAGCCGACGATAAAAATTAGAATTTATCGAAAACACAATGTACTTAAGTTGAGTTGAAATTATAATGTTATACTTAAGATCTCAGATTCTAGCTACTGCATAATCTGCAACAGTTAGCGTTATTCTGCTGAAGGTGTAATTATCCAGTTTAATTCTCATTCACCATCATTTCCTGTGCCATCCTTCATACTCGTAGACCATTGCGAGAGGTAACGTCTAGCCAAAGTACGCCAAGATGCGATAATTACTACAGAGGAACCACAACCACCCATTACGACCATTTGTTCAATCCTGAGATACATGAGCCCTTCTATCCATCTCTTCACCGGTATTTATTGACATATTTTTAATATGTTGCGTAAAAGATATGACGTAAACGTAGCAGAAAGATGGCAACTACCTACATACTGTTACATGCTATCACGGAAAAAAAGGAAATGTATACATTGTACATTTCACCAATGTAGCTGCAAATATGTGCCGGAAACATAAAATATGTATTCCTTACACGTAAATATGTTATCATTACTATTTTCTTACAAATTCTGATGTACCTAGGAACATTAAGAATTGTACTAATTTCCCAAAATACCAATGTAAATAATACACATAAATAGTTTTCTGGAATATCTAATATGTATGTTACTATTGAAAACTAATGCAAACTAAGAAAGTGTAGCAGACACATTTTTTGTGGTGTATGACATCAAATCATGTGCACTGTACACATAATATGTAACGTTTACCACAAAAATTGTAGCAGCAAAAAACAATCGCTCTTCATTGCGGTAGATTTGAATAAATCAGTTTCGACGCGTCTTCTTTGTAAAATAGTCAATTGACAAGTGTGTTAATAAATCAATTAAACTTATTAAATAGAGTTTGTTATTGAAAGTTTTAGTTCAAGTGTTATCAATTGGTATAAAAGGTGCTCGAATTGTACCTTTTTATTAATTAAAAACTGAGTATATTTACCAAAAATAAATAAATAATAATCAATAAAAAATAAAAAAAATCAACTAAATAAATGTTTTTTTTTGTTATATTTTTAATCGATCTCCCCAACATGACCCTGTGCCATATTATACTCCAATAAAAAATATTTTTTTATAGTTTTATACGAGTACCTATGGACAGCAATGGGACTTATTACTAATCGAAGGACTATTAAAAACGCAACATATTTCTAGAACATTTTCGTTGCAATTAGTACTATTCTCTATTCATTCATGTTCGTTCGTACATTTTCAGAACTATGAAAATGTTTCAAAGTTTACGCTACATAACAAATGTTCTCAAAACATTCCATATTGTGGTTTTTACATTTGTACTGTGTTGGTTTAACAAATTTTCATCATAGATATTACACTGAGAGAAATATTTATAGTAAAATGTAACTATTTCTCTAGTTGAGTCAAATTTTTAGCAGTTAACTAGAAACTCTCTTAAAATTGTAAAATTAGTTAAGAAATAGTAACAATATAGTTAGGTTTTAGATTCAACTAGAATACTAGTAAAAATTTATTATTTGCTAAGAATCATCAGTACAATATTCTAAAAAAACGTCTTATTGAAAAATAATCAGATTTCTAGTTAAATGGAAATATTTTCTGGTGCCATACTATTTTCTTAAATGGAAATATTTTCTGGTGCCATACAATTTTCTTTTGAAGAATTACTATTTTCATGTAAGTTGAACTATTTTCTAGTGACGCTTCTACTTTTCGTTGAACAAAAACTATTTTACAGAAAAAATTGATCAATATATGGTAAACGTTAACTATATTCTGGTATAACTATACTATTAATGGGTTAACATTTTCCGCTGTGTTGAAGCATATTATGTTTAAAGTTCAGATGCAGAGAATCGTTCCAGCAGAATTAAAGAATAAATTTTGTTTTTTGCCCGTGGTGATAATAATAGTAAAAAATTTCATTCTCAAATGTTTAGTGTTTAGTGTTTTACAATGGACAATGAGTTATGTGATAATTCCCAAAATGTGAATTCTGTTATATTAGAAGACTTTGCAAGTGATCACTTAATATTCCTATCTGATACGGAAAAATTGGAATCGATTCAAATTTCGGGTGAAAATAAAGTTTCTGAAACTAATAGTTTGGAAAAAAAGGATGAACGGGCGCTGATAAGTCAAGAGCTTGACTTAAGAACAGTTCTAGAGTCTTGGGGACTTCTTCACTTGTTCGAAAGATTTAATCATAAGTAAACATTATTTACAGTTTATTCATTGGATATACCTAGTATATACAATTCTTTGACATAGAACTAGGACTAGACTTTGAATGCTTAAAATTCATTGATATATCTGATATACGTGAAATAGTCGGTACGAATGAGAATAATAATTATGGAACATTCGTGAACCTGAAACGAAACTTAAAACAATGGAGGAAAGCGCACGTAAATTCAATGTTCTTCTTGTTTAGTGAACTCAGACTGAATAGTATTTTCGATTTCAGGGATACACTGAGCCGATTCCAAATTTTAATTCAGATGACACTACTCTCTCTATGCCGTCAAGGGTTTCTTCTTGGTTAAGGAATATACCCGACACTCATAGTGGAAGTACATCAAGATGCAACACTCCATCAGAAATCACCAACGTAACATCTCCAGTTTCCAGATAAATTCTTTTTTTAGTTAAGTCGGAAAAATTTATTCCCAGAATCATCATATGCCGAAAACAGGAAGAAAATTAAACATTTAGAAAATGAATTGTACGCCACAACAGAAAAGATTAATGATCTTGATGGTGAGCTTAATTATTCTGAAAAATATTTAATAATTTGTTTATTCTATAAATCGTTTAGAAACTCAAATAGAAACCAAAGTGACTGGTTAAATTGCATTAAAAAATGGAACGAACTTCATAAACATAGATGTTTAGCCTTCAAGTCTAGTTGTGAGCTAAAAACTATTTTTACGGAGTGGCCAATATTAAAACACCCAAAAGGATGTACTTTGGTAGTAAGAATAATTTTCTTATAATATTACAATCTACAGATCCTGCTTAACTTGAGTTGTGTTTCTTAGATATGCAATGACTTTGAAAGAACTTACGGTGAAGAAATATCTATGAGGTTATTGAATAAATGGCAAGAGTTTAGAACAAAATTTCCGAATTTGTTGCCACGCGTAAAGGATCCTCACTTGAAGAACATATGGTTATCCATAGATGAAAATGTATCCGAAGGTAAATTTTGTTTAGAAAACTATCGCACTTGACATATTAATGGTTTCTCTTACAGATGCTCGTGATACAATTCGCGCTTTCTTATTGCATTGTATATTGAAACCAAAATGTAGAATTAAACTGAAAAAGGACGGTAAAAATAAATTCTGGTGCCCGAGAATTTCTGCATCTCAAGATAGTTTTCCTATTCACATCAACATTGAAAGTGACGTCCTACCAAAAATTTAAAATAGAGCAGCTTTCTACAAAAACATGGGATTAACGTGTCAACCATACATTATAACTGTAGGTAGCTCACTAACAAATATTCAAGTATTTTTCGTAGTGGTGGAAAACGAAATTTACAAATTTACTAACTTTGTAAATGCTTTAGATACATGCTTTAAAATACATATGGTGTTAAATGTAAAATATGCATTGGAATCAGAGTTGGTTTGGATATTTATTGAGAGATTTTTTTATAAATTTGCAATAAGTAAAGTTTCTCCGATTATTTTCGAAATTGCAACCCAACTTACTTAGTTTTAAGATATATCTTTATAGCAAAAGCAAAAATGTACAAGTGTTTTATTTGCAAAAATCTCTTTGGAGGTATTAATTTATTAATATCGCATTTAAAACTAAACCATAATTTAACACCATATGGAAAATTCCTTTGTATGCAAAACCATTGCCCTCAAACATTCTTTAATATCAATAGGAAAAAGACTAGTGACAACAGAAACGTTGTTAGATTGAAGTATTTTTAAATATGTTATGTTATTAAAATAAAATTCTATGAATATATCTTAACTGTTTTTATAATTTTGCCTCAAAAGTAACATTTCGAAAGACGGAATTATTGGAAAAAAGTATGTAAGTATAAATAAAATTTAAACAAACCTCCTGCAACTAGGTATATATGTATTTTGTACCAATACACTATTTTATGGATAAAAATAGTATAATACAACTATTCCTACTATTCTCGCAATGTACCATAATATCTACTATTTTTTAGTCAATATTACTAGAATATTAGTAAAAGAGGAACAAGATACTTCCTACCACATTAAAGTCAAAACAACAATTTATTAGAAGAATGTACTATATTATTGTAAGAATGAACATAGACTATTTTTCTAATTAATTTAACTAGAATTATAACTATTTTTCTGGTAAGCTGTATTTCAATTAGAAAAATAGTTAAAAAATGATTGAAATCAACCATTTATTTTTCTGACTGTACTATTTTTTTGTTACTGACATTTCTAATTGTATTGACCACTCTTTCGTTGTGAATTATACAAATTGCGAAATGTGATTTGTACACAAAAATAGTAATAAATACAATTAATACAGTTCTTATCACATTTCAATAACAACATTTTATAGTGGTACTGAGAACTAAAAATTATGGTTAGCTGAAATTTCACCATCACAATAGTAACGAGAACCCTTGTCGTTGGCAGTCAAAACTATTTCTTTTTTTCCGTGTACCCTTGCAACACGCAGAACACTCTTTCTCCAGCGCCCTAGAACATTCCACACACCACCGAATATGCAGGAAAGTTCTCGACTCAACACACCACAGTATATAAGCTCGAGGGAGTCTGCAGCCGGGACAGTTTTTACTACGACGATCAGTTTCTACGCAAAGTATTTGTAAAGCGATTTTGGAGCGATCGAGCCGCGATCAACTTTTATATAAAATCGGGCGGTTTAGCCAGAAGTGCGATTATTGAATGCGAATAATAAATCATTGTTAATTCTATTGACTTTAAACGAATTGTGTTTTACTTGAAATCCCGCCGAACTACTACACTGAAAAACAATATACTATACGAATGCAATGCATTAAGCAACATTCTTTGTAGTAATGAAAAAATTGTTGAAACAATGAACAAAATCATGATATTTTTTTCGTGATACAACCGTACATTAATACTATGAATTTTATATACATACCTATACATACATACATATATACATTAAATGCTTTATATATAGGGAATGTGCACACATATTACTAGATATCCACATCTCAACCTGGCTCAACAAATCACATGGGTGTGCTAAAAACGTGTACAGCTATGGTAGTTTTGGGACAATCCGATGGGTGTACACTGTACAGTAGTTGCTCAACTAAAACCCTCATAGGATTTGTTCGATTGGGGCACCTACCAATTTTGATGCACAACTTCATCATATTCATTAAAAAGTTCCTATGAACGATGCACCTTCTCGTAGAATTTATGAAACTTTTATTGATGATCATGTTTTCATAATGATAGTGAACATAATCATAGTATTGAATATGTACATAGTACAGTACCCTCTCAAGAAAATAATCGTAAG
The DNA here is from genome assembly GCA_951812415.1 of Beris morrisii. Taxonomy (NCBI): domain Eukaryota; kingdom Metazoa; phylum Arthropoda; class Insecta; order Diptera; family Stratiomyidae; genus Beris; species Beris morrisii. Next base: position 110,707,743 of record OX638312.1, on the reverse strand, counting down.
GTTAAACGTATTAATACAATAAAAAATGAGCCTATATTTAATTTACGCCAAAATAAACCTTCGAAACACGCCAACTAATTCGAAAAAGTTCAGAAAATCAAATACCGGAATGCCGTATTCCAAAACAATTTCATGCATAAAAAACAGTCATGGGCGCACATACAACATTTTGTAGGGAGGGGCGCAGCTAAGGCTTATAAGGAGAGGTTCACGTTTTGGGAATAGAATGCAATACGTGGATTTTGTTTAAACAATAGTCAGTAAGACTTTCTTTTCAAATTTTATAGGTGCTACAAAGAAGTCCTACCTAAAAATAAAGAAAATATGAAACTGAAGCTGCCATACAAAAGACCTTAAGACAAGTGGTTGCACTTATCTTATTACACAATTGACAGAGGGAGTCAGGAAGGAACAAACCAGATGAAATTAAGGTACTTATTCGAGTAGCTATTAAACGAAACTCCATAAAAAATGGCATAAAAAATGGTTGATTTTTTTAAATAAGCAATAACTCTTATTTATTGCATTATTTTGTTATTTTTAAACAAAATTACAGCGTATTAATTAGCTAAATTCTTGTAGTCCTTGTGGAGGTTTACTTACAAACCTACTATAAATACGAAGTTACCCTTCATGAACAGAATTTGAAAGCATTAGAACGAGAAAACTAAAAGATATGAAGGTACTCTTTTCTGTAGCTTCCATGCAAACGTCTTTGAAAAAAATGAGTGCTTACGTTTCCTTGAATCAACTTAAAGCCTTAGAAATGTTGTAATCATAAATAGTCGTAACAGCTTGATCACCATGGTTAATGCTAAGAAGAAGAGTACTTGAGCGTTGCAAATAGGGGAGGTATTGTAATATCATCTTCCATTTTCGAATTTTGCAAAACCTCGTGCTTTTGAAAATTTTATTATTTTTTCGGATAATTTTGAAACTACTTACAGAATGAATAAACTTTAAAAACTTAAAATTTTTTTATTGAAAGCCAAAAAGTATTTTTGTAGGACACCCTCATTCATCATTGTAAAATTCAGGAGAGTAAGCAGAAAACAAAATATATATTTTTTGAACGGGTTATGTCTTTCTTCAATACTATTGCTTATTTTGTTACTATTGTACACCTATTTTGAGATCGCTTCAATTGTACAAAATGTGTTTCTTTATAAAGGTCTAACTCAAGGTACAGATGGTGGGATGACAGTGATAGTTTGAGATACTAGCTTTCAAGCACTATAGGAACTAACATCTTTCGTCTTAACCCCTCCTTCACCTTCATCCTTATAGGTCCTTTCTTAAAAGTCAAGTTGGGTTACCTACTGTAAAAATTATGTAATGTCTATTAGTTCTCTGGGTATAACAAAAGCCAAAGCTGGACAGACGGAAGTCCAGGGAAATATTGGCATGGAATAGGGGAAGTTTGCGGTTACTCGTCGGAATACTGACAGGGCACTGCATGCTATGCGTATGGGGTTGGCTGACTCTGACGTGTGCAGGTCCTATATGATGAGAAGAACACTACTCGATTCGTCGCTAGATAATGACAAGCTGGTCAAGTTTCTCAGGGATCTGTGCTGTTTTGGGGATGATTAGTGACCTACCAGGTTCCAAAGAGATCACCCTATGCACCCTCTTTTGGTACCTGGTGTGCGCGGTGGGTCAGAGCTTGCCCCTTCTCAACACTAAAACTGATCAATTTTTTGGAAATTTAAATCATAAAATCATAAAATACATTACCTTTGTGTTGCAATGGGCCTGAGCCTTGGCGCGATGATGAAAATCAATGTACCAACGAAAAAAGTTACACCTTACTCGACTCTCAACATCCCCACTTCTCCTAATTTTCATAAAAAATTTCTTGGCACTTGAGTGTCGACCGAGTAAATCCAACATCAATTTCGCGTCTCGATACTACAAAGCAGAGGTATTACTTCTTTGGTATGGCTTGTCGATCAACATTATGAATCTGTTCGTCTGTTTTTAAAAATTTAAAATTCAGTTGTAGATTAGATTGGATTTCGGGTTGACGTAGATTTATTTGGTTTCTTCTGTTAGTGAAGCTTCAGTTGGGCTTATTATGGCGTCCGTTAAATTATCTATGTATGTTATAATTCCTCTTCAATTCCAGTACTTTCAATGAAGCACAGTATTTCTGAAACAGGATTGGTCAGAAATTCCGATGGTTCCATGAATTCCTGATCAAAGTGACGAAGCCTTTTGTGAGTAAGTCCCTCAAATTCACAGATAGTGTCAGAGAGACCAATCCTATGGAGATCCTTCCTTACGTAACAATGACCAGTCAGAGCTGAAACTAGGGTTTGCTTAATTTCAGATAATCAAATGTTCTTTTCTACGAACGTTCCGGCATAAATAGTTTTGAGTGTCTACTTCAGTTGTAACAAAGCAACATTTTGTAGATAATATCGAAATTCACTGATCAATTTGAAGTTTAATTTTCTTGCAAACCCCCCTCCCAATAAGAATGTCCAGCTACGCCACTGATTGCGCCACACTGTTACAAACACTAAGCTTTAATCCATCTGTGACGTTAGATACTATAAAAAATTGCGAAGAATTTAAAATTAATTAAGTAATTTTTTATCTTTATCTTTTGCGACTTCAGCTACTACCTGAAACCAATCTAAAAGCTTGAACCTCTCGTTAAGACTTATTTTCGGACTAGTCAATGCTGTGACACTTTGGGTTTAATGCATAGCATAGGCAATCGTTGTCAGGTTCGTGTTCTTATAAGCACACACCCCGACACACCAGTTTAATTGAGGTGACTCAAGTATTAAACGAGTCCTCACCTTAAGGCATTTTTTATTTTCTACGAAATCGGACACCGTTCAGGAAGTCATTTATTACCTCTAGGAACAGAACTGATGATATCACGATGAGAACAAGAAAATTGTAAACACGGTGGTAAATCTCCCTAGAGTACTATGAATTTCAATATTATGAAACAGCACAATAAAGGCTAGGATTGGACCGCAGTGAATTATGAAGCAATCGAATACAGTAAAAATTATTATAAAAAGTATACGATAAAATTATAAACTATATCAGCAATTTACAATAATTAAAAATATTTTCAATTTTTCTACTCTAGGCCACAAAAAGGTGTTAACGCAAAGAATGAAGGCTCATCTACATTCAGTGGTATTTGGGTACTCCTATTTCGAAGATCCTTTTCAGACGTTATATCAAACACATTCGGTGTACCTTCAGGAAGTCATCTTCTGGGTCCACTATTGTTTATTAATAATGACGTATGGATTTTTCACACAATTTTGTTCGAGTTATCGAAGTTTAAGTTTATTTTAATAAACATTTATTTTTTTTAAAAATTAAAATGATACCTATATTAATAATGGGAGTTTTCAGAGTAGGAATCGATATCTTTTGATTTTGAATTTTGAGTTTGAAGGATTGTTTGTTTAAGAAGAGGAAACTAGGAATGAACGTATAATAGCGGCAAGTTCTAAAAATATAATATTAAATGGAGGCAGTATGATAGGGGCTGGTGGGTGTTTCTTTTATTTCTGGAACGGTCTTTGCAAGTTGCTCTGTGTATATGTAGACGTACTACGAAAGGCTTTTCAGTAAAAAAAATCATATTTATATATTGGTGTACGGAGCTGGGGAAATAAAAATGGTCAGTGAAAATAGGATGCGTAAATTGTCACGAATGTCTTATATAATTAAAATAATTTTATAATACTTCTAAGGGTTTATTTTAGATCAATTAATAAAATTTTTTTTTGGGTTATTTTTTTTAATTTAATAATTTAATAATACCTGTTTCAGAATTTTTTGCTTTCCAACCACTATAAAAAAATTGTGCACGTTTTCACGAATTCTGTAATATCTCCTATATGATATCGAATTGATTTTTACATCCACGGATTTTACTTTATTATTTTAATAATAAAGTATTTTATATAACAGCGCACAAACTGATTTCAAGATTTTTTTTTCCAATCTCTAAAGGGTTATACATGTTTTCACGAATTCCGTCATTTCTCTTAGATCTGATGAAATATCGAATTGGTTTTTAGTTTCTCTGACTTTCTATATAATTGCCCAAAAATTGAATTTTTGGATATTAAACCCACAAAGCGGTGGAAGAAGAGTGTTTACGATTTCGCAGTTTTCGCCATTTTTTTTAACTCTGATGTTCTTTTATGCAATCGCTTAAAAACTAATTTCACGATTTTTCAAAATTCAACTGTTAAGGGGTTGCACACGTTTTTACAAATTTTACCTCTAAGGTCTGATTAAATATCAAATTGATTTTATCTTTTACACGCTTTTTATGCAATCGGTTGAGAAGTTATTTCTTGATTATTTTCTAAATTCAACCCACAAGGATATGGGGTGTTATACGTTTTCAAAAATTCCGTCTTATATTGTTTTAGGTGAATTAGTTTTTATTTCTACGAACTTTTTATTAATAGTGTAAAAACCAAATTCAGGATTTTTAGATTTTCAACCACTTAAGCTAGTATTACACTGTTTGACCATGTGGTAGCATTAAGCTAGTATTACACTGTATGACCAAGTGGTCAAAATGCAGTAGGCAATGCGAAACAGCGAATTTGACCGAGCGGATACTGTGAGATTAATTGGAATTCGCTATATCGCATTGCTTATTACTGCAATTTGACCACTTCGTCAAACAGTGTAATACTAGCCTTAGGAAGCGAAAGGGGGTTGGCTGCATACTTTTTCACTAAGATATGACGATATTTCCACGTCCTTACACCGACCCATTACCATAAAATTTGATTCTACAAATGGTGGGATACTAGACTATTTACAATGTCATGAATACATTCCTGTTACTTCAACTCGAGTTTCGCTTGCCACTACCCCAAGGACGCTGTACAATATTTTTTGGGGAGGGGCAAAGCCAAGGCTTATACGGTGAAGTCACACATTTTGTGATCCGTCGAGCCGGAGTTAGGCAAACGACATATTATGGAAGTCAGTCAGAATTAGTATGAAATTTATAGTCAATCTGATTTACAAAATAGTTGAGGGACATTTGATTGGATTTTTTTTGGATTGATAGCATACAGGTTGGTGCAAGTGTCCCTTCTTACCCTTGGGCTGCACCGAATATTCGTGCATCCCTGGATACGTCACTGCTAACAGGATAGAACGCTTTAAGGTATGAATGATTTTGTGTACATTGATTTTATAATAGTTGCAGCTAAAAGTATGAATATGAAAAGAATCGCTTGAGTCCTTCGTGTAGTTGCCATACAAAACTCCCGTATAAATGTCCTAACTTAATTGACGGAACTGACAACTCAAGAAGTCGTTTACCCACGTAGTCGAAATTTTGTACAAATTAGTTTTAAGTGAAACCAAAGTTCAAGCTTACTTGTCATCGAAATCCTTCTACTCTTTCGGGTAGCTCCCATACAAAAAGCGCTTAAGATAAGTATTCATAAGTTTTGAACGCTTTATGCTGGGAATTTTAAATTTTGTAGACATTAATTTTTAAATGGTTCCAGATAAAAGGATAAATATGCTAGAAATCAAGTGAATCCTTCCTACATCTCCCATGTGAAAGTCCTTGAAAAGGGAAAATTTCACTTTCGGTGATTTACGAAACTTAGTTATGAAATTGAATACATAAGTTATTGTCTTTTACTTTCGAGTAGAGAAAATTGGAATCCTTATTAAAGGACAAACTACATGCGCACTCCCTTTTCTACTTTATCTCCGTCTACAATTAAATCGGAGTTCAGTATTTCATCTAGAGTATGTTTTTGATTCCATCATCACACATGGAAGAAACACACTTTTTATTTTATTATTTCAATTATACAGTATTGTGATGGATTTTTAAAAAAAAACATTTTTTTTACGTTTTATGACTAGTAGACACGAAAAAAGCAAAAAACATTTTCAGTCCGTCTGTCCGCCGTACGCCGTACGATGAACGCCGTACGCCAACCGCTGTACGCTGTGAAAAACTTTAGATTACGATATCTCACGAATTGCACTAGACAAATAAAGTTCGGTTTCTGTATAAAGGTTGACAAATGAAGTTTGCTGAAAGCAAAACTTTTTAAGGGGACTGTGGAGCATGAAAGTGGAGGGGATAAGAATTTTTCTAAAAAATCACGTCTCATATCTCAAGAACAGTGTAAGACAGATACCTAAAATTTTTACCAGAAGTAGGCCTAATAGACCCCTAGCAGAGGGAATGAGGGTGTAGAGGGTGAGAGTGGGGGAGGGTGGGCGAAAAGGAAAAGATTCCGATTTTAATATCTCGACAACCTATAATGATATAAAGCTGAAACTTGGTATTTGGATAGAGCTATATTAGTAGCATCTTGAAAAAATATAATTTTTTATAGGGGTAGTATGGTACGGGGATGAGGGGTGTTTTTCTTATCTATAGAACGGCTTATGGTGCAAAGTGAAAACTCGGTATATATATGTAAATTAACTAGAAAAGTAATTTAAATAAAAAAAATTTTAAATATCTATTGGCATTTGGAAGAGGGGCGAAAAAAATGATCAGTGAAAATGGAATGCATATAATTTTCACGATTTTCGTCATGTCTATTAGGTCTTCCCATATATTCAATTCATTTTTATTCTTCATATAAATACCTGAAGTGTTTTCAGGATTTTTTGAAATTCTACTCCTAAGAGGGTATAAACACGTTTTCACAAATTCCGTCATTTCTTTTAGAAGTGATAATAAATTGAATTGTTTTTAATTTCTCGTTCTGTCTGCATATTTATCTATTAACTCCCTTCAGGACCACCAAGTGGGTGTAAGGAGGTTGCATATGTTTTCACCAATTCCTACATATTGCTTAGATCTGATGATATATCGAATTCATTTTTACTTCCTAAGGTTTCCTATATGATCGCCAAAAAAGTCAATTTCAGTATTTTTAGATATTCAATCCTAAGGGGTGTAAGAGGGTTGAGTGCTTTTCAAAGCTTTGACATATTTCTTAGGTTTGATGAGATATTAGATCGCTTTTCACTTCCACAAACTTTTTATATAATCCCATACAAACCCATTTACCAATTTTTGGATATTTAACCCCCAAGGTTTTGCATATGTTTTCACAATTTTTGCCATCCCTTAGTTCTGATGAGATATAAAATTGGTTATTACGATATTTGATGTAATGACCTAAAAACCAATTTCACGATTTTTCGAATTTCAAGAACCAAATGGATGTAAGAGGTTTGCTTATGCATTCACAAATTTTTCAAAATCCCTCGTGTCTCATGATATCTCAAGTTGCTTCTTATGAAATCGTCGAAAAACCTGTTTCACAAATTTTCCGAAATTCAAACTTCAAGTGGAAGTAATTGCTTTGTATACATTTTAACAATTAGTTATATCTCTTAATTCTGATAAGGCAACAAATTCGTTTTTACTTCTATGGGCTCTTAGTGTACATAATATACCGAAATTCGAATAGTCTACACGGGCTTTTCCAATGTTTAATCGGCTAAAAATCTTCATTTTAAATATTTTTTTTTTAAGAACAAAATTAACTTTCCAAGAAACGTCATAATCTCGAAGCAACCGATGATATACTTCGACTTTGGCCGCTCCCGAACTTTGACCCGAAAATAATAAAGTTTCGCCCAGACCATTGCCAGATTTTTTTATCAGGCAGAGGAGGATGGAAGGGAATTAATTGTTCATCAATTTGGGAAAGGAAAGGTAGGAATAAAAGTTTCGTTTGCATTGCTGCAAATTATATTCACTAGGAAAAACAGCTATTCCACAAGCGTATAGTATGGCCGATGAACAAGGAACATTATTTCAGTGCAGTTCATTACTATGAATATCGCTGGTAAAATGGAACCGTAAAGCAATTAAGTTGGCAAATTCTTCCGAACAATTGTCATGAAAATTCATCTAAAAAAAGTGAGAGTCAATAATAACTTTAAATAATTTGTAAAGTTACTCTTTAAATTTAATAATGCATTGGAAATAAGTACTGCAGTGCTGCCCATCATAAGTTTCGCTAAATTATGTCCGATATACTCATATCCTGTGGTCGTAAACCAATTGAAGACAACAGCCTCAGGGAAACTCAGAGCCAAATTGGAATCGAAACCAAAATAAATGGCTTTTCCCACAATGTCCTCCATCAATATTCCGATCTGTCCCAATTGGAATATAATGAAATCAGAAAGTATCTTCAGGCACAGCGCACAGCATGATTTTTTGGAATACGATCAAATCATGGGGGGATTGATGAACCATAATCACGACTCCATCCAACCCAACACCCCAGACACCTCGTATTTGCATGAAGTCAGTAACTCCAGTGAAATGGGAAAGTTGCAAAATCGTTAAAACGCTCAACGCAGTCTGGTGTGATGTAATTGTACATAACTTAAGTACGTACTTTCCTACCTACCTACAGTGTGCCTGCAGTAACTATGTCGTACCGCATACCAGCAAACAGATAATACACCAACAACAAGCAAACATAAGTTCGGAGAATCTTATAGGGTGCTACTCGTATCTCGAGTAGGAAAAGTTGGAATTTCCACAAGCCGGGCGGGGGAGAAAGCAACCCCATCGAAAGGCGCCACATAAATTTCAGCCCAGACATCATCGAAATTTCCTTTGGTCCTGCATCAATTCGGCACACAACTGAATAGAGATGTCCACAATACGAAACAGGGGAACAAGGACTCGTATAAAGAAGTCGATTTTTATTTGGCAGGGGTTCTGTGAGCTTAGCAACATAATCCCATGTCTAACGAAATTTCACTTAGCAGAACATATCGCATTAACCCCTTCCACCCTTAAGTATTCTTAGATCACAATAAATCATTTCACTATGCGAATCCCTTTCACTCAACGGCAGTATTGCTCATGTCTGTAGCACCCTCTGCTCTTCCTTGCTGACCTTTCTTAACTTCTCGAAGAAGTCAGCTGCTCTACGCTGAAGCGGGCACAAAGTCATCGCCACCACCCCTAGGTGAACGAAATTTCGATTAGGTAATTTCGAGGGGATTGCGGCGGATTAAATGCAAAAAAAAATTGATATCGTGGAGGTTTTGCAATCGATTGAGTTCCTCGTCGCCTCCATACTCGGAACTGTCTGCAAACAACCAGTCACTGGACTTCGTGTTACCAAACGCAAGGTGTCCCGAAAAAAGAAGAAATAATGCAAATGCCCACCCCACTTGAACTCCTTGAAGTGCTCGCAAGAATAAGGCCCACTCCTTGCCCCCTATGTCCAAGAAATATGTATGTAGGCAAAATTTCATATCGATTTCCTTTCGATCAGCTTCAGAAACGATTAGAAAAGCCGCCGTTTGAAGGGACTCTTCCACGAAGGGCTTCGGGAAATTGTGGAAATCTGGTCACGAAGGTGTCTTTTCATGTGACCGGCCAATACACCGAGCACAAGGTAACCGGCACTTGAGTGCACTCCAAGCCGAACTTTCTCCGCAAAGACGCACCGTACCTCCAGGACGAGGAGCGGAACTGGCTGGACAAAAACAGGGGTTGGGGCTGGAAATCGCAAATAAGAAAATAAAAGGTTTTCCCTTCTGCTCGACGTTAAATGCAACCGGCCACGTTTCCGGTGAAAACGAATGAAAAAGAGGACATTGATGGCCACCGTACGTGACACCCTCCCGTTGTATAGGCATTTCACGGTATCGTCATCATTTTCATTGCAGACGAGACTGTGTCCGTGAACAACGGCGTATACGTACACGCGCGCAACCACACCGTTTTTCGCTGTATTGGGGGAATTTTCTACTGCAGTGAAAATCATATGACCGCACGGAAAAAAAAACGGAACAGAAAAGGACTTACCTTGTCGACAGGCATTGAAGGGCACGCTCTACACAAATTCCAAAATGATCCGATCATAAGGAATTTCGTTACTGGAGCACTGCACTGGTCGCGAGAAAATCCAAAAGAAAATCTGGGAATTGGCCGCAAGACGACTCCCTCGATGGAAATTTTTCTTCCTTCTGGACGTGTGGACAAGATTCGACCAATGGGATTGGTTCTCTCGTCTGATGGATCGAGCGTTTAAATATCGCGGAACCGGACGACGAATTTAGCACTGCTTTGATGCATTTTTCTTATCGCCTTGAAGATAGGAAGTTATTTCGCCTGGCGACACGAAAAATTTTCACTATATTAGAAAAAATGGATTGTAATTTTCGTTTCTTTTTTCTTTTACAATATTCTTTCTTTAAACTGGACTGAAAAAATGAGACCTTTTTTGAAAATGACTCGGAAGAACTGATTTCCCGTGTAGTTTTCCACCGACTTCGCGAACGACTGACTAACCACTTTGCCAGGGGAAATCAATACTTTGTGGAACGAAAAGATACCGAGGGTGTTCGGTGTGCGCGAAAGCGAATCGCAGATAGACGGAAAGTACGGAAATACGGGGGTGCGTACAACCCCTGTAAATATACGTGAGTTGAGCGGGATATTTGAATTTGGGGTTGTCGTATTTAATTGGAAAATTTTCAGAGTAAAACTCGTGAAAACTAGTAGAACTATCCGCAAACAAGCAGACAAACAATTTTCAAATTAACTTTTTTCAAAGCTTAGTCTTTGCCTTATCAGATGTTACCTTTAGAAGCAAAAGTCAATTCGGTATCTCAACGGGGCTAAGAAATGTGAAGAAATTCGTGTAAAATAAATTGAATCCCGTTTTCACCCCTTAGGTGGTTGAATATCAAAAAACCAGTAAGCTCATTTTAGTCGTTTGAAAAGAAACTCGGTATTCCATCGCTCCTAAGAGACATGGAGAAATTCGTGAAAACGTTGTGTTTCCCACTTCACGCCTTGTGGAAATGTCGAAAAATACTGACAATGGTTTTTAGGTACATTCAGATATTTATAGAAGTGACTACCAACTCATTACATCATCGGACATTTTAGGCATTTATAGGTGTAGCCTTTGTACGCTCTGTAGTGCACAGCAGCGCTGCCGAACTTGCTACTATAGTAGTAATTTACTACTATTTCAAGACCGTACTACTTATACTACTCAAATTTCAATTATGCTACCCGGATGAAAAAAATTATTTATATAATAATTAAAAAACTTATCATCTATCATCATTATTCTCCAATTTAGTAGATGAAGCTAACGTAGAAATATTAGATGAGAAATGGCGATCATTTCTTAATCAAACAGTGATATCTACAGATTTGCCTTTTGAAGATTTCTACCAAAATATTTTAAATTAGAAAAACGCATTAAACCAAACCATGTGAATGGTGTTTTAATTGCCAAAGAACTTGCTAATAACAACTTTGCCGAAAAGTGGGAACCGTGGAAAACTTTGATTTTTAAGTACAAGAAGTAATAAGCATCACGGCTGTCTCATTTCAAAACCCAGTAAGTTCTTCCTTGAAAATTTTAAAGTATCTTAAAACTTATATTTACTCAGCCTTCAAAAATAAATATTAATAATCCCATACATCTGGGTACTCTCAGATAAACTGGAAGAACTCCTAAAATATCGAAATACCAACATTTATTTCTGAGGACTGACAAAGTTTTTGGGTACTCCTATAAATTTTTTTAAAAAGCACTTACTATGTTTTGAAATGGAATAGCCAATTAAGTCAACACAAATTTTCATTTTTTTATATTCAAAATACCTATGTAATTATTCAAAGATTTCATATCTTTATTTAGATTTTAAAAGAAGATTTTTTTGTTTTGAACTTAATTTAGAATATACATATATGAATTGTTGTACATCGTTATATTTATATTGATTTATGCAGTTGGGACAAAAAGTAATATGAATGGTTTTGTTTGTTTTATTTTTATGTTTAGCAAGTAACAATAGAACTGAGGCTGTTTTAAATACAACTGGAATTTTTTTTTAATTTAATTTTTTTTTTAATGAACGATTTTGTAGGTCTATAAGATATTTTTATAAGTAATATATATATATAATTTCTATGAATAATTTCATTTTATTTTGTTTAGTTATAACGAAACTGAGTCTGCTTTTATAATAATTTAATCACAAAAAATTAAAAACAAATAGTACAAACAAAATGTTGTATGTGTTTATGTATTTCAAAAGTTTTGACCGCTTATACCCTTCGCATCCAAATACTACTCAAAAAATATAAATTATGCTACCCTAAAAAACTGCAAAGCGACAGGACAGTAAAAAATTTAGTGAAAATAACTTTCCTCAAAACAGTAAAACATTCCAAATTGATGTAGTAAATTTACAAATTTTCATTAAATTCAAAAAAAATTACAAGTAGGGTAAAGACCCCAGTTCCAAGCCACCATCCTTAATTCCACAAATAGCTAAGAATTCATGACAGTTTTTCCTTCACTACCATTTTTAGCAATCACTTTCAACTGTTTTTAGTGATTCAGCTATAGGCTTCGTGTATATACGTAGTACTATACGTAGAATATTTACTGCGATTCTACGTATAATATTCTACGTGCTTATATATAACATACTGTTACATGTAAACCTGGCAACCGCGCAACACGATCGTTTCGCTTCAACAACCAAATACCTAGTTGCAAAATAACCCAATCAGAAACCTAAGTAAATAAGGCGAAACAGCACGATTGTATCTCCCTTCTTATCGAATGCTCTCCAATGTACTAGAACCCTGTACATAAACCACCGAACGAAGATCAAAATCGAAAGCTCTAAAGCTTTCGAGAAACATCCACATCACCGAGCGAACATTCAAGTACATCCTAGACTGCAACCGGCTAGTATATAAGCAGGTGAAGCTTTCAGCGAAGATACAGTAATTTTTATTACGCCGACTGTGACAGCTAGCGTGTATACGCGACCGTGTTGAGAGAGAACGAAAGTGAACGAGTCAAGCGATATAAATAAGCGGGCAGTGCTGCCATACAGTGCGAATTATTGTGCGAATAGAATTAATAGTGCGATTAAATAAATTATCACTTATTTTTATTTTAACCGAATTGTGTTTTACTTGAAATCCCGGCGAACCCCTAGCTCGCAACAATACGTACGTTCTTTGTACGTACAAAATTCACTTCAATTCTACGAGCGTGCAACGTATTTCCTCGCAAATTTTTTTCATTTCCGCCTTTTACATAGTGAAATGAAGAATTCGAAATTTGACTTATAAAGTCCTGAACTTGAACCAGCTGCTAAATTTCCAATCCTTCTATTCTAAATGTAGGAAATACCTACAGATTTGAACCCCAAAATTTTCCGCCTAAAACGCTTCCCCCTCCTCCCCCTCACACCCTCACCCCTCAGAATTTGGTCACTTCAAGGGGCTTACCCAGTCTATTCATAAAAAAAATTTCAATTTAATATCTCAAACGGTTTGGGAGCTACGAGTCTTCAAACGATTTTGCGTACGGCGGACGGCGTACGGCGTACGGCGAACAGACGGACTGACATTTTTTGCTTTTTTCGTGTCTACTAGTCATACTACTAGTTAAAAAAAAAATGTTGAGGGTAGCAAATTTTTTTTTTTAAAAATCGGTTACAATACTGTATTATTGAAATAATAAAGTAAAAGGGGAAGACCAGCGTTTCAATATGAAACCTGCCTGAAGATGAATTATCATTTTTCTTTAATGCTCCAGTAATAGGCCTACAACAAAATCCATTTGATGCCTGGGAAGAAATGAAAGCAGTTTACCCGAACCTCTACAACGTGGCAAGAAAATACTGCCCTTTACTTGGAGCATCTGTACCGACTGAGCGTCTATTTTCTAAAGCCGGTGCGACAGCAACTGAGAAGAGAAATAGGCTGACAACCAAAAGATTGTCTAAGTTGTTATTTTTGAGCTCATGGCTTAAGAATACTAACAAGTAGGAAGCTCATCGAAATGAATCTTCAATTTTCTGTGCAATTTTAACGTAATTTAATTACTATTCCCGTGAAATCAATCTCATTTATTATTATCTCTATTATTGTTTTTGAAGTAGGGTAGAATGGGTAGCCCCGCACCATAGGTAGAAATGCACCACTCGCCATTGCCGCTCGCCCGTAAGTAAAATCTGCAAAGCAGAAGTAGTATTCTCTTCCTCTTTGCTATCCATATGATCGCGTTCAGGAATCGTTAAAATACCGAGTAATGCCGAATAGTTATTCGGAGAATAAGAAAAACGCAAAGGAAACTAACTTTTATTATATATGCAACATTTTTGTTTAAGGACAAATTATCGATCGTGAACCTTTCTAGGTAGGCACATATATAGCGTGTAGCCTAATGTGTGTTTTAGTAAAGTTCTAGTTTATTATTTGTTTTTATTTATAAAAAAAAATATAAAAAATATCCATCTGGTCGGAATCGGTAGAATTGCACCACGAGCATATAGGGAGATATGCACCAGATTGTTATGCCTCCTTTGCCTGAATTCATGGCCACAAATCTTAATGATATTAAAATTTTTGCTGCAACCAGAACGAATTCGTGCTACAAGGAGACAGCAGTAACATATCAAATTTGCAATGGATTTTACAAATTTTAATATCCGTTGACTTATCAAAACTTATATAAAACCATTGAACTATTATTATTCGGTATTTTCTATTATTTTTTATTAGTATAAAAATCGAAAAAGGCTTAATATATTTACTGTTTAGTTCGTTATTGTTTGTTACTTTGATAAATATATTTGATGTTTTTTGTTTCCACTAATTTGGTTTGGGTTGGCTATATATATAAAATGTGGTGCATTTCTCCCGTATGATGGGAGAAATGCACCATTTGGACTGACTGCGTTCTTCTTCATTAGTCCTCAAGTTCTGTTTATATTTTGCTCTTTGTTGTGAATAAAATATTTGCGCAAGGTGTTTGATCAAATAAAGAAAGAAAAATTAATCAAGTTCCACTATTTTCTTCGGAGATATGGAGTAATTAATGAAAAATGGTGCATTTCTACCTAGTCTCCCCTAATGCTTATTTACAGTTTGAAAGATCATCTTAAAAGAATAGTAATCATAACCGATAACCTTTGCAGGTTCTGCCAACTGCAGGCAGAAACCTTTGAACATATTCTTTGCTGCTGTGAGGCAGTCGCAACTCAGCGCCACAAATGTTTCGGAGAACACTTTGTGGACCATAGTACCATTGCAAAAATAGACCTACATCAACTAGATAAATTCCTAAGAGAAATTAAGCTGAGTGAGGACCTCTAGGTTGAAACTAGAGAAAGATCTAGGAGGTATAGCACAATAGACCACTGGTCGCGGTGCTTGGAGGAATCCCTCCGCCTCCGATGAAATCTAATCTAATCTATTTACAGTTAATATTATCATACAAAATATATGTATACATATTTATGGATCAAGATTTTGTTTTCCTCGATTTTTTCCTATATTGCATGGTACCTTCGTAATGAAATAGAATACTACTTGTTAATTATAAAGGAAAAATTAATCGATTATTTTCCACATATTTAATCGTAAAGCGACTATTACATGTCGATTAATCAAATGATCGATTAATCGATTAGTTCAATTTAATTGCCATCTCTAATCACGCCTAAGAGATATGGCGAAAACAGTGACAACATATGCAACCTCATTCACACTGATAATCTTGTTGTTTTTTAAAGTCGATCACAATTCTGTATTATTGAAATAATAAAGTAAATCGATGATAAACCTGTTATTCGAAACACTAACTAACTAATATAAGCAACAGCTAGCTCCACTGTTAAAACCTACCTATACCTTTTGTAAGAAAAGGAATCGAGCAACAAAATTAATTTTCTTGGAACAAAATAGCAACAAATTAGGGAATAATTTTTTTTTTCTATTTTGAAGTTTTGACAGTGCCAGCTTAACAGGTCAATTCCTCGGAATTCACAAGAAAATCTTCTCAATCTTAGAGTTTAAGTCGCTCTTCATCACAGAGAAACCAGTCCGACAATAACAACACTAAAGCCAAGCTTCATAGTACCGAGTTCAGCATTCTGCTGTCTTCAGTATCAGTTGGCACGCGTAGTGTCTTAAGAGTGTTAATCCGTTTAAAATAAGAGTCAAAACCACGATAACCCACCTAACCTCCGTTTAAAAATCACGTTAATCACGCGATTAATTCGATTAAAGTTTTCGGTTGCCCTTGAGTGGAATTGCGGTTAAAAAGGGTCGAAAGACATTCCGATGCGATCCGATCCTCCCTAAAGTGCTTCTTTTTGCAGTGATCCGTTCGTGATTTTATCGCAGAATCGACTACGACAACAAGTCCGTCACGGTTCATGTGCTCATACGGAAGTCCACTATGATCGAGTCATTGACAAATTTTAAATTGTATTTTTACTGCTTTTATATTTTAGTCATTGTTTTAACAGGTAAGTCAAATTTAAAAAACAATAAATTTCAAAAACGAAAATGATTTTGATATGAATGTGAAATTTACTCGTAAGAATTCGAAAACAAAAATTCCGATTGGCAAAAAAAAACTTACGTGTTTTTATATAGCGGATTTTCCAAACGTTTGGGTTTTGTCGTCATTAGAAGTTGGATTTACCAAGATGCCGAGATACAAACATGTTCTCTAGCATCCAATAATATACGTTGTGGACTGAGAGCAAATAGCAAAGCAGTTGAAATGTACTTACTGATCATGGCAATTACATGTGTACATGTATATTCACTGGAATACACTCTAGATCACGTGGAGAGAACCCTACCCCTCAAGAAATCAGCCCTTAAAGAATCCCATTCAAAGTTAAAAGAAAGTTTGAACGTTGTTTTCTGCGCTTTTAATGTCCATTAGTCCAAAAACGTGATAATTCATCAGTGAAGAAAACTTTTTTTTTACTATGATATTTCCGAGCCGTAGCAAATTAATAACACGTTTTCATTTCACTACTATAATATACGTAAATAACATTTTTTATTGTGTCAATAATTGACCTTGTAACTCTGGCTTCTCTCTCGACTATTGGCAGTAAAATACTTGTCCGATTTATCACGTAAAGATGTTCTGCCGGTTTTATGATATTTTTATACTCTAGATGAAATCATATAGAGTATTATAAGTTTAATCCAGCCCAAAAGTTTGTAACGCATAGAACCAAGCCTCGGACGAAAAAAAGGTTTTATATTATTTTTTGTTTATTTGTGGCCAAAAACCTCAAATCCGCTTGACGTCCGTCCGTCCGTCTGTCCGTGAACACGATAACTCAAGAACGCCTTCACCTAAGTTCTTGAAATTTTGAATCTGGATGTTTGGTTCAATTTGTAAGGCTAAGTTCGTTAACGGGCAAAATCGTCCTACTAATTCGGGTAGCTGCCATACAAAATGTCCTTAAAACACGTGTTCAAGAATATTGGTCGATAACTTCAGAAGGGTTTAAGCTACGACATTGAAATTTTGTATGTGTTATTTTTTCAATAGTTGGAGTTAAATATATGATTATGAAGAAAATCCTATTAGTCCTTCGTGTAGCTGCCATACAAATATCCTGTCAAAACGTCTTCACTTAATTTACGGAACTTACTATAACTCAAGTAATCTTTTAGCTATGAATTGGAAATTTTGTACAAATTAGTTTTGAGTAAAAACGAAGTTCAAGTTTACTAATCAGCGAAATCCTTTTACTCCTTCTGGTACCTTCCATACAAAATGTCCTTAAGACACGTGTTCAACAATATTTTTCGATAACTTTTGAACGCTTCAAGCTACGAATTTGAAATTTTGTACACATTCATTTTTAAATGGTTTCAAGGAAAAGGATAAATACGTAAGAAATCGAGCGAGTCCTTCCTGCACCTACCATGTGAAAGTCCTTAAAAAAGAAATTTTTTTTCGATGACTTACCCAGTTCAAGATATGAAATTAAACACTGAATATTGTCTTTTAGGTTTGAGTAGCAATCTAATGGCAGTCCTTAATAAAGGACGTACAACATGCACACGTAATTCTACTTTATCCCCAACTGCAATATAAATCGGAGTTCAGTATTCATCTAGAGTATTATACGATTGGCTTGCAGCCGATCGTGACTGCAGTATGTTTTTTAGATTGTTTTGCTTTGCACCAGGCCGGTCGTACAGCGGGGTTTCGGAGGTTGAACATCCCCCCCCCCCCATTGGTATGTTTCGAAATACAAATTTATTGCATATTCTCGAAGAGGACATTCATACGCAACTTTTGGTCCAACTCTCTTTCTTCCCGAAAAGCGGTAAGATTCATACGCATGCAAGTAGCGTGACCATTTCTCCCAATGACGTTTTGTAAAGAAAGTGCCGCTTTGCATAGAAATAGCAGCAGCATCACGTTACAGAGCCTTGTTTCGGTATTAATGTTCTATGGAGTCTGCTGCTATTTTCAAATTTGAAACAAATGCATCAAAATCCAATTGTGCGACAAGGCGACAAATATTGCGAGAAAGAGATTACCGAAAAAAATCCCTTTCCGATGCTAGCATCTAGTAGACGAAATTAACAACTAATTTTTTTTATGAAAAATACTGGTTTTAGCACGTTTCATAACATAACATGACACTTTCCATAATTTATACATAACGAACTGTCAAAAACAAGTCTGTAGCGGCTGGAAAATAAAGTCCGCAGTAGATTTGTCTTGGATGAACTACTAGAATGTTGCGAAACACTGCACGAATATGGTACCTATACGTTGTGAATTTTTTTTGACAGTTTGGCCCATTTTTGCATTTCGGACTATCTCTCTCAAACCACTGTCTAAATTGTATGTTAAACTTTCGTTCTCTTCATTTAGATTTTCAATCCGCTTTTCAGCGGCAAAAATGGCCATTGTCATAACATCATAAGTAAGCTGATGAAATTTTATTTCGTAAAAAACATCGAAGACCTGCTTGATCGTAACTTTGTGCGAAAAACTACGAAAACGGAGGACAAACTGATTTTACCGGTGTTTGAAAAGAATTTTTTGTAATTGGTCGTTGCAGATGAAATCTCGTTTTTCTCTATGAAGTGAAGTTAGTTGCGATTTTCATGACTCAAACTGCCGCCACGTGGCACAAGTGGTATTGGGTATTGAAGGATAAATACCCCTACATTTACTCATAGAGTCATTTCAGTTTTGGACTTCATTGAGATCGGACAGAAAAAAAAATGGATTCGAGTCAAAAACGGGTAATTTTCCTTTATGAATTTAAACTTGGCCACAGCGCAACGGAGGCAACCGAAAACATCAACAGGGCATTTGGAACTGATACGGTAAACAAACGAACCACACAGCGATGGTTCGAAAAATTCTTCCCCCAGGACCTTCGATCGACTGTAAGGGACATTGCGGAGAAATTGGGCGTACACTATTCGACAGTTTCCCAGCATTTGCAACAACTTGAGAAAATCAAAAAGCTTAATAAGTGGGTTCCGCATGAGCTTACTGAGCAAAACATGACGCGTCGACTGGAAATTTGCAGTTCCCTGCTCTCCCGGAAGAGAAACGATCCGTTTTTGAACAGAATAGTGACATATGATGAAAAGTGGATACTGTACGACAATCGTCGCCAATCGGTACAATGGTTGGATGCTGATGAGACCCCAAAACACATGCCGAAACTAGGCCTTCATCTGAAGAAGATAATGGTGACTGTTTGGTGGTCTGCAGCTGAAGTTATTCACAATTCCTTTTTAGCGTGGTGAAACCATTAACGCAGAGAAGTATTGCGCCCAACTCGATGAAATGCATCAAAAATTGCGTGTTCAACGGCCTAGATTAGTCAACAGAGATGGAGTCATACTGCTTCATGACAACGCACGGCCTCATGTTTCAAGAACAACGGTCCAAAAATTAAATGAGTTGCAGTATGAGACTCTTCCTCATCCACCATACTCACCAGACCTTTCGCCAACCGACTACCACTTTTTTAAACATTTGGATCATTTTTTGGCGAAGAAACAATTCGATAATGAAGCAGATATCAAAAGTGCCTTCGAGGACTTTCTTCGCTCTAGAAAGTTGGACTTCTACGAAACTGCGATAAATGCACTTGTATCTCATTGGCACTTCTGCATGTGCTGGTGCCTATTTTGATTAAAAAATCAAGTTTTATAAAAGTTACAGTTGTTTGAATTTGCACTACCAAAAACGACATTTCATCTGCAATAACCTAATACCTATATTGGATTAAAAAAAATCCTGTTCGGTACAATCATATACAGACGGGGTACTATCTGATTAATATCATTTAAGTTAATTTGGTGTAAGTCGGGTGCTAAGTTCACGCGAACCAATATTTACTCCGTTTCCTTTGAGGTACAAACAAAATAATTTTCGGTATAATCAAGTACAAACAAAGCTCCACCCGAAAACTATCTTTTTATTTAATTTGATAAAAGTGGGGTGCTAAGTTCACAGAGGTTCAATTGTGTCTTGTGATACTGCTCGAATACGTTTATTAGCTGGTTATTTGAAATTTTAAATTACAGTGAAGATTCGAATAGATTTCGAATTGGGGTTGATTTGGTTGCCTCTGTGACTGAAGCCTCAATTGGGCCTATTGTGACGTCTCCCAGGATTACGAGTATCTATAATTCCTCTTCGAAAATTACAGTGAAGAAACCACTACTGTCCATAAGACACGTCGTAAAAAGACTAGCTTGGAAAAAAAATTTAATCGCGATTGGAAGAACGTAATTTCTCCAGTCGAGCCTTCTTTTCTGTGCGTACCAACACAACAAGACCTAAAGATCCGTTAATGATGCACATTTGGGACTTTTTCTCAAAACAGAGATTTCACATTTTGTACATTTTTACAGACAATTTAGTCAAAATCCATCAGAAGGCTTTATTATCATCTTCCCAAAAATGAGTTAGAAGAAAAAATTCAAATTCAAAACATCGAAGTCGTCTTTGAACTGCGTGGAAACGAGCAAGAATTTTTTCCAGTTAGCTCAGTAGTAGCTCGGTAGTATCTATCACTGATAATCTTTCAGTTAAAACCTATTCACCTCAAGACAAACTCTACTTTTATACTTCGTATCAATGTACCTACATGCGTGTGATTCTGAACCTGTTTCCTTCAATATTGCGGTTTTTTCACTTCTCGTTAAAGGTACCCGATAGTTGAATTACCTGGAATACTACCAGTGAATATACCCGTTATAACTACTATATTAACCTCGTTGCACACAGAAAAATCTGCATATAGAAAAATCTTACGTCGCAGAACTCCAACTAAAATTTTTCTGAAGCTGGATGGCTTGTGTAGGGTGCAGAAAAGTGGATTTAGGTAGTAGTAATAACAAGAAAAGGGACAAATTTTGTTATCACCGGCCATTGATTTCATACACAAAGCAGAAATTTGAAGTAGGCAGTAATGGAAAAAGTTCACATGTTGAACTAGAGAGGCAATACTATTTGCACGCACCAGCCAACTGCCAAATTTGAAATATGTATGTATTATATTATTATGGAAGTTCTGAGTAAAAGTTGTGACAAAAAAGCTCTTATTAGAATCATAAACTAAGCCTAAAGCTATCTTAATCTAAAGCTATGTACATAATTAATCAATGGTTAGCAATATTTGTAGAAAATTTTCCCAAACAGATTCATTATTTTGATTGCCATAGCAAAGTAATTAGAGAGTAATTCAATCGTTGGCAGTTTTTTGCGAATGATTTCTTAAGTTGGTTAACCTAATTAAAAGCAGATCCAGAGGACATCCCCTTATAAAAAGTTTATCACTGCGCCCTCGGAGATTTTGGGAGAGAGGGCAAGAAGAGCTCTCATCTCACCTAGTGGCAAGTGGATCGACGACCCAAAAATATTCGATTCTTCCAACAAAGATTTTATTAATTTTTCAATCAGAATTTAAGGACGGCTCAATCGCAAGTGTCATTTTTCATACAATTATTTTAAAAGTGAAGAGCTGCTAGCTTCACATTATGAAAAGGGAATTAACTTATAATAATTTACGAGCAATGGATCTTATATTGTTCAATCGCGTCGCAACGCTCACATGGCGCTTACTATGACTGTCTTAGCACAGAATGAACGAAGCGCCTGCACCGGAAACTTCGTTCTGCGATTATTGATACAAGTCTGCGACTCAAACATGAAGAAACAGCTAGATTGATTGATTAAGCTTAGTTTTAACAATAATGAATAAAAAGATATGTATTTCGCATGTTTTCTATTGTTTTGGAATCTACATATTAAGGGCACATTTATTTTTTAGACTTTAACCTCACAAATCTTCAATTTACGCTAAACTGTGTCCAACTGTGATAACTTTCAAATTTTCAAGCGGACATTTGATAACTCAAAAAATATTAAGGCTGTGTCCAGACCGTTTCTTGATTCCTTTTATTTCTTTTACAACTTTTCGCTATTTTTCGGCTCAATAGGTACCACAAAACTGATGTCTGTGTTATATGAAGCTTATAGGTTTGGGTGGATAAAACTTTTTCGGACGAAGAGCTGGTTCCTCAAGCGACTGTCGGGGTCATAGCCAAGTAATAGATGATCCTCCGTGGAAAATGGTAAAACTTAATTGTTTCTTCTCTTCGAATTTTGCATGTTTGACACGTGTTAGTAGTACTTGCGACGGATGTCTGAATGATAATAACTTGCCTTTCCTAAAATCTTGAAAACTAATCCTTTTATCATTTTCGTCTAGGATCGAATGCTCAAACGAGGTGCGAAATATTTCAATGGCAATGTAAAAATGGCGAATGTATCAGAAGCGAACAGCGTTGTGACGGCAAAGCGACGTGCAGCGATTCCTCGGACGAAACACAAGAATTCTGCGGAGGAGCAGTTTGTCCGAGGTTTACGACCAAATGCAGCTACGGTGCGTGTATTGCATCCGTCTCAAAATGTAACGGACTCCAGAACTGTGCTGACAATTCGGACGAGCAAAATTGTAGTCCCGCGCAAATTGCGAATAACACAATAAGAGGAAGATGTTTGTAAATATCTGAATTTCATAATATTTTGAGCAATAGTAAGAAATAACACAAATGCTTTATCCTTTGTCGGCCCTTTTTTTTAGCGCAAACATGTTTCCATGCAGTTGGTACCATTGTATTAACACCAATCAATTGTGCGACGGAAAACGTGACTGCCACGATGGTTACGACGAAAGTCCAGAGCTCTGCAATCAGCCCAAGTATGGCCGAATCCACAAATTCGATAAGTTACTGTATCTGATATTTTGCTCTACGCTCTTGCAGGCCCGATACCAGATCATGTCCAGCTATTTTAGATGATCCAAATATTTCGGCAGTTCATGCATATGATAATTCGACAATAGTAAATGATGGGGAGATTATCGGCGAATTTCGAGAGATCATTTACAGATGTAGGCGCGCCTATGTTTTATATGGAGCCACGGATAATCAATGTCTGAATGGGCAATGGCGTTATCCGATACCCAAATGTTCAAGTAAGTGTAGTTATCCCAGACCTATACTGTGACATGATCATTTTTCCATGGTTTAGAAGTTTCTTTTAGTGGATGTTACTTTTCTTTATATACTCGTGCTACTGTTAAACCATGTTTGCAAAGACTACGACTTCGACTTCCGAGATTCAAATTGGAATATGCTTCATTATTATTTGTTTTAATCATGCCATTATCACATTAGGCCAACCGACAACTGCATATAGTTGGACGTTAAAAGTAAGTATGTAGGCTCCTGTATTAGCCAGAACTTTAATTCGTATGTGTTTCTATCATATCATCATCATCAATGGCGCGACAGCCCAAATCAGGCCCTGGCTCCTGAAGTCGTCACCTCCAATTGTCTCGATCCAAAGACCGCGTCCTCCAGCTGCTAATTTTTAAGATGGCTTTGCTATTTTCATCAACCGAATCTTCCCATCGTTTGCGTGGTTTGCCTACTGGCCTGTTACCACTCGCTTTGCCTTTAAGAGCACGTTTGGGAATTCTTCTATCTTCCATCCGCTCTACATGGCCAACCCACTGCAGTTTACGTAGTTTGATGAACGTCGAAGTTTCTGGCTCCTTGAAGAGTTGATACACCTCATGGTTGTGTCTTATTCGCCAGTCCGTTCCTTCCTTCACAGGTCCTAAAATTCTTCGGAGGACCTTTCTTTCGAATGTGTTAATTGCTTTTTCGGAAGTTCGCGTTAATGTCCACGTCTCGCTGCCATAACAGAGCACAGGTCGTATATGTGTTTCTATCGCGCCCGCGTAATTTGGAAAATGCCATTTTTCATCAAATGTTTGATCAATTTTCAACCAGTTCTGTTCGGTTTCTGGAAACTGGGATATAAAGACTGTTTATTATTTATTTATTTAGAGTAAACGGACAAAATCCTTTTCGTACAAAATAGTATACAATATTAGCGGAATGATAAAAATGTAAAAAAAGAAAAATATAATAGTATGATAAAAATTTAAAGAAAATTAGATTAAAATACGGAAAAAAACATATAGAAAATTCGTTTAATGTCAGTAATTGAAGTATTAAACAAGTCCGCTTCACTTGTGTAAGTATTGCCAGCTCGCATTATTCTTGAAACAGGGCTATATTTACCATAATCTGTCGAGTGGTAATCGACGGAAAAGCTGTCGATGGACCGAGATGAGTAACCAGGTACCCTGAAGTTGATGAGACCAAGAAGACTAGGACAATCCAACTCATTATTAATGACCTTAAACAATGTGACAAGCTCTGCTAGTTCGCGGCGTTTAGATAAGGTGGCAAGGTGCAAATCCGACGACAACGAATCATAGTTCATTTCATAGATGGGGATGTTTAATTTGAAGGCTTCTGTTGGATCGTTTCGATTCTATTCACATGAACATTAAAGTGAGGGCTCCATATTGGAGAAAGGTACTCCAGGTGAGGTCGCACTAACGCACAATAAAGGTATTTTACAGTATGTATATTAGTGAAGGACCTCGTGTTACGCGAGATAAAACCCAGCATTCTACGGGCAGTACCGCAAATGCGGTCATAATGGGGAACAAAAGTAAATCCTTCATCGAATATAATTCCTAGATCCTTAACAGTTTGGACTTGAGGTAGGGAGATACTGTTAATTTGGTAGTCGAAACTAATAGCTTCTCGTGTCCTATTAAAAACAATAAAATGGCATTTATCAATGTTAAGATGGAGATGATTAGAGATACACCATGAATAAAGCGAGTTTAGATTTTTCTGAAGGACTAAACAATCGTCATGGGAATTTACGGTTTTAAAAATTTTTAAATCGTCAGCAAATAACAAAAAGTTAACGTCGGCAAACATAGCTACTATATCATTGACAAAAAGTAAAAACAGGAGAGGACCCAAGTGGGATCCCTGGGGAACTTCCGACTTAACAATAAACGGATCGGATTTGGCAGACTTTATACGAACAATCAACCTTCGGTCAAGTAGATAATCCTTAAGCCAATTAAGGAGAAGGCCAGTGATACCGATGGTGGATAATTTTTGGATAAGTATGGAATGGTTAACTTTGTCAAAAGCTTTTGAAAAATCCGTGTAAATACTATGAACCTGTAGTCGTTTTTCCAGCGAACAACATATATTCTCAGCATAGGCTAATAGATTAGTCAAAGTTGATTTCTGTTTTTGGAACCCATGCTTTTTGGGTGAGATGAAATTCTTAAACAAAGGTGTTAATGCGTCAGTAATTAATTTCTCAAACAGTTTAGAAATGACCGACAAAGAACAGAATGGCCTATAGTTCTCGATATTGCTTTTATCACCAGCCTTATGAATAGGTACCAGAAAGCCAATTTTCCAAACTGAAGCGAGGCGTCCCGTTTCCAGAGATTTATTAAACAATAGTGACAGCGAAAGCGCGATATACTCACTGCACATTTTTAAAAATAAAGCAGGGACGTTGTCAGGACCAGCACTCTTACTCACATCTAGATCATTCAACAATTTAAGGACGTCATCAGAATTAATATTTATAGAAGACACAACAACATGAAAACTGGAAATGAAATTGTAGTCAACTTGTACTTTACTAACACAGACGCCAGAGAAGTAACGAGCAAACAGATCCGCAATACCGTTTAAGTCAGAAACACTCGCCGACCCTAGAAACATTTCAGGGGGTAAACTGTTGTCGGACCTAAGAGAATTGATGTAGTTCCAAAACTGCTTTAGATTAGATGGGATCGCATTCTCGACCTGAGTAATATAAAGAGAATAACACTCCCTAGTCATCACTTTGCATGAAGACCTAAGCGTAGAGAAACACTCGTAATCGAGCGCAGTGCCAGATGACTTAAATTTAGCATGAGCAGCTTTCTTATCGGAAATAAGTTTTTTCAGGTCAGCGCTATACCACCTTGGAAAAGACGAATTAAATACAAGTGAGATTGGCACAAAGTTATCAATTATATCGTGAAGAATTATATCATAAAACTTGTTAACGGCATCATCTAAATCAAGCATCCCGAAAATACTAAACCAATCTAATAATGCGAGCTGTTCACAAATTCTAGTATAGTCAGCTAGTTTAAAATTATAATCCACATACGAAACAGGACGATTCACATTAGAAACGTAAGATAATAGGACATTCAGCGCCGGATGATACATCGTGACCAGTGGCAGAAGCTCAAACGATGATTGCGACACGGTAGCAAATGACGATGTAAGGTTTGAGAACACCAGGTCAAGTAAACTGCCGTGCATATTGCGGATAGAGTTGATTTGAGAGAGGTCCACGTCGCAGAAATCGTCTATGACTTGACGACAAGATAGGCAATTAGTTGATACATTCCAGCAGTTCGTATCCCATCGCACGGCTGGTAAGTTATAGTCGCCAACAATGAGAAAATCAGCCATCGGAAGGTTATTAATAATATTTTTGACGTCACTGCAATGATAAGCGAAAACCTCAAGCGGAGATGACGGAGGAATATACACAGCTCCTAGTACCAGTTGAAAGCTGCCCATAGTAATCAAGACGAAGATTTGCTCAACACTATTGTTACCGGTCGTTAAAAGTCTTGAAGATAGTTTATCAGAAACTGCAATCAAACAGCCTCCACCTCTTTTGGAAGAGCCATTAAGCTGGCAACGATCAAACCGATGCAAGCCTATAATTATAATGTTCATTAGCTGCTAATCTGTTTCTTACTTACTTTCATGTACTCTGCTCGCAATGCTGAAATTATTGCTCGATATATTTGTGGAATAGTTCTCCTTAGTGCTTGACTGGATATGAAAGTTATAAATTTTAGATCCTCATACGATCTTCCAGTACCAATTACGTTAAATTAGCACGAGCATTAGCTGATACCTTTTTACTCTTTTCATTGTGACAAAAACGTTTATGCTACCCTTACCCTTGGCTGCTTATTATAAATATCTGTGATGGATTGATTTGAAAAACGAGGTTTTTTAGTTTATTTTGTTTTATTTTCTGATATACACATGAGAAGACTGAATGCAATCGAAACACGACGTTCCTCGACTTTTATGTTGTTGCTTCGACTCGTTACTTGTTGGTTTGCCGGTATACACCGGTATTAACATAATCCGTATTAAGGTTTAGTTTCAATTAACAAGCGATATAAATACAGGCGACTAACTTAGTCCAGTTCGGTACAGTGTTGCCGCGGGGGTCGTGAAAAAAGTAGCAAATAAAATTTCAAAAGAGTAGCATAGAGTAGTAAAAATTTTTACACACAAAATATAAAAAAATCACAATTTATTTTATATGTAAATATGTATCTTTGTGATCAGACTTTGTCGTTAATAATAGTCAGTTTTAATTTGTTTGGCAAACATAATTGCTTCAACAGTATCGATATTGTACCTGTTTTTAACGTCATTTCTTATAAGTTTGAGCTCTGAGAAAACTCTTTCTGCTGTAGCAGAACTATGAGGTAGCCAAATAATTAAAGAAACAAAATCAAAAAGGTCAGCAAATAGTTAGTTAGTGTTATTTATATTTTTTAGTGTTGAAATAAATCCCCAAATTTTTTCAATATCGAAGAGAGAAATTAATTTCCTTATGGAAAAAGTGAAAAAGTTGAAAAGTAGCAAAATTAGAGAATTTAAAATTTTCAGGAGCATAAGTAGCAAATCAAGAAATCTGGAAGCAAAAGTAACATTTTTGCTACAAAAGTAGCAATGTGGCAACGCTGGTTCGGTACATGGATCAGAACAAGGTTAAATTAAACCGAGAACAGTAACAACTTTATGTTGGCAGCACTAATTTTTGATAGAGAGTTAAGTATAGTACTGTGTTCGGCGAAACGAAAACGAACGAAAAAGGTACCTTCGAAGTAGAGTGAAATAAACTATAGTTTTATAGTTCACTACTAGATGTCAGTGAAATAAAAGCGTGCGAAATTTGAAAGAAATTAAAATATTGGCAATAAATTACAATTCCGGCATACAACACAACAAAATATAACTCACACAAAATTTCCCGAACTGAACTGACAGCGAACGGTTGAAAATTTTGAATTGTCAAATATTTCGCTTGTCATAAAAGGGCACCCAACCCTTGGAAACCATACCTTAACGAAACCAAGCGCCATCTATTAGTAACTGCTGCAAATGTCCATTCCGCTCATGAACACAGTACTAAAAAACGAACGAAATATTTCTTCGCGAAGAATGAACGAAATATTCATTTTTTACTTTATTATTTTAATAATAAAGTATTGTTATCGATTTTTAAAAAAAAAAAATTTGCTACCCTGAAATTTTTTTTTTATGCGTTTTATGACCAAAAAAGCAAAAAAAATTTTCAGTCCGTCTGTGAGCCGTCCGCCGTCCGCAAAACGTTTGAAGGCTTATAACTCCTAAACCCTATGAGCTATTAAATTGAATTTTTTTTTATTAATAGACTGGGTAGGTTCCTTGAAGTGACCACTTTTTGGGTGGTCGGAGTATGAGGGGGGAGGTGGGGGAAGCGTTTTAGACGAAAGATTTTGGTTTCTAGATCTCAGCAACCGCATAGGCTAGGAGGCTGAAACTTGGAATTTATATAGAACATCGATAGTGGACCCATTTGCAAAAAAAAATGATAATATGGGTAAAGGGGTGTGGGAGTGGGGGGAATAATAATGCGTCCGAAACGCTCGAAAGCCGAGATCGAGACATTCTAAAATCCAGATCTCCTAATCGATTAATGTCTCGAAATTAAAACTTAATGAACATCTGTGGGTATACTAGGAGAATAGATTCGAAACAAATTTTTGAGAGGGGGCAGTGACGTACGGGGGTGGGGGTTGAAAAACTTTAGATTACGATATCTCACGAACCAATTGCACTAGAGAAATAAAATTTGGTTTCTGTATAAATGTTGACAAATAAAGTTTGCTGAAAGTAAAATTTTTTAAGGGGGCGGTGGAGCATGGAAGTGGAGGGGGTAAGCAATTTTTAAAAAAATCACGTCTTATATCTCAAGCACAATGTAAGATAGATGCTTAAAATTTTTACCAGAAGTAGGCCTAATAGACCCCCGGCAGAAAAAAAAATTTTGAAGGTGAGGGTGGAGAGGGTGAGGCTGGGGGAGGGTGAAAAGGAAAAAGTTCCGATTTTTATATCTCGAGAACCTATAACAATATAAAGCTGAAACTTAGTATTTAGATAGAACTATAGTAGTAGCATGTTGAAAAAATATAATTTTTTATAGGGGTAGTATGGTACGGGGGTGGGGGGTGTTTTTCCTAACTATAGAACGGCTTATGCTAGAAAGTTGAAATTCGGTATATATATGTAAATCAACTAGAAAAGTAATTTTGATTAAAAAAAAATTCAAATATCTATTGGCGTTCGGAAGTGGGGCAAAAAAAATTATCAGTGAAAATGGAATGCATATATTTTCACGATTTTTGTCATATCTATTAGGTCTTTCCAAATATTGAATTAATTTTTTTTCTACGGGTTCTTCATAGAAATACCTAGAAAGTATTTTCAGGATTTTTTAAAATTAGACCCCCAAGGTGGTGTAAAGGGGATTATACATTTTCACGAATTCAGCCGTATCCCTCAGGTCTGATTAGATATCGCATAACTTTTTACTTCTACGGGCTTATTTAATAATCACCTAAAACTTGTTTTCAAGGTTTTTCCGTTTTCAACCCCTAAGAGGGTAAAAACGGGTTGAACTCTTTTTCACGAATTCCGTCATATCTCTTAGGAGTGATAAGACATCGGATTGGTTTTCACTTCCTCGGGCTTTTTTTATATATATCTAAAAACTCATTTCAGGATTTTTGGATATTCAACCTCAAAGTGGGTGCAAGGGGGTTGTATATGTTTTCACAAATTCTTACATTTTTCTAGTTCTAATGAGATATCGAATTCATTTTTACTTCCAAAGGCTTCCTACATAATCGTCAAAAAGTTGATTTCAGGATGTTTGTTATTCAACTCCAATAGGACGTTAGGCTTTCGACATATTTCTCAGGATTGATGAGATATTAGATTGGTTTGCACTCCCACAGACTTTTTATATAATCGTCTTCAAACGCATTTCCGATTTCATGTAATGGCCCGAAACCAAGTCACGAAAAACCTTGTAATGGCGTAACAACTGATATTATACTAGGACTAGATCTCGTCCCGGTGTATGAACCAATTATGTAATTAATATGTTATATGAGGCAGCGGCGTAAGTATTCTAGCGCGACCCCATTTTAACCGCTTTCCGAATTTTTTTTTTGTTTTCAGTCACATAGTAACCTACACCGCATCTCAGAATTAAACTCGTTCCGAACTTCTACCGAAAAAATAATAAAGTTGCGCCCAGACTGTTGGCAGATTTTTTATATGGGATTTGACAGTTCATTTCATTTCGCTCGGAACACAGTACTAGGCTTTACGAAGAATAATCTGATGTCTGCGATTTACCATTTTTTTTAAAATCACTCTTGTTTATGGAGACGAAAAAAATGTATGTTTCAATTAGAATATTTGTTTGACATATGACATTTCACCTACATGTCAACTTCACATATGACGTTTAAAGAGAAGTGAATTAGTTTAGTACCGTCAGTTGATATAAACGGCAATCGTATTAACTTAGGTCGTATTTGAATACTTTGCTTCGTCTACGTCTACGTCTAGTTATAACAGTTAATGACGTCAGACATAGCAAAGCTGTGTCTCAATTCCTTGTCGGTTCATGTCTTGACTAGTTTTACGACAGCTGAGCTATCAGTCAAACTTAGGAAACGTAAAAAAATTCAAATTTTATTGAATTTAATTTAATTTTTGATTTATGAAGTGTCAAATAAGCATCAGCTGAGCCATTCTGACGGTTTAGCTAAGCTTTTTCTAAACTGTTATAATAGCAATGCTATGCTGTGACGTCAACATAGACGTAGACGTAGACGAAGCAAGGTATTCGAATACTACCTTAATACCGAGAACAGTTTAATACCGAGTACGTATTAACGAATGCGATATAAACAAGGCGAATAGCTCATAAACTATGTAATTAAAATATTAGAGCATACGTCAACGTCAACTAAATGGAAAACTGGTTTGAGTCTTAGGAATTTAATGTAATAAATTTATTGACGACTTTAAAAAAATGAAGATTTAAACGAGTATTTATAGTTTTTTTTTATTTATTCCTTTAGGGGTGTGTTCAGCAGAGGCAATCAATGGTGTAACATTTAGCTCAAAATGCAAATTCGGCTATTCTGAGACGCCTTGCACCGGCCTAATTCGACCAAATACTCGGGTTGACCTTGCCTGTTCAATCGGATATAAGAAACCGTTGCGTAACGTACCTGAAACTATACTGTGTAGTGAGACAGGTGAATGGGACTATCATCCAGCTAGCTGTGAACCTGAGTGTGGTCAATTAACGGTTAGCGCAACACCTTTTATAAATGGAGGATACCCGGTGAATATAACAAAAGTTCCTTGGCATACTGGAATTTACAAATCAACCGGTGGTGCAAAATATGAGCATATCTGTGGAGGAACCATTTACAGTGCCAAGCTAGTTATTTCGGGTAAGTTTGCTAATAACATTTTTTTTTAAATTTATTAGAGTTATCAATGAAGTATGTAGATGAAACAAAAATTACTAAAAGATCACAACACAGACAATAAATTTTGGCTTCAATATCTCAGGCACCGCTTATACTAAGAAGTTGAAACATGGAACTTTTATATGAATTTATTTGGAAAAAAAAATTATCACTTTGAATTGAGATGGAAAAGAATGCGTCTTGAAAGAAAGAATCGAGATATACCAAAGTTCATATAGTCTGAACGGTTTATGCCACAAATTTGAAGCTTGGTTTATATACATATTAGGAGTGCATATTAAAAGTAAAGACTTAGGGGGGCATGCAAAAGTAGGTTTTCGGATGAAGAGAACTTGGGCTTTATCTCGCGAACAAATTACATCGAAAAGATGAAATTCAAAAGCACAATTTTATTGGAAGCACGAAAATCCAAATATTTAATTTCAATCAAAATTGAAACTGCAATTTCCTCGATGAACTTATTTATGTAATCAAAAAAATTGAATTTGCAGTTTTAATTTAAATTAATTTTTGGGGCTAACTAGTATAATTGCTAACTCTATGATAAAATTTTACTTTTAAGTGAAACCCAGTTTCTTGAATCTTCTCTAAAAAAATTTTAAAAGACATTTACTAGGTATTGGCATGGAACAGCCGAATCCTTTAGCTAGGATCTTATAATATAAACGAAAATTATATTTTTTCCATGGAGGTTGTTTTATAAGGGCACGGTTCGATAACTCCAGAAGTATCTGGTTGAAGTGTAAAATCGATTTGTGTTACATACATAAGATAAAGTTAGTTTATAGGATAGATATATATATACTGGAGATGACAAGCAGCGATTGAGTTGAAGGCAGACGTTGTCGCATTCACTTGCACGCAAAACAACAACAAATTGACATAACGCTCCTGTTTTGTCTCACTCACTCACACGCTAAAACAACAACATTTTGATATACCGACCCTGTTTTCGTCTCCAGTAGCTCTATGGTTTATAGTTTAAAACTCACCATTGCTTCGAGTAGCTCCCATAGAAAAGTCTTTACAATTTATGGGTATGCGTTTTGCCTGCTTTTATGATCGTCAAATGTAGTACATACTTAATCCATAAGGTGAGTGATGCAGTGGTCTAAAGAAACACTGAGGTCATGTGTTCGAATTCCACCTAGCCATCGGTTTATGTACAAAACTCATATTTCAAGTACTGCCCTATGCTCCCGATTAGGTCATACAAGAACTTAAGAACTCTTACACCATTTGCAATTATCTGAAACGAAAAGTTTTCATAATAAAAGGTATGAAAATCTCTGAGAAATAGAACTTTAATGCTTTGAGAGACCTAAAAAATTGCAAGGGGCCTGCAGGATCAAGATCAAGATGGGAACTACTGGTCCGAATAAAGCTTATCATTCGAAAAGGTACAGTGAAAATGCCAAGTGACAAGTGTAGAAAACGTGGATTATGTATGATTTTTTTTTTAGTTTAGAAGAAACTAAAATTACATTCAATTCCATGTATTCCCTTTACTCCTTAGGTTGGCTTTCATACAAAAATCCTTTAAATACGAGATTTAACATTTCACCAAATGCTCAATAACCCGTGCATGTACAATACTGGTTATTAAAAATATTATTATCATATTATCTCTAAACTATTTGGAACTATATACACTGAAGGTGGCAAAACTAAATTGTTCCTGCGAGTCGCTACCATTCACATGTCCTCGAAAAATGCAGCATCAGGCGAAACTACGAAGTGACCATATTACTGGATCAAGGCGAAAAAAATAATGTTAACTTCATTCCACCTCACCAATGTCCTTAGAACATGTGTTCCAATGTTTTGGATAATAACTCCTGAACACAATCAACGAAGAAGTCTAAAATTTAATCAAGGTCGGTAGTTACTTCTTCAGAATTGAAAACGGATTATTTTTCCAAATTATTATTATTTTATGGGTAGAAGTCCGAAACGTGTTTAATGATGAGATGCGGTGTAGGTTACTATGCGACTGACAACCTAAAAAATAACGTTCCAAATAGCCTCCTGATTATTTCTTCTGTTTTTTGCAATTGAGTCCATTATCATAGTACTACATAAGTTCCAAGTTTCAGCCTCCTAGCATAAGTGGTTCCTGAGATCTAGAAACCAAAATTTTTCGTCTAAAACGCTCCCCTCTCCTCTCCCCTTATACCCCCACCCCTCGAAAATATACCAGTCGTAGAGGTTCACCTAATCTACCCACCATAAAATCTAATATCTCAACGGGTTTGGGAGCTACGCACCTTCAAACGATTTTGCGTACGGCGTATGGCGGACAGACGGACATTTTTTTTTTTTTGCTTTTTTGGGGTTTACTAGTCTTAAAACGTGAAAATACAAAATTTCAGGGTAGCAAATTTTTTGAAATTTCAGGTCGATCACAATACTTTATTATTAAAAAATAATAAAGTAAAATTAGTTATTCATTTTAAGCTGATATTAAACAATTTCAACTACATTTTCGTTTAATTATTTTATTTTATTTTGCAGCGGCACATTGCTTCTGGGACGTGAGAAGAGATGTAGCTGAAGATAAGCGTTTTTTTACAGTAGCAGTAGGAAAAGTCTATCGTAGCTATAACGCCGCCGAACCACTATTCACACAATTTTTCAACTTATCGGAAATTCATATTCCTTTTTCGTGAGTATTTCTGCTTTTCAATACGTTGCCGAATGGCCTGCGCCTTATAAGCCTCCGATGGTCAGCGTGCTGAATTATTTTATTCTATCTTCAATCAATTTTTGAAATTTCCAGATATGGCGGAGCTGGTAGGTCATATGAAAACGATATTGCCATGTTAGTTTTGAACGACCACATCGTCTACAAAGATCACATCAAGCCAATTTGTATCCGTTGGTTCCAATACGCCCAGCGTGAGGTTAAACCGGGAACTATAGGACGCATAGCGGGTTGGGGAAAAATTAACATCGAAAACGAATACGGCGAAGATTTGAAAGCCGTTGATCTACCGGCGTTCAGCAAGGAACAATGCCTGAAAAGCGATTTGACATACAACACTTATGTTACGGGTGAGAAATTTTGCGTTGGAGCTCCAGACGACGAAAGTGTTTGCGAAGGAGACAGTGGCGGCGGATATGTCGTTAAAAACGAAGATACTGGAACGCCAATATACTACCTGTGGGGCGTTCTTAGCGTTGGTTTAGGCAATACCTGCGATCGCGATCATTTGACGACCTTTACAAATATTCAATATCATAAGGAGATGATAACTGACTATGAGATCCATAACAGACCGAAATAGTTCGGTTGTGAAGAAATGAGAAAAATAAAACAGTATAGTAAATTGTGATATTTTTAAATTTAGGTATATCGAGAATAATTGATAGGTAGATAGATAAATATATTTATTGAAAATCGTTAAATTGTATAGTAACAAGTTTAAAAGTAGTGATTAGATCTTAATCTTTACAGCTACAATTGATAAATATGCATTCTATTTGCAAAAACTTACGTTAATCTGTTTAAATAATATGACCAAGGAAAATATTATTAACAAAAAAGACCTTGCTTGAATAAACCTTAATAACTAAACACTAAGTAGTGTTAAACAAAAAACAAAAATTAAGAATAGATAGAAATAATTTGGTATACAACACTAATTACTTTATTATTTCTTAATAATAAAGTATTGTGATCGACCTGAAATTTCCAAAAAATTTGCTACCCTGAAATTTTGTATTTTCAAAAAAGCAAAAAAAAATGTCCGTCTGTCCGCCGTACGCAAAAACCGTGCGTAGCTCTCAAACCCGTTGAGATATTAAGTTGAAATGTTTATGGTAGGTAGAATAAGTGAACCCCTAGGAGTGGTGTCTTTTGGTGGGGTAGGGGTGTAAGGGGGACAAGGGGGGGAGCGTTTTAGATGAAAAATTTTGGTTTCAAGATGTCAGGAACCGCTTATGCCAAGAGGCTGAAAGTTGGAATTTAAGTAGAACTATGATAGTGGACCCATTCGCAAAAAAATGGTAGATAGGGGAAGTGAGAAGTGAAAAGTGTGCGAGTGGGGGAAAAACAATGCGTCCAAAACGCTTCAAAGCTTGGATTGAAACATTTTAAAATCCACATCTCCTGAACGATTCATCGCAGAAGGTTGAATCTTTGTGGTCTCTGTTTAAGAGATACTAGGAGATTAGAAGAGGGTTAAAAATATTAAGTGGGGTGATAAGGTATGGGGGTGGGGGGTGAAAAACTTTGAATTACGATATCTTCTGACTCAATTGTGGCACAAAGATAAAATTTGGTTTCTGTATATGGAATTACCAGTGGAGTCTACTGAATTTAAAATTTTTGAGGGGGGAGGTGAAGCGCGAACGTGGAGGGACAGCCATTATTTAAAAAAAAAATTGTATATCTCAAGAACCGTATGAGATATGATCTTGAAAATTTTACAGGGCTTACAAGCTACTACATATAAAGACATCCCAGACAATTTTTTATAGAAACGGCTTATGCTAGAAAGTTGAAACTTAGTACCTATATGTAGATCTACTAGTAGAGTAATTAAAACTAAAAAAAATTTTCATTTTCATTTTTGTACAAAGATGGAGTAAAAAAAATTTCCGTGAAAAGGGTTTTTCACACATTTTCACGATAAGCGTTAAATCGTTTAGACATCTCGAGCTATCAAAGCAATTTTACTTCTGCGGGCTTTTAACATAAGTGCCTAGAAACGCTTTCCAAATTTTTCGATATCTAACCCCTAAGGTGGTGTAAGGCGGCTATGTACTTTTCACGAATTCCGATATATTTCTTAGGTCTAATGAGATATAAAATTCACTTTCACTTCTAAATGCTTTGAATATAGTCGGGGAATAAACCGATTTAAGTATTTTTTGATATTATACGCCCTGGGGAGTGAGACATTGTTCAAGTTTTGACGAATTCCGAATTTTTTTTAGGTTTAATGAGATCGAATTCATTTTACTTTATTATTTTAATAATAAAGTATTGTTATCGATTTTTAAAAAAAAAAAATTTGCTACCCTGAAAAATTTTTTTTCCACGTTTCATGACTAATAGACACCAAAAAAGCAAAAAAAATGTCAGTCCGTCTGTGCGCCGTACGCAAAACGTTTGAAAGCTTATAGCTCTCAAACTCTTTGAGCTATTAAGTTGAATTTTTTTTTGTTGGTACACCGAGCAGACCCCTTCAAGTGGCCACCTTCTGAGTGGTGGTGGTGTGAGGAGGGAGGTGGGGGAAGCGTTTTAGACGAAAGATTTTGGTTTGTAGATCTCAGTAACCGCATAGGCTAGGAGGCTGAAACTTGGAATTTATATAGAACATCGATAGTGGAGCCATTTGAAAAAAAAATGATAATATGGGTAAAGGGGTTTGGGAGTTGGGGGAATAATAATGCGTCCGAAACGCTCGAAAGCCGAGATCGAGACATTCTAAAATCCATATATCCTAATCGATTAATGTCACGAAATTAAAACTTAATGAACATCTGTGGGTATACTGGGAGAATAGATCCGAAACAAATTTTTGAGAGGGGGCTGTGACGTACGGGGGAGGGGGTTGAAAAACTTTAGATTACGATATCTCACGAACCAATTGCACTAGAGAAATAAAATTTGGTTTCTGTATAAATGTTGATAAATAAAGTTTGCTGAAAGTAAAATTTTTTAAAGGGGCGGTGGAGCATGGAAGTGGAGGGGGTAAGCATTTTTTTAAAAAATCACGTCTCATATCTCAAGAACAATGTAAGATAGATGCTTAAAATTTTTACCACAAGTAGGCCTAATAGACCCCCAGCAAAAAAAAAATGTTGAAGGTGAGGGTGTAGAGGGTGAGGCTGGGGGAGGGTGAAAAGGAAAAAGTTCCGATTCTTATATCTCGAGAACCTATTACAATATAAAGCTGAAACTTAGTATTTAGATAGAACTATAGTAGTAGCATGTTGGAAAAATATAATTTTTTATAGGGGTGGTATGGTACGGGGTTGGGGCATGTTTTTCCTAACTATAGAACGGCTTATGCCAGAAAGTTGAAATTCGGTACATATATGTAAATCAACTAGAAAAGTAATTTTGATTAAAAAAAATTCAAATATCCATTGGCGTTCGGAAGTGGGGCAAAAAAAATGATCAGTGAAAATGGAATGCATATATATTCACAATTTTCGTCATATCTATTAGGTCTTTAGAAATATTGAATTAATTTTTTTTCTACGGGTTCTTCATATAAATATCTAAAAAGTGTTTTCAGGATTTTTTAAAATTGGACCCCCAAGGTGGTGTAAAGGGGATTATTCATTTTCACGAATTCAGCCGTATCACTCAGGTCTGATTAGATATCGAATAACTTTTTACTTCCACGGGCTTATTAAATAATCACCTAAAACTTGTTTTCAAGGTTTTTCCTTTTTCAACCTCTAAGAGTGTAAAAACGGGTTGAACACGTTTTCATGAATTCCGTCACATCTCTTAGGAGTGATAAGACATCGGATTGGTTTTCACTTCCTCGGGCTTTCTTTATATATATCTAAAAACTCATTTCAGGATTTTTGGATATTCAACCCCAAAGTGGGTGCAAGGGGGTTGCATATGTTTTCACAAATTCTTACATATTTCTAGTTCTAATGAGATATCGAATTCATTTTTACTTCCTAATGCTTCTTACATAATCGCCAAAACGTTGATTTCAGGATGTTTGTTATTCAACTCCAATAGGATGTAAGGCTTTCGACATATTTCTCAGGATTGATGAGAGATATTAGATTGGTTTGCACTTCCACAGACTTTTTATATAATCGTCTTCAAACGCATTTCCGATTTCATGTAACGGCCCGAAACCAAATCACGAAAAACCTTCTAATGGCGTAACAACTGATATTATACTAGGACTAGATCTCGTCCCGGAGTATGACCCAATTATGTAATTCATATGTTATATGTGGCAGCGGCGTAAGTATTCTAGCGCGACCCCATTTTAACCGCTTCCCGAACTTTTTTTTGGGTTTTCAGTCACATAGTAACCTACACCGCATCTCAAAATTAAACTCGTTCCGAACTTCTACCGAAAAAATAATAAAGTTGCGCCCAGACTGTTGGCAGATTTTTTTCACTTCTATTGAATCATCTATTGAAAAAATAAATACGTAAATAAATAAAAAATATCTGCCAACAGTCTGGGCGCAACCTTATTATTTTATGGGAAGAAGTCCGAAACGTGTTTATTGATGAGATGCGGTGTAGGTTACTATGCGACTGACAACCTAAAAAATAAAATTCCAAATATCCTCCTGGTTATTCCTTAGATTGTCAGTTTCATAGTAACCTACACCGCATCTCAGCATTAAAACCGTTTCGGACTTCTACCCATAAAATAATAAAGTTGCGCCCAGACTGTTGGCAGATTTTTATAATGGTAACAAGCCAAGTGCCATACTTTCGTGTCTAAAACGTAATAATAAATAAATAATACAATTTGAAGAATCTGGTACCGTCACGGCCCCGACGAAACAACCTTCAGCACGGTCCCTTAATATTTATACCGCAAGTTATTTAATTCATTCATAAAAATAATGGTAGCGAAAACTGCCAATTCAGAGTTCGGGCAGGTAGGGACGTCTGCAGTAAAAACACTGTACAGCGTCGGGCTAAAGCAGGAGCCTTGAGGACTTCAGGTAGTTGTCTTGACTTTCACCTAAAAGGTTCGGTCTAACAGAAAAGAATTGATTATTTTTACTAGATAGCTTGGGAAAGTGAAATATAAAAGCTTGTATATCAGTCTGATTGTTGCCTTGCCTATTGCTATTGAGTGCATGACAGTTGAAAACCCATAACTGAAAAGGTTTGTTGAGCTAGGTTTCCTGGGCAGATATCCTCAGCTGCTATACCTACCACCATCGCAAATAGAAGAGCTCTTCAGGCTGAATGATGGTCCTAGCCGCGTTCCATGTAATTCTACTTCGAATCTATCATTGCCGATAATTATCGGCAGTACTCGCTTCAAAATTACATTGTACCTTCCAGTCTGTCCAAAAGCCTCCCTGTCCCAACCGCTTACCAATCAAATTTGGCCCGTCTTATAAAAAAAGTCAAAAGAACCGAAGGGTGGTGGCTGAAACGCGAACAAGGTACCCCGCACAACCGCAGCTAACCCGGAAGCCTGCAAGCATGTCGCTTCAGTTTGCATTTCATCCACCAATTCGGACGTAGGCGGAATTGTACCCCTGTTTCCCGATCCCCAACCTTTCCTTCGATTATTTTGACTTTTTTAAGTCGAAATAACCACTCCAAGGCCTCCGTTCACAACATATTCGCTCGTTATCTCAATTTTGTATGAAAATAACGATCAACTGCCAGTTTCTGTCCATCTTGGAAGGTTCCGATAATTGCCACCAGAGTTCACTGTACATGTCGTGTACCGAAGACAAGAAGAATTCTTACCTTCTCAACAGTTCTGCACTTAATGCTCCATGAATAGAGACAGAAAATTGTAATTCAACAGAAATAACTTTATTCCAATAATCAGTATCTTAAGAATTCACAAGTGGCTTTTCCTTTGATGTTTACAAAGTACGAGTATGTACCATGTTTCACCGTCATCTTCTTTGTACTCCCTTTTTCTTCTTAGTGTCGCCAGCGCTCAAGTGGTTTGTGAAAGCAACAGATGTGTTGTCGGCTACGCTACACAATACAATACAATTTTGGGCTCGATGACGAATTTGGTGAAAACAATTACAATTCCATTTATTGTTCGGTTCTTTCCGACCTGGGCGAAACCAACCTCTAATTCCAACGGTCCATGGACGCACATCCTATACAAGAACCATCGCGTAGGACAATACTCCAAGGCACCAACCTCACTCTCAGAGAATATTACAGCTTTTTACGAAGATGTAATTCCGGTTCGAGTCTACCTTGAAATAGTATCGAATACACCAACCAGCACGACCAGATGGCAACGCAATCGCTACAACGAGGCGAAGTCTCATCTCGAAGTGGCCAAGATTTGTGTAGTGAAGTGTGTGCGGCTGCTGCTGGAGCAGACGGTGGGTGGTTGTGTGTGTGCGGTGCGCCGTCCGTTCCTTGTTCGTTTTTTGATTGGATTTTATTTGACAACTTGCCGTCGCGGTCTCGAGTTGAAATTGAGAGCTGCTGCCTGCTGTCCGTGCCGTCGCCGTAGCAGTTCCACCGTGTTCGGTTCGGTACTCTTTTCTTTCTTTTTTATCTCTCGAAATGTCTTAAAAGTTTTTGTTGTTGCTGTTGTTTATGGCGATCGTTAGATGAACAGCGCCCGGTAATTAAATTGAACGCTTCGTAAATTTCGTTGTTTACCTTTGGCAAAGAACAAATCAATCAGCGCGGGGACCCCTGTGCATTCCACTCTCCGTTTCTTTAGCGCTGCTGCTCCGGCTCGTCGTTTAGCACCCGCCGCCCGGGGTTGCTGCAATCGTGCGAGTTTCTCGTCTTTCGGTGCTGTGTGACGAGTTCTGTTGTTGTTCTTATTGTTGTTTGGTGCTTTGTGCTGGGATTACGAAAAAATAAAAAGAATCGAGTGAAGTAGTTTTGTGGTTTCTTTGACTACGATTTACCTAGATAACAAGCAGAATTCAAGCGGTTTCAAACTCAATGATGACAAGAAGCAGCCGGGGATGAGGAGAGTCCCTTGCCGACGAAGGACAACGTAGCCGAGCTCCAAGGTAGACAGTAAATTTGAAAAAAATCGATAACTGAAGGACGGTGGGGATTTGCCTTGGCTCGTTTCTTTTCATTTATTTACTTTGTAGACTAGCTGCCTAGCCAACTGAAATCTCAGACAATTGGAGAAAAAAAAATATCTTCAATTGCAATCGCAAGTACGTAACAGTAAATACCCAGAAAGTCGTCTTGTTCTGCGCTTCTGCGTTAACTGTTAATGCGCTTCGCCAGTTCTTGGTCTTTTGTCTTGGGAGAGACACAAAAAGAAACCTTACGTTGTGCCGTAGAGTGCCGGTGTAATCTCAAGAGGGAAAGGGTTTCTGTCGCCGTATTTCTTGGAAGTTAACGCGCGAGACAGTGCATGCATGACTGCAGCGGCAGCGGCAACAGCAATTACAAACCATAAAGACAAGAATCTCACTCGAGAACCGAAGCAAGAAGACGCAAGCAGGCTACAACACCGAACCGAACACACACTTCCACAGGGCCATTATCCTCTGAAGGTTAAGCTAAAGCCTTTGGTCGCAGGTAACGTTACGTTACCTGTCTTCGCCTTAGTCACAGGTCAAACAATTGCGCCGCACAATCTTTCGTTGTTCTTGCTTCTTACCATGCATTGTGTCTCCACTGACCAGTCGCCGTCGGCGGCCCTATCGTAGCTTCAATGGGAGCATTGTTTCGCAAAGTATGTCAAAATCACATATAAAACCATTAAGACGTTGCGGTTTTTTTTTTTTTAAAAAAAAAGAAAGAATTAATGCTTCAAATCAGTCGTTCACCGTTGCTTGGAAACTTATCTGAAACTCGAGTGAAAGAAAGCGACCTGTTCTCAGACCATAGTAGCGGCCGCGGGGCCGATACTATTAAGGCCCGCGCGCACTTAAGTGTTTGCATAATTTCCAAATGTCCAACTTTTTTTCTGGATAGTCGACGAATGAACGAAAGAAAAAGCACTTGTCGCCAGCTTGTCCCATACCCAAATCGGCAATCTCTCTTTTTGCATGTTTTGTGTTTTTTTTCGTATTTCAATTCGTCAAACAAAATTTTTTGATTATCTAGTCGTGAGAATTTTACCTTCTTTTAGCGTTAAACTGTATCATTTCAAGATCACTTAAGACTTGGGGGGGAAAGTATTCGAACGTGTGCCGAAGACCCGCAGCGCAAGAAGTTCGATTTGCAGAAAAATTTAAAAAGAAACTCGATGACGCAATTTGTTTATAAATGGCCAGAACTCGTCTAGAGGCGCTCTTTGAGACTGTAAATTTGTGACAACCTCGGCAGCCAATTTGAGGGTCCTAATCTATCGTCCCAGAAGTTTCGTATGGTCTTACCCTTTTTCTAATATTCAGTTTTCCTTTCTTTTCATTTCCATTTCCATATTTCCTTCCATACCCATTCCCCTCTGACCCAGCGTGGTTGGACCTTTGGGTGGTCCCTCGATCAAGGCCCAATTAGCGTAGAAAGCGTCGTTTTGTTGTCACAATTCGCTTAACCTGGTCGTTGAGGGCTGATGAAGTGAATACGGAGCCCTACAGAGACCCGCAACTGAAATGGATCATCGTATCCATCCGGAGAATCTCCAATCTTATTTTTCGAGATTTCATCCCGATTTTCAAAGAAAGGTTTAAAGAACTCACGAAGTCTGCCTCGGGCTAGAGCCGGGCACCCGCAAACAAGATGGATACCAGTGTTCCTTTTATGTTTGATAAAGGACTCAGTCACCTCCGAAACGTCACAGAAAATAAAAATAAACAGTATTTTATCCGGAAAACTAGTATTTTCAGTCTTCCTCTCATTTGCATCCCCACAACTACGGCAATGGACGTAAAAGGGAATACCCAGTCTAACCGCGTGGTATTGGATTAGCCAGTGCCCCGTGCTCCATTACTCTGGAGACGTCTACACGGCTTAGGAGTTTTTAGCCTAGTCTCCGGAAAAAACCCTACGTTGAGAAGATTCGCTAGAAAATCCGGACTAAGAGACGATCGCAATATCCCAAATTCGATCGAAGAAACATCATCCTAAAGACCAAAAAATCATAGAAGAAGAAGGATTTTGCAGGTAGCTCGGTAGTTTTGAGACTGGCCTTTTAACATTCAGGTTGTGTGATCGAATTCAACCAGGTTATCACCTGTGCTCCAAGAAGAAAAAAATATTATTGAGTACTGAGTGTTCGGTACTTCGTTGGAAACTTTTTAAGTGACGATCCCTTGATATTGTTACATGCGTATCCTGGCAACCCAAACAACTCATTTATCAACGACATCACAGTTTCCAGAGAAAAATCCAACTTTCCTATATCCAAATAGCGTAAAAATCTTCTCACACTTGACACTTCTCGCATGTTCTACATACTTCCTATATGTTCCACACATCCCAGCGAACATGTTGGATATCTCTCTCACTCTCAGGGCTTGTACTTTGGAGCAGTTTTTCTTGTGCGAGAGTGGAACGACGATAAGTTCTACGCGAACGTGTTTTTTTTTAAAGTGATTTTCATTGATAACAGCGATCAAGTAGTAAATGAAATCGGGAAGAGCCAATCCAGTCACCTTCTTACTTCATGATTCAGACGAATTCCAAGTGGAAATATGCATATATAATAAAAGTCTTCGCTAGATTTTGGCAAATTTCATTCGGGCCAGCATGAAAATTCCCTAAATATTTACAGCAGAATAATTTAAATTTTTTCCTGTTTTATTCAATAAAAATGTTAAGTCTACTCTCTCGTTGACTTCGTCAGCTGCTTTAAAACAAGTCCAGCAAAGCCAAGACACCAACCAACATTTAATGGGACAGGAATTTACTATGCCTGACGTCATAAAATATTATAAATATGCGTAGACGTAAACGAAGCAAACTACTCGTATTCGGCCTTAATAATTTTATTTATCAGGTGTACAAATAAGTTCCCGGCGTTCTCGTATAGATGGCGCTAACACGAAATACGGGGGAAAAAAAGCGGATCAAGCTCGTAATATGGCAAGATCAGACATATTGCAACAATTCCCCATCATTACATGTGTAAAATTTTATCGGCGTCAGTTACTTATGAGTCCTTAAACCTGTCGGAGTTCGAGCCAAATAAGCGCCATTTGCGGGAAGTTTTGCTTTTTTGTTTTAATTCAAAGAAATCTGCGGCTGAGGCTTGTCAGATGATTAGAGAAACTTATTGCGAGTCTTCTATTAGCGAATCAACCTGTCGCGAATGGTTTCATCGCTTCAAAAAGGGTAATTTC
Source organism: Beris morrisii (assembly GCA_951812415.1). Classification (NCBI taxonomy): domain Eukaryota; kingdom Metazoa; phylum Arthropoda; class Insecta; order Diptera; family Stratiomyidae; genus Beris; species Beris morrisii. The sequence continues at coordinate 110,662,863 of OX638312.1, read as the reverse complement.
GGCGTGGAAGACAAAGAGCGTTCCAGCCGGCCAAAAAATTTCGAAGACGCAGAATTGGAGGCACTACTGGACAAAGATTCATGCCAAACACAACAAAGTCTTGCGGATTCATTGGATGTGACTCAACAAGCCATTGCACATCGTCTGAAAGCCTTGGGAATGATGCAAAAGCAAGGAAATTGGGTGCCGTACGAATTGAAGCCAAGAAACGTCGAACGGTGTTTTTTCACCTGCGAACAGCTGCTCCAACGGCAGAACAGGAAAGGATTTTTGCATCGTATCGTGACTGGTGATAAAAAGTGGATACACTACGACAACCCGAAGCGTCAAAAATCGTGGGGATACCCTGGCCATGCATTAACATCGACCGCAAAGCCGAATATCCATGGTTCCAAAGTCATGCTATGCATTTACGTAGTGGGACCAGCTCGGCGTGGTGTATTATGAGTTGCAGCAACCGAGTGAAACCATCACAGGACCTCTTTATCGAAGACAACTAATGCGTTTGAGCCAAGCATTAAAAAAAACGGACGCAATATGGGCAGATACACGACAAAGTGATTTTGCGACAACGCTCGGCCACATGTTGCTCAGGTTGTGAAAACCTGCCTGGAAACATTGAAATGGGACGTCCTACCACACCCGTCGTATTCACCAGAAATCGCTCCTTCCGACTACCACCTACTACAATCGATGGCGCATGGCTTGGCTGAGCAGCGCTTCCGTTGTTTTGAAGATGTCAAAAATTGGGTCGACTCGTGGCCGCCTCAAAGGACGTGGAGTTTTTTCAACGCGGAATTCGTATGTTGCCAGAAAGATGGGAAAAGGTTGTGGCTAGCGATGGTCAATATTTTTAAAAAAATAATGCAACCAATTTTCCACAATAAAGGCACAAAGTTTGACAAAAAACGCCGGGAACTTATTTGTACACCTAATAATTTTTCTAAAGGCCGACTTATCAAAAAGAGTAATTAGAATCGAATTGAACTTTATTTTTTCTTTTCCTGGGTACGTTTCTTTCTCAGACTAAAAACCTTAACTCATCTATGAACACCAGAACCTTAGTAACTCATCTATTATAATATCTGGAAACGTAGCTCGTAGAAATATCTCAAAGGGATACTAATAAAATCAATATTTTCGAAACCATCTGTCTTTATCATCAATTGTACTTCATTTTTTCTTTACACTAGTTAGGGGATTCTTTTCTTTTAACCCCTTTCTTCTTCGAGTATACTTAATCCTTTTTTTAAATAGGAAATATAAAGTATCACTAGTTGCTAATACTTCAAGTTTTTTTTTGCTTTCGTAGTGACTGTTTGCAGGTTTGTTTTGATGCTGATGAATTTCTTATAAAGGTTGTAGATGAAGTGCCAGTTTTTCTTTCGACATTCCTTTTCTTATCTCGTGTAATGAGTTCGCAATTTATGCACTCGACATCCTTGTAATACTCGGGAAACATGAGGTGCGATTTGGTATAAGTATCACTAGGGTAAATCGTAAATTCCCTGCGTAAGTATACAGGGTGTATTGTTAGAAATTAGGGGTGGCAGATATGTTGTAGACCTCAGACCTGAGTAAAACACGCATGAAAACATGTCCGTTTCCGAGAACCGGTAATGATACTTAAATAATTTGTATAAGTACTTGAAGTTTTGAAAAGTGCTTTTGTTTATTGTTTTGCGTAACGGAGTAGTTAATTTACAGCCGATTTTATAACATTAAAGAGGAAAAATTTTTGTTCGTCGTAATTTAACTAAAAAACGGGATATTGAACCTAATTTTTTCGACGATCTTATAAAAATCTATATTGTAACCTTTCATACAATGGTAATCTTATTGCTCAGGCTCATGAACTTTCGAAGCTATTCAGGTTTAGTCTAAACCACTTTTGTAATTGTGCAATTCTTTTTTTTAATAAAGTGAAACTTAGCAGAAACAATACCCATATTACCAATATCGTTCTGTTCATGATAATGAGATCATTCGGTCTTACAATTTTACGTCTTGTGAAACTACCCTCTCATTCCCGTCGACTGGATGTGCCTAAAAGTAGTGCGAATAAATGGGCACCTTCTTTCAGGAAACCATTGGGCGTATAAGCCTCTAGTAACCTTAAATTTTTTCTGGCTTCTTTGCAAGTAAAAGTAAAAATTCTTGTTGTGAACTTTTTCCGCAGTGAGTAAAAAAAAGTCATAATTTTTAACAAATGGAAATAATGCTTCTAATACAGACGCATATGAAATTATGTTTTGAGTTTTACTTTTATGTGAAAACTGTAAAATTTGTCGATTTAGTAACTATCTGTGAGAGTTCAACAAATTATGGGTAATAAAACACTTGCAGGGTTACAATTACACTTTATTGAAAAAAAAGAGTTACTAAAGTGACGAAATTGTTTTAGTTAAAGGTAAATATTTCACAAAATAATTTAGCTAGCGCGATAAAGTTACCTTCGAATTGAAGAAGACAACATTAGATTTAATAAGACAAAGAAAAAACGTTTAGTTATCGATCAAATTTCTTAGACAAAAAAACGGCATATCTCAAAAACGGTTATAAGTTTGTATGCGAATCTTATTCAGTTTTTCGAGGACTACACTATTCCGCTCCTAATACCAATACACCATGTGTGGCATGTGTATAGCTTTTAACTCTTCAAACTAACGTTCACCGACTAACCACACCTTCCTCTCCCTAACCTCTTAATTTATTTCTTACCTCCGTATTCACATTGGAGTGTTCTGGTCCTTAGAAAGTGAACTCCGTATTGGTCTGTTCTGGATTTCATGTCCACTTTACTCCAATATTGTTAGGCTGACCAAATATTTATTAGAAAGCTATAAGAAAAAAATCCAATATCAACTAAAAGCAACATAAACGGATATGATAAGAATTATGGTGAGGTTTATTATTATTTATCTTAAGACCAGATGTGCGCTAATCTCGATTCATAGGGATTTAATATACAAGTATTACGAATCTACGAGAATATATAGCTTAGTTCATTATAGCGTTTAGCAAGCTTGCATGTAGCAAATTACGTAGTTGATACGATTCGTGGCGAAGACGGGTCCCATCAATAAATACCTCCGGTTTATCTAACTGGCAATTGCCAACTTCTTGTTGGCGATAACTGGATAAAAATTTAAATAAGCAATTTCGTCATCTCCCATATCGTAGAAGCAACATAGTGATACTAATCTAGTAGAATATAACTTAATTATAATTAGATTAATCAGTTAAGCAATGAATTAATTGAGTTATCTGTACGGACAATATTCAAAACTCTGTGCATGTAGGTGCCAAAGATTTAGATCAATGATCAATTAGTCGAAATAGGTCATAAGTTTGTAATGATGAAATAACTATGTACGAATGAATAGATTGAGATACGAGATGAATTCGCATGTGGGTACTGTTTTGGGGTTTAGCGATAAGATAAAATTGTTTCGGTGGCAGAGTAAGAACTCCGCCAAACCCCCGACTGCAGAAGACGCTTTTGAGCTAGTTTCAAAGAAATTCGGTTATAGTTTAAAATGTCTTCTGGTGAGTAAAAACAACTCACCATTGTTTCAAAACGGCTCGCTTTCAGACTAGAGTTTTAACTCGAGTGCTTAGTAAAGGGTAATTCAATAGGTACATAACAAATTTGTAGTTTAATACAAACGCACCCTTAAACTTTGTTGCTGGTCTGTCAATGTCAACACCTCAGTCAAGGTTTACATTTTATCATTAAAACATGCTAGGGTTATTCCATAGGGACATAACAATTTGGTATTTAAATAAAACACAATATAATTGAGATAATTTCCAAACGTTGCTCGTTCGTGAACTGCACCATGACAAAAATGTAAATCTTGACTGACGTTTTAACATTGACAGACCAGCAAAAAAGTTTAAGGGTGCGTTTGTATTAAAATACAAAATTGTTACGTACCTATTGAACAACCCTTTATAAGTATTCATAAAACGAGAGAACACGTTATTCATGTAAAACTAGTGACCCTTTTTTCAGATTATCAATAAAGAAAGCTTTGTTCCACGTCCAAAACTCGAAAATAAGGGTACTAGTATGACTCATGGCCTTTGCAAGGAAATTACCATACATTTCGTCACTCCGTCACAGTCACATGCTCAGCGGATTTAGAAACGATTTCTCATTTAAAGGTGATAATGTACTGAGAAATATCCCATTACAACGCTTGCATTATTTTTTTTGACGTCCTCATCCTGTAGAAAGTCCGAAATTTCTTGGACAATCCTGCGAGTTAGTTCCTATAGTCTTCCACCCGGTAGATCTACCCACTTCGAAATAACTTCCTCAATGAAGCCTTTGGATACTCGACGGTAAGGTTCCGGACCAATCATCGGTGAGTTGTTTCCACACTTAGTCAGCTCTTTGGCCGATGTATCGCGAAATACCCTCGTGCGGTGACATCCACATTAGGGCTAATCTGTTATGATGTGCCAGCTTTACAAAAGCCTAGAGTTGAAACAATATGATTTCAGACCCAGCAGTGCCGCCTAGCTGTCAGATAAGATGATAACTTTGCCGCCTTAAAGTATATTCGATAGAAGTTTACCTGCGCACAGTTCTATAGCATGTACCTCTGCCAGAAACTCGGTGTCTGTATGTCCCATTGCGTTCCATATCTTACAATTGGGTTCATATACACCAGCTCCACAATCAGTCCATCAGTGACTAAAGCACTTTCTTTTTGAAATCCGGTAAACCAGATTGCCACGATGCTCGATCACCTAGAATCTGGTTTCTCAAAATTTTTGGACTTTTGGCATTCCATCGTTAACTGAGTCGATTAAGTTCTTCTGTTTAAATTAATTTAGAATTTTAAGGTGATCGACAGGGTCGCCAATCATATATATACTATACTATATATCAACGTGAATTAGGACCATGTTTGTCCTATCGTCCATTGCAACAGTTGGGCATGATTGCAGTACTTCTGCAATGCTTAGAACAAGACGTCTCTGTATATTCTACAGCGTCCTCTGCGCGGTTTTTTGTTCGACTTAGGCCACTATACCATTGCGGCATATGTGATTATAGGACTTATGACTTTTAAGTCCAGTTGTTCGCATGCCTGGAAATTTTTTTAAATTGGGTATTCTAAATCAGGCTCTTCTCCAAAGTTACTCCCAAATATTCAACATCACCCACCTAATAAAATCGGTGCCCTTAAATTTACCTTCCGTCTTCTAGTAAATGGCACTTAAATCGTTTTGTTAGGATTTAAACCTATAATCCTTGTTGGATGTTCCACCCCTTCCTCTAGGGGCTCTTGCATGCGGTTCGAGATGACACCAGTCATGCTTAACTTTTTAATGTGATCACCAGGTCATCGGCATGTGCTTGAATCCCAAGTAGCTTGGTAACCAGGTCCTTAAGGATCTACAACAGTGTACCGTAGCAGTGGAAGGCCATCCCCTAACCCTAGAGGATTCAAATCTGGCTAAAAATTTTACGAGACTCAATCATCACCACTATCCATCTTTTTACCGTCGATTCTACACCTACTTTTCGATATAGTAATTTGACGGATTTGTAGGAGGCGTTGTCAAAAGCACTTTTAATTGTCAAGAAAGAACACGAAGCTAGTATCTTACTCGTTAACGTCTTTTCAATTTTGTGTTCCAAATTGTGCACTGACGGTTGATTTACACTCTTTAAAAAAATAATACTTCAGGCACACGCGTTAAGCGATGCGACGCGATGAAAGCTGATTAGAATGCATGTTACTGAGTGCAACCAGTTACATTAATATCGCATCGCTCTAATCGCGTCGCTTTCATAGTCTGTTTTCTAATTTTGTCTTGTGTGTATCGCGATTACTCTCGCAAGGACAGACCCGGAGCTGCCAATGTAGCAAAAAGAAAAAAAATAGAAGTCCGAAAGGTTAAGGTCTAGCTCATACTACAGATTAAACTGTCGGGCAACTGTTTAATCACATCGAGCCCGACAAAACTTCTTACAGTCAATTGGTACTAGAGAAAACCGGTCGTGAACGATTTTTAATTTGGTCAATGTGCGCATCTAGATAAGCCGCCGTGCATGTAGAGGCCAAAGTGAGAGTTTAGTCGCACATCGATCGAAAGGGATCTGGCCTGCCTATTAAACTGTTTAGTTTGGACGATTGTTTAGTCTCAGTGTGCGCCCTTCCATATAGCTTCATAGCCATTAGCCACCCAACTAAACTATCGGGCGATTTTAAATCTCTAGTGGGCGATTTTAAATCTCGGCTTGCCTTGGCGCCGCGTCGACCCATGGTTATCTCCGATGGCTGGCTCCACCCAGTCGAAGACGGAAGGTTCGGGAACTACCTCAAACCTACCTTTATTCTGGGCACCACCTAATTGTTTGCAAAAGGACGATTGGAACCCTCACTTAACGAAATATCCAAAAAAGAAATAAACACCACTCAGTCGGAACTTGCGGTTCAGAAACCAAAATCAGTTCTTTCGACTCCTAAAAACACAGAAACCACTTGGGAGAAAAAAGAAAATGTTTTACGTTTGTTCCCGGAGGGCGCTCTTGAAACATCGCGAACGGGATTCAGACGATCCCGTAGTTATTTGTGGTGCCGGCCCCAATCGCGCCTCCAAATCCTTTTCGGCTTTAAACCGTCGATACCAGGGTACTCACCATAGATAGGACAACCTGGTCTTGAGCACATTCTTGCGATGGGATCATGTAGGGATTCAGGTTCGATGTGCAAGGTATCAACTACCCGCCAGATTCGAGAACTAAAAACATTTTCCCTTCCTCTGGAAGGTTCTGTTCCACTTTGGCCTGATGGCCTTGACGTCCAGTTGGTGAGCCTGGCTCCCCTTCTCTTCTAGTCTCTCGTCATGAACTAGAAGATGAAAATCGATTTATATGAACTCATGTTAAATGTACAAAAAGTGCACATATGGCAAGGCGATCTGGCGCGCTCGTTGCGATCGGTTTATCGCGTGCGTCGTAGCATCGGTCTTACTGTAACTCAACCTCTACAAATCATGAAAATAAAAGTAGGTAACATGCTGCATTACAAGCAACTTCTCCAGGTTATTTCTAACGCTACGGCTATTATTTCTTCGCTAGTTACTTATCCTCAAGGGTATATCACGTCAATTATTAGCCGTTCGGAAGCCAGTGGTGGACAACGATCAGTCCAGTATCAAAATAATCAACATCTTTATGAGTACTCATTTCGTGGCCAATAGTAGCTATAATGTGAATTTAATTACTGGCATTCCATACCAAACTGCACAGTTTAAATAGTTAATTGTCGCTATCAAACTTATTGCTGCGTAACATCGACATTACTTATTAGCTGTAATTTACCGAATAATATTCCACATACCTATTTCTATGATATCAAATCGACTTGATAGCGAAATGGAAGCGACACATTGCAATAATCTTGTCCAATCAAAACACAGACCGTCTAGGCTAAGTATTTTATTTTATTTATTAAGTGTTATTAAGTCTGTCCGAACCATTCGGAAAAATGAAATGATCAGTCACATTGTGTTCGGTTTGTTTAAGGTAGCATTCATCTCATTATTAATGGCTGCAATAGGATTATTATTGCGGGTTACTGATGATTGATGGACCTCTAATAGCGCAAACTTTAGAGAAGGAAAGTTAACTGGTACTCTGTTATTATCTCTATATAGATACAACTTGTACATTTAGTTATTATTTCTATTTGAGTTTGGAACGTAGGCAAGGGCGGTAATTACTGATGCATAATGTTTTTTACTGCAATTAATGAAGGTGTGAGTAGCAATTTGGTGCTATTAGCGCGTGCAGAGTATCTGCTGTGTAGACGACTTGACTGGTATCACAACATAACCACGCTGAAAAAAGAGGGTACTACTGTTCCCAATGTTATTAGGCGTACTTTTTTGCGACATTACCCAGAGCAAAGTAGGAGTTTTGAACTTGGAATTTTTCATGGGCCAGAACAGCCATACCACTGAATGCAGCGGTGTGGTTGCTCTTCTCGCTTTATTGTTGTTTTCGAATTACGCTAACCTGCTCTGTACTGGATAAGGGCGCAAAAAAGTACGCCTATTACAGAAATGAAATAGACCTCGCTGAGATGACCAATTTCTTTTCCTTTTCGAGCCAAGGTCACATACTAACTCTTCCAACTGCTCTGTATCTGATATTGCTATACTGGGAAATAGGAACATCATATACGGTAACCCAGCTTATCTCATCTACAAAAAGTAGGTATATTGGGTATGATGTGCTCGTTAAGCCTATCAGTTATAGCTTGCTTGTCCCAGTACGTCCTAGGAAAACATACTTCAGTCTTTCAAGCTGAAGAATATGCGATCCTTAAGGCAGCAGAATGGATTATAGAGGGCAGATGGAGAGGAAGGCGAACCTGCATTAGCAGCGACAGTCAGACCGCTTTACAGTGCCTAGTTAATTCAATTCGAAGATGGTACGAGACTCAATGACTTAAAGCTCATGTGGGTTCCAGGCCACCAGGGTACAAATGGCAATGAAATAGCTGATGCATTAGCAAAAGGCCTAAACAGAACACGAACCACGACTGCGCAGTCCCTGTCTTTAGAATACACAGGATTATATGGCGATGCCCACAACACCAACTTCGCCTGCGACTGCGCAGTCGTGCTACACTCTAATTCTAGGACTGCGGTTGTAGTCTCGGATTTCCCAGCAAGAAAAGTTTCGTATACTATACTGATTAGACTTTTTGGGAACGATGTCGCCGGTTGATGTATATATTTACTATTATAGTTTGTACGAGCACTATATATATAATATTTACATGACCTCTTAAAATGAATTGAATTCTGTTTACATTTAAGAGGAGACCACGATAGCTTAGTACATGCTGTCTTTATCTTACATATATAATTTTGATGCTATTTTGCGTGAGTACGCTTTGCTTACTGGGTTTCTATTCTTCAAATTCGTCTCGATTCCTATTCACTTTCTCGTTATTAATAAACGCAAACACTCCAAATTGATTAAAAACACTATATAAAATATAGGGGAGACTAGGTAGAAATGCACCATTTTTCATTAATTACTCCATATCTTCGTAGAAAAAAGAGGAACTTGATTAATTTTTTTTTCTTTGTTTGATCAAATACCTTGCGCAAATATTGTATTCATAATAAAGAGCAAAATATAAACAGATCTTGAGCATAATGTAGAAGAACACTGTCAGTCCGAATGGTGCATTTCTCCCATCATACGGGAGAAATGCACCACATTTTAAATATATAGCCAACCCAAACCAAATTAGTTGAAACAAAAAACATAAAATATATTTACAAAAGTAACAAACAATAACGAACTAAACAGTAAATATATTAAACCTTTTTCGATTTTTATACTAATAAAAAATAATGCGCATACATATTTCGTCCTCACTATTATTAATCATACTCCTTCGGCGAATGACGGGTGTCAAACCAGATTTACTTGAAGGGAACGTGCTTGATAACTGTTAGCCCCGCTCCTTTACAATTCAACTTATGAAGAAATTCTGTTCAAACGTATAGTGAAATTTTATGGGCTTTCCGAAAATGTAATAAAATTTGGTGGTTAATCAGGTCCTTCTTGGAGAAAACAGGACTTTTTTGGATTTTTTTTTAAATTTTTTATTATTTTTGTGTCATTTAAATGAATTTTTCTCAAAAAGTATAACACTGATTGACACAGTTGATAGCAATTAGAAAGAAGAATTTGTGTCCTTTCCAACGAGCCCAGAATTATTACGTTACGCTAAGTACAGCAGAAGTTAGAGATCAAACAGTGATCACAGGTACGATGAAAATCCTTCGTCCTTAAAATCGCGCTATCTCCTTAACGGTGCAAAAACGGGAGTATGTGTAGAACGATTTTCTACTCAGGACAAGTTCCTCTATCTCCCATTTTCGTTTGAACCTCAGTACTAGTTACACCCTGTATGTGCCTACCTAGAAAGGTTCACGATCGATAATTTGTCCTTAAACAAAAATGTTGTATATATAATAAAAGTTAGTTTCCTTTGCGTTTTTCCTTTTCTCCGAATAACTGTTCGGCATTACTCGGTATTTTAACGTTTCCTGAACGCGATCATATGGATAGGAAAGAGAAAGAGAATACTGCTTCTGCTTTGCAGATTTTACTTACGGGAGAGCGCCAATGGCGAGTGGTGCATTTCTACCTATGGTGCAGGGCTACCCATTCTACCCTACACGCTACCAGAAACACGTCCATTTTCAAAAATATTAAACAAAACAGAAGTGTCACTTGACACTCGTTCTTCTTCTTGCTTGCATAGAATCGAAGTCGTAGTCGGTGTTCTGTTCAACACCAACTGCGCAGTCGAACCTCACGCCGCAAGGTAGGCAAATGGCAGTCGCAGTCGCAGTCGAGGTCCGTGTTCTGTTTAGTACTAAAGGCTGGATCGGAGTCAGCTTTGGTCGGACCTGAACCGGTTTTCGGTCTGCCTGTTGTCTCTGTTATTGCTGAAGAGATGGCGGCTTCTTCCGGGAATGAGGTAGACAGTAGAAACCTTGTTGAGGGACCAAGTGGACGAACCGCTGCTTTTCTTCTTAAACTGACCAGAAGAGAATGTGACAGTCTGGTTGGTGTCCTCACAGGGCATAACCCTTGTGGCCTACATTTGGTCAGAATGAGAATCATTGGCGATCCCATGTGCACTGCTTGCGACGAGAGTGACGACACAACGGAACATTTTCTTCTAGAGTGTCCAGCTTACTCTTTTGCGAGAATGCACGTATACAGCGTTGTTGTTATGAGGATGGAGAAACTCCGTTCTCGATCCCTACCTGAGCTCTTGCAATTCGTGAGGAGGACGAAAGAGTTCGGGAAGAGACTTGGGGACTCGAGTACAATGGACCATCTTTGCGTGAATGCTCAAGATGCGCTGCTTTGCTGCGTGTCTTCCCCCGCATTAAACAACAACAACGTACAGTGGCGGACAAATACGTAGCACACGAACACAAAAGTCGTTCTTTTTGTCGATTAGTGACTCAAGCACATTAGTTAAGCTAACTGTTGTAATGGTTTTTAAGGTATTGCGTGTTTTACCCGAAAACAAAAGAAATATCTCGTTAACCACATTTAGTACATTTCGCGCAGAGCGCGACAACAAATTACCACATTACGCATAGTGAGAGTAATTTCATAGAAAAGCGTAAAGGTAATAAATAATTCGATATTTTTATCATTACTTTTAGTTTATAGTTTTAAGAAACACAGTTCATAATAATATACTGTTGCTATAATGGTAAAAAAGAAGAGCTGTACAGAAGACGTTCGAAAAATTATAATTGATCCAGTGAAGAGGAAGGAAAGTATTTCCGATATTGCAAAAAGTGTGAACTGCTCCAAAAAGATGGTCTACAATGCAATTAGGCATATGAAAAAGCATGGGACCAGCAACTTCAAAAGGAAATGCAGTCCGAAGAAAACATCCCCCCGTACGGACAACTATATTATTAGCTTATCCAAAAAGGACCCCCATATGTCATCTACTGATATTGTTCGAGAATTAATACATCAAGAAGGAGTGGAACTCAGCTCTCGAACAATTCAACGCCGATCGTGTCAAGCTAGACTGTTCAAAAGATCAGCCCGTAAGGTTCCATTCATCTCTGTTAAGAATCGTAAAAAAAACGATTGGAATTTCCTAGAAAACATGAGAAGTGGACAGTAGATCAATGGAAAAATATACTCTGGTCTGATGAAACAAAGGTCAACATGCATGGATCAGATGGTATAACCTATGTTAGACGTCCTGCATCTTCCCAAATATGTTAAGAATTTAATGCTATGGGGTTGCATGTCTTGTTATGTGGTGGGACCTCTGCGCAAAATAAATGACATTATGGATATCGTATTGTATGTGAACATACGCAGAATGGAACATGCCTCTGATATGGAAGTTCCACCAGGACAACGATCCAAAACATATCAGGAATCTTGTAAAGGAATGGGTCGCGTATAATAAAATAGCAACATTGGATTGACCATCATGTTCACCCGATCTAAATCCTATTGAGCATCTTTAGGACGAACTAAAAACATCCTTGAAGAAGCGTAAAATTGGAAACTTACACGAATTACATCAAATTGCTCAGGAAGAATGGAACGCCATGCCAATCAGCAAGATTCGTCACCTGATAGAATCTATGCCACCCAGGTGTAGAGCAGTCATCAATTCCAAAGGATTTGCATCAGGCTATTAAAAAAAATTGTTTATAAAGCTGCCAAATTTTGTTTTCAAATCAAATGTGCTAATTAGTTAAATTTTACAATCTTGTTCGTCATTTCATAATATTTTTCTGCTTTAATTACTTTGTAATGAATTTTTTATGAAAGAACTTTTATTATCATAGATAAAATATATCAGTTGTAAAATGATAAAAATAAAATTTTTTTTTCTTGTGTGCTAATTAGTTGTCCGCAACTGTATATACGAAAATCGACACTCAAAGGCTCATTTTCCGGTGTTTTTTGGTAACTAAGAAAAGTTTTTGATGGATTTACCTAGCATACATCATTATGCGTATCCGTACTTCTCAGGTGTCATCACAGAACAACCAGAGATCAAGTGGTCAATACTTTCCGAATTGTGGTCACAGATTTTGCACCGGTCATCGTCTATTTTGACGTTCCTTCAGGATGTAATTATATTTTCTGTGGTTTTGAGTGGACACGACGTTATTATATTTTTTGTAATGTAATCGGAAATCGACCTCAATTCCAAAACTAAAATAACACCGGAGTAGAAAACCACTTTGCCATTAAACGCATGGATCGTCAACATTCAACGTTAATGAGAGAACGTAATTCGGGCTAGTTCCTTCTCAACGAAAATTCTCAATCAACCAACACGTTTCTGCAATTTGGTTATCGCCTTTGATTAAATCTGCTTCCGTAGTCAATAGAAAATAATCGAATTTAATTAACAAAATGGCAAACCATGCAAATTTCACCGAAATTACTTACAATACTTTTCAATTCGGTTAAATGCGATAATGAGAGAGCCCGAGCTAGTGTGGCACTAGCGTAATTCCATGGGGTCTGAATTCTGTCTGTGAACGGAACTCACCAATTTCAATTCACAATTCATCATTTTTACAAATTATCGAATTAATTTGGCCCGGACAATTTTCTGTTGCACCTCGTTGAAATCATAAACGAACCGAAATTAGTTTTGCTAATGTTTATAATAAATAAAGTTGGCTGAAAAAATCACAAAAACACAGAAAAAATAGTCACGTCATTTGCATGTTGAAAAAAAAAATTGATTTCAAACCGATTAATATACACGTTCCATGAATTAATTTGCTCGTAGCAAATGACTATGTGAAAACATTTCATCAGCTAAACATGTTTGTGTCGTAAAGCGGGAATTATTTTCAATGTCATGTTGCATTTAGAATTTTGTTTTGAGATTGCAATTTGCAAGACCCATCTTTCCATGAAGCTGCCTCAAAATTCGGCGCAGAAAACAGACTGTTTTTTTTTTATTTTACTTTACAAGTATATGTTAGAAAGGTGATGTCAGCCAGGTTAGAAAGTATTCAGTTGCTACGTTAAGCTCGTATTAGACTGTATGCCAAAAATTTGTCAAATATTTGACTATTTTACCTTGTGGTAGGCGGCACACTGTCAAATATTTGACCGAATTAATTTGACAATAAATTCAAAATTTTCAAGGTAAAACATCAACCGTTCTTCATTAGTTAGTTATTCAATGATTTGCATATTCATGTTTACGCTTATTGACTGTATTTGTCGGACAAAATGAAATACCTACATTCTAAAATAGTGATAACGATGATGTATTTGTTTGCAACATTTTAATTATTATTTTACATGAATAGTTTAACTTTTGTGTCAAATGGGTTTTGATCCAATATTTGACAGTCTGGCATACACGCCATAATACATCCTTAAGAACATGTGCACAAACTGACAGACTATAAATACAGAGCCTAACATAGCGTCAAATATCTGGTGCTCGTATCAAAATTAGCAATAACAAGACATAATTATCGCAAAGTGCAACAATATTGTGCAGCTTCGAGCGGAAAATTAGCCAGCAAGCCCAGTCCACATATCCTCAAGCATGTATTATGCCACTCTGTCAAATATTTGACCAAAAACCCTATAGGAAAAATCAGTTCAATTATTACGTCAAAATACACCTTGTGTAGAGAACTAAAACAATTCGGGAAACAAACATTTGATGAAGACATTATCTTGTCTTAGATGGCTGGATAATGATGCCCTGCAAAATATTGGACGAATATCATCGAGGATGGTAGAGTGTGAGCTGTAGCGCCTGGAAAAAGAAGATCACTATTTGAAAAGTTGAAAGAAAAATAATGATTATAGTTTTAAAATTTATTTTATTTGGAATTTGGTCTCCTTTTACATATTTGCATTTAGTCCAAATACAATTACTTCTCCAAAAATTCTTACCTTTCCCAAAAGTGACTATACGGAAGGGGGTTAAAACACTTCTCAAAAGTTGCTATCATCTTTTCGTTTGAATAAAAACTTTTTCCTCAAACAAATTTGTTCTGGTTTAGAATTAGGTGGAAGTCGAATAAAGCCAATGAGGTGGATGTTCCAGCAATTTAAACTCTAAAATCATTTTTTTTTATCTAACTCAGAAATTGATGGATTCCCGGATCGCATCTCAGTATGTAGCACTATCATCACGATCCTCCGAGCATCTCCAAAGTTTCACGACTAGATTCCGATCATTTAATTTCCAAGTACTGCAGATAGCTAGCTACGATTGTGTCTTTAAATATAATTCTTCGCAGTCTAGATGATTCACTATCTCCTCCATTAATTCGCAGAAGCGCCTCCAAGAATCACCTTTGACTGTGTTCTTAAAAGTTCTAAGACTTTTTTATACGCCGTCCAGTCGCCCACAATATTACTGTCTTTGGGTGCGAGGGACCTGTTCACCATCCATCGTACGACTGTTTTACCCAACTGAAGCCTGAAATCTTTCAATTTGACTAATTAGATGGAAGACCGTTGGAAGAGAAAAAAGAACGATGGTCCTTCCTCTAGTAATACAATAGTCAGCTTCGTCTACGTCTATATTACGGTCACGTAAACTCATCTATTATAATATTTTGGATAAAGCCTGAAAAAGCTGATCTAACTCTTTTAAATAGTTAGCTTCTAACTTCATGATTCAGACGACAAAGTCAAGAGTGGAAATATGTCGATATAATAAAAGTCTTCGCTAGATTTTGACAACTTTCCTGTTTTGTCTCCAGCTGTCGTAAAACTTGTCAAGCTAAGCGAAGACTCCAACCAAAATTCAATTAGGATAGAAATTACCTATGCAGTACATCATAAAATGTTATAACTAGACGTAAAGGTAGCAGACTATTGGAACAGGTCCTAAGTTCTGAAAATGAAACTATTAGGAGTTGAGGAGATTCAGCACATTTACCTACTGTGCGGCTGATGAAGGAAGATTTCATATATCAGTATTCGGCCGAAATGGTGGTTTGAGGGTTCAAGCACCGCTCTATGTGCACATGTGATGAGTCGTTTGCAGCAGTCGTCTAAAAGTACTCCATACTCATTCTCTAGATTCTCTACTTTTTTTGGTAATTCAACACACTTGAGGATAGCTCTGTGTCTACAGTTTCGTTGCTTGGAAACATTTTACGCTGTTATCCAGTTTAGTTGGTAGGTAGCTACCTATGGCAGGACTATTTTTAAATTTCTTTGCTACCCAATCGAAAAGCATCTAAAGTCTCGAAACTGATTTTATGGAAACTCAGTTCCAGAAATAAAATCGAGCCCTAATGTGGGTATACAGAAGGTGGAAACGAAAGCAATTTCCGAAACTAATAGTGCGCAGCAACTCTTTCCATGACATGTTTAATAAAGACAGTTCGAAAGCAACTAAGCACAAGCATTTATAGCGTAGCGAGCGGTCCAATTGCTCATCGATCCGATAATCCAAATTCCACTCGCTTCACAACTTAAAAGCCCTCATGAACGGTTCATAAAATAATCAAAACGATTACATTGGAACTATTTCAGTCACGTATCCATGACCCTATCAAATTTAGAGTAACATTTGATTCCTACATTCATAAGCGTTGATTGCTACGATACACTAGCAAATTGTCCGGCTTGTTGAAACTCAAAGCGCTATTGATTTTATTTGTCAGGTCGGCTTTGTCGTGATTTTAAAATAATTGGTCTGTCTGTTCTGTTACAAAAAGTTCTTTTTGTAGTCGCCTCCATCGTTTAAAGAAATCCTATCGAAAGGGATAAAATAACTAAAATTCTTTAAACTTTTCTAATTCGTGGAAACAATTTTTTAACATATAACAAACACTCAAGAGAGCACTTCGGTTGTTTGCATGATACGTCCTCTCGTGTCGAAGCAATTCATTTTTACGTTTTTCAGCTTGTTCACACTCAATGGCTTATAATCACTTTGCTGCTAGTCGATTGACATCTTCCTTCAGTAAGCTGTAAGTTCTGCTAATTTGAAAAATAATTCTTTATTTTTTTTTTAATAATTTTACTTTATTATTGTTAAAATAAATCTTTTCATATATATGTTTCGACTTCGTTTAGTCATAAAAATTTGAGACTATCATACACAGTGCGACAAATAAGTTTCGAGACTGGTCATGGAAAACATCATTAAAAGAAAAAATCTGGATATTTTTAATTTTTTTTATTCAAAATATTCTCCTCCAGTTTCAATACACTTGTTACAGCGATTCAACAGTGATTCAAGTGCGTGTTCTAGCTCTAGTGCTCGTGTTGAAGCTGTTTTGATGGTCGAAATGTCATTAAAAAAACATCCTTTCAACTTCAATTTCAATTTCGGGAATAGAGAGAAATCGCATGTGGCCAAATTAGGTGAATACGGTATATGATTCAACACACAGACTTGATTCTGAGCCAAAAATTGACGAACAATGAGTGAGGTGTGACTCGGTGCATTATCCAGTTCTCTGGATCACGATATTCGGGTCGCATACGACGGATTCTGGCCATCACACGCTTCAAAACTTCGAGATAAAATGCACCAGTAATTGTTTGGCCAGTTGGAACGAATTCCCTGTGGACAATTCCTTTGCTATCGAAGAATGTAATGAGCATTGTTTGAGCAACATTTTAATATTTCAACATCGACAAAAAAGTTGTTTTGGGAGAACTGTCATAACTTTGCTATCTATCAACCTATTTAAACAAAATTGGTATTACCGGGAAGAGGAGTGTCACAGCTTTCAAACGCCAGTCTGTACACATAGATGGTCCTACTAGTTACTCAGATATGGTTCGAGTCTCGGAACTTATTTGTGCACTACAAGATGTACTTTTTGATTTTAGGAATTTATAATGACGTTAGGGAGCAGTATTTAAGAGTCTGCAAAAATATTTTTATGAGATTTTTTTGGAACTGTTTGTATTAAATGCTTCCATCTTCGTCAAATACATTATAATCAGTGGCAGTATGGTATATGAAATGAGGCAGCCGATGAGCTGGCCAAGACTGGATCTGAAATGGCTGCTATACATGCAACCCAAGCGGTTAAAATACCCCTTACTTACGACAAGAGTAATTTGGACAGAAAGGCAATGGAGCTGACCAATGTTAGGATGGTTTAACCTAATTATGTGTGAAACCTCCAGGCAGCTATGGCTAGTAATAGATCCTAGAAGGACTGCCGATCTTCTGAAAAGAAGTCGTATATAGAGATCCGTAACTTTACGGCAGTCATAACGGGACACTGTCTCTTTGGCAGACAAGCACAACGCCTAGGCGTTCCATATAATTACTTCTGCAGAAGTGAAGAAGAAGAAGAGAGCGTTAGGCATCTACTTTGTGAGTGTCCCCAACTATGTAGTCAGCTGTAAGTTCTGAGCAGCTACTTCTTCTCCAGTTTCGGGGACATGGCTGAAACACAAATTGATGAATTAGCCAAGTTTATTCGCACCTGGTTCGACTAGCTATTCCCCTTTCTCCTGTAGTAATACTACGATAACTCCCTATATGGGACTTCATTAAGGTGTCACAGGTGTGGTATCACAATGGGCCAACCGAATGGTCTAAGTTAGTCGATCCCTAGTTTGGATGGCTGTCACCATAACCTAACCTAGCCTATGGTATACGCAGGGTGATCAAAAGTTCCACGACTTTTTTGAATTGCGCGCCAACGGAGCGTTGGAGCATTGACTCTTCCTGAGCCGTCTTTGTTGATTCTGTATTACCTTCTCTGTTGTGAAGTGACAGACGTTGAATATCTGAGTCGGTCACGCTCATGAGTGGTACAAGAGATTCAAAGAAGCTCGGGCATCGTCAGAATACCCATTAATTTCGACTGACGACGATAATGTTGCCAGAGGGAACTTTCCCGTGCGATCAAATCGTCGACTAAACATCCATGAAATGGCAGAGGAATGCCACATTTCATATGGCTCATGTCAAGAAATTTTAACTGACCAATTGCAGATGCTCAGAGTGGCGCCCAAGTTTCTCCCGAGAATGTTAACCGAGGAGCAAAAACAACATTGAGTTCAGATTTGTCAGGAACTTCTTGATATGGCGACTGAAGATGAACACATTTCGAAACGTGGCATTACTGAGAACGAGACGTGGGTTTATGGGTACGACGTAGGAACAAAGGTCTAATCATCGCAATTGAAAACAAAATCCTCTTCAACACCCAAAAAACTTGTCAAGTCAAATCAAATGTCAAGGCGATGATGCCTACTGTTTTCTTTACCTGGAAAAGTATTGTCTACTACGAATTTCTTTCACGAGACAATTGCCTTGCACCGCTGATGCATTTGCGCGAGGCTATAGGGAGGAGCAGACTTGAGCTGCGACGAAGTTGAGAGTGAGTGCAACATGACAACGCACCTGTTCATTCTGCGTTGGTCAATCGCGATTATTGAACAAACAACGTCCTGGCCGTCATCCGCTAGCCCTAGACTAGACTTGGACCCTGTGGACTTTTTTCTGTTTCAAAAACTCAAGAGATCCTTTCAAGGACAACTGATGAAATTAAAAAACATCGCTGAAGGAGCTGAACGGCTCATTCCAGAAGGGTCAGGGTCAAAAATGTATAGCTTCCCAAGAAGATTAGTTAGAAGGGGATAATGCCCAATAACTTCAAATTTTTTTTAATAAATTTTCAAAAAATAAGTTCTAGACCTTTGTGATCGCCGCTCGTATCATATCAGAACAATATGTATTTTTATATCAAATTTGGGCAGGAGTTGAAGATCGAGAATAATATGGGAAACAGTTTAAGTTGGTTTTAGTTTAGGAAACGCTAAAAGTCAGTATATATCGTAAAAATCTGCCCAGCGTCTGGACGCAAGTCCAGAGACCATTTTACCAAATAGCCTCCTAGTTTTTTTTTAGGTTAGCAGCCGCGAAGCCGATTATCCTATCAAGACTTCAGAAAAATAATTCTCTAGGTTCTTGCTGTATGCCAGTCTAGAACGACCTGTTGCTAATCTACTCGGTAACATTAATTTTACTCACATAGAATCTACCGCTACAGTACTTCAAAAATAAAATCTGAATTAAGTACATCTCACGCAATAGATTTCCATCTTTTTTAATTGGCAGTTCTCACGGGACGGTACGTAGTAAAATGATCTTTAAGCTTTTTTAATCACGGTTTTCTCATGGAATATTTTCCAGTTAGATTGTGCATTTATGTAATATGGTTTATGCCTACTTAACGATATTAAAAAGATGATGGAATATTTAGATTTGTGAAATGATTTTTCATTGTTCTATGACTCGTTCTTCAACTTTAGCAGCAAAAAATCGGTTTTGAGTTGCGTTTTAATTGAAGCCTAAACTTTGGCTCGAACAAAAATATTAGAGCATCGATATGTACTGTTCCAGTTGCTGTCTGCCTTGCGAATTTCCGATTAAGATCGTTAAAGGGCCACAACATTATACAAATTTTTGTATAAAGTTACACAAGACTAAGTTCAAGCAGGCCCGTGCGCACGGGGGGGGTTTTGGGGGTTTAAACCCCCCCCCATTGCTTCATTTTAATCGCTTTTTCTAACATTGTGTACGTAATAGATTTCAAACAATCAGTTTGCAAACTTTTAACAATAATAAGGATATCAAAAAACAAAGAATTTTGTAGTCGCATGTAACGTACCTAAATGCTATAACTAATATACGACTATGATGTATTATGTATTATATGTTGCTCTTCTTTCTGCACATATTCGCCGGTTTCGTTGTTTTTCACTAGTCCATTACTAGATCAATCGGTCAATGTATTGCGTATCTTAATTCGCAATCCATACGCCACCCTCCACGTCTTCTTAGGGTCTCGGTGATTTTCTTGGAAAGCATGTACATGTTCCCTTTTCGGCCTGAATCGCGATTTCGAAGTATTTTAACATTTTAACATAGCACCCGACATTCACCGATTTCTTGAAATGATGTTTTTCACATAGTACGCCGTCTGTAGAGGATTGTACCGAAAATAATTTTTTTTAAATCACACTAAAAAAAAAAAAAAATATGCCAAACTATTATAAATTGACTCCATTTGATTGTACCTCCAATCATTTTTCATATACTTTAAAATTTCCATCAAATATTAGCAATCTAAATCAGCTAATAATTCACACACATTCGAACGACGATCCTCCGACAGCACTTTGTAAATCCGTAAGTAAAGTATAGGCCGACTTTCGAAAATCGAAAAACCAAAGATGCTAAAATATTCTAAGGGGACTGAAATTGATTGTACCTCCAAGAAATTTTAAGAAATCTTAATTTTTTCATCAAAAAATAACAATCTAAATCAGCCAATAATTCACCCTCGGAGTAAAATTATTGGAACGAGATCCTCCGACAGCACTTTCTAAATCGGTGATTGATATTATAATTTAAAAATTATAATATGCAATTTCACTTCAGTCTTATTTCTCTCGACTAATTTCATTTCAAAATATACTCTGCACAATAAACCTATAAAAGCAAGTGTAGAAGAAAGGGATGAATTATCAAAAATGTATCCCACACAGGTACCCTTTAGAATAGGTTGCTCTAAATTCACAGAAAAGAGCATAAGTCCAAATAAGATTCTATTCTAAGATCCGCCATTTACCTAACATCTTAGCGAGAGCAGAAATATGGAACCAACCAAATTTTTTGGAAAGACTCTCATATATAAGAAGTGAACACTACCCTGTTTAAAAAAGGGACTAATTAAAATAAAAAAATTCGGGCAGTAGGTACATATTTTCATTCATGAAACTCAGAAATGACTGCTTGAGGAAGTTGAATATAATATTCATTCATAGGTAGAAAAATCTGTCAATAGTCTGGGCGAAACTTTATTATTTTTCTCATCAAAGTTCGGGAGCGGTCAAAATCGGAGTATATCATCAGTTTATCGAGATTATGAAGTTTCTTGGAAAGTTATTTTTGTTCTTAAAATAAAAGTATTTAAGAGATTTTTAGCCGATTAAACATTGAAAAAGCCCGTGTGGACTATTAGAATTATTGGCTGATTTAGATTGTTATTTTTTGATGAAAAAATTAAGATTTCTTAAAATTTCTTGAAGGTACAATCAATTTCAGTCCTTTTAGAATATTTTAGCGTCTTTGGTTTTTCGATTTTTGAAAGTCGGCCTATACTCCGCTCACGGATTTACAAAGTGCTGTCGGAGGATCTCATTCGAATTTTTTTACTTTGATGGTGAATTATTGGCTGAATTAGATTGTTATTTTTTGATGAAAAAATTAAGATTTCTTAAAATTTCTTGGAGGTACAATCAATTTCAGTCCCTTTAGAATATTTTAGCGTCTTTGGTTTTTCGATTTTTGAAAGTCGGCCTATACTTTACTTACGGATTTACAAAGTGCTGTCGGAGGATCGTCGTTCGAATGTGTGTGAATTATTGGCTGATTTAGATTGCTAATATTTGATGGAAATTTTAAAGTATATGAAAAATGATTGGAGGTACAATCAAATGGAGTCAATTTATAATAGTTTGGCATATTTTTGGTTTGGTATTTCTATTTTATTTTTTCCTTACACAATTTTCTTTAATTTATTATTATTTTGTTTTATTTTTTTCATTTGAATTTACATATCTCTCTTTTCTTTATTCTGTATACATATATGTACATACATAATAAATTGTTATAAAACCTTGATATACTTTTTTATCAAACCCCCCCCTTGATAAAATCCTGCGCACGGGCCTGAGTTCAAGACTGAAGTGTGCAAGATAAAGACTTGGCTAAATCGTTCTATTCATTCAGGCTGCTTACATACAACAGTCAATAAAACAACTTATGAATATTGACCGAAAACTTCACAACAAAATTACATTTTAATATTTGCAAGTAAAAGCATGTATGGTATGTATAAAAAATCGAGCGACCTCTTTTAACTCGCATAGTCGTTGAAAAATTTGTGCGTTTACCAAGAAATCGTTTAGTTAGGAAGAATTAAAATGGTTTGTATACGAAGAAAGGTAGGTAGGATGCCAGCCTGACGAACTCGAGCAGCTTGTCTATCTTCATGTTTGCGAATTCTCCCGAGTTCATGTTGAAGCGCGTATCCAGCGTACGTTGCCGCCTCCTTGCCAGTCCGGAACATTCGCAAAGGATACTTTCCTCGGCATGGGAGTCACTACATC
The DNA here is from genome assembly GCA_951812415.1 of Beris morrisii. Lineage (NCBI taxonomy): Eukaryota > Metazoa > Arthropoda > Insecta > Diptera > Stratiomyidae > Beris > Beris morrisii. Next base: position 110,640,146 of record OX638312.1, on the reverse strand, counting down.
TGCGGCATAGATCTCGTCCGCTATACTCATTCTTCTGACTTACCGGCCAATTAGGCATTACTCCGTCTGTACATCAATGAGGCCACGTAGAGTATTCCTATCTTTGAGTCGGATGATTTTCATCCTACTTACGCTCAGGATAGGTCAGAGCTACCTAGCAACGAGACATGATGTAAGGCCTGATAACCTCGTTATAGCCCGCAATATGGCCGTTACGTCGATGGCCTGCTTTATAGCTTCAAGTCGCTCAGAGATGGAGCTAGCGCCTGATACAGCGCAGGAGCCTCTCCTTGCGAGCTCATTCGCAGCCTCGTTGCCCAAAATCCCATTGTGGCCTGGAACCCAACTTAACGTTATACTAAATCTTGAATCTACTAATCTTATCCATCCACAAGACGGGACTTAATCGAGTATGAGTCGAGAGCCTTTATCGCCGCTTGACTATTTGTTAGAATGACGACGAGTTTGTTCCGCATTGCACATTGTTCCCGCAGTGTGCGTGCCTGTATGATTCCTATAACTTTCGCTTGGAACACGCTACAACAATCCGGTAATCTAAATACCTTACAATGTTACTCATGAACCTTCGTCTTTCTTACAACCGTCCGTGTAGATATGATACTCCCTTTCATGCGTCTGATGTGCATTCTATCCTGTTCGGAAAGGGATCCTCATTGAGAATTTCCTAGAGAAGTTGAGCGGAGGAATGGAGTAGTCTGCTTCCTCTAGCAGGTTACAGTCACTAAACAGACCCAGTATGGGGCTATGGCTCATAGGTCTGGACTCCTAGTTTCCTGACTCTCCCAATCTCACGGTACTTTTTGCTGCTATACTTTTCCCATAAATATCCAGTGGCAGCAGATGCAGGATCATCTAATCGTAATGCTAAGTACGTCTATTGCTCCTGTAAAAGCCAGACGTTGAATCTTGGTGAGTTTTTTTTTTGAGGTACCACACTAAAATCCCATAGGTTAGGATAGGTCTGCCTATTGCCGTGTATGGTACATCCAGTCAGCCATCCCTGGCTTATCTTCTTGCAAGCGTAGGGAGGTAAAGGTATGAAAACTTGAAATTTGGTATTAGGAGATTTGCCTAAACGTTTAGCTACAAACCTAAAAATGGACTCATTAGTTTTTAACCTCACTTAACCCCTTAAAAAATCGGGTAAATACTCTTCTTTTTTAATAACCAACTTTAATATCATATAAATAGGAGTATGCTGCAAAAAGTGCTCTGAAAAAGTTCACAACTAATTTCATATTCACATCATAAAGAAACTACGAGTACACGACATTATCAATCAGGAAAACGAAATGCGCTTTTATGCAATAGAAAATGAATGTGTGAGGAACGTTTTTCTATCAATTGGTCGTTTTTGTAAAAGTGAATTTCAGCACTTTTTGCAGCATACCGACGATATATTTTATTTATTACTACTGTTTTTTTTTTGGTTGATTGCAAACGGGAATTGACGATTCAAGTGGCAATGCCAAAGGGAGGAGCTTTATGTGAGCTAGTTGGGGACAACGATAGACTCTTTGCTTAAATCTTTTGTAGGTCACAAGTGCTGTTAAAAACATTATGCCTCCGAATAAGTATGTTTCTAAAAAACCGTTCTGATTGTTGATGAACAAATTATTAGACGTTCATTTTAACGCTTAAGCTAATAGCAAGCAATAATAAGTAATTCACGCTCTCAGTAACTTCAGTAATTTGGGAAATATTGGAAAAGTAAGTTTACGAACTTGAATTTGTCCCGTAATTAATCTGTTTTCCAATAGCAGTAGTATTTTACTCAATATCATTTCACCGAATGCATATGTGTAATCATTAAACTGGCTTTACCTACCGTGAATTTAAAGTCCATTGAGGTCTCATAACTTATCCGCGATTTAAAAGAACATAACTGCTCTTAAGCTAATATATACACTGTATGACTTGCTGTCAAATATTTGACTATTTTCCCTGGCAAATGCTGTCAGATAGTGTTATCGTCAAATTTTTGTATGAAACATTCTTTTATTTGCTCTACATAAAGTTTATTTTGACGGTCAAAATTTGACTGAACTTTTCGACATATTTTGTTAGTCAAATATTTGACAGCATGGCATACCGTGTAATACATGGTATACTCTAGAACAGGTCAGGTCATGCAAGAACTGAACTAATTACACAAATTTAATTGCTACTAACATATACCAAATTAAAAGAGATTTAAACAGTGTTTAATCTATAACTTCTTTAAAAAAAACTTGTTATTGTATAACATAAAATATGTGCGGTTTATTTACTTGAATCATGATCCAAAGCAGTTAAAATATGAACTTAGTCCAACTTGTATAAGATATTGAATTAATAAAAGGCAACATTATTGTATATTTTCTCAGGAATTAAAAAAAAATACGTGAGAATCTCATGCGGAAAAAACCAGATTGGCTCATATTTTCTTTGATAATTCATTGAAACGCTATCACTTACGTCGACTGTGCCACGTTGATGTACATATATTTATTATTAATAATAATCGACATATTTTTTGCGCATTCATCCAAATCAGAGTATGATAGAAAATTTTCATTGAAAACAAGGCTGCTGTTTTCGTGATTTTTTATAATTTTTTGCCCTAGATTGCAGGCGAGAGTAGAGAATTTTCCGAAAAATGCTACCCAGTGAAGTCACTGGAACGACAAAATCTAATCATAAAAATCACAAACACAGCAGTATTGTTGTTTTTCTTTCACTGTAAATTGTCTGGATAAATGCGCAAAAACAAAAACACATATTTTCTTAACTTAATTAAAGAGCTTAATAACTATCCTCTCGGTGGTTGGGCGATAGACTAATAACACATACCCGGAAAAAATAACACTTTTGTGAAGTCTCGAGAGGAAAACTCGAATCAAATGAAGAAACGATGGAAAGTATCTTTCGTATAAATGAAAGTCAAAAATATTTTCGTATTCTCTTTAATAATGAGGTGGAAGAATTATTGCAGAAAAAATTTTGAACGCTATAAAAGATAACTAGATCATTCCAATTGGAAATGGTTTTTTGATAAAACGATTGGGAGAGTGGACCATTGGACACTGAACTATAAGGCAACCACCGTAATTCTCCTCATCCAGAAAAACAGAATATGTACATTGAAATCTGGAGAAATTATTAACATTTTTCGGCGGTAGATAATTTTAGATTGCTAATGGGTGCCAGAGCCATTCATGGTAGGCTTAGTGGAGTTCCTTAGGGCTCAGAGCTAGGCCCATTTTTATTTATTTTTCGGTACAACTTTTACACAGCTTATACATCCTATGCACAGTTCTTACAAGAACCTGATATTCAAACTAATAAATAAGCGGATTATTCGACTTCCTAGGGCCCTCGAATGCCCCAAACATAGATAGGTACCTTCTTGTGTTCTTTCTGAACCTAGGTTGCCTTCATCTTGTCAACATAAACTGATGGATCAATTATGACAAAAACGTTGACTAATTTGGTATAGCCGAGGTTTGAAGTTCGAAGCGATGCGCTCGAAGCGATGCGATTGCATTGTAGAAGTTGTAGCGGGGACTACTTATGTAAAAAAGAACAATGTCGGTTTCTACTTACTGAAGTTTATATCGAAGTTAAGGCCATTTTTTCTTTGCAGTATTACTACTTTATGATAAAAGGTCACTTAATATAAGTACATAAGTCGTATGAAATCTCATTCGTTTAATTGTATATGCCACGCAATTTTTTTTGATTTTTATTTAAACAACAAGACCAAGTCTTTTCACAAAATTATCAATTCATAATCGCTAAAATTCATGATCTCTAACCCGCATTAAAAAGTAATGTCATTATTAAACAAGTGCAGAATATTTAACAATAATTTATGGAATGTATGTATGTAATATGAAATAAATTTAATGTACTCCGAAGAGTTTGTAACCCGTATACATTCTGTAGAATCCAGCCACGAATATGTGCATTAAATTTCGTTAAATAGGCAAAACCGCTCCAATCCTTCTATACAAAAGACCTTAAAACGCGTAATTACAACTGTGGCCCAACAACTTCAAAACGTTTCACGTTCAGAACCTGAAGTTCATAACGACCAATTGCTTTTAATACAATGCCTTTAAATACGTACAACTAAGCACCTATTTATAATTTATATTGTTATATGCAAGTCTGGCAACCGCGCAACTCGGTTTCGCATAATGGAAACAGCAACAACCGAACACCTAGCTGCAAAGTAACCCAATCAGAAACCTAGTTGAATTATATAAGGGGGCGGAGCAACTCGATTGTACCTCCCTTCTAATCGAATGTTCTCGCATGTACCAGAACAGCGTAGAAGATCAAAATCGAATGCTCTAAAACTTTCGAGAACCGTCCACATACATCACCGAGCGAACATTCACGTACAGTCTCGACTACAGCCAAGTAGTATAAAAGCAGACGAAGCTCTCAGCGAGGGACATAGTAATTTTTATTACGTGGACTGTGACAGTGAACTAGTACGTGAACGTTTAGTGAACAGCGATTGATAGCGTGTGATCGAGTCAAGTGCTATATAAAAGCGGGCGGTATTGCCATACAGTGCGAAACAATAAATTATCACTTATTTTGATTTTAAACGAATTGTGTTTTTACTGGAAATCCCGGCAAACTCCTAGCTCGCAACAATATGTACATAAATTGATTGAGAGACAAGAGCGGATATAAGGTAAAAGACCCTATTTTCGTCATGTTAAGGAGATTTCTGCGATTTTGGAATCAGAATGGTAAATAATTGCGCTATATTTACAAGCTATGGTCATCAATATTAAGTTTAGAAAGTTTACTATGGAATTTTAATATCTAAAAACAGCAATGTTTTTATGATTTACAGGTTTTTAGAAACAATTTAAAATGTCTTTATGCTCCTAATTTCGTCATAAAAAATGACCGTATTCTTAACTTCGTCATGGCGGGCACCTAATTTCGGCTATGAAAAATAACTGTTTCTAATATCAATTTAATAACAAAAAAATAGATATAAAATACATATTCATATAAAAAATAAATGATATCCAAATTATATAATACTTACATATACATATGAAAAATAAGTAATGGAGAATTCATAAAACAATAAATAACAAAAATATCACAAACATTTCAGTTGACTAAATATCTACATTAAAAATATTTACATTATTATTGGAAATTGTAAAGGCGAAGTACTTAGATATTAGGTGTGTTTTTTGCGCACTTATCCTGATCAGAGCAGGTTAGAAAATGTTTATACAAAACAACAGCAACATTGCTGCCTTTATGACGTCTTTATAACTTTTTTCCATAGATAGCTCTTCTCTTCTGCTGCGGCAAGAATTGTAAGTGCTCCTATTTTCTTCATATGTTTCCCAAGATTTTTGTCCTGGAGAGTTGTTCTCAGGATTCCATACCTATTGGCTACCTCGCTAGTCGATTGACCCTCTGCGATATCTATTACAGCCATAGAAATCTGGTCTTGATGGTATTTTTTCGTTGTCATTGCGATTTCTTTAATATTTTGTATTTTCAATAGCTATTGAGTCTAAGTTCTATTTTACTTTTATTTATCCTTTTTATATTTTGCAGTTTACAAAGATGACGAGTTTGAACACTTTGAATGTGAAATAATAGGTTTGTTCTTTTTGCCAGGTGAAGTTCACATTTTAGTGTAACTTACACTGAAAATGGGATACAACTTACACTAAAAGTGTAGGGTTTAGATCGCGCAAAAAGAACGGGTTAGTGTAGAAAAATGACAGCTAAAATTCCGAACTTTTTTATTTGTTTTATTCTTTCACTTCTATCAATGCAAATTTACTGCCATTCAATATTTTTGCATTTATTCATTCAAAACAGTATTTTCATAAATGCACAAAGTCAATTTTATCCGCATAGAGCCATCAATTCTGACAGATGGCAAAGAAGAAGATCTTACACCGGCTCCCGATCCAGTGTAAGACAGTGTACACTGAGTACACTACACTAGCAAAAAGAACAGCAACCTCTGACGTCACACCGACAAAAAGAACAGCATTAGGGCAGAAAGTGTACACTGAGTACACTACACCGACAAAAAGAACAGACCTAATTTCAAATTCGTCATAGTGACGAACTAATGTTATCGCACATTGTACTGAACCGAATTTCGTCGCCATTGATAATACTAGTTGAACGCATATTTTGATGAACTATTTTTAATATTACTTTAATTTTACTGTTACTGAACGATTCACTTAATTATTATTCGTAAGCGTTACAACTTACACTTAATAAAAAGATTTTTTTAACATATCTGGTGAATCTATCTTAAAAAAAACTGATGCAAATTTTGGACAAATCTAACGAAAATTGGTTGAAATACCAGTGACGAAATTAAGTGTTAGTTATATTTGCACTTTTACGAAGACTTTAACATCAAAATATCACTAAAATTTTAAATATTGCAAAGGAAATTTTGAATAAAAAAAATTGTTTATCCAAGACCTAATTTCGTCATCATGACGAAATTACGATGATGTCGATTATCGCTATGATCCTAACTTCGTCATCCTTTTTTTAAACTAACCACAATAGAATGCAAATTATTATTCGATAAATAGAATAACAAAAGCATTTTTCGTTTAAAACACGAAAAGAAAAGAATAATTTACTTACTATTTCACGCAAAGCACTTCAGAAGAACACACTTGTCCACTACTCAAAACACTAACTGACACTGCTCAATTCACACGTTACAGTTTTCACGATATTTGGTGTTCTTTTTAATTTACGAATGGAGTGCAATAAAATTAACAAATAGTTCACATCGATTGCATATTAACTCTATATTCAGAAAATAATAACGGTTTTAAGTAGATGCATTATATGTTCCTATTTTATTTGAAAATATCTAATGTGACGAAATAAGGTGCACTGACGAAATATGGATCATTTACCTTAGTTCAAAACTTTACCTTTTTCAAATTTCAAACCAAAAAATCTTTTAAAATCGGCTTATAATTTAATTTTTAATCATTGTCCTTTTATCTGGGATTGAATTTTATCTCTTAATAGTAGAATTGATAATTTTCTCAAGAATTAGTTATAATAAGAGTTTCGGCACTTATTAAATTTAGGCATTAGAACAGAATAAGGAAAGTTGTTTTAATCCTTTGGTGTTTGAAGCACAGACGGGATATGCGGCTTATCTTTCATCTACTTTTTGGTTGGGTAGCATATACGGCGAAATTGCCCGTACTACAGTGAAAGGACGCAGCGAATGACTGGCATAAAAAATATACCGATCCGCAGTGTCATTAGCCATAGGTTTTCATCCGTTTTGAAAAGATACGTGAAAAGAAAAAAGTATGTGAAATTGGGTTTCGGGTCTTCTATAAGTCTGTAGACAAATATCTTATCAGGACTTTATCTTTGTAAAGGTCGGCCAGGTTAATTTGTGATTGGTAAACTTTTATTGTATTTTCGGCATAATTTTAAGCTTCATGTTAACTTGAGATAAATAGTCTTAAGATAGCTCTCGATATTAATTCTTAAAAGTGGTTCACGATTCTGAGAGGAAGAACTAGCGATTAGCGAACTCTTAGACAGCAATTGTTTCAAACTAGTAAAGAAACATACGTCAAAATACCGACCGCCTAAAGGTACAATCTGGCTGGTACTGCCGACCGTCGCGGTCAGCAGTAACTGCCGGCAGTAGACTACTGCTTCAGGCAAAAACAACCTGTCATGTCTGTTTGCAGTTGAGGTTGGCAGTTACTGCTAAGCTTAAGAATGATCCTTAGAAAACGAACTCGTACCCAAGAAACCTATATACGAGTATGAAGTCGTGGAAAGGGGTTGATTTAGGACAGCTTCAGCTTCATACTGAAATGTTGCTAGAAAATTGGGAAATAAAACTCATGTTATTATTGTTCATTTTGAAACATTTCTTGTGATACTGAGGCGTAGTTCCAAATCAGTTGTATTACTTTCGCGCTACTTTCTCTCGCTACTTAGGCTTGGTTCAAATTTTTGCCGAAAGATGTTTCAATATGGTTTCTTTCTTTATTTTAGTAAAGACTTAGACGAAAGCAAAAATTAATGCAAAACTTATATTTGGAGTTGTTTCACAAGTGCGCATCAAGGGCCTACCTAGCTTAAATCTATGCTAAATCAACTATCTGAGGCATCAACTTTTTTTCTTTCTTAATTTTTTTAAAATTCTGTACATAATAACAAAAGAAACGCACGAGTCCTCACAGAACCAACAATTGTTTCGTTGATTCATCAAATTATTTCTTTGGCATTCTAAAACTATACAGCTTTAAGACCCTGTACTGTGTACTCTATCTTCTCACCTTTACCCATAATACCAACAATACGCTGATTAAAATGAGCAATTTTTGAGTGTTCAAGACTCTCAAGTCGACATTGAGAGTACTCTCTGATAGTGAACTCTCATGTCTGAAGAAGAAAAAGTAAACAATTACCCAGAAGAATTAAGCGATTAATACAAATAGAATAGGTTGATAGAATAAGCCTCTCTTACATGCAATGAGTAACAATTACGATATAATCAAGTAAAAGAAATATATCCACCTCTTTTTAAGTGTGTCAATCTGTTTCTCCACAATATTCATATTAATTTATAGGTTTACAAGTGTGACAATATCGCAGAGAGCAATATAATATTAAAGCCATATAATATTCACCATGAAACCGATACAAAACATAATTCTTACATTTTTATTAATATTGTCTGTAAAAAGCTAATCCCAATTTGCAACAATACCGACGTTCATAAAATGCTAAACCATTTATGATACCTACATAATGTACATATTAAGTTACATACACAGTTCCGGCCAAAAGTCTACGAATAGAACCTGGAATAATAAAATTAGAATTAGGTAGTATAGACAGTATGAAACAATTACTTTTCGATCGACCATACAACTTTTATGTTACAACTATTGGCTAACAACCTATCCCCGGAAAAAAAACTATGTTACTTATTGTGAACTCAATTTAGACGAAAGCGCTGCCGTATTATTCCAAATTTGATCGGGGATCTATCATCGAATAGGCTAAGGCCCGATTTGGGTTGTCGCAAAACAGGCAAGTGAATGCAGAGCTTTGCTAATACAATGAGATCCGATAAACGGACAATGATGACACCACAACATGATTGGAACAGAATATCTAGATAAGAAAAATTTGGACTGTAGCGCACTGGAAGAAAAAAAAGTGTACTATACAGTGCGACAAATAAGTTCCGAGACTCGAACCATATCTGAGTAACTAGTATGACGATCTATGTGTACAGACCGGCGTTTGAAAGCTGTGACACTCCTCTTCCCGGTAATACCAATTTTGTTTAAATCGGTTGATAGATAGCAAAGTTATGACAGTTCTCCCAAAACAAATTTTTTGTCAATGTTGAAATATTAAAATGTTGCTCAAACAATGCTCATTACATTCTTCGATAGCAAAGGAATTGTCCACAGAGAATTCGTTCCAACTGGCCAAACAATTACTGGCGCATTTTATCTCGAAGTTTTGAAGCGTGTGATGGCCAGAATCCGTCGTATTCGACCCGAATATCGTGATCCAGAGAACTGGAAAATGCACCGAGTCACACCTCACTCATTGTTCGTCAATTTTTGGCCCAGAATCAAGTCTGTGTGTTGAATCATCCACCGTATTCGCCTGATTTGGTCACATGCGATTTCTCTCTATTCCCGAAATTGAAATTGAAAGGATGTTTTTTTTAATGACATTTCGACTATCAAAACAGCTTCAACACGAGGTAATTCCACAAAATGAGCTAGAACACGTATTTGAATCACTGTTGAATTGTCCTATTCTAAATTTTTTCTTATGATTTTGACCGTATACACAGTTTTAGGACTGATTAGATAAATTTCGTCAATGTTATAATAAGAACGTGATTTTCCTCGTAGAGTTTTGTTTTTCGATGTCAGAGAAGTCTGTGAAGATCACAAGACGTTCCTGCACACTGGAACAGTACGATACTTATGTAGCACGGTATGACAGATGAAAAACTAGTTAGATAATTGCGCGAAACAGCTCTATTTTCGGACAGAAAAAAACCAACATAATTTCCAAACTAGTCTTTCTAAGGTTTTACATCAGTTACACCCAGGCTTAATTTTCCTTTGATAAGCAGTAGCCCAAGGAGCGTTTTATCCCAGCCGAGAGGTACACATACGTGCCGTAGTCTTCACAGACTGCTCTGATATCGAAATACACTTAAAAACCAATAATTTCGCCAGTGTTTTTCCTGCAAGACCCATGCTGGCACAAGACAGCAGTAGCATACTTGCCGACGCACTGGATTAATTGATCATGAGCAGCTTCCATGCGTTATGTTCAAATCAAATCCCTGACTGACCTATCGAGCTATCGAGGCGACTGTAGAATAGACTTTTATTTAGTACTGTTGTCGGGATGGTAGAAGAGGGGGTTAGTCCAGCATTAAACGGCATCAAAGCGCGTAGCAGGGATCGTGCCGCGGACGCAGCGAACTTTAGATGGGAAGCGCTAACGAGCTGTAGGACTTCTAGGGCACTCTGGCCAAGGTTGGACAGACGGAAGACTAGGGAGATATTGGCATGGAGTAGGGGAAGTTTGCGGTTACTGACAGGGCACTGCTTGCTAGGGAAGCATGCTATGCGTATGGGGTTCGCTGGCTGACGTGTGCAGGTATTGACGTGACCTATATGCTGAGGAGGACATCACCCACATTTTGTGTGAATGTCAGGTTGTTTTAAGGAGGCGACTGAGGTCGTTGGGCAGTCTTTCCTTCGACAATTTGTCCATCTGAGGTCGATAGGACAGGACAAGCTGGTCAACTTCTTTAGAGATCTGGGTTGTTTCGGGGATGTTTAGTGACCTACGAGGCTCCGAAAGGATCGCTATGGGCCCTATTTCGATGTCTAGTGTGCACGTGTGTCGCCCCTTCTTAAAACTAAAATTAAAACTAGTACGGTTGTCACTGTAATGATATATCGAAGTATCGATACCATTCATATCGGCAAAATAGGCATACGTGACGCTTTCTCCATAATGATTCCTTCTAGATCACATTTCTTTGACATCACAGAATGCGTAAGATCACGTGAAAAACTGGCAATTGAAGTGTATGCTATATTTAAGTGAAAAAAACATCGCCGCATAAGTTAATTTTAACCAATCGAATGACGTCAGTATTTATGCGACGGCGCCCCCAATATACCGAAAACACCTCAACATCTTTGACACCAATAAAATCAAGAAGAGTTGTATGGCGGATCATCAACACATCATACTCATATTTGCCGCAAAAGAATTAAGAAATTATGGTTCTGGAATGTGGCCAAAAATACAAAATTAATGAGATTTGGGGAGAATCTGAAAACATCACAAAACTCTGACGTAGAAAAAAAAACACACTGTAACCGTCATAATAAAGACGAACGCGATGAATGTGTAGACGGTGAGGGATTAGAATGCTTTTACTCGATTTATTTGTATGGCGCCTTAAGCCATAATTCCTTCTTTTCGGGATTAGCGGCGAAATGAATTCCATTGTAATCCGAATAATGAAGAAATATGGGCTTACAAAGTTAGAATCAAGGGAAACTTATTATGTTACTAATCAGTAGCCGTAACCAGAAGTACAGCAATAGTAAGTTAGAATCAAGTTGTTTGAAACGTTACTACCAAACCTAAAATTATCTAATTAAATATTGCGGCACTATAATCGGATTATTGTATTTTTATACATTTGTACGTAGTGTACTTAGCTTAAGTCGATTTTTATGAATGACTCTCGCCGAAACAAGACGAGGCCCTCGCCTCGTCTCGTAATTCCTCGCTAACCTCGGCTCGCGAGCGCTCGACTATTTTTGAGAGCAGGGCGAGGCGAGGCGTCATGCGAATGAACTCTTCACACTCTCGTAAAATTGAATTGGTTTGCACTTACGGGTTTAGGTTTTCGGAACTCTCAAAATCGTACTTCCTATTTTGAACGCCGTAATCATATCTGTCTTGAATCGTTTAATAGCCGAAAGAAACTTTTTGGGACTGTCTTTGCTTTTAAAACTATCACTGGGTGAATAGATGCCCCGAAATTTTGCAAACTGTTTTAATATGAACCTGTGCTCGAGCTCAATATATGTCCGGACAAATGTCTCGTTCCATTGTCTACTTCACTACTTCATCATTTCCTTAATATTTTAAATTGATATCACCCCGTGGTGGATCCTATACTCATAACGAACTTCTATCAATTTCAGTTCTATCATCGTAGGATTGGATGGATATAACTGACCAATACTTTCCCATAACTTCAAGAAACACCCATGTGGCATCAAAGTGGCTTGGAGCCACCACTGAAATCAACCAACCCACAAATTCAACAGGATCTCCCTGGAGTTGGTGGTAATAGGCTGCCAACTGTTGCCGGAAAACATACTTGTGGGTTGTGTCGCACATGTGAGTTTTCCGAAGGGCTCTACTATATCCGCTCGACCGGCATAGAAGCGTGGACTATATAGTACGATATGCTGGGCGTCTGCAATCTTGTGAGCGCAGTTGAGACAGAATGGGTCTTCCTCAAGCTGTGAAGATACCGCTTAAAGCAGCCATGTCCGCTAAGCAGCTGCGTAGTCCCACATTTCCGTGTTTGCGGCTTATCCAGCTGTCAATGTTCAGATTGAATGTCTATCTCCCACTTTCCCAGCGTTTTTGCCATTCCTAAACGCTGAGCCGTCGCTCGTCTACTTTCGATGTTTTGCCTGCTGCTGCATAGATACGCTGAAGCTTATACTCCAGTATGTCTACCGGTAGCATTGCCATGATTACTCCGATTGCTTCATCTGACTCTGTTCGACAATCACTGAAAATCCTTAATGAGTCAAGACGATAGATCGATCAAATTCCGGCTATGTACGACGCCTACTACGTCCCATCGGCTAAGACCGGTGCAGCGTATATCATTATGGAGCTCGAGGCCTTTGGTAACAGTTATCGCCTGCTGAGGCGTGGTTTCCTGATATTCGGCAGAAGGTGGTCCATGAAATACATCCGAGTGTAGATCTAATGTTGGGAACCAAATGTGTGTAAATTCCCTCTTCACTCAAATGCACGCAAAAACGATATCCTCATGATATCGCAATTATCGCCTTCTATCGCCTGCAAGATATAATAAAGACAATCAGTCGTATTCTTATTTCAAAACTATCGTATATTGGTATCTGATTTAGGATATTAATGCGTTGATATCACATTTTGCGCAAAGATTGTGTCGCAAATGACAATATTATAATATTACGTTGCGATAGCGATATTGCGGACAAGACACCATTGATGATATTCTGAAAGTGTACCCCTTACCAATATATGACAATTGCCAGGGGCAATATGAACTTTATTGCGACAACCCTCCATTTTTTAATACATGATTGCGATCGCGCCCTGTTTATGATACTTACTTACTTACGATGGCGCTACAGTTCAAATCGGACCTTGGCCTCCTGAATGTGCCGCCTCCAGCCTTCTCGGTTCAGTGACCGCGTCCTCCAGTTTGTGAATCTTAGCAGTGATTTGATGTCTGCGTCAATAGAGTCCTTCCAGCGCTTTCGTGGTTTTCCAACTGGTCTTTGTCCAGTTTCCCTTTAGTGTGCCTTTGGGGATTCTTCCGTCATCCATCCGTTCCACATGACCAGCCCATTGTGGCTTTTTGAATTGTATGAGGATCGATACTTCCGGATTATCAAAGATGGCATACACTTCTCTATTGTATCGTATTCTCCAGATCGAGTCTTCTCTCACAGGTCCGAGGATTCTTCTGAGGACTTTTCTTTCAAAGGCGTTAATTAATTTCGGACGCCTGAGTCAATGTCCACGTTTCGCTACCATAGCATAGCACAGGTCTTAGAATTGTTTTGTGTAGTTTAAGCTTTGTTTTCCTATGCGTATTTTTGTTTCTAATTATTGGGAGTACCGATTAATACGTCTTATTTGCTATCATTATTCTTCTTTTAATTTCGATGGGTTCGCTTCCATCCTTTGATATCTTTGCCCCGAGATATACAAAGTTGTCTACGTTTTCTAGGTTAAAGTCTCCTACTGTAATATTTTGTCTGTTTGGCGTGTTTTTCCTAGTTTGTGTCATGATTTTTGTTTTGTTTTCGTTCCAACTGTAGTCCCTTGCTACCGAGTCAAGGTTTACAAATATTTCTTTGGCACTCTCCAGGGATCTTGCAAGTATATTTATGTCGTCGGCATATGCTACTAGTTGTGTGGATTTGAAGCATAGTGTTTCCTGGGTGTCAACGGGAAGTTTCCGAACAACATATTGGAGTGTCGAATTAAAAAGCATTGGTGCCAGACCATCACCTTGTTTAAGCCCGTTGTCAGTTCTAAAGCTGGAAGTCAGATCATTTTCCACTCTGACTTGTGACAGAGAATCGGTCCATTGTCATTCTTGTAAGCCGAACCAGTTTCGGTGGAACTCCAAAATCCACCATTATTTTATACAGTACGCGCCTGTCGATACTGTCGTATGCCTGTTTGAAGTCCACAAATATCTGGTGCACATCAATGTTAAATTCCCAGCACTTTTCAAGCACCTGTCTAACTGAGAATATTTGGTCTGTGGTCGATCGCCCAGCTCTAAATCCACCCTGGTATTCACCAATTACTTTGTCAGCAAAGGGCTTAATTCTACTTTCCTCCTTCCTTTCCATGTTAATGAACAGTTATTTTTCGCAGCGAAAATATCCTTTTATGTATGTATTAATTGGAAATATCTTTTATTATGTCGACATAGCCACCACTCTAATGACAAACACTTCAGTTAAATTTTGGATGCATTCACGCGCTCCGTTTTAGATGCATCCAATCACTCCGGCTGTCACCTCGACCGTGTATAAATTAGCGAGAAGGCGAGGTGGCAGTGGCCTTAAGCCATTTGCCAGGACGCGCTCAAGGCGTTTGTCGAATTAAAATTTAATTATTAAATAAAAAAACCCAAAAGTTAATAAATTAAATATATGAAAAAATAAAAATAATTTTTAGCCCAATTTTCCATTTTTGTTTTTTTAATGTACCAAAATGTTAAGCACAATCATTTTTATACTTAAAAACACTTGGTTTGTTATGGTATGGTATGTGGGGAGGTGATGCCATCATCCTCCTTCACTTAGACGTTAGTGTTCGTCCGTTGTGCTCCCCGTTTGAGTGTCTCATGATATGATATACTCATGCAACCTAAAACCATTTTATGGATTCTATGGAATTCGCTATCTTCGTTACATAGTTTCCCCTTATCGATATCCACAAGTTCATCGAGGAAATCATTTGTCTCGGCACCCAGTCGTCTAGCGATCAGGCAGTGCCGTGTAAGCACTCCAATCAGTGTCTTGGCTTCTTTCCTTTCATATTCAAGCCTAAGAGAAAGAGTTCTTCATATTGTGCATGTAGTTAGGTTTGACCATCTATTGCCTGCTCACTGCAAGCATAGTGAGTCGATAGACTGTTTTATGGATCCTATAGGAATGACAACCTGCTGGTCTTCCACTAGTGAGCTTAGGCTGGAGCCTGCTCGAGCGAGTTCATCAACTAGCTCGTTCCCCTGGATTCCACAGTGGCCTGGCACCCAGCTAAACACACTTAAATAGGTTCGTTACAGACCTAGATGACTTTCTGGATTACTGAATCGAATGTTGGAGCTTGGTTCTCAGTACATATCACATCATCACATATCACCTTCGTGGTTTTCATAAAAGACCGTCTGCCATCTAATCATAATTCCAGAACAAAGTCTGTCTAATTATTCCACACGCTTCGCTCCCGTTTCAAACTCAGCACGAAATTTAATCATACATTTTAATTTTAACTGGAATTAATTTGTATCGTCTGTCCTGAGCATTAGCATCGCATGTAGGTACTCGACTTAAGATTAATCTTTGACACGATGTAAGCAGTTAATACACACTACAAAACGCATTCAATAAATATTCTGATGGGAAGCGTTCTACAAAACCAAAATAGAATTGTCAAGGATCTAATTTCCGTCATCAACACGAATCAATATAATCATTAACGCGCCAAAAATATCAATCTAATTATGAGAATCGGTCCGGACGAATTCATTGACAATGATAAATGTTCACAAAATAAGCTGTCCTGAATGTTGCTAGTGATTAAATGTATGAAAACGAACGTGTCTGATACGACAACCCGCTGTTCGTATAGTAATTTAGTCAGACAGAGCCAGCGGAAGTTATAGTTGACCCGGCTATTTTCGTTCTATGCGTATATTCTTGCTATCACTTTGGGCAATAACAACCACGTTACGTTCAACAAGCCGAATTTTATTAAAAGATCATTGGAAACCGAAAATACCCACGTTTATAAATAACTCTCCAACATTTATGATACTCTGTGCGAGACGGATAAACATAAGTCTACAGCATAAAATTTTCTAGCGGCAGACAGAATGAAACTAAAACAGACACTTTCGGCGCTCATTAACAAACTTATTTACAGCTTTTAGTGCATTGCTTGGTGTACAATGCAGACGATGTCGTCACCTGTTCCCATCACTTTTAGGTTCAACTAGTTGTTACCCACCCGGTTTTCATTGTTTTTTGATCACATAAACGAATTTCGATCCGATCGTGTTCGAGATGATCAAAAACGATTCCCAGTATTGTGTCAGAAACTGGGGTATATTATTAGACAAAATTCTCCCTTTGTGAAACTACAATTGTTGCTGTTCGTTTAATGTAAATCATTTTCATTTTTGCTTTCAGATACTATTGAGAATGGTCCCGTACAAGTACTTGGCAATTATCCATCAGATTGCGGATATAAATTAAATTGAAGACGCGCACCCAAAATCAACAAATCCCAACATTTTAACGCATTTATGCTACCAACGAACAATCGTATAACAGCTAAGCTTAAGCCTGTCCATGCATTTATGCAGCCGTCGAATTGAAAATGAGTGTAAAAGTGTTTCGTCGCGGCTCTGCCAGATGCATAGGACTTCTTTCGGCCTTTATAACAATTTTACTATGTCTTTATTATATATCGTTGGGCCAGCCATCATTGACACCGAAGGAGACACATTTAATGAGGTAAACAATAAAAATTGAAACTCAAATTCAAATAAAACCGACCATTTTCCTAATGTTCTTACAGACAAAACAACGAATTTAAAAATGCACTTAGTGATCATAGGAAAGTACAACATATTTCAGTGCCAGAAATCGCTAAAGAATCTCATCCGGGACGACATAGTGCGACTGCAGCTAAATGGGAAACGTGCAATACTTTAGATGTTCGAAAAACAAACATCACCACATTAGATGAATATTCAAATTTTGACTTTCAGGTAAACACAACGTTGTATAATATTTGTGAAAGTTGAAATTGCATATATAATTTTGGTTTTTTTTTTCATTTAAGCCGGAATGGATGAGAACGAAAGAATATTGGGATAAAGAATTCGAAACACGCTACGAACAACAAAAACAAGATCCACAACGGCCACCATTAAAAGTCAGTACACAACTCATTACTGCGCTTTGCCTATTTAAAAACTAGACTAATTTAAAATTGTAAATTTACACCATATTCAGGTTATTGTTGTACCACATTCCCATAACGATCCCGGCTGGCTAAAGACATTTATAAATTATTTCCAATCGGATTCAAGACAAATTTTAAATCTAATAGTAACTAAGATGCAAGAATACCATGATATGACGTTTATCTGGTCCGAAATTAGTTTCTTACAATTGTGGTGGGATCAAGCGCATCCAACGAAACAACGAGTAAGATCGAATTTGAAAAATATTTCCGCAATTTAATCGTATTGATTTTTTGGTTTTTCTTTCTACAGGCCTTAAAACATCTCATACAATCGGGACGTATCGAAATAACTACCGGTGGCTGGGTTATGACTGACGAGGCTAATGTTCATATTTTTGCAATGTTGGATCAACTTATTGAAGGTACTTAATGAATGTATACTTAAAATAAATTTGGGCCGTATTAAAACTAAGATAAGTAAACCGTGGGCTTATTCACGTTGTCCTTTTATTCCTTTTAAACTATTAAATTAATTTCAATTCGATTACACAGTCCGAAAAAGAGGATCGCAGCGATCCGCGTAACTACGGATCACTTCTAATTTGTATTATCTAAAGTAATGAAAACTCTTATTAATTCTGAGCTAGTGAAATATCGCGAAGATAAGAACCTTATTAACGAACAGGCGACCTATTGACAAAAAATTCGTCATAGCATACTCCAAAATGGTGAAGCTGCACAAATTTGTTGCCGTTGATATTTCGAAGACTTGAAGAGATACAGTCCATCTGTGTCTTTAGTCTTCTGGATTGAGAGTTCTTGTGCAGTCATCAATTGCAAGTTGTAATGAACGGTGACACCTTTGAAAAATTCGAACTAAATGCTGGAGTTAACCAAGGCTGTGTTATCTCGCCAACTATTTTTTTTTTTAATTTTTAACCTATTTCTTGTCTAGTGTGTCTAAATTCAAATTCCACTATAAGACAGGTAATGGTAGATTCATTATATTCTGGTATTAGCAAGATTCTTAAGAGGGCTACTAAGAATTGGGTCGAATTCAACCCAACGTTTCTAGCTCTAAAAAAGACCGGTAACTTTCAATTGAGAAAGTTTCAGAGAATGATACAAAGAGAAATACTATATCGAGTTCAATAGGCAAGACATTTTTTTTTCATGAGTTCGACACGATTCACGAAACCTCTATTACCCCCCACCCCCCCACCTTGAATATATTTATCATATCTAGACAGGGACATCTTAATCCGCTCTGTTATACTCGAAGTTCAAGAAAGAGGTTACAAGTTGCTAGGTTAAGTTTCGATCACTGCAACTATGAACTCCCTAGAACATTGCCAGATTGCTATACTCGTAGCAATGCGCGTACTCATAAGTATTAGGTTGCTGCAGATGAAATCTCGTTTTTGGTAGTGTAATTTCAAACAACTGTAACTTTTATAAAACTTAATTTTATTAATCAAAATAGGCACCAGCACATGCAATACTGAAAGTGTGCCAGTTTCGTAGAAGTCCGACTAGAGCGAAGAAAGTCCTCGAAGGCACTTTTGATGGCTGCTTCATTATCGAATTGTTTGGTCGCCAAAAAATGATCCAAATCTTTAAAAAAGTGGTAGTCGGTTGGCGAAAGGTCTGGTGAGTATCGAGGATGAGGAAGAGTCTCATACTGCAACTCGTTTAATTTTTGGATCGTTGTTCTTGAAACATGAGGCTCTGTTGACCAATCTAGACCGAACACACGAACACGCAATTTCTGATGCATTTCATCGAGTTGGGCACAATACTTCTCTGCATTAATGATTTCACCACGCCCCAAAAAGGAATAGTAAAAAACTCCAGCTGCAGACCAACAAACAGGCACCATTATCTTCTTCGAATTGAGGCCTGGTTTCGCCATGTGTTTTGGGGTCTCATCAGCATCTAACCATTGTGCTGATCGGCGACGATTGTCGTACAGTACCCACTTGTCATCACTTGTCACACAAAACGGATCGTTTCTCTCCTTGGAGAACGGGGAACTGCAAATTTTCAGTCGACGCGTCATGTTTTGCTCAGTAAGCTTATGCGGAACCCACTTATCAAGCTTTTTGATTTTTCCAACCTGTTGCAAGTGCCGGTAAACTGTCGAATGGTGTTCGCCCAATTTCTTGCAATGTTCCTTACAGTTTGACGTGAGTCAGATTCCACTAATAAATTCAGCTCGTCCTTGCCGATCGAAGGTCCTGGGTACCACATGGCTCACTTTGAAGGGTCATATCTCCTGATTGGAATTTTTCGAACCATCGCTGTGTGGTTCGTTTGATTACTGTATCAGTTCCAAATGCCCTGTTGATGTTTTCAGTCGCCTCCGTTGCTCTGTGGCCAAGTTTAAATTCATAAAGGAATATTACCCGTTTTTGACTCGAATCCATTTTTTTTCTTTTTTTTCGGTTCAATGTCAATGATGTCCAAAACTGAAATGACTCCATGAGTAAATGTAGGGTAAATGTACTTCAAATGTACTTCAATAAATGTAATACCACCTGGCGGCAGGTGGAGACATGGAGACATGGAAATTGCAACTGACTTCACTTCATAGAGAAAAACGATATTTCATCTGCAGCAACCTATAAAATCCCAATCGATCATACGCTGAAGTACCGTTCCTCCTTTGTTCGTACAGTGCGATTATGGAAAAGTTTATCACCTTACGTTTCCCTGTGGAATACAACTTGCAGCATTTCATCTCCCATTCGAATACCCGGTTCTCTTCCTTCCATCATTGGCTGACAAATAGGATGCCCTATACAATGGTGAATTTAAAAAAAGAGTAACAGGAAACGGAAACGAGCGGAGGCCGAGTAAACGACGCAACTTGGCTTACTTCCATATTAGCGCAGCTAAGCGTTTTCAACACCATTTAAGAAAAAAGTTATCATCATCAATGGCAGAGCCCAAGTCGGGCCCTGGCCTCCTGAATTCGTCGCCTCCAATCGTCTCGATCTAAAGACCGCGTCCTTCAGCTGCTAATTTTTAAGATGGCTTTGCTGTCTTCATCAACAGAGTCTTCACATCGCTTGCGTGGTTTGTCTACTGGCCTGTTACCACTAGCTTTGCCTTTAAGAGCACGCTTGGGGATTCTTCTGTCTTCCATCCGTTCTACATGGCCAGCCCACTGCAGTTTACGTAGTTTGATGAACGTTGAGGCTTCTGGCTCCTTGAAGAGTTGATACAGCTCATGGATGTATCTTATTCGCTAGTCCAATTAGCTAGGCAAGGTTCTGCTCTTCAGGGCTCTCTCGAAAAATCCGTTCAGGTCCCACTAGGGACTGTTAAGCGCCAAATATCCACCCACTTTCTCACAAACGCAAACTCCAGATGGAGAGGACTGACCAACTGCGTCATATCTAGGAAGATATGGCCATCCTACTCCCGGAGCAGAACAGACGAACTCTTGAGCAGGAGCCGTGTGGACGTCTCCAGAGTCACGGCAGTCAGCACGGGTCACTGGCCGATCGGCGACCACGCGGCCAGACTGGGTATTCCCTTTAACGTCAATTGCCGCAGTTGTGGGGATGCAAATAAGAGGGAAACTGTTATTCACCTTCTTTACGAGTGTCACCCACTAGCTAGAGCCAGACTTCGCGCACTAGGCAAACCCCTCGTCAATAAGCTCGATGAGATCTCGAAAAACAAGATAGGAGAACTGATTACCTTCTTGAACAGCTCCGGATGGATATGATAATCCATTCAAGCCCCAGGTCTCTGTAAAACTATACATATACTTCATCAGCCCTTAACGACCAGGTTAAACGAGTTGTGGTATCAAAACGGCGCTTCCTGTGCTAATTGGGCCCTGTTTTCGGTAGACGGGCCACCACGTAAGCCAACCAACCGTTCCTTCCTTTACGGGTCCAAAAATTCAGAAAAAAGTAATCTTTATTTAATTTTTGAAGCCCTTCAGTAAATTTTTTGTTTACTTCTTCTGCAAGTGACCCTGTTGCCTCTGTCAATGTCGCTTCAATTTGTTTCAGAAGCAGAAAAAAATGTAATAAACTGAAACATAAAAAAAACTGTTTTCTGTAAGCTTAACTTTAACCGTTACATCTGAAAGCAATTGCTTTAAAAATCCACTGCAAGCTGCATCATCTTCCAGCGCATCAACGGTGGTATCTAAGGTATATCTTGATTTTGTCAGTTTTTGTTCTTATAATTGAAAAATACCGATAAATTATAGTGCAAACAATTTTTAATTTCGAGTTAAACGTATAAAAAGTGTAATCACTGTTATAACGTCTTTTGTATGAGAGTTACAAACTTGAGGTTATTTTTATCACTAAACTATTAGAGTTATCCGAAGGAGTAGAATGTGTAGCTTACGAGTTTGATTAGACGAGTGCATTCCAAATTTCAACTGACTATCAATGCGTTAGATGATTGGTTGGTTGGTTGGTTTAAGTGGCAGCTCTGCCTTCTAGGCGGAGCTCAATTAGCTCAATGGCCGTGTTGAAACCACAAACTCGTATTAAACCCGGATGTTAGGGGTTGTTGTGACTGTGGAATTTAAAGGATGAGTGCGAGGAAAATTGATCTGTTATATCCATCCTGTACTGTCCAGGAAGAGTAATAAATCTCCAATTTTCTTAACCGAAATCTCCCTCAGGTCCCTGTAGAATGGTTTGCCTAGTGCTCGCTCTCGGGCTCTAGCTAAAGCCGAACATTCGTAAAGGAAATGAACGAGCGACTCTCGCTCATTTGTGTCCTGGCAGCTGCGGCAGTGTGCATTAAACGGAATGCCCAATTTGGCAGCATGATCCCGAATTGACCGTACTGATCGCGTTAGATGATACATGATAATAAGATGTTGAACGCGGGATAATCTCGGTTAGTAATTTATGACATCCTGCAAACTAAACTTGATACGAAAAGAAAATAGGTGTTCTGATTAAATTCAAATCATTGCTGAAATAGGACTAGCTCATAAAATATTGAATGCTCGAATACGATAGAGATTCAAAATAAAAAGTGGGAGTACATGTAAGTGATCAATCGTGAAGGAACTTCAAAGAGTGAACAAGTCCGGAAAGCTTGAATCTAGTGACAGCATTATGCCACTTGGTGTGCTGAAGGTATGACGCCAGATTATTGCTCGTACACAGGCGCCAGGTGATCAAGTAACGCGACTGCTGGATACGATGTATTCTTGAGGCCAAGGCTCGGTTTGGGTGTTGCACTGTTGAAGATGATGACGAACCAATGCTTTCAAATTATTTCCTTTCAAAAGATAAGATTATATCGTTATTTTCGACATCGTATTTTTTCTTTTTGCTTTCAGACTAAATCCATCAGCGGACAATAAAGAAGCTAAAAACTTTGAATGTCGTACCTTAGGGCCTCTAGAGATTTATAGCAAGATCGAGGCATTTATGAGATTCTCGAGAATTTTAGTTATTTTAGGAACGAAGGGAACTAAAAGTGTGTTGCGTTAAGAAGTGTCTTCCAAGTTCCGTGGGCCATAATTGCAGGCTCGTGTCGATTGATAGACACAATTTATAGTGCTGTAAAATGAAACCTAAAGGGAAATAGCACTGGGCCCTATGGGCCTACTTAAGATTTAAAAAAAAGAGTCAATTTTTAGCCCTTCTCGATGTCATTTAGAGAAAAGCGAATAGAAAAATGTTCAGATATGTCCAACAATCGGATTAGAAACATGTGCGCACACTTGGCATCATGTAAACACTTCTTTACTCTCCATTTATAAATGAATCGAGTTGATTCTAATTATAGCTCTATAGTTTTTCACTTTTACTACCGTCGAGACATACACGCTCTATTTATAATCATACACACGATCCGATCACTTTATTTTTGCTTCCGTTTAATATGTGTTATTTTTTTCAGGTCACCAATGGATAAAAACAAATTTAAATGTAACCCCCGAAGTCGGATGGTCCATTGATCCGTTCGGTCATGGCAGTACAGTTCCTTATTTACTGTCTGCTAGTGATTTCGAAGGTGCAATCATACAACGAATTCATTACGCGTGGAAGCAGTGGTTTGCTAAGCATCAGAGCAGTGATTTCCTCTGGTCACCATTCTGGCAAACGGCTGGCGATACAGCAAAATCGCACAGTTTACTAACGCACAATATGCCTTTCGATATTTACTCGATTAAGCATTCATGCGGACCGCATCCAGTGATTTGTTTGAATTTCGATTTTCGAAAAATTCCTGGCGAATATACGGAGTATTCAATAAAAGCGCAGTTTATAAACGATGAGAATGTGGCGGACAAGGCGAAATTATTACTGGAACAGTATGCAAAGACAGCATCGTTATTTCCGCATAATGTTGCGCTTATACCGATCGGCGATGATTTCCGTTACAATAAGGAACGTGAAGTGGAACAACAGTACACAAATTACAAGAAACTAATTGATCACATCAATGCGAATAAAAAAATTTACAATACGGAAATATCGTTTGGCACGCCGAAAGACTATTTCCGCGAAATTAAGAAGCGCAGTAAGAAATTTCCGACTCTAAAGGGTGACTTCTTCGTCTATTCGGACATTTTTTCGGAAGGACGACCGGCATATTGGTCAGGATACTTTTCAACGCGACCATTCTATAAAATTCTAAGTACCGATTTGGAACATAATCTTCGATCCGCTGAAATTTTATTCACGGTTGCGTTTAACATTGCGCGACAATCGAAAAATCACAATGCGCTGAAAGTGTTCGAAAAGAATTACGAAAAAATGATTTTAGCCCGACGCAATTTAGGTCTATTTCAGCATCACGATGCGATAACCGGCACATCAAAGGCCGTTGTTATGCGAGATTACGGAATCAGATTGTTCGAGAGCATTCAAGATGTCGTTAAAATGCAAGAGTCCACCATCGAATTGCTCGTACAGAATGGCAGCAGTAAACACAATTTCATATTGAGCGAATTGGAGCGTGACAATTACAATAAGTTGCCACGAAACACTCCAATCACAATAGAAGATAAAAAGCAATCGTCGTTTGTTGTCTACAATTCACTGGCTCAAGAAGTTCTTGAGGTTGTAACAATTCACTCCAGTGTACCGGGCGTGAAGATTTTCGACGATAAAGGCACCGAAATGCAGATTCAAGTAAACCCAGTCTGGAATATCACAGATGTCTATGAAAATACAAACATTCTATTCAACGAACGAATTACGGTTTCGTCGAAACAATTCGAAATTTTATTCGTGGCCAAATTGCCGCCGTTATCGCTCGTCATTTTCAAAGCAGAACAAACTGAAAACTACAAGGATAAACTCTCGACGATTTATTGCAGTGAGTGTAATGGAAAAAATCCCAGTGTGTTCGACATTAAAGGAAAACAGCCGGGCGATATACAACTAGAGAATTTCAAAATGCGACTTCTTTTCGACGAAAAGTCCGGCTTTTTGAAGACAATCACGAAAAAGAATGTCGGCAGACCGATTCAATGCGCGATTAAGTTCGCCGCCTATAAAAGTGCTCAGTTCCATTCGGGAGCGTATCTATTTAAAACCGATCCGGAACAACATGATGCCGAAAAGGATGTGCTCGAACAGTACGAAGATATTCGTATATTGATAACATCGGGTCCGGTCGCTAGTGACGTTACGGTCTTGTATAATCCATTCCTGGCACATACTGTCCGTATATTCAACACCCACACCCATTTAGATAATGCTATCTATATCGAAAATGATATTGATTTCGAGCCACCGCCAAAGAATCGTGAAACTGAAATGTTTATGAGATTCGTAACGGAAATCGAAAACGGTGAAATACCCGAATTCTATTCCGATCAAAACGGTTTTCAATATCATAGGCGAGTTAAGATTCCATCGATTGGAATCGAAGGAAATTATTTCCCGATTACACAGGCCGCTTTTATCCAGGACAGTAAGTTGCGATTGACACTGCTAACAACGCATGCACAAGGCTCGGCCAGTTTAGAACCCGGTCAATTAGAAGTTATGCTCGATCGTCGAACCTTGTACGACGATTATCGCGGAATGGGCGAAGGAATCGTCGATAGCCGACTGACGCGACACAAATTCTGGGTCACAGTCGAAGACATAGTGGCATCACAGGCCAAAAATACCTATCAAGTTCCTAGCTTACTAGCTAATCAATTGGCAAACAGTTTGCGATATCCAGCGAATGTTTACTTTGTCGAGAATTCGGAAGACAGTGTTCCGCCGAATCTCAATACGAGAGTTACACTCCTAAAGCATCAGTTTCCTTGCGACGTGCATTTACTTAACTTGCGTACATTAACCGAAGAGCAGCTGCCATTATTTCCGTCGCGTGCCGCTCTTATGATCCTGCATCGACAAGGATTCGATTGTAGCATAGGCGAAAGCAGTAAATTATGCGATACGTCCAGGGGATTCTCAGACGTGATATTCGAACGATTGCATGTCGAACGTATCGAAGCAACTACCATTACAGGACTTAAGACAAAACATGTAGTACGTGACTTTTCCAGCACACAATTAGAACCGATGGAAATCCGATCGTTCAATATCACATTGAAATTTTAATTGTTTTCTTATGTTTTCATCTTTCTCGTCTGAAATCAGTTTAGCTGATCATGTTTTTATCGATTTTAAATGGTTTACAATCAGCTAACTCCCAACAAACTCACATTCCAATTTGTTTTTTTTGTTGCTCAATGCTAAGACGTGATTTATTTCGATTTTGTTTTTATTATAAAATTTTCTTTTGCTGGTTTGCTTTTTAAAAATAATGACAAACACAGAGCACTTGAATTTGAATAAAAGGCAAAATGACGACGCCTAATCAGTCCCGATCAATAGGTCGTCTACCGTTCATTTAAAAAAAAAAAGAAAAATTAAAAACAATTTAACAAATTCAAATAATTTTTATATTATTTAAAATTTCCAAAGATTTGTGTGACGACCGTTCATTATTAAAAACAAAATAGTAATTTTGAACTTTAAAAGAAAGATTTGTTTAAATATTTATACATAAAACAAAAACAATTACCGTTTAATGGCATCTAATAAATATTATTTTTATATATACATAGACTGAACAGTAGCCTGTTATTCTTAGTAAATTTTAGGAGACAAAATAAAACTTGCCTACCACTAAACCCGTAGCTAATTTATATTGAACGTAAAGACGAAAAAATAAACAAACGGAACGGAAAAATTATTGTTAGCGATTATTTCTTCTGTCTTTAAGCAAGTGGAATTTACCGAATGTTTGTTTCAATTAATCGTAAGTGTAATGTAATATTTTTAGGAACCAATTAAATATTAGGGAATAATTTTAGTTGAAAAAAAAAATTTATAGGAAAAAAAAATGCAAACACTACTTGTAAATAATATGAAAAAGAAATAAGTTCACTTTGTTGTAATTGTATTTTAATTAACGAATTATATTATTGGCGATACTGTATATGTGACAGGAACGGTTTGTCGTAAATGTAAATCTAAATTGAGAGAGGTATGAAATTTTATTTATTTTGAGCTTTTTGCAGTCCTTGTTCTAAAAAATATACCTAGTTACTGATATATATAAAATCTGTTGTGTTGTTTATTTTGTACCATTTTATTTATTCTTTTAATAAATACTTTTAAGTTTGTGATTGACAAAAAAAATTATTATATCTCATGGATGAAAAATGGTGCCCACCTTTTGCGAATTTACACATCAGCTTTCCACGCAAACGTCCCGATTGATGGTTTCAAAAGTCCTCGAAAAATAAAAACTGTTTAATTTTCCGGGATAAACTTTTTTTTTCAACTTATTTTCCCTTGTTTGGTTCTGGGATTGGTTCAATAAAAATTAGTTCTCCAATCACTTGAAATAAATAAAATAAAATCCGTTTCCCGCTAGATATATCTTTTTCTTTGTGTTGGCGAATATATTGACAAATCTGGAGAATGTGGGTACTGCGGAACAAGTTAGAGCCCTAAATCCATCAATTTTGCGGCGATATGAGCTGAGGCATTGTTTCGATAGGAAATGGTTTTTTGCGGGACCAGCCATGGACGTATTTCTAGAGCTCGGTTTTCGAACAATCTGATAACAAAGCAATAGTATGCACCTGTAATAATTTCATCTTTTAAAATAAACAATTAGGATTATGTATTCCTTGGTGATCGCCATAAGTTTCCCGACCTATGGAACGGCATTATTTGAGTCAGACTACCAGCGAGCAACCTATATTGTGAAGCCCTGTAAGTGAATTGAGCTGAAACAGCTTCAAACTTTTGGAGCATTTCAGGATTTCGTTTTTGGTCAACTTTAAGCAATCGCGTCACACATTCTGTTGATGTAAAATATTATGAACCTGTCCACTTCAGATGCTGAGTGCCACCTCAAGCACTTTTCTTCTATTAGCATTCAACATATTGCTGCGACTGAGCGGTTCGACAGGATTTTAAGTAAAACACAATTCGGTTAAAATTAATAAAAACAACAATAATATCACATTATTGGCAACTCTCCCCGATTACATTTAATACTCGATCGCAGATATAAAAAAAAAATCGGCCAAAAGTCTGGGCGCAACTTTATTATTTTAAGTCCGCAACGTGTTTAATGCTAATGCAACCTAAAACATAACGTTCCAAATAACATCCTGGTTATTCCTACACGCACACCCCCAAAATTTTTCTCCGCTACAGGTCTACTGGTCCTAACTCCTGTAAAAATTTCAAGATCATATCTGATACGGTTCATGAGATTTAAAAATTATTTTTTTGGAAAAATGACCCCCACCTTCCACGCTTCACCTCCCTTAAAATTTTTACATTCAGTAGACTCCACTGGTAATTACCTATACAGAAACCAAATTTTATCTTCCTGGCATAATTGAGTCGCAGGATATTGTAATTCAAAGTTTTTCACCCCCCACACTCATACCTCACGAGGTGGGTAGCTATTGACAGAGATAGCTAACACATAGACCGTTAGATGGGTCCGTTGTGATCCCACTGCACCACGGCACGGCGCCTACGGCTGATGGCTGTTTTTTGGCTAATTTTGAAGAACAAACTGAGCCTAATTGGCCGCTGTGTTGTTCTATCAAATATTTTTCCGTGTTTCTTCCGAAGGAGAGGAGAGTTGGAAGGAATTGTGGAGAAGAAAGGAGATACCGAACTTAATCAGTTTTAGGAATGGGAAGGAAGATCAGGAAACGGGCCGGGTATGGCAGGTGTTAATGATCATAATTTTTCAGTACTATTGGCTGTGATACGATCTACCAGAACAGCAAAGTTGCCTATAGCAAATCAACTACTGTCTGGCAGCTCTGATGGTATTTGTGAATCTGATAAGAATGTAAACAGAACTCATTTGCTCCGGTTTAAATCCTTTACAACCCTATTAAACATTTCGCACTGTTCACGATTTATATTCATATTCTGAAACCAAAAGCAACTGAAAAATTCATATAAATAAATTATGCATTGAGTGGGAATTGAACCCCGGTAGCAATGTTTTCATAGTATCTCTCAAGACAACTACAAAGTTTCAGTTATCTGACTTCAATCGTTCAGGAGATATGGATTTTAGAATGTTAGAATGATTTTAGAATGTCCCAGCTTTCAAGCGTTTTGGATGCATTGTTTCCCCCGCCCCACTCGCACACACCTCAACCTCTATCGACCATTTTTTTGCAAATTGGTCCACTATCATAGTACTACATAAGTTCCAACTTTCAGCCTCCTAGCATAAGCGGTTCCTGATATCTAGACACCAAAATTGTTCATCTAAAACGCTCTCCCTTTTTCCCACCTTACACCACCACCCTTCCAAAAGATAGCACTCGTAGGGGTTCACCCATTCTACCTATCATAAAAATTTCAACTTAATATCTCAAGGGGCTTGTGAGCTACGCACCTTCAAATGGTTTGGTCTACGGCGGACAGACGGACATTTTTTTTTTGTGAATGGATTTTTTTCATGGTAAGCTACCATAGAAGCAAATTTGATTAAATGTTGTTTGTTTTCCGGCGCCAGTAGGGTTTCTGGTGTGAAACCCCAACACGAAATCCCCAGTTTCCAACTTTCATGTCCTCAAGGACAGCGATTAATCAACAGTCGGGGATTTCGTGTTGGGGTTTCACACCAGAAACCCTACTGACGCCGGAAAACAACCAACATTTAATCATTTTTTTTTGCTTTTTTGGGGTTTACTAGTCCTAAAACGTAAAAATACAAAATTTCTGGGTAGCACATTTTTTTTTAAATTTCAGGTCGATAACAATACTTTATTATTAAAAAATAATAAAGTAAAATGACTTTACAAACGCACTTTCGCGTAGAACTGATCGTCGTCTCATTCTCGCAGTAGAAAAACTTATCCGGTGTACAAGCCCGACGCTTATATATTCCATGTTCTGAGTCGAGATATTTCCAGCACATTTGGTTGTGTGTGGAACATACGATAAGTATGTGGAACAATTAAGTTATGTGTGTAGCTTTCTATGCTATTTTAATTAGATATTGGAAGTTAGTAGTTTTCTTTGTAAACTTTACTGTGATTTAAGGGAGCGCATGTAAAATTATCAACGGTTTACCCATGATTTTTTGAGCATCAGCTTTAACAAAGTATCCAAAACGTTCAGCTAATATGACCCCTTTGGACATTTTTAAAAATTTGTTTTTGGAAACCATTAGCTTGATTAAAATAAAAGACAAAAAGAAAGACGAAGACTGATCAGGTTGGACTTGCTACTATATGAAAATAGCCTCGATATGCACTTGTAATGCAATCTCTCTTGACTTTACATACCCATTTTTCGAAACACACCCGTATGTTCCCCATCAGTTGTCATCTTTCTTGAGGATTCTCGCCCGGGGTTTGTTCGGTAACTAGCCGTGATTACCGCCAGAAACGACCTTTGGATCGTTATTACTGAAGCCAGCCAGGATACAAACGGTTGGTGAATGTATGATTGGGGCGTTCCAGTATAATTTTTGATATCGCCAGATGCTGTGAGCTTTAG
This sequence comes from Beris morrisii, assembly GCA_951812415.1. NCBI lineage: Eukaryota > Metazoa > Arthropoda > Insecta > Diptera > Stratiomyidae > Beris > Beris morrisii. The sequence continues at coordinate 110,609,532 of OX638312.1, read as the reverse complement.
GGAACATAATAGGAGCCTAATAATTGTTTTCCTTGTCACGAGTGTGGGTACGTAACTGCGGTTTGCTATGTAAAATAAATACTAAGAACATCAAGCCTACCGCCTTATCTTGCCGCCAACGACAGCAGACAATCAAATAATTAGCAATAAATAGCATTCCCAATTATTGTAGCACACACGTACATTTTGTCTAAAATATCAGCCACGGCTGAATCACTAGACTTCGCAATATTAATATGAATAGTGGACAGAGCGAGATGTTTAGTAGGGTCACTTCTAAAGGATTTAACATTAGGAAGCTGAGTTGTGTTTACATTCCTATGTGATTCACAAAAATCATTAGAGCTACCAATTCTGGAATATCGTATCAAAGCCAACAGCACTACGAATTTGTTAACGCCTGCTAGTACACTGCCATACTCGGCCCGTTTCATGACATCCCCATCACTAAATTGAGTGGACAGTACGCTACTGCATATTGAAGCTAAGTCCAGTTTGGTATCCTTAAAAAAATTGGGCAAGTTCGAGTATTTAAGAAGTTGGATTAAAAACAACGAAAAATATATTCGTAAACAGTTTTAGTTTTGATTTCGCGAATGTTTGCACAATACATTTTGAAATTGAAAAACTTATTTTCCGGATAAAATACTATTTGATAAATTACTCAGTCGAGTCCGAAACTTCACACAAATAATAACCAAACCGCATTTTCCCAGAAACTTGTTTTTTTTCGAATTCCAAGCACAACGTATTTTGAAGTTATCATGCAACGAGATTAATCGCAACTAGCCTCTAGAAGAGATGCAGTGATTTTGCTCATTAATTCACCTAAGTTTTTTCTGTTAATTAAGCAATAGAAAATATTATGATAGCTTATTAGCTTAACCCGTTTTCGAGTTGACGGACATATGAAAGCACCACTTTTGTTTAGGACATATGTCTGGTAGTTACTTCAAGTAGTATTCCGACTTTCCATGTCTTCGTTTCAGTAGATGAAAATAGCGTGAAATTTTATGAGCTGCGGGAATGATAATAATTTGGAAAAAAACTTTTATTTTTAATTTGTTACAGGACTTATATTTGGAAGATACACGAAGAGCTCGATTGATTTTTTTCATATTTGGATTAAGAATATAACTAGGCGCCGGAAAAAAGAATCTGGTACTTCCGTAAAATCCGAAGATGATTAAGAAAAAATTGTGATTTTGAAGTTGTGTTTTTTTCGGTTCCTAATCAGCAATTCAGAGGCATAAGGCTGTAACGACTTGCGCTTTACGAGGAATTTTTACTGTCTGTCCATGACTAGGAGACCTCAAAGTTTGTATACAACTGACTAAGCTACCGAGGCCCCAACCAAAGATTCTAATTTAGATGATTGTTAATTTTTGCAACAAGGGAGCAACGCTGAGCCGCAGCGCACACTAGGCACCAAAAGAGGGCACATAGCGATCCCTTAGAAAATAATAAATTTGACCATTTTGTCGTGCCCTATCAACCTCAGATCTTCCAAATTGTCGAAGTGGTTGCACTTTAGGCGCCTCCTTGCAACCGCCTGACATTCACACAAAATGTGGATAATGTCCTCCTCAGCATATAGGTCAAGACAGTACCTACACACGTCAGAGTCGGCTATCCCCATAGCAAGCAGTGCCCCGTCAGTATTCCGATGAGTAACCGCAATCTTTCCGTATTCCATGTCAATATTTCCCTAGACTTTAGTCTGTCCAGCCTTGGCCAGAGTGCCCTAGAGATCCTACAGCTCGTCAGCTGCTCCCACCTTGAGTTCGCTGCGTCCGTGGCCCGCTCCCTGATAAGCGCTTTAATGCCGCTTAGTGGTGGACTGACCCCATCCTCCACTATTTCGGCTGACGCCGATCCCAATCTCGCCAGCTCATCGGCCAGTTCGTTTCCTGGTATGCCGCTATGCCCTGGTACCCAGCATAGCTGTACTCTATTCTGACAGCAAAGTACATTGAGCACTTCTCGACAGCGCTTTACTAGTTGGTATTTAATAGTCTCCGATTTTAGTACATTCAAAGCCGCCTGGCTGTCAATGTAGAGTGAGATATGCTTACCGCATATCCCCCCCCCATCAACATGATGTTAGCTGCCTGGAGCACCGCCAAAATTTCGGCTTGGAATACACTGCAGGCATCTGGCAGCTTAAACGACTTCCGTGCACTTAGCTGCTCAGAGAAGACTCCAGCGCCAGTGCCGCATTCCATTTTTGACCCGTCCGTATACACGGAGAGTTCTCCCTCGCGCAATACCCTGTTGTTTTCCCAATCCTCTCTGCTTGGGTATATGACCTCAAAGGGTGATTGAAAATCATTCACCGGGATCATATAATCCGTGCAGATATCGGCCGGTCTATGTAGAAATTCCCTAAGAATTGAGCTGTGCCCTATGGATCTCTAACTGACAGGTCCTCATAGGTGAGAGTAAGTCCACAGAGAATATGTTTTCTAGATCTAGCTACTGCGTCATAATCACAACGAATGTGTGGAGTGGTTTCAGATGTGCTTTTACATTATCGGCATGCATCTAGCGGTACTTTGCCGATAATTTCAAGGTTATAATTGAGGAAATAATGTCCTGAGATATATCCCATTTTAACCCTTGCGTTATACTTGTTTAAATAAAGTTATTCTGACTGTCTAAGTCCTAAGAGTGAGTTCCAATGCTCTTCCTCCTTCTGTACAAAGTACAAAGGATAACTTTCACGTTGCCTTTCATTATAGTTAAGAAGGACAGCAACATTGTTTCTCCGCGATCCTGAGCAACATCCTTTACTTATCGCTTAAACTTATTCACTTCTCGAATTTAGTTTTTCCTTCCTCGCCTCCATGTCTGTCTTCAGCGACCCACTACACGTCTTCATTGTAGGTTCCAATCTAGAGCCCTCATTGGAGATGTTACGACTTTCGTCTCTTCAATATCTTCTCCGATAGACTGAATACTACACTATTGATTATTATTTTTCAATTTGAATACAGTAGCTATAAAATCCAATACAAAACTCGTCGTTCAAGATAACGTTTGGCCAGAATGTTCCCAAGATGCGTGCAAGATAAGTTGATCGGTTGCCTTCTATGCGGTACAAAGAACCGTATAAAAATAACGGACTGTGCGAGCGGTAATATAATGAATGCAACAGTAAAAAAAAATTGTGGAATGAAAAATCTGCAATTACATTTTTTCCAAGAGACGAACCTCAATTCCCAATGTTGCCCAACAGATGACAGTACCACCCACTAGAGTGACTCTCGGTAGCAAAGTGACTTTTGGACCTGGCCTGGCCGATTGACTTCGTGTTTGCAGTGTGATATTTCAGTCAATTGGTCCAGTAACCTGTTGTTTAAACTAGTGGTGAATCTCTTCTGTATAATGTTCTCCAAAGTAGCCATTCGCAAGAGCTTCGTAAGTTGATTACATAAACTGGAAAATTCGAAAATTATTAGTACCAGAAGCGAAAACTGATTTATTCCCCATACCCCCCGAGTGCTCTATTAATAAATTCTTGTTACTTCCAGCTGGGCCGCTTGAAAAGTACTCTGGTCATTGCAGAACACAATAACGAGGCGCTGAATCCCATCACCCAGAATACAATTACGGCTGCTAAGAAAATTGGAGGCGATGTCACCGTTCTAGTTGCTGGAACAAAATGTGGGCCGGTATGTTCAACGTCTCAAGTCCTTTTTTGCAATGAACTTGACCTTCAAGTTCCTTTCAGGTATCCGAAGCTGCTGCAAAGCTACAAGGTGTCACCAAAGTGTTGGTAGCCGAAAACGATGCCTTCAAAGGATTCACAGCTGAATCGCTGACACCGTTAATTCTAGCCGCCCAGAATCAATTCAAGTTCACGCATATTTTGGCCGGATCGACTGCCTTCGGGAAGAATGTTCTGCCACGAGTGGCTGCTAAGTTGGATGTTTCGCCAATTTCCGATATTATTGATGTGAAATCGGAGGATACGTTTGTTCGTACCATTTATGCCGGTGAGTATCCTTTTATCAGTTTTCCTTGAACAAATAACACCGAAGTTCGCGGCTAATCTTATCGCGTCAAGTTTATGTAACGAAAAATTATGAAAGAAGATAAATTATTGTGTCTCTGTCTCCACTATCTTTCCGTGTGGTGGTGGTGATTGACACGGCCAATTTTTGGTTTATTGCGAAGTAATGTATTTTCGGTTTACGGAAAGAAAATGAAATTCATTAAAAACAACCCCAACTGGTTCATGGTATTTTAGAGCGACAATGTAATAATCGGAGTTTGGCCATTGCAAGTTCGAGGGCATTTCTGCTATTTATAGTGGTAGTAACGTAAAGCGGAAAATTGGATCCGAACGCGAGTTGTACTTAAATAAATCTTAATATTCGTTTGCTATTTGCGCCGATTGAGTCCTCTCATCGTTTGCCTTTTACCTCACTGGGCAAATTATATACCTACGTTACCTTTTAAAACGAGCCTAGGAATTCTTTAGCAATCGATTCGCTCGATATGACCAGTTCATTGCAATTTTCATTGCTTTATTTGGATTTGAACGATTTTATAGGTCTAGGTTTTAAGACCCTGCTCGTGTTATGATCCACTTTTTCCATTCCCCTGAAGTTTTGCCCTTTCGAGATTTAGAACTGGTAGATCAATTGATAAAAAAATATAGATAATCCAGTCTCAACCAAAAGTGAAGCAATTCAGATAAATACCCTTACACTCTGCAATGGCGTATATGAGAATACAGGTGGGCCTCCTACAACGCGGTTGATACGTTCCTAGAAAACGCCGCGTTGTAGGAAATCGCGTTGTAGGAGATATGAAAATATAAAAACCGGCGTTCGGTTCTAAAAAGATGAATTTCCTTTTTTTGTTTATTAAATTTTTTAATAAAAACAAGGATTGTTGAAGATTTCTCTTAAAAAGGTTAGCTCTCTCCGTTAAAGGATCATTCTCAATGAAGTAGCATTACAACTGCTTTTCTATATCTAAACCTCTTTCAATACCTTTTAGGGTAAAATATTTGCTTCCTTCTCCAGAAGAATCTTCAGAGGAACTTTTACTTGGTAATGTTTTGGTTTGTGCAATTAAATCAGATTCGTTTATTTCATCATCAATGACTAAATCTTGGATGTCACCAATTATTATTTCATCGAATTCATCACCTTCTACTAGTTGGGCAAGATTTACTATGTTACTATATTTATCTTAAAGTCCAACATTATTTCCCACACTGATCAAATACGGCAATAGCGCTTTTCAGCAACCGCGTAGTATCGATTTACGCAATTCCTTAAGTGACGACCCAATGATTTCGACGCAATTAAGAATTTAAAACTGTTTCCAAACTTCGCTGACCGTATTTTCTGTAGAATCTATTTTCTTTAAAATTAATTCAAATGATTTACGTATGCCTTGGTCTTGTGGTTGCAATAGTGAAGTAGTGTTGGCCGGTAAAATTCAATCCGAACGTTAGGATGACTTAAATCAGGAGTAGAACTCGAAACGACAGATTTTGTTTGGACAAGTAATTTTGAACATCAGGAATAAAACAATGATGGAACTAATCCTTAAATAAATCCTTAGTCATCCATGCCTTCTTGTTTGCTCTCCAATATATGGGAAGGTTATTTTTATTGCAGCTTTTCATTGATCGTAGATTTTGTGATCGATAAATGCTCATTGGTTTAGTCACAAAATCATCAGACGCGTTACTGTATAAAAGTAAGGTTATTCTGCCTTTAGCAGCTTTAAAACCTGAAGCGGTTTTCTCGGTTTTTGAAATATAAGTCCTTGAAGCCATTTTTTTGCACCACAATCCCGTTTCATCGGCGTTAAACACCTGATCTGCCAAATAACCCTGTTCCTGGATTATTTTCGCAAGCTTTGTGGGATATTCATTCGCTGCGGCTACAGCAGCAGACGCTTTGTCTCCCTGTAATGTTAAATTATGCAATGAGTGTTTTTTTTTTAATTTCTTAAACCAACCATTGCTAGCAAGGAATTGATGGCTGGTTTCATTAGTTGACGACCATTTCTTCCAAACAATTAAATATTTTAAATGCCTTTTGCTTAATTATACGTTTATCTAAAGGTAACCGTTTTGTGGTCATATCTTCCACCCACAAGCGCTTGTTCCATTTTTTCCATTATGTTAGCTCTTGGACGAGCAGTAATTTTGGCAAATACAGACGATGCGAATGCGACGAAACCTCTAATTTTGTCTTCAGCTTGCTTAATAGTTCGTATTGACGATTCTTTAAGATTAAAATGTCTACAATATATCCTATGCTCTTTAGACTAAGAAAAGCGCTCATCCTTGCTTTTTATTCGAGGCAAACGTTATAATTTTTCTGGTCTTGCTGAAATTTGCGGCCGGGGTCATTTTTTTTTAAAAAATTCAATCTATCTATATTTTTCCTATTTCAGGTAATGCAATCCTTACATTGAAATCTAAAGATGCCGTTAAGGTGATCACCGTTCGAGGTACAAATTTCGAAGCAACGACAGCCGATGGCAGTGCTGCTATCGAACAAGCTCCAGCCGGCGATTACAAAACCGATTTGTCGGAGTTCGTATCACAGGAACTATCAAAATCCGATCGTCCTGAATTGGCCGGCGCCAAAGTAATTATATCGGGTGGTCGTGGATTGAAATCAGGTGACAATTTCAAACTTCTCTACGATTTGGCTGATAAACTTGGAGCTGCCGTTGGTGCGTCGCGTGCAGCCGTCGATGCTGGTTATGTGCCAAACGACTTGCAAATCGGTCAAACTGGCAAAATTGTTGCTCCTGTAAGTGAAAGGACAATGCAAATTAAATACTTTTCGTATTTTGTTTTAACTTGAGTTTTTTTTTTGCAGGATCTATACATTGCCGTGGGCATTTCCGGTGCCATTCAACATTTGGCTGGTATGAAAGATTCAAAAACAATTGTTGCAATCAATAAAGATCCTGAAGCACCAATTTTCCAAGTAGCTGACATTGGCTTAGTAGCCGATTTGTTCAAAGCTGTTCCCGAGATTACTGGTAAAATTTAAATAATTTTATTATCGTTTTTATACACGGAAAAAAGAAATTATTGTAAATAAATGAATAAAAAACTTTTATAAAATTTTATAAGTTCGGTTTCTTGAGATTAAATGCCAGAATGTTATTCCCCCACGTTTCCAGGATGGAATGATGGGACATATTCCACAGATCATTATTCAGAGTGCTCAGTTCTAGGCTCCAGTGATTATTACTTGTTCCCAAACTTAAAAAAAAATTTTCAACGGAAAGCATATTTATAAAGACCTTAGGGAGGTGAAGGTACATTTCATTCCATGTTCATACGAAAGAGAAATAGTTGGCTCGGTCGACACCAATGCCAATTAGTGCGGGTAATTGCATCCACTCCGAAACCTAAGGATTGCAGTCCACAAAATCTCAACGCTCAGCTTATTTATCCTTCCTGATATTATTACAAATAAGAAAATGAATGTAAACCATGAAGTTCTAAATAAATTAGACTAAACGATGGCATAATGGAAGCCGGTTTAGAATTTATGAGCAAAGAAACCTATGCGCAACGTTGTTGTGATATGTGTTTGTCTTCAAAGTTGATACAGATGATGAGGTTCAGTTGGCAAATTTAATATTTAGTTAGTGCTTGCTGTATTGTCGTTTATATACAAGAAGCTTTAGCTCGAAACGAAAGTGTTGGTCTTGACCATGGTGTAGCCCAAAATGAAATTGTTCGGCTCAAAGCCGAATTTTCCCGGAGTTGAGTTACGATTTCTTTGCAGGCTGGATATTTCAACGGTGAAACTTTTCAGAGTGACTATTTTTAAAAAGAAAATTAGATTCAATGGAAGTTTCAATCAGTTAGTGTCTGTGATTTTCTTTAATAATTTAGTTATCTAAAGTTAAAATTCTAACGATCGACGAGAATATAAGTTCCTTCAAATAGGGTAAATTATGAATGGCTTTACTGCCCCTATTCATAAGTCTCGCAATTTTGTCTAGGTTTCTTTTCGAGGTTTGGGTCCATAGAAGAAGTCCATAACTTATGTAAACGTAATGTAACGTGTCGTCAGCAAAGGTAATATATTTTGCTTTAAGGCCCGCGAACTGTAGGTTGTGTATATATTAGGTGTACAAATAAGTTCCTGGCGTTCTCGTATAGATGCCACTAACACGAAATACTGGGAAAAAATGGCGGATCAAGCTCGTAATATGGCAAGATCAGACATATTGCAACAATTCCCCATCATTACATTTGTAAAATTTTATCGGCGTCAGTTACTTATGATTCTTTAAACATGTCGGAGTTCGAGCCAAAAAAGCGCCATTTGCGGGAAGTTTTGCTTTTTTGTTTTAATTCAAAAAAATCTGCGGCTGAGGCTCGCCGGATGATTAGAGAAACTTATGGCGAGTCTTCTATTAGCGAATCAACGTGTCGCAAATGGTTTCATCGCTTCAAAATGGGTGATTTCGGCGTGGAAGACAAGGAGCGTTCTGGCCGTCCAAAAAATTTCGAAGACTCAGAATTTCAGGCACTACTGGACAAAGATTTATGCCAAACACAACAAAGTCTTGCGGATTCATTGGATGTGACTCAACAAGCCATTGCACATCGTCTGAAAGCCTTGGGAATGATGCAAAAGCAAGGAAATTGGGTGCCGTACGAATTGAAGCCCTAAAGACGTCGAACGGCATTTTTTCACGTGCGAACAGCTGCTCCAACGGCAGAACAGGAAAGGATTTTTGCATTTGGTGATGAAAAGTGGATACACTACGACAACCCGAAGCGCCAAAAATCGTGGGGATACCCTGGCCATGCATCAACATCGACCGCAAAGCCGAATATCCATGGTTCCAAAGTCATGCTATGCATTTGGTGGCACCATCTCGGCGTGGTGTATTATGAGTTGTTGTAACCGAGTGAAACCATCACAGGACCTCTTTATCGAAAACAACTAATGCGTTTGAGCCGAGCATTGAAAGAAAAACGGCCGCAATATGAGCAGAGACACGACAAAGTGATTTTGCTACACGACAACGCTCGGCCACATGTTGCTCAGGTTGTGAAAACTTACCTGGAAACACTGAAATGGGGCGTCCTACCCCTCCCGCTGTATTCACCAGACATCGCCCCTTCCGACTACCACCTATTCCGATTAATGACGCATTGCTTGGCTGAACAGCGCTTCCGTTCTTTTGAAGATGTCAAAAATTGGGTCGATTCGTGGATCGCCTCAAAGGACGTGGAGTTTTTTCAGCGCGGAATTCGTATGCTGCCAGAAAGATGGGAAAAGGTTGTGGCTAGCGATGGGCAATATTTTTAAAAAAAATAATGCATCCAATTTCCCACAATAAAGGCTCAAAGTTTGACAAAAAAACGCCGGGAACTTATTTGTACACCTAATATAACATATATAAAGTAGGTCCGAGAATCGAACCTTGAGGGACTCCTATACTGACTGTCATAGGAGAGCTTAGTTCGTCAAAAATTTTAGTAATGTACTGTCGATCAACTAAAAAGTTTTTTATTAAGTCATTGGCCTTTCCTCTAATTCCAATTTCCTTCAATTGATAACTTACGTTGGTAGACCTCAAACTGGTCATTCGCCCTTCAAGCACAGCCAACCACTTTCAGTTCGCTACGATCGTTTTCCAATTATGAAAATAAATTGAGCTGAAGAAATATTTTAACAACACTGAAATCATGTAGATCCATTCAGATCCTATCATTCGAAATGGGAATTTTTTTTTAAAAAGTCCAAGATATATTTTACATGCGGCAAAGGTGGCTCGTCGAATGCATGAGAATATCTTATTTTTTCGGGAGATTCATGGTCGTAATCGGCAGTTATATATTCAGGAAACTTCATCAAAACCATGTTTAATGGACTCTAAACAAAGAATCCTCAAGAAAAAAGTGGAGTAGGTGGTTCGTGTAAAACATGGAGATGAACCTAGAACCATTCAATGCAGTAAAGCCCATGATCCAATCAATTCAGCACTGCATTCTTACTGCATCAATTCATCGCTGCATGTCACATCAAATTCAAATATTAGTCAATGTAACTCTGATCGAAAACTGAAAATTCAAATTTTCTACTCTTCCCTCCAGAAAAACTCGATTAGTTTAGTACGTTTTTTATTTGACTGATGGCTGGCCTTACGCAGCGCTATACAAAATTTGCACAGAGAGCAAAATTTGAGTTACTGCATGCCGACACATTTACTGCAATGCATTGATTGGATCATGGAGCATGCAAATCGTATGTGGGCAATGCTACTGCATGGAGCACAGCAATAATTGGATCATGGGCTTTAGAATGCAGTGCTGCATGGATTGGATCATGTACTTTTATCGGCAAACCAACATTGAACAGGGATGCACTTCGGAATACCACTCGATTGACCTATCGATACTGCTTTCATTTAATATTTTCACTTGATACGGGTACAGCTAAGTAGTCTGCCTGACAAATATATGTATAAGAGATTTGATGATTCCTTTCATCAATAAGTAAACGTTAAAACTTGAACAACAGTTGAATATCCTTAGTATTAAATATAAATGTATTTATGATATATTTGGTCAAAAATTGTTATAAATAATAAAATCATTTCATCAAACTAAAACTTTGTGTTTGATCAATAAATGTAGTCGCACACAACTCCTCCATAGCTGCAACATATTAATAGCACGCAGTAGCCATAGAAACATATCTATAATTTGACGTATAAAACTTTCTTTCTAAATCAACAAAAACATTTTAAATCCGAATTCTTGAATCTGTAAATATTATGGCGGAAAAAAATATTGAAAATGTCCAAAGCTTAATCCGATATAACAATCCTGTACTTGTAGTCAAGCACCAAGACAGGAAAGCGACTGGCGACAATGTGAGTTGGAATTGTCAACAATTTAAAAAGGGGATAATGAAAATAGGCAAAGTTTTATGCTTTTAGATTTTATCTAGCGAAAAGAGTGCCAGACAATCGATCGGTGGCCTTGCTGAATCAAAAAAAGAAACCGAAGAAATTCTTAATACAATCCTGCCACCGCGATGTTGGGAAGAAGACGGACAACTATGGACTCAAACAGTTCTGTTTACAAACTCATCTAAACCATCTTGTATTCATCACAATTACTAATACTTCAGGTCTCAAGTACACCAGCAACCCGACAGGATGTTATCAATTTACAAGAAATGCTGGATACCCGATTGCAACAAACGCAGGCACGAGAAACCGGCATATGTCCCGTTCGACGAGAACTCTTCTCTCAATGTTTCGGTAAGTTCAAATCTTATTGAAATTCGCATCGATTTGTTTACGTTTCATTAAGATGAACTAATCAGACAAGTTACGATAAACTGCACGGAACGAGGATTTCTATTGTTACGTATACGAGATGAAATCGCAATGTCAATGGAGGCATACGAAACATTGTACTGTAGTTCAGTTGCTTTTGGAATGCGCAAAGCGCTACAGGCCCAAGAAGAGACGGAAAAATTACGCGATAAAGTCAAAGAATTGGAAACTGAAAAGGAAGCATTGGAAGAATTAATTACGGATATGAAAATTAAGGCGGAACAGTCGGAACGACGTAATGCCGAATTGCGGGCATCGGAAGAGAAGAAGAGTGCCGAAGAGGTGGCTTTCTTGAAGAAGACAAATGCACAATTGAAAGCTCAATTGGAGGGAATAACTGCACCGAAGAAATAAAATTCTGTTTTCTTGCTCAATTTTTCTATTTTTGATCATTAAATTTACTTAACAATTCATAAATTAACTATTATAATAACTTATCATGTTTTTTTATTATAACTTATGTTTTTTTACAATGTAGCGATTTAGAAGAGGAATAACGACAGGATTGTGGAGAAGTTGCTCATCACGAGCTTTTGATATTTGCACATTTTCACTGACGACTCAACTCAAGTGAAGATATCGTACACACACACTCATTCATCTTTCTCATCAATGAATAAAATACTGAATGGTTCACAATCGTAATGCGTAATGTAGATAATCGCGCCTACTATAACGCTAGAGTTGAGTGAGTACCTCGACTCACATTTGAAGTCACGTTTTGACTGTAACAGTCGACTGAAAATCGACTCGTAGTAACTTGAATGAGTTTCGTGATTGCAGAATGTGAGTTATTTGGTCGAGTCGTGTGGCATAGTGGGTCCGAATATGATAAATTCGTAGTGGCGCTTAATATTTATAAAACAAAACAAAACTGACACTTTTTGCGATAAACTGAATGAGCTTGAATTTCTGCAGTAAAGGCGCTTTAGTTTTCTGTCTGAACCCAACCTCGATAAGATTTCTGACAATTTTTTTCCGAGACGTTATTAGGTTCTCGCCGAAGCAATTACATTGCGCAAATCAGCACCATGTTATGTTTGGCTGGCGTCTTGTTATTGTTAGTTAAGTCGTCCAGTGCTGTGGTCCGCACTTTTCGTAATTTTAACAAAGACCGCGACGGTCGGCAGTAACCGCCAGATTGTACCTTAAGATAAGGACCAGACTCTGAGTTTGCATCGCTTCCAACTATTCTGTTTATCACCATGTGATAACGATATTGTATATTGATAAACTCAAGCTACAGGTTTAAAATTTCAGCCTAGAGCCACTACTACGAAACAACTGTTGTAAGTACGTTGTACCCTATTAACCACATACTCGAAAACTTAACGCATTCATACTCTATAATCTCACTTGGTGGTGAGATGATAGCATAATTAAAATTTGGCTTGCTCAGCTTAGAGTTCATTACATAAAAAGATTTATTTATTTGACTTCTTCTTTTTAAATAAAAATACAAAATGAACTTACGGCTATTCCTTGATCACTACTACTGTAGCATCCTTCTCTTCGATTTCATTAGCGATCGGTGTCTCGACAAATTTCTTCGACTTATCATCCTTTTGGTCGGATTTAGACGAGCTCGCAACCGGATCGGCATTGTCAATAGTTTTATCGACCGGCAAATCTTCGTACATCTCTTGCATAGTTTCCATGCTCTCTTTTAACGTTTCGATTTTTTGCATGTAAATCTTATAAACGTATTCGGCCATTTCCGACATTGTACCAATATCGGTGATGCTATCAACGGAATCGTCGATTTTTCGGACGCACGGATAATTTTCGTTCGAGATTAGCTGTAATGTTTGCGGTCGTTTGGTGAGCTAGAATTAGTTTAATTCGAATTAACTGTTTTGATAGTTAAGTAAAGAAATGACGAACCAGTTTAAAGGTTGGCTGAAGCTCAAAACAATTACGGAATAAGGATACGCGCCCAAAAATGTACAGACCGAGTCGTGCACGACTCATTGCAACCACTAAACGTCTAACATCGCGCAAATGACCCACAGCTTTTGTTCGTACCAATGAAATTAAAATATAGTCGTTCTGTTGACCCTGGTACTTATCAACTGTTGTGACTTTATGCGGCCAACCAATTAAGGGATTTTGACTGCACCGAAGACTGATTACGTCCCGGATTAAATGCTTTTGTCCATTGTATGTTGTCAGTATTGATATTTTTTCTGACGGATATCCTAAAAGACGCATGTACATATAAACGGCGACAACATATTCTGCTTCCGCTAGATTCTGAGTAAAAGGAATATTTGTAAAATTTCAACTTCACCGAACTGAATTACTTATGCATACTTGATAAAAGAACGGATTGGGTTCCGATTCACCCACGCCGTTAAAATCTTCCACGTTTATTAGCTGATAGTCATGGACAAATCCACTGTTCGCTTTCAAATATTCCGCACCGGTTTTAATGTATTCCAAGTCGTCCAACAACTTGTATCGCCACTTATACAGAGCGCAAATATTCGGACGAGCACGACCTTGCCCGTCTAGATCAACCGTTGGTACACCCAATCGAACTAATCGTGTAAACAGTGACTGCTCCATATTCGAATATTTTTGAAAAGCCATATTCTTAATAACAGGCGGCAGCTGATGATGATCTCCAATCATAATCCAACGTTTCAATCTATTAAAACCGTCCATTGGATTTTGTAAAAGTAGCGGTATGAAGGTTTCAATTTCTAAAATTTGAGCTGATTCTTCCATTAGAATGTTGTCGTATTTGAAACCCAAATTAACCAATTCCTTTCGTTTCAATGCTGCGTGCGTACATGTCATGGCAATTATTTTCGCCTCTTTCACTAGTAAATACTTGGATCGATCTAAACCACTTCGTAACAATTCGAAAGCACGAAATTCTTCAAGCTCGGTAAAAATGCGCGAGATATAACGGAAGCAACTCTGCGCCGTGTTCATAAATTCTTTTATCGTATCTCCATTAAACAAAGGTTGCGTTGCTTCGCTGAAAAACCGCCCGAATGGAAATGCCGACTCGAATTCTTTTTTCCATTCGTCCGAGCTTTTAATCTGTTCAATTTGACTGGTGAATTTTTCCCAGCGAGCAATTACCTAAAAATATTTTAAACAAATGAGAATTCCGAGCAACATTACAAGCTATTTGTTGATCTTTACCTGATATAAATAGAAATAGCCGGCCGTCTCACAAGTATACGCATTATCGCCCGGAACATCTAATGATTCTTGAAGTTTTTGAACTTGATCTAAAAGATCAAGCCGCTTGGCCAAGACATAATTAACTCGCCCATATCTGCTGAAATCCTTTTCCGTTTCTAATGCTTCTTCGCCATGACCCAGACGCAGCAGATGTCTCTCGTCAATATCGAGTGCCATAATTTTTTCAAAGAGCTGATTTAACGCTTGATTCGAATGTGTTACAATCAAAGTCCGTTGGTTCGGATGATTATGATATAAATTCGAAATTATCTGAACAGCCACATCTGTTTTACCGGTACCTGGCGGACCAACAACAAGAGTTAAACCAGGCTGCATTCCAGCTCGTATCGCTTCGATTTGAGTTGGCGTAAAGCGAATAGAATTTCTACAAACAACAATTATTTCTCATTTAATAAATAACAAAAACATGAAAATGTCATTTTACTTTTTGGGCATGTTGTAAACGTAAGGTCCTCTACTTTCAAATACATAGGGCTCCACTAGAATATTGGCATGCAATTCCTCTTCATCGTTATCATCGTCGGTATTTTCAAGAGGAACATCTTCAAAAGTTAAACGAAACGGTGGCATAATATTTTCTTCGGCATCTTCTTTTAATTTTATGCTGTAGTGCGGGAAGCTTTTTTTCAAATGATCGATGTCTAAGAAGGTGTCATTGAAATCCAATGTTCGTTCCTATCAATTAAAAATCAACAGTCTTGTGAATGTTGCTTACTTAATCAAGAGAAAATAGGAACATTACTTGATTTGGCATTCGTTTATAGTGTGCCGCGCCAGGATCACCATATCCTAGCAATATATCATGAAGCCATGGCGGTACAACACATTCCGTATTCATAAGATGTCGTATAGTTTCGAGAACAGCCTTAAAATTATTTTCTTTTGGCTTACGTCTCATTATAATATTGAACCCTTCGTAGATATCAGGCTTTCCCTTTTAGTAAAAAAAAATTCTGTTTAGTGTCAGTAGAATGGATGACAGTATTTTCCCTGTACCTCTTGTAGTGCATCCATATCGAGCCGATATTGATTGCAATCCAACCAAACGCGATACGTTCTCTGCTCACCCGGAAGAGGTGCTCGTGGTTCCGGATTGTCTTCTATAACTCGCCCGTTTGCATCCAACAAGCCTTCAATTTCACATCCACGAACATTTATAAGTCCGACCTGCGGAATGAATGGTTCTCGGGGATTGTATTTAGTTCCTGCAAGTAGCAGATTCTTATAAAATAACAGAACCGATTAAATCTATGACAATTTTACCGATAGGCTGAGTTGGTATAATTGTAAGCAGAAAACAAACATCGTGTTTCCGAAGATTTTCCCATTCATCTTTAATTTCTTTGCGAACGCTTAGTGTTACGGCTATATCGGCTCGAACTCGAGATGGTTTCTTCTCGCCAATATGTGGTTTAGCTACTTCCACTACAGCAAATGATGCAATTGGCAATGCCATTCTGGCCCACCCACCGTATACAATATCTCCATCTTCAGACTGCCTATAAAAAAAATTTATTCAATAAAATTATATAATTTTTTTGATTCCTTAGTGCTAAAGAGTACCATGGTAACATTCGACTGACTGCATCCGTAATATCTTGACGAATTTCATCTGAAATGAGAGGATATATTAAATAAATACTACGAAAACATGCTAATAACTCACAAGTCGATTCTAGCCGAAATAAATTGAAGTTTCTGAGAAGATAATCGTGTAAGGTGAGAAATTGTAAATTCAATTTTGGCAAGGCCAGGCAACCTTCACCCGAAAAATATTCCGTCGGAACGATATTCTCATCCCAAATAATGGATTCGGTTGGATATAACGGCATCTCATTTAAGGCTTCCAATTGCGATGCACGTCGTTCGTGTCGAGAGATCAATAGCTCTCGCAAGAATTCTTCATCAAGACGATGCCATTGAAATGGTTCTTTCAGTTCGTCCGGCACTAGATTTAAGAAGCACGCAATTTTTAATAAACTGCTACCATCTAGTGCTCCAAAATGTTTTTCAAGTGCTTCCCTTGTATCGACACTAGCCACATTCGACAAAGCAAATAGCTTGAGATCTGGAAACTTTGCGAAGGCTGCACGCTGTTGGTAAAGAGCAAAGAATTTTAAAAAATAAACTTACTGTGAGATCATCTTTCTTTCAGTCAATGGTTTCCGTTCTGATTAAATTTCGAAAATATCTCGACCTCAGCCAAAGACGCAACAGATAATATTGTATTTTTACCCGATTTCGCTGAAATGTCTTACGATGTATTTTTCAATAAATTCTGCTTTTTACGAACTTACCAATTGACTGAATTAATTTTTATGTGGATGTACTTACCTGTAATGATGTTATTTTGGAGTAATGTATCTGTGTCATATCATGATCAGTTAAGGGGTCACCGGTAACGTCATTAATTTCGAAACGGGAATAAAATTTAAGCATGTCGAGGAGCTGAAATAATAAGAAAACATTAACTAATCTAGTCCGTATTCAATAAAATTATTGAGAAGAAATGTTCAACGCTGATTTTAAGGGAAACGTGTGTGAACTTAGAGTCAGTCGCCATCAAGGCTCGTTTGGCAACTACAAAGAGTGTTTCTTCCATCATTCGAAGGATTTAATTGTGGTTCAGGAGTCGGTGAAACTCCCCTCCACAAACCGAAATCTGTCGCACTACTCTATTATATCGTCACCTGAATACTACAACTAGATAACTCAAAAATTGTCACATATGGGGTAACTGGCCTATAATATGAATCTTGGTTTGCTCTATAACCTGTTACAACTAGACAATTCCAGAATGCCACCATTTTCTATATATAAGAAAAAAACAAAACTAGATAAGTTTAAAATTGGCTGAATGTTACAATTAGTTTTTCTCGAAACTAATATATTTAAGATCGATACTTTATTATACTTTATTATTTCAATAATACAGTATTGTGATCGATTTTTAAAAAAAAAAATTTGCTACCCTCAACATTTTTTTTTTACGTTTCGTGACTAGTATACATGAAAAAAGCGAAAAAAAAATGTCAGTCCGTCTGTCCGCCGTACGTCGACCGCTGTACGCAAAATCGTTTGAAGGCTCATAGCTCCCAAACCCTTCGAGGTATTAAACTGAAAATTTTTTTATGAATAGACTGGGTAAGCCCCTTGAAGTGACCACATTTTGAAGGATGGGGGTGTGACGGGGGAAGTGGGGGAAGCGTTTTAGACGGAAAATTTTGGTTTCTAGATCTCAGCAACCGCTTACACTATGAGACTGAAACTTAGAATTTATATAGAGCTTTGATAGTGGACCCATTTGCAAAAAAATTGCCGATATGGGTGAAGGGGTGTGGGAGTGGGTGGAAAAATATTGCGTCCGAAACGCAAGAAAGCCGAGATCGACACATTCTAAAATCCATATCTCCTAAACGGTTAATTTCACGAAATTAAAACTTTATGAATATCTGTAGGTATACTAGGACAATAGATCGGAAACAAAAATTTGAGTAGGGGTAGTGGCGTACGGGGGTGGAGGGTGAAAAACTTTAGATTACGATATCTCACGAACCAATTGCACTAGACAAATAAAATTCGGATTGTGTATAAAGGTTGACAAATTAAGTTTGCTGAAAGTAAAATTTTTTAAGGGGGCGGTGTGGCATGAAAGTGGAGGGATAAGAATTTTTCTAAAAAATCACATCTCATATCTCAAGAACAGTGTAAGATAGATACTTAAAATGTTTACCAGAAGTAGGCCTAATAGACACCTAGCAAACAAAAAAATTTGGCGGTGAGGGTGTAGAGGGTGAGAGTGGGGGAAGGTGAAAAGGAAAAAATTCCGATTTTTATATCTCGAGAACCTATAATGATAGAAATCTGAAACTTGGTATTTAGATAGTAGCATGTTGGAAAAATATAATTTTTTATAGGGGTAGTATGGTACGGGGTGTTTTTCCTATCTATAGAACGGCTTATGGTACAAAGTTCAAACTCGGTACGTATATGTAAATTAACTAGAAAATTAATTTAGATAAAAAAAATTTTTAAATATCTATTGACGGTTGGAAGGGGGGGGGGGGGGGGGCGAAAAAAATAATCAGTGAAAATTGAATGCATATAATTTTCACGATTTTCGTCATATCTATTAGGTCTTTCCAAATATTGAATTCATTTTTATTGTACGTCTTCTTCATATAAATACCTAGAAAGTATTTTTTGGATTTTTTGAAATTCTACCCCAAAGGGGGTGTAAAGGGGTTGTATACTTTTTCTGCCATATCCCCCAGGTCTAATTAGATTTCGACTAACTTTCACTTTCACGCGCTTGCGAAATAATCGCCTAAAACTCGTTTTTAGTTTTTTCCTTTTTCAGCCCCTAGGAGGATATAAATGGGTTGAACACGTTTTCACGAATTCCGTCATATCTTTTAGAAGTGATAAGAAATTGAATTGTTTTTACTTTTTCGTGTTGTCTTCATATTTATCTATTAACTCCTTCCCATGTGCGAAATGCCGGAGTCCAACCAGAGTCCCGTACACTGCCCAGAATTGGCATTGCATTGTCCGCCAAGACTTGTCGATCGGTATTGTTTTGGTACTGACAAACCACCAGACCAGTGTCGGGCCAATCCTGGTGATCAGTACTCCCATTTGATCTGAGCCGACTTTGGTCCGAGTTGCTGGGCCTATGTCGGGCCTAGAATTGGCTTATTATTGGTGTCTAAGCTCTTTCGGCATTGGCTCGACGGTCGGCTCTGTAGTGGGCACATCTTGGTAGAAATATTTTTTGTTTCTCAACAAATCAATTAATTCGGTTTCAACCCTATTACGAGAATGTTTCAGATTGGTCTAGTGGGTAGCGTAGCGGACTAATGTGTGACGGGACCATGGTTCGAATCCGAGAGTGTGCAAGGTGTGTAAGTAAAATCAATTCGCATTTTTCAAAAAAATAATAATAGCAAAATAAGTTCGTGGTTAAAAAAAAAAAAAAAATTGTAATAATACTTTTATTTTCGTTTCTTTTCTTTACTGAGGCCCAGTATCGGGCCAGAGTTTCACCAAGAGTAGGACCGGTGTGATGAAATCGACATTGGCTTAGCAATGATTTGGTGTAGGCCACATACTGGGCCCGAAACATTAGCCAGTACTGGCAACTCCGGCACCAGTACTAATCCTGTGCTGTGCCGTTCTGCTTTTCGTACATGGGTTTCAGGATTTTTGGATATTCAACCCCCAAGTGGGTGTAAGGAGGTTGCATATGTTTTTACAGATTCCTACATATTGCTTAGATCTGATGATATATCGAATTCATTTTTACTTCCTTAGGTTTCCTATATAAGCGCCAACAGGTCAATTTCAATATTTTTAGATATTCAATCCTAAGTGGTGTAAGGGGGTTGTATGCTTTTTAAAGCTTCGACATATTTCTTAGGTTCGATGAGATATTAGATCGCTTTTCATTTCCACAGACTTTTTATATAATCGCCTAGAAACCAATTTCTCAATTTTTGGATATTCAACCCCCAAGGGCTTTTCACAATTTTTGACATCCCTTAGTTCTGATGAGATATGAAATTGGTTATTACGGCATTTGATGTAATGATCTAAAAATCAATTTTCGAATTTTTCGAATTTCAAGCACCAAGAGGGTGTAAAAGGTTTGCTTACGTTTTCACAAATTTTTCAAAATCCCTCGTGTCTCAGGAGATATCAAGTTGCTTCTTATGAAATCGATTAAAAACCTGTTTCACAAATTTTTCCAAATTCAAACCCCAAGTGGAAGTAATGAGTGTGCATACGTTTTAACAATTCGTCATATCTCTTAAGTCTGATAAGGCAACAAATTGGTTTTTACTTCTATGGGCTTTTAGTGTACATAATATACCGAAATTTGAATTATATACATGGCCTCTTTCAATGTCTATTTTAAATTACAATCTCTATTTTAAATATTTTTATTTTAAGAACAAAATTAACGTCATAATCTCGAAACAACTGATGATATACTCCGACTTTGACTGCTCCCGAACTTTGACCCGAAAAATAATAAAGTTTCGCCCAGACCGTTGGCAGACTTTTATATATTTTTACCGAATTCCAGAAAAGTGAAACTTCCAGGTTAATCTTCTTTCTAGACATGACAATATTGCAACAGATTTTCCAGACATATTCGGCGTGAAACACGTTTGCGTAAGAACGACAAAGAATTGATTTTAGATTCTACTTTATTTTTTGTGTTTTTTTCAGATCGTAAGAATAAAAGGAGCCAATGAAAAAAATTAAGCTATTTAAGCTTTTAATATTTGTACGCCATCTCCAAGGTAACTATTTTTTTTACCATAATCTGGAGACAGGCCCCTTTAGTCGACTCATCTGAAGGGGCTTGTCGAAATAACTGCTTGAAGTTTCAGATTTGTTTCGCACTTGAACTTCATCAAAGCCCAAACATTTTCTATGCAATTTGAACGTGGAGACTGTAACAACCAACCTAGTCTATTTGGGCCGATGGTAATACGTAGGTTGCTTCTTAAGTTTTGAGATAGATAAATAAGAACAAATATTTATAATCAAAAATGGCTTTATTGTTTTTCAAAATATTCTCCATGAAGATCAACACACTTTTGAATTTTTTCAAAATTTCTTTGCACCAATCGACACGAGCTTTTTTTTGAGCGATTGTCAAATTATACGGTATCCAACGCGAACAAATCTTTTTGACAGCAATATTGAATGTATGCGAGTGGAACTAATACCCAGGAATGCCTCAATCTCACGGTATGTCACGTGACGATCTTGCAATATCAGTTCACGCACAGCATCGATGTTTTCTGGCACAACTGCCGATTTTGGACGACATTCACGAAATTCCTCCTGTAGCGAAGTGCGACCACGATTGAATTCAGAAAACCAGCGAAACACGGTGGGTCGAGATGGTGCTTCATCACCAAAAGTCGAAGCGAGTTGATCGGCACACTGCTGTTGGATTAATCCACGTCGAAAGTCATAGAAAATCATCGCACGAAAATGTTCACGATTTAATTCCATTTTTCGACCAAGATGAATATTTCAAGTATTTGTAAACAACACAAATAGCACTCGTATGACAACACGTTCTGAGTACGTTCCAAGCGGTGGTGATACGCGTAAAATCTGTGTACATGAGCGTAATTTTTCATGAGAAGGAGAAAGATTGAAAATTGGATTGTAGTAGAAGTGAGATGCATGTAGGGTGTCTAGTGTCAAAAGAAAGAGACTGAAGAACAGTTTGTAGTGGAAGTGAGATGCAAGCATGATGCAAATTACATGTTGGGTGTAGAATGTCAAATTTCATGTTGCTGATTGGCTAAAGCTTACTACCAATATTCATACTTTCATGAACTAATACAATCAGATTTCATTACGAAAAGTCTAGTTCTCAGCCATTCCATACACTTCCATGGTACGTTCACCACTAAAAAAGTCAAACTTTACGACGACAATGTCAGATTTGACGTATTTACATCAGTGTTGCCATATCTCAAAACTTAAGTAGCAACCTACGTAAACCCTTCTAGTATATTTTGACCATTTTGGTATCATTTAAATTTTCTGTAAAAACATCCAAAATGGCAGCTCTTATTATGAGAAGCAGACCCGGACGCACATCTTTACCGGGTGCTTCGCGGTGCGTTTGCTATTTTGACCATTTATCTAAATTTTCTGCAAAAGTTTTTAAAATGCCAAATCTTATTTTGAGAAACATCCCCAGACGTGCATATGTATTGCGTGTTTAACAGTGCGCTGGATCAGTCGAAAAAATTTTATTATCCCAATCGCGATCGAAACTTTCTATCGGCCAAACGAGACTTTTTCGACTTGTTTTACCGACAGTATTGGTTTCTTCACTGTGCTTCGACATTTCATATCGTCTTCGGTAGAATGATATGACACAATTACGTCAATCAATGATAAACGAGTCTTCTTTTCAAATATCCGTAAAATCAGTTCGTCCTCCGTTTTCGTAGTTTTTTGTACAGAGCCATGATCAGACAGGTTATCAACGTTTTTTATGTTTGCAAAAACATTTTACGTTTGTATTTATTATTTCTGGTCCTTTCAGATACAAATACTGAAAAAAGGCTTCATAATGTGATGCATATGCGGCACTCATGGTGAAATTCTTCTGCGATCGAACTCAAACGAAAACTGATACTTTCTATACAACGCGTCCTTGGGGAACGATCATGCTACATGCGTTTGCATTTTCCGCAATTTTTTGCAAAAACCATTTTGTTTCGGCTTGAAACAAAAATAATCTGGTTTATGTACAGTCACAAGTCACAATTTTAGCGAAGAGCCAAAATTTTAGAAAATCTGTAACTTTTTATATTCTAGCATAAGTCACAATTTGGACGTTCCAAAAAAAATATCACAAAATTGTGACTAGCGAAATAGGTGATCACAACGGTGAGCCAGGTAAAAAAATTTAATGTTCCGTGAAATTTCAATACTTAATATTGAAAAAAAATAGAATTGTTATATTTGCTCCTCTAGTTAATGAAAAAAGCAACAAACAAAAGTAATTTAACGTAAATTTAGATGACTGTTTTACATTTTGTCTAATTTGAGGGCATTAACAAGAGCCATACTCCGAAATTTGAGGAACGCAAGTGATCCGTTTTCATTAATCGACAATACATTCGAGAGTTACTTCAGATTTTCACGTTTTCGATGTTTACTAAGGCATAGAGATTTGTATTATAAAACATGCAAAGGTCGAATTGACAACTGACATTAACAGCACATCATCATTTCCACATGTCTCCAACTATGTGGAGAAATTATTGTGACTGCAGCGCCAGAATGCGAAAAAACTATTCGATCCAAAGCATAGTCACAAAATTTTAATTACAGCAGGTTGTGACCTGTGATAGGTCACAATTTCAGAATAGGGCCGAATGTTTAATTTTTTCGGGTAATGCCTTTACAAACGAAGAGGCTTACTTACAACCTATACCATACATCAACTTATAATATTCTAAAAAATGACGATCCGTTTTTGTGAAAAGTAATAGTCTTATATCAAAAATATTATACATATATGTATGTATTTTTATTTTTATTGACTTAATACGGTTGACGCTTCTAGAAATAAATGCAACAATTTATTACATACACGCCTCGAGAGCTCTATATAATTCTCCGAAAAAATAAATAAATCCAAATAAAGTCTGAATCAATTAACCTTGCCAACTAAACGATTGATGTATTGCGCTAATCCAATCCGCAGCAAAAATATAAATTCAAGCGAATTTATAGAAGATCTGGAAAAAAAATTCTGCATAATCAAATAGTTGATTTGTTTTTCGGTTTGCTCTAATATAGTACAGATGGCTAACAAATACTCGTTTCGACTGCAAATAAACTTCTCAAGTGCTACATAAAAGAAACGTTACAAGCCTATAACTCGAAGAGTTTGATTAACTCATGCACATACATACAAATTTATTTACAAAGAAAAGCAATTTGAAACTTTGCTATACAAGACTTAACAAGTAGCTTAAGGCCTAACTTTGAACAAATAACTTAACTTGGTTTAAATTTTAATGGTATTCTTGTAATTATGAGCCCCCTTCCGATATAAAATAAAAATTTAGTGCACGTTGATGTTAAATTCCCAGCAAGTTTGTATACTACAGATCGGGTCACGTTCGTGTACGTACTCCAATAAGTTTGCACGTGATCGATACATCCTAAGGATGATATAATTAACTAGACATGGTGTAAGCCATATCTTTTAAAGTACCTGAATTCAGGACTACCACTTCGAAAATTTCGATTTATTATAGTTGGAAACAGAGAGATATATGCACTGGAGATGAAGAGCAGCGACTGTTTTGAAGCCTGACGATTCCTCGCAAAGGACCGGCAATTAACACTGTAATATTAGCATCTTACCCACATTTATATTATACCCCGGTCTTGAACACGAAAAATACCAAACATTTGAATACTAGGCTACTACAGTAGGCTTGCGCATTTTAGTTCACCATAGTGAGCGATCATTCCCACTTCCCGATCCGTCGCGAACTAGTTCGTTCTTTTAGTTCAGTAGTTCGTGGGAGTTCAGTGATGAGCAAGGCAATGAAGTTTGGGAACGACTCGTAGTCGTCATTGTAGTAGAATGTGGTGACCAAAAAAAAGGTCGTCTGGTACAATGTGATGAGCTAAAAAAAAGTCTAGAAGTAAAAAAGGTCGTCTGATAGAATGTGATGACCAAAAAAAAGGTCGTCAGTCTACAATAGGGTTGTTCGATTTCGATTCGATTAATCGATTATTTTTTCTAAAAAAATCAATTTTATCAATCGATATGAGTGATGTTGATTAATCGTCGACTCTTTCAATTTGAGTTTTGAAGCGAGACTGGTTGGCATGAACGTGTATGGCAAATCAAAATTCATGCATGACACGCATGAATGACAAGCAAGAATGATCGTCTTTGGGGCCCTTTAGGAAGTAAAAATAAATTCGATATATTATCAGAATTAAGCAATATGTAGGAATCTGTGAAAACATATGCAAACTCCTTACACCCACTTGGGGGTTGAATATCCAAAAATTCTGAAAGGAGTTAATAAATAAATATGAAGACAGCATGAGAAAGTAGAAACCAATTCAATTTCTTATTACTTCTAAAAAAATTACGGAATTCGTGAAAACGTGTTCAACCCGTTTATACCCTCTTAGGAGCTGAAAAAGGAAAAAACTTAAAAACAAGTTTTAGGCGATTATTACGCAAGCACGTGAAAGTGAAAAGATATTCGATATCTGATCAGACCTGGGGAATATGGCAGAATTCGTGAAAAAGTATACAGCCCCGTTATACCCCCTTAGGAGTCGAATTTAAAAAAATCCTGAAAACACTTTCTAGGTATTTATATGAAGAAGCTGTACAATAAAAATGAATTAAATATTTGGGAAGACTTAATAGATATGACGAAAACCGTAAAAATATATGCATTCCATTTTCACTGATAATTTTTTTCGCCCCCCTTCCGAACGCCAATGGATATTTGAAATTTTTTTTTATCTAAATTACTTTTCTAGTTGATTTACATATACATACCAAGTTTCAACTTTGTAGCATAAGTTGTTCTATAGATAGGAAAAACACCCTCCACCCCCGTACCATACTACCCCTATACAAAATTATATTTTTCCAACATGCTACAGATATAGCTTTATCTAAATACCAAGTTTCAGCCTTATATCATTATAGATTCTCGAGATATAAAAATCGGAACCTTTTTCTTTTCACCCTCCCCCACCCTCATCCTCTACACCTACACCCTTAACCACAAAATTTTTTTTTCTGCTAGAAGTTTATTAGGCCTAATTCTGGTAAAAATTTTAAGCATCTATCTTACACTGTTCTTGAGATATGAGATGTAATTTTTTTGAAAAATTCGTATCCCCTCCACTTTCATCTCCACCGCTTCCTTAAAAACTTTTACTTTCAGCAAACTCCATTTATTAACCTTTATACACAAACCGAATTTTATTTGTCTAGTGCAATTGGTTCGTGAGATATCGTAATCTAAAGTTTTTCACCCCCACCCCCGTACGCCTCTGTCCCAACTCAAAAATTTGATTTCGATCTGTTCTCCTAGTATACCTACAGATTTTCATTAAGTTTCTATTTTGTGACGTTAACCGTTTAGGAGATATGGATTTTAGAATGTGTCGATCTTGGCTTTTTTGCGTTTCGGACGCATTATTTTTCCCCCCACTCCCACACCCCTTCACCCATATTGACACTTTTTATGCAAATGGGTCCACTATTAAAGCTCTATATAGATTCCAAAAAAAAATTTTCAGGGTAGCAAATTTTTTTTTTAAAAAATCGATCACAATACTGTATTACTAGAAAATAATAAAGTAAAATGAGATAGAAGCAAACAATTTAAATTGTACTTTTTTTCACTAATTCTTCGAGTACATAAATTTTCAAAAGAATCGGCGATGGTAAGGTCACACTTTTGGCGTTTCTTGAAGGAATGACCCACGTAATAAAAGTGCACTTTATAAGCATTTCACTGCCACCTCCACCATCAAACGCCCCATACAAAAATGTTCAATCTGGCTTCAAAATGCTTCATACAAAAACGGCGTCTTGTCGTCTCCAGTATTTATACCTCTATGGTTGGAAATAATTTTTGTTAGTTGATATATAAATTTATCTAGTAAAAATTCGTCAGATACTACGCGAACATTTCTAACAAAGTTGGCAACGATAAGATAAAACTTGATAACGATTCTGTTTGCATAGTTCCTCAACTATATTTAGACCGAAAATCATTAAGGCCAGAAAAAAAACCGGAAACAAATTAATAGTAGCGACTGTATGTACTAGAATTTTAATTAGAAATAATAATTGTGAGATAAAAAAACTAAACAACGTACAACGCTCCAACCCAGATCGCAATTCTGCTAAGAATGACTCTTTCATTACTGCGATTTCAGAAGTTTAGTTTTTCCAGGTGAGCTATTGCAATGCGTAATCCTTTAAGAATGTAGCTCGCCCATCGACATCTGGCGACATCTTTGCTTGTAGGTAATATTTAAATCGTAAGACTGGAAATTAAAAGACACACGGCTTAAGGATTACCTGGAAGGGATTAGTCAACATATTATTCCTAAACAGATTCTTCTTCTACGGTACTAGAGTCAAAGTTTGGCTCTTTTTCGATAATTTTCCTGAAATTGTTTATCGAAATGCAACCGTGGCAAGTGGCGACGCGCGTGCAGCGATGCGTTTAGAGCGACGCCATGTGATATCACTGTACTTGGTTGCATTCACTCACATGCATCTGAGTCAGTTGTTATAGCGTCGCTTAACGTGCGCGCGTCGCGTTCATTATAATTGCCAGTTTTAGTATCAGAAAGCTGCCTTTTTTGGGTATACTGGTCTTTCCAGGCAAAAGATGACGCATGAAATTATTTCAAAGTATTTCCCCTCTATTATTTTAATAATAAAGTATTGCGATCGAATTAAAAAAAATACTATCCTGTGGTTGATGGGTGGGTTTTCACCACCACGTTCGCTATTGATGGCTACCAAATAATGACTAAACAACGTAATGTCTACAAACTTCAAACTTAAGCCTTATTGGGGTGTGTTTAAGGTGCTAGCTGTAGCTGCTTCGAAAGCATAGCAGAGCAAGACTGTGGCAGCTGTCAAATTCAGCATAGCAACGAAAAGCATCTTCGGGTTTTGTACAGACAAAAGCAGCTTTTATAGCTCACAACAACTGATCGACCTCTACATACGCAAGTTAGCGTAACATATGCCATATAATTTGGGGTTTTGCGATCAAAAAAGGAGAATAAAAATAAAGTGAAATTGACCACTACTAGTAGTATCCTTAAATTTTTTGCTCATTTCCATTGTTAATAAAACATACACAGTGCGACAAATAAGTTTCGAGATAGGCCATGGAAAACATCATTAAAAGAAAAAATCTGGATATTTTTCATTTTTTTTATTCAAGATATTCTCCTCCAGTTTCAATACACTTGTTACAGCGATTCAAGAGTGGTTCAAATGCGTGCTCTAGCTCATTTTGTGGAATTGCCTCTAGTGCTCGTGTTGAAGCTGTTTTGATAGTCGAAATGTCATTAAAAAAAACATCCTTTCAACTTCAATTCCAATTTTGGGAAGAGAGAGAAATCGCATGGGGCCAAATCAGGTGAATACGGTGGATGATTCAACACACAGACTTGATTCTGAGCCAAAAATTGACGAACAATGAGTGAGGTGTGACTCGGTGCATTATCCAGTTCTCTGGATCACGATATTCGTGTCGAATACGACGGATTCTGGCCACCACACGCTTCAAAACTTCGAGATAAAATGCGCCAGTAATTGTTTGGCCAGTTAGAACGAATTCCCTGTGGACAATTCCTTTACTATCGAAGAATGTAATGAGCATTGTTTGAGCAACATTTTAATATTTCAATATCGACAAAAAAGTTGTTTTGGGAGAACTGTAATAACTTTGTAATAACCGGGAAAAGGAGTGTCACAGCTTTCAAACGCCGGTCTGTACACATAGATGGTCCTATTAGTTACTCAGATATGGTTCGAGTCTCGGAACTTATTTGTCGCACTGTGTATAATAGTTTTCTTTTTTGTACACTTAAAATGACGTTGAGACGAAAGTAACAGCTACAGACACATATGTTTATAGCAATAGTTGCTTATTCTTGCTTACAGTCCGGAGTATGAGTAACAAAAATCTGCTATGGAAGATGCTTTTTAAAAATCTTGAACATATCTAGTGTCAAATAGCAAACACGAGAAAGCAGCTTTTTGGTTGCTTTGGACACACAAAAGCATACAAAAGCAGCTATAGCAGAAATCATGAACAGACCCAGGGATGGGTCTTCATATCTTCGTAAAAACATATGCAACCCCCTTACATTTCCTTCGGGGTTGAACATCAAAAATTTGGTTTTAGGCGATTACATAAAAGCGCACAGAACTAAAAATCAATTTGTTACTTCATCAGACCTAAGAGATATGACGAAATTCATGAAAATATATGCATCGCAATTACAGGGATCATCCTCCTCCACCCTCCGCACAACAATGTATATCTGAATTTCTTTTATCTAAATTACTTTACTAGTACATCTAAACATACACAACAAGTTTCAAGTTTCTAGCATAAGTCGTTCTAAAGACAGGAACTCCTGTACCGTACTACCGGTATTTAAAATTTAATCTTTGGAACGTGTCAACGCTACATCTCTACTTATGTTTTAAGTTTCAGCTTTCTATCTATAGTGGTTTTCGAGATATAAATATCGGATTGTTTTCCTTTTCACCCACCCTCTATGGCAATGCAGTTTTTCACGTTACCCCCACACGCCCCTCAATTTTTTTTACACTAATTGGAACCATTCTAGAGAGTGCTGCGAAGGAAGATCTTAATCACCACATTTGAATTCCATCAAGTTATAGCCGGATGATATATGCAAAAGTTTCAGTTACAGCTAATCGTGTTCAGCATCAAACAAGTAAATTTTTCATGGAACTACAGTTTATTTACGAAGTGACTTTTATTTGTTTATAAATTAATAATACCACGAATACAACGCAAATTTGCTGATCCAATAAAGAAGTCATCTTCTCATCACTGACTTAAGCGAATGAACATGTATGCCGTTCGATTACTAAAGGCTTAGAGCTAGCGCATACTGCGGAATATTCAGTTGGAAAACTTTTTAGTTGGATCGACCTGCGCACACTCTTATCTGTCCGACTAAACTATGTAGTCGATGTTCATGCGCATATTGCTCAAACTATTCGGACGATAGTTACATCAGGTACAGCTGCTGCAGAAACTGTAAGATAATTATCTGCCTGCTAAATGAGCACCAAATATTGTATGACGATATCAACCTAATACATACATTACATTTAGTTGTGTCATGTGTAATGAATGTATCCATAATACACGTCCAAAATGCAGCTCAAAAGCCGGTTAGAAACGATTTTTTAATTTGCTGCATGTGCGGATGGCCGGATAGTTGCACAACTGTCCGATCGAAACGCATTTGTGCAGCTTTTAGTTTGAACGATTCGAAACCATTAGCAATTCAACTAAACTATCGCCCGATTAGAAATCGTAAGCTGCGGGTGCTCTAAGTAACAGAATTAAAAAAAAAATATCTGGTTTCAATTACGGACTTTCGGAGTACGGACTACCATACAGGCAAAAAGCTCAACTGAGAGTTTAGTTCCAATAAAACGATCTGTCTGTCGAGTCGGGCACTCTGTCGTTCCCATACGTGATAAAGTAGAAACGTAATCTCAAAGTATTCTTACGTCTGTAAATAAATTGATTCGTACCAAAGAAAAAGTGCTGCCTGAATAATGATTCTTTCGAAAATAAATGTGTATAACAAATATCTCGTGATATTATTAACTTTCTACAGTTTCTGTGAATTAGTTAGTTGCGAGAGTAACTTAGGAGCGCATCAATGCTGTAATTCCACTGAGATCGTACTTGGTGATTCCGAATGCTTAGATCCACATGCAAATGCAACCAGAAATATATCTCTAACCTGCGAACATGGACAATATGTTGCTTGGAAGGACTTGGACGAAAACGATAACTACACTATTGAAGGGAGCGAATTGGTTCTTGTGCTATCAAAAAATAGAGTACCATGGGATAGGTGCGTTAATTGACTTAACATACCGGTTTTTTTTAACATACATATGTACGTGTAGGTACCTATAAGCAAAAAGGTGAATTTGTGTGACGATCGGCGTTCAATGTGCCGACGACAGTATGTTGCGAAATCCTGAAGAGCGATTTCGAATAGTGGAGAAGTTGAGAGTTGTGTGCTGTGTGCTTTTTCGCCGATTCTGAAGAGTGACGGTCTCACAATCACATCTTCAGTGCATAATAAGATAATGCACTCCAAGTATCTAACCTACGACCTACGAGTATCTTTCTCAAGACTACAAAGGTCCCATTTTGTTATAGTGTAGCAGACTACCGATGTTTGATAGCCGGCATTTATTGCCACAATTCTTTTATTTGGACAATATGAGAACGTATTTGTGATAAACAAACTTCCGAGCGGGTATACGAGTAATGCATTACCAGAGTAATGACTTTCAGAAGACTTACTTGAAACGTATTGGTAATGTATTTTAAGGTTCTTCTTTCATATAAAATATTTTAAGGAAGGTTAGGGAAATTAAAGTCGGAGCAATATTCTTCTTTGGAATGAACTCAGCGATCAGATCCTGCGTCTAAAGATGAAACCGTGTCTCAATTAGCGCCATACAAGCGGTTCAACATAATGCTGGAAGCTAGGGGTTCATCGGGATTTCAAGTAAAGCACAATTCGATTAAAATTTATAAAAATAAAAA
The DNA here is from genome assembly GCA_951812415.1 of Beris morrisii. Lineage (NCBI taxonomy): Eukaryota > Metazoa > Arthropoda > Insecta > Diptera > Stratiomyidae > Beris > Beris morrisii. Next base: position 110,578,027 of record OX638312.1, on the reverse strand, counting down.
TTATTTATTTATCGCATTCAATTATCACACTATTGGCAACTCTTCCCGATTTCATTTACTACTTGATCGCTATTATCAATGAAAATACACTTCAGCCTAAAACTGATCGCTATTTCACTCTCGCAGTATAAATACTTATCCCGTATAAAAATTCTGCGGCGCTTATATACTGCATATAAAGCCCATGAAAGTAAAAGCGAATTCGTATCTCATTAGACCTTATACCGCCTTGGGGGTCGAATATCGAAAAGTTTTCAAATTGGTTTTTTGGCGATTATAGCCCGTAGAGCTCAAAGCAAATTCGATATATCATTAGACGTAAAAGTTTAGTTGTTTTTCACGTAGCTACCACGATTTATAGGGCCATTAAAAATAAGGATTAAAATCTAAAAACAAACACCCAAACATTCAGCAAGAAACTGAAGAGATCTTTAAAAGGCCAAGAAACTATAAAATAGCGGCCCATTGGTGTAGAAGAATAACAATTTTTATTTTATACTTGTGCCGACAAACGCACATCAATTTTAATGTGCCTTTACGAGCTCCGTACGAAAATATTGTAGGATGTAAAAAATTTATAAAAATTCGAAATTTGAAGAAATTTGCGATAAAAATACTGTTATAGCTTTCTCGTGAAACTAACGCATAAATTATTATTTTACGAAAAACAACATGCTTATTTTGGATATCAAATTTTTAGGAATCATACAGATGTCTGAATGTAAAGACTAAAAACTGCGAACATAGAAAACTGGATTATTTTTTGCGACTGAGATTTTTAGGCGGCTACGCGATGAATAAAGTTAGTGCACCTGAGCACTGTAAAAAAATATTTTGTAAAAATTTTGATAGCGAGATGCATAAGCTTTGAGCAATGCCATGCTGTCAAATATTTGATCGAAAACATTTGACGACAAAGACAAATATTAGACATACGTCTAATATTTGACAACGTGACATGGAATCTAATATAAGAAGAATCACTCCGCATATTGTAAAACAAGAGATTTGGCAGAATTAAAATATCAGAAGCCATCAACACCCGGCGTCTTCAAGTCTTCTGAGTCTTATTGTTCTTGTTATCTGTTCAAGCATTTGTCATACTCGAACCTCACATGTATGTATCAATTGAACGAATTGTCGTATTTTTAGAAAACATCATCTCTGTTGAAAAGGTTATCTCATTTGACTTAGGGGGTTATACGCAGTCAGAATTTAAAAAAAAAAATTTTTTTATTTTCGTAATGTACATATATTTAAGTATATTCACAGAAAGTTTCATGTCAATCCTACAAATATTCTCGAAGTTACACTCATATTTGTAAAGACGTCTCGGAGCGTTTGAAAGTGTTTTTGAAACTTTGAACGCGTTTTTCTCAAAACTGTGTTTATAAATCAAGATTTCTCAGAAACGCCAAAACCGATCAGTCTCAAATTTTTACACAAGCTTTATAAATGTATTTTTAAGTGATTAATCGAAGGTTTTTTCTCGCCAATAAATATTTTCCATTTTATAAAAAAATAAAGGACGAAATTTTTATCGAAAATCGTAGTTTTTTTTTGAGAAGCCACCATTTTGTTAAAAATTAATATTTTGCGTATTCTCTCGATTAAGTACTAGATAATACATTATACTATCGAAATCTTTTTTGTTTTTTTTTTATTTTATATGGTCCTATCCTGAAATATCGTGGGCACCGCAAAACACGTTTTTTTATAGGAGTTCTAGGCAATCAGCTATAGAAGTTTTAAAAATAAAAAATACCAGAATAAAGCTAAAAGTTACCATAATATATATATATAAATTTTTACGTTAATAAATTAAAATGTCCTTCCAGAAAAAAAACATGAAAAATCGGTTTTTTGGCCTCCCGAATGCGTATAACCCCTTAAAACAATTATTTTCTGTTCGTTAAGAAGGCAAACTAAAAAAATTAGCTTCGAAAGAGTGATCAAAATCTAAAAGGTCATACGCGAAATTTCGATATTTCGTCAAATTCACGTTAAAATCTTGCAATGTAGCTATTCTATTAGACTCCCTACACTGTCAAAAATATTTGACCAAAAATTGAAAAAGGAAAAATCGTCAAAAAATTTTCAGACAAAACAAGCCTTGTAGTATGCAGTATAACACAAGCGTAAATGAATTTGGTAGCTCTAAAATACTTAATTAAAGTACATACGAGGGTGGTTCCAGAAGTACTTAGCCTAACCAAGAAAACACAAAAAATTTGAGAAAAAAATATCTTCATTTCTCAACATAGTCTCTTTTTAGAAAGATACATCCATTCTGTGGGATACCATTAAGCACAGCCAGAATGAACATCCGAATGTGGCTAAAATCACAAAGTGCCAGTCACTGGGACTTGGTACCGGGCAACAGGCACTCAAAGCTTTTTATGCCAAAACACTCGGAAAAAAAAAAGAACATCTGATTATCTAAAATTAAGCAGATATCAGACCCGAACCTTAGTGGGAGCTCTGACTGGACATTGTCACATGAGGAAGCATCTCAATAGGATTGGTCTCTCTGAGACTAAAATTTGCAGAATTTGCAATGACGAAGACGAAACACCAGAGCATATCCTCTGTGAATGTGAGGGTTTAACTCGCAAAAGGCTTCGTCACTTCGGTCAGGGTTTCATGGACCCATCGGAATTCCTGACCATTCCTCTTCGCAAAATACTAGGCTTCATTGAAAGCGCAGGGATCGAAGAGGAATCATAATCAAACCGGGGGGACGTCACAATAAGCCCAACTGAGGCTGCAGTGACAGAGGTTAACCATACCAACCCCTATTCCTAAATCTAATCTAATCTAGAAAGATACAGTTTTCCAAGCGATGTTGGATAGCTTCGATACCCTCTTTATAGTGAGAACTGTCTAGCTCCTCAAAATAATCGTCAACCGCAGACTTCACCTCTACTCAGATGGCAAATCTTTTACTACCGAGCCATTTTTTTAAGTTTGAAAAGAGAAAAAAAATCCGAGAGGACTAAATCGGGCGAATAGGGTTCGTGAGGAAGCAATTCGAACTTTAACTCATTGATTATGGCTACTGCTATAACGGATGTGTGAACCGGTGCATTGTCTTGATGAAACAACCCTTTCTTTTTCGCCAATTGTGGCCGTTTTTCCTTAAAGTCTTCACTCAAACGCTGCAATAAGTTCACATATTGTTCGCCGTTAATTGTTTTTCCTTTTTCAAGAAAATCAATGAAAATTATCCCACACGCATTCCAAAAAAGTGATGCCTTCACCTTGCATGCAGATTGGACTGCCTACGCCTTCTTTGATGCCAATTCTCCCCTGTTAGTCTATTGTTTTGACTGTTTCTTTGTCTCAGGTGTGGGGTGATGGACCCATGTTTCGTCCATGGTTATGAATCGACGCAAAAACTCAGCATTATTGCTGTGAAACATCGCCAAACACTCGATTGACACATCCTCACGACGCTGTTTTGTTCTATTGTGAGCTAACGCGGCAGCCATCTTGCGCACAGTTTTTTCATATCCAAATTTTCAGTCAATAAGCCATGTACAGGACTTTTTGAAATGCCTATTATTTCTGCTAGCTCGCGCACTCGTCAATCATCCAATACTATTTTGTAGATTTTCTTCACCATTTATATCGTGGTCATCTTCTTCGATCGACCACTGCGTTGTTCGTCTTGATGGTGCATTTACACTCAGCGTTTGAGGCGAGCCTCTATCCCCACCAAAAAATCACCCAATCAGATGGCTTGTGGAGTCGCAAGAGTCTAACATTCTTCAACTTTTCTCCGACGCACGCTTCCATAAGTGTACACACATACAATGAACTGTGGCAGCACACAATTCGCAGCTCATCGTATTTCTGTCGTTTCGCACTTATAGGCAAGTTGCGCCGCAGATGCATATTGAGTGTAAATTGCTTTCTACACAGCAAAGAACACAGCCGACGAAAACCGGTTTGCAATGGCCTGATGGGGGTAGAGGCTCGCCTCAAGGGTGAGTATAAACGCACCAAGACAGCTCGTACGGCCTCGTTTAAACTCTGCCACAAAATATTTTACTGTTGCAAACGGAGGGACAGACTCCCCCAGAGTAGAATCTAGTTCGGCTTTGATATTGGTTGGACTGAGACCTTTCAAATGAAAGTATTGTATTACATAACGATGACCAATTTTTTTCATGTTTAAAAATTCGCTGAGTGCGTTCGCTATTCATGGCTGGGAAATAAAGACTAAACAACGTAGCGTCTTCAAACTTTAAACTTAAGCCTTATAGTGATAGTGCTTTCTACCACAGTATTTACTTTCAAGTAAAAACCGCCATCTATACGCCAGCTAAGTACTTCTGGGACAGCCCTCGTATAATTTGAAACTAAACGAACGAGTGTTAGTTATTAAAACCCCTAGACATCTGGGCAATACAGGATAGTGATAACATATGAATTCAACACTAAATAATCGAAAGGATATGGACCGAATGGAAGGAGATTAAAAACAGTCCGAATAACCGTTACCATTCCTGGAATAATTTCAAATTTGAAACACACACGCATTCACGTTTCTGGGTTTCAATTGCACATACCTAATCATAATAGGCTTATCACTTGTGGTTTAGGTAGGTACGCGTGGCTGCCCGTACGTGGTTTAAGATATCGAAAATTATAATCCAAACAGGATTACCTAGTCTACTAACATTTAGGTCGTACGTTTCTAAGAAAAAATGGGCCTATCAACGGCGTTACATGTTTATGTCACAGTCATATAGACACTGAAAAAACATACAGGATATAGCTAAAAGCTGAATAAACATTATGCATTACGTGCATAATACGCGAAATGTGGATTCAAAACCATATGATATGGCATTATCGCCAAATCATAGTAAATTCAAGTTGATTAATTTGATATCGAACAAAGCTTAGCTCGTTATATGGTTATATCAAATTGTTTTACGTAGATAGATTACGTAGAGAAGTATAAATAAGCTGACTTGACACTGCACCTAAAAACTCTTATAGCTAACCTTCTGTCAAAATTATCTCTGAAAATATTTGAATATTTATTAAACATGGTGTTCTGCTATCGTGGATTCAAATTTCACTCCTGCACTTTTCCACTCCTAACTTTTCGATAGTATCCCATTAAAAATTACCCTTTCAAACATTATCGTACGTCTGGGTAGGTTTGGACGATAGGCTAAGAAGCTATCATTAGAAAAAAATTATGTTTAGGTCGGACGAAGAACGATCAGTTTATCCCAAATTCGATCCGAGGAATATAATCTAAGAGGCGCCCAGTTTATTGCGATAGCTTAAGAATTTTGGAAGTTTTTCATCTTAAACTAACTACCGTATATAGCGAATATAGCGTTGTTCTCCAGGTGGGGATTACATTGCGGAGCAAATTTGATAATCAGACACAATTTCTGAATTCCTTCTGGTGCCTGTGCTTAAATATTTTTATAGCAAGATAAGCTGAGAACACATTAGTTTAAGAAGCTGTGTCGATTTCACATGGTAAAATATGCATAATATTGCTACAAATTGTTACTGGATTGTATAAATATCCTTGCGAATTTAAAGCTTTATAAAAAAAAAGTTTATACACTTTGCTGCAGACTTCAAGATTGGTATAGCAAGATATTAATTTTGAAAAATGTGGACCTTTCCATTTTTAGCCATCGCAATGTCACATGTTATCTTCAGAAAGACTTTTGGATGCCATATTTAAGGAGCAAGTGGCCTAAACCAACGTCTAAAGTAAAGTTTCAGATGTATCCAACTGAATCTTAAAATTTTCTTGGTGAAATATTTGGCAATGTCGCATACAGTCTAAATCTAGTATTACACTGTTTGACCAAGCGGTCAAATTGCAGTAATAAGCAATGCGAAAAATCGAATTTCACCGAGCGGATACTTCGAGATTATTTTGAATTCGCTTTTGCGCATTTCTTATTACTGCAATTTGACCGTTTGGTCAAACAGTGTAATACTAGCTTAATACAAGCTTAAGCCATTTGACTTTAAAAACAAAGTATTTTGAAATTGTAATTGTTTAGCTTAACTCTCGTAATATTTATATTTGATAATTTTTTCCAAGGGTAAAATCAAGCCGACCATCCGGCTTGATTAGGCCCGCAGTTTATTCTTGGCTGATGTGCTCTACCAGAACAATAACAATATGAATGAACGAATGACTCATATTACTGATGGTAATTATTTTGGAAGAGTAACAATAATTATTTCCTATTAAGTTCACCCAATGAATTTCTCAAGATTCAGACGAATTGAAACGTCTTACGTTCAAGTATACGTAAACATAAATGAAACAAAGTAATTAGAACATTTTCCTCGAAAGTATGTGCATATGTTCAATTGCCAATGTAGGAAGTAGTTGGCAATCAATTACAGCCATACAATAATATAACCAACACATCTGGAGAATCAAGCCAGACTGTATATAACAAGATGGTAAAATCCACAAATTAAAATTAAACACAAATACAGATTGTAAACTAATGTTCAAAATAATCTCCACACGCGTCAAGTGTTATTGTTTCGTGGGAGTTAATACGCCCAATTTGGCATCACCCGTAAATTTTGAACAAATGCTCGTACAGTGCGATGATACTCCTTCAATATGCAATACAGGGTGATTCAGAGCTGAGGTCTAAAACAAATTATATAGAAAGGTTTCCTCGAATTGTTTTTGTTTTTATTGTTACATTTATTTGAAGATATGTTAAATTTTTTAAGGAAAATGATTCAGTTTATATTCTTCGACGATACAAATGAATTTTTGAAAATATCTTTATTTATATCTTTCGTTGTAAACAAAAAATTTTTTTGCGCCAAATACCACTCTGTTCTTTTTGCCAGGTGTATAAAATTTATTTAACATTTTTTTTTTAGTCTATATTAAAATTGCACAAATAAATTTGTTGTTATTTACGAATAGCTCGAAAATTAAGAATCGTTCAGAAAAAGTTGTACGTAGGATTTTTCAGACCAAATCAATCAGTTTCACATTTCGAGAGAAAAATAAAATTGTAAGTGGAAAATTCGGAGAAAAACGGTTTATTTAAGGGGCTTGAATGTTACGATATATTTTGTTCATCTAGATTCTAAATCACTACGATATGTGTCGACGACCAAAATAAGTTGCGCAATTGAAACTCTGCTTCTGGTGTAGTCTAATTCAGAAATTTTTACGAGAACAAAATCATTAACTTTAATTGAGTTTCCGAGAAAAATTTCAAATGTTTTATTATCTTGCTGAATTTTTTTTTCTGTCATCGTTGTACTTTTGTCATTCATCGTTATTAGAAACAATTTATTTTTAAACTTTATTTTTGTAATAATTTACTGCTATAATAAGTGTCTACTTAATAATATAGTATGTATCTACTTTATGACGATCTTATTAGGCGTGACTCTTTAATCTGTTGAGTGGCAAAGATCGTTTTTAAATAAAACAAACAGTTTTTCATAGATGAAACCGAACAGAGCCCCAAAGTTACCAAATTAAAGTCAATAATTGTTAAAGAATCACGAACATTTATGTATGCCGATTTCGTAACAAAATGCTTGACTTTAGTGTTAGGAGACTTGAGATATGCATGAAGCTAATTCGGCTTCGAAAGAAAATAATCGCGTTCAACTTTTGCCTTTGGCCTTGGTAATGTTAAATACTTGTGTTACGCTCCCCGATGGTTACAGCCTAAGACTATTTATAGTGCGAAAAAGCTATTGTGTGATTTTTGCGGTCATTTTAATTGCTAAAAAAAATTATGTGAAAAATGATAAAAATTGGAAAAAAAAATTTTTGTTTGTAAAGATAAGTCCAACGGCAAAATGTTTTTAATAAGAAATCGCGAAAGTAGTTTATTTCAGAACACACTTCAAAATGAGGAAAATGTTTTCTGAATTTAAAACCTAGGTAGCAGATATTCGAGCCAATTGAGAACAGAGAAAGTGCGAACTATCAATAAAGCGTAAAGCTAGCATTAAGCTAGTATTACACTGTTTGACCAAGTGGTCAAATTGCAATAATAAGCAATGCGAAGTAGCAAATTTGACCGAGCGGATATTGCGAAAAAAATTGGAATTCGTTATTTCGCATTGCTTATTACTGCAATTCGACCACATGGTCAAACAGTGTAATACTAGCTTTAAGCTTGTATTACACTGTTTGACCAAGCGGTCAAATTGCAGTAATAAGCAATGCGAAATAGCGAATTCGACCGAGCGGATATTGCGAGAATAATTGGAATTCGCTATTTCGCATTGCTTATTACTGCAATTTGACCACTTGGTCAAACAGTGTAATACAAGCTTTACACTGTTATGCTGTCAAATTATTTGACTAACAAAATTTGACGAAAAGTTCTGTCAAATTTTTTCCGTAAAAAAAAACTTTGGGTAGAGAAAACGAAAATATGTTGCAAACAAAAACTTGATGATTACACTATCTGACAGCATTTGCTAGGGAAAGTAGTCAAATATTTGACAGCGTGACATACAGTGTAATTTTAGTCTAAAGCTTGTATTACACTGTATGCCACTATTTCAAATGTAATGCAGTAATAAGCAATGCGAAATATCGAATTAGAATTATGCCTACAGTATCCGGTCGGTCAAATTCGACATTTCGCGTTGCTTATTACTGCAAATTTGACATAGTCGCAGACAGTGTAAAGCTAGTATTACACTGTTTGACCAAGTGGTCAAATTGCAGTAATAAGCAATGTGAAATAGCGAATTTGACCGAGCGGATACTGTGAGATTAATTTGAATTTGCTATTTCGCATTGCTTATTACTGCAATTTGACCACTTGGTCAAACAGTGTAATACTAGCTTAATACTAGTTTCGAAGGAGTAATGGAATTTTACTGATTAATGAACTCGAACTACATTTTCCGCCAAAACTAATTTGTACAAAATTTCAACTTCGTGGCTAAACGATTTCTTTAGTTAGGCGCTGTACACATTGCACACGACCGAACGAATTTTCCGATACGAATTTACGTTTTTCTGCTTATTGTCAAATCTTCAGTTATTAGAAAATTGGTTCAAATCATTAATTATAACATTTTCAAGAATATCATAAAAGAAAATTTCTAGGAATTTGGATTTTGATTGATAATATTAAACAAAGTCCGTCTGTCGGTACGAATACGTCGTACGAATATTTTAGTCGTACGACGAATTCATTTTTCTTTTTATTATCAATTAAAACTACAAATCCCTAGAGATTTTCTTTCATGATATTCTTGAAAATGTTATAATTTACGATTATAACTAATTTTTCAATAACTAAAGATTTCACAATAGGTCGAAAACAGAAAAATAGTATCGGAAAATTCGTTCGGTCGTGTGCAATGTGTACAGCGCCTTATAGTGAGTTCCGTAAATTGAGTGAGAATATTTTTACAGGATTTTTGTATGGCAGCTACTCAAAGGACTCATGGGATTTTTTTTCATATTCATACCTTTTCCTAAAACCAACGTATACAAAATTTCAAAGTCGTAGGCTGAGGAGTTTCGAAGTTATTGGCGAATATACTTGAACACGTGATTTAAGGACTTTTTGTATAGCAGTTACTCGAAGGAGTAGGACGATTTTATCCGTTAACGAACTTATCCTTACAAATTCGACCAAACATTCAGATTAAAAATTTGTGGACCTTAGATCAAGGCATTCTTGAGTTATCGTGCTTACGGACAGACAGACGGACCGACAGGCGGTTAGACGAAGTTTTTAGCCAAAAATAAACACAAAATAATATACAACTTTTTGTGGTCCGAGATTCCCTTCTAAGCATTTTAGTCTGGATTAAATTTACTCTCAGATTTCATCTAGAGTACAAAAATTGATTTCGTGAATTTTGGAAGAACAATGACTAACTGAAAGAGATCAGCTTTTTTTAAGCTTTAGTATGGTCAAATCTAATCGAACAGTCGAACAGTAGATGGAATATTGAAGCGAAATATTTACGTGTCTGAAGTTGGCCTAGTTGAAAAATATAAAAAAAATTTTAGAGTTCTGTTTGCCCCCCACATAGTTCTATAGTTCTAGAGCATTCTCAGAAATAGTTCCGTTGATTAAAGCAAATATCGTAAGAAAGTTCGGGGGGCCAACTTCACAATTGTGAAATTTCAATGCGCTATAACTTCTTTCCCTTTAGTTTTAGAGATAATATTCATAAGATGTTATCGATAGAACTCTTTGGGGGGCAAACGAAACTCTAACTTAAAACACCCCAACCATTAAGGGTAAACATGTTTTTTTAGTACTGCACGTGACCGTTTTTTCTTAGAAAACCGGTAGATTTTTTTTGAGTTCGGGGTAGCCCCTTACGAGTTCTAAAGATTCGTTTATTTAACTCCATGTCATATAACTTCAAGTAAAGGAGTTACAGCGAAATGTTTTAAATTTTCTGTAATTTCAAAGCGCTATAACTTCTTTTCCTTAAGCTTTAGATAAAATATCCATAAGGTGTTATCGATAGAATTTTTTGGGGCAAACGGAACTCTAACTTAAAACACCCCAACCCTTAAGGGGAAACATTTTTTTTTCTCACTGACTCAAAAGATTCATTTATATAACTCTATGTCATAACTACAAACTATTTAAATAAGCACATGACTTTTGTTGGAGTAACGTTTAAAAAAAACATCCACATTCTTGATTGCGATCAATACAAGTTTCATATCAAACCTGTAAATTTTGGTTTTTCGACATCCATCACCCCAATATTGTTTTCAGCAGTCGTTTTATATTCAAATTTTTATACAAACTCGTGTACGAAAACCAGAAAAAAAACGTGTAAATATCCATAAATTTATCAGTTTTTCTGTAAACATTTAATTCATAGCAAAAAATTTGCCAAAACAATAATAAATAAAGTCGGAATATCGGTATCTGCTTATTTTCAAAGACATTTATTATCAATTTTTCTTCGAATTTTGAACTTTTGCGTGAACGGTTTAATATAGATTCATATCAGAAATTTTAAATAACTCTTCATATTGATATAGTTCAAAATAGTATGTGTGAAATATAACGAAAACAATAACGGATCAATTTCATTTTACAATTCTACAATTGCAATGTATACAGCGAATATATATAGTATAATGTGCGTGTTCCAGAATTTCTTATAATTTCAATTGTTCAATTTTATCGCAGCAGACTAATATCTGCAAAAGAAGAATATTCGCGTCATCAAATTAGCACCCCCAAGCCAACGTTAATTGGTTTCAATTTACGAAAGATCAAAGCAAAAAAAACTTATTCCCACCTGTTGACATACGACGCTAACTTATGTCAAACGATGCGTTTTCTCTCAAAATTGTCATGTCAATGATTGCCATGGCAATGTTGAGAGCAATATTGCCATATGCGTTCGATGCATTTATACTGTCAATTTATGTATGGCAATAAAATAAATAACAAAGAATTTTTAATCTGACTCCAATTTTCGCTGTATCTGCTTTATTGAATGAGATTATATCAAAATAAATTACTGTAATTCCACGTATTTCAAACCGAAATAACTTGAAAAGCATTTCTACGTAGTACGGAAAAAGTTATTAATAATTTTTTTCTCAGTGAAAGAAAACATACCTATCTCAATTATAATTGAAACGAGAAAAAAATTGGTTTTTGTACGAAATTTTATTTTTTTTTTAACTTAATGCAGATAGTATGTACGTATGTGGAAGACATTCCAAAATGAGGTTAAAGTAGTAGAAGGCAATGGGAAACTATTCCGATTTTTATATCTCAAGAACTCTATGGCAATTAAAAAGAGCTGTATACATTCTAAAAACAATGTTTATTTTGATAGTAAGGTAGGGGAGTGGAGGGGTTTTTTTACATCACAGGAGAGGCTTATGCTTGAAAGTTGAAACATATAAGAGAGAAAAAACGAATTTGTAGTAACGCATGAAAGAGAGCCAAGAAATCGTTATAACAAAACCGAATAAAAACCATATATTTATTCGAACACCTACAAATTATCTATTTAATTTCATGAAAGTCAAAGCAAGCAACAAAAGCATATGTTTTCGTAGGTGTGTTCAGTGAACTGAGAAAAAAATGAAGGTTGAATTTCATACTCCCATATTCTAGTGAAATACTAAGCAAAAGTTTCTAGTAATCAGACAAACCCGTCTTACCACATTGCGTTGTACGAGTAGATATGCAGTGTACCACAAATTATGAGGACATTGACCAAGGCCCCTGAAATGTAAATAAAATTAATACTATGTCACTATTGTTGTTATAATGTTCTAATCGGAATTCAAAAAGGTCAAAATAAGCTAAAGCTTTCATTTTCATTTCATACGCTATTGCTATTTGCAATATCACATGGCGTATACGATAAATGCACGTGCGAAGATAATCTGAAAATAGCTTAGGCGCTTAAGCTTTCAGTTGTTAGCATACTAATTGTTGTCCGATTAAAAATAGAATTTATTCATAAACAGTGTATTTCTTTTGAATTGAATTTTGCTTTATTTCCCGATGTGTGTTTTCATCACACATCGGATCGTAAAGGGATCGTAAAGGGACATCAAAACATACTTATTATTATTAAAAAAAAAAAGTCAGTTTACCACCTCAAATTTCTTTTTATGGCAACTTTTGTATGGGAACTTTTTGACTATCGATTCAAAGTGTGATGCTTCGGTAGGCTTTCAAGTACAAGTTACACGAAGCCGTCTCGACATTTGAATGCACTCTCCAATCTCCATTACACTCAATTTATGCATTATTCCACCTGTTAATTTTTTTTATATTTTGAATTCATTGTGTTGTTTAAAATTCTGAAGCGCAGTTTTAAACTTCATTATTTGTTTTTATTTATTTATTTCAAAACAACGAATGTATTTTGCGTATATATGTCAAAAATACGCGTGCTTCAATACGCGACGCGCAAACGCGAATCTGGTCTGTTGCGAAGTACGAGTATGTGTAGAGGAAGGATGCCTCTCAGGATTCGTTCGGTATTCAGGTTCTCTCGGCCGAATGTCTCGGCCATGGGTGTGCTAGAAATATGTACACCCATGATAATTTTTAGGACAATCTAATGGGCGGGCGTATAGTACACCCATGAAAGTTCCTCAACTATACCCATGGGGTTCCTCAACTACACCCATCGGTGTTTATTTTTGATAAGCAACCAAATTTATTTCCTTTTGATGAAGAAAACAAATAAATTGTTAGTTTTAAAAAATACATATTATTATTATACATCCATGGGTGTTCCACGAAACACTCACAGGTGTTCTTACAATAACCATTGGTGTTTCTCGAAGCATCCATAAATATGGGTATACTACTATAGGTATTTCTCGAAACACCTATAAATACGGGGGTACGCTCCTGGGTGTAATGAAACACCCATGGGATTTGTTCGACCAGGGTGGGTGGCATAAATAAATCGACCGAAAAACAAGAAAAATGGTCCACAAATATTTTATACTTCGGGAAAGGAAAAATCAACAGAATTTTTTCTATTTGAACTCGAAACCTGTAGGTTTTAATTCATTAAAAGTAAAGTTTCCTGTATTGACGGATTCAATGTTGAGTTTGAGCATCACATAAATTTTCATTGTTGATCTTTTGCTCTGACAATGTTCGAAATGAATTTCCATTCTTTCTAAAATTATAAATTTCGTTAAAAAAATTAAAAATAAATACGTAATCTTGGAATTAAAACCACAACCCTGCTAAGATTTTGCTAAAGGTTCACCAAAAATGAAGAAAAATCGAATGAGGTAAAAAAAACAATATTGAGAGAAGTTCGCCGAAGGTAAAAAAAGAAAGTTTAAGAAATAAGAGCATATAATGAAAATTATTTATCATTTAGATTTATGGTATATTATAAATTTAATCTTTATCTGTTCTCTAAAATAAGTATATAGTTATGTGTTTATACAGATAGACCATACAATAAACTTGCACATATAATATTTCATATTGAATACTAAGGCACATCGCAATATAAAGTGAGATTCTGATTTTCATCTAGAGTATTTCATGATTAGCTCTAGCCTCTTGCAACTGCAATTTGTTTTTCTATTCCGAATTTATTATTTATAAATAATATTCCAAATAATTGCCATTATTCTGCGAGTTCACAGATTCATTTACGAATCTTTAATATGATTCGGAAATGATTCGCTTAACGTTCACCAAAGTGAGTATACAGAATTGTTATCAAGTTAGGAACGGAATATATTTTGCAAGGCTCTGATAGCTCGGTTCTGTTTGTGTATAGTCCCAGAGTGGTGGAACGAGAGGATCGTATGTATATGCGGCGCACGTCATTGTATCTTCAGTTGCTTCTGTGAAGATTAGGTGTATCGTTTTTATCGTTGAGAGGGAGAATTTCATTTCATATCAGTAGAATATTTAAAGTATGCAATTTTTTTTTATACTTTTAGTTACTGTATCGGAGAAGAGCCAACAGAACACGATTGGCGTGAAGTTGCAGTGATGTGTTTTGTCCTCCATGGCACTGATTATAGCATAGTATTCAAGGGAATAATGGCATTTATATCGGTAGCATTTCTCGCCGCTACCTTATACGTATACAAGATAATTCCGCAGCTGAGAGAAACACAAGTTAGTATTTACAATCCAGGAAATACTATAACAAGATAATATTTTTAAAAAAATTCTAGGACAAAGTCACAATAATTTGCATCTCATGTCTTGCGATTGCATTCATATTTTTAGGATGCTTACAAGTAATACCGGCTCACCATTTTGGAGATTCAGTTTGTACTGGATTGGGTAAAATTAAAAATTTGTACATGTAAATTATCAGAAATGCGTAATGATTCTCTTTCAGCTATTATGGTGTACCTCTTCATTATTGCGTACTTTTCGTGGTTGAATGTAGTAACAGCAAATGTGTTCAAAGCTGTTGTGTAAATAAAGACAAACACGTAATTTATTTTTACGTTTTTAATATGATTCAATTATTTTTTTAGGCTTCCACACTGGCAGATTAAGGAGCGAACATGGTATATACTGAATCATATTTACGCTTGGGACGTGCCAATTATATTAACAATAATACTTGTGGTTAGTCAACACAGTGACGTTAATATACATCCACGAATTGGAGAGCAGACCTGTTTTATAGATGGTAATTTTTAATATTTGTTTACTGACAGAATATGAGAGTTCGTGCTCCACAGACTATAGAACAGTAACACAATATCGACGAGAAAATCTTACGCTGTTTGTACCTTCTCTTCATAGAAAAAATACTTGTAAATTTAATGCCCTTTAATTCGAAGCGCTTTGAACAAAATACTGTTACATCTTGCAAGCCATTACTCCCTCACGGATGGGAAGGACTTTGGATTGCGAATCCAAAAAACAATGTACCGACACTAAATTCGATTAAGGAGAGCAGTGGCGCACAAGGGAGCCCATACAACATTCAGTAAGGAGGAGCAAAGGTGTGGCTTAGAAGGTCAAGATAAATGACGAATATTTACGCAACACAGGAGAAAAAGGCCGCATACGAAGCTAAGGACTACAAAATAATAGTAGCCGTGTGCATCCATCCAGATCCTTGAGCGAATGAATAACCTATACCCAAACACTATCTGAGGAAAACGTACGATACCAGAGAAATCTTATGACAACTTAAGCTGTGTAAGCTGAGAAGTTTGAATTTTGTAGCATTTTTCTTTCTAAAGCCTAGTACTAACTAGAAGCGAAACCAAATTTCCCATAAAATTTTTTGTTGGAGCGAAAATAGTTAGTGGATTTTGTATGTGATTTGACAGAAAATTTCGTTTTCCCTTCCAGTTAGTACTATGCTTAAACTCATTGCTCATTTTAATGGTAGACTCCTGTCTTTAGATCGCAAAAATTACTGAAACTTACTGACATTATACAACTACTGTTTACAACTTTCTCTCCTCACAGTTTAAATATTGAAGCAGTTCCCTTTTTACCTACTAAAGCAATACTTTTGGATTTATTGTATAAGAATGTTACTTTAAGTCGTCCTTGCGATATTTCAATTCTCGAAGAAAAATTTATAGTCTGTTAAGAGAATCGAAGATGATGTCGGAACATAGGAATCTGGGTGTTCCTCTCTCTACATGTAAACTGCTACTGGGATTGGACTCAAATGAGAAAACCAACTCAAGATGGGCGGACGGTGTTACATGTCACACTGCGAGACAGATCTGGCCGGAGCTGGATCTAAAACGCTCTAAAAGGCTGACTTTGCTCAAAAGGGCGAATATCAGCACCACAGTCGGTGTCCTGACCGGACACTGTCTTATAGGTCGATATGCTAAAAGACTCGGTTTCTTCTCAAACGACTTCTGTAGAAGCTACCTGGATGAGGAGGAGGAGGAGACAGTCCTTCACCTTCTCTGTACCAGTCCAGCTCTATCAGCCAGAAGGAAAGCTCATCTTGGAGCTTACTTCTTCAACTGTCTCGGTGATCTTGCCTCAATGGAGGTCGCGAGAATTCAACGCTTCATTGCAAGCTCTAAATGGTTCGACGAGTAGGACCGGATTCGATAATCCTGTGGTAACACAACGGACCTTTTAGGTCCGTGTTCTCACGGGCATCCACGCGTACTTACCTACCTACCTAAGAGAATCGAACATTTTTTGGTCCGTCGAATCGGATTTGAACAAAAAGTTTATTGTGAACCTAAATTACAAACTGGTTGAGCCTCGTTTGATTTGAAAATTAACCTTCTCGGTTTATACTATGTCCTACTTTTGGAGTTGATAGAATGGAGGTGGGAGCAAGTGTCCTTCTTGTCCCCAAGGGCGCCCTTGGAGGAGGGCTTTTTCGAAAACCATGTCAAATATCTTGTAAATTTTGGAGAAATAACGTTAAAATTTATACGGTTGAGTTGGTGGAGCCGTATCTACAGTAACATTTTTGTAAGTTTTTTTCATCAGTAAATACACTAGTTAGGCCCCTTTCAGTAGTCGAATTTTCGAAAATGAACCTATGAGGGGTGTAATTATTAACTTAAAAAAAAAAATTCAAAACAACTTCCTAGTTAGTTTTTTAGGTTGACTGTCGCGTAATAACCTATGTTGCATGTTGAACTTAACCGCGGCCCGAAATTTATAGCAAAAAATATGAAACCAGAGAAATATGAGAGGGCCGGCTTTGTAAGAACTTCTGTATAATCCTGAATTGCGCCTAGACTGTTGGCAGATTTTTTATAATCCAAGGAAGAACCGACAATAATAGAAAGTTGTTTATTTTAAGGAGCTATTCTTATGACACATTCTCTAAAAAAAAATGTTGATTGGAGTAGTAGGGATCGGGGTTCGAAGCTGATGTTTTGTCTCTACACTTGCAAGACAGTTTCAAAAGGGTACTTTTATGGGGAGCGACTGCCGCTCCCGTAGTTCAGCTAAATTTCATATAATATACAACGAGTGTCGAAAAGGCGTTACAAATTCTGCTGCACTTCGGCTTCAACCACATCTCAAACTTTGCCCAAAAATAAACAAGTTGCGCCCACACTCTTGGCAGATTTTACTTTATTATTTTATTTTTATGATAATGATAAGGTATTGTATTGATGATTTTTTTCTGTATTTCTTCAGCAAGCAGTCAATGGTTGTATCTATACACACCGTTAACAATTATGATTGCAATCAATGTAATACAAATTATAATAATAGCCGTCATGTTATACAAATTTTCGAGGAATATGCTAAGCACGAGTAGAACAAGGGCACTCAAATACAAGTATTTTATTGCAATGTATAGTTTAACTAATTATGGATTTCAACAAATATTTTTTGTATCCTACAGATTTATATTATATTTTAAGCTGTCTGTAATAGCAGGACTAACATGGATCTTCGAGATTTTCGCATATGTGTTCCACGAATGGGGAAACTACTGGTAGGATTTATTTCTTATTTTTTCAATCATTTAATTATTCCTGAATTGATTTTAGGATTGTGACTGATTCGCTAAATGCATTGCATGGCGCTCTGATCTTCTTGGCTTTAATTGTTTTTCGGAAACGTATACGCAGAGAGCTTGCAGGCAAACGTATTTGTTGTTGCCGTATTCCACAAGAATGGAATAGAATAAACGATTCAGAAGGGGGAGCAGGATGTTCAGAAGAAACGAAACAGGACAATATAAATATACGTTCGCAGAATGGCTTCCAGGAGTGCGAGTAATCAAACATTTATTAAGTTTAATTTTTACGGTGATAGTTTTTAATGATAGAACATACTATCGCGGAATAGTATATTGCCTAAGTTCGATGGTCTAACGTTGTCATGCTATCGTTAGTTTCGAGTCGAGGGTTTGTGACGTAAAAATAAAAAACTAAGGACCTGCTCCAATAATCATATTCATCTAAGTATATGAACAACCACTGATGAATGTTGCAAGTTGTATCTTCCATGGAGATATTCTAGTGACAAAATTAACTTTCCAAATAACATCCTTCTCTCGAAACAAGCTGTGTTACATTCCAACTTTGACCATATCCCGTACTACGGCGCAAAGTCATAAATGGGTTTTAAGGGGTGTCAGTAGCATCGAAGCTTCTCTAGTACATAGACTTGTCATGAACTCTCTTGTCGAGCGTCACAGTGCGCACTACCATGATGATGTGAAAGCTACTATCAAGCAGTTTGCAGAATAAAAGTTATTATAACAGTGTCTATCATTATTAAAACTATCGCCGTGAAATCAGGACTTTAATCTGTAACTTTAATACAGAATACAGGTATTAATTATTTAAGTTTTTGGTTTAAAAAACCAAATAAAATTGTAAAATATAAATGGTTAGTTGCACTTTGTACTTATGTATGATTTGAACATATTCAAAAAATCTCAAGATCAAATTAAGTTATTTATAAATACATTAACATTTACTTCTTATTTAATGTCGAATTAAGCTGCTTTTTTACGAAATGAATAAAATAAAATACAAAGAGCTAGCAACATGACTCTATAAATTTTGGAATGTTACTTTATAATTTTAAGTGAAACCCTTTTTTTTAATATATCTTCCAGGAAAATTTTACAAGACACCTTAGATCTCTGTCCAGCTTGTCATGGCCTATCAACCTCAGATCATCTAAATTGTCAAAGAAAAGACTGCCCCAAATTATTCACCTCACAGCAACCCTCTGACATTCACACAAAATGTGGGTAGTGTCCTCCTCAGCCTACAGGTCGGTACAAGTGCTTAAGACTTTCATATTTTTTGTTATTTCAATAACCGCGAATCATTCAAAATATAATATATATAATATAATAGATTAGTACTAGGGCTAAGCTTGCTCAATGTCTGATGGGTCACCCGCATTAATATGAACTGCTGCGAAATTGGTCATCCCACTCAATTCACATTTTGCCGCCGTTGCCAAGACGCGATTGATTCACTTTGAATTATAGAGATACAAGATTAAACACCTGAGCTCAACAGTGACCAACTCCCTGCAATCGTATCAGTTACAAGCAGTGAGGAGCAATATTCATCTGGAACTCATATAAAAAAAATGCTGGTCACAACCTGTTTTCAAGGGGCGTGCATTCTCGGATGTACGAGTACAACAACTCTTGCATGACCACTGCAACTCGAGGTCCGAAAACAAACATCATCTGGCCAAATAGCGTTTAACTCCCAATTATCGAATAATGCATCAGTTCTGTCAAAAGTTCAGAAACAAAGCCTGAGAGATGAGGGATTTATTAGCGAAACGCGTAGCCTGGGAGGATCGGAGGAAACTTTCCAAGGCAAAATAAAGCCAAAGGAAGAATGAAAATTATAATCTTCATGTCTGCTATCTCCAAAATATTTTTTTTTTAATTTAGTGCACTTAAATGAGCTTGAGAGGAAAATTAAAAAAAAATTGTCAGCACCCTCTGTAATCACTAGGATAATTATTTAAAACCCATCCCCCTTATAAGCAACTTGAACTTACGCTATTGCATAAGGCTGCTAAACGATGAACGTTAATAGCAGTATATAGGATGATCACCGAGCATACGATGGTTATGAAGAAGCACGCATCAGTCGTGAAATCCATGAAGGCTTGGTCGATTTACAACGAACGTTTGCATCGCGACACCGGTTTTTCGTCCGAAAATTCGAGCACTGTTGGACTTTTTCGTCGCCTGATTGGTTGATTTTTATGGTGTGGGTAATGTCACGCCTCAACGTGTTCGGTGTTAATCCACCATCAGTCTACACCAAATTGAAAGTGAAACCCACCACCAAGCCAAGTGCGCATCTTTTTTTTATCTAACTATGGAGAATCATGATCCCCTGATCCGTAGATTTTCTGTACTCAAAGTACGGACAAAATATTTAATAAATTCTCTAACTCGGGATATTCTCGGCTCTTAATCAGTTGATACATAAGGAAATAGACCGGGAGGCCGAGATTTGAATGTCAACACTTGCATTTATAACCGAAGGAACAGAAATTTGATTATAAAGGATACAATACGACTTCGGCGCACGGGTCCTAAAAAATATACACGACAGTAGATACACGATACAACTATACCTTTACCGGTGAACACAGGTGCTTAATCAATTTTTAAATGTGCCGTCGCCGTCAAAATGTTGCAGGCACAAATTGAATAACGAAAATATTGAAAACCTGTTCCTTCATATTCTCAGCAAGTAAAGTTGTCGTCGCAGCTTGTTTTCATGTTAGCGAAATGGTCGGACTTCGGTTAAAAGTGCCTTCGCAGTCCGAAGTTCTATGAGCGAATAAGCATCGTCAACAGAGACGAAATGACTCAGCATATTAACACATTTTTCACCATTTCCCAGTGTGGTTTGTATGATGTCGTTAATTACCACCTGTCCAAACGGCAAAATATATTTAAATCCAGCCACACCAGCTGTTTTGGCAATATGGTTGCAGCTGATGAATTAGCTCAAGTCAGGAACTATAAAATAGAACCCAGGTGGACAGGTTTGTATATTGTTTAAATAGATCTAAAAGAACCGAAGATAACAGACAGTTCACATAGACTATGGTAGGAAAAGTTTTAGAGTACCCGCAGACTAGAGATTTAAAATCGCGCGATAGTTTAGTTGAATGGCTAATGGCAATGAAGCTATATGGAAGGGCGCACACTGAGACTAAAGAATCGTCCAAACTAAACAGTTTAAGAGGCAGGCCAGATCCCTCCCGATCGATGTGCGACTAAACTCTCGCATTGGCCTCTATATGCACGGCGGCTTATCTAGATGCGCACACTGACCAAATTAAAAATCTCACACGACCGGTTTTCTCTAGTACCAAATTGGCTTTAACATTCGGCCGGTGGTTGAGTAATGTGCGGATGAACAATTCAGGGCAGGTAAGAGTGTGCGCGGCTCGATGTAATTAAACAGTTGCCCGACTGTTTAGTCTCAAGTATGCACTAGGCCTTAAGGAGAGTAATTTACTTTTCGTACTTTATATCTCTATATAATAAAGAGTTTGTTTTGTTACTCTAAATTAATAATATAAATTGGATTTAAGTTTAATGAGCGCACAATGTATACAGAACATTTTATTGACGTATAAATTGCATGTGCGTTCATTTCAGTGAATTAGAATCAGCTATGTATTCTTTTAACTTTGGTAGGTATGCTTAAGTAAAAAGTGAAAAAGTATCTGTTCACCCCAATACCGTATCATCAAAACAATGCACATTGTGGCAGATCATTCAGTTCAATTAAAATTATGTTGATGAAATTATGTGTCTTGTTTAGTTGTACATCGCAACTGTTTCCAGTATTGCAATTTTTAGCAACAAACAGGACCGCAACGGTTTCCAGTATTGCAATTTTTAGCACAAACAGGACAAACTGTGGCTGTATACTTCAACCGCCATCTCAAAGGAGTGGACTATACAATCAGCTGTTAAATGCTTTGCAGGACCTCAAAAGAACAGACGTGTTGGTTCGTCCAACAAATACAATCCATGATTTTTGTTCAGTGTGTTTGCTCGTCTCCCCAATGGCGTTGAGCCGCTTCTTATAAAACTTGATCGCAGATAACCGCCGTTAATCAGTTTTTAGATCTAAACTTGTATTACATAGTGTGGTACATCAAATTGCACACTGCATTAATCCTACTTATTAGGTCGGTAAACCTGAAAAAGCCAGAGATAAATGTTAAATTGCAACGAAATATGATACGTATAAATGTTACTATCTTCCAATATACCACATTTTCAAATCACATTGTGACTACAAATGCACAGCATCCACATCTGTATCAAATTGCAGATAACTTGGCGCACAGATCTTCAATGAATCTCAATTGAGGTCTTCCGGCTGGAAGCTGGAGCTAGAGGTCTCGCTCTATTCGAACAGCATCTTTAAGCACTGAAAAGATGTAAAACGTTAAGAGCAACAACAATATAATGTTTATGATGACAAACTTGTGTATCGTATGATGTATACTGTACGGTAGAGTGAAAAGGTCTGGAACGATGTTTTTTGCCCTATTCACCCTCAGTTTATAGTTGGTATAGCAGTAAAAGAAAGAAAGAGTCGGAATTGTGAAAACTCAGTCAATGAGAGAACTATTGTGTTTGCTTTGCTGTATTGTAACTGAGTGGAGTGGCATTAACGAAAGCCGGTGAGGTATGACGATCTTTGCCAGGTAACACAGTCACAAGTAACACACCGGTGAATTTAATACAGTCGGTTTTTTTCATGTACTTACATATGAATATGAAAGAAAAACTGACTCACACTTTTATATAGAGTATAGCGGTAGAATAGTGTACAAGTAGAATCGTAGTAATAAGAAGGCATCACTGGTAGGCAACGGCCTTTTCCAACGTGTTCGTACATTTTGAAAACACTTTGCGCGGAGGTAGACACTATCCAGACATTTTCGTAGTTTGACTGTGTTGTCGCAGGTTATCAGTGATTTTTAGTTTTTCGTTTTGTTTGTCCAGTAACGCAAACCGTCTCTAAACGGATCTTCTAGAAGACGTGTCTGTGGTTACCTTCTTAGCCCATAAGAAGTTTAGTTTTGTGCGTTCGAATCGGAAATATTCAATTTGTGTGACTGGCTTGGCAGTAACCATTTCGCGAAGACTTGTCTGATTAATTCATTGTCAGCTATTTGCATGATTCAATAAGTGCGACGTCAACGACGACGACAGGAAACTTCTTTATTTATTTCAAGTATTGGTGGTGAGCAAAAAGGCGGTTTTTCTTTTCGTGTTTATTGCTTTAATTGAAATCTTTTATTTTTTGACATAGTGTTCGATTGATTATCGAGTCTTATGATGGGAAGTAAACGTATGGTCTTTAAGTGAGTGCCAAGGAATAAAATAAGGAGCAAACATGCGTGCTGAGTACTATAACGTATTCGTCGTTTCATCAGCATGGCTAATAGTTCTAAGTAGCCATGGCAGCCACGCACACTTGACCGATAAAGTGGAACCGATAAGAGTTAATAAATGTTGCGAAAAATTCGAAGTGCTGATGGACCGTAGCTGTACGCATGGAAACGAATCGAAAATAGGTATGTCGGAATTTTTCGCATTGGAATTTGAGCGGATTTTCTTACGCCGGTTATTGCAAACAGCCCAACCATAAATGGAGAAGAAGTATGAAGATAAGGACTGAAGCAGAAATGAGAAACATACTACTGAGATTGAGTCTATGTCTAGCATCAACCTCGTAAGCCAGTAGTTGATTTGTTTTCGGCAATTTTGGTGTTTTCGTAGAGCAATACTCGACTCGATTCACCATCCTTCTCTTCTTGACAGTGTCGTGCTTCTATGGGGAAATGTTCGATATGTTTTGTTACAAAAAATTTATGGATGGATGATAGCTCAATCCATTTCTTCTTCCCGTCATTCTCCACTTATTAATTGAATTAATTAGATGCCTACATCGTTTGCGGGCGATACCGCTTTTTTACAGGTCTAGCGTGCATATGGAAAATTATAAAGAGTGAAAA
This sequence comes from Beris morrisii, assembly GCA_951812415.1. Taxonomy (NCBI): domain Eukaryota; kingdom Metazoa; phylum Arthropoda; class Insecta; order Diptera; family Stratiomyidae; genus Beris; species Beris morrisii. Next base: position 110,554,049 of record OX638312.1, on the reverse strand, counting down.
GGATTATAGAAATTTTGATCGGATGATTAAAGACAAATGTTATTCGTAACTGCTGTCGTTCACAACAAAAACTCTAATATATTTGCAGCCAATTAGAATATTTCACAAACGACTCCTGAACCTTACACCTCACTGTCCTGCAATTTAACACTAGGGAAAATTTTTTTCCGAAAACGCGTACGTTTTACCAAAAAGCGTGCGTCCAATTTAACGCCAAGTGCAAAGACTTTGTTCATAGTCAGTATGGCGCCATTCCTAACTAATGATCTGAAATTAGTCCCAAAAGTAGATGAATTTTTCACATCAAGTAAATACTTTGAACAGAAAGGTTCTCTGCATGCCCTGTTTGCTACTAAGGACCTCTGCAGTTTTAGTTTTATTGTAGCTTCAATAAAGGATGTCAGTCCATTCTAATAGAATCGCTCGTAGCTGCACTAAGCACCTGTTAAGTGGCGCTACCATACCGCTCTTCCTTAGTGTGAAGTACTTAGGAATCTATCTTCCTCCTAGGTTGAACTGGAAACTCACGATTGACGACAGGATCAAGAAGGCGTCGAATGCTCACTACGCTTGTCAGAAAATGATAGGAAAAACTTGGGGCCTTAGCCCGAAAATAGTTCATTCGCTGTATGTCACGGTAGTTAGACCCGTTCTTACGTACGGGTCTCTGGTGTGGTGGCATGCGCTGGATGGTCGGGACTAACAGGGCAGCCATGGACAGAATTCAAAGAATTGCACTCATTGATATTACTGGTGCCTTACGTACCACGGCCTCCAGGGCTTTGGAGGTAATGCTCTACATAATCCCACTGGACTTAGCGGTCAAATCAATAGCGGCAAAGAGTGCGTTGCATCTGCGCGAGGCAGGCTATTGGAAGGAAGGCAGTGTCGGTCACACTAGGATCTTGTCAGTTTTCCTGTGCTCCGGCATTCCAGACCACACCGACTACAAGATACGGTCTTTTAGTTTTGGACATTCCTATGTTGTGAACATTTCCACCAGAATGGAGTGGGGATCTAGGGTCAGCACTCCAGACATGCTAGCTATCTATACTGATGGCTGCAAGATCGAATGTGGAATGGGCGCAGGAGTGTACTCTTGCGACCTCGATATCATGGAATCGTTCAGGCTACCGGATAGCTCGAGTGTGTTTCAGGTAGAAATATATGCATTAACAAAAGCAGCGGAAATAATTGTGCAGAAACAGTGTGTGAATAGTGCAATAACTATATACGTTGACAGCGAAGCTGCTATAAAAGCTGTTGATACGCACGTAACCAAATCTAAACTAGTGAGCGAATGTAAAAGAACTTTGCAAGAGGTGGGTTTAAACTATAACCTAAAAATCTGTTGGATGAAAAGGCAGACGAGCTCGCCGGAAGGGGGTCGGAGATGAGCAATCGGTTCTATGTCCCATTGAACGTGTAAAGGGAATGATTGATATAGAAGCACTCAGACAAACTGAAGGGGCTTGGGCGAATCTTTCGGGATGCCGGCAGGCTAGAATGTGCTGGTCGAAACTTGATAAGAGGAACTCTAGTTTCATACTGTATGTGAGTAGGGGTATGTTGGTACATGGGGAAAGACTGGGAATACCCATGGCTGATCTATGTCGCTGTGGTGATGAGATTGTAGAACCAACACTGGAGCATCTAGTGAGTGGTTGTGAAAGTCTGGCTCGTACCAGATATCGGTACTTGAGGAAATTCTTCTTGACCGATTTATCAGACGTTGCCATGATACCTTTCTTTATGTAGAACTGCTCTCTTAATAAAGAAGAGCAACATTTGGAATCAATAATTAAGAGTCCGGTTTTTATACGAGGGGAACACAATGGATCCTTAGTGATCTCTCGTGATGGGCTGTGGCACAGTGCTACAGTTCATTCCTCTAAACCTAACCTAACCTAAGGACCTGTTCCAATAGTTAGTTTTGTCATCATCTCGTTATTAAAGTTCATGACGTCGTGCATTAGAAATTCATGTCCCAATTAAATTTTGGTTGGTTTTGGCTTTGTTTGACTAGTTTTACGACAGCGAGAGTAGAATATATTTTATTGGATAAAAACAGGATTTTTTTTTTGCATTATAGAACAGTTTTTCCTAGGTTTTTTTAGTTTTTTTGCATGAATTGTTCCAAAAACCTAGCGCAAACTTGCATTATTACATTTCAACTTTGGTGTCTGAATTATGAATTAAGAAGCTGACTATTTGAACGAGTTAGCTTCTTCAATGCCTCTACGTAATTCCAATATAGACGTAGACGAAACTGATTATTGGAAGAACCTGTTTCGCGACGTAGACCAACAGAATAAACGGCAATTTTCACTGCAGGTGGGAAAAATAGATTACCTTACCTGCTCATAAAAGTAACATTTAGATCGTCCGCCATGCGATCCTATCGGCGGCTCGGAACCTTCACTTTATTATACGGAGCATTTCAAGGTTCTGCTTCATACTGTGTTTCCAATGTAGGTTTGACCTTAATCTTCTATATTTGCCATCGCGGATCCCGTCAAATACTTTTTGCAGGTACTCTGTACTCCATACGTATGAAGTATCCAAACCGCAAGCGCAGACTTATTCTATATTTTTGTCCAATATCTGCTTCGTTCTATAGGCGTAACAGTTCATTTTTGTACTGTATTATTCAGATTTCATTCGCACAAGCGGGATCTTATATCCTTTGAAGGACATTTCTCTCGAAAGTACTGAGAGTAACTTCATTAGGTACTACTAGAAAGGATACAAAATTCGGCACAGTACCTCAGCGTACCAGTTTTGTCGCAAAATTTTTATCACGCTTAAGTAGACTCTGGTAACGATCATTATTCTTCTCTTGATCTCCAAGCTGATTTAATTATTGGAATTTACTAAGGATTCAAGGAATCTAATAGTGTGTACGATATCAAATCTGTTCTTGTCGATCATAGTGTAGTTTTTTCTTAGAGAAGATCATATTGCACTTTCTGCCCCTGCAAAATACAAATGTCTCTCCTGTACAAATACGATTCCAAGCTTCGGGCCACCCATCCTATAGTGCAGATTATTTTCAATCCACAGAATCTATGAGAAAGAAAATTTGTGAACGAAGAAAAGATGAAGCGCGCAATTAAGACTACGTACATGCACCTTTTTCAAATATTTGACTATTTTCGCTAGCACATGGGATCATAGAGGGTAAGTGGCAATTTTTTTTTGTTCTACACGAGGCTGAACAAAATGATTGATTTCTTTGTTAAGTTTCTAATAAAACTTAGAGCTGTATATGTGATAAGGAAAAATATATTGAATTCCAAGAAGTTTTGCGCGTTTTCTTACCAATTTAGATATGGTTGAGTGTCTCCTAATATTAGCTTGACATTCTCGTATAGTCGTTATAATCAGACTATGGTTTGAATCTCATATCAGCAATAGGTAGACTCCTTGTACATTGTAGTGTAATGCACTGTGTACCTCAATGATGGAAAGGAGTGTATAAAGGTGTGGAAACCATGCTAAAGTTTTTCAACAGCTCCACCAATAACAAAAATACTTTTTTGTTACGAACCATAATCCTTTGAATTGTACCCAATTTAATCAGGTTGTAGCCTTGCTAATCAACGCCCATCTGTAAATCGTGCGGTAAGATGACGTTCGAATATTTATAGAGGCTCGTCTAGAATATCTATAATTAGGGCAATTTGTTTAGTACTCAGGAGAGGAGTAGGTCATGTGCCCCAAGATCAGAATATTGATTATTTAGAATATTAAATTAATTAAAAAATTTCTATACATTTATACAGAAACATGGCAGCCAGTATTCACCAATGAACACGGACAAGGCAATATTCAAGTAGACTATAAATTTTTAATAGGAATCCCGGCATGTGGAGCAATACAATCATGGCCAATATACCACTTTCAAGGGGTATGAAGTTAATTTTATTAAACAGTCGAAATTTTAAATTAATTCTTAAATAGAGTCCAGACGAGCTTGTCTTGCTCGAAGATGGAAAACTTAGACACTATACTCGAAATCCCGAAAGTGAAACAATAGACGATGATATTGAGACTGAGAACAAGGCAATGTTCCACGATTACGTTCAAGGACAGTATTGTTTAGAAAAGGTTCAAACTTTTTTTGAAACTTTAAGTCAAGAATATAAATTTTATTTTTGTGCAGGGAATCTCAACAGTAGAACCTCACGGAGAGCACATGTTTGCCATGGTGTGTTCACCGGAAAAAGTCGTTAGATGGACAGACACTGATGTCCTATTACGTAAAATAATTAATCCAATCTTTCATGCGATATCGATCGTTGTCCTGCTGATTGTAGCAATAGTTTATTTTATTCTGCCCACGCTCAGGTAATTATTTCTGAAATATTGAAAAAAATGATTTCAAATCTGATATCCAGAAAACGTTTAAAGAGATCTTGTTGGAAATATCGTCACAACGATTACAGTGTGCTTAATAATAAGCCAAACTGCTGATTTGGTACGAATTTTTACGGACTTTAGCAGCCACGTTAGTTTTATCGTAGCAGGTAATTATTTTATAAACAAAAAAATTTATGCTAATAATTGTGGAATTTCAACAGACATTATACTCTATACAAGTTTATTGGCTGCCTTTTTCTGGCTTAATAGTTTCGGCTATTATATATGGAAGACATTTCGGTACGGAGCAGAGTATAGATTGGGACGAAAAATATTTAACTCTATATTTATTTGTTTAGATCGCGTAATGTATTTTTACGTGTGACCGATGGACGAAAGTATTGCTGGTATTCTGGATATGCATGGGGACTTACACTTCTAATGGCCATTTTAGCTGTATTCGCACATTTCTTTCTGGATTCGGAATCGTATCGAAAGCATTATGTTGTTGAAAATCAAGAAACTATCGGTGAGTAGAAGACTTTTAATAAACGACAAATTGAAATTATACGAATCAATTGTTACAGGATGGCTTGGTATCGCGATATTCTTCTCGCCCATTGCCTGCACTATTATCATCGATATTTTCTTCTATGTGACGACTATTAATCTAATAAACAGACGAAATGTTTACGGACGGATTCAGCACAAATTGAAATCAAAGTAAAAACATTTGAGCTATGAATTCGGTAGTCCTAAGAACTTAATATTCTTGTTTTCGTTACAGTTTCATTATGTTTTCGCTGATGCTCCTTATCATGGCAATATCCTGGTTATTTTTGATATTATCTTGGCTACGATATGACGGACTAGTTTATACCCACATTTTTGTGAGTGCCATACAGGCGCCACTTATTCTCTACGTTTGTGTTCTTCGACAAAAGCATGTGACGTTCTTGTTGAAAAAATCTTGTTGTTATAACGAGCCGCCATCGTCTAATGATTGGGGCGATGAGATGCACTATATGAATGACGCGGATTATTAAAGACTATAAAAAAATTTCATTAAAACGGAATGGTGTGAGATGAAGATGTGTGCAGAACAAGATAAATCTATTTGATTAGTTTTCGAGATTTTATTTTATTTTTTTTTATAATACTCTTCACAGATATATATATACGATTTTATTTTTCTGTACTTATCGATTTTTATATTAATTTTAACTATTTATTTTGTATGCAACATTTTTAATGTATTTTTTGGACGCAAATTTATACGTAGAAATATATAAAATGATTTTATAAAGTTGGGTTGCAATCAAAAACATTTTAGTCAGAACGATCAAATAGTGTAGTCAAACACAAAAAAAACAGAATTTAAGGTGATCACCATTTTGGGGCTGTGATATTTGCTTCCTTTCGTCCCTGTCCTACTCAATAGAAGTTCTTCAACTGACCTATCCTCAATGGCAGTAGACAAGGCACAGCCGGTTTTTTGAAAACTCCTCTGACACCGAAGGATAACTCGAAAATATTTAATTAAATTCTCTTAACATTTTGACTGCCTCACTTTGATCCCAAAAATGTTGATAATTTTGTTGAAAACGGGCAAAAGCAAGTCCGTGATGGGCAGCAAACGAAGAGCTCAGTAATGTTTGAATTGTTTTGCGATTGATTGCAACATTTTGTTTTTTTCGGTCTGGTTTCCATCTATGACCAGATGTTGAATTTTGTATCATGATTAGTTCGAGTTTTCTGCGGTTTTCGTATTATCAAAAAAATTGGAGAACGCGCCTAATCCTATAAAGTTTGGTTGATTTCCCAATCAATTATTTCCGGACTAATACTAACGTGACACGGAAGCAACTCAGATGGTCGATAATTAGGACAAACGGGCTGATATGAAGTAGTAGATCGGGTGTTCGAACACACAACTTTAGCAGATTTTAGTTGACTGTCCCTTCTATAGTTGGGGGAACGATAGCAAGGACACGCTCGAAGAGCAAGGAAACGCCCGAAGAGCTCCCGGGCTGCCGGGATACTGACCAGACCATACATGAGACGTAGCAGTAGGCAACACGAATATAACAAGCATCCTCGGCCTCTTCACTGCCAACTGGTTGACGTTATTACCTCCTTCGACCTATACAAATCGACAGGACCAGACGGAATAGTACTGGCTGCTCCTTGGTTACAGGCGATTTTCAAGGGATGCCTCAAGCTTAATTACGTTCCGCAATCAAGGAGAAACGCGGTATTTACACCAAAAGCAGGTAAAAGTAGTAACGTTAATTCGAAGGACTGCAGACCGCTCAGTCTAACATCGTTTATACTTAAGACGCTAGAAAGATTTTTAAATGTTAACATCTCCTCTCTAGAGTCCAACATGTATAGACCAAAGGGTATCATTGGGACGCTGTAACAATCGAGAAATCGGTACAGTACAAAGAGTACACTCTAGGAACTTTCTTAGATATATAAGGGACTTTCAACTTTACAACGAAAGCAATTGTTGAGGCTCTAGAGTCTGCAAATGTCCGTATAAAAATAAGTAAGTGGATCGAAACACTGCTAAGAAATATCTCTATATATCGTCGAAATGGAGTAGTGCGTATTCCTAAAAACTTACTAATAAAGGCACTCCCCAAGGAGGAGTATTATCACCACTTTTATGGGTACTCACTCTACTGAACGCTTTGAGCAATTCGGGAGTGGTCGTTGTGGCCTATGCCGACGATGTGGTTATACTAGCATCGAGAAAATTCACCAACACGTTATCTGAACTTACGATAATAAATTACAAAACCGGTCAGGCACCAGAGGGCTCAAGGTTAACCCATAAAAGAAGGAACTAGTCTTATTTACTAGGAGAACCAAACCGTGACAGTATAAGCTGCCGAAGATGGACAATACTGAACTTACCCTTCAGAGCCATGCAAGCAAACTAGATAGATAAATGGATTGGAAAAGGGGATTGGTATGGTTAACCTCTGTCACTGAAGCCACAGTTGGACCTATTGTGACGTCAACCCGGATTGACTCTTCAATCCCTGCGCGTTCAATGAAGCTTAGTAGTTTGCGAAGAGGAATGGTCAGGAATTCCGATGGTTCCATGAAACCCTGACCGAAGTGACGAAGTCTTTTGTGAGCTAAACCCTCACATTCACAGAGGATATGCTCTGGTGTTTCGTCTTCGTCATTGCATATTCTGCAAATTATAGTCTCAGAGAGACCAATCCTATTGAGATGCATCCTCATGTGACAATGTCCAGTCAGAGCTCCGCCTGAAAAACAGTGGATGTTATGTGCATGCTACAGTAGAATTTGACATTTGGGCGAACTCCATAAACTCCTGCTCCTATACAAGCAAACTACAAGCTTGACATTCATGGAAACTTAATTTTGAAGACAGAATACCTAAGGAAACCATCGCTTTCTACGCGTGCAAGAAAATGATCGGTAGGAAGTAGAGATCGAACCAAAAATCACGCACTTGATCTATTCGCTGCCTTCAAATATGATGTCCAGCTCTCGACACAGTAGGTTATAGACAAAAGTTGCCCTTAGAACCACCCGGATCCCAACAGAGTATCACTTCCCTGTACACACAGGTATAGTAAGTTGCGACACCTAAATTCTCTGCCAACGTCTTTCTTGCTCTGCAACGACATAGGTCGCTAGCGTTGACTCTTCACTGCGACGGCATAATTTGCTGCCATCGTTTTTGGCTGCGAGTCGGCGAACGACTGGCTGACACTCTGATTTCTCGTCCTTATATAAGAATAGAAATGATAAAAAGCGTACTTGAATTTGCTCCAAGTTCGTGAGGAGTATATTTGTCCTGAGTGGCTGGGACGCAAAAAATTTCCCCACACAGTCTTGAATTTGATAGTGCAGGTTTGTATTGCCGTTAAAGCTGCTTGACTATTCGGGTACATCGTAATCTTGCTTTTATTGTGCGCCGTGTATACAATTTCAGCTGCACTCTGGATTGTTAACTGTAAATATACTGCAGTCGTTTGGCAAGTTTAGTGAGTGCATCGCTGCACTTATACGCACTTCCATTTCATCCATCCGACCGGGAATACATTAAGTGTGGGGTTGTCGGTTCTTTCTATCGAACCGTGTTTTCGGATAAGTGTAGTTCCGGCCTGTTATTACCAGTATTACAATGCCGCTTTGTCAGTATGGACGTGTTTTAAGTTAGTTTGACTCTTGGAGTCTTAAGACTTTTGCCCGCCACGTTTTTAGCGAACAAATCTATTGGAAGCATTGAGTGAGCACAAGGAGACTATTTCCAGTGCACCTGTAATCCCCAGACATGCTTATCTCTGTGTTCTGTCCAATAATTTTCTACGTGCTTTTACCGAGTGCTAGCCACCAAGGTAATACGCATTGCAGGAAAATTGCTTATAGCTGTGTAAATCCAAAATGTAGTTCTCGGCTCAATGTCATCTTGCACGAGTAGTAAGCGTTGTTCGCTTCAATTACAGCTTACTGATTAATCCTAGTTACTTTGCATGGGCGATGGAGTTTGCTCAGTTTTTTCTAGCTTTGGAAGTCTAAACGCCTGCACTTTAGTTTTGTGCCTAAACAGCACCGCTTCCGTTTTTCGTGGGTTTAAATTTATTTATTCCTTCGTTACTAGCTCAGTAGATTAATTTTTTATGAGCTACTACAATTCTGCTAAGTTGCGAAAGTCTCTGAATGACGGTATTCATAACTCCAGACAGAGTATCTCCAGTTTCTTACGGTTATTACCACTGAAGAGTAGAACGAGAACAATCGGAGCGAGTTATCAATCGCAGACGGCCCATGGGCCATTATCGTCACTTCCTTACAATCTACAAACTCAAAACCCACTTACTTGTGCAAACAGCTTTCCCTCTTCCCGTTTAAATAAATTGCTCAATTGACAGCGCACCACCAAATGACAATCGTCGAGGACCGTGTTGAAAAATCGTCGTGTCGGTAGCAAAGCCTCCAGATCAATAACAAATTCCAGAAATCGTTCGCAATACTGAACCAAGTGTTCTTCAATCGGAGCATCTTTCGGAATCGACTCCAAAACGTTAAGAAATTTTATCATCAGATTCTAAAGAAGTAAATTCAGTTTCAATCGTATCAGATGTAAAAATATCGACATGAATTCAGAGCAAGATTCCGAGTTAGTTACCTGCAAGAAATGCCGCTCCCAATCGAGTTGAGCCTTTTTATCAGCGTTCTCCTTCTTCTGCAGCTTCTTCCAAAACTTCCGCCACTCGGGAACTGCTCTCAGTTCCTGTTCACGTCGCTCTAAAATTAAAAAAAAGGAAATTGAATGAAATTCCGTCACATCTGGGGTAGAAGTGCACCGTACTTGGTTGAAGGCTCGACCACATCGACAACGATACCAAGCGCTTGGCCCGATCGCGACAAATCTCCACTTCCATGCTATTGAAGCAATGATTTATGAACAGAAGCAGAGCGGTCTGTTCGCGGACGTGCGACGACGTAAGGGTCGTCTTTTCGTCGAGACAAGTTTTCAGGACGTGCTGAAAGAAGCCGGCAAATTCGTCCGGTGATTTCTCGAACAGCGTCCAGACGGCAACACGCTCGCGAAACTTTTCGTTGACCATGACCACAACGGACATCATGTGGGCATGCGACGAGCTTCCCGTCTTGTAGTTGGGCCACAGGTAGTTCTCCAGGTACTGACTGAATTCGAGCATCATAATTCGCCGTACCGAATATTTCGAATCGGAAATTTCGTCCGCGTAAATTCTCTCGATAACGCTGCCATCGAACGGACGGTGATCGTTTTGCGTGTCGGGCGACCAGTAAATATTTGCGAGCTGAAAATTGATTTTGAAACGATGTTTTGAAGTTGGGCGAGATTGTGAAATATTTTACCTGTGAAATTATGTCAGCATTGATTTGGGATACCGTCACCACTGGCACTTTTGTTTTAGTTGCACTTTCCGCGTTATTGTCTTTTTTTGTCATTTTACCGCGAACAATTCACGATTCCAAAACGAAACTTAAGACGATTGCCGGCTGTCAAGTGTCAACCTACTAATCGGCTGGGCCGATGGGCAAATCGTTTACTTTTCTTCTTCTTGATTTTGTAGAAGCAAAGGTCTCATTGTGTTACTCAAACTGTTTTGTTGCTGCAACATAAATGTACAGCATCATTGTTCCTAAGCTCTACGTTTTCCGACTGACCGTTAAAAACTCACAAACTTTTTTTTTTCGAAACAATTTTGTAAAAGTTCACTTGCAGTAATGTACAAAGAGTTACTAAATTTTGTAATGTTAGTAAAGATTTCCTTCCCTGGAATTCAATCACATGGTAACAAATCCAAGGCCAGGTCTATTTATTTACCTATTTAAGCATCCTGTTACACGATTAGTTCAACGAGTTAATTAAACATATTAAAATAATAAATTAAATGAAAAGAAGGTAAATGAGACGAAACATAAAAAGATATTAGAAGTTTCAGGTTTGCTTTAAACGAAAAAAAAATGTGGGCAGAGGACCAACCTGGAAGGCATCGTGATTCTTTTGAAGACGAATCATAAGTGAGTTGAAGAACACATCGATCGAGGCTAAGATGGAGTCGAATCTATTCGTGGTCGAGGTACGACGAACTACAAGCTGCAGACGCAGAGGCCATTATGAAGCCTATACAGAATACTTTCATTCAAACACAATCTATGCTACTCTAAAAAAGGACAGAGACAGATTTTCTGCATCATATATCGAATGAGGAAATATGATATGGCAGAAATCTCCCGGGTTGATATAATAATAATTAGACTGATTAGAAACCACATAGAAAGATCTACTATAGACCAAGATCTTAACCCCTGGATCCACCAACCCTTTTTCTCCAACTCACAATATTTTGAAAAAACCATGTCAACTGGTTTTATTCCACCCGAAGCCTTCGTATATCTTGACGAAACGGATATATATTACACTCTGATTGCGTGCCAATTATATACCATGCGTATAGACGCGCAACAGATAAGAAAATAGGATATGACCAAAATCTCAAAACTAGCGACAGTCTGCCCTTATGGCGATACTCCACCGCGAACTACATTGACGTTCACAGAAATGAGCGTGAGACTACAAAGTACTGGTGGCTAAATCAAGAAGACATATAGTAATTTTAAATTTTTCTCATAGAATAAGTTAATTTTAAACTAACACTAAAAAAAGAAAAAGAAAGTAGATTAAGTACTAATACTTGTTAGCACCTTCCCTAGGATAAGGCATGCTTGACCCAGTCATTCGCTACAGGAACTGATAGCCTTCAGCAATCGGTCCAAGTGACGAATGGCTGGGCCTGGAATAGTTATAAGTATATTATTAAATTATAATGTATAAAAAATGCTATAATTAAGTAATTAATGTATATGAATAAAGCGACTCTATCCCCCCTTAAAAATCATCTATAAGCATTATTAAATGCAAAATATGTATGCTGGACTGGGCTGTCCTCGGCCGGGATCGGTGGCTTCTGATTTACTATTCTCGAATAGTGGAGCACGATGCTGCTGGCCCCGGCAGCAGATAGTTCGGCTCAAAACTTAGTCTTAAGTTAGTTGTAAGTATTATAATTGTAAATAGTCGTAAGTAGGGTTCAAAACGATATATAATATTGGGTTTTTTTTATTGCCAGATTTTTCCCAATTAGTACAAATACTCACGATTTCCAGGCGGACATCCAACATAGTTGGATGAACTCCGGCGGATTTCGTGGGTATTCTAGCAATAAGTATACATTAGAATTGTAGTTAAATAAAGATACTCTGATCTCCACAAAACATTCCCCGATACTATTATAACTTAGAGTGCCCACTTGAGGCCATTAAGAACAATTAGCAGCTCTAGATATTAATTAATTTTAGCTTTAGAAATTAAGAGAAAAACTGATAGATTTCAGGAATTGGCGCAAATAAAGCATATTTTAAAATTTAAAACTATGCTACTCTAAAGAAGGGACATCGATGACTTCTAAACGTTCATTGTAATGATTATATTTTATAAGCTCTCTTATAACTTACATGTAATGAAAAATGTAATGTTATCGGTGTTTTCAAACGAAGGCCTTCTGCAGGAAATTGAAATACTTTCAATTAGGAAACTCACTAGAAACCTAGCATTGATGAAGCAATGATCAAACGACAATGAACACTTTCGAAAGTTGTCGCTGAAAAAAGATTATCACTTGGGAATAAGTTCAGCTATTTACTTGCCATCCGTGAATACGTGTGAGTTATTCGCATTTCTTTCTAGCTCGTATTGAAATGCATCCGGTCGTTCCGCCTGCACTCATCGATATGGGAGATCTCTATCGCGCATTGTACTTTAAATTTGAATGAGCAAGAACGAGATGACAATACATTCACTTCATTGAAGAGAGTTTGAAATAGAGCTTACCGGTCATCGCTGAGAAGTAGGCCTGAGTTATATGTGAAGTTTGTTGCAATCGTCGCGCAAGGTTGGAAGGGTTTCACTTGAATTGCGGTACACCGCTTATCGATCAATGGAGGAATGGATTGACATGTCCGGTCGATAACTGCACCGGTCGTCGACGTTAAGTTATGAACAAATAAAATTCTAGTAGTCGTCGACTAGTGCAATCCAAAGACAACTAGTTATAGAAGGAAAAAAAATAATTGACCTTCTTTTTTGTTTAATTACTGCTACTCTAAAAAATACTGTCGCTCCAAAATACTACTTGATGGTTTAAAATAAACTAGACGCTTGAGAACTTATATACTAAAAATATTGTTGGTTGACGCTCAGATTCGCACTCTACTTTGGGCAAGGAACCTGCAACATACTTTGAATCATTCAACAAAAATTGCCAGGATTCAGTTCAAGTGTTATCCGGCTCGTACAATTGGCAACTTCAATCGACCAGTTCTATGCTTTACTAGAGTTGCAATTCGGCTTCCGTAACGCGAGCCGGCACCAAGTCCTAAGCAGAAATTCTACATTTGCTATGATCAATTGCGTGTAATTATGCATTGCATTGCACCGACATTCCCAGTAGGACTCCGAGTTATTACACTGTCTTACGTTTAAGCTGTTCGCAGATTGTAAGCAATACGAGTTTGTTCCAAATGTCTGACATAAAATGGAAATGCTGGTAGGATGATGGGCGCAATAGTAACGTCTGATATATGGACCACCGTATGCTGTAAACCCGCTTGGCCTGTTCCTATTGATCTCAAGCTATATTTGAGCCCAGATATTATCAATAGGATTGATATCTGGGCTTTATGGAGGTCAATCAAGTACCGTAAACCACCGTGATCTGGGGTTGTTGTTTGGTGTGGGGGAAGACACGCAGCAAAGCAGCGCATCTTGAACATTGAGGCCAACATGGCTCATTATACTCGAATCCTCCGGTCTCTATCTGAACTTTTTCGTCCTCCTCACGAATTTCAAGAGTTTAGGTAGGGAGCGAGAACGGAGTTCTTCCATCCTCATAACATCAACGCCGTATACGTGCATTTTCGCAAAAGAGTAAGCAGGACACTAGAGAAGGAAATGTTCCGTTGTGTCGTCGCTATCGTCGGAAGCAGTGCACATGGGGTCGTCAATGATTCTCAATCTGACCAGGTGTAGGCCACACGAGTTATGCCCTGTGAGGACACCAACCATACTACCACATTCCTTTCTGCTCAATTGAGAAGAGAAGCAGCGGTTCGTTCACTTGGTCCCTCAACAAGGTTTCTGGTCTCCCGCATTCCCTGAAGAAGCAACCATCTCTCAATGTGTGATTTACTCACCCACTCAGCAATGGCAGCCCTAACAGAGACAACCGGCACACCGAAAATTGGTTCTGGTCCGACCAAGGCTGACTCCGATCCAGCCTTTGCTAATGCATCAGCATTTCATTGCCATTTACACCCTGGTGGCCTGGAACCCATATGACCTTTAAGTCATTGAATCTGCCAACAGAATTCAACATGTGATCATGTGATGTGATCAAATTAAATGAGAGTCGTACTTGTTGTGACGTATGGGAAGGAGCATTGTCTTGTTAAAAAACCAAGTCCCAATTCCTTGAAAACCTGTTTTCGTTTGATGATTACAAATAGATTTTAAGTGTGTCCACGTCCACTGCTGTTACTCGATGAACTACCTTTCTCACGCTCCGAGAATCAATACAAAACCATAATCCCTTTGGTTTTGTTATGAATTGCCTGAAGACATTCTGGGTCGTTGTCTTTCTCCGACTGCGTACACATAGTATTCCAATAGCGACGTGCGTTTTAAATTTTAATTTGTCATCATCTTTAATCCAATTTCGATGTGCTCTGGCCCATTGCAACAGCTTTTTTTTGCACGGAGTTTCTTGAGAATAATACACGTTCTACAAGGCGACGTCTCACTGGTCTGGTCGATATTTCAGCTCTTCCTGCTTGAATTGGGTCTGCTCTCAACTGACTAGATGTAGCGTTCCGGTTTCTTAAGGCTCGCAGTTCTAATAATCGATTTTCACTCGTGTTTGTCTTTATTTAGCTCCCAGATTCTTTGGAGCGCTGTGAACTTCCAATTTTCCGTTTTTTTTAAACGGGAGCAGCAAACTTGTTGCCTTAAGCAGTTGTAGATTTTCCCAAGCTAGAGCAATAATATAATTCTTTTCACTAGCCAGTTGGAGGATTTTCTATAAATAGACAATATTGTCTTGCAATTATGTACCCCTAATGAAACAGTCTTTTTGTATAAACTTTTTTTTTTACCAACCGCTCAGTCCATGTTGTATTGAATCCCAATTAATCGTCAGGATTCCGTTCTATCTCCAACACTCTTCCCAATACTTCGTAATAGCTTTCAGGCACTTTAGCACGTTCGTAAAAAAGCAACGTAGCACTTGGATTTCTTCATGGAACAATGAGCTTTCCCGAATGCTGCGAATAGATCAGGATCGAATTCAATGCGCCTCGTAATCGTGACCAAGATTATTTCCTTTGAGCAAATTAATTTTTTTATCGGGCTTAGATATGAATTAACAGCAACAGAAAATGTAGCGCATTTATTTCCTGTTTGTAAAAATTTGCTCTCCCTAATCGCGTTCACAACTGCACAGTAAATACGCAACCAATGAGCGAACCGATTTTTCAGATTCTCTTCGAATATTCGTGACCAATTAAATGTAATTTGAAAGAAATAAAAATATATTGAAAAATGGTATTTACTTCTTAAATAAATTACTTTAATGTTACTTTGTTCATTCATTTAAAAATAAAATTCACTACAACGAAGACAACAGTCATATTATTTATCACCTTTAGTTTTTCATTCCTAAAATTTTAATCTAAAAATAATCTCTAGATCCCTTATTGTCTTTATTTCTTTCAAAAATTCAATTCGAAAGACTCAAATCAGTTCTGTAACGAAATCGTCTTGTTCCCGTACTGGTGCTTGGAATGTAGAGCCAGTGAATTCGTACATCTTAAAGCAGATTGCAATTAGAAAATGAGCAAAATACAAAAAAAATTTTATAATTACCGATGGTACTCGATTATTTCGCAATGTAGCATAGTCTGCAACGTCAGCTATTTGAGATCCATTGCGTGGTTGAATTGTTGCGTACGTATTGTCCCCGGCATGAGATGTTTCGAACGAATCCCTTCGATCTAGAGTAGTCTGAACCGAGAGCAAATTGAATTTTAAACAATTTTCTTAATCAATTTCGAAAAAAAACATACCGGTGATGGTTCTGCAGTGTTGCAAAATTCCGGTTCAGAAAATACTTGCATAGTAAGTTCCTGTTCTTCGTATAATTTCAATTTTCTAAAATAAAAATACAAATAAGATAAAGCCAATCGTCCGCTAATTCTACGTACTGTTCCATCCACAAAGGATTTTCTGTTGTGTTCAAATCTTCGATTATCTGCTTTTTGATCAAAGCTTCCTTTCTAGTCTTCTCCAATGGAATTGAAAGATGACTGAAAGTATAAAATAATTATTTGATAAATTCCATTGTTAAACGAATTATAGAAAACGTACCATTGTTTCAAGCAACAGCATAAAACAACGAAGCTTATAGCGCCGACAAAAAGAACAATTACCAAGGCCACTAATCCAGCAAGAGCCATATCGAATTCTTCTTCTTCCATTGTTGCGTAGGCTGGAACGACATTTTCAATTGCGAAACCGGCATAATAATCCTGGAAAGAAAGTTCTTAATTAATAATGCACTAAGTCCAGCATAAAACAATAAAAGCGGAGAATTTGCATGTGAGGAATATTTATAGTTTGCTCGTCTTATGCTTAGATTATATTCGATATCATGCAGGGTCGATATCATTCCTCCAAGCACTGCGACCATAGGTCTATTGTACACATAGAGCTTCCTCCAATGTCTTCCTAGAGAGCCAAGTTCGATTTCATCTCTGAATAATTTTTCCATAAGAAGCGGGTCCGCTTTCGGAACTGATTTGTTCTTCCAGACATCTAGCGCTGATATGCAATAGGTTTGCATAGCCTCAGTTTGGCAGAATCTGCATTGGTTATGTTGCTTAGGCGCGAATGAGCCGTAAGTACTGCTGTCATGATCTGTACCTTATTTCTGTCCAGTTGCAGAAGCTATTTGATTCTTTTATTGAAGTTTTTTTTGGCAATATAGACAACTATATCTTTTGCCCATTTTTTTTATCTTGAATCTGGATGGAGAAATTATTAAACAAATTCAAAATAATTGCGTTGCTTTCAGCAACTTTGTGGCTAAGAGACCAAATGTGGTACTGATATTAACCGTTTTGAGTGAAATAAATCTACTAGCGCGTTTCAGATCCTACATGGGCCAGATCTGTCTTGCAGTGCAATCCCCTCTATCCAACTTGAGTTGATATCCTCCTCTGAGTCTAATTCAAGTATGAGTTTACATGTAGAAAGAGTCACACCCAGATTCCAGTGATTTTATTGCCGCTTGGCTGTCTGTGAAAATTAGTATATCCCTAGTAGATACAAGGCATCCTCGATCGTCATATGTTCTGCCTGATACAACACTACATTAGTCGGCAGACGGCAAGAGCTGCTAATGCTAAGCATATCAGAGAAACCACCTCCACACATCCCGCATTCACTTCTAAGAACCTTGAAACTAAATCAAATCTGAATAGTATTGAAGGAATTATTTGCTCTAACGAGATAAGCCATAACCAATTTTAGTACCGAATTCGCCTGTAAACGACATTGTAAGTCCAATGCTTTAACTGAATGATATTCTTTAAGCCACTTTATAATACAGTTACCAGAATCCAGATTACTCCTAAGTTATTAAATTTCATAAAAAACAACTCGTTTTTTTCTTCGGAATATTTGAACCTAGCGGCGGCATTGAATTACAAAATGGAAACGGGCTTGAACAAAGCGAAGAGATATTAAAATTTAAAACATGCTGTGAGGCTCACCTCAACTATGTCTCAACTATGGTGCTTTTCACCCATAAAATTCAACTCAATTTATCCGCATTCTTGAACAAAGAAACATAAACACAATTTACATACCTTTAAATAGTCATAGTTTGCATCAATAACTTTGAGTATATTATTAACTGGCGTAATTTCATTCGTAGACAAATCGACAGCATGGAAGAAAAGATCACACCAATCCATTCGGATGCGACCAACTGAATCAACATGATATCGTATCTCATCGACAACAATATGCTTATGCGTGGCATTTCGTAGTTCGGCAACAATTTCATCGCGTTCCTGATGCACTTCGTTCGGCGGTCGCGATAATATAACGCGAATTAATTGCTCCGAATCAAACACCCAAACCTAAATACCAAACAGTCATTCAAAATAAAGGTAAAGGAAAAAATAATAAAAGTAAAAATCAATTACATAAATTTTTGTTTTCGCAAAACGCTCCGGTGGTTCAACTTCTTTGGCAATAATGTCTAACTCGAAACGATCTTGATTATATTCGGCCATAAATGTTGCAGTAGTTAATCGGCCGTCCTTTGAAATTGCTAAACAAGAAATTATTTCATAAAATTTCATTCACTGAAGTTAAACGAAAAAGACAATTACTGAAAGGACTCGGGACAATCGATCCAGTTGATTTCGACGATCCAAATTTGTATAAGTTCGAAGCTGTTATAATGTACTCGATAGAAGCATTCGAACCAAAGTCCCGATCGGATGCATTTACGAGAACAACAAACTCATTTATTGATGATTTCGAATTGACACCAGCGTAGTAAACCTATTTTTTTTGGAATAAATTCAAACACTTTTTCAATTCGATTTTAAGTTTTTACTTACTGATTTTTCAAAAACTGGCGCATTATCATTGACATCCAGCACTGTGATCCAAATTTTCGCAACTGAGCTATCTCGTTCCAAACTTTTTATTGAAAATGTTGCTCTTTCTGTTTCGGAAATATGCAGATCGATTTTATTACTTGCCAAAATATACAAATTGTATAGCGAATTGGATTCACTAAAATAAAAATGGTCAATCAATAATCACTACTACACTTGAACTGTATTTAAAATTTACCGATCCAACGATTTATTTGTATAAATATCTCCACTGGTCTTATCCAAATAGAATGCGCCATCTTCATTTCCCAGGAGCATATAATAAAAGATCTCTTTCTTGTTTTTACTTTTCGTTAAAGCCTGTACTCTCCCAACTCGAACATCTGGTCCACTATTTTCAACAATCGTGATCTTATACGGATTCGATGCGTCCGAAAATTCCGGTCGATTTTCATTAACATCGACTAAAATAATACTTAAAAATCGTAATGTCTCAAAATGCGATGGAGATCCTTGATCACGTGCAACCAAAATCAGATCAAATCTAAAAGCAGTTTTTTTTTAAAGAAAAATAATATAAAAGTCTATGAAGAGTTTGATCAGTATTCTTACGTTGATCTTTCGTTACGATTTAATTCCTTTCGGGTTCTTAATTCTCCCGTGTGTTCGTCAATTGTAAAAGCTTCCGAATCTTGAACATTTTTATTGTTCACCTATTTAAGCAAGTTTTGTTACGTCAATCCCTTCAACGAGTAATTAATTTACATACCTGTAGATGATATGAAATCTTGCCATTGTCTCCTGTATCATTGTCCATTGCTTTCACCGTCATAACTAAATAGTTAGTTTCCACGATATCCTGCAAAGTAAAATAAGATAATCAAAAAAACAGGTCGGGTTTTATGAACACCGCCTAGTTACCCCTGGTAATTCCACGGTTGCATTCGATAGTGCCGGCATTAAGAAAACCGGTCGAAATTGATTAATACCAAGAACATCGACCACAACTGTTGCTTGCTCTTTATGTGGTCCAGCGCCGACACCATCACGAGCTTCGACAGTCAAAACATATGTTCCTGAAATAAAATCAAACCATTTGATTTTCCAAAAAGCGCGATGTAAATCGTATTTTTACCTTTTTTTCCTAATAGGCTTTTTCCTGGATATAAAATACCCGATTTTGTGTCCAACTGAAAAAGTTCCTCGTCGTTTCCCGATACAATAAAATATCGAACCTCACCAAAATTATTTTCGTCCTCGTCTTTAGCAGTTATCTAGAAATTAACAGTAGATATTTAATTATTTGCGTACCAAAGATATAACAAATTGCGTTCATTTACTTGAAGGAGTGTTGCTGGTGGATGGAGAGCAGCATTTTCTGCAACCGATGATGAGTATTCTCTTTGAGTAAAATGTGGTACATTGTCATTTATATCTAAAACTTCGATATTTATCTAAAATAAAAAAAAAATATTGAAACGCTTCTTCTGCCGATATCAGATAAATTCTTACAGTTGCTGTTGTAGTTTTTTGGTTAATTGGTGCCTTATCGGTTGCCACTACACTTAAAGTGATTGTGGAAATCCGTTCACGATCCAAAAACGTACTGTTGGCCACCGTTAAAATTCCGGTATCCGCATCGATTACAAAATTTTTACTATCCTTACCGACTAACGAGTAAAATATTTCTCCATATGTTCCTACAATAAAGCCAACAAATACAGAACATCTAAATTCCATTCCAAAATTAATAATTTTACCTAGATCATTGTCCTTAGCCTCGACTTTTCCAACAAATGTACCACGCGGTGAGTTTTCCAGAACGGTGAATTCATAATCGGTCTTTAGAAAATACGGACTATTGTCATTTATGTTCATTACATCAACGATTACTTCAGCGGTTGATGTCAATTGTGGAATCCCTGTATCGGTAACAGTTGCAAAAAATCGAATTTCTTTAACGCTTTCGTAATCGATACGAGACTTTGTTGTAATCAAGCCCGACGAAGAATTTATGGCGAAATATGGATTCTCGGAAATGTTAAAATCATTTATAGTTGAGTCTTCATCATAAGCTTGAAGAGTGGTTAAAATAGTACCAATCGGTTGTTCTTCGGTTACTTGATGTTTGATGATAGGATCATCTTCGGACCAGGGCGAACTGAATTTCTGAAATTAGAAAGAAGCGATAAAAGTTGCGAATTTCATACACATAAAGTGAATTTCTATTTTATTGTTTCTAATCTTGCAGCTATTGTCACGTTTGTAAGACTTCAAAGCTACCAGTCTCTCACGTAAGTAGAATTTTAAACTAATAATATATTTTACACCGTTACGTATTCAACTCGCCGGTAATAGAGACCTATACGAAAGAACTTTAAGCATCGAATCAACTTGCATAAATAGCTGCAGTAGGACATTTTTAGTGTAATTTTATTCAAGGCTCATTGGATCGAATGAAATTGATTGGAGATAGCATACATCCACGGTAGAAGTTGGACTGATGAAATAAAGATCCGATAAGTTCAAATTAAATCATAAAAGCAAACGGCAAGACCATTGAATGCATTACACATAAAAAGTGTACTGCTACATAGGTTTCAAAAACGATGTTTTACGTTGTGCTAAAGTCAGCCAATTACGTCTGAATTCTATCGAACTAGAGCGACGTGCTTGATTGTAATCTACAAAGCTCGAGAAAGCCATGGAGTGGATAGGGAAGGCTGATTAGGGCACAAAATACCCTAAGCGTATGTTGTCTGACGGGTAGCGGGTATTTTACCCTCACAATCGTATCCCATCTTTTTCGTAGGATAATTTAGAGTAAAATTTGGTTATTGATCAGACTTGGTGTACACGAATTGAATTCACAAGGGAAAAGCAAACAATAGAAATTTGATTTGATCAAATTGTCTGCTAAATTTCATTAGCACCGAACTAGAAAACAATTTTCCCCTTCTTTCAATAACCATAACCCTGGTTTATTTAAGGTTTTCAGGGGTACCTCAAGATATCCATTTAGGCCCTCTATTATTTGTTTTATTTTGATTCTCATATATACTGCAGATGGGAATATTTTCCGTACGATGCCAAATTTAGGCGAAAATATTTTACTATTATAATTTGCTGCCTAGTGTACCTTTTTTGCATGTCTCTCAATGTCGACAAATACCAGTGTCTATCAGGAAAAAATAGCCAATCCAATTCAACTATGTTTTAATTCAACTATGTTTTAAGAAGGAAACCGATTACACCGAATTGAAAATGTAGGAAAAGTCTACTTCAACAGTATATTTATATTTAGTTTCGACGACTATGTAAACCACATTGTCAGCAAGACTAACTCCGTATGAGGATTTGTTAGAAGATGGTACAACGATCCTTCTTTGCCGCATTGCTGACCTATCAAGTACCGACACGATAACAGGATTGAGTCGGTGCAAAACTTTCTACGGTTCACTTTAAGAGGTCTTCTCTGATCAGACCCTTTACGTCATCCTCCCCATCACGAACGTTTTCAATTACTTATGACGTAGTCGTAATGTTAAGCGCTACTTTTGCTGTTAAGCTAGTTATGGGCGAAATTCATTCATCGTCCTTGCTGGGAACTTTATCGATCAATATTCCATGTTTGAGAGAATATGAGCTTCTCCATCATTGGACCAAGTATGAACGGCATATGTTTTCGTAAATTTCTCGCATTTTCAACGGTTATTACGCCAACATCGATTTTCATCAAAGTAAATTAGACAAAGTCATCTTATTAAACAATGATTTGCAATGAAAAATAGTTTTTGCAACATGATTAATCCCCATGAAATACATAAACCAACTATGAATGGAGGTTCGGAACTACATTACCCACGATCTACCCAACGAAAATTTCAAGGACATGTAGACTTCCCAAGATATGTGTCGATTAAGATTCAAAGACAAACAATGGTTTGGTCATCCCTTTCGAAACTAATATCTTCAAAGTGGCTCCGAATTGGAATTCACAAAGACAAGCTATTGTTTGACCTCAAATAACAGATTTTTTGATAGAGAATGGTCCAAAAATTGGACACTCGGTGACATTTGTAATTAAAGTAAACGTTGCGAAAATTTTGTACGACTTTTGAAAAATTTCAACTGACAATGGAACATTGTCAAATTTTATTTTATTCTATATTCAAATTAAATTAATTTTAAAAATTTTAAATATGACAATAGGAATGTATTTCGGCTTGCATCCAAATTTGGAAGTCTTAATGATTAATTTATTCTTGATGTTAAACATAATGGCCGATCCGTGTGTTTTTAATATTTATTCAAATTTACGATTGGTAAGAATTGATTTCATTGCATTGAAAGTTCCTTAAAAAGTGTAGTTTCAGGTTGATACTATGGTTATGTCAGAAAAAAGCCAAACAGTTGATATCATTTCAAAGCTGTTGGTATCGTCTCTTATTGTGGTAAAATGTTCAACCAGTTACATACAATTCGCATGTCAAATCATTTCACTGTAAGTAGGTTTTTAAAAACCCAATAACTGCATCATCAGTTACTTATCATTAGGGTAGTATTTGAATTCTTTGTCTTGAATTATAACGATTGAATCTTAATCAGTAATAAGTACGGAAAAAGTAGTATCTGCCTATAGAGAGATAGGCATCTCAATAGGCTTATTAAAGGTGCACAGATCATGATATTCAACAGAGAAAAGTTCAATAGATTCAAACAGTTTTTAGGTATGTGGACACTACAGTCTGCTTCACAAATGGTCTTACAGCCACTTTATGAAGGTTCGGCATTGTTCGTGATCGGTCTTATATTTCGAATTTCTATTCGGTGCAAAAGTAATTTTAAAAACAATCGACTCAGAATTTGTCATACTTTTAACGTTTCACTTCTTGCACGAACCCTTCAAATAGGAAATTTCTTAAGTAAAATTTCTTTTAAGAGTAAAAAAATCAAACACGGAAATCTGTGTTAAGACTTTCTTGAACCAGTACCAGTGTTCTCGATGGATCGTCTGGGAGATTCTGAATTTGACAATATATGTAATGACGACCTTAGATGACTGAACAGTCCATGATATACATTTGGGTACAAAGACAAAAGGACAATGGATCTGTCATACCTTGAAGAAAACAAGTCGAACGTTTCCGAATAGGCTCTGGACTGGAATCCACAAGAAAGACGTATTAGTTAAAAAATATATGGAAATGAACTATTTAATGAGTTTGTAAGCTTTGCTGGAGGCAAATAGTAGCAGTAGTTAACTCGAAGCGGAGTGGAAATTTCAGTCCGGAAAGACTGATACTCTCACTATAGCCGCGTTATTGGTCACAATAGGAGTGACATAGTCGACATTTATCTACTATATTTAAAGAGCAGTTCCTTCATTAGTTACTATGCACCTACTCCGTTAGTTATCGTATCATATTGATATAAAGATTGTTTAATAATGTACACGAAGTACTATTACACCACCGAACTGATTATTTTTTTAGGAATATTTTCCTCATAGTAAAATGAACCTTATTGTTTTTAGTTATTGTCACTTTTTCAACAAATTCACCAGATATCCCATCGTTTATTCGGACATGCCAGACTTACTATTACCGTTAATTATAGTCATCATATTTCGAAATATAATGATTAATATAATCGAGCTCGTAGTCGGATTACTGCTATGTTCAAATAATGTCCTACCAACCATTCTATGCCTAGGATTTATATTAAAATTCGTATTGAAAATATTTGCGTCAGCTTACTATGTGTAATTATCAAATTCGTTATCAATTTTATAAGAATTCTTTTCGATTTTCATGATAACAATTATTCCATAGCTATGTTTTAACTTGGTTTTACAACTATTTGAAATATGTACACATTAACGAAGATTCACAGTACGACGATGATGAATTTCATGTCAAAAAAAGGATATATTCGAAATTGGAAGCTCGGAAAAAGAAACACTGGCTTATGGTTTCTTTATTTCAATTCATAATTTTCAAGCTATTTTAAACAAAAACAAATTTCTTTGTTGTCTTTAACTTTCAGAATTGTAATTTGCCGGAAACAAATTATATTGATGCTGCCCTTCCAGAATCATCATTGAGTGAAGATTCTACTCTATTGTCGATACTTGAATCAAATCTTGAAATAGAGTTTTAGAAAGTGAGCATTTTGTCGATGCAATTTTAATAATCTGAGAATAGTTTTTTTATTTAAGATTTCCCCTTGTCTATATGCTTTGTTAAAAATTTTATTCAAAAATCACGCATCGTTATGATATAGTATTTAAATAAAAATTGTATAAACATGTACTTAATTTATGTATTATGTATGTATTAGCCAAATTGAAAAATAGTAAATTATAGCTTACCGGTGGTATTTCATTGACGTCGATAATTGATATAACTAATAGTCCTTTGCCTTGTTGGGTAGTTGAAGCGGTACTGTCAATGACCAATACAGTTATCCTAATCACCTGTTTTGTTGGTTAATAAAATAAAATAATAAAAAAATTTACTTAATTTCTAATTTATATATTTACCGCAAACATGTTTCGATCCAGCTTTTGATTGACGGTAACTTTTCCTGAACGATCAACTGTAAAAACGTCTCTAAAGTTTTCAACATTTTCCACCTAAGTAACAATACGACTTATTGTAATGAATTTTATTTGCAAAATGATTTAAAAATTCAAACCTCTTTGCCGTCTTTATCCACTGCCGTAATCGGTTCGGTAGCAGAAAATTGCAATGCATCGATTGTTACATCGGGATCGATTGCAACTAAATTGCAAATGATTGTTCCAACTGGAGCGTCTTCTCGGACCTGTTGATATAAGTGTTTAATAAGAAATAATTGCAATACACAAATAAAACAAGGATGCTACAACAAGCGGCTTCGGTAGTCTAGAGTCAGAATTTGTTGTTCAAATCGTAGTCACTTATAGGCTTATCAGCTTGATCACAACAAAACTCTACAAGTTCAATTTCCAGATCCAGAATGAAATGGAATTGTGATCAATTTATTACCTATCGAAATTTTTCTAAATATTGTTCAGGATTGTGACTTTAGTTTTTTTTTGGATTCCAGAAACTACCCAAACCGAAAATGATTAAAATTACAATTACATTTCGTACATGAATTTAAATCTTAGGTTCGCTTTGACGCTAGTCGGAACGTGTCGTCATGTCGAGTGGTCTTCACGGACTCTGACCTCGAAAACACAAAATAAAACCATATTATTATTATTGTTCATGAATGTCTTCGCAACTCAACTCGCTAAGCCAATTACAGAATAAAAACACGCAATTCATTCTGGACTGATCTGAATGGTTCCAAACATAGTGTCGATCAAAGATCAAACTAGAGTTTTTACAAATATTTAGTTTGAATATGTAGAAAGCTTAAAGCTGGCTCGCATTATGACCGGAATGATCTTTTGTGTCATATATACATATATATATATATGTACCTATGTAGTATAAAGGTATGATCAGTTGATTGATAAAGGTGACGACGGCAATATCAATTAATAAAAAAAAATTACTGATTTATCAATGAAGTTGATATTTACACGTCTAAAGGCTTAACATCCAAGTTAACGGCAGCTTTGTGTAGAAAACGATTTTAATATTGTAAGACCGCATGATTAATAACACGATTTATCTCCTCGTGAATCAAGTAAAGAATCATAAGTTAAACATAAACCAAAAACTACGTTTTAATAAAGACATTCCGTAGGAATTTGCCACATTTTGTTATAAACCCCACAAATAGTTTTTACTTACTTCAGCTCGTTGTGTTGATGGTGTAAAATATGGATCCTTATCGTTGCTATTTGTTACACTTACGGTAAGAGTAGTTGTACCCGACAGACTTGGCGTACCTAAATTATTCACATTAGTTAAAACATTTACTGCTCGTAACGAATACGCGAAACTTGCCTAAATCGGTTGCCAAAACTTCGATCTGATAAGTATTACGACGATCATAATCCAGTTTGCGCGACACTGATACAAGTCCGGATGTATCATCGATCCGAAAATCATCAAAACTTCCTTGTTGAATCCGGTATCTATTAAATTTGAATTTTAGGAATTAAGCTCAATTAATTGATATATTGTCATAGTTCAAGCAGCTTACCTTATTTCAGCATTGATTCCAGTATCGAGATCAACTGCTCTTAGCATTTCAACACTAGTACCTAAGTAAATATATTCAAAGATTAATTATTTAAACATATAACAGAGTCGAACGGCATTTTGTCAAGTGCTAAACCTACCAGAAGTAATACTGAATCCTGATTTAAACTCTAAATATCTAACCTATGTTAAAGGTTAGCTTTCTTCCTTAACAAGATCTCGAAATGTAGTACAATTGGTTATTACATTTGGGGTATTTATATAGGAGCTACCAAAGGGAGTGGAATGACTAAACGGTATTAGCTTAAAAAATCGTAAGCATTAAATTGTATTGAGTTTATCACCAATGGTACGACAACACAACTCCGGCTTTCGACTGTAAGTTAATTCGTTCAACGCAGCGAGGCTACCAGCTAGCATTCTCGAGCATAGTCAGTTGAGGTGCTATGGATACTTTAGTGCCGAAAAGTGCCATCGTTAAAGTATTATCCCGCATATATTGATGGATGTTAGTAGCATACTCAACTCAATGAACATATTGAGCAAAATTTTGTTCTTTATCGTTAAGCGTCATAAACTTGAATACCATCGAAGCATTGATGATGGGAGGTAAATGTATGGTAGGTGATACATAAGGCAAATTACACGTTAAAAAATAATCTGACTGACACCAGACGTGTAGGCTAGAAGATGTAGACGGTGGTGATACATCCGGCGAAAGAAATGTTTCAATAAAACTAACTAAAACTATAAAACTACTAATTTAATAGACTTTCCGTAATTTTCACCGCATACGAGTATCAAATTGTTTGAATTTTATAATGCCACGAATACAAAAGGCATCGATACTAACTAATTACTCCTGCATATTTTTTATTAAATTATTTTGATTATTTCGTACTTACCAATTCCAGTATTTTCAGCCACAGATGACACATAATGATCCCGTAAAAATTGCGGTGCATGATTATTAACATCCCTTATCGTAATATTCACGCCGCAAATTGCTGAAAAAAGACCATCGTTGGCCTGAAATATATAAAAAATAAAAACCGAGAATACAATTAAAAAGATTAAAAACAAAAACATCAGTTTTATAATATTCCGTTTACCTCTACATCGAATGAAATAAAATCGGATTTCAGATGATTAACATCGAGAACAGCTTCGGATCGAATATTTATTTGTCCATTACGTTTATCAATTTCGAATAATTTGGCCACATTATCGTTTCCAATTATACTGAAATGAAATTTCGTTTAGAATTAATTATATTACGGTTCGAAGCTTTCAAGCTGACCTATAAGTAATATCTGAAACTGTATCAACATCTCTAGCTTTCACAGTAAGAGGCGGATCAAATGTCAATGCTCCTTCATCTATTGAGGCTCTGTACAAAGGACTCTCACAAACTGGCGGTGAGTCGTTTGCATCAATTATGGATATACGAAGCGGCACTACCAATGCTTGTCCTTGTCCATTGTCATCAGTTGCCTTCAATAACCGAATAATACAAACTCAGATTAGATTACAGAAGAGACTACGTCAAATTTTACCTTGTACGAAAGAAAATAGACCGATTGCGTTTCATAATCCAGACAAGGTAACTTCATCATAGTCTGATCGTCACCTCCATAGTCCAAACGATTGTCCATTTCAGTGTGTTCTTCGACGTTATTTTCGCCCGATACAACCGTGTAAGTTACCTCGGGCTCTGTACTAACTTCAATTTGTACTATGCCAGTCTCTCCGTTTGCCACAACATTGATATTTTTTTCATCGCCCTCGATTTGCAATTCTTCGGGTGCTGATATTTCACGTTTCTCTCTATGATTTAACATTTCCGGCGAATGGCAGTCAGCAACAGTTATTACACCAGTTACCGGATCAATATGAAACAATTCAGAACCAGCACCCGATAAACTATAACGTATACCAGCATCACCATAGCTTCCGGAATCTATATCTTTCGCTATAATCGATGTTATGAATTGTCCTGGCTCGGCAGATTCTGCAAATTAAAATTAATATGTAAATTTGCGATAAATTGTTAGATAATTTCAATTTACCTGATACTGATGCCGAATAAGATTCTTGGTCGAATGATGGTCTGTTGTCGTTCGCATCTATTACAGATATTGTTATCGTTGCTGTCGATGATAATTTCGGATCGGTTTCCGTTTCCTCGGCAATAACCTGGCGGAGCAAAATTTAATTGCCATTAAATAAAACCAACGAAAAGCAGAGCACAAACATATGAAAATTGCATACCAAAACAATAAACTTTCTTTGATTTGGATTCTCATAGTCCAACGAGCGATTTCCGACTCTGATATTAACTTGTGATGACCCTCGTACAATATCCGGTTCGACTTCGAATACTCCAGACACATCGTCCAAACGTAATGAAAATATTGAATTAATTCCCTGATTATGGAATACATTAATTTCGATAATTTATTCCAGAATTCCGTTTCGATATTATACTAACCACGTCCTTATCGCTGACATTCATTTCCAAGGCCAAAGGAGTACCGGGTGCGGTATTTTCGAGTAACGATACAAAATATTCCTTCTTATTGAATTCCGGGGGTGAATCGTTAACGTCCCTTATTGTTATTGAAGCTTGAGTTGTAGCCATTGTTAAATTATCTAACACTGGAACGCCATCAACAAGTTCTCGGGCCTATTGCAAGACATTAATAAGTTTAAAATTTTTGTATTGTGATTTTATATACCGACCCGTATATCCAATGTAATCAATCCGGTGGCATCGTTTAAAGCTTCTTTATCTAGAGGTTTAGCTGTTCTAAGCTCGCCGGTTTTTGGATCAAGCAGGAAATAATCCATTGGATCTATAAATTAAAGCAATTAGGATTTTAATTAATAGCAAAATTATCGAAAGCTTCAGCAGATGATGGAATGTTTTTTCTAAGCATTTTACAGAAGAACGCTTTCACATTTTCCGTCTTAAGGATAGAATACGGAGTTCAATTAAAATTTAATTAAATAGGGTTTATTAAATTTTTACAATGCTAATGAGTTTGTTCGCGAAAACTAATAAATTATTATTTCATTACAAAATCAAAGGGAGCTCCACTAGAAATTTTATTGAAATCATTTCATCAACATTGTGTAAACGATATCGTGATTGTCCAGCCTCGTACTCTGCTGCACTTCAAAAATATCATTAATAATGGAAAATATTTGCACATGGACAAGACCGAAATTAAAATCGATTATGTTTTTTTCCTACACGAACGGTAAACAATTTTACCGAAATAAAATGATGTAGACTGAAACATAATTGAAATTGTCTCTAATATGATAGGGTTTTAATTAATTTACTACTTATTTTGTGTACTTTTTTGTAATAACTAGTTGAATGAAAAAATCAGCCAACTATATTTAATTGATAATAGCAGTAATTGAAACGCATGAAGATTGGTGTTTACTAAAAGGTGTGTATGTTTACGATTTAAAGTGTTATTTCAGAACTATGCATGTGAAAATATTTTCAAAATTTTTAGTTGGAATAATCGCATTTTGATTTATGTTTGATGTTCACGGGAAAACCATCGGATAGTGCTTAATGTAACATCCGATTAGAATAACACGGTCCTTATGGTCTGTATTAAATAAAGGCATTCGATACATCGAAACTCGACCTCTTTATTTAATCACCTTTTCCAACTTTTTCTCCAAATGGAAATATTTGGCAGCCGGTAAGAAGTGGATAGTGGATATCGTGCTAGTGCAGTGCTTTATACAAAGCCTAGGATGCAATATGAAGAAATTGAAAAATTTTCGGGCTTGTTAAGAGATACAGATTTCTTGACAGACTCATTTTCTGGCATTGGGCGACTAAAATGAAACCTATTGAAAAATAATATAGCCAATGAAGCAGGAATGGAATAGTACAAAAAATTGACTACGGTCAGTCAAAAAGATATGCCTTCTAATATTTTATGGCATTACTATCTGGGTAGTCATGTCATTATGGTCCCTGGTCATACCTCCAGAGACCTATGGATCAACGGTTGCTGACGATATAGAACAGACTAGCAGACTGGGAGGTGGCGGCACAATGCCTTCAAGCCTTATACAGGTCGCAAACAGATTTCCAACTAGAGACAGATACAGTTTTGTATGATAGCCAAGTTGGATTAAATGCCTTTGCCGTACGACAACCACGATTTATAGTTAAGTATCTCAGTCTCGGTAGTTGCTATCGCGTTAGTTATTCGATTTAAGTCGGATAAACAAATTAATTTGTGTTCTTTTAAATTCTTGGTTTTTTTCCTACTCCTTTAAGTTCTCTTCTTCTTCAGTTGCTTGAGTGTCCACTTATCTATTCTCTTCATGGCTTAACTCCAAATTTCTATTAAATGAAACTTTCACTCCACTTCTTAATATCATTGCAAAGCTCAGGAGAGTTTCTAACATTGACTACCTATTTTAACCACAATACGAATACAAGCTTCCACACTATCATAACAGGCTGGGATACTTTGTATATCAAAGTGCAGCTTTAACTTGAAAAACTGCGATCAATAAACTGTTCTGTTATTGAATCTTTTCTCTTGAAACAGCCTTTATTTATCTTGCAGGTCAACGTTCATATCGCGTGACAATTCCCGAGTACGAAGGGACACATACCGAACACTACACGTTTTTTCTTACCAAGGTGCCGACATGTTGCCATTTTATCCTTTTCAGTGATTTCCATTCTGCCAATTCCCTAGTTTTCTAAAGACACTCTCGTAATTAACTCTAAAGCAAACTAAGCAAAGATCCGCCTTTCAAGTGTCATTCTGTACATTAAACCCGCATCCTGTTTTCATTCTGAAATCTAACCGGAAAGGAAAGCTGCTGATTTAAATACCTTGGGGGCATACAATCAACAGCAAACTTAATTGGAGCTAAAAAATTTATCATGTTGCACAAACGCGCTCCAAACTGAAAGAGATATTTCGAAGTTATATCTCTTGGAGCTATTCGTGTATCGGAAAACTTAAGTCTGCACTGATTGGGGCTGAAGCCGAGACTTCTATTGACTCAGTCGTATATTTCAAAGTTTTCAATGTCTACGGAAAGTATCTATTTTCACAGCAAATTTGAAA
This sequence comes from Beris morrisii, assembly GCA_951812415.1. Taxonomy (NCBI): domain Eukaryota; kingdom Metazoa; phylum Arthropoda; class Insecta; order Diptera; family Stratiomyidae; genus Beris; species Beris morrisii. The sequence goes on along the minus strand of OX638312.1, from coordinate 110,522,134 downwards.
TGCAAAATCAAAGATTAATCTATGGAAATTTACCACAAAATTTGTCTCTTTTGCATAGGAAGACAAGTTTATAATAATTGCGGTTATAGTCAGTCTACATATAATTCTTCTTCTTGATAGTTTAAATAGGCAAATAGATTTTAAATTTTTAAATACATAATACGTTTTCATGAAACCAGTCCATTCAGTCCCATTACACGCGAACTTAAAATTATTTTACTTTATTATTTCAATAATATAGTATTGGGATCGATTTTTAAAAAAAAAAAATTTGCTACCTTCAACATTTTTTTTTTACATTTCATGACTAGTAGACACGAAAAAAGCAAAAAAAATGTTCAGTCCGTCTGTCCGCTGTACGCAAAATCGTTTGAAGGCTCGTAGCTCCCAAATAAATATTAAATTGGAATTTTTTTTATGAATAGACTGGGTAGGCACCTTAAAATGACCAAATTCTGAGAGGTGGGGGTATGAAGGGGGAGTGCGTTTTAGACGGAAAATTTTGGTTTCTAGATCTCAGCAACCGCTGAAAAACTTTAGATTACGATATCTCACGAACCAAATGCACTAGACAAATAAAATTCGGTTTGTGTATAAAAGTTGACAAATAAAGTTTGCTGAAAGTAAAATTTTTTAAGGGGGCGGCGGAACATGAAAGTGGAGGGGATAAGAATTTTTCTAAAAAAACACGTCTCATATCTCAGAAACAGTGTAAGATAGATGCTTAAATTTTTACCAGAAGTAGGCCTAATGGACCCCTAGCAGATTTTTGGTGGTGTGGGTGTAGAGGGTGAGATAGGAGGAGGGTGAACAAGAAAAGGTTCTGATATTTATATCTCAAGAACCTATAATGATATAAAGCTAAAAGTTGGTATTTACATAGAGCTATAGTAGTGGCATGTTGGAAAAATATAATTTTTTATAGGAGTGGGGGGTGTTTTTCCTGTCCATAGAACGGCTTATGCTACAAAGTTGAAACTCGGTATGTTTATGTAAATCAACTAGAAAAGTAAATTAGATAAAAAATAATTTCAAATATCCATTGGCGAAAAAAATTATTAGTGAAAATGGAATTCTATTAGGTCTTCCCAAATATTGAATTCATTTTTATTCTACGGCTTCTACATATAAATACCTAGAAAGAGTTTTCAGGATTTTTTTAAATTCTACCCCTAAGGGGGTGTAAAGGGGTTGTACACTTTTTCACGAATTCTGCCATATCCCCCAGCTTGCATAATAATCGCCTAAAACTTTGTTTTTAAGTTTTTTCCTTTTCAGCCCCTAAGAGAGTATAAAAGGGTTGAATACGTTTTCACGAATTCCGTCATATCTTTTAGAAGTGATAAGAAATTGAATTGGTTTTTACTTTCTCGTGCTGTCTTCATATTTATCTATTAACTCTTTTCAGAATTTTTGCATAATCTGATAATATATCGAATTCATTTTTACTTCCTAAGGTTTCCTATATAAGCGCCAAAAAGTTAATGTCAGTATTTTCAGATATTCAATCCTAAGGGGTGTAAGGGGGTTGTATGCTTTTCAAAGCTTCGACATATTTCTTAGGTTTGATGAGATATTAGATCGGTTTGCACTTCCACAGACGTTTTATATAATCGCCTACAAACCCATTTCTCCATATTCAACCCCCAAGAGTTTGTATATGTTTTCACAATTTTCGCCATCCCTTAGTTCTGATAAGATATAAAATTGGTTATTACGCAATTTCACGGTTTTTTGAATTTCAAGAACCAAGGGGGTGTGAAGAGTTTGCTTATGTTTTCACCAAATTCAACCGTCCAGTGGATGTAATGGGTTTGTAACCATTTTAACAATTCGTCATAACACTTAACAATTCGTCTTAAGTCTGATAAGGCATCAAATTCGCTTTTACCTCTATGGGCTTTTAGTGTTCATAATATACCGAAATCCGAATAGTCTACACGGGGTTTTTCAATGTTTAATCGGCTAAAAATTTATATTTTAAATATTTTTATTTTAAGAACAAAATTAACTTTCCAAGAAACCTCATAATCTTGAAACAACTGACGATATACTCCGGCTTTGACCGCGCCCTGGAGTATGACCCAATTACATAATTCATGTGTTACATGCTTTTAAGCGCTTCCCGTACTTTGACCCGAAAAATAATAAAGTTTCGCCCAGACCATTGGCAGATTTTTTTATATTTTGCGGAATGTTTAAGATACATTAAATATGCAAACAAGTTTTCAAAGTAAGAATTTTTGTTACGTGCGACGCTTCAAACTCGACCGAGTCCTTTATCAAACTGTAAAAGTAACTGCCTCTGGATCTGCAAGGTACATTATCCCAGATGTCTTCAACGACGAACAAATATCGTTGGAATCACATACAATTCAACAATTGTAGAAGCATCAGCCTACGTGATAAAAGAACTAAACAAAGCTCCTATAATAGACGGAAGTGGCTCCAGCTTGAGCATCTCCTCCGTTAAATCGGTAACCGCGGGTAATACGTTCTTAGATTTCCAAGAATTTTTGAAATAATGAAGATAATAGCGAACGCTATTATAACATGGTGTTCGCTAGTTAATAATATCCGGGGGTCTTGGATTGACGAAAAATTATCCGACCCAATGTACCATAAGGACACGATAGATCGTACTATGATCAATACACAGGTATTTCACAGTTCAGTGCGTTCTACCAAAAAATACATAGAACGAAGTCCCATCGAGGAATATTATAGGTGAATTAATTGGACGTTCTACAGCGACCATTTTATTTAAAAAATTCAAGCGCTACAAAAATTCTGGTAGCTAACATTGACGTGCACTACTTTAGTTTTTAAACAACAGTATAATACTATTGGATGCATGTACATACTTATGTTAAAATAAATGTTAGCTAAGCTCATCCTAATAACAATAGTAAGGACGAAGTAAATCTAAGTGCAATTAACGTAAATTCCCATCAACACACATTGTGTCGGTTTAAAAAAGTTCCGATTGACCGATTTCGGGAAAACAACTTTTTAAATCCAGTCTGATAATAGAATTTTTCCCCACTCTACGAAAACCAGTGTTGAAAAAATCAGATCAAAAGAACGATTAAGGAAAATTATTGAGGACACCAAGCTCCAAATTATGGTGTAGCTTCATAAAAGAAGAAATAGTAGTGTACGCTGACAAGTAAATATTACTGTTATGTATGTACCAAACGCTAAGAACACACGTTTCTGAATTCAGAATCAAACTCTGAGGAAATCGGTTTAACGAGCAAGAAAATGTGGTCGCTTCAGATGCTAAGTATAACTTGGAAAATAATGTAATAAAGAACGGAATACAACACTGATATTTTATCGCGAATCAAATATATTACTCGTGAGGAAGATTGCGAGTAATTCGGTCCTTGGACATAGTATAGTATCAGTTAGACGACGTTCCGTGCAATTTCTTATCTCAAGATCGTCCTTATAAAGAATATTGCGCTTCGGTTTAAAGCGATTCGTTTACAAGGCTCAAGATACCAAATGGTTTTCAAGATTACTTAATAAAACAAAATTTAATGAATTAATTCAAAGTTTGTCATTTACAATGATCGTTTTTTATGTGCTCAAACGTTACATCTAAATGATTTAATAGGTTTTGGAACACCCAGTACTTTGTGTAATTGGAGAGCTTATCGAGCTTAAGAGATATCAGCAATTCGTGAAAATATTTTCAATCCATTATTTTTTAGGCATTTGAAAAAATGCGATCAAAATGCGCTGATCAATTTAACCCCTTGGGGTCGAAATCGAGAATTTCCGAAATTGTTTTTGAGGTGACTTTATAGTGAATTCGTGATAATATATTTGGACTCGTGATAATATATTTGGATATTCGAAAAAAAAAATTTATAATGGGTTTTACTTTACAAGCGGTCCTAAGAATTCGGCAAAAAGATTTAATTAACCAGTCTCAAAAATCACTTCTTAGCCCGTGTTTGAGTCGGTTATCTTTATAATTGTAGCGGTTTGGGCGAAACCAAGCTCTTAGATATTTTATCACAACAACAAGCTTATTAAAATTTCTCATACTTGATAATAATTCGTAAATAATTTTTCTCGGTTCTCCGGTATCTCCATCTCGAGCTTGAACTTTAAGAACAAGCGTTCCGATTGGACTATTTTCTTCAATAACTGCTGCCAAAGAGCCTTGAAATATCGGTGGACTATTTTGTACATCTTTTACACGAACTTCAAAACTTGTACTGGTCGAGTGCGTTCCATCCTTAAAAGAAATTTTTTTTTGTTTAATTAGTTTTTAAACAATTTCAAAGCTCTGGATAAACGACATACCGTTGCGATAATCTCAAGATGATAAATCATCCTTCTGTTATAGTCTAACGTATCGTTTAAAATAACGGCAGCTTTAAGAATATTCTGTGTACTTTCTAAAACTTTAAAAATAAACCTGCAAAATAATATGCAAAAGAGAAATGAATTTATTCATTGGAAAAGCTACAACTATTCTGTGCATTGTAATAAACAATTCGGGCAAGTTATCAATTACGTACTTTGAACATCCTTCAGGATTTTGACTTTGTGATGAACATGTGATATCCAGAATTTCTCCAACGGTATCCTTGTCGGTAACAAGAATCTTATCAAAAATGGTGAATCCCAGAGCAGCATTTTCGTACACTTCAGTCTCATATGGCACCTAAAGGAAATGTATTTTTATCGTATCGTATCGAGAGTATCGGTAGTATGAAAGAATCAATTTTATTAGAATTATTCATGAATTTACTTACTTGTTCAAATTTCGGGGCATTATCGTTTTCATCTAAGACTATAACGGTAACCGGTACTTCCACCAAATTATCGTTTTGGGAATCCCCCGACGAATTTACCACATCTTTTATGGACACCAGAAATGATAGTGTATCTTGTTCCTGTATATTATAATAAAAAGTAAGTAGCTATGTATATATTCAGTTTCGATTCAGTTCACGTTCGTATCCTTTTATAACTTCTCCAAAAGGAGTAAGGAAAATGAAAATTTATATACTGTCCATTTATGCGGAGGAAAATTTTATCCAAAAAGGAAAGAAATAATAATCCTAAGACCGAACGTTTTAAGCTGCAGCCACTAATCATAATTAGCATAAAATATAAGAATTACCTCTCTATCCAATGCCTTAATTATGGTCACTTCGCCCGTTTTTGGATCCACTTTAAAGTTATCGGTGCCAACTAATCCAAACGAAACTTCGCTTTCTTCAGGATCATAGCCTTCCAAAGTGTACACTATACTGCCAACAGGAGTGGCCTCCGACAGAGCCAAATTATTCATAACTTGGGTGAACACAGGTGCCAAGTTGGACTGACCTGAAAAAAAAGAAAAATATGAAAGATTTATAGAACGAAATGAATAAAAATTCGCCAATTTAAGCGTTTTTATAGCGGCATATCGATGCACGTTTTTCTCTTTTCGAGAACTTTTCGTAAATTATATTGCGGAAGGAAGCTCTTTCAGTATTTTTATTTATCGATTGTGCACTTCTGTTTCTAAAATCGAAAGAAGTGGACGTGCATATTGCTACAAATGTGTTTTTCTGTAAAGGATTTGCTCGATTTGACTTTCCTTAGAGTGTCTTTCGTAAGATGTTTGGAATACTTTGTGGCTTTAAGATTAGCCCAACAAAGCCGGAACGGGCGTAATGATGATCTTATTTTTTCAGTTCCTGTTCTAGCTCTGATGGATGCGATTTTATAGACTTAAATCTTTATCCAGATCTAATTTATAAATGTTCCTTCCTTGAATTTCCTTTTTTTATACTCTCTACCCCCAATCAGGGAAAAATACAAGTTTGGGTATAAAAACATAGTGTAAGGAGTAATGCGGAACCTTTATAACTCGAATTCGATGGATCGCCAAAGTGTTCGAGTTATAGAATATTTAGAAGCAAAAAGATTATAAATTAGAATAGATTTCAAAATGTTAATACGAGATACAGAATACTCGACTGAGTGTCGAAATTATAGATGTTTGGGTTTGACTGTATATTTCACTATAGTTAAGCATTAAGCAACTTAATCATTTAAAATAATACCTTGTAACTCATCAGGTTCTCGTGGTATCGCCAGTTCAATCGAATACAAGCAACTAATTTTTTAAGAACATTGGTGAGGTAGCTACTCGAAGCAGTAACTCTCCTTAACCAGTCTTCGATCCCGTACTTTGAAATGGTGAAAAGTTATGGTCCGAAAAATTTTCAATTCAATTCAGTAATCGGCTATTAGTGATTTCATGTGTTTAACATTTTAATTGCCAGACTTTGACAATGTTATTTAAAGGGATCTCTTGATCTCTTTCTACAAGTAGACATTTCCAAAAAGTTATTTATGAATTGGAGATCATAGAGCCAAACCCGGGGACTCCCATCAAATGAAATAGCGCAACAGGATTCGATATCGTGCCATAATCTAACCCTTCTTGGTCGACCTTGTTAAAAAGTTGAAACTTGGGATATGTAATATGTAGCTATAGTGGAGATGGGCAAAACAGTTCATTTCAGTGAAGTATTTTACAGCTAGTCATTCACATTAAAGAATTAGTTCAGTGAAGTACTTCAATTGAATTGTTCATTTCATCTTTTCTCATCTCTAACCAGCCGTTCAGTAGTCAGTAGTAACTACTTTTTCAATTGAACTGTTCACTTACTCTATTCTTTTCTCTAGCCAGCCGTTCAGTAGTCACTCACTAGTCAGTCAGCCGTTCAATTGTGCTGGAGTGTGTGGGTTGGCTTTTGCAAACAGCCGTTCACTAGTCGGTCAGTTCAGTTGAGCTTGTGGATTGGGAAATAGGAAGAAGAGCGATGTATACATGTACACCTAGCTACGCTTTCTTATAATGGAATTGTATTCTTCTCGCACCGCAAAATGCAATGCAAAATGCCACACGAATTACATATATGATAAACCACTGAGAGAGAAGGGTTGTTACTTTGCGAAGAATTAAGTTGTGTTTTGGCTGCATGTGCTTTTGAGGAACACGGAGACGGACGAAACGAGATTGTCTGTCTCTCTTCTCACTGTGTTCGGATAGTTCACTTTGTTAGCCTTCGTGATCCCTTCATTCGTGTTATTTTTTTTTATTCACCTTTTGAACTGCAGTTTACCAAAACGACTGAGTTACTTTACTTACTCACTTGAATGAAGAGTTTTTTTCAGAGTAGTCCACTCGTGAACGGCCCTTCTCTAAGCTATAGCAGTTGAAATTTACTAAAAACGATTTTTTTTAATCTGTGGGGAACTGACCTACGGTTAGATTATCGATTTGGTTTTAAGTGACATTATCAGGTGAAACTCAAACTGAGTTTCGGGGTTACTTGTACACGCTACCTTTCAGCAACTCCTACCATTAATAAAATATACACAGCTCCGTAACTTCAAAAACTCGAAAAAGCTTGTAAGTTCACTTATCGTTTTCTTTAGAGTAAAGTGTGTGTTAACTTTCCTTAAGGTTAAATATACTTCCAAGTTTTCAAGAGTTTTCCGATACTTTCGTCCTGAAACTTATACCTGAAAACTTTGCCAAACATCTTTTAAGTATCCACTTTCGTGAGACTAAGATTTTCGTTTGAATTTCGTATCGTGAAGCCTAGAAATTCATAATAAATAGCATTAATATATTCTGTTACTAATTGGCAAATTATTTGCAGTTATAGAGACGCGATAATTTAAGATAATATATAAAACTGTTTTCAACCAAAAACAGAAAGAAAAAAATCAAATCTTTAGATCATTATAAATTTCGAATATTCTATCACATTGAAAATTGGCTTTCGTTAGAAGACGGTTTGTTATCAAAGCGCTACGAATTAAATTCGCCATTAATATGTATAGCGTCTTCTACATATAATAACTTTATAAACAAGTCGAAAATCAGCTTATCGAATATTTCGTTCCGCTCTAGGTAATAATAGACGCCTTAATTCGATGTCCTGAAAATCTTTGAATATCATTAACTAGAACATTTCCATATTAATTAGATGAAAGGATCGGAGAAATATCTACTAAGAGTAATATATATATATTATATTTTCACTTGAACTTATTAATTATTTCTTGGAATTAAGAATTATAACAAGATAAATTATTATTCTACGGTTAAGCTTGGTGGTGACGGCCTTTGAGATGTTCAATTGAGCTTAAAAAAAGATTTAAAAAGCTCAAAAGTCACAATTTCTCAATATAATATATATATGAGGCGTATATGATAGTTCCTCCTTAAGCGTCATCTTGAACGATGCCTCTCTAAATTTCAGACAGGTTCATCTAGTAGTAGTTTGGTAATACTACTAGTTTGGTTTTATCAGCTGTTTGTTTTGATTTATAAAAATGAAAAAGAACAATATCGGTTAATGATTCGGTTGGCTAAGGAAAAGACAGTCACGGGTCAGTCATACATTGTATGCTGATTTATTGGGACGGTTCAACGCTGAATTTAAGAGAAAACAGCCCCATTTGGCGAAGAAAATAGTGTTCCTCCATCATGACAATATGCCAGCTTACTCCTTGCAATTTTCACAGCAAAACTAGACCTACTCTACCTATTGCTGCATCATCCACCCTATTCTCTACATTTGGTCTCATGCGATTTCTTTGTTTCCAAACAGGAAAAAATTACTTAGTTAGCATCCAAACAGAGTCCTCTTTTTGCAGAGTTAGACAAATCCAATTTTTTGGAATGCTTATAAAATATAGTTGGGCTGTATCCTGTTAGCTCAAAAACTCTTTTAGTTCAAAATAAGTGGATACTTTTAATTTTTGGAGATGGCTTTTGCTTTTGAGGAGGGAAGTTGAAAGAGCATTTTAGACGAAAAATTTTGGTTTTAACATGTATCAGGAACGGCTTATGCTAGGAAGAATAAACTTGGAATTTATATAGAACTATGATAGGGGAGGTATTTACAAAGTGGTGAACTTCGGTAGAAGAGTACTGAAGTATGGTGTAAAAATAATGCGTTTGGAGCGCTCGAAAACTCGAACGGAAAAATGTACATTCTACTATATTTACTAAATTGTTCATGCTATAAAGTTTAAACTTAGTGGTTGTTTGTGAACATACTAGGGGAGTTTATTAGAAATAACGATGAAAAGCTACAAGCTGATGTTTATGTAGAGCTATTGTAGAAGAGTTGTCCTTTATTAAAGGGGAAGGCCACTTTGAAAAAAAAAAATTTGTTGATGCTTTGGCCCCAAATAAACAAAAAATAAAATATAAATTTTTTTTGTTCGAGGTTCGGTTCAATGCGTTACAAAATTAAACTTATAATACTCTCAGATTTCATCTGGAGTATAAAAACAGATTTCAATTGGCGTCATCTGGAGTATAAAAACAGATTTCAATTGGCGAACGGAGGTGGAGCAAAAAAAAGGTCGATATAAGGTGTTTTCACGATTTTTTTCATATATCTTAGGTGTAATGATATAATGGCTTTTTACGCTACAAATTGGGTGTAAGTTTTGACGAATTCCAACCTATCTCTAAGGTCTTTTACTTTGTCAGGTTTTTTATACAATCGCCTAAAAATCAATTTCAGGAATTTCCGATATGCACCGGAAAACGGGTTGACTCACGAATTTTACCATATCTCTTAAGTTCGACGAAAATACGCATTGATATTCTTTTCTACACTTTGTTTCTTTAAACTGCTAAAAATCGATCTCAAGATTAACAGTTTGTAAAGAGATATATTAGAACTTTATTTTTTAGACTGTCAGTACAGTATCCTGCACCGTAAGTAAGCTTTAAAGGCGTTCCATTAAAAAAAAGGTAAAGTTGCGACCATACTGTTGACAATTTTTTTTTTACTTTTAAATAGCCTCAACGAAAGTTATAATCAATGGCACAGCCCAAATTGGTCCTAGGCCTTGAAGTAATGCTAGTAGAGTTACTTCATTACTAGACCAACGGAACACTAGGAGGTGTAGTGGTCGGCCACACGCTCGTCCGTGATTATTACCGCGATTTTAACTCAGGTACTCATTTACAGCTGAGTGAACTGGTAGTCAGGCACCCAATCCCAGTAGGACAAACTTTGTCCTGTTCGCACTCTGGGTCGAAAAGAGCTGCCTGGATACGAGACACGATTAATATTGATGCAACTTTTTTACATTTCAGGAACGGTTTATGCTAGAAAGTTGAAACTTAGGGCAAACATCTACCTGGACTAGAAATGTAATTTTGAAATGAGATTTGTAATTGCGCACGGAAATGGAGTAAGGAAAAGTTTAAGTGGAATATGGTTGAATATTATTTACAAATTCAATCATATCTTAGGTCTGATGGGATATCGAATTGGTTTTTGCTTTTAAGGAATTTTGTACAATTACCGGAAAATGTGCTTCTGAATTTTTATTTCCATAATCCACTCAAAATAGATAATACTGAAGTAATCTGGACACTCAGCCTTTTCGTTCCACTTCTTTAAGACCCACGTTTTGATGATAATTAAACTTTCTGGACCTTTTATATAGCCATCAATAACTAACTCAAAAATTATGAAAAACTTGTACATAAAATTCTGCGGATACAGTTAAAATGGATAGTCAATGTTGACTGCAGCGCAATTTTTTAATATCATTATAAGGAAAGAGTTCCTCCTTATATTAAGCCTTTACGCTCCTTCATAATGCCCGGGACATGAATATGAAATAATAAAAACCTTTTTTCCTTGAGCAAACTTTCTTGCAAGCAGAATATTAATCCCTTAAACAATTCGGATGATGATTTCGATTACATAGCCCGTAAACCCTAAGGACATCTCCGAACTGCTGACAGATCAGAGAAAGATATCGTTTGCTGTACGTCAATAATTAAAGAACAAAAGTTAAATGTGTATTTAATTTCATTTCTTTCTTCTATTTTTTTTTGTCAAATGGTAAAGTAATGCCTTAACGTTACGATCCTTCGCACAACATAAGCTCGATATTATCGTATCCTGAAAACGACAGTACCTATTAAATGGGATTCTAAGAAGCACCTTCACACCGACAACATTTTTATTGTTAGGAGCATGAATAATTCTAGAAAGATAACAACAACCATCAACATTGAATGAAGTGTGTATCATCATGGCGTGACCTATTTAAGGATTACATACCACCACCCCGTCCACCATCCACCATACGTACTCGTCCTTTTCTCCTTGCCTTGGTATCTTGGGAAAATTTTCCCGAATCAAGACAAATCGCCTGTTTTGTCACTCGAAACATTTTTCACCTATTCACAACGTAAGATGAATGGAAAAACAACATAAAGCATAACTCCTCGAAGCATTTCCTAAAGGATTATATTTTCTTTGTAGGAGGACATTTTAAATACAGAAACATACTTTACTCTTCTATTGTGGCGAATATTTAATTAAGTTTTCGTCGCAAGTTGAAAGCAAACAATGGCAATTTTAAGATCCTCTAATTACTTCAATTTGAAAGATTAACAATGGATAAGAAGAAGCAACGTTCAAGTTGAGTTTTTGTCGTTCGAAATGATTATGTCCTTCATAAATCATGGATGTGCAGCTCAATGCACAAGCATGATTAGTGTATTCATGCCACGTCCTTTTTTTAGTAGCGTCACAAGAAGTTCCCGACTGAGGGAATGCGGCGGATTAACAAGTTATTCTCAGATATAATCTAGCTTCGAGTATAGCACAAGGATTGGATTTTAATGCAAATTTATTGCAGTCAATTTGATTGCAGGACTTTTAAATTATGGGATTATAATCCAATTGGAGTTTTAATAACGAGTGATGAGTTTAAGGAGAATCGATCGGAGGATTTTCTCAAGAGTCAATGTTTGAATTAAAGCGCATTATTACTCAGATAATTAGTACGTTAAATATGCTGATCGTAGGTGTGGTCCTTGCACAACGAGAAAGTTTCTACAATTAACTTTTTGATATGGGATTAGACTAATTCGCTATCTGAGAAGTGACTGATTAAAAAACATTAGAGCAGCAGATGAAGTGATTAATTAATGAAGATAAAGTTTTAGAAATACTCGTGCAATTATACAGCTCTAGAACTGGGAGGATAATGGGACCAATTTCATTATATGCACGGTTAATAAAAAAAAACTGCCAACAGTCTAGACGGATCTTTATTATTTTTTGGGTTGAAGTTCAGAACGCGTCTTATGTTGATATGCTAAGGTTACAATGCAACTCACAACCTAAAAAAATAACGTTTCAAATAGCCTCCTGGTTAGTCTTAAGGTTTTCAGTCGCACCGCATCTCAGCATTAAATGCGTTCCTGACTTCTACCCAAAAAATTATAAAGTTGGAGAACCTTTTTCACCCTCCCTTTACGTGTTCAAGGCGATAGACAGGTATGTATATAAAATAGTGAAATTATCCCGAACTTCTCATTCTTTTTCAAATATTTGGAAAGAATTTGTCAAGTGGTGAAGAAAATATTGTGTTTAAGCAGTTTTTAGAAATTCCTGTGGTTTTAATTTACATAGTTTCAGACATTTAAAAGTACGTGTATTTTTTTGAGACATTTTGGTCAAAACAATAAAAATTGGAAAGTGTAAAGACATTAGTGCGGACAAAAAGTCACCAATAATTTCTGTATTGAACACCAAAAAGTTTTCCTTTCGAGAAATAGCAAAAATTAGAATATTTCTCATCAAACTGTGATGAGAATCAATAAAGGAGCCCATGAGAATCAAGGCCAAGTCAGCAACAAACGGTGGAATTGTCGCGGGAAAAGGAAGACAACTCCTCGAACGGATCGTAGGATTATTCAAAAGGCCTGCGAAAACCGTTTTCAATCCACGAGAAGCTTGCATCAAGATCTGCTGTGCGAAGGGATAGAGATATTCGGTATGACCTTAAGAAGGCGTTTATATGAAGCCAACCTTAAGTCCAGGCGACCAGCAAAAAAGCCTAAGCTAACAGCTAAAATGCAAAAAACCAGGCTGGAGTTTGCTAGAGCTCATCAAAATTATACCATAGCTGATTGGCAAAATGAAATTAATATTTAATATGGATGAATAAAGATTGCATTGCCTTTATTTTTCGCTTGGAAATATAATTTTAAAAAATTGGTTTTATTTTGTTTTTTTAGGTGGTATTTAGTGATGAGTGTAGACTAGAGTCTGTGACGGAGAGACATCAATACGTTCGAAGAAGACCATGAGGGAAATATGACGAAGCTTGCGTCGTGAAAACTATCAAACATCCACCAGCCACAATGATATGGTCCTGCATCTCAGGCGATGGACCTGGATCGATCTTTTTCTTCGAAGGAACTATGAACAGTACCTAGTACTACGACGTGATGGACAACATTTTAATTCCATATTTCAACTTCTTGAGGTGCTGTGGAATAGGAAATATATTTATGCAGGATAGTGCACCCTGTCATCGTGCCCAAATTATAAAAAACCTGTTCTCTATCTCTAATATCCCAATTCTTCCTTGGCCAGGCAATACTCCCGACCTTAACCCTATAGAGAATGTCTGGAGTCTCTTAAAATCTGAAGTTTATTCCTCTCCTAATCCTACTCTTGATATCCTAAAAGAAAATATTGAAAATATATGGCAAAACAGCGAAGGAATCAAAAAAATGATCACGCGATGCATTGAAAGCATGCCAGAAAGAATTAAAGCTGTAATTAATTCTAAGGGTGGCCCTACAAGAAACTAACACCATATCAAATTTTTAATACATAAAATATCATAAAACGAATAAAAAATCTAAAAAACAAAAAAATTATTTTTTTTTCCTTTCTACAAAGAGTTTTAGCATAAACAAAGAGAAAATATTAAAAAAACCTTAGTGGTCCTAATTCGTTGAACAGGGACTGTATATCTCATAATACCTAAGAAATATGTCGGAATTCGTACACAACCACTTTACACCTATTATGGGAAAAATCAGGAAAAACGCTTATATTCAGCGTACGCAGAAATAAAATTAATTCGATAGCTCAACAGATCTAAGAGATATGACAATATTCGAGAAAATGAAAAAAAAATCTTTCCTCGGACAATTGGTTTACGCACCTCCGTAGACCAATGCAAATATGAACTTATTTGGTGCTAAAATTACTTCTGTAGTACATCTATGCATAGATTTTATTTTAACTTGAGATACAAAAAAACACCATGTGCTTCCTACATAAAAATTGCGAAATTGCAAGGATCCCTCTATGAAGGATCTATATAGCCATCAATTTTATGCTTAACAATTTTACATTGAATACTCCACTTGTAAACCTATACACACAAACCATATATGTATAATTAATATATAATGGTTCGAAGAGAGATTGAAATCCAAAGTTATTCACAAAAAAAAAAAAAAATTTAATGCGTTTGTGTTTTCTGCTTTTTTGGGCCTACTTGTACTAATACGTGAAAATACAAAATTTTAGGGCAGCAATTTTTTTAGAAATTTTAAATCGATCACAATGCTGTATTTTTACATAAAGTAAAAATTTGTTAGTTTGATAATAGGTGTGTTTTTTTGCGCACTTATCCAGAACAGAGTAGGTTAGAATTTTTTTTAGCTTACTGGGGCAGCTATTCCTGTTAAAATCTATATTCGAGCCTACTAGCGCCTATTATTAAAATAATAAAGTAAAACAAACGAATAAAATCGGTTGGGTAGTTTCTTATAAAAAAGGTACATCAGTGAAAAAAACATGATTTTAAGTATTTAAAATAAAACCGTCGGATTTTACTTTATTATTTTTTAATAATAAAGTATTGTGATCGACCTGAAATTTCAAAAAAATTTGCTACACTGAAATTTTGCATTTTCATGTTTTAGGATTAGTAAACACCAAAAAAGCAAAAAAAAATAAAAATGTCCGTCGGCCCGCCGTAGACGCCGTCCGAAAAATCGTTTAGAGGCCAGTAGCTTCCAAATTCGTTGAGATATTAAGTTCAAATTTTTATGGTGGGTGGATTGGGTGAACCCCTACAAGTGGTATCTTTTGGTGGTGTGAGGGGGAAGGAGAGGGGAGCATTGCAGACGAAAAATTTTGGTTTCTAGATCTCAGGAACCGCTTATGCTAGGATGCTGAAACTTGGAACTTATGTAAAACTATGATAGTGAACCCTTTTGCAAAAAAATGGTCGATAGGGGTTGAGGGGTGTGGAAGTGGGGTGAAAAACAATGAGTCCGAACCGCTTGAAAGCCGGGATTGAAACATGGAAAATCCAAATCTCCTGAACGATTAATGTCAGAAGGTTGAAACTTTGTGGTTGTCTTTAGGGTTACTTAAAGATTAGACAAGGGCTAAAATTTTTAAAGTGGGTGGTGTGGTGTGGGGTGGATAACTTTGGATTGCAATATCTTCCGAACCAATTACACCAGGAATATAAAATTTGGTTTCCGTATATGGGATCACAAGTGAAGTCTACTGAAAGTAAACTTTTTGAGAGGGGAGGTGGAGCACGAGCACGAAAGTGGGGGATAGCAATTTTTCAAAAAATGTAGTTTTTATATATCAAAAACGATATCAGATATGATCTTCAAAATTATACAGGAGTTGGGGTCAGTAGACCTCTAGTATTTTGGGGGTGTTGGTATTGGGGTGATGGTGAAAGGGTGTAGAAAGGAAAATATTCTGACTTTTATTTCTCGAAAACCGTAATGAATAGAAAGCTAAAAAGCCACTATAGAGATAACCTAGAAAAAAAATTGTTGATAGGAGTAGCAAGGTACGGTGAGGGGTGGTTTTTTATATCTCAGAAACGGCTTATGCTAGAAAGTTAAAACTTAGTACGTATATTTAGATGCACTACTAGAGTAATTAAAGAAAAAAAAGTTCAGATTTTTATTGGCGTTCAGAGGTTGAGTAAAAATGTAAATGTTTGTGAATACACATTTTCAATAATTTCGTTAAAACTTTTAGACATGTCGAGCTATCAAAGCAATTTTACTTCTGCGGGCTCTTTATATAAGCGCCTAGAAACGTTCTTCCAAAGTTTTCGATATCCAACCCCTAAGGGGGTGTAAAGTGGTTGTGTGCATATTCACGAATTCCGATATATTTCTTAGGTCTATTGATATTTGGAATTCACTTTCACTTCTAAAAGCTTTAAACATATTAAACCCCCTGGGGGTGTAAGGTATCGTTCAAGTTTTCACTGATTCCGAAAATCTTTTAGGTTTAATGTGATCGAATTCGCTTTTACTTCTATGGAATCTTATATTGATAAAAAATACGTAAATAAATAAAAAAAAAATCTGCCAACAGTAACCTACATCGCTTCTCTGCATTAAACGCCTTCCGGACTTCTACCCAAAAAATAATAAAGTTGCGCCCAGACTGTTGGCAGATTTTTTTATATTTAAACAACGGCTATCGCTAGTACGATGATACCTAATTTTCATTATTTTTGTAAACATTAAAATTTAGAATAGATAAATATTTTGCTTCATTCCTAAGACAATGTGTATTATTTCTCAAAAACGTGCATTTTCATATCAACAACGAGGATTTTCAAATTGACTGCTGTGACGTTCATATCAACAATTTCGATTTTAATGTTGATAACTGCGATTTTCATGTCAAAAATGTGGGTGTTCATATTGCCAACTGCAGTTGTTGGATGAAAAATAACAATGTCTTTAACAATAT
The DNA here is from genome assembly GCA_951812415.1 of Beris morrisii. Lineage (NCBI taxonomy): Eukaryota > Metazoa > Arthropoda > Insecta > Diptera > Stratiomyidae > Beris > Beris morrisii. The sequence goes on along the minus strand of OX638312.1, from coordinate 110,505,500 downwards.
TGATATAATCGTAGTTGTCGATATGACGAACCCTTTTGGTTGAGTGCGGTATATTTATTTTTAGTATGCCCAAACAACCAAGTTTCAAATGTTCAGGAGACAAAAAAAAATATAGAATGCTTTGATTCCTTCCTTGAAGCCGTCCAGAAGTTATTGTTTTGGCAACACCTTCCCCCCCGGAGTTTAACGTGTTTCTCTGTCAACTCGCGGGCTTTTGTTCTATTGTTTAATTTTAAATCAATTCTTGTTTCGAACAAAAGCAGAATATTCCGGCAAGACAGTTTGTCATTGCAAATGTATTTAAAAAAAAAAATCAATTGAAAAACAATTTTTAATTTGTAGATCTACTTACATTCTGTACAAATTACCACCAAAGTCAGAAATAAAATAAACTCCGTTGGTTTGGACATCTTCGCCTAAAAAAAGAAGAAAAATAAAAACAAATTAGCTTCTGTAAATCTGTAAATCACTTAATATCAGGAAAATCCCTTACAGTACTTTGTTCGGGCGATTTTCGCACAACAACATAAAATTTAATTTCCATCGGTCCTAGTTTTTCGTTTTAAAGGAACATTAAAAGTGAATATCTCGCCTGTTTTGGGTCACTACTGCTATATGGGGCCGCTGTACGTGGGTTTCGCCCAACATTTTAGGGATCTGGAATTGGATTGTTCAAATTCATTTTATTCCGCCACGAAGCATCCTACGATATATACGATAGTGGTACGTAATATTATGGTAGGATATACGCGCATATACATACAATCTCGTAATCCGCAGGATATAAAGTAATCTAATTCCCAGACCGGTTGACACGATTTCCCAATTTCTTTGATTGGAATTTCTACGTTCAGTGGAAATGGTTTTATATGTTGAAGTATGGTAGAGGTTTTCAGGGATTACTTCACTCAAGTACTTTGTTTCCGATTTATCTAATATATGAGAGTCGATATATGTATGGCGTATCCGAACCAGAACGTGCATATCTACCAGTGTAAGCTATGTTGATCAGATTAATTTTGTTTAATGGAAATTCGTACGGTTTTGAGGAAAAAAATGCTTCAGACATGAAATGCTTTCGGAAATATCGTGGAGCTCTCGAATGAAACGGAAAGATTTTTCAGATTCTCCGAAAATTTAATTAGAGAATTACCTTTTAATACATTCGATTAAAATCATTTAAATCTACCATCGTATGTCTCAGATAGGACATATCGAGGGCACAGCTTTATTGCCAAGGCACTGTTGCTACCGTATCATTTCACGTCTTTTTATACGCGGTGTATACTGTAAGTTAATTCCATTCCCAAAAGATTGTACTAATTCAAAACGTGTTGATGTAGGAAATTCAAATTTAATCTCGATTTCTGACAATAATTCATGAGGCAAGCCGTTAGTGGGTGAAAAATCCAGCCACTTGTTTGTGTAGCTTTGATATAAAAGTCCTTAAAGTAGCTCCTCGAATATAGGGCCATGACTTCCAAGCGAAGAATTTGAATTTGCATACGTTATTTTTGAATAGATATAGCAAAAAAAATCGGGCAACAGGCTGGGCGAATCTTTATTATTTTATGGGTAGAAGTCCAAAACGTGTTTAATGCTGAGATGCGGTGCAGGTTACTATGGGACTGACAACCTAAAAAATAACGTGCCAAAACGCCTCCTCCTGGTTATTCCTTAGGTTGTCAGTCGCATAGTAACCTACACCGCATCTCAGCATTAAACACGTTTCGGACCTCTACCAATAAAATAATAAATTTGCGCCCAGACTGTTGGCGCATCTCGTATCTCTTAAGACAACCACAAAGTTTCAGCCATCAAAATTTCAACTTTATATTTCAAGGGGTTTGTGAGCTACGCACCTTCAAACGATTTTGCGTACCTATGGCGGACAGGCGGAGATTTTTTTTTGCTTTTTTGCGGTCTACTAGTCCTAAAACGTGAAATTATAAAAATTTCAGGGATTATTAAAAAATAATAAAGTAAAAATGAATATGAATAAAACCAAGAGATTTCCTCGTGTATGTGCCTTATATATGCGGTTACACTTATTGCACGATTATAACAGAATGATGTAAAGCAAGGAATACCAAGTTTTGTACACTATAAGTTTTCACAATTTTAAGGTACAAGAACAATGATACTCGTATGTAAAATTGAGTTATTTCAATTCGCTACCACACAAAGGTCCTTAAAAAAATCGATCAACAGTCTGCGAGAAACTTTATTATTTTTTCGGATCAAAGTTAGGAGTGTGCGAAAGGATTTTGACCGCCGCTGACAAAAGACGCCTCCTTCTTTGTCTAGGGGAGCAAGTCACGATTTTTGTCACTGCATACTTAGCAAGAAATTTATCAGTTATCTCCGCCGTATTATTCACCGTAAATATTTAAGTTAAAAATATATGCGCCTGGATTTTGTATGTGATTTGACAGAAAATTTCGTTATCGCTTTTAGTTAGTACTTACTAGGCTTAACGCCGCTGCAAACATTTTTTTCCAAATTATTTTCTTGTTACATATAGAAGTTCCAAAATTCAACTTCACGAGGTCTAGGTCCTCTTAGCCTACAGACTTGAACAATGTATAGATACCTCAACGGGTTCACGAGATATCACAAAAGCATACAGCAAGTTTGCGTGCGGCGGACAGACGGACCATATTTATACTCTAGATGAAATCATATAGAGTATTATAAGTTTAATCCAGCCCAAAAGTTTGTAACGCATAGAACCAAGCCTCGGACGAAAAAAAGTTATATATTATTTTTTGTTTATTTGTGGCCAAAAACCTCAAATCCGCCTGACGTCCGTCCGTCCGTCCGTCTGTCCGTTAGCACGATAACTCAAGAACGCCTTCACCTAGGATCATGAAATTTTGAATCTGGATGTTTGGTTGAATTTGTAAGGCTAAGTTCGTTAACGGGCAAAATCGTCCTACTCCTTCGGGTAGCTGCCATACAAAATGTCCTTAAAACACGTGTTCAAGAATATTGGTCGATAACTTCAGAAGGGTTAAAGCTACGTCTTTGAAATTTTGTATGTGTTATTTTTCCAATAGTTGGAGCTAAATATATGATTATGAAGAAAATCCTTTTAGTCCTTCGTGTAGCTGCCATACAAATATCCTGTCAAAATGTATTCACTTAATTTACGAAGCTCACTATAACTCAAGTAATCTTTTAGCTACGAATTCGGAATTTTGTACAAGTCAGTTTTGAGTGAAAACAAAGTCGGAGTTTACTAATCAGCGAAATCCTTTTACTCCTTCTGGTAGCTGCCATACAAAATGTCCTTAAAACACGTCTTCAAGAATATTGGTCGATAGCTTCAGAAGGGTTTAAGCTACGTCATTGAAATTTTGTATGTGTTATTTTTCCAATAGGTGGAGCTAAATATATGATTATGAAGAAAATCCTGTTAGTCCTTCGTGTAGCTGCCATACAAATATCCTGTCAAAATGTATTCACTTAATTTACGAAACTCACAATAACTCAAGTAATCTTTTAGCTACGAATTCGGAATTTTGTACAAGTTAGTTTTGAGTGAAAAGGAAGTTCGAGTTTACTAATCAGCGAAATCCTTTTACTCCTTCTGGTAGCTGCCATACAAAATATCCTTAAGACACGTGTTCATCAATATTTTCCAATAACTTTTGAACGCTTCAAGCTACGAATTTGAAATTTTGTACACGTTTATTTTTGAATGGTTCCAAGGAAAAGGATAAATATGTAAGAAATCGAGTGAGTCCTTCCTGCTCCTCCCATGTGAAAGTCCTTTAAAAAGGAAATTTTTTTTCGATGACTTACCCAGTTCAAGGTATGAAGTTAAAGACTGAATATTGTCTTTTAGTTTTGAGTAGCAATCTAATAGCAGTCCTTAATAAAGGACATACAACATGCACACACGTAATTCTACTTTATACCCAACTACAATATAAATCGGAGTTAAGTATTCATCTAGAGTATTATACGATTGGCTTGCAGCCGATCGTGACTGCAGTATGTTTTTTCCCTAACTTTGAAAAATAAGAAAATACCAAACTTTATTCTGGGTTGCCTTTTTTTAAAAGGTTCGAGGACCGCGTTGAGCTATCAAGTAAAATTTTGTATGATTAAATTTAGAGTATAAAGAGGTTTTTAGTTTTAATCAGCAAATTCACTTTACTCCCTATGGAATACCTACAAAGTTCTAAAAAACATGGTAAAATTCTTTGCATAATAATTTCAAACTTGATAGTATGTAATCCAAAATTTTGCATACGACGATTTTAAAAGTAGAGATTTCAAAATTCGAGAAAATGTACTTCTCCTTGAAGTAGCTACCATACAATAGTCCTTAGCTCTATATGTGTACCCTTCATTCTTTTGTTTTATCCAGTTAGGGAGTTCAGTATTTCATAGAGTGTACAATTCGATCGGTACTAAGGGAGTACTCTTTAATGCCATCTAAATTTAATTCTTTTTTTTTTAATTTTGAAGTGATAATTAGTAGCAAGTAAGTATATTTAAAATTTTATATCCCAGGATAAATTTAAAAATACAATCGTATTTAGCTACTGATGTTTTATTTCATGTAAATTGTTTTTTATTATTAGATTCATCGTAAGAAAGTTTACACAAATTGGTGTGTTCTAGGCATTTATTTCGTAATGCTGAATAAAAATTGAGAATTTGTCCGACATAATTGTGCAATCTTAACGGATATTTTTCTTAAGATTACAATAAGGTAAATGAAATAAATTTTACGCCACCTTCAAAAAAATGCGAAATTATATAATAAATCAGCTGAGAGCGGACTATCGAAAATAACTTCAATTTTTAAGTTATATATCACTGGCACCACCATTTCTGCAAACCGAAGTCAATTCAATTTCGGTCGAAAAAAAGTTCTCGCAGGGATGTGAAAACAACCAGGAAAGAACAAAATCGAATTGTACGGAGCAGAATTTTATACGGAAAAGTTCGTTCATCGATAAAAATCAAACATATCTGCCACTAAACGAAAATTCAATCCGTTTTCAAACTTTTGTTTGCATCTATACGGGCCGAACTTTTCGAGCATAGTGTCAACACTTATATTAATTTGACGTCATTATTCAAAATTATTCCGGGCACAGGACCTACACAGTGGCGATAAATAAACTAAGTGTGAAATATCGATATCCATAAAAGGGATAAAAACTTTCAAGAACAGATATTTGTTATTAAAATATCTCAGACCTTTCGTCAATGTACGAAATATTTGCGAGTGTGGATCTACCATATATTACAAACATCAAGGTACCTATTCCTTTAAAGAAAACGATGAGAACCTGATGAAGTGGTCCACTATCAACCCAAAAAACCCTACTAAGGACTTCAAACGGTTTGGTAAAACAAACATTAGTTACAAAAGACGGACAAATATTTCAATTGTTTATTAATAATGTCGGTCAAAAAAACCAAAAAATCTTTTCGGGACTAGACTAATGAGGATGATTAGTTGAGTGCGCTCAAAAGTAAAAATAATACAGAGTCATTTCTTCAAGAGCTCTAAAAAAATCGATATATCGATAAAATACAAACCTTAAAAACGTTAATCTAATTTTATTCCCGTATCTTTTAAATTAATTGCATAAAGAAATTAAAATTTTAAAAATTAAAATGTTTTTTTGGCCCACTTACACTTAGGTTTTTATATTTTTTAGAACCCTTCTAGCGCACATTTCAGTTGCTCGGAAGTTCTAGAGCGTTTTGTATTCAAAAGATGAAATGAAATGCTTGGGTTTCATTACTTATATGTCACCCTGTAAAACTAAAAACATGATTTTGACACCGTAAACGTAAAATGAGTGCAAAAAATGCCTACTTCCGATTTGCCCCGGGGTTGCTCTTACTCAGTCTTTCCCATTGCATGAACAGTACTTTAAAGATCATGATCCAGTTACTCGAATTTTGCCCAGTTTAAAAATTTTTTGGGCGGCGCGCGTAAGGACAAAAGTCAAAAGTACTAAACTAGTCAAATTTTTTTGGAGGGAAGATTTGAAAATTTGAATTTTGAAAGTTTTACATTAGAAGAAAATAAAAACACTTGATAAATTATCCAGCGATAGTTAAAAATTTTATTTAATAGAAAATCAGAGTAACATTACTAATACTTGAATTTGAAGTAACATGTAGCGGCTGCATTAATTGTTTCATGACCTTAAGAATTTTCTCCGTGTAGTCGTACTGGTAAATGTAATAAATTGTTCTCGTAATGAAAATAAGTTAGCGGGATTTTAACTTGGGCATTTCATAGCGGCTTCAGTTATATACATTCCAATGAAAAAAAAAGTAATTAGTCCACTTTTTAGCATCCTGATTAAAAGAACAATGCGAAAATGCAAACAATGTTGTTCTACGCTCAAAAATCTAGAACTAGATAAAGAAAAGCCTTAAACAATGGTTTAATACTGCATTGAAGTATGCTATGCGTGCTCTGAATGTCGTGGTCTACCGAAACTAAGAAGAGGACAAGCATGTCCCTTGCTTTATTCATTGATTTTCTGCAAGGAAAATAATAGTTTCATTGTTTCTCCGTAGCGACTCTGACGATGAAAACGCTCTTCAGGTCGCCTATCACTTAAGTAGCAATACCCTTATAAATTGCTTCTGACTCAGAAAACCAGAGCAAGAATATTGCCCAGTTTGAACCTATTTTTAAGTGTTTCAAGGCGAAAACCTAACGAGGCCCAATATAATTTGCTTCCGATTTAGATCTCACATACACCGAGTTTATATCGATGCCAAAACTTTTGAGAAGTTGGAGTGAAATTGTTTTCAAAACTTTGGCCACCAATCAGTTCATTTTAGGAAGAACAACTCAATGGAAAATGCCAAGTAGGTAACTTCTGCTGCAGTGACTCATCCGTGCATCGACTAGCTGCTATTGTGGGCGAAATCAAGAGTTTCGAAACTTTGCTATTTGTTAGTTTATCTCGTTTCTAACGAAAACTTTTTCCAGTTCTATGGTATCTTTTTGCACGGATCAAAATGATACTGTATAGTCGACACTCGTCGCAAAACCGAATTCAATTAACATTACCACATAGTGTCAAAAATGTTCGGTTTTAGTTTTTGAAAGGGGCGTTATGACATATGCCTTGGTGCACACTAGGCACCGTATGGTTAATTGCAATCTTTTCAAACCACATGGGTACTAGACTCTAAAAAGACATGCTATAACTTGATCCTAGAGAATAGTGCCTAGCCTTTTCAATGTATCGTACAGCATGTGGCAAATATTCTGTACAGAAAATAAGTCATGACAGGTTTCCCTACTTACCAACCAGGTTACTTCTAAACTAAAATCTTGCACACGAGCCTGAAAAGGATGAACGGAATGCAGGATACCATTGCTTGTACATGAACAGACATTGTTACCTTCATGATAAATACGTTCAAATCTTGTGACATTTCCAGATTGATAGTGAGGTAATTTCCCTATAATATTATGGAAATAACATCCATCAGAATATATGAGAATTTCCCGTATTTTTATTTCTTTCTCTTCGCCACCTTCAAACCACAGACTTCCACCAAAACTATGGATAGGGGTACAGCGAGCCTACTTATTGGATAGTTAACATCTTGAAGATTATTGAGATATGAAACGTAATTTTTGAGATAACTTGTTTGTAGTAGCTTATCCTTCATAAAAAAATTTATTTCACCATATGGCACTCGTACACCTATGTGTATATTTATGCCAAGTTTTAATTTTCTAGCATGAACTGTTCGCCAGATATTTAAATCTATAGTTTTTACTGCCCTTTCACTAGAATGCCTAAATATATGGGCATAGATTTACCACTTCCAGCTTTATGGCAACTCGTTTTCATACGGCAAATAGACGGATAATTTCTATTTTTGTCTTTTAAGAGTCCAATTTTTTTTTAAATTATAGATTGATAACAATTCTTAATTATTAAAATATAATAAATTTAAATTGTTAATTATTTTAACATTTTCAACGCCTGCAAATACGCCACATATTAACACCTGGATAAAATAATATAATAAAAGTACATTACATCAAGAATCGCCAAAAATGAGGAAGTTCGTGACCATTTTTCCATATCGGATTCTTTTGAAGCTTTGTATACTCGAATAATTGATGGGAAAAAAATATAATTTAATTTTTTTTAATTAAAGTTAAAGAGTACTTTTTGAAATTTCATTTCTACGTTAATTTTTATCATAGTATAATGAATTAGGGCTTATTTCATTACAGTTTATTTACTGAGTTTCACGGATTGTTTATCTCTTTTGGGTGGGTCGTAGGACAATTAACATAGCTCTTTTGAGGAACTGTTATTTCTATTTTATTTTACTTTATTATTTCCAGAATATAATAGATCGACTTTTAAAAAAAAAAAAATTATGCATTTCCACGTTTTAGGACAAGACCTCAAAATTGCAAAAAAAAATTAAGTCCGTCTGTCGGCAGGTACGTAAATGCGTTTGGTTCCTCCAAAACCCTTAGATCTATTAAATTAAAGTTGTTTTTTTGTGAGTAGATTGGGTGGACTCCTTTAGTGGTGACGAAAACTTTTAACAGGTCTGAGATTTCAGGAACAGCTTGCGATAGAAAGTTGAAACTTGGAACTTATTTAGATATATCACAGTGGAGCAATTTGTAAAATAAATTGTTAACTTTGGTTGAGGGATACGGGATTAGTGGGAAGGCTTGAAAGCTGGAATCGAGACACTCTAAAATCCATATCTCATGAACGGTTCATACCACACGGTTGAAACATGGTGTTTCTTTAAAGATATCCTAGGAGAATATATCGGGAATAAAATTTTGGAAGGGATCAATGTAACGTAAGTAAGGGTTGGGGAACGTTAAAAAGGAAAAAAATTCAGATTTTTATATCTCGAAAACCGCTAATAATAGAAAGTTCAGTAGAGCTATAGTGGTACCACGCTTACAGGCAATATGGTACGTATACGTGTTTTTCCTATTTCTCTCTAGAACAGCTTATGCCAGAAACTTGAAACTTTTTGGATATACCATATGTAGATGGACTAGAAGTGTTATTGAGGTAAATAAAATGCATATCTGTTGGCGTAAATTTTAGTATCTATTGGAGTATGGGCAAAAAGATGACCAGTGAAAATAGGGTTCATATATTTTCACGAATTTTTTTAAAATATTGAATTGATTGTACTTCTACGAATTCTTCCGATAAATAATGCGTCCGAAGCACTCAAAAGCCGAAATCGTGACATTCTAAAATCTATATCTCCTAAACGGTTATTGTCTTGAAATAGAAACTTCATTACTGTCTGTAGATATGTTAGGAAAATAGATAGGAATCAAAATTTTGCGGGCGGTCAGTGGCATGCTGCGGTTGCGGGTGTTTTCCTACCTAACGGCTTATGCTAGAAAGTTGAAACTTCGTAATTAAAATTGAATTAGCGTGCGGAATGAGGCTTCTATAATATTGAATTAATTTTTATTCCATGGATTCATCACATATATGTTCAGAAGATGTTTTCAGGATCTTTGAAACTCGACTTCCAAGGGGATGTAAAAGGGTTGCATACATTTTCACGAACTTAGCCACTCGAGGGATCCGGTTAGATATGAAATAACTTTTCACTTTCACGGGCTTGTTCTACATCGACTGAAACCCGTTTTCAGGTTTTTTTCTTGTTCAACCCTTAAGAGGGTAAAAATTTCGTCATATCTCTTAAGAGTGAACAAAAATCGAATTGGTTTTTATTTCCTTGGGCTTTCTTTACATTTATATTAAAACTTCTTTCCGGATTTTTCGATATTTAAACCCCAAGTGGGTGTATGGGTCTTGCATACGTTTTCACAATTTTTGCCATATCTCTTAGGTTTGATGAGATATCAAATTTGGCTTTAACTTCTGTAGAGTTTTTATATTGGTACAACAAACGAATTTTAGGATTTTCTGATATCCAACCGCCAAGGTCGTGTGAAGGAGTTGCATACCTTTTCACAAATTCCTACATATTTCTTAGATCTGATAAGATATCGAATCGATTTTTACTTCGTAAGGCTTTCTATATAATCGCCTAAAAGTCAGTTTCAGGATTCTTCGATATTCAACTCCAAGAAGGTGTAAAGAGGTTGCATATTTTCCACAGTTTTCGACAAATTTCTTAGGTTTGATGGAATATCAGATTGGTTTTTACTTCCACACTTTATATAATCGCCTACACACCCATTTTTTGATATTCAACTCCCAAGGAGTGTAAAGGGGTTGCATTTATTTCCACAATTTTTGCCATCCCTTAGTTCTGATAGAGATATACAATTGATTATTACTTCTACGGGCATTTCATGTAATGACGTAAAAACAAATATCAAGATTTTTCGAAATTCAATCCACAAGTAAAGGATGTAGTGGGTTTGTATACGTTTTCACAATTCGTCTTATCTCTTAAGTCTGATAAGACAGCAAATTGGTTCTTACTTCAATGGTCTTTCAAGTGTAAATTATCAATAAGTTTTCGGCGTTTTATTTAAGGGCAATCAAAGCTCAGTGCCACGTAATACTTAAGATTTTTGAATTCTCTAGAAAATCTCAATAAGGTCACGGGACAACCTGCATGCATTGTCTAAGAAAAAGTCAACATACTTTCAAAATATACACATCGAAATCCAGCACGGAATCAATTAATTGCCGATCAAAACTGAAATACATAATGGAGCAAAACCTTGGTGAAAATCGATGAAAACAATTTTCCACAATTTGTCAATTTAACAGATTTTCCCATTGCACGGAGGGAAATCATTACGGTAGTGGTACAAGTACAAGTTGTAGGGAATAAAAAAAATAGTCTGCAACAGATGCAATGCACAACGAACTTTTTAAGTAGGGTAGTAAAGAACTACTTAAAGAAATGCGGTTTTCTTGTAAACATAATGTGGGCTCCTCAAGAAATGCGAGGAGAAGGAAAAGATCCAATCGTTATGCCAATCAGACGTCAGGTCGTCTACAGAACCAAGTCCCGATGGAATTTCGAGGGAGCGTAGAGCAAACCGACGAAAATATCTTGCAGAAATTCCCACATATTTTTAGTGTATGCAGATGGAATCGTAGTTCTCTCAAGGACCCTTGCCAGACGTCAAGTTGGGAACGATAGAATAAACTTATGTACCTACATCTGAAGAAAGTTTACGACAATGTATCCATAAGACAAACGAATGAAATTTTCAAAGTCGAAAACTGCAAGTATTTGAAGAACGTGATAAGTTAGGAGACATTGGACAAAGAATTGTTGTATATTTCTACAAGAGAATTAAGGAATCATTATCAATGGTGCTACAGTCCTAATCAGTCCTCGTTTTCCATTAGAACTGATTGGTATCGTGCATAATTAAATGGAAACGAGTGTTCCATTGTACAACAGAAAAGTAAGTGTCATTCCCATTCTGTATATAAAAGGGAACAAAATTGTGGACGCTAGTCTGCAATCTCTTCAATGCAGTTCTCAAAGTCTGGCATGAGCCAGAAAATTTCTTTGATCTTTGATCTATCCGAGTCTACGAAAATAACACTGTGGAGAACTTCTTTCTTCATAAAGAAGGACAATGAAACTGTGTAGATTCGGTTGCCTACAATACAGATATATTATGATGCACTATGACACAGTGCTACAGTTGGACTGGTGAATTGATACCATAAGAACTACACGGTTGCACTATAATCCAATTGAAAAGTATCTTCGACCATGAAAACAATGAAAGACTAACCCTCTGCCAAAGAAGGGAAGCACAGTACTAATTATAAACTAATCGAAGAAACGTTTAAACAGGACAACCTAGGACACTTAGGTTAGAGTGTAGAGTAAGTGGCCACTTTTAAGCTAGTACAGAAACCGCCACAATATGGACCTCTCTGGCCACAGTACTTTTGCCATTTTCTGATTTTATCTTTTATCCCTGAACTAATTTCTGTCTTTGAGATTTTTCCATGTTGATGGAAGCGGGAAAGTTTTTGTAGAAGAGGGAAGGAATTGTAGAAATATTTGAGGGCCTTTGAAGTGCAACTTTTTCAAAAGATATAATTACTTAGGAAAAAAAAATTTGGTGAGCATCGCTTTGAGGATATACCAGAGAAAGATTTTCCCGTATAGCGTGATAGATCCATGGTAGCAGCGCTTGAAAAATAATTCATCTGACTCCGATTAAGTCCATCTATCTAAAAATAAAATCTGATGCACCACAACAACTAACTTTAAAGTTGCTTTTTCTGTTTAACATCTTTATTTAAATAGTTTGAAAAATTTCATGGGGGCCTCTCCACTTTGTTTTCTCAGCCTTTAATCTTATGGTGTCTAGAAACTAAAAGGTGTAAGGCACCAAAAGAAAATATTACAAATAGAAGATGGGGAGTATCTTTTGTGGGATAACAGTTGGATCCAAAATCCAGTCACATCAACGCAAATATCTAGCTTCTCTATGAATCTACGCGTTGCTCGAGATATTTAAACTTTAAAAATCTAGTTTTGTCTAATCCCCTTGGTTTTTCAGTGGAAATGGTGAATACAAATAAACTTCTATTTAAGAAATGTGCAAAACTTCCATTGAAATTAATTTCAAAATAGTTCCAAATTTTTCAATTTTATTTAGTAAGATTAAAAAATTTCTTCTTTTGAAAATATTTTGTGTTATTTACAATACAAAAGAACGTTTTATATATTTTTAAAAGTCCTGTAAAAATTTGTAAAAATCAGTAGGTACTTTTTCCGTCTGTATATTCAGTTAAAACGATCAAAGCCAAGCTTTTTGCCAAAAATTTTGACAAGGCTTTTTAAAGGGGTCAAAATTTATGTATCGCTGGCACTGAACGTGTAAATATACTGAAACTTAAAATTTCAATTAGAACAGGTAATAAGGAATGAATAATTAATATTATTAAAATTATAAACCAATATCTGTGTATCTCATTACAACTTATATTTCAACAAAACTTCAAACTAATATTAAACCTGAAAGTCAACTTATTTCAATATGATAAAATCAATTTTCGTTACAAACAACGTTCGTTTTATTCAAACATTCACAAAGAATTTAGGAATTTTGTAAGACACAAAAATTCTAAAATGTTCGTAAAATTCCAAAATACAGTATAGTCCGGTTACAATGAACATTCGGTTATAGTGAACCGATTTTAAAATTTCATGAGAACTGTGTTATTTTTATTCGTTTTTAGCGAACATTGTTTATGGCGAACCGTTTTGACCTTAAAAAAAATTTGTATTAAAAAAAATAATTAAGAAATCTGGTAAAAATCTCGTAATATTCCGAAAGAAAGCGAAGCGAAGAAAGCGTTTGTATGAATTTGGCTTTGCTTTTTGCTTGTATTCAACAATCATCACATTACAAATAATGTGAAATTGGAAATTGAAAAGATCTTGTAAAGCTCTCGTCAGATCGAAATAACATTGACAGTAATCTCGATATTTGTCAAAATTTTACTTTATTATTTTTTAATAATAAAGTATTTTGTACTATGTTCAAATTTCTTAATAATGTTGAAAAACATTTAATTGCTGTCAAATAAAAATTGAGCAAAATAAACAAAACATTTCTGCGAAACAGGATTCGTGTAGGGCAACTAAAAAAATTGGCACTATTTGACAGCAATGATAGTCAAATATTTGACAAAGTAGCATACATTCTAATTCAAGTTTAAAGTGTTTCAGTTGAGATCGGCTCAAAATCCGTATATATACGTAGCTGTAACTTAGATAACTGACAAACAACTATAACAACTGTGCAGACACTAGTCACTCTAAACCATAGGAACATAAATGAAAATAATAATACCCAAACTGGTTTCACCAAATATTTGGAGTATTGTTATAAAGAACACGCGATATTTTAATTCGCGTAATTTTAAAACTCGAGAGTTTAAACACGCTAGATTTTCATTGTCGACATTTTAAGAACGATATTCTGTTTGACTGTCTGCGTACTTTTACGGGTCAAATTATGAATTAAAAGATACAAATTGAATTTTAAATACAGAAATTCATTTTTATCGTTTAATAGCCCTACTGAATTTTATTGAAAATTTAAATGATTTTTTTACTGTGCAATTTGAGGGAGCATATTGCCAAGCGAATATTTTTGGGAAATGCCACAATAGATTTTAGACATTTCCTTCTGTGAAATAATCAAGAGAATTTGAATTTAATTGCCCTTAATTGCCTTGTTTTACATATTTTAAAATTTTAGGAAATCCCAAATGGCTTTTTGGTGCAATTTCGCATTACATCCCCAACATCCTGTTTAGCAATGCAAAATAATAGATTGAAACCTCCTGTAGCATCCCGAATAGAGTTAAAGTTCAATAAATTACTGTTTGATGTGCATAAAGCAAACTCAACCACCACCTTGTGCGCACACACTATTTACGAGTAAACGATTAATTACTGCTGTAACACAATTATTAATTAATATCTATTCTAATAATGTAAATTACATTCAATGGTTATACGAAACAAATTTTGTATTTTTGATTTGTTTCGCAATCATTAGTCCCTTCGATTAGGTTTTTAATATGTTTAAAATTACAGCTTTAGTTGAAAATCTATTCAGGAGAAAGGAAATTTACATAAATTTATTTGGGAAAGATTGCGTATATAAAACGAGCATATTTGCATTATTAAGAATGAATAACTGATTCTATTCAATAGCATGTCCTCGGATTACATTATGCAAATATTACAGGTGAATTTACCATAATTTGTATACATCAAGGAGAAAATCACAGGACTTTATCCATCTGTTGAACTCCGGTAGCTCAGAAATTCAGGTTTCTAACACAAGTCGAAGAATAAGAATACTTATGAAAATATCGTAATATTTATTTGTACGAGGATTAAAGTTTAATGTTTAAAGTATATTAAGCTGCTTTACAAATGTAGAAAAATAGCAGAAGCACTCTAAATTCCATTAAAAATCATTCGACTGAGCAGAATATAACGTAAGCTCTTGGCATATAATAGATTCTGAATTATTTAATGTTTCCTACTATTCGCATAACAGAATAATATAATATTTTATATTACATAAAAAAATCTACTAACAGTCTGGGCGCAACTTTATTATTTTATGGGTAGAAGTCCGGAACGCGTTTAGTGCTGAGATGCGGTGTAGGTTACTATGCTACTGACAAGCTAAAAAATAACGTTTCAGATAGCCTCCTGGTTATTATTTAGGTTGTCAGTCCCACAGAAACCTACACCGCACAATAATAAAGTTGCGCCCAGACCGTTGACAGAACAAACAAACTTGAACAATACCTTACACCTCCAGGGGGGGTTGTCGGCAAATACTTAAATCGGTTTCTTCCCCGATTATATTTAAAGCTTTTAGAAGTGAAAGTGAAGTAAAGTGCTGAAGGTACTTTGTAGTCAGAACAAAGTACTGATTTGCTGCTGGGTGCCAGGGCATAGTAATATACTAGAGAATGAAAGAGCGGACGAGGGTTGAGGAGGATGTTTGTCCACCGATATGCGGCATCAAAGCGCAAATTGGTGAGCGTGCTAATAAGGCGGCTAACTCTAGGTGGGCAGGGCTGACAAGCTGCCGGATTTCTAGAGCCCTGTGGCCCGAGCTGGATAGTCAAAAAACTAGGAATATATTTACTTGGGATAGAGCAAGGGTGCGACTGCTCGTCGCAGCACTGACGGGTCACTGTATGCTGAGGAAACACGCTATGCGGCTAGGGGTAGCCGAGACGGACATGTGCAGGTTCTGCCATGATCTGTACGCTGTGGAGGACATCACTCACATCTTGTGTGAATGCCCAGGGATCGCTAGAAGGCGACTGAGATGGTCTTTTCTTCGATAACATCGAGTATTTAAGGTCGTTAGGGGATGATAAACTGGTCAGGTTCTGCAGGGAATTGGAGTGTTTTTGAGGGGATGGAACAGCCCACGAGAATCTGAAGGGATCGCAATGGACCTGTATGGGGCCTAGTGAGCGCGGTGGTTCTAGCGCTGCGCCCCTTCTTGAAACTAAACTAGAAGTGAAAGTGAATTCCATATCTACGAGTAATTAGACCTAAGAAATATATCGGAATTCGTGAAAATGTACAGAACAACTTTACATCGGATATCGAAAAATTTGGAAAAAAAACAAGGCACTTATGTAAAGAGCCCACAGAGGTAAAATAAAATTTCACAGACATTTTCTTACTCCAACTCTGCACGGCAATGAAAATCAGAACTTTTTTTTGCTTTAATTACGTATGGCGTCTAGGACGGACAAACGGACCATTTTTTCCTTTTTCGTGGGGTTTATTAGTACTAAAACGTGAAAATACAAAATTTCAGGGTAGCATTTTTTTTTAAACTTCAGGTTGATCACAATATTTTATTATTAAAAAATCTGCCAACAGTCTGGGCTCAACTTTATTATTTTTTGGGTAGAAATCCGAAACGTGCTTAATACTGAGATGAGGTGTAGGTCACTATGCGACTGATAACCAAAAAAATAACGTTCCAAATAGCCTCCTGGTTATTCTTTAGGTTATCAGTCGCATAGTGATCTACACCGCATTACTACAGCTCTGTACATCAATAAAATTTTGAACTTTTTTTTTGCTTTAATTACTCCTGTAATACTTCTACATATACATACTAAGTTTCAACTTTCTAGCGTACGCTGTTTTTGAGATATGAAAAACCACCCCCAACCCCCGTACCTTGCTACCACTATCAAAAATTTTATTTTTCCAGGATACTTCTACAGTGACTCTATATAGTCGTCAATTTTTACCTTTCTATGCTTTGCGGTTTTCGAGAAATAAAAATCAGAATTCTTTTCATTCCACCCCCTCCCATCGTCACCGCATTCCCCAGCACAACAAAAGTTTTTTTTCTTGCTAGAAGTCTACTGGGCCTAACTCCTGCAAAAGTTCTAAGATAATATCTGGTACGGTTCTTGAGATATAAAAATTTTATTTTTTTGAAAAATGGTTATCCCCCCACTTTCGTACTCCACCTCCCCTCTCAAAATTTTTACATTCAGTAGACTGCACTTATGATCTTAAATGCAGAAACCAAATTTCATCTTCCTGGTACAATTGGTTCGGAAGATATTGTAATCAAAAGTTTTTCACCCCCCACCCCTACACTCCACTTCCCCTCTTAAAATGTTTAGCCCTGGTCTACTCTCCTAGTATCCCTTAAGATAACTACAAAGTTTCACCCTTCTGAGATCAACGGTTCAGGAGATATGGATTTTAGAATGCTTCAATCCCAGCTTTCAAACGTTTCGGACACATTGTTTTTCCCCCCACTCCCACACTCCTCAACCCTTATCACAAATAGGTCCACTATCATAGTACTACAGAAGTTCCAAGTTTCAGCCTCCTTACCATAAGCAGTTTCTGAGATCTTAAAACCAAAATTTTTCGTCTAAACCCCCCCCCCCCCACCCTTCACAAAAAGATATCAATCGTAGGGGTTCACCCAATCTACCCACCATAAAAGTTTCAACTTAATATCTCAACGGGTTCGTGAGCTATTCGCCTTCAAACGGTTTTGCGTACGGCGGACAGACGGACATTTTTTTTTTGCTTTTTTGGGGTCTACTAGTCCTAAAACGCGAAAATACAAAATTTCAGGGTAGCAAATTTTTTTAAAATTTCAGGTCGATCACAATACTTTATTATTAAAAAAAAAATAAAGTAAAATTGTAACAATTACTCAATGGACTGTACACTATTGGACGGTATATAGAGAAAATCATTGAAAAATAGAAAGGTTATTTTATAACTGGGAAACCTATAACTGATCAAATATTTTCAATGAAGCAGTACTAGAAAAATTCTGGGACTTTAATATCAACGTGCACCAAATTTTGAACGATTCTGGAATCCATAGTTTTCTCATGATACTAGCAACGAGAAATGTTACAAGATTCCAAGTTGATGACTTCAACACCAATTCTACCCAAGCTAGCGCTGGTGTAACTAGTCAAAAATCATTCCAAATCCCAGATTATAGTAAATACTCCATTGACTGACTTATATATATGGAAAACCAAAAGATCGGAAAAGTAAAGCGGTAAACGCTTGTAGATTTTCGCCAGAAATACCTATAGTCAAAAAATAGTAAAGTTTGTAATGCGGAAGCAACAGTCAAAACAAAATGTTAAAAAAAAACAGAAATTCACTTTTATTACAATTTCCCCTTACGTAAGAGATTCAATGTTCGATACAAAGAAAATCATCGCTCAAAAGTAATGACTTTTCAGAAAACTTACTTTTGCATGTCATTCAACATATAGATAAATTTTTTTATAGATAAAATGAACTTTGAAATCTCTAATATCCGAATTAGAGGGATGAGAATATTTTGCAAGAAGTCCTTTTCCATATTGCCATATTCATCGTGCCGAAAGGCGACATAATACAATACCCGAAATTCTCGAAGTAACGCTCGAAATTTCTACCCTTGATAACAAAGGAAATACTTAGCTAATATGAAAATATCTTCGTAATTTTAATGGGAATGAATTATTTCCACTACACAGATAATGTGAATATGTGAGATTTTGAAATTTTGTTTTAAATTCTTCGCAATATTCTATAGAAGTTTCGCTGTATTCGCAGGGAAGTTCGTTTTAGAAAAGTAGTTAATATGATTAAGGACTTGAGGAACTATGGCCTTATTTATGTGGCTGCATTGTTCGAACTTATTTATATCTCGTAATGTAGATACTTCTCGTCCGTACTGACCATGTAGGTACTTGGTTCAATTTCTATTCATTGAACGGACGAACTTCATCTTGCTCGATTATAATTTGGTAGTGTTCGAATTGAATAGAAACATACATTTCGTAAATTTCATCAAATTTATTAGTACAAACCCAAACGCATGAAGGAAACCCCTGAACAAAAGGGTTATTGTTTTATTTTTTGTTGAATGAATTCCTGAAAAGGGCAAATTTGCATTTTTGTTCGTCTGTCAGTTTCTTTGATTGTTCAATATTTCAAAATAAACAACATCCACCCGAGCATTCTCATTCTGTGCATTGGCACAGGTATTTAATTTAGTCAGAACTGTGACATTGGTTCTAGAGATACTACGGCTGTCCCATTTCAAAACCTAGTAAATGCTTTTCAAAAAATTTTAGAAAGGAGTCTGAGAACCTATTTTACTTTATTATTTTAATAATACAGTATTGTTTTCGATTTTTAAAAAAAAAAAATTTGCTACCCTCAAAATTTGTTTTTTCACGTTTCATGACGAGTAGACACGAAAAAAGCAATAAAAAATTTCAGTCCGTCTGTCCGCCGTACGCCGTACCCCGTACGTCGACCGCTGTACGCAAAATCGTTTGAAGGCTCGTAGCTCCCAAACCCTTTGAGCTATTAAATTAAATTTTTTTTTATGAATAGACTGGGTAGGCCCCTTGAAGTGGCCAAATTTGGAGGGGTGGGGGTGTGAGGGGGGAGGAGAGGGAAGTGTTTTAGACGGAAAATTTTGGTTTCTAGATCTCAGCAACCGCTTATGCTAGGAGGCTGAAATTTGGAATTTATATAGAGCTTCAGTAGTGGACCCATTTGCAAAAAAATTGCCGATATAGGTGAAGGGGTTTGGGAGTGGGGGGAAAAATAATGCGTCCGAAACGCAAAAAAGGTGAGATCGATACTTTCTAAAATCCATATCTCCTAAACGGTTAATGTCACAAAATTGAAACTTTATGAATATCTGTAGGTATACTAGGAGAATAGATCGGAAAAAAAATTTGAGTGGTGGCAGTGGCGTACGGGGGTGGGGGGTGAAAAACTTTAGATTGCGATATCTTACTAACCAATTGCACTAGATAAATAAAATTTGGTTTCTGTATAAAGGTTGACAAATGAAGTTTGCTGGAAGCAAAATTTTTGAAGGGGGCGGTGGAGCATGAAAGTGGAGGGGATAAGAATTTTTCTAAAAAATCACGTCTCATGTCTCAAGAACGGTGTAAGATAGATGCTTCAAATTTTTACCAGAAGTAGGCCTAATAGACCCCTAGTAGAAAACAAAATTTTGGAAGTGTGGGTGTAAAGGGTGAGGGTGGGGGAGGGTGAAAAGGAAAAAGTTCCGATTTTAATATCTCGACAACCTATAATGATATAAAGCTGAAACTTCGTATTTAGATAGAACTATATTAGTAGCATCTTGGAAAAATATAATTTTTTATAGGGGTAGTATGTTACGGGGGTGGGGGGTGTTTTTCCTGTCTATAGAACGGCTTATGCTACAAAGCTGAAACTCGGTACGTTTATGTAAATCAACTAGAAAACTAATTTAGATAAACAAAAATTTCAAATATACATTGGCGTTCGGAGGGGGGGGCAAAAAAAATTATCAGTGAAAATGGAATGCATATATTTTCACGGTTTTCGTCATATCTATTAGGTCTTCCTAAATATTGAATTCATTTTTATTCTATGGATTCTTCATATAAATACCTAGATAGTGTTTTCAGGATTTTTTAAAATTCGACCCCTAAGGGGGTGCAAAGAGGGTTGTAAACTTTTTCACGAATTCTACTATATCCACGTCTTATCAGATATTGAATATCTTTTCATATTCATGGGCTTGTGTAATAATCGCCTAAAACTTGTTTTTAAGTTTTTTTCCTTTTTCCACCTAGGAGGGTATAAACGGGTTGAACACGTTTTCACGAGTTCCGTCATTTCTTTTAGAAGTGATAAGAAATTGAATTGGTTCCTACTTTCTCGTGCTGTCTTCATATTTATTTATTAACTCCTTTCAGGATTTTTGAACATTCAATCCCCAAGTGGGTGTAAGGAGGTTGCATATCTGGTGATATATCGAATTCATTTTTACTTCCTAAGGTTTCCTATGTAAAAAAGCCAAAAAGTCAATTTCAGTATTTTAGATATTCAATCCTAATGGGTGTAAGGGGGTTGTATGCTTTTCAAAGTTTCGACATATTTCTTAGGTTCGATGAGATATTAGATCGCTTTTTATTTCAACAGACTTTTTATATAATCGCCTACAAACCCATTTCTCAATTTTTCGATATTCAATCTCCAAGGGTTTGTATATGTTTTCACAATTTTTGCCATTCCTTAGTTCTGATGAGATGTAAAATTGATTATTACGGCCAACCAATTCACGATTTTTCGAATTTCCAGAACCAAGGAGATGTGATGGGTTTGTTTACGTTTTCAGAATTTTTTCAAAATCCGTCTTGTCTCATGAGATTTCAGGTTGCTTCTTATGAAATCGTCTAAAAACCTGTTTCACAATTTTTTCGAAATTCAAACCCCAAGTGGAAGTAATGGGTTTGTATACGTTTTAACAATTCGTCATATCTCTTAATTCTGATAAGGCAACAAATACGTTTTTGCTTCTATGGGCTTTTAGTGTACATAATATACTGAAATTCGAATAGTCTACACGGACTTTTTCAATGTTTAATCGTCTAAAAATCTCTATTTTAAATATTTTTATATTAAGAACAAAATTAATTTTCCATAAGAAATCTAAAAATCTCGAAGCAACTCATGATACACTCCGACTTTTACCGCTCCCGAACTTTGACCCTAAAAATAATAAAGTTTCGCCCAGACTATTGGCAGATTTTTTACTCAGTCCTCAATAATAATATCCGATATATAGAGGTCCTCCCAGATAACTTGGGAGCGCTCCCGACATATCGGAATAGCAACATTTATTTATGAGGTCTGACTAATAGAAAGTTTTTGGGCACCCCTTTAAAATTTTCTAAAGAGCACTTACTATGTTTTGAAATGGGACGGCCGAGTAGATCACTGGTGCATCCAGCAAGGATTAAGTACAAATCCAAGCAAAACAATTTTAGTGCCGTTTACTAGAAGACGGAAGGCAAACTTAAGGCCCCCAATTGTGGCAGGCACTACAACTGAACTCTCTTCTGATGTCAAATACTTGGGTGTCACCTTGGACAAGTGTTTGTCTTGGAACTTCAACCTTAAAAACATATTCAAACATATTCAGCAATATTATCTTTTATGGCGTGTCGAAGGCTCTGTAACACTACTTGAGGTCTTAGACGAAAAATGGTATATTGGACCTACAAGACTATTATAAAACCAAAGATCACATATGGCGCAATGGTGTGGTGGCCAAAGGTTGAACAAATCACAGTGCGGAGGGCCCTGTAAAAAATCTAGAGGCGTGCTGTTCTTAGCATTACTGGGAGACTGAAATCATGCAATGCTGCAATGGAAGCCATGATAAATATAATTCCATTACACAAGATTTTGGAGAAGGTGCTTCAGTCTGGTACACGGACGGCTTTATGACTTATAATGGAACTGGAGCGGGCGTATTTGGACCCAATTGTAAAATATGGATGGCAATGGGACAAACAGCCACTGTATTTCAGGCTGAGGTACATGCTATAAAACTGTGCGTAGGTAAACTTCTATTGAATAAACCAAAAGGCGTCACAGTTATTATCTTATCTGACAGCGAAGAGGCACTGCGACAGCTGAAATCTTATTAAATCTTATTGTTTCACCTCTAGGCTTATGTGCGACTGTCATTCTCTTCTAAAATAGCTGGCCCATCATAACAGTCTAGCCATAATGTGGGTGCCAGGACATGAGCGGGGAGCCAGGTCACCAATGTTTGGCCCGGAACCATTCTGTTGAATAGGTAAAGGTTTCATTAAGGAGGGCATTTTAAAGTGGGTAAATCTTCAGGTGGAAGATTATTGGAACTCACTTTCAGGACATTGACAGTCAAATAAATTCCTGATTGCCTGAACTCAGAGAGCGTCGGAATTCCTTTCCTTAAACAAGTATTACGCGAGGGTTATAATGGAATATTTCTTAAGACATTATTTCCTCAATCAAAAAACTTAGAAAATGTTTTTAGGCGCTTATACAAAGCGCTCGCAGCAGTTAAAATAATTAGATAACTCCATATGCTTAAAACAGAACGAAATTCGTGAAAATGTGAAAAAAAACCTTTTAGCGGACAATTGTTTTACCCCACCTCCGTACGCCAATGAACATCTTCACTTTTTTTTCTGTTATAATTAATCCTGCAGTAGATCTACATATACGTACTAAATTTCAACTTCCTAACATAAGCCGTTTCTGAGATAGTTACTCACTAGACTCGAATG
This sequence comes from Beris morrisii, assembly GCA_951812415.1. Classification (NCBI taxonomy): domain Eukaryota; kingdom Metazoa; phylum Arthropoda; class Insecta; order Diptera; family Stratiomyidae; genus Beris; species Beris morrisii. The sequence goes on along the minus strand of OX638312.1, from coordinate 110,482,341 downwards.
TCATGATAGGCCCATATATCTCACGAACCCTTTACGCTAGGAAGTTGAAACTTTGAATTTATATAGAGATACGATAGTGGTCTGGTCGACACGAGTGGAGGGGAGCGAAAGTGGGGACTAGACAAAGTGTTAGGAGCACTGAAAAACTGGAAACGATATATTCTAAAATTTTACTGAACGATACACGCTACAACGTTTAAACTTGGTGATTGTTTCGAGAATAAATTGAATATATTAAAAATAAAAATTCTAGGTGGAAAGTGAAAGACTTTCAAACCAATTACTTAGGGAAGATAAAATTAAGTTTGTGTATATAAGATAAAAAATCAAGGAACAAAAAAAATTATTGGTTAAAAGAGGATGCACATGTTTTGACGAATATCGTCATATCTGTTAGGTCTGATAAGAAATCGAATTCAACTTTACTTCTGCGGGCTCATTATATAACCGCTTAGAAACAGAATTTTCCAATATTGAGCACCTAAGGCGATATAAGACTTATCTGACTTATGACCAGTCTTTTATATCCACTTAGGAGCGGTTTTCACGAATTCCGCCATATCTCTTAGGTCTGACGGGATACTGAATTGATTCTTACCTACACGAACTTTTTAATATTTATGTTGTTGCCGCATAGTAGCTTCCATTCAAAATATAATAAGGATGCTCCCAGACTGTTGGCAGATTTTTTTCTCAAGTTCCCCCTATTCACGATATAGACAGTTTATTACCACTCCGATTTGTTCAGCCTTCTTCCTTCAAAGAATTTTCTAAAATATTAAACATCGGGAATATTAGCGATTTCAATTGATCGAAAAGCTTGAAATTAGATAGGTAAAATTAAGAGCAATTTGTTGATAAAATAAGTAGATACAAATCATGACCAAATAGATGTATACACATACTCGAATCATTTTAATGAGTGAAATGAAGTTGATGTCGAGCTTAAATCGCCCGCTAGTCTAATAAACTGGGCATGATGAGCCAATTTTGTTACTCGTAGATTTAACATATCAAATATATGTCCATCGCTTAGTCACAGAAAATACAACGTGAGACGAATCAGAATCAGAATTAACGTAATGAGAATGCAAAATAACATTCCAGAAATGAAATTAACTACCCTGCAGAGTTGAAATGTTGTCGGTAGGCTAATGCAGACGTACTTGTGTACTCGTATATTCGATTACGAATCGAAACATCAAGCAATTCCGTTCTGCATTTCCACACATTCAGATTTAATCAAGTGCATCTAAGCGTGATCCCGATTGAAATCGTACACTACCTGATAACCTGATTGCCCGGAGCCTCTATATCGAGTAGTGCATTTGAACTAAAGGATTAAGTCGATTATGCAAAGGGATATATGCATACGTAGGCTTATCCCTCTGAATGCAACTGTTACAGATAAATCCGTAGAAGGGATAAAATAAAAAAAATTAGAACAAATCCATTCAGCCGGGAAAATGGATTTGATAGCTCAATTAAAAATCAGACGGGATTTAAACTAAATGTCATTTACGGAAACGGTGTTGATGTTTGAAAAAAAAGAATATGTCACTATAAAGGAAAGAGTTCTTTATTTTTTTGTTCCGGGTCTCTTCCTGAGAGATGTCCTTTATTTTTTTGTTTCGGGTCATAGTCCGGGACGCGGTTAATGCCTAGCTTTGACCCAAATTGTTACTCCGTCCTCAAAAAGTTGACTTTCAAATACTTCGGTTCATTTTTTAGGCTGGCCACGTAACAATCTATGTCGCATCTCGGTTATAACATCGTTCAGAACTTTGAGCCAAAACTAATAAAGGACATCTGTCAGGAAGTTATACGAAAAAATCAAGTCATTTCAGTCAGTATCTTATCTTAAATAGTATGTGCTAGAATAAGCATGCAGAAAAATTTTTACTTTCGAGCTTAATGTCTTCAGTTGGCATTCAATTTACAGTTTGCAATAGTGAATTTTACGTTTAGTTAAATTTCAGATTACCAGCTTGACTTAGTGGAGTTCTTATATACCGAAGTTTTTAAGCACATTTGGATGGAAGCTATCCTAGGGTAATTTAATAGTTAGTTTGATTATGAGTTGAATGGATATGTCGTTTCTGGAGCAGGCGGCGGATGGCGTCAATGTCAAGGAAGTAGGTTTAGGATTAAGGATCTAGGTGTACGATTAAAGATCTCGGAAGATACCGGGGAGGGGGGTTTTAGGATCAAAGAGGTAGAAGTTCATCAAGAAGCTGTAAGGATCAAGGTGATGGTCTAAGGATTAAGATGGTGGTGTAAGGATCAAGGTGGTGGTCCAAGAATCAATGATTGTAATATTGTTGCATGGGTTTGTGTGTTCTTTAAGGTCAACTGGTAAGTTGTTATAGAATTACGCGTCAACTTAAAAGCTAAACAAATTCCGATAAGGAAAATGTGGGTAAATAGTTGTTATAGAATGATTCGTCAACTGATAAGCTTAAAAATAATTGTGATAAGGAAAGTGTGGGGAAATATGTACTATTTTTAGTCATACAATATTATGATCAACTAATAACAAGGTATCAACCGTGAGGTCTACTAAAAGACGACGATATTTGCTTCTCAGGTGAAGCACCTGTACGTAAACTGAAGGTTGTGTATGATGATGACACAATAAACGAGAGGAAAACGCGTTTCAATCTCATTCGACAAATTCATATGATGTATACATGGGATTTCGCATACCGAGAAGCAAGAAAATGCAATTCAGATTATTCACTCGAAATCGGTTTCGTTTCAAGAGACGTAGTGAAGTCTTGAATATTGTGATAAGTCCTTGATAGCGTGCTAAACCAGGTACGTATTTGTAAAGCTATTCACCTTGGTACTTAGTTAAGGATACAAAATACATTTCTTATATCAACACTTGTCCCTATGAATTCTCTAACATTAGGAGAACATAAATTTCATAATGAGGGTAGTATTTGTCATATTTGTAAAATAGAATTAGTGGGTTGGCAACTAAGTAATTGTGGATTTTTATAAGAAAATGAAAGATTTTTTGTTCATAGAGCGAAATAACTTTATTCAATAATGTATTGTTAATTTTGTGTAATGACTTTTTGCCATCTTAGTATCATAATTCGGGGTCCATAAAACTTTTGATTTCTATGCGCAAAACACGGATCCAAGTTCGATTTGACATCATCATCATTACTGAAATTTTTACTATTTAGAAAGTTTTGCAAAGATCGAAATAAAAAGTAATCTGATGGTACAAGGTCTGGACTATATGGTGGATGAGGCAACACATCCCAACTGAGCAAAGATGTGTGGCCTTGCATTGCCATAGTGGAATACGCGTCTCCTTTTCGATTTGCCAATTCTGGCCGCTTTTATTGGATGGCACTGTTTAATTTCGTTAGTTGCTGAGTGTACACATCCGAATTGATCGTTACGTTGAGTAATAAAAGTTCAAACTCCTTTGTAATCCCACCGAACTGATAACCTTTTTTGATGAATATTGCTGCTTTTGATGTTGTTTGATACATGGTCTTTTTCGACTGACATTGTTCTGTACAACCCATTTTCGGCACCATGTATCTATCGTTTCAAAAATGGATCATTTTCGTTATGTTTATAAGGCAAATCGTAGATGCGTTGCGTTAAATGAATTTCTTTAAGTTCATGAAGAACCCATAAATGCAGTTCTTTAACATAACTAAGTTGCTTTGGACGCTTTTCAATGCATATATGCTATACATTTAGCTTCTCTGCAATCGCAAGCGTTGTGATATATCGATCGGACTCGATTATGGCCTTTATTTCGTCCTCATCAACTTCAACAGGACGACTAGAGCGTTGTTTACCATTGAGTGAAAAATTACCAGAACGAGAATTTAGCGAAACAATTTTGACACTGTATGTTGTATGGTGAGAAAGGCTTAAAAGAACATTTTTAAGCCTTTCTCACCATACACAGCACGCAATCTTTTGTGACTCTGACATATACTACGTATACATGGAGGATTGAATTCGGATTCAATCCTTTAAAATCACATGTAGACAGGCGTGATAATTCAACAAGGGGAAGCAATTGGTTAATATCCAAAATTTATTATTACTATTCTACCTACAAATTTACTGCGTATTAATTGAACCTCCTCCATTAGCTACTTTTAACATTTACTAATATAAAAGCACCCAGCAATCACGAACGGAAACCAGGAGGCTATATGGAACGGTATTTTGTAGGTTGTCAGTTGCAGTCACCTACACCGCAGCTCATCATTAAACGGACTTCTATCAAAAAAAATATAAAGTTTCGCCCAGAGTATTGGCAGATTTTTTTTTTATTTATTTACGTATTTTTTTTAATAGAAGAGTCAATAGAAGTAAAACCGAATTCGATCTCATTAACCCTAAAAATTTTTCGGAATTCGTGAAAACCCTCAGGGGTTTAATATCGAAAAATGCTTGCATCAGATCTTTCTTCGATTAAATTTAAAGCCTATAGAAATAAAAGTGAATTGAACATCTCACTAGACCCAATATATGGAAATTCGTGAAAATGTATACAACCACTTTACACCCCCTAAGGGGTTGGATATCGAAAAATTGGAAAAAAAAACATTTCAAGGCGCTTACATAAAGAACACACAGAAGTAAAATTTATTTCGGCATGTCCAATATACGAGTATATAACGAAATCGTGAAATGTGGAAAAATCCCCTTTCACGGTCATTTGTTTTACACAACCTCTATGCCAATAACAATCTGAATTTTTTTCCTTTAACTTTAACAACTTCAGTAGCATACGTACATATACGCACTAAGTTACAACTTTCTTGCATAAGCCGTTTCTGAGATAAAAAAAAACACCACCCACCCATGATCCATATTAAAAATTTATTTTTTCTAGGAAACCTTTTTATTGGTCATTGGTAGTCAATTTTTAGTTTTCTATGGTTTGTGGTTTTAAAAAATAAAAATCGATGTTCTTTTCTTTCCACCCCCTCCCACCATCAGCCTCTTCACCAGTACCTCCAACACGTTTTCCCTATCTATCGCCCTACTTTTGTGCTCCATCTCCCACCTCAAAATTTTTACATTCAATGTAATGTCCACTTGTAATCCTATATACACAAACCAAATTTTACCTTCCTGGTATAATTGGTTTGGAAGGTATTCTAATCCAAAGTTTTTTACCCCGTCCCCTACAGAGCACCACCCGATTCAAAAATTGTAGCTTTTGATTAATCTCCTATTATCCCTTAAGACAACTACAAAGTTTCAATCTTTTGACATCAACCGTTCAGGAGTTACGTATTTTAGAATGTTTCAACCCCAGCTTTCAAGCACTTCGAACACATTGCTTTCCCTCCACTCCAACACTCCACAACTCTTATCGCCAATTTTTTGCAAATAGGTCCACTATCATAGTTCTACATAAGTTCCAAATTTCAGCCTCCCAGCGTAAGTGGTTCTTGAGATTTAAAAACCAAATTAAATATAATTCAACTATTTACCACAATTCAATTCCAAATCGTTCAGAATTCAATTCCTATCCTACTCTGCTAGCACTTATTTCTTATCAGATCTCTGCCTGCTGAAAGCTTCTCCGCTGCAGCCAAGAATGTGGAAGCAAATATCTTATTGCTTCCACCGTCCAGTGTATGAACATTTTTTTTCATGACGTCACAGGGGGTTTACTACGGAATGAAATGAACCTTCATAGATGCAACTTTCAAATTGCTTCCATGTGTCTTCTTCTTGGATTCTTTTCGCTTGCACTTTTCGTGGTGTTGCCAAATCGGGTGTGTGCGATATTCGCGTGTAGTTTCTTGCGAACTTTTATTTAAACTGTGTCAAAGAAAATTTTTGAAACATGAATTTTTTTCGCGATTTGTCTGCGCGATTTAGAAAACGCATTTTAGATATAATATTTTTCAGCAAAATGTAAGGGAAGCAATGCTTCCCTTGCTTCCATGGACGCCACGCCACTGGAGACACAGATCGGATTGGAATGAGATCGACTCGATCCGATCTATCTTCTCGATCTAGATCGAATCGAAATTTCTCATGTAAACGCGGATCGAAAGATCAAACGCAGCGTCGTTTGACATTTTCTGTTAATCAAAAAGTTGTTTTGTTGGAAAACATAGCCTAGAGAAAGAAGTTCTTCACGACGCGGTATTCTTGAAGCGTGTGTGTAAAATTTCGTGTTCGAGAGTGATAATTTACACAGATTTCAGGTTATGTCGTTCGTCATTTCAATCCCATTTCGATCTTTTCATGTTTCGATCTTTCGATCCGGTGTTGTCATACATGCAATTTCGATCTTACAGTCTTTGGATTCTCCATGTCTACGTACTAATAAGTTCTTTCATTTACGGAAATAATAAAGTAAAATATGCTGACAAAATTCGTTTTGATTATACATTTTTAAAATGACGCCATAGAAACCTTACTCTCTCGATGAATAAATTTTTTTTTTAATAAAAACTGAAGTATACCAACTTCAACTATCATAATTAAAAATTCAATACAAGCCATCTATTAGTGAAATCCGCAATTACTTAGTTGCCCACCCAATAGAAGACTTTTTTTTAGCAATATTTATGACATTGATTCTCGATTCGATACATCCGATTATTCTGTTAATAATGGATTTAATTTTCCCCTTAAAAATAAAAAAATATTTGGAATGAAAAGCAATTGTAACATTACGAGAGAATTTGTAGGACTTCGTTCAAAAATGTATTGTTTAGACATCGAAAATTGTAGTGAACTTAGTTCACTAGCTAAGAGTGTAAAACGGACTGTATTAAAAATTTAAGTTTAATCTATATACTCGTATATAAAAATGAATGTTTGTTTGTCTGACCCGTATACGCTGTTGAGGGCACGTCCGAGATGGTTTCTGCGTTAACAAAATCATTTAACAAGTGGTGTTACGCGAGTTATTTCAACATTTGAGTGTATTTCATATAGTTTAGCGGCAGTTTGTTCGTTTTCGGTGTATTAGTTATGCGTTCCTATTACTAAATGGTAAAGTTGGACTATGGATGGTGGATAGAGGATAGAAGATGGAGGATGATGGATGGTGGGTGGAGAATGGTGGATGGAAGATGGAGGATAGAGAATGGGGGATGGTAGATGGAGGATGGTGGATGGTGGATAGAGGATGAGGGATGGAGGATGGTGGATAGAGAATGGATGATGGAAGATGGAGGATGGTGGATGCTGGATGGGGATGGTGGATGGAGAATGGTGGATGGTGGATAGAGGATGGAGGATAGAGAATGGGGGATGGTAGATGGAGGATGGTGAATGGTGGATGGAGGATAGAGGATGGTGGATAGAGGATGTAGGTTGAAGGATGGTGGATAGAGGCTGGAGTAACGGAGCAACGGGAGAAATGGGAGTAACGGGAGAAATGGTAGCAACGGGAGTAACAGGAGCATCGAGAGAAACAGAACGAATCAACGGGAGCAACGGGAGAAATGGGAGCAACGGGAGAAACAGGAGCAATGGATCAACGGAAGAAACAGGAGCAACGGATCAACGGGAGAAACGGGAGTAACGGGATCAACGGGAGCCACAGGAGCGATGGAACAACGTGAGCAAAGCGAGCATAGCCGCGTCTAGTAGATTATAAAACTTGTTTATATAAAAAAAATGTTTGTTGGAAATATGTTTTTTTTATATTATAGATAAACAGTTGATGTAAGTTATTTAAATACAAGAACTGGAAGAGTTGAGGCCGCTAGACGGCCAGAGGACACTTTCAGACCAATAACGGAAACTCTTTAAGGAACTAGTGAAACAAGCTAAATTTGAAGATGTAAAAACTGAAGTTAAAGATGAAGAATTTGAAACTTCTTCGAAATAAATTAAACCTGAAGATACAAGCATAAGTGACTATGAAACGCCAAAACCAACTAGAACTCAGTTTCGTCGAAAGTTATAGTTTTATGAAGTTACTTCAGTACATTCTATACGTAAATATGTTGCCAGATCGTCAAGGAATCACTCAATATTTCAATAAATATAAATTTTGAAGAACTTCCAACCAAGTATTTGTATGGATATGTAAATCATTCATCCTCTATTGATAAAATATATGGAGTGTATAAGGAGAATGAACAATGGAAACTCAAAGTTCCTAATCGATGGTATGGTGAAAGAGAAAACGTATGAACATACTCCAGGATTATATGAGATGTTTTTCATTGAATCCTGCAGAAGATTTACAAAATTATAAAACCATTTTACAATATACTAATGCTCATAAACGTTCTTATGATGAGAGAGGTAAAATCCGAGAAAATCGAGGTTTAAAATATACAGAAATCATTAGCAAATTTTTAGCAACCAAAGAAGGCGCTCCAATGCAGGTATCAGATGATAACCGAGAGTATATCATTGGGATGATACAAGCAAGCTAGTAAATCGATTTCAGATACTTATAGCATCACATCAAGCTGGGAATAATACTTATAGCAACGAAATTGTGACTATTATTGAGGAAACACATGAGGCTAATATTATTAAAATAATATTTCAAATCTATGTTTACAATTATTCTTGATGAATTTGGACGATGTTCGAGACATAGTCTCCTCAAAACTGATCAACGAGGTCCTCGAGGAACTTGTACGTTACAAAAAGTATTCTTAGATTACGTTAAATAAATAAAACATTGGTTTTTCTTCTCATAGACTTTCACTTCCCTAGGAACTATAATCTTTATACACATATTAAGAGTATCATTACAACATCAGGATTTATATATTCAACCTGGCGAGTGTTTTATATATGGAAGAATCTTTAGCAAAGTCAGACGGAACTGTTTCGTCGACTGCAAAGTTAGTTAAAACGCTCTAGCATTTCTTTTTGATGAAATTCAGTATGAACTAACCAGGGTAAAAATCGGTCTTACAAATAATCTAGGAATCACGACAACAGTTAAAACTTTCATTTCATTTAATGAGAATGAGAGCGGAACACTTTAGATGCTTTAATTACACCTTCTACGATGAAACCCACTTCTTGCATTATACCCCACACGGCTGATACATTTTCATTACCTAATCATAATATTTTATGGTTAAAAACACAGTAAAAAAAATCCATTGAATTTTACATCTTTAGGATAGTAGGCAAATATGCCACACCTTTTCAAGTAGACATTGGGATGTAATAGTCAATTTGACTGTAATTTTCAATTTTCGGGTAGTAAATTTCAATTTGCAATCTGTAAATTTCAACTAAGAAAGCATTGAATTGAATTGAATTTACACTCTAAGAAAAGTGTAAAATTAGCACTCTTTAAGATACACTTATTTCTACTTCTAATATTCTTTTTTACTTACTTACTCTTAATAAAACCCTTGGCTGTAGGTAGGAATCGAACCGATCAATTCTGGTTTTACTGCGTAGGTTTGGCGCGCGAAAGCGTTTCATTTTCATTTCTGTAGAAAACAAAATGATTTTCGTCGTAAAACTTAAATAGATAAGTAGAATTACACCGAAAAACGTAATTTTCCATTCATATATAACTATAGTCAATTTTACACGAAATGTTGCGTAATTTTGTGAGGCTTTTCATGTAAATTGTACGGCTCAGTTGAAAAGTACATGAATAATTTACTACTACCAGTAATTTCGTGTAAGAGTAATTGAAATGTGTACTTTTACTTAAAAAAAAATGAAATATACTGGAAATTTCAAGTAAAAATTGGATTGAAAATTACATTTTTTTAAAACAGTGTATATTTACATTTTTTCCCACACTTGCCATATCGGAAATTTGTTCCCCGCTTATCAGTTAACGATAGTAAAGCTAAGCCGTTAACCTTGTAGAACTTCACAAATATATGCAATAGTATTACGACCACTATCTTGATTCTTAACTTTGATCGAACCTACCACCTTCTAACACTATCATTTTGATTCTCACACCACCTTGATCCTTGAACTGATCTTTACTGATCGTTGATGACCTTTCACTACCTTGATTCCGAGACCTCTCTCCTCGATGTATTCCGTGATCCTTACCAGTTGACCCCCTTATCTCTTTGATCTATGACGAGATCCACCTGTTCCAGAAACGGCATATCCATACTAATATTATGTTTAGTAATGACGTTATTCTGCGCTGTAGTTTGATTTTGTGGAAGCCATCAAAAATGCTCATACCAGGACCTTAATCATATTTTAAGTTTTAGGTCATATCCTTGAGAAAGGAGTTGATTATGCACAGAAGAGTCTTGGACAGAACCTCATAGAAGAAAATAAATCCACCAATATAGTTTTTTTAAGGTTACTTAGAATCGACATACCTATAATAATCTCTCGCTGATGATATTTAAGTCCTGAAAAAAATATCCCTTTATAACGCTTCCATTACATGTTTTTAAAGCCAGACCTGTTGGTAGAAAATGTTAAAATTTCTTTTACTAATCTTAGTCCCGAGAGTGAGATGCAATAATCTTCTAAACGAGTATCTACCTACTCGAGAGGTTTGTAGGTGGTATTCCGGGCCAATCATCCGAAAGCTAGCTTCACACTTTATAAGCTGATCAGCCCACCCACACGCAGCGCCCACAATAAGGTTACATGATGAAGATTATGTATAATGTACCAGAAGCTCCTTTAGACGACAAAATAGTCTTAATTTAATCATGAACCTTTTTCTTCGTAGTGTCACGCGTTCCCCTTGAGATACTGTACGTTCGGACGGACGAATTGAAAAACAAAAAAAAATTTAAGGATATTTGCATAGCAGCTACCCACAGCAGTAGCTCGATTTTCCCTTTTTTTTTTGTTCAAGTACTTGAAAATAAAGTGTATCCACTCAGACCCTGAACAGGCAGCTGATATTCTCCTTCCACTCTTTGTGGAATTTTGTTTGCGGAAAGAGAAATATCCCATCGAATGGAAGGACGATGTCATTGTTAAGATACAGAAAAATGGGGACCGTAAGAACTGCAACAATTAGCGTGGTATACGTCTACTTACTGACGTATCCAAAATCATGGCTAGAATAATCCTCGACAGAAATAATGACACTGTGGAAAGGACTCCTCCAAGCTGGGTACCGTCTTGTCTTCACGACATAAACATCTTGCGGATAAGCTTGAGAGTAGTCTGCTGAATGACAATCACCATTACATCTCGTTGTGGACTTCGTGGTGGCTTTCGACAGCGATATAAAGATATTATATATGGAGTGCTTTCGATAAGGGGAGAGCCATAATCGATAAAAATCATAGGCAGGATTTAAAAATGCCACGACAATTTCAGGTGCTACGTCTTGCATTATGGAAATCTGGCTGCCTACGTCTGCGATGGGAGACTCAAATGTTCATTCCTTGGGTGACTGATTTCACGTACAGCCGAACTGGTATAGCTAGAAATCTAGCTGCAGAGACACGCTATGATGATCCATAAAGGTCAAAGAAGGCATGCCGTAGGTACGTAAGGCTGATTAGTCTCCATAAATAACACTTATCGGTATCCTAGGTGTTATTAACTTTTAGTTTTAAGAAGGGGCGAAGCGCCGAGCCACCGCGCACACTAGATAACAAAAGGGCCCATGGCCATCCCTTCAAAACCTCGTAGGTCACTAAACATCCCCTAAACAACCCAGATCCCTAACGAACTTGACTAGCTTATCATGCCCTATTGACCTCAGGTCCTCCAAATTGTCAAAGAAAAGACTGCCCAGCCACCTCAGTCGCCTCCTTGCAACCGCCTGACACTCACATAAAATTTGGGTGATGTCCTCCTCAGCATATAGGTCATAGGTGTTATTTAGTGTGGCCGATTTTTATTGTCTAGATTTAGATTAGGTAATATGTCCTAAGATTTGCGCTGCCGGACTCAAGGAATCTGGGTGCTGATATGCCAAACCTTACGGTCACAGTAACATTCTAAAACCGACCGACTACATTACCCCGAGATTGACCTTCAAGAAGGATTTCGCTGTGGATTTTCCAACCAGGGCAATTGAATAGTGTACCATGGGCGTTAGGATATATGTTCATGTGATTTGTTCTACCAGGACTCAATTCACTTTGTGTTACTTGGAATTCCGTGCCATTTATCGAGTATTGCTGTGATTTAAACCCCAATAAACAATAATATCGTGCGTCTAATTAAAAGATAGAAAAATCTGATACCGATCAACGTTTAACTCCCAAAAGTTTTCAAGCATCTGTTTGACTAGCGATACGCATATATCGTTAGATTCTAAAGCCATTTGTATTTTCGGTTGATTTTGTTCGTACATGGGTTTGTTCGTCGTTTGAACATATCGGTATAAGGTTTCTAGAATATTTATTTATTCAAATGAAAGAATCTGTTTGGTATGGATATCGCCTGGGACTATTATAGCAAATAGATTCACATACAGAATGTTGCTACGAGTATCGAAATGAGACGAATAAGTGTAAATAGCAGGGGAAATCAAATATGATACTGCGAAATAGATCGAACCTATAGTAATTTGGTTGTATGGTATCTACAAAAACAAATAGTTTGATTCAGTTCAGATACATTACCCGCGTCACTGTACGGAAGGCAATAAACATAAAATCTGTAACAATACTTCAGCAGAACTTTTATGGAGAACAGAAATTTCGATTACGACGAATTTTTTTTATTTTATATATAATATTACTCCATAGTTTGTGAGCACATACTCGAAACATATCAAAAAAGTCCAAGTTCTTCCCTGCTTGTGCTAAAACATGTTTCCAGTCATTAACGAACACAATGTCCCTCCAGGATATCATCATTTATCATCACCGCAAGGCAAGTACTTACATTCTGTTCCCAAGTAAAACAAGGATATCATTAGAAACTACTCTTAATGTCTTGATGGTCTACAATTCAAACTGGAATCATATTGTTTAAACAGTTGGTCCATTCCATTGCCCACAAAGAATAAAGCCAATTTATGAATATAAACTTCAGTATAGCAAAGTACGAGTAGGTAGGTATGTACTGCAGTCGGATTGTTTTCAAAACAGAGAAAAATTATTTTAATATGAAACTGGAAAATATGTCTGCCAAGAACAATCAGCATAATTTTCTTCCTTGGCTGCCTCCTTGACGTTACGACTGTCCCCCATATATTTCCATCAGTCGAGTACATTAAATTTATTTTCACTTGCAATTTATATGCAGTAAGTGAGAATTCGTTGCCAACTCGGTGCCCTTCATCAGTCAGACCCAGCAGAAGGTGCTTAACTAAAATGCCTTACAATTTCAAGGAAGTATACTTTTCACGCGAAGAAAACTTTTCATTATCTTTGTGAAACTTTTCATTCTCCTCGGCACATGAATGTACTTTAAGTTATTATCCGAAAAGATAGACGACATTTCATCGCAAGCGATTCTTTTTCTTCTATCGATTTATTAAACTTTTCGGGGAAAAACTCATTTAATTAATGATCAAATCTACTCTATTGAATTTAAATTTCTTTATTAGTATGTTATTATAAATTATCATAGGGAATGTTGAATTTTGTTATCATAAATCTTGTGTTATAAATTGTTCCATAAATCGATTGGCTATGGCCCAGCATGAAGGAATTTCTTAAGGATTTTTAATGGCAGAGAAAGATAAATTCTATGGTAAGAGTACACAAAAAAAAATCGTTTGTTATTTGATCTCAATTTGAAACAGATTATTTGAAAATTCGATGAAAACTTCCACAGAGGACTGAGAATTTCCTTAGAGTTTTTTTTACATATTATTTTTAAATTAACCAACCAATAGACTTTTTTTTGATATACCGAAACGTAACTCAAGCTATCATATAACATTTGGGAAAAGATTGGAAGAAATGAATTTATGTGAGGGAAGTTGAATTGAGTACACCCTTGGCAGTTTTTGGGACAATCCCATGCGTGTACCCTTCTTTTCAAAGATTTCTCTTGTGACACCCTCTAGAATGATTCCAATTAGTGTAAAAACATGCTTTAAGTACCATTCGGATCAGACGTGCCTCAAAAGGCGTTAAAAAGGGTAAAAATTGTATGAGATTCAGAAAAATCAAAATATTGATAAACAGCCAATATAAAATTATTCTGTGGGTGGTTGTGACTCTAAATATTTAGGTAATGTTGTAGTGTATATCTACATTAAAAATAATCTACATTAAAAATATCTACATTAAAAACAAAAGATTTAGATATTTTTATATAAATTATATTATTTAATTATCAATATCTCGGGGCTAATTTTCGGAATCTCAAAACGAGTTTCGGAATTCTAACCAAAAGAGAAATAAACTAAAACTAAAATTATAATACTTTTTTTTTCTTAATTTCAATAAAAAATTATTATGAAACATCGTTTTAGGTAATTATATGGAAAGCCGGTCAAAGTGAAATCATCAGACCTAAGAGATATACTGGAATTTGTACAAACGTACCTACATAATTTGCAAAAACGTAAACAATTATAATACGATTACACCCCCAAATAACACCTAAAAACCTATTTTTGCAATAGTAATTGAAGTAAATTCGATATCTCATTAGAGCTAAGATATATGTCGAGATTCCTGAAAACGTATACAACCACTTTAGACCCTCTTGAATATCGAACAATTTGGAAACACGGCGCTTATATAAAGACCCCGAAGAAGTAAAATTAAATCGATTACTCGACAGACCTAAAAGATATGATGAAATTCGTGAAACGAAAAAATAGAAAAAACCTTTTCACGGATAATTTTATAATTTGTCACAACTTCTTTTTCCGCCATCCACCCATACCAACAATTTTGCAAATGGGTCCATTATCATAGCTCTATTTATATAAATTCCAAGTTTCAGCCTCATAGCATAAGCGGTTCCCCAGATCTAGAAACAAAAATTTTTCGTCAAAAAAACTTCCCCGACATCCCAAAAGTCACTAGTTAAAGGGTATTAAAGTAGGGTTCACCCAGTCCGCCTAGTAAAAAAATTTGAACTTAATATGTGAGCTACGCGCCTTCAAACACGTTTGTGTATGGCGTTTACGACGGACATATTTTTTTTGTTGCTTTTTTGGGATCTACTAGTAAAAAACGTAAAAATATAAAAATTCAGGGTAGAAATTTACTTTAACATTTTTTAATGATAAAGTATTATGATGTAAACCACAAAAAAATGTCCGTCTGCCCGCCGTACGCAAAACCGTTTTAAGATGCGTAGTTCTCAAACCCCTTGAGATATTATATTAAGTTGAAATTTTTATGGAAGATAGAATGGGTGAACCCCTACGAGTGGTATCTTTTGAAGGGGTGGGGTGTGAGTGGGGAGGAGCGTTTTAGATGAAAAATTGGGGAAAACAATGCGTCCAAAACGCTTGAAAGCTGGGATTGAAACATTCTAAAATCCATATCTCCTGAACAATTGATGTCAGACGGCTGAAACTTTGTAGTTGTTTTAAGAGATACTAGGAGATTGGAATAGGATTAAACATTTTAAGGGGGGGTGGTGAGGTATGGGGTGAAAAACTTTGAATTACAACATCTTCCGACTCAATTGTGACAGGAAGATAAAATTTGGTTTCTGTATATAAAATAACCTGCGGAGTCTAGTAAATGTAAAATTTTTGAGAAGAGAGATGAAGTGCGGAAGTAGAGAACAGCCATTTTTCAAAAAATTAAATTTTTATATCTCACAAACGGTTTCAGATATGATCTTGAAAAGTTAGGAGTTAGGACTAGTAGGCCTCTAGCGGAAAAAAAATGTTGAGTATGTGGGTGTAGGGAGTGATTATGAGAGGGGGTGGAGATGAAAAAAAATGATTTTAATTTCTCGAAAGCCGCAAAAGATAGAAAGCTAATAATTAACAATTGTATAGAGCTACTATAGAGACATCCCAGAAAAATAAAATGTTTGAGTGGTAGTAAGGTACAGGGGCGGTTTTTCATATCTCAGAAACGGCTTATGCTAGAAAGTTGAAACTTAGTACTTATATGTAGATGTGCTACTAGAGTAATTAAAACTAAAAAACAAATTAAGATCTTCATTTGTGTACAAAAATGGGGTAAAAAAAATTACCGTGAAAGGGGTTTTTTTCCCACATTTTCACGAAACGAATTTCGTTAAATCTTTTAAACATCTCGAGCTATCAAATCAATTTTACTTCTGCGGGCTCTTTTTCGATATCTAACCCCTAAGGGGGTGTAAAGCGGTTATGTATTTTTTCACGAATTCCGATATATTTCTCAGGTCTAATGAGATATAGAATTCACATTCACTTCTAAATGCTTTAAATATAGTCGGGGAATAAACCGGTTTAAGTATTTTGTTTTATATAAAACTCCCTGGGGAGTAAGACATTGTTTGACGAATTTCGAATTTTTTTTAGGTTTAATGAGATCGAATTCTCTTTCACTTCTATTGAATCATCTATTGAAAAGACAAATACGTAAATAAACAGAAAAAATAGCCAACAGCCTGGGCGCAACTTTATTATTTAATGGGTTGAAGTCAGAAATGTGTTTAATGGTGAGATGCGGTGTAGGTTACTATGCGACTGACAACCTAAGGAATAACCAGAAGGCTATTTGGAACGTTATTTTTTAGATTGTCAGTCGCTTAGTAACCTACACCGCATCTCAGCATTAAACACGTTTCGAACTTCTAGCAATAAAATAATAAAGTTGCGCCCAGACTGTTACCAGATTTTTTTTTTTAATTTCAGGTCGACTTCAATACTTTATTATTGAAAAAAATAATAAAGTAAAATTTTAGGTTGGCAGTAGCAATTTAAATTTATGAGACGATACTTAGGTTAAGCGCAAAATCCACCGACTCTTCAAACTTTCTTTAGAAAAGTTTTTGAATTTGCCCGTTTCGCAAATTAAATCCAACTTAATCGTTTTCTAAATTACGAAAGGTACATACTGAAACTGGTTAAATATATTTTAAAAGATGTACGCATCAAACGAAAGCAGCTACTCACATTTTTTTACCGCCCTCGTATGCGAGGGCGAAAGTTAACTTTTTAAAAGGTGTCTAAGAACCAATTTTAAAATTTCTAAGATTGATTGTTCTCAAGATATACAAGATTGAACTCTTCTAACTCCTTTACTGTCGTAATTCGACTAACAATAAATCCCATCACTCACCTATATATTGCTTAAAATGTTTATAGTGAATAGGACAATCTTATACACCAAGTAGCTGATGTCAAATAAAGGTAAAAAAGATATTTGACAATGGATATTTTGAAATCCAACAACTTTGTAGTCAGATTTCAAATTTAAACCACAATTTAGAGTTAAAGTCGTCCTCAAGTACGGTTTTCATCATCTGTGTATTACATTGCCTATGCCCAAATTCAGGTAAAAATAGCAAAATTGACTCCAGTCTAGGAAAATATAACTTTCCAATTTTCAAAGTACAGGGTGGGCCAAATACAAGTTTCTTTTTAAAAATGCAATAAAATGAACAAAATTAAATTTTTTTCCATGTATTATGACTTTATTAGTAAGAGTAAACATTCCCATTAATGATGGAACACAACTTCGTTCAAGTGGCTGCCTCGGCTGGCTGCGCAGTAGCGCATTCTGTCACTCCAATTTTCCAAGACCTTGTTGATGGTTTCGGGTTGTAGCTCACGGATTGCTTGGATGATATTGGCCTTAAGTGTTTGAATCGTTTCTGGATTGTTGGCATAACATCGGTCCTTCACGGTTCCCCACAAAAAAAAATCCAAAGGGGTCAAATCGCAGCTCCGAGGCGGCCAATTGACATCGCCAAGACGGCTGATAACACGATTTGGGAATTTGGTGCGTAAAAGATCGATTGTGGCATGGCGCGCCATCCTGCATAAACCAGAGGTCGTCCAAATCCATGTCTTCAATTTCAGTAAAAAAAAAAGTCGGATAACATGGATCTGTAACGTTCACCGTTGACCGAAACGTTGTTCCCAGCCTCATTTTCGAAGAAAAATGGTCCAATGATGCCACCACTCCACAATCCGCACCAAACTGTCACTCTCTGTGGATACATTGGCTTCTCGACAATAACGTGCGGGTTTTCCGAGCCCCAGATGCGGCAATTTTGTTTGTTAACGAAGCCGCCGAGATGAAAATGCGCCTCGTCAGAAAAGATGATTTTTCGCCCAAAATCGTTGTCACTCACTTTGGAAATAAGTTTTCAATATTTCCCAACGTTGTTCAAGCGTAAAGCGACTCATTTCGTTTCGCGGAGGTATGATACTGACTTTCTGTCAAGATTTCGAGCGGGAAACAGATTCCAGTGTCAAAATAACCTATGATTTAAAAAGAAACCACTAGATCACCCACCCTGTACTCTTGGTAGATGTTTTTCCTTACAGGAGACGTAACAAAGGATATTTCGCATGGTTTAAAAACAGAAACTTAAACTAGGAAATATAGTTACTGAAAAATTAACCCGCATTATGTTTCCTCCGGTTGATGATGGAAAAATACAATTTCTATGTACCTACATACAACCGAAGAGTTTCTAAATAATTTCTGTTTTTTGTGTGGTATCTTTTGCATGGCAAAGGCACAGAAATGTATTAAAAAAGAGCGTTTACGCGGTATGACCCCAACTTTCCAAAGTATCATGATTTCTTATCATCACATTATTTCATTTACATTACGAATAGGTTCCAGATTGGCGATTAAACGAAGCCAAACAATTGGCCAAATATTTCGCTGTAGATGCGGGTGAAATCGTCGGGACAACGCAACACAACAGAAACTTTTCGCTCGACTTCTTGCATTTAATTGAAAAGTTATAGGCCACTTGAGAAAAAAAAAATATCTCGAAAAATGGAATTTTCATTGCCTAGAATCGAAACGTAAAAATCATCATGAATTTATCAAAAATTTTGCCGTCTTGAGAACAAGACTTACAACGTCTGGGGTCTGGTGTATTACTGAGTTTACCATCGCACCTAATACACAAACAACAGGGAGACTCAAGTAACAATCGAGACGCAAATATTGAATAAAACTTTTTCGATTTATCCATTTAGGCGTATTAAAGCTGCCTAATTTGAATAATCCACGGGCATCTCTCTTGGTTTGGGAACAATTTTTTACAACTTAATAATGCCGGAGGTTTTAATGTGACCTTTCTGCAAATATAAAAAAATGGAAGGTTCGATCTTCTCGATAAAGAATTTCAACTTAGCCATACAAAATCAACCGTACAGAATAATTGGAAAAAATGACGATGCTTTGGGATATTTGAAATTGAAAATAGCTTGACGAGGGTAATGGTACTTATGGTAACGGAAGGACTAATTAGTTCTTGAATAACATTCACGTTACCCTAGCCGATTCTTTTTTTTT
Source organism: Beris morrisii (assembly GCA_951812415.1). Lineage (NCBI taxonomy): Eukaryota > Metazoa > Arthropoda > Insecta > Diptera > Stratiomyidae > Beris > Beris morrisii. The sequence goes on along the minus strand of OX638312.1, from coordinate 110,463,034 downwards.
TATAAAATTCACACCTGCTTTTTAAGCTCTTCTCCTTTGAAGGTCTCATCAGTCCCAGTGTGAGCCATAATGGGGCTAGGACAGCAGCAACGCTCCTCCACAACACCTTCCAGGACTTAATCACTCATTCTCGATTCTTCGTCCCCAAGTGTTTCTTAGGAACCAGCCTTCCCTGTGGACTCCAATCGAGAGCCTGTTTCGACGTTTTGCAGTGACTTCCTCAAGGTTTGACCGATTCAATGACACATTCGTCTCTATCGTTGGAGATAACATCTGACCAGAATATCCCAAAAAAGGCGGTTCATGAAAGTTTGCAATTTCCTGGTAAGTCTATCAGACACCTTCTAGTATAAGGCAACAGCCAAAAAGGTTCAGAATTGAGATCTACTTTTTTTAACTTGGGTCGCTGAAAACGAATATGACAATAAAAATTATTTTTTAGTTCAAGTTTTGGAGATTCGTGATGTGTGCTCAAAAAGGAGTTTTCAGGGTGAAGCGTTTTAAAAGGCTACATTTAAGAGTGAAACTTATTAATAAAATAAGTTTTAGAACTGAAACTAATTTAAATGCAAAGCATATTAAATAAATCATTAATCACTATAATTTAATTTGGGGAAAAAGGAGCAATATAATTGCTTTTGTTGCATTAAAATTATTATTTTTTGTTATATTTAAACTAAGTTCATAAAAATGCATATAATGGAGTCATCTAGTTAGTGAATAGTATTTAAGAGTCTCCCATCTCTGTGTATTCAGTTGGTAAGCAGTTGCTATTCAGGAAGGCTCGCCAGATCAATTTTGTTATATTTGTGGTCAGGTTACTTTCTTAGCACAAAAACGTCCCATCGCTGAAATGATACAAGAAGCGTACAATTTTCATTTGGGTTGGCAAGTGGGGATCAGGAGAAATCCATGGCTCCGTATAAATGCTGCAGTTCATGTGCTTCGGGTTTACGAAGATGGCTAAGGGGCCAAAACGGTCCTTGTAGTTTACTGTTCCGATGGTGTCACGAGAGCCATCGAATCACGTCACCGACTACTAGTTCTGATGCTTCCCGTAGGACAATAAAAAGGTGTTTCGAAAAGGAAGAAATCTCTTGTCAACTATCCGGATATACTATCAGCTACGCGTCCTATTCCACACAGTGACGAACTTCCGTTTCCAGAGCCCCCTAAAACGTTTATCTCCACAGATGATGACATCAACAGATCCTAGCTTTCCACCCAGTGGTCCACGACGTCGACAACATATGATAAGCCAAGAAGAATTGAACGATCTGGTGAGCAACCTAGTTCTACCGAAGAGTAATGCAGAACTTCTTGAATCGAAGTTGGAGCAGTGGAACCTTTTGGAACATGGTATTATCATAACTGCTTTCTCTACACGCCACAAAGATCTACTACCATTCTTTGAAATGGACAGTAGCTTGGTATTCTATAACAATGTTAATGGCTTGATGGAGGCTCTCAATATAAAGCACAAAACCAGATGAATGGCGATGGTTCATAGACGGCCCTACATTGAATTTGAAAGCAGTTCGTTTGCACATTGGTAAAACCTTATCATCAGTTCCGATTGGTCATGTAGTCCATTCGAAGGAATCGTATGAAAATTTAAAGCACCTTCAATTATGATTAAAATCTGCAAAACCTCAATGGCAGATTTGTGGAAATTTAAGAGTGGTTACCCTCATGCTTGGTTTGCAGCTTGGTTACACAAAATGTTGCTGCTTTTTCTGTGAATGGGACAGCCGTGCCAAAGTAGAGTCCTACAAAAAAAAAAAGGAATGGCCCAGGACAGAAAAATGTAAAAATTCTAAGATAAATGGCCCGCATTTCACTGCTACCAACGCTCCACTTGGGATAATGAAGAATTTTGCGAAGGCTATGAATAAAAATGGGCCCGCATTTCAGTATCTCCGAAAAAAGTTCCCGAGTTTCAGCGAAGCAAAAATTAGGGAAGGTCCAAGATCAGAAATTTGTTTGAAGACAAATGCTTTGCCTGTATTTTAACAGGCAATGAAGGGACTGCATGGAATGATTTCCGCCCTGTGGCAACCAATTTTTTGGGAAACAAAAGAGCTTACAACTACGTCCAACTTGGAGAAAACATGTTGTCATCATATAATAAAAAGGGTTGTAATATCTTTGAAGATTCACTTCCTTTACTTACATCTAGAATTCTTTCCAGAGAACTGTGGCTCCGTTAGTGATGAACACGGTGAACGTTTGAATCAGCACATTCCAGCCATTGAGAAGCGATACCAGGGGTAATGGAGTCCTACAAGCTAGCGGACTATTGTGGGACTCTTATCAGAGATGCTTATAAGCGAGAAGCATAAAAAAAATAGAAAAACATGTAATTTAAGGTAAAATTTTAAATTTTCAACAATAAATAAATGTGAATTATTTCGAAAACCTGAACTAACTTTTAAATTTGAACGATGCCATTGTCATCAGCACCCCAAAATCCTTATAAAAACGAACCTTTCAAAAACGTTATATGTTGTTGCCTAGTGTTATCAGTAAGCTTAAATGTTATTAGACGCCTTCTCTATCCCCAAGCCGGTTCTTGAAAAAGGTAACACCTTATGCAGGTCTCAGGTTTGAAATCTTCGCTGCTTGTCAGGTAAGTGAAAGCCGGTATCACCAAACATATTCGTATAAAATACTTCCCTCACTCTCTCCCTCGAAGAGGTCATCTAATCTACTTTTTGAACATTTTTTAATTCAATCTCAGTTTAATCATGAATTTCCATGGGCATTTGCGTTAGGCGGACAATTCTTTTTAGCATTTTTAGAGTCTACTAAATCCGTTTGGGGACTGTCTTAGTTTTCTCTATGACGGCTCCCAGGCTACCCCAAGTTACTCTCCTTCCTGAAAGTCACAACAACCTAAACGTGCGGTGAAAACTAGATCATTGTTTAAATATTCAATTGTTCCAAATCCGGTTAGATGACATCGAACTTATGACTTAAATAAGACGATGGCATTCCCTCTGGCTCGCGTTCTGATATCAATGGAATTCTTTACGAACAATTTCTACTGTGGGTATATGATGCAGCCATTACTGGACAATCCGAGTTTCCATACCACTAGATATCGAACAAAGTTAACAGTAAGACGAACTTTTATGATTTCTGAAATCAGAATATGAAGAACTTTGAATTTGCATCCCATTAGAGAAGGAATTACCAAACAGGGATACTTGCCATATTTCTCGTCAGTAGTGAAACTTTTTGTCCCAAAAATTTAAATAGTTCAGATGCTGCAATTCTTAAGCTATGGAAACTAGTAGGAGTCTAGAGAAGATCCGAAAAATACTAACGACAAAAGTTCAAGAACAACCAATAAAACAGATGATCCAAATCTAGAACGGAACCAAATCGGTGAGCAATGAAAACTGCTTAAGGAATTTTGAACATTTGAAAATTTTTTTTGCGCGCACTCCAATGAAATGAATAAAATAGAATTGTGGACAATTTGGGATAAGGTTTTATGGATGGAAAAATCAAATTCTTCAAAGAAGTAGAAGTTGTAGGAGTGTATTATAGGCGACACTGGAGATTTCGGAATGTTATCTGTCGTCAAATACAACTATCTCACCCAATTCGATGAAGATACATTGTGTTTTACAATCTGAGCCGTAGGAAAATTTGATACACGAATCAGTCATTCCAACGATGTGCAAACGTTGTGGTTATTAGTCGGACCTGAAAGGTCGCGCCGACGTCTAGACGACGTCGTGCCTACAAATATGGGAAATAATTTTCAGATCGTCTCGACGTTTTCAAAACTATGTAGCGAACCTGAGCCGACCCCTACCCGACTTGACAATTGGCTCTTTCTACTTATTTTATTATTATTATTTTACGACCAATCAGTTATTTCTTTCAAGCTTTTTCACAAAAATTGGTTGCAAAATAACGCCGTTTCATGCAGTCATAGTTTATAAAATAGCTTAGAGCAAATATAAAATATTGGGAATGCTATAAAACTTTTTAATAAACAAATCACATTTGTCAATTTTTCCGGAAATGATTTGAAAAGGATTGATCTCTGGAATAATATGGAAGTAATAATTTCAAAAATAACATAATAAATTACAGAATGTATGTAAACGGACGCCATATTTTATAAAATAAATATGTCAGAAACTCGTACAAATAATAACTTTCTGACACATAAATAAATATGACCAAATCGTCGCCTAAAAAACTTGTAAGTCATACTTCTTTCCAGAAAGTTACCAAAATAACTATTGAGTCATATCCGTAACCAAAAAGTCGTACGAACAACTAATTTATTCTTATTTTTAACGACGGTACTTAGTCAACACGATGATATTTTCAAAACTAAAGTTTACAGGATGTCGCGAAAATAAGTCAAAAAAATTGAAAAACCATTTAATGACCAGCGGTTGTTTTTGGTCAATAAAAGGTTATAGTATGTGCTAATAAAACTAACAACTTTTATAAAACTGGAATTAAATGACTGAAAAGTTGTATTTGCTTGGTTGAACGAGGTCGGGCCGACATCGGCACTGACCATTATAAATTCAAAGTTATCTCGTTTTGCTTGGGAGGAACAGGAGTGCAAAAAGAGGTGATTTGTAGAATGGAGAGTGCATGAGTGTTAGTGTGTACCTAAGTGGAAATGTGGCAGGTATAAAGTTAAAATATCTAATCTATTGACAGTAGAAACATCCCTGTTTTTGCATCTCCAGAACTAAGGACTAAAATTAACACTTTTTTATTAAGATTAAAGCTTAGTTTTTTTTAGAGCTAAGCTAGAGGTATTTTAAACGAAAGTAGGGTTTGTTTTTTCTTACTCGGAAGCAGTCCAAACTGGATAGTTAAAAAAAAAGTTTATGTTTATGAGTTTATGGAGTAACGGACAGATATTTGCGTACTTAGATCCGAAAAAAAGTCTTTTTGTGGTCTGATTGTGTTTTGCGTGAAATATAAAAACGAAAAATTCCAGGGTATTTTTTTTCAATTATATTTACATAATAGTAAAATTTATCGGCTTATTACATAATAAAATTTGGTAAGTTCAATCATAAAAGGTCGTACCGGTTTCTTTCTCACATTTTATTTTCATAGATTACAAACAATGCAACCAAAATCTGTTAATGGTTATTTCATGGCATCAAGGTTACTTGCAAGGTGGGCGAATATATCTTGAGAACATGGAACATAATAAAAGCAATTTAGTACCATAATGGATAAATTGACTTGCATGCACTGTTAAGCAAAACAGAAGACCATGGGTTGAATGTTGATTATATTTATAAAACTTAGACGAAACTTAGAGTTGTTATGGAATATTGGTCAAAAGAAATTCTGGTAGTCCTAATTTTAAGCTGGGTTTACACAAAAAAAAAACATCTAATTAATTCATAGACTTTATTAATATAAGGCTTTTTTCGATGCGTAGCAATGTTTTTTTTGTCAATGGGGACGACTTAACAGTCTAAGAAAACAACCACTGGTTGTACGATAGGCTAACATCCCATCACTGGAAAAATATCGATTATGGTGCGTAGCTTCGGAAAACTCAGATTGGACGGAGACGATGTCAATGTCCTAAATTCGATCGAAAAAATATAGTCTATGAGTTAAAGTTCGACCAACACTCTCACGCTTAGACGTAGTCGCCTAGTCGTGGCAAAAATATAAGACCCGCATAAAGCTTACAAATGTAGATTTGTTTTTACTTTATTATTTTTAAGAAATAAAATATCGTGAATTTTCACTCTTTAGGTCTAGTAGACTCTTAAAAACAATAAAAAAATGTCTGCCCGCCGTACGAAAAGGCGTCTGAAAGCTAGTAGCTCCCAAACCCGTTGAGATATTACGTTGAAATTTTCTTGGTAGGTAGATTGGAGCTCCTTTAAGTGGTGACTTTTTGGAATGGAGATGTGAGGAGGAGTGTCTTAGACGAAAATTTTAGTTTCTATATATCTCAAAAACCGTTTATGATAGGAGGCAGAGTTTTTACAGAAGGCCCGGTAGAACTCACATTTAACATTTAAAGGGTGGCGGAGTTGGATATGAGGTTGGGAGAGGGTATTAAACAAAGGAATTTGATTTTTATTTTTCGAGAACTGAAGGGTTGAAAGCTAAAAGTTGATGGCTATTTAGAGCCATAGTGGCATCGTAGAAAAATCAAAGTTTTAATAGAGGAAGCAAACTACCGGGGTGGCGGGGGGTTTGTATCTCGTGAATGCTAGAAAGTTCAAGCTTAGTATATACAGAAGTAAATTAAATAAAAAAAAATTATATTTTCACTGCCGTATGAAGTAGACGCATAAAAACTGTCCGTGAAACGTTTTTTTCTCTATATTTCACGAATTTTGTCAAATCTTTTAAGTCTGTCGAGGTATAAAATAAATATTACTTTTACGAACTCTTTATAGAAGCGCCTAGAAACCGCTTTCTAGATCGATATTCAACCCTTAAATGGGTATAAAGTGGTTATGTAAGTTTTCACGAATTTCGACATATTTCTTAGGTTTAATGAGATATCGAATTCGCTTTGACTTCTAATAGCATTAAATATAATCGCCAAAAAAACAATACGAGCATTTTAATGAGATATCGAATTCGCTTTTATTTCTATGGGCTCCTAAGAATTAATTTCAGGACTTCGCGATATTCAACATCTAAGTGGGCGTAAGATCACTGTTTTCGTTTTTACGAATTCCGACAAATCTCTTAGGTCTGATAATTTTAATTCAACGGGCTCTCTATATAATCGCCTAAAAATTGGTTTCGAAATTTTTATTCAGCCCCTAATAGGTAATGTCGATATTTTCTCCCCTGTTTTTCTTGAAACTGAAAAAATAAATAAATAAGAAATATGCTTACAGTCCAGTCTGGTCAACTTTATTATTTTTTAGAAAGAAGTCCAAAACCCGTTTTATGCTGAAATGCTGTGCAGGTTATTACGCAACTGACCACCTAAAAAATAATGAGGAAGCTATTTGGAACGTCCTTTGTTTAGGTTGTATGCCATATAGTATCCTGCATCGCCTTGCGACGAGAGCGATGACACAACGGATCAGAAGAAGTAGAACCAAAAAGTTCGGGTAGAGACTGGGGGATTCGAGTATAATGGGCCATGTTGGCCTGAATGGTCAAGATGCGCTGCTTTGCTACAACACCAACAACAACCACCTGCATCGCATCTCAGCATACAACGCGTTGCGGACTAAAGAAGAATAAAGTGGAGCCCAGACTAATGGCAGTTTTTGTTTTCAATTTCAAAACTAAACTAAAACACTAAAAACCAAAAATTTTTTTTGAAAAAGTTTGTAAATTTTTTTTTTTAAAAGGTTTGAAAAAATTTTTTTTAAAATGTTTGAAAAGAAATTAAAAAAAAAATGTTGAAAAGGTTTGAAAAAAAAAACAATTTTAAAATGTTTGAAAAAAAAAATTTTTTTACTCGGAAGCACTGAGGTCGTGTCGTGGGTTCGGCTTTATCACCCGTGTTCTAAGTTGAAAGATAACAACGTGTATTATGCCTACTATCCGATACACCCTTAGAACTAGAGATGGGTCGTTCACGAGTGAACTGTTCCAAAAGAACACTTCATTGAAGTGAGTGAGTAAAGTAGCTCACTCCTTTTGGTGAACTGCAGTTCCATTGGACACGTGACAAAAAAATTAAAAACGATATACATACTCAAGAAAAATAAAGAATAAAAGAGTGTACTGTACGATCCTTTTTTTTTGCGCATCTAGATCTAGATCTACTGACCTTTTTTTGCTCATCTTCTAGATGAACTGTTTTTTTTTTGCTCTACTGTCTTCCGACTACGACTACTCATCACTGAACTCCCCTTAAGTAATGAACTATAAACTAAAAGAACGAACTAGTTCACGAGCGAACGATGGAACGAAAACGAAGGAACGATGGAACGAAAACGAAGGAACGAACAGTTCCATAGAAGTACTTCACTGAACTCGTTCCTTAAAGTGAGTGACTCGAAGTGAAGTACTTCACTGAAAGGAACTGCTTTGCCCATCTCAAAAATTAAATTAAAAAAATTTTTTTTTTTAAAAGGTTTGAAAAAAAATTACAAAAAATTTTTTTTAAAAGGTTTGAAAAAAATTAAAAAAAATTTTTTTTTGAAAAGGTTTGAAAAATTTTTTTTTTAAAAGGTTTGAAAATAATTTTTTTAAAAGGTTTGGAAAAAAATGTTGAAAAGGTTTGAAAAAAAAAAACAATTTGAAAATGTTTGAAAAAAAAAATTTTTTTACTCGGAAGCACTGAGGTCGTGTCGTGGGTTCGGCTTTATCACCCGTGTTCTAAGTTGAAAGATAACAACGTGTATCATGCCTACTATCCGATACACCCTTACAACTGCTGGTATTGCTGAGGATATGCCATATAGAATCGTAATTCATTATCACAAATTATAAACTTTACTAAATTTGCCATAGCAATTTTTATGCTGAAGGTAGGTGGCACTGAAAATCATCTTTTATTTCAACCAATTTCGATGACGAAATAGCTCCTTCCGACTTAGTCCAAAGAGTTTTAAACTGGCATCTCCAGTAAAGATTTTTCAACTGTTATATCCTCAATGGCAGTAGCCAGGACTGCGATTGATCCCAATCGCGCCAATTCGTGTTGGTGTTTCCCACCAGAAACTCCTCTGACGACGAAAAACAACCAAACAATTCTTAACATTAGCTTCTATGGTAGCTTCACGATGAAAAAATTTCTATTCTTATTTATTATAAATATTTTTTGGGTATTCCGTTTGAATTTTTAGCAGTTTTTATGCTAGTTCAAAGTTAATATTTCGAAAAAAATAGATATGTCTTTATAACATCATTAACAATAAAAATGTTTCATTTGATTAAATTTAATGCCCATTTAGGTAAGTTTAATTTTATGTTTATGTGTAAAATCATGAATTATAAAATTAAATCGAATAATAAATTTTTTTTTCTCTGAATCTTCGAGAATGTTTTTATCAATCGATTCCGTTTTATATAAAAAATTGCAATACATTTTTAGGTGGCATTCGTATCTTTTCGTGTTGCAAAGAATACAACAAATGCAAATCCAAAAAAAAAATTATGAAATGGTTAAAAATTTGAATTCATCAATAAATCAAATCTTTTTAACATAGACCATGTTTTTGCGCGCAGAGCTTTCAATAAATTAATGAGGCTTTCGGCTAATCTTAATAACAAATTAAATTTAAATTTCTTATACTTCACTTAGCCATCTACTTGCGAACTTTAAGAAACCTCATTTACACCGATTTTCTTCTTAATATAAATCCCACATGAAAAATGAAACCGTACTTCACTTTCTTTTCCATATGCAATAAATGTCAACTTCGAGTACGTAAGAAGTCTAGTCGAGCTCGGTAATTTAAGATATGTGCGTTGTTTTTTTTTGTTGTTGTTGTAAGATCTCTTAATAGAGGTAGGTACGATGTTAACGTATATCAAAAGCGCTCTATAGATACTCTACATACATCCGTCAAAATTTTGAACATTTTTTTATAATGCGAGAATGTAAATTGCAAATTATCTCTACAATTCCGAAATTCACTGAGAAATAATAATGTGGAAATTATAACAAAATTCAAGAGGTTCGCCGATAGCCGAGCTGTTAGGAAAGCTTTAAACAGTTACAAATATAAATCCGCGGCTAAGATCACGGAATAAAGGTCAGCGTTGAATATTTTACAAAAAGACTGCTGACTGCTTGTATCGCTTCTGGTACGGGCAAAAATTGATTTCGATAAATCATCTCAAGTGATACAAAATAATCGTCATGAAGACGACCTTCTTCCTGCCGAAACAATTGAATTCGATTCCATCTTATGATTATTTATGCCATTGAGAATACACTGCAATGATGGGTATGAAGTATGTGATCGAATTCATTTCAGCGCACAGCATGGATTCCAACTTTTCAAATGACCGAAAAATTATTTCGAATTCGATGAATTTGTTGGTGAGCCTAGCGTTTTGCATAATGAAATCTTTTCGTTTATTCTATAGAAAATTCAAATTCAAATTATATCTGGCCGGATCTTTTGTTGCTGAGCTAGCGTACAATATTCAAAAATCACTGGACTTATTTGTCCAATGCAGTGCTTTCGGCGGCATCGTAGCGGAAATAATGTCTTTTGAGGGCTGTTCAATGGGAACGTCTTTCTAAAATACGAGCACAAATGTAATAAGAATTGTCCTTAATGAGTTGTCGACGAAGAACTCTTCCTGCTTCTGTCAAGCCTACTTCTTTGGCCTGAATGAAGAATAATGTACTCTCAAAAGGATGCCAGAATCAAAGTCGAACCCCACCGACTTTAATACCGGAAGTGAAAATATGGAGGATTTGACTAATGGAATTGGGAAAGTAATAAGATTTTCACAATATCCATGTCCATGGAAATTTCTTTTACTTAAACATCCAATGGCAATGAGAAAATCTCATTAAATTTGTAAGCTTACTTTCCATACTCTTTTAATCATAAAATTAGTTGGTAGTGTGGCGCACTCAAAGCCTTTGCATTGGTTTTCAAAAGACCAGCAAGTCATGCAAAATGTATGGCAATCGGCAAATGCGGCCTCGATATGGTCGGATCGGACGAACTGAGCGATTCAATGGAAAATATCCTTTCAATGTTTTTAATCAACATTACGCTGATTCGAACGGATTAATGGAATTATTCTGAAAAATAAATAATTTTTAATTCATATGATTTAAAATATTCATGTTCGTGAGGCTCTTTGTGCGAGTGCGGAAATTAATCATTATCTTTTAAAAGTCCATCTACTAAATCGATTTTGGTGAAACTTTTAATTAAGTATGTGATGAAAAATTTGCAATGATTTCAACCGCAATCTCTTTTCTCATGCCCTGTGTGATCAAGGATACACCCACAGCCTGTTCTGTTTGCCCTAAAAAAAGAAAATGGCTAATAGGATTATCATACGTGATCTAATGATCCAAACGATACTAGAAACAGGTACAGAACAACGACATCTTAGGGTTAACCCTAGCGGAGTGTCCAAGCGTGACTTTAGAGGGAGGCAAAGAGGAGCACTTGTCCCACCTGTATTTCACCAAACCGAATTCAAATTCCAATCAAATGTGGCTCAACTATTTTTCAATTCACTATAAACTTATTGCTTAAGTTTTCTTGTCAAATTCGGCCCGACGGACCAAAATATATTCAACTTCCATAAAAAAAATACTCTGTAAATTTTTATTTCGGATTTTAATCATCGTTCGGACGGCTCATATTTTAATACAATTATTCCAAAAAGTGCAGTCTGCTAATGCAAACTATTATCAAAAGATTATTAGCTCATTACCCAATGGGTTAGGGTGACTGGGTATTTTACTTTTTCATTTGAAAATAATAAAGTAAAAAAAATTAAAAAAAAATATTTTCAATGCTTTAGGACAAGTGGACCCAAAAAGGAACAACGCCTTACGCAAAATCGTTTGAAGGTTCGTAGCTCCCAAACCCTTTGAGCAATTAAATTCAAATTTTTTTTACTGAGTAGTCACTTTTTGGGGGTGGAGGTGTGAGAAGGAAGGCTTAGGACAAACAAAAATTTGGTTTCAATATATCAGGTTCAAGGTATGAATTTGAAACTTGAAATTTATAAAAAAATTGTTTAAAGATCTAAGGGGTGAAGGAGGGTAAAAAGGAAAAAAATCCGATTTTCATATAAGTAGTAAGTACTGTTAAGTAATTTGGGTTAAGCAGAGTTTGTCGTATCTCTTAACTCTTTTGAATTGAATTAATTTTACTTCTCCAGGTTATTCAGATAAATGCCTCGAAACTGTTTTCAGGATTTTTTTTTAAATTCAACCCCCATGGTGGTGTAAAGGGCTTGTATACATTTTCCGCCATATCCTTTGGATTTGATTAGATATCGAAAAAATTTTACTTTCACGTGCTTTTATATAATCCCCCAAAAACTGTTTCCAGTTTTTTTTTCAACTCCTAAGAGAGTATAAAAGGGTTTAACACGTTTTCATAAATTTCATCATATCTCTTAGGTCTAATAAGATATTGGCTTTTCCTTTCAGGGTTTTTGATATTCAACCTCTAAGAGTGTAAAAGGGGTTTACAGTTTTCGCCATACCTCTAAGAACTCGTGAGATATCGAATCAGTTTTTACTTTCTCAGGCTTTCTACATAATTGCCTAAAAATTGATTTCACGATACTGAAGGAATGTAAAAAAGCTGCATACCTTTTTAAAATTTTGGCCATACCTCTTAGGTATGATGAGACGGTATTTTTGTATAATTGCCTAAAAACCAATTTCCGGATTCTACAAAATTCAACCACCAAGGGAGTGTGGCGAAAAGTGGTCGCATATCTCACAAATTTTGCAATATCTAAGGTCTGATGAGAGAACGAGGCTTACAAAATTTTTCTGAACAACCAAAACGATCCAAAAAAGATAGATATGACGAGCTTAGGCGATTTCCAAAAGAGGAATATCATTGTTGTGTACGTCCTACAAAATACTGACAAAAATAACTGAACGTCGTCTTAAGCCCTATACTAACAAAACAATTCGCGAATAACAAGGTGGATTCAGAACCGGACGATCTACATCAGACCAGATATTCTCGGTGAAAAAGGTGCTTAAAAAATGCTGGGAATATAACACAGATGTGCACCAAATCTTCGTAGATTTTAAACAAGCATATGACAGTATCGACAGAAGGGTACTGTACCAAATCATGCTTGATTTTGGAATTCCACCAAAATTAGTTCGACTAACGAGACTCACAATAACGAACACTGAATCCAAAGTAAGAATACAAACCGATTCCACAACCAGCTTTCGAACGGAATGTGGTTTAAAGCAGGGAGATGGTCTAGCCCCATTCTTTTCAACCTGGCACTAGAGTATGTCATCCGAAAAACCCCAGTCGACACCAATGGGACACTACTATTCAAGTCCACCCAACTAGTATCATACGCTGACGATATAAACATCCTCGCAAGATCCTTTCCTAGTGCTAAGGAGGTATTTATCATTCTTGATTCCGTCGCAAAAGAATTCGGGTTACGCATAAACGAAAGTAAAACAAAAATAATGACGCAAACAAGAAAGAGAACGCCAATCAGACAGAATGTAACAATTGCGGAGTATAATTTGGAGAGGACAACTTCATATATCTTGGGGCTAATCTAGCAAAAGACAGCAACGAAACGGACGAAATCAAACGACGGATCATGCTAGCAAATAAAACGTATTATTCGGTACTTCCAATAATGAATCCAAGAAAGTGCACAGGAACAATAAGCTGCGAATATATAAAACTATTATATTATACGACCTGTGCTCTGTTATGGCAGCGAAACATGGACATTAACGCTAACTTCCGAAAAAGCAGTTAACACATTCGAAAAAAAGGTTCTCCGAAAATTTTTTAGACCCGTAAAGGAAGGGACGGACTGGCGAAGCGAGTGGTAACAGGCCAGTAGGCAAACCACGCAAGCGATGGAAAGACTCGGTTGATGAAGACAGCAAAGCCATCTTAAAAATTAGCAGCTGGAGGACGCGGTCTTTGGGTCGAGACTATTGGAGGCGACGACTTCAGGAGGCCAGGGCCATTGATGATGAAGGTCTGATGAGATATCAAATTGGTTTTGTCTTTTATATACCTTTTATGTCATCGCCTAAAAACTCATTTCACAATTTTTCGAAATTCAATCCCCAAGGGTCCAGCAGACTTGTAGACACTGAGCCTTTGCAAGATCTTGGAAATAACTCCCTAGTTCAAAAACGAATGGGTGCAGCAAGGAATCAGGGAAATATTGGGGGGAATGATTCGAAGGTGGAAGTCTAAAGTTTCTAGCGAAACTTGCCGCTAAAATGTTAGCTTTTCTACAGGATCTACAACGGTTCGGTCACTATCGAGAAGAGGTGGTGAGAAGTCTTTACAAAATTGTTATTGACCGATTTAACAAATGACCAAAAAGATCTCGAGCTCTTAGGGTTGTCGATGACCTTCCGCTGAAGATTTTGATCATATGCAAATTTAGCACGTTTCAAGATACTATTGCAGGAATTTCTTGATAATTTTAGTGCGATCTTATAACCTTGAACGGTAAGGACATTATCGAGCAGGCCCAGTAGGTTACCTACTAGAAGACAGCATAGAAGGAGTACTACTGGTTATACTTCTAGTGTTAGTTCCCAAGGAGGTGTGAATCTCCCGTGAGGTTAGCTTTAAGTCAATCCACCTTGCGCCGATTAAGTAAAGACACATTTGACTTAATCATCTCTTCAATATGGAGCCTTGGCACCCTTAATATGGTGACTCCAGTCATTTCAGTTCAGTAACTGCGTCCTCCAGTTCGATATCCCAAGAAGTGACCTGCTTGCCGTGTCAATGGAATCACCCCATCAAGAAATACGCAGAGTGCAAATTCTTTGTGGGATATTAGAATTTCTATTTCTGTTGTAACCTTCTTTTGATCTCTGGGATGATGTCATTGCTGTGGAGTTGACTAACGATTTCAAGTTTATAAAATACTGTAGACCTCAAAGTTGTAGTTGTCGATCGTAGCTTTCTGTTCGGGTTCGAGCTGATGTGACGTATTTTATCCTTAAAGATCAAACCAGTTTATGACCTAATTTATTTTTAAGAAAATGCGAAACTCGCAAAGATCTCTCTGATTAGGAACACCCTGTATATAGCTTACATTTTAAATTCAATCTTCCATTGTCCAAAATTGAAATTCCCAATTTCGCGTGACCGAAACCTCTGTCGTTATAACTGTAATCATCTTTGAGAACCATTTCAAAGCTTAAGTAAATATTTACTATTTGTTCAGGTCATCGATAGAATTCGGAATCTTTGTGCGAAACATCCCACTCACACCACCGTCTTCTGGTTACTTTCATCTTGAAATATTCCATCGCAAAGAAATTTTGATACGAGAATTTCAGTTACGTACTATCGGATCGGGAGGAAAATGTTAATTACAACCGGGACAGGTATTAACGATGATAAATACCAGCACTTATCCTAATTACGGTCAGAATTCTACTACCCCGTGGGCCGAAATACATCCCTATGCCTTTTTCTAATTACTGGGCATCTATCAAATCTGGAAAAGAGAAAAAAAAGGGTCCAAAAACCATCACGACCGCGCGTTAATATAGAGACAAGGCGGAAAAGTATCCCGATAAATATTCGCAGTATATCGGGCTATTATAAGAAAATCTGCACAAAATTAAGTTCCGAGATAGAATCCAGAAACCTTGAAGCCAGTCGGTCCGCGTTTAAGGTTGTGGGCGGTGGTAATAAATCTAATTATTAATTGACCGGATCATCAACCAATTTACTAGGCTACTACGGGAATGACTTGATCGTAATCGGAACAACTACTTGAGGCGAATGTTTTGAATATTTTGGTACGGATTGAGTGCACAGAAGAAACGATCTCGCGTGTAAAATAGTCCGACCCGCTATAAAAGTTGCTGCTGCTTTTCCTCATTCTCATTCGCATTGAGTAACGCGAAAAAAAAATTCACCATTTACGTGAACCAAGTGGGAAAGTTGTGAAACTGGTTACACGGCGAGGAAACAAAAGCCAGCAAAGTCATTATGAAATGTTTTATGGAGGGTAGCTGAAAAGTTTCGTTAGTTTCGTGTTCGGCTTAAAGCCTTGTTTGTAGTTGAAGTATGTTGCAATTGCGAGAACTAGACACTTAGATAAATCCCCGACAAGATCTTACACCTTGCACGTAAGATGCTGCGACAGGTAGCTAACAGCCACATGCATTTCTGCGACCGATTTGACAGCTATGCAGATTAGCGGGCATCACTCTATGCGATCAGTCGAAACAACTGTTTTCGTGATGGTCCAAACAACGAGATATTTTCTGCATATCGTCAACATGTGAAAGAATCAATTTTAATTATCCGGATAAGGAATGTGTTTATGGCATTGAAATTAAAAAAGCCAACAAAAAAACCTGGAAGATGACCGTAGCCCCGTATCACAAAGCAACACACATGAAGAAATCTCAAGTGTGTCTCTAGCCTTGTCTTACCAAAGCGAGCAGATTTTGGTTACCGTTATGTTTAGCAATGTATTGAGAATTTTGAAAGAATTCTGGAAAAAAAGATGAAAATAATAAAAACACCATAAGCCCCCTACTTTTACTAATCGACGTGAAACCTACTTACACTTGATGTCAATTAAACGGTTGCCTTGTTAAGTGGAGGAGGGCAAGTTGTGCATCCTTGATCTGTCACAAAAACACTTCATTTGCACACACACACGACACGGCACTCACTTAAAACTTTCGTCAAACTGCAATCAAAACACTGACGGGTTCCGCGATTTGTTTCGAAACAATTTCGATCGGGACACAAAATTCATCCACCTAACAACACAAAAACACAATACGGAAAAAGTTTACTAGTTTTAAAATTGGAATTATCTTAACCACGCCCGGTGACAAGTTGTCCGCTAGACACAATCGGCTCGCCAGCCTCCCGACAGTAAACTAAACTTCAGTACCACAAAAAAAAAAGCGCACGACGTCTGCTTCCAGTCTATCGTACGTACGGCGAACAGCGAGCGCCAGAAGACCTTTCACAGTCGAGGAATGCCACACGAATGACTCGGAAAAATATCCCAAGATGTTTCTGCTGCTGGTTGAAATTTCCCGCGCATACGCCGAAATGTGGAGGAGTACGTTTGCCAGATAATCGGGGGAATCACACGAATCATCCTTGTTCGGAAGCCAAGCGGAAAATGGCCAGTAGACATTGACTAGGTCCTTGACCGATATCGTCGTCATAGTGTCAAACCTTTTATCTATCAAAGTTTGTAACGCGAGAGATTATTCGGAAGAAAAAACACTTGTACATTAATGGAATTTTTTCATAGTCTAGTTACCAACCATAAAAACAATATCACTTTCGAAAAGCCATTACATCCACTCAAAGTCACTGTGTGGTGCGCCATTTACACCGGGCCTTATTTTTTCGAGGACTCCGTGGGTAACGCGGTTACTGTGACTGGTGAGCGATACAGAACCATGATCAACGAGTTTTTATTGCCGCAAATTTATGAATTGGGACTGGAGGACACAGGACATATAGTTCACACAAGACGGTGCAACCGCACACACAGCTCGCGCGACAATAGACATTTTGAAGGATTCGTTTCCGGGTCGCCTAATGTCTCGTTTTCGCGATTTGCATTGGCCGGCAAGATCGCTCGATATGACCGTTTTAGAGTTCTTTCTTTGGGGTTTTTTGAAGTCACGTGTCTATCAGAACAAGCCACAGACTCTGGAAGCTCTCAAAGAGAATATCCGACAAGAGTGTGAGAACTTATCGCCCGAAGTTCTCGCCAAAACGATTGAAAATGCGGTAAAAACAGCCCAAAATGTCATCAACAATGGCGGCGCCTACTTGATACCGATATCCGCTTCAAAAAGTAATGGAAAAAGAACTTTAAAGTCAGAATTAACATTAAAATTATGTCGTTTCATTTTAAAGATATTGCAAAACAACATAATAAAAATTATGTGAAAAAAAATCTGCCAACAGTCTGGGCGCAACTTTATTATTTTATGGGTAGAAGTCCAAAACGTGTTTAATGCTGAGATGCGGTGTAGGTTACTATGCGACTGACAACCTAAAAAATAACGTTCCACATTGCCTCCTAGCTATTCCTTAGAATGTCAGTCGCATAGTAACCTACACCGCATCTCAGCATGAAAACACGTTTCGGAATCCTAACAATAAAATAATAAAGTTGCGTCCAGACTGTTGGCAGATTTTTTTTATTTACGAGTATTTACGTATTTTTTTTATCAATAGAATATTCCATGGAAGTAAAAGCGAATTCGATCACATTAAACCTAAGAGATTTTCGGAATCAGTGAAAACTTGAACAATACCCACAGGGGGTTTAATAGGGAAAAATACTTAAATCGGTTTTTTTCCCGGCTATGTTTAAAGCTTATAGAAGTAAAAGTGAATTCCAAATCCCAATATACCTAAGAAATATATCAGAATTCGTGAATATGTACACAACCACTTTACACCCCCTTAGGGGTTGGATATCGAAAGATTTTGAAGAAAGTTACTGGGCGCTTATATAAATAGTCCGCAGAAGTAAAATTGATTTGATAGCTCGACATGTCTAAAAGTTTTAACGAAATTCGTGAAAATGTGGATTCACGGACATACTCAACCTCTGAACGCCAATAAAAATCTGAACTTTTTTTAATTTTCTTATAGCACATCTACATATACGTACTAAGTTTCAACCTTCCAGCATAAGCTGTTTCTGAGATATAAAAAACCACCCCCCCACCCCCGTACCTTGATACCCCTATGAACAATTTTATTTTTCTAGGATGTCTCTATAGTGGCTCTATATAATCCTAGATTTTAGCTTTCTATTCCTTATGGTTTTCGAGAAATAAAAATCAGAATTTTTTTCCTTTATACCCCCTTCACCATCACCTCCAACACCCACACACACCCCAAAAATAGTTTCCCTTACAAGAGGTCTACCGACCCCAACTCCTGTAAAATTTTCGAGATCATATATGTACGGTTTCTGAAATATGAAAATTACATTTTTTGAGAAATTGCTGTCCCCCCTCCTTTCGTGCACCACTTCCCCCCTCAAAAAATTTATTTTCAGTACCCATATACAGAAACTAAATTTTATATTCCTGGTGTAATTGGTTCGGACGATATTGTAATCCAAAGTTTTTCACCCAACACACCCCCTTAAAAATTGTAGCCCTTGTCTAATCTTTAAGTATCCTTAAGGACAACAACAAAGTTTCAATCTTCTGACATCAATTGTTCAGGAGATATATTATATAGAAAGTTTCAATCCCGGCTTTCATGCGTTTCAAACTCATTGTTTTCCCTCCCACTTCCACACCTCTCAATCACTATCGACCATTTTTTTGCAAATAAGTCCACTATCATAGTACTACACAAGTTCCAAGTTTCAGCCTCGTAGCAGTGGTTCCTGAGATCTAGAAACCAACATTTTTCGTCTAAATTTATTAAAAAATAATAAAGTAAAAATTATGTCGTTTCATTTTAAATATATAGCAAAACAACATCGGGTGAGTGTATTTGGGCCACCCTGTATAATAAAAATGATGTAAAAAAAAATAAATGGTCCAGAAAAGTTCAAGTACAATATTCTGTTCCGATTTCTTGAGCGGTATTCTAGAGAACGGAAATACTCAAGGAAAAGTCCCTGTTTTTAAAAAATTCTCTTAATTTAAATTTTCCTTAAAGGAGTAAATAATATTCACACAACTTCTTGTGTCACAGATCTTGGTTAAATGCCTTGGCACCAGCGTACCTTTCTTTATATAAAAAACTATAGTCTGGGCATAACTTTATTATTTTTCGGGACAAATTTCGGGTAGCGATTTTTGGCGTGGTGCGACAAAAGTATCGACCGACGCTACGGCAACCCTTAAAACAGCAAATACGAATTTGGGACATAGTCCGGGTTGCGGTCAAAGTAGAAATGTAGCACCGGTTCTTTCGAGACAAGAAGATTTTTAGAAAGTTAATTTTGTCACTAGAATATATTCTTGTATGATACAGCTTTCAACACTCATCAGTGGTTCTGTACACAAACATTGAAATAAATAAATGGCACATGGAAGTAAAAATATCCAATCCTGAAATCTATTCTTAGCCAATTATTCATATAAAAAGCCTGTGAAGTCATCTCGAAATTCCATAACATCTTTGTGAAAAAGTATACGACCTCTTTACATTCCCTTGTATGTTGATTATCAAAAAAAAAATCTGAAAGAGTTTTTGCGCGATGACATAAAAAGACCATAGAAGTAAAAACCTATTCGCTACCTCATTAGACCTAAGAGATATGATGAAATTTGTGAAAACGTATACAACCCCATAAAATCCAATTGGGGGTTGAATTTCGAAAATTATGAAATCAGTTTTTAGACGATTGCATAAAAAGCGTGTAAAAGATAAAACAAATTAAAAATAAAACCCCCTTAGGAATTGCATTTAAACAAACAAAATCCTGAAAACTATTTCTAGGTACTTATCTAAAGAACACGCAGAAGTATGTCTATAATAGATTAATTCAGTGTTTCAAAAGACCTGACGAAATTCGTGATAATAGATGCACCAAATTTTCACAGACCCAATAGATACTTTTTTACCTAAACTACTTTTCCAGTACACCAAGTTTCATGAGTCTAGCATAAACTGTTCCAGAGATAGAACAAAACTACGCCTAGTAAAAATTATTATTTTTAGAACGTGCCACTACTATACTCTACGTAAATTTCAAGTTTCCGTTATTAATTATTAGCGGTTCTTGAAATATTTCAAGAATATTATAATCGGAGGAATTTTTCATCCCTCACCCTCAATCCAAAATTTATTTCTCTGCTAGAGAGGTCTATCGAGCCAACCTCCCGTATAAATTCCAAGATCCTATCTTAAGCAGTTTTTGATATATGAAACGTGATGTTTTAGAAAAAGTCTTATATCCAACTTCCATGCTTCACCGGAACCAAATTAGCTTTCGAGCGTTTCGGTAGCATTGATTAACCCCTTCATCCAAGTCGACATTTTCTTTGCTTATGACTTCACTATCATAGATCTATACAAGTTCAAAGTTTTAACTTTCAATCATAGGTGGTTCGAAAACTCTTCGCCAACCTTCTCCCTCATGCAAACCATCCGGCAACCTCTCCCCTATTCTCCCTCCTCTCACGAGAAATCTTCCAAAAAGTCAACATTTAAAGGCCTTTATCCAATCTATCCACTGAAAATTTGAATTTAATAGCTCAAAGCGTTTGTGAGATACGAGCCTTTAAACGCGTTTGGGTACTGTGGACAGACGGACAGAATTCCTAAACGAAAAAATGCAAAATATCAGAGCAGTATTTTTTTTTAAACAAAAAATTCGATCACATTCACGTTGTTGAAAAAATAAACTAAAATAATGGATTCAGTAGCAAGGAACTCGTCCTATTGCTCTGTAAATGTAACGGAAATTAATAAGAATAATGTCACAGATCCGTTTGTCATATTGAAAAAAAGGTATAATAAATGCGTATACATATTAATTTGTAAATTAATTTTATGCAATGATTTTATTTAGGTTTATAACCATTTTCGTCTTCCCATAATCGCCTGTAAATTTGTTTTGGAGTTCAGATACAAAAATGTCTTTATCTTCCATATAAAAACTAGCGCCAATATTAAGATTTGTTACACAAGAATCTAACCAGCTATCCGTTTGTCAGGATTCATTGTAGGGATGGCGCTACCATATGAGGTCTTGACGTGCTTCGAAACGTATTTGTAGTCGAAATTTTTAACTTTCGAAGCTACTGAAGTAGTTTTCTTCAAAAAAAGGGATTCCCGTGGACATTTTATGTTTTTACCAGACATCAATTCACATATCTGGGCTGGAGCACCCAAAATTTATCTCTCTTTGCTCGACCGTATTCAGAGATTTGCGTTCAGACTTATTGAAGACGATGCCATCACGGCATCTATAGACTCACTTGAATATCGTCGATTTCGTACAGTGAAATTTCTGTGAAAATTTCTCTCTCGCGCAACTAGAATGTGGAATGAACTGCTTTCGATTGTGTTTCCTAGCTATACAACTTACAGTCCTTTAAATGTAACATCAACAACTTGCAGTCCTTTAAATGTAACATCCACCGACTATTTTCCTTCGATCTCTTCTATTTTTATTAATTCCTATTTTTCTTTAATTTTATTTTTTCTCCTGTATTAAAGGATGACCCCTAAGTCCAGTTCGGTGCTATAAAAAAATAATATTGTCGATTCTCAAGAGAACCACAAGCATTTCTTTGATCGAAGAGGAAACCATTGTCTAAATATTATATATTGTTGATATACTCGTACTTCTCGATTTTATTAATTAATGTATTTAATGAAAAACAATGAACCAAATTAAACTTATTAAAAAAATAATTTTTTAATTACTTCTTCATAAGCTTTAGGCAATTTATTCTAGCTCAATTGTAGATGTAGATGGTGAAGGACGGTCTAAAATCCTTTCATAAGCTCTAGTTTCTTTTCTAGGTCACATAATCTGCCAAGACATAATAAATTCCGACTGCTAGTGACCTATCGAAATTATAAAACGTCTTCGAAAAAAGACTTGAATTCTCCGTTCATAATACCAAAATCCAATATTGTAAAAATACTGAATGCCGATGTTGACGGATACTGATGCCAATGTTGATTCCTAATAATTTTATGGATTATATTAATTAACTGAATTGCTATCGGCACTTGTGAAAGTAAGAAAAAGTTGGTAACAGATTATTCTGAATTAAACAATTTAAACTGCTGGGACCATACGAAACCAACGTTGTCGCTATTATGATATGATGTAAGCCGACGCGTCGTTGTTTTCGACATTTCAACGACGCACAATGTACTCGCGAACGAGTTAGTTACGGATTGCCAAACTGAACATTCCGACGTTCGTCGGCACTGTCGATTCGAACGTAGCGACGTTCGTTACAGCATACGGACCCAGATTTCGTTTTTCCTTTCTACTGAGTCGGCACCAAATATTTATTAGAATACCCAATAAATTCTGAATTCACAACTTAATCAGTCCTCCTAAATTCGTTTCCTAGTTTTCTTTCTCCGCAATAGACCAAATATGTTTAGTTCTCAACTGTCCTCCGACCAAATCGGATAAACAATAATGAAATTAACAAATACGTTTTACTACAAACCTACATTAAAAATAAATACCTTCTCGCAATAATCCCCCGAGATGGACGCTTATTACAAACTTTAATTTGATAATAGAGATTACGACACAATTGATAATAAAACCGAGAGTCGTTACTGAAAGTCAAACAATAGTCACCAGAATTTAGTTTTGTAAATTGAGAACTCAATTTAACATTTATAGAACTGTAGCACAAAAAGAGACTTGAACACTCCGCTAATTTTTGCATTTTTTAGAGACATCTTCCTCCCTTCATTTGAACTGAGTGTTTCTTTCATTGCTCTGTAACACTTTATTATTTTCCGGGAATTAGATTCTACCGCCTGTTTACCGAGGAGGAATACCAGGAAGTTACTTATAAAAAAATAAAGTGTACAAAGTTTCAATAGAATCGCTAATGGTAAAGGGTCTCACATGAGGTCGATTCTTCGATTCTCCAATTTTGTAATGTTTCTTTGGTTGAATCGTAAATTCTTTTGAACTCGTTCCTTTCCAGGTCTCACTTGAACATTTTCAAATACTTTTTTTCGCTAATTCCTCGAGTGTACAAAGTAATCGGCAAGGGTCACAAATTTTAGATCCTATTGTTGAAAAATTAAGAAAAAACTGTATAAAAGGGGAAAAGCGCAAAACCAAGTCATAAGGGTTCTTAGAAACGACTACCACGCAGAAAAATTAAATAATTAAAAATAAATTTAGCATTAAAGATGATGCAGCTGACGATGCAGAAAAAACTTGGTTCAAGACGGGAGTCTAACATGGCACGCAATTTAAGTAAATTTGAGTTACCGCTAAAAAGAAAAGCTTTTATTTTTATTATATTGAATATTTCGGAAAATTTACTTTTAAATAGAAAGGACGAACAAAATTCTTAAGATTAATCTGGTGTACAATATGCGCACCCACCCACGAAACCGTCGAGATTCACTGCGAATCGCTCGAACTCGAGCTTGAACTATCGGTCGACATGACCTCGACATCATCCTGCGAGGCATCCTTATGTGCCCTCGTGTCCAAAGACACCGAACTTCCCGATCCCATCATGTGCAATTCGCCCATTTGCCAGGCGAATTGAGTTTGTGATGTTGCGGGCACTTCGCCGGCACTCCGATGAATATCGTTCGTATTGTTTGGTTGCACGGTGCTATGACCGTTCGTATTCAAATCTGATTTGCCTAGGAATCCAACTCTCATCTCGATATCGGTCGGATACGGGCGCCTTAAGTCACCTTGCATCCACGTTAGCGGCGCACAAACGGCGTTCGAAGCGCTTATTCTGTGCGCGTACTTGATGAGCTCCTCGGACGAGACGGGACGCTTATTGGCACGCGAAATACTCGCTAATTTTTGTCGAGCTTGGAACAGAGCCGTCGATAAGATTTGTTCGGCTTCTTTTAGCTGCTTCTGCAGTTGATTGATCTCGCGGTCCTGTAAAGAAGCGGTTACATTAAATTGGGCTACCGTTAGCGCAGAGTTGGGTTTGGTAGTTGCCTGTATCTCGACTCGGGCTCGATACGAGTCCATTGTTTGCTCGATTTTCTCCTGCTCGGACGCCAGCTGCAGCATACTACGAAATTCTTCGTCTTTCGAGACTAGCAGATCAACAAGTGCCGTGTTTTCTACGGTGGAGACTTTCTGATGTTTCTGCGTCATGGTGTTCTCGATTAATTCCCTATATTTTTCGGGTTTTTAGTACCTTCGTCCGAACGTGGCTAATATTAAGACTTACTTGGATATTATTTCGATGTCATCAATCAAAAGGAGAAGCCTTTCTTTAGTGCTCAGGTGGAAAGACATTTTTGTGTTTAGCTCGAACTAGAAACCTTCGACTGAACTGTTAAATGTCAACCTGACGTTCGTTTGACAATGGCGTTTTTTTAACAATGTACTAGAATATAAGTGATGTATGGCATAGATGTGCAAGTGGCGCAATTTTCAAACAGTGGAATTAAAGAAGATAAAAATATTAAATTTCAAAAAACAGTTAATTTTAAACGTTTGATGTAGCCGATTAACAACATTCAGCTTTAGTGTAAATTTAGAAAATGTGCACCATTGGTCCATTACGTAAAATTTTTAAATTTGGATACCACAAAAAGTTTGCGGAAAGTGAATTGGTCAGTCGCGATGTGACCTAATCAATTCCGTAGTTTTTCCAAACTTATTTCAGACAAAACAATATAAAATAAATTTAAAGATCGTTCAAATTACGGTAGTGTCGGGCATTGCAAAAAAAAAGCTTTCTAGCCTTTAAGACTTTCAACGGCAAAACACATCACTAACAGCACTGCATTCCGTCGACTCTAGAGTAGTTTTCAGCTTTTGTTCAATCTTCGGCTAACTCACTCTTCACACGATCACTAGTCTACAACGAATAAGTCTTGCCGAGTTCTTGGCAAAGCAAATTTAACATTTCCGCAATAAAACCAAAATCTGCCTTCTACCTTCTCTAACTTTAGGATCTCTTTTCGTCAAAACGCAAAAAGTCTTCCTCGCAAAATTTCCATCTCCTTTGGCCAGATTTTGGGTATTGTGCCCGCTACCAGTTAACTCGCTAATCGCTAATGTCCATCCTGTCCAGAAAGCGATCCCCGTAACTATAGACCAATTATCATTACGTCTCTTACTCTCTTATCAACTCCAAACTGGTGAAATAAAATTAAACAACAAATTTGATTGCTAACATGGATTCCGATTAAGACGATCAACAGATCTGTTGATCTGGTGGCTCTTAATATTTTAATCGTATTTCATAGAGTATTTGCATTTGGTCTGCCTGCGTCCATAATTTCTTGCATTGAGTTTTTTGCGCAATCGACATTACAGATTGTAATGGACTCCTCAAGGCTGTGCATTCTCGCATACGCTTTACTTGATTTTCATCAATCTATTTACTCTGAACTCAATCCATAACTTTGCCGATCGCAGTATACATAATTTAACTGTTAATAGATAATTGTGTTCCAGTAAAATTTCCAAGAAATAAATCTAGATTTAGGTTTCGGTTCGGGATTCGTTGAGATTTGTCAGTGAAGTTTCAATTCAATTAGGCCTATCATTGAACCGCTGCATTTCTAGAAGAGGAATCAGCCAGGAATGAAACACTTACCGAAGTGACAAAGTCTTTTGTGAGCTAATAAAAATGAGATCACTCACCGTTACTAAAAGCAAAACTTTCTACAAAGAATTACGTGCAACAAAACTCATACAATGTTGGAACTTCCAGTGCGTTGACCATATCATTGCCGCGAAAGTGTAAAATTTAAGAAAAACAACTCTCAGGGCAAACGAATGCTTTAAGAAAAAACTCCTCTCATCCGAGTTGTGTTAACTTCGGCCCAGTCTAGCTTCTGGCCAATCACTGTGTGTTTATAGAGTTTCAGAGATAGAAAAATAAAAGTTCAATTGAGAAATTAGAGTAGGTTTTCACTACTGAAATCGAATTGTTCGGCGCTAGTTTCGTAGGACTCCTTCTAACTACAACGCTTACCCAGTTGATCAAATTTGCTGGAATCTTGAAAAAAAGACTGTGCGCAGCGACATCTATTGTTACATAGACTAAATATTTTGTAACCTTCGCTAATTTTTTGTTTATTTAAAAACATATAACAAAAAATTAATCAGTTTGTTTACTTCTCAATTGGAGGGATTGATGGTCCCGAAATTTCGCAGATTTGGAAAAGTAAAACGCATATAAGACCTAAAAAAATTGAGGACTACCGAACTTACTAAAAGTCAAGTAAATACAGGAATGAATGGAACACTTTTACATTATTTTTCATCAAATTTTACCACGGAAACTCGATGGAAAACTATGACTTTGACCAAAAATAAAAAATGAATTGTTTGTACATATTACTGTGTTCGGTATTCTTTTCTTGTTTATAAATAAACAAACCATTCAATTTTATTATTGTTGCCTGGAAATAAATTCAACAGGTAACAATTATGAAGGTATCTTAGCTACTAGGTTCTTATGATCTATAGTGTGAATTACTAACTAACTTATGGTTTTATAAATATGAGTTTAACCAAGAGGTGGTTTTATATTTTTGTTTATTGAAGCTCAACCATTCAGTTCTATATTTGTTTGTTTTTTTGTAATGCATAAGCACAAAAAATCAAATATATATACTCTTTTTAACAAACGTCGCTGAAATAAAAATTATTTTCCTAAAAGGTGTCTCCGATATCTTTCCGAGATATCTTCGAGATTCTCACAGATTTGACCTTTTAGTGGAGTTTCAAAATACACCATCTCTTCGACAACTTTACTTCTAAAATGTAAAGGTTAAAGCCGAAGAGCGACCTTGACTTCCGAATGTGAATTCGATCGTCCCGTTCAAGTGTAACAGAATTGTAAATGCGACTTTACCATCCGAAAATAAGAAGACGTTTACGACTTTACGACATTCAAAGTGATCGGTTCGATAGCTCATTGTGAAATTCAGTGAAAGCACGAATTCACCGTTGTGCTATTGTGCTAGTCGCCATTGTTTATCACCATACATAACAGTGTTTATTTAGGACTGGTGAGGGAAGTCCATGTTCGGTTTTAGTGTTAGCTTCAAGTTTTGTCATTTTACAGGAATCAGAATCGAGATTAAAAAGCATGACTGTAAGGCTGGCCGCACACTGAAAGAGCGAACCTGTTTTAGTCAAAAACGTTTTTGACTAAACATGACTATGTCGCTGGTTCAATAACAATTCAATGAGCAGAGCACACTGATTATGCGCGTGCCTTGAAGCTCGGTTAGATGCTTTTAGTCGCAATTAGGCTGCTCGACGTCAACAGCTCAATCGTCGTTTCGTGTCGAAACATTTTCGGGTTCATGCCACCTTTGGACGTTAAAAAGTGCTATTTTTAGGATTTTTCTTAGAAATTGTTAGAATAAATATTGATGTAATTCTTTTTGGGCTTAATAAATATACTCTGAAAGTAACTGAATTTTTTTTAAATTACTTTTTACAGTTTAGTTGTTAAAAAGTAAAAAGTGTTATTAAAAGTAGGTCTGTTCTATTTGGCTACACCTTCTACACTTTTCTGCACTAACTCTTGAGCGGGTGCAGAGAGGTGAAGAATATGAATGAAAAAAGAACAAACCTATTAGGTTTGTTCTTTTTTCATTCACCCTGTGTAGCCAAAGAGTAAAGACCTAGTAACTGCCCGAAAAATATAATAGGTGGGTGACTGACGGGATTAATTTCGTTCAGCAGATTCATCTTAAACAAAAAAAATTTAAAAGTTTTGGGTTCAGTACAACTGTGATTACGTCCGGAAC
This sequence comes from Beris morrisii, assembly GCA_951812415.1. Taxonomy (NCBI): domain Eukaryota; kingdom Metazoa; phylum Arthropoda; class Insecta; order Diptera; family Stratiomyidae; genus Beris; species Beris morrisii. The sequence goes on along the minus strand of OX638312.1, from coordinate 110,434,949 downwards.
AAGAAATTTCAATCTTCATGCATAAATAACAATAACAAATAATAAAGTAAAATGGCGGACTTTTTTCGAAAAGGCACCAAAAAATGGTAGTTCTTTCACTGTTTTGTGCAACAAAATAAATAGTAAAAATGTAACTGCCAAAAGACTACAGCAATGTCGGTAGCTTCGTCGGGTGACATTTCTCTCAAATTGGTGAACACTTTGAAAAAACAGAATGAGTTATTCCGATACAAAACATGCAAATACAGAAAAGTTCACAAAAATAGAGCTCACCTTCGTTCGAACAACTGAAATTTCGCGTCAGGTCTGTAATAATAAAAAGTCGAAGTGATATTTTATCAAAAGACGGATTGATATTTCAGCTTAAAGTTACGCGACTAATCAGTGTGCGTTTTAAATTTGCATTTAAACAGAAACGAAAAACATGTTTAGTCAAAAACGTTTTTGACTAAAACGGTTTGCTCTTTCAGTGTGCGGCCAGCCTAAGGAAGATCAAGACAAAGAACGGATTATGAAAGATAGATGCTGTTATGACACTGGCTATTTTTGCGGCTTTAAAGCAGCTAGAAAATCCAAATGGAGAGGGATAGAGACTTTTACATACAATTTAGACATTGGTGTGAGAGAGACAGTCCGAACAGCAAATGAGTATGAGCAGCTGTCAAAAAACAATCCATAACTGTCAAAAAATAAAAGCGACAACAAAGCGCATTCGAGCAGTGTTCCGCAACATTCTAGCAGTTAATCCAAGAAAAATCCACTGGCGGTTAGATTTTCCAGCCGCTACAGACTTGTTTTTGACAGTTCGGTACGTATAAATTATGGAAAGTGCCATGTAATGTTATAAAACGCGCCAGAACCGGTATTTTTCTTAACAAACCAGTTGTTAATTTCGTTTACTAGATGCCGCTAGCGTCGGAAGATCGGTATCTCTTTCTTTTAATGTTGTTCGCCTTGTCGCACGATTGGCTATTATTGTACTTTTTTCTAGCGAGGAAAATAGCCAGTGTCATAACAGCAAGACTAAATGCAACACTGATGCTGGTTTGACACTGGTTATTTTGGGAGCTTGAAGAAACTGCAATAATAACCAATCGTGCGACAAGGCGAACAACATTAAAAGAAAGAGATACCACTCTTTTTGACGCTAGCGGCATCTAGTAAATGAAATTAACAATTAGTTTGTTAAGAAAAATACCGGTTCTAGCGCGTTTCATAACATAACATGGCACTTTCCACAATTTATACGTACCGAGCTGTCAAAAAAAGCGTGTAGCGGCTGGAAAATGAAGCGCACAGTGGTTGTTTCTTGGCTTAACTGCTAGAATGTTGCGAAACACTGCTCGCAGGCGCTTTTTTGCCGCTTTTTTTTGACAGTTGCTCACTTTTTAGTTGTTCGAACTGTCTCTCTCACACCAATGTCTAAATTGCATGTTACTTTTTCTATCTCTCTCCATTTGGTTATTTTTGGCGCTTTAAAGCGCCCGTTTGGCATTTTTATAGCAAGCAGGACTGTAAGTGCCCCAAATTGATGGTAGCCTGATAATAAACAGAAGTAAATTAAATAAATACGAATCCACCAATTCCATTTTTAAGATTTTTGGCTATGACTGTACCACTCCGTAAGACAAATACCCGCATTGGAAAACTTCCTTTCGTTTGGTTCAAATCTTCGATATTTTGTTTTGACACCTCCTCAATAAGTAATGGATGCAGTTCAGTTTTTGCATCCTGTGAAAATAGGACTTTAACCTTTCCACGACTTTAGATGTTTTAAGTGCTCTTAAGAGGTATCAATGCATTGACCATTTCAAATAAAATTAATACTTGTACCTTTTAAGATCAAATGGACACCACGAATACATCATACCATGACCCGACAGAATTGATGAAACTACAGCAAGAAACTACTCCCGAGTGAACAATTTTCAGTCTAGAATTCCTTTTTTTAATTAACCTGAAGTTACATTTGTGTATTATTATACAAAATTTGTTAATGATTCAATAATTGCCTGAACAATTTCTAAAAATTTAGTCTCAGTTTGTAAGTATGTACCTAAGGTAGTTAAAGTTTGGATTAATTCTGTTCCGACTATCGGCAGGCAGGATTTTAGATTAAGTTTTAAATTGTGCAATTTGATATGTAGTTATCTGTTTAATTCGTATACTCTGGACAGGAATCCTCAAGTAAGTTATCGTGTATGTTAATCCGCCAACTCGTGAAGACGAATGGTAAAATCGGTTATTCCTAGCAATAACCAATCGTGAATGCTCGTTGCCCAAGATGCCTTATTATGCTCTCTGCTGGATCATCAAAAAGAACACGACAGATATTCTTTAGACGTAAATAATTGTATGTTATAAGCGGTGTTGACTACTTCTATGATATCATTATCCTTCACTTTAATTCAAGTATTCGTGAATTGTTCTTTCCAAAGTTTATGGCTATTAAGCAGTAAGTTTTGAGAACAATGTACAACCAAAACTTCGATAACACGAACGTTCCAGCTTATCGTTTTCAAGGCGTAGAATACGAGAAAGATGATTCTTATACTAGAGTCGGGGTAATTGCATTAGCTGCATTTAGATGCATCCCGGCTTCTAGGTGACAATAGTCGTGCCTTACGATTGATCTAGCTTTATTCGAATTAAGTGGAAAGGCTGGATTATTGCATGAATGTTCGAAACTCAAAAGCTGCATTATTTCTTATGTTCTGTGGATGGTAGCAATACAGCACAAGATGGATCTTGGCGACTCGTCTACGGAGAGTAAGACCAGCGGTTCTCACCATCAATATGATACATTGCACGAGTAGCACGAGTAAATCTTGAAATGAAATTATTCATAGTGGACAAGTAATAGTAATGGACCACAAGTGTAAAATTCACATCGACTATTAAACCACAGTTTTGTAGTTCCTTTTTCCTGATACCGTTAAATTCGTTCGTATCCGATGCCCTGTTCTGTTTTGCTTTAAATCACGAGAGCCCATGAGCTAAGAGTCCATTTGAAATTTTTAGGGCAAGCAAAAAAAGCTGTGAATGTTTTCTTCAGCCTTCTTCCAACAAGTGAAAAAAACATTTCGTGCGTATAAACTGACTGCTGATCGAAATCCTTAAATGTTTTTTCCTGTTCTGTTTAGGATTACACTGTATAATCTAAGTGGGCCAGCCAGGTGAGTAACCTTTATCCAAATTGTCGTCATCCTTTGAATTTTTGACTCCCGCTGGTCGGTGTTTATCGAGCGGCATTAGTATTTCCGGTTGACCTTGTCGAGACATTCGTCTCCAATTTCTTCTATTGTAATGTTCAGAACTTCTGTTAATACTTTTTAATCCTTCGATGCAACTTTCTTTTCTACGAACTATCGTACTAATACCATATCTGTTGATAAAAAGACTATAATATTATTCCCGTAAAAATTAACTCCATTTGATTTTTAATCTGACCGAAACTAGAAGAGGTTCGATTTTACATCCCAGAAATGATTAGGGAAGGGACATGTGGAATTATTGATTGCAACATTAGATTGTCGTAAATGTTGATGATTTTCAGTTTCTAAGAACAACTGAAAATCCACATAACTAAAATCGTTTTCAGTCCGATTCAAGCTAAGTTCCCATATGCTTGTCTTTTGAGTGACAAAACCTGTGTCACGCCAGGTTTCCTGGTCTGACTTTATGAAAACATGCCAATCAGAATAGTTTACTGGAAAGAGTGTATCCGTCAATTGCCATACGAATAAGCTTGAAATTTATGGAGTCGGTTCTGTAATAATCTCTGCTCTTTTCTCTTGTCGAATCTATTCAATTTTCACATTATCGATCGCATTTTCGTGCTTAGTCTGTACTTGTGTACTCATTTTCGAGACATTTCTTTGTTCAAAATAGTTAACTGGATAAATTTCTCGGAAACTGATGGATGTAGGCATCCACATTAACTTCACTTATAACTACAGAAAAAATACTGACAAGGATGTTTTTTTCATGGCAGAGCTCCCATTGAAGCGATCTACCTTAAATAACTTGGTTTTGTGTGTCAGTGCAGTTTTTATGAAAGAAGATTCACTGCACGTGAACTTCGACTAGAGTATAGAGACTTGAAAAATTTTCAATGGACAGGCCAATTGAAAATGAGTTCGAACTGGTCCGAAGAAGTTAATTCGTAAATCGTGTAAGCTTAAAAGTATTGTGATATTTACAACTATCGATTAATAAAGATTATAACGGTACAATTTTTTTAAAAATAGTATTTCATTGACAAAATGGGGTAAGGTTAGATTAAAAGTAACGGCAAGGATCAAGCATAGACCTCACACTTATCTAAATGTGGAAAGGAAACGAAAAACGCTTGTTAGCACTACCAAGAACAAAATGTGCTTCTTAGCCGAAATTATTACCCATCATTGTTTGATCGGAGCACACGCATACAAAATGGGCTTGGTTACCAACAATCCATGCAGGAACTGCAAACAATCTGGAGAAAGGGAGATTTTTAGTGCATCTCATGTGCAACTGCGCAGATTTTACTAAGAGACGGTTTACGTCTCTTGGAGAACAAGCCTTCTGTTGTCTTAATGAAGACTTGAATATAAGCTTGCAGAGCTTGCTTAACTTTGCTGCAGCAATGCAGACTTTTAACGAATAATTCTCAACATATATCGACACGTGAGGCTTAGACCGTCACTGAAACCTTAGCCAGGAGAGATTTGTATGCTGGGTAGTTACTGAGAATATTTTCATTAATTTCGAATGCTTTCGGCGGCAAACCTCCTGAGATTTCGTATACCACAGTTTGAGTGTCTTAACTCTCGACATTGGTTTAACATTTTTTCTATAGCATTGTATCCTTTGTTACTTATAGAGATCGTTAGACACGAACTAATCTTGAACGCGTATGACCCAATCACACAGTACATATCTGGTAATAATATCGGCAATGGTATTGTATTACGCTGTGCTGGCCAGTTTTATCTTTCCAGTATTTCCTGTTTGGTTCTGTGACAACCTTCTGTCTAGCAGGATCAGATCTGAACTAAAGCTGGTATGATGACTCTTGGTCTAAGACGGTTGGCTTCTTTCAATCGCAATGCATATTTCATATCAATGTTTTTCTGCTACCTTGCTTTTTCTAGTTACCTTGCTTTTTCTAGTAAAAAGGATAAACTTTTTGGATTTCTTTCCGCTTAGTGTGTTTCAACATATCCATTTACTAAGCTAGTCAAATTAATCTGATTGAATTCTTAGTGCAATTGAAAAACGCATGGGAGAGATAAATTTAAGGAAATTTCAGATTGGTATGAAAAGATCCCGACCAATCTCCACTTCAGTTGATTCGCATTCAAAGAGCCGATTTAAAGGTATACCTTTCTGATGAAGACATTAATACTACGTTATCTTAAAATCTTGAAACTACGCAACTCCAAAGAAGCAAACTTACAGGTGATCGAAGTCTGCAGAATAAAAAAAGAAGAAATTAATCAGTATACGACCGAGCATGTGTGCAAGATTTTAAAAAAAATTTAGTTACATGGGTTCTAGATGTCTAAATTTTATGATTGCAAAATCTTTATTTGTCGGCTTGGATAGTCCTTGTGGCTTACGCCATTATTACCCTAAATTAAATTTTAAAATATTATCTACATGCACAACAATTACTGTATCAAAAAAATATAAATTGGAGCAAACCAGGTTGTGCGCCCCTAACTTAAGACCTTAACTTCCCTAAATTTCTTCCACCATTTCAGTATTAACACCCGTACCCTCGGAGCATGTCTATCAGGTTTTAATAAAATACTGATTTAATTACGGTAACATGCAATTGATTTGTTTTTATCTGATAAGGAAATAAGGGAAAACACGAGGTAATTGTGTTTATACTCTAGATGAAATCATATAGAGTATTATAAGTTTAATCCAGCCCAAAAGTTTGTAACGCATAGAACAAAGCCTAGGACGAAAAAAAGTTATATATATTACTTTTTGTTTATTTGTGGCCAAAAACCTGAAATCAGCTTGACGTCCGTCCGTTAGCACGATAACTCAAGAACGCCTTCACCTAGGATCTTGAAATTTTGAATCTGGACGTTTGGTTGAATTTGTAAGGCTAAGTTCGTTAACGGGCAAAATCGTCCTACTCACTCGGGTAGCTGCCTTACAAAATGTCCTTAAAACACGTGTTCAAGAATATTGACCAATAACTTCGGACGACTTTGAAATTTTGTATGCGTTTATTTTTCAATAGTTGGAGCTAGATGTATGATTATGAAGAAAATCCTATTAGTCCTTCGTGTAGCTGCCATACAAATATCCTGTCAAAATGTCTTCACTTAATTTACGAAACTCACTATACTCAAGTAATCTTTTAGCTACGAATTCGGAATTTTGTACAAATTAGTTTTGAGTGAAAACGAAGTTCGAGTTTACTAGTCAGCGAAATCCTTTTACTCCTTCTGGTAGCTACACGAACACGTGTTTTAAGTACATTTTGTATGGCAGCTGCCATACAAAATGTACTTAAAACACGTGTTCAAGAATATTGGTCGATAACTTCAGAAGGGTTTAAGCTACGACTTTGAAATTTTGTATGTGTTAATTTTCCAATAGTTGGAGCTAAATGGATGATTATGAAGAAAATCCTATTAGTCCTTCGTGTAATTTCCATACAAATATCCTGTCAAAATGTCTTCACTTAATTTACGGAACTCACTATAACTCAAGTAATCGTTTAGCTATGAATTCGAAATTTTGTGCAAATTAGTTTTGAGTGAAAACGAAGTTCGAGTTTACTAGTCAGCAAAATCCTTTTACTCCTTCTGGTACCTTCCATACAAAAAATCCTTAAGACACGTGTTCAACAACATTTTCCGATAACTTTTTTTTCCGATAATTTTTGAATGGTGCCAATTTTGAATCGAGTGAGTTTTTCCTGCACCTTCCATGTGAAAGTCCTTCAAAAAAGAAAATTTTTTTCGGTGACTCACCCAGTTCAAGTTTTGAAAGTAAACACTGAATATTGTCTTTTAGGTTTGAGTAGCAATCAAATGTAAAGACTCACATACATACAACATGCACACACGTAATTCTACTTTATACCCAACTACAATATAAATCGGAGTTCAGTATTTCATTTGGGGTATCATACGATTGGCTTGCAGCCGATCGTGACTGCTGTATGTTTTTTTAAATAAAAAAAATTAAAAAAAAAATTGGAAAATTGAAGAAGTTTTTTTAAGCGCATTCATCTGCATTATTCAAACATAGAACGCTTACTAGAAAAATTTTGTTTAACTTCTAAAACTTGTGCCCCTAAGAGTTCTGCAGCTGTGTTTTTAGGTTCTATAAGAATTAAGATTCAACTTCATAACCTATTCTTAGAATGTAAAAAAAAATCAGAGGATTTTCCATCGAACGTCCTTCCCATTTTAAATGTCGCTATTAAGGCTTAAGAGCCGTACAGAATGAACGCAATCGCAGTCGGATTGGAGTGTCAAAATAACGGAGGGGAAAAAACGACATTCAAATGCATGTGATTGTATGTAGCTAAACAGAATGAACGCTATGGGTCGCAGTTAGTCGCAAGTAAGTTCGTAATATTTAAAATGATCGCAAGTGAACGCATCGAAATGTCAAATATGACAATATCATAGCCTAAAACGCACTATTATTTAAAGAAGAAAACAATAAAATGGAATATGAAAGGGATTTCGATGAGCATTAAAAATAATTCACCGATTTTTGCGTCCATATCAATTTCGCTTTGATTATTGACACTGATAGAACTGCGAACTCAATCCGGTCATTGTGTTCATGCAGCGTTTACTTGCGGTTTACAGCGTTTCATTGCATCCCGTTCCGACATTTTGACATTCCAATCCGACTGCGATTGCGTTCATTCTGTACGGCTCTTTAATATTAGTGAACGCGACGCGCGCGCGTTAAGATATGTGACGCGATGGCGGTTGATTAGAATGGACGTTAGTGAGTGCAACACTTTTCGACGATTTTTCTTTAATAAATTTTTTTTCGTTCCTTCATTCGGTGAGAGTGTTTCTTTCCGAAAACTGATATTGATTTTTTTTGGAGATCGGTCATTAGTCGCTTAATCCCTGTGGGCGATTCGCCACGTATACCCCCTCCAGTGAAAATCGCACTACTGACAAGAAGGGTTTTTGATATAAATTTTACCATCATATCTCGAATGGTACTTGTGATATTCCTACATACATACATGGATGATACACCCAGTTTCAATTGATACCGAAATCAACTGCTTTTCTATCCTATATACGGGGATCTTTCTCTGATCCCAACTCTTTTTGGTAAGACTTGGGGTCTAAAACCCAAGAAATGGTAATAGTCAGACCAGTGATCAGATGTGCGTCATCATATGGTGGGACAAGACTTTACAAATATCTGTACAGACCCAACTAAGCAAACTTCAAAGCTCGGCATATACAAATATCACTGGGGCAATGCGAACCACTCCTACTGCAGCATCTGAGATGATCTTAAATCTTTCCTGTATGTACAAAAAGAAGCCGGGCTCATGACGTACCTACCTTCAGAGGAAACCAGCCTCCACAGACGTTATGAATAAGCTTAAGAGCGACTTTATTCTCGGCATTCCGCTCTCGGATATCATACAACTTTGAAATACAATTCAAAGTAGTGTTCGCATCTCGAAAGGACCGAGAAACATATAGGGTTGAATTTGAAAAAGGAGCACTTATCTGGTATGGCTTCAAGACGAATGAGGGAATTGGCGTAGGAGTATATGGACACAGTCCAAGGGTCGACATATATGCCAGCCTCGACAAGTCAAATACGATCTTTCAAGCAGAAATTCATGCAATTACAACTATATATCAGGGAAAACATTAGAAGAGGATACAAGAATCACAAAATTTACATTCTTTCTGACAGCAGACGGGCACTACTTGCTCTTCAAGCTTTTTGCTTTAGATACCATTTAGCGTGGGATTGCTCAAAAAGCTATCGATGGGTTCCTGGACACCATGATATTGTACTTAATGAATCCGCAGACAAGTTAACGACAAACGGAGCTGACTTAAAATTCAATGCCTTTCTGTGGCATGCCAACAGCTGTAGCAAAAGAAAGACTGTTAGATTCGAATAACATCCACACCTAAACTGGACAGGAACGGTATAGTGCAGATAACCCAAACTGTTCTTGGAAGGTAACTCCAAGAAACGAACCTACGATTTACTCAAAATGAGCCGAAATGAGGTTCGGCGCATGACCGCGCTAATTACAGGACACTGTAAGATTAAAAAACACCTGCATACGATTAGACTGATTTCAGACGATATTTACAGATTATGTAAAGAACAAGAGGAAACTGCAGAGGACGTTCTATGCCACTGCGAAGAGCTCGCACACAGAAGACTTCTTGGACATTATTTCTTAAAACCATTGAAACTCATGTCCAACTCATCCAAGATCATATTAAAATTTATTGATATAATCGTCCTGAGCGAGTTATAAATAAGGAAGGTAAATCACAAAAGGTCCACAGTGAATCGGGTCGTCCACCATCTACAATCTACCCCTTACACGTGAAAATAAGAAAGTTAATGGTAGCAAATTTTCTGATCTTTTTAGTACAAAACTAAATTTCTTCAATCTGAACGAACTGATTTAGAGAAATAAATAATTTATTTACAAATAAAGAACATAGTTCTTCCTCATATAATACGTTTTTTTTTTCGTATAAATAAATTTGTTGAGCCTAAAGCTAAACTCGCGTGTAAAATACCCAAATGGAATACTCATATGTATATAACCGTTTAGAGTATGTCGATACGCAACACAAAAATTAAGTAAGCTTTCGTTTACAACAAAATAGCGACTCAACACTTTTCTCGTGACTATTGTGGTTTCGATCAATTTCTATATCTGTAAAATAAAAACATGCATAAGAAACACGTATGTATTTACATAGTTCAGCGAGTTATCAGCATGTCTTATGACTTAGAGCTTCGCAATGGTGAGTTTTTCAAGGATCCATTTAAATTGCCCATACCGGTCCTATCAGGAATATAAGTTTCGAACAGAAATTATTGTGATGACTCGACATTTAGGTCTAATCCATAGCAAATACTGTGTGCGCTCAAAATTTCTATAAATATGGGGCAACTGGAGAAAATGGTGCATCTATGGATAGATAGAGAACTGCTCAGGTTGGGGACAGACTCTTGCGCAGGCCAAGGCTTAACCTAAGCTTTGATGCAGAATTATAATTGTAGCTGATTAAAATTAAAGCTGCATCTAATCTTGAATGATTTGGAAATTTAACTTCTCGTATTTATAAAAATGTCCTCAAGGCTAGAGTCTCGTATAACCAGTGGCTTGACGATGAAAGTCAGCCGGAAGAGTTAAACGACTGTGAATTTATTGGTATATGGTGGAGGATGGTATACGCGCAACCAGTAATAGTCGGGATGATTTTAAGAAAATGGTTACTAAAGTTAAAGTTAGTTATTGCAGATCTCGAAAAAATCATGATATTTTTGCTTTGCAATTCTGAACAAAGCTATCTGGGACACGTATCCTCGACTGAATTATAATGAACTGAACAATTATCACCGGTACCAGTTCAACCAGTGATAGTTATTCAGCTTTGAATTATTTATATTATTCTTATACGGATAAATCCTTTTAAAATATACATAATATATACGGAAAATACAATACAATTCAATACAGTTCAATGTTCAAATTTCAATTAATGCTAAATGCTGGTATTAAACAAATCAATGGAGTTGCCAAATTTTTTACCAACTCTCATCAATCTTTCAGGGGGCTCTTACAGCCCATATAAAGTACAGCTTCACTAATAAAAATATCCTGTGAACGAGTTCGTAAGCTAGGTACACAAAAAGTCAATAGGTTTAAAATTTGAGGGCAGTCAATGTTGTTATTAAGAATATTAAAAAGAAAAATTAGTTCAGTTTGATTCCTAGGGCTAGACAAAGTTGATAGTCGGCAGATAATATATTGTCATAACTTATATTTTCAATAGTAATGTTAAGTTTAAAAGCTATGAGTTTTAAAAACTTATGTTGGATTGTTTCAATTCGACTACTATAAGCTTCAAAATATGGATTCCAGATTGGTGAAAGAGAACGTTGAAAAGTTGAGAACGGACCAAGCTACAATTATTTCGAAATTAAATTGATCCGTTAAAGGATAGCTCTACATTCTGCCACATCAGAAGGCATATCAATATTTTACATGATTGGTAATTCGGACTATGCACCAACTATGCGAATTTGCAGACAAATTTTCTCAAAGCGTAGTAAAAACATTGCGGTTATCATAAAGAGTATAGCAACATAGTAACATAATTGGAACGATGTTCTTTAAGAATTTAAAAGGCCTCATACAAGACAGTTTGATCGGTCAGTTCCAACTGTTGATTTGGGACTTTTCAGGTAGATCATACATGTGTTGGAAAAATGGTTCAAAAATTGAACTGAAAAATGATCGGCAGATTAATCTTAAGTAGAACTGAACGATCGGACTGTCATGGATGGGACGCTTAACGAGCAAATGGCACTTGTACTGAAGAGCGAACATAACGAATTTTGAAGTATAATTTGAGAAGGCCCTTTCAAAGATCACATTGTTAAAACCTCAGTAGCAATTCGTTTAATCAAAATTCAATATAATAAAAAAAATTATAATTTTACTCTATTATATCGCTTACTTGCAATGTTATCCGATTCGATTGGGTGAGTTCTAACTTTTTTTCTGGTTGGGGGTACTTAAAACCAAAATTTGTAACGAGCCGCAAATCTTACCAACATTCGCACCGAAGAAATAGCGGCGATTGTAGAAACACCAGCGACCGTTCTGGTAAACATCTGGAAAAAAAGAATTTTTTTTAAGTTAAACATAAACAACAGATAGATTAAAACTTAAATTCTACTTTGAAATAAAAAATGTATTTAGTTCTTATTTTATGAATTTTTTAGGAGTGAAGATGGGAAGCTTGATAAAATTACGAACAAGGTGGACGGTGGCGGTTGTTTATGTATTTTTTAGCAAAATCAAAAACATTAAAAACCTGGTGGAACGCAAAAAGAGAGGATTCAGAAAATTAGAATTAGAGCGATAAAATTACAAATTTTGTTCGAAAATTAAAGAAACTTAGAAGCTATGTCTAATAAATGTACTAAGAACTTATTTTGTTTGACTATCATTTATCTGTCGTCAAAAAAACCTCGCAAATTTCTCTATTTCATGAAAAATTGAGTGAATGGTTAAGCTCCACCCCCGGTCTGCGCCTGTTCAAAGCCAATTTAACTTTGAATCTCATCACCTTTACGAGTTATCATTCGTTCGGGACATGAACTCAACAAATGTTGAGTGCAAGAGAAAAATACGCTTTCGTCGCTATTACAAGCAGACAGTCGACAGTTTTGCCGATTGGTGTTCCTGTATCTGATATATATGAATTTAACTCCTAATCTTAGGCCTAACGCGTTCTGAGGTTATTTGAGCAATAATTTTGCTTCTGTGTATCAAGGACCCATAAAATTCAACATTTTTTAGTTGATAATAGGAAGAGTTTTCGATCTATGCCTCACAAGATTTTGGGTTTATCCGAGCAGTAGCGAACGAAGATATTGTCTAAGGACCGAAGATGACGGATTTTGAACGTGAACAAAAAGATGTTTAGTGGACAGGATCAAGACCGGATGGTAGGGGTGGTGTATTTTTGAAGGAAAATTTTCCTACATATCCACGGCATGAGCAGGCCATGTGGAGCGAATGGACGACGGAAGAATTCCCAAACGCAAACTGAAAGGTAGAGCTCATGGCAAACGACCGGTGGGAAAACAGCGGAAAAGATACGAGGACTCAGTTGACGCAGATTGCAGATCGCTTCTTAGATGCACAAATTGGAGGACGCGGGCGCTGAACCGAGATGACTTCAGACAATGTATCCTGCAGGCCCTGGCCCGATTTGGGCTGTCGCACCATTGATGATGATGATCCACGATATAGAAGAAACCCTGGCTGAATTTAATTAGATACACGTTTTTTATATTAGGCATGTTCTTTTGTGTCTTTATCCAATGTACAGCACAATGAAGTTATTGTTTTATTACTAAGCTCTATCTATGTTGTTTTGCTCTGCACATAAGGATATACCGAAGCTAGAGACGAGACATTTCCCTATGTTTCGCTGTTTCACAACATTTTGAATACTTCGAACATTGTTGATTCCACTAAGCGTTCAGTTATTCTAAGGTGTTAGCAGAATAGTGGTTCGAATATGAATTCGCAGCAATTCTGGAATGAGATATTGGCTTTCGCATTTATCCATAAAGTTTTTCTGATTTTGCAGAATTTTTTTACTCTAACTTGCTAATTTCTCAATGATCCTTCATCATCGGTACGTTATTATATGACCTTTGCTTTCGTCTACAGCTTTTGTAAGCTATTTCAGACCTTGATCTCGTTGGACTCTCTTTTAATGGTTGCCATGCTCCATCCAGAAGCTCTCGATGCCGATTATCGTCAAATCGAACATTTTGTATGTTGGGCGAGCTCACACGATTGATTCCATTTTGTTGATTTACGTCTCCAATACCCTTCTCAACTGTCTGCCAACATGTAATCCACTGTTATTACAATGATTCATATACGACCTTTTGTTAACACTGTTCGGTAGTAAATTCTAACTTGTTCCCGGATCCACAAGCTCTTGAATTCAAAAACACATACTTGGTACAATATGCTATTTGACATGATACGGCAGCAAACTGGCTTTTATCAATTGGTAATAACAACTAGCTCCTTGCAAACATGTGATAGAAGGTACAGAAGTAAATTGGTACATATTAAAAGTGATTCGTAGATGAATCCATGTGATAATTTGTTTTAAGATTCGAAGAAATGAATCATTTTTGATTGTATCGGTAGAAGAAATATACGTACTGAACTTTGGAAATTTGTGCTGTTTTTGTGTGGAGTGGACAAATTAGGTTGTCAATTGAGTAAAACGTAGTCGTTATGAAGAAAAAGGTAATCTTAATCTTTTGATTGAGTGTTTTTTTCCTGCTATTGGAAATTGTACAAAAGTTGTGCCATCCGGGTCCCAGTTAGCCCCATTTGCAATACTCTATGGCTATCAATCTGCCCTTTAATTGCAACTGAGTGATCTCAGTGTTACCGATCATAAACGAATTGTTTTGCACCTTCATCCGTGTAATCAAAGAATCTTTTAAGTTCCATACATTTATTTATTCCTATTTTCCAAAAGGAACTTGCTACGAACTAAACCGCATTAAATCTTTAAAGTTACACTGAAACGAGATGAGTTACGTACCTACTGTACCGGGGAGTAGGATGAGAAAGAATTAAGAAATTAGAGGATTCTGTCGGAAGGATGGATGGACGTACGACTAAAATTGGGTTTAATAATATATTCGTACTCGCGTAGAATGGAGAGGGAAAGATCGACTATGGAATAAGAAAGAGCCCTGGAATATCATGAGAGCAGTTACCATTATATCGAAAAAGTTTAAGTTAATCCAATGACAAATCATCTGTGCTTAAAAGAGTCAATTAATGTATGCCGACGATGCAAAGATTTTTCGAAATGTAACCAATGCTGATTGTTCTCTTCTTCAGAGTGACTTACAACGGTTCTTTGACTGGTATACACTAAATTGTATACCTTTGAATATTAGTAAGTGTATCACTGTATCATTCTCTAGAAAGAAAACTCCAGTTAAATTTGATTATAGTTTAGAAGGAAACCCATTATATAGAACTGACAAAGTGAACGATTTAGGTATATATTTTAATACCGAAGATACTTTTAGCACTTGCCTTCGGTGCACCTGGTACCTGGTTCGAATCTACTTGGCGACAAGTAATTTTCGAGAATGGGATCGAGTTCACTCAGCTGCAAATGAGTACCTCAGTTAAAATCGGGGCAATATTCACGGACGAGCGTGTGGCACTTCACCTCCTAGTGTTCCGTTGGTCTAGTAATGAAGTAACTCTATCATTACTTCAAGGCCTAGCCCCAATTTGGGCTGTTGCGCCACTGATTATACTTTTATTGACCATTTTGATTGTTGTCGGTAAGGCTAACTCCGTCTGGAGCTTTGTGCGAAGATGATGCAAGGATTTCAATGATCCGTATATTACAACAATGTTGTACTGCACTTTTGTCCGTTCTATTTTGGAATATGCCTGCCCGATATGGGCTCTATACTATGAGGTTCATAAAAATAGAATTGAGTCGGTTGAGAGAAAGTTCTTGCGATTCGCACATAAAGGTCTTCCTTGGCAAGATCCACTGCATCTGCCTCCTTACCATGAGTGTCTTAAGCTCCTACCGATGGAGTCACCAGATGATAGACGAGATGTTCTTAGAGCTGTCTTTGCTTTCAAGGTAATTTCTGGTGAAATTAACTCGTCATTGCTGAAAGGCGTTACTTTCAATGATTCATTTCGATCCTTGAGAGACCATGTGTTGCTGGATATTCCTCACCATCGGCCAAATTACGGCCAACATCAACCAATCATAATTATAATTACAGTCAAATTGACTTCAACACTTCTGTTCAGCAGTTAAAATCGGCTTTATTAAATAAATAATGTAATATCATATTTACGCATTTAGGAATGTATGTATATAATGTATTTTTGTTACAAGTAATCAGCATTTGATGAGTTTGAATAAAAAATAAATGAGCCGGTATTTGGATATTCTAGAAATTTTAAGGATCTGGCCAGACGAGATAGAGACAGGATTTTTGTTTTGTTTTTTAAATTCCTACTAATTTTTATTTTGGAAGCTTATATTTTGTACATTTACGATTCATTTATGAGAGCGAAAACACGATTTTTTCATACAAATATCTACAGCATAAGCCTATAATTATTTTCCATGAAATTTTAAGGATCTGGCCAGACGGGATAGAGGCAGGATTTTTGTTTTGTTTTTTAAATTCCTACTAATTTTTATTTTGGAAGCTTATATTTTGTACATTTACGATTCATTTATGAGAGCGAAAACACGATTTTTTCATACAAATATCTACAGCATAAGCCTATAATTATTTTCCATGAGAAAACAGCTCTCAAGCCTAATACGACTTTGGAAGTTCAGAATCGTCAAAACAAATATCGCACTCCTGCGACAATATCTACTACTCCTTAAAAATAGGGCGATTAAATATTTAGAGAATGAACCCACAATCAAGATTTGAGCTTAACTGTCCTTCTAATTAAAGATGAAAACTTCGACTGGTGTTGTATTATATTTTACGTGTAGGGTGAAAATGAACAACAATAAAATCAGTCGAGTAAAAATGCTTTGCACCGTCGTAGACCGTATAATTGGACAATGTGAAAAGAAACTCTCCACACATCTTTTACCATTTGACCTTGCATTGACTGGGCCCTACAGCGTAAACCAAAGGCGATTACGATCAAAAGTTCTTCTGCATCACCATAAAGGCACAAACGACCTGCAAAACTTGACGCTCGGAAAATATTGGAAAAATTCGTTCATTTGAAAAACATTATTTTTCGAAAACTTGAACGAAACATCGCACCACACGAGCGCATATTCTATTTAGTCGGAGTTTCTGTTTTTTGCTTCGGTTCGGTTCATCTTATCGAACTCTCGGGCCAGCTAAGCTAAAAGCTAAGCTCGACGCAACATCATAGCATGGCACAAAAATTACCTAAAACCGTAGACTGCCCTGAAAACTCGACGTAGTACGTACAACAAAGGTTTACACTAGTTTATACTTGACAGTTGCCTCAGAGTCGATTTTCAGGCATTCGTGTTGGTTAATAACTCCATCCAAACGTGGCACAATCGTACGTAGAGACCGCCGGAGCAAGAGCAGGTTGAAAATGCTGCTGCTGCTGAACATAATATTATATTGGGTACGGCGGCGTAGCGCGGGGCGATACGGTGCCAGTCGTGTCACTCTTCCTCGCCGTCCATGGAACTCATCGTTTTCTGTATACGAGAACGAACATTTCTCGTCAAGTGAATGGTATGAGGTAGAAAATTTTCCATAGCGTTTTCAAGTCCGACTATCTGACGATTTACCTCGATTTCGCTTCTCTGAATATTACCAACACCATGCACATGTATTTTCAGTCCATAGAACTGGTTGGACCATCAACCTTCGCATTTCCCGTCATCGAATAGCACAGCAACGAACCAAACGTTCGAAGAAACGACAAAATATCAAACAAAGCTACAAAAAATGATGAAGGCAGCGGATACACTCGGCATCGGGTTCGACTCGAAATCGTATACCCGTAGAGCAACCCACGACCGAACGAACGGCATCGAAAAGCCGGTCATACAATTAGAGCGAACGGGATAGAGATAGATATGGTTTGGCTGTTCGATGAGGATGATGATACAACGGCATAGAGCTATAATACAGCTAAAGGCATAGCATAGCATAGACCCAGGCCAACTCAAGCACCGCACCGAGCAAAGCAAGCTGGCAGGCAGGCAATGGGAAATAGCAACAGCACAGCAGCACCATCGGTTTTATGACACGGCAATAGTGGAGCAAGCAGAACGGCGACGATTTGTACGAAAGCGAACCAAGGGTACCCAACTGCTATAGCTGTATTGGTTCTTGGGTATTAACGTAACCGCTATGTATGCGTGCCCAACGAACGAAATGCTATAGCAAAATCGACGTCGAAATCGAGTAAAACATTCGAGTTTCTCGGTACAGTGAGGGGTCCGAAGGGTATGCCGGGCTCAGGTATAGAGTATATGACGGACGGACGTACGTGCTTGAAACCGAAGCTAAGCCAAAAGCGAAATGTTGAAAATGGTAAAGTGGCAAAGTGTAGCAAAAAGGAATGGAAACCAGTACGGCCTGTGCATTTGATGAAGAAGGTTGGGCATGTACACGACACATTAGTTCTTCAAGTCTTAAGTGTAAAGTTAGTGAATGTTTCGAGACGACTCTTGTTTCTCATATCATCAATTAAAATCTAATAAAATCAAGTGAACATTTAAATCATTATAAACTAAACTAGTACAGTGTATTATTGATAAACTTTGAAAAGGAAAAAAAACTACGTTAAATTCTGTGAACAGTTTCCGATAAAAACTCTTTAAAATTTCTAGTTTTAAAAATCGTAATTCAGTTTT
The DNA here is from genome assembly GCA_951812415.1 of Beris morrisii. Classification (NCBI taxonomy): domain Eukaryota; kingdom Metazoa; phylum Arthropoda; class Insecta; order Diptera; family Stratiomyidae; genus Beris; species Beris morrisii. Next base: position 110,416,758 of record OX638312.1, on the reverse strand, counting down.
TCTTAAACATGACGAAGTTTGCTGGTTTACATTCGATAAAGTCTTGCTTTGATCAATAAACAAAATGTGGACCGAAACTAAAGTAAGTATAATTAAAAACTTTTCATAGAACTCTAGTTCAATATAGAAAAAAAATCTGTTTAGTATATGGACAGCACAATATTATGATTTCTCAGTTTTTTAAAATCGCGCGCACTTTTGACATTTCCATGAGCACATTGTTATCAAATCTGTCAAAAGAGTAAAAATAAGTGCTAGGCGCTCACACATGTCATTACCTTTTACTTCGCTAACACATAAATGCATATAGTATTGTGTCTTTCGCTTATGTATTGATTATGTACGGCGACTATTTAGGTTGGTTGTTTTTTTCTTCTTTCATTATTTTTGCTCATTTGGTTTTGTTGTTATTGTTGAGCCTCTCTAGTTCGGTATTCAGTTAAATAAATAAAAACCGTGTTACCGTTTTAGTTTGCTTTCGTATTATGGTCCCGACATTTTCGGTTGTCAAAATTAATGACTGTTTTGATTTTTATCAACTGAAGACTTTTGTTTCAAGTGGTTAAAAATTGTTTTCGAATTTATAACATTGTTTTATAACTTCTTTATGTACTATGCTTCGAATTATTTTAGTTTTATTTTATTATGAAATTATCATTGATTTTTCTTTGTGCTCTATTGAAATATTTTATTGGTAATATTCAAAAATTGCAACTCGAGGAGGTAGACAAACCTTTTTTGTCATTGACCCTTTTTAGGCACCTGTACCATTTCAGTTACAGGTCGAAACAGGTAACCGGATCAACATTTACCGATTTTCCCTAGTAAATATGTTCACTGCCAATTATTTTTTTTATTCGCTGTACTTTCTTATATAATTTCTATTGTAGCTCTGTAACAACTTATAAACACATCCACTAGGCACTTCTATAACTTTTCTAATCGCAACCAATTCTAAACGTCATAGATAACTCGCAACGTACTGATATCACTCTCTATACAGGTGCAATTCCTGTGCATTGCCTTTTTTATAGAATAAGTTCTACATACATTGATAACTTGCAACTGATTAGATCAAAGGACTTTATTACGCTTAATATGAAATTGCAACATTACTGGCTAAATGAGATCAATCGGCTTTTTTCTACTCCTTTCAATTTTTATTGTTGTCTCTATAGCTTCTGGTATAGTCAACTTTTCTTTAGCAAACGGTATTGTCGTAGGATCACTGGTTAAGATTAATGTTGTGAATACGATCTCCTGAAATATTCACTAGTTTATTTTTGAAAGCTAGAATTTTTGTCGTTTTTCATTGAAAAATTGATTCACAACAAATAAATTTTATGCGTACTATTTGTCCATCATTCTTTATCAGTGTGCATATGATATACATTTCCTCTGTATACTATTAAATACTGTTCCTTGTTGCTGGTTAGGCTAATAAACCTATCCTGCCTTAATGTGCTTTTACTGATCACTACAGGTTTAACTTGACACGACTATTCGTTAGATTCTGTAGTCTGCCTTTTGCTAGTATATCACCCGACTCACTTGTCTTCTACGACTTTCACCAGGAGTATTTTCTCCTAGGTGATGCGACTGCCATCTATGTTTGTTATGGATACTTAATAACAACCTCCAATTCGGCTGTTGCCTTGTAATTATTATGGTGGCATTCATTTTTACTATTCCTTCGGTTAGTTGGGAGAAATATTATAAGAAAGATATTAATGAAAAGATAGATTTCAGGAATATTGTTGGATATGATTGACTAGCGCACGCACAGTAAGTTATTTAGGACACATGCTGCGCAGGTTAGATACAATAATAATTTGTCCTTGCTACTACATCAAGTAGAACGCCTATTGGACGAATGATCCTTGCTGCATGAAGTAAATTGTGTACTCGATACATTACGCTGAAGAACGGAAGCGATTTTAGTAGTCATTGAAAAATATTCGTGCTAATGTTGATAAAACTTGCAGATCAGCTCAAATGATTTTTTTAAAATTCCCATATGATCTAGTGGCTAGATACCTTTTAATAAACTGATCTACAACTTAGAACTCGCATTGTCACTTCATGAACGGCCATTGCATACACTTCTTTTAATCACATCGCTAATGTTGCAGGTAGATATTTCGAAGAAATAGTACATGATCACCTGATCAGTTTTAGGATTGCACATGCTATAGCTGTACTCTGAAAATAAGAAAAAAGCAGAATTAAAACTAAAATAATAAATGTTGAAGTTATACAAATTTGTTATTATACAAGAACATGAAGCTCCGAAAATTTCAATTCAATGCACCTATGAATTTAATCATGACATCACAAGGTGCGCAGCAGGAAAAAAAGCCATTCACTTAAGTACAATAATAAAGAAAAATACCGAAATGGTAAGACTAAAATTCATAATCCTAAATAAAGCGGTCGCATAACACATGAGAATTTGCAAAATTTAGCACATTTGTATCTCAATAAAAAAATCTGCGACAATGTCCAGTGTATGCTAAGAAAGAACTGATAGCCCTTTATTAATACAAAAAAAAAAACAAAACATATGAATGAAAAGGATAAACATTGTAAACAGGAGTTAGCTGTCAAAGTCCATTATAAAGTTGATCATTGGGAATATTTTGAAGCGAAAATATGCTCGAGGAGCCATACAAAAGTATCGTCGAAGCGGAGGTAAAGGCAGAAAACACTATACAACTACCACTAAACCGGCACATCAAGTAAATAACACAAAATAGGTATATGTAATAAGAAAAGAGCACATCATCGTCGTATATAATGACGAAACTTATTTCTCTTTCTCTTGAACTCGGGTCGAGTATATTCCGAACGAATGGGGTACACAATATGCGGCGGCAGCAGCGCGGCGACAACGGGGACCTCGAGTTCGTCGATTAGGTTATATGGCCAAGAGCTAAGTTAGTTAGACAAGCATTCGCTTTGCCGTAGAATTGTTGTTGCTGCTGTTATCCCACATTTGGTTTGAATGGTTTTGAGTTCCGAGGAAAAAAAAATGATTGTATCCGAAACTAACACATGCATTTAAAAATTCTCTTTGGAAAAATCCCCTCCTTATAGCTAAATATATATAGATACGCGGTCGGCGCTATCTGTCAAAGCGATTTACTATGTATTCGTGTCGAAAGTCCAGCTGTGGTTGGATTTTTTTCCCTTCTATCGCTACTTCTACCTTCGTTATTTCTGTCAGAAGGGAATGCTGTGCATAGTATATTTTAGTATGTGCGTCATAAAGATATGAAATGTCTTCCCTCGTCGAACGACTAAGCACAACGTTACGTCGAGGATTTTAATTATGCACTATGTGGATTGTGGAGGTAGAACCTCATCGTCGAACTGGGAATCCCAAGTTGTTGCTCAGATAGATGAACTTTTATCTCCTTGTTCCTAACATTTTGCGTCTTCGCCGTCTTCGTTACTTGTTCGCCTCGGATTTAATAGTTTTTAAGGGAGGGCAAGACTATGCTATTGATGCAATGAAATTTTCTGCAAAGAGAGATTTCCCATTTACTTTAGCCCTCATGCGTTTCGGGTTGTATCGGTGAACAGGGTCAGCCTTCCTTTCCTCATGGGAACGACGCGAATACCAATGAAAAAAATAGGGTTCCGTACTTTTATAAATACCCTTTTTTCGCTTCGATTCGATATCAGGAAAAAAGGGACCGCACAGAAAATAAGCAGCAGGAGCAACAGAGCAGTATATTAGGGAAAAAAAACTTGAAACCTTTTCCAACGGGAGGCATGTGGGAAGTGGGAAAAATACTTGGCGTGCCGGTTTTGAACAACCCAAGGAATATGCTTATCAGAATTTCGCGCTCTCGATATCCGTTCTACATAAGTAGAGCACATTTTCAAGTAAATAATATTCATAACAACATAAATAAGCGTTTACTTTGCTGCGCTAATATTTTTAGGAGAATCAAATACAGGGCCCCCTTTCAGACTTTTCGGGAGATGTGTACATACATACGAGTTAAAGAGAATTTTACAAACTCGCAAAGTTGCAGAAATGAAATAAACCGACGAAGCACGTGGTTCCCGAGATGGTTTTATGTGGTGTTCTCTTGAGGACACTTATTGTAAATTGATAGTCAACAGTCAATTCATTTCGATGCACGCCGATGCACTTTCGCAGCAGAACAGCAGCTTTTTTGTTGTCTTCTTCAGCTTTTTATCGTATAGTTCGGAATGAGAGCGAAAGTGTTTTTGGCAGATTGATGGAAAACCACAAATATTTTAGGTGTGTGCGGTTATTATCATTACCATTAAAATTTTCATATGTTAATTGACGAAACTATTACTGCTGAAAAGAAGAAAAAAAATATTATATCGTTGAGACAAAAAATTTTTTTTTTTTTCATTTCTTACTTATATTGAGGGTCGAGTTTATAACGATAGGGTGATGTTGTTAAGCTTACAAACCCTCCTACATAATGCCTAATCCGGAGAAAAGATGTGCATTGGAAAAGGGGGATTGGTACCATACGAAGATTTCAGTTATTGTACAGTTGCGTCCTTCCGAATGTCCACACTTTAAATAAAAGGAACAACAGGTCTCGAAATCAGGATTATGCCAAAAATTTAAGATCGTTCGATTTGAAAGGTGAACGGGTTTCGCACTAAAGGATAAAGACGAAATTTGAACCAATTCCTGAAAAAAAATTTTCTTTTGTGGTTTGAGGTGGAAACTTTTAAAATTTTTCGTAATATGTAACCAAAAGATTGTACCACTCTTCAACTAAATGGCGACTAATTTATTTAAACAAGTCTCATTGGCCTGAATTGAGGTAACATCAAGGGAACAGGGCAAAAAGAAACCACATACAATTTTTACTGTTTCGCTTTGCGAATTGGTTAATCACTTTTCTGAACTCAGTTGTCCTTTGCTTTTGTACCGACTATTAATTGGTCAATTTTATTATAAACGGAGGGAGTTTTGGAACTAAGTCTTGGCTGCTTCACAATTGGTTTCGTGTTGAAATAAAATTTAAGTGATGAACCCTTCGAGAATCCCTTAGCACAATTTGTTTATTTTGATGAAAAGCAATACTATTAATACAACTAAAAAAACAAGATACCTATCTAGGAAGTTTTATGAATAGATTGAATGTTTGCTACAATATCTAAGGACGAGATCTTAGATGAGCCAAAATCGAATGACGTAAATTTAAAGTAATTAGACCATGGTGAAACCCCGAAGGGGTCACTCCCATAGTGCAATACAGCAACAGGAAAATATAAATTAAATCCTGACGACTTTAAAAAATTTTCCGTTGTTAGCATTGTACTGACTTTCTAACAGGAATCTTTAAGAATTTTGACTGATTACTTAGTAAAACTAAGTATCCTGCCACCAAATGCAACTTATGACTTCTCTACTGACTAAGGCAAATTAAAGGGTGACTATCTAGTAATACTTCGATGGAGTCTAGGATAATGATTACTCCTGTCATAGATGATATTTATATTTTACATCAACATCGATATGTAGCGATCTAAGTCACAGAATAAAAAGTATAGCCAATTCTAAAGCTATCAAGGAATACGGCTACTAAAAAGTACAAAAAAAAATAAAGTGAGAAATGATCGAAACGTGAAAATAAATTTGGAAGAAAGGAAAAAAAAGCTTACAAATTAAAACAAGGCTGGAAAACCAACAACAAATATATATTGAGTTCCCTTCCCCTAGTACTATGGAAGCAGTAGAGAATTCTTGGTGCAACATTTTCCGTGTTGTCAAATTTTACTGCAGAAACAAACCTAAGGGCGATTTAAGTCACATCTCTTGAGATCAACAAGGCAGAAATCAAAACATTTTCGTTTTGAAAAATTTAAAATTAATTAAAATTGATCGAGCCATTCTCGAAAAAAAAATCAAAATTTAATATGAACCTTTGGACGAAATTTCGAAAACCAATCAATTTATTTCCGTATTAGAGGAGTGTCTGAAAAAAAAATGCTTATAACTTCGAGAGAACCCGAATAGATAAATAACAGGGAATATGGAAGATGGCAGGATGTTTTTCGAAGAGGAAGAGCCTATCGGTTGTATCAAAACCCAGTAAGTGGTTTTTAGACAATTTTATATGGATAACCTAAAACTTACTACCATCCGAATCCTCCCAGATTACCTGGGCAAACCCCATTTTATCTGATTAGTAATACATATTTATTTTTGTGGGTCGAGTAAAAATAAGTTTTTAGACTTATCTGTGAAATTTTCGAAGAAGTAACTAGATTTTGATACGAGAAAGTCAGCCACTGCCGTATTCCCAGGCAAAAAATTTAATGCTTTTAAAATTTTAGTATAACGGGAACACTTAAAGTAAACAATGTTGCATATTTTATTGATAAGCAAATACTAGTAATTGGAGGCACACAGACTAAAAATAAGTATTTCTCATAATTTTGATAACATGCATTCGAGAAAATTGTTTTCATACATTTATGGCTAATCTTGTACGGAATAATCGTACGTGTCGAGTTTCGTTTTCTTTTTTTTTAGTATTTCATAATTTTTAATATTAAGATTTAATGTTAAAATCCTTTCGAATAAAATAGTACCGAATCTAGATTAATAATTCAACGATTTAAGTGAGACGAGGAAGAGACAGATGAAAATTTACCTGAAGATAATACTGTCAGTTCATTTGGAAATCGTTTAGGAAACCGACTATGCCACCGACATCTTGGATGGTGGCCTGAAAACTAATACAGTGGATGCAGCTTATTGTAATCGCGGATAATGTTATAAGCAGCATTTTGGTTATCAAAACAGTTGGGTTCCATTTTCCACAAACAGAATTCATCGCTTATTTTTTTCTTCGTTTATTGTTATCACCCGGTTAATGTTATTGTTTTTGGCTGGTCCCAAAGTGATTACAATAAGCGGCATCCACTGTAAATAATATCACATGCTTCGAGTATGAAAGGATATCTCAGTAAGTTCGGGGATTGTATGATCCAGGAAATTACACCCTTCTCATCCCGTGAATGTAGTCTTATCCATTATAATTTTTAAGGGACACACAACACGATCGATCAATTTAAAAAAAAATTTAATTTTATTATAAAGAAATTGACCAGCTCTTTTAATAGATGACTATGTTTAATATGCCGTACAAATTAAAATGCATGTCCAATAGCCAAGCCGTTCCACGCTTTAACAAAACGAGGCTTCCAAAATTAAATATTTCATTGCTAAATTCTTTGAAACGTTTCTGAGAAAAGGACCACAAGTACCCCCCTCTCCTCTTCAAACAATCTGAAATTTGCAAGGTTTTCATTTACACCGACAATAGTTTTTGGCAGGATTAATGGTCTAATCAGAAGTGTGTTTTAAAAAGCAATTTAAGTTGATGTTAATTTATTTTCGATTAAAGAATCATTTTTGACCTAATCCTCTGACCTCTATGAAATGAACACCTTCTTGAAATAACATTGAACATCAAATTTTCTATTTAGACACTTTAGTGGAAGAAAAGAAGCCTAGGAAAAAACCGATGTAAGCTTACTAAAACTGAGATAATGAGTTAGAAATTTCACCTCATCACCAGAGGTCTGAAAAATTATATTGGAATCAATCATTCGAAACGCAATGATACAGTCATAGGCCACAGAAGGAGTTGAATATGAATTGAGGAATTGACGAAAATTTTGGCACAGCAAGTACTAAAATTCTACTTAAGAAGCAAAAGACATGCGCAGTAAAGAAGTTGCAACGCTTACGTTGAAAATGATGAAATCCAAAGATTAACTGGTCTCTCAGATGTAGAACATGCAATAGACATCGATAAATAAGAGTTGTGTTTTTCTATCCGGAAAGCATTAAGGAAATAAAAACTTAGCCCCTGAATATGTGCCTTGAAGTCAAATTTGTTACCTCGAGTCATATCGGAACAGTGTGCCATAAGCAGATATGAAAACATGTAAGAACCGATGTATAATCAGTCCCTCCCATGTGAGTGCTTGAAAACTTCATACGGGGTGGATTTTAGATGGTAAAAAAATCTGAGAAAACTTACGATTTAACTACTATGTTTAATTGGTCGAGTGAATCGAAGCAGTGCAACTCAAATTGGTCCAAGTTACATTCTAAAGAGAACACATAACATTGTTAATGGTTCCAAAAACGTACAGAAGAATACGAACTGCTAAACTAAGAAAATCATAAGTGAATTGGAAGCGTGGAGGAACTAAACTAGTGAATTTATAAGGCAACCAATGTTATATAGTGTTGTTGTATCTGATAAAACCTAAATTTTACTGGAGTGTACATTAAAAATTTGCAAATTCGCATTCAACAATTCTGAAAGCTCTTCCTTGAATTTGTTGTCAAATTCTAAGAATAGTAGATCGAATCGAAATACTTTTTCCTTGAGCATTATATTTAAAATGGAAGAGAATATGGCCTTTTGTAAAGTATTAACTAATTCAACGTTGAGCAATAAGCTAAAAACTTGTGTTCTATAAAAAAAAGATCAATATTTCGCGATTTTAAACAACATGCTCCGAAAGGAATGTCCACTTGCCCGTTGTGTCATAAAAGGACTTATCAGTCTACAAAGCATTGAATTGAATTCAGAGTTGCGGATAGTGGACTATTGATGAAAATCATGTTTTTGAGGATATCAGTCATTACTTCGACTGAACAAGAAATGCCAAATTCTATCAATATCCTTAAAAATATCAAAAACTAATTATTGTGATTCACTGTACGCTACTACGTAACTTTGTGAAACGGACAACATTAACACCTTAGAGTGCTAATTTCTTTGTTTAGTATCCAATTCTTAATTCGATTAAGAAAAAAACTCTTTGCAACAAAGTGTTCAAAAATCGATCGGGCCAGAAAAAAGGTTCAGAAAAATATTTGGTGACTGTATACAAATATTAGGCCGAAATGAATAAATGCTTATTCGCAGGTTTCCGCAGATATAATTTAATAAAATTCAGTTGACAAGAGTTTTGATTTTTTTCAATTTCAAAATTTTTTCGACCTTCAAAAATATCTTTAAAAAAAATAAGAAATTTACTTGAAACCCGATTCAACTTCCTTCAACATATTAACTTTTCCAAGTAAATTTGATTGTACACTTTTCGAGATTACCAATTGTTTACTCTTTTTTTGGAGCACAAAATATCTTATCAGCCAGGCAAATTATCGTTGATGACAATTTGAAATAAATTTTATAATTATCGGACTTATTGCGTAAAAGTTTCGAGTTGTAATGTTACATGAAAAAACTACAATATCCTTTAAACTACGCAAAAAAGGAGTAATCGCCAGTTACATACACATTTAAATATGGTATTCCTTTTAGAAAAAAAAAACAAAATAAACAAATCGGAACGAACTTAAAAAGGTACAATACATTAGAAAGTATAAAATAATATCGCCATCATATAACAAAAATTGGTGCACAGCCTCCACCAACAACATTCTCGACTCGAAACCTCTCTTGCCCAGTTTAAAAGCAAAAATCAACTTCACAAGAAAAAATAATTTTTTTTTTGCGTCATACATATTTGCTGTAGTAACTGATGAATCACATTTTTTTCTTGAAGCAAAGAGTCGCAAGAAGGCTGATAATTTTTGTTGAAGTTTGCGATATTTCGCTGTGCAAAAAAAACCACACAACAGAAATGGGGAGGAGAATGAATGATTTTTCGGTTTTGTTTTTATTCGCCCAATATTATTAAATAAAATATTATACATATTAAATTGATTTGCAGGAAATGATACCAATGCTTGAAATGTTCGTTCAATTGGCAAGCGGCGAATTTTGATTGAAGATTGCTTATCTCGAAAAGACTTTACCGTCGTCGTGTGATTGCAAAATTAATTTTTTTTTAATTTCAATCGGTATTGAATTTGAGATTAAAACAGTTGTCTGTCAGTCTGAGTTCAGTGGGCTTTTTTTTTTAAAGAAAAATAGTTGACAATTCACGTGCATATATATAAATTATTCTTGATATTGAGATGGGCACCAACACTGCAAACATAATTTTCGTACAACTCAAGATTTTATAGAACTTAGATTCAACATAAGTGAAGATCGCAGATTCATAAAATCTATACTAGATTTTCCTAAAAAATACTGCCTTATCTTTCAATACTTAACATACATAAACACAAAAGCTCGATTCCTGTTGATGATCATATGCTTGCGAACGATTTACCCCTTTCTCATCACGATAAAGATTCTATTAAAGCATATATTTTAGTTATCGGACTTATATTGATATCTCACCTTTATATTTGGTATCATGTCCCGGAAAAATCAACAATGTTACAGAGGAAACTCAGATCGGATGAAGGGACGATTAAAGATAAATCATAGAGATCGCGACTCAGGCTGGCACTCCATAGAAAAACGAAATTGAAAAGTTTTTGCTGATAATTTTATTGTTCTATCGTAGAACAAATGTTTAAAAGTAAAAAAATCAATTTAAAAGTGTTTAGGTGAATATTTTAGTGGATCCGTTCGAGAACGCTTCCGACAGCCTTCTAACGTAGCCAGTGACAAAATTAATGCGACAATTAGTTATCGATCATAATGCACATTCCACAACTAAGAATTACAGCATACTAGATGTTCAATATCATGTTTTGAAAGAGTAAACATTGATAGACCATAATTCGGATTATGACATCGCGATCAGTAAAAACATGCAAAGATTGTCCCACAAGATGAAAAGCGTACTCCAACTGAAAAGATCATAGGGAAAGCATAATCTAGTCACTATTAACACGTTCCCTGCCTCGTGTATCATTTTCGATAAACGCTGTACTTATCGTTCAGACTGAATGATATTTCCGTCAATAATAGACAAACTAAAGTAAACTAATTTGTCTTATCAAGCATTTTCGTTATCATTTGAAAACTCTGCGCCGATTTGAGCCTACGTGGCGCAGTGATATGTTTTCAGTTGATCGATACATTGGCGTTTCTTGCACTCCACATTTGCTTGGGAATCCGAAAACGTTTACAGTTGATACGATATGAATTGAAATCAAATCTGAGAAACGAATCGGAAAGAAAAGTGTTTTAAAAAAAACATCGAAGGGCATCGAAGGAAATCTAAGGGACATTTGTAAAAAACAATTTTTCGCCGAAAGCGCCAAAGATATTCTTTTACAGTGGAAAAAATATACCACCGGTTTCAAAGACAACTATAAGATAGTGTCTTTAATTAAACACAAAAAAAACAGATAGATATAAGCTCGAATTCAAAATTCATAAATATGCCCGATAATTACAACCCCAAGGTTTCAAAATATTTTATCTGCGTATCCACAGTCATTTACACATATCTATTAATTTCGATGGAAGCTTTGAGCACGCGTGTACGAATAAGTCGCGTTTGAGTAATGTTTTAAAAAAAATAATTGACAGTCGAAAAAGTTTAATTTAACGAGACCCCTTTTCGCATTTGCAGTACTACCGTTAAGAATGTTTCTCATTGGTAAAGTTTTTTGCCAGCGTTTACAACAAGCATATGTGAAAATGGGAATCGAATGAGCATCACCTAGACGGCGGGAATATAAGAAAAAACAGTTTTGTTCTTAATGTATACACCTCTTGTTGCTTCTTGCGATAGAAAAACTTCTGCCACCCAAACATTTCAAACTTCTGATAAAAATATATTTCTTCAAAATTTATTGGCGATTTTTTGATGTAAAGTTTTTCTTTTGGCTCTCTTCTATGATAATCCTTTTCAAGAATTACTTCATTAACATACAGTTCAATGTTTTTGTTCTTGACACTTGCGCTTGCCTGATCGGTTTTAAACTGATATAATTTTGAATTTGAAACAAAACAAAATAAAGTGTCATGAAACACTATCGATTAAAAATTATCAATATTTTAGTTCCACTTGACCGCGGAAATGTAACATCAATTACACAAGTTTACTGCTCAGCCTATCTTCTCGCTGAAAGAATAGATAATCCTTAATCCTTTAAACGACGCGATCATGACTGTATTATCATCTTCTGTGTTACTCCCTACATTGGACAGGAGCATATTATGATTCGAAACCGAAGTCGGAATTTTATACGATATCGTATTTTCGTACTATGAATCCTTGCACTGAAATATTCTTCGAAGAAGAGCTTCAAACTTGACTGCTACTTTGTAGTCGAGTTTTACGAATTCTAACAGCTGCGTGTTTATTTTTTTTTCGTTTATTTTTGTAAAAATGTTATTTTTTTATCATTTAATGAAATAAACAATTATTTTGCAGATCAGAGCAACGGGGTGTATTTCTGCTAACTCACTATCAGGAAATAGCAATAAATTCTATTTTTTTTGTTATAAAATTACTTGAACTTCGCAATCTTTTTGAATTTCGATCCTTGTTTAGACATTTCATTGCAAATATTTTGGAAGTCTGAAATTCGATTGAATAAAGTTGGCAACAGTTCAAAAACGAAATTAAATTACGATTTCGGATTGGCTTAGAATAGGAAATTCCGATCGGAGGCGGGTCGTATCGTAAGGCGAATCCGATATCGATTTTCAGAACTGTGATTAATTACGCTGACATTAAGGGTAAGCCCTCGTTTTGATCGTTTCAATAAAAATTTAATGCAACCTTCCGTTTTTAATGAAACTTCAGTATCCTTATCAGACGATCTTGCAATGTTCGAGCACGCAATTTTATTTTTTTTTTCATATTTTTACAATTTTTGAAGAAAATTTTCAAACATTTCAATTCAGCTTATCCTACAGCTTCACTCGTTCATTTTAAAATATGGGTTCATCGCTCAAAGAGGTTTCATTTTACGAATATTAATTTTCCTTTTTTAAAGACCGAACTATATTTTCACTATCTTCCTTCTCACTGTTGGCACAGTATCTAAATTTCGGTGTGCTTTTTTGGGAATTGTTAAGCACCTGTTCGTTAATTTTATTCATTCATTCACATACGAAAGATAAAAGTTAATATTTGAGACGAAGTTTAAAGGGTCTTCTCAAGGACCTTTTCGACTTACTATTCTTTCACAGTTATTGCTGTAAAATATGAAATACGTCAAAATATCGATACATTTTTTTCCTCCAAAAATATAACTCGTTCCCACCATCATCATTTGAAGTACAAATCTTAAGGCAAAAACAAAAAAATCCCCGAACAATTTTATGCCCAAAATCGAAAGAAGCACAATAAAAGCCTCGATTCTTCACAAAAGCTCTAATGGCGAATACAAACTGTCTTCCATGAACCAAATTTGTCAAAATGTTATGAACGTGCGTTTGACAAATACATTGTGTACAGAACTTGCTTAGAATTGAGACGGTTACGGCCAGAGTGGGCCAACCCTAATTTTTTAAGAAACTGAGTTCAGTACAGAAATCGACTTGTCAACCACCTGGATGGCCAAACGACCAGAGTGTTCAAAATAGCATCCAATCAATTCACCAAGTACAAAAAATTAATTTAGTTGCTCAATTTCTAAATAATATATGAACTTTTTGAGTTCACCAAATCGTTACTTGTCATTATTTCGGTTGAGCTTCTGATGGTGATGGCCCACTCTGGTTCTAACCGCCTCAATTGGTATTAGACAAATATTTTACTCAAGCAACAATAAGTTCTTCAGATGTGGGTGGGCTCCAAAAAGGCATGACATGGTTCTACGCTTTTCTCTGTAATACAAATCCCATAATCATTCAAATTCGCGGATTGGACGATAGGAACAACCTCTAAGGTTTCAAATTCGATCGGAGAAATATAAAAGAAGTCAAAGCACGATTTGAGCTGTCGCGCCCAGGAAGCAGAAGTTGTTCACTTCGTTAATTCCTTAGACACTGAATTTACTATTGGTTTCCATTTACCTTATAAAAATATCGTTAAATAACCAATTTATGTACTGAACATTCAAAAGAATCAATAATATGAAAATTGAACTGAACAGAAAGGGAATTGCATGCTGCTAAATTATGGAAATTTCTTCAGAGTAGAAAACTATTTTTAATTTCCATATTTTTTAGTTATTCATTAAAACAAAAAAAAAATATAAATAAAAACCTACGTTATTAATATAAAATCCAATTGAGGAAAAAACAAACGAAAATTTTGCTTCAAAATTTAACTATCCGTGCTACTACTATGAATTACTCAAAAACAATCCAAAATTTGGGTCAAAGAAAGTGACAAAGTACTTACATCCTTCAAAAAATAACCGCAACCAATCCATTCACCTTTGACATAATAAAACCTCCCCTACGATGTACTTGAAACAAAATAAAAATCAGATAGGTACTACAGGTTCCTAGAGAAACTAACCAACCCCTCTTCGATTCGATATTAAAACTTTGTTTTTTATAATAAGAGCCGTACAAGAAAACCAGTTTATCATCCGTTCGAACTGTTTGTTTGTGCTTAGTAAAATCGAAAATAAGTATTCAGTTAAAATTCGACTAAGTGAGAGAATATGTCGAAAATACTAAAATAAAATTTTCATCTAGTTTAATAATTAATTATTGTAACTTTGAGTCATCCCTGGTATATATTCCCATTTTTCCTCGAGAGTTTTGGTACTATTTTACCCACCATATCTCTTCTCTAGACCTCTCGGTATACAAAAACCCAAGCGGTTTTACTCGTTTCTATTCTATTTAGCTTTTATACGTTAGTCGACATCCACACAAAGTCCACCCTCTTCTATAACCACCCCGGTCCCGATTTGTTATATCCCTTCATACCATATCTGCCTGGTTTCTCTACTATTATGCTGTTTTATACCCTGGTATAGTCGGTTGGATGGTTTGGCCTCCTCTGGAGTTCTCAGTGGAACGATATTCCACATAAGCTCTTGTATTTGTGCCCTGGCCCTCTTGTTCATTCGCTTGATTCCATGCTCTATAGCAACTAGCAACCCAAACCGTTATATATGTACGTTGATATCTCTATATATATATACATAAAGCTATCCTCTATATATGGAGTATATGGCGCTGGAGCCTTGTGGGTAGTAAAATTGGAGGGTGGTAGATTGGGTTGGTTGGTTAGATGGGTTGTTCGTTCCGTAGCGCACACAGTACGATGTGAACGTGTTCTAATAATGTGTCAAGCAGCTATATAGCTATAGATAACCCCATTTTCATTTGCCAAGATCTCAAGTTCTCTTCTTCTTCCCTTTAAGGTTACCGTACACATTTCGTTTTTTTTTTCTACCGAAACGAGACTTCAATGTTGGCTGCTACTGTGACTAGGTTGTTGTATGGTGATGATGACGCCAAACCAAACCAAAACCAACTTAGCACGTAGAAGAAGAAGGAAAAAAAAATCAAATCTCTCAGAAGTAGAAAACAGATATATAGGAGACGAAAAATTATTATTATTATGAATAGAAAAAAAATCGTACAGCCGGGTACGGTAGAGAACTACTTCAAACAATTGGGGACAAACGCAGGGTATTCTTGATCATGACGAATCATCATCAGAACGAGCTTACAGTTAGCTTTCGAAAGTTTTATATGCACACAGTGTGTGTGGTGCAGATTCTATGCTACCCCGGAGGTTCCGTGTCTCGGGTAACATTCTTAGGCAATTATATCAATCCGCCCGTCCATATGAATGAACGAACTTCAGGGAGAACCCTTCGAAAGCTCTTTTATTGACTTGTTTCATCGTTATTTCAAATGCAAAATCCATCGGCCAATTGCTGCGACCTCCTCCATCTTGGATTTCCCGAACGATAATGCAGCTTTATTTTTCAGTTAATAATATTATATCTCGGTATTTTGTGTTGTTTTTTTTCCAGTTTTTATTTTTCGTTTCAGAAAGTATAAAAAAATAAAATACAACCTCTCTCGGTTGTGCATTTCTACATAATTTTGATATACATTATACCGAACGGTCGGTACGATACGAAAATGTTTCAGAGACGCCGACGACGTCGAAATTGTATTAGTTTCTTTATGAATGTATCTTGAATGTATTTGTTCCCTTACTTTTCGCTTGCTTGCGTCTGTTCTCTCTAAATTGCGCTGTTGGTGGAAAACGAAACACGAGGAATTCGGTCAGACGACACGATGTCGAGAATTCCATACAACGAAGTTGTATTCGTGTCGTTTCGGTTGTGCATTGGTCGTATGGGAATCGTACCGAATCGGCTTTTTGATGAAATTCCCGGGGCTTTCTACTGTACTGTGGAATATAAACCCCGAGTGCGGGCAACGAAATATACTTACGTATATATTATTTTATGCGCAGAACAACGAACAGTGATGTGATGTAGAATAAAAGAATGAAGTTGGCGCATGTTTTTTACAGTTTTTTTTCCTTTTCTTTTTAATGCTTGGTGACTAAAAATTTTTGATGTCATGTATAAAAGTCTTAATATAAGTAGATTGTTTCAGGTCCTTAACGTAAACAAAACGAGTGCTCTGCCATAGGTTAGGAGAGACAATGTACCAACGGTACCATTTCAAATTAAATTTTCCCGCCACACAAATAATGAAAAGGCTCTTTGAAAAGAACGAAGCAAATTGTGTTATCCAACCTACTATTACTTGTTTTTTTTTTTTTTGGTTTGACAGCTCAAGCATAACTGAAACTTTATCATAAAATTTATATCTCGATAAGATATAATAATTTTGCTATCATTATTGTATGATACCGAGACTGTTTCCATTTTCATTTGACAGATAACGAGGACTGACGTAAGCAAAAGTAGCCCACAGTTGTATACTGTAGCTCATGTTGTCGCTATTTTCTTATTGGGTTTTTTTTTCTCGTTGGGATCAATTTTTAGTAACAGTCATGTCGTTATCGAATACTTGGGCTTGCTGTTCCCACCGTCGTCGGTCGAGCAAGTGAATCAACCGATGGTAACGAAACGACCGTACGAAGGAATTGTCGCTCGAATCGTTTCGAGGACAAGCACCAAGCAAGCCAGCAGCAGTGCAGGTAACAAACAGAAAATTTCTATATCTATGTAGATATATGAACAAAAGAATTCAAGAGAAGAGAGAAATAAAACTCATGGGCAAACATCGAAGTCATCAGGCAGATTGCAATAGCCCAAGCAAGCAAACGGGACGGGCACACGGGTTTCATATCGTTCGTCCGTCGTATACATTCGGATTTTATGTGGAAGAAGAGAAAGAAAAAGTCAACTACCAACGCTATATTATTCCCAATGACCAACGAACGTCATCCGTTTTCATACGGAATAGGAACGCATACACTGATCCGACCAGCGTTACGTTAATGGTGAACTCAGCCTCAGAGTTGGGTGCTTGCTAGCTAAGTTACCAAGCAAGCAGGCAGGCAGGCAACCAAGCAACGTTTTTATTGAAGCAAGAAATCACGTCAAACGAATGAGACTTCAGGGTTGCGTGCGATATTTTCTTGGGTTTTCTCAAGTTATTTCTAGGCAACTTAACATTTAGCTATCTCGCTTCGATGCATCTTCATTAATGCTCTATCTCTTTTTGGCCAATTCATTGCTATTAAGTGATTGGCTAGCGCTAGCTAGCTTTTCTCAGCCCTGTATGCTAGTGCTCGGGCTACACACAAATAATATTAATAAAAATACAGAAAGAAAGAAAAAAACGAAGAATGGAATTTTAGCAGCCAGAAATAAAATGTGTTGACGAGGAGTAGGTTAGATGTTGGAATATTGCTTGCGCCATGGTTTCATACGTAGTCTATTCGATTCGAAAATATGCCACTGCTTGCTCGATGTGGAATTCACACAACTCGTTGCGACCGATTATAAGCCAGGAAGCTTGAAAAACTTTTATAGCTTTATAGGAAATGTACTCCAGTCGACCAAGATTAGATGATAGATGGTCATTAGACTGTACAAAGTGTAGGGTGTAAAGAAGCTTTTTTCTTAACTTCGTTCAAAAATTGACCCAACTTTCACCACACTCGATATAATCAAAGGAAAATAAGAAAAATGAAAGAAGCAACAAAAAATAAATAAACAATACACAAAAAGCTTTTTATTTTGCAGGTTGCGCAAAAGCGTATTTAGCCATTTGGAATCATTCCGAAAATCAACATGATGCTATCATGTCATCATTTCTCGAAGAAGCGCTCTCAATCTCGTCTATGATTTTTCTACATTCACGAAGTCGGGTTGTTTCGGAAAAAATTTCCTTAACGGTACTATACAATTTCGAGCCCAAAGAATCTAAATACCTTTCCAAGTGTTATTCACTTCAGGTAGAGAATGATCATCGGTTGCGACTTCGGCCTGTGTAGTTTCATTTCGATACCACATAGGAACCAAAAAAAAAAAAAAGAAAAGAAAAAACAACAACAGAAATAATATGTTAGGTATATATTTTATCTGTATATAGTAAGATTCAGCAGCAATCAGTATGAAGGCGGTGAAATAGACACGTGAGTCATATGGAACGAAAAATATTTTCAGATATACCGACCCCAGAGTGTACGAAGAAAACGTACCGAGGCTAAGGCAAAATGGTATTATAGAAAAGAAGGCATAAGCATAGAGAGTATATGGTGTAGCCAAATGGTATAAGCATGGCAGAAGGCAAGGCAAAGGCAAGGAGAAATACAGCCAACAAAAAAAAAAAGCAAAAAAAAAGAAACATTGGAACGTCGTCGTTCGTACGTACATTCACAAAAACAAAAATAGAGCGTGGGGCGCATTAAAATAATCGAGCTACGAGCGGTAAAGTGTGAAAGAGGAGAGGGTGGATACGGTTATACATTATACGAAAATTCTCTGGTACTGTTTTTCGGAATACCTCCCGACGACTACGACTCCAATCGAGAAAAGGGAAAATTTTCCTGATGGCAGAGAATTGACGATAGGACCATACTCTACTCTAGGTCCTATTGTCCTATTGCCACTGTTCCTCCCGAGAAAATATCTTTTACCCCGAGAAAACTTCGAAACGTCGTTGTCGTCGTTTTGGTTCGGTACGATGATGATGGGTACGGTAGGACAGGAAAAACAGCAGTAGAGAAAATCCAAAAAAACCCAACAAATAGGGATTGGATCTGATGTGGAAGGGAAAAATATCATCTCCCCGTTTTAACAACAACCCTCCCATTATATTCCCTATCCTGCTGTTGCTGCTACTACTCCGTGCTCTACAAATTCTCCGGGTATAGGGCTTTGTAGCATGGTATGATATTATACATGGAAGACCCGTTTTTCTATACCGTATACCCTTCTCGGTATGGTATAGATCCGAAACCCGACTATGGCATGGGGTATGTTCAGCTGCTATTCTATAGCATTACGTCGAGAATGAACCCTGGCTGAAACGTAGGTAGATGATACATTTGCTTTTACACATTTATATATGTATGGGAGTAGATTTTCTCTACCTACTATATATACACATATAAATATCTCCCATCCGACGAAAACGTATAGGACGATGTAGAGGATATTTCTATACGGGTAGGATATAATATAACATTTTCGGGTTTGGGAGTTTTGTATCCATAGCAGATACCATTCCTCGGGTGAATTTTCTGTAGTGTATATATCGAAAAATTTATACTGCAGAGAAGAGATGAGAGTGCTGGCGGGAAAAATTTTCAACGTATGAATTTAAGGTTATCAACAAGCGAATTAGATATTTTCTTGCCTTTTCTCTGCACTTCCTTTTTCCGTTTAAACTTATATCTTTTTTTTAGGTTAACATTTAACTTTCCATTTTTTTTTCTCTATTTCGAAAATTTTTCCATCTCTTGTTAATATCGCGTACTTGGCTTTTATGAATTAATTTAAAATACTATTCGGCCTACTTTAAGGATTCGTTTTTTTTTGTCCAAATTGTACGAAAATTAAGGATATATTTTTCTCGAGCAGGATCAAAATTATTTAAAAAGTTTCATGAAAAATTTTCCATGGAATAATGAAAGAAGTGGAAAGAGAGTGTGCGAGAAATTGAAGGTCCTTGTGTATCGTATAAGCTACGCAAACTCTTAATGAGTGTGCAACAGTTATTGTAAAAGAAGTTTAATCAGTCCCGAAATTGCAGGATTACTTTTAGGTACGGATTAATTATGAATGGATTGTTTCGTTGTTCAAGCTTATTCTTCATTTAATAATTTCGATTTGCATGCAACTATAGTAAATTTGTAAGCAACATTTTACAACTTTTAGAAGCTACTAGATAGAAAACCCATTAGTTTTGATAGTAGAAGAATGAAAGAAATTTTTTTAAACTAAAAGCTGCACTAAAAAAACAATGCGAACGAAAAATTCGTGACAAACATTAACTGTACATGTCTAAACCCAATATTTTCGTTAATCATATTTAAAGGATTAATCTTATATAAAAATAAAGGACTAATAAAAATTGCTGTTCGTTTGTCTGAAGCAGCAAAACCTCTCGAACTTTCAGCTCTTTGTGTTTTGAATTTTTTACGGTCTATTTCGTCTGGATTTTTTTTGGGTCATCGTATTGTTTAGCTCAGTTACATCGTTCCCTTTCCCAAGTAATGAATTAATGAGTAATTTCTAGCCATAATGGATATTATGTAAAAGTTGATCAAAGCTAGTACATAATGGAGGTATTAAAGAAAATTGTTCAATTTGTAAAAATATCTGAACAATATAATCTTAAATAAATATTAATTAAAAACTAAGCATTTTAGTTTAAACTTACCAAACTTATATTAGGTCTGGATTAAATGAGCTCAATTTCATTACTTTTATTTTATGTTTAAAGATTTATTTGTATGTTTTAGTTTCCTAAAAGACACAAAATTAATAAAATTCTGTACGATATTTTACACTTACCAAAATACATCAGTTAAATTTTTTTTATGAACGACAATGTGGCAAAAAGTTTCAGTTCTTGATCGTCTCGCCTTGAAATTTAGTTCGATTTATCTAATAAGGTGTCACATATATTTAAAAAAAAAAAGACATTAAGAAAAATGAAAAATTTAGAATACCTTCTTATTATTTTTATCCAAATCCAAAGAAGAAAGTATAAGCTTTCAATTATCTGCTTTGAAATATTCTTTTTCAGTTCCAATAGGCCTAATACCGAGATCCATGTCAAGGAAATCATATTCCCATGTTGGTGTCGTCGTGAGCAATGCTACTTGGCGTTATTCGTAAAGGATTGTGTTGAAAATGTCCCGCTAACATTTGTAGTTGTGGTCAGCGATGACGACGATATCGAGGTAGCGGGTAGCGTCGAAAAGAGATCACTGATGCGGGGACTGTGCATCTACTCAAAGCTCTTTAAGATGTCTTCGATTTTGATCATTTCCATGTTTATGTTGTCGATCTATCACAAGTCTTCCTTGGTGATCCAAGTCCAAAAGCAAGTTGCACTCCTGAAGGTGCCACTTTCTTTGAATCTCGATATTTAACTTCTGTTCAGCAGTCGTCTAAAAATCGATCGAATTCTTTGCCGAGAACAATTGATATTTTCGACAGATCTGATGGTGATGCTATTTCAAATCTTTCCTTGAAAAACGATCGCAACTTATCCAAATTTTTTAAATAAATTTAAAAAGTGACAGACACTTTATACAGTTAAAAAAATTACCTTAGAAAAAATATAAAAATTTGGATCTTCCTGAAGCTTCGATACCGTCCCATCCAGTCTTGGCATAGGTCATTTCAAAATAGATATATGAATCTGTGCCTTCTCAGTTATTTCAATTAAGTTCAAAACCTCAAAATTATCCGATAATTCATGTTGCCTTCAAAACGTGTTGAATAAGCAGAAATCCTGGCTGTTCACTCTGCGAGATTCATGTTATTCACTGGGGTCGCAAAATGCCGTCAACGCAAGTTTCATCATCCTGGATTGCATTTAATGGTTTAAAAACCAGGCCAAGACCACTTCATCCTTAAAACTGGTGTCAATCCTGGCTGTTCACACTCTGCGAGATTCATGCTATCTGATGCCGAGATCCTTTCATCATCAACGCAAATTCCATTACTCTGTATTGCATTTAATGGTTTAAAAACCAGGTTTACACTACAAACGACTGGTCGGTCAAGACCACTTCGTCCTTGAAACTGGTGGCAGAAATTAAGTCAGTTTTTTTCTATTCTGTTCTTCTCAGTCAGGCTCAAAATATTGATCGCTAGCACACTAGCAGCTCTGTCCCCACTAGAGTAGCCAAGAATGTTTTTTTTAAATTATATTTCTGTATCCGTCGTTGCCGTGACGCTGAACAATCTTTTCTTCAATTTGGCACTATACAACTGAAACGCTGTTCAGTGTTTTTACATTAAGTTCTACTTTAAGATCTTTCTTGATAATATTTTGTGGAGGGTTTTTTTTATTTTGCGCGCCACATTTTGCCTTAAAATTGTTTGTGCAATCACTTCGACAGAATTTAGTAGTAGCTGTTAAAAAAATTTAATATTATCTAAAATTAAAGCATACTAAGATTTGTTATTTTCTTAATTTTAGGTCATATCCGCAATGGGTCTTCATGCGACTGCAACAAAACGTAAATACGAATTGGGTCCCGCCACTGAAGACAATGACGCTTACATGAATTGTTCGCCACACAAAGCCAGCCGATGGTCATCCGAGACATCAACAACAAATAATTCGAATTCAAATACAAACCATTCGACATCCTCCGAAGATAGTATTGCTAAATTAGAAGTGGTCGCAGCAGTTCCATGCGAACCTTGGAGTACCGAACCGATCGTTGATAGTATATCGAAATTACAAGCAGTTACAGTACCTGGTGATACGTGGGGTGGTGTTTCAACGACACGTTCAACATTAGCGACAGCGCTTCTCAGTAGCGATGAGTTTGACGATGACGACGACGATTTCGAAGATGAGTTCGAAGAAGACGAAAGTATCATTCCGACATATTGCCCTCTAAGGTATCCGCCATGTACGCCACCGCAACGAAACTACATGCATCAGGGTGGTTATTCAAAGCCAAATTTTTATTCTGAACCGTTTCCGCAACAGAATTGTTCGCGAACAGCAAATCAACAACAACAGCAGCAACAGCAACAACAACAGCAACAGCAGCAACAACATCCCATGCGTATTTCCAATTTTAGTTGGAATAACAATCACCACCATCATCATCATCATAATGGCAATTATTATGTATCGCACGAAACAAATACGTATTCGCAACAAACAATTCGATGTGCGGAAAATGGCAAATCGTACCTGGAATTAGGCAGTTCTAGTTTTAATAACGGAATGGATTCAAGACATTCCAAAGGATGCTGTGATGGTCGAGGAACATGGTGCAATAGTAAATCCTGTTACAAGGAAATTAGGCTTAAAATTAGAAATTTATCGATGTTCAAGTTGTCACGATTCCGTCAAGTGTCCGAACAATCGCTCTATCGTTCGGTACTAATATGCAATACGCTGAAACAAATCGATAAAGAAATGGAATCGGAAGGTAAAGATCCATCGGTTATTAGTCAAAATTACGTACCGACACAACAGCAAATAAACGCGAGACTTTCGATGGAATCGAACGAAAGTATGAATCAAGGATTCCAGCAACACCAACAGCATCAGCAACACCATCAACAGCAGCACCAACAAAGCCAATATAGTAGTAGTAATAATAACCACAGTAATAGTGACAACAATCGAGATTTTACACCCACATTTAATCAAATTAATGCCAGACTACCAACCTTAACGTATAATAATTCGTTGTGCAGTAACGATTCGCTACATCCGTACGATCATCATCCGTTTCGGGACTCACAATCGGGCCGAGCAACGCCATTTCCTACGCAAACTCATACGGATAGCGATTCGGGCTACGGAGGAGATGACGACGGTAATCGTTCCATTAATTGGAGTTCGGTGCTGAGTCTTTCGTCGCAATCGGCACTAGATCCATTAAATAATAATGATCTCTTTTCGACGCTACCCGCTACCTCGATATCGTCGTCATCGCTGACAACAACGACAAATGTTAGCGGGACATTTTCAACGCAATCCTTTACGAATAACGCACAAGTAGCATTGCCCACGACGACACCAACATGGGAATATGATTTCCTTGACATGGATCTCGGTATTAGGCCTGAATTTACCGAACTCCTTCCGAGCTGTAAGATGTCATCCGAGGATCTATTCAAATCTGTATCGCCATCGTTGAATGCGTCACGTTACGTCCATGAAAATGAACTGGAAGCACCAGCACATATTATGGTTGGTAGTTAGTACAATGTGAAATATTAGGTACTTTATTCTAATTGCTCAGGTTGTGAAATTTCCGCTCCAATATTTGAAGCAGAGATTCGTCTTCTTAAAAAAAAAAAAAGAATACACAAGAAATAAAAACAGATTAAATACTTTAGGCGTTTAAAATATATTATTTTTTTAATTAAAAAAATTTATGAATCAAGTGTAGCAATTTGAACTGTACGAGGGTGGAGAAAGTCTCACCTCAAATCCCAATTATTTTTCGTATTATTAACCACGAAGGTACGGTTGAATTATAAAACCGTGTAGTGGTTACGTCCTTTACACAACTGTGGTATTTATTTCTAATTATTTTAAATGAATTTTTGTACAATTTTATTTAAACACGAATAAAAAAAACTATATAATAATTTATTATGTGTACATAACTAGAATACTCATTACTATGTACTTTTTTCCAAAGCTTTGTTTATTACTATAGAACGGGATTTCAACGGCAGTTTAAAATTGCACCTCACATTCAAAACTTATTGTCTACATTTTTTTTTGTTATGTTTATCAAAACAAGTAAAACACTTAACACACAAACGTGAATTCATTCAAGGAAAATATTTGAAATAAAAACAAAGAAAAAAGCATTGAAAAAAAAAATTAATAAGAAAACAATACTGTAAATATGATACTAGTTAAATTTTGATGTAAATATATTAAATGTTTAAGATGATGTAAGAGAGAAAGAGAAAGAGTAGACGATGAAAAAAAAATATAAAGAAAATATAAGAATTTAGTATTTTATTGAATAAAAAATATTTTGTTTAAATTTATAAACTATTTAATTATAAAAATTGAAGTCTAGTCCTATAAATGCTATATATGGCGGCCGACAGAAAACAAGAAACTTTTTAGTAAGTTTATAAAACAAAACAACAAGAAATTTCAACATGAACATATTTACTTTACTTTCAACAAGACCATTCTCTATTTTAGAGCAAACATTTTTCAATTTAATTATTTCACTATTTCAGTCTTATTCAAAGAAATTAATTTTGTTTTTATTCCGTGCCATCATGTTGAACCAATTTCAGTATTTCACATTAAATTAAATTATTGTTTTTATCCTTTATAGTTTCGGATTTTACAAAAAAAAACATCCCAGAGAATTTCAATTACGTACAATCAGGCGCAAACATACTCATGTACATTTGATGTGAAAAAACAAAACACAGGTTGATCTTATGTTGAGCTATTATACAAATAAACTGATAAAAGTTGTTATATTTAAATTGAATTTGTTTTAATTCTTAATTAAAATTTCGATTGTTTTCGGTAAATCAGGAATAGGAAAATGCCTCTTTAGTGATTTCTTGTTGTGCCTTAATGCAAAAAAAAAGTTTATTTAAGTGATAATAAATATTGCAAGTTCTTCCGATCTTCCGGCTTCTTTATAAATACAGGATGGGAACATTGCTCAGTGCTTTGTCAGAAAATTGACCACATTCCCGTCGCCACTCCTTGAATTGTCGTCCCGAGACTGTTTGCTGTAGCTTTCCAAGAAATGATGGCTTCAATGGGCAGACTACGGTGCTGAACATGAGGCGCTCGGCGAATTGCGAAACCGTGCAAAGCTCCGCACTATCGATCTCTCATGACCGCCTGGGAAAAAATTGATGTCATCGGTAAGCTAGTGTGAAATTTTTATTGTTCAGGCCTAGGGTTATTAACAGGCTGGATTTCCTATCAATGAACTCTTTGACTAGCACGCCGCTCCTGATATTACTATCGACAATGGCCAAAGAATGACAATGACCGATTCTCTGTCACAAGTCAGAGTGGAAAATGATCTGACTTCCAGCTTTAGAACAGACAACGGGCTCAAACAAAGTGATGGCCTGGCACCAATGCTTTTTAATTTGACACTCGAATATGTGGTTCGGAAACTTCCCGTTGACACCCAGGAAACACTATGCTTCAAATCCACACAACTAGTAGCATATGCCGACGACATAAATATACTTGCAAGATCCCTGGAGAGTGCCAAAGAAATATTTGTAAACCTTGTACTACGTTTACATGGAGGATCGAAAGATCCAAATTTGAATCGCGTTTATGACAACACCGGATCGAAAGATCGAAACATGGGCAAATCGAAGAAATGACGAACGACATAACCGGTTTCGATTCGATCCAGGTCGAGAAGTTGGTTCGGATCGAGTCGATCTCATTTCAATCCGATCTGCGTCTACATGCGATTTTAGAAGATTGAATCCGGATTCAATCCTCCATGTAAACGTAATAACTTGACTCGGTAGCAAGGTATTAACGAAAACAAAACCAAAATCATAACACAAACTAGGAAAAACACGCCAAACAGACAAAATATTACAGTAGGAGACTTTAACCTAGAAAACGTAGACAACTTTGTATATCTCGGGGCAAAAATATATAAAAGGATGGAAGCGAACCCATCGAAATTAAAAGAGGAATAATGATAGCAAATAAGACGTAATAATCGGTACTCCCAATAATTAAAAACAAAAATGTGCATAGGAAAACAAAGCTTAAACTATACAAAACAATTATAAGACCTGTGCTATGCCATGGCAGCGAAACGTGGACATTGACTCAGCGGTCCGAAAAATTAGTTAACGCCTTTGAAAGAAAAGTCCTTAGAAGAATCCTCGGACCTGTGAGGGAAGACTCGATCTGGAGAATACGGTACAGTAGAGGATTGTATGTCATCTTTGATAATCCGGAAGTATCGATCCTTATAAAATTCAAAAAGCTACAATGGGCTGGTCGTGTGGAGCGGATGGATGACGGAAGAATCCCCAAACGCACACTAAAGGGAAAAGTTAATGGACAAAGACCAGTTGGAAAACCACGAAAGCGCTGGGTGGACTCTATTGACGCAGACAGCAAATCAGTGCTAAGATTCGTATCAAATTTGAATAAAAAAACTTTTAAAATTTTAATTTTTCAGAAATTTTTAAAATTGTATCAAAGATTGTGTTGAGTAACGCTTCTGTCGAGCGCGTATTCTCGTTGATGTAAAATTTATGGACAAATAAACGAAATAGAGTGTGAATTTAGTTAAAGACGACGAATTGTATAAGCATTAATTTTAAAATGACCAGCCAGGAGTTTTCTGAGGATTTGAGCAAAGACGAGCAGACAGGATTATTAAAGTTCTAAAATATGTTACTATTTGTGAAACTAAGGCTTACGAAGGTTGTCACAGAAGTACTTAGCTATAGATGGCGGTTTTTATTTGAAAGTAAACACTGTGGTAGAAAGCACTATACCTATAAGGCTTAAGTTTAAAGCCCCGAACACAATGCTCCCGTTCCGTTCCGTCAAAGTAGACCTTATGGGTTGACCATGTAAATGCACACAATGGTCGTAACGGAACGGATCGGAAAAGTTGACCAAAATTCAACTTTTACGGATCACATAACCTCACTTGTTGTGACGGAACGGGAGCATTGTGTTTCGGGCTTAAAGTTTGAATCCGCTACGTTGTTTAGTCTTTATATGGCAGCCATCAGTAGCAAACGCTCTCAGTGAATTTCTAAACTTGGACAAAATTGGTTATCGTTATGTAATACAATACTTTCATTTGAAAGCCGAACTATATTCTACTCTGGGGGAGTCTGCTCCTTCGTTTGCAGCAATAAAATATGTTGTGGCAGAGTTTAAACGAGGTCGTACGAGCTAGAGTCACTGAATACTAACTAACTCAAACATCCATTATCTTGAGTACGGACATTGCGTGTTTCACTTGAAACCAGTAAATTTAAACTTTTTTTGCAGTTGTCTCGGTTTTTAATTTTTTAAACGGAAGTAGGTAAACTTTATTTACTGGAAAATTATTAAATTTCGAAATAAAAATCGGAAAGTTATAGAATATTGTGATTAAAAATCGAAATTTTCCCACGCACACATTTATATCTTAGTACATCATTGACAATGACATTTCGAATTGCCAAGTTGCGATTTCGCGATTCGAACGTTGTTTCGCGGCCGCGATCATGAAAGTTAAATTTCCCGGCACAATACCGCAGAAAATGAAAGTGATAATGTTTCAAAAGTGATTGTGTGGAATCTAGTGTTGAGTTCCGTCGAAATTTATTAAATCATTTCTTCTTTTCGATCGCAGGACGGCAGCCGCCTGCCTGTCCGAAAATCTCGTCGCGTTGAAGTAATTCTTCGATTCGTGCTATAAGGACCTTAATTACGTTCGTTCAGCTGTACGATGAGGCTCACGCACTAAGGCGCTGTGCACAATGCACACGACCGAACGAATATCGTGTCGTAATTTCGTGTGAACATGTGATATTTCTCGATTCCGTGAAATGTCAGTCAAAATCCATCGGCTACACGTATCCACACTAACACTATGTCATTTTAGAACCCGCGAATTCTGAAATTCGCGGGTTCTAAATGTTCTAAATATGTACGAAAAATGTATATTGTCCGTACTCAAGATAATGGATATTAGTGTGAGTTCGTATAAAGTGACTCTAGTACGAGCTGTCAAGACAAACACCGCAGTGTTCGAGCGAAGACGGTGACCACGATATAAATGGTGAAGAAAATCTACAAAATAGTATTGGATGATTGTCGACTGAAAGTGCGCCAACAAGCAGACATATTGATCGCATATTGACTGAAAATTTGGACATGAAAAAGCTGTGCGCAAGATGGTTGCCGCATTTGCTCACAATGGAACAAAACAGCGTCGTGAGGATGTTTCAATCAAGTGTTTGACGATGTTTCACAGGAATAAAACAGAGTTTTTGCGTCGATTCATAGCCATGGCCGAAACATGGGGCAATCACCACACACCTGAGACGAAGGAACAGTCAAAACAATAGACTAACAGGGGAGAATCGACACCAAGGAAGGCGAAGGCAGTCCAATCTGCAGGCAAGGTTATGGCGTCACTTTTTTGGGATGCGTGTGGGATAATTTTCATTGATTATCTTGAAAAAGAAAAAACAATTAACAGCGTTTGAGTGATGAAATCAAGGAAAAACGGCAGCAATTGCCGAAAAAGAAAGTGTTGTTTCATCAAGATTCACACATCCGTTATCACGGTGGCCATAATCAACGGCAGATTTAGTCCTCTCAGATTATCTTCTCTATTCAAACTTAAAAAAATGGCTCGGTGGTAAAAGATTTGCCAACTAAGAGGTGGAATCTGCGGTTGACGGTAATTTTGAGGAGCTAGACAGTTCTCACTATAAAGAGGGTATCGAAGCCATCTAACATCGCTGGGAAAAGTGTATCTTCCTAAAAGGAGACTATGTTGAGAAATAAAGATTTTTTTTCTCAAATTTTTCGTATTTTCTTGGTTAGGCTAAGTACTTCTAAAACCACCCTCCTTTTACATGATATCAATTTTATATTGGCACTGGAATTTAATATGTTCTATTTCCATTATGAATTTATTTTTAGAATGGATTGAATATTTTGTGTGATATACAGTTTAATAAATCGTATTGGGTGATTTTAATTTAACCTTAGATATCATGGTCAAGCCCAAGCAGAAGGTAGGTCTTCCTACTCACAAATATTAAAGAATCAAAAACATATTTCAACAAAAGAGTTTTACCTATTTTGGCGACGTTTGTTTGTAATTACGTCCGAATATAATGAACTTATCATGGATTGAGCTTGCAATGTGCAAACATTAGTACTTTTAATAGTGCCATGAAAACACAAATTGCAATTATTTATAGCTGAAACAAAATTGAACTCACCGTCTTCTACAGAGTGGCTACATTGCTAAATATTTATCGTCGCCCATAACAGAAACGAGGTCCACAAGATGAACACAACTTTATTTCCATTTTTCACTTATTTTAAGTTAATAAATTTAAACATTTTCTCCAAATAACAAAAACATAAAAGATAAGTTTTCCACTTGACAATTCTTAGAATTTCGCGCCAAAATTTCATTCATTCGAATTTGAACTGTGCTAATTCGTTCGTATAACAGTTTCGTTGGATACAACTAAAATTTTCGAAGCTAAACTCAATTTAAACTTGGAAATTAGGACTATCACCGCAATTCGTATTAATTTTTATTTTCTAAACGTAAAAATAAAAATAATCTTCATTAATAACAAAATAACCGTCTTTCACAAACATAACCTTAAATTCTATATACAAATTCTTTTCGAAGCAATCGAGAAGAAGAAGATTGAATTCGACAGTACGAATGTGAAAATGTTGGCGCGAAATATTTTTCAGGTTTTTTTTAGAAAATTTAATGTAATGAATTCTTTTTCAAAATATTGTTTATAATACAGATTACCTCGAATGTGGTAGGATCCCGGTTGGTAGTAGCAGGACAAATCAACTGCCGGAAATACAGCGATGAGCCGCCTAATAAAATGGAAAAAAGTAGAAAGAAAACAAAACAAATGGGCGGTGAAATTAATGAAAAATTGAATTACAGGCATAAATTCGATTACATTGCTGGGACGAGTTGGTGCTGATCCACAAAAACGCGGCAATGCGGAACATCCCGTCGTCACATTTTCCCTAGCCACACACAATAATTACAAGTAAGTCGAAATACAAAACTCCGCAGGAGCATCGATTTCCACAATTTTCCGAACGCACTAACGTTTCCCCCCGGCAGATATGAAAGCGGTGAGTGGGCTCAAAGGACCGATTGGCATCGGATTGTGATCTTCAAGCCGCAGCTTAGAGAATCGGTTATGGAGTTCTTGAAGAAAGGACAACGGACACTGATCCAAGGTAAAGTTACGTATGGCGAAATAACCGATGTCGAAGGCAAGGCGAAAATAAGTACGAGTATAATTGCGGACGAAGTTGTCTTTTTCCGGGATAAGTCGTAGGGTTGTTGCGCGTTCCTAGCTTTTGGGGAGCGTAGAATGTGATGAATTATGTTTAATTTTGTAATATGTATTCAAAGTGATTGAAATAAAATATGATTAAGGTCACGTTCTGCGTCTCAATTGGTTGGGGCTCAGTCGTAGCCTAAAAGAAGGAAATGATAGTTGGGGATAAAATGGTGTGGTAGAGGATTTAGAGTAGTGAAACGGGTGAGAAGCATCTAAAGTGGCGGTGGGCATTGTGTAAGCGTCCACTAGGCGAGTCCGACCGCAAAAATCACCCTGCGGTACATTGCTATGTAAGTGTCCTCGGAACGAGGGCCGCGAAGGAACGCAGTATGTAGAAAAAAGCTCGCCGCACCTTTGCGATGCGGTCCGCACCCAGTGGATGCTTACCTCTATCAGGAAACAGATTACTGGCCATACGTTTCACATTACAGATGTTCGGGGGAGGAAAGACCTGCCTAAATTACAGTGTTCTCCGCAAAAGGGGCTAAACAGTTCATTCGTGTGCGCGTGTAGCTTAACGAGTGTTACGAGGGGCGATTATTTGAGAGGAGGTACAAGTTCCTCTAGTTCCGTACTACATTTATCGATAATTCGGCAATGCTCGAGCGAGTCTTATAGAAGCTAAGATAGCTGCATCTTCAATAAACGCATGTTTTTGAATGCGATTGAGCAAAGCTAAATGTGATTGTGGGGCCTCCAGACCCGATATGCGAATTTTACTCAAAACGAAGTACTGATATAGGCCTTTTAGATTTAAGCTATGTTAGTCAGACGCTATGCTATTCAGTCTGCCACCCCTAGACATTTTTGGCAAGCAAATGGCAGCCAGTGCAGCCATTCGACTTAGTGCCTCTACACAGTGGACTGGTATATATGCAGGTCACTCAACAATCTTGAATCACTTCAATAACATTCCAGAAAACACAAACTACACGCCTCCCAGTTATGATTTCGACAAAAAATTTCCTAACAACCATCCCAACCCGTCTAGAATGGGAAAGGGATTCGGTACGGACGGAAGAGTCCGCCCACATATATACGGACGGCTCCAAAACTGAAGGCGGGGTAGGTGGAGGTGTTTACCTGACATGCTTAACATTAGCAGCTCCTTCCGCCTTCCAGACCACTGTAGTGTCTATCAGGCGGAGCTTATGGCGATCAAGGAGGCCTTGTCCAGGATGAGGATCTACTAGGGATATTAGCATTTTCACAGACAGCCAAGCGGCAATAAAATCCTTGGAATCGGTCGCCGCAGAATGTCGATCATCTCTTAAGGAGCGTGCTGAACAGTTCAATATTCTTCTGTGCTGGGTGCCAGGACACAGGGATATTCCAGGGAACTGCATGGCTGACGAACTCGCTCGGCGCGGTACTACCCTTCAGATTATGCCGCAACATCGGAATCTGAGTGTGCCTCTCTCTACATGTAAACTGCTACTGGGATTGGACTCAATTGAGAAAATCATCTCAAGATGGGCAGAAGGTATTAAATGTCATACTGCGAGACAGATCTGGCCAAAGCTGGATCTAAAACGCTCTAAAAGGATGACTTTGCTCAAAAGGGCGAATATCAGCACCACAGTCGGTGTCCTGATCGGACGCTGTCTTATAGCTACTAAACATAAGTTAGTTTTCGACCAATACATATAAAAAAGACGGCATCATATAGCCCAGTAGCTAAGATGCCTTCAGACCTGCGAAATTTATTTCCAGGCAACAATAATAATAAAGCGAAGGACCCTAAGTTTTACTAGAAGACATTGGTCGCGCTTACGTGCGATGAGAACAGTCTAAATAGACCCAAAAAACAGTTTGGTTTTAGGCATAAACCTAAACCGAACCAGTCCATTTGGACTTGTTTTAGTCTTGATTTTGGTACGAACCAAATGAAACCAAACCAGCCTGTGAAAAGCGCACATAAATGCAAGACCGACAAATACCAAACCGGTATATTTAGTCTGGTCTGGTCCGCATGTAAACGCGACCATTTATGCCGAACTCTGTCAAACGCTTTACCGATGTCAAGGGTAAGCACTTGACCACCATCAAATTTACAAATGCACGAGGTTCAGCTTCCGTTAAAAACACCAAAAGGTCACTAGTAGAACGGAATCCATATTGGAGACCGTGGATCATATCTTCAACCATCAGGTAGTTAACTATTTTGCGATTGGCAGTATGGATCCGCTTGGATTCCTTTCTTGGCAATTGGTTGAATATTCGCAACTATCCCGTCTGTAGGAAGCACTCTGAAGAGCATGAAAGATAATAAGATTGTAAAGCGGCTTAGCCAGAGAGGAAAAGTATTTTTTGGGGACTATGGGTGGTGGGTGGACGGGATACCATCCGGTCCAGTAGACTATTTCGAAAACAAGTAGTGCCAACAAGGAACCAGATATTCGTCGACTCTGATTTGAATATGGAGGTCTAGAATTTCTAACGAAACTTGCCGCCAAAAGATTTGCTTTTTCAACGTAAATTTAGAACGCAATACTATTACAGGTATTCCTTCATGCTTTTAGAGCGATCTTATTTTCAGCAGACGAATTGTTTTTAAATACTTGGAACTTTTTCCTTTTGGCTATTATTGCATCGAGACACTGCTCAGTGGGTCAAGAATTCTTCGGCGGCCTAATTTTGAGATTGAAAAGAATAAAAAGCCTCATTCTTTTAAGGATTGTCTCGGTCATAAGTTGACAGGCCAAATCACAATTCGCGGATTCAAAGGATAAACTCCAATCAAAAGCACACTTGAGATGGATACTGTTTACATTCTCGCCGAGTTCACTACTTTCGTGTTTTGGTAAATCATACCGCAGTAAATATAATAAAAATTATTAACATCTGCTAAGTACACATTTTTTTCTCGTGTCGCCGGTGCTTCGACTCTGAAAATCCCCTTATTAAACTCCGATAAATTGTTTTTCTAAAGAGCCGATTAAAATTAAGGTTGTCACCCTTTAATGTCTTACAGTATTTACACACTTAAGTTGGAATTAAGGTTTCAAAAATAACGCTTCAAGCTACATTTAAAAAGGTCAGAAACACATTACATAGCCGCATAGTTCGAGATATGATGTCCAAAAATAGGCTGAACGGTATTGCTGTGTGTCTTGGCAACGATGCGCATCTGTCGGATATCAGGGCACAGTGACTTCTCAGCAAATTAAATGGCGGACGGGAAATGAGCATAGTAGCGGTCGATGTTCTGTTTTTATGCCCCATCGAAAGTGTTTTGGGATAGAAGCACTCAGGTAGACTGAACGTATCTTGGGCCAACCTTTCTGGTTGCGTGCAAGCCTAGAATCTAATGGCCAAAATTGAACAGGAAATAAATCTAGCTTCTTCTGGTCCCTTGATAGGAAAATTTACTGACAAAAAGCCGTACTAGCTGGTCACTGTCTGCCAGGAAAACACATAGAGAGAGACTTGGCTTCCATATGTCTGACCTGTGTCGTTGCCACACTAGAACGTCTATCGAATAGCTGTAAAAGTCTTACTCGAACCTGGTATCGATGCATGGGCAATATCGTCTTGACCGATCTATCGGAACTTGCTATAATATAATACCTTTATGAAAAACTTCTCTCTTTATAAGGAACAGCAATATGCGTAATCAATAAACCGGACTCCGGTTTTAAATGAAGGACTACAACGGATCCATAGTGAGCTCTCGTGATGAGCTGTGACAGAAATAGTGCTGCAAAATTTGCTTTTTAACTTACCGTTCTACCATGGGACGTTTACTTCGATTTTTTTGGAGAAGGTCCTTCAGCCTAGAAAAGAAAGGATACATTTTACAAAGTAATGTTAACATATAAAAAAGTATAAAAAATCAATCGCCGACAGGGATATAGAGCAGAAAAAGTGTTCTTCCACTTCTTCCAACAAGAGGTCAACTCATTTTGTCAATAGCATGAGAAAACTTTACGTTTCTGGCCTCTTATTGCATTAAAATTATTTCATTATTTTTTTTATGATTTTATTAAAATTAGTAACTATTAATATAGTTACTAATTTGAATAAAATCATTAAAAAAAATAATGAATGATTAATGATTATTAAACCATAAGTGGTTAACTCTATCAGCTGAATTTCATCCGAATCCAATAAGCAGTAAGAAAGTCAAGCTCTCTGGTGCTATTAAAAAAATTAGTTGACCCCTTATTACACCAAGTGCTTCAATTGAAAATTGTCACGCAAGCATTTATTGCGTGTTGATCTTCAACTTCTTAGTAACATATTAGAACCTGCTAATACTGGCCCGATTCTTGAGCTTTTTATCCCGAACCTGACTGACTGTACGCTACTATGTATCAAAAGATTAACGCCCTACAGTTTAGTATCCCTCATATTTTTCACCACAATTCCTTTTTAGTCTCCTCTTCTTTGCACCATTCACGGAAAATATTTAACAGAACAATACCATGGCCAAACGACTCAGTTTGTTCTTGGGATAGCTAGCTAAAAAGCTCAGTGGATAAAAATAGACAGAAAGGCTCAGATTGCCTTGGTTCAATGTGATCACAACAGACCGAAATATCGGTCCATGTACTGGCTTTCTTTGTGAACAGCAAGCCGCTTACTAACCTCAACTTATTTGACCTTTTTCTGGTCGAATAACTTTAATTATTCCAGTCGATCTCGACAGTCCAACCTCTGACGGGACTCGTGACTTCAATGTACGATAAATTGATAAGAAATCTTATAGGTTAGAAGATCGGACCATCTATTTGACCTCCAAAGATGACGATCTGCGTTCTTGGAGACAAAAATTGTACAGAATCTTTCATTTTTCTAAACTTGCAAAACAACAAAAGCTGCTATCCAATCGGGGATTTCGTAGGAAGGAAACTAAATCGCATGCATTACTACTAAAAAAAATATCAACTTACTTCGGTTGTGTTTGACGTACTATCGACGGTTGCAGCATTTGAATTACGTTTTCTGAAGACATCCTGTAATAGTACAACGCAATATTTAGTAATAATTAATAATCAAATTCTAAACATTTATGTACCGGATGATTTGAACCAAACAGAGGACGAACAGACGTTTGACCCGGTTTGTTCTGAGAAACATTATAATTTAAACTTTTGTACACAGGTGCACGATACGACTGGTCAAAAGACAATTCCGAATCTAAGCTACGGTCACTGGATGCTTGTACAACGAAAGGATCGTTCTCATCTTCTTGTAAATTAAAGGTGTTATTCATATTGGAACTGTCGTTTATTTCCTTTTGGCGCTTCAATTCATTCTGTAGAGACTCAATCTTTTGTTGTAACTGTTTAAATTAAAAGAACATTGCACGCATTACAAAAAAAGCCATTTTTTTTTAAATACATTTACCTCGGAATTTTCTTTTTTTAATACTTCATCTTTACGATTAGAAATATAAAGCATGGCTTGATTCAACCTTTGTCTTGTAGTTTTGATCTGACTTGCTTCTTCATCGCGAGATGTTGTCATTGCGTCTAACGCAGATTCTGCTTGCACATACTTTTCTTGTAAATTCTGGAAGTCAGTAGATTGTGTAATCATTAAAATTGACGACAAATTTATGCCAAGAAAAATCGTACCTGTAAATTATCTGTTAACGTTTTTATCTGCTTAGTCCATTCCTCTTTATCCACAGCATAATTTTGTCGTACCTTATCCAATTCTTCGCGAATGGACTCTTCATCTCTTCTCTCGTTCTGTTTTTTTTTTAAAAAAAATATGAATCAATTATGGTAACTTAGTATTTTCTCATTTCCTTGAGTAATTACCGACAGTACGCTTAGCTTTTTATTGATATCCGAAATGATTTGATCCTTTGCATTGAGTTCTTCAGTGAATTTTTCTTTATCAGAAATAAGTTGATTTCTTAACTCGACAATTAAGTCATCCTTTTGGCTTTCTGTGCACAAATTAAGTTTAAAGACGAGTTTTTTTTAAATAATGTTTTCTTTAGTTACCTTCATTTTCAAATTTTGATAATTTTTTTCGATACTCGGTTACAGTATCGGTACATTTTCTTTTCATCTGGTCAAAGTCATTAACCATTGCAACACGATTGTTATCCAAAGCATTTATGCCGTCCACAAGAACATTTTGATGATTGCTGACCATTTTCAAAGCGCCAGTATTGCACGATGTTCTGAAATTTGGTTATTCAATTTAGTTTAGGAACAATACCAGGAAAATTACTTACGATTTTTTCAACATCTCAATCATATCATTTTTGGAGATCAGTTCTTTTCGAATTAAAACGTTCTGTTTTGTAATCTCAGTATTTAAAGACATAAGTTGCTTGATTTGACTATTCAATTGTAATCGCTTTGTTCTTAGTTCGATTATTTTCGAAGTTGCCATTATATTTCGCATACGATTATTTTCTTTGCTGTCGTTTAAGTGCTCTTTAATTGTTTGATCGAGTATTTCGCGATATTTATCCTTTTCAGCTTCGGGGTTGTCACTCGGTTTTGATGTTGTCGCTTGGTTTACTTCTGCAAATTGTACCCTTTTTGGGACATTTGTCTAAAATATAGTATTATTTGGTAATTTAGTGTCGTATACGATAAATCTTACAAATTTGTAAAGGACAATGAACTGCATCCATGAGATAGGCAAGTAGGCAAATTGTGGGTATCTCAAGATCGATGATCAGCCAAATCTGGTTACGGCCTATAATCATGGCTTTGTTATTCCACTGGCTGGCATACCATTGATTTGAAGTTAAAACGCATAGCCTTCTTCTGCAATCTCATCATTGATACAAAGGCATAATACGGTCCACCCAATAATCAAGACCAAGAACGTGCACAGAAAAAATGAGACGCATACAAAACTATCAAAAGACCTTCTCTGTTACACCGCTTTGAAACGCAAATTTTTAAGCTGGAATTTATTGATGTGGCTAGAAGCTGCGATTGATTCTATTAATTTTGCCACGCATTCAAATTAATTATACTAGCCATTTCGGGGCACTAAATTTTATCGAACCACGCAGGTCATGCAACAAGGATTATTAGCATGGGTCAGGTGATTTAATCAATCGTAGCGACTAACTAGCCACTTCTGTGAAATTGGACTTAAAGACAGAAATCTGGTAATTCTATAGACGCATTTGACCTAAGAATTCTACCGCTGCCCATAGTCGTTTCGAAGTAGGTCAAAATCTAGTTAATCCTTAGTATCTTCATTAGTTAACATCTTATCATTTCCTAGTACCCATGAATATTTAAGTGGCTTGAAGGTAGCTGAATTGCACTGCGTTTATTAGATATTTCTCAAAAACTACGTATTTGAGTATATTGTTTTACAATGTACACAAAGGTTGTGTACAATTGCAAGTTGCACAAAGATCAATAGATCGTGCATTATTGAAGGTGAAGCGATCGCATAAAATTAGAAACACCACTACAAGATCGAAAACTGGCATCACGGATGTAATTGAACGGGCGAAGCAACTAAAATGGAATTGGGCAGTTCACGTCGTAAGGCTTACCGACCAGCGCTTGACCAAAACGGCAACAGAGCGGATACTTTAAGAAGGAAAGTAGGACCCCAAAAAAAATCGAAGAACATCAGTGCTTCTCAAATATGTTATAGAAAAACTACATTATAACATAACATATAACAACAATTTAAACAACAATCTTTAAAATAAGTCCTACTTTATTATTCTAGGATAAAAATTACCAGAGATATGAATTTTCAAAGAGGACTCGGACAACTTTTTTGCGAAATCTTAACATACTATAACTAACAAAAAAAAAATGAGATAGAAACAAAAAATTGAAGTTATATTTTTTTTTTACTAATTCTTTGAGTATATAAATTTTCAAAAGAATCGGCGATTGGACGGTCACAACTTTGGCGATTCTTGATGGAATGACCCTATAAGAGGTGGTGGGGGGACGCATAGAGATATATCTACTGGAGATGACGAGCCGCGACTGTTTTGAAGCCGGACGATTCCTCGCAAAGGACCGGCAATGAACACTATGCTACTATTAGCATCTTACTCATATTTATGTTATAGTCCGGTCTGGAACACAAAAAACGCCAAACATTTGAATACTAGACTACTATTTGCATTTCACTGCCACCTGGCATCAAACGCCCCATACAAAAACGTTTAATTTTGCTTCAAAATGCTTCAAAGTGCATCTTGTCGTCTCCAGTATTTATATCTCTATGGGGGGACGACACGACACGACCACACGTTTGTGATATTTTTCCACGCTTCCTTCGGCAGCCTTTCAATTTCTTGCCGAATTTTCGACTTTATCCAGTGCCAAACGCTTTCAATTACATTGAGATCAGGGCTATGGGCAGGCCATGGAAAGACGTTTTGTCCAATATCTGCTAAAAACTTTGTTTCAATTATTGGTTTGTGAACATTGTTCTGTTGTAATATGAAGTTGCTGCCAATCAATTTGTCCCTGGCGAAAGATGCACAATCATTCAATAGGTATTGATGCTGTTTTATGCTCTTTGGGCACCTAACTAAGGATCCAATAATATTGTAGGAAAAACACCATTATTTTTCCGCCCGAGAATGTCGCGTTAGATTTGTCACCGCTCTATTTTTTATTTCTTTTGGATTCGAAAAATAAAATTTGCGTTTATATGTTCCATTTAAGGAAAAGACAACCGCATCCGTCCAAAGGATACTCCTCCAAAATTGAATCGGTTTATTTATGTACTCGAGAGCGAACTGCCAGTGAAGGTTTCTGTTTTTTTTAGTTAAATATGGCTTCTGTTGCACAACGTAGGATTTTATGTTATTTTCCGCTAGCCTCCTTCGAACTGTAGTTTTACTAATTTTATTCTCGTCCAATATTCACATCGTTTAAGATGTTCTTGTAAGTTGTGAAAGAAGTTCTCTTTGCTGCTCTAACAATTACCTTTGTCTTCCTTTGCAGAAGTCGCCCGTTTATTCCCTCTCCCTGGCAAAGTTTTCACACTTTAGTGTTTATTTGCTTTCGATACCTGGTAATGGATGGTATTCCTATGATACCCATACTTTTTCGAATGTTCTGACACAGGAACACCATTTTTGTAGTCAGCAACGATTGCTGACATTCGCTCTATGCTAAATTCACTTTTCGGAGCATTTTCAAATGATTTAAACACAACACAATGGTATGAAAACTAAACAGAAGTGAATGAATACTCTACTTTACTTGTACAATACACAAAATACCCAATATAACTAACTGTTATTTTCATAGAATGATATTTTGCACGTGCACAAATAATTGTGGCACGAAAATGCTATGAACAAGTAATTGTGGCATCTTTTCTATATTAATTTTGTTTATACATAATCTTTTTTAAGATAGTTTTTGTTTTGTAATCTTTTTTTTGGTTGCTATATGTTACTATAAGAAAAAGAAATAAATATAATTTTGCTTATTTCTAAGAGTTACAGTACTTTCCTTTTAGTTTTCACGTAAGAAAAGGCTATGCAAAAATAATTGTGGCACCGACTGTATTAAAATTTATTGATAACCGTCCTGAAGGCTGGTTTACATGTCGAATGCAAACATTTTTTACTGAGATTGTGAGGGAGATAGCTTATCGAATTTTCAATTGAGTAGAAGCAACCACTGCAATATCAATCACATACACTCCCCACCTGTTTATGGCAAATCATTTTAGGTAAGAGCGAGACAACTAACATAAATGTAATGGAAGTGAAGCAAGCGTTGTAAGAATTTTCTGTGTTCAACGGTTTTTATGGTTTGCAATCGTGTCTACTGTTTATACTCTAGATGAAATTTGAGAGTATATTATTTAATTATATAAGCAGTGCAATTTGCCCCCTTATGGGATTGGAACTTTAAAACGATGCCTGCGCAGATTTATCTGAGCAGGACATGATTATAAATAAATATTTTATTATATACTCTAGAAAAAGAAAAAGTTGTTTATTATGTTTGTATATTAGTGGACAAAACCCCAAATCCGCTTAACGTCTGTCCGTGCGGACGATAACTCAAGAACGCCTTGACCTAGAATCTTGAATATTATTAAATTAGTTTTGAGTGAAAATGAAGTTTTCGTTCATTAGTCAGTAAAATTCTTTTACTTCTTCGGGTAGCTTCCATTCGAAAAGTCCTTAAAACACGTGTTCAATAATATTGGCCTAATAACTTCAGAAAGGTTTAAACTACGACTTCTAAATTTTTTATGTGTGGTTTTTCCAATAGTTTGAGCTAAATGTGTGATTATGAATAAAATCTCATTAGTCCTTTGTACGGCTGCCATGAAAATATCCTGTCAAAATGCCTTCACTCCATTTACGGAACTCACTAAAATTTAAGAAAACGGTCAGCCACGAATGCGGAATTTTGCACAAAGTAGTTCTGAGTGAAAACAAGGTTCAAGCTTACTACTCAGCGAAATCGTTCTACTCCTTCGGCTAGCGCCCATACAAAAAGTCCTTAAGACACGTGTTCAATAATATTTTCCGATAGCTTTTGATTGCTTCATGCTAGAAATATGAAATTTTGTACATTTATTTTTAAATGGTTCCAGGTAACGGGATAAATATATAAGAAATCGAGTGAGTTCTTTCTGGATCTCCCACAAGGAAGTCCTTGAAAAATTAAAATTTTTTTTCGGTGACTCTGTTCGTAGTAATTGTTCTTAATGATTATTACAGACGAACGTTTCTTATGTAATTTGATTTTAATTTAACAAACTTTTATACATGCAATTCTTAGTCCATATTAACAACTTTTTAAAGTAACTGTAAATTATCAACAATCGTTAATTTAATGAATTTAGTCGCTGGTTAAAATTGCTTCCTACTCGTATCAACGTAAATTATCACTAACTAATTTTTTCTAAAAATGACATATTTTTTAATAATTTTTTCTCATCGAATAGTTGATTTTGTGAATTGTGTAGAGTGTTTTCTACCTGTGTTGCCCACAAGTAGCCGACACCCCACACACCCCCTTCCTAGAGAAGGGTTAATGATCCTTCTCGATATCGTTTCGACGTGAACCCGACTGTGACCTGGTTCGCATTACGTGTGCTGGTGTTGAACTCTGCGTGAAATTTACGCGTTTGGGTAATTTCGCGGGGCCTTGAGACGGATAAGTAAGAGAATCGAAAGAGGGTTTCAGACGGTCGATTGAAACGTTCTTCTCTTTGCCATTTAAAGCCAGTGTGAAGAACTTTTCGTGTCGTTTTAGTACCTTGAACGGACCTTCGTAAGGCGGTTGAAGAGATTTCCTCACTTGGTCCTGGCGTACAAACACATGAACACAGTCTTTAAGTGAGTTAAAGACAAATGTGCTCGTAGATGTGTGTGAAGTAGGTGATTGTGGTTTCACCGAACGCATGACCTCCCGCAGCCTTTGCACATAGTCACTAGGTGATATTGTGTGAGTGGTGTTTGTGTCCGAATGTATGAGCTCGTACGGCAAACGAAGATTTTGGCCATAAACCAGTTCAGCTGGAGTGGCATCAGCGTCTCCTCTGATGATGGAGCGAAGCCCGAGAAGGATGAATGGTAGTTCGCGAGTCCATCCTTCTGATGCTTTGCAGATCAAGGAGTCTTTGAGTACCCGATGCCATCGTTCTAGCATACCATTTGCTTTGGGGTTGTAAGCAGTCGTTCTGTTTCGTTTGAACCCCAAAACCCTGCCCAACTCTGCGAACAGTTGAGCTTCGAATTGCGCTCCTTGGTCAGTCACAATTGTGAGTGGAGTTCCGTATCGCGGAATGTATTCCCTGACCAGCGAGGTAGCAACAGTGGATGCACGAATGTCCGCAATTGGATATGCTTCCGGCCATCTACTAAATCGATCGATGACAGTAAGACAGTAACTGAAGCCTTCCGAAGTTGGAAGCGGTCCAACCAAGTCGATGTGAATGTTGGTGAACTTTGCAGTTACTGGCTCGAAGGAGCCGAGAGGACTCTTCACATGTCGCGAGATTTTAGATTTTCCACACGCTATGCATTGTCTGCACCAAGTGTGGGAATCTTTATTAATTGATGGCCAGACGAACTTTCCAGCCAAAAGCCTAGTTGTTGCTTTGGCACCTGGATGAGCCGTACCATGTACCACATCGAAAATCTTCTTGCGCAACGTCGCAGGTATGTAAGGTCGCAAAGTCTTTTGCGATGCGTCACACCATAGTTGCTGGGAGGAATTTTCAATGTTAATTGGTAACATTTTCAGACTCGTTGAATTTTTGACGGAAGTTAACTCCTCATCAATCAATTGCGCATCCGCTATCTGAGCATAATCCACCGTCGATGGGATTATGAGCTCGTTGATGCGGGACAATGCGTCAGCGACAACGTTATCCACACCAGATATGTGACGTATATCCGTCGTGAATTGACCGATGAGATCCAGATGCCTAAGTTGGCGTGGAGACGCCTTTTCCGAGTTTTGCTTGAAAGCGAAGATAAGTGGTTTGTGATCAGTGAATAGCGTGAAAGTTCTGCCTTCCAGCATGAACTTGAAGTGCTTTATGGCAACGTAAGCTGCCAAAAGCTCGCGATCATATGCACTATATTTCCGCTGTGCCGCAGAAAGTTTTTTCGAGAAAAATGCCAAAGGCTGCGAGGCATTCGATACTTTCTGCTGTAACACAGCCCCGATGGCTGTGTCCGAAGCATCGACCACAAGCGAAAGTGCTGCCGAGGAAGATGGATAAGCAAGGGTCGCAGCTTGCGCTAATTGCTTTTTACAGCAATCGAAGGCTTCCAAAGACTCAGGGCTCCATTGAAGTTCCGACTTATCGCGTTTCTTTTTACTACCTTCCGTGAACTTATCTAAAATAGATTGAGACGAGGCAGCGTGAGGTATGAACCTTCGATAGAAGTTCATCATACCAAGAAAACGCCTCATCTCGTGAACGGTAGTTGGTTGCGGATAGGAGACTATGGCTTCGACTTTTGAAGCAATTGGACGAATTCCATTTGCGTCAATGGTGTGTCCCAAGAAATCTACCTGAGTTTTTACGAAATGGCATTTCGCGAAGTTTATCACCAAACCGTGCATTTCAAGTCTCTGAAAAAGTGTTTCGAGATGAACGAAATGCTCTTCCTCTGACTTTGAGGTGATCAAGATGTCGTCAATGTAGACGAAACAAAAATCTAGATCCCTCAAAGTAGAAAAAATAAACCTTTGAAAGGTTTGTGCAGCATTGCGCAAACCGAACGTCATTTGCACGAACTCATATAAACCGAAAGGTGTCGTGATCGCCGTCTTTGGAACGTCATCCTCGTTCAGAGGTATCTGATGATACGCACGTTCCAAATCGACTGTGGAGAAAACTGAACAGCCATGAAGTTGCTGGGCGAAATCCTGAATGTGCGGTATCGGATATTTATCCGGGACTGTTTGAGCGTTAAGTGCCCGGTAGTCACCGCAAGGTCTCCAACTTCCATCCTTTTTACGGGCCATGTGAAGTGGAGAGGCCCATGGACTGTCGGATGGTCTGCAAATGCCACGATCAACCATTTTACCAAACTCAGCCTTCGCAATCGCAAAGCGAGTGGGTGAGAGACGTCGCGGTTTCGAGAAGGTTG
This sequence comes from Beris morrisii, assembly GCA_951812415.1. Lineage (NCBI taxonomy): Eukaryota > Metazoa > Arthropoda > Insecta > Diptera > Stratiomyidae > Beris > Beris morrisii. The sequence goes on along the minus strand of OX638312.1, from coordinate 110,372,164 downwards.
GTCGCCCTTCTGTGACGATAAAATGGCGGACCGTGTGCATTTTCGACGTGTTTTCTTTGGTGGCGTGTAAAATGTTTTTATGATTGTTAAGCAGTGCTGTAACCCGAGGGTTCTCGTGCTTGGCCGCTAGGACAGATAATTCTGTGGAAGGTCCCTTCAAAACCTGACCGATGGCTGAACTGACGTTGGTAAGCGGATCGATCAGACAGCGTTGTCTGAGATCGACAACCAAACCAAAATGTCGTAGGAAGTCAGCTCCGAGTATTGGTCGATCAACGTCAGCGACGATAAAGTTCCACTCAAAATTCCGTCGAAGTTTGAGTGAAACTTTAAGTGTCTTAAGACCATATGTCGAGATCTTGGTGCAGTTCGCTGCAGCCAGAACCAAGTTTGGATTCGCGGCGCGGCGGTCGTCACCGTGTTTGGGAACAACCGAAATGTCTGCACCGGTATCAACAAGAAATCGTAGGCCAGATGTTGTGTCCAAAATAATTAGGCGACTAGAGTTTGGACAAGTGCTAGAAGTCGCCATTTCCAACACCTGACTTAGTTTTTTGCGTGCGGAAACTTGCACGGCTTGCGACATTTCTTTGCTTTGTCCCCAAAACGTTCATGGTAGAAGCAATAACCATTTGTCGAATGTGATGTGCTTTTGGATCGGCCTCGTGACTTGCTTCTACCATTGTGCTGTGAGCCGGACTGTCGTTCGAAGTTTCGACTCTGTCTTGTGTTTTGAGCGAGCTCACTGACAGTGCTCACTAATGCAGCAATTTGCCTTTGAAGTGATTCAAAACCAAATTGCTGCATGATTGTCGATGTGGTGGCAGACGTACTAGATATTTGGGAGTGAGCCGTCGCGACTGCAATCTTGTCAGCAATCTCGCTCAACTCATCGAGGGGGCCCGTGGACACCGTTAGAATCGCTTGAGTCTGCGAGGGAAGACGTTGTAGCCAGAACTTTTTTAAAATATCGTTCGAAAAATTGCTACCAGCGAGCGAACGCATCTGGCCGAGCAACTGGGACGGTTTTAAATCGCCCAAGTCCAAGCCACTGACCAAACGCTTCAATTTGGCGTCCTCGGACTCCCCAAATCTCTTAATCATCGAATCCTTAAAGTAGCTGTATGGAGTTTGTGGAGGAATGTTTTCGATGATGTCCATCGCTTGTTCACATTCCGCCGTACTCAACATACTTAACGCGTGATTGAACTTGGTTAATTCCGCGACTATGGACGCAGCCGCAAACTGTGCATCCATAATGCGGAACCATGCGGCTGGGTTCGAGGTCCAAAAGGGCAACTTCTGGATCGCGACCGCAGCCAGTCGCGGAAGGGAATTAGCTGACGTACCGATATCGAGTTGAACTGTCGTATCTCCATTGGCCCGTGCCAACGGATTAATTCTGTCTTCGTTTGACATTTAAATGTATTTGAAAAAAAATTACTAAAAGAGAAGCAGAAATCACCGAAAAAGGAAATTAAACCAAAAAGCAATATCGCGTATCTCAGGAAATTTTCGACGACACTATTCAGAAAATTTTACAAAAATAATTAATGGTATACTTTATCTTATTATTCCTTAATTAATTAACGTTGATGTTGATATTGATGCTGTTTGTTGCTGATGATGATGTGGAATTGTAGAAAATCTTGAAATCTTCGTTAATCTTGATCTGTTGAGGAATTATAGATAATCTTGATATCTTTGTTAATCTTGATCTGTTGTGCACATCATTTTCGTTGTTGCATCTGCTATTTCTTCTGCGTTGCGGCAATACCGTTATGTTACTGCAATGTAATTTCCGTTGTTGTAACTGCTGTTTCTTCTGCGTTGCGGCAATACCGTTATCTTAATGCTGATGAAATTCTATAAATATGCGCTGCGTATTTTTGTTGTTGGGGTCACCAATTGTTCGTAGTAATTGTTCTTAATGATTATTACAGACGAACGTTTCTTATGTAATTTGATTTTAATTTAACAAACTTTTATACATGCAATTCTTAGTCCATATTAACAACTTTTTAAAGTAACTGTAAATTATCAACAATCGTTAATTTAATGAATTTAGTCGCTGGTTAAAATTGCTTCCTACTCGTATCAACGTAAATTATCACTAACTAATTTTTTCTAAAAATGACATATTTTTTAATAATTTTTTCTCATCGAATAGTTGATTTTGTGAATTGTGTAGAGTGTTTTCTACCTGTGTTGCCCACAAGTAGCCGACACCCCACAACTCGTCTATTTCCAGACATGAAATTAAACACTGATGATATTTTCTTTTAGTTTCGAGTAGCAACCAAATAGAAGTTCTTAATAAAGGGCAAACTACTTAAAACTTATCCCCAACTACAATATAAATCGGAGTTATGTATTTCATCTAGATAAACATACTATTGGCTTGAAGCCAATTGTGTATCCAGTATGTTCAAAAATAAAAAATGGATTGCGAAGAAGAAATTAATTTTTTGGTTTGAATTATCTGTGAAAACTCCGAATCTAGAAAAGAAAAGTCTTAATTTTTGGTTAAAAAAATGTCGGCCATGGAATAAACGCAAAAGTAACTATAAAATTTAGTATTGCAAGGTGCTACAAATATCGATTTTATGGCGAAGTAGAGATACCAGAGTAGAAAATTATGAGCAGTAACCATAAAAATATCTCAGTTCGAGAACTTTTTATGGCAACCAAAAATATTTTCACACACACATTCACAGAAATATCGTCAGTATTTTTTCCTGCATATAATATCTGTTCGTTTCACTCCTGATCAGTTTCTCATTAGAGATTTTCCTTCTCCCTCAGAATCTCAGTAAAAAATGTTTCCATTCGACATGCAAACCGGCCTTGAGTGAGTTATAATAAGAGAGGATAATCACAATAGGTCGCAGTGAATCGGGAATTTTATACCGTCCTCCACCATCTACAATCTACAAGTCCTTTTACTCCTTCCGGTAGCTTCCATACAAAACGTCCTTAAGACACCGGTTCAACAATATTTTCCAATAACTTTTGAACGCTTCAGGCTAGCAATTTGAAATTTTGTACACATTAATTTTATGGTTCAAGGTAAAATGATAAATACGTGTGAAATCGAGTGAGTCCTTCCTGCAAATCTTATGTGTAAGTCCTTGAAAAAGGGGATATTTTACTTTCGATGATTTACCAAGTTCCAGTTATGAAATTGAACACTTAATGGTACAATCTGGCTGGTACTGCCGACCGTCGCGGTCAGCATCAGCAATAACTGCCAACCTCAACTGCTCACGGCGGCCTCTTTGCACTCACAACCGTCAACTGCCGAGCAGTCGCAAACAGCCATGACAGCTTATTTTTGCCTGAAGCAGTAGTCTACTGCCGGCAGTTACTGCTGACCGCGACGGTCGGCAGTACCAGCCAGTTTGTACCTTAACGTGTCTTACTTTCGAGTAGCATCCAAATGGGAGCCATTAATAAAGGACAAACTACGGGCCCACTCCTTATTATACTTTATCCCCAAATGAAATATAAATCAGAGTTCAGTATTTCGTTTAGAGTATCATATACCGCGTTTCCACTATCGCGCGAACCTGTGCGAACTAGCGCGTATTCTCAACTCTACTTGAGAATCGCGTTGATGGAGGTGCTTGCATTAGTGATGGGATAAATCGGTCATTTCATTAACCCAGTATGACCGAATCATTTCGTTGAAGTGACCGATTAAAAAGATTCGGTCATTTGGGTCACTTTCATGATTTGGTCGAACTGACCGATCGACCGAAATGACTCACGACATACGAAAAATAACAAGTCGGGCGATCGGTCAGCGGTCACTAGAAAAAATATTCTCGTATCGTACCCGACGTTGATAGCCGTACACCGCCAAAGGTTTCTATTCGGCTTTTCGTGTCGGTCGGTACTCGGTGCTCGAATAATTGCATTATAGACACTTTAGGGGAAAATGCGCCAAGAAAAAATCGAAATCGAAACCAAACAATTTTCCTACTGCTTTTAAATATTCAAATTCATTCATTAACCGTGCACTCTTTATAAATTCCAAAAATTAAATCATTAGAATTGATTTTTTTCCTCGAAATCCGACCATCGAAGTCGATTTCCTCGTGGCGCATTATTCCCCTACAGTGTCCGAAGTCTAACCATACGCTTACGCTGCCTTCGAACTTCGAATATACCGACCATAGAGATATATATACTGGAGATGACAAGCAGCGATTGAGTTGAAGGCGAACGTCGTCGCATTCACTTGCACGCAAGAACAACAACAATTGACATAATGAACCTGTTCTGTCTCACTCACTCTCACACTAAAACAACAACAACGACCCTGTTTTGTCTCACTTCTCATCCGGTTTTGGCTTCAAAGCGCTTTATACAAAACCGGTGGCTTGTCGTCTTCAGTAGCTCTATGATACCGACCATCGAAGACCGACTGACTCGAAAACTCGAGTTAAAAGCTTTTTCTAGTGACCGCCAACCCAAATGACCCAAATGGTCGGTCGGTCATTTGGGTTAGCGAGTCATTTCAGTCATTTCGGTCACTTCGGTGTTCGGGCACTTCCATGATTCGGTCGGTCGGTCTTTTGGGTAAGCGGTCACGAGAAAAGGCTTCTAACTCGAGTTTTCGAGTCGGTCGGTCTTCGGTGGTCCCTGGTGGCTGGTCGGTCGGTATTCGAACTTCAAAGGTACCGTATGATTCGACTTTAGGCACTTTAGGGGGATAACGCGCCAAGAGTAAATCGAACTTGAAGGTCGGTTTTACGAATTCGAGGAAAAAAAAAACCTAGTGATTTAATTTTTGGAATTTATTGAGAATGTACGGTTAATGAATGAATTTGAATTCGTAAATTCAACACAGAAAAATTGTTTCGATTTCGATTTTCTCTTGGCGCATTTAATCATTAGCTATAGGGTGTTTTTTAGGTGCATGAGAACTTTCGATATCGATAACTGTGGTTTGACAGCTGAGAATGTCAAACTGTGTTGACATTTCTGTCAGTAAGGTTTGGCAAGTCATCATGAATCGTTTAACGCCAGAACAACGCTTCCAAATTGTGGAAATTTACTTGAAAAAAAAAAACTTGTTCGCGAAGTTAATAGAGCACTTCGTGCGTTTAACGCCTCTGGATTACTTTTTATAGGGCTATATTAAGTCATGCGTTTATACCGACAAACCAGCAACTTTTGAAGCATTGGAAGCCAATATTCAAGCCACTAGTGACGCCATACGGCCAGATTTATTGGAAAAAGTAGTCAAAAATTGGACTGATCGAATGGACCATGTAACTCGTAGCCGCGGCGGACCATATGTCCGCCGCGGCTAAAAAAATAAATGCCATGGAATTATCTACCAGAATATAATAAAAAAATTTCATGCCAACAATATTTCTGTCTTGTATTATAATTTTAAGTTCTCATGCACATAAAAAAACACCCTATACCTTCGAGCACAGAGTACAGACAGACCGACACGAAGAAAAACTTTTGGCGCTGTACGGCTACCAAGTATCATGCTGTTATGACACTGGCTATTTCCTCGCTAGTTTCAAGTGCAATAAAAGTCAATCGTGCGACAAGGCGACCAATATAGAGAGAAAGAGATTACCGCTAAAAAATACCCTTGCTGATGCTACCGGCATCTAGTAGACGAAATTAACAACTGATTTGTTATAAAAAATACTGATCTTAGTGCGTTTCATAACATAACATGACACTTTCCATAATTTATACATAACGAACTGTCAAAAATAAGTCTGTAGCGTCTGGAAAATCTAGCCGCTAGTGGATTTTTCTTGGATTAACTGCTAGAATGTTGCGAAACACTGCTTGAATGCGCTTTGTTGCAGCTTTTTTTTTGACAGTTATGGATTGTTTTTTGACAGTTACCCATAGTTTGCTGTTCGGACTGTCTCTCTCACACCAATGTCTAAATTGTATGTTAAAGTCTCTATCCCTCTCCATTTGGATTGTCTAGCCGCTTTAAAGCCGCAAAAATAGCCAGTGTCATAACAGCATCAGCATCGGGCACATAGAGATACTGGAGACGACAAGCCACCGGCTTTGTATAAAGCGCTTTGAAGCCAGATAAGTGAGACAAAACAGGGTCGTTATGGCAATTGTTATTGTTTTGCGTGTAAGTGAATGAGACGACGTCCGCCTTCAACTAAATCGCTGCTTGTCATCTCCAGTATATCTCTATGATCGATACGAGACGTAGAATATTTTTTCTAGTGACCGATTGAACGACTTGTTTCCACTGTTTCACTGACTCGGTCATTTCGACCGACCCATCACTAGCTTGGATTGGACGCACATCAAAAGGATTCGCACTGAACACGAATGTAGCGTTTCCACTTTCGCCTATGCATTCGCGTCCAATGAACATAAATTGGATTGCATCGGATCGTGACTGCAGTATGTTAACTGTTTTAAGTCGAAATAACGTCTCGAAGGTTTCTGTTCACAGCAAGGAACTAGTTCAGGCTGATGTTTGTGGTCCAATGCACGAGGCATCAGTTTCAGTAGCCGACTCGAGATATTTTCGGACAATATTTTTTATCAAAGAAAATTTTCTGAAGCCGACACTGTGAAGACGAAAGGAAAGAACAATTATGACGCTACTAGAGGTCGGATAAGAAAAAATTAAAGTCACAGGCAAGACACGATATTCAATTTTGTAACGGTGACAAGTTGGAGGAGTTCGCTGAGAAGCAATAAACGCCTTCAAGCCGAGCACCTCGAGCAACTTAATTCGTACCTGCGCAATTTGATCCTCTGATCCTGTGTTTGTTACCGCCTTCTTCATTTCACTGTTCTTCCAAATAGTTTCACCACAAATAACCACACAAAACACAATAAACATAAACTAGAAACCGAACAATTTAAACAATCCACCACCCGAACTTTCTTTCTTATTGTTTTCAGTTTCCTGACGTGACGTTGTGATCTGTGAAATGTTGAAAAACAATTGAAGGCCGGCGTGGTACAGTCTTGGCAATTGCACTTTAGTTCAGACGCAGACCAGAGAAAACCAAAAGGCAGTGGATTAAAGCTGCTGCCTAATTCAAGTTTTATTATGTGGGTGAAAACAATGGTTTGCGTTTATGGTAAAAAATACGCGAAATGTTTACTTCTAGCTGAAAATGAAATTGTTTTATAAACGTGAATGTAGGTGGCGATTTAAGGACTGACGTCATGCAGCCACATTTATTTTGTTCGCATTCATTTGAATTTGAATTGAATTTTATGAACTTTTTCGCAAATAAACGCTAAATTTGTTTAAAAAAAGGGACAAATAAGGAATAGAAAAATTACATATTAAATTTTTGTCCGCATTAAAATATTTGTGACAGCACAGAAAGATGTTCTTCGACTTATAGTAAAAATTATACACACACGGCGCACTTTTCATATTGTTCGACCAATTTTACTTTATTATTTTAATAATAAAGTATTGTTATCGATTTTAAAAACAAAGAATTTGCTACCCTGAAATTTTTTTTCACGTTTCATGACGAATAAAAACCCAAAAAGGAAAAAAAAATTTCAGTCCGTCTGTGCGCCGTCCGCCCACCCGTCCGTACGTAAAATCGTTTGAGGGCTTATAGCTCCCAAACCCTATGAGCTATTAAATTGAATTTTTTTTTCTGAATAGACTGGGTAGGCCCCTTGAAATTACCAATTTGAAGGGTGAATGTGTGAGTGGGGAGTTGGGGGAAGCGTTTTAGACGGAAAATTTTGGTTTCTAGATCTCAGCAACCGCTTATGCTAGAAGGCTGAAACTTGGAATTTACATAGAGCATTGATAGTGGACTCATTTGCAAAAATTGGTGATATTGATGTGAAGGGGTGTGGGAGTGGGGGAATAATAATGCGTCTGAAACGCTCGAAAGCCGAGATCGAGACATTAGAATATCCATATCTCCTAAACGATTAATGTCACGAAATTAAAACTTAATGAATATCTGTAGGTATACTTGGAAAATAGATCGGAAACAAATTTTTGAGTGGAGGCAGTGGCGTACGGAGGTTGGGGGTGAAAAACTTTAGATTGCGATATCTCATGAACCAATTACACTAGGAAAATAAAATTCGGTTTCTGAATAAAGGTTGACAAATAAAATTTGTTGAAAGTAAAATTTTTTAAAAGGGCGGTGGAGCATGGAAGTATGGAGATAAGAATTTTTCTAAAAAATCACGTCTCATATCTCAAGAACGGTGTATAATAGATGCTTAGAATTTTAACCAAAAGTAGGCCTAATAGACCTCTAACAGAAAGGTAAGGTGGGGGAGGGTGAAAAGGAAAAAGTTCCGATTTTTATATCTCAAGAACCTATAATGAACTGAAACTTACTATTTGGATAGACATTTGGTAGTAGCTTGTTGGAAAATATAATTTTGTATAGTGGTAGTATGGTACGGGGGTGGGTGGTGTTTTTCCTATCTATAGAACGGCTTATGCTACAAATTAGAAACTCGGTATGTATGTAAATCAAAAAGAAAATTAGTTTAAATAAAGAAAAAACTGAAATATCCATTGGTGTTCGGAAGGGGGCGAAAAAATGATCAGTGAAAATGGAATGCATATATTTTCACGATTTTCGTCATATCTAGTAGGTCTTCCCAAATATTGAATTAATTTTTATTCTACGGCTTCCTCGTATAATTACCTAGAAAGAGTTTTCAGGATTTTTTGAAATTCGACCCCTAAAAGGGTGTAAAGGGGTTGTATACTTTTTCACGAATTCTGCCGTATCCCCCAGGTCTGATCGATATCGAATATTTTTTCACTTTCACGGGCTTGCGTAATAATCGCCTAAAACTAGTTTTTAAGCTTTTTCCTTTTTCAGTCCCTAAGAGGGTATAAAAGGGTTGAACGCGTTTTCACGAATTCCGTCCTTTCTTTTATAAGTGATTAGAAATTGAATGGGATTTTACTTTCTACTTCTGACTTCATATTTATCTATTAACTCCTTTCAGGATTTTTGGATATTCAACCCCCAAGTGGGTGTACGGAGGTTGCATATGTTTTCACAGATTCTTACATTATATATAAGCGCCAAGAAGTCAATTTCAGTATTTTTAGATATTCAATCTTAAGGGATGTATGGGGGTTGTATACTTTTCAAAGCTTCGACATATTCCTTAAGTTTTGATGAGATATTAGATCGCTTTTCACTTCCACAGACTTTTTATATAATCGTCTACAAAACAATTTCTCAATTTTTGGATATTCAACCCCCAAGGGTTTGCATATGTTTTCGCAATTTGTTCCATCCCTTAAGGTGCGTTTCCATCTCCGCCGTTTAGCGTCGCCGACACGGGTGTCCCGTCACAGTTTTGACATCGTCGTTTCCATCTGCGACGCGACGCTAAAAAGTCATCAGTCAAGCGCCTGAATGGCAGTGCTAGATTTTTCACTCGTATCGTACATTTTTGACTTTTAAATTACTTTATTATTTTTTAATAATAAAGTATTTTTTTCGTTACCATAGGTACGTAGTTTGGATCGAAACCAACCTCTATCAAAAGCACATTAGTATCGGCTCTCGCCGAAAAAGTTGAAGTAGACTCAACTCCCGACCAGTGCTACCAACCTTTCTGTGAAAAATTCCCCACGATTGAGCCCAAAATTCCTCTTTTTCGCCATTATTCATAATAGAATTCCCCACGGTTTCCCCCTAACGAATAATTCTACAAAAGTAAAAGGTTTTATTAATCATAAAGCAAACATTTTTTTTATTGTATTACGAAACAAAAAGTATTGTATTGTTACGTGTAAGCCTGGCCACAGCGCAACTCGATCGATTACGAATAGGGAAACAGCAACAACCGAATACCTAAGCTGCAAAGTAACCCAATCAAAAGCCTAGTTGAGTAAATAAGGAGAGCGGAGCAACACGATTATATCTCCCCTCTAATCGAATGCGCTCGAATGTATTAGAACAGCCTAGAAGATCAAATGGAATGCTCTCAAGCTTTCCAGAATCCTCTACACACACCACCGAGCGAAGATTCAAGAACAGTCTCGACTACAGACAACTGGTATAAAAGCAGATAAAGCTTTCAGCGAGGGTGATAGTAATTTTTATTACGTCGACTGTGACAGCCAGCGTGTATACGCGACCGTACTGGTGGAGAGCGATCGATTGCGTGTGATCGAATCAAGCGAAATAAATAAGCGGGCGGTATTGCCATATAGTGCGAATTATTGTGCGAGTAGAATTAAAGTGCGATTAAATAAATTATCACTTATTTTGATTTTAAACGAATTGTGTTTTACTTGAATTCCCGGCGAACCCCTAGCTCGCAACAGCATATATAAAATTAAAAAAATGCAGTAAAGCACTTATTTGATTAAATAAAGATAAATCACTATATAAGAATGGAATTTTTTCATGGTTAAGGCTACCATAGAAGCTGTTTTTAAGAATTTTTTGGTTGTTTTGCCGTCATAGAAGTTTCTGGTGGGAAACCAGGGCATCGATTGATCCCAGTCGAGCTTCCGTGTTAGTGTTACGCACCAGAAACTCCTCTGATGCCGAAAAATAAAAAAAAAATTCTCACATTTTTAAAGTTCAAAACAATAACTTTCTTACGAACTTGTATTCTTAATTACTAAAAACATTAGTCCATCTCTTAAATTCAAATGAAACAAATAAAAATAAATACATCTATTTTGTCAGTAGTCAGCTAGGTTCATCCAATAAAGTTATTCAGTTTCCAGATGGAATTGCTTATCTAAAGGATGTAATTGTTTATCTAAAAATGTACACGGTCAGTTTGACCGGTGCAATAAAGTTATTCCTCATATGGGCTTATCCTGTTATTGATTCGTCAGGTGACTATGACTGGATAATGAGTCACGTGGTAGCCAGATGGACTTATATGTGACTCCTAAACCTACATAAAATCCCTTATAAACAATGAGACGCAATCAGTATTCGGCGCAACGAAATAAGAATGTCTGTTTTGTTGGTGTTGTTGCTTGTGGTAAGGAATTTCAAAAAATGTTGGTTTTCCCCATAATTGGTCTCGAATAGTGCTGATTCCCCCTTTTCCCCTTTCAATAAAATGTATACTGAAATTCCCCACGAAAAGGGGAATTCCCCACGAGTTGGTATCACTGCTCTCGACGATTGCCTCGGCGTGTCACAGAGCTAGTTTTTTATGTATGGAGAATGTAGTCGGCGACGCTAAACGGCGGAGATGGAAACGCACCTTTATAGTTCTGATGAGATATAAAATTGGCTATTACGGCATTTGATGTAATGACCTAAAAACCAATTTCACGATTTTTTGAATTTCAAGAACCAAGGAGGTGTAAAGGGTTTGCTTACGTTTTCACAAATTTTTCAAAATCCCTCGTGTCTCATGAGATATCAAGTTGCTTCTTATTAAATCGTTTAAAAACCTGTTTCACAACTTTTCGAAACTCAAACCCCAGTGGATCTAATGGGTTTGTATACATTTTAACAATTCGTCATATCTCTTAAGTCTGATAAGGCAACAAATTCGTTTTTACTTCTATGGGCTTTATATACCGAAATTCGAATAGTCTACACGGACTTTTTCAATGTTTAATCGGCTAAAAATCTCTATTTTAAATATTTTTATTTTAAGAACAAAATTAATTTTTCAAGAAATCTCAAACTCATGATATACTCCGACTTTGACCGCTGCCGAACTTTGACCCGAAAAATAATAAAGTTTCGCCCAGACCATTGGCTGATTTTTTTAGATTTTTTGTTGAGCAAATCGTACACTTGCTGTATCTCCTGATTCTAGGTAAGTTACTATCAGCTGGTGATCACTGGCCAAGTATTACTCGTACATCTTGAAGGCACTTTCATCTTTGGTTCTATCAGAAGGGGACTCAAACTGTAGAATAAATCCAATACTGTCGTAATATAGAACTTTCCACATTCCATCGAGACGGTAATGTTAACGAATCAATGAGGAAGCCAGAGCAAAATAGTTCCAAGCAGTCTCTAGATTCAAATAAACAAAATAGATGTGTAGTGAATCGGCCATAAAAAACATGGAATCGAACAATCAAGAAGACATTTCAAAGAGGGACTTTGTGGCAGATACAAGTCCTTTACTTTTACACTTTTGTTCCTTTCCTAAACCCCCATCGGTGGTCACACAGGAACAAATATCCTGAAACGAACAAAAACACTGTTGCTATCAAATCTTGTACGTGATGGCATAATCAAGGAGTAATAAAACATTTCCAAAAACAACAATAATCGAAAACTTCCATATTTTGTTTAACCATCCCGATGCCTTCCTTATCCCATCCGCAAACGGAAAAATCTTTCGAATCACTTCAATTAACAGAACCAAGACAGTTGGCAATTACTTCCACAAAAACCATTTATCTAAACGGCAAAAGTTAAAACTTTTTGGCGATCATTAAACGTTTAATGGCGAAACTTGAGATTTTAATTTTTGTACAGAAGATGCTTGAAATCCCCGAGGCAAAACGAAACTCTCATCAAAAACCGTAACGAAATAATATTTAAGGATGGGGTTGCTGGAGCGACGGGTATTTATTTGATAGTAAAAATAATGGGAAATGTTATTTTGATATTTGAAAAGGAGAAATTAGTTAAAAGATTTAAAGAGGACTTTTGCACAATAATGAATTCTCCCTGACCGGGATTGTTATCGAATCGAGTCAACTGTTTACTTCTAGATATTTTTATAATAACATCGGATTAAAGAAGAGCAATCGATTATTACATATGCGAATATTTTAAGGCATGCTCCAAGTCATCGATGATATCCTGGAAATCTTCGAGCCCAATCGATAGAGTGATGAAAGAATCGGTGATTCCCATTTTTGTTTTCCATTCAGCACTCAGATCTGCATGAGACATGATAATTCTAGAAATATTTAAAAAAAAATGTTACGTAAAACTTGCAACCCTTTTATGTTACTTTCTACATACGGCAGTGCAGCAACACTCTCCATACCACCGTAGCTTTTGGCTACCGTGAAAATCTTCAAGGATTTCATGAATTTCTTCGAAGTTTCCATTTTGCCTTTGATGTAGAACGAAAGGACTCCACTGTGTCCGTACGATTGTTGTGTGGCCAATTTATGTTGTGGATGCGATGCAAGTCCTGGATGTATGACACGCTCGACAAATTGATTTGTTTCTAGGTATTTTGCCACGTGAAGTGCATTTAGGCAGTGCTGCTCCATTCGAAGTTTCAAAGTAGCGATTCCACGTGATACTTGATAGCAATCGAACGGTGATGGTATCACTCCTGTGGCTGAGAAGGGTTTAATTGAGATTAAATTTAATAGAAAACTTATTTTATCTATCAAAAACATAAGAATGGAAAAATTGGAAAAACGATCAACTTCGTAACTAACCGTTTTCGAAAGATATTTTGCTTTCGGGCTCATGGGTTTTTTTTAATGACTACTTCGTATGGAGTCCGCTCGATAGAGTCCAATTTTCCAATTTTCTATCCACCCCAGAACAACTTGGGAACAGAAAACCTCTGTAAAGTTTATACGAGTATTCTGCAAAGTAGCAGTGGACGTACTTAGCGACAAATTTCATGCCATTTGTACTATGCATTGCGTAATTTTGGACCGTAGTGTTCATATACAGCATGAAAAAGTAGACGAAAATACTTCACTTGAAAGCATCACCTGAGCTTCTTCCAATTCTCAATAGGGGAGACATCCTACAAGCAAAAAAATGGAATACTGCGTGACCAAGATATTCTACAAAAAGCTAATTACAGAAAAGTAGAAGTTGGCTTTTGAACTGTAACACCCTCAATGCCAGTAGCCAAGGCAGCGATCGATCTCGTTCGGGCAGTTTTGTGCGTTTGACGCCGAAAAACAATTCAATCTTCTTAAAAATAAATCAACGAAATTTGTAATCCAATCACAGATGCGAAAGTTTGTTGTCGCACAAACACCGTCCCAAAATAACAGCGTTGAGATTTTACAGCTCGTATCTGGAAAACTCTATACCTAAAAGCTTAAGATCTCAAGACATATGTGTGGGAACTACCAGAAGTAGTACTCTTTTTCGCTTAGTAACATATTTCGCTTTTATTTACCTTTTCAAGCTAATCAAGCTTTTACCATAAATTTTTCATTGACTTTTGTACGGTAACTTTTCAAAAAAAAAAAGAATTTCTACTATTTTCACTTTTCTACTTGAGATATTAGAGAAATCAACATAAATAAGTAGTCAAAAGTTTGATCACATTTTTATGGACTTTTGTATGACAGCTACCCAAAGAAGAGCCTTTATTTTGCTCAATAAAAAACCTACATTTTTAGGGACTTTTGTATGACAGCTACTTACAGAAATGCCTTTATTTTGCTTAATAACAAACCTATGTTTCCTTTTTTGGCCAAAACTAATTCATACAAGATCTATTCTTCGTAGCTCAATTCGTTCTCGAGATACCGCGAATTCGGCCGAATACAAACATACATTTGTTATGGACATTTGTATGGAAGGTACAGGATTTGGATTCGGCTTATCACAAGTTCAGGCAGTTCATGGGCATAACAAATCGAATAGAGTCTTAGCTTTTAAGAGACAAGCCTGCTTGCTTTCTTCAGGCACCACACATCAATGTCTGATCTCACCTACGAGTATGTCGGTGTTACACTAGAAATTTTTTCTTGGAAAGAAGTAGTAAACGACTACAAGCGATTCGAAGTGCAAGAACTTTGAAGGTGTAAAAATACAGTTTTCTACCAATTCTTCTTTCTTTTATTAGTATCCCTTGTTTTTCAGCATACCTTTTTTAATATTTTCCCCTCCATAACTTTTCTTTATTAAAGACTCAATCATCAGTTCAGTTCGGTGCCAATTTTTAATCGACATTTGTATACTATTTTACTTTATTATTTCAATAATACAGTATTGTTATCGATTTTTAAAAAAAAAAAATTTGCTACCCTCAAAATTTTTTTTTTTACGTTTCATAACGAGTAGACACGAAAAAAGCAAAAAAAAATTTCAGTCCGTCTGTCCGCCGTACGCCGTACGCCGTACGCCGTACGCCGTACGCCGTACGTCTACCGGTGTACGCAAAATTGTTTGAAGGCTCGTAGCACCCAAACCCTTTGAGCTATTTAGTTGAACTTTTTTTCGTGGGTAGAGTGGGCAGTCCCCTTAAAGTGGCCAAATTTGGAGGGGTGGGGGTGTGAGGGGGGAGGAGGGGGAAGTGTTTTAGACGGAAAATTTTGGTTTCTAGATCTCAGCAACCGCTTATGCTAGCAGGCTGAAATTTGGAATTTATATAGAGCTTCAGTAGTGGACCCATTTGCAAAAAAATTGCCGATATACGTGAAGGGGTTTGGGAGTGGGGGGAAAAATAATGCGTCCGAAACGCAAAAAAGGTGAGATCGACACTTTCTAAAATCCATATCTCCTAAACGGTTAATGTCACATAATTGAAACTTAATAAATATCTGTAGGTATACTAGGAGAATAGATCGGAAACAAAAATTTGAGTGGAAGCAGTGGCGTGCGGGGGTGGGGGGTGAAAAACTTTAGATTACGATATCTCACGAACCAATTGCACTAGACAAATAAAATTTGGTTTGTGTATAAAGGTTCACAAATGAAGTTTGCTGAAGGCAAAATTTTTTAAGGGCGCGGTGGAGCATGAAAGTGGAGGGGATAAGAATTTTTCTAAAAAATCACGTCTCATATCTCAAGAACCGTGTAAGATAGATGCTTAAAATTTTTACCAGAAGTAGACCTAATAGACCCCTAGCAGAAAAAAAAATTTTGGAAATAAGGGTGTAGAGGGTGAGGGTGGGGGAGGGTGAAAAGGAAAAGGTTCCGATTTTAATATCTCGACAACCTATAATGATATAAAGCTGAAACTTGGTATTTAGATAGAGCTATATTAGTAGCATCTTGGAAAAATATAATTTTTTATAGGGGTAGTATGGTACGGGGGTGGGGGGTGTTTTTCCTATCTTTAGAACGGCTTATGCTGCAAAGTTGAAACTCGGTACGTTTATGTAAATCAACTAGAAAACGAATTTAGATAAAAAAAAAATTCAAATATCCATTGGCGTTCGGAGGGGGGGCAAAAAAAATTATCAGTGGAAATGGAATGCATATATTTTCACGGTTTTCGTCATATCTATTAGGTCTTCCCAAATATTGAATTCATTTTTATTCTACGGTTTCTTCATATAAATACCTAGAAAGTGTTTTCAGGATTTTTTAAAATTCGACCCCTAAGGGGATGCAAAGTGGGTTGTAAACTTTTTCACGAATTCTACTATATCCCCAGGTCTTATCAGATATCGAATATCTTTTCACTTTCACGTGCTTGCGTAATAATCGCTTAAAACTTGTTTTTAAGTTTTTTCCTTTTTCAGCCCCTAAGAGGGTATAAAAGGGTTGAACACGTTTTCACGAGTTCCGTCATTTCTTTTAGAAGTGATAAGAAATTGAATTGGTTCCTACTTTCTCGTGTTGTCTTCATATTTATTTATTAACTCCTTTCAGAATTTTTGGATATTCAACCCCCAAGTGGGTGCAAGGAGGTTGCACATTTGGTGATATATCGAATTCACTTTTACTTCCCAAGGTTTCCTATATAAAAGAGACAAAAAATCAATTTCAGTATTTTAGATTATCAATCCTAATGGGTGTAAGGGGGTTGTATGCTTTTCAAAGTTTCGACATATTTCTTAGGTTCGATGAGATATTAGATCGTTTTTCATTTCCACAGACTTTTTATATAATCGCCTACACACCCATTTCTCAATTTTTCAATATTCAACCCTCAAGGGTTTGTATATGTTTTCACAATTTTTGCCATCCCTTAGTTCTGATGAGATATAAAATTGATTATTACGGCCAACCAATTCACGATTTTTCGAATTTCCAGAACCAATTAGGTGTGAAGGGTTTGCTTACGTTTTCAAAAATTTTTCAAAATCCGTCTTGTCTCATGAGATATCAAGTTGCTTCTTATGAAATCGTTTAAAATCCTGTTTCACAATTTTTTCGAAATTCAAACCCCAAGTGGAAGTAATGGGTTTATATACGTTTTAACAATATTTTTAACATATCTCTTAATTCTGATAAGGCAACAAATTCGTTTTTGCTTCTATGGGCTTTTAGTGTACATAATATACTGAAATTCGAATAGTCTACACGGACTTTTTCAATGTTTAATCGGCTAAAAATCTCTATTTTAAATATTTTTATATTAAGAACAAAAATAATTTTCCAAGAAATCTAATAATCTCGAAGCAACTCATGATACACTCCGACTTTGACCGCTCCCGAACTTTGACCCGAAAAATAATAAAGTTTCGCCCAGACCATTGGCAGATTTTTTAATAGTGTACAAAGCTAAATTATCTAAATTTCCTTATGGTGTTCCTTAGCTATAAGTGGCTAAATAATTTATTGACTTTTATAAGGAAGCTACTCACAGAAGTGGTCGAATTTCGCTGATTAACAAACTCGGCTTTCCTTTGAATTCGAAACTAAGTCGTGTAAGATTGGTACTCAAAGATTTTCTCAATTAAAGTTCGTTTTGAAAAATGATTGGACTAATTTTTTTGGGACTTCTGTATGGCGGCTACACGACTTTATACGTATTCTTTCTTTTATCTGGAACTGTGCTAAATTTCGAATTTCTAGTTTTCTTGGTTTTAAAGTTATCGGCCAATAATTGTGGAAATGTTTTAAGGACTTGAGTATGGTAGTTAACGGAAGAAGTGTCAGGATTGTCCGTAACAGATTTTGAAGGGTGAATAGCAAAGTTACTTTTTAGGTCAAAGCAGTCTGGCGGTAAATGTGATCCAACGACGTATTGCTTAAAAATTAGGAAACGCTGAAGATTGCTACTTACTGCCTTGAATGAATTTGAGATCGTCAAATAATTCAACGGAATTGGTAACAACTGCACCCATCACAACATCGTTATGGCCGTTAATGTACTTGGTTAAGGAGTACATTACCATATCGGCGCCCAATTCAAGCGGACGTTGGTAGTACGGTGTCAGCATTGAATTATCTACAACAACAATTACTTTCGGTTGCTTGTGAGCAATGTCGCTGATGGCTTTGATATCGAACAGTTTAAATGTGGGATAAGACGGGGTTTCAATCCAAACCATCTGCAAAATAAAATTTATTTTTTAGTGTGCCTCAAAAGGTAATAAGATTCTTATTCTTAGCTGAATTTCACGAATTACCTTAGTGTTGGGCTTCATGAAACTCTTGATGGTCTCAACTTTTGTCATATCGACGAAATCGAATTCGATTGCGAAACGCGACTTTACTTCCCTGAACAAAAAAAATACAAAAGGCCACATCAGGTTGATATTCTTGCAAAGGACATCCGGTTAGAATACTTACGTGAAAAGTTTATAGGTTTCGTTGTAAACTACGTCCGAGACAATAACATGATCCCCGGCACTCAGCATTGTAAAAACGCTGGAGGTTGCTCCCAGTCCTGACGCGAAAGTCAAACCAAACTTTGCATTATTTAATCCAGCTAGTTTTTCCTCGAGAGCATTCCTTGTTGGATTGTCGATGCGCCCATAGCTAAAATTCTGTTAAAAAAAATTTTGACTTTAATAATCTTTCGATATGGTTTAGGGGCTTCAAGGACTTTTTGTATGGGAGCAAAACAAATATTTCATGGAGTTTAATTGAATTTTTTTCGTAATAAATACTCCACTAGTACACCATTGCACCAGAATTTCAACTTTTTAATACAAGCCGTTTTTGAGAGGAAAATACACGTATTGTTTTAATTTTTTAAAAAAAAGTTGGGAAGCCTGAACATTTTTAATAACGTTTTAGGACTAGTAGACCTGAAAAGGGCAAAAAATAAAAGTTGTCCGTCTGTACGCCGTCTGCAAACGAAGTCTCGTAGCTAAGAAACCCTTTAGGATATTAATTTAAAAGTTTTTTTAGTGGGTAAATTTGGTTGACCCCTTTTTTGGCGAATGCGGTTATAAGGTGCAAGTGGGGGAGGATTTAAACGAAAATTTTCGGTTTCTATATCTCAGAAATCGCTTATGTCAGGAAATTGAAATTTGGAATTTATATAGTATAGCAATTTACAAGATGGTTGATTTGGGCAGAGCGTGATCGCATAATTACCTACACCACATCTCAGAATTAAACGCGCTCTGGTCTTCTACCCAAAAAATAATAAAGTTGTGCCCAGGCTGTAGGCAGATTTTTCATTTATTAATTTTTTCTATTTGAATAAAATCATAGAGGATAAAGTACGATCATAGTCCTTTAGGGGTTAAATATTAAAACATTCTAGAACTGATTTATACCTAAAAGATATGACGAAATTCGTAAAAATTTATTGTAGTAAAAACCCTTTTCACGGACACTCCTCCGTATGCCAATGCGAATCTAATTTTTTTTTGCTTAAATCGAGTCTGTAGTACATATACATGTACATCCTATGTTTCAACTTTCAAGCATAATCCTTTACTAAGATACAAAAATCTACTGCCCATCCGCAAGATCTATGTTAAATTTATTTTTCTAGGATGCATCTATGTTGAAATGCTTATTTAAATATAATGAAGTAATTTACCAGGAAAGTAATTTAAAACTGCCAAAATTCTGGGAGCAACTTTATTATTTTTGGGTAGAAGTCCGGAACGTGTTTATTGCTGAGATGTGGTGTTGGTTACTATACGACAGAAAACTTAAAAAACACTTCAGGAAGCGGTTAGAATGGGGTCGCGCTAGAATACTTACGCCGCATTCCACATATAACACATGTATTACGTAATTAGGTCATACTCCGGGACGCAGTCAAAGTCAAAGTAGTATAATATCAGTTGTTACGCGATTAGGAGGTTTTTCGTGATTTGGTTTTGAGCCATTACATGAAATTGGAAATGCATTTGTAGGCGATTATATAAAAAGTCTATGGAAGTGAAAACCAATCTAATATCTCATCAATCCTTACGTCCCCTTAGAGTTGAATATCTAAAAATACTGAAAACAACTTTTTGACGATTATATAGGAAGCCTTAGGAAGTAAAAATTAATTCGATATGTCATCAGAACTAAGAAATATGTAGGAATTTGTGAAAACATATGCAACCCCTTGCACCCACTTTGGGGTTGAATATCCAACAATCCTGAAATGAGTGTTTAGATAAACCGTGGAGGCCAAATAAAAGTTAACACTCTGAAAAAAAGCGAAATTTCCTAGCAAACCCTATTTTTATGGGTCTTATAATTAAAATCCCATGCGGGGTTAGTTACCTGTCGGTTTGTTGTTAATTACCTATCGGTTTCGCGACAAGATCGGCTTCTGTCAAGCGTTTATTGTAGTTGAGCCGTTGATGAGTAAACATGGTACCACAGGTGGGTAGTGAAAAAAAGTGAGTATTGTCGCGTTAAGGAACGAAGGGCTTTTCACTAGGGCTATAGCCAGAAGTATTGGTTGTAGCCATGTGACTGTGTCTATAATTTTGAAAAAAAAAAGTGAAAGGATCTCTCCAGCGGAAACCAGGAACAGGTCTTGGGAACAAAAAAACGACCGCGAGAGATGACCGACATCTTAAGAACTTAAGCCTAAGGGACCGAAAAAGAACCACTAGGGAAGTCAACATGCACTTCCAGGAAGCGACTGGAACAATGATTAGCGACAGAACTGTTAGAAGAAGGCTACAGTTATGTGGACTTTTAGCTCGGCGACCCCGAAAAAAACCAACTTTAACGGCTAAAATGAGGACAGCGAGACTGAACTTCGCCCGATCTCATCGAAATTGGTCGGAAAATGACTGGAAGAGAGTACTCTTCACCGACAAATCAAAATGTAACCTGAACCAATCGGATGGATTGCAGTATGTACGTCGCAGAATCGGAGAGGAACTTCATGAAGACTGTGTAGTGACTCGAAACAAGTTCCCTCCGAGTTACATGGTTTGGGGTTGCATTTCCTATTTTGGCACCGGAGATTTGGCTTTTGTAGAAGGATCAATGAATGCGATCAGTTACATCAGCGTAATTGACAACTATTTAATCCCGCCGATGGATAGGCTCTTCCCAGTCATTTACGACCCGATTTTTCAAGATGACTCTGCGCCATGTCATAGCGCTCGTATGGTAAGTTGTGGGTTTTTTTTACAAAAAACAGTTCAATACAAACATAAAAAAAAATAAAAGCCTAAAATAATTGTTTCGTGTTTAAACAATTTAAAGAATTCGTCGCAGAAAGGGGAATTTCCACACTTGAGTGGCCAGGAAACAGCCCCGATTTGAACCCAATCGAGAATTGTTGGGCCGAACTGAAACGAAAAGTGGCAAGTCGGAGACCAAGGAGCAAGGAGGATTTCAAAAACGCCATCAAAGACGCTTGGAAGGACGACATAAGCATCGAATACTGTCAGACATTGATAAAATCTATGCCTCGAAGGATTGACGCTGTCATCAAGGCTCACGGAGGATACACGAAGTATTAGTTTTAGCTATTAATTAAAGAATATTGATCCTACCTACCTACTAGTAACTTCCCATACAAATTCCCTGTTAAGAATCCAAAATAGTTGTTAATTTTCAATTCAACAACTTTTGTTGCGAAAATGCTCATTTTGCTGATAAAACATAAAAGTGGCTGTACCTTCAAAATAAATAAAAAAAATTAAATAAATTAACACCAGTTCGTTTTATTTATAATCAGATATCATTATGTAGAGGCAATATCACCACATATTTATAGGTGTTAACTTTTATTTGGCCACCACGGTATATAAAGGAAGCCCGAAGAAGTGAAAACCAATTCGATGTCTTATAACTCCTAAGAGATATGGCAGAATTCGTGAAAACGAGTTTAACCCGTTTATAACCTGTTAGGGGTTGAAAAAGGAAAAAACTTGAAAGCGAGTTTTAATCGATTATAAAACAAGTTATTCAATATTTAATCAGACCTGAGTGATACGCCGAATTCGTTAAAGTGTATACAACCACTTTACACCCCTTAGGGGTCGAATTCCAAAAAAACACTGGAACTAATTTCTAGGTATTGATATGAGGAATACGTGAAATGAAAATTAATTCATACTTTTAGAAGACCTAAGAGATATGACGAAATTCGTGAAAATGTATGCATTTCGTTTTTAGCCCCCTTGGATATTTAAAAATTTTTTTATCTAAATTACTTTTCTAATAGATCTAAGTATTGTCGCCAAGTTTCAACTTTTTTGCAAATGCCGTTCTATAGATAGGAAAAACACCCCCCACCCCCGTAGCATACCATCTCTATTAAAAAAATATATTTTTCCAAAACGCAACTACTATAGTTCTATCTAAATACCAAGTTTTAGCTTTCCATGATTATAGGTTCTCGAGATATAAAAATCGGAACGTTTTCCTTTTCACCCTCAAGTTTTACATTCCCGAAAGGAGGTTGAGCAATAAAATATGCCGTGAAAAAGGGAGGTATAAATTTTCACGAATTTCGTTCTATCTCTTAGTTCTTCTCAAATATTGATTTAATTTTACTTCTATGTGCTCCATGTTTTATGTCCAACCCAGAGGGGGTCTAGCTGAATTTTATATGTTCTTACGAATTTCTTTATAATCGTTTAGGTCTGATTACATATCGAATTGGTTTTACTTTCAGTTGCGCCCATATTGTTGACAGATTTTTTATAACAAAACCTTATCAATATTTTAGCCATTTATTATTTCAATTTCTTTTTGCCATTTTTTAAAACTTCATATACACGATGAGCCCCTAGTCATAATTAAATTATTGGGACTGGGCGTATTTAGTTCTAGAGTAGAAAAATAAATGTGGAGAGCCACGAGCGGCTAATGTTAGAAAGTTGAAATTTATGCATACTTGTATATATAAAAAAACTTTGTATTCGCAGTCTTGCAGTCCCGTAATATCAAAAACCGTTTGATTTGCGTCCAAAGAGAACACTGGACTTGGCAGAGAATACTGAAAATTTATTTTCTATAGGTGGTAGAAAAACTTAGAAATTCTATTTACTGTATCACGAAAAGAAAGATCTTCCAGAAGCGGTTAGTGGAGTATTATCGAAGTGAAAAGAAACTGATTAGAGCTGTAGCGCTAATGAAGAACCTTTTAAACTATTTTAATCAATCTTACTTTAAATTCTCCGGGTGTTTCATGTTTATAAGATACACTGGTGTAAATCGGTTCGATTACAGCTGTATTAAACTTATCCATATTTTTTCCGTAGTGAATTGCTTTTGTAGAAAAGCCTTTGGGTTGTACTTTAAAAACACCTTCCATAACTGCACCTTAGTCACTGACAAAATTTAAAATAAAATTAAAAAAAAAAAGTAGTTAACAATTGAAACGAGTGGAAATAATTTAGAAAAATTAACACTGGGAGGGTGTAATGGTAGACTGAGGTTTATATACGTTTTTTGGTGTAATTTTGCAATCAGGGAAAGTGGGGAGAACACTGAATATTCTTACCTATGAAGATAATTCGGTTTATCGCTTTTTAATTAAATATGCATTAATTTGAATCGTTTTCAGATTATATTAACATAATTTTGTTTTATAATTGGGCTTCTAATCACTACCAATTAAGCTTGAATTAACTGAAGATAAACAGAAAATATTGTTGTAAATAACAGACTTTTTTTTACCAATGATTTTTTTTATAAATAAAATACAAAGTTTCTTTGGGTAATATAACTGTTTTGCGAAGAAACCTAAATATATGTATGTATATACTGTTAAGGTGGAATTATAGTGAAGGCGATGCGCGCGACGGCAAAATCGCGACGCGTGCGCCATATCACAACACTCGGTATAGAGTAAACGCGTTAAATCGTTTGCCACAACTGTCAAATAATTTTCAAAAATATCAAAATATTTTTTTAGCGCCCTGTCTTCTTTTTTTTTTATTGTGTAGGCTTTTATTTTCGATATTTATTAACTGGTGGCGGTTTATTGTTTTGAAAAAATCCGAAACGCAACATACGCAAGTGTCAAAATTGTGTTACGCGCGCGACGAAATTAGAAAATTAGCCATCGATGCGCGCGACGATCCAAGCGACTAGCGCGAAGCGATGCGATATCACTATAACTGATTATTCTAGTGAGCTGTCATCACGTCGCATTGCTTTACGCGCGTGTCGATTCAGGCTTACTTCAATAGTCTTTATGTTATATGTTATATGTTATCGGAGCGTCAATGTATACAAGGGCATTTTATATGGAGGGACAACGCTGTGGCCTAGAAGATAAAGTCATGTGTCGAATATCGAATAGTCGTCAAATAATCTTTATGCAAAACAGTGAGAAAAAGAGCTAACTACAAGTCCAACACGAAGATAAACAAGGACCTTATTCGACTTAAAGACTCAGGTATTGTAGTAGCCGTATCTTCCATTCATTTTTGGCAAAAAAAACCGAACATTTTTGGTCCGTCCAGCCGGAAGTCAGAATTAATGAGAAAAATTTTGTTTAGCAAACCTGAATTCCAAATCTTTGAGCCACATTTAGTTGAGAAATTAAACCTTTTCTATTTTTATAATATATGTACTATTTTTCAGATTGGGAGAATACAGGTGCCCCTGTTCGCAATGGATATACCAAATTGATTCAAACTGGCCGAGTATATCATGTTCTTCAAACGTGAAACACTTGAACTGAAAAAATTCAAATATTGTATAGAAACTCTTCTCTTTATATCTTTTCGCACTGGTTTTTCTGCAAATTTGGCCAGGATATTCCGTTCTGCATGAAGAATCTACTTAAGCCTAAGCAACGTCCTTAAGTCCCCGGCAATGAATAAAAAACTTGATATTTATAAAGTGGGTAGAGAAGGAAAATCAATTCGGAACGTGTGATCAAATTTTACTATGAAACTTGCTGAAGAAGATTACTCCTTGTTTTGGTTGGACTTTTTATACTAACTAATTTTAAAACTGTTTTATACATAACTGTTTTATACATAAATACGGCAATTATCTATCACCGCCTTCAATCGAATTGCTAGAATGCTTGTAGTATAGACGGCAACAATTTATTCCCTCATGTGCAATCTTCGATGTTCGACAATTTTACGCAATATTCGGTGTTTTCCAGTCCAGGAGTTCGAATAATATCCAGGGCTTATCTGATGGTCTATGAAACTATACTACCACGACCAGCTCCGCCTTAGGTCCTCCTCTCTTAGCCTTGCCTCGCTCTGTTTCGTCCTGTCTCACCTTGTCTCTTTAGCATCGCAACATCTTGCCTTGCTCAACCGCGCCTTGTATTGATCAGCCGCGTCCCGCATTGCTCAGCTGGGCCTTGGTTAGCCACAATTCTTCTCGCCTCGTCTGGTCTCGCCTCATCTCGCCTCGTCTCGTCTGGTCTCGCCTCATCTCGCCTCGTCTAACCTTGCCTCACCTTTATGTTTGTTATTGCCACTTCCCACTTCTCATAAAGGTCTAGAAATATCCTGAAAATTACAAGATTTATGGGACGTTCTGACGAAATTTCCAAAGTAACAAAATGTTGAACAACAATTATTAAGATCTAATAAAAATATTGATCAAATCAGTTTAAAACTTATTTTCGATTTACCAAAGATTTTCTTAAAATCATTAAAAATTTAACACTACATCTTTCTAAAACAGTAAAATGTTATCCTTATCAAGAACTTCTCGTCATAATCGAAACCGAACGAAGGCCTTAAAACTTTTTCATTGGAAAGATTGTGCCATCTTAAAATTAATTTCGAATTTAGGATGAGCACCTTCTCGTCACCATCTTGACCGGTTCACACTGAAACATGGCGAAAATATTTGTTAAAAAAAAATTTCATTATTAAACGTAATTTCTTATCCCTCAAGTCAAAAGAACAACAAACCTTAACTTAATTAGTCGCGGGTCGATGAGGGTTTATTGCTTATTATGAGAAGATATTTTCTATTCAAAGTTAACTTTTCTGACTCTCATTATTTCGGATTAAATAATAACAGGCGAGAGAATTTTGTGACCGTGACAAAACGGCGGATATTAACTTTTTAATTGTATTTAATTTTTTGATAAAAAGTCAGGCTTCAGAGGATTTTATTTGAATTGGATCTTTCAATTTCCATTGTGGAAAATTATTAGGAAATGGTTTGAAATTTCAATTAGGTACCTCAAAGGTCATTCGTCATTCGCTAGTACAAACATATAGTTGTAGATGACTAGAAGTGAATAAAAAAAAATATAGATCCAGGTCATCTGAATTTAGAGGTCTGTCCTTTAAATTACATTATTCTATCCCAAATATTTAATCGCCAATTTTTATGCTTTAATATCAGTGAACATTCCTTAATCCATATATCGGGTCGGAGTCTATTGCAATAAAGTTAAGAGCGGGATATATTGTAGGGTGCAAACACTGCGTAAAAAATCTAAGAAAATATGCCCGTTTTTGTACCGTTTTTGAGATATCTCGTTTTTAAGCATTTTTGCCAATTTCAGATATTTATTTATTTATTTATTTACCAAACAAGATATTTACAAATTCAACATTAATTCAGATTATTCTAATTTAATACAATTTGACTTAATTTAACTTAATTTAATTCACTTTAATTAGTATAAAATTGTAGGCACTAGTAAAAGGTTGGTTAAACGGGATGTGAAGGAGCTGAAAAGATCGAACGCAGTTTCAGTTTGTATGTTGGCTTACTTATTGGAGGTGTGAAATGTTCGCTGAAATTGTTAAATGTTCTACAGCATCTGTTAATGGGTTCATTTTGACCGTAATCAGTACGATGGGGATATTCTTTAAGAGGTTTTGAATGTCCCGTCAGCCTGACAGTGTCGTTAAGTCTGATTTTATTTCTAAGGTGGTCAACCTTAATATAACCATTCAAGACATCTAAGGTAAAGCAGGATGTGAGCATAGTTCTTCTAGAGCTGAGCGGTAGAAGATTTAACAATCGTAGCCTAGCTGTGTAGGTCATCAAAGTCTCTAGGGTCATACAAGTCCCTAAGTGCAAAAAGAAGAAATTGCTTCTGGATTAACTCGATTCTGTTGCTAGATATTTGGAAAAAGGGATCCCAAATGGGACATGCATATTCCAGAAGAGGGCGAACAAGGGAACAGAATAATGATTTAGTGACCTATACATTTTTGAACTCTTTAACCCTTCTTTTAATGAAACCTAGAAGTTTGTTGGCCTTTGAGATTATTCTGTTGTAGGGAGATTTAAAGCATAGTTTATTGTCAAGTAGCACGCCGAGGTCTTCAATATGCTCTACTCGGTTTAGACCATTTCCACTTAGGGTATAATTATGGTGGTAAGTGGATTCTTGATGAGAAGCTTATAACGTGACACTTACCGACATTAAGCTTTAATTTATTTTGACTGCACCACCCATCTAGTGCCCAGAGCTTGGATTGCAGGAATACAGCATCTGCGGAGGAGCTAATGGAATGATATATTTTCAGATCATCGGCGTATAAAAGTTGTGGGACACTTTCTAGTACTTCCGAGAGATCTGAAATGAAGATGTTGAATAAAAGAGGTCCCAAGTGACTTCCTTGGGGTACACTAGAGGACACTGCTATTTCTTTGGAAATGAAGCCTTGGAACTTAACACATTGAGTTTTATTACTAAGATATGACTTAAGCCAGTCAAGCAAAGGTCCTGTTATACCGATTTTTTTTAACTTAAAAATTAGAGTATTGTGATCTACTTGGTCGAAGGCTTTCCTAAATTCAGTGTATATTGCGTCGATTTGGCGCCCATTTTCCAGTGCGCAAAGTGTATCAGATACAAGAATCATTAGGTTAGTCGTGGTGGAGTGCCCTTTTCTAAAACCGTGCTGCTGGTCATTAAAAATGGGGTTAGGTTAGGTTAGGTTGAGAAGGGTGGACTGAAGCAATGTGCCACAGTCCATCACGAGAGATCACTGTGGATCCATTGTGGTCCCATTATATAAAACCGGGCTCTAGACTACTGATTCCAAATATTGCTCTCCCTTATGAAGAGAGTAGTTCTCCATAAAGGAATCATCGCAATAAGAATGGGGTTGATAATATTAGTGATTTTATTGCAGATAATTTTTTTAAATAATTTCGGTATTGCTGATAGTATTGCTTTACCTCTGTAGTTCTCAACGTTTCATTTGTCACCATTCTTGTGAATGGGCTTGAGATGCGACGATTTCCAGGCCGAAGGAAAAATACCTAACGACAGTGACTTGTTGAAAAGAAAGTGTAGAGGTGTTGAAAGTTGAATGGCACACTTTGATAAAAATAGGGGAGGAATAAGATCCGGGCCAGGACCTTTTTTGACGTCAATATTTGTGAGAGCATTAAACACCTCCTCAGCGGACAATGAAATATTGTCAGCAAGTAAAGGGACAGAGTTGTCAGGTTCGCTGAAGGTTGATTCTGACTGGGGACTAAAAACTCCTCGAAAACGGTCAGCAAACATATCGCAGATTTCGCGCCTGCAGGATGAGTGCTTGATTCCATTGGGCATGGTTACGGGGTAACCTGAACTTTTCCGTTTTGTATTCACAAAGTCGAAAAAACTTTTTGGGTCGGTAATGATATCTTCACCATTTTTGTTTACATAAGACTCATACGCTGCTCGGGATTTAAAAGAGAATTCCGAGGCCAGCTTGACATATTTTTTCTGAAGATCAGGAGTAGTTGTACTCGTCTTCTTAAGTTTTTTGAATATCATATTTCTCTGGTTCCGCAGTGATCTGAGATTTTTATTTAGACACGGTTCTGATACTTTATCTTTCAGCTTGATTACAGGAACATGGTTAATGACAATTCCGAAAATCACATCGTAAAACGATGATATGGCATTGTCCAGATCATTAGATGAGAAAAGGGATATCCAGTCTATCGAAGATAATTCATTATTAATACTAAGGAAATCGGCATTACGGAAGTCAAATACAATATTATTGTTGTAAGAGTTAACAAAATTAATATAGTCACATGGTAGGTCTACTATGATGGCAGAGTGATGTTGGGTATTTGAGAAAAGATTGTCAGCGTCAGATGCAGGGCTAACAATCACTTCATCATATGCGTCTGTAAAGATCATATCAAGCCATCTCCCGTTTTTATTCGGAAAATTCACTACCTGATGTATATCATTACTATACAGGGTGGGCCAAATACAAGTTTCTTTTTAAAAATGCAATAAAATGAACAAATTAAATTTTTTTCCATGTATTATGGCTTTATTAGTAAGAGTAAACATTCCCATTAATGATGGAACACAACTTCGTTCAAGTGGCTGCCTCGGCTGGCTGCGCAGTAGCGCATTCTGTCACTCCAATTTTCCAAGACCTTGTTGATGGTTTCGGGCTGTAGCTCACGGATTGCTTGGATGATATTTTCCTTAGGTGCTTGAATCATTTCTGGATTGTTGGCATAATATCGGTCCTTCACGGTTCCCCAAAAAAAATCCAAAGGGGTCAAATCGCAGCTCCGAGGCGGCCAATTGACATCGCCAAGACGGCTGATAACACGATTTGTGAATTTGGTGCGTAAAAGATCGATTGTGGCATGGGCTGTGTGGCATGGCGCGCCATCCTGCATAAAGCAGAGGTCGTCCAAATCCATGTCTTCAATTTCAGTAAAAAAAAGTCGGATAACATGGCTCTGTAACGGTCACCGTTGACCGAAACGTTGTTCCCAGCCTCATTTTCGAAGAAAAATGGTCCAATGATGCCACCACTCTACAATCCGCACCAAACTGTCACTCTCTGTGGATGCATTGGCTTCTCGACAATAACGTGCGGGTTTTCCGAGCCCCAGATGCGGCAATTTTGTTTGTTAACGTAGCCGCCGAAATGAAAATGCGCCGCGTCAGAAAAAATGATTTTTCGCCCAAAATCGTTGTCCAATTCAAGCTGCTCTAAGGCCCAAATTGCGAAGCGATAACGAAGCGGATGGTCGTGCGCCTTCAATTGCTGAGTCAATTGGACCTTGTAAGCGAATAATCCGAGATCTTTGTGCAGAATTCTCCTCAGGCTAGTGCGTGAAATGTTGAGCTGTTGAGATCGACGGCGAGTTGATGTTCGTGAAGTGAGTCTCACACTCTCGGCTACAGCAGCCACATTCTCGTCTGTGCGCACCGTACGACGACGGGGGCCATGAGTGTTGTCCACTAGCATGCCAGTCTCACGAACTTTTTGCAGAAACTTGCGTACAGTAGGCGCGGTGGGTGCGGTGGGTGCTTCATTTCGGCCAAAACTTCTTTTCAAAAAACGCACAGTTTGGGCTACACAGCACTCACTTTGGAAATAAGTTTTCAATATTTCCCAACGTTGTTCAAGCGTAAAGCGACTCATTTCGTTCCGCAGAGGTATGATACTGACTTTCTGTCAAGATTTCAAGCGGGAAACAGCTTTCAGTGTCAAAATAACCTATGATTTAAAAAGAAACCACTAGATGGCCCACCCTGTATGTACATCGTGTCTATGATAGTGGTGTCAATAACAGACGTAAGATTCCCAGGTATGATGGTGTTATCTGAATGATTAGTGACGAAAGAAATGCTTGGGCGATTAAAGTCGCCGAGTAGGAAAAGATTGTCGTTTTCATTTAAGGTGCACTTGACCCCATGTAAAATGTCCAGAATGTCATGGTTTTTGTGGTCTTCTGAGTTAGGTTGGATATAAACAACACCAATGTAAACATAATTATTGATTAATGCTTCTCAAAATATTTGTTCTCCGTTGGAGCTATTCAAAAAGCTCTTTTTTTTATTTTTTATTACAAGAAAAAGTACAAATTTTGGTACATCTCCAATTATCTATAGAACGGGATGGTACATTTAAACTTTTTTCTTGCTCATATAATATCTAATTATATCACCTTTAATTCTAACATAAGTTTAACGCTCTAGCATACCTAGTCTAGAAGTAATCGCCATTTAACTGAAACAATTTCATCAGTTTAGCAACTCTTTTTTTCAATAAAGTGTAATTAAGAGCGTTGTTAATTTGTGGAAAACTGTACGAAAATGGGCATATATTTGTACGAGTGTTTTATACAATTTTGTGAGTCCTACAACATATGTCTCGCTCCTAACTTTATAACAATACACACCAGGCCGTACAATCAAAATTTTCATTTGGGGGAGAGCAATTAATAAGACTTCTCCTAGTAAAAAAAAAAAACTACTGACGTTGAAAAACTATTGAGAACAAGCAAAATTTTACATTTGACAAATTTTGGCACTAATCCAATTCTCTCAGTAATTATTATTGTCAATGAAACCTTCCAAATTTGATATGCAAAACAATAAACGCAAATTTCTTTTATTACAGGGAAGAAAGTATCCCTAAAAAATAAATTGTGGTATGGTGTGTGGAATTAAACGTTGCCTAAATCCAAGACACCGAATATCGTCTTGAATTTCGAGGTGTGCAAACAAAGGCCATGAATATTTAAGAATTGAAAGTTTTTCGTTTTATTTTTTTTTATTATTCTGCGTTTATGGCGGTGGCAAGAGTAGATTCATTAAGGACCAGACAAACACAAATATCCGCAAAGGGCAATAAGACTTTTCGAGGGTATCCGGAATAAGGAAAAGTTCTTAAAAGTCGAGGGTGTTTCTTATTATAATAGAAATGCATGTTTACTGAAGCGTACATAATACTGTCGCGAAATGATAACCTTTCTTCGTATTATTATTTGTTTTTTTTTTGTTTTGTTTTATTTCCGACAAAGATGACAACAATTTTATTTATAGGTGTTATCTATGGATGAAGATTGCATTTTATAACAAAAAAAACTGCAATTTGGATTGAAATATTGTAATTACCAATGTACAGAGATAACATGCCCAGTAGGAAGTTTAAAAGGCGACTTTTTCGGCGACGTAATTTTAACTGCTTACCAGGTAATGCAAAAGGTAATGTACACTGTTAATGGAATGGCGATTACAACGGTGAAATAACAAATATTACTAAGCAATTTGTGGGTAATGCATACGGTAATGAGTGACCGGCCTCTGTTTTGAATGTTGAATGTTCTTCATAAAAATTAGCGGTATTTAGCGGTCTGGTGGTCATTAAGCTTCAACTATGAGGCTCATTGGTTTAATCCCAATGCTTAATGCAAGTATATTTTTTAGGCATGAAATTCTGCTTACTGATAATGCAAATACAATGGATGCCTCTTATTGGAATCGCGGATAATGTTATAAGCAGCATTTTGTTATCAAAAGAGTTGGGTTCCATTTTCCACAAACAGAATTCATCGCTTATTTTTTTCTTCGTTTATTGTTATCATCCGGTTAATGTTATTGTTTTTAGCTGGTCCCAAAGTGATTACAATAAGCGACATCCACTGTATAATACTACTTAGCTGAGATCAATAAGTATACGAGGGTCTAGAATGAACAAATATTTTATGAATGCATAGAAATAGCCACACTACAGAATCGATTCTGTAATCATTACACTAAGATGTATAAATAAATATAAATATAAAGAGAAAGAAAAAATGTGTTTGGATCCTTCGAATATTTTTTTTTAATATTTCCAGAATTATTGTGTTGAATAAAATTTAAGAGTATTCATAATGTTGTAAGAAATACGCTAGTAATGTCTCCTTCGGGGTTATCGTCTGAACAAGTTACTGTATTAAAAAAGTTATTGTGTTGAAATTCAGTATTACATAACGTACTTGAAGTCAATTATAGTCAATATAAATTTTCAGTACCGATTGAAATCAGAAAGAAACCAGAATTCTCGAATCCTTTTTTTTTTCTTCACTTTTTTTGTGCAATAATTTATTGTATTAATACTGGATTATAATTGTGTTAGCATTTACTAGCTAGTTTTGAACGAATCCAGAATTGCAGAATTGTAAAAATTTCTTGAGAAATCAGTACTGTATTAGGACTGAATGACTTTTAGAATAATTCGTGATGTCTTGGAGCTTGATAGTCTAGGTGGTAGAGTATTGTCTGCCGAATGATGTGGTCCTCAGTTCAAATGGTGGTAGATGTATAACTAATTATTAAGACCTGTTATATATTTGTTGGTCTACATCTTGTACGTAGAGAAAACCAATAAATAGAAATAAATAATCAATATAGGAAAAATGTTATAGAAAGGTAAAATATATAAAGTGTTACAGGATGATTTTTATGTAAAAATAACTAATCAAACAATAATTCGCCTTTTATTAATTTATCGGAAAAAACAACAGAAGGGCGAAACAAAAGCCCTCGCCCACCAGGAAGCGACCTTACGCATTTTTCGTCACGCCAGTAGTTTTGACTACTTCTTCATATTTCGCCCAACGACATCTTTTGAAAAGGGTCGTTACAAAAGCTTTTTTTTTATTATAATTAAACTTCACCATTAATACGGGATCAATGCAGCGCTGGATTCGTATCGCTGAAGCAGTATATCTATTCAGTACTGAATGAATTAAGTGTAGTGGAATTTAGTCAGTACTAGAAAAATTCCGCTGGAGATCTCAACGGTTCAGTACTCGGAGGGAAAAATATGTAGTTTCGCTAGAATACCGGAGCAGTGTCAATCCACTAAAATATGCCATTAAAATGACTTAAAATATTATTCACAAATTCTTCAATATTTTGCAGTCCTGATTAGATATCGAAGTGGATTACACTTCACACTTCTACAAAGCCATTTATAAAAACAAATAATTAGCAACATACGAGTACAACTGAAAAGTTATTCGATTCTTTTCAGAATAAATCCCCCGAGTGTGGTTTTACCTGCTTACTATCTATAGCACTGAGGAGATACCGGGATGGATTTTAATTCTAAAGGAGAGCCTTTAATAGAAAATCCTAAAAAACTAATTTCGTGATTTTTCAATATCGATCCTAAAAGGTAAACTCTGTGTTCACTTAAATCAGTCGAATTCTCAACTTTAATCCTTCTCAGGCTACCGCACACTCTACCGATCAGAAAATCTAAGAATATTTATATGGGAGTTACCAAAAGTATATTTTCAGTTTTACGCAGACGCAAA
Source organism: Beris morrisii (assembly GCA_951812415.1). Lineage (NCBI taxonomy): Eukaryota > Metazoa > Arthropoda > Insecta > Diptera > Stratiomyidae > Beris > Beris morrisii. The sequence goes on along the minus strand of OX638312.1, from coordinate 110,338,175 downwards.
AATTTCGCCGTCATAGCTAATCGTTTTCAAATCATATTTTTTGGTGTGATAGCGCATTTTTCAAAGACTGTTGAATGGTAACTCTTCAGGGAGGGAAACGATTTTTCTCAGTCTCAACTGTGCAGCAGGAATTATTACGGAATCAATGTGTGAAAACTTAAAGAGTACTAACAAAACATGTTTCAATGCAAATTGATCTCGGGATTTTAAGACTTTTGTATGGTCGGTATCCAAGGCGTATAAGAACTTTTTTTTAATAAGCCAAACGCATTTTTTCGTAAAAGAACTTAATAGTATCAAATTCAAAGTTCGTAGATCCCCGTATATTTTAGGGTTAACAAGAGTTCGCATGAATCCAAGTATAAATTTGTTAAACACACTTGGGTGGTCGCTTCTCGAAGGAATACTGTGATTTAAACTATTTTACTTTATTATTTTCTAATAATACAATATTGTGATCGATTTAAAAAAATAATATGCTACCCTGAAAAATTTTTTTTTCACGTTTCATGACTAGTAGAAACGATAAAAGCAAAAAAAAATGTCAGTCCATCTGTCCGCCGTACGCAAAATCGTTTGAAGGCTCGCAGCTCCCAAAGAAAAAAATGTTGGTGGTGAGGGTGTAGAGGGTGAGGGTGGGGGAGGGTGAAAAGGAAAAAGTTTCGATTTTTCTATCTCAAAAGCCTATAATGATACAAAGCTGAAACTTGATATTTAGATAGAGCTATAGTAGTAGCATCTTGGAAAAAAATAATTTTTTTATAGCGGTAGTATGGTACGGGGGTGGGGGATGTTTTTTCTATCTATAGAACGGCTTATACTACAAAAAAATTTATCAGTGAAAATGGAATGCATATATTTTCACGATTTTCGTCATATCTATTAGGCCTTAAAAAATATTTAACTCATTTGTATTCTACGACTTTTTCATATAAGTACATAGAAAGAGTTTTCAGAATTTTTTGAAATTCGACCCCTAAGGATGTCTAAAGGGGAATTCTGCAATATCCCACAGGTCTGATCAAATATCGAATATCTTTTTACTTTCACGGGCTTGCGTAATTATCGCCTAAAACCTGTTTTTAAGTTTTTTCCTTTTTCAGCCCCTAAGAGGGTATAAAAGGGTTGAACAAGTTTTCACGAATTCTGCCATATCCTTCAGAAGTGATAAGTAATTGAATTGGTTTTTACTTTCTCGTGCTGTCTTCATATTTATCTTTTAACTCCTTTCCGAATTTTTGGATATTCAACCCCCAAGTGGGTGTAAGGAGGTTGTATATGTTTTTACAGATTCCTACATATTGCATAGATCTGATGATATATCGAATTCATTTTTACTTCCTAAGGTTTCCTATATAAGCGCCAAAAGGTCAATTTCAATATTTTTAGATATTCAATCCTAAGGGGTATAAAGGAGGTTGTATGTTTTTCAAAGCTTCGACATATTTCTTAGGTTTGATGAGATATTAGATCGCCTTTCACTTCTACAGACTTTTTATACAATTGCCTACAAACCCGTTTGCATATGTTTTCACAAGTTCTGCCATCCCTTAGTTTTGATGAGATATAAAATTGGATACTACGGCATTTGATGTAATGACCTAAAACTAATTTCACGATTTTTCGAATTTTAAGAATCAAGGAGGTGTGAAGGGTTTGCTTACGTTTACACAAATTGTGTCTCATGAGATACCAAGTTGCTTCTTACGAAATCGTCTAAAAAACCGTTTCACAATTTTTTCAAAATTCAAACCCCAGGGTGAAGTAATGGCTTTGTATACGTTTTAACAATTCGTCATATCTCTTAAGTCTGATAAGGCAACAAATTCGTTTTTACTTCTATGGGCTTTTAGTGTACATAATATACCAACATTCGAATAGTCTACAGGGGCTTTTTCAATGTTTAATCGGCTAGAATCTCTATTTTAAATATTTTGATTTTAAAAACAAATTTAATTTAAGTGATCACTTGTCAACATCTCAGCCTATTTGCTTATGGGTACTTTGGGAGGGTACGTGAGGGGTACGCGAAAGCCCCCCCCCCCCACCTACCACCAACGTAATCATTCAGACTTCCGCTCTCCTGGACTCAAATTTATTTTTAAATCTGTTTTCGTATTTGAATTTAATTTTAACTTTAATTTAAGTGGTCACTTGTAAAAATCTCAGCCTATGTGCTCATACCCATTGGGGGGTACGTGGTGGGTACGTTTCGTACCCACCACGTACCCCCCATGTTCCCCCACGTCCAATCCAATAAACTTCCGCTCTCCTGGGATGCATTTTTTTTCTAAATCTGTTTGGGGATTTGAATTTAATTTTAGCTTTAATTTTAGTGGTCACTTGTAAAAATCTCAGCCTATGTGCTCATACCCATTGGGGGGTACGTGGTGGGTACGTTTCGTACCCACCACGTACCCCCCATGTTCCCCCCCCGTCCAATCCAATAAACTTCCGCTCTCCTGGGATGAATTTTTTTTTTAAATCTGTTTGGGGATTTGAATTTAATTTTAGCTTTAATTTTAGTGGTCACTTGTAAAAATTTCAGCCTATGTGCTCATACCCATTGAGGTGTACGTGGTGGGTACGTTTCGTACCCACCACGTACCCCCCACGTCCAATCCAATGAACTTCCGCTCTCCTGGGATGAATTTTTTTTTTAAATCTGTTTGGAAATTTGAATTTAATTTTAGCTTTAATTTTAGTGGTCACTTGTCACTCTCAGCCTATGTGCTCATACCCATTGAGGTGTACGTGGTGGGTACGTTTCGTACCCACCACGTACCCCCCATGTTCCCCCACGTCCAATCCAATAAACTTCCGCTCTCCTGGGATGCATTTTTTTTTTAAATCTGTTTGGGGATTTGAATTTAATTTTAGCTTTAATTTAAGTGGTCACTTGTAAAAATCTCAGCCTATGTGCTCATACCCATTGGGGGACGTGGTGGGTGCGTGTCGTACCCACCACGTACCCTCCCCCCCTCAATTAACTTCCGCTCTTATGGGCTCAAATTTTTATACTCTAACATAGATGAAATCATATACTCGTAGAGTATTATAAGTTTAATCCAGCCCAAAAGTTTGTAACGCATAGAACCAAGCCTCGGACGAAAAAAAGTTATGTATTATTTTTTGATTATTTGTGGCCAAACATCTCAAATCCACTTGACGTCCGTCCGTCCGTCCGTCTGTCCGTTAGCACGATAACTCAAGGACGCTTTCACCTAGGATCTTGATATTTTGAATCTGGATGTTTGGTTGAATTTGTAAGGCTAAGTTCGTTAACGGGCAAAATCTTCGGGTAGCTGCCATACAAAATGTCCTTAAAACACGTGTTTAAGAATATTATCCGATTACTTCAGAAGGGTTTAAGCTACGTCTTTGAAATTTTGTATGTGTTATTTTTCCTATAGTTGGAGTTAAATATATGATTATGAAATCCTATTAGTCCTTCATGTAGCTGCCAAACAAATACCCTGTCAAAACGTCATCACTTAATTTACGGAACTTAATATAACTCAAGTAATCTTTTAGCTATGAATTGGAAATTTTGTACAAATTAGTTTTGAGTAAAAACGAAGTTCGAGTTTACTAATCAGCGAAATCCGTTTACTCCTTCTGGTAGCTGCCATACAAAAAGTCCTTAAGACACGTGTTCAACAATATTTTTCGATAACTTTTGAACGCTTCACCGAACTCACATGACTTTCGTAAAACCAATTAAATCATTCGATTGACTCGTCTTCGCTGTAACTGTCCAGCAAAAATTAAAAATTGTTTAACAGGACACGGGATAAACCCATCACAAAACGTTTTTTTAAGAATTATACATTCAGATAATGATATCACCAAAATTATTGTCATTAAAACAAAGATTGCAAATTCAAATACCTTCTGGATCAATCTTATCTTATCGTCGTTAAGGCAAAACACATTATTGCCGTAAAACTCCATAATACCGCACTTAGTTCAATCGATTTGTCTTGAGAACTGAACATTTCCTTCGATACTTATCTCCGAGAATAATACCTATCCGTGTATAAAGGCCATTTAAGAAATCGAACAACCATTAGTTATCCCTATCCAATCCGGAATTCGGATCAACTTCAAGTTGATTAATCCTTAATGTTGCGGCTTATTTTTGTGAACTCTTTTCAGGTTCAATCAATTTAAATTAACATGTAAATGTATCTATAGATAGTTTAACATTTTGCAAAATAAAAGTTCCAGTAATCTGATCACAACTCAATTTTTTTTGGTTAAAGTTAAAAAGAACCGTGGTCACGTTTTACCAGGTACAAGGTACAAGTGAAATAATAAAAAGCATAATATCCACACTATAAACACATTATTGGTCAAGATAATCGTTACTTCGAAGTGTACAAATATTTTTGTTGGCTCAATAAATTTATAGTTAATAAATCATTCTTTATACATTTAGATCCGGATGCATGGTCTATTAGCCATGTCACGCAAGTGTGCACCGATTTCGAAGATGGCTCCAATTTTCGGCGGACGAACTTTTTTTTACATTTCGGAAGAATTGCGAATTATGTACATATTTATTTCAATTTTTAGACTTGGCATTTATGGAAACAACTGACATATATCTATACAACACTGGCTCTGGAAAGTATTCGGATATTGAATGTCAGTTTCATTGGTAGATGTTGCCCTTAACGCGAATGAAGAACGCCTATAGTTACAGTCTAAAATTAGATTTTAAGACAAATTTACTAAATTTGAATAATATTTTGCAATACAGGCGCCCCACTGAATTTACTTTTACTAAAAAATATACTCTAGTAAGTAATATAAAACGAATTAAAAACATTCTGCTTTGCATACATTTTTTATTATATGATTTGATTAGGGTTGACCAATGTACATATATTTAAATGGAGATCGGTGGTCAACGTCTATTGGTTTATTATAAGACCTTAAAAAAAGGAGAATTTTTTCATAGATTTTTTTCTGAATCAAATACGAGTACATGATACAACTACATCAGACGATGGCAGAATTTCTCTTAATTTCTCTCTGTATTAAAATAGGGCGCAGACTCCATTTCAAGTATTTCTAGTTAAGGGATGGTACTAACATCTGAAATCCCGTACCACCATCCACCAGTCTTTTCCTAGTGATTCATATATCTGGTTGTATAGTTCCTTCTTTTATCTTCAGTGTAAACAAATTGTGTTATTGTTTATAGTTTTTTACATTCGCAAATAGAGATAATAAAATATTTTATTGGTGTTTCCATTTCGATTTTTACGTCATATTGTTAATAGTGGGTTTAGTGAAATAAAATAATTAAAACAAATATTGAAATTTTTGTTGTTTTAATGTTAATTTTTTTAATTTAATAATACAAGGAGATAAGAAGTTCAAATTCGAAAATCAGAAAAAATGGAATGTTCTAAAAAAATTTATTTGCAGAAAATGTGATAGAACTTTTCTTCAACTGCTCTAAAGTTATTCAGATTCAAAATTACTGTTGTTAAAGACTTACATTTTACTTTTGGGACTTTCGATTATAAAATCGTGTACTAGAATATAAAATGCATCTCTTTAGTTCCAATAGTGGATAGTGTATCTACCGACCGCGATATCTAAACAATTAGCAAGAAATTAGAATTAGTTGCACGGTCTACTTAGGGTTCTTTAAAAAAAACTTATGCTATAATTGTGGAAATAAATTTAATTCAATTTGAATTTGAAAAAAAACGTATGTAAAGGGTACTAAAGTGTAGTGCTGATGTATTTTCTAGTTTAAATCCACAGTTTAAAAAATATTAAAATTACTTTAACGCTTCATGTTAACATTGATTGATATATTTTTTGTCAAAAAGTTAGAAAAATTTTGTCAAAAAGTTAAAAAATAGTATCAAATAATTTATTTGTTTATCTGAAACAGCAAAGGCTTTTAAACGTTGAACTCTAAATCACAGTGTTTTTTCCGCAGCTTGTTCATCTAGAATTGCCAGGTTAATGCAGATTTAAGTTCATTTCATAGTTTGTTTTGCAAGATACTAGCAATATGATGAAAAGACGAAGTGAAGAAATGGTCGTCTGGATTTTTTTGCATATAGCTCCTATAGTCAAAGAATGACTCCACCTTGAGCAGAGCCCTTAGACTAGCCAGCATATAGACCGCCATTGATTTTGTAGTGATCACAATGAACCATAGTAACCTAGGCTTAATGGCTTTTTTTACCTATGGATAATCGATTGAAGGAAAATAATCTGACAACAAAATTCTTAAACCCGAAATCCTGGAAATTGAAAGATACAAAATCCCGAAAACTAGAACATACCAAATCTCGAAATACAAATTTCCGGTGTTATAAAATCGCGGAATTAAACATCCTCAATTCAAAATCACAAAATTTCGGCTAAAAATCTGATTTTCTTCAAAATTTTGAAATAAATTCATCCCTCTTTACATAAGTTAGTTAAAAAAAAGCAATTATAAGTGGTTTTGACGTAAAGTCAATTTGAAAAACCTAGCTTTAGTCACTGGAAATGACTGAAATTGACAAACGGCGTAACTAAAACTCAGCCAATACTTGGAATGGCTGAAACCGTCAGTCAAATAGTGAACTGTTTCGTAAGTTTTATATCAGGATCGGCCAATATTTTATACAAATGCTATTAATTTCCAGGAAAAATAAATTGTATATTTAATTTAGATAGATAGATAGATAGATGATTTATTTAAATTCATTGGGTTGTATAATAACAAGTAAAAATAGTTCCGTGATTTTATATTTAATTTAATTTGACCTGTTTCCTTAAGCTTAACTATGTGCATAGCAATTAGATACCTACATATTTTTTTAAAAAAAAATTAGACTAATATTAAACCAGTTAAAACTTCCAAAAACAAAATATTGAAACAAAAATGAAAAAGTTGTACCATTTTCTGCAATAAATTGTTTATTCTATTAAATGGATCAAACATAAGGATTTTGAAGTTTGGAATTTTGTATTTCGGATTTTTATATTTCGGGATTTTGAGATTCCAAGTATTTTGAGATTTTGTATTCCGGGATTGTATATTCCGAGATTTAGTAATTCGAGATTTTGAACCAAAACCAGAATGATCACTTTTCAAAGCACGTAATGCATAAATACCAATAAATATAAAATAACCGAAAATTAAGGGAATGATAACTTCAAAATTCTCTGTAAAACCAAAAATTTAAATAACTTAATTACTATTTCTTTGTAAGACGTTATAATCGCTTGAGTAATTATGCATTTCTTTTGCAGTTCACCGTACAAAGTCACCCTCTGCTAAAATATAAGAAAAAAACCTTATAAGTCGACCTTACCCTACGGGAATTCATTGTTTCCATTTCGGGGGTGGTAATTACTATTTACTTAGAACTTCATGAATTTTCTTATAATACCGCAAGAAAAGAAAATTAGAAGAAGTCTAACTTCTTTTGCATTTTATGGCAATAATTAAAATAAACGGAGGAAGTGCATGGAACTGAATAAAAGATGATTTAGTACGGTGTCGAATGTTTAGATAGGAAGGTAAATATTACGTGCACAATATTCAGGGTATTAACCGGATATTTAACCAAAACCAAATATATTTACAAACTCAAATAATTATAATAAATAATAAAAAATCACATAAATTTTTTATTCCATTCCGTTATACATGGATATAAAATTATTTTTACGATAACTAAATGAATTTATTTTAAATATGAGGAATTCAGAAGGTCAGTGGCGGAAAAGTTAGAGGGGCTATGAGAAGTTTATTCGATTCAAATGAATTGAGTTTGGATTTCAAATTTTTTCTTAAAAATAACAATTATTATTTTGTAGTTATCTGTACCTATCTCTTCGGCTGAACAGAATTTGATTAATTACAATACTTGAGTAAAGGGCAATATTTGTGGTAAAGTATGCTATTCTTTGTTTTTATTATAGCGTCAATAATAAGCAATCCTACCGGTTTAATTGAAGAAGAAATTGTTTTTGATTTTTTTTTAAATATCTTTAATTTGAGTTTTATCGAAAAATTTAATATAAGAAAAGTTGTAGGTAAAGTTGATTTCCAAACCTTTAATATTTTTTAGCTTTTTTTCTTAAGGTTGACGGTAACGGAGATATTTACGTTTTAATAGAGTTTTTTCAGTACATTAGCTGAGGCATTGCAGTGTATAAACGCCTATAAAGTATAAACCTTGAATAGTCCAGGGAGTAGGATCAGATAGTTTTTTATAAATCAACTTTTAATTATGCATTCCAAGTTTTTTTTCAATTATCGCTTTAACACAACCTGGTTCCATTGTTCAAAATAAGTCTTCAGTATTTTCACCCTGTTCTGTACATTACTCTACTTTATCCATATTCTCACACGCTTGACCGTTGAGATAGTTTTCTGTAGCGTTTACATCTAGATCATTTTTACATGGTTTTAATAATATTCTAAATAACCCCTTTTATAATTTATGATCCTTCGTTAATTGTACAGAAACTTGCTGCAACTTGGTGCTCAAAACTAGTAAAGATGTCCCAAAGGATAAACAATTCTTTAGTGTCTTTATTGTTAAACAGCGGTTACAACTGGATCGCATACCACAATATATATTTAATTTTTAACTTGGATTAATTCATAAATTTTTTTGAATATTAAAAATTTTGAGAAAATAACATTAAGTTTCGGCGAAAAATTCCAAATTTATTAAATATAGTTGTAAAGAATAGAGTACAATTTTTAAACTATATTTACCGATTTTTATACGTAGATATGAATTTAGTAAGCACTTATCTTTCTAATGGTTTTTTAATGGACTTCGTTTTACTATTGGAACACTTACAAGTTATTGCTAATAAAATTCAATAATTAATTTTTTAAATTTTTCAGTAGCAGGTCACAACAGAACTATAGCCAGTTATTTTCAACAGAGCAAATCTTAGGCAAAATTAAATCAGGGAAAAAAATTTCATTGAAAAATTAAGTAAAAAGTTTGTTGGACTTGTTCCAAAACGGAGCAGTTTCGTCAAGGAGCCCTGAGAACTTTTTGCTATTTGTCGAAATTTTTTGTTGTATAGATTATAACATTGAACTTATTTCTCCGAATCATATTGGACTTGAATATTCATCAATAAATTTGATGAGTATATAATTAAGCCAAAATAGAGCCATATATACTGATGAATGCATGTTTAGCCCTCTTCCCTACTAAAGGAATTGTGGATCCGCTACTGCAAATGGTAAAAAATTTGGAATTTCGGGCTCTATACCCTTTTCAAAAATTTTACATTTCGCGTACTCCACTTTTATACACAAACCAATTTTCATCTTTCTGTTATAATTGATTCGAAAGTTATCATAGTCCAAAGTTTTTCAATCATAACTACTACCTCCCCACCACCAATAAAAATTGTATTTTTAATATACGCTCCTAATATGCCTATGACAAGCAATTACAAAGTTTTAACTTTCTGAAATAAACCGTTTAGGAAATATATTTTAGAACGTCTCGATTCCAACTTTTGAGCGTTTCATACGCATTGCTTCTCCGCCCACGCCAACACCCCTTCGGCCATATCGACCAATTTGAAATTTTGCAAATGGTGCCACTATTATAGCTCTATATAAAATCCAAGTTTCAACTTTCTAGGGTAAGCGGTTATAGAAACCAAAAATGTTCGTCTAAAACGCTCCCCCCACATCACTGCGCCTTCAAAGGTTACCACTTAAAGGGGTGCACCCAATATACCCATCAAACAAATTTGAACTTAATTTATCAATGGGTTTGTGAATTACCAGCTTTGAAATGCGTTTGCGTACGGCGTATACGGCGTACAGACAGACTTTTTTTTTCTTTTTTGGTTTTTACTAGTACTAAAACGTAAAAATACAAAGTTTGAGGGTAGCAAATTTTTTTGTACCACACTAACGCAAGTTCTATAGAAGATCTAACTCAAGGAACTACTTCAAACTAACTTTCAAAATATATTACCTATGCATAAATCAAATAATCACCAATTTTTAAAGTTATCCGATACTTACCCATTATTGAGCAAATACCCGGTAAATTTCTCAACAAATTCTTATTACCCTTCGCTGGATACAAGCCAATTGAAATTCACACAGCCGTCGATTAGATCAGTCCTTAATTTAAAACATTTTAAATCCTTTATTATCACTCACCGAAAAAAGGCGCTCATAGCTGAGTTTAATTCAATGACACCGACTTGATACAATTCATTTTCCTCGTGCCGTCTGCATTGTATGTGCGGAGACACGTTCATATGAGGAAACCCTGAAAAGATAAAGCCGTTTAACTGAGATTTATACATGGATCCTGTGGGTTTATTTCCATAATTAATGTCCTTCAGACTTCACCTTGTTAGTGTTACCGGTTTTTCAATTTAGTCATGCAAAAGGACATCATAACTCATAATGCCGACAGAAAATCCTCCAGATATGAAAGTAGTGTGAAATTTATCGCTGATTTTGTTAAATTGTGTTTATTTCGATAATACTGATAAGCTAGTTGTTTTTACTAGAGCTTTGTTACGAGACACTTCACAATTACAACGTTGAGTAGGTACTGTAAATCAACCGATTTCAATAATTGCGATATAAATGTCGGTCAAAGATTGGATGAAACACACATTAATTTGAAAATTCTTTGAAGAATAAAAACAAGGCAAAACATAATGTTACATGCAACCCTGGCAACCCGCATAAGTCGATCACTTTCCAGTGTGAAAACAACAACCTCCCAAAACCTAACTGGAAAGCGGAGAAAATCCTCTGATTGGCCACATTGCAATACGCAATGCGAAAGGGGTAGAAAATTCTATCTACAAAGTTACAATTTTTCGCGAAACCTTTCCCCTTATTGGGATTGTTCTTAACATTTCCCGAACATTCCACCGAATATTTGGGAAAGCTCTCGACTCCACACATACAGTATATAAGCACGGCAAAGTTTGCAACCACACAGAGTTTTTCCTACGCCGAAGCGAGACAACTATCAGTTTCTACGCGAAAGTACTTTTAAAGAGATTCGGATTGGTAGCACCAATCAAGCAGTGATCAAGTTATTATATATATATAAAATCTCCTAACTCGCAACATCATAAGATAACTCAGTTAGAAGGTAGTTTAAGATTGCAAAAGGTTACGGATAAAATTTTATTTTACGAATTCATTCTTTTAGAGGTCTTAATAAAAACCCTTGGCCTGCACCAAAAAAAAGGATTTTTTTTAAATATATTGTCTTCACGGATCTTTAGAGAAAAAATAGGCTTGTTCAATTTTGCAGTGCACAGAATTTTCTTAAATTCGTGTTTTTGTTAAGCCTCAACCGACTAATAGCTTCCAAGATAAAATTTTAGATTGTATTACATTTATTTTAAATTTTTCGATGAAAAAAAACTCACAACACAGAGTTTTTCTTAAAAATAGCATATTCACTCGATGAAAAATGCATGTTATGATTTGCCTACCAAACGTTTTTTTATTGAAAGTTATATTCGATAGCTCATGATTCTTCCAAACATATTTAAAAAAAAACTGGTCGACTTTACAAAAATAACTTATTGCTTTTGAAAATTAGTCAGAAATTGCTAGTCTTACACAAAAAGTGATTGAAATTACTAGTCCTACACAAAAATTGATTTATTTGATTGAATAAGAAAATAAATTTCCCTTATTTTAGTTCGTTAATCATTCAATTAATACGTTCTATATATTCTGAAAGTTTATGACAATTTCTTAAAAATATACATACTTTTGTTTGAACTTTTATGGTGAATAATTGCTGGGTTACAATTTTTTCGAAATATCGCAGCAGTTTTCATCATCGTCCAGTACATCACGTTTGATGATATTAGCAATAAATAATATATTAGTTTTTTGTTCAAGGTAGAAGTGAACTTTGTGTAAAAAATGGAGTTATTCAAACAAAAGTTGATAAAATATTGCTTGTTTTTAGAAATTTCTTATTCGAAAGTTAAATGCGCTAGATTCTTAGAAAGTTATAGTCTTCTACTATGTATTCATACCAGCTAGGATTCGGCGGGATTTCAAATAAAACACAATTCGATTAAAAGTAATAAAAATAATAAAGCTTTATTATTTGCCAAATGTGGCACAATGGTAACGCTTCCCTATTATTTATACTATTTGATCGCTGTTATCAATAAATATCACGAACACACTTTCGCATAGAACTGACCGTCATCTCGCTTTTACAGCAGAGTAACTGATCCCGTGTACAAGCTCTACGGCTCTTACACATATATACTGCATGTTTTGAGTCGAGATATTTGCAGCATATTCGGTTGTGTGTATGGAATAGTTGCGAAGTGTGTAGAATTATGTAGAGGTGTGCAGAGTTTTTAACGATTTACTTATTGGATACTGCAAGGTTATTGTTTGTTCGCTGAAAACTCATGTCATCATGAATGAGTTGTGCGGGTTACCAGAGTATAAATGTAACAGTATACCTACATAGAAAATACGTTAAGCCATTGCTGAAGCTAATAAAATTCTAATAATTTATAAGCAATAAAAAAGTGACCGACAAACGATCCCCAAAGAAGATGTAAAATTTAAAATTTTTTTTTTTAAATAATTAAAAAAAAAATCACAAAACAGATTTAGGCTTTTTAAACTCAACTTAAAGTGAAAATGAACTAATAAGTATGTTTTACCTTTATTGTCTGAGTTATGCGAAAACCAACTTCAAAAGTAAGCGGGAAGAACTCTGTAGTTACAAAATTCTTAATTATATTTATTTTTGTTCCAATCTACATGATTGCGCTTAGAGGTAACTTTTGTATAAATAATTTCAACTCAGTTTTTTGGTTTCAACACATGATTCTCATTTCACCGTAAATCTATGGCTATGCATAGAACTAGCGTTTAAATTCATTGTGCAAGGAGTTGACTTTTGTTTTCAAATATGCCCACCCTCCTCCCATACAGCGCAGAATAAAACAAAAATAATCTCAAATTTACACCAATTCAATCCGCAACTTCATGAAGCAAGATTGGAACCTTTTTTTTAAAAATATCAAAAAATGGAAGAATTAAATGTAAAAATCAAAAAAATATCGGAGCCCAATTAACGTGAAATGAAAATTTTAAAAATTTACCAGTTTACAATTTTTCATTTTTGTTAAAAATTTTGCGAACTTAGTTAGGTTCTTTAAAAGTTTTAAAGAACAACGTGTTTTTTTCTAAATCCACGGATGGAAATATAGGGTCTTTCAACAAGGACGTTCAATTTTTAAATGTAAATAAAACAAGTTGTGTGTAAGATATTCACCCATTTTTTTTTTATTTGAAAGAATATTTTATGGCATTAAGTATGCAATATAACGTCGATCAAATATCCGCCCCGGCTTTGATTGGTGGCACGTATTCGAGAAGTCCAATTTTCGGCGACTTTGTCGCATAAATCTGGCTGAATTTGCTGGATGGCGTTCATTAAAGGTCATCAATTGTTTGCGGATTATACGCATCGACCTGCGATTTCAGATAGCCCCAAAGGAATAAGTCTAAAGGCTTTAAATCGCATGATCACGGTGGCCAGTTCACGTCGCCGCCCCGCGAGATAACGATGCCCTCAAATCGCTCGTGCAGAATGTCCATCGTGATATGCACTGTGTGGCAAGTAATGCCGTCCTGTTGGAACCACATGTCGTCGGTATCCATATCATCCATACCATGCTTATCATCGATCGTTTGACGGTTATGGCAATACCAGTTTCGTTTTGGAAGATGTACGGACCGATGATTTCGCCAGGCCAAAATCCGCTTGAAACAGTGACTTTCTCGGAATGCATCCCAAATCTGACAATTTTGGTTGTTCACACATCCATTCATCAAGAAATGGTTCTCGTCGTTCAAAATCACGAAATGCGCGGAAAGTTTTTCGAACGGAGCTCTGATTTTGAAAGTAAAATTTGATGATTTACTCACGTTGTTCAACGCTATAACCTTCCATGGGGATTTGTCATACACTACTGAACAATTCACAACAAATTCGACGGATGTTGCTTTAACAACATGGCCGCTATAACCTAACAAATTTTTAGCGTTCCATATATTGTTTGTTTTGAAAACTTGTGCGAGATCCAAATTCAATTTTTGATCTGTTATGGCTGAGTGAAGGCGATCCACTCGCTAAACGGCAGTTTTGAAAAATGCTGAAAAATAAAATTTTAAATTTTTGGAATTTTGATATGAGGAGTATTTTTTGGCAATTCAACTAAAGTAAAGACTTGGGAAATGTATAAAAATTTCATACGTTCAATAATTGTTTGATTACTAAGAAACCTCTTGAATATGAAAGTTATTAGCAAACTTTTCGATTTCCCCAGACTTTTACTTAAACTACCCTCGGCCAATTAAAGATTTATTCAATAAAACGATCAACTATTTCCCGTAGAAAATGATTAATACATTCTCCACAATATTCTTTCCCTTTTTCTTTACAAAAGCAAAGCTAATTTCACTGTTTAGCTGTTTTATTATGTAATCATTAATTTTCTGGAAATTCGCGAGAGTTTATTGTTCGAGAGGCTCCTTAAACGAATCCTCTTGTGTTGGCACATCGGAAAATTCCCTAAGGGTAATAATCAAAACCCTCTTCAAACGTATAACGTAGAAGACACGTAGCTGTATAACGCTCTGCGTTGGAATTATAAAACAACACAACAGGCAAGTTTATTTTATTTCTTGTGGCAATTTATTTATTATTAACGCTGTATGACTTCAAACTGTTATGTCTCTTGGAATGAAAAGCAAACAGATTCCCTGCTTATGTTCCACCCCCATTTTCATCGTCACGGTGCGTTATTGTAATAATTTTAAATGTTTGGCCATTTGTTGAGTTGTAAAGATTTTTTAAAAATATATTTTTTTAAGAAATATCGCTTTTTAAATTTGTTTACTTTATTTACAGGATCAGTTAACAAAATAAAGCAAAATTCTGGGCGCAACTATATTATTTTTCGAAACATAGTCCGGGAAATGGTTTCAGTCGAGGTGCGACAAAAGTGCCGATAATACGACACCCTTAAATAGATTACCATTTTTGGTCATTGTCCTGAACATGGCCAAAGTCGAAAAATAGACCTGCTTATTTCGAAACAAGGAGATTATTTGGAAAATTAATTAAAAATCAAAAAATCCAGAAATTAGCTTTTAAGTGATTACATAAAAATCCGGTGGAATTAAAAACTATTTGATATCACATCAGGCCTAAGAGATATGGCGAAATTTGTAAAACGTATATGCAACCCATTCAAATTTCCTTGAGAGTTAAATACCCAAAAAATCCGAAATAAATTTTAGACGTTTATATTGAAAGCCCGAAGAACCTGAAAGCGATTCGTAACCTCAGCAGATTTGAGAAGTATGTCAAAATTCGTGAAAACATATACAACCTCTTTACACCCTCTTGGGGTTTGAATATATAAAACAAACAAAATTAGTTTTTACGGGATTACATAAAAATCCCGTAGAAGTAAAAATTTATTCGATATCTATTCAAACGTAAAGAATAAAATGAAATTAGTTTTTAGGCATTTATCTGACCAACCTGTGGCAGTAAAATTAATTCAGTATTTCAGAAGACCTAAGAGATATGTATAACAATATTCCCGAAAATATAGCCACCCATTTTCACTAATCATTCACTACGCCAATGAATGCATTGTTTTCACCTAAATTACTTTTTCTAGTGGAAGACGTTCGTGAGATTGGGCCAAAACATTCTCCTTCCTCCCTGTACCTTACTCCAATTAAAATCTATTGTTTTAGAACATGCTACAATTATAGCTCTACTTAAATTCCAATTAAAAGTCGCTGTTCATGTTTGTTGACTGACAGTATCTGATATAAACTAAAACGTAATTTAGTTAGTCTAGTCGCCACAGGCTGGCTGAATGGCGCTACTTATACTATTAGTAGCGCCATTAAATTATTGAATTTGCATGTTTTAAAGTGGAGTTATACTAGATTTTTTTAAGGATACCGAACTGGACTAAGGAGTCTAGCCTTTAATACATAGTAGTGTATAGTCCAGTCAGCTTAGGGATGGAAGGTCAGAATTCTGGCAGGGATACGGCAGTGGACTAGTAGGCGTTAATAATATATACCAGTGCTTGAATCTCATATTGCATAGTATTGGGTGGTGCCAGCAGAGCACGATATTATGATATGAATACCAGCAGTATATCAATGGTGTTATTAACTCGTTGCCCAACATCCAAGGCGTTTGTGGTCGGGAATTGGATATTGTTGAAAACTAAGAAAAACTTCGAACCAAACACCTCGGTCACGATAGACTGGAATGGTGATACTGGCTTCACGAGGTTAGTTCGACATTTGTTGGTAATTATACCTACGTATAAAACTCTCAAAAACTCGAATTGGCTTAAATTGAAATATCAAAATTGGAAGAAGATAGGTCTATATGGTCGAATTGAATAGCAATTAGGCCACAAACGAGTAGCCTAGATCAAGCAAGCAAACAAGCAACATTCTATTGACACCGTTGCCCCACTAAAAATTAAAATCGATAAATTTATACCTCAGTGACCAATTTTTTCAACTTGATTGTTCCATTTTTGCACTTTACAAAATCAACTAAAGCACGGCATCCAAATGATTGGTATCCTGTCGGTGCCCATGAAATCGTTCTACGCCTCCCCAGGACTTTCACATTGAGCTTATAAAACAACCCTCGACTGAAAGGAAGGACTACGAGCACCCAGTCAATTATCAAAACGGGAATCGCTGGAATAGCCTTTCTGGGCTTGTAGATTATGAAAATTGAGTGGTATGTATATGTGAGAAAAATAGGGGATTTTTGATTATTGATGGAATGTGAAAAATGGCGAGTCTTTGGCAGTTTAATTGCTGGAATGAACTAAATAATGAATATCCTTCTGGATTGTAATAAAAACAAGGCATAATTGAAGCCATTTAATTTTTAATTTGTCTACGACGCTCGATAAAAGCGATTCAAAAATAGCACTGCCATCGTATTATATGCCTAATTCACTCTGTAAAAAGTGTATGGCAGCAAACAATGTAAATTAGATAGCGAAGCCCGCACTCGTACGATTCGTTAAACAAAGGACACGTTACAATTGACATGAAATTCCGCACGGAAAGTTCGGTAAATATTTGAACGTGTGTCGATTTCATGCAAAAATTCCTTTACTCCAAAAGGACCTTTTTTTTACTGCCGCACTCAACAATACCTCGTCCGAATGTGAGTGGCTGTATGGTGAATTTAATTTTCAATGTTTGTTTGAAAAATAAAATGCTCGCCTTCATTATGTTGTAGACCCACCCGCCTAAAAGCTGTACAAATTTAATAATGTTTGATTCAAAAGTGCACTGTACCTACTTACTTGGCTGTATGAGCCTTTAGTCGTTGATGGATGGGAAAGTTTTTAGAGTAGTCAAAAATTAGTCACAAATATTTTAAAAGTTTGTAACTCTAAAATCCGATTTCTTTGACGAAAATGAAAGTCCAATTCAAAATTGAGTAAAACAGATGGTGCCAATACAAAAGTCCTTTACCTACAGGATACCTTAAGCCGCGATTATTTATTTCATTAAACAGAGTTTTTCCGTTTCAAACCGATCTACTAAAAAAGCTGGATTCATTTTTCACGTTCTTTTCGAAAAAATGTCCCATCTAAAAATCCTATTCGCAACTTTCTTTGGAATAGGTACCATACAATAGTTATTGAAAAATTAGAGGAGGAGGAGAAAGGTTGGTCAAAACTGTTTAAGGAGTTCAAAAGTAGAAATCAAGATATTCTAAAATTCATATCTCCTGAACGGTTCATCCCACTAGTTTCAAAATTGGTTATTAATTGTAGATAATAAACAAAAATTTAAAAAATAAGGAAGACAGTGGCGGGTGAAGATGGGGGGTAAGAAGTTTTAGAGTACGATATGTCATGAAGAAATTTCGCAGTAAAGATGAGATATGGTTTTAATATACATAAAGCTGTTCAAGCGGAGTAAGCTGAATTCTAAAAATTTTGATTGAGGCATTGGAGTACGGAAGTGGAGTGCTGAAAATATTTTTAGAAAATCGAGTAACATATCTCAAGAACTATTTCAGATGGGATTTTCGAATTTATGCAGGGGAAAAAAGTGTTAGCCAGGGTAAATGGAGTGAGGATAAGAAAGATGAGGGGCAAGGTGGAGCAAGGAAGGTGGGGAGATAGCAATTTTTCAAAAAAAAAATTAATTTTTATATCTCAAAAACTATACCAGATATGGTCTTGAAAATATTGAAGGAGTTAGGCCCAGTAGGGCTCTTGTGAAGAAAAAATTTTTTGGGTTGCGGGTGTATAGAGTGATGGCGGGAGGGAGTGGATATGGAAAAAATAACGACTATATGATGCTACTAAAGAGGCACCCTAGAAGGGGTAGCAAGATACTGGGAGTATCTTATCTTATTTCTTAGGTCTTACGAGAAATCGAATCGGCTTTCACTTCTAAAGGCGAACCAAACTTACGAAAAGGTTCAATTCTACTACCTTTTCTTGCTCTGTACCGACTCGCAAAAATAATATAGTACACATTCAACCTTTTGTAATACCTTTCTTTATAAATAGTCTGGGCGAAGCCTTACAATTTTTCGGGTCAAAGTCTACGAAGCGGTTAAAGAGTTGGTGAGCCAAAAGTGCTCACGCCACAGCCATCCTTAACTTACGGTTGTTTTGATACAAGGAGGTTTTTGAGAACTTAATTTTGTGAACGGAATAGCTCCTTGTAAGATAAAACTTTCAACATTCATGTGGTTCTTTACAAATACATTGAAATAAATAAACTGCAAAAAAAATATCGAAAAATTCTGAAATCGATTTTTAGCCGATTGTATATGTACATATATAAACATAACGCAGTCACATGAAATACTGAACTCCAATTTATATTTTAGTTGGGAATATATCAAAAGAATGAGGAGTGCACATACGATTATTGTATGACCTTTTATTTAGGTAGAAATTATTGGATAGTGGCTACTCGATGGATGGTTAAACGATTTTTTGAGTTCTAGTGAGTTCCATAAATTAAGTTAGGACATTTTTACAGAATTTTTGTATGGCAACTACATGAAGGACTTACGGGATATTTTTCATATTAATACTTTCAGCTGAGACTATTATAAAATTAGCGTGTACAAAATTTCAAAGTCATAACTTAAAGCGTTCTAAAGTTATCGTTCAATATTAGTGAACACGTGTTTAAAGGAAGGAGTCAACGGATGGCGCTAATTAATGAACTCAGTCTTGCTTTTGAGATAAAACTAATTCCTGTAAAATCCCTGCTTCAACTCATACTAGAGTTATAGTGGATTTTGTAACTTGCATACATTTTTGAAGGACTTTTGTAGGCTGCTACACGAAGGACTCATTCGATTTCCATCTTATTCGGAACTTTCGCTTCAAACATTGTAAACTTTAAATATAAAAAATTTCAAGTTCCTAACTTTAAGCATTCGTGAAATAATTGTGAATACGTGTTTTAAGGACTTTTGTATGGGAGGTACCCGAAGGAGTGGAAGGATATCGCCCATTAACGAACTTAGTCTTACTTTTTCCATTTTGCAGGTGGTGACAAATTTCAGCTTCCTACCTAGACCAACGCGTTCTTGAGTTATCGTACAATACAAACGGACGGACGGACGGACAGCAAACAGATTTGGGTTTTTGGCCACAACTGAACACAAAATAATATTGTTACATGTAAACCTGGCAACCGCGCAACTCGATCGTTTCGCATAATGGAAACATCAACAACCGAATACCTAGCTACAAAGTAACCCAATCAGAAACCTAGTTGAAGTATATAAGGGGAGCGGAGCAATACGATCATACCACCCCTCTAATCGAATATGCTCGAATGTACTAGAACAGCGTAGAAGATCAAATGGAATACTCTCAAACTTTCCAGTACTGTCCACACACACCACCGAGCGAAGATTCAAGAACAGTCTAGACTACCGCCAACTAGTATAAAAGCAGATAAAGCTTTCAGCGAGGGACATAGTAATTTTTATTACGTCGGCTGTGACAGACAACTAGTACGCGACCGTATTAGTGGAAAGCGATTGATAGAGTGCGATCGAGATAAGTGCTATGTAAAAGCGGGCGGTATTGCCATACAGCGCGAATAATTGTGCTAATAGAATTAAAGTGCGAAGAATAAATACTCACTTATTTTTATTTTAACCGAATTGTGTTTTACTTGAAATCCCGGCGAACCCCTAGCTCGCAACAATGTATAACTTTTTTTCGTCCGAGGCTCGGTTCTATGCGTTACAAACTTTTCGGGCTGGATTAAACTTATTGTACTCTATATGATTTCATCTAGAGTATAAAAAGTCTATGTAAACATGTCGAATTTCGTCATATCTTCGTGAAAACGTATGCAACCTTTTACACTCACTTTATGGTTGATTTAAAAAACAATCCACGAAATTAGTTTTTAGGCGATTACATAGAATAGCCCGTAGAAGTATAAACCAATTTTCTACCTCATCAGACCTTAGAAATATCATGAAATTTGTGACAACGTTCGCAACACCTTCACATTACCTCGGTGGTTGAATTTTAAGAAATCGTGAAATCAGTTCTTAGGCGATTACATAAAAACCAATTTTACATTTCATCAGACCTATAAGATACCGAAAATTGTGAAATCGTATGTAACCGCACTTACACCCACTTGGGTTTAAATATCCAAAAATCCTGAAATTACTTTTTAGGCCATAATATAGGTAGTCCGTAGAAGTAAAACTCAATTTAATAGCTGACCTAAGAGATATAACGGAATTCGTGCGAATACCTTCTCAGGGGTTCAAAAGTAAGAAAATCCGAACACGTTTCTGTGGCGATTAAATAAAATGTTGGTGGAAGTAAAAACGTTGTTTATATCTAATCAAACGTAAGGTATATGGCGGAATTCATAACAATGTTTACAACTGCTTTAAATCCCCTTAGGCATTTATTTGAAGAGCCCCAACAAGTATAATTAATTAATTAGTTAGTACCATTTCATAATTTGTAATGTAGAGAACAGATAACTTAATATCTTAACAAATATATTAAAACTAGATAGCATAGCAAAGGTATCTACGAGTAATTTAGTGAAGTCAATTCAAGGAAAAATGTAAATTATTTAATATTTTAGAAGATCTATGATGAAATTCATAAAAATATATGCACCCCCTTTTCACGGACAATTTTTTCCCCCACTTCCATACGCCAATAAAAATATGAAATTTTATTTTACTGTATATGCTCTTTTACTACATCTACATATATCCACTAGGTTTCAAGTTTCTTACATACGCCGTTCCAGAGATAGAAAAGGCACCTATATAGATAAGTTCTGTGGTTCAACTTTCTATCCTATCGGTTCCTGAGATATTAAAGGCAACGTTTTTGTCTAAAACCCTTCCCACACCACCTACAAAAAGTGGCCACATAAAGGGGTCCATCCAGTCTATCCAATAATTTTTTTTAACTCAATAGCTTAAAGGGATTGTGAGCTACAAGTCTTTAAATGATTTCACCATTTTTGGGTAGCAAATTTTTTTGTTAAATCGATCAGAATAATTTATAATATTAAAAAGATAAAGTAAAAGTTGATCGATTTTGATGTGCTGAAAATGTCTTTGACTGAGCTGCGGGTAGAAAAACTTTAGGAAAAACTGGCTTTTAGCGATATCGTTTGATCTGTTACTTAATGAGCGTACGTGGTATATCACAAAATAGATAAATTTTATTTATTCAGGCCAATCCGTTTATTATTCATCAAAGAAAAAAACCGCGGCTGGACTGAATTCATCTCGTTCAATAAACATACTAGTGGATTATGAAAATGTCTATTTCATTCATCTTACTGAAAATTTTCAATCTACTACGAAACTTTGAAATCTACTACGCTTTTTGGTCCAGATCTGCGTCTAACATTTCCGAAAAGGGAACAACGCCGAGTGGAATCTTTCTCTGTCAGTCAGTCTCATATGGCTTAGGCGATGTCGAATTCCAATTTCTTGCTGTTCAGACTAGGCTGGGAGAGGAGGGTGGACTCTCATATCTGGCTTTTATACTTTTTTCAATCGGTTGAACGAATATTTTTGCCAGACTATCGTTTTTCCGGAAATTTTTTATCTGACTTGCAAAGTCTCTGGTACTAAGAGGGATTTCGACATTTCGGTTTTTCAATCCTGTAAAATTATTTTTTTTTGTAATGATATTATTTTTTGTATGGAAAGTAATAATTCGACTGGTCCAATGAGAAATATTAACTCTGTTTGTAACACTTCGGCGTAAAATCGTAGTGAAGTGGAGCGAAATCGGGACAAAATCCCGTTTTATAAAATGCCGACTTCACTCAATTTGTGGAACTCAATATACGTATAATATCATTTAGCCACGAAGTCGAAATTTTGTACAAATTAGTTTTAAATGAAAATTAAGTTCAAGTTTATTAGTTAGCGAAATCCCTTTACTTCTTCGGATAGCCAACATACAAAAAATCCTTTAAACACTGTTCAAAAATATTGGCCGATAACTTCTGAATGCTACAAGCTAGAAATTTTTTATTTTTATTTTTAATTTGATACGTGACTATTAGAGGAAACGGCTTTTCGTAAAATTGATTTTTTCACAAAAAAAATGGGAAGACACACAACTTTTCTGAAGAAAATGCTAAAAACTCGAAATTCATATAAGTTAAGCGAGAAAAACGCAAAAAACATAATCAAATCGAATTTTGTGGTTCTAGAGCTCCACTCTTTCGGCCAGCGCTACCTCCCCTTTTACCCGATTTTCATTCTGTTTGATTTTTTGAGTTGCTGGTTACCTCACCTTTATTCTGATATTTATATTTGTAAATTTTCATGAATTCCACCAAAGCTCTTAGGTACCGAATTAGTTTTTACTTTCGTAAGCTTTCTGTATAATCGCCTAAAAATGGATTTCAGGATTTTTTGATACCTATGCAAATCCAACTGAAGGAAAAGGAGTTTTCATCGTAAATAAAATCAGCGTGATTACATTTCTATTTCAGTCTTTGGAAAGATGTCAAGAACCATGAATTCAAGTAGCCGCAACTTTAGCTACATTTTAAACTTAACCCGATAAAAATAAACTTTCGCCCACACTATTTCAAGATTTTTTATTTATGTTTAGTTTTATATCCAAATTCTTGAAATCGTTTCCTCATAGAAAATCTTGTATACCCATTTTTTCACAAAAATTTAAAAATCCAGAAGATTTGTAGCTGCTCTTTATGCGCCGCCTATTAAGTGTATCCTTATAAAAAGAATTTTGTTCACTGTGAATTATTATTATTACCCTCGATAATGGCTCTAAAAGAAATTCGCCGGGTTTTTCTCGGAACTTTTATTAAAGGGACAAACGCTTAGTCGTATATGTTTTCAATGGGGATCGTATGGGGTCGTTTGGTCCAACGTGGGCTAAATTACATTACAAATTTCGGATAATACGAACATATAATCTAACAAATCATTTCTATTGAATTATTTTTTGTGTCTTATGAAAGAAAATATAGAAAAGCTGTTATTCTATTGGAAATAATAATTTTTTTTTGTGTGTGTTTGTTGAATTCGATGCTACTGGTTAAAAAACAAGATTGCTTAGAATAGACATCAGGAATCTTCAAACAATACTGGAGAGGTTATCCTTTTACGCGTAGTGGCTGTGAAGTGTATAAGAACATACCATTCTATACGAAACAACCGGAGGTTACGTTCGTAACCCATGAATCAACCGTACGTATCTAGCCTACTGTAACCACCCTACGTACCCCACTACACATCTCATTACATTTCTGTGTGTACTTATGATTAGCCCAGTAGGAATATTGAGGAGTAATCCAAAAAGGAGGAATAAGCGAGCACAGAAATTTGTACTCTACTGCTCCATACCAGTTCCAAAAGGAGTAACTCCGGAGCTCAAGGCTATTCGCCGAAATTTTTACTCGTTTGCTCCATGACAGCTCCAAGAGGAGCAATCGCGGAGCTCAAGATTATGCGAAATTCACGAATTATTTTCTCAGAGTTGCGTGTTATTCTATTTCTCGTTACTGCAACGATGTGGACGCATTGTGTTCAATTGTTTCCATTGTGAAGTCAAGGTATCAGTTCGTGTAGTGGTATTTGGTTAAAAAATTAAAATTCCTAAAATGTAAGTAATTTTTTTTGCAGTACCTAGTAATGTAATGAAATCTAAAATTTGAAATAAGTCACTTTTTCAAAAAAAAATTTGTTGTGACATTGTAACAATGTTTTATACAACACGAAGCAACTTTCTGAGAATCTACTCATGCTATCAAAAACATTTTGTGCAAGCATTCTGTGCTTCTAGAGAAAATTGTACAAAAAATTTCTCCAACAAAAAACGATCTCAACATATTCCCAATTAAAACATTGGACGAACTACACAGGGTTGATGAATTCATAGAAGGTACACCCGAAGATGATGTCGTAAGTTTGTTAATCCTCACAGTGAATATTGAAATGCTCAAATTATTTTATCCATGCTATACAGATATTATATATAAAACAAATTCTGGGTTGATCACCGATTTTTAAAGCATTCAAACTCTTTTTTGGTAACGAAATCATTTTAAAAATAAATTGGCTTTGCAGAAGCAGTTAAGAGTGTAGATTTTGGCTACAACCAGTACGAAAACGAGATGAAAGGAGCTTTTAGAAGTGAAGCAGCAGTACTACAGGGAAACCTACAAACTTAATAAACAAACAAAATAAAGGAAATTCATTATATTACAGTTAATATATTACTTGAATGTAAATTATTATTTTATTTACTTATTATTTATATTTTATTTATTTACAATTATGTATTTACGAGAATAGAAATAAAAATGAGTTGATACATATAATGTAATTCATTTTTTATTACTTACTTATTAACGTTCTAAATTCCTCTAAAAATATTTTTGTACTATTGTATTTGAGAGTACAGTAAACAAAACGGGTAAGATCAATCGAGTAACTACAACACAGCAGTCCTTAAAAACTTGGCGCTTACATTCGCACAAGCTCGCGACTGTGTGATGTTTTTCTAATTGGATTTTTTTTTGTTTTGACGAAATTAAATGTCTCAGAGTAAGATGCTGCGAAAGAGTTAACCAAAAACCTATTAAAAATATTTTGACATTTATTGAAGGAGGCACCAAGTCTAGAGAGTGTTTAGAGTATCAGTTGGCCTTAATCCGGCACTGCAGCACACCTCTATTAGTGCCCCTTTTCCACCTACAACGGAGCTAAAAATGACCTCTTACTTTGAGCTCCATTCCGAGCTACAAAAGACCTGAAGGATTGCTCCATTGATGCTCTTTTTTGAGCCATAAAGGAGCTAATATGAAACATCCATTAGTGTTCTTTTTGAACAACAAGGGAGTACTCCCTTGCAATGACATGCCTATGTTAAAAGGAGGACAAATGGAGCAGAATAGGAGCACTGCATTCATTCTGAAAGAGCGCTCCACGATTAATCTTAGGATGATCGCTTTTCCTACTGGGAGGTTATACTGGCTGGTACCGTACGTAAATAAATACCTGCTTCATGAATTCCTTATTTGCATAGCTTATTCTTAACATTTCGTCACCGGTATAATGGAGCTTGGACTTAGCATTTTGGATAGGAAGGAAGCGTTTTTGACTAGGTCGCCTGGTTTTGCACCTATAAATTGTGAAACGAAACAAGGACACTGTCTGTACTCCAGCACTTGGACATGCTCACCCAGTCACGGCGAGAGTGTGAATCCGGCATTAAAATCTGATTCACAAACGAATTATTTATTCGCAGTAGGAATAAGTGGACTCAGGGATATACCACCAAAGTAGCTTGAAAGTGTAAAGTAAAAGCTCGAAAATGTTCAATATTTACAAAAAAATTACTGGATTACCTTAAAATATCTTTTAATTATCATGATTAAACGTAGTTATTCGTTAAATCCGAAATGTCAAGCTTTGATAAGGACATTGTTTGTATTTCCGGCCAGTAATTCCACGTCTAAGCATATGTAATTGGAAACAGAAATGATAAACCGAAACGAAATCTTGTTCTGAAACTCTTTTGTTGGATTTAACTATCCGTTGAGTGGAAATTTCGGATAACAGAGATTAAGTGGCCACAAATAATGTTTTACTCCCTTGTAGTCTGACAAGGCTGTTCCGACTGAGTGAATTCATAATAAGTGAGCAAACTAGACGGGATTGGTTTTTGGCTTATTTATGGTAATGCGGGGATTTAATCGCCTTAAAAGCGACTTTAAGTCGAATTGATTTTTGTCCTATTGTCCACTTGGTACCTTTTTAGACTTTATATGGTGAGTACTTACACCTCAGTCCAATTAAAATGATTTTAAGTTATAATGGAAATCAGAACGTGTTTTGATTTCATTTTTACTGGAAAGTTAGAACAGATTTCTTTTAGATTTCCAAAAGCCTATCAGACACATTCAGGTACTTTTTGAATTTTAGTCATGGTCTAAGAAAATAGTCATATAAGGAGCAGTAATAGAAAAATAGCGTAGAAAATTGCTGATATAAAAATGAAAAAATTTAAATTTCTTTTCTCCTGAATGCTAAAAAAATTTGTAAATGCCATAGAAGAGAATCAGATTTGATATTTGGATAGTTTTCAATCAAATGTTATTTTCGCGGGGGATGTTGTAAAGAGTTATTCATTAGGTGCATAACAATTTTGTATTTTAATACAAACGTACTCTTAAACTTTTTTGCTAGTCTGTCAATGTCAAAACGTCAGTCAGGGTTTACATTTTTATCATGGTGAAATTCATGAACGATAACCCTAGGGTTATTCAATGGGGTGCGTTTGTATTAAAATACAAAATTGTTATGCACCTATTGAATAACCCTTTTCTTTCGCCGGTTTACTTTAGCACTTCCAAAATGCAATTTATTGACAGTTTTAACTTTTATAAACCACGTAAACACTACCGGCTACCCCAACCAATAATTATATTTAAACGCTTTCTATCAGCATCCACCCCTGTCTCTTTCCTTATACTTTACCCCAAAAGTTGCATTGCGGTCCTTTTAGTCAACTTCGGAAAGTCATATCTTGAGTGCTTGTTGAGATGTAAAAACCGTTTTTCGATATTAAACCGCGGTTGTACTATGCTTTTAACCTCCACTGCTTTTTCTACTATGGACATATACCAGAGCTCACAAACATTTAGATTCAGCTTTATCTAAAGTATTAGTAGCAATGTGTATCAAATTTGATGCTTTACTGATTAGCACTAGCCATTTTCGAAAATCTAAAACAAAAAAAATTCCTATCTTTTAGAAACCGATTTTATTTTATTATTTTAATAATAAAGTATTTTTAATAGACTCAAAAATGTGATTCAAGAATTTTCGAAAATATTGAGACTAATAAAATTCGATCTCAATACGTATTTAAAAAATTTAGTCTCAAACATAGTTCCAAATTTTTATGGCTGCCAAATTATTTCGGTTGATTGAAAAAATTTCACGACAGTCGAATTTTGATTTTCTTTAGAAATTTAGGTAGCTGCTGAAATTCAAGTATGATTCGAAAAACGGAACACAAAAATCAACAAAAGTTCGGACGTTTATTTTTTTTGTGACTTTCGTGTGATTTGAGAATTCTTACAATTTTGAAGTCTGTTCGAATTTCATTAAATATTGAACTTCAGATAGATGCTAAAAGTTTCTCAGACTAGAATTACAGTCTGTAAAAATTTGTAAGACTGACAACATGTAAAACAAAAATCTTTAATTAGATAAAATTTTTGAAGACTGTTAAAATTTCAATAGATTTCAATCATTTCGACTTAGGTAATTGTCTGTCTCAATTTTGTGATTCGTAGAAGTTTGTACGCTTTCAGTACTTTAGTTGACTATCAATACACTTCAAATTCTTAGGATTGCCAAATTTTGTACCGTCGAATTTTGAATATTTGATGAAATTTAGATAGCTACTGAAATTATCGACTTTAGATAGCTGGTGAATTTCAATTCGAACATAAGTTCGGGCGATTAATTTTTTGACTTCGAAAAGAAGATAGAAGTTAAAAGTTTACCAGACAATCGATTGAAATTTGAAAGACTGTGGACATTTTTTATAAATTGAATATTTTTGGCAACTGAAATTTAAATAGATTTCGATCTACACAATTTCTGTCTAAATCTAAATTTCGGTATTTTAGTTGAGTGTCAAATGAACGATTTTTGCTGAAATTTAAAAATATAAAAATTCGGGCGACTGTAAAATTTGTGATAATTTTTTTTCTTAAGGAATTTGTTATACACAATAGCATGAACTAATTTGGCTCATGAGCTACAGAATACTTAAATTCCACGTTAAAATAGAAATAAAATATCAGGTATTTTTGATAAAAATTTCACTTGTACCGCACAATGAGCACTTTACCATTTTTTATATTTTATAGAAATTATTAGATATTATTGAATAGTCGCAATATTGTTCATAATTTTTTCCGACTAACTTATCTCCAATTATTAAAACAAATCATTTGTAGGATAGCTCTTATGAAAAGTCTTAAAAAAATATATAATTTTTTTAGTCCGAGGCTCGGTTCTATGCGTTACAAACTTTTGTGCTGGATTAAACTTATAATACTCTCAGATTTCATCTAGAGTATAAAGAGAGTGAGGAAAGTTGGAAAGCATAAATATCCTTATAAATATTTTCCTTGGGCTATTCTCAACAATTTCTGATAAAATTCCACAATTTGTTTAGCTTCAAGATTACCTTGCGGTGAGGGAGGTTGATCCTGATAATCAGGGCTACGGTTTACATGTAATTTGCATGTAAATTTACATGTAGACTTACATGTAATTTACAAGTAAGTTTATAAATTAATGTGTTTTATTCTTACAAAAAAAAACAATAATTTGTACCGATTCATTCTTCTTCTTTTTTTACTTACTTATTATTTGTATTTATTTTCTTCGACGTTATTTAAGTTGTTCAGTCTGTAAAAGCACTCACCTCGATTCAATCTCAAGATGTCGATGCCTTTTTATCTATTTTAACAAATCAATAACCTTTCGATTGTTGGCTTAACTGCTGGCAATAATGGATGGGCCCATAAAAAAGTTTGACGTTATCACAAGAGTAAATATGCCAAAGAAAAGGAAACTCAATGCCAACAAAAGACATAAAAAAGACAAAAGTCATCAAGAGGAATTTTCTATTGTCAAAGGATATGAGATGGAAAATGTTCTTTGAAAATGTTTAAGAAGTTTTGTACAAACAAAGGGGAATGGGATATGAAAATCTTCAATTTTTCTGAATTTAGTATAGAACAGTTGTATTATAGTACAATATTTTTAATTATTCAGTAATATAATGCCTACTATAAAAGGCTTTGGAAAAAAGTCACTTTATTAATTGCAATTTTCATAGGTAATTACCTACAATAAATAAGGGAATTTCTGCAATAGAATGCCTAAGCACTAGGCTGTCTTACTAACTACTCTGGTATGAAAAAATAGAATTTCTTAATCCCCTTCTAATCGTACACTAAATTTGATTAATCCTTTTTCATGACCAGTACTGTGCTCATTTTGAAGGACAAAATTCATCACATGAAGGATAAAAAAGGACTTATACCTTAAATGAATCTTACACGGCGTGAAGTAATATTTTTAAAGCACAATATTTTTTTAAGGACTTGAATTTTATTTTTCTTCTTCAAAAATATTTTCCACCCGCACACAACCTTCACGCCTAAAAAAAACTATGAATTTATTCAAGGAATTCCTATGTAAATATTAAAGATACACAACGTGTTTGTAGACTTTGTTTAGATATCCCCAGAAGCACAGACTCTCGAAGAAACAACTTGCTTTTCAAATAAGAAGGAGACTTAACTTCTTAGCCAAACCGCACTTATGGCAAGACGAACAAATATAGCATTCTGCCGCAGTAAACATATGAGTGAGTGGAGTGGGTGGAGTGGGTGTAGGGAAAGGTAAGCTGTGCCTACAACTCTTCTTACTAAATATGTGAGGGATGATTTCTGTTATCCTTCATATGTAAAGAATATTTACTTTTTTAAATTTAATAAGAAACAGAATCGATTTCTAAAATAAAGTGATAATAAAGTGCGAGCTTGTCCTCCCTTATTTCTCACCACCACCGAAAAAACACCAGAATACTCGACAGAATTACGAGTGGAATCACCTAGGGAAGGTTTTCTTCCTCTATCGACCGAAGGGCAGTGAATTATAGAGACATTTGTTATAACACACAGGTGACCCTCGTTCATATTTCACAGAAAAGAAAAATTTTTCATCCTAAGGTCTGTTACATCAGAAATTTGCCAGGGTGTAAAATACTACGATGATGGATGCCAAGGAATTACTTCCAGACGTGCTGAATAGGTGCGAATTTTGAAAAGGACCAAAGTGTAAAGTCATGCGAAATAAGTTTCCTGATTGGAATATGATTGGCTTCGTGGTGGACAATGGATTTGATTTTTTTAATTTGGTTTATGTTTTAATTTAACAACATAAAAAAAACTGCCAACAGTCTGGGCGCAACTTTATTATTTGGGTGGAAGTCCGTGACGCGTTTAATGCTGAGATGCGGTTTAGGTTAATATACAACCCCTTACAACCCGTTTGGGTTCAATATTTAAAAATTCTGAAATTGACGTTCTGGCAAATTTACAGGAAGAAATAAATTCGATATCTTATCACATCTAAGAAATATGTAGAAATTTGTGAAAATGTAGGCAACTCCTTTACACTACCTCGGGGGTTGGATATCAGAAAATACTAAAATTGGTTTGCAGGTGATTATATAAAAACTCTGCAGAAGTTGTAGCCAATTTGATATCTCATCAAACCTAAATAGATATATAATATTGTGAAAATGCATGCAACCCCCTTATACCCACTTGAGGGTTGAATATTCAAAAATCCTGAAATTAGTTTCAAGATAAATATAAAGAAAGCGTGAAAATGTACACAACCCCTTTACACCACCTTAGGGGTTGAATTTCCAAAAACTCTGAAAACACTTTCTAGTCATTTATATGAAGAATCCGTGGAATAAAAATTACTTCAATATATCTGGACACCCAAGAGATATGACGAAATTTGTGAAAATATATGCATTTCATTTGGATGGGTCTATGCTAAAAGGTCATCAGTCCAATTTTTATCGAAATTGCTATTTCACTAGTTTTGAAGTCTTGGAGGTTCGGCACATCTTATCATTAATTAATCTCGACAATTAATCCAGTAGCACATCTATTAAGTTTCAACTTTGTAGCATAAGCCGTTTCTGAGATTTGAAAACCCACTCCCACCCCGGTACCTTGCTACCGCTATAAAAATTTTTTTCTGGGATGTCTCAATAGTAGCTCTATATAGATATCAATTTTTAGCTTTCTATCATTTGCGACTTTCGAGAAATAAAAATCAGAATTTTTTCATTTCCATCCCCTTTCACCATACACCCACACCCACCATACACCCCCACCCACCCCCGGTAGAGGTCTACCAGTACTAACTCCTGTAAAATTTTCAAGATAATATCTACTACGGTTCTTGAGATATAAAAGATGCCGCTCTTCACCTCCCCTCTCAAAAATTTTATATTCAGTAGACTCGACTTATAATTCTATACTATACGAGTACACAAACCAATTTTTATCTTCCTGGTACAATTGAGTCGGAAGATATTGTAATCCAAAGTTCTTCACTCCCCAGCCCCACACCTTACCACCCCCCTTAAAAATGTTAACCCTTTTCTAATCTCCTAGTATTTCTTAAGTTAACCACAATGTGTCAACCGTCTGACATTAATTGTTCAGAAGATATGGATTTTAGAATGATGAGTAAACCTACCAAGTTATTCTGGCTAAAGGGCATCAGTCCACGGGTTTCAAAAATTCGCCAAAATTCGGCCGGCATAGATAAATTTGTCACCAACAACATAAACATAAGAATGACGTTTTGATTATAAACAGACAGACGTAGATGTTATTGTACACCTTTTTAGTTGTAAATACGACTTCCTGGACAGAAATATATCTTTGCAGCTTTCCGAGACACTTTTTAGTTGCAAATATAACTTAAAAGTAATTTGTATGATTTCAAGCAAAACGAATATGACTCAAAAGTTCTCTCAGTAACTTTCTGGTAATATTCATGACTTAGAAGTTATTTGGTCATATGAGACAGTGATTAAGGTGACCTTCTTATATTTAAAATTTAAAATTTAGAAAAATTTTTTCCATAATTGTGAACTGAATTTTTGTATACCTACAAATTAGTTAGAGACAAGACAACTAATTTCAATTAAAAGTATGTGCATGCGTGATAAAAAAAACTTTCGGAGAGGAAAGTTAAATGAATAACTAAATAAACAACTAGTGTCTGCTGTTAGTCGGATGCTGGTCGGTGCAGAGTTATTTCGACTTTGAGGCAACCCTAAAATCATTCCTCAAGGTGTTCAGCACAATGTCAGGGCGACGTCGGGGCGACGTCGGTGCGACATCGGCGCGACTTTTTGAATATGAATAAACATTATTCTCTTGACGTCTGCACAACGTCGGGACGACTGTTTTCCCTAACTAAAGGCGCTTCAGCGAGGCAGGCGAACAAGACAGTATGAATGCACAATCTACACTCCCGTAAGCTGCAGTTAATTTTCTGTTTGTGTTTTTCTTGGCAAAGTCAAACTTCTATAACTCGAATGTTGATAACTCGAAGTTTTTATGAGTTGAACCAAATCGTGTGGCAATAGCATTTAGAATACAACGTAATACAATTTGAGCCATGCTAGGTAGTAGTATAATATAGTGGCTAAAATATTCAAAATAGTGGCTACATCAAACCAAATTATTACATTATTATTTCGCTTTATTTTACACTCGGTCAGCTTTAACCAATAGCACAATAATGTTGATTATTACAAAAATGATTAATTTTGAATGCATACTTTCGACAGTAATATTTTAGTGATATTAAGGACGGTATCTCTCCTATATTTCTTTTAGGTAACATCCAGATTATTACAAAATTATTCAGTTTCTACGATTTATGATGTTGCGCGGCAATTTATTTGATATATTTCTTGAATATGCGTTCAAGGCATACAGAAAGCTGGAATTTTGCTTATTATGCAGTCATATCATAAGGATTTTTTCACCATAAAAATATAACAAAATTTATGGGATACATTTTTCCGAAAAAAGAGAATAAGATGACACCGTCGAAATTAAGTATGTATGTAATGATCGGCTGTTGTTTTTTGTGACCAAACCCAAAAGCTTGTAAATTTCTTATAACCACATTTTATCGGAATAGAGCCCTATTTGAAAATGGAATAAAAATTTTCGAATCAGAGTTGTAATGTCATGAGGATAAACAATTAAAGTTTATGATTTGCAGTCAAAAAATTGCGAGTTCTGTTCATTGAAATAAGTGGTACTTGCGATCTAAAAGTTAGGGAATTTTTGTTCAATTAAAGAATCGAAAATCATGCACATCGCCTTAAAATCTCAAGGGTGCAAAAATGGGAGCTGCGCTTATTTATAATCTTTGAGGCAGTCAATCACACAAAATGCTAACTTCGTCATCAACAAATATCTTCAACCACATAAAGTTTTCCAGAAATCAAGAAATTTAAATGGCCACTTTCAACTTTTCACATGTACCATATTTAATACTTTAACTTAAGTAAGAAATGCGTCATTTCATTCCTTGGCTGATTTCTGAGTTTGTGCTTTTTAGTTTATTGTTTGGAATCTTATTTTTAAATCACATCGCTTTTCAGACGTATTCGACAATCACAATTATTTTTTCCAGGAAAACAAAGAACGAAGAAAAAAATTAGCCATACAAATTATCATATTGGTTGAAAAATTTAGTAAGTCAACATTATATTAACTTAATGAATTGAAAACATTAAAACTAAAAGTAATAAACTTTTGAATGAATTTTAGCATTGAACACGTTTAATAAGACCACGTCTAAAGTATTCCCATTTTCAATTTAATAAATATGATTACAGATTTTTTGATTGTTTTGAGGCATCAAAGTGAGTGGTTTCATAATCGGGTTGC
This sequence comes from Beris morrisii, assembly GCA_951812415.1. Lineage (NCBI taxonomy): Eukaryota > Metazoa > Arthropoda > Insecta > Diptera > Stratiomyidae > Beris > Beris morrisii. Next base: position 110,303,986 of record OX638312.1, on the reverse strand, counting down.
ATGGACTTATAATCAGCTTTTGATTTAAAAAAATAAGTTAGAAATGCTGCGCTATTAAGCTTAATACTATCATTTCGATAGAATTAAAGTTTGAATAGCTTATTACAGTTTTGTTTGTTTATAAAAAAAATGTTATTGACTACCTAGATAATACAGACTTAAAAACGTTTACAAAAATTTTGGCACAGTAAAAACAGCAACCCTAACATGAATAAATTGGAAAGAATGGCCGAAGAACTTATGAATAAATAACAATGCTCAGCTGGCATTACATATACAAAGCCTTTCGAAAGTATTCAGCCAATTAGAGGCAGTTTAAATAAACTAAAAATCATCTCCAGATTTATTATTTACAAAAAACATGAGAAAATACGAATAACTTCGATAGTTAATTTTTTTGGCGCAATATGTTAACAGAAAAATAAAGTAAAGAAATAAAATAAAATTGATGTGTATTGGCCTTTATGCGTTCGTTGTCTTCTCTACTTCAGCTATTAGCGCCAAGGTATTAACAAGCTTGGACTTCATATCAGCAATATCTGATTTTAGTAAACAGAGTGATATCACCTTGTTGGAGCGCGTGACATAACTTCCATGCGAGCATGTTATTAAATGCTTACCTTAGTTAGTCTCAGGTGTCGTGCTGGTGCGGTCTTACTAAAACGAAATATACCTGCAATCGCTTCGAATAATGGATCTTATTGAAATAACTTTCTTACTGACTGCGATTTTCGGTCTATTAATTTACGTGTATCTCGTTTTTAACTTTAGCTATTGGAAAAAACGTGGAATTGATGGTCCCAGACCACGTGCGCTTTACGGAAATCTTCCGAGTAGTATTACACAATCACGTAATATGATCTACGACTTAAATGATATTTATCGGTGAATGAAAAAAAAATATATTAATAATATTGCTAAATTAAAGAATTGTGTTTTGGTTTGGTTTTCAAGAGCGTACAAATCGAAGGAAAGATTTGCCGGGTTTTTTTCAATAAGAACGCCCCAGCTTCTAGTCATAGACCCCAAGCTAACACGTGATATTTTGATAACAAATTTCGGTAGTTTTCATGATAACGAAATGGGATTGTGGGTAATGATACGATTATTTGTGGTTTTTATTATGAACGATCGTTTTCATTTAGATCGATACAAATGTTGATCCCATTCTGGGACGAAATCCATTTTTCTTAAGAGGTTCGGAGTGGAAGGAAAAAAGGGCCGAAATATCTCAAGCATATAATGCAAACATGGTAAAAATTTCTAAAAGCTTGAAAAAAGTACATAAAAAAATTTGAATTATTTTAGATTAAGGCCAGTTACCCTGCAATGAAAGAGATTTGTTCCAAATTAAATAAATATTTGGAAAATGAAGTATCAAGACCTCAAGAAGATGGGATTAATGTTAAAGAAGTAGTTTGCTAGATGTAAGTAGTGGTTCGAGTATTTTTCATATTTTTCAATTATTTTTGCAGCTATCCGACAAATATACAACCGAAATTATTGCAAATTGCATTTACGGAAAAGAAGCTGGAGAATTTTCCGCCAAGCCAAGTAAAATTCGGGAAATGGGTTCAAAAATTATGAATCAATCGTTTACATCATTTCTATATTTCCTGATCGTTCTGGTCTTTCCGAAACTACTAAAAGTTTATAGAAAACCGTTTGTTCAAAAAGAAATTCGCGATTTTTTTACAAATCTTATAAATGAAGCGGTCCAGATACGAGAAGAGAATAAAAGTGATCGTGTCGATTTCCTTCATTACTTGTTACAATTAAAGGAGGAGAAGAACTTATCGAATTTGGATATGGCTGCACACACTATTACTTTCTTTGTCGATGGTTTCGAAACATCAAGCGGCGTTATAACTAATTGTTTGCATATGGTGAGTTCACAAATTTAGTTATTTCAATACAATTTTGCTTTAAATTCGAAAAGGAACCCATCCTTTGATACTACAGGTGAACTACAGAATTCATATTTAAATTGTAGGTAAAAAAAAAAAAATATGTTACTATTAAAATAATAAAGTAAAATTGGGTGTTTACAAAGTAGAGGTTAAATTAAGGGACTCTATCTTTTAAAGATCTAATAGAGCAGACCCGTTTTACTTTATTATTTTAATAATAAAGTATTTGTATTTAAATCCGATTTTGTATTTAAAATATTAATTTTTCACAATTTGTGAGTGACTGATTTTAATTGTTTTCTGTTATAAAAACAAAGCGAAGAAACACAAATTTTTTTATTAGAGAATATAATGTGAAAATCATCGAATATTTTTCAGATCAATGAACTGTACATTAGAACTATTAGAACTATGAACTTAATTTCATTAAAAATATCCGAAAAAATAAGAATGTCCATAAGAACTATCAAACAATTTTGATGAACACCTTCATCACATTGATAAAAACATTCATATATATATAGTTTTAATGGAGCATATCTTAATGATTTTCTTCATAGTGATGATGATCATATTCATAAAAATGAAGAATGTGTACAACAAACACTAACGACGAGTGCTGGACTGATGAACACAGTTCATCAGTAGAACGATGTATTGTTTGAGAAATATTTTCATAATCAAGTGAATATTTTCATAATATTGATGAAAACGTACATTAGCACATGTCATAATGCTTTTGTTGTTTCATACTTTTATAGCACAGTTTTGTAAGATCGGAAAAAAATAGCGCGCTTTATGAAAATAAAAAAAAATCCAAACTTAAAATTGAAAAGTTAAAGCAGAAAAATATTTAATAAAAAAATTTAATAAAATAAAAATGAATTTATGCAAAATATTTGAAAAGAACCCTGACTTTAGGAGGATCAGCTAATTTAACAAAACTTGGCCATAATTTCTGCCATTTTCGTCTAAGCTAGTTAGTCTTAACTTATAAACTCAGTGACTACTGGTGCTGTACATATTTAATTCCAGAAGAAGCACACATTTTACAAGCACTTTAATATGGAAGCTTGATTACTCCGTTATATTAATTCTTCAACCCGTAGCAATTGAACAATTAACGTATGGCAATTTTTAAATTCCCTGTATGAGGCGTGCTAAAACTATCGGGCCCAATTTATAGCACTTTTGTATGGGAGCTACTCGAAGGAACAGATCTTATTTTATTTCATTATTTTTTTCCAATTGCATTTTTATTCAATGTAACTTCAATTAATGTAGCTATGCCTTAAATTAAATTCGTACATAGATTAATTTGGCCTTTTCAGTTTAAAAATGTAGATGTTAAAAATCAATTATTAGTTCCAGTTTTCGTTCAAAATTTGTTGTTATGTGTTTAAACAGTCATTCAACTTGTGTACAACTAAATGTGGAAAGCATACCTTCAAATATATTATCCTCGGACATATTCTTTCCTATTCCTGCTTTTCTTCTAATAGTGTTTTTTGTCGTCTTTTTTCTCTTTAATGCTTTTTTTTATTCCGGAAAATTGGCTGAACTGAAATGATACTGTTTTAGTTCAATTTAGTGTCATTAAAACAACCTTACATTGTTCGGGCGAATCTTTAAATATACATTTTTTCGTTTCCCAATTCCATGCCCCATTTTGGAGCAAAATATTTTTATTAAACTCTACTGACTTAATTTTTGTATATATATCAAGTCTCAATTTTCTAACATAAGCTGTTTTAGAAAAAGAAAACTTAGCGTTTTAAGTTTTAATTATGTCCAAATTAATCCATCGACGAATTTCATCTGGAACTTTTTGATTAAATTCATCGGAAAATTCCAGGTATTCCGTATAAAATTAATTTGGAATTTTTCGATGAAATTATTAATTACTTAAGCCGAATTTACGTTTTACACTTGAGATATACATTGCGTCCGTATTGAAAAATGTAAACGTTGTTTCGATTTGATTTTCATCCAAAACGATGTAGAACTCATCTCTACTTTCATGTGTAAAGTGTAAATTCTTACTTTATCTCTTTCATTTCTACTCGTATTAGAAGCTACCAGAATGAAATATTTTCTGCAAATTTTAATTATGTTTGAATTGTATAAATTATTCTAAATTATCTAATTTCAGTTGGCTAAATACCAAGAAGCACAGAAAATACTACGAGACGAAATCAATGTCGTATATGCAAAGGATGGAGAAATTTCATTTGAAAAATTATTAGAACTTCCGTATTTAGATCAATGTTTCAATGGTAAATTTAAAAATTTAACGATTTTTGTTTGTGGTTTTCGGTGGCAAATCCGTTTCTCCGACTAGTGAAGATGATTCTCGACAAGTTGAATTAGCCGAGAAGCGTCGGCCCCAGTTAGAGAAATCGTACAGTGGTCTTCCAAACTACTGATATACCGAAAATCAAAATCAAACAAATTTTTCAGTTCGCTTCAATGAACTAATTTTAATTTAACTCAATTTTCAAAACAATTCTCCATAGAAACGCTTCGAATTTGTCCAGCAACACTAACAAACAATAAAATCTGTACGGAAGCATGCGAAATTACAACCAATAAGGATAAAACTATAAAAATTGATAAGGATACGATAGTCGTCTTACCCTACTACTCCCTTCATCACGACGAAGAATTTTATCTAAATCCTGAAGAGTTTGATCCGGATCGATTCAGCTTAGCCAATGGAGGTGTGAAGAAATACAAGGATCTAGGAGTGTTTCTACCTTTTGGTGATGGTCCACGTACTTGTTTAGGTATTATTTGAAGTACTTAATTAAATTTTTCATAATTTCTAAAACTGCAATTTGTTCAGGAATGAAATTTGGAATATGTCAAACAAAAATAGCTATAGCGGAAATTATACGAAACTGGGAGATTACGTTAAATCCGAAAACAAAAAGCGATTTTATAATTGATCCGAGTCAATTTTTATGTATGCCCATCGGAGGTACTTGGCTGAATTTTAAACGAATAAATCATTAAATTGTTATTTTGGTTATTGCTATTTGTGTTTCATTTCTTTTCATTTGAATTGTTTAGACGAAGCTCATTTTGTAAATAAAAAGAGTTATGTTGTAAGTTTGTATCCGATGTACGAACCCTGCAAATTGTCAACAATGGCACAGTCATGAGTATATTTGCAGAATAACAATACATACAATCGTAAATGAATTTTGTATTTCTTTATTATTGTTATCTCACAATTTAATCCAAAGCATAAACGCTGTATAGAAGTTTCGAACTATTGTATAGCTGGCAAACGTTTAACAGCTAATTTTTTTTTTAAATGGTTACACATTTTTAGAGTGTCTTATTCTATATGGTTCAGTGGTTTTGGAGGCTTCAGTGACTGAGGTTAAAAGACCAACCCCTTTTACCAATCTATCTAATCTATGGTTCAGTGCTCTTTCTATGATTCAGGCTCTAAATATCTATTGCACTCGACGTAGGATTTGGTTCTAGCTAAGAAGGAAAAATAGTAATAAAGTGAGACTATCCGGTATTTTTTGTCCCTAACTTTCTAAACTATATTTTTAAATTTTCTATTTTTCCAGCATACGCAGCAAAAACACCTAATATTTAACTTTAAAAAACTTTTATAAAAAAAATAACTTTATATATTAGACTTTGTAATAAACCGTTCAATAGTTAAAAAAAAACTATTATAAAATTTATTTCTTGCACTTTCATCACCAGATTAAGAATTGTTATTAATTTCCCAGTTTCATGCATAATTAATTTTCCATTCCAGAAAACAGTTAAAAATTTCTAGCATAATCTGTTCATCAGATAAGAAAACATAAAAAATATTCAGTTTTCCAGCATGAGCAACAAGAAAACATTAAAAGTTAATTTTTTAGCATATCAAAAACATTTTTAAATTTAATCAGCCCAAAAAGTTTCTAACGCATAGAACCGAGCCTCGAATTATAAAAAGTTTTGAATTGTTTTACGTTGAGTAGTGGACAAAAACCGCAAATCCGATTGCTGTCCGTCCGTCCGTCCGTTAGTACGATGCGTAGGAAGCTGAAATTTTGTCGCCACCAGTAAAGTGAAAAAATTGAATCTAAGTTCGTTAATGGGCGATATCTCTCCACTCCTTCGGGTACCTCCCATACAAAAGTCCTTAAAACATGTATTCACGATAATTGACCGAATACTTTAAGTTAAGATATTTTAATTTTGAACGCATAAAGTTTGCAGAATTTGCTGCTAAAAAAAACCGAATATAAAGAATATTTAATTCCTGTAAAATTTTCAAGTCCTGGTTTAACGCGCTCTTGAGTTATAGCGGGTTTGTAACTGAAACATATTTCTAAAGGACTTTTGTATGGCAGTGACACAAAGCACTTGTTCGATTCGCTTCATATTCCGTTTTTTAGCTGTAAATATTGGAAACTTTCTCCATGCAATCGAAAATACATGTTTTAAGGACTCTTATATGGCAGGTATCTGATGGAGTAGCGTTAACCATTAATGAACACTTTTTCTAATAGTGGTGACAAAATTTCAACTTGTTAGGTCAACAGCAAACTTGAAGTTTTTGGCCACAACTGAGCGCTTAGAACCGAGGCTCGGTTCTACGCGTTACAAAACTTTCGGGCTCTATGATAACTCTCAGATTTTCATCAAGAGTATAAAAAATCTGCCAATGGTCTGGGCGAAACTTTATTATTTTTCGGGTCAAAATTCGGGAGCGGTCAAAGTCGGAGTGTATCATGAGTTGTTTCGAGATTATTAGATTTCTTGGAAAATTAATTTTGTTCTTAAAATAAAAAATCTGCCAATGGTCTGGGCGAAACTTTATTATTTTTCGGGTCAAAGTTCGGGAGCGGTCAAAGTCGGAGTGTATCATGAGTTGCTTCGAGATTATTAGATTTCTTGGAAAATTATTTTTGTTCTTAATATAAAAATATTTAAAATAGAGATTTTTAGCCGATTAAACATTGAAAAAGTCCGTGTAGACTATTCGAATTTCAGTATATTATATACACTAAAAGCCCATAGAAGTAAAAACGAATTTGTTGCCTTATCAGAATTAGATAGTCGAATTGTTAAAACGTATACAAACCCATTACTTCCACTTGGGGTTTGAATTTCGAAAAAATTGTGAAACAGGTTTTTAGACGATTTCATAAGAAGCAACTTGATATCTCATGAAACAAGACTGATTTTGAAAAATTTGTGAAAACGTAAGCAAACTCTTCACACCCCCTTGGTTCTTGAAATTCGAAAAATCGTGAAATTGGTTTTAAGGTCATTACATCAAATGCCGTAATAACCAATTTTATATCTCATCAGAACTAAGGGATGGCAAAATTGGTGAAAACATATGCAAACCCTTGGGGGCTGAATATCCAAAAATCGAGAAATGGGTTTGTAGGCGATTATATAAAAAGTCTGTGGAAATGAAAAGCGATCTAATATCTCATCGAACCTAAGAAATATGTCGAAACTTTGAAAAGCATACTAGACTTTTTGGCTTTTTTATATAGGAAACCTTGGGAAGTAAAAACGAATTCGATATATTATCAGATATGCAACCTCCTTACACTCACTTGGGGGTTAAATATCCAAAAATCCAGAAAGGAGTTAATAAATAAATATGAAGACAGCACGAGAAAGTAGGAACCAATTCAATTTCTTATCACTTCTAAAAGAAATGACGGAACTCGTGAAAACGTGTTCAACCCGTTTATACCCTCTTAGGGGTTGAAAAAACTTAAAAACAAGTTTTAGGCGATTATTACGCAAGCACGTGAAAGTGAAAAGATATTCCATATCTGATAAGACGTGGGGATATAGTAGAATTCGTGAAAAATTTTACAACCCCTTTTGCACCCCCTTAGGGGTCGAATTTTAAAAAATCCTGAAAACACCTTCTAGGTATTTATATGAAGAAGCCGTAGAATAAAAATGAATTCAATATTTGGGAAGACCTAATAGATATGACGAAACCCGTGAAAATATATGCATATCATTTTCACTGATCATTTTTTTTGCCCCTCCTCTGAACGCCAATGGAAATTTGAAATTTTTTTTAATTTAAATTAGTTTTCTAGTTGATTTACATAAACGTATTGAGTTTCAACTTTGTAGCATAAGCCGTTCTATAGATAAAAAAAACACCCCCACCCCTGTACCATACTACCCCTATAAAAAATTATATTTTTCCAAGATGCTACTAATATAGCTCTACCCAAATACCAAGTTTCAGCTTTATATCATTATAGGTTGTCGAGATATTAAGATCGGAACTTTTTCCTTTTCACCCTCCCCCACCCTCACCCTCTACACCCACACTTCCTAAATTTTGTTTTCCGCTAGGGGTCTATTAGGCCTACTTCTGGTAAAAATTTTAAGCATCTATCTTACACTGTTCTTGAGATATGATACGTGATTTTTTTGAAAAATTCTTATCCCCTCCACTTTCATGCTCCACCGCCCCCTTAAAAAATTTTACTTTCATCAAACTTCATTTGTTAACCTTTATACACAAACCAAATTTTATTTGTCTAGTACAATTGGTTCATGAGATATCGTAATCTAAAGTTTTTTACCCCCCACCCCCGTCCACCACTTTCCCCACTCAAATTTTTGGTTCCGATCTATTCTCCTAGTATACCTACAGATATTCATTAAGTTTCAAGTTTGTGACATTAACCGTTTAGGAGATATGGATTTTAGAATGTGTCAATCTCACCTTTTTTGCGTTTCGAACGCATTATTTTTCCCCCCACTCTCCTCCCCCCTCACACCCCCACCCCTCCAGATTTGGTCACTTTAGGGGGCCTACCCACTCTACCCAGGAAAAAAAATTCAATTAAATAGCTCATAGGGTTTGGGTGCTACGAGCCTTCAAACAATTTTGCGTACACCGGTAGACGTACGGCGTACGGCGGACAGACGGACTGAAATTTTTTTTTGCTTTTTTCGTGTCTACTCGTCATGAAACGTGAAAAAAAAATTTTGAGGGTAGCAAATTTTTTTTTTTAAAAATCGATAACAATACTGTATTATTGAAATAATAAAGTAAAATATTTAAAATAGCGCTTTTTAGCCGATTAAACATTGGAAAAGCCCGTGTAGACTATTCGAATTTCGGTATATTATGTACACTAAAAGCCCATAGAAGTAAAAACGAATTTGTTGCCTTATCAGAATTAAGAGATATGACGAATTGTTGAAACGTATACAAACCCATTACTTCCACTTGAGGTTTGAATTTTGAAAAAATTGTGAAACATTTAATAAATAAATATGCAGACAGCACGAGAAAGTAGGAACCAATTCAATTTCTTATCACTTCTAAAAGAAATGACGGAATTCGTGAAAACGTGTTCTTAGGAGCTGAAAAAGGAAAAAACTAGTTTTAGGCGATTACTACGCAAGCACGTGAAAGTGAAAAGATATTCGATATCTGATAAGACCTGGGGATATAGCAGAATTCGTGAAAAAATTTACAACCCCTTCTGCACCACCTTAGGGGTTGAATTTTAAAAAATTCTGAAAACACTTTCTAGGTATTTATATGAAGAAGACGTCCAATAAAAATGAATTCAATATTTGGGAAAACCTAATAGATATAACGAAAACCGTGAAAATATATGCATTCCATTTTCACTGACTATTTTTTTGCCCCCCCCCCCTCCGAACGCTAATAGATATTTGAAATTTTTTTCATCTAAATTAGTTTTCTAGTTGATCTACATAAATATACCGAGTTTCAAATTTGTAGCATAAGCCGTTCTATAGATAGGAAAAACACTCCCCACCCCCGTACCATACTGCCCCTATAAAAAATTATATTTTTCCAACATGCTACTAATACAGCTCTATCTAAGTACCAAGTTTCAAATTCTGGTAAAAATTTTAAGCATCTACCTTACACCGTTTTTGAGATATGAGACGTGATTTTTTAGAAAAATTCTTATCCCCTCCATTTTCATGCTCCACCGCCCCCTTAAAAAATTTTACTTTTAGTAAACTTTGTTTGTCAACCTTTATACACAAACCAAATTTTATTTGTCTAGTGCACTTGGTTCGTGAGATATCGTAATTTACAGTTTTTTGCCCCGCACGGCCGTACGCCACTGCCCCACTCAAAAATTTTTTTTTCGATCTATTCTCCTAGTATACCTACAGATATTCATTAAGTTTCAATTTTGCGACATTAACCGTTTAGGAGATATGGATTTTAGAATGTCTAGATCTCGGCTTTTTTGCGTTTTGGACGCAATATTTTTCCCCCCACTCCCAAACCCCTACACCTATATCGGCAATTTTTTTGCAAATGGGTCCACTGTCGAAGCTCTATATACGTTCCAAATTTCAGCCTCCTAGCATAAGCGGTTGCTGAGATCTAGAAACCAAAATTTTCCGTCCACAACGCTTCCCCTTCCTCCCCCCTCACACCCCCACCCATAAGAATTTGGTTACTTCAAGGGGACTACCCAGTCTATTCATAACAATTTAATAGCTCAAAGGATTTGGGTGCTGCGAGCCTTCAAACGATTTTGCGTACAGCGGTTGACGTACGGCGTACGGCGGACAGACGGACTGAAATTTTGTTTTGCCTTTTTCATGTCTACTAGTCATGAAACGTGAAATAAAAATGTTGAGGGTAAATTTTTTTTTTTTTAAATCTACAACAATACTGTATTATTGAAATAATAAAGTAAAAGTGATTAAGTTTTCATGAACTACAACAGCTTGACCATGCGTTATAATTTTATGCGATTAGTTAAGCAGATAGTCCACTACTATGGAAATACACAGTCCGCTACCCACTCGTTTATTAAACGACAATTTAATAGTAGTACTTTTTCACATTTGTATTATGTAAATATATCTTAAAGTATGAAATTTTCAGTACAAAATAATGCCTATAAAAAGTATTGCTGCCTTTTGGACTACACCCGGTAATCTGGCTGTACGTCGAGCCTAACCATTATTTATTTATAGAGGTAGGTTACGTAGAGACTGATTGCGCAATAAATATGAAGAACACAGCAAATTTAAACTTCAAATAACCGGGTTTTCCCCTGCATGGATAATTTTTAATACGCAATAGCTATGGACTATATAGATTTTTCCCCTGTTTATGTTTACTAGAGTATAGTTTATGATATTAGCCAACAGCTGGCATCAAAATCTCAAAAACGAAATAAATTGACTTATCATGTTTTTCCCCTGTATACAATCAAATACTAATCTTTTATAATCAATTGGTCAAAAGATCATACGTATACTACGTACTCGCTCCAATCTTTATTAATGCCATTACAATACCCACAAGTAGAGAGGTGCCTACATATAGTAAGCTCATTTTGGGAAAAAAAATTAGTTACTTTTGGAGTGCGGATCAATCAATAAAACAAATTGTTATTGTCGTTAAAAATGGGTTCAATTGAAGTGACTTTTCTTCTTGCCGGGATTTTCGGTTTTCTTATTTACTTGTATCTTGTTATAAACTTTAATTATTGGAAGAAACGCGGAATTAGTGGTCCAAAGCCAAAGCCCCTACTTGGTAATCTCCCGAACGCAATTACGCAGTCACGAAATGTGGCCTATGACCTTGACGATATTTATCGGTAATTATCAATCAAAAATATTTTATTCAAAATACCTATAAATCTACTATTAATTTATAATCAATAAAAATTACTAATGTTCTACTATTCGATATATTTATTTGCAGTGCGTACAAGGCGAAGGAAAGATTTGCTGGGATTTTTGCTATAAGAGATCCACAACTTTTAATCTTAGATCCTAAGCTAATACAAGAAATTTTGATAACAAATTTCAAAAGTTTTCACGATAACCAAATGGGATTGTGGGTAAGTGAATGATGTTTTTTTATAAAGTGATTATGAAATATCAATAGTTTCCAATGATTCTAATCAGTAAAATCGCCGATTGTTAGCGAATGGATCGAATTTAATATCAAATCTACTATTTAAATCAGAAAAAAAACTGATAACGAGCTAGACCAATAAATTATTTAAATGAAATGAAAGAAAACAGAGCCAGCTGATTGTTGTTAATTTTTTATCAAGAGCAATGTTTATTTTACTTGAATGTATGCCCTATCTCAACGTAACAAAAACAAAATTGGCTCCATTTTTTATTTGAATTAAATGACGTATATTTTTCATTGACTAAATTATTTATAATCTAAATTTAACGCAGTGCTTATCCCATCACATTTTAAAGAACTTTAATAATTTATTGTTTATAAAATGGTACCGTCTCTTATTACTACCCGGTTTTTGAAATTATCAGAAATTGACTTGAAAAGCAAATTAAAATAAAAAATATTACCAGATCTATAAAATTAACATTCTTGCGGTAAGCTCCATTGTACATATATGGAGCTTAGTAATTTCGCCTTATTATAATTACTTTCTACATTATTTGACACACTCGGTTCAAAAAGATAATCCCACATTTCTACTCTCATCTGAATTAGTAGTTCTGTAGTTGGAAACTCTAAAGTTTAGCATTTTTCAGTACATAGACTTCTGAGTAGCCGGCTCATTTTTATTAGGGGTAGTAGGGGAAGGTGGGGCAAAGTAAGCCCCTAAGGTTTGCACCGAGATTCTGTAAAATGGGTAATAGTTATAAAATCTCTTTCTCGCAAAATCAATAGATTAGGATTAATATCATATAATATAATAGTCATATATTCGTGAAGTTAAATTATTGCTGCTGATATAAAAGATATTTACTCCTTTCTATACATACTTCAAAGTGCTCACTTTGCTCCACTACTGGGGTAAAGTGAGCCCTTCCATGGGGTATAGTAATTTCACCCAAAACTGGAGCGAAAGAATATGGCAATGGATCAATTAAGACAAGCAATATGATTTTAATAAATTCAAATGAAATTAAGTGTGTTGAGAGCGTACTCTGCTTTAAAGAGTAGCCCTGAGAACAACAAAATATTTCTCCATTTTTTTCAGCAACAGAATCTATTGAATTTTACATCGCAACTTCAGTCCACGATTGTTGCATTGATTTTTTTTTGTATGTTGTAGCTATGCTAAAATTACTATTTTTAATTATCAAATAAAATTATATTGGTATGGGGTAAAATATACCCGGGGCTCACTTTGCCCCGAATTAACGCTAAGCAGCAAGCATCTGCTAAAATTTATATATTTTTTCAATAATCATCAAAGCTTACTTTTCAATTTTCACAATCCATACGGCTATCTCAAGAATACTGTTAAAAACAATTGTCACTCGCTAACAATTCTTTTTAATGCAATTAGTAAACACTGATATTTGCATCGGACGGTACCAAAATCGTAATATGAGAAAAATTCAAGGAACTGTAATAAAAGTCGATTTCTATAATTTATTTTGCTAAGAGATGGCGCTATTGCAAACTAGAAATTTTAAAGGGGTTCACTTTATCTTGCTAGCCCACTTTGCCCCACTCTCCCCTAAAATACGAGGGCGGAAGGTGTTTTTGTTATCTATGGCACGGTTTATGCTAGAAAGTTGAAACTTGGTGAATAAATGTAGATCTACTAGAAAAGTAATTTAGATAAAGAAAATTGTCAAATATCCATTGGGGTACGAAAGGGGGAGGGCCAAAAAAAACCCAAAAAATGGGTCTACCCAAAAAATAATAAAGTTGAGCCCAGAATTCTGTATCCAATTTATAAAATGAGTAATTTTCCATAGTTCAAAAGAAATACCTTAAGTAGATATTGTGTAAGAAAATGTAATAAATTAATTTTTTGGTAGAATCAACCGCTTTTACTTTTGGTTTTGAAAAATAAAAAAAATATAATGCTTCTACACTAAAAAAATAGCATTTTAAATAATCTGCTAATTAGTTTTGTGGATTCTCATCTCAAGTTTAAATTGGGAACTGAGAATAGGGCTTGACCCAGTACAGATACCGTAAAAATTTAAAGTTTATATTTAGAAGTATTCTGAAGATATGAGGAGATAATTTATTTTATCCGTCACTCCCTACCACGCTACTGCCTTAAAGAATTTTTCAAAACTCTTATTAATTTGTATAAATGCTTTATAAATTTCATTTCGTGAAATATAGATATAAAAAGTACGCCACTGATCTTGTCAAAAGCAAATATTTTTACAAAACACCCATATTAAGTATATCTCAATAAAAACATTAAGTTTTAGCTTAAGAGTATGTGGGGTTCAAAAGATAAAAATCAGAATGTCTTGATTTAAAACAAAATTAAAATACATATTTATTAATATTTTGAATTTTTGCAGATTGATAAAGAAATTGATCCAATCTTCGGGAGAAATCCATTTTTGCTCAATGGTGCGGAATGGAAGGAGAAGAGATCAGAAATAACTCCAGCACTAACTTCAAATAGGGTATAAAACTTTCTTACATCTTATTATTATTATTATATTTTTTTATCAAAAATAATTTTAGATCAAAGCCAGTTATCCTGTAATGAATGAAGTTTGTTCGAAAATGGATTGTTATTTGGAAAAAGAAACATCGAAATCACTACCAGACGGGATCAATGTGAAGGAGGTATTTTATCAATATAATTGCTATTATTTAAGAAAATTGAGTAATTTTTCCTGATCCTTAAAGCTAGCTGCGAAATTTACAACCGAAGTTGTAGCCAATTGTATTTATGGTGTTGAAGCTGAAGCATTTTCTTCATCAAATTCAAAAATACGTGAAATGGGAGGAAAAATCATGGACCAATCGATCGTGATTTTCTTTTATATGATGCTACTCATGGCATTTCCATCTATTTTAAAAGTATACAAAAGACCGTTTGTTCCAAAGGATGTAGAAGTGTTCTTCACTAATCTGATGAGAGAAGCGATTAAATTACGCAAGGAGAACAAAAGCGATCGTGTCGATTTTCTTAATTACATACTTCAACTGAAGGATAAGAAAAACTTATCGACTTTAGAAATGGCGGCACATACTATGACATTTTTCATTGATGGTTTTGAAACTTCTAGCGTTGTTATTTCGAATTGTTTGCATTTGGTGAGTTAAGTTAGACTTAGAATTTTCCTCCAATCTTGTTAAGGGTCCTTATTGTTCCCTCTATTTCTCCATAAGCAGATTGTTATCCCATCATCCAATTCGTATTAGAAAACATAATTTTTAGCTTCCTCCTTTTAATAAAAATGGTCCATCCAATCAATCTTCATACTTAAAAGTGTTTCTGAGCTATAAAGACGCATAAGAAGCGTTTACGGTCGACCGATCCATTTTGTTGTACATGCTTTCGAATATAAATCTCTTTCGAATTGAAAAATCAAAATTTGTAAATTGAAGATTTATTGAAAATCAAATCGATCACAAAAGGACCTGATTTAAAAAAAAACGTAGAGTAATATTGAAGCCCCGCAAACAATTTGGTGAAGATCCTCTGCAAGTGAATCGAAACTGAATTTTTTACGAAGGTGTTGTTAATAAAAAAAAAATAAGTTGTTCTTCCAGCTAGTCAAAAATTTAGAAATGTTCAATTTAGGTGCAGAAAGTTTAATTCTAAATGAAGAATATCCAACGCACTTGTAAATCTCTATGTTTTATGTAAATCTGTTTTTTGTTGGTGCACCAAGATGCATCCCATACGAGCCGCCTAAATGATTAACTTTCGGTCTATCTACACGATTCACTTACGAGTAACAAAACAAATGACTCAATGATTCAAAAAATGCAATTTTAAATAAACTTCATGTAGATGAATCGTACGTGATTCAGTTGTGATACTTTTGATTTACTGGAATCTTCAACCATGGTATTTATACTTTTCAACGCCTTTTGTATTTGGTGAAACTGTATATGAAAGATTATGTGACAAATCATGGAGCATGAAATTTGGATGACAAAAATCTTCACACTATGATAAAAGTAGTGAAATTAACATTTTGAAGATAGCAAAGCCATCTTAAAAATTACCAGCTGGAGGACGCGGTCCTTGGATCGAGACGATTAGAGGTGACGAGTTTAGGAGGCCAGGGCCCGATTTGGGCTGTCGCGCCATTGATGATGATGAAATTAACATTTTACTACAATATCGGAAGGGGTCATATTATTATTGTAAAACTCTAAAGTTTGATTGATTTTTGGCAAAACTAGTGAATTTATAAATCCATCTCCTTATAAAATATATAAATAATAATTGAAAATTGAATTATTTATTTCTTTTAGTTGGCAGATAATGAAAATGAACAAAAACAATTACGAGATGAACTCAATTCTGCATATGATGAAGAAGGGGAATTATCGTTTGAAAAATTAAATGATCTTCCGTATTTGGATCAGTGTATCAATGGTATAAACAAAAATATAATATCTTACGAATTAATAGGACGATATAATAAATTTTAAGTTTTTTATGCATTAACGGAATATTTTTGATAAGCTCTAAAATAATTTTATAAAAAATTCTCTTTAATTTTCTGTAAAAGCTATTAATTAACAAAATAGAAATTTAACAATGTACAGATTTAATAAACATGTTTAAATTTTTCAATTTTCCAGAAACACTACGTATTCGTACTCCACTTCTTTCGAATAATAAAGTTTGCACTGAGGCATGCGAAATTACAACAAGCAAAGATAAAATTGTAAAAATTGATAAAGGAACAATCGTAGTCCTACCCTACTATTCAATTCACCACGACGAAGAATATTACCCGAATCCTGAAAAATTCGATCCTGATCGTTTCAGTGAGGGTAATGGAGGCCTTAAGAAGTACAAAGATCTTGGAGTATTTTTACCATTTGGCGATGGACCACGAATTTGTTTGGGTGCGTATTATTTTGTTTTCAAACGACATGTTTATTTGTTTCTATGTCGCCTGAGAAGTATAATTAGAACAGAACATTTCAGTGGGGATGTTTTACCTTTATGACTTTATTTTATTCAATTCGCAGGTATGAAATTTGGAATATGCCAAATTAAAGCTGCTATTGCGAAAATAATTCGAAACTGGGAAGTCACAGTACATCCAAAAACGAAAAGCGAATTTGTTATTGATCGAAAGCAGTTTTTATGTATTCCCGACGGAGGCTCATGGTTGGATTTTAAACGTATAAATTAGGTGCCTACGTACTAAGAAGTTTTGAAATTGTCAATTTTTGGTCATATTTTAAAATTTTGAATAAGCTTAACTTTTATAAATAATATATTGATTATTTTTTATTAAATCAATTATTATAATATAACAGTGTTTCTTTACATTAGCAACTCAGAGTTACATTATTGAACATAGTAGTAACATTTTTCAAAAATGCTATCGAAAATAACATTAAAATTCTTGATTGTGTCTCTAGATCTAAAAAGGGCATTTAATACAGCCTATACCTCAAAGATTTCTCAACCGCTTATGAAAATTTGATTTTCTTGATTTTCCACAACTCCCAAATGATATTATCAAATACTAAAATATTTTGTTCGCAGCCTGCAAACATATTGCCTGTTTTTTTATTGTTGTAAAAAAGTCGAAATTCAACCGACGCAAGTGTCAATATGGCAAAACACTCGCAATGAAATTAGACTATCAAAGCGACGCGATTAGAGCGATGCGATTAGAGCGATGCGATATCACTGTAAATGGTTCTGGTTACACACACTTAACATGCATTCTAATCGGCTGTCGTCGCATCGCATCACTTAGGGCACGAGCGTCGCGTTCTCTATAATTCAAACTAAACAATGCCTTCGTTGCTCACGTTGCTGAATTCATACCTAATTTAGTAGATCTTGTGGAAATTAGGAACGATATTAGTTCTACATTATTCGTTAAATGTGATGTCTCTTGCTCTTGTTATAGGAGAGAATGGGGCAAGACAGCCTACTTTTTGTTCTTTGATAAGCTGTAGGATAGGGAAATGTTGTCTGACAGAATTTCTTCGCTGCCGTCATCTTCTTGTTGCGGTGGTATAAGTCATTACGTCGCCTGTATTCAAAGTAAGTAAGAATAGTATTATATAAGTATACCATACAAGTATAGGCTGATTAGCTAATTTTATACACATTAATGATTCATTGCATGGAGTTTAAGACATCAGTATCAAATCTTTTCACAGAACATCAAGCGTTTGTCACGTACCCCTTTACCTTTTATTCAGAATAACATTTATTCGGGACCTACAGCTTCCCAAATATTTATTGCATAAGCAGAGTACGATCAATTTTATCAAAACACTTAACTTCTATTATCGCTAATAAATAATTCGCCCAGAGATCATTTAATTCTGCTTTAATCTTCATTTTTGCTATTATTTAAGCCAGGCGGAGGAGAACAAGTGGTGTAGTTTTCATAGTTACCTTCAAGAGTACAGTCGACAAATTTAAATTATTGTTCTCCATGAATATGTTAACCGGCGTGTTCGGATTTTTGATCTACGTATATCTCGTAATAAACTTTAATTATTGGAAGAAACGCGGAATTATTGGGCCAAAACCTAGGCCGTTATTTGGTACTCTTCCGAGCGCTGTAACACAATCTAAAAATATTGCCTATGATCTCGATCAGATTTACCGGTGATTAAAAAATAGTTCAAACAACGAGAACTTAGTTAAGTTTTAAAATTCTTCATTTCCATAATTATTTTCAAGTGCGTACAAGTCTAAGGAAAGATTTGCCGGAATGTTTTCCATAAGAAGTCCGCAGCTTTTAATCTTAGATCCAAAGCTAGTTCAAGATGTTTTGGTTACAAATTTCAAAAATTTTCATGATAATGAAATGGGATTGTGGGTAAGTAAATGTTAATAACTTTTATTTTTATAAGTGATTCAAAATTTTTACCACGATGTTGTAAATTTACGCGTCGGATTTTCGAAAATATAAAAACATAAAATTGTAGTAAATAATTTTTGCCAATAGTAAGAACATGAAAATATTTTTTCCTGGATAATAATATAGATATGATTTTGAAAACAAAAAGCTAAGATTAGTCTCACTCATCATGAAATTACCGAAATGTCAAACATTCGCCAGTTCGTGGTTTATCTTAGAAGATTGGCATTACTTACACCAGTTTAGTCTCATGTATAGTAGGTACCCATTTGCACTGTTCAGTTTTCCTTGCTCCGCCTTCAAATATGAATTTTTTTTAACTCAAATTGCTTTTCTAGCAAATCTAAAACATTATGGAAATTAATTGGTGAGTTTAGCGGCAACTTCTAGTTAATAAACAGCCATTTACAAACCTCATTTGTCTGGTGCAATTGGTCCCTTCCTAATTTTATTTCGGATCTATTCTCCTGGTATGCCTCCATCACCAGGTTTCAACTTTGTGGTATTAGCTGTTTAGAGTTATAGATTTTAGAATATGTCAAAATCAGCTTTCAGATGCATTGTTTTTTCCCCCCACTCCTGTACCCATCAACCCATATCGACAATTTTTTGAAAATAGCTCCACTATCATAGATCTATAAAAATTAAGCATAAGCAGTTCCTTAAATATAAAAACCAAAACTTTTCGTTTAAAAAGATCTTCCCACATACGCCCTCACAACTCCACTCCCCATAAAGTCACTACTAAAGGCTTGGGAGACACTCATAGGGTTTGTGTACGTTATAGAGACGGGAAAATTTTTACTTTATTATTTTTTTAATAATAATTTGAAATTTTGTATTTTCACGTTTTAGGACTAAAAAATAGCAAAAAAAAAAAATAAATTTCCGTTTGTCCGCCGTACGCAAAACCGTTTGAA
Source organism: Beris morrisii (assembly GCA_951812415.1). Lineage (NCBI taxonomy): Eukaryota > Metazoa > Arthropoda > Insecta > Diptera > Stratiomyidae > Beris > Beris morrisii. The sequence continues at coordinate 110,284,344 of OX638312.1, read as the reverse complement.
GTAGGGCTGCGAAAACGACCTCAAAACATCGATGTTTTACAACATCAATGTTTCGAACAAAAGGCATCGATGTCGAAAAAATCGGTAAAAAACATCAATGTTTCTGAAACATCGATGTTTTATCACGGTAGAATTTTGTAGATGCTGTATTAAAAGTATTAATCATGATGATAGCTAAGAGATCGGTTACATTCAGGAGCAAAAAATATAAGTACAGGCTTGTTAAAACAAACAAATTTATTTATGCTACTAAAAACAAATTCTAGTTTTTTTAAATTTTTAATAATAAAGACCGTAGAATTCTAGGATACGATGTAGTTTCGGACTTTTACCCAAAAAATAATAAAGTTGCGCCCAGACTGATGGCAGATTTTTTCCTTTTGGTGTGCTAATTTTTATAAAAATATATCAGGGTATCAAACTTGCTTAGCACAATGCTTGACATAATATCTGCTAAATCCAAAGGTTCTATCTTGGAAGGAAACTGATGGAAGAAAGATTTCGATCAGAGAAGAACAAATTGGACTCTTTTTTAGTTAAACGCAACTGGTTGCCGATATTTATATTTAAAACATTATTTTTTTATTTAGGTCGATAAGAGGGTTGATCCAATTTTCGGAAGAAATCCATTCGTTCTAAACGGTGCAGAGTGGAAGAAAAAAAGGGCAGAAATAACACCCGCATTAACTCATTTAATTATCTGTGATCGATTTATAATTTGAATTGAAACAATTTTTTCAGATAAAAGCCACATGTTTGCTAGAGTATAGTTTATGATATTAGCCAACAGCTGGCATCAAAATCTCAAAAACGAAACAAATTGACTTATCATGTTTTTCCCCTGTATACAATCGAATACTTATCTTTTATAACCAATTGGTCAAAAGATCATACGTATACTACGTACTCGCTCCAATCTTTATTAATGCCATTACAATACCCACAAGTAGAGAGGTGCCTACTTGTAGCAAGCTCATTTTGGGAAAAAAATTAGTTACTTTTGGAGTGCGGATCAATCAATAAAACAAATTGTTATTGTCGTTAAAAATGGGTTCAATTGAAGTGACTTTTATTCTTGCTGGGATTTTCGGTCTTCTTATTTACTTGTATCTTGTTATAAACTTTAATTATTGGAAGAAACGCGGAATTAGTGGTCCAAAGCCAAAGCCCCTACTTGGTAATCTCCCGAACGCAATTACGCAGTCACGAAATGTGGCCTATGACCTTGACGATATTTATCGGTAATTATCAATCAAAAATATTTTATTCAAAATATAGATCTACTATTAATTTATAATCAATAAAAATTACTAATGCTCTACTACCTATTCGATATATTTATTTGCAGTGCGTACAAGGCGAAGGAAAGATTTGCTGGGATTTTTGCTATAAGAGATCCACAACTTTTAATCTTAGATCCTAAGCTAATACAAGAAATTTTGATAACAAATTTCAAAAGTTTTCACGACAACCAAATGGGATTGTGGGTAAGTGAATGATGTTTTTTTATAAAGTGATAATGAAATATCAATAGTTTATATATAGTTTATATATAATTTAATATCAAATCTACTATTGAAATCAGAAAAAAAACTGATAACGGGCTAGACCAATAAATTATTTAAATGAAATGAAAGAAAACAGAGCCAGCTGATTGTTGTTAATTTTTTATCAAGAGCAATGTTTATTTTACTTGAATGTATGCCCTATCTCAACGTTACAAAAACAAAATTGGCTCCATTTTTTTATTTAAATTAAATGACGTAAATTTTTCATTGACTAAATTATTTATAATCTAAATTTAACGCAGTGCAAGGTAAGCTTATCGCATCACATTTTAAAGAACTTTACTAATTTATTGTTTATAAAATGGTACCGTCTCTTATTACTACCCGGTTTTGAAATTATCAGAAATTGACTTGAAAAGCAAAAGCAAAATAAAAAATATTACCAGATCTATAAAATTAACATTCTTGCAGTAAGCTCCATTGTATATGGAGCTTAGTAATTTCGCCTTATTATAATTACTTTCTACATTATTTGATCCCATATCCCATATTTCTACTCTCACCTGAATTAGTAGTTCTGTAGTTGGAAACTCCAAAGTTTAGCATTTTTCAGTACATAGACTTCTGAGTAGCCGGCTCATTTTTATTAGGGGTAGTAGGGGAAGGTGGGACAAAGTAAGCCCCCTAAGTTTTGCACCGAGATTCTGTAAAATGGATAATAGTTATAAAATCCTTTTCTCGCAAAATCGATAGATTAGGATATTAGCTTAGTCATATATTCGTGAAGTTAAATTATTGCTGCTGATAAAAAAGATATCTACTCCTTTCTATACATACTCCAAAGTGCCCACTTTGCTCCACTACTGGGGTAAAGTGAGCCCTTCCAAGGGGTATAGTAATTTCATCCAAGACTGGAGCGAAAGAATGTGGCAATGGATCAATTAAGGCAAACAATATGATTTTAATAAATTCAAATGAAATTAAGTGTGTTGAGAGCGTACTCTGCTTTAAAGAGTATCCCTGAGAACACCAAAATATTTACTGGCTTTCTTTAGGTCCATTTTTTTCAGCAACAGAAGCTATTGCATTTTTCATCGCAACTTCAGTTCACGATTGTTGCATTGATTTTTTTTTGTATGTTGTAGCTATGCTAAAATTACTATTTTTAATTAGCAAATTAAATTATATTGATATGGGGTAAAATGTGCCCGGGGCTCACTTTGCCCCGAATTAACGCTAAACAGCAAGCATCTGCTAAAATTTATATATTTTTTAAATAATCATCAAAGCTTACTTTTCAAGTTTCACAATCTATACGCCTATTTCAAGAATACTGTTCCAAACAATTGTCACTCGCTAACAATTCTTTTTAATGCAACTATTAAACACTGATATTTGCATCGGACGGTACCAAAATCGTAATATGAGAAAAATTCAAGGAACTGTAATTAAAGTGGATTTCTATCATTTATTTTGCTAAGAGATGGCGCAAGTGCAAACTAGAAATTTTAAAGGAGCTCACTTTACTTTGCCAGCCCACTTTGCCCCCACTCTCCCCTAAAATACGAGGGCGGAAGGTGTTTTCGTTATCTATGGCACGGCTTATGCTAGAAAGTTGAAACTTGGTGAATAAATGTAGATCTACTAGAAAAGTAATTTAGATAAAAAAATTGTCAAATATCCATTGGGGTACGAAAGGGGGTGGGGCAAAAAAAATTATTAGTAAAAATGGGCTGCATATATTTTCACTAATTTCATCTAATCTCTTTGGTCTTCTGAAATATTGAATAAATTTTTTCCGCGCCTAGAAAGTGTTTTCAGGAATTTTTTTATAATGCAACCCCCAAAGGAGTGTAAAGGGGTTGTATAAACTTTCATGAATTCAGTCATATTCCTCAGATCTGACTAGATATCGAATAACTTTTTCCTTCCGCGGGCTTGTTTTATAATCGCCTTAAACCCGTTCTCCGGATTTTTCCCGTTTCAACCCCTAAGAGAGTAGGGTTGAACACATTTTCACGAATTCCGTCATATCTCTTAGAACTGATAAGACATCGATTTTTTTTTTACTTCCTCGGCCTTTCTTTATATTTACCTAAAAACCACTTTCAGGCTTTTTGGATATTCAACCTCCAAGTGGGTGTAAGGGGTTGCGTACGTTTCACAATTTTGGCCATAACTCTTAGGTTTGATGAGACATCAAAAAGTCTGCCAACAGAGTCTAAGCGCAATTTTATTATTTAGGTTATAGGTTACTATGCGGCTGACAACCTAAAAAATAACGTTCCAAATTGCCTTCTGGTTATTATTTAGGTTGTTAGTCGCATAGTAACTTACACCGCATCTCCGTTCCGGAATTCTACCCAAAAAATAATAAAGTTGAGCCCAGACTTCTGAATCCAATTTATAAAATGAGTAATTTTCCATATTTCAAAAGAAATAACTTAAGTAGATATTGTGTAAGAAAATGTAATAAGTTAATTTTTTGGTAGAATCAACCGCTTTTACTTTTGGGTTTGAAAAATAAAAAAAATATAATGCTTCTACACTAAAAAAATAGCATTTTAAATAATCTGCTAATTTGTTTTGTGGATTCTCATCTCAAGTTTAAATTGGGCACTGAGAATAGGGCTTGACCCAGTACAGGTGCCGTAAAAATTTAAAGTTTATATTTAGAAGTATTCTGAAGATATGAGGTGATAATATATTTTATCCGTCACTCCCTACCACGCTACTGCCTTAACAACTTTTTCAAAAATCTTATTAATTTGTATAAATGCTTTATAAATTTCATTTCTTGAGATATAGATGTGGATATTAAAGTACGCCACTGATGTTGTCAAAAGCAAATATTTTTGCAAAACACCCATATAAGGTATATCTAAATAAAAACATTAAGTTTTAGTTTAACAGTGTGTGGGGTTCAAGAGATAAAAATCAGAATGTCTTGATTTCAGCGCTCGATACATTTAGTAGTGCCTCCACTTTTGTACGCTACTGTACGGAATAAGAATGAAAATCAAAAAAACAAAAAAACCTTTAAAACAAAATTAAAATACATATTTATTATTATTTTGAATTTACGCAGATTGATAAAGAAACTGATCCAATCTTCGGGAGAAATCCATTTATTCTCAATGGTGCGGAATGGAAGGAGAAGAGATCAGAAATAACTCCAGCACTAACTTCAAATAGGGTATAAAACTTTCTTACATCTTATTATTATTATTATATTTTTTTATCAAAAATAATTTTAGATCAAAGCCAGTTATCCTGTAATGAATGAAGTTTGTTCGAAAATGGATTGTTATTTGGAAAAAGAAACATCGAAATCACTACCAGACGGGATCAATGTGAAGGAGGTATTTTATCAATATATTGCTATTATTTAAGAAAATTGAGTAATTTTTCCTGATCCTTAAAGCTAGCTGCGAAATTTACAACCGAAGTTGTAGCCAATTGTATTTATGGTGTTGAAGCTGAAGCATTTTCTTCATCAAATTCAAAAATACGTGAAATGGGAGGAAAAGTCATTGACCAATCGATCGTGATTTTATTTTATATGATGCTACTCATGGTGTTTCCATCTATTTTAAAAGTATACAAAAGGCCGTTTGTTCCAAAGGATGTAGAAGTGTTCTTCACTAATCTGATGAGAGAAGCGATTAAATTACGTAAGGAGAACAAAAGCGATCGTGTCGATTTTCTTAATTACATACTTCAACTGAAGGATAAGAAAAACTTATCGACTTTAGAAATGGCGGCACATACTATGACATTTTTCCTTGATGGTTTTGAAACTTCTAGCGTTGTTATTTCGAATTGTTTGCATTTGGTGAGTAAAGTTTGAATACGTTAGAAAATTTTCCTCCAATCTTTTTAAGGGTCCTCATTGTTCCCTCTATTTCTCCATAAGAAGATTGTTATCCCATCATAAAATTCGTATTAGAAAACATAATTTTTAGCTTTCTCCTTTTAATCAAAATGGTTCATCCAATCAATCTTCATACTTCAAAGTGTTTATGAGTTATAAAGAAGCATAAGAAGCGTATACGGTCGACTGATTCTTTTTGTTGATAATTCTTTCGAATCTATATCTCTTTCGAATAGAAAAATTAAAATTTCTAAATAGGAGATTTATTGAAAATCAAATCGATCACAAAAGGACCTGATTTAAAAAATAAAAAAAACGTAGAGTAATATTGTAGCCCCGCAAACAATTTGGTGAAGATCCTCTGCAAGTGAATCGAAACTGAATTTTTTTACGAAGGTGTTGGTAATAAAAAAAATAAGTTGTTCTTCCAGCTAGTCAAAAATTTAGAAATGTTCAATTTAGGTGCAGAAAGTTTAATTCTAAATGAAGAATATCCAACGCGCTTGTTTTAGTGTAATTCGGTGCACCAAGATGCATCCCATACGAACCTCCTAAATGATTAACTTTCAGTCTATCTACACGATTCACTTACGAGTAACAAAACCAATGACTCAATGATTCGAAAAACGTAATTTTTACATAAACTTCATGTAGATGAATCGTTCGTGATTCAGTTGCGATACTTTTAATTTAATGGAATCTTCGACCATCGTATTTATACTTTTCAACGCTTTTTGTATTTGGTGAAACTGTATACGAAATATTATTTGACAAATTGAAGATAGAAAAGCCATCTTAAAAATTACCAGCTGGAGGACGCGATCTTTAGATCAAGACGATTGGAGGCGACGACTTCAGGAGGCGAGGGCCAAATTTGGGCTGTCGAGCCATTGATGATGATGATGAAATCGGAAGGGGTCATATTGTTAAAAAGATAAAATTAAAATGACATTTTTATAATGGGGTTTTCTGAGAAAAACTAAATTGATCACTGAACTTTTAGGGTTGACGTAGCAAAAATTCGTGTTTTCGAGTAAATATCTCAAGATTGGGTGCAGTTACAATTTAGACTGTTGCATCAAATGAAAGGTAATTCGATTCCCTAAAAAACAAGTCATAACACTTTGCGTTGTGATTATTCGTTTTCAAGATATAACGTTTTAAGTGAGTAAGGGTACCGGTCAAAAACACTTTTCTTAACCACCCTGTATCTCCACTATTATTGAAAATTGACCGATCCTGTAGAACATTTTTTTTTCCAAATATATCAAGGAATAACCCCTTACAAGGTGGCAGACGGAGTGCCAAATACCCTGTATAAATCATAGTTGAAAATTGAATTATTAATTTCTTTTAGTTGGCAGATAATGAAAATGAACAAAAACAATTACGAGACGAACTCAATGCTGCATATGCTGAAGAAGGAGAATTATCGTTTGAAAAATTAAATGATCTTCCGTATTTGGATCAGTGTATCAATGGTATAAACAAAAATATAATATCTTACGAATTAATAGGACGATATAATAAATTTTAAGTTTTTTTTGCATTAACGGAATATTTTTGATAAGCTCTAAAATAATTTTATAAAAAATTCTCTTTAATTTTCTGTAAAAGCTATTAATCAACAAAATTGAAATTTAACAATGTACAGATTTAATAAACATTTTTAAATTTTTCCATTTTCCAGAAACGCTACGTATTCGTCCTCCACTTCTTTCGAATAATAAAGTTTGCACTGAGGCATGCGAAATTACAACAAGCAAAGATAAAATTGTAAAAATTGATAAAGGAACAATCGTAGTCCTGCCCTACTATTCAATTCAACACGACGAAGAGTATTACCCGAATCCTGAAAAATTCGATCCTGATCGTTTCAGCGAGATTAATGAAGGCATTAAGAAGTACAAAGATCTTGGAGTATTTTTACCATTTGGCGATGGACCACGAATTTGTTTGGGTGCGTATTATTTTGTTTTCAAACGACATGTTTATTTGTTTCTATGTCGCCTGAGAAGTATAATTAGAACAGAACATTTCAGTGGGGATGTTTTACCTTTATGACTTTATTTTATTCAATTCGCAGGTATGAAATTTGGAATATGCCAAATTAAAGCTGCTATTGCGAAAATAATTCGAAACTGGGAAGTCACAGTAAATCCAAAAACGAAAAGAGAATTTGTTATTGATCGAAAGCAGTTTTTATGTATGCCCGACGGAGGCTCATGGTTGGATTTTAAACGTTTAAATTAGGTGCCTACGTACTAAGAAGTTTCGAAATTGTCAATTTTTGGTCATATTTTGAAATTTTGAATAACCTTAACGTTTATAAATAACATATTGATTATTTTTTATTAAATCAATTATTATAATATAACAGTGTTTCTTTACATTAGCAACTCAGAGTTACATCATTGAACATAGTAGTAACATTTTTCAAAAATGCTATCGAAAATAACATTAAAAGGCTTCATTGTGTCTCTAGCTCTAAAAAAAACATTTAATAGAGCCTATACCTCAAAGATTTCTCAACCGCTTATAAAAATTTGATTTTCTTGATTTTCCACAACTCCCAAATGATATTATCAAATACTAAAATATTTTGTTCGCAGCCTGCAAACATATTGCCTGTTTTTTTATTGTTGTAAAAAAGTCGAAATTCAACCGACGCAAGTGTCAATATGGCAAAACACTCGCAATGAAATTAGACTATCAAAGCGACGCGATTAGAGCGATGCGATTAGAGCGATGCGATATCACTGTAACTGGTTCTGGTTACACACACTTAACATGCATTCTAATCAGCTGTCGTCGCGTCGTATCACTTAGGGCACGAGCGTCGCGTTCTCTATAATTCAAACTAAACAATGCCTTCGTTGCTCACGTTGCTGAATTCATACCTAATTTAGTAGATCTTGTGGAAATTAAGAACGATATTAGTTCTACATTATTCGTTAAATATGATGTCTCTTGCTCTTGTTATAGGAGAGAATGGGGCAAGACAGCCTACTTTTTGTTCTTTGATAAGCTGTAGGATAGGGAAATGTTGTCTGACAGAATTTCTTCGCTGCCGTCATCTTCTTGTTGCGGTGGCATAAGTCATTACGTCGCCTGTATTCAAAGTAAGTAAGAATAGTATTATATAAGTATACCATACAAGTATAGGCTGATTAGCTAATTTTATACACATTAATGATTCATTGCATGGAGTTTAAGACATCAGTATCAAATCTTTTCATAGAACATCAAGCGTTTGTCACGTACCCCTTTACCTTTTATTCAGAATAACATTTATTCGGGACCTACAACTTCCCAAATATTTATCGCATAAGCAGAGTACGATCAATTTTATCAAAACACTTAACTTCTATTATCGCTAATAAATAATTCGCCCAGAGATCATTTAATTCTGCTTTAATCTTCATTTTTGCTATTATTTAAGCCAGGCGGAGGAGAACAAGTGGTGTAGTTTTCATAGTTACCTTCAAGAGTACAGTCGACAAATTTAAATTATTGTTCTCCATGAATATGGGTTCAATTGAAGTGACCTTGCTGCTAACCGGCGTGTTCGGATTTTTGATCTACGTATATCTCGTAATAAACTTTAATTATTGGAAGAAACGCGGAATTATTGGGCCAAAACCTAGGCCGTTATTTGGTACTCTTCCGAGCGCTGTAACACAATCTAAAAATATTGCCTATGATCTCGATCAGATTTACCGGTGATTAAAACATTTCAAACTACTAGAACTTAATAAATTAAAGTTTTAAACTTCTTCATTTCCATAATTATTTTCAAGTGCGTACAAGTCTAAGGAAAGATTTGCCGGAATATTTTCCATAAGAAGTCCGCAGCTTTTAATTTTAGATCCCAAGCTAGTTCAAGATGTTTTGGTTACAAATTTCAAAAATTTTCATGATAATGAAATGGGATTGTGGGTAAGTAAATGTTAATAACTTTTATTTTTATAAGTGATTCAAAATTTTTACCACGATGTTGTAAAGTTACGCGTCGGATTTTCGAAAATATAAAAACATAAAATTGTAGTAAATAATTTTTGCCAATAGTAAGAACATGAAATTATTTTTTCCTGGATAATAATATAGATATGATTTTGAAAAAAAGCTAAGATTAGTCTCACTCATCGTGAAATTACCGAAATGTCAAACATTCGCCAGTTCGTAATTGAATGGTTTATCTTAGAAGATTGGCATTACTTACACCAGTTTAGTTTCATGTATAGTAGGTACCCATTTGCACTGTTCCGTTTTCTTTGCTCCGCCTTCAAATATGAATTTTTTTAACTCAAATTGCTTTTCTAGCAAATCTAAAACATTATGGAAATTAATTGGTGAGTTTAGCGGCAACTTCTAGTTAATAAACAACCATTTACAAACCTCATTTGTCTGGTGCAATTGGTCCCTTCCTTATTTTATTTCGGATCTATTCTCCTGGTATGCCTCCATCACCAGGTTTCAACTTTGTGGTATTAGCTGTTTAGAGTTATAGATTTTAGAATATGTCAAAATCAGCTTTCAGATGCATTGTTTTTCCCCCCACTCCTGTACCCATCCACCCATATCGACAATTTTTTGAAAATAGCTCCACTATCATAGATCTATAAAAATTAAGCATAAGCAGTGCCTTAAATATAAAAACCAAAATTTTTCGTTTAAAAAGCTCTTCCCACATACGCCCTCACAACTCCACTCCCCATAAAGTCACTACTAAAGGTCCACCCAATCCGCTCACCATAAAAATTAATTTAGGCTTGGGAGACACTCATAGGGTTTGTGTACGGTATAGAGACGGGCAAATTTTTACTTTATTATTTTTTTAATAATAATCTAAAATTTTGTATTTTCACGTTTTAGGACTAAAAAATAGCAAAAAAAAAATAAATTTCCGTTTGTCCGCCGTAGACGCCGTCCGCCGTACGCAAAACCGTTTGAAGTAGGGCTGCGACAACGACCTCAAAACATCGATGTTTCGAACAAAAGGCATCGATGTCGAAAAAATCGGTAAAAAACATCAATGTTTCTGAAACATCGATGTTTTATCACGGTAGAATTTTGTAGATGCTGTATTAAAAGTATTAATCATGATGATAGCTAAGAGATCGGTTACATTCAGGAGCAAAAAATATACGTACAGGCTTGTTAAAACAAACAAATTTATTTATGCTACTAAAAACAAATTTTAGTTTTTTTTAAATTTTTAATAATAAAGACCGTAGAATTCTAGGATACGATGTAGTTTCGGACTTTTACCCAAAAAATAATAAAGTTGCGCCCAGACTGATGGCAGATTTTTTCCTTTTGGTGTGCTAATTTTTTTAAAAATATATCAGGGTAGCAAACTTGTTTAGCACAATACTTGACATAATATCTGCTAAATCCAAAGGTTCTATCTTGGAAGGAAACTGATGGAAGAAAGATTTCGATCAGAGAAGAACAAATTGGATTCTTTTTTAGTTAAACGCAACTGGTTGTCGATATTTATATTTAAAACATTATTTTTTTATTTAGGTCGATAAGAAGGTTGATCCAATTTTCGGAAGAAATCCATTCCTTCTAAATGGTTCAGAATGGAAGGAAAAGAGGTCAGAAATAACACCCGCATTAACTCAAAATAGGGTAAATCGAGCATTTAATTATCTGAGATCGATTTTATAATTTGAATTGAAACAATTTTTTCAGATAAAAGCTAGTTATCCAGTAATGCGCGAGGTATGTGTGAAAATGAATCGATATTTGGAAAATGAATCCTTAAAATCACATCCGGATGGTATTAACACAAAGGAGGTATTCTATTTCAAATATATTTAATTGTGTTTAAGATGATCAATTAAGTTCCCTTGAAAGTTTGCTTCCAAATTTACAATAGAAGTTATAGCAAATTGCATTTATGGCGTTGAAGCCGGAGCATTCTCCCCAACTATTTGCGAAATTCAAAAAATGGGTGAAAAAATAATGAACCAATCGGCTACTTTCTTTATCTATTTCATGGCCGTTACTGCGTTTCCGGCTATTTTAAAAGTACATCAGATGGCCTTTGTTTCAAAAGACGTGCATGTTTTTTTCACCAATCTGATGGACGAAGCGATTAAAATTCGTAGGGAGAACAAAAGCGATCGTGTCGATTTTCTCAACTATTTACTGCACCTTAAAGACAAGAAAAATTTATCAGATATTGAAATGGTAGCGCACACTATGACATTTTTTATCGACGGTTACGAAACTTCTAGCATCGTTATTTCAAATTGCTTGCATTTGGTTAGTAACAATTTATTTCTACTATATTTCTTTTTTATTTATATAAATATATTTTTATTATTGTTACTATTATTTTTTTAATTATAAATTTTCTTTCCATTGTTGTTAATTTCTAATTTTTTATACTCTAGATAAAATCATATAGAGTATTATAAGTTTAATCCAGCCTGAAAAGTTTGTAATGCAGAGAACCGAGCCTCGGACGAAAAAAAGTTATATATAATATTATTTTGTGTTTATTGGCGGCCAAAAGCCCCAAATCCGTTTACTGTCCGTCCATCGGTTTGCACGATAACTCAAGAACGCGTTGGCCTAGGAAGTTGAAATTTTGTCACCATCTGTAAAATGGAAAAAGTAAGGCTAAGTTCGTTAATGGGCGATATCCTTCCACTCCTTCGGGTACCTCCCAAACAAGAGTCCTTAAAAGACGTATTCACAATTATTGCTCGAATGCTAAAGTTTACAATGTTTGAAGCGACAGTTCGGAATATGATGCAAATCGGATGAGTCCTTCGTTTAGCAGCCTACAAAGTCCTTAACAAATTTATGCAAGTTACAGAATCCACTATAGTCTAGTACGAGTTAAAGCAGGGATTCACAATTTTACAGGAATTAATTTTATATCAAAAGCAAGACTGAGTTCATTAAAAAGCGTCATCCGTCGACTCCTTCGGGTAGATGTCATACAAAACTCCTTAAAACACGTGTTCACCAATATTGAACGATATCCTTAGAACGCTTTAAGTTACGACTTTAAAATTTTATAAAAGTTGATTTTTTTGCGACTATAATGTCGCAACTGAAAGTATTAGTAAATGAAAGGTTATGCAATAATTTGTAAATGAAAGGTTATGCAATAATTGTATGTGCACTTCTCATTTTTTTGATATATTCCCAACTAAAATATAAAACGGAGTTCAGTATTTCATCTAGAGTATCATACGATTGGCTTGCAACCGATCGTGACAGCGTTATGTTTTTTTCACTAAGTTTGCAATTGTTTCAATTTATTTCCTTTTTAATGTCATACTTTTCTGTCTTTAGATGTAGGTATTAATTGTTATTTGTTAGTTAAGTGTTTTCCACTTTAAATATTATTTTATGTACACACAAAGTGTAATTTATTATTATCTTATTAATTTATAATATATATAAATAAATAAAATAAATAAAATAAATAAAATAAATAAAATAAATAAAATAAATAAAATAAATAGAATAAATAAAATGAGTAAAATAAATAAAATAAATAAATAAAATAAATAAAATAAATAAAATAAATAAAATAAAATAAATAAAATAAATAAAATAAATAAAATAAATAAAATAAATAAAATAAATAAAATAAATAAAATAAATAAAATAAATAAAATAAATAAAATAAATAAAATAAATAAAATAAATAAAATAAATAAAATAAATAAAATAAATAAAATAAATAAAATAAATAAAATAAATAAAATAAATAAAATAAATAAAATAAATAAAATAAATAAAATAAATAAAATAAATAAAATAAATAAAATAAATAAAATAAATAAAATAAATAAAATAAATAAAATAAATAAAATAAATAAAATAAATAAAATAAATAAAATAAATAAAATAAATAAAATAAATAAAATAAATAAAATAAATAAAATAAATAAAATAAATAAAATAAATAAAATAAATAAAATAAATAAAATAAATAAAATAAATAAAATAAATAAAATAAATAAAATAAATAAAATAAATAAAATAAATAAAATAAATAAAATAAATAAAATAAATAAAATAAATAAAATAAATAAAATAAATAAAATAAATAAAATAAATAAAATAAATAAAATAAATAAAATAAATAAAATAAATAAAATAAATAAAATAAATAAAATAAATAAAATAAATAAAATAAAATAAAATAAATGAAATAAATAAAATAAGTAAAAAAAAAATATACAAAATAAATTATAAAAAAAATAAAATGGTTTAGAAGCTGCTTCAGAGTTGCATTAACCATAATCTTTATTTGTGGACAATCCCCAAAAAAGTAGTCATTCAATTTATATTATTTTTTAACAGTAAAGATGAAACATATTGACAACGAAATATTAAAATCATACATATATATTATTTGCATAAGTGAAATCGAATAAATATATTGTAATGAAAGCGTGACAATGGAATTACCCAAAAGTTGAACATTACTGAATTAAAAATATAAGCCCTGTAAATAAAATATATAAAAAAAAACATTGTTAAAAACAAACAACTTAAAAATTTATATATTTAATAAATTTTAATTGTATATTTTAGCTGGCAGATAATAAAGAAGCCCAAAATACATTACGTGAAGAAATCAATGCTGCGTATGCCGAAGGAGAAATTTCATTTGAAAAATTGAACGATCTCCCGTATTTGGATCAGTGTATCAATGGTATGAAAAGATTTGGAACCTTTTACAATTAAATTGAACGATATTTTAATAATAAAATTTTTCGAATTTTATTTTTATTTAATTTTGCAATTACTTAGCATTTTTGATTTGGTCTCAGAATTATAAAAACCTGTTAAGGTTTTGTAAGATCAAAACAATTTTAAAGTATTAAAATTTAATGAAATTTCTTAACCTATTCACAAATACCTTACAGAAACTCTACGCATTTATCCACCAGGCCTCATGGTCAATAAAATTTGCACCGAAGCATGTGAAATTAAAACAAATAAAGATAAGACCGTGAAAATTGATAAAGGCACTACTGTAGTCCTGCCGTACTATTCAATTCAACACGATGAAGACTTTTATCCAAGTCCTGAAAAATTCGATCCTGATCGTTTCAGCGAGAACAATGGAGGCCTTAAGAAGTACAAAGATCTTGGAGTGTTTTTAGCATTTGGCGATGGACCACGAACTTGTTTGGGTATGTTTTCTAATCTTTATAAAATTTATTTGTGTAGGGAATTTAATTATAACGTAATTAGAGTTACATAATAATATGTGAATAATAATGTGTTATATCACCTAGAACCAGAAATTATTGAAATAGCATCATGAAATTAAAAATATTAAAACTTTCATGACTTTCAACTCGCGAGTTTTGTGATTCGGTAAAATATTGGTGAACGTTCAATTGAAAGCTGTGAAAGACAGGATTCGTAATATATTCAAAAAAAAAAATTCCAAAATTTTTACTGAACGACCAACACGAGCAAAAAAAGATAGATATGACGAGCTTAGACGATTTGCAAAACAGACCTGCAGGTGAAAGCAAAGGAAGTACCCCCAGATATTCTCGGTGAAACAGGTACTTGAGAAATGCTGGGAATATAACACAGATGTGCACCAAATCTTCGTAGATTTTAAACAAGTATACGACGGTAGTGTACTGTACCAAATCATGCTTGATCTTGGAATTCCACCCAATCTAGTCCGCCTAACAAGACTCACAATGACGAACACTGTATCCCAAATAAGAATACAAACCGATTCCACAACCAGGTTTCGAACGGAATGTGGTCTAAAGCAAGGATGTGGTCTGGCACCCATTCTTTTCAATTTGGCACTAGAGTATGTGTTCGAATTTCAAGCATGTAACTAGTCAAACAAACATAACATTAAAATGTGCACTATTTCGGGCGGTTACTGTGCCGGCGCCTGTCCATCTTTTGATTGCGCTGCACGTAATCGCTCGGATAAGTGGTACATTCAAAGCTCCCAAGCACTATAAAGGTTGTGTGTGACAATCAACGGCCTAGACCTCTCATTAAAAAAGATTTAATTGCTGTCGGTTCGGCGCAATCACTGTCGGTTCGGCTATAAAAAAGGTAAGATTACTACAAATCCTACTTCAGAGCACCTTATTGAGTTGTGACTTCCACATTTAGTATGGTATTTTGAAGAAAGGACCGTCAGCTGAAGAGCATTTATTTTAATTTAAAATTAAAGCCAAATGACAGATTCAGCCATAAGGCCCTTAAATTTCTCCCCGGAATTAGGAAGAATTGAAAAATGAATAAAGCAAACTTACATTCAAATTCAGCACCTCTCTTTTTTCTTTCTTCTATACTCCTTCAAGGTAATTCAGGTAAGGTGAGTTTGGACATAAGAGTCTAAATATCAATAGAAGACGTTTGATCATAAGAGATTTAACAGTATGTTATCCAAAAAACCCAAGTCGACACCAATGAGACACTACTATTCAAGACCAACCCAACTAGTAGCATACGCTGACGATATAAACATCCTCGCAAGATCCTTCCCTAGTGCTAAGGAGGTATTTGTCAATCCTGACTCCACTGTAAAAGAAGTAGGTTAAAAGTAATGACGCAAACAAGAAAGAGAACGCCAATCAGACAGAATATAACAATTGCGGAGTATAAGTTGAAGAGTGTGGACAACTTCATATATCATGAGGCTAATCTAGCAAAAGACAGCAACGAAACGGACGAAATCAAACGACGGATCATGCTAGCAAATAAAACGTATTATTCGGTACTTCCAATAATGAAATCCAAGAAAGTGCACAGGAACAATAAGCTGCGAATATATAAAACGATTATACGATCTGTGCTCTGTTATGGCAGCGAAACGTGGACAATAACGCGAGCTTCCGAAAAAGCAGTTCACGCATTCGAAAGAAAGGTCCTTCCAAATATTTTGGGACCTGTGAAGGAAGGAACGGACTAGCGAATAAGATACAACCATGAGTTATATCAACTCTTCAAGAAGCCAGAACCTTCAACGTTCATCAAACTACGTAAACTGCAGTGTGCTACTGGCCATGTAGAGTGGATGGAAGACAGAAGAATTCCCAAACGTGCTCTTAAAAGCAAAACGAGTGGTAACAAACCAGTAGACAAACCACGCAAGGGATGGGAAGATTCGGTTGATGAAGATAGCAAAGCCATCTTAAAAATTAGCGGCTGGAGGACGCGGTCTTTAGATCGAGAGGATTGGAGGCGACGACTTCAGGAGGCCAGGGCTCGATTTGGGCTGTCACGCCATTGATAATGAATAGATTCACTATAAGTTAATCTAATTCTTCGAAATGGAATTTACCTGAAAGTAGACATCAATTCTGTGGTTTTTCGTAATAGACATTCATTTTCATGATTCATAAGCGATTTGTTAACGTTCACTTTTTATAGTACATTCCCATTTGTAAAGTTTGACTGAATCATTTTTGAATCGTACATGTACATTAAGTACAGGTAGAGAGTCAATTTCGAGTCGCAACTAATTCGCTTCCAAAGACTTAATGCGGTTTGGTAATTTACTTTCAAAATAGTCGAAATGTTTGATGGGTTCGCTTTTGGTTTTGGAAGAAATGTGCATATGATGTGAACTGTGTTCTTAAATTCATTTAATTGAGATTTTTAAATTTGTAATTTCCTTATTTTTAATTTGCAGGAATGAAGTTTGGAATATGTCAAGTTAAAGCTGCTATTGCCGAAATAATACAAAACTGGGAAGTTGCTCTAAACCCAAAAACCAAAAGTAAATTTGTCATCGACCCGAAAAGTTTCATGTGTCTTCCTGACGGAGGCACTTGGGTGGATTTTAAACGAGTAAATCATTGAGAAAAAAATTAATTGTTTCAATTGTAGAACATATTTTCCGAAAATATTCACACTATTAATAGAAAATATTTTAACTAATGTACAATTTTTATATTAAATGCTAATGATTAAATGTTAAAAATAATAAAATTTACGAAATTTATTTCATTTTTACTTTATTATTTTGTAATAATAAAGTATCTATTGTGATTGACCTGAAATTTCCAAAAAATTTACTATTCTGAAATTTTGTATTTTTACGTTTTAAGACTAATAGACAGACCCCAAAAAAGCAACAAAAAAAATATATACCTCAGTTACGATCGGCTGTATGATACTGAAATTCTGAACTCCGATTTATGTTGTAGTTGGGGATACTGTAGAATAAGGACTTACACTTTGCTCTTTTTTGAGAACTCTCGTTTCTCGAAAGTGAAACACTTCTTCCGTTTTCAATTTCATATCTGGAACTTTACGTATGTAAATCACCGCAAGTAATACAATTTTCCGTTTTCAAGTACTTTCACTTGGGGCTGCTTAAAGGACTCACTCGATTTCTGGAATATTTATCACTTTAACTGGAACCATTGAGAGATGAATGTGTTCAAAATTTTAAATTCCTAGCTTGAAGTGTTCCAAAGTTATCGGTCAAAACTTATGGACATTTGTTTTAAGGACTTTTGATTGGGAGTTACTCCAAGGAGTGCGGGGATTTCGTTCAATAGCAAAACCAATCCTACTTTTAACGCAAAACTTATTCCTATAAACTTATACATTTAACGATTTATGGAGTTACCATATACTGGGGTTCCAAATAAAACCGTACAAATTTTCCAAGAATCATTGCATGCAGCTGCTCGAACGACTCACACGATTTTCTTTATACCAATTCCTCTATATGCCACCATTCAAATATCAAATTGGGAAACATTGCAAATTTCCAGCATGAAGCGTTCTGAAGTTACCGATCGATATTCTTGGACACGTGTCTTAAGGACTTTTTGTATGGGAGCTACCCGAAGGAGTAAAATAATTGTAATGTTGAATGTAATTTTGCTGACTAATGAACTCGAATTTCATTTTCGAAATCCTGCGGCTTGCCAGCTCTGCCCACCTAGAGTTGGCCTTCTCTTTAGAACGGTCACGATTTTACCCAATTTAATACGATGAATGATGCTTAATAATATGCATAAGGCCTAGCGCATACTTGCGACTATAGAGTTGGGCAACTGCATTGAGCAACGCACACTCTAAACTAAACTGTTTAGTCCTTTTACATACGCACATTAATCAAACCACCGGCCGATAGTTACAGTCAATTGGTACTCGTATCAACCTACCACCACCGCTGGCAGAGTATTAATGCTGTAATCTGCATCACACCAGACAGATCTACACACAAAAGACACGACTGAATGTAGAAAAAAACTGGTTTGTGAGATTTCTAATTTGCTCGGTGTGCGCATGTCCAAAAGATGCCGTGCATATAGAGGCCAACTCGCTAGTTTAGTCGGGCATCGATTGAAAGGGATTTGTCTTGCATATTCAACTATTTAGTTTGGACGAAACTCCAAATCACGATAACTCCAGAACGCATTGACCTAGGAAGTTGAAATTCGGTACTCACTCAAAACATAGAATTTTGAAATTCGTTAGTGGAAGAAATAAAACACCTGGTTTCGAATATTGACCACTGTCCGAATACTGATTAAATAATTTTACACCACATTAATGTTTTACTGCATGGATTTTATGAAGACTTTTCATTCAAAAATATTTGCATTCATCTTCAAGAAACCACTATAACTCAAGAAATTGTTGATTTAGAAATTCGAAAAAAATTAACGCACGCATTCTGTTTTTATTCTTTTCTTATCATCAATTCCAACATAACGACAGTGATAAGATCACCGAGCGATAAAGTGATAAAAGTTTGTTTTTATTTAAAGACTTGAAAAACAGAAAATCAAGTGCTTGTCACCTACCCCTTTACCTTCTATTCAAAGTAACATTTATTCGGGAATTACAACTTCCCAAATATTCATTGCATAAGCAGAGTACGATCAATTTTTTCAAAACACTTAACTTCTATTATCGCTAATAAATAATTCGCCCAGAGATCATTTAATTCTGCTCTAATCTTAATTTTCGCTATTATTTAAGCCAGCCAGCGGAGTACATGTAGCGCTTAGCGCAGTTTTCATAGTTACCTTCAAGAGTACAGTCGTCGAATTTAAATTATTGTTCTCCATAAAGATGGGTTCAATTGAAGTGACCTTGCTGCTAACCGGCGTTTTCGGACTTTTGATTTACGTTTATCTCGTAATAAACTTTAATTATTGGAAGAAACGCGGAATCATTGGACCGAAACCTAGGCCGTTATTTGGCAGTCTTCCGAGCGCTGTAACACAATCTAAAAATATAGCCTATGATGTCGATGAGATTTACCGGTGATTAAAACATTTCAAACAACGAGAATTTAGTAAATTAAAGTTTTAAACTTCTGCATTTCCATAATTATTTTCAAGTGCGTACAAGTCTAAGGAAAGATTTGCCGGAATATTTTCCATAAGAAATCCGCAGCTTTTAATCTTAGACCCCAAGCTGGTTCAAGATGTTTTGGTTACAAATTTCAAAAATTTTCATGATAACGAAATGGGATTGTGGGTAAGTAAATATTAATAATTTTTTATAAATGATTCAAAATTGTTATCACAATCTTGTTAATTTACACGTCGGATTTTAGAAAAATGAAATAAATGTTCGCTGGTGATAAAATATAACAATATAAAATTGTAGTAAATAATTTTTGGCAATAGTAATTAAAAACAAGAACATATTTTTTTTAGATAATAATAAAAATATGATGGTAATTTTGGAAAAAAACCTGCCAACAGTCTGGGCGCAACTTTATTATTTTTTGGGTAGAAGTCCGGAACGCGTTTAATGCTGAGATGCGGTTACCATTCGATTGACAAGCTAAAATATAACGTTCCAAAAAGCCTCCAGGTTATTCTTTAAGTTGTCAGTTGCATAGTAACCTACATCGCTTCTCAGCATTAAATACGTTCCGCACTTCTACTCAAAAATAATAAAGTTGCACCCAGACTGTTGGCAGATTTTTTTTATTTATTTACGTATTTTTTATCAATAGAAGATTCCATAGATGTAAAAGCGAATTCGAACACATTAAACCTAAAAGATTTTTGGAATTCGTGAATATGTACACAACCACATTACACACCCTTAGGGGTAGGATTTCGAAAAAATTTGGAAGATCATTTCTACGGGCTTATATAAAGAGCACGCAGAAGTAAAATTGCTTTGATAGCTCGACATGTCTAAAAGTTTTAACGAAATTGGGAAAAAAACGGAATTTTTTTACTCAACCTCTGAACACCAATAAAAATCTGAACTTTTTTTTAGTAGCGTATCTACATATACGTACTAAGTTTTAACTTTCTAGGATAAGCCGTTTCTGAGATATGAAAACCCACACCATACCACACCCCCGCACCTTGCTACCCCTATCAAACATTTTATTTTTCTAACTCTTGTCAAATTTCCAAGATCATATCTGATTTTCAATCCCGGCTTTCAAACGTTTCGGACTCATTGTTTTTCCCCCCACTCTTTTGCAAATGGATCCACTATCACAGTTTTACATAAGTTCCCAGTTTCATCATAAAAATTTCAACTTAATATCTCAACGGGTTTTTGTGCTACGCGCCTTCTAACGATTTTGCTTACGGCGGACAGACAGACAATTTTTTTTTTTTGGTTTTTTGTGTTTATGCGTGTTTACAAAAATACAAAATTTCAGAGTACCAATTTTTTTTTTAAATTTTAGGTCGATCACAATGCTTTATAATTAAAAAAAAATAAAATAAAATTAGACCATGTAATTTGAATTATGGATCTATTGACGCAATATTGGCGTAACTTGGATGAGGCCAAGATTAGTCTCACCCATCACGCAAAGTATAAGTCAAACATTCGCCAGTTCGTAATTGTTTATATTAAAAGATTCGCATAAATTGCAAAAGTGGTGGGTTTGTTTATTTTTTTTTCTCCGTCTTCGTACGCCAATGCATATATAATTTTTTTTAGCTGAAAATACAACACAGCGGACCTTTCAGGTCTAAGTGTGTCCGTGTTCTCACGGGCAGCCACGCGTACTTACCTACCTAGCTGAAAATGCTTTTCTAGCAAATCTACATACACACAACAAGTTTCAAAATAATTTTCTAGCAAAGCTACATAGACACAACAAGTTTCAACTTTCTACCATAACACTATGGAAAAAACTCCATTGTTTTACCCAAAAATCATTTCTTCTACTTTTTAAGTGGTGAGATTAGCGCCAATTTTTACGGTAATAAACACTCTACGTGATAGGATTCCGAAAGAAATACGCGTGTGTAGCCCTCACACCCCGCCCCTTGAGGGTTGAATATCAAAAAATTCTGAAATTATTTTTTAGGCGATTGCACTAAAAGCGCAAAGAAGTAGGAACCAATTTGCTGCCTCATCAGACCTAGGCTATATTACGAAATTTGTGAAAACGATTACGAACACTTTTTGGGTAGAATCACGAAAATTTTGAAAAATTTGTTAAAACGTAAGCAACCCCATTACACACACTTGGGTATTGAATTTAAAAACAACGTGAAACTATTTTTTAGGCGAATACATGAAATGCCCGTAGAAGTAATAATCAATACTCAATGGCACAACAGCCCAAATTGGGCCTAGGCCTTGAAGTAATGCTATAGAGTTACTTCATTACTAGACCAACGGAACACTAGGAGGTGAAGTGGTCAGCCACACGCTCGTCCGTGATTATTACCCCGATTTTAACTCAGGTAGTCATTTACTCGTAAGAACATATGCAACCACTTTACACTTGTGGGTTGAATATTAAAAAATTTTAAAATGAGTTTGTATACGATTTTATAAAAAGTCCATGGAAGTAAAAACCAATCTTATATCTTTTCAAACCTAAGAAATATGTTGAAAATTGAGAAAACGTATTCAACCCCTTTACACCGCTTTGGAGGTGAATATCCAATAAATCCCAATCCTGATGAAATTTGTGACACCGTATACAGCCGCTTTACTTCCACTTGGGCTGGAATTTGGAAGAATCATTAATAAGATTGCATAAAAAGTGCGGAGAAGGTAAAACCAACTTGATATTCCATCAGACTTTAGAGCTATTGCAAAATTTATGAAAACATATGCGACCCCTTTACACCACTTGAGCATTGAATTTCGAAAAATCGTGAAATTAGTTTTTAGACGATTGAATAAAATCTCTATAGAAGTGAAAACGAATTCTTTGACTTTGATTTTTATATCTCAGGAACCGCTTGTGCTTGAAACTTGGAATTTATATAGAGCTTTGATAGTGGAGCAATTTACAAACCGAATCTTTCTGGTGAAATTGGTCCCTTCCAAATTTTATTTCGGATCTATTCTCCTGGTATGCCTCCATCACCAAGTTTAAACTTTGTGGTATTAGCTGTTTAGAGATATAGATTTTGGAATATGTCAAAATCAGCTTTCGAGCGTTTCGGATGCATTGGTTTTTCCTGTCACTCCATCCACCCATATTGATCATTTTTTGAAAATATCATAGATCTATAAAAGTAAGTTTAAACTTAGCATAAGCAGCTCCTGAAATATAAAAATCAAAATTTTTCGTTTAAAAAGCTCACAACTCCACCCGCATAAAGTAACTACTAGGTCCACCCAATCCACTCACCAAAAAAATTAATTTAGGTTTGGGAGCCACCCATAGGGTTAGTGTATGAAGTATGATATAGAGACAGACAACTTTATTTCCTTTTGGTGTGATAATTTAAAAAAAAAACAAATCAGGGTAGCAAACTTGTTTAGCACAATACTTTAATATTAAATTAATTAAGTAAATTGTTAATATTATTTGAAAATCCCTTTTCCAAAACCCTTTTTTTGTATATTCCACTTACAATTTTTATGTTTTCTTATTAAGTTTATATAATATCTGCTAAATCCAAAGTTTCTATCTTGGAAGGAATCTGATGAAAGAGTTCGGTCAGAGAGGAACAAATTTGATTCTTTTTTAGTTAAACGCAACTGGTTGTCGATGTTTATATTTAAAACATTATTTTTTTATTTAGGTCGATAAGAAGGTTGATCCAATTTTCGGAAGAAATCCATTCGTTCTAAACGGTGCAGAGTGGAAGGAAAAGAGGTCAGAAATAACACCAGCATTAACTCAAAACAGGGTAAATCGAGCATTTAATTATCTGAGATCGATTTTATAATTTGAATTGAAACAATTTTTTCAGATAAAAGCTAGTTATCCAGTAATGCGCGAGGTATGCGTGAAAATGAATCGATATTTGGAAAATGAATCCTTAAAATCACATCCGGATGGTATTAACGCGAAGGAGGTATTCTATTTCAAATATATTTAATTGTGTATAAGATGATCAATTAAGTTTCGTTGATAGTTTGCTTCCAAATTCACAATAGAAGTTATAGCAAATTGTATTTATGGCGTTGAAGCCGGAGCATTCTCCCCAACTATTTGCGAAATTCAAAAAATGGGTGAAAAAATAATGAACCAGTCGGTTACTTTCTTTATCTATTTCATGGCCATTTCTGCGTTTCCGGCTATTTTAAAAGTATTTCGGATGGCATTTGTTCCAAAAGACGTGCATGTTTTTTTCACCAACCTGATGGACGAAGCGATTAAAATTCGTAAGGAGAACAAAAGCGATCGTGTCGATTTTCTCAACTATTTACTGCACCTTAAGGACAAGAAAAACTTATTAGATATAGAAATGGCGGCGCACACTATGACATTTTTTATCGACGGTTTCGAAACTTCTAGCGTCGTTATTTCAAATTGTTTGCATTTGGTTAGTAACATTATATTTCTACTATATTTTTTTTTTTTTTTAAAAAATATATAAAAAGAAAACATTGTTAAAAACAAACAACTTAAAAATTTTAATTGTATATTTTAGCTGGCAGATAATAAAGAAGCCCAAAAAACATTACGTGAAGAAATCAATGCTGCGTATGCCGAAGGAGAAATTTCATTTGAAAAATTGAACGATCTCCCGTATTTGGATCAGTGTATAAATGGTATGAAAAGATTTGGAACCTTTTACAATTAAATTGAACGATATTTTAATAATAAAATTTTTCAAATTTTATTTTTATTTAATTTTGCAATTACTTAGCATTTTCGATTTGGTCTCCGAATTATAAAAACCTGTTAAGGTTTTGTAAAACCAAAACAATTTTAGAGTGTTAAAATTTAATAAAATTTCTTAACCTATTTACAAATACTTTACAGAAACTCTACGCATTTATCCACCGGGTCTTGTGTCCAATAAAGTATGCACGGAAGCTTGTGAAATTAAAACAAATAAAGATAAAACCGTGAAAATTGATAAAGGCACTATTGTAGCCCTGCCGTACTATTCAATTCAACACGACGAAGAATTTTATCCAAATCCTGAAAAATTCGATCCCGATCGTTTCAGCGAGATCAATGGAGGCGTTAAGAAGTACAAAGATCTTGGAGTGTTTTTAGCATTTGGCGATGGACCACGAACTTGTTTGGGTATGTTTTCTAGTCTTTATAAAATTTCTTTTTGTAGGGAATTTAGTTATAACATAATTAGGCTTACTTAATAATATGTCAATAATAATAATATGTTATATCACCTAGAACTAGAAATTATTGAAATAGCATCATTAAATTAAAAAAATCTGCCAACAGTCTGGGCGCAACTTTATTATTTTATGGGTAGAAGTCCGAAACGTGTTTAATGATGAGATGCGGTGTTGGGTACTATGCGACTGACAACCTAACGTTGCAAATAGCCTCCTGGTTATTTCTTAGGTTGTCAGTCGCATAGTAACCTACACCGCATCTCATCATTAAACAAGTTTCGGACTTCTACCCATAAAATAATAAAGTTGCGCCCAGACTGTTGGCAGTTTTTTTTTATTTACTTACGTATTTTTTTTATCAATAGAATAATTCATAGTAGTAAAAGCGAATTCGATCACATTAAACCTAAGACATTTTCGGAATCAGTGAAATCTTGAACAATACCCCCAGGGGGTTTAATATAGAGAAAAAAATCGGGTTTTTCCCCGACTACGTTTAAAGCTTATAGAAGTAAAAGTGAATTCCAAATCTCAATATACCTTAGAAATATATCAGAATTCGTGAATATGTACACAACCACTTTACACCCCCTTAGGGGTTGGATATCGAAAAATTTTGAAGATCGTTACTAGGCGCTTATATAAATAGCCCACAGAAGTAAAGTTGCTTTGATAGCTCGACATGTCTAAAAGTTTTAACGAAATTCGTAAAAATGTGGATTCACGGACATTTTTTTTACTCAACCTCTGAACGCCAATAAAAATCTGAACTTTTTCTTTGCTTTAGTTACTCTAATAGCACATCTACATATACGTACCAAGTTTCAACTTTCTAGCATAAGCCGTTTCTGAGATATAAAAACAACCCCTCACCCCCGTACCTTGTTTCCCTTATCAACAATTTTATTTTTCTAGGATGTCTCTATAGTGGCTTTATATAAGCTTTCCATTAATTACAGTTTTCGAGAAATAAAAATCAGAATTTTTTTCTTTCTATTCCTTTTCACCATCACCCCCTACACCCCCACCACTAAATTTTTTTTCCTACTAGAGGTCTACCGATCCGAACTCCTGTAAAATTTTCAAGATCATATCTGATATGGTTTCTGAGATATAAAAATTAAATTTTTTGAGAAATTGCTATCGCCCCACTTTCGTGCACCACCTCCCCCCTCAAAAAATTCACTTTCAGTAGACTCCTCTTGTGATCCCATATACATACAGAAACTAAATTTTATCTTCCTGGTGTAATTGGTTCGGAAGATATTGTAATCCAAAGTTTTTCACCCCCCAACCCCACATCCCACCACCCCCCTTAAAAATTTTAGCCCTTGTCTAATCTTCAAGTATCCCTAAGGGCAACAACAAAGTTTCTATCTTCTGACATCAATCGTTCAGGAGATATGGATTTTAGAATGTTTCAATCCCGGCTTCCAAGCGTTTTGAACTCATTGTTCCCCCCCCCCCCCACATCCACACCCCTCCACCCTTATCGATAATTTTTTTGCAAATGAGTCCACTATCATAGTACTACATAAGTTCAAAGTTTCAGCTTCCTAGCATAAGTGGTTCCTGAGATCTGGAAACCAAATTTTTTCGTCTAAATCGTACGGATGCACGGCTACTCACTCATCCCCCTTACACCCCCACCCCCCCAAAAGATACCAGTTGTAGGAGTTTACCCAATATACCCACCATAAAAATTTCAACTTAATAGTTCAACGGATTTGGGAGCTACGCGCCTTCAAACGATTTTGCGTACGGTGTAAGGCGTACGGCGTATACGGCGGACAGACGGACATTTTTTTTGTTTTTTTGGTGTTTACTAGTCCTTACACGTGTAAATACAAAATTTCATTGTAGCAAATTTTTTTAAAATTTCAGGTCGATCACAATACTTTATTATTAAAAAATAATAAAGTAAAATTATTAAAACTTTCATGACGGCAGAGCTCATAACGGGCGAGTTTTGTGATTCGGAAAAAATATTGGTGAACGTTCAATTGAAAGTTGTGAAAAACAGGATTGGTGTGATAGTCAAAAAGATGAATAATACAAAAAAAAACATAAACGACTTATTCATCCAAAGAAAAGTGGCGTGTTTTTGGAATTATAAAAAGTCAATATTTTTGATATTTTTTTTTTATATTCGTAATAGATTCACTATTAGTTAATCTAATTCTTCGAAATGGAATTTACCTGAAAGTAGACATCAATTCTGTGGGTTTTTCGTAATAGACATTAATTTTCATGATTCATAAACGATAAGTTAACGTTCATCTTTTCTAGTATATTCACATTAGTGAAGATTGACTGAATCGTTATTGAATCGTGCATGCACATTACGTACAGGTAGAGAGTCAATTTCGTGTCGCAATTGAAAATTTTATTCGCTACCGAAGAGTTAATGCTTTGGTAATTTACTTTCAAAATAATTTTCGAATTGAAATGTTTGATGGGTTCGCTTTTGGTTTTGGAATAAATATGCATATGATAGACATTAAAAAAATCTGTGTTTTTAAATTCATTTAATAGAGATTTTTAAATTTTAAACATTGAAACATACGTTCCGTAAATGCGAATAGAGCTTTTATAACGACTACCTATCTAATTGTTTAATAATTACGTAATATCATTATACTAATTTCCGTATTTTTAATTTGCAGGAATGAAGTTTGCAACATGTCAAGTTAAAGCTGCTATTGCCGAAATAATACAAAACTGGGAAGTTAATCTAAACCCAAAAACCAAAAGTAAATATGTCATCGACCCGAAACACTTCTTGTGTCTTCCTGACGGAGGAACTTGGGTGGATTTTAAACGTGTAAAGCATTAAAAAAAAAAAAATTGTTAATTGTAGAACATGTTTTCCGAAAATATTCACACAATGAAAAGACAATATTTTAACTAATGAAACATTTTTATATTGAATGCTAATGATTAAATGTTAAAAATAAAAAAATTAACGAACCTTTTTTCATGTGTTCAAAATTTTAAATTCCTAGCTTGAAGTATTCCAACGTCAAAACTCGTGGACACTTGTTTTAAGGACTTTTGAATGGGAGTTACCAAGAAGTGCGGGGATTTCGCTCAATAGCAAAACCAATACTACTTTTAGCCTAAACTTACTAGCTCAAATTTATTGAGTTATGCTGGGTTCGAAATAAAACTGTACATATTTTCTAAGAATCATTGCATGGCAGCTACAGGAAGGACTGACACGATTTTCTTTATACCAATTCTTCTATATGCCACCATTGAAATATCAAATTGGGAAAAAATTTCAAATGTCCAGCTTGAAGCGTTCTGCAGTTATCGGTCAATATTCTAGAACACGTGTCTTAAGGACTTTTTGTATGGGAGCTACCCGAAGGAGTAAAATAATTTTGCTGACTAATGAACTCGAATTTTATTTTCACTGAAAACTAATTTGAATAAAATTTCGACTTCACGGCTAAACGATTTTTTTTAGTTATAGTGAGTTCTGTCAATTAAATTAGGACATTTTTACAGAGTTTTTGTATGGCAGCTACACGAATGGCTCATGGTATTTTTTTCGCGTTCCTGTTTTATAGGAGATTATGTAACTTGCACACATTTTTCAAGAGAAATCCATATCTCCTAAACTGTTAATGTCACAAAATTTAAACTTAAACATCTGTAGGTATACTAGGAGAATAGATCGGAAACAAAATTTTTGAGTGGGGGCAATGGCATACGGGGGTGGGGAGTGAAAAACTTTAGATTACTATATCTTACGAACCAATTGCACTAGAAAAATAAAATTCGGTTTGTGTATAAAGGTTGACAAATAAAGTTTGTTGAAAGTAAATTTTTTTAAAAGAGAGGTGGAGAATGGAAGTGGAGGGGATAAGAATTTTTCAAAAAAATCACGTCTCATATCTCAAGAACAGTGTAAGTTAGATGCTTAGAATTTTTACCAGAAGTAGGCCGAATAGACCCCAATCAGAAAAAAAAAAGTTTGGTGGTGGGGGTGTAAAGGGTGAGTGTGGGGGAGGGTGAAAAAGAAAAAGTTCCGATTTTTATATCTCGAGAACCTATCTATATACATATATAAAAGAGGATGTATGTATGTATGTATGTTCCCTATAAACTCCTTAACCGCTCAACCGATTTTGTTCAAATTTTCAGGGAAAATTTAGAATAGTCCGGGGATGGTTCCTGTGAAGTTTGGTACCGATTGAATCAAAAACAATTGTTTTTTTGCCTTCCTAATTCATCCGATTGCGATGAAACTTTGTTGATATGCTGAGCGCACGCCCGCGAAGATTACTGCGTTAACAAAATCATTTTACAATAGGTGGTACGCGAGGAAGCAACGGAGCAACGGAAGTAACGGGAGAAATGGAAACAACGGGAGTAACGATAGTAACGGGAGCAACGGAAGCAACGGGGGAAATGGTAGCAACGGGATCAACGAGAGCAACGGAAGTAACGGGAGAAATGGAAGCAACGGGAGTAACGGGAGAAATGGGAGCAACGGGAGCAACGGGATCAACGGGAGCAACAGGAGCAACGGAAGCAACGGAAGAAATGGAAGCAACGGGAGTAACGATAGTATAGCACCAAACAGACGTGAGCGTAGCCGCGGTACGTGGCTAGTAATGATATAAAACTGAAACTTGGTATTCGGATAGATCTGTAGAAGCAGCATGTTTGAAAAATATAATTTTGTATGGGGGTAGTATGATACGGGGGGGGGTTTTTTTTCCTATTTATAGAATGGCTTATGCTACAAAGTTGCAACTCGGTATATATATGTAAATCAACTATAATAGAAAAGTAATTTAGATACAAACAAATTTCAAATATCCTTTGGCGTTCTTATTAGACTAGCGTGCAAGCCACTAGACTACCGAGAGTCTCGTGAAAAGGAGTAGATGTCGTAGATTTTCCACTTTGGTTGCCGACTAGTTGAGCCGTTCTAGCTAGCAAGGATTTTGAGTCACAGATTCCTAAACAAGGTGCATAAGTTTGCTTAATACGATGCATGATGCTTAATAATGTGCATAAACGTGATAGTTCGATGTCCCTTCTTATACTCTAGATGAAATCTGTAGAATATTTTATGTTAAGTCCGGCACAAAAGTTTGCAACGCATAGAGCAGAGATTCGAATGAAAAAAATAAAGTATATATTATTTATTTATTTTCATTGATCTACAAAAACTCCAAATCACGATAACTCCAGAACGTATTGACCTAGGAAGTTGAAATTCGGTACCCACTCGAAAAATGGAATTTTTAAGTTCGTTAAGTGAAGAAATAAAACACCTGCTTACGAATATTGGTCATTGTCCGAATACAAATGTTCTTAAAAAACGGATCACGAGTATAGGCTGATTAGCTAATTTTAAACCACATTAATGTTTTACTGCATAGATTTTATAAAGACTTTCATTGAAAAATATTTGCATTCATCTTCAAAAACTCACTATAACTCAAGAAATTGTTGATATACAATAGAAATTAACAAAAAATTAACGCAATATTCTGTACTCAGTCTTTTTTATCTCCAACTCCATTAAATGATAGTGATCACCAAGAGATTAAGCGAAAAAACGTTGTTTCATTTAAAGACTTCAGTAAAAGCAAATCATGCACTTGTTACCTACCGCTTTACCTTCCATTAGGAGTTACACATATTCGGAAATTACAACTTCGCAAACATCCATTGCATTAGCAGAATACGTTCAATTTTATCAAAACACTTAACTTCTATTAATAATTCTCTCAGAAATCATTTGGTTCAACTCTAATCTTCATTTTTGTTATTATTTAAGCCAGCCGGAGGAGAACATGTAGTGCAGTTTTCATAGTTACCTTCAAGAGTACGGTTGTCGAATTTAGATTATTGTTCTCCATAGAGATGGATTCAACAATAGTGACCTTGCTGCTAACCGGCGTTTTCGGACTTTTGATCTACGTGTATTTCGTAATAAATTTTAATTATTGGAAGAAACGCGGAATCATTGGACCAACACCTAGGCCGTTATTTGGCAGTCTTCCGAGCGCTGTAACACAATCTAAAAATATAGCCTATGATGTCGATCAGATTTACCGGTGATTAAAACAATTCAAACTACTAGAACTTAATAAATTAAAGTTTTAAAATTCCTCATTTCCATAATTATTTTCAAGTGCGTACAAGTCTAAGGAAAGATTTGCCGGAATATTTTCCATAAGAAGTCCGCAGCTTTTAATCGTAGAACCCAAGCTGGTTCAAGATATTTTGGTTACAAATTTCAAAAATTTTCATGATAACGAATTCGGATTGTGGGTAAATAAATATTCATAATTTTAAATAATTCAAAATTATTATCACGGTCTTGGGAATTTACGCGTCGGATTTTCGAAAAATAAAATAAATGTTCGCTAGTAATAAAATATAAAATTGTACTAAATAATTTTTGGCAATAGTAATTGAAAACATGAACATATTTTTCACTAGATAATAATAAAAAATATGCCAACAGTCTGGGTGCAACTTTATTATTTTTTGGGTAGAAGTTCTGAGATGCGGGGTAAGTTACTAGGTGACTGAAAACCTAAAAAAAAGTTCGGAAAGCGGTTAGAGTGAGGTCGCGCTAGAATACTTACGCCGCTGCCACATATAACATATGAATTACATCATTAGGTCATACTCCGGGACGAGGTCTAAGTCGTAGTATAATATCAGTTGTTACGTGATTAGGAGATTTTTCGTGATTTGGTTTTGGGACATTACGTGAAATCGGAAATGCGTTTATAAGCGATTATACCTATAATATATAAAAAGCCTGTTAAAGTGAAAATCAATTTGATATCTCATCAAACCTAAGAAATATGGGAAAGCTTTACGTCCCCTTGGAGTTGATTTCTAAAAATACTGAAATCAACTTTTTGACGATTATGTAGAATGCCTTAGGAAGTAAAAATGAATACGATATCTCATCAGAACATAGAAATATGTAGGAATTTCTGGAAACATATGCAACCCCCTTGCACCCACATTGAGGTTGAATATCCAAAAATCCTGAAATTGGTTTGGTATATGTAAAGAAAGCCCGAGGAAGTGAAAACCAATCCGATGTCTTATCACTCCTAAGAGATATGACGGAATTCGTAAAAACGTGTTCAACCCTTTTATACCCTATTAGAGGTTGAAAAAGGAAAAAATTTGAAAACGAGTTCTAGGTGATTATTAAACAAGCACGTGTAAGTGAAAAGTTATTCGATATCTAATCAAACCTGAGAAAAATGGCTGAATTTGTGAAAATGTATACACCACCTTTCGGGTCAAATTTCAAAAAATCCTGAAAACACTTTCTAGGTATTTCTATGAAAAACCTGTACAAAAAAATTTATTCAATATTTGGAAAAACCTAATAGATATGACGAAAATCGTGAAAATATATGCATTCCATTTTCACTGATCATTTTTTTTGCCCCCCTTCCGAGCGCCAATGGATATTTGAATTTTTTTTTAATCAGAATTACTTTTCTAGTTGATTTACATAAACATACCGAGTTTTAACTTTTTAGCATAAGCCGTTCTATAGTTAGGATAAACACCACCCACCCCCGTACCATACTAACACTATAAGAAATTATATTTTTCCAACATGCTACTACTATAGTTCTATCTAAATACTAGGTTTGAGCTTTTCATGATTATAGGTTCTTGAGATATAAAAGTCGGAACTTTTTCATTTTCACCCTCCCCCTCTACACCCTCACCACCAAAATTTTCCTACTAGGGTTCTATTAGGCCTACTTCTGGTAAAAACTCTAAGCATTTATCTTACACTGTTCTTGAGATATGATACATGATTTTTTTGAAAAATTCTTATCCCCTTCACTTCCATGCTCCACCGTCTCCTTAAAAAATTTTACTTTGAGCAATCTTTATTTGTCAACCTTTATACTCAAACCAAATTTTATTTTTCTAGAGCAATTGGTTCGTGAGATATCGTAATCTAAAGTTTTTCACCCCCCCCCCCCCCCACCTCTGTACGCCACTGCCCCAACTCAAAAATTTTTCAACCTTTTCTCCAGTATAACTATAGACATTTGTTAAGTTTTAATTTCGTGCCATTAACCGTTTAGGAGATATGTATTTTAGAATGTCTCGATCTCGGCTTTGGAGCGTTTCGAAAGCATTGTTATTCTCCCCACTCCCACACCCCTTCACCCGTATCAGCAAATTTATTGCAAATGGGTCCACTCTCAAAGCTCTATATAAATACCAAGTTTCAGCCTCCTAACACAAGCGGTTGCTGAGATCTAGAAACCAAAATTTTCCGTCTAAAATTCTTCCCCCACCTCCCCCCGCACAACCACAAAAAATGGTCACTTCTAGGGGCCTACCCAGTCTATTCAAAAAAAAAAAATCAATTTAATAGCTCATAGGATTTGGGAACTATAATGTCCTCAAACGATAGGTAGGTACCCATTTGCACTGTTCAGTTTTTTTTGCTCCGCCTTCGTACGCCAATGAAAATATGAATATTTTTTTTTAACTCAAATTGCTTTTCTAGCATTACGGAAACATTACGGAAAAAAAACTTCATTTTTTTAATCAAAAATAATTTTTCCTACAATTTAAATAGTGATATTAGCGGCAATTTCTAGTTAATAAACCTTATTTGTCTGATGTAATTGGTCCCTTCCAAATTTTATTTCGGATCTATTCTTCTGGTATGCCTCCATCTCCAGGTTTCAACTTTGTGGTATTAGCTATTTAGAGATATAGATTTTAGCATATGTCAAAATCAGCTTTCGAGCGTTTGGATGCATTGCTTTTCGAAGAAGAATAGAGTGTTTTTTATTGGGCAGAACGGTATATACCGGAATTATGCTGGAACACCTCTCTAAAAAAAATTTCTTTCGTATTTTACCCAAGTTATTTGCTGTATAAGTTTGCTCTATCAACTCTTATTTAACCAGTATTCAAGAATTTTTAATAGTTATATTATAGTGGTACAAATTGATGGGAATTTCATTCATGAGTTGACATAATATCTGCTAAATTCAAAGGTTTTATCATGGCAGGAATCTGATAAAGAGCTCGGTCAGAGAAGAACAAATTGTATTCTTTTTTAGTTAAACGCAACTGGTTGCTTATATTTATGTTTAAAGTATTGTTTTTTTATTTAGGTCGATAAGAAGGTTGATCCTCTTTTCGGAAGAAATCCATTCGTTCTAAACGGTGCAGAGTGGAAGGAAAAAAGGGCCGAAATAACACCCGCATTAACTCAAAATAGGGTAAATCGAGCATTTAATTATCTGAGATCGATTTTATAATTTGAATTGAAACAATTTTTTCAGATAAAAGCTAGTTATCCAGTAATGCGCGAGGTATGTGTGAAAATGAATCGATATTTGGAAAATGAATCTTTGAAATCACATCCGGATGGTATTAACGCGAAGGAGGTATTCTATTTCAAATATATTTAATTGTGTATAAGATGATCAATTAAGTTTCGTTGATAGTTTGCTTCCAAATTCACAATAGAAGTTATAGCAAAATGTATTTATGGCGTTGAAGCCGGAGCATTCTCCCCAACTATTTGCGAAATTCAAAAAATGGGTGAAAAAATAATGAACCAATCGGTTACATTCTTTATCTATTTCATGGCCATTTCTGCGTTTCCGGCTATTTTAAAAGTATTTCAGATGGCATTTGTTCCAAAAGACGTGCATGTTTTTTTCACCAACCTGATGGACGAAGCGATTAAAATTCGTAAGGAGAATAAAAGCGATCGTGTCGATTTTCTCAACTATTTACTGCACCTTAAGGACAAGAAAAACTTATTAGATATAGAAATAGCGGCGCACACTATGACATTTTTTATCGACGGTTACGAAAATTCTAGCGTCGCTATTTCGAATTGCTTGCATTTGGTTAGTAAACATTTATTTCTACTATATTTCATATTTATTTATATAAATATATTTTTTTATTGTTACTATTATTTTTTAATTATAAATTTTCTTTCTATTTTTTAATTTCCAAAATAATTTTTTTTCACTAAGTTTCCAATTGTTTCATTTCATTTCCTTTATATTGTCGTACTTTTCTGCCTTTAGATGTTGGTAATAACCGTTAGTTAAGTGTTTTCACTTTAATTATTCTTTTATGCACACATGTTACACTTTTATTATTGTCATATTAATTTATTTTGTCAAAAAATAAGTTAATTGAAACAATTAAAATAATACCATAAATAAAATAAGTAAAATTAATAATAAAATAAATAAAATAAAATGGTTTAGGAGCTAGCTGCTTCAGAGTTGTATTGTATACAATAAACTCCAAAAATGTAGTCATTTAATTTTTATTATTTTTGAACAGTAAAGTAGAAACATATTGTTATCGACTTTAAAATTGTATACATTCCATTTGTATCAGTTGAATGGAATAGACATATTGTAGTGAAAGCGTGACAATAGAATTACCCAAAAGTTATTGTAAATCACGGTTGTATTAAAAAGTTCAACATTACTGAATTAAATATATATATACCTTGTAAATAAAATATATAAAAAAAACATTGTTAAAAACAAACAACTTAAAAATTTATATATTTAATAAATTTTAATTGTATATTTTAGCTGGCAGATAATAAAGAAGCCCAAAAAACATTACGTGAAGAAATCAATGCTGCGTATGCCGAAGGAGAAATTTCATTTGAAAAATTGAACGATCTCCCGTATTTGGATCAGTGTATCAATGGTATGAAAAGATTTGGAACCTTTTACAATTAAATTGAACGATATTTAAATAATAAAATTTTTCGAATTTTATTTTTATTTAATTTTGCAATTACTTAGCATTTTCGATTTGGTCTCAGAATTATAAAAACCTGTTAAGGTTTTGTAAAATCAAAACAATTTTAGAGTATTAAAATTTAATGAAATTTCTTAACCTATTCACAAATACCTTACAGAAACTCTACGCATTTATCCACCAGGCCTCATGGTCAATAAAATTTGCACCGAAGCATGTGAAATTAAAACAAATAAAGATAAAACCGTGAAAATTGATAAAGGCACTACTGTAGTCCTGCCGTACTATTCAATTCAACACGATGAAGACTTTTATCCAAGTCCTGAAAAATTCGATCCTGATCGTTTCAGCGAGAACAATGGAGGCCTTAAGAAGTACAAAGATCTTGGAGTATTTTTACCATTTGGCGATGGACCACGAATTTGTTTGGGTATGTTTTCTAGTCTTCATAAAATTTCTTTGTGTAGGGAATTAGAGTTACATAATAATATTTTATATCAGCTAGAACTAGAAATTATTGAAATAGCATCATGAAATTAAAAAATATTAAAACTTTTATGACGGGTGAGTTTTGTGATTCGGAAAAAATATTGGTGAGCGTTCAATTGAAAGATTCACTATTAGTTCATCTAATTCTTCGAAATATAATTTACCTGAAAGTAGGCATCAAAAATAATAGATATTAATTTTCATGATTCATAAACGATTTGTTAACGATCACCTTTTCTAGTACATTCACATTTGTGAAGATTGACTGAATCATTTTTGAATCGTGCATGTACATTACGTAAAGGTAGAGAGTCAATTTCGAGTTGCAACTGAAGATTTAATTCGTTTTCGAAGAGTTAATTCGCTTTGGTAATTTACTTTCAAAATAATTTTCGAATCGAAATTGTTGATAGGTTCGCTTTTGGATTTGGAATAAATGTGCATATGATTGACATTAAAATAAACGTAAATGCGAGTAGAGCTTTTATAACGACTACCTATCTAATTGTTTAATAATTATGTAATATCATTATACTAATTACCGTATTTTTAATTTGCAGGAATAAAGTTTGCAACATGTCAAGTTAAAGTTGCTATTGCCGAAATAATACAAAATTGGGAAATTACTCTAAACCCCAAAACCAGGAGTAAATATATCATCGACCCGAAACAGTTATTGTGTCTTCCTGATGGAGGAACTTGGGTGGATTTTAAACGCGTAAATCATTAACAAAAAAAATTAATTGTTTCAATTGTACCTAGAACATATTTTCTGAAAATATTCCCACTATGAAAAGACAATATTTTAACTAATGTAAACATTTTATATTAAATGCTAAGGATTAAATGTTAAAAATAATAAAATAAACAAAATTTATTTCATTTTTACTTTACTACGTTTTAATAATTAAGTATTGTGATCGACCTGAAATGTCCAAAAATTTAATATCCTGAAATTTTGTATTTTAACATTTTAAGACTAATAGACCTCAGAAAAAGCAATAAAACAAAAAGACATACCTCTGTCACGATCGGCTGTTTGATACTGGAGACAGTTGTAGTTTGGGATACTGCGGAATAAGGAGTGCGCTTACAGTTTGCCCTTTTTTAAGAACTCTCGTTTGGTTGCTCCTCGAAAGTGAAACAGAATATCTTCCGTTTTCAATTTCATATCTGGAACTTCATGTAAATCACCGCAAGTAAAATTTTCCGTTTTCAAGAACTTTCACATGGGGCTGCTGAAAGGACTCACTCGATTTCTAGAATATTTATCACTTTAAATGGAACCATTGAAAGATGAGTGTGTTAAAAATTTCAAATTCCTAGCTTGAAGTGTTCCAAAGTTATTGGTAAATATTCTTGAACACGTGTCTTAAGGACTTTTTGTATGGGAGCTACCCGAAAGAGTAAAATAAGTTTCTGAGCTCTAATTTCAGAGGCCTACTCAAGTGTACGTTCCGCGCATATGTCCGAGCTGCCACCGAAAAAAATTCTTAGCTAGACTAAACACTGAGATTCCTGAACTTAGTAGGTTCAACGATGCCCTTCGAGTATCTCTTACTTAAAGAAGCATTCAAGAAGTTACAATTTGATAGGACACGATCTAAATAGTAAAATTTAAAAAGAACCCACAAAAAAATTTTCTTATTAATGCATCTGCATATAATTGCTGATAGCTTCGCACTCATCCCAACAAAATTGATTGGCAACTTAATGAAAAGTAAGCCCTCCGAGCGGTTAAAAATTCATCAAACACTTTAGAAATTAAATTATAAATGCATACTGATGACTTTGCCTTTTATTATTAAAAGTCCATAAATCAAATCTACTCTCAACTTTTAGATGGGCAGAAAAAGAAAAAATCTTTCGAATCAAGACACCATCCCTTTTAGATATCAACATCCCCATAGATCTCTAAGTTACTATAGTCGCAAAGATACTCTTTATCCTGGCACAAACTGCCGATGAAGGATACTGTTAAAAGTGCTGATAATAGCGAATATTCTTTTCGAGCGTTAGGAAAAAGGAACGCTGTTTGGTCCTTTTATCGAATATGCAGATCAAACAAGGGTAAATTGTTAAATATCTGCGGTCTTATGAAGAAGTATACTCGAAATACCGAAACAAAGTCTATTCAGTAGATATGAAGAGGAATTCATTATCAAAGCTGATAAACGGAGAAAAAAAGTGTCTAACGATTGCTCCCCGACATTTGGATTATGTGAATATTTTATCGCCTTTTAAGCAAGAGGATATAGAAAGTTGTTGTGAATGATGTAAAAAGGATTAGAATATTTCGTGATATTGCCTCTAATCAGGGTCTTTGAGCGCGTGTACACTGGCACTCCACCCTCAATTGAAGTTGGTACAGAATTGAAATTAATGAAGAAAAACTCCTTGGTTTTATAGCAAAATTTCCGTTTCGGTTTTATTGAACAGGATATTGCAATCTTTAGCAACTGAATTTTCTTTTAATCGTTTGCTTGTGAATTTCTCTTTTCTGTACATTTATTTTGGAAAATTATTTCCGTTTTCTTCAACAATTTCCTGCTTATTATGAAACTTCCGATCAAACAATTTAACTATTTTTCAATAATCAAATTGATTGTTCCTTCTTTGATTTTGAACTCAGTTTTAGAGTGAATACTTTAAGACGCACGTCGAAAAGTAAAACTAAAAAACATTTTGAAATATACACTTCTATTTTGAACTTAAGGGGGTCATCCCGTGTGAATTTGGAATTTTTTTTGGCGGAGTAAATAAAGATACAACTGTGAAATTTTTACCACATATTTATTCACATTTTAAGCACACTTTACCCGAAATTTTCGCTCATTGCTGAGGTATACGGCAACTTAGCCACTCATTTTCAAAAAACCTTTTTTTCGGTAGACACAATTGCGGGCGTTCTGCTTATCTCAAATAAAAACATCAAGCGGCATTTTAATCTGTGATGTTTGAACTAGTTTCGGAACTAGGATTATCAAAAAATATTGATAAGTGAATTTTTGGCAACTTGTGGAACTCTTTATCGTCAATTTTGATGTTTTTTTTACGACTTCTTCAGCTCGACAAAAAAACCGGCTTGATGAATCACAATTATTCTAGTTTGCAAAGTGTCTACATGAGTACTGAATAAGTTCACCAAATTTCAAAGGAATTCATTCGATAGATTTCGAGATATCGTGTCTACCGATTTGAAAAATGTCGTTTTGAGAACTAAATATAGAATATAACGGCCTGTAACTTCCGAACGGCTTCGAATATCGGAAAATTACTTCGCCCACATATTCTACATTATATTTGGGTGCAATTAAAATCGATTTTTTGAACCAGTCACACTGGATGACCCCCTTAAATGCACATAAGCCTGGGCTATACGTCTGTCCCTTTTCAAAACCTA
The DNA here is from genome assembly GCA_951812415.1 of Beris morrisii. Classification (NCBI taxonomy): domain Eukaryota; kingdom Metazoa; phylum Arthropoda; class Insecta; order Diptera; family Stratiomyidae; genus Beris; species Beris morrisii. The sequence continues at coordinate 110,244,785 of OX638312.1, read as the reverse complement.
GTGTATTCAGTCAGATAGTGAAATCTGAAAATTTTTGTTTGTCAAATTGCTGTGTTTGCCTTCCTGTAACCATAACAATTTGACAAAATTTTTGTCAAACTTTTGTATCAAAAATTTGGCTACATTTTTGTCAAATATTTGACAATTTGGAATATTTACTTCCACCAGCAAACATAATTGGTGATAGTCTCAGAAGCGATACCTCCATGGTACCCAGTTATCGCCTTCTATTGCTTACAATACAACAGTTGAATTTTTATTTGAAAGATAGCATATTAAAATCTATTGCGAATATATCGTAAAATTTTAACATTTTACGCAACAATTGTATGACAATATTTTGATATCGCGGGCGATAGAGATTTCGGGATCATGTATCATCATTTATATTATGATATTAGTACATGGCTTCACTATCATATTTTTATTCAAGTAGCAAGTTCCAAGCTTAGGATCCTGATATATGGAAACCAAACATTTTAGTCTGAAATCCTACCCACTAACACTCAAATCGCTGCTCACTCGCTCTAGCGTACTGCATGCGGCGGATAGACAGCCTTTTTTTTGGGACATCTCTAGTTCCTATGTTACCCATTCTGGAGCACAGGGCGCTCTTCTGAAGCAAGGGTACTTCTTCAAAAAATTTTGTTTGCCCACATCACGAGTGATAATTAGGGTGGATAAAATTCAAACCCACGGTCTCAGTATTTGTAGACTAGTGCGCTTAGCCTTCCGACACCGAAGGAATTTTGGGTGTCCACTACTCGGCTCGCCACATGAGGCTAGTGAGGCTGAGCCTCACCATTTTACAGAGGAAAAAGTCATCAAGTTACTAGTGTTTTTTTGTTTTGAAAATGTTACTTAATGACTTTCCGCAGTAAACCGACGTCCTTACGTTCCATATAGTGTTAGTCCGACAAAGTCAAGTTTTAATATTCCAATTCAGCCTCACCTACTAAGAAAGGCACGAGCCACCACTGCTACTACCCCTAAAACTTAAAACAGATACCAGATATTTTTTATTTCTGGTTGATCACACAAAGTAATAGGATTTATTGCCGTTTGGTGAGTGTTTTCAGTGTACATTTTTAAATTAAGTTTTGATAAAGGACTATCGAGTCCGAAACCTCACACAAAAATAAAATAAACATTATTTTATTTACATTAGACCATTTTTGACCAAAAAACCGGAAACTTTTTCGAGCGGTTTCATCAAATCCCTACTTCAGTCGAACAACTTAGCTGCTCTAATCTCTGCCCGCAATTATTTGTAAGTAACAACATTTTATACGTACCTACTTAATATTCATTCATTCAATTTAGGGTTAAGTCCAATTATCATCAGTAGTACCTACAGGAAATTGGGAATCCCCCATTTTCTTAAATACAATTTCGTTTTCGTAATTATGAAATTCCTACTCATAAGGAAGTTCACGTATATAAGTAATCTTATTTTTAATGAAGCTATGAAGCACTTGATTCTTATTAGTTGAACGGCTGGTACCTAATTAGAAACCACAAGGATGGACAAGGAAGTACACATGGTTGAAGTCCTTAACTGCATGCAATTTTCTCGGACTATTTTATTTATTTAAGCAGATATAATAAATTTTAGAGGATGAAAAAATGCCCTTATTTTCATACAGTCATCATTAGAAAGAAGATTTATAAATTATAGCCTATAAAGTGAAGGAGGGAGAGAACACTCAGAAAATATTTCTATTTGAAAATTATTCAAAAGTAGATCACCAAAATGAATTCTCCGTCGACTTCGATTTTTATGATTAAGAAATGATTCACATAATCTTCACAAAAGCGAATGTTATGTACTTAAGGCACTATACAAAGCGAATCATTACTAAATCATGTTAAAGATTCGTAAATGAATGTACATTACGTTCAGCTAGAGAATCGATCAAATTCGAAATCGAAGAATTAGATAAGGTATTAGTGAAACTATTTCAAATATAAGTCACAAAAGGACAATGCTGGAATAAAATGATTCCTTCCAACGATTTAGTAGTCTCAGTAGTCAGAGGAACTTTTAACGGGACAAAGTGTCCCACCAAAGAGTATGAGGTTAGTATCGCATCGATTAAAAATATCTACGATTGATTTTTATTAACTCTCCGATTTTTATCAAGGGTGTCCTTTTACCAGCTTAACACCAAACGCGTAAAGCTCCAAAAAAAACCCCGTCAATATAAAATCTTTCTAATTCGATCATGGTTCCCCAGCATACCGGTCTCGTTTTCCTTTAGAAACTCGTTTCACTTGAATTGCCTTCCTAATTGGGCATAATCGCACCCGAGGGACTACTCTGCGGGTCGTTTCGGTTATCTTTTGCCAGGTCCTGTTTTCTGGAGCGAGGAGAACTGTCATAAACAGCTCGAAACGATAAATTTGAATTAGCTCTTGACCAGCTCAGCGATTTGCATACGCTTTAGTTAGTCGGTTCGCATAAAAGATACCGAAAACGGATAGGACTCTCAATGGTTTTTATCTTAAGAAAACTAAGTTGGTGTGTGTGTGCTGTACTGTATGGAACAGTATCTTTAATATACTTGTTTAGTACTCTATAAAATATGCATTTTTATGGATTTGGGTGGTTTTTACGGGCCGTTTTTGATAATCAGGATGAATCTACTAGTCGTGTTAGCAGAAATTCCAGACGGATATTTCAAAATCTTTTGTGGATTATGAGAAGTGAGTTTAGTGTTTCATTCAGAAACGGAAAATAGAACGGTGACAAATGTAAGCTTGATGAATGAGAATTTTGCAATAAAGTGGAGCTGTTTTGGCTCTACGTGTGGATACTCGTCGTCTAGGTGTTCAAGTAGACAATATCGTTTATAATGTTGTCAGTCGTTAATTCGATATTTGCCGTTAATAATATAATCCTTACAATTGGCTTGATTACTTCCCAACGGCTTGTCGTTCCTTCAAATAACATTGTCAAAATTGTTGGCAAGAAATCTGGCAGTCAAAATGTTAAAATGCCTTTCGGCTTTTTTAAGACAGTTCAATTTATTTTCTTGGAACACACGATTAGCTTCTAGTTTACCGTACCCACATTAAATGCATATCTTATGGCGATAATAATTGTACGAATTATATGTACTCACTCGGTCAAATTCCATATTTCGCATTGTTTATTACTGCAAATTTGACATAGTGATGCCACATGCAGTGTAATACAAGCTTTAGTGATAGCTTAAAAAAATTGATTTGAAAAGAGCTAGACTTTTGAAAAAACTGAATTTCACCCTTTTCTTTGCTGAAAGGAACCACGTTCTTTACTTTGCTATTTCGACAAGGGAGTATTTTATCTTGTTTATGTCATAAGTTCAGTTCTTTTTCTACCGTCTGACCGATACAGCACTAAGGCTCTTCCACAACATACCATACAGTTACCACCCAGCTTACATCAGGTTAATCCCAATTTATTTTGTATTTCCTATTTTAAGAAAAAAAAAAGTAAAATTGCTTTTAATTGATGTTTATTCTACAAAGTTAAATATTTAAACCTGAACAGATCATTCTTACAAACTAACATTACAATATTACATACACCAAAAAAAATAGTTTGTTTCACTTATAAAAGTTTTAGAGAAGGCTTAAAATGAAATGGCACGTCAAAAACAAACTTATTTCATGCGATCGCGATATTGCATTTGCAAAATAAATCTTCTGTTGGATCGGACTCCGACGATAAAATCATTTTTCTCGTCGCGATGATCATTCGCGATACTCGTATTACTTTTGCACAAATGTGACGAGAGTTTCTGATCAGAAACTTTATCTGCTTTTTTACCAACTGCGTCCAAATTAATTAGCTTTCTTTTGTCGCTACTAACAGTGGCCATATTCTTCTTTTTCTCTTCTACTTTACCAGTTGCGTTTAAATTAAATTGTTTTTTTCTGATGCTAATCGGGACCGTAATCTTTTGTTTCTCCTGTATTTTACGAACCGCGTTCATATTGATCGCCTTATTTTTGGTTATTGTCGTATTGGTTAAAGGCTGCGTGATCACTTTAGCCTTCTTAGCCGATAATTCTATAATTTTGAATATTTGTTAAATCGTGAGAAGTAATCATATTAATTGGCGTTAACAATACACTTGCATGCGATGGAATGTTAAAATCAACTTAATATTGCAGAAAGTTGTGCACATAATTAAAATACATTCATAAAAAAGAAATCTTGCTTTGATTAATTACGTTACAAAACTAAAGTAGGAATTTAGATAAGAGCAAAAATAACATGCAAAATTCACTCAAAAGCAGGCTGGTTCAGATAATATAGTTAAAATTTTATTTTATAATATTCACCGCGAATGCGACGGAATCGCTGCATTCCTACTTCTCGCCCATTCACAGTCGATGACAGCAGCAGTGGTTGTATGCATCCAAAACGGAACGCTTGAATGCATTCCGAATTAAAATTGATTGTGTAAAGATTTTGTGGCCTGGAGTGCTCGAATGACGTCACTCGTGCACATCCGCGACATCAACAGAGTTTAAATTACATCTGGACCGACCTGAACTTATCAGTAGCCAATTCGAAGAACAGAACGTCTGATTATCTGAAAAAGCAAATATCAGACTCAAACCCTAGTGGGAGGGACACTGATACATGAAGTAGCACCTGCACAGGATTGGTCTCTCTGAGAGCAAAATAAGAATTTGCGATGACAAAGACGAAACACCAGAGCACATTCTCTGTGAATGTGGGGGGACTGGACCAGAGCCGTTCTGTGGAATCTCAACCTGCTCCATTAAGAGGAGCATAAGGGTATGGGAGAAACACAAGAAATGCCAACACTGGGCCACACTGCCCAGACTTAGACAGGCCAAAAGATTCATACCGAACCACTCAACTAAAAGAAGCAAACAGCTTCTACAGTTTGATAGAAACAAAGTAACCGGAATACTCACGGGTCATTCGTGCTTGAAAGACAGAGCCCTCTGAACTATAGCCGCGCAGTTGAATTGAACATAAAAAAACAGAGTCATAACAAACATGACAGCCCCATACAAATCGCATCAATTTTGTATGGCGGGTGCATGACTTGGATGATAAAAACCAAGTTTTCTATTAAAGTGCAAGCTTTTGTTAGGCAAAGCAAAGTTAAATAGTTTATAAACATATTTAAAAATGAGAATTAGACAAGTTTTCTCATCTGGAATTCAGTTTTCATAGAAAAAATTAGGTCGAAAAAAATATCGCAATTTTCAATTCAATTTTTCAATGTCGGCATTCTGCCATTTAAAAAATGTGCAGTTAAATTGCTTATTTTTTGAAAGATAATTTTTGTTATATGAAACACATTGCATATTGCTATGATTCTGAACATTTCTTATTCAGTATCGACTCTAGAGGGTTCGTCAATTCCAAAGTTTTGTATTAAAACACCGCGCTTTGGGATAATAAAATATTGTTACGAAATCGTTCCAAAAAAGATTCTCCAATGAACTGGTATATTTTCTCGTTTTGATCCGTGACGTCACACATCACATAAAAAACGAGGCATTTCTCACGACGAACTGTCATATGTGAGCGGCCTGAGTTTAAGTCGGCCATGTTGAAAGATCATCTTAAACGAATAGGAATCATAACCGATAACCTTTGCAGGTTCTGCCAACTGCAGGCAGAAACCTCTGAACATATTCTGTGCTGCTGTGAGGCAGTCGCAACACAGCGCCACAAATGTTTCGGAGAACACTTTATGGACCATAGTACCATTGCAAAAATAGACCTACACCAACTAGATAAATTCCTAAGTGAAATAAAGCTGAGTGAGGACCTCTAGGTTCAAACTGGAGAAAAATCTATGAGGTATAGCACAATAGATCACTGGTCGCGGTGCTTGGAGGAATCCCTGCGCCTCCGATGAAATCGAATCTAATCTAAATGTGGGGGGGACTTGCTTACAGAAGACTTCGTAATTTTGGTCAGGGCTTCATGAAACCATCAGAATTCCTGACTATTCCTCTTCGAAAAATACTAAACTTCATTGAAAGCGCAGGAATTGAAGAGGAACTGTGGATAATTCCGTGCGACGTGACAATAGGCCCAATTGAGGCTTCCGGAACAGAGGAAACCGAACCAACCCCACTCCGGAATCTATCTATCAACGGTCAAAACATTTATACATTATTCTGTTGAGATTATTCCATACATACATACAAATACATTAAAAACATATTTTGAAACTATAAAATCTCCGATCACAGGATAACTTCAACATTTTGATTTGAATTTAGCCCGTTTAGCAACCGAAACACACAAAATAGACCAGGGTATAGATCGGTCCGGTGCGCCGTTTTTTATACGGTATTTCAAATTCGTACTTTAACGTGTTCTGGAGCGAAGCACATGTTTTAAAAGACTTCTATGAAAGTTACGTGAGAAAAATTCATGGATCTTTACCAAACATTTGAAGACATCGCAATAAAAACGATGAAGATGACAATTGCAAGAAACCGATTGAAAATTTAAAGTTTAGTGGCAGTGAGTAGACATGAAATTGTGATTGCCTTTCCCGGCCTGACTATGGCTATTATTTCTACAATTTTCGATATCCGAAAGAAAACTAAAGCGTTGCAGCTTTCTATTGCCATTATGACAGCATTTCGCAAACTAAAACACTGGCAATCGTTTTTGTAGTGTGGAGTTGTTACAGAAGGTACATTGATGTTTTTAAGGATACCGAGCTGGACCGAGCTGTACCTAGCTGTCAGCCTTTTATAGAGTACGTACAATCCAGTCAGTTTAGAGAAGAATTAAAACACAAACTAAACAAGGGAATTAAAAAGTTAATTAAACAAGGAAAAACGGTTCACAGGAATTGATGGATATTGCACTTAAAACAATGTAAATTGCGCTCAATGAGAAACACGGTCGATGGTAGTGCGTTGTACATTTTTGATAAACGATTGCCTTAATTTCACTGTACGAAAATTGGGTGGCTAATCGGCGCGTACAGATGAATAGAAATAGGGAGATAAGACAACTGTTTTCATTACTACAGCGACCGGGAAATTAACTGCAGCAGATGATGAGCATACCGGCATTTGTTCAAGGATGTCAATAGATGCCGTAATGGCATCGTCTTCAATGAGTCGCAAATCTTTGAAATCTTTGCTCGAATGGAGAGATCCCAACAGGCAGATCGTACCTGTAGAAAACTAATCGAAATTCTGCACATTTTCTACAGCCATTGAGCTCCATGTGTAAGAAAAGGACATCGAACGAATCCGTCTCCGTAGATATGTAAGTAAGGGTCCCCATCAGCCAACTATGACCATCGAATAGTCGTGAAATTTCTACACATTTTCAACGGACATATAAGTCCATATGTACGATAGAGATGGCAAATACTCAGCTATTACAAAAGATTCCGTATAAATGTAAGGAAAATTCAATAGATTTTCTACACACATCTGTTACAATTTGTAAGAAAGGGATATCATCTACGTAGTCACACACATGCAAGAAGCAAGAAAACTTTCAAGCGTCAAGTCAAATAAAATGTTGATTGCGACGCATTCCGTGTTTGAGTTTTGAGTGAAGTTTAACCATTCGACACTCCATGGCGATGCGAATTTCATCGCCAATCGTATTTGTACGGATTTTATTACATGCTTTGTTTTTTTTAAATGTTTCAGGATATTCCAGCTTGACAAGCTGCATTTCTTTTTTTTTTTATTTTCAGCTTCAGAGCACGAGCGACAAAAGTTTCGAGTTGCCATCGTATTTTTGAAATCACATGTCAGGTACATTTTGCATACTCATTTTCTGTCTTACATTTAGATCAGAAGGATTCGAAATTTGGCAGCTGGTTCAGCGTCAGGACTTCATAAGTCAAATTTCAAATCCTTCATTTCTCTATGTAAGAGGCGGAAAGAAAAAAAATGCGCGTGCAAATACGTTGTACCACTCGTAGAAATGGAGTGAATTTTGTACGTACAAAGAACGTACGTATGTTACGTAAAAGCACCGAAAATATTATACGTAGAATCGTCGTAAATATTCTACGTCTAGTGCTCTTCCAAACTATACGTACAGTGCTCTTCTAAACTATACGTATAAATTTACAGAGCGGCCGCGGACATCGTACCCCAGAATTATACGGTCTTTATCCGCATTTTCTAGGTGGAATTAGTCCGAGTTATCCAATGTTTCACCGTCGAAGATGAGGTCAAGCTTCGCTGTATTATGCTTGATGGAAAGGTAAGACAGGCTTGCATTTTACAGGCATTAAAACTCTATTCGATTTGCGTTTAGAGCGTAACGAAGAAGGTACTATCATCCGCAAAACAGTAGATTGAATTGAGAACAAACGATAGTAGGACGTTAATAAGAATTAGTAGCCTTGCGGGACGCCGGGAAGTTTGCGAAACCGAAATGATGAAACGCCATCGAAAACAACTTGTATAGCATGTTCTGAAAGAAAACCGTCAATCCACCGGGTTAAAGAGTGATCAAGGCCAAATACATTGAGCTTACTAAGAAGAGCTTTGCACCAAACTCTGTCGAATGCCTTCACTATTTCAAGCGTGAGTACTTGACATGCTTCAAATTTATGGAGACAGATGTTCCAACGTTTTGTCAAGATAGCAGTTTCCAATACGGTGTCCGTTTTGCTTTGGACTTAGCTCAGTCAAAACAAAAAAAAAAAAACAGATTCGTTTAGCGTTTAGCCGGAGAAGAAAAGATTATTTTAGGGTGCAGTTCGAGCCAGCGCATTTATTTAATACCCCAAATACATGTTGGGCCAACGTAGGCCAACGCGAAGTCGGACAAATGCAGGCCAACGCCACCGTGCCCAAGTGCTGCCGTCCACACGTTGGCCGTGGTTTATTTGGCTTTAGTTGTTATTTCCGCGTTGTTATTTTCATGATCAGTTTGGTCACAATATCAACAAATGTTTTGTTTTTCAGTTTTTCGACTGAAACCGCACTAACCTTATTTTTGTCTTTATGGGCATCCACTTTCGGATTCCATATACAGTAGAACCTCTATATAGTGACCACCCAAGGGACTGTGCAAAATTGGTCACTTTATTCGATTGGTCAGATTATAAAAATAATTTAATAAATAAAACCCGTTTCTGATTTACATCGGGACCGTAAAAAAATGGCAACTTTAGGCAAGTGGTCAAGATAGGAAGGTGGTCACTTCTTCAGGTTCTACTGTAGCTGGCTCAGCTTGGTACAGCTCAATAAATCGAAATGTCAAGTACCAAACGCTGACTGAGCGGCTAGCCAACATGTGTACGCCATTGGCCAAGCGTGCACAAATCCCTTTGACTTGTGGTCGAAAAACTGACACAGCGGCGAAGTAGCACCAGCGCTGACAAGTGGTAGCCAACGCGCACAAGTGGACTGTCTACATGTTGGCGCTTGTACGTATTTGCTTTGGTTGGCCCAACATGTATTCGAGGCATAACAGAATTCGTGAAAATGTTCATGTTAAAGTAGGCCGGCCTTCCGTGGCCAAAAGTTCTCCTCACTAATCGAGTGACTTTTGTTTTAAAAGCCTTTGGATGGCAGTTAATAATACTGTGCCAAACGCGTTTTCGAAAAAAAGCTTGGCCCGTGTTGAAACGGGTTTTAAAATTGGCCCATTTTGCACACTGAACTGAACCAGCCAATCGTAACACGTTCGGTCCGTATAGACTTTAAATTAGGCCTTATTGAAAGGGTTTTATTCTTGTACACAGACTACAGACTGTCGAGTACCGCATTGGATAGCGAATGAAAACCTTTTACGGGTGGTGCAGCTAAATATAGTTTTTTTCACTTTAGTCGCTTCGAAACTAGCCTTCGAACAGACTAACTAGCCATTTTGGATATTTTCTGCACAAGTTAAGACCTACACCCAAGAAGAAACCCCATTTATTGTATTCGCCACACGCGTTCCAATCAAAAGGGGGTGAAATGTGGCAAGAGTACAAGAATTTTTCTACTTTGGAAGTAGAAACAAGTGAAAGCTCGCATCAGTAAAGTAGTAGTCTTTCCGCTTCTAGGAATTAAATTATATCATCCTGCGCGTAGAAAAACTGCCGAGTGTTGACGAGTCTTGCGCGAAATCCGTTGTAACAATTGGAAGGTAATCACTTTCTGATTTGTTTCTTGATGGTTAAGAAAATCGTAGCTGAACGGCTAGTAAAATATATCTTTACCGAACTGGTGTCTGCCATAGAAATCTGCAGAAGCTTTGGACTGATTTTCGAGCATACATGCCGTTTTTAATGTGGTACCGTCGCCAGGACCCTTCAACTTGATTGCGCCGACCGGTTTTAGTACAAATCCAATATTTTGATTTTCTGTAGACTGTAAAACCTTTCTTTTGAGCTTCAAGCCTCAAAAGATCGCTGAAGGAAACTCACTTAAGAATAATGTGACTTAGAAAAATGATTCAAGACCAGAAAAGGGCAGAAGAGTTGAGATGATCGAAGATAAGTGAAAAACACGGCCTTGTAGCATTAGCAGAACCACAATTTGAAGCAGTAAGACCGCATTAAAACGTACCTACCTTCGAAATCCAAATCAGAAAATTCGCGCAAGAATAATAAGATGCAAACATGCGGGAAAATGGCATGCACAACTCGCAGTACTTTGGCAAATCTCAAATTACGACACTCAAAGCATCTAGCATAATCCCAACACAAAAACATGCAACAATTATACCACCACCTACAAAAAATAAGTTTCCAAAACTCACCGTGACCACTTGCTTCCATGCTCCTAAAATCGGCCTCGGTCTCGACCATGGACATCGATCGTTTCCGGGGAACAGTAACATCTGGGCAAAAAGGGTCAAATAAATAAAATTACGTGCACATTTGTCTTGCTTCTCTCGCTCCGAATACTTACGACTTTCGTTCAACGAAGGACCGTCTTCTTCAACATCGACCAGTTCCAAGATTGTGGTCTTCATCAGTAGATCGACGTCATCGATATTTATCGTCATATTCGACGGACTGTTGAAAACAACGCGATTTTTCTTACCGATTGTGTTCAGAAGATCGTCGGAGCCGAGCGATCGCGATCGCCGGGAACGTAGAGCCGATTTCAGTGGAGTCCTTCCGATATGACGAACAGTCATGGGAGTAGCCAGAGGCGTGACGATTGCAACGACCGCTTCGCTTGCAGGGGTATGAACGGTAATAACTTCGTTCACCGGTTCGACGGCTGCTGCCAGAGGTGATTGCGTGACGACCGCAACGACCGCCTCGTTTACCGACGTGCTAGGCGGAGCGGCTGAATGAACGGTAATGACTTCGTTCACCGGTTCGACGGCTGCTACCAACAGCGTCACTGGCTTGTGATCTTCTGAAATTGAAGTACCGGACAGGCGGGGGCTTGATGGGATTGATTCAATCTCATCGCTAGTTGGCAAATGTGCCGCTTTTTTCGCCTGCTTTCGTTTCTGGTTGGCCTTGGCCTTCTGTTTTTTCGATTTTTTATTTTGTTTTTTTGGTTTCTTGTTTGCCTTTTCGCCGCTGGAGTTTTGTTTGGGAGCGGCACTTTCCGTTCTTTCGTCGTCCTCTGACTTCTGTATCTCGACGGATTTTCTTGGTAAGATTTTAGCGGGCGTTGCGCAATCTCCAGCTGCGGCATGCGCCTCAACGATGCTTTTTTCGTTTATTAAGGACATGTCGTGGCGAAGGCGAAGCGAGCGTCTCGGGGTGAACGTTGCTTCGGGGTTGGAAATGTTCTCCGTGTTTTCTACAGACATGAATTTAATTAAATGGAAACAGTCGCTATGCATTACTTACGATCATTTTCACTTCTGCTCATTTTTGCACTGCACTTTTTCGCGCTAATTCAATAAAAAGCCAAAGATTACGTCGTGAGCGAACCAAGCTGTAACTGTTTGTAATTTTGAATTGTTGACACTGAACTGTAAATGACAGTGACAGTTAACATGAAAAGATCGAGAGTTGTTAGCAGCGGTAGATAATGGTTTGTGTATCTACTAGAAGATTGATTCGAACTCGAATTTATCAGCCCTGAATTTGGTGTCCCAAAATTATTAACGGTTATAAATTTTCTGTTAGGTCGGGATTCCCCAAAATTTAAGGAATATGAACAAAGCGTGGTAATGGTCGCAAGTACAATTCCATATTTAATATATAAAAGGCACTATTTATTTGTGAAGTAGTGGCTTTAGTTTTATTTGAACGCCATTTGGTTATTGCATGTATTATATTTAAAAAGATAAGCAACTTTAGGAGATTCTCATTGCGAAGAATTTCAAGTCCTTCCATAATTAACGGAAATAAAGCCGGTGGAATTATCTTTGCTGCTACCAAAAAAGCGATTGCAAAGTACGAGGGCGGATTGATAATGACGTGGAAAAATCAAGAAGGAGTGGGCAGGTAAGGAATTCGTTATTTTTTTTTACCTGGACCATCCTTAAATAGATTACCTGCAAAGTTTAATCTGCACCATCGGGGACTCTGCACCATCGATCCAAATGATTTACAAATGGTTTTCTGAATTCAAGTGTGGTCGTACGAGCACACAAACCATACCAAGTCCAGGTCGTCCAAATGAGGTCACCACGCCAGAAATGATCGATAAAATCCATGATATCGTGATAGAAGATCGTCGAGTAAAAGTGCGTGAGATAGTTAACGTAGTAAGCATCTCATTTGAACGTGTTTGGAATATTTTGAAAAACCATTTGGACATGAGAAAGCTATCCGCAAGATGGCCGCGTTTGCTCACAATCGACTAAAAACGCAATCGTGTGACAACTTCGCAGCACGGTTTGCAACTGTTTTAACGTAATACAAATGAATTTTTTCGTTGATTCGTAACTGTTGATGAAGCATGGATTCACCACTGCACTCCAGAAACCAAACAACAGTCAAAACAATGGAAGGATGTCGGTTCAAGCGCACCGAAGAAGGCAAAACCGTTCTATCGGCTGGAAAGGTTATGGCGACAGTTTTTTGGGATTCCAATGGAATGATATTCACCGACTACTTGGAGAAAAGAAAAACAATGACGGGAGCATATTATTGTTATTGGTTCCATTGGATGTTGAAATCAAGGCAAAACCGCTTCATTTGGCGAAGAAAAAAGTGTTGTTTCATCACGACAACGCTCCGGCTCACACGTCCGTTGTTGCAACGGCAAAACTGTTTGAATTACGGTACGAAGTGCTCCCTCACCCACCGTATTCTCCAGATTTGGCACCCTGCGACTTTTTATTATTTCCAGACTTGAAAAAATGGCTTGCTGGAAAGAGATTTACCACGAATACTAACGTCATAAGTGAAACCAACGCCTATTTTGAAGGGTTGGACAAATCATATTATTTGGAAGGGATCAAAAAATTGGAAAAACGCTGGACTAAGTGTATCGAGCTAAAAGGAGACTACGTTGAAAAATAAAATAAATTTTTCCGGATAAAATTATGTTTTCTCAATTTTTCCACGTCATTATCAATCCGCTCTCGTACGTTCTCATCGCAATCTGATTTCTACAGAATATGTTCACGTTCTCAGCACGATGTAATTACTTTGAAAACTAATTTTCAAATTCGGAATGAGAAAATAAACGTCTTAGGTCAGTTTAAATTGCATTTGTTCGATGTTATATTACAATCGTGAATAACAGAACCAACGTTATTTATTTTATAACGATTTGAATTATATAAACTTTTTAACATGAAATTCATCGTTAATAATAACAGATTTTTAAATTATAGAAAATTATTAATTATCGCAGATTACAAAATTACAAAATATCACAGATCGCAGATTAAATGAATTTTGTCGTTGTTTTTTATTTTTGAATAGTTTTTTTTCTCGCCGAATACTTGATTTTAGCGAATTGTGTGGAGTGTTTTCTACCCGTGTTGCCCACAAGTAGCCGACACCCCACACATTTTGATACAAAAGATCGTTGTGCTATTCAAGTTAAAAAAAATTCCATATTTAAAAAGAATCTATCCCATCAGGCTCGGTTAATTGTTAGAAAAATTAACATGTCTAAAGGTTCGACTCAAGATTTTGAAGGCAAGAAACTGAATTTGTAAGGGAATTCTTCTAATTATTCATAATGCGAGAAGCCAGAATATTTTTACAATATCATTATCAGTTAGTGACTAGAGTAGAAATAATTGTAAATCCATTAAAACCGGTGACAAATTTTACTTTATTATAATATTCCAATAATACAGTATTGCGATCGATTTTTAAAAAAAAAAATTTGCTACCCTGAACATTTTTTTTACCCGTTTCATGACTAGCAGACACGAAAAAAGCAAAAAAATTTTTCAGTCCGCCGTACGTCTACCGGTGTACGCAAAATTGTTGCACCCAAACCCTTTGAGCTATTTAGTTGAATTTTTTTTCGTGGGTAGAGTGGGTAGACCCCTTGAAGTGACCAAATTCTGAGGGGTGCGGGAGTAAAGGGGAAGGTGTGGAAGCGTTTTAGATGGAAATGAAAACCGCTTATGCTACGAAGCTGAAACTTGGAATTTATATAGAGCTTTAATTGTATACCCATTTGGAAAAAAATGCAGATATGGGTGAAGGAGTGGGGGGAAAAATAATGCGTCCAAGACGCTCGAAAGCCGAGATTGAAACATTCTAAAATCCATATCTCCTAAACGGTTAATGTCACGAAATTAAAACTTAATGAACATCTGTAGGTATACTAGGAGGATAGATCGGAAACAAATTTTTGAGAGGGGCAGTAGCATGCGCAGGTGGGGATGAACAACTTTAGATTACGATTTCTCAGGAACCAATTGCACTAAAAAATAAAATTCGGTTTCTGTATTAAGGTTGACAAATAAAGTTTGATGAAAGTAAATATTTTTAAGAGGGAGGTGGAGCATGGAAGTGGAGGGATAACAATTTTTCTAAAAAATCACGTCTCATATCTCGAGAACAGTGTAAGATAGATACTTAGAATTTTTACCAGTAGTAGACCTAATAGACCCCTATCAGAAAAAAAAGTTTGATGGTGTCGGTGTAGAGGGTGAGGGTGGGGGAGGGTGAAAAAGAAAAAGTTCCGATTTTTATATCTCGAGAACCTATGTATAATGATATAAAGCTGAAACTTGGTATTTAGATAGACATGTAGTAGTAGCATGTTGGAAAAATTAAATTTTTTATTTATACATCCCCCACTCCCATACCATACTACCGGTATGGGGGTGGGGAGTATTTTTGCTAACTATAGAACGGCTTATGCTAGAAAGTTGAAACTCGGTATGTGTATGTAAATCAACTAGGAAAGTAATTTAGATAAAAAAAAATTCCAAATATCTATAGGCATTCGGAAGGTGGACTAAAAAAATTATTAGTGACAAGGGAATGCATATATTTTTACGATTTTCGTCATATCTAGTAGATCATCTTAAATATTGAATTCATTTTAATTCTACGGCTTCTTTATATAAATACCTAAAATGTGTTTTCAGGATTTTTTGAAATTCGACCCCTAAGAGGGTGTAAAGAATATTGATTCGAACTCGAATTTATCAGCCCTGAATTTGGTGTCCCAAAATTATTAACGGTTATAAATTTTCTGTTAGGTCGGGATTCCCCAAAATTTAAGGAATATGAACAAAGCGTGGTAATGGTCGCAAGTACAATTCCATATTTAATATATAAAAGGCACTATTTATTTGTGAAGTAGTGGCTTTAGTTTTATTTGAACGCCATTTGGTTATTGCATGTATTATATTTAAAAAGATAAGCAACTTTAGGAGATTCCCATTGCGAAGAATTTCAAGTCCTTCCATAATTAACGGAAATAAAGCCGGTGGAATTATCTTTGCTGCTACCAAAAAAGCGATTGCAAAGTACGAAGGCGGATTGATAATGACGTGGAAAAATCAAGAAGGAGTGGGCAGGTAAGGAATTCGTTATTTTTTTTTACCTGGACCATCCTTAAATAGATTACCTGCAAAGTTTAATCTGCACCATCGGGGACTCTGCACCATCGATCCAAATGATTTACAAATGGTTTTCTGAATTCAAGTCTGGTCGTACGAGCACACAAACCATACCAAGTCCAGGTCGTCCAAATGAGGTCACCACGCCAGAAATGATCGATAAAATCCATGATATCGTGATAGAAGATCGTCGAGTAAAAGTGCGTGAGATAGTTAACGTAGTAAGCATCTCATTTGAACGTGTTTGGAATATTTTGAAAAACCATTTGGACATGAGAAACAAGGAATGCATGACAAGGGAATGCATATATTTTTACGATTTTCGTCATATCTAGTAGATCATCTTAAATATTGAATTTATTTTAATTCTACGGCTTCTTTATATAAATACCTAAAATGTGTTTTCAGGATTTTTTGAAATTCGACCCCTAAGAGGGTGTAAAGAGGTTGTATACTTTATCACGAATTCTGCCTTATCTCCCAGGTCTGATCGATATCGAATATCTTTTCACTTTCATGGGTTTGCGTAATAATCGCCTAAAACTTGTTTATTACGTTTTTTTCCCTTTTCAGCCCCTAAGAGGGTATAAAAGGGTTGAACACGTTTTCACGAATTTCGTCATATCTTTTAGAAGTGATAAGAAATTGAATTGGTTTTTACTTTCTCTTACTGTCTTCATATTTATTTATTAACTTCTTTCAGGATTTTTGGATATTCAACCCGCAAGTGGGTGTAAGGAGGTTGCATATGTTTTCACAGATTCTTACAAATTGCTTAGATCTGATGATATATCGAATTCATTTTTACTTCCTAAGGTTTCCTATAAGCGCCAAAAAGCCCAATTTCAGTATTTTTAGATATTCAATCCTAAGGGATGTAAGGGGGTTGTATGCTTTTCAAAGCTTCGACATAATTCTTAGGTTTGATGAGATATTAGATCGGTTTTTAATTCCACAGACTTTTTATATAATCGCCTACAAACCAATTTCACAATTTTTGGATATTCAACCCCCAAGGCTTTGCATATGTTTTCACAATATTTGCCATCCCTTAGTTCTGATGAGATATAAAATTGGTTATTACGGCATTTGATGCAATGACCTAAAAACCAATTTCACGATTTTTCGAATTTCAAGAACCAATGGGTTGTAAAGGGTTTGCTTACGTTTTCACAAATTTTTCAAAATCCCTCTTGTCTCATGAGATCTCAAGTTGCTTCTTATGAAATCGTCTAAAAACCTGTTTCACAATTTTTTCGAAATTCAAACCCCAAGTGGATGTAATGGCTTTGTATACGTTTTAACAATTCGTTATAGTATGTTAAAGTTTTCGCAAAAATGGTGTCCGAGTCCTCTTCGAAAATTCATATCACTGGTAATCTTTATCCTAGAATAATAAAGTAGGACTTATTTTAAAGATTGTTGTTTAAAAATTGTCGCAATATAAAAAAAATACGAATAAAAATTATATTTGGAATTTGTTTTTAGGGATAACGATCTTGTTCTTTATTCTTGAATATCTCAAAATGCGGTTTTTATTTTTTTTTATTTTATAGGTTATACTGTTTTACAAAACATACCAAAAAATTAACTTGGGATCTGAATGGGATCGTGCTCAAAAAAATCGAATACTATCAGTGCTTCTCAATTATGTTTTAGAAAAATTACAATTATAACATAATTGAGACGATTTCGTTTTTTTGACTCCGATCCCATTCAGATCCCAAGTTAAGGGATGTTTTAATTGCTATCAAAAAGGTGAAACTAAAAACAGAAGAATCATAAATTTTGCCATAAACAACGGTCGAAAATTTCAAAACCAGAAAAGATGTATATTTTCAATATACAAATTATTTGTATTGTTTGTTCTATGCAAGGAGTTGAGGGCAAGGTTTTGACATGCATTCGGAATGAATTCAATAATAAAGAGCCTCACTCGTTTTTCAATCCCCAGCTACAATTAATAAGAGTTCAGTATTTTATGTAGTTTGTTCCAGGAGTTTTTATACTCAAACGGGGAGCGCAATGGACGAACAATAACGTCTAAGTGAAGGAGGATGATAGCATCACCACCCCTTATACCATACCATAACATCATAAATTGGGTACTGCCTATAATGTTGGTGTGAGTATCGGACTCAGACCATGACCTCAGAACAACAATTGTTGTAGTTGCTATCACGAAAAGAGCTATAGTACAAACTCATTGTTTCAACATCACGGGCCATCCTAGACGCCTCGGAAAACTCTATGAAAATCACGAAAATCTGGGAGTAAATAAATAGCATAAACGTGAAGTCGATGCTAAATTGGCAAAAGAATGAAAATGCGTTTGAATTTAAAAAGAAATCACCTCGTTCCAGAGAAGAAATCCAACACCTGCTGAGGTTGTACTCACCGGGGTACACATTTGCACGTCGTTCCCACGCAATCCTTCAGCGAAAAACTTTTCGTCTAGCAAAGCACTTTTCAATATTTTGCTCCTTTTGCTAATGGTATACAGTCGTATGGGCTATGGGAACAGCAAGGAGCCACCTCAACGTTTTTCCAGGGAAGTCAAGGAAATCAGGACGATCTAGAGCCCAGGTGTGCAAATTGCATGTGCTCTTTTGAATATTAACAGTCTATCGACTTAAGAAGCGAAAGTAGAAAAGGTGTGACTGTAAACTATAAGCTATCAATTTTTCTTGAAATTGGAGTTCTTCCTATAATCAAAGGATATCCAGGTAATTCGATTGTGTGGTTAAACTGTCGAAATTGGTCGCGATGGGAGAAAAAGTCGAAATAATGTTCTGTTCGATCGGACTGAACAATTAGGTAGTCTGGCAAAATTGCATAGGTTACAAATGGAAAGAGGCTAATGTCTTCCTTTTTGCTAGACATATAATTCGAAAAATATCGAATTCCCAGTTCGACCGGGATTGTTTTAACTCTCACACCTGGATACAATTTTTGAGGAATTGGGTGGCTTCGTATGACTAGATTGCTGCCATTTATTGTTACAGCAGAATTCTTATACACATTGCCCCCATGACGTTGGGCCACCTTGCATTTCCAGGTTTCAGGTCCATTGTGTTTGCCATTGGATGTAGCTGTAGCGCCAGTATACAAGCATATGCCCAGTTAGTCGTATCCAAAGATTGTGGCCAGAGAGTATAAGATTGCGTTGATTGCTGTGGAATCGTGGCTTCTACATCTATGCACTTCACAACTTTAGTGCTCTCGAGCTCTCGAAAAGAAACTGCAATTAAGATTCTTGGCTGTTGAATCTTATTTTTGCCATATCACAGATTTGAACAAAATTTAAATCAATAACCACATAGAAGCAAAGACCAAACCATTAAACTGAATCCATTGCGGTCACCCACACCTTATTTCATCCTTGATTTCAACCCGACTGATTGACTACTAATTTGAATTCCTTCGATTCCCCATTTTTTCTCTATGGCAAATTCGTCCTGTGACTAAATAAGAAGTTGAGAACAAAGCAAATTCCTGAAAAATGTGACTGGAATACCACCGAACAAAGCTCCTGGAGAATTTGTCCGACCTTTCACGAAAAAATTCTACACCTTTTTTCTTTGGAAGGAAGGTTTAATGCGGTTTTTCGACAAAGTCTAATTAACGGAAAAAATTTATCGATTCGAAAATTTTTCAAATATTTAAAAATTGATGTTCCACTGGTTTTTTTTTCTATTTGATGATGGAGGGTGGTGCTTGAAGTTGTGCATTTTTGCTTGTCTGTCCCGCAAAACTTCTATCAGGACACAGACCACTTGAAGTGTGCGCTGGAATTATGTGGTTATAAAAAAGCTTTGTTGCTGTATTGACAAATCTACCTGTAAGAAGTAATACAACTACAAAGTTTTAGAATATAGAATATACTCGTAAGCCTCTAAAGTGCATATCTAAAGAAGTAAGTAAACAAATTTCCTGATTTTAAGATACAAAAAAAAAATTATCTAATTGATACACTCTTTGCTACTCCAAATAAAAATCATCAAAACATCAAAAATCTATAATATTTTCCACGAGAATCCTCGTTGTCCAAACCAATCGATTTTCGACCGCCTTTCCATAAGCCAATCGATTTTCAACCGCTACTACATTTCCTTGCATTGAAAAATGTAAAAGCTTCCGCAGTTTGTACCGTGTCTTAAAAAAAATTTGGGTCCATAGCGAGCAAGAAAGCTTTTGATGTAAAGGAAATGCGGATGAATTCAGTTGTTTTGTTGGGTTCGGTTCTCGGCTACTTTCCAATGATACTAGGAACACATAGCTGTGAAAAAAAATAATTAACTTGATGAAAAATAAATAAATGCGCTCTTTTGATGGTTGAAAAGATCACAAAAAATATGTAGGACCGGTGCTTTCGAGACCCTTACATTTTTCGGTATATGAAATCCGAATGAAACGAATTAA
Source organism: Beris morrisii (assembly GCA_951812415.1). Classification (NCBI taxonomy): domain Eukaryota; kingdom Metazoa; phylum Arthropoda; class Insecta; order Diptera; family Stratiomyidae; genus Beris; species Beris morrisii. The sequence goes on along the minus strand of OX638312.1, from coordinate 110,224,429 downwards.
GTCACCGACAATGTTCATACGAGGGTATCTCCTAATTTAAATTCATTCATTTACACAAAGTCCCTATGAAGTCACGTCTCATCGGAAAATGCTAATAATCCACAAGAAACTTTCGAAAAGAACCCCTAATTAGAATTTTCTTTGGTTTCACGTTGAACAATCCGCAACAACGAGGTGTCATTAAGTATTTATTGGAGCTCCCTGATAAATTATTCTCCAAGAACCAAAGTAGATCTCTGCTCTGATTGCTACCGTAGTGTTTCGTCCGCGAAAGGAATATCCTTCGAAAGCCAGAAAAAAAACAACACAAGAAATAAAGCTCGTAATTTTAAAAATTCGTTAGTAATCAGCGGAGCTAAGGTAACGCTCGTAAATATCAACTTTCCCGCTTTTCACTGATTGTGTTTGGATTTGAATTTTAATAACATTTACATTTTGTTCGGAATTTATTTTGTAGTATGATTAATTAAACAGAGTCAAGTGATGAATTAAGGATCTAGTCCAAAACTGAGCTTCGTTTACATCTATATTGACGAAACGTTGGTGCAGCGCTATATAATTTTAGAAATTAGAGTAAAAATGAACAAATACCAATCTTTTTGTGGTTTTGGCAAATTGCATCCAAGTTTGCATGGTCGCTTAGAAAAAAGCATTTGTTCTGCTTGCAGTAGAAAAACTACTCTTTACTTCACTTCACTACTCTTTACTTCAACAAAAATTTAGTTCTGTTACAGTACTTCTATCTCAAAGCATTTGCCATAATACGGTGCATGTTCAGAAAGTAAGTGAACTAAATTTTTTTTTTTTTAGGAAAAGTGTATTTGGAAAAAAAATTAGAGGATATTGTTGATACACTTGTTGACTATTTTTCCACATAATCGCCATCCTGTTCAATGCATGTGGTGAGCCGTAGCACAAGCTTTTTTATGTCCTCCTCGAAAGAACTCTCCCACCAGCTCCTTCCCCACTTCAGAACCTCTTTCTACACCTGCTTGTCGGTTGAAAATTTAATTTCACCCATGTGTGCCTTTAAGGAGGTGAAAAGATGATAATCTGCAGGCGCCAAGTCAGCGGAATACGAGGGGGGTGGTTTAAAACATCCCAAGCAAATTAATCCAAGAGCGCCTTGGTGGCTAAGGTCGCGGTCCGATTTATGCTTTCTGCGCTTTTATCACGCATACAACCGGTCCGAATTGCGCTCACGATGCATACAATTTGCATGGAGGAGTAATTTTCTGGCGCTTACACTGCTCACGGTTTCGAGGATAGGCACTGTGAGTACACTGTTTGCAGACGATCGGTCTGAACTGTAAGCATTGTTGGTAATGCTAGCACAGTGAGCGTAATTCGAACCGCGGCCTAAAGGCCTAAACAGAACACAGACCTCGACTGCGACTGCGCAGTCCCTGTCTTTAGAATGCACAGGACTGTATGGCGATGCCCACAATCTAAATTATCTTGTAACACCAGGCAGTCACTCATAGATTTAATACATTTATAAATTTTTAGGTCATCCGCGAAGAGAAGGAATTCCATATCACAAAATACCTCACAAAGATCATTTATGAATAGCAAGAATAGTAGTGGTTCCAGATGGGAACCCTGAGGAACACCAGAGGTAACAACGAAGGATTCTGAAAGCACAGATTTAATTTTCACAGAGCATGAACGACTTACTAGGTAATCTGTAATCCAATTAAGCAGCGTATTTGAGAAGCCCATGAACCCAAGCTTAACTAAAAGTAACGAGTGATTAGCCTTATCAAAAGCTTTAGAAAAGTCTGTGTAAATGGATTGTGTTTGATTATGGCCACTTAAGATGGAAGCGATAAACGAAGTATAGGCAGATAGATTTGTAAGAGCAGCCCTATACATTTACAAATTGGTGTGATACTGCCAGTTATAAAACTATCAATAATTTTAGGTAGTGTCGACTGACTTTTCAATATATTGTTGGCTTGATAAAAGTTGAGTTCCGAGACTTAAAAACATAAAAAACGTTCTAATTTCACGTACTTTGTCATCAATCTATCTTCAATCAGCAGCTTCCTAAAATATTGGCGTGGTGATTTATAGCCTATGTTCTGAGACTGCAAACAAAGGCTACAAATCCGAAAAAGGCATCACCACTCGTAAGACAACAGACTTCTATACATTGGAGTAAAAACCAAGTCGTTTTGAATCTCGTGTACTGCTTGGATGAATACCCGGTGCCTCCCCCTCAATTTATTCGCCTCCCTTTCTTTTCCGCGTCTATAATTTTTGACTAATTATTTTTTTTTTTTTCACTTCTATTTTCTTGTGATTTTCCTGTGCTTTCACATTTATTTATATTTTTACTTTTATTTATATTTCAAAAACTTACGGTTATTTTGACTTATTCGTTTACTTATATAATTATTTATTCCTTTTACTAATAATATTTATTAAGGAGTATTTCGTTACGTGCTTTTGTTCAAAATTTTCATTTTATTTTCAAATTCAAAAATTGCTTAGTTGTCCCAAACGTACACATCGTGTTTTGAGTTGAGTCTTAGCTAAAAAAAATATCGTAAAATTCTGACATTTCGATCGTGGAAAATTTCAGTTCAGCGGCTTGTAATTAGATTCGATTCGAATCGGACAGTTGACAACGGCTTGTTTATGAGATCATTTTATTTGTGTTTGGAAACGGCCAAAGTTTTAATTTAAACAGTTAAAAGTTCAGTTTTAAGGGACTATGGAAAATATTGCGAGTAACTTAGGTAAGTTGTTTCGATAGTGTCCGATGCATTGGTTAATATTCTTCCAATAGAAAATGTAGCAGACGTGCCAAGAGTTTCGATGAATATGTGGACTCCTGCGCGATGTCAGAACTCCGCTCTGCACGACGATCACGGAAAAGCGTTTTACGACTTCGACGAGAAGGAGAGCAACGGTACGCCCACCTCATTTACTCCTCGCCGAAGCGCCAGATTTCGTCCAATTGTGCATTATCCTCTCGAGTTGCGAGTTCGGTGTAGAAGTAAAATTAAGAAAGTTAAAACGGAAGAAGCTACGACCCAAAGGGCGGGCGATCGCTCGGATTCAGCCACTTCCATGGACGAGGTAAAACCGGACTGTAAACTTGAGGAACTCGGTTTACTGCACAACTTGTTCGACGAAGACTCGCCCAAACGTGAAGCAAGTGAGGACGAGGTAAAGTTTACGGCCGCGATCGAAACAATCGAAATTTTCGATTCGCCCGTCGAAAGTCGTTCAGCGAAAACTGCTGCCGCCACACCTAGAACTGTTTTGAAAAACCCGAAAACAACAACGACTGGTCAACTCGCGGCTTCATCATCCAGTCGGCTTGCGGTTTCGACGGCCAAAAAATTGAAGGATCGCTGGACTCCGATCAAATCAGTTTATTCCGAATATTTCACATCAAAGGAGAGTAACGCCAATAGCGCCGTGAAGACGGTCCGCGATAGCACCAAGAAGCAGTCGAATAGAAAAAGTAAGATTTCAATTCGGTGGTAATTTTCTTTGGTATGATAAAACACAGAATCGCTTGCTTTGATTTCAGATGTAACTCTCAGACGCGAAGTCTTGGAAACGAAGCCAGCATCAAGGCGCAAACTATTGAATGGAAATGGCGAGGGTAAGTAAAATTTGTTTCTAAGATTTGCTTTGCTTTTTGTACGTTGGGTGCATGAAATTTTATCTTGGGGCTATTCTGACAATATCTTTATACGGAACGACGATCTTCGGAAGAGGATTGGGCACTCCAAGGTAGGAATTGAGAATAGGAAACGAAAATAGAACCTAAGAAAGACAGAATTTCGTATATCCTTTCGAATACCTTCAATACTTTCAGACTTCACTTAACTCGGGTCCGCACGATCGTTTAATTTCACAAAGGCAACACAAGAATAGACCGAAGTCGTTTACGAAATACATGGAACCACCTGTGATACACCCTCTGCGGTAACTCGGAAGCGTGTGCGCATTAGTTCACAGAGTCAGCATAGGAATCGACCGAAATTTTCCGACCGCAGCCTTTTCGGCGTAAGTCCACCTGAAAATCAAAAATGTCTTTCCGGTCCGAACACCACCTAAGCTAACCTCCCTGTGCATCATGCACTACAATATGTTTGAATATTGCACAACAAAAAGCCCCGGCCACGGCCGGCTTTACTGAGGACTCGACTTTAAGCTCAACCTCGTACCAACCACATGTTATAATGCGAAGTAATCAAGGTCCGCTGTGAAAAGATTCTCTATAGAATCCTCCACAACAGCCCTCAGTTATAAGCTACAATATGTCAATTTCCGTCATGTAACTCGTGAGATAAGCACATTAAAGTTCTGTCCATTCCACGCAATACAGAACCTCATATATATACTTTGCCTACACCTCCGTCCAGCCTTCAATCCATCTAATTCCACGCATCAGATCGCATTCCTTCCATCTGTGCTTTCTCCATTCCATATATTTAGTCCTCGATCCGCAATTAACCCTCATTATCTAGACATAAGCTACATTCTCTTGCCATGCACAACATAATGATGTGGGTGAATCAGCATTACTATAATGGCTTTACCATGCACACCGCAAACTGGAGCTCAAACCTCTCAGTCGGCTGATCCTCATGCCCCAGATAGACAGTCTGCATTTGCAGCGACAGTCAGGCCGCTCTACAATCCCTAGATAATCCAATCGTCTTTTCGAAGATGGTACGTGAGTGTAAAGAACGGTTGAATTCTGTTGGCAGATTCAACGACTTAAAGCTCATATGGGTTCCAGGCCACCAGGGTGTAAATGGCAATGAAATACCTGATGCATTAGCAAAGGCTGGATCGGAGTCAGCCATGGTCGGACCAACACCAGTTTTCAGTGTGCCGGTTGCCTCTGTTAGGGATGCCATTGCTGAGTGGGTGAGTAAATCCCACATTGAGAGATGGCGGCTTCTTCCGGGAATGCGACAAACCAGAAACCTTGTTGAGGGACCAAGTGGACGAACCGCTGCTTTTCTTCTCAAATTAAGCAGAAAGGAATGTGGTAGTATGGTTGGTGTCCTCACAGGGCATAACTCGTGTGGCCTACACCTGGTCAGACTGAGAATCATTGACGACCCCATGTGCTCCGCTTGCGATGAGAGCGACGACACAACGGAACATTTCCTTCTCGAGTGTCCAGCTTACTTTTGCGAAAATGCACGTATATGGCGTTGATGCTATGAGGATGGAAGAACTCCGTTCTCGATCCCTACCTGAGCTCTTGAAATTCGTGCGGAGGACGAAAAAGTTCGGGTAGAGATTGGTTGATTCGAGTATAATGGGCCATGTAGGCCTGAATGCTCAAGATGCGCTGCTTTGCTGCGTGTCTTCCCCCACACCAAACAACAACAATCATAGCGTGTGAGAATATCAGTTTTGACTCTCATGCAACAATCTCAATCTCAACAACTCGGAATCTACCCGCCAAGGCTGATTGAGGACCGGATGGGTTCCTGGGCATCGATTTCATTCTTGGCTTCTACGACCACTATACTCTCCCAGGGCGGAACGGCTAGATGGTTCCAATGAAACCTAAGTTCTAAACTCCGTTCCACACGTCGACATACTCGGAACTCCAACATATTTTTGCAACTCATATTTTTTGCCCAGGTTTTTGAGTGTGACCGTCCGACCTATTTCTAGTCCGGAAAGCCATTGAGTCCAGTTAACTGATCAGTGCTCAAAAAAAACGTTATATTAACTCAAACCCACCGTATTTTACAGACTTGGAACCGTTGCTACACCGCCAGTATGTTGACATCAGCTGAAATTGCAGATAAGGTCAGATGTTTGTCAGTACCCACGATACCACCGTGCCAAGGTTCCTGGCACATTTTTCTCAGTAAGGAATGGCTCACATTCCAACTCATTCCCTTGGCTGTACTTGGCTAGCTCTTGACCAAAACAGTAAAACATTCCAAACATTGATTGAAATCCGCAAGGAAGACGTGCAATGGGGTATCAAGATAACGAATTCTATTTTACGTGCTCTAGGTAGTGCTCTGCGCACTATTTCTAGATACAATTTCAGGACCATTGTGTATAATGTTGTTTCCGTTGCGTTTCATTGCACTTCGCACAATCTTTCGATGTCATTTTGTTTTCGATCATTAATTGCTTCGGTATGGAGCGAGTGACCGTTCGACAAATTACACAACATCCATCTCCGCGGTTTTGTATGTATTTAGATTTAGATAGCACCTTACTTTGTCAACGCATTTCCCGGCTTGATACTATATCGGCTCTTCCTTGATCTGAACCGTGTTCCGTATCTAAAGTGTCCGGTAAGCATTTGTATTTTGAATCTAAAGTGTGACCGTTAAAACAGTTTTTTCCCTCACCGAACTTTCCAGTTATGTTTGCGTGGAAACACTGCCTGTGTGAACCGATTTATTTTAGCTGTCGATGCCGTTCCGACTGTCTATGATCTTTCGTTGATTACTGTCGTGGCTGAGTCAGGGTGGGCAGACAGGGCGCTACAACACCAGAGCGCCCTGACAAGTCGCGAAGTCACGCAATCCATCGCTTCTCGGTCTCTCATAACCTATTGGGAAAGATATCCCAAATTTGTATACCCTGAGTAAGTCGGCGCGACTAATTTTTGTTGTATATGCCTAGGGTTTATGGTCTGATTTTTCGAGCAACGACTTTTTCAAGTCAAAAGATTCATTCCAAGACCTCCATTCACAACAATTACCAGCTGTTCCTTCTACAGACACTGGGGAGTCTTAAATTTGTTCTTGCAAAAAAAATACAAACATCGCACTGTTTGTTTTTTATGTCCAAATGTCGTCTTTAGTTCAATATTTTTCTGTAATTTGCAATTTTATTTTGATTACAGAGAAGCCTGTTAAGCGGCTAGCGACACCAAAGACCCGCATAAAAATGCCAAACTTCAGAGCCATTCATCAAAATGAATTCGACAAAATGGTATCAATTGTCGATCATGTGGCAATCAGACAGGAAAAGGCCGCGAAAGCATTTGATTTTGCACCAGGTAAATAAGTTTAGCGACTTCAATGAATTTAAACGAAACTTATAAATTTCCTTTCAGATTTTACGAAGCTTCAATCACAAAATGCTACAACACCGGCAAAAAGAAGTGCGGCCAAACAAAAATTGCCAACTTCGACAAATAAGCCTGCAACGGAGAGTAAACAAGTAAAAGCACGGAAACGTATTGAAATCTCAAAGATTCCAATTTTCCTCAAGAACTCCGAGGATAAGTTACCGGGTAGCGTGGTTGAATTTAAAGAATCTTCGAAACCGGGCACAATACGAGAGGATAAGATTGGCGAACGCCGCAAAAAAAACATGACGATATATAAAAGTGGCTTCCAACACACTAAGAAAACTGAGATAATACGAGGTGTCCGATCGAATCGGAGATTTGACTTGCAGATGCTATATCGCGACAGTTTAAAGTAGATTACAAGCAGGTCCTATTTTATGAATTTTTTATTTTTTGTACATGTGTTTTCAAATAACCATTTTCAATATATGATACTATGTATTTATAACTAACAATCGTTTTTTCATTGAAGAGAAATGTAAATTGATTAACAGTTTCAAGATTCACTCTTCCACTTAACTACAGTTAACGTTATTAATGAACAAAATCCCTGCACTCCTTACGGTGGGTCCAAAAGTTACAAGAAGTGTGGTGACCATTGCTTCTGTGAAGCTAAGAAATTTGCGTTTTACTGTCCAACCGTTTTGCTCAATCTCCGTTGAAAAGAACCTCAATCACTACCAGAAGCCACAAGAAGAGAGACTACTATCTATGAGTTGTTTCTTCTTACATTTCCCTGTCCTTTTACTACGTTCACACAATTCTGTCTTCTAGAAAGAAAGTTAACCAGCTCGTCAAGACGATAGATTAATAGATCGGCAGTCCTTTGTCATCGAGTGGTGGCTCGGTTTGCCAGCATTCGAGATGAGCACGATTCGTTCGACATTGAGACATAAGCAAGTAGTTCCCTGAAGTCAACAATTACCGGCCTATCACTAAACTCTACTATCTCGAAATTATTCGAAGCTTTTGTCTGTGGTGTGATGTAGACAAAGTTTTAAATTTTTTCGATACAGATGCTTGATTATAGTCACGTTGATTGCATCTGCGGTTTCAGTAACGCATTTGGAAAAATCACCCATGATATCTTTGTTCACAAGCTTTTTCTATTCGGGTTGACTACTTTATTTATAAAGTCATGTCTTTCTCCGCACACCCAACAGGTACCATTTCGTGGAGTCCTTTCCTCCACTATTCTAAATTTATTTGTCGTATCGAAGTACAACTACCTTCGTTCCATTTTGTTTATTTTATGTATCAATAACGTGAGTTCGCGCCGAGGATACAATTATCCTCCAAAATAATTTGCAGCAATTCTCTGAACATTAGGCCAGGACAAAAGATCCAGTTAAATCTAACTGTGTATTAGAGTGAAACGCTTTACTTAAAATGGACAAGGTACGAGATCATGGGGTTCTCTTTAATAATCTATTTACTTTTAACGATCATATCGTCAACAAAGCTAACTCCGTCTGTCGGTTCATATTACGAAGACTGATTAGTTTTCGGCTCAACAGGATTGAGTCAGTACAGAGAAGATTTTTCAAAATTTGCGCTGATTGGTCTACGTTTTCGTGCCTAATTCGAACGCCTGCAGCTACTTTCACTTGAGGGCAGACAACGCCTTCTCTCTGCCGCTTTTGCTGTTAAGGTTCTTCTTGGTGAAATTAATTCTCCTCATTTGGTGGGTGAGCTATTCTTCAATGTTTCGAGTCGATCCTTCAGAGGGTATGGACTTCTTTGTATACCATACCATCAGCAAATTATGGTCAAAATGAACCGGATACTATCATGTAGCGCATATTCAATTCTACCTACGAACACATCATCTAAGTTCAACGTAGATTAGGGCAGCAATGTTTAAAGACTGTTTAATTTTTTTGCTGTTAACGGTATTATTATTATAATATTATGTACTAGCTTTAGTTACCAAACTCTTCTATCCACACTCTGTTTATAATTTCCAATTACAATAACAATAGAAATTCTGTAGTTCACTACTAATCGTGACTGCGGTACAACAACAATTTACTGCATATATTTAATTTTTCTTATGAATTATTTTCGGTTAAATAAGGGACATAATGTTATCTAACTAATGGAATTAGTGATTTTGATTGACATACAAATTACACAATTAAAAAACGAGAAACCTGCTTTTTTTTAAATTATTCAAGAAATTAGTTTTAACCATGAAAAATATTTACATGAACAATAACTAAATTGAATCCAATTGCGGTTCGTTTTGCATAATTTAGTTCAATAGTTAATTTTAATTAATTTCCTAATGGAATACTGCATGGTCGGTGCAAGACTGAATTCATTTAATTTAATAAACGCATTTGGTTATAATTTTAAAATTATTAAAAAAAAATTTATGAATTAGTTTTAATTTGACAAAATTTGTGAAAATATATGAAACTTCTTTACACCCCTTGGAGATTGAATATCGAAAAGTTATGAAATAAATTTTTGGGTGGTTATATAAAAAGCCCGAGGAAGTTAAAACCAATACGATATCAGACCTAAGAGAAATTTTGAAATTCCTGAAAACGTATGTTTGGGGTTGAAAATAAAAAAATTCTACATAAAAGCACACAGAAGTAAAACACAATTTGCTATCTCATCAGACCAAAGAGATATGATGAAATTAAAAAAACGTAAACAACCCCATTGCATCATCATGCGGGTTGAATTTCAAAAAATGGAGAAATTAAATTTTAGGCGATTGTATAAAAAGTGAATTGAATATCGAAAATAAAACCAATTTGATATCTCATGAGACCTAAGATCTGTTGCAAAATTTGTTAAACCGTATGCAACACTTTTACACCCCCAATATTGTTATCGATTTTTTAAAAAAAAAATTTGCTGCCCTGAAAATTTTTTTTTCAAGTTTCATGACTAGTAGACACGAAAAAAGCAAAAAAAATGTTCAGTCCGTCTGTCCGCCGTACGTCGACCGCTGAACGCAAAATCGTTTGAAGGCTCGTAGTTCCCAAACCCTTGGAGCTATTAAATTGAAATTTTTTTTATGAATAGATTAGGTAGGCCCTTTAAAGTGACCACATTTTTAAGGGTGAGGATGTGAGGGGGGAAGTAGGGAAAGCGTTTTAGACGGAAAATTTTGGTTTTTAGATCTCAGCAACCGCTTATGCTAGGAGGCTGAAATTTGGAATTTATATAGAGCTTCGGTAGTGGACCCATTTGCGAAAAAATTGCCGATATGGATGAAGGGGTGTGGGAGTGTGGGAAAAATAATGCATCCGAAACGAAAAAAGGCGAGATCGACACATTCTAAAATCCATATCTCCTAAAGGGTTAACGCCAAAAAACTGAAACTTAATGAATATTTGTAGATATACTAGAAGAATAGATCGGAAATAAATTTTTGAGTGGGGACAGTGGCGTATGGTGGTGGGGGGTAAGAAATTTAGGTAACTATATCTCACGAACCAATTGCACTATACAAATAAAATTCGGTTTGTGCATAAAGGTTGACGAATGAAGTTTGATGAAATTAAAATTTTTTAAGGGGACGGTGGAGCATGAAAGTGGAGGTGATAAGAATTTTTCTAAAAAATCACGTCACATATCTGAAGAACAGTGTAAGATAGATGCTTAAAATTTTTACCAGAAGTAGACCTAATAGACTACTAGCAGAGGGTGAGGGTGGGGAGGGTGAAAAGGAAAAGGTTCCGATTTTTATATCTCGAGAGCTATAGTAGTAGCATGTTGGAGAAATATAATTTTTTGTAGGGGTAGTATGGTACGGAGGTTGGGGGTGTTTTTCTTATCTATAGAACGGCTTATGCTACAAAGTTGAAACTCAGCATGTATATGTAAATCAACTAGGAAAGTTATTTAGATAAAACGAAATTTCAAATATCCATTGGCGTTCCGAAGGGGGGCAAACAAAATGATCAGTGAAAATGCAATGCATATATTTTCACGGTTTTCGTCATATCTATTAGGTCTTTTCAAATATTGAATTCATTTTTGTTCTGCGACTTCTTCATATAAATACCTAGAAAGTGTTTTCAGGATTTTTTGAAATTCGACCCCCCCGGTGATGGAAAAGGGGTTGTATACTTTTTTACGAATTCCACCATATCCCTCAGGTCTGATCAGATATCGAATAGCTTTTCACTTTCAAGGGCTTGTGTAATAATCGCCTAAAACTTGTTTTTAAGTTTTTTCCTTTCTCAGCCCATAAGAGGGTATAAAAGGGTTGAACACGTTTTCACGAATTCCGTCATATCTTTTAGAAGTGATAATAAATTGAATTGGGTTTTACTCTCTCGCTCTGTCTTCATATTTATCTATTAACTCCTTTCAGGATTTTTGGATATGCAACCCTCAAGTGAGTGTAAGGAGGTTGCATATCTGGTGATATATCGAACTCATTTTTACTTCCTAAAGTTTCCTATATAAAAACCAAAATATCAATTTCAGTATTTTTAGATATTCAATCCTGAGGGGTGTAAGGAGGTTGTATGTTTTTCAAAGCTTTGACATATTTGTTAGGTTTGATGAATTATTAGATCGCATTTCACTTTCACAGACTTTTTATATAATCGCCTACAAACCCATTTCTCAATTTTTCGAAATTCCACCCCCAAGGGTTTGCATATGTTTTCACAATTTTTGCCATCTCTTAGTTCTGATGATATATAAAATTGATTATTACGGCATTTGATGTATTGACCTAAAAACCAATTTCACAATTTTTCGAATTTCAAGAACCAAGAGGTGAAGTGTTTGCTTACGTTTTCACAAATTCTTTAAAATCCCTCGTGTCTCATGAGATATCAAGTTGCTCATCATGAAATCGTCTAAAAACCTGTTTCACAATTTTTTCGGAATTCAAACCGCAAGTGGATATAATGGGTTTGTATACGTTTTAACAATTCGTCATATCTATTAAGTCTGATAAGGCAACAAATTCGTTTTAACTTCTATGAATTTTTAGTGTACATAATATACCAAAATTTGAATAGTCTACCATGGACGGGCCAATGTTTAATCGGCTAAAAATCTCTATTTTTAATATTTTTTTAAGAACAAAACTAACTTTCCAAGGAACCTCATAATTTCAAAACAACTGATGATATACTCCGACTTTGACTGCTCCTAAACTTTGACCGGAAAATAATAAAGTTTCGCCCAGACCATTGGCAGAATTTTTAAAAAGCCTGACGAAGGAAAAAGCAATTAGATATCATATCAGTCCTAAGATATATGGCGGAATTCATGAAAATATATGCAGGAGGTGTAAAGGTTCTTAAGGGTTGAATTTAATAAAATTCTAAAAACACTTTGTCTTTTTTCTAGGCATTTATCTGAAGAACCAGTAGAAGTAAAATTAAATCAATATTCCAGAGGACCCAAGACATGGCCCCACCACCTCTACACGCCAATGGAATATATGACTTTTTTTTTTATCTAAATTACTTAGCAAATAAATCTGCATATACCCACCAAGCATGAGCATGAGCCGCTTCAGAGATACGAAAAACATCCCCAACCCCGTACCATACTGCTACAATTAAAGAATTTATTTTTAGAAAATGTTATTACTATAGCTCTGCTTTTATTCTAAATTTCAGTATTCAATCATTAGAATTAGCGGTTCTGGAGATATTAAAATCGGGTTTCCTTTTCACCCTCCTCGACCCACACCCTTTACAACCATACCCCGCACATTTTATTTTTGGGCTACAGTCTTTCAGGCCTACTTTCTTTATAAATTCTAAGATACTTTCTGAAACAGTTCTTGAGATAAGAGATAATATTTTTGGAAAATTCTTATCCCCCCACTTTAGGAAGCCCCTTCCTCAGTTGCTTTGCGTTTGGTTGGTTCGTTTACGTGGTGGCTTGCCAGTCGAGACAGGCCCCAATTAGCACAGAAAGTGTCGTTTTGATAACACAACTCACTTAACCTGGTCGTAGAGGGATGAAGTAGATACAAGGTTTTACAGAGACCTGGGACTGGAATGGTCTATCATATCCATCCGGAGCCGTTCAAAAAGATAATCAGTTCTCTAATCTTACTTTTCGAGATCTCATCAAGGTTATCAAAGAAAGGTTTGCCTAATGCACGAAGTCTGCCTCTAGTTAGGCCCGGACACTAGCAAAGAAGGTGGATAACAGTTTCCCTCCCATTTGCATCCCCACAACTGCGGCAATTGACATTAAAGGGAATGCCCAGTCTGGTCGCGTGGTCGCCGCTTGGCCAGTGACTCGTGCTGACCGCCGTGACTCTGGAGACGTCAACACAGCTCCTGCTCAAGAGTTCGTCTGTTGTGCTCTGATAGTAGGATGGCCATATCTTCCGAGATATGACGCAGTTGGTCAGTCCATCTGGAGTTTACGTTTGTAAAAAAGTGGGAGAATATTAACAGTCCCTAGTGGGACCGGAACGGATTCCACAAGAGAGCCCTGACGAGCAGAACCTTGCCTAGCTAATTCGTCTGCTCATTCATTACCCTCTATCTTGCTGTGGCCAGGGATCCAAAGAAGAGTTACTTTGACCTGACTTCCTTAGTAGGCTAGCTCCTCTCGGAACTATTCGACGAGTTTAGAGGAGGTGGTAGCCAAATCTAAGGCCTTGATTGCGGCTTGGCTGTCAGTGAAGATTACAACATTTCGCAATGGCGTGAAGTCTTGCTTCAAAGTCCGACAGGCTTCCCGGATCCTCAGTATCTTCACCTAGAAAACACTGGCGTAGTCCGGTAGGTGGTAAGACTTTGCGACATAGTGTGTGTCTGAGAAATCACCCACCCCGACTCCCCAGTTCATCTTGGAACCGTCGGTGTATATGACTGTGTGCTTTGCGTTTACTTCACAGGAATAGAAGACCTGGACCTAGCCAAGGTGAACATTTCGTCTAAAAGTTCAACCGATTTGCGGAAATTGAAGGACCCTGATGAACGGTTAAATCTGATTAAGGAGGAGCTCTGAAATCAAGACCCAGCCTAGGTGTTTTTTTTTTATTTTGGTAAGAAAACGAACCGGCTAGGAGTAATGATATGGTTTGCTAGTACGTCCAGAAGACAGTGGCCGACGTCTAAACTAATAATCGCAAATCTGGCATTTATCGGAAGAAATCGTCGTTTCTTCACACGACATTTGGACTTAGACGTTGCCAAAGTCATCATTGGATGACGTATGTCACATGGACTGACGGCGAAGTAACTGCGCATTTAGCTCTACCTCGTTCAAGCTCGTCAGATGGGTGGTCACTTCTGTCTATGGACACGAATAATAATGCTCGTGTAGGGCTGATGAATAGGGTTGAACGAACCTTACCGTTACATAGGTGTGAGGGAAGTGCATGAATGCCCTTAAGTTTCTGAAAGAAACAGGGTGGTATAATAAGCAGAAACAGGGTGGTACAATAGGACTCATTATTGGCCTAAGTGCTAAATGGGTACCACCGGTATGCAGAGTTAAATACCGGGTCCGGCTATCAAATTTCGGTTGGCGAGCGTGGTAGGAGCATATACTTGTTGCTATGCCATAGAGAGAAAAGGAAAAGAAGATTTGAATTCTGATCAAATGGGTAAATGGCATTAAACAAGCAAGGGATGAAACCCAACTTTCACTCTTGGATAATTTTGCAACAGGAAGGCGATTAAATTCTCAATAGTTATTAATTCTATCACAATACTCAAAATCTTACCTAGTCGACAAAGAGGAATCACGAAGCGAACTCTGCCAAAAAATATTCCATTTTGTGACCCACCTACAAACATCATCTTTTAGTATCAACTTTTTTTCTATTTTACGATAATATCTTTCGATTTTGTCACCTCATTTTGACTTCGAAATTTGCATATTATTCTGTTTGTTGTATTTTTCCACTGAGTTCTACGACGTAGAGAAAGTTTTCAGGACGATATTTATGGATATTTATATCCTTAACGCGGAACTGTTTCGGTTTTCTTTTCGAAGATTTGGTTTTCGTTTCGTAAATTTAACGACTGGTTAAGTTCCTTGAGATGACTCATTCTGGAAATAACGTTCGAACCGAAGGGAGCTACGTGAGCAATTTATCTTTACGAAATGCTTTTACACAGTGGCTCCTTCACGCCACACTTAATGCTATCGATTTATCACCTCTGGACTGTTTCTCACCCACCAGGAACGTCGTCGAAAAAAAACAGGTTCATTTAAAAACAAAACAGCATTCAGAACTCATGGAGTTTCCATCCCCCAGGTTTTTAGATGCTTCTATCGCGGTCTTATTTTGGATTGGGATATAAGAAAAATTCGATGCTTGAGTTGTCATCTAAGGATTCAACTTTTCTCAAAAATGAATTAATGAAATATTGGATTATTGTTGTTCTTTCGGAAAGAGAGAAGAGTGAACATACAACCCCTAATTCAGGAATAAGAGGATAATCTGGTAGCAGTCTTGGAACCTAACTATTTCATTTTCATTGATTATTCTTATTAGCCCAAAAAGGCTAAAATTCAAGTTCAAAATCAAGTGATAGCAACCCCTAAAAGTGGTTCTATATCCTTGAAAAAGACGCACCTAAACGAAATCCTTCAATATCGCAATAGACTCTACTTATCCCAAATATCTTCCCCACAAAAACCGATTGGTACCTACCGAATTCACCTCGATGCCATACCTTTTTCCTTATCTGTAAACTTCAGATCCTTTCACATACCTACTTAAAATCTGTCTGGTTTCATGCCTTTTCGATATTACTTTCAAAATAATAAAACCCCGAAATCCTAGGTCCTTATAAACAAATTTTCACACTCATAAATCACATAGTAAATCCTTGAAAATACCGGCACCTGAAGTGAACACTGCTTCTTGTATTTTAATAAACTGAATGAGCTTCGTCCTATGCCACCCTCTCAACTGGTTCTTTCACCTGACTCCGTTGATAAGTCTGCCGGTAAATAAGTCGTCGTTTCCTCAAAGAATTATTGAAGATTATCAAGGGATTAGAGATGGAAAGATGTCGGCTTTATGTCAGCTCTTTTTTTGAAAGAAGATGTGCAATATTTTAATTTATTTTCGATTTTCTTTATTGGATTAAAAATAAACGAAATTAATTGCAATTACTAAGGGACTAAGACCAATGAAGAGGGCGATTGTATTACACTGATTTGTTGAGAAACTGGTAGGCTCTCCTCATGCACTTTCTATCGAAAATCCAAATCTTGACTAGGTCCAGGTTTATGGTATCCTTCCTTCTAAGAATTAAGCCAATTCAACGGTTTGACAAAGCTAACACCCCTCAGCTAGATCCAGATCTATAGCGAATTCGATTCTAGTACAGGAAGTCGGTTAAAAGCACACCTTCATTGGGTCTTGATTTATTAGCTCCTACATTCCCATTGGGTTTTGGTTTAGTAGCTCCTACAGTCCCAAGAATTAAGTTCCATCGCTTCCAGCTGGCAAGATTAATCTCTACAAGAAAGTTCACATCTTGGCTACCAGATCAATTAGGCCATCACTTCTTATTAACTAACAATTAATGAGTTTTCGTCCTTCTCCGAAGCGATTCGATTTCTTACGAAATGCACAACTTAATTGGGTCCCAATTTTCAACATCTTTTTTTTTTCGTCCGTATACATTTAGTTATACTTGATTCTTTCTGGTTCCTTATTTTCAATCTGCCGCTCAAAATTGAGCTCCGGTGTCATGGTCTCCAGGTAACCAACCTGTTTGCCTTGAAGTTGAGGTCCTTCCTAGAATCACTCAGATCCGACTTATACTCATTTCCGCTTTGTACTCAATAATGGCATCAAGAGGTGGCAGGACAAGGAGGACTTTCAAAGGCACCGTCGATGCTGTTGCTGCTTTGCTACAGTTATTCAAAAGCATTGGAGTTTTGGGAGCTAAACCTCGACTACCAAACTGTCCTGTAGGTCAGGAAGATGACTCTTGCATTATTTGCAAACTCAAATTCTAGTATAGTTCCTATGGGATTCCCAGAAAATTTGCGGAAAGTTATAGCTGCGTGCCACTAAAAGTTGCACTAAAGGCACTTTTCTCCTTTAGGTAACTAGGAACACATCGTTTTTGCTAGGAATGACTGAAAGATTTTGGCCATTACAGGAAAATTTATTGTTCCACCAATTGATTCAAAGGTGGTGGTATGAAAAAGTCCTTCAACATCAGATGAAAGTGGAAATCGTTATCCAGTTGGAACCGTAACGATTACAGAATCGATTCTATAATGACTGACTGTCAGTCCCATCCATTACCTTTCTTATTACATCATCTCAGGCTTTTGCATTGTGATGTACAAAGCTGACGGATACTTACTGGTTCTTCGCATTTACGTCTGAAACAATATACTTACATCATGATAGAAATGAATTTACGAACATCATATCTTACCCACTGCCTTAGAATTATATTGAAAGAAACACTCGAAAAAGCAGCCAGTCATTCATTACCTTATGCATTACCCTCGTCGAATCACTACCAATACTTTATTTTTTTCCCATGGTAATCGCTGCTTGTACTGTTCTATTACCCTTTGCATTACTTGGTAAGCATTTTGATCACTAAATTGATCTATGCAAATGTAAGCTATTCTTAGAGCTAAACTCCTTTAAGTGCGTTTGTTGTACACCTTCATCTTGGGCTAACGTGTTTACTATGCGTAGAGCCCATAATGATTCAAATGATCTAGTGGAAGGACATCACTGGTGAAGAAGGAATAAATGGAAGATTGTTGGCGACTGAAACCAACTAATACCTCGTATTGCTGAAGATAATAATTGCAGTTTGGAATCTATAATATCAGTGTTAGAAATCATAGCTCATCTAGGGACTCGGTGTTAAATCTTAATCTAAGCTAAACTGATAATCACCAACCAAATCAATAAAAGGGGTAATCATTTTTTTTTAAATTTATCAATTGAATATTGAACGAAATTTATTGCTTTATATGGTCCACAGAATTCCAAAAATGTGATTAGACAATCCATTAAATCCCCATCTTAATAGTTATCCTTGTACTTTAAATGGTAAGTGATACCTCAAGCGGGATTACAATTTCACCCAGCTCTTCAGCAACAAATCCCGTCAATTCGCGGACAATAAATCACTTTGCTTGTAAATATGCCGAATGAGAAACTTTGTGAAATGTTTTCGACTTTTCGCTTTAATTTTCTTTGTTTTACAGCGCCTATTTATGTACAAGACTATCAAGTAAAGTACTGAGGTTGGCAATTAACTTACAACAAATTAAATGCGACGCTTCTTTATGTTGTGCGCTACACGAACTTTCTTATTTGCTATGGAATTGTCTTGCGAGGATTGAAATAATTTCTACAAGCGACAAACGAGTGTTACTTGTTGTTAATGTGAAGCGTTAGCTTTCATTAAATAACGTCTGGGGGTGTAATTTTGTACGTGTTCGAGTGACTTATTTTGCTGATTTCACAGGGTGATGCAGTCAAGATGGATGAGTTCTTATTGGTGTACAATGCAACTACAAACTGTTAACTCAGTAGTGACAACAGCATGGCCGTATTAAGATCTATGATCTAAACTCTATCTAGACAAAAAAGACAAAACTCTTTCGTAGCACCTTGACTGGAAAGATTGATTTAAAAAATGATACATTCAACTATAATACAAAATAATATCGCTGTTAATCGTGTGAAGAAGGAAGAATCTTTTCAATATAATGAAGGATTGATTGATGCCCAGTTTTTGGAATGGTAGTTAGTCGAAGGGTCAGTGCTCTCAGCTAAGGTACACCTCGATTTTGTCCGTTTTTGTTTTTATTATAATATAATAGCAAATACCGATTGTACCTTATAATTTCGAGCTTAACGTTCCAAATAGCCTCCTGGCTATTCATTAGGTTGTCAGTCGCATTGTAACCTACACCGCATCCCACCATTAAACACGTGTCGGCCTTCCGCCCATAAAATAATAAAGTTGCGCCCAGACTGTAGGCAGATTTTTTTTTTATTTTAGGGTTTAGATATCAAAAAATTTGGAAAAACGTTTTGAGGAGCTTATATAAAGAGCCCGCAGAAGTAAAATTATCACGGAAATTTTTTATACTCTAGATGAAATCATATAGAGTATTATAAGTTTAATCCAGCCCGAAAAGTTTGTAACGCATAGAGCCGAGCCTCGGACGAAAAAAAGTTATATATTATTTTGTGTTTAGTTGTGGCCAAAAACCCCAAATCCGTTTGCTGTCCGTCCGTCCGTCCGTTCGTCCGTTTGCACAATAACTCAAGAACCCGTTGGCCTAGGAAATTGAAATTTTGCCAGCACCTGTAAAATGGAAAAAGTAAGGCTAAGTTCGTTAATGTGCGATATCCTTCCACTCCTTCGGGTACCTCCCATACAAGAGTCCTTAAAACACGTATTCACAATTATTGCTCGAATGCTTCAAGTTAGGAGCTTGAAATTTTGAATACCGAAAGTTTACAATGTTTGAAACAAAAGTTCCGAATGTGATGCAAATCGAATGAGTCTTTCGTGTAGCAGCCTACAAAAGTCCTTCAAAAATGGATACAAGTTACAGAATCCACTATAACTCTAGTGCAGGGATTCAAAATTTTACAGGAATTAGTTTTATATCAAAAGCAAGACTGATTTCATTAATTAGCGCAATCCATCAACTCCTTCGGGTAGCTGTCTTACAAAAGTTCTTAAAACACGTGTTCACCAATATTGAACGATAACTTTAGAACGCTTTAAGTTACGACTTTGAAATTTTGTATACGTTGATTTTATAATAGTCGCAGCTGAAGGTATTAATATGAAAATTATCCCGTAAGTTCTTCATGTTGTTGCCATACAAAAATTCTGTAAAAATGTCCCAACTTAATTTATGGAACTCACTATACCTCAAGAAATCGTTTAACCATCCATCGAGTAGCCACTATACAATAGTTTCTACCTGTAAATAAAAGGTCATGCAATAATTGTATGTGCACTCCTCATTCTTTTGATATTATCCCAACTAAAATATAAATCGGAGTTCAGTATTTCATCTAGAGTATCATACGATTGGCTTGCAGCCGATCGTGACTGCGTTATGTTTTTTAATTCACCTTTGTACGCAAATGAAAATCTGAACTTTTTTTTGCTTTAATTAATCTAGTAGCAAATCTACATATACATAGGTACTAATTTTTAAATTTCTAGCATAAGCCGTTTCTGAGATATGAAAAACCACCTCCCACGCCAGATTTTAAGTCAGAGAAATATGGTAGAATCGAAGTGAAAGCGATGCACGCGGCGCGCGCGATGACCTAAGGGACCGTGCACATACTACGTCACGCGAAAAGGGGTAGGGGGGTGGTTGCAAAAATGTGACAAAGTGTGACATAGGGGAATGGGGGATATGATAGATGTGACGTAACAAAATCGAAACGGAACTTTTCTTTCAAATTAATATCATAATAATTTACTGGCAACCCTGCAATATGTCCACAAAGTCGCAATCGCGAGTAACGACAAACCAATATTCTTTTGTTTTATGCTTTTGCAGTTAACTAAACCCTTGTGAGCTATTTGCGTTTAATTCTCTAATCTAGTCTACTATCTATGGAAAAAATTATAAAAAAAGTCATAAAAACAGCAATGTTGTTATTTTGTATCTACATTTTGTAACCTGCTCTGATCTGGATAAGTGCGCAAAAACACTCACCTATTATATATGAATATTTTATTTTTCATTTATTTTTAATAAAACAGATGAATATTAGCTCTATTTCGTGCGTTTATTTTTGAAACATACTAAACCTTGTGACGTCACAACGGAGGGGGGGAGGATGAAATTTTGCGACAAATTGTGACAATGGGGGAGGGGTGGTTCAAAAATAGTCAAAATTCGAGTGACGTAGTATGTGTACGGCCCCTAATAGCATCGCGCGTGCCTTATCGTGACACGAGTTATAGTAAAGCGAGTTGACTTATTTCCTGAAACTGCCAAATAATATTATCAAATACAGTATAACTTCTCTATAGCGGACACCTTTGGGGAATTCAAAAGTGTCCACTATAAAGAGGTGTCCGCTTTTCGGGGGTATTGAGTTTAATACCTAATTCATTGGGGAATAAAGAACTGTCCTCTATAGGGAGGTGTCCGGTTTTCGGAGGTGTCCGGTAATAGAAGTTTCACTGTACTAAAATATTTTGTTCCCAGCCTGCAAATGTATTGAGCGATTTACATGCACTCTAATCAGCAGTCATCGTTTTGTATTTTACTTTATTATTTTTTTTATAATAAAGTATTGTAATCGACCTGAAATTTCAAAAAAATTTGCTACCCTGAAATTTTGTATTTACAATATTTAATTATAATATTAATATTATTTAATCCAAACTTTGGATTACAATATCTTTCAATTCGATTGGCATCTCAGGTCAAGCTTAATACACTACTGATGTAGCAGATGCCCCTACTCTATGACGGTGTTATGCACATCTCCTATTCCTTCCTTGGGTTTTTTGATCAGATAGTCGACGTTTTGATAGCAGGACAAACTTTTTGGATTCTGAAAAATCCTGAAATGCTTCTAAGGAAATTATGGTTGAAATGGAACTAAGTATACTTACTTGAGTAATAGTATACAAACACTAGAGTGGGTATAAAAGTCTCCTCGCAATTGACCTCCATGTGTACATTTTACAATTACAGAAAAGTACCATTCAAACTACAAGAAGGATACTGCAGTAAACCGCTGGCTGAAAGATACACTGTACACCAATAAATCTCAATTTCTTATCCACCTACTTCATTAGCATATTAGTATAAGTAATACTTGAAATCTACGACGACGTTTAAAATCCATGTTAAAGATGTTCAAAAATGTTGGGGTTCAATTACATTTCGGTCCTCGATGGCACACATGAAAATTAAATGTGATCATTTGAATACAATGAAAGCCCATCTGGATAACTCCTACGAAACTTGTAATGTCTCTATGCAAATATCCGAAGAGCTTATTCAATAAGTCGTTTGGAACTTTCGAAGGTACTTAGTTTTGATTTATATGTCTGAGGGGATATTGTTCATGACGGTTACATTGCTTCACCTAAAAATATTACGAATTTTAAATAATATGCAAAAATAATCAAAAGTTATATCTGTAAATTTCACGGCAATACAAACCTGGTCGAATATTAAATTGAAATTGAGATTTCCATTGCCATGTCATCAAGATTTTTGAAGAAAACTGAAATAATTAGAAGCATTTGAAAATAATAAAATAAAAAATACATAAAAAAATCGAATAGAATTTGAATAAAATTTGAATAGAGAATTACGTCATAAATAAAAATATTGTACACACAAGATACAAGATACAAAATATGATCGAGAAATAGATAAGAATATAAAAATTTAAGGTAATTGAAATATAATACAAGTTATTGAAAAAATTAAGGAAAAAAAACATTTCAATTTGGAATAACCATTATAATCAATATTTCAAAAATCCCTTTACGTTATTCATCATTAGATATTAACAAAAATATTTAAAATCAAATAAGTTATTCGAGTCGTTACAGTACAAAAGTTCTCAAAAAATTGGTCGTGTTTTATAATAAGTTCAACCAGTCCTGACTCCTTTATTACTATAACACTATGTCAAAATTTACCAAGTTTTGATGACCAGAAATAAATGTCTATTCACGTTTAAGGATTGATAGAAAAAAACTCATGACCATTTCAGACATTATGTTGATGGAGTTGTTTCTTTGGTGAGTAATATTTTTGGCGGTAGTTTAGTAGTTAAAACTTGAAATTTATTGGTATATTGTTATATTCGTACCATGCAACCCGCACAAAACATATATCATTACATCAATTGATCAATTGATCAGGATATCGGTTTCAAGGAGAAAAATAACAACCTTGCAAAATCCAATAAGAATAGCGGAGAAAACTCTTCACACTCTCGAGCAGTTCACCTTCTCGCATGTTCTTCACTCTTCGCAAACATTTCACACATGCAACCGAATATGCGAGCAGTCTCTCGTCTCAACGCACGCAGTATACATATAAGCGCCGCAGAGCTTGTAAGCGATCAGTTTTTCTATTGTGAAAGCAAAACGACTGTCAGTTCTGCGCAAAAGTGTTTGTAATGCGATTTTCATCGGTAACAGCGATCGAGTAGTAAATGATATCAGGTAGCGTTGCCAATAGTGTGATATATGAATGCGAATAGAAGGAATAGCAAAGGAAATTGGGATGCGTTCCCGTTAGTGCGAAATTTGAATGCGAAAAAAATATGGTGTTATTTTTATTAATTTTAAGCGAATTCTGTTTTACTTGAAATCCCAGCGAACCAGTAGCTCGCAACAATATATTTCAGATGGTGGTACCATTTTCAAGTAATAGTTAAGATGTTTTTTTCAATTTCTGTAGATCGGCTGGTGATAGAGCAGTTATTTAAACATTTTTACTGCAGAACATTTTCTTAGCCGAATCCCGACTATATTTAATTTGACCGAATAAAAGAGCATGCCCTTGACAATTAGCGGATTTGTATATTTTTCGAACAATTTACGATAGAGGGTAAAAGCTTATATTTTAAAAATAAACAGTTAAGTACTCAAAAATTATAAGGTCCTTCGAGATTTCAGCGACTTTAAATAATATCCGGCTGCATTTAAAAAAGATTAATCTAGACGCATAATTTGTACACTGCACAATGGCCAATTTTGGGATCTAATCTATTCTAATAATATCTATTCTAATCCAATCTTAGTCAAAAAATAGTTGGGTTGTTTATTGCAAAAAATGAAGGTTAAAAGTAATATTGCGACGCTAAACACCATATCTGAAGTACTCGCGAAGGTCATATTTGAGAATGCATAAATTTTTGAAGGGAATAGTGCTCAAACATTTCAATTTGATTTTATTTTAAACAAAATTGTTTATTATATAAGTTTCCAGCTTGCAGAAATTATAATTTATACTTACTCGTATATTTTAGTTTATTTCTTACTAAAAAAGAATTGCGAAATATTCACTGTAGATGAGTCTTACTGAATTTTGTTCGAAGGAGGCGGTATATAATATGAAAAATGTTCGTATCTCAAAAAAAAATATTTATTTATTGTTTTTTGAGTTTTAGTTAAAAAATCTGCAACTCGTATGCAAAAGCTTTGCTATTTTTGGACGATTTGTAATGGCAGTGTACTACGATGCTTCACATAAGAGCCACCAAAATGTTTCACTTACGGTTCACCTACACGATTCACTTGCGAGTAAAAGAGCAGTACACGTATTGATTCACCTAAGAGTCGTAAGTGAATTCACCTGTGAACATATGTTTCACCAGGATGAATCGCTAGTGATTCACTTGCGATGCTTGTTTTTTTTTCTGAATTATGAGATCTTATTGTTTGAATTTATTTATTTTATTGAAATCAGTAATTAATCAGTCGTGAAAATTGATGTCATTTATAGTGCTTTTTGTCCGCATGTTTCTCGAATTTTTTACTAGAGAATTTAAAAACGAACTTTTAGATTCTTGTACAATAAACTCGATAGGGGTTTTGCATCAGGTGCTCAAATTCTTGAAAGACTTGTGCACTCGTTCACCGCACAATGCAATATGAACAATCCTTAAAGGTTTTCCCCGACAAAATCTTTATGTTTAGCCTCCAGGATATATGAAAAGAAAATGTCCTTAGTGCGCCGATGCTGAAAATGCACAGACACTTTCTAAGATAATGTCAGTGCTTTGAAGAGAATGTTACTGGAGTAGAGTTTCGTTCGTCCTTTCTAAAGGATATGTGCATTGTAGCAAGGCAAGACGTAATTGTAATTCTCTTTTAGGTAGTATCGAGCATTTTGATCAGAAAGTTCTCTTCGTTTCTTTGTATCCTTGACATATACTCGAAGGATTCGTATCGTTAAGATTATATACCTTTCCGATTGGTTAACAGGACATATAAGGAATAAACTGCAAGCCGCTGCATTGCACGAATTCCAACAAATAAAATGGTTTTATGTACAACTTTCAGACAGACATCTTCTTTTTTAGTAAAAAAAATTTATAATTATTCTTTGTCTAGAAATTGTTAGTGTATATATCTATGGAGTTTCTGTAGAGTGTCTGAATTCGATTCAGACTAAGGTGATTTATTTGAAAGGGACTTTTTTTCGATGAAAATGGTAGGTTGGTGTATTAACCCAAAACCCAAAAAATTAAAGTTTTAATATCTTAGAAACGGCCTATGCCGGAGCTTTGAAAGTTTGGTTTTAAAAATTCCGGAAGAGGAAGAAGGAAGAGCAATAAAAAATATATTCAGAGTCAAAGGGCAAAAAAAATAGAGAATAAAAGATATTACTGCATGCTCTAAAAACACAAAACACAAGCCAATTGGAGAATTAAGTCGAATTTTCTCGAAAGATTCACGAATATCTCAACTATTCTGATTGATTTCACACGGTCCAATTTTGCGATGCGCTACATGTAGTATAAAAAAGCTGCACTAATTCGATCTGTTGATGCATAAAAGCGACAAACGATAGCGTTGAACGCTAGAATATGCGAGTGTGAATCATAAGATATAAGTTAATTGATTAAGCAACAGACTGTGGATCGATAGTACTTTTCGGTTTGGATCATAATCGATTTAATCGCAATGACGGTAATATCTATGGTATGTGATTCATTGCAAAAAAATTGAATGGTGTTGCAAGTTGATTTAATTAAAGTCATGATTAGATTGACAAGGATGGCTGTTTTTATCACAAATTTATAGGGCAGTCTATGGAGACCACTTCACGTATACTGCAAGTGGAGAAAGACGTTACTTGGCTAGTACTCGTATCAAAGCGATTTTAACCAATTTGAGTGCAACTATTTTAAGAAACTTTAACTGAAACGTAATCCAGTTGAAAGTTGCGTTGTTCAAAAGAGCTGATTCGATATCGGCTTTAATTGATGTATCACTGAACTTACAATTACTGAAAAGCATACATATACATATAGGGGGTGAGTTTGTTTAAAATTCAATTAATTTTTCATGCAGAGCGGCGGCTAGGCTTAGCAGCCGCTTATAATTAAAAATTAAAATTTAAAAAATTAAAAAATTTAACATTTAAAAATTTAACATTTTTGTTTGTTGCAGTGATTCATCCCCTGTGGCGATCAAACACCCTTTAATAGATATATTGTTCCGAGCTAGGGGTTCTCGGGGATTTCAAGCAAAACCAATTCAATAACAATGATTTATTATTCGCATTCAATAATCGCACTTCTGGCAACGTGGCCCGATTTTATACAATACTCGATCACAGCTACCAACCCAAATCACTTTACAAATACTATCGCGTATAACTATCCGCCGTCTCGCTGTAATAGAAACGGTTGTTGTCTGCAAAATCTATCGTGCTTATATACTGCATGTGTTGAGTCGAGAGCTTTCGCGAATATTCGGCGGTGTGTGTTGAATGTTCGTGAGGGCTGCTGAATATCAGAGGGAAGAGTATTAGAGAAGTATACAGAAGTTTTCCCGTTGGATATTGAGAGGCGTGGCTTTCTCACTGGAATCTGATGTCATTCGGTTGTTCGGGTTACCAGGGTACATGTAACAATATTAACTTGGATTTTATTTCTAGGAACACTTAGTCGAGAACAATTAATCCTAGAAATTTGAAACTTGGGAGTCCAATATAGGCGACCTAGATGCGCACTCTACATACAGATGATTTACTACACAATTATACTAAGAAACGATTTGAAGGTTTGAAAATAGCAGTTACATTAAGGAGCCCAGACAGACATGGAAACGAACAGTTGTGTCTGAAGTCAGATGGTTAGAATATTTTGAAGTCTCGCCTGCAACCATAAGCAGACTCGCGAGCCTTTCTTGATTCGTTCTTAGCGTACAGTATCTAAGTAGTTCAATGTATAGATAAATAAATAGTTTTAGTATAGAACTTGGCAAATATGGGCAAAGCCATTATCAGTTACTAAAACCAGCTAGCTAACTACTGCTTCATTGCCTTAACATTTCAACATTATTTCCTTTAGTTGTTTTGAAATATCGGGTCGATCAGTTCGTGATGGAACTGCCTAGCATTTTAATTTCGAGTGTAATTGTACTACTGCTGGGTATTTATCTTTACTTTAAATTCAAATTTTCGTACTGGAAAAATCGTGGTGTGCCGTACATTAAGCCGAGAATACCATATGGAAATTTTGCTAGATTCAATAGTTCGACTCACATGTTTCACAATACGTGCGAATTGTACAAACAATTGAAAGGCCAAGGCCCGTTCGCCGGAATCTACCTTTTTCAGCAGCCCATCGTTTTGGCAACTGATATCGATTTGATCAAGAAAATCCTCGTTAAGGATTTCAATTTCTTTCAATCTCGCGGAATTTACTTTAATGAAAGAGATGATCCTCTAACTGGGAACTTGTTTATGATCGATGGACCGCAATGGAAATATCTCAGGACAAAACTCACCCCAACATTTACTTCTGGAAAAATGAAGTATACGTTGCCAACGATTGTTGAAGTAGCAGAGCGTTTCCAGGACACGCTCAAAGATATGATCCGTGAAAATACAGAGATTGAACTAAGAGAGATCCTTGCACGATTCACGACTGATGTGATCGGATCATGTGCCTTCGGAATTGATTGCAATAGTCTAAAGGATCCAAACGCTCAGTTTCGAGTGATGGGAAAGAAGGTTTTCGATACGTCCCGATATGGAATATTTATGAGGAATTTCATATCGAGAAATAAAAGTTTGGCACGATCTTTGCGAATAAAACATTTTCACGACGACGTTAGCGAATTCTTTCTGAAAGTCGTCCACGAAACTATTACCCTGCGCAAAGAGAAGAACATACGGCGTAATGACTTCATGGATTTGCTAATACAATTGATGGACACCGGAAAATGGACCGATGAAGCAAAGAACGCAGTGGGAAAACTTACTTTTGAACAAGTTGCAGCACAAGCATTTGTATTTTTCTTAGCCGGATTCGAAACTTCATCGACGGCAATGTCTTTCACGCTTTACGAACTTGCTCTGAATCAGGACATCCAGGATAGAGCCAGGCGGACAATCAACGAAACTCTGAAGAAATATGATGACAAAATGTCCTACGAATGCATTATGGAGATGACTTACATTCATCAAATATTAAATGGTATTTTATAACTATTCCCATAATCAAGTATTTGAATCAACCAAATAGACAAGGTGCAAATATTTAATTAGTTGTTTAAGTAGGTTCCTCACAGCAAACCAATATATGAACGTTCGCGAAAAACGATAGAATTGCGAAAGATGGCGGCGTAGGTTCTACATCGAACATTAAGGATCTCCATGGACATATCCAAAGCCCCATTTCATTTTTACTCGACGTTGATTCATGATGTGATTGTCTGTTTCCAGTATAAAAACCCCAACGGTGGTTCATAAATAGCAATTCATTAATGATTCTTAAAAAACGATTCACTAACCAGACATCATTTCGGTACGATCAGTTATTCATAAATCTATTATTTTCGAACTCATTAATGTCTTATTTATGAATCCTTTGGTTTGCTAGGTTACTACTTTATATGTTCAGTGATACCAAAAATATTCATTCCTACTTACATTAGCATCCAATTTTCTAGAGTAGGCTCTCTAGCCCGTACGCTAGGGTAAGCTTGAAAAACGATTTCTCGAAATGTTTCCTAGTATAGACAATTGGATTTGTACTTACGGAAGTTTCAACTAACTAGCATTAAGCACTCAATAAAATTCTTATGCAAGATGTTCACATTTCTTTTTGCTTAAGTGACCAGAAGAAAAAGTGTGTGTATCTATATAATATATTAAATACTGAAGTTGATGAAGTAAGGACACAGATAATAACGAATGTCATACTAGAAATTTGTCCCCATTTTTTTTAAAATTAGATTGTAAACGTTTGTCAGCTAGCGAATCTTGGGTAAGCAGTGGTTTGAAACTATAATAAAGCTCTCCCGAATTTAATGAAATTCAGGAAATTTAAAAAAAATTACTTTAGCCGAAAAATGCCAAATTGATCTACGTTTGTGCACATAAAATATAGATATATTGTGTAGTCTACGAATATTCTCATCGCTGTACTATTGTTTGCAACTTGTGAGGTTCGTGCATTGGATACGATTACGTTTTAAGTCTTTGTTTCATCAAGTTCAATATAGAGGAACGAAGCTTTTTCATATGACCATGGCCGTCATCTTGTTTTAATGTTGTCTGTGGTATTGTGGAGTGGTCTATCGTAAATGATATGATAGATTTCATCATCATAAAATCGGGTCCTGGACTCCTGCAGGTTTCTGGACAGTGGTCTTTTTTTTCCGGTGATGCGTTTTCGGCGCCTCGCCCATCCTCCGACTTGGAGGGCCAGTCCTACTTATTTATTACACCCTGGTAGGAAAAAGGGTGGGAATTTTCAGCTAACTATGACATGTTGGAGTTCTACCAGCTATGCTGCTATTCTAACTATATCATTCTTTTTGCCTACTTCCTGAGACGCACAGGTATTACTGGCCATTCAGGTTAACCCCATGTTCCCCCCTCCTTTCTAAACTGGGCTTGGGACCGACTATAGTGGAGTTGCCGTAGATTTTCCATATGAGTATTGACATAAAAAAGAACAATACAAGATAAAACGGTAACAATTAATTACAATTAAGTAACAATTAAGTCTCATTTCCGGTAGATACGTACCTAATTTTCATTTGAAGTTATATGATTGTCTCGAACCAGTACTGCAAAGTAGGTTTTGTACTGTAAAAATTGGTCATCGATTACAGCGTCTTGTTCGAGGTCATGTTCTCTACATATGTTAGAGCCAGTTATGACTTCACTCCATAAACAGTTAAAAAGCACATTTTATAAAATTATATTTGACTGAAATACTGGCTCGAGTTAAGACTTACTTTCAATTGAATGGTGTAAGTCATTCCTGAGAAAAAACAACTCTCTCGCCCGTTATTTTTATGCAATATATGTAGCAAATTTCAAGTTTCCGGTATTAGCCGGCTTTAAGATAAATAACACATCTACGACACTGTTTGTACAGCCTTTTTTACGGTGACAATATGAAAAAAGCAAATCATATGGCCGTTGCGATTTATATTTTGTTATTAAAAATAATAAAATAAAATGGATGAAATTTGGGACAGGGAAATCTGCAGATACCAAAAAAAAACTAGTATCATTTTTGTCATTACCATATTGAAATATTCGAAGTAACAATATAAAAGTTTTAATCAATTATTTTTCTATACTAATAATTTTTTTTCAGAATCACTTCGAAAGTATCCCCCTTCCGGATTATTGCATCGAGTTGCAACCGACGACTATGAGGTTTCTGGAACTAATCATAAAATTGACAAGGGCACTTCTGTAATTATTCCTGTTTATGCGATCCATCATGATCCCGATTTCTTTCCAAATCCAGAAGTATTTGATCCGGAACGATTTGCACCAGGCGTCGAAAGGAATCAATACGCCTTTCTTCCGTTCGGCGAAGGACCTCGAAATTGCATTGGTCTACGATTTGGAATGATCCAAGCGCAAGTGGGGCTCATAACACTTTTAAAAAATTTCACCTTCAGGACCTGTAGGAAAACAAAAATTCCTATGGTCCTGGCGTCGAATACAGTCGTAATATCGCCAAAGGAAGGATTATGGCTTGAAGTTGAAGCTGTTTAATGAAAAACGATAATATTATTTAAGAAAAAAACATTATTATGATTTAAAAAAAAAGTTTTTAAAACAGCACAACAATTTTTTTTCCTGTTGGTTGCTCAGGCATTCTTCTTTATTATTATTTAACTTAAGAAAAAAACAATACACACTTTACAGATCACGAGTTTATCTCTACTGGACGACAAAATTTATTTCCTACTCAATAACACTTTCTGTAATTATTTGAACATTTTCTAAGCTTAGCTTAGCTTTTAATCGTCTTTTTTTTGACAACATTTGTTTTGTTTGTCCAAACTACTATTAATTGTATTTTAAATTAAAAACATTTGCTTCACTTGTAACAACAAATTTTCAACGATCTCGGCGCAATTTTATTATTTTTCGCGACAAAGTTCAAGGCGACAAAGTTCAAGGTGCGACAGAAGTGCCAATACCATCAATATACCAATTTCAATTCACAGTCTTAAACGTGGTTAATGTTGAAATGAAACATTGGATGTTTCCTTGCTCATTGTTTACACCTTTCAACATTCATCAGTGGTTCTTCATTAAAAAATTTAAATACAACTACAAGATATGGCAGAAATCGTGAGTCAACTCTCTTTGAAAATTGAACATAATTTTTGTTATATGACGCATATTAATTATTGCTATGATTAAGAATATTTGTTATTCAGTAGAAACTCTGGAAAATTCGTTTTAGCCCGAGGTTTTGTATTAAACCCGCTTCAAAAATGTTTTCAAAATTTTTTGTTTTTGATCCCGTAAGAGGATGTAAAATGGTTATAAACGTTTTCATGAATTCCGTCATATCTCTTAGGACCGATAAAATATCCAATTGGTTTTTACTTTTTTCGGCTTTATATATAATATCCTAAAAATGAATTAAATGTTTAGATATTCAAGCACCCCTCCCTCCCGAGGGTGTATGGAGATGCCATACATTTTCACGAATTCCAACATTCCTCTTAGTTCTGATAAATTATTGAATTGATTTCTACTTCTGAAGAGTTTGTATATAATGCCTAAAAACCTTTTTTTAAGATTTTTGAATATTCAACCTTCAAAGGGGTTGCACACGTCTTCACAACAATACCAATTTTATATCTCATCAGAACTAAGGGATTGCAGAAATTGTGAAAACATATGCAAACCCTTAGGGGTTGAATATCAAAAAATTAATAAATGGGTTTGTTTGCGATTATATAAAAAGTCTGTGCAAGTGAAAACCGATCTAACATCCCATCAAACCTATGAAATATGTCGAAGCTTTCAAAAGCAGGATTGAATAACTAAAAACACTGAAATTGACTTTGTAGCGCTTATATAGGAAACCTTAGGAAGTAAAAATGAATTCGATATATCATCAGATCTAAGCAATATTTAAGAATCTATGAAAACATATGCAACCTTCTTACACCCACTTGGGGGTTGAATATCCAAAAATCATGAAAGGAGTTAATAGATAAATGTGAAGTCAGAAGGAGAAAGTAAAATACAATTCAATTTCTAATTACTTCTTACAGAAAGGACGGAATTCGTGAAAACGTGTTCAATCCTTTTATACCCTCTTAGGGGCTGAAAAGGAAAAAAGTTATAAACGAGCTTTAGGCGATTATTACGCAAGCTCGTGAATGTGAAAAGTTAGTCGATATCTAATCAGACCAGGGGATATGGCAGAATTCGTGAAAAAGTATACATCACCTTTACACCCCTTAGAGGTAGAATTTCAAAAAATCCTGAAAACACTTTCAAGGTATTTATATCAAGAAGCCGCAGAATAAAAATGAATTCAATATTTAGAAAGACCTAATAGATATAAAAAAATCGTAAAAATATATGCATTCCATTTTCACTGATCATTTTTTTCGCCCCCCTTCCAAATGCCAATATATATTTGAATTTTTTTTTATCGAAATTACTTTTCTAGTTATGTTACATATACGTACCGAGTTTGAACTTTGTGGCATAAGCCATTCTATAGATAGGGAAAACAACCCCCTTAAAAAATTTTACTTTCATCAATCTTTATTTGACATCCTTTATACACAAATCGAATTTATTTGTCTAGTGCAATTGGTTCGTGAGATATCGTAATCTAAAGTTTTTCACTCCTGACCCCCGTACGCCACTGCCCCAACTCAAAAATTTATTTCAAATCTATTCTTCTAGTATACTTACAGGCAGTGATTAAGTTACAATTTCGTGACATTAACCGTTTAGGAGATATGGATTTCAGATTGTGTCGATCTCGGATTTCTTGCGTTTCGGACGCATTATTTTTCCCCCCACTTCCACGCCCCTTCACCAATAGCGGCAATTTTTTTGCAAATGGGTCCACTATCGAACCTCTATATAAATTCTAAGTTTCAGCCTCCTAGTGTAAGCGGTTGCTGAGATCTAGAAACCAAAATTTTCCGTCTAAAACGCTTCCCTTACTTCCTCCTCACACTCCCACCATTCAAAATAATGTCAATTCAAGATGCCTACCCAGACTATTCATAAAAAAAAAATCAATTTAATACCTCAAAGTTTGGGAGCTACGAACCTTCAAATGATTTTGTGTATAGTGGTCGACGTACGGCATACGGCGGACAGACGGACTGAAAAATTTGTTTGCTTTTTTCGTATCAACTAGTCATGAAACATAAAAAAAAAAATTTTGAGGGTAGCAAATTTTTTTTTTAATAAATCGATAACAATACTAATAAAGTAATAATAAAGTAAAATACATGACTGGTTTCTATATGACTTCAACTTGAAGCCATAATCCTTCCTTTGGTGACAGTACTGTTTTACGTGTTGAAAACTCCATCGGAATTGTAGTTTTCGAACAAGTACTAAATTTGAAATTTCTTAAGAGTATAACAAGTCCTACTCGGGCTTGCATCATCCCAAAACGAAGACCAATACAATTTCGTGGTCCTTCGCCGAACGGCAAGAAAGCGTTCTGATTCCTTTCGGCGCCTGGTGCAAATCTTTCCGGATCGTATAATTCCGGATTCGGATAGAATTCAGGATCATGATGGATTCCGTAGACAGGAATAAATACAGCAGTGCCCTTATTGATTTTGTGATCGGTGCCCGGAACCTTGTAGTCTTCGTTTGCAAGACGAACCAACATTCCGCCTGGTGGATACTTTCGTAGCGATTCTGCAAGACAGAAAATAAAGTTTTTATTTAAATGTTAACGAGATTGATTAAAAATGTATAATGTAATGGAAAATTTTGGTTTGGCCAATGAGCAATAACCGTATTTACTGCAGCCACGATATATCTACATAGTCACTAAGACAAAAAAAAACTGATTTATATTAAAATTCTAGTTGTAGTTGCTTTCATACAAAATTCAGTCAAAAATTGGTGCACTCATTTAATGGAAAGAAATGATAAAAAATCAATATTTCATACAAAAATATCCAAAAAAAAGGCTTCCTAACCAAAGACTTATGTGGTTACAATTAGGTATTCCGTAATTTACAATTTTGACAACTTCATAGAGGTCAGCATTTTAAATAACGAATTTTATAGTAATAGGCTGTTAACGACAGACAAGAAGAGAACAAAGTAATAAGATCAAGGTACTCGTTTCAATAACTGTGCCCTACAAATGTCCTTATGAAATAGACCTCACGCTAAATCGAAGCGCATTAAAATGTAAACCCTAAATTTAATATGATAAAGTTAAGGTTAGTATCAAAGGTCGTAGCCGCGGTGACCCAGAACTGGAAGAATCAATCTTCCACGTCCTATGCGAATGTCCGGCTCTATCGGGAATGAGAAGACGGAACCTCGGCGCATATTTCCTCGATGACCTCGGTAGTATCGATAAGGGGAAGCTATGTAATATAGCAAATTTCATAAAATCCACAAAATGGTTTTAGGTTTCACGAGTTACTATACTCTAATGGGGAGCACAACGGACGAACACTAACGTCTATGTGAAGGAGGATGACAACATCACCACCCCACATACCATACCATACCATACAATCAAAGGTTTTAAGTATTTAAGAGAAAAATCTCTCCCCTATTTGGGATTCCATACGAAAGTCGTTAGGAAATGAGTTTGCAGAGGTCTAGGACACTAAAATTTACGAATTTTAAATTTTTCGCAATATAGTTTTTGACAATTGATGGAACAAGCATAGATAAAAACATACTGCAGTCACGATCGGCTGCAACCCAATCGTATAATACTCTAGATGAATACTGAACTCCGATTTATATTATAGTTGGGGATAAGGTAGAATTACGTGTGTGCATGTTGTATGTCCTTTATTAAGGACTCCCATTTGATTGCTACTCAAACCTAAAAGACAATATTCAGTGTTTAATTTCATATCTTCAACTGGGTAAGTCATAGAAAAAAAATTTTCTTTTTGAAGGACTTTCGCATGGGAGGTGCAGGAAGGACTCACTCGATTTCTTACATATTTATCATTTTCCTTAAAACCATTTAAAAATGAACGTGTACAAAATTTCAAAATCATAGCTTGAAGCGTTCAAAAGTTATCGAAAAATATTGTTGAACACGTGTCTTAAGGACATTTTGTATGGCAGCTACCAGAAGGAGTAAAAGGATTTCGCTGATTAGTAAACTCGAACTTTGTTTTCACTCAAAACTAATTTGTACAAAATTTCCAATTCATAGCTAAAAGATTACTTGAGTTATAGTAAGTTCCGTAAATTAAGTGAAGACGTTTTGACTGAATATTTGTATGGCAGCTACACGAAGGACTAACAGAATTCTCTTCATAATCATACATTTAGCTCCAACTATTAAAAAAATAACACATACAAAATTTCAAAGACGTAGCTTAAACCCTTCTGAAGTTATCGACCAATATTCTTGAACACGTGTTTTAAGGACATTTTGTATGGCAGCTACCCGAAGGAGTAGGACGATTTTGCCCGTTAACGAACTTAGCCTTACAAATTCAACCAAACATCCAGATTCAAAATTTCAAGATCCTAGGTGAAGGCGTTCTTGAGTTATCGTGTTCACGGACAGACGGACGGACGGACGTCAAGCGGATTTGCGGTTTTCGGCCACAAATAAACAAAAAATAATATATAACTTTTTTTCGTCCGAGGCTTCTATGCGTTACAAACTTTTGGGCTGGATTAAACTTATAATACTCTATATGATTTCATCTAGAGTATAAAAATCGACCCATAAGTAAGTCGGGATTCGTGAAAACATATGTAACCCCTTACACTCCTTTAGGGGTTGAATATCCGAAAATCCTAGAAAGGGTTTATAGGCAGGTATATGGTTTCAGACGTAAGATATATGGCGAACATTTTTAAATCGTGTGCAATCTCCATACCACTCCCACCACTGGTGGTTGAATGTCCAAAAATTCTGAAAGTTGTTTTTAATAAAAGCCAATAACTTATCAGTCCTAAGGTGGCTGAATTCATGCAACCCCTTTATAGGTCCTTTATGAGTTGAATTAAAAAGAATTAAGGAAACAATTCCTAAGGATTTATGTGAAGTACCTGTAGAAGTAAAATTTATTTAATATTTTAGAAGACCTAAAGATATGATGAAATTCGTGAAAATATATGCACCCCGTAATGACTGATCACTTTTTTGTCCCATCGTGCAGAGCTGGGCCTGTAGATATATAATTTGTTCTTACTTCAATTACATTGCTAGGAAAACTACATACACCCATCAAGTTTCAAGTTTATAGCACAAACCGTTTCATAGATAGGAAAATACCACACCCCGTACCATACTACCCCATTAAAAATTTGGTTTTTAGAAAGTACCACCACTATAGCTCTACTGGCATAAATTGTAAGTGTCACCTTTCTATCATTTACGGTTCGCGATATAGAAAACTGAATGATTTCCTTTTCGCCCTTACCCCATGCACTACCCCAAAATTCTTCGTTCTACTAGCGATCTGGCAGACCTACCTCCCATATAAATTTTAAGACCCTATCACTGAGATATAAGACATGATTTTTTAGAAAAACATTTTCTGCAGACCCCCCCGGAAAATGTTATATTCACCAAACACCCCTTTTTCATCAATAAACATAAACTAAATTTCATATTTCTGGTATAATTGGTTCGTGTAATATAGTACTCTGAATTTTTTACCCCACCCCTGCACGCCACTGACTACCCTCCTCAAAATTGTATATCTGATCAATTCTTTTAGTATCTATGCCATTAACCGTTTAGGAGATGAGTAGGTAGAATGTCTCGATTTTATCTTTTGAGCGTTTCGGATGCATTGTTTTTCACCACAGTCTTTCAGCCATATCGATTATTTTTTGCAAATGACTCCACTATCAAAGGTCTATAAAAATTTCAAGTTTCAGCTTTCCAGCATAAGTGGTTCCTGAGATATAGAAATCAAAATTTTTCATCAAAAACGATCCACCCAACTCAAACCTCACACCCACCTCCCAAAAAAGTCACCTCGTAAAAGGGTCTACCCAGTTTATTAGCCAAAAAAATTAAAATTTAGTAACTCAAAGGGTTTGGGCTACACGAGCCGGCGTACGGGGGACAGACGGACTGAAAATGGTTTTACCAGTTTTAAGGTCCTAAACTTAAGGAAAAAAAATTTTAGAGGAGGAAAATTCGGTTTAAAGGTCATCACATCATTGTATTATTGAAATAATAAAGTAATAGGGCCTCCTTTCAGTAGCTACCATAGAAATGTTATTGAAAATTAAATCTTGTATTCGACCAAACTCGATAGTTGAACTGAATCAAATTTAATACGATTAATTTTGGTTAAGAAACAGAAGACACGTAGCCTACATACAAAAGTCCTTAAAATAGTATTTCATTTTGAGTATCATGCGATGAACTAATTCTAACCGAAATAGCTTACCATTTATAATTTGATCAATGAAAGTTATATCCGAAATGCACTCGTAGGTCATCTTGCCGTCGTACTTCTTCAGAGTTTCATTAATTGATCGTCGGGCCTTATCCTGAATGTCCTGATTCAGAGCAAGTTCGTAAAGTGTAAACGACATTGCCGTCGATGAAGTTTCAAATCCGGCTAAGAAAAATACAAATGCTTGTGCTGCAACCTGTTCGAAAGAAAGTTTTCCGACTGCACTGTCTGCTTCGTCTGCCAATTTTCCGGTGTCCATCAATTGTATTAGCAAATCCATGAAGTCATTACGCCGTATGTTCTTCTCCTTGCGCAGGGTAATAGTTTCGTGGACGACTTTCATAAAGAATTCACTAACATCGTCGTGAAAATGTTTTATTCGCAAGGATCGTGCCAAACTTTTATTCCTCGATATGAAATTCCTTAGAAATATTCCATTTCGGGGCGTATCGAAAACCTTCTTTCCCATCACTCGAAACTGAGCGTTTGGATCCTTTAGACTATTGCAATCAATTCCGAAGGCACATGATCCGATCACATCAGTCGTGAATCGTGCAAGGATCTCTCTTAGTTCAATCTCTGTACTTTCACGGATCATATCCTTGAGCGTTGCCTGAAACTGTTCGCCAACATCCACAATCGTTGGCAACATGAACTTCATTTTGCCCGAGGTAAAAGTCGGCGTCAGTTTTGTTCTAAGATATTTCCATTGCGATCCATCGATCATAAATAAATTGCCAGTTAGAGGATCATCCCGTTCATTGAAGTATATTCCGCGATTCGTGAAGAAATTGAAATCCTTGATTAGGACATTTTTGATCATTTCGATATCCGTTGCCAAAACTATGGGCTGTTGAAAGAAGTAGATACCGGCAAACGGACCTTGACCCTTCAATTCTTTGTACAATTCGGCCACCAAATGTGTTATGTGAATTCGATTGTGGAATCCTTCGAAATTTCCGTATGGTATTCGCGGTTTAGCGTACGGTATACCGCGATTTTTCCAATAAGAATATTTCACTTTAAAAAATAAATAAATAGCAGTCACTAAAACAATTACACTCGAAATTAAAATGCTAAGCAACGCCATTGCCACATGAACTGATCAATCTGATCTTTCCCAAGTAACTAAAAAAAATTACCAAAATGCATTAAGCAAAAAGCTTTAAGAATCTTAACGAATCTTATAATACTCCTCGGTAGTAAAAATATATGAACTGTGAGATCATGATACGTTGCTCCTACTAGTAGAATTGTTGAACCAGTAAATTATTATAGCAGCAAAGAATTATCTCGAAAAACATGTAAACAATGTGGAATTGATAATGAGTTTCAAATTGCAGCCGCAATTATTTATATTTGTTGTGTTTTATAACATCACGATAACTGATGATCTACCGTGCGAAGAGATTCATCGCTCACCTGCCCACTGTGTAGCTTGAATTAGATTCAGATACCTGCGATCTTGGATCAGTGAATATATAAACACAGGTGAGTCGAACATAAAACAAGATTGTCCACTGTATTCGTACAGTTCAATGTTCAAGCCGCATCATTTGATTGACTGGTTATTCAACTGTATGTACAACGGACTTTCAGAGCGAACCTGCATCGACGATTTTATCTAGTTTTTTCTCAGTATGTGAAGATTGTGAACACTTCAGTCATCAAAAGCAAATGTTGTTTTACTTGATTATTTTTTAATAATAATGTAATATGATTGACCTGAAATTTAACAAAAATAATTTGCTACCTTGATATTTTGTCCGGCTGTCCGCCATATAGCGTACATAATCGTGTTTGAAGGCTCGTTCCACATAAACCCGCTGAGATATTACTTTATTATTTCAATAATAACTACAGTATTGTGATCGAAAAAAAATTTCAGTCCGTTTGTCCGCCGTACGCCGTACGTGAACCGCTGTACGCAAAATTGTTGGAAGGCTCGTAGCTCCCAAACCCATTGAGCTAGTTAGTTGCATTTTTTTATGGGTAGATTGGGTGCACCCCTTTAAGTGGACACCTTTAAAGGGGTGGCGGTGTGACGGGAAAGGTGGGGGAAGCGTTTTAGACGGAAGTGTGTGGACGGGAAATTTGTCTTAAAAACCTCATATTATATCTCAAGAACGGTTTAAGATAGATGCTTAAAATGTTTATGGGAAGTAGGCCTAGTAGACACCTAGTGGGAAAAAAAAGTTTGGAGGTGTGGGTGTAGGGGGTGAGGGTGGGAGAGGGTGGAAAAGGAAAATTTTCGATTTTTATATCTCGAGAACCCATAATGATTGATAGCTGAAACCAGATAGAGCTACACAAGTGCTACAGAAGTGCATATTGGAAAAATATGATTTTTTATAGAGGTAGTGTGGTACGGGGTGTTTTTCCTATCTATAGAACGGCTCATGCTGAAAGTTGAAACTTGTTAGATGGTTGTAAATCTACTAGGAAAGTAATTTAGGTTAAACAAAATTTCAAATATCCATTGGCGTAAGGGAATGGAGCAAAAAAAATTGATGAGTAAAAATGGAATACATGTACTTCCAGGAATTTCGTAATATCTCTAAGGTCTACTCAAATATTGAATTAAATTTTATTCTACGGATTCCTTACATGAACGCCTAGAAAGCATTTTCAAGAT
The DNA here is from genome assembly GCA_951812415.1 of Beris morrisii. NCBI lineage: Eukaryota > Metazoa > Arthropoda > Insecta > Diptera > Stratiomyidae > Beris > Beris morrisii. The sequence goes on along the minus strand of OX638312.1, from coordinate 110,184,141 downwards.
TTTTTTGAAATTCGACCCCTAAGAGAGTGTAAAGGGGTCGTATGCATTTTCACGAATTCAGCCATATCCCTCAGGTCTGATTAGATATCCAATATCTTTTCATTTCCACGGGCTTGCGTAATAATCGTCTAAAACTTTTTAAGTTTTTTCCTTTTTCAACCCCTGAGAAGGTGTAAAAGGGTTGAACACGTTTTCACGAATTCTGTCATATCTTTTAGGAGTGATAAGAAATTGAATTGGTTTTTACTTCCTCGCGCTGTTTTCATATTTATCTAGGAACCTCTTTCAGGAGTTTTAGATATTCAACCCACAAGTGGGTTGCATATGTTTTCACAAATTCCTACATATTGTTTAGATCTGATGAGATATCGAATTCACTTTTACTTCCTAAGGCTTCCTACAATAGCCAAAAAGTTAATTTCAGGATTTTAAGATATTCAAACCTAAGCGTCGATTAATATATTCGGAAAAGCTCTCGACCCAAAACATGCAATATATAAGCACGACGGAGTTTGCAGCCAACAACGGTTTCAACTATAGCGAGACGACGGATACTTCCACGCAACAGTATTTGTAAAGCGATTTGGATTGGTAGCCGCGATCGAGCAGTGATCAACTTGTATATAAAATCGGGCAGCGTTGCCGGTAGTGCAATTATTAGTGCGTTACTGAATTCGAATAATCGAACGTTATTATTTCTATTGATTTTAAATGAAATTGTGTTTTGCTTGCACAAAAATGTTATCTTGGGAGTTATCACTCCTACAAGAAAGAAAAACTCAAATCAAATTATAAAAAATTGTGTTCTCTACAAATTTAAACAAGCCCATTTTTACTCTAAGGTACGCGGTAAAGATACATTCGTAAAAAGACGGGTTTGGACCCATTTTTGTAAAGAGGTCGTAAATGAATTTTTAAAGATTCAATCCGTTACCTTTTGCAAGCTAAAGCTCTTTTTATTTTTATTGACTACAAGCATTTTGTAAGGAACGGTATTTTAGTAGAGTAAAATAATACTGAAAATACAAGTTTTCCGGGTTCAATACTGTTCTTATTTATTTTGCGTGACGTTTCGGACTCGACTGAGTCCTTTATCAAACCAGTCGCGATGTACTGTGAAAACATTCACCAAAACATTAACATAATACTCTTTAAAATAATCGGCCAGAACTATTACTTAATAAGACCAACTAGGGTACGAGCACAGACAAAATTGCTTTGTAGGCGCATGTTCCCTACCCATAGAGCTACTGGAGACGACAAGCCACCGGTTTTGTATAAAGCGCTTTGAAGCCAAAAACACGATAAGAAGTGAGACAGAACAGGGCCGTTGTTGTTGTTGCTTGAGAGTGAGTGAGACAGAACAGGTTCGTTATGTCAATTGTTGTTGTTTTGCGTGCAAGTGAATGCGACGACGTCCGCTTTTAACTCATTCGCTGCTTGTCATCTCCAGTATAAATATCTCTGTGACAAACAGCTAGACAGCTCATAGTGAACTAATCAAAAAGAACACTTCTCTAAAGTGAGTGACTGAGTACTCCTCAACCAATCATCAGACAGCCGTGTAGTTCTATTCTGGCTGAACTGAACTGCATTTAAGTGGGGGCGCAATGTTACACGGGAGTAGTTCACTGAACTAATTATTTCATGTGAACAACTTGTTCACTTAAATGAGCTGACGCGTCTATCTCTACACAAACTACTGTGAGTGAGTTAATCTTTTAGTTCACTTACCCGGTAAACAACAGTCAGCAGCTGGCTACGTTTTTAAATAATTTCATCCTACAGATGTCGTTCTTTTGATTTAGTCTAAACGAAAATCTTGTTCACATATTTCATGAGCTGACAGACTTTTGCAAGCTTGTTTCTCAGAAATAGGTAAAAACAAAACTTTTTGTCTTGACTGTAGTACGAGACTCACATTTTTTTTTGGGTTTTTTTCAACTACGTTTAACATGGAAACTATAAGTCTTGGGAATCCACTCACTGCTGAGAAGAGCTTCCATACAAATGTCTTTGATATTTATCAACTGTTGCATCCACCAGTGACGCACTCAGGAATAAATTCGGGGCCGGGTGGTTTGTTTCTTTCGTATCATGGCCATTGCAACAGTGAGAAATGCGAATAATAGGTACATTTTGAATTTTTACGTTTCTAATGTAGCAGTTCTATTTCTACATTCATATGTCTAACAGGCTTAATCCATTTATAGTATTTCGATCGATAAATTGGAAGGTTGTCGTTGTGCACCAGGAACTTCACCCAACCTTGGGTGCGCTCCTGGATTCTCTCATAATGATCGCGATCGATAGCTCGTGAACGCATTGATCAACCTACTTGAAACTTTACTCGGTTTTGATTGTCCTTCATAAATATATTTATAAATTTTGTACGAAATTGTAATATTGCACATAGTTACAAATAGTGAGTACGGCTTCTTTATTACGATATGTATTCACCTGATAATCACACAGTTTCAATTCACTATTTAAATATCGTAAATAAGACTTATCACAAGTAAAGAACATAATAAAATTTGTTTAATTTAAGTTTTAGCTAAGATGTGATCAGCTTACGAGTATATCTTATCGTATATCTCTGTAACATAAAAGGCTTGGTCACGTATCATGACACGAATGAACGACACCCAAAAAGCTGCACTGTTGCATCTTTCGTATGACTCTCGATGTAAGTCATACGAAAACTAAAGAAGACATTTTCACGAATCTCGCCATACTACTTAGAATCGAAAGCATCTCGAATTAAATACAAAAAATACAAACGCCTAAAAATGAGTTGCCGAGTTTTTCGATTTTCAACCACGAGGCGGTAAAAAAGTAAGCAAATACCAATTTTTCAAGGACTTTCCGTGTCAGGTGAAGGAGCCCTTCACTTTACCTGCTCTTATTACCTACTGTTCTTCAAAATTGCGAAAAATTATTATAATTAATTACTCTTACTACCCTGGCAACCCAAACCACTTACCAATGACATCAAAGTTTTCAGAGAAAACTACAACCTTCCACTATCCAATTAGAATAGCGCAGAAAGCTTTGTACATTTCTCGCATGTTTAACACACTTTCTGCATGTTCCAAACACACCACAGAATATGGTGGGTTTCTGTCGTAGCACAGTACATAAGCGCCGCAGAACTTGTACATAGGATCAGTTTTTCTAGTGAGAAAGCGATGATCATTTTTACTGGAACGTGTAGAGTGTAAAGTGTAGATTGTGGGTAAAATATGTTTTCGAAAACTTTTGAATGGTAGCTATACAAAGGATAGATCATCGCATGCAGTTTTGGGAAATTTCCACTTTTAATAAAAAACGCGGGTTCTTAGAAATAAAATACAGAAGGGACGTGCAGAAAAGCAATTTAAAACAAAGCTGGTTTATTAAACTATCATTCAATGAAATATTTCGCATGATTTATGCAGTGGTAAGACCCACATTCTACTTTAAAACAATTCCCACTGGCCTTTTCTACAATATTCAAATTGGATTTCCTTCCAATTTAAATCTGTTGTGATTTCATGTGGAATTCTCGAGAAGGGTTTCTTTCACAGTGTCAATTCGTTTCACTTTCACTTCAATACACCTTTTATTAATTCGGGAAAGAAGCAATTGTGTTTGGCAATAATCCCTATACATCATAAATAAGCGCAACTAGATGTTTTTTTTTATTTAAGCACACATATGTCCCAACATTCGGGAATGAATTTTTCCTTTACACATACGCGATTCCAGGATATTGAAATGTAATGTTCACCCAGCTGACGACAGCTACATTTGCATAACACTGTACCTACTGAATAATTGTATTCTTGATTTTCTTTAAAAAAAAGTGTCGAAAATATTTGGAATTGAATTTAAAATTTCTTTAAAGAGGAAATGCAACTGTTGCTTTTGAAACCGATGTACTACAGTCTAGAGCAAGATGCAACTGTTGCTTTTGAAACCGATGTACTACAGTCTAGAGCAAGATCTATCTATACTTTATTAAAATACTAAATTTCCAATTATTTTTTTGGGGATATATATACAGTGCCGGAAAAAAGTTTGGAAACATGGTCTCTCAAACCACAATCATAGCTCTGAAACCGGATTCCTTTTACTTACACCTATAAAAATTTGCATAGAATTTTCAGAGCTAAGATTGTAGTTTGAGAGACTATGTTTCCAAACTTTTTTGCCGGCACTGTAGGTAGGTAGTAACAAATGCTTATAAGGGAATAATTCCCGTTTTGTTAATATAACAGCAGAAGGAAAAAAATGTTCTAAAAAACTATGAACAATTACGGTAGTAAAAAAAAAAACAAATTTGAAGGCTAATTTGTTAATCTTTTTTTTCATACCTACGCTTTCGAAAATCGCAATAAAATATTGCAAATAGTGTCCTGGTTATTCTTTAGGTTGTCAGTCGCATAGTAACCTACACCGCGTCTCGTCAAATCGCGTTCCGGACTTCTGCCCAATATTTAACTAGACATTTTTTATACTCTAGATGAAATCATATAGAGTATTATAAGTTTAATCCAGCCCAAAAGTTTGTAACGCATAGAACCAAGCCTCGGACGAAAAAAAGTTGTATATTATTTTTTGTTTATTTGTGGCCAAAAACCTCAAATCCGCTTGACGTCCGTCCGTCCGTCCGTCTGTCCGTTAGCACGATAACTCAAGAACGCCTTCACCTAGGATCATGAAATTTTGAATCTGGATGTTTGGTTGAATTTGTAAGGCTAAGTTTGTTAACGGGCAAAATCGTCCTACTCCTTCGGGTAGCTGCCATACAAAATGTCCTTAAAACACGTGTTCAAGAATATTGGTCGATAACTTCATAAGGGTTTAAGCTACGACATTGAAATTTTGTACGTGTTATTTTTTCAATAGTTGGAGTTAAATACCTGATTATGAAGAAAATCCTGTTAGTCCTTCGTGTAGCTGCCATACAAATATCCTGTCAAAATGTATTCACTTAATTTACGAAACTCACTATGCCTCAAGTAATCTTTTAGCTACTAATTTGGAATTTTGTACAAATTGGTTTTGAGTAAAAAGAAAGTTCGACTTTACTAGTCAGCAAAATTATATTACTCCTTCGGGTAGCTGCCATACAAAATGTCCTTAAAACACGTGTTTAAGAATATTGGCCGATAACTTCAGAAGGGTTTAAGCTACGTCTTTGAAATTTTGTATGTGTTATTTTTTCAATAGTTTGAGCTAAATGTATGATTATGAAGAAAATTCTATTAGGCCTTCGTGTAGCTGCCATACAAATATCCTGTCAAAACGTCTTCACTGAATTTACGGAACTTACTATAACTCAAGTAATCTTTTAGCTATGAATTGGAAATTTTGTACAAATTAGTTTTGAGTAAAAACAAAGTTCAAGTTTACTAATCAGCGAAATCCGTTCACTCCTTCTGGTAGCTGCCATACAAAATGTCCTTGAGACACGTGTTCAACAATATTTTTCGATAACTTTTGAACGCTTCAAGCTACGAATTTGAAATTTTGTACACGTTCTTTTTTGAATGGTTCCAAGGAAAAGGATAAATATGTAAGAAATCGAGTGAGTCCTTCCCGCACCTCCCATGTAAAAGTCCTTCAGAAAGGACTTTTTTTTCGATGACTTACCCAGTTCAAGATATTAAATTAAAAACTGAATATTGTTTTTTTGGTTTGGAGCAATCTAATGGCAGTCCTTAATAAAGGACATATAACATGCACACACGTAATTCTACTTTATCCTCAACTACAATATAAATCGGAGTTCAGTATTCATCTAGAGTATTATACGATTGGCTTGCAGCCGATCGTGACTGCAGTATGTTTTAAAATTATTAACGTGTATTTTTTCAATTTCAATAAAAACAAAGGGACGAAATGTCGACATGTAGCACTTTAGGGGTTGAATATCCAAACATTTTAAAACCGATTTTTATGCAATTAAATCTAGAAAGCTCGTTATAGTTACAAAAAAATCGATATCTATAGGATAGGATTGACGCTACGCGCCTGTCTGTCGTAGCACTAGCGCAACGATACGATCACTAAATTTAGCGAAATTTTTTGGTTGCTTCCTGGAATTTAACAATCGAAATTTTATTTCTGAATGAAAATTACGTGTTTATGGTTATAGAATTCATAGAATTTGATGATCGTGTTATTGCGCTAGTCCTACGAAGTGTCACGCTACGCGCCTGCATCAGACCTAAGTGATATGTCGGAATTCGTAAAAATGCAATCATTTTACACGCTCTTAGGAGTTGAATATCGCAAAATCCAGAAATTGAATTTTAGATCAATAAATACAAAGCTCATAGAAGTAAAAGCAAATTCGATTTCATTAAAGCTAATAGATTTGACGGAATTCGTGAAAACTTGAATAATACCTTATATCCCCTGGGGCTTTAATATCGAAAAATGTTTAAATCGTTTTTCTTTCTGCGTTTATATTTAAAGTCTTTAGAGTTAAAAGTGAATTCGCTATTTCATTAGACCTAAGAAATATATCGGAATTCGTGAAAATGTATACACCCACTTTACACCCCCTGAAGGGTTGGATATCGAAAAATATGGAAAAAATTTTACGATAAATCATCAATGTGGCTTACCCGTGTAAGCCATTGCTTGGTCGGTTTTCTCCCTTTAAGAGGGATACATGCCGCAGGAAGTTCTCCAACCAGACACCTGTATTTACAACTCTGGATAGAAGGAACCATGATTTTTTATTCAATATAAAGTAAAAATGTGAATCATTAAGTGATTTATACTTCTACTTAGACCCGATCGCGAGGAGATCAATAAAGCAATAAAAACAAACTCCATTAAAATTTAATTTAATTTAATTTAAGATCCCAGCATATGCTAACCTAACTATGGCAGCCCAGACGCGTTTCGACCTCAGCCACGAGGTGTCATTAGTGGGCTTAACACTTTTCCCTAATTAACCCTAACTATAAACTAACCAATTTCGCACACCCAACGAATTGGTCAAGACTAAATATCAAACAAAATCGAAAATGAAGAACGAGTTTAATCTCAGAGTATCAAATTAGATAGACTTGGGCCAAAAATTATTAAATTAATTTAATCAAAAACGCGTACAAACCTTTTTATTTTGGGGTATTTAAGGGTATTCTTATACAGAACCTAAAATGATGATTTATCGTAAAACGCAGAAGTAAAATAATTTTGATAACTCGACATGTCTAAAAGATATAATAAAAATCCGTCTAAATGTTGAAAAGACCTTTTTCACGGACCTTTTTTTAAACTCCTGTACTGTAGGCCAATGAATATCTAAACTTTTTTTTACTCCTGTAGTACAGCTACATATACTTGCTAAGTTTCAACTTTTTAAAAAACCACCCTCCAACCCCCATACCTTACTACTACTATCAAAAACTTAATTTTACTAGAATGTCCTGTATTGGATCTATATAGCCGTCAATTGCTAGCATTCTGATCTTTGCGGTTTTTGAGAAATAAAAACAATTTTTTCCACCATCACCACAAAATTTTTTTTCTGCCTAACTCCAGTAAAACTTTTACGACCATAGGTACGGTTCTTGAGATATAAAAATTTAATTTTTTAAAAAAACTCCTACTCCTCCTTCTCCCTCAAAAATTTTACAGAAACAGAACCCAAATCTCATATTCCTGGTATATTTGGTTCAGAAGATGTTGTAATCCAAAGTTTTTACCCCGGACAGACGGATCTTTTTTTTGCCTTTTTGGGATTTAATATTCCCAGAACGTGAAAATAAAAAATTTCAGAGTAGCAAATTTTTTTTAATTTTCTGTTCGATCACAATACATACTTTATTATTTCTTAATAATTCAAATATTAACTTTATAGCATAGCCATTCTTGGGGTAAAAAAATTATGTTACTTTTACATTTTAGAAATTTTCCGAACTTAACTTTAGTTTTTCTTAAACTATGAACATAACTATGCATTTCTGTTCCCATTTTCCACTCTGACCTATTACACCCTTCCGCCATTGAATTTTAATTTTACTGCTAATATTGCTCTACTGGTATCGTACTTACCGTATAAATTTTATTCTGGTGATACTGGTATTAAACGTAGTTTTTAAGGTAATTTACGACTATTACAGTCCCACTGCGCTTAATTCAAGTTATATTCGACATACTCATTTTCTACGCCTACATACAAAACATTAGTTTCAACGTTTAATCTTCCTTCCTTCGTGAGATATCGCAATCCAACGTATTTGTCCCCAACCCTCACAACCTTCGGCCCCTCAAAATGTTTATACATTTACTCCTTTCTTATGTTTGCTTATAAAGTTTCATTCAAGTTTCAACCTTGTCTCGCTTACATCTTTCAATCGATTTTTACTCACTCCTCTGCAATATCTATTATATTATATATAAACTTTAAATTTCAACTTCCTAGTGTTAGCCGTTCCTAAGATTTGAAATTTGATGTGAGCTTTAAAATAAAATAATATAGGTATGTAAATACAATAAAAATACCTATCTTGGCGTAATCATTGTTTTTCAATCAAAATCTTTAATAATCTTACGTAATGTTAGGTGGATCTATTGTCAAGCACGTAAATATTGCAACCAGCCACAACATAATATTGCAATAGACGTTGAAAATTAGAATATGTAACAATTGACTGTATTTCATATCCCATACCGACAATTGAGAAGTTTCTTCAACTCTGGTATCATAGCAATAAAATCATTGCGCATATGAATGCATAATTTGAAAGTTTATCAGCAAGAAAGGGTTCGCTATTGTGTGAAAGTTCCTTCTCGAAGATGCTAAACGTCTTGTATGTTTCCTTATCTTGAATATTATTATTTATGAATGACCAAAATTGAATGTGACCGCACATTCATTGAATTCTGTTGTTATCAAATAATGCATTACAAACGTGTCCTGAATAGTTTATTGTTAGTTTAGGCCCATATCTTGGAGTATGTCTGGTGCTTAAAATTAAATTTGAATGATTTCTAATGAAAGTCTCGAGCTGATGAATAAACATGTTATGATAAATAAAGTAATGAAGTGATTGAAATAAGAATAATTTCCATTATTACATACTTTTTCCATAGAGTTAAATCTAATAACAATAAGAAAAATAATTAAATTATATATAAAGGATGTTACAATAACTCGTTCCGAAGTTAAATCAAAATTAAAAACAAGTGGATGATAGAGTTAATGAAATTTTTATTAAGAAATATTATTTACTCTATGGCAATTAAGTATAGAAAAGAATATTATACAAATGCTTGCCACGACTCCTACGGCACACCTCGACCGGTTTGTCCAAATTTTTGATAACATCACGGCATAATTGCTCCTCAATTAGACCAATATGGTTTGTCACCCAAAAGGACTTTTTTATTAAATTGACGTGCATATTAAATAAAAAAAATATGTGGATATGTATATAAAGGTAGAGTAATAAGAACGCGCATGCGTGAGCCGATGCGACGCTATTATAGCTGACTAGAAGTACATCAATCAGATATCGCATCGCTTCGCGCGCGTCGCTTTGATACCTATTTTTTTAATTTCGCCTCTCGCGTAACGCCATTTTGACACCAGCGTAGGCTTTTTTTATTTTATTTTTTACAACAATAGACTGCGAGCGGTTAATAAATATCGTAAATGAATGATTAAAAAAAAACAACTAAAGCTATACAGTAGCAGACTGCGAACAAAATATTTTGATATTTCTGAATATTATTTATAGTTGTGGCAAGCGATTTAACGCGCGTACTATACCTGAAATTACAATATGGCGAGCGACGCGATTATGTAATGGCACTCGTCGCGCGCATCGCTTTCACTATAATTCCACGTTAAGAGTTAGGTAAAGTACTTATATTTTTAAAACAAAATATTTATTTTTTAGATATTGTTACGTGTAAGCCTGGCAACCGCAGAACCGTGCAACTCGATCGTTTCACATAATGAAAACAACAACAACAACAACCGAATACCTAGTTGCAAAATAACCCAATCAGAAACCTAGCTGAAGATAAGGCGAAACAAATCGATTGTACCTCCCTTCTTATCGAATGCTCTCCAATATACTAGAACCCTCTGCATACACCAACTGAACGAAGATCGAAATCGAAAGCTCTAAAGCTTTCGAGAAGATTCCACACATCACCGAGCGATCATTCGAGTACATCCTAGACTGCAACCGGCTAGTATATAAGCCGGTGAAGCTTTCAGCGAAGACACAGTAATTTTTATTACGTCGACTGTGACAGCCAGCGTGTATACGCGACCGTGTTGAGAGAGAACGGAAGTGAACGAGTCAAGCGATATATGGTATAAGCGGGCGGTATTGCCATACAGTGCGAATTATTGTGCGAATAGAATTTAAAGTGCGATTAATAAATAATCACTTATTTTTATTTTAACCGAATTGTGTTTTACTTGAAATCCCGGCGAACCAATAGCTCGCAACAATATTATAAAGTAAAAATCTAGAAAATGACTAAGATCGAGCTAATGGATGACTGTTATGTCCCAAATCCGATCGAAGAAATATCACTGAAGAGAACAAGGCCCGATATGGCCTGCTGCGCAATACAAGAAAAGTAGAGTAAGAAAATATTTGTGTCTATTAAAATTGAAGTGCGTACAAACTATTGTTAAAAAAGTTTAATTTTTGATATCAGATTCAAGATATGTATGTCCTTTATAGTCTCATCATAATCATTGATTCAAAATATCTTTTCATCCCGTAGAAAAATAAACTTAAAACTGACGTTGGAAACGAAAACAATTTTATTTCATTGAAATTATCTTCAAAAATCTCTAAATTTTATTATACAAAACTGAGTAGCGTGTAATAGAAGCACTCTTTTCCTAACATACACTATTTTATTTCACGAAATTATCGCATTGTTTTCACGAAAAATTGTAAAAAGCGATATTTTGAAATATGAGATTTAAAAACTCAAAATTTTTATTTCCTGAAAAAGGAAAAAATTTAAAAACAAGTTTTAGAAGACTATTACGCAATCACGTGAAAGTGAAAAGATATTCGATATCTGATCAGACCTGGGGGATATGGCAGAATTCGTGAAAAAGTATACAACCCCCTTTGCATCCCCTTAGGGGTCGAATTTCAAAAAATCCTGAAAATGTTTTCTAGGTATTTATATGAAGAAGTCGCGCAATAAAAATGAATTCAATATTTGGAAAGACCTAATAGATATGACGAAAACCGTGAAAATATATGCATTCCATTTTCGCTGATCATTTGTTTTGCCCCCCCCCCCTCCGAACGCTAATGGATATTTTAAATTTTTTTTTATTTAAATTATTTTTCTAGTTGATTTACATAAATGTACCGAGTTTCAACTTTGTAGAATAAGCCGTTCTATAGATAGGAAAAACAATCCCACCCCCGTATCATACTACTCCTATTAAAAACTATTTTTAAATTATTAATTAATTTTTCAACATGCTACTACTATAGCTCTACCTAAATACTAAGTTTCAGTTTTATATCATTATAGGTTCTCGAGATATAAAAATCGGAACCTTTTCCTTTTCACCCTCCCCCACCCTCATCCTCTACACCCTAACCCTCTGCTGACTCTGCTAGGAGTCTATTAGGCCTATTTCTGGTAAAAATTTTAAGTATCTATCTTACACCGTTCTTGACATATGAGACGTGATTTTTTAGAAAAATTCGTATCCGCTCCACTGCCATGCTCCACCGCCCCTTACAAAATTTTATTTTCATCAAACTTCATTTATCAACGTTTATACAGGAAACGAATTTTATTTGTCTAGTGCAATCGGTTCGTGAGATATCGTAATCTAAAGTTTTTCACCCCCCCCCCCCCACCGTACGCCGATTTGTTTCCGAACTACTTTCACGAATTTCCTTACATCTTTTAGGCATGTCAAGTTATCAAATTATAGGCTCTTTGCATAAGCGTATAGAAGACTTTTTCCTAACTGTTCGATATCCAACCTCTAAGGGGGTATAAAGTGGTTGTGTACAATTTCACGAATTCCGTTATATTTGTTAGGTCTAATGAGATATCGAATCCGCTTTCACTTCTATAGGTTTTGAATATAATCGGGAAAAACCGATTTAAGCATTTTATGATATTCAACCACTTAGGTGGTGTATGGTATTGTTCAAGTTTTCACGAGTTCCGACCAATCTTTTAAATGAGATAAAATTTGCTTTTACTTTTATGGGTTTTATAAATAATGATCAAAAAATTATTTTCCGGATTTTGCGATATTCCGGGTGTAAAATGATTGTGTACGATTTGACGAATTTCGACATATCATTTAGGTCTGATGAATAACGAATTTTTTTATACTTTAACGTGCTTTGATATTCAACCCCTAAGAGGCTATGAGCTAGTTTACACCCAGCAATCTGATCACGGCCGGACCTTTACGGCTACTGCATACTGAAGACAAAAAAGTTGGGCAACTGTTTAATCACATCGTGCCTCGCACAGTCTTACCTGCTCAACTAAACTGTTTAGTCGATGTCCATCCGCACATTACTCAACCACCGGCCGATAGTTACAGGCAATTAGTATTATTATCAACCTATTACTGCCGCTGGCAGAGTATTAATGCTCTAATCTTCATCACACCAGACAGATCTATTTACTTCCTATAAAAAACAAACCACCAAATGCAGAAAGAAAGACGGTTTGTGAAATTTTTAACTTGGTCCGTGTGAGCATGTCCATAAGCCGCCGCGCAAATAGAGGCCAATGCGACAGTTCAGTCGCGCATCGAGCGAAAGGGATTTATTTGTCTTCCATATTCAACTATTTAGTTTGGGCGAAAGTAAACGATCAATGTGCGCGCTTCCATTAGTCATTCAACTAAAATATCGCTCGATTATCTCTAGCCTGCGGGTGCACTTATCGTGACCTGAAGTAGGTTCAATCGCCAAATAGGGCGTAATATTTCCTCAGTAAATTGAGTGACTATTACTAAATATCTGCAGTGGTATTTTATGTCAAAACGTATTTCACACATGCCTTGACAAATTGTTGTATCTTTTGCATATCATTGATGAATTAAAATGCAAAAAAAACATTTAGGGCGAATTACGCGTTAACACCCAATAATCAAACGACCTAAATAGTAAAGTTGCGCCCAGATTGTTTGGATTTTTTTATATTTAAACTGACTTTACTTTACTTACAGCAATAATTTTTATTTTTTTTTGTTTCTTTCCAATTAATATATATTTTAATTCAGTTATAAATATTGAAGGGCAATTTTTTGTCCGATTTAAAATAATTATTTTTCCACTATATCACTCTACTTATATTTTTATTTCTTTTACAAATACTATACTTACTGTTGTTACACTGTTCGATTGGAGACTTCGATTGTTACTTCGCTGTGAGTTTTTCCGGGGATTAGTTAGTAACCAATTGTTGAACCACCAGAATAGTTTTGGCAAACTCTAGGCTGCAAGATGAAACAGTTGAAACAATTTAAATTACGTACAAATGCAATAAATCGGTAGGACATAAATACAAGGAAGTTTATTTCAAATCATCAGACCAGAAAAACATTAACGACTACTTCAAATAAAATTTATTGCAATTAATTTAATTCCATTTCATATAATTATCGAAGAACAAAACAGAAATCAGATTATCCTACGCAAACACATCGTCAAGCATAGACAAAATAAATTAGTTCAATTTGATAATTGAATTGACGTTGGCACTTATTGGAAGTATATCGAGACGAGACATCAAACCTATTAAAACTCAACAGACTGAAGAATGCAATTAAAAAGTCCATCTTGGGGGTAGTGCTTCCTAAAAAATTCACGGCTTTAGATATTCGTACCTCCACCATATCTCCATTTAAAATTCTGTAGAGAAAAATACACGAATCGCTACTTATGAGAATGCCCGAAAAATTGTCTAGACAGTGTGAAATCGATTTGGCATCATTCTTCGATTGAAAAGCCGAGAAATTAACCTAACATAAACGATAATTTCCTTCCACTTACCTGGACTATAATACATTGGGGAATTTTTCAATTTTATCTATCTAAGATTTATGGATTCGTTTCCTATAAATTATATTGAAATAATAAAGACTTCGTACAATATCCTCTCGAAAAGTCCTTGTCGATTATAGAAATCCTTGAAAGTATAATGGCGATAACATACATGATGCCGAGTTACGAGTACGATATAATGTCCTCGTAAAAAGCTTTTTTCGATTATCTTGGATTTGTAATGCCAACATACTGGAGTATAAAATCGAGACTATTTTAAATCATATTTTCGATTTTTTGTTGTTTATGAACGACTAAAGTTGTTGGGGTGTCGTTAGTTGTTTCCATAAATGTATTTACATAAGCTATGAAATCACTTTGCCAAAGACTAAATTTAAGTTTGGATTACATTTATCTATCAGAAGTGCTTCTTATTACTCCAACTCCAACCATCATTAATAACTTTGATATTGGTTTTTTCTGAATTCGAAATTTTCAAAACCATTTATTTTACTTCATTACTTTATAATAAGTGAAACTTAAAAAATATTTGATACCCTGATAATCTGCGTTTTCACGTTTCAGGACTACGTGAAAAAGAAAAAAAAAAGAAATGTCCGTCTGTCCGCCGTACACAAAAACGTTTGAAGGCACGTAGCTCACAGGACCGTTGAGATATTCAGTTGAAATTTGTTTGGTGGGTAGATCGGATAAACTCCTATATACGAGTGGTTTCCTTTGCGGAGGGAGGTGGTGTAAGGGTAATGTGAGGATTTGGTTTCTAGATCTCAGGAACAGTTTATACTAGGAGCCTGAAACTTGCAACTTATGTAGAGGCATCATGGTGGACCCATTTGCAAATGGTCGATAGGGGTTGAGGGGTGGCGGAGTTGGAAAAAAAACAATGCATCCGAAACGCTTGAAAGCAGGGATCACTACATTCTCAAATCCATATCTTCTGAACAGTTGATGTCAGAAGATTGAAATTTTGTGGTTGTCTTACGAGATACTATGGGACAAAAACTAAAATTTGGAAGAGGTGAGATGGGGTGTGAGGGTGGTAAATGAAAAACTTTCCATTACAATATATTCCGAACCAATTACAACAAGAAGATAAAATTTTGTTTGTGTAAATTGGATTACAAGTAAAGTCTATTGCTTATGATCTTAAAAATTTTACAGTATTTAGGCCCAATCGATTTCTAGAAAAGAAAAGAATCTTGCAGGTGCGGGTGTCCTCAAAGGATAGAATGCTAAAAACTGACAAGTATAGAGAACTACTATAGAAACATCCTAAAAAATAAATTCTTGATAGGAATAGCAGAGTACGGAGGGAGGGAGTGGTGGTTTTTTGTATTTAAAAATTGGCTTAGACTGCGGTCTTAACTTAAGCAAAAAAAAGTTCAGATTTTCCTTGGCGTACGGAGGTGAATTAAAAAAAATATCCGTAAAAAGGGTTTCTTCTACACTGTTTTACAAAAATTGATAGATATATATATTTATTTAACTGTTAATTATTACATAGCTTAGTTGCTGTTTAGAATTAATTTCTAGTGATTAGACTAGACTTTTTCAAAAATCGCGTGTTTGATTCCTACTTACATCCAAGTATTTTATTAAGAGTAAGTAAGTAAGAAATAATATTAGAAGTATAAATAAGTGTATCTTTAAGAGTGCTAATTATACACTTTTTTTGGGTGTAAATTCATGAGAATTGCATTAAAATTGACTATTACATCCCAATGTAAATTTACTTGAAAAGGTGTAGTATATTTGCCTAATATCAAAAAAATGTAAAATTCAATGGATTTTTTCTTACTGTGTAAACTTGCACAAATTTAGTAGCATTTTTTCAAAAAAATTTCATATCGAACCCTTAAGAGGGTGTAAAGTGATTGTGAACATTTTCTCGGATTCCGATATATTTCTTGGGTCTAAAGAGATATCGAATCCGCTTTCACTTCTAATGGCTTTAAGTTATACTCTAAGCTTTAAGTATAATTTAGAAAAATAAATTTATTCATTTTTCGATATTCAACCCCCTGGGGCGTGTAAAGTATTGTACAAGTTTTCACGAATTCCGACAAATCTTTTAGGTTCGAAGATCTAATTCGCTTTTACTTCTATTGTGCTTATACATATATGTATAACGATCTAATAATTCATTTCAGGATTTTACGATATTCAACTCCAAAGAGAGTATTAAATTTGTGCACGTTCATACAAATTGCCAGGTATCACTTAGGGCTGATGGAAGATCGAATTGTTTTTTACTTTAACTTTTTATATAATCGCCTTAAAAACGGTTTCAAAATTTAACCGTAAAGGGTTATATCGATAGTTCATCAACTATGTTCTTATTGAGAATAAAAACACGAATTAAATAAATAAAAAGTTTACCAACACCCTGGGGGCAATTTTATTATTTTTAAAGAGTTGATGGTTTTGTGTGCATTTCTTTAATTGTACGGAAAATCGAGGAAAAATTACGAAATAATACTTCAAAGCTTTACTATTTTTTGGGCATAGTTTGTGATGTGCTTAGAGACAAGACAGACCCAGGTGAATTGTTGATGCTATTTAGATTTTTATTTTTAATTAAATATTATTTAGATAATGTAACCTCTTCCATAAAAAGGGTCCTTCTGAAAGTGGTCTCACAAGTATTAGAAGAGGAAAACATCAGCCAGCTTCGTCTTAGCCGCACTTGAATAGCTCCATATAAGCTCAATCAATTTCGAATTTTCGATCATTAGTCAATCATCAATTATAAAAATTGAGTTAAGAAATGAAATAAAACCAATTCACTATTTTTATGAGTACCTTACTGATAAGATATGAATTTGTGAAAACAAACACAACCCCTTTAGGTGTTGAAAAACGAAAAATCCTCATTTTTAGGCGATAATATTAAAACTCCGTGGAAAGCGGGACAATTTGATATTTAATCAGGATTAAAAGATATGTCAAAATCGATTTTGATATTTTACTAGAACTAAGAGATATGAAGTAATTCGTGGAAATGCATCAGCCTTTCACCAACCATTTTTTTGTCCCAACTTCGTACGCCAATGTTAATTTGAACTGTTTTTTAAATCGTATACCAAAATAATTGTGAACCATGTTTCAAATTTCTTTGCAGCACCATGTAATTATTTAGTTTCAGCTTCGCATAATGCTCGTCTCTTGAGATATAAATAATTTAATTTTATTTCTGCAGGCTCTTCATATAAGTGCCTAGAACTTATTTCCCGGATTTATCGATATTGAATCCATAAGGGGGTCTAAGGTAGCTGTTTGAACTTCAAACACATCTTTAAAGCTAAGATTTAAAAATTCACCATAGTCTACTTTTATGGGCCAAACTGTTAGACAATCATGACGACGTTAACTGTAGAGCTTAAACAAGCAACAGTAGTTAAAGCTACACGGCCCTATAAAAGGCGAGTCCGCCGTCAACACGTCCTCTTTTGTATAGTATACTTCCACGAATATCTAGTTGCGATTCGCGTTCAAGCTGTTTCAGCGATATTCCGCAAGGTAAGTATTCTAAATCAGTAGCAAACGGAAACCTTTGAGACTTGTCTTCACGCTGCTTCAGCTGGGGACCTTTTTCGAAAGTAATACATTTCAACCGACCCAACTCTCGTTCGCGAAAATCAAAACAAATATCTCCAACAAATATTCCTGATCGTAAACATTGGTCCGTCGAGTCGGATCAAATATCAAACAAGCTGCAATTTTTCCCTTTTTGAACTCGCCAACAAATTCTACACCAGAAGTATCAACTTGCAACGATCGCCTGATCGTATGCAGTAGCTATGTATGATTTTACGAATTCCGGCATATCTCTTGGGTTCAATGAGATACAAAACATATATGTCTTTGACCGTTAGATGAATAATCGCATAAAAATCATTTTCAGGATATTCAAAGGGGCATAATGAAATGGTGTAAGTTTTCATGAATACCAGCATATTAACTCTGACGACACTAAGATTTTATTTTACCTTAACTTTTTCTGTATAATAGTCTAAAAATCGGTTTCACAATATTTGTATATTTAATGCATAAAAGGGTTAATAGTTCGCACCCTATGTTTTTATTGAAAAAAAAAATAAAAATAATAGTTAGTGTTTAAAACAATATCTTTATTTGGATTCTTGGATATAATTTTTTTTAAATACATTATAATGTACTTCAGCCATTTTAGGCGCGATTGAGAACAATTCCCATTGCGTTTTTCAACAAGTGTTTATTTATTGCAGACATTGCAAGTATTTATTTATTACAGACAAATTCTGTACATCATTTATTTCATTACACAGTAACGGTAGATTAACAATTTCAGTTAATAGTAAAAATTATTAAAACTTTAACATTTAAAATTTAATAATTATTTTCAGATTTGTACTAGAGACCTCTCGGTGAATTAAATTCATTGATCGATACAAGTCGAAACACATTTACAATTTTAAAATTAAAATTGTTACGTATCCATAGCGCTACATTTAATACATGAAAAACTAGAACTTATAAATAAAATTGGCGTGATCTTATCAAATTTTCAAAAACTTCTACTTCTTCCTTTGCATTAAATCGAATTGATTCAATTTGATTTTGATGTGTTGCATTTTTGCATGCATGTAGGTCATATTTGCTTTTTCAATTACGAGTTTTCCGCTTGTAAGTTTGCCATTCAAGTTCAAAATTTCCTTGGTGATGGCCTTATAGCCGCTTCCAAATTTGTCCATTTTTTTTCGTTTTTCGCCAAGTTCCAAAATCCGATTGGCTAATTTCTGGATTTTGGCCAATAATTGCCGATATTCAGCATAGTCCCGATTAAAGTCATCGCGGTATTGTTGACGCTGTTTCCCGGATATTATGTCCGGGTAATGTGAGAATTCAAAATTTTTTTGAATCGGGTTGATTGTGGGCTCCAGGTTCTTTTGGGATGATCTGGTTCCTGCCAGCTGTTGAGAAGCCGCAACTGGAAACAGCTTGGTGGCGGCGGACTCAACATTACGGGTTTTCGAAGAATGAGGAGCCTTGGGTGGAGTCCAATTAAGAGCAGGCTCACATTGTCTTCTTGCTGAAGCGGATTGATCAATTCGCGGCCCAGGAAATGAATTACGCTTTCTAGTGGCCACACATTTCCTTGTTGATGAAACTTCGAGTCGTGGAACTTTATGTATTGCTGCATTAACTGGCTGTGATTTTTTCGGTGGTTCCTGTTTTGGATAAAAATTTATTTGTATCCTTGGTGATTTTCTCGAATTAATATTTAATAATATTGTTACTTACCGGCTGATCCTTGTGCGCGTTACTGGTTTTAACGATTGAAGGTGGTTGATATGCACAGATTCTTTCTATTGCCCGCGGCACAATAACCGGCATGGACGCTTCAAAACGAAATCTTACAGCTCCGTCGTTATTAGAAGGCCCTTTGTACGTGCTTATTCTGACCTTTTTATTTGTGGGCTTGTAATCATGTTCGTCCGATAGAAGTTCCGTTATTTGTGGTTCTTTTGTTAAAGATTTCTCAATTTTTTTTGTTCTCGCAACAGGAGTCCAGCTGTCTGGCTTATTCACAGCGGAACTTGCTTGCAGAATAGCTTGTTGTCGTTTAGCAAAGTTGTCCTCCACTTGCTTGTGTCGCGATACAAAACCTTCTTTTTTCCGCAGAGCAAGAATTCGGCTTGCCAAATTTGATATTTTTTTGGGGGTCTTTTGATTTGGCGTCTTTGAAACGCTTGTTTTAGGACAGAACATCGCTTGAGACATTTTAAAAACTGTTTAAACTATAAAATAAAACAAAACTATCCGCTCTCAGTGCCGCTCTAATTGTGAATGCCAATGGTTCTGCAGATCGAAGGACTCTAGACCAACAGGTACAAAGAAAGTTTTAACTGATTGACCTAACTTTTCTTGTTTTAGAAAAGGTTCAAACCTTTTGATCTTACAATTAGTTTTTATAACCATCCCATTTTTTGACTTTTAACACTAGTGGCTACCATAAAATCATGTAGATTTATGGGTTCTTACTCGAACTTTTCAAAAGCAAAGATCAATGCATCATATTTGTTTAATTTTAACAGAGGGAGACAGCATGCGTCATTTGGTGTCCTTTTTCTTCGTTACAGCTTTATTCCTGCAATTTATTAAGACGATCTTTTCTAGTCATAAGCTACTGTCGCCTTTGTAGCGGAAGATGGGACGGACTTATCAATCCACTCTTGGTTAGTGGTTTATAATCGCATAGACCTTTGCTCGAAATATCGTTGTTTCTTGGAAGGCAAACGAACAAGGGGCGGCGCCTTTCAATATGACCTCAGCTTTCAATGGACTTTCTTTTAGATACCAGTTTGACCATCTCATAACTACTCGAGGGGTGAAAAGTTGTATGAAAAAAACACCAAGTAGCTTCCTCATGAACTAACATGCCTTTTACTTAAAAACATTTTTTAAATTTTATCATCTATGAATAATTGAAAAAAACAGGTTTTCGGTAGAAATATTTAAAAAAAATACGGTTTTTAACCCAGAAAACTTCTTTTTCTAATTAATTAAGAAAATACTTTATTTCCACCGTTTTATCTTTAGTTTATATTTTTATCAACGTAGCTTAAAAGATAAACCTAATGAAATTGTTAAGAATTAAATTACCTGAAAAATCACTTCAGCAACCATATGCGTATCTAAAGATCCAATAATATTATGCAGACAAGCAACTGTATCGCAATCAATCAAATTTACTTAAACGATTTTTAGTAATTGAATCATTTGGGTGAGCTGTAGGTGAATTATGAGGATGAACCGCAAGTGCATTATTTAGGTGGGTCGTTAGTGAATCAAGAACCGTCGCGGTGAATTGCATGTAGGCTAGTATGAAACAGTAGTCTTACAGGGTACAGAATTTCAGTACAAAGTCAGTATTGTATGATCAACTGAATGAAAATTGTAAATATGTTACCCAGCTGGAGAAACATTAGTTCCAAAATTTCAGAAAATATGGTCTATTTCTTTTATATTGTATCTCGGCTTGAAAGAGAAAAAATTTCTGAAAGCCATATTTCCTAGGCGACTGTAATTTTTAATTACTTCCATAACAGAAGTCGTGTTATCGCCAGGTGTTGAGAAATCTAGAAATCAGTTTTTAATTATGCTATAAATGGCCTTTAGAAGCAAGAATAAATTCGTTACCTCATCGGGCCTAAGAGATATTGAGGAATTTGTGAATAGACACCTCGCCTCTAACGGGGCTCGAATATCAACTATTTCTAAAATTACTTTTTAGGCGTTTTTATAAGTAGAAATAGAAACTAATTTGATATATTGAGGAATTCGTAAAGACAAACTTTATCCAAAAATACCAAATTATTTCTTAGGTGTTTTCATAAGAAGCCCGTAAAGAGGAACATTAATTTTATATCGCATTCGACCTAAGAGGTATTGAAAAATTCGTTAGAACGTACTGAATTCCGTTTAACTCCTCTGTGGGTTGAATACCCGAAACTGTCTTTTAGTGATTTGTTCAAGTATTCTGTAGAAGTGAAAATCAATTCGATATATCATCAAGAGATATTCAAGAATGTATATTTAACCCTTTTTCACCCGTTCATGGGTTTAAAAAGGGAAAGTCCTGCAAACCCATTTTAGGTATTTATGTATGTAAAAATTAATTTATTCTTTCATTGGGCTTAAGTAATATCTGGTAGTGAAAAACACTCATTTCAGGGATAAATCTTCATGGATGGAATTTCAAAAAAATTCTTTTTAACCCGTATGAATTTACTATTAGTTTTTTATAGATTAACATCCCCTTCCGTCTATTATACAACTTTAAATAACAATTCAGCAATACAATTCAACATTTCACTTATCAAATGGTTTCTTCCTTGGCAAGGGCATTTGCAATAATTATTCAAATTTTCAAAGCAAACTAGAAGTGAGAGTTTGTCACTAAACACCTTGATGTTTACTAGCTTATTCAATTCACCCACAAACAAAAAGGTCAACTCGTACGTTGAATCTTGGATAGTTCTGGGCAAACAAGCCCCATGGGTAATATTTAAGTGGACAAATTAGAATACAACTATAAAGGCAGAGTCATTTCAAGGGATGAGCTATAATTTTTCCTTTGATTACATCATACATCACATACATAATTAAAAACTGATTTCTGGATTTCTCAACACCTGGCGATAACACGACTTCTGTTATGGAAGTAATTAAAAATTACAGTCGCCTAGGAAATATGGCTTTGAGAAATTTTTTCTCTTTCAAGCCGAGATACAATATACAAAAATAAATCATATTTTATGAAATTTTCGAACTAATGTTTCTCCAGCTGGGTTTTTACAAATTTCATACAGTGGATCATACAAGACTGACTTTATACTGAAATTCTATACCCTGTAAGACTACTGTTTCATACTAGCCTACATGCAATTCACCGCGACGGTTCTTGATTCACTAACGACCCACCTAAATAATGCACTTGCGGTTGATCCTCATAATTCACCTACAGCTCACCCAAATGATTCAATTACTAAAAATCGTTTAAGT
Source organism: Beris morrisii (assembly GCA_951812415.1). NCBI lineage: Eukaryota > Metazoa > Arthropoda > Insecta > Diptera > Stratiomyidae > Beris > Beris morrisii. The sequence goes on along the minus strand of OX638312.1, from coordinate 110,161,546 downwards.
AAATTTGATTGATTGCGATACAGTTGCTTGTCTGCATAATATTATTGGATCTTTAGATACGCATATGGTTGCTGAAGTGATTTTTCAGGTAATTTAATTCTTAACAATTTCATTAGGTTTATCTTTTAAGCTACGTTGATAAAAATATAAACTAAAGATAAAACGGTGGAAATAAAGTATTTTCTTAATTAATTAGAAAAAGAAGTTTTCTGGGTTAAAAACCGTATTTTTTTTAAATATTTCTACCGAAAACCTGTTTTTTTCAATTATTCATAGATGATAAAATTTAAAAAATGTTTTTAAGTAAAAGGCATGTTAGTTCATGAGGAAGCTACTTGGTGTTTTTTTCATACAACTTTTCACCCCTCGAGTAGTTATGAAATGGTCAAACTGGTATCTAAAAGAAAGTCCATTGAAAGCTGAGGTCATATTGAAAGGCGCCGCCCCTTGTTCGTTTGCCTTCCAAGAAACAACGATATTTCGAGCAAAGGTCTATGCGATTATAAACCACTAACCAAGAGTGGATTGATAAGTCCGTCCCATCTTCCGCTACAAAGGCGACAGTAGCTTATGACTAGAAAAGATCGTCTTAATAAATTGCAGGAATAAAGCTGTAACGAAGAAAAAGGACACCAAATGACGCATGCTGTCTCCCTCTGTTAAAATTAAACAAATATGATGCATTGATCTTTGCTTTTGAAAAGTTCGAGTAAGAACCCATAAATCTACATGATTTTATGGTAGCCACTAGTGTTAAAAGTCAAAAAATGGGATGGTTATAAAAACTAATTGTAAGATCAAAAGGTTTGAACCTTTTCTAAAACAAGAAAAGTTAGGTCAATCAGTTAAAACTTTCTTTGTACCTGTTGGTCTAGAGTCCTTCGATCTGCAGAACCATTGGCATTCACAATTAGAGCGGCACTGAGAGCGGATAGTTTTGTTTTATTTTATAGTTTAAACAGTTTTTAAAATGTCTCAAGCGATGTTCTGTCCTAAAACAAGCGTTTCAAAGACGCCAAATCAAAAAACCCCCAGAAAAATATCAAATTTGGCAAGCCGAATTCTTGCTCTGCGGAAAAAAGAAGGTTTTGTATCGCGACACAAGCAAGTGGAGGACAACTTTGCTAAACGACAACAAGCTATTCTGCAAGCAAGTTCCGCTGTGAATAAGCCAGACAGCTGGACTCCTGTTGCGACAACAAAAAAAATTGAGAAATCTTTAACAAAAGAACCACAAATAACGGAACTTCTATCGGACGAACATGATTACAAGCCCACAAATAAAAAGGTCAGAATAAGCACGTACAAAGGGCCTTCTAATAACGATGGAGCTGTAAGATTTCGTTTTGAAGCGTCCATGCCGGTTATTGTTCCGCCGGCAATAGAGAGAATCTGTGCATATCAACCACCTTCTATCGTTAAAAACAGAAACGCGCAAAAGGATCAACCGGTAAGTAACAATATTATTAAATATTAATTCGAGAAAATCACCAAGGATACAAATAAATTTTTATCCAAAACAGGAACCACCGAAAAAATCACAGCCAGTTAATGCAGCAATACATAAAGTTCCACGACTCGAAGTTTCGTCAACAAGGAAATGTGTGGCCACTAGAAAGCGTAATTCATTTCCTGGGCCGCGAATTGATCAATCCGCTTCAGCAAGAAGACAATGTGAGCCTGCTCTTAATTGGACTCCACCCAAGGCTCCTCATTCTTCGAAAACCCGTAATGTTGAGTCCGCCGCTACCAAGCTGTTTCCAGTTGCGGCTTCTCAACAGCTAGCGGGAACCAGATCATCCCAAAAGAACCTGGTGCCCACAATCAACCCGATTCAAAAAAATTTTGAATTCTCACATTACCCGGACATAATATCCGGGAAACAGCGTCAACAATACCGCGATGACTTTAATCGGGACTATGCTGAATATCGGCAATTATTGGCCAAAATCCAGAAATTAGCCAATCGAATTTTGGAACTTGGCGAAAAACGAAAGAAAATGGACAAATTTGGAAGCGGCTATAAGGCCATCACCAAGGAAATTTTGAACTTGAATGGCAAACTTACAAGCGGAAAACTCGTAATTGAAAAAGCAAATATGACCTACATGCATGCAAAAATGCAACACATCAAAATCAAATTGAATCAATTCGATTTAATGCAAAGGAAGAAGTAAAGGTTTTTGAAAATTTGACAAGATCACGCCAATTTTATTTATAAGTTCTAGTTTTTCATGTATTAAATGTAGCGCTATGTATACGTAACAATTCTACTTTTAAAATTGTAAATGTGTTTCGACTTGTATCGATCAATGAATTTAATTCACTGAAAGGTCTCTAGTACAAATCTGAAAATAATTATTAAATTTTAAATGTTAAAGTTTTAATAATTTTTACTATTAACTGAAATTGTTAATCTACCGTTACTGTGTGATGAAATAACTGCTGTACAAAATTTGTCTGTAATAAATAAATACTTGCAATGTCTGCAATAAATAAACACTTGTTGAGAAACGCAATGGGCATTGTTCTCAATCGCGCCTAAAATGGCTGAAGTACATTATAATGTATTTAAAAAAAATTATATCCAAGAATCCAAATAAAGCTATTATTTTCCACACTAACTATTATTTTTATTTATTTTTTTTTTCAATAAAAACTATCAACCCTTTTATGCATTAAATATTCAAATATTGTGAAACCGATTTTTAGGCGATTATACAGAAAACCGTTTAAAGTAAAATAAAATCTTAGTGTTATCAGAGTTAATATGCTGGAATTAGTGAAAACTTACACCATTTCTTTACACCCGTTTGAATATCCTGAAAATGATTTTTAGGCGATAATTCATCTAACGGTCAAAGACATATATGCTTTGTATATCATTGAACCCAAGAGATATGCCGGAATTCGTGAAATCATACATAGCTACCTTGGATCCCTTTATGGATTGAATATCGAAAAATCCGCGAAATAAATTCTAGGCACTTATATAAAGAGCCTGCAGAAGTAAAATTAAATTATTTAAATCTCAAGAGCCGCGGATTATGGGAAGCTGTAACTAAATAATTACATGGTGCTGCAAAGAAATTTGAAACATGGTTCACAATTATTTCGGTATACAATTTAAAAAAACAGTTCAAATTAATATTGGCGTACGAAGTTGGGACAAAAAAATGGTTAGTGAAAGGCTGATGCAATTCCACGAATTACTTCATATCTCTTAGTTCTAGTAAAATATTAAAATCGATTTTGACATATCTTTTAAGCCTGATTAAATATCAAATTGTTGGCTTTATAGATAATTGCCTAAAAATCTATTTCAGGATTACTTGATATTCCACACCCAAGGGGGTGCACTAAAGTTGTATACATTTTCACAAATTTTGCCATATTTTAGTTGTAAAGAGATATCAAATTGGTTTTTACATCTACTGCTTTTTTATGGAATCGCCCTAAAAAAGGATTTCACGATTTTTTGAATTGCAACATCCAAGGGAGTGCAATGGCGTTGCATATGTGTTCACAAATTCTGTCATATCTCTTAAGTCTGAGGAGGTAGCAAATTGGATTTAACTTCTACAGGTCTTTTTTGTAATCGCCTGAAATCAATCTTCAGGTAGAGTAAATCGGTTACATACGTTTTTACGAAGATATGGTAAAATTCGAAAAACCTAGATGGGTTTTTATGGTTATAATTGGTTAAAAATTAATTTCAGATTTTTTCCGATATTTCCACAAAAAATGTAGATCATATGTTAAGGGTGGCAGTGGCGTAAGCACTTCTGTCGCACCCTTATTTTAAACGCTTCCTGTACTTTACCCGGAAAATAATAAAGTTTCGCAGATACTGTTGAAGGATTTTTTTCACACGGCATTAATAGTATCCTGACAATACTGTCGAGGTAATGCCACACCGAAATTGGGGTACTAAGGACCTGTCGGAGTATAGAAAAGAGGTCAAGGTAGTGAAACTAAGATGATGGACGCGTGCGAGGGTTTGTTATTTACATAATTTCAGTAAAGATGTTTCCTTTATACGCATACAGAAAATTATATGTATCCTTGAAAAACTGAATGCCTGACAAACATTTGGATGCTAACTACTTGCCAACCAAAACAAAACATCTCAAAGTAGTGAAAGCCTTTCGATGTACTTCGCACGATTATGAAAAGATCTTAAATTTTTACAGAAGGAGTATACCTTCCACAAAGTAGAAAGGATCGTTATATTCGGTTCGATGCCTCTTACAAAGGATGTCTAAGCGTTTTATGATACGCGCGTGCCTAACGGTGACTTAGGACTCGCCCTACTTTGAGATCTTTTGTTTTGCCTGGCAGGTAGTTAGCAACCGAATTTCGATCTTGTATTCTACAGAAACTCAGGTATAGCTCCTACCCAACGCCCTCAATATATTTACAACTATTTTACAACACAGCGCTATTAACTCAAAATCGTTGAAGGACGGTAGCTCCCAAACCTTTTGAGATGTTTAATAAAAATTTTATTTTGGTGGATTTATTGGGTAGACCCATATGGGTAGACCCATTTAAATGGTAACTTTTAAGAGGGTGGGGGTGCAAGGAAGAAGCGTTTTATCCCAGGAGTCTAACGATAAAAAGTTGAAACTTGGAAGCTATATAGAGCTATGATAGTGAAGCCATTTGAAAAAAAATTGGAAGTGGTAAGGGAAAAACAATGCGTGGATTGAAACATTCTAAGATGTATATCTCCTGACGGTTCATACCACAAAGTTGAAAGTTTGTTAATTGTTGTTTTTGTATAAAAGTTGTCAAGCGGAAATTGCTGAATATAACATTTTTAAGGGGCGGAGGGCGGGGGTTACTAAAATCTAAAAATTTTCGTTTCATATCTCCAGAATTATTAAATATAATATTTTACAATTCATACAGGAGGAAGGCTCGAAAGACCAGCAGAAAAAAAATTGGTGGTGTCGATGTAACAGATGAGGGTGGGGAGGGTGAATCTCCATGTTCTAAAAATATAGTTGTCAATAGGGGTAATGCAATACGGGGAGTGGGGTTTTTGTTTCCTATCTTTGGAACAGCTTAATGCTAGAATCTTTAAAATTGATCTGTATATGTAAATGAAGGAGAAAAATAAATTAGTTAAAAACATACTGCAGTCACGATCGGCTGCAAGCCAATCGTATAATACTCTAGATGAATACTTAACTCCGATTTATATTGTAGTTGGGGATAAAGTAGAATTACGCGTGTGTATGTTGTATGTCCTTTATTAAGGACTGCCATTAGATTGCTACTCAAAACTAAAAGACAATATTCAGTGTTTAATTTCATATCTTAACCTGGGTAAGTCATCGAACAAAAATGTCCTTTTCGCATGGGAGGTGCAGGAAGGACTCACTCAATTCCTTACATGTTTATCCTTTTCCTTGGAACCATTTAAAAATGAACGTGTACAAAATTTCAAATTCGTAGCTTGAAGCGTTCAAAAGTTATCGAAAAATATTGTTGAACACGTGTCTTAAGGACATTTTGTATGGCAGGTACCAGAAAGAGTAAAAGGATTTTGCTGATTAGTAAACTCGAACTTTGTTTTCACTCAAAACTAATTTGTACAAAATTTCGAGTTCATAGCTAAAATAATACTTGAGTTATAGTAAGTTCCGTAAATTAAGTGAAGGCTATTTGACAGGATATTTGTATGGCAGCTAAACGAAGGACTAATAGGATTTTCTTCATAATCATACATTTAGCTCCAACTATTGGAAAAATAACACATACAAAATTTCAAAGATGTAGCTTAAACCCTTCTAAAGTTATCGACCAATATTCTTGAACACGTGTTTTAAGGACATTTTGTATGGCAGCTACCAGAAGGAGTAAAAGGATTTCGCTGATTAGTAAACTCCGACTTCCTTTTCACTCAAAAGTAACCTGTACAAAATTCCGAATTCGTCGCTAAAAGATTGCTTGAGTTATTGTGAGTTTTGTAAATTAAGTGAATACATTTTGACAGGATATTTGTACGGCAGCTACACGAAGGACTAAAAGGATTTTCTTCATAATCATATATTTAGCTCCAACTATTGGAAAAATAACACATACAAAATTTCAAAGACGTAGCTTAAACCCTTCTGAAGTTATCGACCAATATTCTTGAACACATGTTTTAAGGACATTTTGTATGGCAGCTACCCGAAGGAGTGGGACGATTTTCCCCGTTAACGAACTTAGCCTTACAAATTCAACCAAACATCCAGATTCAAAATTTCAAGATCCTAGGTGAAGGCGTTCTTGAGTTATCGTGTTCACGGACAGACGGACGGACGGACGGACGGACGGACGGACGGACAGACGGACGGACGGACGGACGGACGGACGGACGGACGGACGGACGGACGTCAGGCGGATTTGAGGTTTTTGGGCACAAATAAACAAAAAATAATATATAACTTTTTTTCGTCCGAGGGCTTGGTTCTATGCGTTACAAACTTTTCGGCTGGATTAAACTTATAATACTCTATATGATTTCATCTAGAGTATAAAAATGTGTCCATTAACATACGGAGCTGGAGAGAAAAAATCGTCACTGAAATCGGGTGCACATATTTTCAAGAAATTCATCATATCTCTTAGGTCATCTGAAATATTGAATTAAATTTATTTCTACGGGTTCTTCAGATAAATACCTATGAATAGTTTTCAGATTGTTTTTAAATTCAACCCCTTAGTTAGTATAAAGGGATTGCATACATATTCTCGAATTCCACTATAACACTTAGGTCTAATTAAACATCGAATAAGTTTTTATTTTCACGGACTTTTATATAATCATTTAAAAACCGTTTTCAGAACTTTTTCTTATCCAACTTCTAAGATGGTGTAAAAGGTTGTTGACGGTTTCACGAATTCCGTCATAATTCTTAGGTCTGATGAGATATAGAATTGGGTTTTCATTAATTCCAACATACCTCTTAGATCCGATGAGATTTCAATGAATTAATTTTTTATTTCTCGTGGCCTAACAATTTATTTAATTAATGTTGGATATATCACTCTTACGGGGGTGTAAGAAGGTGGCATATATTTTCACAACGTTCGCCATATCTCTGTCGTTTGATTTTTACATCCACGGACTTTTTAAAATGATCGCCTAAAAACTGATTTCAGAATTTTTTTAATGTTCAACAAGGGATTGCATTAGAAAAATTTTCCTAATTTTTACCACAAAATATAAATCTGAAACCCAAATGTGTTTTTATGTTTTTCATCTACTAATTGCTGAAATGAAAAGGTTTTGAGTTCATTGATTCCTTTCCGTTTTATGTTCTAGCAGCTTTAACATATTTTTAATGCGCTAAGACAAGAGTTAACCATTACTCGAAGTGCTTCCACTAAAAATTAAAATTCCGTAGCCAAAAATTTCTTTCTCGCGTTGGAAAACGCGTTATCAGGCTTTAAACGTTAACGCATTACATTGGACACAGGTATGGCTCTTACGTTGGAGTCGGATTATTTTACATGCTTTTAGTTGCTACTTTTAAAAAGTGAAAAAAAAAATTGTTTATGATTGTTCCTTTTCTTAGTGATAAGAATTCAGGTTCTTCAATAAATAATAGGCTAAGTTCAGGCCAGTCTATGAAGACCACAGGATCAGGGTTGCCAGATAGTTGACTGCAGAACCCGCATAGTGCGCTTATGAAATAGCCCAAAACCCGCACGAAGACTTGTTGCCCCAAATACCGCGCTCAACTTTGAAATTTATCAGACCTACATAAATGTATTGAACATAGTGGCGATTTCGACGACAAACTGCGCTCCAGAGTTTTTAAGAAACACTGTAATGTAAATATGTGTGTGAATATATAAATTCGCATTTATCACAATTTTAAAAGTCTTGTCTGAAAAAATATTAGGTGCAATAATTAAATTATTCATGAAAAATAATTTGTAATTTTCATAATTCAATGGAATAAAAATCTTCAGTGAATTATCCTACATGTCAAAAATAAAATATGCCTTTTTGCTTTTAAGATTTTTTCCAATTTACAATCGATCTTTTACGCACCAAATTCCCAAATCGTGCTATCAAATTCCCAAATCGTGTTATCAAATTCCCAAATCGTGTTATCAGCCGTCTTGGCGATGTCAATTGGCCGCCTCGGAGCTGCGATTTGACCCCTTTGGATTTTTTTTTTGTGGGGAACCGTGAAGGACCGATGTTATGCCAACAATCCAGAAGCGATCCGTGAGCTACAGCCCGAAACCATTAACAAGGTCTTGGAAAATTGGAGTGACAGAATGCGCTACTGCGCAGCCAGCCGAGTCAGCCACTTGAACGAAGTTGTGTTCCATCATTAATGGGAATGTTTACTCTTACTAATAAAGCCATAATACATGGAAAAAACTTTAATTTTGTTCATTTTATTGCATTTTTAAAAAGAAATTTGTATTTGGCCCACCCTTTATGTTACATGATGCACATCAATATTTAATAATGTAAGCATCTCATAATCATCTTCACCAAAGTGATCAGATCCTGAGTCTAAAGAAGGTCAAGCCGCCACTCGATTAGCGTTATACATTGTTTCATACAAGCGGTTCAACTTAATGTTGCGAGCTTGAGGTTCGCCGTGATTTCAAGTAAAACACAGTTCGATTTCATTTACTACTTGATCGCTGTTATCAACGAAAATCACTTTAAAAATACATTTTCGCGTAGAACTGATCGTCATTTCATTCACGCAGTAGAAAATCATATCCCCGGGCCCTGCAGCGCTTATAAACTGCATGTGGTGAGTCGAGAGATTTCCAGCATATTCGGTTGTTTGTGTGGAATACGCAAGAAGTAACTATTACATGCGAGAAGTGTAGGGTGTTTTTTTAGGTGCATGAGAACTTAAAATTATAATACAAGACAGAAATATTGTTGGAATGAAATTTTTTTATTATATTCTGGTAGATAATTTCATGGCATTTATTTTTTAAATATGATTTCCATCATATGTCCGCCGCAGCTACGAGTTACATGGTCCATTCTATCATTCCAATTTTTGACTACTTTTTCCAATAAATCTGGCCGTATGGCGTCAATAGTGGCTTGAATATTGGCTTCCAATGCTTCAAGAGTTGCTGGTTTGTCGGTATAAACGCATGACTTAATATAGCCCCATAAAAAATAATCCAGAGGCGTTAAATCGCACGAACGAGGGGGCCAGTTAACAGAACCACTTCTGGAAATCAAGTTGTAGCCAAATTGATTTTGCAATAAATCGATTGTTAAGCGCGCTGTATGGCAAGTTGCGCCGTCTTGTTGGAACCAAATATCGGCGATGTTTAGCTGATTAATTTTTGGAAACAAAAATTCAGTCAGCATGGCCGACTATGTTGACCGTAAAATGGACGAAGTGCTCTATGAACTTCGCGAACAGATTTATTTTTTTCAAAGTAAATTTCCACAATTTGGAAGCGTTGTTCTGGCGTTAAACGATTCATGATGACTTGCCAAACCTTATTGAACAGAAATGTTAACTCAGTTTAACATTTTCAGCTGTCAAACCACAGTTATCGATATCGAAAGTTCTCATGCACCTAAAAAAACACCCTATATATGGACCTATCTACGATATTGCAATGTTGTTTTTTTCTCTGGAAACTTTAATATCAATAATAAGTCAGTTGTTCGGATTGCCAGAGTACATATCGACATGTAATAACTTTAGTTGTTGCATGTCTAAATCTATTATCTCCTGTATGTTATATTTCGATGAGTGTCCTTAAGTTAAAAAAAAGGGGTTCATTTCTACCAGATAGATATCGTGTGAAGTATTATTTTTCATGAGAGAGAACCGAGAACTGAAAATTTAGTGGCAACAGGATTTGTGATAACACGTAGTAGCCAAACGTTGTATTTGAGCCGGTAACACTAGCAGAGACGACTAACCCAAGAGACGACTAAAATTCAGTTTTCTAATTTTTATATATCTATTTTTTTCGTAAATCGGCTCTGTTGTAAACTAGCAAACTAACACAATTGGCGTTGGCCGAATAGCCCAAAAAGCTATAAGTAGCTTTTTGATATTTTTACCCGCGAATTGCATATTTAAACAGCCCAAATCGCGGTAAATAGCCCAATCTGGCAACCTTACACAGGATACTCACCGACAGGATATGACGCTACTCTCCTCGGTGAAAGCCACTCTAAGCTATTTAGTATAGTGCAAAATATTCACTGGAACATCCTGTTAAAAATGTGTCAGCCTTGGACCGAAAGTAAGGTAGTAGCTGTACGTTAACTCTTTGGAAGTCTTATTGTACACAATTTCATGACATTCGTATCTATTTTTTCCGTTTTTCACGAAGATCGCATTTCATTCGCCCACATAACAGACAAATATCCGCGGGATATTATCATTTTGTTACCCGAATTATTTACGAGAATGGCTCCTTTTGTTGATTTATCAGAATGACCGGCGTACGAGCTGTCGCAGGCTTTTCATTTGGTCAACCGAAGACAATACGCTGTGGCGAACAAAAAACAACTTTTTTTCTCCGCCATCATTTGGACTTTTAATTAACCAACTTTCTGGACAGTGTGTCCACGCTGATAAATCTTTTTCAAACAAAGTTCGCTAGCCACGATAGCTCTCGAAAGTAACTTGAAGCCTTTACTGCACGGCTGATACGGCTCAAGCCTTCATGTAAAGACACCATATCGCATTTATATGTCCGCTATTCCGAGAGAGTTTCATTGTATTGTGCACTTTTTCGTGAAGCTGAGGATATTTTGTGTCAGTTTCTGTTTGAAAAATAGTCGACAGGAAGCCTGTTGGCTATGGCAGTGCATTGCAAGGATAACGACGTTGTTCGAAATGTCGTCGTCAAGAATGAAGTTGTAGAAAGTTTTTGTTGTAACTAGATTTTTTATTTTTAAACTTGAGTCGAGTACTGACTATACAGCTGCATTTCATACGGCCGAAATGGCAGTAGTTTGCGAACGCTTGTAGCTAGAATTTTAAATGTTTGATTTCACGCTAAATAATTTATTATTAAAGAAAAATTAAAAAATTGGTTCGTAAAACGTACTTAATCATTTTACACCCTCTTATGGGTTGAACATCGCAAAATCCTGAAATTAATTTTTAGATTATTATAGAAAGTCCATAGAACCAAAAGAAAGTTTGATGTCAATAAACCTAGAAGAGTTGGCGGAATCCGTGAAAACTTGAGCAAAACGGGGTTGAATATCGAAAAATACTTAAATCGGTTTTTTCCCGATTATATTCAAGGCTTTTAGAAGTAACAGCAAATTCGATTTCTCATTAGACCTAACAAATATATCGGAATTCGTTAAAACGTACACAACTACTTTACACCCCTTGAGGGGTGAATATAGAAAAACGTTTCAGGCCGGTTATATAAAGAACCCGTATAAGTAAAATTAATTTGATACCTAGACCTGTCTAAAAGATATGACAAAATTCGTGAAATTGTGGAAAACCACTTTTCACAGATATTCTTTGCGTTTTTCGAAAAATAAAAGTCCGAATTTTTTTCTTTCCAGTCTCTCCAAACATCAATATTTTAGTCCTTATATAGGCTCCTAGTATGCTTTAAAACAGTAACAAAGTTTCAACACCTACCGTTCAGAAAACATGAATTATAGAGAACTTTCGGTTCCAGTTTTCGATCGTTTCGGACGCTTTATTCACCGACTCCTGCACTCCTCCCTCCATATCAACCATTTTTAGCGAATAGGTTCACTATCACAGTTCCATAAAAAAATTCCAAGTTTCAGCTTTCTAGGTTTTGGAGCTCTAGAAACCAATATTTTCTGTGTAAAACGCTCACCCACCTCTCCCTCACACCCCTCCAAAAGATACCACTCGAAGGAATTTATGCAATCCACCCACCAAAAAAAAATCAACTCAAGACCTCAACGGGTTTGTGAGCTACACGCTCTTGTAAACGGCGGACAGGCGGACATTTTTTTGTGACGTGAAAATACCAAATTTCAGGTCGATCACGATACTTTATTATAGAAAAATAAATCATTATAAATATATCATTAAAGCCCGCGTTCCCTTCACAACCCTCTTCAGAAAAAAAAACCAAAAATGAATATATAACCGGTGTACCTACAATGTAAGCTCCAATTTGATACATGAAAGGGTTCTAGGGATATGAAACTTAATTTCCGCGATGGAGTCTTTCAACTCCACTCATGTGGGAAGCAATTCCTAAAAAAACAGATCCTTTTGTACTTTTAGTTCACTTCAAAATTTATATCATATTTTAATTCTCTAAGCGGTTCCTGAGATATGCTAAGAGAAAAATGTTTCCACTACACCATAGACGCCCACACCACCCTTAAATAATATAATTTTTCTTTCCTCCAAAAGCATCTTTCCATATATGCTATAAATTTTAATACTCTAGTGTGACCGATCCCGAAGATATAATTTTCAGAGAATTCAACTTTGAGTCATAATCCTTTTGGTACATTTTGGGAATCCCCTACTTTGAACGCAACTGCACCCTTCAAAAATTTTATTGTTTTTTAATGCTCCTCTAGAAGAGTTCAGATTCGGGAGTAAGTCTATAACGAAGGCGAAAAATTTTAAAATTTTGGATTGAAACCCTCAGCAATCCCCAATAGAGGAGTACTCATATTAATCACTGTAAAAAATTGAATATCATGTCTTTGGGGCCTCCTGAGTTATGACACGTTAAACACTTTTGCGTACGGAGTATACGGCCGGACAGATTTTTTCTTTTGGGTCATGAAAATACAAAATTTCGGGGTTGCAAATTTTTTCAAAATCAAGCCGATCCCAATACTTTATTATTTGAAACAAAAAAATTTAAGTAAAATTGCAGAATTATAGCATTTTAAAAAATTAACTATTCCACTTTATGAATTTATCACCAAACTATGAATGTGTCCTGTGACATACCATAGAATCTCTATGGTGTTAACATTCTGAACAATTTCCTTTATTTATCCTTAGTGTGATTTACATTGGTCCGAGTTTTAGAGTAGCCATTTCAGATTTATTGCCTTGTTTGTGCAGCTTAAACGATTCCTGTCTGGATATCGAATGTACAGAAAAAGAAACTTTTCCTATCAGCATTTTGGGTGAACGAAAGATTTATGAAGTGAAACTTTTCACCCGGATACTTTTACTTTCTTCCCCTAAAATTGTGTTATTTGATTTTGCGGCAGACAATTTTTTCCGCTTAATAATTATTCAAATTATTTTGCATAGAAATGAAATTAAGCTGAAAGGTATCTATAGATTCTATTTTTTGGAAAACAAAATTAAATTTTTTTTGGCTAGAAAATACAACTCAATAGTTGGTTAGTTTTGCGGGCAAATTCATTTCAGTTTCATTTCTATTGAATCAACAATATTTGCGCTCATTTTATATTATAATGGAAAAATCGTTTCATACAGACAATAGTACTGCGATAAAATACAGAAGACCAACTTTCCATTTCGATTAAAGACTTCAATTTTACGATTGAGTAATCATTAATGGGGCCATATATATGGGGCCAATTCGTTGTGGAAGGAAAAGTTTTAAGGATCGATGTCTTGTTTATATCCACTCTGTGAAATAAATAGAAGCTCGAAGAATAGCATAATGGGTGATTTTCTATAAAGTAAATATTAGCAATGGCGCTATACGATATGCATATATGGAGCGAGGAAAGTTTTATGATTTGGCGTTTCTTAGATATTGATGGTAATGAAAAGTTCAATCATAACATGACCGATTAAAGTCCTTTTAGATTATTCGAACTCAAGTTTCAAAACTTTTCAACCTCTTCATCAAAATATAATTTTAAAATTAAAGAATTATTTCATTTCCTACAAAATGATTATTAGTGAACTTCTTGTTACCGAAAATTAAAAGAAAAACTTTATTATTAAAATAATAAAGTAAAATTCAAGTTAAATTTTTTCACTAAGAGCTCAAAATATTAGGTATGTAATTCATATAAAAAAATTTTATTCATTCAATAATAATATAGAATATAATAATAATAAAGAAATTAAAAAAAATTACCAACAGTGTGGATGCAACTTTATTATTGTTCAGGACTAAGTACGAGAAGCGGTGAAAGTAGTGATGTGACAAAAGTGGAGACGCTACTCCCATCCTTTAGACAACAATCATGAATTTAGGTCATAGTCCGGGATGCAGCCAAAATCGAAATGTTGCACTAATGAAAAGCGAAAAAATTAACAAGAAGCCTTAATAAATTATCGTGATACCTATTGGAAAAGATAATTTTGACATTAGAATAGCCCTTGTAAAATACAACTTTTTACTTTCATTAGTGCTACTTCATTTAAATAAAATAAAATCGAAATAAAATATCAAAAATTATTATATTGATATGTTAATGAAGCCAGAGGAAATAAAAACAACTTGGATATCTCAACGGACCTAAAAAATACGACAAAATTCGTGAAAACTTATACGAAACAGGTACAACCATGGTTGAATATTCAAATAGCACGCAAACGATTTTTAGATATTCATATTAAGAGCCCGCAGTAGTAGAAAGAAATTGCAGATCTCAAAGTAAAAATTTATTCGATATCTATTAGACCTAAAAGATATGACGGAATTCGTAAAAACTCACCGAAGGGTTTGAACATAAAAAAAATTATGAAAACGATTTCTAGTCGTTTATTTGAAAAGCCAATGGAAGTAAAATGAATTCGATAAATTGGGAGCACCCAAGAGAATTATGTTATTAGGTCTCATTATCGCCGAACAAGACGTTATAAAAAAATTATTTTCGGACAGGTTATCGGCGAGTCCACGCCACTTTTAGAGCGGCTCTTGGAAATTAGTAGGAAAGGCTAAAGAGGAGCCAATTATTACTTAAACACTTTTCTTGATCGTATATAAACACAATTGAATTTTATTTTTCTTCCGCTTAAACTTTTATACACAAAATTTGCTTACTCCTAAAATTTCAATAAGATGCACCTGCATTTGAGGTGCATTGTACTTTACGCTAATTTGCACAAAATATCTCAAAGTGAAGTTCGAAATTTTATAAATATGAAAATTTGTCACATCATTTTCATTCATAACTTTCACGTTCACAAACTTGTAATTAGAAACTATTAGATTAGAAATGACTTAGACTTGTCTGGCTTTTTGGCACGCACCAGCTTAGCATTTTGCTAGATATCTTCTTACATCTATTTGTGCACTTACAGTACTAATGCTGTTGCTTGTTATGGTTTGTTTACTTCTGTAGCATTATGAAAATATTATGTTTGTTGTTGGTATCAAGTACCTACTTATTATGGGTATGTATACTTACTGTATTGTGGTTATAAAGGGTTATTCAATAGGTACAAAACAATTTTGTATTTTAATACAAACGCACCATTAAATTTTTTGGCTGATTTGTCAATGTCAAAACGTCAGTCAAGGCTTACATTTATCATGGTGAAGTTCACGAACGAGCAATGTTTGGAAATTATCTCAATTATTCTGCGTTTTATTTAAATACAAAACTGTTATGTCCCTATTGAATAACGATGAGCTATTTACATAGAATATTTCATTTCATGTACCTATTGAATAACCCTTTACTACAATTATATGAAATTCGTTAAATTTTTTGCAACACCTTTTCACTGATCGTTTTTGTTTTACACCAGTTACCGCACATATTATGCATGCATATATCAAATTTCAGCTTTCAAATATAATTCGACAAGATCTTATCTAATAGTTCTTGAGATATGTAAAATTGATAAAAATTAGTCCCCCTTAAAAAATTTATATTCCCTCCGACACGCTCATCCTTTAAACGCAAACCAAATTTAATTTTTCTGTTCTTCTCGAGATAGGTATAAAAGTTCAAAGTTTTATGAATTTTAGAATGTCTCGATTTTGTACACCGCACTCCCTTACCGCTCTACCCATTGCAAATAGCACCACTATCGTAGCTCTAAGTAAATTCCATGTGTTTTTTTTTATAGAAACCAGCAATTTTCCTCTAAAATATTTTCCTCTTCCTCTTCACAACACACTCGTCCTCCAAAGTGAAAAATTAAAGGTATCCATCCAATATACCATACCCATCAATCAGAGTTTTCAAATTGCACTTTCTCAAAAATCTAAGTCAAAATCGAAAATTCTAAATTCAACAAAATCTATTTTGAATCGTTCCTAATGGACTGAAAACAAAAATAATGAAAGTTACTTCAAAAATGTCCGCCGAATCGCAATTTTTGATAATTTCGAAAACTTCCTTAACTTAATCGGTTATAATTTTCCTTATAATCAAAATTTCAAAAATCAAATTCCTACAAAGACTTGAAATCATATAGTTTATTATATTTGTCTAATCAGAAAAGACCTATCTATTGCTGTTTTGTAGATTTTGCGATTCCCATTTGGCTTATTTTACGGCGGACAGACGGACTGATTCTTTTTTTTTGGTTTACTATTCCTAAAACGCGAAAACGTTTAAATACAAAAATCGGGGAAGCAAATATATTTTTGAGTGGACTAGGAATCATTATTATTGAAATAATAAAGTAAAATTGTATAATTCAAAGTACAGTTCCAAGTCCAAAGTACAGCACCTTCGCCTAAATTTCGAAGATTTTAAAATCTCCTCGGGTAAAAAAGTATTCTGGAAATTTAGTTCGAGATATGAATCTGGTTTTTATATAATACTTTAAATGAAATCTGAAGAGTAGTTTAATCCAGCCCAAAAAGTGCTTAGCGCGTAGAACAGGGCCTCAGACGAAAGAAAAGTTAAATTTAATTTTATATTCAGTTGTGGCCAAAAACAGGTTAGGAAAGCTGAAATTTGGTCATTATTCGTTAAATGGGATTTTAAAGGCTAAGTTCATGAACGAGTAGTGATCACACAAAAAGTCCATAAAACACGTGTCCGCAATAATTAGCCGATAACTTCAGAAGCCTGAAGTTTGTCCCCAACATTTCTATGGTTGCGGATAGAGGAACTAATATGAAGAAAATCAAGTGAGTCTTTCGTGTAACTACCATACAAAGTTCCTTGAAAATATGTACGTTCATCTTTCGGAACCAACTAACTGAATAAAGCGTTGAGCTAGGAAGTCGAATTTTCAAACAAATTTGTTTTGAGCTAAAAGTAAGATTAAATTTACTTTTGAGGGAGATTTCTTCACTTCTTCGGATAACTCTTATACAAAAGGCCTTAAAACAAGCGTCCACGAATGATCGAGAACTTCAGAACGCTTGATGCTAAACATTTTAAATTTTGTATACAATGGTTTTTCAATTGTTGCAGGTAAAGCGATAAATATGCTGAAAATCGTGTGAGGCCTTGTAAAATCCCCATGTATAAGTTCTTGCAAAAGGAAAATTTTTGCAGTCGGTGATTTACCTACAGTCCCAGATACAAAATGGGAAACGGGAGATATTGTCCTTTTTCTTCGAGTAGATACGAAACAAGAGTCCTTTAAAAATGTTAAACTTCATGTCTACACTTATTCTGCTTTATCCCAAAATCAGGTGAGTAGCGTTAATTTTTGTAGAGCTAGCACAACGACAGGATCGCTAAATTTCGCACAATTTTTTGATTACTTCCTGGAATTTAGCAATCGAATTATTTCTGAATGAAAACTACGTTGTTATGGTACTAGATATCCATGATGATGGTGTTATTGCGCTATCCCAATGAAGTTTCATGTTACTGCCTGCTCCAACTATAAAATAAATCTGAGTTCAATATTTCATACGATCCAGCCAAGATATATGTATATACATATATTTTTTTAAATATTTTTTTTAATTATTTATTTTGTTTTCCCACAATATTTTGGTGATTTCTTTTTTATTTTTAACCTTAATTACACCATTTACCGCATTTAATTTTGCTGCATTAGCCTATTTTATTTTACTTACACCATTTATTTTTTACCAACTGTTCGATTGGTTCTATTCTTTACTTTTATTTATTTTTTAATTATTCTTATTTATTTAGTTCTCTTTTCTTTATAAAAAAAAATTTTCCACTTTTAATTTTATTTAAATTTTACATTTTCTATATTTTTCACATTTTCGTATTATTCTTGTCAATAAAACTAATTTTTACTTAATTAATTTTTCTTTTTATAATTTTGATCATAGATTTTCTTCTTGGTATATACATAGTTAGTAGGTTAATTAAATATTTAAAAGTATTATCATTTTTACTTTATTATTTTTTAATAATAAAGTATCGTGATCGATCTGAAATTTTAAAAAAAAATTGCCACCCTGAAATTTTATATTTTCACGTTTTAGGACTAAAATGGCCGTCTACCCGCCGTAGACACCGTACGCCGTACGCAAAAGCGTTTTAAAACGCATAGCTCACAAACGTTCCAAATAGCCTCCTGGTTATTCTTTAGGTTGTCAGTCAGGCCGCATCTCAGCATTAAACGGTTTCGGACTAATACCCAAAAAATAATAATGAACGGTCCGGACTGTTGGCATATTTTACTTTATTATTTTTTAATAATAAAGTATTTATACTCTAGATGAAATCATATAGAGTATTATAAGTTTAATCCAGCCCAAAAAGTTTGTAACGCATAGAACCGAGCCTCGGACGAAAAAAAGTTATATATTATTTTCTGTTCAGTTGTGGCCAAAAACCCCAAATCCGTTTGCTGTCCGTCCGTCCGTCCGTCCGTTTGCACGATAACTCAAGAACGCGTTGACCTAGGAAGTTGAAATTTTGTCACCACCTGTGAAATGGAAAAAGTAAGGCTAAGTTCGTTAATGGGCGATATCCTTCTACTCATTCGGGTACCTTCCATATAAGAGTCCTTAAAACACGTATTCACAATTATTGCTCGAATGCTTCAAGTTAGGAACTTCAAATTTTGCATACTTAAAGTTTACAATGTTTGAAGCGAAAGTTCCGAATATGATGCAAATCGAATGAGTCCTTCGTGTAGCAGCCTACAAAAGTCCTTCAAAAATGTATGCAAGTTACAGAATCCACTATAACTCTAGTATGAGTTAAAGCAGGGATTCAAAATTTTACAGGAATTAGTTTTATATCAAAAGCAAGACTGAGTTCATTAATTAGCGCCATCCGTCGACTCCTTCGGGTAGCTGTCATACAAAAGTCCTTAAAACACGTGTTCACCAATATTGAACGATAACTTTAGAACGCTTTAAGTTACGACTTTGAAATTTTGTACACGTTAATTTTATAATAGTCTCAACTGAAAGTATCAATATGAAAAATATCCCATAAGTCCTTCATGTAGTTGCAATACAAAAATTTTGTTAAAATGTCCTAACTTAATTTATGGAACTCACTATAACTCAAAAAATCATTTAACCATCCATCGAGTAGCCACTATCCAATAGTTTCTACCTAAATATAAGGTCATGCAATAATCATATGTGCACTCCTCATTCTTTTGATATATTTCCAACTAAAATATAAATCAAAGTTCAGTATTTCATCTAGAGTATTATACGATTGGCTTGCAGCCGATCGTGACTGCGTTATGTTTTAACTATGAGTCGTTCCTTGAAGAGTAAAACCAATGCGTGATCTTATCATCGCCGATTCTTTTTATACACTTGATAAATAAGTGAAAAAACAAATAATTTCCTTTTTTTCTACGTCACAAGGAAAAGAGTGTCCGAGTCCTATTTGGAAATTTATATCTAACTACTACAATTTTTATCACTTAACAATCAAATATTGTTCTTTTTGAAGGCGAAATATAAAAAAAGGACGAATGAAATTAATCCTTTTAATTTTTTTCTTCAAGTACTTCGATTTTGTTCTTTATTCTTCAAAGGAGCTCCTTGTAACTTTTACTTTATTATTTTTAATAATAGTTATACTTACGGAAGAATTCCTGAGGTTCGTTGAGCGCAGTCCTAGAGTCGCAGAGTCCTTTCTTCAAGCCCGGGAAATGTGATTAAATCACCAGTTCAAAACAAAAACTTTAGTGTATTTCTAAAATACGTTTAGACAGGCATTAAACTATTGTAAAACACATTTGTAAAAATTAAAAAAAACTATCCAACTACGTATATCTAGCCAAACGTTTTACTTATTAAATCAGAGCCCTGCGAACACCTGTGTTAATAAATTAATGGCGACCATAAGAAATTAAAACGAAAATATGAGGGCCTCTTTTTCGCCTCGTCACACTTTCAATGTCGCCTTCTCCAGTCATGGTGTAATGCTTCTATGAGGCTATGATTACTTTGAAAAAAAATATTTCTTGAAGAGAAAGCAAGAATGAAGATCTCATTATCTTCACACATTAGAAACGAACGGTATACCTTTCCTCTCATAAAGTTACATGCAACATGACCATAAACAACTGTCTCCCAATTAATTCCATGAAACTTATTACACCTACCCTTGTTAACTGAACGTGATACTGTGGAAATAAAATTAATTTTATTACTCGTATTTTAAACAGAACTAACAACAAAAATACCAAATCCAAATGTAAAATCGAAAACAGGACCAAAAGTGAAAGGGCGTCGTCGTCTGCATTCCTTGTGCTGACAGGTCTGTCAACAATCGTTTTGTTTGGAGGAATTGCCCGTATGTTCCGCAACGAAAAGCCGATATCGTTTGCCTTCCAGACTCATTTATATCCATCGACCTTCTTCAAAACATTCCAGCCCCATCGCTCACCCTCCCGGAAAAAACCCTTACAAGACCACGCCGTATGTTAGACATGTTAAACAAGATTTCGTTCGGTACAAATTCATTTTGCCGAGGGTTAGGGTTTCGCAGTCGAAGGATTCAATATCCGTGCGGAGTACCGGTATGCCAGTGGGCAATTAGAGGGATGTGTTTTTCCGCTTGTTCTTCAATCTTTTGCGTGTACTGTTCATCGGCAGTTTTTGGAAGTTTTATTTATAGTTGATTATCTACCCCCATGCAAAAACCACACACGACCTGCACACCTAGCTCTATCCTGGTATGAAGATGGAATTCATATTTCTAAACTCATGTCCCTTTCACTTGGCGCCTGTTTTCTTATTAACAATTTATCCGTTCAATTATATTCTTAACTTTTCAGGACAGCAGATTGTTCGAGATGACTTAAGAGAAGCCATCCCCGACGAGCAATATCCTTGCCTATATCGAAATCATGCAAGCCCTTCGTGTTTATTTATCCATTTCAAGCCACTAACATCGAATAAGTGCTCTGAGGCATTCCAAGAAATCTCGAAGGAAGTAGGTATCCTTGCGGCACGGTATGTAAGTCGGCATGTACATATGCTTGCTAGTGTAGATTACGCCTTTTGGCCGTATTGTTCTATCGAAGGAGGAAGACCCATAAAGCACAGTCCTTCGAAGAAGATGTCATAAAATTCGCCTTATAACGAAATGTCTTGGAAAATTCTACCTTTCGGTTCGGAATCGTTAGCTGAAATTAATTATTCATAACCCTTTGTTATAACGTTGGGCAAACATATTTGCGGAGGTATCGCTAACTAATTTGCAAAGTTTATCGTGTTGGAAGTTAACAAGTTTTAGAGCAAAAGGTATAACTTGATTATGTTTGGCAAAGTGACAAACTTATAGATCAAGCGACGTGACATTTTGAAATTATCTTCACACTGTTTTAAAAAAATTGATTTTTCAATCGGACTTAATTTTGTTTTCAATTATCGAAAAATTAGGCATCTATTCAAATTTTTGGAGTTCCAAAAGAAATTGTAATTCGCTGATTCTAAAACAAGATGTTGTTTGAAAACTTAAAAAAAAATTTTGAAAAATCATCCACGCACCTTTTAATGTTTTCGAATATTCTAACGCAAAAGGCTATCACTATGTTGGAGTGAAATGGAAAATTGCGTGAATCGCAATTGACTAATTAAATATTGTTGCGAGCTAGGGGCCCGCAAGGATTTGAAGTAAAACAATTCGATTAATTTAATAAAATCTAAAGTCAATGTACTAAAATCGTGTAATTTTTCTTGTTTCAATTGACAGTTAAAAACCACTTAATTCAATAATTATTACACTTGGCAATACTTTGCGTTACTATACACAGTTCGCTCTAACTGCGTTACCAATTCACTGAACCATTTAAACGGCAATCAATTGCTCGGTGAATATTGGCTGATATAGTGGAGCGATTAATTGCTCATTGCGATGCAGCAACTTGTGATATGCGGCAATGTTTTCACAATTTATATTACTCCGCATTTGAAAGAGAAAGAGCTTGAACAATTTAAAGCAATTTCCGATTTAAAAAAAAATTGCTACCCTTAAAAATTTTTTTTTACGTTTCATGACACCAAAAAAGCAATAAAAGCTTCTAAACTCTTTGAGCTATTAAGTTGATTTTTTTTTGTTGGTAGACTGAGTAGAGTTACCTTTTGAGGGGTGGGGTTGTGAGGGAAGGTGGACGGAACGTTTTAGACAGAAAATTTCGGTTTCTAGATATCAGCAACCACTTACACCACTAGGAGGTTGAAACGTAAAGTTTATATAGATCTTTCATAGTAATCTTATTTGTTAAAAAAAATTGTCGATATGGATGGAGGGGTGCGGGAGTGGGGGATAAACAATACGTCCTAAACGCTCGAAAGTCGAGATTTTAGAGCATAGAAATGTGGGGAAAAGCATTTTTCTGAAATATCTCGTCTCATATCTCAAGAACAGTTTAAGAAACATGCTTAGAATTATTACGAGAGATAGGCCTAGTAGACCCCTAGCAGAGAAAAAAAGTTGGTGAGAAATAAGAAGTTCCGATTTTTATATCTCAAGATCACAAAATGATGGATAGCTGAAAGTTGATATTTATATAGAGCTATAGAAATAGAGTGTTGACAAATTATAATTTTTGTTAGGAGTAGAATGGTACGGGAGTGGGTGGTGTTTTTCCTATCTGTTGAACTGCTTATGCTACAAAGTTGAAACTTGTTATGTTATGTAGATCTACAAAAAACAATTTAGATAAAAAATTCAAATATCTATTGGTGTACGGAAGGGAGCAATAAAATGATTAGTGAAAATTTAATGCATATATTTTCATGATTTTCGTCATATCTTTTAGGTCTTCTGAAATATTAAATTTTTTTTCTGCATATTTCTAAGATAAATGCCTAGAAAGTGCTTTCAGGATTTTTTGAAATTCGACCCCTAAG
The DNA here is from genome assembly GCA_951812415.1 of Beris morrisii. Lineage (NCBI taxonomy): Eukaryota > Metazoa > Arthropoda > Insecta > Diptera > Stratiomyidae > Beris > Beris morrisii. Next base: position 110,138,386 of record OX638312.1, on the reverse strand, counting down.
GTGTAAAGGGGTTGTATACATTTTCGCGAATTCAGCCATATCCCTCAGGTCTGATTAAATATCGAATAACTTTTCACTTTTACTAAAATTCGATTTCAGGATTTTATCCTTTTCAACCCCTAAAAGGGTATAAACGGGTTAAACACGTTTTCATGAATTCCGTCATATCTCTTAGGTCTGATAAGACATTGAATTGGTTTTTACTTCATGGAGCTTTCCAAATATTTATGTAAGAACTAATTTCAGGATGTTTGGATATTTAACTCACAAGTGGGTGTACTCGTAAGGTGGTTGTATACGTTTTCACAACTTTCGTCACATATCTTAGGTTTGATGAGATATCAATTTGGCTTTTACTTCTGCAGAGATTTTATGTTTTATAATAGCCTACTAACAAATTTTAGGATTTTCTGATATCCAACCCGCAGGGAGGTGTAAAGTAGTAGCATACATTTTCAGAATTATTATTTCTTGGATCTGATGAGATATCAGATTGGTTTCAGACCTTTACAATCGCTTATAAACCCATTTCACACCCAAGGGGTGTAAAACGGTTGCATATGTTTTCATAATTGGTTATTACTTCTACTAACATTTCAGGTAATGGACTACCAAACCAATTTCACGACTTTTCTAAATTCAACCCTCAAGTGGATGTAATGGGTTAGTGTACGTTTTCACAATTAGTCGTACCTCTTAAGTCAGATGAGGCAGTAAATTGGTTCTTAATTCTATGGGCTTTTAGTGTAAATAACATACCGAAATTCAAGTCGCCTTTTTATATGGTTAATCGGCTAAAAGTCTATCTTTAAGATATTTTTATTTAAATTCTAAGGACAAAATTACATTTCCAAAAAACCTCCTAATCTGAAAACAACTGATATTATACTCCGGCTTTGACCGCGTCTCAGAGCAATTACGAACTTCATGTGTTTTATGTGGCATTGGCGTAAGCGTTCTAGCTCGACCTTATTTTAACCGCTTCCCGAACTTTGACCCGAAAAATAATAAAATTTCACCCAGACTGTTGGCAGATTTTTTTTATTATTACTAGATACGTAGCAACAATGGCTTCCTTTTTGAATAAACGACAGAAAAACACATGTAGTACATAGTTTAAAACAATTTATTTTTTTACCAATCGTAACCAAACTAAGTTTTCCGACCGAATTGCCAAATTGCTGAATATTCAGCCATATTGTGCGTTCCTATTCATCAACGCGTTGACAAAATTTATTGCTTGTTGCCGATATTACCGAATCTTGCTCGATGTTTTCTTGACGTCAAAACTGATCTGATGTATTAGGCGGTCTGTTGCTTTATATTCTTAATATGGCTTACACGCTGCAAGATCTTTCGAGTACATTCGATAGTATGTGTCGAAGATACTTATTAAACATTGGAAGAATTGTTCATTGATTTAGTGTTGCCGGGGTATGGAGGTAAAAATATTGCCCAAGTTTATATATTGAAATTTTTTTTGATTTTTAAAAGATCATATTGGTGTCTGGCTATTAAAAATTTCATAAAAACTATCCGATTTAGTACTCCTTGCTTTTTATATTATTGTAAATTAAAATGTGGTCTTTCAAATTTTTTCTTTTATTTTATTTAAAATTATTAAATTCTTTAGCAACTGCGGAAGAATTTAAATTCTAAGGACAACGGATATCAAGCGGAAAAAGGACAATTCCCGTGCACAGTGTCTCTCCAAAAGGAAGACATTGCCAATATGTGCGGCGGAGGATTAATAAGCAAAAAACTTGTTCTTACTGCTGCGCATTGTGTCGTTAATAGAACGTTGGATGACTTTATTGTTATTGCTGGATTTGTCCAAACCAGCAAAAGAAAACAGGGTCAAATTCGGAAAATCGAAAGGGCTATAATTTACGAAGGAAGTGAACCTCACTTACTAGAAGAACGCAATGATATTGCAGTGATCATTTTAAAATCGCAGTTTATTTTGACCGACAACGTAAGTGTGTGCCCATACGTTAGTGACGCCAAGGATGATCCTAAAATTGGTGTCGCTACGGTAATAGCAGGATGGGGTATCCATTTAAAAAATGAAACGGGCGTTTATCGGCCCGACTACTTGCAATACTCACCTGTTCAAGTCCAGGATCTGAAGACATGTGGATCTTTGAGGAGTAAGAAATTATTTTGTCTTCGCGGATGCGAAATCCCTCATGCGGTATCATGTGTGGGAGATTCTGGAACACCAGCATATCACAATGGTATGATATTTGCTATAACTTCACGGGGAGAACCGGATTTAGTTGATCGCGGGTCGTATTACCAAAAAGTGTCATACTACGCGGATTTTATTAGAAGTGTCGAAAACAGTGTTTCAGATTTGTCAGCAACGATCCACATTGAACGAAATACTGTATTAATTTTATTCGGGATACTATATGCACAGAATTATTTTGTAATATTTATGTCGCGATGTTAATGAAGTCTATTAATATAACCCTTTTGTTAAGTTATAAAATTAATGTCTACGTCTACATCTAAATTCAGGTCATATATTGTTGTTTTATTTTTACAAAATACATTTTTATACATTTGTACAAAACGAGATGGAATCCGCGTTCCACACATTAATTTATTATGGTCTTAATACCTTCGAGGGAGAATGTGTTTGTATCAAATCGCTCAGTCGCCTCGTTTTGTATCCATTAAAAGTCGAACGCTGAGAGCCGGGTGAGATATGGCAAAGCGTTGCGAGACAATATGAGCGTCCTACGTACACTTTCGCACTAAGGCGTGCTCGCTCAATCTCGTTGTGAGAATATTTTGTGCACACACAAAAATTATGTCTCTGCTACAAAAAGTTTGTTTGGCTGTTGATTTTAATCTGATTATACCTCATGCCAATCGCACGCTCTCGCGTAGTTATAAATCCGAGACTTTCGTCAGAGAGAGAGAGAGAGTACAGAACGTGTGATCCTTAACGATTAGACGTGCTCGCCTAGTCTCGACAAGGATGTGGAGGGTTCATGGGGTGTCCCGGAGGTGGTACCTATGACTGAAACGCTACTAAATTATAAATTGTGGCATTTCAACCCCTGAAAGTATCCCTGCCTCTCAGTCCAATTTGCCCGGAGCACTTCATGTATTTCTAAAGTCAAAATGTGGTTGATCAAAATTGTCTCTTTAGTTTATTTCAATTTATTTTTTTCGCACTCAGAAAACCTGTTAATCAAAATTTTGAAAGGACAACAGGCAGAAAATGGTCAATTTCCATGTACGGTAACTCTTCAAACGAAAGATCTTCCCGAAATGATGCGGGATTAGATTTATTACGGTTTTGTCCAGCGAGCGCGTGATCTTGAAATCGGAGTTTAATCTGACCGATTTGAACCAAGTTTGCGTGTACTCGTATGTTGAAGATGTTAGGAAGGATCCAGTCTTAGGTGCCTCTGTGAAAATCCCAGGATGGGATTACTACGGAAATAAAACGTTTCTTGGACATCCTGCTTTTTTGGAATTTGCATCTATTCGATTTGGCAAGACGAAATTTTGAGGTATTCACCTGCAGCTGCTTTCATGGGCGATTCTGGAACTCCGGCTTACTAGATACTAAGTTTTAATTTTTTTAAGTGTGTAAATTAAGTAACCACTAAAAGGGGAGTGATAACTTTAAGGGCTTTGGGTGTAAGGGGAAAGAGGTAGACTCAATACCCACCATATTAAAGAAAATCGAAACTTATAAGGGTTGAAGTAAAGGGTGTGGTACTGGAAATCAAAATATTCTCATTATTATATCTCGAGTGCCGCTAATGATGAAAAGCTATTTCTTGATATTTACGCAGAGCTTTTTAAAATACGTCATTATGATAAAGACGCATTTTAAAAATATATATTTTTATGAGGGTAGCACGATTAGAAGATGGGGTATTTACACCATCTTAGGAATGACTTACGCTAGAAAGTTGGTATATGGAACTAGACAAGTAATTTTACGTGACCAAATTTTGTTGGGGGTATTGCATTTACGTGTACGCTGGTAGAGCAAAAAGTGTCAGTGAAAACGAGGTCCAAATATTTTACCGAATTTTGTCACTTCTTTTAGCTTTACTGAGATACCGACATAGTTTTACTTCTACGGACTCTTGAAAAAATATAATTAATAAAACAAAAAATGGCCTAGAAACAATTTTTAGGGTTTTCTGATATTCAAGGGGTATACGTTTTTACCAATTGTACGTTTAACAACTGTAACGACATCTCCCTTAAATTAAGACAAACTCAGCCATGGACGCCACTAGAGTTCTATAAAATGGAACTGTAAAAATAAAAAGAATACAAACTTTTGTAAGATTGATACCATATGTATTTTTATTGTCTGGATTAACTTCATAATATCTTTGTGATTTCACGAATTCTGCCATATCTCTTACGTCTGAACTTGTGATTCGCTTGAAATTCATCCAGATAATTCAATTACGGCCCGCCTAAATGATTCAATTACAAGTAAGAAAATTGAAGGCTCAGCTAGTCACCTAAAAATCGTTAAATTGAATATACAGGTGAATATCGTTAATGATTCATTTGCTATGCAGTTGGTTTGCTGCATAATATTATTGGATCTTTAAGCTCACACCTTTTATATTTTTCCCCAGCCATTTGAATTTAAGCGATTTTTTAGGTAATTTAGTTCTTTACATTTTGGTTAGGTATGTGTTTTAAGATACGCTGAAAAAATGTAAACGAAGGCTGTGCCTTCCAAGAAACAACGATATTTCGAGCAAAGGCTCATGCGATTATACAAGCTAACCAATACACACCAATTCGGGTGGAATGATAAGTCCCATCTAAAGTTACACCTTCATCACAAGGTCGCACTAGAAAATTGCAGGTATAAAGCTGTAATGCACTGAACGTACACTGTTTTTGACAAATTTAAACAAATATGATACATTAATCTTTGCTCCTGCGAAGGTCGCGGAAGTACCCATACCCGAAAGAATACATGGTTTTATGATCCTTAGTGGTGATACCAAACTGAATTTCCACTTTGCTATTGTTTTATTTTATTGCGGTTTAAGAAATTCCTGTTTAGTGACTGAATTACGAAAAAATTTACTTTGCGGGTTAAACACGGAAAGATTTAAAAACCCAAATCTAAGATCAAAAGGTTTGAAAGGATTTTAGTTTCTAAAACAAGGAAAGGTAGGTCAGCCAATTTAAATTTTCTGTATACTTGGAAGTATTCAGTTTTATAGTCTTTGGAACTGCAGGTAAGAAACTTAATTGTTCAGCTAGCACTGAAAGCCGAAATTTGATTTAATACTTTTAACAGTTCTTTTAAAATTACTCAGTCGATGTTTTCTGCAAATTCAAGCATTTCGAAGGCATTGATTCAAAACTACCAAAAAAACATCAAAATTGGCAAGCCGTATTCTAGCTCATAGGAAAAATGAAGGTTTTGTATCGCGAAACAAGCAAGTGGAGGACAAATTCGCAAGAAACGACTGAAGCTAGTATTACACTGTTTGACCAAGTAGTCAAATTGCAGTAATAAGCAGTGTGAAATAGCGAATTTGACCGAGCGGATACTGTGAGATTAATTGGAATTCGCTATTTCGCATTGCTTATTACTGCAATTTGACCACTTGGTCAAACAGTGTAATACTAGCTTTAGTACAAGTTCTTTTGCAACCAAGTTCCGATGTGAATAAGCCAAATGTATAGTCTGCTGTTGCGACTACAAAGAAAATTGAGGAATCTTTAACAAAAGAACCGCAAATCACTTAACTTCTTACAAGAAACGTCGATCAAAAGACATATGATAAGAAGATTGCCGAATCAATACCACTTTCATAAACAAGGAAATGTGTGACCGCTATAAAGCCTCAACATCATTCATTTCCTGGTCCTCGCTCTTCTCCCATTGGACCAATTGCTCCACCATCCCTATCCAAGTTCCAAGTTTCAAATTCCTATTGTGAGCCGATCCTGAAGCATAGAAACCAAAAATGTTCGTCTAATATGCTCCCCATTCATCAAAAAGTCACAACTTAAAGGGGCCCGCTCAATTTACTAACCAAAAATATTTTAATTTAATAGCTCAAAGAATTTGGGAGATACGAGCCTCCAAACGCATTTGCGTACGGTCGACGGACGGACCAATTTTTTTTCAGTTTTGATGTCCACTGGTCATAAAACGTGAAAAAAAATTGGAGTACAGAATTTGTTTCCTTTCAAAAGTCGATCACAATACTGCACTATAGAAATAATAAATTATATAACCAAGGTATGTACTATTAAAACCACAAAATAACTTTCGAATGCGTACATTGGAAACGAAACGATTATGCATTTCATTTCCTTACCTCAAAATTGGTTCTCAAAATTATGTACAGTGATTTGTGTTTATTATTCGTGTTTGGTCTTTTGGCAGTACTTAGAAGACGACTAAATACACTTTTGCTTGACTCAATTAATCATCAGTAGCTGCTAAAACGTTGCGAATATGTTGTACCTCTCCATTTTGTCCATTTCTGAAACATGCATAACCGCTTAATCGATTCGCATTATTTTTTAAGTTTCTAGAATCACCCACAACAATTCAGTATCCAAAAGGAGCAACATAGTAAGCTCTACATTGTTCACGTAAACACCATCGAACGTACTCGAGATTTTGCGACACACCGCATAGGTAGTATAAAAACGCAGCTCAGGTCCGTACACAGGGATAAGTTTTAATTTTTTTCAAGCTAAACAAATTAAGTATTAAAACGATTTATTTATACTTGAAATTGTAAATTTTTTTAGATATGCAGCACACAGTTTTAGTAATTAAATGCTCTCAGAATTGGACTTTTTTTGCTTTTAGTGGTTTGAACTTATCTCGTTCTTTAGACACTGTACACAATAGACAACATACCCTTTGTAATTACGTTTATACAATTTTAAAGAGTATTTTTTCCGAAGAAAATCTTACTCGAAGTGAAAGTTTAGCCATTCAACCTTTAAGCTTCCAAGTTATAACTTTTATCACTCAAATAAACGATTCTTGTAAGACGATTACCGCTTGTTTTGGTTCTGTTAATTGAAGTTGTATAAAAGTTTCGCGTACCTAGGTATAAAATGTTTTTGGAATGTTAGCCGGATGCTAATTACGTTAACAATAAGTGTTCATGAAAAATGTCTCTGTACGTCTTTTTACTCATTTTACTTTAGATTGTTGCATTATAAGCAATATAAGATTACTTTTAAAAAATATCTTAAAATTCTTAACTTAAGGCTAAAAAAAACATGTCCTTCGACGGTGAACTTCGCTGCATAGTTAGAACACATACGATTGTATGCCGATGCCCACAAGGGAAACTTCAGCGCCGTTAATGCGACTGTGAAGACGTGCTATTAATCTAATTTCGAATGACACAACCAATTAAACGTTGAAACCGGTTCTTCATATTTTCAGTATGTAAAGTCGCAGTTGCCTATCTGTTTCACTAGAGCGGCACAGTGGGACTTCGCGGTCGCAATCGGAAGTTGAAGTCGGTGTTCTGCTTTATAGTATAGATTAGGCTCCTCCAGTGAGGATTTTTCATCTGTCTGTCCTCAATGGTAGTAGCCAGGACAGCGATCGATCCCAGTTCGTGTTGGTGTTTCGTACCAGAAACACCTCTAATGCTGGAAAAACAACCAAAATATTCTTAATATCTTCTCATTTTTACTCGTAAATCTTAGATGAAAAATCAAAATGAACATGTTATATTGTTTTTCATATTTAGAGATTTGAGAAAACTTAATAAAATATTTTAAAAAAAATTATAAAAAGCCTAGAATTCAAACTCTACAATACATTTCACTTAATTAGATGAATACATTTCATGAATACTGTCACACTACGCGCAGAAAATACAATCGTTCACAGGAGCAGTGGCTAGGACAGTATTGCCGCCATCCGCCAAAACAATCCTAAGCAAACATTATTTTATTCTGGCAGGACATTATTACTTTCCACCTACGAGAATTCGTCTCATGCTTACAGGATCCTGGCAGCTCTCAGACAGTATTCATTCCTTTTTGGAGTATTCTTCAACTGACCAGTTAATTCCCTAGGGACATATTACCATAGTGTGTACTTTTGAAATGGACTGATGCCTAAGTAAATATCAATGGGGGTGTGGAGTTGTGTTTTTTCTTCCTGCTGGGACATTCTTATTTGTCGTTCACACGTAGAATATATCCTCGGGGGATAGAAGAACCAATTGAGGACACTGAGCAAATTGATTTTAATTCCATTTCTTCGATACAATTGCTTGTCTATTTTAAAAGAATAATTAAAAACCAAATTGTTCAGACAGCCAGACACCTATAAAATCGTTCGTATTTATTTTACAAATCACCAGAAAGTTTCACCCGACGGACAACCCCTTCATCACTGTACAGGTCCTTCCTTCCCATTTCCTTATCTGGCTGAATATTTTTCACAAGTCCTGCTGACCAGTGCGTAATTATTTTCTCACACCGAAGAACATTTAGCAAATTGTGCTCATTAAATCTGTGCGACCATGACGGTCGTCTACCCTTGATTTTTGGCTCTGATACAGCCCTTGCCTTTACGGCCGAGATATCCATCCCTTGTCTTACCTAAAGGAAGAGTTGGGCACTATATTCGCAATGGAATGTAAATTCTGGCGACATTAAGACTCGTTAAAAGTGAACGGGGCTGTTGTCGGGTTTGATTTAAAACCCCTTTAGGCCACTCAGCAAAATTTTTTTGGTTCCTTCGGTTTTAGCCTATAGTCGGACGTTACAAGTGTAGGGTAGTTTGGGGTAGGTTCATTTGTAAGCTAAACGAGGGAAATTAATATAAATAAATACTGGAACCATATTTTCGTTCCATATTTTTTTATTTCTGAAATTGAGGACGTCAACGTATATCTAAAATTGCTTGTCTTTTCGAATGTGTATTTTACAATATTATTTTTTTTTAACTCTGAAGATATCATGCTTACGTGTATTTTGAGCACTTTTATATGTCAGGCATCCGAAAAGTTGAACAATTTTATGCATAAATTTATCTAACCCCCCGTTTATCCTAAATGTGTTCATATTAAATTCAGTTTCATAGGTCGTTCCTTAGTTCGGGCGAATGCTATCCGAAAGTTTAACGTGATGTCACATCTAAATAATACAAATAACAAACAAATGTAAAAACATACTGCAGTCACGATCGGCAGCAAGCCAATCGTATAATACTCTAGATGAATACTGAACTCCGATTTATATTGTATTTGGGGATAAATTAGAATTACGTGTGTGCATGTTGTATGTCCTTTATTAAGGACTGCCATTATATTGCTACTCAAAACTAAAAGACAATATTCAGTGTTTAATTTCATATCTTGAACTGGGTAAGTCATCGAAAAAAAAATTTCCTTTTTGAAGGACTTTTACATGGGAGGTGCAGGAAGGACTCACTCGATTTCTTACATATTTATCCTTTTCCTTGGAGCCATTTAAAAATGAACGTGTACAAAATTTCAAATTCGTAGCTTGAAGCGTTCAAAAGTTATCGAAAAATATTGTTGAACACGTGTCTTAAGGACATTTTGTATGGCAGGTACCAGAATGAGTAAAAGGATTTCGCTGATTAGTAAACTCAAACTTAGTTTTTACTCAAAACTAATTTGTACAAAATTTCCAATTCATAGCTAAAAGATTACTTGAGTTATAGTAAGTTCCGTATATTAAGTGAAGACGTTTAGACAGGATATTTGTATGGCAGCTACACGAAGGACTAATAGGATTTTCTTCATATTCATACATTTACATCCATCTATTGGAAAAATAATACATACAAAATTTCAAAGACGTAGCTTAAACCCTTCTGAAGTTATCGACCAATATTCTTGAACACGTGTTTTAAGGACATTTTGTATGGCAGCTACCAGAAGGAGTAAAAGGATTTCGCTGAACAGTAAACTTGAACTTTCTTTTCACTTAAAACTAGCTCGTACAAAATTCTGAATTCGTAGCTAAAAGATTACTTGAGTTATAGTGAGTTTCGTAAATTAAGTCAATACATTTTGACAGGATATTTGTATGGCAGCTACACGAAGGGCTAATAGGATTTTCTTCATAATCATACTTTTGGTTGCAACTATTGAAAAAGTAACACGTACAAAATTTCAAAGTCGTAACTTTAGGCGTTCCGAAGTTATTAGTCAATATTCTTGAACACGTGTTTTAAGGACATTTTGTATGGCAGCTACCCGAAGGAGTAGGACGATTTTGCCCGTTAACGAACTTAGCCTTACAAATTCAACCAAACACCCAGATTCAAAATTTCAAGATCCTAGGTGAAGGCGTTCTTGAGTTATCGTGTTCACGGACAGACGGACGGACGGACGGACGGACGGACGGACGGACGTCAGGCGGATTTGAGGTTTTTGGCCACAAATAAACAAAAAATAATATATAACTTTTTTTCGTCCGAGGCTTGGTTCTATGCGTTACAAACTTTTGGGCTGGATTAAACTTATAATACTCTATATGATTTCATCTAGAGTATAAAAATAAAATATGTCAGGTTCGAATCTCAGCCAAGCAATCCCTAAAAGTTGTAGCTGTAGGTGAAGAATTGTGTATGAATGACATTGAATTCGCATGCAAAGTTCAATCATATTTTGCACGACATTTGCACACTAAGGGGCTTTACATGTGAGCCTGAGCCACTTAAATGATTCGCTCACGGTCACCTTACTGATGATACACCTAGCCATCGTAAATGAATTCACCAGTAAATATATGCTTTCCTTAAGTTCATATTCCACTAGTAGTCGTCAAGGTGGACACTTTATCGCACTTTTTATCAACTGCTAACTCCAGATTGAGCAATTTAACTACCTGTCCCAAATCTAGGAATATATGGCCATCTTAAAACCGAACCAAGCCTTACTAACTTCTGAACAAGACCAGGGCAGACATTTTTAGAATCACGGTGATCAGTACAGGCCAGTTGACAATTAGCCAAATTCAGATTTCCATTCTGGCAACACTGTCGTAGTCGCCAGGATGCGAACGAATGAGAGTCACTCTTAACCGACAATAGCCAAAGCCCTAGAATGAGCGCTAGACATACCATTTCGAAGAAGAAAATTGGAAAGTTAATAGTGTTCCTAAATACAAGATGGATATAACAGACCAATTCTATCCCGTATCTTCAAGGAACTATAACAACCGAGTCAAACGAGTTTAATCCATCAAAATGGAGCCCTTGCTCTAATTGAACCCTATCTGGGACACTACTAGTCAAACCAACCAAGTGAATCGTTAGTGATTCACTTATGATTCTTTTGATTTGCTGGATTGTTTTTATTCAAATGCCTAGAAATTCAAAAAATTACAGAGTACGAAATTCGTAAAATAAGATTTTGACCTGATTTCAAATGTTAAATGTGATAATGAATTTTAAATTTTTTGCTTCGCAATGTTGCTCGCAATCAATGGTGAAATAAGAGAGACCACTTTTTTAAAGACTTTTAGCTTATGACTTATTATTACTAAAAACCCATTTCTATTTAAATTGCTACAACCGAAATCTTCGTATGCCAAAATCAAAACTTGAATCAAAACCTAAGTATGAAACTAAACCTTTGTTCAAATTTTTTGTTTTGTTGTTATTAATGCTTAAATGTAGTACAGTTCAATTTAAACAATTGTATTTCAAAATTCGAAACAAATTATTTATTGTCTTCATGTTAATGAGTTCCAATAAAATTTACCGGAGCGCCAATTTTATAATTGCCGAATTTATTTAGTTATTATTTAATTACCATAACTCCAATTTAACGGAGGGTAAATTTTATGATGTTCATTTTATGTTTTTTAATTGTTTTAAATCCATTTGTTACAATTCACCACAAATTTTATGACGATAAAATTTTGAGAACATAATTTTTTTTTATCTTTAAAGTTAACAAACGGAAATGATAAAACTATCAATAACAGTTGTATGATAATATAGCTTTAAACAATGGAATGTGATTCCTTTGAGAATTTTTGGTTATCCCCTAGAGACTTTTGTATGGTAGCTATAAGAATGTGTAGTGCAATTTTTCATTTTTAATCATTTCTTTCGTGTGACTAATATGTAAGATTAGTAGTTTAACATGTTTTGAGGTTATTGGGTAATAGTTGATGTTAATCAATTTATTTTATTGTTGTACACTATTTGTTATTATGTTTGTTTTTTTAGTAATTTTTGATATATATGAAAAATAAAAGTATTTAAACAAGCTTTTTAAAAACTTAGAACCTAGCTTTTCAAATTCTATGAATCAAATTTCTATATTGCTGGATATAGTTGCATTTAAACCTAGGTTCCAAAAAACTAAGGTTCATTAATATTGGAGTCGTCCCTATGCGTTTCCGTTTTTTAATTTAAAAAATTACTTTAAAAAATTAAAAAAAATATATTATATGATATTTTTTAATAATAATTCTTTTTATATTATATTATATTTTCAGACATAAGAGATATGCCGGAATTCGTAAAAATGGATGCACGTATTTACACCCAGTTAGGATATCGCAAAGTCCTAAAATTAATTATTAGGTGATTGTATATAAGGCCCATAGAAGTAAGAACGAATTCTATATTCTACTAGACCTGCAAGATTTATAGGAATTCGTGAAAATTTACACAAACACCTTTCACCCCCTTAGGGATGAATCCCGTAAAAATTTTAAATTTTTTGAGATTGCATTTAAAACATTTAGAAATAAAAGAGACTTTACACCTCCTTACGGATTGAATATCAAAAAATCCAGAGAGCAGTTTCAAATGAATTACTTATATAAAGAGCCTGCAGAAGTAAATTTAAATGCTCCGACGATATCTCGATAGACCTACAAGGTATGACAAAATTCGTGAAAATGTGTATAACCCCCTTTCACGGACAATTTTTTTGCAACGCCTTCGTACATAATTACAGAAATAATTTTTTTTTGGTTAAATTATTTTTTAAGTACATTTACATATTCGCACAAAGTTTCAACCTTCTTGTATAATGCGTTTCTAAAATACTAATCCTCCCCCCCATTATGACTCCACATAAATATCAAACTCTTAGCTTTCAATCCTTGACGGTTCTCGAAAAATTAAATTCAGTATTTTTTAATTTCACTCTTTTCCACCCTCACCTACTACATCCCTCCCTCATAATTTTCTACTAGAGGTCTACTGGGCCGACCACCTATAAAAATTTCATGACCATATTTTAAACGGTTCTTGAGATATAAAAATTGATTTTGGCTCGGAAGATATCGTAGTACAACAATTTTACCCCCAAACGCTAGCTTGTTTCTAATATACGAGCATTGTGAATCGCAGAATTTTAACTTTCTAACGTAAACCGTTCAGGAGATATGATATTTTTGAATTTGATCCTAGCTTTCGGACGCATTTTTCACCTGACTTCCACACCCCTCCACCAATTTCGAATTTTTCTGCAGATGGCTCCACCATCATAGATTTGTATAAATTCCATGTTTCAACTTGCTAGCATAAGCGGTTATGATACCAAAACCAAAAATATTAGTCTAAAACGATTCTACGAAACTACTGTCAAACTAAAATCCTACATCAAATTTTGAAAATTACACTAATATTAATAGATTTGTTATCTAATTAAAATAACTGACAAAATAAAATTTAAGAAGTAAAAGAATTTAACTTGAAATTGATACCGGAGCTTTGAAGAACTTGTGATATTACCACAAGGAAATTGCAATTGGAAACTACAGATGACAAAAATTCACAACAAAAGCCAAAATTAAGATATTAAATAAATTGAAATACATTGTTGTTAAATAAACATTAAATCTTATACACCTGCATACATTCGCTAAATCACGATATTTACTTAGATAAAAACAAAAGACTAAAATCACTTAACGTTTAATTTTCAAAATTGAAAAAAAAAATGAAACCGAAACAAGAGATCAAAACTGACTTTCCAAAAGAACGTAAAACAAAATTTTAATATTAATAATGTGGTAGCGAGAGTTTTTAATTCTAAGTACACCAAACTCTTTTTTTACACGGTTTTGAAATAACACGGTTCAAAAAGAAGAAGAAAACCAATTTTTTACACGACATTTTTGTTCCAACACCTAAAAATCAAATTTTTTAGTGACATAAAATATATACCATACAAAAACAAAATACAGTTGGTGAATACCCGAATTTTATTATATCAGTTGAATTTTACATATTCGTAGTCGTATGATGAATGCAATGTTGCTCCAGTCAGCAATAAACGTGAGCACCTATTTTCAAACAGAAACGATAGTTACTAAATAATCTTTATATTTCATTAAAATTTAATTTTCACTAATGAATTATGTTATCTTTATTTAATAAATGAATTACATTTTATAGAATGAACATAATATTAGTTTTAATTGTTTTATTGCACTGTTTTTTAAACAGCATGTTGCTATTTTCCATCTTACATGGTTTTTTTTTAAATTGTGAAACATATCTTCGATTTTACTATGACTAACATGTCTTTTTCTACACGGTTTTTACACGGCTTTCGATGGAACATATCAACCATGTAAAAAAAGATTTGGGTGTATTTCATATTTTAGTGACTTCAGTGTAACTAGCTGCATTCATTGAATGATTGTATTTTAACGTTTAGATTCTAAGCGAAAATTTAACAAGCTGAGTATTATAAAAAATAATTTAATTATTGGTTTTAAATTTTTGCACACCAAATAAAAAATTTTAAATCGAAGGGATTTTTTTTATATTTCGATATTCCATAAACTGTGTTCATCGTACTCGAAGTAGAGAGTTTTATTATTCGAATTATTCTATCATGTTAAAATTTTGTTCTGAATACCACTGCTTATTTCTATTCAGTTTTTAACTGTAAGTGATTTCTAATTTCGTTAATCGTTTAATTTTCGTGATGAATGAACAAGAAATCGAAAAAAATTAAACGTTTACCTTTAAAGGTGGAGAGTTGAGATTTTGGCCTCATCCTAGCTCCCCCAATACAATCGATCTTACAAATATTTATTAATAAAAATACGTACAAGTGAAGTCGATACATGGACAGATTTTGTACTCAAAATATGTAAGTGCTTAGCAAATTAATTAAATATGAACGCATATTTTTACACTAAATTGTTTTGTTAATTACTAGTAGTTGCTACTCGCTGCTCCAAACAAACTAAATTACAATTCTTTTTTTTAGATTAATAAGATTACCCTTCTTACAATACATGAACACCAGTTTTACGATATAGTCTAGCGAAAGTCCACTTCTTGGCCATATTGCCAGTTCTCATATTCGACTGTTTACTTTAGTGAGAAAACCATTTCGAAAGCAAACATTGGTCAAATATGTCTTCTACTGGGACCTACCCTTATAGATGACCAGCAGACACCAGACACATTTGCTTAAGGGCACTCTGTTTTCCAAAGGAGGCATCATATCAGCTGATGGTGAACCAATAATCCAGGAAATAAATGGTTCAATTCCGTTCGGTTGTGGTGTCCATTCAGCCATGTAGTTTAAGTTTAGTCCTGGTATCCGAACAATACACAAATATGTCCATAATTGATAGTGTTTCATAGAAGGATAATAATTCTTCGAACCATTCTTACAGGACGTGTTCCCTTTGAACTTTGGAGAAAGGGGAATTGAATATGAGCCGAGGTTACATTAAGATTAAGAACGAACTGGATTATCTCCAGTAAATTATGTACTATATTTTTTATTGTCTTTGCAAAGTCTAGTCCTTTATTACCATCGACTGTACTGTTCATTATACAAAAACCTGAATAGGAGCCGATAAAGAAGGAACGAGTGGTACGAGGATATACATACCTACTACTTTATACTTCCTTAAGCAGAAAGAACTCGATTTGGTTTTTATTGTTTTCTCCCTTTCAATTGAAAGCCATTTTCATAATTTTCCACACCAATGAATTTAAAAATTTGCACAAGTCAATATTCAAACATAAACAATGCGAAGAGGGTGAAATATACAATTTTCTGGATTTTTCTTAAATGTAAATAATTCAATTCCCTTCGGATTTCTTTCGGAGGAATTTTAGCGGTTGAAAAAAACCTTAATTTACCTTAAAGAACAACTGTGATAAGTTTGCGTTGCAAGTGCCATCTTTTGCATCTATATGATAGATTTAATTGTGAAGCTCGTTCTTGGCTTCCTGCATACTTACTTACTTACGATGGCGCTAGAGTCCAATTCGGACCTTGGCCTCCTGTATGTACCGCCTCCAGCCTTCTCGGTTCAGTGGCCGCGTACTCCAGTTTGAGAATCTTAGCAGCGATTTGCTGTCTGTGTCAATAGAATCTTTCCAGCGCTTCCGTGGTTTTCCAACTGGTCTTTGTCCATTAACTTTTCGTTTTAGTGTGCATTTGGGGATTATTCCGGCATCCATTCGCTCCACATGACCAGCCCATTGTAGCTTCTTCATTTTTATGAGGATCGATACTTTTGGATTATCAAAGATGCATACAATTCTCTATTGTATCGTATTCTTCAGATCTTCCTTCCTTCCATATCTGTAACCAGCTCATTATTCTAAAAAGCTCATCCACTGCAATTTTCTTAAGAGAAGGATTTCGTCTATTAGATGTTGATAATCGTATTATTCTTCCAATAAATTCTCAAATTCGAATTTTAATCACAGCCGCAGATGTAATTCATTCAATTGTCCGGATCGACGGACCACATACCGACTTGGAAGATCGAATTTATCCAAATTTATCGTAATTAAAGCAAACTATAAATAGGCTATAAATAGGTTTATGTAGAGATGTAAATTTGTGTTATATAATGTAGCTGAAAACAGAAAGTGAAGTTGATGAAGTGAATCATAACAAAATTTTGTCGTAATGTTGAATTGAAAAAAATTTACTATTCATAAAAATAAGATAAATCAGGGAATAAAAAAAAATATGTAATTGGTTCATAATTTGTCAACAAGTATATCTGCGGCTTTTAATATTCTCGAGAAAAACATGCTGGAGAATCTTAACATTAATACTTTTGGTGTATTTTCGGCAACCCTCACGACTGCGAAAGAACGCTTGGCTAATACTTCTCAAAATAAAACTACTACCACATGAAAAATGTTCCCCGAAAAAGCCAGTTTAATTTAAGTATGTTGAGGAGTTACGAGAAAAAACTAATGGGACGAAGGGACGATCATAATTTTGAACCAACTTTAACTGTTGGGATATAGGGAGAATTGAACGATTCCCAGATTTTCAGTGCACTCCAGGAAATGAACCAAATTTTTTGAAAGATTTTTGTATACATGAAGGATTTGCCAAATTGTTTTTACTGTTCTGTTATAGTATACTTACATGTATTATTTTATAATCCCACATAATAATTTTTTAGTACTGATTCCTCAGTACAAATAATTTGTAGTGAATCTGGGTTCAGTTCAGGTTCAGGTTTTTTTTTAAATCATTTCAATATTAAGTAATGACACGAATTTTTCTAAGGTCTGAATATCTACATTAATTTTTTATTTATTTTTTATAACACTTTTGTGTTGCACAAGTATTGTACCAAAAGTGTATTAGTACAGATAACATGGTTCGTAATTTGAATACTGAAAACTGGAACTTTTTCAGTATTGAAAATTCAGAACCGCCAGAACGGACGACGTTGTCCAAAAATAATTCTGTTTCCCTGTATTTCAGTACAACTGCTGAAATCAAAAATAGTTTTCTCGGAAAATAAGGACTGCAGTTGTATTGTCAATTAATATAAATGATACAATTATATTAATTAACTATTGCACTCAGTATGTATGTGTATGTTTCAACTGCAACTCTCGCTCGTTTGTGTCTTGATAGATGTGGCAGTGTACATTGAACGGAATGGCCAATTTGGCTGCATGGTCCACAATTGGCCAGTGACCTGTACTAATCGCCGTGATTCTGGAGATGTCTGCCCGGATCTTGCATAGAAGTTCGTATGACTTGGCTCGGCTGTAAGATGGCCACATCTTCCTAGATATGGCTCAGGTGGTTAGGCTTTTCCATGGATAGTATGTCCCCTTGACAACTCCTAGCGGAACGTGAACTGGTTCTGCACGACAGCCAGGAAAAGCGGCGTCCTTCCTGGCCAGTTCATCAACCCGGTCATTTCCCACTATATCTCTATGCCCCGGGATCCAGAGCACAGTAACTTTGAGCCGATCCGCTAAACCGGCTAGTTCGCTACGGCTTTGCTGTACTAGTTTAGAGGAGATGGTAGCCGAATCTAGTGCTTTAATTGCGGCTTGGCTATCTGTGAAAATAACGATGTTGCGTTTTGGCGATAAGTTGTGTTCTAATTTCCGACGTGTCTCACGGATCCCCAGTATCTCTGCCTGGAAAACGCTAGCGTGGTCCGGTAGGCGGTAGGACTTAGTGACATTATGTGTATCTGAGAATATTCCTGCCCCGACCCCGTTTTCTATTAAGTTTTACTTCGGAATCACTTTGTAATTTCTGTAATTTTCAGTTAAATTTAAAAAAATTTATTAAAACATTATAAAGTCAAAGTAGTTCGATAAAAGTTTTATAAAATTAATAAAATGCTATTCGCTGTTTATACCTATAAACAAACCCGTGTCAATCACATTAGACTAAAGACCCTTATACACCCTAAATATGAAGTCACTTCAATCTCAAGGATAGATTCATAAAATCTATAACATATAACACAGAACAATAAACAGGTAAATTCGTCCCGTTTCAGTTAATTTGTATGCGAAACATGTTCAAAATCTTGAAAATTTCTTTACCGGATAGAAGAAAAAGCTTATAAGTGTCAACGAAGGTGTTGTCACAAAGTTGTAGATATACTCGTATTTTGCCAAAGAAGTCGAAAGATATATCGAAGAAATATCCTGGAAAAGTGCGAATATGTGTGAAAATTTGGTCGGGTCTGAAAAGTTTAACCCTAAATCATTCTTGGTTTGTGCTTCCCAAGTAGTTGATTAGAGTCACTCCATATCTTCGGACGTGACTTGAAAAAAGGTTTTCCATTTCCATACGAAGCGTTTCACCTTGGCAATAATAATAATGTTTCTTTATCTCGCATGAAGTCGTGACAATACGCAAATATGTGTGTATATCAACTCATTAATATTCTTCGAGGCTTTTCCGTATTTTAAATAAAAGGATGTCTCTAATCACAAGAGCAATTTATTTTAAAATTCGTGTAATATGCGTTGTTTCTCGGGTATTGTTGACCGTGAAACTACCCCAATACAACATAACTCTATTTGGATAAGTAATAAGACAGTTGACATCTATTTCTACCCAAAATAAGGATAAACTTGACATTTTTCATTTTCACCTGGATGGAATGTAGCCGAATAGATAAGCGTCTAATAAATCCTTGTGGGATTGTGTACGTGATTTATTGAAGGATACAAGGAGGTGTTCGATGTAATAAATTACGAACAATATCTTGGAAGAAATTTTCGGGACAATAGGAAAAGCGACGAAGGACAATTCAACATTTTTAGGAAATTTGAAATTAATAAATCAAGTCGACTTTGAATTGGCACTTTCAAGAATATAAGGCTGGCATATAAACTTTTGGAGATTAACAAATTATAATCCGTAGAAAATAACCGAAAATAAAAACAATTTTCAAGAAATTTACTTGACAATGAAGAAACATAAAAGTGTCAACCAATCTAGAATGCTTAATAAAAAACGACCGTTAATAAAAGTGCCAAACCTGACTGTAATTAATCTAATTTTTCAAAGTCTAAAGAACTTGGTCCACTTCACCCAACAAGAAACACTCGATTTTTCATTTTTCTTCGCGGGGGTTATAATTAAAAATCATTTGTCAACCGTCTTCGGGAATTATGTTCCACCTTTCTATAGAAAAATAAAAACGAAAAAAAGGACTGAATGGTAAAAAAGCAATTTTTCACATGAACTGTTTTCTTTTGAGTTTTGTTCATAAATTAGAAAAATTAGTCAACGATATGGTCAGGTGTCCTTTTGGAGAAATCAAAGTTCTCATAGATACTTGTCAAGTTTGTGAACTTGTATAAATTGAATTATTCCAATTCCAATTTATGCTAGCCTAATTATGTTCAAAGTAATATAACATGAAATGAAATACCGAACAGGTAGTTGTAGTTGGGGATTAAAAAAAAATCGGATCGGGTGGGCTCTTTTTTGTAAAGAATAAGTAGATTGTATGGTGAGAACCCCATTTTTGAATCCATAATTAAAAAATTAAGCAAATTCTTATGAAGCTACCGTGCTAAGATTTTAACCACGTATTTCATAGACTTTTGTATGGAAGCCAGCACAAGGAGTGCAATGATCTTATTTATAATTACACAGTTAAAAATTTTTACAACATTAAATGTTAGCAACTAATTGCCAACATAGGATGTTGTAAATTTACATATCTCAAAACGACTAACATTTCCACTGTAAAATTATTTTTCGGAAATGTAATAAATACATACATGTCTCTGTAAAATCACATGCCTAATAGTAAACATAAATCAAATGATATATGTAATTTTACAATTTAGAGGTTGAAATTACCTTCTTTGAAGTAGTTTATAATATCAATCATATATGTAACTTTACCACTTAAAAGGTAAATTGTACAGGTAGCCACATGGAAAACTACATTACTATTTGTAAATTAATTTACATAATACTTAATGTAAATCGAAAGTTTTAGAAGATTTAGCAGAACAAAAAATTGCATGAACTAAGCACAAATTTAATCTTTATCGTGGCCGTGGTATGTTTTATAATATTTTTTTTTTTTTTTTAAAAACACTTCAGCAAGAAGAAGAATATGTTTTCTATAAAACTATTAATAATATCATATATCTTAAAGAGCAATATGGTAATACACTTATTTATAATAAATAAATGATATAATTTATTGTATTTAAATAAATAAGAACGGGGTTTTATAACCAAAAAAGGTATTTTATTTATCAAAAATAAAAAAGACAATAAAATTATAAAAATAAACGTTTTCATTATACATAAGATGATGTAGCATTTAATCTTATTCAGGTAGTTGTAACCTACTAATTATAAAAAAGGAATCGCGATGTTTATGCATGATTACATCATCTCCATTTATTTATAGTATGGCGATGTGTAAAATTCCATTGACAAATATTGACTGCAATTTCGGCACTTAATTTTATTTTTTACATGGAATCATTTCATTTATCCATGTTTTGAAATGTAGTTTTCCGTACGAGTTATTGTACCTCTTTGTAATTTTACATAGTATTTCATGTAAAAAACTTAATTGCATAATGGTAATAGCGTTTTATACATGAATCGCGTAATTTTACCTATGACATGGAGATAATTTCATTACTCTAAATGTTGTAAAATTACAAATAATTTTTACTGTGTAAAGTGTTTTACTGTATAGCTCTCGTTGCGTGCAAGGACGTCCATTCAATAACCAGCGTGGTGTAGATAAGGTTTATGTCACTTCAAATATATTTTATGCCAGTATTTTCAGAAGCGTACACAAGTGGTGGAGGTTTGAGATCAGCACCCTCGCAAAGAAGTATCTAAATTTGTCGAAAGCATTTATTAACTTAACTTTCTAAAAAATTCTCACTAGTAACCCCAGGCAATGTTTATTTTTTGTTATCAATTTTCCTACCAAAGTAGCAGTTATTCAAAAGATACGCATAACAAACCCCCACTCAATCTAGAGCTGCGAATGCCTCTGGGTATTTGAATAAATGTGCTATTTACATATACTATACACATGTGCACACTACTTTTTTTCAAGTGTAATTCTACGCAAAATTAAACTTTCATGAAGGGAGGTTCTTTTGAGGGAACGCAAACTCACATCGGGGATTACAGAAGATCAATGCCCGAATTTTTTAAGAACTTATGTATGGGTGCTGCGAAGAACTCGTCTGATTTCCAATGAATATAAATATTCACTGTTACGTGCAACTGATAGACATAAGTTTGATAAATTTGAAATTTTGAGCTTGAAACGTTCTGCATTTATCGGTCAAAGTTCGTAAAGATATGATTTATGGACTTTTCTATGGAAACTACACGCAGCGACTGGACGGTTTTGCCCGTTAACAAACTTAGCTTCATAAATTCTGTTCAACGAGTGCATACCAAATTTGAAGCTGCACTGTACCTCAAGGTTAGACTTCATCGGCCTTGATCTTCCCTAGGTAGATGCGTCCGATACTATCCGCATTTTATACGAACAACGCAGCTTTTATGTATTTCACTTAGAAATGTACTTTAATTATAAAGGAATTACAAACGACGGTCCTTCAGTTGAAATAAAAACTCACGACCGCTGGGCTTATAGATTATCTAAATCAAGCGTTCCTGGATACACCCCCGACATCTTATCAAACTTATCAAACTATCTTTGGCTGACATTGGTTGAGCACTTCGGGCTTAGCCGTCGGTATGAGTATTTAGATTATTATTATTTAAACTGGTAGAGCCTAAAGAAGCCTCACTACTTCTCGAACTGCGACCTAAGAGGTCTTTTGTTCCTGGCTCTTAACCACTCCCTAGGCCATATCGATTCCTTTGAGAAAGGAGATGATTTTACTCAGGGGAGTCTTCGACAGGTCTTCATAGGTGAGAGTAAATCCACCGAGAATCTGTCTTCTCGATCTGGCCACTGCATCACAATCACACAGAATGTGTGCCGTGGTTTCAGATGTGATATCACAGAATCGACATGTATCTAGTGATACTTTACCGATGATCTTAAGGTGATAATTAAGGAAATAATGTCCGGAAAAATATCCCATTATGACCCGTGCGTTATACCTGCTTAAGGAAAGGAATTCCG
The DNA here is from genome assembly GCA_951812415.1 of Beris morrisii. Lineage (NCBI taxonomy): Eukaryota > Metazoa > Arthropoda > Insecta > Diptera > Stratiomyidae > Beris > Beris morrisii. Next base: position 110,115,505 of record OX638312.1, on the reverse strand, counting down.
ACGCTCTCCTACTTGAGAAGGTCAGGAATTTCTTTGACTGTCTAAGTCCTGAAAGTGAGTTCCAATAATCTTCCACCTGAAGATTTACCCACTTAAAAATACCATCCTTAATGAAGCCTTTACCTACTCTATTTAGATAGTATAGGTACATTGAAACCCACCTAGTTACTTACATATATTAAATTTAAAAAACAAATTTATTTAACCCAAATTTTTCAATACATTTGTAAGTAACTCAACTGATTTGAGTAATTTTATTCATTCATTAGCCTATAGAGCAATAAACCTGGAAGTACAATATTTTATACGGGATGGTCTTGGAAACAATTCTTCTTTATTCTTGGAAGGTTCAACCCCAAATAAGTTATTTCCCATAGAAAAATTGGAGTGTTTCAAACAAAAGTCTAAGAAATTATATTAGTACCAAATTTGACCAGACTTTTCAATTGATAGCCTTCGTTACTTACTCCTACTACTTCGCTAGTTGACTGAACAATTTGGGGGGACACAACAAGTTGACTCCATACTTCACTCCTGGTTCAAATAAGTTTATCTCTATAAAAGAGAGTGATTAAAATATTTTAAAAATAAATCTATTGTCCTCATCAACAATACACTTGACATCGAAAATGTAAGATACTTGCGAAGGAAATGTATAAAACTAAGAAAAAATGTCAACAATATTAAGCGAAAATATAAAATGAAATTCGACGAGGTCAATTCCTAGAATATTTCCAAACAAAGATTATCGTAGCCGTCTTTGAGCATATTAAAAAAGTTAAAAAAAATCTGAAAGAAGTAATCCCTCAGGTCCTTATACTTAAAACCCAATTTTGAAGTCACTCAATTAAAGGACGTTTATGTATATTACGTCGGTCATGGATGGTGGGCACGTAATTAAAGTCTACATACCTCAAAATCGGTTTTGTTATCACTTTTTTCAGATTATACGAAATACATACATAGTCAAAAACTTCAATTAATTCTTGAAAACTTAACGCAAACTTGACTGCAATTAAGACATTCTTAATTACAGTTTAAACACGACAAGAAATTTTTCAAGGCTAGCGTGTTTGGCTCTTATAATTATTTTCACCTGGCACGAAATCAGGTGTCTAATTAAAACCGATTTACTTTAGGTACATACTTATAGGAAGTATTTTTTAGTCAGTAGTCTGAAATTGATTCATTTTATTTTGTCATATTAAAATTTTTGACGTTATTTTCGTTATTTTTAAATAAAAATTATCTCAATTATTCTGTGTTTTATTTAAATGTTATGTCCCTATTAAAATATTCTTTGCATAGCTAAGGGTTGTTCAAAATGTAAACCTTGACTGACATTTTGACTTTAACAGACTAAAATACAAAATTGTTATGCACCTATTGAATAACCCTTAAGTTCATTATAAAATTTATTGCTCATTTATTCTGGCCTCCAGACGTAGGATTAAATCCGGCCCGACGGACCAAAAATGTGATTCTTCTCGAAAGAAAAACTTTTTTAAATTTTCATCGAGTATTAAATTAGGAACAGGTCAAGTGCGAGTGAAGTTTTTATACTCTAGATGAAATCATATAGAGTATTATAAGTTTAATCCAGCCCAAAAGTTTGTAACGCATAGAACCAAGCCTCGGACGAAAAAAAGTTATATATTATTTTTTGTTTATTTGGGGCCAAAAACCTCAAATCCGCTTGACGTCCGTCCGTCCGTCCGTCCGTCTGTCCGTGAACACGATAACTCAAGAACGCCTTCACCTAGGATCTTGAAATTTTGAATCTGGGTGTTTGGTTGAATTTGTAAGGCTAAGTTCGTTAACGGGCAAAATCGTCCTCCTCCTTCGGGTAGCTGCCATACAAAATGTCCTTAAAACACGTGTTCAAGAATATTGACCAATAACTTCGGAACGCCTAAAGCTACGACTTTGAAATTTTGTATGTATTACTTTTTCAATAGTTGGAGCTAAATGTATGATTATGAAGAAAATCCTATTAGTCCTTCGTGTAGCTGCCATACAAATATCCTGTCAAAATGTATTCACTTAATTTACGAAACTCACTATAACTCAAGTAATCTTTTAGTTACGAATTCGGAATTTTGTTTTGAGTAAAAACGAAGTTCGAGTTTACTAATCAGCGAAATCCTTTTACTCCTTCTGGTAGCTGCCATACAAAATGTCCTTAAGACACGTGTTCAACAATATTTTTCGATAACTTTTGAGCGCTTCAAGCTACGAATTTGAAATTTTGTACACGTTCATTTTTAAATGGTTCCAAGGAATAGGACAAATATGCAAGAAATCGAGTGAGTCCTTCCTGCACCTCCCATGTGAAAGTCCTTCAAAAAGGACATTTTTTTTTGGATGACTTACCCAGTTCAAGATATGAAATTAAACACTGAATATTGTCTTTTAGTTTTGAGTAGCAATCTAATGGCAGTCCTTAATAAAGGACATACAACATGCACACACGTAATTCTACTTTATCCCCAACTACAATATATATCGGAGTTCAGTATTCATCTAGAGTATTATACGATTGGGTTGCAGCCGATCGTGACTGCAGTATGTTTCTACAATCATTCTAAGCGTGAAGTTTCAGTAGGCATTAAGTGAAGTGTTGCCAGATTTACATTTTGGGGGAAATTAAATTTAGTTCTAAACTTTTTAAAATAATTTTTTTAAATAAATTTTCATTACAATCCGTAGTGCTATATGCATTCAGTGGTGATAGAGATATGAACATTTTTCAAAGGTAGTGGAAGAAATTTTACAAAATTGCCGTATTTGTTTCATGTTTTGTAAAGTTTTCGCGAATCCAAAACAGGTATTGTTAAATATACCTACTTTAAAAATGCATAAGTGAAAACAGTGTAAAAATCGTAATAACATTTCCACATTGCCGTACTTTTTGAATTAATTATATTTGGATACAGTGAAACTTCAATAACTCGAATTACCGAATCTTATGACGTTGTATTCTAAAGGTTATTGCCAGAAGCCAATTTGGTTTGAGGTTTGGCTGTATTTGATTTTCGCGCAAGGGTAGAAAGTTGAGTTGTGATGAACATTCTTAAGGTCGACTCTTTATTCATTTTCATCTGAGTCCTTCAGGTAGTTGACTTTCTACTGTGTTGCATGAATATTCGTTAATTGACTTCACTTGCTATAGGCCAAAGCTTTGCCCCTCCCTACAAAATGTTATTGTATATGGACACTCTTACTCGGTAGAGATTGCCCATGTGTTTTAAAGATTTTTGTATGGAAGGTACCGCAAAGAATATAGTGGTAGTTCTTGTTAAAACACCAAACATACCGTTTTACGCAAACCAAATAAAACAGAATTTTCGTCTAATAGTTCAACGGGTTGTCGCGAATGTAAGGATCAATATTTTAAGGACTTTTGTATACCAGCTATGCGAAGAAGTTTCTTGACCTAATCTGTTTTTCCTCTGCTTGTACATGCTATAAAATGGTGAAAAATTACAGAATTATCTGTTCATTGTGCAATAATTAATTTAAGGATTTTTGAATTAGACTTCAATTAGTTTTTACCAAAAATTATTTTGTGTTGGATTCTACTTCTATAGAAAAAAATTTGTTTTGAGTTTTAGCGAATCGGGATTTTAGACCGTCCTTCACCATCTATAATGTACAATGTGTGTTTAAAAAAAATTAATTCTATGAATTTTAACAATTAATTGTTTTTTGGTCAACACTTTTTTCTATGAGTTTTTTAACTCAAACACTCGAAATTTTTTTATTTTCCCTACTTGCGGAAATCACATTTTATGATTATTTCTTACTTCATGATCCCTTCTCAGGCATAGGTTAGTTAATTAATTCTTTAGCCTTTGCATGAAAATTCGTCTCGCGATAACAGCTTAAAACAGAATCTCGAATGACTTGTCCCTCTACATGTGAATATACACACTAACTTTTTATCCATAGCAATAAGCTCGTCGCCCTTGTAATCACACTGGGGTAGGAATTTTTACTATTATATGTTAAAATTACGAAATACCAACTTTATGGCTCCCAAATAAAACCTTTTTAAACAAGTAGTAAAAACATGATCGAATTTTAAAGAACAGAATATTGCCAGTTGTAAATAGCAGTACGATGGACAAGGCAAGAATAGTTCATTCTCGAGCATGAAATGTTGCGCTTCTATATACAACATAGCAACAGCAACTGAGTGTTCTTATCTAGTCGTGCAATTATTGAGCAAGATACTAAAGGGGAGTCTCGTGAAAATGTTTGTGAGATGAGTTGTTGGTATGTAATTGCGACTAACGTATAAGAGTTGCACATGAATTTCACTGCTCTTCCGGTATACCACAAACAAATTGCAGGCTGTCAAGGTACACGAAATCAACCGTTTCTCATCATTTACTTGCTCAATGCATGCAATACTCTATTAGCCGCGGACAAAGATACGCAACTCCCCCCATTGAGTTGAACAAAACCCAGCTAGTTCAGTTAATGGAGTATGTAATTTTTAATCTCAGAGATCGAGCCCTACGTTGGGCGCCATCTTAAAATGTGACCTCATTGTTCTCGCTGGCGAGCTGATTAGCTGTGCTAGTCGAGATATAGATAGCGCCATTGCTGCCATCAAGTCACATTCTACATTTTATCGAGCTGTTCAGCAATCGATGTGTTTCAATTCGTGTATACCTAGCTAGAAGTGTCCGAACTATTGGCAAAAACTATATAATTATATAACAAAAATATCAATGTAAGGAGAATGCATTGGTGCAATTGTGCTACGCCCAAAGGCGTTCCAAAGTTTTTATCACTCAGCTTTTATATGCTTCTTTCGCTTCGAAAGGACGTAAAACTTGAGCAAATGCACTTCGCTCCTTGTAAGCATGTGCAATATTTTAGATATAGACATGCTCACAGCTCCGTCTTGCAGAGGTTGGGAACTTGGGCAGGATCTCATTATATGCATTGTTGTACATAGGGAATAAACTTAGTCCTTGTAGTACCTACAGTCGAAGCAATACATTCAACCGCGTCTGTACGAGTAATGTACTCGGTATTGATAGCTACTCCATAAAACGAGCAGTATAGCACTTAGTAAAAATTGAATGGACCATCCCTTCGGAAACTAAAAAAACATATTTTAAAAATTCCTCAAAAATCACACGGGGCTACAGAAATTACGTCAAAGATTAATGATTTCATCAATGAAATGGGACATATTTTATCTAACGATTTACTCAAACTCCCAAAATACAAACATCCTAAAATAATTGGCCGTCGGGTTAATTGCTTTAAACAGCAATTTCCCTTCGTTAGTCCCATTATGCAAAACAACAGATGCGGGAACCCCAACCATTAGGCTGTATCAGCACATCACATGGTCAATTATGGGAATATTTGAATCAAGGAATCTGCCAGATAAGAAAAGGATATGCTCCGAATATGAATATCTTTGGGTTAATGTTGATGGGATCGTCTTAAAGTAAACAAAAACTTAAGTTATTATTCTAAGAACTATGCGAATTTTGTTGTATTTAAATTCATATGAAATATATTCGGGTATCTATTCATTTTTGGTAAATAGTAAAGTCGTTAAAACTGGGATAGACATAATGATTAGACATTTGTAATATCACCTTTAATTCAAAAGCTCTACATTTCACTTATTTATTAAAAAACAAGTCTTGTAATAAATGCAGATTACCAATAATTGAATTACCATTACTTTGGAATCATAGAGTATTATAAGTTTAATCCAGCCCGAAAAATTTGTAACGCATAGAACAGAGCCTTTGACGAAAACAAGTTTTATATTATTTTATGTTCAATTGTGGACTAAAACCTCAAATCCGTTTGCTGTCCCTCCGTCCGTCTGCCCGTCTATCCGTCTGTTCTTCCGTCCGTCTGTCCGTCCGTTTGCACGATAACTCGAAAAAGCGTTCCTCAGGGAAGTTAAAATTTTGTCACTACCTGTAAAATGAAAAACCTAGGGCCAAGTCTGTTAATGGGCGATATCCTTCCACTCCTTCGAATACCTCTCATACAAGAGTCCTTAAAACACGCATTCACGATTATTGGTCAAATGCTTCAAGTTAGGAACTTGCATACATAAACTTTTTAATGTTTGAATGTTCTCAATATAATGAAATCGAACGACTCCTTCGTGTTGCAGCCTTTAAAAGACCTTCAGAAATGTATGCAAGTTACAAAATCCACTATAATTCAGGAAGTTAAAATTTTATAGAAATTATTTTGAAGTTATAAGCAAGACTGAGTTCATAAATTAGTAACATCCGTCAACTCCTTCGTGTAGCTGCCATACAAAACTCTTGTATGAATGTCCTCACTGTAACTCCAGAAATCGTTTACCCACGAAGTCGAAATGCTGTAAAGTTTAGATTTGTTTGAAAACAAAGTCTAAGTTTACTTGTGAGTAAAATCCTTCTACTTCTTAGGGTAGCTCTCATACAAAAAGTCCTTAAGACAAGTATTTAAGAATATTTTCCGATAACTTTTGAACGCTTCAGGCTAGGACTTTGAAATTTTGTACTTATTAATGTTTCAATGGTTCCAGGTAAAAGAATAAATCAAGTGAGTCCTTCCTGCATCTCCCGTGTGAAAGTCCTTGAAAAAGGAAAATTTTCACTTTCAGTGATTTACCAAGTTTTACATAAGAAATTGAACACTTAAGGTATTGCCTTTTTCGAGTAGCACCCAAATAAGAGTCCTTAATAAAAGGAAAAACTAGATGCGCACTCCTTATCCTACCTTATCCCCAACTACTATATAAATCGGAGTTCAGTATTTTATCTAGAGTAACATACGATTGGATTGCAGCCGATCATGTATGGAACGTTTTTTTTTTATAGAACGGCTTTTGCTAGAAAAAAGACCACTGACCAGAAACCTGAAGAACAGCCTCGGAAAGGAAGGCGACGACTTCAGGAGTTCAGGGCTGTCGCGCTATAGATGATAATTATAAATAGATAGATTTGCTAGAAAAGTAAATTAAATAAAAACAATTTCAAATATCGATTAGCGTACGGAAGGGGGAAATAACTATCAGTGAATATGGGATGCACATATTTTCACGAATTTCGTCATATCTCATAGGTCTTCTGAAATATTTATTTAATTTTTTTCTACAGATTCTTCACATAAATGCCTCGAAAGCATTTTTGGAATTTTTTTAAGTTCGACCCCTAAAGAGAAGTAAAGTATAAATACATTTTCAAGAATTACATTTTCACGAATTCAGTCCTCAGGTGTGAATAGATATCAAATAACTTTTCACTTCCACTTACTTGTTTCATAATCGCCTAAGTTTTTAAGAATTTTCCTTTTTCAACTCTTAAGAGGGTATAAACGGGTTGAACACGTTTTCACGAATTGCGTCAAATCTCTTAGGAGTGATAAGATTTATATTTATCTAGAAATTTTTTTTAGGAATTTTGGACATTCAACCAGGAGGTTGCATTCGTGTACACGATTTTCGCCTTATCTCTTAGGTTTCATTAAACATCTAATTGGCTTAAACTTCTGCAAAGTTTCTATATAATCGCATTCAAATCAAACTAATTTTAAGATTTTTTGATATCCAACCCTAAGCGGGTGTAAGGGGATGTATATTTTTTCACAGTTTTTGGCATATTTCTTAGGTTTGATGAGATATCTGACTGGTTTTCAATTCCATGTACTTTTTGTATAATAGCCTACAAACTCCTTTCATGATTTTTTTATATTTATATAAAGGGGTTGCACATGTTTTTATGAATTCCAACATACCTCTTAGATCTGATGAGATATCGAATTTATCGCTAAAGACACAGAAGTATGCTTCACTGTTACGTACTATAAATATAATAATAAAGTATTTAATATAATGGAAGAGAACTAATCACTGTTGTCTTATTTAGCCTTAAGACCAATCCAAAATTAACTAATAAATTATATTTGTATCGCTTTACCATTTCTGTTTTGCAGATTTTTTTTTAAATATCAACGCTGAGTATGGTATTATAAATTACAATGTCCAAAGAAACTCGTTACATGCTTTCTTCGAAATATATAACGATAAATACTTACCTGTACCAAAGAAAGACACCTCGAACTCGATAAGGATATTTATGAGCCTGACAACTTCATTTACTGCTAAACCGATAGGAAAAGAAAACAATTGAACAGCAAATCGATTTTCTTCCTTCTTCTGAACGTAACGCAAATCTCGCGTTTAATAAAAACTGAAAATTTCACGAAGTGCAAAGAAAATGGGAAAATTTACGTCCGAATAGAAAGGAAAGCAATAGGTGAGGTGGAAATGTCTTTGTTTGCCAAGTTCTGAATTTAGCCGATATCTTTTCACAAAAAAAAAATTTGTGAAAGAAAACGATGAAGAGAATGAAAATTCTTTCAAATATCTGACAACTTATCCGCTGGCTTAAATAAAATAATGAATTGATCAGAATCCTCTGACACACACAATTTTCAATTTCAAAAGGGAGAAATGAAAATAATAGCAATTCGTTGATTACTGATTAAGTTTGAGTTCACATTCAAGCAATTCAAAGCTGAATTGATTGGGTATCACTAGATATCGATAGAATTACTCTCATTTAGATCAATATAGTTTTTAATGGGAATTGTTTAAAGTTTCTCCTCCTGGAAATTTAAAATTTGTGTTTTTTTCATTGTGTGCCGTTCGCACTAAATTATAAAAAAAACTTGAAAACAACTTTCATAATCTAAACGATTTAAACGGCGTAAATTTATTTGAATAACTTTTCAACAAAGATTTACTCTTTGAAAAATTAAGTGTATAATTTTACTTTATTTATTTTTTAATAATAAGGTACTGTTTTCGACCTAAAATAGTAAAAAAAAATGTCTACCCCGAAATAGTATAATATTAAATTTAATTCGGGGTTTATGGTGGTTATACAAGTTTTCACGAATTCCGACAAATCTTTTAGGTCTAATGAGATGTAGAATTCGCTTTTACTGCTATGAGCTCTTTAAATAATCACCTAAGAATCGGTTCCTGATTTTTTGTAATAACCCCTAAGAGGTAACGTCGATATATTACATCCCATGTTTTATTGAAATTTAAAAAATAAATAAATAAATAATGTACCAACTGTCCGGGTCCAACTTTATTATCATTTCAGGATTTTACGATATTAAATCACTAAGGGGTGTGTAGGTGTTGCTTACGAATTCCGAAATACCTCTTAGATCTAAGGAGATATCGAATTAGTTTTGTCTGTGAATTTTTGACATTCAAACACTAAGTGGGTGTAAAGGGTTGTATAAGTTTTCAAAAATTTATTAATATCTGCTGGGATCTGATAAGATATCAAATTGATTTTTTCTTCAACGGGCCGATTATGCCATCGCCATGAACCCGTTTTCACGATTTTTTCAAAATTTAAACCCCAAGGCGGTGTCAAAGGGATGTCATAAATGTCACTATATCTCTGAGGTCTGACGAGATATGAAATTTTTTTTTTACTTCAATGTAAATTTCATGTGATCCGCGTAAAATCCAATTTCATGATTTTTTGATATTCAACCCCCAAGGGGTTTACATTTTCACAAGTAGAAAAATTGTACGTCTGATGAGATTTCAAATTGATTTTACTTCTAGTGGCTTTTATGTAATCGACTAAAAACTAATTTCTCGATTTTTTCAATCTTCAATGGAGTTGGTAAAGGGGTTGTATACGTGTTCACGAAATTCGTCATATCTCTTTGGTCTCAGGAGGTAGCAAATTGGTTTATATGTACTCTTACGCGATTTTTACTTAAGGGGTTACGTACAGGCACAAGGTCGAAAAAAAGCAGGTTTTTGAGATTTTTTTTTCAGTTCTGAAAGGATATAATTATTTTAAAGTTTTTGCACATGAAAAAATAATGTTTGAAGAACATTTCAGAATTTTTTCATAAAAAAAATTTTTTTGGTTGCAAAAAAAAAGAAAAAAAGATGACTTGCGGTGCGTAACGTACGTCATCACAGGATTATCTGAAAAAAAAACCTAAAGGATTTAGTTAATATATTAGTTTCTTTCGCGGATGAACGAATTTATTTTGAAAATATGAAATTTTCGATTTTTTTCATGGTTTTGAACCAAAGAGGATGATTTTCACTTAAGGGGTTAGGCCACTCTAGAGGCTGAAAAAATAGGCCTTCTTAGGGAATTTTTTTCCGAAAAACTACAAAATGAATCGAGATTACAAAAATGGATGTTTATAATACATATTAATGACTATGTACAGTAATTTTTTTGAAGCGATTAAATTTAAAATGGCGGCTGAGCAGCGTTTTTGCGATGACGTCTCCGTTTTTACTTTATTATTTTAATAATACAGTATTGTTTTCGATTTTTTAAAAAAAAAAATTTGCTACCCTCAAAATTTTTTTTTTCACGTTTCATGACGAGTACACACGAAAAAAGCAAAAAAAAATTTCAGTCCGTCTGTCCGCCGTACGCCGTACGCCGTACGCCGTACGTCGACCGCTGTACGCAAAATCGTTTGAAAGCTCGTAGCTCCCAAACCCTTTGAGCTATTAAATTGAAATTTTTTTGATGAATAGACTGGGTAGTCCCCTTGAAGTGGCCAAATTTGGAGGGGTGGGGGTGTGAGGGGGAAGGAGGGGGAAGTGTTTTAGACGGAAAATTTTGGTTTCTAGATCTCAGCAACCGCTTATGCTAACAGGCTGAAATTTGGAATTTATATAAAGCTTCAGTAGTGGACCCATTTGCAAAAAAATTGCCGATATAGGTGAAGGGGTTTGGGAGTGGGGGGAAAAATAATGCGTCCGAAACGCAAAAAAGGTGAGATCGACACTTTCTAAAATCCATATCTCCTAAACGGTTAATGTCACAAAATTGAAACTTAATGAATATCTGTAGGTATACTAGGAGAATAGATCGGAAACAAAAATTTGAGTGGAGGCAGTGGCGTACGGGGGTGGGGGCTAAAAAACTTTAGATTACGATATCTCACGAACCAATTGCACTAGACAAATAAAATTTGGTTTCCTTATAAAGGTTGACAAATAAAGTTTGCTGAAAGTAAAATTTTTTACGGGGGCGGTGGACCATGAAAGTGGAGGGGATAAGAATTTTTCTAAAAAATCACGTCTCATATCTCAAGAACGGTGTAAGATAGATACTTAAATTTTTTACCAGAAGTAGGCCTAATAGACCACTAGCTGAAAACAAAATTTTGGAAGTGTGGGTGTAGAGGGTGAGGGTGGGGGAGGGTGAAAAGGAAAAAGTTCCGATTTTTCTATCTCGAGAACCTATAATGATATAAAACTGAAACTTGGTATTTAGATAGAGCTATATTAGTAGCATCTTGGAAAAATATAATTTTTTATAAGGGTAGTATGGTACGGGGGTGGAAGGTGTTTTTCCTATCTATAGAACGGCTTATGATACAAAATTGAAACTCGGTACGTTTATGTAAATCAACTAGAAAACTAATTTAGATAAAAAAAAATTTCAAATATCCATTGGCGTTCGGAGGGGGGGCAAAAAAAATTATCAGTGTAAATAGAATGCATATATTTTCACGGTTTTCGTCATATCTATTAGGTCTTCCCAAATATTGAATTCATTTTTATTCTACGGATTCTTCATATAAATACCTACAACGCGTTTTCAGGATTTTTTAAAATTCGACCCCTAAGGCGGTGCAAAGAGGGTTGTAAACTTTTTCACGAATTCTACTATATCCCCACGTCTTATCAGATATCGAATATCTTTTCACTTTCACGTGCTTGCGTAACAATCACCTAAAAATTGTTTTTAAATTTTTTTCAGCCCCTAAGAGGGTATAAACGGGTTGAACACGTTTTCACGAGTTCCGGTATTTCTTTTAGAAGTGATAAGAAATTGAATTGGTTCCTACCTTCTCGTGCTGTTTTCCTATTTATTTATTAACTTTTTTCAGGATTTGTGGATATTCAACCCCCAAGTGGGTGCAAGGAGGTTGCATATCTGATGATATTTCGAATTCATTTTTACATCCTAAGGTTTCCTATATAAAAAAGCCAAAAAGTCATTTTCAGTATTTTAGATATTCAATCCTAATGGGTGTAAGGGGGTTGTATGCTTTTCAAAGTTTCGACATATTTCTTAGGTTCGATGAGATATTAGATCGCTTTTCATTTCCACAGACTTTTTATATAATCGCCTACGAACCCATTTCTTAATTTTTGGATAATCAACCCCAAGGGTTTGTATATGTTTTCACAATTTTTGCCATTCCTTAGTTCTGATGAGATATAAAATTGATTATTACGGCCAACCAATTCACGATTTTTCGAATTTCCAGAACCAAGGAGGTGTGAAGGGTTTGCTTACGTTTTTTTCGAAATTCAAACCCCAAGTGGAAGTAATGGGTTTGTATACGTTTTAACAATTCGCCATATCTCTCAATTCTGATAAGGCAACAAATTCGTTTTTGCTTCTATGGGCTTTTAGTGTACATAATATACTGAAATTCGAATAGTCTACACGGACTTTTTCAATGTTTAATCGGTTAAAAATCTCTATTTTAAATATTTTTATATTAAGAACAAAAATAATTTTCCAAGAAATCTAATAATCTCGAAGCAACTCATGATACACTCCGACTTTAACCGCTCCCGAACTTTGACCCGAAAAATAATAAAGTTTCGCCCAGACCATTGGTAGATTTTTCTATGGCCCACGACCGGACACACAGCACCTGTAATTTTTGAATTATGATAAACCAATGATTTTTTTCGTTTATATATAACAACAGCTACAAGAGTACGTAGGATTTTTTCGATTAATTGATTTTTGGTCAAATGGCGCACTTCTAAAGTGGCGCACTTCTAATTTGCCCAAAAAATCGTCAGAAAATGAACTAAACAATATAAAAAAAATCCTACGTACTCTAATGTACAATATAGTTTTAAGGATATGTTCAAAATTTCAAGTGAATCGGTTGAAAATTGTCTGAGTTATGTTTCCGGCCAGCTTGAAAAATGTAGTTTTGAGATTAACGCGTTTGAAGTTTTGAGTAGTAGAAAATCATGAATAATTTTGCAGGCGGCCTTGTACTAAAATTCGAAAATCGAGTCCTTAGAGACTTTTTCCGCCATATTCTTTTGGGAAACCATTTTTGAAGTCCTAAGAGACCATTTAAAATAAAAATCGATTTTTCAAAGACATTAGAGTGGCCTAATACCCTGTACAGACTATGCATTTTATTTATTTTATTTATGTAATGAAAAGGTCTTATAAATAACACCAAAACAAAAATACGGCCACACCGGTTAGGCACCTGGCACTTAGAATAAGTATATAATATAAGTAAATATAAGTAAAAATTATAAACAAATAAAGGTTATTGTGATCGAAAGGATATGCATTTTAAACGCATTTAAGTAAGTAAATTTAACATGTTAAAAAAGCAGTGTTCAGACTCGGCAACTCGTTTAATTTTAATACATGATAGCTTGATGTGATTTGTTTTGACAAGTAGATATTCAGCTGTGTTTCATTATCAAATTTATGCTTTCTAAATTGTTTGAAACCAATTAGTTTGTATAGCAGTAACGAAAAGGGAATTTATTAGCTAATGCAGTCGTTGCAAAAGCACAAAATTGAGTTTCTGCAGCATTATCAATAGTTTCTTCTAAAGTTTACTTCGATTTCCACGAGGGTCGCAGTACATGTTTTTGGTTAAATGCGTAGTAGCTACGTGTTTTCGTAAACGCGTCCGGGAAGTGTTTTCAGCGCATTTACCTCGATTTAAACGCGTTAATCTCGTTGCTAATGAACCACAGCTGAATATCTACTTGTCAAAACAAATCACATCAAGTTATCATTTATCGAAATAAAACGACTTGCCTAGTCTGAACACTACTAACATGTTAAATTTACCTACTTAAATGCGTTTAAAATGCATCGTCTGTACAGGGTATTAGATTTAATACGGTATCGAATTGAATTTTACTTCCACGGGTTTCTTATTTAAACTATTAGACTATGACCTAAAATCATAATTGGAGTCTCAATGTTTTTTCTAGTGGCAATACTCCAAACTATTGGCATATTTGTTTTACTAATCTCATCTTTAATTAAACATGCTTTTTATTTGCTTAGCATATTACCGCACTATTACCTGTTTATCATCTTTCTTAGTTATAAATTTTGTACTTGATTACAGGTTTATTATGGGTTTTTGGTTGTTAACCTTTGTAAATAAAATAGAATAAAAATAAATAGTTAAGTAGAGGTGCCAATTGATGGTTGTGGTACTGCCAATTATAAATCATTGTGCAGCTACAAAGGTTCAGAGCATTATTCCTCAAAAGCTAGCTACATTCAAACCCGAACAACACAGGGAATTCGACAAGCCTATACAAAGTTGTAACAAAAGGAAAATATCCTTTCGAAAGCCGCCGTTTAATCTTGATCGGAAAATCGATAATCAGAACCAAATAGACGCGAATGGATGACATTGAGAAGGTAATGTTCAGTTTGTTTTTCTTAAACGACTTTCACTTCTTGAAATACTGTCAGGAGATAGCATCTGATCGGAAAAGTACTTACCAAGACAAATCGATTGTATTAAGTCCGGCTAGAACCGCCCGATGAAGTTCCCCAATAGGAAACAAGTAATTTCGAGGCGAGATAAATCGTTTCGGATAGATCCCGCGGGTCCTTTTAGTCCTCGTTTACACGTCGAAGAAAAAACTGCCTAAGGATATTTACCAGGAAAGAAACGAACTTCAATGCGATTTCTCATTTCTTACAATGGTGTGTCGCTTAAAAAGTGTTTCTTTTAGCAGGGGATGTTTTTCTAGCCGGTCGAGTGGTTCTTTTCGGTAAAATTGGCGGAAAATGGTAATAAATCGGTAGACGATAGACATTTTACGAACTGTATCCACCTCGTCCCACATCTTTTCAACAATAAGACAATACAAAGATGTTAAGGACTTAATACCACATATCGAATCGATTAGTTCATCTATCCACAAAACAGATTCGCATAACTTTGCAAAAACAAACTTTGCGCTCGGATGTCCCTGCCATGAGCGAGTTGTAGTCTTCTCTGAAATCAACAACAGCCAAATGTCCTTACGCCGTATTGCTCCAAGGGTACAGGGAAAAATGTAGTAAACTGTAGGATGAGATCCGGAATAGTCCAGAATTTATGCAAAGCGACGAATTCATCCCTCATCTTGCCAGGAAAAGAACGAAACCGCGTTGATTACACCACACCAAAATCACACCCCCATACACCAACCAACTTGGCCGGGCACGGCTAGAAGAATTTCCAATTTCACGTGCAATGTTACTGGAAAAATGTTTTCGTTGCTGTTATCCATTGATTGGGTCTGCAGGATATCCGAAAGATATCCGCTAAAGTTTCACGCGACAACAAGAGGCTGGGAGTTTTCCGGAGGAAAAAAAACTACCCTCCACCCGATACTATTCCGAATCAGAAATTCTATCGAAATGAAAAGACAGACGCACTCTGAAGTTCGGAATACATAATTGTAACTGTGGCCGCAATTAGATTGAGTCCAAGGGAATTCCGGATAAGATATGAAAATAAAGTAGTCTGAAAGGAATTGATTTGAATAAAAGAAAATGGGAAGGTTATCGTGGTGAGTGCCAGGGCGGAATATTGAACCAAAATGTTTTGCTCTGCCCGGCGGTTTATTAAAAGTAGCATCTGTTGGGTGAAAAAATATGAGACGATTTTTCTATTCGAGATTAAATCTATGGAGTGTTTTATTTTCCATCAAAAAAGAAAAGCAGTTTTTAAACACCATTCTGAACACAACTACAGTTGCGACCAGTCCAGTTTATTTCTGGAGAGATATAATCGGAAAACTAAACTTCCAAGACCCAAAGCCTAGGTCCTATTCCAACAGTGAACTTCGTCTACGTCTATCTTGTGAACTATTTGCTAGATTTAGGTAAATTTTAATTTTGTTTTTTTCTATTAAAAAAAAGGTTTAGCTCATCTTTCTCGTTGACTTCATCAGCTGTCGTAAATATAAGCCAAGACAACAACCAAAATTTTGTTGAGATATATAATTTATTGGAATAACTTCCTAAACTAATATATCTTGACGTGGACGAAGTTGTCTATTGGAACAGATCCTTACAACTTGTTTGTAAATATGCTGAAGAAATATTACAAAAATAAATTTGTGGGAGATTCAAAATGACGGGTCTGCTCTAGGCCTTTCTTTGAAATTTTTCAATTTTGAAATATCGTAAACAGAGCTAGAAAGATGTTGGGCGTTATATGCATCCCTTGGGTAGTATACTGGAATTTAAAATTTTTGAGCCGTTCAGTGGCCGTATAGTACGGGGAAAAATTTGATTTACGTCACGAACGAACGAATGAAGTTAAAATATTGAAACTTGGTCAGGTGTCTATAAGGAAAGGAGTAGAAAAGTAATGTACCGAATATAATTTATTATAATAATTTGAATACGTTTATATTAACTTGCTTACTTGTCTGTTCGGTACAAATTCTGCAATTGATCTTAAACTAACTTCCCGATTAGCTACAGACTTGAAATTCTGAAAGCTCATAACAGTATGATAATGCAATATTAACTCGACTTTTGAGGAGTGTGGTGTGAGGGGAAGGTGGGGGAAGGTTTTAGACGAAAAGTTTTGCTTTCGTGCTCAGGAACCGCTTACGCTAGGAGGCTGAAATTGGAAAAAACAAATTTATTTAAATAATTATTTTCCGCTTTTTAGTCTTGAGTGTGTAAATTTTTTTTTTAAAGGGTTCTACACTTTTAAAAAAAATTTCACACAATCAAGAATTAAAAGCGGAAAATAATTATTTAAATAAAAAAAAACACGTTTTCAAAACGGGTTAAAAAGAATAAAATAACTTTTCCTAGCCCCTTATAGATTTCTACCCCCATACAGATAGTCCTGAAAAACATGGGGCGCAAGATAATAGTCAGGAGTGTAGAGAGTAGCTGCCGCCCCACGTTTTTCAGGACTATCTGTACGGGGTTAGAAATCTGAAAAATTGTTTTATATTATACAATACTTTTTAGTCCATTTTAAAAACGTGTTTTTAAGTATTTTTGTTATTTAAATAATTATTTTTAAATTTATGACGGTACGTATTTGGTTGAGGTGAAGGAAGATGTTGTCTTTATCACATGTCCAGCTTTAGCTGTAATATGCAAAAAAAATAGGTTTGATTTAAAAAGAAATTGGGGTTTCAATGACGTGCAACATTAGGAGTAAACTTTATCACAAACATTATACACACCTACGAAACAATGCTATATATTGCTTTTAGATTTTCTGTGTGAATTCTCCTTTTAATAGTGGAATTTTCAAGACCAGAGGTATGTATGTGTGATCTCCAACTTTTGAAAAAATGAACTTTCAAAAGAACCGCCTGGTTAGTTTATTTAATTCATTTACTTTATTTAATTTAATTAATTTATTTAATTTATTTAATTTTTTTTAAATTATTTAATGTATAGATATTTAATGTATTTCATTTATTTGATTTATTCAATTTATCTAATTTATTTCATTTCTTTAATTTATTTGATTTATTTTATTTATTCGATTTATGTAATTTTTTCGATTTGTTTAATTTATTTAATTTTATAAGTTAATTCGCTCGCTAACGAAGTTCAAGTTCAAGTCCAATCTTAATGTTTACTCTACCGTCAAATTTTTATTTCCTAAGTGCACAAATTTCTCTGTTATATTGCTTTCTGGATGAAAAAGAATCAACAAATTTTTCAAGGACTTTTGAATGGCGGATATCGACTCCATCGGTTTACTTCATATTTATTCAATATGGAAATTTTAACTTTTTAGTTTTTAGAGCATTTAAGCTGAGCTTAACGGAATGTTTTCCTTTTCTAACAGGACACTGCACTGGCGACATAAGAAGGAATTAGAGGATGGGAAGACTCGGAAATCAGGCTGGGTATGGCAGTTTTAAAACATTATATTTATTCAACACTTTCAGTTACCTATGGAAGAAAAATAGAGAGGATCAATGTACTTTTTCAATTAGCCACCAAACAAATCTTCTTAAAAATTAGACAATTATTCAAAAATTTTCCGGTTTTTTTAAATAAAATAAAATATAATTTCTGTATAGAAAAATCTTTTAAAAAAACCTTATTAAGTACATTCCATAATAACTTCAACAATTTCTCCGCTGAAAGCTGGTCTTAAAATCTAAGGCACTATCACCATTATTGAAAGATTTAGAAATCGAGTGACAAGTATCTATAGTTTCTTGCACAATGTTATCTGGAATCATATCAAAACTAACTACCCCCATCTAAACCCAGCAGCAACCCTTTCAGAAACTACAAATATGTGAGAAAAAATGCCCGAATCAATATCAAGAATGTGATGCTTATTCTTATTGATCCTGTTTTGAGTGACGAACATGTTAAACTCTTTTATTGCAAAACAACTTCTATCGCTGCATACAAATTGAAGTTTTATTTCTGTTTACTACCATCTAAAACAATTTCAATGGAAATTTCTTTTCGAAACTGTTTCTGTGAATGCGTCTTTTCGTGTACCGTCTAAACAAAAATGGGGAGAACGTGGATTCGAATTTGATTGTGAAACTCATAAACAGAATATGTGACTTTCGTACATCAATAATAATAAGGACAATCCATAATATTTTATTACGGACAATGTGGGCGTTTGGATCGTGGATATTAATTAAATTGATCGTTCTTTCCAGGATTTGCCAGTAGTTTAAAGTGTGTTTGAATATGCACTTATCTCCGCTCTACTAACCAAAAATTTACTTCTTCAGTTGTGAACTTTCTCAAGTATGTTTTACTAAATTCCCGTTTAAACTAAACGTTTTTGCTTTTCCTTTCTGTTGGGCTGGGTTTTGTTGTTGACGAATTTATGGTGAATTTCATTGCCTTTTCATGCTGAATTTCAACAGGATTTTCTAATGGTTTTCATCTAGCATTTTATGATTAATTTCATCAAATTTCATAGAATCTTTCAAGACTAGATTATTTCTACTAATCATATAATTTTCATAAATTGCTATGAACATGCATTTTCTCGAGAATCGATATTAATGAATACTACTTTTAGTCTGCTACGCTTTCGATGTGGAAAAATTTATATATGTACCTAATTCCGATATGACAACCTGGATAATGATCATCAGAATTTTCCTGATGAATTATATTTAGAATTTTGTAATGAATTTTATGATGAACTTCATTGTGAAATTTCTGATGAAATTCAACGATAGACTGCTAGAAACATTTATTTAAGAATTAAAAACATTTCGAACAAAACTTTTTCATAGCTTCAAAATATTGAATTAAATACATTCGTTTGCATACGAATAATAATGATGCTTAATTTCATGATGGGGTCATGATTTAGGACAAGTTTTCTAATAAACGCTTCTTGTTCGCCTAAAACTAATCGTAAAGTGTTAATCTTCTGACATAAACCGTTTAGGAGATATGGATTTTGGAATATCTCGATCCTAGTGCTAGAGCGATTCAAACGCATTATTTTTATCGACACTCACATACCCTTTCACTCATATCCACAATTTTTTAAGTCCTTAAAGTTAGCGGATTTTTGGACATCATTTTTTCCAAATGGCTTCACTTTTATAATTCTATTATGTAAGTTACACTAACCTACCATAAGCGGTTTCAAAGATATAGAAAAAAAATCGTGTCAATACCTTCCCCACCTCCATCTTACACCACAAGGTGCTAAATTTGAACTTAATAGATCAAAAGGTTTGCAAGCTCCGAGGTACGAGCCTCTTTCAAACGATTTGCTTATAGTGCTAAAAGGTAAAAATACCAAATTTCTTACTAGATTTCTTTTTTAATTTCTGGTCCATCACGACTATTATTAAAAAATAATAAAGTAAAAACCTTTTAAAAAAAAAGAAAAAGCTCTATTTTGTTTAAGAGAAAAACAGAGTACCAAGAGGCATTACACATGATTAACTTATGAAAATCGAAAATGAACGATCAAGAACAAAAACAGAGTACCGAGAGGCTACACATACGAGCTACCTATATCATTCACCTATGAAAATCGAGAAAGAACGATCAAAGACAAAAGCAGATTACCGATAGGCTTCACATACAGGTAGCTCGTACGATTCACTTACGATCCACTTTATGATACACTTATGAAAATCAAAAAAGAACGATCACTTAAGAATCGTAGGTAAACGTATTGGTACTGCAACTACGACCAGATGAATCGTTATTGATTCGCATGCAAATCTTTTGGTTTGCTGCAAAATCAGTCAAACTAACTTTGGTTGTATTCGTCGACTGTTGGTTTAGTTATTGATTACAAGATAAACACATATAAGCAGGATTCTCGTAAATTAATCTACAAAATGAGTATTATAACAATAATAATTGTTATAATATACAATTTACTTTCAGTAACCTTATACATAGTCTTTTCTTCGATAAAGTATAATTTTTCTACATCATACTTTCCAATCAATATTCAAGACATTGATAAGTAAACGTACGAACAGTATATCCATCTATACACCTTAAAGATATCCCCATAATTTCCAACCAAAAATAATATAGGGTTCGAAATAGATTGAGTTTCCGCTGGCACTTAATTTACATCGGTTGGTCGTGTTACGCATAAAAATTGCAGAATTATTTCTCTGCTCATATTTATGAAAAATTCAAAATGCTATAAAATCTAGACGAATGTACGATGTAAGTGGCATTGTCTGGAAAGTGTGAGATCCAAAGTGTTTCATAAATTATCGAAGATAATCGTAAATAAAAAGAGTTTTCCGATGCTATGTAATCGAAATAAATTTTATGGCAAACCTTGTACTTATAATATCATTATTCGATATTTTGAGCACGTAATAAAAATACCATAAATTAAACCAAATTACAGGAATATTCAAATGTATATCGGATAGCTTCCATTGATTTTCGTGTATTATTTTGTGAACAAAATTGTTGAAAATGCTATCTATAAAAGTTTCAAAGATAATTAAAATTTTAAGGATTTATTCAAATAGTCAGCTTCATCTACTTCTACGTCTATATTGACGTCACGTAGCGTAGTATTGCAATTATAATAGTTTAAAAAAGCTGAGCAATCTCGTCCAAATAGTCAGTTTATTACTTCATAATTCAGACGTAGTAAAAATATAATTCAAGTCTCCGCTAGGTTTTGGTAGTTGGTTTTTCGTATATTTATAGTAGAAAAAAATATATTTTACCGCTCGTATTTAATAAAAAATGTTTATATGTACCCTCTCGTTGACTTCGTCAGCTGTTGCAAAACCTAGCCAAGACAGCAACCGAAATTTAATGGGAACGGATGTTATGGATTCGATCTCCACTCAACGCACAATTTATACATTATGAACTTCTTCTTCTATTTACATTTTTATCAAATTACCAAATACTTCGAGCTACCAGACAGTAGTTGATTTGATAAAGTCAACTGTACTGTAATGGTAAATCGTGATAAAGTCTATAGGTCTAAAAAGGATTAACACTGTCATACTCGGCCTAATTCCGGACCTTTCCATCCCTAAACTGGCTGGGCAGAATGCTACTGTGTATGAAATGCTAGCCCCCTAGGTACAGTTTGGTAACCTTAAAAAAGTCAAAATACTTGAAACAAATAAAAACTTAAACTATAGATTTTTTGGTTTATCTGGAGATTAATCAGAGACGCCCACTTTTTGCATATATCGCTAGATAAGCTCAAGGACTTATTAGCCCATTCGCACTGCGGATAGGTAAATACATTTTTTCTATAATCCCTAATGCATAATTCATAACCATCGTTATTTATTTGTCTGTACTTTCAAAGGTGGCAGAACAATTATCGTATTTCGTCAGCCAGGGTCACTTGAACCAAACTGATGACGAATTTGGAACAAGATTCGGGAAGCCCTTTCGTAAGGGGGATCATTCCATCAAAAATTCCCAAAAATGGCGAAATTTGTGACCTTACCATCGCCGATTCAAGGTTAAAGAACAAAATAGTTAAAGGACAAAAAAAATTTCAAGGATATTTCTTATTCGTATTTTTTATATATTGCGACAACCTTTCCCTTTAAAATAAGCCCTATTTTATTATTCTAGGATAAAAATTACCAGAGATATGAATTTTCAAAGGGGACTCGGACACCATTTTTGCGAAAACTTTGACATACTATAACTAACAAAAAAAAATAGATAGAAACAAAAAAAATTGGATTTCAATTATTTTTTTCACTAGTTCTTCAAGTACAAAAATTTTCAAAAGATTCGGAGATGGTAAGGTCACAACTTTGGAGATTCTTGATGGAATGAATGACCCAAGGGTGGCTGAACACATCACAGATGTAAGCAATGTACAAAAGCGATATTCTTGAGGAACGCACTCAAAAGCCTAAAAGCCTAAAAATAAAAAAAATGTTTTTACAAAAAAATCATATTTTAATTTTTAGAAAAAAATGTACCTTAATTCGAGAAATAAAAACAAAGAATGTACCGGTTTTGTTGTACAATTTCAATGATAAAATTTTATTATGACTATTTTATTATTTAAAAAAATTAAACTCATATTTTTAATAACATTTCAAAATCGGCCACTCCATCAAGAATCGGCAAAAATGACGATATCATATCTCTGCCGTACGCAAAAGCGTTTGAAGGAGCGCAGCTCCCATACCCCTTGATATATTTAGTTGAGATTTTTATGGTACGTGGTGGATATCTTTTAGGTGGATCGGGGTATGAGGGGAGTAGGATTGTAGATCTCAGGAATAGCTGAATAGCTTATACTAAGTGGTTGATAAAAATGGTAGTTAGAGGTTGTGGGGTGTGTGGACGAACAATGCGTCCTAAACGGTTGAAAGCTGGGATTGAAACATTCTAAACTCCATATCTCCTGGACGGTTGATGCCCCAAGGTT
The DNA here is from genome assembly GCA_951812415.1 of Beris morrisii. Classification (NCBI taxonomy): domain Eukaryota; kingdom Metazoa; phylum Arthropoda; class Insecta; order Diptera; family Stratiomyidae; genus Beris; species Beris morrisii. The sequence goes on along the minus strand of OX638312.1, from coordinate 110,092,537 downwards.
GAAACTTTGTGGTTGTCTTAAGGGATACTAGGAGATTAGACAAGGACTAAAATTGTTAAGGGGAATAGGGTTAGGGGTGGTATATGTTGTGTGGTGGGTAAAAAACTTTGGATTCCTATATCTTACCAATTTTTTCTTTTTGATATCTCAGAAACGGTTTATGCTAGAAAGTTGAAACTAAGTACGTATATGTACATAGATATGCAACTAGAGTAATTAACGCAAAAAAAGTTCATATTTTAAGTGGAGTACGGAGGTAAAGAAAAAAATTTCCGCGATAAGAATTTTCTTCTACATTTGCATGAATTTCGATATATCTTTTTGTCGAGTTATCAAATTAATTTTACTACTGCGAGCTCTTTATATAAAGTTTATCCAAATTTTTCGATATCCAACCCCCAATTGGGTGTTAAGTAGTTGTCTACATTTTCACGAATTCCGAAATATTTCTTAGGTCTAATGAGATATTGAATTCAGATATCGAATTTCACTTCTAAAGATTTTAGGTGTGAATTTAATGAGATTATCGTGATATTAACAAGATATTGTAAATCACGAGATTTTAAAACATCTGATTTTTAAAACACAACATTTTTTAGAAAATACGGTATTTTAAATACGGGATTTCTGGAGTTAAGATTTTGAACCACATTCAAATACTATAATATATATATACTATATATATACTATTATACTATGTCCCAATTAAATTTTTGTTAATGTCATGGGTTAGCGTGAGTAGTTTTACTATAGTTGATGAGATAAATGAAAGTGTAAACCTAAACATTTTCCAGTAGATAAAAATAAGACAAAATTTATTTTTTTTATATAAATAGGTCGAATAATTTTTCTAGGGGAAATTTAACAAAATGTTAGACTTGTATTATTATATTTCTACTTTAACGTCTGAATCATAAAATAAGAAGCTGACTATTTGGACAAGTAGGTTCAGTATTTTCTTCAGTAATTTCATAAGTTACGTTAACGTTCTTTTAAGGAGCTGACTATTGGAACAGATTTTAAGTGTATGCCGAGTTGTGAATCCGCAGAACGGACCTTAGAAATAGTAAGTTTGTATTAAATTTTACAGACAGCGTACCGAGTTATAATAATTTTCAAAAGAACTTCTTATCGTCCGAGTACGTATGACTTTAAAATATAGAACAAAATAATCTTATGTACAGAGTTACCTGATTTTTGATTAAATCTTCTTATAAAATTATACTTTTGATAATAACCATGAAGAAGTACTTTTCTCAGTTCAATACACATTCCTCATTTTGATCAAAATTCCAACACATAGGTACTGTAATTTATGCTCTCATTTCGGTCTTGTTTTACTCTTTTTCGAAGTAAAAAATGTTTTTAACAAACACGTAATATTTTGGCCCCAAAGGCTCCAAAACGAAAGTGATTTTAAGACCTAAATAAACAATGAACAGACAAGAATGTATTTGCCTTTAATTGAAAAAGGATTCTGTTTGTTTTCTTCGTGTCCGTTGCGAGAAAAGTACTTGGAACTTGGGAAAAGGCATATGGAAGGCAAACATTTATCTTGCTAAAATGCTGGCGTATGTGGATATACCTCAGCCGTTATTTTATTATCAATGCAAGGATTATAATAAAAGTTTTTTTTTACCTCTGTCTTTCATTTTCGAGGGCTTAAGTCTTTGTGCGGATGCTAATGGACTTTATAATTTGGGCGAATCCAATTGGTATTAGTCGATGGTTAAATATTAAGAATTATTCAAGGAGTTTTCAATTTATGCGGTATTATGAAAGACTGACACTGGATATGTGATCCCGACTGCGGTCATAGGAAAGCCTCATTGTCTAGGTGCTATCATACACTTTTTCGCTCTTCGTGAATTTGTAAGACAGAGTTGACAAAAGAGTGAAATTTTTCCACTTCTTCGGCCCTTTCCATAGGAAGGACTACGTGTTCACCACTTCTGCCCACGCCTTATAATTATTATAAACCACTTCAAGCTTTGACTAGCTACTAAAGTCCTTAAACAACTTTTGTATTCTTCTGATGGATAGTGTTGTTGCGAGCTAGGGATTTCAAGTAAAACACAATTCGATTAAAATCGATAAAAACAATAACGTTTCATTATTCGCATGCACTCTTATAACACTTATAATCGCACTCTTGATAAAATTGCCAGATGTTATGAACCTACTACTTGATAGTTACTGCTCGATCACTGCTATCAATCCAAATCGCTTTACAAATGCTTCCGTGTAAAACTCACTGTCGTATGCCGTCTCGCTATACCGTAGTACAAACTTTTTTTGGCCACAAACTTTGCCGTGCTTATATACTGCATGTGTTGGGTCGAGATCTATCTCGCAGATTCGGCGGTGTATGTGAATTGTTCAGAAAATGTAAGAACTGCCGATAAGAGGAAAAGTGTTAGACGCCTTTCTCATTGGGAATTGCAATGTGTCCAATCGAATGTTTTTCTCCGCTTTCCAGTTAAGTAGATATTAGCAGGTTCTTGTTTTTCTCATTGGAAACTTCTCGAGTTGTGCGGGCTGCCATGGTAGCATGTAATAGTATGATAACTCAAAAAATAAGAAATCTCAAGTTTCACGATGAGGAAAATTATACCTTCTGGCAACTTCCATACGAAATTCCCATTGCTCTTGGTTACACTTATTAAAAGCTCGAAATCTACAAATTTTTCTTAACTTTCAAGGGTTGCTTTTGCCCTTCAAGAAGCTGCCATACAAATCATAATAAAAAGAGTGCTTCCATTCGACCAAACTCGCGATAACTCGTGAACTCGTTGAGCTATGAAACTAATTTGGTAAACTGAATCAAATAGGTACTTCATATTTATGAATTTTTTCACTGAACTAATGAATAAATTTGTAATTAATGCACAATGATGTAACGCAATTTTTGTGAATATTGAAAAAAAAGGAAACTATCAAATTGACCAAATGGAACAACTAACGTATCAAATATGTTATGATTGTAGCAAAGTGCCTGTATTGGTTCTTTCATGGTATAACTGATCGAATCATGCACTTTTCTGGTTAAAAGAAGAAGGCTTGAATACAATTTACACAGTTGAAATATTGAATATGATGTTCATCAGATGATAAAATTGTTCCTCAATCAGCAAGGCCTTTACGAAATTCCGCACGAATGCTTTGATGATTGTAACTTCGTTATTTTGACGAATAGCTTTACCAAATAATGCGAAAATGTGATCTACTTTACATCCGGATAATGCATTGTGCATCAAATTGATGAAATAAATTTGAAGAAAGACGTTCATCAATATGAGACATCGCTTTTCTTTCAGTGTAGCCTGAAATTGTATAATCTTTTCGGTATGTATTTAGATGGAAGTCAGTAAAGGCAACTAAGTAGATTCCGTACATCAAATCTGATATCCTTCAAACTATAATAGATACAATTACACCACTTCACCTTTAAATGACGTAAATTTTAACCCGAAATCTCAATTTCCATCCCTCGAGCCGCTACCTTACACGCTAAACTTCCACATGAATCATTGCTTTCGACTACGACCGTCTGGATATGGATATGTCGAAGATAGACTTGGCTTTCGCTATAGAAAGGACGCTCTCGGGTGATTCCCGAACCGCCCTCTTAAAATGTGCCACATCAACCCTATCTTTTCGTTCCAAGTATAAAACGGAGATCAGGAGTAATTTCATTTCGTTGTTTATGTAAGTTGGCTGTTAAACAATTAAAAATTGCTTTCCCCCTGGGGTACATGGAAGTGTAATTTCTGTTTGCTTTTTGTTTTGTTTGTGGGCGCCACTACATCATTATGCGTCCTTGTTGGACGACTTTGCGCTGTTTGTCGAAAATAAGCGGAAAACTTTATGATACTTTAGGCGAATTTTCGAATGGAGAATCCTTTTATGCTGTTGTTGTACTTAGCGGAGAAATTCAAATTAAGACTCGCAGTATTTTTGAATGAAATTTTCATTAAATTAGACAGGAGACATATTGAAGATATTGGATTTCGATTAAGACAAATCTACGTTGCAGTAATATTATAATCTATTATTTTATTTTTTTCAAAAATACATTTGAATGATTTTCTGGTGTGAGATGTGATTAAAGAGATGGGCAAAACAGTTAATTTGAGTGGAGTACTTCACAACTAGTCATTCACTTTAAAGAGTTAGTTCAGCGAAGTACTTGAATTGAACTGTTCACTTCATCTTATCTCTTCTCTAACCAGGCGTTCAGTAATCACTAGTCACTAATTCTTCAATTGAACTGTTCACTTACTCTATTCTCTTCTCTAACCATCCGTTCAGTTGTCACTCACTAGTCTGTTAGTCGTTCAATTGTTCTGGTATGTGTGGGTTGGCTTCTCTATATAGTCGTTCACTAATCAGTTCAGGTAAGCATGTGGGTTGGGAAATAGGAAGAAGAGCGATGTTTACATGTCCAGCTATTCTTTCTTATAATAATGTTATGGTATTCTTCTCGCACCGCGTATACATATATTCCCGCAATCAAAATATACCACTTGCGTATGAAATGTATAAAAATTAAATATATGAGAAACCACTGAGAGAGAAGAGCTGTTACTTTGTGAAGAACTAAGTTGTGTCTTCGCTGTGTGTGTTTCTGAGTGACAGGGTGACGGACTAATCGAGAAAATTAGTTTGTTGTCTATATCTCTTCTCATTTTGTTCGTACAGATCACTCTGTTAATGTTCGTTCTCCCTTCATCCATTTTACTTTTTCTATTCACCTTTCGAATTGAATTACAGTTCACCAAAATGACTGAGTTACTTCGCTTACTTAATTTAATGAAATAAAGGATTCGATCGAAGTCGACGACAAAATATTATTTTTTTAAATAAAACAATTTAAAAATTAAATTTCATAAAAAACATAAAAGATAAAAATATATTTACATTGTACAATAATAAAATTACCTAATTACAGTACAATAAAAACTAATCTCATCAGATAATTTGACTGATAAATTAATAACAAAAATTAAAAAAAAAAAAATTGATAAAATTAATCAAGTAAACATTCTTTAATATTATTTAAGGCAATTCAATTAATTAATTAATGTTTTAAGGTATCGACATTAATATCTGGATTTTATTTCATATATTCAATTGTATAAATTTTTATAAATTAATTAAAATTATTTTTAGTTGTTAGCTCATGCGCTTCTTAACTAAACTGGTTTTTTTGTTTACAAATCGAAAACGATGAAAATTTTGTCCCGATAACTTCAATTTGATAAAAACGAACCTAACAAATCAAAATATCTTTAAATTATAAATTAATAAAATTACCTAACTAATTTCATCAGATAATTTAACTGACTAATTAATAACAAAGATTACAATAAATAAAACTAATATTAATTAAAGCCAATTTATATTTGTATAATTTTAACTAATTGTTCATAAAAATAATTTCAATTTAATAACAGATGTAATTATCAACATGATTTTAACCGCACAGTAAAAGAAGTTTTTTGAAAAGAACTGTCCTTGAAGCAATAAAATATTCCGAATTGATGTAAATTTAACAAAATTACTTGTAATTTTTAAAAGTTTGTTATTTTTACACCTTTTCGTCAAGAATTTACTGGCTGCAAAGTAAAACTACAACACCAAATGAAATTCCACTCTTTTAATGTGTAAAATTTGGCATTGTGTATAAAATTACGCATTTTGCATACAATTTTGATACTTTATGCGTAGTCATTTCTTTTTTGTGATAAACTTGGCAGCTTCGTTGTTTAATTCACTTGTTTCATGGTTTTGTGTAAGTCGTGATTTCAAATTTAAAAAGAAAATAATGTTTATAGTGTGTGAAGTTTGTAGCTTTACAACAAATAAATTAAATTTATATTATAAACATGTACGTATAGTGTTTTGTACTTTCTACCCTTTTTCGACCTATATCCTGTTTTTTCCCAATTATCATGTGTTTATTGATCTCATTGAATTTTTCTAATAGTCGATTGCTGTGTCCTTTGCCCTTCAAATTACGTCTGGGAATTTATCTTCCGATCATTACTGTGCGTTGATTTATATTAATCCAATATAATTTTTAAGAATAAATTTTTATATTAAATTAAATAATTGAAGCACGAAGATTAAATAAAAATAATAAATACTTTTAAATTGATAGTTCCTATTTAAATAATTTAAAGTAAAGGATTAATAGTAATTAACCTCTACACTATCATCAACCAAGATTTGCAAGCTGCCAAATATTTGCCAGTTAATTTTTAAAAATGGTTTTAAATGGCATTCTTCATTCGGTTATTATCTTGTTTCTGATTTAGTTTAACTGCGCAATTTAGTAGAATGTACGAGTACGTATGAAAAATACTTATATCCTATTAACTTAGATTATAATGTAAATTTAACGTTTATACGAAAAAAATCGATATTTTTAAAATTTGTTTTATTTACATATGTATTTTACAATAGGCAGATGCTCAAAGTTTTGTGACCGACAATATAATATTCACGTGTCAAACGGCAGTAGGAAAAAGTGTGGTTTTCTTTAAATGTTGATCCTATATTTCATTAAAAGCATAATTGTAGTTTTAAACACTCATTTAGCATAGGCTTGCTAGCTGGCAAACGTTTGCCAGCTAATTTTTAAAATTGGGTACATCTTTCTAGTATGGTATTCGTCATCAAGGTATTATGAAGGCTTGAAAGACCTTTTGTCGTTATGATACAATTTCTCATTTTACTCTTTCTTTCAAATCATATAAGTTTCTTATTTCTAATCTACAAGTTTATTTGATCTTCGTGGTTTCCCCATCATGTTGGTCAAAATGCTTTCTAATGCACAAAATGAGAAGTTTAGTAGTTATTGGCAAAATTCATCTTATACAAATTCAAAATAGGTCGGACCTAGTCGTAGCTATTGGTGGAAACAAGAAAGGTTCAAATAAAATGTCTCTAATCGGCATCCACATTTGACTGAATCACTCCACCCCACTTAAAGGACATTAGTGGCGTTGACTTCCCTGTGATTTAAAGCCGAGAATGTTCTATCTTGATCAGAACCTGTATGATTTGTTTACTATTCGTTACAGCTACTTCTGATCGATCGATACGAAACGTCATTTAACATCCTTCGTGATAACACCTAGGCTAACTTTCTGGTCAACAATTGACCCACAACAATTAAATAGTTTCTATGTGGAACAGAATTTGAACATTTAGTACAACTATGTAAACTACGACATGTTCCTTGTCCTTCTAACTCTGTATTAACCTTTAGGGTAACAGTACCTCGTCCCAAACAAACTGTTGAAATAGTTATACTTCTAGTTACATACGTTCAAGATAGGTAATATCGTCACACATGGTTCATTGTAAAGACGTTAACGAAGCGTTATGAATAATTAATTTCACCAACAGCTTTATAACAAACAGCTTTATAACAAACAGCTTCATAGCGTTGAGCTGAAATTTTCCAAGACATTTCGTCTAAAGTAAAATTTTATTGCCCCCTTAACCCGAAACAAGAATGTTCTTTATGCCTTAAATCCTTTTGTATAGCTACCTCCGAACTTTGAGGGAGCAATAATTTTATTACACCATAGCCCATATGTTACCGCGTGTATAGCGGTAGGAATTGCTTTCATAAGCGGCTAATCGGTCTAAGATAGATGGAACAAAATATAGCTTCATTTTAGTATTTTCAATTTTGTCCTTAAAGGTTTCCTGCATTATCGACAAAAACTTTTGCCACCTTTTAAGATCTTTCCTTCTTAAAATACATTCAATACAAAATCCTTGTGATCAAAATTGCAAAATGATATACGATTTTTTTTATTTATATGTTAACTTCACAAGTAAGGTTTGTAATTGGCCATAAAAAGAATATAATGGAAGTATCTTTACTTAGCCGAGATCCACTGATGAGATCTTATTGGAAAGGTATAGTGCGACCAGCCTCGGTAGTTTAGTATGAGCTTATTAGGCTATCAACCCAGGAGTCGTAGGTTCGAGTTCTAACCATGATATGGTCCTAAGTTTTCCTTATACCCAGATTCCTTACTTTTCAACAATAACTACCCATTCTCAATAATCCTTCCTTTCCCATTTTGCTCTCCCTCGTCAGGATTGGTCGAAAGGCTAACAACCTATATCCAGAAAAAAAACACTTTAAAAAGCTTCGACGAAAAAACTCGGATCGGACAAAAGGTGAAGCGTCCGCGACGCGAGCGCGTGAAGCGATGCGACGCAATGACCGCTGATTATAATGCATGATGTTAGTGAGTGTAACCAATTCTAATAATTGCGCCAATCACGTTGCATCGATGGGCTATTTTCTAATTTTGTCGCGCGCATAATGCGATTTAGACACCGGCGTAGGATTATATTTCGATTTTTTATAACTATAGATGGCAAACGGGTAATAAATATTGGAAAATAAATGTATAGACAATAAAAGCAGGAATTTACAGGCTGCCAACAAAATATTTTAGTATTTCAGAATATCATTTGGAAATTTTAGAAAGCGATTCAGAGCGCGGTATTGCGATATGAAGCACGCGATTAAATCATGGCACGCAACGCTCTCACTGTAATTCAACCCTAAGGGATGACCGTAATATCTCAAATCCGATCGGAGAAATATTATCAAAGGGTCCAAGGTCCGATTGGCTATAGAAGAATATAGTGCGATTAAAAGTTTCTAAAATTCTTAAAAATAAAATAATTATCATTTTACTGTAACTATAAAAATGTTTTTAACTTGTAATTTTAGTACAAATTCATCTCACAAGTTATTGATTTAAAACTTTTTTTTCAACCGAAAAACCCTTAAACAACGATTTACGATTTTCTTTTGATAAAAGAGCAGAAATAAAAGAGGACATCGGCATGGGTAAAAGGTATTTCAGGGGTTTAAAAAAAATAAACAATGGGGAGGAAAAAAGTAGACACCTTTTGGCTTTAATTGAAATGAGAAATTTGTTTATTTTAGCGAAAACACTTTTTCGAAGGGACAGTGTTAAAAGAACAAATTGCACAAGAAAAACAATGGAAAGAACTTTTTACGAACAAATTTTTTGTTCTTGACCAAAAGGTGACTATGAAATGGGGAAAGATATAAAAGTACATAGTGATTAGTGTTGTTATTAAGAAAAAATCAATAAATGTTGGACGAAAAATAACTTACACTTTAATTTAGCACAGCTGTATACGAACTTGAGAACCATGACTTTTTTGTAGTTCCTGTATGACCTCTTCTGGGAGATAGGGCAGCAACGATGCTACTTCATGACAGTGGCGTCCCATTGGTTTGTACAGGGCTCCAGTGCACAACGTTCATTGAAGGCCCTAATGATAATTTAAAACAACATAAAATTAATATTAATTAAATTAATGAAAATTAATATTCATTAGATTAATGGTCTAAGAAATGGCATCAATGTCTCCAAGTGAAGAATCAGTCTTCAAATGAAGAAGGAGCAACCGTAAACAATTCAAGAAGTTTTGCACCACGGTGGCATATGGTTGTTTTTACTGACCAAGGATTAAAGAACCCATAGTTGAATACTCAAATATTGAATTTCAATGTATTTAAAATTTTCGAGTATTCTAGTTGCTGGTAAAAATTTGAGTTAATAAATCACACATCACATAGACATTTCCTTCTGTTTGAAAATTAGAAATTTTTCAATAATTCCCAATTTTTTTTTAAATTTATATGCACAATTTTTGGCCGTTTTGGTACAACGCAACACTATTCTATTTGCTTTGAAATCCGAGAGACTGATTCCAAAATTCAATGAATTGTTTGAATTTTCAGCTTACCGACTATATGTGCTAGGAAAAAACTAGAGCACTCAAACGTTTCCCCGGATTGAAAAGACGACCGTAAGAAACAAATTCTTAAGAAATTTATAAATCGTGTGAAATTGAACCTTAAGAATTGAGAATAGTTTTTATCTGAATGTCCAGATAATAAATAGTTAACTAATTTGCAACGAGAAAGCTAGTGCGTCAAGAACTTGGGGACACTGTATTCTGCACTGAATTACCCGACGATATCTCCACCTGTCCGTTTGTCCGTCTGTCCATATATTTGTTTGTCCGTCTGTCCGTTTGTCCGTCTGTCCATCTATTTGTTTGTCCGTCTGTCCGTTTTTCCTCTGTCCATCTATTTGTTTGTCCGTTTGTCCGTCTGTCGGTTTGTCCGTCTGTCCGCCTGTCCGTCTGTCCGTCTGTCTGTCTGTCCGTCTGTCCATCTGTTCGTCTGTCCGTCTGTCCATCTGTCGGTCTGTCTGTCTGTTCGTCTGTTCGTCTGCCCGTCTGACCCTCCATCCTTCTGTTAGTTTGTCCGTTTGTCCGTCTCTTCGTACTCCTTCCAGAAACTATGCTTTCCTTTCCGAAACTCAGTATAAAACATGTACGATTCGAAGAGTCAGTTTACAATATTAAATTCTGGTAATTCCTCTCCTTCTTCGGAAAGACACAAAAGCTTTTAAAATTGAAGAAATGCAAGGAATCTGAAATTTTGCACGCGTTGCTATTTTTTTAAACCTATCCATTTTAGGAGGGACTCACAAATCGATACAAATTTTCACAAAGCAACGAAAACATTTTGTCCGATGAGACTTAAATCTGAGGTACAAATAATGAGACTTATTAGACATGACATTTTCCAAAAGAAGTTCCTAAGATATAAAATTTTGTACGTGTTTTTACCAAAATTTTTGTGATCGTTTTACTATAAACAATTATCGACTGTCGCCTTTAGCGCTTAAATAATTGTGTCCTTAAATTCGATTTCTGTTTTATACTACATGTGACGCATCGCGCAATAATTGGTATATTCGATAGTGTGTATGGCACCATTCAGAACAATTTAATTCTTTCTGGCTCATTCAATTTTAATCTATAGTTGGTTAATTATTTGTGTTATTAATATTTGACCAATTAACCAAAAGTGAAAATATGCCCCAAGTACAAAAGTAAAATGAGTAGGAAGCCAGGATTCGTCTTAAATCTTTTATTTTTAATATAAAATCTAGTTAAAACTGATTTTTACTGATTTTGAACTGAAATTGACTTTATCTAAAACCTATCTCTTCAAGATTTTTAATTACAACTATCTAAAAGCTATGCAGACTGTTTGATAAAAGCCCGGTCGCCATAAACACAAGACATTTGAAACGAACAAAAACAAAGCCATAAATTTTGAAATGACCATTTGCTAAACGAAAAAGGGAAGTAAATTGGTCGAATGAGTAAAGCAAATCCGGCAATATCTTGACATGTATTCTGTATAAGTGTAGCTACTGGTGTCCTAGCTTGAAGCTTTTTAGATTAATGAATTTATCTTGTAAGGAAATTCTACCTAACAGGCAAACAATTCGGTGTTAATTTATAGCCGACCGGACAGACAATGTTGTTCAAAAAGGCTGAAATGAAAATTGCTTTACATCAGAAGATAAGAATTAATGCAAAATATTTATACGTAAGCCCAGCGCAACCTATCAATCATAAAAGTTTATGTTTGCTTAAGGACAAGAGTTCATTTGATCATACGTATGAATTACCAGACCTTTTTCGTACCATATGTCCTCCCTTCAGGACGAAAACAATTCCTCGGGACTTTTTCATCGTTTCGCCGGCTTTGACTCCCAATCGAAAGTGTACACAAATCGATGGATACTCAATTTGCAAATATCGCCCATAATGCACATCTGCTGGACGGTGGCTGGACTGGCGATAAAAGGACTCCTTTTTTTCGGGGCATATTTTGTTTGATTTACAGATTTTGTATCGATACCAGAAAGATTCATTTTGTGAAACATGTTGGAATTCTTTTCATGTAAATCCAACGTGAAAGGATATTTTATTTATACAAACATTTTTGATTCAGTTAACTCCATAGAATATCGAAAAATCAAAAAGTCTGATTTATTTCAAATGAAATTTAACAGCTCAAATGAGATCATCTTCAAAAATTAAACCGTAGTAGTAAGACTATATCTCTTTAAGTCGACATGCGAGAAAGGATTTTACCCGGTTGCCACCATCAAAGAATTAATAGTTCCTCCACACTACTGATTAGCCACGTTATAAACCGTTTAACATCTTGATTTTTAAGATTTTTATTTTCAGAGTCTCATAGTAGCCCACCACGCTAGATATCCCGACTATGCTTGTTCGTTGCCATTAAGAACATGGCAGTTGAAAAAACCTTCGCTGGAAAGGTCAATTTAAGAAGCGTGTTGAACTACGAGTATATCCGAAGGAGCTGTCTTATCATCGGATCGGATTGATCCAATTATCCAAAACAACATTGGGATGTGCGTTATTGTACTAAAATTCATATCCACGAATTACAACAATACAGAATTTGCCATAGTTAATTGTGGTTCAGCTACTTACACTGAAGTTCACCTCATATTAAAACCAAAATGATTGTTCACTAGGGTGCTGATTCCAGTCGTACGTTCTAGTCTCTTGTAAGATCACCACAATAACGTTCATCCAAAAAAAATTATTCTTAGCGTGAATACATAATCTCTAGAAAAAAATCTTAACTCAACTTGAACCGATATACAATTCAAGCTAGGAGTCATTGAAAATTGTGTCTTGTTTCTCCAGAAATATGGGGGATGGATGGTGTGGTATCAGGGGGAGGTGGGGAAGCGATTTATACGAGCATTTTTGGTTTCTATATCTCAGAAACCGCTTATACTAGGAACATGGAACTTATGTAGAACGTTGATAGTGGACCCATTTGAAAAAAAATTTTATTTCTGCATATAGGATTCCAAGTGGAGTCTACTGAATGTAAAATGTTGGAGGGGGAACGTGGAGCATGGAAGTGGACGGATAGCCATTTTTCAAAAAATTAAATTTTTATATCTCAGGAACCGTACCAGAAAAGATTTTAAAAATTTAACAGGAGCTAGTAGAACAGTAAACCTCTAGCAGAGGGAAACATTTTGGAGGTGAGGGTGTAGGGCGTGATGATGGGACGTGTTTGAAAGGAAAAAATTCTGATTTTTTTTTCTCGAAAACCACAAAGGATAGAAAGCTACAAATAGACAACTATATGGACAATAGAGGCATCCTAGAAAATTTTTTGATAGGGGTAGCAAGGTACGTGGTGGGAGTGGTTTATACTAGAAAGTTGAAACTTACCACGTATATGTAGATGTATTATACTAAAAAGGTAATTAAAGCAAAAAACAGTTCAAATAGTGGAGTAAAAAAATTTCCGTGAAAAGGGTTTTTCCCACATTTGCACGAATTTCGTTATATCTTTTAGGTATGTCTAGTTATCAAATCAATTTTACTGCTGCAGGAAATTTTTCCAAATGCCAGAAATTTTTTTCCCAAATTTTTCGATATCCTACACCTCCTTCGGGGTTGTGTACATTTTAACGAATTCCAATATATTTCTTAGGTCTAATAAGATATCGAATTCCCTTTCACACGTAAAGTCTTTAAGGATTTAAGCATGTTTCGATATTAAACCCTCTGGGGATGTAAGGTATTGTGCACGTTTTAACGAATTCCGACAAATTTTTAAGGGTCAATGAGATCAAATTCCCCTTTACTTCAATGGGTTTTATACATAATGATCTAAAAGTTAATTTCAGGATTTTGCGATATTCAACCTACAAGAGGGTTTAAAATTATTCTGTACGTTTTTACGAATTCCGACTTATCACGTAGGCCTGATGAGATATCGAATTGTTTTTTACTTTAATGGGCTTTCGATACAATCGCCTAAAAAACGGTTTCAGAAGTTTTTATTGTCTACCCCTAAAGGGCTATGTCGATATTTTATCCCCTATGTATAAAATTAAAAAAAAAAACACGCAAATAAAGAAAAAAAAACTTGCAACAGTCTGGGCGCAACTTTATTATTTTTTGGGTAAAACTCCGGAAAGCACTTAATCCTGAGATCCGGCGTAGGTTACTATGCGATTGACATCTTAATGAATAACCAGGAGACTATTTGGTAAGTTATTTTTTAGTTTGTCAGTCGCTTAGTATTCTAAACCGCATCTCTGCATTTAAGGCGTTCTGGACTTCTACCTAAAAAATAATATAGATGCCTCCAGACTGTTCGAAGATTTTTTAGAGTGTCGCTAAACGACTTGAGACGCTAGTCCCGTCTGTAAGAATTAATACGACACACTTGAGTATCATCACAGAGTCCTGCGTTCCAGCAACAGTTCCCAAACATAAGACTAAATCATTGGCTTTAGCCCTTATTCACTCTTTGAACGTCCTTCTTGCTTCTCGATTCTGTGTTCAACCTACCATACGACTACGTTCTGAATTCCAAGCCTGTTTCGAGATGTTTTGCTCTGAATTCCGAAAGGATGATGGATTCATTTCCACTTACGTCTTTGAATCACATTTCATATATTTACATTCTTCCATCTCCTCAGATCATCGTTGAAGAACACGTTTGATTCGATGTATCCTAGAGATTCATCGGAGATATCGGTGCACAAAATATTGCACGTTTCCATTCTGTTACACCTGTGTATACCTGGGTGATAGTTTCTAACGATTCTAATCATCATCATCATCATCACCAATGGCGCGACAGCCCAAATCGGACCTTGGCTTCCTGAAGTCGTCGCCTTTAATTGCGTGGTTTTCCTACTGCCCTGTTACCACTCTAATCATATACATTCTCTATGTGGAACAACCAAAATTCCATGTTGTGGTTTGACGTTGCACAAAATTTCTTATTAATCCTGCTTTGTTTCAGCGCTGCCAAACGGTCTACGCCCCTGGAAACTTTGCATACTTACGCCACTGCGGACAATCCTTCGAGGTACAATATTTCCATTTAGTGAATTCAAATAAATCCAAAATACTAAAAGGCTGAAAAGTGTAAAAACCGGTCAGTACTTGGCAATAAATTAATACAACAATGGCTTTATTATGCCTAAAGGGACAATGTCCCGAAGACGTAATGTCAGCAAGACATTTCCCTCTTTCATAGATTTTATCGCCTTCGGTCCATTCAGCCTTGAGGCGTAGTATGACGTTAACATATTTTACAGAAACCGGTCAGCCACTACAGGAAGTTGTAAGGACATCAAGAGGGACGAGTCACATATTGGATACCTCGTCCTTTCACATATTAATTTCAACGAATTCAATGAAATTTCAGTCCGAACTCCACCCTCATCCCCCAGGTGAGACTATGGCTGGTGTTTAACTTCTGGGCAAAGGCACTCATTTCACTAGGGCAAGAAAGTTAATTGAGTCTGAAAACTTTGAGCATCTTCGAAGTTCCATCAACATCAGATAGACTGCGGTAATCAACCAAAAACAGTAAAAGAGACAAATGTTTCGACACCCTCATCCCCTAGCGTTAAGACCACAAAAGCGTCTATCGTCGTCAGCGATTTCTTCTTTCTTTTCGGTAAATTGCCTTGTTTTTCTCGAAATGGGGGCGTTTATCGCCAGTGTTTCTTACATGCGAACCTTGAGCGGTCAACGTTAAATGGGTTTTTCCCTACTTTACTTGAGGGTAGATTTAGCAGAATAAGCAGATAAGCTTCTGTTTGGAGGTGCCCATGTCCATGGACAGCACACATTTGACCAGCCAGCACACGCCACACAGCTCATGAGCGTAAAAACCAATTTTCCGGCGATGATAGAATCTTTTCGCATTATGCAGACAAAATTTATCGTTTCGAATAAATTCACTGGGCTTTTTCGATAAATAGGGAGTTTTGTAACGGAATGTTGTTGTCCTTTCTGGCGATGAAATTCAGACTAAGGTTTTTCAAATTGGCTGCAAAGTTAAGTTAGAAGCTACAAATTTTAAAAAGATTTGCATACGATAGATTTTCTTGTTTGTGTTTCTTCGTTTGTATTATATATGCCCGTGTTTAAAATTTCGAAAAATAAAAGTAATACGGGTTTTAAGCAAGCCTTAAGAAGCCCTTAGTGTGCAAGAAGAGAGAAATACAATAGCATGGGAAAAGTATAATTATCCAACTATTGCTCAACTATTTTTGCCATACAGATTCAGTGGCCTTGTTTATATCGTAATCGTTAATACGTATTAATATGCTCTCAGTATTAAGTTGATACGATTGCCGTTTATAACGATTGAGGGTACTCAACTAATTCACTTTGCTTTAAACGTCATATGTGAAGTTGGCGTGCAGGTGAAATGTCACATGTCAAAGAGATATTCTAATTGAAACATACATTTTTGTCGTGTGAATAAAAAAAAAATTGTGTTGCCAAATTTGTTACTGTTCTCGGTTTAATTTAGTTTAGCTCTGATCAATGTATCGAACTAGACTAAGATAGACGCCTGTGTTTATATCGCTTGTTAATTCGAACGAAGGCTTAATACAGACTAAGGATATTCTGGCAGTGCTCCAGGCAGGCAACATCATGTTGATGGGGGATATGCGGTCGGGATATCTCACTCTACAGTGACAGCCAGGCGGCTTTGAATGCATTGGAATCGGGGACTATTAAATACCAGCTAGTAAAGCTCTGTCGAGAAGTGCTCAAGGTACTTTGTAGTCAGAATAGAGTACGACTATGCTGGGTACCAGGGCATAGTGACGTACCAGGAAACGAACTAGCCGATAAGCTGGCGAGACTAGGATCGGCGTCAGCCGGGATGATAGAGGAGGTGGTTAGTCCACCATTAAATGGAATCAAAGCACGTATCAGGGTTCAGGGATCGTGCCGCGGATGCAGCGAACTCTAGATGGGAGGCGCTAACGAGCTGTAGGTCTTTTAGGGCACTCTGGCCAAGGTTGGACAGGCGGAGACTAGGGAGATATTGGCATGGAGTACGGGAAGTTTGCGGTTACTCGTCGGAATACTGACAGGGCACTGTTTGCTAGGGAAGCATCCTATGCATATGAGGATCGTTGACTCTGAATTGTCTGCCTTGACCTATATACTGAGGAGGACATCACCCACATTTAGGGTGAATTTCAGGCGGTTGCAAGGAGGCGTCTGAGGTGGCTGGCAGTCTTTCCTTTGACAATTTGGGGTACCTGAGATCGATAGGCATGACAAGCTGGTTAAGTTCCTTAGGGATCTGTGTTGCTTAGGGGATGTTTAGTGATCTATGAGGCTCTGAAGCGATCGCTATGAGCCCTATTTTGGTGCATAGTGTACGCGGTGGTTTAGCGCTTCGCTCCTTCTTAAAACTAAAACTAACTAATACAGACTATATTAATACCGATGTATACGAGGCCTTTGTGGTTGGCTTAAGGAATGCTAGGATCCTAGACAAGGATTAAAGTTTCGAAGACCGAAGGTGAGGTGTGGGGTGGAGTGTAAAAAACTTTGGATTACAATATCTTTCGAACTAATGTACTAGAACAATAATATTTGGTTTCTGTACTACAACTATAAGTAGAGTCTACAAAATATAAAAATTTTTAGAGGATAGGTGGAGCACGGAAGTGGGACGATATTTCAAAAAATTAAATTTTTATATCTCAAGAACCGTACCAGATATGATTTTAAAAATTGTACAGGAGTTAGGGACAGTAGACCTCTAGCAGAGGAACAAAAATTGGAGGGAGTAGGGCGTGATGGTGGGATGGGGAATAGTTCTGATTTTTATTTCTTGAAAATCGCAAAGGAAAGAAAGCTAAAAATTGACGAATATTTAGAAGTACTGTAGAGGCACCCTGGAAAAATAAAATTTTTGGTAGTCTTAGCAAGGTACGGAGGGGGGAAGGGGGTGGTTTCTTATATCTCAGAAACGGCATATGCTAGAAAGTTTAAACTTTGTACGTACATGTAGATGAACTACAGAAGTATTTAAAGCAAAAAAAAATCAAATTTTCATTGGCGTACAAAGGTGCAGTAAAAAAGTGTCCGTAAAAAGGGTTTCTCCACATATTCACGAATTTCATCATATCTTTCAAGGAAATTAGTTTTGGTTCTGCGGGCTCTTTATATAAGCGCCTAGGCGGTTTTTCCAAATTTTTCGATGTCCAAACCCTAAGGGAGTGTAAATGTAAAGTGGTTGTTTACATTTTCACGAATTCCGATATATTTCTTAGATTTAACGAGATATCGAATTCACTTTCAATTCTTAAGGCTTAAAATATAATCGGGGAAAAATGAATTCCAGCATTTTTCGATATTTAATTTTCTGGGGGTGTAAGGTATTGTTCAAGTTTTCACGAATTCCGACAAATCTATTAGGTTTAATGAGATCGAATTTGCTTTTACATCTATGGGCTTTGTGTAAATATAATAATCTAAATATGAATTTCAAGATTTTCAACCCCGAAGAGGGTTCAAAATGATTGTGTATGTTTTTAAGAATTCCTACATATCACTTTTTTAGTTTAACGCGCTTTCTATATAATCGCTTAAAAATCACTTTCAGAATGTGTTTATATTCAACCCCTAAAGTGCTATGTCGATATTTTGTCCCCTATGTTTGTATTGAAATCGAAAAAAAAAATTAGTAAAATAAAAAAATAATTTTCAAACAGTCTGGGCCCAACATAGAGATATATACTGGAGACGACAAGCCACGGGTTTGGTACAAAGCGCTTTAAAGTGAGATGCAACAGAGGCCTATTGTCAATTGTTATTGTTTAGCGTGTTTCAAGAGCGGGACATGATATAAATGTGATAGAGAACAAACAAGGGCCTAGTGTCAATTGTTGTTGTTTTATGTGTGAGTGAATGCGATTACGTCCGCCTTCAACTCAGTCGCTGCTTATCATCTCCAGTACATATATCTCTATGGGGCTCAACTTTATTATTTTTTGTGTAGAAGTCCGGAACGCGTTTAACTCTTCGATGCGGTCTAGGTTACTATGCGACTGACAGCCTAAAGAATATCCAGGAAGCTATTAGGAACTGCATTTTGTTATCCCCACACGCCAGTCACAACCACAACCCTTTTTGATCTACTCTTCTAGTATGCCTACAAAAAATTACCAAATTCAACTTCATAGCTTGAACCGTTCAAGAGATATGAATTTTAGAATCTCCGGCTCCCGATTTCGACCTTCCATACCGGCTATACCAATCCAGACCATTTTTTGCGAACGTCTCCACTATCATAGCTATATCGTCACCCTAATTCTAAAACTTCGTAACTCCAAATCAACAAATTTTATAGGAGAAAAAAAAATTGTTTTTCTTCTATTTTTACTTAAATTTTTTAGAATTTTTATAGCAGCATCTTATATCGGTTCTTAATAGTTCGTTTTCAAAAATTTTGCTTTAATCATTTTATTTATCATTTTATTTATATTTTTATTTTATTTACAGTGGAGTTACGAGTTTTAAAAAATATTCTTTTTTATTACTTTAGAATTTTTTTTTTGGTTACAAGGTTTTATCAGCACGTGTGTCATATGTCTACCTTTCAAAATCAACAATGTTTTAAAAATTAGAGTTACGAGGTTTTAGAATTAGGGTGACGATATATAAATTTCAATTTTCAACTTTCTAGCATAAGCGGTTCTAAAGATATAGAAATCAAAATGTTTCCTCTTAAACGCTTCCCCGACCTCCTCTCTCACAACCCCTACCCCCTTAAAACTGGCCACTTAAAAGGGGTCCTCGTGACAGCATTTTTTTAAATCGATTATCTACAAACCTGATTATAAACATAATGAAGTAAAATTTATGAATTTTATTCGAAAAATTCTATTCCACACTACATGGAATCTTTAACAGTGTACTGACGCCGGCTCGTATTCATCCCAATTCATCGGACCAATTGTGCAGCCAACTTCAAGCGTATTTAGCTATCATCTGTCAAAGTGTTTCGAGTCGCGTTAAGGTCGTGATTTTTCAATAAATGAAGAACTTTTCCGGTCCATTTCGTGACGGATATTTTGTGAAATAAAGTGAAAACGTTAGTTTGGATCGTTTGTAACGACAACGGCAACTAATGAGTGAAATTGTTTTAGTGAGGGTCGCGTAACAATCGAAAAATGAGCCAAAACCCTCACCGAAGAGGCGACCAGAATGACTTTTACAGGCCGCGACAGAACCAAAACAACGCAAATCGAAACCGCGGAAATCGTGGTAATTATTCAAGGAGTCGTGATTGGAACCGGTGAGTTTATTTGTCTGGATGTTTGCTTAGGTGGTTGTAGCGAAACTACCTTGAGGTATTGAGCTAAGCACGAGAAAAGTCTGTGTACTTTACATGTGTTCCGTAGGGGTTTTTTGGGGCGTTATAGCTTTGATGACATTAAGTTGTAAATAAAATTAAATCTGGGCTATTGCCCAGCGTAACAAAAATCAATTGAAACAGCATTACCAATCCGTCTAAATACTTCGAAACTCGGCTGGCTGCCGTTTGTTTATTTATTTACTTAAAAATGTTAACAGTTGGTCTGCGCTTGAGTCTGGTGCCTGCTGTCACTACCGACTATTGCTGTGTGCTTCCTGTCCCCATCACATCTTAATCTGATTTTGCATTCAGCTCCATGCAATAATTGACTTCAAATTAGGTACTAATCTAATTTGCAGAGCTATTGCATTGTTGTACACTTAATACGCTGCAACAGAGCAGCCCAAACCAAATCTAATGAGCGCAGTGCCGGTTTTACGGAGAAAGAGGGATTCCTTCCTCGCTGGAATAAGGAGTTTGTCCTCTGATTAAGGCTATCTGTGGAACAAAATATAGCAAGGCACAAAATCTTGCCTCCAAAACTGTTCAGCGCATCGTTACAGTTTTTTTTAAGTCGATGAAGTTCCTGGTACCCAGAGCTGTCTTATACCAGCATTGAAGGCCCTAAGCAAAGCAGTAGCTACCGCTCAATTCCCATCACATGGAAATAAAAATGTAGAAAATGATAAAAAAAATTGTTAATCATTGATACAATGAGTAATACTAAAATGTCGGTGGTACGATCCAGCGCCCTCGCCTACGACTACCTCTTCTTGATTTCTCATTGTTCGTGCAGCTAACAACACTTGTGTATACCACGCTTAGCCGAAAATGGAGAAGTTCGGGCACTACTTGAAATACGTGGCAGCTAATCTGGTTTCTCCGAGAAAAATGAGGAAACCTCCCGTTACTTTTCGCTACACTAAGTAAAATAACACTGACCGATCGACGTCACTTACACAATAATTAAACAGAAAAGATGTTCCGAAGGGACTGTCTCAACTCGCATTCAGTCTGGAAAGTGTTCCGACTGATCACAATATTTTCCCGCTTGAATTGGATACTTCGCGATTTCTTTGGGTTTTTTTAGAAGAGAAATAAAATTCAGCAGGACAATTAGCAGCTAAATTCCCGGATCCAAACTTGAATCCTCAAGGGAAAGATAACGAGTTTTTACTTATCTCTTTATCCTTAACCACGCTTACCAAAGCCGCAGCTGCCCCCCGGTTAAACTCCCTCTTCTCCAATTCGACCAAATGACCAACCACAGTTTACCTCCTAGGTTCTCGTTCTCGAAAACTTTTTCAACCGTAGCCACTGCAGTTTAATTTTCAACCTTCAAAAACTACTACGAAAATATTTTCCCAAAGGACATTTTATCAAAGAAGATACAGGTTCTTAACGATACCAAGTATTCGCAATCACGAGTTAAAATCTAACAGAGAAGTCTATATTCAGGCTATATTTAAATATCTGGGGGTAACCTTGGGCGCTCAGAAAACCTGGAATGAGAACATAAAACGCACTAATGAGAAATCTAGGATCTCTCATTGGACCTGCAGAAACCGTCTTGGTAAATCTTGGGGGGTTTAAAACCCAATATTGCTCACTGGATGTGTACGGCAATAGTCAGACCAGTGATCACTTACGCGTCATCTGTATGGTGGCGCAAAACCTTACAGATAACTGCACAGACCCAGCTAAGCAAACTGCTTAGTTGGCCTGTATAACCATCTCTGGGTGAATGCGAACCACTCCTACTGCAGCACTTGAGGTGATTTTAAATCTTTCACCTTTACACATGCATGTACAAAAAGAAGCCAGGCTCATAACTTTTAACTTCTGAGGATACCGAAGCAAAGAAACCAGCATCCACATACCTTGTGGGAGAGCTTGAGAGCGACCCCATTCTCGGCATTCCGCTTTCGGATATCATACCATGATACAACTTTGCAATACAATTCGAAGTAGTGTTCCCAACTCGAAAGGACCGAGAAACAATAAGGTCTGAATTTGAAAAAGGAGCACTTATCTGGTATACATATGGCTCCAAGACGAATCAGGGAGTTGGTGGAGTATATGGACACAAACCAAGGGTCGACATTTATGCCAGCCTCGACAATTCAAAAACAATCTTCCAAACAGAAATTCATGCAATAGAGTAATATTATCGGCAGTATGCATCAGGGAAAATATTAGAAGAGGATACAAGACAGCAGAGTAGCACTATTTACTCTTAAAGCATTTTGTTTCAGATCCCACTTAGTGTGGGATTGCTTAGAAGAACTTAAAAAACTAGCTAACTCAAATACAGTTATACTGGTATGGGTTCCTGGACACAGTGATATTGTAAGCAATGAAAAAGGAGCTGACTTAAAATTCAAGAATTCACTGCAAGATTACGAACCTCCGATTTGGTTCGCGCTAATTATAGGGAACTGTAATCTTAAAAAGCATCTGCATACGATTTGACTGGTTTCAGACGATATTTGCAGATTGTGCGAAGAAGAAGAGGAAACTGCAGAGTACGTTCTATGCCATTGCGAAGAACTCGTACACAGAAGACTCAGACTTCCTGGACATTACTTCCTAACACCATTGGAATTCATTTCTAACTCACTCAAGAGCATAATAAATTTTTTGGATATAACCGAGAGTTATAATAAGGGACTGACCACTTCACCTCCTAGTGTTCCGTTGGTCTAGTAATGAAGTAACTCTAGCATTACTTCAAGGCCTAGGCCCAATTTGGGCTGTTGTGCCATTGATTATTATAATAAGGGAGGCCGTAGTGAATCGGGATTTTAGACCATCCTCCACCATCTACAATCAAAATTAATATTCAGTGGAGATACAAGGTATATACAGTTAAAACTAATAAACATTTTTTTTTTTCAAAATTGTACGAAGTGTCCTTATTCTTGAATATATCAAAAAATACAAGCTAATTTCTTTTTTATTATTTTGTTATCTGTTAAATGCAACATATCAAAATCTCAAGTTGAGTTCGGAAAGGGTTGAAGTAGGTGAATTTTTTTAGTATATTTAGTTCCGTCGTGCAATCGCCGTTTCAGTGTCATTCCATTCCAGAAATCGACCGCATGTTTGACCTTACTCTCGCCGATTATTTTGATCCTTTGTGCACTTAATGCACAAAATTGACGCAAAAAATTAGAAAATATTCTATCGAAGCGACGCGATTGGAGCGAGGCGATATCACTATACTTGTTACACACTCGGATCAGGCTGTCATGGCGTCGCAACGCTTCACGCTTTGCGTTGACTATATCCTTAAGAATTCGGCACAGTCATAGACAAGGTGTATTGTTATAAAATTAGGAGTGAAAATAAAAATTTATACTAAAACCTTCCGAACCGTTAATATTACTTAAACACTTTGTTTACCGTTGGTGGGAAAAAACTTTTAAAGAATCTTTTTTTTAGGTAATGGTATAGTCAAAATATTAAAATATTTTAAAACATTCCAGAGTAAAATTTAGTTTATTGTAATTTATCTAAAAAAAATTTGTTGGTGTTAATAAAAACTTCATTTTGTCACCTTTTTATTTTAATGTAAGTTTATCACTCCAGCGTAATTACATCAGCAGTTATCTTCATTTAACTGAAACCATTTTATCACATGAGCAATTATTTTTTTTAATGAATTGTAATTTAAACCGTTCGTTGGTCCTATTACCATCATTTTTTGAACTACCAACAGCAATTTATTGAATCGACATCGTTTTCAATTAAAATTAAACCCGAAACATAATTTTATTTTAAGCTAAAGCTTAAAAGTAATTTGTTCGTAAAAACTATGTTGATTTTTATTCCCATTGAAACATTTACAGAAAAAAGTACGGTGAACTTATTTTATAATTAGAAGACTGCCCAGAAAAAATTTTTTATCAAATGTCCTAACTTATTCCTGGAGTAGATGCCCTTCTGATCATACTGTTTTTAGACATATCCTTTCAAGAATTGGAAGGTAGTGAATTTTCCTTTCTAGTTGAACCTTATTAAGAAAAAAGGAATTGATCAATTGGTGAAATAGTATTTATGAAATGAAGATAACTTTGAAAAGGCTGAAGGTAGTGCAATAAATTAACACTCGTATGAAAGGTTGCAGTTAGGCTTTTATAATTCCGGAAAAAAAATAGTTCAGCTATTACCTAACATCAGCTCTTCGATAATTGTGGGCAATAGGACTACCCCTTTTGATCAGTCGAAGAAGGGGAGGATCGTGATCATCTTTCCAGGACTTAGAGCGCCAAGTAGTTGATTCTTACGAGGCAACTACTAACCTCTAAATTAAACATGTATGTGGTTATATGTATCAATAAATGAAGGTATATTGAAATATATTTGGAGATTCGAAAGGTTCTCATCCGCTTGTCCGTGACACAAATTTACCGTTAAGGAAGGGCATAAAAAAAGTACAACAGTTTGGCCAACCACGAGCACAAGACGAGCCCTCAACTCACCTACGGGACCGAGTCGCGCCGCTCACCGTCTTCCGACAATCTCTTGCTGTATACGAAGTCGATTTCCATATCTCATTCGAGTCTTCCTTTGGAAAGCCGCTCGATCTCTCAATTTCTGACTCAATATTCCAAAAATCCAGATCCTTTCGCCTCGATATCCAAGCACACTCCTCCTTCCAACAGCCAGAATTTCTTCTTTGCTCTCCTACTAGACCTTCTCGCCTTGGGATCCAAAGCGAGACTCCCCATCACCTCGATCCGCAATCTCTTTCTAATTTTTTTTTTCATTCATCGTCCGGAATTATTTTAATTTAATTGACTAGGCAGAGAAAACGCAGCAACTGCCTATATCCCGTTAGAAGCTGTTAAAAGCGAGATATTATTTCACTTTCTTAAAAACTCAAAACTTTAGGTACAGCAGGACTTACCACTTCTATTATAACTAGGATCTTTTTGCCGCACTAGATCAGAAGAACTCTTAAGCAGGATCCGTGTAGTCATTTCCAGAGTCACTGCGGTCAAAACGGTTTACTGACCAATCGGAAACCAGGCGGTCAGGCTGAGTTATCGTTTTAACGTCAATGTCCGTAGTTGTGAGCATGCAAATGAGAGGTAGACTATTTTCCATCTTCTTTCTGTCCTGCTGTAGCCCGAACCCACAGAAGGCCAGGGCCCAATTTGGATTGTCGCGCCATTGATGATGATGTAGCCCGAACCCGACTTCTTACACTAGGCAAGACCTTCTTCCGTTCGTTCCTTTCTTATGGAGTACCATGGCTTAGTATTTCTAAAAACTGGAAAAAAATCCCGCAACGAAGGTCATATTACATAAAAAGCATAGAGGAGCAATAAGTTCAGAGCATTCCTTTAAAACAATAAAAAGAAAGAACGCTATCTGGATCAGATTGGACCTCTCAGTAATGGCAGAAAATAAATAAAGCAAGATTGTTTTATCAATGAACAGATTTTTCACTTTCATTCCAGTAGAAATTCGAAATTAAAATCACAATCAGGTTTCTTAAAAGTTGATCAAAAAATAATTACCAAAGACGTTGCTAATTTCGTTAGATTCTTCGCACAATTAACGGAGCTGGAAAGCGGTCGGTGTGCTGTTTAGAATCCACGAAATTTCAGAATTTTTTTGACTTGCTTTTAAAATATTTGTTCATATTAAAAAAGGAAGGCCTTTGAACTAAATACTAAGCAAATAACGCAATTGCGAGTAAGGAAAGTAATCGGCATCGATTTTTTCAAGCTTCTGTTTTTAAATTTTTCAGATTTTCCGTTTCTCATCAACGGAAAATCGAACAGCATGAGCAGGAACCAAAAAAACTTGAATTTGAAAATTTTATTGTAAATATATGGTGAAATGTGAACATGGTGAAATATAATCTTCAGTGCTTTCCAGAACGGTTTCAGTAGATTTTGAATTAGAGACTTCCATAAAATCTAGTCTCACAAAAAGATTTCAAAATTTAGTCAAATTTGATAGAAAATTATTGCGATGTTGGCCGAAAATGAGATCAGCGTCGGTTAGTGGTTAAATTTTTATAGGGCCGGTAGATCATTTCGTAAGAATATAAATGGGGTCGCAGGAGAGTAGAAGTGTCGAGAAAAATACAAAAACGGTATGGCAACAAATGAGAAATATGTACTGTGATTGGCCACAGTGATTGCTACACAGTTTCTCATAAAAATAGCTTTAGTTCCACTAAACCAAAGGTCGTCGCTTTCCATTGAGGTTTATTCGCGGATATCTCATGGTCTATAAACATAGTAGAAGAGTCTCGGCAGGAACATGAGCTGCAACTTTATGGGAACTAAGACACTAATATGAAATCTCTGTACAGCTTAAGAAATCAGATTGGCTTGAACTTACTGAGTATCACCAAAATTTTGCAAGCATGAAATTAAACAAGTAGTCGAATCATCTTCCTTAAAGAACCTTCTGTACTATATACTTACTATTTGCCATCGCTCTCTCGTAGAAAAAACCCCTTTCGTATCCCCTTTACGGAAATCTTGTTGTCACCTGAGTCCAATCTTGTGAAGCACATGTAAAAGATATGAAATTAGCTTCTCCTCTTATCAGTAATTAAAAATGCGCATGCGCGTCCAAAAAGGACTACTCTTATTACATCTGTCGGAGCGATAGAATTCTCTTCCTTTCATATACAGAGACCGACTCATTTTTAGGATATAATAAATCAAAACAAAATTTTCATGGGGTACTGAAAGTTCTACTAGCTCTTTACCAGAATAGTATTCCGCGGATACCACTGAAATGCGGTTGAATTGTACATTTTATTGGCGGATTACTTTTCTTTTTTATAGTAAATAACGCGATTCACTAATTCGGATTAGCTGCAACGTGTGATATAATAAAGTTGTGCATAAAAGTAGTTTTTTCTAATTTTATATTTAATAATAATAATAAATTGTGATGAGTTTAGTGGCAATGAAGTGATATATATATAAGTTCCAAACTACTTATTTTTTTTAAAATAATTTATAGTGTTAAATTAAGATTAACTTTCCTTAAGTGATATTCTGATGAGTTGAGTAGTTTTAATGTTGTTGAAACTGTTGACTGTTTTGAGCTATCCCTTGGTATGTATTAGGTTATTTTAACTAATCGAATCGAGATGTTCTAAGGTTGTGATTCAGTATTTTGTGTTTATAGTTTAATGGTTCGATAAACAAACATGTTGCTAATTTCAAGCGGAGCATCTTGAAAATGTCTTGTTTTTAATGTCAGACTAGTGCATGGTGAAAATAAATGCAAATCGGAATTCTCTGCAAACCTGAATAATATTGAGGTGAGGTCTCAAAGTACATTTGTTTAAAGTCGAGATGCGTTGAACTTCACGATTGCGTGTAACTAGATGTATGATGAATTGTTGATGTCCGGGAATAGAAGAAGCATGCTTCTATTCCCGAGCATCAACAATTATTTCATGGCACGTGTTGTCAACAGACTCAACGTCTTTCTTAAGAACTTTAGACCCGAACAGTATTTTGTCCCGATTACATCAAGTTGTGGTAAATCCACTTGAACAGATTATCTAGTCTTCATCCCTAGATCGCCTTTGAAGATTACTTCATGTCAGAATGCTGCCAAGATCAGTTAAAGACATTAGTCTCAGTTTCATTTCAGTTTTGGGCGAGCTGTTTTAGCATGACGCCGGAACAACACCAGGGAAATATAAAGTAGAAATCTGCAGTTACTTGTCGGAAAGTGTGTACTAGGATGCTTCGCTAAACATGAGGGTTAATATGTATTTAGATGCCGCGATCTGTAGGCTGTGGAAGGCGTTAACCACATTTGGTGTCAATATCAATGGGTTGCGAGTAGACTTATGAAGTTGTTGGGTAGTCATTTCTTTGACAACATAAAGGATTTGAAGTCGAATGGGCATGACAAGTTTTTCAAGGACATAGGATATATCGGGCAAAACCGCTATGTTCCCTTTTTGGTGCCTAATGTGCGTGGTGGCTCAGCGCTGCACCCGCTCCTTAAACTGAAACTGCACTGTATCAGGTCCAGATTGATATCGAAAAAACTCAGGCAATTGATTCACATAATACCTGATCAATTTAGTTTGTTTCAGTTTATTTGGTTGCTCTGTACAAAATATCAAATTGATACAAACTAACCGATTCTATCTCTAACAGTAACGTGGATTAACCGTATCCGTATCACGTTAGAGATCATAGTGCAAAAAAGGCGGGAACATTTTCCCCAATTTGCAAGAGAGACGCTTGTGAAGGGGTCAGCGAAATATTAAAAAAAGGTCACAATATACGAGTATACTTGCGATTTTTTTTAATATTAAGATCTTGAAAGATTTAATGGAATATGTCGAATTTTCCAAGGCGGTAGTTTAAATCGACACCGATTCTCAGGGCTCAATTCTAATTCTTACTCCCTTTTTTTCCAGTGTTTATTGATCTTTGTCAAATTTGAACCCAATTTATAGAGGTCTTATTTCGGTGTCGAAACTGCAAAACCCGACTGGCGAAAACTGTATTCTATCGAAAGTCGCGTTTTATATACCGAACATTGTACGGCGATCTCTTCTCTGCAAAATGTATCTTTTAATAATTCAAGAACAACGTCCTCCGCTACTTAAGGTTCTTATGTAAAATCGAGGTTGGACGTGTGGAACTTATACACTTGCAACAATTCTAAATGTTGTGGAGGTTCTAGGCCAGTAAAGAGTTTATAGTACCCATCGAACATCTATCTACAACGATTAAAATCGAGTATCAGCAGTGTAGTGGTTAAGCTCCCATACATTGAGGTCGTGGAATAGGTTTCCGCTCAGCCATTGGGCTTGTAACCGATGGTCTAAGTAAAGAAATGATTATCTCTGTAAACCTCTGTCTTTCCTTGTATTGTAAAGACTTTAATGATATATACCTATGTACCCTAACTGCCATGGAAAGACCCATGGGATTTAGTCGAAAGGTAATGATTCAAACGTGATTCCGAGGATTTTTGACCGCCTCCCGTATGCAGCACCTTAGTAACAAAAGTCCTGTACTATTTAGTAAACATCGTAGCATAAGCCAGCAATAGTTCTGCTCTAAGAGATGATCATGCCCACGATCTTTCACCCTTATCTGACTTTTATGCCACTCAATCAGCTTAATGCCAACGACTTTGGGCTATCGTCATTGTTTCACAATTCGTTTGTGAAACTATGTATACGTACACTCTCCGTACGAATTTTGACGTAAACCGATATCGCGTTCAACGGAACTTCAAAAAGTACGTCCGTACTGCAGCGGCTATTTATGCAGGGCAACTGTCTATGGTACTTACATCGTATATCTTTCTTGCTTTACATGACTGCAGATATCTGTTAGCAATATTCGATGGTCGAGAATATTATACTGTACTTGATATTTTTGTATTATTATATTTATTTTTTTCTGTACAGGGTCTGAACGTTCCAAGATTTAAAAGAATATTTCCGAATGTTGCGGCTAAAATGTTCATAAAACCGTCGGAACCGTTTCAAACCGATTTTCTTACAGGAGGTATATAGTGTCTAAAATTATTCCCGTTCCCAAAGTCGCCAATCCTGTTATAAATGATTTCCGACCCATCAGTATTCTCTCTAGCCTATCTAAAGCTTTTGAATATATTTTACACTCCCAATTAGGTATTTTTTTGAATGACAATAAATTTCTAAATCAATTTCAATCTGGTTTCCGAGCTGGCCATAGTACTAACTTGAAATTTCTGATAACATTCATTGCAGTATCGATAAAAAGATGATCACTATGCTATTACTACTTGACTTTAGCAAAGCATTTGATTCTATTGATCACAATCTGCTTTGTGATAAGCTTAAGCATTGTTTTCATCTCGAGCAGTGTGCTATTAACCTTATCATGAATTACTTAACTGATCGATCTTTTTTAAATGGATCACAGTCAGACCATCTTTCGGTCGAATGCGGAGTTCCTCAAGGATCCGTTCTGGATCCTCTACTGTTTTGTCTTTTCATTAACGACCTCCCTGAATGTTTCGCTGAAGCAAACTGTCGCCTATATGCCGATGATGCCCAGATCTTTCGAAATTAACTGAATCCATATGTAAAATGAATGACGAGCTTGATGCAGTTTCCCATTGGGCGAATATAAATGGTCTAAAACTTAATTGTAGTAAAACTCAAGCCATTGTAATTTATTCGAAAGAAATTGATTCTTGGAATCTTCCAAAATTGCGTCTAGATGGTGCTTCGCCTACCTAAGTTCGGCGATGAATCTAGGAATGATCTTTAATAAATGTTTCAATTGGTCTGACCACATCAATCCGATTGCCAAGAAGGTGTATCTGCGTAAGCTTTGGAAACTATCTGCGGTGACGTCAATTCAATCAAAAATAAAATAAGTCAATTCTTTGATTCTTCCTCATTTCCTATATTGCAGTGCAGTTTACTCGTCAATGAGCGTAGGTGAGGAAAACAAACTTAATGTTATTTTCAATAACTGTACTCGATACGTATTCAATCGCCGTAAGTTTGATAGTATCCGTGACGTAAATAAATCCATCCTAAACTGCCGGAACTTCCGGAATTTCATGAAATTTAGGTATATTTCCTTTTTATGGAAGTTAATGTTCACTGGTTGTCCGCGATACCTGTTCGAAAAAATTGTACTTTGCAAATCATCAAGAGCTCTTGCGTTAGTTGTACTCCGACACTGTGGTAGACTTCGTCATCTATCATTCTTCGCCAGGATAGTTTCGCTATGGAATTCGCTTCCGTCCTCTCTTAGGCGTATTACTGCGTGTGTACTATGAGCATTGTTTTGAGCATTTTGCGAGATTGGACTGAGGCTTCACTTTTTTGTTGTTTCTCTTTTTGTGTAAACATATGTAACTATCGAAAATTGAAATTCTTATATACGTATTTTCTTTCTTTAAATACTTTTAATTCTCATTTTGCTTGCTACACTTTAATTACTTCATTAATTGCTTGATACCATTTTTTATTCTTTTCTTTAACTTTCCTTTTTTCTTTTTCTTTTTATTTCTTGTAATTCATTCTTATTCTTTCTTGCAAACTTATTTTTTAAACAAATTGTAGAGACTAACCGTCTAATTGTATACATACTTTCATAAACAATATACAGTGTTAAGACAACGTTGTTATGCTTACATTTTTCCACAAATCCTGAGACCAACTGGTATTACTGGACATTCAGACTCCCTTCGATCTCATCCTGGTTTGATACTAAACCGCGGTATGAAAAGGGCGGGGCTATACGGCAATTAAAGCAACATATCCTTTCAGATTTCAAACAAATTATATTATAAAAGTGCATAAGCTAACATTTTATTTTTTATTTATTCTAGGCCACCCGAAAACTATCATAACAGATTCAATAATAATCAAAGAAGTAAGTACTACAATCGTTCACGGTTCCGAAACAACCATTCCTGGATAAATCAGAACTCAAATTACTCGCCAACAAATTCGCAAATCAATGATCTGCGAAGCGCTCTTGCACGAAGTATTTTACAAAATTTCATTCGAAACGAGAATGAGGTATACGATGTACAGAACGACTCGAGTTCAGAGGCACATCCTTCGATAACAGATTCAGTCCGCTCAAATCACGATAGTTCGGTATTAGGGGGGCAAGATATTTTGAGAAATACATTAATCCAGAGTTTTTTCCAAAACGGGGAAGGCGACGTTGTTGATGCTGGATTGCCAGCGATTGATAACGCTAGCAGCTATGGAAACAGCAACAATTTAGAATCATTGATTGCAACGACGATAGTGCAAAATATCTATGGAAATGCAAGAAATCATGAAAATGAGGTGCATAATTCGGACGTAGAAGAAAATTTTGCGAACACATCAGTTTGTAAAATTGAGAGTAATGTTGATGCAGCCAGTCAAGAATTAAACAATGCGTCGGATAGTGCCGAGCACGAGACCCGTGAAATTGAAAGTACATCACAAAGCAAGTCCGGTATATCGCTTGTCCCGCTTTCATTTCTTATTGCGCCTAAGTCCGAGCATACAGATGTTGAAAACGAAGATATAAGCGAGAAAGAGAGCGATCATAGCGAAGATACGGTTTCTTTACATTCAAGCCCTACTGTACGCGACAATTTTAAAAAGCCCGAACAAATCTCAAAGAAACTAGTAAATCAAGTAGTTACCATGGATAAGACAAATATCCGACACGTTATCAATAATCCAGTATCAAAGTTCGATGTTGCCTTGAAAATGCACGCCAAGAAGAGATTACGCGAAGAAATTCGAAAACAATTGCGAAATATGAACTTTGAGACGGCGAAAATGAATGAAGCAAATATTTTACAACCTGACGAATATATCGAAACCGCAAATATTCCTGTAGAAATGTTAGATAAATTCAAAACGGTATTTGGATATCATTTTTCTAGAGACAACGATGAAGCAGACGAGCTTAACGACAGGCTAGTATTATCCACAAACGAATCAGTTGAGCATAGGGAAGAAACAACGCAATCAGATCTGCGACAATCGGAATCAAAGAGTCCAGCGAAAGTCGATAGTCAACCGCCTAAAATTGATTTAATGACAAAACTGAAAAACTTGGAAAATATAAAACTTCAGGCCAGTTTAAAGAAAAGTAAGCAACTAGAAGACGACGATGTTTACATAATTGAAAATCCCAAAGAGTCCGTGACTATTTTACACGACGATAGTAGCTCCGATTCGACTACGACAACTACAACAACCTGTGCTAGTCCAATGCCAAACGTTAATTTACAACAAAAATTTCTGGATAGCTTCAAAAAAGTCGTACTGCCTAATATGACCGCGAAAGAACGTCGAGAGTATGAAAAGAAAATGGAAAATGGTCAAGAGCTCGCCAATATCTATCAGATGTGTATCGATAAATTGAACGATAAAAATTGCCATATAACTAAACCGAACTTGTACAATTTTAGCGATAATAGTAGCGACGAAGCATTAAATTTTCTTGTTCAAAACATTCATGATTTATTTAAACAGCAAAAATGTGATAACAAACCATCAACGGTATCGAAGCCGAGCGACAAACGAAACGAAGTGACTTCGAGCAAACCTACACGATCCAATTACCGTAGTGCTAAACGCAAAGTTAAGAGCTATAAGGACGATGAGCGAAGTCGCAAAGTGGACAAAAAAAGCGACGAAGCTTCGAACCGGAAGTACCGGAACGATCGTGAGAAGTCGAAATCAAAAACTACAAATTTAGAGTTGCAAAAAAGCGCAGGGAAATCTAAAGATAATAAAAATAAAAGTGATAGCAATGAAAAAGTGCACTCTTCTACCGAGCAATCCAGTTCTAAAGATAGCAAAACTAAAAGTATCGAATATAAAAATGACAAATGCTCGACACCATCCAGTGGGAGAACAAAAGATTGTGACGCAAAAGATCAAACCAATAATGTGACGTACATAGAACTCGATAGTCCTGTAAAGACTTCTCAAGTGGCAGACAGTCGTTGCAATATTAATTCGTCAAATGAAAGATTGTGGAGATCGCCCGGCGAAAAAAAGTGTTTGCAACTAACTTCAGAAGCGACAAGCACTACATCTACAACACCAGAGAAAGAACAAAATTCAAGCAATAGCACCGTCCAAGAATCAGCCCCTAAAACCGATTTAGCAGCAAGTTACTTAGAACTAAAAAACTACATTGGCGAAAATTACATAAATCCTTCGGAAGTTTTTCAAATTACATCCTTAGTTGAGCAGAATAAACTCAGCACGACCGTTTTGAACAATTTAAAAGAAATCGATTCAAAACTGATGGATTTGAATAAGAAAAAAATGGAAATCGAAAAAAATATAATTCAACTACAAAAAGAAAAAATGGAAATCGATTTAGCCGCGATGCAATATCAAAGCGATCGATTCGCACTAATCAGTTCAGCACTATCAAATCCCACTTCATATCTGTCGCCAAATCCATCGCTCCAAAAGTATCCCAATCACACGGAAGGTACAATAAACGAATTCTACACGATTAACAATTTCGCGGGGAAAATCGAAAATAACTGCAAAGCTAGTTCGAGAGGAGGTAAGAGAAAACATGTTCCATCGCCAGTCAAAAAGACCACAAACTTTTCGGAGAAATTGAAAAATCGCAAAAAACGATGTCAACGTGATATTCTAATCGAAGATGCAGCCAATACGCTCTTCAGTAAGGACGATAAACGTTGCGAAGAAATTCGAATGACAAAACCGTCTGAACTTTCCGATAAAATCAACGATATTTTCACGATACGAACGAAACGAAATCAAAGCGCAACTACTAGTCAGGAAAAAGAAAAGAATATCGCCAAAAGTAATACGTCTGCTACTGGTATTCAGGCTGCCGAAGAGAATCTACTTCCGGTCTCGTGTGTCGGCAATTCGGTGAATATTATCGATTGTGATATTTCCGATAGCGAAGAAGAACCGGAAAATCGGCCATCTGTTCGAAGTGTTACGAACGGTGCCCTAAAAGGTTTTCGTCTTCCAATCGTACAAATTATAGCTGTCGAAGGTTACATCATATGTGCATCTGAAGATGGTAACATTTACAAGTTTGATTCAAATACGCGACAATTGATATCGACGTTCGCAAAACATACGGAATCAATTACGGAAATGTACGTGGACGGTAATAGTTATGTGTATTCGACGTCTTTGGATGGTTACATGAAGAAAACAACTGTCGAAGTAAGTAGTTGCGGACTTAGATTTGTTGGATGAACTGAATTTTAATTTGATTTTCAGAATTTTGGACTAGAACTGCAATCGATCAATCTTCATGAGCCG
Source organism: Beris morrisii (assembly GCA_951812415.1). Classification (NCBI taxonomy): domain Eukaryota; kingdom Metazoa; phylum Arthropoda; class Insecta; order Diptera; family Stratiomyidae; genus Beris; species Beris morrisii. Next base: position 110,057,582 of record OX638312.1, on the reverse strand, counting down.
TTACAAGCAATTAACTTATCGTGGAATCAGGCATTCATTGGAAGCAGATGGGGAAATATTTTTACGTACGACACCAAAGTGAGTAGCTGTTTTTTTTTTGAATTGATGTGGATGAACATTTTTAAGGTCTTAATGTTATAAGCTTAAATCATGAAAACCGCACGCATGGTTACAGATGTAATTTGAAACTAGAGATATCTGTAGAAATTGCTAGTGACCCAGTGAAAATGGGACAATAGAGCAATTGCTTTGTGAATTAAGTACCAGGCTGTAATCAGACGAAAGGTTACCATACCTCCGAAGTCAACCTCATGGTTTTATATTAATATAAGTGTTATTGCTATGGATCATGTGATCCTCTTGTCCGCCACATTTAGACTTTTCAACTGTACAATATTTTTCTCTGATATACGCAAAAACAAATTCACACCTTTGTCAAAATAGTTTGAATTCCGTGTATATAACACACGACAAACGCCTCTATAAGGCATTCGTTAGTAACACTATTTGCCTTCTGATGTGCAGAAGCGTTAACACTGCCACAAAACGGCTGGCAATCCAACCAGGTCTGAATCAGTAAACGTGGTTTTCCAATTTTCAATTAATTACCAAATTTGTAACAATACAAATGTGACAGTAATACCTTGGATACACAGCTCGTATACAAATCATAATATCGTCAATATCACCAGTGTATCACCCAATATTATGCATATAGTACGTCAACGAGCTGATATCTACATAATATCCAACCTGTTTCCTTGTATATAAATTCGATGATTTTAGTTGATATAGCCTTCTTTTAACTGCCATCAGCGCCATCTGTTACTGAAATCAACTGAAATTCCAATGAATCACACTTGTGGATTTTTATATTCTTCCGTCAGTTAAAATTCTTTGAGCGTGTTTTCATTTTTGTGTGTGATATGATGGTCCGCTTTGTACATTTCTTTACTAGCAATGAAAGTGCTATTCGCCGGAACATCATACTGCAACGTTTGGCACGAAGAAATTTTGTCTTTGATAGCTAAATGTCAAAGTATAACATGTATGGGCTGTGTATCATGCTATCTTGTATCGCATATCATGATTTGAATAACATAATTTGTATACAAGCAGTGTATCCATGGTATAAGACCACGTCAAATATTCTTTTACTTTACGAAAAATTGCCTTTTGAAAAAATTCTTTAACACAGCGTCTATTTTATGCGCATTTCAGTGGTCAAAATTTGTATAAAAGTGATCTGTTCTCGCGATCAAAAATCGGAGAATCGCAGCTCGATTTCCGGACGCGTTCTCATGATGATTATTTTTTTTACTGGTCTCGATGGTTCAAAGTATTGCATCACTCCATTCGTGATCGGAGTTCGGAGTATGTACTGCCATTCCACGTTGTTTTCTTCAAGGAAACTTCGACATGGTGCATGATAACTAATTTCCAATTATGTGTATACCAGGTAACACTGCATTCTTTTCTAAAATTTTCTACTGCTTCTTCCTCATGAGTCTTTGCATCCGAACCAAATCTACTGTTGCAGAGAACTATCCCCATACCACAACGGAATCGTTGACTTGTTTATTGTGTACGCTTCACAGAAAGATCGGATTTTTTTGTATTCCTTCGACGCAGAAACGCAGCAATTTTTCGTTATCCGGGATTTTATTTGTCCATCACCAAAAAAAGGTGAAAAAATCTTGCATCAGTTTGGGCGTGACTTTATGATTTTTCGATCAAAGTTTGATATGCGGTTAGATGTCGAAATGTGACAAAAATTAATACTTCGCAGACACCCGCAAAGCATTCAAATTACAAAAATAATCTTGGTTTTTTAAGGTACGCGTCCACTAGAGGCGGGCCGCATCGCAACGGTGCGGCGAGCAATTTTTTTCTACGTACTTCGTTCCGTTGCGAGTGTCGTTCAGTGGACGCACTTCCATAACAATGTATGGCAGGCGGATTTTTGCGATGCGGCCCGTCCGCCCTAGTGGACGCCTGCCTTTATAGTTGCAGTGGTGGAAAGTATTGTCACACTATAACCTCCCGCACCGCAATAGAAATTCGACGCTGGATATTCGGAGCAAATTATTCGGAGCCTGGTAGCCTGTTCTGTTGATCAAGATCTCACCTCACGTATTAAATTACCGCTCCTGGATTTATGAACAAAAACTTTTTACACTTTTAACTATGTAGCAGAGCTTAATAGCGATTTGCTATCTGCTCTCATTGCGTCTTTCCATCGTTTGCTTGATTAATCTGCTTTTGGTTTTTTGTCTGATCTGCAAATTTTTTCTTGTTTATGCATTTGAAAGATGTGAACAGATGATCTCTAAGCGTTCTAAAGATTAGTACGTAATTCGTACGAGGTCATATATTTAATGGTTATTATGCTATGCTTTCGTCACAGTTCCGGAACACGGTAAGACTTCGATAGGCCAAGAAATTCATACCGAATCACTCAACTAATAGAAGCAAGCAGTTTCTGTCTACTAACCGAAATACTTACATGCCATCCGCGTTTGAAGGATCATCTTAAAAGAATAGGAATCATAACTGATAACCTGTGCAGGTTATGCCAAATGAAAACAGAAACTTCTGAACACATTCTGTAATGCTGTGAGACAATTGCAGTTTAGCGCTACAGATGTCATTGAGTACACTTTTTGGACTATTGCAAAAACAGACCTACATCAACTGGAAAGAGGCCTGAGAGATTTAAAGTTGCACGAGGATCTCTAGGTGGAAACTGGGAAAAACATCTAAAGGTGCAATCTGGTTGGTACTACCGACCGTCGCGACCAGCAGTAACTGCCAACCTCAACTGCTTGCCGCGGCTGCTTTGCACTCACAACCGTCAACTGCCGAGCAGTCGCAAACACACATGATAGCTTGTTTTTGCCTGAAGCAGTAGTCTACTGCCGGCAGTTACTGCTGACCGTGACGGTCGGCAGTTCCAGCCAGATTCTACCTTAAGAGGTTTCAATATTCTTGTACGGTACTGCAGCTCAGGTCGTATCCCAGATCTTTCTATAATCGTCACGATTCCGGTAAATTATTGCCTTCCGTTCTGAGCCGGTAAGTTATTTTGTTTCAGCTAGCTTTATTTTTTTTACATCAGTATTTGTCGTACCTTCCATTGTGCTGTTAAAAAACGTTCATTAACTATTACTTTTAAAAAATATGCCATATCGCACCAAGACCGAACTCCTTACAAAATTTCAATTGCACAAAAAAGCAAGGACGTGCGCGCATGTCCCACATAAGAACGTTTCTCTTGGCTTGGAATTGTGCAGGATTCAATATCTTGTCCTCTGTTTCTCTTTACCAGAAATATGCTGTGCATTCGTACTTGAATTTCGGTCGTCAGTTCTTATTGGATGAAATCGGCGAATCAGGCAAAAGCAAATTCTCGTTATATGTGTAGCTACGAGTACATACAAAAAGGGAGTAATGCAACTGATGCATCGACCGAAGAATAGAAAATGGGGCTTATACAAGCATGTGATTGGAACTTCGACAATATACTTCCTGGGGGTTGACTCTTAAAATGCTTACATTGATTTTCGTCGTATTGTACGCTTTTTAAAGAGGTGGTTCACGTGCCAATTCTACTCATATTTTTGGTATGTATATTTTAGTTATGGAGGATGTTAAAAGGAAGCGTGCGAAACATTTAAAAGGTGGCTGGCTACAGTTCTCGCACTTAGTCTACAAATTTTTCACACATCATAAGCCAACCTATTTTTCGTTTAATTTTTCATCTATTCGCAACTTGCCTACTGTTTCTTTTTCCTCGAACCATCCCTCGGTTATTTTGATTTTTTCAAGTTGAAAAAACTTTCCTAGCTGCACGTTAAAAACTGGCTTGCGTAGTCATTGATCGTTTACCATCGATACCGTTCGTTGGCTACTACTTGAATTAACTTTGAAAATATATAAGTTCTTCAGGTATGCTAAATTAATTTAACAATAATTATACAATGTAAATTTGACCAACTTATAGAATTGGATTATAACATTTCCGGAACAGTCTTGCTTATAGTAAAAGACGCCAAAAGTAGCCCTCTTAGTGTAGACCCAAGCCAAAACCATTCTACTTCTAACCAAAATATCAAATTAGCTTTAATTAAAGTCTTTATCACAAAAATAAGTGATGAGCTTTGTACAATAATTTAAAGATTATAATTGGAATCTTCTCATAACTTTTGAAGAACAAAGTTTATATCTTCATTTTTTTTTACATTTTCAGAGAAATAAATTAAATGAAACTCTTTTATGTTCGGTGGGTAGCGCCATAACCGCTTTGAAAGCCACAAAAGAAGGACCTCGAAAAATATTAATAATCTCCTCGAAAGGAGAGAAAATCCACTTTCGTGATGCATCATCTGGACTTCTACTGCGAACGGTCAGTGTTCCGGTAAATCAAAATATTTACAGCATTCTATTGAATGGCGGTCTTCTCTATTGCGGATCAAGTGCAAATCAAGTCTACACGTACGACTTTACGGTAAAATCATAAAAAAAAACTGTACATCATGGTTTCAATTTAATGTTCTTATCGTCTTTACAGACGGGAAATCTAGTCAACGCATTTTTATGCGGCAATGGTGCTGTATCGATAAAACTATACAAAAATAAATTGCTCTTCATCGGATGCTATGACGGTTTTATATACGTTCTCGAAAAAAATTCCGGCCAACAGATTGGACGCTTTCCGGGTTCTGGAAAAATGATTTTAGCATTGGAAATCATCGGCGAAAAGGTAAGTTTCAATTGAAATCAATACGATGTGATTACAATAAAATCATCTATGTGTTATACAGTTACTCACTTCAGCGAAGGACAATTCAATGGAAATTATTGATATTCCAAAATATATTCTGGCATTAATTAAGTAAAAGTGTTGAGTATGTTATTAAATAGTTTTTTTTTTCGTTTTGTAATCTCGGCGTAATTAGCTATGGATTTTGTTTTGTTTATATAATCCCATGTAAATATGAAGTTTACTATTTTTTGTTACGTTTTAATTAACTTGAAATTAAATAAAGAGGGCTGCGAATTTATCGTTGTGTTTTCGTTTTAATACAACTCGTGTACTACACCTTGCCAACACTTCGTAATTATTTTTTGATCGCGACGACTCCAGCCTAGGTTCATCAAAAATTCAAAACTAAGTGAATTGATTTATTATTTTTTCTTCTATTTTCATTTTTTGTCTAGTTGAATTTATTTTTTGTGTTAGATGTTAGAATTGTTTAATACTCTGGAGGGCTTATATAAGGTCAATAAAAATATTAAACAGTAATTTCAGGGGCACTAATATTGCCAGTGTTTTCACACTAAGCAGTAAAAAACTAATCGGAAACTTGCTATACCCAAGTTTCATTAACGGCAAAAGGTTCTGAAGATGCTTCTAGCGTATAAGCTGGAAGAAAAAAAGAAGCGAAGATGCTGCGTTAGAGAAATCTTGCGAAATCGGAAGCAACATGGCGCGTATGAAAACTTAGTGCAGGAGATGCATTTGAATGACAGTAATATGTTCTTCAAATACCATCGAATGTCGGTTGACCTTTTCGATGAATTACTCGATCTAGTTCTTTCATATTCGTTAACCTATTTTACCGGAATATTATCTTTCTGCAAGGAAGAAATAAGAGCAGTCACAACACAACTCACAAAAGTACAAAAACCGACAAGCATTGAAAGAACCTGTAACTAGAAATGACAAAAAAGTCATAGCAATTTATTTTTGCGGCACGGAAAAAAGCTGAAGAATATGCGACTTGTAATGCAGACACATCCTGTCCCTTAAACTACAATCTGATTGGTTGATTGTTGCGTCCGTCGCTCTGACGCAGAATTGCGACGACAATGGAAATCCTCCTTCAAAAAGTTGATTTTCTATTTATTCAATATCAACAGATTCAACCCAGCTAGATATCTTGACGGATTGATGGACCCTAACTTTTCGGTCAACAAATTTTTGTGCTGTTACACAAGACATGGCATCAATCCACTCCAAACATAAATTAATGGCAGAAAAGAGTTGATCTCAAGACCAACAAGGATATAATAATAAGAAAGTTCTTGAGATCCATCGGAAACGAAACGTCTTACGATTATTACTCCCGACTTAAACTTCGGCAGTATTGCTCTAGCTAAAGCTGCAACTGTACCACCGATTCAAGATGCGAAAAGGCCAACAACAGCGGCACGGATCAAGGAATCTTCAACATAGTAAGAAACGCCAAACTGCTGACTATACTGACAGCAACGTAGCCCTTATATTATTCAATGCTCTTACATCCGAAGCTATAGTTAAGACTTAGAGCAATATGACTGCAAAGCGAGTACATTCTGATACCCCCAAAAATGTCGGTAGTATTGCTCCACCAAGTGTACCACCGATTCATCTGCGAAATGGTAAAAAGAAGACTATAGCGGTGTAGATTAAGAATCGACTGGAAGATTCAACGGGCTTAATGACACCAGATGTATCCTCCGTACTACCAGAGGGACAGTATGTGAGACTACCGAAAAGAGGAATCACCACGATATAGTTCCAGTCGATCAATAAGGCTTGGCAAAATAATGACAGCAAAATTAGCCAAAGTTAAAAATTAAAATTAAAAGTTAAAAATGACAGCAGCAACCAGAAGCTCATCGAAAAAAAGAAGATTAAGGATATCATACCGAAGGACAGCTATGACGATGAGAAAGCCACACCAAATATCAAAGGAGACACAAAAGAGATAAAGCCACAAATATCCCCTCTGATTCTAACCCATGACCTATGTAAAATATACAAAGCTGAATTTAAGGCAATTTATGATTCATGCAAATATTCGCAAAATACGCTGAGATCTGAAATTTAAGTAGTCGGAAATTAACTTAGATTTCATGTACTTCTTGCGTTGTTTTTCCTAGATACGCACAGCTTTAACAGTAGACCTAGAAAACCACACAAGGTATCGTCTTTTACTGGGGACATATTTTGGAACATGACGATTAATGAGATCTTGTAGGACATCATAAAATACTTTTAATGATTCCTCAGACGTTTTTCAGCAAACAGACCAAGCCAATCAACATTAACAAGTTCTGATTGTATTGCAGAGAAATTACATTTTCGGAAATTGAATTTCCTGAAGTCTTCATTAGCAGATGCGAAATTCCATAAGAGTTCTAGGAGTATTTGATTCGGAGGGTGATAGTTATCAGGTCGAACTAACCCTAACGTAGAATTAACTTGAATTTGTGCACTACCCGTATCGAGGTTAGAGAGGACGAGATCAAGAAGCTTACTTTGATGATTCACAACGGAATTGTCTCTACCGATAAGTTTATCTGAATTATATTCAGAATAACCTCCAGAATCTTAGTGGCATGGCATCGTTACTAATCCCGATTTTCAGTACGGCGATCAATCACACGATGGTAATGGTTAACATCGGACTTAAATTCTAGATATTTCGTATAATTTTCTGACAAGAGTAGTAAGCATTCGATATCTTCTTAATTCTGTGTTCAATTCAGCTTCCAGTTTAACCTATGAACCCCCATTTTTATCTTTTTCAATTAATTTTCTGTCAACCGTCAGCAAAACATTCCGCCAAGTCGGAACTTCTTAATTTCAATCTAGATACCTGCGCGCCATCTCTTGTTTCGTATCGTAATTCATTTGACACTTGCAGCGAGCGCATTTCACCCAGCCAGCTGTCTTTCAAACACCTTTCAGTTAGTATTTCGCTCTGTCTTGTTTCTGAATTTCTGACGCAAAAGAGCGTAAAATACTGCGCCCCAGGTGACGATCAAACAATGAGATCCTTTTGCCATGGTTAGTTTGGGCCCGAGTTACAACATGAGTTCTGTAAGAAGTTGAGTGAAGTGCGAAGTTTGCAAAGTTAATGAGCTAAAGAACGTTTACAGGGTGCAAGTTTTCTGACAGACAATAGCCAAAATATGGAAGACGACCGGCAAAATCTTTGCGACCCAGTGCTATCTGCCGACGCAAATAACCACTTCCAGCCGCTGAAAACAATTCCAGCGTTCGGGTGAGTTTTTTTTATTCATCAGCGTATTGGTCGTTTAGTTGTGCACGCAAGTTCGACAGGATAAACTGCATTCCTTCAGGTGCAAAATAAGTGCGCAAAAGATGACTAAGCCTCACGTTACGAATTGCGATTTTATTTGATAAGAAATTGTGAACCGCACCGTTAGAACGATGGCCGGCTTTGCAGACCTGAGCTGCAGTCTGTCTATCGTCAATTGGATGCGGTTCACACGAACTCCGATAGGACTTGACCTTTGCCAACATCCCGGTTTCAATTCGCGCCACTATTGATAAATTTACCATTTCAGCATACACAACGCTATCTCGTTGGTAATTTCCTTCATCGGAATACTGCTGGCCTCGTTCTGGGCTGATAGTAAGCGATGCGACGCCTACTTTATCATGCTCTACCTGAGGGCAGCGTTCTGGGTCATCACTTTCGTACGTGCCACGAATTAGATTCGAAGCAAACGCGATTAAACTCATTTTATTTGATTTCTAGGTTTTTGATCATTTCGTTAAGCACAAGCACGAACAGCTTCGGCTTAACGGACACCTTGAGTTTCATAAGTCGCTCGAAGTACACAAGGGCATTCCCTTGTCCATCGTGTCGCTGTGGAATACCGCAGTTTTTACTATTCAGACACTAATGCAACAGTACTATGGCAATAATTTCTTCCAGCATTGTATAGAAAGCTGGGCTTCGCCTATCGTCTATGTCACGGGATTCTCGTGTTTGGAATCGGCGGTCCTATCGCTTGTACATTGCAGTTACATTTGTAAGTGACTGATTTCATTTGGATTCTTTTTCTATCTAAGCAATGGTTTCCCTGTATTCCGTAGCCAAAGTCTTCAATTTCAATAAGAGCGCACCGCTTCCAGATGCGCTACGAGGTAGCCGTCCCGGTAGCGGGTTCGTAGGACTTATGCAGCCTGGAGCTAATGTAACCGAACTACTCGAGAAGCAGGTGAGTTTATTGACGAAAGTAACAGGTGTAGATTAAACATTGTTCCTGTTCTCGATTTCTTAAAGGCCGACGTGATAAACTATCTGAAGGATCATAACTTCAAACTAAATCAGAAGTTGATGCAATTAAACGCGCAAGTGCGAACAGTCAACATACCACAGCATAGTGCATAATCAACCTATGATATTTTTTTACAATTTTACTTGTTACTAACAAAATAAATTAATATTTTACCTACATAATTTTTTGAGTTTGTATTCAAATTTGATTGCGAAAATATCACACCTCAGAGTGGAAATTTGTGTACAAGCGACAGATGGTCCCGCGTAGGGATATGATTTTGAATGTTAGGTTATCCAGCGTAATCCTGTGTGAAGAACATTTTTAAGGTTTTCACCTCACAGTATTTAAGGGTGTGTTAAGCCATTGCAAGGCCAATTTTGCCACATCGTATTAACATGACCAACACTTGTTACATCAATGTACTATAGAAAAATTAGAAAGGACACGGGGACAAACGCGTCTTCAAACTTCTAAGAACGTCTCTGCCCATAAGGCTTACCAGAAGAATCCTATGAGAACAAAATTTTTAAGTATTTCGTCCCACAGTATTTAGGAGCTGTATGCAATAGTAATGCCAATTTTACTACACGGCGTATTAACGTTTTAACCAGCAATTGTTAAATCAAAGTATAGGAAAAAATTGAAGGGGACACGGAGACAAGCGCGTCTTCAAACTCTCTCAATTTTCACATCTTCCTGCTACCACTAGAACGAATCAATTCGAATTGCGTTCATGTGGAAACATTGGCATTGAGATACTTCCCGTAACAGGAGCACCAATGGCGCTGCTAGCAGTAAAATTCATGTACGGGGTACATAGCAGTGCCTTGGTTGGGAGGTACACAGCTGGTATTGACGATATTATGATATGAATACCAGCAGTGTATCTTCCAATAGATATCAGTCTCAGGTTGCCGAACGACTGCAGTATATTCTAAGCAAAAGTGTTAGAAAATCAGGGGCAACGGAAATTGTATAAACGAGCAAAAACAAAAGCAGAACGTTAAAATTTTGTTGGTCATCCTGCAAGAACAACAGTACCAAAAGTTTTTGTGCGCTCGCCAAAAATTACTGGTAGTGTGAGGAGATTAGAACGGAGATTTCAGATGAAGTTCTGTAAACGTTCTTTCTCTCGAATAAAATAAGATTACCGTGCAATCAAAATTCACAACCATTTAAAATAAGGTTTAGGTTTAAGAAGGGGCGCAGTGCTAGAACCATTGCGCTCACTAGGCGCCATACGGGCCCATTGCGATCCCTTCAGATTCTCGTGGGCTGTTCCATCCCCTCAAAAATACTCCAATTCCCTGCAGAGCCTGACCAGTTTGTCAACCCCTAATGACCTCAAATCATCGATGTTATCGAAGAAAATACTACCCAGCCATCTCAGTCGCCTTCTAGCGATTCCTGGGCATTCACACAAGATGTGAGTGATTTCCTCCACAGCGTACAGATCATGGCAGAACCTGCACATGTCCGTCTCCGCTAGCGCTAGCCGCATAGCGTGTTTCCCCAGCATACAGTGACCCGTCAGTGCTCCGACGAGCAGTCGCAGCCTTCCACTATCCCAAGTAAATATATTCCTAGTTTTGACTTGACTATCCAGCTCGGGCCACAGGGCTCTAGAAATCCTGCAGCTTGCCAGCCCTGCCCACCTAGAGTTGGCCGCCTTATCAGCAGGCTCACCAATTTGCGCTTTGATGCCGCATATCGGTGGACAAACATCCTCCTCAACCCTACCATTCGATGCCGATCCCGATCTCGCAAGCTCGTCCGCTCTTTCGTTCCCTAGTATATTACTATGCTCTGGCACCTAGCAAATCAGTACTCTGTTCTGACTATAAAGTACTTTCAGCACTTCTCGACAGCGCTTCACTAACTGGGATTTAATGGTGACGGATTCCAGCGCCTCTATAGCCGCCAGGCTGTCAATGTAGAGTGAGATATTCTGATCACATATCTCCCCCATTAACAGGATGAACACTGCATACATCTGGCAGTTTGAACAACTCCCCTACACTCAGCTGCTCAGAGAAGACGCCAGCGCCAGTGCAGCATTCCATTTTCAATCCGTCCGTATATACGGAGATTTCTCCCTCACGTAGTACTCTATTGTTCTCCCACTCCACTCTACTAGGATATACAATTTAGTCACTGGGATTAAGTAGACCGTACTAATATCCGCCAGGTTTCCCAGAAATTCGTTGAGAATGGAACTATGCCTTTCAGAGCTCGGCCTAAAGAGGGCACAGCTCGATAGCCTAACTGCTGTATTTGCCGCTACCTGTTTCACATATATATCCACTGGCAATAGATGCATAAACACCTCCAACGCGGCAGAAGGTGTTGTGCGAAGGGCTCCCGTGATCATAACACAGGCAGTCCGTTGCACTCCCCCTAGTTAAAATAAAGAGCAATTAAAATTATTACAAAAATAGTTAAGCAGATTTTGTGGAGACGACAAGCCACCGGTTTTGTATAAAGCGCTTTGAAGCCAAAAACACGATGAGAAGTGAGACAAAACAGGGTCGTTGTTGTTGTTTTAGCGTGAGAGTGAGTGAAACAGAACAGGTTCGTTATGTCAATTGTTGTTGTTTTGCGTGCAAGTGAATGCGACGACGTCCGCCTTCAACTCAATCGCTGCTTGTCATCTCCAGTATATATATCTCTATGGTTGGACCCATCCTACCAAACAAAACGCTGGGTGCCTGGACCACAACGTCGCCGACGTTACTTAAATTTATTTGCTTTTGCGAACTAGTTAGTTAGCATAGACCATGTTATCCTACTCTGGCCAAAATAGTAGGTGGATTCACATTTTGTTTTGCCGCGGGGCAATCTTTCGCTGAAATGAAATCCTCAATATTGCTTTATAGCTTTACTGGTTTTTTTTTGACTTAGTGACCCTAACCAGAACTCAGACATGTCATCCGTCCGCTACTAAAAAAGCGATTGGTGGTTAAAATCTTCACAACCTCCTGTAGTTTGCTCCATTGTTAACCACTTCTTACAGAAATGAAGCTGTGTATAGCCTTCATGAGAGCCACCACACCGAACCGAAGCACGAAGACGGATATGTGGAACACTTGAAATATTATTTTCTTCTTTGGATGTTTCAGCAGAAACCGTTCTGCTCATTGATTGACTTGAGATCTGCTTGCATCTTTCGAGCATAATTTGTTCCTTTTGTTTCAATGTTTTAAATAAATGCCGACATGAGTCTCGTGGAAAAATAAACACAGCTTTTATGATTCTACTTTAATGAGTGATGCACAGACGACTACTTCTTGCTCTATTCCTTCGGACGATTCAGCAAAACAATTTATGGCACCGAATACTAGCATTTTTGATATTCCAAGCAGTTTTAACAGATGAAAGACATGGTTAGCCATCCTTTCGCATTTATGCCGTGCTATTAGCGAGATATAAATTTCTTTCACACAACTATCCGGAAACTTAATTCAAATTGACTTTGGGCAAGGAATGCGGAAGGAACGGAAAAAATGTACAATTATTTGTCACCTATCGCAATTATCGAGAAGAAAGCACACCAAAAGGTCATTTAAAATGATCGAAGATTGCACCAATTAACGAGTATTGCTGTTATCGAGGTAACACTTTAAATTAAATGGGATTCGCAATTTGCTAGCCTTTGTTTAAGAATTATTTGGGTGGCAATTTTCAGAAGGAAATCTTCAAAATTATTGGTTTAATCGTCGTCTTATCATTGTATTTCACTTAAGCATAGCGTAATTTGTGTTTGTTTATAATATACTGCTATTTTTAGATTAAAAGCAAAATATGTATTTAATTCAGATTGTGTCAAACATAACAAATCGATGTATATGGTCTTCAAAACAAAGATAAGACTTTCGTAAATCTACGATTTTTCGTGCTGAGTTACAGTACATACTGTTCTATTTGGCATGCTTTATGCATACGAGACTCGATAAGAACACAGTCTTGATGAAAGAGTCCTTGGAGAATGCGCTATCCTGATTAATATTAAGATGGACCGGACCACATAATGATGTGGCTTTAAAAAATAAAGGTTTCTATCAAAATTGTTTGCTAGGAATTCGACATTGATTTAATAGGTTTCCTTGGACACAGATGGCTGGTTGGACTTGTTAGACAAGTGAGAGCATACTGGCCATCATCCTGGGTTTCGCATGGCCCTATACTTTTCCATATAACCAATTTTATCCTGCCAATTATCCATTCCTAAAAGTATCATTACTAGTTTTACTTTTCGTTTTTGTGCTAAAGATATAGGATATATGCTAAAAACTCATCTACGGAAAAATCGACAGTGTTACAGAGTTTAATAAAAAAGCAGGACGGAAGGGACGATGATGTCGCTAAAAACAAGTGGAAGAAAATTACTGAGGAGGCTATAGTCAACTCGCCCGTATTACGGTAATGAAAGTGATCAAAATATTGGATTGCAATCTTCAAGAAATTGTTGGAAGTCGATCACGGAAGAAAATCGAAACTACAGTAATGTAGGTGTGGTTTTAATTAAGGATCGATAGCCAGGATCACGACTAGTCGCGCCACATTATTTTGTAGCCCGATTATTCGACTTGATTAAAATGATAACTTCGTTTCATTTAGTTTTTTTTTTATCTGTATTGTGCTGATAGAGCAAAAGTGTCGAAAACAAAAATCCTGATCGATTACATTATCGTATCGTGACAAGTATTAATAAAAATAGATATGACTTTAACTTATTGCTAATTTTAAATTACGAATTCTCAACGTGTGTCTCATTTATAAATAAGCCCTATCTTCGCTTTCCAAATCGTCGCTATCATTTTGCTTTTGTGTTGCCGAACTGATTTTTTTCTTAATGAATTTCGTTTCAGGACGATTGCTACATGCACTTTTAACACATCGCTTCTTCTCGTACGTTCCAACGCCCGGGCAATGTTCCTTTCCGCAATTGTGCGAAACCTTACCAACTCGGTGACTCCAGTAGGTGGTTCCTTCGAGTAGTAAGGGTGCTGCTCGAACTCGTTCGCGCATCAATTCCATATTTAAGGCATGCTCCTTTTGACGAAGTGACTGTTCAACGCGTCTAGTTGCCAACCGGAATGATATGTCTTCGTCGTTAGTTTCACTAAAATTAAACGGCGCTAAAAATGGTGTAAAGGATTCGTGTAATTCGAAGAGTTTTACGTGTATGTTAAAGACTTCCAGGCTGGAGTTCTGCGAACACCCCAATCAACATGTGACGTAGACTTTGCTGGTTCATTGATATCTGTTGATCGTTTCCTTACTTCTTCGGCACGAAGCCTTGCAGCTAGATTGGGACGAGCTACCGGATATATTGGCAGTATTGATGATGATTGATCGCCATCGAAAATTTCAGAAGTTGCATCCTGAAAAATGCATATTTTAAAGAATATTTTTTTTTTGTATCGCTCAAACCTTTTTATCCGTCGAATGGGGACTAGTTTCTAGTAATTTCTGTTTTTGTTTCGATTGGGTTTTCTTTCGACTTCTTTTCCTAGTGCAAAATGTGCAAGGAGACGCATCCAATTTCGATCGCAACGAGTCTTTCTTTCTTGCAGGCGATGGAATTGTAAGCTTCAATAGTTCATCAGCTCTTATCATTCGATTCAATCGTCTAAAATAAAAAGAATCAACCTCGATTGATGGCTGGATAAATTTAAACTTCACTGATACTTTACCTGAAATATTCATCTTCCCATTTTTTGTTGTAAAAATAGCTGCTATTCAAATTACTAGTGGACGAGCTCACTTTCACGTTTCTCTCCCTTTTACAAGTCGCTTCGGAAATTGCAGAAGCGCTGGAGCAGCGACTTCTTGTTCTTGTACTGAATTGAAACGGCTTCATTTTGGATTGCAGCTCAATCGCAGATTCTAACTTTCTTATTTGGCTTCTTGAATATAAAAAATAGGTAATAAACAATTTATACTCTGCAGAATAGAGCTATGGTTCTTAGGCGACAACATAATAAGACTGGTTGGCGCCCACTTAATATTTTTAAAAACTGGGCCTACCATTAGTTATGGGATAAAACGATAAGGCAGATTGAAGATATGTTTGAAGTTCGCGAGAAGAAGACTTGAGGAAGTGCCTAAGTGCCTTCTTCTTTATCCAGTGACTATAGCCTAGACGAAAGAGCGCCCTTTCCAATTATTTTCATATACTAGCTCAAATTTATAGATTTATCAAGCCCAAAAGCTTGTAACACAATTAGCAACTTGGTCTTCACTCGTTTAATAGAATTTGTAAGGCTAAGTTTATTAACGTGCGAAATAATCTTACTCCTTTGACTAGCTTCCAGACAACATACAAACGCATGTTCACAACTATACCCGTTAACTTCAGAACACTACACGCTAGAATTCAAAAATTTGGCATAGAATTTTCCAGCAATAGCAGGTAAGAAATATGAAGAAAATCGAGCAAGTTTACAAACTTGAGCTTCGAAATTTTAAACAAATTAAATTCGAGTAAAAATTAAAGTCTAGTTCATTAGTGAACGAAATCCTCCCATTCCTTCGACTAGCCGCCATATAAGAGTCTCTAACAGACATGTTTACACTCATTGCGCGATAACTAGAGAATCCGTAAAACTTCTACATTGACATGAAAAGGGTCTTACAGCTCTCGAGCTACAGTCAAAGGCTTTCTGATATGAACTTTTAGAAATTTTATTGTTGGTAGAAATAGGATTTACTGCAATAGCTTCATTGCGACAAAATACATACCTTTGCTTTTGATCTTCCATAATTTGATCATAAATCGGAACCCTGGATGTTAATGGAATGTGACCAGCTCTTTTCTTTTTTCCCTTAGGCTTTACAATATTTTCAGTAGGACTTCCATAGAGCTCGGTATTCCTCTTTTTCGTATCGATAGTTTGCCTCGAGTTGCATTTTACGGAAGATCCTCGCATCGGACTTGCTGATTTTGTCCTTCGTTTTTCCTTGTACATTGTCGAAATCGAACTGTTGCTTTTCTTTCGATTGGTTTCGATCATATCTTTGGCCACGTGAATTTCGCTTGACTTTAAAGCTGACGATGATGGTGTACGATGTGCTTTCTTTCGGGAATTCTTAACTGTTACTAGTGAAGAAGCCTCGGACAAATTACTCTCATCTGTGGAAAGTGTCGAATCCGAACCATATTTGATTTTCGAGTAGATTCCTCGTAAGGATTCCAGTCGAGAGTAGAATTCTTTTTCGTTTAAATGATTGATATCGTCGTATTCTGAAAAGGTATAAGGGGCGTTATGATCAAAAGTCGACTGTAACTATTTCGTTGTTTCACTTACCTGGAATACTGTTGTAAAATTTCATTACAGATCGAGAACTGCTTTTACTTTGTGAGCAAGATGTGATGACGATTTCTGGAGTAAGGAACTCTTTACATTTTTCAATTTTACAGTTCTTCATAGTTAAGCGATTAATTTTAATAATATTTACGAAAAACAATTCATTGGACGAAAAGACAAGGTGCCCTTCAGTATTGTAATCGATAATGTTTGGTAAATTTGCTACCATAGTTACGTCTTATTAAAAGAATGGACTACCTCTAATAAAGCTCAAATTGGAAAACATTCCATCCGTTTCGGCAGATAGGAGAAAATTGTAAGTATTACTGGTAAGATTCACAAAGTAGAGGTTGCTTAATATTATTCTATGATGTGGACCGATGTGAACTTCTATTAGAACCAAGATGCCATAAGGAATGCCAAAAACAAGCTTTTTTTATTTTCAGCCACAGAACTGTTCTAATTGGACAGGCTTTTACAGAATCGAGCAATCCAGTCAATACAGTAATTACAAAATTAATAAACATAAGGAAGAAATAAGAAACGATGGCTGGTTAATTCGATGATTTGCAACATAGCTCAGGCGTAGGTGCGGACAATACTTTTGTAGATTCAATACACCATTTTGGTTCCCCAGGTGCTACAGCATTGACAGAAAATCGCTATAGCTCACTCTAAGGTCTAGATGTGATTTGAAGATAAGCTTCTGGTCCAAGACCACGCACAGATTCTTCACCTCAGTTAAAGGCGGCTGTAGCCGCGTGTTGCCAAGCCCATGGACGGATACCTTATTTCATTAAGTTTACGCAGTAAGGAGTCCGCCAAGAGATTCCCTTCCTTCGCAAAACCTCTTGCTGTTTGACCATGATAACATCACTCTTTTGACATAGTGGGTATATTGTTTGCTTGCATAAAAAACAACTTCGTTTTCAGTCGGACAAGTCGTGCAGGCGATCTATGACACAAAGGGTGCAAGATAGTGAGAGAAAGCCGGAAATATTTTAATGTTTTTTTTTAAATTGCAAGCCAAAGAGGGAACAAGAAGACGGGTTGAGGGTTCTTACCGGTTTTACTCTTTCATGATGTATTGTGTTTATGTGGAAAAATAGCTCCACTTATTTTGTGTGACAAGCCTTTCATTCTATTTTTTTTAATAAATTACATTTCATTAATAAAGTAAATAATAAAATATGTTTTGTAATTATTTTAAGCTCATACACAAACCTGTAGACTATTTCGAATAATGTAATTTTTTCAGTCGTCTGCTTGACTACCGTCTCCATGGAAACCATCAGCTTCAAACTATAAGAAGTTAAAGTATATCGAGTTCCGGCTGGTCGAAGAATACCTCCCAAAGAAATAGTGAACATGTTTAACAAAGTATTGACGATACGGGAAGGAGAATTTACTCGAGTTATTTACGGCCTGGTAAGTTTAAAAATTTAAGATATTATTTGTATTATGTATTTTTAAATAAACTGTATCGAAACTTAATCGAAAAATTAGTTTATGTATTCTTAACCAATTTGGAAATTACCGGGTCAGTGAATCACCTTCACGAAGTAAAGCGAAAACTGAGGTTTTAAACTACCCCTTAGCACTAATAACATCATAAGTTATTAGCAATTTTTTTGGTACCACTTTTATGACCTCTGATCACGATGAATTTAATTTGAAAAATTGACAAAAATATGCAGGTAATTGACAAAATATACGTACCTTCTACATTTCGGTATACGAAGATGAAAGTCATTCTTTTTTATTTATCCACAGTTTAGAGACTCAGCCATTATGTTATTTATCCTTGTCAGGAGATGATTAGGTTAGATTAGAGTAGCAGTCATCTAAACCAGATATCGACTCACTTAGACCATTCGGTTGATCCATTGTGATACCGCATCCGTGACACCTACACTTAGACAGCTAGTCGAACCAGCCACAAGTGGGAATGAATTTGGCTAGTTCATCTATGGGTCTTTCAACTATGACACCGCTACAGGAGAAGAGGAAGCTACCAGAATCATTGTTCTGAACCTACATCTGGCTAGTTGAGGACACTGAAAGTAGGTGTCCAATGTTCTTTCCTTCCTCGCTTCTGCAGGGTCATTATATAGAACGCCTATTGAGTTGCGCGTATCTACCAATGAGTCCGTTTCACGCTATGACTGTTGTAATGTTACAAGTTTCCGTGCGACTTCTTTTCAGTAAGGTGGTTGTTATTCTTTTGTGTATAATTGGCAATAGCTGCTTAGAAGTTTCTCACATTGTTTGGCTAAACAATCTACAATTGGTCAGCTTCATTGCCTTCTTATCAAGGGTTATCTTGACGAATAGTTTCAGTTTTAGAAAGGGGCGCTACGTTGAGCCGCAGCGCACACTAGGCACCAAAAGAGGGCCCATAGCGATCCCTTAGGAAATAACGTGAAACTAATTAATCACCCCCAAAAAATCCTAAATCCCTAATAAATTTGACCATCTTGTCATGCCCTATCAACCTCAGATCTTCCAAATTGTCGAAGAAAAGACTGCCCAACAGCTCTACAGGCGGTTGCAAGGAGGCAACCACTTTAGGCGCCTCCTTGCAACCGCCTGATATTCACACAAAATGTGGGTAATGTCCTCCTCAGCATATAGGTCAAGACAGTAAGTACCTACACACGTCAGAGTCGGCTATCCCTAGCAAACAGTGCCCCGTCAGTATTGCGATGAGTAACCGCAAGTTCCCCTATTCCATATCAATATTTCCCTAGACTTTAGTCTGTCCAGCCTTGGCCAGAGTTCCCTAAAGATCCTACAGCTCGTCAGCTAAGTTCGCTGCGTCAGTGGCCCGCTCCCTGATAAGCGCTTTGATGCCGCTTAGTGGTGGACTAACCCCCTCCTCCACTATTTCGGCTGACTCCGATCCCAATCTCGCCAGCTCATCGGCCAGTTCGTTTTTTGGTATTCCGCTATGCCCTGGTACCCAGCATTTCGCGAATTCGCCCAAGTCTATGTCGAAGCGCGTACCTAAAATACGTTCGCGTCTCCAAGCCAGACCAAGGCATTCGTAAAGCATGTGGAAAATACTTGTCTCGGTATCGAGTTCACTACAGCTGCGGCACAGATCTGCAACGTCCGCAACACCTAGTCTTCTGGCGTGCCGGCCGATCAGGCCCGTCAGTACACCACTTAGGGTACGAAGAGTATTCCTATCTGCGAGTAGGATCAACTTTGTCCTGCTCGCATTTAGGGTCGCCCAGAGCTGCCTGGCCACGAGACACGATGTGAGGCCTGACCATCTTGTGTTAGCCTCTGATATGGCCGTCACGTCGATAGCGTGTTTAATGTTCTCAATGGGCCTCCCCACTGGAAGAGCTAGCGCTTGATTCAGCGACGAACCTCTCCTTGCGAGATCATCCGCAGCCTCGTTGCCCGGAATCCCAAGAAATTGTTACTTTCAAAAGGGTGCATAAAGCACTAATCTTATCCCTGCATAGCCTCACGAGGCGGGATTTGATCAAGTGTGAGTCGAGCGCCTTGATCGCCGCCTGTTAGGATGACGACGGATTTCTTTCGCATTACACAAGCCTGTAGCAGATTGCAAGCCTGAACGATTCCCATCATCTCTGCCTGAAATACGCTACAGCAGTCCGGTATTCTGAATGCCTCGCTATGGTTCAAGTCGGCGGAGAATACTCCTACACCTGTACCCGCGTCTGTCTTCGAACCGTCCGTGTAGATATGAAAGACCCCCTTCGTGGGTCT
Organism: Beris morrisii; assembly: GCA_951812415.1. Lineage (NCBI taxonomy): Eukaryota > Metazoa > Arthropoda > Insecta > Diptera > Stratiomyidae > Beris > Beris morrisii. The sequence continues at coordinate 110,037,444 of OX638312.1, read as the reverse complement.
GATCCACATTCCACCCTTCTCTGCTAGGGATCCTCGTTGAGAATCTCCCAGAGAATTCGAGCTGCGGAATCAAGTAGTCTGTATCCTCTAACGGGTTACATTCACTAAACCGTCCGAGTATGCTGCTGTACCACCCAGGTCAAGCTGCCTGACTGTCTTAGGCGCACGGAACTTTTTGCTGCTAGACTCTTTCCATAAATATCCAGCGGAAGAAGATGAAGGATCCTCTCTACTGCCGCTGTAGGTGTGGTGTTAAGTACGTTCAAGACGTTGAACCTTGGTGAGTTTATTGAGGTAGGTGAATTTCTCCAGCGCTACCCACCACAGTAAAATTCCGTAGGTTATGATAAGCCTGACTATGGCCCTGTACATCCAGTGAGCCATCCCTCGCTGAATCCCCACTTTTTCCCGAACAACTTTTTGGAAGCATAGTGAGCCCCTAAAGCCTTCCTTAGTCACTCGTCGATGTTCTTACTCCAGACTCAGACGCAACTCAGCGCCACAAATGTTTTGGAAAACACTTTGTGGACCATAGTACCATTGCAAAAATAGACCTACACCAACTAGATAAATTCCTAAGAGAAATAAAGCTGAGTGAGGACCTCTAGGTTGAAACTGGAGAAAGATCTATGGAGGAATCCCTCCGCCTCCGATGAAATCTAATCTAATCTACTCCAGGTTAGTTACCGATCCAGGACTATACCTAAGTACCTAGCATTGTCTCTAAGCTGTATGGTGAAACCCCCCAGTTTAGGGAGTGTGAAACTCTGAGATTTTCGTTCTACGTGTGAAGAGGACTAACTCTGTCTTTGAGGCATTGAGCCCCATTTCACAGTTGTCCGCCCACGCGCTCACTAGTGCGAGTGCCCTTTCGAGAAGGTCACTTATACATATATCCAAAGTAGTCGTGAAGTTTTTCAAATAGAAGTCCCATTTTTTTAGAAGAGTTCTGATATATTTATTTGATCATAAAGTGTGCTAATCGAACTTGAACTTGCAGGTAAAGGACGAACGTTATGAAACGATTATCGAAGTTCTGTGCAACATTAATGGGGCCTGTGTAACCCGTGCTGGACTATCACTTCTAGGGTACTGCTATTTTCAGTCTCAAAAATACGTGGAAGCTTCGAACTGTTACCAACAACTTTGCATTATCGCTCCAACTGTTCAGAAATACAAGTAAGCTCGAGTTATTCGTCCTTATTCCAGAAATTCAAATAAAATTTCCATTTTCTTTAAGATTATACTACGCACAAGCATTATATCAAAGTGGTATTTTCGAGGATGCATTAAGTGCTCTCAGTGAAGTTGATAGTAGCGATTTGAGTGGTGAAGTGCTTTTATTGCAAAGTGCAATACAATACTCGAATGAAAGTTATTCCGAAGCACAAGCTACACTTTCGCAACGACCATCCGGTCATGCCAGTACTGTAAACGATGAAGGATGCCTTCTCTATCAGGCATTTATGAAATTAAGGTAATTACCGTATATAATAAAAAGATTTGATTTCTTTTCCAGGCTAATATGCTCGATAGTGCACTGCAGCGATTCAATTCGTCATTGCAAGCGGGAGGTTTTAATCCACTCGTTGCTTATAATATCGCACTATGCCATTTTAAGAAAAGAGAAAACTCACAAGCACTTAACTTTATTGGTATGTATAAGGTTTGAAGAAAGCCAAAGGCGGTTGTAAGTTTCAAGTTAAAAATGAGCCTTTCGGATTAAACGAATTAAGTTCTTAGTCAAAGAGCCAGATTCATTTTGGATTTTTTCATTTATCCCAGCCGATATAGTAGAAAGAGGGATCAGAAATCATCCAGAACTCGGTATAGGAGCACAAGCTGAAACTGATGGCGGGGCTCGAAGCATTGGCAATCCACCAGTCCTATCATTGTCGGGATTAACACAGGCACTGAACTTAAAAGCGGCCATCGAATATCAGGAAGCCAACAGTAAATATTCTTAATTTTTCTTTTTCATTATATAGGTATTTTTTTTATTCAATTATTGAACACTCGAAGTTGCTAGCTCCAGAGAAGCCCTAATGGATTTACCGCCGCGATCGGAACACGAACTGGATCCGATCACCTTACACAACATGGCATTGACCGATCCAAGCGGACCGGGTGCAGGACTTCGACGATTAGCTTTTCTATTAGATCTCGGCCCACCAACTTGTCCACAAGAAACATTCGCAAATTTGCTTCTGCTTTGTTGTAAGCATGAAATGTACGATACTGCAGCCGATATCCTGGCTGAGCATGCACAATTAACTTACAAGTATTTGTCGCCGGTAAAGCAAACAAAATAGCGATTCCTTATTATGACTATTTTATTTTTTTTCTGTAGTATTTATATGAATTATTAGATGCATTGATCACCGCACAAACATCAAACGAAGAGGCTGAAAATAAGTTAGGAGTCATGGCATCAACTCTATCGGCTAAGCTCCGATCGTTAGCGGCAAAGGTACAGGATTCAAAAGGGACCACAGACCAAAATACTTTACGCAATGCTTTGAAAGAGTACGAAACAACCTTGGAGAAGTATGTACTTACGGTAGACGTAGTCGAATTTTTGTAACAATTTAAATTTACTAGCTATTTACCTGTTATAATGGCTAGAGCCTGGTTACCGTGGCGTGAAGATGATTTTTCCGGTGCCGAGCGAGAATTTCGGGGAAGTGCAGAGTTCTGTTCGGAAAATCCGATCTGGCGTCTTCATGCAGCCCATGTTCTGTTTATGCGTGGCGACAAATACAAAGAGGCAGCCGCTTTCTACGAACCGATTGTTCGGCAAAATTTCGACGATGTAAGTTGAAAAATTCGAATAAATTCAATTTTGCATTGAGCATCGTTTGTAGATCCTTTCCGTGTCGGCTGCTGTTCTTGCGAACTTATGCGTATCGTATATTATGACTTTTCAAAACGAAGAAGCTGAAGAACTGATGCGAAAAGTCGAAAAGGCCGAAGAACAAAAGGAAAACACTACGGAACGTTGTTTACATCTGTGCATTGTTAACTTGGTTGTCGGGTATGTAGATTGCATAAAATGGAACAATTTATCAAAATTCGATTTTAGAACGCTTTATTGTGCTAAATCGAACTATGAGTTTGGATTGTCGCGTATAGCACACGCTCTTGAAGGCGGTTCTGGAGCACGATTGTGCGCTGATACGTGGCTGCATGTAAAACGATGTGTACTGGGTCTTTTGGCCGGCTTAGCGAAACAGAATATCGTGCTACAATCGCCAGCACTTCAAGAAGTTCATAATTTTCTGCAATCTTGCGAAGGTTCGATATTTCATCTGATCAAAAAATAAAAAAAAAAATTATCAATTTATTTTTCATCCAGTTTATGGTCTATTTGTGCCGTCAATGCTTTCAGCGACGCTAGAAGACAATGCGTCCGAGACATTAACTATCGGCATCGAGTCAAGGAAACTTCGTGTTCTACTCTATAAATTAACCGAATACGAACAATAAAAACACAAGCACATAATTATTAAAAATTAATATTATTTTATTCAATTTTCTTCGATGTATTTAACTAAAATTAATTTCATTCAGTTTTACTTTACGCTTAGCAAATATATATTTAAACTGTTAAATGAAAGAATTACGTCTATTTTGCATACTTTCTAATTCTCTAGTCGGACAAAACAGCAGAACTAGCCATTTCGCTAATACCGCAAGTATTATCACCTCTAAAAACTCTGTAGTAACCACGTTCGCCCCAGCTTTCACCCCATGAATTCTTCACGATCCAGAACGGCAGTGTCTTATTGAATACGGGATATTCTGCAATGCCGAAACCTACAATTAATACTCCGTGATCGAGACTGCTATGTCGGCAAAGTGGTCGCCACGGATGTGATATTCCACCTCGGTAGAATTGCATACCGTTTGCATTGATTCCTGTAAAATGTTGTTTCGCGGTAAGTTCGGGGAAAAAAATGATATATAGAATGCGCGAAAAATATTACCAATTGAAATTGGGCCATTAGCAAGCAACCATAGAGCCATTGCAGTTTCATTTTTTGGCAAATCGACGGCACCTTTAACTTGGACATGCGAAAGGGTTTTGTTGAATGAACAGCTCGATTGCCGGGCTTTGTAAGGATATTCATCTTCCAATTCGAGTCCTCCGATTTGTTCAATTGCTCTGCAAAAATTTTGTTAGTTAAGCAAGAACAAAACGAGTAAATTATACGCACTTATAAGCATTGTCCGGTAGACCACCGCCACATCCTTTGTCGACTGTATCACAATCAACTAGCTCCTGTTCGGAGTACTCTTCTAATTTTCCACTTTTAATGGCGTGCAAACCTTCTATATTTCCTGTTACACTGAATGCCCAACATGATCCGCAACTTCCTTGATTTTTTACCTAAAAAATTATCATAAAGTTGATTTATGACAATGAGCTCGACTTCACATTTCTTTTCTTTTCGAATTCTATCCTTTTTTTAATATTTTAAACGGACCAAGACTTCTCACTTGAAGGTTGGGTTGCTGAAAACCTATGCTCGGAGAAAATAATATTTCTCCGGGGCACTGATAGTAAAACCTAGTTCGAATCCAGGGATGAAAACTAACAAAATAGGAAGAAAACTATCGAGGCGATGAGCGCCCAATCCGGGTGCTACTGGGCCATAGAAGCAACCCTTTGCTGATTTAATTGAAGAAGAACAAATCTGCCAACAGTCTGGGCGCAACTTTATTATTTTATGGGTAGAAGTCCGAAACGTGTTTAATGCTGAGATGCAGTGTAGGTTACTATGCGACTGACAACCTAAAAAATAACGTTCCAAATAGCCTCCTGGTTATTCCTAAGTTTCAGCCGCCTAGCATAAGTGGTTCCTGAGATCTAGAAACCAAAATTTTTCGTATAAAACGCTCCCCCTTCATACCCCCACCCCCTAAAAGATACCACTCGGAGGGGTTCACCCAATCTACCAACCATAATAATTGCATCTAAATATCTCAACGGGTTTAGGAGCTACGCGCCTTCAAACGATTTTGCGTACGGCGGACAGACGGACATTTTTTTTTTGCTTTTTCGGGGTTTACTTGTTCTAAAACGGGAAAATTCAAAATTTAGGGGTAGCAAATTTTTTTGAAATTTCAGGTCGATCACAATACTTTATTATTAAAAAATAATAAAGTAAGACCATGGACACAATGTGACCTTGCAATCACTTCGAATAATTATGTAGTGTGGGGGAGGGCGATGTAATGTAACTTAATATATGGGATAGTTTTAGAATTGGTTCGCTTCTAATTAATTCCGTGAAGCAAACATCCCCTTCTTTCCTGAAAAATACATGATATAGAAAAGGGTACAGCTACAATAGTGAAGCATTGAACTCTTGATTCTGTCAACGATGATACTGCGTAAAAAGTTTTCAATTTTAAATCCAGTTTCGGAGAATTTTTGATGTAGAGCCAAAGTTTCGTCGGCATTCAAAAGAGCTAGATATTTCTCTTCTTAAATTAAGCGTTATACCTACTTTCTTTGTCCCCCCTCGAAATACTCAACAGCCTCACGTGAAGAACACGTGTAATTTAGGCAGTCTTTCATCTCCCGAACATCAGCAATGTGGAACGTATTGTTAGGAAATCTCCTCTACATCGCCTACCCCAATATTTTATACCCTACTTTCGTCCGTTTTAGCTATGCAACTGACCTCAGTTATTTCGACAGTCTAAAAAAATTAAACTGAAAGCTAGTAGGAGTCATAAACAGAGGAAATTGTGCCCCTAAGAAAAAGAACGGCTAGAGTAAGAAAGACCGCAAAAAAAAACTGCAAAGACGTAAAAATTCTTAATCTACGAACATTGCCACGCAAAATAATCATTGGACTGAATTTAATGGGCTTCATATTTCGATTAAAAAGTTCTTGAAACCTCAACATAATCCCTATAAAAAAAATAAAAGATTCGGTAGCTTCCTTCAATAAAAAGGAATTTAACAACTTTGTCATTCACTCGACCAATAACGCGGATCTCAATGCTGGCCGACTCTCGGACAAAAATGTTGCTACAAAAACTGCGACATCATGTATTTTAGACATTCTCCACCAATTCATTCACAGGTGAACCATACGGTAAGTGTTTCATTCCAGAGCGCAAAGGCTTTGTATTTTTTTAGCCATTTCTAATCGACTGCGTACACACTACCTGGAAACTTGTAGATAAAAAAAACTATAATATATATTATAACAAGGTAACTGAAGTAATTTTTATTTGTATTTTTGTCCATAAACGAACTGTAGCTTAACATACGTTTTTAGCTCAGGATTATTGGCTTTTGTCCTAGCAGATGCAACGCTTTCAAGCAGAGTTATTTCAGCACTACCTCGTTGTGTTTCGATCAGTAGTTTAATTTTTTCTCTCTCGCCTCCTTTTTGCTCAGCGGTTACAATTTTTTTTTTTCTTTTGCTATTTATTTTTTGTATTACTTCGCTGTATACCTCATGGCTTTTACGTATTCTGCGCCGAATCTTTCAAATTTGTTCGCTTGGTTTCCAACTACTTCAGCAGTTACTTGGTTATTTGTCTGATATGCGACTTCATCTGAGTTTAACACTTGACTCTACGCCATCAGTCGCGCTCAGCATACGCTCAACAATTGCTGTCCTATCTATTAGTTGGAAAACGCACGACCTGTAAATGTGTTTCTATGATAAAAACCGACTGCAACGTTTATTTCCTGATGCAACTAAGAGAACCAAAACTTAACATCACCTGAATGATTATCCTTTCAGTCTTACGACGCTACAATTTAAAACAGGAGTGACTTCCAGTAACCAAGAATAACTCTAAATAATTGTCCAATTTGTAATGTAGAGAACTAGAGAAACTAAGTTCACAGGACGAACTGGTTCTCATGTAAGTCTCGTCTAGGAGTAAGAGTGGAATTATAAATAAGAAAAATTTTCAACGAAATGATCCCGACCACTGATCGTGGTAAAGACAAGATGGAACGATCCGAGTGGAAAGTAATATCGTAATGTAGGATTATCTTCACATGGATAATGTACGGGGTATCTGCATATGAAAATTTTCAAGGTCAGTGAAATTTTATACAAATATTACGAGATTACCTCAGGTGAACACTTGAGAGTAAATGCGATTATGAAGATAAAAAGAAGTTCTATTGGATACATTTAGGGCCGTTCCTACGATGTTCAGTTACGTTCTAACTGAAACCTTAACTGACAGATTTTCATACAAAACTTTCGGTTAATTTTCCATTTAAATTTTTACTGACGATCGTAATACTGGCCCTTAGAGACTTACTGTCGTAAATTCATAAGCAACGCAGATCAAAAATACGACATCAGAGTTTCATTCGATAGAGTTGCCTTAGACATTGTTTGACCGACACTTCAACAAATGGCCCGAACCTTAGCCCAATTTTGTTTCTAGCGCTTGGTACCAACTGGATAAACAGTTTGGAGTCTAGAGTGAACTCTTCATCAAATTCGAATCTCAAACCTTCAATCAAATCCATTCAGGACGACACAGCTAAATTAACAGTCGGACGGAATAGTTCATTGACGAAACTCATCAACCAGCGAAAGTAGAACTGAGATAAGATTATTCAATTCAAAAAACACAAAGAGAAACTCTGGATTTCAAATTGGGAGTGCCACGTGACAAAACGACACACGATCTACAAAATGGTTGAAAATAAAATTTATTCGGTGATCGATTGCATTAAGATCGCGACATCCAAGGATCACCACAGTTACAGCGTAACCAAAAAGGCTTTTAGGCTATTACACAATTAATTAACCAAATCAGTTGAATCAAAAACTAAGTAAAGTGAACAAAATTGAGGTATTAGCCGTTTCTAATTGTTCATCTCTATCGAATGGATTACACACTTCTGCTTTGTCTTGCCAGGAAAAAAAAAACCTAGGTAATGTAAGAGTGCGCAGTAGTCGATAAATGGAAATGTGTTCTGAAGTGCGTGCAAAGTTATTGCAAATCAAAATAAATCAATTGTGAATCGTTTTGTTTTACTTGAAATTCCGATAACGACCAAGCTCAAAACAAAATACATACCTTTGTTATAGCACCCTTCTCTCTCCAATCGAATGCTTTCGGTAGTTTAAAATCGGGAATTTCAGCGACGGGATTCCTAATAGAATTGCTATCAAGTTGGTTATATAAAAGACCCGTTCGTTTACTATATTCCTCGGCCGTTAAATCGGCAAATTCAGTCAGACCATATTTTGCGGTACCTTCTTCCATCTCATTTAATAATTTTATTCTTTGTAAATTTTTCACAAAAATTCCATATCGATCGAATTCTTCGCTTGTATGTCCATACAAACGATTGTATTTTCTCAAAAACTTTGCAAATAATTTTTGCTCTTTCGTTTTCTTATTATGCGGTATGGAAAGAATCGATGGATAATATTCGTAACGATATTCCATCGGATATCGTCCGCATTGCCGTGTAATGACATTCTTACGAGACGAAGCTTCGATTAGTGTTAGCTGACAATTGTCGACTTCATCGTCATTCAATTGAAGTTCAGCATACAATTGATAGTATTTGACATCGTTAATGTACAATTCGGTAGCGCAATGAATTTTATTAATCCTAAGATAAATATTGAAAAAAAAAAATTAAGTAAGTATGATACAGAGACGAAACTCTAGATCGTAACGACATGGGACACAATTCAGCATGCATTAAAAGCTATCCCGCTACAAACTAAAAAGAAAAACAACACACAAATAAAAACTACTAACTATTCTACTCTAACTTTGTTATTTCCCATACTTAAATAACAACATTGTGTACAAAAATATTTTAATTGAGTTTCATGCAATCAAAAGTTAGTAACATTTCGACTGAATTACTTTTTATAAAGATCGGCTTCAGCTAGTGGAACGGTATCATTGATTAATTCCTCGATATGGGCGTATTCTTTGCGATCGATAAGTGGAACGGCCGCACTACGCGATGCCCTTTTCAATAAAGGAAGCAGACAAGTGTTGGCTGATCGACGATATCGATATTTTGCGTCCGATTTACCATCACATTTTAATGTGATTTCGGTCCCATCAACCTTAATCCAAGGACGCGACCAAATTTCCATAACACAATCAATATTCTCATTGTTTTTATCCTGAAATTGGGCACTGATTTTATACAAAGTTCCAGCAACGACCTGTCTGCTGGCACAATAGACTTTAACGACCCTGAAATTATTAATGACAATCAAATTTTTGTTTACATGAGAATTTTAAAAAAGAAATATACTTTTCATAGGCGGAACCATCTTGTCCTTGATTATTTTTTAAGCTCAGCAACGATTCGGAAACCATGGCTTCGATTTCAGGTAGTTCTTTCTCTGGAATACGCTTCGGACCACCTATCAAAACTGCCGCATTCTCGTTAAGGCATTGCGATTGCGCCAATATCGCATTTTTATTATTGACGACAACCTGCAAGAGAAAAATGTCTTTCTTTATTTATGTACTCCAGAGTTTAATACTCTGCGGAAGATGTAGGATGTTAGTATTCTTTAATGAAAGTTAAAGAGAAATCTAGTAACGCTAAAATGAGTTGCCCAAAAGATATATGACTGAATTAGTAAAGCTACATGAACGATGATGTATTTTCCGGTTGTCGTGAATGGCAGCATAAAGCTGACGACGATATGCACCCTATCCGACTATTCGGTTAGTAGTCAGGATAATGAACAAGGTACGAAGACTAACCCGTAGTCTCTGTATCCGGCACTGGACTAAACTGATAGTCAACTAATACTGAGATCGTGTGTTAAAATCTCATCCAATCATGGGCAGCCATCTAACCGTGGACAGCCGTCGTCGAAAAAAATAACATGATGATGTCTCCGAAGAGCGCTGGTATTGTCTTATGCCCTGTAGTCTAAAACGAAAACGCAGTCCTTCGATCGTCAACCGAATTGACTCTATTTCAACGATTATTCGCTACGCCCGTTCTAGCCCAGTAATAAAAATCCTGATGCCTGAAGGCCAATGTCAATGTTATGGAAGAGGACTGTTCCTAGCGAAGTCAATGTCTGCCTTAAAGAAATTAACTGTTGCTGTTCCATGTACTAGCAAGCCTAAGCATGAATTGAGAAACAAGAAAAATATTGAAACTGTATAAACAAGGACAAAGGTAATGGACGTTGCAATATTGTGAAATTTTATTCGGGCCGCAATATCATGTACGACGACCAAATAAATCACTCGAGTGAAATTTTTACAACAGCTATAATTTTTTGCAAAGAAGAGGAATAGTCATAAAAACTAGCTGAACGGTTTGGTGGGGATTAAAATACATTGCAGAGACATTTTTCAAAAGAAGAAAGGTTCACAATTATGAAACTTGAACTGCAATTGGAAAAATAGCACCTCAGACGTAATATTAAGACGTTTAGAAGCATTAATTGTATCATCATAAATGTGCACGCTCTAATTTAGATGGTTTGTAAACGCTGAGTAACGTGCAGTTAATTGAAAGGGACATTTTTCCATCTAAGGATTTATTTGGGACCGTCGACAGAACAACGCGTTTAAGGAACAGAAGACAGGATTGTGTTTTGGAGGCATTGAACTCAAATTTGTTTTTCTAACACCATTCAAATCTAAGATAGGAGCCTGAGTTCAATGATTATTCTCACTACTATATATGAGAGGCCACTAAATTTTGACGTGCTTCCGCAGAAGAATCGAAATCAAAGATCGGGTGTCGTGTACGTTATTCAGCGTACTTTCATCTATCTACAAAACTATGAACTGTATTGGGAGATGAACGAAAGAATGAAAAATAGAGTGTGGTATGGAACTGTGCGCTATAAAAGAAACAATATTGATAAATTCTAGAAATGCACGAGTTTTAGCACGTCCCTTGATAGCAGTCGCATGAAGAATGAAACTAGCCTCATTCAGATAGTATCGCGCTTATGATCTTGGAATTTATAGCTGTATAACAACGTGGTGTCGTTTACGAACGTTTGCAGAGAAAGTTCTCAGTGCATTTAAGGAAGGATGAACTAAGGCTAAACGCTTTAAATTTGAAAAAAGACATTGATGACAGACTATCAAATGCTTTAGCAATGTCAGAGACGAGGACTTAATCCTCATCGAATTTATCAGTTCCAACGTTCCGTTAAATTAACCCTGAGATTATATGTAGAACGATCAGAACGGAATCCATATCAACTATAATGAAGCAAATTTTTATACATAGCTGACTTTTTTTCGATTAGCAGCAGTTTCCTTAACAGATGCAATGACTAGTACGATAATTAGTGGGATCCGGTTTGCTTCCTTTCTTGGGAATTCGCTTCACATCTGTGGAAGCCTCCTTAAAGAGTACGAAAGATAATAAAAATTACAAGGCGGTTTAGCTTGAAATGAAAAGCATTTCTTGGAGACAAAGAGGAGATACCATCCGCAGCCCAACAGAGTTGTGTGCACCTTCTCCTAAAAATGAAGTGACTATAGCGAGAAATCATATATTGGAGGATTTGGGGATTCTGGTTGAAAGATGGAAGCCTTGAATTTCTAGCGCAGCGTAATTGTGGACGTGTCATCAAACTCAATTTCAATGCGGGTTAGTAAAAATTGCCGAGGAGCTTAGCTATGCCAGCCAGTCACGAAAACGACACCTTCAAGTCTCATTGCCAGTCTTTTTAATCATCTTTGAACTTATTACGGTCCTAACATGATTTTAAATAGAACTTCATTCTGAATTTAGCTTGTAGCTAGCTGTAGCATATTCCGGTTTCTTATTTGGTTAACATTCCGTTCAAAAAAGGCGTAAATCTATTTGAATTTGTGATGAGATTCCACTGCTCAGGCAGAAGAAATAAAAATAATAATTATGAAGATGAAAATTGAACAATTTGAAGTTTGACAAAAGACTCAAATAAAGTCTTTTACCCCAATTTCAAATATACTGTGAAAAAATACCCAAATCAATCAAGAAAATGTGAGTACTATTGACCAATTTAAATTAACAATCCGTTGTGCAGGGTGACATGTGCAAAAAATCCGATTAAATTCCCAATTAGTTGGATTTACTCTAAATTAAAATATACTCGCTAATAGCCAACAATAAACAGAAAAAATATGAAGCCATTACAATCAAATAAATTAAACTTCTGTAAAGTAAGTTTAAAAACAAACTAATGTTATTCGTACCTCGAAACTGCATAACTTTTGTGAATTGTTTATCATCGAACACTTCTCAGAACCATTCATTTTGTCAAGAAGTCGAACAGACATTAAATAGTAGTCCTCTTCGTTTGAAACGGTTGTATGATTATAGTCTAAGACTTCAAGTAATGTACTCGTTCGGTTATAGTTATCATTGAGTTGTCGCACGGCTTCTTGAGCTAGATCCTTTACGAAGTTTGGATTCTGTCGTTTACGTCTTTGCACCGTTTCATTAGTATTTGTTGCAGTTGATGATGATCCATTCGGTTGAGATTCACCTTTAGTGTCGACCGATTGATTTTCAATTTGTTTAATTTGAACATCACCGTTGTCTGCTGTTTGAATATCTGTTGGTGGCGTTCCCATTACATTATGCTCAGGTTCAACAATTTCGGGAGTATTCGGTCGTGCTGATGTTGGAGTTGTTATGCTAGACATGAACATGCTTTCCAGCAGTGCTTTACTATCGGAACTGATCTCTGTATGGGGTAACTTGTCTTCAGGAGTTTTTGATTTTTCTTCAACCGGTTGACAATCAGTTTGTACGGGTCGATTGGGAGGATTTGGTTGAACTGTTTTAAGCTCAGGTTGAACAGCTTGCGGTGTCTTTGGTTCTAGCTGTATTCCACCGAATATGGTTTCCAGAAGTGCTTTGCTATCGTCACTGATTTCTGGACGGGCTACTTTATCCTCGGGACTTGTTGATTTTTCATCAACCGGTTCTTTTAGTTGTACATCACTTTCCACTGGCCGGTTGTCAGGTAGTGGCATTTGAACTGTTTTATGCTCAGCTTCAACATTGTCGGGAGTATTAGGTCTCGCTGGCTCTACGTTTATTCCACTTGACATGATGGTTTCGAGAAATGCTTTACTATCGTCACTGATATGGCCACCGCCGACATTTTCATTGGCTTTTGTCGACTCTGTTGAAGTTGAAAGAGGAACGGTTGGATCTGTTGCTGCAGTGTTTGGTAATGCTTTTTCAGAAGTTCTTTCAACATCTGGTAAAATTTGTGACGGCCTATTTCCACACGGTACTTGCTCCGTTCTTTCTGTACTGGGCGAGTCAATTAAGAAAATGCTGTCTAAAAACGCTAAGCTTCCCACACTAAAATCACAACGATTTGCATTGGCATCGGTTGTAGTTCGTGTGGGCTCATCAACCACATTACCATCACTCTCAGCGACTGGCCTTGTAGTTGTACTCGATACGCCTGTAGGCACCTTACCCATTGGTACAATTTGTGATTCAATTCCTTTTAAAACTCCCGTCGCAATTTTCGTATCGGTCGTGTGCACGGTTTCTTCTTTGGCTGCCTGTTCGGGTGGCAAATTAATTTTCTTTTTATTTCCTGCTAAAATTTGTGCTTCCAGATCGGATAAATCACCGTGCGTTAAAACAGTATTGTCACGATTAAATATGGTATTTCCTTCATACTTATCTGGATTGAATGGTATACGTTCATTTTCATCGACCGAACAATTCGAATACTTTAAAATTCGCAACTTATCTCCCCATTCTGTTGTTATCCACGGTTTCTCCAGTATGCCAATAGCGCAAATAACTTCATTCTTTTCGCTATCCTTTGAACTGACGATTAGCTCGTAACGAACACCGTCGACTATTTCACGAGTTGCCTTTTCAACGTGGTCGAAATTTAAGCTTTGAGGCAAATAAAATATGGCCATATTCGCTAGTCCGACAAGGTTGGGACGGAGCTCTTCTGGAGTGCCTGGAGGTGTAATTTGCACACGAACTGAACGTGTTTCGTTTTCGTTTGGACGATCCTACGAAATAGGGAGGATTTTTTCCATATCTGATTTTGTATTTTATTGGCAGAATATATTTAATGTTTAGTGTTTATAAAATATGGTGGTTTGGATCAGGCGTGTTATTTAATATTAATCAGCATGATCAATGCTATATAAATGTTTTGTTGGAATGGAATAAATAAATGCTCTTTCACCGTATAAATAAATAACTTCAAAATGCAATACATTCATTTAAACTATTTATAGACCAATGCTCAGCAGTTTATAGCTGACGACTTAAATTAAGGCAACACATATAAGATTAAGAAACGGATCGGACTGATAGCACAGTAGAATACAGAAAATTACTCAGAAATTTGCTGATCGAAACAAAACTTAACGATTTACATGCATTGCGTACGGTTTAATTGATATAGCGATACTAAATGCAAATAAATAGCCACCTAAAATAGAGGTCGTGAGTTACATCCTCATGAACTTCCCAAACAAATTATTTTAAAGGCATTAACATTAGCGCTGTTACGACTCCTTGCCCCAGAGTAAACAATGAACGGACGAAACAAATTCTGTGATTAGCGTACATATAACAAAAAATCTCGACAAACACTACCAACAAATAAAATACAACCCAATGACAAAACACCTCACTTTTAGACTAAGTCCGGTAAATTTCAATTCAATTTTTCATATTGTTTTACTCATTGACTTAAAATCGCATGGTACTACGCGAATAATGTCACTCGCCAATTTGAGCACATGTGTAGTTGCACTTAAAAGCAAAAGCCCTACAGAAAATATGAATGGACATCTGAAGAAGAGGTTGACTTTATTCTCAAAAAGTTAGATGGGAACACAAAACAGGATATCAAATTCATGCGATTGTCGTTAGTGCCAATTTTGATGAATATCTGGTTGATTCCGTCAAATACGTTCAAGAAACTGAATTGGCTTATCAGAAATCAAATAAAAAGTTGCGTATCATTTTGAACGAATTTAGATGACGGAATTCGGGACATTATTAGTACTTCATATTACCATCAATGGCTCGACAGGCCACATTGGACCTTGGCTTTCAAAATACACTGCCTCCAGTCTTCTTCAATTTAAAATATTTTTACCAGTTTGCTATCGGTGTCCTGTTGGCATGTACATTACAGTTCCCAATGCGTCTAGGCGTTCTTCTATCGTTTAATCTGGTTATTGGAATTTTCACAACTTTATGAAGATCGCCTGTCGTCATAGACCCTTTGTTGTAACGAATTCGTCAGTCTCAGTCTGCTTTACTGGTCCTAGGATTCGTTATAAGATTCTTCGGTCAAATTCGCCAAACACATTTCCCATCCGTAAAGCAGCTCAGTCCTTTTGATCGTTTTGTATATACGGTATTTAATTTTTTTATGCATCTTGTTTGATTTAAATATTTAGAGAACCGCATATTAGGTATACGGTCTCTGGCGATTACTTGAATTCTAAGTGATATAAGATCACCATATGTATTGGTTGTTTTTTCAATTTTGATAGAGGTGAGAAGACTGAAAATCACGAAAAAAAGACATGATGCCGACTTGCAGTATTTCATTGACATTTTTTTAGCCACTTTCGCAGTTAAAAGCGATTTTAGACATTTTCGACGTGTCCGTGGATATAAAAGGCACTTTTACGTCCGATTTCTTCCCTCCTATCAACATTTTTAGAAAAAAAATCGTTTAAAAAAATCTGCTACTATAACAGTTCTATAAAATTACAAAGTTTCAACTTTGTAGCAGTTCCAAAGGTATAAAAATCAGAATCGTCTTAATACCAACTTCGAGCTTTGCAGACACATTGCTTTCGGCACTGCCCATGCCAACAATTTTTTGTAAATAGCTCCACTATTAAATCAAACATAGTTACAAAAATATAGAAACCACAATTTGTCATCTAAAACCTACCTCTACTCAATTTACCCACTTTAAAAATTTTAATTTAATATTTCA
The DNA here is from genome assembly GCA_951812415.1 of Beris morrisii. Classification (NCBI taxonomy): domain Eukaryota; kingdom Metazoa; phylum Arthropoda; class Insecta; order Diptera; family Stratiomyidae; genus Beris; species Beris morrisii. The sequence continues at coordinate 110,021,476 of OX638312.1, read as the reverse complement.
ATGGGCTCATCAGATAAGCTATCAAAGACGATTTCGAATGGCGGACAATTTTATTTAATGGCTTGTATAAGCTCCGATACTTTCGTTATTCTTTATGCTTTTTTTAATTAAAAATTAACACAACGAGTCGGTTAAGGTAGAACTTAATAAGTGATCTTTCTAATTCGTTTTTCTTCCACTCAGGAACTCCCAAGCACTTCTCCAATTATCGATCGCTTGAAAACTCCGTTTTGCGTTGCTTTCACAATCGTTTTTTTATCCTTTTTATCTCTTTTTTTTTGTTTAAAACGTAGAAATACAAAAGTTTAAGGTAGAAATCTGTTTTGAAAAGTTCATGACAATCACAATACTTTATTCCCAGGGTCTAAATTTAGAAAACTAATTTTTTGTACCTCATTTTTTGCCAAACCGTCAAAGGACCCTTTGTAGAGAAAATTTCTTAAAAAACACAATTACCTAAGAGGAAACAATTATAAATAATATTTTGATGCTCAATTACCATCAAGCTTGTGATTGATAACTAGATTGATCACTTCGCATAGTCACCTCTAAAGTGTCTTCTAGAAAACTTAACATTTTAGACAAACGTTTATCTCAAGGAGTCGTCAGTTGAAACAAATAGAAAAGAGCACGCATTTTTGAGTTATCCTGCATTTGGACGTACTTAATATACTGGCATGTAGTGATGGGTCGGTCGCGAACGATTCGGTCGAAATTACCGGGTCAGTACTATGACCGAATTAACTCGAGTCATGTGAAATGAAACAAGTCGTTCAATCGGTCAGTAGAAAAAATATTCTACGTCTCGTATCGTACCCGATGTTGATAGCCGTACAGCGCCAAAAGTTTCTCTTTGTGTCGGTCTGTCTATACTCGGTGCTCGAAGATAGCTAATGATTACATTACTGACACTTTAGGGGAAAATGCGCCAAAAGAAAATCGAAATCGAAACTAAACAATTTTCACGTGTTGAATTTACGAATTCAAAGAACATTCAAATTCATTCATTAACTGTACACTCTCTATAAATTCCAAAAATGAAATCATTAGAATTGCTTTTTTTTCCTCGAATTCATAAAACCGACGAGTTCGATTTACTCTTAGCGCGTTATCCCCCTAAAGTGTCTAAAATCTAATCATACGCTGCCTTCGAAATTCGAATATTGATACCGACCAGCCACCAGCGACCACCGAAGAGCGACCGACTCGAAAAGTCGAGTTAATAGAAGCTTTTTCCAGTGACCGCTGACCGATTGACCGACTTGTTATTTTTCGTATGTCGTGAGTCATTTCGGTCGGTCGGTCATTTCGACCGAATCATGGAAGTGACCGAAGTGACCATTTCGGTCGGTCGGTCATTTCAACCGAATCATGGAAGTGACCGAAATTACTCAAATGGCCGAATCTTTTTAATCGGTCACTTCAACGAAATGACTCGGTCATACTGGATTAATGAAATGACTGATTTATCCCATCACTACTGGTATGAGACAAATTGTCTATATTTTTTTGAATTCTTTTCTTTTCCGTCCTGTCCTTGCAAGAGCAATTACGAAAGTGAATGCTTAAAAGTTCGCCTACTTTCTAAAAATTTATTTATTTTACTTAATTAAAACTTAAGCCAGACTTTATAAAGCATGTGTGAACGTTTGAACAACAGTATAATTTGTTTGATTACGAAGAAATTAAGTATCTAAGTACCTGCATTCTATTATTTGATCACGTACAGCTTCAACAGCCGCTTTCTTCGATTTTTTTCATACCACAGACTTTATACGTTTTTTTACGTAATGACAAACATTAATTATATTGCCATTCAAAGTAAATATATTTATTTGCCACTTCATTCATGTCTATATGTTACAAAGTATACTTTCACTGAATTGGATTCGTTTGCCAATTAAAAGTCAACATGATTGCGAGATTAATATGTTGTTTAATCAATCCGCGGCTAATAACTTAATCAGTTTCTAGCATAAACAATTTAACTTCAGAATAAGATGTTCGTGACATTTTATCTTTTATTGATCTTTATAATATCAATAAAACAAAGATTTATTATTGCAGTGAATTCCCTTAAAAGTCATTTAACTCTACAGTAGGAAAATTACACCAGAGCATCGAGAAATTTGAATATTTTTAATTGCAGCCAATTAATGCGAGTCAAGGTTTTTTCGATAATCAAATTCGCAATGACAGTGGATGAACTCTGCGATTATTAATTCTATTTACTTTTCAATACTAGTACCGAGTCGCCTTCAATAACAAAATGATTATATGAAAGCGTAAGTAAGGGAAAAATGCGTGAAAATCAATTAGGTCAGGATACGAGTATTGCGGGGGTTATGACAATCAGAATAACGATTCAGATTACAGCATGAATTAGTTTTAGCTATTTTGTTACGAAACAATCGATCGAGCTTAGATCGAATTCGGACTGATCGAAAGAGGCTGAAGATTTTTATGGAAATTAAGGTTCAGGATTAAAGCTACAGGTCGGCAAGAATGGCTTTACTTGGGGGTTACAAAAATATATTCGAAATTTTTACAGTTTTCTAGAAAATTTCAAAATTAATTGATTGTGTAGATCGCATCATATCAACACTTGAAAGGCAAAAAGTGGTTAGTGCCAGCCCTGCAGGAGAGCGATTTGAGGTTTCAACGAATCTTGGAAATATTCTGGCCTGATCTTCCCGAATAGAAATTTTCTCAGGCTAGCCTGATTGGCCGTATATCTGATCAGGGCCACGTTTGGTATGAGTAAGGCAAGCCTGCTTAGGATCGCTCGAACTGTTCCGGCTCGCCGAACTTATACCGGACTATGGCTACGGCCTTTTCTTGCCGTAATGGCCGCAATGAATGAATTTATAAATACAAAAAGTTATAATCATAATCAAATTTAATAAAGCACTTAATTTTCTAAAATCTCATTTATTTATTTTGAATTTTTTTTTTTGCAAACACATTTTGTTTTACCAGCAGAACCGATCCGGTCTGGGCTATCTCTGGTTCATGTTTGGGCTTGAGCAGCCTAAGTTCGGCCCAGAATTAGACTAAGTCAGGTTTACGCCAGGCGCCATGTCAGGCCCATATTCGCGAGAGCGTTACATCTAGAGATGGCAACGATTAATCAAATAATTTAAATAATTGATTATTATCCTTCGATTGTTCGACTGATCATTTGATACTCTTGGTTTCGATTAATCATTTAATTTGTTGTGATTGTGGCCAGCTGTTAAGTTAAAGTTTTAAAGTCTACACGTCCGAACTCTAACGTGTGTTATAATAAATAATTTGCAATTTTCTATACCCTCATAGGAAACAGACTCTCTACACCTCATCTACAACAGTACCCAGCAGGCAAAGTTACATATATGTACTATACGAAAATGAAGACCGAATAAAAGTCGGATAAACACCGTAGAATTCTAGAGTACGATGTCCGCGGTCTCCGTGTATGTTTATACGTATAGTTTCTAAGAACACTATACGTATGATAGAATATTTACTACTGCGATTCTACGTATAATATTCTACGTGCTTATATGTAACATACGTACTTTCTTTGTACGTACAAAATTAACTTCAATTCTCCGAGTGTGCAACGTATTTACTCCCACATTTTTTTTATATCCGTCTTTTAAGTATAGTACTGTGTTCGGCGAAACGATCGAACGAAAAAGGTAAAAAAGATTCGAAGTAGAGTGAAATAAACTATACTGTTCGCTACTAGATGTCAGTGAAATAAAAGTGCGCGAAATTTGAAAGAAATTAAAATATTGGCAAGAAATTACAATTCCGGCACACAACACAACAAAATATAAGTCACACAAAATTTCCCGAGCACAAACGAACTGAACTGACACCGAACGGTTGAAAATAGTTTTCTCAAACATTTCGCTTGTCATAAAAGGGTACCCTACCCCGGGAAACCAAAACTTAACGAAACCCAGCGCCATCTATTAGTTACTACTGCAAATGTCCATTCCACCCATGAACACAGTACTGAGAATCGAACGAAATATTTCGTCTCGAAAAATTAACGAAATATTCATTTTTTTATGGGTTTTTACAGTTCATTTCGTTTCGCAGGGAACACAGTACTAGTCTTTACATAGACTAATGAAGAATTCGAAACTTGACTTATAAAGTCCTGACGCTGAACCAGCTGCTAAATTTCCAATCCTTCTATTCTAAATGTAGGTTAGGTTAGGTGGGTAGCTATACACAGAGATAGCTAACACATAGACCGCTAGATGGGTCCGTTGTGATCCCACTGCACCACGGCACGGCGCCTTTTTGGCTAATTTTCAAGAACAAACTGAGCCCAATTGGTCGCGGTATTGTTCTATCAAATATTTTTCCGTGTTTCTTGGTGCGAAGGAGAGGAGAGTTGGAAGGAATTGTGGAGAAGAAAGGGGATACCGAACTTAATCAGTTTTTAGGAATGGGAAGGAAGATCAGCAATCGGGCCGGGTATGGCAGTGTACTAGCAGGTGTTAATGATCATAATTTTGCAGTACTATTGGCTGTGATACGATCTACTAGAACAACAAAGTTGCCTATAGCAAATCAACTACTCTCTGGCAGCTCTGATGGTATTTGTGAATCTGATAAGAATGTAAACAATGAAGCAATGTTTTCAAGACCTAGTACACTACCACTGGACTACACCCGGCTTTTATTCTAAATGTAAGACAGAATTAAAAAAAAAAAAAAAGTGAATGAATAATTTTCCTGAAGTTACATCAAAAATACGATTCTAACTCGAAACCTATGTCCCATTTATTATTATCTTTATTATTGTTTTTGAAGTAATGCTTATTTACAGTTAATATTATTATACAAAATATATTATATTATTGATCAAGATTTTGTTTTCTTCGATTTCTTCCTTGGTACCTTCGTAATGAAAGAGAATACTACTTGTTAGTTATAAAAGCAAAATTAATCGATTATTTTTTACATATTTAAATGTTAAATCGACTATTACATGTCGATTAATCAAATGATCGATTAATCGATTAGTTAATTTTAATTGCCAGCTCTAGTTACACCCTGATCAGGTCCACACTGAGCTCACCTGATCTGGGTCGGATTTATTTTAAGGCGCGCCAAATCTGGTCCAGATTCCCACCGGATAAAATTTCTACTCGGGTTATCTTCAATGACGATATTTGGAAGATCTTTGAGATTCAAAGCTTCAAAGATTTCGATAGTGGCAATAGATCTATCATTCCCTGACCGCACCAGAGTGGAATCCACAAGGAAGATATGTCGCGTGTCTTACAAGAAATACATAGAGACGAATAATCGAGAAGAAAATTCAATGAGTAAATAAGTTCCAATGACAGGTAGGGCCTATCGCCCAGTATCTACTGTCATGTGAAAGAGCACTGTTTTATATCGCAGGAATTAAAAACAAGCAGAATTTACTGATAAATCCCATTTTCATTTTCAGGTGATACGAATTCTTACTATATTCACCTTATTGAGTTTCCGTGATTCATGAGCTTCCGAAAAATAAAACGTGTAATTCCTATTGAGTAACTCTTAAGTTCCTCTTCTGTGAAAGACAATGAGCATATTTTTATAAATGGCTGTTAATCTCATCGTCTGCCACTGATCCTGGGTAGGTAGTAAGGCGCTAAGACTTGAAACTGAATTGAACAGGAAACTTCTTTTTTTCCTTGCTTTGTTTGTGGATTTTGGCGTGGTTTATTTTAGAAAGTCGCACTACTTTAGGTGAGAGTAGATTACTCTTTTTTGAAAAGTTTTCACCTAAGACTGATTTGTTCACTTCATTGCATCGATATTTTGGATATGTTCAATGCAAATGAGGGTGCCGGTATTGCATTCTGATGCGAATGGCTGAAATTCAGTAACTAAGTAGTGCAACCCCAGCTTCCCTGCGAGATTTCAGGTATTCAAGTTTTTTTGGACTGAACAACACTTCATTTAAACAGTTACCCAACTGTTTAGTATCCAGTATTCGCTAGCCCGAAGTATACTTATTTAATTCAACACCTTTAAACGTGCAACACAAAATTAGTATCACGAGTATGGCCACACCAGCGCATTTAATCCCTTTTATGTGCCAAAAGTTACCGCCTGACGAGCTATCGTCTAGTTCCTAATACCCTAGGCAGACGACGCATTCGAATGTACTTTGGGGAATGATCATTCGCATTCAATGATCAATGAGATTTAAGATTGACACACGTCTATCGGAATTACATTCAATCTGTCAAAATATTATTGTTGTAGGAATGCTGAATAAAAGTTGGCATTTTTGCATTGGCACACGATACGAATGCGTCGTCTGCCGAGGGTATAATGCAGTTAATAACGCGCTATTGAAATTACGTTAGCTAGGCCCTGGCTATACCTGCGTTTCATGTTCGGTCCATACTTGCGCCTAATGTGATGACGTTAAACGCAGGTATAGCCACGCATTAGCCCGCCCGTCTGGCGGTCTCCTTGGCACATCAAAGGCCATAACGCATTATTTTATGTGGCTATACTAAGTAGTGTGTAATTTTTGCTCGCATTAGTTAACGCGCTTTCATCCGTTTCCCGTTAAGCAGATGTGTCCCTATCATAACGCCTGATCGAATAACGCAAGGCACAGGTATGGTCCCAGCATAAAAGATAATCCCTGTACCGGAACGGGATTCGAACGACCTGCGATATGTAAACAAGGGAAATCCGGAAGCAACGCGAAACGATAAAATTATTTCTAATTGACAAACTGCGTGGTTTTTAAGAAGAATTAATTAATTTTTCTGCCGAAATCTTAAGTTGCATTAAAACAGAAGCACGGAGCTCCGTAATGATGTGATTACTTTTCGATGATGTGTCGCAAAAAAAAAAACAACGTCAGAGATAGCTCGGTCGCCGTTTCTCGTTCCGCAAAGATGTTTCGCTTGACCCCCAAGGCACTATCTCTATCCGATCCGATTTTCAATTGAACACAAGACGCAATTCTGACTTTAATAGGAACTGGTCGAGTGCTTTGTTTGCTTTTTTCTTGGTCTAGTCCGGCGGGCTCTGAATTCAGATGTGTGGATATGACCTCAGAGCACAGTCGTGTGTGACAAAGGCCTGATTCTTTGGAAATCAGAGAAGTCGCCTTGTCTTACCTCATCCAAGAAACCAGATCCAATTAGCGTCTGAGCGAATGAAACGTGACGTGTGCGTATCGCTGCATATTACACAAAAGGGGAAAGTAAACTTCGACGTTGCTTAAATAAATCAACGACATAACACGGGCCAACGTTGATGAACAATACAAAATTAGATGTGACCGAGTCACCAGACGATTCTTTTTTTGGAGAAATGATTTTGCATAAAATGCCTGAACTAGGAGGTTTTGTTTTCTAGTAACTATTTTCGTTAATGTGGTTAGAAACAAATGGATTAAGCGGAGTTAAAACAATTAATTAATTAATCTCAGCCAGTGAGAAACATAAAAATTAAAAAAAAGTCGCATTTCGAACTTACGCTGTTGTTTTCGTCATTGTTCGCGAAAGATGACCCGATTAGAAGGGCACAGATCACAAGGTTCCGAAATCCGGACTGCGGAATATTTGGACCCATCACAAAACTCCCACTCGTTTGGATGTTTACAAAACAAAAACACTTTGGCTTGGAGCGATCACTTAAATCTTCACTGAGTTGCTCGCTGGACGAATTCAATTTGACTGCTGACTTTGACAGCTGTCTGTTTTATTTCGTTCGTATTTTGCTCAAAAAGTGCTGCCACAACTGTCAGCTGTCGCCACATTGCTGGATTGCTGATAAGCGTGCATTTCTGTTGCGATCTGTGACGTATTATTATTATTAAATATTTTTATCAGTGACAAAACATTTAGCAGCTATCACTTTCCATGAGAGACGTTATCACGACGCTTCTGATATAAGAAGTATTTGATTTGCGCCAAACATCAACGGAGTGGGTTTTTGAACAGATATTGCCGCTTAACGACTTTATAACGTCTTTATTAAAAATCTATTTTTTAAATAAAGATAAAGTCAATAAATCATAGTTATGCCGAACTAAGAAGTATCTACAATTAAATTTCGGACATTTGATTACCATTATATTGAGTGAAATCATGCAAAGTGCTTTCAGATAAGAGAATTAACTATTTACAGAGTCTTCAGTTCCACGTCGTCTAAACAAAGTAAGGAAGTGTATACAACTCAAAGATTTAGATATTGTTAGACATGACGTGCATGGAACATCTAAAAAAACTCGCTTATCTACGTAAAATCATGCCGGCGAAAAACGCCCCTTAAAAATTGTAATAAAAAGAGATTCATCTTTACTAGCACCTTTTAACCCTGTTAAAAAATAGAGAAACCCCTAGCAAAACTAAAGCAGAGCCAATTGTACTTAAAAGTCCATCAACTAAAGTGGATCTGGTCAAGGGCGCCACTTTCACTGCACACAACTGTATTCCACCAAGCGTCAAACTGCTCGACGGCGCAAAAATGTTCAATTATTTAAAAAAAATATTATCAAATTTCTATGACTGACGGTTGGAACATAGGAAACATCTTGACGAATGCCTCCAATCTATAAACAGCCTCTGAAGAGACAATGCAAACCGATGATAAAACAACTTCTTGGACCTAGTCCAATGCAGTTTCCAACCTTGTTAATCCAGGAATTGAAGAATTTTGGATTGGAATTCGGATCTTGTGAAAATCTCAAGTGACCTTCACGACTGAGATCGATCGCTGCCTTGGCTATTGTCATTTAAGGCATGACAGTTGAAAATTTTTCACTGGATATGCCAACTGTATTGGACTAGGCCCGAAGAAGCAGTTTCATCATCGGGTTGCTTGTATTAATTTATCAGAGGGACCATTATGCATATTTAAAGCGAACTTACAGCTGGTATTAGATTTGCATATTACATTATTCAAGGTGAATTCACAAAATTATGCATTCAAGTGCTCGCTCTTAATGTTCTTATATTTCCTAAATCTGAAGATAGGCTCGTCGTTAAACAAAGCACAATTATAAATCGAGTAGAACCTTATTTAGTCACTATTAATTTTTTTTAAATTTATCCCTTAATTAAAACAGAAACTTTATAAAGAAATCGCTGCGACTTACCTCGTAAACTGTTTTTAAAAATGAGTTTCACACTTTCTAAAAATGTCTACGCAATTAATGCAATAACCAGTTTTGTTGATTCTCTTGTGCATTCTAATGAATTTCATTAAGCAGTCATTAAAATGTATTGTTTGCATTATAGATTTTACAACTATTCTCGCACCAGTTACATTCTTGAGAAGTATGCAGTAATGAAGTAAATCATTACACAGCAATAATTACCTATAACTATATTTGGGAATGAAAGTCATTGTTCTTATACTAAAATGAGCAAAAATTATTTAGATACAATCAGAGGCGTACCCAGGATAGAGTGGTTGAAAATTAAATAAATTTCTCTTCTGACCATAGAAAAAAAAATCGCGCCAATAATGTTAATTGCCTTCTCTAAATTGTTTCTTTATTATATTTTACATAGCTCTGCTTCCTAAAAAATTAAAAGCAATCTTAAATCTAGATGAGACTAATGATAAAATTAAAAGAAATAGATACCACATAAGACAAGTCAAATAAAATTTACTTGTTCTTTAATAATTTTACAACCTTAACCTAAAACTAAAAAAAAATAAGACCAGCATAAGATCAAAATGTAACTTAACCAAAAAAATAAAATTATAAACTGACCTCTAAAAACTAGAACTGGAGCTTAAACCTAAAAATTAAAAACTGAATAAAACTTCAACTAAAAAATTAAATATAATTTGAAACCTGAGCCCAAGCATACAAAAAATAAGTAAAAACAACCAATAATTTTTAAATAAAATTTAAAATTAAATTGAAAATAAAATTATACTGCAACTAAAAACATCCTAAAATTAATAAACTTAATTTTTAAAAATAAAGTTAAAGCCAAAAAAAAACTTACAACATAATTTGTTTTTAATAAAACTTAAACCTAAGTAAAATTTAAATATGAGTTTAAACCTAAATAAATTCAAAGCAGCCTAAAGTCTAAATAAAACCTAAACATTAAAAAATAAAATCAAAAGCTATATAAAACTATAAAAGAAAATTAAAATTAAATTTAATTTAAACCCTAAATATAGGAGCTTGAACTTAAACGTAAAAAAATGGAAATAGCATAAAATCTAAATAAAACGTAAACCAAAAAGAACTAACTATAACATTTAAAACCTGAGCTAAAATATAAATAAACAATAATGTAAATAATAGAAATTAATTCCTTAAAAAATATTTTTATTAATAAATAATGAATATAAAAAAGTTCACGGAATATAACCTGAAAATAAATTATAATAATTGAAAAACAACATTTCCAATTTAATAACTAAATACTAGTTAATATCTACATATTATAGATAAATACTATTAAATAATTAAAAGTAATATTAAATTTCATTAATATATTTTTATGTAGGTTACCGTCCATTTAACTAATGATGGTGTTATTCTGGGCTCAGTCCTTTCTCCTACACTTTTCTTTTAAATTTTTTATTTGTTGATTTCATCTTATACGAGTATACTACCAGTTCTATCCATAGATTTGACGAGGACAGTATCACTATTTCCTCTTAAAAGCTTACGTCTATTACTGAAGCGCTTCTTACCCTATTTTAGGAAAAAAAATTATAATTTATTGATATCTTTAAAATTCTTGAATTTAGCAGATAGAATACTGTTGAATTTAATGCATCGAAAACAGAAGTTTTTTTTTAACTCTGAAGAGCGGTATGCTAGAGCTAAGGAGCTTGCTCAAGAAATGTTTCTAATAGCTGATAAATAAATTTTTATTTGCCAAATGTTATTTTCATCCACAGTATTATTTAAATCAGAAGATGAATTTTTCAAATCGACATAAAATTCCATTAGATTATCAGTGAGCGTTCCTCTTTTGGTCACAAATTCAGCAGAAACGATAAAACTAACACCCGCAACTACTTCAGAGCTTGCGCAAGAAATTTGCGTCACTCTACAATTAAAAATCAGATAAATATTTAAACAAAAATTAAATAATTTTTAATAAAAAAAATACATGGCAAGTGCAAATTTATTAAAATTAAAAATTCCTTGAATATGAAATCGTAAATTATTCAGTTTACAGCAAATTTTATTTAAAAAAAAAACCAATAAATTTGAATTTTATTAACATAACATTTATTCAATAATAATAATTCAAATGGCTACAGCTTTGGGATACATTTCAGGGTTTGTATTTTATTAATGTTAACTGAAAATTGTATGTATAATTTATCCTTGTCAAATTTAAAATTTGTTTCATATTTTACAATGTTAAGTTTATGTAAATAAGTATGTAAATAGTTATATTAAACAAAATGTGCATTAAAAACTTTTCAGGTCATTTAAAAAAAAGCTAACCATATAAATTATGTACACAAAATATTATTATGAATCTCATATCAGATCAATTTCCCAATCAAGTATTCAAGGCTTTCGAAACCGCTTTTAGGAATCCGCATGTATCCGCCCGGTACAGTCTTATTCTGTCTCTTTTCTTTCTTTTTTTTTGAATTATATTATTTTATATTTTTTTTTTCTTTTTTCTCTTTCCTTTCCTTCTAATATTGTTTTAAATTATAATTTCTTATTTTTTTTTCTTTTTTCTATCATGTGTCTCATTTTCTAATTTCTTTTTATTTTTTAAATTATTTGGAATTACGTTTAACTTAATTATCTATTTTTGCTTTCCTTATACCAGCTGTCAGCTGTCTGGGAAACAAGCTTGGAAGTACTACGTATTTGAATTTCTCATATATATGTTGATGTTTTATACATATTATGAATTTAATAAACAATTTTTTAACAATAAAAAAAAAACAAGAAGGGCATCTCTTCTCTTCTCTCCAATTGAATTTTAAGTTATAATTTTATATTAAATAATTTAATTTGTATTATTCTAAAATTTAAAAATAAAATTTTTGTTTTGATCTTATTAAACCAAAATAATGAATTTATATAAAATTTAGAGATTTGTAATTTTTGTAAAATTTTCAAGTTATTCGTAATATTTATTGATATTACATGATAATATTAATATTAAATGATAAACCAATAATCACTAGTTTCTTTTATAATTTATAAAAGAAGAATTGTATTTAAAATTGTTAGTAAGAAAATTAAAAAACATTCAATTGTTCAATATTTGTTCTATGTTTTAATAATTATTATTAATAAGTTGAAAACTTTAGAAAATATTTTTTATTTTTTAATAATATTTACTATAAATTTAAGTTGGCGATAAGGCCAGAAACACAATGTTCCTCGGTGAATGTTCCAGCCGGATATCTTCAGATCCCTAAAAGCGATTATAAAAGTTTTGAGTCCTTGATAGCTGCGAGCAGCTTCCGGATGTCGAAAGATATTCTTATTATTTTAGGTGTATATTTTAAGGCATTAACAATTTTTTATTAGCGGAGTTTTTATTTACATAAACTTAACATTGTGAAATATAAAAGTGATTTTAAATTTGACACACAAAGAAAAAATTAGACATACACTTTTCAGTTAACGTTAATTAATAGCAAATTTATTGGTTTTTTTATTCCAATTTGCTGTAAACTTATTTTTATAAGTAAATTAATTATTTTTTGTATAATTTACGTTTTTATTTTAATTATTTTCCACATACTACGTATTTTTAAAAAAGTTCTGAGAATTGAAAACGTTTTAATGATCTTTTTTAAAATTTTTAAATTTAGATTTATTGCGGAAGCTCTAAATTTTTTCAGGGTGATAATTACATCGTTTCGACCATAAAAGAGTCTCTCACAGATTTTTTAGCTGAATTTAATCACGATTGGAGAAGCGCATCTCCTATTTTAATTAAAAGTTCAAATTAATACTGTCGTTGAAAATAATATTTGGCAAATGAAAATTTATTTATCAGCTTAATCATAGTTTTTTTTATTACTTTTAATTATTATTCATTATTTTACTGATAAGAAAAATAGTGCTATGGCAGTATGTTAGGTTAGCTTAATTTAATATTGGAATTATTGTGATTACTGGAAAAGAAATTTAGGTAAGTAATTGCAAACTAACTACTGCATTAGTTTCCATCAAATGGTCCTCTAAATACGCAGCGGAATTGGTAGAGAGCGCGACAAGAAAGCAATTTAAATTTTTGTTGGTAAATTATAGTGCACTCTGTTTACAGCTTCAATGGCACAACAGCCCAAATTGGGCCTAGGCCTTGAGGTAATGCTAGAGTTACTTCATTACTAGACCAAGGGAACACTAGGAGGTGAAGTGGTCAGCCACACGCTTGTCCGTGATTATTACCCCGATTTTTAACTCAGGTACTCATTTACAGCTGAGTGAATTGATAGTCCGGCACCCAATCCCATTCTCGAAAATTACTTGTCGCCAAGCAGATTCGAGAACCTGGTACCAGGTGAACCGAAGGCAAGTGCTCTAGCCACTAAGCCACCCAGACTCTGTTTACAGATGCGGAGTCCAAAATTGAAAAAATCTTCAAGCCTTCTCGATTCAGTGATCGCGTCCTCCAGTTTGAGAATCTTAGCAGTGATTTGCTGTCTGCGCCAATAGAATCCTGCTAGCGCTTCCGTGGTTTTCTGGTCTTTGTCCATTAACTTTTCCCTTTAGTGTGCGTTTGGGGATTCTTCCGTCATCCATCCGCTCCATATGAGCAGACCATTGTAGCTTCTTGAATTTTATGAGGATCGATACTTCTGGATTATCAAAGATACAAGTATCTATTGTGTAGTATTCTCCAGATCGAGTCTTCCCTCACAGGTCCGAGGATTCTTCTGAGGACTTTTCTTTCAAATACGTTAACTAATTTTTCGGACGCCTGAGTTAATGTCCACGTTTCGCTGCTATAACATAGCACAGGTCTTATAATTGTTTTGTATAGTTTAATCTTTGTTTTCCTATGCACATTTTTGTTTTTACTTATTGGGAGTATTGAATAATACGATTTATTTGCCATCATTATTATTCTTTTAATTTGGATGGGTTCGCTTCCATCCTTCGATATATTTGCTCCGAAATATACAAAGTTGTCTGAGGCAATCACTGTCGCACTTTCTAGCCTGAAGGTTCAGTCCTCGCTTGGCGCGTTCAATTTGATGTTAACATCCATGATTGTCAACACAAAGCTGGGCGAGTCCTCCTCTCGAAGGTTTGTCAGCAGAGGTACACCACAAGGTGGCGTGTTCTCCCCTCTACCTTGGAATTTAGTGGTCAACAAACTACTATTGAGACTGGTAGGGGCGGGCTGTAGAGTGATTGCTTATGCGGAAGATGTTGCAATTGCTGTCTCAGGAAAGCACCTCAACATGCTGAGTGAGATATTGCAGAATGATATTCTCTCTAAATGGGCAGTTGAATGCGGGTTGGGCGTTAGCCCACGCAATATAGAATTAATCCACTTCACCAGGAAATACAAAATTCCTCACGTAGACCCTCCTTCTCTGAATGGTACTAGTCTTATTTTGGTCAGGAAACTTCACTGGAAACCTAACATCCAGGAACGGATAAGGAAAGCAACAGTTGCGCTTTACTCGTACAAAAAGGCCATTGGCAAAAAATGGGGTATCCAGCCCCGAATAGTTTATTGGCTCTACGTGTCCGTCATCAGACCGATACTTATGTACAGTGTTATTGTCTGGTGGACGGCATTAGACGGCACCACCCTAGTGAAGGTACAGAGATCAACATGCATATGCATCAGTGGAGCCCTGAGAACAACTCCCTCTGCAGCACTAGACATGCTATTCAATCTGCCACCCATAGACATTTCTGGCAAGCAAATGGCAGCCAGCGCAGGCATTCGACTTAGGGCCTCTACACAGTGGACTGGCATATATGCAGGTCACTCAACAATCTTAAATCACTTCAACAAAATTCCTGAAAGCACCGACTACACCCCTTCCAGTTATGATTTTGACAAAAATTTCTTAACAACCATCCCAACCCGTCTAGAATGGGAAAGGGATTCGGTACCGATGAAAGAGTCCGTCCACATATATACGGACGGCTCCAAAACCGAAGGCGGGATAGGTGGAGGTGTTTTCTCTGACATGCTTAACATTAGCAGCTCCTTCTGTCTCCCGAACTCGCTCGACGCGGTACTACCCTTAAGATTATGCCGGAAGATCGGAATCTGGGTGTAAAACCAACTGAAGATGGGCAGAGGGTATTACATGTCACACTGCGAGACAGATCTAGTTGAATCTGGATTTGAAACGCTCAAAAGGCTGATTTTACTCAAAAGGGCGAGTATCAAAACCACAGTCGAAGTCCTGATCGGGAACTGTCTTATAGGCCGACATGCTAAAAGACTCGGCCTCTTCTCAAACGACTTCTGTAAAAGCTGCCTTGATGAAGAGGAGGAGTAGACAGTCCTTCATCTTCTCTGTATCTCTCTATCCGCTAGAAGGAAAGCTCATTTTGGAGTTTACTTCTTCGACAGTCTTAGTGACCTTGCCGCAAAGGAGGTCGCCAGAATCCAACGCTTCATTGTAAGCTCTAAATGGTTTGACGAGTAGGACCGGATTCGATGATCCTGTGGTAACACAACGGACCTTTTTAGGTCTAAGTATGCCAGTGTTCTCACGGGCAGCCACGCGTACCTACCTACATAGCCTGTTATTTTAATCGAAGTCTTAATTAGATAGTTATTGACGTTGTAAATCGCCATGATTCTCTCCAACCTCATAAGTTGATGGATGTTCAATTTTTAATAGGTTTGGTGAGGTTCCTCCAAGGGCGTTAGTTTGGATAAATCATATTTATAACGCCATAAAGCTTCGCTAATTCGATGATTGGCTCCAAATTTTTACACACTGCGTAGAACAGTTCAACCACATTGAAATTTACAACAAATTGTTTGTTTGAATTAGTAAAGTACTCGTACAAATCTTTATATCCGGTTTCGGTTGTTTACTCCAACAAATAAATTTTTCACCACAGAAATATCGAACAGCTGATTTCCACAGTCGCATTGAATGCACTTGTGCCAAACGCTGCAAAGTTGCACTCGCTTTAATCGCAGTGGTGAAAAATTCTCAGCCCCAATGTGGCAGCACCGTTGTAATGACAGATTGATTGCGTCGAGTTTTTTCCTTACTTTCCTTTTTTCTAATTGAACGTATCGTTCGTACGTGAGACCAACTCACGTTTTGCGTACAATTCAAACTAATTTTGATCCGCAGTTCGACAATAAAACAATTGAATTTTGTCAAGCGCAAACTGCAGTAAGACGTCGTGGAAAAAATCGGTTTCTTTGGGGCGATTCAATCGAACGCTCAGCTGTCAATGTAAACAACGCTTTTGGCGTATGTGCGAGGCCCCAAGTGTCTAATGTCGGATTCGTTGTCAAGGTGAATTCCATATCGTCCGCTGCGCGGAATTTTCACGTTAAAAAAGAATATGCCCGCAGTGTTTCGTCGTGTGTGGGCCGAGCGTATTGTAAATGTATTTTGAGATTTTCACGTCTCATAGAGGTCTGAGCATCGTCAAGCGACTTGTTGTTAAAGTTAGCAAAACGGTGGAGCGCTGTTGAAGGGGGGGGCGAGAGTGCACCGATTCGAACCGAACCGAAAACACAATCCGGTGAAAAATCAGCGAAAATGTGCGACGAGAATTCGACGTCACCAAAGTGCAGAATTTGCGACATCGACAGCGGACTATTGCGCTGTAAAAAATGCAAAAGTGCATACTATTGTTCATCTGGTCATCAGCACGAGGACTGGCCCGTGCATAAGCTCGAGTGTCGGCGACTGGCCAAACAGCGCAAGGATCCGGCCAGCACGAAGCTGAACAGCATCTGGACAAGCCGCGAGTTCACGCACATGATGTCAATGACTGCGTCCGACACCGAGGTTCTTAATTCGCAGGCCGAGTCCATTATACCGGGTCCGAACGGGACACAGTACGGCGAGAACGGTTCCAATCGGACACCTCGGGTTGTGGACAACCCGCTGATTCGTAAAGATCCTAACCGATTTGCCATCGACTTCGGAGCCGCCAGGTAAATACACTTTTTCATTCTTTTTGTTTATTGTTTACACGATAAGCGGCCTTCATACCGCGTAGATAACTCTAATCTGATGTCACTGTGAGATTTTTTGCCGATTCACAATTCTACAATACCGTGAATTGCACTAGCGCGAAAAGCGTACGTGACTGAAAAGCCTTCGGTGTGCGCAGGGTATACGCGAGCGAATGTAAACAATCGCCGTCTGCGGTATCGTTCGCAAAATTCTTCGGAGATATGGCGAGCTGATTCTCTTATCGATGCAATAGTCTCGGTGTCGCTAGCCAGGAATTACGCAGTTTTAAATCACGGTCAAAAATAAATTTCCATTTCACGGACAGTCCTTCCGATTGTCGTGGTCGATAGAAACCACCCACTGGCCTTGCAAAGGGCTCCGAAACCTCAGCCCTCTCGTTCATTTTGAGCTTTTGATACATCCCTAAATTGTGCTACGTGCCAAATTGGCCGTAACTAGTTGATAACGCCGTGCAAGAATTCCAAAGTGATTGCAGCTCCTAATCGCAATCGGCTTAGCGCAATCGCTTTCCAATTGAACGCACCTCGTATCACCTCTTTTCATTCACTTCATTTCGAATAGGACACTGCCTAAATAAAAACTCACACACAAGATTTTTTTTATTGTTATTTCTTCCCGCCCGAGAGGCGCAAACTGACGAATAAACTCCACTTACATTCCGCAGCCAAGTGTTTTCAAGTTAACAGTGAAAAGATGGAACCGCTTCCGTTGCGTTTGTAAGTTGAATTTGAAGTTAGTTTACTTTTGTTGTAATTGGTTTGTTTATGGAACGTTCTTGGCCTTAATCAAGATTTACGTCCTCGTAATTATCATGGAGTAACATTCATCTTTCTAAAGGTACAGTCTGGCTGGTACTGCAGACCGTCGCGGCCAGCAGTAGACTACTGCTTCAGGCAAAAACAAGCTGTCCTGTCTGTTTGCGACAGCTCGGCAGTTGACGGTTGTCAGTGCAAAGCAGCACTTGAGCTTGGCAGTTACTGCTGATCTCGACGGTCGGCAGTACCAGCCAGAATGTACCTTTATAAGTCCTTTACTGCTACCTCTGTTCGAATACAGTTTGGTTCGATGGGTGAACAAATTTTTCGGAGATCAGGCTTCATGTATCTAGTAATAACCGGATTTTTTAGTAAAGCCATCGTTCCTCCGTTTTCAGATCCGTGTCGTTTGAGATGCGAGCTGTTTGCTGTGTGCTGTGGCTCCAACTATTAGTGTCCTTTTACATGACTATGTCAAGACATAGCGACATTTCTTTGCTCATAGAAGGTTTTTACATGATGAATTTGCTATACCTCTTTCTGCGCTATTAGAACAGCGCGTAACTCTAAAAATCACATCATTATATTCCTCACAAAATCCAGCAGGAGTATAATAAAAAAAAAAATTGCACATTCTCACACAATCATTGATTCTACCAAAATTTGGCGTAAGAAGGAAATAAAGGAATATCTACTGCAGATCAAATATTGTTTAACAGTATGAACCTGAATCTAAGCAGGCGTCGATGGAGCACCTCCCTCCTAAGTTTTGTTTCTATTTATCTCACCCTCGGCCAGTAGGATCGTGATTATAAATTTTGAGCAGGCGCGGTATTACCATATAATCGATTACAAGGAAGAGTATATCAATAAAAGCGCTAAATATTTCCGCAACATGCTGCAACAACTACAGAACGCTATAAAGGAAAAGAGGCGAGTTGCTGTTCTTCGACTACGCAACTGTTCCTAAGAAAAGCATTGCGATAGAGGCCATTCTCAAATACAAAATACGTTACCCAAATTTTGAACTTTTAAAGTCCCTCAAGATCTTAGTATAAAGTGCGCTGGTTCGAAAAGCATTCTTCCATCACCAATAAAAAGTGTTGCTTTGTTGGTCAAAGCAACACTTTTTATTGGTTTTATTTTTGTTCGCTTAGTCTGTTTTGTCAGCTATTCTGGAAAACTTTGTACAGCAAAGTTTTTAAGCCGCAGCGATTGTACAAAAATATATTTCTCATGGGCGCACTGTTTATTACCAAATGCGTAAAGAAAATAACGTTGAAAGCATTAGAAATGTGCAAGGGCCTTAGTTTTGCAGTTCATCGAGGAAAAAATCAATAGCACAATTCCCCATGAGTTGAAAATTGATTGAACGACATTAAGAGCATGCGCAGACTTACGACTGTTTTATCGGGCGATAGTTTAAATGACTACTGGCTATGCAGTTATATAGAAGCGCGCAACTAGTCTGTCGCTTTGTTTTTTTTGGATCGCAGTAGATGAGTGCTATAAACGCAAAATTAAATTTTGTTTTGTAAACCATAAGATCTTATTGTCGGTTAATTTTACATAATTAATAAATCATAGACTTGTCTGAATTTTCGATAGGCTCAAGTGATTTCCAGAAATAAAGTTTGTTAAAACAAGCTTGGCAAAACAAATCCATCCTTTACAAATTCTATTTACCGACCCTTACATACCATACAGAAAACATTTCGTGTTGATTTAAAAAGAAAAATAGCTTAAAAAAATTGTTCAATTAAATACTATTACTTTTTTTTGATAGGGAGTACGCTGCTTTTTTTGAAAATGGTCAGCGGCATGCTGAAAATGCTTCATAGCAAATCTATCAAAAACTTTGTCCGGTGTGCTGGGGAATTTCGCGTGGAATGCATCTGTTAAGAGATTTCTGTCATTAATATCTATTTAGCTAGCTTTAACTTTCTTCAGTAAAATTACTTTTCAAGGCAGCTAATATCCTGGCGGCTTTCTTTTCCTTTGTTCCCATCCAGGAAAATTCTTTAGCGACTTTGTCCAATGTCCGAATGAACTCTCTTACAAAACTTTTGTTGTCAAATGGTCTTCATTGTTGGAATGAATCTTGCTATAATAAAAAAAATATAGTTATTCCGTAATCTGTAAGAATTAATTTGTTATTACCAGTGCTTGAAATTTTTCTGCGCTAAGTGCTATTTCGTGCTATTATTTTAAAACCTCTTCCAGTATTTTAAAGGGCTCAGAAGGTAGAATATCTTCATGTTCGCTACGTATTGCTCTTTTCACGGTCCTTACTTCTTTTCGTAACGCGATAACTGATTGAGCCAAATTTAGCATGACCTGCATAACTTGCGAGTACTGGTTTTCTATTTTGTCGATAACATCCTTCATGCAGTTGCAAGTTTTTGTATTGTGCTCTAAGGCCGCTATTCAATATGAAAGCATTTGTTTGTGAATCAGTTTAAGATTATATTCTCTAAACAAAGAAATTATCAAGTTGGACGTTTTGCAAAATGGTAATTTTTTTCTCGTTTGATTGCAAAACATGTGCTTGTTCCTGTTCACATTTTTTAGCTGGGTTAAGAATCTGGTCGTCCATCTGCTCAGTTTCAGAAACAAAACAATCATCTTCTTGATTGTGCACTATCTCCCTTTTACATTGTTGTAAAATTGGGTTTATGAATCAATTCCGTATCTGAAACTAGCCAGTACTGACTTTCATTTTCTGTTGATGAAACTATCATAACAAAAAATGTAAAGTGAAGTACTCAAAAGTAATGCACTGATCAATTTACCTAAATTGCCTTTCGAGAATTGTTTGTAGTTGAATTCCTTTCTTAAAAGTTGCTCGGATTGATCTGGCATATTGCTATATTTTAGAGCAACGAATGCAGGTGGGAAATATTATATAGAAAATTAGAAAAAGTGAATATTAATAAATATTGGTACTTGGGTATCAGTGAATTAGAGGTATGAAGTATGTTATACCGTCTACAGTATTTTCGGTATCATGTAAAACTAAAACTTTATTTGAAATATCTTTGATGCTATGTTCGAATCTTCCACTGCACGCTTGAAGTGATTGCGCACAAAATACATTCAATAATGAAGATCTAATAGGACACTGAGAAAAATCTGTAAGATTTTCAACAAACGCGCTTTCAAAAATTGGTTCGTTTCTGTTCTTTGATATCTTCAAGATTTTGTAAAGCTTATCATATGAGGCATATAAATTATTTGGATAACTGATCGAAAATGTCAAACAATTCAATTGGACACTTTCGAATGATGAGCCATTAAAGCGACCAAATTCTGGGTGAACTTTTAATTTTACTCTGTCAATATTAATACTTATTTCTACTAGACGATTGTATAACTGAGAGCGAACGTGATTTCCCTTTTTTATTAATTTCTTAATTTTTTGCAAAAAAATTTCGTACTTAAAAGCCGATATATTTTCTAAAGATCATTAACATCATCTGCCAAACGCAATAAGCAATGAAAATTAAATGTTAAGTACTCGTTTCCATAAAGAATAGGTATAGATGTTAGAAAACTCTGAAGGAATTCCTTGGCGCAAGAATTATTTCGTGAACTATCATCTTCCTGTAACAAAATTCTAATTGCTAAAATTAATTTTAGAAAATGAATGTAACGTTCTTCGTCCAAAATATATTTTAGTATGTAAGGACCTGTGTATAGGAGAAATTGGCGAAACTCTGTGGCCTTCCACCTATCTACGGATCACGGAGATCTCGAGGTTTTCTTACAAACTCAGACGGAATAAATAAAAGACGTCATATTCTGTAACAATAGATGAAATTTTGATATTGTCCAAGATGGTAAGAAGTAGTCTTTGCCTTAATGTTTTACCCAAGCTGAAAGCAATGTTTTCAGAACACCTAGGCAAACTACGTGCATGTAATCAAACGGAAATGCTTTAATTATATTTATGGGTAGAGTCTCAATTATTGTTGGATTAATTCATAGAGCTACTGGAGACGACAAGCTACCGGTTTTGTATAAAGCGCTTTGAAGCCAAAAACACGGTGAGAAGTGAGACAAAACAGAGTCGTTATATCAAATTGTTGTTGTGTTAGCGTGTGAGTGAGTGAGACAAAACAGGAGCGTTATGTCAATTTGTTGTTGTGCGTGCAAGTGAATGCGACGACGTCCGCCTTCAACTCAATCGCTGCTTGTCATCTCCAGTATCCAGTATCTCTATGGATTAATTTGATGGTGATGCTCGATCTGCAATCTTGCTGAATACGAATCAAGAGTTGGAAATTGGCAGGCTTCATACGGAAATATTATTTTGTTTATATGTGTTCCTTTTTGTGTGCATTTGATGCAAGCGAAATAACCCGTATTCCCTTTTGTTTTTAAAATGAAAGATCGAGTTGCAGCAACACATATAAAAGCTCTAACCTTGACGGAATATATTTTATTATTGAAAATAAAGCCACTTAAAAGTTTCTATTTCAATTCGGTGAAAAATTCTAAAAGGTATTCTTCAGAGTTTGATGCCTTACTATTACCAGAATAAGCGGCAATCACAAATAGGTGATCTGTACCTACAATATTGCTCAATATGGACAAAATCTGCTTAAGAGAGCTCTTTGTCAAAGGAAGTCCATCAACATTAAAGTCCAAGACAAAAGATTTATTTTCATAGCTGTTACGTAGTAAGAAGTCAGTCAAAGCGTCTTTTAATCCATAATGGAAAGATTCTCTTGTTCCCATAGACCTTACAACTGTTTGCTTTGGAGTAGACTTGAAAGCCCTTGGATCTTTTGGTAAATCAGATATCTTTTCGGAAAAAAGTTGCAGCAAATCTCTCATTGCATTAAAACCTACTGAATATTTAACTGCCCATGCCGCTAATTTCACTGGAAAATTTTTTTGTTCACTAATGTCTGAAAAGTCAGAACTCAATGTTTCTGATGGCTCTCCGTTTTCAGAGTTATTTAAATAGTCATCGGAATTATTGCTTGAAACTGTTTCTGCGTGAGGTACGTTGATCGTTAAGTAAGTTAATTCGTATACTAAAGGAGGGCGACAGTGACATCTGTATGTGTGCTTTTGAAGCTTTCTTTCTTAAAAACAGCTGATTGTTTGACAGTTGCTTGAACACAAACGTTTCGAGTGAAAATTAATAAAATTACAATTCGTGGTGTGATTCAATTCTTTCTTTTGGAAGGGAAAAGGCTCGTAAAATTTTTAGAGAACGAATTCAAATGAGACAAGGGAAGCATTGAAGACGTACTACGTCCAGGTATCCTAAATATTCGGTGGCGTCATAAACGTTGTAACTAGCTGGACCATAAGTGAATCATTTAGTTGCGCTATTTAACGCATGTTGTATATTCGTCATTCAAAATAAGATTTTTCTTCAACCATGTACTTCTTAAATCTTCACCCAATTGTTTGCTGAGAAACCAATGTTCCGCGATGAAGAGCATAATTTTGGACCAAGTCCAAGACAGTTTCAGTTGGTCTTTACAGCGAAAATTTATGATCTCGCTACCTTACAGCGAAAGTTTTTGTTCTCGCTGCACTCCCAGTGGCTTTAGGTTCAGTTTGACACGTCGAGCAGCGTCCTCTCTAGTCCGTGATTAAATCCAATAAACAGGATCACTGAATTCTTATAGATTACAATTTGGGTGGATGTTTATGCAACGTAACCTTGTTAATTGCTTTGTTATTACAAAGTTACATTACAAAAACAATCTTTAACTTACAGGACTCTTTTATTAAATTATTTCAGCGAAAATCGCTACGAAGACTTATGCAGGATTATAATAAACGATATGAACATTTACGGCCTTTCAGTTGTTGACGATTTTCTTGGGAGAGATCGAGGCTTGCAAATTTTTAATGAAGTTCAAAAAATGTACGCATCTGGAGTTTTTAGGGTAAATATGACGATTATCTCGAATTGGAATTGTATCAAATATGCAATTTTAGGACGGACAATTGGTTTCGAATAATCACGGCGACAGAGATCGACGAACAATTCGAAGTGATAAGATCACGTGGGTCAAAGGTGCCGAAGATGGCTGTTCAAATATAGGATATCTAATTAATCAGGTAAAACGAAGAAAAAAACACCGCAATTTTCATGTGTGCTAATCAGTTGGTATCATTTAACGTAGATCGATGCCGTTGTTGGTCTATCCAATACAATGCATGATAATGGACAAATGGGAAATTACAGAATACGGGAAAGAACAAAGGTATGTGTACAGCTTCAACTATACGTTGACATTGTGGTAAATAAAATTCTTCCAATGTCACAGGCAATGGTTGCATGTTATCCGGGATCTGGAGCACATTATGTGAAGCATGTGGACAATCCAAACAAAGACGGGCGTGTAATAACAGCGATTTACTATTTAAATTTGAATTGGGATATAAAGCGGAGCGGTGGAGTACTAAGGTAAATTTGTGTCTTAGCTATTTATTGAAATAGTATTTAAAAATTTTTTTCCGCAATATTTAGAATTTTTCCTGAACAAGGTGGAACAGTTGCCGACATCGAACCAAAATTTGATCGGATAATATTCTTTTGGTCGGATCGAAGAAATCCGCATGAAGTACAACCCGCCCATCGAACCCGCTATGCAATAACCGTTTGGTATTTTGATGCAATCGAACGGGAAAAGGCACTGAATCGATGTAGAGAATTTAGTAATCCGGCGAATTGTACGTAACATTGTTTTTCGTTTTAATCGCATCGCCGCGTATTAATTAAATATTTTATTGTTATTTTAATGTATTTATCAATTTATTCATTAATTCTAGTTTGATAGGAAATATAATTTTTATTTTGTATTTTATTTTTTTAAGATTTAAGAATCTTTTCTTATCGTTTAAGAGTTACAAGATATTTTGAGAGAGACGAACAAGAAGAAGATATTGCTATCGTAACTAATCAAAATTTCTTACCAAAGTGAAATTAATATGAGATATTATTTTTTTTTGCGCCCAATGTGTATATAATTCTAGTAATTGTAAAATTTTACGTATTATATTGTACATACTCTACAGAATACTTGAGAGAAATAAGAAAACAAAACGTTATTTATTTAACAAATTCTTTGAGTTTTTATTTTATTGTTGAAGAAGCGAGAACATACGTTTATATCGTGCTTTTATTTTGAAGAGTTACAAACACAAAGTATTTATTAAAGCTTGTAGACTGTATTGACCACAAAAATTTGAGAAAATAAAATCAGTCAATATTTTCCAGTCAAAACAAGGCAAATAAAATAATTTGGCGAACAAAAATATCTGATTGCATAGTAGTCAAATATTTTACAAAGTGATATTCAATCTAATGCAATCACTGAATAGGCGGTTATGTGATTGAGTTCTAAGGCAAATACGAATCCCACCTGGTCATGTGGTTATCACCTGTATTCAAAAAAATTTTTTGCATAATATTTGTTCATTTGATAAATTAGTTCAGAGTATATCTCTCATTCATCGTATATATCTCATCGAACTGCGTTCTTTCTTATCGACTTTTATTTTCTTTCGATTGAAACACACCTATTCCAGGTGGAAATAATTTTATTTTTGTATATTGTCGTTTCGGACTTGAGTGAGCTCTTTATCAAAATTTTTTGTCGCCAGGACTGCCCTATTTTCCCGACTTGTCTTATACATTTTCACCTACATGAAACCGACACCAGCGATATTTTTCTTGATCATTGTCCAGTGCTTGTTGCTCCTTGGGCTTGCCGTATTCGAAATAGTGGTAGCTAGTTAAATTTGGTTGAACTTGTCGGTAGGTTTCTGTCTATTATCCATCTTGATACTTGAGAAACTAGTAGCTTCATCGTATTTCAGATCATATGATTGATTTGATATTTTTATAATCTGTCTGAAATTTTTTATCGCTACTTCTTTCTCGCAAACGCACCGAAGAAAGTCTTTTGCTACTCTATAAACAAAACTTATTCCTTTTATAATTTTTTTCAGTATAAGAAAATGTCACTGCTGTGGAAATTTTCAAACACTAGCAGAAATATTCATTTGACTCGGGAGAATAGCTTAGGACGAAGCCGGGTAGTAAACCCAATAGGAAAGATGCTTTGAAGCGAATATGCAATCTCCTACATAATCCGGTTTTTATCATAGTGCGCTTGTACTCTGAGAAATTATAGGTAACGATATGGCGATTTGACGAAACTCATTCACTTGGAGGAATACCATCGACAATTGAGAATTTTATTTGAAAAAAGGTAGAAGTTTGTCACGTTTAAAAATGTTGTCTAAGGGCTATTATTACGATCGTCAGTTAAACTTTAACTGAAAATCGGTCAGTTAAAGTTCTTCTCTAAAGAACTTAACTGAACATCGTAGGAACGGGCCTAAGCCAATTAAGACGAACTTAGTACGGAAAATTGAAAGGTGGAGGCAAAAAGCATCTAGCGAAACCAATTTGAAATCAAAGATAAGAAGCGATGTCAAATTTAAATCTTGAAAGGTAAAACCTTATTTGTTGATTTTCTTTTAAATGTTTCTAAACATAAAATTGTAGGTGGAGCGTAGTCAAAAGTGGGAGAATTAATAAAGAAGAACTAAAGACTCCAGATTTCGTTGAAATTCGAGAAAACGATGAAACCCTGATCTTTTTATCTTCCGATAATGAAACAAGACAGGGTAAATTGCAATGCAAAGCAGCTGACCACAAAATTAAGGTATGTTCTGCAAATTTAATAGACTTGCTACTTGCCCGTGAAAAACTTCCATCTTAGATATGTTCTTCAGTTCCTCAATGTTAATTATATTTCAATCTAAGGAAATATTTTAAAAGTTTATTTATTATGAAGGACAATCGCACATCTGTGCTAACCATACGCGTGATAGATTTTGTTTATAACATTAATTTTATTAGCGTAAATTGAAACTAAATTTAAATATGCAGTAAACTAAGTACATACAAATAAATCTTATCTCGTAAGATTTAAATAGAAATGCTGTAGTTCAGATTACATTGATAGGCCCTGTCCTTCCCAACTAAGGAAGATCTTTTGTATCGACCAAATGTATGCAGCTGTCCGAATATCATTACACAAAGCAAATCGATTTGCAGTCTCCTTAATTCCACGACATGCATTCTCCATCACCAGTTCCAATCCGGATGCAACAATTTCTGCCTCTGAAGCACATTCCATGATGTAAACCAGTTCATCATGAGGTATAACTTCAGCCTAAATAAAATGAAATAAAGTTTTATTATTTGAGTTTTTCTGCTTTAGCAATATGATCTCAAATCAAAATAGTTTTCGTCGAGTATATTTAGGAGACCGTGGATTTTATTGGAAGAAAGTAAAAAATTTACAACTGAAAAAAGGTGGCTAAGTGCGTCTGCCAACATTGAGCTTGGTTTCAAATCACATCCAGTCATGGTCTAAGAAAAAAAAAATTAGACTTGGTCGAAGTACAGGAAAATAAGTTACAATCAATTATTATCAATTTAATAACGAAAATTTAGGAGAATCTCCAATAAAAAGAATTACAAAAGCCGGAACAATTGTAATTTTGAAAAAAGATAGGTTTTCAACTTTAGAACTTAAATCGTTCTTGAAATTTAAAAAGCAGAAGATTTTCATTCAAACCTTTCTCCTCTGTCGTCTTATATTGAAATTTTACTCCAGTAATAATGTGATAAAAAGGGGATCTATCAATCTCATTACTCTGTCATGAATTGTTCACCAGTGAAAAACTCTGGTTACATATCTCACAAAAATAAGAATGTTTCTTATTGTGCAGTATACCATAAATACATGGCGGATCATGTTCAAATCTATTTGAAACTCATTTCTCCAGATTGTGAGCTAGTCATTTCAGCTTTTCCAAATATTTTTTATTTTATTGTTTAGTATTCTGGCCAAACGCCATCACCAACTAGGTTTTTGGAGCACAACTGAATAGACCATGATTGGCATTGAGATTTAGAGATGAAAGTGGCCGTATCTTCGGTGTCTATGCCACATTGGGGGACATACAAAAGATCTGATGATTTCAATTTATGAATTTTATACTCACATTTAAGTTGGCCTTCATCATCGAATTCTGTACGCATTTTAAAACATGCTTTATAAGTTCCTTGTCGCGTTTTTGTGTTAACTTTCCGAAGGACACATGATTTATATTCTTCAAATATTCAAAATATGAAACTAAAAAACAAATTCTCAATAAAACAAAGTTAATAATTGCTAATGAAATATAGCAGGCGACTGTTATCCTGTTATAGTCTAGCCCTCGACTAGAATTTCGTACCTGTAACTCCTCCAGCGTTACAAATAATATCGGGCACAACCAAAATATTCTTTTCTTGTAAGATCTTATCAGCACCGGGTGTTATAGGCCCGTTAGCACCTTCACCAATTATTTTCGCTTGTATATTTGGTGCATTTTTTGTCGTTATAACTTTCTGCATTGCACATGGTAGTAGAATATCGCACGGCTGTGTAATAAGTTCTCCAGTGAATTCTTGTGCCTTTGGATATCCCTTAATTGTCTTCTTGTGCAGAAAATAATCTTGAAGATCCTGTGTTTTTTTGGAATTTGAGAATTAGCTTAGTTTTTTGTGATAGTTTTATTTACGTATGGATCGATTCCTTCGGCATTGTGAATAGCACCATCAATCTCTTGAATACCGATCACCTTTGCGCCGGCTTTTTTTGCAAATTGACTGGCATACTGTCCGACATTGCCAAATCCTTGAATAATAACAGTCTTGCCGTCCCAACCTGGTGATAAGCCAATCAGGTCCATCCACTCTTTGCTCTTAATGAATTGTTGAACGGCTAGATATAAGCCGTGACCAGTTGCTTCTGTTCGACCGCGTATACCGCCTGCATAAACCGGCTTACCTGTTACAATTGCAATGGCATTTATATCCTTGTGACCTGTTTTAAATAGAAGAAATATTTCGGTTAAAATATAATTTTAAAATTTTTCAATTATAAATGGCGAAAAGATAATCAGAAAGATGTGGGATGTGGTCAGAATCGAAATGTACCATCGGCTGTTTCGAGAGAACATGTTTTTTTGGAAAGTTCTTTATACAAAACTATAAATACATATAAAAAGCCCGTTCCTATCTCGTATTTCCCAATATCTTAGTGAAAGTAATCCCCCCGTTACACCGTCTTAGAGGTTGAATATAAAAAAATCCTGAAATTAAATTTTACACAATTATATAGAAAATTTGAGAAAGTCAAAAGCAATAAGATATCTCATTAAACCTAAGAGGAAGATTGGAATTCGTGAATATGTATGCAACCCTATTACAGCACTTGGGTGGTTGGATACCGAAAAATCTTGAAATTAATTTGTATGTGATTATATGAAAAGTTAGCGGCAGTAAAAATAAATTCGATACCTTTTTGACCTAAGAGATATGGCAGAATTCGTGAAAACTAGTACAACCTTTTTACCAGGCGCGTAGAGTGAATCTTCGTAGGGCTAGCGCAACGATACCAATCGCTAAATTTCGCAGAATTTTTTTATTATACTACTAATACTACTTACTTTTTTATTTCTGAATGAAAATTACGTGTTTATGATTATAGAATTCCTAGAATTTGATGATCGTGTTATTGCGCTAGCCCTACGATGTTTCACGCTACGCGCCTGCTTTTTACCTTAGGTGCTAAAAAGAAAAAATCCTGAAATTTATGTTTAGGCGATTATATTAAAAGCTCGCAGAAGTAAAAATTTATTCGATACCTAATCAAAACCAAGAGAAATAGCGGATTTCGTGAAAATGTGCGAAGGGGTTGAATTTTATAAAATCCTGTAAAGAGTTTCTAGGTATTTATTTGAAGAACCCGCAGATGAAAAATTATTTCAATATTTCGGAAGACAAAAGAGATATGACGAAATTCGTAAGAATGTATGCACCCCTTATTCACTGACCATTCTTTTGGCCCTCGTACCATACCACAATTAAAAGTAATATTTTTAGAACGTGCCACCACTATAGTTCTGCTTAAGTTCTGCCATCAGCGGTTCTGGGGATATAAGAATCAACCCTTATACCCCATCCCCAACATTTTTTTTCTCTGCTATGATTTATCAGGTCTACTTCCCGTATAAATTCGAAAATCATTTCTTAAACAGTTCATAAGATATAAAACGGATTTTTTTTAGAAAAATTCTTCACCGCCCCCGGAATTCAGCAAACTTCCCTTGTACATCTATATACAGAAAGCGAATATCTTTTTTCTGGCATAATTGGTTCAGAGGATGTCGTAGTCTAAAGTTTTCGACTCCGACCCAGCACAGCAATGATCCAAATCAATATTTTATTTTCGATCTATTCTTCTCCTATATAACAGCAAACAGTCACCAAGTTTCAACATTGTGGCATGAATCGTGTAGGAGATATGTATTTAAGAATGGCTCAAACTCTGCTTGTAAGCGCTTCAGACGCATTGTTTTTCCTTCCTTCGTTCTTGTGAAAACCATTTCTAAAACTTGTATTAGCTTGTGTGGCACTTTGCTAAAATTATGATTATTTTCGATGGCAAATGCGATCCAATTATTTGAGTAGTCCTACACAAGATCTATTTTGACCGAAATATTTATCTAAACTTTTTGTAAAATAAATTTGATAGCACGATATACAGTTTAACAACAGCTTAAGACAGAAAAATATTCACGTATTTCATTAAGCCTGTATTAATCTTGTATTATATGCCACTATGTCAAATATTTTACTATTTTGGCTGGCAAATCCAGTCGCTAATGTAAACGTAAAATTTTTGTTTGCCACATTACTTGCTCTGCTATATTTTGACAGAAAAAATTTTATGGAACTTTTCGTCAAATTTCTTTAGTCAGATATTTGACAGCATGACATACAGTGCAATACTAGCTTTACATTGTACGTCATTATGATAAATATTTGGCTATTTTCACTGGCAAATGAAGTCAGAAAGTCAGTGTTATCGTCAAATTTTTGATTGCCATATTGTTTTCTTTATCCTAAACAAGTTTGGCTTAAATTTTGTTTTTAATTTTTCAGATCAAAAATTTTAAAGCATGACACACAATCTAAAGCCTTTGTTAGACCGTATGCCACTATGGCAAATATTTAACTATTTTGGCCGGAAAGTGCAAATCGTAAAATTTTTGTTTGCCAAATTATCTTACTTCTCCTCCTCAAGGCATATTTTTCCTAAAAAAATTTACAAAATTTATTTAAAATTTTTATTTGATAGCATGGCATACAGTCTAATAGAAGCTTATGAACATTAGCTTTATATGTATGAACATATGAGGAGATAGCTATATCGCTTGCCTTTATGAGCAGTTTTCATACAGCTTTGCCCTTTTCAATTAATGCCAAAAAAGACACTAGTTAGCGTAAAGTGTATTCCCTATTCCCTTTAAATTATATTTGCCAAAGAATATATTTGAAAGTCTTACCAAACGTTTTCATGTACTCATCAGCAATCCAGGCCATTTCTCTTGGTCCAGTTCCCATATCAGGTGCGGGTACATCAATACCTGGTCCTATCTGATTACGTTTCAACAGTTCTATAGTGAAACGACGTGTGATAGATTGCAATTCTTTTGTACAATATTTTTTCGGATCGATTCGGATTCCTCCTTTCGATCCACCAAATGGTATGTTCACACAGGAGCATTTCAGCGTCATCAAATAGGCTAGACCTTTAACTTCGTCGGCCGATACGTCCATAGCATATCGAAGGCCTGAAAATTTTGATAAGGAACTATTTGTTCAGAGAAAAGGACTACGTTTACCTCCTTTCAATGGCAATTTATGTAAGCAATGATGTGCTCGATAGCCAGTTATAAGTTCGTATTCGCCGCTCTTTTTAAGTATGGGGAAGTTAACTTCAACAATATTCGCAACAGTCGACATCATACCAATCACGTCCTTGACACGTTTTCGACGTTTCTCTTCGGACCACAATGGGTAGCGTTTTAACGATTCGACCAAATCACCTTCCATTATTTGAATGGCGCTATGAAAGAAATACTGAACCATTGACGAAAATTCGGGATTTTCGGCATTTTCAACGATTTTAACATGCTCAGGCATTTCGTGCGAATATCGTCGCCCCAGAATCGGGATAATCTTGATTTGACGGAATATTCTAGACATCATGGTAATAATTTGAATTCTTAAACTTTAATGGGAATCCGTAAAATTTGTGAATTTGACGGGATATAAAAAAGGTTCGACGCTATCTTTAATTGAATAAAAATTGAAATTGAATGAAAATTTGTTTTTCACTTCAGTAGGATATTGGAAGTGCATTATTCTAGCCGAACCCACTCAGAAAACAGTAACAAAAGTCTTGGTTAGAACAAATCTTATCTATAGGAATCCTTTTACAAAATACAAAATTGAACTGATTAGGCTTGGGGATGGAGACCCACTTTTCAGTGACAACTGTAACAACAACAGGCACACTTAGAATGTTGGTCCGGTGTGTAAACCGCTAAACCATTTCGAGCTTTCAATGAAACGTTGGACTCTCGTAACTTCTGTTGCGGCAAGGACACTGAAACTGCTGAAGAAGTAGGTTCCTAGGTGAACTTTCCTCTCAGCGAGTAGAGCTGGACAGGTGCAGAGAACGTGAAGGACTGTCTTCTCCTCCGCCTCATCAAGGCAGCTTCTACAGAAGTCGTTTGAAACTTTTAGCATGCCTGTCTTGAACCTGACCAGGTTCCGGTCAGGACATCGACTGTGGTGCTGATACTCGCCCTTTTGAGCAAAATCAGCCTTTTTGAGATCTGCCCTTTTGAGATCTGTCTCGCAGTGTGAAATGTAATACCGTCTGCCCATCTTGAGTTGGTTTTCTTAATTGATTCGAATCCCAGTAGCAGTTTACATATAGAAAGAAGCACACCCAGATTCCGATGTTCCGTCTTAATCTGAAGGGTAGTACCGCGCCGAGCGAGTTCGTCAGCCATACAGTTACCTGGAATATCCCTGTGTCCCGGCATCCAGCACAGAATAATATTGAACTCATCTCCTTAAGAGATTATCGACATACCACGACGACCTTTGATGTTGTCGAGGCCGATTCCAACGATTTTATTATGCCTGGGCGTCTGTGAAAATGCTAATATCCCTAGTAGATATTACAAATCACCTCAGCTAATACCATGGATTCACTGCTGGTATTGATATCATAATATCGTCAATACCAGCAGTGGATCACCCAATATTAAGCATATACGAGATAAACGAACTGGTATATATCTAGTATTGAACCTGTTTCATGGTATACAGAGTCGATAATTGTACCTAGTATACTATGCATTTTACTGCTAGTAGTGCCATTCCCCAATTGTGTGGTGAGTATCGCCTTGCCTTGCTGATATCAGATACTGTCAAATCAGCAGCTAGTTTCAATACTACGATTTCAATACCATGGTTTGTACATATATTACTTGTGTATCTATGGTATAAGACAAGTCCTTATTGATCGCCATTAGCTCCGCCTAGTATGACACTACAGTGGTCCGGAAGCCGGGAGTGGGAGTCATAAATGTGGACGGACTCTTCTTCCCGCACCGAATCACTTTCCTATTCTAGATGGGTTGAGATAGATGTTAATATTATATATATTTTTCCTTCAAAATCCAAACTGTGAAGGGTGTATGAAGTCTATGTTTTCGGGAATATTTTTGAAGTATTTCAAAGTTGTCCATGCCGAGTTCGCGTTTAAGCTGCCCATTTAGAGAACAGATCGTAATGCAGAAATCTTTTTGATATCCTTCGATTCAAAATACCTGCTTTTATTTTTAAAATAAAACTTTTATTATCACAATCCTTTATTTACAAAATCCCTCACTTTCAAAATTTGTTGTTTTATCAATCTATTGTTCCAAAATCACTCGATTTTCAAATCTATTGAATGGGAAAAGAAGGTTTATTTTTGTTTTGGGCAGAAGCTAGTTCCATCGCTTTACTATCTAAACGTTTTTGCTATCTTGCGAAATGTTCTGAATAATTTTTTTTATGTAGGTTTGATTGGGTCTAAGATCTCGGAACACAAAATCTTAATACCACAAAATTTTAAAATCCGAAATAAAAAGATCCAATCTGAAAACGCTAACAGACAAAATCTCTGAAAAACAAGGGATTTTCAATCAAAGGGTTTTGTATTCTTTAAAGGAATCCTCATGGACTATAGAAATAATAAAAACTAATATACGGGGGTTGTCTGAAAAGTTTCCGGCCTCAACATGAAGATGGCAGCACTCGTCAACAAAAGCTAGGGAATGTATTTGCGCACCTTTTGAAAGGTAGTCACCAAAATTTCAGCCATTTTGGACTCGCAGTTGTTGTTTGACAATCGTTTGAGTGAGTCGATGCGATAGTGTTTTTGAAAATGGATAAAATCGAGTATCGAGCTGTCATTAAGTATTTGTTTTTAAAAGGCAATACGCTTACGCAAATCAAAGACGAGTTGGACGCTGTGTACGGGGACTCTGCACCATCATTTATCACTGTGAAATTTTGGGTAGTTGAATTTAAACGTGGGGAACCAGCTTGGGAGATGAGGAACGTTCGGGACGTCGAAAAACTGCAACCACTGACGATAACATCGGTCAAGTTTACCAAATGGTGCAAGACAACCGTCGAATTAAAGTGAGAGAGACAGCATAGGCTATGGATATATCCAAAGAACGTGTTTGTCACATATTGAATAAAGATTTACTGCCGCGTTTACTCACGTCGGCCCAAAAAACGTGTTCGAATGAACATTTCCAACGCTCTGTTGAGAATCGGTTTCAAAAAAAGCCAAAACTGTTTTTTTCGGCTGGGAAAGTGATGGCGTCTGTTTTTTGTGATAGTCATGGACTTATCTTAATCGATTATCTTCAAAAATGAAGCATACTACATCATTACTGTACAAGCTGAAGGCAGAAATTGTCTTGATTTACCAAGACAATGCGCCATCTCACAGCTCAGCGGTTGTCATGGCAAAAATCCACAAGTTACGGTTTAAACTACTTGACCACCCTTCTTACTCACCAGATCTAGCCCTAAGCGACTTTTTTTGTTCCCTAAGCTAGAAGTTGCGCTCGGAGGACAGAGATTTTCGTCAAATGTGGAGGCCATCTCCTTCGTAAGCAATTATCTTGCAGAGAAAGACGTCGAGCACTATTTGGACGGGTTAAAGAGATGGGAGAAGTGTGCAGACTTATAAGGAGACTATGTAGCAAAATAAAAAAAAATTTGAAGAAAAAATGTCTTGTATCTTTGTTAGGTCGGTAACTTTTCAGACCACCCTCGAATTAATGGTACATCTTATGGTATGTTATCTTTATGATCACTACTGAACAATTAAAATTTAAAGGCTTATTTCTATTTTAGTTAAGCCCCCATACACAATTAAATGTTTATTTATGCTTTATAATATCATGCGAAACAAAGCATAGTTTTACATAGCTGCACAAACAAAATAACAAAACAAGTTGATCCCTTAAACGAAGTAATTCCACGGCCGAAACACGGCCGTAAAAAAATTATTAATGAAGGAAGTACGTAAAAAAAACTCTGTACAAAACTTTAATCGCAATGACCGATGTCATTAAAACGATTGATTTCCTGTCGTGTGAAATTAAACAAATTTAGCGTTTCGAAACTATTAACATATTTTTTTTAATATTTTATTTTGTTATTAACAAAGCGAAAAGAACGAACAACAAACAAGAAACAGTATGGCGGTGGAAAAAATGCATACACAACCTATGACGCAGGAAGCTAGGGATGACCTTTTGCGTCAATATCGTAACAATGCCAAGGAGCTGGTCAAATTACAACGCGAATACAAGAGTCTTTTGGGGACGCCGACCATGAGCAAGGTGGAGAACATTAAGAGAAATAACTTTTTGAAGAATTTGGAGCAACTGCAGCGCGAAAAGAGTGAAATTTTGGCAAATTTGCAAGTGGCACTGGGCAAAACCCATTTGCTTGAGTACGAGCAGCATATGAAGAATATCAACTCGCACGTGTGCTGCCAGGAGCGACTTCAGGACGAAATCGATGTCCTCTATCAGAACATCGATCATTTGCATCATCAGCTAGTCAAAGCAGATCACGAAATCTACACGTTGAATTTTAAGGCTTCGTCGGAAGGACAATACAACGAAACGCTTCAGAAAGCCAAGAAGACATTCGGCATCCTTGAGAATCAGCTGGACGTATCGAAAAAACGCGAATGCTCGCTGATAACCGAAAATGTGCGTCTTCGGAACTTAATTGTCGACATGTTGTACGAACGATCACTTTTCAATAAGCTCTGGCACAAGATGATGGCGCACTTAAGTCACGATAAGAAGTTCCTTATCGACCTTGTCGAGCGTGCTATCGACTGTTTCGATCAGGGCACCGAAGTCTGTCAGAAGCTCGATTCGCTTCAAACGAAGAAGAATCGCGATATCGAAATGAAACTTGTTGAAATGCAGGAGCTTGTTAAGCGTTCGCATGCCGATACTTTCAATATGAAGTTCCTAATGGGAAAGGGGAAAACCCGTCAGTTGGCCGATTTGGAAGCACGTGAATACAAAAGGCGGGAAATTTTCAAAGTATCGCACATAAAGAAGATCTCGTTGTACAAGGCGATCCTGGATAAGATCCTTTCGTTTTCGGGCGTCGCAACAATAACCGAAGCGATCGAAAAGTTCCAGAAACAGGAAGATGTCTTTTACTCGTATTTCAACTACATGAACGAGCTGAGCTATCAGGTTCAAATGTTGAACGATTGCTTGAATGATCTGTACGAGGGTATTACGGACTATAGGGGTCTGAACGCCGATAATGAAAAGGCTGAAAAACTGCAAGTCGTCGAATTGGAAAAGGAACTACAAAACGAAGAGAATAAAACGAAAGAGAAAATCCACGAAGGGCAAAAGTACGAGGACGAATTGGAAACCCTTTTTGCTGGAATTTTCGATATTTTCAACATGCTTCAGTGCGACAGTACGCCGTTGATAGCACTACTCGGCGATCATACAAAAATCACTGTCTTCAATGTTGAGCGCTTCTTGAAGATTTTCGAAGCACATCTCAATCCGGTATTGGCTTACGTCTACATATCCGAACGTAAGCAGCAGAAGGTCAGACCGGAGCGATACACAGTACACAGTATTAGCAGGCAGATCGAAGATGCCACCCCCATTCAGGATATCGTATTGGCACAACAATGTGCCGAATGCGCCGAGGGTGAAGATCTTAATCCGTACGATGAAGAGTTCGTTTTGCCCCTAAATCTGGAAGACGTGAAGGCGCAGCTTCGAGAGAAAGTTGTTGCACCGGAAATGCAATATCGCTTGCATAGTGTAAGTCAGTGTCGGTTGCCACGATCACGACAACTTGCTGACAAACGCTACTGAATCGGTTTACATAAATTTTTTTATTTAATGTTTTTTTTTTGTTAAATGAAGGAAATAAAATTTAATGATCCCAAAATTTTTAAAGTTCAATTACTTGACTTACTGAGCGTCAACATTCTCGAGCATAGAATTTTGTGTCGCTATACACTACACGATTGAAACGTTTGAAACTCAAAACAGAAGGTACCTTTGTCCTTTTTCGTAAAAATTAATAATGTTCTGATTTTAATTCTTGAGTATAATCTGCAAGTAAAGAATACTATTATTGATCTGCAAAATGGGTCAAAAAGCAATAAATGTGTTAACGGTTTTTGATCATGTTGGTTGTTGGTCGCAATAGTAGTAGATAAATGTGTAAATATACAGGGTGTTTTGTCAGAAAATTAAAAGCGACTCGTGGTGTATGCATGGGCGCCCATACAACATTTCGTAGGGAGGGGCAGAACAATGGCTTATAAAAGAAGTTTGCTACATCGGGAGCTACATTTTGTGACGAATAGAACGAATGTGGATTAAACTCAGTTAAGAATTCCACACCAAAACAATATCAGCGCACCGGGAGATAGGGGAAAAATACAGAGAATTTGAAATTTAACATAGAATCCGTTAGTAAGTAAAATCGCCCAACTTCTTCGAGTACATCGCATACAAAATTCCTCAAAACAAGAGAAGTCTGGAATTTAATAATTTCGCACGATATAACTTTTTTTAATTAAATATTGCAGGATCTGACAATATTGCGGTACTCTTTGAATTAGTTACAATACAAAAGTTCTTAATAAAAATGGTTCCAATTTTTTTCCGAAGGAGCGATAACTACGGAACGTAACGTATTGGGCATAAACGCAAGTGATTAATTTAAGACAAAACTCCCGGAGAGGGTTGTTATGTAGTTACACTTATTTTGAAAGCATCAAAACTGGAAAACAGTGAAATGAAGATTCTGTTTCAGGCTGCCATACAAAAGTCTTTAAAAAAATTTAGTGCTTTCTGGGGAGTCAACTTGAAGACTTGGAATCAGTTACAACCGTATTGTAAATGCTAAGATGAAGTGGGGTTAGTATCGCAAATTTATCGCTCTAGTTCAACAATTTTGGAAGTTAACCATTTCGTAATTGAGCAATTCTTTTTTTTTTAATAAAGTTAATTATAAATCTTATGTTAGTAATATCCTTCTCATCCTGCTACTTTATTCAAAAACCCTTAAAATTGTGCATATTTGAAAACACCCTCTTTCCCAGCACAAAGTCGAAAGGATGTATAAAAAAAACTATATGAGCAGATGAGTACTTTTTCTCAGGAAACCATTAAGACCTTTGGGTTTTCCTGTATTTTTCATAAGTCATACCAAACTTAGTGTATTTCTACGAAGAAAAAATCCTTAGTGTGAAATTCAATTACGTCTTCCAATAAAATAATATTCTTACCTTATTAATCTTAATTTTATTTGTCTACTTAAATTTAAATTACAATACAATCCAATTTTTCTGCAGTAAGTAAGAAAACATTAATATTTAACAAGTGAAATTTCTTTAAAAATAAATAAAACAAATAACAAGATGTTTTGCTTTTATTTTTCATTGAAAACAGTTAACGGTGTTGATTAAGTAACTATTTGTTAGTAGTTTAACAAATTATGTGTAATAGAACAATTAAAAGGTCTTAATTACACTATTTAAAAAAAAAGAATTATTCAAGTGACGAAATAGTGTTTTTAAAATACTTTGAGGTAGAATGCAGGTGGGCCAAGTGCCCCTCTTGCCCTCCTCTATGGGCGCCCTTGGGTGTATGGCTTGAACAATAAAACATATGACCGTTTTTGAAATATGTTGATATTCATCATTTTTGTCGTAATGCTAATTAAATAAATCTACCATTGGTTAAAAAATACGTAAAGCCTTTTAAAATGTTACGTGTAATAGTCATTTTGCAGTCGCATTCTAGAGGGAATATTTATGGTTTATTATAATTTATTTCCTGAATTTAAAAAAGCGTGTTTTCAACAAGAGAGTAAGTTTATTTCTTTACCTTAAAAACTTTAGACGTTACACACTTTTAATCTAACCCACTCTCATAATTGAGCAATTCTTTTTTTGTTATTAAAGTGGCACTAAGAAAGAAAAACCAAACAGTGTCTATTTAGTAATTATTTGTTGGTAGTTCAACAAATTATGGGTAATTTATTAAAAAAAATACTTAAGTAATAAAATTGTTTTAGTTAAATGTAGATAACTTCTAAATTGCAGCTGTAAAGATTAAGATCTAATCACTGAATTATTTTTACTTGTTATTATACAACCCAATGGATTTAAATAAATCTATCTATCTATCTATCTAGATAACTTCTAAATTTGTTTAACTATCGTCAAAATCTTACCTTCAACTTAAAGGTGATAAAATAATAATAACAAGAAACAACTTTTACGTTTTTGAGATAAATAAGAACAAAAATGTTCCCGATGGAATGAAATTGAAACAGGTATTCTATTCCGTTATGGAAAACAATTACGAAGAGCCTTTTGAAAAACTCCAAAAACTCCAACTTCTTTTCTATTCAATTGTTACAAAATTATTTGAAAACCATCAACGACTCGGAAGTTATTGACATATAAATACCAGAAACGGCAAAGCATGCATAAAAACGGCACCTCTCGAAAACGGTATGTAAACGGGCAAATGATTGTATTTTACTTAGTTTCTCAACCCCTTAACATATATCTTGTTCCAAAACTTTATTTTACCCCGTTTAGTCAGATAGTGGGTGATTCATAGTCAATAGGACAAATAAATACAGGAAGTATTTTAGGACAAATATAGGAAAAATAGTTTTATGAAAAATCTTCCGCAATTCTCAATATAAATCTATACTTTTTGGATTTTTGAAATTCAATGTCTCTTAAAAAGTCGTGTGCTATACAACAAGAAATTCTTCTTTTTGTTTTTAAGTAATCCCTGATAGAAACTTTAAAAAAATTAAAATATTTTTCTGTTAATTATTTTTACTATTTTTGTCGATATATGGAAGCCACTACTAAAAAATTATTTTCCCAAATTTTTCAGTTAAACGCCTCATTTTCGGACTATTTTTAAATAATATCAATTATTTGTTTAACTTTAAGAAACACAAAACTACTAAATAACAAATATTTTTTTCTATAATCATTAATGAAGTAAAAACACTATTTCCCACATTTCATACGAGATATCTTTTCCTGATAGAGAAAAAGTTTATTAAAATTTTTTTTTAGATGGAAAAAATGTATAAGCGAAAAATTCAAAAACTAGAATTCTATGATAAATTCTAATCTTTTTTAACTTTTTAAGCGATTTCTCAAAAAAATTGATACCTGTGGCATGGGATTCAAAAATTTTCAAATAAAAGGCGTAGACTACAACTGTCGAGTACAGTGGAAAAGTTCAATATATAAATGCACCCTAGTTTGTCCTGTGACTATAAATTACCCTATCTTCATTGGCGCTACAGCCTAAATCGAGGTTTAGCCCAATGATATTTCTTTGATCAAATTTGAAAAATTATGGTTATTGGTCCATCGTCATCTGATCTCTCGACGCTTCACAACATACAGGTTTTTTTCCAAGGATAGGTTTTTTTCCAAGGATAGGTTTTTAGTCCATCACACAACCATGATGGGGGAAATTTTATTGAGCGCACGGAAAATTAGGTATAAGGAAAAGCTGGGTGAGAATCGAATCCGTGACATCTGCGACATCACTCTATGGTACCGATAGAGAATTTATTTATTTATTTTTAACTTAATGGTTTCGAAAGTTTTGCTAACTGTCAGCGTCTTTGCTATTTAAAATGTTTGAAAATTTCTAATTTGTCTTGTGTACTATTATTGCCCGAAACCATTCGATTGTACCTGTATCAATTATTAGTAGCATCCTCAATTCTTGTATAATATCCTCTAAAACGAAAGACACATCGAATGTATTTCCCTATAACATTTTCAGTGCAGTTCCATAAATAGCTGCAGCAGTATGAGCACGTACATGTTGACCGAAGTTCGATTCACTGCTTAATGATGTGTGTTTAATGGGAAAGAAGCGATATATTGATGCCGCGATTATGTGAAGTTGCCTTCTTATCGTTGTTTGTTTTTAGTTTTTAATGGTAAATAAAAAATGTTTTAATATAATTTAAAATAATGTCAATATTAAACGTTGTATTTGGTTGGCTGGTTTAACCGCTTGCGCACAGTACGGATCGAAAATATTATATCCAAATATATTTTGGGAAATGCTTAAAAAAAACTCCCACTGTAAAAATCAATAAAAATTATGTATATTTCTTTTTTTCCCACATTAAAATAAATTTAAGCAATTCTTAACAAAATTATAATTAGCACACTATAATTCATTATTTAATATAAATCGGTTGCCCTCGGAATTCTTTCCAATATATTTGTAAAGCGTCACGCTATACGATCCTGAATAAATTGACAAAAAAAACGTTAAATTAAAACTGGTTATAAAATCAAAAAGTTTCTTTATTGCATACCGCAATGATCGCCAGGATTACGTCTATTTGATGGCAAAGGAGTATATTTCACTTCACCTCCTGCACTTCCTCTTAGTTTGGCGAAGAGAATTTTTGGCGAATATTTTAAAATTTCAGCCTTACGTTGAGCTATCGAACCAGTAAATCGCCTTTGAATTTTACAACAATCTAAAAATTTTAAATGACGAAAAGATTGGGATACTTGTCGCCTAAAATAAGAGAAAACATTTTAGTGGCATTGTAATGAACGGGTTGAATGATAACAATAGGATAAGATTATGTATCGGAAAACTGGAACGCTGCTAAGCATATAATTGAATAAGGAAATATAAGATCCTTTCAAGAACCAACCTGATATCGGATCAAATTCAACATAGTTTCGACTAGTATTTTCAGTGAAAGTTTTAGCTAAGGTTTGCTAGAAGTAGCACTAGCTCTAGTCTGGGATTACGTGTGTTGATTTTAAAAAAATGCTCTGAATCTCTTAAATTCGGTTCGTTTAAATATGTGCCTTGAAATATCTTAATAAGGGA
Source organism: Beris morrisii (assembly GCA_951812415.1). Classification (NCBI taxonomy): domain Eukaryota; kingdom Metazoa; phylum Arthropoda; class Insecta; order Diptera; family Stratiomyidae; genus Beris; species Beris morrisii. Next base: position 109,979,117 of record OX638312.1, on the reverse strand, counting down.
CTTCGAACCCCAACAATTTGGCGACCCCGATCAATGATAAGAAGAGTATATTTACCTACTTTCAAACAGGATTTCTAGGTAAAATCAACAGATTCCTAAAATTTTCAAAGATTCTTGTTTAGGATAACTATTTTTTCCGCGGGACAATCCGGGACACTTTTTTTTATGTACATTTTAATGAGGAAGATGCGTCCTGTAGAAAAGGAGGGCTTAGATATTAGAGCGATATTAACACAAACATGACATTGAATTGAAAGTTTCTGAATTGCGAACATTTTCCACTTATAGTTCACCAGACCAATTTTAATTTATTTGGGGAGGTATTGGGAGGCTGAATAAATTGATGTGATGTATTAAGGTTACTGTAGTCACGATTCCGGGACGCTCCGATGTACCAGAAAACGAGAAGGCCCACTCACCCGCTCGTATGAGCAGGTTCCGAAACATCTCTACGTGGTCTTGAGCTTGCTCCAGGGATATCCTAAGCGGGCATAAAGACAAGATTAGGAAGGTTACCGAAGGACACAAAGTCTGGACCAATCTGGACTATTGGAGACAATCAAAAATGTTCCTGAGTGGGCCAGATTCTAGAAAAACCACATTTCCTTTGGAACTTAAACGATGGAATAGCTATTATAACAGGCCATTGTAGGCTGAACAAACATATATATCAATGCTGCTTGTTTAAGTGCCCAGATTTTGTCGACATTGGGCGCTAACATCATAAGGACTGCGTAGTTCATACATGTTAACATAATCAAAGTGTTAAACTTTATCAAGAAGTCGAGGTGGCTCGGAGAAATTGAAAGACTCCTTATATAATAAACTGCTTCGCCGAAGGAAAAGTGCTTGCCCTCTGGAAAGGTAGGACTTAGACCTAGTCAAGGTGTGAATTTCGAAGGAAATCGAACCGGCTTTTTGGAGAACGAAGCTTTGTTGCAGTTACTTTGCCTCTACTTCATAATAAGTGAAGGATTCATAGACCTGGAACTAGCCAAGGTGTACATTTCGTCAAAAAGTTTAAGTGAAGGAACCTTTCTCAGTGTAATACAAGCTTAAGCGATAACTTTCTTTAAGTGAAAAGTTCAAAAGTGATCATGGGATTTTTAACGCCGTTCCATTAATCTTTGGTTTGCTGGGTATGTGTACCTATATACAAAAATCTGCGGTGAAGAACAAGACATAATTGTGTGAACATCCGGGATTTGATAAATTGCCACTGTTTTTGTAATATGTCAAGGGTATGTTGAGTAAAGAAAGTAATAACCAGTACATTACCGGTTTGAAAGAATCGCTTTGGTCTCATTAAGGTACGCGTCCACTAGAGGCGGGCCGCATCGCAACGGTGCGCGACAGATTTTACTTTATTATTTTTTAATAATAAAGTATTTGTTTCTGCGTCCACTTGGGATGGATCACGGGAAACGGAAAATGCCGACCCCATGTGTTTCGCTGTGTCCACTGTGATAGGACGAGCCGGGGTGCCATTCTGCTCGAGCAGAAATCCGCTCGCAAAGCGATCCGCTAGAAAAATCCGTCGCGCACCGATACGGCCCGCCATTAGTGGACGCACTTCCATAACAATGTATGGCAGGCGGATTATTGCGATGCAGCCCGGCCCGTCTCGTCCGCCCTAGTGGACCTTTAGATAATCTTTAAAGTTTTTTTTTGAGGAATGTTGTAAGCTATGGAAAATTTAACGGAACTGTACTATGGGAGCATATTTCACAAGTAAGAAGTAATATAAATGGTAATCGATTAAGAGGGTTAGTCACTTGGAAACGAAAAAAGAAATCGAAGTTTATTATTTTTCTACATTCAATTCTACGCAAAATAAAACAATCCGTAGATTTTTCCGATCAGTAAAAATGCCCAAAAAATTAGTTCAAAGTGAGAAAGTTCGGTAATATTTTGGTATTATGTATCCATTTTCATATATATTAAATATTATATTTCAAACGAAAAACTAAACACAATCTGATAAAAAACTGAAGAAGGTTGGAAAACAGAACCAATGCCATCTCTGTAATTTATAGTAACAATACACATAAAAAAAATTTTAAAGTTAGGAAGAAAATCATTGAAAAAAGGTGGAAACTAAACGATTTTAGTTTTTTCGCTCTCCTGCATAATTTTTTTTTCACATTTTTTTCAAGATTTGTATCTATCTTTTTCTTGAAAATGATAAAAGATATTAAAAAAAATTTTTTTTTTGGTTAAAGATAACACTGTCTAAACACTGAATGAAGGAATTTTTAAAAAGAGCTTTTAAATATTTTTTTCTTAGGTTAACAAAAAAAAAACAAAATAAAAAAAATTTCAAACTTTCAAAGCTTATAAGTCAATTAGATTTTAATATTTCTAAAATGACGTCATTCAGTACTTTAATTTACTAAAGTAATGAGTGCACAAAGTTTGATTCGAATCGGTTGAGCGGTTCCCGAGGAAAAGGTACATCATTTTGTATGAAAAATCGGCAAGTGACTAACCCCTAAAGCCTCTGCGACAAAATATTTAACTTGCGTGCGTTTAAAGTGCGTGGCTGGTGACAAACAAGTCAAACTAAGTAACTCGCTTTTAGTAGTATTTATGTTTAAATTTATCGTAAACTGATTACGTTTATTGAGAAACCTGTCATCCTTCATATTTCTATAAAAGACTACCGTATCCAGTAATTTTTAATTTTTACTGAAATTTGGGTTTTAGAAGTTTTAATAGCTATGACATGTTGTGGCATTAAATGCAAAACAAATTTACAGCGAACTACTAAACTGACTGAAACGTTTCCAACGAAAACGATATGAAAATATCCGGTTTCTAAAACAACATCTAAACTAACGAAATATTTTATGTGGGTATCTCTTTAGAAAATTATATTTGGTTCTGACTAGCCAAGTACGAGCAATAAGACTATAGTCAAGATATGTTCAAGATACTCGTATATCAGATTGTTCAAAACATTCGTTGAATAAATATTGCTACACAATCCAGTTTCTAACATTCTTCCAGATCAAATATCAATTTATATAAAAATTTAAAATATTACTTGTATGAATCGTAACTTTCGCTATCGCTTTTGCTTGGTGATAGTCCATCAGGACACGCTGGATTGCCGAGTAAGCTTAAATGCACCAAATTTGGAAATTCATTTGCCAGGAGCAGCAAGACCAGAGTTAAATTTTTCAGCTAGAACAACAATAAAAGAGTCGTTTGTTTCGTTTTTTGTCCAAAATATTAAAAACAACAAATTTACATTATTACCTCATTGTTATTAATGGATAAAGTTTTGACCGTCTCCAGCGGATTTCCATCCGAATTGAAATTGAGTAGAATTTCATCGGTGATGCAATTATTATCCAAAATTATCGTTTCCAAATTTGGAAAGAACCGTAAACTACTTAAATCACTGATACAATTCGTACTAATGTCCAAATAAGATAATCTGTCGCGGTACAGGCTTAATACAGCCAGCGGGATACATTTCAGGCTCTGATTGATAAGAATAAGCTGCAACGGAATTTCAATAAATCGTAATTTCTGCACGATCGACAAACAAACTTATCGCAAACTGGAAAATATTAACAATTTTTAATAAAAACAACAAACCGAAATAAACGCACTTTTTTTTCGTCTTCGTTGTAGACGACTTGTGACCAATTCACTTGCTCCATTTTACCGGTACTGAACTTGTCCGCTTTTCTTGCTCGTCTTTACAATGCTAAATCTTAGTGAAGTCTAGTGGTATCTACTCTAACCAACTTTGCTCTAAATTATTTAACACCCGTTAAGCTACTGCCACAGATAAATAGTAAAATCTTGAAAACAGTGCGTTGATTTTCACGGTAAATTTGTAGAGTTTTTAATCTGGTTTTTTTTTAGCACACAACACCACCATATTTTTCAGATGATGCTCTTCGACTGCGTACTCCCATCCCAAGCATCTTATCGCTCTGCTTTGTTTAACTTCGGAAGAAAAGCAGTCAGTATCTTGAAGTACTTACGTCTTGTGATTATTACTTAGCATAGCACTGTCTAGCTCTTAAGATCCATAAAAAAGATTAACAGAACGTACAGAGCTACATTTGGAATGCAATATACTCTATATCTACCCACTTCTACTTACCTGCACATGGTTTATGATTAATTTGAAAGACTTTTTTTTTTAAATCATGAATGTCGGAAAATATGTAATTTTTGCTAGTTAATTTAATATTTTTTTGGTAGAAATAAAATCAACTTCTAGACCAAAAAAAAAGAAAAATTAACCTACACATTTTATATTTTTGCTTTATTATTTTTTAATAATAAAGTATTGTGATCGACCTGAAATTTTTTTGAAAAAAATGTTACCCTGGAATTTAGAATTTTACGTTTTGGATCTAGTAAACCCCAAAAATGCCAAAAAAAAATTGTCCATCTGTCCGCCGTACGCAAAAGCGTTTGAAAACCCGTAGCTCACAAACCAGTTGAGTTATTAAGCTGACCTTTTTTTGGTGGGTTGATTGGGTGAACCCCTACGAGTAGTACCCTTTTGGAAGGGTGGGGGTTGCGGAGGGACGAACGTTTTGTACGAACAATTTTGGTTTCTAGGTGTCAGGAACCGCTTATGCTAGGAGGCTGAATCTTGGAACTTTAAAATCCATATCTCCTGAACGCAAAAGCAAAAATCTTTCAATTTGACTTGAAAGTTAATGAAGACATACTACAGAAATGATCCTGTGAAGTATAGTCTGGAATAGAAGAAATTATGATTTTTATTTCTCGAAAACTGCAAAGGAGAGAAAACTATAAATTAACAACTATATAGAGCCAATATAGAGACATCCTGGATCAATATAATTTTATATATAGAGATAGCAAGGTACGGGATCGGAGGTGGTTTTTTATATCTCAGAATCGGCTGATGCTAGAAAATTGAAACTTAGCACGTATATGAAGATGTGCTACTAGAGTAATTAAAACAAAAAAGTTTAGATTTTCATTGGCGTACATAGGTGGAGTAAAAAAAATGTCCACGAAAAGGGATTTTTCTACATTTTCACGAATTTCGTTTTATCTTTTAGACATGTCGACTTATCAAATTAATTTTACTTCTGCGGGCTCTTGATATAAGCGCCTAGAAACATTTTTCCAAATTTTTCGATATCCAACCCATAAGGTGGTGTACATTTCCACGAATTTCAATGTATTTCTTGGGTTTAATGAGATATCGAATTCGCTTTCACTTCTAAAAGCTTAATATACTTGTAATCGGGAAAAATCAATTTAAGGACTTTCAGTTATACAACACGCTGTAACGGGTGTAAAGTCTTGTTCAAGTTTTCACGAATTCCGACAAATCTTTTAGGTTTAACGAGATCGAATTTTATACTTCTATCAGTTTTATATATAATGATCTAAGAATTCATTTCGGAATTTTACGATAAGAATGACGAGGAGGCTATTTGGAACGTAATTTTTTAGGTTGTCAATGGTATAGTAATCTACACCGCATCTCAGCATTAAACGCGTTCCGGATTTCTACCCAAAAAATTAAAAAGTTGCACTTAGACTGTTGGTAGATTTTCATACAATTAGTTATAATTAATTATGTCTGTAAATTAGTAAATTAAAGTAATTTAATTTCACGAATTCCGATATATTTCTTAGGTCTAATGAGATATTGAATTCACTTTCACCTCTAAAGACAGGAAAAAACGATTTAAACATTTTTCGATATTAAACCTTCGGGGGATGTAAGGCATTGTTCAAGTTTTCACGAATTCTGAAAATATTTTGGTTTAATGAGATCGAATTCGCTTTTACTACTATTGAATCTATTATTAAAAAAAAGATACTTAAATAAATAGAAAAACACTGTCAATAGTCTGGGCGCAACTTTATTATTTTTTGGGTAGAAGTTCGAAACGCGTTTATTGCTGATATATGGTGTAAGTCACTATGCGACTGACAACCTAAAGAATAACTAGGAGGCTATTTGGAACGTTATTTTTTAGGTTGTCAGCGTTCCTGACTTTTACCCAAAAAAAGTTGCGCTCATACTGTTGGCAGATATAAATAAAGAAAATTACTTGACTTGACTTGATTAACCTGACCTGGGTACCTATATACAAAACATAAAAAACGTATATAGTAATTTTTTTTGACATCATCATACGTTTTTTCTAATGCGGGTTTTGACATACTTCGTAAGTGATACCTATGACAAACCCAAATTAAACTAGTTTGAAATTTTTACAACTTAACAACTTAAGAACTTAACTAATTTTTATTAGACTTTACAAAGTTTGAAATTCAATTAAAATATATTTTTCAAAGTTTTCATAAATACTTAAAAGTACAATATAATAAAATTTAACTGAGAATTCTAGTACTTTAATTTAATTAAATAGTCGAATAGTCGAAATGACGGTAATTCAGTAATATGTTAAACAATTTTTTTCTGCAATTTTTACATAACTTCCAATTGTTTTAATTCGAAGATTAAAATTGTTTCCATATTTGAATGAAAATGTATTTTACAGAGAAATTTTCTTTCTTTCTCTTTCAAAATTTGTTACAAGATTTGAGATTTTAAAGAAGAATCTATCCTGTACGGAAAAAGGTGTTTTTCTAGAAGAGTAAAAAATTAAGTGGTGAATAAAAAATTTTTAACTTTAAAACTATAAGTCCTAGAAAGTTCGACAAAACGGCAAATTATAGTAAATCTTGTATTTCATAATTCATTAGAACTGGTACTTATTGTTAAGATGAAATATACACCCTACTCGGCCATTTAAACTGGTCCTCTTTTAGAGTTCATACCAAAACGGGCATCTTATTATAAATTAACTCCCAATACAATCTAATTTGCTTGAACTATATAAACAATTTGGTAACAAATCTTAGTACGTAGCACCTATGAACTTACATATTAATTTGTTTTAAGTGCCATTATGCTCGTAACTTAATGAATTAAAATTCATTTTGCATCATTTTGTTTTAATTAGTTTAAGCTAATTGCATCTACGAAACTCATATTTTCAGGACTATTTCATTTCAAGGAATCTTTTTCGGATCCATCTGACGAATCGTAAATTCAATACTGTTGTGCTTCTCAACAAGTTTCGTTCGAATAATTGGTTTCTGTCTTCGCTACGTAGCTTATTGTATGCCACAACACACTTCTTTGCAATTTACAATCTTACAAACTAGACATATTGCCTGACACTTCGAGTTTGCTATACCTCGCAAATATGTTGGTTTGTATTCTAGGGAGTAAGAGAGTTTTATAAATAAGAAATCATTAATTTCGCTAGTGTTTTGTGTATTTCAGAGAGTTGAAGTAAAGATTGTCCTCATACAGTCTTATTATAATACTTTATCATACTGATGGTTACCTACAATACATATTCTGGTGTGTGAAAAGAAAGACTATAAAGCGATGTTTCATTCAAGATACGATTAATTTTTAGATTTAGTTCTAGTTCGGAAGTTGCCGGCTTGGTTGGCTACTCGTCTCTCCAGTTACTGCTCATAGGTTGACCTGTAGATTTTTTTTCGATTCGTTTTTAATAAAAGAAGCTGAGCAATGGCTAATCCAAAGCAAGACATCAAATATACCAAAGTGAGTAAAATATTAAAGTGTTTTGTAAAGTTTGTGGAGCGATAAGCAGAAAACAAGTTTGATAAATCAATTCCGCATCAACAGATGTTTACCACAGAGCACTACATACTTCTACCTATAGTCTGAAATGCATTTAACTTAAATATTTAATATGTAAATAATTAATGATGTTATAGTGTAATAAATAATTGATAATTTTTGGATCATGACGTAGTAAAAAAAGTGATATTAATTTTTTTTATTTTTGGAAAACCAATTAAAAACGGATTTTCGTTTCGAGATACTCTAAAAATATGCTTCGGCGTAGAAGTTTTTATTATTTGGTTTGAGCTCTTGATCTGAATACAAAGTCTTGATATTTTACGATGTAAGAGCTTTATATTTATTATGTTACTGTATTCACATATGCAGGATACGTGAATTGATTGAAATAATCCAAAAAAAATTAACTAAACTTTTTTCTTGTATAGTTTTACCTTCCTTAAAATATCATAAATTTAGCTTAAGGTCGATTCACGCATAGCAATACCGTGTCCGTTACGGTGCTATCAATCAGTGGCGTAGATAGGGATATCAAGGGAATCAATCCGCCCCATGACTACGAAATACTCGTATATACGAAAATAAACAAAGGCTCTTTATCACGACCATTTTTTCAATAATAAAGATACAACTACAATAAGAAACCCAAAGATAATGTTTATTGTGAAAAACTGGACGCAAGAAATTAAACTTATGAAATTAAGTACTCAAATCATCCATATGCTCACATACATCATTTTGTAGAGAGGAGCCGAGCTATGGATTATAGGGGGAAGTTGATGTTTCGGGAATTGTTATGAGACGAATAGAATGCAATATGTGGATTTTGTCAAACAAGAACCACTATGCCTTTTTTTTGACGCACCTATAAAATTCTAGCGTACCAAGATAAAGAAAATCTGAAACTAGCAGTGACGAAAAGTACAAATTCGTTAGTCAGAGAAATAGCAATACAAAGTCTTTAAAACACAAAAGTCAGAAAAAAATTTAAATAAATGCAAAATATAGTCGACAGTAGATAGTTGATGCAGGGAAAAAATAAATGAAATTAAGGCATTACTTTGAGTTGTTACCATACGAATGTTCTAAAAAAGTGTGCTTTCTTTTCTTTGAACAAGCAATAACGCGGGAATGTTTAGAACGAAAAGTTGATTTTTTTGTGATTAAGTTTAGACAAAATTCGGAGCGATGTGGGTGCTGCCGACACAGTCCCTAAAATACGTTGTTAAATTTTTTGAACGCAATTTCAAATTATTAGAATAAAAGAAGACAGTAAGCAATACTCTTTCGTTAAAAAAATTATGTTCTTACGTTTTCTTGAGTCACATTAAAAACTCAGAAACAGTAGTAACCAAGCTATAAAAAAGGAGCTAGAAAAAGGGAGCTGCTAAAACATCGTTATAGGTTTTGAAGTTTTGCAAAGTTTTACGATCTGACTAGTTAATATTACCTGGTTACTTACAAAATGTAGAGAATGAAATTCAGTCAAAAATTACTTTTGTAGGACAACAGAGACGGAAAACATCATTTTCATATTTCAAATTTGTATTATTATCATTTTTTGAGTACATCAGTTTTGAGATTTTTATAAAATTTGTTCTCGCTTTCCTCAAAAATATTACGTATATGCGCTGTGGACCTGTTCCAATAGACAGCTTTATCCGGGCGTGTTATTTATAGCCTTTTCTAAGCTATGATAGCAATGCAAATCTCCATGACGTTAACATAAATGAAGCTCCTCATCTAATGAACAAATAATTTTTGTGTTTATAGCAGGTAAAATCAAATTTTTTTGTTTATTGTTGTTACTTCGTCAGCTGTCGTAAAACTAGTCAGGCTAAGTCAAGGCACCAACCAAAACTTCATTGCGACAGAAATTGCCTGTTTGATATCATTAACTGTAATAACATGACGTAGACGAAACTGACTATTAGAGTAGTTTCCATACGTATCCGTACCGATTGATCAATTTATCGTCAGTGATTTTCCAAATGCCAAAGCTCACTGATTCGGATCATGTAAAATTAATACGAATAAATTCGTCAAAATTCAATAAGTGTTTGTTTCATCAATTGCCTTTACTTCCAAAAAATGCTAAACTATGAAATTATCAAGAAAATGAACTCACAAGCCATAACACGTCACGATATATGTACAAAGTCATACAAAGTTCAATAACTAAAAAACGCCTTGTTTGGTCAATTTTGTAAGGTTAATTATATTAATGGGAGAAATTTTCGTTCGTGCAGCGCGCATACGATCACATGTTCACGAATATTAATCAAAATATGAACGCTTCTTGCCCAGTGTAAAATAATGAATATAACAGAAACGTGTAGTTGCCATACAAAAGTTTTAAAAAAAAATTGAATTCGTCTTTCAGTAGTGCAGTAGCTGGACTATTTATACTATTATACTATTTTCGGTATTCTTTTAGTTCGCTTTATCGGAGGGAAAATTACCGACGGTGCTGAACTCACAAAATATTTGAATGTAATAGAAAATATTCCGATTAAAAATTATTAGTTAAATACATAAGCATATACTTATTTATGATATTTTTTCGATTTCAGACATGCTAAATTTATGGTTAGATTGTAATTTTTTTAATATGTTCATTTTGATAAGAACGTTGTATTGAAGAGCGGCCTTTCATGATTACAGTGGCTGAAAATGTGTTGAAATTCGTTCGCTTCAAGCTTTTAGAGCATTTTTGATAGTACATGTTGTTCTTTTCATAATTAATGTATTTTCAGATAGCCTAGGTACCCTGATATTAGCAAAAAATTTATTTTCGACAATTTCTTTTATGAATCTAAAAACAACCATAAGTCCAAAGAAAATATTAATAAACACAACTGGAGTGTTATCAAAGTCAATACGGTCAAATAAAATTTAAATTTCGTATCGAATGTACTACATGTACATATTAAATATTGAAATTATATGATTGGACTATATGATTGCTGTGATAAGATAACTAACTACAGGGTGTTTTGCCTTTGCCTCCTGTTCGAATTTTGTTTAATAGTATCAATTAAACAATTTGTTTTCACTAGTTACAATATAAACAAAAACGAAAGGTAGTATCTTATCTTTTCGATGTAATCAAAATCGGTTAGTTGTTGAAAGATTAGTACATACATATTTTTTATTTATTTAGTGCAGATGTTTTATTACAGAGTTAATCTTTAAAACTGGATTAATTTAGATTTATATATCGGTAGAAAATATAAAAATTTATTTAAAGTTCATTTTTGGAAGAAAGAGCTATTGGAAGGAGTAAATCGACTTCAATTGTGAAGCACCATTTTACCTTATAAATTTACCTTACAAATTTTTACCTCCTTAGCTAGTCGTGTTCTTAAGTTATCATGGAATTAGTTGATTAAAAAATTTCAGGATATTTGAATGTGAGCTAGAGTGGTTTTCGCCATTGATGTGAAGTTTCTGATCCTGACTACAGAAAACAGAATATGTGTGTGTTAATACGACTTTATCCCGATTATACTGCCGCACTCAGTAAAATACTTTATTATTAAAATATTTAATAAAGTAAAAGGGGCATTGCATTTTTTCTTTACCCCATTATTCGTTTTCTTTAATTGAAATAAACTACTTCCAACGAAACTCCCTTTTTTTGAACATATATCGAATTTACACTAGTAAATGTTCCAGGGGTCTTTGAATTTCAGTTCAAGATACCAAAATTCTTGTTCTTTTAAAATTTTGACCATTTAGCGGAACTGCTTTGCTATTTATTCAGACTCATGGTGTTAATATAGGGTATGCCAGTTTTTCAAATACGAGTACATACGTATATTTGAATATTTTCATCGCAAACATTTTGCTTGTCAAATTTTTTTAGTTGCCCTATTGAAGATCTGTTTTACTTGAAAAATTTGACTAACTTTGTTGTCAAAATTTTTGTGGTCAAATATATAACAGTATGATCAACAATTTTTTAAAGATTTAGATTAGATAATTTAAAGCCGTTTATTTTATAAAATCTTTAATATCTGATTGCTAGATACAGCAAATTATACAGTCCACTACAGAAATCGTTAGGCAACTTTGGAAAAATTTACCTAGAAGGAACAAAATGTAAAATTGTTTAAAGGTTGAAGTAATTTGTGTCGTCTTAAACTATTGGCTTTAAAGCTTGCTCGCTACAATCGAGAACAAGCTAAGAAAATGAACAAAACAAAAATTTATTATTTTGTATCATAGCTACCTGCACATTACAATAAAAAAATAATCACATATAATGGTTGAAGATATGCACAATAAGTGGAATTGCACTTTCAAGAATATTTTTACGAGATTATTACGAGTATGTAAACGGATCTTTGCTTCTTATAGTGTGTAATGTTCATAAAATTGTTTTTATTCTGTATTTTTTTGTTGAAATATGTGCGCGGAAATAACACGCATCCATGTGAAATTATATGATTAGCGAAGTATCTATCATACACGCAAAATATTAAATACATTTTTGCACAATTACTATGCACAATTTAATATCATTAGTAAGGAATTATGTGTTTTAGTTAATGTCAAGTAAAGTGATATTTAATTGTTTAGGTGCAACTCGTAAAATTAAGTATTTATTATTGGAAGTAATAATATTCGAGATTAAAGTCCCACTCTGCAAGAGGGGAGGATGCTGAGATTTGGAGAATGCCATATGGCAAATATTTAGATGACACAGGTGAAAAGCTAGTGCTCAGAGGTGGACAAGGATTTAAGTCGGCATAAAGAGATTCAGAATATAATAGAAGCCTTATCGGGTTTGTTCACCTAACTTGCTAACCTCACATGGATGGCTATCAAATATTAAAATATTATGAAAACATACGACACTACAAATAGCTACTAAGCAACTTTACAATTTAGCTTCGTGGTATCAATCACGGTTAATCTTTCAGTGAAAACAAGTTCATCTCGGTACAACATCCGCTTCTTCGAATCTGTGCACATGCGTGAGATTTTCCTTTCCCTCAATATAGCCGTATTATACACTCCTAGGTAACGATACCCGATATTTAAGTACTAAATTCCCTGAAATACTACCCGTGACTACTATACTTTTCGGGTGTCCCATTTCAAAGCCTAGTAAGTGCTTTATAGAAAACTTTAAAGAAGATTCTGAAAACCTATTTTTACGCAGCCTTCAAAAATAAATATTAATAGTATGATTATAGGAGTTCTCCCAGATAACCTGGAAAAACATATTAAGATAGCGACATTTACTTAAGAGGTCTAACTAATAAACAATTTTTGAACACTCCTTTAAAATTTTATTTAAAATGCAATACAAGTTTTTCGGGTAAAAATACTCTTGGACGTAATTTTTTGTACCTTTTCGGACACAACTACGATTTTTATCCGTGTTCAAAACCTTGATAACTATAGTCCCTCTTTTCTTCATGTCTTTAACTTGTTTCTCAATAGTAGACTTGCGCGTTTTAGTTCACCGAAAGGAGCGATCATTTCTAACCTTCGCGAACTAGTTCGTTCTTTTAGTTCACTAGTTCGCGGGAGTTCAGCCAACTAGAAAGAACTAAAGAAGGACGTAGTTCGCGAACTTATTGAACTAAAAGAACGAACCTCAAGTTCAGTAATGAGGTCCTTAGGTACAATGTGATGACCTAAAAAAAAGGTCCTCAGGTACAATGTGATGACCTAAAGAAAAAAGAAGGTCCTCAGGTACGATGTGATGACCTAAAAAAAGTCCTCAGGTACAATGTGATGACCTAAAAAAAACGGTCGTCACTGTAGAAGTAGAAGGTCGTCTGATAGAATGTGATGAGCTAAAAAAAAAGGTCATGAATGAATTACAAACGAACTAGGAGCGGGACTGACTGCGAACTAGTTCGTTCATTTCTCTTCTGAGAACGCTCTTCTGAGAACGCTCTTCTGAACTAGTTCGTTCGCGAACTACATAGCCTACTTAATAGATATCAACAAATTTTTTGTTACTTAGGATTAGAAATAGCCATTTTTTTCTCAAAAGAAATACAAGTCTCATAAAATCTGTCGAACAAAATTTCTTTTATACAATCATATTTCTGGAACTATCAGTAGTACGCTACTCATTCCAATTGTACTTTACTGCTCGTTCAAGTCTCTTTTAATTTGACTTTATAAATTGTTCACGTACGAAAAGTCGAATTGGAATTTTTGAGGAAAAAGATTGTCCAAAAAGTTCTTTTTAGAACAATCTACAATGCTATTTCGAGAACTATTAGCCGTATGACGTTCACCAAAATATTAAATTATTCAACATTTTTACTTTACAACGTTCTTTTCAATTCACTTCACAAATTGATCGATTTAAAAAACAAAAGCCTGAAAACCCAAAAAAGGTTTCAATCCGTTAGTACGCCGTCCGTAAAAACGTTTGAAGGCTCGTAGCTCCCAAACCCTTTGAGTTATTAACATACAATTTTTTTAGTGGATAAACTGTGGGTGCAAGTGACAACTTTTGGGAAATTAGATACACATTTTTCTAAAAAATCTGATCCCATATTTCAAGAACTGTTTGAGAAAGGATCTTGGAATTTATATGTGAAGCAGATTTTGGAGTGATGGTATAAGGAGTGAGGGTAGGGGAGAGTAAAAAAATTCGATTTTTATATCTTGAGAACCACTGATGATACTGATATTTACGTAGAGCTATAGAAGTGGCACGTTCTAAAAATATAATTTTAATAGGGGGTATTCTCCTAAACTTAATACTTGTTGGGTACATGTAGAAACACTAGGAAAGTAATTTAGGTGAAAAAAATGTATATTTTTTCACGAATTTCGTCATATGTCTTAGGTCTTCAGAAATATTGAACTAATTTTACTTCTACGTGTTCTTCAGATAAATGCATAGGAAATGTTTTTCATCCCTAAGGAGATGAAAAGTGGTTATATACATTTTCACGAATTCTCTCAGTTCTTTTAGTTCTAATGAAATATTGAATGAAGTTTTTAATCCAGCTTTTTCTATAATTGCTTAAATACTGTTTTCTGAATTTTTCGACATTCCACTCCTAAGGAATAGATTGTATATATTTTTACAAATTGTTCTGGATCTTACTCCAATTGTTTCTTGTTTTCCTTTCTTTTCTTCGAACCCAAGGTGCTCTTAGAATTTTGTAATACTGTTTCCTAATATTTTAAGTCATAATTTCTGAATAAAATAATAAACCCATCAGAAGAAACTTCTAGATACGCCACTGCGTGTACGTATCCCAATATGGCAAAAAAGGATGGATCCTCTATTTAGACTAGTGTGTTATACTAGCAATCTGTTCACCGGCAATCGCCCAGAAATTTTTTATTGAATTTCTCTATAATGATTAAATCTGAGTTCTTACGGAATGTTGTAGGGGAGCAATCAATACTCGTAGCTTATCATTTTTTTCTTAACGATAAATTTTTTTAAATTTTTGATTTTCTTATTACAGCTCTTTATCAACAATGAATTCGTCAATTCCGTTTCTGGTAAGACTTTTCCAACTATTAACCCGGCAACAAAAGTGAAACTAGCTGATATCGCTGAAGCTGACAAAGTAAGTACTAAACCGATTTGACAACATTTTGTAAATTTGAATATTTGAATATTTTATCAAAAACACGATGATATTAATAAAAATAATTAATTGGGAAACATATCGGAAAATCTCGACAAAATCTACCACAAGCTCTCGATGTACATACCTGTATAATGAAAAAATAAAAATATATCTGGATATGCCTTCTAATGAGCAAATTTTGATTCCTGTATGAAATTCCTTCGGAATCTTATACCTAGAATTGGCATTTCCACCGCAATTCTTTAATTTTCAAACTAACTCGGTTGCGGTCACTCTGGGAGCCAATCTATGAAAAATATTTTTTTCATTAATAAATTGTTCCTTCGATTTCCCTAGGCTGATGTTGATTTGGCTGTAGCCGCAGCTAAGGCTGCCTTTGCTCGAGGATCTGCTTGGCGAAAACTCGACGCACCCGCACGTGGAAAATTAATTGGAAAGTAAGTTTTTTTTGTGTAATAACATTTTTTGAATTTTCTTCAACAATTAACTTTTTTCTAGGCTTGCCGAATTGATCCAGCGAGATATCAATATAATTGCTAACTTGGAGTCGTTGGACAATGGCAAAACATTTGACGATTCGCTATTTGATGTCGCTTGCTCGATTGAGACCCTAGAGTATTATGCAGGATGGTGTGACAAGTATTTTGGAGAAACCATTCAGGCTCCTGGTACTTTAATGTCGTTCACTCGTAAAGAACCGGTTGGCGTTGTTGGACAAATCATCCCATGGAACTATCCGATCCTTATGTTAACGTGGAAATGGGGACCAGCTCTAGCAACAGGTGAGAGGACTAAAAAACGTTACTGTGAAAGATTACGAATAATGAACAACTTTATTGACGCTAAGGTTGCACAATTATCCTCAAGCCGGCCGAACAGACTCCTCTTACTGCTCTCTATTTTGCCGCTTTGGCCAAAGAAGCTGGTTTTCCACCTGGTGTTATCAACGTTTTACCTGGCTATGGTCCGACTGCTGGTTCCGCTATTAGTAATCACATGGATATTCAGAAGGTGGCCTTCACAGGATCAGTAGAAGTCGGAAAAATTATCATGCAAGCTGCTGCTCAGTCAAATTTAAAACGAGTGACCCTGGAGCTTGGTGGAAAGAGTCCACTTGTAGTTTGCGAAGATGTCGACTGTAAAAGAACTGCAATTTTTCTAGTGCTAATTATTTAATAACGAAATTTTTATTATCTAGTGGACGAAGCAGCAAAAATCGCTCATACCGCCATTTTTGCAAACCACGGTCAAAACTGCTGTGCCGGTAGTCGTACCTTCGTCCATGAAAAGATCTACGATTCTTTTGTAGCTAAGGCTGCAGCTTTGGCTAAGGCGCGTTGTGTTGGGAGTCCATTTGAGAAAGGAATCGAACAAGGACCTCAAATTGACGAGGAAATGTACACTAAAGTCCTGGGATACATTGAGAGTGCAAAAAAAGAAGGGGCCAAACTCGAAACCGGTGGAAACCCAGTTGGAAATTCAGGATACTTCATTGAGCCGACAGTTTTCTCAAATGTAACCGATAATATGAAAATAGCCAGGGAAGAGGTAAGAGTTGCTGAAATCTTAACATTGATTCAGACTTGATTTCCATAAAATTGTAGATCTTCGGACCTGTACAGTCGATTTTCAAATTCAAAACTTTGGATGAAGCTATCGAACGAGCCAATAACACAAAGTACGGATTGGCTGCCGGAATAATTACGAACGACATTAACAAGGCCCTAACATTCGCCCAATCTGTTAATGCAGGTTCGGTTTGGGTCAATTGCTACGATGCTGTTGTTCCACAGGCGCCATTCGGTGGATTCAATCAATCTGGAATTGGTCGAGAATTGGGCAAGGATGGATTGGAGCAATATTTGGAAACCAAAACTGTAACAATTAACGTTAAAGCGGTCAATTAATACACCACTTAAATTGCATTTATTTTATAATTGTTTTCATTTGTTGTTACTAATGCGCGCCAATTTATAAAAAACTTTTTTAATATACCTATTTGAACAGAAAATCGTTTAATTTTTTACCAAACGCTTTTTTACATTTACCCTGTATTCGACAAGGAAGCATTGAACATTATTTTATTTTATATATATTTTTATTTTTTTAATTTTACGTCTTTGGGACGACTGGCTACAGGAATCTGAAACTTTGGAGAGGTAGGTCTGATTAGATATCGAAGAACTTTTTACATGCACGTGTTTTTGATATAATGGCCTAAACCCCTAAGAGGGTATAAAAGGGTTGCACACAATTTCACGAATTCCGTTACATTTTTTAGGTAATCATCTTGTAATCATCACCGATTTCAGGATTTTTGTTTATTAAACCCCCAAGTGGGTGTAAGGGGGTTGTATTCTGTTAGTCAATTTTCGTCATATCTATTAGGTTTTATGAGATATCAAATTGGCTTTTACAAGCTGGTTTTATGACTTTCTGATATTCAGCCCCCAACTTCTTAGATCAGATAAGTACTGTTTTTTACTTTCTTGGGCCTAAAAATTAATTTGTGGAATTTTGGATATACGAGTACAGTCAAGGAGGTTGGTAAGTAAGGTGGTTTCATACGTTTTCGCAATTTTCGCCATATCTATGGTTTGATGAGATGTAGCAATTCGAGTAGCAACCATTATATTACCAGTATTCTACTTTATCCCCAACTACAATATACATCGTAGTTTCGTAGTTCAGTACTTCATCTAGAGTATCATACGATTTGACTTGCAACCGATCATGACTGCAGTATGTTTATTTATTGATTTATTTTTTCAACTTCAATAAAAACATAAAATGAAATAAAGTTATAAAATATATGCGAAATATCGACATAACCCCTTAGAAGTTAAACATCCAAAAATTCTAAAACTAATCCGATCTTAGTCCCTTATACAGGTTGGCGTTACTTGGTTGCCAACTTTTTAAGAGCTAATTTTTTGATATACACAGTGCGACAAATAAGTTCCGAGACTCGAACCATATCTGAGTAAGTAGTAGGACCATCTAAGTTCTGAATATGATGCAAATCGAAAGAGTCCTTCGTGTAGCAGCCTACAAAAGTCCTTCAAAAATGTATACAAGTTACAGAATCCACTATAACTCTAGTACGAGTTAAAGCAGGGATTCAAAATTTTACAGAAATTAGTTTTATATCAAAAGCAAGACTGAGTTCATTAATTAGCGCAATCCATCAACTCCTTCGGGTAGCTGTCATACAAAAGTTCTTAAAACACGTGTTCACCAATATTGAACGATAACTTTAGAACGCTTTAAGTTACGACTTTGAAATTTTGTATAAGTTGATTTTATAATAGTCGCAGCTGAAGATATTAATATGAAAAATATCCCGTAAGTCCTTCATGTAGTTGCCATACAAAAATTCTGTAAAAATGTTCCAACTTAATTTATGGAACTCACTATTACTCAAGAAATCGTTTAACCATCCATCGAGTAGCCACTATACAATAGTTTCTACCTGTAAATAAAAGGTCATGCAATAATTGTATGTGCACTCCTCATTCTTTTGATATATTCCCAACTAAAACATAAATCGGAGTTCAGTATTTCATCTAGAGTATCATACGATTGGCTTGCAGCCGATCGTGACTGCGTTATGTTTATACTCTAGATGAAATCATATAGAGTATTATAAGTTTAATCCAGCCCAAAAGTTTGTAACGCATAGAACCAAGCCACGAACGAAAAAAAGTTTTGTTTATTTGTGCCAAAAACCTCAAATCCGCTTGACGTCCGTCCGTCCGTCCGTCCGTCTGTCCGTTTGCACGATAACTCAAGAACTCCTTCACCTAGGATCTTGATATTTTGAATCTGGATGTTTGGTTGAATTTGTAAGGATAGAACACCAGAAACCCTACTGACGCCGGAAAGCAACCAATATTTAATCAAATTTGCTTCTATGGTAGCTTACCATGAAAAAATTCCATTCTTAAAGTTAGCGGAAAAATAAAATTGCTGTTGTAAGGTTTCGAAGTCGCGCTCTTAGCGTTTAGCTCTATATATCCTGGCTTACAACCAAAAATTCCACCAAATTGGTTTAAATATTAGATGATCTTCAGCGCCACCTCCTTTAGTATAGGGTTGCGTTGGCGGGAAATTATATAAAGTTTAAAATTCGTGATCGTAAATTTGATTTCGAGTGCGCTATATAGAAATTATGCTCAGCAATTCCACCAGCTGTAAGGGTGTTTCGGATAGTAGGCATGATACACCCTCTGACGAGTCTATGCCCTCCGATGACGAAACAGCTCCTTCGGACCTAGTCCAACACAATCTTATAAAGACTGGCGTATTCCAGTGAAATGTTTTCCAACTGTCATGTCCTCAAGGACAGCGATTAATCAGCAGTCGAGGATTTCGTGTTGGGGTTTCACACCAGAAACCCTACTGACGCCGGAAAGCAACCAACATTTAATCAAATTTGCTTCTATGGTAGCTAACCATGAAAAAATTCCATTCTTGTAATGATAAGTTCGTTAACGGGCAAAATCGTCCTACTTCTTCGGGTAGCTGCCATACAAAATGTCCTTAAAACACGTGTTCAAGAATATTGGTCGATAACTTCAGAAGGGTTTAAGGTACGACATTGAAATTTTGTATGTGTTATTTTTCCAATAGTTGGAGCTAAATGTATGATTATGAAGAAAATCCTATTAGTCCTTCGTGTAGCTGCCATACAAATACCCTGTCAAAACGTCTTCACTTAATTTACGGAACTTAATATAACTCAAGTAATCTTTTAGCTATGAATTGGAAATTTTGTACAAATTAGTTTTGAGTAAAACCGAAGTTCGAGTTTATTAATCAGAGAAATCCTTTTACTCCTTCTGGTAGCTGCCATACAAAATGTCCTTAAGACACATGTTCAACAATATTTTTCGATAACTTTTGAACGCTTCAAGCTACGAATTTGAAATTTTGTACACGTTCATTTTTGAATGGTTCCAAGGAAAAGGATAAATATGTAAGAAATCGAGTAAGCCTTTCCTGCACCTCCCATGTGAAAGTCCTTCAAAAAGGACATTTTTGTTCGATGACTTACCCAGTTTAAGATATGAAATTAAACACTGAATATTGTCTTTTAGGTTTGAGTAGCAATCTAATGGGAGTCCTTAATAAAGGACATACAACATGCACACACGTAATTCTACTTTACCCCCAACTACAATATAAATCGGAGTTCAGTATTCATCTAGAGTATTATACGATTGGCTTGTTTTTTTTAATTTTTCAGCATTTTTTTTAGCTGAAAAAGTTCAAGTCTGCATGACATGATATTTTCTACTTTTCGACTTTAATGACAATTCAAAATTTTGTCGTTATCTAAGCTTTGGCCGTCTATAAAATGACTAACTATTTTGAGGCCCAGCTTCAGTTTTACTCGTACCTCGCCTTTAGAACAAGTTACCCGGGAACGTAATCTTAAAATCATGTCAGAAATTAAATACTCACAAGTATGTTAAGAAATAAATAAATTTATTGGTTTCGTTTTAAACAATTTGATTTGTTCAGTACAAAAGTTCAATATGATAAATACAGGCAAATAAGAATTAAGAAAAAAATTTAATCAATTTAAGTGTAATGCTCAGCAAATCAAGAGAATAAACATTTTCAAAAATTCATTCAATCGAAGTGTAGAAGTACGATCCTAATGTCTTAAAATAGTTTAATTTGTTTGTTATTTTCGTAGCTCTTTATCAACAACGAATTTGTTGCTGCACAGTCCGGAAAAACTTTCGCAGTCATTAATCCAGCCAACAAGAAAAAAGTTGCCGATGTAGCCGAGGCAGATAAGGTAAATATTTTATTAATTTTTTGAACTCCTATTTATTTATACTGATAACATATTTCATTAAAAAATATTACAAATTGCAAATGGTCAAGTGAAATAGTCGTAAAAAATAGGGTAGGGCGTAATATCTGTAGGGATTCCATTCAAGTACTGTGCATGAAACTGGGTTTTTGGGATGTCAATGTTCAGCCTCTTTTCTATATCTATGTCACCGTGAGTCTCACAAAATTAAATTAAATTCTCTAAAACTTTTATTAAGAACTTTTTCATATAATGGCAATCATATTGATCATTTATAAGTCGAAAAAGACAATCAAATTGAGTTAAAAAATGTTGGAGACTATATATATAACTAAAACTTTTTTATTTTTTATTTTGTGAATAAATTAATTGTAAAATTTTATGACGAACAATTTCAGTTATTTTCTTTTTTAGTTTTTTCTATTTTATGGTTTTTGCAAGCCATAAAAACAAAGTTTGTTATAGCTTCTCTAAAAAAAGGTCTGCGCAAAATTTGAGTGTGGTTATAAAAATTGTAATACTAGTCACTCCTGTTTTAAAAATTGCGGTTAAATGTAGGACTGAAAACTTAGTTTTATGCTCACCACCTAGCATCCTACTGAATTTGCTGCATACCCAAAATACACGGTTAAATTACCATTAAAAAGAATGTAGATTTTTATTTGAAAAAACTAAAATAAAATATATAATAAAATGTAGTGATCGTGGACAAAATGTTCTTAATTATTTCCACTGGTCAACAATATCAGGCCTCATTAGAGATGTGAATGCACTGAATGTCATCGTAGTTTTTTTTGTATTAAATCAAAATCCGTTCATATATTTATTTTCCATAGCCACTCACCATTTTGTTTTATTTTTCCAATATATTTATACAATCCAAATTTTTTTGCATTGCTCAAAAAAATAAAATAAAAATATAAGTTCATTCTTCCATGAGTGTATGTGTCTGAAACTAGAATGTGTGGGTTTGAATTTTGATTTTTATGGGCGGAGCCAAAACGTATCGCGACATACATGAATGACACGCATGCATGCCCGTCTATGGGCCCCTTAACAATGGGCCATTTTATGCAGACACAGTACAAAAGTGTAGAATTTTAACAATCGGACAAAAGTCTGTGCCAAAATTCATTAGTTTTTAAACAAAGTCAGAGAAGCGGTTAAAGTCGAGGTGCGTTAAAAGTTCTGACGCTACCGACACCTTTAAAACACCAATTTCAATATTGGGTCATGGTTCAGGACGCGGTCAAAATCGAAATGTAACATTAGTTGTATTGAGACAATAACGGCTTTTGGAAAGTTAATTTTGTCACGAGAATAGGTCTTTGTAAAATACAACTCCAATCATTGCTTCTTCATACAAAAATTGAATGGAAAAAAGTGTAGAAATAAAAAAGCCATAAAAATTAAAAACAATTCGATATTTGATCAAACTTAAGAGATGTGGCGAAATTCGTAAAACGTATACGGCCCCTTTGTTTCTAGTTGGGTTGAATATTGAAAAGTGGTGACTTGTATTTTTTTGACAATTCCATAAAAAGCCTGTCAAATTAAAACCCATTTTTTTCTAATCAGATCAAAATTATATGGCTCAGTTCATGAAAATGTATGCAACCCTCACCCCCTTAGAGGTTAAAATTAAGAAGGGCTGCAATTATTTATTAGGGGATCATATGACTTAAGCCTTTGAAGTAAAACGGAATTCGACCTCAGACCAAGAAATGTTGTGGAATTTGTGAAATGTATACAAACTCCGTACAACCTCTTAGGGGTTGAAATCCTGAAATCGGTTTTCAGGTGATTATAATGAAAATGAAGAAAAAAATAAAAATTCGATCTCATCGCACCGAAGAGATATATCAGATTTCGTGAAAGTATACATGAACTTTACACCCCCTAGGGGTTGAGTATTATAATCATCAAAACCGTTTATACGTCTTCATCTGTATTGCTCGTGAAAGTGAGAGTATTTTGCCCCGCTTTCACATCCCGCTCATATTAACTATTTTTTGAAAATGGCTTCATCATCATAGTTCTATATAAATTCAAAGTCTCAACTTCTTTACACAAGCGGTTCTTGAAATATAGAAACCAAAAGTTGTTCGTCAAAAACAAGTCCCCACCTTTTTTCCCGATACCGCTACCACCCATAGCTTAAAGGAGACCACCGAATCTACAGACTTAGAAAGTCAGAACTTAATAGCTCAAAGGATTTATGTGCAAGTAGCCTTTTAACAGTTTCCGTGCGTCCGACGCCGGTAAGACGGACAAACAATATTGTTGCTTTTCCGAAGGCCATAAAACATAAAAAAACCGGGTTACAAATTATTTTTTAAAATTGATCACATTACTTTTACTTAAAATAATAAAATATTAATATAATTATCAAAACATCTTCAAATTTTGAAGCAAGTTGTACAAATTAAATTTTTTTAAATTTCTACTTAAAATTATGAATAGTTAGTTGATCGTATTATAATTTTTGTGTGCAAAAAAATTTTTTTTAAAAAAAATGTTGGGTTTTGAAAAAATTGGAAAAAAATTTGCGAGCAACGCAAAAAATGATAGAAAAATGCATTTACGTCTCCGATGATTTTTAGTATTGATCATTAATTAATAGATCTAAATATAATTTAAAAATTTATGTTTCAGGCCGATATTGATATAGCTGTTGCAGCTGCGAAAAAGGCTTTTGCAAGGAACTCAGAATGGCGTAAATTGGATCACACTGGCCGCTCCAAACTAATGAACAAGTAAATAATCGTTTAAATTAAAATGAAAAAAATTAAGACAGTATACCATACACACACTCCATTTACTAATTACCAATTAGATTTAAGTTGCCAATAAGGAAGTCTACTAACGCTGAAAACTTGAAATCTATTTCCAATCCAAATTGATCATTTAAACCGAGATCCATATGGTTAATGTTTAGGTCATACTCGTATATTGGTGATTAGGCTTAATTACCATACCACATGGCTTACAGAATATAAATGGGCATTAATTATAAATGGACATTAAGAGTATTCCGTATGTTTAGAATAAGGAAAAACCCGAGTCCGACTGATGAAGGATTATGCAGGAAACTTTGAGATACATTTTCAAGTCTTATTAATCATGGATCGTTTATGGTAAGGCTAGAGCCCAATTTTCTGTTGAGGCTAAATTCATGTTTGTACGATTGGGTTTCTTTGGTGTTAGAGCAGAATGAAAAAAAAACGTTGAAGGCACTACTCCAATTAACCCATTGAATAAAATAAGGAGTGAAAAACTGGTCAGAGGTCAGTTAAAAATTGTGCTGGACTTCAACTTGTAAGGGTAAAAGCGAAAGTTTATATTAGATTTCACACATACAACTCTTTTTCACTAAGTTAAAAATCACTTTTAAGTGGTTTCTCTAGTAAAAGTTTTTCGCCTATTTTTTATACCTAACGGCTAATTTTTTGAAGTCGATTAGCGTCTTTGCTCCAGAAAAGAAATAATTTATTGACATCGTAGAATACAGTCTAATATTATATAACTTTAAAAGTCTGATGATACTTGAACGGTGTGCCACGTATTTTGGCTACTTTATCCAGAAGACAGGGGACTCCACTCCATTAATTTTACAAGTGATCTATATCTGACCGATTTTTCCACACTATTTTCATTTAGGCTCGCTGATCTAATCGTAAGAGATTGTAAGATCCTTGCAAACCTCGAAACATTAGAAGGTGGCAAGACTTGCCAAGATGCAGAATTTGGTGTGATGTTTGCTGCGGAATCTTTGAGATACTATGCCGCATGGTGTGATAAATATTTTGGTGCAACTATTCCAGCAACGGGTAGCTTAATGACAATGACACGCAAGGAACCAGTCGGTGTAGTCGGACAAATTATTCCATGGAATGGTCCTATTATTATATTGGCCTGGAAATGGGCACCAGCTTTAGCAGCAGGTATATTAAAGAAGAACCAAAATGTATTGAACTATGCTCAAAAATGAAATTTGTTTTGTAGGATGTACAATGGTTCTAAAACCGTCTGAACTTACTCCACTGTCCGCACTTCATTGTGCTTCCTTGGTTAAGGAAGCTGGGTTCCCGCCGGGTGTAATCAATGTAGTTCCTGGTTTTGGTCAAACTGCAGGGGAGGCAATTTCCAATCATATGGATATCAACAAGATTGCATTTACTGGATCAGTAGGGGTTGGAAAAAAAATCATGGCGAATGCTGCCAATTCAAATTTGAAAAGAGTAACTCTGGAACTTGGTGGAAAAAGTCCTCTGGTAGTATGCGAAGATGTCGATCGTAAGTTTGAGCTGAGCCTATTTTGACTGAAAACTTCAATTGATTTTTGAACATATTTTAGTCGATGTTGCTGCCCAAATTGCATACAATGCAATTTTTCTGAATTGTGGCCAGGTATGTGTTGCTGCAAGCCGAGTTTTCGTCCACGAGAGTATCTACGATCAGTTTGTTAAAAAATCGGTAGCGTTAGCAAAGGCACGTCGTGTTGGAAATCCCACTGAAGATGGTGTTGAACAAGGACCTCAAATCAACGAAGTCATGTACAAAAAAGTCCTGAATTACATTGCCATCGGAAAGAAAGAAGGAGCTAAACTGGAAACCGGAGGCAGTGCTATCGGCAACACAGGATATTTCATTGAACCAACCGTATTTTCAAATGTATCTGACGATATGACAATTGCCAAGGAAGAGGTAGGTCGTCAACGTTGTTCAATGGTTGTGTCAAATTTTGATAAATATTTGTTTTAGATTTTTGGACCAGTTCAATCCATTCTCAAGTACAAAACAATGGATGAAGTTATCGAACGTTCGAACAACACGCAATATGGTTTAGCAGCGGGAATTCTCACCAACGATATCAACAAGGCTATGACATTCGCAAACGCAGTTGAAGCCGGTTCGGTGTGTGTCAATTGTTACATGGCACTTAGTATGAGTGCTCCTTTTGGTGGCTACAAACAGTCGGGAATTGGACGGGAATGTTCCAGAGATGGTCTGGAAAATTACTTGGAAACTAAAACAATTACAATTAATATTAGTCCAGTTAATTAAACTAAATGGTTAAAAGTACAAAATAAGGAAAAAATTCAGGTGTGTTCAACAATTGTTAAAACTGAATATAAAAATTACTCAGCATTATTTTCTTATCTATCTTAACTGGTCTAAATAATTTGAACCGCAAAGTGCGTTAACGGAAAAAAAAGTACTTCTCCTATGGGTAGCTGCCATTCAAAAGTCTTTAAAATATGTGCTGACAAACAAAAGTTAACAACTTCAGTCCGCTTAAAGCTGAGAATTTAAAAGTTGGCAAACGGTAATTTTTCTATTAAATGGTTCCATTAAGAGGACCCGTACAACATAAACAGGTACTGAAATGCTGAAACTTAACTAGAATTATGTGCTCTGATAGCTCTCAGATAAAGTTCAGGAAATCAGTACTGATAATAAGAACTTAAAATGGATTCCGAATCTTGAAAATGTTCGGAGAGAGTTCAGATTTACAGAATTCGTTATTGAATTTATTAGCGGAACGGAATTACAAATTGCAGTACTGCATCAAAACTGCACCAATTTAATTTTAAAATCAGATGTTGTAGTTCTGTACTAGTACCTAATCAATTCTGCTTTTCTTAATTGTTTTGTCCTTTTTTCTATTCTCAATTCTCATACACTAATTTTGCTGCAGTTCCTAATAGATTCATTTTTGTAACTCGATTTGTCAATGAATTTACAATTATCCAAATATACCATTTGTTATAATATGTCTTTGTCCGTTAGTTAATCTTTAGGATCTTAAACATAATTTGATAAAAATTGAAATTAATTTATTATGCAAGAATTTTCTAACCTACAACACAGTTTTTTTCTTGATTGTCATTTGTGAATTCTTCGTACCGGTACTGATTCAGTTCTATGTTTTGGATATAGTAAAGTAGCAATCAAATATTTAAAGCGGTGGATAGCTCAGCTCGACTGATTGGGATTCAGCGTCTGGAGTGTCGGAGTTCAAATATGTATGTCGCATATATGACACTGGAATTGTTAAGGACATGTAAGAGAATACGGATAATAAAAAAAATGTTTATAATTCAGGCAGTAAGAATACGAAAATATATGGAACAAATTAGAAATATGCAGTATACACTAAATTTGGTTTATATCGAATATTCATTTTCAGTGTCAGTTTTAACTTTAGCTATAGTACTTGCATATAGAGCCTAAAAGGATTTCCAGTTAAAGGGAAATATTGAACACCTCAGCAATACTGAAATCGAGTACTTAAAAGGAATTCATTCAGAATAATATACTGCAATATCGATTACGGGCTCACATACCCCTGCACGCGCTGAAAACCGAGTAAATTTGAAAAATTATTATAAAGGTTATATGGTGAAAAAAAAATTTAATTGTAGAGTTCAAATGTCTTATTAACTATTCAACTATAACTATATTGGTTTTCATAAGTAGTCCATTTATACCCGTAAAAACCAATGTTAATATTGTTTTTTACGGGTATAAATGGACTACTTATGAAAACCATGGTGCCTCCTGGTCGGCATCATAACTTCACCATAAATAGTTCAATTTGAAAAAATTAAAAAGAATCTTGTAAAATAATGTAGTAGTTATAGTCTAACGGAGGGAATTTTTTTTTTTAAAAATAAATAAGTTACAGTATTTCAAACTTTAGGAATCAGTTTTTCAAAAAAAATTTGCGTTTAATAATTTATAAAAAAATTTCCAAGCAATAAATTAAAAAAACTTCTCGTCAGACTATAGATAAAATAGTTATCAAAATTAAAAAAAAAAATTTTTAAAAATATTGAATATTGACTGTCTAAAAACATAGTTTCGAGAAAAATGCGTTTAAAGTCATTGTTAGGTACAACGTGAACCATTTCAGCTTCGTACTGTACACCTTCTTCCTCTTGTATCTTCGTGTTTTTCACAGATGGTCCTATAAATGACCTTGTTTTTTATGAGACCCAGCTTTTGCGAAAAAAATAAATGCTAAGCGCTGCTGTTGAGAGTGGCGCGGTAATTAGCCAGGAAGCCGCTCCAAACCGATGTGTGGTCACATTTATTGCTATAACTTCGTAATGGAGTGGAATTTTCAAAATTCAAAATTTTTTTTAATTCTTAAAAATATTAAAAAAAAAATCTTTAAAAAAAACATACTGAAGTCACGATCGGCTGCAAGCCAATCGTATAATACTGTAGATGAATACTGAACTCCGATTTATATTGTAGTTGGGGATAAAGTAGAATTACGTACGCCATTAGATTGCTACTCAAACCTAAAAAACACTGAAAACTGAATATCAGTGTTTAATTTCATATCTTGAACTGGGTAAGTCATCGAAAAAAAATGTCCCTTTTGAAGGACTTTCGCATGGGAGGTGCAGGAAAGACTCACTCGATTTCTTACATATTTATCCTATAACGTGTACAATATTTCAAATTCGTAGCTTGAAGCGTTCAAAAGTTATCGAAAAATATTGTTGAACATGTGTCTTAAGGACATTTTGTATGGCAGCTACCAGAAGGAGTAAAAGGATTTCTCTGATTAATAAACTCGAACTTCGGTTTTACTCAAAACTAATTTGTACAAAATTTTAAATTCATAGCTAAAAGATTACTTGAGTTATATTAAGTTCCGTAAATTAAGTGAAGACGTTTTGACAGGGTATTTGTATGGCAGCTCATAATCATATATTTAGCTCCAACTATTGGAAAAATAACACATACAAAATTTCAATGTCGTAGCTAAAACCCTTCTGAAGTTATCGACCAATATTCTTGAACACGTGTTTTAAGGACATTTTGTATGGCAGCTACCCGAAGAAGTAGGACGATTTTGCCCGTTAACGAACTTAGCCTTACAAATGCAACCAAACATCCAGATTCAAAATATCAAGATCCTAGGTGAAGGCGTTCTTGAGTTATCGTGCTAACGGACAGACGGACGGACGGACGGACGGACGGACGGACGGACGGTTTTTAGTTTTTGGCCACAAATAAACAAAAAATAATATATAAATTTTTTTCGTCCGAGGCTTGGTTCTATGCGGTACAAACTTTTGGGCTGGATTAAACTTATAATACTCTATATGATTTCATCTAGAGTATAAAGAAATCAGATATATTGAAAATTTCAGGCGGATATGAGCCCTTAAGGGAATTAAAATCTTACGGAATTGCAGTACTGTATCGGAATTGGGATCCTTAACACGAAGTCCTGTTGCGATAGAATCCTGCATGTTTCCCCAACTCAGCGAAGGATGAATTTTGCTCGAAATCCGTACGAGTTCTAATATGTCATACGGGGATGAATATGAAGAAAATTTGGCATACAGTAGTCCTCAAAATTACTTTCTATTCATTGATTCATTTGCTTTATGAATGACATTAGAACGATTCAAACTAGGAACCTAAAATTTAATGTACATTAATTTTTCAATATTTCTATGGGGTGCGTTTGTATTAAAATACAATATTGTTTGTGTATCTATTTAATAAACTTTTACAAAAAAATCTGAAATTAAATGTTAATTGACTATAAAGAAAGCGCGTGGAAGTGAAAACCAATTCAATTTCTTAAGATATGACCCCCATATGTAGGTGTTAAAAAGTAAAAAATCTTGAAAACAGTTTGTAGGCGATTATATAAAAAGCCCGTAAAAATAAAAATCTGCCAACAGTCTGGGCGCAACTTTATTATTTTATGGGTAGAAGTCCGAAACGTGTTTAATGATGAGATGCTGTGTAGGTTACTATGCGACTGACAACCTAAAAAATAACGTTCCAAATAGCCTCCTGGTTATTTCTAGTCGGAGTATATCATCAGTTGTTTCTTGGAATGTTAATTTTTTACTTAAAATAAAAATATTTAAAATAGAGATTTTAATTTAAAATAGACATTGAAAAAGGCCGTGTAGATAGTTCAAATTTCGGTATATTATGTACACTAAAAGGCCATAGAAGTAAAACGGAATTTGTTGCCTAATCAGACTTAAGAGACTTGACGAAACTTAAATATTTCGTAATGAAAAGTTTTAAACTAATAAATATGATTCTTTAAAAAAAAAAAAAATGCTGAATATGAAAAATGTATATAAATATTGTATTTCCTCTCCTTTGTTTTCCTTCAAACGATATGAATAATATTAATGTTTCTTTTTTGTTTTTTATATTTATTGTTGAATTTTCAAATCTAATGAATTATGTAAATAATGCTAATGATCCATATTTCTTTTATATTAATAATGAATTTATTAATGTTCCAATGAATAATATTAATCACTACTCCACACACAAGCAGTATAGCTCATGTGGAGCATAATAACATGTAAACGTATATGGAAAAATAAAATAATTAATTAATTAAAAAAAAAAAAAAATTGTTAAAACGTATACAACCACAAGGATTTTGAATTTCGAAAAAATTGTGCAAAAGGTTTTTAGATGATTTCATAAAAAACAACTTGATATCTCTTGAGACACGAGGGATTTTGAAAAATTTGTGAAAACGTAAGCAAACCCTTCACACTTTCTTGGTTCTTGAAATTCGAAAAATCGTGAAATTGGTTTTTAGGTCATTACATCAAATGCCGTAATTGCCAATTTTATATCTCATCAGAACTAAGGGATAGCAAAAATTGTGAAAACATATGCAAACCCTTTGGGGGTTGAATATCTAAAAATTGAGAAATGGGTTTGTAGGCGATTATCTAAAAAGTCTGTGGAAGTGAAAAGCGATCTAATATCTCATCAAACGTAAGAAATAAGTCGGAGCTTTGAAAACCCATTAGGATTGAATATCTAAAAATACTGAAATTGACTTTTTGACAGTTATATAGGAAACCTTAGGAAGTAAAAATGAATTCGATATATCATCAGATCAAAGCAATATGTAGGAATCTGTGAAAACATATGGAACCTCCTTACACCCACTTGGGGGTTGAATATCCAAAAATTCTGAAAGGGGTCAATAGATAAATATGAAAACAGAACGGGAAAGTAAAAACCAATACAATTTCATATCACTTCTAAAAGATATGAGGGAATTCGTGAAAACTTGTTCAACACTTTTATACCCTCTTAGTGGCTGAAATAGGAAAAAACTTAAAAACAAGATTAAGGCGATTATTACGCAAGCCCTTGAAAGTGAAAAGATATTTCATATCTAATCAGACCTGAGGAATATGTCTGAATTCGTGAAAAAATATACAACCCTCTTTCCACCATCTTAGGGGTCGAATTTCAAAATATCCTGTAAACACTTTCTAGGTATTTACATGAAAAAGCCGTAGAATAAAAATGAATTCAATATTTGTGAAGACCTATTAGATATGACGAAAACCGTGAAAATATATGCATTCCATTTTCACTGGTCATTTTTTTTGCCCCCCTTCCAAACGCCAATGGATTTTTGAAATTTTTTTTATCTAAATTACTTTTCTAGTTGATTTACAGATACATACCGAGTTTCAATTTTGTAGCATAAGCCGTTCTATAGATAGGAAAAGGACCCCCCACCCTCGTACCATACTACCCCTATGAGATATTATATTTTTTCCAACATTCTACTACTATAGCTCTATCTAAATACCAAGTTTCAGCTTTATACCATTATGGGTTCTTGGGATATAAAAATCGGAATCTTTTCCTTTTCACCCTCCCCCACCCTCACCATCTACACCCTCACCCTCCTGCTAGGGGTCTATTAGGTCTACCTCTGGTAAAAATGTTAAGCCTCTATCTTACACTGTTCTTGAGATATGAGACGTGATTTTTTAGAAAAATTCTTATCCCCACCACTTTTATACTCCACCGCCCCTTAAAAAATTTTACTTTCATCAAACAGATTTAGTACTGAATAGATACCTATTCAGTCGCGTTGTATTATGTTCGTTTTGAATTCTTGCGCAATGACTATAAACGATGCCTATTCAGTACTGATGACATTTTCTGATAGTTAATAATGAAAAAGTATGTTTCTTTAAGTTTATATTATGGTAATATTTGTGCTTTCTAAAGAAATTTTATACAGAAGTTAATTGTTTTAATTTATCTTGAAATATGTGTATATTGTGCATATCATTTAATATCACACATCGGCTACAGGAGCACCGATGAGAAGCCTGTAATCTTTCTGTGGAGGCCAGGTCTAGCAATCTAGCAATTGCTAGAGAGGTGCTTACATTAAAATTAGTGACAAGGTGTCCGCAGAAGAACAATTTTGATTCTGTGAAGTCAGATACTACCGATATTTCGTGAAATTACTCATTTGTATCTCAGGCGAAAATACTTGTATATTTCATCGTAACCGTCGAATGATTATGCCAAAAATTTATAAGTAACATATTAAATTACTCAGCTATTAGTGTACTCACTTGTACAAGCTCTACGCACTCCTCTGCCGCCACTGCAATTTCAACTGGTATTCTTTTTACCGAGAGTATCCGAAAATAATTGATTAGCTTCATCTATCTTTTTTTTGAATTTTTCAGCATTTTTTTTTAGCTGGAAAAGTTCCAGTCTGCATGACATGATATTTTCTACTTTTCGACTTTAATGACAATTCAAAATTTTGTCGTTATCTAAGCTTTGGCCGTCTATAAAATGACTAACTATTTTGTGGCCCAGCTTCAGTTTTACTCGTACCTTGCCTTTAGAACAAGTTACTCGGGAACTAATCTGAAAATCATGGCAGAAATTAAATACACAAAAGTATGTTAAGAAATAAATAATTTTATTGGTTTCGTTTTAAACAATTTGATTTGTTCAGTACAAAAGTTCAATATGATAAATACAGGCAAATAAGAATTAAGCAAAAAAATTAAATCAATTAAAGTGTAATGCTCAGCAAATCAAGAGAATAAAGATTTTCAAAAATTCATTCAATCGAAGTGTAGAAGTACGATCCTAATGTCTTAAAATAGTTTAATTTGTTTGTTATTTTCGTAGCTCTTTATCAACAACGAATTTGTTGCTGCAAAGTCCGGAAAAACTTTCGCAGTCATAAATCCAGCCAACAAGAAAAAAGTTGCCGATGTAGCCGAGGCAGATAAGGTAAATATTTTATTAATTTTTTGAACTCCTATTTATTTATACTGATAACATATTTCATTAAAAAATATTACAAATTGCAAATGGTCAAGTGAAATAGTCGTAAAAAATAGGGTAGGGCGTAATATCTGTAGGGATTCCATTCAAGTAGTGTGAATGAAACTGGGTTTTTGGGATGTCAATGTTCAGCCTCTTTTCTATATCTATGTCACCGTGAGTCTCACAAAATTAAATTAAATTCTCTAAAACTTTTATTAAGAAGTTTTTCATATAATGGCAATGATATTAATCATTTATAAGTCGAAAATGACAATCAAATTGGGTTAAAAAATGTTGGAGACTATATATATATATAACTATACCTTCTTTATTTTTTATTTTATGAATAAATTAATTGTAGAATTTTATGACGAACAATTTTAGTTATTTTCTCTTTTAATTTTTTCTATTTTTATGGTATTTGCGAGTCATAAAAACAAAGTCTATGCAAAATTTGAGTTTGACTCTGGTTATAAAAATTGTAATACTAGCCACTCCTGTTTTCAAATTTGCGGCTAAATGTAGGACTGAAAACTTAGTTTTATGCTCACCACCTAGCATCCTACTGAATTTGCTGCATACCCAAAATAAACGGTTAAATTATCATTAAAAAGAATGTAGATTTTTATTTGAAAAAAGTAAAATAAAATATATAATAAAATGTAGTGATCGTGGAAAAAATGTCTTGTTAACTCATTAGAGATGAATGTCATCGTAATTTTTTTTGTATTGAATCAAAATCCGTTCATATATTTATTTTCCATAGCCATGGATATTAATTTTTTTAGCCATTCACCATTTTGTTTTATTTTTCAAATATTTTTACCATCCATAATTTTTGCATTGTACAAAATAAAAATAACAATATAAGTTAAGGGGCCGATAGACGAGCACGCATGCATGTCATTCTTCCATGAGTGTATGGGTCTGAATCTTGAATATGAGGGTTTGCCATCATGCGGCATGATGTAAATCAAAAAATTTGCATTTTTGTGGACGGAACAAAAACATATCGCGACATGCATGAATGACACGCATGTATGACCGTCTATGGGCCCCTTAACAATGGGCCATTTTATGCAGACACAGTACAAAAGTGTAGAATTTTAAAAATATGACAAAAGTCTGTGCCAAAATTCATTAGTTTTTAAACAAAGTCAGAGAAGCGGTTAAAGTCGAGGTGCGTTAAAAGTTCTGACGCTACCGACACCTTTAAAACACCAATTTCAATATTGGGTCATGGTTCAGGACGCGGTCAAAATCGAAATGTAACATTAGTTGTATTGAGACAATAACGGCTTTTGGAAAGTTAATTTTGTCACGAGAATAGGTCTTTGTAAAATACAACTCCAATCATTGCTTCTTCATACAAAAATTGAATGAAAGAAAAAATTAAAAATAAAAAGCCATAAGAATTAAAAACAATTCGATATTTGATCAGACTTAAGGGATGTGGCGAAATTCGTAAAACGTATACGGCCCCTTTGTTTCTACTTGGGTTGAATATTGAAAAGTGCTGAAATGTATTTTTTTGACAATTCCATAAAAAGCCCGTCAAATTAAAACCTATTTTTTTCCAATCAGATCAAAGTTATATGACTCAGTTCATGAAAGTGTATGCAACCCTCACCCTCTTAGAGGTTAAAATTAAGAAGGGCTGCAATTATTTATTAGGGGATCATATGACTTAAGCCTTTGAAGTAAAACGGAATTCGACCTCAGACCAAGAAATGTTGTGGAATTTGTGAAATGTATACAACCTCCGTACAACCTCTTAGGGGTTGAAATCCTGAAATCGGTTTTCAGGTGATTATAATGAAAATGAAGAAAAAAATAAAAGTTCGATCTCATCGCACCGAAGAGATATATCAGATTTCGTGAAAGTATACATGAACTTTACACCCCTTAGGGGTTGAGTATTATAATCATCAAAACCGTTTATATGTCTTCATCTGTATTGCTCGTGAAAGTGAGAGTATTTTGCCCCACTTTCACATCCCGCTCATATTAACTATTTTTTGCAAATGGCTTCATCATCATAGTTCTATGTATATAAATTCAAAGTCTCTACTTCTTTTACACAAGCGGTTCTTGAAATATAGAAATCAAAATTTTTTCGTCAAAAACAAGTCCCCACCTTTTTTCGATACTGCTACCACCCATAACTTAAAGGAGACCACCGAATCTACAGACTTAGAAAGTCAGAACTTAATAGCTCAAAGGGTTTATGTGCAAGTAGCCTTTTAACAGTTTCCGTGCGTCCGACGGCGGTCAGACGGGCAAACAATATTGTTGCTTTTTCGGGGGCCGTAAAACATAAAAAAACCGGGTTACAAACTATTTTTAAAAATTGATCACATTACTTTTACTTAAAATAATAAAATATTAATAATCAAAACATCTTAAAATTTTGGAGAAAGTTGTACAAATTAAATTGTTTTAAATCTCTACTTAAAATTATGAATAGTTGATCGTATTATAATTATATTAAAATTATTACTTTATATTATTAATATATTATATATATTAAAAGTTTTGGGTTTTGAAAAAATTGGAAAAAAAATTGCGAGCAACGCAAAAAATGATAGAAAAATGCATTCACGTCTGCGATGATTTTTAGTATTGATCATTAATTAATTGATCTAAATATAATTTAAAAATTTATGTTTCTTAAAAAAAACTAAAATTTCAGGCCGATATTGATATAGCTGTTGCAGCTGCGAAAAAGGCTTTTGCAAGGAACTCAGAATGGCGTAAATTGGATCACACTGGCCGCTCCAAACTAATGAACAAGTAAATAATCGTTTAAATTAAAATGAAAAAAATTAAGACAGTATACCATACACACACTCCATATAAGCTGACAATTTACTAATTACCAATTAAATTTAATTTGCCAATAAGGAAGTCTACTAACGCTGAAAACTTGAAACCTATTCCCAATCCAAATTGATCATTTAAACCGAGATCCATATGGTTAATGTTTAGGTCATACGCGTATATTGGTGATTAGGCTTAATTACCATGGCTTACAGAATATAAATGGGCATTAATTATAAATGGATATTAAGAGTATTCCGTATGTTTAGAGTAAGGAAAAATTCGAGTCCTACTGATGAAGGATTATGCAGGAAACTTTGAGATACATTTTCAAGTCTTATCAATCATGGATCGTTTATGGTAAGGCTAGAGCCCAATTTTCTGTTGAGGCTAAATTCATGTTTGTACGATTGGGTTTCTTTGGTGTTAGAGCAGAATGAAAAAAAAACGTTAAAGGCACTACTCCAATTAACCCATTGAAAAAAATAATTAGTGAAAAACTGGTACCAGAGAGGTCAGTTAAAAATTGTGCTGGACTTCAACTTGTAAGGGTAATAGCTAAAGTTTATATTGAATAGTGAATATAACTCGATGACGACACACACACAACTCTTTTTCACTAAGTTAAAAATCACTTTTAAGTGGTTTCTCTAGTAAAAGTTTTTCGCCTATTTTTTATACCTAACGGCTAATTTTTTGAAGTCGATTAGCGTCTTTACTCCAGAAAAAAAATAATTTATTGACATCGTAGAATACAGTCTAATATTATATAACTTTAAAAGTCTGATAATACTTGAACGGTGTGCCACGATATTTTGAAAATATTCGTCATCACTGAGTATTTTTGCTACTTTATCCAGAAAACAGGGGACTCCACTCCATTAATTTTACAAGTGATCTATATCTGACCGATTTTTCCACACTATTTTCATTTAGGCTCGCTGATCTAATCGTAAGAGATTGTAAGATCCTTACAAACCTCGAATCATTAGAAGGAGGCAAGACTTGCCAAGATGCAGCATTTGGTGTGACGTTCGCTGCGGAATCTTTGAGATACTATGCCGCATGGACTGATAAATATTTTGGTGCAACTATTCCAGCACCGGGTAGCTTGATGACAATTACACGCAAGGAACCAGTCGGTGTAGTCGGACAAATTATTCCATGGAATGCTCCTATTGTTATGTTGGCCTGGAAATGGGCACCAGCTTTAGCAGCAGGTATGTTAAAGAAGAACCAAAATGTATTGAACTCTGCTCAAAAATGAAATTTGTTTTGTAGGATGCACAATTGTCCTAAAACCGTCTGAACTTACTCCACTGTCCGCACTTCATTGTGCTTCCTTGGTCAAGGAAGCTGGATTCCCGCCGGGTGTAATCAATGTAGTTCCTGGTTTTGGTCAAACTGCAGGGGAGGCAATTTCCAAACATATGGATATCAACAAGATTGCATTTACTGGATCAGTAGGGGTTGGAAAAAAAATCATGGCGAATGCTGCCAATTCAAATTTGAAAAGAGTAACTCTGGAACTTGGTGGAAAAAGTCCTCTGGTAGTATGCGAAGATGTCGATCGTAAGTTTGAGCTGAGCCTATTTTGACTGAAAACTTCAATTGATTTTTGAACATATTTTAGTCGACGTTGCTGCCCAAATTGCATACAATGCAATTTTTTCCAATTGTGGACAGGTATGTGTTGCTGCAAGCCGAGTTTTCGTCCACGAGAGTATCTACGATGAGTTTGTTAAAAAATCGGTAGCGTTAGCAAAGGCACGTCGTGTTGGAAATCCCACGGAAGATGGTGTTCAACAAGGACCTCAAATCAACGAAGTCATGTACAAAAAAGTCCTCAATTACATTGCAATCGGAAAGAAAGAAGGAGCTAAACTGGAAACCGGAGGCAGTGCTATCGGCAACACAGGCTATTTCATTGAACCAACCGTATTTTCAAATGTAACTGACGATATGACAATTGCCAAGGAAGAGGTAGGTCGTCAACGTTGTTCAATGGGTGTGTCAAATTCTGATCAAATTATTTTGTTTAGATTTTTGGACCAGTTCAATCCATTCTCAAGTACAAAACAATGGATGAAGTTATCGAACGCTCGAACAACACGCAATATGGTTTAGCAGCGGGAATTCTCACCAACGATATCAACAAGGCTATGACATTCGCAAACGCTGTTGAAGCCGGTTCTGTATGGATCAATTGTTACATGGCATTTAGTCTGAGTGCTCCTTTTGGTGGCTACAAACAGTCCGGAATCGGACGAGAATGTTCCATAGATGGTCTGGAAAATTACTTGGAAACTAAAACTATTACAATTAACATTAGTCCAGTTAATTAAACTAAATGGTTAAAAGTACAAAATAAGGAAAAAATTCAGGTGTGTTCAACAATTGTTAAAACTGAATATAAAAATTACTCAGCATTATTTTCTTATCTATCTTAATTGGTCTAATATAATTCGAACCGCTAAGTGCGTTAACGAAAAAAAAAGTACTTCTCCTATGGGTAGCTGCCATTCAAAAGTCTTTAAAATATGTGCTGACGAATAAAAGTTAACAACTTCAGTCCGCTTAAAGCTGAGAATTTAAAAGTTGGAAAATGGTCATTTTTCTATTAAATGGTTCCATTAAGAGGACCCGTACAACATAAACAGGTACTGAAATGCTGTACTGCAGACTTAACTAGAATTATGTGCTCTGATAGCTCTCAGATAGAGTTCAGGAAATCAGTACTGACAATAAGAACTTAAAATGGATTCCGAATCTTGAAAATGTTCGGAGAGAGTTCAGATTTACGGAATTCGTCATTAAATATATTAGCGGAACGGAATTACAAATTCCAGTACTGCATCAAAACTGCACCAATTTAATTTTAAAATCAGATGTTGTAGTTCTGTACTAGTACCCAATCAATTCTGCTTTTCTTAATTGTTTTGTCCTTTTTTCTATTCTCAATTTTTATACACTAATTTTGCTGCAGTTCCTAATAGATTCATTTTTTTTATCAAAATATACCATTTGTTATAATATGTCTTTGTCCGTTAGTTAATCTTTAGGATCTTAAACATAATTTGATAAAAATTGAAATTAATTTATTATGCAGGAATCTTATAACCTACAACACAGTTTTTTTCTTGATTGTCATTTGTGAATTCTTTGTACCAGTACTGATTCAGTTCTAAGTTTTGGATATAGTAAATAGAAGCATTCAAATATTTAAAGCGGTGGATAGCTCAGCTCGACTGATTGGGATTCAGCGTCTGGAGTGTCGGAGTTCAAATATGTATGTCGCATATATAATACTGGAATTGTTAAGGACATGTGAGAGAATACGGATAAAAAAAAAATGTTTATAATTCAGGCAGTAAGAATACGAAAACATATGGAACAAATTAGGAATATTCAGTATACACTAAATTTGGTTTATATTGAATATTCAATTTCAGTGTCAGTTTTAACTTTAGCTACAGTACTTGCATATAGTACCTAAAAGGATTTCCAGTTAAAGGGAAATACTGAACACCAAGCAATACTGAAATCGAGTACTTAAAAGGAATTCATTCAGACTAATATACTAAAATCATATGCAATATCGATTAAGGGAATTAAAATCGTACGGAATTGCAGTACTGTATCGGAATTGGAATCCTTAACACGAAGTTCTAAATGAATTACTATGAGTAACAAAAATGTTGCGATAGAATTCTGCATGTTTCCCCAAATCCGTACGAGTTCCAATATGTCATACGGGAATAAATTTGAAGAAAATTGGGCATACAGTAGTCCTAATTACTTTTTATTCATTGATTCATTTGCTTTATGAATGACATTAGAATTAGAATTAGATTCAAACTAGGAACTTAAAATTTAGTGTACGTTAATTTTTCAATATTTCTATGATCGGGAATAAATATGTGGAATAAAGTCCCTGAAATATTTGTGAATTTATTTGATGGATCGTATAACTAAGGATCTCGTATACCTACGAAGTGGAATAATTTTACACACAAATTTTATTTTAGTTTGTAATTCAGTAACATCGGAGTGGTGGATTCAGCTACTTCTCCTTTCGAAAGTTCTTATAATATATTACAAGGTTTAATGCTCAATTACTAGCGAACCTGTTACATTTACAATTTTTCTTATTACAATATTTTTCTAATTCCTTGTATAAGACCAAATACTGACAATATCGAAGAACTCTTTTAGTTGCTGTCATTCATGTGTTCATAAATTTGGTTCTTGCACTTATCCAAACCTATGAAATATACCAAAAACTGGGCTTGAATATGAAAAAGTTCAGAAATTAACTTTTAGGCGGTTATATAGGAAGCCTTAGGAAGTAAAAATCAATTCGATATTTCATCAGACTTAAGATCTATGTTGAAATTCGTGAAAACGTATGCAACCCCATGAATATCCAAAAATTCTGAAATAAAATTTTAGATTACTATAAAAAAAGCCCGTGCACTCAGAGAAAAATCCTGGTAGCATTGACAAAAATTCAGTTCTATTCGACAAAACTACGGTCAATATACATCCAACAGAATACTTTATCGAATTGACAAATTTCATTATTATTTGATAAAAACCCACTGTCTAGATGACAAAAGAAGTTGTTGAGTTGGGAAAAATTTTTCAATAAAAAATTTATAGTTTTTGTATTTATGAAAAAGATAAATTATCAAATTTTTAAATTTATCAATTTTTTTGTACTTGTAACAAAATAATATTATCAAATACATAAATTATTTTGCTCTAGACGAAAGTGTTTTGTTGTTGAAAGTGTTTGTTTTGCCAAATTGACAATGGTTTTATTGTATAACAAGCAGATTTCGTCAAATCTATTGATTTTTTATCCCAGATAAATGTGTTTTTTTTGCCAAATTGACAATGTTTAACATAGTCGTACATAGTTCTTACTAAGTCTTGTATATAGATATTTCTTAGGTACAATATTACACGGTTTTTTCTTCTACTAACGGAAAAATAAATGAAAAACGTCGTGTATAAATGAAAAAAATTCAAATAAATATTTATTGAAAAAAAGTAATAATAATTACATCACATGTTACTAAGGATTTTTCTTTGAGTATGGAACTGAAAACCGATTCGACGGCTCCTCATATATGTTAAAAAAAAAAAAACCTGAAAACGGTTTTAGGCGACTATATAAAAAGGTCGTAAAAGTAAAAAGTTATTTGACATGGTTGAATTCGTGAAATGTATACAACCCCTTCACACTCCCTTAAGGGTTGAATTGCAAAAAATTTCGAAGCGCTTCTAGGGATATATCTGAAAAACCTATAAAAGAAAAATTAATTCAATATTTTAGAAGACCTAATAGATATGACGAATTCGTGAAAATATATGCATCCATTTTCACTTACTATTTTTATTTTGCACCACCTCCGTACGCCATATTAAATTTGTTCTACCTAAATTACTTTAGTATACCCACCAAGTTTCCAAATTCTAGCATAAGCCGTTCCAGAGATAGGAACAAAACCCACATCCCACGTACCATAGTATCTCTATTAAAATTTGTAAGAGGAATGTTCCACTACTATTATTAAAATTTGTAAGAGGAATGTTCCACTACTATTATAGCTCTACCTAAATACCAAGTTTCAGCTATCTATTATTAGTCGGCTCACGAGTACTAATGATTCGGTTTTATATAACTCCAAGTGATTAAAGTCCAAATAAACGAGTTCTATAAAAATTTTCCAGTTTTAGAAATTTCAAAGCACTGCAACTGCAAGCTTCTTGGTTTTTTTTTTGAAGTTATCAGTCGTATAGTAACTTACACCCCATCTCAGCATAAAACACGCTTCAGACTTCCACTCAAAAAATAATAAATTTGCTCCCAGACTGGGTGAAAAACTTTGGAATAAAACATCATTCAAACCAATAATACCAGAAAGATAAAATTCGTTTTGTCTATATAATATTATAATATATAATTTTTAAAAAAAATAAATTTTTTTATTCCAAGAACCAAATTGTTTTGAAATTTTCACAAAAGGTAGACCCAGTAGATCTAGTAGAATTTTGTGGGTGGTGGTGTATGGGGTTCGAGCAGGAGAGGGTGGAAAGTAGGATATTGTTTGGAACGGTATTTCTTTGGTTATAGCATAGTAAAAATTTTTTTAAAGTAAGTGAAACTTTTCAGACGTACTATAGTTCTTATTTTGAAATAAAATTTTTGATAGATAAATTCCAGGAAGTTATCAAAAAATTCTGTGAAATTAGACTATCGTATTGTTGCGTTAGCCACTTTCAGGTGAGTGATGTGAAACTTTGTAGGAACTAACGCAACAGCAAATTTTACGGAATTTTATATTTTACTTCCTCGAATTTATGATTCGAATTTTTTTTAATAAAAACTATATGTTTATGGTTATATAGTTTGGATTTTTATGTTCGTAATATTATTCAAAACTTTGGAGTCGTTTAGAAGTCGGAGGGAGCACCACCTCCCTCAACACCAACCTTAAAACCAAAATCCTACGAACGCGCCTAAATATAGTTGCAAAACAAATGTCCTTAAAAACGTGGTCAAATACTTAATATATAACACCATATGCGAGAGAATTTTGATATGAAGAAATTGTTCTTCAAATTCTAATAGTTTTCGATAGTCTTTACCCATTATCAAAAATGGTTCACTATGTGTCTTCCGCTGCTTCTCATTCTCATCATTCTTTTATCCACAACAACAATAGCAGTTCAGTATTTCAGCTGTCTATCAAGATTGAGCTGTTTTAAAAATGATGAGATCTTAGTCAAGATGTGGTCAACTTTTTTTGGTAGTGCTATAGCATAGCAACAATGATACAAAATTTATGCATCGACTCTTTTTGGAGACCATTTGGTATACAGTAATATTTCAAAATTGTTAAAATCTAAAAAAAAAATTATTTGTTATTTGAATTTCAGCACATAAATTTTTGTCTCTTTGCTTAGAAATTGTGTGCATCATCTTATCGCTTTCTTATCACTTCAGTACTCTATTATTGGATGGAGGAGTTGTGATGTAGCTTTAAATAATAAATATGTATGTATGTAAATCGAATGTATAAATATAGTAATACAGAATACTGTAAGTAGGTATCGACTACAAGTTGTCTTCTCTGATGGTTGGCAATATAATTTTAGCTTAGTCATAAAGTTGCTGCCGGCGTTTATACACGTTCGAAATAGCTTAAAGTGCTCAACTGTGAAATTTAGCAAGTTCTTGAGATTAAATTATTTTGACGAAAATGGCTAATCCTAAGCAAGAAGTTAAATATACAAAGGTATCAATTCCATTAATAATCTATCCAAATATCTACTTATAAGTAACTTCAATATTTGAATGCAATCAAAGAAACTGTTAATATTTATTTCGGTGATACGAAAAACTGTTCTTTGTAACATCTGTTACCATTTTAATGTTTGTCGAAATTATTGAATTTTTTTTTCGTTCTTAACTAATTTGTTTTTAAAGATTTTAGATATTTATATTTTTCTAGTTAATGAAAATGCATAGTAACAAAGTGTTATCGTTCAACTAACGAATTTTGTATCAATGTTAATTGGCGATTTAATTGCTGAGAAAGGTAGTTAAATTTGTAGCACGACGATAGGTTTTTTAGCGTGAACAAGGTAATCGCTTATGAAATACATAGTTAAAATAAAATAAATATTATGCACATTTTACTTAGTGGTTATACGTATTGATTTTTTTTTAAATGGGCTATTATTTGCTATTATCTGTATGTGCATAATATTATTTGGGAATATGATAAGATAAGAATAATCACTTAATTTTTTTTGTGAAAAAAATGACCCTGAACCTACAAAAATATTATCAAAGTATTTTTTGCAAATAAATGAATCAGCAGTTTTTTAACAAAAAAGCCAAATAAAAATTGCAATTAATTTTTTTTTATCAAATTCGAGATACGAAGGTGAATGAATGAAGATTTAAAGTCGGAATTTAACACAAGTTGCTTCATCGTCATATACGAGTGTGTAATTAAAAAAATTAATTAATAATTTTTTTATGAGTGAGTAGCGGTTAATAATTTGAGAAAAAAACTTATTCCAAATTTAATTGAATGGAAGAATATCTCGCCTAATTAAGAAATTAGTACTGTGATCGAAATGAAACATAAAAAAATAATTATTTACATTCCTCAAAATTTGAATTTTAACGTTTCAGTGAAACGCCTTTATCGCGATGCGTACAAAGGCCGGTGTTGAGTGTAAAACCGAATTTTTGGGATGCCAATCTCAAAAATTCTGTCGCCATCTTCCAAAGAATGGTTTTTCTATTTTTCTGTAATGGTGTGTTTCATAAAAATTTAAGTTAATCTGTTTTCTGAAGAATTAAATTCTTTACAAAGTTTTTTTTAAATATCTTTTCACGAATTTTTTAAAAAAAAATAAATTAATAATAATCTGCCAACAGTTTAGAAAACTTTTCGGTACAAAGACCCGGTAGCTGTTAAAATCAGGGTCCCATTGAAGAACTTACACCAATGTTAACCTTAAAACATCAAATTGGTTTTTCGATCATAGTTAAAGTTGAAATCAAAAAAATTAATATTGAAAAACACTGAAATTGGTTTTCAGGCGACTACATAGAAAACCCATAGTAGCAAAAACGAATCATTAGACCTAAGAGATACGACGGAATTCGTGAAAACTCTTTACGGGTTGAATATCAAAATTCCTGAAAATAATTTCTAGACGCTTAAAGAGAACAGACTTAAGATACGTGCTTCCTAATATGCCAATAAATATTCACAAAGTTTCAACTTTGTGGCATATGCTGTTTAGGAGGTATAGCTTTCGAGCTCTCTAGACACAATCTTTTGCTTCCCTACTTCCACACCCCTCCAACCATTATGATTTTTATTCCTATTCTTATATGAGCCGTTATATTTAA
This sequence comes from Beris morrisii, assembly GCA_951812415.1. NCBI lineage: Eukaryota > Metazoa > Arthropoda > Insecta > Diptera > Stratiomyidae > Beris > Beris morrisii. Next base: position 109,934,163 of record OX638312.1, on the reverse strand, counting down.
AAGGGGTATAAGTCCATTTTTTCATACATTGAAATATTTAAGGTTTTACGTTTGAAATAATTTAAAAATATTGGTAAACGTTAAAATAATTCAGGCATAGATATATATATACTGGATATGACAAGCAGCGATTGAGTTGAAGGCAGACATCGTCGCATTCACTTACACGCAAAACAACAACAATTGATATAACGAACCTGTGTTTTCTCACTCACATTTATATTATGTCCCGCTCTTGAAACACGCAAAACAACAACAATTTGATATAACGAACCTGTTTTGTCTCACTTCTCTGGCTTCAAATCGCTTTATACAAAACCGCGGCTTGTCATCTCCATTAGCTCTATGAATTCAGGTGACTTTTTAACAGTATAAACCTATTAAATTTTATTATGCAATAATAATTATTAAAATTGTTAAATAAAATAAACGATTTTTTAGCTCCAAATGGACTTATACCACTTTCAAAAATAACATATTATCTCTATATATAAAAATGAATGTTTGTCTGTTTGTCTGTTTGTCCTGTATAGGCTCCTAAACCACTCATCCAATTGCGATGAAACTTTGGTGATTTGTTGAGGGTACGCCCTCTATGGTTTCTGCGTTAACGAAATTATTTAACAGTTGGTGGTTCGCGAGTTATTTCAACATTTGATTGTTTTTCATATGATTTAGCGGCAGTTCGTTTTCGGTGTATTAGGTATGCCTATTCCTATTACTAAATGGTATAAGAGGATAGTGGATGGAAGATGGAATATGGAGGATGGAAGATGGAGGATGGTGGATAGAGAATGGAGGATGGATGATGGAGTTTGGGGGATGGTAGATGGAGGATGGTGGATAGAGGATGGTGGATGGAGGATGGGAGATGGTGGGTAAAGGATGGTGGATAGAGGATGGAGGATAGAAGATGGAGGATGGTGGATGGTGGGCGGAGAATGGTGGATAGAGGATGGAGGATAGAGAATGGCGGATGATAGATGGAGGACGGTGGATGGTGGATAGAGGATGGTGGATAGAGGATGGAGGATGGGGGATGGTGGATAGAGGATGGATGATGGAAGATGGAGGATGGCGGATGAAAGATGGAGGACGGTGGATGGAGGATGGTGGATGGGGATGGTAGATGGTGGATGGTGGATGGAAAATGGTGGATGGTGGATAGAGGATGTAGGATAGAGGATGGTGGATTGGAGCTGGGGGATGAAGGATGGAGTAACGGGAGCAAGAAATGGGAGTAACGGGAAAAATGGTAGCAACGGGAGTAACAGGAGCATCGTGAGAAACAGGAGCAACGGATTAACGGGAGAAATGGGAGCAACGGAGAAATAGGAGCAATGGATCAACGGGAGAAACAGGAGCAATGGATCAACGGGAGAAACGGGAGAAACGGGAGCAACGGAAGTAATAGCAGCGATGGAACAACGTAAGCGAAGCGAGCGTAGCCGCGGTACGCGGCTAGTAATAGATAAAAACAAGAGGAAATTTAAGTCCATATTTTTTACATCCTTGATAATTTATATATAATAATTGAATTTATATTTGTTTTTAATCGTTTTCTACTGGAATTAATGCCAGTAAAAAACGATTAAAAACAAATATAAATTCAATTATTATATATAAATTATTAAGGATGTAAAGATTTCGAATAAGTCTCACCACCGAACCATTAAAACTAGCTTAAGTTAAAAATTGTAAATATCGAAGAAATAAAACAATTTCAATTTCAATTTCAATAAGTCCATATTTTTATTGATATTGACTTTTTATTAAAATAGATTTTTTAATGTAAAAAATAATAATTAAATGAAGATATGTAAATTCACGAAAAATTAAGTTTATTAAGAATTCATTTCAGTTATACATATTAGAAAAGAAGATATAAAAAAACAACTGTAATATGTAATTACTTCGTTAAGATAACTAAAAATAAAAAAATATGTATTTTAAATTTATTTTTCCTTTGCTCAAGTATTTTCTGTCTGGATTGTGAGAACGCGTGTAATGGCTTTCATAGTGTGGCAAACTTTGTATGTGATTTTTTAAGGCAGCCACTAGTTCTTCATCACTCTCTGCAAGATCCTTATGTTTTTTGTATTTTGTTTCTCAAAATCCCACATTTTCCAAAAAAAATTAAAGAGGGATATCCGATCTTCCTCTGTAACACGATTTTTTCACACTTTCACACATTTACAATCCTTATTTTTGAATTTCTTTAAAGGAATAATATTTCCAGTTTTTGTATAATATAATATTATTCGCCTCTATTTCTTTTGACTTTCCTAGTCTTCCGATCATTATTTTCATGATGTGATTGAAAGTTAGTAACGTCGTCTTCGTCAGTGCTTGAATCTGTCAATTGTAAAATTCTAATCCTCTTCTTAGTTTGAAACAATCTTGAATTAATATTGGTGAAAACGCAATCATCATCTGAATCAAAATGTCGTCTATTGCTGATATTCATGGGTCTTATATCTATAAAAAAAACTCCAATAATCCCGCGACAAAATTTATTACTCTTATTTACCAACATCACTATCAGACAAAATTGAGATTTTTTCGTCTTTTTGATAGTTATGTGAACTCATTGTAATAACTGTATAAAATATTATAATATATATCTAAAACTTTGATTCTGTGTTTTAATAACAATATTATATTATTATATTATTATATTATAGTCAAACTTGCGATATAATACTAAACAAAATCAGTGAAATTACTTCTCACTACACTATAATACCGTAATCTTATTTACGGTGCCGTTTTTAAGGCACTAGCCAATATCTGCTAAAGAGGATATCTATATCTTACTAAAATTTCGATTAACTAATTTTTTTCCAAAAGTGGACTTATACCACTTTAAAAAAAAACGGCTCATATAATATAAATTCCAAGTTTCAATTCCCGATCATAAGCGGTCTGAGATAAAGACAATAAAATTTTTCGACTAATATGCTCCCTCACTATTAAAACTGTGGCTACTTAAAGGATTCTACCCAACATATGCTTTAAAAAAAATTGGACATAATATTTCAAAGAATTTCGGAAGCGTAAAAATACAAAATTTTCAGGTAAACATTTTTTTTTTTAAATTCGAAGTTGATCACAATACTCAACAAATAGTAAAAAGCCCTAGGGGACCTGTAAATTCTTTATTTCAATTTTTGCGAAAAAAATAGGAGAGGGTTTTTATGGAGCATTTCATAAAACATTAGAGCTTTTCCTAATTTTCTTTTATATTTAGAAAAAAAAAATAATATATCTATAGAAACGAAACTACTATCCACTTTTTGCCACAAATTCACAATACTTACCTTGACTTTCCTCTCCTTGTAATGCCATAAAACCATAAAAACGGGAAATTAAAAAAAGGAAATAACTCAAATTCTTCATTATAAAAAGATCTACAAGTAATATTTATTGTATTTTTTTTCACAAAATTAAAAATAAAAAATTATTGTGCCTCTAAAAAAAATTTTGTAAAATTTTATGTCTTTTTTGACTACGATATTTTTTGAAACTAGTGCTATATAAACAAATCTCAATTAAAGTTGTACAGAACTCGATTCATTTAAAAGCTGTCTATTTGCTCTGTTCACAAAAAATAAAATTCCAGTGAAATTTTGTTTTTAGCATGTACAAAGTTTCTAGCATAAGCCATTACTGCGATAAAAAATATAATATCAAATCTTTGCTGAAAGATATTTATCTGAAAATGTTAACCTGGTTGGCCTCGACAAAGGCTGTATAACTTTCAGGTATATATCTTGTAGGGTTCTTGAGATATTGAGCATAAGACGCAGAATTAAAAAAACTACACTACCAAATTTTCGCAACTTCTCTGTCCTTTTCCCTTTTAGAAATAAATTTTTGGAATATGTGCCCATAATAGAAACCATTATGTAAAAAATTTAAACTTATTAGCTTTATTCGTTTTTACAGATAAAAAATCAAGAATGGTTTTCTTTGAAGCGTTCTCGCCATCAAGCCTTTGTATCCTATTTAAAAAATAAATTATTGAAAATGCAGTCTATCCAATATGATGACAGAAAAGATAGCTCCTCCCATTTCTAGGCCAAAATAAATACCTGGATTTTTTCCTGTTTTTACTATCGCTAAAATTTAAAAATACAAAATTTTAGGGTAGTTAATTTACCCTCTTTCCCGACCTTGTGACTGGACTACTAGTTTATCTTAGACTTAGAGAGCAAAGAATATGTTCATAAGATAAAATGCACTGTGGCAGAGAACAATAAAGTTGTACTTGATATGTTGACTACATAAAAGGTTCTACTTTCTTTTAGCTCTTCATCAACAATGAGTTTGTCGATGCCCAATCGAAGAAGACTTTTGCAACTATCAACCCAGCAACTAAACAGAAAATTGCTGATATTGCGGAAGGCGATAAGGTGAGATTGGAATCATCTCTCTCCTCGCTAGATCCACTTAAACTTATCCTTACCATTAATTTTAAAGGCTGACATTGATTTAGCAGTTGCGGCAGCTAAAAAGGCATTCGCTAGGGGATCAGAATGGCGAAAAATGGACCCCACAGGACGTGCGAAATTGCTTATCAAGTACATTGAAATTACCTGCCACATTTTAAACATTTTCACCTCGATTGTGTTCTTTAAGGCTGGCTGAATTAGTACAACGCGATTCCCACATTATCTCCAACTTGGAAGCAATGGACACCGGCAAAACGTATCCGGTAGCGTTTCACGGTACAATGTCCTGTGTCGAAACGTTCAATTACTATGCAGGGTGGTGTGATAAATATTTTGGAGAAACAATCCCGGCACCAGGATCTCTTGTTTCCATGACCCGTAAAGAACCCGTCGGTGTTGTCGGGCAAATTATTCCGTGGAACTATCCGCTCACAATGTTGGCATGGAAATGGGGACCAGCTTTAGCTACAGGTACTTAATGTTTGCCGTTAAAAGGATTGCCTCTAAAATGTCCATTTAATTTCCAGGATGTACCATTGTTCTGAAGCCAGCTGAACAAACTCCCTTATCGGCTCTGTACCTCGCTGCTTTAAGTAAGGAAGCTGGCTTCCCGGATGGCGTTATAAACGTTGTAAATGGATTCGGGCCGACTGCTGGGGCAGCAATTTCGAATCATATGGACATTCGTAAAGTGGCTTTCACAGGATCCGTTGAGGTCGGCAAAATCATCATGCAGGATGCGGCCAAATCGAATTTGAAGCGAGTCACGTTGGAATTGGGCGGCAAAAGCCCCCTCGTTATATTTGATGACGTAGATCGTAAGTGTGAATCTTAATCGAAATTCATAATTTATTTATTTAATTTAAAATTCATCAGTTGACGAGGCCGCACGAATTGCTCACGATGCGATTTATTTGAACTCCGGTCAGGTTTGTTGCGCAGGAAGTCGTACTTTTGTCCATGAAAATATTTACGATGCATTCGTTAAAAAAGCCGCCGAATTGGCGAAAAAACGTCGCGTTGGAAATCCATTCGAAGAAGGAATCGAACAAGGGCCACAAATCGACGAAGAAATGTACACAAAAGTTCTGAAATATATCGAAACTGGAAAGAAAGAAGGAGCCAAACTGGAAGCTGGTGGTAAACCGATCGGTACCACTGGATATTACATCGAACCAACTGTCTTTTCAAATCTTACCGACGATATGATCATCGCCAAGGAAGAGGTAAACTAGCGATTTGCAATTCCAATTCGATTTACTAAAAATTTCAATTTTTTTTCAGATTTTCGGCCCAGTACAGTCGATTTTCAAATTCAAAACCATGGAAGAAGTTATCAAACGTGCTAACAATACTTCGTACGGATTGGCATCGGGCATTTTAACCAAGGACATCAATAAGGCAATAACTTTTGCGAATGCCGTCGAAGCCGGATCAGTATGGGTCAATTGCTACAACGCGATCATCCTTCAAGCACCATTTGGCGGTTACAAACAATCGGGAATTGGCCGAGAAGCTGGCAAAGATGTCTTGGAGAATTATCTGGAAACTAAAACTATTACTATGAAAATAAATTCCGAATGAGTACAATAATTTTAGATTTTTGATTTTCAGTATTTAAAGAAATATCGAGATTTTTTGCATAATTAGAGTAGGAGTACCATCTACTACTAGTCCATCATATAGACATCGTCCGATTAGCAGTGTTGTATGTTATTACCTTTAAAGAAAAATACGACCATCACTGGTTAGATATTAGCACTGGTGGTGCCGCTACTGATAAATACAAAGATGTGAACTGTACTAGCTTTTGCATTTTTAGGTAATATAGTTTACTCATGCATAGTTCACATACCATACACCCATGCAAATGTAACAGTACGCCTTTGTATTTTCAGCAGGTTCCTTTCTAATTTCTTTTGTATGAAATGTGCATGTAAATTAAACATTTAACTAAATAAAATATGAATGATATAAAACTAGCATAATTAAATTTTAAAATAAATAAAACGAACAAATAAATAAAATGATTTAATCAATAAAATGCTTAACTTAATAAATTTAGCACTTAAAACAATAGAACTATCAATTAATCATTTTAATCAAAATTTAAAACGAATAATCTAACATAAAATTTACACTATAATAAATTACAAAAATAAATATAAATAAAACTGAAAGCTAAAAATTATTCTTATTAATAAAACTTACAAAGGTAAAAAAATTTTAAACTTAAAAACCAAGTAATAAAAAACATTGTTAACTACAAAAACTTATATTCGAAATTAAATAAAATATTTATTTGATAATGAAGCTTACAACAATGTAAATATAACTCTACATAATATTTAAAGCGCAACTAAATATCAAATAAAGCTAACAAGTAAATAAAATTTAGGGGAAAGTGGGGCAAAGTAGGCCCCCTAAGGTTTGTACCAAAATTCTGTAAAATGGGTAATAGTTATAAAATCCTCTTCTCGCAAAATCGTTAGCTTAGGATGTTAGCTTAGTCATATATTCGTGAAGTTAAATTATTGCTGCTGATAAAAAAGATATCTACTCTTTTCTATACATACGAGTACTTCAAAGTACCCACTTTGCTCCACTACTGGAGTAAAGTGAGCCCTTCCAAGGGGAATAGTAATTTCACCCAAAACTGGAGCGAAGGAATACGATCAATTGGATCAATTAAGACAAACAATATGATTTTAATAAATTCAAACGAAATTAAGTGTGTTGAGAGCGTACTCTGCTTTGAAGAGTAGCCCTGGGAACACCAACATATTTACTGGCGTTCTTTAGGTCCAGTTTTTTCAGCAACAGAAACTATTGCATTTTTAATCGCAACTTCAGTCTACGATTGTTGCATTAATTTTCTATTGTATATATGTTCTAGCCATGCTAAGATAATTATTTTTAATTGTCAAAAAAAATTATATTGTGTGCCCGGGGCTCACTTTGCCCCGAATGAACGCTAAACAGTAAAGATCTGCTAAAATTTATATTTTTTTTTTAATAATCATCAAAGCTTACTTTTCAAGTTTCACAATCCGTACGCCGATCTCCAAACAATTTTCACTCGCTAACAATTCTTTTTAATGCAATTATTAAACAAAATTCAAGGAACTGTATTTAAAGTGGATTTCGTTTATAGTGCATTGTGGTCAATTTATGAACTTTCATCGTATAATTTATTTTGATAATTTGACGCTATTGCAAACTAGAAATTTTTAAGGGACCCACTTTACCTTCCTAGCCCATTTGGCCACACTCTCCCCTACTATTGAAAAAACTTTAAATTCAATAAAATTTACAGCAAAAATATTAGTGATAGTGAGTATATGTAAATATTACAACTAAATAAAACAAACAATTAAAAAATTTACAACCAAACAAAAACTTACAACTAAATATACAACTACAAAAAAGTTGCCACTGAATAAAGACGCAACTATGAACTACGAAAAATGTTCAACAAAATAAAACTTACTACTAAAAACTAAATACCGTTCACCAATTGGCAAATGAGTAACACAATTTGTATTAGAGTACTAGTAAATACGGAACTCGATAACTTGCGATATCATTAATTTTCTTAGTATGGTTTTAATAGTAGGCAAAGTTACAGGTTAATTTCATTAATAGGTAGTTAATTATACGCTAGATGAAATCATAGAGTGAAGTTTAATCTAGCCCAAAAGTAACCCATAGAACCGAGCCTCGGTTATAAAAAGTTATATAAAGGGTTATTCAACAGGTATATAACAATTTTGTATTTTAATAAAAACGCACTCTTAATCTTTTTTTGATGTCCTGTCAAGGTGAAAACATCAGTCACGGTTTACATTTTTATCATGGTGAAGTTCACGAACGAGTAACTTCTGGAAATTATCGCAATTATTTTGTATTTTATTTAAATACAAAATTGTTAAATTCCTATTGAATAACCCTAGCGTGTTATCTAGGGTTATCATCATGATAAAAATGTAAACCTGGACTGACGTTTTGACATTGACAGATCAGCACAAAATTGTTATGTACCTATTGAATAACCCTTTATTATTTTATGTTCAGTTGTGGCCAAAAACTCCAAATCCGTTTGCTGTCCGTTTGCACGATAACTCAAGAACGCGTTAACCTAGGAAGTTGAAATCTTGTTATAACCTGTAAAATGGAAAAATTAAGGCTAGGTTTGTTAATAATTTTAGATAACAATTTTTCAAAATAAATTAATTGTTATATCTCGAGAACGGTTTCAGATATGGTTTTAAAAATTTTAGAGAAGTTTTGATGGTGGAGGTGTAGGGGGTGATAAGAGAGAGTGGAAAGTAAAATCTCTTATTTTATTTCTCGAGAACCGCTAAGAGTACACAGCTATAAATTGATGGTTAGCTACGGAGGTGTGTGGTTTTTTAGTAGAGATTTTTACATATTACGTACAGAGATGGTGCAACAAATTTCCGTTAAAAGTGTTATTTTCTACATTTTCTCGATTTTCGTCATATGATTTAGGTCTGTCGAGGTATCGAAATGATTTTAGTTCTGTGCATAGGCGGCCATACAACATTTCGTAGTGACGGGCAGAACTATGGCTTATAAAAGGAGTTTGCAATTTCGGGAGCTACATCTTGTGACGAATAGAATGAATGTGGATTTCACTCAGTTAAGAATCATTGAACCTATTCTGCCACACCCATACAATAATCAGCGCACCGGGCGATAGGGAAGAAATACAGAAAAGTTGAAATTTTATTTAGAATCCGTTAGTAAGTAAAATATCCCAACTTCTTCGGGTACATCGCATATAAAATTCCTTAAAACAAGTGATGGCAGTTAATAAAAATTAGGTTTTTTTAATTAAATATTGCAACTGACAATATTGTGGTACTCTTTCAATTAGCTACCACACAAAAGTTCTTAATAAAAATGATTCCTTTTTTTTCACGAAGAAGCGATAGCTACGGAACGGAACGTATTGGGCATAAAAGCTTTTTTTGTGATTAAGTTAAGACAAAATTCTCGGGGAGGGGGGTTACGTAGATAAACTTCTTTTGAAAGTAGCCAAATTGGAAAACAGAGTGAAATGAAGATAGTGTTTTAGGTTGCCACACAGAAGTCTTTTAAAAAATTAGTGCTTACGTTTCTGGTATGTCAACTTGAAGACTTGGTATTAGTTGCAACCGTGTTCAAGTTGTTGTAAATGCTAAGAAGAAGCGGGGTTAGTAGCGTAAATTAATCGCTCCAGCTCAACAACTTTAGAAGTTATTCACCTTTAATTTTAACCATTTTGTAATTGATCAATTAATTCTTTTTTTAATAAAATGCAACTAAAAAGTGATAACCGTGGTTTAACAAACGTTACGTATTAATGTTACTAATATCCTTCTGATCCTGCTACTTTAATCAATCTACCTTACAATTTTGCATATTTAAAAACAACCTCTTTCCCACCACAAAGTCGAAAGGATGTATAAAATAAAATAACCATTAAGACCTTTGGGTTTTCCTGTATTTTTCATAACTTACTCCAAACTTCTTTGAAGAAAAAATCCTGAGTGTGAAATTCAATTTCGTCTTCCAATACAATAATGTCCTTACCTTAGTAATCTCAATTTTATTTGTCTACTTAAATTTGAATTACAATCCGATTTTTCTGCAGTAAGTAAGAAATCCTTAATTTTTAACAAGTGAAATTTCTTTAAATACAAATGCAAATAAGAAATTGTTTTGCTTTTATATTTCATTCAAAACAGTAAACAGTGTTGATTTAGTAACTATTTGTTAATAGTTTAACAAATTATGTGTAATAAAAAAATTAAAAGGTCTAAATTACACTATATTAAAAAAAAGAATTATAGTCACGAAATGGTGTTATTATAATACTGGAAGGTAGAATACAGGTGGGGGCATGTGCCCCATCTTGCCCACTCTGTAGGCGCCCATGGTTCTGTGTGCTCGCTTAGAAAATTGTTCCTGATTTTTTTTTTATTTTCAACCCCTAAGGTGTAAACGGGTTGTGTACGTTTTTATGAATAACAACATATTTCTTAGGTCTAATGATATAGTGAATTCGCTTTGAGTTCTAAGGGGTTTAAATATAGTTGCCAAGAATGCAATTTTTTGATAATCAACTCCTAAAGGGTTATGTCGATATTTTATCCCCCATTTCACTTTATTATTTTTTAATAATAAAGTATTGTTATCGACGTGAAATTTAAAAAAAATTGCTACCCTGAAATTTTGTATTTGCACGTTTTAGGACTAGTAAACCCTAAAAAAGCCGTCCGACGTACGCTGTATGCAAAACCGTTTGATGCGTAGCTCACAAACCCCTTGAGATATTAAGTTGAAATTTGTATGGTAGGTAGAATGGGCGAACTCCTACGAGTGTTATGTTTTGGAGGGGTAGGGGTGTTAAGGTGGAGGAGGGGAAGCGTTTTATATGAAAAAATTTGGTTTCTAGATCTTGGCAACCGCTTATGCTAGGAGGCTGAAAGTTGGAACTTATGTAGTACTATGACTTTTTATCTGTGACGTCTTAATTAGCTCCCATCATGATTATACAATTTTTTTAGGATTATACAATTTTTTTGAAAACTAATATACAATTTGTTAAAAAAAGTTCAAATACAAAAGCCAAACAAAAATTTGACTAAATTACACAATCTGACTGCATTTGGCAGCGAAAATGGTCAAATATTTGACAGAGTGTCAGAAAGAATCTTATAAAGGCTAAAAAAATTAACTTTTTTTTCTAAAAACGAATTGAAAATTATGTGTACGAGTATGTCCACAAAAGAGCAGGGTTCTTGTGACGAATTATTTAACTTTTATTTACTCGAATTTATATTAATTTATTTGATTCGAATGATTTATTTGTGGAATAAGCTAAAATTTCTATAATATTTATTCGATAATAGAAATGGACTTTGCCGTATAGTATAGAGATATAAAATCAACTGAGCTTCTACAGTTTATCTTTATACATCAACATCAAGTAAGCTAAGTTATGTAATTTTTGATTGCCTGACCGGCGTGTCAATCGTCATATATGAATTTACGAAAACGAATGTGAACTTATGAAAGCTTAAACATCTAAAGTAGCTTTAAAAGCAAAAGTATTCCACATTTTACATGAGAAGAGAACGAAACGAAAGAAGTCAGTCGTTGATCGTCGTCGCTCGAGTTAAGAGTTAGTGTGTTTAATCTGGTGAAGGTATTATTTGCACTAGGTTAAAAAAAACAAAGTAAAATATTATTGTTTTTCAATTATGGCAAATCCAAAGCAAGCTGTAAAATACACGCAGGTGAGTGGGTGTTTTTATGAAAAGCTGTAACCTGATGGTTTAATACGGAAAAAGCAAAGAAGTGATGAATTCATATCATAATCTAAACCTTGAGAGTAATCGCAATTCTTACCAATAAACAAGCTGTCAACGGTAATCAGTGGACGGCGGCAATTAATAATATTAACGTGGATGCTACAATGGAGAAACTGGAGAAAAATTCCATCGAGTGGATTGTTCTGGATCCAGTTATTGCACCATGTTACTACTAAAGTAACTGAAATTCTCTTGTAGAAATGTTATTCGTTGCACATTTAGTGTTTTCATGTTTTAAATGAAAAAGGCAGCACATCGTTTGCACTCAGACTCACATTCTTTTTTTTCGCAGCTATTTCTGCGTCAAAACAATTTTTTGCTTTAAACGCTCATTTGTATGGAAGCTATCAGACTTGACTTCAGACAGAAGCGGTGCTTTTGAGCAAAAACAATTATTAAACACACGTATAGAAATTACAGCATCGATAACAGCTTATACTTTATTTATTTATTGCAAGAGGAATATTTATACACCTACATAATTTTAATAATGGAGATAAAGTGTTCTTTTCTAATTAGATATATTAGATTTTTCTGTTGGCCAAAAAAAAAATCTGCCAATAGTCTGGGCGAAACTTTATTATTTTTAGGGTCAAAGTTCGGGAGCGGTCAAAGTCGGAGTGTATCATGAGTTGCTTCGAGATTTTTAGATTTCTTATGGAAAATTAATTTTGTTCTTAATATAAAAATATTTAAAATAGAGATTTTTAGACAATTAAACATTGAAAAAGTCCGTGTAGACTATTCGAATTTCAGTATATTATGTACACTAAAAGCCCATAGAAGCAAAAACGTATTTGTTGCCTTATCAGAATTAAGAGATATGACGAATTGTTAAAACGTATACAAACCCATTACTTCCACTTGGGGTTTGAATTTCGAAAAAATTGTGAAACAGGTTTTTAGACGATTTCATAAGAAGCAACCTGAAATCTCATGAGACAAGACGGATTTTGAAAAAATTCTGAAAACGTAAGCAAACCCTTCACATCTCCTTGGTTCTGGAAATTCGAAAAATCGTGAATTGGTTGGCCGTAATAATCAATTTTACATCTCATCAGAACTAAGGAATGGCAAAAATTGTGAAAACATATACAAACCCTTGGGGGTTGAATATCGAAAAATTGAGAAATGGGTTTGTAGGCGATTATATAAAAAGTCTGTGGAAATAAAAAGCGATCTAATATCTCATCGAACCTAAGAAATATGTCGAAACTTTGAAAAGCATACAACCTCCTTACACCTTTTTGGATTGAATATCTAAAATACTGAAATTGACTTTTTGGCTTTTTTACATAGGAAACCTTAGGAAGTAAAAATGAATTCGATATATCACCAGATATGCAACCTCCTTACACCCACTTGGGGGTTGAATGTTCAAAAATCCTGAAAGGTGTTAATAAATAAATATGAAGACAGCACGAGAAAGTAGGAACCAATTCAATTTCTTATCACTTCTAAAAGAAATGACGGAACTCGTGAAAACGTGTTCAACCCGTTTATACCCTCCTAGGTGGAAAAAGGAAAAAACTTAAAAACAAGTTTTAGGCGATTATTACACAAGCCCATCAATATGAAAAGATATTCAATATCTGATAAGACGTGGATATAGTAGAATACGTGAAAAAGTTTACAACCCCCTTTGCACCCCCTTAGGGGTCGAATTTTAAAAAATCCTGAAAACACTATCTAGGTATTTATATGAAGAATCCATAGAATAAAAATGAATTCAATATTTGGGAAGACCTAATAGATATGACGAAAACCGTGAAAATATATGCATTCCATTTTCACTGATAATTTTTTTTGCCCCCCCTCCGAACACCAATGGATATTTGAAATTTTTTTTTATCTAAATTAGTTTTCTAGTTGATTTACATAAACGTATCGAGTTTCAGCTTTGTAGCATAAGCCGTTCTATAGATAGGAAAAACACCCCCCACCCCCGTACCATACTACCCCTATAAAAAATTATATTTTTCCAAGATGCTACTAATATAGCTCTATTTAAATACGAAGTTTCAGCTTTATATCATTGTAGGTTGTCGAGATATTAAAATCGGAACTTTTTCCTTTTCACCCTCCCCCACCCTCACCCTTTACACCCACACTTCCAAAATTTTGTTTTCTACTAGGGGTCTATTAGGTCTACTTCTGGTAAAAATTTGAAGCATCTATCTTACACCGTTCTTGAGATATGAGACGTGATTTTTTAGAAAAATTCTTATCCCCTCCACTTTCATGCTCCACCACCCCCTTCAAAAATTTTGCTTCCAGCAAACTTCATTTGTCAACCTTTATACAGAAACCAAATTTTATTTATCTAGTGCAATTGGTTCGTAAGATATCGCAATCTAAAGTTTTTCACCCCCCACCCCCGTACGCCACTGCCCCCACTCAAATTTTTGTTTCCGATCTATTCTCCTAGTATACCTACAGATATTCATAAAGTTTCAATTTTGTGACATTAACCGTTTAGGAGATATGGATTTTAGAAAGTGTCGATCTCACCTTTTTTGCGTTTTGGACGCATTATTTTTCCCCCCACTCCCAAACCCCTTCACCTATATCGGCAATTTTTTTGCAAATGGGTCCACTACTAAAGCTCTATATAAATTCCAAATTTCAGCCTCCTAGCATAAGCGGTTGCTGAGATCTAGAAACCAAAATTTTCCGTCTAAAACACTTCCCCCTCCTCCCCCCTCACACCCCCACCCCTCCAAATTTGGCCACTTCAAGGAGCCTACCCAGTCTATTCATAAAAAAAATTTTAATTTAATAGCTCAAAGGGTTTGGGAGCTACGAGCCTTCAAACGATTTTGCGTACAGCGGTCGACGTACGGCGTACGGCGTACGGCGGACAGACGGACTGAAATTTTTTATTGCTTTTTTCGTGTCTACTCGTCATGAAACGTGAAAAAAAAATTTTGAGGGAAGCAAATTTTTTTTTTTAAAAAATCGAAAACAATACTGTATTATTAAAATAATAAAGTAAAATTGACAAAAGCTATGAAATGTTGACCAAAAAATTCTGAGAGTTTAGTATCGATACTAAATATGTGAAATTAACTCTATAAAATAATGCTTTATACGATTTATTGTGATATTAGATAGACGGACGCTTATGAGTAAATCAATCATCAAAGGATAGAGGATTAACTTTTTAATTTTTCTTGATCGAATTCAAATGTATTTCAATTCAAATTACATTATGGTATAACAACAACAAATTTATACGTATCTACAAAATTTAAACAAAAAGAGGTTAAATAAACAGCCTACAGAAGGGGAATCAGTCGTAAGAGATATGACGGAATTCGTGAAACGTATACAATTTCTTTATTCCCTGAGCGGTTTAAAATCGAAAAATTCTGAAATTGGTTTTTAGACAATTATATAAGAATTCCGAGGAAGATTAAAACCTATTCTATATCTCATCAGACCTAAGAGATATGGCGAAATTCGTGGAATCGTATACATGTGAAAACTCCTGCCACCGCCTTAGATTGTATTAATTGTTAGGCGATTATATAGTAAGTTCTCGGATGTAAAACTCTATTCAGTATGTAATCAGGCAATTTAGACAATAATAATAGAATGCCGGGGAAGATAAAAATCTATTCAATACCTCATCAGACCTAAGAGATATGGCAAAATTCGTGAAACCGTATACATATGCAACCTCCTCCCATCACATTAGGAGTTGTATTAATTGGTAGGCGATTATAAAGAAAGCTCACGGAAGTAAAAATCAATTCAGTATCTAATCTGGAAATCTAGACAATATTGTAAAATTCCCGGGGAAGCTTAAAAACTACTCTATATCTCATCAGACCTAACAGATATGACGAAATTCGTGGAAACGTGTACATGTGGAACCTTCTGCCACCGCCTTAGATTGTTTTAATTGTTAGGCGATTATATAGTAAGTTCACGGATGTTAAAATCTATTCAGTATCTAATCAATATTAAAATTCCGTGGAAGATTAAAATCTATTCAATACCTCATCAGACCTATGAGATATGGCGAAATTCGTGAAACCGTATACATATGCAACCACCTCCCATCACCTTAGGCGCTGTATTAATTGTTAGGCGATTATAAAGTAAGTTCACGGAAGTAAAAATCAATTCAGTATCTAATCCGGAAATTTAGACAATTATGTAAAATTCCCGGGGAAGATTAAAAACCGTATACATATGCAACCTCCTCCCATCAACTTAGGCGTTGTATTAATTATTAGGCAGTTATATAGTAAGCTCACGGGAGTAAAAATCAATTAAACATATAATTAGACCTAAGAAATCGATTTCTAGGAAATTACATGTACACTTTCAGGGTTTGAATTTAAAAAAATTCTGAAATTTCGTTCTCAGGCGATTATATAAAAAGCCAGTAATGGCGGTATTAAAACATTCACAACGTCCCCTACACCTCAATAGAGTTTGACTGAAAAAACTGAAATTAATTGTTGAAATGAAAATCAAATTAATATCTAATTAGACCTAAGGATCTCTGAAGATATGTATAGAATTCGTAAAAATATCTGTAACACCCTTAAACCTCTAAGAGGTTAAATGTCAAAAGATCTTGAAATTAATTTTTAAACGTATTTGTAGAAAGTCTATTAAAGTAAATAGAAATTCGATATCACACCTAATAGATATGTTAGAATTCGTGAAAACGATTGAAACCACTTTACACCCTATTAGAGCTTGAATATAGAAAAACCTTGAAATATGCTCGTACATACGAAGTAAAAATCAATTTGATATCTCATCATACCATCAAACCGTATACAACCACATTACTCCTTCTTAGGGGTTGCATATACAAAAAAATCCTGAAATAGATTTCGATGACTTTATCATTCGAACTGGTGAAAGTGAAATTCATTCGATATCCCAGAGTGCCTGAGAGATATGGCGAGATTGGTAAACATTTATATGTTACCTTGTTACCAATCTGATTTTTTTAAGTTTTCTAGTAAATCTGCATAGTCATAATAACTTTCAATTTTCTAGCACAACCTGTTCCTGAGGTACAACAAATAGCAAACCCTCTCACCCGATGAGTACCGTGCTATTTCTGTGAAAAAATTATTATTTGGAACGTGCCAATACTTTAGCCTTTTCTGTCTCTAACGATCCTTGGGATGTAAAATTCTAAATATTTAGTTTTTCATCAGCACCATCATTTGCCACACTATTTTTTACCTTCATAGAGGTTTTTGAGGCTTACTTGTTGTAAATTCCAAGATTCTATCTTTAATAGTTCTTCAGATATCCCACCCCAACATTTTGTTTTTAGCAGGCTCAATCCGAATTGAAACTTCCCTACATAATTGGTTTGTGACGCCACACCCCATTCTCGCACTTCACTTCCCTTCTAAAAATATTGTTTCTGGTACAAACTTTTAGTAGGCCTACAAATAATCACAAAGTTTCAACTTTGTGGCATGATCCGTTCAGGTGATGTGATTCTTAGAACGACTCGATTACTGCTTTCGAGTACACATACTCCTGTACTCCAAACACGTTGAAAATTTTTTTGCTAATGGTTGCACTATCATAGCATATCATATAAGCGGTTCCAATGATATAGAAACCAAAATTTTCCATCTGAACACTCCTCTTCATTCTTACACACCACCGCCAAAAACCACTTAAAGGAATCCACCTGTTCTACCCACTAAAAAATTTGATCTTCTTACATCAAAAGGCTTAGAAGCTAAAAGTCTTTAAACGAAATCGCATACGGCGGTCAGACGGATAACAATTATTTTTTTGTTTTTTGTGGTCTATGGTATAAGTCGTGCAACGTGAAAAAAAAAATTAATTTCTTTGTTAGCAATTTGTTGAATTGATTTAGTATTAAAAAATAAAGTTGATCAATTGCCCAACTTTTTTAATTTTTCGAATCAATCAGCAAAATACTAATTAATTTTTTTAGTTATAGATGGAGACACTTTTTTAACTTTTTTAAAGTTTATTTCTCCATAACGAGGAAACAAATTTTAATTTTAATTGTAGGCAATCAAAATAGTTTTTTGCCTATAAATAAATAGTAAAATGAAAACTGAAACAAATTTCATAGTACTCGTAACGTAATCATTTTACATACTTTAAAAAATTGAGTTGCGTAAAAACAGTTGAAATGGATGATATAAATGCAATATTTTTTTATGGTGCCAGCCACGTACTAACCTTTACCTGGGCCAAATATTAACTTTAACCACGTCATGGAGTTTAACCCAAAAATATATAAAGTTGTGCCTAAACTATTTACGGATAAAAGATATCATTTTTTTCGTTCAAGAATATTATACTTTCAAATTTTTGACAAAATTGAATGAATTTTTTTTATCGTTATTAATTAAAATTTTAGCATATAGGGTAAAATAAACAAATTCGATGTAATAAAAATCCGTAGCCTCAGTCCACACTTTCGCTGCCCATCACACGCTTTTGACCCTCTTTAAATAGCTATGTCAAATTTTTTGGCAAAGTCTGGTAGTCAAAGTTTTAAATGAAAAAAATTATATCAATTGTTATTATAGAAAAATATATATTTAAGCAAAATTGTTTCTTTTCGATAAACAATTATTTCTCGTTTTTCCTTGTTAATTATATTAAATAACAAGTATTTTTGTTCTATTTATTTATTTTTCCAGATTTTTATTAACAATGAATTTGTTGACGCTATCTCCGGCAAAACATTTGCCACCAATAATCCTGCAACAAAAGAAAAAATAGCAAATATTGCCGAGGGAGATAAGGTGATTGCATTTAATAAAATTTATAATAAGACTACTAAAAAAATAAAAACAAAAACCAGGCTGATGTAGATTTAGCTGTATCTGCAGCTAAGAAAGCATTTTCAAGAGGTTCTGAATGGCGAAAGATGGATGCACCTGGACGAGGGAAATTGATGAATAAGTAAGTTGTAGGATGAAGTCCTCGTTACTCCAGTTCAGGGTATTTTACTGATAAAACTTTTCAATTGAAAATGTTTCCAGGCTTGCAGAATTGATGTTACGTGATATCCAGACTATCGCAAATCTCGAATGCATGGATAATGGCAAGCCATTTAGCAATGCCCTGTACGATGTAGGAGCATCCGCTGAAACTATAAAATACTACGCGGGATGGTGTGATAAATATTTTGGTGAAACTATTCCAGCACCGGGTCCATTAATGTCCATGACCCGCAAGGAACCCATTGGAGTAGTAGGACAAATTATTCCGTGGAACTACCCCTTGTGCATGCTGGCATGGAAATGGGGTCCGGCATTAGCAGCAGGTAATTCGTAAATATATTTGTTTTAGTTATTTTATTAGAGGCACAACTATGGTTTTTTCAGGTTGTACGATAGTATTAAAACCAGCTGAACAAACTCCTCTCTCGGCACTCTATGTGGCAGCACTTTCTAAGGAAGCTGGCTTCCCACCGGGCGTTATTAACGTAGTGCCGGGATTCGGTCCAACTGCCGGTGGAGCTATTTCCAGTCATATGGATATCAATAAGGTCGCATTTACAGGATCTGTTGAAATCGGTAAAATTATAATGCAGGCCGCAGCCGCATCGAACCTGAAACGAGTTACTTTGGAGCTAGGTGGAAAAAGTCCTTTGGTTATCTTCGATGATGCTGACCGTAAGTCTAAGGAATATCTAAATATTGCAGATATATTTTAAAAACCAATTTTTTTCCAGTCGACGAAGCAGCTAAGATCGCTCATGACGCTTTGTTTTCGAATCATGGCCAAAATTGTTGCGCTGGAAGTCGAACTTTTGTTCACGAGAGTATCTACGATTCATTTGTACAAAAGGCATCTGATTTGGCACGAAAACGTCGTGTCGGTAATCCATTTGAGGAAGGAATTGAACAAGGTCCTCAGGTCGATGAGGATATGTATAAGAAAGTTTTGAATTACATTGAGAGCGGAAAACGTGAAGGAGCAACAGTAGCGGCCGGTGGAAACCCAATTGGTAGTTCGGGATACTTTATCGAACCAACTGTCTTTTCAAATGTAACCGATGATATGAAGATTGCAAAGGAAGAGGTCAGTGATAATGTTAAAACGAGGCCATAGTAAAATTCAGTTTTTTCTTATAATTTTTCTAGATATTCGGCCCGGTTCAATCAATTCTAAAATTCAAAACAATGGAAGAAGTTATCGAACGTGCCAATAACACTTCGTATGGTCTGGCATCAGGAGTCATAACCAAGGACATAAACAAAGCTTTAACATTTGCCAACGCTGTAGAAGCAGGATCGGTGTGGGTGAATTGTTATAATTCGGTTATCCTTCAAGCGCCTTTTGGAGGCTTTAAACAGTCTGGAATTGGTCGTGAACTCGGCAAGGATGGGCTGGAAAATTATTTGGAAACGAAAACAATCACGATTAAAATAAGCGATGTTAATTAATACAAAAACAATTTTTAATTAGCTGGAAAAAATTAAATTGTATCGATTTATCTTTTTATATTTAATATTTTAACTATTCTAAATTCCATGTGTTACTCCCTTGGACTCTGGAAAAAAGGTGCTTAATGGAAATGATTGTGTCAAGTTTCATCTTTTTTATCTGTAACCGTTTACGAAATTTAATCGGTCCACTCATGTACGCTACTGAACTACTCAGGAAATTTATTTGTGCTGCTATCAGATATATATCGGCTCTAAATTTCAATTTCCTAGCATTAGTCGTTCCTGAGATATAAAATTTGAAAGTTTCTGAACGTGAAAAATCAAAAACTTCGACGGGTTTAGTTTTAACTCAAAAACCATCAAGGATATTAGCTTAAATTTTTAGCAGTGGTTAGAGTGGGTGGTCCTTTGTTGGGGATGAATATTTTGAGGGTAAGGGTGTAAGGAGTGAGAAAGGAAAGAGTTTAAAGTGAAATTTTATGAACAGCTAAAACCGGGAATGTAAAACTTTGATGCAAAGATGTGTTGTGGAGGATGGTTTTCAGACGAAAAATTTTGGTTTCCAAATTTCAGGAACCGCTAATGCTAGGAGACTGAAACTTGGAACTTATGTAGAAATATGATAGTGGACCCATTTGCCAAACAATTATTGATAGAAGTTGAGGGATGTGGGAGTGGGGGTAAAAACTATGCGTCCGAAACGGAAGCTGAGATCGAAACATTTTAAAATCCATATCTCTTGAACGGTTAACGTCAGAAGGTTGAAACTTTGTGGTTATCTTAAGGAATAATCCAGGCACCTAGACAAAGTCTAAAATTTGGAAGAGATGAGGTGGGGTGTGAGTGTGAAAAATTTTGGATTATTATACAATATTTTCCAAACCATTTGTACCGGGATGATAAAATTTGGTTTGTGTATATGTATAGAATTGCAAATCAAGTCTACTGCAGCCATTTTTCAAAAAATTCTTTTTGTATATCTCAAGAAACGTACAAGATATAATTTTAATTTTTTTTACAAAAGTTAGACCTAGTAGATCTTTAGCGAAGTGCGGGTGTAGAGATGAGAGGTATGGGTCGAAAAAATTCTGATTTTTATTTCTAGAAAATCGCACGGGATTGAAAGCTAAAAATTATGTAGAGCCAATATAGAGGTATCCTAGAGAAATAAAATGTTTGATAGTGGTAGCAAGGTACAAGGATGAGGGGTGGTTTTTTATCTCAGAAACGGCTTATGCTAGAAAGTTGAAACTTAGTACGGATATGTAGAAGTACTACAGGAGTAATTAATGAAAAAAAATTTAAAATTTTCTTTGGCGTACAAAGATGAAGAAAAAAATTACGTCAAATGGTTTTTTTTACATTTTCACGAACTTCGTTTTATCTTTTAGACATGATGATGTTATCAAATTAATTTTACTCCTGCGGGCTCCTTATATAAGCGCCTAGAAACATTTTTCCAAATTTTTCGATATCCAATCCGGTGTACATTTCCACGAATTTCGATATATCTCTTGCGTTTAATGAGATATCGAATTCGCTTTCACTTCTAAAGGCTTAATATAATCGTGAAAAAATCGATTTAAGCATTTTCAAATATTCAACGCTCTAGGAGGTGTAAAGTCTTGTTCAAATTTTCACGAATTCCGACAAATCTTATAGGTTTAATGAGATCGAATTCTATACTTCTATGGGTTTTATATATATAATTATCTAAAAACTCATTTCGGAATTTTACGATAAGAATAACGAGGAGGCTATTAGGAATGCTATTTTTTAGGTTGTCAATCGTATAGTAACCTCCACCGCATCACAGCATTAAACGCGTTCCGGATTTTCTATCCAAAAAATTACAAAGTTGCACCCAGACAGATTTAATCAAGAACCTGATCCGGTGATAAAAAATCAGAATTATGTCTGTGAAGTAGAAAATTAAAGTAATTTAATTTATTCGTCAAAGATATGATTATTTATAATTTGCATTGTTTTGTACAGGCTAACGTAATAAAGATAAAAAAAAATTAGAAAAAAATTATATATGACTTAAATCAGATTAAAAAAACAATAATTAAATTTAAACAATTAAAAATATTATTAAAAATATTGTTGCGAGCTAGGGGTTCGCCGGGATTTCAAGTAAAACACAATTCGGTTAAAATAAAAATAAGTGATTATTTATTAATCGCACTTTAAATTCTATTCGCACAATAATTCGCACTGTATGGCAATACCGCCCGCTTATAACATATATATCTTGACTCGTTCACTTTCGTTCTCTCTCAACACAGTCGCGCATACACGCTGGCTGTCGCAGTCGACGTAATCAAAATTACTGTGTACTCGCTGAAAGCTTTATCTACTTTTATACCAGGTGCCTGTAGTCGAGACTGTTCTTGAATCTTCGTTCAGTGGTGTGTGTAGATGATACCCGAAAGCTTGAGATCTTTCCATTTGACCCTCTACGCTGTTCTAATACATTCGAGCGCATTTGAGCACATTTGAAAAGAAGTGGGGTATAATCGTGTAGCTCCGCTCTCCTAATTTACTCTCAACTAGGCTTTTGATTGTGTTACTTTGCAGCTTAGGTATTCGGTAGTTGCTGTTTCCTATTCGTAATCGATCGAGTTGCGCGGTGGCCAGGCTTACACGTAACAATATTATTAAAAAATAAATAATAATAACATGAAAAAAATGGCTTAACAGCTAAAAATGTTACAAGTAAATAGTGCTAGTATCTGGATAAAGCTAAAAACAATGTTTTATTAATATAATGAAAATATTTATGTGCAAAAGATCTCGTTCATTGTAAGAGCGAATAACTATGAATACGTTCAAACATTAAGACAGTGGTTCATTGTTCCCGTGAATTTTAAACTAAAATTTTGAAATAGAATAACTATATTCTTCAATATTATGAATTCGTACATTAATTCAATGAATATATACATACATATAAAAGAGTATGTATGTATGTCAGCTATGGACTCCTAAACCGCTCTACTGATTTTGATCAAATTTTCAGGAAACATGTAGAATAGTTCCGGGATGGTTCTTTTGAAGTTTGGCGAAGATCGAATCAAATATAAATTTTTTTTCGACATTTTTCAATATTTTCGCGATTGCTGCTCGAACTGTTTGTTTGTTTGTCCCTATGCTTTACTTATCCGATTGCGATGAAACTTTGTTGATTTGTTGAGCGCACGCCCGCGAAGGTTTTTGCATTAGTAACACTATTCTAAAATAGGTAGTAGTTTAGCAACAGTTTGTGTGTTTTTGGCATATAAGTGCGCACGACAAAATTGAACAACGGGAGCAACGGGTATATCGGAAGCAACGGAGCAATGAAAGCAACGGGAGTAACGGGAGCAACAGCAGTAACGGGAGTAACGGGAGAAACGGGAACCATGGGAGCAACGGAAGCAAAGGGAGTAACGAGAGCGACGGGAAGCAAAACCGGAAACCGCTGGCTTTGCTGTTTCGATAGTATAGCATCATACAAACGTAAGCGTAGCCGCGGGACGCGTCTAGTATATGATAAACCATGAAGCTGAAGAACTATTATTTTTCATAGTGATAAATGGTTAGAACATGCCAAATATGGTGATTTACACATTTGTATGATATACCTTTTCTTCATCGGGTGTACCAATTTCGTTCAGCTCAATATACTCTCAGATTTCATCTTGAGTATAATGAAAACATCAAATGGAATATTAGAAAGAAATTGCGAAATTTCGTACTGAGGCATTGTTTGTAAAAAAGCATTCAAACTAATGAACTGTGGAAGTTAAATGAAAGCTATGGATTTAAATTCTAGTGTCTTAGTTGTAGAAAGAAAGGTTTACAAATTTAGAACAAATTTGGTTCGAACATCAGCTAAACTTTACACTGGCTTTATTTTAGAACTTTTTAGCATAAGGCGAAATCTGTTTTGCACACATGCGATTTTAACCGACTCCGTCTTGTAATATCCTTCGGATTCAGACCATGTAATGTAATGCCGCAAAATTTTCCCTTTCCCTCTTCATTTATTATGTAATAAATTCCGAAAACTTGGACATCATAACTACTCTTCTGGCACAATGATATTTTGAATTATTCGTATGTTAAAAAAAAGAGAATTTCAGTTAGTTTAACAATATGATGGGCCCATCAGGAAATTCACTGTGCTCCTTTTGTTCCTTCCAGAGTATGGCGAACTCTATTTAAAGTCAAAGTCCTTTTGTTCGAAGTTGGCATACAGCTTGCGAAGGCAGTGGATTTTAGTCGAGGAAAAACTAATCAAATGTTTAAGCTGACAAACACAGTGAAGCTTTGATGAATCCTGTGTGAAAGAGTGAACTTTAGACAAGCCAAATAGCAATTCCCGCATAGTACAGAAGAAAGTGATTACACATCTCTTATGCCGTTCCAGAGAACGAAACGTCTTCTTCCATTTGAGGTCAGTAAAAAAGGAATAGAATAAAAGCCTGCTTGCTGAAGGTCGACACTACTCATTCAGCTTTCGAAAACGTCTTAAGAGTGACATATTTTATATAAATATCAAGATTTCCATCAATTGACTGTATTATGAGCTCCTAAGCGCTTGTAATGCTGACACTTATTCTTGATGAAGTGATATCCATTACTTCGAGTTGGTCCATTTCTTTCGTCCTTTTAGGATCGACTCGCATTATTATTGACAGGATTCTGACTATTCGTGATTGATACAGCAACATGGAAACAATGTCCAGAAAAGTTCCATGTCTGGAGCGAATATAGTCTTGATTCACATGATTCTATATTTAACCAAATGGCTTTATCTGTTTGCTGAATTTTCGTTTTGCTAGGATACGACGGAAAATAGCTCGATTAGATTTGTATCGTGTAAAGTTACTACAGTAACAAAAATTTATTTCAGAATACGAGTCAGTTTAAGTTTTGAAAATATGGCGCCAGTATGGTGACGGGGATTCACTGAATGGAAGGGTTTTAATATTTAGTAAGGGATCTGTTTTTTTTATAAAAATACTCGTACACATTCAATTAGATTAAGTTGAGACTTGTGTGAATTTGAAGTGATTGACCGAATGATAAAATCGTTGTGTCTGCCCATTGAATCAATCTCAGCCTAGACATAATTGTTAGTGGTTGTTGGTTAATTTACCAAATACCAAATACATATATATAATATAAAGTAGTTCGAAATTTACCAAATAGCTATCATTCACTGGTAATAATCTAATTAACCCTGCGTCTATACTGGAAATTTATCTGGCAATGGGAATGGCAATATTTCCATTACGTTAAATGTCAAATCGTAATCAGTGGGCATTTGATTGCCAGGCAATTTTCATTTGAGCGAGTGAATTCAAAGTGTCAAGTACTGAAGCAAAGCAAAATGTCGGACATTTCATAAAAAAAACTATGGATAAGTTCAATAGTTTTCTCTTCATTCAACTTATTTTCAGCCATTTCGAGATCAAAGCAAAAAAAACCTTATTCCTACCTGTTGACAAGCGACACTCACTTATGTCAATTGATCTGTTCTCTGGCAATACTGCTCTCAAAATAGACGTAGCAATGATTGCCATGGCAATGTTGACAGCAATATTGCCATATGCGATTGATGCCTTAACACTGTCAACTTGTGTATGGCTAGGGTCACTATATACACAACACTCTCTACACAGGGTTTGGCAGATACGTCTAATTCGGTCGTTTCTGTACTAGAAATTGTGATTTAACCTCACAAAAATCGCCTGTTTATGTACTAGTTCGTCTGTTTTTGTACTACTGGACATTACTATCAATTTGCGTTTTTGAAGAAGATTCGGAAAAAAAAACTGTCGGTTCCCTTCCACAATTCGAGTACTTGTTTTTCTTTGGTATGAAAGTGTGTGTGCGCAAAATTATGGTTTTGAATGGAAAATTTCTATATTTCTTTCATTTCTTTTATGGAAATTTATAATTCTCTAGCGAAAAGTCAACCATTTCGAATGTTTATAAAGCGAAATCCCATAAACATGAAAAAAAATTTAATTTACTGGTTTTTCACCTTGGCATCTGCCAAACCCTTCTTAAAGACTGTTTTGGTGTGAGTGCGTATGCAGTAACCCTATGTATGGCAATATTGAAGTTGTCATTGCCATTGCCATATTAATTGCCAGTGTAGACGCAGAGTAAACAATAAGATTTATACCCATATACTATGGTAAATTTAGTACTTGACAATATTGAAAGATGGAGGTATGCAATCCTAAATATTTTAACCGATCGAAGTATCTACTTACTCGTATATAAACGGTTTTGGTTCCGATGCGTAAATATAGGTTAATTTTTAATTTTTTCCGCAAATCCTTTGTGAGTTATAAGATCACTACAGTGAGATCCTTAGCCTAGAATGAGCGTGATTGTCTATCTTATCTAGGCCTTCCTTATACCCACTTTTCCTTACTTACTATACGTGACAAACATTTAATCCAACCGATGAAAATACATGTTTTTTTTTTTTTTTCTAGCAAATTGAATTGATTGGACACTGAGAAGTGTATTGCGAAGCAAATCAAATGCTTGGCCTGCGAATCACCAACTTTCACTGTAAATCTTCAAAAGTGGCTCACCCACCACGAGCCGTTTGTAAAATGTGACTCACCCATGACTTGAAGTTTTAAACCGATTACTGGTTCAGCGATAAATTACTGAAACATTCACAACATTCACTACACATTCACTACAAACTTCACTAGCGGATTACTAAGGCACCATTTGATTTTTTAGGAAGAAGAACCAGTTTTCACATACCATAAAAAAACCAAGCAGCACACACGTTTGTTCAACAAAACGAATCAGTGCTAACAACGGATTTTATTTACTTCAAGTGAATCAAACTCTATTTAATAAGAACCAATCTATGACATGAAAAATAGATCGTGATCACATTCGCATATATGGAAAATCTCTATTTTGTTTTTGCCGAATTGAAAATCCCTTGACTGCCTGACTATACAAACCACTTAGATGATTCACTTACGATCCACCTTCATGATTCACTTATGAGTAACAAAATAGTATCGTTAGCGAAATCACCTGATAACATTAGAGGAATTGAATCTATACATGCACCAACTCAAACATTCATTATCTAAAGTGAGGTCAGTTCTTCAGTTTTCGCATTTTTTTAAAATTCGCAAGTTTCTAATTTGATCAAATTAAGTGAATCTCGATTGATGTACTTATAAAGAATGTATTACTTTCCGGTTATTTAATTCAAAAAACTACTTCCATTACAATAAATGTAAACATATTTAAAGAGCGTTATATTTGCTGGTTTTTCATAAGACATGCAGCTCTGAAGGTAGTATCTGTTTGTGCTAGTACGTATACAGTTTCTCAAGCAGTAGCGTCCCAAAGGAACCCCTCAAGCACAACCCATACCCTTCAATACCCGTTGAAATTAGGCTCCTTATACAAAAAAGAAACGCTTGCAGACGAAATTGGTAAAGGACCAGATTACCTTATTTTAAAAGTTCGTGGAAATCTCTTAACTCTCTCATAAATACTATGATTAGCACTTTTAGAAATATAACCAGGAACTCTAAGTTAACTGAGTTGAGTAAAGGTTCCAAGCCTTTCTGGAATTTGGTCAAAGTTATCAAAAATAAAAGAAGTCCTTTGTCCCACTTAGTGGATGGTAACAACAAATTTATTACTTGTGCGGAAAAAACTGAGAGCTTTGCAAAGGTTTTTAACTCAAACTTTACTCTTGATAACGGTCTCTCTGATACACTGACTGAAACAGATGTTGTAAATGTGCTCTTAAACTTTCAATCATCTCAAGCAAGTACCTATGGTCATTACACCCTCATTAAACCAAACGATATCAAAAATATTTTGAATTTGTTAAAACCTAAAAAAACTTCTGGCTTTGATAACATTTCTAATTTAATACTTAAACATTTTCCCAAAAAGCACTAGTTATGTTGTTGCATATATGTAATGCATGTCTAAGGCTAGGCTATTTTTCTTGTTCCTGGAAATTCGCCAAAATTATTCCAATCCT
The DNA here is from genome assembly GCA_951812415.1 of Beris morrisii. NCBI lineage: Eukaryota > Metazoa > Arthropoda > Insecta > Diptera > Stratiomyidae > Beris > Beris morrisii. The sequence continues at coordinate 109,905,854 of OX638312.1, read as the reverse complement.
TAAACCTAAAAAGCCCCATACCTCTGCAAGCAGCTACCACCCTATCAGTCTCCTCAGCAATCTTGGTAAACTTTTTGAACGCTTAATCAAAGACAGGTTAAACGACTTCATAAAGGCTAATAACATCCTTCCACACGAACAGTTCGGATTTCGAAAATTTCACTCGACTACCCACCAGCTCCTGAGAATACGAAATTCCATTAAAAACACACTAGATTCGAATGAATCTAAGGCCTTAATATCGCTAGATATTGAAAAAGCTTTTGACCGCGTTTGGCACTACGGTCTTACCTACAAAATGATAAAATGCAACTTTCACTCGTGCCTAGTCAATATCGTTCATGGCTTCTTAGACGGCAGATATTTTAGAGTCTGTATTCAAAATTCTCTCTTCAGTAACTATCATTTATATGTGCTGGAGTACCACAGGGATTAGTCCTTGGACCATTGTTGTATCTAATTTACACACATGACTTCCCCCACTTAGAAAACTGTCAAAGTGCCTTATTTGCTGACGACACAGCCATCTCTCGTCAGGCACTATTTGCTCTAATATCTATAGCTCTGTCGACAATGCCTTTAGGGCAACTAAATATCTATACAAATGGAAAATCAAAATTAACGCCTCTAAAACACAAGCAATATACTTCACTAAACGTAGAACTCATCCCTATATTCCAAACCAAAATCTTTCTCTCTTCGGGGAAGAAATACAATGGACTAAAAACTTAAAATACCTAGGATTTTATTTCGACAACAAGCTTTATCCTTTCATAAACAGAAAATCACTAGTAAACATCAACAATAAAATGCTTATATTTAAGTCGATTTTTCAGCCAGTATTACTATATTGGGCTCCATTGTGGATAACCTGTGCCAAAAGTCATTTGAACAAACTGCAGATAGCTCAGAACAAAATCTTAAAGTTAATCCATAACCTTCCAAAGTATTATTCTACTGAAAGATTACACTCTTAAGCCGACACTAAATACATTGAAGCTAAAGCACTTACACTAATAAATAAAATCAGAATTAGACTAGAACTAGCTGATAATACTCGTAGACTGATCAAAAACTTACAGTTTTAAATTGTACCTTTCTTTTGAATAAGTACATAGTTTTAATAGTTAGGTTAAGTTTTTAGTTATAGTTAAAATTCATTAATCAGGTTTTGTGCTTGCCATTTTCCTGTAAATATTTCTTCTCGTAGGTTACAAAATTATTTAGTAAAATAACTTGAAACATTATATTCTCAAAAGTTGAAAAGTTAGTAAGACTGAACTCTTAAGCAAAATTATTATGTATATAACAAAGTTTATCTATGGCAATAAAACAAGCAAACCTATACTTCACCTAGGTGAATCGTCAGTGATTCATTTGCGATGTTTTTGGTTTGCAATAATTTCGTAAAACCTATTTTTAATATTCGCAAAACATAGGCAAACATTGTATGGAGTTTATATGACTTAACCAATATAAACTGTCGACATCTATGAAAGACTTGTGCTGATAAAACGATGTAAGTTTCAATTTTTTTCTTAATCAAATTCCTCACCAATTTCATCATGAAATTTAATGAAAATATCCCAAAAACTTTAGGAAATGTTCTCCAACTTTGCGAAAGTTTTAAGCATTATCGAAATTTAATATTTTGAAGCGTTTTCTTTTACCGTCAAATCCTTACTCCCTAATCAGTGTAGCAATTTTATTTTTTAATTACAGTTTTATTAAATGTTTTATTAAATAAATTTTTGATTAAATCAATAAAACACAGAAATTGATCTACTCTTTCAAGTAGAACGCGTTTAGATATTATGGTATAAATTTTCCATTACGTTCGATTTAGTTAAACTTCATGATGTAATTGTTCTCTACTGTTTTTAAGGTCAGAAATCGGGATCTATCATTTTTGTAAGTTCCTTATTCTTGCGCAGCTCTTCCTACTTAGGTGCTAAATTTGAAGATTTTTTTTCGACAAAATACTTTTAAACTTTCAACTTTTTGGCATAATCCGTTCCTAAGATTAAAATAAATCCGTTAGCTACATGCAACACTACTCACTCTCAGCATAGAATTTTAAAAACATACCACTTGATGATCGCACTGAATTTTCTTTCTGGTGTAAGACGTTGCTCAGATATAAAAATTAGACGGTTTCATTATAAATCCCACATCGGCACATCAATAACTTTCATTAAGGTGAATTAAAAAAATGTTTAATTTGAATATCGAACGGTTTTTGCGGTAAGAGGTGTGTTTTTTGCTACACTTCTTTTTGTGCCAAGTCACGAGTGCAACTGTTCTTTTACAAAAATTTCTTTATTATTATTATTATTAATCTTTTTCATTCACGCAGTAAACTTTATTAGGATTACAAAGTTTCAACTTTGTAGTATACTGGACACTGTGATATTAAATGTAGATGATGTTGTTTTAAGACCCCCTTTCTGATCAGGTAATTAATTTCTTCAACGCAGACCTATTTAAATATACCAATTTTACCCATTATGTAGAAGTTCCAAGTTTCAACTTTCTGGCATAAGCGATTATTAAATTTTAAAAATCAGTTTGATGCCAAACAAAGATTTTTGTTGAAATAATATTTCTCGATAAAGAGTCAGATATTTAGAAGCGCAATTGTCCCATTTTTTGGTGAAGCCAATGTTCTGCAGACCATCTTCGACGAAAACAATCGCCAGCCAAATCCACATCTTTAAATACGCAACATTTTCCAAAATGGTGATAGTCTTAGTCCTTCAAGTCCTTCTAGTCGGCATATTAAATTTCCAGCAAATAGTAACAAAAACCTCAATCCTTTTGTTCTCCCTATGATTTTTGATAAATTTTAACTACTCGCCCAAAGAGCATGGAAAATAAACCCACTAGGATTTAATGTTTATCTCGGCCACGATGGAATAAGAAGAAAAATAGTGACCAGTCTAGTGCGCTTCCTGCTCCTTCTCCTTACACAAAAATCGTTTTCTTTGGTCCTTTTTCCGGCTGTGGTGTCTTGTATGGTTTCGGCGAAATTTTCTAGTGATGTGATACTTTTGCTAATGGAAACGGCCATAATTCATGAGAACTTTCTTTTCGGAATTTCTTCGTGATGTTTCAGTTTCGTCCTTCCGCTCCTACCGGTCGTTGATTAGGACGGATCCTGTAACGTTGCTATTAAGGTTGGCTCCTCACCAAATGTTTATAAATAGAACAGAAGAAATATTGTATTACGTTTGTAGGTCTTATGCTCTTGATTTTCTTGTCCGTTTTTTTGAACGATTCACTTATTTTTCTGTATAGGATACTAAAATAATAGAGATAAATTCGTTTATTGACAATGTTTCCAGTTCGAGTTATTAGGAGAGTACGGGGCGCGATTGTACCTATTAGGATATTAAAAGTTGAGCAAATGTAGGTACTTATTTAGCAGAAAATTTTTTTTTATTGCCGGACATTAACACTATTGGCCTCGCACCCAAACTATGTATTTTAACACTCTGACTTCTAGATTTTTTTGCCAAAAATGTAGACAATTACTTTATTATTTTTTAATAATAAAGTATTGTGATCGATCTGAAATTTCAAAAAAATTTCCCTACCCTGAAATTTTGGACTAGAAAACACCAAAAACGCTAAAAAATGTCCGTCTGTCCACCGTACACAAAATCGTTTAAAGGCGCGTAGCTCCCAAACCCGTTGAGGTATTAAGTTGAACTTTTTATGGTGGGTAGATTGAGTGAACCCCTACGACTTGTATTTTTTGGGTGGTGAGTGTGGCGAGGGGGAGGAGAGGAGAGCGTTTTATACGAAAAATTTTGGTTTCTAGATCTCAGGAACCACTTATGCTAGGAGGCTGAAACTTGGAACTTATGTAAAACTATGATAGTGGACCAATTTGCCAAAAAATGGTCGATAGGGGTTGAGGGGTGTGGAAATGGGGGAATAAACAATGAGTCCGAAACGCTTGAAAGCCGGACATTGAAACATTCTAAAATCCATATCTCCTGAACGATTGATGTCAGATGCTTGAAACTTTGTGGTTGTCTTTAGGAATACTTCAAGCGCTAACATTTTTAAAGGGGGTGGTGTGGTGTGGAGGTGGGGGTGAAAAACTTTAGATTACAATATCTTCCGAACCAATTACACCAGGAAGATGAAATTTGGTTTCTGTATATGGGACTACAAGTCATGTCTACTGAAAGTAAACTTTTTGAGGGGGGACGTGGAACATGAAAGTGGGTGGCAATTTTTCAAAAAATTTAATTTTTGTATCTCAAAAACCGTATCAGAAATAATCTTGAAAATTTTGCAGGAGTTGGAGTCAGTAGACCTCTAGTAGGGAAAAAAAATTTGGGGGTGTGGGTATTGGGGGTTATAGTGAAAGGGGGTAGAAAGGAAAACATTCTGATTTTTATTTCTCGAAAACCGTAATGAATAGAAAGCTAAAATTTTAGGATTATATAGAACCACTATAGAGACAACCTAGAAAAATAAAATTGTTAATAGAGATAGTATGGTATGGTATGGTACGGGGGTGAGGGGTGGTTTTTTACATCTCAGAAACGGCTTATGCCAGAAAGTTCAAACTTAGTACGTATATGTAGATGTGCTACTAGAATAATTAAAGCAAAAAAAAGTTCAGATTTTTATTGGCTTTCAGGGGTTGAGTAAAAAAAATGTCTGTCAATCCACAATTTCACGAATTTCGTTAAAACTTTTAGACATGTCGTGCTATCAAAGCAATTTTACTTTTGCGGCCTCTTTATATAAGCGCCTAGAAACGTTCTTCCAAATTTTTCAATATCCAACCCCTAACGGGGTGTACAGTGGTTGTGTACATATTCCCGAATTCCGATATATTTCTTAGGTCTATTGATATTTGGAATTCACTTTCACTTCTAAAAGCTTATTAAACCCCCTGGGGGTGTAAGGTGTTGTTCAAGTTTTCACTGATTCCGAAAACTTCTTACGTTTAATGTGATCGAATTCGCTTTTGCTTCTATGGAATCTTCTATTGATAAAAAAATACGTAAATAAATAAAAAAAATCTGCCAACAGTCTGAGCGCAACTTTATTAATTTTTGGGTAGAAGTCCGGAACGCGTTTGATGCTGAGAATATTTATAGGAGGCAAAAGTCGTTGGTTACGCACCGGTATTTGATACAGACCGAAAGTATTAATACTATTTTAAAAAATGTATTTATGTAATGTTGTTGGGGCCTTCTCTGCCTCGCACTCCACCCCTATCGATCATTTTTGGAAATTGCTCCACTATCATAGCTCTATATAAATCTCAAGTTTCAACTTCTTGGTATAAGCGGTTTCTAAGACATAAAAACCAATATTTTTCTTCCCTTCCTTCACCCCCAAAAACCCAAAATGTGGCCACTTAAAGAGACCCAAGCTAAAAAACAATGAAGTAAGTCAACTGGTCTGGTCAATGTCCCACTTTGTTTTGCTTCCGGTCGGAAATCCTTCTTGGGCTATAACTAAACTTTCTCCAAGGATATTTTATCAATTAATTGCTCGTATTTGGAAAACGACTTGCTTAAGTTACTTCAATAAACAGCTTCCTGTAAAAAAAAGCTAAGATTCCTCAATATCATACACCGCAAAACATCCTCCAGCAATCGCTAGTCGAGTCCTTTGAAAGGGATTCCTCTTAACTGTTTCGACTCGTCCTAACTAACTGCATAAAATATGAAAGACAAAGCTTGTAATTGGAATTCGGTTTGAGCTCAGGAGCATATTTCTTGAGGAAAGCCTTCGCATAAGGACGAAGAAAGCGCTGTGTCAGCTATGCTTTTGTTCTTTAACCGGTCCCGATGGTTCAGCTTCACCTCGATATTTTTATTTCGATTGACTCAACTTTTATATATTTTCGCATTGAATATAATTGGAAGTCATCGAGGTCTTTTATCGTCCTTTCGGGATAATTTGGCACGGAAGCTCCTTAAACAGAACAGCTTGATCTTCATTTTATATTAGGGTTGACATTGTTCACGTTACTGTGCCACTCATTTCACGACGGACGATAATAAATCATATTGGAAGTGTATGTGAATGAAATTTTTATGACGGGCAGATTGAAATTGCATTTCGTTCGGAATAGACGCTTTTATGCATGCGAATGACTAACGAGCGTTTATGTCCGCGACAGAAGATCCGATAAAAGCAAAGGATTTTATGCTTTTATCCAGTGCAAAAATGCATCATACAAGTTTTAATCCAATTCAAAAATTTGAATAATGCTCTAACTAAGAATAAGATTGCCCGTTCGGTTTTTGTTTATAGCAGGGAATAATGCAATCGTAGCCGAGAAGATTTTAGAGTTTTAAAGTTAGGCTCTAATTTGATTTATGTGATTTGTATTTAATGAAGGAGAATAGTAATCGAGCTGAAATTTAAATGAAACTTGAATACTGAAATATTCAATTTTTGGGGGTAGTAGACCCGAAAACATCGTACCCAAACAACTTTGATTCCACAAAGATTACCAATACTTTGACATAGTAATTTAATTTTGTACATTGGTAGAAATTAGTCGAACAATTTTCGGAGTTATAATTAAGGAACAACTTAAGCTGGAAAGTTGAAATTTATAACGTTTCCATTTGCAGGTTATAATTAATGGGGCTATATCATGCAGAGTTTTATTCTCAGCAACCAGAAAAATGTCCGTCTGTTCTCCGGATACGCTGTATTCACAGTATTTTTTTACATTTGAAGCAACATTCCTCGGAAACAGGAGGCCAGGGCTGATTTGGGCTGTCGCGCCATTGATGATGATGATGACCTCAGAAACCCTTACAGATATAGTAATCAAATTTCATTTTCTTGAGGTTTAAAGGGGTGGAATTAAGATATTCTGATTTTCATAATATATTAAGATCCATACATTGGATCCGCGAAGCTTAGTGTGTCCATGTAAAATTTCTTAAACGATTTTATCTCATCTATTGTATTTAAAGTAGCAGTGGCGTGCGGAAAAGGTATGGTATGTAGAACGAAAAACAGTACAGTGTCGAAACTTATATTGTATAGTAGATTTTATAATTATTATTTCGGAAATATACTTTTGTGGTGGGAAGTGAGGTTACAATGATTTACGTATACCATGAACTACAAGTATATTTCTTCAGAATATACTTGTAGTCCTCAACAGTTTTTTTAGTAAGTATACTAGGTTCAGCCCTATTACGACTTAAATAACAATTTTAGAATTCTTTCCCCTACATCATAAACAGGCAGTACTGCAAATCAGAACTTAACTAGAATTTAAAGCTGTCTGATAGAATCCAGGAAATCAGTACTGGCAATAAGAACTTAATATGGATTCCAACTCTTGAAATTGTTCGCAGAGAGTTCAGATTTTCTGAATTCATTTTTAAAGGAATTAGCAATGCGTGAATTATAAAATTCAGTGCTGAAATAATGAGTAATAATAAAAATATGACTTCATCTACATGTTTGCTATGTATACGAATACATACATACTTTTATTTATTTTTAATATATTACTAGAAGTGTAATAAAATTATATTTTTCAATTAAGTAAATAATTAAATGAAAATGTTTTTTTTTTCAATAAAATGTTCAGTATTGAAAGAATTTAAAATTCTATTCATATCGTATGTTTCCTTATTTATTGCACTTCTTTTAGATATTTAACATGCTGAATTAGTATACTGGATTTTCATGCAATATCGATTACGATAATTAAAATTTTACTATATCGGAATTGGGCACCAGAACACGGAGTTCCGCATAAATTTTAATTTAAGGTGTTAGGCCGCTCCAGAGTTTTCGAAAAATCGATTTTTTTTTTATTTTAAATGGTCCCTTAGGACTTCTAAAATGATGTCCCAAAAGATTAGGGCCGAAAAAAATCTATACACAGTAAAAAATATGAGATGTCTTATTACACCACCTTGCGGATAATAGGTTTTTTAACACCAATTAGGGTCAAAAATGCCTCACAATACACCAACCTGGTGGTGTTAATTTCGTAGTTTCCCTTTGGGTGAACATTTTTTCTCTCTCACCGCAAAAATACACCAAACAAAATTTTATTTGGAAAATCGCGAAAAAAAATTTCGGGAACAATTTATCACTGATTAAATAACTATGAAAACGCACACTATCATGTTTAAAATATATTGCCTTTTTCGGTGTAATTAAACACCGATCGGATAAATAGTATATTAAAATCACCCATCGGATGACGCGCTGTTAGTGAATCGGTTTTTCTCATTATCGATCGAATCTAGTTTGAATAGTGGAGGTAATGAAAGTGTTCTTGTGAATTAATTATGGAAAAACTTTTCAAAGTAAAATTCGGTGGTGACCAAAAGTTTGTCGTTGTGAAAAGCCAGGACGACGACATCAAATTTGTTCAATTTATTGCATGTACGGCAAAAGTAAAAGTAATTTTAGTTCCTTAGATTCACAATTATTTACTTTAATTTACGAAATGAATAAAACAAATTTATAATTAAAAAATTGAATAAAATTGATTTATATAAAAAAACAATGTTTTTCACTTAAATTAAATTTATACGAATATAGTAGTTATGGGCGAGTAATGTCATCCCGAAAAAGGACTTTTTGCATGTTTAAAAATACCCCAAATTTTTGGCATAAAAATGCTCCAATCGACGTTTAATATTATAACCTAAAATAAAAAAAATCATCCAAATCAACACCGGCCGGGTGTTTCTGTAAAACCTTCAACGAACGAAAAATACACCGCTTGTGTCCGTTTTACACCGTTACTAGGAAATTATAAATTATCCTAAACAATTTTATTTTTATCACCACTATTTGGGTGTCAAATAACACCGCAAAAGAATGGACTCCATCGAACACCAGGTGGGGTTTTTTGTCCTATGGACTTTTGGTACAGTGTAAGGACTCGGTTTTCGAATTTTAGTACAAGGCCGCCTCCAAAATTATTGATGATTTTCTACAACTCAAAACTTTAAACGCGTTTATTTCAAAACTACATTTTTCAAGCTGGCCGGGAACATAACTCAGACTATTTTCAACTGATTCACTTGAAATTTTGAATATACATATCTTTAAAACTATATTGTCCATCAGAGTACGTAGGATTTTTTTTTATTGCATAGTTTATTTGTTATTAACAATTTTCTGACGATTTTTTAAGCAAATTTTGCACTTTAGAAGAGCGCCATTTGGCCAAAAATCAATATATCGAAAAAATCCTAATAAAACGCTGCACAGCCGCCATTTTGAATTTAATTGCTTAAAAAAATTACTGTACATACGAGTATTCAATAATATGTGTTATAAACACCCATTTCTGTATCTCAATTTCTCAATTTATTTTGTAGTTTTTCTGAAAAAAAATCACCAAAAAGCTAACCCCTTAATGAACAAAATTTTGAATGGGGCCCCTAAACTACTAAAGTACATAATAGTATTTAGCGAGAGCTCGACGGATCGAATAAACACATTTTATCCATAATTCGTATATCTCATGAACGCCTTATTCTAAAAAGTAGAAACATTAGGATACAAAAATATTTTTTTGGAGGTGGCGGGGGTGTAGTTTCTGGATAAAAAACTTGCATTCTTCACATCTTATAAATGGCTGATATTTTACGAAAAATTTTGGATTCTTGTTCCGTGATCCGCTTATACTAGGAGGGTGAACTTACATATCGCCGTGTCGGAAGAACAGTGACGCAACTGCAATTTTGAAAATTTTTTGTTTTCACTTTTCAATATTTTGTGGTTTTGCTATTCTTGCATAAAATCGTTCCCCGTTGTTTTAAATGAACGTGCTCTTGATCTAAGCTGTCTATAGTAACTATTACTAAGCTCGTATAGCTTGTGGGCAATTGTCAAAAATGATATTGTTTCTCCGAAAAAAATTAAAATTTTTTGCAGTTGCGTCACTGTTCTTCCGACACGGCGATATGTGGAATGATAGTGCACCTATTTGCAAAAACATGGTCGATATTCGCTGAGTGGTGTATGGGGAATAACAATGCGTCCGAAACGCTCGATAGCTGAGATTGAAACAATTTAAAATCTATATCTCCTGAACAGTGGTTGTTGGAAGGTTGAAACCTTGTGGTTGTGTTCAGAAATACTCGGAGCCAAGATAAAGACCAACATTTTGAAGTTAGGAGATGGGGCATAAAAACATTTTGATTATATCTTCCAAACTAATTATTGCAGGAAGATAAAATTTGGTTTTTGTTTATAGGAGTAAAAGTTAAGTGAATGTAAAAATTTTGAGAGAGGAGATGGGGCACGAAAGTGGGTCTGTAGCCATTTTCTAAAAAATAAAATATATATATCTCAAAAACAGTACCAGATATGATCTTATAAATTTTACAGGAGACCCAGTAGACCTGTAGCAGAAAAAATTTTTGAGGGTGTGGGTGTATGGGGTGATGCTGGGAGGAGATGGAAAGGAAAAACTTTTTTTTTTTTTAAATTACATAAAACAAATTTTGGTGTGAGTAGCAAGGTATTGGGGTGGGGTTGTTTTTTATATCTCAGAAACGGGTTATACTAGAAGACTAGACGTTTGGTAGGGGGGAAGACACACAGCGAAGCAGTGCATCTTGAGCAATCAGGCCAACATGGCCCATAACACTAGATGTACTACAGGAGTAATTAAAGCAAAAAAGATGCGATTTTCATTGGCGTACAAAATTAGATTAAAAAAAAATTTCCGTGAAAAGAGTTTTTCCAAATTTTCACAAATTTCCTTATATCTTTTAGGCATTTCGAGTTCTCAAATTAATTTTACTTCTGCGTGCTCTTTATATAAGCGGATTAAAACATTTTTCCAAATTTTTCAATATCCAATATATGTAAAGTGGTTGTGTACATTTTCACGAATTCCGATATATTTCTTGGGTCTAATGAGATATAGAATTCGCTTTTATTTCTAACGGCTTTAAATATAATCAGAAGAAACCGGATTTAAGAATTTTTTGGCATTTAACCACCCGGGGTGTATAAAAATTGTGAATTTAAAAATTAAATTCACGATTTTGCGATATTCAACCCCTAAGAGGGTGTAAGATGATTGTGTACGTTTTTACGAATTCCGACATATCGCATAGGTCTGATGAGATAGCGAATAGTTTTTTAGCTTAACCCCAACCCAAAGAATAACCAGGAGGCTATTTGGAACGTTATTTTTTAGGTTGTCAACCGCATAGTAACCTACACGCACTTCAGCATTAATCGCATTCCGGACTTCTACCCAAAAAATAATAAAGTTGCAGATTTTTTAATATGCTGTGAGGATATATTAACTGCATAGACGTCTCAGTCTCAGCTATTCAATACAATCCACTCCAACACGACAATGGGAAAATCCTTGGGGGGTTTTGCAGGTTCAGTTAAGCTATTTGTTTAACTTCGACAGACATATCGAAATGGCTTTATGGTTAGACTAACAATGTTCTGGCTTCATTCCTTAAGGACGGATAAAAGTGGGCGAAAAATTCGATGATTTCTTCAATTTCCGCGAAATGTCTTAGAAACTCAATCGCATATCGTTGGATAAGTATTTCAAACGGCTTAGCGGAAGTAAGGTACATCAGACATCGGAATAGCAAATGTGTCTTTATTGTTGTGTTTACTTAGGTACCTCGCAGAATTCTTAGTGATTTTTTCTTTGAAAACTTTTCCTATCTTTTATCCGTTATTCACAAGCAGAAGGATGTATTGTACAAGTATGTGGCCTGTTGAAAACACCCTTTGGTTGATAGGTGGTTGGCACTGTACCACACTAGTTGGCGGGCTTCCAAACAATCATCGCCCTATCAAAAATTTATATATAATACATATTTCTATAATGTGTTTTTGTTTATACGCGACAACATTTATATTATAACATACCCATATCATCTATGGAATGGCCAGAAAAGTTGTGCACTACATGTCTATAGATACCAGTAGGCAATTGTATCTTATATAGCCGAACCATATTTCGAATGCACTTGTGCCAAGAAACTTATTAGTTAAGGTGGATTTTGGGTTCTGCCGGTGGCGTCTGGAAGAGAACTAATTAAAGAAATGGGATCAACTTGCTTAAAAATTCTCTAAGCCTAGAAACTTTCAAACACATTTTTCGTACCTGGGGTCGGATTAAAACTTAATTTCACTCGAAGCGAGTCTACTATTTGACTTAAATTGAAATTAAAACTTATTCTTTCAAGCCTGAAATTGGCCACCTTAGATATAACTGTGTTATCTATATTAACGAAAAGTACAGATTTTAGTAATTATACAACTATTTTATACACATTAATTTTAATTGGAACTGAAATCTTCTATCTTATACTACGAGTTCTTATAAACTTCATCAAAAGACGAAAGGATTGATGAAGTTTTCATTCCCACTCACTTTGATTGAACAGACTAATAGGTGTGTTATTTTGTTTGTCAAATAATTTGAAGGATTTTTCAATCAATTTCTCTCCGTCAATCTATGTCCTGTGTAAAGTAAATAAAAAAATATAGCAAAGAAAAATTTTACGGATACACTATCTGACTTCATTTAGCAGTCAAATATTCGACGTAGTGACATACAGTGTAATACAGGCTTAAGTCTTATATATATTTCATTCGCTGAACAAACCAAACTACTGCATGAGTCTTATGGTCCCTTTTTTTAATTTAAGAAATAGCCATTAATTTAATAAATTTTTGCATCACCCTTCTAGTAGACTTATGCAAAGGCATATCCTTATTCATATTTAGGCGGTGTCACTATCATTATATTCATTATCATCCATTGAACATAACCATTCAAAAATTATACTGAGCTTTCCAACGCGCATTGCCAAGTAGCCGAGACTCGAACCCGACAAATGATACTGAGTTTCATTCACATCAAAAGCTTTATAGACCCTGTTGGATCCAAATTATTTTTCAATAAATGTGTCTAGTTGGAGTTTTGAACAGAAAAGTATTTATGTATAAAATAAAAAGGTATTTTTGTCGTCCTCTAATTTCACCATCCTGTTTAAGTGCACCTCGGTTTCTGCGACAAAGTAGCATAACCAAGCCACCTATACTCTCCAGCGAAAAACCTATCAAATGTACAGTTTCTGATGATCTTAAGGAAACGAGTGATATGCCTTGACCTCGAATCAATTTGTACGTTAGTCGTCTCCCAGGACAAGCCAGCAAATTCTAAATTCATCCCACAAAGGCAATATTGCGATGTCAGAAATCCGATGTTGCCCAGTAATAAATCATTGCTTGCGACTGCTCCTTGCAAAAAAATTCACTACATTTGGGAATTCCTGACTTAAGTTATAAACGATTTCCAAGCCTTTGATGCTATTTCATCCTTTTAACTGCGAAAAAGGATAGAAAAAAATCGATTTCGTTCCGAAACTAAGAACATCTGCTCGACGCGCGAACCATCCAGCTTACTCATTTTGAATTCCGTGAATGTCTTTAAAATGAAGTCCCTGTACGACTGAGATATATTTCTTATAGATTGAAGGCATTCTCCGTAGTGGCAGCCCTCCACTTCCAAGGGTATGACATCCATTTCACTTAGATATTAAAAAAAAGCGATGTACAAGTGATCGACGCTAAGTGCAGAAAAATGTCTCGAGTTGAAAAGGGGGCAATGTTAAAAAAAAATATTGTCGACCTGAAAAGGTTTTTTTTCTTGATTACAGTAATGCCACGGGAATAGAAGACACTTCGCGATACACCTCCAAAATTAAATTAAGCACAAGGAAGGCGTCCCAAATGGTATGCTCACTTTTTAGATAAAACAAATTGTGCCTAATCATAGAGAGTAGTAAATGCATGGATCAAATATAACCAGACAACCTCTCTTTTCATTTCCTATTAGTTTCTAATTTTCTATTGAATATAAACTTTTATTTAATATTATTTTAATTCACGATTTCGTACTGACTAACTGTGTCGCGACGACATTTGTATGGAACTCCGGAGTTTTGCTAAGTAATATATAGACCGAACTGTTTTCCTCAAAACTCAATATAATACAATGTTAGTGTTACGTGAGTAACTTATTGCGTTCCCTAGTTGGCGAAAGTACTCAAGTACGAGTATATGGGAATTCACACATTTCTCTAAGAACTATGTATGGTAGGTATTCGAAGTTGTGTGGTGAAACCTTATATTGAGGGGGATATCGCTCACCAACTAAATTCACCTGAATTGTTACTAGAAAGAAACTAATTTGTGTATATTTTCGTCTTCCCGGCTCAACGATTGAATTGTATTGTTGGTTTCGGGAGATGAATGTACGAAGTTTTCAAAGACATTTGTATGTAGGCTACAAGACGGATTGGTATTGTAAAATTGATGCATCCTGAATTTATCGGACTATATTCGTGAACACGTAATTTATGGAGTTTTGTGTGAGAGCAACCATTGACATACGGAGTTGAAGAAAAAAATAATGCGCAGTGAAATTGGATGTATATATTTTCAAGAATTTCATCATATATCTCAGCTATTCAGAAAAATTGAATTAAATTCATTTCTACGGCTTCTTCAGATAAATGCTAGAAACCGTTTCCAGAATTTTTATAAATTTATCCCCCACCATAACCCTTAGATCTTATTAGATATCGAATAAGTTGTAACTTCCACGGACTTTTTATATAATCGTTTAAAACCCGATGTCTCGCTATTCAACCACTAAGAGGGTTCTTTGTTTTCACGAATTCCGTCATATGTCTTAGGTCTGATGATATACCGAATTAGGCTGAACTATCTTCGGGTTTCCATACCACCTACTTTCACGGGATATCTACAGACATAATCGCCCAAAAATTTATTTAATTAATTTTGGATATTTAACTCTTAAGGTGGTTGCATTTGTTTTTAATATTCAACAAAGGGGTTGGTTGCATCAGAAAAATTATCTTAATTTTGCCAAATGAAAATATGCTTTTATATTTTTCATCCGCTGTAAACTTTAATTTACTTAAGATTGCAGATCGCTTCTTAGATGCATAAATTGGAGTACGCAGGCGCTGAACTGAGATGACTTCAAACAATGTATCCTGCAGGCCCTAGCCCGATTTGGGCTGTCGCATCATTGATGATGATAACTTAACGTACTATGTATAGGAAATGTTTCTTCAGCTGGAGAACATGTGTATAAGTATAAAATTTACATACATCATACCAAACAGACTTTATACACAAATTCTGTACGCAAGACTACTGTTTCATAATAGTATTGTTGCGAGCTAGGGGTTCGCCGGGATTTCAAGTAAAACACAATTCGGTTAAAATAAAAATAAGTGATAATTTATTTAATCGCACTATTAATTCTATTCGCACAATAATTCGCACTGTATGGCAATACCGCCCGCTTATACCATATATCGCTTGACTCGTTCACTTTCGTTCTCTCTCAACACGGTCGCGTGTACCCGCTGTCTGTCACAGTCGACGTAATCAAAAATTACTGTGTCTTCGCTGAACGCTTCACCTGCTTATATACTAGGCGGTTGCAGTCTTGAATGTTCACCCGTGTACTTGAACGTTCGTTCAGTTGTGGAATCTTCTCAAAAGCTTCAGAGCCTTCGATTTCGATCATCGTTCAGTGGTGTGTGCAGAGGATTCTAGTATATTGGAGAGCATTCGATAAGAAGAGAGATACAACCGTGCCGTTTCGCCTTATTTTTAATTGGGTTATATTTTGCAACTAGGTATTCGGTTGTTGTTGTTTTCATTATGTGTAACGATCGAGTTGTACGGTTGCGCGGTTGCCAGGCTTACACGTAACAGTATATTATACTGTGTGTGCGGTTCACCATGATGATACTTGATTCACTTACGACCCTCCTAAATGATTCATTTGCTGTTCCTGCTGATAATTCACTTACATTCCACCTAAATGATTCATTTACAAGTAACAAAATAAATGGATCAGTTATTGACCTAAAAATCGTTTAAGAGAAGATATCAGGTGAACATGTATTCAATTTGCTACCCTGAAATTTTGTTTTTTCACCACTTGTCAAATTCTTTCCAAATATTTGAAAAAGAATGAGAAGTTCGGGATAATTTCATTATTTTATATACATACCTGTCTATCACCTTGATCACGTAAAGGGAGGGTCAGGTAAAAAACACAATCCTGAAAAAAGGGAGAAGGGTGGGATTTTCCATTTAGCGTATATTATATTCACAATTCTTACAGCCGCAAGATAAAATGAATCTTCTTGGGAAAAACCTCTTTTTTGTGAAGGTTCAGTTAATTTCTTTTAAAAAATGAGAAAAAATGTGAGTGATCCTAATTCAATGAACAGGGACTGTATATCTGTGAAACAGCGTCAACAATACCGCGATGATTTTAATTTTTATTTTTTTAACAAAATCTAGGAATTAACCAATCGAATGTGGAAAATGAACGTATTTAGAAGTGACTATAAGGCACTCACTCACAAAATAAATCTTGTACAAATTTTAAAATCAATATTAATTTTAAGTATTAAAGTTTAAGGCCCGTTCCTTACAGATTTTAATACAAAACTTCCAGCTAAAGTTCCAGTTAGAGTTTAACTAAAGATCGTAATACGAGTTATGGCCCTTAAGCATTTTTCTGTTAACTTTAAGTTATTGATCAATCGTTACTGTATGTTGTACACAATAGAGTATAAGTTGGTATGCAATAAATTAACACTTATTTTTTTACTTAAATACCATGTGAGGCTTCTTCACTTTCACCAAGCTAGTTTGATTTCTTGACGAAATTCGCACTTCGGACTTGCATTTATCCGAAGTGAATCCTTCGCTTCTGAAGTGAAGTAAGTGTAAAAAGATTTAAGATATCATCCTCCTTTATTCACTCCAGTTCGACTTATTAGAACAAATGATCCGGAAACATAAAAAGATCCTGGCTTGCTGGTTCAATTCCAGCAATAAAACTTATACCGTCTAGATCAATGGAACCTTCTTGCATTCTTGGTTTCCTTTCAATCAGTTTTTATGATCCCAGATTTTTTTTCCAAATCGGTTCCACTATATCGAAAGATATGTACCACAGCCCTAGTAACTTCTTCGGAAGGATGAATACCAGCGTAGTTATAGCGAAAGTAAGCAAACTCTAAAAGTAATTGTTGAGGGGCGTGTGAATTAATACTGTCCCTTTCCATAGGCAAATCTGCATGAAGAAATTTTCCGACCCGGTTTGAGTGAGGATCGTCTTCGATTAATTCCGCTTTTCGAGAAATGTTTTCACTATAAAAATTATGTCTGTATGTATCTTGGGTCGAGAATTTGCCACTCTCTGGTTAGAAACGAGAGTTCTTTAAATGTATCAGTAAAGGAAGAATAGGTAGACCGGTTTCCAGAAAACAATACAAAAATGTCGTTTTAAAAAAAGTTTTTAATATAAAACAATTCTGGATGAGTACAATCTTATTTAACAATTCAAATCGAACTTGTATATAAACTGGCAGTAAAAACAATATCACGTTTAATAGTATTCGAAGCTTCTTCCATTTTACTTTGCAGTGCCGGATTGCCGATTCGTGTGGCAGCCGTTTTAACATCACGTAACGTTTCGTCCAACTGCTGTATGCAACGTACAATAATTCCTTCTTGAACATCGGTCAATTCCATGATTTCAGCAAATGGCTGAAAGTATAAAACCGTTCGATTAAAAATCGTCACCAAAGACCAACTCAGTCAAAGTTACCTTATTCCTTGCCCATTCATATACAACTTGAACGAGTCCAAAATTCAATCGAGTTTTCGCTTCAGTCGATGTAACACGGTAGATCTTTTCCTGATTTGTAATTTCATTATCGACTTCAATGATCTTTTTCATTCCCTGAACAAAGAAATTCACAGTGAAGAGAATTAACGCAAAATATTTTTTTACTACAAACCTCTTTAAGTCGTTCGGTGCACACCGGATTTATGTTGGTTTTAGCTTGAAATACTAAACTCGAGAGCAATGCTGCGATTTCGGCTGTTTCCAGATCCGTAAAAATATTACACAGAACCAGCTCGGTTATGATCAATTCGTTTTGACCCATACCGCATGCAACGTTGCCTTTAATTGTAACTGAAAAATAGAGAACTTGTGTAATTTTACTCACAACTAACTGTGTCCACTTTGCACAAACCTTCATGTTGATCGTCGATATAATTCAAAGCCCGCAATACCTTCAATTTGTTACAATAGTCGGGGTACAGTAGAAGACTTTTCTTCGAAACTGTAAACTGTAAGTCAGCCAATTTACTCTCGAGATTTTTCCGATCAAATACCAGCGCGTATTCCTGTTCGAAATTTGCGATGTTCGTGTGCGGTAAAATATCTTTTAATTTTCGCTTTAGTGCTGCAATCGATTCTAAAAGATTAAGTCCCGTTTCATCAATGCCAATATTCACTTCTTGCGCAAGATTCAGAAATTGAACGCTACTCGGCAGTGCAATGAATGCGTTGTTCAAGTTGTTTAAGTCAGTAACAGCTTTTACAATAGACGGACCGGGCGGCGAATCTCTAAATCTGGGAATTTGTCGCATATCCCAATTTTTAATTATTACGTCGGCATCGATTTTGATAATTGTCTTTGTAACTTCTACAATATCTGAAGGTTTGATTTTGAGCACACTATGACCACCGATGCCGTCCGGTTGGAAGAACTTAAAATGCGGCGTCAACGCAAGCATTTTATGCCACAATTCTCCTCGTTGGAGGATAATAGTTTTCGATGGCGACTCAGTCTGCAAGAATTTAATTTCAATCACAATAAAAAGTTATAAAAATAATCTGACCGTACTAGATTGTATTCTGCTGAGCTCAACTCTGCATTTGTTTGCTGATGATCTAACACCAAAACCTTAAAGAAAATATCTTTGCCTTGTTGTGTTACAATTGAAAGCAAAATCGCTAATTTGTTGTAGTGATGTCCTTGTGATATAATTAGAACACGTCCAGGTTTCAGTTCCTTCGAAATTTTTGGTTGTGATATAAAAATTTTCTAAAGGTAAACAAAGTGGAGCATAAGTAAAACGAAAATTTCAAAAATTGTGACCAACTACACATTCAAGCCTGCTGAACCGAAGAAACAATATAAATGCTAGACAAGCTTCGAAAACAAAGGCGAGATTTTAATGCAGTCAGCAGGCTTAAGATATGTTCTCGCCCGATATACTTCACATTACCATAGCGTTTTCCATTTCTTTAGCATAATCTGCAGCGATATCAAAGAACGTACAAAGATGGTGTAAACGTTCATCTAAAACTTTCAACGAAGAAATTTTCTCTTGTGTGAGTTTCAATTGCTTTTCCGTTTCCGGTAATTTTTGTTTTGTCGGGAACTCTTTGAAACTGTGCGACATAATGTCCTCGACCGTTACATTCTCGAAACGTAAACAGGTCAAAATCATAGCGTACGTAAGCAAGAAACGTGACTCGAGCTTCATCGGTCGTCCCAGGATAATCGATCTCAGTTCGATATCGGACGGAATTTTATTTTTACATAAAAGTATAACAGTACCGTTGGCATCGTGACCTCTACGTCCTGCTCGTCCAGCCATTTGAATATATTCGGCCGGTTCAAGCATTCGCTGTTCAATACCATCGAATTTTATATGTGAATCGAAAATTACCGTCCTTGCCGGCATATTAACTCCCATTGCGAACGTTTCCGTTGCGAATAGCAGCTTGACAAGACCACGCTGGAATAACATTTCAACGATTTCCTTTAGAATCGGCAAAATACCGCTATGATGGATGCCAATACCGCGCTCAAGAGAACTTTGCATTGTTGTTACTTGGGGTAGAATACGATCTGGTGGCTTTAACTTTTGCAGGCACTGCTGGAAGAACAATCGAACGAGACTCTTTTCCTTGCCGGTATTCAAATCACACGATTGCAGGGCACTTGCATTTCTATCGCAACGATTACGCGATAGTGTAAAAGCAACAACTGGAAATTTGTCGTTGCGTCTGAGATGATCGATTAGACCGACCCAAAGCGTTTGATCCTGTTTCGGATTATTCAGATTCTTATGAACGTTTCCCTTTGTGTTCGCTTCTTTTTTCACACAAGCTGTTTTGTAATTGTCGAAGAGAAAATCTCCCTTTTCATTGACAATCAAAAATATGTCGTTTTTGCTTTTACCTCCGCAACCCGTATACAAATAATGCATTAACGGAACCGGACGCTTCAGTGTACTGATTACATAGACCTTGCGTTTTTTCGTATGACCAACCCAATTAGCGAATTCCAAGGTGTTTGGAACTGTTGCGCTCAACATTATTATGTTCACGTGCTCGGGCAGTAAAATTAAGACCTCTTCCCAGACATGTCCACGTTCCGCATTGTTTATGTAGTGCACTTCGTCGAAAATAACGTATTCCAAGTCACGAGTACTATCGCTGCCGCAGTAGAGCATTGATCGAAGGATTTCCGTCGTCATAATCAGGCACGAAGCTGTCGGTTCGATTTGTAAGTCGCCTGTTATTAGACCGACATCTTTAAATGTTTCTTTGAAGTCTCGATACTTCTGGTTGGATAGAGCTTTAATTGGTGAAGTGTAAATTGTTTTTGTCATGTGACTTTGCGATAGAGCGACGGCATATTCAGCAACAACTGTTTTACCTGAAAATGAAATGTTTACGTTTTTTAACATAGTCGCGCAATACAACGAGCTGCAGCCAATTTAATGGCGTAATACTAGCAAATCTATGAAAAGTTGGAAAGTTTAAGGAACGCGTGTTTAGAAAAGGCTGAAGGAGTTGCTTTTTTCTTCGCGGCATCTTTTTACAAATCGATAATTGGTAACTACATCCAAACAAAATGCAGAAAGAAGAAAAAATCTGCCAACAGTCTGGGCGCAACTTTATTATTTTATGGGTAGAAGTCCGAAACGTGTTTAATGATGAGATGCTGTGTAGGTTACTATGCGACTGACAACCTAAGAAATAACCAGTAGGCTATTGGAACTATTTCGAACAAAAATTTCACGCACGAGTTATCCGCCTTCAAACGTATACGGCGTATACGACGGACAGACGGACATTTTTTTTTTGGTGTTTACTAGTCCTAAAACGTGTAAATACAAAATTTCAGAGTAGCAAATTTTTTTGAAATTCCAGTTTGATCACAATACTTTATTATTAAAAAATAATAAAGTAATTTACTACTACACGAAGCTATTAAGACAATTTCTAACAGCATGAAGCCAATGATTTTAATCGGTGATTTGAACTATCCAGAAATTACATGGCCTATTAATAATTTTAATCCCGGTATAAGTTCAGCAAAAGAATTTGAACAATGTCTTTAGAAAGCCACTTAACGCAATTTGTTGAGGACCCAACACGATTCCGTCAAAGCAATATACCATCATTGCTTGATTTAGTTTTTTCTGATGATGCTGATTTAGTGTCTGAATTAGATTACCGTCCACCAAAAGGAAAAAGCGACCACATCGTATATATGCACATAACAATTTCAATTAATGCAGAAACGAACCAGTATTTTCGAACCGCGACTTAATTACTTTAAAGCAGATTTTGAAGCTATATCAAATGCATTCTTCAATAACCTACCAGCTACCAATTATAATAAACCAATCGAGGAGCAATGGGGGGTTTTTAAGCAAACCGTCTCGGATGAAACGAAGCAGTATATCCCGAATAAAAAAGAACGGAGAATTAATAATAAGCCCTTGATGAGTGGGACATTAATTACCGAAAGCTAAATTATGGAGGAAATATAGGCAAACTGGATCAATAGATGATTATAAAAGTTAAATGTACCAAAATAATGTGGTTAATATTGGTAGAAGGCTTGCCAGAGCTGAATTCGAAGCAAACATAGTTAAAAGTGGTAATAAGGCGTTTTACGGTTATATTCGGAAGAATGTTTCCACCAAAATATCCATTCCCCCAACAATTCGTGACGTCCAATCAGGAGAATTACTTACGGAGCCATATGCTATTGCAGATAAGTTTGCACAATACTTTGACACGACCTATACGTTGTAACCAGATGGAATCATACCCGAAATAACAGAGACTCAGAGAATCGAGGCATCATTAGAGACTATAGAATTTAATGAACACATTGTATACCAAACACTTCTTGGTCTGAGAGAGGGATCAGCGGCTGGGCAAGACGAAATACCAACGATTGTACTGAAGCAATGTGCAGCTGCACTCGCCCCAACCATCTCAAACCTAATGCAAACGTCTTTCTCATCAGGTATCTTGCCATATGATTGGAAGGTTGCTAATATCACTCCTATATTTAAAAAGGGCGATACGATGTTGACATCAAATTACAGACCAATAACATTAACTTCAGCGATATGCAAGTTCATGGAAAAAATTATATTTTTGAAAATGCGGCAATTCATGAACGAACAAGACATACTTCCTAAAAACCAGCATGGTTTCACACCCGGACGATCAGTAATTTCTAACCTGCTCTGTTCACTAGACAACTGGGTTCAAAATTTTGATGAAAGGCAGCTAACTGATGTTTTTTATCTGGATTTTGAAAAGCCGTTTGATCTTGTTCCATTCAACAGACTGCTGGCGAAAACATTTAGGATCTTGAGGATCCATCTTAATCTGGATTAAGGCATTTGTTACCGAGAGGAAATTTTCAGTGAGAATCGGAGGATCATTTTCAACAACGCATGAAGTGTTAAGTGGCGTACCACAAGGCTCAGTTTTAGGTCCTTTGCTGTATATACTGTACACAGCTGACTTGCAGTATTGCTGCCAATCGCTGTTGACCACTTTCGCAGACGATACGAAAGTTTTCGGGAATCCACTGGCAACCAGTGTTGAGTTACAATCGGACTTAAACAAAATAATAGAATGGCCAAATAAATGGTGTATAAGTTTAAATTCTTCAAAGTGTTCAGTGCTCCATATTGGTGTAACAAACCCCCAAGTTATACTCGCTTCAGTAGATAGTGTAAATGATCTTGGCGTAACTATTAGAAGTGACTTAAAATGGGAAGACCATATAGTGAGCATAACAAAAAAGGCGAACTCAGTGCTATATTTTGTTAGAAAAACATTTAAACATATTAATGCGGACTTGTTTCTAAAAATCTACAAAGCTTACGTTGGACCAATTCTTGAATTTGCGTTCCAAATATGGAGTCCATATTTTAAGAAGGACATATACCTACTAGAGCAACTGCAACGACGTGCGACAAAAATTCCTAGGGAAGTAAAAAATTTAAGCTATGAAGAAAGATTGCAGTATCCTTGTCTTCCGACGCTTGAACAAAGTCGTTAACGCGGCGATATTATCGAAACAATTAAAATTTTAAACGGACACTATAACTGTGAAGATATCACGATGTTGTTTACTAGAAACACAAATAGACAGCTAAGAGGACATAAAGATAAAATTAAAAAGTCAATCCAAAGGTCGAGTACGAATCCTCTTCGCAATTTTCTGCCCAATCGAGTAGTGGACATGTGGAACGAATTACCAAGAGAAGTGATTAGCGCATCTACAACTAACAGCTTTAAAAATCGTTTGGATAACTACTACTCTTTGTTTAATTCTACATAATTTTGATTTTATTTTTTTTTTGTTCATACCATTTCATGTATGTACACCCAACTCTCTTTTTACACGGTAGAAACGTTCCAACAAAAACTGTGTATAAAATAACCGTGTAAAAAAAGGCATGCTACTCATAGTAAAATCGTAGATGTGTTCCACAATTTAAAAAAACCGTGTATGTTGAAAAAATAACTACATGCTTTTAAAAAAATCGTGCAAAAAAAAATTAAGGAAAACCCATATTATGTTAATTCTATAAATATAATTCATTTATTACATAAACATTGAATGTTTCAAAATTCGTTAGTAAAAATTCAAAATTTTAATGAAATATAAAGCTTTTTAACTATCATCACTCAAAATAGGCGGGCACGTCTATTTTTGACTGGATTCCTTTCCCCGCTTGATATTTCTAACACGTTTAATGAGCTTGAACCTCTTAAAGACTTCCGTTCGTTAATAACGTCCTCTGATGTTAGCTTACTTTTTATTAAGAAATCTATTATCAGATTCCTTTTTTTGGTTTTTCAAGTTGCTTATACAGTTCTTGGTACCCAGCGGTACTATTCTGCAGATTACGTTGAAACTTTAATACTCATTCTACGTCGGTATCATGAGTGAGAAAATGATGTGCGATACTTGTAGAAAATTTCAAACCCTTGCGAATTAAACCAGCTTTTAGTTGATTAGCTTCATCTTCATCATTATGATCCTCAATATTATTGTTATCCGTTATCATTTCGATCAGATCCTCCTCATCCAAAGGTTTCTCAGTCATCGGTTCATCGATATCAGCGGCATGCATGTTGCCAAAGCCTTCACCACCAATTGCGTATGATAGAGTTATAGTTTCAGAGCACAAAATTGATGTTTGTATAACAGAATTTTCATTGTTGACGTATTCTGTCCAAATTTTTCTCCAACAAGCATTAAGGGTAGATGTACGAAGTTGTTTTATGGCAAAGGAAGCATTTGTAACACAATCCATTATCGTATAATTTTTCCATGCTTCTACGATCGCCATGTTTTCTTCCTCGACTGAATCCAAAATATATTTAAATCTTTGCTTAATGTAATACATTTTGAATGTTGCCTTTATACCCTGAATGGCTGAATCAAGGATGTGGTATTAGGCGACAAAAATACCAATTGGATATTTGGATGACGTCGCACAGGATGCTGCGAGCATTATCGACAAGTAAAATTACTTTAAATTTCAGACCTTTTTGTTCTATATATTTCTTGACTTCAGGAACGAAGCATTCGTAGAACCATTTTTTGAATAAATCGGCCGTCATCCATACCTTTTTATTTGCCATCCAATGAACGGGAAGCTCTTTAATGTTTTGGCCTTTTAAAGCTCGTGGTTTTAACGAACGGTTGATTAATAAAGGCTTTAAGATTCTATCGCCAGATGCGTTACTACAGAACAGGAACGTCACCCGATCTTTAGCCGTTTTGAAACCACCGGCAGATTTTTTTCCGATTTTGCTATATAGGTTCTGGAAGGCATTTTCTTCCAGAACAATCCCGTTTCATCGGCATTAAACATTTGGTCTGGATTATAACCGCCATCTTCAATTATTCTTAGTAGTTTTTCTGGCAAGTTCTTCGCAGCATTTTCATCTGCTGATGCTAGTTCAACTTTTATTTTCACATTGTGAAATGCGTGTCTTTCTATGAACCCTGTTAGCCATCCCTCACTTGCATTAAATATCACTTTGTTGTTTGCCTGAAGACTTGTAGATGGCTCAACTTCCTGCTGTCGTTTGTATATTCTAAATGATTTTTCTTTTTTAAAAGTTTTCCATCTATACGTAATTTTTTGCTGTTGTAAATTCTCGATCCAAATCACCAAAAGTTATTTCGTTTTCTCTAATAGGGCATTTCGACTGTATGATGATGTATGATTTTTTTTTTTAGATCAAAAAATTTGTGTAAAAAAGTGTTGTTCTTCATCGTGGACCGTGTTATTTCAAAATCGTGTAAAAAAAGACCGTGTAAAAGGAGAGTTGGGTGTATTCAGTTTTTCTTTTTGATTGCATTTAAAATTTGAATTTGATTTTTCTTTCGTTTTCTTATCACGTTAAAAAGTATTACATAAACATTTTTATTTTTTTCCTTAAGTATTTTCTTTCTAATTTCTATTTTTATTATATAATTTCATAATATTTTAATCCATCATATTATCGATATATACCTAATACTCAAATGTAAATTTGTATAACACATTGGATATTAGGCGTATCAGCGTGCTGCCTGCCTAATTATTTTTTTCAATAATAATAATAAAATGGGACATTATCTGGAAGGTATGACTTTAGTCGACAAATCAGGAGCTGATCGGGACATTCAGCTTACGCGGTGATGATTTGCAAAATGTTTTGAAAGACACATTAAGACTTGTTTAACAAAACATTTACCTGTTTACAATAATTATTTGTGTTTACGAGTATAAGAACAATATTTGTCAATCTAAATCCAATGAGATTGTGATATCGCGCTCTAAAATGAAAGTTTGGATCTGTACCTGGCTACCAGCTTCAAATAATATTACCAGTCTTCTTGACCTGAAGGACAAATCCATGCAAATGCCTCTTGAAGCTTATTCCTTACCTCAGAAGATCTGAGCTCACGTTTCAATGAGGTTGAAGTTACAACAATTTGTATTGTGTAAAAGCGGCCTCAGGGTGGCCTAATCTTAAACCCAAATTAAGTCGCACAGCAACTTAAGAATCTAAAAATGATTCTTAAGTTGTTGACTGATTTGGAAATACAACATGAAGCCAACTGTACAAAAACTGCTCGTTACTTACCCGCTGAAGTATGCGCAGCAACAAAAACATGTTTCCTTTCTTCCAACATTAGAATTGCCTGCTTCTGGAAGACGTCCAACTCGAACGGATAGGTCATCGCCGGTTTCGGTATTTTCTCGTTAAAGTCCGTGACCGGATGTGAAATGTCTACCATTTCAGCCCACTCTAAACTTGTAACTTTTATATTTTCCGTTTTCGAAATATTCAAAACGGGCTGGACATCGGACACGAGTATCGAATCGTCGGAAATTTTCTCGATTTCGGCATTCAGTACGTTCACTTCGGGCTTTTGTTCGGCGCTCGAGCTGTCTTTCAGCCACTCCTCGATTTCGTCGTTACCTCGCTCTAAAGCTTCCAATAGATTCACCGTCTGATTTGAACTATCAATTTTATCCGAAGGATTTTCTGTGTTTTTGGCGTCAGAGAAATCTAAACCGGCCGCGAATCCCGGCGGAATGGACAGCAAGTCGTTTTCAAAGTCAAAGTTATCGATTTCTAGAGATTCGATGTTCGTTGCCGGTTCGTCAAAACCGCCCGGCCAGAACGGAAAGTTCATCACCGATCCCCGGGTGGCCTCACCAATTGGGCCCGGTTCTCGTCGCAGCGACATCGAGTTCCGGGAATTGCAGCCAGCATCCTGGATGGGAACTTCAACGAAGTCAACTATTTTCCCGGTCACGTAATCCCGTTGCGGAACTAGCGTTGTGCTGGCTGGGCAGCTGGGAAGGTGGTAGAGTCGCGTCTCGTTCGGCGTGCGAAATAAAATTTCCGGCTGCGGGTCGTGCATTGTTATGTCCGGGAACAAAATGTAGTTCCGGAGAACTTCGTCTGGTTTGCTTATTAGTTCTGGCATTTTACTTGCCGGCTTTTACGTAACTGACAAGAACCTTTTCACAATTATTCACGCACACCGGGTTTTTAATTGCGTTAGTTATTTAACTTATAAAAAACTGTTTTAAGTTCGTAGAGTTTGTGATGCAGGGAAGAAAAACAAACGTAATGTCACTGGAACTGTCACATCACATCTGATGACAACGAATCGGATTGCACTACAGTTCGGTTTAGACATTCGCTAAATCTTGGTGTGAACCTTAGGTGTCGGACGGATGCCAATTAATTTGTTTAAATTGTTAGAAAAGTGAAAGCAAACCATTTCAACCAAAAAACGTTCATCCTCGGAAGGCAATCTACGGAATTTTTTTAATGTAATGGATAAAAAAATCTTTATTCTACTTACGATAAACTAAACAACATTTTCATCAATGGCGCGACAGCCCTAATCTGACCAGGGCCTGCAGGATACACCTGCTGAAGTCATATCGGTTCAGAGCCCGCGTTCTTCAATTTATGCATCTAAGAAGCGGTCTGCAATCTGCGTCATATTGTCCTTGTAACTTTTCCGCGGTTTTCACATCAGTCGTTTGCCCTGATAAACTAACGCTACAACAGCACATAAGCCTGGCCTGGAATGAAAAAAACTAGTTTACAATATCAAGAACAATAAACTTAAGTCCTAAACTAAATTGATCCACAATCAAGAAATACACAACTTTAACAAAAGGAATGCGAATTCGATTAGACAGCAACATTTTCCTAGGACTGACCAACTTAGAAAAGATCCTGTCTTGGAGGAAATGCAAGAATATAATTCATTACCAACAAATGGCAAAGAATGTCTTTCAGTTAAGGGGTTACATACACCTCAAAATCGATTTTTTAATTTTTTGCTTATTCGAAAGTGTATTCAAGTGTCTCCCTGAAAATTTCGTAAAGAAATTCGCAGTAATGATGAAGTTATGGCGTTTTGTAACCGACATGGTAAGCAACGACTAACGGTTGGCGCGAAGGTGTTCGCGTCCTTTGCCATCTGTTTGACTATGAGCTTTTTTTTAATTCCGGGTGTTTATGACTTTCTGTATAGCAGGGACATGTTTTGAAAAGTTGGTGAGCTTTAGGTATACTTGTTCCACTGTTAAAATTCACAGAACCTGTTGTGGTCGGAGGCCTTGGAGTGACTATTTCGACTTAAAAAAGTCAAAATAACCGAAGGGAATGTTGGGGATCGGGAAACAGGGGTCCAATTCCGCCTACGTCCGAATTGGTGGCTGAAATACAAACTGGAGTGACGTGCTTGCTGGCTTCCGGGCTAGCTTCGGCTGTGGGGGGTACGTTGTTCGTGAACGATCACTGCGCGACTCTTGGAATTGATGAGATCGCTCATCCCTCAGCACCGTGCGAATCAGTTGAGTGATCTCATCAACTCCAAGATTCACACGTGCATTTGCTGTCGTCATCGGTTGTAGTGGTAGTTGTGGTAGGCCCATTCCCCTCCCTTGGTCGGTGAACACTGTTCCGTCCGGAGCGTAGAAGGCTTGACCGCCGCCCGGCTCGTGTGGAGGATTCAAATTTGGCTCTCTAATGAGATAAATTCCATCTTTTTGAAGCTGTGGGACCGTTAACTGAGCCCTGCTTCTTGTCAACGGTCCAGGGGCGGCTATCGCTCCCTCTACTCCCCGGAAAGACCAGTAGTCCAACTTGCCCAGATGATTCCGACAAGTGGGACAGCTCTGTTTAACTGTTACCCACTTCTCTATGCACCTCTCGTGGAAACGGTGGCCACATTTGGTTACTCCGACTCTTACCACTCCTGGCAGACAGTGCACAGCACATCTTCGCCCCTGTTTTCTGGCGTGCGTGACAGTGGCATGGTGCAAAAATTAAGGGATCCAAAAAAAATATCTAACAAAAACAAATAAGCCTAATAAAATTAACTACAAAAGAAACTAAATGATATACCAAAACTAAAATTAGGGTAAATCAATTAAACACTAAACTAAACTACTAAATCTATGAGTGTAAAGAACAACCTAAATAAACGTAATATATAATTGGTATAAATATAAATACTAACCTACAAAAAAAAACAATATATATCTAAATAAATACCAAAAAAAACCACTAATATAATAAATTAACCATACTAACATAACCAAAAGAACTAAGACTAAATACACCAACTAAATTTAAACTAACAAAATAACACCTACATCTAAGAAAAATTAAACTAAGCCAACAAACAAAATAAATTCAACAACTAAATCTAAAAATTTAAACTAGGAAAACTACCATAAACTTAACAAAAAATATACATACTATGCAAAAAAAATATAATAATTCTCAATTTTTGATAATAATAAATATATACGAGTATAATAAATAAATGAATAATTCACTAATCCTACAAACTATGCAAAAGGGAATAAATAACTAAGGTACAAAAATAATATATAGCCTAACATTCAAAATAATTAAATATTATAAATATCAAGCAAATAAATAATTTTCTAAATATCCCTATACATTACTGAAAATAATAAAATAATTTAGGAAACGAACCTAAATACGCAACGAAATAAATTTGGCTAGAGCCAAAGCAAAAGAAAATTTCAAAAGCAAAGAAATTATAGCAGCAATACAGAACAAAATAAATTAATGAAAAGCAAACCAAAAATTGTAAATCACGAGCAATCCAATCAAAACTCCGACCACAACAAAACTTATTTCAATATAAACTGTATCTTACACTTTAAACGCGTTTTTCTCGAAACAGCATTTTCAAAATCGGTACCAGGATTATCTCCGCGACTACTGGACCGATCGGGACCTAGTTTTCCACAGTTGTGTTTCACACAATACTCTAATGTTTACCGAGCCGTTTTTTCGATATATTGTATAGTTTTTTCTTTTTATCATAATTACTGAAGAATTTTGAGGCGAAAAATCGCATTTTTAATTCCAGAGACTGCCATGATCCGACAAAATTGGATTTGAAAATCCGGCTCGGTAAACTTTAGTGTTATGTATCTATTTACTTTCAGGAAAACTATTATAAAAATTATTTTTCGATAAAAAATAGCGGATGAAAGTCTGGTACTGAAATCGCTCTCAACAAAAACACGTCCAAGCAAAACGACTGTAACTTTTTTACCGTTTGAAATTTTCCAACCAAATTTTCACATCACATAGACAAAATGTAATACTTTGATAGATATGTAATGGTTGTTCAATTAAATTCAGTTTTATTCACGAAAAAATGCTTAAACATAGCCGTAGTTTCCGCCATTCAAGGTGTATCTAACCCATTAAAACACCTTGCAAAGAAGCATCGTCTATGACGAAACTAGGAACTGTATTACATACATATAGAGTGTTTCAGTAGGAACGCACGAAATTTGTTAGGTTATAGCGGCCATGTTGTTAAAGCAATTTCCGTCGAATTTGTTTTGAATTGTTCAGTGGTGTATGGCAAATTACCAAGGAAGGTATAGCGTTGAACGGCGTGTGCAAATCATAAAATTTTATTTTAAAAATCGTTCGAAAAATGTTCAGCGCTATGCGTGATTCTTAAAGACGAGGCCCATTTCGTTTTGAATGGATGTGTGAACAACGAAAATTGTCGGATTCGGGACGATACCAATCCACACAAGATACATCAGCACTAAATGCATACCGAGAGTCACTGTTTGGTACGGATTTTAGGTCTGGCGAAATCATCGGTCCGTATTCTTCCAAAACGAAACTGGCATTGCCGTAACCGTCAAACGATCGATGATAAGCAACTTATTGTGCCCTAAACTGGATGATATGGATACCGACGACATGTGGTTCCAACAGGACAGCGCAGCGTGCCAGACAGCGCATGTCACGACGGACATTCTGCACGAGCGGTTTGAGGCCATCGTTATCTCGCGCGGCGGCGACGTTATATGGCCACCGTGATTCTTTAGACTTATTTCTCTGGGGTTATCTTAAATCGCAGCGTATAATCCGCAAACAATTGATGACCTTTAAGTCAACATAACGAACGCCATCTAGCAAATTCAGCCAGATTTATGCGACAAAGTCGTCGAAAATTGGACCTCTCGAGTACGTGCCACCAAGCAAAGCCTGGGCGGACATTTGAACGACGTTATATTCCATACTTAATCTCATAAAATATTCTTTCAAATAAAAAAAGAATTGAGTGGATATCTCATTTACAACTTGTTTAATTTACATTTAAAAGTTGAACGTCCTTGTTGAAAGACCCGATAGTTGTTGCAAATA
Organism: Beris morrisii; assembly: GCA_951812415.1. NCBI lineage: Eukaryota > Metazoa > Arthropoda > Insecta > Diptera > Stratiomyidae > Beris > Beris morrisii. The sequence continues at coordinate 109,874,377 of OX638312.1, read as the reverse complement.
AAAACGACCTAGAAACAGATAATTATTCAGGCGGCTTCACTTTATTATAATATTTAGCTAGTCAATGAAGGAAGACATTAAAAAGCGATCAATTAACAATAATTCCAAAAGTTTTGAAATTTTAGGAATTGATTGAGCTTGTTGTTAAGGTAATAAATCGCATTTTGTACCCCTCTCCGAGGTCCGCAACATGCTCAAAATGTTTAACAACGTAGTTTCGTTATGTAGACAACAAAAGTTATACAAACTTAGGATTATGTTGAACAGGGTATTTTCGATATTGTATAAGGATTTGCAGCTCATTTTGAGACCCGCAATATTAAAATATTGAAAAACCCTATTCACAGAGCATTTCCTTGCCCCACCTCTGTACGCGAATGCATATCTGAATTGTTTATACTCTAGATGAAATCATATAGAGTATTATAAGTTTAATCCAGCCCAAAAGCTTGTAACACATAGAACCAAGCCTCGGACAAAAAAGGTTATAAAGGGTGTTTTTTTAGGTGCATGAGAACTATCGATATCGATAACTGTGGTTTGACAGCTGAGAATGTCAAACTGTGTTGACATTTCTGTTCAGTAAGGTTTGGCAAGTCATCATGAATCGTTTAACGCCAGATAACGCTTCCAAATTGTGGAAATTTACTTTGAAAAAAATAAATCTGTTCGCGAAGTTCATAGAGCACTTCGTCCATTTTACGGTCAACATAATCGGCCTAGTGAGCAAGCAATTCGTGCAGTTATTGATCGTTTTCGCACCGATTTTACTGTTCTCGATTCAAAACCATCAACAAGACAAAGAAATGTGCGGTTTACACGCTGGCGGCATCATCGGTCCTTATTTCTTTCGAAATGAGGAAGGAGCTGCCGTTACGGTGAATGGCCAGCGCTATCGAGTCATGCTGACTGAATTTTTGTTTCCAAAAATTAATCAGCTAAACATCGCCGACATTTGGTTCCAACAAGACGGCGCAACTTGCCATACAGCGCGCTTAACAATCGATTTATTGCAAAATCAATTTGGCTACAACTTGATTTCCAGAAGTGGTTCTGTTAACTGGCCCCCTCGTCCTTCCTGCACATCCCATGTGAAAGTCCTTCAAAAAGGAAATTTTTTTTTCGATGTCTTACCCAGTTCAAGATATGAAATTAAACACTGAATATTGTCTTTTAGTTTTGAGTAGCAATCTAATGGCAGTCCTTAATAAAGGACATACAACATGCACACACGTAATTCTACTTTATCCCAACTACAATATAAATCGGAGTTCAGTATTTCATCTAGAGAATCATACGATTGGCTTGCAGCCGATCGTGACTGCAGGATGTTTTTTTAATTACTTTCCTACTAGATTTCCATAGACGTACCAATTAAAATTTCTGGCATAACCCAAAGATAGAGTAGGCTGCTCTAGAGCAATGTTTGGAAATTTTCACCTCAGTGAGCTTAGAGTGGCGAAAAATGTTAAGAAATGGTCCCACTACCGTTGGGAAAAAAGTCATTAAAAATCACAAAAACAGCAGCGTTTTTGTTTCGTGCGCAAAAAACATGCTTATTATTAAAATTGCATAAAGTGAAACAGTAAGTGTACTTGTAGTATAATTTCTTTAGTGAATTATGACTTGTACTTGAAACCGGAGCAATTTAATATTAGCATGCGGGAGTTGAATCTAATTAAAGTCGCGGCCTGAAACATTTTCCGCTCGTTTAACAATCTTGGCATCCTGAAAATTTCAGAAGGCGCAATCAGTCTTACTACGCAAAGTGAGAGATTGCAAGTTTTAAGTACATAACAAAAGGGATTTTAATGCATTCCATTCAACCACAAAGTACCTCCATAATCAACCTATCGTCTAAAATATCACATCAATCACTCCACCAAAGCCTTAGCCAAATTTCCAGACCATAATTTTAAGGTATTTCGCTTCCTTCGGAGGTGCCCTGAAGATAGCGGGTATGCAATATTGCAGCCTACGAGTACGACTACCTAAAGTTATGGAGTTGTTGGTATTCCAGCACATTTTATTACACTATCTCAACATCAGCATAGAGATTTAATCAGGAACGTTGCAGTAAATCCTTGTAGTTTACTTTGCAGTTGGTAGTTTAACATCGAATTAAGTGAGAAGCTTAATTAAAATTGAATTTCGGTTCAACAATGACACAACAGCTCCTTAGAACGAGTACGTCGCAAATGTAATAAAGTGCAAACATTCCTGTCCCGGTCAAAACACGTAAATTTTCCCTGCATCAGACCTTGCCATACATTTGGTCCTTGCTGGTCGTAAATTCTGCATTCTGTCGAATTACCCGGGCGAGGCAGTAAAAGTTTTAAAATCGATCAATTCCGTAAAACTATACCGAAAATTTACTGCCACAAAATTTATTATCCAACTTGTATCCTATCATTGCAGTTCACTGGATTGTGAAGTCTCTAGCTATTTCCAAAATGATTTGTAAAAACTGTAAGGGATTGATTTCTGCCCGAATAAATAATGTGCTTCCTAATATTGCGCTTTAGTTCTGTTTTGAATTTTTCGTTTTCTGGTCCATCATAGAACGAAAAGGATACCATTTTAGTACGAGTTGTTTGAACTAGTGAGCCGTAGCACAACGTGAATCGCATTTATTTACGAGTATATGGCCGAGAATATATTTTCGAACATGATCAATGATACTAGTTTGAAAACTAAGTAGTTTTGCACCAAAACAGTTTTATAGCCTTGGCGATTTCAGAACAATTTCTTTCGCAATATATGACCGATACGAGAGAACAATACGGCTGTGGTGAAATATGCATTAGCGATAGAAAGTCACGTTGAAGACTCACTCAAACGGGAGACACATTTCCAAGTAAAAGTGTTTAGTAAATGTACATTTAGCTACAGGCTTCTTTGCTGTGACGTCAAGACAGCTGTCCATTTATAAAGGGTTATTCAATAGGTACATAACAATTTTTTGTTTTAATACAAATGCACCCTTAAGCTGTTTTGCTGGTCTGTCAATGTCAAAACGTCAGTCAAGGTTTACATTTTTATCATGGTGAAGTTCACGAACGAGCAACGTTTGGAAATTATCTCAATTATTCTGTGTTTTTTTTTTAAATACAAAATTGTTATGTCCCTATTGAAGGGTTGTTATATCCCTATTGTTTAAAACAAACAGAGGTATTGAAGGAACACAATTGAAAAACTGTACAAAATTGATGTTTCAAAATAATTTTGATGTTTTTCGCTTTACTCGACTTAAGGTCTCTCTGGTATCGAACGCAAAATTATAATTCTAAATTTTTTAGCCACTTGTGGAAGGGTAGTAGAATATATATTGATGAAACGCGTGGTTCCTGAACCTCTTTTACTTATTTTTTTTGGGAATCTTCTCTTTACAGATTCGTTAAATTATTATAGCAAAAATAAAATTATACAGAAGCTACTCTCTTCACTCATAACTATTATCTAGCGGCCCACGTTTTTCACGACTATCTGTATGGGACAACGAAAAATTATTTTATACTTTTTAATTCGCTTTAAAAATGTGTTTTTTTTTTAAAAAAATAATCTCTAAAATCCTCCCTCCTACCTGCCTATCACACCTCACCCTTCAAAAGTCGAGTTAATATTGCATTGTCATCGAGTTCTGAGCTATTTTTAAAGTTTCAACTCTCTAGTTCATCGGGGAGTTAGTTTTAAATCATTTGCAAAATTTTTTTGTGTATTTTTATTGCCTATCCAGTTGTACGTAATGTACATCTACTTATAAATCTTTATTACTATTAAAAAATTTGCAACAGTTTGGGCGTCACTTTATTTTTTTTGGGTAGAAGTCCGGAATGCGTTTAATGCTGAGATGCGGTGTAGACTTAGAGTATAAGGTGTAGGTTACTATGCAACTCCCTTACAAGCCGTTAGGGTTGAATATCTAAAAATCCTGAAATTAGCTTTCTGGCAATTATATAGGAAGCCTTATAAGCCTAATAAAAATCAATTCGATATCTCATCAGATCTAAGAAATATGTAGGAATGTGTGAAAATGTGTGCAACTCGTTTGCACAAACTTGGGGGTTAGATAGGCTATTAAATAAAAACTCTGCAGAAGTTGTAGCCAATTTGATATCTCATCAAACCTAAAGAGATATATAGCAATGTGTATACGTATGCAACCCCCTTACACCCACTTGAGTGTTGAATATTTAAAAGTCCTGCAGTTAGTTTCAAGATAAATATAAAGATTATTATTTATTTATTTTCAGCTTGTGGTAGCATCATAAAATGACACAACCCAAGTTTTTCGGCCAAACTGGGAAAATATAAAGAAAGCCCGAGGAAATAAAAACCATTTTGATGTTTATGAGTTCTAAGAAGTACGACGAAATTCGTGAAAACTTGTTTTACCCTTTTAAACCCTCTTAGTAGTTGAAAAGGCAAAACCCTTGAAAACGTGTTTTTCGCGATCAGAATGAATTCGTGAAAATGTACACAACCCCTTTAAACCCCCTTAGAGGTTGAATTTCAAACAACACTGAAAACGCTTTCTAGGCATTTATATGAAGAAACCGTAAAATAAAAATTACTTCAATATACTAGACCTTAGAGATATGACGAAATTCGTGAAAATAATTGCATTTCATTTTCGCTAATAATTGTTTTGGTCCCCATTCCATACACCAATGGATATTTGATATTTTTTTAATCCAAATTACTTTTCTAATAGATCTACATATGCCCACCAAGTTTAAACTTTCTAGCTTAAGCCATTCAATAGATAGGAAAAACAACCTCAACCCCCGAACCATACAATCCCAATAAACAATTATATTTTTCTAACTTGCTACTACTATAGATCTATCTAAATACCAAGTTTTAGCTATCCATAATTATGTGTTCTTGAGATATAAAAATCTGAACTTTTTCTTAATCACCCTCCCTCACATTCACCCCCTACATCCACACCCTATGGGTATACTAGGTCCACTACTAGGTCTACTTCCCGTAAAAAATCTAAACATCTATCTTAAACTGTTCTTGAGATATGAGACGTTATTTACCAGAAAAATTATTATCCCCCAACTTTCATGATCCACCTCCTTTTATTTTCAGTAAACTTCACTTGTCGACTTGTATACATAAACCGAATTTAATTTTTCTGGTGCAATTGGTTCGTAAGATATCGTAATCTAAAGCTTTTCACCCCTCACCCTCACACGCCACTGACCCTCCTCAAAAGTTTGTTTCCGGTCTATTTTTCTAGTATACCTACAGGCAGTCATTAAGTTTCAATTTCGTGACATTAGCCGTATCGGAGATATAGATTTTAGAATGCCTCAATCTCGTCTTTCGGGCGTTTTGGACGCATTGTTTTTTCCCATCACCCCCATATCCACTATCAAATCTCTCCATAAATTCCAAGTTTCATCCTCCTAGCTTAAGCGGTTGCTGAGATCTAGACACCAAAACGGTCACGTACGGTGTACAGACGGACTGAAATTTTTTTTTGCTTCTTTGGTGTCTACTATTCATGAAACGTGAAAAAAAATGTCAGGGTACCAAATTTTTTTTTTTAAAAATCGATAATAATTTTTCATTATTAAAATAATAAAGTAAAATGATTCACATTATACACAAAAGCGAATCTACGTAAGGCACAAAATATTCACTTTGGTGAACTTTAAATGAATCGTTTTTAAATCATGTTTACGATTCGCAAATGAATGCGCATTATGTGTTGCTAGAGAATCCATTTTGATTTTCAGGCGAATTCAATTTCAAGATATTATTAGTGAAACTATTTCGAATAGAAATCATTGCGAATTTATAAACCTCGCTAGCATTTGCTAGTTGCTACTAACACATGAACTGCTAAACAAAGTCATAGCTCGTCTAATTACCGACTCTTTCTAATTCCCTAGCATGAGCAAAAAATAGCAGTCTTAATTTTACCTTATTATTATAACAATAAAGTATTTTTTTTTGCATTATTCGGTTTTTCTCCATCAATTGGGAGTTCGCACTAAAATGCCTTTAGTGGTTTTTTTTCACCATTAGTGAATGTTCACCAAAACTTCCTCTCGTTTTTCTGAGCCATAATCCTAAGCCTTGTCCTCCTTTCAAAATGTTGTTTGGTCGTCCCCAGTGTATTGGTCTAAGAGTTGTTCATTTTAATTGAGTTAAGACGGCAACGGCTACTAAATATTTCTGAAAGTAGGTACTTGGGTATGAGAACAAGCTCAAGTCCTTTTTCTTATTCGCTCCATAAAATAAATTTCTTTGACGATTGTTAATGTGTAAGAGGTCCTCCCAAACTGGTTACCTGTCATCTCAATAAAATTCGCCTACATCACTCAAGAGTCGCCGCCGGAATAATACTGTTGAAAATTTTTGGGACGTACCCAAATCCTTGTTGGCATCATGGACGATGATGCCATTGCCAATGGCACAAACTAATAAACCGAGTAATTTATTGCTTTAGATTTAACGACGATTACGATGGCCATCGTTTTTCATAAGCTGTTTATGGGCTAGTAAACGAGTGCCTGTCAATTTAGTGCCATGCCGGATATTTATAACAAAATTGAGATGAGTTTGGCAACAAAATAAAATTAAAAAAAAAAACAGTCCGTTTCCGTTCTAGGGGATGATGGTGGATGATGCTGCCAGACGAATGACGGCAATCTCATTAGCACTAATTACAATTTAATGGCAATGGTGGCAGGTGTTCCGATATTATCGTAACGCTTAAGTTTAGTCCTTAGTCCTGAGCCATATTCGCTGTAAGTACAATAATTAAATTAATACAAAATTAATTAAAATAAAAGAGGATTATAAAAGCGTTAATGTTTTCTAATTCAATAAAAAACTTTTGTTTAATTGATGGACAATTATTAATTATCGATTGATTGAAATTTCGATCAGGGACTGTCAACCGAATCTAACCAGAAAGACAGTGTAATTAAATTAGCACAATAATCCTGGTCACTTTGCTTTTAAAGAACTCGCATAGCTTATCGGTACTAATTCTTTATTCTGGCGGAACACTGTTCTCCTCCTAGTACTAAAACATGCACATCTTAAGCGAAACATTTCTAGTACTGATTAAATTCAGTTAAATTTGATTTATTCAGTATTGAACACGGGTACTACTTCAGTATTACAGATTGAGTACTAAATAAATACTTAACTATTGTATTAATTTAATAAAGTTCGTTATGAGTTCTTAGTCAAACAATACTTTTTTAGTACCTCTGAAATTTTTTGATAGATAAAAGCAGAAAAAATTGGTTTTCTTGAAGTATTTTCTCTAATGACAATTTTTTCCTATATTGGTTTATCTTTGCGATGTAAATGTTCTTAAATTTTTTTGTTTTATAATAAACCTAAGACCACGAAAATTTGAACTCGGGACCACGACACACTGAACACAAGCACTCAACACCACCAGCGTTGTATCCTGTGACTGTAAAATATTATATATACACGTAATATGTCAATCTTTGCCTACAGTACTAGTGCAGTACTGAAACAATACAGATTTTAAAAATTTTACAAATGTCATGTGTACACTCTATATATAGAAATTGAACAAAAATATAGAAATTGAACGCAGTTTACACTAATCCCAATCGAGTTCTAATATGTAATAGTTAGTAGCATAGAATAAATTCAACTATTCAAGAAAATGCAGAATGCATCTTCCGTTCACTAAATCAATTACTATACTTCAGGTATAATAAAATAATAATTATAATAATTTTTTTTTGTATTTTGGGAATTATTAATTTAATATGATAACAGTGGAAAGTGAGAAAATACAAGGTTATTCTTTTAGAAAAATTCGATTTTAAATCTAGTTTTTGAGTATCTATTGGGGAGGTGTTAATATTTTAGATACCAATATTTTTTCGATTTGAATCGAATTGAATTTAAAGCCTCAGGTAAACCTAAAAATTTAGCAATCATTTGAAAAATTTCACGAAGAAAAAGACAGATTTTTTTTAATTCAAAATTGTATAAGGATAGGTGATACAAATTTGAAGGAATATGTAAAGGATTGATTTACAGTACAATCAGTGCTTCAATAGACTTCTTGAAAATAATAATGATATCAAAATGTTCGTACCAGTTGTCACGTTTACGTGCGGATCAGATCAGTCTAAATAGACCGGTTTCGTATTATTTCGGTCTTGCATTTATGTGCGCTTTTCACAGTACTAGACTAGCTTCGTTTCATGTGGTTCGTACCAAAATCAAGACCAAAACAAGTCCAAATGCAATGGTTCGGTTTATGTTTATGCGTGCGACTAAACGGGTTTTTTTCATATTTAGACTGGTCTGGTTCGCACGTAAACGCGACCAATGATATTCAGTACTGACATATTCAGTACTGCGGCAGTCCTCACTTTCCAGGAAAATTATCAACAGAACTCTTTTGAAATAAAATCGCCGTTACTCGCTGTTCTTAATTAGCAGTACTAAATGTTCCACGGATGCAGAAAATCGTATTGACTAAAAAACTGCAAAATTGAATTGGTTTTGAACAAAATTATCAGTACTGATATAGTTTTGGTATTTGTATTTGTGTAGATATTTGCCCAACGCAATGGTGGCTTAAAAGTAAAAAAGAATTACTTTACAAACTCAGCATTCATTTTGTCTATTTGTAGATGTGAACCCAAATTTACTACAGATTTTCTGTACTGAAAAATCTGTCCTAAAAAATTGTTATACAGGCAATAGAATCGACAAACAAATGTTTGAAATAAACAACTTGTTTCTCTTATTGCACGAATAACTGAGAACTCGTAAAGCCTAGAACTTAAAACTCTGCGCAGAAGTAAGTTAAATCAATGTACCTTCTCGAATAGTTACAACACAATTGTCTTTAAAAATTTGGTTCTTACATTTATCGTTTGAATTGATGATCATTTCAAAATGTTAGACAATTTTACGTAATTAAATATAATAAGTTTATACAAAAACGGAACGTTCAGGGACATAATTATTGGTAGTTTCCATACAAAAGTGCTTACGCTCAAAGACGCCCTTATCCAAGTTCAATAATTGTATTATAAAGTGAGAAATATGTGTAAAATTTCTATTAGCATTCAGATTTGCTGTTAAATTTGTATAGTCTTCTCTTGAAACTACTGTTGTTCGTGTCAGTAAAAATTGGTGTCCAACAAGGGGATTAAAGATTTTCCGTTTTGTGTGAAACTGCTGCGAGCTAGGAATTCGTCGAGATTTCAAGCAAAACAAAATTCAATTCAATTAATAATAAAAACAATTCACATTATTCAAATAGCAGCTCAATTGTTACACTTGGTAATGCTACGTTTCGCAGTTTAAGTATACACGTTCGCTCTCTATTGCCACTCTTAGATATACACGGTGTCTTAATGAATGAAACTTACTCGGATGTCGGTTCATCAGAAATTGATCTAGTATGCGCGACCGTGCACCGCTTTTGTTCTCCTGTACGTACAGCAAATCGTATCGTGTGTACCGTGTATACAACCGTTGTACAGATATTGCAACAACATACATTGGTACAACTGTTGTATCGTGTATTTGCCGCTTTACAGACGACGGCCTTAACAAAAATAGCTTACAAGAACTACAAGTTAACTAGATCCATGATAATCTGAGATTCGAACCGCCAACCTTGTTGCAGATCCAAAACAAAGGCTTAAATTTAAAGTACTGTATCACGAGCTTCAATGAAACCATACGAGAATTAATTCTGAAATTAACTCTCTTTTAAAACTGTGTTCAAATTAAAATAATTACTCCGAAAATAGTTGATTGTGGTTTTTTTAATAAATTACGACAACGAATTATTTATAGCACTTTAAAGGGTTCCACTTCCAATTTCGTTGCCTGATTATATTTTAAAACGCGAATTCCGAATTCGCATAATGCAGATAATGTACATCACGGAATGCTTTCATTTATTCCATTTTATTTTGGTGGTTTGGTGTTTTTTCATTGATTCGCTGCGGATAAAACACATTTTATAACTTTTCGAGAAATTTCTGTTCGTAAAAGTTTTTAACGCCATTACCTAAAGGAAAATTCAGTAAATTCGTACACAATAAAAGTGGAGAGGTCCTTGTGAAAGTCACTTACACAGAGCCTTATAGTCTTTGGACTTTAGAGTCTAGATCGCCAAGTTAATTAAAATCCACTTCGCCCATTTGGGTTTAAAATTCGATTCGAATTGCATCAATAGCCCTGCACTCTAACTACTGTACCTTAAAGGAAGTGAAATTGAAATCCGAAATGTGCCGAATGTTTTAATTGAAACGGTTTTCTGATTTATGTCGGTATGCGGAATGCAACGCAATCGGTGGTACGGAGGTGGCCCTCTTTAGGGTTTGCGTCTGCATCAGAGTGGGTGGATTTCACCCGATTCAAACAATTTATTCGAAAAGTTTGAAGTTGTGAAGCCGGCGCTGGTAATGGGATCTCAAGTATGTTTGCACGCTTCAAGGAGTTTTCGTTTCAATTGAAAGTTAATTGTCGTCCGATAGTGTGATAATGGGCACTTAATATGTAAAATGTTTGTGTAGAAACTGGAGAATTAGAAATTGCAATTTGATATGGACATAGTAAGGGCGTGAATGATATCCGTGGTAGTCTGGCAGTGCACTTGTAACAACGCTCGACTGCAATGAGAACTTCGTAATTTACTGGAAAATCTATACAACTACTGTAACTGAGCTACAACTAATTGTTAGATGCTCTATTCTCCTTAATAGTGTTGCGAGCTAGGGGCTCGCCGGCATTTCAAGTAAGGGATTCAATAATCGTATACCTAACAACACCGCCCGGTTTTATATACAACTTGATCACTAAATCGCTTTACACCTATTTCCGCGTAGGACTCACTGATCGTCGTCTCGCTCGGTTCCGTAGTACAAAACTTTGTCGGCTCTAAACTATGTTCTGCTTATATACTGCATTTGTTGAGTCGAGAGATTTCCCGAATATTCGGTGGTGTGTGTGGAGCTTGGCAAAAGTTCTTCTGCATGCGAGAAGAGTCGAGAGATTTCCACGGTGTTCTGGTGGTGTATGTGGAATTTAAGAACAACCGATGAGATGAAAAGTGATTGTTATCGAACAATATTTAACTTTGCCGAAGATTTGGCACGCCTTTCTCATTTGGTATTGTAAGGTGACCAATTGGATATTTTTCTCCTCCTTTCAGTTAGGCACTGAGAGGTTGTAGTTTTTCTCACATGAAACTTTCATCGAAGCAGAAGTTTTCTACTTTCTTTTACAAGCACTGTACACTAAACAATAAGAAGAGAAAGATGCAAGAGAAAGATGTAAAAGTGAAAGGTTAGATTACAACAACAACAAAATTAACAAAAATAAAAAAATTAATAAAAAAAAAAATTAAAAATAAATTAATAAATCAAGAGGAAAGAGGAGGAAGAGTTGTTACTAATCTTCGCAATCATTCTGCTGGAAAAGTAGAAAGTTGATATCTCCTCCAGGTTACTCCGTTCTGCTTGGCCAACTACTTCGTCCTGCGTAATAGCAACTGGCGAAATCTCAGATCGCTGTTTCATGCGTGAATTTGTACATTAAAGATATAAACAGAAAATTAGTAAATTTAGAGTTGCAATATTATGACTTCGATCGTTATATTAATATAGAGAGTAGGTAAAAAATGTTAGTAATGTTTTCTTAAAACAGCAATGTATGCGGGCTTAAAGAAATTAAGAAATTAAGAAATTTTTGAAGGATTGTTCATTATAGTGATGAATACATGGAATACTTGGATATCGGTCAAATGTAATGAGTTATACATTAGCATGACCGATGTTTTTTTTTAATCATATTGTTACATGTACTCTGGCGACCTACTCAATGTAATGCCATTAGTTTTAGAAAACAATGCCTCCCAACATCAAACTGGGGAACGCAATGACTTCAGTTCCAGTTAGAAAGCCACGCCTCTCAATATCCAACGAGGAAGGTTCTGGATACATACTTCTAGAAAACTATTCTTCTCGCTCTTTCTCACATATTCTCCAGGCCTTACAAACATTCCACGCACACCACCGAATATTCCAGGCTCTCGACAAATAACATGCAGTATATAAGCAGACAGACTTTACAGCCAGAGACAGTATAGTACTGCGATATAGCGAGACAGCACACGACAGTATTATATAGCGAGCGACGGTCAGTGTCTATGGGAAGTATTTGTAAAAGCGATTTTGATTGGGAAGCAATGATCGAGCGTGACCGAGCTGTATTTAAAATTGGGTAACATTGCCAGTAGTACGTTTATTGGAAATGCTTACGCTTCCGTTACCTCGAAGACATGATCTACATTTTTAAGCTATAGTCCGGTTAGCGGTCAAAGTCGATATGTAACATCAATTCAAGTTTACATGCTCTTTGAGATTAAATGTTAAAAAATCCTGAAATTAGTTTCTAGGCGATTATATGAAAAGCTCGTAGAAATAAAAGCAAAATTGATATCTAATCAGAACTAGGAGCAAATTGTCAAAATGTATGCAACTTCATCCCACCCACTTGGGGGTTGAATATCCAAAAATCCTGCAATCAATTTTAAGGCGATTATTTGGAAATCTCGAGGAAGTAACATCCCATTCGATATATCTGCCGGTCTAAGAGGTATTTTGGAATTCGTAGGAACGAATGAAACCCCTTTAAGTCACCTTGGGGGTTAAATATCCAAAATCCTGAAATCGGTTTGTAGGTGATTATGAAAAAGTCCATGGAAGTAAAAACCATTTCGATATCTTGTCAGAAAGAGATATGACGGAATTCGTGAAAAAATCTTCAACCCTTCTAGACTCTCTTAGGGGTGGGAAACAACAAATCCTGCAAACGGGTTTTAAGAAATTATAGGAAAGGAAGTTGATGGTGAATGAAACTCGTTCGTCGAGTCTAACTTTGCAAAAATTGATCTAATGATGAGTTAATCAGTGCTTCTATAGCTCGCGTGCTGTGATTTCATTCGAGTGCATTCGATGGTATGTGGAAGATCATGAAGAAGCTGGAATTTTCTACAATATTCTAATTGAATATTGGAAAATTTTGGTTCTCATAGGATGATTCGACTTTATTGATATTTTGGGTTGCCTGGGTGTGCATGGAACAAGATCTTTAAAATTGATTTGGCAAGCAAATCAAATTTTTCGTCCGTAACCCAAGAACTGTTTGTTTTTCTCTGTTCCATCCACCTCCTCCAAAATAGTAAAAATGGGCCCATTTTTCCAGTCTAACTTAGTGGCAATATTATTTTTTTATTTCAGCATTTATTTCTATGAACCAAATGATATCCTTATTCACAAATAACTTTGACGTTAAGAAATTGCTTTCCTAATATTAGACTCCTTAAGCTCCATTTCTGTTCAAATCTGCAAAGATTTCAATTTAAAAAATCCTTAACTTTCTAAGAACATGTTACAGTATAAAATAACATCAAAAGGTAACAATCCGTTTTGATACGAAAATGGGACGGGTTGGCAAACTTAATTCAAAACTTTCGCATTAAATTTAGAAATGCCCGTTTCTCCTTCGCTCGTATTTTAATACGAAACACACAGTATAAAAATTTAAATTCAAAAACGAAAATCATTTTTATGACAGAAACCAACACGAAAATGTTTTAAAACTGAGCCGGAAAACTTATTAAAACACGGAAAACTTGATAACAGCTGCAGATGAACAATTTCCAACAATTCATTTGGCTTTGTTCCAGAAAACCGTTCCCCCTTTCGAATAATGACAAATTAAAAAACATTTTAAAGTTGCAGGTCGCATACGTTTATAACTTGTAAAGCCATGAAAAGTCTGCGAACAATTTAGAAACTACGGAATTGTTGACTTGTTACATACGTTATCACTTTGTGCACTTGTACTCGCCGATTAGGAGGATTAGATTGAAATTACAACAAGCTAAAATTTTGTCTTTCGACCAAAATTAAATCCTGTATCTATTTACATATTTTAATAATTTAAGAACATAACGAGAACGATTTTTTTAAGGAAAGACTTACTATAGAAGCTGAAACATACAGTCAGCGCAATATCGGACTTAAAATTCCAATATGGCACTTTCTAGTGAAAATTGTTCACCTGTTCACCCTGAAGGACTTAATTTTCTTTTGGTGATTTATTTGACTGCTGCCGGGGATCACGTGCATTGAGATTCGATCGCGAAAAAAATCCTACTACTATGTCATCTAAGATTTTAGATACCTTCAATTGATAAGGTCTGACGCTAATAGCATATGGCTTAATCTTCTCCTAATTATTTGATAACTAAGCCGAAGTACACCCTGTGTCTACCATACTTTTAAATTTGTGTAACCATTCCAAACACTTTTAATTAACGAAAAGCTATGAAAATTTCTTGAAATAGTGTAGTTATCTTTGGGAAATACGACAGTCTGATATATGCCGAAATTGCGACAACGTTGATTTTGTAAAATATTATGCTCAAATAAATTTGAATAAGAATTAAAATATCCAAATATTTACATAAAAATTCTGCAGACTTCTTTTGCAGATCCGCTTAAGCTGTACTTTCACTCAAACGTAAGTTCTTAAAAAATCGTCTTTACAGCAACTGTTAAAATTTAAATTAATGTATAGAATAAAATGTCTCAAAATGTTTCAAAGGAAGAACTGGGGACTTCAATTATACTGCGCGAACCATCGTCAGGATCATCGAAAAATTCAAAAATGTCCAACTACAATGACGACGGTAAGAGCAAACAGGCGATGATTGATTCAAAAACGATACAAAATATGCCGAAATTGCACTACATTTTAGAGGAAAATGCCGGAATGTACAATTTGTTTGCAAAGCGGCAACCACCGATTCATGCACAACTACCTAGTGACGATGATCTAGTCGAGGCAGTTGTGAAGGTAGAATTTTATCAACCCTGAATTTTTTCCATATAAAATTCAAATTTTTTTGGAATTTTTTTTTCAGATTCATAATTTTGATCGAGGGGATGAAGCTACTTGAAGTCGACATTTCAGCATTTGATGATTCTAGTAAAGAATAGTAATCGCATCCATTCCCGTTCGTTCAAATTAATTGCAGCCCTAAAACAAATTTAAATTAAAATCTATACATTCAATTCTATTTCGAAACCATTACTGCAAAATTGCCGTTTTTCAAATTTTACTTGTTTTGCTAATTGTGTCACACAAAATTTATTTCAGTGAATATAAATTCCGAATATTAGTTGAAATTTTAAAATGCAACTTCTATAAGTTACACCGAAAGTTATCAAATTTCAGGTTGTTTGTGCATAGTAGCGCATTAAAAAATTGGGAATGTAGTTGTCGATAAAAATCTATCCGTTTTGGTCACTTAATTCCAGTTTTACATGTGTATGTCGGAACGACGTTGTCGAGATGTCGGTACGACGTTTTAGTTATAAAGACGTAATAGCTTTTCTGTAACTGAAGCCATTCGAGCAATAAGAAGTCAACTCAATTTTTTTAATAAAACGAGAAAACTTAATTTTTTTTGTCCTCTTATTACATTCGGGTGAAATTCAGCTGATGCAGTTAACCACTTATGATTTAATAATGATAATTACTAAAATTTTAATAAAATCTTAAAAAAAATCCAATAAAATAATTTTAATGCAATAAGGAGTCAGAAGTCAGGTTTTCTCATGTTATTAAAAAAATGAGTTGGCACCTTATTGCGTCAAGGGCTTCAATTAAATTTTAAATTTTGTTCACGGATATTCCTTTAATTAATCAGAACTAGTTGATGCTAGTCGTTAAATGAGTTAAAAGTAACTTTTTCCGATATTCTGAAACAGCCCGTAGTTATGAAAATGTGGTTGTACCGACTTCTATTAGGGTACGACTGTACAAACTATTTGCAATATCAATTTGCTTGCTTAGACTAATAGCAGCAACAGTGGCGTAGCCAAGGGTTACTGAGGCGACCATTACCTAGGGTCGTACACAGGTAGATTAGGGGGTCGGTGAGTTTTGACCCACAAATCCCCTTGGCAATTACGTAACAAAAATTTGAACCTGTATTTCATATTACAAAAACAAACAAAAATTTCTGTCAAAAATTTTTCAAAGACATTGCATTCAAATACGGTGAATTCTCATAATAACCAAAACGTATTTCGCTAAAGAATTTATAACATAATAACATATTGTTACGTGTAAGCCTGGCAACCGCGCAACCGTGCAACTCGATCGTTACACATAATGAAAACAACAACAACAACAACCGAATACCTAGTTGCAAAATAACCCAATCAGAAACCTAGCTGAAGATAAGGCGAAACAACACGATTGTATCTCTCTTCTTATCGAATGCTCTCCAATATACTAGAACCCTTTGCATACACCACTGAACGAAATCGAAGATCGAAATCGAAAGCACTAAAGCTTTCGAGAAGATTCCACACTGAGCGAACATTCGAGTACATCCTAGACTGCAACCGGCTAGTATATAAGCAGGTGAAGCTTTCAGCGAAGACTTCGTAATTTTGATTACGTCGACTGCGACAGCCAGCGTGTATACGCGACCGTGTTGAGAGAGAACGAAAGTGAACGAGTCAAGCGATATATGGTATAAGCGGGCGGTATTGCCATACAGTGCGAATTATTGTGCGAATAGAATTTAAAGTGCGATTAATAAATAATCATTTGTTTTTATTTTAACCGAATTGTGTTTTACTTGAAATCCCGGCGAACCCCTAGCTCGCAACAATATGAATATCCCAGGGGAAAAACACGATAAGTCAATTTTTTTCGTGTTTGAGATTTTGATGCCAGCTGTTGGCTAATATCATAAACTATACTCTAGCAAACATAAACAGGGGAAAAATTTGTCTAGTCCATATTTATTGCGTATTAAAAATTACCCATGCAGGGGAAGAACCTGGCTTTTGAATTTTAAATTTGCTCTCCTGGAAAATTACCAAAATCTGACTTATCGTGTTTTGCCCCTGTGGTCTTCATATAATTTATTATACTGTTGCGAGCTAGGGGTTCGCCGGGATTTCAAGTAAAACACAATTCGGTTAAAATAAAAATAAGTGATAATTTATTTATCTGCACTTTAATTCACAGAATTATAATCGCACAATAATTCGCACTGTATGGCAGTACCGCCCGCTTATACCATATATCGCTTGACTCGTTCACTTTCGTTCTCTCTCAATACGGTCGCGTATACTCGCTGGCTGTCGCAGTCGACGTAATCAAAAACGCTTCACCTGCTTATATACTAGGCGGTTGCAGTCTTGAATGTTCACCGGTGTACTTGAACGTTCGTTCAGTTGTGGAATCTTCTTGAAAGCTTCAGAGCCTTCGATTTCGATCATCGTTCAGTGGTGTGTGCAGAGGATTCTAGTATATTGGAGAGCATTCGATAAGAAGAGAGATACAACCGTGCCGTTTCGCCTTATTTCTAATTGGGTTATTTTGCAACTAGGTATTCGGTTGTTGTTGTTTTCATTATGTGTAACGATCGAGTTGTACGGTTGCGCGGTTGCCAGGCTTACACGTAACAATACTATAAAATCAAAGTTTTCCAAACTAAAGGCCTCATTCATAATAGTAGTTTTTTAAAATAGGGATTTCTTAGAAGAGTACAAACGTCTCAAAAAACGGCCAACATCAAAGATAATTATCAATTTATAATGTTATAAAAAACTAGATACTTTTTTTTATTATTTTGCTCAATAATTTAGTTAGATTAATATATATTACAAAATATTTCATATTACAAATTGTATTTTATATTCTAAAATTCAATTTAAATGAAACTCTCATATATACAACATAAATCCTGATTATGTGATTATGGTTAGATCCGAATATGGGAATTAAACAATATTGGATTTTTATAAAAACAAAAGTATTTTTTTGAGCATTTAGTTATTATTTTGATGGCATATTTTTCAGAATAAAATAAAACTAAATCGTTTACCACGATCGGTATGATCACAAAGAAACCCGGGAAGTCAAAATCCAGAGCGGATAAAACCCAGAAAATATTGAAAATCTAAAAATTTAAAAATTCAGAAAGACTAATTCAGAAAACACAATATACAAAAATTAAGAAAAAAATTGATTTAGAAATTCAAAAATTCGCAGTGACAAATTTCAGAAATTAAAAATGTACAAGAGCAGAGTTTGCAATTATTTATTGTCAAAACCAATTTATACCATTGAATACCAAACTACATTCTTATTTGCGTTTTAATTTTAAATCGAAAAAAATCTGAAAAAAACCGAAATAGATCCAGACAATTCATTGTAAGTTGTATCTTTGATTTTTTAATTTCTTCTCTGTTTCATATTTTTGTGGATTTTAAAATTTCTGGATTATCTTCCACAAGTCGCGCCGCGGTTATTTTCAGATTTTTATCTTTACAGAAGTTTTTGCTGGATCGTATCTTTTTTGAATTAAGTTTTTTCATGATTTTTTAATTTCTGGATTATTTTTTTGGAATTTTTTCCCATATTTTTTCTTTACTGAATTTTGTCTTCCAAAACTTTTAAATTTCTTGATTGGTTTTTTTTTAGATTTTTAAAGTTATCTTTCGGAATTTTTTTATGTCTGGATTTATATGTATACATTACCGAACTACAAATACCAAACTACTTATTATAAAAAATTAGGAAAAAACCGAATAAAGGTAGACAATTCGCGGTGAAATATTTTTTTTTGAATTTTATTTTGCTGGGTATAATTTTTTATCTGTTTCATGTTTTTCAGGCTTTTTAAATTACTGGGTTTTTTTCTTGTTCTTATCTTTTCTGAATTATGTTTTTCTGGATTTGTTTTCTGTCTAAAATTTTTTTCCGTATATTTTCTTTACTAAACTATGTCTTGCTAAATTTTCAAATTTCTGAAATGCTTTTTTGTAGAAAGTTCCGAATTTTATCATTTTGGATTTTTGAATTTCTGGATTTAAATGTATATTAACAATCTACATAGCTATTCGCGTTCTGTTTTAAATCGAAAAATAAAAGAAAAAGCCGAAACTAAGCCAGACAATTCGCAGTCGGATCCTCTTTTTTCTGGATTATGTATTTCCGGACTTTTAAATTGCTGGATTTTTTTCTGTCTAGAATATTTTTCGGATTCTTTCTTAGCTAAATTTTGTATTTCGAAATTTTTAAAGTTTTCGGTTTTCTAGATTTTTAAATTTCCGGGAATTCGTCATTCTAAACTTTGTCTTTCTATATTTTAAAATTTGCGTATTATATTTTTCGTGTTTTTTAAATTTCTTTCTGAATTTTTAAATTATTAATTTTCAGAATTTTGTTTTTCTCGAATTTTGCTTTATTCTTCTGGATTTTTAAATTATTAATTTTCAGAATTTTGTCTTTCTGGAATTTTGCTTTATTCTTCTGGATTTCGTCTTTCTGGATTTTGTGACATAAATCTGTATTATAATTAAAAATGAAAAAAAAATTAATTTTATTGTATGTTACGTACATGAAATTTGAAATTCACAATCATTGCCTTTAGAATTATAACACTATTTAGACAACTATTTAGTAACTGTTCACGTTTGTATGGTGCTATACTATCGAAACTGCAAATCCAGCGGTTTCCAGTCTTGCTTCCAGTCTTGCTTCCCGTTGCTCCGTCGCTCCCGTTGCTTCGTTGCTCCCGTTGCTTTTGTTGTTCCCGTTTCTCCCGTTTGTTTGTGTCGTGCACCATCTATTGTAGAATAGTTTTAATAATACAGAAACCTTCGCGGGCGTACGCTCAATAAATCAACAAAGTTTCGTCGCAATTGGATGAATTGTATTGGAAGGCATAGGGACAAACAAACAAACAGTTTGATTGCGAAAAAATTGGAAAAATGTCGAAAAAAAAATTGTTTTTGATTCGATCGGCACCAAACTTCACAGGAACCATCCCGGGACTATTCTACATGTTTCATGAAAATTTGATCAAAATCGGTTGAGCGGCTTAGGAGTCTATAGCCGACATACATACATCCTCTTTTTTATATGTATATAGATGTAGGTAGATTTATAGTTTACCTCTCATAAAATATTTTTTGTACCATTACAAGTGGAACATTTGAGAGCATAACTCTTTTGAAAATTCAAGTCTTGTGAAAGACTTAACAAGAAAATTTTTTTTTTTTGCTTTTAAAGTTTAAATAGCTCTAGTAAGTTTAATATCGCATAACAATGATACTATGCGATCTAATTTAAATCATACTAGATAATATATGCTATGAGAATATTGAAGTGAATTAAGAGAGCCATATGAGAATTTCTTACAATTTTGAAATGTAATGTGTTATTTTCCCCACTAATACTTTTGGGAGTCGATACCAGTTTTTAAAAAGTTTGTCACTAAATATGGGAATGTGGAATTACCTGTATTTTGATCTGTAGATTCAGCGAATCTTAATTTTGAACTTGGCACCAGATTATGTCCAGAACGAAAAAGGAAACGTCTTAATATCCTGAGAGGAGGTGGAACATTTTCGCAACTCAAATTTGTAATATCTAATCCATTTGAATTTGTATTTATATTAAAATTGAAAGCAAAGTAATCGTTTATGCTTTAAGAAATAATAAAGTAATCCTTTATTATTTAAAATTGTGATTGATTTGTTTTGAATTGTTATGTAAATACGCGTGTGAAGTTTATTATCATAGCGGACTTTCATTTTAGATGTGAGTATAAAACACCAAAAGAACGAATCATTTGCATGTTTTTAAGTTTACCGATTCCCTCAAGGATATGACATACTAATCCAAAATAACAATTATCTCAATCCACGGCTCAACACCAGAATTATTATTAAACTGAACAAAAACTTATTTTGTCCTATTTTCGAATATCATGAAAATTTTCGCACCTTTAACTCAATAATCAATTGGCTTTTACTGGAAATTATATTAATTTAACCAAAAATAATAAATTCATGTGCTTCCTATCACGCATAAAATTACAAAATAATTAAAAGTAATTGATTGCCGATTTCATTAAAATTTCCCGGAACTCTTAAAATACCGGTATTACAGCCGTGCAGTTATTTTATTTTATGCATATTGCAGATTTTTTTTTAATTGTTCGTTCATTTATCAGTAGTAGATATTGCGAATATCGATTGTAAACATACGAGTACATCGGATTTCATATTGACTTTCATTCCCACAGAAACAAACTTCCCCGGCCCATACTCAAATGTTCGCTCGGCTCGTAATTAAATTAAAAAGTTTCCGACCAAATAACATCACCCCAAACGAAATTAATTTTACATTTTCAACCCCAAAAAGTTCGTCAGTGTAGTGATTAATATCGAAATCATGTCAGGCTTTTTATGAGAAAATTTGATTAAAGGATTAATAATCGAAATACAGCAGACGGAAGTATGGAACTGTTCGGAAGTATGGAACTGTTCGCTAGTCCTATAAAAAGTTTGAAAGCATGGACACTTCAAGGATTCGCTTTTAGAACCAGAACAAGAGCTTGTTACCCGTTATGGCGCTTGAGGCTTCTTAAGACTTCTTCCATTTAGCGCAAGAAAAAAAATTCCAATGAATGGATTGTTTCGAAATTTTATACTTCCATTATTTTGTGCTTGTGCTCCAGCGTCCCTTTTAAACATTAAATTATCGATTGCTCTCTAGCTAATGGAATCTAAAAGCAGATGCGGTTTAATATATTATACAGCCTCATAAATAATTCGTACATCGATAAAAATAAATTGAAACGCTATAACCGTGGGCACACGCTTTGAAGGGCCTGATCATATTATGGAGGTAAACAGAATACACAATTCCCAAAAAATAATATTCGAGTGCATGACATTTACGTATCATTTCGCTGATGAAAATTTTACAAAACGTGAGCTACGCAGGATATGAGTTCATTTTCGTTTACATGTTAACTAACAAATAAATTTACCACAGTAACGACAGACCGCACTGATATGTGTGATATGTACAAGGCCCTAGTCATGTTTTATATCGAAAAAATACATATGTTACGCACCAATTTTTAAGGGTATTTGTATGTGTTAGCTGATGGAAGAAATCACTTTTTACTGTGTGAATATTGTTCGCTGATGAATTCACTTGGGATTCCTAGGTGAATCATATTTTAATAATAAAGTATTCTGATCGACTTGAAATTTAAAAAAAAAATCCTTCTCAGAAATTTTCTATTTTCACGTTTAAGGACTTGTAAACCCCAAAAAGTCCGTCTGTCCGCCATACAACGTACGCAAAGTAAGTAAGTAAGTTGAAATTTGGTGGGTTGATTGGGGAAACCCCAACGCGAGGTATCTTTTGGGGTAAGTAGTTGTGTAATGTTGAAGGAGGATAACCATTTTAGATGAAGAATTTTGGTTTCTAGATCTTAGGTAAGAAACTAAAATATTTACAAAATCTTCCGAACCAATTATACCAGGAAGATAAAAATTGGTTTCTGTATGTAGAATTACAAGTGGAGTCAAGCAAACGTAAATTGGGAGGGGGGAGGAGGTCGAGCACGGTAGTGGGGGGATAACAATTTTTCCAAAAATTTAATTTTTACATCTCGACAATCATACCAGATATGATCGTAATAATTTTACAAGATTTAGGAGGGGGTAGAAAGGAAAATCTCGAAAATCGCAAAGGATACAAAGCTTTAAGTGGAAGACTACATAGAGCCACTGTAGGAACACCTAAGAAAAATAAAATATTTGATAGGAGGTAGCAAGGTACGAGGTGAAGGGTTGTTTTTTATATTCCAGAAACGGTTGACCCTAAAAAGTTTAAACTTAGAACGTATTTTTAGATGTGCTACCAGAGTAATTAAAGTAAAAAAAAAATTCAAAATTTTCATTGGCCACCTCTGGGTGGAGTAAAAAAAATGTTCGGGTATAGGGTTTTTTTTCCAAATTGTCAATTGGCTTCTGCGTGCGCCTAGAAATCGCTTTCGAAATTTTATTTTAAACCTCTAAGGGGGTGTATAATGGTTGTGTACATTTCTACGAATTCCGAGATATTTTCTAGGTCTTAGTAGATCGAATTCGCTTTCACTTCTAAAGGCCTTAAATATAATATGGGTATAAACGGATTTAAGCATTTTTCGATATTAAACCGACTGGGGGTGTAAGTTATTGTTAAAGTTTTTACGAATAACGAAAATCTTTTAGGTGCAATGAGATCAAAACAGGAAGCTATTTGGAACGTTATTTCTTAGCTTTTAAGTCGCATAGTTGCTACGCCGCATCTCAGCATTAAACGCGTTCCTGACTTCTACCCAAAAAAAAAAAAAGGTTTCGACCATACTGTTTGTAGATTTTTTTATTCGTAAAAGAATCGTGTAGGTGGAACGTAAGTGCATCATCCAATGTGACTCGAATATGAATCATGTACTAAATAACATTTTACTTTATAATTTTAATAATAAAGTATTGTTATCGATTTTAAAAAAAAAATGTTCTACCCTGAAAATTTTTTTTTACACGTTTCATAACTAATGAACACCAAAAAAGCAAAAAAAATTGTCAGTCCGTCTGTCCGCCATCCACCGTCCGCCGTCCGCCGTACGCAAAATAGCTATTAAATTGCATTTTTTTCTGAATAGACTAGGTAGGCTCCTTTGTGACCACTTTTTAAGGGGTGGGAGTGTGAGGGGGGAGGTGGGGAGGTGGGGGAAGCGTTTTATGCGGAAAATTTTGGTTTGGTGGCCGTTTATGTTAGGAGGCTGAAACTTGGACTTTATATATAGTTTCGATAGTGGACCTATTTGCAAAAAAAAATGCTCATATGGGTGAAGGGGTATGGGAGTGGGGGCAAAAATTATGCGTCCAAAACGTTCGAAATCCGGGATCGAGACATTCTAAAATCCATATCTCCAAAACGGTTAACGTCACGAAATTAAAACTTAATAATATCTCCAGGTATACTAGGAGAATAGATTGGAAACAAATTTTTGAGAGGGAGCAATGGCGTACGGAGATGGGGGGTGAAAAACTTTAGATTACGATATCTCACGAACCAATCGTAACAATTTTTGTAAAATTTTTTAAGGGCGCGGTGGAGCATGGAACTGGAGGGGATAAGAATTTTTTTATAAAATCACGTCTGATATCTCAAGAACGATGTAAGATAGATGTTTAATATTTTTACCATAAGTAGGCGCAGCAGACCCCTAGCAGGAAAAAAAGGGATGAGGGTGTGGAGGGTGAGGGTGGAGGAGGGAGAAAAGGAGAACGTTCCGATGTTTATATCTCGAGAACCTATAATGATATAAATCTGAAACTTCGTATTCAGATAGAGCTATAGTAGTAGCATGTAGGAAAAATATTATTTTTTATAGGGGTAGTATGGTACGGGTACTTTAGGTATGCGCTTCGCCATAGACTTGGGCGAATTCGCAAGCATTAGTCTGGACAAGCTGCTGCAGTTTGTCAAGGTGGCGGGGTGGTTTACCTAAGATATTGTCTTGGGCACACGGGTACCTTTTCATAAGCATGTGGGATCACAACGGACCCATTGGCGTTCTATGTTATTGGTCGCGAAGCGACCACCGACCTTACCTAAAACCTAAAACCTGTGGTACGGGGGTGGGAATGTTTTTTCTAATTATAGAACGGTTTAAGCTAGAAAGTTGAAACTCGGTATGCATATGCAAATCAACTAGGAAAATAATGTTAATTAAAAAAAATTATAATATCTATTGGCGTTCGGAAGGGGGCAAAACAATTATCAGTAAAAATGGAATACATATATTTTCATGATTTTCGTTATATCTATTAGGTCTTTCCAAATATTGAATACCTAGAAAGTGTTTTCAGAATTTTTTTAAAATTCGACCCCCAAGGTTTTCACGAATTCAGCCGTATCCCTCAGGTCTGATTAGATATCGAATAACTTTTCACTTCCACTTCCACCTAACACTGATTTTCAAGTTTTTTTTCTTTTTCAACCCCTAAGAGGGTAAAAACGGGTTGAACACGTTTTCACGAATTCTGTCATATCTCTTAGGATTAATAAGACATCGGATAAGTTTTCACTTCCTCAGGCTTTTTTTATATATCTAAAAACCCATTTTAGGATTTTTGGATATTCAACCCCAAAGTGGGTGCTAGGGGGTTGCATATGTTTTCATAAATTCTTACATATTTCTTAGTTCTAATGAGATACCGAATTCATTTTTAGTTCCTAGAGCTTCCTAAATAATCGACAAAAAGTTGATTTCAGAATTTTTAGATATTCAACTCCAATTGGACGTAAGGCTTTCGACATATTTCTTAGGATTGATGAGATATTAGATTGGTTTGCACTTCCACAGACTTTTTATATAATCGCCAACAAATTCATTTCCGATTTCATGTAATGGCCAAAAACCTAATCACGAAAAATCTCCTTATATACTATGACTTAGACCTCTTCTCGGAGTATGACCCAATTATGTAATTCATATGCTATATTTGGCAGCGGCGTAAGTATTCTAGCGCGACCCCATTCTAACCGCTTCCGGAACTTTTTTTTAGGCTTTCAGTCACATAGTAACCTATACCGCATCAACTCGTTCCGAACTTCTACCGAAAAAATATTAAAGTTATGCCCAGACTGTTGGCAGATTTTACGTTATTATTTTAATAATAAAGTATTTTTACATAATATCAATTTCTTCGTAAAAAATTCAATTTAGATTCATCTGCAGTGAATATTCTCCAAATTGTTTGCTCGTATTAAGGAATAGAAAATTTTTTTTTTATCTCAAACTCAGTATTCCAGAAAACCTTCGACGTATGGATTTCAATATGATATTAGAGGCATGACGGTGCTCTTGTCGAGCAATCAAAAAGACGCTCCAATTTGTGAAGGGCATTTTTGTGAGAGCTGCTTGAAGGAGCAGAAGGAATTTTTTAAGATTTATATTCTTGTTTTTAAATATTATGAAATATTAACGTATACCTAATTTTAGACATGTTGTTTGGCACATTCTTTCGTCATAGAGAATGCTGTAACTACCTTTTTACCGCCTTTTCTAGGGCACTTTTTTTAAGAATTTTATATGGTAACTATTAAATTAGAGTCGCTATTTCGTCTTAAAACATATTCTTACCAAATTTCTAATTAATTGTGTTCTAGATTTTTGTGTTTTTTAAGGCTATAAGATTTATGGTTTTTGGAACAGAAACTTAGAGCGATGCGTTACATTCCTGTAAACTTTCTTTGAAGTGCAATGAAATTCGCAAGTGTTTAATGTCAAAATTTTGAAATGTAGATTTGGTACCATCTATGAACATTAGAGAGGAAACATTATTTTTAAAGGAATTATGTACAAAGTAGGAGATAAAAACTAATGCATCACTAGTATCAAAAAATCCAATTTTGTGATTTTAGAACTAAAGTATCATACCTCAGATAGGGAAATTTAATTTGCAGATTTTTATAAATTTGCAACTATACTAAAAAGTATTTGAAGAACGGATCAGATAGTCTAAAATTTGCAGTTTGATTTAAATATCTAATCACTCAGATAGTCTATCGGTCTTATCTTCGGATAGATACGTTTCAACTATTTGGTGTTATGTCTACACTCCGTATTGATTACTGCATCGAGTATTCTGTCTTGAAAGTTTAAGAACGAACATCGTCTATATTTTACAGAGCCTTTGATAGTTATCTCAAGAAAAAACTTTCTTCCTTAAGCGAATAGAGCAGAATAGAGTAGAGAATACCTCCAATAAGGCTTTGCACTGAAATTCACAAAAAAAAAACAGTGCAGTAGGGCGAGTACGAAACATTGGGAAACGAACGACCGAGAAGGGACTTCGGGAATTATAAAATATGTCCTGATGATAGATAGTAGCTAAATTCCAGAATAGCTGGAAAAATACAGGATTTTCGTTCAGGATAGCTACACCGCCACGAAATCTACCAAGCTACAGTATATTGCATCATTGTTCATAGTTCATTTATTTCAATAATACTTAAATAGTACATTGCATCAAAGTCCATCTGCGGTCAAATAAACCTTATGGTGCAATTTACACTGAAGATTTGATCTATGGTAGGTTCAAATTAATTTCGAACAACCCCATAAAAAGTAATGAATGGTGACCCCGACACTACATTGTTGTCGTACATTTATCACTATCGTCAATGAATTTTCCCTGTACACACAATTTGAAAGAGTACAAAAATACAAAGCAGCAATGTCGCACGTTAATCGCATGGCCGACAACGTGTTCATATATCCTGGGGCCGGGTGTGTAGAACCCATAAAAGAGAATTTTCCCCGCAAAATGTCGACACTTTATACTGTTTGTGAGGTGTCGGAAGCCGGAAGATTTACAGTTTATGTTCCCATTGCGATGCGCCAAAGTTATAAATTCTCATCTGCTATAGCAAACTATAAGCATTCCGATATACTCCAATATCCTCACCACATGTACATTCATGTGATAACATATCAAGGATAACCGGTAGCACCTCAATGTTCCCATTGGATTTATCGCGGATTTTCGTTATTACGCGGATAACAAACATTTCGCAATGTGCAGTATCTCATAAATTTGTTGCATTTGCATCGGTGTATGGTGCGATAAGTGTAGGCAGGGCGATAATTTTCGTTTTCACCTTCGTTGCGGTATTTGCATGGTATACTTTGAGGGAAATCTTGGGTGATTATTCTCGAATATCAGATGATATCACAACCACGGTAATAACGACTTGCATATACCTGAACTTGAAAGGTGTTCGCTATTTTTTGACCATATTTTCTTATTGTCTCGAAAAGGGTTCCAGATAAATACTTTGCTCTTGTATCCTGCACTGTAAGATTTTTGCTCTCCAGCTCCATGTTGGAATCAGAATACCAAGTGAAATTATGAAAATTCTAATTCCTCCTCCACATTCTCCCCGTGTACCAATATCAACGAAAACACGGGGTCCAACGTTTTGTATGTTAATAAGTTGCAATCAAAATACTAAAATCGCACATCATTAAGTATAAACTAAGTTTCAAATCTCTACCATCATTGGCTTGTGAAATATTATATCTTGATACAAAATTAATTATCAACCTTAAAACTATATTTTTACGTGTATGGCTTAATAGAATCAACCAGTTTTAGTTTTTTGGTATAAACTGTTCTTGATTATTCGAGATTTTAAGACACATTATTTCCGCCCATATGTGCATCACCAAGAAACACCGTTTAGATGGTTCAATCTATTTTATATAGTGTCCATGTTTGGAACTTAACCATTGGTCGTAACTTCGCGTCGATGATATGTTTAAATTTTTTAAAACAAAAAATGGTAATAATGTTAATTTGGCAATAAATAAATAAAAATATATAATAATAAAAAACAATAAATTATTGTCGTTTATTAACCTAAGTTTAAAAAAAAGTGCTAACCTCAAACTTTTTATTTTCACGTTTCGAAACAAAAGTCCGGCCGGCCGTCCGCTTGCAGTTCACAATCCCGTGGTGCTGGTGTGTAACTTTAAAATTAAATTAGAAAAACACTTTAAATAAACAGAAACAGCATCTAGAAGTAAAAAATAACCGATCATACCTAATAGTTATGGCGGAACTCATGAAAGCGTAACAAACACTTCTGACCCCGTTAGGGTTTGAATATCAAAAAACCGTGAAGATTTCGACGAGTTTATCTGATGAGCTCGTAAAAGTAAAATTAATTTGATGTCTCAAAAAGCTTAAGGCATATGGCGATATTTGTAAAATTGTATACACTACCGTTTCGCCGAATATTTTCACTGCATATTTTTTTTGCTACTACAATTACGTATATATTTTAAGGTTCAACTTTCTACCATAAGCTGCCCAAAAATAAAAAAACTCCTCCCAACTCCCCATGTGAACCGAGCTATCTCTATTAAAATTATATTTCTTGTGCGTGACACTACACAATAAAAAATCTGCCAACAGTCTAGGTGCAACTTTATTATTTTTTGGGTAGAAATTCGGAACGAGTTTAAATTTGAGATGCGGTGTAGGTTACTATGTGACTGAAAACCTAAAAAAAAATTCACGGACATTTTTTTAATCAACCTCTGAACACCAATAAAAATCTGAACTTTTTTTTCTTTAATTACTCTAATAGCACATCTACATATACATACTAAGTTTCAACTTTCTATCATAAGCTGTTTCTGAGTTATGAAAAACCAGCCCTCACCTCCGTACCTTGCTACCACTATCGAAAATTTTATTTTTCTAGGATGTCTCTATAGTGGCTTAATCCTAAATTTGTAGCTTTCTATTCAATACGGTTTTCGAGAAATAAAAATCAGAATGTTTTCTTTTCTACCCCCTTTCACCATCACCCCCAAAACCCACACCCCCAACTCCTGTAAAATTTTCAAGATCATATCTGATTCGGTGTCTGAAATATTAAAATTACATTTTTTGAGAGATTGCTGTCCCCCCACTTTCGTGCTCCACCTCACCCCTCAAAAAGTTTAGTTTCAGTAGACTCCCCTTCTGATCCCATATATAGAAACTAAATTTTATTTTCCTGGTGTAATTGGTTCGGAAGATATTGTAATCCAAAGTTGTTCATCCAACACCCCCACACCCACCACCGCTCTTAAAAATGTTAGCCCTTGTCTAATCTTGAAGTATAACTAAGGACAACAACAAAGTTTCAATCTTCTGACATCAATTGTTCAGGAGATATCGATTTTAGAATGTTTCAATCCCGGCTTTCAAGCGTTTCGAACTCATTGTTTTCCTCCCCACTTCCACACCCCTTAACCACTATCGACTATTTTTTACTACTACACAAGTTCCAATTTCAGACTCCTATCATAAGCGGTTCCTGAGATCTAGAAACTAAAATTGTTCGTCTAAAACGCTCCCCTCTCCTCCTCCCTCATACCCCCCCCCCCCTCCCCCAAAAAAAAGATACCAGTCGTATCTACCCACCATAAAAATTTCATCTTAATATCTCAACGGGTTTGAATTCCCAGACGTATTTTGAAGGGCAAAGGACATAGCAATCAACAATTGAAAAAATTCAATAAGATCAATCAACACATGATAATTGAAAAAATAGCCTGGTTTTTCAAAAAGAGTAGAAAGTATAAAACACTATATACATGTTTATTATATAAATTTAATTTATTTGTTTTAAAGCCAGAAATTTAAACATTATTTTCTTTTCAAATTTTACATCACGACTTACACAAAACCACTAAACAAGTGAATTAAACAACGGAGCGGTCAAGTTAATACATATCACAAACAACAAATTACTACGCATAAAGTGTCATAATTACATGCAAAATGCGTAATTTTATACACAATGACAAATTTTACACATTAATAGTTTGCAATTTCACTCGTAATTTTGTTATATTTAAGGGCTCACATACCCCTGCACGCGCTGAAAACCGAGTAAATTTGAAAAATTATTATAAAGGTTATATGGTGAAATAAAAATTTAATTGTTGAGTTCACATGTCTTATTAACTATTCAACTATAAAATAAAAAATTTTGTTTTTTTTGTTTTAATATTAACAGTGTTTTTTACGGGTATAAATGGACTACTTATGAAAACCATGGCGCCTCCTGGTCGGCATCATAACTTCATCAAAAATAATTCAATTTGCAAAAATAAAAAAGAATCTTGTAAAATAATGTAGTAGTTATAGTCTGACAGAGGGAATTTTTTTTTTTTCAAAAATAAATAAGTTACAGTATTTCAAACTTTAATAAGCAGTTTTTTAATAAAAAATTGCGTTTAATAATTTATAAAAAAATTTCCAAGCAAAAAATTAAAAAAACCTCTCGTCAGACTATAGAGAAAATAGTTATCAAAATTTAAAAAAAAAAAAATTTAAAAAATATTGAAAATTGACTGAGTTATCGTGCCGACCATGTCTAAAAACATGGTTTCGAGAAAAATGCGTTTAAAGTTTTTGGTAGGTACAAAGTGAACTTACGGCTAGTCTCCCATTCCAGCTTCGTACTGTACACCTTCCTCTTGTATCTTCGTGTTTTTCACAGCTGGTCCTATAAATGACCTTGTTTTCTATGAAACCCAGCTTTTGCGAAAAAAATAAATGCTAAACGCTGCTGTTGAGAGTGGCGCGGCAATTAGCCTGGAAGCCGATCCAAACCGATGTCTGGTCCCATTTATTGCTATAACTTTGTAATGGAGTGGAATTTTCTAAATTCTAATTTTTTTTTAATTCTTAAAAGTAGAAAAAATAAAAATCTGTAAAAAAAAAAAATATTTTTTTTGAAAATTTCAGGGGTATATGAGCCCTTAATGAAAATTTGTAAATTTACTACATCAATTCGGAATATTTTACTGCTTTAAGGACAGTTATTTTCACAAAATTTTTTACTGTGTTGGTAATAACTGCCTGATTTTCTTTAAAGGCAACATCATCATATTTATAATGAAAGTGTTTATTTTTATAATTTTATTTTTTTTATATTTTTAATAAATTAAATAATTTTGGACGTACAACCTTGTTCTTGTTTATTTACAATTAATTACCTCTTTTATTTATTACAAATAAGTGTATTACCATTTTGTTCTTTAAGATATATAATATTTCTAACAATTTAATAGACAGCCTATTGTTTTTCTCGCTTATCCCAAAGCGTTTCTGAAAGTTCTGAAGTGTTTATAAGAAACTATGTATATTAAAAAACATATCGCAGTCACAATAAAGATTAAATTTGTGCTTAGATCGTGGAATTTTCGTTCCGCTAAATCTTAATATTAGATTTTACTTCTAAAACTTTTGATTTACATTAAAAATTATGTAAATTAATTTACGTTTAAATAGTCAACGTTTTTTTGCAATTTTCCTTTCATAAACTCACACTAAATTTCAAAATTATTATCTTACAGCCATGCGCTAAAAATATAACGTAGTTGCACAGATATTTATCTAATCTCTAAATCAATTCATACATGTAAATCACAAAAATTATTCCTGGCAATAAAAAAATTTGAATATGAATTTAATTTACATATAGTGATGTAGTTTTCCACGTGGCTATTTGTAGGTACAATTTACCTTTTAAGTGGTAAAGTTACAAATATGATTTTTATTATAAATTACTTCAATGAAGGTAATTTCACCCTACAAATTGTAAAATTACAAATGTCATGTAATTTATGTTTCCTATTATAGCTGAGGCTGATTTCCAC
Source organism: Beris morrisii (assembly GCA_951812415.1). Classification (NCBI taxonomy): domain Eukaryota; kingdom Metazoa; phylum Arthropoda; class Insecta; order Diptera; family Stratiomyidae; genus Beris; species Beris morrisii. The sequence goes on along the minus strand of OX638312.1, from coordinate 109,842,201 downwards.
AAAATCTAGTCATTTAGAGGGATCTTCAAATCGCTCAAATGTACGGGAAATCCAGTAGATTTCGATGGAGATTTCTCGAAATCTTAATCTTTCGCGAAATCCACTTCGAAATCTGGATCTTAGTTTTGAGACATGTAAATTTACAATATCCGATGTTGGTAATTAGTTGCCAACATTTAATGTTGTAAAAATTTTTAGCTGTGTACAATAGCTTCGTATAAATACGAAATTTAAGTTTTCTACCTTAAGCGGCTCACGAAATATAAAATTTGCCAACAGTCGGGACGCAACTTCATTAATTTTTGAGTAGAAGTCCGGCACGCGACTCAGTATAAGCGGTTCCTGAAATTTATCATAGATACCAACATTTTTCGTCTAAAAGGCTCGTCCTCACACATCACCTCCTCACACCTCACCGCCTCACACCTTACCTCCTAAAAAGAAACTACTCGTAGGGGTTCACCCACCAAAAACGACCAAAAAAACCGACAAAAAAAATTTAAACTTAATATCTTAACTACGCGCCTTCAAACACTTTTGCGAAGGGCGTACGACGGACAGACGGACAATTTTTGCCTTTTTGGGGTTTAATAGTCGTTAAACCGTTATAAACGTGAAAATACAAAATTCCAGAGTATTTTTTTTCAAATTTCACTTCTGTGCTCCACTTTTTAACTTTGCACCTACGAATCAACTTTCATCTTTCCAGAGTAATTGGTTCGTATAGACCTCGTAATCAAAATTTATCATCCTCCTGTCTCCACCCCTAAAATTTTTATTTCTGTTGTACTCCCCAATGCCCCATTCCACCCCCAAAGTGATCACTTAGAGTGATCGAACCAACCCACTCACTAAAAAAATTTGAACTTGACAGTTCGAATTGTTTGTGAGCTACGAGCGTTCAAACGCATTTGCGTAGGGCGTATAGATAAAATTTAAAAATTTAAAAAATTTAAATTTAAATAAAATTTGTTTACCTTTGCACAGGTACTTGAAGAATTGACCCTGCCTGCACTTATTTTTATTCACATAATTTCAAACGAAAATTTTCATTGTTCAACATTTTAAACATTTACGAGTAAACTTAACCGATTTTCTGTGCATTGTAGAATATGGTGTAGCTGCATGATTTGAGGACTAGTTGTATGGAAACTGGCCAACAATATCAAAGAATCACTCGATTTCCTCTATATCTATTCTGTGTGAAACATATCAAATTCCTAGCGTAATTCGTTTTAAAGTTTAAGTGTCTATTTATCCGTCTATCCGGTGAAACGCACTAGAACTAAAGAACGTGTTGATCCAGAAAGTTCGCATTTAGTACGTCCGCTTTAGGTTGAATTTAAAGTGTTAAATTCATTAAAAGGTAAATTTTTTTATAATTCTCCGTAAATTTTGTGTAGTATAGTTTATGGACCTGTTCATTTCGATTAATCAACCCCCGACTGAATTTAAAAACGATTTCGAATTAAATCCAAATGTTCGTATTTTTCATCATTAAAAAGTTAATAACTTCCGAAACAGCTCTCTCGCTAATTTTTATTACTGCAGTGTTTGGAATATACATGAAATATATGCTATTTAAATAATCTATAAAATTCACCTCGTTCCTGTACTCCTCGAAAGCAATCGATGTCGAATTTCAATTTAATTTTAAATAGAGTACCTAGTTGCTTTTCACTTTTCGCTTTTATAGCACATATCGTGAAATCTGCTAGCTCTTCATAGCCCCGGCTTTTTCCCATACGGTTTTGTCACATATGGTGTTTCTGATAAAAAAAAATTTCCAATTTATGGAGATTTATTCATTTGAGCCACGTAAGTCGAGTATTTGCTCGAGACTTTGAAATGCAAAGACCTGATGTGGTCATATGCAATCCACTCTAGGTGGATGGTCGTGTATTTTCCGACTAGGGATACAGCGCGGACATTGAGGGACAAATCACATATGCCAGATCTACTTCAAGTGCTCTCGATTGTAATTTACTAAATGGATATAAAATATTTTATCGAAGACATATGGAAAATAGCTATTTCGAGTAGTACCTACTTTCAGGAAGAGTATTTATTGTTCCATATATTTCTCATCATTAAAGTTTATTTTCTCTGGAAGGCTGGAACCATTTTGCGAGTCAAACTGGCATATTGCCAATAACGAGAATATATACAATAATATGTCGGAATAATATGGAAATCAGGGACTTGATAATTGCCTGTATGTGGTGAAAAGGCTCATTGAAAAAACTACACCAAGTGGAAAGTTTACACATCATACCTATAGAAAATACTGAACAATTGGTATGTACCCTATGGCAGAATAGACTGCAATTTCCGCACTTCAATTCTCTGAAATGAACTCGAAACCTTTCGGTGAATTCGTTGCATTATTCAAATAATTTGAATTGTTAAAGCTTTTGTGTCTGAAAGTCATGGGGTGGTTTTGCTAAGTTTTTGATCTTTGAATCTAATAAATACATTTATTTGCGATCTAAATTGGCTTGATTCAATTTTTCCTTAACTTTTCAAGAGAAGAAATTTTAAAGTATTGAATCTGAAGTGGAAAAGTGAGTCGAGCGTGTTGTGCTAAATGTATCAGTGGTACGATTCACACGCTGTGTACATTTAGTATCAGTATCATCTGGATCTAGCAACAAGAAACTAGACTTTGAAATCTCGAAAATTGTTAACATCATCCTGATGCAATTTGAATTTTTCCAATTTTAACAAGTACCTATTTTGCAACTAGACTTACTAATTGTATAAAAATGAAACCATCGTAGTTAAAACAATAAAAGATTTTCTTCTTACTACTGAGCCGATTTTGATTAAATTTACACTGAAACAAAAAGGTCTATCCAACCAGGGGCGGAGCTTCCATAGGAGCAAGTGGAGCAACTGCACCGGGCGCCAAATTTTTAGGGCGCGATACCTACTGTTCCAGCTACTTACACAATTGTTCGGTCATGTAGATCCTGCTATTATCAATAAATTCACCGATTATAAATTTAACAATTCTAAAATTTGGCATCCTACCTATCCATCCAAATATAATTTAACAATACGTCGTACTACCAAACTTTGTTTCAATCGCCTAAATGTACGGTTGTGGTTTGATCTTATCATATAAGTACATGTTCATATCACCCTCTTGCAACTAGTTTACACAATTTTTTATGACCAATACCATTTTTCTCCACCGACATGTCTACATCATATTGTTCGATCATACATGTTCGAATATATTGATAATTCTTTGATTCAAACATTTAATCTGTACCACGGTTCGACATCCAACACGCACGGTACTGTGACCTGTCAACACTTTTATGCACTACGGCATACGTTGTATTCCGCTGAGTGCATATGTATTCAGTTTATAAAAGTACTCCACAGTCCACAGTAATGAAATGGGTCCTCAGAGGCCCAGGCGCATACGAGGTGCCAATGCTTCGCCTTATGCTTCAGGACATTTATTGTGCTCCAAAACAAACATGCCGAATTTAGGAACGTCATTTGGAGGATTAAGGCAATTTCATAATTGAAGAGAACCGTGACTTTTTGATTTTTTCAAGAAAGACTATTTTTAATGGAGTTTAAAAAATGTAAGTACTCCTTGAACTGTCTTTGCGCGCATCCATACACTACATATCTTAATATCGACCCACATGCATTTATATACAGTGAATAAGATTTTTCACCCTGGTTAAAACTGGAATGACATCCATGGTCTAATTGTATTCAGCCGAAGAAGCATCATTTTCACCACTTTCAGTACTTCTATCTGTGCTGAACTGTTCATCATCTTGTATCATATCCACATTCTTGACCGCGGCTACGTTTCACTCCTTAAGATCTTTTGATATATTCTTCCATTGAGTTCTATAAGATAAAGCTGTGAAAACAATAACAGATATTGATGGAAAAAATGTTGAAAATCTTGCGGAAGCAAGTCGATCCTTCGGGCACTTCGGTCTTGTTATGTGGTGTCTTTTTATCTGTTACAGATGGGCTTGCTAATATATAACACATACCATAAATGGTATTATGAATCATTACAAATAAATAGGTGCCCAATTTGACAGCAGGGGGTTACATTACCACCTTTTCTCTATTTATATCATGTTAGATTTTAAAAATTATCCTTAACTTTTCGAAAACAAAAAATAAAATTTGGGGCACCAAAACGTGGAAAGTGCGCCGGGCGCCACAACTATCAGCACCGCCACTGCATCCAACCAATTAAAATGTACATCATCATAATGAAAAAATTATTGCTTTTCAGCCGATGTAAGTATTTAATAATATTATGCATAACCGTTCATCATTTTTCGAACTGCTTTGAGCACACACACACAATAACAGAAATGATGTTAAAATCATTGTTAAAATGAACGAGTTCATAATATTGATGAAAACAATAATTCGTATTAAAGTACAGATTCATTATTACTATTAAATGGGTCACTCTCAGAAAAATATGATGAACTAATTCATAATATTGATGAAAAGAGTAATTAATGTTACTAATGTTGTTCCTTAATTCATAATTGTGATGAATCCTGTCACTGTACTCAATATTATAAAAAAGAGAAACGAAAATTCGATCATTTTATACATGTCTATCGAAACTTTGGAAGTACAAAGAAACAGATGAATAAGGCGCGATGTCTATGTGCCACCGTTCTCAATGTAAGAATTTTATGCCATATGAAAACGCATAAAGGTTCCCACGCACTGGTACGAATTTTTTTGCTACTGCTGCGACTGTCAGTGAACCTTACAAAAAATTAGCATTCAATCTAGGATCCGTAACCTTGAGCTGTGCGATGATAGTTTTCTTCACTATAATGAATGTGTTCATTATTACTGCGCACATAATCAATATATTTTACGAGTACCAAGCGAAAATGCCTTGTTTATAAGAGCTTTTTAATCAATATGATGAAAGCATACATTAAAATTCCCAGGTGCTGATTTTTGAGAGTATGAGTGTCCTTTCCATATATACAAATTGATGAAAATATTTTTAATGAAATGAGGTTCCTAGTATTAATATACGATTCATATATCATGAAAAATATTTAATGATTTTCTTCATTATTGCAACGATTTTTTTATTAATACTTTTTAATGAAAGGCATTCATTAATATTAAGAACAGTATTTTTTTCAGTGTATGTAGCAGTATATTTAACTTAAAAATATGCTTCTTTGTATTGTTCTTGACTCACATTAAGGCGTAGCTCCAATACAACCTGACATTAAGTGTCCGAATTCTTTCCACAACTATTGTAAATGTGAATTTTATAAATTCCAATGAAATGGGTACATCATCCATCCTACGTTAAGTGTCTGAATTCTTTCCAGAGTCACTGTACATAAATTTTAATTGCTTACATAAATTCCAATGAACTGGGTTCACAGTCTTTCGTATTTGTTCTGCCTGTTAGTTTCTCATTGCCCTTCTTTATTGACTGTGAAAAATACCGCAAATTACAATTTTGTTGTTGTGTCGTAGCTGACTTTAATTTTTATAGTTTTAAATTTTTAAAAATTTTAGTTTGATAAAATTTTTTAAATTGAAAGCAGTATCATGATCAATGCCGGTTTAACGGTGTAAGGCTGAAAATTTGAACATGAAAAATTTAGTTTTCCTCGCTATTAGTTCCTGTGTGACCTCTTAATATGACATATGGTACATAAATAAATAATAAAACAGTCCTTAAGAATCATATCTCGATAATAGTGGATGGGATGGGACATCTGGATTATTACTTATGCTGTTATGACACTGGCTATTTTTGCGGCTTTAAAGCGGCTAGACAATCCAAATGGAGAGGGTAGAGACTTTAACATACAATTTAGACATTGGAGTGAGAGAGACAGTCCGAACAGCAAACTATGGGTAACTGTCAAAAAACAATCCATAACTGTCAAAAAAAAAGCGGCAACAAAGCTCATTCGAGCTGTGTTTCGCAACATTCTAGCAGTTAATCCAAGAAAAATCCGCTGGCGGCTAGATTTTCCAGCCGCTACCGACTTGTTTTTGACAGTTCGTTATGTATAAATTATGGAAAGTGTCATGTTATGTTATGAAACGCGCTAAGATCAGTATTTTTTATAACAAATCAGTTGTCAATTTCGTTTACTAGATACCGGTAGCATCAGCAAGGGTATTTTTTAGCGGTAATCTCTTTCTCTCTATATTGGTCGCCTTGTCTCACGATTGACTTTTATTGCACTTGAAACTTGCGAGGAAATAGCCAGTGTCATAACAGCATTACTCTGCGCAATTAAACTGAATAATAACTAACTCTGTGGTTCTTAGACACAATATCTCGAGTTACTCACACTTAAAACATAAATATTACCTCCCCCCTCCATGAAAAATGAACACTTTGCATCTTGAACTCAATTTTACTGCTTTGTACTTCTTAAGTTGCTATGACATGACACTGGCTATTTTTCAAGTGCAATAAAAGCCAGTTGTGCTACAAGGCGACCAATATGGCTGTTATGACACTGGCTATTTTTCTCGCTAGAAAAAAGTACAATAATAGCCAATCGTGCGACAAGGCGAACAACATTAAAAGAAAGTGATACCGCTCTTTCCGACGCTAGCGGCATCTAGTAAACGAAATTAACCACTGATTTGTTATGAAAAATACTGGTTTTAACGCGTTTCATAACAGGACACTTTCCATAATTTATACATAACGAACTGTCAAAAACAAGTCTGTAGCAGCTGGAAAATCTAGCCACTGGTGGATTTTTCTTGGATTAACTGCTAGAATGTTGTGAAACACTGCAGGAATACGCTATGGTGTGGATTTTTTTTGATAGTTTCTCATAGTTTTGCTGTTCGGACTGTCTCTCTCACACCAATGTCTATATTGTGTGTTAAAGTCTCTATCTCTCTCCATTTGGATTTTCTAGCCGCTTTAAGGAGGTCGTACTATGTGCCGGGTCAGAAAAGTTTTTTTTTTTTGACTAAATTACCATCCGTAGAATATGTGTGTAAAAGGTTTTCTCCGAATTCGAAGTCGTTATAAAGTAATAGCCGTATAATGGAGTAGCTGTTCGGAGCTCGCCCAGGCCACCACCGATCTTTAATTGCGTTTTTCTCAAAACTGCATTTTTCAAATTGGTTGCCACGATTCAGAAAAAACTACTGCGCTGATATTTGAATAACATGTTCACCGGATCCCTAGTTACAACTGGTAGCAGAATCTTAGCAATATCTGCCATAGTTTTTTTTAGATAAAGCTAAATTGCTCAAAAAAAACGCGAAAATTTAAAAAAGAATTCAAAGTTGCGCCAATTTTTTAATTTTCAAAATATTCACTTAATTCTGGTACCAGTTGGAGTACCCGCAGACTAGACATTTAAAATCGCGCGATAGTTCAGTTGAATGGCTAATAGTTATGAAACTATAAAGAAGGGCGCACACTGAGACTAAACAATCGTCCAAACTAAACATTTTAATAGGCAGGACAGATCCCTTTCGATCGATGTGCGACTTAACTCTCGCATTGGTCTCTATATGCACGGCGGCTTATCTAGATGCGCACACTGACCAAATTAAAAATCTCACACGATCGGTTTTCTTTAGTACCAATTGGTTGTAACATTCGGCCGGTGGTTGAGTAATGTGCGGACGAACAACGACTAAACAGTTTAGTCGGGCAGGTAAGAGTCCTCGATATGATGCCCGACTGTTTAGTCTCAAGTATGCGCTAGGCCTTATAGCCACAGGCCTATAAATAAAGTATCAATTTAATTTGTTGATTTCAGATGAGGAGGACAGTCGGAATCATGGCAGCCATTTGACAACTTTTTTTTACAGCAGTCACTTTCAACAGCTCTGCACGCGAAAAAAAACCAATACTTCTTCTTAAAAAAATGTTTAAAGGTTGTTGAACTATGAACAAATATGTGGTAAAACTTTCAAGAATGGGTAATTCATAATCTGCAAAAAAAAATTAGCCTTAAAGCCAGTGTCATAACAGCATGAGTTTAACATTGTTTTGTCGGTTACTATGATACATTCGAATTGGTAGCTAGACGAAATACGGAAAAAAGAAACGTATATACCCCAGTTTGTCCAAAGACAATTAATATCTCCGCTTGCCGATAGGGGTGCACACCTGCATACCATGTCTATTGGAATATGCATGCGAGGGAACGAATAAAGCAGTGATTCTCATTTACTTTTTTAGGTGCCGAACTATATTTTCGGCTACTTCTATCCACGATAGCAGGAACGAGCAGGTACAGAGTTACACAAAAAAAGACATAAAATCTCGCTGAAATGAGTTCGTGAGAACAAAAATGGTCTAAAAATGTTCCTGTTTATATTGTTACATGATACCCTGGAAACCTGTACAGCTCGATCAGTTCCCATGTGAGTATAACAACGTCCTCCCAATACCTAACTGGAAAGCGGAGAAAAACATCCGATTGGCCATCTTGCAATACCCAATAAGAAAAGCGTGGAAATTCCGCAAAGTACAACATTCTTCTCGAACACTTCATCCCTTTCTCGGTTGATCTTAACATTGCCGAAATATTCCATATACTCTAAAGGTGGAATTATGGTGAATACAACTCGCGTGAGTGTAACAGGTGTCGCGATATGGCGCGAGTTACGGAATCATAATACTCACATTCCATATTTTTATCTTATATCAAGTCAGCACATTCCCAGACGCTAATTTTTCCCACATTAAATCCCATGTTATTTTCCCACACTAAAATCACCTTTGCACATAACTATAATATCATATTCTAAATGATTACCGGATCATGTTAATTATGCTGCACATACAAAATATTTCATTGTAACATTTTATAATAATTATTGTCACTTACGTGTTGAACGTCAAATAAAGTGGTTATTTAAAATTACTGAAAAACGAATTTCTTATTTTTTTTTTTTCTTAAATACTCTTTGAGTATTCATAAGTGGCGCAGTCGGTAGGATACGTGTCATCCTTTATTAAAATTAACATATCAATAGTACGAAATTGCGACGGATTCTCGCAAAAATAGAGAAAAGTGCTAAAGTGTCAAGGAAATCAATCCTAAATCGCAGGAATAGCGGTGTTTGTGACAAAACGGATGTGCTAATTTAATATCGCAGGAACAGCGGTGTTTGTGAAAAACGGATGATACCAGGAAACAACTATAACAGATAGTTGGTGATTTTCAAATCTTTATTCCGCGAACCAGTAAAAGATGGCCATTTTACTGATGTTATACAGCTACATGTAAGTCAAAACTTGAATTTATCTGTTTTATTCTTTTTATTATCCTTAATCCTTCCTATGGAAAATACTACAAAAAACCAAGAAATCGACGAACTATTAGATAAAATCTCTTCATTTTCAATAACTACAAGTGTTTCTGCCGATCCCTTGAAAAGTGACCTTAAAAGTGTTTGTGAAAAAAATTCAGTGAAATCGTCCGAAAATATTTTAGAAATGTCAATGGAAAGTGCATTCAACAATCTTAGAATACCCGACGCGGTTAAAGATTTACCCAGATTTGATGGGAATCCACGATTGTTGTTTGATTTCATCAGTAACGTAGAAGAAATTTTCGAAATCATTAAACATGTTGACGGTACTTCTTACGGCAAAATAATATTACGTGCAGTTAGAAATAAAATCGAAGGTCCCGCAAACGAAGTATTAAATATGTATGGAACGACCCTCGATTGGGACGACATTAAGGAAAATCTTATCTTGCATTATTCGGACAAGAGAAACGAAACCTCCTTAATTCGTGACCTACATAATTTACGTCAAAACAACAAATCCTTAGAAGAATTTTACAGTGTAGTGATCGAAATTTTTGCAACAATGCACAACCATATCAAAATTCACGAGAAAGACGAAAACGTAATCACAGCAAAAAAAATTTTATACTCTGAAATGTGTCTAAATACGTTCCTAAGTGGTCTCAAGGAACCCCTAGGTTCAACTATTCGTGCAATGAAACCCGTTTCACTTGCCGAAGCCTTTTCATTTTGTGTAGAAGAACATAATATATTTTACTCGAAAACTGATCAAAATTATAATAAACCTCATAATAAAACTCAAAAAGTTAATTACCAAACCCAAGTACAAATAACTTCACCCCAAAACCAAAGACAATATTCACGATTCAATACTACACCCCAACGATCCTTCAGACCTTATCAACCACAACAAAATTCATTCCCACAAAACAGGCAAATTCCCACACAAGGTAACTATGCAGGATCTCAACAATTCTCTCAACAGAAGCGTGTACCACCCCCAGAACCAATGGACACAAACTCAAGTAATACTCGCTATCGACAACAAACACAGTATCAACCCCAACAAAATCCACAACGAAACAACTTTTTCAAACAAAACGGCCCAGCAAATTTTATTTCAGAAGAACTTCATAACCATGAAATTAATGAAAACTTCAACCAAGAGTTAAATGAAAACTATAACTACGAATCAAATGAAAACTTTCTTCCTAATTTAGACCAATTCTATACGAATGACCAAGAAACTGAAACAGAAGCAGTAATAGACGAAGGAAATTTTCCCATATCCGCCTCGACAAACCAATCGGATACCTAGACATAAACAAACACGGTTACATCCTTCCTTATATAAACATTTCAACACCACATGGACCTCCTCTAAAATTTTTAATTGACACTGGTGCTTCCTCTTCATTTATAAATCCAGAAATTATTTATGCAAAAGACATTATAAAAATACAACCAACCGCAATCACTACTATACTTGGCAACCACAAGATAGACAAATTAGTGATTCTACCAAATTTTAGCGAATTTAATGAATCTGGAACTAATAAATTTCTAGCATTTCGATTTCACCGATATTTCGACGGACTTCTTGGCTTGGACACACTAACTTCTTTAGGAGCTAAAGTTGACCTAGTAAACCATGTCCTAATCACAAGAAACTCAACAATTACCCTAAACTACAAACCCAATTTTATGTCTGGAAGATACAATATAGCCCCTCACTCCAAGCAAATAGTTAAACTACCAGTAGATACGGAAAATAGTGACTTTTATATCAGAATTACAGAAATTAAACCCAACCTCATAATACCAGAAGGAGTTTACAAAGCCGAAAATTGGTACGGCATAATGGAAGTGACTAATAACTCAGATATTGATCAAATTTTATTCCTAGAACAACCACTAAAAGTCGAAAGATTTACACCACAAACATTTTTTGAAATAAACCATTTTAGCATTTCTCCCATGCACAATGAACCACTAAAGGAATCTAGTAATATCATAAACCTCATACGGTCTTCACACCTTAATTCAGAAGAGAGGAAATCGCTCTTTAAACTTTGTAAACAGTACGAAGAAATATTCTTCAAGGAAGGTGATAACTTATCTTTCACAAATAAAATCAAACATCGAATTCAACTTACGAACGATATTCCTATTTTTACCAAATCCTATAGATATCCGCATGTTCACAAAAATGAAGTGCAACGGCAGATTAAGGAAATGCTAGAACAAGGAATAATTCGAAACAGTTATTCCCCATGGAGTTCCCCAATCTGGATTGTGCCAAAGAAAAAAGACGCCAGCGGCAAACAAAAATGGCGCCTTGTTATTGATTATAGGAAACTAAATGAAAAAACAATAGAAGATCGTTATCCCATTCCAAATATCAACGACATTTTAGACAAATTAGGGAAGTGTCATTACTTCTCAACTTTAGATTTAGCCAGCGGGTTCCACCAAATTGAAATGGAATCAAGAGATATAAAAAAAACTGCCTTTACAGTCGAAGGAGGGCACTACGAATACGTTCGAATGCCCTTCGGATTAAAAAACGCCCCTTCAACCTTTCAGAGAGTAATGGATAATGTTCTGCAAGATTTACAAGGAAAAGTCTGTCTAGTCTACCTAGACGATATCATTATCTTCTCTACATCCCTACAGGAGCATATCGAAAACCTCAAAAAAGTTTTTGACAAATTAAAAGAATCTAATTTCAAAATTCAAATCGACAAATCGGAATTTCTACGTAAAGAAGTGGCATTTCTAGGTCATCTTGTAACAAACGAAGGAGTGAAACCAAACCCAGACAAGATCCACGCAATTAAAAATTTCCCTATCCCACGAAATTCGACACAAATAAAATCTTTTTTAGGTCTTCTTGGTTACTACCGTAAATTTATTAACAATTTCGCCAGACTAGCAAAACCCTTAACAGAATGCTTAAAAAAGGGTAGGAAAGTCGAATTAACCGAAAGTTATGTGAAAACATTCGAAGAATGCAAACAAATCCTTATGAACGATCCCCTTTTACAATACCCAGACTTTACCAAACCGTTTGTTCTTACGACCGATGCAAGTAACTTCGCCATTGGCGCTATATTATCCCAAGGTCCTGTTGGCAGCGATCGTCCTATTTGTTATGCGAGTCGTACACTGACAGACTCTGAAATTAATTATTCAACGATCGAAAAGGAGCTGCTAGCGATTGTTTGGGCGACCAAATATTTTCGGCCATATCTCTTCGGACATAAGTTCAAAATAGTAACGGATCATAAACCGCTGTTATGGCTTATGAGCTTAAAGGACCCAAATTCTCGACTCGTACGTTGGCGACTCAAATTGGAAGAATTTGACTACGAAATCGAATATAAGAAAGGTAAACAAAATACCAACGCGGACGCCTTAAGTCGAATCAAGATTGGATCAGATCCAAACAATAACAATGTTGAACTAAACATCAACGAATCCGCAACAAATAATGCAGTCCAATCAACAAATGGGTCTACTATTCACTCAGCAGAAGAAAACCTAGACGATGGGATACACATATCTGAACGCCCTCTCAATGAATTCAATCTTCAACTTATTTTAGAAAAATCAAACGAACCCCCACAAACATTGGTAGAAACAATATTTAAAAATAAACAAAGACGAAGAGTTCGTTTGCAAAATTATTCAGAATCAATTTTAACAGATATTTTTAAAAACTACTTGCCGCCAAATAAAGTAACAGCAATCTATACAACAGATGAAGTATTTAAACTAGTCCAATCGACCTTTTCCAAATTTTTCTCCAATAGTAATACTTTTAAATTAATCAGATGCACGGAAATACTAAAAGACATACAAGAAGAAGACGAACAAGATAAAACTATAAACGACTATCACACAAAAAGTAACCATAGAGGTATAAACGAAACACTTCTCCACCTTAAACGTGAATTTTTTTTCCTTATATGAAAACGAAAATCACGAAAATTATTAACAATTGTGAAAGTTGTCAACGTCTTAAATACGACCGAAAACCCCCAAGACCCTTATATCAAATTCCTGAAATTACAGAAAAACCCCTTGATGTATTACACATTGACATATATAGCATAAACAGTAAACAAATTCTTACCATAATAGATAAATTTTCGAAATTCTCGGCGGGCTATACTCTAAGTGTACGAAACAGTCTCAATATCGTTAAGTCCATTAAACACTTTATAAGCCTTCACGGCATTCCAAAGAAAATTGTCTCGGACCAAGGAACAGAGTTCACTTCAAGCCTCTTCAAGGACTTTTGCCAACAATATAATATTGAACTCCACATTACTTCGTACCAGCAAACTAGTAGCAATGGCGTAGTGGAACGCATGCACTCTACATTCACGGAAATTTATAGAATTATTTATGACAAAAACAAGGATAGAGATCACGACGACATCCTTAATGAAACAATAACTTCCTATAATAACGCTATACATTCTGTAACGCAATACATACCTTTTGAACTTTTTAATGGAAAAACCCATACATTTAACAAAAATATCCGATATGATAATACCCACGAATACTTACAAAAACTTAACGAATACCAAGCTAAATTATATCCACAGGTTAAAGAGCATATCCAAAAAATTGTAACCAAAAACACAGAAAAATTAAATAAAGACAGGGAACCCCTTAACGAAATTAAGGAAAACGAAACTATTTTAAGAAAAGAATTTAGAAGAAATAAGTTAACACCAAGATTTAGTAAACAAAAAGTTAGAAATGACAGAAACATAACAGTAATTACACATGACAATAAAAAACTACATAAATCTAAAATTAAACGTAAACGAAAATTTCAGGATTCTCATGACCAGACACGGACTACAGACGAACGCACAGAGACTGGAATTACATGACTTGAACAACAGCAAAGGACTACTTTCATTACGACTTGGAAACGCAAAAATAATAGAAAACTATAACAGACTTATACACATAGTTAAACTGGACAACTACAAGGACAGCATCTACAAAATAACGGACTCACTTAGGACTATAACGACGGACAACGACACCAAACAAATAACAGATCTTATAAAAATTACTGAAATTAAAATTAAGGAACTTAGCCACAAATTAGACAGTTTAACCCCGAAGCGTAGAAACAAAAGAGGACTTATCAATGGTCTTGGCTCTGTCATTAAAGTTATTACCGGCAACATGGACGCCGAGGATGCTTCTCAACTGAACAAAGAAATCGAAACCCTTAAATCAAACCAACGGGTATTCAATACACAAACAAATAAACAAATCGCACTAAACCATCAAATGATCGAACGATTTTATAACATTACAAACCACATAAACTCACAACAAGAAATTATTCAAAAATACACAAATCAATATCAAAACAAAATCAAAGAAGAAAATCATTACCTAAAACAATTGCAATACCTTACTCAAATTAATTACAATATAGATTTGTTGAACGGTCACCTTTCAAATATTGGAGAAGCAGTAATACTTGCAAGACTAAATATAATATCGAAATTAATCCTCAATCAAAAGGAACTGACAGAAATCAGCAACATGTTTGAAAAGCAATCAATACAAGTTAATTCTGACGAACAACTATATGAATTTCTTGGTTTACAGGCATATTATAACAACACGAATATAATATTTAATATTTTGATTCCCCAAATTCCGAACAAACAATTCTCTTTTTTCCACTTAATCCCTCTACCAATAAATAAAACCCTATCCATTACCACAAAACCCTTTTGTGCCCTTAATGAACAGATAATTCATTGTTTTGACGAAGCATGTCCGAAAATAGAAGGAACGTACTACTGCAAAGAAGCAGCAGACCAGAAAAAGACGAAGGACTCTAAATGCATAGCAAACCTTATCCAGGACAAACCAGCTACTTGCAACCTAGCAGAAATTCCAGACGACATCAAAATTTACTTACCAGAGCCTAACCATTTACTTCTGATTAATACTCCACTAATAGCAATTAATTCATCCTGCGAATCAAAACAGCACCACATAGAAGGATTAGCACTTATTCACTTCGAAAACTGCTCAGTAGAAGTGAACGGAATCATTTACGAAGACCGCAGCATCACTTACTGGGATGACGTACTCATATACTCTTCAGTATTCAACAAGATCAACGCTACCATCAATAGTCCAAATAAATTAAACCTGCAAAAACTCAAGGCCTACCATTTCGAAAATCAATCAGCCATCAAATTGCTAACAACAGAAACTAGTAAAAAGAACATCGTACTTATAATTCTCGCAGTCACCATAGCACTTACCTTCATCATCAGCATCCTTTACACAAAATTTATAATTTCATCGCAATCTTCAAAAATGCAAATCAACACTAATATCCTGGAAGCAGAACCAAAATCATCCATCAAAACTGCAACAGAAGACATCCCGAATCGACTCCTTTGGGCGTCGCTCCATTCCAAGGCGGGAGGAGTTACGGAATCATAATACTCACATTCCATATTTTTATCTTATATCAAGTCAGCACATTCCCAGACGCTAATTTTTCCCACATTAAATCCCATGTTATTTTCCCACACTAAAATCACCTTTGCACATAACTATAATATCATATTCTAAATGATTACCGGATCATGTTAATTATGCTGCACATACAAAATATTTCATTGTAACATTTTATAATAATTATTGTCACTTACGTGTTGAACGTCAAATAAAGTGGTTATTTAAAATTACTGAAAAACGAATTTCTTATTTTTTTTTTTTCTTAAATACTCTTTGAGTATTCATAAGTCGCGCGATGCGATTTGGTCATCGTACACGACGCACGCATCGCTCTCACTTAGTATTGGGTTGTCCATTTTTGGTATTGACGAAATTATGATATGAATACCATCCGTGCGTCACAGGTACAATATCTTGTAACGTATTTCAACCGCTTTCCACAAGCAAAGAAGGTGGTAGATTTCCGAGACCCGGGATCCGATTGCGGAAGACTGAACGGGTGCTTCAGGAAAAAGGATCACTGACACCCACGACCACTTTGTGGCTTCGAGCTGGAAAAGGAGGCTCCGTTGGCGCTCTGTTTGGGAAAACTATAAAAAACGATAATTGTGTAAAGGCTCACAACTAGCCATCTGTATGTAATGCATACCTAAGTGGTAATAAATAAGGGATGGCAGAGAATTGGACCTTACTGGACGATGAACAAAATTTGCTTGAAGTTTTTTTAAGTGTTGTTTTTCTCTGAATCTGATAAGGGAGGGTTTAAATTTCTCTGTACGCCCGAAAGTGGTTTCAGGACTAGTTTCATCATATCACAATAATTTAAACATTTTAATGTAGTGTTCACGCAATTTCAAGAATACGATAAACGGATTCATTGCACTTTTATATATCTCTACAATTCTACCGCACTTTAGATTAAAACCATAAATCCTTTTTGACCTTTATAAACTGAAATGCTACGGTCCATTTTTGTTTTGGTTTTTATGATCGCCGTGCAATAACTTAAACCACAAAATGCGGATTAACCTTGCAGATTCTTTGCATTTGTGTCGCGTACAAAACATTTATTTGACTTTTTCACTCGGAAAAAAAATGTTTTCAGTGCAGAGCCGTAGTAATCCGCCGAAATTACTACGTACATATTGCGGTTTCTCAGTCAGAACGATTTTCGGTAGGTAGGAACACGTCCTTCATGTCCCTTTTTGGTCGCAAAAAGTTTAAAAATTGCGACTGATTTTATTTAGGCTTTTTTTTAAAAGGAATTTTGCAATAACAAAGAATGAAATTGGAAGGAAAATCCAATATCGATTTAAAAATGATTGGATTGGATGGGCCGTTCGCAAAATAAACCGATTTTAATCCCATCAAAACGGGATCAAGTAATGCGAAGAACATTGCGGCGACACGTATGCTTTCCTAAAAGTGGACTAGAAATTTTCATAATGTTATTATAAAAGCAATTTGTTGTACGACTTTCAACGCATCTATTGTGATGAATAATTAGAAACTTGAAACCTCTTAGAGCCAAGTGTTTTCGCTATTTTATTATCCTTGATGTCGTGCAAAAGTCCTGGAACATAAACTTGACGGATGGATATTCATGGGGTTACTTGCTGACAAAAAATATTAAGCTTGATGTGTGATTTGGCAAGCACACAAGCGACAGATTCGCTACATGTCTACGTTGTTTTTTAATTAAAGTAAAACTAAAACATACGAATTTTAGGCTTTTTTCTGAAAAGTTGAAGAATTGCGAAACTGTATCGATCCAATCAAAATCCTTTTTTACGAAGGAGTGTAAATTATAATATTAAGCATCTTTATTCCACATATGTCGTAGGTGGATGGTGGATTGGAATATTAGCGGACGATTATTAACAAATAGAAAAGAAATTAAAACAAAGTTCATTCTAAAGAACTTTAAAGCATTTCATATTTTCTTGTGAAATCGTGGATTATCCTATGATATAGCTACCTGAAACTATCTAAAAAGTATCATAACGTTGCTCTTATGTGCCTGAGAGCGACTTTAATCTCAAAACTCCTCATAAAGTGGATTCAGCTCCTCGTCGAAAAAAAAAAACTTGAATATTTTTAGCCTATGAAAACATGGAAAATTGCGACCATCATGAGTTTAATAAACCTCTCTAGAGCGCCGCTGGTAATTTCCTTTTCAGTTTGCGATGATGTTGTGCAACATTCGTTCGTGTATGTCCTGACGGTCGGACCATTCACTCGAAATGTTACGCAAACATTCTCCTTCGGATAAGTCCATTGCCTCCGGTTGGTTCACTATGCACACACATATGCCTACCGAAGTCAGTCAGATATTTGTCAAGAAAAAATAAAAGGAAAGAGGCCAAATGCACACAAACCAGACAACTATAGTTAGGCTCGACTATTTTATTAGGCTTCGCAAATATTTTCCTTTGCCAACTGGGCAAAGTATCTACACGAATGCAAGGATGTTAATAGCTTTTGCGGACATTGTCAGTAAATTGAAAAAGAATTGAAAGCAGCGTTCTCAAATTGCGTAGACAACTTTTTATTATCTTCAATTTCCTGTATCCGTGAACAGAAAAGGGCAATTTAGCGAAAATTAACTGATGCAACAGAAAAAATCTGCCAATGGTCTGGGCGAAACTTTATTATTTTTCGGGTTAAAGTTCGGGAGCCAGGGACGTCATTTCAGTCTTTTCTAGGGGGGGGGGGGGCAAGATGTTATGTTTGTATATATTTTTATATATATTTATTTAACTGGTAGAGCCTAAAGAAGCCTCACTACTTCTCGAACTACGACCTAAGAGGTCTTTTGTTCCTGGCTCTTAACCACTCCCTAGGCCATATCGATACCTTTGAGAAAGGAGATGATTTTACTCAGGGAAGTCTTCGACAGGTCTTCATAGGTGAGAGTAAATCCACCGAGAATCTGCCTTCTTGATCTGGCCACTGCATCACAATCACACAGAATGTGTGCCGTGGTTTCAGATGTGATATCACAGAATCGACATGTATCTAGTGATACTTTACCGATGATCTTAAATTTGATAATTAAGGAAATAATGTCCGGAAAAATATCCCATTATGACCCGTGCGTTATACCTGCTTAAGGAGAGGAATTCTGACGCTCTCCTACTGGAGAAAGTCAGGAATTTCTTTGACTGTCTAAGTCCTGAAAGTGAGTTCCAATAATCTTCCACCTGAAGATTTACCCACTTAAAAATACCATCCTTAATGAAGCCTTTACTTACTGCACAGAATGGTTCCGGGCTAATCATTGGTGAGTTGGCTCCCCGCTTAGCTAGCTGGTCAGCCGATTCATTACCCGGAATACCCTCATGTCCTGGTACCCACATCAGGGTTAGTCTATTATGATGTGCCAGCTCTTTAAGAAGAGTATGATAGTCCCACACAAGCCTAGAACGGAAACAATAAGATTTCAGCACTAGCAGTGCCGCTTGGCTGTCAGATAGGATAATAACTGTAGCGCCTTTTGGTTTATTCAGTAGAAGTTTACCTGCGCACAGCTCTATTTCATGTACCTCAGCCTGAAACACAGTGGCTGTTTGTCCCATTGCCGTCCATATTTTACAATTGGGTCCAAATACGCCCGCTCCAGTTCCACTATAGGTCTTAGAGCCGTCCGTGTACCAGACTGAAGCACCTTCCCCAAAATCTGGTACACCAGATTGCCATGATACACGATCTCCCAGAGTCACCGTATATGGTTTCTCAAAATAATATACCTTTGGCATGTTATCGTTTACTGAGTCGGTTAGGTCCTTCTGATTAAATTCCTGTAGAATTTTAAGGTGACCGACAAGGTCTCCTGCCTTGAATTTATTGTACTGCTGTAGCCTTATGGCCTCTCTCAGAGCCTCCTTCTTTATCTCTAAGTGTAATGGGGCCAAGTCTATCATGGCTTCCATTGCAGCAGTGGGACATGATTTAAGTCCCCCTGTAATGCTAAGAACGGCACGCCTCTGAATTTTTTGCAGGGCCTTCTGTGCTGTGATTTGTTCAACCTTTGGCCACCACACCATAGCGGCATATGTGATCATTGGTATTATAATAGACTTGTAGGTCCAGTATACCATATTTGGTCTGAGACCCCAAGTGGTACCACAGAGCCTTCGACACGCCATAAAAGACAATGTTACTCGTGTGGAGATGTTTTTAAGATGTAAATTCCAAGTCAGACACTTGTCCAAGGTAATTCCCAAGTATTTGACATCGGACGAGAATTCAATTGTAGTTCCTCTCACATTCAGGGGCCTTAAGTTTACCTTCCGTCTTCTAGTGAATGGCACTATAATTGTTTTTTATATATAAATATACATATGTTATATATAATCTATAAAAATACATAATTCAGGGGGGGGGGGGGGGGCAAATGCCCCCCCTGCCCCCCACAAATGACGTCCCTGTCGGGAGCGGTCAAAGTCGGAGTATATAATCAGTTGTTTCGAGATTATGACGTTTCTTGGAAAGTTAATTTTGTTCTTAATATAAAAATATTTAAAACAGAGATTTTTAGCCGATTAAATATTAAAAAGCAGGTGTAGACTATTCGAATTTCGGTACATTATGTACACTAAAAGCCCTTAAAACTAAAACCGAATTTGTTGTCTTATCAGACTTAAGAGATATGAGGAATTGTTAAAACGTATACAAACCCATTACTTCCACTTGAGGTTTGAATTTTGAAAAAATTGTGAAACAGGTTTTTAAACGATTTCATAAGAAGCAACTTGATATCTCCTGAGACACGATGGATTTTGAAAAATTTGTGAAAACGTAAGCAAACCCTTCACACCCTCTTGGTTCTTGAAATTTGAAAAATCGTGAAATTGGTTTTTAAATCGTGAATTTGGATTTACGGACTCGAACTGTCACTGACCATAGTTCACAGTGGACCTAGTTCTCTGTCTTGCATTCCCACAGGTTTTCCATGGTTTTCCTGTGAGCTTGGATTAATTTCAATGCTTTTCAAAGTCGGTCATGGACGTACATTTCGATTCATGTTCGCATGTATCAGTTTTGTTTTTGTTATTACAGCGCGTTCACACTTCGACGGTGCCAACTCATGAGTTCAACTTTAAAATAATCTTTTCTTAGACTATCGGTTTCTGTTTGGCGGTGACCCTTTTGATGACTGAGGCGATCTTTTCAGACTGTCCTTTCTTTGCCCTGGGGAATCTCCTGAATGGGAGCTGATGGTCGCATCCTCTAGTTATAGCTAGCGTAACTACCTGCCCACTAATTTAATTCACTATAGCTTCATTTAAATCTTTATAATCAGTCTATTACTCATGTTCTGGCATTTCTAGACATTAATTGCCACTTTGGTAATTTATTTTACTCCAACACTTTTTAACAAATCGTTAACCTGTCGGGAATCTTAGATGAAGGAGTCAGCGCCTCGGGCGCGACTCATCGCTATGCTCGGCATGGACACCAGTATTACCGCACAGCAGTAGCATTCACTACTTGGCTAGCCGAGCATACACATATGGATCTCTGACAGCAAGTTGCCTAATCAATCTATATAAAGCTACAACTATGTTCTAGAGTGATAGCTTCGAATGTGTACGCTACTGAATTATTAGGCCGTCTCTGCTAAAAAAAACCCTTAACAAAATGTGGATGGCGCTGAATGTGTTCGTTTCGAACCATTGCGAGGTCTCGGTTTTTTTTAAAGAATTATTAACTAAACGTAAGAAAGCAATGAAAATCGAACTTACGTACTACATATTGAACAAAAATTTGAATTTATAAGTTTAATGAGAGCGCCGTACCAGAAGAAAATATCAAACTAATGAAGAATATTAAAAAGAAACATACATTAGAATAGTTAAAATAAAATTTACATAACGGTAGCACTTTTCAACTCCCTGATGTGCTCAACATGTGAGTGTTACGTAAATAAAATAAATCTTAAACAGCTTGATGATTAAAACTACCATGCCAACAAGTGGAATTATTCAAACCGACAGGTCACAAGTCAGAACACATGACAACTTCTGCTAACAATACCCGGCAGCTATAAAGCGAAGGCACTTAAAATGTATAAGTAATACCTCTGAACTTAAGCTATGAAGGTTGCTTTGGGATGCAAGGACATTAAAATTTCGCTCTGAGTGCAAGTTGGTACAGAGTAGAGATGCATGTATTATATACCATTGTTTCAGTAAGCATCTATTTAGAGTGCTCCCGAATCCTCAAATAAATAGCAGAATAATAAAGCCCCAAATGGGACTATTTATGAACTATGCAGAGCTTTCTAAGAGCCTTTTTAAGCTCTAAATTAGGCACGTACTCGAGAATTCATAATTGGAGCCCTTCAGCTTAAATCAAGCCTCTCTCGGTTTTGTAGCAAAGAAAGTAGCAAAATGCCTCTGTCAATTTCAATAACAAAGCCAAGGGCACTTAAGGCAATCGTAGAGAGCCTTGGAAAATCAAACAAATACTAAAACCACCCATCAGTTTTTCTTATAGTTTTCAGACATTTTAAAGGAAAGTTGCCAAGTAGAAGCCATGTCTATCAGAGATCGCTTACCTGTTTTTCCATCGCGAGCATCGCAGCTTCAAATGAAGGCGCGATTGATGAATGCTCAAAAAGGACACGGACTATTGCGAAAGAAATCGGATGCACTTCAACTCAAGTACCGGCAAATCTTAAAGAAATCGAAGGAAATGAAAGAACAGTCGGCGGAAGCAATGAAAAAGGCCATGTTTTCGTTGGCCGAGGCGAAATTCACGGGCGTCGATTTCGGACAACTCATATTCCAAGATGTCGACAAAGCGAAGAGCAAGGTAAAAGTTCGCGAGGAAAATGTTGCAGGTGTATACCTTTGTATTCTGGAGCTCTTCTCTCGGTCATCGGACATGTCCTTAATTGGACTCGGTCGAGGTGGTCAACAGATTTCGAATGTCCGGCAGCAGTTCTTCAATACCCTGCATATTTTCGTGAATATGGCTTCGATTCAAAGTGCGATCGGGACGCTATCGAACAGTATCAAGCAGTTGAATAGGCGAATCAACTCCATTCAATATGTGATTATACCGTGCATTGTAAGGACATTGGAGTACATTTCCACTGAAATGGATGAATTCGAGCGGGAAGAGTTCTACCGTTTAAAGAAAATCCAGAACAGCAAACGGCACTCGTGGTTGTATCGATCCAAAGAGCAAAACATGAAAAAGACGACGCCTCCAATTGCATCGAATACGAGTAAAAGTAGAGGTGGCGCTGGTGGTGATGATATCTTTCACCACGACGAAGATATTATCTTTTGATGTTGGTATATTTGATAGGCGCTGTTATTTCCTTTTCAATATTTTTAATTCAGTTTAATTCATCAAAAATAAATGTGTTCAAAAATCTGATTTATCTCTTGTTGCGTACTATGCAATTATTTGTTATTTGCAACAAACAATGTCAAGGAGCATGGCAGTGGAAGGGATAAGAATATTTCTAAAAAATCACTTCCCATCTCAAGAAATTTTTAAGAATTAATATGGGAAGTAGGCCTATTTTGGGGATGGCCTATTTAAGGAGTAATGATAAGGTGGGAGTGTTTTTCTTATCTCTGGACTGCTTATGTCAGAAGCTTGAAACTTGATGGGTATCGCGTTCTGGACTTCTACTCAAAAACCCTTAAAGTTGCGCCCAGACTGTTGGCAGATTTTTATACTCTAGATGAAATCTGAGAGTATTATAAGTTTAATCAAGCCCAAAAATTTGTAGCGTATTGAACCGAGTCTTGGACGAAAAAAAGTTATATATTATTTTTTGTTTATTTGTGGCTAAAAACTCTAAATCCGTTTGACGTCCGTCCATCCGTCCGTTTGTCTGTCCGTTTGCACGATAATTCAAGAACGCCTTGACCTAGCATCTTGAAATTTTGAATCTGAATGTTTGGTCGAATTTGTAAGGCTTAATTCGTTAACGGGCAAAATCGTCCTACTCCGTCGGGTAGCTGCCATACAAAAAGTCTTTAAAACACGTGCTTAAGAATATTGGCCGATAACTTCAGAAGAGTTTAAGCTACGACTTTGAAATTTTGTATGTGTTGATTTTCCAATAGTTGGAGCTAAATGTATGATTATGAAGAAAAACCTATTGGTCCTTCGTGTAGCTGCCATACAAATATACTGTAAAAATTTCTTCACTTAATTTACGGAACTCACTATACCTCAAGTAATCATTCAGCAGCGACTTCAGAATTTTGTACAAATTATTGTAGTTTTGAGTGAAAACAAAGTTCGATTTTACTAGTCAGTGAAATCCTTTAACTGCTTTCGGTAGCTTCAATACAAAAAATCCTTAAGACACGTGTTCAACAATATTTTCCGATAATTTTTATTTCGATACTTCATATTGTTGAAGGAATGAAATTAAGCACTGACGATATTGTCTTTTAGTTTCGAGTAGCAATAAAATGGGAGTCTTTAATAAAGGACAAATTACATGCACACACCTTATTCTACTTTATCCTCAACTACAACATATGTCGGAGTTCAGTATTTCATCTAGAGTATCATACGATTGGCTTGCAGCCGATCGTGACTGCAATATGTTTTTATTTGTATACGAGTTTTTTTTTCAATTTCAATAAAAACAAAAAGGGATAAAATATCGACATAGCTCTTTAGGGTTTGAATATCGAAAAATTCTGAAACCGATTTTTAGGCTATTATATAGAAAGCCCGTAAAAGTAAAAACAATTCGATATTTTATCAGGCCTAAGTGATATTCCAAAGTTCGTAAAAACGTACTTAAACATTTTACACCCTCTTAGGGGTAGAATATCGCAAAATATCGATAATAATTTTCAGATCATTATACATATACAAAGCCCATAAAACTGAAGACGAATTCAATCTCATTAAACCTGAGAATTCGTGAAAACTTGAATAATACTCTACACGACACTGGGGTTAAACATCGAAAAATGCTTAAATCGGGGTTTTCCTTGATTGCATTTAAAGCTTTTTGAAGTAAAAGTGAATTCGATATCTCATTAGACCTAAGAAATATATCGGCATTCGTGAAAATGTACGCAACAAGTTACACCCTCTTAGCGGTTGAATATCAAAAAAATTCGATAATGAGTTTTAGTCGCTAATATAAGGAGTCCGCAGAAGTAAAATTAATTTGATAACTCGACATACCTAGAATGTATAATGAAATTCTTGAAAATGTGGAAAAAACACCATTTCATGGACATTTTTGTAATTTAATTTTGTACGCTAATAAAAATATGAACAATTTTTTTTGCTCTAATTAGTTCCGTAGTACATATACGAAATAAGTTTCAATTTTCTAGCATAAGCTATTTCTGAGATATAAAAAAACACCTCACTCTCCGTACATTGCTACCCCATCAATAAATTTTAGATATTTTTCTACGATGCCTCTACAGTGCCTCTCAGGGTGTTTGGTACTCCGTCCACGACCTCTTAAGGGGTTATTCCTTGATATATTTAGAGAAAAAAATTGTTCCACAGGGTGGGTCAATTTTCAATAACAGTGGAGATACAGGGTGGTTAAGAAAAGTGTTTTTGACCGGTACCCTTAATCACTTAAAATGTTATATCTTGAAAACGAATAATCACAAGGCAAAGTGTTATAACTCGTTTTTTAGGCAATCAAATTACCTTTCATTTGATGTAACAGTCTAAATTGTAACTGCACCCAATCTTGAGATATTTACTTTATTGTTAAAAAATAAGAAAGTAAAATATTATATATTATATAAAACATAAAAGATTGGAAATTATATTTCCTACAACTTCTGTCACAGTCAATATTTCGGTTGAACTCAAATTTAAGGATGTACTTGAAAAATTTTTATTTTTTGTCTCCATATAAACCCTTCTCTATTTGCCGGTTATCAAACAGAATAGCATACGTTATCACATATTTACTCAACTACTGAAATTCATCAATTTCTGTTCAGCTGTTTTCTCGCATTTGAGAACCACTGACTTGTTCTTTTTCTTGCTTGCATGTCATATGGCTATGAAGGTGTGCATCAACAGTGGAATAAATTCGGACACTTATTGGCGGGTTCTATGGGGCTATGCCTTGATGTGAATCCAGACCCACCGTTTAAATTAAAATTTCTTCAGCTTAGTAGTTCTGAAGTTATAAGTGCGCAAACATACTGACAGACAGACAGACAAAAAGTTGTTTCAATTCGATATTTTTACTTCTCTTTGATTGTTAAGTCTATCTGCGTATTTTTTTTTTAAAAATTCCAAAATTACAGATGGTGTAGATTAAGTTTAGCCTATTGAAAAATGTTGATTTGTTTCCGCCGCACCTTGTATTTTCAGCTCGATATCCTGAAAAGGTACAACATTTCATACCCTCTTTCTTTTTAGCCATCTAAAGCGGCTTCTTAGACACATTTTTACATTTCGTTCGGCGTACAAGAGTAATGGGTCTCATAATGGTTCACAAGTGTTTCCAACCCATTTGATGATAATGGCAAATATGAGGGAAGTTAACTTAAAAAAAAGGAACTACATACGAGGCACCGATGTCGGACTAAAATCAATGGAAGCCATTAGATGTTATGGAGCAGAGGAAAGTACACTACGTTACCTTCAATGGCTTTAAACCGATATAAGGAAAACAACGTTGTTCAGTACATAAAATAAATTTTTAGTGTTTCTCATTTTCCTGGCCATTTCCACAACACCACTGATAACGACAATATGAAAATCTTTTAACGCGCCAAAAATCACTGAAGGACGAAATTCTTAAGAGACGACCACAATACCGAAGAGTTCCTTTCAATTTCATAGTTTTCATTGTTTTTGGCAACAGCTGATGGCAAAATACTTTAACGTGATACGACAAAATCAGGACACAGTTGTGCGGCTCATATACCAGCAATTCAAAGGTAATTGGATAAAATTTCTCATTTGCACGACCAATTGGAATCTGGAATGATGCCAAAATAATTTCCGTTTTTTTTTCACCAAATGTGGTCACGACACATCAGGGACTAGCTTATATCATTTAAAAAAAAAGTTAATTTTGTGGTAATTCGATTTTGGATAAATAGGTGGTGTCTTTAAAATTTATCATGTGGTTCTGATAATAGTTTTCACAATAGTTATCATCAATTTGATATCGTTATTTGCTGTGATTTTGTTATATTTTCACTTTTTCGTGGACAGGATAAAATACAGAGGTGGATTTCATATCAATATATGAATACCTACTCAGCAAAACACCTGTATTACAAATTCGAATGGAAAAGAGTTCTATAGAAATCAATTTTAGACATTTTACTTTATAATTTTTTAATAATAAAATATGAAATTAGAAAAAAACTTGCTTTCGTGAAATTTTCAATTTTCGTGTTTTTGAACTAGAAGATCACAGAATACCCGAAAGATACCCGACAAGACGCAAAGTTCAAGGTATATGAGCTGCAAATTTTCACAGTGATTGAAAGTGGGTTGTACTCTATTAGTGATGAAAGCCTTAATGGATGGCGAAGCAACTAGTAACAAAATAATTGAATACCAATCATATATAGTACGTATTGTTATAACTTATAAGGTTAGAAGCCGAATATATCGCCGTGTCGGAAGAACAGTGACGCAACTGCAATTTTGAAAATTTTTTGTTTTCATATTTCAATATTTTGTGGTTTTGCTATTCTTGCATAAAATCGTTCCCCGTTGTTTTAAACGAACGTGCTCTTGATCTAAGTTGTCTATAGTAAATATTAATAAGCTCGTATGGCTTGTGGGCAATTGTCAAAAATGATATTGTTTCTCCGAAAAAAATTTGAATTTTTTGCAGTTGCGTCACTGTTCTTCCGACACGGCGATATGATGTAAGGTTCAAAAACTGTCTGAAACACCCATATAAATGTGTGCCCGTTTTAGTACCGTTTTCGAGTGTCATTTCTGAGAATATTTTCCCATTTCTGTTAATTATGTAATTAGCTTCCCAACTGTTAATAACAGTTAAATAAATTTTTCACTATTGTAGGTACAATGCATGTAGCTTTAAAAAAAATTTTGAACTATGTGTAGCGTGAATATTTTTTTATAACAGTTTTTGTAACAGATCAGAGGAACAATTCTGGTTTACTATCATTTATTTAGAAAAACGGGATCGTTGATTAATTTTTTGTTTGTTTTTGATATCATTAAATCTTATTTAATAAATTTTAATTATAATCAACTGCAACCCTTTCATCACTTTAATTAATGTAATTGTTTTATTTCCCAAAACTGATTGATTCAGCAATAAAAAGTTGTTAAACGGTATTGCGGTTAACCGCTTTTAATTAAAATTAAATGCAAAACATGGATTTTTTCAAATCTGCTTTTTTACTTTTTTTAAACATAAACTACATTCTCACAGCTAAGGTAATTATATACGTGGAAGACTGGCTTAAAGCAGTGATGACCATATTTTTTCATAGAATTGAATTAAGATTGCCTTAACTTAAGGGTGAGCCGAGAAAAAAAAGGCACTTACCCCCTGTTACGGTTTTTTGAGACAAGATCCCAATTTACCACCATTCATAAGACACACATTCTTCATTTCATTCTCCTTTACATTTATATATATAAGCTGTATTTTTCTTTGAGGGTCTTGCACCCGTAAATAAATAAATAAATAAATATCCTTTCACTTTCTGGTTAGCTAAGTGGATGTTATCGGCGGTAGCAGGATCAGCCTAATGTCAGTCTACATTATGTTTAAACGTTTAATCGGACGTGTTTTTTTCCTTTGTAGCTGCACTTTTTTAAAAAAAAGGATTGCTCAGTTTTTGAAATGGTTTATATTAAAGGAATGGAACTTCGAAAGTTCAAGCTACAGCAATAAATTTACCCTAGTATGAAAGGTTACAAAACAAGCTTTTATTACATGAAGAATATGCATAAAGTAAATAAATGCTCCACTTTTTAAGTAAAAATACCGTGAACATGATGTTGATCTTGGCAATGTTACAAAACGACTATAAATAAGCTACACCGTTCTCAAATACGCCAAACCAAAGTATTTTTAAAAGTTCCAAGTATTTGTTCTCCAATGGTGCATTGGCGGATACAGGGGGGGGGGGCGGAGGGGGCGGCCGCCCCCCCCCCCCAAGAGCACTTCCAAATTTTCTAAACATACATACTTCAACCGTTCTCCGATTTTTTTTACTCCACTGCAATGTGGACTGTAATTAGCATTTACTGTAGTTCTGCGGTGCAATGCAAAGCACAGAACAGAACCATGATGGTGGATTTACCATACACTCAACGTTTGAGGCGCGCGTCTATCCCCACCATAAAATCAACCAATCAGATGGCTCGTGCAGACGCAAGAGTCTAACATTCTTCAACCTTTTCTCCGACGCACGCTTTATTTTGTACACACATACAATGAACTGTGGTACCACACAATTCGCAGCTCATCGTATTTCTGTCGTTTCGCACTTATAGGCAAGTTGCGCCGCAAAGGCATGTTGAGTGTAAATTGCTTTCAACACAGCAAAGAACACAGCCGACGAAAACCGATTTGCAATGACCTGATGGGGGTAGAGGGTCATTCCATCAAGAACCGCCAAGAATGACGGAATTTGGGACCTTACCATCTCCGATTGTTTTGAAAATTTTTGTACTTTAAGAACTAGTGAAAAAAATAATTGAAATTCAATTTTTTGTTCCTATCTCATTTTTTTTATTAGTTAAAGCTTAGATTATATACCTAAAAGGATTGGACATGCCACAATAAAAAAGAGCCAAGTTGTTTTATGCGTATGTCGAAGTAAAAGCTGCATGGGCGTACAAAAGTGATTATTTTAGGGGCAAAAATTTTGGCCCGCAAAGTTTTTTGCATATATTAAATATATTACATAAACATACTGCAGTCACGATCAGCTCCAAGCCAATCGTATGATACTCTAGACTAGGACGATTTTGCCCGTTAACGAACTTAGCCTTACAAATTCGTCCAAACATCCAGATTCAAAATTTCAAGATCATAGGTCAAGGCGGACGGAAGTTTTGGCCCCAAATAAGCACAAAATAATATTTACCTTTTTTTGTTTTCTGAGGCTTCGTTCTAAGTGTTACAAACTTTTGGGCTGGATTAAACTTATAATACTCTCTGATTTCATCTAGAGTATGAAACTATCTATCTCTTTGTAATCTATGTATGTATGCTTTACGGATGCATGTTATTTTATTATATATGTACATATTTACTTATGATCTGGTACGATTCTGTAACTGAAATCTCGACGAAATACCAGAAACGAGTAGCTTTTTCAAATGCGTACTTTTTTGATAAACACCAAATTTCGATATTTCGTCAGACTTTTTTTTAACAATAATGCAACCCTTTTTCTATTACTAATTTAATGAGAACTCAAGGGAGACTAGTCATCCAATAGATTTCTTTCAATGCAAATCATTTGTACAGAAATGGGTATTTTAAT
The DNA here is from genome assembly GCA_951812415.1 of Beris morrisii. Taxonomy (NCBI): domain Eukaryota; kingdom Metazoa; phylum Arthropoda; class Insecta; order Diptera; family Stratiomyidae; genus Beris; species Beris morrisii. Next base: position 109,811,902 of record OX638312.1, on the reverse strand, counting down.
TAATATTTCTTTTCTAAGTACAGTTGCATGTTCAAAATATTCACCTTTGTAACGCTCTTAGATGGCCCCAAATATAACGTTATTTTGCTACGCCATTGGATCCAAGATCTAAGCCGTTCAGGTTACCATGACAACCAATAATAAAAACAATCAACAAAATATTCCTTCATAATTATTTCACGTGTGTTTTTGACAAACAAGATCCCTTGGCATCCTTGGATCACATGGTACTGTCAAAATAATTTTGGTCTCTATTTTTTACGTGCTTTTACACAATATGATCCCGTTTTTGCTAAGTGCAGTCTATGTAGCTAAATTCACACAGAACTTGATCAAACAAAATAGTCAAATCAAAAAAATTTCCGCCCCCCAACAGCAAAGTCTGGATCCGCCACTGCAATGGTGGACAATTTAAAATGGTTCGGAAGTTATTGACATAAATAATAAGAATGTCAAAAATGCTTAAAAATTACATATCTTAAAAACATTACGAAAACAAACATAAGTTTTACTTTATTATTTTTGAATAATAAAGTATTGTGATCGACCTGAAATTTCAAAAAAGGTTGCTACCCTGAAATTTTGTATTTATACTTTTTAGGACTAGTAAACACCAAAAAAGCAAAAAAAAAAATGTCCGTCTGTCCGCCGTCCGCCGTACGCCGTACGCAAAATCGTTTGAAGGCACGTAGCTCACAAACCCGTTGAGATATTAAATTGAAATTTTTATGGTGGGTAGATTGGATAAACCCCTACGACTGGTATATTTTCGTGGGGTTGGGGGACCAAGGGGAGAGGAGAGGGGAGCGTTTTAGATGAAAAATTTTGGTTTCGAGATCTCAGGAACCACATATGCTAGGAGGCTGAAACTTTGAACTTATGTAGTACTATGATAATGGACTCAATCGCAAAAACGTGGTCGATATTAGTTAAGGGGTGTGGAAGTGGGGGGGAAAACAATGCATCTTTAACGCATGAAAGACGGGACTGAAACATTCTAAAATCGATATCTCCTGAACAATTAATGTCAGAAGATTGAAACTTTGTTGTTGTCCTTAGGGATACTTCAAGATTAGACAAGGGCTAACATTTTTAAGAGGGGTGGTGGGGTGTGGGGGTGGGGGGTGAACAACTTTGGAATACAATATCTTCCGAACCAATTACACCAGGAAGATAAAATTTTGTTTCTGTATATGGGATCATAAGAGGAGTCTACTGAAACTAAATTTTTTGAGGGGGGAGGTGGAGCACGAAAATGGGGGGATAGCAATTTTTCAAAAAATGTAATTTTTATATCTCAGAAACCGTATCAGATATGATCTTGAAAATTTTACAGGAGTCGGGGTCGGTAAACTTCTAGTAGGGAAACAAATGTTGGTGGTGTGGCTGTTGGGGGTGATGGTGAAAGGGGGTAGAAAGGAAAACATTCTGATTTTTATTTCTCGAATAGAAAGCTAACAATTTGGGATTATATAGAGCCACTATAGAGACATCCTAGAAAAATTTTTGATAGTGGTATCAAGGTACGGGGGAGAGGGGTGGTTTTTTATATCTCAGAAACGGCTTATGCTAGAAAGTTGAAACTTAGTACGTATATGTAGATGTACTATTAGAGTAATTGAAGCAAAAAAAAAGTTCAGATTTTTATTGGCGTTCAGAGGTTGAGTAAAAAAAATGTCCGTGAATCCATATTTTCACAAACTTCGTTAAAACTTTTAGACATGTCGAGCTATCAAAGCAATTTTACTTCTGCGGGCTATTTATATAAGCGCCTACTAACGATCTTCAAAATTTTTCGATATCCAACCCCTAAGGGGGTGTAAATTGGTTGTGTACATATTCACGAATTCTGATATATTTCTAAGGCATATTGAGATTTGGAATTCACTTTTACTTCTATAAGCTTTAAACGTAGTCGGGGAAAAACCGATTTAAGTATTTCTCTCAATCAATCTGGGCGCAACTTTATTATTTTATGGGTAGAAGTCCGAAACGTATTTAATGCTTAGATGCGGTGTTGGGTACTATGCGACTGACAACCTAAGAAATAACCAGGAGGCTATTTGGAACGTTTTTAATTATGCACGAATTTCGCCGTATCTGTTAGGTCTGACAAGATGTCGATATACTGCCACAAGTTGCCATATGATTAAGTTGAGCCGATACTATTATTTAGATTATTTTTAATAAAGAAACATGAATGCAAACATTGTTGTTCTTAGTTAAGGATCTATATCGAATAATTTTAAGAATGTGAAAGTAGTCGTAAACTAAGATTGATTCGAAAATAGGAAATTGGTTAAAAGTGTTGTTTATCGTTGCCATTTTCATCATACTAGGCATTATTCGCAGCTAAAAATCTCTTAAAAAACAATCATTTCAAGTCCTATAGAAGTTTTAATAAGCTGAATAAGCTAACGATACTGCGGATAAATAACAACGCATTGTACTTAGTATGTTAAATCTTATCTACATTGTCCTTCACTCTACTCTTGAGCTATTTTTTTCGCTTTTCTTTCGACAATTTGAAATAATTTCTCTTCTGAATTCTATTATAAAAGGACATTATATTCTCGTTTCGTTTAAATATTCATGAAATGATACGCTTTTCTTTGTGAAAATGAGCAGAAAAAAACTACATCTGCAAGTATAATATGCACGCGACTTGTAATTTACGGACACATTTTATATGTCCCCAGAACGGTATTAAAACTTAAAAATTGTCCTGCAAGTACCTATACTCCGGTACGTAGTCACCTCCAAGTTTCCACCTTGGACTTTGATATCAGAGTACTGCAGCTCATACAATATTTCGAGAATGATAAATTTCTAGCTAATTTGACGTTTTTGCATACAATCGCAAAAAAGTAGTAGCCACTTGCCTGCTGGGCTTTATATTAAATTTTCATTTCGGAATTTTTGTTTTTAAATATAATTAGAAGGATGGGAAAAGTCCTTTCTGTTCATGTTATTATACGGTGGAGAAGTAGATTTTAGGATAAGTGCTGCACAACGTACCCACTATTATAAAATAATGAATTGGTCAGCAAAAAGGCTTTTGGCGACTGAGGCACTGCCTCATTAATACTAGTATATTCTTTATTTTAAAAATTTCGATGAATAGCTGAAATTCGAGCCCATCACCTTTAATTAAAATAATTATAATTAATTAATTAATATCAAACACGAAGTTCTGTTGATTCAAGCAGATTAGAGATCAAAAATTAGCTGCACCAACACCGAAAAGTTATTTAATTTTCTTGCTGTGTGCGTTGCTCTACTGCTGCAGTCAGTTATTTTCGCCTCGTTTGGCAAACCTCCCAGCAAACACAGTACTACTTCCATAGTACTGCTAAAGTAATGAACAAACGCCTGAATGTTTTCTCTGCATATGATAGAGGCTTTGCCCAAAACTTCACCTATTTATTTCTTGTATATAAACTTATGTGTTATGTGTTTTGTTTCATGAATAAACCTATTATCCATATGCGAGAGTAGCACAGAAAAAAGACAAAAACTAGATGCAACAGTAGTGCTATAGTACTGCCGAAGGCATGATTGCGCATTATTAGAAGTGCTTTTGTACTACTGCTAAAAGTAGCTTCGGAAATAGTATAGCAGTATTATACATTGACTGCGCGGGCCTAAATTCAACAGGAGTATAATAGCAGTACTTCTGAATGCACCATATATTACTTTCCTTTTTCTTAAATGCGATTAACAGGCTCATGCAATTTGCGCAAATAGGCTTATTCAAGTCAAGTTTAACAAGGAGGTGTTGTCATCACTTGATGATGTTCTTTCGAGTCCACACTTTGACTAACTGATTCGGAAATACTCGAAAAACTAATAAATCATCTAAAAAAGTATGTACAGTGACTCGAAAAAGTAAATAAACATGCATGAATATCTGATGAGGAGTTTGGCAGTAGTATAGCAGTACTTTTAAATTTGTTTGGAGAAGTGGAATGCACAAACACACCTAAAGCGCATCAAATACATAGACAAATGCATTGCACTAGTGTGCAAAGTGCTGAACTCGTATTTGTTGGGCTATGCCCAGCAAACGCTATATAATTACATGTAGAGTCTAGAGCATTTGTGAGGGGGAGATGGAGCACGGAAGTGGGAAATAGCAATTTTCAAAAAAAAATAAATTTTTATACCTCAATTACAGTATTAGATATGATCTTGAAAATTTTACAGGTACAGTAATGTAGAGGGTGATGGTGGAAGGGAATGAAAAGGAAACAATTCTGCTTTTTATCTCCCAAAAACTGCAAAGGATAGCCGACTATATAGACCCCTAAAAAATTCTCAAAGGGTAACAAGGTACTAGTGTCGGGTGGTTTTTGTATCTCAGAAACGGCTTATGCTATAAAGTTGAAATTTAGTAGATATTCAGATATGCATTAGCGTTCAAAGGTGGAGAAAAAATATGTCGTGAAATGGGCTTATTCCACATTTTACGAATTTGTTGTATCTTTTAGGCATGTCGAGTTATCAAATTTATTTTGCTTCAGAGAGCTAGAAGTGACTAGAAACATTTTTTCAAATTTTTCGATATCCTACCGCTAAGGTGGTGTAAAGTGGTTGTATACATTTTTACGAGTTCCGATATATTTGTTAGGTCTAATGAGATATCGAATCCTCTTTCACTTCTATGGGCTTTAAATAATATCGGAGGAAAACCCGATTTAGGCATTTTTTGATATTAAACCCCTGGGGCGTGTGTCATTGTTAAAAGTTTAACGAATTCCGTCAAATCTTTTAGTTTTAATGTGATCGAATTCTCTTTTACTTTAATGGGCTTTATATATAATGATCTAAAAATAATTTTCGAAAGTTAGCGATATTCCCTAAGAGGGTGTAAAATGATTGAGTACTTTTTTACGAATTCTGACATATCACTTAGGTCTGATGAGATATCGAATTGTTTTACTTTATTATTTTAATAATAAAGTATTGTTATCGATTTTTAAAAAAAAAAAATTTGCTACCCTAAAAATTTTTTTTCCACGTTTCATGACTAATAGACATCAAAAAAGCAAAAAAAAATTTCAGTCCGTCTGTGCGCCGTACGCCGTCCTCCGTACGCAAAACGTTTGAAAGCTTATAGCTCTCAAACTCTTTGAGCTATTTAGCTGAATTTTTTTTTGTTAGACCCCTTCAAGTGGCCACCTTTTGAGTGGTTGGGGTGTGAGGAGGGAGGTGGGGGAAGTGTTTTAGACGAAAAATTTTGGTTTCTAGATCTCAGTAACCACATAGGCTAGGAGGCTGAAACTTGGAATTTATATAGAACATCGATAGTGGACCCATTTGCAAAAAAAAATGATAATATGGGTAAAGGGGTGTGGGAGTGGGGGGAATAATAATGCGTCCGAAACGCTCGAAAGCCGAGATCGAGATATTCTAAAATCCAGATCTCCTACTCCGTTAATGTCACGAAATTAAAACTTAATGAACATCTGTGGGTATACTAGGAGAATTGATTTGAAACAAATTTTTGAGAGGGGGCAGTGACGTACGGGGGTGGGGGTTGAAAAAGTTTAGATTACGATATCTCACGAACCAATTGCACTAAAAAAATAAAATTTGGTTTCTGTATAAATGTTGACAAATAAAGTTTGCTGAAAGTAAAATTTTTTGAAGAGACGGTGGAGCATGGAAGTGGAGGGGTAAGCATTTTTTAAAAAAAATCGTCTTATATCTCAAGAGCAATGTAAGATAGATGCTTAAAATTTTTACCAGAAGTAGGCCTAATAGACCCCCGGCAGAAAAAAAATTTTGAAGGTGAGGGTGTAGAGAGTGAGGCTGGGGGAGGGTGAAAAGGAAAAAGTTCCGATTCTTATATCTCGAGAACGTATAACACTATATAGCTGAAACTTAGTATTTAGATAGAACTATATTAGTAGCATGTTGGAAAAATATAATTTTTTATAGGGGTGTTATTTGTGTGGTACCAAGGGTTGTTTTTCCTAACTATAGAACGGCTTGTGCTAGAAAGTTGAAATTCGGTACGTATATGTAAATCAACTAGAAAAGTAATTTTGATTAAAAAAAATTCAAATATCTATTGGCGTTCGGAAGTGGGGCAAAAAAAATGATCAGTGAAAATGGAATGCATATATTTTCTCGATTTTCGACATATCTATTAGGTCTTTCAAAATATTGAATTCATTTTTTTTCTACGGGTTCTTCATATAAATACCTAGAAAGTTTTTCAGGATTTTTCAAAATTGGACCCCCAAGGTGGTGTAAAGGGGATTATACATTTTCACGAATTCAGCCGTATCCCTCAGGTCTGATTAGATATCGAATAACTTTTCACTTCCACGGGCTTATTTAATAATCACCTAAAACTTGTTTTCAAGGTTTTTCCTTTTTCAACCCCTAAGAGGGTAAAAACGGGTTGAACACGTTTTCACGAATTCCGTCATATCTCTTAGGAGTGATAAGACATCGGATTGGTTTTCACTTCCTCGGGCTTTCTTTATATATATCTAAAAACTCATTTCAGGATTCTTGGATATTCAACCTCAAAGTGGGTGCAAGGGGGTTGCATATGTTTTCACAAATTCTTACATTTTTCTAGTTCTAATGAGATATCGAATTAATTTTTACTTCCAAAGGCTTCCTACATAATCGTCAAAAAGTTGATTTCGGGATGTTTGATATTCAACTCCTATAGGACGTAAGGCTTTCGACATATTTCTCAGGATTGATGAGATATTAGATTGGTTTGCATTTCCACAGACTTTTTACATAATCGTCTTCAAACGCATTTCCGATTTCATGTAATGGCCCGAAACCAAATTACGAAAAACCTTCTAATGGCGTAACAACTGATATTATACTAGGACTAGATCTCGTCCCGGTGTATGACCCAATTATGTAATTCAAATGTTATATGAGGCAGCGGCGTAAGTATTCAAGCGCGAGCCCATTTTAACCGCTTCCCGAATTTTTTTTTGGGTTTTCAGTCACATAGTAACCTACACCGCATCTCAGAATTAGACTCGTTCCGAACTTCTACCGAAAAAATAATAAAGTTGCGCCCAGACTGTTGGCAGATTTTTTTACTTTAACGGGTTTTCTATATAATCGCCTAAAAATCGGTTACAAGTTTTTTTCATATTCAACCCATGTCAATATTTTAACCCCTTTGTTTTTAGTGAAATGGAAAAATCCGTAAAAAAATTAACGAAACTGCCAACAGTCTGGGTGCAACTTTATTATTTTTTTAAGTAGAAGTCCAAATATATTCAAAATATAATATTATTTATGACGCTGATAAGTTGAAAGTGGATAATTTATCAATCAATAATTAATGCTACTGAAATAACAAACTTATGTAACATTTCATGCGAGTTACGTAAGCACCTTTGAACATCCGTAACCATAACTTCTGTAAACTAAACAAATTATTTTAGTGTTGCATCTTTGACAAATCTCATCGGTTTTCCACAAGGTAGAACGTCTTGGTTACGTTGATCACAAATTCATAGGGTTAAATCTGGACTTTTTTCAAAATTAGCTGTACGAACTAGTTAAGTTGAAAGTTTTCTGTTGATGTTGCACAATTTAGTTAGTCAGTTTAGTTATTATCCACAGCAGGATAAATCCGCATACCAGCTTAGGTAAATCCAAACCGATAAACTTCATGTGTGAAACTTTATCAAGTGGATTACTTTCTTCTGAAATGTTTGAACGAAAGTTTAAAATTTCAAATTTCACATATATGTGAAGTTGAGAGATGGGTAGCAAGTTCCCGTAGAAGTGGCTATGATTTGAACTGGTACAGTGCATAGTTGCTCGTATTTAATTAAGAGATACATATCCTGTGTATGAGTTAATTAAACGAATGTTATGTCATAAGGAATATACCGCCATGTCTGAGTAATTTATATTTGCAATCGTAGGTTGCCTTTTAGTTTTAAGTGTGTGTGTGTGTGAATATGAGTTAATATTATAAACATTCCTTATTCCCGTAAATAATATTATTGATAATGGAACTTTTTCATGATGATGGTAACTAATGGAAGCTAATTTTAAGAATTTTTTGGTTTGTTTGTCTGTCCTGGCTACTGCCATTGAGGACATGACAATTGAAAAACCTTCGGTTGAGAAGCTAGTTTAAAACTGTGTTAGACTAAGTCCGAAATATCTGTTTTGTCTTCGGATGGTATTAACTCATCAGAGGGTGTAGATAGATAGATAGATTAGTAACAGGGGTTGGTCTTTTAAACTCTGTCACTGAAGCCACAGTTGGGCCTATTGTGACGTCCCGCGGAATAACTATGATTCCTCTTCAATCCCTGCGTTTTCAATGAAGCTTAGTATTTTTACAAGAGGAATGGTCAGGAATTCCGATGGTTCCATGAAACTTTGACCGAAGTGGCGAAGTCTTTTGTGAGCTAAAGAGGATGGATGTGCTCTGGTGTTTCGTCTTCGTCATCTCAAATTCTGCAAGTTTTAGTCTCAGAGAGACCAATCCAATGGCGATGCTTCCTCATGGGACAATGTCCAGTCAGAGCTCTCACTAGGTTACGGGTCTGGTGTCTGCTTAACTTCAGGTACTCAGATGTTCTTTTCTCCAAATTCTTTGGCATAAAAAGCTTTGAGTGTCTATTGCCCGGTGTCGAGTCCCAGTGAATGGCATCTTGCGATTTTTGCCACACTCGGATGCTCATCTTGGCTGTGCTTAATGGTACCCCACAAAATGGATATGGTCCCATGAAGTCAACTTCTAAAATCTTAGATCGGATGAAGGAATCATCGTAACGTCCCAAATTCGATCAAAGAAATATTATCGAAGAGGCCAAAGCCCATTATCAAGACCGTATTGTCCTATACGATGGCATCTAATTTTTCTTGCATTTCGTCCTAAATACCCTAAAGTCAATCCTGATATTGATTTAGATTTCTTTCCGAAGAATTAAGATGTATTATACAAATTTTTACTTTACACTCCTATCTTAAAACACCGATATTATGCTTCCCTAGGCATATTTTGCCCATATGTTATATTTTGCAATGTTCTAACCCATCCGGTACTAATAATATTCTTTTCCACAGCATTACGAATCATGATATGAACTAAAGGCTGGGGAAACCGAATACATATAGTCAGCAAAGTTATAATAAATCAACTTTGCTACTAACGATATAAGCCCGCATATGTTTCATTCATAAACACTCCGAAGGGTATAAGGCTAATGTGATCACAGGCTTTACCACTTTCGTATTCAGAAATTCCTCATGAAATTTGCGGCAGCATTTGTTCCAATTTTCCTCTTCATAGCGCTCACAGTTTTATAGATATTATGATTGCGGTCGACATACATATTACAGTGTCAAAATGAGAGAATGTATCATAATTTATAACGTATTTATATTAAACATAAATTCAGGACAGGCGGTAAAATTCAATCAATTATTGCGTTACTTTTGAGCAATTTAAGCTATGTGCGATGGGAGCCTTGAAAGGATTAGTTCGGCTTTAGTTGAAATAAGAGACGGATGCGAAGGATTCAAGCGGTAAATTTTGTTCTGGAAAGAGTTACACTAGAAAGTTGAAATTTGGCACTTACTTATATTAAATATATGTTAATATGCTCTTACTTTGGATTAAAAGAAAGGTACTTTTGCCGTGGTATGTGAGGAGAGGCAAAAATGCAATATAAGAGGAAAATTCGAAGAGAATTTTTAGAAATCAAAATATACTTATGCTGTAAATTAAGACTAATTAACTTAAATACTACCCTGAATAATCGGCACGGCATTGTAATAATTGTAGTGATGTAACGCATAAAACAATAAAAATAGACAATATGAATATCCTTTATACTTATTAGATGCCAAACTCTGAATTAAGTTGTCGCACCATCAAGGCATTGTATATTTATCTAATTTTTTATAAATTCATATTTAGTTTTACCAAAAAAAAAGTAATTGGAAAGTTCCCTTCTATTTTTTCTTAAAGGCCATGCTATACTATAATCGCCAAAAAAAATCGCTTTCAGAATTTTTATACTCTAGATGAAATCATATAGAGTATTATAAGTTTAATCCAGCCGAAAAGTTTGTAACGCATAGAACCAAGCCTCGGACGAAAAAAAGTTATATATTATTTTTTGTTTATTTGTGCCCAAAAACCTCAAATCCGTCTGACGTCCGTCCGTCCGTCCGTCCGTCCGTCCGTCCGTCCGTCCGTCCGTCCGTCCGTCCGTCCGTCCGTCCGTCCGTCCGTCCGTCCGTCCGTCCATCCGTCGGTCCGTCCGTCCGTCCGTCCGTCCGTCCGTCTGTCCGTGAACACGATAACTCAAGAACGCCTTCACCTAGGATCTTGAAATTTTGAATCTAGATGTTTCGTTAAATTTGTAAGGCTAAGTTCGTTAACGGGCAAAATCGTCCTACTCCTTTGGGTAGCTGCCATACAAAATGTCCTTAAAACACGTATTCAAGAATATTGGTCGATAACTTCAGAAGGGTTTAAGCTACAACTTTGAAATTTTGCATGTGTTATTTTTCCAATAGTTGGAGCTAAATATATGATTATGAAGAAAATCCTGTTAGTCCTTCGTGTAGCTGCCATACAAATATCCTGTCAAAATGTATTCACTTAATTTACGAAACTCACTATAACTCAAGTAATCTTTTAGCTACGAATTCGGAATTTTGTACAAATTAGTTTTGAGTGAAAACGAAGCTTGGGTTTACTTGTCAGCGAAATCCTTTTACTCCTTCTGGTACCTGCCACACAAAATGTTCTTAAGACACGTGTTCAACAATATTTTTCGATAACTTTTGAACGCTTCATGCTACGAATTTGGAATTTTGTACACGTTCATTTTTAAATGGTTCCGAGGAAAAGGGTAAATATGTAAGAAATCGAGTGAGTCCTTTCTGCACCTCCCATGTGAAAGTCCTTCAAAAAGGACATTTTTTTTCGATGACTTACCCAGTTTAAGATATGAAATTAAACACTGAATATTGTCTTTTAGTTTTGAGTAGCAATCTAATGGGAGTCCTTAATAAAGGACATACAACATGCACACACGTAATTCTACTTTATCCCCAACTACAATATTAATCGGAGTTCAGTATTCATCTAGAGTATTATACGATTGGCTTGCAGCCGATCGTGACTGCAGTATGTTTTATATTCGATTTTTTATAGTCTATGTATTTTTTAAATTAAAAAAAAATAATTAAGAATCTGCCAACAGTCCGGGCAAAACTTGTTTATTTTTTGGGTAGAAGTCCGGAATGCGTTTTATGCTGAGATACGCTTACTAATGCTACTGACAACCTAAAGAATAATCAGGAGGCTATTTGAAACGTTATTGTTTCAAGTTCTCAGTCATCTAGTAACCTGCAATGCATCTCACCTTTAAACGCGTTCCGGACTTCAAAAAATAATAAAGTTTCGCCCAGACTGGTGATAGATTTTTCATTAATCAGGGATCCGGTTGCCAATGCAAACCTCAAATTTTATCTGCTAGGTATCTGATTGTCCTATCTTTCGTAAAAATTCCAAAATGTTACCTCAAATAGTTCCTGCTTATGAGATTCGATTTTCTAAAAAATTCGTTACCCCCCACGACTTGCGTGCTACCCCCTTCAAAATAATTACATTCGGCATACTTCGCTCATACAAGCCAAATTTAATTTTTCCTGCGTAATATCGACACGGTATATAGTAATCTATAGTTTTTGACCAGTCTCCCCTGCACACAACTGTCACCACCCCCACACCCCTTAATACAATTTTTGTTAACTACATACACCCCTTGCATACCTACAATCACCAAGTTTCAATCTTGTGGTATAAGCCGTTCAAAATATAAGAACTTTAGAATGTTTTGAATCCATCTCTCGAGCGTTTCAAATGCATTGTCCACACTTCCGTACCCCTCTTTGGAAGAATAAAATTTTTTTCAAATGGCTCCACTATTTTGCTTCTTTAGTCTGCTCCTAAAATCCCACCACCCCAAAAGTCACCACTTAAGGACTTAAGGACGAACTTAATTGCTCAAAGGGTTTTGTGAATAACGAGCCTCAAAAGAATTTTATTTCTCCCTAAAATTGTATCTATCATATCAAACTTTTACTTCTATAAGTTATTTCGAAATAAAAGTCCTGCAAATTACTCAGCCCGCCATTGAATTCATTATACCGATATTTACTTGACCACATTGAAACATTCTTCATTCAATGAAAGGCTTCGGCAAATACAGTGACAATAAAATCAAATTGAGAAATACTACGACTCAGGCACCAAATCTGCTGAGGAGCACATTTTTTCCGTAAATATTATGATAATAACAATGAAATAAGATTTAGACTGAACAATATGATTACGGCTAACCACAGCAACCATACACAACGTATCCGCAACAATCAAATAACAGAAAGACGCTGGCCTTTCCGTAGCAAATCCGAAGAAGCAATGGGACCGACATGTGCCGGGAATATTTCATTTCGTCCTGGAAATGTTGAAAAGGAATCTTGACATAGTTGAAAGCTCCGCCAGGCACTAGCGCTAGTTCGTATAAAATCCAACAAAACTCAAGTTTTTGTCATTCCAAATTTCATTGGTTTAAATTTGATTCAGCTTCCATGAAGGACATTTCTTTGGTGCACTTACTTAATTACCCGCATTTCTATGATGAATTTGGCAGTATGGTGAATGATCTTGGTGTTACGCTGTGCCTAATTGTTGTCCCAATTTAAAATTTGAATTTAATGCAGAGTACGTGACAAATGTTTACCATTAAACACGTAACGACTTCAAGCAGCGAGCAAATCTAATTATAATCTTGTACTCGTACATGTGATCTGGTATACACTTGGATGCAATTGGGCTAAAATAGTTTGGTTTACAACCAGACAAGTAGAATTGTTAATCAAGGAAGAAAATACAGCAAGGATATTTAGGTGAAGATAGTATGTCTGAAGCTGTTAGTATGACTCTATTCGTTTGTTAAAATTTAATTACACTACTCGTTTGTTTAACGTGATATTATAACAATTATTTGATTTTAAGGCCTTTTTAATTTTTTTTTGAAAATGTAAGCAACCCCTTCACCCGTTGAAATTGGTTTTCAGGCCATTACATGAAATGCCCGTAGGAGTAATAACCAATTGTACATCTCATCAGAACTAAGGGATGGAAAAAGTTGTTAAAACCCCTTGGGGGTTGAATATCAAAAAATCATGAAATAAGTTTGTAGGCGATTATGTAAAAAGGCTGTGGAAGTCAAAACCAATCTAGTATCTCAACAAACCCAAGAAATATGACTAAAACTGTGAAAAATATGAAACCATTTACACCCCCTTAGGGTTGAATATATAAAAATCCTGAATATAACCTTTTGACGATCACATAGGAAGCCTTAGAAATGTAAAATCAATTCCAAATCTCATCAGATCTTAGAATTATGTACGAATTTGTGAAAATATATGCAAACGTTTAACCCGACCTTGGGGGTTCGATATCAGAAAATCCTAAAATCAGTTTGAAGGCCATTATATACGAAAACGCTGCAGAAGTTAAAGCCAATTTGATATCTCATCAAACCTAAGAGTTATGGCGAAAATTATGAAAACGTATGCAACGTATGCACTTACACCAACTTAGGGGTTGAATATCCAAAAAGCCTGAAAGAGGTTTTTAGATAAATATAAAAAAGCCCGATGGAGTAAAACAAATTCGACGCCTTTTCAGTCCTAAAGGATATGACGGAATTCGTGAACGCGTGTTCAATCCTTTTATACCCTTTTAAGGGTTGAAGAGGAAAACATCTGGAGAACGGATTTTAGGCGATTATCAGACAAACCCGCGGAAGCGAAAAGTTATTCGATATATAATAAAACCTGCGAGATAGGGCTAAATTCGTGCAAAAGTATTCAACACCTTAACACCCCCATACGGGTTGAATTACAAAAAATCCTGAAAACATGAAAACACTTTCTAGGCATTGATGTGAAAATTACGTGGAATAAAAATTAATTCAATATTTTAAAACACCTAAGAGATATAACGAAATACGTAAAAATATATCCATTTCGTTTTCACTCTTAATTTTTATTTCCCTGTTTGATATATGGTACGGTTTGTTATTAGAATGAAAACGTTCGAGTCGAACGGCGTTTGGTTTTTATTTTAATGCTTCACATTGTCCAGTCTAACATTTTCATAATACATAATACAAAATACAAAATTTTAAATATATAGTATAATACAGTGCATACTGTTACTGCAGGGGTTGGTAGCCTAATTCAACGAGTATGATATAAATTATATTGTTCACTACACGCCCCCCTCCCCTTCAACTTCGTAGCATAAGCGCTTGCTGAGATTTAGAAACCAGCATTTTCGTCTAAAACGCTCCTCCCCCTCACACCTCCACCCCTAAAAAGTTGCCCACTTAAAGAGGTACACTCAGTCTACCTACAAAAAAAATTGAACTGAAAATTGAATTGAAAAATTTAAATTGAAGGCCCGTTTAAGCTATTAATTAAATGAGCCTTTAAAGATTTTGCATATGGCGTATAGACAGACTGATTTTTTGGGTTTTTCTTATGTCTTCTAGCCACGAAACGTTACAGGGTAATAATTTTTTTTAAATCGATAACAATACTTTATTATTAAAATAATAAAGTGAAATACTTTCATTAATAAGTGATGAATTAAATAAATAAAAATAAAATTCCCTGGTACAGACTCCACCCACTCCTTTACCTGTAGCGCAATTTCAATTAAGACTCTGCATTTCACATTATCTAATGTATCTAAAAAGAATTGATTGTCTTCTTATATCATTTTAATTAATTTTTTAGTACTTATTCATTCCATGGCGATAGTGTAAAACACACGATTTCACAGAGTAAAATATCTAGTTGGCTAAGGTTCAGAGCACCGGTTTTAATCACAATTTCCTAACTTTATTTTGGGCGTCTATAAATTGACTAACTATTTTGTGGCTCAGCTTCAGTCTTACTTTTACCTTGCTCTTACAACTAGTTACTCGGGAACGTAATCTGAAAATCATGGCAGAAATTAAATACACAAAAGTATGTTAAAAAATAAATAAGTCTATTGGTTTCGTTTTAAACAATTTCATTTGTTCAGTAAATAACGTAGAAAAGTTCAATATGAAATACTGGCATATAAAAATTAATCACAAAATATAAATCAAATAAGTTATATGAATATAAATGAATAAAAATTTCTAAAAAATTTTTCAATAGTAGTATGGAAATACTGCTTAAAGCAGTTTAATTTATTTATTATTTTTCGTAGCTCTTTATCAACAATGAATTTGTTGATGCGAAGTCTGGAAAAACTTTCGAAGTCATAAATCCAGCCAACAAGAAAAAAGTCGCCGATGTTGCCGAGGCAGATCAGGTAAACATTTTATTTATTTTTTGAACTATTTTTTATTTATTTTAATTACAAAGTTCATTAAAAAAAATTTATTACAAATTGGTAATAGTCCAGTGAAATAGTCGTAAGAAACAAGGTAGGCAGTAATTTGTGCAGGGTGCTAGATGAAAGTGGGTTTTCTTAATACCAACCCTGTTAGGCCTTCATTTCGAAAGTTTCAACGAGTTTTTCGGCGATATCTATGTAACCGTGAGTTTTACCAAAATCTTTCATAAACCGTTTTTTCATAGAATTAAATTCTCTAAAACTTTTATTGTTAACTTTTTATAACATTAATATTAAAAAGGTATTATCCAAAAAATCAAACAAATTGGGTTACATAATCTTAGAGGCACTATAACTTCTTTAGCTTCCATATTGTGAAAAAAAATGCAATTATATAACGAACATTTTAAGCTATTACATTTTTTGGTTTTTTCTATTTTTTGGCTGTTTCAACCTCACAAAGAAAAGCAAAGTGTAAGTCATAAAAAATTTTGTGATAAATTGTTTCTTTCATAGTTTTTTTTAAGTGATTTCCCAAAATTTAAGTGACACTCACGGTTATCAGTTATAGAAAAATAGATGAAAAACAAGTTACTCTTGTTTTAAAAATTGCAGTCGAATGTAGCGGGTTGGCATCCTGAAATCTCAGTTTTATGCTCACCTCGTAGAAACCTACTGAATTTGCTGCGTATCCAAAATACACGGTTGAAGTATCACCAAAAAGAATATCGATTTTTATTTCGAAAGAAAAGTAAAATAAATTATATAAAAAAAAATTTAGCGATCATCTACCAAATGTTTTTAATCCATTCCACTAGTCTACAATATTAGGGGTTGTGAATGCTGTTAGCTATTGTCGTTTTTTGGATTAAATTCAAATCGGTTCATATATTTTTTAGCGGATAGCTAAAAAATGAATAGTATTTTTTTGATCTGAAAAATAGGTAGAATTTTTTCAATTTTCACATTCGTGTTATTTTTTTTTACAAAAATTGTTACCTTTAAAACTTTTTGCCTTGTACAAAAAAAATAGTAGTAACGGCGATCACTTTTATGCGGACACTTTACAAAAATTCGGCTAATTTTTTTTGAGATCCAAAAATAATATAATTTAAAAAATTTGCCCACTCTGGGTTCAAAATTTATAATTTTTTTGGAAGAAAGTCCGCGATGCGGTTAAAGTCGAACATCAGCATCAGAAGTTCCGACGCTACTTACACCCTTAAAGCACCACTTACAATTTTGGGTCATGGTTTAGCACTCGGTCAAGGTCGGAATGTAACACTTGTTGGTTGAAAAGTTAATTTTGTCACAAGAATAACTTCTTCCAACATTCATCAGTTTTTCTTCATACAAAAATTTAAATAAAAAAAGAGTAAAATTAAACAGTCCATAGAAGTAAAAATCACTAGATATTTAATCAGACCTAATAGATATAACAGAATTCGTGAAATGCATTAAACCCTTTTCATTTTCACTAATATCGAAAAATCTTGATTTTATCAAATTAAACTGAAGTTATATGGCGGAATTCATGAAAGTATATGTAACTCTTTTACACCACCTTCGAGGAGGAATGCAAAAATGTTGAACTATATGTTTATGCCATCATATGACTATTGTGGAAATAGAACGGAATTCGACATCTCCTCACACTTATAAAAATAGCAGAATTCGTGATAATGTATACATCCTCTTTCCGCCCTCTTAAAGGTAAAATATCAAAAACTTCTGAAATGATTATAATGGAAGTCTATTTCAAGTTTCAACTTCTTAGCATAAGATGTTCATAAAATACAGAAATTACTGGTTTTTCTTTCCCAGCTTTCTCCCTAATACAGCCTACATCCAAAACCCAACGGATCTCACCCAATCTACACACTAAAACAGTGAGGACTTTATAGTTCAGTCTAAAAACGTAAAAACATTTTTTTTGCTTGGAAATTTTTTTTTATAAAATCGATCATAATTCTTTTTAATAAATAATTAAAAAGTTATTATCAAAAGTTTCTAAAATTTTGCAGAAAAATGTAAAAATTGATATAGATCAGTGCAAAAAAGCGAATTTTTGAACATTATTATAACAAATTTTTTTTTTAAAAAAAATGAAGGGTGATAATAAAATTTTTATGAATAGACATTCAATGAAAAAAAACTACGATAGGAAAGTGCATCCACATATCCGATGATTTTTGGTATTGGCCAGCTTATTAATTGATCTAAATTAAATTTAGAAAATAATTTTTCATTAAAAAAATTTAAAATTTCAGGCCGATATTGATAATGCGGTTGCGGCTGCGAGAAAGGCTTTTGCAAGGAACTCTGAATGGCGGAAATTGGATCACACTGGCCGCTCAAAACTAATGATCAAGTAAATAAGCGTTTAAATTAAAATAAAAAAAAATTAAAACACAAAAACATCCGTCTATATAAATTAACAACTAATTTCGAATTAGACTTAAATTGGCAATGAGAAACTTCTATCAATGATGATGAAGAACTTCAAACCTAGTTTTGAAGTAACTAGGGAATAGATAGATAGATTGAAATATTTATTTCTTAAATTTAGATACAGTTCGATAATTCAGTTAATTTTCATTTAGAGTTTAGACGTAATGTCTTTACAAATTTGGTATAGACAGTATAAGCACTGAGCAGATAAAATTTTATGTACACTTTTAAGAATACATATAATACATAATTTTTAGGGAAAAGTTAATAAAAAACCCTTTGATAGACTAAAAACTAAACTTAGAACTAACACAAAAAACTAAACTAAAACTAAAATAACAATAATTCATTAATGTAGGTATGTCGCAATTTTCACATCGGTTTTTAAATCTGTTTACTATGTCAGTAATAATTGGATTTATTAATTTCAATTTAGCTTTTTTGTGTAGAAGACGTGTAGAATGTGCCAGGGTTCATTTAATATAATCTTCAAACACTTGTTTTGAATTATTTGCAATTTTTTGTGATGGACTTCAGTACAACTTGCCCAAACCGGAGCGGCATATGTGACGCTTGGCACTGATTTGTATAAGAGCAGCTTATTTTCTTGGGACAACTGGGATTTTCTATTGATTATAACTGGAGGAGATAGTCTGATCAATGTGGTGATGAAAAGTTAATTTAGAATCAAGATAAATACCCAGGTACTTAACTGTTTTTAACCAGTTTGTTGGCTCGTCAAAGATGTTGAGGTATGGAACTGGTAAGAATTGAAGAGCTCGTCGTTTTGTTACAAATATGCATTGTGTTTTTGATGCACTTAATTTTTTTTTCCACTTCGTATAATAATCGGACATTTTTCCCAGTTGGCTTTGTAAGTTATTTATTATTTCAAGTGGATCCGAGCCAGCATATAAGGGAATAAAATGTATCAGCGACTCAATTTTACGTCCCCGAACAGATTCAGAAAATAATCTTATTTTTTTAACTTCTTTAAATTAAAATAAAAAAAGTTTACACAGTTTGAGGACTTGTAAATTTTTCGGCATTTTTTCCTAATGCCCAATCCAAATTGATCATGTAGACGTGATTCTAATGGCTAATATTTAGGTCATACTCGTTGCGGATTAGGCTCAGTAGGCTCATATCACATGTCTTAGAGAATCTTAATGGGCATTAATAACAAATGGACATTAAGAGTATTCCGTATGTTTCGAGTATGGAAAACTTCTAATCCAGGATACTATGAAGTACCAGTCTTTATTAATTTATTAATTATGGATCATTTATGGTTTATGTTTATAAGGTTGAGTATTTTGATTTCAGAGCAGGTTTATCTAATAAAAGTTATTCACCCTTTTTAACGACTTTTAACCGATTTGTTTCAATTCGATTAGAGTCTTTCCTCCAGCAAAAGGAATAATTTATTGACAGCGTGATATACAGTGCAATATAACTTTAAATTTTTGATGATACTTGAAAGGTGTGTCACGATATTTTGAAAATATTCTCCATCACTGAGCATTTTTGCGACTTTATCCAGAAGACAGGGCACTCCACTCCACTAATTTTACAAGTGATCTATCTGAGCGATTTTTTCACACTATTTTCATTTAGGCTAGCTGATCTAATCGTAAGAGATTGTAAGATCCTTGCAAACCTCGAAACATTAGAAGGTGGCAAGACTTGCCAAGAAGCAGGATTTGGTGTTATGTTTGCTGTGGAATCTTTGAGATACTATGCCGCATGGAGTGATAAATACTTTGGTGCAACTATCCCAGCACCGGGTAACTTGATGACAATTACACGCAAGGAACCTATCGGTGTAGTCGGACAAATTGTTCCATGGAATGCTCCTATTGTTATGTTGGCCTGGAAATGGGCACCTGCTTTAGCAGCAGGTATGTTAAAGAGGAATCAAATCGCAGTGAATTATGCCAAAAACTTCTTTTATAGGATGCACAATTGTCCTTAAACCGTCTGAAGTTACTCCACTATCCGCACTTCATTGTGCTTCCTTGGTCAAGGAAGCTGGTTTTCCGCCGGGTGTTATAAATGTTGTTCCTGGATTTGGTCAAACCGCCGGGGCAGCGATCTCCAACCACATGGATATTAACAAGGTTGCATTTACCGGCTCGTTAGGGGTTGGAAAACAGATTATGGCGAATGCTGCCAATTCAAACTTGAAGAGAGTAACTCTGGAACTTGGTGGAAAAAGTCCTCTGGTAGTTTGCGAAGATGTCGATCGTAAGTTTGAGCTGAGCCTATTTTGACCGAAAACTTTCAACTGATTTTTGAACACATTTTAGTCGACGTTGCTGCCCAAATTGCATACAATGGCATTTTTTCGAATTGTGGCCAGATATGTGCTGCTGCAAGCCGAGTTTTCGTTCACGAGAGTATCTACGATGAGTTTGTTAAAAAATCGGTAGCGTTAGCAAAGGCACGTCGTGTTGGAAATCCCACTGAAGATGGTGTTCAACAAGGACCTCAAATCAACGAAGTCATGTACAAAAAAATCCTCAATTACATTGCAATCGGAAAGAAAGAAGGAGCTAAACTGGAAACCGGAGGGAACCCTATCGGCGACACAGGGTATTTCATTGAACCAACCGTATTTTCAAATGTAACTGACGATATGACAATTGCCAAGGAAGAGGTAAGTCGTCAACGTTCTTAAATTGGTGTGTCAAATTTTGATAAATATTATATTTTTTTAGATATTTGGACCAGTTCAATCTGTTCTGAAGTACAAGACAATGGATGAAGTTATCGAACGCTCGAACAACACGCCATTCGGCTTGGCATCGGGAATTCTCACCAACGATATCAACAAGGCTATGACATTCGCAAACGCTGTTGAAGCCGGTTCGGTGTGGGTCAATTGTTATATGGCACTTAGTCTGAATGCTCCTTTTGGTGGCTACAAACAGTCGGGAATCGGACGGGAATGTTCCAAAGATGGTCTGGAAAATTACTTGGAAACTAAAACAATTACAATTAATATTAGTCCAGTTAATTAAACTAAATGGTTATTAGTAGAAAATAAGAAATAAATTCAGGTATTTTCAACAATTATTAAACTGAATAGAAAAATTACTCAGCATTATGGTTTTATCTAGTAAGTTTTATAATCGTTTTCATATCTCTTGGATGATATAAAAATTTAGAAACCATGACATTGATTTTTGTCAAGAACAACCTAAAATTAAATTGTAATCACTCGAGTAATAATGCCGCATGATGGCTTACACCGGAAGCTGATAAACCAAAACCCTAAATTTGACCTAACTGTAGAGATAGCATTGCTATTGCATAACTTCAACTAACTAATCAAAGTTAAATAATAGGTTGCTGTAATAATAAATTCGAAGGCCCTTACTTTACCTTCGCATGTTGTAACTTTATTGTTATTGTTTTTGTAGGGCTCCATTCAAAGTTTTGATATCTGTAGGCACGTCAGTCTCTATCAAGATATAAAGTAGAGATACGATCGTCTGCTCCAACAGGATTGGTCAGGTAAATTGACTATTAATTGTTGTTGTACCTACTAACTACCTTTATTAAACCTTTCGAAATTTTGTATAAGCAACGTGACTCGGTCAAAACAATTTGAGTTACTGATAGGAACTGAGTGCCCGCTATAATGTTGCTTATTAGATATTTTTATTTACATGCAAGTGTAAAGTGGGTTCCCAGTAGGTACTGTAATCATCATTAATACCTGGCTATTTCTTTTATTATTTTGGTATAACTTTCTTTTAAATTTTGGATTGTTGATCACCATATTGGAAAGTGATTCATCTTTACATTACCCTCAAGTCAAATCAATTTTCTTGTGTCTTGTTGGCGTACAATTCAGTAGGCTTGAATCTTGATAGATCACATGGGCGCTCTGCAATTTTATTACTAGAAAGACTACAAAAAGTTAACTTTTATTGGAAACACTTACCCGTTAAAACTTAAAATTCGTACGATAATTCAAGATCGAGTTGGTGTAAGAAGTTTAAATTTGCTCTCAACTGGTCTGAAATTATTATGGTAAGTTCGTTAATGGAAGAAATTTTGCCACTTATTTGAGTAGCTACTATAGAAAAGCCATTAAAATACATGCTCACGAATGTAAGCTAATAACTTCAGTCCGCCTTAAGCTGAGCATTTCAAAGTTGGCAAACAGCAATTTTTCTAATAAATATTTCATAAAGAGGACCCGTACAACAAAAATAGGAACTGAAAAGCAGTACTGTAAACCGAAACTGAACCGGAATTGTGTGCTCCGAAAGCTGTAGATAGAGTTCAGGACATCAATACTGACAATAAGAGTTTGTATTCATCTCTCGAAACGTTGAAATATATTACCAAAGTCCTAAATTATTATTTTTGGGATAAAAATGTTACCGAAATTCTAGATCTCCTTATTGTAGCAATCGCGCAAAAAGTCATTGTAGAACGTGGGCACAACTATTGTTTTATAAATCACATCAGAATGCTTCAAACTAGGAATCTAAAATATGGTGTACGTAAATTTTTCAATATTTCCATGATCGAGAATGAATATGAGGAATAACAAGCAAGCCTTTCATGTAGCTACCATACAAAAGTCCCTGAAATATTTGTGATATTTATTTGATGGATCGTACAACTCAAGAAATCGTTTACCTACAAAGACGAAATCTTTCTCATTAATTTTAGTTTGTAACTGGGGTAAACCAACTCTTATATTCAAAAGTTACTTACTTATACTTACGATGGCGCTGCAGTCCAAATCGGACCTTGGCCTCCTGTATGTACCGCCTCCAGCCTTCTCGGTTCAGTGATCGTGCCCTCTAGTTTGAGAATCTTAGCAGTGATTTGCTGTCTGCGTCAATAGAATCCTTTCAGCGCTTCCGTGGTTTTCCAACTGGTATTTGTCCATTAGTTTTTCGCTTTAGTGTACGTTTGGGGATTTTTCCGTCATCCAACCGCTCCACGTGACCAGCACATTATAGCTTCTTGAATTTTATGAAGATAGATACTTCAGATTATCAAAGATGGCATACAATTCTCTATTGTATCGTATTCTCCAGATCGAGTCTTCCTTCACAGGTCCGAGAATTCTTCTGAGGACTTTTCTTTCAATGGCGTTAATTAATTTTTCGGATGCCTGAGTTAATGTTCGAGTTTCTCTGCCATAGCATAGCACAGGTCTTATAATTGATTTGTATAGTTTAAGCTTTGTTTTCCTATGAACATTTTTGTTTTTAATTATTGGTAGTACCAAATAAAACATCTTATTTGCCATCATTATTCTTCTTTTAATTTCGATGGGTTCGCTTCCATCGCTCGATATTTTTGCCCCGAGATATACAAAGTTGTCTACGTTTTCTAGGTTATAATACTGTAATATTTTGTCTGATTGGCGTGTATTTCCTAGTTTGTGTCATGATTTTGGTTTTGTTTTCGTTAATACTTAGCCGAACTTCCCTTGCTATCGAGTCAAGGTTTACAAATATTTCTTTGGCACTCTCCAGTAGAGATGGGCAAAGCAGTTCCTTTCAGTGAAGTATTTTATTCCGAGTCACTCACTTTAAGGAATGAGTTCAGTGAAGTACTTACATTGAACAGTAGTCACTAGTCACTTCAATTGAAGTGTTCACTCACTCAATGAAACTCTTCGTTCCTTCGTTCCATAGTCACTATAGTCACTTCAATTGAAGTGTTCACTCACTCAATGGAACTCTTCGTTCCTTCGTTCCATAGTCACTATAGTCACTTCAATTGAAGTGTTCACTCACTCAATGAAACTCTTCGTTCCTTCGTTCCATAGTCACTATAGTCACTTCAAGTAAAGTGTTCACTCACTCAATGGAACTCTTCGTTCCTTCGTTCCATAGTCACTATAGTCACTTCAATTGAAGTGTTCACTCACTCTATCTCTTCTACCGCCGTTTAGTAGCCACCGGTGGGCTCGTTTGTATGCGCGTGATTTTTCTTCTCTAATAGTCAGGCAGGCAGTAGTTGTGCTTGTGGATTAGGCAATAGGAAGAAGAGCGGTGTATACATGAATATTTACATGTACTTTCTTTGATGGAAAATAAAATGTCGTGGTATTCTTCGCACCGCGTCGCGGATGCCATACATAATTACATCGAAGACAACAGCACTGTTTATAATCAGTGATGCCAATTTAGTGCTTTCAGCGCTAAATTTGGTGCTCAAAATTTCGTCTCAGCGGACAAAAATTAGTTTTACCACTTGCGCATTATTTGAATATTCCTGCGATTGATATATATCGTTTTTAATTTTTTGGTTACGTGTCGAATGGAACTGCAGTTCACCAAAATGAGTGAGTTACTTCACTCACTCACTTCAATGAAGTGTTCTTTTGGAACTGTTCACTCGTGAACGACCCATCTCTACTCTTCAGAGATCTTGCAAGTATATTTATGTCGTCGGCATATGCTACTAGTTGTGTGGATTTGATGGTGCATTTACACTCAACGTTTGAGGCGAGCCTCTAGCCTCTATTCTAGGCAAGTTGCGCCGCAAAGGCATGTTGAGTGTAAATTGCTTTCAACACAGCAAAGAACACAGCGCCTGTCGATACTATCGTATGCCTGTTTAAAGTCAACAAATATCTGGTGCACAACAGTATTAAATTTAGTCAAACTGAGGATATTTGGTCCGTGCTCTAAATCACAGCTCTAAATCTGCCCCGCTTAATTCTCTTTTCTATAATTTTTGTCAAGATCTTATAAGACGTACACAACAGGGATATTCCTCGGTAGTTTTCATAGCCAAAGTGCTGTAATGTAAATAAGTTTATTGATCAATTACAACTAATTCTGTGAAGCTTTAAACTTACAATTTTATCCATATTACTATTTTGCTAAATACACGTATCGATCGAATGTTGTCAATACAAGAACCTATTTCCTTATTATTTCAACAATACGGTATTGTGATCGATTTTTAAACAAAAAAAATGCTAACCTCCATTTTTTTACATTTGCGGATAAGTAGACACCAAAAAAGCAAAAACGTACGGTCATTTGAAGGCTCGTACTTACCGAAACCTTTTGAGCTAATAAGTTCAAAAATTTTTACGGATAGACTGCTTAGATTCCTTAAAAGGGCATAGAATTAAGATAATTTATAATAACATAATGTAAAGTGAACTTGTTGATTATTACAGAAATTCTATTTCTTAAACTCAATTGGCCAAATTATGCTTAGTTTTAGGATGGGAGTCAAAAAGTCGTAGAAAAAACACAATACCTATTTGAGGGACATTGTAATGTCAAAACACAGTGTCAAAAATTTTTAACTGATTTGTCACCTCAAACTACAAATTCAAAAAACCCATGCTGGTAGCGGAGATTCGCTTCCAAAATATTAATTTGACTGAACTATTTAGTCCTTTAATCTACAATCTCTTCTGTTAGATAACAACTCCTGACTATAAAATGAAATTTACACTGAAAGTAGAAATAAAATTCACGTAGCATGGACAACTTTAACATTTTTAACAAGGTCTATTGTAAACTTTAACATTTTTAACAAGCTCAATGATTCCCTAAATTTCTGACCAGAAAGAAATCGGGAGATTTAACCTTATTTAGTGCACTCTGAATAGAAAGGAGGCACGATGTGAAAATCCGGAAAATATTTTCTTATTTGAAGCTCTTTCAATCGGCTTAAGTACAATCAATTGAGTTCGTGATTGTAAGAGAATAGATAGACGTTGGAAAGTTTCCAAATAAAAAGATCCCATTTAACTCGACATTATAGTTTGAATTGTGTCATATGAGATATTATGTCCTATTAATTTTTTTTTCAAATTGATACGATTAAGTGATGAAAGAAAAAACTTAAAACACTTTATTAAATTCAGCTTAAGGTTTATAAAGGCAGTTTACTTAATTGATGAGTACATTGCAGAAAGGTGTAAAACAAAATTATTCTCGTAACTAACGTTCGTTCAGATGGATAAGAACACCAATTTTTAAAGGACTTGCATATGGTAGAGTCGCTAATGAAATGATTTTTTTTACCACATCTATTATTATGCATAAATAGCCGCAGTGGCTTATACGTAAATGTCAAACAAAATTCAACTTATAGCTGAATTGGTTGCAATCGTTCTAAATGTTCTGGGAAAAATTTTGCCAAACAAATGGTGGAAAGGAAACCACGATGGTGGTAAAAAAGAATGCAACTTGCAAGTTTCAGGATCGTTACGTTCCTATGGTCCCCTCCCTTGTCGAATTGTAAAGGCAGGCGTTCACTAGAGGCGGGCCGCATCGCAACGGTGCGGCGAGCATTTTTTTTTCTACGTAGTTCGTTCCGTTGCGAGTGTCGTTCAGTGGACGTACTTCCATAACAATGTATGGCAGGCGGATTTTTGCGATGCGGCCCGTCCGCCCTAGTGGACGCCTGCCTTAAAGGTACGCGTCCACTAGGGCGGACGGGCCGGGCCGGCCCGCATCGCAAAAATCCGCCTGCCATACATTGTTATGGAAGTGCGTCCACTAAAGGCGGGCCGCATCGGTGCGCGACGGATTTTGCTTGCGGATCGCTTTGCGAGCAGATTTCTGCTTGAGCAGAATGGCGCCCCGACTCGTCCCACCTCGTCCCATCACAGTGGACACAGCGAAACAGATGGGGTCAAAAATCCGTCACGCACCGTTGCGATGAGGCCCGCCTCTAGTGGACGCGTACCTTAAAATGTATACAGTTTCCACCATGAATTATTATCACAAATCCTTTTTCCTAGAGAGAGTTTGAGATTTAAATTACAGATTTATTTTAAATTCTTTTGGGCCTGTTGACCGCATTTCTCATTTCTTATAAATGTTTATCCTGGTTTCCTTTACAATTCGTTCGAAAATCTATGAGCAGGCACCTACATTTGTAGAATCTCTCAAGCCGGGAGTGACTACCAACGAGCTAGTACGCGCTTAACTCATGAAAAAAAAATTGTTCAACTATTGTTTAATGTAGTGGATTTACGTTTTAAATAAGCTTAAAATTTCCTGCCCAGCATTAACTTTGTTCATTTTAGTGAATTACACGTTAAAAACTGAGGGTCTTTGAGCTAAGCCACCAAACCAAATTGTAAGCCAAATCCTCGAAAATATACGACTGTTAATAGTTTCTTTATGTGGTCTTATATAATAAACATCTGCACGTTGCTGGACCTGCAACAAACAGAAAATCCTGTGTTTCAAATATTAACACAAGCATTAAATCTTTTTCGGGATTAGATATACGAGATTACGTTTGTTCTTTATGTTGCAGTCCAAAAACAGCATTTCTACACTTTTTGCTTCTTGTTTGTGTTCAAGAATCTGGGAAATACTAACCTGAAACGTACATACCATCTGGCAACGTTTAAATTTAATCCTTGGCAGAGGTAAAAAAAATTATTTTGAAGGAAACGTCTGTTGGTAGTATAAAAAGTAATTAATATTCATTTTATAGCAATTTTTTTTGTATATGGTTAAATACATACTTTTTCTTAAAGATCAAAACTGTGGTGAACACATAATTACAGTTGCCTGATAGAAGCAGCTTCCGCAGTTCTCTAGGCTCGATTAAACAGAAGGACAGTTTGCTTTAAATTCACGCAAGTATGGGTCCTTGTGTAGTATTTTTTGCCTTTCGTCCAAAAAATACTAAACTCTTACTAAATCCTTTGAACTAAAGCCCCGTTTTCACGATGATAGTTTTTAACGATAGTACTTTCGCGAGAGCATAGCACGATAGTGTAAGAGTCTGATAGTGGGACAGTCTGCTGTATACAAGGTGCGATAGTGCGACAGTGAAATTAGGCAATAGTTACATTACTTATGTTGTCAAACGTTGCGGTATCATTATGGAAAATGTTTCAAGTAGAGCTGGTTGCAGCTGGATTCACTGGTGAAGCTGTTTAAAATAAAACACAAAGCGAGGTAGTAGTCTGTATTTTACTCGACTTAGACAGGGATTAAAATCAGTTTCCGTCCACTGAAGGGCCCCCGTGTTAAATACTTACTCTTTTCGGGTTTTTTCCACTACATCCCAAACAATAAATAAATAGTATCTACACAATTAAAACAAAATAAATTTGAATTTTGTTAATTGCGTTAAAAAAATGTTGGCTATTTTATTCTATTTATTTATCTTTATTACTTTCGTTTTCCGCTTTGTTTCTTTTAGTTTCAACTGGATTTTGTTCATCAATTTGTGTTTTTTCCTCACACTCTTTTCCATCTTCCGAAACTTTCCTAACCACTTTTTTCTGAACACATCCGTCACCTCGATCAGTTGCACTCTGATCGACATCAAGAGTTGCTGGAACGCTACCTGATTCCGATTTGATTAGTTCGTCCGGCGTATGTGACCGAAAGCTAGGTCAATTTATGA
Source organism: Beris morrisii (assembly GCA_951812415.1). NCBI lineage: Eukaryota > Metazoa > Arthropoda > Insecta > Diptera > Stratiomyidae > Beris > Beris morrisii. The sequence continues at coordinate 109,783,626 of OX638312.1, read as the reverse complement.
AGTCGAGAGCATCTTTTGGAAAGGCATCCACAAATTCATTCATGGACATATCTTCGAATGGAATCTGTGAAAGGATATAGCAAATTCGTCGTTCGTATCCTTCGATGCGCTCGTCCGAAGCAGCCTTATTTTTGCAAATTTCGCACTAAAAAAATAATCAAAAATTTGTGGTTTAGCGTACAATCAAAGTTGTACTGCTTTTAAAAGACCTTCACTTCCTCTGCCAATTTTTCGATTTGTTCGGAATAGAGATCTTCTGGGTAGGACACCTCGAATTCGGTGTACTTCGCTTTTCGAATTCTTCGACCATTGGTAAAAATTCCAGTCTTACGTTTGCTCTGTAGTACTCCCAGTTAATGTCTTTCTTTTCTGCGGGCAGAGATTCCACTCTCCTATTTAACGAAGTTGTGATCAATTTAAATTCGTTTATATTTTAACTAATAACTTACTCAATGTAGGACTTGTTCTTTGCTTGCACGCTTCGAAGATTTTGCATCTGGTTGTTGGGGCACCTTTTAAATAATTCCATATAATTGACCGAAGATGTGATAAACCTTTTCGAACTAATTGCACGTATTTTAATTATTTTTGTAAATTTCCAATTACATTTTCGTTTCTATAATAAACCGGGCTACAATGTAAATTTCATTTCCAATTTTATTTTATTTTTTAAATTTTAAAAGTTCAAGTTTAAAGATTTTTGTTTAAAAAAAATATTGCGTGACGGAATTTGATACATTTTTTTTGTAAATGTCAAAATAAAATTGCTCGTCAATGTCAAGATAAAATTATCGCGATAGTGCTATCAACTATCTCGTCAAACGTGATAGTGCGATAGCGCGAAAGTAACTATGGAAAAGTTTACATGATGAGAGTTATGATGATAGTACTTATCATGACATCAACTATAGCAAAAACTATCACCGTGTAAACGGGGCTTAACTCTCAATAATCCCATCATAATAATGGCACTATCGTTCAAAATACGTAGAAATTTAAGCGGGTCGTGCGATTTACATGGAACCGATATTTGTAGGATCGAATAGTTCACGACTTATTCCACCTCAAAATACTGGGTGTATTGTTATTAAATAAAGTTAGAAGCGTGACATATGGTACTCAAAAATCTGAGTAAAACAGTTATAAAAATATCTTTTCGTTTTGATACCGTTTTCGAGATATTCCGTTTTTAAACATTTTTTTACATTAATAATTCATTTATTTACATTAATAATTCAAGAAGCAATATTTTTTATAACCGTGAAAAAGAAAATACTAATACTAGGCTTTTAAAAAAGTTTTGAGTTATTCTTTCTGATACGGGATAGTAGTTGCTACAACATTTCAAAATAAGAATTTAGGCTCCTGGTCATTTATTTAAAAAAGTAGATCGTTGAGTTAAAGTTTTTTCTTGCTATTATTAAATTTCATATTGTGAAAATAAAATTGCTTTAATCCAAATGGAAGTTTATTGCAGCGGCTAAACAATTTTAAAAGTTATCTTAAATTTAACGTAAACCTTTTCGTTCTTTGAGTAATTATTTTTTTAATAAAGTGTAATTGATACAATTGATTGAATTATCTTGTTACCCACAATGTATTGAACTACCAAGAAATAGTTACTCAGTTTATACCGTTTACCGTTTTCAATCAAAACTTAAATTCAAAAAATCGTTTTTATTTGCGTCACTACGAAAAAATTGGGTTGTAATTCAAATTTTAAATACATAAATAAAAATAATAATTATAAGATAATGATTTAAGTAAAAATTAAACAGACAAGACAAACAGACATACAAAAATTTTTACCTGGTTGGAAGGGAAGGGAGTGATCGTAGTTTTTCCTTCTTAGTTGTATTTTAATAAAAAAACATAATTGCTCAATTACGAAAATCGCTTAGATTAACGATGAATAACTTCTTGGTTTAAGGGGCTTTCTATATGATTACTTAAAAATCGGTTTCTCTAACGGGTGATGTCAATATTTTAATTTCTTTACATTTTTTTTTAAATTGAAAAGAAAAATAAATCAAAAATCTGTCAACAGTCTGGGCGCAACTTTATTATTTTTTGTTAAGAAGTTCGCGTTTTATGCAGAGAGGTGGTGCAGATTATTATGTGACTCACAATCTTAAAGAATAGCCAGCTCATTATGCGGATAGTTATTTTTTTAGTTTGTCAGTCGCATTTCAGAAAAAAACCCGTTCCGTACTTCTTTCTGAAAAATAAGAAAGTTGCGCGACTATTGTTAAATTTTTTTCTTACGTTGCTACTGAAACAATAAGAACAAGGTAATGCTGTCTTTAAAAAATTTACGCTTAATTTTGCCTGAATCAGTCTGATACAACAAACATTGACCTAAAAATATCAAATTTAATGTGAGTAAGTTTAGGACAAAAATTAAGTTTTTATCTATTAATCAACAGAACGATCGCACTCGATTCAATAGATCTCAGAAAAAATCTTAAAACAAGTAGATACACTTAACTCACGATTATTAAAGAACTTTAAAATATTCGAACTTTTGCAATATTTTCTATGAGTATAGTTACCATAGAAATGTCTTTAAAAAAGTTTAACAATCAAGTAGGTAAGCCTTCAAGCCCCATTACAAAGTTTCTGAACACTCCTTCCCGATTTAAATAGCAAGAGTAGAAAAACTGTCACCATTTAACATAATTTTTAGAACAATAAATATATACATAAAAAATAGTAAACATTTCTTTTAGTTCAATGTGATGCCTTTTGGGCAGCAGAGGTTCTGATAATGCTTATACTATAACATTTTCTTTGGACCGAGGCTAATAAGCTATACCTCGATCTCAGCGTCCTTGCTGCCAGACCGTAGAGCCACCTCTGCGAGTTTAATAATAAATTAACCAAGTTTCAACTTTCAGTGATATGCTTTTCAAGAGCAAAATAGCCAAAAAATACTGCTTTGAACTTTGTGCATCTAATATCCTAGTAAAGTATCCAACATTGAATCCAACGAAGGATGCTAGTTCACCATTTTAAAATTAACTTCTAGCGTCATTTAAACATAAGTGGATTACGATAAGCCAATTCAATTGGAGTACAATGTCTTCGTGGATTTAATCCTATTTTCAGAACTCACTTTTTTATCCTTCATTCACTATCCGGTGCACTATATTAAAGTCTAAAGTCTCTCAAAGTTCGACAAAAGACTTGAAGGAAAAGAAGGCGAACTTCTATCGAACGCTATATTGCAGTTTGCCGGAACAGAAGATTCATAGCATTTTAAGTTGCCTACAGACATCTCCTATATCAACGTCAACACGGTCCTCGCTATCGAAGGGAACAAATCGATTGGCCAAATTGAATTATATCGATACCGACTATAACACAACATTCCTCCGACTTTTATTTATAGTAAGTATTGTTCGCTTTACGGGAACAGTTCACCTCTCATGACAACTCAAGTGAAGTTTGTTCCTTTGAATGACTGTCTTCTCGCCACCAAGGACTTTACGAGTACAATCAATCAACAGAAACGCTCCAATTCCGCAAGATGGATTTCCGTTTCTTCATGCTGGAATTTCTATTCGAACTATGGCCAATAAATTTTCGCCGATGATTAAATGAAGCGTCGTGTTAAAGTTCCAATTGATCCGTTCAAAAACGGTCTGTTGGAATAATTGACGTAAATTGGATATAACTAGTCTTTGATATTCTCTCGAAGCTGAAATCAACCATTTCGATAATGTAATTTACAAAGTTCAATCTTCGGAAAAGGAGAAGTTGTCTATAAGTGGAATAGGTCTGTGCCCAAAAACAAGACACTTCCTTGTCCAGGAAATCGTTCAAACAAAAAATGTAATAAAATTGATAACGATGCACCACGATTAACGTTCTGCCGGAAATTTCAAAACTATTCAAGTTTTAGTTGTACAAAGTGCCTGAAACTTCTAATATTTTTCTCCTTTACGAAACATTTTTTTCCCTCTTTTGGAGTATCCTTTTGCGAGGAATGCTGTGCTTCCAGCCGTCCCCGTGAACTTATTACGTCTATTCAAGAATTTTCAAAGGCATCCTTTTCTCTGAGCCGAGATACACCCTCGGAGTAGAGGCCCAAAGTTCCTGGCGAGAGCATTTTTGGTCGCATCTCGAATGAATTTCGTTTCACTTTGGGATCTGTTGGCAGGTTGCCAAAAAAAGGATTTTTTTTTCTGAACCTTCCTTCATGTCGACTCCTTCAACGGCAACATACATATCTCGCTTAACTCGAAATGATATAACCGATGTTTTGTGCAATAGAGACTACCATATTTGCTGATGATATAACGTCGGCGAAAGTACTTATGGACTTGAGGATTGATATAGGCACATGGTGGTTGTCTGCGGTCAAGGATAGGAGCCATGCCTGCAATCCTTGAGTAAGGATATACTTATTAAAAAAAATCGTATAGTTATTATGGTGATTTAATAAAACAGATGTAACTTCCTGTATGTTTGGTTATCGCGTCATGATTTCAAGCAGGATGTTCGTAAAGAGTACGGTTACTAATTAACTTTAAGAAATAAGTTTGAGTTGTAGCTAAATTCAACCGGCTTTCTCCGATCTGTGCACCCTTGGAGCAATTGAAAATATATACTTTTAAATAACCAATACGTAAACATCTAAGTACATACCCAGTTTCAATTATGTAGTATGTAGTGTCATCTATTGGCGATCACGGGCTTAGTTGTGGCATTACCATCTACGTCACAACTGATCCCGTGATCGTATTCAGTGGATGATAGTGCACGAAAAGAAACCAGCTGATGGTGGTTTGTTTTCTGACAGCTGGAAGGAAGAAGAGGTTAGGCTTTTCTGTTATGGCACGCAAGGAGCGAAAAAAAAGGGAAAAATAAAAGTATCGGCCCGTAGTTGCCTTTTAAATTGAGTGAAGTTTTAAAAGTGGTTGTCTTCGTGTCACAATTGTTGCCAGCGTCGAGCCTTCAAGCGTAGGAGAAATAAAACAGAATAAATAGAAACAAATAATTTAGTTTGTAATATGTAAATAAAAAATAAATTGAATGAAATGACAAGAGACATAAAAGGGACAGAAACAGACTGGGTGGATGGATCAAGTATATTGTCGGTACGTAGAGTGGGACGATATAATCCCAAGTGGCACGAAATAATTTTAATGATTCCTGAATGAAAACTGAGTTTACTGTAAATCGCATTCCCTAAATTTCATAATCGCACCCACCCTAGGAATGCACGAGACACCACTGTGTTCAACTCTTTCAAATTGTTACCTTTTTGGAGTGAGGAGTGAGATGGTGGAGCGTTTTGGATGACAAATTTTTGGATATACCAGGTGTATAAGCTTAAATCCGTTGTTCTTTAGTCAGAAAAACACATGTTTTTTTTTATAGAGAGCAAAAACAAATTTCTTCAAAGTACTTAGCCTCGCTAGCTAAACATTTTTGCCATCTCTCGGGCAATTTGTAGATACCACGCCAAAAAAATTTCTTTTCTTTCGAGGCAACACTCATCAAGCCATGTTCGGGCGTCTTCGTAAGAATCGAAGTGCTGCTCAGCGAGCGCGTGTCCCATCGGCGAAAACAGGTGGTAGTCAGAAGGGGCATGGTCTGGTGAATAAGCGGGATGGAGTATACCTCCCAGTTGAGTGTCTCCAAGTAGTTGCGGACCATTTTTGACGTGTGCGATGGTTCGTTGTCGTGGAGGAAAATCAGCTTGTCATGTCTTTGTTGATAATCCGACCTTTTTTCACGCAGAGCACGGTGCAATTTAATTTGTTGTTAGTGGTAGCGATGGGCATTGACAGTTTCACCAGGTTTCAATATCTCATAGTAGACGATACCCTGCTGATCCCACCTAATGCACAGCATCGTCTTCCGCCCGAAGCGATTTGGTCTTGGGGAAGATGTTGATGGTTGGCCGGGATCAACCCACGATTTCTTGCGTTTTGGATTCTCGAAATATATCCACTTTTCATCGCCAGTCACAATCCAATGCAGGAACGACTTTTTTTTTGTCAAGAGCAAGATTTCGCATGTGTTTTGGAATCGCTCCATCTGCCTATCGTTCACTTAGGAAAGAACGAACATATCCCTCTAATCTCCTTTACCCACTTTTGGACATTCTGAATATTCGACAAATATTTAATCTTATATCCACAATCCAAATATACAAAGAGATCCAAGCTGGAGAAATCAAATTTAATACTAATACTACACGCGGTGGTACCCAGGGAATGATTCTCATAGACATCTTGAATACTTGCACAGGACAACGACAATATTATTACCAAGGCTGCCAACTTTTCAATGAGTTGCCAAGCTATATAAAAAAAAGCATTAGTCTTATTAACTTCAAAACAAATTTAAAAAAATTGTATTATATTGGAACATATTAGTATAAATAGAAACATAAAATTGCGAAATATGAATTTAAAAGGAAATCATTAATACAAAATATGGACTGTCTTATCGGAAGTGGCGTGATAAAACGTAGAAATATCTTAATATATGATATATTAATTTTCTTATTTTTAATTTTTTTATTTTTTGTACATAACATTATATAACGTAGAAATACTCTATTATATATTAATTTTTTTACTGTTTGTACATAACATTGGAATTATTTATTAATTATTAGTAATGTCAATTACCTTGCCTGCAACTGGAACTAAAATGAATTTTTAATGCTAAAATTGTAGAGACTCCTCACCCCTAACACAAGGATATATCCTTAGAAGGGGGAGTAGTGCATACGTAGACTAAGAATATTTGAATTTGAATAAATAAAGCATTTTTATATAAAAAAAAAAATTCATGCGTCACCCATTTTCCGAGCTTTTGAACCTGGCACGTAGATGCATGGAAATGGCTGGTTGAGTAACTCCGAATTACTCGTCAAGCATTTGTTGCGGTTGGGTATCGTCCTCGTCCAAGAGAGCCTGCAATTGAAAATTGATGGTCCTCAATCTTCCCGGGCCGATTTTCACGCTTCTTGTCGCACAGGTCAAAATTGCCGTCTTTGAACCGACGAAACTAATCTCTGCATGTTGTTTCCGATAAAGCACTTTCACCATAGGCCGCCACAAGCATTCGATGCAATTCGGCAGCCAATTTCTTCAAATTGAAGCAAAAAAGCAGAGCTTTCCGCATATGCTCTTTTTCTGACAAGAAACTAGACATGATTACCAAATGAAAAAAGTATGTTGTTGTATGAAATTGCTGACGATGTGTACTGATTAATGTTGACAAATGTCAAAACTCTTCAAAAAAAATGGCGTGTCCATAGTAGCTTAACACGCTCACTAGCGCCATCTATGAGCAAACAGCTGATGTAAGCTTATACACCTGGTACATCCGAACCATCTTATGCGAGGAAACTTGGAATTCATATAGAGCTACGAAAGTGGAGCCATTGCAATGATCAAGCTGGGTGGAAGGGTACACAGGTTGAATAAAAACAATGCCGATTCTGGGAGCACTAAAGCTGAAATCGAAACATTCTAAAATTTAAATATCTTGAACTTTTCATGCCAAAAATTCGACAATCGGTGATTGTTTGCAGACATACTAGGTGAGAAATACAATTTTTAAGGATGGCTGCTGAAGGTGGTGGTGAAAAAATATTGACCAAGAAATCGCGGAAAACATAATCACTCAGTAAAATAAAGCTTAGTTTATGTTGTAATGTATGTGAGGGCAGTGAATCATGGTGATAAAGTGTTCGTAAAATATTGCATTTCTCATATCAAGAACTATTTTAAATAAGATCTTTAAATTTATACAGAAGCTACACATGAGAGCCGCTAATGATGAAAAGCTAAGAGTCGACGTCTGAATAGAACCACTATAGGGACACTTCAGAAAAACCAAATGTTTTATAGGGGTAGCAAGGTATGAAGGATGGAGAGTATTTTTTGTATCTCAGCAACGAAATATACGGCGTTTTTTTTCAACCCTAAAATGGATGTTAACTGAATTCACGAATTCCGACATATTTTCTAGGTCTAATGAGATATCGAATTCGATTTTAATTCTTTGAGCTTTCTATATGTATAATCGTCTAAAACTTAATTACAGAATTTTTAATTTCATGATTTTTTTATCCACACAGATATTGCAAAGTAATTTTGTGCATTTTTACGAATTCCGACATATCTAATATAATATATAAATTCAGATCGCATTAAGCCATGAAGCTCTAATTTCATCTGATTAAGTTTTGATTAAAAGGTGCTGCATGGAATGTAAGTTTTTCCACTCTTAAGTTCTTGAAACATTTTGTAGCAGAAAATCCGCAAGGCTTTTGCCAGTACCACATGTTGTTATCATTTGAAAAAATGAAAAAAAAAAGTATTAAATTGAAGGTAGTAATCGACAATCGAGTAGCTTCTATTCACCATGCATTTAAATCGAAGTTTAGTATTTTATCTGAAGAATCACATGATGATTGAAATATTTCTTCCCAGTTTCACGATTAAGACGGTATTTAAGCACTAGGTATATTCTCCACGAAACTCAGTCAACTTGAAAATTATTACGAACATTATTTTCACCTGGTACTCCATTCCATTGGAATAAATGGCTTAAAAAATTTGTCTATTCTACTCTTAGTTCCCTTTTTCATCGAAAAGTGCAATTTATGCATTAAAAAGTCAGTGACATCCTAGAAAATCTTTTATGCTAACGATCGGATTCCAATAGTTGGCTGATAGCCAACTTTTTGATGATTTATTGTCGGAATGACTATCATTTTGCCACAGGAAAAATTGCACCTTTAGTCCAAGGAACTGAGGCTCTATCGTATACTTAAGACTAAAATCTTACATTGGATCATATATCACCTGGGATTTACGATGGCAGCTAGTAGTCTTGTTGCGACATATTTAAATTAATTTTTCGTGTTTGGGTTTGATGGTGGCTTTCGCAGTGTCAGTCCATAAAGTTTGGATAAAACTTGATAAAGTTGTTTAGTGAAAAAGATGGATCTGTCCGAGTGCTGGATATAAAATTTTGGTTTTCTTTTAAACAGCGCGGGTCTTTCTCTTTTTCGGAATACCAATATTTTAGATTTGTCCAAGTTAATGGACAAATTCCTGATATTGCTCCAAATTATTGATCATTATTTGTTGTGCATTTAGACTATAATTATCTGTAATACATTCTGTATTAATTGCAATGGCTGAACGGATTTCTCAGCATTAAAGTGGAAACTATGAAATTCACAGGAAATTCTGGAAAAGGAAGCAATAATCAATTTTTGAAAATTAAATCTAAAGTAAGTTTTCTGAAATTGAGTCTGCGGTTATAAAGAAAAATCGAAAGTTGGTTTTAGTCTAATCAATAAAAACACTAAATAGGAAGTTGTAACTCAAATAATTCTCGGAGTGTTTTTGTGGAGAAGTTGATAGTGATTTAGGATGTATTTGAATAATTTGCTTCGTTTTAAATCACGTAGGTGCATTGCTATTGTTCTAATAGTCAGCTTCTTACACTTCATGTTTCAGACTTCAAAGTCAAAGTGGAAATGTAATAATGCAGATCTATCAATGTTAAACCTATTCTATCGTTAACTTCGTCAGCCCTTTTAAAACCAGTCAAGATAAGCCAAGACACTAACCAAAATTTAACTGGGACATGAACCTCCTATACTCCTATATCCAAACGTGAACGTATTCATGTACTTTCTTAAAATTTGATTTTTTGGTTTATTTTAGTTGGTGTCAATAGATTTTATATGATATGGGAGTACGTCTTTTCGGTCCTCCTCGCTACAAAAAAAGAACCTACTAAAAAGAATGCAACCTTCAACGCATAGTTCAATATTGTTCATTTGACCGATACATTCAGGATTCCGGGAAAACACGGAAAGCAGATCTCGAAGATATTGAAGGCTACCTAGATCTGATAGAGAAAAAAGTATCTGAAAAAAAATTAAAATTCCTTAAAAGGAAAATGACCACACAATTTAAGAATTAAAAAGACAGTTGCAAAATTTTAAAAGTGTAAAACGTCGGTCGGTCTATTAAAGTCAGAGACGAAGCAAAATCAGGAGGAATTATACCTATAAAAGAAAGAGGCCATGGTAATTGATTGGTTATTCTAAAACCTTTCCAAACCACTATTTAAATAGAAATGAAATTACAGAGAATTCCGCTCATTATTAAGGTTGCCAGATTGGGCTATTTACCGCGATTTGGACTCTTTAAATATTCAATTCGCGGGTACAAATTTCAAAAAGCTACTTATAGCCTTTTGGGCTATTCGGCCAACGCAAATTGTGTTAGTTTGCTAGTTTACAACAGAGCCGATTTACGAGGAAAAATTAGAAATATCAAAATTAGAAAACTGAATTTTAATCGTCTCTTGGGTTAAATCTGCTAGTGTTACCGGCTCAAATATAACGTTTGCAAACTACATCATATCACAAATCCTGTAGCCACTAAATTTTCGGTTCTCGGTTCTGTCTAATGGAAAATAATACTTCACACGATATCTAGTGTTTACAAACTAAAATTCATTTAGAACCGGTTCATTATTTGTTGAGTTTCTACAAATGAGCCACTGGAAATCTCTTGACTCAACACATGCAGTATATAAGCGCTGCAGAGCCCGAGGATATGTTTTTCTGCTGCGCAATGAAACGACGATCAGTTCTACGCGAAAGTGTATTTTTAAAGTGATTTTCATCGATAACAGCGAGTAGTAAGTAGTAAATGAAATCGAACTGTATTTTACTTGAAATATCGGCGAACCTTTAGCTCGCAACATTAACTTGACCCGCTTGTATTCAACAATGTATGATGCTAATCGGGAGGCGGATTGATCTACTTTAGACGCAGAATCTGATCGTTTAGGCGAAGATGATTATGAGGTGCTTACATTATTAAATATTGATGTGCATCTTGTAACATTAACTAATATACATTATTATTCATAAAAGCAAAAAGCCATATTTTATTTTAGCCTGATAACACTTACGAGTACATGTAGGATAATTTATTGAAAATTTTGATCCCATTGAATTATGAAAATTATAAATTATTTTTCATGAATAAATTTGACAAGACTTCTAAAATTGTGATAAATGCGAATTTATATATTCACTCATATATTTACATTACAGTGTTTCTTAAGAATTCTGAAGAACAGTTTGTCGTCGAAATCGCAGCTATGTTCAACACATTTAAGTAGATATGTCAAAGTAGAGCGCGGTATTTGGGCTACAAGTCCTCGTGCGGGTGTTTGGCTATTTTATAAGCTCACTCGGCGGGTTCTGCAGCCAACTATCTGGCAACCCTGCTCATTATCACTTAAGACTATATGACAATTTCTAATTAATTTGTGAAATAATAGAAGTGATTTATTTTCTATGTTTTTTTTGTATTTTTTACACCTGAAAGGTCATTCACTAATTTAACCGCGTACATTGAAAAATTTTTTTACTGCATATTGCTATTATCTAATAACATTTCACCTTTGTTGTCTTATCAACATATATCCCATAATGTGTTTACTAAAATTTTACTCAAGGGAGTAATTGAAATTTACTTAACATCAAGCATAAAACCGCTCTTATCTGAATTAGATCCAATAAAGAGAAGGTTCCGAACCGAATTAAATTTTGGTTAATGTCTTGGCTTAGGATGTATTGATTTTAAACAGTTGACGAAGTCAGCGACAGAATAGACTTACAATTTTTTAATTCATCAAAAGACTATGTACACATTTAGAATACGTCCTAAGTCTGTCAAATTTATTGGTATTTATTTATTTTCTCATGAAGATTTTTTGAATTTAAAATCTTTGCATGTAACTCTAGTGATAATGGGTCAGATAGAGGAGATTCCTGTCCCAATTAAAATGTGGTTGGTGTCGTGGCTTAGTTTGACTTGTTTTAAAACAACTGATGAAATCATCCATAGAGTAGCCAGTGGCGGCTCGTGCCTTTCTCAGAAGACGAGGCTGAATTGGAATATTATTTTTTTATAACTCATTTATTACTTTTTATAATTTCCTTATTATTCATTTATTTATTTATTAGATTTCTGTCTATGGTGAAAGCAACGATTTTCTCACTATTGCGGAAGTATGCAGACTGGTGCACTTATGAATCTCATCCACCAGAGTTCTTGGAAGGACGAGCTTCTTCAAGGAAGAACTGATGGTTATACACCTGTTATCGATAATAGGAATGATGCAGACCTGACTAATTCTTTAAGTTATTATTATTTCAGGAGGCCAGGGTCCGATTCGGGCTGTCGCGCCATTGATGATGACGATTATGATTTATGTTCTATTAATTCAGTCGTTTGGTCACGACCAGAACCATGAAATTTGTTGAAGTGAACAGTTTTGTAAAAAAATATAAGCCAAGTATTTTGAAAAACTAATTTAGACCCAGATTTTTCAGGACATTTGTATGGGACGTATTCAACTGAAATTTTCTTCTATAACTATAACTAGCCCTTCTACAAGCATTGACTGGATCATACCAAACAATTTGTAGCTTTTGGATCACAGTCTATGGAAAGGATTGGATTTAATCGTGCAATAATAATAGTTAATGGTTCGTCTATTGTCTTCCTTAATTTTATCGTATAATGATAGCCAGCACGCTACTTGTAAAAAGACCGCCAAAACGCATAAATTTGTATTCGATTAAAAGCACCAATCACTCAACTATTTTAATTATCCCAACAAATTGTCCGGTTGTCCGTTAGATCGGCTTTCACACGAAATTTCACGGACGTGCGGAGATCATCCCGATAATTGTAGGACACCTCAACCTGTCACCATCAACAATGTGGTATCAATTTGCCTAGTGGTTTCAGGTTTTGTAGGCATCCAGTGCATGTCACCGTTTCCGTTGCTTTTCGAATTTCCATGCCGGCGGGTGGTACTTTTAATGAGTTTACGTGCGAAAATAAAGCCGATAGCACCTGGCCAAAACCAGGAGTGATATTAAATTTAATCCGAGATTTTACCGATAATTGGATTTAATTGGAAATTTCGGTTTTGGGAGCCATCACGTACTGTTCAAGTCGTCACTACTATCGCCGTCTATTGATTAGAGGGTGATTTGGTAAATTGATAAATACAACAAAATCCATTGAGGCTAAAGTAATTTTCACATTACACCGGTCAGGTGCTTCTTTATTCGAATCCTTTGGTCCTTCAGGGAAGTTGCTTTCCGGAACTGATGTTTTATTAACAGTTCGGCTTTATGGTTGTCGGAATTATTGATGCGGTATTACGGGTGGCTTACTTGCAGCTAAGGGTTCATAAAATATTTAAGTGGTGATTGAGTGCACCGCACACACAACCAGTCTGGCAGAAGAACTCATTGAGGAATTGCTGGAACATAGGTAAGGGTATGTTAAGAAATGTGGAACGTAATCGAATCGCCTGCAATTACAGGATATCCCTGAGCTCAAGGTAAAAAATTGTTCGTCGTATAAGGGATCGAATTTTTTATTTCTTATTCGGTATCGAATTTAGTAAACCTTTTTTTTCCTTTCTAAGATGGCTACGTCATAAAAATTAGAGCTGAAAATGATCAATGAAGTCATCTCATGGAATATCCTTATACGTAGAGGAAATTCATTCTGTTTGTGTAAAAAACTTTGGATTACGAGTACAATATCTTCCGAACCAATTACAACAGGAAGATCAAATTTAGTTTCTGTATATGGGATCACAAGAGGAGTCTACTGGAATTAATTTTTTTTAGGAGGAAGTGGCGCACGAAAGTGGGGGACAGCAATTTCTCAAAAAATTTAATTTTTACATCTCAAAAACCATATCAGATATGATCTGGAAAATTTTACAGGAGTTGAGGTCGATAGACCTCTAGTAGGGAAATAAACTACCTAAGAAATAACCAGGAGGCTATTTGGAACGTTATTTTTTAGGTTGCCAGTCGCATAGTAACCTATTCCGTATCTAAGCATTAAAGACGTTTCGGACTTCTACCCATAAAATAATCAAGTTGCGCCCAGACTGTTGGTAGATTTTTTCGTTAGAAAAGGTACTTCACCTGAATCGCACAAATACGACCAAATAATTTGCTCGAGTAAAGTTAAGCTAACAAGTTTAAAATTGTACTTTTTTTGAGTTCCTTCAGTTAGTCACGTTAATGCATACTAAAAAATCCCTTGTATTTTACATCTTTTGGATACTAGACAAATATGCCACACCTTTTCAAGTAAATTTACATTGTGATCAAATAGTCAATTTAAATGTAATTTTCAATTTTCGATCAGTAAAGCTCAATTTGCAATCAGTAAATTCCAACTTCGAAAGCAGCAAATTTACTGCATATTATCTTGTATTTAAACTCAAAAAAAAGTGTATAATTAGCACTCTTTAAGATACACTTATATCTACTTATAATACTATTTCTTATTTACTTGTTGTTGCTGTAGTTGTTTGGTGTGAGGGAAGACACGCAGCAAAACAGCGCATCTTGAGCATTCAGGCCAGCAAGGTCCATTATACTACTAGAATTCCCCAGTCTCTACTCGAACTTTTTCGTCCGCCTCACGGATTTCAAGAGCCAGAACAGAGTTCTTCCATCCTCATAACATCAACGCCGTATACGTGCATTCTTGCAAAAGATAAAGGCCTAAACAGAACACGGACCTCGACTGCGACTGTGACAGTCGCTGTCTTTAGAATACACAGGATTATATGGCGATGCCCACAACACCAACTTCGCCTGCGACTGCGCAGTCGTGCTACGCTCTAATTCTAAGACTGCGGTTGTAGTCTCGAATTTCCACTACTTCCCAGTAGGAAAAGTTTCGTATACGTCGAAACGAAACCGTATGCTAGTCGTATAAGTGATTAGACTTTTTGGGAGCGATGTCGCTGGTTGATGTACATATATATTTACTATTAAAGTTTGTACGATCACTATATACAGAATATTTTCATGACCTCTTCAAAATGAATTGAATTCTGTTTACATTTAAGAGGAGACCGCGATAGCTTAGTACATGCTGTCTTTATCTTACATATAGACATGTAGAAATTTGATGCTATTTTGCATGAGTACGCTTTGCCTACTGGGTTTCCATTTTTCAAATTCGTCTCGATTCCTATTCATTTTCTCGTTATTAATAAACGCAAACAATCCAAATTGATTAAAAACACTATATAAAATATACACGCTACCAGAAACACGTCCATTTTCAAAAATATTAAACAAAATATAAGTGACACTTGACACTCGTTCTTCTTCTTGCTTGCATAGAATCGAAGTCGTAGTCGGTGTTCTGTTCAACACCAACTGCGCAGTCGAACCTCACGCCGCACGATAGGCAAATCGCAGTCGCAGTCGCAGTCGAGGTCCGTGTTCTGTTTAGTACTTAAGCGTGTGTTTCGTCGCATTTAAACTCAAGCATTCTAAATCCGTTTTGCAGCGCTGCATGCAGATATATGCACATGTATTTCTGGCTTAACAGAGGCAACCGGCACACCGAAAACTGGTTCTGGTCCGACCATGGCTGACTCCGATCCAGCCTTTGCTAATGCATCAGCTATTTCATTGCCAGTTATACCCTGGTGGCCTGGCACCCATATGAGCTTTAACTCATTGAATCTGCCAACAGAATTCAACCGTTCTTTACACTCACGTACCATCTTCGAAAAGACGATAGGATTATCTAGGCATTGTAGAGCGGCCTGACTGTCGCTGCAAATGCAGGTCATCCTGCCTCTCCATCTTTCCTCTATAATCCATTCTACTGCCTTAAGGATCGCATAAACTTCAGCTTGAAATACCGAAGAATGTTTTCCTATGGCGAAAGAGTACCTGAGACCTTCAGTCTGCAGATATATTCCAGCTCCCGACCCGTCTTTAGTCATTGAGCCGTTCGTATAGAATATATCAGTGAATCCGCTAAGCAGTGCGGACTGATTTTCCCACTCCTCCCTACTCGGGATCTCCACCTGATATTTCCTTTTGAGCATACAGGTCGAAGTCATAGCATCCGAAGGCAAATCAAAGATGGAGTTCGGTCTTACTTACTTACTCTTAATAAAACCCTTGGCTGTAGGTAGGAATCGAACCCGCGATCAATTCTGGTTTTGCTGCGTATGTTTGCCGCGTGTAGCCATTGCGCCTCCGAAGGCGTTTCATTTTCATTTCAGTAGAAAACCAACGAAGCGTCCAACTCCATGGCTTCATATATTACATGTTTTTCGTTGTAAAATTCAAATAGATAAGTAGAATTACACGAAAAAGAACGTAATTTTCAATTCATATGTACCTAAATATAGTTAATTTTACACGAAATATTGCGTAATTTTGTGAGCCTTTTCATGTACATTGTACGGTTCAGTTGAAAAGTACATGAATAATTTACTAATACCAGCAATTTCACGTAAAACTGATTGAAATGTGTACTTTTAATTCAAAAAATTAAATTTATTGAAAAAATAAAATAAAAATTGGATTGAAAATTAAATTTTTTTAAAACAGTGTGTGTTTGATAACTTTGTTATATTTTCTCTGCATAACAAAAATATATATTCAATGAAATAAAAATGTAAAAATAAAACAATTTAAAACCATTTCTTTTTACTTTTTACTGTGGATGAATTAGGTTGACCTCTTAAAGTGCTGATTTTTTGGGGGAGCCTAAGATGGTTGTTGGGTGGTGTTTTAGACCAGAAATTTCGGTTTCTATTTTTAAGGAACCGCTTTTACTAAAAGGCTGAAACTTGGAATTTGTGGGTCTAAAAAATGTTCAAAATGGATGAAGGGATGTAGAAGAAGCCGAAAAACAATGTCTCCGAAACGCTCAACTTTCATATGGCCCGTAGGGTGGCATATTGTATGCCATTCTAATTTCTGTCGATGAAAATGATATAAAACTAAAGTGCGTAAAATTTCAAGTTATTACTATTATTGACTTTTGTAGAACATCGAAAGAATAGAATTTTGACCAACAATGCCTTTACAAATTATACTAAGATACCAAACTGTTATGAATGATCATTTTCTTCGAAAACTTTTGTATGGAAGACAATCGAGTTATGAAAATACGACTATTGTACCTGAAAATATTATCTACGCTGCGCGAAGTATTAGACAGCTACTTAACATAGTGCCTTAGCTATACCTATGCGATTTGATAATCAAGGCGTGGACAATTTTAATAATCAATTAAGCCATGTTTTGTTAAGCATTGTTTTGTTAAAATAATTTCTGGAAAAAAAATTCACTATCCCGGAGCAAAACGGACTTGAGTGGAGTTTTGTTTTCTCTGGCGGAAGTAGGCCAAGAGTTTCATTTCGTTTTCAATTTTCACATCAACTACACCAGCAGAACATCTATCTATTGTAATTTTCCAGTACAGATACTGTTGGTACTTATCACACAATCATGTGGTACAGTAAATCAAATTATTCCGGTGTCGGTGTTCATACTATCAACCAGGTCCTCAGGGACTACATAGATTATGGCAACTATAATTTTCACCTGACTAAGTGTACAGTCTTACAAATTTAATTTCTGATAACCAACAATAGTTTCCTTGTTCAGATATAAGCTAATATGAAATATTATTCTGGATTAGGAGGAGAACACTGCAGATACCTGTGTTCCGACTGTGTACAAGGAACCAGTAAACATGGACACCCCGATGGTAGATTAGAGCAATTTCAGATTGGATAGGTGCAATAATAATAATGCTTCCTAAGAAAGAGCGAAACTACTACCCAGATCATGTTCTGTTCTATCTTGGAAATTAGTTGGCACTTCTCGATAAAATTACACATTAATTTGGCCACGAAAAGTACAACATTTTGCAAATCCTCCCGCAAATCGGGAATGAGAAAAATGTTGCAATTATTGAAATTGATGGCTATTTGAAATACAGAGATTTTTCTTAAGCGTGGAAGTTCTATGGCATGAAATTTGTAGGGCTCAGTTTCATAATGGTAGAAATTCCTCTACTCCTTCGAGTAGCACAAGTGCACAAATGCATTATTGCTTGAGAATACGTTAGGAATTTTAACTTTTCGTAGATACTAACTTTCTATTAACTCCATAAAACAAATTGAATATGGACAACCTCATCCAAATTTTTAAAGGCAGACAAATTAAAATTCTTGTCTTTCTGTATAATGGCTCGGGCGCGTTGAACATTTTTGTCGATGTGTTTTGACATAAATTGTTTTCAATGCGTAACTCGTAACATTTGACAAACTCCTTCCATACAATAGTCCATGGAACAAGCAATCAGACCTCTAACAAGACAACAGTAGAACGCGTCAAGCTTTATAGGCCGGTTACTCTCTACCCATTTATCATCAATCGGATACTTCATCGAGAAGCTACCATATAAATGTCATTTAAAAAAACTAATATCCATCAACTATAATAAGCTTTCGAAATGCAAAAGCTTTTGAAACTCTTATACACAATGTGTTACACTATGGCTTGACAAGGTGAAAAACTTGACACAAACATTTTTTAGACATTCACTACTTTAAATTGCTGCTCAAACTATAATAATGAAATCTATTACACTAAGAACAGATACTGCTTGAGAAAAGTTCAAGTATTTTATTAAATGCAGTGAGGGTGTGCGAGGAAGGGCCCATGGGAGATAATTTGAATTTAGTACATTAAGTAGAAGTGCACCAGATCATTCCCTGCAAAAAAAAAAAACTTTTTGGCACCACAGGAATGTTGAAGAAATGTATGACAAGAAAGAGGTTTCATATCTCATCAACTGCTAGCGCTGATAGTTAACACTTTCGGGATAACGATATTTGCAAGATTGGGCGGCTTGAATGAAGTCTTTTGAATTTCATACCATAAAAATTACTAATGTAGCAAACTTAAATTTGGTACGTTTTGGCGAAAAATCTAAAAATTTATCTTTTGCGGAAATAATGATGTACGAGAGAGGAAATGAAAACTTTTATATCTCAAAAATTACTACAAATTTTTGAAATTTGGAACAAATACGTTGTAACGACTCAAATTCCGGGGTATGCTCATCGGGTGCCAGTGTCTGTTACAAAATATTTATTTCATTGATTGACTTCACTTTATTACTCTAATTGATGACATATATTTTGTTATTTGATTTCCTTTGGGTTTTCTCCTTGCTCGCCTCCGCGCGTCTGCTCTACTCGCCTTGACTTGCTCCGCCTCTGCTCAACGTGATTTGATTGTAATCCTGCGGATACGTTTCCACTCGCCTTGACTTAACCCTCTCTGCTGTGCTCTCTCCCTGGCTTCGTCTCTCTGTGTGGCCTTTGCTCTCCCTGTCTTCGTTCTTCCCTGTCTTCGTCTCTGCGTGTGGCCCTTGCTTCGTTTTCCCTGTCTTCGTCCTACCCTGTCTTCGTCCTTCCCTGTCTTCGTCTCTCTGTGTGGCTTCTGCTTTGTTCGACTCGGCTGCGTCGTGTCTGCTTGTCGTGGTTTTGGCGAAGTTCGTCGTAGCTGGTTTTAGCCCGACTCCTGGCACGACTCTGCTTGCCTTAACCTAACCCTGTTTCTGATCGTCATCTCGTCTTCGCTCGCATGATCCGCTCGTCGTGGCTCGCTCTGTGCTTGTCGCTGCTTTGCTCTGTGCTTGTCGCTGTTTTGCTCTGGGCGTCGTCGCTGCCCTGTGCTCATCACTGCTTTGTGCTCTGTTTGTGGTGGCTCGCCGTGCTAATCGCTGCTTCGCTCTGCGCGTCGTGGATTGGCTTCGCTGCGTTCGTCTTGGCTTCGCTGCGTTTGTCTTGGCTTCGCTGCGTTCGTCCTGGCTTCGCTGCGTTCGACTTGGCTTCGCTGCGTTCGTCTTGGCTTCACTGCTATCGTCTTGGCTTCGCTGTTGTCGTCTTAGCCTTTGCTGCTTGCGTCGGGTGCGTCGCTGCTGTCGTCTTGCTTCGCTGCTCCGTCTTGTGCTTCGGCTTGGACTAGACCTAATTGACCCCAGTTTCAAAGAGGAAGTGCAACTTCGCTAGCCTTATCCCGTCTGAGAATCTCTTATGACGACTGTACGGTCAGTTTTCAATGTTGCTAGAAGAGGAAGTGCAACTTCGCTAGCCTTCTTTGCAGACTTGATCACTGCCACCGAGCTTCTCTTCTGGTCGATTCGTTCACTATATATTTAGTGATAAGGATTTACTATCCACGAATTATTTTATGGATGTATTTTTGTATGTGAGAATTTTGCCTTTTATAATTCGCGGTCAGTGCATGACTCCCTCGGTATATAGTCTCACTGGGATCTCGTATACTTTTCGGCGGGTTTTCTGTCGCATCGCGTTGCCTGGGGCGCTGTTGTGATCCCGCTGATCTTTTCTAGGTGTATTCTTAATTTTTCTGTTTCAGTTTTTGTTGTGTTTGTTTTCCAGGTTCTGTGTTTCATGTTTTCTTTGTGTTTCGTATTACACTTGTTTAATTCAATGTTCTTAGTTCTAAGTTCCAGTTTGTGTTGTATTTGTAATTCAATGTTCTTAGCTCTAAGTTTTAGCTTGTGTTGTCTTTGTAATTCAATGTTCTTAGTTCTAAGTTTTAATTTGTGTTGTATTTGTAATTCAATTCACTGTTACATGTTTTAATTCAATGTTTGTGTGTGGAAATTTCACATGGAAATTTCCGTCCTCACAACGTTAACGAATTTGACGGGACCTCTCACCTTGTTTTAACAATAACCATGTAGAGTTCCAGCAGAACATTTTAATTACTGACTGAATTCTTTTATCAACAACTGATTTACAGTCATATTTCAGTATTCGACCTGTACTGAAATTTAGTGCTACGTAGAAGTGATTTTGCAATACTCACACAGTACCTACTTTTCTTTTGTAGAAATCAATTCCAACTGTATAAATATATTTATATTTATATATTTTGGTGTTCATTTAATCTTCATTAAATAAAAATTGCAGCTGTCTAGTATGGATTAATACATTATAGTTCTCAGCATCGTATATATCTGACACCCTAGGCTATACATCGGCCACCCTAGGCTATACATCTGACACCCTAGGCTATGCAACATCCAGTATCTTATTGGAAAACATTTCACTGAGAAGTACATAGTTTCAATCCTTACCAATACTGATACAGTACTGACTAAAAATTCTGAAACAAGTTTCTAAAAAATAGTTTCTTTAACACGTTCAGTTTATAGCAACAAAATTCTGCGAATTGCTAAATAAGGCCCCGTGTCTGATAATTTATATAATTTAAAAAAACGTAAAAGATTTTATATACAATTTCATCTCTAAATCGCTGTACGTCTACTTTCGCGTTTGAACTGGCATACTTCGCACCCTAGTACAAGCTGTTGGACTGTCGCTGTGTGTCGTCTCGCTATCCCGTAGTACATAACTGTCCTCCGTAGTAAACTTTGTGTGCTCTTATACTGCTTGGGTGTAGTCGAAAGCTTTCGCGAATATTCGGTTGTGTGTGAACATTCAAGATGGCTGGAAAAAGAGTCACAAGAAGAGTATTCGAGAGTATCCAGATATTTGGAGGGCTTGGATATATTGGACATTGGATATTGGGAGGCGTGCCTATCTTACTGGAAACTAGCAACCATGCGATTTAAAATATTCTGAGAATGTCTTCATCGATTTTCTTCAACCCGAGATAATCAAAAGGAATAGAAGGTGAAAAATGCATAAAACTAACCCTTAAAAGAATAATCTTCGTAAGTTGAAAGTGTCAGATTTCTGTCGTTATAATATCCAAATGAAGGCCTGTTCCAATTTTTGTATCACAACCCTTGACCTCCTTATTATGTTCCATACAGAGATTCTTCCTGCAATTACTAACCTGCTTTACATAATAAGCAAGTCCTTGGTGGCAGTCTTATTAACCAACCGCCAGTTTATCCTGTCACCATGGGATGGCCTATACGTTAACCGAAATGACGCTCATCGTATCGTTAAAGTGCCAGACTTCCTATCGTCCTGACGTTCGCCACATTTTCATGTGATGTGTGTCATTCGCACACAAAGTTCGCAGAATTTTCCCTGTAACATTTTGTCGTTTCCCGTCGAGTGACATTTTAAAACCGAGAGAAAATCCCTGGAAGCATATTGAAATGGAAAATTGTGCGTGTTTCCACGTAGCCGGGGGGCGGGGCTGTTCTTACATCAACTGTTTTCCGGATCTGAGCAACGTGGCTGTACTTGCGGGGTGAATAATGCTCTCAGCTTGTTAACATCCTTAATGTGCGTTATTTTAAGGGAAGTTTGACGGGTGCCCAAGGATTTGAAATGGTTGAAATGTTAATTTGTGCGGATGGGTCATGTTTATTTAAATTATTATTGTTATTATTATGCGGCAAATACAAAACGAATTTCGTACTAGGATAGGATCCTTAGAATATAAGTGTTTTTAAGGGAGGTAAATATAGAGCTGTTGTAATGTTTCTACCCTACAATGAAGGAGACAGGTGATACAAGAACATGAAAAACATTCTTCGTCAACATTATTGCACTCGGTTGGAGAGGTGAGTGTGCTTATCGTCGCGAAGAGGTTCAGTTCAAGCTGTATATCACCAACTTCATATGCGTCAAGCAATTTAATGACAGAAAAATTTGGTACGGAGAGAATGTCGACTTTAATTAAGTAATTAGAAGCCCCTAGCCAGAATCAAGTTAAACATAATTTTCAACATTTATTTATTATCGTTTATCTAATGCCGAAGGCATATTACATATGCTATAATGATACGATTATCTTTTATTATTGCGAAGATATACTACCGCTTTTATATCACGGTGTCTGTAATTCAAGGATATACACAAATCAAAATTTCCTCTTATCATCTGAAAGTTATCGCACCAAATATACATTTTGCACTCTATCTTAACGCTAGCGATAAGAAAAAGATATCTTTAAGGTACGCGTCCACTAGGGCGGACGGGCCCTGAAGGGCCGCATCGCAAAAATCCGCCTGCCATACATTGTCATGGAAGTGCGTCCACTGAAGGCGGGCCGCATCGGTGCGCGACGGATTTTGCTGGCGGATCGCTTTGCGAGCGGATTTCTGCTATAGCAGAACGGCGCCCCGGCTCGTCCCATCTCGTCGTGGACACAGCAAAACATATGGGGTCGGTATTTTCCGTCTCCCGTGATCCGTCCCAAGTGGACGCAGAAACAAAAATCCGTCCCGCACCGTTGCGATGCGGCCATCCTCTAATGGACGCGTACCTTTACAATATCATGTTGCGAGCTAGGGGTTCACCGGGATTTCAAGTAAAACACAATTCGTTTAAAATCAAAATAAGTGATAATTTATTAATCGAACTTTAATTCTATTCGCACAATAATTCGTACTGTACGGCAATACCGCCCACTTATATATCGCTTGACTTTATCACTTTCGCTTTCTATCAACACGGTCGCGTAAACACGCTGGCTGTCACAGTCGACGTAATAAAAATTAATATGTCCCTCGCTGAAAGCTTGGCATGCTTTTATACTAGTTGGCTATAGTCTAGACTGTTCTTGAATGTTCGGTCGGTGATGTGTGTGAACGGTTCTCGAAAGCTTTAGAGCTTTCGATTTTGATCTTCTACACTGTTCTGGTTTATAAGAGAATAGAAGATGTTCCCCTTCAAATTGTTCCGCACCTTACTTCAACTCGGCTCTGATTGGGTTACTTTGCAACTAGGTATTCGGTCGTTGCTGTTTCCATTATGCGAAACCGATGAAGTTGCGCGGTTGCCAGGCTTGCATATAACAATAATTTCAAGCCTTTTTGTATACTGAGTAGGAACTTCCTTCTGCATATCAGTGAAACTGCCTGAAGTCCAGAGCGCGTTTTATCCTGAGATGCAGTGTAGGTTGCTCTGCGACTGACTACCTATAGAATATACAGAAGGCCATTTTGAACGGAATTTTTATAAGGTTGTCAGTCACATAGTAACCTACACTGCATCTCACCATAAAATGCGTTTCGGTCTTCTATCCAAAAAGTAATAAAGATGTGCCAAGTCTATTGGTAGACTTTGCATTTATTTTTTGTTGTTTATTTTTAATTTTTTTAAATATTGACAATAAAATGTCGACATAACCCATTACGGATTAAATGTAAAAAAATTCTAAAACTGATTCTTAGGCGATTATATATGTATAATAGAAAATCCTTAAAGTAAACAATTCGATATCTCATTGGACCTAACTTATGTGGGAATTCGCAGAAACGTGCACAATCATTTTACACCCTCCCAGGAGTTGAAATCCTAAAATTAGTTTTAAGATTATTATAAACAAAGCCCATACAACTAAAAGCCAATTCGATATCTCATTAGACCTAAAACATTTGACGAAATTCATGAAAAGTTGAACAATACCTTACACCTCCTAGGAGGTTTAATATCGAAAAATTCTGAAACCTGATTATTGCGATTATACAATATTTAAAACCCTTAGAATTGTGTAAATGTCTTTAGACCTAAGAAATATATCGGAACTCGTGAAAACGTATACAACAACTTTACATCCTCTTAGGGATTGAATATCAAAAAATTTTAAAAGGCCTTTCATGACGCGGGGAAGTGAAATAATTTAATAATTTTAAAATACCTAAAAGATATAACGAAATTCGTAAAAACGTGAAAAAAATTGCTTTCACGGATTTTTTGTGTGCACACTTCCCCTTTCCCTAATAACCACCCCCGTTCCTACTCCTAGCAAACAAAAATTTATAATTTAGAGCCTTTATCGGGCTCTACATAGCTATGAATTTTTAGCTGCCTATCCTTTGCGATTTTTGGTAAATAAAAATCAGAATTTTTCCTTTTTCATCCCCACTCTTCCTCACCTCCCAAAAACTCACCACTAAATTTTTTTTATTGCGCCTAACTTCTACGAAATTTTTTTTAAATGATTTTTTTTTCGGAAATTCCAATTCCGTGCTCCACCTTCCCGTTCATAAATTTTTAATTTAGAAACTCGATACGTAATTCTCTCTACACGAACAAAGTTTTATCTCCCTAGTGTTATTGGTTCCAAACATATTATAGTCCCAAGTTTTTGATTCCCCTCCCCCCCCCCCCCTACCACACTCCCACTCCCCTTCACCCATTTGTAAATGGGTCCACTATCATAGATCTACTCGTAAATAAATGCTAAGTTTCAGCCACCAAGCAGTGGTTGCTGAGATCTAGAAACCAAAATTTTTCATCTAAAACGCTCCCCAACATCCCCATCCCACCTCCTGCCACACAAAGGGGTTCATCCAATCCATCCACCGAAATATTGTAACTAAATATCTCAACGAGTTTAAGAGATACGCAATTTCAAACGATTTAACGGACGGCGTACGTCTTCTACGGTGGACAGACGGACATTCTTTTTTTCTTTTTCGTGGTCTTCATACCTAAAACGTGAAAATATAAAATTTTAGGGGAGCAAGTTTATGAAATTTCAGGTCGATCACAATTCTTTATTATTAAAAAGTAATAAAGTAATATTATATACCTACCTAATATATTTTTAAATCACTGCTTTTAGTTTAAAAAAAATTTATATTTTTCCAATGTAATTTTTTTGGATATCGCCAAAAAATACATATGAAAGCCGAAAGAACTCGGAAAAAATTTGAAAGAAAAAGAAAATGAATAGTTTTGGCTGCCACAATTTTTTACCAATATGGTGAGACATTTTATACTGTTTTGCCTTGGAAAATAAAGGCTGTTGCAATAACTCATTCCGAAGGTAAATCAAAATTAAAAACAAGTAGATAATGGAGTTAAGGAAATTTTTATTTAAAAATGTTATTTGGCGTATGGCAATTAAGTATGGAAAAGAATATTACTCAAATGCTTGCCACGGCTCCTACCACATACCTCGACCCGTTTGTCCAAATTTTTGATGACATCACGGCATAATTGCTCCTAAATTAGACCATTTTTTATCTCGCCCTTTAGTTTTTGAATGGTAGTGGGTTTATTGGCGTACACCTTGCTTTTGAAATAACCCCAAAGAAAGAAGTCCAATGGAGTCAAATCGCACGATCTCGTTGGCCAATTTATTTCGCTCTTTCTGGAGATTATTCGTCCGGGAAACTTCTGCTGCAATAATTCCATTGCTGCGTCGTAATGATGTGCAATTCAGTTACTTTTCAGTAACGTATAATTACTGAACACATCAACATCAGTATTCTTTAGTATTCGATACTTCTTCAAATGCTTTACCAACCATGAGGTATTCATTTGACTATATACTCACCATTGAGATATATTGTACTGGAGATGACAAGCAGCGATTGAGTTGAAGGCGGATGTCGTCGCATTCACTCACACGCAAAACAACAACAATTGCCATAACGACCCTGTTTTTTCTCACTCACATTTATGCTATGTCCCGTTCTTGAAACACGCTAGACAGGAACAATTTGATATAACGACCCTGTTTTGTCTCACTTCTCTGGATCAAAAGCGCTTTATACAAAACCTGTGGATTGCCGTCTCCAGTATCTCTATAATACTCACAACTATTTGAATCCCGTGGTTTAGTATTCAATTACTTCGGTATTCAATACTTTCGCAAATTTTTTACCAAGATGAGTAAAATATGTTGAGTTTGATTTGAGATATGCAATTGAGTGGTATTTGAAATGAGGCAATACCAAATACTTCTCAAAAGTGGTATTCGATAATAGTAATTGTTTAAAGTATCGAATACTCAATAATGAATAATTACTTTTTGCACATCTCTACTGCGTTGGCTGTGTGGCACGTCGCACCATCTTGCTGGAACCACATGTCGTCGATCTCATAATCATTCAATATTGGACACAAGAAGTCGGTGATTATGGGTCGGGTGACTTTTTGAGGATGCATTGTCTTTTCAAAGAGTGCCCTTAGATTTTCATCAGCCCATATTCTGCAATTCTGCTTGTTGACGTAGCCACTGAGATGGAAATGAGCCTCATCAGAAAAGAATATTTTGGTCGCAAAACCCATTGTCAACTTGGTTTCGCTCATGCATCCAATTGGCGGCGCTGCAAATGGTCAGTAGGCAATTTGCAAAGACTGAACTACCAAAATGTCAAAACAGATGTCAAAAATTATTTGACGTTTAAGCGTGGTTCACAATAAACTTCGGAACGATTTATTCTAACACCCTTTACGAAGAATTTCTTTTTATGGCTCTCGCTGATATTTTGAACGTAATTTTTACCACTTTCCTGGGAAGCAGGGAGTCAAAAAGGAGGGTTTATTTTCGACTTCGACTTAATCGATTCGAAAAGTAAAGACACCTTTCAATTCACTATATGTATACATTGATTCGTGCACATCATAATTTTCATTGTTATATCAAACATTTAAAAATTTTCTCTAAAGAAGAAAAAAACACTATTACGAGAACTTCACTTCGTCTTATATTTTAACAAATTATTCAAATTTCTCGTTTGTGTACCTTTAAAAGATAGCAGGAGCGAAATCGTTCTGCAAGGTAAATTTTTCCTTCTGAGTTTGTTGAAACGAGTCGGTACCATTGTAAATTGGAACTGAGGCTCAATTCTCAACTATGCAGATAACGATGAAGCGATACTCTGTATTCTTTTGGTCCTTATGAATTTATAATATACTCTAAAATCTGAGCTATCATTGATTACAAGGTAGGGAAGCAACGAAGTAAAAAGGACGCCTATAGTCTTCACCTGCTGCTAGAAATTCTTCAATTTTCAATAAACTTCAATTTTTGTATGTCCTTGCTAAATCCCAACGATAAATAACCCATTTTAAGCAGGAGATTCATTGTTTTCTGAACATTTGATTACAGAAGTTGTTTTTGGTCGATTGCGTTTAAATCCATGATCGAAAGTAAGAATTATCTAAAACCCAGTTATTAATTTACAACTAAGACGTCCTACCGACTTCATAGGTGACTGAACATTTAAAAGACTTACATCAAATCACCACAAAGTTGTGGCAAAGTCGGCACTGGTTATAGTTCCACCATGTGTAAATGCATTTAAAAAAAGTCTTCCTACTTTTGAACGAAAAATTAATGTAAGCGCCTGATGTAAACTTAAAGTTGTGCGAATGTTCTTAAGAATTTAGAAATTCCCAAGAATTCTGTTACACAAATACCTTAAATTGATGAATTGAACATTGTCCTTCTCTACTATATTTCGAAGTCCCACTGGAACAATAGTCGAGTACCCAATAAAAACGATTGACGCTATTTTTCCCCATCAAAGAACTATTATAATGCTGACCTTACTTGCTAAATAGGTTTTATTATCAATAATTATCATTAATGGTAATTTCAATAAATATTTTACTGAGCCGAGTACAGGTGAATGATAGTTGAATGCGCGCCACTTAATTATGTCTTATTAGGTTTAAGATTAACTCAAATGACCTTTAATGAAAAATTTTCAAAAAATACTCGATTTTTCGGTTAAATATTTAAGTTATACCAAAGTGGTCCACACTCCCCCACAAAATTTTTGAGAAATTTAAATAAAAAGAATTTTAAATTCAAAAACCACTTATATCTAAGTATTTCAGATAAGGGCTTACACAGGTCTTTTTTAAGACGTTTCTCACAGTCTAGAGGACCACACTATATTTAATTTTTCCTTGTTATTTTTCAAAGGCCAAATTTGTTTGCTTTCGGATCCTCTACTATCATAAAATAGCAGAAGTATGTCAGTCACGTCGAAACATAAATTCTTCATCTGCCATCTAATCTTGTTACAGGGCAGGAACTCATGTGTAGTGTCGCCCAATGTATGTACTACTATGTTATGTTTTCCTTTCTGTTGGTAATTTTATTTCGGAATTCTGCCTCCCCGAAAGCCATCACAAAATTTTTCATATAGTCAATAGTAGTGGGTTTCAGCTTGACATCGGAGCCTATTCCACTAGCGGCTCCTGGATAAAAAGTAAAAAGTTGATTCGGACCGTAGCAATTCGGGAGAATCGTTTTTACCATTTTGTCCCAGTTCATGTGTGATTTCTAGCTCAGAATAGAAAGAACTCCACGCTAGACCTCTCCCGTTCCTGACGTTAATTGGAAATGTCCATAGGAATAGAATTTTTTCAGACTAACTTTTCGTACAATTTCGTAATTGGTGTAATTATATTACAAGAACTGTATCCGATCAATGCCGAAAGGAAATGCTTTTTTTTTCTAACGTCAGCAAATAGTAAAAGATTTAATTGTGATTACTTCTTCTTTTGAGAAGAACTTAATAATTACATTTGGAAATATTTTTAGAAGTCATAGGGGTAAATTAGAAAGGGAACCGTATTTTTTTGGGAAAACTAAACGTGGAGTTTCCCTTTGATACGGTCACGAACAGTTCAGCTAGTAGGGAAAATATAAAAGCAAATACCTCTAAATACGAGAATTAAAGATTACTACAAGTCTTTGGCGGTTGTTCGGTGTGTAAAATTCTAAAGCCCCAAACAGTTCTATCATTCTCGAGCATAGAATGTTTCTCTTTCTAACAGTACAGCTCTATAGTAAGTAACCAACCAAGCAGAGCAGAGACAAGCCCAGAGACGTCAGAGACGAGTATAGCAGAACCAAGCAGATCAGACAAGAGCCAAGCAGAGCAGAATCTAGCCGCGATGATCAAAGAGAGCCGCGACGAGCAGAGCGAGCCACTATGCGCAGAGCAAAGAAGCGACGAGCATAGCGAGCCACGACGAGCATAGCAAGCCACGACGAGCAGAGCATATGAACAGAGCAGACCAACCATCGACAGAGCAGATCAGCGAACAGAGCAGATCAGCGAACAGAGCAGAGCAAAGGCGAGATGACGATCAGAGACAGGGTCAAATCAAGGCGAACAGAGTCGTGCCAGGAATCGAGTTAAAACCAGCTATTACAAGCCACAACGAACTACGCCAAACCACGACAAGCAGAGAGAGCAGAGCCGAGACGAACAAAGCAGAGGCCACACGCGGAGACGAAAACAGGGAGAGATGATGAGCAGAGCAGTGGCCACACGCGAAGTCGAAGACAGGGAGAGATGACAGAGCAGAGCAGAGGTCACACGCGGAGACGAAGACACGGAGAGATGACGATCAAAAACGGGTCGAGTCAAGGTGAGCGGAGTCGTACCGGCAGAGTCGAATCACGATGAGCAGAGGCGACGAGTAGTTTCAAGTCAAGGTGAGTAGAGCAGACGAGCGGAGGCGAGCTATGACGAAAACGGAAACGGCAAGGAGAAAACCAAATGAAATCAAATTTGAATGTCATCACTGGCTATCAATAATGATTGTTATGTTAATTCACGGTAATTCAAACTGCTCCAAACACCCGTCCATTTCTTAAAATATTAGTGACAAAACGTCGAATATAAAAAAATCTGCCAACAGTCTGGGCTCAACTTAATTATTTGGGTAGAAGTTCGGAACGCGTTTAATGCTGCGATGGGATGTAGGTTACTATGCGATTGACTGACTGACTGTTAGTGGATTTTTTTTCTATCTGAATATTCTTTTTTTTTCATTTCCATTATAACATATTGGAAAAATCATCGACATTACACCCAAAGTGGGGCTAAATATCCAAAAATTCTGAAACCGATTTGAGGATTATAATATTGAAAGTTCGACAAAATAAAAAACAATTCGAGATCTTATTAGACTTAAGTGATATGTCGGAGTTCGTAAAAACGTACACAATGATTTGACACTCTCTTCGGGGTTGAATATCGCAAAATCCTAAAAATGATTTTAGATCATTATATATAAAGCCCATTGCAGTAAATATACGATATCATTAAACTTAGAGATTTTTCGGAATTCGTTAAAACTTGAACAATACCTTTCATCCGATTGGTTTTACATCGAAAAATGCTTAAATCGGGGTTTCCTCAAAGTGAAGGTGAGGTCGATATTTCATTAGACCTAAGAAAAATATCGGAATTCGTGAAAATGTACACAACCGCTTTACACCCCCTTAGGAGTTGGATATCGAGAAATTTGGAAAACGGTTTCTGGGCCCCTATATAAAGAGCCCGTAGAAGTAAAATAAATTTGAGAACTCGACATGGCTAAAAGATATAAAGAAATTCGAAAATGTGGAAAAACTCCTTTTCACGGACAAATTTTTCCTCCATCTTTGTACGCTAATAAAAATCGTAAATTTTTTGTTGCTCTAAATTTCTAAGTTTTTAAGTTTCAACTTTCTAGCATAACCCGTTTCTAACATATACATTTTGAAGACCATATCTGGTACCCTGGTATAGAACGCTGAAGTTCAGCCATTGAGCGTTTGATAGTTGAAAAACTTGGAACACATAAAGCTAGTTGAAGCTGTTTTGGACTTGACTACGATTTAACGCATAGATAGATTTGATTTTCTAGATTTTCACCGGGATTTCAAATGCAACGATTTCATCTCAGTCTATTAAAATCGCTTAATTGAATTAGTACATTTGTTAACTCTGCACTTTCGTGGTACACTGTCATTTCGTCATTGAAGAAATAACACACGTATATCGCTAATCAAATACTGGTCCAATGTGCAAGTCATTACTGTGCTTTTATACAACCTAATGTGGCGCGTCGCAAAATCTATAGTATGGCAGGTTTTGAATTTGACTTTACTACGTCGTTTTTACTTCAAATTATAGTACTTTAGATGGAAAGCGTAGTACGTGTTTCGAAAAAAGGCTTCGAAAATATGGCTTTTTAAAGTTTTTAAGTAAATAAAATTGTGTATATAGACGTGCCTACACTACGAGGCTATTTCGACTGAGTTCTAGTGAAAGTGACTAAAAATATCAGTTGCAGGCTCAACTTCTCATTCAATTCCTGTGTGGTCCCTTCCAGGGCATCGGCAGTTTAGCGTTCTTCAAAAACACTGTTACTGCTTCAAATGTCCGTTCTTAACTTCGACTACGGGTCATAACTCAAAAGCCTAGGCGTGTAAGATTCTTACCAAAAAATTTGCAATACCATTTTCCTTTGATTGAAGTTACAACAGTTGCTCGGATAATTTTAATTAGTTTTTCTTAAAACACTGTCCAATGCCGCAAGCGAGCTGGAAATAAGTGTAAATTTGGTATTAATTTGAACATGTAATAAGGCAACGCTCTGTTCTTCAGGTTTTTCGGTAGTACGTACTTCATTTTGAGGAGTCCTTGTTGTGTTCGATCCGAACTTTCACTAGACAACTTGAAAAAACAAGGCACCCGTGCATCGAACATCTACGTACGTAGTTTAAGTACTTCCTCAATTATAAATTTTTCGAAGTGAAATTCGCTCGTGCCAGCCACTCAATTAACCGATTATACGGGGTCATGTTTGACTGCGTTTCAAACAAAAACCCATTCACCAAATTTACCTCAAAGCGAAGAAAAAAAAATAACTCAGACCAAGAGCATATCCTTGTTTACTTTGAAAGGGAAAATTTCCCTTCGAGCTACCCTCATCGGGGTTCCGTATCCAGGATCAGGTCCAGAATCTACCTTTCAAACAATAGGTCATTACCGAAATTTCGTTAAACTTAAGATCGGATGAAATCCTTCGAAATCCTTTTGTTCCTGACAGATAAACGTTTCGGTAACTTTTGGTGAAAATGCAAAAGTTTTCTGATGTTTTGTAGATTGAATTCGCTGATTTCTCTAGAGGAAAAGTAGTAGACCGTCTCCGGTTTATTTCCTTTTTTTCACTTTCCTAGAAAGGAATAAGTTGTGAGTATCGAGACGGATGGAGTTCAATGCAATGACACGCGATGAAAATAACCAATTCAAAAGTTTAGTTTTTATGCATGAAATGCATTGATTCTTATTAATGGGTTTTATTAACTTTTCGAGTGGTGTTATGGGATAAAACTGTAGAAAGGACACCACACACCATAGTCCTTGTTGACCCGGAATAGAAATATTTAGTCAAGTCTTGCAATTTCTAAGCCTTTCTAAACTATCGGATTTTACTTTATTACTATAATAATAAAGTATGGTTTTATAACTAGAGGACACCAAAAAAGCAAAAAAAGGTGTCCGTCTGTACGCCGTACGTCGTCCACTGTACGGAAAATCGTTTGAGGGCTCGTAAATCCCAAACCCGTTGAGATTCTAAATTGAATTTTCTTTTGGTGGTAGACTGAGTGGACTCCTTTAAGTGTCCACCTTTTAAGGGATGGGGGTGTGAGGGGAAGGAAGGGAAGTGTTTTGAAGGAAAAAAATTTGTTTCTAGATTTTAGCAATCGCTTCTGGTAGAAGGCTAAAACTTGGTATTTATATAAAACTTTGATAGTGGACCCAATTGCAAAAAATTTAGACATTCTAAAATTCGTTTATCCTAAAGGCTAATGTTACAAAATTGAAACTTAATAATCGTCTGTGGGCATACTACGAGAATAGACCGAAAACAAAATATTGTAAGGGGGTGGGGGAGGAAAGGTTATTAGTGACGTGCGCTAGAAAACTTTAATTCAATTGACAAATAATCGACAAATGGAGTACGATGAAAATACAATTTTTTAATGGTGAGATGAAGCATGATCCTTAGCATTTTTACGGCAAGTACACCTAATAGACTTCTACCAGAAAAGGAATGCAACCAAGGGCGCACATAGAGGGGGGCAAGAGGGGGCACTTGCCCCCACCTGTATTCTACCTTCAACACCATTTCGTCACTTGAATAATTTTTTTTTATTTAATATAGTGTAATTGAGACCCTTAAATTATTTTATTACACATAATTTGTAAAACTACTAACAAATAGTTATTAAATCAACACCGTTTACTGTTTTCAATGAAAAATAAAATCAAAACATCTTTTTATTTATTTTACTTATTTTTAATGAAATTTCACTTGTCAAAAATTAAGGTTTTCTTACTTACTGCAGAAAAATTGGATTGTAATTCAAATTTAAGTAGACTAATAAAATTAAGATTAATAAGATAAGAGCATTATTTTATTGAAAGACTTAATTCAATTTCACACTCAGGATTTTTTCTTCGAAGAAGTTTGGTATGAACCATGAAAAATACAGGAAAACCCAAAGGTCTTAATGGTTTCCTGAGATAAAGTACCCACTCATCTGCTCATATATTTTATTTTATACATCCTTTCGACTTCGTGCTGGGAAAGAGGGTGTTTTCAAATATGCAAAATTTTAAGGTAGATTGATTAAAGTAGCAGTATCAGAAGGATATTAGTAACACTAATACGTAACGTTTTGTTAAACCACGGTTATCACTTTTTAGTTGCACTTTATTATAAAAAAGAATTGCTCAATTACGAAATCGTTAAAATTAAAGTTTTTGAGCTAGACCGATGAATTTACCCTACTAACCCCACTTCTTTTTACCATTTACTACGGCTTGAACACGGTTACAACTAATCCAAGTCTTCGAGTTGACTCACCAGAAAGCACTAATTTTTTAAAGACTTTTGTATGGCAGCCTAAAACAGTATCTTCATTTTATCCTGTTTTCCAGTTTTGATGCTTTCAAAATTAGCATAACTACATAACCACCCTCTCCGAGAATTTTGTCTTAACTTAATCACAAAAAAGCTTTTATGCCCAATAATAGGAACAATTTTTATTAAGAACTTTTGTATGGTAACTAATTGAAAGAGTACCGCAATATTGTCCTGCAATATTTAATTAAAAAAATGTATATCGTCCGATATTTTTAAATTCCAGATGCGATGTACCCGAAGAGTGAAGTGCGATTTTACTTAATAACCGATTCTAAGTAAAATTTCAACTTCTCTGTATTTTTCCCCTATCTCTCGGTGCGCTGATCTTATTTTAGTGTGGTAGAAAAGGTTCAAATTCACATTCATTCTATTTGTCACAAGATGTAGCTCCCGAAATTACAAACTCATTTTTTAATCCACTTTTCTGCCCCTCTCTACGTAATGTTGTATGGGCGCCCATGAATGCGACCCTGGTATTTGGATAGAGCTCTAGTACTGGCATGTGGAAAAAATATAATTCTTTATTGGGGTAGTATGCTACGGGTGTGTAAGATTTTTTTTCCTATCTACATAATGGCTTATATTAGTAATTTGAAACTTGGTGAGTATATGTAGATCTTCTCGAGAAGTAATTTAGAGTAAAAAAAAAATCGAATATCAATTGGCGTACGGAAGGGGGCAAAAAAATTATGAGTGAAAATGGGATTCATATATTTTCACAAATTTCGTCATATTTCTCAGGTCTTCTGAAATATTGAATTAATTTTTATATCACGGATTTTTCACATAAATACCTAGTACCTACCTGTTTTCAGAGTTTGAAATTTAAATTCGACCTAAATGAAGCTGTAAAGGAGTTTTTCAAGTTTTTTTGTCAACCCCTAGGGTGGTATAAAAAGGTTAGACACGTTTTCAAGAATTTTGTTATATCTCTTAGGGGTGATAAGACATCGAATTAGTTTTTACTTCTTCGAGTTTTAGGGGTGATAAGACATCGAATTTTTACTTCTTCGAGTTGTCCTTATATTTATCTAAGATCTCGTTTCAGGATTTTTGGATTTTCAACCCCCAAGTGGGTTACAGACACTTCAAAATTTTTGCTATATCTCTAAAAAACTAGCTTTAACTTGTACAGAGCTTTTATAAAATCGCCTACAAAACCAGTTTCAGTTCTTCTGATATCCAACCCCAAAGTGATGTAAAGGGGTTTCATACATTTTCACAAATTCCAACATATTTCTTAGATCTTATGAGATTTCGAAATGATTTTTACTTCTTAAGGCTTCCTATATACTCCCAAAAAGTTGAATTCAGAATTTTCAGATATTCAACCCTAATGAGTTGTTAAGGGGTTGCATACTTTTCACAGTTATCAACATATTTCTTAGGTTTGATGAGATATCAGATTTGTTTTTACTTCCGCCGACGTTCCACGATTTTTTGATATTCAACCCCCAAGTGGGTATGGTACTGCATATGCCTTTACGAATTCCTACATACTTCTTAAATGGAAAATCGAATTGTTTCTTATTTCCTCGGTCTTTCTACATAATCGCCTAAAAATACAGCCAAGGGGTTGCAGCCAAGAGGGTTGCATACGGTTTAAGAATTTTCGCCATTCGCTCTGAAGAGATGTAAAATTGGTTATTATAAAATACTTCTACGGGTATTTCATGTAATGGCGTTAAAACCAATTCACAATTTTTTGAAATTCAACCCGCCAAGAGCGTGTGAAGGAAATTCGAGTAATCTGCACGAAGTTTTTATACGTTTAATCAGGAAAAAATCTATCTTTTACACATTTCTTATCTATTCTTATAAGGATAACATGATTTTGTCCAGAAAATCTCGAAATAACTGATGTTATACTCCTCTGCGTCCTGGAGTGTAACCCAATTATCTTAGTTTTAGTATTAGTTTTAAGGGGCGAAGCGCTGAGCCACCGCGCAACACTATGGGCACCAAAAGAGGGCCCATAGCCATATCCCTTCAGAACCTCGTAGGTCACTAACCATCCCCAAAACAACCCCGATCCTTGAAGAACTTGACCAGCCTGTCATGCCCTCTCGACCTCAGATCCTCCAAATTGTCAAAGAAAAGACTGCGCAGCCACCACAGTCGCCTCCTTGCAACCGCCTGACACTCACACAAAATGTGGGTAATGTCTCCTCGGCATATAG
Source organism: Beris morrisii (assembly GCA_951812415.1). Taxonomy (NCBI): domain Eukaryota; kingdom Metazoa; phylum Arthropoda; class Insecta; order Diptera; family Stratiomyidae; genus Beris; species Beris morrisii. The sequence continues at coordinate 109,747,069 of OX638312.1, read as the reverse complement.
CTCAAGGCAGTACCTGCAGACGTCAGAGTCAGCGATCCCCATACGCATAGCATGCAGTGCCATGTCAGTATTCAGACGAATAACCGCAAACTTCCCCTATTCCATGCCAATATCTCCCTATCCTTCTGTCTGTCCAACCTTGGCCAGAATTCCCTATAACCCAATTATCTTATTCATGTGTTAAATGTGGCAGTGGCGTAAGGATTCCGCATCCCGAACTTTGACCCAATCTGATCTTTCCACTTATAAGAACTGTAAAAAATACCTGTACCGTGTTACACCCTGTATCATTTTATTTTACAACTCTCCTGGTTTAACTTTATTTTGAACAAAGCAGCACTCCTTTCCAGACTGTTTCCTTTCTAGAAGTCATGTATTCATCACAGGCACAGAAGTCTATCGTGGCTGCCATCCTATTTTTATGAATAAAATTTAAAAATTACATCTTCATTTAATGAAAGCAAAGTTTTTATAATTAAATTTGTTCTCAGGATTTTTTCGCATATATTCAGGACTTTACCAGTTGTGCCGATGTATTATTTATCTCAAACTTGAATTTGTCCATTTAAAAAAAAATTCGCCGAAATGAAGAACATTAGAAGTTATCTAAAGTTTTAAATTTTTTCATAATTATCATCTGTGAACCGTTCATAGCATGAACTACTTAGTTTTTATTAATTTCCGTCAATTTGAAGCAAGCTTTTACCCGGATCCCATAAAATCTGATAAATAAATTTCGTATCCGAGCATATCGTAGATTCGTATGTGATATGCGGAACATTTTTCATTTAACGGGTACTCCAGCTGCACTTGCTTTAAACCGATTTCGTGCTCCGATTCATTTTAGTTATATGCTTCTACAAGAGCTGGTAACACGAAATCCTTTGAAACTATAGGAACTCAAGGAATAGCGTTAATTTCAGAAATACTTAACCTTCTGTTTAATGTACTCAACCGAATTTATTCTCCAACGTTCCATTTACTTTAGTGAACTGCGGTCATATCTATGGCGAATATACAGATATGCCGACAGTCTAACCGACTAAAATAAACGGAAATGTACAATAAATTTTCGACGAATTTTCGACGATTTTAGAATAAGGTCTTAAGGGTGTGTGCCGACCCAGAAGGCTTATATCCTGGTACTCAACATTTAATGAACCCATCAATTCCTTCAGGATCGAAATCATCTCGAGAACTAACTTTATTAGTAGATCCATTCCTCTTTCGATGAAAGTCACGATGAGTATTTCGATGAATTTCATGAGTATTTTCATTATAGCATTCATCGGAAAGGATTTTCTCGAATTGCAACTCAGTTGGATTTTGTTCGAAAATGTACAATTGAAATCCCCACAAGAAAGGTTTATAATTTAATTAAGTATGTTTTTTACGAGTCATTCGGATTGTTATAGAGGCCAATCACAGAAACCTTAAGATATATTCAATATTGAGAAACAGTATGATTAATTTAATATGACATCTCATTTGGAAGAATGTGATTGGAATAAGTGAGTACTTAAAATGTTAACTTTCTTTTTGTTTATCACGCCCCTGAAATAACATGTCGAAGGGTTGAAAATAGTATGGTATGGTAAGGGTTGAAAATAATATCGTAAGATTCTTATCAAAAATATATTAACTCGTGACTTGACTGAAATATCTTCGAGTACAAGTAGCTATTTAGTTTTTTCCCTTTTCTTTTTCATTTCGTTATCCCCAGTGTAAATATTTTCGTTTTTGCTTAGTCGAAACCCTGCTGATAATATGAAATCGATTCGGAGTGTCTTGCTTCTAGTGGGAGTATCTATCGCTTTTATTTAGGATGTTCTCGTATGTTGAAAATTTATAGACCCGTTTCATATATTTTTCACACCCCGTGGGTTAACTCGTCATTGAGGAAAATCACAATTTTTCCTTTTCCTTTTTATTTACAGAAAACTCTAACGTTCTTTTCGAAATGAAACATTCAAATGAGTTTCGGGTTCTTTTTGATTTTGGAAATACAGCCGTGAACATTATTTTCTTAGGCTTTTTGATAGAAATTTGTATTTTTTTTTTAAAGGAAGATTAGTTCATATAAAATATTTTTTAAAAGTTCGGGAAGTGATTGAAATGGGGTCACACTAAAATGATTACGCCACTGCCACAAATAACACATGAATTACGGAATTGGATCACACTCCGGGACGCAGTCAAAGTCGGAATATAACATCAGTTTATTCGAGATTAAGAGGTTTCTTGGAAAGTTAATTTTGAAGAAATAAAAATATCTAAAATCTAAATTTTTATCCGATTAAACATACAAAAAGGCAGTGTAGACTACGGTGTATTATTTACACTAAAAGTCCATAGAAAGAAGAATCAATTTCTTGGCTCTTCAGACTTAAGAGATATGACAAATCGTTAAAACGTATACAAACCAATTACATACACTTGGGGGTTGAATTTCGAAAAATTGTGACACAGGTTTTTGGGTGATTACAAGAAGCAACTTAATATCTCTTCAGATACTAGAGATTTTAAAAAAAAATTGTGAAAACGTAAGCAACCACTTAACACCTCCTTGGGGATTGAATTTCGAAAAGTGGTGAATTTGTTTTTAGGCCATTAAATGAAATGTCAGTTGAAGTAATAACCAATTTTATATCTCACCAGACCTGGCGAAATTGGAATGGCAAAAGTTGTGAAAACGTATGCAACCATCCCATTGGCTGTATATCCAAGAATCCTTAAAGTAATTTTATGGCGATTATGTAGAAAGTCCGAGGAAATAAAAAACAATTCGCTATCTCATTAGATCCAAGACGTATGTTGGAATTCGTAAAGACATGAGCAACCCCTTTACACAACTTGAAAGTTGAATAACAAAAAATTGTGAAATGAGTTTGTAGGCTCTTATAAGTCCGGGGAAGTAAAAACAAATCTAACATATCATCAAACCTAAGAAATATGTCGAAAACTGTGAAAAAGTATGCAACCGTCTTACACCCCCTAAGGGTTGAGTGTCTAAAAATTCTGAAGTTAGGAAGACTTAGGAAGTAGAAAACAATTCGATATCTAAGGAATATGTAGAAATTTGTGAAACTGTATGCAACCCCTTAACACTTTGGGGAAAACATTAGGAAATCCTTAAATTTTGTTGAAGGCTATTATATAAAAACTCTGCAGAAGTTAAATCCAAATTGATATTTCATCAAACCTAAGAGATATGGCTAAAATTGTGGAAACGTATGCACCTCCTTATACCCACTTCGGTATTTAACATCCAAAAATCCTGAAAGAGATTTTAGATAAATATAAAGAAAGTCCTTACCACTCCTAACAAATATGACGGAATTCGTGAAAATGTGTTCAACCCTTTTATACTCTCTCAGGGGTTGAAAAAGGAAAAATCTTGAGAACGGGTTTTAGGCGATTATAAAACAAGCCCACGTTCCACGCCCTCACTCCCTACACTCACACCATCAACAATTTCTTCACTGCTTGAAGTCTATTAATCCTATTTCCCATTAAAATCCTAAGCATTTATTTTAAACTGTTCTGGAGATATGAAACATGATTTTTTAGGAAAATTCTTCCATGCTCCACCGTCCTTTTAAAAAATATTATTTTCAGCAAACTCTAATTGTTTTGTTTACCTGTATACATAATCCGAATTTCATTTTTCTAGCTCAATTAGTGCATGAAATATCGTAAAGTAAAGTTCTTCACCCCCACCCTGAGCGCTAGTGACACCCAATTTTCAATGCATTCTCCTACAATCTAAGAAATAGTGGAGTATATTTACAATTATTGTAATTGGCAATTGTTTTCCATCGATACTAATTGTAAAATTACATGCTTGTGTAATTAGCGGGAAAATTACACAAATAAATTGTAATAATTACATAACATATGCGTAATCAATACACATCAGTGATGGAATCATTGCACAATAGCTGCGTAATCAATAATCATCGGTGGCGTTATTATTACACAGAGAATGCAACACTTTTTGCGTAAAATTCCCATTTCTCCATTTAGTTAAGATATACAGCAAAATCATAAAAAAATACGCCATTTCACAACACATGTAGTGTATTAAATTGAATTGCGTTGACAATGATAGAAAAACATATTACGGTTACTGTTATTATGGAAGCGAACGACTTTCTTAAATTCAAACACATTTGAATTATTTAATTCCTAACACCCAACAAACCTAACGACGTGAAGTGGAATGAAATAATCAAATAACACATTTCAGGAAACTTACTTGCTTATTCTGGCTTAGTATTACATAGTGTTTAAAGAAAAATTAAACTAAGCGTGAATTTACATTATTAATGGTCTAATATAATCATGCCGCCTAAATTTTAAATTTTACAGAGCAAAATAGATGTAATTGTACACCTTATTGTGTAATATTACCTAGTTGTGCGCTAAAAACTGTTATACATCTATAATACGTACAATCACATACGTAATGTACTTCTGCACAGTGTAACAGACAATCATTAGATTTAAAGATTTAATTAGAATGTGTAACAAATAGGCAGTGGCGGTGCTGATAGTTTTGGCGCCCGGCGCACTTTTTACGGTGTGGTGCTCCAAATTTTATATTTTGTTTTCGAAAAATCAAAGGTAATTTTCAAGATTTTGCATGAAATAAATAGAGGAGAGGGTGGTAAAGTGCCCTGCTGTTTATTTGGCCCGGCTTGCTTCCGCAAGATATGCAAAATTTATTCCATCAACATCTGCGATTGGCTTCAAAGGTGCATCTTACCTGGAAGGATATATCAAGAGATCTCAAGGAGCGAAACGTAGCAGCTGACAAGACTGTACTGACTGTGATACAGGATCATGAAAGATCAGTACTGAAAGTGGTGAAAATGAGGCTTCTTCGACTGAATACACACAGTTCAAGGAGTACGTACATTTTTTAAACTCCTTTGAAAATAGTCCTTCTTGAAAAAATCACAAAATCCCGGTTCCCTTTAATTCTGAAATTGAACCCACTCCGTACGTAATATAGGTCCCTCAATTCGCCATCTTATATTTAAGACACAAATTGTTGAGGATCCTTTCCTAGTGTCCAAAGAAGTAAAATATGCATTCAATTGCGATTTATTGGAGTTGAGGCGTTGAGGCGATGATAGCAAAAGTGGCCTAACCCACCAGCATTGCACTGGAGATAAATGCAATTTTTTTCCATAATATTTTATAGAAATGTTTCTCACTAATAAGATTTGCTGCCATCTGTCTGCAGTATAAAAAACTATATTTTATATTAATTTAATGACAACAGAATGCACTATAGATACTAGAAATATCATTTTTTCAGTTTTCATGGTTTTGTGGGTTAGGTCACTGTTGCCCTCATAGCCTCTGTCTGAGGTCCCAATTTATTCATATGGCGCACCTTTATAAAATGCGCCAGATACCATGAATACATATGCACTCAGCGGAATACAACGCATGCCGTCTCGCATAAAAACGTTGAACGTTCACTGTACCGTGCGTGTAGAATGTCGAACCTTGGTGCGGATTAAATGTTAGCGCCAAAGAGTAAGTCAATAGATTCGCACATGTATGATCGAACAATACGATGTAGACAGACGTGTCGAATCAGTGTAGGAAAATCATGTTAGTCATACAAAATTGTGTAAACTAGTTGTAGAAGGGTGATATGAACATGTAACAAATGTTTGGGTGTACGACGTGTTGTTAAATTGTATTTGGATGGATAGGTATATGTAGGTAAGATGCCGTGTTTTAGAATTGCAAAATTTACAATCAGTGAATTAAGTGATAATTGCAGGATTGTATGGTTCATGGCCGAGCAATTTTGTAGGTAGGTGAAACAGTATGTGTGGCGCCCTAAAAATTTGGCGCCCGGCGCAGTTGCTCCACTTGCTCCTATGGAAGCTCCGCCCCTGCAAATAAGTATGTAAAACATACGAATAAATAAAATTGAATGGATTAAATAACTTTCAAATACATGTTCTACAATCATAATGGTATTATCTGTTAAATCTATAACAGTTCAATATAGGATTAAAACTGTGCAAAATGAAGTAGATCCTTGGTGTGCTTACCATACAAAAGATGTTACAAGTTTTGTTGTAAATCATCAGACGAAACGTGCGATAACTCAAAAATACGTTGTGTTTGGAAGTGAAAATTTATAAATTGGTTTGAATAAAAAGTTAATGTCGGTAATAATAAAAATCTCATCACTCTTTGGGTCCTTTTAAAACGTGGTCTCACCTAAATTATATGACACCTATCAAACACATTAAACACATATACAGGTTTATGTTTCCATTCATCTAGATATTATGCTCAAATTTTGTAAAATTAAGGTGCCTACTAATCCCAGTAGCTCCCTTATAATTACTGGTATGTACACCGACCCACTTTTACCGAAAAATCAAATCCGTCCTTAGATGTCCACCTACTATGCAATTGCATAGCCCATGAATTAGAAGTGCAATAAATTGGCAATTTTTTTGCGGATTAATATTCTATGCTTTTATTATCGCTTCCACGGTTTTGGAAGGTGAGCTCGACATCTATTAAAATAAAGGTTGGCCTAGAAAACTTTGGGTCCTCCAATTTTCATCTCGAGCAAACTAGAGTAAGCTACGTAACGTTAACTTTTCTTTAGTAATTAGTTAAAAGCAAAGAGTATTTTTTCATTCTTCTCAAGGTGTAGAAATTTTAGGTGTTTTTCTAGTTAACCAGGTAAAGTCAGTCTACATCTACCCCTCTAGTGGGTAATTTCGTTGATTGCTTCACTAATGCAAAGGTTAGGGTTGTACTCTTGACTCAATCCATTTCGCCCTTGCTAAGATGTTTCCTAAAGTGATTCTAGCAGTAGTGGTCCCTTCAGCTTTTTCTTGAAGTCCGGCAATATAGTGTGTTTTTCCAGCGATAGATTGTTTGCATCCTCTAGTAAAGGATAGTTGGTAGTTGACTTCTCAGGCAGGATTCAAACCCTCCTCCTCTGGAATGATGGATTAGGACACTTCGCTACCGGAAACTGAACTTGACATAGTAGTGCTAAATGTTAAATCCATTAATCGCACGTGTGTGCCAGAATTCCGAATTGATCGCGGAAATCTATTAAAAAGCCGGCCACCGACATGATTCATGCAAAAATTCCAAAAAGCAAAAACCTAAGGCTAGCCTATCAAATCATCGGCCATAATTTCTACTTTGCGGAACACCAAACTAACCGCAAACTTTTGCTTAGCTCTGCATAGACTTTATTCGCGCACCGTAAGGACCAACATACTCAAGGCTGTTGTTCAGCACACTCTACCGTGGAAATTTCGTCCTGAAACTGCAGCGACTATTACCCGAGGCCGCCACAAATGCAGCAGCCAGAAGTACATTTACCCTCGGTTATTGCAGCAGTAAATTGTCGACCATTTTTTCTATTCAACCCCCTCTCAAAGAGAGTGGAATTAATGTGTGGAACACGGCCTCGTTTATAGCGTGAAACAAAGTTTTGAAACGAAAAAAAAACATTTTTTTTTCGCAATTTAGCGTCGGTGTTTCCGCTATCCTAAAATGGCTCTAAAGTCGTCCTAGTTCAGTACCTGCGGAAACCGGATGGATTTAAGGGTGAGTATGCGATCAGACTCACGACTTTTATTTTTACTAACATCTGAAGTCTAAGCATTAAATTTTTCGAGGAAAATGTTTCATAAACGTTTAAAGCATCGATGGAGGGTGAAATTTATATACGTGTCTTTTGACGCACCTTGGAAGCACAACTTTCTCGTTAATTAATTAGGAATGGAAAAGTTTGCACAGTTTTTGTTTTGCCTGTCGTTAATACGAAAAATTATGAAAAGTTTTCCCTAAGTTTATTTTGTTGCAACCAGTTAACCTCGGGATGGGTATGATATCATTTTGATGTTTCATAAGAAACTCTCTCTTTAATTGAATAACATAATTTTCGGTGGTGTTTATTTGCTTAGTCTGAACCAAACTGAATAGACTTGAATTTAAAGAGCCAGGACGATAACAAAACCTAGCAAACATTATCCCGAAATTTCACCAAATCGGACTGTAAACGAATCGCATTTATTTCATCGAGAGGATGAGAAGTCGTTACATACCAGTACTCCAAATGGAGTGCGAAAAAGACTTTATAAATTGGTGTCAGAAGTGGATTGAAAACAAAAAATTTCGCAGATGTATCCACTATGTTGTACGATTTACGAGCATATCGATTGCAAGGCTCTAAGTCGAACAAATTTTCTAAATTTTCTGTCGACTCAAAAACGAATTACCCGAGAAAAATAATGCCACTCGTCAGCAGTTAATAACGACAAATTGAAAACGCCGCAAACGATTCCCTGATTTCCAGTACAAACGGTTAGAAAATACACACCGTAAAAATTTCAAAAAACTACATCGTAATCGAATCGTAGCGGCAAGCTTAAGGCGAGTTTAAGGTGGATTTCCATTGTCGTCGCAATTCTGCATCAGAGCGTCGGACGCAACAATCAACCACTCAGATTTTAGTTTAAGGGACAGGATGCGTCTGCGTCACAAGTCGCATATTCTTTAGCTTTTTTCCGTACCGCAAAGCGTGAAAAGCGTGGCAGAAAAATGTGCGTTCGACGCACAGACGCATAAATGCGACAACAATGGAAAGCCACCTTTATACTCTATGACTCCCACCAAACATTTTGGAGAAGTTAGAAACTTAAACAAATTCATCATATACTTACAACACAAAGCTGGAATTAAATTAAATCAAGCAGTGGCAAGTTAATAATAAAGTGAAGTAACAACATTCGAAAAAGGAAAGTTTGTGAAGATATTTGTAGTACGCAGGGCAGCCAAGGAGTATAAACTCGGTTTAGTTGTATCACTATGATTCGATTACGATGCACATTGGCGGCTTGTTTGCGGCGAACCGTTTGTGACGTGCATCAGTGAAACGGCTGAGAATAGCGACACGCTACGACTCGCTAACTAGGTACAATAGTTTTCACAGAAAATCATTTTCAGATCGACGAAGAATTCGCTGGTGAAGAACTTGCTCAACGTAGCGGCTCGCCGTCGATGTATTGGCGAATCGTACTGCATAGTGACTGTTCTACGGCAGGATTGCCAGGTCAGGATATTTATCGCCAATTGGGCTACACAGACATTGTTGTCGCTACAAAAAAATCAAAGTTTTGATTTATCTAACTTGAGCCAATTTTCATTTGAATCGGCGAATTATGGGCTATCTTTAATTCGACAAATTTTGGGCTATCTTGATACCCATTTAATTCTATTGTGAATGGTTTGTACATCGATTCCCAGCAGACTTATTACCGTATACTATACGAAAAATAATACCGGATAAACACCGTACAATTCTAGAGTAGGATGTCCGCTGTCGCCGTATATGTCTACGTATAGTTTAGAAGAGACCTAGACGTAGAATATTTACGGCGATTCTACGTATAATATTTTAGGTGCTTATACGTAACATACGTACGTTCTTTAAAAATTCACTTTATTTCTACGAGTATTTGCTCGCACATGTTTTTCATTTCCGCCATTTACATAGAGAAATTTAGGATTTGAAATTTGATTTATAAAGTCCTGACGCTGAACTAGCTGCTAAATTTCCAATCCTTCCATTCTAACTGTAAGACAGAAGTGAAAAAAATGTGTATGGATGTGTATGAAATATAGGTACTTGACTTGTGACTTCAAAAATACTATGCTAACTCAAAACCTTTGCATTCCTACTAATAATAGTACCGTAGAGCGGATATATTCCCAAATGAATTTGGTAAAAAAGCCTAGAAATAAATTAAGCTTAGAAACATTGGGTGCAATTTTCGGAATTAGAACACCAATTCAGTTAACCGGTCTATGTTGCAAGGATTTTCCAGTCACGAAGGAGATGTTAAGTCTATTTAACAACAGCATATGTATATAAAAATCAAACATCAGAGGACTGAACAGGAAACATTTATACAAGAGTTTCTAGAAAAAGCAGCAGAGTTTTAATTTTTATATTTTTGTTCTTACTCTTTGTTATTAATGAACGTTGTATTTATTTTGTTTTTTTCCCTTAATTTTATAGACATAGTGGATATATTAAACTAAAAATTGTAGAAATGTATTTGTATCTATTTATTTGCATTGTATAAGAATTCACTAGGATCCGTTTATTTAAAATTGGCGATTTTGAGCTACTCGGCCTTTGAAAATTGGCTACTCCGTCTCTTGAAAACATGGAAACCCTGTTCTACAGTACTACAAATTTGTAAATAAGCCCACTTTTTTATCAGAAATGATACATTTTACACTGACACATAAAGGACAAATTGATGTGATTTGAATGTGATTTAAAAACTAGGCAGAAATTCTTAAAATGTAGCTTCTATAATCTTCCATGGTTCTATAGAGAAAAATCAGTTCATGTTAAACACAGTAAACAAATTTTACTACTCTTAGAGTAGGCAATTTAGTGCCAACTCTGAAAGCAGTAAAATTACTATTATCAAATTTCTTAACGCACTCTTGTGATTTTTACTTCTTACGCTGAAACATAAGTGTAGAAAACAATCGCTAAAAATTTGTAAATTTACTGCTGGTGTAGAAAGGCAAAATCTTACAATGCGTAAGATTACAAACGGTGTAGAAAAACTAATGTGTACTACATTTGTACTACAAAAATGTGACATGTTTATGTTTGCTTATTATTATTAATTTATTGATAATATAAATGAATAAACTTCAAGCGAATGATCGGCAAATGAAATCCCAGACGTATTTTGAAGGGCAAGGGAGATCAGCAATCGACAATTGAAAAAATTCAAAGAGATCAATCAACACATGATAATTGGGAAAACTCCAGGATATAGGTCGAAAAGGGTAGAAAAAAATCTGCCAATGGTCTGGGTGAAACTTTATTATTTTTCGGGTCAAAGTTCGGGAGCGGTCAAAGTCGGAGTGTATCATGCGTTGCTTCGAGATTATTACGTTTCTTTAGCTGATTTTTTAGCTGATTAAACATTGAAAAAGTCCGTATAGACTATTCGAATTTCAGTATATTATGTACACTAAAAGCCCATAGAAGCAAAAACGGATTTGTTGCCTTATCAGAATTAAGAGATATGACGAATTGTTAAAACCCATTAAAACCCATTACTTCCACTTGGGGTTTGAATTTCGAAAAAATTGTGAAACAGGTTTTTAGACGATTTCATAAGAAGCAACTTGATATCTCTTGAGACAAGACGGATTTTGAAAAATTTGTGAAAACGTAAGCAAACCCTTCACACCTCATTGGTTCTGGAAATTCGAAAAATCGTGAATTGGTTGCCGTAATAATAAATTTTATATCTCATCAGAACTAAGGAATGGCAAAAATTGTGAAAACATATACAAACCCTTGGGGGTTGAATATCGAAAAAATGAGAAATGGGTTTGTTGGCGATTATATAAAAAGTCTGTGGAAATGAAAAGCGATCTAATATCTCATCGAACCTAAGAAATGTGTCGAAACTTTGAAAAGCATACAACCCCCTTACACCCATTAGGATTGAATATCTAAAATACTGAAATCGACTTTTTGGCTTTTTTTATAGGAAACCTTAGAAAGTAAAAATGAATTCGATATATCACCAGATATGCAACCTCCTTACACCCACTTGGGGGTTGAATATCCAAAAATCCTGAAAGGAGTTAATAAATAAATATGAAGACAGCACGAGAAAGTAAGAACCAATTCAATTTCTTATCACTTCTAAAAGAAATGACGGAACTCGGGAAAACGTATTCAACTCGTTTATACCCTCTTAGGGGCTGAAAAAGGAAAAACTTAAAAACAAGTTTTAGGCGATTATTACACAAGCACGTGAAAGTGAAAAGATATTCGATATCTGATAAGACGTGGGGATATAGTAGAATTCGTGAAAAGTTTAAAACCCCCTTTGCACCCTTTTAAGGGTCGAATTTTAAAAAATCCTGAAAACACTTTCTAGGTATTTATATGAAGAAGCCGTATAATAAAAATGAATTCAATATTTGGAATGACCTAATAGATATGACGAAAACAGTGAAAATATATGCATTCCATTTTCACTGACCATTTTTTTTGCCCCCCCCCTCCGAACACCAATAGATATTTGAAATTTTTTTTAATCTAAATTAGTTTTCTAGCCGATTTACATAAACGTACCAAGTTTCAACTTTGTAGCATAAGCCGTTCAATAGATAGGAAAAACACCCCCCACCCCCGTACCATAATACCCCTATACAAAATTATATTTTTCCAACATGCTACTAATATAGATCTATCTAAATACCAAGTTACAGCTTTATATCATTATAGGTTATCGAGATATAAAAATCGGAACTTTTTCGTTTTCACCCTCCCCACCCTCACCCTCTACACCCTCAGCACCAAAATTTTGTTTTCTGCTAGGTGTCTATTAGGCCTACTTCTGGTAAAAATTTTAAGCATCTATCTTACACTGTTCTTGAGATATGAGACGTGATTTTTTAGAAAAATTCTTATCCCCTCCACTTTCATGCTCCACCACCCCCTTAAAAAATTTTGATTTCAGCAAACTTTATTTGTCACTCTTTATACACAAACCGAATTTTATTTGTCTAGTGCAATTGGTTCGTGAGATATCGTAATCTAAAGTTTTTCACCCCCCACCCCCGTACACCACTGCCCCCACTCAAATTTTTATTTCCGCTCTATTCTCCTAGTATACCTACAGATATCCATTACGTTTTAATTTTGTGACATTAACCGTTTAGGAGATATGGATTTTAGAATGTGTCGATCTCACCTTTATTGCGTTTCGGACGCATTATTTTTTCCCCCACTCCCAAACCCCTTCACCTATATCGACAATTTTTTTGCAAATGGGTGTACTGCTGAAGCTCTATACAAATTCCAAATTTCAGCCTCCTAGCATAAGCGGTTGCTGAGATCTAGAAACCAAAATTTTCCGTCTAAAACACTTCCCCCTCCTCTCCCCTCACACCCCGCATCCCTCCAAATATGGCCACTTCAAGCCAGTCTATTCATTAAAAAATTTCAATTTAATAGCTCAAAGAGTTTGGGAGCTACAAGCCTTCAAACGATTTTGCGTACAGCGGTCGACGTACGGCATACGGCGTACGGCGGACAGACGGACTGAAATTTTTTTTTGCTTTTTTTGTGTCTACTCGTCATGAAACGTGAAAAAAAAATTTTGAGGGTAGCAAATTTTTTTTTTTAAAAATCGATAACAATACTGTATTATTAAAATAATAAAGTAATATAAAACACTGTACATGTTTATTATATAAATTTAATTTATTTGTTTTAAAGCCACAAACTTCTCACACTAAATTTTAAATCACGCCTTACACAAATCCACGAAACAAGTGAATTAAACAACGAAGCGGTCAAGTTAATACATATCACAATAAACAAATTACTACGTATGAGGTATCAAAATTTCATGCAAAATGCGTAATTTTATACACAATGATAAATTCAACACATTAAAAGTCCAGCCAGTAAATTCATGACGAAAATGTGTAAAAATACAAACTTTTAAAAACTACTCGTCATTATGTTAAATTTAATGACAATTTGTAAATTTACTACATCAATTCGGAATATTTTACTGCTTTAAGGATAGTATAGCGCGACTACTACGGCAGACTCAGCACGTCAACACTCAACTCATTACAGCAACACTCAACACATCACGGTAGCACTGAACCCATCGCAGCATACGCCCATATTCACCACGCAACAGACACACGTGTTTCCCCAGGTCTGCACCTGTTCACCACAGCGTGGGAACCAGTTCCAAGAAGGGCACTATAAATAGCGAGGCCGGTTCTTCTTGGAACTCAGATGATACCAAGCACTTTAGGGTCTTGCATCATCGAACGTCTAGCACTTTAGGGTCTAAACGTTATAACACATTATTATATCTTATAGATAATAAAGAAAAGAATTATACTTGTTATAATAGTTATTTTCACAAAAATTTTTACTGTGAAGATAAGCAAAAAAGTAATATTGCTCTTGGCTGGATTTGATGTCTGACTCCTAGTGATTGGGTGAAATAGTTTACTAAATTATGATTCGCAGAAAAAAATGTCATTACTCGTTAGTATATGAGAAAATACCTCTAGGAACACCTACAGTTCTTTCCCCGAAATTACATAGTACGCAAAAAACGTGCTGTCTGAAAATAATAAACAATAAAAAAAAATAATGTGGAAAAACAAATTTTTTAATATATATATTATTTTATTATATCGTTTATATTTTATATTTCCTCTAAATTTCGCATTTGATTTTAATGTTTTTTTTTTGTTCAATTTCTCGGTTGTCTTCACTTATCCACGTTTTTAAACTAAATAATAATCTCATTGTACTTTCTTTGATTTCCTGCAAGCAGTGGTCTCACGTGAATTCGATTTCGACGAATTGTATGAATTTTTAGTGAAAGTAATTTGAATTAAAAAAATCACAGGCCATCCAATTTATTGATCCCGTACAAATTGCTCCTCGTCGTGCATGTTCTCAGTGTTATTTTGTTCACAACACCGATTTTTCTTGACCTTTAGTGAAACGGGCATTAAAATGTTTGCTTGGTTTTCATTCTAAAGCCCACCTGGCAGTGAAAAATTATCGGCAGATTTTTTTGTCAGGTATATTTTATCGATTGACTTATCCTGCATGGGGTCCATAATATAGAACACCTTTTTTATATTCGCTTTTGCAAAGATAAAGCGAATCATTTTTTAATCACAAAAGGGATTCATTAGTGGATGAGTCTCACTTAACTCTAGAAATTAATTTTTAAGTTCAAAAAGAATTTGCCTTAAAAAGTTTAATTCATTTTGGTAATTTACTTTTGAGTCATTTTCGAATTAGATTATTGACTCGGTTTTTGGGACATACATGTTATTTCTGATCAGTTCGTAGAACGTGACAAACCTCAATATTTCCCTCACTTTTCTCTTTCAGTATTTAAGATGCAGAAATAAAAATTTCCTCACACATGGACAAATATGAGGAAACCTGGTCCCCGTTTTCAATACAATTTTTTGAATAATTTAGCCCTTAATCTAGCAGTAGTAACCAATTATACTACATCCAAAATCATTCAGTTCAGTAACTCAATTTATTTCTAAAGCCACCAAACATCAGTTCGTTTTTAAATCAACGAATTCAAATAAAAATATTATCTTACACCTATATAAAGCTACCGCCATCCAGCTTATCCTTTAGACTCGTACGTAAGAGTTTTCGGAGCCAATTTTATTGAACACCTTATCCCTGGCAGAATGCCAACTGTCCTCGAATTTCCCATTTATTTATCTTCAAATAAAATCAATCGGAAAAATTCGTACGCAAATTCTTTTCCATAAATTTTCAAAATTTTATTGGAATTTTATTGCATTTCATTTCAATTGAAGTCTCTATAGAGCGGTGATTTGGGTTTTTTTTTCGCAAATCGTCAACGATGAGATTCGTCATTGTTGTACGGAAAGTATCAAATTTGATGAATTGAATTCGTGAAGTGATGATTTATAGTATCTCATATTGATATCGGTAATCCGATTTATGATCGAGAAAAAATTTAAGAGGATTTAAAAGATATTCCAGGAAAAATTTTTGATTGACTCTGACTAATAGACGTATAATGCGCCTAATTGGTCTTCAAATGTGTTGGTTTAAGGACTTTAGTAAGTCATACTTTATACAGAGTAGATTAGTTGTTAAGCCCGCAATAACTTTGAGCTAAAAAAATTCATTACGTTTGTTAATATACGTTTTTTTTAAGAAGGGGCGAAGCGCTGAGCTACCGCGCACACTAGGCACTAAAAGAGCGTAGGTCACTAAACATCCCCTAAACAACCCAGATCCCTAACAAACTTGACTAGCTTATTATGCCCTATTCACCTCAGGTCCTCCAAATTATCAAAGAAAAGACTGCCAAGCCACCTCAGTCTCCCCCTTGCAAAAGCCTGACACTCACACAAAATGTGGGTGATGTCCTGCTCAGCATATATGTCAAGGCAATACCCGCACACGTCAGAGTCAGCGATCCCCTGGGTATACAACCCTGAACGATAATTTAAAATCATTCATCGGGATCATATAATCCGTGCAAAAGTTGACCGGACCCTCAAGAAATTCCCTATAAATGGAGCCGTGTCTTATGAATCTCTCCAAATATACTTTACCAATTAAACAAAAATTAAAATATTAATTAATTTACTAAAGTTTATAAAACCTAGTACATCTAGAGATCGGTTCATTCGAACCAAAAATTTGTCCTGTGCGAGTAAAGATAGAACAAAAAACTATTCCTGACTGGCTTAAGGTGAACATATACGATAGAGGATCAAAAGTTCTCAGTATAATAATGAAGGACACATTGAGGAGATAAGAATTAATTATCTTTAGGTAGGCCTACCTACTACTAGTATAAATTCATAATACCAGATTTGTCCAGTCAGTCGTTGTTGTTCTCTTGTCTTCTAAACACTTCAGCTGCTCATTATGGACAAAATAGAGTTCAGAGAAGTGATAAAATTTTTCACAAAGGAGGGTTGGACACCTTCTGATATTCATAATTGATTGGTGGGGGTTGATGGGGATGCTGCTCCCTCCCAGGCCACCGTGGAGAATTGGTAAAAACTTTTTAGCAGAGATACTTCCGCGAAGTATGAAGCCACTTCGCAAGAAATTGTTGAGCGGGTTGAACAGCGGGTGCTGAATAATGGTCGTCTAAATAAAAAAAAAACATTATCAAATTGCATGTCAAAAGTGAGCGCAAGATGGCTCCCCAAAAACCTTTCATCAATTCAAAAAAACGTTCAGACAGCAATGAGCGCTCTGGCCGAATATGGATTCCAGGAGATCAGCATCCACCATAGAATCCAAACCTAGTCCCCCAATGACTACTACCTGTTTCCCAACGTTAAGAGGGACCTCAGAGGTTGTCATTTTGAGGGCTAGGAGGAACGTTCCTTTAGACGGGGCTTTATGTTACTTCATAAAAGAGCCACTAAATGTATTCGACTTAAAGTATACTACTATGTTCTGGCGAAACGAAATCGACCGAAATGACTAATGAACTAGAACTTAATTTTTCCTCAAAACTAATTTGTTCAAAATTTTAACTTCGTGGCTTACCGATTTCTTGAGTTATAGTGAGTTCCGTGAATTGATTGCGGATATTTTTACAGGATTTTTGTATGGCAGCTACACGAAGAACTCATGTGATTTTTTTAATATTCATTCCTTGAACTACAACTATTGGAAAACCAATGTACGCAAAAATTCCAAGTCGTTGCTTAAAGCGTTTCGAAGTTATTGACCAATATTATTGAACACTTGTTTTAAGGAGATTTTGTATGGCAGCTTGTATGGCCCGAAGGAGTAGGACGATTTTGCCCGTTAACGAACTTAGCCTTACAAATTCAACCAAACAACCAGATTCAAAATTTCAAGAGCATAGGTCAAGTCGTTCTTGAGTTATCGTGCTAACGGACAGACAGATGGGCGGACGTCAAGCGGATTTGGATTATTTGGCCCCAAATAAACAAAAAATAATATAAAATTATTTTCGTCTGAGGCTCCGTTCTATGCGTTACAAACTTTTGGGCTGGATTAAACTCTCAGATTTCATCTAGAATATAAAAATAAGGACGGCCCTAGATGACTCCCTTGTGGAACGCCTGAATAAACATTTAAAGACTGTATTCTACTCCTGAGATAAGATGAAATCCAATCCAACAATTTTTTCAATAAGAAGCACAATATGAACCCCAGCGATTGCTTTTCGGAAGTCAGTATCCATGACATCGATTTGATATCCATTCTCGACGGAGTTTAAACAAAGGTTTGATAAAAACGCTAAGTTGGTAATTGTAGAACGACCACGAACAAATACGTGTTGCTCCGGAGAAATATATTCTTTAACGAAAAAGTATAATTTGTCTTTAACAATAATTTGAAGTAATTTAGGATTGGCTGACAATTTGGTCATAGGACTATATAATTCTCCACCACATCGATAAGACCAGCTTTGGAAAGGCGAAATAAAGAAAACTTTCCCTTCTATTTCAGTAGAATTAAGATTAAATTTACTGATTTTGAAAGATAATTTACTTGAACGAAAGATGAATTTTAACATTTTCTTGACAATTTTGAATTTTGACAAGGAGAACTTGTACCGTTTAACAATATTGAAAATTGCAGTATATAAAATGTAAATAGATAAGCAAAACTATCTGCAAGTAAAAAAATCGTCAAGACTTCTTGATTTTCAGATATGGAAGCACGAACTTGCAAACAAATACAAAATCGTCAACAGATTTATTTATAAGAGAGCCATGAATAGTGTATTGTGCTTATAGTTTTAAAATTAAAGATTAAGAATCTGGCCAGTCCCGTATATTAGCAATATAAAAAAGTTCTTATATATTGTGCATGGATGCACTTCATTTAGAATAAAATGCATCAGTAATCCCGATGATTTTTGAAGCCTCATATTGCAGAGTTTGGGAATCCACAAAAAGTTTTCTCAAAATTTTGATCCTTATAAAAATGTATTTTTTCGTGGTAGAGTCACCGTGGAAGTTAACTTCAAGAATTTTTGGTGTGTTTTTTCGGTGTCTACTTGTTTCTTGTTTCAGGTCAATTAACAAAAGTACCAGCCCTAATTCTAAATCGAGCTGCGAATCAACTGTTTAGGTATATGAGCTAAATATTTGCTCTGCCCAAGTGGCCAAGTGGCATTTTGAAATAAATTCTGATTCGGGAAAATATTCTGCACAATGCTCATAATATTTATTACAATACTTTCTACCACATTTCCATATGCATTGAGGGTGGCTGTACAATAGAAACTAGACTAGTATTTGAGGCGTGGAGAAGAAGAAAAGCCATTTTCTATGGGTGAACTAAATTGAATAGGTACCAAGATGGCACACATATTTTATAAATTACCTAATATAAGTGCAAATCGAGGATAATGCAGTACCTGTAGTTCCTGTATGAATCCCAACTTTAAAATTATTTGAATTACTCGTATAACTTGGTTATTATGAGACTAAAACAATCACTGAACGAAATATTTTTTCAGAATGTAGAAAAACATCTTCTTGTTAACAATATTATTTCTGCCAACAGTCTGGGCGCAACTTTATTATTTTTTGGGTAGAAGTTCGGAACGAGTTTAATTCTGAGATGCAGTGTAGGTTACTATGCGACTGAAAACCTAAAAAAAAGTTCGAGAAGCGGTTAGAATGGGGTCGCGCTAGAATACTTGCCACATATATCATATGAATTACATAATTGGGTAATACTCCGGGACGAGGTCTAGTCCTAGTATAATATCAGATGTTACGCCATTAGAAGGTTTTTCGTGATTTGGTTTTGGACCATTACATGAAATCGAAACTGCATTTGTAGACGATTATATAAAAAATCTGTGGAAGTGCAAACCAATCTAATATCTCATCAATCCTGAGAAATATGTCGAAAGCCTTACGTCCTATTGGAGTTGAATAACAAACATCCTGAAATCAACTTTTTGACGATTATGTAGGAAGCCTTAGGAAGTAAAAATGAATTTCATATCTCATTAGAACTAAGAAATATGTAAGAATTTGTGAAAACATATGCAACCCCTTGCACCCACTTTGGGGTTGAATATCAAAAAATCCTGACATAGGTTTTTAGATATATATAAAGAAAGCCAGAGGAAGTAAAAACTAATCCGATGTCTTATCACTCCTAAGAGATATGACGGAATTCGTGAAAACCTGTTCAACCCGTTTTTACACTCTTAGGGGTTGAAAAAGGAAAAAACTTGAAAACGGGTTTTAGGTATTTATTAAATAAGCCCGTGGAAGTCAAAAGTTATTCGATATCTAATGAGACCTAAGGGATACGTCTGAATTCATGAAAATTTATACATCCCCTTTACACCATCTTCGGGGTCGAATTTTAAAAAATCCTGAAAACGCTTTCTATGTATTTCTATGAAGAACCCGTAGAAAAAAAATTAATTCAATATTTGGAAAGAACTAATAGATATGACGAAAATCGTGATAATATATGCATTCCATTTTCACTGATAATTTTTTTTGCCCCACTTCTGATCGCCAATGGATATTTGAATTTTTTTTTATCAAAATTACTTTTCTAGTTAATTTACATATACGTACCAAATTTCAACTTTCTAGCATAAGCCATTCTATAGCTAGGAAAAACACTCCCACCCCCGTATCATACTACCCCTATAAAAATTTATATTTTTCCAACATGCTACTACTATAGTTCTATATAAATACCAAGTTTCAATTTTATATCATTATAGGTTCTCGAGATATAAGAATCGGAACTTTTTACTTTTCACCCTCCCCCACCCTTACCCTATACACCATAATCCCTGAAATTTTTTTTTCTGCTGGGGGTCTATTAGGCCTACTTCTGGTAAAAATTTTAAGCATCTATCTTACATTGTTCTTGAGATATGAGACATAATTTTTTAAAAAAATGCTTACCCCCTCCACTTCCATGCCTCCTTAAAAAATTTTACTTTCAGCAAACTTTATTTATCAACCTTTATGCAGAAACCAAATTTCATTTGTCTAGTGCAATTTGTTCGTGAGATATCGTAATCTAAAGTCTTTCAACCCCCCCCCCCGTACGTCACTGCCCCCTCTCAAAAATTTGTTTTGGATCTATTCTCTTAGTATATCTACAGACAATTATCAAGTTTTAACTTCGTGACATTAACCTTTTAGGAGATATGGATTTTAGAATGTCTCGATCTCGCATTTCGAACGTTTCGGAAGCATCATTTTTCCCCCCACACCCCTTCACCCATATCAACAATATTTTTTCAAATATCAAAGCTCTATATAAATTTCAAGTTTCAGCTTCCTACCATAAACGGTTGCTGAGATCTAGAAACCAAAATTTTTCGTCTAAAACGCTTTCCAAAATTTTTTTGGTAAAATTCAAGCCCTAAGATTGCATACGTTTTCACGAATTCCGCCATACCTCTTAGGTCTAATTAGATATCGAATTGGTTTTTATAATCGCATAAAAATCAGTTTTAGGACTTTTTTATATTTCTATGTAATACCGCCACATCTCTCAATGTAAAACAAATAGGTAAAAAAATATTTACGACACTTATTAAATTGTATTAAAACGAATGAAATCGCTTACGATAAATCCCAATAATATAAAAACTTTTGTAAATAACACATTTCCAAATCGAAAACAATTTCGACCCAAAATTTGCAATTAACAGATGAAAAACAACACAAGCAGTACAGCTACTGCATTTACGATGAGAGCAAACTATTCGCAGTTGCAATAATTTAATTTTCCAATTTTCAAACTTAAACAAATTTTACTCGGCCTTTCAAGCGATCATCCAATCAAATAAACTCGGCGAGAAAATTCCCAAATTGTTTCACTAATTCCCAAAGAGCTTTCCTGAAACCACTCCACAACTCGTGGTTTTTGAATGGTTCGCAATTGAAATTATGCGCGTAAATGCACAAAACATTTTCTGATATTGTTCCCGGCGTTCAACTTGAATACGATATTTGAGAGAAATTTCCATTATATGATATTTTCTAATTTTAGGAAAAGCAGCTTCTGATTAATTACATTGCGGATTCCAATTGATTTTTCGTGTTAATAGGATTCCCGGATTATTCGATGGCACCCCTTATGTCTAGTTTATTATGCGGCTGCTTAGTGAAGTCACTTGTAAAGGATTATTCAGTAGGTACATAACAATTTTGTATTTTAACACAAACTCACCCTAAAACTTCTTTGCTAGTCAGCCAATGTCAAAACGTCAGTCAAGGTTTACATTTTTATCACAGTGAAGTTCACGAACAAGCAATATTTGGAAATTATTCGTATCAAAAGATTTTAGGTACTGCTCAATGGGAAAGTTGAAGTTTCAGATTTCAAAATTTAAGAAAAATTTGTATTCCGACAATTAAAATTAAAAAATATTGAAGTTTAGAATTTTAAAAAGCGGTCTAATATGAACGGTGTCAATATAGTGTATATAAAGTAGTATGTTAGAAGTAAAAGTTTTCAATGAAGGTACAATTGTTTTCAGTACTGTTACATTACTGGAATCGAGTACTTTCAAGGAATTCATTCAGAGTAATATACTGAATTCATATGCAATATAGTTTAAAGAAACTGAAATTTTACTGAATTTCAGTACTGTATCGGGATTGGAATACAAAACATAGTCAGTCACAGAGTTCCAAATGAACCACTGCTTAAATAACTAAACTGTTTCGATAGCATTCTGCTCGTTTCCGAAACTCATCGTAAGATGAATTCGGCTAGAGTTCTGCATGAATTACGATGTGTCGTACGGGTAGAGCAAACGTATACCACTGAAGTCAGTAGTGTGACCATAGAGTAGCACTCACATTACGGGAGTCAGTAGTATGGCTACTCTGCTCGTATTTCGCGATCCTGCTCTACACTAGTATAGGATGCAAAAGCACACCACCTGCCAAATCTTTACATAAATTCCTAGTTTAAATTTAGTACCTGCACAGGTACTTCTCTCAGAATGAAAACCGAAATAGTTCATACATTTCATGACAAATTTTTCAGTTGGCGTTGGACTTTTGTCCGAAACTCGTAATAATGATTTTTCTCGTTAATGAACCCGAATAGACGCACAAAAAATAAAATCAAAAATTCTTTAGGAATATAAATTTTTTTAAGCAAGTTTAATATTAAAATTTCGTAAATTTATTTGACGACATTGCACACACTAGGTTAGGTTACAGTGGCGGCTAAAGCCTCACATAGACCCACGAGGGTCCATAGTGATACCACTAAAAACAGGAGACCCAATGTACCTATGATAGTTGCGCTTGCGTTTCGATCTGTATTGAGAGCTCCTCGTTTAATTCAAAGGTCTCTGTTACCGTAGCAAAGTTTAGCAGGCTCTGCATGCTGTTAAACGAGACTTCTTTAAGATTTGTGAAGGTCGGTGCACCAAGAGCCTTCACCCGTCTCCTAGCAAGAGCTGGGCAGTTGCACAGGAGGTGTTCTAGCGTTTCCCGTTCCCCGGGTAATTTACAGTTCCTGCAGAGATCATTAGTAATTAGCCCCATTCTGTACGCATGCGACCCAATCAAACAATGGCCGGTAATAATTTCGACTAAAGTTGCGCATTGCGCCCTTGGTAGTGCTAACAAGAGTTTAGTTTTTTTCTCATTTTGTGTGTTCCACATTTGTATCGTGGTTCTGGCGTATGCTTGTGTAGTTGGCGAACGAACTAGTTCGGAAGAGCGTTCCCTTAACTGAACTGAACGAACTAGTTCGAAGGCGGTCCCGCTCCTAGTTCGTTTGTATTCAAGTCAGTGGTACAATATACTTGGTAGACTGACGACCTTTTTCTTAGCTCATCACATTCTATCAGACGACCTTTTTTACTTGTAGACTGATGACCTTTTTTTTAGCTCATCACATTGTATCAGACGGTCTTTTTTTTTGGTCACCACATTCTACTGCAATGACGACTAAGAGTCGTTCCCAAACTTCACTGCCTCTCTCATCACTGAACTCCCGCGAACTAGTTGCCTCTCTCATCACTGAACTCCCGCGAACTAGTGAACTAAAAGAACGAACTAGTTGACGACGGATCAGGAAGCGGAAATAATCGCTCACTATGGTGAACTAAAATGCGCAAGCCTATTCTGGAGGTTGATGTAGCCTGCCACCTGGCCTCGGACCGGTTTACCATCTTCTGCTTTAGGGAGTTGTGAACGACGTTAAGAGGCGGTGGTACCGAAACCGCGGTTTCTTGCCCAAGGTTTGCACCTTTTTTAGCAAGATCATCCGCGAGTTCATTTCCTAAAATACCACTGTGCCCTGGAACCCAGCAGAGTTCCACTTTCCTATTTGAGCACAGTTTCTGTAAAGCGCGTCGACATTTAAGTACTGCCTTGGATTTGATAAAGCAGGATTGCAAAGCCATTAAGGCTGCTTGGCTATCCGTATAGATAAATACTGCCTTATGCCTTTTTCGCGATTTATGAGCTATCTCCGCCGCCTTCTGAATTGCCAGTACCTCCGCTTGGAAAATACTGCAATTATTCGGCAGTCTGTAGCAAGAGTTTGTTGGAAGAGCAAGTGAGTGCACGGCTGCGCACACTCCGTCCTCCATCTTTGAGCCGTCAGTATAGATGTTAATCGAACCCGCAGTGTCACCGGTTCTTACCTCCCAGTACTCTTTGCTTGGTATTTTTATGGCGAACTTCCTGTCAAACCAGAGCTTAGGATCTGCATAGTCCGTAGTCCCTGTTGTAGGTAGGCTGATGTTACTTACTTTGAGCTGGTTTGACTCTCTGAGTCTTAGGGCGCATTTGCATGCTACGCAGGGACGTCATTTCAATTTTTTCTAGGGGTGGGCAAGATATTATGTCTGTATATATTTTTATATATAAATATACATATGTTATATATAATCTATAAAAATACATAACTCATGGCGGGAGGGCAAATGCCCCCCCTGCCACCCCACAAATGACGTCCCTGATGCTACGTATTTTGCGAACAGGTCAATTGGTGGCAAAGAAAGAAGGACGTTGAGCGAGTCTGAAGAGGAGACAGGCCTGTCTCTGCACCTTTTCCAACTTTTCCTGTAGGTTACTTTGTCGAGTACTGGCCACCATATTGGCAGACCGTGTAATAGGATTGGCCTTACTACAGCCGTGTAGATCCAGTAAGTGATTTTTGGCTCTAAACCCCACCTCCTACCGAACACCTTTTGCACGCGTAGAAAGCGATGGTTACCTTAGATACTCGTTCTTCCGTATTGAGTTTCCATGACAGCTTGCTGTCTAGGATTAATCCTAGATATCTGGCATAGCCATTCAGGGTTAGCTCAGTGTTACCCATCTTAGGCAGCTTAAACTGTTCTGTCCTAGTAAAAAGAACCAGTTCCGTTTTTAATGGGTTAACATTGAGCCCTCTGGTTCTTGACCAGTATAGTAGCTTATTAAGAGCCCACGTCGTAAGCTCCGACAGCGTGCTTATGTACCTTCCTGATGCTAGTATCACGACTTCATCGGCATAGGCTACAACCTCCACCCCCGAGTCGTTAAGATCTTTCAGTGCCCCATTCAGAGTGAGTATCCACAGAAGTGGTGATAATACCCCTCCTTGTGGAGTGCCTTTATTAGTAATTTTGTAGGAATGAGCACTACCCTATTCCGACGATATAGACCTGCTCCTTAGCAGTGTTTCGATCCATTTACTTAGAGCCCATTGTTGCAGAGCCCATTGTTGAAAGCCCCTTCTATATTCGAAAAAGTTCCCAATGTGAACTCCTTGTACTCTAGCGATCTCTCGATTGTACCTACAATCTTATGCAAAACCGTGTCCACCATTTTTTACTTTGATATATGCGTGTTGGACCTTTGAGAGGTGGCTAGAATCTATGGTTTCTCTGATATACCCATCTAGTATCCTTTCCAATGTCTTGAGAGTAAAAGATGTCAAGCTGATGGGTCTGTAGTCCTTCGGATTAACATGGCTACTTTTACCCGCTTTCGGTATAAATACCACTCGAGCGTTCCTCCATACCTGGGGCACGTAATTGAGTTTCAGGCATCCCTTAAAATCCCAATATGAAATTAATTGACCTTTTACTTTTCAGTTCAATTTCTTCCTAACCCCGAATTTCCGCAGTACACACGTAAATTGTTGGCGAATTGCTTTTCCTGCAGCTGGAACAAATTTTTGCTCTCGAGATCACGGAAATTGCTACTCTATTCTTCGTTCTCCAGATGCCAATCATTGAAAAGCTCGATGTAATAGAAGGCAGTACGTTCCTGTGTACAGCTGCGACTATTTACACAACTGTTAGCCGATGTTTTGATACCAAACTGCCTAAACAAATTCAGGTATTTGAATATGGAAAACGGAATAGACTACCAAACATTATCCTCGCAACATCCAGGGATTTAAGATAAACAATAGTCGACATTTCCGACTGACTCCATTTATTCCTCAATATCTCCAAACATTTCGGTCTTCTGGGTGATATGCTTAGATTTAAACCAGAAATCCCGATAGATTTGCTCATTCACAAAATTTGTATACCACAGCAGTCAGGTTTGTGTTCAAGCTATTCTGGAATTCTGATCCGCAGCTACAAGAGGAGTTAAGGTTCTCTAGTAATGGTATATTGCATCTAGAAGCAGTATAAGTACTTATTATGATCTATACAAATTTTTCCACATATCTAGTTCTTATTCAAAGCGTAAAGATTATGCATGCGCTTAAGTACTTTCAATTTGAATAACCATTTTTTTTTTCACCAAATCGGTAACTAAAGTCCGTATAATCCAGTCTGAATTTGCATATCAGCTTTTAAGCCATACAGTTTCTTTAAAAGTTTGGAAAATACTTTTTAAAAAAAGTTCACCTACGGAAAATGCTCCTCGGTATCATCTACTTAAACGAGCTGAAAAACAAATTGAAATTACCACCATATTAGTCCGATGTAGGTCACAGGAACCGCTTTTCAGTGTTCATTTTCTTATGGTAAAAACACGCTAGACATGCTATCGATCCTTAGAACTTATAAATTGGAAGACTGCCGACAAATTGTCTATATGGAAAGAAAAGTGCTATCGTGTCCTTAACGGTTGGATCTGAGCAGAGCGCACAGAGCCATCACTAGATGACATTTTATCGTTATACGGGCAGCGACAGGACACACTATTCTTGAAAGGATAGTAAGAATCTTTACAAACGATTCTCAAAAGGAACTTCTTCAACGAAACCCACAGTTGTATGAAATTTGAAATAATAAATTGGGACACTGTTTTTTCTTTAACATTTTTATTTTTGCCAAATAAAATGCAAAACTTGTTCGCAATGTGAATGATTGAGAGCATTGAAGACAAGTAAAATATTGCAAACGATTTTGTTTTATATTTATGAAAAGGAGAGTTGAAAAAAAGGAGCCTTCGAGAATGGTAAAATGTCGGTTCATCCGAAATGTACACAGAGTATCCTAAAGTACAAGGATTTTTTTTTTCATGAAAATGTTTCCATTTTTTGCGCTGTGTGGATTTCTTTCACAGCTTTGAGAGTTTATAACGCTGTAACTGGTAAACTGAACGTAACGAGACAAGCAACCCTAGGGGATGAAAAATGAAAGGAACTGTCTGCCAGCGATTAGACCTAAAACCCTTGAAAAAAACTTTGAGAAGGAGCGCACCCCCTACAACGAAATGATGAAAATGTTTGCTGTGGATGAGATGCTATTGGAAATTTCTCGCTTGATTATCGTTTTTTAAGGCGGTTTGTTTGTTCATAACGGTCCCGTACCTACAAAATCCATACACGTATTTCGTATGGTTCCTAAGGCACAAGTTAAACAATTTTCCCCAAAATCAATCTACCACGTAATCTTCATAAAATTGTAATGAAAATTCAGCGGGAAGTTTCGGCTGAAGGTTTCCATCAATTGCCTCACAGTTTGATATGAAGGACGATTTCGATTGTTAAGTAAACGTTACCAAATCAAATTATGCGCAAAATTTCTTCGAAATTTCATGAAATCAAGTAAATTATGAGCTCTAGTCGATTTGATAGATACTCGTTGCTAGATGGACTGGTAGATTTTCTACGAACCTTTTCACTGTGGCCACATTCGAGCAGATTGGTATTCCCCGAAGAGATGTACAACTTCTCCACCGTTTTGGAGTTTCCAATGAACGTCGGTATTGTCCTTGGGCGAGTTGGTACAGATGTTCCATAGTTTGAGTTATAAAGCGTTCATGTACTCTGGATGCAATAGTAAATTATTCTAATTTTATTCCAACCATACAATTTTGTAGCGCGAAGAACGAAATCTGCTGACGAAAAAAATTTTGATTTACATTTTATAACCAAGTACGTCTACTAACTCATTTTTTTGAAACTATTAGAAACTCCATACAAAATCATAGTTGGCCCAATTCTGCATATCGTCAGACCAAGGAAATATTACAGAATTCGTGATTTGACGCTCATTCATCGCGTGAAATTGAAACCAATTCGATATTCTATTGCACCTAAGATATAAAGCGAAATTCGTGAAAATACCGAAACGAAGGATTTTCACTCCATTGGAGGGAAAAAATCGAAAAATCGTGATATAGATTTTTTGGCGATTGTTTAAAAATGCTGAAGATGTAAGAACGAATTTGATGTCCTAACAGAATATGGAAATGTTAGGAAACTCACGAAAATTTATTGAACCCATTTACAATCACTTGAGGGTTGAATATCTGAAAAGTCCAAAACTTTAGGTGTTTGAATCAATCATGAACCAATTGGATATTTCGTCAGACCTAAGAAAAATGTCGAAATTCGTGCAAACTAAGACCACCCTCTTACTACGGACTCAAGAGTTTGAGTATTAAAAAAATCAAAAACCGATTTTTTTGGGGTCTTCGTAAAAGCTCATGCTAAGAAAACTTTAATTCGATACCTCAGCAGGCCTAAGAAATGTAATAAGATTTTTGAAGAGAAATGCACCGCATTTTCGTGACCCTTTTTGCACTACTTTCGCACGCCATTGCAAATCGTATTTTACTTTATTATTTTCTAATAATACAGTTTTGTGATAGATTATTAAAAAAAAAATTTGCCAACCTGAACATTTTTTTCTCACGTTTCATGACTAGTAGACACGAAAAAAGCAAAAAAAAATGTCAGTCCGTCTGTCCGCCGTACGCCGTAAGCCGTCCGCCGTACGCAAAATCGTTTTCAGGCTCGTAGCTCCCAAACACTTTGAGATATTAAATTGAATTTCTTTTTATGAATAGACTGGGTAGTCCCTTGAAGTGTTCAAATTCAGAGGGGTGGTGGTGTGAGGGGGGAGGAAGGGGTGCGTTCTAGACGGAAAATTTTGGTTTCTAGATCTCAGCAACCGCTTAGGCTAGGAGGCTGAAACTTGGAATTTATATAGAGCTTCGATAGTGGACACATATGCACAAAAATTGTCAATATGGGTGAAGGGGTGTGGGAGTGGGGGGAAAAACAATGCGTCCGAAACGATCGAAAGCCGAGATCGAGACATTCTAAAAGATATATCTCCTAAGCGGTTAACGTTACAAAATTTAAACTTAATGAATATCTGTAGGTATACTAGGAGAATAGATTGCAAACAAATTTTTGAGTAGGGGCAGTGGCGGTGGGTAAAAAACTTTAGATTACGATATCTCATGAACCAATTGCACTAGACAAATAAAATTCGGTTTGTGTATAAAGGGTGACAAATGAAGTTTGCAGAAAGTAAAATTTTTTAAGGGGGCGGCGGAGCATGAAAGTGGAGGGGATACGATTTTTTCTAAAAAAATCACGTCGCATATCTCAAGAACAGTGTATTTATTTATTATTCAAATTCATCAAATACTGATTACTTATAACAAAAATTACAAAATATAAAATTATTAGAAGAAATAAAAAATAAGTACAACAAATAAGTACAAAAATACATCATTACACTCATAAATGCCTAAACATAATATTACATTATTTATTTGATAAAGCCGATTTTAACTGTTGAACAGAAATGTTAAAGTCAATTTGACTGTAATTATAATTAAAAATGCGTGAAAGAGATGTAATTGGTTCATGTTGGCCGTAATTTGTCCGATGGTGGGGAATATCCAGCAACACATAGTCTCTCAAGGATCGAAATGGAACTTTGGAAGTAACGGCTTCCAGCAATGACGGGGAGTTAATATCACCAGTAATTACCTTGAGAGCAAAAACAGCTCTAAGGACATCTCGTCTATCAACCAACGACTCCATCGGCAGGAGTTTAAGACGCTCATGGTAAGGAGGTAGATGCAGTGGATCATGCCAAGGAAGACCTTTAAGTGCGAATCGCAAGAATTTTCTCTGAACCGACTCAATTCTATTTTTATGAACCTCATAGTATGGAGCCCATACCGGGCAGGCATATTCCAAAATAGAACGGACAAATGAGCAGTACAACATTGTTGTAACATGCGGATCATTGAAATCCCTGCACCATCTTCGCACAAAGCCCCAGACGGAGTTAGCCTTACTGACAACATAATCAAAATGGTCATTAAAAGTAACTTCGTTATTAAAATATACACCTAAATCGTTCACTTTGTCCATTCTACATAATGGGTTTCCTTCTAAACTATAATCAAATGTAACTGGAGTTTTCTTTCTAGAGAACGATACAGTGATACACTTACTAATATTCAAAGGCATACAATTTAGTGTACACCAGTCATAAAACCGTTGCAGGTCACTCTGAAGAAGAGAACAATCAGCCGCATTGGTTACATTACGAAAAATCTTTGCATCGTCAGCATACATTAAAATTTTAGAGTGGGAGAGAACCGAACTCACGTCATTAATGAAAAGGATAAATAAAAGCGGACCCAAATGGCTCCCCTGAGGTACTCCAGAAGTATTATATATATCGGATGAAAGAGCTCCACGAAAAAACACCTTTTGAGTGCGATTAAGTAGATACGAACTGATCCAATTAATAAACCCTTACCCTTAGTAAATCCATGTTGGGACGGACTTATGATTGATTTGCAATGAAAATTCATTACATCACAAACAATAGCCTCGAAAAGCTTCGAAATACAAGAAAGGTTGGCGACAGGCCGATAATTTCGTACATCCATTCTTTTACCTTTCTTAAATAACGGCTTAATAGTAGAATATTTCCATGAACTGGGAAATACCCCTGAACGAAGAGAAGAATTGAATAAATAGCACAAGGGTGCTACTAGGGAAGAGCTGCATCGTTTTAGAACGCTTGGAGGGATGCTGTCTGGACCAACAGAAAAACTATCTGCAATATTTGAGATAAATTTCAAAACAGTAGCTTCGTCTATGTGCAGATCCTTCATCTCCAATGAAGTAGAAGGAAACTTTGTCAAGTGTTTATGATCCTTAAAACTATTATCACAGCTAGAAGAAGTGAAAGCAGCACGGAAGTAGTTCCCGAAAAAGTTGCTAATGACTAAAGGGTCATCGCTGACCACATCATCAAAAGACATAGAAGCGGGGTATCCGTCGGAATTCCTTTATGAATTGACGAAATCCCAGAACCGCTTAGGTTTGTCCCTAATCGATAATTTAACATTATTGACGTACGAGGTATACGCCGCACTAGACCGGCTAATAAACAGGTCGCGTAAGGTTGAATAGGAAACGTAGTCTGAATCGATCCTTGAGAGACAATATGTCTTCCAAGCTTTCGTTTTTAAATTTTTCAGATGTATCAGGTCGTCGTCAAACCACGGAAAACGCTTAGGCTTTCTAGTAGATGTGACCGGTACACATCGCGCGAAACTACGAAAGATCGTGTTATAAAAGTTTAAAGTGGCAGTTTCAACATCCGGCTCACTTAGTACACCCAACCAATCACATGTAGAGATGTCGCGATTTAAAGCAGAAAAATCGACTTTATTAAAATTATAGCCATATGTTATTTCAGAAGGAAATAAGTGATTAATTCGTGAATCAAAATTAAAAACAACGTGAAGTGCTGGATGATGATTCGAATCCGGTAACAGTGGTGATGTACAATGATTGACTGTTGTTTGGGTTACATCGGAAGAGAAAACGAGGTCCGTGATATACACTTAAAATTTTTACCACAAGTAAGAGTAATAGACTCCTAGAAAAAAAATTTTTTGTGTGAGGGTGTAGATGGTGAGGGTGGGGGAGGGTGAAAAGGAAAAAATTCCGATTTTTATATATCAAGAACCTATTACGATCTAAAGCTGAAACTTGGTATTTAGGTAGAGCTATAGTAGTAGCATGTTGGAAAAATATAATTTTTTATAGGGGTAGTATGGTACGGGGGCGGGGGTGTTTTTCCTATCTGAAGAACGGCTTATGGTACAAAGCTGAAACTCGGTATGTATATATAAATCAACTAGAAAAGTAATTTAGATTAAAAAAAATTTCAAATATCAATTGTCGTTTATAAAGGGGGCAACAAAAATTATCAGTGAAAATGGAATGCATATATTTTCACGGTCTTCGTCATACCTATTAGGTCTTCCCAAATATTAAATTCATTTTCATTCCACGGATTCTTCATATAAATACCTAGAAAGTGTTTTCAGAATTTTTTGAAATTCGACTTCTAAGGGGTGGAAACGGGGCTGTATACTTTTTCACGAATTCTGCCATATCCCTCAGGTCTTTTCAGATATCGAATATCTTTTCACTTTCATGGGGTTGCGTAAAAATCGCCTAAAACTTGTTTTTAAGTTTTTTCCTCTTTCAGCCCATAAGAGGGTATAAAAGAGTTGAACAAGTTTTCACGAATTCCGTCATATCTTTTAGAAGTGAGAACAAATTGAATTGGTTTTTACTTTCTCGTGTTGTCTTTATATTTATCTATTAACTCCTTTCAAGATTTTTGGATATTCAACCCACAAGTGAGTGTAGGGAGGTTGCATATCTGATGATATATCGAATTCATTTTTACTTCCTAAGGTTTCCTATATAAACGCCAAAAAGTCAATTTCCGTATTTTTAGATATCCAATCCTATGTAAGGGGATTGTATGCTTTTCAAAGCTTCGACATATTTCTTAGGTTTGATGAGATATTAGATCGCTTTTCACTTCCACAGACTTTTTATATAATCGCCTACAAACCCAATTCTCAATTTTTCGATATTCAACCCCCCAGAGTTTGCATATGTTTTAACAATCCAGTTTAACATCCCTTAGTTCTGATGAGATATAAAATTGGTTATTACGGCATTTGATGTAATGACCTAAAAACTAATTTCACGATTTTTCGAATTTCAAAAACCAAGTGGGGTGTGAAGGGTTTGCTTACGTTTTCACAGATCCTTCGTGTCTCATGAGATATCAAGTTGCTTCTTATGAAATCGTTTAAAAACCAGTTTTACAATTTTTTCGAAATTCGAACTCCAAGTGGAAGTAATGGGTTTGTATACGTTTTAACAATTCGTCATATCTCTTAATTCTGATAAAGCAGCAAATTCGCTTTTACTTCTATGGTCTTTTAGTGTACATAATATTCTGAAATTCGAATAGTCTACACGGGCTTTTTCAATGTTTAATCGGCTAAAAATCTCTATTTTAAAAATTTTTTTTTTAAGAACAAAACTAGCTTTCCAAGAAACCTCATAATTTCGAAACAACTGATGATATACTCCGAACTTGGCCGCTCCCGAACTTTGACCCGAAAATAAAAAGTTTCGCCCAGACCATTGGCAGATTTTTTCTAATAAAATTGCTTTAGTGGATAAATAGATAGATAGATAAATTTTTTTCAATATAATATACATTTTTTTAACAATATGTGAGATTTAGTGCTTTAGTGGATATGCAAACCATGTTTCAAGTTTTTTCGTAAGCCTTTCGTGCGATAGATAAAACAATTTCATCGAAGGAAATTTTTTCAGTTTTTTTCAACATTATTTATATTTTATTTATTTATTTATAAAATTACTTTTACTTTTGCGTGCTCTTTATATAAGCGCTTAGAAACGTTTTTCCAAATTGTTCGATATCCAATCCCCAAGTGTAAAGGGGTTGTGTAAATTTTCACGAATTCCGATATATTTCTTAGGTCTAATGAGATATCGAATTCTCTTTCACTTATAAACCCTTTTAATATAACCGATGGAAAACCGATTAAATCATTTTTCGATATTAAACCCCCTGGGGGTTAAGGTATTGTTCAACTTTAAACGAATTCCGAAAAATCTTTTAGGTTTAATGAGATCGAATTCTTTTTTACTTCAATGGGCTTCGTATATAATGATATAAAAATTAATTTCATGGTTTTGCGATATTCAACCCCTAAGAGGTAAAGAGTAAAATGATTGTGTACGTTTTTACGAATTCCGACATATCACTTAGGTCTGATGAGATATGGAACTGTTTTTTACTTTAACAGGCTTTCTATATAATCGCCTAAAAATTATGAACCCCTAAAGGGTTATCTCGTTATTTCATATCTATGTTTTTATTAAAATTGAAAACTAAATACGTAAATAAATAAAAAAAAATCTGGTAATAGTATAGTGCAACATTGCTATTTTTTGGGTATAAGTCCGGACCACGTTTAATATTGTAGAGCTTGACAAATTATTGCTTTTCTAGTTAATAACAAAGACAAAGTAAGGAGCTTCTGGGTACGTTAAATTTGCTCTGCGGAACAAGAAAATGATGGTGACCCCGTGATATGAATAAGACGCAAAAGTCGGAATCGGTCGGATTCTCAAAACAAAAGACCTGAGTCTTTGGATCTTTTCTTCATGCCACCGTAACGAACATTAGTTTGAATTTTGCATAAAGAAATCGGAATGACCGCCTTCTTTTTAATTAAGATAAACCTAACTTATTACTGTCGTCGACTTCAGAACTAAAACCACAAGTAGGTGGCATATGGATTATGTAAAAGCTTCTTAAATCATATCGCGGAATACTGGCTCGCAGCCAACCGAAGAAACTCACCGCTAATACCTACAATATGCGCAACACAAAGTACCAAAAGATTGTGTTTCCGAATATTTATGTCTTGTAAAGAAACTTAGTTTTTCCGGTACTGCATACGGCGCTATCCAGAGTATAGTTTCGGTGTATTGAGAATTTTCGGATCGCTATAAAATGTCTATTGCACGCCGTTACCATGAGTTTTACCTGCCAAAAAAGTTCCAAGATAACCAGGCCGCGTTGTCTCGTTACGTATGTACCTTAACATGTCGAGGGAAATTTATTTGAATTTTGGACCCTTCTGGTGTACGAAACAAACTTGTACCTACAAATTTGTTTTAGGTCAAGAGGCTTTATTTCTTGTACGGCAAGACGGAGTCGTTACGATTCGTCCTTCGTCCTGAAGCTCCTATATACGAAAGCAACATGGAGACGGTCGAATTTATCTTGTTATTTTGTAGATTTACCAACAAGATAAATTTTGGGCAAATATCAGGATTCAGTTCGGTATTTGTATTCATAGGCCATGTTCTATTTTGTTATGAATGTAACCGGATAATGGTCGGAAGCGAAACTTCTTCTCTTCTCCTACGAATAGTAAAATGTTGCTCCAAGACATGATTGTGGTTTGCATTTAATGCATATGCAATATGGTTCGTTTTCGTGTGGCAACTGTGAACATATCTATTTTGCAAGAAAAACTTACCACCATCTCTTAGATAACAATTTTTTGTGGTTGCACTAACAATAAATTATATTTCCGGGATTCAGTCAAAAATAACATAGAGCTGTATGGTATTTTTATCATATTTTAAGGTATCAACAGGACCATTTTACAACAAGTAAATGTAGATATAGAGTTCTTCGCTGATGAGTCAGGAACACGATACCCGTTTTTAGCTCAAATTCCGACCAAGTTCAAAACTATTTAATTAATTTTTTTATCGTAAAATTTCAAAACTCGTCAAACAATAACTTTC
The DNA here is from genome assembly GCA_951812415.1 of Beris morrisii. Lineage (NCBI taxonomy): Eukaryota > Metazoa > Arthropoda > Insecta > Diptera > Stratiomyidae > Beris > Beris morrisii. Next base: position 109,711,536 of record OX638312.1, on the reverse strand, counting down.
TTCATATCGATAACTCGCTACCTAAATAACAGTGTCATCGTTTCATAAAAAATACTTGCAGCTATTAAATAAGAAGCACTTTGTTTTTACCTATAAAGCCTCGCAGAGGAATGTCATTTATCTCAAAAACGACATAGTTGACTAAACATTTTTTCCCTTTCTTATTAAATCTCAATTTCTCCCCTTTAATTCAAAGGTAGCGTCATTGCTCTAGCTGAACTACTTAAGAAGTTATCAACATCTAACTGAAACCATTACATCACGTGGGTAATTCTTTTTTTTAATAAAGTTTAACTACAACCGTGCAATTGTTCTGTTACTCAACATTTGTTGACAGTCTAACATTTATCAGATAAAATGAATATAACACATGACAAGTTTTTAATCTATATTCAAATTATTTTGTTTGATAAAAATTAAACCCTTAAAACTAGCGGCGACAAAATGAAATTGTAACTCGAATTTAAATAGATACAAAAAGTAGTATGTTATGTAAGTGGAAATCTGTCAAAAAAACAATTATCAAATCTAATTTCATACCCAGAAATTTACCTTCAAAGAAATTTACTAAGTTTGCCATTGCTTTTGGGGTACACAATGAAAAGATAAGACTGCTAGAGGCTCGTACTCCCAATGTTATGTTAAGAGGAAGTACTATTTTTTGGACATATACGTTAGGATAGAATGTATTGCCATAGAAGTTAAATTTGAAGTAATGCAGGAAAGAGGACCGGAAGGATATGAGTAGTGCAGTTATGGAATGTTATACGGTGCTTGAATTTTCCCTCTTAGTACTTTTTAAAAAAAAGGAATTGCTTAGTTATGAAAATGAGAAGAAATGTTTAAGAACAACATGTCCAGAAAACGGAACAAAGTAAGGCATATATTATGTGGGTGTTTAAGCAACATTACGACACCCCACCCCGTATTACTACAAACGAGGTGAGAAAAAGGAATACCTTTTCCTCATTTTCTTTTTCATAAATGTAACCATTAAAAAGTAATAATGTAAACCAATTAACTTCTCCCGTGTTACGTAAATACACCGCAATAACGCTAAACAATAGGCACGCCTCAATCTACATTATGCTCCTAAAATAATGAAAATGTAAATCATTCTGACGATAAAATAATTATTTTCGAATTCAATTTCGAAGGTGTTTTACGCTTGATACGATTTAATAAGACCGAAATGATTCTTTTCGCACAAAAGTATGACGTTGTGATTATACTCCACGCCACTTGGCTGACTTAATTCAATTCAAATTCAGCTTTTTTCCTACATTAAAACACTTCACTAAAGTGAAATCAGTGAAAAAGTCAAGGGGGTTAGTATAGTAGGTTTGAATCTTATTACGAAAAAAGATTTGCGTCCAATAAAATTTTGACCAACAGGAAATCATCATTATCATTTTACACAAAATGTATTATAGTAGACATTCGAGCTAAAGAACACTACTCAGTAAAATTGAATTTTACATCTTTTGTATAGTAGGCAAAACACCTTTTCAAGTAAATTTACATAGTCAATTTTTTAATAGTCAATTTGAATGTAATTTTATTCAGTTAGCAGATTTCAATTTGCAATCAGTAAATTTCAACTTCGAAAGCAGCAAATGCACTGCATATTCTCTTGAATTCAAACTCTAAAAAAAAGTATATTAAGCACTCTCTAAGATACACTCGAACCCGCGCTCAATTCTGGGTTTGCTGCGTAGCCACTGCGCCACCAAAGGCGTTTCATTTTCATTTCAGTAAAAAACAAAATCAAACGAAGCGTCCAACTTCGTGGTTTCATATATTACATGTTTTTCGTTGTAAAATTCAAATAGATAAGTAGAATTACACGAAAAAGAACGTAATTCATATGTAAATATAGTTAAATTTACACGAAATGTTGCGTAATTTAGTGAGCCTTTTCATGTAAATTATACGGTTTAGTTGAAAAGTACATGGATAATTTACTAATATCAGTAATTTCGTGTGAAAGTGTTTGAAATGAGTACTTTTATTTGAAAAACTGAAATATACTGGAAATTTGAAGTAAAAATTGGATTGTAAATTAAATTTTTTTAAAACAATATACGCATATCACAACTATCCCAAACGTTCTAGTATAATTACGAGTACATAGACGTATCAACTTTCAACTTTATGGCACAAAATGTTCTGGAGACATAAGAACACTCTCGAGACTTACTTACTTACTTACTTATTTATTTAATTATTACAGTTATCCTATAAGATATTTACAGTTTACACAATTTTTGTAGAGATCAGACGGGGAAAAAATTATTGTCTTTACAACTATAGTGTAGTATTTCTTCATTTAGGAAAATTCTTTTTAAAAACCTATTAATAAGAACATAAAACTAACTTAAAAACATACTGCAGTCACGATCGGCTGCAAGCCAATCGTATAATACTCTAGATGAATACTGAACTCCGATTTATATTGTAGTTGGGGATAAAGTAGAATTACGTGTGTGCATGTTGTATGTCCTTTATTAAGGACTACCATTAGATTGCTACTCAAAACTAAAAGACAATATTCAGTGTTTAATTTCATATCTTGCACTGGGTAAATCATTGAAAAAAATTTCCTTTTTGAAGGACTTTCGCATGGGAGGTGCAGGAAGGAGTCACTCGATTTCTTACATATTTATCCTTTTCCTTGGAACCATTCAAAAATGAACGTGTACAAAATTTCAAATTCGTAGCTTGAAGCGTTCAAAAGTTATCGAAAAATATTGTTGAACACGTGTCTTAAGGACATTTTGTATGGCAGCTACCAGAAGGAGTAAAAGGATTTCGCTGACTAGTAAAGTCAAACATCCTTTTCACTCAAAACTAATTTGTACAAAATTTTGAATTCGTAGCTAAAAGATTACTTGAGTTATAGTGAGTTTCGTAAATTAAGTGAATACATTTTGACAGGATATTTGTATGGCAGCTACATGAAGGACTAACAGGATTTTCTTCATAATCATGTATTTAGCTCCAACTATTGGAAAAATAACACATACAAAATTTCAATGTCGTAGCTTAAACCCTTCTGAAGTTATCGACCAATATTCTTGAACACGTGTTATAAGGACATTTTGTATGGCAGCTACCCGAAGGAGTAGGACGATTTTGCCCGTTAACGAACTTAGCCTTACAAATTCAACCAAACATCCAGATTCAAAATATCAAGATCCTAGGTGAAGGCGTTCTTGAGTTATCGTGCTAACGGACAGACGGACGGACGGACGGACGGTCGGACGTCAAGCGGATTTGAGGTTTTTGGCCACAAATAAACAAAAAATAATATATAACTTTTTTTCGTCCGAGGCTTGGTTCTATGCGTTACAAACTTTTGGGCTGGATTAAACTTATAATACTCTATATGATTTCATCTAGAGTATAAATACCTTACAACAAAACTAACTTATTTATGCAGCTTAGAAACCACTCTACATTTTAAATAGTCGCAGAACTGAATAGTTCTGTAACTAGGGGGTTGTCTAAGTTAAGGCATCTTTCGCGAAAATTGTTCATAGCTTTTTCCGATAGGTGTTAAATCGAACTCGAGACTTAAATTGATCAATAAGAATTTTTCAAATATAAAAAAAGAAAAGGTTTTATGCCTTAATCCACTAATACCCCATTCTCATTTCCCATCACCAAAAATTGCTATATTAAAAGAAGTTTACCCAATGAACCTACTGAGAAAAATTATGGTTTTATTTCTAATGATTCATGCATATACACTTTTGTGCTCCCACCTACTGAAAATATTCTCAACATTTCCTTAGATCAAAATACATATTTTAAATATTTGTAAAATTTTATAAGGCTCTCAATGTTTCACAATAAATTTCTAATGAAATGTCCCATAAAATTCATGATAAAGTACGTGATGAAATTCATCATGAACATTCTGATGAAATTCGTAAGAAAATTACCTTGAAATTCATCAGAAAAGAAAGACGATGTTACGTAAGAAAATCGAAGTTTTGAGTAAAATATTAAATATAAAGTTTGTTGTTGAATTTTCATTTGCATATGCTGTGATGTACGTGCAAAAGGGTTTTGTAAATTGTAATACAACACCTTCTTCCACTCATGTCTTCAAATGAAAATTAGGAAGAGGTATCTTACTTATTATAAGCTAAATCCAGTCCGAATAGTTTCTAACGCATAGAATGGACCCAATAACGAAAAACGCTATGTTTAAGTTTTTGTTCAGTTGTTGCTAACAAAATTTAGTTATTAGGCCAACTTCGTTAACTGGCGATCTAATCCCACTCCTTTAAGTTGCTTTCATATAAAATCTCTCTTCGAACGCGATTCGAGAATCCCTTCCGACATCAGTTCGATATCGAATCGAAAAACATTTCGGTAGCAAATCGAGAATTCTCTCCTATATCGATTTCATATCGAATCAACAGAACTATTCGAATGGTACTTCGAGAATTCGCTGTGATATCGAATCGGGATTGGAGGAAATTTAAAATTGTTGAATATTGGTTTGTCCTGTCTAGAAAATAAATGCACTCTTTTATCGTTACGCTTCGATTATTTCGAGGAAATTTCCAGTTCAATTTCTTCACAGTATGAATTGATGAAGTTCGTCCTTATTGAAGACATCTCGAAATGATATCAGTTTGATCTCAGTTCGAGATTCGGCACTGCTGTTGCCTATTTGATTCGATCGTACAAGGTTCTTTTCATTTTCTGTTCGAGACTTTGCCGAGATCTCGAAGTTATTTCGAATCGGTTTCGAAGCGGATCGAAAGTTTGAATTACGGTACGAAATCGCTTCGATTTCGATTCTAGATTACCTATCTCTCGTTTGACTCTGTGTAGTCTCTGCTTCTTTGTTTCGATAATGATCTGAGAACCTCGAGAACGCCGAGACAATGTTTGCTGAAGAATGAAGTGTAAGGTCGAGATTGGAAGTGAGCAAAATCCTCTCAATTCTCCGAATAGCAGTAAAATTTGCATATTTTAAATTTCCTATTGTTGCAGGTGAGAGTCTTCCATGTAGTCTTCATACACAATGCCACTCTAGGAGAGGGCAAGAAGGCAAAATCGCCCCATCTGTATACCAACAATTTGGAAAACAGTACATATTATAATTATAATAATTATGGCTTAAAAAATTTGCAATTAAGGTTCAATGTTACAGGTTTGTTCGAATCCGGCTCGACGGACCAACAAATGTTTCGATTCAATTATTGGTTCAATTTCGTGCTCGATTTATAGCTAGATTCCTTTGCATTTCATAAATATTCGTCGCATAACTTCGCCTTCTAAGTTATAGCTTTGCTCCTTCCTATGGAATGTTGTATTGGCGCCCTTTTCTATAGAAAGCATTGAAAATTTGGGCATTCGTCTTTCGAAACTATACACTAGGACTTCAAAAAAAGAAGCAATCTTCTCGGGTATCACACATAATAAATGTAAATCACTGAAACAACAAATTTGAATTTAATTAATTTCGTCAACACGAACTTATTACGTTCGAAATTTTTCCGGTCCCAATAAATTGTACGAGAATTTCAATTTTATTCGAGATCCGTTTACGAAATATCTCGTAACACTTAACCGCTCGATTTACTCATGGTTGAGGGTGTGGTGCAAGAATGTCGTCCTTTATAGTTGTATAGCACGCAACATCAGCTACTTTAGTCCTGATAAATGGCATCATGTCCGTTTGGCTACGAAATATGCGGTACGGGTATTATAAGATGTAGCGCTATACCTTCGTTCATGTCAGATACTATGCCCGGTATATTTGTTAAAGGACCAATTTGTCAAGGTACTTACCACATACGTAAACAAATTACGTTACTTATCATGTTGAGCTGATATACGACAGTACGGAATTTCGAAAACTTAAAATTTCCTCTCCTTTATCAAGACGACTTTATGTAGTGAATCTTTCGAGATGAACCTTTTCCATTTCTTGAGAAATTCATGAAAGGGAATGAACATTTTTCAATTTCACTCCTGAGATATTTACAGTTGTACCGAATAGGATACAACATTTTTGATTATCGCCAAGAACCTTTTTATATTTTTCGCAGGGAATTTTTTTTTTCCTGGCCTCCATTTCATAGTGTAAAATACTACAGTGTACCCTACTAAATTCCAAGTAATTTCGAAAGGAAATCTCTTCAAATCTTACGTGTAATTGGATACTTACTTCGAAGTTGGAAGGTAGCTGTCTGTTCAAGTGAGGCTGCATTAAGAAATTCAAAAAGGAGACAAGCAAATCACTATGACATAATGTCGAGAGATGGCAGCTTAGATAAAATCAGACTGGGGTTTTCGTTGTTTTTCTGGTTAATTTATTTGTGAATTTTTAGGCCTCAATCACATCAAGCTTGAGGACGATCTTGGTCCTTATCTCATTTTGTTTTTGTCACCAGAAAAGTTTGAAAACAACTGGATAAAAGTTAACGTTACTAATTTTCTATAGCAATGGAACATTTATGAAAAAAAAGTTAGTTCATCATAAACTTGAAGGATTCGTAAATTATGCATCGATGAGATTATACCAGCTCCTTGAGGACTTTTTGAGTTACGGAAGTGTATGCTATTTCCCGCACAGCCAGTATTTTTTAATAAGATCCGATTCCAGGCATAAGAAGTATATCAAACTTACAGGAAATTGTGTTTTTTGAAAAACTCCAATAGAGCCGTCATGTACGGTTCAATGATCGGGTTCCTGAGGATATAGTTTTTAATATCTATATTTACATCAATTTTCTGTCAGAACGCTAGGTTAGCTTTAAGCTGCGAAACAGCGAACAGTATATTTATTACCGAACAACAGATTCATTGGAGTAACCTATAACAGTTTCCCGGGATTTTCCTTTTCTTCAAGGAGAAGTTTTTCATAATAATGTCCGTCATATCCGATGTAAAGTAGTGGAACGTTTTATGGAAGGCTTGATATCCTTCATCGATTACGCGTTTACTCGTATGGTGCATCAGCATGCAACGAGAATTTCAGTGAAGCTACTTCCGCTCTCAGTACTGAAACACTCTTTCATCTAAACATTTATATGAAGTACAAACTAAATGCTGCTAACGTAATTAATTCAGTACTGAATAAAGATACTTCTTCAGTATACGAATTAATGGTTAATTTTTTTTTTAATATTTAATAAGAAATACATTTTCTTAATTCGGTTTTCTATTTCTTTAGATTGTTTATAACATATATATTTGAAAGGAATTTCTACCACTGAAGTCAACCACCGCTGTACATGTTATTTAAACAAAATTTATACTTCAGTGAAAAGGTCAGTATCAGCTATCAATTCCGGGTCAGCTTTAAGAAGATCGTTCAGTAGTCCGTCTTAACTTGTAGCTTTATTTCTGGCTATTGACTAGGCCACAGTAATTATTTCGCCTCTATCTTGGGATCGATCAGAACCGAGAATTGATACGGTTGGGTGTTATTAATAGGCTCTGGGTTTGAAATATTTTTTTACGATAAAATTGTATTGAAACATGGGAAAAAATATTCCATCCATCGGCTTAGTTGTTTATCAGTATTAAAAAAAATTTTTTTTTAATTATTATTTATAACTTGGACACATTTATCAGTCTGAAGAACTGAAGACAGTATAGTTTCTCAGCCCAGCAAGCTGGAAAAATGAATCGTGTCTCAATAGTCCTGGGCTCAGCTTAATCTCAATGTTTCGGAAGTGCCCTCAAGTCAGAATAGTGCACTGGTATTAGGAGCTAGTTCCGAAGACAACATTACCAGTAGGTCGGCGGTGATACTCCTGTTCGTCAATTGTCTTTTTTTTCCGCGCTTTTCACATCCCACTGTCTTTTCGGTACTGAAGAAAATGCTGATTTTCAATGTCTCCTACTTGGCTTCCAGTGTGCTTACTCGATCATCCTATTTTACAGTAGGTCGTTTCTTGCATAAAATGGTGTTATATGGTGGTGTATATCGTTCTGAATGACTCCATCAGGGAAGACCGAAAGCGTTTAATGGTGCCTCTTGGGGGGAAAGAGTGTACCTCCGATGGCCATTTCCCGGGTACAACAAAACACGTGGTGGGTCCGCCCAAGAGACACCGTATGTCCTCATGATGTGCTCAAGACCCATATTGACCAAACTGACTTGGGCGTTCATGTCTTCCGAGAAGATAATTACATAAAATCTGGGAGCACGTTCAAATATAGGACTTAGTTGGCAATAGAATGCCTCCTTGTCCTTAGATCTTTCGGGGTTTGTTGGTGCGTAGCATTGAGAAATTGTGTCGTTAGTTCTGGTTAGTTCATTCGCATCTGTGGCTGGTTCGACTAGCTTTCCCCTGTAGCAATGCTACAATAACTCCCTATATGGGACTTCATTAAGGTGTCACGGGTGTGGTATCACAATGGACCAACCAAATGGTCTAAGTGAGTCGATCCATAGTTTGGATGGCTGCCACTATAACCTAACCTAGTTCTGGTTGTACGACGACACACGACACTTGATCCCAGCTATTGAGACTGTTTCTCGTTGTCGGTGTAAGGATTATCGTAGCACTATTTGTGATTCCAACTTCTGGATCAGTCGAAAGAATGATGTTTCCATTCGGGTCCGTTTTTCGCCAGATCCATTCCACTTAACTTCACTTAACACTTAACATATCGATGTTATACCGCTATACATTTCACGTTCGTTCACTAATTTCTTCGGTATGGAGCGATCCTCCCTTGTCCTTTTTTAGTGACCGAACGTTTCAGACGGCAGTCGTTGTCTGTCGTCTATAGCCAAGAGTATTCGAGGCACTGTTCTCTTTTCTCGCATCCGTGGACCGTGGTTGCTTTATGTCATGAGTGATAAGCCACGATTTTTAATCGGGCGATAGCTTAGTCGAATGGGTAATGGAAGCGCGCACACTGATCGATTCGATCGAATAGTTAGGCAATCTCGAGCAAAAGCTCTATATGCATAGCAACTTATAACCCTCCGCACACGTGCACTTTAAAAATCCGGTCACAACTAGTTTTCTCGCTGGATTTGGTCGTGTCTTGTGTTACATATGTTTAGAATAGAGCGTACACAGTTTCAGTACCTAATCTGCCGCCGGCGGCAGTATTAGGTTGATACCGTAGTACTATTACTAATCCACCGTTTTCCTGTAGCTGTATCTGCTGTAACTATCGGCGGAATAGTTTCAACGATTTGCGCATTAACATCGATTAAGTAGTTTAGTCAGGCAGATAAGAGTGTGCGCACATCGATACAATTAAAAAGTTGTCCAACTGAATAGTCCGCAGTACACGCTAGACATAAATTTTGATCCTTGTTCTCCTGAATGCTCTCAGTATACTACTCATCAATCTGTCGCTGGATTTTCATTCGAATGACAAATACGTGCAATGAAGTTCCTTCTGCCGGCTACGTATCGAACTCTACCCTCTCTACTCGTAGCTATTAATTAAAGTCACTTAATTAAATAACCATTTTACGTCCATTCTCTCGTCCTGAAACCTTTTGGCACTCCGATAACGTGCCTTGTTCAGCGTGTAGTTACGTTGTGTATTGTGTCGTATTCCTTAGAAACATTTCCATCCCCCTGAAGAAACGTGGAAACAACTGTATGCGCTTAGTACACTAACTGAATGGTATAAATACTACTCGTATGTTGCTGGAATATGCGTATAGATATGGCTTTTGTTCTTATGGCACAAAGTGGCTGAAAACTTATGCAATGCAAGTAGGTTAAATAAGTTCACCTTGCCAAGGGTAGTATACACTTAAATAGAAACTCTTGTCAACTGAACAGATGCACCGCACATTATAGAGCCGAGAAATACATGTGCAGGAAGCAGATGGTCGTATGGCTGCTAGTTTCAGTTCAGTTTGCCTCTCGAAAGTATAATAATTAAATGCTCTAGTGTAGTGATACTAGAGTCAGTTATCCTTTTAAATGCACCTTTTAATTCGAATGCAGCTATACACGTACCTATAATTATGAGAAACAATTTCGCGTATTAGAGCTGGAAATGCTAGAAATTATACACGCTTTATGAAGCAACACATACAGGTGTCAACTTAAGAACGTCATAAAATACATTTTCAAAATGATTTTATAGAAATTCACAATTTTGTGAGGTTTGTCTTCAATTCGGAGGTCATTATTTGGAAATAATACCAGCTCATTGTTCACATTTTTTTAACCTGGTATTGTAGCCATATTTAATAATACAAAAGCCGCCCTTTCAAAAAAAAACCACAGAAAGAAGTCCGGAGCGGTCAGATCTGGTGATCTTGGTGTCCAGTCAATATCGCCTTTTTTTGATTCAACCAGTCTCAGGATGTTATTAGCGTAATCTAAGCGACGCGGCTTGTGGATGGGCGTTATTCTTTGACACAATTGCACCCTGTACGGAAATAAATGAAGATCATCCTTCATAATACGCCTAATGCTGGATCCACTGACGTTTAACTGCTGCGATATCGGCGCCGATACGACATATTTGGACTCTCGGCAACACTCTCTCTCACTGCATCAATAACTTCATTGGAACGTCTTGGGCGAGGTTTATGCTGTTATGACACTGGCTATTTCCTCGCTAGAAAAAAGTGCAATAATAGCCAATCGTGCGACAAGGCGAACAATATTAAAAGAAAGAGATACCGCTCTTTCCGACGCTAGCGGCATCTAGTAAACGAAATTAACAACTGGTTTGTTAAGAAAAATACCGGTTTTGGCGCGTTTCATAACATAACATGGCACTTTCCATAATTTATACGTATCGAACTGTCAAAAACAAGTCTGTAGCGGCTGGAAAATCTAACCGCCAGTGGATTTTTCTTGGATTAACTGCTAGAATGTTGCGAAACACTGCTCGAATGTGCTTTGTTGTCGCTTTTTTTTGACAGTATTATTAGTATTAGTATTATACATTTTACTCCATTATTTTTTAATAATAAAGTATTGTGATCGACCTGCAATTTCAAAAAAGTTTGCTACCCTGAAATTTTGTATTTTCACGTTTTAGGACTAGTAAATCCGAAAAAAGCAAAAAAATAAAATGTCCGTCTGTCCGCCGTAGACGCCGTACGCTGTCCGCCGTACGCATAATCGTTTGAAGGCGCGTAGCTCCCAAACCCGTTGAGATATTAAATTGAAATTTTTATGATAGGTAGATTGGGTGAACCCCTACAACTGGTATATTTTCGAGGGGTGGGGGTACAAGGGGAGAGGAGAGGGGAGCGTTTTAAACGAAAAATTTTGGTTTCTAGATCTCAGGAACCACTTATGCTAGGAGGCTGAAACTTGAAACTTATGTAGTACTATGACAGTGGACTCAATTGCAAAAAAATGGTCGATATTGGTTAAGGGGTGTGGAAGTGGGGGGGGGGGGGGGAAACAATGAATCTTTAACGCATGAAAGACAGGATTGAAATATTCTAAAATCGATATCTCCTGAACAATTGATGTCAGAAGATTGAAACTTTGTTATTGTCCTTAGGGATACTTCAAGATAAGACAAGGGCTAACATGTTTAAAGGGGGTGGTGGGGTGTGGGGTGGGTGGTGAAAAATTTTGGATTACAATATCTTCCGAACCAATTACACCAGGAAGATAAAATTTAGTTTCTGTATATGGGATCACAAGAGGAGTCTACCGAAAAATTTTTTGAAGGGCGAGGTGGAGCACGAAAGTGGAGGGATTTTTCAAAAATTTAATTTTTATATCTCAGAAACCATATCAGATATGATCTTGAAAATTTTACAGAAGTTGGGGTCGGTAAACTTCTAGTAGGGAAAACATTGTTGGTGGTGTGGGTGTTGGGGGTGATGGGGAAAGCGGGTAGAAAGGAAAACATTCTGATTTTTATTTCTTGAAAACTATAATGAATAGAAAGCTAACAATTTAGGATTATATAGAGCCACTATGGAGACATCCTAGAAAAATTAAATTTTTGATAGGGGTATCAAGGTATGGGGGAGAGGGGTGGTTTTTTATATCTCAGAAACGGCTTATGCTAGAAAGTTGAAACTTAGTACGTATATGTAGATGTACTATTAGAGTAATTAAAGCAAAAAAAAAAAAGTTCAGATTTTTATTGGCGTTCTGAGGTTGAGTAAAAAAAATATCCGTGAATCCACATTTTCACAAACTTCGTTAAAACTTTTAGACATGTCGAGCTATCAAAGCAATTTTACTTCTGCGGGCTATTTATATAAGCGCCTAGAAACGATCTTCAAAATTTTTCGATATCCAACCCCTAAGGGGGTGTAAAGAGGTTATGTACATATTCACGAATTCTGATATATTTCTAAGGTATATTGTGATTTGGAATTCACTTTTACTTCTATAAGCTTTAAACGTAGTCGGGGAAAAACCGATTTAAGTATTTTTCTCAATTAAACCCCCTGTGGGTATTGTTCAAGTTTTCACTGATTCCGAAAATGTCTTAGGTTTAATGTGATCGAATTTGCTTTTACTACTATGAATTATTCTATTGATAAAAAAACTTAAATAAATAAAAAAAATCTGCCAACAGTCTGGGCGCAACTTTATTATTTTATGGGTAGAAGTCCGAAACGTGTTTAATGATGAGATGCGGTGTAGGTTACTATGCGACTGCCAACCTAAGAAATAACCAGGAGGCTATTTGGAACGTTATTTTTTAGGTTGTCAGTCGCATAGTAACCTACACCGCATCTCATCATTAAACACGTTTCGGACTTCTACCCATAAAATAATAAAGTTGCACCCAGTTTTAATACTTAACCCCTAAGGGTGGTGTGAAGTGGTTGTATCCATTTTCTCGAAATCCAATATCTTTATTAGGTCTGATGAATAGTTTTTTACTTAAGCGTGCTTTCTATCTAACCTAAAAATCGGTTTCAGAATTTTTTGATATGCAACCCCCAAATAGCCATGTCGATATTTTATCCCCTGTGTCCATCAATTCCAACAATTCGGAAAAGTGATAGATGGTACAGAACTTCGTTTCGGAGTTTGAACAACACCATTTTTCTTAGATTTTTTTTGTATAGCTCCGAGCAGGACAAACTTTGTCCTGCTCGCACTCAGGGTCGGCCAAAGATGCCTGGAAACTCACATCGTATTTCCAGGCATCCGACCACCTCGTATTAGCCACCGATATAGCCGTCACGTCGATAGCTTGTTTAATGTCCTGAAATGGCCTCCTCACTGGAAGAGCTAGCTCTTGATTCAACGTCGAACCTTTGCTTGCGAGTTCATCCGTAGCCTCGTTCTCCGGAATCCCGCTGTGACCCGGAACCCAACAAATTGTTATGTTAAAATGAGTGCATAACGCACTAAATCGTATCCCTGCATAGACTCACGAGGCGTGACTTGATCAAGTGTGAGTCGAGCGCCTTAATCGCTGCCTGACTATCTGTTAGGATAGAACTCGATGATACATTGAGCAGCAAAAGTAAAGACAGAAGGACTGCTAAAGGGAGTTTGTAGATAGGGAAAATTTGGATTTTAGTTAACCGAAAAAAATGTAATGCATTATTTGTCCTTGTCTTTCTTTACGCCTTACTGTTCAGTTTCGAATGAACTCATAAGCCTTTTTGGTAATATATTATCTACACGGTACACATACGCACACATACAGACACAGGCGATTATTCATGATTCCGGAAGCAATTTGGAATCACGCTATTTTTACGGTGTGTTCAAGACGTTCACTCACACAACGCAACAGCCAAATAGCGAGAGAGGGAGGTAATTCTGAAAGACTATGAACTAGTACAGAAATGGAAAATTAAAAACAACCGAGGCGAAAAACTATTTTGGCTGTGTTCCAGAAAGACGTGGAGATCAGGAGACAGGATTAGAAAAATTACGAGCTTTTCTTTAGAGACGTTATGCCATGCAACAGTGGTAATTAAAGAAGGGGTGGAATGATAAAAAAAACGTTATATAACTAAAAATCTAGAAAATAATAGTAGGCAAAGGAGAAGTATCTGTGCCATGTCATTTCGAGGGTATTTTAAGGAGCTGTACAAACAGGAAATGTATACGTCATTCGCAAAAGTTTTTCCTATTTGTTTATTTTCATGTTTCCTTTCTTTCGATGGCACAGAGTGGAAGTATACTATGCAAAGTCATCTCAAGTATTCTTGCCCTTGGAAATTGACGTATGAGTAAGATGAGCGATGGCTACAGCTTTGTGCAAATTAGAGAGAGCGAGTGATCTTTAGTGCAGTACAAAAAAGTGTTATGTTGGTCTACGAGTACTTTATGCAGTACCTTGTACGTCATACGTACACTTAATGACATTTCATCCTTGAATTTGCACTATCCTTTTCAATAGTTTCATGTCGGTTTAATGAGGCTGGATCTAAAATAAGAGAAATTCAAGTTGAATCATCTACCCCAGTTCTGTTTCAGTTCTGCCTCAGTTCTGGCTACAAGTTGGTTGTGAATGAGCACGTCATAGTCCTTTCTTTCATATGTGTAAAATTATTTCTTTGCACTACAATCGATGATTCACTGTAGTACGTTTTGCACGGATTAACACGCATGTTGAGTAGTTTTAATTAGTTTACGTTCTTTCCTAGACACGGTTTGGACTTTAAATATTGAAACAGAAGCAATATTCGTTTACTGATCTACAAAAGGATAAATTTCTCATGAAATTACTGAGGAAAATTCTAATGAAATTCATCAGGTACGCCGTACCCAAAACCATTTGAAGGCGCATAGCTCACAAACCCGTTGAGATTTTAAGTTGAAATTTGTATGGTGGGTAGATTGGGTGAACCCCTACGATTCATATCTTTTTTGGGGGGTGGGGGTGTAAGGGGGGGGGGGGGGAGAGGGCGCGTTTTAGACGAAAAATTTTGGTTTCTAGATCTCAGGAACTGCTTATGGTAGGAGGCTGAAACTTGGAACTTATGTAGTACTATGATAGTGGACCTATTTGCAAAAAAAATGGTGATAAGGGTTGAGGAGTGTGGAAGTGGGGGAAAAACAATGTGTCCAAAACGTCTGAAAGCAGAGATTAAAGCATTCTAAAAATCCATATCTCCTGAACTGTTGATCTCAGAAGGGTGAAACTTAGCAGTTATCTTAAGGGGAGCGATACATGTAAACGCCTAAATTTAGACCGTTTTTCAGAGGCTTATTTAAAATAGAAGGAATAAATGAATCGTTTTCAAAGTAATCATGTTTATTCATTACATATTAAAATACAATAATCTGATTTTATTTAATTTTTTTTTTCAAAATGGCCGCCGTGGTAACCAATCTCCTGAGACCCTCGCGGCGAAAGGCATCAATCGGCGGGATTTTTAGCATCAGTTACAGCAATCTGAAATCAAAAAAATGGGTTGGAGTGTGTTTATTAAACATGTATCTTCTAGTTGAACCAAGAAAAAAAAAAACCAAAAAATCGTGAATTAGCACGCCTCATAAAAAAACTACGATTTTTGACCCTTTTTTTCGACAGTTTTTGGGTCAAAAACGCTAAATTTTGAAATTTTTTTTGGCATTTTTGAGGTTCAACTAGAAGCTTATACTATAGAAAAAACGTGTGCCAAGTTTCATAAGAATCAGTTGAGAACTTTTTGAGTTATCTTGTTCGCCAATTTAAAAAAAGTCGTCTCGAGAAAAACTCGTTTAAAGTTTTGACACACAGAAACTCTATGATGCCCATACAGAAGTCCTTCAGTACCTTCATAGTACTAGTTTTTTTTTCTCAGCTCTTCTTGACATGCTTACCCGGGTCTTCAATACAAAAGGCCCCAAGGTCATACATCCGAGAAGCAGGTAGCGAGAGTCAAGTGCTCCAGTACGGACTCAATAGCGCTCGAGCGTCAAGTTGAGGCGAAGCACTTAAATGAGTTTTTAATCGATAAATAATGCGAATTTCATTCTAAAACTTTACAAACATATTTTTTAGATGTTAATTTAACTATTTATGCAAAAAAAAGAAACTCGAATTTTTGAAAATTTTACATGTATCGCCCCCCTTAAGGTATACTAGGAGAGTAGACAAGGGCTAAAATATTTAAGAGGGGAAGTGGAGTGTAGAGGTGGGGGGTGAACATTTTTAGGTTACAATATCTTCCGAACCAATTGTACCAGGAAGATGAAATTTGGTTTCTGTATATATAAAATCACAAGTGATGTCTACTGAATGGCTGGGAACAACGTTTCGGTCAACGGTGAACGTTACAGAGCCATATTAAATACTTAAATCGGTTTTTCCCCGACTACGTTTAAAGCTTATAGAAGTAAGAGTGAATTCCAAATCTCAATATACCTTAGAAATATATCAGAATTCGTGAATATGTACACAACCACTTAACACCCCCTTAGGGGTTGGATATCGAAAAATTTAGAAGATCGTTACTAGGCGCTTATATAAATAGCACGCAGAAGTAAAATTGCTTTAATAGTTTGACATGTCTAAAAGTTTTAACGAAATTCGTGAAAATGTGGATTCACGGAAATTTTTTTTACTCAACCTCAGAACGGCAATAATCTGAACTTTTTTTTTTGCTTTAAGTACTCTAATAGTACATCTACATATACGTACTAAGTTTCAACTTTCTAGCATAACCCATTTCTGTGATATAAAAAACCACCCCTCTCCCGCGTACCTTGATACCACTATCAAAAATTTTATTTTTCTAGGATGTCTCCATAGTGGCTCTATATAATCCTAAGTTGTTAGCTTTTTATTCATTATGGTTTGCGAGAAATAAAAATCAGAATGTTTTCCTTTCTACCCCCTTTCACCATCACCCCCAACACCCACACCACCAACATTTTTTTCCCTACTAGAAGTTTACCGACCCCAACTCCAACAAAGATCATATCTGATACGGTTTCTGAGATATAAAAATTAAATTTTTTGAAAAATTGCTGTCCCCCCACTTTCGTGCTCCACCTCCCCCCTCAAAAAATTTAGTTTCGGTAGACTCCTCTTGTGATCCCATATACAGAAACTAAATTTTATCTTCCTGGTGTAATTGGTTCGGAAGATATTGTAACCCAAAATTTTTCACCCCCCACTCCACACCCCACCACCCCTCTTAAAAGTTTTAGCCCTTGTCTTATCTTGAAGTATCCCTAAGGACAACAACAAAGTTTCAATCTTCTGACATCAATTGTTCAAGAGATATCGATTTTAGAATGTCTTTCATGCGTTAAAGATTCATTGTTTTCCCCCCCACTTCCACACTCCTTAACCAATGTCGACCATTTTTTTGCAATTGAGTCCATTATCATAGTACTACATAAGTTCCAAGTTTCAGCCTCCTAGCATAAGTGGTTCCTGAGATCTACAAACCAAAATTGTTCGTCTAAAACGCTCCCCTCTCCTCTCCCCTTGTACCTCCTCCCCTCGAAAATATACCAGTCGTAGGGGTTCACCCTATCTACCCACCATAAAAATTTCAATTTAATATCTCAACGGGTTTGGGAGCTACGCGCCTTCAAACGATTTTGCGTACGGCGGACGGCGGACATCGGACGGCGCACAGAGGGGCATTTTCCCAATCTAGCTGGCCAAAATTCGGTTTTTCAAACATGTAATTGTTAACCAGCATTTTATGTCTTAATTGTCTTAACCAATTAGGGAGTTTCAGAAAGGTTGTTTTTTTTAACTGAATTTACTATAAAGGCCGTGGGCTCAGCTCGAAGTAGCCATTCGTAAGAGATTAGTTGTTACAGAAAAAACTTTCTTTAAAACTAACTGTGCTCACATAATTTTTTCGTTATTTTAAGGGAAAATTAGGAAATTTTGAATAATGGATATTGAAGTAGCAGGTATGTATTTGATTTTTCCAATTTATGGTTTTTCAAGAATATATAGTTTTTGAACTAGATAGTTTTAAATTTTGGTAAAATTTGAGATCTATTTTTTGGAAAAGGTACATTTTCAAAATTGATTAAGTTATATACCTCCGCAAGACCCCGTCAAAATTTATGTGACAATATGAAGGTCAAATATTCATTCTTAAGGAGTCACAAAAATTTTCTGCAAATATCTGCATATTCAGATTTTATAACAGTTTATGTAGATAACGGAAATTCGAAATATTCGTAATTTAAATTTTAGTTCAGTTACAATTTTTTTCTCATTCCTTGTAAGATCATCTGGAGTTACACTACTGACAAGGAATTGTTTATACGGAGTGATGGAATAAAGCGGATACCGCGACTTTAACAAAAAGTTGGAATTTTTGGAAAATTACCTATGTCAACGTGCGAGTTTAGCGAAGAATTTGCTGGGTGCATTTAAGAAGAATGTGCAGAGTTTAAAGGCGAAGTTCAAAAGTAAATGGGTAGCTGCAAGCAGGATGGATAGTATATTCAGGAAGAAAATCGAAAATTGGCTCAAAGGAACCTTTCCCAATAGCACTTCTCAGGCAGGACGACCAGCTAAAATCTTCAAGGAATCAAGCGATCAAACAAAACGAAGGAAAACGAAAACATTACGTGAAAAGATGAGCACGGAAGAATTGACGTTTGCTGCCCGGATGAATCTACGATCTTCCGGAAAGAGGGATGCCTCAAAAGTCTTACAGGATATTACGTGGAGTCCAACTCGGGCAACTAAGTATAAGAAAGCCTACCGCAGCAGCTTGGAAAAAAAAGACAAGCCACTGCACACTATACATGCCCTTGCAATATTTATTGAAGCAGATTTAAGCAGAAACCAATATCAAATAATTAGAACTGGTGCTCCAAAGGCAAAGGTCCTTGTTATAAAATTTTACAAAAACTCTACCCTAGGCCAGAATCATACCAAGTATCAGCTACTTATACAGAAGTTAATATGCTAGGTTTGTTGGATCATACAAGTGCAACATTAATTGAATACCTCAGTGAAGTAGCAAGTTCCTTATCAATGCAGCTGATAACAAAGTGGGGATGCGATGGATCACAACAGACCCTATATAAACAAAGATTCGAAAATAATTCGGACTCTGACAGTAACGTTTTCCAAAGTTCCATTGTGCCGCTACAATTGAACTGTAAAATAAATAACGCGATTAAAGTTCTTTGGCAGAATCCTACACCGTCTTTATAGTTTTTACAAAAAAATCTACGGAAATTATTAATAGAGAAATTATATACATACAGGATCAAATTGACAATTTAAAAAGTCAATAATTGAAGAAAACAGAACGCTCACAGTAAAGCACCTACTAACATTCACTATGTTTGACGGTAAAGTATGTAATGCTGTTACCAATACAACACCTTCGATGAGATGTTACATTTGCGTTGCGCATTCGAAAGATTTTAACCAGCTGTCTCTACAAAAAGAAGTTACTCCATCAGCACTGAAATTTGTCTTTCGATATTACATGCCAGAATACGGTTATTCGAAACCTTATTGCACTTGTCATATAAATAAGATGTAAAGAAGTGGCAAATGAAGTCTGAAGATGACAAAACTGCTGTGAATATGCGAAAACACAGCATACAACAAAATTTTCGAGAAATATTAAGCCTGATTGTTGATATTCCCAAGCAAGGATTTGGCAATACCAATGATGGAAATACCAGCCGAAGGCAACCTACGCTATGGATCTACTGCAAGCACAGCGGATGAAATTGAAGATATGGATGAAACTGAAGAATCATCACACGAGGAAGCGCTATCTTCAGAATAATTTTTACTGTTTAGATATAAAAAAAATAAATTAATTATGTACAATAAATTATATTTATAATGAAAATAAACAGTATTTTACTCGGAAAACTAGTAATTTCAGTTAAAAAAGTACTCTGAAAAGATTCACCAAAAAAAATTATACTTATATTTATTATGCAAAACAATTTTTTTTCAATAAATATGTTTCAATAACGTTATTACTTCATAATAACTTAATAATACCTTATTTTCAGACGAATCGACAATGTAAATAATTTTGGCCAGCTAGATCGTGCAAATGCCCGACTGTGCGGCGGACGGCGTACGGCTTAAAAAAAATCTGCCAACAGTCTGGGCGCAACTTTATTATTTTATGGGTAGAAGTCCGAAACGTGTTTAATGATGAGATGCGGTGTAGGTTACTATGCGACTGACAACCTAAGAAATAACCAGGAGGCTATTTGGAACGTTCGCATCTCATCATTACACACGTTTCGGACTTCTACCCATAAAATAATAAAGTTGCGCCCAGACTGTTGGCAGATTTTTAAAAAGAAACTTGTATTTGGCCCACCCTGTATATAAACAGTTTATAACTGAAACGTATAGACCTCAAGAATTTGTTCTGAGATGGGGCACACTCTGATAAGCATTGAAGATTCACAAATTAAGTTCATAATCGTATTCATATTAAATTCTGATATGTGAAAGTTCGTACACGAATTGATGAAGCAGAAAAACTAATTACGAAAATTAATCCGTAAAGAAAAAGAATCAGAACTTAAGATTTTTATGAAATCAGCAGATTTTTCGATCTCATCTACGTAGAAGAAATTGCTCTACTCTGGCACACCTACATGACACATGTACATATCGCCGGAATCAATACAAACAATATGAAACTCAATAATAATTCATTAATCATTTATTGATGAATTATTCCTCCTTCAGTTCAGTTCATAAAGTACGGATGACTACTTCCAATAATATACGCCTTGTCAGCATCGAAAATTTACGTAACGAAGCGTAAGGAACACCATACGAAATACGGTTACGGTTGGTGATTCTGGGAAATTTCTTTTTTCTTTGCTTTATTTCGTAAACTTGAAATACAAAAATATAATCAAATACAAAAAAAACATATTCAACTGTATATGCTCTGAGATTTATAGGGCAGTGTAAGGACGATTGAGACAACAACACCGACCGGGTCTATACACGAATAAACAGACTAATCTATCACCATGAGTAAGATTAATGTCCCGGAAATGATGGGATTAATAGCTCCGTTTCACTTGTGTCACTTATTGTTTTTCACAATTAACAATTATAGTGGAAAAAAGGACATTATTTATCATGGAACAGAGAATATTAAATATTAAGCCAGAGCAATTATGTGGATGCCAAGGAATGACGCATGGAATTAAAATGAAACACTTAATACGCGGTCAAAGGCAGGATCGCACCTTTATTATTGCAAAGCTGATATAAGTCCTTTTACGCGGCTGTTACACTAAAAAGGATCCCAAATAGCGTTCTTGCAAAAAATTTTTAGGTTGAAGCCGAGTAACAGACGTTCGTATCTTCGACGTTAATTGTGTCCTGGACTTTTAGCCGCAAAATTTTAATCGGACTTAAGAGTGAGCGCAGATTACACACTTTTTTAATTAAATTTAGTCGTGGAACTAATTAAAAAAATTTTTTGTTTTTCATTTTCGTAATGTACATATATTTAAGTATATTCACAGAAAGTTTCATGTCGACAAATATTCTCGAAGTTACACTTGAATGCGTTTTTCTCAAAAACTGTGTTTATAAAGTCGGTGACTAAGATTTCTCGGAAACGGCAAAACCGATCAGTCCCAAATTTTTACACAAGCTTTATAAATGTATTTTTAAGTGATTAATCGAAGGTTTTTTTTTAAAAAATTAAAGGCCGAAATTTTGATCGAAAATGGAAATTTTTTTTTGAGAAGCCGCCATTTTGTTAAAAATTAATAATTTGCGTATTGCTTCGATTAAGTACTAGATAATACATTATATTATCGAAATCTTATTATTTTTATTTTTATTTTATATGATCCTATCTACACTGAAACAAAAAATTTGATTCTTCCATAGTTGCAGTGACCATAATTAAGTTATTATAACTATATTAAAATAGTTATGGTTTTCCTTGCCATAGCTTATAATTCGCACAAACAAACTATGGTTGCAATAAGCATATTTGATGATTTTAAATTAATAAGGTCGGCCTAACCATGCTTGTTACATGATGTAAAAGTATTTTATGATAACAGCCACTATATTCCATGATCAGTACAACTATAGAAATTTATTGAATATTTCTCACAACTATACTATGATTTGTACCATTTAGCACGATGATATTTCAAACATATTATGGTTATCGCAATTATTAAACAAATATGTCATAAAAAGACGAAAACCATAATTTCTTCCACAGTGAAAGGTATCGTTCGTGAGTTAGGTTCATTTATAGATGCTTACAAGTGAAATGTATTCAAGTGAAGCTCAAATTTTAAAATTGAAGTGTTAATAATTAAGAAATATGTATATGTAATTTCTTATTTTACATATTGAAAATATTAAGTATTTTTTCAGTTATGAAAATATATTTATATTCAACTTACTATGTATAAATTTTTAGTACAATTTACTCTTGAAGATTTGCAAAATAAAAATATTCATAAGAAAATACGCAGTTTCTCCAATTACTATAATTTATTATTACAAAATCCTCTAGCTGTACAGAAATGTGGACTTCATACATTTTCAGCGATCTGGGAAGACATTTTATTCGGCAAGAAATAAGAAAGTAAGTTTGTAATGAGACGTGAATCCAATTTTAAAGTGAGGGAGGATATTAATGTTTCTTAGGATTGTAATTATAGATCTCACAACCATGTTCTGTAATTGTTACAACCATTTATATGATTGACGTAATTAGAATATGTTTATCATAACTCAAGTCATAAGATACTGAATGTTCAACAGAACATAAGTTAAGTTGGTAGAACCTAAACTATGTTTGCGTTAACCATACAACAAGTTTTCGTTTGTTTGATTCAATCATAACTCATTTCTCAGAAACATAACTATAGTTGCAATAATCAAATTACAAATATTTTCATGATTGACATAATCATACTATGTTTAGAGCAATAAGACAATAAAGTTAGTACAACCATAACATCAGTTATCAGAACTATCTTACATCTTGTAACGTGGTTCACGCAACTATAAATTCAACCATAGTAAGGTTCTCGCAAAATATGGTTACCACAGTCATATTTTTTCTTTGAGTGCAGAGATATCGTGGTCACCGCAAAACGCGTTTTTTATAGCAGTTCCCGGCAATCAGCTATAGCAGTTTTAAAAATCATTATTTTTAAAAATAAAAAATACCAGAATAAAGTTAAAAGTTACCTTAATATATATATAAATTTTTACGTTAATAAATTAAAGGAAAAATCCAGGAAAAAATTGATGAAAAACAGCTTTTTTTCGGCCTCCTGACTGCGTATAACCCCGTAAGTCGTTGTCTGTCGCACACCATTCAAACTAATGGCTTAATAGCAGTTGCAGCCGATTGGTACTGAAGATCCTATGTCTACTAAATACTAAATGATCACAAGATAATGGTTTCTTTATGTTGCGAGCTAGGTATTCGCCGGGATTTCAAGTAAAGCGGTAAATACACGGATACTGCAGTTGTACCGACGTGTGTTGTTGCTATATCTATCCAACGGTACGATTTATTTACAATTTTCTTGCAGGATGCATGCGACCGCGGGTTTTCGGTTGAGAGCGTACAACCGTGCGATATCGGTCCAACTGTCGTTCATAAGCGCATACACGATACAATCGTCGTATACAACGCAAATCAGTACAGCCGTTGTATCGTGTTTTTGCCACTTAAAACGCAATTTGTTTAAGATCAATAGAAATAACAATGATTTATTATTTACATTCAATAATCGCACTACCGGCAACGCAGCTCGATTTATACAACTTGATCACTGTTCGATCGCTGCTTCCAATCAAAATCGATTTACAAATACTTCGCGTACAAACTGATCGTTGTATCGCTGTGTATTAAAAACTGCCCCCGGCTACAAACTTTATCGTGCTTATGTACGGCATGTGTTGAGTCGAGATCTATCTCGCATATTCGGTGGTATTTATGGAACCTTCGGGAAATGTAAGAACGACCGAGTAGGGGAAAAGTGCTCGAGAAGCATGGTGAACTATATAGACGTTTTTCCGGATATTGGGAGGCGTAGCGTTCTTACTGAAAACTGATCGAGTTGCGCGTGCTGCCAGGGTAGCATGTAAAAATAAGATGAACTTCTCACTACTTCTGGCACGGTATTATTGCCAACAAGTCATAAATTGCAGCAGAAAGATTTATACGATTTTTACTAATTTTTTTTTTTTAGTTAATCCACTGTCCTTCACCTTGTCTGTACCTGTCCAGCTCTATCAGCAAGAAGGAAAGCTCATCTTGGAGCTTACTTCTTCAACTGTCTCGGTGATCTTGCCGCAATGGAGGTCGCGAGAATCCAACGCTTCATTGCAAGCTCTAAATGGTTCGACGAGTAGGACCGGATTCGATGATCCTGTGGTAACACAACGGACCTTTCAAGGCTAAGTGTGTCCGTGTTCTCACGGGCAGCCACGCGTACCTACCTACCTACCTACCTAGTTAATCCACTACCTCTGGAAGCGTTTTAGGCGAAAATTTGGATTCAATATCTCAGTGACATGCACGGGTGAAGGATGGAAAACTTTGGATTACGATTTTTGACGAACAAATTACGCTGGAAATATGAAATTTGGTTTGTATAGGGGGGATGGGTCTAAAAATGTTTGTATGAAGTCTTATATCTGAAGAAATATTTAAGATATTGGAATTTATACAACAGTTAGGCTCAATGAACTCCTACCATATTGGGGATTTGGGTGGGGTGGCTGAAGTTGGGAGAGGTTGAAAATGACAATATTCAAAAAAATCATCAACAATGGTGCAAAAAAATGGTCACTGAAGAAAAGTTGAAAGATATCCCTTACGTCTTCTGAGATATCGTTTTAATTTAACTTCATCAAAGGTATAGAAACCGTTTTCACAATTTTTTAATATTCAACATCTAAGAGGGTGGAAAGGAGTCTTATAAATTCTGACATATAATTTAGATGGTGAGATATCAGATTGATTTTTCCTTTCGTAGGTCTTCTATAGAATAACCTAGAAACCTACTTCAGGACTTTCTGATGTTCAACTGTTAAGATGTGCAAGGGGGTTGTAAACATTTTTCGAATTACACTAAATATCTTAGGTCTGAATAAGTTTTTACTTCCACGAGGTTACTTTGTAATCGTCTAAAATGAATTTCAGAATTTTTCGATTTTTAATTCAACCCCCATTTTATTCTGACTTCCAGTGCCAGTTAATATAATGGTCTCAAAAATCGTTTTTGGTATTAAACCACTAAGGAGGTTCCATATGTTAACAGGAATAGTTCGTTTCTCTTAGGTCTGATG
Organism: Beris morrisii; assembly: GCA_951812415.1. Classification (NCBI taxonomy): domain Eukaryota; kingdom Metazoa; phylum Arthropoda; class Insecta; order Diptera; family Stratiomyidae; genus Beris; species Beris morrisii. The sequence continues at coordinate 109,686,357 of OX638312.1, read as the reverse complement.
AAATATCGAATCAGTTTCGACTTCCACTAGCTTTTTACATAATTGCTTAAGAATCAGTTTCACTATTTTTTCATATTCAACCCCTACGCGAGCTTAAAGAGTTTATAAAAGTTTTCACGAATTTTACCGTACAACTTAAGTCTAATGAAATATCGAATTGATTTTTTTGTGTATAATAGCAAAAAATATGTTTCGGGATTTTTCGATATTCATCTCCTAAGTGAGTGTAAAGGAGTTGAATACATTTTCACGAATTCTGACATATATGCAAGGCTTGATAGAATATCGGATTTATTTCTCCTTCTGTATTTACTTTATCTAAAAACCGAAATGAGGATTTCTGTTTAGATATCGAATTGATTTTAAATTCCTCAGCCGTTTTATTCAAGGAACTCAAATATTTTTTTTCACAATATTTCGAAATTCAACCTCCAATGCGATGTAAAGGATTTGAAAACGGTTCCACAAATTTCGCCATGTGAGTTATAAAATTGATTTTTATACGGGCTTTTTATGTAATCGCCAAAAATCGAATTCAAGATTTTTTGATATTCACTCCCCAAGTGGAGTAAATCCTTTGTATACATTTTCACGAATTCCACTATGTCTCTTAGGTCTGATGAAATATCAAACTGATTTTCCTTCCATGAGATTATATAACAATCGCCTAAAAATTTAAGTCAAGACTTTTCGATGTTCATCACCTAAAAAGGATATGTATAGGTTTTCACGAATTTCGTCATATGTCTTAGGTCTAATTAAACATTAAATAAGTTTTTATATCTTCATATTTTTCATTGTTTCCATTTGTGTATACTTACATAGTGTCGGCACTTCAGTTGGAATTTGACTCCAGTTTCCGGACTTTGCCCTGAAAAATAATAAATGTTTGCCCAGACAGTTGATGGATTTTTTTAATTGTTTCGTATGGTTCTCAAACTTTGATAAGCACCTTACTCGAAATAAGTTTTTGTACTTAAGCCCTTATTATCTGACCGAATTTGGGAAAAAAAAGGGCTTTCAAAGGCCGGCTCAATTTTTCAACACAAAATTTTTTTTCCGAGGATAATTTATAAAACAGAAACTCCAAACTACAAAAAATTAAATCGAATAAAACAACCAATTCTATGTGACCTGCTAAAACTTTATTTTCAAAATTCTCTATTTGTTTGGGTTCTTCTCTCCACCTTTGTATCACATCAAAATTAATCTGATGAAATTAATCAATAAACTGTTTTCAATCTTAATTTTTTTTTTATTACATCATGAATTAGAAATGAATATCAATTAATTCAATTCGCATTATGTTATTGAAATAAAAAACTGAAGCAAAATATTTTGACCAATAACATGTACAATAAATTATTAACTTTCACTATAATTAATTCATGAATTTATAGATTTATATTTATAATGTGAAATTTAATAGTAATGAGTTTTAATTATGTGAGGTATACGAAGCAAATTAGCAACTATAGAATTGCTTAATAATTAATTAACTAGTTTTGGTATTACTTTTGCTTGATTCCTAATTTATTTTATTTTTTTTATTTAGAAAACAAACAAAATCGAACATAATTATTAAATACCTAATGGTTTAAAACGAATTCAAATGTTATTATAGTTAAAATGTTATATTTAAGAATTTTTAATAATAATTTCTAATGTGTGTGTGTTTTTGTATTTGTTTTTTTTTATAAAATTGTTTTTTTTTATTATTATTAATATTGATAAAGCGCTTAGATATTTTTTCCATTACTTTACATTATTTCGTTTATTTCAATGAGTTTTTCTTTTTAATGTAAAATGTCGGATTTGTTCAGGCTAGTGTTGAAATTTGTAATTTTATTTTATTTCTAATATATATATATTATATATATGTATAATATAAAACCGACTGTTAATAAATAAGTCGGTTGTATTTTTCGGGCTGAACAAATAACATTTTCTTTAGAATTTTATGTACGATTTATTATTTGGTTTTTCATATTTTATTTATTTCCTAAAAAAACTTTCTTTGATATTTTATTAGAAATTTTTATATGTTTGAATTGGTTTTGGTATTTTCTAGTAAGTAATAATTATAAAAGAAAACAAAATATTAAAAAACTTGTTTTGTTATTTTGCTATTGTTTTTTTAAAAACCAATTTACTTAACTTTAGTAGTAAAGTGTTTTTTTATATTCTTTATTATTATATTACTGTTTTTTTTATTTAGAATTTCTGGTACAGTTTGAATTTTTTTTTCATTTTCATTACAGTTTAATACTCAATAATATTACTAGTAATACATAATTAAATATGATTTAGAATTGTGTTGTTTAGGTAAGAAGTAATCTAGTTTTGTTCAACATTTGGTTATCATTCGCTATTTTTCTTACAAATAGCTGTTTTTAAAGGTAACTGTTGGTGAAAAGAAAACGACAGCGATGAGGATTGGATAATAAAAATTGTAAAACTATACATCACACATTATTTAAATTTTAAATCATTTTCCAATTCTAAGGACTTGAGTGTTTGCAGGCACCCGCGTAGATAATAATATATTTATGTTTTACATGTCTCATGTAAGTCATATTATCTGTCACGATATTCAACCTACATGTCAATTAAGGACGACATGCCTTATCAAAATGCTTTCAGGCGTTAAGCATAAAGCATCGTATCGGTTTCGTGTCAAGTGTGTCTCAATAGCGAATTTCATTACCATAAATAACATGTTTAAAATCAGTCCGTAAATGTGATATCTCACACATATGTACTACGGCTTATGATTTTTGACATGAGTAATATCATGCGAACGTGCTATTCATAATTTACTGTATCGGCAAAATATTCTCGAATATCATTTCGGGATTCAGCCCTCGATTGCAGGGAAGCTAGCTATTAGAATTTTAATGAATAATTAGTCTGAATTTTCGAATAATTTGCCTTAATTCACACGAGTCATCGGTTTCAGTGTGGATAGTTATTAACAGCATAGGCATCGATATCAATAACATATTCGATTTCCGGGGCTACTGTAAAATATTTGTCAAAAAATCGTAAACCTACTTTTTATATACCACTGAAATAAATTACACTAATTATTTGCTAATTGATTCCTGAACTAGGCTATTGCATAAGGAATGTATGGCCAAATTTAATTGTTATACATGAATTGGAACTTTGGAAGACAAGTGTCTATGATTTTTGTTGATAGGTTTTGAAGAGCAAGGTGGATTTCGTGGTATAGCTGAAATTGGTGTATAGAGTAAACAAAATACTGAACAATGAACAATGTTAGATTTTTTGGGTCAGATGCAGAATTTTCGATAACGAAGAAGTAACACCAGAACACATCCTCTGTGAATGTGAGGAACTTGCTCACAAGAGACACTTCGGTTAGGGCTCCATGGAACCATCGACATTCCTGGCTATTCCTCTTCGGAAAATACAAAACTTCATAGAAATCGCAGGGATCGAAGAGGAATCATAGATAATCCAGGCACCGTCAAAAGTGGCCCAATTGATGCTTCAGTGACAGAGGTATCTAAGCCACCCCGAACATGAAAATCTAATCTAATCTGGGTTTTACAATTTGGAGAATCACTGCGACGATTGTGTGATGTCGAGATAGATTAAATCTGTAAAGTGACAGTAAGACATCCATCTTAATTTACAGTCAAAAAATGCCATTTCGCGAATGAAATTATTTCATATAATTTGTAAAGTTGAGTTCAAAATAAATTATTCAACTCCTTCAGATAGCTGCCACACGAAAGTTCTTGAAACACGCGACTCCAATTATTTCAAAACACTTCGCGCTAGTATTTTTGAATTTCGGGTACATTTAGTATTCAAACGAGGTGCAAGAAACGAATTCTTGCTTCCATACAAAACTCTATGAATAACTGCTTAGCGCTAACTCAAAAAATCGTTCATCTGGTAGTCAATAGTTTGTTAGTGAGCAATACTGCTCCACTTTGTCCGGAATTACGTGAGATTGCCAACAGAACTCAAACACAGTAATCCCTAAACACAGTGACATTGTAGATGAGCCTCTGGACCGGTTAGCAAAAAAAGGAGCCGACTTAAAATTCACACAATCATAGCTAATCAACAGAATACCACAGCTGCTTTAAAAAAAGTCTGTTGGAGTGGATTAACACCCAAGCTGACCTGCACTGCAAAAAAAAGTGAGGTGCAGACAGTCCAGTCTGTTCTTGTAAGGACACTCCAAGAAACAAACTTTCGAGTTTCTCAAAATGAACCGGAATCAGCTTCGGCGCATATCTGGATTAAAGTCCATTGGTTTAAGCGGAAAAAGCATCTGAATACGATTGGACTGATTCGAGACAATATTTGCTGATTATGCGAAAAAGTAAAAGATACTGTAGAGGACACTCAAGACTCAGAGATTTAGACCGTTCTCGATCCCCTCCCATCTACAATCTAATCGCTCCCATACAAAAGTATTTTAGATACGTGATATTATTTATTACATGACTAGCACCGATTAAAGCAGAAGTTTAAAAATATCTACAACATAATTTTCCTCAAAGAAAGTACAGGTATGCTTTTGAGTGGATGCCATGGTATGCTATGGTATGGTATATGGAGTGGTGATGCTATCATCCTCCTTCACTTAGACGTTAGTGTTCGTCCATTGTGCTCCCCGTTTGAGTATGATTACTCCTGGAACCTAAAACCATTTAGTAGATTTTATAAAGCTTGCTATGTTACATAGCTTCCCCTTATCGATATCACCATCGAGGAAATATGCGCCGAGGTTCCGTCTTCTCATTCCCGATAGGGTCGGACACTCGTATAGGACCTGGAAGATTGACTCTTACACTTCTGGGTCACCGCAGCTACGACAGAGATCATTTGCCTCGGCCCCCAGTCGTCTATCGTGTCTACCGATCAGGCAGTGCCCTGTGAGCACTCCGATTAGTGTGCTAGCATCTTTCCTGCTCAGGCTCAGGATATATAGCTAGTGGCTGCCATACAAAAGTCCTAAAAGAATATTGCACTTATTCATCCGAACCTAAAATCAAGTTAAGCTGGGAAACCAAAAAATGACCCGAAATCCTTTGCTAGCTGCCTCACCGATCGGAGTAGCCTATCGCCCAATCCTCGGGTGGAAGTTCGTGTGAAAGGATGTTTGAGAATGGATTGTTGAAAATTTGGAAAATTTAGGAAAATTTTATATACGGAAAAACGCAGGGAAAAAGCCTAGCACTCTCAACCTATCCAGGCACGCTGAATACATACTACCTGAAAATATGAAAGAAAAGACACATTTCTGCGAAAGAAACTTACTAATTAGTCACCGAAATAGTCAAATGATCGAAAAAAAATTAAAGGTGGGAAATAGTAATCGAGAACAGACTGAGTTCGACACTTAATTTTTGGACCTAGCTCAATTTGGGAGTCGTTCAAAGCTATGCGAAATGCGATCTATTTAGGACATAATGGGCGCCCAACGTGGGGCTAAATTACAATAAATTTAGTTTCCTTTGTAATTGTTACCCTTGCTGGAGAACGAAAACAAGAAAAACGGAAGGTTTCTTCAAAAGTGTCGGATTCATGTTATCTACAACATTATCCATAGATTGGAGGACCTACGGATTGCTTCTTATGGAAGTTTGCACGGCGATGGCGACATTAACAACAGAACTCCGTTGCCAGGATTTAAGTGTTTTCTGTTGCTAATACTAATCCAGAGCCTGTCTGTAAATGTTTTGCTCCGGCTTTATCAAGGTATGTCCGATTTATACCACTTTCACCTCTGAGACAGTTCAGTTGTCCGTTAAAGATCGTCTTAGGAGATAACATCGAATGGAAATATGGAGAATATTCTTGCTCTTATTGCATTCTTTCTAGAAGGCCGAATTTTTACCAATTGTTTGAAAAGTCCTTCAAAAGGGTATTTAAAATAAGATCTATTTTCCTGTAAAACGTCGAAGTATGAACAATGGTATATCTCAAACAGAGCCATAGTATATTGGTTGACACCTTTTAATAGCACTCGATTGTTACATCATCAAAGACTCAATATTCACCAACAACACCAAGAATGACATGTGGGCATAGTGGATATTAAAAATTCCAAAATCCAATCAAAAGCTTTTTTTTTTATTTTACATATATTTATATAAGTAATACTCACGATTACTTGACCCTATTCGATGTGACCTTTATTGTAGAGTATCATTTGCTTTTAAACTGGAATACTACCCAAAAGGTATGGTACTTGATTGCACTACAACACATCACCTAGTGGCCTGATGAGAATACTTGAAGTCACTCTAAACCCATTACGTTACCTTCAGTTCGTAACTTCGATAAATTAGCACGTAGAGGTATTCTGAAGTATGAAACAATCGATGTACCAGAAATAGATTCAATTTCTGGTTCTGAATCCTTAGAGGTTTCTTTATTATTTCGAAAGTTAAAAAACTTGCGTTTAGTCCAAAAAAATTCAGTTTACTAACTGTATGAAAATTGGATTATTACTCAAGAATCTAACTTTCTCAATTTTGCCCAAAGTAAACTTATGTTATTTGTGCGCTATACCAACGGAAAAAAGGACTTTTAGGGTCACTCTTTCAGAAATCCTTGCATTCCTTTATCCGAAATATTCTTGTCTCGGCTCAATTCATTTCAGATAATTTTGTAATCAATAGGCTTTGTCAGCGGTACAAAAACATTATTGAGATTCATTACAAATCCAATGACAGTCCATGTAATTTCTGAAGTCTCAAACTATAAATTTCATTAAGATCAAATTGACGAATTCATCAATTTATCGATGCTACAGTAGTTAAATATAAGCTGCAGCTGACAAGCACAGCTCCAGAGCTAAAGATACAATACTTCATATTTGCAAAAGGAGCAAAATGATTCATAGGCCAAACACCAAAACTCTTAAAGCGATCTCTTAAAGAATGCCAATTTTAAAATCAAAGTGACATTATTTTACAATTTTATAATTCCAGATCACAAAAATAATGAAAATATTGTCAATAGTAACGAAATAATAAATCAATAGAGTGAAACTCATTAAGGCATTATTTCCTTATTATTATTGAATATAACAAAAAATTATTAAAAACCACTTCAATTGTGCAAGTAGGTAGAAAGGTCTAAGTTATAATTTGTTAATTTCTTTTTTTTTTTCGTTTGATATTTTTAAAAATATCGGGAAGACTGTTAAAACTACGGTAACACTTTCTCATTTCCTCGATAAACCTTATTCCAATAAATCCGGGATTAACACAACATTAATAATAATTTAAACAGAGCTTTTTATTTTTTTTAATTTCACTTTAAAATATTTACTTGTTAATTAAATAATTAGCAAAATATGGCTTTAATCTTAAATTGAAATTAAAGTGAAAAATAGTAATTTATGCAAATTTTCTAATTTATTAACACATTAAATATGCATCCATATTTTATAATATAGATAGACTTATTTTATAACAATAATTAATAGTAAATTTTTACAGCAAACTTTAATATACTATAATAAAAGGTATAGTAGGTCCCATTTCTGACACAATAAGATGAAATAAAAAAAAGGATAATTTATTTATTAAGATTGAGGAATTGGTAAGATCCGATTTTTTCAAAAATTTATATGGTCGACAACATAATATTAAGCACAAAAAAAACAATATTAAAAAATTGTACAAATCGATTCTTTTAAAATAAAACGTAAGATCATGTTTTAGTGTCTAATTACGTTTAATATTGCAAAAATTAAGAATAGAAATAGCATTATTGAGCTCGGCAATGTGATATTATTAGCACCATTGCATCCATCTTCCGAACAGCAATACGTTTGAGTTTCCCAGACCTCTGAAAATTTTAAACAATAATTTTACGTGATCTTATTTAGTGTGGTAATATAATTTATTTACCTTTTTCTGTACATTCTGTGGCACAATCACGTACAATAGATAATTCGCTAACGTATTTCTGAAATTAGAAATAAGGGACAATATTTAAAAAAATTATATATGATTGAAAGTGCGATGAGTTTATGGGGTGAAAAAGGAATCCCTAAAAGGGGACCAAGAAGGAGCCAGTTGCCCCACCTGTATTACACCATTCCTCAAAATAATAATATCATAAAATGAGAAAAATTATAATTGTATAATCAAATGTTACGGAGGAAAAACAAAAGTCTTATTACATAGTTTTCAATCAAATGTTACTCAACAATTCGTTTAAATCCGACTCGATGGACGAAAAGCAAAAGTTTTATTACATATTTCTCAATGACTTTGATAAGGGCAAGTGCAATTTTTAAACAATCATTCAGAAAGTTGGGTGTCTTTAACTTTATATTTTGCGAGGGAAATATAATTTAGTTCTGCTTAGACACACTTCACTTAGCAATAAATCTGCAGAAATGGAGAGTGCTTACATGGGTAAAATAAGGATTTGATACAGTGAAGAGGATCAAGAAAGTGTTTTTGGTCCCATTTATTTTATTTTATTGCTTGCTAATTCTGACGTCCATATGTCTCAAGTTCAAATCCGGCTCGACGGATCAATCAGATTCTTGTCTTTTATAGAATTACTCAAAAAAAACTGTCACCCTTCTTTATGAAGAGGAAAATTTCGTGCAGCTGTAGACAGTTCAGTTCGTAGCTCAATAGTAGTAATAGCATAATGAAAATAGTTCGAAAAAGTGGAATGAATTTAATGAAACTACGGCATTCAATTTGTGTGGTCGTTTGCTCCAGTTTAGGAAGTAGTGAAGGGGTTTCCCGGATATTACTTTTTCTGAGTCGATCGAACTCTTTATTCATATTCGTATGAGACCCTAACTCCATCCTCACACTCTCACCCCAGTCACCAGATAAAGGGGTTCAACCAATCTACCCACCAAAACAAATTTCAACTTGGCACCTCAAAGTGTTTGGGTGCTACAAGCCTTCAAACGAGTTTACGTACGGTGTGCGACGTTTACGGCGGACAGACGGACATTTTTGCTTGTTTGGGCCCTACTAGTTCTAAAATATCCAAATAAAAATTTGATGATAGCAATTTTTTTTTAAATTTTAGGTCGATCATAATATTTTATTAGATAACAACGCAAAAAAGCTAAAATGAGAGACAAAAACGGAAAATATGTAAAACCCAAAAATTAGGGAGTAAAATAAAACAAAAATTTAACCCAAATACAATCAAACTTCGATAGCTCAAATCACAACTTGCCACAAAAAAATGTCTTGTATCAAGATTTCGAACAATCAAATTGTATGGCACAAGCTATCGCACTGCGCTAACTAAAAGCTCAAAATGATTAAGAAAACGTAAAATACTCAAAATATAAAACAGAAATGAGGAAAAAATATGAAAACTGCAAAAACATGGAGAGAAAATGGAAAACGAACATATAAAAACTGGAATGAGCTAAAACTCAAATTTTTAACTTCCTGACATACGTAGTTCTTGCAAGACTAAAATTTTACCATATTATCTGAAATGGTTGGAGAGCAGATGGACAGAAATTGTTTTTTCGTTATTTGAGTCTATTCTTTAATCAATCACAATTCTTTTTTTATTAAAGTGTATTAAATTTACACAGCAGATTTTCATATAGAAGATCTCCTTTGAAAGACTTCCAATGTGTAGCCGTGGACAGTTTTCGGTCCTGATTTCTACAGATCCACCTTCAGAATCCAAACATCCTGAACACAATACAGGATAAGAATTTTTAAGTGATTTTTGAACACTTTAAACTCCCCAACAAGAAATGATGTTCCACATTTGGGTTACTGCGACGTCATGACGTTTAAAAATATTCCCGATTCGCCACAATGTTTCGAACCTGCGACGTTTAAGTACCTTATATTTGTCGAAAGTGGCGCAACGCAAAGAAGGAATTGTGTTAGTAACAATGCCTATTCAGTTTTGCTTTAGGCACATACGAAGTCAAAGTTCCAAAAAAGTTACTGACACAATATATGCCCAACTAAGCTCTGCTACGTAATGGTTACGTTTGCCATCAAGGCACAAATTAAACTATGTAACCACGCATTGTAGGAAAAATCACGTCTCTGTTCATGATATCGTTCTTTATCAGAATGATGGAAAGTTGCACACTATGATGGTGTCTTTAAATGTATTATATCTAATCCCATGTAGTATAAACCCACAAGACAATTCTCTCTTCTTCGAAAGTTGCATATGCATGTATGATAGTGCATATAATACAAAAAGAAATGGGTATCTTGGAAAAAAAATTACAGATCGCTAATTACATTACATGAAATGGAAATAATGAGTGTAATGTAATGAAAAATTATCAAACGGATTTATATTTTCTGTGAATGTATTAATAATAGTTTTGGAAAATTCATGGGCCATGACAATTTCTACAATTTGAATTTTTTATTGATTTTTTTAAAAATAAAATTTTACAAACTATGCTTCTGAAGTGATAGCCTTTTTTGTTAAAATTACGATCCAATTTTTAAAACCAAATTTACTTTAAAAATTTCGAAAAACTCTCTATTACATAACAATTACAAATTTTAGTTTATTTAATATTCTTCAAAAAAATTCTGTTCGCCATTGCAATTTATCTGATGTTACTTTACAGTAATTTTGCCTAGCATGTTGCAACATGGGAACATGGTTCTTCACTGTTTCGCTAAAGTTCCTAAAATGTAATTTAAATTGTGTCCAATTAGACACATTACCTACTTTGTTTCACGTAGGATATAGATAAAGTAACCCTTCCTAATACTGCGCCTAAAAGAGATTTTTAATAACACACTGACTTCAATGTGTCTATATAGGTAAAGTTTCCATTGAATGTGGAATTATGATTGACTTCAAATAGGCGCGATAACTATTTTGCGTCTAAAATGCTGCAATTCCCAAATAGGTTTTTCAAACTAAGCCAGAGACGCGTACCCCACCTCAATTTTGTGCCTATTGTGTATTTGGTGCCTATATCAAAACAATCACACATCGCATCTGATGGTTTCGTCATGTGTACGATTGTTCAAGTTCAAGATAGTTCAAGTGTATATTATTTAGTTCAAGTGTAAAAATGTTTAAAATTGTAGAAACTATTGAAAATGGAGAAAAACAGTTTAGTGTGGTGCCCTATAATTGGGAAGTTAATTCTGTTTTGTATTGGCCAAAACATTTGAAAGATATAGAAGTCAACAAGCTCCTAAGAACTTCTACATCTGTACCGGCTGATAATTGGTGCACCATGTCTTGCGTTGTCAAGGCAATCGCGGACACATATTTAGAAGGCAGAAACACAGAAATTATTTGCATCTTTCACAGATACGGAGGCTGAAGAAATGTAAACATGTACTTGATAAAATAATATTTCGTTACTATATATTATTATCATTTTCCATAGATTTAGAAAGCAGTCATGTGTTTCTGAAAAGCGGCCGAGAAAATGTAAACTACGAAAATGTCCAGAAACTGATTATTTCAATGAGACAATTGAAAATATGATAAGTGTGAAGGCCGGAAAATCCTGTGAAGAAGATCAAATTCCGACAGACGTATTTTACGAAATTGAAGCAGATATGCCTGTAATATGTAGTCAAGTAGAAGGTTTTGACAATAACCCCCTTTCTGCTCCACAAACGACGAATTTTGATATATCAATGGAATTGAAAGATTTTATGAAACATGTCACGACAGAACTATCTGGAATCAACACCAAATTAGATAGAGTTCTAAAGCACATAGGAGAAAAACATGAGAACTCAAATGACTTTCAAATCATTCTTACGAAAGATGTTGTTTTTCCGCTAGATTCTATTGAAGATTTAAAATTACTTAATACATCACTTTACTCACAGGAATTTGGAAAGGAAATGGTAAGCTAAACCCTTTAAAAAATTGTTATAGATTCAACATATGATTTTTTTAATTTACAGACAAGCAGACTAAGTACTATTGGTGAGAATACAAAGGTTTCTGACGACTGTAAGATTATGTACAAGGTCATTGATCACATGTTTACAGCAGAAGTCTTGAATAGATATTCGTGGACGGGATCATCAAAATCTACTGAAAAAAAAGAGTGTTTCCAAAAGCTTAGCAACATTGTTGACCTTATTTTTGATGAAATATATTCAGCCGATTGTCGTCACTCTCGCCAAAGAAATGAAGAATTTTTAAAGGATAAGATTCTTAAACATACAAGGCAACGACTTCAAAGGAAAAGGTAAACTAATTAAAATACACATAATTATGTTTTTAATTTTATATTTTTATTAATATAAACATTATTGCAGAAAAAATCAAAATGGAATGAACGATATATCAGAATAAATAAAATACGTGATGGACTTTAACAGAATTTATTAATTTTAAAATTGGTTTCGTTTTGAAAATTTAATAAATGAAAATGTTGTTTACTTTCTTACTAATTTAATGAAAAGTTATTTTGTTCATGTAATGTTAAATGTATTTCAAATATCAGTTATGTTGAAAGTAAGTCAAGTGTATGAATCAAAGGTAAAAATACAAGTTGATTAGAATACTCTAAGGACACTAATTTACATTTAATTTCTTTTATTGAGTATAATTTCGGTGAATTTAAATTTTCGGAAGCTATATAAATATTTAGATAACTTGATTTAATTGGTTTATTAAAAAAAGGTTTTTTGTTTTTTACGCTTGATCCAAATACTTTTAATTCATCTTCAACGTAAGTAGTGAAAAGCATACATACGATTTCATTTTCTTTTGTCATAAACCATTTATCTTTCTTTTTGTTTGTGAGTATTAATAATTTTTCTGATAATAGTAATTTAGAAAATATTTTTTTAAATTTTGGATTTGTTGAAACTATTTCGTCCTTAGGTAAGGGGTATACTTCGGAAGGAATTGAGGGATTAATATTCATTTTAGAAAGTTCTATTAACCTTTTTGCACATTGGGCCAAAGGCCTATTTCCTTGACGTAATAAACTTTTAATATAGCCTAAGAAATTTTCAAATCTGTACGAACTGTAATCTGATAACGGACCGAATCTTATCACATCATCGACCATATGACATAAATTATGTACATTGCTTGTTATTGTGAACAGTCCATATATTTCAATATACTTCTCAATGAACTCATTACATAGCTCTTTTGCTATATTTACATAACATAAGTACGCTTTTGAGCTGCATATAACTACAGCACAAAATAAGTACAAGAAATGTTGATATACATCAGGTTTTAAAAAGTCTCTTAATAAAACTGGACCTAAATATAAAAGAAATGTTCGAAATTCTGTTCCTTTCCAAAATTTTAAACAGTTCAGTGATCTTATAGAACGGTGGATTTCCCTAGGAATATTTGCGTTACATTTAATTAAAAAAATTGAAATATTGTTAATTTCGTTTGCTGACCATTTCGCATCAAACGTATACATTCCTGTTGTCCAAATCACTAGCAATTTTTTCATTATTCCCAAATCTAGAAGGTGCAAAGAATCGGCTACAATAAAGTCCTTTACCATATCAATAGGTAGTATCTCCAAAGGTGAAGATTCCTTATGATGCTCTTCATCATTCCGGTTTCGGAAATCTGCGTCAGTTCGTAGTGGACAATCGATCTTGGGAAAGCTCATTCTGTGAAACTCATATTCTCCAGTTGTAGTACATTTAATGCAACCGTTGTATGAATTAAAATTAACGACCCCTGAATGAACGGAAAGAAGACATATATGAAACTTTAACTAATTATAGAACAATAGCACAATTTTAGCTTACCTTTTACGAAGGCTCTTGCAGGAGTATCACAAACAAAACATTTCGTTTGTACGATTATTTTTTTTTTATTGACAGACAATCCATTCCTTAAAAGTGATGACATTTCTGCCACAAAAGGTTGCAAATATGGTTTTAATTGTGGTTTACCTTCACCGCAAAATATTCCTACTGCTATTATTGGCAATTCTGGCATTTCATATATAGAACAAAGAATTGGCCAAAATTCAGTTTTGGAACTATTGGCGATTGGTAAGCCGTCGATATTTATGATAAGTGATACTTTGTCAATATTATTAACTTCAGATAGAATATTTATAAGATTTTTTTCTAATCCATTATGCCAGTAGGTTCCTTTTGCTATTTCTGTCACGTTATCAATACATTTCGGAGTATTTAATAAAGTTTTACTGCATTTCGGTAAATAGTTAAATCCGTTTGAACGGAGTAGGTACAGAAGATTAGATAATGCAGTATGTGAAATTCTATTACTTAATGCCCAAATCCTTAACTCTTCCATGAAGCTAATGTTTTCTTCATTATTTTTATTTAAAATGTCCTCATCAGAAATCTGTTCAGCATTTTCATCCATGTCCGAAGCTTCACTTACATTCAAATATGCAATTTCAACATTATCTTGTGAAATATTTATGTTTTCAGTGACAGGAATTATATTATTATTAACTATTGGTTCTTCCGATACTTTTTGATAATAATCGTGACCACCATTAATGTATTTATCACACACTTTTACATTATTTGATTTTATAACAACACACGAAACACTTTTCTCACCACTTTTACTACTTTTGTCAATAAAATTATTTTTTTTAATTTTTCTGTAATAAGTAGTGGTGGATTTGAATGGTCGTTTGTTACTTTTCCTATTGTTTTCTTCCCTATACATTTTGTTTCAAAAGCACGAACACCTTTCACACAAGTTCTTTGATAACTCTGACAACTAGCTAGACATTTTCAAAATTAATATGTTGAAAAGGGAACATATTAGTTACAATAACGTAGCGGTGTCTAAAGATCGTATAACTAAAAGGGAGCAATGCCTTTAATGTTTTAAAATGAAAAAACAAATTGGCGGCGATTTGGGTACTGTTACTATTTTGGGCATATTTACTGTAAGGTAACATTTTTAGGAAAACTTACGTTTTTGTGTAATTTGGATTACCTTAATGGGAAGTGTTACTGAAAAGGAACGAAAACTAAATATTTCCTTAAACAATTGTAAGCAAAATGTAACTGTAACGTCGATGTGTGAAAAATATAACTGTAGTAACAACAGGGCACATAATTCTTGTTGGGTCACTTCCGAAAGCTGCTTGATACTCCCACCTATTAACATAATTAATTTACACTTTTTTGCTTTGCCGCGTCGAAATCAAGTTCCTTTATTGTTATTATCACATTTGAAACTCCTTCAACAACTTGAAAATTGAATTATAAAGTTAGACGTTAGTTTGTCGCTGTTCACATTATCTATATTCCGGGATAAAGTTTCCGAGATATATGAAATTTTTTTCATTGCTAGGATTAAGCTAAAGGAAAAACAATTTCATTCGTTTTTACAAAGCGCTTTCATTATACGAGTAATACATGATCCACATATTTCTGCAGATGTCCTTAGTTTGCCACAGGCTCTATTGCAGACGCATGTCATGTTTCATAAGAATAATGGTCACTTTCAGGACGAATGGAGCATATGCCAGCCCTTTTTGGCATTTGGGTAACAATTTTCTGGTATTCCGGTCAGAAAAAGTTTTGACTTAATCTCAGAAGTAAATTCAAAGATAATTTCATCGGACGTCTTTATATCGTGGTAATTAACTTGAACGGGAATCGAAGTCACGAACATCGAATATAGGCTTATTTTGATGTTACAGTTTTTGGGTTGTAGCGAGAAGAGTAGTTAACCTGGAAGGAAGCAGTTCAATTTACCAATTGGCTAATTTCGACACATCATTCTTCAACTTTTACTAGTAATTAATTTATTGTGATCGTACTGAAATTTAAAGACATATATATAAGTATTATATTTTCACGTTTTAATAATATAGAGAAAAAAATCGTTAACATTTTCTGACTTCATGGTCACAGTTAAAATTTTTTACAAGATTAAATGTTGGCAACTAATTGCCAAGATAGATTATTGTAAATTTACCTGTCTCAAAACCAATGTTAAATTAAAATTCGAAAATGTAATAAATACATACATGGCTTTGTAAAATCAAATGCCTAATAGTAACCATAAATCACATGCCATAAGTAATTTTACAATTTTCAGTGTAAATTTACATTTATTGAAGTAATTTATAATAAAAATCATATTTATAACTGTACCGCTTAAAGGGTAAATTGTACAAGTCGCCACATGAAACTGCATTACTAAATATAAATTAATTTCCATAATATTTAATGTAAATCGACAGTTTTAGAAGTAAAGTATAACACTAAGATTTAGCGGATTGAAAAATGCCACGAATTAAGTAAACATTTAGTTTAATATAATTTAATTCGACATAAGAACAAAGATTTATTTTTAGGATGCTGATTTCTCTAAAATTCAATAAAAATCGATTTCAATAATCGAATCAGTATATTTTTATTTAAGTTGAGCATCTGTTTTCTGTTGTCTTTATCCTGACTGCGGTATGTTTTTTATTACAATAGTTTTTTGTAAACACTTCATAACTTGCAGAAATGTTTTGTGATATAAGAGAGAAGAAGAATATGCTTTCTATTAAATTGTTAATAACATATTTTAAAGAGCAAATGGTAATATACTTTGTTACTATTATAATATTTTAATTAAAAAAATTTATCAATCTGATTACTTTGGCCATAGCGGGCATTTTTTTCCTTCCACGAGATGCTTCAATACGCAAATTAAAGAAAATATATCTTTTAACAAATTAATATTATTAAATTTAATTTCGCACTCATTACACTGCACTGTCATTCTCAAAGCTTGAAGAAGGGAGGGAAAAACTAAATTAATTTTATCACTAGGTAAGGCTTTTTGGAAAAAAAATTGATTGAACAATATTTATACAGAATTAAATTTCATATAGAGTCATCGATATGAATTTTTTGTAAAACCTGATTATTTCGTGAGACATTTCCGAAAAACTGCAGATTCATCAAAAAATACTAAAACTTTGATCGTCTTGGGACACGTATTAATCATTTTTTTTTTCAAACGGAAAAGATACGTTTTAGGGAGCGCCTGAAAATATTTAATTTATAACGACCACTCTAATAAAGTGTTATTCAATAGGGACATAACAAATGTTGTACTTAAATAAAACACAGAATAATTGAGTTAATTTCCAAACGTTGCTCGTTCGTCAACTTCATGATAAAAATGCAAACCTTGACTGACGTTTTGATATTGACAGACTAGCAAAAAAGTTTAAGGGTGTGTTTGTATTAAAATACAAAATTCTTATGTACCTATTGAATAACCCTTTATATTTAAATACACAGAAGTAATTCAAATAAAAATTTAAAAAAAGAGGTTTGCATTGGCCTGTGGTAGTTGCGAAAAAAATTTTTTCATAAAATGGTTTTGGGTACATTTTTACGAATTTCGTCATATCTTTTAAGTCTGTCGAAGCATTGAATTGATCTTACTTCTCCGGGCATTTTATATTAGCGTCTCGAAACTGTTTTCCTAATTTTTCGACATTCAACCATTAATGGGATGTAAGGTTGTTGTGTATGTTCTTACGAATTCCGAGATATTTCTTAGGTCTAATGAAATATCGAATTCGCTTTGACTTCTACAGGCTTTAAATATAATCACCAAGAAAGTAAATTAAATAAATTAAATTCGGATTTTGCGGTATTCAACCTAAAAGTACACTGTTTTTAAAAAATTGGATTTTGAATCCAATTTTACTTGAAATTTCCTGTATATTTCATTTTTTCAAGTAAAAGTACTCATTTCAAGCACTTTTACTCGAAATTACTGGTATTAGTAAATTATTCATGTACTTTTACAATTTACTTGAAAAGTCTCACAAAATTACGCAACATTTCGAGTAAAATTAACTATATTTATAAATGAATTGAAAATTACGTTCTTTTTCATGTAAACCACGAAGTTGGACGCTTCGTTCGATTTTGTTTTCTACTGAAATAAAAAAGAAACGCCTTCGGTGGCGCAAACCTACGCAGCAAAACCAGAATTAATCGCGGGATCGATTGTTACGTACAGCCTAGTGTTTTATTAAGAGTAAGTCAGTAAGAAATAATATTAGAAGTAGAAATAAGTGTATCTTAAAGAGTGCTAATTATAAAAATTTTTAGAATGTAAATTCAAAAGAATATCCAGTGAATTTGCTGCTTTCGAAGTTGAAATTTACTGATTGCAAATTGAAATTTACAGACCGAAAATTGAAAATTACATTCAAATTGACTTTTACTTGAAAAGGTGAGGCGTATTTGCGTACTATCCAAAAGATGTAAAATTCAATGGATTGTTTTTACTGTGTAGGTGCAGAAGAATTATTTACGTTTTTACATATTCCGGCATATCTCTTGGGTCTAGTGAGATATCGAATATTTTTTACTTTATCAAGCTTCCTATACACATAATCGCATGAAATCGGTTTCAACTTATTTGACATTTTACCCATAGTTTTACATACGATATACATTTTTGATAGATTTTATACCCCATGTTTTTATTGAAATTGAAAATATTAATAAATAAATAAAAAAAAACGTACGGTCGTAACTTTATTATTTTTTGGGGCAAAGTTCGGGTAGCTGTTCAATTTGGGGTACGCCAGAAATGCTTTCAAAACTACTAAAACATCAAATTCTTTTGTAGGCCATAGTCGGCAACGTGGTCAAAGAAATTAAACACTGGTTGTGTCGATGCAGTCATAATAAAAAATAAACTAGGAAATTATTTAAAAAGCTAATTGTTTTTCTAAATAAAAATCCGAAAATCGATTCTATTTTTCAACTGCTCACCCCCCTTAATGTTTTGCATTCCAAAAACATTGAGTTCGAATCATCACAAGTGTTAATAATATATTAATAATTTTAATCTAAAAATGTAAACAATCTGTGCAGTATGAATCTCGAACTCATTTGAAAAAAGATTAATATTCTAAGAAAAATAAATACGAAAAATTTTTTCAATTATTTAAGAAGAACATACATCACTTATTCAGAGCTTTCATTTTTTATTTTCGTGTTTTGAAATGGTATTTTGGAAGAACATATTGTTTAGATGTTTGTTCTTCTATTTTAATTAGTATAATTTAAAATCACTTTAGCGATAGTTTCAAAGTAAAATATCTAAATTATTTACTCGATATCTATTTTGTATGGAAACGATATTCAACTGGGTATTTTTGAATACAGGATCATTCTATAAAGAATCGCCAAAAGTGTGACCTTACCATCGCCGATTCTTTTGAAAATTTGTGTACTCGAAGAATGAGTGAAAAAAAATATGATTTCAATTTTTTGTTTCTATCTCATTTTTTTTTATAAAATAAGCCCTACTTTATTATTCTAGGATAAAAATTACCAGAGATATGAATTTTCAAAGAGGACTCGGACACCTTTTTTGCGAAAACTTTAACATACTATAACTAACAAAAAAAATTAGATAGAAACAAAAAATTGAAATCATCTTTTTTTTCACTAATTTTCCGAGTACATAAATTTTCAAAAGAATCGGAGATTGTAAGGTCACAAATTTCGTCATTTTTGGTGATTCTTGATGGAATGACCCTACATCAGAAGGTTCAGAAATTTGAAGATATTTCCACAAAACGGTTTGATATTAAGTTGAAATTTTTTTAGTGGATAGATTGGGTAACATCTACGAGTGGTATCTTTTGGGAGATGGGGGTGTGAAGGGGAGCGTTATAAACAGAAAATTTTGGTTTCTACATTTTATTAACCGCAAGTCAGTCGCACAGTAACCTTCACCGCATCTCACCATTAAACGCATTCCGGACTTCTACCCAAAAAATAATAAAGTTGCGCCCAGATTGTTGGCAGATTTTTTGTCAATATCACAATTAACTATATTTGCGTAGGTACCTATACGAATAATGTAGAAACTGAATGTTTGTTATGTAAATAAAATGAGAATGTCGAAGTTTCTGTACCTGTATCTTATCATTTCAACAAAAAACTGGTACATATTAATGACTAGCTGTCTTACTCGATAGGATAGAAAAAAACTCCTTTCTTCCTTTCTCGAAGTACGTAAATGAGGTTCAATTGGCAATCGGAATTGATAAAACTTTATACAAAGCAAATAACCAGGAAAAATCAACATTTCAATTAGATCCATCTTTCCAGAATTGTATAGGTATGCTCAGCACAGCAGAAGGAATTCATCATAAATTCCACGAAAATATCATGAATGATTCATTTCTGTATTCAATACACAGAGACGATTGACAATGAAATAGTCGCGTTTTTTAAGTTTTTTCAGAAAGTAATTGTCATTAAATAAAGAAAAATTTGAGATGGTCCATCCCTAACATTTACAGAATTGTAATTTTGGACAATTTTCTGCCCAAAAATATGCTTTCAAACATCCGAGAAAGACGACTTTTAAGTACATATATCGATAAAGCAGTTTCCGAACATTTTCAATGATCGTATATGCCGTGAATGGAAACCAAATATGAACCGCATAGCCGACGGGAATAGAAAATCCGTCGTTATCCAGAATAAGCGTGGTTATTCTGCGTCATAAGAATTTCCTATACACTGAAAGAAAAACTATGTTTATTCCAAGGTAGCATTGACTATATTAAAGCTCATCTAACTATTGTAAAACAGATATGTTTGCAATGATCATGGATATGATGCTCCTAGCCATAGCATATAATTCGTAAAAATATATTATAATATGGTTGCATTAAAAACATATCCGTACGGAAATTTAATATTGTTATATCAATCATTCTCATTACATGATGTAAAAGTATATTATAATCACGACAATATTCTATGATCAGTGGAACCATGAAATTTGATAAAATAATTCCCACAACCATACCGATATGGTGTGTGCAATCATGTAAGGTAAGATATTAGATATGGTTGTCGCAACCATATTATAATTGACATAACCTTGAACGATCAGTGCAACTATAGCATTTGATTAGAGATGGTCAGTACAATCATGTTAGTTGACATATTATAATTGCAGTAACCATACTGTGATTGTGATAAGCATGAATATGATCAATGCGACATTAGAATTTGTTAAGATATGGTGAGTAAAATCATGTAAGTTCATATGGTATGATTGCTACAACATACTATAATTGTAATGACTGTAATATACTCGTAATCAGTGCAACTAGTTATAGATGTTTATGAGATATGGTAAGTACAATCATGAAATTAAACATATTGTTGCGAGCTAGGGGTTCGCCGGGATTTCAAGTAAAACACAATTCGGTTAAAATAAAAATAAGTGATTATTTATTAATCGCACTTTAAATTCACAGAATTATAATCGCACAATAATTCGCACTGTATGGCAGTACCGCCCGCTTATACCATATATCGCTTGACTCGTTCACTTTCGTTCTCTCTCAACACAGTCGCGTGTACCCGCTGTCTGTCACAGTCGCCGTAATCAAAATTACTCTCTCTTCGCTGATCGCTTCACCTGCTTATATACTAGGCGGTTGCAGTCTTGAATGTTCACCGGTGTACTTGAACGTTCGTTCAGTTGTGGAATCTTCTCGAAAGCTTCAAAGCCTTCGATTTCGATCATCGTTCAGTGGTGTGTGCAGAGGATTCTAGTACATTGGAGAGCATTCGATAAGAAGAGAGATTGTTTCGCCTTATCTTTAGCTAGGTTTCTGATTGGGTGATTTTGCAACTAGGTATTCGGTTGTTGTTGTTTTCATTATGTGTAACGATCGAGTGCACGGTTGCGCGGTTGCCGGGCTTACACGTAACAATATTATGATTATCGCAACCATAATATGATTGTTACAACTCTATTCTTATAACTATGTCGATGCGATTACTTCGAATTTCCATTTCTTCCATTACGAAAAGTATCGTTCGCGGTGTAAGTTCGCTTCTTTCAAGTTCAAGTATTCCTGAGAGATATAAATATATATCAGTACCAATTGAAAGTGTAAATTTGGAAAGGAAGGCATGGAGAATATAATGTAATTTATAATATGTCATTAGAAATAAGATAGAGAAATAAAAATACTATTCCTGAGGAAAATACTTTTACTTTCATTATATATTTCTAGGAACCATGCCACATGATGTTTATGATTGTCGTAACCGTTCTATTATCTCATATATATACAAATAAGAAGGTTGCGTGAATCACATACCTAGGTTTTCACAACCATAATTTTGATTGAGCCAAACATAACATGTTTCCTAAAAACATAACTATGTTTCTAGTAACTATGTTACAGGATTTTTATGATTGGCGTAATCGTTCTAATAAAAAACATGGTTGCGTTAATCACACAACTAGGTTTTCAGAACCATAGTTTTGTTTGAGCCAAACATAAAATGTTTTCTAAAAACGTAACTATGTTTCAAGTAACCATATCACATGATTTTTATGATTGGCGTAACTGTTCCATTATAAAAGAAGGTTGCGTGAATCACACACCCAGGTTTCCACAACCATAATTTTGTTTGAGACAAACATTGCATGTTTCCTAAAAACATAACCAGTAAATAAGATAGATCTATAGTTATTACAAACATACATTCAGTTAGTACAACTGTGTTTCATGGTGTAACATGGTTGTGGCAATTATAACCTCAATCATAGTAAGGTTCTCCCAAAATATGGTGGTTATAATCATATTTTTTCTTTGAATGTAGGTGTACAGCGTGGTTATTTAACCAGTCAACTATTAGGTAATATTCACTGATAGTATTTTGGGTAATTTTGTGCTCAACTATCGGGTACATTCACTGGTAGTATTACAGGTAATTTAGTAATCAACTACCGGATATCGTTAACGAGGAGTAAAGAAGATGGCAATATCGAAGGAAAGAGGTAGAGAATCGTATGTACAGTTAATGCTATGAAGGAGCTACCACGAAGCTCGGTGAATACTGTTTTATGAAGTCACTAAACTCTTGCTGCGATTTATTACTCGGATGCAGTAAAACCACAAACTCAGCATCTTCTAGAACAATGATTTTTTCTATTTCACTGAAGCTATACTTTCTATAATAATTCAATTCGTCCTATGGATTCCGATTCACCCTGTAAACCTACTCGTTCAGTAATATTTCTCCTACGTTATTCTATCAGAAAATTGTTTTCCTTCTTTTGATAAAAAGTTCGTAACAACTTGGATTAGCCAACTTTAATGCTCTTACTCGTTTGCCTTGTTCTCTCTTGCTATCCCACAAAAATTTCGACTGAAAATGAAATAAAGAGTAGCGTACTTACAACCCATCAAAGGGAGGGTACACAGCAATTTGACATAGTCTCTGTAAGTCGCAATATACCGAAAATAAACCAATCCTGAACCAAAATCAAACGCTTAAAAGAAATCCTCCCTTTCTTTGACCAGCAAATCAAAAGCAATTAAAACTTTCTTCACTAATACGTCAAAAGCTACTGCAAAGGCAAACGAATGATAAATTCAAAATTAATAACGCTCCCAACGCTATGCGATATCTTTCCTCCCTAATCCCATCCCCAAATCCGTATTATTTAGGTCCCATGACTTTGTCACGTATTCGTTCACTCGCTTTGAGCCGTGACTTTGGATAGTTGCTGCTATTTCAGTAATTGTTTTTTTTTCGTCCTTGCAATTTCTGGTTTTTTGGAGCTTCAAAACTTTCAATCTGTTCCATCACAGCCGGGATGAAAGCCAAACATGAATGCGGCGACTTTCTCTCGTTATCAAGAGTTTGCATTAGTTGCTTTAGAGTTTCAGCTCGCTTGTTAAACTTATCCAATTTACAACTGTCTAGTCGACTGCCTGTAAACGAGATACGCAACGTAGTTTTCAGCGAGGCCTCTTTGTAGATATCCTTGGCGATTTTGTTTTATATACAGCCTCAATTTTGGCTAGAGGCATTCATCAACGCGGGACCCGATGTTCTGACGTTCGCCGTGACAGCAAATGCCAAGTCCTTTCCTTTATATTTTCAATTACGTATATTCAAATTTCTCTGCATAATAGTGTATTGTCAGGATGTACGTAGAGTGGCGAAATGTCATTGATTTTTTAATGTTTACAATCACGACGAATTTCAAAGCGGACTGTACATGTGTATGACAATAATTCCATTCAAGAATTTTGATTAAATTTCAGTTGGTAATTAATTTTCAAATGAACTTTTGAAACGTATTCTTACACTAGGAGCCAGCAACCGTGATAATGAGTACGGTTTCAACCCCCACAATTCACTGCAAGGTAATCTTTGATATACAGGTAAAGCATGGTACCTGAAGAGGGGGATTAAGATTTATTCTGAGTTGTCAAAATACTTATTTTCTAATCCCTAAACCGTGAAGTCTTGAAATGCAATTTATTAAAAGAACCATGAAGATCTCAATAGTGAGTGTTTTGAATAGTTGTACGTTCGACATACCTACATATATTTTGAACAAGCTACAAGATTTTGCGATGCACCCCATGTAGTTAAAAAAACGCAATGTCAATACAAACTCAGGATCCTTTGATTGCTGAAAATCAAAAACGACAGTGTCGCATAATAAAATGTTAACTAAATACAGTCTGGGCGAAACTTTATCATTTTTCGGGTCAAAGTTCGGGAACGGTTAAAATGGGGTTGCGCTAGAATGCTTACACCACTGCCACATATAACACATGAATTACGTAATTGGGTCATACTCTGGGACGCGGTCAAAGTCGGAGTATAACATCAGTCGTTTCGATATTAGAAGACTTTTTGGAAGTTAATTTTGTCCTTAGAATATAAATAAAATTTTCTAAATTATAAATTTTTAGCCGATTAAACATATAAAAAGGCCTCGAATTTCTGTATATTATTTACACTAAAAGCCCATAGAAATAAGAACCATATTACTGCCTCATCAGACTTGAGAAATATTACGAATTGTGAAAACGTGCATCCACTTGGGGGTTGAATTTTGAAAAAGTGTGAAATAGGTTTTTAAATGATAACATAAAAAGCAATTTTCTCATCGGACACTAGAGATTTTGAAAATTTTGTGAAAACGTAAGCAACACACAACACACACCCATTTCGGGGTTGAATTTTAAAAAAATTGGAAAATTGGTTTTTAGGCCATTACATGAAATGCCCGTCGAAGTAATAACCAATTGTGTTTTTTATCAGAACTAACGGGTCGCAAAAATTGTGAAAACCTTTTGGGGTATGAATATCAAAAAATCGTGAAATGAATTTTTAGGCGATTATAGTAAATATGACGAAAACTGTGAAAAATTATGCAGCCCCTGAGGTATCTAATAGATGATGATGATCCTTATCGTTACAATCTTGATTGCATTAATTAAATGTTGGAGCTGAAGAACCGGTTGATTCAAAACTCTTCTTGTTTAGTTCTTTAAAATGTTAATCTAAAATTCTTTTAAGTGTAAATTTATTAATCACATTTATTATAATATTTTAAAGATTTTAATGACTTAAAAAAAATCTGTAATGGTCTGGGCGAAACTTTATTTTTTTGCGGGTCAAAGTTCGGGAGCGGTCAAAGTCGGAGCATATCATCAATTGTTTCGAGATTATGAAGTTTCTTGGAAAGTTAATTTTCTTCTTAAAATAAAAATATTTAAAATAGAGATTTTTAGCCAATTAAACATTAAAAAACCCGTGTAGACTATTCGAATTTCGGTATATTACGTACACTTAAAGCCCATAGAAGTAAAAGCGAATTTGTTGCATTATCAGACTTAAGAGATATGACGAATTGTTAAAACGTATACAAACCCATTACTTCCACTTGGGGCTTGAATTTCGAAAACGATTTCATAAGAACCAACTTAACATCTCATGAGACACGAGGGATTTTAAAAAATTTGTGAAAACGTAAGCAAACTCTTCACACTTCCTTGGTTCT
Source organism: Beris morrisii (assembly GCA_951812415.1). NCBI lineage: Eukaryota > Metazoa > Arthropoda > Insecta > Diptera > Stratiomyidae > Beris > Beris morrisii. The sequence goes on along the minus strand of OX638312.1, from coordinate 109,660,527 downwards.
TGAAATTCGAAAAATCGAGAAATAAGTTTTTAGGACATTACATCAAATGCCGTAATAACCAATTTTATATCTCATCAGAACTAAGGGATGGCAAAATTTGTGAAAACATATGCAAACCCTTGGGGGTTGAATATCCAAAAATTGAGAAATGGGTTTGTTGGCGATTATATAAAAAGTCTATGGAAGTGAAAAGCGATCTAATATTTCATCAAACCTAAGAAATATGTCATCAGATCTAAGCAATATGTAGGAATCTGTGAAAACATATGTAACCTCCTTACACTTAGGGGTTGAATATCCAAAAATCCCAAAAGGATTTAATAGATAAATATGAAAACAGCACGAGAAAGTAAAAACCATTGAATTACTTATCACTTCTAAAGGATATGACGGAATTTGTGAAAATTTGTTCAACCCTTTTATATCCTCTTAGGGACTGAAAAAAGAAAAAAACTTGAAAACAAGTTTTAGGCGATTATTACGCAATCCCGTGAAAGTGAAAAGATATTCGATATTTGATCAGACCTGGGGGATATGGCATAATTCGTGAATAGGTATACAATCCCTTTACACCCCCTTAATAGTCGAATTTCAAAAAAGCCTGAAAAGGCTTTTTAGGTATTTATGTGAAGAAGCCGTAGAATAAAAATGAATTAAATATTTGGGAAGACCTAATAGATATGACGAAAATCATGAAAATATGTGCATTCAATTTTCACTGATACATTTTTTCGCCCCTCCCCTCCGAACGCCAATGAAAATTTGAACTTTTTTTTATCTAAATTACTTTTCTGGTTAATTTACATATACGTACCAAGTTTCAACTTTGTAGCATAAGCCGTTCTATAGATAGGAAAAACATCCCCCACCCCCGTACCATACTACCCTTATAAAAAGTTATATTTTTCCAAGATGCTACTACTATAGTTCTATTTAAATACCTAGTTTCAACTTTACATCATTATAGGTTTTCGAGATATAAAAATCAAAACTTTTTCCTTTTCACCCTCCCCCACCCTCACGCTCTACACCCTCACCGCCAAAATTTTCTGATAGGGGTCTATTAGATCTACTTTCGGTCAAAATTTTAAGCATCTACCTTACACTGTTCTTGAGATATGAGACGTGATTTTTAGAAAAATTTGCATCCCCTCCACTTTCATGATCCACCGCCCCTTTAAAAAATTTTACTTTCAACAAACTTCATTTGTCAACCTTTATACGTAAACCGAATTTTATTTGTCTAGTGTAATTGGTTCGTGAGATATCATAATCTAAATTTGTTGACCCCCCACCCTCGTACGCCACTGCCCCCACTCAAAAATTTGTTTCCGATCTATTCTCCTAGTATACCTACAAATATCCATTAAGTTTCAATTTTGTAACTTTAACCGTTTAGGAGATATGGATTTTAGAATGTGTCGATCTCGGCTTTTTTGCGTTTCGGACGCATTATTTTTCCCCCCCACTCCCAGACCTCTTCACCCATATTGACAATTTTTATGCAAAAAATGTTCAGGGTAAAAAAAAAATGTTCAGGGTAGCAAATTTTTTTTTTTTAAAAATCGATCACAATACTGTATTATTAGAAAATAATAAAGTAAGCCGATTTCAAAATTTAAGTCAAATAAATTAACGATAATTATATTTGATTAAATTGGAGATCTCAATTTGCAACTATTGAAATTGATGTTAAAAAATACACAGTTATATAGATTCGTTCATTAAGATGTAAAAATTAAAAGCTGAACTATTCTTTATAAATTAAATTTAAAATGAAACTTTATTACTGACGTGCGTTTCTGAGAGTAGATAAATATGATCTGATGAAAAAATAAAAATATTAATAAAAAATAAACATCGAAGTTGACCAAAAAATATCGAATCGACAGTGGCGAAAAGCTTACTCAGTCTTTTATTCCAGGATAATTTTTGTTCGAATTTTTTTTATATTGCGACATCCTCCCCCTTTAAAATAAGCCCTATTCTTTTATTCCAGGATAAAAATTACCAGAGATATGAATTATCAAAGAGGATTCGGAAACCATTTTTGCGAAAACTTAAACATACTATAAATAACAAAAATACTTTATTATTAAAAAATAATAAAGTAAAAATGAGATAGAAACAAAAAAATTAAATTATATTTTTTTTCATTAGTTCTTCAAGTACAAAAATTTTCAAAAGAATCGGCGATGGTAAGGTCACAACTTTGGCGATTCTATAATCGCCAGGACATTCTTGAAAAGATTTTAAGAGACGGATTAATCTTCCTGTGAGCTACCCCTATTTTGTGTATAAATAAAAGGGAATTTTCAGCAAAAGGTGTTATGTTTGGCTTTCGAAAAGGATCAGGAATAGTTTAAAATACGTAGCTGAAAACAACACTGTAATTCAATCTTAATTTTTCCTAAGCTGAGTTCTCCAATGGCAACTTCATGAATTGAAAATAGGTCAGAACGTCCAACCCTTTCAGCTTTACAAATTAATGTCCATTTCACTTCCAATATTTATAATTATTAGACAGCCTGAACATACACTGTCCCGTCAATCAAACTGTCTGTTCTCATGTCAGTCCGTTCGCTATGAAAACACTTTTATATATTTTCTACAGCATCATGTCAAAAAACAATTTTTTTTATATCGTCGACATTTTCTGGAGATATGACCTGATTAAATTTGGAGTACTTGATAGATTGTTAACGACAGGACAATGTTATTATGTTGCCAGCTGTTCTATGAACGGGAATATTTAACTCAATTACTTTAATGCGAACATTTCCTCGAGTTGATGTAGTACCCTGTCTTGGCAAGCTACAATCAGATCTTGCATAGCTACGGAACTGGGGACATTACTCAACGGCAAGCATCATATATTATGAATATGTTTGTTGTGTTTAAAGCGTTTCCACACATGCAACATAGAAACGCCTTAAGGCTAGCAGATTGAATAATATCTTTCGTTCCTCCGTGGCCCTCGTACTACTATGCAACATAATAAATTCGTGGCAATATAGTGCAAAGTGACATATAGTTCTATATATGATATTCATCTTTTGATGGTAGCAATCATTCTTATTAGCATGACTAACTAACACCTCGGACATATTATGCACCCTTTAAAAAAATCTGTCGTTAAAAATCTGCAATTGAACTACTCGTCACTTAGCTTCATTACGTTCATAATTAAAACCTAAAACTATTGTAGTTTGGCACGCTGCCAAATATTTGCTGTCATATAGTGTAATCGTCAAATTTTTGTTGGCAACATTATTTTATTTATTCTACACAAAGTCTATTTTGACGGAAAAAATTTTATAGAACTTTCCGTAAATTTTTTTTCTCAAACATTTGGTAGCATGAAATACAGTGTAATACTAGCTTAAGACTAGTTACAATAATAGTTTTTTATGAATGCAAAATCATGAGCTTTCTTAAGGCAAAGTTATTAATTTCTTTGCACACGTGGAACATTAAAAGCAAAAAAACATGAGTTTATCGATTACCTATAATAGAATATAGTAAAATTTATCATGATCTTTCTGATATACCCTGTATGTATAATCAATAAACTCCTTCATAAATTAAATCGATCTAATTTCCATTTCCATCTTTTCATGACGAGTTTCATGAAGATTTTTACGGTGAACTACATCACAAATTTCAGAACAAAACTCATTACACCCTCATAGTGAGGTTGATTTCAGGATTCAAAGAACTAGTACCAAGTAACACGGATTAGTCACCTGAACATCGTTCTGATGTTGGGAAAATAACCTTTAGTCGGATTCGCAAAGTCACACCGACGCTATTCTAACGTCGTGCCGACCGATTTTGGAAAACATTTTTTCTTGTCAAAAAAGGTCAATAGTTGGTACTAAGTTGTTATACATTTAACTCTCTTTAGTTGAAAAGTAACTCATTATTATACAACAGTTTTTTTTAAATTACATGTTTCGAGAATTATGTCATTCAGTTGACAAGTTAAAGCAAGAATATTGAAAATTTTATGCGATTATTTTAATACTTTTTACTAACGAAAGCAATTTTCAAGATTAATTTTCAGAAACGCGGGTATAAAAGGGAATATTCCTCGCAAATGCTATATAATTAATAATTTTATTTTCGCACTTTGCTCAACCATTTATTTTTTTAATTGTGCCAAAAATAATTATAAGACAATTCATATAATTTTACTAAAACTTAGCTTGTTTCTGCTCCATAAATTGGAGCTAAATTTAAAATTTGAGAAAGACGCCTGAATATCTAAATATGACCAAACGGTCGCCGAATAACTTCTAACTTATATGTTTATATTACCAGAATGAATTTAAATCAACCCTGAAGTCATTCAAATAACTATTTGCTTCTACCTGCAAACAAAAATTTTCTCAAACTACTTTGAAGTTATATTACTCACCAGGAATAGTGAAAATAACTTTATAGTCGCGCTTACAACCAAAATGTTGTGACTATAACATCTATGTTTATTTATAACCAAAAGTCATTATCATGTTTATGTTGTTGCTTCTGGTCGTATCTCGTGTCCTCGAATTTGTTATCATTTATCATTTTGCATCATAATCAGAGGAATCGATGCTATCGCAATTGTATTGATAACAATTTACATATATCGCGTTTTTGGGGATAGTCGCGTAGTTGGAAATTTTATCAACGACCAAAAAGTTGAAATTGGTTAATTATATAACTCAGTTATGACTTTCTATCGTCGTACCAATGTCGTGCCGACTTAAAATTTAGAAATTTGAAATTATCATCAAGTTAAATTACAAAGTTTGTTAAGTTACCAACAGCTCTCGCAAAGACCGACAGCCTAACCGACAGACTAATAAAGTTTTCTGATTAAAGAAACGAGAACAGGAAAAATATTGCAGAGATTCAGGGATCGACTACTCTACTACTCAAAGGATCAACAAATTGAGAAATATTAAGCAAATCTTTATTACGACGTTAACGATTTTTCCAGATTTTAAAATTAATTGCCGAAATCTGGCGATGTAAATTTATACAAAATTTCCCGTTTCCAGTATTGCGCATTCCCTCGTTATCGACCAAACTGAAAACATACGTCGTTTATTCACTTCTGTATGGGAACAACTCGAAATAGCAGTAGTATGCTATTTTGTAGAAAATATTAAGGTCCAACTTAAGCACGTTTTCAAATTATTAAACTTTAAATGGATGTTAAGTTTTGTGGGACTTCGACTTTCACCGAACTTACTCTTGCAAATTGTTTGAACTTCCTGAATACCAAATTTTTTACTAAATACATTTTTGTTTAAAGGATACAAAACTTCCTGAATTTCAAATTTTTTACTGAATACATTTTTGTTTAAAGGATACCAAACTGACTTATTTTTTTTATTATTATAAATACTTTATTTATTCAAAATATCTTAGTCTAAGTATGCTACTGCACTACTCCCCCTTCTGAGGATATATCCAATTTGATTAGCATTTAACACTGCAAATCTTTAAGTATACAATAGTATTCAATATTTCTCACTCTACATGTTTTAAGTTATTTTGATTCAGGGCTATCGAATCAAATTTTTCAAGAACATTTGTATGGGAGTACTAAGTGAGACCATGATTTCTTTCCAATTTATTATTATTTTTATATTGTAGTTTATTTAAATTGCGATCGAACTGAAATTTCCAAAAAAATTTTTATTCTCAATTTTGTATTTTTGCTATTCGCGACTAGTAGACTTCAAAAAAGCAAAAACAAGAAGACTGTCCCAAACGCGTTTAAGAGATCGAATTTGTGGGAGAATAGTTTTAAACGAAAAATGTCGGTATGTATATTTCAGGAACCGCTTCTGTTAAGAAGTTGAATCTTAGAAAACAAAATAAAAATGTTCGTCTAAAACCCTCTCCTCTTACACACTCATCCCAAAAAGTGACAAACCGTCCACCTTTAGATTGACCCAATCTACAAACAAAAATAAAATTTGTTTTGTATATCTCAAGGGGTTTGTTAGCTACGATCCTCCAGGCGTTTATGTACGGCTAACAGACGGACAAACATTTTTTGTTGTTGATATTTTTAGTCTACAAATTATAATCGTTTGTTTTTTTTAAATCGGTAGCAATAGGTTTTTTTCAATGAAACCTATTTAATCGAAACCTGTGAATCGGAAAGATCGGAAAATTTTTTTTTTCATTTCCATGTTTTTAGATATCGGGGCGCATTTTTAAGAGAATTGGTCCATTTATAAATATAATTGGTTCAATTTTTAAAAATATTTAAAAATAACAAAGTATAATTTAAAAATTAAACCCCATATAAAACGGAAAAAGTGAGTATACCTCATAGGAAACACTAACATTACTTTTTTCTGACTGACGAAATTTCCGGCCCCAAATTTTCCAGGTTTGTTTCACAGGACAACCATATTGGAAGGTATGGTCCACGGTCCGAAAAACTTAAAGGAAAGTATGGCCTGTGAATCAATTGGCAAGTGGTCCGATTATAGAGTGTCCCGATAACTATTATCAGAAAATAATTAGAAAAAAAATTTAATTTATTTATGTTTTAAATTTTTTCAATAACTCACACCATACCGTAGAAATAATTGATAGAAGCCGAAGGTCCTAGTCACTAGCGCTCTTAATATTTTTGTACATTTATATATATATATATTTAATTATTGTAATAAATAAATAAATATTAATTGATAAAAAAATTAAAAATATATGACGTCCTTGAACACGTTTATAACTTCAAGAATCTTAATATCATCTGCATTTGAATTTGAGAAAAAACCTAGAGAAGATTACTTATAAAAGAAGTGTGGACCTAGGAGTGAATCCTGTGGAACTCTTAATTGATTGAGAAACCTTTTGTAAATGCTGATTGCCCTTTGAACACTCAACAAGGTCGGTATTGAGATTTAGAGTCTAATTTGACGATGGATCAGTTTTGCAGGAATGTTACATTTAGAAACGAACAAATGAGACGGCGTAAAAACGTCCTGGATACAGGTAAATTTATTATATATTTATATAGACAACTATGTAGGTAGTCATTTTGCTAATACTTGTACGAAAAGGGCCGATAATAAAATTAAGCTGTTATTTCGGTAGTACCTACATGGAGGAGTTTTAAAAAATGACTGGAAAATTGTCCTTATCCTAACTCATTAAAAATTGCTAGAACTCCTTAGTCACAATCCTTTTGGGGAAAATTGTCTCTACTCTTCCGATTTAATCAAATCTAACATGTTATTAAAGTTGAATCAAGCCAAAGAAAATTTCCGCAACATGTAATTAATTGAGTTCTAGTTAAAAGACTTCAAATTAAGTAATTCAATTAGCGTCCTATGACTTTGAACAGACCTCGTTAATATGATTTACGTTATGAATTAAGTTACAATTACTTTACCAACACAAATGCACCTGTATCCGTAAAACATACCCACATGATGGAGTATCTAATTACACACTTCCAATAGTTTCAAATTGTATAAGTTCTTAATAGTAGTTCAAATTGAAGCAATTAGTGGACCATTACACTCTGAACATCATGAACAGACGAATTAATCGAAAAGCTTTCTGTTAATCACTGACATTAGTAACGTTCATTGAGGGTGGTAATATCGCCTTTCTAGCCACATATAGATACGAGTGCACCTATCTCCACTATACGTTATAAGCCTGCGAAAATTATTTTCCCATTTATATTTGGGTCACAAACTTCAAAAGGGGCAAAAAGGATTATTTATTATTGTATCGCAATTAAATTTGTCAATAAGTTGGTAATTAAATTCGAGTAATTTATTTGTTAGTGTCGCAATATTTTGGAATAGAAGCACCGTAGATTATTAGTTTTGTAATTCAGCTCATGGTCTAGATTCATAATTGAAATTGGGGTTTCGTTTTTATTTAATTCTTAAATATTTGAGTGAATTTTGCGAGCAAATTGAAATTTATTCCAGAAGAACGTACCAGTAATTTTTGAAAGTAAGGCCCCATGTGGAAACACATGGCATTGATGCAGAGGCGTTTTGTTATATCCCACGAACGACTTATCCTAATAAGTTGAAACTTTTTCACATTTTCACAACAGATGAACTGGATGTATCAAGGTCTGAGGCTTTTGAAGTGGGCATTTGAACGGAGATTAGGCTAAAAATATCGGATAAAAACCTTCAAGCCGTCAATACGATGCGTTTGTGACACAGAGTTTGAATTGTACCTTACGAAGGGGGTCAATACAATTCCAAGAATAGACACTAGCAATTTGTAATCAAATAGAGCTAACAGGCAAACAAACTGTTCCTTTGTAATAATGAAAGTAATAATTCGAGGGTAACACAATCTGGAGCGCAAATCCAATTTCCATAGATTTAAACGGCATGTAGTAGGTATCAAGCACGCAAGTTGGAATTAGAAATGAGGTCACTAAGTTCCATGACGTGAGGAATCCCCTATTCTCATATTCTCGTATTAGTAGAGGCAGTTCTGTGTGACGGCTTTCTATTGCAGTGATACTGCACCATCTGCAGATGACCTTTAGATCATTGAATAATCAAACGAGTAGGCAATTACCAAAGGATGCTTAGCTTAATTGACAAAAGTGTATAATTATCATCAGGCACAATGACAATTTTTATGGGGAAAAGTTCCACCGAATGCGAAAAATTCGATATTATCGTGGTGTGCTCGCAATCGGACCCCCACGACCAATCGATCGTTCGGGAAAATTGCGAAGTGTGTGAAACACATTATTTCAAGTTTTTAAAAAAATCTTATTTTAAAGCCCCGGTATCTGCGATAATCTTTCAGTCTTTTCTTCGATATCAGAGGAATGAATCTACTCTGTGAATAAATGTGAAAACTTCAAAAAAGTTTCCGCTTTAAAAAAGGAATAAAAAAATCTGCCAATAGTCTGGTCGCAACTTTATTACTTTTTGGGTACAAGTCCGGAACGTGCTTAATGCTAAGATGCGGTGTAGGTTACTATGCGACTGGCAACCTAAAAAATAACGTTCCAAATAGTTCCTAAGCGCTTATATAAAGAGCACGTATATTTTAAGTTAATGTCATATCTCGATCTGCCTAAAAGATATAACGAAATTCGTGAAAATGGGGAAAAACCCTTTTCACGGACATTTTTTTACTCAACCTCTGTACGCTAATAAAAATCTTAACCCTTTTTTGCTTTAATTACTGAAGAAGAGCATCACCATATTGTCTGTGAAAAAGGTATGTCCACATTTCCACAAATTTCGATATATCTTTTAGACAAATCAAATCAAATTAATATTAGTTCTGAGGGCTTCTTATAAAAGCGCCTAGAAATGTTTTTACAAATTTTTCGATCCGCAATCCCTAAGTGGATTTAAAGTTATGTACATTTTCACGAATTCCGTTATATTTCTTAGGTCTAATGAGATATCCAATTCAATTTCACTTCTAAGCGCTTTAAATATAAAGGGAAAAAAATCTATTTCAGCATTTTTCGATAATCAACTCCCTGGGGGTGTAAAGTATTCAATTTTTCACGAATTTCGAAAATCTTTTAGGTTTAATGAGATCGAATTTGTTTTTAATTCTATTAAATCTTCTATTGAAAAAACAATACGTTAATAATTAAAAAAAAATCTACCAACGGTCTGAGCGCAACTTTATTATTTGTTGGGTAGAAGTCCGGAACGCGTTTAATACCGAGATGTAGTGTTGCCAGATTTTATATCTCAAGAACGGTCACAATATAAAAATCTGCCAACAGTCTGTTGTAAATGATGTGCCGAACAAGAGATGGCGCGGAAATTAATCGCTGCCTATTGAAGTAACCGGAAATGGTCTCGCTCTCTCTCTCGTTCGGCTACCGTCAAAGAAAGAAGACCTGTGTTTAATAAAGTGGAAATCGGTCGGAAGAAATCGTTCTTTTATTCAATAAGTCTGGATGCAACTTTATTATTTTTGGATAGAAGTACGGAACGTGTTTATTGCTGAGATGTGGTGTTGGTTACTATACGACTGAAAACCTAAAAAACATTTCAGGAAGCGATTAGAATGGGGTCGCGCTAGAATACTTATGCCGCATTCCACATATAACATATGTACGAGTATTACGTAATTGGGTCATACTCCGGGACGCAGTCAAAGTCGTAGTATAATATCAGTTGTTACGCGATTAGGAGGTTTTTCGTGATTTGGTTTTGAGCCATGACATGAAATCGGAAATGTTTTTGAAGGCGCTTATATAAAAGGTCTGTGGAAGTGAAAACCAATCTAATATCTCATCAATCCTAAGAAATATGTCGAAAGCCTTACGTCCCTTAGAGTTGAATATCTAAAAATACTATATCGATATGTCATCAGAACAAAGAAATATGTAGGAATTTGTGAAAACATATGCTACCCCCTTGCATTCGCTTTGGGCTTGAATATCCAAAAATCCTGGAAAGAGTTTTTAGATATACATACAGAAATCCCGAGGAAGTGAAAACCAATTCGATGTCTTATCACTCCGAAGAGATATGACGGAATTCGTGAAAACAAGTCCCGTTTATAACCTCTTAGGGGTTGAAAAAGGAAAAAACTTGAAAACAGGTTTTAGTCGATTATAAAACAAGTCCAGGGAAGTGAAAAGTTATTCAATATCTAATCAGACATGAGTGATACGACCGAATTCGTTAAAATGTATGCAACCACTTTACACGTCGAATTCAAAAAAACTCTGAAAATACTTTCTAGGTATTGATATGAGAAATACGTGAAATGAAAATCAATTCACAATTTTAGAAGACCTAAGAGATATGACGAAATTCGTGAAAATGTATGCATTTCGTTTTCACTGATCACTTTTTTTGCCCCCCCCTCCGTACACCAATGGATATTTCAAATTTGTTTTTATCTAAATTACTTTTCTAATAGATCTACGTATAGTCGCCAAGTTTCAACTTTTTTGCACATTCCGTTCTATAGATAGGAAAAACACCCCCCACTCCCGTACCATACTACCCCTATAAAATATATATGTTTCCAATACGCCACTACAATAGCTCTAAATACCAAGTTTTAGCTTTCCATGATTATAGGTTCTCGAGATAAAATCGGTACGTTTTCCTTTTCACTCTCCCCCACCCTCACCCCTTACACCCAGATCCACAAAAAAAAATTTCCTGCTAGGGATCTATTAGGACAGTTTTTCACCCTTCACCTCCGCACGTCCCTGCTCCACTCAAAAATTTGTTTCCGATCTATTCTCCAAGTATACCTACAGATGTTCATTAAGTTTTAATTTCGTGACATTAACCGTTTAGGAGATATGGATTTTACAATGTCTCGATCTCGGCTTTCAAGCGTATCGGAAACATTATTTTTCCCCCCACTCACACACCCCTTCACAAATATCAGCAAATTTTTTGCAAACGGGTCCACTATCGAAGCTCTATATAAATTCCAAGTTTCAGCCTCCTAACATAAACGGTTGCTGAAATCTAGAAACCAAAATATTCCGCTTTAAATAGCGGTCATTTCAAGGTGCCTACTCAGTCTATTAAAAAAAATGAGTTGGGGTTTTAGGGTTTGGGAGCTATAAGCCCTCAAACGATTTTGCGTACGGCGGACGACGGACGAACTTATTAAAATAATAAAGTAAAATTCATCTAAATTTTTCCGAAAATTAGAATGCAACAAAATTTGTTACATCGCGCTTAACCTGAAAAATAATTTTTTGGAAGTAAATGGTTTGATAGTAAGAGCGTTCAGACTTTTAATAGGCTTTTATACCTCTAGAACAGCTTACGCTGGAAAGTTATAACTTAAAAATTAATCGATGTAGGAAGGGATTATTTGAACAAGAAATAATTTACTGTGAGAGGCAGTGACTTTAAAAATATTCTTCTTGGTTCGTTTTGTAGAGTTTCATAGCCGACTTTATTCCATCCAGTAATTTGACTCGAAAAAAATTTCAATCGGACAGTTGACAAATTTTTTTCATATGCCTCGCCATCCATTTCAAATTAAGCTCATTTAATACTTCAATATTCCTTTGATAAATCAGTCTATCCTCTTTGAGAAGGCCATTTCAAGACACTAGATGCATTAAACATGTTTGTCATTCGTCTAATTAAAATTCTCTAATAAACTTGTCAACAGATATGCAAATTTGAATATCACATCATCTTTTAAAGTTCCATTGAGGGAAAACTTTTCCATTATTAGTATTATGTACGTAGGTATACCTGAAAACTTTGCACACTCAGAAACAGGGTTTTCTTCACTAAAAATACTTTCCTTGGGCGAACTGTCGTACTGTTTTCCTTTGATATGCTAACAGAAGCAAATTAAAGTTGCATAATTACACCATCATTATATCGTGCAATAAGAAACATCATTTTGAATTAGAAAGACGAAGGAATGCTAATCAGAAATGCTTCGAAATTGCAGTAGTCAGTTCCACATAAAAACACTTAATTGCACTTTGTATCTATCTAGCGAAGATATTTTCTGAATAAAGATTGACTTATCGTGCTAATAAATTGAATCATTACACTTATTGTCTTCTTATCCTTATACACTTTTCTGTAAGAGCTTCCGTTTTTACGGTCAAATTTTAACGGACATAAAAGTCGAAAATCTCTTTCATAAATTTTAGTTGGAATGCAATTTAATACCGGAAAGTCTTGTTCAGCTTCTTCGGACTGACCGAAATCGATAATGTCCTCGAAAGGAGGAAAACTTTCGAAATTTGATATTTAAGTGGTATTACCGAGATATGAGCATTTAGAAACATACGCTATAACTAAAAGATACATTTTATACTTGACTCCTTACTTGTATAGTTTTCACATTGAAGCCAAGTTCGGACTCTCTTTTTGCCCAAAGTATTTTTGGGTCTGGTTTTTTGGGAATCCATGAAGCCCCTAAAGCACATTCAGGGAATATAATATCCGGTGCAAAATCAGTTTTATGTAAACTATTTGTGAACGTAAGAAACCTTCAACCACCCACCGGCAGCATCTCCAGGTGGGCTAGGTCAACGCCTTTAAGCGTTGATCATCAATTTTCGTCAATATGACAATGTTATAATAAGTAGAGGAAATTCATAGCCAGATGAAAAGCGGAAAATGTGTGATTTTTCGTATCTTGGTAGTACTCGATAAATTTCAACATATTTAGCTAAGTAGCTTCTATAGTCAGGACCAGCTCTATCTTTGGGGTTAACAGAGCTTAGCCCCATCAAAAACTCGTATTCATATTAAAACCTTTTACTTTCTTAGTTTTTACACTGAAGAAATATTTGTACCTACATAAAGTTAGGAATTCCGTTTATCATTCTTTGATTCAATGTACAAATTCATTGTTTAATGTACAAATTAATGGAAAATAATTTGATTTTGTTGAACCTTTCATCAATTCAATGAACAGATGTTCATCTACTCGCACTTTCGTCCCTTCTACGAAAACGACCTCTATATATTTTATGAAAAATTACAACGCCTGTTCCGCAATCTGAACATTTTTACAGACATTTATTTATAATATTAAATGGATAATGCATTGAATTAACTTTTTATAATATTGTTGCGAGCTAGAGGTTCGCCGGGATAAATAAAGTAAACCACAATTCGTTTAAAATCAATAGAAATAACAATGGTTTATTATTCGCATTCAATAATCGTACTAATAATCGCATTACCGGCAACGCTGCCCGATTTTTATACACAATTTAATCACTGTTCGATCGCGACTTCCAATAAATATCGCCTTACAAATACTTCGCGTAGAACTGACTGTCGCTTCAACGTACTTTGCGTTGAACTGAATGTCGCTTCAACGTACTTCGCTTCAACGTAGTAGAACTATAACTGTCCTTGGCTGCAAACTTTGCCGTTCTTATATACTGCATGTGTGGAGTCCAGATTTTTCTCGCCTATTTGGTGGTGTATCTGAAATATTCGGGAAATGGAAGAACTACCGATAAGGGGAAAAGTATTCGTGAAGCATGGTGAACTATATAGAAATTTTCAGATTTTTCCATGCCTTTCTCGTTGGGTATTTATTGCAAGGCGGACGATCGAATGTTTTCCTCAGCTTTCCTGTTAGGTTTGAAAGGTTGTTGTATTTCTTACTAGAAACTGGTTGAGTTGCGCAGGTTTTCCAAAAATGAAGAAAAATAATAAAATTAAATATAGTTTTATTTCTTTGGACAATTAAGGCAAATCTTTTAAAATTTCAGATTTTTCAGTTAGTAACTACAGTAGAACCTGCAGAAGTGACCACCTTCCTATCTTCACCACTTGCCTAAAGTTGCCATTTTTTCCGGTCCCGATGTAAATCAGAAACGGATTTTATTTGTTAAATTATTTTTATAATCTGACCAATCGAATAAAGTGACCAGTTTTGCACAGTCCCACAGTTCTACTGTAGTAAGTATTTAAATACGTATATAATGTATGAAATTAGATGCATCAACTTATGAACAAGGCTCATTAATTTTTTGGTGAATGTTTTCACAGTACATGTTGAAATGAAAATACAAGTTTTACGGGTTCAATACTGTTCTTGTGACAAGAACAGAATTGAACCCGGAAAACTTGTATTTTCAAGGCTCATTAATTCAACGAATAGTATAAGTACGTGAACATATATTCATTACCTCAGCGAGTAAATTACATGAACGTGTGAGGAATAACCATTGATTTAATGAAAGAAGAACGTGAAAAATTCATTGATTCAATGAAAGAAGCACTTCGAATTATGAACAAAAATCATTAGTTAACGATTGAAATACATCAAACTATGAACACTAGTCATTGATTAAATGAACGAAGTCCGTCAATTTCGACAACAGCAATCGTTGATACAAAAAAAGAACAATGTCAAATAATGAATAAAATTCATTGATTCAACTAACTGATTAAACAACAAAGTTCATTAATTCAATGACCGAAATCAAAAAATAAACTTATTGATTCAATGAACGGACTATGTCAACTTTTAGAAAAGAACCAATGAAAAGAATTCTAACAAAGTTCATTGATTAAATAAAAAATTCATTGTTTTCCAAACTAGTTCATTAATTAATAAATCTCCAAACATTGACTTAATGGACGGCTGAAAATTGGTGAAAAAATTAATTAATTTATTAAATTTTTTTATTAAATTTATGAACCGATTTGGTCCTGAGTAATAAAAAAGTATTTTCATCGAAAAAAATAAAGTGTGTATAGCCGCAGTGTATGCCGACTACCACACGCAAACACATTTAAAGACTATAGTAGCTCGTAAACCCGTTTAGATATTTAGATAAATTTTATGGGTATATTGAGCGAACCTGTGAAAAAATTTGGATTACAGTATCTTCCGAACTAATTACGAGGTTTTGGTGAGGAGGCGGTGGAGTAAGAAGGTGGAGTTAGTATCCCTCCACTTCCTGCCTCCACCACCTCCTTTTTCACAAAAACAAGTTTTATATCTTACAAGATAGGGTCTTGTAATTTATAAGGCAGTTAAGCGCCATAGTCCTAAAGCAAAAAAAAATTTCGAAGGTTGGAATGTAGGAGGTAAAAGTGAGAAGAGTAGAAAACAAGGTAGAAAAATCCGCTAAAAACATAAAGGTTATCGTTGAAGCCTGTATAGGACCTGTTTAGGGGCACGCTCTAAAAATATATTTTTTATCGAGGTACGGGCTTAGAGGTGCTTTTTTTATCATTCAAACAGACTAGACTAGAAAGTTGAAACTTAGTATATGCATGTGTATATGTACAGAGTAGAGACTACAATAAGAAAGGGAAAATGGTACAGTCAATTTACTGTCATTTATAATAATGAGCATGGTCTTGTCATCCTTTGAGGCGTCCCTGAGCAAATAGACTGCTTGATAACTTTAAAAAAGTTCTTGTGATTTTAATATCTCACATACAGCGAACTCTAAAAATGTTAAAGAGCACTATCTTTAATGTTTTTTTTGCAGATACACAAACAAAATATTTATTTTTAGAAGCTACTATCTTCAAAATACAAAGTCTACAAAAATAATAACATCGTGTCGATCACGACTCTTCATTTATTCAAACTAGCTAAAATTACAATTTCAACACCGAATTCAACTACAAATGCAGTGTCTCAAAGTCCCTAGAAGAATTTGTAAGAAAGTTAGATTCCACAAGAAGTTCTTCAATATTATAAAAAGAAACAGCCTGAAATTTTCCAAAATTCCATCTCAAAATTTGATGAAAGCTTGCTTATATATTCACCATATTTCAAATTGTAGAAAAGCCCCTACTCATAATATGGTCTGGCGGTTTTCATGTCATCCAGTTCTTCTTCCTTTCAAAACCACAATTCCAAAAATTTTTCATAGATCTCATCCACCCTATTTGGTTAAGTGATAGGATAACAATCTATCCACGGAAAAACTGCTATGGAAAGGAGGTTCGACAGAAAGCTCAGATCAGATGAAGGAACGCTATTAACATCATATACTTGATCGAAGAAGCAAGCACCACTTTAGGCTGTCGATGAATAATATCCTCGATAGCTAGGTACGAAGAATCTGGGCCCAACTAAGGTGAATTTTAAAAAAAAATCTAACCGGTTTGTCTAAGCAAGAAGCCTTCTTCGCAGGTATTTTGCGTTTACTTCATGAAAACCGAAGAATTCACAGACTTGAACCTATCTACGGTGTATACTTCGCTAAAAAGTTAAACCGACTTGGAAAAGTGAAGGAACCTCACTTAATTCTGATGAAGTAGGAGTTCACAATCAGGACCCAGTCATGGTATGAATTTCGTAAGAAATCAAACCGGCCAGAATTGGCGAATGTGCATGAGCACAGTTAAGTTTCTTAAGGAAGAAACAGGGTGATACAATGGTCCTCTTTATTTACTTAAGAGTCGATACCCTTGTCACACCAGTGGCATCTTTCATTATCATCCTTGATAGCTATGAAAAAGCCTCAGCTTGGGCTATCGGGATTGTAGCTACCAAAATAATGTTATAAAACATTCTGTCATTTTTAGCTTTTGTCTCCATCCCAAAATTTCGGTCTCCATCTAAACGTCGAACTCAAAGAATTAAAAAGTTTTTTCCAAACATTCGAATTTTTCGTATTTCTTACGATGACTTTGCCTTCGGATTGCCAAAAATTCAGATAAATGTTTTTCAGTCCGAAATTTAACTAAAACTTTTTTAAACTTCTCTTCCTAAACTATAGCTATTCAATCAAGCTCCCTAATACTTAAGTATACATTTCAAAGATTTGCCGAAGAAAATTTAAAAAAAAAAATATATCTCAACTGGCGCAGATCTTAAATGGAAAAAACAAACTTTTAAGTGAATGAATTTCTTCGAAACGAATGGTAAGATTAAGAATTCGAAAGGTATCCTTGGTCTTCGCCCAATTTCTATTCCTTCTCGCCCTACTCTCCACAGAATGTTTTCTTGGGCCCGATTCCTTAAAAGTCCTTTTCTTCGAGAATCCTCCTTCTTCAATAAAAACGATTGCGGGTATAAGAAGTCTTATTATAAGTGACAAGGGAGACACATTAATCAGACGGTAACGTCCTAAACTGGAATCCAGGGAAATTCTTACTGAGTACCAGCTGTCCAATTTTTCGAATGTAAATGTAAAATTGGTGAAATTAATTGGCCGATGAATTCGGGCTGATCCTCAAGGAGTGTCGTAAATTTCCAAATACTTTCTGCAATTTCTCTCATGGATGAGTTTTGAGGGTTCAAATGGTTTGTGTGAAATTATGGGGAAAATCGAAAATTGCTAATAATAAGAAACAAATTATAGCGTTTTATGTACCAATTACTTTATGGATGTTATTAAGGCGAATTAAAATTCCAGCCATGTTCCTGTGTAGTCAATAGGCATCCTGATATACGAAACTTGAGCATATCAACCCAAATGTTGAAAAAGAAAAATTGTCAACCATTGACTGTAATGTGATGGAAAAGGCTAGTGAAAAATTCGCCATTAATTCCATTGAAAAGGAATTAAAGTCCGTCGAAATAATTGCCGTTTGAGAAACAATTTATGTTCATGAAGAAATAGAAGCAATGTCCATGGACCATCTGGGCCTGTCTTGACTCGTATTGAAAAAACACGCTGAAATCGAAAATATATCGGTCTCGTTCCACCCTAGGGAAGAAATACATAAAATGTAAAAGGCTGGAAATCACTTTCCCCACAACTTTTAGGGGCTAGCGCATACCGGAGACTAAATAGTTGGACAACTTTTTAATCTCAGCTGCGCACACTCTTATCTGGCCGACTCAACTATTTAGTCGATGTTCATGCGCACATTGTTCAAACCACTCGAATTGCCACTAGTATCAACCTATCACCATCGCTGGCCGAATATCAATGATGTGACCTGCATCACACCAGTGGCGGCTCGCCACATGAGGCTAGTGAGGCTGAGCTTCACCATTTTACAGAGAAAAAACGCATCAAGTTACTAGTGATTCATTGTTTTGAAAATGTTACTTAATGACTTTCCGCAGTAAACCGACGTCCTTACTCATATAGTTTTAGGCCGACAAAGTCGTTTTTTAAAATTTTAATTCAGCCTCACCAGACAGTTCTATTTACATGTTACACACAAGACACGACCAAATGCAAAGATAAAACCGGTAGTATGAGATTTTTAATTTGGTGCGTGTGCGCAACTCCACAAGTCGCTGAGCATATAGCGGACTACTGCGATAGTTTAGTCGCGCTTCGATCGGAAGGGATTTGTCTTGCATATTCAACTATTCAGTTTGGAAGAAAGGAAACGATCGGTGTGCGCGCTTCGATATAGCTGCATATCCACTCAATTAAACTATCGCTCAATTAAAAATATCTAGTCATCGTCTTACAGTATTCAATTTTTCAATACGACTCAAATTAAGGGAATATTTTAAAAAAAAACTTATTTTCCTCCATGTAAAATCACTCTACTGTTGAGGCTGATGCAAATAGAATAACCTATGCTATCACATATATCGCCCTTTACAAAAATTCAGAAGTTCTTCTAATTCTGTTCAGCCGTTTCTCGTGATGTTCGAACAAATAAACAGACAAACATGTTTCACTTTTCTTTAAATAAATTGGATTGTCTCTCGGAATTGCGATTTTATTATTAATAATTGATTTTGTGATTTGTCATGATAGCTCTCCTTGTGTGAATAGCATATTAGTTGGTTTCAATGAAAGCACTATCGCTCTATCACACAGTCATGTTTGATAAGATAGTAGATAGCACTATCACGAAATTTACGAAACTATCGCGGTCTACACCAAGCTATCGCGATGTTTACACTTTCGCGATACCTTTTCGTTAACATTACGCCTTGTACACGAAATGCTATCGAACTGTCGCACTCTCACGCTATTCACGATAGAACTATCATAATTTTGGCGATAATTGATGTTAGAATAACTGTTACCATAAAATCTCATGGAAACAGCATGTTAGTTGTTTTCGAAATAATTATAAAAACACTATCACACTGTAACACACTCTATCGCAAAATTTATGAAACTATCGCGTTATATATCGCCGAGTTTATTAAACTATAGCAATTTTTTCACTTTCGCAATATCTTTTTATTTTTTATTTCTTTATCAACTTAATAAATAAATATCGAGTTGACTTTGAGGTTAGACAGTGTCGAATAACGCCATGTACCAGGCGCGAAGGCATGGGAACGTTTTGGGGGTTGACCCCCCCCCCCCCCCTCGAAATGATGTAATTAAAAAATCACAACTAAATTTAACTAATACGCGACGCGTAAATTATTTTACATGCTAATTACTTCAGCTGAGTTAAGTTGTAGTTTTCTTACGAATTTCAACTCATCTCATAATTCCATGAAAACAAACTCGCAATGGAAATGAAAACGTAGTGATGTGATAATTACCCAGTAGAAAGTTTGAGGAGAACTCAATGAGGGAGCAAATATGGAGGTTCTAGTATTACTATCAATGGAGCAAAAAAGGAGATTTTTAACAAAATTATGAAGAAAACCGCCAGTTCTCTTTTTGCGCTCCAAATGGACGAAAATGGGATTACAAAGAACATTTTTGAGTTTCCATTTTTTCAGGAAAGCTACTCCTATGTTTTAAATCGCCATTCGGTTTGAAAATTTCCATCGAACGCGTCGATTCTATCACGCAGTCGTAATTTAAAAATATCTAATTTGCACTAATAAATATGTGTTTAGTTTTAGTTTTTAGAAAAGTGTTATAAGGAGATTGTTTGTGGCATAAAATCTTAGCATTATAGTCCTGGTTGTTAATATGCAGTTATTTTACGCCAAAAACGCGATTAGGGCTTTTTATAAGTGAATGTAGGAAATTGTGTCAAATTTCACATTTAGGAAGTCTATAGCGAAACATCTTGTGCTACAGAGTGCTTCCTGGAAGTTAAAATAAAATGTATTTCAATGAACAGTTCCGGAAATATTCTAAAAGTGGTTTGCGAGATTTTTTCAGTTTAGTGAGAACTGAATGCCACGAAAATGAAAAGTTTTTTCGGTCGCATTTGTAAGGCTAAGTTCGTTAACGGGCAAGATCGTACTACTCCTTTGGGTAGCTGCCATACAAAAAGTCCTTAAGATACGTGTTCAAGAATATTGACCAATAACTTCGGAACACACTAAGCTACGACTATAAAATTGTGTATACGTTGGGTTTTCAAACGTTGCAGTTAAATGAATGAATATCAAAGTTCCTACGAGACCTTTGAGTAGCTGCCATACGAAAATCCTGTAAAAATGTCTTCACTCAAATTACGGAACTCACTATATCTCAAGAAATCGTTTAGCCATAAGTTCGGAATTTTGTACAGATTAGTTTTGAATGAAAGTTCACTAGTCAGCCAAATCATTCTACTCCTTTGGGTAGCTTCAATGTAAAAAGTCCTTAAGATATGTGTTCAAGATTATTTTCCGATAGCATTGAATACTTTAAACTAGGAATTTGAAATTTTGTACAAATTCATTTTTAAATGGTTACAGGTAAAAAGACAAGTATGCTAGAAATCAAGTGAGTCCTTCTTGCACCTCCCATGTGAAAATCCTTCAAAATGGAAAATTTCACTTTCGGTAACTTACCTAGTTATAGATATGAAATTGAACACTAATGATATTGTCTTTTAGTTTCGAGTTGCAACCAAAATGAGATTCCTTAATAAAGGATAATGCACGCCTGATTCTACTTTATCGCCAACTACAATATAAATCGGAGTTCAGTATTTCATCTAGAGTATCTTACAATTGGCTTGCAACCGATCGTGACTGCAATATGTTTTTATACTCTAAATGAAATCATATAGAGTATTATAAGTTTAATCCAGCCGAAAAGTTTGTAACGCATAGAACCAAGCCTCGGACGAAAAAAAGTTGTATATTATTTTTTGTTTATTTGTGCCCAAAAACTTCAAATCCGCTTGACGTCCGTCCGTCCGTCCGTCCGTCCGTCCGTCCGTCCGTCCGTCCGTCCGTCCGTCCGTCTGTCCGTGAACACGATAACTCAAGAACGCCTTAACCTAGGATTTTGAAATTTTGAATCTGGATGTTTGGTTGAATTTGTAAGGCTAAGTTCGTTAACGGGCAAAATCGTCCTACTCCTTCGGGTAGCTGCCATACAAAATGTCCTTAAACAACGTGTTCAAGAATATTGACCAATAACTTCGGAACGCCTAAAGCTACGACTTTGAAATTTTGTATGTGTTACTCTTTTAATAGTTGGAGCTAAATGTATAATTATGAAGTAAATCCTGTTAGTCCTTCGTGTAGCTGCCATACAAATATCCTGTCAAAATGTATTCACTTAATTTACGAAACTCACTATAACTCAAGTAATCTTTTAGCTACGAATTCGGAATTTTTTACAAATTAGTTTTGAGTCAAAACGAAGCTTGAGTTCACTTGTTAGCGAAATCCTTTTACTCCTTCTGGTAGCTGCCATACAAAATGTCCTTAAAATACGTCTTCAAGAATATCGGCCGATAACTTCAGAAGGGTTTAAGCTACGTCTTTGAAATTTTGTATGTGATATTTTTCCAATAGTTGGAGCTAAATATATGATTATGAAGAAAAACCTATTAGTCCTTCGTGTAGCTGCCATACAAATATCCTGTCAAAACGTCTTCACTTAATTTACGGAACTTACTATAACTCAAGTAATCTTTTAGCTATGAATTGGAAATTTTGTACAAATTAGTTTTGAGTAAAAACTAAGTTCGAGTTTACTAATCAGCGAAATCCTTTTACTCCTTCTGATAGCTGCCATACAAAATGTTCTTAAGACACGTGTTCAACAATATTTTTCGATAAATTTGAACGCTTCAAGCTACGAATTTGAAATTTTGTACACGTTCATTTTTAACTGGTTCCAAGGAAAAGGATAAATATGTAAGAAATCGAGTGAGTCCTTCCTGCACCTCCCATGTGAAAGTCCTTCAAAAAGGACTTTTTTTTTCGATGACTTACCCAGTTCAAGATATGAAATTAAATACTGAATATTGTCTTTTAGTTTTGAGTAGCAATCTAATGGGAGTCCTTAATAAAGGACATACAACATGCACACACGTAATTCTACTTTATCCCCAACTACAATATAAATCGGAGTTCAGTATTCATCTAGAGTATTATACGATTGGCTTGCAGCCGATCGTGACTGCAGTATGTTTTTTAAATAATTCCACTGAACTGATTGCAGATCAGATTGCAACGAAAAAAAGGAGGAGAAAAGAAGAGCGAAGCGAGGTGTTCTAGCATCTCTAAAGAAGTGCGAGAGACCTCGTTTTATGTACCCTTACATCAGTTTTTAAATGATTCCTTCGGAGTCACAATGGAGATCTGATTTCAGAGGACATGCTCTTGCAAAAAGGAGGTCAAATGGAGGACAAAACGAGGTCTTCGAACGTCCCTGAAGAGTACTCCAGGATTAATCACGGGACATTTACTAGTTGGGCGAGTACTCCAGAATTAGTTCCTCGTTTTAAGCTCCCCTAGAAGTATTTTTAAATGATTTCTTAAGAGGTACAATGCAGATCTGATTTGAGGGGACATACTCTTGCAAAAAGGAGGTCAAATTGAATTTCATTTTTATAATAAGTATTCTACTGACGATATAATTTTTCTATAAACCCCTCTCCCCCCCCCCCCCCCCCCCCGAAAATAATTTTCTGCGTTCGCGCCTACCATGTACACAATGGACTATCGCACTGTCACACTATCGTACCTTGCTCTTACGATAGTACTATTATTATAAACAATCCTAGCTAGATTGATAGATACAATTTGTATGGCTTAATGGTCAAAATCTGTTTATTCCTATTGCATTCTTTAGTTACCTAAAGAAATTGTTCAACAACGAAGTTGAAATTTTACGCGAATTAGTTTCGAGTAAATTCAAATAGTAACGTAGATTATATTAGTGAACCCTCAACTTCTTCGGGTGGCTCCATACAAAAAAATTCGCTTGTAAAACTTTTTGAATTTAATCCTTTTACAAGAAAAACATGAAAATTCAAAGTTAATCCTTCAAGTAGCTTCCATAGAAAGTTAATACTGAAAAATTTGTTTGCAAACTCGTGACAACTGACAACTTAGGATCGCATTAAACTATATAGCTAAAATGTTATTACACTGAGTTCAGCGAAAGAGGAGTGATTGGGTGTATTAAACAGTAAAATCATTCTGCTCCTTAAAATACATATTGAATGTTTTAAGGGAATTTTTCTCTTTTCTGATCAACGGCAAGGTACCGTCGAAAATGTAAAGAGTTGTAGGATTGGAAGTTTTTGGAATGTGATATGATCTACCTGAACAGGAAACTTGATTAGATCTGAAAAAACGAGAATGAAAACAGGTAAAATCAAGGTATTCCTTTGTGTAGCTACCATATAAATGTCCTTCAAAATTGTAAGTTACATTCGCCCGAACTTGACATTCAAGAAATGCATTGCAATTTAATATACTAATAACTATAGATTTATGTATACCTTTAATCATTTAAATCCCTTATGTTTTTTAAAAGTACCCATTAATTCTCATCCCTCATTTCAATTTAAATAGCGTTCAGTAATTCAGCATATTCTGTAGGTTAATTATTAACAGACAAGTTAAACTATGGTTTTGTGAAGTAATTTTCTGGTTTCGAAATTCAGTGTTCCTACACCACATATCTATTCGCATGGGTTAAGAAAATGAGATTTAGCTAGTCATTTTCGTTATCCAGAATTGTAGCCGAAATTGATTAAGGTAGTTCCTGTGTAATCCTCCTGGGCCATAAAGCAGCAACAATGCTCCTTCAAACGCATGGATTCTGTTTTAAATGGAAATTGTATGGCACCCCATTATCTGTGCCTGCTAGCTCTCCTACTGCTAAAATAAAAATCTTAGGCCTAGGATAATAACAATTCTAGGTCCTTCGGTATTTCATTGCATCTCCACAATTTTATCTAGCATCGCTGTGCTAAATTTTTCGTTTTAAGGACAAACTTTTTATCTCGAAAACAAAAAAAATCACTTCTGCTCTATAGTTCTACATATAAAATACCAGTGATATTTTACATAGCTGATGTCCTCGAGGAATTTTTTTTTAAATATCTTAAAGACTTTTATCTTTGCTTTCATCATCTTTTGTTTATGCATTTCTAAAACAAAACTTAAATCCACGAACATACATTTAATTGGTGTTATTAAACATATGATGCACGTATAAAACAAAAATTCAAGCCAATATTGTATCTAATTATTCATGAAGTGTATCTCTACTCGTATTTAAATAAAATGCAATTTAATAAATATGTGCAATGTTACTTAATTATTTTATAAATATAGTAAAGTTTTGTGGTTCATCTGAAATTTCGGAAAAATTTTTTAATGTTTTATTTTTAGACTGTAGATACATAAGCAAAAAAAAGTCCGTCTGACCGCTTAGACGCTAAACGCGAACACATTTGGCGTTCCATAACTCGATGGAAGAAATGTTCTTCAAATTTTCTCAAGAGGTAGATGGGGGGATAGGGGGTAAAGTTCTGAGGTGAGAGGTGGCAGAGGGTCTCAGACGAATTAAACATGTTTCCATATGGCTTACTCTAAGAAATTGTTTGAAAGTTGTAACTTGTACGGAAATATAATAGCGGAGCCATTTCCAAGAAATGTTCGACATGGTTGGATACTGGAATGAAGGACGAAACAATATGTTTTGAGAGCTCTAGGACTCAGAGTAGCACATTCTGAAAATTATATCTCTGGAAATACCTTTTGGAGAATGCTCTAATTTTGAATTAAAAATGTGGATGAACTTGACCTGGATGAGGGTGGGTGATTAAAAGCCTTATGCCTCTATATCTCATGATGCGCTTATAAGACAACATTGATATTTGGAATTTGTGTAAAAGGTTATTAGAGATATGCTATGAGAGAACAGTTTTTGAGATGTTTCATTCCCACACGAGTAGTGATTAGAACGATTATCTTGATTATAGCCTTAGGATTTTTACGGTAGATACTCTAGATAGTCTTCTTTGATTAAACGTATCTCAGACTTTCATCCAAAAATAATGAAGTAGCTGCCAGTCTGTTGCCAAATTTTCACTAATTCCAAGGATTTTAAATGTATAATTAGGAAATCGGTTTTCGGGAATGCATACGGTAGAAAAAAAAAGAAAATTTTATATTATTATGTATCTATTAATTATCTTATTATATTAATTATCATTGTTTCTAGGCATTTATCTGAAGAATACGTAGAAAAAAATATTCAATGTTTTAGGAGACCTAAGAGATATGATGGAATTCGTGAAAATATGTGCACCCCCATATTTTTTTCTGCCCTTCAATTTTTTTAACTATATTATATTTATATTACATCTACGAATACCCACCAAGTTTCAAGTTTCTAACATAAGCCGTTCCAGAAATATGAATAACACTACCCACCCCCTATTAGCAATTATTTTTTTAAAATTTCTCTACTATAGCTATACTTTAATTCTAAGTTTCAGCTTTCTATTATTGGCGAAATAGGAAGTTTCTCGTTTTCACCTTCACTTTTCATAGGTCTACTAGTTCTAAAATGATGTAAAGTAACAATTTTTCAAGGTAGCGAAAAAAGTCGATCGATACAATATGTATATGTGCAAAACATTTCTTTTTAATTTTTAAGTATCTAGTATAACTCTTTCTTTACTTTTATTTAAATATCAAATGAGACTGTTTCACTATATTAGTCGTTTGAAAATAAAATATTTAAATTTAATTCTTTGATTAATGTTTATAAAAAAAAAAATATGTCTCTAAGTCTAGAGAAATAAAGAAGTGAACAAACTAAATTTACGTTAAAAATAGTAAAAACTAAACTTTAGATTTAAAAAAAAGTAGAAGTAAAGAATTACGAGTCGTTTTTCACTAGAAAGAAATACCTACATTATGTATAAAACTACAACCTTCCAAGCACAGGACGTTCAATCAAATACGAAATTCAAAAAATAAATAATTGATTTAACCGCTTGACCATTTGGAATTCTTTGTTTTGCGTTTTTTACATATTTCAAGTTCCTAGGACAAACTGTTTCTAAAATATTAGAAAGCACAAATTTTCGGTTGAGATCCTGTTTATCTGGGTTCATACTATTAAATGCATATAAAACTTTATGGTCTCAAATTAAGAAAATTTGAAGAAATAAATGCGTTTAACTTTTGACTTACGTTATTTTTACTTTATTATTTTTTAATAATAAAGTATTGTTATCGACCTGAAATTTCAAAAAAGTTTGCTACCCTGAAATTTTGTATTTACACGTTTTAGGACTAGTAAACCCCAAAAAAGCAAAAAAAAAAAAATGTCCGTCTGTCCGCCGTAGACGCCGTACGCCGTACGCCGTCCGCCGTCCGCCGTACGCCGTACGCCGTACGCAAAATTGTTTGAACGCGCGTAGCTCCCAAACCCGTTGAGATATTAAATTGAAATTTTTATGGTGGGTAGATTGGGTGAACCCCTACGACTGGTATATTTTTGAAGGGTGGGGGTATAAGGGGAGAGGAGAGGGGAGCGTTTTAGACGAAAAATTTTGGTTTCTAGATCTCAGGAACCACTTATGCTAGGAGGCTGAAACTTGGAACTTATATAGTACTATAATAATGGACTCAATTGTAAAAAAATGGTCGATATTGGTTAAGGGGTGTGGAAGTGGGGGGGAAAACAATGAGTCTTTAACGCATGAAAGTCGGGATTGAAACATTCTAAAATCGATATCTCCTGAACAATTGATGTCAGAAGATTGGAACTTTGTTGTTGTCCTTAGGGATACTTCCAGATTAGACAAGAGCTAAAATTTTTAAGAGGGGTGGTGGGGTGTGGGGGTGGGGGGTGAAAAACTTTGGATTACAATATCTTCCGAACTAATTACACCAGGAAGATAAAATTTAGTTTCTGTATATGGACTCACAAGAGGAGTCTACCAAAACTAAATTTTTTGAGTGGGGAGGTGGAGCACAAAAGTGGGGGGACAGCAATTTCTCAAAAAATTTAATTTTTATATCTCAAAAACCGTATCAGATATGATCTTGAAAATTTTACAGGAGTTGGGGTCGATAAACTTCTAGTAGGGAAAAAAATTTTGGTGGTGTGGGTGTAGGGGGTGGTGGTGAAAGAGGGTAGAAAGGAAAACATTCTGATTTTTATTTCTCAAAAACCATAATGAATAGAAAGCTAAAAATTTAGGATTATATAGAACCACTATGGAGACATCCTAGAAAAATAAAATTTTTGATAGGGGTATCAAGGTACGGGGGAGAGGAGTGGTTTTTTATATCTCAGAAACGGTTTATGCTAGAAAATTGAAACTTAGTACGTATATGTAGATGTGCTATTAGAGTAATTAAAGCAAAAAAAAGTTCAGATTTTTATTGGCGTTCAGAGGTTGAGTCAAAAAAATGTCCGTGAATCCACATTTTCACGAATTTCGTTAAAACTTTTAGACATGTCAAACTATCAAAGCAATTTTACTTCTGCGGGCTATTTATATAAGCGCCTAGTAACGGTAACGGTAACGGAAGTTTTCGATATCCAACCCCTAAGGGGAGTAAATTGGTTGTGTACATATTCACGAATTCTGATATATTCCTAAGGTATATTGAGATTTGGAGTTCACTTGTACTTCTATAAGCTTTAAACGTAGTCGGGAAAAAACCGATTAAAGTATTTTTCTCAATTAAACCCCCTGGGAGTATTGTTTAAGATTTCACTGATTCCGAAAATCTCTTAGGTTTAATGTGATCGAATTCGCTCTTACTACTATGAATTATTCTATTGATAAAAAAAATACGTAAATAAAAAAAAAAATCTGCCAACAGTCTGGGCGCAACTTTATTATTTTATGGGTAGAAGTCCGAAACGTGTTTAATGATGAGATACGGTGTTGGGTACTATGCGACTGACAACCTAAAAAATAACCATTAAGCTATTTGGAACGTTATTTTTTAGGTTGTCAGTCGCATAGTACCCAACACCGTATCTCATCATTAAACACGTTTCGGACTTCTACCCATAAAATAATAAAGTTGCGCCCAGACTGTTGGCAGATTTTTTAATTTAACGATTCAATTAAATTCAAAAACAAAAATATCAAATACCGAATTTATACTTAAGCTCGTATTGGGGTGTATGCGCCTTTTTCAAATGTTTGAATATTTGTACTTGTGGCAAGTGACCAGTAAAATATTTATTTATAACGAAAATTACAATATTATGTACATTTGGATAAGAACATTTAAAAATACTTTATTATTAAAATTATAAAGTAATATAATCAGACATTATTTCAAAGATCTTTCCTCAAAATTACAAAAGAAAATGGAAATCTTATGAGATAAACTGGCCCAGGTGTAATTTAGAAAAATAAAACCAAGAAAAGCTTTTTTTTTAGTATATCCAGAAAGAGAAGCGAAATTATCTTCTTCAAATAGCTCAAGCTATGAATGACATGGCCAGTACTGAAAGAAGTAAGAAAAACTGAATCTAAATGCAAATTAAGACTGTTAACATAAAGGTCCGAAACATCAAGCCTCTATCATAACAATAAAAGCAAAGTCCTAAAAAGTAATTGTAATTTCGTGCAATTAAATAAATTATTATGTACCTTCTTTTATATTTTTATCTGAATAATCTGACCTGCGTTCTAGATTTGGTTTATGAAATCGCTGTGGTAAGAAAGTATGTTTGTTTTATAGGATAGTAAAAATTTTAAAGTGTGAGGAAACAAGAAACATTTGGGATGTAATACGAAATTTTTATTTTAATAGGAAGTGCATTTGTAAGAATCTTGGCAATTTTTATTGAATTGGAGCATACAAATCGCATATTTAATTGTTTTATTTCTTGATAACTTCGATTCGGGATCAGTGCAGAAATTTTGGAATTTACATAAATTTAGCCACTCAGTTCCGCACCAAGGAAAAATATGTTTTCTAAACATAAACCCTGTTATATAGATAGAAAGTGGCAGTTACCGTACAGAAGCAGTAAATTAATTTGATCAGTTAAAATTTATACTTGAAGGGAATAAAATAGTTTTGGGCGCGAAACCCTTAAAATCTGCAAAATCTCTAGAATCTTGTCAAAACCAAAATGACCAAAACGGAAATCTCTAAAATTGAAATAACCGAAACTACAATCCTCACGGAGCAACGGAAAAATTGCTTGTGCAATTAATTCAGTAAATTTAAAAAAAGCCGAGTCGAAGTCAATTTTACAAAAATATTATTCGCTCGTTTTATTTTTTAATAACACATAAACGCAAATTAAAATTATCAAGATATCCATCCAGGGCTGAATTTAGCATCTGCATCTGTTTTTTATGGTTACAACTAGTATTCGTTATTGCTAAAAATAATTTAAATTGAACGAAAAAAAAATTGAATTGTCAATCACCATGTTTTAATTACTTTAATTATCAATGGAAGATTTATTTTATTTTTTTATTTTAAAAATTTTTTTTACACCAAAGTATCGAAAAGTTCGAAAAACGAATTCTAGACTCTTATATGGAAAACCCGCAGAAGTAAAATTAATTCAATATCTCGATAGACCAAAGATGGTGAAACTCGTGAAAGTTTATTATCCTGCACTGCAAATTTAATAATCTACATTGTATCTCAGCATAAAACGCGTTCCGGAATTCTACCCATAAAGTAATAAAGTTGCGCCAGATTTTTTTATTTTTTTTTTCAACTTCAAAAAACATAAAGCAAAAAATATCAACATAACCCGTCAGGGGTTGAATACCAAAAATTCTGAAACCGTTTTTTGGGGGTTATAAATTAAAAAAAACAATTTGATATCTCATCAGACCTAAGTGATATGTCAAAATCCGTAAGAACGTACACAATCATTTAAGGCCCTCTTAGGGTTGAATATCGCGAAATTCTGAAATTGATTATTAGATCATAATATATAAAGCCCACGGGAGTTAAAGCGAAATCGATATCTCATTAGACCTAAAAGATTCGGAATTCGTGAAAATTTGAACAACCATATCGAACCATATTGAATATCGCAAAATGCTAATTATATTTAAAGTCTTTAGAACTGACAGAATTAAAGTTTTTAGATGTGATAGAATTCGATATCCCATTAGAACTGAGAAATATGTCTGAATTCGTGAAAAATACACAACCACTTTATACTCTATTTTGTTTGGTGGTTTGGGTCTGTAAAAGCCTTACTGCTTCTCGAACCACGACCTGAGTAGTTACACCCACAATTTGGAAAACAGTTTTTAGACGCGTATATAAAGAGCCTGCAGAAATAAAATTAATTTGATACCACAACACACCTAAAAGATATGACGAAATTCGTGCAAATGTGAGAAAACACCTTGTCACGGACTACTGTTTTGCGGCACCACTGTCCAATGCAAATCTTAACTTTTTTCTTGCTCGAAGGGGTTCATCCAATCTATCCACCACAGTTTAACCTAATTTCTGAACGGGTTTGTGAACTACGCGCCTTCAAACACTTTCTTGAACGGATATTTTTTTTGCGTGGTTTTACACTAGTAAACACTACACACTAGTTTTAGGACTACCTAAAACGTGAAAATACAAAATTTAAGGTTATCAATTTTTTTTAAATTTCAGGGCGATCACAATACTTTATAATTAAAAAATGATATTATTAAAAACAAAAAGAATAAAGTTAAAATCAATCAAAAACATTTTACACACTCAAAACAAGAGTTTTCATTGTTTTCATCAAGCTGTTTCTCATAATTGCTTCAATTATCTTCACCACAAGCACTCTTTCCTTAAATTAAAGAAGCTTAAGATGTGAATAACAATAGGTAACTGAAACCAAGTTCTATTCAACATATGTACTCATATTTTTCAACTATGTTCTCCCATAATCAAGTAGCCATTGCAGTTTGCAGTAGAGAACAATTACACTTCTTTGTTATGCTTTTAACAAAAGATTTTGTTGAATCTTACCGCCGGAAAAAAAAACTGTTGCTCAACATATTTTTCTCAAAGATAGATAAAAAAAAGTCCGAGTTTAAAAGCTTAAACAAAAGACTGGTTAAAGGAAAATGCCATCAAAATGAGCTTTGTGCTAAATTTTTCCGTGAAAAGTGCAACGATTCGGGACACTTATTCTTTTTCTTTTATTAAGCGAGATAAATCTGAAATTTGATCACTTACTATTGTAATCTTGGCTAGATGCTTTTCATTTAGGAGTTCATTTTTTGATTTTTCTGTAAAACGAGTCGAAAAGGACCTTAGCTATGGTGAAAATATCTCAGAATTGGGGTTGGGGTAATACTGGCTATCGAGCGCAACTCAGATGCGGCAATCAGATTCTCCCTGGCGATTTGTTTAAGCCATTCCATAGTGTTGCAAGTTTCTGGAACTCTGGTCGGTTTGAATCTGTGTACTGCTGCTGCTATTTACGTAATACAATTTGAAAATACTACAAACAATAATAGATACTGCGATACTCTTCTAATGTGTACAGCCTATTGCATTTACTATGAATGTAGCTATTGTTTGGCATCGAGACTACGAGGCTAGTTTCTTGGGTACTCGTAGGTAAAACAGAATTGATTGAACAAATTTTTAAAATTTTTGATTGCTAACAACAATAATGAAGAACAAAGATAACTCCGTTGTTTGACCTTTAAATTAAATTGTAGAAACTTTTCAATGAATAATGTCTCCTTTTTTAGATAATATACACAAATCGATATTCTATAGAATATAGTACCGAAATAGATCAGAGTATTGATCAATAATTATCGAAAAAAAAATCCAAATCATTTTGGAAGTGCTTCAGCTACGTTCTCGCGTTCTCATTGAAATCCATTTGAAAACTTGGTAAAATTTCTTTCAAGACTCCTAGATGTTATCGTCCCATTTGGCTTAGTGCCTATGGTGGGACCAAATTAGTGTTGAGACTTGTGATGGATAAAATCGTAAAATTTAATCTCATCGCTTCCAATTCCGCTTCCGGGTGAAATATACCAAAACCCATTAACTCTGGGTATCCAATTGCGAAAGAAACAAAATCGCTAGGACGCGAATTCGAAATCCACCTAGCCATTGCCCTATTATCAGTGTTTTAAAAAATATACTAGAACAAGAAACAATATCTCAGAAAAAATCCTATTAATAAATCTGAAATCTTAAATCTAAAATATGCAGAAATCGGCACAGTTCTTCCAATCCTTCAAGTCCTTCCAGATAAATAACTCTAAAGAAGCAATGTTCGGTTTGATTTTGACTATTTTTTAAACTTAGCTAAATCGAACGTGAAATAAATAGATTCAAATTTCAAGTAAATATATAAGCGTGTTTTCAAGTTATAGTGAGTTTGCTCCAGTTTTTAAAGCCATTTGTATGGAAGATACTCGAAGGAGTCAATCAATTTTACACAGATAAATTTATGGAGTTCGAAGCAACGAAATATTCAAAATATTAGACTCATGCCATTGCAAATTTTCCAGTTATCGTTCATCACATTTTCTTGAGAGTCAGATATTTCAGTGCAGGACGCTTGTTTGTAAGCGATTCTGCCATTACGTCTAAGCAAATTGATCTAAAAAAAATAATTGACTAAACTTTACCATGTTTTTATGTTACCGTGCATTTTCTACGGTTGAATCCACTAATTTTTACAAGACATTTATATGGTAGCTATGCGGAGGCATTGCTTATTCACTGTTTTGTATTTGATAAACATTTTTGCTCCTAACGCGAAGCGATCTAAACTTATCACGGAATAATCGTGAGGTGTAAGCTTTTATAGATTTTAAATTATTATAATTTATCATATTATTATTATATTAAATAATTATATTAGAGAAATTTCGATGCAGTATTGATAAAAAAATTAAAAAACTGAAGAAATTAAAAAAAAAAAAAAAATAAATTCGAACTTTTCTAGTACTGAAAGTATGTAGCTATTCGATAAATTCCGAATTCAGTTTGACGGTACTCAGTCTGGCATTTTCCAGAACTTAATTTAATGCAATTAAAATGCTCATTACAACAAGACAAGTAGCCAAAAATATTAAACAGGAGAAAGAAACTAATTACTACTGTTTAGTCAATAGTAGGAAGGAAAATCCCACATATTTGTGGATTACCAAACGTACTTCATAAGCCTTGAAGTTTTGGGAGTTTTGCGAACAGGATAGCATTCGACCGAATAGAAAGAAATGCGAAAGTTTTACGATCCTGAAAAAAGCAATCGTAATCACTGCAGTGATTGACGTGGTGAATGTCTAGTTACTTCCGTATACAAAATTAGGGGTAGAATAAACCTTAACAGAATTTACGACACTACGTGATGACACTGTTATAGTTGTATTCCACAATGAGTAGTATTGTGTTGACCACACAAATACCTTATGCATAACCTTAGAGTTATCCGCTGAATATAAATCAGCATAACACCTTTTGTTTGTGAACTTCGAGAAGGGTCTTGATAGCGTACGGAGGAGTGAAATGACAGCTGTCGTGAAGCCGGCGTACGGAAAGCTGTATTATTATCACCAGTACTGTTTCAGTAGTAATTAACGATACTCAGCATTCTACAAGCTCTTTATTGTCCTACACCATCCAGCGTTATTCCCTTTTCACAAATTTTAGAAGCAGATCTGGATCAAAAAGCGTAGTAGATTTCAAAGTTTCGTAGTAGATTGAAAATTTCAGTAAAATGAGTGAAACAGACATTTTTCATAATCCACTAGTAGCTTTATTGAAAAGATGAATTCAGTCCAGCCGCGGTTTTTCAATATAGTAGTAAAGTAATTGAAGTAAAAAAAATGCATACTTTTATTTGCGTATGGAAGTGGGAAAAAAAATGTCAGTCAAATGGGGGATATTTTTATGAATTTCATCATATCTCTAGGTATTTTTAAATATAATATTAAATTAAGTACATTTTTCATTGAATTTATTTCACTAAATTACTTGTGGATACCTTTGTTATGCTAACTAGTTTTAAAATACTCGTAGTTGTTAAGATATTAAGTTATCTATTCTCTACATTACAAATTATAAAATGGTACTCATAAGATGAAAAAAAAAAAATTATTTAATTATACTTGTTTGGGCTCTTTAGATAAATGCCTAAAGGGATGTATAGCAGTTGTAAACATTGTTACAAGTTTCGTCATATCCCTTAAGTCTGGTTAGATATCAAAAAAGTTTTACTTCCACCAGCATTTTTTTAATCGCCAAAGAAAGGTGTTCAGATTTTTTTACTTTTGAACCCCCGAGAAGGTGCTCTCACGAATTCCGTTATATCTCTTAGCTCAGATATTAAATTGGGTTACGATTTAACAATTTGCAGTATCTCATGGGTCTGATGAAATGTAAAATTGGTTCTTAAGTAATCGTCTAAGAACTGATTTCACGATTTCTTAAAATTTAACCACCGAGATGATGTGAAGGTGTTGCGTGCGTTTTCATAAAATTTGCGTTATTTTTAAGGTCTGATGTGGTAGCAAATTGGTTTTTACTTCAACAGGTTTTTTATGTACCTAAAAACTAATTTCGAGTTTTTAAATCCACATTAAAGTGAAGTGTAAAAAACTTATATACGTTTTCACGAAGATATAACGAAATTCGACACGTTTACACAGACTTATATATACAATCACCTAAAACTCGATTTCGGGATTTTTCGATATTTTTCTTTCAGTTTATTTATTTCAATGTAGATATAAAAAACCAATGATGAATGTTTTATCTAACAAAGAGCTATTCTGCTCACAAAATTAAGTTCTCAAAAAACCTCCTTGTCTCGAAACAACTGTAAGGTATGGGTGACTGTGGCTTGGGCACTTTTGGCGCACCAACTCTATAACCACTTCGTACACTTTGACCCGAAAAATTGTAAGGCTTTGTCCAGACTGTTTATATATAAAGGTATTACAAAAGGTTGAATGTGTGCTATAATTTTATTTTGCGAGTCGGTACAGAGCAAGAAAAGGTAGTAGAATTGGACCTTTTCATAGCAACAATTTTTAACATGAAGAAAGGTGCAGATCTACTATAATTGTAGTAGGGGAACAACGCTGACACCATCTCGACTATGGTCGTGCTTAAAAGAGTCAAATTTCTGCTCGTTGGATACTAAAACAAGACGACAGAACCATGAACGTACTAGAGGTGGGGGCAACCGCACTGCTCTAAATACTCAATTGTCCCGGATATTTATGGGTTAGCTCAGCTTTTTCTTAAATAGTAAGTAAGACACTTGAGCTGACTATTGGAAGCTATTGTAAAGTGATAATCACAAAAACAAAAGGAAATGAAAAACAAGGACTTTGACTTAGTAGAAATAGTTATAATTCAAGAAGTTGATTTTGTTTGACTCGGTCACAATCGACGCCGTATTTTTGGGATCTGACTTCCCTAATAAAAAAGCTGGTTACAACCATGGACTAGGCAATCTCTAGTTAACGTACAAAATACGCGATATGAGCACATGGGTCCCGACAGTAGCACACTGTAAACCTTAAATGCGAATATCTGGAAACGGTTCAAGAATATTTCTACCATGAAGGCACTATGAGCATGGGACTGAAAAGGACGTCGTTCGCTTCAAATAAAGCTCGCTAGTCGTAATTTAATTTTTATCTAGGAAACACGAAAGCCTTTCTAATTTGCAAAATCAGGGAAGTGGACAAATACCTGTCCCCACATATGTTGTTCCTGTGTATGTCGCTCGGTATTCTCCTTCTGAAGGAGTATCACAAGAAAGACCGACAGATTTACCAGAAAAATGAAGACTTTCGTGAACGAAGAACTTTGAAGGAATTCTGATTTATAGAGCCGTCGAAAGATGGTGAGCAAGTTAGGGTAGTCAAATAAATGAGGGGGCCAATTTAATTAACTTATAATTTACTAGCTAACTGCAGAAAGATTGAAGATGCGAAATAAATTTCTAGCAGAACATAAATTTTAACTACAGTGAAAACAGTTTAAGTAATCTGAGCGTACGTCAGGACCGAAAAAGATACGTTCGATTAGCAGATGGTCCAAATATCAAGGGACCTTTTTAATAGCACCGGTCCAATTATAAAATATACACTTTTTTACACGCATAATGTATTTGCGAATATGACACGAATAAATGTGTATTTACGCATTATATCCTTTCATAACACAATATAAAATGCAAAAAAAAAGTGTCTACACTAAACACGCCACACTGAAGACCGTTTATTTTCATGATAATAAAGTTATACCAAAGATACGATTCGATTTTCCAGGTTTATCTTGTAAGTCAAGTATATAGGTCCGATTGTAAGCCATCAAGACATTTAATACTGAAACTCGAAAAAAACATTTAGATGCGAATCAATTGGTAGGTGGTCCGATTATAGAGTGTCGGGCTTAACAGGTTTCACTGAAATTAGAAATTCTACGGCATTGATAATTTTGTTTAAAGTTAACGTAGCTCATTGCAGAGTCGATGACTATAGAGTTTCATTGTGCACAGACAGTAATAATACCTTCAGTTCTTATATGACCCGTTTGAGGCGTGGGGCATGCGACACTGTTACTGCTTCAAAAATTTTTTTTTACTTTTACCACATATGAGAAACCACCGCGGTCCCCGATAGTAATATTGTAAGTACTTCAGTATTATTACGACCTACGCGCCTGGATTTAAAAACAAATGGTTTTATTAAAATCGCTTAACACGTTCAGTTCCAAACTATTTGCCAAACATTTTGACAATGCGATTTAAAGGGGTCAAAATCACTAGCTCTCAAAAATTATTACACTTGGCAATGCTGCACTTTAGCGGTTTTTCTATACCCGTTCACCTTCCAACCAGAGACGATCGCTT
The DNA here is from genome assembly GCA_951812415.1 of Beris morrisii. Lineage (NCBI taxonomy): Eukaryota > Metazoa > Arthropoda > Insecta > Diptera > Stratiomyidae > Beris > Beris morrisii. The sequence goes on along the minus strand of OX638312.1, from coordinate 109,623,173 downwards.
CGCTATGAATAAAAATCGCTTATCGAAAACTGATATATAGTGTGAGTAGTAAGACTATGCCGCCCTTTTATACCACATGTGCGCGTCGCGAAATTTCTAATACATTGTGTGGAATTAACGTGATATTTTTTTTGGTACCCCATTCGAGGTCGTACAGGCTTTGTTCAAAGGATTAAGTCCCAAATTATTTTCGTAGAAGGGCGTCCGAATGGCTTACAATGGCCCAGACTGGATAATCCAAGGTATACGCTGGGATTTAGTGGACAAAGGGGTAGTAGTTTGGTTATTGGTAAAGCCTGAAGCAACATAGAGCCAATTTTTCAACGGGTTCCAGACTAGAATCTGCAAGGACGATGTGTGACGCTTCAACCAAAAAGTACATAGGGAATATTCGGAAAAGGGAATCCAAGGAGTGTGTAAGTGGCTCATGGAGGTGGGGTGGTGCATGTAAGAATGTAAAATACCTTAAATTAGTAATAAATGCAATTATGAACTTATTCGATTTCTCTTAAAGATTAGGAGCTTAGCATTTTGCCTTGCACCACCTTATTCAAAGGAACGGGTGCCACATGATTACATGTAATTAATTTCAAATTGTTCATTACTCTAGATTTCTTGAGTAAGCGGATAAAACTTTTTAAGTATATTTCACTCATTATAAGGGTGCAGTTCTGTCATCCACAAGAAAGTGTGGTGTTATGTGAAGCTCTTGCTTTCCTTTTAATAAAAAGGAAGTTGTCCTCCAACACGCGGCTTATAGTGGAAATCCTTTAACACTGATGGCGATACGATCTAGCAGGCTCTTTCAACATAACGTAACTGCTTATGTCCACACTATGGAGAGTTTCTCAAAAGGTTGAGTTATAAAAGTTGAAGAATGTTATCAGATATTTCAATTTAATGTTGCCAAGTTATTCGTTATGTATATGTACTTTGCAGCCTGTCGCTCGCTTCAAACCAAACAAAGCAGCGAAATGAATGGAAAAAAAACCAACAAGCTGCTAAGAAGCCGCCACTCAGCATTAATGTTACCTGTAGTAGCGGGTCGAGCAAAGGTGAAAGCTTCATTTCTAAATGCACTTGATGCTATTTGAATGCAATCAGCAGGAGCAGGTGGAGTAGGTCGGGCAAATAAAAATCTCGAAATTCGTCCTTCTCTCCTGCCTCGAGAAGACTGCAATATGCGACTCCACCAAACGAGTGGCTTTTCAAGTGGAGATCATTAAAATCACAGCTAACGTACTCAGACCACCGGAAATTGGACCATACTTAAGCTTATTTAGCTAATGAAGTTTTATGGGTTTCGTGACAGGGAAACTGAATCCTTTCATTACGGAGCCGACGTGCTGTGCTAGTGTACAAAACAAGGAAATATTTAGTCTATGTAAAAAGTACTTACAACACAATATCCCTCACTGGCTTTATTGCACTCCTTCAGGTAAAGGTGAGCGTACTTATCGGAATAATTAAGACAGGGCGTGATTGAGCCCACACCTTCGTTGTATTGACCGCACATGTAACACTTGAGGCCATTCGTTATAACCACTGCGAACGCAAGAACACTAATAGCAACCACTACGATATTATAAGCGGCCATTTCGGATGTTATTTTGTTCGGCCGCTAACACAAAAACACTGAACAACGAACAAGAGCGTCGTGGCCTTACTTGTGGCTAATCACAGAGATTTTTAGTGCAACGTAATTAATGCTAACTCGGCGTACAGAATTAAAAAAAAAATTAAGAAAATTGCACGCTAATTAATTCCGGGATGTTGTTATTAGTCGCAGATTACAGACGCGAAATAGTGACTTCCTTCAATAACAAAACACCTGAGTAAACACCTTTTGGGGTTTTTTTCAGAAAAAAAATTTCAGTAATTCGGACAAAACGGAACAAAATCTATTATTTTTCCTTTTCTTGTGATTTAATAAGAACTTTTTCGAAATTGTATTCGTTTTTTCACAACGGAAACCGCATAAAACCGAAAGAGCTGATTAGTGGCGCAGACGGTAACAATGCTATTGGTTGTAATTAATAAAGAAAAAACGAAACGCGGCTGTAATTAATTGAAAATGAAAAAAACGTTAACCGTCCATTGAAATGAATCGTTCGCGATTTAAACAGCAGGAGATTTCGGAATGGACTAACGTTTCGAGGAAGGCTCCAGCATGGGAGTCTGCAAATCAAGAATATACCACATGAAAATGTGGGGCGGGGATGTTTTCACGATGGTTAGTGCTAAAATCATGGGTGCAGGAACTGGCTAGCGATAGGTTGTTGAACTCGATGGGGGTGAACTTTTTGTGCTAAAAGTGTGCATTTTTCTCTTTGAAAGCTTTTGGAGAATATGATTTGTATTCAGGGGAAAATGAACGGTGGAACGAAAAGTTTTCACTAAGATTTTCTTTAAACGGTTGAAAAGCTAGACCAAAAGAATGGTTAGTTGTGGCCTGAAACCCCAAATCCGTTTGCTGTTCGTCCGTCCGTAAGCACAATAACTCAAGAACGCGTTGACTCAGGAAGTTGTAATCGTGCACCACCTGTAAAATAGACTAAGTTCGTTAATGAGCGATATCCTTCCACTCATTCTGGTACCCCCCCCCCCTACATGAGTCCTTAAAACACGTATTCACGATTATTGTTCGAATGCTTCAAGCTACGAACTTGAAATTTTGCACACGTAAAGTCTCCTATGTTTTAAGTGAATATTCCGAATATAATGTAAATGAGACCAATGTAGTAGCCCACAAAAGTCCTTCAAAAATGTATACAAACTACAGAATCCACTAAAACTCAAGAATGCGTTGAAGTACGAAGTAAAAATTTTGCAGCAAATAGTTTTAAGTCAATAGCAAAACTGAGTTCATTAATTAGTAACATTCGTCAACTCCTTCGGTTGGTCATACAAAAGTCCTTAAAACGCGTGGTTAGCAATATTAGACTATAACTTCAGAACGCTTCAAGCTACGCCTTTGAAATTTACGTTGATTTTAAAATAGTTGCAGCTAAAGGTATGAATATGGAAAAAATCCCAAGAGTCCTCTTCGTGTTGCTGCCATACAATAATCCTGTAAAAATGTCTTAACTTAATTTACGGAACTCATTATAACTCAAGAAATCGTTTAGCCACGACGTCCAAATTTTGTACAAATTAGTTTTGAGAGAAAACAAAGAATAGAGCTATTGATAGTGGGCAGATTGAGATGGGCGATTAAGCAAGCAGGTGCACACAGCAATACTGCGAAAGATATTCGACCTGGTGATCCCTTGGTTGATGGATATCTTTTTGGCTTTAGCAGGCTTGTCCACGTCCCAACGGCTTGAATGCAGGCTCGAGTGGCATTCATATCTAAGTCACAATAGATTGACCACTGAAATTTAAAGGATTACAGACCGATTAGTTAATCTTCATGTATGCAAAAAAAATCGCAAGACTATTGGACTCATAAAACCGAAGTCGGATAGGAAAATCTTACAATACGACCTCAGCGATGTTGTCTAAAGCTCTACAGTAGAAGGAAGTAGAAGGTAAGGCACTCAATTCCGCGCGAATAAATAAGACAAATGCAGTACCATTGTCTTTACAGAAGACGATCTCATTATGTCGCATGAGTATGGGGTTGGTCTTGTAACTAACGATCTCTACAGAAACTCAATCAGCTCGGAGAAAAGGACACGTTGTAGGATGTTTTGGAAACGCCATGCTTTAGCCAGACGAAGCTATTTTACATAAATTTCCAGAGTGTATCGAACTGCAATATATGGAATCTCTTGAGGTTTGCTGCCGCGACTAAGGCATTTGAAATTAAAGAAACTCTTCTTATCATCGTCAATGGCGCGACAGCCCAAATCGGGCCCTGGCCTCCTGAAGTCGTAGCCTTCAATCGTCTCTCCCAAAGATCGCGTCCTCCAGCTGCTAATTTTTAAGATGGCTTTGCTATCTTCATCAACCTAGTCTTCCCATCGTTTGCGTGGTTTGCCTACTGGCCTGTTACCATTCGCTTTGCATTTAAGAGCATGTTTGGGGGTTCTTCTGTTTTCCATCCGCTCTACATGACCAGCCCACTGCAGTTTACGTAGTTTGATGAACATTGAAGCGTCTGGCTCCTCGTAAAGTTGAAACAACTCATGGTTGTACTCGTATCTTATTCGCCAGCCGATTGGCGTTCTCGTGAAACTCTTCTCAGCAAATAATAAATAAGTTGAGGCGGTTTTAGTCAGAGTGGGCCAACCCTCATTTTTTAAGAAACTGAGTTCAGTACAGAAATCGACTTGTCAACCACCTGGCCAAACGACCAGAGTGCTCAGAACAGCATGCAATCAATTCACCAAGTACAAAAAATGAATTGAATTGCTCAATTTCTAAAAAATATATGAACTTTTTGGGTTCACCAAATCTTCGCTTGTCATTATTTCGTTTGGGCTTCTGATGGGGATGACCAACTCTGGTTCTAACCGCCTCAGTTTAGTGATTAATCATGCATGTAAGTGGTTTCGCTATGGAGCCAGGAGGTCTATGGGCGGAATTTTGTCGCCACTCTCAATCTAACCTAACCTTTGTTGAACTGCAAATTATCATAATCGAAATTATTTTCTTTTTCAGCATTAAAATGTTTCGCAGATGCGCCGTAGTCCCTTCAATAAGAGTCAAGTCAATTATGGCAAAAGTAATATTACAATTCGTTGTTATTGTTATGAACGTAGTGCGTAGGCCTTGGAGTGAATATTTCGACTCGAAAAAGTTAAAATATGCGAAGAATAGAATCCGTGAGACACTTCCTCCTACGTCCAAACAGATAGTTGAATTTCGAGAAGGAGCAATGTGCTTGCTGGTGTTCGGGATCGCTTCGGCTGTGGAGGCTTACGTGGCATACCCTATCCCCGGATATGACTGCAACACATGAGTTCTCCAGTCAGCACAATGCACAGTTATCTGCACCGGATGAATAAACAATCGTTGGGGTTTAATTCTATGGCAAAGTAACAGCCTCCATAATCTCATGTAAGACCTTCCTTTATCGGAATAGAACTTTAATCACGTCAACTGTCATCAAAACTGTCAATTTCCGGCTAATGTCAAACTGGTTTCCAAACAAAAATAAATTGTAAATTAATTCGCATTTTCGTGACTGAACTATTTTTTCCTACTCTGTTAATCGTTCTCTTTCCTTCGCACAGCAAAATGGGCGGCTGGGTCCTTGAAATAGGAAAGATGGCAATGTACATGACCTTTCCGGTTGCACTGTTCCACTTTTTCAATCAGCCCAAATATTTCGAGGAGTGGGTGACCAAAACGAAACGGGAACTGTATCCTCCGGAAAACAAGGGTCATCGCGAGGAAATTGAGAAGGCCATCAGGAGCATGAGACAACAACGGGACGATCAATTCATGAAAGCGCTGGAGGAACTCGAGGCAAATGAACAAAGCGCGAAGCACTAAACCGTTTTTGTTCTCGTTATGTAATAGTTTAATTTTATGTAAATAAAACGTTCCCTGGTGGAGGAATACGAAAATTTTAGTTTGCTATTTATCAAAATCGGCAGACGACGTTACTCGCCGGTTGATTCCTTCCCAGTCAGCTGTTAGCGTCTTCACGTGTGATTTACAAACGTCAAACTTCATTCATAACCCTACCGTAGTGCGGTGCGGTTGTAAGTTTGCTCTGTTTTTCGTGCCATGGGTGGTAAACACAAGAAATTTCTGCGGTCTGAAAAGGCAAAAGTTAAACTAAAGGGAGCGAAGCTGCCCAAAGGTTTGAATGCAACTAAAACCGACTTCAAAGTTAAGAAGATCGTCATCAAGGAGCAGTTGAAGGAGAGCATCTACGAGGATGGAAAAAGGAAGCAGAACTTAAAGGTAAGACCGGCCTAGTAATTTCATATGGACCGCCTGAACGCACCGTCTGATTCCAGGAAGTCCTCACACGACTGAAACACCACAACAGTTCGTTTCGAGTGGATGCACTACGAACACTAAAAGACTACCTCGTCCAGGATCCGGACGAAATCTTCCGCAGCTTGGGACCTCTGGTTCAGGGCATCGCAGCCGTCTGTCTCGATATCGAAAAAGACATTCGTCGCGAATCGTTCAAAGCAATGACGACACTCCTCTCGCTGGTCTCGCCGGAATCAATACAACCTTTTTTCGATGTGATTTCCTCGTACTTGCGATGCGCCATGACCCACATCCAACAGGCAATTCAAGAAGACTCGCTTCTCATGCTCGACGTTCTGCTCATTCACGTGCCACACTTGATTGCGGCAAACAGCAACAAAATATTCTCCAACTTCTTGGACATGATCTCGAAATTTCGATCCGATGCCAAGCCGGGACGTACGCTCACCATGAACGTCGGCAACAAAATCACTACGATCAAGTGGCGTACCAAGATCCTAGTACGACTCCACGGCATGTTGGCCACAATGATCGCGCACAACGAATCGTGCTCGTTCGAAAACAAGCGCGTCGTTCAAGGCAACGATATTCGAAAACTCTTCGTACCGAACGTTCCAATGCATTTTCCTCTTGTCCGCTGGAATCTGAATCGGACGTATGACTTGTCCGCAGTCCTTGTACGCTCCAGCGATAAGCAAGAAGTAAAGAAGAACGAAAGCAGTCGCCTGAAGGCGTACATTCTCCAACTGATTCCGCTTTTGTTCGAATCGTGGCTGGAAGTTCGGACCAGCGATAGTCAACACGTGCATCGCGGACAAGTTCTTCTCACGTACGATGCAGCATCTACGTTGAAAACGATTTTAGATATTCTCGTTGGCCTGTGGAAGCTATCAGTCATCTGCGATACTGAGGAAAATAGCGATGCAATCACCACCTGGTTTAGAGAGAAGTGCCGCGAGGAATTCAACGGACACATGATGAATGGGTTTCCATATCAGCAGAGTGAAGGGAGTAAAGGTGAGTTTTTTACTTGTACATATTAGAAATATCAATCTTCTCCGACGATGGAGATGGAAGTTAAACTTTGTATTTTACAAGTCTGGCGTAGTGCACTTTTCAAATCATTTTGTGGCTTTCATAAACTTCGGTCATGGAGTACGGGTGACGGATTTTGAACATAGACAATACTTTCGCGGTGTACAGAGAGAGCGTGGCGAAGACGTAATACGTTCACCAGAAAGAATTGTGTTTACATCAGTTCAAGCCTCCCGGACTATTCGAACCGAAGTGCACTTAATATTTATTAGTGTTGATTATGGTGTACAAACATTTGCTGCCTTGACGATAGCAAAACAATATGACTTTAGGCTGTGAAATGATCAATCGAATTAATAAGTTTTCATACTAAGAAAGCAAACGATGACGTTAAAGAGTTGGGCAATTTTTCTACGTCCGAAGTGATGGCTGCAACTCGAGCTAAGCGATGTGTTAACCCTTAACCACAAAAGACGTGGCGCGTAGGTAGGAAGTCATGATTATTATCACTTAACTTTACTCTCTTTCAGGACAGAATTGATATCGTCTCAGTTTTTTGTGCACGTCTAGGGTATATACCACGGTATTTGATAAACGAATCGAATTTGCTAAACGCGATATCCATCCCCTTCCGCATCAAATGAAATCCAGGATTCAGCCTTAAATTCTTTAAAACTAAAAACTTGTTTAAAAGAAAGCACACCCGTTCTATAGGCATTCATTTAGTAAAGTTGTATGTTCACTCTAAGGGGAAACGATACTCTTCATCCCACCCAGTGGATACGCTCCGTTGAATTCGAATGCGAAATGCAAGTACATCCCTTAAAATCTAAATTACTGTTTTTGTTAATAGTCAAGACGAAATGTTACACTGGTTTTCTCGATGCGGACAGCGGACACCCTTCCTGAATTAACCTAGAAGTCATTTGGAAAGTTAATTTAGGAAAAAGAATCAGCCCATAGAAGTCAAAACCACAGCTCGATGTCTGATCAGCCTTAAAAGATATGGTGGAATTCATAACAAAGGACTTAAGGACTAACTATCACAAAATTCTGAAATAACATAAAAGTCCGGTGGAAGTAAAAACGAATTCAATCTGAGAAGACCTAAGAAATATGACGAAAGTCGTGAAACTACATACCCCCACTCCCCTTGAAGTCGACCACTTTTTTTTTGACCCACCTTCCTTCGCACGTCAATGCGAATCTGAATATTTTTTCAACTTTCTAACATAGTCCTTCTAAAGGTAGAAAAAATACTCACAGCCCCGTACCATACTACTGCTTCTATTGAGATACCACACCCGTGACACCCTAATGAAGTCCCATATAAAGAGTTATCGTAGTGGTACTACGGAGGAAAATACAAAATACAAAATAAAGTAATAGCAGACTCAAGGTAGGTAGGTAGGTACGCGTGGCTGCCCGTGAGAACACGGACACACTTAGACCTAAGGTCCGTTGTGTTACCACAGGATCATCGAATCCGGTCCTACTCGTCGAACCATTTAGAGCTTGCAATGAAGCGTTGGATTCTCGCGACCTCCACTGAGGCAAGGTCACCGAGACAGTTGAAGAAGTAAGCTCCAATATGAGCTTTCCTTCTGGCTGATAGAGCTGGACAGGTACAGAGAAGGTGAAGGACTGTCTCCTCCTCCTCCTCATCCAGGCAGCTTCTACAGAAGTCGTTTGAGAAGAGACCGAGTCTTTTAGCATGTCGACCTATAAGACAGTGTCCGGTCAGGACACCGATTGTGGTGCTGATATTCGCCCTTTTGAGCAGTCAGCTTTTTGGAGCGTTTTAGATCCAGCTCTGGCCAGATCTGTCTCGCAGTGTGAAGCAGCCTCAAAGAACTTCAGAATTTTAGAACCCACATCTGGCTAGTTGAGGACACTGACAAAGTAGGTGTATAGCAGTCTCTTCTTCGTTGCTTCTGCAGAAGTCATGTAGGATGGATGCCTAGGCGTTGCTCGTGTCCAACATTGAGACAGTGTCCCATTGATCTGGTATTTTCTAATCTTTCACCACCGCCGGAAGTGGTTTCATAGCACGACGAATTGCTGCCGCTTGATAAAATGTACCATCCAGACCTCATCATAAACATACATTTAAATTAAATCGCTAATCAGAACGTTCAGTCGAATGTGATTGTCGGGTTCACCCCAAGCACCGACTACGTTCTTTACTGCAGCCAACTCACATGGACACGGCTGCTCTATCTGTATGCTGCGTACATGAGAGTTTTCTAAAAGCTCCTCATACATTTCACGCATGTGTATGCGTGAAAACTAGCAAAAGCTCATATGAATTTTTATAAAATTTTCAAGTCAGACGCTGATGACTCACTTTGAGAACTGAAATCTGGGTTTCAAATTACTACCGCTAGACGGTAGTACGCGCGTTTGCGTGAAAACTGGCAAAGCTCAAATGAATTTAATTTCTTATTAGGTGTGTTATTTTCAACTGGATCAGATCACTATTGAAAAAAACGATGTATCTTTACTGATCTTCGCGGTTCGCGGATCTCGACGGCTCAGCAGATCTTTACAAATCTTTGTGGTTTGCAGATCTTCACGGCAGATCTTGCGATTCGCGGATCATCACGGCTCGTGGATCTTAAAGGTTTGCGAATTTTTGAGATGATGTAGATAGAAGATGGAAAATGGATGGTGGAGGATGGAGGATAGAAGATGAAAAATGGAAGATGGAGGATGGAGGATTTAGTATAGAGGATTCACGATGGAGGATGGAGGATGGAGGATGGAGGATGGAGGATGGCAGATGGATGATGGATGATGGAGGATAGAGGATGGAGGATGGAAGATGGAGGATGAAGAACGAAGTATGGAGGATAAAGGAAGGAAGATGCAGAACGAAGTATGGAGGATAAAGGATGGAGGATGAAGAATAGAGGATATAAGATAGAGGGTGTAGAATGGTGGATTTAGATTAAAGGTTAAAGATTAAAGATTAGAGATGATTAAAGACATAAAAGATAAAGGATCAAGGATCAAGGATCAAGGATCAAAGATCAAGGATCAAGGATCAAGGATCAAGGATCAGGGATCACGGATCAAGGATCAAGGATGAAGGATGAAGGATGAAGGATGAAAAATGAAGGATGAAGGATCAAGGATCAAGGACCAAGGATCAAGGATCAAGGATCAAGGATCAAGTATCACGGATCAAGGATCATGGATCAAGGTTCAAGGATCAAGGATCACGGATCAAGGATAACGGATAAAGAATAAAGGATTAAACATTAAAGATTAAAGATTAAAAATGAAAGATTAAAGATTAGCCCCGCAGTACTGCATAAAAGCTAGTTGGAGCGTAGCGCGCGTCAGCCAAATATGAACGCGAAAGCGAGTTTTAATCTCTTTAACCCTGCAAATTTTTAGATAACGATATCTATTAATTTCAGATCGAACGGGGAATGAAACAAATTGATATTGGCTTAAAAGTTGAAATACCACAAATGAAAAATGTAAATTTTCATTTTGGAGTTTTAGTGTAGATAATACTTTTTCCTAAATCTATAGCAACAAAAAGAAATGATATATATATAAAAAAAACATTTTAAAAATGTAAAAAGAAGGTGTCGGGTTCAACAAAAAGGGATGATATTCACAGAGTCGGTTTTCTTTTTATTAATATTTCCACTTACACTTGTATACAAATTTGTGATATTCATTTTTCCAAGAAACCCGACAATCGCTCGGAAAAATATCCCCCCCCCCCCCCCCCCCCCAAAGCAACCAAAAAGTAAACTTTGCACATCATCTTTATGCTACGACGAGCGATTGTCGAGTTTCTTGGAAAAATGAATATCACAAATTTGTATACAAGTGTAAGTGGAAATATTAATAAAAAGAAAACCGACTCTGTGAATATCATCCCTTTTTGTTGAACCCGACACCTTCTTTTTACATTTTTAAAATGTTTTTTTTATATTGCTTACATTCATCACTTTGCTTCCTATAATTTTAAAATTGCTAACTATAGTTTTATTTGTGAGCAGCTCTCATTAATCGACTGGCCGCTCTTACTCGATACGGTTGATATTAATGAAGCCGTTTCTAGATTTTATGGCGTTCTTTATAATATTGTCGATAATTTAGTTCATTCTCAAATTATTTGTAGGTCGTTATATCCTCGTTGGTATGACGCGCAATTGCGTCAACTTATCTAGGACAAAAAAAATAGCACACGCTAAATATAAGGTATCGCTTTCCCAAACTGACTACCTCGAATTCTCACGCTTACGCGGTCTCTGTAAAGCTAAAAAGGCATCCTGTTATATAGAATACACTAGCAACATTGAAGCTAATATCTCTTCCAATAACATTAAGGCTTTCTGGAACTACGTTTATTCACTTAGGTCAGAGAATGTTCTTCCATCCTGTATGTATGCGAAAGATATTACTGCATCTGATCCTTCTAGCATTGCAAACCTCTTTGCTAAGTATTTCTCCAGTGTGCTCCGATAACAGCACTCTTCCATCTGCCGTGCCGAATTTATCATTGCCCACTCGTTTCGAAGCTTCACGCCTTAGGCATCTCTGGCGATCTCCTGAGTTGGATACGTGATTACTATGATTATTATGATCGCACTAGTATTGTAAATATAAAATCTGTTAAATCGGAACCTTTTCTCGTAACATCAGGAGTACCACAAGGATCGCATTTAGGGCCTCTGCTCTTTCTTGTTTTTATTAACGATATATCTAATATATTCGTCAACGTAAATTTTTTGTTATTCGCGGATGATCTAAAAATTTATAAAATTGTAAATACTGTACACGATTGTAGAATTATTCAAAATAATCTTAATTGCTTGTATGATTGGTGTATCACATCGTCTTCCACTGAACATTTCCAAGTGTAATTACATTGCATTCAGCAGACGTCGTGAGCGCGTCAATATTAATTATTATCTTAATACTTGCCTGTTACCGGTGGTTGATGTTGTTAAAGACTCGGGTCTTTTACTTGACTCTAAATTGACATTCGTACCTCACTACAACAGAATATGTAGTACAGCTCGGAGAATGCTGCGTTTCGCTATACGCAATAGTCAAGACTTCAATAATATCTATTCCCTGAAAATTCTTTACTGCTCATTGGTGCGTTCACATCTGGAATATTTATATGTCATCTGGAACCCTTTTTTTCATATTCACTCTGCCCGTATTGAAACTGTTCAACACAAATTCCTGCGGTACACTGCCTTTAAACTTCGCATACCTGTTGAAACAATAGATTATGACTATTTGCTCACTACTTTGAATCTGGAGCCACTGTCCAAACGACGTGAACGATATGAGCTAATAGCCCTATTCAAAATTGTTAATGATACGTTAGAATTTCTCGAATCTTTAAATTTCCGGGTTCCAAACCATGCGTCACGCTCTACGATATTTTTTATATCGCACATCATGAAACTACTAGCTATGCTAACAATAGTCCGGCCACTTAATGAGAACTGCTAACATGCATTCGGCTATGTTGAACACATTTTGTACAAATATTGAATGCCTAAAGGCAATAGAATTATGATCTTATATTTTCCTTTCTTATTTAGCTTTTAGTTCTTAAAATTATTTCCATTTACTTTTAATCTTATTTTTTTTGTTCTCTTCTTCTCTTCTCTTTTACACATTTGTGTTCTTTACTATATTTCATTCTCTTTCACATTTATATATATATTTAAGTTGTATTTTTCCTTCAAGGGTCTTGCACCCGTGAATAAATAAATAAATTATGACTGTCGTTATGATACGTGTTTCCGTACGACTTCTTTTCACATTGGTTAAACCATCTATAATTCGTCAAGTCCATTGCCTTCTTATCAAGCGTGTTTTTAACGCAATCAAGAGATATTTTTAGCGCTTAGATTGCATGAACTGCATCTATGTCAGATCCAGAATTGGCCAGCTCATCGGCTGGCTCGTTAGCTGGGACTTATTTGTGCCCTAGAACTCAGTATAATTAAACCTTGAGCTGCGCCCAGTGTATTCAGACGCTCTCTACACTCCCTTACCAGTTTAGATTTGATTAGATTGGAGCTTAGAGCTTTTATTGTCGCTTGACTGTCTGCATAAATCCTTACATATGATCCTTCAGGAAGGTTTGACGCGGAATTTAGTATATTCACTCGTCTTGAAAAATACTGCAGTAGTCCAGCAAAAGTAAGGATGCTCGATTCAGCTGAGAAAATCGTTGCCCCTTTTCCGGAAACTTTAGATTCCCTTATAACTTTCCAATTATCCCAGTCTTCCCCTCCTTGGGAAAGACATATGGAGTCCTGTATTGAAGCTTAGGCGCGAGTATATGATGTCGGTGAGTTTGTTAAGCCCACAGTCTAAATGCAAATATTTTATGGTGATCTTGTCAGCAACATTTCTGATTTGAATATCTATTGGTAGCAGAAGCAGCAGGATCTCCTTTGCAGCGGTTGGTGTTAATTACAAAGCACTCTTAATACAAACCACTCTCAGCACTTTCGTTCGACTATTCTTGTGTACATTTTTGTCCAGGGCTGTCCACCACAGGCCCCTATAAAGAAGAATGGTCCTTACGATGGATGGTGGACATTCACTGAACCATCGCGGGCTTTAATGCCCATTTCTTGCCAAAGCCGTTCTTGCGATTGTTGTTTTCTTGACGCGCTCAGCAAGGTTTCTCCTCTAGTTAAGCTTTGCGTTCAGAATAATTCCAATGGAAAGAATTCCCTAATTAAGCTATAATATTCCGCAAAAAAATTTATCGTAGACCAAAATAGAGCTTCAAAGTCGGGCACCAATTCGCGAGGCTTCGTTATGATTATTTTTCCTGATCGTTATCATAAACCATAAACGTTGGAAAAATCATACATGGTAAAAAAGACATCTTCAAACTGGAATCACGATAAAAATTTTCTAACTAGTTTTGATAGTCCAGTCATATTTCTTTTTTTGAGCATCCGATATTTTTGAAATAGATTTATGTCGCTTTAATATTGCACCAACTTAGTTCTTTCAATTTTAACTGAACTTTTTCACTTAGCATCAAAATCGAAGTCAAAGGGTCACGCAACCGATCGTGAAGTGTTGGAATCGGGCGGTCAATACTGTCTCAACCAAAACCTGAATTTGATTCATCTATTCTGCATATTAAACATACCCGCGGACGGAGTCAACAGAGAGGAAGCATCGCGAATTTTGCAGTTTCTAATCCGTAAGTGAACAAGCGAATTGTTGAACCAACCAACCAACAAATACTGTGAACTACATTTCCAGACAATATTCACACTTTCAAACGATGTCCAGCCGATTGGATTATGCCATTACCAAATGTTCTACGCGAAATTCTATACACAAGTGGCGAACGTTTTTTAAGCATCGACAACGACAATGCAAAAACATTGTTGAAAACAATTTTAAGCTGTTTTCAAAACGACGCATTCGGTCGCGATAACAATAGCAAAATCCTCACCATTCTATGCGACATTATTTTGCAAAATGACTTATACAACGCATACGGGTAAGTTTTCAACTCGACCGATTCGGAAAAAAACAAATTAATTTTACTACGAAATTTGCAGACCACAAGAATTCGATTCGTGGATACTCGGACTACCGCAAATGCTGTGCAGGCCGCAAGTATCGCAAAACATAATTCTAACGCTGAGCAAATTGGGCAAACAGAAGAGCAAAGTATTTCTGGAGGCGTTCCGAAAGTCCGTTAATCCGATAATAGGTAAGTTTTTGTCGATGCACTGTTGGCAATCATTTAACAGCATCGATAACTTTCAGAAAATCTTCAAACTATTACCATATCCGGCTGTGATGATCAATTCGAAGGTAGGAAGAATCTAATCAACATGTTCTACTGGATCGATAGTTGGACGGCAGAAGAAGAAACGAATATTCTACGAAATATAACCGAACACGTAACCGATGAAATGGCTGCAAACTACTTTCGATTCGTACTAATGGAGGCCGTAAAAAAATAACCACCGTTCGTTTTATTTTACATTAATTAAAGAAAATATATTTCAATTAACTGTTGTACAGTTATTTTTAATTCACTACTTCTGAAAAGAATGCACGACGGACAATAAATAAATAAAAAACAAAACAACCACATTAAGTACCTCATAAACGGCAAGACTTAGTTTCTTTTCAAAGCTTCATTGAAGCGGTGCATCCGACTCCAAGTGATAGCTCTTAACCCGCGAAAACCAAAACGGTGGATATTTAGACGTTGTCAATTCAAAATCAGTAGTAACTTCTTTATTGTTATTCTTTTCCTGAATAAATGTGTACCGTTTCCAGATCAATTGACTGAATTTCCTCTTCGATGTGCTCATAATACTCAATTCGATGAAAAAAGACTGCGTACCGGACGTGTCCGGTTCATTTGAACCGCCACGTTTCTTACTATTTGCGTAGCTTTGAACTTTTACGTTTCGTTTCAAAACGATTATAATTTGATCGCCATGTAGTCGAAAGTCTCCTTTAAGAATTTCGGGACGAGAATAGTTTACGGTGCGTAACTTGCTTACGGTTTGTCCGGGATCGTCGGATGATGTCATCATTTGTACCATTCCGTCCGGGAAGAAACGAATGTAGCGGTAGTATTCGACTTTTTGTACAGGTCGATAGAATTGATCCTGGAATGAGGAAAAGAATTGGTTATATGCATACGTGTACATTCCACACACCACCGAATGTGCGAGTAATCTTTCGTCTCAACACATGCAGTATACTCGTGTAAGCGCCACAGAGCTCTACACGGCAACAGTTTTATTACGGTGCAAGCTAGACGACGGTCAGTTATACGCGGAAGAGTTTGTAAAGCGATTTTGATTGGTAGCAATGATCGTGTAGTAGGTACATTAAATCGGCAAGCGTTGTCAGTAGTGGGATTATCAAAAGCGAATTAACAAAGTGTTGTTACTTTTTTGATTTTAATCAAATTGTGTTTCACTTGAAATCCCGACGTACCCCTAGCTCACATAACTTGTGTCTGAAGTGTGATTAAGTCGGCTTAAAATCGCGAGTGATGAAAGTGAATTTAAACTTTACGAACGGACAAAGTGAGAGTTTTTTGAGTGAGGAAAGTTTTCGAAGTGTGAGGTGAAAGCGCAAAAGATTTTGAGCTGAAAGAAGGGAAAATTCTCGAAAGGACAAACTGTGAGAAAAAGATTTTGAGCTGAAGTGAAAATTTTTCAAACGGCAATGAGCATTTTATGATAGAGCGAAAAGAAAGATCTCGAACGAAAAGGAGTGGGAGCAAATATTCTAAGTGAGTGAGTAAAAACGCGAAAGTAGTGAAGTGGAAAGTTCTCGTACAAACAAAGTGAGAATTTCGATGAAGTTGTACCCTGTGACCCGAGCTGGATAGTCAAAAAACTAGGAATATATTAACTTGGGATAGAGGAAGGCTGCGACTGCTCGTCGGAGCACTGACAGGTCACTGCATGCTGGAGAAACATGCTATGCGGCTAAGGCTAGCGGAGGCGGACATATACAGGTTCCGCCATGATATGTACGCTGTGGAGGACATCACTCACATCTTGTGTGAATGCACAGGGATCGCTAGAAGGCGACTGAGATGGCTGGGTAGTCTTTTCTTCGATAACATCGAGGATTTGAGGTCATTAGGGGTTGACAAACTGGTCAGGTTCTGCAGGGAATTGGAGTGTTTTTGAGGGGATGGAACAGCCCACGAGAATCTATAATGTAGGATAATGTAGAGTTTACAATGGAAGAAGCTCCTGTAGCAAATATTGACCCAAAGTATTGGAGCCTCCGATATGCTGGTGAATGTAATACAGCAAATGATGAACCAGAAAAGTCAACTTTCAACAGACTTTAAGCAGAAATTGGAACAACAGCAGACCTTAACCACCCACGAGAAAAGCAGTCAACAGAACCGTCAACAGATCTCAACCAAAAATTGGAACAGCAAAGTCAACAGACAAAAGAGCTTAAGATCTGAATAATAAAATTATAGATCTAAACCAAGCGATGGACACGGCCGGTAAGACAATTGAAGAAAATTTAGAAAAAAAACTTAAGAAACTTGAGCATGTTGTTGAAAAGGAAATGACAGCGAGGACGTCAGCGATTGTGGAAGAAGTTTAACCCCTAAAAAGGGACCTTATAACGTAAAAACTACTGGAGTTATCAAGACGGTACGCGTTACACTCAAAAATCTTCGATGGATAAACACCGTGGGCCATCTATAAGACTGAATTTGAGGAACGGCTTTAATATTGGTGCTAAGAGATCTGCCTGCAGAAGTCCTACAAATAATTACCCAAGAGCAGCAACAGGATTTTTATTACGGCGGTGACCACATGCGGGCGATCTTCAAAATCCAATTCTTCAATCAAAGTCAAAAGGGTGGCGAAACACTACAAGAGCTAGCGTTTGATATAAAAAGACTCCATTCTCCAATGCGCAAAGCGAGCAACGCAGTGACAATGCCATTTCCACCTTTAATAGCGACGTACAGGATAGAGAGCTGCAGCTGGCGTTAAAATTATCAGAAAATAAAACGATTAGCGAAGCCCTAGTATATGACCTTATTTCCGAAGCAGACAAAAACATCTCGCGCAGTAACGCCGGCGTCTGGAAGGGACCAGGGAAACAGCTAGGTTATACAAAGTCTTTTAAAAAGACAACACGGCCAGGCTTGACTCCCTGCTAAAACCTGATGGTACATATACCACTTCGAGAATGGAGTCACTAAGAACCCTCTTTGACTCATTTTCCAGGAAATCAAGTGATCGAAAGCGATCAATGCGTGGTTCACACTCTGTTCGACCAAGGACAGAGCGCCCAGGCGTAGTTGGTATACGGCGTCCGCTGTAGTGAGTAGCTGAGGCGGTGAAATTTGCAATTTCATCGTTTGACAGTTACAAGTCACCAGGAGTATCTATAATCTATGTCTATCCGATAATGCTAAAAGAGGGGGCAGATGTTCTAGTGCCGATTCTCAGAAAGATATTTTCTGCATGCTTGGCGCATGGCTTCGTCCCATCTTCATGGCAACCAGTTAGAATGACGGGTGTCAGTAAGGGCTGTGCTAAAGGCGGGGTCCTTTCACCACTGTTGTGGAGTATGCTCATCGACTCTCTGCTTCTCGAACTGCAAAAACTGAATATTCACGTACAAGCTTACGCTGATGACGTGGCTGCACTAGCTGTCGGGCTATCGCTCAGGAATGTTTGCGACAAAATGCAGAGAGTCCTATGGGTTATCGATAGCTGGTGCGAAAGACACGGACTTTCTGTGAGTCCTAGCAAAACCGCTCTAGTTTTGTTTACTAGGAAAAGAAAGATTGAAGGTTTAGTGTTAACAATACTGAAGGGTGAAACTATTCAGCTCTCGGAGCAAGTTAAGTATCTTGGAGTTATCCTGGATAGCAAGCTTCTCTGGAGGGAACATGTAGATACAAAGGCGAACCACGTGCTAGTAACATTCTGGCAGTATCGGAGAGCTTTTGGAAGAACATGGAGTTTTAGGCCTTCAATGGTATATTGGCTATATACAGCCATTATAAGACCCATCCTTATCTATGCATCAGTGGTTTGGTGGACCGAGATTGGTGGTCCGAGTTTGCATACATTAGAGCTAGTCTCGCTAAACTACAGAGGACAGTCTGCATCGGTGTAACAGCTGCCTTGCGCACCACACCGGGTGCGGCAATCGATGCACTGCTCAATCTGCCACCGCTTGAGATTGTTGTTCAGGCAGAAGCAATGAGAGGACCACACAGACTAATGAGATTAGGCCTGTGGAGAAAAGAGCATTGCACGGGTCATGGAGAAATGGCTCGAAGATTGTCTGGGAACCCCATCTTCGATATGTCTTCGGATGCTATGACTTCGACCTGTATGCTCAAAAAGAAATATCAGGTGGAGATCCCGAGTAGGGAGGAGTGGGAAAACCGGTCCGCACTGCTTATCGGATTCACTGATATATTCTATACGAGCGGCTCAATGACTGAAGACGGGTCGGGAGCTGGAATGTACTTGCAGACTGACGATCTCAGGTACTCTTTCGAAAACATTCTTCGGTATTTCAAGCTGAAGTATAGAGGAAGATGAAGAGGCAGGATGATCTGCATTTGCAGCGACAGTTAGACCGCTCTACAATCCCTAGATAATCCAATCGTCTTTTCGAAGATGGTACGTGAGTGTAAAGAACGGTAGAATTCTGTTGGCAAATTACCCGACTTAAAACTCATATGGGTTCCAGGCCACCAGGGTGTAAATGGTAATGAAAAAGCGGATGCATTAGCAAAGGCAGGATCGGAGTCAGCCATGGTCGGACCAGAACCATTTTTCGGTATGCCGGTTGCCTCTGTTAGGGCTGCCATTGCTGAGTGGGTGAGTAAATCACAAATTGAGAGACGGCGGCTTCTTCCGGTAATGCGGCAAACCAGAAACCTTGTTGAGGGACCAAGTGGACGAACCGCTGCTTTTCTTCTCAAATTGAGCAGAAAGGAATGTGGTAGTATGGTTGGTGTCCTCACAGGGCATAACTCATGTGGCCAACACCTGGTCAGACTGAGAATCATTGACGACCCCATGTGCACTGCACATGACGAGAGCGACGACACAACGGAACATTTCTCTCAAGCGTCCAGCTTACTCTTTTGCGAGAATGCACGTATACGGCGTTGATGTTATGAGGATGGAAGAACTCCGTTCTCGACCCCTACCTGAGCTCTTGAAATTCGTGAGGACGAAAAAGTTCGGGTAGAGACTGGGGGATTCGATTATAATGGGCCATGTTGGCCTGAATGCTCAAGATGCGCTGCTTTGCTGCGTGTCTTCCCCCACACCAAACAACAACAACGGCGGAAAATAACGAAAGAATGTGTATGTCAGAAGGCGAGGTATACACAGCAAAGGGAAAGATCTCGGGTGACCCGATTTGGAACTGCAGACAAGCAGGACACTTAAGTTGAGTTTGCAGAGAACAACTTACATCAGATGATTACACTGCTAGAGAGACACTCCGCCATTGTTGCAATGAACACGCAACGAAAGTAAAGATTACGATGGCCGGAGGTTGGAACACGCAAGGCTCACCGTTCTCTGATGTTGATAATCGTAGACAACTGTTGGTGGACACAAAACAGAAGACGAAGCCAAAGTCATGCACTATCACAACTACAAACGATCGCTTTCAAGTAAGTTTCATCGAGGGTCTAAAAGCTTGGATGCATCCCAAACGGAGCGCCTGGATGCATCCCGTACTTATCTAGAGAATGTGGAAGGTTTGTGGCCTGACAGGATGGCATTGTGCCAATGCCCTCGTAACTTTCGGAATTTTGTTTCGACATTTTAATGTTCGGTTTATTTTTTAATATTAGTTTTCACTACTCACCTGAAAGCTGTTCTCGCCATATCGCATGTAGCTCGTCTTGCTGATGTAACAACCGTTAAAGAGCACCCGGTGCCGTTCGATGAACATCTCACGCCACGTCGGGAACGCCGAATTATCCAAGAGTCCAACATTCACGCCCCAAACCCTGCGAGCGAAAAAAGCGAGACAAATTTCATCAGATCAAAGCGTCGAATCAATCGACACTGGGAATTACTTCAGGCAAGCCAATCTCCAGATTTCCTCATCGCGCGCGCACAAGTAGAAACCCTTGCAAACGGCTGCGCATTGTTCGAGTGATCGGAAATCCAATTGGGCGGACACAACCCATCGCAACACATAGAGAAGAATTTCGAGCGGAAGATCGGAAATATGTGCGCCTGTAATTATCGTTCCCTTCGCGACATTGGCGCGATTTATCAGACCGCTTTCGCTCTTCAGAATCGCATTCTGGAAGCGAACGAACAGATCGACGTTGGTCAAGTCCTCGTTGTCCAGTGGATCGGTGGGCGAAACTTCGTCGCGATTTGCGACCTCGTCGAGCGGTATCGGTACTTCATTACCGACAGCCGTGGCTTGAGCCTTCTTGGCCGATTCGTATATCCGGAACTCAATGTCGGGCACGATTTGTACAGCGCGCCGATAGAAAGTCAACGCGTCGTAGACTTTGCCACGCTTCTCGTACTCGACGCCCTGCATGAAGAGCTCTTCGGCCCGCGACTCATCGTCCGGGCTGACCGATGCAGACACATGGTCTGTCGGATTGGCAAGCGTAGACGGATCCGTCTTCAGCTCCTTCTGCCATTTCTCGCGAAAGTCGTCGAGTGCCGACTTAAACTGATTCGACATATTCCGATACGACGAAGAAGACTCCGACTCGGTGTCATCCTCGCCTTCGTTTGAGCTGCCCAACTGCGTGCCACGGCAAAAGAAATGCGTTCAGAATCGATTCGAAAGACCCCGTTTAATATTTTCATACGTACCATTTCAAGGTCGTTGCGAAATTCCTTTAGAAGCACACTGATTGATCACGGTCTGAATATCGAAAGATAACTTTTAGTAGCTGTGCGTTTTTTACTTGGGCAATGATTGAGACTTTTTCCATGGTATGCTGGATCCTTACCACGCCAAAGCTTTCTGATGACCTCACAGAACCACAGGTGAATGCCGAGATTACCGGAATGTCTTTTTTTCCTGTGCGGTCGCGATAAATTCAAAATTGCGAAGTTGATCTTTTCGATAGCAGAAAATAATGCAAAGGAATGGGTTGGAGGGAAGGAGGTGGGCGAACAGCTGATCTAATTGGAAAGCAGAATTGGAGGGATGTTTTGAAAACAATTGCCAACTGTTATACAGCCGTTAATTCAATTTGCAATGCAATGATTCAATCGGAACGAGATTTTTGGTTTAGTTTGGTTTAGGATTTAGAACGCGTACCGAAAAAACAACCTAAATTAAAAAAAAACAATAAATTTAGAATTTGGCTCCCCACTTTTAAATTTAACTGTTATATTTTATACGTGGCGCAGTGTTTGCTTACAGCGGCTCCGTATACGTTTTGCTTGTCCGAAAACTGTCAAAAGTGATGTAAACAAAGCCGGTGGTTTATGGTTGCACTTGGATCAAGTGCGTGCCAAGTAAAGAAAAACTTGAAAACCCTTCGTCGAACAAGAAATGCAGTAAAACTCTAGAAACCACATCAGCCCGCAACTTTTCTGGTCACGATGAGACTTTCGCCACTACTCAAAGTAAGTCCCAAAAACCGAAACCAGTCTGCAATTGTTCCGGGAAAAAAATTTTCTAATTCCCTGTTCTTATCGCCTCCAGTACACCGCATTGCTCACGCTCTGCACAATTTGCTACTATGACACGCTTCGCGGCGACTACGTCTTCGACGATACCGTCGCAATTGTAAAAAACAAGGACGTAACCGATGCGGCCGTCGAGTTCCGGGATATTTTCAGCCACGACTTCTGGGGCCACAACATCACGGATCCGAGCAGCCACAAATCGTATCGGCCGCTCACCATCCTCATGTTCCACTACGAACGAAATCTCTTTCACTTCAGCAGCTTCGAGATGAAGCTGATCAACTTGCTAATCCATTGCCTGAACACCTGTCTGGTCTTCAAGTTCTACAATGCGCTCACCTCGGTCGGGAGTATATCGTTTGTGGGAGCGGTGATTTTTGCCGTTCATCCGATTCATGCGGAAGCGGTTTGTGGGGTGGTCGGGCGAGCCGAACTTATGTTCTGTGTTTGCTACTTGTTGGCCCTGTTGCTGTTTTCCGGAATTAATTTCGGTAAGTTGAAGCGGGCGATGTTTTGTTTTGGCTGGTGTTCAAGCGTTTGTTTCTTTTTTTTGTATGTAGGAAAGCGGTCGAATGCTGCACTGATTCCGGTTTATGTTATGCTGGTGCTGTTGTCTGTGGCCGGCCTGTTGTTTAAGGAAAACGCAATCACAATTTTGGTAAGCTAAAACGGGGGGAAGTGCACTTATTTCTTGATTTTCCGTGAAGAATTACAAGGAGCAAACTGCGAAATAACACCGTCGGTACTTTCGTGAAAGGCTGAGCTAAAACTGCAGCGAAAAGATGTGCTCGCGGTTACAAGGCTTATCACATACTTGGTCACCAAAAGTTCGAAGGACCGTGCGCGAGACTTATTGGCTGCCATACGCAGCAAGCTGGTGGAAAACCAACGCAGTTCCGCTAGAAGATGCATACCATCGCAAAGCAACCAGCAGCACTGCCTTGTTTTTTAAGTTTCAAGAAAAAAAGCGCTCTCTCGATTGACATCAGTGCAGCCTTCCATTGAGTACTAGTCGGGGAGCAGTTCAACGATTTGGGAAATGTGTTTCGTTAAGGCTCTGATGAGCTCGCATGCCTTTTCATTTCCAGGGAAGTCACAGTGACCAGGTATCCAACAGATTTTCTGAGTATTATTCGTACCCACTTTCTGTAAATTTTTTTTACATTCTCACACAAGTCGGGATTTAGTTAGATGCATCGCTACAGCCTTCATAGCAACTTGGCTGTCAACGTATCGCACTTTCCACGCATCGTTTCTGCTCTATTATTTCTTGTGCTTTTGGCAATGCAAACATTTCAGCCTGACGAACACTCGAGCTATCCGGTAGCCTGAAAGATTCCATGATGTCGAGATCGCGAAAGTACCTTCCTGTGCCCTTTCAATTCATTTTCCAACTTAGTGCCATAAGTATAGACGGCAACAATGTCAGGTAAGATGACCAAAGATCTCTCTTTTCTCTGGTGGGAATATTCGCAACATAGGAATGTCCAAAACTGCAAGAAGTTATCCTGTAGTCGGTGCGTTCTGGAATACCGGAGCACAACGAAATTGACAATATTCCAGTGTTGTCCACACTGCCTTCCTTCCAATAGCCCGCCTCTTACAGATGCAAAGCGATCTTTACTGCTATTGAATTTACCGGTACGTATAATGGGATTATGTGAAGCATGACTTCCAGAGCCTGGGAGGCTGTGGTACGTAAAGGACCAGTAATCCCAGTACATGCGATTGTTTGAGTTCTGCTGGCGGCGACCATATTAATCCCGTAAGAATGCTAAGACCCCAGATTTTTCCTACCATTTTCTGACAAGCGTAGTAAGCGCTCAATGTCTCCTTAATCTTGTCCTCAATCGTAAACTTCCAGTTAACACAGGATGAATATTGATTCCTAAGTACTTAACTAAGGGAAACCGGGTTAGTTATGCCACTCAAACACAAGTGCTTGAACTCTCGATTCTTTTTTCATCTGAAGAGAAAAATGTCGGTTTTATCCGCATTGATGTTAAGACCGCAGTGGCCCAATCGCTCGCTGACGAGTCTATGCCCTCCGATGACGAAACAGCTCCTTCGGACCTAGTCCAACACAATCTTATAAAGACTGGCGTATTCCAGTGAAGTGTTTTCCAACTGTCATGTCCTCAAGGACAGCGATTAATCAGCTGTCGAGGATTTCGTGTTGGGGTTTCACACCAGAAACCCTACTGTCGCCGGAAAACAACCAACATTTAATCAACCTTTGTGGAGTTCCTTTATTTGCTTTCCTTCTGTTGGGGACTTTTCCATCCGAATCCCACACATTTATTCCGCGAATATACTTCGACGTGTATTTCGCTACTCAACCTTTTTTTAAAAACTTTTTTTTCCGATATTTCCATCCCCAATGAAAAGATAATAATTCCTCCTCCCCCCCCTGCTGCGGCACGATCCAATGCATGAAGACTGAGTCAACACCCATTCTATCCAATGCATTCGTCTCCGCATTATTGAAGACAATATCTAGAAACGCTGCCAGAATATATTTCTTAACATTCAAAAAATTTTCCACCGTGGAGACGACATCATGGAAATTCGGTTTAACAGACTTTTCTTTCATAACGGCATGCTTAGAAGCTCCTCATGTCCAGGAGGCATCTGAGTTGGTAGTCCACCAGTCTTTCTATAATTTTCAACAAAAACGATGAGACTGAGGCAGCCTTTGGAATAAAAATCACCCCGACCTCATGCCACATTTTCAGAACGTACTCGAGAGTTTGGCAACTTGTAAAGATCCTCACCAAGTCGGGACCAATAAGTGGCATGGTCTTCTGTAGCATAATGAGCACCGCATCGTCCACAACTGGAGACTTGAAGGGAGAGATGGACATGTCTTTACTCTTTCAAGACACAATGAAATGGGCTATAAGCTCTCTTGCTCCCTTCAAATCACCGGAACTAGACGGCATTAGGCCAATCATGCTGCAGACAGCCTCCTAGGCAATCCTCAGCTGGTTGAGTATGATTTTCAGGAGCTGCTTACGGGCAGGGTATGTTCCACGGGCCTGACGAGAGGCACGTGTAGTTTTCATTCCCAAAGCGGGAAGACCCAGTCACACGACAACGAAGGACTTTCGACTTATCAGTCTATCGTCATTCGTTCTTAAGGTGCTGGAGAGACTTATAGAAACATACATTCGGAGATTATGCGAGAATAGACTGCTGTCTAACGCTCAGCATGCCTACATCAGAGGGAAATCCGTAGACACAGCCCTACATGAAGTAGTGGGGTCTACAGAGTTTAGTTTGGAAAGTAAGGAATTCACGTTGGCGGCATTTCTTGACGTTGAGGGGGCTTTCAACAACGTAACCGGCTTAGAGGAGGGACTGACGGACTGGTTGACGACCTTGTTGGAAACCAGGATTGTGAGTTCGGTGAGGAAGCAAGGAAAGGTAACAAGGCAAGCCTCGAGGGGTACTCCACAGGGTGGGGTGATATCGCCCCTTCTGTGGCTCCTTGTAATGAACGAGGTTCTGATGGAAATCGAAAGGAAAGGAATCAAGGTTGTGGCCTACGCGGATGACGTAGTCATACTAGTTCAAGGAAAATTTTTGGATACTATTACTGACATCTTGGAGACGGCACTCCGTACACTGAGAAGGTGGGCCAAAAGATGTGGCTTGGGGGTTAACGCCTCAAGAACTGAGTAAGTTTTATTTACTAGGAAGCACAAGATCCCGGAATTCAGGCTGCCAATGCTTGAAGGGGTCGAGCTGCAACTTTCGGAAAAAAATCTAAATATCTGGGCCTGATCTTGAATAGGAAGCTAAATTGAAAAGAAAATGTTGGAGAGCGTATTAAAAAAGCTAACAACGCGCTTTTTGCGTATAGACAGGCCGTTGGAAAGAGTTGGGGTCTGAAACCAAATATGGTACATTCGCTGTATACGGCGGGTGCAAGATCCATTCTGACGTACGGGGCACTGGTATGGTGGAAAGCCACAGACAAAAAGTATATCCGAAGGGAACTGAGTGGAGTGCAGCGGAATGCTTGTGTAATGATCACAGGGGCCCTGCGCACAACGCCAACAGCAGCACTGGAAGTTTGCATGTACCTTTTACCGCTTGATATTTTCATTAAACAGGTTGCGTCAAACATAGCGGTAAAACTATTGAGCTGTTGTCTCTTTAGGGAGAGATCCATAGGACACGGCTCCATTCTTAGGGAATTTCTTGAGGATCCGGTCAACTTTTGCACGGATTATATGATCCCGGTGAATGATTTTAAATTATCGTTCAGGGTTGCGGACTGGGAAAGCAACATGGTAGTAAATGAGGAAGAACTCTCCGCGTATACGGACGGTTCCAAAGTGGAATGCGGCACTGGCGCTGGAATCTTCTCTGAGCAGTTGAGTGCAAGGGAGTTTTTTAAGCTGCCAATTGCCTGTAGTGTATTCCAAACGGAGTGCTCCAGGCAGGTAACATCATGTTGATGGAGGGGATATTCGGTCGGAATATCTCACTCTACATTGACAGCCAGGAGGATTTGAATGCATTGGAATCGGGGACTATTAAATCCCACCTAGTAAAGCGCTGTCGAGAAGTGCTCAAGGTACTTTGTAGTCAGAACAGAGTACGACTATGCTGGGTACCAGGGCATAGTGACGTACCAGGCAACGAACGGGCCGATGAGCTGGCAAGACTAGGATCGGCGTCAGACGGGATGGTAGAGGAGGTAATTAATCCGCCATTAAACGGAATTAAAGCACTATCAGGGATTGTGCAGCGGACGCTAACGAGCTGTGGGACTTCTAGGGCACTCTGGCCAAGGTTGGACAGACGGAAGACTAGGGAGATGTTGACATGGAGTAGGGGAAGACTGCCGCTACTTGTCGGACTACTGACAGGGCACTGCTTGCTAGGGAAGCATGCTATGCGTATGGGGATCGCTGACTGACGTGTGCAGGTATTGCGTTGACCTATATGCTGAGGAGGACATCACCCACATTTTGTGTGAGTGTCAGGCGGTTGCAAGGAGGCGACTGAGGTGGCTGGGCAGTCTTTTTTTGCAAATTTGAAGGACCTGAGGTCAATAGGGCATGATAAACTAGTCAAGTCCGTTAGGGATCTGGGTTGTATAGGGGATGTTTAGTGACCTACGAGGTTCTGAAGGGATCGTTATGGGCCCTTTTGGTGCCTAGTGTGCGCGGTGGCTCAGCACTTCGCCCCTTCTTAAAACTAAAACTACCCTTTCAAGAGTGATTGTCCGATTTAACACAGAAAGATCTACAACCTGACAAATATTTCGAATTTTCGGGATGCAGCCCGCGAAGAACTTTTCTGACTATATTTCGTCAGCTTCCATCAATCCTTCTCAGGGGTTTCTGTTCCAACTGTAAAGTACCGAAGATGCAGGCAATGAAAGTTGTTCTTAAAAAGATACAGGAAACAGGATCCAGTTCGATGCATCTACGCATAATTTTGTTTCAGTTGTTGTAATAAAATTTAGGTCATAAATACTTTTTTTTTAATTTCGATTTCCAGCCCGCATGCATCGCTTACGACATAACAATCCGAACAAATCTGTTCTGTAAAATCGAGACTCGTTTCCGAGTTAAACGCGTGGTATTTTCACGATTCGGAATACTTTTATCGCTTACAGTAATGTTGCTCATTGGACGATTATACGTTCAAGACTTTCAAAGTCCTAAATTTAAGCCTATGGATAATCCGATTGCAGCTAGTGACAATCTCCTGACAAAGGTATCTACCAGCATTTACGTATTAGTTTCACTGTAATTCATTTTTTTTATTTATTCCGCCCTTAGATACTATCACAAAATTTGCTCTACACATTAAACGGTTGGATACTGTTATGTCCCGATTGGCTGAGTTTCGATTGGGCACTGGGTTGCGTTAAACTTGTCGAGTCATTTTTCGATTCTAGAATTTTAGGCATTTTCGTTTTATATTTAATATTTCATAGTCTTATGATCAAGGGTTCCAGGTAAGGACTCACTAATCTTCGCTTAACTACTCAGTGCTTAATAACTTGAATGTCTTCAGATTGGTTCTACTGTCGCTTGCACTACTGCTCGTTCCGTTCTTACCGGCCAGTGGAATTCTTAAAGTGGGATTCGTAATTGCTGAACGGATTTTGTATGTTCCGTCGATCGGAATTTCACTTTTGGTTGCTGTTGGATTTTCAACTCTAGTCGAACGATACTACAAATTGAAATACGTAAGAAAGTTGAAAACGATGTCCACTCAATTCGTTGTAAAATTTTCTAATCTACATACTCGTAGGTTTTCAGCTTTTTACTAGTAGCTCTAGTTTGCATTTATATCTTGAAGACACGACACAGAGCCAATGAGTGGACCAGCGAGGAAAAGTTGTTTACTTCGGCGCTACAAGTTTGTCCAGATAATGCGAAGGTAGGGTGCAAGTGTTCAATATTGTCGAGTTAATTATTTCGGACTTTCAATCAGGTTCACTATAATATTGCACGGGTGGCAACGGATCAAGGAAACCAAAAGAAAGCATTCGAACACTATCACAATGCAATCAGGTGAGCGCAATAAATTTTGGTTTATTGAAAACGAATGAGTCAGCGGAATATACAAAACTAAATAATTTTTATCTTGCAGGCTTTACCCCAAGTACGAGTCGGCTTTGATGAATCTGGGAAATTTGTACAGGAGTATTGGTGACTTGGGTACAGCCGAAAAATATTTAAAGGATTCCATTGAAGTTTTGTAAGTAAAGTTTTCCGCATTGGATTCACGTATTTTAAACGAATGGTTCACTGACTGAAGACTGACTGAAAAAAGAGTTCGGATAGAGGCTTAGGAACTGGTCCGTAAAGTGTGAGGGTTTAAGAAGCGCCGCTGCCTATTGATTTTAGATTTAGATTTCGATTTCGAATTCAGTTGGCTTGGTTACCTCTGACACAGAAGCCTCAATTGGGCCTATTGTCCATTCCCCCTGGATTATCTATAATTCCGCTTCGATCCCTGCGCTTTCAATGAAGCTTAGTATTTTTCGAAGAGGAATGGTTAGGAATCCCGATAATTTCATGAAGCCCTGACTTGTAAAAGTGATGAAATCTTTTGTGAAAAAGTCACTCCCATTCACATATTATATGCTCTACGTCTTCGTCATCGCAAATTCTGCATATGTTCGTATCAGACCAATCCTATGGAGATGCTTCCTCATGTAACAATGTCCAGTCAGAGCGCCCACTAGGGTTCGGGTCTGATATCTGCTTAATTTCAGGTAATCAGCCGTTCTTTTCTTCGAATGTTTTGGCATAAATAGTTTTGAATGTTTGTTGCCCGGTGTCGAGTCCCAGTGAATTTGACTTTGCGATTTTTGCCATATTCGGGTGCTCATTTTTGCTGTGCTTAACGGTATCCCATAGAATGGATGTGGTCCCATGAAGCTAGCTTCTGAAGCATTTCCAGGCATTGAGTCGGCCATTTCGTTACCTTCGTAGCCGCTGTGTCCCGGAATCAAATCAGGTTAACTTTGTTCTGGTTTCCGAATTCAATTAGGCACTGGAGACAATCTCAAACAAGTTTGGAGTAGACTTGAGCTGACTACAGAGCCGATATAGCTGCTCTGCTGTCCGAGAGAATATATATGTGTTGGTTTTTGTAGCCCCCTCTGATATTCTCTCTAATGCAGAGTTCAATAGCATGTTTCCCTGCCTGGATTACAGTTTATGTTATGTTCATGCTACAGTAGAATTTAACATTTGGGCGAATTCCATAAACTCCTACTCCTGTACCTTAATCTGTTTTGCATCCGTCGGTGTACCAGATGGGTGGATTTGCTTGTCGCCCAATCCTCCCTTTCAGGTAGGATAGCATTGAATGGCCTAGTGAAATTAAATTCTGGTACCATTGAATCAAAAAGTGTTATCGCTAGTATGGAATCTTTGTTGAGCTCCGCGGAAATAGTAGGGCCAGCTGTTTTGCGCTCTGTCTCGTCCTCTGAACTAAAAAGTTTGTATGAACTAAGTTTAGCTTAATTAACCCTTTCTTTTTGTTATTTATTCAAACCAAAAGACCTCTATCCAACCTCGTGTAATTAGTAACTTGAAAATTTCAGAGAAGATTTCCCCGCAGCATGGATGAACCTTGGAATTGTACAAGCAGCCCAACATAAATACAACGATGCATTAGAGAGCTACAATAGAGCGTTACACTATCGCAACCGATATCCCACATGCTACTATAATCTAGGAAATTTGGTAAATGGGTTAACTTCACACCGATCAAAACAACTCAATCTAATCACAAGCATTCTTCTTGAACAGTATCTAGATATGAAAAACTACTCAATGGCACTAAAACACTGGCAAGAATCGGTTGCTCTGAATCCCGTACAAGGAAAAGCCTGGGCCAATATTCTGGCGTTGCTCGATAACAAGAACTTACACGAGGATGTCTTGTTCGTGTCGGAACGAGCTCTCAAATATGTTCCGAACGACACTGCAGTTTTATTTATACGAGCCAATGTTTTAGGCAAACTGAAGAATTACATTGAAGCCGAACAATTGTATCTACAAATTATCGATATAAATCCAAATTACGCCTTGTATCACGCCAATCTTGGTAACGTGAATTTATTATTGATTTAAAAACATTTAAATAAAACAATTTCCTTCCTTAGGTGTTCTCTATCATCGTTGGGGTAAAATCGATCTGGCCATAAAAAGCTACACCACCGCACTAAAACTCGACAAGAACTTAGAAAGTGCCAAAGATAATCTACAAAAAATACTGACAAATAATCAGTCAACTTAAAAAGAACAAAACTCGTCAATTTTTGTCCATTTTTCGATTGTAAGCTGTAAAATTAATTAATTTTAGAAATTTGCTGCGCTCTCTGCACACCGAAAGTTTTACAGCGTCATTTGACGAAGAGGAGCCATTAAGCAAAAATAATACTCGATCAAGTTTTTTAAATGTTACAATTTCCAATTTGAAAGTGTCAAGTCCTTTTTAGCTGTACGCTGTACGTTTTGCCATTATTTTATTTTAATAGTAACATTACACATTTATTATTAAAGTGTTTTAACAAAAAAAAATTGTGAAGTGCATAAAAAAAGTTTCTTGTAACTGTATCAGTTAGGAAAATAAGACAGGGTTGTGATTAACTAGATTTATGTACTTTAATTTATTGATATAAAAAAATTATGGGTAAGACTAATTCCCTATTTTATTCCACTTTAAGAGTTATTCCTTTTGCTTCATTTTTTTTATCTTGTACGAAATTATATTTAATTGTCCTTTTACATTTTTCTTTTTCTATTTGTAGTAGTGTTGTCCCATTTAATTTTTGCTTTTATTTTAAACACTTTTCTGTTACCTTAGTTAAAACGTATTAAGAAGACGCTCCAGAAAGTCTCATGTTCTTGTAGCGGTGTACCTCGTCGGATATGAATATGCATTAAGTTGCGAGTATAATGGCTCGGACTCAACGTTTGTCCTGCTCATAATGGAGCGCGTAATCCAGCAGACTTTTGTTTTGCTAGATGTGCTTTCTACTATGTAGGCGCCATAAAGGTGGAGTCATACAGAACCCCTCCCCACCAACCTCTTCTAATCGGCTCTGACGGGACAATATTTTCACTTTTCATGGCTGTCGTCGAAAATCTGGCCAGTGAAGGTTCCAACCGATAAATTTGCTAAATCTCGATCATGCAAGAATTGGACACGTTGTCAAAAGCCCTGACGCAATCGTCGTAGAACTCATCGTGGATTTTATTCCCGTCGAGATGGTTTTGGATCCCTCATCAGAAACAACACAACACTCCTCGAGTTTCGTTCTCGATTGTTCGTCCCCACGTAAACACATGGATCATTTCTGCAGTAAGTTTTCATTAACTTTAGAATTAAATCGAAGGATTTTGCCACACATCTTCCTTGCTGATTCCAATCCAGAGCTTGTTTGGAGATGTTTTGTCGGTTCTTGTGTCCTCGAGGTATGATGATCTTTTGATAATTTAGTCTCTTAATCTCAACGCTGATCTTAGTCTATTCAGTCATTCTAGAGATGGGTAACTTTGATCTGAGCCGGCTCAAGCAGAAGATCCAACTGAGCCAGATCTTCTTCACGGATCTTTACGGTTCACGGTTGGTAACTGTCCCAGGATGTTGCTATGCCCATACGGTTTCGCAGTCCTATATACCCAGATTCTTTGAGTGTGACGGCCTTGTTTTTTTTTATGTCGATTGGTAGGAGGTGGAGTAGCACGTTTGGAGCATCGGTCGGGCATGACCGCATAGCACCTGTGATACCTATTGCTGCACTTCGTCGAACTCTACTGAGATTAGTTATGTTATAATCCTCACTCAAAGCTGGCCACCAGACTAACAACCCGTAGTTGAGAATTGGACGTATTACGGCAGTGTACAGCCACAAAACCATCCTAGGTTTGAGTCCCCACTTCTTGCCGAAGGTTCTTTTGCAGGCGTAGAAGCCAGACAGGCTTTCTCCGCCCGTTTTTCTATGTTGAGTTTCCAGCTCAACTTTGTATCGAGGATAACACCAAGATACTTTGCCCTGGAGTAGAGCTAGAGGGGTTGGCCGTTGAGACGTGGGAGGTTAAAGTCTGGTATCTTGGTTTTCCTGGTGAATAGCACCAACTCAGTTTTATCCGGATTTACACTGAGGTCACAGCCGGTATATTCCTGAGACCAAAATCACCAGATCGTCCGCATACGCAATCACTTTGATTCCCTCCCTGTCTAATCTTACCAGGATTTTATTCATAACCAATAGCCAGAGTAGAGGTGAGATAACTCCTCCCTGTGGTGTTCCTCTACGCACGTGCTTGGTCAAGTTACTGCTGGACAGGTACAGAGAAGAGTCATCCAGGCATCTTCTACAGAAGTCGTTTGAAAAGAGACCGAGTCTTTTAGCATGCCGACCTATAAGACAGTGTCCGGTCAGGACAGTGGTGCTGATATTCGCCCTTTTAAGGAAAGTCCGCCTTTTAGACCGCTTTGGATCCAGCTTCAGCCAGATCTGTCTCGTAGTGTGACACCTAATACCGTCTGCCCATCTTGAGTTGGTTTTCTCAACTGAGTCCAATCCCAGTGGCCTGTACCATCGAAGCATTTTCTGAATACAACCGCGAAGCTCTATGCTCAAATTGAAAATCATCCAAATCGGGCCCTGGCCTCCTGAAGTCATCGCCTCCAATCGTCTCGATCTAAAGACCGCGTTCTCCAGCTGCTAATTTTTAGGATGGCTCGGCTGTCTTCATCAACCGAGTCTTCCCATCGCTTGCGTGGTTTGCCTACTGACCTCTTACTACTCGCTTTGCCTTTAAGAGAACGTTTCGGGATTCTTCTATCTTCCATTTACTCTACAATGGCCAGCCCACTGCAGGTTATATAGTTTGATGAACGTTGAAGCTTCTGGCTCATCGTAGAGTTGATATAAATTATGGTTGTATCTTATTCGCCAATCCGTTCCTTCCTTCACAAGTCCCAAAATTCTTCGGAGGACCTTTCTTTCGAATGCGTTAACTGTTTTTTCGGAAGTTCGCGTTAATGTCCACGTCTCTCTGCCCTAACAGAGCACGGATCGTATATTAGTTTTATATATTCGCAGCTTATGTCCCTGTGTACTTTCTTGGATTTCATTATTAGAAGTACTGAGCCCGATTGTCGTACCATAACCAGTTTTTTGTAGTTCTAGTAACGAAAAACCTGCTCGAAGAAGAATCGAACTATACATTGATTTGAGAGAGAACACTTAGAGTGGCAACGTTGGAGTTCATTCTGGAATACCAGACACATTAAGGTTTGCAGTCCGCTTCCTATTTCTAGCATTCAAGAGCGTCAGTTCAGTTGCATCGACAACCTGGCACAAACTTAAGTCAAACACAAAAACCGCTATTCAACACCAATCTCTTCTAAAGCTTCGATATTTGACCAAACCAAACTATCAGTAAGAAGAAGAAGTTGTCTTGTTTTGAAGTATACTGTCGTTGACATTTTTCGTACAACAGTTTCGGGACTTTCAGTTCAATAAATTGGAAGAAAAAACTAATTGGGTCGCGATATATCGGTGCGGAATGGAGTTTATCGTCGATTGGAACTCGGTATGCCTTGTGTGCCTTCAGGAAGGCGACATGAAATCCATTTACGAGAAAGATGCAAAAAATATGACGCTGTCCGAGAAAATTATGAGCTGCTCTACGATTGAGGTAAATAAGAAATTAATTTCGCATTTTACTTGATGGAAAAGTTTTGTGAATGGACGAAGTCCTTTGGACTGCAATCAAAAGTCGCTGGAACTTGGCGCCTAAATGCAAATTTTGAATGGAGTTTTTGGAGCACTTTATGCGAGTTTCATCAACTGACACCTTGAGCGCGATTCCCACTTTATTTTCTTCTACAGTTCCTTTCACTGTGACCACTTTTGAGTAATTGGGGAGCAATAGTGCTCCTTCCGTGGCAGATTCATTTTCTACTTGCAGCAGTTGGGCCTGTGTTCACTGCAGGTTCGCGATCCTTTAATAAACGCAAAACTTATTGGCAGAATTCCTGATGCTGAATTCCGAAATAATGAAAAATCCTTTCGGAACATTCTAGTTACCGGTAGATTAAAAAAAAGTAGATCCTTCCAAAGCTCCGTTATTGTTTTTGATACCATTTTCAGTTCCAGTTCCTTATTGACTTTAGTTGCATGTTTAACAAGTGACAATTCCGATTATCGGTACTTTAAAGGCTGGCGTCCACTAGGGCGGACGGGCCGGGCCGGGCCGCATCGCAGAAATCCGCCTGCCATACATTGTTATGGAAATGCGTCCACTGAACGAGACTCGCGACGGAACGAAGAACGTAGAAAAAAAAATGCTCGCCGTTGCGATGCGGCCCGCCTCTAGTGGACGCCTGCCTTAACAGTACTAAAACGGAGAACTGAAAGTAAAATAAATTGTTTAGTTGATGAGAATTCATTTCAATCCGCATGGTATCGTATTCCCATTGTCTCTATTTAAATATTTACTCTCTATTGATCTTATTCTTAATTATATCCTCAACACTTGAATTTTATAAACGTCCTCATGCAGTTTTCGATCCTGAACCCCTTTCTCGTTGAGCTATCGACCGCTTTGTAAATATGAATGTAAATTTTGTACCACTCTACACTTCAACAAGAACTTAGTTCTGATACAGTACTGGTAGAGCGCTCCTCATAGTATTGGATAAATGATCCAAACGTATTCGGCCCTCAAATTCTGAATCATCATCATCAATGGCGCGACAGCCCAAATCGGGCCAGGGCCTGCAGGATACATTGTCTGAAGTCATCTCGGTTCAGCGCCCGCGTCCTCTAATTTGTGCATCTATGAAGCGATCTGAAATCTGCGTCAACTGAGACCTCGTATCTTTTCCGCGGTTTTCCCACCGGTCGTTTGCCATGAGCTCTACCTTTCAGTGTGCGTTTGAGAATTCTTCCGTCGTCCATTCGCTCCAAATGGCCTGCCCATTGTAGCTTACGAAATTTTATAAGAGTCGATGCGGCTGGGTCGTCATAGATGTTATACAACTCGTTGTTGTACCGGATAAGCCATTCAGTACCTTCTCTTACTGGTCCCAAAATTCTTCGAAGAATTCGTCGTTCAAATTCTGAATGACAGTTCATAAAATCAGAATTCAGCTAATAACAATTATCTTGTCCATTTCACTGAGCTAAGGGGCTGTACTGTTCCTTTCTGGCTTCAGCTAAAGGGCTGTGATGCCTCCGACTCTTGAAATGGGGAAGACTTGCCCATAAAGCATGAAGAGAACAAATCAATTATTATTATCGTGCGTCAGTCCGAATCGGGACCAGGACTCCGGACTGTCGGGGGGGTTGGGCGAAGCCCGACCAGTCCTACTTCTTTACTACGCCCTGGTAGAAAAAGGGTGGGAGTTTTCGGCTAAATATTATATGTTTGAGTTCTCTCTGCCAACTACCGTATGTCATACTTTTTGCCTACTTCCTGAGATGCACTGGTGTTACTGGCCATTCTTAACTTCATACTCGCTCCTCCTCGGGACCGGTTATGGCAGAGTTAGTATCTACTGATGCAGAATTTAACCGTGAGTAAAGATTTTAATCCCGGGATAGCGAAAAGTTTGTGTCCCGGCAGAAGGAACAAATTTTTTTAGGAATTCCAATTCCAAAAACCCCTATGGTACCTATGGTAAGGGTATGAGGGGGGAGGACAGGAAAGCGTTTTAGACGAATAATTTTGATGTCTAGATCTCAGGAACCACTTATGCTAGGAGGCTGAAAGTTGGAACTTATGTACTACTATGATAGTGAACCCATTTGCAAAAAAATTGTCGATAAGGGCTTAGGGGTGTGGAAGAGGGGGTGAAAACAATGAGTCCGAAACGCTTGAAAACCGGGATTGAAACATTCTAAAATCCATATCTCCTGAAAAATTCGTGTCAGAAGGTTGAAACTTTTTGGTTGACTTTATGGATGCTTCGAAATTAGACAAGGGCTAAAATTTTTAAGGGCGGTGTTGGGGTGGTGGGTGAAAAACTTTGGATTGCAATATCTTTCGAACCAATTACATCAGAAAGACAAAATTTAGTTTCTGTATATTGGATCACAAGTGGAGTCTACTGAAAGTAAACTTTTTGAGTGGGGAGGTGGAACACGAAAATGGGGGGATAGCAATTTTTCAAAAAATTTAATTTTTATATATCAAAAACCGTACCAGATGTGATCTTGAAAATTTTACAGGAGTTGGGGTCAGTAGACCTCTAGCTGGGAAAAATTTTTAGTGGTGTGGGTATTGGGGTTGATAGTGAAAGGGGGTGGAAAGTAAAACATTTCGATTTTTTTTTTCTCGAACACTGTACTAAATAGAAAGCTAAAAATTAAAAAAATATGATTATATAGAGCCTCTATAGAGGCACCCTAGAGAAATGAAATTTTTGATAAGGGTAGCAAGGTACGGGGGTGAGGGGTGGTTTCTTATGTCTCAGAAACGGCTTTGCTAGAAAGTCGAAACTTAGTACATATATGTAAATGCATTACTAGAGTAATTAAAGCAAAAAAAAAGTTCCACAAGACCTTCAGAGCTTGAGTAAAAATAGTGTCCGTGAATCCACATTTTCACGAATTTCGTTAAAACTTTTAGACATGTCGAGCTATCGAAGCAATTTTACTTCTGCGGGCTCTTTATATAAGCGCCTAGAAACGTTCTTCCAAATTTTTCGATATCCCTAACGAGGTGTAAAGTGGTTGTGTACATATTTACGAATTCCGATATATTTCTTATGTCTATTGAGATTTGGAATTACTTCTAAAATCTTCAAACATAGTCGGGGAAAAACCGATTTAAGTATTTTTCAATATTAAACCCCCTGGGGGGTGTTGTGAACGGAGGCCTTGGAGTGAATATTTCGACTTGAAAAAGTCAAAATATTCGAGGGAAAGGAAGGTTCAGGAAAGAGTGGGCCAATTCCTCCTACGTCCGAATTGGTGGCTGAAATCCGAGCGGAAGCGACACGCTTGCTGGCGGCCGGGACTAGCTACGGCAGTTGTGGGGGGTTCTTGCCCAGATTTTAGACACCAATTCGGACGTAGGAGGAATTGGCCCACTCTTTCCTGAACCTTCCTTTCCCTCGAATATTTTGACTTTTTCAAGTCGAAATATTCACTCCAAGGCCTCCGTTCACAACAAAATGGCGCCCAACGTGGGGCTAGCCACAGCTACGCTTGGTGCACAAAGCGTAGCCCATCAACACGCGCGAGTTCAGAAAAATTCCGTGCAAAAAGTTGATGGGCAAAAGGACTTAAATTTCGTCGTTCTGTGACAGAATTTTCGCCTGAACGGCAACAACAGTCCAAGTGTACAGCTTTTCTGATATTTCCACAGCAAACCATCTCATCGGTCTGGTATGGAGACAATGTGGAACTGACCTATTGACGAACTGTTTTGGCAACCTTTAGGCGCCAACTCGGTTCCATAGGAAAGGGAAACATTGTCTGTATGCGGGATTGATGTGATACTAGTTGGGTCAGACTTTGTTTTCTTGACTCATTCCACTTTTGTTTCGTAAGTACCCTTTTGAGAGCTGGGCATGCCTTGTCTTGGCGGGCATGTCGTCAGACAATTGGGACCAATACTTGCGAAACATTAGTGAGTTTGGTGAATGAAAATTTCGTCGAAATTTCGGATAAGTCCCCTATTTCCTTATCCTTCCTTTTAGAGTTCCTTTGTAAAGTAAAATAATTTTTTTGAACTAACGTAGTATATTTTTTTTTGGTAATTAAATTTTTTGGTAAGTCTTCGGACAAAATTTTAACTTAGTTTTTTTGCTGTTGTTTTTTTTATTTCTAGTTGCTATTTTTTCTCATTTTTTTTGTTGAATTTTTTTCGTACGCGATCCCGATTTTCCCGATGAGTCGAGAAAGACAGAGATCGACTTCGCGATTTGCTGCATATGAGGGGAGGGGAAAGGAGCGACAACGTGAGGGTTCATTTGTTTTTTTTGATTTATTCATACATTTATAAATTTTTTTTTATTCGATTATCTACGTTTATCGATTATTCGGTAATTTTATTCGCTTGTTCACACATTCATTTGTTCACTCAGTTATTCACTGATTTATTCACTCGTCAATAACTTTTTTTTTTTTTAATAAATCAATCGTTCAATCACTAGTTCAATCAATCATTTTTTGAACTAAAATTTTTTTAATAGCACACTCGTTCAGAGACTCCCTCGCTCATTAACTCACTCGTTCATACTCACTCGGTCAGAGACTCACTCGTTCAATTGATACACTAATTTATTCGCTTGTTCACGCATTCAATCACTCGTTCAATCTTTTTTTTCCTCGCTTAATCAGTCGCTCAATTAGTAAATCGTTCATTCAGTCATTCATTCGCGATTTATTACATTTTATTCGTTCATTGATCCATTCATTCATTCAGTCATTCGTTCACAGTCGTTTAATTGATACACTAACTTAAAGGCCTCCGTTCACAACAGGGGTGTAAAGTATTGTTCAAGTTTTCACTGATTCCGAAAGTCTCTTATACCCTTTACAAACTATGCATTTTAAACGCGTTTAAGTAGGCAAAATGAACGAGTTAAAAAGGTAGTGTTCACACGAGGCAACTCGTTTTATTTTGATACAAGACAGCTTGACGTGATTTGTTTTGACAAGTAGATATTTAGCAAATTTATGGTTTCTAAATTATTTGAAACACAAGTGATTGTATAGCTGTAATGAAAAGTGAACTAATTAGCTAATGCAGTCGTTGCGCAAGTACAAAATTCAGTTTCTGCAGCATTAAATAGTTTCTTTTAAAGTTTACTTCGATTTCCGCAAGGGTCGCACTGCATTTTTTCTATTAAACGTGTTGTAGCAACGTGTTTTCGTAAACGCCTTCGGGAAGTGTTTTCAAAGCGTTTAACTCGATTTAAACGCGTTAATCTCGTAGTCTAAACATAGTATTAGGTTTAATGTGATCGAATTCGCTTTTACTTCTATGGAATCTTCTATTGATAAAAAAAAATCTGCCAACAGTCTGGGTGGAACTTTATTATTTTATGGGTAGAAGTCCAAAACGCGTTTAATGCTGAGATGCGTTGTAGGTTACTATGTCATTGAGAACCTAAGGAATAAGTAGGAGGCTATTTGGAACGTTATATTTTAGGTTGTCAGCCGCATAATAACCTACACAGCATCTAAAGGTACAATGTGGCTGGGACTGCCGACCGTCGCGGTCAGCAGTAACTGCCGGCAGACTACTGCTTCAGGAAAAAACAAGTTGTCATGTCTGTTTGCGACTGCTCGGCAGTTGACGGTTGTGAGTGCAAAGCAATCGCGGTGAGCAGTTGAGGTTGGCAGTTACTGCCGACCGCGACGGTCGGCAGTACCAGACAGATTGTACCTTTAGCATAAAACGCATTTCGGACTTCTACCCATAAAATAATAAAGTTGCGACCAGACTGTTGGCAGATTTTTTTTATCATCAACAACCAATCAAAAACCTGTCTAGCTTCCCTCAACGAAACATGAATTAACCACGCGACTACTTAAAACAAACCCTCTAGTCACAACGAAATGTATGAAAACGCGTACATCAAGACATGCCAGTGTAATAGGGCCCAGACTGTTTAACGCTCTACCAGTAATAATTAAAAATAATCTAACAGCTCTGAACTATAAAGTGAAATTTAAATATTTCGTAATGAAAAGTTTTGAACTAATAAATATGATTATTTTAAAAAAAAAAAATGCTGAATATGAAAAATGTATATAAATATTGTATTTTCTCTCATTTTTTTTCCTTCAAATGAATAATATTAATGTTTCTTTTTTGTTTTTTATATTTATTGATGAATTTTCATGAATGTTCTAATGAATTATGTAAATAATGCTAACGATCCTAATTTCTTTTATATTAATGATGAATTTATTAATGTTCTAATGAATAATATTAATCACTACTCCACACACAAGCAGTATAGCTCATGTGAAGCATAATAACATGTAAACGTATATGGAAAATAAATTAATTAATTATTAACCAGTTTTTTATTTATTTTTTTACGTTGTTTAGTACTCGAATAGTATTCGAGTATTTGGGTTGAATTTGCCGAATAAGGTTTCGAATACGAATACTTAA
Source organism: Beris morrisii (assembly GCA_951812415.1). Lineage (NCBI taxonomy): Eukaryota > Metazoa > Arthropoda > Insecta > Diptera > Stratiomyidae > Beris > Beris morrisii. The sequence goes on along the minus strand of OX638312.1, from coordinate 109,582,396 downwards.
AATTTGGAGAATATTCGCTTAAACCAATACGAATACGGTTATTCGGAACATCCCTAGTGTCTACATGGCGTTATTTCTCCACAAGTACTAAAACTTGAAATGTATTGAAACGACTGGCGCACCTTTTTCGATTTATTCAATTTCCACTTGCTTATAAATCAAACGTTTGCGTCCACTACTTTCAGATCCAGAGTGGTATGAATTTGCCTGAACAAATTTGCCTTTTATGCTGCAATGATTTAGAAGCAGCCTACAGATTTCGCACCAACTGCGAAAGTACAAATATAATTCTGAAATCGTTTGTGACTTCAAATATCACCAGTTTAGAGATACCAGCAATGGATGGAGTTCCGTTTAAGTACAAGCTGCCCACTGGTCTGGAAATGAAACGAGTCAAAACAAAACGTTCAAGCACACCGGAAATCAAAGTTAAAACTGAAGCATTACCCGAAATCGACGAAATAACTGCTGCGGACGAACAAGATGATTTCAAGGATGAATATACCATAAACGATGATGTATATGTCGACGAGGACGACGAACCTCTCTCCACTTTGAAAAAATTTCAAGTGGACCATTTAGATCAGAATTTAGCCGATATTCTCGAAGAAGCTGACCAGGAACAGGATAGGGTAGCTGAACAAACAAATAAATTTTCCATTTCAATTTTTATTATTCAACTTTGCAGATCGAGAATATGAAAGTTCAAGAAGCTCAATACGCTCAACCGAAATCGGTAACATATAAAACGAAAAAGGGACGACCGAGAAAAAGTAAATCGGCAAAGTCATCACCAGAAATTAAAGGGGGCAATGTTCGAGCGTTAGTTGACGAGCTGACGACGGTTACGTATGTTCGGAAAAATCGCGATGACTTGAAGCCGCCGAAAATTTGCGAAATATGCGGCAACAGTTATAAGTTTCAGCATGCACTCGAGAGTCACATGAGGCGGCATCGAAATGAAAAGCCGTTCTCGTGCGAGTATGATGTTGATTTTTGTTTGTTTTTTGTTTTTTTTTTATATATTTTTGTTTTAGGTTTTGTGAGCGGGCGTTTGTAGCTAACGTAGAATTACGGCGACATATGCGAGTACATACCGGCCAAAAACCGTATGCGTGTCGACATTGTAACCGACGTTTTTCAGATTTTGGAAGTCGGATCAAGCACGAAAGGTTTGTTGAGTAGTGTTTAGGCCTTTGTTTTTTTTAAAAGTGTTTTATCGTTTTTTCACAGAACACACACAGGTGAACGTCCGTACCAATGTCAAACATGCGGTAAAGCGTTCGCATATGCACACGTGTTACAAGTTCACACCTTAACGCATACTGGCGAGAAAAAATACAAGTAAATCCGCGAACATATTTCGATTCTAATCGAATCGGAAGTAATTAAATTTATTGTCATTGCAGATGTCACGTATGCACCAAAGGTTTCACGAAAAAGTCCTATTTAAATGGTCACATGAAATTACATGCTGACGACCATTCCAACATTATAACGGTTCGAGCTGACTCTCCTGACGAACCAATACAAGCTGAAGTTATTTATTTGGTTTGTATTTTAAATTTTGGTTATTGTTGCGTGTGTATATTAAAGCCTTTCAAACTACAGAAAGACGAAGACGAGTACTGAAGAAATGGAAGCCCGAAAGATGTTGAAATGCTTACAAGCGTTCGGTCTTGCGTTGCACAAAATTTAAGTCTAAATGCTAAAGCTTATCACATGGAACCAGGCTTTTGCGTAGAAAATCTTAAATTTGACGAATCTCTTGTAGTTTGTGCCAGTGCTTAAAAGACCAATACTGAGCGTTTGTAGCGAGATGTATTATTATTAAGATTTAGATTAGACAAAGTAATTTTATAGTAGAGCGCCTTCATATTTAAATGTTGAAAAAATAGATTTTTTAATTAAGATGTAAATTCAACGTATGGCCTTTCAGTTCGTGTTTTGTGTATTGAAATGAAACAAAAAACTTGGGACACCTTTGAACATAATTTGTACATTGCAGCGAGTTTATTACTTTGATTATTTTTATCGCCATCGAGTTTTCGAATGATCTGGAATAAAAAAAATATTTTTGAAAAGTAAGATTTAGTTTTAACTGCAGAAAGTTTGGAATATTGGAAGTATTAGGATCTATCTGTATTTTGTTTTTTCAATTCTGTGACGAATTGAAGAACTGAACTACGACATTCCTCCGACACAAAACGAAATGTCAATTCGCGCACGACTCCAGAGCAGTAATCCTGACGGCACTCTTAAGGGGCCAAGTGAGGAACCTTTCATTACGATTGCTGACTTCAACTTGTGTGCATACCTTGGCAAACAAATCGTTTTTTGCGTGAAAATAGTCCTTGGGTAAGAGTTGGAGTTTCAAACCATGCAGAGTACATTGGCTGTACACGGCATCTGCGAGACCTGTTCTGACGTATGAGGCACTGGTAGGAAAGCCACAGACAAAAAGTATATCCAAAGGAACGGCCTGCTTGTGTAATAATCGCGGAAGCCCTGCGTAAAACAAATGATAAGAGTGAGGAATATCATCCTAAAGGGTGTTTTTTTTAGAGGTGGAGAACTTTAAATTGAAATAAAACACAGAAAAATGTTTTTAATATCCATAAAATTGGCTTTATTTGAAAGATAATTGTATGGCATTAATGTTTGAATATGATTTTGGGCGGCTGGCGCGTACATGGCGTAATCTGGAAGTCCAATTTTCACACACTTTTCGCAGTAAATCAGGCTGTATTTCATCAATAACGCGTCGAATGTTGGCTTTCAAGTGCTCAATAGTTTCTGGTTTATCGGCGTCGAAACGGGACTTTACATATTACTAATGGCGTCAAATCGCACGAACAAGGTGGCTAGTTAACAGGTGCATTTCGTGAAATTAATCGATCATGAAATGTTTCTTTCAGTAAATTAATTGTATCGCGCGCTGTGTGGCATGTGGCGCCGTCCTGCTGAACCCACATGTCTACGACATTAATGCCTTCCAATTGAGGCCCAAAAAAGCTAGTAATCATGTCTCTGTACCGCTCACCGTTGACTGTAACTTTCTGACCATCATCATCAACACTACGCTGCACACCATCAATCACTTGTTGTGTGCGCACTGTACGACGTCTTACGGAATGCGTATTATCGTTTAGAGTAAACGTATGGCGAAAACGACCCATACTTTCTCGAATTAATCGCTCTGATGGACGATTATGAGCACCATAAAATGCACGTAATGCCCGATGAGTTTCTCGAATTGAACCATGGATTTCAAAATAAATTTGAACAATTTCCAAACGTTACTCCGGCGTGAGTCGATTCATGATGAATTGCCAAACCAAACTAACCCCAAAATTACATGGAACTGTCAAATCGGCTGTCACAGAAAACAGTGTTGCCAATTTAAAGTTTTCCGCCTATAAAAAAAAACACCCTTTATATCACGGGGGAGCTCATATGACGAAGCAAGAGCATAATGCACATCCTCCAAATAGCTCTGATAAATGAGCCTAGTGACCGGCTTCGCATGGACCATCGTAGTATGGTGGAGTTGGAAGGGACAGAGTGCACAAAGTTGTAGCGGGCGGCACTAAAGTCCTCACATCGAGGGTAAATACCAAGGGCATTCTTAGAACGGGTGATGAGTTGGGATCGGAGCAAGGCTTTGACAGCATATCCACTTTATTTCCGTACAGAGACGTTACCACAAGCACTAAAGCCTGCACTATATAAAAGGAAATTATAAGGGGCTTCGGTTGGTTGTTTTAAGTCTTACATCTTACATTTTAATTAAATTTCTTATATTATCTAAATAACTAATGGCGAACCATGATGTAATTGAGGATTACTTAAATACAGCTAATTGCATTGAAATTGACAATTTGAAATATTTACAAGGAAGTCATAAATTTAAGATCATATCAATTAATATAAGAGGTGACAATAAAAATAGAGATGAATTGTTCGTATGGTTACAAAGTAATGAGACAAAATTTGGTATAATTGTCGTGGAGAAGGCACAGCAATTTATATTAAGGATTATTATCGATACCGTCGATTGTCCTAGTAGAATGCTGCCATAGGACGTCTTATATTATTGAACAAATTTCTGGATACGAAAGCTATAAATGTAACGCGCGATTTTCGAATTTTCGTTTTTGGGAGGTTTATAGAAAACACTATCAATTTTTAGTACGCATAAGATAAGGACAAATTCAAAATTTTTTATGCGAATTTAAGAAGTTTACGCAATAAGATGACAACCATAGAAACACACCTACTACAAAATGCTTACATTCAGATTGTTATCTTTGTTGAAACTTGGCTTTATGATAATGAAGTACGGTATTTTAATATCAAAGGTTTTAGCGCCATACATAACTGCAGAGATTCTGGGCGTGGAGAAGGCACAGCAATTTATATTAAGGACGGTGTGAAATTCAGCACAATACTCGTTGACAAGGCCTATAATACCACTATAATTGAGATAGAGCTTAACAATGTTCTCTCAAAAATTGCTACATTTTATAAACCTCCTGGTGAACCAGACGGCATCTTTATTGAACACTTGGACTCAATTTACGCAAAATACAATAGACTTTTATCAATAGCTGACACAAATATTGATATACTGCAAGACAGTTTGACGACGCAAAACTACATTTTCCGAATCGAAGGATATCGACTCACTTTCAGCGAAAATGCTGCTTGTGCTTGCATTAAACATGAGAAGAAAACCTTCGGTCTAGATGAAGCTAATATCAATTTCTGGGGTAAAATATAATACTGTTTTGAAAGCATAAAATGCTCAAAACATATGTTACCAACCATAAAAACCATTTTTACTTCCATTTTAACTATTTTTCCGCGGATATTTTGATTATAAGAAATCAACGGCGGTCTTAACGTCGACACTACATGGCGTCGTACAAAAACTGTCGTTGAAATGTCAAAAACGACGACACGTCGGGTTACATCATACCAAAATACCGACGTCGGTGTCGTTGGCAGCGAAGAGCGAGCAACGGAATGCACCATACGGCCCCAGGTAAATTCCAAAAATCCAAGTTGGACTTACAAGCAGAAAAAAAACTTACTTACTCTTTACAACTTTCAAGCGTTAATGCTTTGGAAGTTCTTTATATTGTTCAGATATAAAATAAAAAAAAAAGAATACATAATTACATCACTAAGTAAAGTATGGCCCCGTTACGGGCTATGATAACAAAGTTAATGCTCTAGATATTACAATACATTAAATGCTAAATAAAAATGTTCTTTTTTTCTTTAATACAAAACGTAATATAATATTCAATAGATTACAGTAGCTCAATATAATTATTCGAAATTGATGAAATACGGCTCAACCGAGTTGTGCGCCATCAAATAGAAACAAATTCAGATCCGGTCTCCGTAGTACTGTTTATCTAAATCTACGCTAAATATTTCAATTTTTTATATTATGGATTTAACAATTTACATTTATTTTATATTTTAAATAGATCACAACAATTGTTAGTGTGCCTGCTGTTGCATGCAACAATCCAGTTCACGTATTTAAATTGATCGAATCGATAGCATGACGATGTTCTTCTTCCGAATAAATCACTTTAATATCTTCTTCGTCGACGTACTCTTCGATTTTTGGCTGTCCGCTTAGTACAGCCAAAACTTCACCGTACACTTTATCCGAACTTGTTTCGTAGATAACTTCGGTCGATTGAAGATCTTCTGTCGATTCGGTCGGACGCAACGGCTTATTCGAATTTTTCATGTGAGTATTGAGATGAGCCTTTAGATGATGCGATTTAGTAAAACGTTTTCCGCACGTTGTACAACTGAAATTCAGAGATTTACGTAAGTTTTGAATGGTTGTCCATATGCTGGAATCTTACCCGTAACGTTTTTCGCCAGTATGTGTAAGAATATGACTGGAAAGTACATGAGAGTAGGCAAACGCTTTGCCGCATGTTTCACAAGTATACGGTCGTTCGCCGGTGTGTGTACTAAAGAAATAAAGTGGTTGCAATCGAATCGAAATCGAACGAAGGAAAACCTAAAATTCTTACCGTTCATGCTTGATACGACTGCCAAAGTCTGAGAATTTTCGGCCGCAGAATCGGCATGCATATGGCTTCTGACCTGTGTGGGTGCGCATATGACGCCTTAATTCAAAATTGATAACAAACGATCGTCCACAAATTCTGCAAAAATGCGAAATTACAATCAACATTTATTGGAATCAAATCAAAATTGCCGACATACTCGCACGAGAATGGTTTTTCGTTACGATGTCGTCTCATGTGACTTTCAAGCGCATGCTTATATTTGTACGTGTTGCCGCAAATATCACAAATCTTTACCGGTTTCTCTTCCTCGGCACTTCGTCGGTATCGAATTACGGTTGTACCATCCGGTTTGGTTGTAACTGTCTGTGCCGACACTATTTTTAATTTAGTTTTACCTGCAGTCGATTTGGTACGTGCTTTATTAACCCGGACCGGTTTAATCGTGCATAGGCCTTCATCTTCTTTAAGGTTGAATTCTTCGATCTGGAAATTGTTAGTTCAATCTAAGATGAGTCTATAAAACGGACGAAATTTTCTCAAATACCATTTCATCCGAAATTGTTGAAATTATTTTCTTATCGTCGCTTTCTTCGAGATGGACCTGAATTGAAAATTTAAATGTTTCGAAATTAGAACATAATTTATAAATTACGTACTTCATGCATCGTTTCTTCTATTATGTTCATTTTTTCATCTTCCATATCGGATATACAGTGGTCCTCGAGAACATTATCTAGCTGATCGTCTTCGTTATCGGTGTTCGGTTCTAGTTTGACGGCAGTTGATGGGCGAATTCGTTTAACGTTCAGACCTTGCGGCGGCTTATATTTGTAAATTTCGCCAGATTCCGACGACATTATCAGATCCGTGACAACATTACCATCCATAAAAGACTGTAAAATTGCATCGGCACTTTCGCAGTTAATGCGAAACTTGTAGGCCACGTTTAAATCTCCCAGACATTTGTTACAAATCTGTTCGGGAAGATTCATACCGCGTTTTATCTGTGAAATAAAACGGAAAATGATTTGAATGTTGGCTGAAAATTCCAAACTTAATCCATAACACGGCAACAAAAAGTATTCCGTTCTTCAGTTTTTGCACAAATTCCTGAAAGCACAACCGATCAATCGATTGTTGAGTCGATCGTCGACATTGGTCACAGTTCTAGTTTCTATTCCAACTTCCTCCTTGACGAGAGTTATTTTTTCCGCCTATCTTACTGTCAGCACAGGTGCCCTATAATTATGTTTTCTGGTTTTAAATTGTCTCTGTAGCTCAGTTCTGTAATTTTCAGTGATAAATGAATCAGCTATGAGTAGGCCGAAATTCTCACACATACTTCTCACCTTGGAAATGAAAACCGTTTCTGTAATCGCACATGATAGTTTTCATAGTTCCAATCAACTAGGGGAAATTTCCAATGTAATTTAAATATCAGCTTGCATTGAATTTTAATTTAAGTGTCAGTCTTTTTTTAAAAAAAAAGGAAAATAAATAAGTTTTACTTAGATTATGATACATACAACATATATTAAACATTTATGTTTAGTTTTTGTGTTTACATACGGCCCTTATAAATACTAAATACATAGTACCAACCCATCTGAAAAGAGATAAAAGTTTTTTTTTCGTACGTTTTTGACGCCTTGAACAAGAATTTCAAAATTTTGAATCTGAATGTTTGGCCGAAATTATAAGGCTATTTTCGTTAACGGACAAAATCGTCGTACTCCTTAGGGTAGCTGTCGTACAAAAAGTCCTTAAGAGATGTCTTGAAGAATATTGGCTAAGAACTTCGAAACGGCTTCAGCTACGACTATAAAATTTTGAATACGTTGGTTTTCCAATAGTTGCAGTTAAAGGTTAGAATATGAAAAAGTTCTCATGAGTCCTTCGAGTAGCGAACTAGCCGATTTATCGGAGCGGCTCAAAGTTACTGTGCTCTGGGTCCCGGGGCATAGAGATATAGTGGGAAATGAGCGGACTGATGAACTGGCCAGGAAGGGCTCCGCTCTTCCTGGCTCTCTTGCAGAACTAGTTCATATTCCTTTAGGAGTTGTCAAGGGGGACATACTCTCCCACTTCCAATCAACTGCTAACTCCAGATGTAAAAGCCTAACCACCTGCGCTATATCTAGGAAGATGTGGCCATCAGACGAACTTCTATACGTGACCCGGGCAGACATCTCCAGAATCATGGCGATTAGTACAGGTCACTGGCCAATTGGGAATCATGCAGCCAAATTGAGCATTCCGTTCAATGTACAGTGCCGCAGCTGCCAGGACACTAATGAGTGAGAGTCGCTCGTTCATTTCCTTTGTGAATGTCCGGCTTTAGCTAGAGCCCGAGAGCGAGCACTCTGCAAACCCTTCTACGGCGAGACCTGAGGGAGATTTCGGTTAAGAAAATTGGACAGTTCTTACTCTTCCTAAATAGTTCAGGATGGCTATAACGGATCAATCTTTTCTCACATTCATCTTTTAAATTCCCCAGTCACAACAACCCCTAACATCCGGGTTTAATACGAGTTTGTGGTTCCAAAACGGCCATTGGGATAATTGAGCTCTGTCTAGAGGATAGGGCTGCCACTTAAACCAACCAACCTTCGAGTAGCTGCCATACAAAAATCCTGTAAACATGTCCTTACTCAATTTACGAAACGAAGAAATCATTCCGGCACGAAATTGGAATTTTGTACAAATAACTTTTAAAAAAAATGATGTTCGAGTGCTTTAGACAGCAAAATTCTTATACTCCTGCGGGTAGCTGCTATAGAAGAAGTCCTTAAAACACGTGTTCAAAAATATTGGTCGCTAACTTCAGAACGGTTTAAACTACGACTTCGAAATTCTGAATGTATGTATTTTTCAATAGTTCGAGCTAAAGATAGTATAGTTGCCATACAAATATCCGGTAAAAATGTCTTCAATCATTCAGCCACGAATTTGGAATTTTATTCATATTAGTTTTAAGTAAAATTTACTTTATGTTTTCCGATAACTTTTGAATGCTTCAGGCTAAGAATTTTGTACAAAATCGAGTGCGTCCTCCCTCCACCTCCCAAGAAAATTTTTTCTTTCGGTGATTTTCCTAGTTTCAAATATGAAATTGAACACGGTAGGTATTTGTCTTTTACTTTCGAGTAGCAAGCAGACGAGAGTCCTTAATAAAGGCCAAACTACATACACACTCTGTACTCTACTTTATCCTCAACTATATATAAATCAAAGTTCAGTATTTCATCTAGAGTATCTAGTTATTTTCACTAGCTGCAAACTGCATGAAAGTCGGCTCACTATATGTGAGAACCAACTCGCAATCACTTGCTTACAGAAACATTGTTCTCACGTGTTTCCATGATTATTCCAATGTATGACCTCACTTACGGTGCTTTCTCATTAGAGACAAAACTGCATGAGTTCGTTCTCACTATGACGTTTTAGTGAGAAATTTCTCATTTCATGTGCTACAGAACTGACCCACGGATCTGTGTTGCTGTGGTCACGAGAATATTGAACCGACACGGAGAATCTAGTGTGTGAATGTGAAAGTCTGATACGTGCCAGATATCGGTACTTGGGGAAATTCTTCTTGACCGATCTATCAGAACAGATACCCCTATGGAAAACTACTCTCATCATAAAGAAGAGCAATATCTGGAATCAAATTCAAGAGCCCGGTTTTATACGAGGGGACCACAATGGAACCACAGTGATCTCTCGTGATGGGAGGTGGACCTAACCGAACCATATTTTTTAGATTAGACCTCCTTTTCACACTTTGCAGTGGTAAAACTGTGTCATGATTTGTTATTATCGTACAAATACTATTGCCCTTCCAGCGAAAGCGAACACAGCACATATGGTTGTATTTGTCAAAACAGTGACCATATAAACATCTTTGCGTCTTGTTAATTCCTTAATATTTGTTGAGGGCAGCCTTTTATTTGGTTGGCTCGAATAGTGCCTGTAGCTTTAAGTCCTTTGTCATTTAGAGTTTCAAATAAAGAGTAGCTCGAAAAATAATTGCCGAAGAAGACTTCATGTTGGTTTGAATTTCCTACGAACCTTAACAATTGCGGCACAGCTGTCACTGTGGGTATTTTGTTCCTTGCCGCAATAAATATTGAAATTAGCTGCAGTAGCAGTATCCGTTTGCACTACTGATCATCCAAGCCTTGTACCCGGAGCGTATTGGTTTTCCTTTGATGAATTGTTTTTCAGGATGTCTATAAAAATATTGGATCATTGATTGTCATATTTTTGCTATTCCTGTTATCGTCCATTGCAAATAAGACAAATGTTGTTTTGCCCATTTTGGTTCCTCATGATCTGAATATGCCATTAGTGTTACAGAATTAGATGCTAACATAACCATTGGCGCTGAAGGTTTTGTACGCACTATATTTCACTGCAGCTACGACAAAGATCATTTGCTTCGACACCCAGTCGTTTAGCGTGTCTTCCAATCAGGCGGTGCCCTGTGAGCACTCCAATTAGTGTGCTACAATTTTTCCTGCTCAGGATTAGGACAAACTTGCTTTTCCCGTAGTCATATTCGGGCCAAAGAGTTCTTGATATTGACCATGTGGTTAGGTTTGACTATCTATTGCCTGCCCACTAACTCACTGTGGGCATAGTGAGTCGATAGACTGTTTTATGGACACAAGGGTAACGGCAACGTTCCGTTCTTCCACTGGAGAGCTTAGGCCGGAGCCTGCTCAAACGAATTCATCAGCTAGCTCATTCCCCTGGATTCCACAGTGGCCTGGCACCTAGCAGAGAGTAATATTGTGCCGATAGTGTTAAGAACATCGCGACATCGTCTAACTAGTTTGGACCGTGTTGTGAACGAACTGACAGCTTTGATAGACTTGAAAAAGTCAAAATATTCGAATGAAAGGTAAGGTACGAGGAACAGTGGGCGACTTCCACCTACGTCCGAATTAGTGGCTGAAGTTTGAGCTGAAGCGACGTGCTTGCTGGCGTCCGGGCTAGCTGCGGAGATGGGGAAGGGGAGGGGGGGGGGACCTTGCTCAAAAATAAGACCATAAACCCTAAACCTGTATAACAAAAATTAGTCACGCCGACTTACTCTGGGAATTAAAATTTGGAATATCTTTCAAAATAGGTCATGAGAGATCGCAATGGTTTGCGCGACTTGTCAGGGCGCTCTGATGTAGCGCGCTGTCTAGCGAATACAGCGACCACAAATGGGTTGATTCCTCCCATCATGTACGTCGCTCTCCTGGTGGTCGATAGCCATATCGATGGTGAAGAATAGCAACCTCTTGTCTGTATGAAGTTTATACAGACTTAGGCAGGTCAGGAATTCTGGCATTCATACGCTCGAGGTAGCTTGCCCATTACAATTCTGTTTTATACCTAAAATTGTACAACTCGTTGTACAAAATTCGCCAGTAAGGTGACTGGTTCAAGGATTAGTAGTGGGATCACTTGCCAAATGTGCCTTTGCTTTTTCGGACGCTTTAGTCATTGTCCACGTCTCCATTGTCTTGAAGATGCTAAATTTATTCTTTCTGTGACCTTTCTTCAATTTAATTAACGGGAGCGCCGTTTAATAAATCTTATGTGCATTAGTTATTCGGTTCTGAATTTTGTCCTTGTAGTTACCGTCCCTAGCTGTGCTCCTAAGTAAATGGAAGTTTTCATGTTCTCTGAATTTTGGGCTACCAACGTCTGATTGGTGTCCTCTTTCTCGTTTGGGTCATTAGTTTAGTCTTTTGCTCGTTGATCCGCGATTATTTTGTACAAAGTAAATATTTCGAGCACTAAGCTATTTAAGAGTTCAAGTTCTCATATTCATCCAGCGTTCGTACCATAGACAAGGGATTTTCAAACGGATTTTAGCGGCCTTACAAAACAGCTTTAACTGCCGAAACGCAGTGCGAATTTCTCGGCGTTGCGGGTCTTCCTGTTTGAAAAGTGCACGCAGTAAGAACCCCTAAGAAAATGTAAACAAATAAATAAATGACCCGGTCAATGACAGCTCCAAGTGTTACCCAGTCACAAGGGCGGCTGTCAAAATAAATTCCATACGAGCAACAACAAAACACGCTGCTGATCGAAATTTGCATTTAGTTAGCAACTTATTTACCGTAATATTCGAGCATTTGATAATTTTATCACAAATTGTCATGTCCTTGTCGTCCGTCTCGAAAAGTGAACTCATTTCGCCTTCCTGCAGGCAAACGCGACAGATGACGTTCCATTCCATGCTAAACTCCATTCCGCCGGACATTGAAAAACGACCGCGACGAAATTACTAAATATCAAATTTTCGGAAAAACACGGCGACCGAACACAACAAGAACCGAGAAACTTTTCAAAACACTTTTTTTTTGACTTTAAATTGGGGTTGCTGCTTGTCGGCGGCCGCGATTATTACAAGATGAGCTCGACTCCACTTTTGGTGTGGCTTGCTGCGAATTTCCAATATGGCTGCCCCTGTTTTCGTCAGTTTTCGCTTAGTTTTTCGCCAAGTTGTCGTCGTGTTGAAGCATTGAACCTTTTTCGTGAGGAAGTGGATTATGGCACTACTGCGAAATGCGGACATGACTATTTCGGGTATTTTACCGGAAATGCAGTTGCACTGACTATGGTTTGGCGGCATTTGCAATTTATTTATTTTCCTTTAAAAATGGAAGCTAAATATTTTCGTGACGAAGAAGAATTTCTTTTGCGATTATTACTTTATTATTTCAATAATACAGTATTGTGGTCGATTTTTAAAAAAAAAATTTGCTACCCTGAAAATTTTTTTTCACATTTAATGACTAGTAGACACGAAAAAAGCAAAAAAAAATTGCAATCCGTCTGTCCGCCGTACGCCGTACGTCGACCGGTGAACGCAAAATTGTTTGAAGGCTCGTAGCACCCAAACCCTTTAAGCTATTTAGTTGATTTTTTTTTGTGGGGGAGGCCCCCTGAAGTGATCAAATTCTGAGGTGTTGGGGGTGTGAGAGGGGAGGTGGGGTGTGAGAGGGGAGGTGCGTTTTAAACGGAAAATTTTGTTTTCTAAATCTCAGCAACCGCTTCTGCTACGAAGCTGAAACTTAGAGTTTATATAGAGCTTCAATAGTGGGCCCATTTGCTGATATGGGTGAAGGGGTGAAAGAGTGGGGGGGGGGGGGGAAATAATGCGTCCGAGACGCGCGAAAGCCGAGATTGAGATAATTTAAACTCCATATCTCCTAAACTGTTAATGTCACAAAATTAAAACTAAATGAACATCTGTAGGTATACTAGGAGAATAGATCGGAATTAAATTTTTGAGTGGGGTCAGTGGTGTGCGGGGGTGGGGGGTGAAAAACTTTAGATTACTATATCTCACGAACCAATTGCACTAGCAAAATAAAATTCGGTTTCTGAATTAAGGTTGACAAATAAAGTTTGATGAAAGTAAAATTTTTTAAGAGGAATGTAGAGCATGGAAGTGGAGGGGATAAGAATTTTTCTAAAAAATCTCGTCTCATATCTCAAGAGCAGTGTAAGATAGATACTTAGAATTTTTACCAGAAGTTAACATAATAGAACCCTATCAGAAAAAAAAAGTTTGGTGGTGGGGGTGTAGAGGGTGAGGGTGGGGGAGGGTGAAAAAGAAAAAGTTTCGATTTTAATATCTCGAGAACCTATAATGAGATAAAACTGAAACTTGGTATTTGGATAGGCATGTAGTAGTAGCATATTGGAAAAATATAATTTTTTATATGGATAGTATGGTACGGGGGTGGGGGGTGTTTTTGCTATCTATAGAACGGCTTATGCTAGAAAGTTGAAACTAGGTATGTGTATGTTAATCAACTAGAAAAGTAATTTAGATAAAACAAAATGTCAAATATTCATTGGCGTTCGGAAGGGAGGCGAAAAAAATGATTAGTGAAAATGGAATGCATATTTTTCACGAATTTCGTCATATCTAGTAGGTCTTCCCAAATATTGAATTCATTTTTATTCTACTGCTTCTTCATATAAATACCTAAAAGATGTTTTCAGGATTTTTTGAAATTCGACCTAAAACTTGATTTTAAGTTTTTTTCTTCAACCCCTAAGAGGATATAAAAGGGTTGAACACTTTTTCACGAATTTCGTCATATCTTTTAGAAGTGATAAGAAATTGAATTGGTTTTTACTCTCTCGTGCTGCCTTCATATTTATTTATTAACTCCTTTCAGGATTTTTGGATACTCAACCCCCAAGTGGGTGTAAGGAGGTTGCATAAGTTTTCATAGATTGTTACATATTGCTTAGATCTAATGATATATCGAATTCATTTTTACTTCCTACGGTTTTTAATATAAGCGCCAAAAAGTCAATTTCAGTATTTTTAGATATTCAATCCTATGTGGGTGTGTCTAATATCTCATCAAACCTAAGAAATATGAAATATAATAATATTTCATATTTCTTAGGTTTGATGAGATATTAGATCGCTTTTCACTTCCACAGACTTTTTATATAATCGCCTACAAACCCATTTCTCAATTTTTAGATATTCAACCCGCAAGGGTTGATATTATGCATATGCATATGTTTTCACAATTTTTGCCATCCCTTAGTTCTGATGAGATATAAAATTGGTTATTACGGCATTTGATGTAATGACCTAGAAACCGATTACACGATTTTTCGAATTTCAAGAACCAAGGTGGTGTGAAGGGTTTGCTTACGTTTTCACAAATTTTTCAAAATCCCTCGTGTCTCATGAGATATCAAGTTACTTCTTATGAAATCGTCTAAAAACCTGTTTCACAATTTTCAAAATTCAAACCCCAAGTGGAAGTAATGAGTTTGTATACGTTTTAACAATTCGTCATATCTCTTAAGTCTGATAAGGCAGCAATTCGTTTTTACTTCTATGGGCTTTTAGTGCACATAATATACCGAAATTCGAATAGTCTACACGGACTTTTTCAATGTTTAATCGGCTAAAAATCTCAATTTTAAATATTTCTTTTTAACAACAAAACTAACTTTCCAAGAAACCTCATAATTTCGAAACAACTGATGATATACTCCGACTTTGACCGCTCCCGAACTTTGACCCGAAAAATAATAAAGTTTCTCCCAGACCATTGGCAGATTTTTTTCTACTTGTTTTGGTTTTTTTTAAGTGTACTAACATTGAAAATCGAAAATAAAAATCTCAGCTTTGTAATTTTGATTTTTTATAGCCAGACCGATCATAATTTCCTATTATTAACAAAATAAATGTTACCAAAATTAATATTATTCACAATCACACAAATCTTATATTTAATTAAAACTAACACCTGGAAAAGATTAAATTCAAAAACTAAATAAACATGAAATTAAATATTAATTTTATCCAATAAAATTAAAATCAATTAATATTTGAACCTAAAACAAAATTAGAACCTATAAACTGTATAAAAAACTAAATGAAATTTATGGGGAAAAAACAAGTAATAATCAAGCATTAAAAAATTAAAATAATTCAAATTTAAATCCTATAAAAATTGTACAAAAACTAATTAAGTAAATCTAGAAACTATGATAAATAAAAAAATTAAAACTTAAACTTAAAAAAAGACTTAAGCCTATACCAAATTAGAATTAAAATCTATAAGTTAAATACAATTTTCTATTTAATTAGTTATTATAAAACGTAAAAACTAAATGAAATTAATTTGGAACCTAAAAATTACATCTAAAAAAAACTTAAAATTGTATAGAACGGTTAGCATACAAAAATTAAAACTTAAAACTGGAACATAGAATCTAAATAAAACTGTTTTTATTTAGTTTTAGTTTTAGAGCAATAAAAAAATCGGCAAACTTAATTTTTTTTGGTAGAAGTATGGAATGCGTATTGGAGTACGGGTTACTATTCGACTAACAATCTAAAAAACGTTCCAACTGCCTCTTAGTTATTCTTCCTTCGTATGGTAACTCGCACAGTACGTCAGCATGAAACGCATTCCGAACTTCAAAACACAAAAAAAATAACATTTTTTTCCAATTTCTATTAAGGAGTGAAACATTGATATAACTGATTTTTAGGCGTTTGTATTTGTATAAAAATCCTGTAAATGTAAAAAATTTATGAAGTTTCACTTTTCACTTACTTGCGGGTCTAATATTAAAAAAAAAAATTTGTTCTTTAGCCGATTATATAAAAAGCTCGAAGATGGAAAAACCGAATCGATATCCCGTCGGACCCAATAGATGTTAACTTAAACATTGCAAGAACGTTGAGGACGAATACCAAAAATTTCGAAAACGATTCCTAGATGTAGCCCGCACATGTACACACTACGCTAATCCATCCGGCCTCAGAAATATGCTGAAATTCGTTAGAACGTATACAAACTTCTTTAAATTAGGTTGAATTAGAGTTGAATAACAAAATATCCGCAATTGATTATAATCGATAAGAAGCCTGTTGAAGTAAAAACAACTAACTGTTTTTGTCGGAATTCATGAAAACATACTATGTACTCAACTACATTACAACCCCTTATGGTTTGATACGCTTATGTAAATAGCCTACAGAAGTAAAATTAATTCAATATACCAGAAGAACTAAGAGATATGATGAAATTCGTGAAAAAGTATACAGTAGCTTCCTTTCACAGACATATTTTTGCCTTATCTCCGCGAATGCAACTCTAAAATTTTATTATATTATATAATACGAGTATCTACTGGTTAAATTACTTTTCCAGTATATTTAAATATAGGTACGTACCAACTTTCAACTTTCTGGCACAGGCCGCTCCTAAGATCCTTCTAGTAGTCTAATTTTTTGTAGATAGGAGAAATGCTCGATTTCTTGTTGAATTCAGTGCAAAGTTTATGCCGTAAAGTTGAAATTCGTTTCTTATATCGAGCTCTCTAAGTCAATGGCATACGTTATAGGCTAGAAAAATGTGTCAATAGTTTGTTTGCAACTTTACTGTATTAAAAAAAATAACTTTTTAAATTGCCTCATGGGTATTCTTTAGGTTGCTACCCGCATAATAACCTGCACAGAACCTCAGTATTAAACGCTTTCCGGATTTCAACCCAAAAAGTAGGCGAATATATAGAAATCCGTCATCAGACCCAGGAAATATGTCGAAATATGTTTGGCATCACAAATCCTGAAATAAATTTTCATGCTAAAATTAATTTTTATGCGACTATAATATATATACCATAAAACCCATAGAAGTAAAGGTGAATTAGATATTCCAGTAGACCTAAAAGATATGGCGGAATTCGTGAAAACTTGTACAACCATCTTACAGCGACTTGAGAGTTGAATCTCAAAAAATGCTGAAATTAGTTTTTAGGCGATTATGTACAAAATAAGTCCCATAGAAGTATCAGTGAATTTAATATTTTAATAGACATAATAAAAATGAAGGCATTCGGCAAAAGTGCACAACTTTTCACCCCCTTTAGGAGCTGAGTGTTGAAAAATCTGGAAAATAAGAAGAGCTCGTAGAAGTAAAATTAATTCGATACCTTAGCAGACCTAAGAGATATGACGAAATTCGTGGAAAAAATATCCATCCTCCTTTCACTGATTGTTTTTAAATTTATTCAAGCTGATGGTCTTTGTAACTAGTGCTTAAGAATAATTGTGTGTATTTATATACCTTTTATTAAAACATAATAATAATAATAATAAATTTATTTGTTTGTACGCGAATGCAACTTTTATTTTTTTTTAAAAAAAAATAAATTCTCTTCACTATATATATGTACAATTTTCTAGCATAAACCGTTCCTGAGATACGAAAAATACTCCATACCAAAAATTTTATTTTTAAAGGGTAAACCTACAGCGGTTCTATACAGGCGGTAATTCTCAGCTTTCTATCCTTAGCGCTTCGTGAAATAAAAATCACAATTTTGGTTTCCATTCTAAATCCCCTCGTACTTTACACACCTGCTAGGGGTCTGTTGGGCCTAACTCTTGGATAAATTCCAAGATCACTATCTGAAATGGTTCTAAAGACTTGATTTTCTTGAAAAATTGTTTTCCCCCACTTCCGCCGCCGCCACTCCAAATTTTACACTTAGCATGTATAGGGTGTTTTTTTAGGTGCATGAGAACTTAAAATTATAATACAAGACAGAAATATTGTTGGAATGAAATTTTTTTATTATATTCTGGTAGATAATTTCATGGCATTTATTTTTTACATATGATTTCCGTCATATATCCGCCGCGGCTACGAGTTACATGGTCCACTCGATCAGTCCAATTTTTGACTACTTTTCCAACAAATCTGGCCGTATGGCGTCAATAGTGGCTTTTTATTTGCTTCTAACGCTTCAAGAGTTGCTGGTTTGTCGGTATAAACGCATGACTTAATATAGCCCCATAAAAAGTAATCCAGAGGCGTTAATTTTGCAATAAATCGATTGTGAAGCGCGCTGTATGGCAAGTTGCTCCGTCTTGTTGGAACCAAATGTCGGCGATGTTTAGCTGATTAATTTTTGGAAACAAAAATTCAGTCAGCATGGCTCGATAGCGCTGGCCGAAAGAAATAAGGACCGATGATGCCGCCAGCGTGTAAACCGCACATTTCTTTGTCTTGTTGATGGTTTTGAATCGAGAAGAGTAAACCACAGTTATCGATATCGATAGTTCTCATGCACCCTTTATTTGTACAAACTAAATTTCATCTTTCTGGTGTATTTGGTTCGGAAGATATCGTAGTCCAACGTTTTTCACCTTTGTTAAACTCAAAGGCTTAGAACTACTTTGTTCCAAGTCGAGTAGTGTCCTTCCTAAAGTTGGTATTAACGTTGTAGCGGATTTCTTGAAAGACCGCTACTGTAGGTGCTGACATACAAAAGGACATCCTTTTCAGTTGCACCCAGTCATAGAAAAGAAAAACATTTTTCTGAGAGGCTGAAGTATGTTTCGATTTTAAGATTTGGAAAATTAAAAATAGAGTTTTCCTCGAAGATTGACCATTTCGTTATGAAGCACTATCACGTGAGTGGCTAAAGCTACATGTAGTAAAAATTTTTCGGAAAATTTTCCCAAAATGAATTTATTGACTTTCCCTAGCCGTTGCAGTCGCTGTTTTCTGCTTGCGACTGTAAATAGCCTCGCATCACGACATTTCTTTATGAAAACATGAAAAGAAAATTTTCCATCGCCGACCACCCACTCACTCCCCCAACGCACGAGAGAGAATCGTTCGCTTTCAGTCCGTCTCAGTCGTCAGTCGTTGTGAAAATGAGAGTCTCCAAATGAAATGCATCGCTCTCTGGAAAACTCACTGTGTGTACACTGCGACCGGAAAATTTACGGGGGGTGCCTTCGCTCTAGGCCGAGAATTTTCCTCTGTATGGGCGAATGGGTGTGGGTGCTTCCCAGCGTAGTGCACATTAAATGTGAAATGTGCACGGTGGGTTCTGTTTTGGGTGGCTGATGTGGGAAATCGTTTTACCCCGCGACACCCCCGGGGGCCTATAGTATTGTAAACAGAAAAACGGAGGGAAGGAAAAGCCAATAAACAGAAAACAGTGAAAAGTGCCAGGCATCTCGTACCGACCGACCGACCGTCCGTTTCGTGTGTACTACAAGGAAATGTGCGCAAAGGGAACGGAGTCGAGAACTTGTTTCGTGAGACTTCAGTTTTCCTTACGTTCAGCTCCCGTTTTTTCATTTTTCAGTTTCTGACATCGGAAAATGTGAAAATTTGTCGGTATTCAAATCGGAAAATTTTTGAAAATCGCTTCCATTTATTTTGTTTCTTTGGAGCGATACGATCGAAATAAAACACGACGGTCGCTCGGTGGTGAAGTTTTGTGTACGAATTTTTTTCTGTTCTTTCGTGGTCCACGGCGGAAAGCGACCGAAAAATTCAAACCGAAATCAAGTGATCGATTTTCTCAGTTTTCCGTCTTCATGGAAATGTAGTCGGACGGTGTGATTTGGTGCTAGTCGGAAAGTGTCTGGTTGTGAAGTAAGAAAAAAAAAAATAAGAGAAAAACATCCTAGACTTTTCTTTTTTCCCTGTTCTGTGTTCGGCGTGTTTTTTGTGCAATTTTCCTTTTTTTCTTTGAATTTGTTCGTCCAACTCGTTTGACCGGAAAAACTCGGCAAAAAATCGACGCCTCGAATTCGAAACTTGTGGAATACGTCGCGGATGAACAACAGCTGGAAAATTGAATTTTGGCCGTCGTCGCCGTCTGCAGTTCGATTGGAGCCTGCAGGAAAAGTTTCTTCAGTTCTGCCAAATGGTAACGAGATACTTTTATTTATTTATTTTTTTATTGGTTTTTTAATTAGACGAAAAAAAAAATACGTTTAATTGTTCGTGCCGACCGCAGAGTGCACTATACTCGCAGTCTGCCTAAAGAACCCTGTAGACGGTTCGCCCCTTTGTTCGGTGTCGGTCTAAATTTGTAGCCAGGAGGGCTAAAAATAGTTGCAGTGAAGACAACAACGAGGGGCTGATAGTCGGCCGACAGAAGCATTAGTTGGCCATTTATAAACTACTGGTTTTTCCTTGGCGAACGGCAGCATGCAGCCACCACCATACATTGCGTTCGAGAACTAATTTTAGCCGTACATGACAATTTTCAGGAAGAGATTACTGCGTGTGTGTTATACGCATCTGTGCCTCGGCTTCGACCAAATCCGACACATGTGCCAAAAGCCTGGACTGGACAGTGTAAATCTATCGTAACATAATCTGCTCGATAAATAATTAATTAGTTGCACATTAGTTTTGTATCTATCTGCAAAGTACCGGGACCTTTTACCTTCAACGGAAAAGCGCGAAAGTTTCCCTTAAGAATACAGACACTGCATACCGGTTAAAATACGGCACTTCGATTTTGTTGGGAATAAAAAATAAAAATAGAATGAGGAAAATGGGTCCTTTCTGTAAAAAAAAGGACTGTTGTATGGTGGAAGAGAACTCACCGTACCTAAGCAACATTGCGTTCTGGCGTATCCCTGCGGGCAGGAATTAAAATTCTACTTTCTACGTCCCATTTATGGCTAAAGCAAAAAACCATTGTACTTTCTACGCGGAAGTTTTAGAAAGTGCAGTCCCATAAAGCCACGCAAAAAGTAGTTCTTCTGAAAATCATTATATAGAAAGCTGTTTGGATTTTTACTTTTTATAGAGGCATGGTAGGGTTGCCAGATAGTTGGCTGCAGAACCCGCCGAGTGAGCTGTATGAAATAGCCCAAAACCCGCACGAAGCCTTGTAGCCCAAATACCGCGCTCAACTTTTCAATTATAAAGATCAACTTAAACGTGTTGAACACAGTTGCGATTTCAACGACGAACTGTACTCCAAATTCTTAAGAAACACTGTAATATATAATAAATATTCGTTGAATGCATAAATTCGTATTTATCACCATTTTAAAAATTTTATTTGAAAAATATATTAGGTGCAAATTAAAGGTAAAATTATACTTGGAAAATAATTTCGCCGGTTTTCAAGTAAAATACAATTCCATTTTCCATTTACTACTTGATCGCTGTTTTCGATGAAAATCACTTTAAAACTTTCGCATAGATCGTTGTTTCACTCTCGCAGTAGAAAAACTTATCCCCCGGCACTGCCGCGTTCATATACTGCATGTGTTGAATCGAGTGTGGGACGTGGAAGAAATACCTATTGCATGCCAGAAGTGTTTAGAACATGTGAGAAGTGTCCAGAACATGCGAGAAGTATATAGAGCTCTCTACAATATTGCAAGGTTCTTGTTTTACTCTGGAGAGCCAGAGTACACACGTAAAAATAACTTTGGAGGGACTGAAATTTTTGGAACACGTGTCTGTAACCTACCAATCCTACTTGAGGAAATTCTTCTTGACCGATTTATCAGAACTTGCAATGATACCTTTATGGAGAACTACTCTCTTCATAAAGAATCAATAGTTAAGAGTCCGGTTTTTTATACGAGGGAAACACAATAGATCCTTAGTGATCTCTCGTGATGGTCTGTGGCACAGTGCTACGGTTCACTCCCCTATATCTAACCTAACCTAACCTACCAATCCAGCAAAAATTATAATTAATAAATTATGCACAAAATAAAGGAACTCTATGACAATCATCAATATTGGTAGATCAATTGTCTCTTGTATGCTATATTTCTATGAGTGTCCATAACTTGAAAGACAGTGGTTCATTTGTAGAAAGTCCACAAATAATGAACCGATTCTAAATTAATATAAGTTTGCAAATACCAGATAGATATCGTGTGAACTATTATTTGAAGGACTAAAGAACCGAAAATTTAGTGGCAAGAGGATTTGTGATATGATGTAATTTGCAAACGTTGTATTCGAGCCGTTAACACTAGCAGATTTAACCCAAGAGACGACTGAAATACAGTTTTCTAACTTGTTTTCCTCGTAAATCGGGATTGTTGTAAACTAGCAAAATAACACAATTTGCTCTGGCCAAATAGCCCAAAAAGCTATAAGCAGCTTTTTGAAATTTGTACCCGCGAATTGAACATTTAAATAGCCCAAATCGCGCCCAATCTGGCAACCTTAGGCATGGAAAAGGACAGTGGATCCAGTTCCATTATATGGAATATGAACTGGTGATGAAATGCGTTACTGAAAACCGGAACTAAGCCAGAATTTGAAGCGCCGATAGCCTTCAGATATAGTCCAAGAAATTAGTATACTGATAATAACAGCTCAGTTGAGAATTCGAATTCTGTATTTTGTCTGATCGAGTTTAGATCTTCAGAATTCATCACTACGTACGCAATACGGTATTATCGTTTTCAGTACCATCACCACTGAATGAATTTTTCTTGGTGAAGTAGACATTTCAGTTCTGTGGCAGTACTGAATCAATTTTCGTTTTAGAATTGTTTTTCGGACGAGGAGCTATAGTGTTGCTGCGACGGACGCTTCTCAATCAAATGCTTATCCTGAATCGCTTTACACTGCTGTCGCATTTCTTGTTGCAATTTACTGAACGCAAGACTCATCGATTGACCACCACCACCAGATGTTACTGATGAAGAAACAACAGTACGGCAATACGGCATTGAAACTATCAGTTAAGCACTATTACTGAATTCAATCCCTGTATTTAATTGACGAGATCCCGAACTTTGACTGATTCCTGTATAAGGAACATCTATAATCCTGGGATTTTCGGGATTTCCCGACAATTTTTTATTCCTTATATGGAATTTTAGAGACCCTCTATACGATTCAATTATGTATCAGTAGGTTCTAACTGAATTCTGATTTTATGAACTGTCATCTAGAATATTAGGTCCGAATACGTTTCGGTCAATAATTCATAATTGATTACGGCTTGTTTGTTACAACAAATCTGTTCAAAAAATCTGTTCACAAAAGAGATTTGTTCTTGATTTAATATTGATGGTGAGATAAAATTATCATTTTTGGTTCTTTGCAGCAATTTATATGGCTTCATTCGTAATTTATGATTTATTATTGTGGTGGCAAATGACATTATAGATAGATATTTAATTACTTGGGGCTATTATTACGATCTCCAGTTAAACTCTAACTGGAAGTTTTGTATAAAAATCTGTCAGCTAAGGTTCCAGTTAAGACGTAACTGAACATCGTAGGAACGACCCTAAGAGTTTTTCTGTGCCAGTACTGTATCAGAACTAAATTGTTATTGATGCAAAGAGTTCATTAATTTTTACAAAGCGGTCAATAGCTCAACGGTAGGTACAGTTTTCGACTCACAACAGCAGGGTTTAGGGTTCAAATCTTAAGAATTAAGAATATTAACAAGAGAGCGTTAATATTGAGTTACGAATAATATTTGCAAGGAGTAGGTACTATGCGAATAGAAATAAATCCATTTCAACTAAACAGTTTATTTTAATTTCAGTTTTCCGTGTCAGTAGTGTTAAATGAAATCCAGAATTGGAAGTTTTCAGATATAGTTCAAGAAATCAATACTGATAACAACAATAATTCGAATTGCGACTTATCATACATGAAACTTTAATTAGTAATGCAGGAATTACTACTTTTTGAATTACTCGGTAACGAAAATGAATTCTGCAAGTTTTCGGAGCTGAGCAGCAGATGAATTCTGCTAGATTACATTACGGACTGCGATATGTTATGCGGGGTTTGAAATCTGTAGAGTATTAAAAGTTTAATCCTATGCCTTACAGTTTGTAACACATGAAGCGAAGCCTCGGGCGAAAAAATGTTCAGTTCTGGTCAAAACCCCAAATTCGCTTGCTATCCGCCCGTCTAACTGTCTGTCCAAACTCACGATAACTGAAGAATGCGTTGACGTAGGAAAAATTAAATATAGTCTGCATTTGTTTAATTTTACTCCTGTTCGAAAAGAGAATTTCGTTAACGGGCAAAATTCTCTTACTCGTCCCAGTAGCCGCCATATAAAAGTCTTTAAAAATCGTGATTTTATTCATTCAAATTTATCAATAGATGATTACTATCAATTACAAGTACACAGTAAAAAAAATCCATTGAACTTTACATCTTTTGGATACAAGGCAAATATGCCACACCTTTTCAAGTAAATTTACATTGGGATGTAGGTAATAGTCAATTTGAATGTAATTTTCAAGTTTCGGTCAGTAAATTTGCAATTTGCAAGCAGTAAATTTCAAATTGCAATCAGTAAATTTCAACTTCTTAAGCAGCAAATTCACTGGATATTCGCTTGAATTTACATTCTAAAATAAATGTTTAGCATCCTTTAAGATACACTTATTTCTACTTCTAATATTATTTCTTACTTACTTACCTTAAGAAAACCCTTGGCTTAGGTAGGAATCGAACCAGCGATCAATTCTGGTTTTGCTGCTTAGGCGCGTAGCCACTGCGCCACCGAAGGCGATTCATTTTCATTTCAGTAGAAAACAAAATCGATCGAAGCGTCCAACTTCTTGGTTTCATATATTACATGTTTCTCGTCGTAAAATTCAAATAAATAAGTAGAATTACACGAAAAAGGACGTAATTTTCGATTCATATAATATATAATGTATAAATAAATATAATTAATTTTACATGAAATGTTGCGTAATTTTGTGATCCTTTTCATGTAAATTGTACGGTTCAGTTGAAAATTACATGAATAATTTACTAATACCTGTAATTTCATGTAGAAGTGATTGAAACTTGAAAAAATTAAATAGACTGGAAATTTCAAGTAAAAATTGGATTGAAAATTCAATTTTTTTTTAAAAAATAATGTAGGTATAACAAGATTTTAATAAACGAATAGTGAAAAATTTAAATAAAATAAAAAATCAACATCTGAGTGCAATTCTATTATTATTTTTCGGGATAAAGTCCAAAAACGGTGAGTTGAGGTGCAACAGAAGGACCAATACTACACAGTAAATTTTTTTTATTACTTTCAGAGTAGGCAATTTAGTGCCTACTCTGAAAGCAGTAAAATTACTATTGTCAAATTTCATTGCCCACTCTTGTGATTTTTACTACTTATGCCGAAACACATCACTATTAATGCGGAAATTCACACATAAGTGTGGAAAGCAATCGCAAAAAACTGTAAATTTACTACTGTTGTGGAAAGGCAAAACTTTACAAAGCGTAAAATTACAAAGGATGTAAAAAACTAATATATACTACAAAAATGTGACATATTTATGTATGCTTATAAATATTATAAATTTATTAATAATATAAATGAATAAACTTCAAGGGAATGGTCGACAGATGAATTCCCAGACATATTTTGAAGGGCAAAGGACACAGCAATCGACAATTGAAAAAAATCAATGAGATCAATCAACACATGATAATTCAGAAAATAGACCAGGATATAGGTTAAAAAGGGTAGAAAGTATGAAAGATCGATAACTAAATAAATGCGTATTTTTTATTACGTTGGATTAATAATCAATTACGAAAAGTAATGATGACTATAAAAAATATGGTACTTTAAGGGCCATTATTACGATCTTCATTTAAACTCTAACCGGAGTTTAACTGGAAGCTTTGCAGGGACGTCATTTCAGTTTTTTCTAGGGGGGGGGGGGGGCAAGATTTTATGTTCGTATATATTTTACTTTATTATTTTAATAATAAAGTATTGTTATCGATTTTTAAAAAAAAAAAATTTGCTACCCGGAAAATTTTTTTTCCACGTTTCATGATTAATAGACACCCAAAAAGGAAAAAAATTTTCAGTCCGTCTGTGCGCCGTACGCCGTACGCAAAACGTTTGAAAGCTTATAGCTCTCAAACTCTTTGAGCTATTAAGTTGAATTTTTTTTTGTTGGTAGACCGAGCAGACCCCTTCAAGTGGCCACCTTTTGAGTGGTGGGGGTGTGAGGAGGGAGGTGGGGGAAGCGTTTTAGACGAACAATTTTGGTTTCTAGATCTCAGTAACCGCATAGGCTAGAAGGCTGAAACTTGGAATTTATATAGAACATTGATAGTCGACCCATTTGCAAAAAAAAAATGATAATATGGGTAAAGGGGTGTGGGAGTGGGGGGAATAATAATGCGTCCGAAACGCTCGAAAGCCGAGATCGAGACATTCTAAAATCCTCCTAATCGGTTAATGTCACGAAATTAAAACTTAATGAACATCTGTGGGTATACTAGGAGAATAGATCCGAAACAAATTTTTGAGAGGGGGCAGTGACGTACGGGGGTGGGGGTTGAAAAACTTTAGATTATTATATCTCACGAACCAATTACACTAGAGAAATAAAATTTGGTTTCTGCATAAATGTTGACAAATAAAGTTTGCTGAAAGTAAAATTTTTTAAGGGGGAGGTGGAGCATGGAACAGAGAGGGTAAGCATTTTTTTAAAAAATCACGTCTTATATCTCAAGAACAATGTAAGATAGATGCTTAAAATTTTTACCAAAAGTAGGCCTAATAGACCCCCAGCAAAAAAAAAATTTGGAAGGTGAGGGTGTAGAGGGTGAGGCTGGGAGAGGGTGAAAAAGAAAAAGGTCTGATTTTTATATCTCGAGAACCTATAACAATGAAAAGCTGAAACTTGGTATTTAGATAGAACTGTAGTAGTAGCATGTTGAAAAAATATAATTTTTTATAGTGATAGTATGGTACGGGGGTGGGGGGTGTTTTTCCTAACTATAGAACGGCTTATGCTAGAAAGTTGAAATTTGGTACGTATATGTAAATCAACTAGAAAAGTAATTTTGATTAAAAAAAAAATTCAAATATCCATTGGCGTTCGGAAGTGGGCAAAAAAATGAACAGTGAAAATGGAATGCATATATTTTCACGATTTTCGTCATATCTATTAGGTCTTTTAAAATATTAAATTAATTTTTTTTCCACGGGTTCTTCATATAAATACCTAAAAAGTGTTTTCAGGATTTTTTAAAATTGGACCCCCAAGGTGGTGTAAAGGGGATTATACATTTTCACGAATTCAGCCGTATCCCTCAGGTCTGATTAGATATCGAATAACTTTTTACTTCCACGGGCTTATTTAATAATCACCTAAAACTCGTTTTCAAATTTTTTCCTTATTCAACCCCTAAGAGGGTATAAACGGGTTGAACACGTTTTCACGAATTCCGTATATCTCTTAGGAGTGATAAGACATCGGATTGGTTTTTACTTCTATGGGCTTTCTTTATATATATCTAAAAACTCATTTCAGGATTTTTTAATATCCAACCCCAAAGAGTGTGCAAGGGGGTCGCATATGTTTGCACAAATTCCTATATATTTCTTGGTTCTGATGTGATATCGAATTCAGTTTAACTTCCTAAGGCTTCCTATATAATCGTCAAAAGTTGATTTCAGTATGTTTAGATATTCAACTCCAAGACGTAAGGACGTAAGGCTTTGGACATATTTCTTACGATTGATAAGATATCAGATTGGTTTTCACTTCCACAGACTTTTTATATTATCGCCTACAAATGCATTTCCGATTTCATTTAATGGCCCAAAACCAAATCACGAAAAATCTCCTAATCACGTAACAACTGATATTATACTACGACTTAGACCTCGTCCCGGAGTATGACCCAATTAAGTAATTCACATTTTACATGTAGCAGCGACGTAAGTATTCTAGCGCGACCCCATTCTAACCGCTTTCCGAACTTTTTTTTTGGGTTTTCAGTCACATAGTAACCTACACCGCGTCTCAGAATTGAACGCTTTCCGAACTTCTACCGAAAAAATAATAAAGTTGCACCCAGACAGTTGGCAGATTTTTATATATAAATATACACATGTTATATATAATCTATAAAAATACATAATTAAGTGGGGGGGGGCAAATTACCCCCCTGCCCCCCCACAAATGACGTCCCTGAAGCTTTGTATGAAAATCTGTCAGTTAAAATTCCAGTTAGAACTTAACTGAACATCGTAGGAACGGGCCTAAGAAAAAAAATTAGAAAACTATATAATCCTTACACTTAAAAAAATAAAAGAAATTGATTCTTCATAAGCTTAAACATACATCATATCCTTTTATAAAATCAGTGCAAAGAACAAAATAATATTAACTTTATAGATTTATGACTGTATAAATGTTTATTATATAAATTTCATTTATTTGTCTTAAAGCTACAAACTTCGCACACTATAAATATTATTTTCTTTTTCAATTTTAAATCACGACTTACACAAAACCGCGAACAAATAAATTAAACAACGAAGCGATTAAGTTAATATACATAGAAAAAAGTTACTACGCATTGTGTAATTGTTGTGTAATTTTATACACAGTGACAAATTTTACACATTAAAAGTGGAAAATTTCATGCGCTGTTGCGATTTTAGTTCCTAGCCAGTAACTTCTTGACGTAAATGTGTAAATGTAAATGTGGTAAATTTAATGAAAATTTTTAAATTTACGGAATATTTTACTGCTTTAAGGACAGTTAATTTCGCAAAAGTTTTTACTGTGTAGGCTTGCTGCAAATCGTGATTGTAACTAGTATATTTACATGAGATTTTTTCAAATATAATTTGGCAATTTTTCATTTGTATATTCACACGATTTCCGTACCACCTAGTCTAATACCATCCTTAACTCCTGAACTTCTTCCTTTATTCGTGTCTGAAAATAAATTCCGCAGGCAACAAATGTGAAGGGATCTAAATTATTAGACGTGGTACGAGCTAGCAGTATTTGCATGGTGTTCAAGGATTCCACGTGATTTTTCTTAAGGAGGTTCTGTTTGTTAATTTTTTTTTAAATTAATTATTAATTATATTAGTATTTAAAATATTATTATAATTTTATATATACTTGTAAATATGACTGTGATTTTCACATGGTAAAACAACCACAGAAGCTAATTTTTAAGAATTTTTTGGTTGTTTTTTTCGGGTTCAGAGAAGTTTTTGTATGAGTCATCAACACCAAAATCCCGAATGGAATCGATCGCTGCCCTAGCTACTGCCATGCCATGGGCAACATGACAATTGAAAAACCTGGATCACTGAATAAGCCAGTTTAAAATTGTGTTGGACAAGGTACAAAGGTGCTGTTTTGTCATCGAGTTGTTATTATTATTATTTTTATTATTATTATCTTTATTTGCCTTGATTCAATTTTTGACTTAACGCTAATATATTATATTTAAGAGATCAGTCTTTTCAATTGACTATACAGCTTTTGATAATAATTTCAGTACGAGAAAACTTGAGTAATAAATCGAAAAATTAGGTAAAGGAAAAATGGCGTAAAAAACCTCTATGAATTACAATTAACGAGTTGTTATTGTAACACCGTTTATATAAAATTAATCGATAATAACTGACACCAAAAATAATTGATCTTTTTCTCCGTAAAAATATGGTTGATTTCTCTAAAGTTACCAGTTCTCAAAGTTCGGGGAAACTGCATTAGCTTTTTTATAAGAATTATGAATAAGAAACGAAAAAAAATTTGTCAATTAAAACGAGATTTGATTAATACGAGTACATATAGGTACTGATTAATACATATAGGTATTTCGAAATAACATATACTTAGATTAATCTTTTATTAAAATACTTTTAACCGGAAATTCCGCTAACACGCCCCCAACCGAATGCATCACACCGTATTTATTTTTCTTGTCGCAGCAACTTTTCTTATTCAGACGATGTTATTTAAAATCTAAGTCATTGTCATTATTAAGTTCAAGTGAATATTATTTTTGCATTAATAATAAAACCGGTTTCGTTTATTGAAGCAATTTTTTTAAAATCCAAAAATATAATTAATAGCTGAAGTATCATCACTTTCATTTTCATCTATACACACAAAAAAAAATCAACAAATCTTTGGTTGCAGTAAAAAATTTAAATATTGCCAATCTCGATGAATCTTTAATGGATTTTCGAAATACACTTAGATATATACTCGTATCTATCATTTCTTTTAATGAAATAAAAACATTTTAGCATTCTTTGCATTTTATATGTGTTTTGCGGCAAGCATTCGGGGCAAAACCGCCGTCTAAAAATTTTCGTAATAAAAAAAAATTCATACAGATTGAAGACCTCTTTAGTTGTTGATGTCATTGAAGTGGGTTCGAGACCATAAAATCTAGAACACCCCCGCAAACTTAATTTATTTTTTCATTGGAATATGTTGAAAAAAATGCGTGTCTGGGCTGGTGGCTATTTAGGTGTAGTTGAATGTTAATATGACATTGTGAAACGATCGGTCTAGTTAGATATGCTGCAACTTTAGACTGACTGAAACTATTACCGCAGTTGTGCTTTCTTAGAACGTTGCAGAGTATCAGGTCAAAATGTGGGTGGTTGCCGGCTGTAAATTTTTGATTCTGTTAAATAATTGATTCTTCAGAAAGAACACAACGCTGAGTGAACACAACTCTGTTACGCACTTGGTATAACAAACATTAAATGATGAGTGCTCCCACTTGCGCATTGAATCACGTAATTCTTTGTACAATTGCGACTTCACTACACCATTTTGTAGTCTTATATTTGTGAATACTTGGGCGTACTGGAGGTGATGTGCTGCTTCTAATATAAAAGTAAACACCGGAAAACACAAGAATTTTACTTAAAAAAAATTTCATGAAAAACATAAATAAATATTTTTAAAAAAAAATGCGGATGTTACCTTATTATATTTGCTATTATTATTTGTTATTATTAATAAATAACTAATGTATTTTTAAAAAATCTTTGGAATACAAGATTTTTCTTTTGTTGAAAAGAATTTCTTGCGAGAAAAAGACATTTGATTGATTTACCGACAGTATTTATTTTTCTTTTTTAAATAAATAAATTAAAAAAAAACCCTGACTGCCGGACAGTTGTTGTATATTGTTTGTTATATTGTTTGATTCCTGTCTTGAAGGACGTTTGAGATACGACTATCAAATCTTATAGATTAACTTCCAATTATCTTCTATTGTACTCATAATTGTCTGGAGTTTGATCTTATGAAAACAATTACTACCTGGCATATTGTAGTTTTACCTTTTGGATCTAGTTGACCCCCAAAAAGCAAACAAAAAAAAAATTGGTCTGTCTGTCCGCCTTTCGTCGTGCGAAAGATAAAAGATAAAACACGTTGATCAAAATTTTTATGGTGGGCTTTTTTTGCAGACCCTTATTGTTTAGGCGTAAAAGGTGAGCGAGATTTTGAAAAGAAAATATCTCTTTTCTTTATGCCAGGAACCGCTTAAGTACACAGTAAAAAATTTTGTGAAAATAACTGTCCTTGAGAGGGGAGCCGCCTTTACATGGTCGTAAAAACATGATTTTCACGAATTATTTTCTCAGGTGTAATAACTCGAAACGCTTTGAAATTTTTATGACAATTTAATGCACAATTCAAGAGCACAGTGTAATTTTTTCACATTAAAAAATCGATATTTAATTTAAAAATGGATGCCAGCTAATATCGCATCGTTTATAGCTACGTAAACTCTAGCGTCCTTCATTTTGATCTAAAACTAAAAAATCTGCCAATGGTCTGGGCGAAACTTTATTATTTTTCGGGTCAAAGTTCGGGAGCGGTCAAAGTCGAAGTGTATCATGAGTTGCTTCGAGATTATTAGATTTCTTGGAAAATTATTTTTGTTCTTAATATAAAAATATTTAAAATAGAGATTTTTAGCCGATTAAACATTGAAAAAGTCCGTGTAGACTATTCGAATTTCAGTATATTATGTACACTAAAAGCCCATAGAAGCAAAAACGAATTTGTTGCCTTATCAGAATTAAGAGATATGACGAATTGTTAAAACGTATACAAACCCATTACTTCCACTTGGGGTTTGAATTTCGAAAAAATTGTGAAACAGGATTTTAAACGATTTCATAAGAAGCAACTTGATATCTCATGAGACAAGACGGATTTTGAAAAATTTTTGAAAACGTAAGCAAACCCTTCACACCTAATTGGTTCTGGAAATTCGAAAAATCGTGAATTGGTTGGCAGTAATAATCAATTTTATATCTCATCAGAACTAAGGGATGGCAAAATTTGTGAAAACATATACAAACCCTTGGGGGTTGAATATTGAAAAATTGAGAAATGGGTGTGTAGGCGATTATATAAAAAGTCTGTGGAAATGAAAAGCGATCTAATATCTCATCGAACCTAAGAAATATGTCGAAACTTTGAAAAGCATACAACCCCCTTACACCCATTAGGATTGATAATCTAAAATACTGAAATTGATTTTTTGTCTTTTTTATATAGGAAACCTTGGGAAGTAAAAGTGAATTCGATATATCACCAAATATGCAACCTCCTTGCACCCACTTGGGGGTTGAATATCCAAAAATTCTGAAAGGAGTTAATAAATAAATATGAAGACAACACGAGAAAGTAGGAACCAATTCAATTTCTTATCACTTCTAAAAGAAATGACGGAACTCGTGAAAACGTGTTCAACCCGTTTATACCCTCTTAGGGGCTGAAAAAGGAAAAAACTTAAAAACAAGTTTTAGGCGATTATTACGCAAGCACGTGAAAGTGAAAAGATATTCGATATCTGATAAGACCTGGGGATATAGTAGAATTCGTGAAAAAGTTTACAACCCACTTTGCATCCCCTTAGGGGTCGAATTTTAAAAAATCCTGAAAACACTTTTTAGGTATTTATATGAAGAAACCGTAGAATAAAACTGAATTCAATATTTGGGAAGACCTAATAGATATGACGAAAACCGTGAAAATATATGCATTCCATTTCCACTGATAATTTTTTTTGCCCCCCCTCCGAACGCCAATGGATATTTGAATTTTTTTATATATCTAAATTAGTTTTCTAGTTGATTTACATAAACGTACCGAGTTTCAACTTTGCAGCATAAGCCGTTCTAAAGATAGGAAAAACACTCCCCACTCCCGTACCATACTACCCCTATAAAAAATTATATTTTTCCAAGATGCTACTAATATAGCTCTATCTAAATACCAAGTTTCAGCTTTATATCATTATAGGTTGTCGAGATATTAAAATCGGAACCTTTTCCTTTTCACCCTCCCCCACCCTCACCCTCTACACCCTTATTTCCAAAATTTTGTTTTCTGCTAGGGGTCTATTAGGTCTACTTCTGGTAAAAATTTTAAGCATCTATCTTACACGGTTCTTGAGATATGAGACGTGATTTTTTAGAAAAATTCTTATCCCCTCCACTTCCATGCTCCACCGCCCCCTTAAAAAATTTTGCCTTCAGCAAACTTCATTTGTGAACCTTTATACACAAACCAAATTTTATTTGTCTAGTGCAATTGGTTCGTGAGATATCGTAATCTAAAGTTTTTCACCCCCCACCCCCGCACGCCACTGCTTCCACTCAAATTTTTGTTTCCGATCTATTCTCCTAGTATACCTACAGATATTTATTAAGTTTCAATTATGTGACATTAACCGTTTAGGAGATATGGATTTTAGAAAGTGTCGATCTCACCTTTTTTGCGTTTCGGACGCATTATTTTTCCCCCCACTCCCAAACCCCTTCACGTATATCGGCAATTTTTTTGCAAATGGGTCGACTACTGAAGCTCTATATAAATTCCAAATTTCAGCTTTCTAGCATAAGCGGTTGCTGAGATCTAGAAACCAAAATTTTCCGTCTAAAACACTTCCCCCTCCTCCCCCCTCACACCCCCACCCCTCCAAATTTGGCCACTTTAAGGGGACTGCCCACTCTACCCACGAAAAAAAGTTCAACTAAATAGCTCAAAGGGTTTGGGTGCTACGAGCCTTCAAACAATTTTGCGTACACCGGTAGACGTACGGCGTACGGCGTACGGCGTACGGCGTACGGCGGACAGACGGACTGAAATTTTTTTTTGCTTTTTTCGTGTCTACTCGTTATGAAACGTAAAAAAAAAAATTTTGAGGGTAGCAAATTTTTTTTTTTTAAAAATCGATAACAATACTGTATTATTGAAATAATAAAGTAAAATCAAAAGGTTTTTTTGAAGTTTATGATACTAGCTTCTAGATGACGTCGAGTATTTTAAAATGAATTTTGTATGTTTTTACACAGTCTTAAATTTAAAGCGCATTTTTCGCAAAAAAAATACGAAAAAAATATGTAAAAAATTGTTTTTCAAAAAACAATTAACGTCATCTAATCGGTTCAGTTGAACTTTCTCAATGATGTTTGGCGAAAAACGCGTTTAAAGTTTTGGAAACATGAAAAATACTATGTACTCGTCACCCGACCTCTCCGCTTTATGAGCTGTAACTCGTAAACACTGCAGATATTGACTGAATATTTTTCAGAGAATATTCTTGAATAGTTCAGCAATCGATTAAGACTTTTTCCAAAAAATCGCTTTTTTTGGTCTGATAAAGGAGGTTGCCCCCTTAAAGCAGTAAAATATGCCGAATTGATGTATTAAATTTACAAATTTTCATTAAATTTAACAAAATGAGGAGTAATTTTTAAAAGTTTGTATTTTTACACAATTTCGTCATGAATTTACTGTCTGGAAAGTAAAATTACAACACCGAATGAAATTTCCCACTTTTAATGTGTAAAATTTGTCATTGTGTATAAAAATTACGCATTTTGCATGTAATTTTGATACTTCATGCGTAGTAATTTGTTTTTTGTGATATATATTAACTTGACCGCTTCGTTGTTTAATTCACTTGTTTCGTGGTTTTGTGTAAGGCGCGATTTAAAATTTAAAAAGAGAATAATAATTATAGTGTGTGAAATTTTTGGCTTTAAAACAAATAATTTAAATAATAAACATGTATAGTGCTTTATAGTTTTTATAATTTTTGACCTATATCCTGGTTTTTTTTCCAATTATCATGTGTCGATTGATCTCATTGAATTTTTCCAATTGTCGATTGCACTGTGTCATTTGCCCTTCAAAATACGTCTGGTAATTCATCTGCCGATCATTCGCTTGAAGTTTATTCATTTATAATAATAATAGTAATAAATTTTAATAATAATAATAAGCAAATATAAACAGTAGTACATATTAGTTTCTTACACCCCTTGTAATTTTACGCTTTGTAAAATTTTGCCTTTCCACAACAGTAGTAAATTTACACTTTTTGGCGATTGGTTTCCACACTTATGTGTGAATTTCCGCATTAATAGTGATGTCTTTCAGCGTAAGTAGTAAAAATCACAAGAGTGCGTAAAGTAATTTGACGATAGTAATTTTACTGCTTTCAGAGTAGGCAATAAATTGTAAAAAGTTTTTACTGTGTAGGGAAGTTAAAAATTGGAACTTATTTATGTGATCCATAGAAGCAAAACATCACTTTTCCAATTGAATAAAATGAAAAAAAAAATCTCAAAAAAGCTTTACTAGCTAAAATTTTTTTTATTATTACTAAGATTGATTGAACTTATCGTTGTAATTTTTCTGAACAAAATATAAATAAAATATTGTATTAACCCATTAGTGCACAAAGTTTATTAAGCACAATATCCGTTTAAACGGAGTTTGTGCAGTAATGGGTTAAAAACAAAACGTTACCAAACAGTATTGCTGTGCATTTTGCCACGAAAAGCAATATTTGAATTATTATATAATTATTTTTCTTATAAAAACAATAGATTTATGTAATCTCCTACAGTAAATTGATGAAAAAATTTCATTTTAAACCGAAAAGTTCTTTCTTTCTCAAACAGCTTATGATAGAAAGTTGAAACTTGTTATCTGAATGTAGACTTACTGGGAAAATATTTAGAAAAAAAATCAGATTTCCATTTGCATTCAAAGGGTGGGCAAAACAAAATGGGCACGGTTCATATATTTTTACGAATCTCGCCGTAGCTCTTAGGCCTTCTGAAATATCGAATTAATTTCACTTCGACCTCAGATAAAGGCATAGACATCTATTTCGTTTTTTTTTATATTCAACTCCTGATGAGGTGTAAAGAGGTTGGAAACCTTGTCACGAACTTCACTATATCTCTTAGGTCTAATAAGATTACCTATTGCTTTGCAAAATTGTAAAATAATTTGATCTATTATTTCTATTATACTTTGCAGAATATAATCCCTAATATTAAATTACTGATATTGAGCTATTTTCTTCAAAATAAGAGTCCCAGTTGTAAATTATAAGCTGTGCCAATATCCATGTACGTATATTGGTTGAAACTTGAAAATCCGATATAATCTTAAGTATGAGTACCTATTCAAATTAAATCCAAACATGGAATGTATGTTTATTGTTTTCGTATTTTGTGAACTAAAATACGGAGTCCTTTGCCATTATCTTACACAACAACAGCGGCCTATTTTGGCTCGTGTATCTTATTTATTACTCGTATCCACTAGACAATTATTTCAATTGTTCAGTTTTAATTAAATGTTCCTTCGTTTCAGTGAATCCTTGTAAACAGAAGGTTACAATATAAATTTAATTAGTTTCCATTCTATTGCAAATTTTCTCAAGAATTGATTCAGATATTGAGTACTCCAACTCGTATTTGCATTATAAATGTTTTGAGTTTCGGTGTATGCAGTATTCCCCAAACCTCATAAAAAATAAAGTATATTTTTCCATGTGGAAGAGTGGAGTAGTTGTTTTCTAAGCTTTGCCAAATAGGGTTCAGCTCTTTATGTTCCTGTTCGAAAACAACTTGATAGTTTCACGAATAAATTATTACTTGACTTTGTACGTAAATAATATGGCAAACTTGTCTAGCGTTTGGAACTCTGGAAACTATAACCTGATATTTTTTGGCAATAGCGTAAATTCTTATTTAGCTTGCATACATGGCAAATAGGTTTTACTTTTGTCCTGTTTTCCTGTTAAAATCATGCTATAGATATGAAATATGTAGTAGAAGTACCTACCCTACAAAAGTTCTGATATGAATAGTTCGCACAGATATAATGCAGAAAAAAATCTATAATCAATAAATACACAAATAAACATCACCATACTTTCCAGGACAATCGATGACAGCATAATATGCCTTCTGGTGAGCAGAAATATGATACAATATCATAACTGCAAATACTACTGAATGAAGTCCAACTCAAAATTTACTTGACGAATGCACATGAAATAAATTTAATAAAATTTGCTATAAAATGTATTATTAATAATTTATATGTAATAAAAAGTTGCCAAAGAAAAGTGCTCGAAAAAGCTAAAAAGTTTCAATTTGATTTGATTTGTTCGACAATAATTTTCAAAAAAATTAAATTGTTTTACACAAATTTGACGTAGTCATCCCTTTTGAATCTTATTGCGATTGTTATTAACTTCCTTTTGGTCTTCGATTTATATTTTTCGGATGAATAATTTCTAGATATTCCGTGAAGAGCTCAAAAAATATACTGCAGTCACGATCGGCTGCAAGCCAATCGTATGATACTCTAGATGAAATACTGAACTCCGATTTATATTGTAGTTGGGGATAAAGTATTGGGTGCGCAAATAAGTTTTGAGGGATTTTTTATCAATTTCAAGGCTTTATTGTGACTTAAAATATTGTTCATCGCTAGTCACATCTTTTTTCCCATCTTTTGGGTTGCATATGGATTCCACGTCGATAGAACGACTCTTCTTGAGATGCTATCCATAAATCCAATTTTTGCATTCGTCGTAATTTCGTAAGTGTTAGTCAGCTAGGACATGATTCATCGATCGGAATAGTTGGCAATCAGAAGGAGGAATGTCTGGAGAATACGGCGGGTGGAGTAGGACTGCCAATTTCAGCGTTTCCAAGTAGGTTTTTACACCCGAGTATTGTCGTGCTGCAAAATCACTTTATCGTTCCTCTGCTCGAATAGTGGGCGTTTACCCTTCAATTCTCGGCTCGAACGTACCAATTGTAGCCGGTAACGATCCCCTGTGATTTTTATACTCTAGATGAAATCATATAGAGTATTATAAGTTTAATCCAGCCCAAAAGTTTGTAACGCATAGAACCAAGCCTCGGACGAAAAAAAGTTATATATTATTTTTTGTTTATTTGTGGCCAAAAACCTCAAATCCGCCTGACGTCCGTCCGTCCGTCCGTCCGTCCGTCTGTCCGTTAGCACGATAACTCAAGAACGCCTTCATCTAGGATCTTGAAATTTCGAATTTGGAAGTTTGGTTGAATTTGTAAGGCTAAGTTCGTTAACGGGCAAAATCGTCCTACTCCTTCGGGTAGCTGCCATACAAAATGTCCTTAAAACACGTGTTCAAGAATATTGGACGATAACTTCAGAAGGGTTTAAGCTACGACTTTGAAATTTTGTATGTGTTATTTTCCCAATAGTTGGAGCTAAATGTATGATTATGAAGAAAATCCTGTAAGTCCTTCGTGTAGCTGCCATACAAATATCCTGTCAAAATGTATTTACTTAATTTACGTAACTCACTATAACTCAAGTAATCTTTTAGGTACGAATTCGAAATTTTGTAAAAATTAGTTTTTGGTGAAAAGGAAGTTTGAGTTTACTAGTCAATGAAATCCTTTGTCTCCTTCTGGTAGCTCCCATACAAAATGTCCTTAAGCACGTGTTCAAGAATATTGGTCGATAACTTCAGAAGGGTTTAAGCTACGTCTTTGAAATTTTGTATGTATTATTTTTTCAATAGTTAGAGCTAAATGTATGGTTATGAAGAAAATCCTTTTAGTCCTTCGTGTAGCTGCCATACAAATATCCTGTCAAAACGTCTTCACTCAATTTTTAGAACTTACTATAACTCAAGTAATCTTTTAGCTATGAATTGGAAATTTTGTACAAATCAGTTTTGAATAAAAAAAAAATTTGGGTTTACTAATCAGCAAAATCCTTTTACTCCTTCTGGTAGCTGCCATACAAAATGTCCTCAAGACACGTGTTCAAGAATATTGGTCAATAACTTCAGAAGGGTTTAAGCTACGTCTTTGAAATTTTGTATGCATTATTTTTTCAATAGTTGGAGCTAAATGTATGGTTATGAAGAAAATCCTATTAGTCCTTCGTGTAGCTGCCATACAAATATCCTGTCAAAACATTTTCACTTAATTTACGGAACTTACTATAACTCAAGTAATCTTTTAGCTATGAATTGGAAATTTTGTACAAATTAGTTTTGAGTAAAAACGAAGTTCGAGTTTACTAATCAGCGAAATCCTTTTACACCTTCTGGTAGCTGCCATGTAAAATGTCCTTAAGACACGTGTTCAACAATATTTTTCGATAACTTTTGAGCTCTTCAAGCTACGAATTTGAAATTTTGTACACGTTCATTTTTAAATGGTTCCAAGAAAAAGGATAAATATGTAAGAAATCGAGTGAGTCCTTCCTGCATCATGTGAAAGTCCTTCAAAAAGGACATTTTTTTCGATGACTTACCCAGTTCAAGGTATGAAATTAAACACTGAATATTGTCTTTTAGGTTTGAGTAGCAATCTAATGGCAGTTCTTAATAAAGGACATACAACATCCACACACGTAATTCTACTTTATCCCCAACTACAATATAAATCGGAGTTCAGTATTCATCTAGAGTATTATACGATTGGCTTGCAGCCGATCGTGACT
The DNA here is from genome assembly GCA_951812415.1 of Beris morrisii. Taxonomy (NCBI): domain Eukaryota; kingdom Metazoa; phylum Arthropoda; class Insecta; order Diptera; family Stratiomyidae; genus Beris; species Beris morrisii. Next base: position 109,542,394 of record OX638312.1, on the reverse strand, counting down.
GCGGTATGTTTTTGTTAGGCTTTAGCAGCTCATACAGAGCATGAACTTGGAACCATGGATATTCGGCTTCGCCACTTTTAAATCGTCTAAACCAAAACTCATAGAGTTTTAATCGATGAAGTAGAGTCACCATAAGTTTCCTAAGCGTTCGGTGACTCTCAGCTGCACTTTTCTTCGAATTAAACAGCAAAAATAACACTTCCCGCAAATGCTCTTTCATTGGAACGAAATTCGACATATTCAACGCTCACAAAATCTATCTTGTTGACACTTTGTCAAAACGACACGTACTAAAAACGAAAGCCATAAAATGGAGCTTCCCGATGAATACAATGACAATATGGCCCGATGTGCTTAATAGTTTCACATGGGAGGTTCATGAAGGACTAACTTGATTTAATTACTAGCATATTTATCCTTTTACCTGGACCCAATATGTACAAAATTTCAAATTCCTAGCCTGAAGCGTTCAAAAGTTACCGAAAAACATTATTATGGGAGCTACCCAAAGGAGTAGAAGGATTTCGCTGACAAGTAAGCTACACGAAGGACTTATGGAATTTTTTTCATATTCATATATTTAGCTGCGACTATTATAAAATCAAGGTGTACAAAATTTCAAAGTCGTAGCTTAAAGTGTTCTGAAGTTATCATTGAGTTATAGTGGAGTTGAGTTATAGTGGATTCCGTAACTTGCATACATTTTTGAAGGACTTTTGTAATCTAATTCATAAAGGACTAATTACATTTCCATTATATTTGAAATTTTTGCTTCAAACATTGCAAAGTTTTTGTGTGCATATTTTCAAGTTCCTATCCTATGATCGTGAATACGTGCCTTAAGGACTCTTGTATGGGAGGTACTCGAAGGAGTGGAAGGATATCGCCCATTAGAGAACTTACTTTTTCCATTTTACAGGTTGTGACAAAATTTCATATTCCTATGTCAACACGTTCATGAGTTATCGTGCAAACGGGTGGACAGACAGCAAGCTGATTTGGGGTTTTTCACAACTGAACATAAAATAAAATATAACTTTTTATCGTTCGATGCTCGGTTTTCGGGCTGGATTAAACTTATAATACTCTATGATTTTATCTAGAGTATAGTTATCTGGACAAACATTAAGACTGGAGCAACCTACACCGCATCTCAGCATAAAACGCGTTTCGGACTTCCACCAAAAAAATAATAAAATTGCGCTCACACTGATGGCAGATCTTTTTAATTTTTTTTTTAATTTAAAAAAATGTGGGAGATAAAATATCGACATAACCTCCTACGTTTTATTTATACATATATACATTTTAACCCTCTTATCGCAAAATCCTGAAATTAATTTTTAGATCATAATAAATAGAAATAAATGTGAATTCGATCTTATGAAAGCTAGAAATTTTTTCGGAATTCGTGAAAACATATGCCCCTAGGAGGTTGAATATCAAAAAATGCTTAAAACTGTTTTTCCCCTACTAATTTTAAGTCATTAGAAGTAAAAGTGAATTATATCAGAATTCGTGAAAACGTGCACAACTACTTTACACCCCCTTAGGGTTCTGATGTTGAAAAATATTTCTAAGCGCCTATATAAAAGAGCCCGCAGAAGTAAAATTAACTTGGTAACTCGACATACCTAAAAGATATAACGAAATTCGTGAAAATGTGGAAAAAAAACTCTTTGACGAACATTTTTTTACTTCACCTTCGTAGGCCAAGGAAAATCTGATTTAATTTTTAAATTAATTACTCCTGTAATACATGTACATATAGGTGCGTACTAAGTTTTAACTTTCTAAAATACGCCGTTTCTGAGCTATAAAAAATACCACCCGTCCTGTATCTTGCAACCACTTTCAAAAATTTTATTTTTCTAGGATGCCTCTTTAGTGGGTATATATATTTAACGTCAATAAATCAAGAATCGCCAAAAATGACGAAATTTGTAACCTTACCATCGCCGATTCTTTTGAAAATTTATGAACTCGAAGAATTAGTGATATGATTTCAATTTTTTGTTTCTATATAATTTTTTTTATTAGTTCTAGTACGAGTATGTTAAAGTTTTTGCAAAAATGGTGTCCGAGTCCTCTTTGAAAATTCATATCTCTGGTAATTTTTATCCTAGAATAATAGAATAGGGCTTATTTTAAAGGGGGAGGTTGTCGCAATATAAAAATTATCGTTTGAAATTTTTTTAAGGATAAGGATTTTGTCCTTTATCCTTGAATATCTCAAAATCAGTTTTTTTTTATTTTTTATGGGATCAGGGTCAAAAAAAAATCGAAGAACAACATGTTATAATTGTAATTTTTATATGGTATGTTTTGTAAAACAGTATAACCTAATATGAAAAAAAGAAAAAAAAAAAACTGATTTTGAGATATTCAAAGATAAAGGACAAAATCGTTATCATTGAAAAAAAATTTCAAGGATAATTTTTATTCGTATTTTTTTTTATATTGCGACACTTTTTAAACAACAATCTTTAAAATGAGTCCTAATTTATTATTCTAGGATAAAAATTACCAGAGATATGAATTTTCAAAGAGGACTCGGACACCTTTTTTGCGAATTCTCTAACATACTATAACTAACAAAAAAAAATGAAATAGAAACAAAAAAATGAAATTATAATTAGTACAAAAATTTTCAAAAGAATCGGCGATGGTAAGGTCACAATTTTGGCGATTCTTGATGGAATGACCTTATAGTCATTCATTTTTAGCTCCTTCAAAATTTTAGTCCATGTCTAGGTTCCTAGTATTCCTTAAAACAACCATAAAATTTCAACCTTCAGTCGGACTTTTTTTTTTCTTTTTTTTGGGGGCTTACTTGTCCTATAACATGAAGGAACAAAATTTTAGGATAGCAATTTTATTTGAAATTTCAGGTCGATCACAATACTTTATTATTAAAAAAATCTGCCAACAGTCTAGGCGCAACTTTATTATTTTATGGGTAGAGTTCGTACAATAGATTTTTTAATATCTTGCACTGCAATACATATACACATATATAAAATGAAATGTCCCAATTTAATCCTAGGATATGGGGTTACTTTTAGATAGTTATAATCTCAGTGAATGCTTAGTTCATTTGTACATAATTTCAGAACGTAACACTATCATATAGTAGTTGCAAACCAAACGAAGTAATTCTTTAATAAAAATCGTATTTTCTTTTTTCAATTAAGTATCAATAAATTTAATCAAACTCTTGGGAAAACATTTGGAAATTCGAAATTACGCGCAGTTAGTGAGTACAAAAACATAACAAAACACATTGAAAAAAGGCAATAATTTGAATTTTTCAAATGGAAAAAAAGTATCCTAATAATCTCTTCTCCCTTGTTGTGTCGGTCTGGCAATATACAAAATAATTTCTTCGTTATTGTTTGCTAAAAGGCAACATGACGCTGAAATTTGGTCCATTTTCGAAGAACTTAGTAAGTTCTCCCTTTAAAAGGCCCTATACATGGATTCCGATAGCTTTATCGATTTCAGTTTCCAAAAAAAGCTGATTAACTTCGCAAAGTTGACTCTCATCTTATGAAAATTGTTCATCCCGTCATCATGTCAAAATGGAGCTCCATTATTCTTTTAATTTTATTAAAAGCTTTGATCGCTATTCGGAAAAAAATATCTAAAATTGTATTTGTTTCTGTTACTAAAACTCGGTCGGTAATTTTCCTTTTCTACAACAAAGTTTTTACGGAAAGTCGGGACTGATGCTATTTTCTCAAAACAAATACTCTCTAAATAAACACTTTCAAATCAGATAAAATTTTGTGGTGCTACGCGATGCACTATGAGAATTTTACAGAAAAATTTGTTAAGGTTCGAGTTCAAACGTCCGGAATTTAATTTGTCCCAAACAGATGTAATGTCACAAAGTAAGGGCAGCTGTCACAAAGTAAGAGCAGCTGTCACAAAGTAATAGCTTCACTGTTCAGTTTAATACTGTAAAATCGCAGAAACTTGACTTCTAAAATGCTTCCTTGTCTTAACGATATTCATCAGATATGTAGAGGATGATCGAAGTTACGCCTTCACTACGATAACAAGTTATGAAAATACATGGTCTCAGAAGGACTTTTAGAGTGTCACGCATCCATTAGCGTTTTCATAGGACACAATTGCTGACATAATCATAGAACTTCTTTACTACTATCATGGCAATGATTTTATCAAAATTTCTGTTTTTCGCACAGTATTCCATATATGATCCTGCTTAGCGCTGTCGAAAGCCCACTCGAAGTCTATCAGTCTCGGGTGTAATAGACAACCCTCTTCAGCCAATTTTACTGACATTATCTGTAATCCAGCGTGACAGACTTGTAGAGTGCCCGCCGATAGCGTTAACCTATTGAGAAATATCGCAGTCTATATCTCTTGGAGTATCACATTTTATAATTTCAATAGAAAAGTACATTTTTCAAAATACACTTAACCCTTTTCTAGAACTTCTTCCAGGACAAAACGATGAGATTTTTAATGTTATAATGCCTTCTCCTACCCTTACGTACAATGTAAGCATGAAGTGAATACATAAAATCCTATGAAAGGAACTCAAGGGAAGGTTAGAGAAAAACGGAAAAAGTAGGACACAGTGCCTAAGGACAAGCACCCACTCGCTTCCTGCTCTTGTAATGAAATTAGATTAAATTTTAGTTTTAATGAAAATCGAAAAAGGCTACCCTCGTCATACTCGTCATGTTCAAGCTGCGCCCTTAAATCAATGAGAACGAGGCATTAAAATTAATGAGGTTGCTTGTATGCAGGTATAGTGAGCCAGGTAAATTTCCGTTCAGCGCGAAAAGCATTCAATTAGCATCGATTTTATTTTGGTTGGGAATCAAGGTTTTTCGTTAGTTGTGAATTCTGATTATGGCCACTTCGTGATGTGAGCTCCTAATTTCTGATATGCACGTTTCGGGCGAAGTCTTGAAGCGTACGCCTCCTATAATGTCTTCAATTGACTTAATGAACCCAAAGACTTACCACAGAAAGTTAATTGATGAGTCAGCTGAAATTGAGTGACAAGATGTGGTCTGAGGCTCCTGATATTCTCGTTTCTCGAGCTGGGAGTAATTTTGTTTACCGCAATTGCTTGCTAATTTAAAAGGCAAAATGGGTTATGGTTCTAGTCGTTATCATCTTGAGGACACTCGTTATTCTTGGGCGATAGGAGAAGATGGCATCGTCTTCTTGACGACTTCCCTGAAATTAATGGAATAAGATTGTTAAAAAGTTCGCTATGGGGTTTTTCTTTCGTCGGGAGTTCCATTTTTGAAGAAACCGTATATTCTATGTGCTATACTTAATGCAACCTAGAGCAAGTAGTTCTCAACATCAGTGTACTTCCCAATTTTTTGGACCATACACACGATACAAAAATTGTGTTTTTTCCTCTGGATCAGGCTCTTGATCATTAGTCATTACTAAATCTATGAAAATTGTAATCCGAATAGAATATCGATATCTTCTGGGTTAGTCTATTCTTCATTCAAATTTTGGCATCCAGATGGTGCTGTTCAATCAAATTTAGTTTGAACTATCAATTCACTGAAATGAAAGTTAAAATTAAAAAATTAAAAAAAACGCATATCCGTGATATGTGATGTCTCAAGCACAGTTTTGAAATTCAGTTTAGTTCATCAAAATACAGTCGGCGTTGATAGAAACAATCTGAACTTCTTTCCAGTGAAATATAAACGAATAAATCTTCACTAAGAAGCAGACATACCCACCGTGCTATTTACAATATTCTTATCCCTTTTCCAGGATTAAATATCACAAAATACCGAAATTGTTGTGTAAGCCATTGTATAAAAAGCAAGGAGAAGTGAACCAGTTCAACAGACCTATAAGAGATATGGCGAAATTCGTGAAAATATTTAAGACTCATTATCTGGGAGGTTGAATATTCTGAATATATTGAAATTATTCCTTAGACGGTTGCGGAAGAAGCCCAAACATATACCTGCGATCCTTTTCATTAATTAAAAATTGGAAAAAACATATGCAACCCCTTCACACCCATTGGGGGTGAATATCGAAAAATGGAATGAATACCGAAAAATGTGAAATTTCCTTTTAGGCGATTTTATGAGCAGTTCGTGGAAGTAAAAATCAATAATTCGAAACCTCATCAAAGCTGAGAGAATGCGAAATACGAAATTTTTGAGTTTTTTATAAACTATCCGTTAGCAGGCAAAAAATATGTCGTGTATTCATTTTCACCTTCCCATTTTTAGGTGATTGTAGGCAAAAACCTATGTAAAAAAGAACTCAACCATTTTCCACCAACCCTGCTTTTTTATCCTTCCTACGTGCAACTGTTAAATTTTCGTTAGCTACATATTGTTACATGCTACCCTGGCAACGGGCGTAGCTCTATCAGTTTCTAGTAAGTAAAACAACAACATCCCAATACCTACCTGGAAGGCGGAGAAAAACATCCGATTAGTCACGCCTCCCAATATCCAACGGGGAAACTTCTGTATGAAAGCTTCAAATACCTTCTCATACCTAAAACAGCGTGGAAGTCTCTCGACTCTTCTCGCATTCAAATGATATTTTTAGCAAGTTCCACACAACCACCGAATAATCGGACTGGCTCTCGACTAGGCGCATGCAGTATATAAGTGTCTCAAAGCTTGCATACGACTCAGTATTGTACTGCGGGATTGCAAGACGATACACGGCGACGGTTTATACTACACAGCGATACGACGATCAGCGAGTAAAGTCGATGTAAAGCGATTTTGATAGGATGTTGCGATTCATTTAGTGATCAAATTGTATATATGGTAAAATTCGGCTGGCGTTGCCGGTAGTGACTTACTAGTGCGATTATTTAATGCGAATAATAAATTATTGTTTCTATTGATTTTAAACGAATTGTGTATTATTTGAAATCCCGGCGCACCCCTTGCTCAAACACAAAATAAAAAATCTGCTATAAAAAATCTCTATTCTATTGATAAAAAATACGTAAATAAATAAAAAAAATCTGCCAACAGTCTGGGCGTAACTTTATTATTTTATGGGTAGAAGTCCGAAACGTGTTTAATGTTGAGATGCGGTGTAGCTTACTATGCGACTGACAACCTAAAAAATAAAGTTCCAAATAGCCTCCTGGTTATTCCTTAGGTTGTCAATCTCATAGTAACCTACACTGCATCTCAGCATTAAACACGTTTCGGACTTCTACCCATAAAATAATTAAGTTGCGCCCAGACTGTTGGCAGATTTTTTTTATTTATTTACGTATTTTTTATCAATAGAATATTCCATAGAAGTAAAAGCGAATTCGATCACATTAAACCTAAGAGATTTTCGGAATCAGTGAAAACTTGAACAATACCCCCAGGTGGTTTAATAGGGAAAATACTTAAATTGGTTTTTCCATGACTATGTTTAAAGCTTATAGAAGTAAAAGTGAATTCCTAATCCCAATATACCTAAGAAATATATCAGAATTCGTGAATATGTACACAACCACTTTACACCCCCCGAGGGGTTGGATATCGAAAAATTTTGAAGAAAGTTTCTAGGCGCTTATACATATAAATAGCCCGCAGAAGTAAAATTGCTTTGATAGCTCGACATGTCTAAAAGTTTTAACGAAATTCGTGAAAATGTGGATTCACGAATATTTTTTTTAATCAACCTCTGAACGCCAATAAAAATCTGAATTTTTTTTTTGCTTTAGTTACTCTAATAGCACATATACATATACGTGCTAAGTTTCAACTTTCTAGCATAAGCCGTTTCTGAGATATAAAAAACCACCCTTCATCCCCGTACCTTGCTATCCCTACAAACATTTTTCTATAGTGGCCCTATATAATCCTAAATTTTTAGCTTTCTTTTCATTACTGTTTTCGAGAAATAAAAATCAGAATTTTTTTCCTTTCTACTCCTTTTCACCATCACCCCCTACACCACCACCCCTAACATTTCTTTCTCTACTAGAGGTCTACCGACCCCAACTCCTGTAAAATTTTCAAGATCATATCTGATACGGTTTCTGAGATATAAAAATGGCATTTTTTGAGAAATTGCTATCCCCCACTTTCGTGCTCCACCTCCCCCCCTCAAAAAGTTTACGTTCAATAGACTCCTCTTGTGATCTCATATACATAAACTAAATTTTATCTTCCTGGTGTAATTGATTTGGAAGATATTGTAAAGCAAAGTTTTTCACCCCAAATATGAAAATATAATTTTTTGTGTGTTTTTGCTATCTCCGGCACGACATGTGCTAGAAACTTGAAACTTCGTGGGTATATGTAGATGTACCAGAAAGGTAATTCAGATAAATAAATTTCATAAATACACCGACGTTCGGAGGGAGTGGCAAAAATTGTCAGTGAAATAAAGTGCATATATTTTTACGAATTTCATGATATCTCTTAGGTGTTTTAAAATATTGAATTAATTTTACTTCTACGGGTTCTTGAGATAAATTCCTGGAAATTATTATTCGGATTTTTTTAAAATTCAACTATAGTTAGGAAGTGTAAAGGGCTGAAAACATTGTCACGAATGTCACCATATCTCTTAGGTCTGATTAGATATCAAATACAATTTAACCTCGTCCTGTATTTTTATATAATCGCCTAAAAACCGTTTTCAGAATTTTTTCCAAACACAGAAGAGAGTGAAAAAGAGCTGTACATGTTTTCACGAATTTTGCCATATCTCGTAGATTTGATGAGATATCGAATTGGTTTTTACACCCACTGATTTATGTAATTGTCTATAAACTGATTCCAGGACATCGCATTAAACACGTTTCGGATTCCAAACAATAATAAAGCTGCGACCAGACTATTGGCCAATTTTTTTTCAATCGCAATGTTAGTACTTTCGAACGTCTGTTTACCGGTTTTAAATAAAATAACTCGAAATAACAGCGGGTGGTAATTTTTGTAATCTATACTCTATAGTCAATGCCGCTCATCAAGTTGTAATATGTGCCACTGAGTTGAAGAACATGTTCGATTGCACGTATGCACTTATGATATCATATGTAGAAGTAATGCGGGTCAACTACTGACCTAGGAAGTTGTTATTGAAGCAAAACATGGCATCATATGTATTACGTCGATATTTAAGACACTCCACAACTGGTATATCGGTAATTGAATCATCACCTATCAACTTCAAAACTTAGCTTGTCATCTTGTCCAGTTAAATAAGAAAGCAGCTTAACGTGGAGATGCAACTGCAATAGACATGCACTCGTCGAGATGTTATTAAGACGCAAAGTGATGTTGAGATCAACTCCGAATCCATCTTTCAGTCGTTCTTGCTTGCAACAGTCTTATTTCCAGTATTGGAGCTTTAACGCGATTTCATAGTTCACTGTTGGATATTTTGTAGCATGGTGGCTCTTGGAAAAGATGTGGAAATGCAAATCCACTTGGGGCCTTGGTAGTAAGCGCAGTAAGCCTTAAGCAAGATTGGAACTCTACGTGGGGTCGTATCTTATATCTTGAATTCGAAGCATATCTGGAATCTGGGGAGTTAAAGAAGTATGCATCAGTGTGCCGTGTATTTATCAAGGAAGCTAGTGGAGCCAGCACAGAGCTTTTCAGCTTGTTGTGCTATTCCATTCGGATCCAATCGGTTGGGACGGTCTGCGCGGCCGCGTTTGTTATAGCATTAGCGGAGCTATAGGCTAGACTATAGCATAGCATAGCGTCTCTATAGGAGCATGTAGGCGCTGTGTTTAGTTTAGTGTCGGCTCCAAGATTTCTCCTCTTCCGTGAATGGTCATGTGCGATGCTAGCAAGCTATAGCGCTGGTTGTGGCCTAGCTCCATGATTTTTCACTCTGCCCAGATAAAGTCTCCACAACTCACAAAATCGAATCTCTCATATGGAAACCAGCTGGTTTTATATTTTTATATAGCGTTTATTGGGGGGCTTTTGCTTCGACTGTTCGTAGTACGACCGCAGCAAGTCCGTCAGTACGTAGAGCGGACGGCTTCGTGCAGCACATATGGGACGGTCGCTGGTTAAATTTGCATGTATCGTCGTAACCGGTATTTTTGTGTTCTCTACATGTCAGAAGCTTCCAAGAGCCCAAGCTTGAGGAATGATTCCCAACAAACAAACAGAATATCAGAAAAAAAAACAACTAAACCAAACTACCGCCTACCTTTAACTTTTGTTGTTATTGCTTCTGCTTTTGTTGTCCCTGTGTCAATTTAATGTTTTGTTATTAGTATCTCGTGTGTGGTTTTTTTTTTGTTCTTCACTCTTATTGTTATTGCCAATTTATTGTCTGTTGTGCAGTGGCCAGTGCAAGTTTTTCTCTCTCTGTGTGTTGTATGCCTTTGTGGTTTTTAGTAAAGTTGTGAATTGTGATCGACGTCATCGGACCGCCAACCTGTGCTCAGTGCACCGAATCTGCAGAAAAATAATCACAATACTGTATAGTTGCCACTGTCCAAAGATTCGTACGTTGAGAATTACACGATTCATTGTCGAAAATTACACGATTCATAGAAGAAAATTACACGTTACAGTGTTACAGTTGTGATTAGTGTTGGATTTGGCGACAGAATTACTGCAATCCGGTGACAACTTATGAGCTGCAACATGTTTAGTGTGGATTAAGTAATGGGGTCAGTGTGGAGTCCATAAGTGCCTCAAGTGAGTGTTCTATGCAAGATATGTACCTCTATCTGCAATCTTATGTGCCTTGAAAAATAATAAGAAAAAAGGGTAAATTAAGCGCGACTTACAGCCTTCATCTTACGCCTGATTATCTCGAATAGTTGGTAACAAGTCGGAATTATTTTGTGTGTGAAATTGTTAAGCGTTTGCGCGCGCGGGTTACTCTTGCTCTTAAGCCACAGGCTAGGCTTTGCGTTTGCCGTGCTTTTTTTTAAATTGAATACGGCGTTTGCTACGTGTGCGATTCACGTTCGTTTCGTTTGTTCATCGAACACACCTTAGAATGTGTGTCAGATGATTGAGCTCACGCTTTTGGATTGTCGTTTTGGATTATTGTGTTGTCGTCGAAATGCTCGATGGAATAATGCTAATCGTCGTAACTACGTTTAACATTGTTTCGATGGTGAGTTTTTTTTTTTTTTAAATGATGAAATTTTTTTTTTACTCTACCCATTTTTTTTTTCTTCTTGTCTGCCCCAATGTCTTTAAGATTCTTGCGATTGATCAAACTTTCGTTGCTGAAATTGCGACGTTCCGAAATTTCTATGACCAGTCACGAACGGCATATTGTGATGCCAGATTTCGAAGATTAGCATAATTACACGGTCATCCTGGGATTATTTGTTTGGCTGCCTTATGGGTTCTGTCAGATGTTTAATTCGTGTCACTTGCCAAATGTTTTGCATTAGAAATACCACATCCTTCTTTTATATGGAGCCCGTCCGTGCGGCACTACGGCATATGAGCACGTAATGGAAATTATTCTTGTAACTGAAGAGAATTGAAGTTCACGCTATACAATAGTTAGCGCTAAGGAAAATTTTTCTACATGAAAAATCATTGGGTCTTATGATTTTATTTTGTGTGTGAAATTCAAGGGCTTTTTGTAGGGCAAGGCAGCACGCTAGGTTTTAGGTTCCATCGCTTTGTTTCTACAAGAACTTTCCCTTTTACGTTAACCTTCAAACGAGGTTAGAAGTTTGTTTGGTTTTCACTGGCGTTGAGGTCAACGCTTTGTAGAATCGCCGTGTGCCTCCTAATGATGAAATGGGAATATATAAATATGAAAAAGGATTGGCAGAAGCGTTCGGATAGTAGAGCAGTGAAGGGGAGTTTGGGCATAAGCTCCCCCTCCTCCAGAAAAAATAATGAAGCAATAAATAAAACATACCGCTGTAAGTCAATCGTATGATACTATAGTTGGGGATAAAGCAGAATAAGGAGTGTGCATGTAGTTTGCTCTTTTTTTAAGGACTCCAGTTTGGTTGCTCCTCGAATGTGAAACACAATATCTTCTGGAACTTTAGGTAAATCACCGAAAGTTAAATTTCCCTCATTCGATTTCTTGCCTATTTTTATCACCTTTACTGGAACCATTGAAAACAATCTGCCAATAGTCTGGGCGAAACTTTATTATTTTTCGGGTCAAAGTTCGGGAGCGGTCAAAGTCGAAGTATATCATGAGTTGCTTCGAGATTATTAGATTTCTTGGAAAATTAATTTTGTTCTTAAAATAAAAAAATTTAAAATAGAGATTTTTAGCCGATTAAACATTGAAAAAGTCCGTGTAGACTATTCGAATTTCGGTATATTATGTACACTAAAAGCCCATAGAAGTAAAAACAAATTTGTTGCCTTATCAGAATTAAGAGATATGAAGAATTGTTAAAACGTATACAAACCCATTACTTCCACATGGGGTTTAAATTTAGAAAAAATTGTGAGACAGGTTTTGAGACGATTTCATAAGAAGCAACTTGATATCTCATGAGACAAGACGGATTGTGAAAAATTTCTGAAAACGTAAGCAAACCCTTCACATCTCCTTGGTTCTGGAAATTCGAAAAATCGTGAATTGGTTGGCCGTAATAATCAATTTTATATCTCATCTAACTAAGGGATGGCAAAAATTGTTAAAAAATTTACAAACCCGGGGGGGTTGAATATCGAAAAATTGAGAAATGGGTTTGTAGGCGATTATATAAAAAGTCTGAGGAAATGAAAAGCGATCTAATATGTCATCGAACCTAAGCAATATGTCGAAGCTTTGAAAAGCATACAACCCCCTTACACCCATTAGGATTGAATATCTAAAATGCCGAAATTGACTTTTTGGCTTTTTTTATATAGGAAACCTTAGGAAGTAAAAATGAATTCGCTATATCATCAGATATGCAACCTCCTTACACCCACTTGGGGGTTGAATATCCAAAAATCCGGAAAAGAGTTAATAAATAAATATGTAGACAGCGCGAGAAAGTAGAAACCAATACAATTTCTTATAACTTCTAAAAGTAATAACGGAATTCGTGAAAACGTGTTCAACCCGTTTATACCCTCTTAGGGGTTGAAAAAGGAAAAAACTTAAAAACATGTTTTAGGCGATTATTACGCAAGCACGTGAAAGTGAAAAGATATTCGATATCTGATCAGACCTGGGGAATATAGCTGAATACGTGAAAAAGTATACAACCCCCTTTGCACCCCCTTAGGGGTCGAATTTTAAAAAATTCTGAAAACACTTTCTAGGTATTTATATGAGGAAGTCGTACAATCAAAATGAATTCAATATTTGGAAAGACCTAATAGATATGACGAAAACCGTGAAAATATATGCATTCTATTTTCACTGATCATTTTTTCCCTCCGAACGTCAATGGATATTTGAAATTTTTTTTTATTTAAAATACTTTTCTAGTTGATTTACATAAACATACAGAGTTTCAACTTTGTAGCATAAGCCGTTCTATAGATAGGAAAAACAACCCCCACCCCCGTACCATACTACCCCTATTAAAAATTATATTTTTCCAAGATGCTACTAATATACCTCTATCTAAAAACCAAGTTTCAGCTTTATATCATTATAGGTTGTCGAGATATAAATTCTTTTCACCCTCCCCCACCCCCACCCTCTACACCCACACTTCCAAAATTTTGTTTTCTGCTAGGGGTCTATTAGGCCTACTTGTGGTAAAAATTTTAAGCATCTATCTTACACTGTTCTTGAGATATGAGATGTGATTTTTTAGAAAAATTCTTAACCCCTCCACTTTTATGCTCCACCGCCTCTTTGAAAAATTTTACTTTCAGCAAACTTCATTTGTCAACCTTTATACACAAACCAAATTTTATTTGTCTAGTGCAATTGGTTCGTAAGATATCGTAATCTAAAGTTTTTCACCCCCCACCCCCGTACGCCACTGCCCCCAATCAAATTTTTGTTCTCGATCTATTCTCCTAGTATACCTACAGATATTCATTAAGTTTCAATTTTGTGGCATTGCCCGTTTAGGAGATATGGATTTTAGAAAGTGTCGATCTCGGCTTTTTTGCGTTTCGGACGCATTATTTTTCCCCCCACTCCCAAACTCCTTCACCAATATCAGCAATTTTTTTGCAAATGGGTCCACTATTGAAGCTCTATAAATGATCCAAATTTCAGCTTCCTAGCATAAGCGGTTGCTGAGATCTAGAAACCAAAATTTTCCGTCTAAAACACTTCCCCCTCCTCCCCCCTTACACCCCCACCCTTCCAACTTTGGCCACTTCAAGGGGCCTACCCATTCTATTCATAAAAAAAATTTCAATTTAATAGCTCAAAGGGTTTGGGAGCTACGAGCCTTCAAACGATTTTGCGAACAGCGGTCGACGTACGGCGTACGGCGGACAGACGGACTGAAATTTTTTTTTTTGCTTTTTTCGTGTCTACTCGTCATGAAACGTGAAAAAAGAATGTTGAGGGTAGCAAATTTTTTTTTTTTAAAATCGATAACAATACTGTATTATTGAAATAATAAAGTAAAATCTGTCAATCTGTCGATTTTAGGCGATTATATAGTTAGTATTCATCAGACCTAAGTGATATGTCGGAATTCGTAAAAACTCTGAAGGGTTGAATATCGCAATGAGCCGTTTTTTTTTGAAAGTGGTATAAGTCCACTTTTGGAAAAAAAGAGTTAATGGTGATTTTAGTAAGATATAGATATCCTCTTTTTATATTTGTAATCAAACATTCAAAGGAGCACGATTTCTTAATAAATGAATTTTAGCTATAAAATGTTACGGCAAAAATATTTTTTCTGAAAGTGGAATAAGTCCATTTTAATAATGATGTTTGTTTTAAACAAATTGCAATTATTATTGATTATTGGTTTTGATTGATTATTAATTGACTTCAGTGTGCATTGTCCTTTAGTAGATATTAGCTAGTGCCTTAAAAACGGCACCGTAAACAAGATTACGGTATTATAGTGTAGTGAGAAGTAATTTCACTGATTTTGTTTAGTATTATTTCGCAAGATCGACTATTTGGTGTTTCTTGTACTAATCGATTGCAGCGTGAGTGAGTATTAATATAATTGTTACTAAAACACGGAATCAAAGTTTTAGATAGATAATATTTTATACAGATTATTACAATGAGTTCACATAATTATCAAAAAGACGATAATATCTCAATTTGGTCTGATGGTGATGTTGGTAAGTAAGAGTAATAAATTTTGTCGCGGGAATATTTGAGTTTTTTTATTATAGAAATAAGACTCATGAATATCAGCAAAAGACGACAGTTTGATTCAGGTGATGATAGCGTTTTCACCAATATTAATTCAAGATTGTTCCAAACTAAGAAGAGGATTAGAATTTTACAATTGACAGCACTGACGAAGACGACGTTACTAGTTTTCAATCACATCATGAAAATAATGATCAGAAGACTGGGAAAGTCAAAAGAAATAGAGGCGAAAAATATTATATAATACAAAAACTGAAAATATTATTCCTGCAAAAAAATGCAAAAATAAGGATTGTTAATGTGTGAAAGTGTTCAAAAATCGTGTTACAGAGGAAGATCGGGATATCCGATAATTTTTTTTTTGGAAAATGGGTGAAAAAGAAGACGACGTAGAAATCGTAAAGGATCAGCCAGATATTGTAGTTATACATATTTTTTAAAATTGAAAAAGGAAAGCGTTGCAGTACGTAAAAAGTTCTTTATAGGAACGTTTGATATATTTATAGGAAGACTACATAGTGCTCTCAAAGCAAAGGTATATTAGGAAAAGACTTATGTGGAAAAATGAAAGGATCTTGCAGAAAGAGTGATGAAGAACTAGTGGCTCCCTTAAAAAATCAGATACAAAGTTTTCCACACTATGAAAGCTATTACACGCGTTTTCACAATCCAGACAGAAAATACTTGAGTTCTGAATTGAACTTAAGAAAAATGTACAACATGTATGTCGAAAAGTGGGAACAGAACAATACAACTTTTCTCAGCGAGCAAATATATAGGAAAATTGTTAAGAAAGATTTTAATTTAACCTTTCATCACCCACATAAGGATACGTGTCAAAAAAGATGAAGATTAAAGCAACCTCAGACCCTGATGAAAAGAGCAGCCTAATGGAAGAACATAGTATCATTTAAGTAATGCAGAACGGGCTAGAAAATGTTGAAAAGAATATCAAAACTTAGCATCAATGAATCCAGATAAATATTAAGTTTTTTCGTTTGATCTACAAAAGGCCCTTCCATATCCGAAGTTATCAGTTTCTTCATTTTAATTATTATTTTTTATATTGAAAATCCATTTTAATAAAGTCAATATCAATAAAAATATGGACTTAAGTTTCCTCTTGAAATAATTCTTATAAAATATTATTTTTGAATGTGGTATAAGTCCATTTGGAGCTAAAAAATCGTTTATTTTCTTTAACAATTTTAATAATTATTATTCAATAATAAAATTTAACAGGTTTATAGTGTTAAAACATCACCCGAATTGATTAACGCTTACCAATATTTTTAAATTATTTCAAACGTAAAACCTTAAATATCTCAATGTATGAAAAAATTGACTTATACTACTTTCAAATATAACGGCTCAAATCATGAAATTAATTTAGAAGTAACTTGAACAATACCTCACACACCAGGGGGTTCAATCTCGAAAAGGCTTAAATCGGTTTTTCCTAAATTATATTGAAAGCCTTTAGAAGTGAAAGTGAATTTGATATCTCGTTAGATCTTAGAAATGTATCGGAATTCGTGAAAATGTAAAATGTGTTTTTGGAAAAGTGATTTTAAGCGCTTATATAAAGAAAAGAGCCCGTAGAAGTAAAATTAATTTGATAACTTGACATGTCTAAAAGGTATAACGAAATTCGTTAAAATGTGGAAAAAACCCTTTTCACGGACATTTTTGTTACTCCACCTCATTACCCCAAGGAAAATTTAAACTGCTTTTAATTTAATTACTCTAGTAGTACATTTATTCATACGTACTAAGTTTCAACTTTGTAGCATAAGCCGTTTTTGAGATACCCCTGTACCTTGCTACCCCTACCAAAATCTATATATATTTCCAGGATGCCTGTGGCTCTATATAGTCGTAAATTTTTAGCTTTCTATTCTGGGCGGTTTTTGAGAAATAAAAATCTTAATTTTTTTTCTACCTCCTCCCACCACCATTTCTGCTAGAGGACTACTGCGCCTAACTCATGTAAATTTATTAACATCATATCTGATACGGTAGATTTGTAGATGGTGGAGGACGGTCTAAAATTCCCGATTCACTGCGGCCTCAGTGGGCCTATTGTGATCTGATACGGTTCTTGAGCTATACAAATTAAATTTTTTGAAAACTGGCTATCCCCCCACTTCCGTGCTCCACGTCCCCCTCAAAAATTTTACTTTCAAGAGACTCCACTTCCTATACACAGAAATCAAATTTTATCTTCCTGGTGCAATAGGTTCGGAAGATATTGTAATTCAAAGTTCTTTACTCCCACTCCCACAGTCCACCTCCTCCTCCATTTTAGACATTGTCTAATCTTCTAGACTCCCTTAAAGCAGACACAAAGTTTTAATGTTCTGCCATCAACCGTTCAAATGATATAGATTTTCAATCCCAGCTTCCGAGCGTTTCGGAAACATTGTCCCCCCTCCTCACTTCCACACCCCTTAACCCTTATAGACCATTTTTTGCAAATGGGTCCACTATCATAGTTGTACATAAGTTTTAATTTTCAGCCGCCCAGCATAAGCGGTCTCTGAGATCTAAAAACCAAAATGTTTCGTCTAAAACACCCTAAAACAACCCTTACATCCCCCTCACAACCCCATCCACCAAAAAGACATCACTCCTAGTGGTTTACCCAATGTACCCACTAAATTTCAACTTAATATCTACGGGTTTGTGAGCTACGCGCCTTCAAACGCTTTTGGGTACGGCGGACGGTGGACGGCGTCTACAGCGGACAGACGGACATTTTTTTTAAGCTTACTAGTGCTAAAACGTGAAAATACAAAATTTCAGAGTGGCAAATTTTTTTTAAATTTCAGGTCGACGACAATACTTTATTATTAAAATTCCTAGCTTGATGCGATGAAAAGTTGTCGGCCAATAATCGTGGACACGTGCTTTACGCCTTTTGTATGGGAGCTACAGGATTTCGCCCAATAGCAAAATCAATCCTACCACAATGGATCCGCAGTGATCTCTCGTGATGGGCTGTGGCACAGTGCTTCAGTCCACCCTTCTCAACCTAACCTAATCCTGCTTTCAACTCAAACTAGTTCCAATAAAATTTAGAATTTCAAGCTCAACCATTTCTCGAGTTATAATGGGGTTTCAAATTTGAATGCATATATTTTCCATGAAGCATTGTATGGCAGCTACGCGAAGGACTTAAACGATTTTCTTCGAACCGATTTCTCTATATGCCCCCATTAAAATATAAAAGTGGGGAACAAATTTAAAATTTCTAGCTTGAAGCGTTTTGAAGTTATCGTCCAATATTCTTTAACACGTGTTTTAAGACCTTTTGTATGTTGGCTATCCGAAGGAGTATAGGCATTTCGTTAATTAAAATTTCATTTTCATTCAAAATTAATTTGTACAAAATTTCGTCTTCATGGCTCAGCGATATCTTGAGACGTAAAATGAATTAAGTTGACACATTCTTACAGAATTTTTGTATTGCAGCTACATGAAGAACTCGTGGGATTTTTTTCATACTCATAACTTTAGCTGCGACTACCAAAATGTTAGTAGTTCAAAGAGTCCTAAACCAGCAATCTAGTGTACTAAAGAAGGTTTGGGTATCAACCCAAAGAAAAGCACAATTGTTGCATTCACCAAAAGGAGGTGTAAGGACAAGCTTACAGAATCGGTGTTAAGTTATGCCGACGACTAGACGACTACAAATTAGTCGGCACGACGTGTTTAAGACGTCGGTGGGATATTGCAGGACAAAATAGTTATTTTACGTTGTGCCGACATCCATGTTACTAGCTATTTTGCACAAAACCTTGTTCTCAAATAATTTTTTTTTTAAATGTTTGAAATATTCTTGATAGGTAGTCGTACTGGACTTTTACCAAAAATTCTAATTTATTCTTAACCTACTAAAATACTTATTGTTTAGAACAATTCAATCGAACCACTAATCGTTCCGCTTGCAATTTTTCCGATCCACTTTTTGTTATCAACAAAGCGAGTTTCATGTGTAAATTGTTGATAAAAATATTAAAAACTTTTCTTAAAAGTCCTCAATCGTGTATACTTCTCGTATGCGTTGGATATCTCTTTTATGTGTTTAATGGTTCTCTGGCCTAAACTTTTTAATCTACCATACATGCATTGCATTTCAATTCGAAAAGTTAAGAAAGTAGTTTAAATTAAATCTAGCTCGTTGCTGATGCAATACATATTAAACTTTTCGGAAAATTGGTTTTATGTGTGGAATCCTTGAATTCCGAAAACAGCAGCAACAAAGTACCGAAATGAAACTTAAAACGGGCTACCGTCAAGTGAGTAGTAGGCAATAAAAATATATTTATTTAAATTACTGCACTGAAAGTATGTATGGAAATTACTGCAAGCAAACAACAAAACATCTCAGCTATAAATTCTACAAAATTGTCTACGACTTTAGACGCAACAAGAATTATTGGATCTATGCCAACTGAAAAGTTTTCCGACTTTTCCTAGTTTTTTCGCGTGGACTATTAAGAATTGAGGTAATAAATCACTGGCAGGAGCCTCGTTTTATTTTCTCAGCCCATTCTGGTAAGCGCCAAAGACTGTTAAAAACTATAAGCTTAAGCAGATTGCTAAATATTATCTATATCTTAAGCGAGGCAGTTTATTTTTACCTAAAACGAAATCGTTCTAATGGCCAAAGAAAAACCCACTAGTATACTCGGCCTTAAATGGACTAATCAAACACAAGAAGTGGTCATATGGTGGCTATTTAAAAAGTGGACATGGGACATTTGAGCGGGTGGTAGTTGTATACCAGATACGAGTGACAATAAATTTAATGGAAAAAGCAGCAGTTAGTAGCAAGCGGAACTTATTGTTATGCCGAGGCCTTGACCGACGTTAACTTGTGAATTTTTAAGTACCTTCAAACCAACACGGCAGATATTACATGTGAGCTTGTATGAAACTGCTTGAGGCTATTTTTGGTTCGATTTCAATCCTAAATACGGCTCTTGAGTGAAAGGAAATCAACGTTTTCCAAGTTTGCATGAACTTAGTAATATCTGCGTGTCGTGCCTACTAAAAGGTGTTTCTTTTCGGTTATTTCGACCGAATTATTAGAACGGAACCGAAATTATTAGCCTACGCGTATTAAGAAAATTTTCGAAGAATTTATCTTTGCAGAAGACATGGAAAAGAGATGAGAAAAGAAATAAAAAAAAACCACCTTAGCATATCTAATCAGATTTTAATTTAAATAAATGATAGGTTGGCATTCGGAACAAAGGTGTATCAAATTTCGCATTGGGCGCCAATAATTTTGTATGCTTAGCTCGGTTTTTTTCGGATAGAGTTAAGTGATTTCGGTCTTAACGGTTCTCTCTAAGGTCTAATATTTACATAAGAGCATAATTTGTATTGATAATTGAATATTTTAAATGTTGAACTTCTTAAATTATGCATCAAAATAGTTTTAGATAGGAATCATGCTACCGATTTATATGATGTTTTCATGTTGAAGAGATTTCTTTTGTATACATTCATTAGTAATACATTTTCAATATCATCAACCTGTTATAAAAACCACGTTATACCTACTCTACAAATGCATTTCTATATATTGGGGTTTTTCTACCAAATATAAAACTTAGATATCCAGAATCTGAACTCTATTAAGAATTCAGTCCCGAGTTTTTCTTTATACACATTTTGGAACCTTGAAACATCACAATTTGTTGCTTTAAAACTATGAGTTTATTTTCAAAAAAAATTCATGATTATTATCCACCAATTACAAAATAATAATAATAAAAAAATTTCGCAAATATTTTAAATTTTCTTTCAAATAAATATTTCAGAAACGCGTTAATTAAAAGATATTAATAACTTTATAATATAAATAATAAAAACTGTAACAAACAAATCAATTTAAATCAGACAAATGAATTATTATATATTAACAAGAATATTAAAGTCAAAACAATAAATTGAAACATAAAAGAAATTAACAACTATGTTTGTAAATAGGTATATGAAGGCAAACAAATACTTACAACAACAAAAAAATGGTAACTAAATAATATTCGAAGTCCGTCATGCGTCCCATATTCTCATATGGTGCGCCTATATGGTATAGTTGTGCTAAAACTCATATACGAAAGCTACAAATAATGCAAAATAAATGTTTAAAAATCATTATGGACAAACCATGGCACTTCTCCACTAGCTTACTACATGAATTATCGAATATACCTTTAGCTGCTAATTTTTGTGAAAACTTATATAAGAATTTTATTTACAAACTTCAATTTATAGATAACCCCCTAACTATCTTTATCTAACCTATATATTTATTCAGACCTATCATGTAATATTAGTTTAACTTTAGTTTTTAGTTTAAATATCTTTCACCATTTTATTTTGTGCTCTTAATTCCTTGTTTAGTTCTCCGAAGATTTTTCTTAACCATTTTTCCTTCAAGCCAATCTAATTAATGTTTTTTCAATACAGCCATTGTTAGTTTAAGTTTCACACCATTGTTGTAGAGGCACAAGCCTGATCACTAAATTATTACCACTAAATTGTACATGTAATCATATGGTTCACGATAATAAAATTATTAAAATTATTAAAAATAAATAATATTCGAAAAATTAAATTAGGATTAAATTAAACGAGCAAGAACTAATTTAAACTAAATAATCAATGCTGATCTTAGTTGATCAAACTCTAATTAATGTAGATAAATTTATCTATATTGGGACTTATGATGTTTGTAAATATGTAGAAATGCTCCTTTTCATCTAAAAGAATTCTTACCATTTTTTTTAAAATTTTATAAAAAAAAATGTTTTTATTAGTGCAATTTTTATTTCATTAATATTGTTTCGAGGTAGGGGTTCGTCGGAATTTCAAGTAAAACACAATTCGGTTAAAATCGATTTCTATAGAAATAATACTGTCGCATTCAATAATCATACTAATAATCGCATTACTGATAAAGTAGCCCTTTTTTATACAACTTGATCACTGCTCGATTGCTACCAATTCAAATCGCTTTTCAAATACTTTTGCTTCACCTTAGTAGAAACTGTGTTTGGCTGCAAATTTTGCCGTGCTTATATACTGCATGCGTTGAGTCGAGATCTATCTTGCATATTCGGTGGTGCATGTGGAATGTTCGGGAAATGTGAGAACAACTGATAGGGGAAAAGTGTTCGAGAAGAATGGTGAACTTTTGAGAATTTTCCACGCCTCATTGAGTATTGCAAGGTGGCTGATTGGATGTTTTTCTCTCCGCTTTCCAGTTAGGTTTGAGAAGTTGTGATTTTTCTCACTGGGAATTGATCGAGTTGTCCGGGTTGCTAGAGTAGCATGTAAGAATATTAAGTTTTTTTTAATTATAAAGCGGTCACTCTTTTCCGTATGTGTGACCTCACCAACGCCGATTCTTTTGAAACTTTGGTCGCGTCTTATTTTTTTACTGTTTCTCAAAACATGTCAAGAAAGAAATTTGGAAACGGAGTAAAAAAAATAGACGAACATGAGTGTCTTGAACTATATAAAAAACAATTAAAATTGATGTCTGATGTTCGTCGATTTTTTCGCCCTGTTCGCTTTAAGATACTAAGTTTAATTTTTATATCTTTTAAAATGTAAAAAAAATTAATAAAAATTAAAAAAAAAATTGAATATTAGTTTTTAAAGTCAAAGGAGAGAATTGTTGTACTTGAACAAAAATTTGAAGGATAATTCATTCCTTCGTTTGTATTTTTTTATATTTTAGAAACCTTCTCCTCTTCAATAAAACCCAATTATTGCATGATAGAAATTTATGGAGATATGAATTTTCAAAGAGCACTCGGGCACCATTTTCACCAAATTTTTAAAAACAAAATTAAGACAAGATTTTTAGATAATAATTTTGTTTTCACTAACTCTTCGATTGGCATGATCAAAAAATTCGTCATTTTTGCTGATTCTTCACAGAATGAAGTTCTTCCTTTTTCTTAATTTTTTTTTTTAAAGGTAACTAATTTGTTTCCTGTAGATATACAGTAAAAATATCTATGTACAGAACGTATTTTAAAAGAGGATTTTTTATGTTTTAAAAATACGCATTTTTTGTATTAAATGTTTTTATTTTATTTTTCTTAATAAAAACATGTTTTTGAAATATTTAAACCTTTTTTTTTTAAATGTTATATTTTTATTCATGTTTTATATTTTTTTTTTTGAATTTATATTTATTTTCATAAATACAAAAAATTTAACAAAAAAAAAATAATTATTAAAAGTTTTTGGTTTTTACTTTATTACCCAATGCAATAACAATTTAATTTTTAACTTTAAAGCTTTTTTGTGTATAAAAATTATTTAATAAGCTTAACAAATTTTATATGAATTCGTTTTTTAATTTTAAAAAAACAAATAAGTCATATCTACAATAATTTCCCAGGTGAAGATATAAAATAAAAGTTTGTGCAAGAGTAAGCCGTTGCTAAACAAATACTTTCATATTATTTTTTTTAATACATGTTTTTAACTTATCACTCTATGCGGCAGGCTGTAGTAGATGGTTGTCTACCTTTTTGAAATTTTTTCATCGTGAGTTTTGTAGCGAAAGTTAAATTATTTAAGCCCATAGATTAAAAACCATAAACTTAAAACCAAGTAAAATCTTTTGTCAAATTCTTCATCTTTAATTATAACTAAAACAGTTTCAATCCCGGTAGTTTCTAATTGTTAACAATGTTCTTTAAAATTAAAGGAAACGAAAATCTTATTAGACACAAAACTCAAAAATGCAATATCCTGAAATTTTAATATCTAATAATGATATCTATACACAGTTGTAACTACTCCAGGTGGTGTTTAATCGAATACATTGTTCTTTAAAATTAAAGAAAATCAAAATGCAAAAAAATTCAGAGATCAATTTCAAATTCAAATCTTTTAATCACAAAAGATGCAAAATATGTTGTTGCGCTCTGGATTCATAAGAAAATTCGGTAGAAATCACGTGCTCTAATTTAGACGTTATCGAATTTTATTTAGCATATCACCTAGAATCCAATGAGTCATCCAATGAGTCATTCAATTTTGAAATTTAATAAATTCTATCGTCATAAAACAAGCTTTCCTGATACTCAGTCAATAGAAAAATCTCAAAATTTTAATTCAAAATGAAAATTATTTTTTTCTACTTTTGATTCGATATGAACTTTGTAAAAAAAGATCGAATAATTTCTACCAGGTGTTTCTGCGCTTTGGATATGATATTGAAGAAGAATTGTCAATGCTATAAAGGATTTCGTTGATGGTGGGTACATTCTGCATTTGTATAACTTGGTGGATTCCTTACTACGCGAACTGATAGAAACAAGATAATAGTTCCATGTACGATTGGAAGATCCATCAGATTGGGCAATCTTCATGTAGCTTTAATCCTCAGTAGGTATAACATCCTCTTTTTTAGGATCAAAACTCACATTTAAACCACATCAGGAATCTAGTATTAAACCTTGAATAAAATTTCGGCTTTCATTTCCCCTTCTCATTTTTCTTATCTCGGGAACGGCCTAAGCTAGAAAGTGAAAATTTGGTTGATATATGTAACCTCGTTATATCGTAATTCTCAGGTCAAGTTATAGCGGATAGTACGTTATAAACCATATCGGATCATATCAAAACACAAATTTGGGTCAAGGTATTTTATAAGCGTATATGTAAAATGACGCTGGAGAATTGTTTCGAATCAATTTTGTTTTAGGTATTCAGTGATTTATTTATATTTCAAAAATATTGTTGAAATTCAATGATATAGAAAAGTAAAAAAGATACTTAAGTAAAAAGATGGAACTTACACTTTTTTTTATACATGTATTCGTTAGATCAGTTTTTTTACTGAATTTAGTTAAAAAAAATTAATAATCATTTTAGCCTTATCATCGCAATGTTGTATATATTTTTGGAATCCGATCCATTCCATAGCATGTTAAAGTTACTGCCATAAGCTGCCATGAAAAAGATGTAATTTTTTTATTCAATAAAAAGATTCTCATTCGAACAACTTAAATTACACCCAGCTCAATTTACCAAAATCTTTTTATAGTTACTTATAAGATGGAGCGATGAAGTCATATGAGAGTGACGAAATCGGCAATATCAAAATTTTAACATCACTGCGCTCACCATAATAAAAATATCATTAAGATTGTTTGCTTCCTGTACCAAAAAAAAATTTAAACAAAAGTTCGATTATACAAGTACCTACCTACCTACCGGCATTATTCATTGAAAATTACCAACCAATTTTCAAAAAATTAATTTGGTCAAATTTTTACCTTAATTCAATTATAATCCAAGAATCTTGAAAAAAAAGGCCGGTAACATTAGCTAAAGCGAAAAAACCGACATTGAACGTAATCCAAATTGACTGACAAGGTGAATTTTAATTAGACAAATATAAAATATCTTAATTTTTTTTGTAAATGATTTACCTTGAAAATTAGCTCGTATTTCTAAAATATTAATTATGGGAAATAGATGGGGGCAAATTTCGTTCTAGTGTTGAAAGGTTTTTTAATTACCACTTGAACAACTCTGAGAAATTCATCAGAATGTTAAATTGTGAATGAAATTTTAAATTATATGGTAATTAATAATTAATCTACGGAAGAAGAAGTCTCGCGGGGAATTAAGCGTTATGGTTATGAGTTATGACACATAGAGTCAGTAAAAGTATAATATTTTAGTTGATGTACCTTCTATGCGAGATGGAAGATTTGAAAAAAAAAATTAGCTTCTGAATAATAAAGTGGGTTAACTGAATAAAAAAAAGAGCTAATTAAATGTTGTTGTTTTTTTATTTATATTGTCTAAGCCATAATATGTTGTGAATTCATTCAGAGAGTGCTAAAAAAAATGTTGTCTAAAAACCTAAGTTGCGTATTTTTTGGGGATTAGTGGAATGGGTCAACCACACTACATCTTTGTTTCGTGTCACAAAAATAACGGGTCTGTAATTTATGGTAGTAATCCGATGAATGCAAATATTTGCTAAAATGTATTTTCCTGGTTTTTTGAGATGACGCCTAATAGAGCCAATTTATTTAAATCAATTTACACAAAAAGAATTGTACATCAAATTTTTCACCATTGGAAGGTGTAAGAATAAGTAGAACAAAGGTTCTCCTCAAAATAGCTACCATACAAATGGACTTTGCTATTGGCGGGATCTGATGCCGCGCACTTAGCGTTGAGCTTTATATATCCTAGCGAACAACCAAAAATTCCACCAAATTGGTTGAAATATTGGGTGATCCTCAGTGCCACCTACCTTAAGTATAAGGATGCGATGGCAAGAATTTCGCTAGTATATAAGATAATAGATAGATAATAAATTGGTTTCAACATCGCATATATAGAATAATCCTCAGCAATACCACCAGTTGTAAACGTGTTTCGGATAGTAGGCACGATACACCCTCTGACGAGTCTATGCCATCCGATGACGAAACAGCTCCTTCGGACCTAGTCCAACACAGTCTGGCCTATCCAGTGAAGGTTTTCCAACTGTCATGTCCTCAAGGACAGCGATTAATCAACAGTCGGGGATTTCGTGTTGGGGTTTCACACCAGAAACTCCACTGACGCCGGAAAACAACAAATAACTTCTTAATAGGTACTCGTTTGCATTCACGAAATTGCGAAAATTTGCATTATGCTTTAAAATTAAAATATGACTTAGTTTAGGGTAAAAAGAGAATTTCGGTGTGAAGAAGTAAATTTATATCTTTTTTGGGATAGCTTTAACACAGACACATTGGTTAAGCCATGACATTTTATATCACGTAATTTTTCTAAGGTTAGATACTGTAATTGAAAATAAGAGCAATATTCTTCTTCTTCAAGTAGCTACTAGTTATCATACACTAGATCTTATTTCTTTTTGAAGCAATTGTGCGCATTCTTGATTCTTCTTTTTCATCCCTTAACTTGAATACAAATCAAAGTTCAGTATTTTTTTTTGTAATTTATAACATTTCACGAATAAAATTGTTCGTTATTTTAAAAATGACGTTCCCTGATTCGTCCCAGGTACTGCAAACTCACAAGACGATCCTGGCGAGACTTTGTAATTTGATAAGTATCTATTTTTTAAGTAGTGCATCTTAGTTTTTCCTCTCCAGAGGTAGTGTACTCAGCGTTGCCAAGTATTTTTCCTGGTTGCGCACTAAAATATGAAATTTTGAGTGTTAATTTCAACTTAAAGGCTCTAAAATTTAAGTTTTTCATATCAATCGCAGGCATATTCGAATAAAGTTCGAGCGGTAAAACTAACTTTTGACCGCTGAGACGATATTTTGAGCACCAAATTTAACGCTGAAAGCACTAAATTGGCATCACTGAGTGTACTAGGTCTTGAAAACATTGCTAACGGGGTTCAATTCCCACTCAATGCATAATTTATTTATACGGAATTGTTCAGTTGTTATTGGTTTCAGAATATTAATATAAATCGTGAACAGTGCGGAATGTTTAATAGGGTCACTTGTAAAGGATTTAAACCTGAGCAAATGAGTTCTGTTTACATTCCTATCAGATTCACAAATACCATCAGAGCTGCCAGACAGTAGTTGATTTGCTATAGGCAACTTTGCCATTCTGGTAGATCGTATCACAGCCAATAGTACTGAAAAATTATTATCATTAACACCTGCTAGAACACTTCCATACCCGGCCCGATTCCTGATCTTCCTTCCCATTCCTAAAACTGATTAAGTTCGGTATCCCCTTTCTTCTCCACAATTCCTTCCAACACGGAAAAATATTTGATAGAACAATACCGCGGCCAATTGGGCTCAGTTTGTTCTTGAAAAATTAGCCAAAAAACAGCCATCAGCCGTAGGCGCCATGTCATGGTGCAGTGGGATCACAACGGATCCATCTAGCGGTCTACGTGCTAGCTATCTCTGCCAATAGCTACCCACCGAATTTAACCTAACCTAAGTTTTTCCTCTCGCTCACTTCACAAATAAAAATGTAACAGTTGGTATACAGGCATTTGGACTTTTTTATAATTGTTGGTTTCTGGTGGTATTTTTAGAAACTTAATTTTACTTTTAAAATTAAATTCGTACAAACTATTTTTTGCTTTTTAGTAAATATTTTACCTATTTCATTATTTTTGATGAATTTTTCCATTTTAGTAGTTTTGTACTTTTATTTAATTTATTTTTTTTTATTCCATTTTTTTATTAATATTTATTTTAAATTCAATTATTTATTTTTACCAAATTATATAGACATGGATAATTCAAACTTTTTAATGGAAATAATTCCTCTTATCTTATTATTTAAATTTTAGAATGGATGTGATTTTTTATAAAAGCACACCGATTAAAAAAGCGAGGGAAAAAACCTTTTTCCTTCAGTAGCAAAATATAATAAAAGAAAAAAAAATATTAAATAAAAAAAATAAAAATAAAATATAAGAAATTAAAAAAAATAGGTACTAAAATAAAAATTAAATAGAAAATACAACAACATATTGTTTAAAGGGAAAAATAACAAGAGAAAAATAATAAAAGGATAAAAAACTCAAGCGAGGTTTTTGTTTCACCAATAACTCTTTGAGAACTCAATTTTGTGAGACTTGTAGAACGTGGAGTAGGAATTATGACTTGGAAGTTCTTTTGAGAACCAGATAAAATCCTGAAATTTCAAGAACTGCTTACATAGGATAGATCATGTGTAAACTGATTAATAACATTGGGATCAGTAGCTACGGTAAAATACACGGTTCTACGAGTTTTATCTATGAGAGTGAGTTATGGTGCATACAATAAAAATAAATGTAAATACTTTAATAAACCATTCAGTCAGATCCGAAATATCACTGAAGAAAAAAACTGCATAACACTACCGGAAACTTATTACTTTTCATTTAATCCAAAAATAAAGTCGTACTCCTTCCTAACAACTTCCGATGGAGAAATTTCGTAAAATAAAAGTCTATATAACACCCGTGATATAATCGTATCAAATTCAAATGAATTCCCCATTAGCATTAAGTTTAAAGCGCCACGAAATGTTTTGGATTCCTCTGTAATAGATTCCAGGTGTTTTGTTTTCTAACTGAATTGGTTTATCTTGATTAATCTATAACACCCACATTCACCCACGCATTCAATACAATTCTTATATCTTAGCAGCCAGCTTAAGTCCATTCTGTTACACTTGGATACAGTTCCAGGAAAGCATCACAATTTTGTAGATCACGATTCAATCATTGGTATTCTACGAATTGGAATATAACTTGAAGCAATTCAAGCGAAATCCTTATCATTTCTTACCTGATACTCATCTTTCCTTGATTTTCTGATAAAAATGGGATTTTTTTTCTATTTCCTCTAAAAATTGTTTTATAGATTTATCTAGAAACATACCTTTTAAATTTGTTGTAATTTTTTTAATAATAAAGTATTGGGATTGACTAGAAATTAAAAAAAATTGGTGTTTTCAAGTTTTAAGTAGTGCCAAAAAAGCGAAACTAAAAAAAAGTCCGTCTGTCCGCCGTATACGTTACAAGTCCGCGTTTAAAGGTTCGTATCGCACAAACCCGTTAAAATAATAAGTACATTTTTTTTAATGGTGGACGACTTTAAATTGTAATTTTTTGGTATTGGAACTGTGAGGGGGCAATGTTTTAGACGAGAACTGTTGGTTTCTATATCTCAAGAAGCGCTTATGTTAAGAAGTTGAAACTTGCAATGAGTGTATGCCAGAAACGATATTTTTAAGGGGTAGGTTGCGTGATCCGGCTGGGGATAAAATACTTTGGACGACGAACTAATTTTGCCAGAAAGATGAAATTTGGTTTTTATACATAAAAGTATAGTGTGCGACGGGAAAACTAAAAGGCTATTTCGGACGTTATTTGTTTAGGTTGTCAGCTACATTCTTACCTGGACTACATTTCAGCATTAAACGCGTTCTGGACTTCTACCCAAGAAGTAATAAAAATTCGCCCAGACTGTTGGCTCATTTCTTACGTATGTCCACCTACACGTGCTGAAAGTCAAGGCTAAATTGTTATTATATTCATTCAATTTTGTCTGAAAAAAAAATCAATTTGAACTTGCAGATCATCGAGCCTTTGTTACCTGTTGATCCATACACAAAAATATAATAATAACGCGAATTTGTACCTAAGCAGGTACCCAAAATAAAAACGATACATCATTCTGTAAAATTAAATTTGGCGCGAGTGTCGTAAAGCTTAACATCGTGTCACCACCTCCGCACATAGTAAATTTCGAAGATGCCACCAAACCCCCAAAGTGACAAAGCATGAAAATATTATTAAAAGTTAAAACTGGTTTATGACGGAGTCTGCACAGTACTATATTGTCGCCGTTTTGCAGAAAAGTCACGGAAACACTTTGTTATATTCCCACGCAAAACAAACAAGACTTTTCCTCTCATGTCTGAAATGATATCTTAATCGGAGCAGCTGCCTTCATCTTTCATATTATGTCGGTACCTTTTAAATTTACCGAAATTCAAATCATTTGGCTTATGACCTAATCAACTTTGAAACAAACATAAAAATTAAAATAGGTCTACGGTCAAATAAATGAACTAAGGAGGACAGGATTTGTTGTGTGTCGAATGTTAGCATTTAAGTGGCTGTCATAAAGGGAATATAATGCGAAATTTTTGCGATATATCATCCGTAATGTTCTCGAAAAATCATTCAATTTCTTTTGTTATCAATTTTCCGGTATTATTACAAGTGAATGGCAGGTTTTCCACATTTTTTCCGCCTGTTCACTGATGTACGACGGGATGAGTGCTGTAAATGAAAATTCATGTCGTTGGAAAAAGAAATCTCATTTTATCCGATGGCGTTTTTCAGATTGATAACATACGAAATTGGAAATATCAGAGATTATTATTATTATTATTTTTTTAAAATTACAGTTAGATAACAAAAAAATGTAATTTCGAAACAGATTACTTTCTCGGTGTAATGAGTTTCATGTCAATGTATCTTGATTTATCATTACTTGAACTAAGTAGTTACGAAGCTTGGCTTTGGCATGAAAAAAGTCTTTATTCCAAAAGTTAAAAAATATTTAGATTTAGATAACAATTATGTGATGTCATATTAATACATTAAACAAATAAACATACCTCAACATTGTCCATTTTGGTATTATTCGAGTTTACCGGCTTTGAAAAAAGTTCTTTATCTTCATTCGTGTAGTGGCCCATGTATCCCTAGCCGAACTCCCAAAACTGCAGGCTATTTGTTGATAGTTTTGTAAAGTATTCTGATCAACCTGGGAAAAATAGAAAAATAAATTTAAAAATTTATAATTTGTATTTTGGGACCCTAAGAACAAAAAACAAAATTGTCTGTTCGTTCGCCGTATACACCGTGAAAAAACGTTTTTGATGCCATATAACTCAAGAACTCCCGGAGATATGAACTATTGGGAAGCAAATTTATCGTATGGGGCATGAAGTTGGAAAGCTGTAGGAGGGATGAAAAGTTTTGGGTATTTTACGGTGGCAATGGTCCAATTTTTTTCCGGTCCTCCAAGTATAGGAACCGCCTAGCAAGATGAATGAAATGTTGAAATTTTCATTGCTCCGACTACATTTGCATATCCAGAAAAAAACGGGTAGTAGTAGCGCGTGCCTTACATATATTACTGTTTGGTGGGTGAAAGGAGTGATCATTTTAGGTATAAAAAAATAAATTAAATTAATCATTATAAGGATGCATTAAAAAAAATATGCCAACAGTTCTTATATTTTGGGTAAAAGTCCGGAACGCGCTTAAAGCTGACAACCTACAAAATAACGTTGCCTCCTAGTTATTCTTTACGTTGTCAATCGCATAGTAACCCACACCACATCTCAGCATTAACCGCGTTCCGGATTTCTACCCAAAAAATAATAAAGTCGGGCCGAGACTTTGGACACACTTTTTTTTATGTATTTACGTATTTTTTTAAATTTCAATAAAAACATATGGGATAAAATATTGACATAGGCCTTTAGGGGTTGAATATAAGAAATACTGAAACCGTTTTTATGGCGAGTGTATAGAAAGCCGTTAAAGTAAAAAAAAACAATTCCATATCTCAACAGACCAAAGTGATATGTCAGAATTCGTAAAAATGTACATAATAATTTTACATCCTTTTAGGGGTTGAATATCACAAAAACATGAAATTAATTTTGAGATCAATATATACAAAGCACATAGAAGTAAAATTGAATTCGATCTCATTAAACCTGAAAGAATTGCCGGAATTCGTGAAAACTTGAACAATAGTTTACATCCCCTAGGGGGTTTTATATCGATAAATGCTTAAATCGGTTTTTCTTCGATTAAATTTAAAGTCTTTAGAAGTGAAAGTGAATTTGATATCTTATTAGACCTAAGAAATAAATCGGAATTCATGAAAATAACACAACCACTTACGGGGCTTTTTGAAATTTCAGGTCAATCACAATTTTTTATTATTAAAAAATAGTAAAATTAAAAATCGTGAATAAACATTAATCTCTCCTTCCGTCTTATGGATTGAATATCAAAAATCGCGAAAGCCTTTTTAGATGTTAATATCAAGTGTAAACCAACTCGAAAATTCATTGGGACATATCATTTATTACTATTATTTATTTATGGGAAAAGTTTTTTTTTACTAAAATTTTGAGTTGGCGTATTCGAAATATATTTCAGTAACTCTTCAATCAATGGAAATATCGCTTCTTATAGTGACAATTTATGGACTTTTCAAAAATGTAATAAAAGACATCAATTGCGTCCTTTTTTGGAAAAAGCGATTTGTTATCAATTTTTTGTGAACTTTTCAGTAAAAATAAATGTTTGATTCAAAATATCTTTGGAAGTATACGGTTCTCTCATATGGTTGAAACTAATATGGAAAAACACCTCCGGTGATTCATATTCGTTAGGATAAACTTATAATGTAGCACGTAGCTAAAGTCAAATAAGAAAAAAGGTTGCTTCATTCAGGCGTCTGGAAATTTTCCGGTACAATCAATGTACGTTTTCATTACTGTTTTTGTAATAGTGTAGGTATTTTTAAATACAAAACCACTTGACTTTTCGGGTATATTTCAATAATTGAATGAAATGTACAATGTTTCTTGATTACTCGATCCACTGTGAAACTAATTTTTCTTGGATTTTTCCTCTTATAATTTCGATTTTTGAATTGAATTCATTTTATCCGAAAAATTTAAAACTTTTGAAATTACATCGGTTTTTTTTATGAGTCGTGCTACATCCGAAAACCTGTCTACAACAATTATCTTTATTATTTCAACCAAGCTACTTACAGTATATAATAAGTCTGTCATATCAAATTTGAATCACCTTTCTACGGATGCACCTGTAAGTTTTAATTCCAAGGTTCTGCTGTCATGCCCTGCATTGGGCGCCATTTTTTGTAACGACTACCATGCCTTTTGACGCCCTTTAAAACGGGGTTTTTACGATAAATCAGTTAAGCGATAAGAAATTGATGAATTATGAGATTGGCTTTTATTATTATTAATTTGAATATTTTTTTTATTTATTTATTTATTTATTGGTAGAGCCTGTAGAAGCCTTATTGCTTCTCGAACCACGACCTAAGTGGTCTATTTTTCCTGGCTCTTAACCGCTCCCTAGGCCATATCTATTCCCTTAAGAAAGGAAAGGATTTTGCTCAGGGGAGTCTTCGACAGGTCTTCATAGGTGAGAGTAAATCCACCTGGAGTCTGCCTTCTTCATCTGGCAACTGCATCACAATTACACAGAATGTGTGCAGTGGTTTTAGATGTGGTTTCATAGAATCGACATCCGTCTAGTGATACTTTGCCGATGATTTTAAGGTGATAATTAAGGAAATAATGTCCTGAAAATATCCCATCATAACCCTAATGTTATACCTGTTTAAGAAAAAAAATTCCAACGCTCTTTTTTTTGAGAAAGTCACGAATTTCTTTGACTGTCTAAGTCCTAAAAGTGAGTTCCAATAATCTTCCACCTGAAGACTTACCAACTTTAAAATGCCATCTTTAATGAAGCCTTTACCTACTCCACAGAATGTTTCAGGGCCAATCATTGGTGAGTTGGCTCTCCGCTTAGCTAGCTGGTCAGCCGGTTCGTTTCCTGGAGTACCCTCATGTCCTGGCACATTAGGGTTAAACTGTTATGATGTGCCAGCTCTTTAAGAAGAGAATGACAGTCAACAATAAGATTTCAGCGCTAGCATAGCCGCTTGGCTGTCAGATAAGATAATAACTGTAGCGCCTTTTGGTTCATTCAATAGAAGTTTACCTGCGCACAGTTCTATAGCATGCACCTCAGCCTGAAACACAGTGGCTGTTTGTCCCATTGCCATCCGTATTTGACAATTGGGTCCAAATACGCCTGCTCCAGTTCCATTATAAGTCTTAGAGCCGTCCGTGTACCAGACCGAGGCACCTTCTCCAAAATCGGGTAGACCAGATTGCCATGATACACGATCTCCCAGAGCCACCATGTATGGTTTCTCAAAATCGTACACCTTTGGCATGTTATCGTTTACTGAGTCGGTTAAGTCCTTCTTATTAAATTCCTGTAGAATTTTAAGGTGACCAAAAAGGTCGCCTGCCTTAAATTTATTGTACTGCTGTAGCCTTATGGCCTCTCTCAGAGCCTCCTTCTTCATCTCTAAGTGTAATGGTGCCATGTCTATCATGGAAGCAGTGGGACATGATTTAAGTCCCCCAATAATGCTAAGAGCATCACGCCTCTGATTTTTTTGCAGGGCCCTCTGTGATGTGATTTGTTCAACCTTTGCCCACCAAACCATTGCGGCATATGTGATCATTGGTATTATAATAGACTTGTAGGTCCAGTATACCATTTTTGGTCAAAGACTCCAAGTGGTGCCACAGAGCCTTCGACACGCCATAAAAAACAATGTTGCTCGTGTGGAGATGTTTTTAAGATGTAAGTTCCATGTCAGACACTTGTTCAAGGTTACATCCAAGTACTTGACATCGGAAGAGAATTCAATTGTAGTTCCTCTCACTATTGGGGGCCTTAAGTTTACCTTCCGTCCTCCCTATTTGAATAGGGGAGTGAGGAAATTGTTGGAGAATAGTTTTTGGAATTTTTAAGTCGTCGAACAAAAAAATGCTTACAGAATCACAATGGTGATGTTTTTAATAAATCATGATTCACTTTCTTCTTTTTTTTGGTATTATTACTATTTTTAATAAAGCATCAAACCGGAATTTAAAAGTATCCTATCCTGAAATTTTGTATTTTAGAATTTTGGGGTAGTAGCGTAAAAATAAAAATAAGTCCGTCTGTCCGCCATATATACCGTATGCAGTATGCAATTTGTTTCGGGGTCTCACATGCCAAGAACCACTAGAGGTATGGTCTCGAAATTTTTACAGTTTGTATACTGAATAGCACCCTGTTATTGCCTTTCGGGCCTAATACAAAAGATTTTAGACGAACAATTCTGGTTTCTACAAACATATATTTACCAGGAACCATTTACATTAGAAAGTTGAAATTTGGAAAAAAATTGTCGACGAATTGGATGGAGAGGTACAGGAGTGGGGGCATAAAACAATGAGTTTAAAGAGCTTAAGGTTGCAAAGTATGTTTCAAATGATAAAGTTGCATCCACACTGTTGGCCGATGTTTTCTTAATTTAGTCATTTAAAGAACTTCATTTCCTTACTTTTCAACCTACATTAAGTTCGTATATCGAACTTGACATTGGCAATACTCTAGACGAAATTTTTGTACAGGAGCTGGTAAAATAACAACGCAGATCCAATATAAATTCAAACACTCTCCATAAATAAATCCTCGATTTATGACTTAACTAAAACAAAGCACGTGATTAAAAATCAAATGCATGATCACAAGAGTCTGATTTAAGGTCTAATTGTTGAAGGACTTCGATTCCCGTCAAGGTAGTTATTTTTGAAAATAAAAAAAATGT
This sequence comes from Beris morrisii, assembly GCA_951812415.1. Lineage (NCBI taxonomy): Eukaryota > Metazoa > Arthropoda > Insecta > Diptera > Stratiomyidae > Beris > Beris morrisii. The sequence goes on along the minus strand of OX638312.1, from coordinate 109,506,161 downwards.
ATATAAATAAATAATAGTCAACCAATCGTTGGATGAGCTTTGATTGGTTATTGTTTAAAACGGAACATAATTTATCCGTTTGTCCTCATAACAATGAATCGCTCTGTCCACTTGGACACAAATCTCACTTACTCAACGTCCATCCAGCTGGGTACGTATTGTAATTTGTAATCCATCGGAACTCGGTACGATTGAGCACAAGATTTATTTGCCGAAGTTTCCAATATAAGGAGCGGCCAACGAAACGAGCGACGCCATTGTCAATTAGAATGCCACCGAGCGGATTTTATTCAAGAAATCCTCTCCTATTTCTTTTGCACGGCATTAATTACAATTTATTTACAAATGCCGAAGGAAGGTCTAATAAATTCATCGGTTAATTATTCACCATCACTCTTGTCAGCCTATTAAATGCAAAATATTCATTAAAACGGTCGAATTATTGAGATATTTTATGCCATAATATAAACAAAGATTGAAAATAGCGATTGCCTTGGAAGGATTGTTATTGATATTGATGATTTACGTTTTAGAATTTTCGGAGTCCATTAAAGGTCAGCAAATATTTGGGAGTTTAGGTAAACTGGTTTCACGTGAGATTTGAATGCAAAAAAAAAGACATATTTTGAAAAGATGCGCATTATTTCATCATAGCTCGCAGATACCTATACCATATTAAAACAATTTTACACGCAGATCAATAACGACTGGATAACGTAATTTTTTTCCCAGAGAGCTGTAAATTGATATTTTTATGTTTTTCACTTTAAAAGCCCAAGTCATTTTAATCCTTCAACACTGTACCATAATATAATGTGTCTCGGTAGGCTAGCGACTAGCACGCTAGCAGTCTACTAACACTGAGGTCATAGGTTCAAATTTCATTTAGTTACCTAGTAGGACCAGTAATGCTTACATAATTAATTCTGTAATCGTTATTAGTAGGCGATAGTGGATCGTTTTGCATTACTCGCTCCATTATACATTACCATGAAGTGGTTATAGAATTGATGTTTTGGAATGGATGGAGTAATTGACGCAATGTAATTGACTTCGTAAGTCAATATCTGGAATGTATTGTTAGGTCGAAGGCTAAGATTCCGACTAGAATTGTTAAGACCCATGCTTTGCTTGTCAAACTTTACTGGAGCTATTAAGGAATTACTTTGAAATCTAGTTACAAAAAAGCAGGAAAGGTATTTATATATACTATATGGCAAAGGTTTCCAAAAAATCCATTGGAAACAAAATAGAATTAGGTTTTGTTTTTGAAGCCTTTAGTAGCCAAACATTACTGTCACTTCAAATTCGTATTACTTGGTAAACAGTAGCAATCAGTGAAAATCATAAACAGACTTCACTTTTTTCAATGATTACTTTCCGCATTACCAGGACATTACCTAGTAATTGATTATGTTTTATTGAATTTATAGCAATAAAAACTTGAATTCAAAATGTTATTGATAGAGGGCATAGTATTGGACAGGGGTCTATCACTCCTGGTAAAAATGATGATGGAAAATGTAATAATTTTTCAAGAAGAGCACTATAACTGACCTTTGCTCCAGAAGGGGCATGTGGTTGGACACAAATTTGTGAATTACTGAAATGAGGAAATTGACTAAAAAATTTCCTGGTCATTTGTAATTTGGCGGTACAACTTCATGACTCCTTCCTAACGAATAACTGTGGTCAGCCACCCTATTCAATTAGTAATTCCCAAGAATTACCGATATACCTGAACCTACAAACCTTAAAAATATAAGGTTAATTCTTGTAATACCCACTATATTGTTGGTACTCTTGATATCGAATTCCACCGGGTTGATTTCTTGTTTAAGACAGTTTGTCCTGTGCCTACATAATATGTTTGTTCTCTTAGTTTATCCAGCAACCGGCTACATATAAAATCGAACCCACGTACCGTCTATATTTAGGAATATCGAAAGTCTTAACTTTTCTTTAAGCGGTTGTGTGGACTGAATATTAAATAACTACTCGTACGTATTCACTTCTTATTTCGATACCGACCAAATTTAAAGCAAAAACCTTTTAACCATCCCAAATAGAAATCGCATTTCAATAATTTATGTGGCGGCAATGAAGTTCTTGTTATCCAGGACACCTAATTATGTCGGGAATGGCGATTTGTTCTTTTGACCAACGCGTTGAGAATATTATTTTTTGCTAATATCGATTTGTTCTGATCGATGAGGAATTTAAATTAAAAGAGTTTTTTTTGAATATCATTCAGAACGTGTTATTTTACACTTTTTTTTTTTTTTTAAATAAAACCGTTAAATTAAAAGTACTCCACTTTTCGTTTCGAAAGTTGTTTGACATACTTCAAAATTTCATCTCTACTTGTAGATTGTATTCTCTTTTTCATAAAGCATATTATGGTACCTCTGTCGTATAATTTACGGTAAATCTTTCAATTAAAACTCCTCGGAGCAAAATACCTATATATCCCATCAGTGAACGTATCATTCCTCCTTAGCGATATCGGATACTTAACTACTAGATTACCGTGAATACTACCAGTGAATGTGCTCGATAATTGACTGCTAAATTAAAAGAACTCGATTTTTTAAATATAATAGTAGAAACGTGTAACTTAGCTACACTCAATACTAAAATATACCCGATAGTTGACTGTTAATTTAACAATGCTGTCAGGCAAGACTTTAGTCAACATTTTGAGACAGCGGTTAAGAGCCAGCGGCTGTATCTTCTTTTACCTTCTTTCGCGACTCTATCATATAACGTAGAATAGGCTTGCTTGCTCTACTTTCAACGTTGGGGACGTCTCGGTCTTTTAAAAATGTGCTTCATCAGTTACATCCGTGGTAGTTACGCCGTATCATTTACGGCGAATCTTTCAGTTAAAATGTATTCACCTCGAAATTTACTTATATACTTCGTATCGGTGTACAATGTCCATGCATGGAATATCTACCTTTGTCTCTCAATACTGCCATCTTTTTCACTCTTCTATAATGATACCTGATAGTTAACTACTAAATAACACACGTGGTATTTAGGTAAATTACCACTGAATATACCCGGTAGTTAACGTCGAAATTAATCACGCTCAGAACTAAAGGATCTTTTTGAAGACACGGCGGACATCGGAAATTTTTTTGTGGGCAGTGAAAATATAAAATTTCAGGTAGGGAAAATATAAAATTTTAGGATAGCAATTTTTTTGTTGTAATTTCAGGTCGATCGCAATATTTTATTGTTAAAGAATGATAATGTAATTTGAAAAAGAGTTTACATCGACCTGAATAGATTTGTTTTGAGATTTCTAGATTTTAGGGATTTTGTGTTTTTGATTTCAAAGCAATTTGTAAAGACCACCTACCATGCGATATCCTTATGATTTTTTAGGAAGTACCAACCTTCAAGCGACACGTGTTAAAATTTTATAACAGTCTGACATTTAGTTCACAAGTTACAGGGTTTTAGTGACGCTAGTTTTGTAATTTTCAAAACAATGGTGATTTTGAACGCGAATTTGATCAAGCTTAAGATATCCTTTTATAGCAATAGTTAATAATTTTCAACTATACTGAATAAGCAAATTTTTTTTCAGTTTGTCGCACAAATTTATCCGAAGGATATGTTGTGGGTTGTACTGCTACTTCATTCTTTTCAACTCCTTCACGATTTCTTTTTCTTTGAGGTGGTCTTCATAAGAACTTTGTATACATCATTTTATGAGCTTTGGGTAGTTATCATGTCTTGACCCAATTTTCCTTAATCAAAAAGGAAAGTCCTTCTGTGAAAGGACTACCGATACGCCAGACATTGTTCATTGTGGCTGTATCTTGTGTTTTTCATTTCCTGTTTGACTTGGCCGATTTCAAAGAAATGTTATTTTGTGATAAAAACATTTTATTTAAGGTTCTCCATTCCTAGAACTTGGAGTAGTTCTGTTTTATGATGTTGTAGAAAAATAAGATTAAATACCAGCGGCTTTTTGACGAAAACGAGTAGATTAAGTTATTGTACGATAAAATATCGCGAAATGTTTTTTATATTTCCTGGATTTTTTCATTAAAATTATATTCTGTACAATTGCTTATATAATTTTCGTCGAACCAAAATTGACCAAAAACTAACTTGCATATGTAAAAATAAAAAAAAAAAATCTGCCAACAGTCTGGGCGCAACTTTATTATTTTCGGGCTGAAGTCCGGAACGCGTTTAATTCTGAGACGCGGTGTAGGTTACTATGTGACTGAAAACCTAAAAAAGGTTCGGGAAGCGGTTAGAATGGGGTCACGCTAGAATACTTAAACGCCGCTGTCACATATAACATATGAATTACATAATTGGGTCATACTCTGGGAAGAGGTCTAAGTCATAGTATAATATTAGCTAATACGCGATTAGGTTTTTGGCCATTACATGAATTTGGAAATGCATTTGTAGGCGATTATATGAAAAGTGGAAGTGAAAACCAATCTGATATCTCATCAATCCTAAGAAATATGTCGAAAGTCTTACGTCCTATTGGAGTTGAATATCTAAAAATGCTGAAATCAACTTTTGACGATTATGTAGGAAGCCTTAGAAAGTAAAAATCTCATATCTCATTAGAACTAAGAAATATGTAGGAATTTGTGGAAACATATGCAACCCCCTTGAACCCACTTTGGGGTTGAATATCAAAAAATCCTGAAATTAGTTTTTAGATATATGTTCAGAAAGCCCGAGGAAGTGAAAACCAATCCGATGTCTTATCACTCCTAAGAGATATGACGGAATTCGTGAAAATGTGTTCAACCCGTTTATATCCTCTTAGGGGTTGAAAAAGAAAAAAATTTGAAAACAAGTTTTAGATGATTCTTAAACAAGCCCGTGGAAGTAAAAAGTTATTCGATATCTAATCAGACTGGAGGGATATTGCTGAATTCGTGAAAATGTATACAACCCCTTTACACCACCTTGGGGTCGAATTTCAAAAAATCCTGAAAACACTTTTTAGGTATTTATATGAAGAATCCGTACAATAAAAATGAATTCAACATTTGGAAATACCTAATAGATATGACGAAAATCATGAAAATATATCCATTCCATTTTCACTGATAATTTTTTTTGCCCCTCTTCCGTAGGGCAATGGATATTTGAAATTTTTTTTAATCAAAATTACTCTTCTGGTTGACTTACGTATACTACATACCGAGTTTCAACATTCTAACATAATCCGTTCTATAGTAAGGACCAACACCCCCCGTCCCCCCCGCGTACCATACTACCCCTATAAAAAATTATATTTTTTCAACATGCTATTAATATAGTTCTATCCAAATACCACGTTTCAGCTTTATATCATTATAGGTTCTCGAGATATAAAAATCTGAACTTTTTCTTCTTCACCCTTCTTCACCCTTCTCCACCCTCACCCTCTACACCCTCACAACCAAAATTTTTTTTTCTGCTAGGAGTCTGTCTATTGTGCCTACTTCTAAATGCTAAGCATCTATCATACACTGTTTTTGAGATATGAGACGTGATTTTTTAGAAAAATGCTTATCTACTTCTATACTGCACCGCCCCCTTAAAAATCTTTACTTTCAGCAAACTTTATTTGTCAACCTTAATACAGAATCCGAATTTTATTTGTCTAGTGCAATTGGTTCATGAGATATCGTAATCTAAAATTTTTCGACCCCCACCTCCATACGCCCCTGGCCACTCTCAAAAATTTGTTTTCGATCTAGTCTCCTAGTATACCCACAGATGTTCATCAAGTTTTAATTTCGTGACATTAACCGTTTAGGAGATATGGATTTTAGAAAATCTCGACCTCGGCTTTCGAGCGTTTCGGATGCATTATTATTCTCCCTACTCTCACACCCCTTCACCCATATCAGCAATATTTTTGCAAATGGGTCCACTATCGATGCCCAATATAAATTCCAAGTTTCAGCCTCCTAGCCTAAGCGGTTACTGAGATTTAGAAACCAAAATTTTTCGTCTAAAACGTTTCCCCCACCTCCTCTCACACCATTCAAAGGAGCCTGCTCAGTCTACCAACAACAAAAAAATTCAACTTAATAGCTCAAAGAGTTTGAGAGCTATAAGGTTTCAAACGTTTTGCGTACGGCGGACGGCGTACGGCGCACAGACGGACCGACATTTTTTTTTTGATTTTTTGGTGTCTATTAGTCATGAAACGTGGAAAAAAAATTGTTCAGGGCAACAAATTTTTTTTAAATAGATAACAATACTTTATTATTAAAATAATAAAGTAATTTGCTCAGAACCCCAGATTTATTTATTGCATATTCTATCTAATAGTGTAGTCTTTATCGAATCGAGGTAATACTTTTTATATTGTTCAATTTAGGTTAGGTGTTTTATTTAAATACAAAATTGTTATGTCCCTATTGAAGGGTTGTCATGTCCCTATTAAATTGTTATTCAATAGGGACATAACAATTTTGTTTTTAAATAAAACACAGAATAATCGAGATAATTTCCAAACGTTGCTCGTTCGTGAACTTCACCATGATAAAAATGTAAACCTTGACTGACGTTTTGACATTTAAGGGTGCGTTTGTATTAAAATACAAAATTGTTACGTACCTATTGAAGAACCCTTTTCATTTAATTTTTTTTGCTTGCTTCATCGTTACCTTCCTTAACTATGAAGACAAATCGATGTGTGATGTACGCAATCATCTTTTATTTTAATTAAAATCTCAGCCTTTTTTATATCACCTACCTATTGCCAAAAACTCTATTATAGACGAGTCGCCGTTTTATTTATTTGGGAATTTAGTAGATATTAGCATTTGGGGCGAGAAAATCCATTTTTATTTTCTAAGAAAATGTCGACCACACCTTCGTAATAAATTTTAAGCTGGGACAAATATATGCGATATTATAGATGCGAATGCGATAAGCAAATAGAAAAAGTTATTCTTCAGGGGTTTTTTCTTCTTATTGGCCACATGGCTCACGAAGACGACCCCTAAAGGTTTGTTGTTGGTATGTTGATTTATTACAAGTTCCGGTACATAAACGAAAAACATTTTCCATATTAGGGATGGCTTGACTTCTTTCTATTTTCAGCTAGAGAACCTTAGTTCGATTTTAGAAGGCAAAAATGTCATCATTAGGCGTGTTTTGCCATCTACTGAAAATAATAAATTAGATTAAATCCTGAAGAAGAAATTCTTTTTGGGGATGTATAGCATATAGGACGAGCACAGAGGCATTTTTTTTCTCACGTCACAGATTTATAATGAGGCTCCTTCCGGTCATATCAGCACTTTTTGTCGAGCGTTGGGGTGGAAAAATGTACATGAAAGAGTATTCGTCCTTGAAATAACGAAAGAAACATTTTGAAATATTTGGGTCTAATAATAACTCTGAGTTTTTCATTGATCTAGGCGCAACGCGACCTTTCAAGAATTTTACTTTTAAAACACCAATTTAATTTGAACTTAATTCCTTAGTGTTGGAGTCTAATTAGTGGGTGCAACCTGCGATTAGAGTTACCATCTTAGGGAACAACCAAAATTGGTTTAAATATGAGGTGAGTTTCGGCTAATGTATGTAATAACAGTTTACGTGGCAAACTTAAGCGTGTTATAATTCGCGGATCTGAATTTCAGTTCAAGAGCGTACATATGAAAGAATCCTTGGCAATATAATCGAAATTGCGTAGATAGTACTCCCTCTGATAATTCAAATGCATCCCACTGATGAAACAGCTAAAAAAAACCTAAAAAAAATTTCAAACAAATTCGTCAAGGTGTTCTCGATCTAAAGATTGCCACACGAATTTTACAAGGACATTCGGATGGGAGAGTTTTTAATATGATACATGTATATCAGCATTCTTCTGCCTGGCAGGGATATAAAAACGAAAGTAGTAAACAGTTTAGATTTGTGTATTCACAGTCCTTCACTTATCGAGCAAGTGCCCACCACTTCACAGATTATAAACACAAGTTATAAACAATTTTGTATTACTCGAGAGCTGATGAATTCTGTCTGCCCAATCTTTCTGCATCGAATAAGACATCCGAATATCTACGTTTATGTATTCTCTATTTATCGCCCGGCTATTGAAGTGAATGCAATAAATTTATCAATGACATTTGTATGGGAATTATGAGAACAAGCAACACAATTTTTGATTTGCATTTTACAACTTTGAAATTTGGAAATACAGCGAGATGTGAAGTGATTGGTTGTCCATTGGGTTGTGAAGTAATCGCTATGGGTCCATTTGGTGTCCAGTCTGCGTGTCGTCTCTTATTGCTGCACTCCTTCCTAAAACTAAAACAAAAAAAATGAATTAGTTAAATTAAAAATTAAAAACTTCTTGAGTCGTAGAAATATTCTCCATAGAAAAATTTTTGAAAGGTTTTCTTTTACTTTATTATTTCAATAATACAGTATTGTTATCGATTTTTAAAAAAAAAGAATTTGCTACCCTCAAAACTTTTTTTTCACGTTTAATGACGAGTAGACACGAAAATAGCAAAAAAAAATTGCAGTCTGTCTGTCCGCCGTACGCCGTACGTCGACCGCTGTACGCAAAATCGTTTGAAGGCTCGTAGCTCCCAAACCCTTTGAGCTATTAAATTGAAATTGAATAAATAGACTGGGTAGGCCCCTTGAAGTGGCCAAATTTGAAGGGATGGGGGTGTGAGGGGGGAGGAGGGGGAAGTGTTTTAGACGGAAAATTTTGGTTTCTTGATCTCAGCAACCGCTTATTCTAGGAGGCTGAAATTTGGAATTTATATAAAGCTTTAGTAGTGGACACATTTGCAAAAAAATTGCAGATATAGGTGAAGGGGTTTGGGAGGGGGGGGGGGGGGGGGGGAAAAACAATGTGTCCGAAATGCAAAAAAGGTGAGATCGACACATTCTAAAATCAATATCTCCTAAACGGTTAATGTCACAAAATTAAAACTTAATGAATATCTGTAGGTATACTAGGAAAATAGATCGGAAACAAAACTTTGAGTGGGGGCAGTGGCGTACGGGGGTGGGAGGTGAAAAACTTTAGATTACGATATCTCACTAGCCAATTGCACTAGACAAATAAAATTCGGTTTGTGTATAAAGGTTGACAAATGAAGTTTGCTGAAAGCAAAATTTTTTAGGGGGAGGTGGAGCATGAAAGTGGAGGGGATAAGAATTTTTCTAAAAAATCACGTCTCATATCTCAAAAACAGTGTAATATAGATGCTTAAAATTTTTACCAGAAGTAAGCCTAATAGACCCCCAGCAAGTGTGGGTGTAGAGGGTGAGGGTGGGGGAGGGTGAAAAGGAAAAAGTTCCGATTTTAATATCTCAACAACCTATTATGACATAAAGCTGTAACTTGGTATTTAGATAGAGCTTAATTAGTAGCATCTTGGAAAAATATAATTTTTTATAGGGGTTGTATGGTACGGGGGTGGGGGTGTTTTTCTTATCTATAGAACGGCTTATGCTAGAAAATTGAAACTCGGTACGTTTATGTAAATCAATTAGAAAACTAATTTAGATAAAAAAAAATTTCAAATATACATTGGCGTTCGGAGGTGGGGCAAAAAAAATGATCAGTGAAAATGGAATGCATATATTTTCACGGTTTTCGTCATATCTATTAGGTCTTCCCAAATATTGAATTTATTTTTATTCTACGGCTTCTTCATATAAATACCTAGAAAGTGTTTTCAGGATTTTTTAAAATTCGACCCCTAAGGGGGTGCAAAGGGGTTGTAAACTTTTTCACGAACTCTACTATATCCCCACGTCTTATCAGATATCGAATATCTTTTCACTTTCACGTGCTTGCGTAATAATCGCCTAAAACTTGTTTTTAAATTTTTTCCTTTTTCAGCCGCTAAGAGGATATAAACGGGTTGAACACGTTTTCACGAGTTCCGTCATTTCTTTTAGAAGTGATAAGAAATTGAATTGCTTGAATCGCTTTTCATTTCCACAGACTTTTTATATAATCGCCTACAAACCCATTTCTCAATTTTTCGATATTCAACCCCCAAGGGTTTCTCTATGTTTTCACAATTTTTGCCATTCCTTAGTTCTGATGAGATATAAAATTGATAATTACGGCCAACCAATTCACGATTTTTCGAATTTCCAGAACCAAGGAGGTGTGAAGGGTTTGCTTACGTTTTCACAAATTTTTCAAAATCCGTCTTGTCTCATGAGATATCAAGTTTCTTCTTATGAATTCGTCTAAAAACCTGTTTCACAATTTTTTCGAAATTCAAACCCCAACTAGAAGTAATGGGTTTGTATACGTTTTAGCAATTCGTCATATCTCTTAATTCTGATAAGGCAACAAATTCGTTTTTGCTTCTATGGGCTTTTAGTGTACATAGTATACTGAAATTCAAATAGTCTACACGGACTTTTTCAATGCTTAATCCGGTAAAAATCTCTATTTTAAATATTTTTATATTAGAAACAAAAATAATTTTCCAAGAAATCTAATAATCTCGAAGCAACTCATGATACACTCCGACTTTGACCGCTCCCGAACTTTGACCCGAAAAATAATAAAGTTTCGCCCAGACCATTGGCAGATTTTTTTATTATTTTCCGGGTAAAGCCTAGTACTGTGTTCCGAGCAAAACGAAATAAACTGTGAAATTCCATTTAAAAAAAATGAATATTTCGCTCATTTTTCGCGACGAAATATTTCGTTCGTTTTTCAGTACTGTGTTCATGACCGGCATGGACATTTGTAGCAGTCACTAATAGATGGCTCTCGGTTTCGTTAAAGTTTGGTTTCCAAGGGTACGGTACCCTTGTATGAGAAGCGAAATATTTGACAATTCAAAATTTTCAACCGTTCGCTGTCAATTCAGTTCGTTTGTGCTCGGGAAATTTTGTGTGAGTTATATTTTGTTGTGTTATGTGTCGGAATTGTAATTTCTTGCCAATATTTTAATTTCTTCCAAATTTCGCGAGCTTTTATACCACTGACATCTAGTAGCGAACTGTAGAATTTATTTCACTCTACTTCGAAGGTACCTTTTTCGTTCGTTTTCGTTTCGGCGAACACAGTACTATACTTAAGAACTTATTGTTATTATTATTTAGAGATAACAGCTCTGTCTGGAGAGGCTTAATGAGGCTTGGAGCAATTGATGCACTCTGTAATGTTCAAATACACCGTTCGGTTCGCTGGTAACCGGCGGACACAATCAGCCTCTGTTCGAAACACAAAATTTCTCGAGCTATTTATGAAATTCAACGGTAGGTGCATATTGCGTGTCATTATTATTAATTAAAGCCTCATTGTCAATACATTTACTTTTTAGTAAATTGTCTGACCTGTCGGAACAGCGCCAAATGTTGGCTCTTCTTTCACAGTTCTGACAAATTCTCCACCATATGACACTGTAGGAAAGCCAAGTCACAGCAGTCTTCCCCACAAGCTTCATGCTCAGTGGTGGATACTACAAGTTGTGATTGACGTTCATTACGAAATCAATACCAGGTTCGCTAGCTGTTGCGGTAGAGGCGGAGGTCTCAGTGTGCTACCTGTTCACCATACTCCGTACGACCTGATAAGTACACACATTTCATTGATATGCGGCTCGATTTACATACGTTTTCTTGGCATCGCGTATTTATCCGGATTGGTAAACAATGTTGTTCGAAACATTTTAATTTGTTTGCTTTTTATTTCGAACGCAATCGATAAAATCGTTTTGTGTGCCAGCTAAGTTGCATGCGAGCTGGTTTTTTTAATTCGCAAAAATTATCTTCTAAAAGAGACCGTATGCGACGCAGTACACCACCTACAACCAAGTCGAAATTTTCTTCATCAAGCGTGGGGGTGTCTTTAGACGCAAAGCGGAAACATTATTTTGTTATAGCCCGCATCCATCTATCACAAAACATGTCAATGCTGATAACGAGTGAAAAACCTTCTCACACTTTGTTAATGGAATTGTTGCGATAGTAGGTACTGCTATGGTATTTTATTAATAACTTGCGGTTTTTTTTATTACGAGTGTGACGATGTGAGAAGTTCTAAGATTTTTATGTTACGTATTTTTAGCCGCATGAGTAACTTTTATCGCTCGTGGTGAGTAAGTCTTAAGAAAATAATAAACGTTGGGCAGATAGTGAAATTGTGTGTTTTCTTACGCACTATCCACTATCGCACTGTAAGACGAATGAGCAATCTTATTGAATGGCAAAAAATTCGCGCAGCCGGTAGGATTCGAACCTACGCTCCCAGAGGGAATCTGATTTCGAGTCAGACGCCTTAACCACTCGGCCACGACTGCAATATAAGTTCTCTGCTTAATACAGTAGAACTGTCTGTGCATCTATTCTTAGTTTATACATAATTGAAATTTTTTAAAGTTTCGAGATTATAGTACCTGCTGAGATATGCTGTTTTCTGGCTGCGAAAATTAGCATTATTATTGTTTTCATCTTTAAATGCCTCCCCAGATTAGATTAGATTTGGAAATAGGGGTTGGTGTGGTTAACCTCTGTCACTGCAGCCACAGTTGGGCTTATTGTGACGTCCCCCCGGTTTGATTATGATTCCTCTTCGATCCCTGCGCTTTCAATGGAGCCTAGTATTTTGCGAAGAGGAAAGGTCAGGAATTCCGATGGGTCCATGAAACCCTGACCGAAGTGACGAAGCCTTTTGCGAGTTAAACCCTCACATTCACATATATGCTCTGGTGTTTCGTCTTTGTCATTGCATATTCTGCAAATTTTAGTCTCAGAGAGACCAATCCTATTGAGATGCTTCCTCATATGACAATGTCAAGTCAGAGCTCCCACTAAGGTTCGGGTCTGATATCTGCTTAATTTTAGATAATCAGATGTTCTTTTTTCCGAGTGTTTTTGCATAAAAAGCTTTGAGTGTCTGTTGCCCGGTGCCAAGTCACAGTGAATGGCACTTTGCGATTTTTGCCACATTCGGATGTTCATTCTGGCTGTGCTTAATGGTATCCCACAGAATGGATATGGTCCCATGAAGTCAGCTTCTGAACCTTTCCTAGCCATTAAGTCGGTCATTTCATTACCTACATAGCCGCTGTGTCCCGGAATCCAAATGAGACTAACTCTGTTCTTATTTCCGAGTTCAATCAGGCATTGGAGGCAATTCCAAACAAGTTTGGAGTGGATTTGAACGGACTGAAGTGCCATTATTGCTGCCTTGCTGTCCGAGAGAATATATATTTGTTGGTTTTTCTAGCCCCGTCTGATATTTTCTCTAATGCATCGTTCAATAGCATGAGTCTCCGCCTGAAAAACAGTGGATGTTATGTGCATGCTACAGTAGAATTTCACATTTGGGCGTACTCCATAAACTCCTGCTCCTACACCTTGATCCGTTTTAGATCCGTCTGTGTACCAGATTATGGATCCTGGTTTTGGAGTGGGTTTGTTTGTGGCCCAATCCTCCCTTTCAGGTAGGACAACTTTGAATGGCTTTGTGAAATTAAATTTCGGTACCATTGAATCAGAAAGAGGTATCGCTAGTATCGGGTCCTTGTTGAGTTCCGCGGAGAGAGTTGGGCAAGCTATTTTGCGCTCTGACTCGTCCTCCGAGCTCAAAAGTTTGTATGTGATGAATCTAGCTTCTTTCTGTATTTCTAAGTGTAGAGGTGCTAGGTTGAGAAGCACCTCTAAGGCAGCTGTGGGAGTGGTGCGCATCGCCCCAGTAATACCCAGGCATGCCAGTCTTTGTAATTTAGTCAGCTTAAGCTGAGCAGTTTTCTGCTTTGTTTTCGTCCACCAGACGGATGCCGCGTAAGTTATAATGGGCCGAGCAACGACGGTATACATCCAGTAGGTTAGTTTTGGACTCAGTCCCCAGTTTTTGCCGAGAAGGCTCCTGCAGGTCCAGAGAGAGATTCTGGCCCTTTCAAGAACTTTGTCCAAATGAGCATTCCAGGTGAGCTTTTCATCCAGGATAATACCCAGGAATTTTACCTCACTAGAATACTCTATGGATTCTCCAAAAAGAGTAGGCTTAGATAGCTTGTCCTTACACCTCCTTTTGGTGAATGCAACAATTGTGCTTTTCTTTGGGTTCATAACCAATCCTACTTTAGTGCACCAGGTTACTACCTGGTTTAGGGTATTCTGAACTAGATCAGTCACCGTCGCTTCAAATTTACCTCTAACAACGTCTCCCCACGTCTTGGAAGATTTAATATGCCAGTAGCGCTCCACTACTGTCCAACTCCCAAATACGACAGTAGAAAGGTCTTTTAGAGAGTGAAAAGGCAGCCCACGCATTGGCTCCTTTAACTTTGGGAAGTAGTCGTAGTCTGGTAGGTTCATTTCTGGGCTGTACGTTGGGGGAGGTAACACTTCCCTCAGGTATTGGCGCAGCAAATCAACCACAATGTTCCCGATATACATTGTCATGCAAAATCAGTGGCTTTGTGCATACAACAAATATTGTTCGAACTCCAGTAGCACAGGACATTTCCTCACACGTTCCTCGACGATCTTCATCAAGAAAATCCGTCAGAAGCTTTACACTTGACTCATCAGTTCATGTTCTTTGCACTCCTAGGTGTGGACCCTCCCTTGTGCTTTCACGGCCTTCATGGAGGCGGCTAACCGAATGAGGCACTGAACTACAGTCTATTGTCTGCTCACTTAAAGTCTGATGAATTTCTGTAGAATTTTAGCCACGTGAAGTTTCAATTTTAATGAAAGATTTTTGATCATTAACTGTCACAGTAACCGAGACACGCGCAGACGCCATTTCTATCTGTCACACAACAAAAACTGTTAGGACTACACAATTTGGCAAAGGCGTACTCACTCTTCTAATGTTGAACAGCAACTGAGTCAATTTGTATGACGATTGCATCCTCCAATAATCAGTGTTGCCAAAGGAGTGCATTATTTTTGAAATGCTTCTCGTATATTCTTGTTATTGTTATATAAATGTATTCGATTTTCTTCCATTTTTCTTTAACGGAGATAAAAATTTCTATTCAAATTATTATTCAAGTACTTTCACTCCATAAATCAAGGAGTTATCGAGTTATCGTTAGTTCCGGCAAAGGTAACCATATGCTTTGTAAGGATATTGGTATGGTAGCTACGAAGATGTAACTCGATATTACCTGCCGAGGTGCTAGTATGTACTTTTAAATTTTTAAATTTCAAATTCTTAGCTGTGCAGATTCTCTAAAAATCATTCAATAAGTGTAATGAACCACATTCCGTGGTTTAACACTCTGACTACTTGAGAAATGCAGTGACCAAAAAGGGATCCACACTCAAGCCAAGGTGTATAAGCATTCGTGCAGAGAGCTGCATGGCATCAGGTGTATAAATGTGATACCGTGAACGATCTCCTAGGGGCACGGGGCGAAACCCTTTGTAATCCTTGGAATCCTTACATCCGTACTGGAAGCTCTACGTATGCGGACCTCCTTTTCTGGCCATACTCGTGGGAACAAAATTTATCCAAATGCCCTACTGCCCTACACTGCCGGATCATCACGAAGAGGGGAACCTGCTCATTCTGTCTCTGTGCAGAGAAGCCGTAGCAAGCAATTAGGAGAAAATGGCCCCTAATTCAGATAAAATCCTAATAGACCTACACCAAATCGAATCGGAGAGACAGTTCGAAAACTTCTCAGGAGCTTCTAGGAGACGTTTTAATTTCACACGTGACAATACCGTGGATTCGGAAGAAGTGCGGAGACAAGTAAGAGAATGTCAAGGAAAATTGGAACGTGTCAAAACACACACTAGCAAAAGAGGCAGACCTGATGGTAGCACAATAGAACAGATCTCAAGAAAGATGCAGAGAACTGGGGAGTCTGCTGTAGTTAAGGCTACGGTTCAGACTCTAAAACCCAAACCAGTTATCAAGGACCACGTTCAGGGCTCCTCAGCAAAGCCCTAACCAACTCCCAAAACCTTTGTAAACATAGTACGTGGAAAGCCAGTGGAAGGACAGAACTTGTTTGACCCAGCGCCAAGTACATCCAAAGTATCATACAGAGTCGTAACTACTGAAATGAAATTAGATATTTTGCATTCAAAGCACCCTGAGGTCAGTCTCACTTAAGGCCAAATGAGGCAGGTCAGGCTATCAATCATGGATGAGGTAGATAAAAGTGAGACAAGTGGATGTCTTGCTATCACGTAGAATAACAAACCAACCATGGATCATCAGGATAATGCTGGGGCCGTGGAAGCATGCGTAGCTCGTTGTGAATTACCTAAAGTAACCACCTGTGTCGCTTAAGTTCCACTGAACAAGTTAAAGCTCCATCTAGACAAACCAAATCCAGGTTTAAGGACCGATTCCTGGCGGGTTCTTCGCATAATCAAAAAGAAAACTGGTAGACAGACCTTTGTCCTCTCTGTGGACGACGCTTCAGTTTTAGAGGTAGAATCAGTGAAGGAAGTATCGCCCATTCCTGGATTTTTCAGATATCCAAGTGAGGATATCGAACAAACAGAGAAAAGTAACACTGCAAAAATACGCCATAGGACGGAAAAAAATAACAACAAATCTCGCAATAGTCTGTTCGTAACTTTATTATTTTTCGGGTCAAAGTAAATTTTGGGGTCATAGTGCGGGACTCGGTCAAAGCTGAAATGTAACAGCGGTTCTTCCGATACACGGAAGTTTTTTTTGAAAGTTAATTTTGTCTCCACAATAGCTCCTTGTAAGATATAGCTTTAACATTCATCAGTGGTTCTTTATACAATCATTGAAATAAATGAACTGTCTCTAGAAGTATTTAAAAATATCGAAAATATCGATTTTTTGTATAAAAAGCCCTTGTAGACGTAAACGGCATGTAGCTCCTTTAACTTCCCTTGTGGATTGAATATCAAAGAATACGGAAATTGGATTTTAGGCGATTACATCAAATACCCGTCGAAGTAAAAATTAATTTTATATCTCATCAGACGTAAGGGATGGCGAACATTTTGAATACGTATGCCCTCTTACATACCTTTGGAAGTTGATCGAAAAATCGAGAAATTAATTTTTAGGCGATTATGTAGAAAACCCGAGGAAGAACAAACCAATTCGATATCTCATCAGATCTAAGAGGTTTGTTGGAACTCGTTGAAACGTATGCAACCCCTTTTTACTCCCTTGGGATTGAATATCAAAAAATTGTGAAAAGGGTTCATAGGTGATTATATAAAATTTCTTGGAAGTAAAAACCAATTTTATATCCCATCAGAAGTAAGCGATTTGTCGAAAATTGCTAAAAACGTGTGCAACCCTCATACTGCCCTACTACCCCTTTGGGGGTCGAATATCCAAAAATTTTGAAAATAATTTTTAGGTGATTGTATAATACATTTAGAAAGTCTGACGAAGAAAAAAACAATTCGATATATGAAATCAGTGCTAAGGTATATGGCGGAATTCATGAAAGAGTATGCAACCATAGGCGCGCCGTTAGGGGGGCCAGGAGGGGCCGGGACCCCCCAGATCCCGGCTTGGATCCTCCCAGAGAAATAATTCTGGCCCCTTCTAGAAAAATAATTCCTTCCTATCCTACCGCAAATACTTTACTTGTTAATTGCGTTTTATTGCGCTTTTAAATATATCTTCTTTTTGGCTACACTTTCTACACTTTTATGAACTAACTCTTGAGCGAGTGCAGAAAAGTGTACAAAAGTGTAAAGAACAAACCTATTAGGTTTGTTCTTCTTTCATTCACCCTCTACACCTTTCTGCACTCGCTCAAGAGTTAGTGCAGAAAAGTGTAGAAAGTGTAGCCAAAAGAACAAACCTATTGTTGCAAAATCGTCAAGTATTTATAAAAATAAAATAAAATTATAAATCTTTAATAATAAAATCAATAATTTAAAATAAATTATACTCGTTTATAAACTTACTAAGCAAACTCCATCACTATGCTTGTACAATGTCTATAATATCCATGGATTTAGTTTTAATCTGATGGAACCTACATATATGGCCGCAAATTTTTTCATGCATCAAGTTTAAATGTAAGTGGAAAATAAGGATTGAAGTGGGATAGAGTTTTGAATAGAAGAACTTTTCTGAGAATCATAACATTTTTTTATATGTCTGTCTAATGGAGCTTTTTTGTGAAACTTACCATTAAACTTAAGACATTTGAAATCATTCCTACACAATCCATTATGATATTTTCGAATGTGAGTTAAATATTTTTTAATGTCAGTAAAATGAATTTTATTTTGTTCATTTTTTTACTATGGCAAAAGAGCAAGAAATCATCTTACCTTACCTTATTCGCATTGTTAGAATGGAAATTTTTTTAAATATTTAAAATGGAAAATATGGAAAAGAATAGGATACATAACATTTCTTTCACAATTTACACAACTTTAATAGTTCAGGGGGTTTTCTAAACTTCGATCGATCGTTTCGTTTGCATTCCCACTGAAGAAAATGTAAACGAATTGCGACGCGAATTATTACAAAAAAGATTTGAAAAGCTTTTCAATTTCAGAAGAATTTTTGAAATATACAAGACGATCTTTAATTGTCTTGCAAATTTAAAAAAAACCTCTTAAATTCAAAACACTGGTTCGTTGTACCTCGTAAAAATCTTTTCAAATTAAAAGATTCACTTATTTTAGCAAAAGCTTTCCGGATAAAATACTGTTTATTTTTAATTTTGTGTTCTGATAAAGAGCAAATGAAACGCGATCGAAGAAAATGTTATTTTCGGTAATTAGATCAGTGTGGCCGGTACTGACTGACTTTGAACATGAATATAGATGAGAAAATATTTACGAACACGAAGCTGTTAAGTGAGAATTACGAAAATAATAGAAAATAAGCTAGGAATTTATAAATTAAATTTTGTTTTGTTATCGAAATTGAAGAAAATATCTTACGAATACAGAAAAATCTTCTACATAGCCATCAAAGTCTTCAAATCTTTGGTAACGCTAAAAATCTTCAAATTGCAGAAAAATCTTAAAATCTATAATAGCATCCCCGCTACTACTCAAGATAGATTCTCGAATCTCTAAATCATGAACATTGAATCCAATTTTAAGGACTCTCTTTTGGTTGCTACACGAAACTAAAAGACAGT
Organism: Beris morrisii; assembly: GCA_951812415.1. Lineage (NCBI taxonomy): Eukaryota > Metazoa > Arthropoda > Insecta > Diptera > Stratiomyidae > Beris > Beris morrisii. Next base: position 109,487,091 of record OX638312.1, on the reverse strand, counting down.
GAAGACATTTTTACAGGATTTTTGTATGGCAGCTACTCGAAGGAGGACTCATATGACCTTTTTCAAATTCTTTCCTTCAACTGCAGCTATTGGAAAAACAATGTATAAAATATTTCAAAGTCGTAGACTAAGACTAATCATTCGTTATACGAACACCTAATCTGTAAACACAAAAAGGACGAACTTGTACGAAAATCATGTGTGTCTTTCAAAAGAAGTCGTATGTTATGAGTCATTCGGCCCCTGCCAGTTTTCAGGCCACGGCACGCCTATGTATGCAACCCATTTAGACCACCTTAGTGGTTCAATTTAAAAAAAAAGTTCTGGGAACACTTTCTAGGCAGTTATCTGAAGAATTTGTAGAAGTAAAATTGATTCAATATTTAAAAAGATCTAAAAGATAAAAGATATGACAAAATTCGTGAAAATATACGCAAACTATTTTCTCTGACCATTTTTTTCCGTATCACCTCCGCACGCCAATAAATACATATACACATATATGATACCTCAATTGCTTTACTGGAGCATCTACATATACCCACGAAGTTTCAAGTTTCTAGCATAAGTCCTTCAAAAGATGGAAAAACACTCCTCCACTCCCATATAATTTTTCAAATTCAAATTTAATTTTTTTGGTTGGTATTGGTTCGTGAGATATAGTAATTTGAAGGTTTTCAGCAGTTTCAACTTCTTACTTTAAGCGGTTCCTGAGAAACCAAATTTTTTTTTTAAAAATACTCCCCCTCACACCTCCGCCCCCATAAAACATCAAACAAAAAACACAAAAGTTCAAGATATCTACCCAATCAACCGAATCAAAAAAATTGAATTTAATAGGTCAACGGATTTGGGAGATACGAGCCTTCAAACGTGCTTGCGTACGGCGGAGAAACGGACTGAGTTTTTTTTCCAATTTTAAGTAGACCTTAAAAACACAAAAAAAAATTTCAGGTTAGCAGATTTATTTTTTTTTTAATTAAATGAATTTAAATGAATTATTGCAATATTACTTTATTATTAAAACTGACTTAAATCGAAGATAGCAAACAGTATAACAACATGATCTGAATATCAGAAGAAGGGGAGAGGACATGGAAATTTAATTAAATTCTGGAATCTGGTGTATGCCATCGATGTGTGGTCAATGGCAAATAGAATAATCCAACCACAATTGTTTGCTGAAAATTCCAGATTCGAATGGTCCTATCCTTCAAACCACACAATTCCATAAAGTAAATGTCGCGTGCAAAGTCCTCCGAGGGTTTTGGGTCAATTAAAAAAATCGATGGAAAATCTATTAACCCTTTTCTTTCCTCACACGTAGGTACCAATGTTTATGGTATGTTCGCTCAAGGTTCACTGGAGTGTTAAATTCTTTATGTCAATTTATCGAGCCATAGTCGAACAAGTTCGTATGGATTAAAAGTGGCATGTTCCTATATACAGAAATTCTGCAGACCATGTCACTACAATTTCAAAAGTTCGCTACTGTAACTGACTGCAATTGAAATTATGCATATGTCCATACATACGTAGCGACAATTATGGATTTGCAAATTTAAATTGCAAGAATAAAAACTGTAGATACGCGAATCAGTCCGACTAATTTAGAAATCAAATAGAAGTCATAGCGTGGCACAGGAAGTGAACAGAAATGAATTTTATAATAAATTGATAGAATGTTTGCATTCCATTAAGTGCGCAAATATTTCCTGTACTTCCTTGTAGATTAAATGCTGAGGTGTTGAATTTAGACGAGATTGCTTTATCGGATTCGAGAGTACATTGAACGTGAAAAGACAAAAAAATAAATGAATTGAAGCTAAGCGAGTTACTTCAAAGTATATACGTTTGCTCGAGAACGTATATGTGATATGCTACGTTATTGTTGTTAAAAAGTCCCCTTATAGTTGACAATTGTGCATAAGGCTACCTGGTGTATTCACTATCGTTGAATCTGGGTCAAAAAGGATACTCTACGAAAAAAAGTGCTGAAACGTTATGTGTATTGGGATCACTAGAACTTCTCGAACTACTTGAGACCTGTAGGTCATGTCGCACTTAGTTATAGCCCTCTGTCCTTATTCTCCTTCCATAGTAGCTGCCATGTACTCTTAGTTTTTTATCGGTATTGTTTGATTCAGCTTAGGCCGCATCAGTCTAGAGACCATACAACTCCACTTACTCTTAATACAAATATGAAATATTGCCAACTTCTAGCAATAAAGGATTTCTTAACCTAAAAGTATTTGAACCATATTTTTAACGCTTACCTAATGCATCGTCTTTCGGAGAGTTGTGTTCAGATTTTGTCCACTCTAGACTTAAGTGGGAACGATGGCCTCATTTGATTATTTGGGTTCAAATTTTGCACTTTTGCACTTTTTCTTTTTGATTGCCTACAATTTTCATTTCAAACTTAACTGGGGCTGTGGCAGTAGACAAGCAACTATCGCCGAAAAAATCGACGATCTTATGGAAGTTCGACAGAAGTTGATTTCGATCTGATCTAAATTATCAATTTAGATTTGGCATTTGGAAATAAGTGCCGAAAAACGTACCAGAGCTCAACGATTTAAATCAAACTCTTACGATGAACCTGATATGAAATTTACATGAAATGAAATGTAAGTTGAACGTTGAACGTTGGCAATTAACTTACCAATTTAAGCCTGTAATTTGGAGGGCCGTTTGTCTATGGCTTATACTGAGGAATGCTTCTGATTTCGTTAAGTTCGGTATGTATTTATCAGGAATTTAACATAGAGAGAATACAGCTGTGGATCAATACACTACAATTCAGTATTTCCTCTGTTTAAGTTACATTTTAAAAGTACTCTTTATTATGCAATTTAAAAATTAACGTACGTATTATCGACTTGAAGTTTCAAACATAAAGAAAAACTGAATTTAAATTGTTCCCTCTACTGAAAATCCGTACAATAAATTACATTATTTAAATTATACCTATATTTTGGTTTTTACAATGAGTTTATTCAAATTGAAATTTCCTTTGTTTCTTTTCAGAATGCTATGCTTCCAGAATAAAAATACAGGTAAATATACTCGACAGCTTCTTAATATTAACACAAAATTGGATCCATGTCTTGGAATTTTATTTATTACCTTCTTTCGATGTCAAAGTTTGGACTAAGACGTACGACCAGACCAGTACGTGCCCTATTAAGACTTTACTAAAAAGTCAAGTTGAATTATGTTGACCTTTGCCTAACTCCTGCGCCTATCTTCAACTATCTTCTATTATCATTGGTAATATTGCCTTCCCTAGACATTGTGGCGTACAAAGGTGGTGTAAAAAAATGTGAATTCTACATTTTCACGAATTTCGTTATATCTTTTAGGCATGTTAAGTTATCAAATTAATTTTATTTCTGCGGTCACCTTATGAAGGGTGTTACAATAACTCGTTCCGAAGTTAAATCGAAATTAAAAACAAGTGGATGATGGAATTAATGAAATTTTTATTAAAATATGTTACTTGGTCCATGGCAATTAAATATGGAAAAGAATCTCACTCAAATGCTTGCCACGGCTCCTACGGCACACCTCGACCTGTTCGTCCAAATTTTTGGTAATATCACGGCATAATTGCTCCTCAATTAGACAAATATGGTTTGTTATCACGCCCTTCAGTTGTTGATTGGTGGTTGGTTTATTGGCTTGCTTTTGAGATAACTCCAAAGAAAGAAGTCCAACGGAAAGAAATCGCACGATCTCGGTGGCCAATTGATTTCGCTGTTTCTGGAGATTATTAATTCATTAATTAAAAGGACCACATTTAAACAAAAATGGTCTAATATGGAAAATAAAGGACCATAGAATTTATTCAAAAAATATATGTGTATTTAAAAAATAAAAACAATTTATATGTAGAATCAGAAAATAGAACCATGAGCTAGTCGTACTTCCCAGCAGGCAAAGTTGCGTATGGTATGGTATGGTATGGTATGGTATATGGGGTGGTGATGCTATCATCCTCCTTCACTTAGACGTTATTGTTCGTCCATTGTGCTCCCCGTTTGAATATGAAAACTCCTGGAACCTAAAACCATTTAATAGATTTTATAAAGTTTGCTATGTTACATAGCTTTTCCTTATCGATATCACCGAGGTCATCGAGGAAATAAGCGGTGAGGTTCCGTCTTCTCGTTCCCGATAGGGCCGGACACTCGCATAGAACGTGGAAGATTGACTCTTCCACTTCTGGGTCACCGCAGCTACGACAGAGATCATTTGCCTCGGCTCCCAGTCGTCTAGCGTGTCTACCGATCAGGCAGTGCCCTGTGAGCACTCCGATTAGTGTGCTAGCATCTTTTCTGCTCAGGCCCAGGATATACTTGCTTTTCCCATGATTATATTCAGGCCAAAGAGTTCTTGATATTGAGCATGTAGTTAGGTTTGACCACCTATTGCCTGCCAACTGCAAGCATAGTGAGTCGATAGACTGTTTTATGGATCCGATGGGAATAGCAATATGCTGGTCTTCCACTACTGAGCTTAGGCTGGAGCCTGCTCGAGCGAGTTCATCAGCTTGCTCATTCCCCTGGATTCCACAGTGGCCTGGCACCCAGCAGAGGGTAATTTTGTGCCGTGTGCCGATAGTTTTAACAATACCACGACATTGTCTAACTAGTTTTGATCGTGTTGTGTTCGCGCTAAGGGCCTTAATGGCTGCTTGGCTGTCAATGCAAATAGTGATGTCTTCTGTTCCATACACCTTTGCCTCAATAATTTTGCAAGCCTGAAGTATTGCAAAGATTTCCGCTTGAAATATACTGGCATGATCTGGTAGCCTGTAGGCCTCGTGAATCTCGAGTTCACGTGAGAATACCCCCGCGTCCGTGCCAGAAATCATCAGATCATTGTGGTTATATTGTCTAGGTAGCGTTCTTCATTCCAGTCGTTTCTTTGTGCGATTTTGATAGAAAATTCCCAACCGAAATCTATTTCTGGCATAGTGAAGTCCGTTTCCCTATGGATATTACACTCCAAGAAGTCGTTGAGTATGGTACTGTGAGGCTAGTTCTCCAGTACTCAACCCAAAGTTGCGTATACTATACGCCAAAAGTAGTTCGGTTAAAAGTATATAACCCAGGTCTAGCTGCTGGGTTGTTTAATAGAACACCATACAAACTAAAATTTTGACAAAAGACGTATTTTGAAAAATGGTCTTTTTCCACCGGCCCAATTGGAAAAAAAAGTACCAACATTAGACCAAACGGACCAAATATGGCAACGCTGCCGGGGAACTTCTGCTGCAATAATTCCATTGTTGCGTTGGCTGTGTGGCACGTCACACCATCTTGCTGGAACCACATATCGTTGATGTCATAATCATCCAATATTGGCCACAAGAAGTCGGTGATCATGGCATGGTACCGTTCCCCGTTCACTGTGACGGAGTTGCCAGCTGCATTTTTGAATGAAAACGGGCCAATCACTCCATCAGCGCAAAATGCACACCGCAAAGTGACTTTTTGTGGTGTGCTTTTCAAAGAGTGCCCTTGGATTTTCATCAGCCCATTTTCTGCAATTCTGCTTGTTGACGTAGCCACTGAAATGAACCTCATCAGAAAAGAAGATTTTGGTCGCAAATTCAGTGTCAACTTGGTTCTGCGAACGTAATGTGCTTGAAATGGTAAGTAGGCACTTCAAATGGTCAGTAGGCAATTTGCCAAAGACTGAACTACCAAAACTGATGTCAAAACTTATTTGATGTTTAACCGTCGTTCAACATATGTAAACTTCGGAACGAGTCATTTTAAGACCCTTTAGCGCCTAGAAACGTTTTTACAAGTTCTTCGATATTCAACCCCTAAGTGGGTGTAAAGCGGTTGTGTATATTGACACGAATTCCGATATATTTCTTAGGTCTAATGATATTTAAGCATTTTTTGATATTAAATCCCCTAGGATATGTAAGGTATTGCTGAAGTTTTCACGAATTCCGCAATTTTTTTAAGTTTGGTGTGACCGAATTCGCTTTTACTTTGATGGGCTTTATATAGAATGATCTCAAAATTAATTTCAGGATTTTGTGATATTCAACCCCTAAGATGGTGTAAAATTATTCGTGAATTCGTGAAAACATACACAAGTATGAATTCCGACATATCACTTAGGTCTGATGAGATATTGAATTGTTTTTTACTTTAACGGTCTTTCTATACAGTCGCCTAAAAATTGGTGTCAGATTTTTTATATTCAACTCCTAAAGGGCATTTTCGATATTTTATCCCCTATTTTTTTATTGATATTTAAAAAATTACGTAAAGACATAAAAAAACAGTCTGGGCGGAACTATATTATTTTTTGGGTAGAAGTCTGGAATGCGTTTAACGCTGATATGCTGTGAAGATTACTATGCGACTGACAACCTAAGGAATAATCAGGAGACTATTTCGAACGTTATTTTTCAAGTTGTCAGTTGCATAGTAACCTACACCGCATCTCAGCGTTAAACTCTTCCGGACTTCTTGTTCAAATTCTGGACTAACGTGTAGATGATGCTTCCATTTGAAATGATCATCAGATCCATCCGGCTTGACTTCGCCTAAACCTCACATCTCGATGAACCATGTCACGTTCGAGTAAAGCATTACCAGAAGAATGTTTTCCAAAATCCTTACTAAGAAAGTATTAGTAATGCATTTTATGATTTATGGAGTCAAGGTATTTTGGAGTTCAAGCATATGAACAAGTAAAGTGTATATGGTAGGTAGGTAGGTACGCGTGGCTGCCCGTGAGAACACGGACACACTTAGACCTGAAAGGTCCGTTGTGTTACCACAGGATCATCGAATCCGGTCCTACTCGTCGAACCATTTCGTAGGCAATATTCTTTCTTGAAATGAACGATAGACGGGAAGTATAATCAATGATTTTCATACATGTACATAAGAATAAGAAATAAGAAAGGACCTCTTGAATGAATATTAACAACGCCACAATTTCATTGAACAGTAAAATTGAATCAGTCATTTCTTCGTTTTTCGGGATTTAAAATTTAAGATAAATTTCAAGAAATATAAGTAAAATTGTATACATGCATTATAATTTCATTCACAGTTTTTCTTTGATGCATTGACAAACTATATATCAATTAAGATAATTCTTGCATACTTTCAGAAATTGCCTTATCTTACATTTGATACTCACTTCTCCTTATATGCATTCGCTTCCCCATTCACTTGCTTACTGGTAATGCACGGGTAAGTAGTGAGTAAAAAATCTGCCAACAGTCTGGGCGCAACTTTATTATTTTTTGGGTAGAAGTCCGAAACGTGTTTAATACTGAGATGCGGTGTAGGTCACTATGCGACTGATAACCTAAAAAATAACGTTCCAAATGGCCTCCTGTTTATTCTTTAGGTTATCAGTCGCATAGTGACCTACACCGCATTGCTCCAGCTCTGTACATCAATACAATTTTAAAATTTTTTTTTTTAGCTTTAATTACTCCTGTAGTACTTCTACATATACATACTAAGTTTCAACTTTGTAGCATACGCTGTATCTGAGATTTGAAAAAGCACCCCCCACCCTCATACCTTGCTACCCCTATCAAAAATTTTATTTTTCTAGGATACCTCTTCAGTGACTCTATATACTCGTTAATTTTTAGCTTTCTATGTTTTGCGGTTTTCGAGAAATAAAAATCAGAATTCTTTTCGTTCCACCCCTTCCAACCGTCACCCCCTTCGCCAGCACCACCAACCTTTTTTTTCCTGCTAGAAGTCTACTGGGCCTAACTTCTGTAAAACTTCTAAGATCATATCTGGTACGGTTCTTGAGATATAAAAATTAAATTTTTTGAAAAATACTTATCCCCCCCCCTTTCGTACTCCAGCTCCTCTCTCAAAATTTTTACATTCAGTAGACTCCAGTTGTGATCTTATATACAGAAACCTAATTTCATCTTCCTGGTACAATTGGTTCGGAAGATATTGTAATCTAAAGTTTTTCACCCCCCAACATCCCAAAATGGGGATTTGGCTTCTTCGGTAAAATTTTTTCTAATCGAATCCAATACAGCCATTATTTTTGATCTTCATCGAATCTGATTTTCCACCTCGGAATTGTTTTTCTTCGGAATAATTGACCAGTCCTCGAGCCTTATCGAAGGATACTTGATACTTCGATTTTCGGAAATAGTTATTGTTAAAAAGTAAGGAGAAATGGAAATGGAAATGGAAAAACGCAATTCTATGTTATAAGTGCGGGATTGCGGGAGGCTTCAATAGCCAAAATCGGTTCTTCTTAAATCCATCTGTGTCCTAGAAACTATCTCCTTTATTTTGTGATATCCAAAGATTTAATAGAATTTTTAGTGCGTGCAGTACAGGCTGTGGGTATATTCTTCAAGCCATCTTCCGAATGATGGGGTATTTCCGTACTTGCCTTATGTTCTTTAAAACTTTGCAAAAAGTGCAGAAATGTACTAAGATCTAGTGGGTTAAATATTTTGCGCTTTGGCCATACTGTTGGTATCAGGAAGAACCTCTCACTTTATACCATACATGAGATTCAGTTTTATATTTTTGCTCATAATTGAGAACAATTATTATATGCAAAGTCATCATGTCTACATACTTAACGAAGTTTGAATGTGCCTTTTCTTGTGATTTTGTGACACGTTGCACGTCTTGAGTATTTAGGTACTTATGCTGGTACGTCGTAGTTTTTAAGAGAGCGAAGAGAATTTAATTGTGTTATTTTTTTTCGGTTTCGGCATCCTAGTGGCAATTACTGCAGGTCACAAAGCCAGAAGTTCTAGAATGAAACCCCATCCAATTACATCACCCGTGGCTCAAGAAAATACTATTCTGAGAAGGAGCAACACTGACCTGGCAACATTTGTTGCCCTGTACCTCTTCTGGGAAAAAATTCTACAACTGACGATTTTGAAACTGAATTATGAAATTACTTTTCACATAAGGAATATAATTCTACAGGCCAGGATAATTAGCAACGCAATGTACATATCCTGCTTAAAGAAATTTTATTCTTAAGTTTATCGTGCATAAGATTTCTTTCATAACGTAACCCTTTGCCTTCGAGACACACTTTTCTTCTTTAATCTCTTAAAGCATACTTTCTTTTGCTATCACATTTCCACTAGGAAAAGAAAATTAATCGGGTCAGTGCAAACAGCAGGATGCCTTTTTTTCAAGTGGCTTGAATTCGCAAAGTCTATAGTGTCAGGTGTTGGCTATCTCAAAGTTTGTTTGTTTGTTTCTCCAATTATGTTCTAAAATTTCAAGCTTAACATTGTGCTTATGTTGCCACAGGGAAATAATTACAAAATAAATCGGATTTTAAGGCAGTGGGGCTCTTTAAATATAAAGAAATATAAAAACATAGTAAATGTGTTTATTATGATTCGGACAATTTGAGTAAGTGCATACAAATACAAATTGAGAGTCAAATGAATGTTAACTTAATGTTGGTGTTTTATAAAACTGAACACGTGATAAATTATAGAAAAATAGTTGAATCATTCTGATAGGTAATTTTAAGACAAATCCATCAAATTTGGAATGATTTGCGTTTTATTGGGTTCATTGAAACGAAGATTTCTTTTTCTCAGACTCATCAATTTTTTCGAACAATTCTCCTATTGCTGTAAATTGATCTGTGAAGAAATGTTTGTTGTTGATCTTTCTTTGCTGTTCAGTTTTATATGATATAATTGTGGATTTTGTTTCCGGTTTGAGCGATGTATCGTACCGTTTTCAGACATTTTCTGTTGGAATATGGAATATATAAATATCTAGATTTAGACATTTCTTTACATAATTTTTGTTCATAATAATTCCCCGAAACTCTAATGATTCGTATGTGAATCTCTAACGATGCATCTAGCTGAAATATATGATCATATGTGAAATCTTCGGAAAATTAATGAGCGTTATATTTTATCCGTAAGTAAAAGTAAGTGAATCATAAGCGAACGGCTCTTATAATAAATTATGTGTTACTTTGCCCTCAAGCTATTCAGGGAAAATACTTCGTGGATTTTTATCTTTTCACATAGTCCAATGGAAAACTAGTACTAATCCAGTTAACCAAAAGTATCGCAAGTGAATCCCTACTGCTTCACTTTGGTGAATTATTTATTGTATATTCAGATTCTTAGTTGAATCACTACTCTGTTTGGTTAATTGTCAGTGATTCATAAAGGTTAATCGTTAGTAAGTCATGTAGGTGAACCATAAGTGAATCATCTTGGTGACTCCTGTATGCAGCACAGTATTTAGAAGTCATCTTTGTGTAACCGGCACCTTCGTACAAAATTTAGTTAGACTCGCCTACACTAAATATTTACAATTGTTTGTTAGGAAGTAGGGAGTATCCGCCATCCACAGTTGAAAAACCTTCACTTGGAACAGTGTTGGACTAGATCCGAAGGATTTCTTTCATCATCTCGTTGCATTGACTCAGCATAGAGTGTTTTCTGCAATTCTGAAATACACAGCGAATTTTTGTCTGTTTTTTTCATCAGAGTGAAGAAGGTCACATGTGTTTAACGTCTGGAAAAGAAGGCTTTTTGGGCTAGTGCTTATTAAAGGAAAATTAAAACAATGATGGTATAACAGATGAGAAACCTTCACTAGAAAGCCCAGTTGAACAATTCTGTAGGCATTTTTTTCTTGGTCCGAAATTGGGAAGTTTCTTTTCCGGCGAGCACGTATGTTACTTTTCTCGATTGCCCTTACTGTCGGTCGATGCTTACCGAAATTTTTTCTTTATAACTAATTTTAGAATTTTATTACCGCAAATTATATCGCATTGAAAAAATGGTATAATATTGCAACTAATGGTCTTCACAGAATGTAGTGATACCGAAAAAATTAAAACCTCCTTTGAGTTTGCTTCAATGGTAGATCTACCATATAAGAACGCATTCGCTTTTATGCATAACTTAAAATTAAAAATTAAGCATAAAATTCCAGTTTATTAGGACTGCTACAGCAAACACTAATTATGAAAACATTTAAAAAAAAACAATTTTTATATTGGCGTTCATATTCCGAAACATCTTTACGTATGTATTTTTTCGGTATTCTCAAGCGGTCTTCATATCTTTAATTTAGTATTTAGTTGTGTTTTTGGTGTTTGATTAGGCTCGACTGGCTTAAAGACGCTTCTCGGCTTGGAACACAGCGGTTCTAACCCATGAGTATTACCAATCGTGAAAAACTTTCCCTGGAGAAGCCAGTTGCAAATTGTATTAGTATTGATCGGAATGAGTGTTTCGTCATCGGGTTGTGGAACCCCCTAACTGTGATTCAAAAATACACTAAAGGAGTATATAATTCTTTTTAACCAGAAACGCTCAACATATTTATAACTGTTGCTAAAATGAGAATATCCGTAAATGACAACAATATTCAGAAATATTGAATGCTGCCGTCAGTCCAGCTTCAATTTATGCTATGGTCAGATGGAACCGTAATGTAGTTAGTGTCATCTGTAGCATCTCAATTTGTTTGTGAGACGCACAAAAAATTTTTAATTCTTTATGCATATAGGTCAAAGTGTTTTTGTACAAGTCAGTCACGACGACGGCAGGAACAAAAGACGAGAATCAGGAGTATGACCCTCATATCTCAAGACCCCTTTCCAATATTACCCTCCAGTTTTTTTCAATCTTTAATCTGGGACTTTTTAAGAAGTTTTGGAATCTATCAGAGTGTCTGATCAGTTGTTCATCACGTCTAGAAAAAAATAATATTAGAAAAGCAGAACAGTAGGTTCAGAAAGAGCCACACAAAAAAAAACTAGAAAAAAATTATAATTTTTTAACGTTACTCATAATTTTGAAGAACATGTACACACCAAGTTTTAATTTGTTATATCAACAAATTAAAAAAAAAATCGTTTCGAATTTACGCTCTATACCATCAACAAAAATTTTGTTTATTCTTGCAATTTTGCAATGTGATTTTATGGTAGCAATTTCGATTTTAAAAATAATAAAAATGAGAAGAAATAAAGAAAAATCAGTCCAAGTGTTCTCCATCATTTTTTCATGTTTACGAGTAATTTACATCTGAAATATAATCGAATTGATTGAATCGATAAATTTACGAAACATTATTTGCACATACTCGTTCATAGGTACGAGTATCTAAGTTTAATGGTGCAGGTACAATTTCCATAAGTGGCTCTTTAGTTAAGAAAGTGCTTAGCCACGACGCTTAATAGGATAAATTCCGGATTTGTTACTGTAATCCATGTTTGTTTATTTTTTATGAAACTTTTATGGCTTTTAAGGAGTACGTATCATAAGAAAACTATTGAAATGTGCGTTAGGTACGTTAATGCTCTATAATTGATAGATTAGACTATTATAGTCGGTATTTTACCAAATGAGATGGAAACAATTTTCTTAGATTTGGACCATATTATTGTCGGGTCTACTGTATTTTTCATAAACATGTGTTTTACAACAGAAAAATCCAGATATTGTTTATTTTTTGAGTCTGTAACTTTTGGTTTTCAATGAATAATTGAACTTCAAATTTAAAATTATATTTGCTTATTGTACGTCCGATAATTTTCATAAAGCTTGATTGATTGTGTATACGATTGGTATTCTGGATTGAATTAAATAGCCTGAGGCTGTAACAGTTTATTAGATTTTTTTTTAAATTTATTTGTTTTATATTTTGCTGTACTATTTTGCTAGTATGTATCTATGTATTAAAGTATTTATTCGGCGAAGAAATCGTTCGAGTATGAAAGTTCAGCAATTTGTAATGCATGGAATGAGGTCCCGGACGAGAAAAAAAGGTTTCAATTATTTTTTGTTCCGCAATGTTCAAAATTATAATTCCAGTTGTTTACAATCCATTTGTCGATCCGTCCTAACGCATGACATACTCCAGAATGCTCTAATGAATGAAGATGAAATTTGACTTTCCTTCGATTAATAGAATTTGAATGGCAAAGTTCGTAATGAGAGAAATCGACTCACACGTCCGGAAGGTCCATGTGGAAAGTATGATCAACTATTGCGAGATAATTTCAAACGCTTGAAGTTAGGAATTTAGGTTTTAAGTAGCTTCCAGACGAAAGTTCTTAAACAATGTGTGTTCATACGCCTTACGGAATACACGGAACCTCAACAACGGCTGTCTCATTTCAAAACATAGTAAGTGCTTTTTAGAAAATTTTAAATAGGTTCCCAAAAACGTCTAGTAATCAATCCTAGTAAAGAAATGTCGATATCCCGATCTGTTGGGAGTTCCCCCAGAGTATCTCTGAGGACCCCTATAGTTTTTAAGACTCTTCTTTAAAATTTTCCAAAAAGCACTTACTAGATTTTGAAGTGGGACAGCCGACAAGTTTAGCTAAAAGGAAAAAGGATTGTTATATGAACGAACTAATGAAACAAATCTACCAACAGTTTGTGCGCAACTTTATTATTTTTTGGGTAGAAGTCCGGAATGCGTTTAGTACTGAGATGCGCTGTAGTTTACTATGCTACTATATTTATAGGATAGTGGCTCTATATAGTCGTAGCGTTTTAGCTTTCTATGGTTTGCGATTTTTGAGAAACAAAAATCAAATTTTTTTCATTCCACCGCCTCCCATCATCATCCCCTACACCAGCACCCTCAACATTCCCCCCACTTCTGTGCTCTTTGTTTCTTGCTTTTTTGAACTTTACTGTTCCTAAAACGTGTAAATACAATGCATAGCTTTCTTAAATGGCATAAATTATTTAGACAATTTTTTTTGTAAAAAATAATACATTTATTATTATTTTTGTTTTATTTTGATTATTAAGTCCGAAAAATTGTACAGATTACAAATAATTTTTAGTGTACGACTTCAATTTTAACTATGTTTCTTTTAATTGATAAAAGTCGAGAGTTAAATAAATTAACAATTTATTTTTTAAAATAATTGCTGACGATTAATCTAAGCTAAGTTTTTAAAAAACTGAAATTCTTTACTACTTAAAGATAATTTGTCATCCCTCTGTCGATTGGTGAACTCTGGTCTGTGGTCCTCCCCTTAAAAATTTTACAAAAAATGAAGACAAATATTTCAGGCAAAGCAATTTGACAACAAAAATTTGACTGCATTTGCCTGCAAATATTTTCAAATATTTGACTAAGTTGCATACAGCCTAAAACAAACTGAAGTACGTGTATGCGTATTAGGCTTGCGCATTTTAGTTCACCATAGTGAGCGATCATTTCCAGTTCCCGATTCGTCGCGAACTAGTTCGTTCTTTTTGCTCACTAGTTCGCGAGAGTTCAGTGATGACAAAGACAGTGAAGTTTGGGAACGACTCGTAGTCGTCATTCTAGTAGAATGTGGTGACAAAAAAAAGGTCGTCTGGTACAACGTGATGAGCTAAAAAAAAGTCTATAAGTATCCCATCATTAAATCCCCGTTAGTAAAGCGCTGTCGAGAAGTGCTAAAAGTACTTTGTAGTCAGAACAAAGTACATATTTGCTGGTTGCCAGGGCATAGTAATATATTAGGGAACGAAAGAGCGGACGAGCTTGCAAGATCGGGATCGGCATCGAATGGTAGGGTTGAGGAGGATGTTTATCCACCGATATGCGGCATCAAAACGCAAATTGGTGTGCGCTCTAAAAAGACAGCCAAATCTTGGTGGGCGGGACTGGCAGGCTGCAGGATTTCTAGATCCCTGTGGCCCGAGCTGGATAGTCAAAAGACTAAGAATATATTGACTTGCGATAGAGGAAAACTGCGACTGCTCGTCGGGGCACTAACGAGGCACTGTATGCTGAGGAAACACGCTATGCGGCTAGAAAGAGCGGAATTGGACATGTGTAGGTTCTGCCATGATCTGTATGCTGTGGAGGACATCACTCACATTCTGTGTGAATGCCCGGGGATCGCTAGGAGGCGTCTGAGATGGTTGGGTAGCCTTTTCTTCGAGAGCATCGAGGATTTGAGGTCGTTAGGGTATGACAAACTAGTCAGGTTCTGTAGGGAATTGGAGTGTTTCTGAGGTGATGGAATTGCCCACGATGACTTGAAGGGATCGCAATGGGCCCGTTTGGCGCCTAGTGAGCGCGGTGGTTTTTAGCGCTGCGCCCCTTCTTAAACCTAAACCTAAACCTATGTATATTGCACCACTGACTTACAAACGGCAATGAATGAATACAAACGAACTAGGAGCGGGACTGACTGCGAACTAGTTCGTTCATTTCAGTTATGGGAACGCTCATCCGAACTAGTTCGTTCGCGAACTACACAAGCCTACTGCGTATCTTAATCAAAATCTAATACTTTATTTAAAGTCGCCATGTTTCAGCTAAACGTCTCTTAAGCGCGTATTACATTGTATGCCACTATATCAAATGTTTGACTATTCTCGCATGCAAATGCAATCAGATAGTTTTAATTATCAAATTTTAGTTTGCCATATTATTTTTTTTGCTTTACAGAAGGTCGACGGAAAAAATTTGACTGAACTTTTCGTAAAATTTCAAATATTTGACAGCATGGCATACAATACAATACAAGGTTTAGACTAATTTGACAATTTAGGTAATACAATCTGTGAATGAATATAACAGAGAAATTCAATAAAATGCCGTTGATTTCAGACTCCATTGTTTCATTAAGAAAAAATTAGCATCAAGCTTAGCACCATCTTCTGTTCGTCATGGAATTTATGAAAATTTAAAATTTTAATAACCAAAACTTATGTGCTACCCACATTTCATTACAGAAATATTTAAAAGAGTTTAGGTTAAAAGTTTTATGGTGTGGCAGTAAAGCACAGGTTTAGGTTAAGGAAAACCCATGTGATTTTAATTGAAGAACGGTTCAAACTATAAAGTTGAAAGTATCAATGCGGAACTAGTGAGGATTTTACATTTGTGTTTTTAAGGTAAAGTCTAAAAAGAATTAAGCTTAGTCTATATATACATAAAGTCAGAGTCAAAAGTTTGTATACAGATCATACTTGAATCTTTGAAGCTTTATATTTTCCATAATACGTAAGACACAGAGATTATTTTCTCTAAAATTAAACTTTATAGTCTTATCTTTTTTAACATAAGATTTCGTCGAAAAAATGAGTAATATTCACTTAGTTTGTGGCTACACAATAAAAATAGCTCCTAAAAATGCAGTCAAAAGTTAGTATACAATGCCTTGAATTTCAATTTGCAACAAGTGCCGTTATAAATTTCGCTATGTTGGAGCACTGTAAGTGTGTTTTCCAAGCAAAACTAAGTTCGCAGTTGAAGTTTGCCGTGAATGGAGTAGGTTCTCTTGTTAATTGCGTATGTCCTTAACATAAAATGGCACGTGGTAAAGAAATTTCAGTAGAAGTTCGCGAGTTGATAGTGACCCATCGAAAAAATGGGAAAACCTTAAGTGAAATAGCCGGAATTGTTAAGAAAAGCCGTTCAACTGTTCAGAAAATTATAGAACGGAGCAAAATTCGAGGAAATGTAAAAACTGTGAAACGTTCAGGTTGGCCACGTGCTATGACAGCAGCCGAAATACGAAAAGTTGTAAGACAAGTGCGAAAAAACCCGAAATCTACCGCAGTCCGAATAGCCCAAAATCTTTCTGAAGAACGCTGTAAGCCAGTCAGCGCTTCAACTGTACGTAGAGCGCTGAATAATAATGGGTTGCACGGTAGAGTGCCTAGAAAAAAACCATGCATTTCTGCTATAAATCGCACTAAGCGCGTTAATTTCGCAAAACATCATTTAAATAGCCCTCAGACCTTCTGGAATAGCGTTCTGTTTAGTGATGAAAGCAAGTTTGAAATATTTGGGTCAAAGAGGGGTTGAAAGATCTGGAGAGCCAAGAATAGCCAACTATTTCCTCAAAATCTCATTTCAACCGTGAAACATGGTGGCGGTTCATTGATGGTTTGGGGCTGCATGTCGAGTGCGGGCACTGGAAATCTAGTTTTTATTGAATCTACAATGAATAGCCGAGATTATTTGCAGATATTAAAAGACAATTTATGCACTAGTGCTGAAAAATTGGGTCTTGTAACACCATGGATCTTTCAACAAGACATTGATCCGAAGCATACAGCAAAGATTGTCAAAGAGAGGCTATTGTACAGGGTTCCCAAGCAATTACATTCACCTCCGCAGTCGCCTGACTTGAACCCTATAGAGCATCTATGGGAAGTTTTGGACCGAAAAATAAGGAATCGAGTCATAAAATCGAAAAATGATCTGCGAACGGCCTTGACCGAGGAATGGGCAAATATTTCAACCGATGTCACCCAAAACCTAGTAAATTCCATGAAAAGTAGATTAAAAGCGGTAATTCAGTCCAAAGGAGGACCAACAAAATATTAAATAAAATAAATTTTGGACCAAGGTATTATAAAAGGCTCTCTCTATATTGATTGTATACTAACTTTTGACTGCATTTTTCAGATATTTCATTCATTTTTCATAAATATTTCACGGATTCTAATTTTGTTTTGATAATCATTATATCAAATAAAGAGGAGAACTGTACTTTTTATTTTGTGTACTAAATAAAATTTTTTTTACTTCTTTTAATGAAGATATTTGGCTCTAAAGAACATAATTGAAGCTGTATACTAACTTTTGACTCTGACTGTATATAAAAATGAATGTTTGTTTGTTGGTTTGATCCGTATGCGCTCCTAAACCATTCATCCGATTGAGATGAAACTTTGGTGATTTTT
The DNA here is from genome assembly GCA_951812415.1 of Beris morrisii. Lineage (NCBI taxonomy): Eukaryota > Metazoa > Arthropoda > Insecta > Diptera > Stratiomyidae > Beris > Beris morrisii. Next base: position 109,469,378 of record OX638312.1, on the reverse strand, counting down.
TGAGGGCACGCTCGTGAAGGTTTGTGCATCAGTAAAATTATTTTACAATAGGTAGCGCGCGTCATTTCAACAAGTGAGTTTAGAGGTAGTTCATATGTTTTCGGTGTATGAGCGCGCACGCTTGACAAAATTGAACAGCGGGAGCAACGGAACCGATGGGAGCAAAGGCGGCAACGGTGCAACTGGAACAACGGAAAAATGGAAGCAACGGAAGAAAAGGAGCGACGAAGCAACGGGAGCAATGGGAGCAACAGGAGCAGCGTGAGCAACGAAGCAACGGGAAAACGAGAGGGATTAACGGGAGCAACGGAAGCAACAGGAAGCAATACTGAAAACCGCTGGCTTTGCAATTTCGGTGGTATAGCACCATACAAACGTGGAATGCGGCTAGTTGTGGTATAAATATTGATAAATATTTTTATTACAAATGTGAAAAAAAATTTCTATCCAGAAAATTTAATTTATTAAATTCTTGTAAGTCGTACATTTGAATGAATCTTTAGCTACTAGCTACTAGTTGGGGGTATAACTATTTCTAGAAATAACTTGCAATTTCTAGCATTAATAACAATCAATACAAAGGTAGTTTTCATTTCTAAGAGGCAATCATCGATAAAACCAAATAAAAATTGGAAAAAAATCGATTTTCCTGTATCTTCCGCGAACACAATCGATTCGTTTTTTCGATGTTAGGCCATAGATCGCATCAAACTCTTAACACTTTTACGAGTATTTCACAGACGAATGGTTTTATTAACGATAATTGCCCGAACGGAATTCTAATGAGGGGCTTATTAAATGAAACATCGGCACGCTCAAGAGTTATGGCATAGTCAGTTCAAGGTCATCGTATGAGAAACGATTTTATAAGCGTATGCTAAGTTGCACTTATAACTTTAAAAATATCTACACTTAGGAGGCTTTCATTGTGCGTCATTGATTTTGAATCGATTTTTCTGTCGTTTGTATTTAGTTAAATCATGTCAAAGAAAAGTGATATGTCGTAATTGAATAAGTTGCACTTGTCAGTTACATTCTGAAAAATAAACCCTTGACCTGACCGGATTGGGGAGATTGCCACCTCCTGCCGTGTCGACACTAGTTTTTAACTTCATGCTTTTTCAAAGTCAGAAATATGTAGAAGAGCATCGAATCTATCTTCCTGCCGAGTTAGTGTCTGAAGGAGAGTTCTATAAGGAAACTCGATAGATTCTGGTTTTTACTTTTCAGGAATCGCTTACACTAGGAAGTTGAAACTTGGAACTTGTATAGAGATATGATAGTGAATTCATTTGCAAAAAAAAATGGTCGAGAGCGCTGTTTATTTCGAACGCAAGATCTAAATTCATATCTATCGGAAGGGTTAGACTACAAAGTTAAAACGTTGGTCATTGTATCTAAGCTTACGCGTGAAGAACCTACATGTGAAAACTTAAATTTTTAAGGGTGATAGTGACATTCACTGATGGATAGTTTGAATTTTGGATTACAAATTACAGCACAGAAACTTAAGTCTTGGTTCATCGAAAGGGATGACTTTGAGTTTGCTTGGGGCTTACCTGTAGTATGTCGTTTTCAAAAGTATGAAGCGTGATCACTGTTAACTGTGCTGTAAGTGTAATCACGTGAATTAAGGGATTTCGTATGGGAGTCATCATTTGACTCATTACATGTACTTCTTGTACATTCTTTTACCTAAAACTATTGAAAAAATAAACCTTTGTATGGAAGCTACCCGAAAGACTTGTGAAATTTGGATCACTAACGACCCATGTGCGAATGCCAGTGTCTAACCAGAGTTGCCACCGCCCAGAATTGGCATCGCATTGGCCGCCAAGACTTGTCGAGAAGTATTGTTTTGGTACTGACAAACCACCAGACCAGTATTGTGCCAATCCTGGTGATCAGTACTTCCACGCTATATACCATATATTTTGATCTGAGCCGACTTTGGTCCGAGTTGCTGGGCGTATGTCGGGCAGATAATTGGCTTATTATTGGTGTCTAAGCTCTTTCGGCATTGGCTCGACGGTCGGCTCTGTATTGGGTAGAAATATTTTTTATTTCTCTTTCTCTCTGGTCGCTATTGATAATTATCACTGGCCTAGAGCTTCCAGCGGGCTTCGAAACAGTACTAGCCATCAGCCATATGACCGACACTCACGCAAATACTGGCGAATTACTGATTTTGGATTCGTCTCAGTACTGAAACTAAAGTATGGCCCAATAGTGGGTATTCACGACGCCCCAAAACTGGCAGTCAGTGTCGGGCCAGAGTTTGCACCAAGAGTAGGACCGGTGTGATCAAATCGACATTGGCCCCGCAATGCTTCGGTCTAGACCACATACTGGACCCGGAACATTAGCCAGTACTGGCAACTCTGGCACTAGTACTAAGCCTGTGCTGTGCCGTTCTGCCTTTCGTACATAGGGAACTGAACATTACTTTTTATTCAAAACTAAGTCCGGTAAAATGCTTAGTTCTCGCTAAACGACGCTAAACTTTATTAGAGTAGGTTTCAAAAGAAGAATGCACATATTTAAGTCTGGGACTTTTGTACGGAAGCTACATGAAAGACTAACTCGATTTTCTCCAGACTTGGATTGTTACCTAGAACTATTGAACTTTCTGACTCCGAAAAACCACCAAAAGTTCTTAAAATTTAACTTCTGTGATAGATTTACCATGAAAAAATTGCATTCTCGTTGAATCCATGTACAGGGCTTATAGTTTTAAACGAAAAACAGAGTAAAATACTACTCATTTTGTACCGTTTTTGTTTTTTAAATATTTTGCCGTTTCTACTATTTATATCAATAACTTCCAAACCGGTAATGCTATTTAAAAAATGTGTTTACCGTTGGAGGGAAATAGTTGATTCTTTTAAAGAAGCTCTATTTTTTAAGTAACAGTATAGTCGAAATAAACCCGTTTTTAATACATCCAGAGTAAAAAATTGTTTTATTACCATCTATTGAAAAGACGGGATCGTTAACTAAAACTTTTTTTTTGGTATTATAAAATCTCATTTTGTCATGTTTAATTCTTAGCCAAGGTTATTGCTCCAGCATAATAAGTTCAGAAGTTATTTTAATTTAACGGAAACCATTTCATTACTTGATGAATTCTTTTTTTTAATAAAGTGTAATTAATAGTGTTCATTACTTTCATTATCCATAATTTGTTAAGCAACCAACAGAAATTTATTGGATCGACACCTGTACCGTTTTTAATTAAAATTAAGTCGGAAGAATCATTTTATTTAAGTCTTCATTAAAAGCACTTTGCTAGCTAAAAATACGTTGTTCTGAAAATTTAATTATAGCTCAAATTTGAATACACAAATAAAATTTGAATAGGTGGTAAGGTGAGATTATTACGTAATTAGAAGACTCCCGAGAAAACAATTATCTAATTAAATTCACACCTTGTAAATTTTCTTCGGAGAAATAGAGTTTTATGTAACTTATGTAGAAGTCACGAAAAATCTTAACAGATTCCTGGAAGGAGGGAATCAACTTCTCGTACTCATTTCAACATCGTATTAGGAAAAGGGTATTTTCCATTAACGGTTAAGAAATTATTTGAACACCATTAACGATACGAAACTTATTAATAATAAGTGTGTTTTTTGTGCACTTATCCCGAACAAAGTAGGTTAGAAAATTTATATACAAAATAACAACAACATTCCTGCTTTTATGATTCTTTATAACTTTGTTCTATAGATAGTAGGCTAGATTAGAGAATTTATAGCGAATAGCTGCCCCAGTGAGCTTACTGGGTCAGCTATTCCTGTTAAAATCTATATTTGAGCCTACTATCTACAGGGAAAAGCAATAAAAAATAACTCTACTCCGATCTGGATAAATGCGCAAAAAAACACACCTAATAATAGTAGAAATTTCAAAATGTGGTCAAAAATTTTAAAAAGCGACATATCCCTCAAACGGGCATATACTCGTACGGGTATTTTACTCAATTGTTGAACCCTATGACGATTGAAATTTAAAAAATAGTTGCTACCCTGAAATTTGGTATTTTCACGTTTTAGAACTAGTAAACCCAAAAAATGGTTTTTGAAATTCGAAAAAGAGGGAAATTGATTTTAAGGTCATTCTCATCAGAACTAAGGGATGGAAAAAATTGTGAAAACATATACAAACCCTTTGGGGGTTGAATATCTAAAAATTGAGAAATGGGTTTTGTAGGCGATTATATAAAAAGTCTGTGGAAGTGAAAAGCAAACCTAAGAAATATGTCGAAGCTTTGAAAAGCATACAACCCCTTTACACCCCCTAGGATTGAATATCTAAAAATACTGAAGTTGACTTTTTGGCGCTTATATAGGGAATCTTAGGAAGTAAAAATGAATTCGATATATCATCAGATCTAAGCAATATATAACAATCTATGAAAACATATTCAACCTCCTTACACCCACTAGGGGGTTGAATATCCAAAAATCCTGAAAGGAGTTAATAGATAAATATGAAGACAACACGAGAAATTAAAAACCAATTCAATTTCTTATCACTTCTAAAAGAAATGACGAAATTCGTGAAAACTTGTTCAACCCTCTTATACCCTCTTAGGGGCTGAAAAAAGAAAAAACTTAAAAACAGGTTTCAGGCGATTATTACGCAAGCGCTTGAAAGTGAAAAGATATTCGATATCTGATCAGACCTGAGAGATATGGCAGAATTCGTGAAAAAGTATACAACCCCCTTTCCGCCTCCTTAGGGGTTGAATTTCAAAAATCCTGAAAACGCTTTCTAGGTATTTATATGAAGAACTCGTAGAATAAAAATGAGTTCAATATTTGGGAAGACCTAACAGATATGACGAAAACCGTGAAAATACGAGTATATGCATTCCATTTTCACTTATCATTTTTTTTGCCCCCATTCCGAACGCCAATGAATATTTAAAATGTTTTTATATTTGAATTAATTTTCTAGTTGATTTACATATACATACCAAGTTTCACCTTTGTAGCATAAGCCGTTCTATAGATAGGAAAAACGCCCCCCACCTCCGTACCATAGTACCACTATAACAAATTATATTTTTCCAATATGCTACTAATATAACTCTATCTAAATACCAAGTTTCAGTTTTATATCATTATAGGCTCTCGAGATATAAAAATCGGAACTTTTTACTTTTCACTCTCCGCCACCGTCCACCGTCCTGCTAGGGGTCTATTAGGCCTACTTCTGGTAAAAATTTAAAGCATCTATCTTACACTGTTCTTGAGATACTTGAGATAAAATTCGGTACCCCTCCACTTTCAAGCTCCACCACCCCTTAAAAAATTTTACTTTCAGCAAACTTCATTTGTCAACCTTTATACACAAACCGAATTTTATTTGTCTAGTGCAATTAGTTCGTGAGATATCGCAATCTAAAGTTTTTCACCCCCCACCCGCGTACGCCACTGCCCCTCTCAAAAATTTATATCCTATCTATTCTCCTAGTATACCTACAGATATTCATTAAGTTTCAATTTTGTGGCTTTAACCGTTTAGGAGATATGGGTTTTAGAATGTGTCGATCTCGGCTTTTTTGCGTTTCGGACGCATTATTTTTCCCCACACTCCCACACCCCTTCACCCTTATTGACAATTTTCATGAAACTGGGTCAACTATCAATGCTCTATAAAAATTTAAAGTTTCAGCCTCCTAGCATAATCGTTTGCTGATATCTAAAAACCCAAATTTTTCGTCTAAAACGCATCTCCCTTCTCTCGCCTCACACCCCCACCCTTCAGAATTTGGTCACTTCAAGGGGCCTACCTATTCTATTCATAAAAAAATTTCAATTTAATATCTTAAACCGTTTGGGAGCTAGGAGCCTTAAACAATTTTGCGTTCGGCGTACAGACGGACTAACATTTTTATACTCTAGGTGAAATCATATAGAGTATTATAAGTTTATTCCAGCCCAAAAGTTTGTAACGCATAGAACCAAGCCTCGGACGAAAAAAATATATATATTATTTTTTGTTTATTTGTGGCCAAAAACCTCAAATTCGCTTGACGTCCGTCCGTCCGTCTGTCCGTGAACACGATAACTCGAGAACGCCTTCACCTAGGATCTTGAAATTTTGAATCTGGATGTTTGGTTGAATTTGTAAGGCTAAGTTCGTTAACGGGCAAAATTGTCCTACTCCTTCGGGTAGCTGCCATACAAAATGTCCTTAAAACACGTGTTCAAGAATATTGGTCGATAACTTCAGAAGGGTTTAAGCTACGAGATTGAAATTTTGTATGTGTTATTTTTTTAATAGTTGGAGTTAAATATATGATTATGAAGAAAATCCTGTTAGTCCTTCGTGTAGCTGTCATACAAATATCCTGTCAAAATGTATTCACTTAATTTACGAAACTCACTATAACTCAAGTAATCTTTTAGCTATGAATTGGAAATTATGTACAAATTAGTTTTGAGTAAAAACAAAGTTCGGGTTTACTAATCAGCGAAATCCTTTTACTCCTTCTGGTAGCTGCAATACAAAATATCCTTAAGACACGTGTTCAACAATATTTTTCGAACGCTTCAAGCTACGAATTTGAAATTTTGTACACGTTCATTTTTAAATGGTTCCAAGGAAAAGGATAAATATGTAATAAATCGAGTGAGTCCATCCTACATCTCCCATGTGAAAGCCCTTCAAAAAGGACATTTTTTTTCGATGACTTACCCAGTTCAAGATATGAAACTAAACACTGAATATTGTATTTTAGTTTTGAGTAGCAATCTAATGGCAGTCCTTAATAAAGGACATACAACACGCACACACGTAATTCTACTTTATCCCCAACTACAATATAAATCGGAGTTCAGTATTCATCTAGAGTATTATACGATTGGCTTGCAGCCGATCGTGACTGCAGTATGTTTTTTGCTTTGTTCGTGTCTACTAGTCATAAAACGTGATAAAAAAATGTCAGGGTAGCAAATTTTTTTTTTAAAAAAAACCGATCACAATACTGTATTATTAGAAAATAATGAAGTACAAGAGTCCTTCTATCTGCCGTACGCAAAAGCGTTTAAGGCCACGTATATTACAAACCCGTTGAGATTTTAAGTTGAAATTTTTTTTTTGGTAGACTGTGCGAACCCTTACGGTTAGTTTATGGAGACAGAAGAGCGTTTTAGACGAAAAATTTTCTTTTCTAACCAGGAGACTATTTGGAACGTTATTTTTTAGGTTGTCAATCGCATAGTAACCTACACCGCATCTCAGCATTAATCGCGTTCCGGACTTCTACTCAAAAAATAAAAAGTTGCGCCCAGACTGTCGGCAGATTTTTTTTATTTGTAGTACACCAAATTAAATATTAATTTTCTCATTAAAAAATCTTCTGTATTTCTCAGTCCTCTCTCTTTGGGCCATGTACCGTAGCGAACAGGACCACTGATGCCAATTTAGTTTTTTCAGCATTAAATTTGGTGGTTAAATTTGGAGTAGTGCAAGTGTTCATTCCGTCCATCAGCACAGTACTGAAAAACGAACGAAATATTTCGTCGCGAAAAGTGAACGAAATATTAATTTTTTTTATGTAGGATTTGACAGTTCATTTCGTTTCGTTCGAAACACAGTAGTAGGGTTAAGTCCGCGCGAAATTTTTATTGTTCAGTCTTGTCTATGGTCTGGAATGCGGACAACGTACACTCGAAGCCACCGCTAGCACGAAAACCCAGCAAGCACGTTTCTCCAGTTCACATTTTAGCTATCAATTCGGACGTTGGTGAAATGGACCCACTGTTTCTCGATCATCCAACCATCTTTGGGTTATTTTGACTTTTCGAAATCGAATTTACCACTTCAAGGTCTCCGTTGACAACAAAAATGTCCGAAAAAATACAAATCGAATATTCTCTTCATTTAAGTTCTTTGCTTTTAATGTCCTTAATTCTGACGATTGATTTGGACTCACCCCTCCTCGGTTATGCCAAAAGAAAATAGTATTCATAAATCGGTTAACATCAATAAGCAAATGCCAATCAAACATTGAATCGGTTTAATAAGAAAGGGGACATGAATCGCCACCAGTAGCAACAAGGTCGCTAATTTGATTAGCCGAGTGAAGCTGTTAAGAACGGATTAAAAAAATAATCAATGGCACTACCGAACGACTTTGTCCGGCTTCCCTATTATAATTTTAGATCGAAGTCAACACCTCGTTGATGTGTCACCTGCAACTTTGCGCCACCCTTCTATCACGGCTTCGGATCAGGAAAAAAATACGCTTACCTAGGTACTAGCGACTAGCTTACAACAACGGTCAAGGACTTCGTCAACGGCCTCAGTGTGCTTAATCACTTCAAGTTGCGGGTGGGTGTATTGTAGAAATTGCGGGTGTTTGAATTGGTGAGCTCCGTATAAATTTCATTCAAATGAACGAAAATGAAATAAATTCATTAAGAGTTCATTTGATTAACCTGCCCGATGCGTAACTAAATTGATCGGACACCGCCCTCAATCTTCGCGCCTTTCTTCACAATATCAACACCAAAAGAAATACTGAAAAAAATCTAAAAATAAAAGAAACTTAAAACAGAAAAAAAATTTGCGAGTTGTTCGCGTCTACTTAAATTTGATGAAATGTTAATCCTCTTGGCACAAATGCAATTACTCGCAGTCGACGTTTCGCGTCTTTTTTTAACATCTTAACCGAAATAATGTTTCACAAGAGGCAAGAAGATGAAGACGTCGTCTGACAAGACGATTCGAAGCAGTTGTTAAAGAAACTTACGAACAATTGGAGCCGCCATAAGAGAGCCTTTTGTTGTACACACTTTTGCGGAATTTGATTTTTTTATTTTTTTTATCCGTCATCGGAGTCCGAAGGCTCAATGAACGAGAGCATCCTCAGTTTGGCCCCAATCCAAGAAAATTATTAATTGAGGCAATAAAGCATTCGAGATCCGAAACGGGCCAGAAAAACGCCAGAAACACTCGCTTTCAGACTATGTTGTGGGTATTTCAAGCGCGGACGATTAGGCATTGTAATCTTATGGCCGACTTTTAATCATGTTCACAATTTGTTTGTTATAAAGACGAAAATTATTACAAAAATACTTCGTAAACAGAAAACATTATTTTTTGTTGTATGGAACCGACGACAATGGGGATGAGGGTGTGGTCGAAGCACGTTTTTTGTTTCACATCATTTGAGTCCGATTTGTGAGAAAAGTCGAGTTCTTCCAGCCTTCTGAAATAGACCTCAATATTTGGCAGTGATAAATACGGATTTTTCAATTTTCATCAAAATTTTCAATAGTTTTTTATGGCTTCTGTGAATCCTCATGTCGAAATCAAAACTCTTTCGTTCGTCTGTGTAAAAATCATGTAGCGCACTCGTATACCGCGACGACTTACTCAACATCAGGTAAAATTGATCAGATCAAGAATGGACAATTAGGTACTACCGTGCGAAGACAAAAGTAGTTCCAGTGGGTACTCAGTTCGCCAGTCATCAAGAGACTCCATTGTGATGATTCAGTTAAGGACCAACTTGATTTGAACCACTTTTTACGTAAGACTAGTTAGTCATTTCTGACTTGAGCGAAATGCTTCATTCTCATAAAATTTTATGATAGGAGATAGGGGTTCACACAAGAAACTCTTCTGACGCCGAAAAACAACCGAAAAATTCTTAACATTAATTCTATGGTAGCTTCACCACAAAAAAATCCCGTTCTCATTAATATTAGGAAAAAAATAAAAAATAATATTAGAAAAAAATGCTTGATCTCGTGACTATTAATACGTTTACATGGAGGATTGAATCCGGATTCAATCCTCTAAAATCTCATGTAAACGCAGATCGGATTGGAATGAGATCGACTCGATCCGAACGAACTTCGCGACCTGGATCGAGTCGAACTCAGATCGAACTTCTCATGTAAACGCGGATCGAAAGATCGAAAGTTCGATCGTCGCAAATTCATTAACAGGGTTGCCAGATAGTTGGCTGCAGAACCCGCCGAGTGAACTGATGAAATAGCCCAAAACCCGCACGAAGACTTGCAGTCCAAATACCGCGCTCAACTTTGAAATTTATCGGACCTACTTAAATGTGTTGAGCATAATTGCGATTCCGACGACAAATTGTGCTCTAGAATTCTTTAGAAACACTGTAATGTAAATATGTGTGTGAATATATAAATTCGCATATATTACGTGCAATAATCAAATTATTCATGAAAAATAATTTGTAATTTTCATAATTCAACGGGATCAAAATCTTTAGTGAATTATCCTACATGTAAGTTATCAGTCAAAAATAAAATATGGCTTTTTGCTTTTATGAATAATAATATATACGAGTATTAGTTTATGCTACAAGATGCACATCAATATATGGTAGAATAATGTCAGTATCTCATAATCACCTTCGCCTAAGCGATCAGATCCTGAGTCTAAAAAAGATCAAGCCGCCTACCGATTAGCGTCATACAATGTTGCAAACTTGAAATTCGCCGGGATTTCAAGTAAAACACAGTTCAATTTCATTTATTATTTGATCGCTGTTATCGATGAAAATCACTTTATAATAAACTTTCGCGTAGAACTGATCGTCGTTTCATTCTCGCAGCGCTTATACCATATACTGCATGTGGTGAGTCGAGAGATTTCCAGCATATTCGGTTGTTTGTGTGGAATGCGCATGAAGTAACTATTCCATGCGAGAAATGCCTAGGTAGGTAGGTAGGTACGCATGGCTGCCCGTGAGAACACGGACACACTTAGACCTAAAAGGTCCGTTGTGTTACCACAGGATCATCGAATCCGGTCCTACTCGTCGAACCATTTAGAGCTTACAATGAAGCGTTGGATTCTCGCGACCTCCATTGAGGCAAGGTCACCGAGACAGTTGAAGAAGTAAGCTCCAAGATGAGCTTTCCTTCTGGCTGAAAGAGCTGGGCAGGTACAGAGAAGGTGAAGGACTGTCTCCTCCTCATCCAGGCAGCTTCTACAGAATTCGTTTGAGAAGAGACCGAGTCTTTTAGCATGTCGACCTATAAGACAGTGTCCGGTCAGGACACCGACTGTGGTGCTGATATTCGCCCTTTTGAGCAAAGTCAGCTGTTTAGAGCGTTTTAGATTCAGCTCCGGCCAGATCTGTCTCGCAGTGTGACATGTAACACCGTTTGCCCATCTTGAGTTGGTTTTCTCAATTGAGTCCAATCCCAGTAGCAGTTTAAATGTAGAGAGAGGCACACCCAGATTCCGGTGTTCCGGCATAATCTGAAGGGTAGTACCGCGTCGAGCGAGTTCGTCAGCCATGCAGTTCCCTGGAATATCCCTGTGTCCTGGCACCCAGCACAGGAGAATATTGAACTGTTCAGCCATCTCCTTAAGAGATGATCGACATTCTGCGGCGACCTTTGATGTTGTCGAGGCCGATTCTAAGGATTTTATTGCCGCTTGGCTGTCTGTGAAAATGCTAATATCCCTAGTAGATATTACATTACACCTCAGCCAGGACAAGGCCTCCTTGATCGCCATAAGCTCCGCCTGAAAGACACTACAGTGGTCCGGAAGGCGGAAGGAGCTGCTAATGTTAAGCATATCAGAGAAAACACCTCCACCTACCCCGCCTTCAGTTTTGGAGCCGTCCGTATATATGTGGGCGGACTCTTCCATCCGTACCGAATCCCTTTCCCATTCTAGACGGGTTGGGATGACTGTTAGAAAATTTTTCTCAAAATCATAACTGGGAGGGGTGTAGTCGGTGTTTTCAGCAATGTTATTGAAGTGATTCAATATTGTTGAGTGACCTGCATATATGCCAGTCCACTGTGTAGAGGCCCTAAGTCGAATGGCTGCATTGGCTGCCATTTGCTTGCCAAAAATGTCTAGGGGTGGCAGACTGAATAGCATGTCTAGTGCTGCAGAGGGAGTTGTTCTCAGAGCTCCACTGATGCATATGCATGCTGATCTCTGTACCTTCCCTAGGGTGGTGCAGTTAACTGCTTTGTCTAAGGCCGTCCACCAGACAACAACTCCATACATAAGTATGGGTCTGATGACGGACACGTAGAGCCAATGAACTATCCGGGGTTGCATACCCCATTTTTTGCCAATGGCCTTTTTGCACGAGTAAAGCGCAACTGTTGCTTTCTTTACCCGTTCCTGAATGTTAGGTTTCCAATGAAGTTTCCTGTCCAAAATAAGACCCAAATATTTTGCACTATCGGTGAAAACTAGACTAGTACCATTCAGAGAAGGAGGGTATACGTGAGGAATTTTATATTTCCTGGTGAAGAGGACTATTTCTGTTTTGCGTGGGTTCACACCCAACCCGCATTCAGCTGCCCATTTGGAGAGGATAGAGAGAGCATTTTGCAATATCTCACTCAGCGTGTTGAGAAATGCCTAGAATATGCGAGAAGTACATGGACCTATCTACGATATTACAAGGTTGTTGTTTTTCTCTGGAAACATTAATACCAATAATTAGTGAGTTGTTCGCATTGCCAGAGTACACATGTAACAATAACTTCGTAAAAATAACTTTAATTTTTGCAACGCATGTCTGTAACGTGTAACCCACCAATCAAGCAAAAAATGAAACTCTACGACAGTCATCAATATTGGTAAATCTATTATCTCTTGTATGTTATATTTCGATGGGTGTCCTTAACTTGAAAGAAAGTGGTTCATTTGTAGAAAGTCAACAAATAATAAACCGATTCTATATGAATTTTAGTTTGCAAACACCAGATAGATATCGCGTGAAGTATTATTTTTCATTAGAGAGAACCGAACATTTAGTGGCAACAGGATTTTTGATATGACATAGTTTGCTAACGTTGTATTTGAGCCGGTAACTCTAGCAGATTTAACCCAAGAGACAACTAAAATACAGTTTTCTAATTTTTATATTTCTATTTTTTCCTCGTAAATCGGCTCTGTTGTAAACTAGCTAACTAACACAATTTGCGTTGGCCGAATAGCCCAAAAAGCTATAAGTAGCTTTTTGAAATCTGTACCCGCGAATTGAATATTAAAATAGCCCAAATCGCGGTAAATAGCCCAATCTGGCGACCTTCATTAACAATAAAAAAAATCTGCCAATAGTCTGGGCGCAACTTTATTATTTTTTCGGTAGAAGTTCGAAATGCGTTCAATTCTGAGACGCGGTGTAGGTTACTATGTGACTGAAAACTTAAAAAAAAGTTCGGAAAGCGGTTAGAATGGGGTCGCACTAGAATACTTACGCCGCTGCCACATATAACATATGAATTACATAATTAGGTCATACTCCGGGACGAGGTCTAAGTCGTAGTATAATATCAGTGCTACGTGATTAGGAGGTTTATCGTGATTTGGTTTTGGGCCATTACATGAAATCGGAAATGCATTTGTAGGCGATAATATAAAAAGTCTGTGAAAGTGAAAACCAATCTGATATCTCATCAATCCTAAGAAATAGAGGATGTCGAAAGCCTTACGTCCTCTTGGAATTGAATATCTAAAAATACTGAAATCAACTTTTTGACAATTATGTAGGAAGCCTTAGGAAGTAAAAATTAATTCGATACCTCATTGGAACTAAGAAATATGTAGGCATTTGTGAAAACATATGCAACTCCCTTGCACCAACTTTGGGGTTGAATATCCAAAAATTCTGAAATTAGATATATGTAAAGAAAGCCCGAGCAAGTGAAAACCAATCCGATGTCTTATCACTCCTGAGAGATATGGCGAAATTCATGAAAACGTGTTCAACCCGTTTATACCCTCTTAGGGGTTGAAAAAAGAAAAAAAATTAAAAGAAGTTTTAGGTGATTATTAAACAAGCCCGTGGAAGTAAAAAGTTATTCCATATTTAATCAGACTTGAGGGATATGGCAGAATTCGTGAAAATGTATACAACCACTTTACACCACCTTGGGGTCGAATTTCAAAAAATCCTGAAAACACTTTCCAGTTATTTATATGAAGAATCTGTAGAATAAAAGTGAATTCAATATTTGGGAAGACCTAAAAGATATGACGAAAATCGTGAAAGTATATGTGTTCCATTTTCATTGATAATTTTTTTTACCCCCCTTCCAAACGCCAATGGATATTTGAAATTTTTTTTAAATAATATTACTTTTCTAGTAGAATTACAGATACATGTGGGATTCTTAATAATAATCCCGAACTGTTTTTTAAAAATTATTTATTATAATTCAAAAATGTTTAGAAAAAGAGAAAAGTAATGAAATGTAAAATTAATGATATTGAGTTTAAATTTAGGTTTAATATTCTTCGAGAGTTTACGTCGAGAGATCGAGAGTTGACTTTTGTTTTAAACGACGAAAAGTACAAGAGGACGCGCTACATTGCCAGATTACCTATCCTACATACATACCAAGTTTTAACTTTGTAGCATAAGCCGTTCTATAGTTAGGAAAAACACCCCCCATTCTCGTACCATACAACCCCTATAAAAAAGTATATTTTTCCAACGTGCTACTGTTACAGTTCTATCTAAATACCAAGTTTCAGCGTTTGATGATTATTGGTTCTCGAAATATAAAAATCGGACCTTTTTCCTTTTCACCCCCCCCCCCCACCCTCACCCTCTACACCCACACCCCTAAAGTTTTTTTCTACTAGTGGTCTATTAGGCCTACTTCTGGTAAAAATTCTAAGCATCTGTCTTACACTGTTCTTGAGATATGAGACGTGATTTTTTAAAATTCTTATCCCCTCCACTTCCATGTGGTGGTTAAAAAATTTTACTTTCAGCAAACTTTATTTGTCAATACAGAAACCGAGTTTTATTTTTCTAGTGCAATTGGTTCGTGAGATATCGTAATCGAAAGTTTTTCACCCCCCACCTCCGTACGCCACTGACCCCTCTCAAAAATTTGTTTCTAATCTATTCTCCTAGTATACCTACAGATGTTCATTAAGTTTTAATTTTGTGACATTAACCGTTTAGGAGATATGGATTTTAGAATGACTCGATCTCGGCTTTCGAGCATTTCGAACGCATTATTATTCCCCCCACTCCCACACCCCTTCACCCATATCAGAAATTTTTTCAAATGGCTGCACTATTAAAGCTCTATATAAATTCAAAGTTTCAGCCACCTAGCATAAGTGGTTACTGAGATCTAGAAACAAAAATTGTCCGTCTTAAACGATTCCCCACCTTCCCCCTCACACCAGCACTTCTCAAAAAGTAGTCACCTCAAGGGGCCTATCCAGTCTATTCAGAAAAAAAAATTTAATTTAATAGCTCATAGAGTTTGGGAGCTATGTACGAGTATATAAGCCCTGAAACGATTTTGCGTGCGGCAGACGGTGGCAGCGTACAGACTGACTTAAATTTTTTTTTGCTTTTTTAGTGTCTATTAGTCATGAAACAAAATTTTGAGGGTAGCAAATTTTTTTTTTTAAAAATCGATAACAATTTTTTATTATTAAAATAATAGTTAAAGTAATATTCTTAAAATTAGCTTCCGTGATAACATGAAAAAATTCCATACTCATTAAGAGAAATATCTTTTAAATTAAATTTCCGAAATTGGTAGCCGTACAGTCTGGGCGCGACTTTATTACATTTCAAAGTTAAGAAAGCGTTTAAGGTCGAGGTGCAACATGATGTGGTGAACCTCTTTATCGAAACGGAAATATACAATCAGTAATATTATTTCTATCAAATGTACGGTTCTGATCCAAGGACTTAGTTAAAGCGGGTGTAGACTTGCCCCTGACTGCATTCTACCAATCTGGAAAATTTTTATTATATAGTGTAAAATGAGAAAAATGTAGAAATCCATCTAAATTCTGTTCAGCTATTTTTGTAATTTAAATTTACTTTTCATTTTTTGCTTCCTTTATCTAGCCTCTCTATGACCTAGTTTACACCCAGGGACCTGATCTCGACCTGAACTAAGTATATCGTGACCTAAAAAAGGTCCAATCGCCAACTGATCACACCGATAAAGGCCTAAAATTCTGCTGGGTCGTATTTAGTTCATCAATTCTGGAAGAGTGTCTGTAAAATTCATAATAAGTAGACTTTTAAATTTAGTACAAATTGAAGAAATTTTATGAAGTTAAAATGTGCTAATTTGTCACATCAACCGCTTTTTTTTGTAAGCTATTACTTTGCTCCTCCTTACAAAATTTTGTATGGGCACCCTTAATAGGATGTTAAAATATGATTTCTACTCGTCTTATAGAATGTTTTATTCTTCGAGTAGCTCCCGTACAAAATTCCTTGAAAAGTAGCTGCTTCTGCTTTGAATTCGAAATTTTGATTGTATTAAATAAGCACAATTTTGTAGCTTAACTTCGTTAACTCCCATACAAAGGTCTTTATAATAGTCAATGCACGAGTTCGTGTAAATTAAAGATTCCTTAAAATATGTTAAATTTATTGCACAATTATCAGAACTCCAAGACTATTTTTTACCACGAAGCAAAAAATGGGTAGAATCAAGTAACTCCTTCGAGGAACTACCATATACAAGTTCTTAAAAAATTTGTGCATAGTAGAGTGATCATTTCAATTCGGTCCTGATGGGGGATGGAACAATGGTTCGCACTGCATATAAATGCATGTAGGTCGATGGTAGATACGCACATGCAAGCAAAGTTTAAGGAGAACATACATTTCTATAGACTTCTTAGACTTAGACTATAGAGATATTACTTCTATAAAAAAAATTTGAAAGGTGAATTTATAAATTTAAAAGGGAACCCGTCAATTCTAAAAGAGCCGCAAATGACATCACTAGTTCTTACATCAGAAGTTTTTTGGGATATACATATTTTGAAAATTTTATAGGAGAGTAATTTCAAATATTTACAATATTTGAATAGGGGCTGGTTGGCTATAGTAACAGGATGACATACAAGCCATACATTTTATGAAACTCGAATGAAAATGTAAGCGCTTGTTTGTGAGCCTTGACGGGCTACGCGAGTACGGCATTTTCGGTGGATAGACTGACATTTTTTTGGGTCCACTAATACAAAATTAAAGGGTAGCAAATTTTTTCCAAATTTCAGGTGAATTACAATACTTTATTATTTTAAAATGATAATGTGAAATTCAGATACCAAATTAAACATTTTTTTTTTATCTTTTCTGTGTTCTGCTGTCTCCGTCATGCGGCTTAATGTTACGAAATATCAATAATACTAAAGAACATTTTGTTTGTTTGGGTTTAATTGGTTTTGTGATTCCTGTGCATTGTGTATTATTTCCAAGTGAAACTGGATCAGGTGGGCCAATATTCCTATGGGGCTGGTTGACAAATTATTCTACAGGTGAATGAGATTTTACTGAAGAAAAACTGTTCGAAGGCAAACAGGATAGATGAAAAAAATCTGGCAACCGGGAGCAATTTTACTATTTTAGGAGACAAAGTCCGGAAGTGGCTTAAGTTGAGGAGTGACATAAGTCCGGACGCCACCCTCAAAAAAACTGATCCGAGACGCAGTCAAAGTTGCAACACTGGTTGGATTAACCATAGTAGATGTAGATTGGAACAACTACAGATATGTGAACCGACTCCCGGTACTGGGGTTGTTTGATTCATCAAAGGTGTTTCTTCAAACAGGTTAATTTTTTAAATTCTAATTTTCTAAACTTCACTTAAAAGAAAAGCTCCTGATAGTGCAATAAATATTCTAGATCACTGACACTCTTCTTGATGTCATTTTTAGTTTTATATTTAAGTAAAGTAAAATTGAGACTGACTGAAAGAATGTTTGAATCCAAGATTTCATCAATATCGAAAAAATATCATAACATATCAAGGCTCATTGCAGCTTCCCTGGTCTAACAAATACACGGGTGTTTCCTAACACAAATTGTAATGCACCCATATTTCTGAGTGTTTCGAGAAACACCCATGGTTGTACACTTGTATTTATTGGTGTTTCCAGAAACACCCATGGTTGTCGTAAGAACACCCATGGGTGTTGCGTGTACAGTACATCAATGGTAGTTGAGGATCTTTCATAGGTGTACACTAATGGGATTGTCCCAAAAACTACAATTGTTGTACACCATTTTGGCACACCCACGGGATTTGTTTGACCAGGGTTTCCATTGAGAAGTGGCCAAGTTACAAGTTAGACAGTTGTTATAGTCAGCTTACAACTTGACTTTCAAGCTTGAGGAAAACATGTTGTAGAGAGTTTGCCTTGGATTGATATGCCAAGAATAGACGAAAAATAATGGTTGATGATTGGTGCAGGATTTAGGTATATTTTAGGAAACAGTATGAGTAAAAACTTATTGCTGGATGATCAACATGCCTAGTCTTGAGTAAATATTAGTTAAAACGTTGGAAACGCTTAGTCCAAAATTTGAACATGTTGAAAACAAGTCTAGCCAAACGGCATTGAGGAAATATTAGCGCAGGATCGTTTTTTATTTAATATACCCTGGATCACCGAGGACACACAGGTTAGATAACAAAATTAGATTGTCTATTTTTAAAATTAATGTAAAACATGAATAAAGTATCAATACTCTTTCCGTTATTAAAACTGCCACGCAATTATGTTCCAAATTTACGACCAATAAAGTGGGATGAAAGTGTCTGCACAGTATCCTAAAAATGGTTTTTTTTGTGTTTATGTTAAACTGCTTCATACATCGAATCTGATACAAATTCAAAACATCAAGTAGATCTCTAGTTTCTCATCTGCACTTTCTTCGCCATCAAAACCAAAGTCTAATTTTACCTCCGAAAAGAAAAAAGAAAAAGTAACCATAATATTTTCCCCTGAATGTTCTCGATTTTTCATTGCCTTCTTCTGAAAGTTTTTTTTAAAATTAAATTTTGATTTTCTTTTTGTTTAAATTTATTTTCTTTTCTCTCTCTCATTTCAGACTGTAAAATTATTCGTCGAGTTTCGGATATTCGCCGATTTCGAATTTTCTAAAATTAAATTTCCGTGATTTGTGATGATGACACCAATACAGCTGCACTGTAACAAATTTTCATTTTGAAATCTGATACGCATGCGCGAAACACTAGAAACTACTACTACTACACCGGTGTGAAATAAATGCATAGATCTGTTTTTTTTTTAAATATATATACGTCGGAATTAGTAAGATAGATGTTAAAATGCGATGGTGTTAGTCTAGTTCGGACTGGGTTTTTATCAACAGCGAGTTAAGTTCATAACGACAATACTATGATAAATTTATCGACGTCAGCAAGAAAATTATAGGAAAACGACGTCCATTTCGGTTTTTTTGAAAATCTAAATTGCCTCGGTTCAAAAAGACTCTTCTGCTTTTTTTTTTTGTAAAAAAATGTGTTTCTGACACGGTTATATTTGTGTCAACCTGAACACTATTTTTTTAATATATTGGTGCTTTGTGTTCAATAAAAAAAACAAAAAAATTTTAAGATTTTTTGTTGTAAATTTTGAAAATCGGTCAAAAATTTAATGGAATATGATTATGGAGATTTTTGTTTGGTTTTAAATGAATGTTGGTGAAATATGAACATGGTCATAATCGGAATATATTTTAATGCAATTGTGAACCAGTGATAAAATAAAATAATAATAATAATAATAAAAAATAAATAAAAAATAATCATAATACACACTCAGTAAATAATTTAGTACAAATTTTTTGTATGATTTAATAAAAAACTGAAAACCAACAACTTAATATTAAATACAAAAATAATAACAAAAATACGCAATTTTAACCAAAGATTTTAATTTTACTAATATTTGTTATTTCTATTATTATTATTAATGTTGAGAGCTTACTAATTTATAAAACGAGAAGGAAATGTTTTTATTTAATGTAAACATACCATGTAATATCTGTTTATTTAATTAACTTTTACCTCATTACTATGTTGAGTTTGTTTTTATACCGACGCTAAATTCCATGTTATTTTTATTGTACCTTAACTAACCAAAAAAATAAATAAATAAAATAAACGAAATAAACCTGCAACATATCCTTATACATAAAAATTAAATTAGATACAACTATAAAACTCAAACACGCACATTAACTTTAAAGAACTGTATAATAAAATATTTAAGGAATTTGTGATTTAAAAAAAAAATAAATTAGAAAAAAAAATCAAGTGCCATAAAATGCGTGACCGCCAGCCTTATAAAAGTTAAAATAAAACCAAAAAAGCATAGAAATGGTGGTGAAATAGTCCTTGAATGGGACGAAGTTTTTAAAAAAAACCCAACTAAATAATTACATCGGAAATAAAAGCCACGAAAATAGGCGTGAAGAACAATCAAAATTTGAATTCACCAAATTTTAATTTAATTTTTTTCGTTCCGTTTGAATCGTCATGGCAACTACTGCTAAACAACAACAGCAACAAGTACGTGGATCATCTTCTTCATCATCATCATCAACAACAACCTCGAAATCAACCAAATCGCCAACCAGCCCGGTTATTTCACCCTCATCACAATTGGATCAATCGTCAAACTATTTAGAAACCGAAGAGGATATTGCAACGATAGCCAAACAAATTTCGGATCATGCTGAAGCGATTTATCAGACGTGGAAAGCTCGAGGCCTAGCACCGACCGAAATCCTTAATTGCCATACTGGAACCAGTGATGCATTCGGCAAGGCATTAACTGCATCGGGTCGCAATAGTCTCGACGCATCATCACCAGTTTCCGAATTTCTATCACAAACACCCGACATGTCCAACAATAACTTGGAGAAATTGGTCAATTCGTTCGTGAACGAGGACAAGGCTCGACAGCAGGCCGCTCGCAAGAGCACCACCAGCAGTATTTTAACGTCCGGCACAATTAAGGATGCACTGCGAAAATTCGAGACCAATACAAGTCCAAGCGGCTACGTTAAGCCCAACTTCTTAGTACGAAATACGCCGGCCAGTTCGAAACCGAGCTATCAAAAAATTACAACAAACAGCAGTGGTCCTATATCGGAGCCCGGCGGTACGCCTACGAAAGTTTCATCGAAACAGAAAAGCTTACCGACGACGCCAACGTCGTCGGCGCCGACGTCGTCGCTATCGTCGCCAACTAATACAACACAACTTAGTAAAAATGTTCCCGACGTTCTGATGGATACGATCGGACAGGGGAAACAGTTGCCAAAAACTAGCGAAACTAAGACAAATCTAAAATCGTCTTCGAGTTCGGCGGTTACATCAACATCACTATCGCAATCTTGCTCGGGATCAATCGATGTGATCGATTCTAGTAGTACGCTATCGACGTCTTGCATCAATAGTATTTCGTCAACAAAAAGCTTAAATAATAGTGCTAATAGTATAAGTGTTAGTCCGTTATCATCGAATACTCGTAAGCCTCAAACACCTGCTAAGCCTGCCAATTTGATAAATCATACACCGTCGTGGCCATTAAAAAATCGTCTTACAATCGGTAATAGTGGCGCGGTCGGTACTATCGGTAATACTACAATCAGTAGCGGTAGTAGTGGTGGAAGCGTTGGAAGTATTGGTGCTATAATTAAGAATGGTGGTGTTAATAAAAATAGTGACGATTACGATACGATTAAAACAATTAAAACAATTGAATTGGGAAAAAATTCGTCGGCCGACCTCTTGGATGAAGTATCACGGGAAGAGGAACGTCTTATAAACGCATTAAAAACGGGCATCGTGTTAAATAGCAATGATAATCATCATCAACATCATCACATTAATAAACTTCCGGAAGTGATTACATCAACGTTAAACGATAAAAAAACGGTATCGCTGTCGGATCGTAATATTAATAAAAATAGTTGGAATAAGCCAGACGTATCGACTACGTCTTTGATCGGATCGGTTAAGTTATCGCAATCAGGTTCCATAGTGGCTTCTTCAACCAATTCACCGACAATTGAAGCAACAGCTCTTGCATCAATTTCACCAACACTTCCATCGTCCGGTGTAAATAAGTCGAATTTGATTTCATGGAAGAATGATACGAATCAGCCAACAACAATTCTTACAACAATAACAACAACAAATTCACCAATATCAATTTTAACAACAACACCAACGAATCAACAACAACAACAGCAACAATCATCGCAAATATTATTAAAAACGGATACAATGGCACCGGCACCAGCTCCAACAAAAATGAAATTACGGCCAAAGAACGATGCTGCCGTACCACATCCCGAAGCTAAAATGAATAGTAATAATACGAATCATAATAATAATAATCATGTGAATAGTAGGACTAACAATCTAAATCCAGTTAGGCCATTTTTAACACGTGGCTCTGTCGCAGAACGTGTCCTTATGTTCGAAAAATGTCCCGATGTCAAGGCGCCATTACGGAATATAAATCGCGATGCGGCTAAAGCAGCGGTAAGTTTGTACTCCTTTTTATAAAATTCATTGTTTTTGAGTGATTTCACCAACGTTGAAAAGTTTTTTTTGTTTGGTATTGGAGTAGTCTATGAAGACGATTCTCCGACTGGAGAAGACACTTCTACGGTTGTTTTCAAAATGATATTTCCGCGTGAAAGGAAGTTCGAAAAGTTAAAAGTGGTCAAGCAAAGAATGTTGTCACAGGGTGTCGTAAAAGTCATACTAAAATATTATACGCGACAATAGGATAGTAGCCTAATGTGCTGAACCGGTTCATTGGTTATTGGTTAAAGTTTCAACAATAGCTCATCAGTATCACTCGTAGCTCAAACAGATACCCACCAGAAAACTATTTTCACCAATGCTCAAACAGATGCCCACCTGAAAACTATTTTCACCAATGCCATTGAAGGATTAAGCCAGATCTTCAAAACGATCGTGAGCACACCAACCCCTAGTTTTGATCTTCCCTTCTGGGAAAATAGGGTCAGTAATATCGATGAAGCCGTGCTTAATGCTTTCCAACAAGCAAATACGTTTCACCAATAAGGCAGGATATAAAAATTTTAATTGTATAGTTCTGTTGTTGTTTTTATTTTTATTTTTATTATTGAATTAATTAGAACTCCTTTCCAAAACGTATACTTCAGACTCAACAACAGTCAAACAAATTCCCCATTAGTTTTAATTCACCAATTAAACGCAAAATATTTAATTATATGGTTGATCTATTTTAAGTCTCGTTCTAAATTGTTCATCTTGTCATTTTCAATGTCGTTTCGAATACTTCGTTATTCCCTAACTGCACGATTGCATTGAGACAACGATCTTCAAAGTCAATTTGTTTTTAATTGCTAATCGGCGAATAATTCCGATTAATCAGATGGGGCCCGTGACTTTGTGCGTATTGTAGTCTGATTTAAAAAAAACCAAACCGAAATGTTATAGATAGAAAGAATGGCTAATTGGGATAGATCCAAAAAAAGATATTTTCGGCATTAGATATAAATTTGTCCTTTCGAACGTCAATTGTGACTGTGATGTTTTTTTTCGTAATTGTTGATCGGAGCGATCAGTTCGAAAATGCATCAATTAAATTGTTTTACAAAATTCAATGTAACCAGGCAGCATAAGGAGAAACATTGAATTCATCTCGAAATCGAATCGAATGATCCAATTAAAGTCACTGGCCAAATTAATTTAATCTTTCAATATTATCGTTTCGATGAAAATGATAGACGATCGTGGAAACGGGCGATACGTTTTGTCGTAAAATGCGTGACATGTTTCCATTGTTGCGGCTTTGTTTTGCTTTTCGAGTAGTACTCGAAGTACTTAATTGTGTCTGAAATTTTTTATATCTTGATTTGGCGAGGTCACCATTGATTTCTTGCAATCTAAACATTGTAAACAATTAGGTAATGAATTGCGCGATAACCGATTTGCTTATCAATCATTCCGTGTTCTTGTCAGACATTCCGATTTCGATTTCTCTATTTTGCTAGTACTCGTACATAATGATAAAAGGTTTTCAGCATTGGAATTCCTTATCAAAATTTTCAAACAAACTTCTTTATCTTCAATTAAAAAAACACCCCCAAGATTATATTTGTGTAGTGGGAGTAGTGCATCAGATCTTAGTTTTCGGACATCAATAAAACAAATAATAAAACAATTTCATAAAAAATTACGACTTCGCTTCGCTTGGTTCCAATGTTTTACATATCGGAGTAGAAAATCCACTCCAAGTTTTCTTTGCGATCACGGATAGGTCGCTTAATACCTTAGACACACGGCACCATTAATGCCCATTGAGATTCATTGACTGTAACGATTTAGCCTAATGGTCATTATTTGACTTAAATATTAACCATGAAGACCTCGGCCATACTATCAATTTCATTGGGGATTGAGCATTAGGAAATAAATGTTGAAAACCGCACTAGAATTGCACAAACTTTCTTACGATTAATCAGATAAAAAAATGCAATTTATTTGTTTATCGTTTGTTTCAAGTAAAATTGTTAAATGACAATCTTCTTTTTCGTCATAAATAGAGGGCCGTGAGTAACTTTCTAATTATTCATTTAAATTTAATTGGAAATTAGTAAATTGATAGTAAGTCGGGGTGGCTTAGTGGCTAGAGCACTTGCCTTCGGCGCACCTGGTACTAGGTTCGAATCTGCTTGGCGACAAATAATTTTCGAGAATGGGATTGTTTGCCGGACTAACCAGTTCACTCAGCTGTAAATGAGTACCTGAGTTAAAATCGGGGTAATAAGCACGAACGAGCGTGTGGCTGACTACTTCACCTCCTAGTGTTCCGTTGGTCTAGTAATGAAGTAACTCTAGCATTACTTCAAGGCCTAGGCTAATTTGGGCTGTTGTGCCATTTATTATTATTAAATTGATAGTAAGGTATGTGTATAACATGCAAATGGGACTCAATGTGCATACATCGATTCGTTTTGTTTCAAGCTTTTCGTAATCAAGACCGTGTTTGAATCAAGCCCAGTTGGTCGCGTCTGCGATAATCTCAAAGATTTCTCGGAGACATGTCGGTCTGTCTGCGAGATTCTTCGAGACGCCTTATGGAAAAAATACACGGTATCGAGACAAATGCTACCTGAAATCTCGAAGACATGTCTGCGAATGTCGGGATAGTAAAATGTCTTCAGAATCAGCGCCATCTACATATTAATAGATTTTACTACATTTACTTGTTGTGCTTATACTTCTTAAAATAAAGTAAACAAACATAATATTTAATGTAAAGTACTCTTTTTTTGGTAATTTTAAAAAAACATCACTGAGAACAACAATAATTCACATTATAATGCATGCAAGAACACTTTCAGCTACTTAAAATTCGACCAAGAGGTGGTGAAATGCAAGAAGATTAACATCATCTGAAAAGAGGAAACTCAAATTAAGCCCAGTTGAAGCAAACTTATCAGAATAAAATTGTCACTTACCACTATTCAGACGTATTCTGTGCGAATTAGATTAACACGTACGACTAAAGATATTCCGAATTTAATTTGGCATGACTTTCCTAAGTGGCAGACGTCATCTCAAGTCTTCGATTTCTTCGCTTCTCTACAGAGCACATGTTTTTATTGCTATTTCTTTCTATCTAGTAATGAAGAAAGATAAGGAATATGATTCCCAAGGCTCAAACCATCGAGATTATGTCTCGAAAGAGACTCGCGACCAACTGGGAGATTAATGGTCTAAATTTTCGTTAAGATAGAAAAACTAAATTTAAAACCTCCACCTTCCTCCTCATTCTGCAAAATTATTAAAATACTAAAAAATTATGTCTCCATTAAAGCAAGCTACTAGAAGGACTATTGAAAGAAGTTTTTGAGTTAAAGTCCAACGAGAGGCTTAGAACAATGTCATGAAAGTATAACACTATTAGCAAGGCAAAGATAATAACACTTATACCAACGAAAAGTCCCATTGCAACACATTTTGTCAAAAAAAAACTTGAAGGTCCAAAACAAGGTCGGTTCGATTTCTTGCCAAATTCATAAAATTCTATAAGGCTACTTCGATTTCCCAGGTCAGTTCGATTTTTTAAATTGACCAATTCCAAGTCTACGAATCCTTCGTTTCTCGTAAAGTAAAGTGTACAAAATTTTAGGCAGTCCTTTTTTTTGCAAAGTTAGCTCGAATTCTTGCGGGATTTTCGTTTTAACTAGATTCAGAACTAGAAACGACTGTTGACTACAATAAGCTTTTTTATTGTAGGTTTTCGATAACGATACGAAAAGAAAGAACGACACGAAAATTTAGCAAAAATTAGTTTTGATTTGAAACTAGTTTTATTTGAATTGATGTTGCTCGGTTGGAGTTCGATAAGCGAGAGAGTCAAAAAGGGTCCGAGCTAAATGAACAATGCAATATAAATCAATTTAAGTTATGTTTGAAGTTATATAAATCAATTTATGCTATGTATTTAACATACCGCCCCCCTTGAAAGGCGGCAGTCTTTCGAAATTATCAAAATGTTTTTTTTTTTTTTTAATGCAATAGTTTTGAAATATAATATTAATTTCTTTAGGGTGCGCTATCAATTGGCAAAATAGCGATTTTGGAGATTGCTCTTTGGATTACTCCATTTTTTACCTTGATGGATACAACGCGTACCTTGCTGTCTCTTCCTTCATGTAAAGCGGTGATTTTTCCCATAGTCCAGTGTAAGGGTGGTGCGTTGTCATCTTTTAGAAGGACTAAATCGCCAAGTTTAATGTTAGCTTGTGGGCGCTGCCATTTGTTTCTCGTTTGCATGTTGTTTATATAATCCTTGCGCCATCTCTCCCAAAAGGTTTGTTGCATATATTGAATTCGATGAAAATGTGAGAGTCTATTTAAGTCCGAGGTGATCTTGACCTGTGGTAGCGCAGTCAAGGGACCTCCGGTCAAAAAGTGGCCGGGTGTCAAAGCTGTGATGTCGTTAGGGTCATTGGACATCGGCGAGATTGGTCGGGAGTTCATCACTGCTTCTATTTGGCATAGCAAAGTAGCCATTTCTTCATAAGTGAACGAAAAGTTAGACATGCTCGCCAAGATTTTGTGTAAATGACGTTTAGCGATTTTTACTGCAGCCTCCCACAATCCACCGAAGTTGGGCGATCGCGGCGGTATAAAACTCCAGGTGATGCCCTGCGAGAGTGCAAATTTCTGAATTTCCTCATTACAAGAGGATGAAAGCAAAGTTTTTTGAACCTGCTCTAGCTGATTTTTCGCACCAACAAAATTTGTTCCATTATCTGAAAAGATCTTGCAACATTTGCCACGGCGTGCTATAAATCTTCGAAGAGATGCTATGAATGATTCCGTGGAGAGGTCGTGAACGAGTTCCAAGTGAACTGCTTTAGTCACGAAACAAATAAATACAGCGATATATCCTTTTGATAGTGGCCGTCCGCGTATACGCTGAGTTAAATATACTGGGCCACAATAGTCAACTCCAGTGGTAGAGAATGGTGGCGCAGGACGAATACGATCTGCATGCTGATCACCCATGATTTGTGTTGCTAGTAGTGGGCGGGAACGAAAGCAGATGATGCAGTGTCTTAAGACCTTTCGAACCGTTCGAGAGCCGTCGATTAACCAAAATCTTTGTCGAATTGCGTTTAGGACGGTCTGGCATCCACCATGTAAATTGATGGCGTGCTGATGTCGAATTAAAGCATCCGTAAAGGGATGGCGTTGAGGAAGCAGGATTTGATGCTTGGCATCGTAAGCTAAGTTAGATTGTTGAAGACGTCCGCCGACACGAATAATGTCCTCAGAGTCCAGGAAGGGGTTTAGACGCAATAGGCGACTACGCGATGATATGACCTTGTTGTAAGCCAAGTCTCTATATTCCTGCGCGAAGTACGTGCGCTGGAGATTCCTAATGATTGATTTTAGAGCTGCTTCGAATTCTTCTGTTGTTATTTGGAGATTGTTGGGTGTTGTACCTTTTTTGAAGCTGATGAATCGACGAGCATAACTGATAACCAAAATTAGCCGAAAATAATTATTAGCGAATTTGCAGCCTAGAGTGATATCAGCTACACCTTTATTACCGGAACAAATAAATGAGAAGGTCTGTTCCTTCCTTTCAGGCAGGTCAGGATTAAGTGTATTCTTGAGGCGAGGCCAAAAGGCTGGTTCCAAACTCAAAAATGGAGGACCAGTTAGCCAAAGTTCGTTGATTACTAATTGACTTGGAAGACAACCTCGTGATGTTAAGTCAGCAGGATTGAGGTTGCTCGGTACATGTCTCCATGATGATGTGTCAGTCAAGCTCTGTATTTGAGATATACGATTCGATACGAAAATAGACCATTGGTTGGCCGATGATGTGATCCAAGAGAGAGCGATAGTGGAGTCTGTCCAGCAATATACGGCATTGATGGCAATGTTAAGTGCAGATTTGACTTTGTTAAGGAGGTCTGATAACAATAGTGCGGCACATAGCTCAAGGCGTGCGAGTGTTTGTGTTCGAATAGGCGCAACTTTGGATTTTGCGCACAGAAGTCTGACCCTGATAGTTTTGTTTGCATTGTAGCTGCGCAAATAGAGGCATGCGCCGTAAGCCTTTAAGCTTGCATCACAGAATCCATGAATTTCAACCTCCGAATTGGGTTGAGTAGCGAGACGAGGTACACGTAATTTGTGGAGATGCTGCAATTGTGTTTGAAATTTGCGCCACTGGTTGTGAAGGTGAATAGGAAGAGATTCATCCCAGTGTAATTGCAGAGACCAAAGATGCTGGAGAAATATTTTTCCACTTGTTGTTACTGGATTCATGAATCCAAGAGGATCGAATAAACTAGCAAGTTGTGACAAAATTGTTCGCTTTGTTATGCGTGATTCCTCTGCTGCATTTAATCCCTTTGTATTAAAGATGAACTCGTCACCATGTGGATTCCATAGAAGACCAAGCGCCTTAACAACGTTGTCATTATTTATTTGTATAAAACTTTCTCTATCATCAGAGTTTATGTCAGTCAGAACATCGGCAGAGTTAGAGCACCATTTCCTTAGTGGAAATGATCCGAGTGCGAGGAGCTTGGTGACTTCATTTTTGATAGCAATAAGCTCGGAAACGGAGTTGGATCCGCACATTAGATTGTCTACATAGAAGCTGTTCAGTACGTGATGAGATCCAAGTGGAAAGTTATTGGTGTGTTCCATGGCTAGTTGGTTCATGCTTCTAATTGCGAGATAGGCAGCGGAAGCTGTTCCGTACGTCACTGTTGTTGACCGAAATGTTTGTAGTGGCGCATTCGGACTGTCACGCCACAAAATACATTGTAGATTGCGGTCCTCTGGAGCAATCTGTACCTGGCGATACATCTTGACAATATCAGCCATAAGAGCATATTGAAACAACCGGAAGCGAATGATGATTGAAAACAGATCGTCCTGTATGGTTGGTCCTACCATGAGAATGTTGTTCAAAGAATTTCCTTTACTCGTTTTACAGGACCCGTCGAAGACAACTCTTAATTTTGTAGATGAGCTATCGTACTTAAAAACAGGATGATGCGGCAAAAAGTATGCAGGGGATTGTGCTTGCGAGATGTCAACAACTTCCATGTGGCCAAGTTCTAAGAATTCTTTAATAAAATTTGAATAATCACGATGTAGATCCGTAGATTTGGCTAGTTTCCTTTCCAGATTGTAGAATCTCTTGAGAGCTATATGATATGAGTCGCCGAGTGTTGTTGGCGGTTGGCGAAATGGTAGGCGTACCACAAACCTGCCTGCGGTGGATCCACGGAATGTTTTTATGAAGTGATTTTCACAAGCACTATCCTCGTCCGTCATGTGTGATGTTCTAAGTGTTGGTTCCTCCATTTCCCAGAATTTTTGAACCAATCTATTGAGATCATCAACTTGCCTTGTATTTTGCGAAGTGTCTGATGAAGCAACGAGCGAAGTGGCAGTTGATTGTGTATTTCCGGAAACAATCCAACCAAGTACTGTTTTTTGAAGGACAGCCGATGAGTTTGGCGAAAGTTTGATCGGTCCAATCGATAGTAGGTCGAAAAATAAGCTGGCACCAATAAGTATGTCAATTCTTTGCGGTATATTGAAATGCGGATCTGCCAATTGAATATTTGAAGGAAGAACGAAGTTTGAGATGTCGATATGATGCGCAGGTAGTAATCCGGCGATATTTTTAAGGACAAGGGCATCTAGTGTTGTGGTGAAATTGCTTACCCTGGATTTTACAACCAATTCTGTGATGGATTTGGAGCTGGTGTTTGATGTTCCTATTCCTACTATTTCTGAGTTATTTGGTTGCAACTTCAGTTTTAGTTGTTGCACAAGGCGGCGAGTGACAAAATTAAATTGCGAACCCGAGTCTAGAAGTGCTCTGCATGTGGTGAAATTGCCATTGGATCCTTTTACATCGATTAGGACTGTGGCTAACATGACGTTTCCTGCATTTAGATTGGCGTATGACTGACCGAGTGCGACGAATGTTGACGAATTTGATTGAGAGCAACCCGGTACGGACTCGTGGCCTTCGACTTGGGGCTGCTGATTCTTGATGTTAGCGCTTTCAGACGATTGAAAGCTAATGCCTGTATTAGACACGTTTTTCGGCAAATGTAATAGTGTATGATGGGGTTTCGAACATTGTTTGCACTGACTGGATTTACATGAGCGTACTGAATGGCCTGGTTTTAAACAATTAATGCATAAATTTAGTGTTTTCGCGAGTTGGAAACGTTCGGAGGGAGTTTTCGATACGAATTGTTCGCACTTAAATGCAGAATGCATATTTTGCCTACAAAACTGACAATTTTGAACCGATTGTGTGGCAGTGAAGGCTGATGGAATTTTAGAATGGTTCGTTCGCGATCGATTATTTTGAGCACTATTTTCACTGCGTAATTGTTTTGGATTGCTTGTTACCGATTTTTCGAGTGATTCTACTTCTAGTCTCAAGAATTTAATTAATGCTTCAATTTGCTTGTCGCCGCGAAAACCAATAGAACTTTCACTATCAGCGACCGAACTATCATCTGGCGCTTCTTTAGAGTCAGATGAAAACTTATTGAAGTTACGATGAAAATCAACTCGTAGATCTACCGGCATTGTTTTTAGGAGCACTGATTTTAGCATTATTGAATAGTGTGTGGTAGGTATACCAAGAGCAGCAAGAGTTCTGGTCGAGGAAACAATTGTGTTGTAAAGATGACGCAAGTTAACCACGTCGTTACGTGATTGTACGGGCTTGAGACCCATTAAAATTTGCATCACTTTGTCGACAATCTTATCGTTGTCACCAAACTCTTCCCTTAGAAGACTGATCGCGCTGTCATAACATGTCGCACTGGGAGTAAATCCTTCGATGGTCTTGGCAGCCTTACCAATTAGCACTGATTGCAGGTAAATGTATTTATCCGTGCCATTTAGAGACGAATTTTCGTGTACCGCAACGCGAAACTGCTCCCAAAAGGGCAGCCAATCTTCAAAATCGCCTGAAAACCTTTTTAACGTGAGTTTTGGTAATTTTACGGCCTTATTGGTCTCAACACGAACTTCGCCGGGACCACTACGTGATACACAGCGATTTTGCATTCGATTTATGCGAATTATGCGTTGATTCAGACGAGCGATGGTGGCATTGGCCTTGTCGTCATAATCCGCTATGCCTTCACACTCCCGTACCATTTCATCCGATTTAATAGATGAAAGCAAGTCGGTATTTGCCTTGCACAAATTTCCGCATGCATTTTTTATGCGTTCAAGAAAGACAGAGAGCTCTTCTTCAATAGAGTCGAAATTGTGGCTATTTGCTTCTATTGATTGTGACTCTGGTAACAGTAAATATTCCTCTGCTGAGTTGCATAATTTGGTCACCTGACCGCGATATACCGTTCGTAGCGAAATGTTCATTTTTTGGATGATTTTATACAATACCTTGTATTAGGGTATATCCAATGTTCTGGCACCTATCACAACACAATACCGAATTAATGTTCAGCTTTTTTGGCATATATAACATATGTCGAAAGTCTATCCACAGCACAGTACCAAGAAATTGTCGACAATGCACTCACTGCACGATATTTAATCCACGAAATTTTTAAATATTGAAAATGTTCACTGATAATCTAAAGCGATTCCCGGGTTTCGGCACCAAGATGTTGACTACAATAAGCTTTTTTATTGTAGGTTTTCGATAACGATACGAAAAGAAAGAACGACACGAAAATTTAGCAAAAATTAGTTTTGATTTGAAACTAGTTTTATTTGAATTGATGTTGCTCGGTTGGAGTTCGATAAGCGAGAGAGTCAAAAAGGGTCCGAGCTAAATGAACAATGCAATTTTTACAGTTGTTAAAATTTGAGGTTTGAAGCTATATAAATCAATTTAAGTTATGTTTGAAGTTATATAAATCAATTTATGCTATGTATTTAACAACGACCATTTCCTTCCAAGAATCAATCCATGAAGTAGTTGGCCGTAAAGTTCCCTCACTTCCTCCTTGTTGCTTCCATTCATTTAGCGAAATTCACTCCTTGGCTAGGACTAGATCAAAGAGTAATTCGCTTCTTGTGAAGTAAACGTGAAAGGTTTTGAGAAGCGCTTTCCACTTTCCAAGCTTATTCGACATTTTACAAAACATCTTGACTAGCTCCAGTTTTATGAGTTTCTCAGTTTTTTGAATTTGTTATCAGGTTCCTTTCAATTTCTTCAATCCAGTTCATCTTCTGGGGCAAATATATGCTAAGAACAAAATACCTAAGATAAGGGATGTAGTCCTTTTTTGAAGTATATTCTAAACTAGCCGAGTCATAAGGCTACGCCCGCGTTTTAGAATATCTACCCTCTATCCCTGGTCGCTCATAAAACGCTCTCTATCGCTGGTAAAAACCCCGTCTACAGTATGGTCACTGCAACCAAGCAAATATAGGTTGTTCCTTTCAACCATACAATGATATGATTAATGTGCCAACATAGTGGTACATATAGCCCATATTAAGTTATACCAGCGACTTCAATTAAAAAAAAAAATGATCTATGCACAGAAAATGATCAAAAAACTAAAGCTGTAAATGACAAGGCCAATATGTACCACTGTTTATATCAGTTTACACCGTAAGTACAGGAACAAATAGTAAAGACTACCTATAAGTATAAAAACTTTTCTAATGCAATTTGTCACTAGCAAAACAAAAAAATACTCGTAGAAGGTAATTGCTGATTATGGATTCATTATTGGAATTTATGTAAACAATTCGCATTTATTTACAGCTACAATGACTCTGGAAAGAATTTGAACACTAAATGTCTGGTTGTATCGAAGCCTTATTCTGACTGAAAGGCGACATAAAGTAGCTTGTGCTTTGAGATAGATACCATCTACCTATATGTAAAAAATTCCTCATACAAGAAAATTGATTCAGTAGTTCTCTTGTTATATGTCTGAATGTTTTCATCAGACAGACAGACGAAAAAAAATGTTCTAAATTCGTTATTTTTAATTTTTTTTCGATTATTAAAGCCTGCATTAGATTGAAACACTGAGATA
This sequence comes from Beris morrisii, assembly GCA_951812415.1. Classification (NCBI taxonomy): domain Eukaryota; kingdom Metazoa; phylum Arthropoda; class Insecta; order Diptera; family Stratiomyidae; genus Beris; species Beris morrisii. The sequence goes on along the minus strand of OX638312.1, from coordinate 109,435,969 downwards.
TATAAATGGAGACCCCATCAGCTGATTTCTCTATACGATATGACTGATTGAAATAGCCGATGAAATTGTACCCTCTCGCTCCTTCTCAAATTCCGAATTTCGAACAACATGGGCAACAACTTAAATAAAATTAAAAACTTTTCAATTTGAATTATCGGTTCTGACAATTCAAATTGTTCGATTTGATGGTGAGAAGTTGCGTTTTGCGTTTGAAATTCATAACACAACTCACAGTTTACTCCAATTTTTTTATTTATAAATTCCTTGGGAAATAACAGTTTCAGGAATATTTATAACGGCTGAGCATGTAATACGTTCTTTTTGAATTTGGCGCCATACCGATAAGTAAATGGTATTATATTCGTACTGCAGTACCCAATATTCCCTGTAAAATTTATACAGCTTAGTTGCAATTTTATGAACCCATTTTCTTTCAATACCTTGCATTGTTTATCCTATAAAGTATTAAACAAATTCAAATTATTTAGTAATTTTTCAATTCGAAATTACACCTAAAAGTTCGGATTTAATTTTTCATGTTGCCTAATCTGATGGTGCTGTTTTCCTTCTCGGCTTAATACTTGCAGAAACCGTGCTACTAACTCTTTCCTTCTCAAGATTCAGGTCATCCGTTGCTCAATCCTAATTTGTACCCCGGATAACTTTCGAAGTTTCTCTAAACTTAAAATGAATTGAATTTTTGAAAGAAAACCTAAAGAAATGTTACAATCAAAAATTATTTTATTTGCATTACCAATTTTAAATCTAATGAGTGTTTAAAATCATCAGAATTTTGTTCAACAATGCGGAACCTCGGCTTATCATGGACAACTTTTTGGAAATATTGACATTTGAAAAACCTCGGCTATGTGAGATAGCAAATCGAGGTCTCCATAGTTATACAGGAGGCCAGGGCCCGACTTGGGCTGTCGCGTCATTGATGATGATGATAGTTATACATCTCAGTGGATTGAAAACTAGTATACCAAATATACGACTATTTTCGCTGGCCACGAACCACGCGGCTACCTAGCAAGACAGGCGGTTCGAAAACGATTCAATAGTAAAACTTCTAGGTGAATATACCTTTGTATGCGAATTCACTTACTACAGAAATGATCCTGTTACTTTACTTATCTGGTGAAGGAAATTAATCATTACATCAAACGGTAAATTAAATTGATTCGCCTAAGCGATTAGATAGAGTGCCATATGTACTTGCTATTATTTCTTAGGTTAATCAACGATTTTGTTTGCCGATTAATGGTTTAATTTGGTCACTGAAAACGTTATTTGTGAACATTTCGTAAAGGAAACCTTCACCTTGAATTTTTACTATTGAAACCATTTCGAATCGAATCTTGGTTTTACTACCACTCATCCTAATTGTGGTATCGAAGTGATATTAGATAGTGTATCCTGGATAATAAGACTCAATTTGTGCTTTCAAGCTATTCAAGAAGGTGAAAATGTAAAAAAATTTGACTTAGCGTACACAAATAGCAACCCAGAAAACCAATTGATTCGTAAATAAGTCATTAATGTTGTATTATTTACGAACATTTCAATCGTTAACGAGTTCACAAATGATACTTTATCGAATTACTGACCGTTCGAAAATGGTTCTCCGTTAATGAATCGTTTTTGAAGAATCATTAATGAATTATTATTTATAAACCATTAATGATTCGATATTAAGTGTAGCTTTAATGATAAAAAATGAATAATTAGAACAATTAAGATGTACTCTTGAAAATTAATAAATACTTACACTGCAGACAGACAATGACTGAGCCTTGCATCTCGGATAAATCTCAATATTTGATACGGAACACGCCACCAGCTCTCGCGATTCTATGGTTTTTTGCGAACGTTCGTAAATTGGTTGCAGCTTTTCACTAAGGCAAAGAAGTTTCGAAGATCAGAAAATGTTTACCTAATATTCAGCTGCAAAGACAAAGAAAAAACTTCACGCCCTGTAGTATGCTGGGTACTGAGACCACACACCGTCAAGGTCGTCAGCCGTAGATTTCACGTGCACCTGTATTGGGAGCCATATTGGTCATACCTTCCATTGCGGAAGTGCCCAAGTAAATGGTCATTACAGATCTCTAATTATTCCTTACACGGAAGCCTTTATTCGAGATCGTAACCGTCGGTGTCAAGTTTATTGATCGTTCTAAATTTATTTTAAAAATACGTGTCAGACGCACCCACCCACCTCAATCAAATCGCTGACGTCAGCAAGTCTATATCATCGTAGACCAGAAAAGAATGACACACTTCATTTTTCTTATATGTATATCAGATACAGAACACACCTATCTTTACATATGTACTTTTACCTGTCTCGTAACATTAAAGTTTCTTTAGATTTATTACCCTCATTAGCTACCTGATTTTTGGAAGCGATTCTGTAAGAAAATGCACTTTATCGACCGTCTTCCATGCGAATAAACTCAGTGTCGCTTCAATCAAATGATCCGACGAAACGTGTTACGCATATAAAGATGTTCGTAAATATCGTATCAAAAATCAGATATTACACACCTTTTTGTTGGTATAAATAATGACATAATATTCGTCTTGGCACTAACGTTTAAATCGAAATTATTCACAGGCCCGCCCAAACTCTCGGTAGCCGTATAAATTTCTATGCGACGATCTTCTGCAAGCAACGCTGATCTAAATAAGCATATGGTTTATGAGATTATCATATACGAGTAAAAGAAAGACTAACGTTCACAATTTTCTGTGGTGAAATGATCAGATGAAATTTTCATTTAGCTGCACCACCTCTCATCGAGGTAATGGCCGCAGTTTATTGACACTGTAAAGTTTCAAGTTATACGCTCCGCTTTTACATCCTACAAAAATACCCTCAACATTTCTAGATCTCTGCTAGAACCAGATGAAAATCTGGCATCTGACCAAATTCTATTATTGCTGTCTGTGCTATAGCGCAACATTATTTTGCATCCTACTATCGCCGCGCAACGAATACACTAAACCGAAAATATGGACCAATATAGTAACTGGCGGGCTAGAAAGAGCCTATAGTATAGAGCCTAGTATAGATACTTAGTACTTTTGTATCTATCAGATGGGAAGATTGCCATGGGATATGTTCTCGGCAGTATATCGGAGCGTGTATAGAGGAAATAGTTTCCTACGAAAATAATTCATGTTTTTGATAACTAATTTCTGATAGGAGTCCAGAATTCAACAAAAGCGAACTTTAGAATAATAAACCAAAGAGAATTTATTACAATGCTGTGTAATATCAGCGCAGTCTCGAAAAGTATGGAGATGAAATAATAAATTAAAAATCATTGTACCGCTGTAACATGCCCCAAATCACCTGCACTCAATTTAAGTGTAAATCACCTCTATAAATGGTGACCCCGACGCGTGAAAGCCACAGAAAATCATTTTTGTGGAAATCGTGCTTAATCAGTTAAGCAGAAATACCAATTATAGGGGTCACCATTTATAGAGATGGATCAACCATTACGAATAATAGTCTAACCGTCCGTTTGGTCAAGAATAAACGAACCGGAAGTACATGCCATAATTTGCACTTAAGTTGGGTGCAGGTGATTTAATGTGACATATTACAGCGGTTACTTATTTGATGGTGGAACAATTACTGTGACTATACAAACAATAATGTGAGAAATTTCATTGTTATGGATTAATTAATTCAACGGTTTTACGAAAAGGCAGTAGTTAGTTTTAGTTTTAGTTTTAAGAAGAGGCGAGGCGCTGAGCCACCGCGCACACTAGGCACCAAAACGGCCCATAGCGATCCCTTCAGAGCCTCGTAGGTCACCAAACATCCCCTAAACAACCCAGATCCCTAAAGAACTTGCCTAGCTTATCCTGCCCTATCGACCTCAGGTCCTCCAAATTGTCAAAGAAAAGACTGCCCAGTCGGTCGCTACATATCCCCTAAACAACCAAGATCCCTAATGTACTTGATTAGCTTATAATGCCCTAAGGCATTAGAAACTCTTTATTTAAAAAATATCAAGTACATTGAAACTTAATAAAATAATTTTTTAAATTGTGTACCAACTCTAGTAACTATTGCAGAGTTTAAATTTGTTTAGCTTGCTGTAATCGTACGCTACTGATATTCAGCTTCAAATTTCGACATGTACGAAGTACTTTACACTTTCAGGCGAAGCGTCCCTTGTAAAACAAATCCCATGCGTATCTCCTTACACGGTAGTACACCCATTTTACTTTATTTTTTTTAATGTTACTATCCGACTGACAACCTAGGGAAAAGGAGACTATTTAGAATATTATTTTTAGCTTCAAACGCGTTCCAAACTTCTACTCAAAAAATAATAATGTTGCGCCCAGACTGTTGGCAGATTTTTATGGGTGTTTTGAGAAATTCGCATGGTTGTCGTAAGAACACCCATGGGTGTTGAGTAAAATACGACGCACCCATGGGTGTTAGCACCGTACCTATGGGAGTTTGCGCCACACCCATAGGTGTTAACTCCTCATCCAAGGGTTCTAGCGACGCACCCATGGATGTTAGCGCCACACCTATAGGTGCTAGCACCCATGGTTATCTGTAATTAATAATAAAAATATATATTTATTAATTACAGACATTTAAACATTTAAAATTAATAATTTCTTTGTTCTTTTCATCAAAGGACATAAAGTTGATGCTTATTTAAATGAAACACCCGTGGTAGTTGAGAAACCTTCATGGCAGTACACCGAAGGTACTTAAGGAACCCCAGTGGGAAGTTGAGGAACTGATCTGTGGGGTTGTCCCAAAAACTACTCTGGGTGTACGCCTTTTTAACACACCCATGGCTTTGGTTGAACCTGAGTTATTCTCCGGTTTCGACCTACGAATTTTTACAGATCTAGCAACCCACCCGTTACAACATTTTCGTGGGTCAGAGTAAAAAATTGAGAAAAGGGCTTAAAGAACCCTTTTGATTATTTTTTACTATTATTAAGGATTGTGAAAAAAAACATATTTTTCGGAGGTAATCAGGTTCTCAGGTTCAGGTTCACTATATATCGAGACCACTGCCATGGTCCAACAAATTCCATGGGTATGCTAAAAATGTGTACATCCATGGTAATTTTTGGAACAATCCCATGGGTGTACAACACTTCAACTACCATCGGTGTACTGTACTAGGCTTGTGTAGTTCGCGAATGAACTAGTTCAGAAAAGCGTTTCCAGAACTGAAATGAACGAACTAGTTCGCAGTCAGTCCCGCTCCTACTTCGTTCGTATTCATTCATTGCCGTTTGTAAGTCAGTGGTACAATATACTTGTACACTGATGACCTTTTTTGGTCATCACATTCTACCACAATGACGACTACGAGTCGTTCCAAACTTCACTGCCTTTCCCGTCACTGAACTTCAAGTTCGTTCTTTTAGTTCAGTAGTTCGCGGGAGTTCAGCCGCGAACTAGTAAACTAAAATAACGAACTATTTCGCGAGGGATCGGGAATCGGAAATGATCGCTCACTATGGTGAACTAGAATGCACAAGCCTATACTGTACAGTGTACACCAATTAAGATTTCTCAACTACCATGGGAGTTTGATTTGAATAACCAAAAAAATTTTTTTACTTCGATGAAAAGAACAAACAAATTGTTAATTTTAAATAAAATATATTATTATTAATTTCTATCACCCAATGGTTCTAGCGCTAACACCCATAAGTGCGTCGCAGGGGTACGTCGTTTACACCCATTGTTCATACGACAACTATGAGTTGTTCTCGAAATACCCATAAATATGGCTGTACTACCATGGGTGTTAGGAACCACCTATATAAGGGGCTTGTTCGACCAGATTATAATCCTCAAAACGTATATACTTATTAGTGTTTCATTCATTAGATTTGGAAATCTAAACTTTTAATTAAAGTAGTCATGCTTTATCGACACTTTGTTCTGCCTATTCACTTCCATACGGCAAGGCTTCCAAGTTCACTTTTCAATTTTCTAGTACAGTCTGCTCGTAATATGTAGATATGTAAGTTACAGAATAAATGAATTTGGTCTGGACATTCATTATGATCTTGTTTATGAACGACGCTTGATTTAAATAGTTACTTGCCCGTCATAATACTGAGTAATAAAAAAAAAGCCAAACTCGATGTACGTGTTTTTTTTAAATTTATTTCGCGACTTGCTATGCACCGTACTGAATTCAATTTATCGGTAAACCACTTCAACATTTCGAACGTTTATCTCGAAGAAATGTCGAAAGATCTTCACCAAAAAATCTTAAGTAATGTAAACATCAAAGCAAGTACAAGACCCGTGAGCCTTGACCTATATTTCGTCATACCTTAGTTGTGTAGAAGAAAAATCCAAGAAAATTTTATGCTTCATGCTCATGAGTGTATGTTCGAGTAGTTCAAACGGTTCGAGCTCAAGAATGATCCATCGGGTAGAATGCCAACAGCTCAATTAAGTAATGAGCTTCCTTAGAAGGAGCAGCCATGAAACTGGATATTGTAAGAAAGAACAATTCCATTTCGCTTATTTGATTCTCTGGGGATTTAAACGTTTCTGCAAATTGACTTTTTCCCGAATATTTTTAATGGCTCTTAAAAATAATTCGACAAATTCAATTATTTGTCTTGAAGTTTGAAGTTTGCAAGGTTCATATAAACACACAAATTTGATGTTCCTATATTTTGTTCATTTTTATGGTTGATTCCAAATGAACCACGCCTTACCTTTTTTTGCGCATAAATTTCATCTTAGCATTGAGTGGAATATTAAGTGGTTCCAAAGTACTTATGTGATGTATGCTCATATGCTTGGAATTATGCAACCCAAGTTGATTCATAAGAATTTATAATACAAGTAGTTCCGTACGTATTCAAGCCTTTTTCTGAATTATTTAATTAAACACTTTGGTTGAACTTGTTGGTTTGAAAAAGGCTTCACGTTACGCTGTCTATCGCATAATAATGCGTTTTTAGTCATTCAAATGTTGTAATTTTCTGTGTATTTTGTATATTAATTTAATCGAGATTAAAACAATCCATAGGTGCTACTGGAAAAAGTGAACCCATTTTAGTCATAGCTTAAGTACTATACTCGTACTTTCGGATTCCCACACTTTTTTTTTAATAAAATTACAATTTCAAATTTGAACTTTTACTTCTTTCGCAACAAAGGCAACTTTTTATGCACTTTTCAACACGACCTAATAAATTTAATACACACGTACTTCAAAAGAATTGAATTAAATATTTCAGAAGAGCTAAGAGATATGACGAAATTCGTGAAAATATGTAGACACCCTCATCTATAATTTTTTTTGCCATACCTCCGTACGCCAATGTAAATCTCAAAACCTTTTTGCTTCAAATACTTTTCTAGTAAATCGATAGACAAATTATAATTTTCAACTTTCTGTCATAACCCTTCTCGATGTTCAACTCTTAAGAGGGTATCTGGTGGTTCTGCAAGTTTCCACGAATTCCGACAAATCTTTTAGGTCTAATGAGATATAGAATACGTTTCACTTTTTTTAACTTTATATACAATCGTTTAAAAAATTTCTGGATTTTTTGATATGGTGGATGTAAAATGAATATTTACTTTTTTACGAATTCCGACATATCCTCTTAGGTCTGATGATACATCGAAGGGTTTTTTACTTTAACAGGCGATTATGCGTCTAAGAATCGGTTTCACAATCGTGTAGGAATAGTCGCAAGGTTGTATTTAATCCTCTATGTTTTTATTGAAATTGAAAAAAAAATATTAAAAAACAGTCTAGACGCAATTTTATTATATCTAGTGAAAAGTCGGGAAGTGGTTAAAGTCGCGATTCGACAGAAGTTTTTACAACACTGCCAACCATAAAACATCAACTTCGTTTGGATCATAGTTTGGGATGTGATCAAAATCGAAATGGAACACTGGTTGTGCCGATCCAGGCAAACATTAACCAGAATTCTTTTTGGAAAGCTATGGTGTTCATTTTACTTACAGTACTGTGATCGATTTAAAAAAAAAATTTGTCACCATCAACATTTTTTTTCACGTTTCATGACTAGTAGACACGAAAAAAGCAAAAAAAAATGTTGAGTCCGCCGTACCGCGTACGACGTACGCCTTACGTTACGAAGCTTTGGATTACGATATCTCACGAACCAATTGCACTAGAGAAATAAAATTCGGTTTGCGTATAAAGGTTGACAAATTAAATTTCTTGAAAGTAAAATTTTTTAAGGGGGCGGAGCAGCATGAAAGTGAAGGGCATAAGAATTTTTCTAAAAAATCACGTCTCATATCTCAAGAACAGTGTAAAAGAGATGCTTAAAATTTTTACCAGGAGTAGGCCTAATATAAATTTTGGGGCTGAGGCTGTAGAGGGTAAGAGTGAGGGAGGGTGAAAACGTTCTGATTTTTATATCTCGAAAACCTAGAATGATATAAAGCTGAAACTTGGTATTTAGATAGAGCTATAGAAGTAGCATATTGGAAAAATATAATTGTTTATAGGGGTAGTATGGTACGGAGGTGGGAGGTGTTTTTCCTATCTATAAAACGGCTTATGCTACAAAGTTGAAACTCAGTATGTATATGGTAATTAACTAGAAAAGTAATTTAGATAAAAAAGAATCCAAATATCCATTGGCGTTTGAAAGTGGTGCGAAAAAAATGATGAGTGAAAATGCATATATTTTCACGATTTTCGTCATATCTCTTAGGTCTTCTTAAATATTGAAATAATTTTTACTCTACGGATTCTTCACATAAATTCGACCCCTAAGGAGGTGTAAGAGGGTTGTATACTTTTTCACGAATTCTGCCATATCCCCCAGGTCTGATCAGATACCGAATATTTTTTCACTTTCACGGATTTGCGTAATAATCGCCTAAAACCTGTTTCTAAGTTTTTTCCTTTTCCAGCCCCTAAGAGGCAAGTTTTCACGAATTCCGTCATATATTTTAGAAGTGATAAGAAATTGAATTTGTTTTTACTTTCTCGTACTGTCTTCATATTTATCTATTAACTCTTTTCAGGATTTCTATCCAAACCCCAAGTGGTTTTAAGGAGGTTGCGTATGTTTTCGCAGATTCCTACATATTGCTTAGGTCAGATGATATATAGAATTAATTTTTACTACCTAAGGTTTCCTTTATAAGCGCCAAAAAGTCAATTTCAGTATTTTTAGATATTCAATCCTAAGGGTTGTAAGGGGGTTGTATGCCTTTCAAAGTTTCGACATATTTCTTAGGTTTGATGTGATATTAGATCGCTTTTCACTTCCACATACTTTTTATATAATCGCCTACAATCCTATTTCTCAATTTTTGGATATTCAATCCCCAAGGGTTTGCATATTTTTTCACAATTTTTGCCATCCCTTAGTTCTGATGAGATATAAAATTGGTTATTACGGCATTTAATGTAATGACCTAAAAACCAATTTCACGATTTTTCGAATTTCAAGAACCAAAGGAGTGTGAAGGGTTTGCATACGTTTTCACAATTTTTTCAAAATCCCTCGTATCTCATCAGATATCAAGTTGCTTCTTTGACCCGAAAAATAATAAAGTTTCGCCCAGACGATTAGCAGATTGTTTTTGCTTCCTTCAGTTAAAGAAATTTGCACAGCCTTGTCCCAAAAAACGAATTGAACATACAAGTTTGAAGGGTTTAAGAGCTATGACCCTTTCGACCCATTCGTGTACGGCGGACAGACGGATAATTTTTTTTGTTTTTTTGGAAGTACTGAAACGTGGAAAAAAATCATTAAGGATACAATTTTTTTTTAAAATCGGTCACAATACCTTGTTATTAAAATGATAAACTTATAATCTTACTGATAAAAATTAGGAACGATTTTCAAATTTCAAAAACAAATTTCGAACCCAAATACTTCCAGATTTGTATTAAAGAAATCAATGAAATATTTGAAATAAAAGGGGTCGCTCTGGGAAAAATTTTTAAGCTAAAAAAGTGTTGACAAATTTCGATTCAAATTTTATGTATGACATTTTGAATAACTCTCCCAAAATGTGCAATTATATTAAATTTTTTTAATGGGGCAATGTATGTACAATAGGTCTTTGGTAATTGGTATTTTTGCTCTTACGCATTCTCAAGTAAATATTTAATGAACTTTATCTATCTATATTTATCAATATTTTCATAGTATTGAAGGAATGATTCATTTCGCTGTATTTGAAAAGTATTTTTATTGATTAGTATCATCAGGCACTTCATGATGAATTTCATAAGAAAGTTAGCAAAAATAGCAACAAAGGTTTGTTGTTGGTTTCACATGTCGCTACGCAAAAGAACACGCATTCTGTTTTATGATATTTGCTCAAATGATCTCTTTAACGAAATTTGTTACAAGATTTGTTGCATCCTAGCAGATTTCGACTTTTCTGCAGAACTCCTTGCTCAAACTTTACCCCAGAATTTGCAATAGCTGGGGTTTCTCTTCATTCAGATAGTGTAAAGTAGATCGATTTCGACGCCTACATTACTGCGATCTCTACAGGTGTTATGTACACACGTCAGGTGCGCTCAGTGAAAAAAATTGCCTAAAGAAAACCAGGAGACTATCAGGAACGTTATTTTTTAGGTTTCCCAATCTATAGTAACCTATACCTCATCCCAGCATACGAACAGACTTGTGGCAGATTTGGTCCTTTTGATTTTGATCGCTCTATACTTCTCGTATGCGTTCGTTCTAAGATATCTTTTCAGGGTGTGGATCACGTCTGAAAGATCAATGAGATATTCAGGAACTGGAAACTAACATGGATTTTGAATTTTATGTTATAGGACAAAATGTGTATATTTTGAACGTTAAAAACCCCATTTTCGTCAATGCATTGAAGCACTACTCATTCGAGGAACTTATGCTAATTGGTCAATTAAAAATATTATTCAATGAACGAAGATAATTTAAATTTCTCAGCATGCGTTAGGCACATTATTAGGCCAGAAAACACTATGTGGACCACTTTCACGCTGTGCACGAAGCTGTCGGAATTATCTTATTGAAGCTCTTGTAATCCGCATATATCTGGTACACACAACAAGTTTTAAAATGTTTTTAACTGCAAGTCGGTTTTGTATTTTATTTATTGCATCAAAGTAAAGCGACAGAAAAAAAAAAGTTCTGTACCCTACGGGCACTTAAAAGACCTAAAACTCCATTAAACTTTCAGTATCTTGCCCGCGATCTAAAATTGTACTAGTATATTTTGTCGAGTTTTTTTTTAATCTTAATCCAATCAAGTCCAATTTAAAACGACATGGTTTTGAGTGAATATCAAGTGTAAGGTGCTGGCTGCAACCTGCCATTTACTCGATTTGATTAGGCCTATTCAAGCGAACTACAACTACAGATCAGGTTCAAAAGTTTATGGTAAGTGAGTTGCTAATTCAGTGGCCGATATTATCACCTGTCGTGTTTATAATAATGTGATTTTCATGAGAAATTTCTGAATGAGGTATCACTAATTAAATAATTTATGCCGCGGTTCATTTCACTTTTCTAGCAACAGCCCAAGTACTTTTTATGGGCAAACCTTACATTGTTGTGAACTAACATTTCCATATTTGATGAGATATTAGTAATTCTTTTACGGTACTCGTACTCAGTGTGGTCTGAAATTTTTGCAACCGACCTTATTTTATAACAACATTCGTTTGGTACAGTACACAGTAGTCGTCATTGAATCGACATGTTCTTAATTAATTAAAGTTGTATTATATTTTCTATGTTCCAGTGGGTTCTGACTTATATTGGAGGGCCAGATCAAGAATTTCAATCTGGACGACAATATTAAAGCCCCATCTGAGAATACGGTCTTGCATTGCACTATTAAAGCCTTTTTGTCGAGAAGATCTGCATTATGTTCTCAAAACCCGAGCACCGTCAAATTTCGCACCAGCAATAATGTAGGTTGGAAAATAGGTGCTAGAACTAATTTAGGTGCACCATAAAATTTCTCAGTATAGTCAGGAAAGCTGTGTTAATTGTTGTTGGTTGGTGAAGTTAGGTTGATCACTGGTGCGAAATTTCTTGGTGCTCATCACGAGCATTGAAAAATTTCGCACCAGCTGGAAACCACAGGTCCTGAACATGTTTCCTGCACTCAAAGATGACTGTGGTAACCATATTTTGGAAGAACCTTACTATGGTTGAATTTATAGTTGCGTGAACCACATTACAAGATGTAAGATAGTTCTGATAACTGATGTTATGGTTGTACTAACTTTACTGTCTTGTTGCTCTAAAAAAAGTATGATTGTATCAATCATAAAAATATTTGTAATTTGATTATAACAACAATAGTTATGTTTCTAAGAAATATATTATAATTAAATCAAACCAATGAAAGGTTGTGAAAACTTGTTGTATGGTTAACGCAAACTTAGTTTTGGTTCTACCAACTTAACTTATGTTCTGTTGAACATTCAGCATCTTATGACTTGAGTTATAACAAACATATTCTAATTACGTCAATCATATAATTGGTTGTAACAATTACAGAACATGGTTGTGAGAACTATAATAACGATCCTAAGAAACATTAATATGTTTGATTCCAACAAAGCTATGGTTGAGACAAACAATGATGTATGGTTCTTATAACCAATAGCTATAATGCTGTGAACACTAAACATAATGCTGTGATCGTATTATAAAAAATGGCACTGGAGATCTTCATTCACTTTAAAATTGGATTCACTTCTCATCACAATCTTAATTTCTTTTTTCTCACCTCTGTGTGGTAGAGAAGTCCCGTCAAATGCCGCAAAAAATGTCTTCCCAGATAGCTCAAATTAATGAAGTCCACGTTTCTGTACAGCTAGAGGACTTTGAAATAATAAATAATAGTAACTAGAAAAACTGCGTATTTTCTTAGGAATATTTTTATTTTGCAAATCTACAAGAGTAAATTGTACTAAAAATTTGTAATAAGTTGAATATAAATATATTTCCATAACTGGAAAAAATACTTAATATTTTCAATATATAAAATAAGAAATTTCAATGCATATACATACAAATTTCATAACTATTAACACTTCAACTTTAAAATTTCAACTTCACTTCAATACATTTCCCTTCTAAGCACAGCTATAAATGAACTTAACTCACGAACGATACCTTTAACTGTGAAAGAAATTGTGGTTTTCGTCTTTTTACGACATATTGTGTTTAATAATTGCGATAACCATAATATGTTTGTAATATCATCGTGCATAATGGTACAAACCATAGTATGGTTGTGAAAAATATTCAATGAATTTCTATAGTTGTACTGATCATGGAATATAGTTGCCGTTATCATAAAATACGTTTACATCATGTAGCAACCATGGTTAGGACAACCTTATTAATTTAAAATCACCAAATATGTTTATTACAACCATAGTATGTTTGTGTGAACTATAAGCTATGGCAAGGACAACCATAATTATTTTAATATAGTTATAATAACTAAATTCTGGTCGCTGCAACTATAGAAGAATCATATTTTTACTTTCAGTGTGGTTATTTACAGAAACGTAATGTATTCGGAAATAAATGCACCGTCTCATTTTGCACTAGAAATGAAAGCAATATATATCGATTCTCGTACTAAAGTTTTCGCTGCACTTAGCTTTTATTTTGTCTGCAGTTTTTCATGCAATTAATATGAGAAATCATATGCAGAAAATTTAAATGCATGAAGGAATTTCGGTACCTTTTTTAAACAAAAAGTTCCAGTGTTTGGATTTTACCAATTGATTGATTGATTGATTTGAAATATGATTTTTTTCTTCAATGGAATCTAACTTAAAGGTGTATATTTTTCGTGTTTTTTTAATGAATACCGCCTCCGAATCTTGGACCAAATTAAAAAAAAGCGTTTTTCAGCTTCCTTACTCTCAATATTATTGGTTAGCACTTTCTGTAGTACCATACTGCTCTAGTCGCGAATTAAGCGCTGATCTTTCCATCGAAACATACGAAAAAAGCCGTTTACAAAATACTAAAATTATTTTTGATGAGTTTTTATTTCGAGCATTATTTCTATACCTTTAAATCAGTTAACCCAATATTTACGTGCATTATTCAAAGATTATTAAAAATAATCGTACCCACGCTATAAAGCCGCATTTACGGTACATTAAGCTTTAATTCGCGCATGAATGACAAAACTATTTTAAATTATCTAACAGGAATGCGAATAAAATGTTTTTGTAGTGTTTAATAACCGCAAAACAAGTCGCTGTTTATATCGTTGAAAATATTTACGATCGAAAATAATATGGAAAATAGCTGACCAGAAAATTACCAGGCTGACCGTGAGTTTTATTTCTTTTTAATAATCCACAGGCGGAATTAAGTTAGTTATCGTGCGAATCACATAAAAATAGCGCCATATGCAGGGTATTTCAGAGTTTTGTAAATTTTTCAAAAGTTTTTTTTTCTACGGTTATATTATGGACTTTTCTTTTACTTTGAACGACTTCGTCCTTTGGGACTCCATCCACGTCAGATTAATTAGTCCTTTGGAGGACTAAAGATTTGAAAAAAGAGCAAGGTCCTCATGATATTCCGGCTTTAACCCTTTTACCATTTTCGTTCGCTTTGTCCAAACTTCTTCAGAAACTCGTTGAACTCTCCGAATAGACCACTGTAGTCATGGTTGGTTGGTTTGGTTGGTTCACGTGGTGGCCCGTCTACCGAAAACAGGGACCAATTAGCACAAGAGGCGCCGTTTTGATACCACAACTCGTTTAACCTGGTCGTTGATGGCTGATGAAGTAGATACATAGTTTTACAGAGACCTGGGGCTTGAATGGATTATCACATCCATCCAGAGCTGTTCAATAAGGTAATCAGTTCTCCAATCTTGTTTTTCGATTTCTCATCATGGTTATTGAAGAAGGGTTTGCCTAGTGCGCGAAGTCTTGACTGCCGTGACTCTGGAGACGTCCACACGGCTCCTACGCAGGAGTTCATCTCTTTTGCTCCGGCAGTAGGATGGCCATATCTTCCTAGATATGACGCAGTTGGTCAGTCCTCTCCATCTGGAGTTCGCGTTTGAAAGTGGGTGGTTATTTCGCGCTTAGCAGTCCCTAGTAGGATCTGAACGGATTCTACGAGAGAGCCCTGAAGAGCAGAACTTTGTCTAGCTAATTCCTCTGCCTGCTCGTTACCCTCTATCTTGCTGTGGCCTGGCTGCAGCCATAATATTGTAAGAGCGACGCTGTTTTTTGTGGCGCTGCAACGTTTGTTAATAGACTCTACGCTTTATTTGCCTTTCGAGGGGATAATGTCCTAACTGATACCTGAAATTTAACATAGCAACCCCGGGAATCGGAATACCTATTCAGCACGAATACATCGTACACATAGAGATAAAATTACACGATTCATGGTGGATTTACACTGAACCTTTGATGTGCGCCTCTATCCGCCCGTAAAATCAACCAATCAGATGGCTCGTGGAGTCACAAGTCCTCGACTTTTTCTCCGACGCAACCTTCCATGCATACACACACATATAATGAACTTTGGCAGCACACAATTCGAAACTAATCGTATTTCTGTCTTTTCGTACAAGTCGCGCCGCGTCGTCATTTTCGCTGTAAATCGCTATCAACACAGTAAAGACCACAGCCGACGAAAACCGGTTTGTAATGGCCTCTCGGGGTAGAGGCGCGCTACAATGGGTTCAGTGTAAATCCACAATCAAACGATGCAGCGCTGCGTAATTTGCTGCATTCAAAAGTTACCGCACTTTATTTGCGTGCTCCAATCATTGCAGTACCTATATAATATATTAAATTAAGTTTTTGATTTTTAATGAAATTCCATGATCAATGAAGTTCCTATTGTAAAATATAGCGCTATGTTAAATGTGTTCACTAAGCTGCATGTAACGACCTTTGCTGCACTCCGATTTACTTGTAATTGCCAGACGACTGCATGCAGCACTGCATTTATTGAGTCATAGTCTTATAAAGTGAATTACTAAGCGTAGTATGAAGTTGTTTGTCTGAAGATTTCGGGAACTGGCTAATATGAAGCCAGTTTTGAATTGCCCGCCCATTTATCTTTTACGCGATGCAAACTCAGAAGGTCCTTCCCAATTGTGGGTGATTTAAAATCATTGAGGCCATATCTCTGCTGCAGCAGTAAACTCGCGTTCAGTTTTAAAGAACTGCTAACTGCAATGCTATGTTAATATAGTGGCAATCGATGCAGTAGCGGCATCAATGCCATTAAGGCGTTGTTATTGTATCTATTTACAATTTTTTAAATCTATAATTCCACCTACACTATCTTTCTTCTGAACTCATAAAGCATTCCTAAACACCATTAA
This sequence comes from Beris morrisii, assembly GCA_951812415.1. Lineage (NCBI taxonomy): Eukaryota > Metazoa > Arthropoda > Insecta > Diptera > Stratiomyidae > Beris > Beris morrisii. The sequence continues at coordinate 109,419,588 of OX638312.1, read as the reverse complement.
ATAAAATGACGAAATCAATTATAAAGTCAAATGAGAAAGCAAAAGAATATAATCCACGAAGCCCACATAAAATTTCTGATTAAAAAAAAATCCGATGGTAGGCCGATTTATTGAATGTGTGAACAGCTCTCAAATCTGAAAATAGAATCAGCTGGAAGCAGTCTCTATTATTATAAAGTAGCAAAAGATACAATCTGACTGCTACAGAAAATGGCTACATTCATGTGTTGTAAGGATATGAAGCGTTTTCATAACGTGACAAGAAAACGGCCTTGCCTTTTCTTCCGTGACATTTTTGAAGTGTTATTTAAAGTTGGCTGGTGTGAAATTAACTCAACAAACAATTGAGTTCGTTCGATGGGGAAAAATGATAACGAGATTTGCATAGGTGACTAAATTTTTTTTAAAGATTTTTTTAGTAGAAAATGAAAGGAAATTAGTCGAGTTACATTTTTACATGATTTATGATAGGGCGAAAATATATAGTTGTTTTTTTAAACTGAGTCCTTAAAACACGAACTAACGACCATTTCCCGATTGTTTCAGTTTCGCTTGAAGCTGTTTGAAATGTTTCGTATGAAAATTTCCGTGATAACTTCATGTATCAATTTGTTACCATACAAAAGTCTTTGGAAAATTCGTGCAATCATCAGATTTGAAAAAGCTAATGGCATTTATCAATATCGTTAATTAATTAAATTCAATCCTTTAAAAAATTAGGTTAACTGAATAATACTAGACTAGAGAACGCGCTAAGCTATAATTCAGCTGCAATACTATGTATTGAGTACACCCAAGGAAGCCTCGAATAAAGTTTGGTTTTTGTTTTACTTTTTTGTTCAGTAATTTTTGCTTCAAATCTAGTTGCTGTTTTTGAAAAAAATACTATAAGGCTTGGTGTGAGGCTTTTTTGTGGTTCAGAGTGAATTGGCCCTGCCTTCCGAATCGGTGGATGATGGCAGTGAGCTTCGTTTCATCCTTAGAGCCCTCCGCTGTATGGTTTTTTTTTCAGATTTTGACTCGTGCAAGGTTTTACCCATTTCAAAAATATAACAGGGAATAAAATGGTATTATAATTTAAGGAACACGCACAATTAAAAAATATCTAAAGTAAAGAATTAAATAGTGTGGACTACCTTTAGTAGCCAGATTAATTGATTCAACAAAACATTGCGAGTCTTGCACTGCAATGCTTGTAATGCTAACACGATCAAATAGGCAACAATTGTCGAGGATGTATTCATTTCATTGGAATTTATGTGAACAATTCATTTATGTGCAGTGACTCAAGAAATAGTTCGAACACGTAATGTAGGATTTAAAGGTTCTGCACCTTAACGTGAATTAATAACAATTTAAATTAGCCAACATTTTAAGTTAGATAGGTATAGTATATTTACGTGTATACAAAACTTAATAAAAATCTGCCAATGGTCTGGGCGAAACTTTATTATTTTTCGAGTCAAAGTTCGGGAGCGGTCAAAGTCGGAGTATATCATCAGTTGTTTCGAGATTATGCGGTTTCTTGGAAAGTTAATTTTGTTCTTAAAATAAAAATATTTAAAATAGAGATTTTTAGCCAACATTGAAAAAGCCCCTGTAGACAATACGAATTTCGGTATATTATGTACACTAAAAGCCCATAGAAGTAAAAACGAATTTGTTGCCTTATCAGAATTAAGAGATATGACGAATTGTTGAAACGTACCCAATATTTTCTCTTGGGTTTGAATTTCGAAAAATTGTGAAACAGGTTTTTAAACGATTTCATAAGAAGCAACTGGATATCTCATGAGACACGACGGATTTTGAAAAATTTGTGAAAACGTAAGCAAAGCCTTTACACCCCCTTGGTTCTTGAAATTCGAAAAATCGTGAAATTAGTTTTTAGGTCATTGCATCAAATGCCGAAATAACCAATTTTATATCTCATCAGAACTAAGGGATGGCAAAAATTTTGAAAACATATCCAAACCCTTGGGGGTTGAATATCCAAAAATTGAGAAATGGGTTTGTAGGCGATTGTATAAAAAGTCTGTGGAAGTGAAAAGCGATCTAATATCTCATCAAACCTTAAGGTACAATCTGGCTGGTACTGCCGACCGTCGCGGTCAGCAGTAACTGTCGGCAGTAGGCTACTGCTTCAGGCGAAAACAAGCTGTCATGTCTGTTTGCGACTGCTCGGCAGTTGACGGTTGTAGGTGCAAAGCAGCTGCGGTGAGCAGTTGAGGTTGGCAGTTACTGCTGACCGCGACGGTCGGCAGTACCACCCAGATTGTACCTTAAGGTTTGATGAGATATTTTCACTTCCACAGACTTTAAGAAATATGTCGAAGCTGTGAAAAGCATACAACCCACTTACACTACTTAGGATTAAATATCTAAAAATACTGATTTTGACTTTTTAGCGGTTATAAAGGAAACCTTAGGAAGTAAACATACTGCAGTCACGATCGGCTGCAAGCCAATCGTATAATACTCTAGATGAATACTGAACTCCGATTTATATTGTAGTTGGGGATAAAGTAGAATTACGTGTGTGCATGTTGTATGTCCTTTATTAAGGACTGCCATTATATTGCTACTCAAAACTAAAAGACAATATTCAGTGTTTAATTTCATATCTTGAACTGGGTAAGTCATCGAAAAAAAATTTCCTTTTTGAAGGACTTTTACATGGGAGGTTCAGGAGGGACTCACTGGATTTCTTACATATTTATCCTTTTCCTTGGAGCCATTTAAAAATGAACGTGTACAAAATTTCAAATTCGTAGCTTGAAGCGTTCAAAAGTTATCGAAAAATATTGTTGAACACGTGTCTTAAGGACATTTTGTATGGCAGGTACCAGAATGAGTAAAAGGATTTCGCTGATTAGTAAACTCAAACTTAGTTTTTACTCAAAACTAATTTGTACAAAATTTCCAATTCATAGCTAAAAGATTACTTGAGTTATAGTAAGTTCCGTAAATTAAGTGAAGACGTTTAGACAGGATATTTGTCTGGCAGCTACACGAAGGACTAATAGGATTTTCTTCATATTCATACATTTATATCCAACTATTGGAAAAATAATACATACAAAATTTCAAAGACGTAGCTTAAACCCTTCTGAAGTTATCGGCCAATATTCTTGAACACGTGTTTTAAGGACATATTGTATGGCAGCTACCAGAAGGAGTAAAAGGATTTCGCTGAACAGTAAACTTGAACTTTCTTTTCACTTAAAACTAACTTGTACAAAATTCTGAATTCGTAGCTAAAAGATTACTTAAGTTATATTGAGTTTCGTAAATTAAGTGAATACATTTTGACAGGATATTTGTATGGCAGCTACACGAAGGACTAATAGGATTTTCTTCATAATCATACTTTTGGTTGCAACTATTGAAAAAGTAACACGTACAAAATTTCAAAGTCGTAACTTTAGGCGTTCCGAAGTTATTAGTCAATATTCTTGAACACGTGTTTTAAGGACATTTTGTATGGCAGCTACTCGAAGGAGTAGGACGATTTTGCTCGTTAACGAACTTAGCCTTACAAATTCAACCAAACATCCAGATTCAAAATTTCAAGATCCTAGGTGAAGGCGTTCTTGAGTTATCGTGTTCACGGACAGACGGACGGACGGACGGACGGACGGACGGACGGACGTCAAGCGGATTTGAGATTTTTGGCCACAAATAAACAAAAAATAATATATAACTTTTTTTTGTCCGAGGCTTGGTTCTATGCGTTACAAACTTTTGGGCTGGATTAAACTTATAATACTCTATATGATTTCATCTAGAGTATAAAAATGAATTCAATATATCATCAGATTTAAGCAATATATAAGAATCTGTGAAAACATATGTAACTCCTTACACCCACTTGGGGGTTGAATATCCAAAAATTCTGAAAGCAGTTAATAGATAAATATGAAGACAGCACGAGAAAGTGAAAAGCGATTCAATATCTTACCACTTCTAAAAGATATGACGAAATTCGGGACGTGTTCAACCCTTTTATACCCTCTTAGGGGCTGAAAAGGAAAAAACTGAAAAGCAAGTTTTAGGCGATTAGTACGCAAGTCCATGAAAGTGAGAAGATATTCGATATCGATCAGACCCGGGGGGATAAGGTAGAATTCGTGAAAAAGTATATAACTCCTTTACACCATCTTAGGGGTCGAATTTCAAAAAATCCTGAAAATTCTTTTTAGGTATTTATATGAAGAAGCAGTAGCATAAAAATGAATTCAATATTTGGTAACACCTACTAGATATGATGAAAATCGTGAAAATATATGCATTCCATTTTTTTGCCCCCCTTTCGAACGCCAATGGATATTTAAAATTTTTGTTTTATCTTAACTATTTTTTTAGTTGATTTACATATACATACCGAGTTTCAACTTTTTAGCATAAACCGTTTTATAGTCACGAAAAACACCCCCACCCCCGTACCATACTACCCCTATAAAAAAATTCTTTTTTCCTTTTCACCCTTCGCCACCCTCACCCTCTACACCCTCATCCCCAAAAATTTATTTTTTGATTTTGATATATTAAGTCTACTTCTGGTAAAAATTCTAAGTATCTATCTTACACTGTTCTTTAGATATGAGACGTGATTTTTTAGAAAAATTCTTAGCCCCTCCACTTCCATGCTCTACATTCCTCTGAAAAAATGTTACTTTCATCAAACTTTATTTAATACAGAGACCGAATTTTATTTTTCTAGTGCAATTGGTTTGTGAGATATAGTAATCTAAAGTTTTTCACGCCCCACCCCCGCACACTACTGACCCCACTCAAAAATTTCCAATCTATTCTCCTAGTATACCTACAGATGTTCATTAAGTTTCAATTTCGTGACATTAACAGTTTAGAAGATATGGATTTTAGAATGTCTCAATCTCGGCTTTCGAGCGTCTCGGACGCATAATTTCCCCCCCCCCAACTCCTTCACTCTTCCACCCATAACGGCAATTTTTTTGCAAATGGGTTCACTATTGAAGCTCTATAAAAATTCCAAGTTTCAGCTTCGTAGCATAAGCAGTTGCTGAGATCTATAAACTAAAATTATCCGTCTAAAACGCTTCCACCGCCTTCCCCCTCACACCACCACCCCTCAGAATTTGGTCACTTCAGGGGCCCTACCCACTCTACCCACGAAAAAAAATTCAACTAAATAGCTCATAGGGTTTGGGTGCTACGAGCCTTCAAACAATTTTGTGTACACCGGTAGACGTACGGCGGACAGACGGACTGAAATTTTGCTTTTTTCGTGTCTACTAGTCATGAAACGTGAAAAAAAAATTTCAGGGTAGCAAATTTTTTTTTTTTTTTAAAATCGATCACAATACTGTATTATTGAAATAATAAAGTAATTTAGATGTAGTGTGTAGGAAAACTAGGTACTCTAGTAAAGTATCGCGGAAATTAGTGCCCTATATAAGAAACCTATAAAATATACATACTCTTTCAATATTATCATTAAGTCAAACCTTTAACCCGAAAAATTATAAATTTCCGCCCGAACTGTGTTTTTATGTAACTACAAGTTGTTAGAACTATGAATTTTACAATGTGAAAAGAACATTTTTATAGACACTACTACCATAGACGATGCTTCTGAGTATCGTTAAGGTAATTATCTCTTATACCGCTTCTTATATTGCTTTTGCAATTTTACATCATTTAAATCAATCGGGCACTTGCCATCTAAACTAGGGTGTATTCTATCCATCTACACTATTTTGTGTCGTTTCATCAATCAACTGATCCTGTGTGAAAATGACACCCATTTTGTTACCAATCCATTTATGTAACAATAATTTTGTAAGAATTAATAATGTGGATTCAGCAATTTTTTGATTCCTAGCCCAAGACGATCGGACGATTTTAGTGTTTTACGATAGGAATATTTCAGATCCAATTCGTCAGCACCTGTAATTTAGTTTAGCTTGAAAAGAGCTCGTCATCGTAGATAAAAATCAAACAAAATCTCGGAGTGAAATGAGAAGCGCAATGCAGTGCCTAAGATTTCTTTAGATATAAATAAAAAAGGAGGCACTTCTCCGCATTTAGTACACATATTCGACTCTGATTTGATAATAACTCACATATTTCGACAGAAGCCTCTCAATCATCTTTGACTTTATTATAGATTTTGTTGATAAATAACGATTGAATCAATGTTATTATTGATTATGCGAAAAATAAACAGTATCTAGGTTTTCCCGCTTAACAATTTTAGGTACTGGCCATGTAGTATTGAAAATTTTCTGTGTCTATAAATTATGATTGAATAATAAACAGATTTCAGACATTGGTTAGTAATTACAAGTTTTCAGTACTGAATACCATCTGAAAGAACCCAAATTTTCGAATTTTATCTTTTTCTTGTTTTCTTCATTAAGAAGCTAGTCCTGAACTAATACTGAATTCCGGTACCTAAGCAGAACTGTACAAGTGATACCAATTTATTCTGTCAGTACTGCAACTGAACTGAATTAATCTTGAAATTTGTTACGAGTTCATGATCATTTGTGGAATTAGATATCATAATATTTAATACTGTTGCGAGCTAGGGGTTCGCCGGGATTTCAAGTAAAACACAATTCGGTTAAAATAAAAATAAGTGATAATTTATTAATCCGCACTTTAATTCACAGAATTATAATCGCACAATAATTCACACTGTATGGCAGTACCGCCCGCTTATACCATATATCGCTTGACTCGTTCACTTTCGTTCTCTCTCAACACGGTCGCGTATACTCGCTGGCTGTCGCAGTCGACGTAATCAAAATTACTGTGTCTTCGCTGAACGCTTCACCTGCTTATATACTACCCGGTTGCAGTCTAGGATGTACTTGAACGTTCGTTCAGTTGTGGAATCTTCTCGAAAGCTTCAGAGCCTTCGATTTCGATCTTCGTTCAGTGGTGTGTGCAGAGGATTCTAGTATATTGGAGAGCATTCGATAAGAAGAGAGATTGTTTCGCCTTATCTTCAGCTAGGTTGCTGATTGGGTTATTTTGCAACTAGGTATTCGGTTGTTGTTGTTTTCATTATGTGTAGCGATCGAGTTGTACGGTTGCGCGGTTGCCAGGCTTACACGTAACAATACAATCAAATTGAATAAAACTTTGGAATCCCTGGCATTCTTCTTGCCTCTTAACTTCTTGCTTCTTAACTTTCTTGGCGATTCCAAATTCTTAAAATTAGTAACTATTTCTCGTTGGTATTGGTCCTTAGAATGATCCGGTCCTCGGTTCAAATTTTATTTATTACTAGAAACATATTATCTATTCGTTGATCTACATCGTTTACATAGAGAAAACCCTATAAGTAGAATAAAAATAATACAAGAAAAGATTTACTATTGAAAACTATTTTTATTGCTATTTTTCTTATTAATATAAAACTTCATCAATACGGTAATAGCAAAGTGGTATCTGTGTTCAGTACTGAACGAATTAAGTTTGACAGAATTCAGTCAGTACTAGAAATATACCGGACGAGGTCTGCATATATTTCAGTACCGACAGAACAAAAAGAAGTGCTTATTTTATAGGGACAGCTTTGATTCGTTTATCAACTCCCATCAATTCTGTCTAATTCATTATTCGTCTTTTTCCCAATGATTTTATAATTTAAAGCTTAAACTAGTTTGGTAAAATTTTAGTAATCTGACACAATTTGTGTTTAAATATTTGCAGTCACGAAAAAAGGGGGTAACCATAATGCTCATCCTTGTTTGTCATAACATTTCATCTAATCCTCATCCCTTCTCTCCTTCATTGTCATTAGAGTATACCACAACTCCTTTATACTCCAGAAGTTTTGCTTCTATTCGAGACTCGACTGGAATAGCAAAAAAGAATTAAATAGCAAAGGAAGACATGTTCAACTCATGATAGGGAATTGCTTGTCGTCATAGCAATCCCAACTTCATACGAATACACGTACTAGCGTTATTTTCATTTGCATAAAATATGCCCCAAATATTTCAAGCGAGAGATTACGAGGCGGGTTATGCTATTTTCGGATTAAACCGGACTATCCACTGCACTATTCACACATTTTCAAGATAATGTTTTGTTTGAAAAATTTTGAATACCTATTACCAGTTTAGACTTTATGTATTTCTTACATACCTACTCTTTTTTAATGCTCATTAGATAAAAGTATAAAATCTTTGGCTATCATTTTTCGGAAATTTTCTCTGATCTTTTTCTTTTGTTGTCGTAAGAAAAGTCTTTTGTACTGCTGCGGCCAAAACTAGAATTTTCCCGTATATTGTTTGATTTTATTTAAAATAGAAATGGGCGCCAGAGTAAAATTCTTTTTGCATTCGCAACTATCCGAGTCGAAATTTTCGAAGCAAGTGCCAATTATTTTCGGTCAATTTGACTGAATATGTCAATGAACTCAATATGAAAATTGTTTTATGGGAAAGGTTTTATGTTTGGTAATTTATCAGAAAAAATATCAATTATAAAATTTGTTGATTTATCTGTTATTGTAACCTAGAATTTTCGGATACGGATTTAAAATTGCTTACAAATAATATCGATTTCTTATCCAAAGGTCCTGGACGCATTCCAACTAATACAATATTATTCCTGTTCTGGAGTCAACAGATCTAAGATGAATAGAACTCTTTAAGAAATTGTCTGCATTATCTGAATTAACTTTTACATATTCCATTCTTGTCCTAATAGTGGAAATAGTAAAGCTCAAAATTAAACAATTGCACTTGATATACGCCGACAATACCATTGTGTATGATAGTAAAAAGAAAGAGGATTTCACAAGAAGAAAGGCAATATAATTATTAGTTTTCAAGGCTTCTTTCTACTTTCGTCTATTGAAAGATTGAAGAACTTTTCGCATTATGTTTAGCAGGGAGCTCTTAGGTTAAGTAGAATGCTAGGAAAAATGCTATAAAAAGTTGTTCTCATTTTCCGAATTATCCAAGAAAGACAACTTTTTCCTACTAAGCCAGTATCCTGAATGAGATTTTCTTGATAAATATATTTCTTGGAAGAATGAAAACTAAGGTTTTATTTACTAAGCAGGTGGCTATTTTATATTGCTACTGTAAGCAGGGATTCGATTAGATTTGAAGTTAAAAAAAAAATAATATACTTTTACGATTTAAAACTAATTTTATTTAAGCATAACTTTCAAATTGCTTTCATTCACAAAATTGGATTTGCGCAACAAATTACTTAACGTTGGTTTTTCTATCCTCTGAGTGAGAAGTGGATCACTGCGTTTGGATTAGAAATTTCACAAACCTACCTACCCATTTTTAAGGACTCTCCTTTGGTGATTACTCGATACTCGAAGGAAGGATATCCAACTGGAGCTTTAACTAAACGCTCTTTCTTAAGATATGTTCTCAAATTATTATGCAATTATAATTTAGGGACGTTCGTATAGAAACCAGAATGATTTCGCTTGTTATAATCTTTTCGTGACCAAGACAAAATCTTTTTGTTAGCTTTATAGCTCAACGCGTTTTCAAATTATCTCCTGTTTAAGCGAATTAAAGCCACATATTCTTAAGAACATTTGTATAGCTGAATTGAATGATTTTCGCACTACCCTGATTTTAGTTGTTCTTTTTTTGGTATGAATATAGTGCGCAAAATTTAAAATTCTGAATTCAAATTTCTTGTTCTTGAGTTCTTGAGTTATCGTGTGTTCGAGCAGATGTACATACAGCAGTTAATTGTTCTGTAAAGAATATAAAAACGATGGCAAAAAGAGAATCTTATAAATTTTTCATGTATTGATGTTGTAGCTAAGATGGAACATACCTACATATTTATGTTTATACTAAACTTCAAACCTAAGTAAATAACCTGAAAAGTGTATATAGTAGGTAAAAAAACTTTAAAACTTGTATAACATTATCTGCCACGCTGTCAAATATTTGACGACAAGGAATTTGACAAAAAAAAAAACAGTAAAATTTGTCAGCGAAAAAATAAGAAAAAAATTTGCAAATTTGTTACTTTAGAAACTACAGAATTTGTTGTGCTATTTTCATCAACAATTTTGAAATTATGGACGAGTACATGCAGCAGATTTAGGGGAGAAACACCCAACTTTTTATAAATAACCGTACTAAAGTGTATTATACCTAATAAATGTAGAAAAAAAAAACATACGTACAGACCCCACTCGGCCATCAAAAAAATGCACAATATTTTGCTAGAATAACTCTATAACCAAGTTCTTCAGTTCAGTTTAGTTGTTTTTCCAATGTTAAAAAGAATAAAGGACCTAGTAAAATTTGTAAATCAATCTTTTTTCACATGAATATTGAAAAAATCCCGAAATTATTGTTTATGCGATTATACACAAACCCCAAAAAACTAATTTGATTTTCCATCAGACCTAAAATATAATGCGGAATTCGTGAAAACATATATGACCCCTGCACACTCAGTTGTGGGATGAATATGCAAAAATTCCGAAAATTCTTTCTGCGTGTATATATCAAGCGTGCACACAAATAAGTGTTAACTGCAGATCTTATTAGACCTAAGAGATATGCAAAAATTCGTGAAACATGTACGAGTATAACAACTTTACATTATCGGAAAAAACTTAAAATAGTTTCTATGGGTTTAGATGAGCTCGTAGCAATAAAATTAAGTCGATGTCGCAGCAAACACAAGAGATATGCCGAAATTCGTGAAAATAAATGCACCCTCTTTTCAGGGATGTTTTTTTTACCCAACCTCCGTACGTCAATGCGATTTTTATACTCTAGATGAAATCATATAGAGTATTATAAGTTTAATCCAGCCCCAAAAGTTTGTAACGCATAGAACCGAGCCTCGGACGAAAAAAAGTTATATATTATTTTGTGTTCAGTTCTGGCTAAAAACTAAAGAATATATTCCCAACTAAAATATAAATCGGAGTTCAGTATTTCATCTAGAGTATCATACGACTGGCTTGCAGCCGATCGTGACTGCGTTATGTTTATGTTTTTAAGTTAATTAATTTTACATGTACATACTCGTAAAAGTACCAGATCTCATTTCAGATCACCATATTCGAATGAGCCGTTTCTGACCGCAAATATTTTACAAAATAACATATAGTCTAAAATAAACTTAAGTCACGGTATTAAACGGAATGTTAAGCTAGTATTACGCTGTCCAATTGCCGTAATAAGCAATGCAAAATAGCGAATTCGAATTAATCTCACAGTATCCCCTCGGTTAAATTCGCAATTTCGACAGCGTGGTCATACAGTGTAATAACAGCTTTAGTATGATAAATATTTGACCTTTTTCGCTGACAAAAGTAGTTAGATACTCTAATCCTTGAATTTTGTTGCCAAATTGTTTTTTTTGCCCTACACATGCCTTATTTTGCATGAAAAATTTACTTCATTTTAAATAAATTTTTATTTGACAGTATGACATACAGACTAAATATATGACTACAAACATATAATAAAATGGCATACAGTCTAAAATAAGCATAAGAACTTTTTTTATGGACATAATTTTTTCGTAACAATAAAATGTAGCGATAATATCCGAGAAACATATAGTCCTGCAAATCAAATAGGAAACAATCATCGATGAATTTATGAGAACAATTCATTTTTGTACAGTGGCTCTGGAAAAAATTTGAACACTTAATGTTGGGTTTAAAGGTACTGCCCCTTCGTCAATTACTGACGATTTAAGGTAGTCTATAATTTACGTAAAATATATGTATATTAAGGAGAATTGAATTTGTTCATGGTGAAGCTACCATAGAAGCTAATTTTAAGAATTTGTTGGTTGTTTTTCGGCGTCAGAGGAGTTTCTGGTGCGAAACACTATCATGAATACCCGACTGGGATCAATTACTGTCCTGGCTACTGCCATTGAGGATATGACAATATAAATGTATGATATCTGTATATACAATTTAATTAAAATGTTTTCAAGTCATAACTGTGCAAAAATTCAAATAAATAATTTTATAAATACAAAATGCAAAACATTTAATGAAAATCCGATAATTTTAGAAAACTTTGCCCTCACGCATTTTTACGTATTTTATGATTTAATTACAATAAATCTAATTGACAAATTTATTTCTAATTCTGCTAACTTTTATTTGTATTTCCGATTTTTATCCATCTGTATAATTTTATTCATGAAAAAGTTGTAATAAAACTGGCCTAGACATTTAGTCTCACGTATCGTACCTGTGACCTTATAAGCAAAATAATTAATGAACCTCGCATTCAAATTTCTCGTGCATTCAATCTGTGATGTCACGGATCAATTTCAGTAAAACGACAAAATCAGATGATATGCATGGCATGTGCCATTAGGTGTTCGTCGAAGCCAGAAAATATCGCGAAATTGAATGAAAAATCGATTTCGCCAGGTAGATAGAAACTTGATTGGTAGATTTATTTGAAAACTGCACCCATAACTTTCATATGTGCCATAATAACCGCGCCATTACGGGGCTATGGGGCGTTTCAATTAATTTTCATTTTGGAATTTTCTTTTAAGGTATTTATTATTCGCGTTTGTGTTGATATTGATATTAGCGTAAGATCTTAATAAAACCATAAAAAAAAATATTTTTTTTTTTACCAAAACTAATGTTTGTCATTTTATTATCGGTCTTCTTTCAGACAAAACCACTTGCAAAACCAACGCAACAAACTCATACGACACTTCAGCGACACATACGGAGCTCCTCCAAAAATGTTTATATTCCAAGGTGAGTTTTTAAAATTCCATCTTACGTCTACACTTTTAAGTTGAATTATTTCGCTGCTTCCCGTATAGTAGGTACTTCTCTATATGGTCGAGGTGTACCCACTTAGTAGGTTTTATCATCTTTTCATAAGAAAACACAATAAGGAAAAAATTGCATACTCACAATCTATTAGAATTGTCGTAGTGCAGACATTTGCAGAATAATATGAAGAAATATTTGCATGTTTCCCTAGTACTTACACATCCTTTTTTTTAAAAAAAAAAGGGAGAAAGGATGTGAAATTCCTTGACATGAGTGTTAAGGACCGCTACTACCGTTTCGCCACAGCCAGACTTTTCAAGACTATCACAAATACTTAAGCGGCTTAGGAGTTGTGCCATCAGAGCAACTCTAAAAGGCTGTAACCAGACTGAAGAGCAGGATGTAAAAGCCGTGAAATTTGAGTATGTTTTTACCAAGGAAACTGTCCTTAATAGGGATGAAGTTATAAAGAGGTAGTAGAAGCATGAATAAAGTTCCAATATCCTGTAGTCGAGTCGCTAGGTAGTTCTAGATTGCAAAAGGTCATGGAAAGTCTATGTTTCAAAAATAGTACCCACTTTGGAGCTCTAATGATCACTCTAATATGTGATCTTGAAAAGGGGCAGCTCGTAACATCATCTTCAAAAACTGATCCTTAAAACAATTTTCCCTTACTAAATAATTTCCTTTGCACTTTAGAGAAAAAAAATCTATCTCAAATTTGTACAGCAAGAAATCCTTTTATTGTTTTGATCCTAGAATTTTATAATAATTACTTTTTTTTCGAAAGTAAGTCAGTACTGGCTAGTCCTACACAAAAAATGATTTAAATCAAATAGTACTCAAATTTTATTTCCATCATGATAATGACTTAATTGCCCTTTTTCCTTTTTCTCTAACCTGCGAAATTTTCACTGAAAACTTTATTGTTTTAAAACCAATTTGAAAACTAGGGTCGAAGATAACTAATTTTCGTCAATGCATTTGAAATAAAAATCATTGGAGAAGAGCATTAAGTTCTTAGCATTTGCACATTTGCCAATATCTTTTAAGAGTACACTCTTCTGTACCTGTGTCAGCAAATGGTGTGAGATTAAGAAAATTGTTTAAATAATCCTGAGCTGGTTGGTTTGAATTTTATTCAAAAGATATTTTAATATGCTATACTGGGAACTCTATGTATTTTGTATAAAATTTAGAATTGTTGTATAATAATGAAGGAAGGACTTTCCGGTTCGTTTTAAGAGAAAAACGGACCGAGGTTGTGGGTCTTCCTATAACACTGACTGAAGATACAGGGAGATTTTCGGACCAAACCAACACAATTTTCAACTTGTCTTTCCAGTGAAAATTGTTCACCTTTGTTATAGTTAGTTTGTTTTCATACTACTCGAATAGTAACTGCCTTCAGTCGGAGTGAATGTTGCAGTAGTTCTTCAAAGACTGATCCAACACTGAAAACAAAACCCAAAAAAAGTTTTTCTTTGATAGGTGCTCACACTTGGAAAATACATCTTTGATATACAGGACAAATAATTTCAGATCGATATTTACAAGCAAATGTTAAAAAGTAACTTGTAAAATCGAGAGCAATAAAACTGAACTTATTTCATTAACCTTAGTTTTAGTATTAACCAGTAATGAGTTTCAGTTTAAAGCAAATATTCACCAAAATAAAATACTTTATTATTAAAATAATAAATTAAAAAATTATAAAAATTTAAACAATATATAAGTAATTCTACCTGAAAAACCATAAGATATAAACCTAGAAACTTTTTATGACGATGTTTTAGGTAATGCCTCGCTTACAAAAACCAAAAAAATTAGAAGATATTTTTCGGAAAAATTAGCTTTTCTTAAAATTTCACAAACGACAGAAAATTGTTTTTCTTTTGATGAGGAATTGTGAAAACTGGAAAAAAAATCTGGAAAAGCGTCTAACGTTATCAAGCAAAGCAGTTGACCATATGTTTTAAGCACTTTTGTGTGGCAGTTGTTTTTTTATGAAGCATATCTAATGATATGAAATTTAAGCTTCATAGTTAGCTCAAAATATTCTGAAGCTCTGGTGTATGCTAAAACAACTTTTATAACGACATTTTGGATGGTAGCCTTTCATAGGATCTCAATTTTTCAATATCTAAAGAGGTTGGCTTTAAGTTTCTTAGTTCTGGTGAGATTCCTGAATGGGTTTCTCAATAAAACTGCATACATTCGATAATATATTTTCCTGTTCCCAAACATTCAGTGAATAGTGGGAGGAGAATAAAAATTCATCTGAATTGCAAAATAAAAAAAATCGAGCCATTTCGGTGATGGCGTCGTGTGGAGGAAAGCCAAAATTCATCTGGATATACCAAAATAAAATACTTTATTATTAAAAAATAATAAAGTAAAATTGAATTATTTTACGCAAGGGACCATGAGAGATATACTGTGATCCAAGCCCATAATTAATTTATAAAAACATTTTTGCTACTAGAGCGTTTCAAAGTTGTATTAATTATTTTTATTAATGAAAAATTTGCTTCTCTGTTTATGCCTTTTCAAAAATTTGAGATTATTTTCAATAGACCGAAAATAATAGTACAAAATTGAGGTACTTCTAGTTAACCGTGATTTTTATTATGACCAAATGGTTTCTATTGCGACGATATTGCGGAGATACCGATTCCAGTACGATTTCAGTACGATTGAAAATTTTTGTGTCGTGTGGTTTTACACCTAATTTAAATTAAATTTAAAGATTAATTATTCTTCCTGTTGTAGTTCTTTTCTGATTGCAAACGAGTAGAATATGAAAAGAATAATAAATAAATTAAAAAAAAATACCAAATGTCAGCAATAAATTGAATAGGAAAGGTGGGATCACAGTGAGAGCAATGCGCGCGATGATCCAAACGCATCGCGCGCATCGTACGTGACACAAGGTATAGTTAGCGCGTTGAATTGCTTAACGCAACCGCCAAATAAAATTATCAAATACTAAAATATTTTATTCGCAGCCTACGAAGCGTTTTTTTTTATTGTAGAGGATTAATTTTTTGATATTTATTTGCCGTTTGCCGTCTATGTGAGAAATTGGAAATACAATGAAAATCGTATTACACGCGCTACAAAATTGTTAAAGAGACGCGATTAGAGTGATGCGATATCACTGTAATAGGTTGCACTCCCTAACATACATTCTAATCAGCTGTAATTTGACGCATCGCTTAACTTGCGCGCGTCGCGTCGCGATCACTATAATTCCACCTTGTGTCTGTGGAGTGCAATCAGCCTTTTTTCATTCAATTGATTGGTGGTGTGCGCACTCTCATAACATTCTGTACTGGTAGAACAGTCAGTCGTGCTTTCAATCAGCAAGCACTTGAACTATATGTGATTTTTATAAAAATGGAGAAAATGGAAATGGTATTTCAAAGTATTATAGCTGCAAGTAAAGAATTTCGACAAAACTTTACACTGAAACGCAAAGTATTCAAAAATACTGACCACTTGATGCTTCAGGTGACAATGGCGTTTCTAACTCCTTGTAACCCTGCTCATGACTAGAGTTAGTAGAGTTACCCCTTTTTTATTCTACTCTGCCATTTTCGAACGCTATTACGCCATTAGAGTAAAATTAACTTTACTCTACATTCTCGAACGATTTTATATATGCTATAGGTCATTAAGTTAGTTATTTAGTGTTTTTTTATCCAGATGAGTTTTGTGTCGATAACAACACCATATTTTGTACTATTATCCGAGAAGGACTCCTTCCTTGGTTGCACGAATTTTGCTATTTCGTACATTTTTGTGAAAGACACTAATTCGATTTTAAAAGGTAATGACCACACGTGAGAACCACAAGGGCTGTTCTATTGACACAATAAAATAGTGTTGATTTGTTAGCACCCGATTTGCATCAACATGGATGGATTGATCGAAATGTTGTGAATTATTGCAGCATAGGACAATACACCTGCTCCTGCCTTAATACCTACATATGGGAATATTTCAAATGTTTACGCTTAGAGCACCTGATGACATCTTTCCCCAAATTACAGCTTAATCCATAATCTATCTTGTGAAAATTCCTCTTTCTCAATTTCTGATGATGTATAGGTACATTAAATACCCTCCTAATATTAAATACTTTTACAAATGCCAGTATTGATTTTATTTCCTATTAACGAATCGAATCCCTTTCGAGCGACTTAATATAGGCATATGTATGTCTATTTGATGACTTACCTACTTCCTACAACTTATGTTATTCCAAAGAAGAAGTAATGTTCTGGCTATAGACACAATAGGTAGTTATTTTTTTTGTTGACTTAACGAATCACCTAAAGCCCCTTTGTAAATCTTCTATTGAGTGTAACACAAAGCAACACTCCAGGACCTTTATTTTGGTAATGAATATTGATAGTAGGCACACCTACTCGTACATGTAAGTTTGATTTGATTAATTAAAGAGTGTTAGGGCGTTAGATTGCACCAACATCCTACTCTCAATCAAAAATAGCCTGTGTTCAGGTGAGTAATGTGTAAAATAAATCGGCTAATGAAGAAAATGTTGTGTCTCATTTCATTCGACACTAAAACATCATTTAAAATCGTAATTATTAATAACACAGAATTTATGTAGTTGCGTTATGATCATCTGTCTCTGGAATTCTTGATTTAAAAATCATATTGTTATTTGATAATTGTTCGAAAGAGCAGCTTTTAACTCCTATCTTGAAGAACACAAAATTGGTTTATAATATCAGGATCGAAAAATTTACTCGATTTATTAACAATAGCCCAGCTCACAAACAAAATAATGCGCACATCTGTATTTTATGTATCCGTTCGAAATCAGTTCAATAATAAAATCAGTTACACTCTAAATAAACTCAATCATTTTCGATAAAGACTTATATGAAATGTAACATACTCATGTATAATCATATCGTAGCCAAGAAGGAAATTTCATTATGTTTTTATTTATCTTTGCAGGTTTCACTTTCCACATGGCAAACCTTTGCCAACCATTACAATGGAGACAACACTTCAACGACTCGTATCCGCATTTGATTCATTTCCAAATAACCAAGTCTCGAAAGATGACTTTCATCATATCCTTAAGATTTGTGGACTTCCATTTTATTGGCGAATGCCGTTGATGGCCTGTACACAACATGCAACCTCTGGATTAGTGGACGGATATCGTTTTATCGACTTCTGGAAACAGTAAGTTAATTAATCGCTGGTGTTTTATTTTCTTGACATTATAAGATTATTTGATTTCATAGTATTTCCATTTTTATCCTTTTCTCTTGATGTTATTTGAAACTCGGACAATTTGAACTTCCATAAGGGTTGGTGTTCCGATAGATAGAGGCCCATTCTCAATTATTTTTTTATATCTAAACCCAGCCCTTCGCTGGCTGTGCAATGAACTTACAACCTATCCCCGGAAGAAAGTAACTATGTTACCGAGATTGGTGAGAAACCTCAGATCTATCGAAGGGCCGTCCGAAATTCATGCGGAGAAATATAGCCATGCCCAAATTGGGGATGTCGCGCCAAAGAAGAAAAAAGGAAATTCGGCTGCGTAATGATAGCCACGGTAGTTCTAATCTAAGGGTAGTAAATTCGAATACCACACATTTCATGAAAAAACATCTCGATTAGAGCCACTGTGTCCTTCTTTTCTCCAGAGGGTGGTCACACACGAACTGAAGTGTCCTTTAAGAATTAGAGCAACCATATCTCGAAAATAAATTTTGAAAAGTAGAAGGTAGGTCCAGTTCGGTACATATCTACTTTTAGAATGACCTGGACCTTTTCTTATTATAGCCATTTCACACTGATCATGATTGTGCCTAACTACTGGAAGATACTTAGAAAAGCCCGCTAAATTTTAATTAATCTGTAAACAAATCTTGGCTGTGTATCCAAAAATCCTGATTCTACATTTTAGGCGATTATGCAGAAAGCCCGAGAAAAAAAACACTATCGAATATCAAAAACGTGAAATGAATTTGTAGGCAATTGTATAAAAAGTCCCTAGAAGTTAAATCCAATCTGATATCTTATCCAACCTAAAAAATATGTCGTAAACTGTGAAAACACACCCTTGGGGTTGAATATCCAAAAGTCGTGAAATTTACTTTTACATAGGAAGGCTTTGGAAATAAAAAGCAATTCGATATCGCTTCAAGTAGTTGGATATAAGAAAATCATAAGATTAGTTTGTAGGCGCTATATAAGGACTCTGCAGAATTTGGTATCTCATCAAACCTGAGATATATTTCGTAAATTGTGGAAATATGTGCAACTCCCTTAAGTCCATTTGGGCGTTGAATATCCAAAAATCCTGAAATTAGTGTTTAGATGATAATAAAGAAAACCCGAAAAAGTAAAAACTAATTCGACCTCCTATCACTCCTAAGAGATATTACGGAATTCGTGAAAACGAGTACGCCATATCCTCTTAGGGATTGAAAAGGAAAAAAACCTGAAAGCGATTTTAGGGCAATATATAAAAAGCCGGACGAAGTAAAAAGTTATTCGATATCTTATCAGCCCCGTGAGACATGGCTGAATTCGTCAAAATCTAAACACCCACTTTACACCACCTTAAGGGTCGAAAAATCCCGAAAGGGCTTTTTAGGCTTTATTTGAAGAACCCGTAGAAGACAAATTAATTCAATATTTTAGAAGACCTAAGAGATATGACGAAATTCGTGAAAATGTATGCACGCCATTTTCGCTGACAATTTTTTTTTTACTTCATCTCCGTGCGCCAGTATTACTCTACTAGTATATTTACATGTACCCATAAGCCGTTCCAACGGAATAAGGAATAATACACCACCCCCGTACGCGTACCAACCTACCGCTATTAAAAATTTTATTTTTAGAATATAGATATTATATATATGTTAGCTATAGCTATTCCTACTACTAAAATATTTTTTCTCAGCTAGGGGTCTGTTAGGGCCCCCTCTCGTATAAATTCTAATTTTCTATCAAAAACAGTTCTGGAGATATGAAACTTGATTTTTTAGAAAACTTCTTTTCCTGCCCACTTCAATGCTCCACCGCCCCCTAAAAAATTCGCCAAATGCCATTTCTCTACCTATCTATATACACGCACAAGATTTCATCTTTCTAAAGTAATCGTGAGATATCGTAATCTAAAGTGTTTGAACCCCACCCGAGCAAGCCACTGACCTCCCTCCAATTTCTATTTCCGATCTATTCTGCTAAGCGTAAAAGGTTGCCAAGAACTAGAAATTTTTCGTCTACAAGCTCATCTTACCACCCTCAAAAGGGGTCTACTCAGTTTACAAAAAATATTTCAATTAAATATCTCAAAATTTTGCGTACGTCGGGCGGCGTTCAGACGGACTGAAATTTTTTTTAAAAAATCTATTCAACATCTCATCACAGCTAAGAGAAACGTTGGAATTTATAAAAACGTACACTATTACTTCAAACCACCTTAGGGGTTGAATATTGCAAAATCCTGAAATTAATTTATAGGCAATTATATATAACGCACATAGCAGTAAAAGCGATTTCGATATCACATTAGACCTAAGAAATATGTCGGAATTCGTGAAAATATACACAACGAACTTACACCCCCTTAAGATTGAACATCGAAAAATTAAGAAAAAAAATTCTGGGCGCTTCTCTGAAGAATACGCAGGAGATTATGACTATAATTAATGCCAATGATAATAATTAATTCGATATCTTGATTGTTCAAAGAGATATTACGAAATTCGTGAAAATGTATAGGTACACCCTGCCATTCTGGTTAAACAAATCCCATTGATGTTCTAAAAAATGTACACCCATGAGAGTTATTGCGACAATCCAATGGGATTGTTCACCCATGGGAGTTCCTCTATTATCATGGGTGCTACCCATAGAGATATATTTACTGGAGATGACGAGCAGCGACTGTTTTGAAGCCGGACGATTCCTCGCAAAGGACCGGCAATAAACACTATGCTACTATTAGCATCTTACTCACATTTATGTTATACTCCGGTCTTGAACACAAAAAACGCCAAACGTTTGAATACTAGACTACTATTTGCATTTCACTGCCACCTGGCATCAAACGCTCCATACAAAAACGATCAATTTTGCTTCAAAATGCTTCAAAGTGCTTCATACAAAAACAGCGTCTTGTCGTCTCCAGTATTTATATCTCTCTGGTGCTACCCAAACACCCATAAGTGTAACACAAACACCCATAGGTGTAACTTAAAGAATCAAGGGTGACACACATGTATGCGCCGATAACACACATGTTTATATAACGTTTATACCAATATGAGTTTCACGCAAAACCCATGCGTGTTCTTCGAAACACCCCTAAATATGGGAATAGGAAACACCCATGTGATTTGTTCGACTAGTGCCTTTTCACTGACAATCTTTTTGTGCTTCGCATAAATTACTTTTAGAGTAGGTACATATATATACCAAATTTAAACTTTCTAGCACAAGCCGTTCTTGAGATACAAAAAACACCTCCCTCCCTCCCTACAGTTGCTTTATACAGACAGCAACTCTAAGTTTTCAATACATATTAAAATAATCAAGTAAAATGATATTAGAAGCATTAAATTTGTCGTTACTATTCTGTCCCTGTGAGGATAACATTAATATTTCCTTAAATTGCAGAATGTCGGTGTACTGTCACGAAACAGCATCTCGTTTTATTTATATATTATCACGCGGCCAACGTTCACGGCCCTACATACTCCACGAAGACTTAGCCTCACTTGTACAGGACGTTGTCGACACACATCCAGGACTGGCATTCCTTAAGGAAGCGTCGGAGTTTCATTCAAGATATGTACATACAGTTATCGCTAGAATATTTTATTCGGTCAATCGATGTTGGTCGGGAAAAATCACAGTACCTGAATTAAGAAGATCGAATTTGTTACAGGTAAGGCTTAAATTTCAACGAAATCGATCCTTATCCAAAATGATATCGTTAAAAAAAAATTTTCGATTTTCAGGTTATCCAACTGCTCGAAGAAGAGGAGGATATCAATCAAATTATGGCCTTCTTTAGTTACGAACACTTTTACGTTATCTACTGTAAATTTTGGGAACTTGATCGTGATCATGATCTGTTTATTGATCAGAACGATCTGGCCCGGCATAACGATCATGCGCTTTCGACACGAATTATTGAGCGGATATTTTCGGGATGTGTTACGCGTGGTGGTAAGGGACGCGTTAGCGGTCCGAGCGGACCAAAAATGTCCTATACAGATTTCGTGTGGTTTCTACTATCCGAAGAGGATAAAACAAATGTTACAGCCATCGAGTATTGGTTCCGTTGTATGGATCTAGATGGCGATGGTATTATTTCAATGTACGAACTCGAATATTTCTACGAGGAACAGCAGCAACGTATGGAATCAATCGGAATTGAGACTTTGCCTTTTGAAGACTGCCTTTGTCAAGTAAGTAAAATTATTTGCGATCTGAACCCGCTAAAGATGCCGACTTGAGCGAGCCTCGGCATTATGGAAAGCCTCGAATTCGGCAATGGGTGCAATCAATCCTAAATTTTCCTTAAGTTTAATTTCCATTATAAGGTCTTGCTTTCTTATTCGGTATTGGTATCACCTCATGTTCACTTCTGCTAGAGGATGCGTTATTCGACTAATTCAAGCTATAGCACTCTCTGGCTATTGCGTCCGCAACCAAAAAATTCTCATACATTGGTACACTAGCGTGTATTTACTGTTTCGCAAGAAACGTTTTCTTTCAGTGGTAGAATGTAATTTTTGCGTGTCCATAATAAGGGCGCCCAGCGTGGGTCAAAATAAATCCGCTCAGCGTGGGGCATAATAAGGGCCCTGAAATTGGCCTACCGAATTGCCGATTACATCATTATAATTGCATATGTACTTCGAGAAACAAGACGAAAGAAATAAGTAACCAACTGAAACTACGTTCCGGCCACATTTCTAAAAACAAATTTGAATTTTTCGACATAATATTTTAATTATTAAAAAAATAAAGTAATTCTCTAAATTAGCCTTTTCGTGTATCCAATACAAGAACCTTTGAGTATCGGTATCTTTTCAAGTTATAGCACTCTCTGGCTATTGCGTCCGCAACCGTATTGCTTATACTGTATTTAATTTTTAAATTTGTGTTCTTTTCAGATGTTAGATATGATTAAACCAGTCCGGCCTGGTTGTGTAACACTGAGCGACCTAAAACGATGTCGAATGACACCAATCTTCTTCGACACATTCTTTAACTTAGAGAAATACTTGGAACATGAACAAAGAGATCCATTTGCAACGCAACGTGATAATGACGATGTACGTAATTTATTATTACTATGTGATGTGACCATAATTTCATTCTTGTCCCATGAATTTTAAATAATTAACTTTAATTTCGTCTCTTTCGCATTCGCTTGCATTATAGATGACAGACTGGGATCGATTTGCCGCTCAGGAATATGAGCTGCTTGTCGCCGAAGAAGGTGGAGATACTCAAGGGTATGTACTTATTACTTGTATGTTCTTGTTTACGTAGAAATTACTTATTTATGGTATTTTGTCTTAAATATTGAATCGAACGTAGCGTGTTCCCTTGTGTACGAAATAAAACGGACAAGATTCTTTATCGTTACAACATGGTGTGGTATTTGGGAAATTTTACCTTTTTTGTCCTGCACTTATTTTTTGTGTTGTGAACAACATGGCATCAATTTATTGATAAATTAAAAATAATTAATTTCATACCGTAAGGTTACTAGAATTCAAAATTACTGCTAATATGTTTATAATTAATGAATTTGAAAAATACTTTTAAACCTTAACTTGACAGAATTATACTCTGGAGAGTACCCTGCATAAAAATGTTTCATTGAAAGATAATTTGCATCCGGAATAATGTACCTTCCATATCTATCTAAATTATTTATAGTAAGGCTATAACGAAATTGTCGGTATCCGCTAATTAAAACGCGAGGAGAAAAAACTTTGTACATTGTTCAGCCGCCAAGGCAAGAGTGCAATTAGAATCAATCTATCATTTGGCTTGCTAATTTAGACAGCAATTGCAATTTGTACTCGAAAAACCAACATTTGAAAATAATAACTTTAAAAGTAGTCAATATTTTAGGAAGTTGCTTTGAATTGATGCCATGTGTTCGTTTTCTAATACGTACCAATCAACCCCGGCCTAATATTTGGTCTTTAATTCTGTTTTTTAATTCTATTAATAATTTTTTTGTAGTCCATGGGGTAGCTTAAAAATCGGTATTCAATTTGGAACTGAATTCGAGTAGAATCTTATAAATAAATCGGCTTGATAATTTTCTATTTGTTTGTATGTTTATGCCCTCATAACTTTGAGAGCGTTCCGGAATTGTACTATAGACATTGTATGAAACTTATAATAGAACATAGGGTACCTTTTCTATAAGTTTATTGATGCTTCCTGTTTAGTATCGGTATGAGTCTATAAAGGCACTAAGTTAGCTCCGTCTAGACCCACTCGGGTTGTTTCGAGGTGATCTAACTAATTTAATAAGATGGTCTATAGGCCACTTTAATAAATTGGAACAAAACTTGATAATTATGCAATTAATAGTTCAGTTGAAAAATTAGCAATAAATGAACCATGAATAAGAAAAGGTAAGCAATGAAAAATCAACTAGCACTAGCGAAAATATTGACTGAAAAAAATGCATAAGATCACCGACTCTCTTGAGTCATCTTGGGGATATTCTAGTCTATCGTTATACCTAGAGTCCTGAAAAATTAAAATGTGAAACGGTTAAACTTACCTGTGGCTCTATGAAATTCATATGGAAAAAAAACTTCAATGAGTCTACCACGAAATGCATTGAAACAATCAAGAAGGAATTTCAAGAACTAAGTATGTCCTGCTGAGAGAGACGCTGAAGCTGATGATTATGTCGGGTATGATGGATGGTACTCATAACTCTTGTTGTAACATGCCTCATTGGATTGGACACAAATAACGAAACGGATTGATGTAGATAACTACAGAGGTTGGGAACTACGTTCCATTCTTTCCGAAGCCTCTGATCTCAAATTAAACTAACAAAATACCGGCGGAACTTCCGAAGAAATCAGATCACGTTTGATTAATCTTCTCTGCTCAATTTTGGTAAAATTATAACTTCAAGAAACTAAGTTGAATCTATGAATTATTCGAAATAAAAAATGGCACATTGCTGTGACAAAAGTAATCAACAAAAGTGAGTACGGGCGAAAATGTCTGAGAACTATGGACAATTTATTACAACTATCTACAACTTTTAGTACCTAGTCAAAACGCATTCATTGCGAGTGAACCGCTGATTTATGCCACACGTGTGTTTTCTACCTTCTATTGATTATTTTGATTATCTCAGGTTAAAAAAACGGTTGAAATAATCTCAGAATATTGTGAATGGCACGGACGAATGGTATGTCTGCTTCTTAGTTAACATTTCACCGAAAAGAATTGCGATGAACTAAACTGAATTTTACAACTGAGCCTGGAACTTCACAGATCACGGATTACGGATTTCCGTTTCGAAATTTATTTGAAATGACAGACGTTAATTTTTATTCCTGGTACTGGTAGTTCAAACTAAATTTGATTCAACAGCGCCATCTAGGTGTCGAAATTTGAATGAAGAACAGATTAATTCAGAAGATCTCGATGTTCTATCCGGATCACAATTTAATCAGGAGCCGAAACTGATGAAAGATTCTGGCCTCATTGCGTACAAGAGACACACCGGCTATCTGGCTCACAGTAGCATTGAAGCAGAAACGCAAGGTAAAAGCGAGAGTTCTACGCTGCCGGTTTACGAAAATCGCTCACAGGCGAAATATTTCCACTGATAAAAATTTTCGTCGTGGCAACACAACAAACAATAGAGACAGAACGTTGGAGTACATTTCGAGAGCTGTACGTGATGGCATTTTGGCGAGTCGTCACCGATTTTTACGAATGAATCAAAATATCGGCCAAAGTTTACAAAACAACGGTTTTGGAATCAATTTGTAAACTTTCCAACATTATATGTATATGTCAAAGAATAAGGTAAAACAACCCAAGAGTGGATGGTTATCTGACGGACCAGACCTTAACCCACTCGTTTATAAATTATCGTCCTTTCTAGAGGCTTAGTCTAAAATAGAACATTGACTTCGACGGCGTTTTGACGTTGGACTTCGCTGCACAGTGATTAAACCACAAACGATTGTTTGCTGATTTCCACGTTGGGAACTGCAGCGGCGTATCAATGCGATTACGAAGTCGTGCTCCCACTCAACGTCGACCCGATACACATCCAATTAAACGTTGAAAACCAGTTCTTAATATATTCAGTAACTAGGGTCGCGTTGCCATTCTAGTACACTAGAGTTACACGTTGGGACTTTGCGGTCGCAGTCGGAAGTCGAAGTCGGTATTCTATAGTATAAAGCTAGTATTACACTGTTTGACCAAGTGGTCAAAATAAGGAATACGAAATAGCGATTTCAAATTATTCTCACAGTATCCGCTCGGTCAAATTCGCTTTTTCGCATTGTTTATTACTGCAATTTGACCGCTTGGTCAAACAGTGTAATACTAGTATAAGTATGGCTTGCTCTACTCGGCACCATAACACTTTGAGTGCCAAACTTTTTGCCAAAAATTTGGACAATGTCAAAATTTTCGTTGGACACGGAGCCGCGTTGCTGGCACTAAACGTGTTAAAGCGCGCCCTCATCCATGCAGTCAGTAATTTCACAATGCAAGAGGTGGGTGAACCGATCGATTAGTAACCAAGTAAACTTCAACTTGGACGACTAGTGACGCCCATTTTAAATAGTTTTTTGGTGTACTGGTAACAGAAATCCAATTCATGCTTCCGAAAAAATCAAAAGAAATAACCTGTCGTTTTTTTTGAGCACCAAAACTCCTTGTGGTGCTAGAAAAATACTGGGAATTTAACATTTACGTGCACATAATATTTTGAGATTTTAATTAAACGCACGATAGTATTGACCGAAATTTATGGTCCGCATCAGGTTTATAAATTTTTAAGGGTGGATTAATTTTCTTAAAAAATAATCGTATAGAAGGAAATGCAATATTGACTTAACTTGATCCTTGAAAAAGTAGAAGCTTCAATCCTGATAAGCCGCCAAGTTAGTTGGCCCCGTCGAGCGAAAAGAGTGCAAGTCCTGGATGCATATTAAATAGCTAAACGACAGTAGGGATTAATTCACATAGGTAGCATTTTGCTACTTTAGGTTTTTATCCTTTTGACAAGGATAATATTAAAATTCAGCAAAAAACCGAAGTTTGTCATGCCAAAAATTAGACTAAAGAGCTAAATGTTAGCTAGGTATAGTGTGATCAAAATCAAAACTGATTTTTTACACGTCCACCAATATGAACAGAAACTTATATCACATTAGCGCAAATGTTGCTATAAATTTTGTACGGTGGAAATCCGGTCTAAGGAAAACAATCCCGTGAGTTTTTTTAATTTACTTTTCGATTAAGAGAAAATCTACTTAAGTTTTAAGAAAGAAAGAATAAGGCGACATAACTTACGAAACTCGAAGCAGCAATGAGCATAAGAAAAAATCTGAAAGCTACAGACTTATATTAATTTAAATTATATGATTAAATTGTATTGATTTGCCATTTTTTCCGCCGACCCATGGACTACACGATGTACATAAATTTAAAATTCAAAAAGTGATTGTGGGCAATTTTTACAAGAAATTTTTGGTTAGTATTTGAACTTTTCCGGACGAAATTCCCTTTCAAGAAATTGTCCGACTTTAAGTGAATAGTTGAACTCATACTCGTATTCCATCGAAAACGATTTTACTGCTTCCGGAATTAATAATTTTCTCTACAAATTTATGAATGTTGGAGCCGGGCTGCGGTCATTCTTCGGCCATTGACGCAAACAAATAGTATGGGTTTCGAGACAGTCATTAAGAGCACATAGGGGTAAAACTCACTTGCTTTTGAAATGGATAGAGTATATTCTTCAATCGAAATTAAAATGACTCAGTCTCAACGGAAACCCGAGCATATGTGAATCGACCATAATTGCATCAGTTTGTCTTCTAGTATATTTAGTTTACAATATATTAGCGCCTGCGCTGTTTTTATTTGTCATTAAATGACTGCTTCGATTATTCACAGCTGCTGCAGAAGTAATGAAAATTTAAGAAAATTTTGCAGTTCTCGAAGTCCATGATTTATACAGTGGCTACACTGACCTATAGACTTATCCTTATTCGATGCGCTAACGTCAACCCCGATAAATGCTGCATTTTACGATATCGAGGTAAAGCAGTTCCACTGCAGCACACTAACTCAGACATATTTATTAAGACGAACAATTAAAAAGTTGTTCGTCTTAATAATGATAATCCCATTGTTCGGTGAAAAATACACCCACGATCTTTAGATCGCTGGACTGCGATCTTTCTGCGTTGACTTTCAACTTTGTTTTATTCGAATTTTCTGCAATTGAAGTCCAACTTGACGTCGTATTAAATTTCATGCTGCTGCAGAAACGCAAACCCAAAATTCCTATTGACGCAGGCGCATCAGGACTAAATTTTTATTAACAAAAATTTTGGGAAATCCAATTTTTACAACCTAAATCCGACCGGAATAAAAATTGTAAAATATTATCAATTTTATTCTGCTTTCTTAAATCGAGCAAAAGGTTGCCCTAACTTTTCATTTTATTGAAGTCAAAAATCATCTTTATTAAAACTAACAAAAAATTGTGTCAACTGTTTATTTGTTTTATTTAGTTTTATATTTTATTTTTATTTGATTTTTTTATTATATATTTTTAGTTAATTTTAACCTCTGGTTTTTTCGCAAAAAAAAAATATTTATACTTATTTATTATGGTGGTGGTGGTGGAAGATATTATTTGATATAAAAATCGGATGAGAGCATCTTTGATGGGTAAGCGTATAAAAATTGGAATGAATTGTTTTGTACTTTTTAATTGTTTGTTAATTTTAATCTTTTTTATTTTATTTAATATGCTTTTTAATATATTATATCGCATTATTTCCATCATGTATTATATATGTTATTCATAGGTACTCTTTTCGTACTGTAAATCAAAATAAATTATATTCTTGAAAATATTCTATAGCTTATATCATGATTTATTTTAATTGAAATATCAATCAATTAAATTTCAATAAGCAGCTCAGAAACTTGAACGCCCATAAAAATCTATAACCCTTCATTGTAGCATTGGTAAACCACAATCTCGAATTCTAGTACTGGGAAGGGTCAAAGCCAAAATATCTCGTAGCATATTTCACAAGAACAGATTATCCATTTACACAATTTTTTTTTTTAAATTTTTACAATATTTATCATTGTAAAATCTGCAACGTTAAGTAGCTAAATTTCAAAGAGATTGTAAAAATAGGTGGAAATCTATTAAAAATACATTATGACAAGTAAGTGCTGTAAATTTACCTCAACCGTAGCAAAATATATAAATTGTAATTTTACTTTTGAAAAATCAGAAAATAATGTTACTACACGTATTTTCACAATATTTTTTATATTGTGAACGGAAACATTTACCTTTTATGCATTATTTTTAAAGAAAATATTACAACCGAAATTTGTTGTTGCATTTTACATTGAATGGAATTAACATCCTAGTGAACAACCAAATTGGTTTAAATATGAGGTGAACTTTGGTGTATGCAGATTAAAAACAGTTCACTTTGACCTGTATAATAATTCGTGGATATGCTTTTCAGTTCAGGAACGAACTTATGGAGGAATCATCGTCAATTCCACCAGCTTTAAAGGTGTTTTGGATGATTGAATAATATACCTTCTGATGAGTCAATGCAACCCGATGATGGAATAGTGAAGGTTTTTTCAACTGTCATGGCGTCAATGACATCAGCCAAGGCAGTTATGAATCTCAGTCGGCATATTTCGTGTGGTGGTCTGACAGGAGACTGTGACGCCATAAAATCTTATAAATTTAAGAATAGAGTCAATCGAAGCGACGCGATTGGGGTGTTGCAATATCACTATAACTGATTAAACTCACCAACATATGTACGTTCTAATCAGCTGTCGTTTCATCGCATCGCTTCACGCGCGCGTGTCTCTTTCACTATAACTTCACCTGTATATCGGAAAAATAGATATCTATATTTTACAAATATTCGAAAATTTCTCTTAATTTTCCCCTCAGATATTCACAAGACCACAACCTTTCGCATTGTCACGAAGGGGTTCAATTATAAATGCGTTATTTGTAGGTAGTTATGAACTACACTTTACCAGTTAGTTCCATGGTAGCTCCGTCGTAACAATAACTGTTAATCTTTCGGTTAACAGATATTAACTTCTGGACAAAATTCACTTAAATGCTTCATCTCGATGTACATGCGTGTGATTATCTACCTCAAAGTTGTAAGTGCGGAGCCAACTCACCAATGATCGCTCCGAAACTATTATGTGGAGTATCTAAAGGCTTCATTAAGGAAGGTATTTTGAAGTGGGTAGAACTTGAGGTGGAAGACTATTGGAATTCACTCAAAGACATTCCTGACTTTCTCCAGCAAGAATGCGTTAGAATACCTTTCTCTAAACAGATAAAATGCAATGATTATAATGCGATATTTTCCAGAACATTATTTCCTCAATTATCACCTTAAATTCGTCGGCACGGTCTCATTGGACGCATGTTGATTCTGTGAAATCATATTTGAAAAGACGCCCTTATATAAAATTATATCCTTCCTTAGGAAAATGGGTATGGCCCCGAAAGTGGTTAAGAGCCAGGCTCGAAAGATCATTCAAATCATTAACAGGTTCATACTTAACAAATAAATAGCATAATATCTCTCTTCTTCAATATTGTCCAATTCTTCATTTTGCGTTATCGATACCCAATAGTTTACCACTGAACTACCCCGAATGCTACCATTTTCCGCATTGTATGAACTCAATGATCAGGTTATTATAATATTCGTCTCAGTGAACTTGAAAGATTTAAAACATTTTCTAAACGAGAAATTTTCTGACAAAAAAATGGTTTTCCCATATAAAATCACGTACTAAATACTTACTTTGCTCCTTATTAGACAAATTACAAACAAATCAATCGTAAATATTTTTCTGAACAAGTCGAATTATTTTGGGGTCTTAAATCACGATCAAAATTGACTCGCTTTTCAAAAGTTATTAACTAGTAAAAAAAGCCCCACTCTTACTGACAATGCACTCTAAAATGACCACATCGCTACAACAAAACTGAGGTCATCTAAATTTGAATACGACAATATTCTGAGGTCAGATTTATTAAAGCCTGTATGGATTGCACAAACATTCGAATTTATTCTCATTTAAAAAATTCTATCCGGGAATAAACTCTTCTTCCTCTACATCATACGAGTATGTGAGTATATTGTTCGTATGTAGGCTTAAGACATACTCCCTGTGTACTGTACTTCAAAGCTAGATGTGGTTATTATTGAAAATACAAAATAGTGATGATGAACGCGTACATTATGCTGATTATAGTCTGGATAGTATGTTCCTATTGTGCCTAGTCATTTATGACCTCATGCGAGATAATTGGATTATAGTTAAGCACCGAACGTATGTAATTAGCAGGCAAAATTATTTCAAAATATATTTGAGCTGAATCACTGCTCCAGTCTAGTGTAGTGTCATAAATGTTGTAAGGAAAGAATTTGGTAAGACTAATGATTGAAATCTTATAAAAGACGCACCTTAAAAATATTCCGACTATGACAAATTGATTATTTCGAAGATTCAGGGTGTGCAGTAGTGTAATTAAGAAAAACTTGAAAATGATGAATTAGATTTGACAAATAACAAATAGTTGTGCGCTATAAAAAAATACTTCTTGTGATATATGAAAAATATCTCTGTTTTTGTTGTAAGACGTTCCCGAAGAAAAATATTTATCCAGGACGTAGAATAAATTGACTGATATTAAATCAGCAACTAGAGTGCAAGCACGCAGCGGACGACGGGCTGAAAAAATATGCCACATCCACTAAAACTTTGAATATATACTTCCATAAATAAAGCAATGTGAATTGTTTACCCTGTATTCTAATTTAAGTTTTAATAAATTATTATAGTTCAATCGAACAGGACCAAACCTTTGGAAATATCAAGAACCCAATTTATATATGTAAAGGGTTTTCCAATAGGGACTTGACAACTTTGAATTCAATTTGTGAACGCACCCTTTCACTAATCATCGAACTGTCACTGTCAATTTATTCAGTAAACTTAACATTTTTATCATGGTAAAGTACACGAAGGAACAACGTCTGCAAATTATAAAAATTTACTACAGAAATTCGGAGTCGGTGACCGCTACTTTAAGAGCGTTAACTCCGATTTTCGGTCGTAATTCTCGCCCTAGTAGACAGGCAGTAACAAGTTTAGTGCAAAAATTTGAGTCTACATATTCGTTGTGTGATGTTGCCGTGCCAGTGAGACAACGGGTTGGTCGAAGTGTCGAAAATATCGCTGCCGTTGAAACGTCCGTAGCAAATGATCCAAATCAGTCAATTCCACGGCGTTCTCAAGTGTTGGGCATCGCCCAGACCACGTTATGGCGAATTTTGCGTAAGGATCTTGGTTTACACCCATACAAGATCAAGCTGACTCAAGAATTGAAGCCGATGGACCATTTGAAGCGACGTACGTTCTCCGATTGGGCTCTGGAAAAGATGCGCCAAGATGATCAATTTCATCGCAAAATCATCTTCAGTGACGAAGCTCATTTTTGGCTCAGTGGGTTCGTCAATAAGCAAAATATGCGTTATTGGTCCGGTGAAAATCCACATGTGCTTCATGAAAGACCACTTCATCCACAAAAAATAACTGTTTGGTGCGGTTTGCATGCTGGCGGCGTCATAGGGCCATATTTTTTCGTCGACGATAATGATCGTCACGTTACTGTGAATGGTAATCGTTATCGCGCCATGATTACCGATTATTTTTGGCCCGAATTGGAAGATATGGACTTGGACAACATGTGGTTTCAACAGGACGGTGCCACAAGCCACACAGCACACGTTACAATCGATTTATTGAAGAGTAAGTTTGATGAGCGTGTTATCTCAAGAAATGGACCAGTCGATTGGCCGCCTCGTTCGTGCGATTTAACGCCTCTGGACTTTTTTCTTTGGGGCCACGTCAAGTCGTTGGTCTATGCCAACAAGCCGACGACGTTGGAAGAGCTCAGAGCCAACATTGAACACGAAATAGCAGCCATTTCGGCCGAAATGTGTGGCCGAGTCATCGAAAATTGGGTCCAACGAATCGACCGCTGCAAACGTGCCCGCGGTGGCCATATGAACGAAGTCGAGTTCCATTCATAAATGTTTTGATTGTACTTCAACCCGATAATAAAGTTTTTGAAATATCTCAAATGGTTTGCATTTTATTTTGAAAAAAAGTTGTCAAGTCCTTATTGGAAAACCCTTTATTAGAAGGCAAGCTTTAACAGAATAAAAATAACATCATTAACCAAAAATATGATTTTTTTGATCAATCACAAAGCAAAAAACGACCTTCCTTTTATCCACACTCTGAAATTTAATTCCTCGATCATCAGTCGGGCGGTACTAAAGCTAGTATCTCACTGTATGCCACGATGTCAAATATTTGACTATTTTCCTTGGCAGATGCTGTCACCTGTCAGATAGTGTAAGCGTCAAAATTTTGTTTGCCACATTATTTTGTTTGTTCTGTACAAGGTCTACATTGACAGAAAAAATTTGACGGCATTTTTTTAGTCAAACATTTGACACCATGGCATACAGTGTAATACTAGCTTAAGGAATACAAACTCCCGCGAATCGCGATCCCGGGATGTTTTAAAAACTAACAAATTAATTTTTGTTACCTAATTAGTTTAAATTGCGTTGAATAAAACAATTTTAAAATATGAAAAAATGAGGTATATACAAGTATAGCTAACTTCTTACTTGTCCAATTCGGGCAAAATCCCGGGATTCAGCAGGAACATCTTTTGAATCCCAAAATCACGGTATCACAATATGGTCCATAGCACGGTACCTAATATGCTTGAGAAAAATACGTAATATGATTGTGGAAAATGCCTAATATGCTTGTATAAAAATAGTGTAGAATGTAGATGTTATGACTTTACTTTGTGCAGATGGCACGTACAGTTGCGGGAAATGTACAAACTACGTAACGCCGACATTTAGGACTTGTTTTTCTTGCCTCGTGTACGTCTAAGTAGCGTACGGCTGCTACTATTATAAAAGTTTAAGAAAAGACAAAGTGAAAATATAAAAATGCGGGTCTTCGCTAGATTTTGGCAAAATTAAAATTACGTTATGCCCTTTTTTACCCAATAAACAACACTTTAAGTGTACTATCTCGCTGACTTCGTCAGATGCCGTATAACTAGTCACGCTAAGTCGAGATACCAACCAAAATTTAATCGGGACATTAATGCACATAAACTAGACAAATTCAACATATGGTACTGAGTTTTCGACCAATTATTGTATGTAGTATGTACTATTTCGGCCAAGTTACTTTTGTGATATGAGCAAAGTTTAAGATATTCGATGTAGAAAAATTTCGATGTCGAAAATATTTCCATCAATATTTTACGTTAGCTAGAAAAATCGCCCTATTGAAATATTTAGTAAGTGTAGGAAGGCAAGAAATACAACTTTCGAACGAAACCTATGCCATCAGCCCCAAAAATTTTAATTACTAAATGATTTACTTAAATAGAAATACCAATTTTCAACTTTTTCATTGGGGATTCTTCAAATATTATATAAAAATTACACCACAATAAAGAAAAAAAATAAACAGCACGCACTTAACTAAAAATTAATTAAATATATTATCGGGCATAAGAGATATGGCGGTTTTCGTCAAAATATATTCAACCCCTTCTCCTGATTGATTGAATATCAAAAAATCCCAAATTGTTTTTTAAACTTTTGTATACAAAAGTGAACCAATTCGAGATTTTATCAGACCTAAAATATAATATATAGCGAAATTTGTAAAAAGAATTGCGAATGCTTTTTACACAACCTTATGGACTATAGAAAAATCTTGAAATTATTTTTTGGCGATTTCCCAATTCCAAAACCAATTCAACATCTAATCAGACCTAAGAGATAAGATGAAATTCGTAAAAATACTCACGGCAACTTGTTATCATTTCAGGGAATGAATGAAGTTGAATTTTTCAGATAGTATAAACATAAACCAATTCGTTACCTCATCAGACATATGACATAATTTGGAGAAACGTATGGCACTCATTTTGCCTTTTCAACCGCTTATGGGTTAAATATCAAAAAATCCTGAATTTGATTTTTATTCGATTGTATAAAAATCTCCAAGTAGGAAATACCACTTTGATATCTCATCAGACCTAAGAGATATATCGGAATTCGTGAAAACCAATTCAATCTTTTTTCAACAACTCTACTTTCATGCGCCCATGCCAATATGGTATTAAAATACTTTAAAACACTTTAAAATATATATCATTTAATTTTTTCAGTAATTAGTCTGAATGGACCCCTATCAGGGACAGGTAGTTATTTTGATGTGAGGAAAGAGATGTTGGAAAAAAATTTCATTAATTTCATGTGCTGTGGTGTGCAGAAGGAAAGAGGGTAAAATAAACTTATTAGAGAAGTAGTACAATTCTGAATAGTCTATCTCACAAGTACACTACTTGACGTATTTTTTTATTTAAAAATAAATATTTTTAGTGAGATACGGTGGTACAAAAAACTTAAAATTTCTAAATCTGAGGAAACACTTGCGATAGAAAATCAAAATTTTGCTAAGCTTAGGTTTTTATTTTATGGATTAGTTCTTTTTGTTAAGAGCAGACTTCATATCTGCAGAGCCCTTCGCATAAGACCTTAAAATTGTTGATAGTGTTACACTGGATCAACTATGAACCTTTGATGGAGGTATAAGTTAGGTGGAAGAAGAGTTGCAACATACCATTTCTGATTTTTTTTAATCTGATGTACAACTAACGCTAAATAGTTAAAATTTATTGCCTAATCCTTAACAGCGAGCCAAGCTATCAAGCTATCAGGTTAGTGACAGAATTCTCTCATGAGGAGGGTGTCTGGGAACTACAGAGTAGGTCATTGTCAGTTTCATTGTGGATAGTGACGAGCAATCTAGAGCTCAAGAATTCAAATCTCACTTAGAACCTACAGCGTCTGATGAAAGCAATAGGTGTCATTCTAGGATTGAAGGAAAAATTATTTTGCGTGTATAAAATCTTAACAATGGCGGGTGTTTATCACACATTCTGAATACCCCTCCCGTAAAACCTGCCTTTCAACCTAACATTCTTGTTGAGGTGCTAATTACGTACGACAGTAGTAGGGAGAAAAGGTGATATTGAAATAACTCAAGAACTGTTTACGCTGGAAAGTTGAAGTTCACATCTAGATAGATATTTTTCACAAAAATATGGTAGGTGGGCCGCATGTATACTCTGCCGTATATGTTTTGATGCGTAACAGCGATATAATTAGTAGTGTGTTCAGATTTTTTTGATTTAAATATCACCTTAACATTTCTCCAGGTAGTTTAAATCTACCAGAGAAAAATACTGAAAATTCTTCGTTAAGCGAAAACGAACTTTTTCCTTCTTAGAACCTGGATATGAAATCTTCCATGTGACTTCAAGGGGTGAAACCACATTTGATCTTAGCATAAATAGACTCTAGAAAGTTGATACGATCTGTTCGGATTTCACGACATCAAATGAAATGCGTATCTGGTGCCCCTACTGCTGTTTCTAGGTCTTGATAGGGGAGGGGGGGATTTTTGTACAGTCCTTTAAGTGATAGTTCCCTTCTGTATTCGTAAAAGTGTAAGCTAAGCAGCCAGAGCGCTAAGTGGTTGTGCCAACTAATTATCATCGATTTCTTTCACTTGAAGCCAAGAATTTTCAGATAAATTACACATCTGTTAACACTTAATAAAGATAACCATTTAAAAAACATATACACTTAATTATGCCACATTTAAAACAATTACATTGCTCAAATTTCATGTAATATTCACTTCAGTTCACTTTACGATTCTAACAGGTCGAGTTCCAATATGCTGAAATCGGGTCCTTTGATCAAAATGACTACTTAGATCCTAACAGCTTGATTGGATCCGTATAGTTATCCTTATTATCTAATTCAGAGCAAGCTGGAGGGATGCATCTAATTGTAGAAATTTTGTTTTAAGCCTACATTGCAGCCTGGGGGAATGACGACTAACCATATACCTACTCTAAACATTTGTACATTTAAAATATGCTAAAAATTCATTGATCATTCCGGGCTCAAGCTTGATTACTTCCTTCAGCAGGATTATGAAAATTAACATGCAAAAATATAATATGCTATTTTTATTTAATAAATCTTTTATTTCCGTTCTATTTTCTCCTCTAGATCATACGATGAAGACGACGACTACGAATCCAACATAGACATCCTTGAGTCTCAGCTGGACGATATGTCCAATATGATAAATGAATGGTAGAGCGACGCTTAACGATTTAGTCATATAAATATAAAAATTAAAATTAAAAAAAATAAACTGAAAGAAAAATAATGAAGAAAACCCGGAAGAAAAACACATAAAATTGTGAATTTTTAGTCAATGATGTCCACTTTTGTACGATTTCTTTTTCTATTTTAGCAAATTAAGTTTGAGAGTATAAGGGATGACACTTTTACATTATATTATTGCTCGAATATCTAATTAATTATTATTTATATTTAAACAAAGAATAAAATAAAATGAAAGAATAAACAAACAAGAAACATAAATTATGCTCAGAATTTTAACATTATTTTTTGTTTTCTTTTTCTCTTTTTGTTTGAGGTGCTTTATATTAAATTTTATTGTAGAAAAGTAAGAAAAACGAAATACAGCAACATGATATTTTAATTAATTCACTGTAAAATTAAAACAATGTATTTTCTTTTTATTTTTTTTTCTAAAAGTAAAGGAAATAATTATTATTTATAATAAATAAAATATTAATATAAAATATTAATTATTGTTGGCAGATAACGAAGAAAGTAAATTTCGACAAATTTGAAATGACTTTAGTCAGAATTATTATTAAAAAAAAATGAATGTTTAAAAAATTATTGATGAAAGAATGAAAAAAAATTGTTTTTGACACATTATATGTTTTGATTTTTATTTTACATTATTATGTTCCTTCTTTTTTTTAAAAAAATAATAAGCTGATTAAAAATAAAATATAAACAAAAACGAATATTAAATATTTATAAAAACTGTTTTATATAGTATATTTTTCGATTCGAGATGTCGTATAATTTTTTTAAGTTTTTAATGCTCATTTTTGTTTGTATTTTAATTTTTAAGTAACATTACTACTGCTTATCGGGCCTCGTTCTTCTCCTCGTCCTTCAATGTGAAATATTAAGATTACATGCCTTGGAATACCCGCTGATTTTTTGTCTTGGACGTGACCACTTTCTACTCTGAACTATTTTTTTTAATATTTTATTTATTAAATACGTTTTTACTATTGTCTTTAAATGTGACAATTCTTTACGAAATTTCGACATAAAGTGTTTGGAAGACAAAACAAAAACGATTTAAATTTTGCTTAAAAATGTTATGGTAAGTGAAACACAACTGCATCAAATTGAATTACATACGTTGGTTGATGAAGGAAAAATAATATTTCGATGTATGGCCGAAAGGTAATTTCAAGACGATCTTTAGGTAAAGGAATGGAACTGACGATCTTCGGAGCAATTATCATGAAAGTAATGAAAAGACGTGTAATATATTAAATACTATATCAATCCTTCAAGAGTCAGGTGCAGCAGTAATTGAATCCTCTACTCCTTTTTATTTTGTCAAGGGTAGTCAAAGCTCATTGAGAGGATACACCCAAATACGTGAGTTATATTCAAATCGATATCCAGTTTAAACATTTGGAAGGTGTCATATTTTCGCCCAAGAAGAATTTTGACGGTATGTTAACATACCGTACCTTCACTGGTTCCTGACTGTGAGCTCCTCCTTCATTAGAATTAAGCATTCAGATTCCTTCACTTTCCAACGCAAGTTTAACCACTTAGCGAAGTGTACACCTTGATAGGTCTGTGAATCCTTCGCTTCTTATGCAATAAAATCAAAATAAGTGCAAAGTTGGCTTCTTTTTTCCCCAAGCTGGTTCGATTTCCTTCGAAATTCACCTTGGTTGGGCTTAGTTCTTAGTTCCTACCTTTTTAGCAGGCAAGCATAATTGCTACGCGGCCACTTCCTCTACCTCCAGCTGGTTTTTTATTTAAGGCGTTTTTGCCAGTTTTCTTAAGCTGGTTCGACTTCTCGATGAAGTAATACCTCAGGTCAAGATCTGTGATCTATAGAGTTAGCGAGATCCCTTCATTTAAGTTGTGGAAGGAGCTTCCTTCTTCTAAAATGTGGCAAAATTAGGAACATGTTTGATTGTCTGTAGTAGTCCAGATGTGCCATTCGGTGAGATTCCTGTGAATATCTGATTTTTGCTGAGCAATATGAATGACTTTCCAGCAGTTGAGCCTTCCAGGAATATCCTCTTTTAGTGACTCGTCCGTATAAAACATTATATCGGTTCACGGTTCAGTTGAGTTGTCTACACCCAATTGGTTAGATCTGGTATGCATGCAACACTCAAACCCCCAATCGATGTTGAGATTCCGTGTCATCGTGTCTACACACATTTTCCATTCACGCAATATCGTGTTGAACAATCTGCAGTTGATGAGTTTGCTAACGGTTTGCTTCCATGTGGAAATCCTTCATAGTATCAATATGGTTAATACTCCTCGCCGCCTCATTATAATAAAGGTATCGAGAGGTGGCCGGTTAAGAAGTATTTCTAAAGCTGCCGTTAGAGTGGTCTTATTGCACCCGTTACGCCTAGACTAACCAGGTGTCACGTAGAGCGGACAATACTTATACAGATCTAGTTCACCATTTTAGGACTAAGTCCCCCAGTTTTTTCAAAGGTTTTACGGCATTGCCAGAAAATCCTTATGGCTCCTGAACCTAGAGTTCAGATGAGATTTGAAGGTAAGCATCGGGTCCAAGACCACGCCCAGATACTTCACCTCAGTTGATAGCTGTAACCGCGTGTCATAGCATTCACTGAAAGATTCTGGCCATTACATTAACTTTCTTCAACATGTAAAGCCATGGTCATTAGCTCACATATCGCAGGCATATCGCTTCCTTGGATAAAGACATTTTCATCAACCACAAACATCTGGAACTGTTTCATTAAGTTTACGCATCAAGGAGTATGCCAAGAGATTCCGCAATAGTGTGGAAGAAACCACACTCTACGTATGGTAAATCCTCTTGCTGCCATGATCATGATAACATCACTCCCAAGCTCAGCTATGCCAAGTCTG
The DNA here is from genome assembly GCA_951812415.1 of Beris morrisii. Taxonomy (NCBI): domain Eukaryota; kingdom Metazoa; phylum Arthropoda; class Insecta; order Diptera; family Stratiomyidae; genus Beris; species Beris morrisii. The sequence goes on along the minus strand of OX638312.1, from coordinate 109,379,265 downwards.
CCCTTTAACTTTAACACAATCTTACGTGTAATCTCAGATTATATTTTAATGTATCCCATTCTCATTGATTCCAGCGTCCCTAAAAGCTCTGTTCTCTGTCCAATGTTGTTCATGTTGCCAGGGCGGTTGAGTGTTTAACGTGTTAATTGAAACATTTTCCATCATTTTCTGAGACATCAACGTTTGTCAATCAAAGATAAAGGACTCAGTCGAGCCCGAAACGTCATATATAATAAAAATAATCAGTATTTTACCCGGAAAACTATCGTTTTCATTATTTGTCACGGTTCGTGGCTGTTTATATATACTCGTATCTACTGAGAAATAAAAAAATAGATACCTATGAGGTATACTTCTAGAGATATTTCAGCTGTCTACCTCAGTGTACCACTGCCAAATTAAATCTTGTAATTAATTTTGTTATATATCTTATTAATGAAAAAAATCCTCACCCACAATTTAACATACTAGTTAGAGGTTCGCCGGGATTTCAAGTAAAACACAATTCGTTTAAAATCATTGCTTCTTCCTGTTGGATATTTGGAGGCGGGGCTTTCCTACTGGAACTGATGTCATTGCGTTTCCCCGTTGGATATTGGGAGGCGTGGCTTTCTTACTGGAACTTATCTCATTGCGATGAGCGGGTACATGTAACAATACGTTCCAATTTTAATATTTTTTTTTTGTAATGAAGGACTGCGTAGATATTCTGAGATATAAAACTTATCAACATTTACCTACTTAGTACACATGCTGACTACTGAATTTCAGCTTCAGCATTAACATGAACGGTTCTTGAGATATCATAGTTTACTCCGGTTCATATCTCGTCCTCAAACTTTCAACACAAAAACGAAATTCATATGGTAGTTCGTGTTTCTATCAAATAATATTTACATATATATAAATAACAATCTACCAAAACCGGTTCCTCAAATCTATGAACCTACAATTTTCACCAAAACCCTTCTCAATCCTCCTTCACCCATCACCAAAATACTATCTTATTGAGATACATGAAGTCTTTAAATTATGAAAAATAAAGTGTGCTGGTTTTCTGCCCAAAATCATAAAATTATCAAAGCAGAATTTCTTATTTTCCGAAATAGAAAATAAAATTGGAAAAATTATCGTTTTTAATTAATTTTTACAAGAGGTTTTGCAATATGAACGATCTAGTCCTTAGGTTATTTTGTCTAATCTTATTCCTGCTTTTTTTCTAATTCTTTGCACCATGCTCTATTTAGTGATTTTTTTGTTCAGACAAAAATTTTTCAATGACTTTAATATGGTAAATCGAATTTTTGTTCCAAAATTCGAATATACTGCTGTTAGTATGCTACATTCCCTTCTGATCTCAGCCCAACCCCTCCCATTTCCTTCAACCTAATTGTGAAAAATGCTTTAAGAGGTGTCTTCTGAGGATCGATCGATTAACTTCTTTCATAAATTCTTAATAATAATTTTTAAAGTTTGTAGGTACATACTGATTTGTTGATAGTTCAAACTCACCAGTGGATCAAGTTTTCAAATTTATGATTTTTAGTTCAATTCAAATTATACTCCAACTATTATAACGAATTTTATTATATTAAATAATTTATTCCATTGCGACCCTATTTACAACTTTTGATACAATCCCTAATAGTTTTAATTGCATTTATATTCAAAATTAATTACCTAGTATTTTTTAATAATTATTTTTCATTTAGGCTCTCTCTCTGACAAGTGTAATTTATCAACACGTTATACACAATTATTATTATATTAATTATTATTATTATCAGAACTGTAATTAAGATTCTCGACAGAAGAAGATCAAATCTTTCTTTAATCTTCACTATGTTTGAATTGAATAGGGAATTGTTACCATAGGTATGTAAATAGAATACTGAATAGTATGATTATTAACAATAACAATGAAAGAAATAAGTCTTTTAAATAAATATATATAAAAACGTGCTGTGGAATTACTAACTAATTTAAAGAAATAAACTAAAATAAAATTATGATAATTGATAACATAACAACTAATTCAACTAGCGTGTAGTATTTTAAGACTAATAATATAAAAAACAGAGAACAAATCGAAATAGTCAAAAAATAATATAATAATTAGAAACTCAAGTAATATTAAAAAAAACATCAGTATAATAATAAATAAATAAAGAAAATATAAACTTTAAGTACCAACTAATAGCATATAGAAAATTATACTCACAAAAATTCAATAGTTGTACATAACATTTTTCTATGCTTACCGAGTAATTTACGAACTTAATTTTTTTTTTGGACAAAATTATAAAAAGATTATCAAAAAAATCAAATAATTATCAGCAATTAACGAAGCTCAAAGACTCAAAACAAGAAACGAACATTTTTGAAGCAAAAAAGAAACTAAACCCGACAAGAATAAGATACGAAAAGCATGAACAATATTTTCAAAATCGAGAAACATAAATAAATACTTTATTATTTAAATAAATAATAAATACACTATTATTAAAATAATACAGTAAAATGTAAAATCAGAACAAAACTTTACTATTCCAAAAACAAAGTTAAAATAATACGAAAGACATATTTTTGGCACAATTTAGATAAAAATTAAAATAATAACAGTAATGATAATCAATATTTTAGATATCCACATATTCATAGAGAAGATAAGTGCTTTTAAATCGCTTAATTTAACTTGAATTTATTTTTAAGACGCTTTAAAGATGATTATATTTTCGCGTTCGAGATTAAGGAGATTAAGGTGTGGAAAGGTAATTGCGCTTTAAATTGTGATTCTACGAAATCCACCTTTATCTGATGCCTGGGATTTTTTTTCTCGATTGTTCGTTTTCAGGATGACAATATTTAGCCCAATTATTATTCGATTCAAAAGACGAAATTTTTTACGACATCGTTTTTTCATAATATGAAAATTCATGTGGGTCAGAATCTAGTAATCTCAAGTCGACTTTTCCAGTATCGTACGTCTATACAAGTTTTAAGTTTCAACTTTCGAGCGTAAGCAGTTCTTGAAATATACAACTAAAATCCTCCACCTCTTCCGTCACATCCTAATCTGCAGAAAGTTTAAGCCTAATAGGGATTGGTCCTGTCTACCTTTTGTGAAAAATGGAAGAAGCTATCCTCACGTGCTCTCAAGTTATTGAGCGCTAAGGCAGTTTGCGGACCACATATACGGTGGACAAACAGACTTTTTTACATTTTGGGGGTCTACTACCTCTGAAACGTGAAAATATAAAACTAGGGCGTATTTAGTATTTTTTTTTATACAGGTCAATCCCAAAGCTTTATTATTAAAAAAATAATGAAGCAAAAACAATAGTATAACAATATTTTAATTTTGCTATATTTTTAAATTGTGATCCTAATTTTGACTGATTGAAAATATTTCGGAAATCTGGAATTGCATCGCATGAACATGTCAACGAAAAGGTTCAAATAAATTACGATTTCGGATTGGTTCATAAGATGAAATTCCAATCCGAATCGAGTCGGTGTCATGTACGAATTCGGATATTGAAATTTGAATCATAATAGGCCCCTGTATGGTTGAGAAACGCATAGGCGATCCTGCACTTACCCATACTCTCACGCTAGGTTCCAAATTTATTAGATCCTTTCTCCCATGAATTCGTCATGATTGCTCGATGCTTCTTCACTTTCCCGAAGTCAGTTAGACTTCTTGGTGAAATTCATAATTTGGCAAGGCCCAAGTGTATGTGTCCTCCGCTTCTCATGAACTGAGCATACAAAGTTGTAGGGAGTCCTCTTCCTTTCCCTAGACCAGTTCCACTTCTGTCGAATTTTATACCTTGACCGGATCATGAGTTTCGACATTCCCAAGAACTAAGTTTATAACCTACGAAGCTACATCACTTTCACCTTGCACACCTGGTTAGATCCAGATCAAGATTCTGAAGTGAACGTAAACCTTTTTAAGGAATCTTCGTTTTTTCCAATCCGATTCCACTTCCAACGAATTTCATACCTTTATGATCCTCCTCCGTGTTGATTTTGGAATCTATCTTTACCTATATCTGGATGAAGTGGAGCTCCGATGGAATGGGTGTCAATTCACATTTCAAGACACAGTACCGTAATTGTTATCATATTTCAAATGCTTTAATATTAAGAACATTATAACTTTTTCGGATTCTAATATAATATTAATTATTTTATTTAAAAATTGGTTACCGACTTGAAATATATATACGTAATATATATACAATAATAAAAACATGCATAAATGTAAAAAATATTTTATTGCTGCAAATTTTAATTTAAGGCGCTTCAAATATTGTTTTAATTAAAATTATTAAAGAAAAGGTTCAATCTTTAGAACAACTTTATACATAAGTTATCTATTAAAATTATTATTAATTTACTACCGCATTAATACTAAAAAGCTAAATAGGCGCATTTTATGCAGTTCCATTTTTGTTGATTATTGCTTATGCTTGGCTATAATATTATTACATTTATGGACATATGTAAAAGAAATTTGACAAAAAAAATTATATTGTTCTATTGCCAATAGTCTAACGAAGTTTCAAACAAAACAAAAAAGAAAATATTATGATTGTTCCAAATGTTCTTTTGATACAAGAATTTTTTTTATAAGTAAGTTTAGTTAGTCAGTAAATAGTCAAAATTCAATAATAACAAAAACTAAAAATTATTGTGTACCTATATTATAATTATAATCCACTACCTATATTAGTTAATTGGAATTTTTATAATATGAATCTTTAGATTATAAAAAAAGGATACATACAAAAAGAACAATGTTAAAATTTATTAAAGGAATTATTAGACAGCTGAGTTTCATATTCCAATTGGAATGAAATTATAATACAATTCTCTGTAGTAAGAAGGATATTGTAAATTTTTGATTAATTTGTTTCACAATAATTAATAAATTGTACTTCGAGAAGTGAATAAAAAATAAGCATTTAATACAAAACCAAAGAGGTGTTCATTTTCTATTTACTTAGGAAATATAAATTTAGCGCAACTTTCACAACATTTGCCTTGACCTCCTGAAAATTTCAACAGTTTTTTATGAATTAGTGACAATTAAGTTTAGAAAAACAGAACAAGCTCGCTAATCCGCCACCATGAATACCCAGCAGATTAATAGAAGCGGCGGATTATAGTGTGTACGTGCGAGAAAGAAAAGGATTACGTAGTGTAAGAACACTCTATTCCCAGTAGATACACTTTATGGATGTATAAATACTGTCGTCATATATGGCGGACTATTGTACTAGAGGTAAAGAGAACTGGCGAATTTCAGAGACTAGCATCGTGCCTAATTGACCGCAAAAACGGCAGTTAAGGCGTATGTCGAACTATCGAGCGGCGGATTATCGAGCATGTACTATATTAATAATGCTCGCACTTTTAATATCTAAGAATTGAAACGGAAATAATCGAGTTCTTGTAAAGTTGCAAAAAAAATTGTTATTTTAATAATGTTCCTATATTTTTTTTAGTCCTCGGCTATTTGAATTCAGGTTATTTTCTTTATTATTTCCTTTTTTCTGTCGACGGAGATTAATTTTTCCTTTATTTTTATGTGATCAAATTTCTTTTAATTTCTTATATAAATAATAACTGCTTTGAATTTATTTCCAAATTTCGATAAATTAATTTTATTGACGCTATTTTTTGTATTTTTACTTTACTTCTTAATAATAAAGAATTGATCAATTTTAAAATTTGCATTTTGACGTTTTTTCAATCCCAATAGAGATCAAAATGTTTTTATTTTTGGACGTATTGAATTCTTAGTGGTTTGAGATGGAGTTAGAGTATAGCAGAGAGTTGGAGGCATAGTGATGTGTGGACAAGGTTTTACTTACAAAATTTTGGTTTTATATCTCAGAAACTTGAAAGGATTTCATACTGAACAAAACAGGAATAAATTGTATTAATTGTTGCGAAAGAAAAGATTTGGAGAACCGTCAATAAAGAAAATAAAAAAAAAGCTTGCAACAAGCCACAGATAAAATTTTATTTATCAAATTCATTTATATTGAGGTCATATTTTTCCTCTAAAAACCTCGGTTTTAAACACATTTTTTTAAATGGCGCAGCATTAGAATCCCAAAATGTATGAATTTTCAAAATAAAATTTTATTCGAACCTTTTGCAAGTTAAAATCACCAAATAACTGGTTAATGATACAAAGTGGGAAATTGGTTTATTTCTGCAATATACGTGTATGCATTGGTGAATACAGGGCGGGATAATAGTCAAACATTTTTGACCATACGTCGTTCATCACTTTGACGAATTTTCTTGTTGCATCCACAATGTAGTGTAGGTTTTATCCTTTTCATTATCCTCAAAAGCAGTTATGCAGTGCACAGGGCACAGGGCATAATTATAAAAGATCGTGACAATTTTCAAGAAGATCGTGAAAATTTTAAAGGAAAATAACGAATAAATCAAAAAGAAAAAAACCGTACGTCTAAATTTATAAATTATTTCTATATTTTATAATATTATATATTATAATATTTACACAAAATACTATTTTTTTTGAACAGTCTATTTTTTAAGTAAGTAAAAAAATGTTGCAGAGTGATATGGTTTTGCAATATCAAATACAGATTTGGAGAGAGTGTTCAGCTATTGTTACTGCCGTGAAGAGCTAAGAAGGGTTAATGACGAATCATCAAACCTAGTTTGATTCATCTGGTTCTTTTTACGGCGCTCAGAAGTTAACTTCTATAGCAAAGGTTTTAATGCAAAATCAATAATCATCAGCTATAATGTAGCTGCAATTAATGATCAATTAAAAATGCTTATAAAAATTGGATTAAAAAAAATGCTTCAAAATAAAGGCATGGATCTGCCTCTGCGTGTTCCAGTGGAGTAAGCCGACTATAACATTTTTTAAGAAAGCAGTTGAACACGTTAATGTATTCTAAATTCTACGGCATCTTACATCTTAAAAATCCTACTAAATATAAACTTGGAATTTATGGAGTTTAAGAGAGGTGTTGAAAATCAAGCTCTCTGATATTTATGTATGCGGAACAACTTTGGAGCTTTGAGCATTTGTAACTAATGGTATCTGGCATATTTCAAAATTGTTTTTTTCGTCGAGATAGTGTGCGTTGTCTTTTATTTTTTAATCTCTAGAACGGCTTAAACTAAAAAGGTGCAAGTTAGAGTATTTTACAAATGCATATTAAAAATTTATCTGAATTTTCAAATTTATAAAGTAAGGCTGTGCAAAAAAATACCACATTGGGTGGAATCTTTCAAGATATGCATGTACGAGTATATCAAGATGTGTAATTAATCAATGGAAAAATTGCTTTTCGACCAATTTTTTTGAATTTTATTTTTTAATTTGTCTCGACTATTTTTCATAATTTCAGTTTATAGGACATAACAGACATGAGGTAGGTGAACATGTGGCGAAATCCATCGCTAGTGTGTTTTGATATTTTTCTAATTTTTTCCTCAGTTCTTTTTTTGTCAATATTTTATTGAATTTATTTTAGTTTCTTCTATAAAAAAATTATGTTTGTTGATTTTTTCAATTGTTAGTATGGTATAGTACTTTTTATACTCTAGATGAAATCATATAGAGTATTATAAGTTTAATCCAGTCCAAAAAGTTTGTAACGCATAGAACCGAGCCTCGGACGAAAAAAAGTTATATATTATTTTGTGTTTAGTTGTGGCAAAAACTCCAAATCCGTTTGCTGTCCGTCCGTCCGTCCGTCTGTCCGTCCGTCCGTTTGCACGATAACTCAAGAACCCGTTGGCCTAGGAAGTTGAAATTTTGTCAGCACCTGTAAAATGAAAAAAGTAAGGCTAAGTTCGTTAATGGGCGATATCCTTCCACTCCTTCGGGTACCTCCCATACAAGAGTCCTTTAAACGCGTATTCACAATTATTGCTCGAATGCTTCAAGTTAGGAACTTGCAATTTTGCATACTTAAAGTTTACAATGTTTGAAGCGAAAGTTCCGAATATGATGCAAATCGAATGAGTCCTTCGTGTAGCAGCCGACAAAAGTCCTTCAAAAATGTATACAAGTTACAGAATCCACTATAACTCTAGTACAAGTTAAAACAGGGATTCAAAATTTTACAGGAATTAGTTTTATATCAAAAGCAAGATTGATTTCATTAATTAGCGCAATCCATCAACTCCTTCGGGTAGCTGTCATACAAAAGTTCTTAAAACACGTGTTCACCAATATTGAACGATAACTTTAGAACGCTTTAAGTTACGACTTTGAAATTTCGTATACGTTGATTTTATAATAGTCGCAGCTGAAGGTATTAATATGAAAAATATCCCGTAAGTCTTTCATGTAGTTGCCATACAAAAATTCTGTAAAAATGTCCCAACTTAATTTATGAAACTCACGAGAACTCAAGAAATCGTTAAACCATCCATCGAGTAGCCACTATACAATAGTTTCTACCTGTAAATAAAAGGTCATGCAATAATTGTATTTGCACTCCTCATTCTTTTGATATAATCCCAACTAAAATATAAATCGGAGTTCAGTATTTCATCTAGTTTTTTATTATGTTCTTCCAGAGTAGCACCATAGACCACGATATCGTCTAGGTACACAAAACACTTTACTCGCTGTAAGCCAGTTAAGACTGTGTTCATTAATCGCTGAAGACATGCCGGAGCATTTTTCAATCCGAATGGCATTCTAGTGTACTCAAAATGGCCATAAGGTGTGCTGAATGATGTCTTTGGAATATCTTGCTCGTCTACCGGAATTTGATGAAATCCCGATGCGAGATCCAAAGTTGAGAAATATTTCGCTTTCCCTAACTGGTCCAATATTTCAGAAATATTAGGCAGAGGGTAATTATCCGAAATTGTTACCTCATTCAGCTTCCGATAATCTATTACCATACGCCATTTTTTTTCCATTCTTATCTGCTTTCTTTGGAACAATCCACAACGGACTATTCCAAGGCGAGACACTATCTCTAATTATACCATCCCTTTTGAGTTTCCCAACTTGATCATTTACTTCTGCCTCATGTACCTTTGGATACCTATATCCCTTGGAATATATAGGTACTGTACCCGGCGCTATTGGAATTTTATGGTTCACCACAGTAGTCGCACTTAACTTTTCATTTTCTGTACTGAAAAGGTCCTTGTACTTATCGATAATACATTCTAAATCTCTTAACTCCTCACTCGTTAAGTGAGATTTATTAACAGTTCCCAAAACCAGTTCATTTTTACATAAATCCTGCTTATTTATCTCGTAATCATTCAAGCTTTCAGCATTAATGTACAAATTATTAACTGGGGTTACTGTATCCCTTGTATTAGCAACTGAAACCATAGCCCTTCCATTAATACATTTAGTGACGCAATTTGGGATATATAGTCCATTCACCATATGAGAACGTACAACTATATCACCATGATCAAGAGGATTATTTAGTTTAAGCACTCTGAAAACCTCAGTGTAGCAACATAAAATCAATGTCGCATCACGAGCTCTCGAATTCCACCCGCTACTATCATTCATTGTCCGTTAGTTTTAAGTTTTAGTTTTAGGTATGAAATGTAAAATAAAGTTAGTTGAAATCGAGCCAACGTCCAGGTCGGACGAGTCTTTTAATTGATCATAAAAGTATAGTTAGCGCTGGAATAACCTAACGGTTAGGACCTTCCACAAAACTTGAGTCACTTCTAAATTTTAATTCGATCTCCATGTTTTTAGCCCTCAAAACTCCTTCTGAATAAACAATATCTAAATTGTTCGCACGTAGGCATTCATTACCTAATATTCCGTCTAATTTTTTTAACAAAAAATTATGAACAACTTGGAATTGCACTTTTACCTGAGATTCATGGTTTGTTTTATTCTGAATTTTAACTTTGAGTTGTGCTGTCCCCATTGAAGCATTTACTTTACCCGAAATACCAACGAAATCGACTTTTCCTTCTCGATCAACCTGCTCAGCATATACGGCTGATGCTCTAATCATATTAACTTCTGCACCTGTGTCAATTAGCATTGCACATTTTTCATCATTGATATACATCACAATGTATGGACTATCCAAGGTATGACACATTCTTTGTTGAGCAGGAGCCTTAAACTCATTTTTTTTTAAATTCCTCCTTCTTATACTCCTTCTGCTTTTCTTCCCTACTTTCTTCTTTCTTCTTAATCGGGAGTCTGCAAAACCTTTGAATGTGTTCTTCTTTCTTCTCAATCGGGAGTCTGCAAAACCTTTGAATGTGTCCAATTTTTCCACAATTGTAACACTTTGTCTCTACTTTATTAATTTTTGGAAGATTCCTATTCGTATAATCTCTTTGAGTCTGTGTTCTAAAAAGATTCAACCTTTGTTCTTCTTCACATGCAAACCTACTCGCCTCGGTCAAGTTAGTTGGCCTTTGTGTCACGACATATTGACTCAATTTTTCCTGTAACCCATTAATGAAGACAGTTAGATCCTCCTCCTCAAGGTAAGCCTTCTGACCCGCCTCATGTTCTTTTTTCACTGTACTAGTTTTGCTCTGGAGCAACCTTCTGTACAATGTTTCCACTTTTTGGGTATACTGAACAGCCGATTCATTTTTGTCCTGTCTCAAACTTATTAATTCCCTATGTAATTGTAACGCACTATGAGGTTCACGAAACACTTTTAACAATTCGGCTTTTAATTCAACCCACGTTTTTAAATCTCTATTCATAAGGATTGTAACCGCATTGCCCTTTATTTTAGTCTGAATAAATTTAAACAAGACTGATTTTTGAGCCTCGGTTGCTAGTTCATTCGCATGATCGCATGCTTCAATGAATGAAAATACATCCTCACTTTTCGATTCGAAAATCGGAATAAATTGGAACAAGATATTCAACTGAATTTCTGTCGCCATATTTAGGGAATTAAATTCTGTTTCACTACCCAAGAAACGACCCTCCTTTTCACCGTCACTTTCACCACCAGAATTTCACTTTCACTATTGCCTGAAAACGACAAGTACTCGGTTCTAGTAACCCACTGATTCCTAAAAAGCACTTCGTAATTTTGATTATTCTCTTGTACCCAACTTCTACTGACGCGATATTCTTTAAGAACCGTATCTCTGATACGTATCATTTATAATTAAATAATATTCGTTTGAGAAACAAATTCTACTTACAAAATACTTATAAATATCTGCTTCATTCCGCTGGATATCCCTGCAACAGTAATTTTCCTTAACTGGAGTCCTCGTATCTCAAAAATAATAAGAATCCGGAATCCTTCAAACGATGTCCTCCTTGGAATCCTTTAGAGGATCCCACCGCTGCCACCAGAAAATGTTATGCCCCAGTAATATCGAGAGCACAGAGTTCAATAAATTCACCGTTTGATTTTATATAAGAAAGAAAATACACTTTTTGAATAATGAAAATATGAATATGTATTTAAAGACAAATATGAAATATTAAGTTGATTTAAATAAAGTGTTGGATCGGACAGTTCTTTTAGGTAAGCTATTCTCGACTGCCACGAATTAACTTCTTTTCCTATGCTCCAGGTCTTCAAGAACTGTTGAGCATGCATTATAGGCTTAATCTTAAACTATAAACATCTTGGCATCATAAAATACAAATCATCTTACGATAGCAAAATTGAAAGCAATACAAAACTTCTTGCGATAGCAATATCGATAGCAATATCGATAGCAATATCGATAGCAATAATATGCAATAGTATGCAATAGTTCGGTTAATATATTTTGTAAATATTGATGGATACTTTGTTGCACAAAGTATCGTATAATTTAAAACTCCCGTCCATTGCACGTTGCTATGACTTTTTCTTCCATAACAAGCTATAAGGCATGAGTTCAGTTATTTCTTTCCTCCACAATACTTACTCATCAACAAACTTTTAGACTCTTAATAAACACATGAATTCCTAAATAAAACTATGTAATGTATTTAGTTATTAAAGAAAGGAAACAAACTTTGACAAATAAATAAAGAAAATCGTTTCCTCTCAATTCAGAAAACGAATGTTAATTTAATTTACTACCTTTAATTGACTGTAATTTTTACTTTAAATTTAAATCTATGCAAACTTAAAGATTTTATATGAATTTTGTAAGCTCCCTATGAGTAAAAATTTAAATCTTGATGCATTTCATGCAATTAACATATGGAAAATTGTTTAATCCTTTGTTTTGTCCTATTTATACAATAAGTGTAGTTAAGTTTTTGGCCGGGTTTTTTATCTTTCCTGGTAACACGAAACCTAAGTAAAGAAATAATGAATTTGTTAATTTCAACCTAATACAGTAGATGCCGCTTATAGTAATCGCGGATAATGTTATAAGCCGCATTTTGTTATCAAAACAAGTTAGTTCCATTTTCCACAAACGAAATTCATCGCTTGTTGGAATAAAAATTCGCTTTATGTTATCATTCGAGCCCATATTTCCATACAAAATTACAAGTTTTGTGACTATATTCTTAATCGCTCCTCTTTTTATACTCTAGATGAAATCATATAGAGTATTATAAGTTTAATCCAGCCGAAAAGTTTGTAACGCATAGAACCAAGCCTCGGCCGAAAAAAAGTTATATATTATTTTTTGTTTATTTGTGCCCAAAAACCTCAAATCCGCCTGACGTCCGTCCGTCCGTCCGTCCGTCCGTCCGTCCGTCCGTCCGTCCGTCCGTCCGTCCGTCTGTCCGTGAACACGATAACTCAAGAACGCCCTCACATATGATCTTGAAATTTTGAATCTGGATGTTTGGTTGAATTTGTAAGGCTAAGTTCGTTAACGGGCAAAATCGTCCTACTCCTTCGGGTAGCTGCCATACAAAATGTCCTTAAAACACGTGTTCAAGAATATTGGTCGATAACTTAAGAAGGGTTTAAGCTACGACTTTGAAATTTTGTATGTGTTATTTTTCCAATAGTTGGAGTTAAATATATGATTATGAAGAAAATCCTGTTAGTCCTTCGTGTAGCTGCCATACAAATATCCTGTCAAAATGTATTCACTTAATTTACGAAACTCACTATAACTCAAGTAATCTTTTAGCTACGAATTCGGAATTTTGTACAAGTTAGTTTTGAGTGAAAAGGAAGTTCGACTTTACTAGTCAGCCAAATCCTGTTACTCCTTCGAGTAGCTGCCATACAAAATGTCCTCAAAACACATGTTCAAGAATATTGGTCGATAACTTCAGAAGGGTTTAAGCTGCGTCTTTGAAATTTTGTATGTGTTAATTTTCCAATAGTTGGAGCTAAATGTATGATTATCAAGAAAATCCTATTAGTCCTTCGTGTAGCTGCCATACAAATATCCTGTCAAAAAGTCGTCACTTAATTTACGGAACTCACTGTAACTCAAGTAATCTTTTAGCTAGGAATTGGAAATTTTGTACAAATTAGTTTTGAGTAAAAACGAAGTTCGAGTTTACTAATCAGCGAAATCCTTTTACTTCTTCTGGTAGCTGCCATACAAAATGTCTTTAAGACACGTGTTCAACAACATTTTTCGATAACTTTTGAACGCTTCAAGCTACGAATTTGAAATTTTTTACACGTTCACTTTCAAATGGTTCTAAGGAAAAGGATAAATATGTAAGAAATCGAGTGAGTCCTTCCTGCACCTTCCATGTGAAAGTCCTTCAAAAAAGAAAATTTTTTTCGGTGGATCACCCAGTTACAGATATGAAATTAAACACTGGATATTGTCTTTTAGGTTTCAGTAGCAATCAAATGAGAGTCCTTAATAAAGGACGTACAACATGCATACATGTAATTCTACTTTATCCCCAACTACAATATAAATCGGAGTTCAGTATTCATCTAGAGTATTATACGATTGGCTTGCAGCCGATCGTGACTGCAGTATGTTTTCTTCATGTGAATGTGATCAAAAAGGCAAAATAAAAACAATCTCAAAATTAAAGATGATTGCTCTTGGTTCAACATTTATGTAAACACAAGGCGATACATATCATAGATTACTATGAGAAATTTCAGTCTTTTCGTAGCTTCTGAAAAATATTGATGTTGATCTCGTTCAACAGAATGAGCTCAACTTCGAGTAAGTTTTCGAGACAGTTTAATAGAAGTGGTGCGCTGAGCTGACAGACATGACCGAAGCTGGATCTAAAACGCTGTACAAGGCTGAATTTGCTAAAAAGGGAGAGAATCAGTACCACAGTAAGTGTCCTGACCAGACACTGTCTTATAAAGGCAGGCGTCCACTAGGGCGGACGGGCCGCATCGCAAAAATCCGCCTGCCATACATTGTTATGGAAGTGCGTCCACTGAACGACACTCGCAACGGAACGAAGTACGTAGAAAAAAAATTGCTCGCCGCACCGTTGCGATGCGGCCCGCCTCTAGTGGACGCCTGCCTTAATCCAGCATGCTAAAAGACGGTGATTCTTTTCAAACGACTTTCTGTAGAAACTGCCTGAATGAGGAGGAAGAGGAAACAGTATTTCATATTCTCTGTAACTTTGTGAAACATTGAAGCTAGAGTTGTAAATAACACTTAATGAATAAAAAAAATAATATTAGATGCTTCGAGCAATCTACATTCAAGCGTAGGAAAATAAATGAGAAAAATTTTCCCCTTCGGCTATTGTTATCATCCGGTTAATGTTATTGCTTATGGCCGGTCCCAAAGTGATTACAATAAGCGGCATCCACTGTAGTTAAAAGAAAATGTTAAATACTCTAAACATTGATAAATTAGCTAAGGCTAATGTAATGTAAAAAAATTGTTATGTATTAACCATCAATTTGTAACTAAATATTCCAATAACTTCCAATAACTCTTTTGAATTTGAATTTGAACTCAAATTTGCAACGATTTGAATGCAAAATGTATTTCACTGTCGAATAGCGGAAATTGATCAGAGACCTCTACCGAAAGCTAAGCAGCCCGAATAAAATTTCCAAAACTTCAAATCAATTATTTTCAAATGTAAATACGCATCAAACTGTGAAGTTGAAAGCATCATAACAACAAAAAAACGTAAAAATTAATTAACTTACGACGATTCTGTGAATAGCAAATTATTCGATCTGTCATGGCCGAAATGAATTTAACAAATATTCGAACCGGTTTTTATCACGAAAACGTTGTGCGCCCAATCAAGCACAGTTCGACCTGTAACCGAAATAGTGTGTGTCTTTGCTGCAAAAACATCAAATTTCCGACAGTTTGGAGCGAACTGCGAGCACAACAAGAACTATGCGATGGAATTATTCGGCTTAAAAATGGCGAACAAATTAAAGTACATCGCGCCATTTTGTCGACATCTAGTTCGTATTTTAAAGCGTCTTTCACGTATAATAGTACCGTCGAGGAAATGGACGATACCGATTCGATAATAAATTCAATTTTGAATTATGCGTACACGGGAAAGTGTGAAATAACGTGGACAAATGTAGATGATCTATTGGCCGCTGCTGACCGTTATGGCGTAGTCGGCTTGGTTCGATTGTGCTGCCAGTTTTTCCTGAAGGAGTTGAAAGCGGACAATTGTATTGGAATTTACTTGTATGCGAAGCATTTTTTCTGCTCCGAACTGGGGAAGTACGCTCGCAACTACATTCTGAGTTCGTTTTGTGAGATTTCGAAAGAAAGCCAGGAACTGGATAAGATCGCTGTCGATGAATTGTTTGCGATTTTAAACGACGAGTATTTGAATGTTAAGACGGAGGATACGGTGTTTGAGGTTATCAGAAAATGGGTCGAATACAATATGGACGAACGAGCTGCTCATCTGCCTAAGCTGCTTACGTGCGTTCAATTCGGTCTGATAGGTTTTCAGACGTTCAAGGAACGATTTATGTCGTGGACTCCAATTAAGGATAATCCTGTAAAAATTTCCTTTGTAACGGTTGGACTTTAAACTAAGTTCTTTTTTTATAGGAGTGTCAACGGGTAATATTGCCATTATCCTCGCGACCACGTGTCCCGCATCAAATAATTATGGTTGTTGGAGGCTATACGAACGGATCACCGACGGACATAATTGAGACTTACGATACGCGGTGGGTACTTGATAAATTGCGAAATTAATATTGCAGCGATTCACTGATTTCGTTCAAGCAGAGCGGATGTTTGGCTGCAATTGCGCTTCACGGATACTAAACGAGCCTGTCATGGCGTCTGCACTATCGATCAGAAAGTTTATGTTTTAGGCGGATTCGATGGCGCTACACATTTTAATTCAATGCGGTGCTACGATCCGGTCAAATACGAATGGGAAGAGAAAGCCTGCATGTACCAGCCCCGATGTTATGTGACTGTAGTAGTACTTGGTAAATTTATAGTCTCGAAACATATCGAAATCGATTTAATCCACACTTTGCTGAACAGATAAAAAGATCTACGCCTTGGGGGGTTATAATGGTCATATCGGATTGGATTCGGTGGAACGATATGATCCTGATCGCAACCAATGGGAGATGGTGGCCCCAATGCGACGGTTGAGAAGAGATGCAGGAGCAGCGGCTCTAGGGAATCAAGTATCTAATTGTTCTATAATAATTGCCGTAAATTCGAATTTTTTTCGATTTTAAGATATTCGTTGTGGGCGGTTGCAACGGCAACGAGGTGCTCAACAGTTGTGAACTGTACAGTCCCGTAAGCAATAGCTGGACTCTAATATCGCTGATGTTGAGTCCGCGATCGGGATTGGGTCTCGTAGCTTGTAATGATGCATTGTACGCTATTGGAGGTTTCAGCGGACATCACCAACTTCAATCCGTCGAACGGTACAGTCTCAAGGAGCACACGTGGAGTTACGTAGCTGAAATGGTCTGTCCACGGAGCAGTTTCGCATCGATTGTTGCGGAAAATACAATTTATGTGATTGGAGGATTCAACGGTACGAACAACATTAGCTTCGTCGAATGCTACGATCCAACGTTGAATACATGGTAGGCAGCAATTAAAATTTCTTACATCCGGTCGATATTTAGTGGTAGTCATGGTTTTAGGCAGTCAGCGACTCAAATGAATTTCCATCGTTCCGCTCAGAGTGCATGCGTCCTAAAAGGATTACCCAACGTGAAAGGATACTCGTTTCATTCGCGTGAAATATGCGATGCACCATGTACTTTGAAAATAACTATGAATAATTTTCCAGTTCGTAATGACGATATTTTACAATTGAACGATGATCTCCAAGAATTTGACAATATAATGGGGGAGCATGGAACACCAGAGCCGTTTTTTGAATGATCCAATTGAATTTTACGATGATTTGCTGTTTTAAATTTTGTTTGAAAATTGCAAAATTATTTTAAAATGGCTGATGTTTTTAATATTGAAAATTAATATGAGGACTTAGGTGCTTTATTGGATTCGGAGGAGATTACAAGAGACATGATAGAAAGGACATTAAAAACACTTTAATTCAGATCTTTTGTAACCTTCCATTCAGTATTTTAAATTTTAACGTACAATGAACTAGTATTAGAGGCATTACAAAATGAATAATAACTTTAAAGAAACATGAAATATTAAAAAAAAATTAAATGAGTACTGCAAAGTAGTAATAAAATAGAAAACCTAATGCAGAAATTGAACACCACAAAAAGGAGGGATGTACTACATTTAATTCAAATGACATTAATGAAATTAAGAGTAATTCAGTATAGAGTAATAATAATTAAGCGAACGAACCTTTACCATTCTTTCTTTTACTTTATTATTTTAATAATACAGTATTGTTATCGATTTTTAAAAAAAAAAAATTTGCTACCCTCAAAATTTTTTTTTTCACGTTTCATGACGAGTAGACACGAAAAACGCAAAAAAAATTTCAGTCCGTCTGTCCGCCGTACGCCGTACGCCGTACGTCGACCGCTGTACGCAAAATCGTTTGAAGGCTCGTAGCTCCCAAACCCTTTGAGCTATTAAATTGATATTTTTTTTATGAATAGAATGGGTAGGCCCCTTAAAGTGGCCAAATTTGGAGGGGTGGGGGTGTGAGGGGGGAGGAGGGGGAAGCGTTTTAGACGGAAAATTTTGATTTCTAAATCTCAGCAACCACTTATGCTAGGAAGTTGAAATTTGGAATTTATATAGAGTATCAGTAGTGGACCCATTTGCAAAAAAATTGCTGATATAGGTGAAGGGGTTTGGGAGTGGGGGGAAAAATAATGCATCCGAAACGCAAAAAAGGTGAGATCGACACTTTCTAAAATCCATATCTCCTAAACGGTTAATGTCACAAAATTGAAAATTAATGAGTATCTGTAAGTATACTAGGAGAATACATTGGAAACAAAAATTTGAGTGGGGGCAGTGGCGTACGGGGGTGGGGGGGTGAAAAACTTTAGATTGCGATATCTTACGAACCAATTGCACTAGATAAATAAAATTTGGTTTTTGTATAAAGGTTAACAAATAAAGTTTGCTGAAAGCAAAATTTTTTAAGGGGGGCGGTGGAGCATGAAAGTGGAGGGGATAAGAATTTTTCTAAAAAATCACGTCTCATATCTCAAGAACGGTGTAAGATAGATGCTTAAAATTTTTACCAGAAGTAGGCCCAATAGACCCCTAGTAGAAAACAAAATTTTGGAAGTTTGGGTGTAAAGGGTGAGGGTGGGGGAGGGTGAAAAGGAAAAAGTTCCGATTTTAATATCTCGACAACCTATAATGATATAAAGCTGAAACTTCGTATTTAGATAGAGCTATATTAGTAGCATCTTGGAAAAATATAATTTTTTATAGGGGTAGTATGGTACGGGGGTGGGGGTTGTTTTTCCTATCTATAGAACGGCTTATGCTACAAAGCTGAAACTCGGTACGTTTATGTAAATCAACTAGAAAACTAATTTAGATAAAAAAAAATTTCAAATATCTAGTGGCGTTTGGAGGGGGGGGGGGCAAAAAAAATGATCAGTGAAAATGGAATGCATATATTTTCACTGTTTTCGTCATATCTATTAGGTCTTCCCAAATATTGAATTCATTTTTATTCTATGGATTCTTCATATAAATACCTAGAAAGTGTTTTCAGGATTTTTTAAAATTCGACCCCTAAGGGGGTGCAAAGGGGGTTGTAAACTTTTTCACGAATTCTACTATATCCCCACGTCTTATCAGATATTGAATATCTTTTCATATTCATGGGCTTGCGTAATAATCGCCTAAAACTTGTTTTTAACTTTTTTCCTTTTTCCACCTAGAAGGGTATAAACGGGTTGAACACGTTTTCACGAGTTCCGTCATTTCTCTTAGAAGTGATAAGAAATTGAATTGGTTCCTACTTTCTCGTGCTGTCTTCATATTTATTTATTAACTCCTTTCAGGATTTTTGAACATTCAACCCCCAAGTGGGTGTAAGGAGGTTGCATATCTGGTGATATATCGAATTCATTTTTACTTTCTAAGGTTTCCTATGTAAAAAAGCCAAAAAGTCAATTTCAGTATTTTAGATATTCAATCCAAAGAGGTGTAAGGAGGTTGTATGCTTTTCAAAGTTTCGACATATTTCTTAGGTTCGATGAGATATTAGATCGCTTTTTATTTCCACAGATTTTTTATATAATCGCCCACAAACCCATTTCTCAATTTTTCGATATTCAACCCCCAAGGGTTTGTATATGTTTTCACAATTTTTGCCATTCCTTAGTTCTGATGAGATATAAAATTGTTTATTACGGCCAACCAATTCACGATTTTTCGAATTTGCATAACCAAGGAGGTGTGAAGGGTTTGCTTACGTTTTCAGAAATTTTTCAAAATCCGTCTTGTCTCATGAGATATCAGGTTGCTTCTTATGAAATCGTCTAAAAACCTGTTTCACAATTTTTTCGAAATTCAAACCCCAAGTGCAAGTAAGGGGTTTGTATACGTTTTAACAATTCATCATATCTCTTAATTCTGATAAGGCAACAAATTCGTTTTTGCTTCTATGGGCTTTTAGTGTACATAATATACTGAAATTCGAATAGTCTACACGGACTTTTTCAATGTTTAATCGGCTAAAAATCTCTATTTTAAATATTTTTATATTAAGAACAAAATTAATTTTCCATAAGAAATCTAAAAATCTCGAAGCAACTCATGATACACTCCGACTTTTACCGCTCCCGAACTTTGACCCTAAAAATAATAAAGTTTCGTCCAGACTATTGGCAGATTTTTATACTCTAGATGGAATCTGAGAGTATTATAAGTTTAATCCAGCCCAAAAGTTTGTAACGCATGGAACAGAGCCTCGGACGAAAAAAAGTTATATATTATTTCGTGTTTATTTATGACCAAAAACTCCAAATCCGCTTGACGTCCGTCCGTCTATCTATCCATGCGCACGATAACTCAAGAACGCCTTAACCTAGGAGCTTGAAATTTTGAGTCTAGATGTTTGGTCGGATTTGTAGGGCTAAGTTCATTAATGGGCAAAATCGTCCTGCTCCTTCGGGTAGCTGCCATACAAAAAGTTCTTAAAATTTGTGTTCATGAATATAGACCAATAACTTCGGAATACCTTAAACTTAAGTTGAAGTTAATTGAATGAATACAAAAGAGTGCAACATGAGCCCTTCGAATAGTTGCCATACAAAAATCCTGAAAAATACCCTAAGTCAATGTAGGGAGCTGTTTATAACTGAAGAAATCGTTTTGCTACGAAATTGAAATTTTGTTGAAATTAGTTTTGAGGGAAAATGAAGTTCAAGTTCATTAGTCAGAAAATTACTTTACTCCTCCGAGTAGCTTCCATAGATTTCGGAATTGTGTACAAATTAGTTTTGACTAGTCAGCGATATCGTTTTACTCCTTCCGATAGCTCCCATACAAAATATTTCCCGATAATTTTCGAACGCTTCAAGCAAGGAATATGAAATTTTGAACACATTAATTTTTAAATGATTTCAGGTAAAGGTGTAAAGATGCTAGAAATCCAGCCTTCCTGCATCTCCGATGTGAAAGTTCTTGAAAAAGGAAAATTTTCCCTTCAGTGACTAGTTCCAGATATGAAATTGAACACTGATGATATTGTCTATTAGTTTCGAGTAGCAACCAAATAGGAGTCCTTATTAAAGGACAAACTAGATGCGCACTTTTTATGCTACTTTATCCTCAACTACTATATAAATCGTGGTTCAGTACTTCATCTAGAGTATCATACGATTGGCTTGCAGCCGATCGAGACTGCAGTATGTTTTTGTTTAGCCTTTGTCTTTTAAGTTTTAATTTTTTTTAATAGCAATAGTTTTTTATACTTGATTGCTATTTTCAATTTCTATTTCTTCTTGTACCAAATAAGGCGACATATCCCAGCTTAGGTTGTTGAAACGGCTATCGATTTTAAGAGTTACTTGCTCGCTTAATCTAAATTCTATAATAAGTTCTAATGGAATAAGTCGCTGTGATACTTTTTACCAGATCTAAAGTGTTATTATATGCAAAGCTTTGATACTTCCTTGCAGCAGTTTCTATCCCTAAACCCAACAAACACAGCATCCAGTTCTGGCGAGAAGATAAATCCATTTTGTCACCCTACACACTGACTGGTACGTATGGTCCCTATTGGAAAGACTTGAACGTGGAGCAAGTCATACGTATTAAAAAAAGTACGTGCAACAAGTCACACATATTACCAATAGTACGTGCGACAAGTCACACGTATTGACAAGACTACGTGCGACTTGTTGCACTTCAATGTATTGATCTTACCATTTTTTTAAAAAATTAAGCTCACTGTATACCAATTACAATTGAAATCGTAGGTCAGTAGATAACATTATACAATCTATTTATTTAAATCGTAGTTGAGTATTTAATTTATAACAAGAACTGTTTGATTTCAGACCTATCGTGACTTTTTTGTAATTAATAAAAAAGTTTTAAGTTTGCCAGGTTTTACCACAGACTAGCAACGTACCCTTTCACTTCATTTCACCTTTATATCTTTAGTATCCTCCATGTGCCAGTTACGAACTTTTCCTACAAAACTACTGTAAAAAGTAATTACATACATACATGACTAAATTCGATTTTTTGACTATTTATGAAATATGTGTAAAAAATCACAATAATGACAGTAACTATGTTTAAAATAAAGTAAATCTTTATTACTATATTGTAGTCTTGTAGTTACCATACCAACTCTATAATTCGAAATTCAATATGAGCAACGTATAGAACAAGGTATAGTGCAAGGTTATAGAACCTAGCCATTGATTTATAATCGGAAGACTGCGATTCCCCAAATCAGGGTTAAAGGACATCGAAGCAATGAAAGAAATTTACGGAGCAAGGTTAGCGTGTTTACAGGTCGACTCTGGTAATGCAGTATTTTAGTCAGTGTTCAATTTTGTACCCTAGCAGTCAGACAATTGTTCATATGATTTCCGTATCGTAAATAGTTTTATCGGCTATTAAATTGTGAAGTTGTGCGTTTTTTTTGTATCATCATGAACAATACTCCAAAATGGATACCGAAACATAGTGCTGATATTGCAAAATTATTTCAAACTAGTAAAGAACTTGAGTGCAAATTTCGAATATTAGCTAGAAAGTTCTCAATCGACATTAATTTGGATTTAGTTGATTATTACGTATGTGTTTTACTTGTTAAATTAGTAACAGAAAATTAAGGAACTAAATTCCTTTTAGTTTATAAACAATCATTTAATCTATGAAATATAGTTGTTTAGTTTTTTCGTGACCGAAGCTGATTGTTCTGGTTTACAGCCCTTATTTCACACCTGGATTGCATGTAGATTAACTAAAATCTGGAGCGATTTTAGTTAAAATTCGGCCAAAGATTTAGTGGTGCAAATGCAAAATGAATTGTATTTTTGGATCAATGATGGCTCCGAATCACAAATCTGGTTTATATATGCAAATCCGTGGCTCTCTCTCCATCTGTTCGAACCCGCAACAGCTCCACAAGAATTCGAAAGGTATGGATTCGTCCATGAACCAAATCGTCCTTCCTTATCCTTTGGGTAGCTCTTATACTAAACTCCGACATGTATGCTTATTGTACCCTTAGGAGACTCTTATTTAAAATTATTCAATTTCCTTCACGACCCCTCAGAACAACTCCAATTAGTGTAAAAAAATCTGCCAACAGCCTGGGCGCAATTTTATTATTTTATGGGTAGAAGTCCGAAACGTGTTTAATGATGTGATGCGGTGTAGGTTACTATGCGACTGACAACCTAAAAAATAACGTTCCAAATAGCCTCCTGGTTATTTCTGTAAAATTTTCAAGATCATATCTGATACGGTTTCTGAGATATAAAAATTACATTTTTGAAATATTGCTGTCCCCCCACTTTCGTGCTCCACCTCCCCCCTCAAAAAATTTAGTTTCGGTAGACTCCTCTTGTGATCCCATATACAGAAACTAAATTTTATCTTCCTGGTGTAATTGGTTCGGAAGATATTGTAATCCAAAGTTTTTCACTCCCCACCACCCCACCACCCTTCTTAAAAATGTTAGCCCTTGTCTAATCTTGAAGTATTCCTAAGGACAACAACATAGCTTCAATCTTCTGACATCAACTTTTCAGGAGATATCGATTTTAGAATGTTTCAATCCCGTCTTTCATGCGTTAAAGACTCATTGTTTCCCCCCCCCCCCCCCCCCACTTCCACACTCCTTAACCAATATCGACAATTTTTTTGCAATTGAGTCCATTATCATAGTTCTACATAGTTTCAGCCTCCTAGTATAAGTGGTTCCTGAGATCTAGAAACCAAAATTTTTCGTCTAAAACGCTCCCCTCTCCTCTCCCCTTGTACCCCCACCCCTCGAAAATATACCAGTCGTAGGGGTTCACCCAATCTACTCACCATAAAAATTTCAATTTAATATCTCAACGGGTTTGGGAGCTACGCGTCTTCAAACGATTTTGCGCACGGCGTGCGGCGGACGGCGGACGGCGTACGGCGTCTACGGCGGACAGACGGACATTTTTTTTTTTTTGCTTTTTTGGGGTTTACTAGTTTTAAAACGTGTAAATACAAAATTTCAGGGTACAAACTTTTTTGAAATTTCAGGTCGATCACAATACTTTATTATTGAAAAATAATAAAGTAAAATACGTTTAAAGTTTCATCCCTTGCAGATTCGTAGCCAATTCGATAGCAGTAAAAACCTGCAAACATCCTTCAAGAAATCCAAGGCGTTTAGATTCTTCTGCGGCTATTCTGAAGATATGTTGATACCGATTGAGGTGTACCATATATTTCAGGTCGTACCCAAGAGATAGAAGTATCTAGCTAAATCTATATTATTGCCATCAAATCAGGAGTCGGGTTTAATAGACTGATGATAGGCTTCAGTTTTTGAGGCATCGAATTCAACTCTGTTTTGCGTACCGCATATTGAAGTTAGGTTTCAGTTCAACGATGAACTAGCTTCGCTCATAAGTCGACGATTGGTGGTGAACGATTGAAATTGACTCAAAACGAAAAGTACAAAAAGGTGTCCTATCATATGCAAAGCTATGAATTGGATTAAGAGTACATGACAACAGATCGTTGATAAAAATTAGAAATAAATAAAACAGAACCTTGTGGGACGCCGAAATTTATTAGGAGAAGCGATATTGACACGCCGTCTAAAACTTCTTAGACTTATTGATATTAAGCCCCTGCAGAATCTTAGCTATAACACGAGTGCGGAAGTGTAGGATGGGCAAGGTAAAGAAAGATCGTGTGTAAGTTGGGGTAGACTGGTTACAAGGTCCTAACGAGGAATTTCTCAAAAAAAAGGAGTCAGAAATTGACACTTCTTAAAATATACTTGCCGAAAATATTTCTGTTTTCTGGAGAAGGATTCGAATATGGCTGGCAAAATGCATCTATTTGACCTGTATACCTTCGAGATACTCTTGAGTAAACCAGAAGGGTTCCTGGGTTGATAGATTAGCACGCTCATACTAGGCTACCGATGCCACATTTTGAAAAATATTCCCGTTTAATTAGACTGGACGAAAACACTGCTACTACATTTTTTGATATAGAAATTTACTTTCACGTCAATTTAACATAGTTGATATTAACTTTATAAATTAAAAAAGAGATAAGGGAAAAATTGTAACAATTAGTTCAATCAATTTTTTATTCATTCTTCATAGGAATTCCAACAACTGGTTGACGAAAGCAGAAAGTGTTTCTCAATCAGCGAAGAACTTCAGTTAAATCTAAAAAGCCAGATAACATCGTCAGCCAGTAAGAAGCTACAGCGAAGCCCATATAAAATCTTACTCCAAAAGAAAGCCCTTATAATGGCCGAAAATTTAAATCGCAAACACTATCAATTAATTTTTGTTATTTATAAAATGGTAATCTGAATAAAATTCTGATTTTCAAAATAACTACTATTCTACCGTTAAATTTCAGATAAAATCCATGTTAGATTTTGATCAACATTCCGAATTTTTATTAGATGCAGCTCTCCTTTTATGCAACTTATACAACGAAAGTATTGAAATTAAATTGAAAACGGAGAAAAAATCGTACGGCGCCAAAATATGTAGCAATACGTTTCCATCGCTTCTATTACAGCAGAAAAAGATTGATATTGGTATAATTCTGCAGGTCGATTATTTCAATTTCAAAGATTCCATTAAAAAAAGAAATTCGAATTTAACTGAAGTTTCTTTACAGATCGTATCGAAAAATCGAAGTGAACAATGTTGCTTTTCGTTAATCTCGTGTTTATTAGCCACATGTAAATTGGAATTAAGTCCCAGTGATGCTCAGTCGGATAGTTCAAGTGTTGAAATTTTGCGAGCTCTTACATCTCATCTAACATCGCCCACCGAAAAAGAAGCTATTCAAGTTCGACTCAATAAGGAACCGAATCATGTAATTAAACCTTATCTTTTATTTTAGAGGTATTTTTCGCGAAGAAGATGAAATATTTGAGCCATACAAACATATGTAGGACCGTTTTCAACCATGCAAACATATGTATGTATGCCCTTTTTCACCCATCCAATCATACGTATGACCGTTTTCGTACCGTTTTTGAGATATATTACTTTGAAGAATTTTTTCCTATATCTGTTTATATCAATAATTTCTGAATGATACTTAAATAATTTTACTTTATTATTTTAATAATAAAGTATTGTTATCGATTTTTAAAAAAAAAAAATTTGCTACCCTGAAATTTTTTTTTTATGCGTTTTATGACTAATAAGCACCAAAAAAGCAAAAAAAATTTTCAGTCCGTCTGTGCGCCGTCCGCCGTCCGCCGTCCGCCGTCCGCCGTACGCAAAACGTTTGAAGGCTTATAACTCCTAAACCCTATGAGCTATTAAATTGAAATTTTTTTTATTAATAGACTGGGTAGGTTCCTTGAAGTGACCACTTTTTGGGTGGTCGGAGTATGAGGGGGGAGGTGGGGGAAGCGTTTTAGACGAAAAATTTTGGTTTCTAGATCTCAGTAACCGCATAGGCTAGGAGGCTGAAACTTGGAATTTATATAGAACATCGATAGTGGACCCATTTGCAAAAAAAAATGATAATATGGGTAAAGGGGTGTGGGAGTGGGTGGAATAATAATGCGTCCGAAATGCTTGAAAGCCGAGATCGAGACATTCTAAAATCCAGATCTCCTAATCGGTTAATGTCTCGAAATTAAAACTTAATGAACATCTGTGGGTATACTAGGAGAATAGATTCGAAACAAATTTTTGAGAGGGGGCAGTGACGTACGGGGGTGGGGGTTGAAAAACTTTAGATTACGATATCTCACGAACCAATTGCACTAGAGAAATAAAATTTGGTTTCTGTATAAATGTTGACAAATAAAGTTTGCTGAAAGTAAAATTTTTTAAGGGGGCGGTGGAGCATGGAAGTGGAGGGGGTAAGCAATTTTTAAAAAAATCACGTATCATATCTCAAGAACAGTTTAAGATAGATGCTTAAAATTTTTACCAGAAGTAGGCCTAATAGACCTCCGGCAGAAAAAAAAATTTTGAAGGTGAGGGTGGAGAGGGTGAGGCTGGGGGAGGGTGAAAAGGAAAAAGTTCCGATTTTTATATCTCGAGAACCTATAACAATATAAAGCTGAAACTTAGTATTTAGATAGAACCATAGTAGTAGCATGTTGGAAAAATATAATTTTTTATAGGGGTAGTATGGTACGGGGGGTGAGGGGTGTTTTTCCTAACTATAGAACGGCTTATGCTAGAAAGTTGAAATTCGGTATGTATATGTAAATCAACTAGAAAAGTTATTTTGATTAAAAAAAATTTAAATATCTATTGGCGTTCGGAAGTGGGGCAAAAAAAATTATCAGTGAAAATGGAATGCATATATTTTCACGATTTTTATCATATCTATTAGGTCTTTCCAAATATTGAATTAATTTTTTTTCTACGGGTTCTTCATAGAAATACCTAGAAAGTGTTTTCAGGATTTTTTAAAATTAGACCCCCAAGGTGGTGTAAAGGAGATTATACATTTTCACGAGTTCAGCCGTATCCCTCAGGTCTGATTAGATATCGCATAACTTTTTACTTCCACGGGCTTATTTAATAATCACCTAAAACTTGTTTTCAAGGTTTTTCCGTTTTCAACCCCTAAGAGGGTAAAAACGGGTTGAACTCTTTTTCACGAATTCCGTCATATCTCTTAGGAGTGATAAGACATCGGATTGGTTTTCACTTCCTCGGGCTTTTTTTATATATATCTAAAAACTCATTTCAGGATTTTTGGATATTCAACCTCAAAGTGGGTGCAAGGGGGTTGTATATGTTTTCACAAATTCTTACATTTTTCTAGTTCTAATGAGATATCGAATTCATTTTTACTTCCAAAGGCTTCCTACATAATCGTCAAAAAGTTGATTTCGGGATGTTTGTTATTCAACTCCAATAGGACGTAAGGCTTTCGACATATTTCTCAGGATTGATGAGATATTAGATTGGTTTGCACTCCCACAGACTTTTTATATAATCGTCTTCAAACGCATTTCCGATTTCATGTAATGGCCCGAAACCAAGTCACGAAAAACCTTCTAATGGCGTAACAACTGATATTATACTAGGACTAGATCTCGTCCGTGTATGAACCAATTATGTAATTAATATGTTATATGAGGCAGCGGCGTAAGTATTCTAGCGCGACCCCATTTTAACCGCTTTCCAAATTTTTTTTTTGTTTTCAGTCACATAGTAACCTACACCGCATCTCAGAATTAAACTCGTTCCGAACTTCTACCGAAAAAATAATAAAGTTGCGCCCAGACTGTTGGCAGATTTTTTTTATAGTTGTTGGTAAAATTCGTACATTTTAAAAGTACTTTTGTATTGTTTTCACTAACAGACTAGTCAATTTATAGAAGTTTTCATAACGGTGAGGAATGTTTACAGTAATTTATCTAAAAAATAGTACTATCAACTTATTTTTTTTCTTGGTATTATTCAATCACATTTGATCACCTTTCGTTTAAAAGGAAAATATATTGTTCTTGCTTTGCTACTTTAGAAGTTATTCACATTTAACCATAACCATAGGACGCTGTCTTATAGGTCGCCATGCTAAAAGATTTGGCATCTTCTCAAACGACTTCTGTAGAATATGCCTGAATGGGGAGGAGGAGGAGACAGTCCTTCATCTTCGCTGAACCTGTCCGGTTCTATCCGCTAGAAGGAAAGCTCATCTTGGAGCTCACTTCTTCAACAGTCTTAGTGACCTTGCCGCTACGGAGTTCACGAGAATCCTACGCTTCATTACCAACTCTAAATGGTTTGACGAGTAGGACCGGATTCGATGATCCTGTGGTAACACAACGGACCTTTTAGGTCTAAGTGCGTCCGTGTTTTCACGGGCACCCACGCGTACCTGCCTACCTACCTAACCAAAACCATTTAATCCCTTGGATAATTCTTTTTTTTAATAAAGTTTAATTACGATCCTGTAATTGCACTATTACCCCAAAACATGTTAATTCAACAACAGAAAGTTCTTAAACGGATTACCGTTTTCAATTAAAATGAAGTCCAAAACATCGCTTCATTTGAAAGGGAATTTGAAGTATTTTGTTAGGTAAAATTTAAGTTTTTAATACTCGCCATAAAAAAATTGCATGTTAACCCAAATTTAAATACATATAGATACCTATTAGGCTTGTGTAGTTCGCGAACGAACTAGTTCGGAAGAGCGTTCCCATAACTGAAATGAACGAACTTGTTCGCAGTCAGTCCCGCTCGTAGTTCGTTTGTATTCATTCATTGCCGTTTGTAAGTCATTGGTAGAATATATACTTGTAGACTGACGACTTTTTTTTAGCTTTTTTTGGTCACCACATTCTACTACAATGACGACTACGAGTCGTTCCCAAACTTCACTGCCTTTCTCATCACTAAACTCCCGCGAACTAGTGAACTAGACTAGTTCGCGACTGATCGGGAAGCGGAAATGATCGCTCACTATGGTGAACTAAAATGCCCAAGCCTAATACCTACTGATTTGTAATAGCTAAATTAAGGTGATTCTGTACAAAGAAAGCTGTCTAAAAACAATGAGGTATTTAAAATTCACACCTGGTATATTTTCTTCAGAGCAATGCATTGGATTTGTTATAACTTAAGGTAAGTTAAAAAAAAAACCCCGAGCTTACTGGAGACAACAGCTTTGTGAGAGTAGAGGCCGATCTAGCCTCATTAGGTCTGTTCTTTTTGGCTACACCTTCTACACTTTTTTACACTGACTTTTGAGTGAGTGCAGAGAGGTGAAGTGGGTGAATGAAAAAAGAACAAACCTAATAGGTTTGTTCTTTTTTCATTCATCCTCTTCACCTCTCTGCACCCGCTCAAGAGTTAGTGCAGAAAAGTGTATTCTAGTGTAGAAAGTGTATGCAAAAAGAACAGACCTATTATTAGGACAAAAAAAGGGGATCTTGACAGTATTGTTGTAGTATTGAGTTAAGCATAATGGCTTGGGTTTTCTTTCGTAGTTGCACTTATTAAAAAAAAAGGATTGCTCAGTTTTGCTTTGGAAGTGCTTAAGCTAAATCAAAGAATTTCTTTTTTTACAAAATAAGCTTTCGTAAAACTAAGGAAATAAATTTGGTTTGCGATCTTTCGTTTTTTAATAAGATCATCGTTAACCACAATTTTTCTTCTGCAATGTTACCTAAACGCCTATAAATTGACTATCCCGATACCCAAAATAATCAAAAAACAGTTTCTAGGGTTTTATGTAAAGGGCCCGCAGAAGTAAAATTAATTTGATAAATCGACATGCCTAAAAGATATAACGAAATTCGTTAAAATGTCGATAAAACCCTTTTCACGTATATTATTTTTACTCCGCCAATGAAAATCTAAACTTTTTGTTTGCTTTAATTACTCCTGTTGTGCATCTATATATACGTTCTCAGCTTTCTAGTATAAGCTGTTTCTGATATACAATAAACCACCCTCCCGAACCAACGTACCTTGTTACCCATATGAAAAATTTTATTTTTCTAGGTCGCCTCTATAGTGGCTCCATATTTGTGAATATGGTGCTGTTTTCGAGAAATAAAAAGGAGAATTTTTTGATTTCCCGCATTCTCAAATTTTTTTCTCCGTTAAAGGTCGACTGCGTCTAACTCCAGTAAAATTTTCAAGACCATGATCCACCTCCCCCCGGAAAATTTTGTATTCATTATACTCCACTTGTAATCCTATATATGGTACACAAACCGAATTTTATCTTTCTGATACAATTGGTTTGAAAGATATTGTAATCAAATTTTACCCAACCCTCACACAACACCCCCACACTCCACCACCCCTCTTCCAAATATTAGTCCTTGTCTAGGCTCCTGGCATTCCTTAGCACAACTACAATGCTTCAACCTACTGACATCAACCGTTCAGGAGATATAGATTTTAGAGCAATTCGATCCCAGCTTTTGAGCGTCTCGGACGCATTGTTAGTCCCCCACTCCCACACCCCTCAACCCCTATCGATAATTTTTTTTGTAAATGGGTCCACTGTCATAGTTCTATATAAGTTATAAGTTTCAGCCCCCCAGTATAAGCTATTCTTGAGATCTACATAGAAACCATACTTTTTCGTCTAAAACACTCCCTCACCTTCCCCTCGCACCCCCACCCGCCCGAAAATTACTACTAGCAGCGGTTCATTCAATCTACCCACCAACAAAATTTTAACTTAATATCTAAAACGTCCTAAAACGTAAAAATACAAAATTTCAGGGAAGTTAGAAAATTTTTTCAAAAATGCAGGTCGATCACAATACTTTATTACTAAAAAAATAAAGTAAATTTATCAATTAATACAGTCATAATAAATCACATAATTAAATCTCTTTTTGATTAGGAAGCCGATAAAAGATTCCCCGAAAACAACGAAAATTTCTTATCAGAGAAAGACCCAAAATTAATCATAGACGAACGAATATCCATTCGAGATGAACTTCTAGAAACTCTAATACTCGACGAAGAGACGTTTATCGCTGGCATAATCGCAAAATGCTATAAGCTATGCCCAACAGCTTTCGGTGCGTCCAATTAAATTCAAATGCCTACGATCTTCCTACCTCATTATTCATGAATTTCTTCCAACGCAGAAACCACGTCGAATACCCAAGACTTCCAGAAATGGATAAATCGCGGAACAAGAAGCCTCTGGACACAGATCGGAAGCACCTTAGATCACATAGTGCTATGGTGGAGCGATGCACCTCTTGCATGTCGACCTGCAATGTGTGCAAAACAGCTACGCGATTGGCTTATGCTAATTCAACCGGAAGGTAACCATCGAGTCACTGCTCTCCAAGTGCAACAATATTATGCTAATGGCTCTGTTTCCAGATGCACCTGAACCTATCTACTCGACTCTAAGAGGTCTCGGCGAGACACTCACTACCCATGTCACCAGCACCTTGTGGGATCGGCAATTTCGAGTGGCCCTGGTAGCGTCGTCACTAAACTGTGCGGATGGTGTGGTCACCGAGCAATCGTTCAGCGGATTATCACTTGAGGTGCGTATCTAATTTTAAATTTTATTCACATTTGAAATTAGTTTGGACGTCCACAACGAATTTTTGTGTTGTTAATTTCGTTGTGGTAGCGTGGCCGAGCGGTCTAAGGCGCTGGTTTAAGGCACCAGTCTCCTCGGAGGCGTGGGTTCGAATCCCACCGCTGCCAAAATTTTTTGATGGGACTTAAATGCATGCCTTGTCCATCCATCTATGTGTTAAAGGGTAATCCCCTTAATTCGAATCGTAACAAATTGAAAATACGCTCACAAGAAATGAAAGCGTACTGTTTAAAGTAACACTAAAAGTAAAATTTTTAAACAACATTCGTTCATCAAAAATTAATTTTTGGGCTGTAAAATAGCATTAAATTTTAATTTATTTTGTTTAATAAATAATATCGAACTGAAATCTACAAAAAATTTGCTACCCCGACATTATTTACACATTTTAAGAGTAGAAGGCACCAAAAACAAAAATGTCCGTCTGTCCGCCGTGTACGCCGAACAGTTCGATGGCTCATAGCTCATAAGACCATTAATATATCACTTTAAAAAATTTTTGGGAGGGTAGATTGAGTGCACCTTTAAGCGGTGACCTTAATGAATAGGGCAGTAGTGAGGAGGAAGTTCGGGGGCGTTTTAGACAAATATATATCTCAAGAACCACGTATGCTAGGAGCGAAACAGCACGGAAGTAGAAGGATAACAATTTAAAAAAAAAAATGTATTTTATATTTCCAGAACCGTACTAGATATGGAAGAGAAAAAATTTGGAGATGAGTGTATAGGGGATGAGAGTGAGAGAGGACGGAATGCGAAAAATTGTTTATTTCTGGAGAACCGCTAAAGAAAGACAGCTAAGGGTTGACGTCTGTATAGAACCACAATAGAAAACAATTTTGATATGGGTAGCAAGGGAAAGAGTGTTGTCGTATATTATACACTAAGAACTTAAGGTAGAAAGACGAATCTTGATATGGATATGTAGATGCACAATAGAAGTAATTAAAAAAAAAAAAAAACAGATTTACATTGGCCCACGAAAGTGGGATTAAAAACGTTTTTCGAGAAAAGGGGCCATGTACGTTTTCACGAATTTCGTCATATTCAGTAATATTATTTTAGGTATGTCGGGGGTATCGAAAAAATTGTACTTCTACGGGCTTTTCATGTGAAGCCTTGAAATTATTTTCCACATTTTTTGATATTCAACCCCTCTGGAAGTGGGTTTAAGATAGTTGTGTACGTTTTGACGAATTCCGACATATTTCTTTGGTTTAATGAAATATTGAAATCGCTTTTACTTCTAAAGGCTGCAAAAATAATCTCGTGGAAAAATTATTAAGCATCACCCTTAGGGGTTGATAAGGATGTAAGGTGGTAGTGTAAGTGTTTACGAATACGAATTCCGACCTATCTTTTAGGTCTAATGTGATTTGGAATTCTCTTTTACGTCTATGGAATTTTTTATAGACGCCTAAAAATTAATTTCAGGATATTGCGATATTTAACTCCTCAGATGGTGTAAAATTAGCATGTACGTTTTTATGAATTCCGACATATCTCTTAAGTCAGATGAGATATTAAATTGGTTTTTACTTTAACATGCTTTCTATATAATCGCCTAAACATTGGCTTACATTTTTTTTATATTTAACCCTTAGGGGTTATGAGGCTATGTCGATATTTTATCGATCATATTTTTACTGAAATTTAAACAAATAAATAAATAAAAAATCTGCCATCTAGATGCAACTTTATTATTTTTGGGTTGAAGTCAGGAACGCGTTTAATGCAGTGCAGGATATCATGCAACAGATAATCTACAAAATAACCGGGAGGCTATTTGAAAAGTTAGTTAGTTAAGTTACTTTTTAGATTATCAGTCGCAAATCTCAGTATTAAATAATAGATGTGTTTTTGCGCACTTATCCAAAAAAACAACATTGCTGTTATTATGACTTTTTTATAACTTTTTTCCATAGATAGTAGGCTAGATTAGAGAATTTATCGCGAATAGCTGCCCTAGTGAGCTTACTGAGGCAGCTATTCGTCAGTCGTGGTTGCTGTCATTGAAGACATGACAGTCATGATAATCATGTTATTAAGAAAATAATATGACCCAAACAAGAAGAAACGCGCCAAATAGACAAAATATGACCGTGGGGGACTACAACCTGGATAATGTGGTTCATTTCTCATACTTGGGATCACACCTTGTAATAGACGGCAACGAACGAGACGAAGTAAAACAACGGATCACACTAGCAAATAAGGCGTATTTCACGGTTCTCCCGATCTTAAAATCGAAAAAAGTGCACAGGCTAAGCAAACTTCGCATTTAAGACCATAATAAGACCTGTGCTATTATATACAAGCGAAACGTGGACTCTCACCCAAGCGTCTGAAAAATCAATAGACGCGTTTGAACGACGAATTCTTCGAAGAATTTTGGGACCAGTAAGAGAAGGCACTGAATGGCGTATTCGGTACAACAACGAGTTGTATAACATCTATGACGCCCCAGCCGCATCGACTCTTATAAAATTTCGTAAGCTACAATGGACAGGCCATGTGGAGCGAATGGACGACGGAAGAATTCCCAAACGCACACTAAAAGGTAGAGCTCATGGCAAACGACCGGTGGGAAAACCGCGGAAAAGATACGAGGACTCAGTTGACGCAGATTGCAGATCGCTTCTTAGATGCACAAATTGCAGGACGCGGGCGCTGAACCGAGATGACTTCAGACAATGTATCCTGCAGGCCCTGGTCCGATTTGGACTGTCGCGCCATTGATGATGACGAAGAAAATATGAGAATTTTCGTATGAGCAGTGACATCTATGTATAACTATGTATACGTCGAAGTCTCCTAGTGTAATTCGTCACGAAAAGCTCACGCATTTACTGTACATGCATATAACTTTTTTCCATAGATAGTAAGATAGATTAGAGAATTTGACCCGAATAGCTGTCTCAGTGAGCTCACAGGGCAGCTATTCGCGAAAAATTCTCTAATCTAGCCTACTATCTATGGAAAAATGTTATAAAAAAGTCATAAAAACAGCAATGTTGTTATTATTTTGTATATAAATTTTCTAACCTGCTCTGTTCTGGATAAGTGCGCAAAAAACACAACTAATGTTGCGCAATTTTTTTTGTATTTTGTTCCGTTTCAGACTCCTCTGAGAAAACTTCTAATTTTTAATTTATTAAATTAAATTTATAATAAATTATTGTGACCGACTTGATATTTCGAAAAAAAAATATTATTATTATTATATTTAATTAACAAGTATAAAAATATGAAAAAAATTAAAAATATTCTACCCTTAAGTTTTGTATTTTTACGGTAGTCGATTCCAAAATAGGGAGCCAAATTTAAATAAAAAAGGGTGGTTGAAAACATTTAAAATGGTTAAAACTTGGACATTTAAATTTTGTAGCTGTTTTTATCGCATATTATAAGAAAATATTTTTTAAGGGAGAAACG
This sequence comes from Beris morrisii, assembly GCA_951812415.1. Taxonomy (NCBI): domain Eukaryota; kingdom Metazoa; phylum Arthropoda; class Insecta; order Diptera; family Stratiomyidae; genus Beris; species Beris morrisii. The sequence goes on along the minus strand of OX638312.1, from coordinate 109,343,763 downwards.
ACATTCTAGAGAGGGAGCCAACAATTTAATGTGCATATATCTTTCTGCTTAACCACTTGAGCTAGAAAATTAAAATTTTGTATGTTGTAAGTTGAAATTTTTGATCTACACAAAGTTTCATTGTAAAGTGAGGAGGAGATCCAAATTATATCCGATATCTCAAGAACAGTTTAAGTAGAGTTTTATATACAATGGATGCCGCTTATTGTAATCGCGGATAATGTTATAAGCCGCATTTTGTTATTAAAACAGTTGGGTTCCATTTCGCACAAACAGAATGCATCGCTTATTATACTCTAGATGAAATCATATAGAGTATTATAAGTTTAATCCAGCCCAAAAGTTTGTAACGCATAGAACCAAGCCTCGGACGAAAAAAAGTTATATATTATTTTTTGTTTATTTGTGGCCAAAAACCTCAAATCCGCTTGACGTCCGTCCGTCCGTCCGTCCGTCCGTCCGTCCGTCCGTCCGTCTGTCCGTGAACACGATAACTCAAGAACGCCTTCACCTAGAATCTTGAAATTTTGAATCTGGGTGTTTGGTTGAATTTGTAAGGCTAAGTTCGTTAACGGTCGAAATCGTCCTACTCCTTCGGGTAGCTGCCATACAAAATGTCCTTAAAACACGTGTTCAATAATATTGACCAATAACTTCGGAACGCCTATAGCTACGACTTTGAAATTTTGTATGTATTACTTTTTCAATAGTTGGAGCTAAATGTATGATTATGAAGAAAATCCTATGAGTCCTTCGTGTAGCTGCCATACAAATATCCTGTCAAAATGTCTTCACTTAATTTACGAAACTCACTATAACTCTAGTAATCTTTTAGCTACGAATTCGGAATTTTGTAAAAATTAGTTTTGAGTGAAAAGAAAGTTCGAGTTTACTAGTCAGCGAAATCCTTTTACTCCTTCTGGTAGCTCCCATACAAAATGTCCTTAAGACACGTGTTCAACAATATTTTTCGATAACTTTTGAACGCTTCAAGCTACGAATTTGAAATTTTGTACACGTTCATTTTTAAATGGTTCCAAGGAATAGGACAAATATGCAAGAAATCGAGTGAGTCCTTCCTGCACCTCCCATGTGAAAGTCCTTCAAAAAGGACATTTTTTTTCGATGACTTACCCAGTTCAAGATATGAAATTAAACACTGAATATTGTCTTTAAGTTTTGAGTAGCAATCTAATGGCAGTCCTTAATAAAGGACATACAACATGCACACACGTAATTCTACTTTATCCCCAACTACAATATAAATCGGAGTTCAGTATTCATCTAGAGTATTATACGATTGGCTTGCAGCCGATCGTGACTGCAGTATGTTTTTTTTCTTCGTTTATTGGTATCACCCGGTTAATGTTATTATTTTTGGCTGGTCCCAAAGTGATTACAATAAACGGCATCTACTGTATTTCGAAATTGGTATTTGAATTCTTTATTATATTTATTTTTTTATTAACGACAAATATTTTCTGAATTCCAAAACCATTCTCCAAAATATGAAGCATTTCACAAACTACATTTTTCTTTCTTAAAAGATTTGTTTTGTAAGTATTCTTTAAACTAACAAGCAAATTTGAATAATCTTTTCCATTTGTCAAGCCAAAGCATATAAAGCTAGTACAGTGGATGCCGTTTATTGTAATCACTTTGGGACCAGCCAAAAATAATAACATTAACCGGGTGATAACAATAAACGAAGAAAAAAATAAACGATGCATTCTGTTTGTGCAAAATGGAACCCAACTGTTTTAATAACAAAATGCGGCTTATAACATTATCCGCGATTACAATAAGCGGCATCTACTGTATTACACTGTTCGACCTGTCTGTTTGGTCCAATTGCAGTAATAAGCAATGCAAAATAGCGAATTCAAATTAATCTTACAGTATCCGGTCAAATTCGCTTTTTCTCATTGCTTATTACTGCAATTTGACCGCTTGGTCAAACAGTGTAATACTAGCTTAACTAGATTTTTTTAAGAAATGTTTTTTACAAATTTTTTCTCAATTTCCCAAACTAAATTAGAAATGGTTTTTGAACAAAACGCGATTTAAATTGTTGTTGGATACTAGTAGTATGCTTGTCCTTTTTAAGGACTATTGTTTGATTGCTACCCGACGGAAAAGGACAAAATCACCCGTTTTCAATTTCGATAGTGGAAATTTAGTTAAATCACCGTATGAAAAATTTCACTCGATATTCAGAATATTTATTTATTAAACTGAAGATATCGGCTGAAATTTGTGTAAACGGATTTTGAATATAACTGAACAAAAACATTTTTTGGTCCGAGGCTCCGTTTGATGCGTTATAAACTTTTGGACTGAATTAAACTTATAATACTCTTCAGATTTTATCTAGAGTATAACGATTTTTGTCCATACCAAAACCTCTTTTGGGCCTTTCCTACTGGTTTCAAAAATCCAGGAAGTAGGTCCAAGATAAATTTTAATTGTAATTTTAAAAAATCTTTCGAAATTCTAAAAACTTATTCGTTCTATGTTGAAAATTTTTCAATAATTAAAAGATTTCAGAAAACATTTTGAAATTTCAAATTTTCTTTTGAAATTCTATAGAAAACATTTTGAAATTTATTTTAAAGGCAATTAGCGATCATGTTGTGGAGAGTACATACATATTCTGAAATCCAAAAGCCCTTTTAATTTTGTATCACAAAAATCTGTTGATTAATTTCAATAGTTTAATCATTTTTTTTTTCACTTCTTGTTTTTTAAATTCCAGAATACTTTACAATTTACAAGATTTACAAGGGATTCTTTACGAAGTGAGTATGTACTTACATATGTATGTACATACCTATCTTCAAAGTCGCGCAGAAGATCAAATTTCCCTCTGCATAATGTACATCATTTGTAGAATAATTGTATGCGATTTAGCCATCCCTGCAATAATTAAATTCTCGATTAAAAGTTTGTAGTTTTTTTCGAGAAGAACCGAACATTTTTAGGCCGCCGATCCGGTTGGTACATACTACGTATACGTAGGTATTTTTCAAAAGGAAATGTTGTATACAAATGTAATATTTGAAAACAACTGTTGAACTTGTCGTCTTGTAAACGAATTAAAAACAAAGAATGTTCTGAAAAATAAGCTTCAATCCTTTACAAAATATCTGCTCAACCTAAAATAATATTTTGTAAACTGCTACTTGTAAATATTCAAAAATTAATTTTGTATTCCAGCCATTGTTCTGAAAAAAAAACCAGATATTTTGAAGAAATGGGATTCAAGAGACAACAACTTGTTTTTTAAAATAAAACATAAAAATAATAATTTTGTTTATGTAGAAGTTTAGCACTTTTCAGATAAATATCTTGAAGGAAGCAGGTGGTGGGAGAACTTCAACCTAAAATTTAATATGTTTCTATGGCAGGTTCGGCACATACTGAAAAGGTGAAATGTTTCAAAAGACGATACGTACTCGTACACTACCCCTTTATTAGAAAAACAATTTTTGGGTAATGGCAAAAAATAGATATCTTGAAATGTTCATAGTTTACATCTATGGTCACAGGCACAGGGAATAACTCGGTAAGTCTAAAAACGAAACTTTTCAGGGAAAAATTATAGCAAGTCGATTTAAGAGATAACAAACACAATTTTACCACTTACCAAGAAACCTCCACCTTTATAACTCGGAAACTATTAGGGTCTTGAGTTGCCAACTTCTTCACAGTGCGTATAAGTCTTGGGAGATGATCACAGTACACTTATCCCATTTTGGCCATTCTTTAACTTACCACTTTATTCCCTGTGACCACAGATATATTTTATATTCTTTTCAGTATTAAGATTTCTGTTAGTTAAGAGCCAGGGATTCAAGGAAAATATTCCGATTTGAGTGTCTTGAGAAAGAAAAATCCTAAAAATTCTAAACTTGGAAGTTACTTATAAATAATCAAGAGGAATATTTTAAAGATACTGCGGACGGCAGATGCTCTTAATATTTATCAATAAGTGTACTATGGGAAAAAAATCATTTGGTTAAGATATAAAAAAATACATATGTATTCACAAATGTTTACTTTAGGTTCCAGGGACAGTGACTGGAGAATTATGGTGTGAACTGCTCAATACATTAACTACCCTGTGCAATAGCTGCGATCAAAGCGCAACTATACCAAATCAATTGCCTATAGTTGAGCAAATACCAATCCTTCATAGACTAGGTAAGTTAAGAAATCCAGCTTCATAGTTTTTTGTTTTTAAAGAATACTAATTATTTGCTTAGATCACTCTGTCCATAGTATGCGACTTTGGGCTACATCGAAATCGAAATTTTTATGCTCCGATTGGAATATGGAAATGTTCTTCAAGGTGGTACATAACGATATCGGAAATTGTCTTGATCATTTGTACTATTTGCGTGTTCCGGAACTCGTACCAGCCGATCCTCTAGAAGTTTTAATTCAAGTTTGTGTTGCACTACGATCGAAACTAATATCCGAAATTAAGGCGAATATTTTAAAGTTGAAGGTTTGTTCAAGTCAGACATGGTCTAAGAAGTATTTCGAACAGGAAACTTCTCTTTTCAAAATTTCAGAATACCTGTGCGGCATCTATCGAAATCCTATCGTCGACATGTCGAACGTACACTTTAGCAACATTAAGTCTTTGCTTTCCATCGCCGAAAATCTGGCAATGTGATCTATTACAGGACACCTGCGGCGAATATGTTGGCTACTTTATGAAACAGATTTATCTACCGATTGTTAATGCCACCAAAGATCCGGAAATCTTAAGTGTTACTTTGAAAATTATATGCGAAGCGTGGCTTGATCACATCTATTTGAAACGAGTGAAGTTCAGTAGATGCGGTGCTATAAATTTACTTAAGGATTTCGATGGTGTTTCGAAATGGATAGCCGATTGTCCGGCAGTAGCTCCGGAACATTTAGAAAAATTATCCAGACACGAAGTGTTACGAATGTGTGAAGGTGTCGGGAAAATTTTATTGCGAAAACCTGATGAGGTTGTTTCGATATTACCGACACCAAAATATAGAAAACCGAATGATGGTAAGTGGGTGTTGTCAGGACTGGCATCAATCTCATAAATAGTCGATAAAAATAAAATGAGAATATTATTACAGATGACGATCCAGAAGACAAAGCCAAATTGCCACCCGAAATGTTTGTTCCCAATCAAAAGCGATGGTTGGAGTTACGAGCGAGAAATAGAAAATCCTTAGGATGCCTTTGTATTTGTAGTGATCAAATTGTTGAGAAATAAAATTCGTGCAACTAAATTTCGGGGAAGTTCATTGATAACTTTTCATCCCTGCTTCTCTGTATGAACTCTTCCGTCTACGGCCATCGAAATAGCTTATGCGGTCATCCTTTGAGGCTATTGCATTGCTATGTTGAAATTATCTTTGGCGTGTTATAGGTTCAGAAGTCCTAAAGATTTATGCTTGAAATTTTCACCGTGGATAGATTGGGTATGATATTTTGTAATCGGAATATGAGGGACGAGTATTGAAATAAAAACGTACACTAGAAAGCTGGAACTGTGAGTATTCTGAAAATAAACATGTTTAAAGGTGGTTTTACGAGGAATTCTATTAAATCATCTTCATCGAAATGAAACTACAAAGTAATTAATTTTTTTTATAAACAAATCATTATTATAACTTTCCAAGAAAACAGAAAATAACAAAAAATAAAGTTCCTTATTCAGTATATACAAAATGTACATCACATAAAACAACTAATGAAAATAAAGTATAAATCTGTGAAATTAAATTTAATTATTAGTATAAAAAACTTTTTTTTTTTTATATAAAAGTGAGAATCGCAGTTATTTTCTAATCAATATACAAAAGTCTATTTCAATGTTGTTTGTCTTATTTTAAAATATAGATCCCTTGCTTATAAACTAAAACAGCATCTTGTTTATTTAGACTAGAATTTTTCCTAACTTCTCTGACGTGTTGTCCGGCACAAAAACATTGCGCTGCGAATGATTCGATCGTTCTAATTCCTTACGAAAGTATTCTATGGTCTTATCCAAGCCTACTTTCAGTGGCACCTACAATAATTTACGTTCCGATTGTACAATCAAAGCACTATACATCAATTTCTGTTCAACTTACTCTTGGTTCCCAATTCAGATATTTCTTTGCCCTAGTAATGTCGGGTTTTCGTCGTTGTGGATCGTCCTCAACGGCTGCACCCTGTGATATTATGCTTGTTCCACCAACCAGATCTTTTATAATCACAGCGAATTCTGTGTAGAGACAATGAAAAAAGAAAATTTATGTAGTTTCAATTGTCGAAGATAATCATCGCCTTTTCACCTTCGATTGTATGCTCGACTGGATTACCAATATTAACCGGTTGTGAATAATTCGATTCCATCAGGGATACTAATCCGTCCACCAAATCGGATACATATTGAAATGATCGAGTCTGTTTGCCATTACCGTAAATGGTAATTGTTTCGTTTTGTAGAGCTTGTAAAATGAAATTCGACACGACACGACCATCGTTCATATGCATTCTGGGACCGTATGTGTTAAAAATTCTTGCAACACGAACTTTAACATTTTCTTGTTTTGCATAAGCATAGCTCAATGTTTCTGATACTCTTTTGCCTTCGTCATAGCAAGCTCGTGGTCCTATATAAATTTTTTAACCAATATTATTTTTAAAACCATAAATAAAATAATGTTTTACCAATTGGATTAACATGTCCCCAATATGTTTCGGGCTGTGGATGTACGGTCGGATCACCATAAACTTCTGAAGTGCTTGCTATTAGAACTTTAGCACCAACACGTTTTGCTAGGCCCAGAACATTTATTGTACCTGAAACCAAGTCAATCGTATTAATTTGGCTTACTCTTCCAAAAGCTTAAATGTGTTCATATACCCATTGTATTTGTTTTTATTGTCTTAACTGGATTATACATGTAGTGCGGCGGTGACGCTGGACTGGCCAAATGATAGATTTCATCGACTTCGATAAATAACGAATTTACAATATCGTGATGAATTAATTCGAAATTTTCATGTCCTAACCAATGTTCGACGTTACGTTTACGGCCTGTAAAAAAATTATCAACGACTATCACCTCGTGGCCTCGCATCATAAGATAATCGACAAGATGAGATCCTACAAAGCCCGCACCTCCTGTAATCTAATAAAAATTGAAAAGTTATAAAAAGTTAACCATGAAAATAATCTAAAATATAAACACAGATTTTTTTTTGTAAATTTGTTTGTTTGGCTGAAGCGAAAAAATTTTTTGATCGCTAACCTCTGCACAGCTTATCCTGTCTGGCATTTCCAGATTAAAGCAATTATTTTCTGTTTCTAAACTCCGACTATTCTCAACAAATTGTTTTTACTGAAGGACAAAATATTCCACAATTTAGCAGTAGCAGCTACATAATTGCAGTTAGTTTTCTTCGGGAAAAATATTTTCCTTCAATTTTTGAATGAATTAAGGGAACGCTACCAAAGTCTTGGTGATCGATCGGTGAAGTCACTGTCCTTAGAACAGCACAAAATTCTTCGCCATTTGATTTAAAGCAAAAGTTGATGTAAAAACGGTCTTCAATCCTTTAGTTTAAAGAGTTTTCAACCTATCGTATAGCTCTTTCATGGCGCGACAATCTAAATCGGACCTCGGATAATGCCAAAAACTGCGTGTTATCTGCTAGACAACGTCGAAGTTGGTTGTTTAAATTTGGTAATAGGCAAAATTCGACCAATACTTCGAATAGCTTCTATCTAAAATTCTTTAAAAAAAATGTGTACTACAATACGCCTGTAATATCAGATCGCTTCAAGCTAGGAATCTAAAATTCGTTATACGCTCATTTACAAACAATTTTAGTGTCGGAAAAGAATATGAAGAAATCAAGCGAATTTTCGAGCATCTTCCACACACAACAAAACATCTATTTCAGACCACGACCGACTTTTTGGAATCAAGCGCATCACTACCGCTCGATTTCCAACCACCAGATTGGACGTAAGAGAAACTTGCACACTGAATCCTAGCAAGTTCCTTTCCTTCGATTATTTTGACCTTTTCAAGTAGAAATAATTACTTCTTGGCATACAGTCATGCAAGCGTTAAAGCGTACTCGTACGACTCGCGATTACGCGAACATTTGGTTGCGACCTGCGTCAATCACAGACTTCGCGCAAAAAAACAAAAACTTGTACATATTGTCACAATGGTGTAAGTCCATCTTACAGCACTATAACTGATAACAAAACGGCTGTATCGTGTACATGCCCGAACTGTAATTTCATGCGTTGATAAAGCGGATGACCTACTTTTTTCCACCTATTATTTATTATATTCTCTCTTCTATATCACTATGACTTCATTGTTAATAATCAAATTATAATCCGTTTAAATTCACTTGCTGTTTTAATAAATTAATATCCCAACCAATTTTAAGCGCAGTTTCTCTTCATAATTTCTAAGAAGAATTTTTCATTAAATTTCCTAATTTTCGTGAAAATTTTACTTATTTTAATATCCAGTATCTCAGCTTGTTTTTGCAGCATATCAATCCGTACATCAGCTCTTCTCAAGTGCTTCGGGAAACCCGGTCTACCAGTGACAACTTCATTTACTTGCAGAGAATTACAGAAAATATCTTGATCTTGTCCATTTTCTTCAGAAGCAGACATGGTTTCTGAACTTCGATCTTGCGTATCTGCTAAATACCGGATTTATCTTTCTGTGTTTGATATAGCATTCATAGTTTGCTTCAACCCATTAAACGCATTTTACGTGCAGATCATAACCTGTGACACTAAAGTTTATAGTTTTCTTCATAATCATAGCATTAGCTCCAACTATTGAAAAATCAACATTTACAAAATTTTAAAGTCGTAGCTTAAACCATTCTAAAGTAATCGGCCTATATTCATGAACACGTGCTTTAAGGACTTTTTGTTAGGGAGCTACCCGAAGGAGTAAAGCAATTTACTGACTAATGAACTTAAACTTCAATTTTCCTCAAAACTAATTTGTACAAAATTTCAACTTCGTGGCGTACCGATTTCTTGAGTTATAGTGAGCTCTGTAAATTGAGTGCGGATATTCTTAGAGGATTTTTGTATGACAGCTACTCGAAGGACTCATGCGATTTTTTTTATATTTATTCCTTGCTGAACTAGAACTATTGGAAAACCAATGTATGCAAAATTTCAAAGTAGTAGCTTAAGGTGTTCCAATGTTATTGACCAATATTCTTGAACATATTCTTGTTTTAAGGACTTTTGTATTGCAGGAAGATTTTTTAGAAACAGAAACGGATAGTTATGGCAATCTGTGACTCTTTAATACAAACATATTACTTTCCTCTGGGTTTTTTAAAACCCTTCTACTTGAAAGAGCAAGATTAAAAACCAATAACAAGGTACTGAGCAGATAGATCCCTGTGCACAGGATAGTTGCCTGGTTGCCCCCACCTACAGCAACCACGCGTCTTGCATATTTTCGTTTCGACAGAAATAGACTTTGCGTGATCGAAAAACATTTTTCTATTAGGTGTACAAATAAGTTCGTATCGTTTTTTTTTTCAAATTTGAGCCTTTATTGTGGGAAATTGGTTACATAATTATGTTTTAAAATATTGTCCATCGCTAGCCACAATCTTTGCCCATCTTTCTGGCAGCATGCGAATTCCGTGTTGAAAAAAACTCCACGTCCTTTGAGGCTCTCAACGAATCGACCCAATTTTTGGCATCTTCGTAAGAACGGAAGTGCTGCACAGCCAGGCCATGCGTCATCGATCGGAATAGGTGGTAGTCGGAAGGGGCTATGTCTGGTGAATACAGCGGGTGGGGTAGGACGTCCCATTTCAGTGTTTCCAGGTAGGTTTTCACAACCTGACATCCCCCATATACATTATTATATTAGATTTTCGTGTTGGGGTTGGTTTGGTCCCCTCTGTCATTGAAGCCTCAATTCGGCCTATTGGGACGTCCCTCTGGATTATCTATGGTTCCTCTTCAATCCCTGCGCTTTCATTGAAGCTTAGTGTTTTTCGAAGAGGAATAGCCAGGAATTCCGATGGTTTCATGAAACTCTGACCGAAGTTATGAAGTCTTTTATGAGCAAGTCCCTCACATTCACAGAGAATGTACTCTAGTGTTTCGTCTCCATCAACGCAAATTCTGCATATTTTGCTCTCAGAGAGACTAATTCTATGGAGATGCTTCCTCATATAACAATAAGACCAGTCAGAGCCATCACTGGGGTTCGGGTCTGATGTTTGCTTAATTTTAGATATTCAAACGTTCTGTTTTCTGAATGCTTCGGCATAAAGCCCCGAACACAATGCTCCCGTTCCGTTCAGCTGTCAAAGTAGACCTTATGGGCTGACCATGTAAATGCACACCGGTCGTAACGGAACGGATCGGAAAAGTTGACCAAAATTTAACTTTTACGGATCACATACCCTCACTTGTCGTGACGGAATGGAACGGAACAGGAGCAGTGTTTGGGGCTTAAGTAACTTATTAAATTGCCACGTAAAATATCAACTAGAAATAGCTAAATTTGCGGCCAAAGTATGAATAGGTACATACAGGGAGGGCCACATTCAAGTTTCTTTTTAAAAATGCAATAAAATGAACAAAATTAAATTTTTTTCCATGTATTATGGCTTTATTAGTAAGAGTAAACATTCCCATTAATGATGGAACACAACTTCGTTCAAGTGGTTGCCTCGGTTGGCTGCGCAGTAGCGCATTCTGTCACTCCAATTTTCCAAGACCTTGTTGATGGTTTCGGGCTGTAGCTCACGGATTGCTTGGATGATATTGGCCTTCAGTGCTTGAATCGTTTCTGGATTGTTGGCATAACATCGGTCCTTCACAAGCGCAGCTCCGAGGCGGCCAATTGACATCGCCAAGACGGCTGATAGCACGATTTGGGAATTTGGTGCGTAAAAGATCGATTGTGGCATGGGCTGTGTGGAATGGCGCGCCATCCTGCATGAACCAGAGGTCGTCCAAACCCATGTCTTCAATTTCAGTAAAAAAAAAGTCGGATAACATGGCTCTGTAACGTTCACCGTTGACCGAAACGTTGTTGTTGTTCCCACTCCCACTCACTTTGGAAATAAGTTTTAAATATATCCCAACGCTGTTCAAGCGTAAAGCGACTCATTTCGGTCCGCGGAGGTATGGTACTGACTTTCTGTCAAGATTTCGAGCGGGAAACAGCTTTCAGTGTCAAAATAACCTATGATTTAAAAAGAAACCACTAGATGGCCCACCCTGTATACGCAAAAATAAGTAGAAATGAAAAATGCCGTTCGAGTTCTAAAATATGCTATACTTAACAAAAAATATCGATATATCGCTCTAAAAAATATCGGCCGATATTATCGATATATCGTTCAAAAAATATCGCTATTTCGATATATTGATATTTTTTCAATATCCCTAAGGTGGCCCGGGCGAGCTCCGAACAGCTGCTCCATTATACGGCTATTACTTTATAACGACTTCGAATTCGGAGAAATCCTTTTACATATGTACATATTCTAGGATAATTTGGAAGTTATTTAGTCAAAAAAAAAAGATTTTTCTGACCCGTCACATAGTACGACTCCCTTAAGAGCATGGGCGAATTTAAAACTATCGCCGTGCTAGCCTCACCTTCTTGCACGGTAGGGAAGACCAATTTTTTTATAAATAAATATAAAAATAATTAAAAGCGTCTGTTAACACTGCTGTTGTATTGTTTTATTAACCGACTTAATTTACTTTTTCCGAGCTTTCTGAGAAGCAAACTGGTCGATCAAGTCATCACAATTTAAAGACCCAGCAACTCTGATTCGATATAAAGAACACAGCCCCAGCTCATTTTCAAGCGTAAACATTTTTTCACTAGCCTCAAAGACGAGAAAGCCGGATTCACCGGGTGTAGTTAGTAATGGGACACAATTTGGAACATTTTGTCGTTTGATATTTTCGAAGTTTAAGTTATGTAGCAATATTTTTGCCGCGCCCCTGTATTTTTCCGACCAGAGTCTACTCAATAAATATGCCACTGATTGAGAGACAGGGATGAAAGTGGAAATGGATCGGTAATACCATGAGAAAGCCAGAAAAATATTTTTAAAAACAAACAGGACTGGAGTCCGTAAGGTGTTGAGGGGTCCTACAAGAAGCACCTTTGGTCCTGCCCCAGGATTATATCTTGTGGAGCACAGTTGCTGTTCTATGTCCCATAGCAGCTCACTCATCAACTGAATTCAAAAAACCTTACTGCAATCAAGTCATGATCTAATAAAAATCAAACTCATATCGTAAAAAAATTAATTGGACTTGAAATGATTGATTACAGCAGCCGGTATGAAAACTGTACACTTCGTAACTCGATAACTTTCCCTTATCGCAATTCACATTACCGTTACATTCGTTCTAACGGATGCGATGCAAACAAGATAACAAATTGCAATCGGGGCACTCAGATTAACGCTATCGCAAGTAAATAACAAAACATTGAAAAATTACTTTACCAAAATCCGTTTGCGATTCTTATAGTTGAGAAATCGTACGTCCGGATATTTCCGTGGAATACTGATTTCGAGTTGCTTCAATTTGTACTCAATTTCACGAATCCTGACCTTGGCTTCGGCCAGTTCTCTGCGCTGCTGTTCGATGGTCAGTGCTTCGTCCGATTTGTAGAGCGTTGCTGCGTGCACTTCGAAACGTTTACGTTGACCTCTTGGCTCGACGGGCAGCTCATTTATTTCGATAATTTCCGATGTGGCCAGCGATTTGTAAAGTAAGACAACTGCGCCCGGTTCATTTTTTATTAATCGAACGAAACGGAAAACAAGTAGTCGAGTTTTAAGGTTAGAACAGGGTGAATTTCGTTTAAAATCGCTTGCAGTTTACTCACCCAGAATCAGGGCAATTCCAACGAAGCAAAACTGTTTCATCTTGCGCTTCGTAAAGAGCATTTTCGGTTATATAAAGTGGAACTTTTGCCTCATCGTTGAACAATCGCAGGCGATTAACATAATAACAACTTTGACATTTCGATGGTATGGAAAAGATTGGAGATGGTGTGAAGTGGAGGCGTTCAATGCTCGGTGCTCCCCAGTGGATGGTGTTGTGTTTTGTGGAACGATCGGTAGAGGCGCAGCTAGCACTCTGTTTTGGTTTTCATTCACAAAAAAGCAACAAATTGTTTTGTTTTTTGCGATAGTCCGGCTTCTGTCTGTCAATTTACGCCGCCAATTCGCTAGTTTGTTTATTTACGCAATTTTTATTTGCTTAAAACGGCGGAATCGATGGCAACAAAATGAAATCGACTAGCACCGAGCGCGGATCAAACTGTGCGTCGGATTCAAACGAGTGGGTGCATTTCGTTGATATGATCCGGCCGGCTTCAGTTCCCCAAAAGAGGTTAATAAATTGTTTATAACTTTTAGTAAACTTTAATTTCACTTGTAATTCGTTATTCGGCATGATTTAGGAAAGTAGCAACAAGTCGGGCTTTTTGTGTCCGTGTTTCCAGTAATTTACTGGCGGAAGGCGGATAAAATCAGCCTGTGAAGGCGTGATTTGGTTTCCTTTCTTAAAGATGTGAAAACGGAGCCAGGGGCTTTGACGATCAGATACACCTCCCTTTGAATACTGCAAGATAAAAGTAGGAATAAGGAATTTTTTTATTCCTGTTCCGTGGCTACTGTAGACCCCGCTTAGTGACTGCATAGAGCTCCAATATTGAAATCCTTCAAAGGTTCCAATCGAAATCAGAAAGAAGTCTAAAAGACGCTTCATGATACGCAAATATTTGAATAAAAATTACTACTTTTGACAAAATCGCTTCTACAGTTTTAAAGGTATTTATGTAGGAAAACTGCTGTTCTGCCCAGCACCTTAGCGTTGTCCCTATTCTGTGCCATACATTGAATTTTCTCTCGCCGATTAGCAGTGGGTCAACTTGCAATTTGTACACAAGCACAACAAACGGCAACCAGAAACGCAACCATACGCATAGCTCACAAAGCAAAAAGACTTAATGTAAACAAAGATAATAGCTCTACTTATGTCTGACCTACTGGGAATGGCGGTGAAATGCTACATGGAATGATGGTGTAGTTCTGTTCTAGGTCTTAGCGCCGGCTCGCGTTTTTGCAAAACATAAAATTGTTAAACACTAAGTTCAATCATATCGACCATCCTTAGCATAGATATAAATAACCATATGAACAAAGGAACATTTCCAACTTGCTTGAAAACAGCACTGATCTCTCCCATCTATAAAGGTGGTTCAAACAAAGATCCGAATAACTATCGACCAATAGCATCAATCAGCACGGTAAGCAAAATCTACGAAAAAGTTATCAACAGGAGGTTCCTAAAATTTATAAAAAAATATTCTGGTTTTGATAATAACCAATACAGGTTTCAAGAAGGCAGCAATACAACGTCAGCCTTGGTTGACGCTTCCAGTTTATAAACGAAGGTCTCGACGAAGGTTCCTATGTTACTGCGATATTTGTGGATTTAAAAAAAGCCTTCGACGCTGTAAACCATAAAATATTACTTGAAGTATTAAAGGAAACTGGGATTCGAGGAAAAGCCAATGACATATTAAAAAACTTTTTAGTTGGACGACAGAACATTACCAAAAATCTTGACATACTGAGCTCAACTAAGACTGTCAATATAGGAGTTCCACAAGGTTCAATTCTTGGACCTACATTGTATCTTCTGTATATTCACAATCTACAGTTTACAGGACTTAAAGCCAAATATATAACTTTGCTGATGACACATTACTTCTTTACAAAGGTAAAAATCCAAAACAACTAGAGATGTTGATTAACTCTGATCTGAAAATTTTCAAAAACTGGCTCTTAGGCAATATGCTAACATTAAATACTTCGAAAACAAACTATATGCTCTTTAGACAAACTAACAAATTAGACATTGATTTAAAACTAGAAATAGAAGGAATGCAACTAACGAGAACACAGGAAACAAAATACTTAGGTCTGACAATTGACGACAAACTCACTTGGACTCCTCACATAACTAAACTGAGAGGAATTGGAGTAATAAGACGGAACGAATACCTACAAGTCCCAATAAAGAATGTGATACATAATGCTTTCATCCTATCCAACATAAGTTACGGTCTCCTTACATGGAGCCAGACCTCGAAAAGAAACTTGGACAAAATTGCGAGACTGATAAATAGGGGCATAAAAGCCGTATACAATTTACCTCATCTGACACCATCGGAGGAACTTTACTTTACCTATAGGAAACTAACCATACACCAGCACAGAAGCCTGGAACGAATAAAGCTAATTCACAATATAAAAAAAAAGAAACTTAAATCCTCCATCAAATTGATCCACAACCACGAAATACACAACTTTAACACAAGAAGTGCGAACTCAATTAAACAGCAACATGTTCCGAGGACAGATCGACTTAGAAAGGATCCTGTCTTTGAGGCAATACGAGAATATAATGCCTTACCGACAAATATACAAATGGCAAAGAATGTGTTTCAGTTGAAAAAAAACAAAAAAGCATCTTCTAGGTCGAAACTAGGAACGGTATTAAGAATTGTTGCATTTATAAGCGACCTGAAAACAGATAATTATTCAGGCGGCCCTCGAGATTATCGAAGATTCTAAGGAATGGTTGTAGATTGTGTTGCTGCATAAAACTTTTCACAATCCTCTCTCCTTTTCACTTATATTTGTTTTAATTTATTTATTAATAATTTATTTTTATTTTTCTATATTAAAATATTTGAAAACTATTTATCTCGGTACGACCCCTTATACCAGTGAGTTGCACTGACTGGGGAGTACCTTCGGGTTAAGGTAATTTGATTGGACATTGAGCCCAATATCGGCATACATGCATGAGTATATCGATACGGTGAAAATTTTTCCAGTTCATTGAGCTGAGTGACAGCATTTTCACCAGTTCTCTAAGCTGAGAAAGTGTGCCCAAATGGGGAATTCTTCTCCAACTCTTGAGTTGGGAAGGAATCGCCCATTTTGCATGAAGGGGTTAAATCTATTATTATTAATAATTGACGGGCTTAGAGCCAGAGAGGTCCAAGTGACAAATTCGCGGAAATTGAGTTGATAGTAAGATATGCCTCTTTAGACTGTCTGCTGTCCCCTACCAGTGGTGCACAGGTGCAAGGGTAGCTTAAGGCTGCTATCTATTAAAAAACAAATCCAATACTAAACGAAAAGGTGACAATGATACGAGTCAGAAGGGTACAAGTGCAACTAGGGCTCCTTTTTAACGAGCCAAATCAAATTATTCTTGGTTTTTTGCACTTACTTGTATTTAGCGGTCATGGTATGCTTTGTTACTGTTAAGTTTTGTTACTTGATATTACGAATTTGTTTTCTGTTAAAGCCAATATTTCATTTCCAAAATCTCGTAATGGGTAAATTTCCAAGCTTTAGTTCCCTTGGACTTATTCGTATTTACTGAACCTGGTACCGAGCATAGCTAATTTTATTTTATTTGCGAATTCCATCTCATTAAACCTAAAAGAATTTCGGAATTCGTGAAAACTTGAACAATATATCACACCACCAGGGGGTTTAATATCGTAAAAATACTTAAATTGGGTTTTCCCCAATTATATTTAAAGGTTTCAGAAGTGAAAGTGAATTCGCTATCTCATTGGACCTAAGAAATATATCGGGATTCGTGAATATGTACACAACCACTTTAAAGCCCCCTTATGCCGGTTTTCCACCAAGCAGACAAGTTAAATTTTTGTTTTGTTTTGTTTTGAAAGCATGGAAAACAAAAATTCGAACTCGAACAAATCTAAAACACTGTTTCAATTAAACCGACAGTGCTCTATTGCAGTTTTGTTTTCAGTATCTCCACGAAGCGGTCTCAGTAAGAAAACACACCGAAACCTTTTGAAGTTACCGCTTCTGGTCGGGACACGAAAAACAGAACAGAAACAGTCGGAAAAAGCTCGAGTTTGTAAAAAAATGATGAAAAGTCAAAGATTTGTTTTTTTCGACACGAGCTTTTGCTAAATTTTTGTTTTGTCCGTTTGGTGGAAAACCGGCATTAGAGGTTGGATATAAAAACAATTTGGAAAAGCGTTTCTAGGCGTTTATATAAAGAGATGCAGAAGTAAAATTAATTTGATAGCTAGAATCTAAAAGATTTAACGAAATTCTTGAAAACGTGAAACAACCTTTTTGACTGACTGCACCTTTGTACGCTAATGAAAATCTGAACTTTTTTTTGCATTAATTCTTCTAGTAGCACATCTTCATATAGGCAAGGTTTCAACTTTCTAGCGTAAGCCGTATCTCAGATATGAAAAACACCCCCAACCCCCGTTCCTTTCTACCCTATCAACAATTTTATTTTTCTGGGTTGTCACTATGGTT
Source organism: Beris morrisii (assembly GCA_951812415.1). Lineage (NCBI taxonomy): Eukaryota > Metazoa > Arthropoda > Insecta > Diptera > Stratiomyidae > Beris > Beris morrisii. The sequence continues at coordinate 109,326,324 of OX638312.1, read as the reverse complement.
ATACAGCTGTAATTTTTTTAGCTTTCTATCCTTTGCAGTTTTCGAGAAATAAAAATCAAAATTTATTCATTTCCACCCCCTCCCACCATCACCCCCGCATCTTCCAAATTGTTTTCTCTCCTAGAAGCCTACTGGTCCTAACTCCTGTAAAGATAGTATCTGCTACGGCTCATAGTATAATATAATATAAAATAATGTTATTTTTTAAAAAATGGCTGTGGAAGTGGAGGGTTCCACGATCCATCTCTACACTCAAAAATTTTACATTCAGTAGAATCCACTGGTAATCCTATATACAGAAACGAAATTATATCTTTCTGATACAATTGCTTCGAAAGATATTGTATATATTGTATATTTCCAAACCTCCCCGCCAATCCCACCCCTCTATTCCCCCTTTTAAAATTGACCTTGTCTAGGTTCGTAGTATCCCTTAATGCAGCCCATTTCACCACCTTCTGACATCAACCTTTCAGGAGATATGGATTTTAGAATGTTTCAATTACTGCTTTGGAGCGTTTCGGGGGCATAATTTTGCTCCCCACTTCCACACCACTCAACCCCACTCAACCATTTCGCAAATGGTTCCACTATCTCAGCACTCCGTAAGTTTCAAGTTTCAGCCTCCTAGCGTAAGCGGTTTCTGAGATCCAGAAATCAAAATTTTTCATCTAAAACGCATTTCCTCCCTCTTATAATTAAAAAATTATAAAGTAAAAATCTACCACGTATATGCACGAACCAAATTTCATCTCTACTGCGTAATTGGTAAGCGAGATATCATAATCCAAAGTTTTTTATGAGCCAAAATTTTTCGTCTAAAATGCCTCCCCCAGACAACCATTCCCCAGGAGTACGACTCAATTCAATCTACCTACCAAAAGTAGGTGTTCAATCTACCTACCAAAAAAATTTCAAAAATAATAACACGAATTACATGGAAATACGTTAAAGTTCCGTGCCAGAGGGGTACAAGTGCAATGTTTCACGAGTTCAGACCACGTTAAACGTATATCTCGGGAAATTATATACATTTCTTTTTGGCGCCGCTGCGGGCTTTAGAGTACTAAGTCCCTAAGAGGAAAACCGACCAACCAGGTCGGTATGTCGTAGCCATAATTATTGACACTTAAAGGACTTTGATATGACTTTATTCGAAACTACTTGAATCGCACTTGTACCCCTCTGGTTCTAAGCCCGTCAATTGATTTAATCCCTTCGTGCTGCATAAGCAAGTCTTCCCCAGTTCAAGATTTGGGGGCAGCACAGCCTCTTAGCTGAAGCCACAACGAAACAGTACAGCTCCTTTACTCATAGAAATGGAAAAGAAAATTAGCGTACACTTTCTCAGCTCAAGGAACTGGAGACAATACTGTCATTCAGGTTGCTAGATTGGACTATTTCCCGCGATTTGGACTGTTTTAATGTTTAATTAGCGGGTACAAATTTCGAAAAGCTACTTACAGCTTTTTGAGCTATTCGACTAACGCAAATTGTGCAATTTTCCTAGTTGACATCAGAGCCGATTTACGAAGAAAAGTAAGAAACTGAATTTCCGTCGACTATTAGACTACATCTGCGAGTGTTGCCGGCTCAAATACTACGTTGACAAACTACAAAATCTCTTGGCTCTTTATTTTTGGCTTTCCAGTCATAAAAATTAAAAATAATGATCTATACGATTCTGGTATTTGCAGACTAAAATAATTTACAACCTGTTCATTATTTGCAGACATTCTATAAAGGAAGCCCTTCTTCAAGTTATGAACATGCATAAAAAAATTGCAAAGTAACAGGAGATTTGCCAATTTTGTATTTTGATAACGACAGATTTGGCATTAGAAAAAATCGACGATTGTAGCGTGGTCAGCACGCCACACAAGGTTGCTAAAGACTCTCTGGAATGTAGCCGCCGGCTTCCTGGTGCGAGCGGTTGAAAGACCTGGGAGCGGTTACCCAGTCCCTGAAACTGTCGCCTGCGTCCGGAGGCGAGCGATGAGCGTAGGTATCGTTTACTGCAACTCTGCAAGAGTTATCCCACCAGCGTCCAGGGTCGGTCGATGATCATGACACTAAATCCCTGCACACTGTCGCCTGCATTCGGCGGCGAGCGATGTGTATAAGTGTCGGCTTACAACAACCGTTTGCTAGAAAGCCCTAAGGGCTGTTAGCGTACTTTCTACTATTTGCTAGAACGCTAATTTTGATTCGAACTAAGAAGCCCCAAGAAGGGCTCTTAGTGAATACTTCAATTTACTCAGAACTAATGCTCTGAAAAGAGTAAGGTTCTGCGAAATAAGTAGTATTCGCATCCAGGTTTTAAATTCAACTAACTAATTATTTATTTTCTAAAAACTATTTATACAAAATATTTACAAGAGTTGGTGCTGGACCTAACGGCCCTACTGCTGTGCAAAGTGCACTTAACAATAGCATACTAATTCTGTGCAAAGTGCACTTAACAATAGCGCATTATTTTAATGCCAAAATTTAGTTTCTGACCTAATTTTAAGGTGGACAGTGGAGTCCATATAAAATTACCCACAGCTTTGTCGTACAGTTCCTTTATTTTTGCGTATTTTATTAGTTATTATTTCTGTTGGATAGGCAGGTTACAGACACGTGTTGCAAGAATTTCACTCTCAATCCCTAGTTAAAGTTAATTCTATCAAATTAAAAAAACTAAATTACCAAATTTTATCTTCCTGGTACAATTAGTTCGGAAAATATTGTAACCGAAAGTTCTTTAACCTACAATCCCACAATTCACGTCCCCCCTTAAAAATTTTAGCCATGGTATAATCACTTAGTATCCCTCAAAAGAACCACAAAGGTTTAACCTTCTGCAAACCGTTCAGAAGATGTAGATTTTAGAATGTTTCAAACCCAGCTTATGAGCGTTTCGGTCGGACAGCCCCCACTCCACTCCCACACCCCTCAACGCCTATCTACCATTTTTTTGGCAAATGGGGCCACTATCATAGTTATGCATCCAAGTTTCAGCCTCCTTCAGGTTCCTGAGATCTAGAAACCAAAACTTTTCGATTAAACTGAACTTTCCAGAAGCGAATCTCGTTAAATCCAATAGTACTGTTCTTCTTTCATGTATTTTTTTGTTCTTTAGGTCACGAGTGATAAATTTGAGAATAATCGTTTTTGTTTCGTGCTTACAGAAAAAAAACAATGTCCGACCCTGCGTCGACAATATCATTTAAAGTTGAAAATAAGGAATTCTGGTCCGAGTTCTTAGACATGTACAAAAATTTACCAGAACTTTGGGACACACGATTGGACATTTACAAAGATAGAATACTAAAAAAAGACGGCTACGATAAATTAGTTACGAAATTAAAAGAACTAAATCCAGCCGCAGATCGGGACGAGGCCCGACGAAAAATCAATGCCTTTCGGACAAATTATCGACGAGAATTAAAAAAGAAAATTACCAATGAAAACGGTCACACTTCGTCACTATGGTATTACGATAAATTAGACTTTCTAGCAACCTTAGATCAAGAACGCGGATCATATATAGATTCTGGAGCAGAAGAAGACCACATCATGATGCCAATAGTATGTTCAACTTCAACAAAAAACAAAATTTTAATTATTTCATTGACTATTTTTTTATTCACGTTGATAGGATACTACCATGATTGCAATACCGAAAAAACGAAAACGGATTGCAATCGAGAATCATCAAAATAAAGTCTCAAAAGAAGAGACAGAAGCGAAACGAATTAGGGACAACGATGAAGCAGAGATTTTATCGAAAAGTTGGGCTCTACAGTACAAACAAATGTCGGATACGCAGAAAATTTTCGCTCGGAAAGCAATTTCCGATATTCTTTTCGAAGGTTGCCTGGGCAGCTTGAATCGAGAAAATGTACAAACAACAATTGATCCTACGTGTACGCAGTATTTAGTAAAAAATGAGGAAAATACTAACTACGACAGTTCAAATGAGTGCGATTAGATTTAGAGGAAGACATGACATGAGCATGTCTATGTATTATTTCGTTATTTTAGTTCAGTCATAGTAGCTAAGTGTGTATTGTTTATTGATTTCACTTGTTAAATACAAAAAAGAAAATATTTTTTTTTCATCATCTTTTTTCCATTTCTTCTATGACATGAGAGCAGTACACATTGACTAGATGAAAATATCAGAAAGCATAGGCTGATTATATCATATCAACCTATGCTGGCCGACAGGAGATAATTCTGATTGATAAACGGCTAGTTAGCTCGCGCAGGATTTTTTAATCATTTCATTGTCTTCGAATCTCGGAGCCCACTTAAACTAAATAATGATATTTTAAATCCATTCCACCAATGACTTTTGTATTTTGAAGGACGATGTGAAAATTCTGTCCTTAAAACGTCGATTTCCATTTTATAAAAGCACCTACACAACTCGTGCTATAATTTTTGACAAAGTTACCTTTAAAACATCCCAATTTGTTTGCAATTATGTCAATTTTGTTCAAGTTTCATTTTCTACATCATTTTGACGGCTATTTTTATAGAGCGATTTTAAAATAATTTTCATATCTTTCTTTATTCAAACTCTTAATCGATGTCGGAAAATAGTATTGGAAAATTTTTCGATGAAGGTAAGAAATGAATTGTAAAATTTTTTTGATTGTAGTTTTTAATGTAGAACTTAAACAATCTAAGGTATATATTTTTCTTCAAAGATTTTCAACTTGGGCAATTCGACTGTTTAGTTTTAAAGTATACAATTCGATGTGCAATCGAGAAACTTCTTATATTGAATTTTGGACGAAAGAGGAAATTAAACGATGTTTCATTACATAAAGAACCGTATCAAGATTCTGCAACTGAAATAGAATTAGAGAATAACACGTTTGTATTTCTTTTCTTTTTTTCAAATAGTAAGCGGGTCACAGATACCTTTATATCTGTTTAATTTAAGTTTTTTTATATAGAAAAGGCAGATATTATTAAGACATATTCAGTCAATTAGAGATATAAGACCAGGTAATCATGATTTCATATTTTCGTAGTTTAAAAGACCGTAAGTAGAAAGTAGAATAAAAAGAACTCGCCAATTTTTTTACAAGGCTTTATTGTGATTGAAGGACTGGCGCAGCGATACGCGCTGAATTCTCTTCTGCATTTGACTCCGATTTTCGTGGCCGGGCAATATCGTTTTGGAGAGAAGGATCTTATCTACGATCCAGGCGCGTAGCGTAAATCTTCGTAGGGCTAGCGCAACGATACGATCGTTAAAATTTTCGGAATTTTTTGATTACTTCCTGGAATTTAGCAATCGAAATCTTATTTCTGAATAAAAATTATGTGTTTATGGTTATAAAATTCATAGAATTTGATGATCGTGTTATTGCGCTACCCCAACGAAGTTTCACGCTACGCGCCTGCTACGATCAAAGGTAACGAAATGGCCGACTTAATGGCTAGAAAAGGTTCAGAAGCTGACTTCATGGGACCATACCCATTCTGTGGGGTAACATTAACAACAGCAAAAATAAAAATCCGAATGTGGCAAAAATCGTAAAGTGACATTCACTGGGACTCGACAACGGGCAATAGACACTCAAAGCTTTTTATGCCAAAGCATTCGGAGAAAAGAACATCTGGGTATCTGAAGTTAAGCAGACATCAGACCCGTAACCTAGTGGGAGCTCCTGCTGGACATTGTCACATGAGGAAGCATCTCCATAGGATTGGTCGCTCTGAGACTAAAACTTGCAGAATTTTCGATCACGAAGACGAAACACCAGAGCACATCCTCTGTGAATGGGAGGGTTTAGCCCACAAAAGACTTTGTCAGGGTTTCATGGCACCTTCCAGATTCCTGACCATTCCTCTTCGTAAAATACTAAGCTTCATTGAAAGCGCAGGGATGTAACAGGAATCATAGTTAATCCGGAGGACGTCATAATAGGTCCAACTGTGGCTTCAGTACAGAGGTTTCACCAATCTATCTATCTATTTACGATCACTGTCTAGTATGAATAAGAGAGAGAATATATTTTTTTAAGTCCAAAATGTAAGAACCCATGAAACATTCTAAAGTAGGACAAAGAAATAAGATACATTTTTCTTATAAACTGTATACTAAAAATCTTCCAACAGTAGAGGAGCAGCAACTTTGAGTTGTAAAGTTTGAGATGTGATTAAAATCGGGGTGCAGTAGAATTTGTTACTCTATTTTAATTTTTTTACGTTATTTAGCTGAACCAGGGAGATGAAAGATTCTTATTGATGAGGAAGCTATTTCGATGCAAATTTCCCGAATTTACAACAATTTCTGCTGTGACCCAGACGATGTACCCAGTTTTGTACACAATAAATGTTGCTCCAACTTGCTAAAACATATGTGCAATTTTTTTAAGTTCTTGCTCTCTATCGGCTCTTTTCATTCTATTCCTTTTTATTCGTCTTTGAAATTATTTTCTTTTCTTCACTTACAGCGAGAAAATCAAAGAAAGTTTAGTGGAATTATGTAGTGAAATCGAATCCTATGGTACATTCGAAAAGTTATCAAAATGCGTAATGGAGAATCAAAGTCAAGAGATGATTGAAAAGAATTTCTTACGAAATTATGCGATCAATAAATCAAAAGTTGAATATCTCGAAAAGAAAATGCCCGAAGATGTTGAATTGATAGCACTAGCTGAAAAAACAATGCGATTAAATGAAGCAAAACTGGCCGAAACGAGTTTGGTAAGTTTGCAACCGATGACTCGAAAACGAACATATAACCAAAATGTTTATTCGCCATTTTTATAGAATACAATTAATAATGTCGAAATCGAAAAACGTTACATAACTGGATGGGAATCTGGTCAATTAGATCAATTGAAATATGCAATTACGAAAGATGAACATGAAAACTACAAGCAATACGATCGATTTAAAGTTCTACTAGGCACCGAAGAAGAAGCAGCTGCTAATTTAATCGGTAAGAATAGATCAACAATAATCGCAACTCATTATGTAAATAAAATTTTTAGATTGCTATCAAACGAAAATCCATCATCTCGAAAATAATCTCAAATATTGGAATAGCGAATATGAGCGTCAAATGGAAAGCATTTCGACCGACATTCACTTAACAAAAGAGTGGATCCTTGAATTAGAGCGAAAAATTGAAGGACAACAAAATCAGTATATTACATATAAAGAAGATGTCGAAAGCTTCTTGAAAAAACGGGCCCGGGTTGCATGTGCTAAAAAAATCCAACGATGGTGGCGGCAAATTTTACTAACAAAAGTCAAACGAAGCGCACGTATACGCAAGAGACCGAAGAAAACGTCGTCGGGAAAACGTGAAACAAGTGATAATTCGCCGGTATCTCAAAAAGTTCAAAAACACCAGAAACGTAAAAAAATTAAGAAGCAAAAGAATTAGGAACAAATATACGCATACTCACGTTTAATATTAATAATATAAAATTTATTTAACGAGCTGAACCATCGTTCCAAATATCATTTATATTGTCCAGTACAAGGTTTTGATCGGACATTTTGTGTATCATAAAGTATCCTTGAATTTGTGCCGGACTAACTGACTTATTAAATGACTTAACCTTTTCGGCAAATATTGATGCGTTCTCACTATATTCAGGTCCGTTATAGAAACGTTTGTACATCTCGACGAGTTGATAGTTTGTACAATGGCCGATATACTCTTTCATGTCAACTCGTCCGGGCCGTATTAGAGCTGGATCAAGTCTGGAATGAATAAATAACAAATTATGTTTGTTTTAGTTTTATATTGAAATTAATTCAATTAATTTTTGTTTATCGCTAATTTAATGATGAAACGATATAAGCGTTTCCTCTAGTCTTGATCCAGGGAGTGAACTCTGGTTCTGCGGTTTAAAGGTACTGTCTGGCTGGAACTGCCGACCGTCCCGGCCAGCAGTAGACTACTACTTCAGGCAAAAACAAGCTGTCCTGTCTGTTTGCGACTGCTCGGCAGTTGACGGTCGTGACGTCATCGACTCGGCTGCGCGACTGCTGATACTTGACTGCTCCGTGACCAGTGCAGCAGTCGCGTTCAGTACAAGTAAAAACCTTGGATTACAGTATCTTCCGAACCAATTGTACCAGGAAGATAAAATTTGGTTTCTGTATATAGGATTACAAGTAGAGTGCATTGAAAGTAATATTTTTGATGGAGGTGAGTGGAGCACGGAAGTATGGAGATAGGCATTTTTCACAAAATTGAATTTTTATATCTCAAGAACGGTATGATCTTAGAAATTTTACAGGAGTTAAGCCTAGTATACATCTAGCAGGGAAAAATTTTGGGGTCATGGTGAAGTGAGTGACCGTGGGAGCAGGTGGAACGAAAAGATTTCTGATTTTTATTTCTCGAAAACCGCAAAGCATAGACAGCTAAAAATTTCGAAATTTTTACACTAAAAATATGTAACTTTTGCTTGCAGTGTCGGATTTAACACAAAAGTTGAGTTAAATCCCAACACTGAAATGGAGTTTACTTCCAACTATTCGGAAAAGTGTACCTTTACTCCGAAAAGTGATGGATGCTATAGAACTCCGTTTCGGAGCCCAAATAGCTCCATTTTTCTTAGAGTGTAGAGTCACTATAGTGGTATCCTAGAAAAATAAAATTTTTGATAGGGGCAGGAAGGTACGGAGTGGGGTGGGTTTTTATATCTCACTAGAAAGTTGAAACTTCGTACGTATATGTAGAAGTACTAGAATTATATTGGCGTACTGTACTGTAATGTCGGTGAAAAGAACCTAGACATTTTTTTTAAAATTTGTCGATATTCAACCCCTAAGGGGGGGTGAAAAGTAGTTGTGAACATTTTCACGAATTCTGATATATTTCTTACGTCTCATTAGACGATATATCGAATTCACTTTCACTTTAGGCCTCTAAACCAGGCGACCCTTAAAAATCTAAATGCGAGACAGTGAAGCTACTTATGCTTAGCTTTTTCAAAATGAAATGGCTTAATCGTTGTCTTTTATTCATATTTTCCAAAAAAAAATAGCTGCTGAATTTGGGTAGGAATTTCACGCCTACGCAGTCGTGCATTTACTAGCGAACGATTCGACAAGGCTAGCACGATAGTAGCCACTTAACAGGCTGTCACGATAACTCCTTGGTACGGTCGTACATACAGGTCTGGAAACTACCGTGGTGGGGGTAGACACCTTTTTTGAAGCATAAACTGGTACAGCTTCTCGTTATTATCGACAGGGTCGCTACTAGCGATTGTTTGCGCAAGCGCGACAACGTCGAGTATGCAGCCGTGACAAAATAAATCTCAACCGTAAATCTTGTAAACTGTCACTGAACGTTTTGTACGCGAAACCCGACAAAATTTAATTACATATTTGACCGTATTGTGAATGTCACGTCACGTCACTTCGATGCCGATTCGACATCGACGCCTGAAAAAGCGATTGTGAATGTCGATTGTCATCGACAGTTGTCACTTTGATCGTCATTTTCCGTCGATGAGATTCCAGTCCGTGACGCCTGAAAAAAATTAACGTCGATGCAAAAATAAAATGATTGTAAATGAAAGCATTCACATGAGCTTAAATTCACAATTTACTGCTGACACATACATATCAGTATGGAAATGCTAATGAGTCACGTCGATGCGGTTACACAATCGGTTCTCGGACACGTTGAATCGGCATCGAAGTGACGTGACGTGACATTCACAATACGGTCAATTATTTCCTTGTTGGAAGAAGTATGTAGGTTTCAAGTAAGATGGTGTATCGATGCAAAATCGATCCACTGTTAATAAATTCCACTTTTTTTTTTGAATCCTTGTAAAGGTTACGGTTACATAGTTTGTGGTAAGACGCGCTTTCAATCGGTCTTTAGTTCAGTGACATGTTTATCCGCCGGTGAACTTGTTGTGCAATGCCTCCGATGCTTCGGATATAAATGTATTGTATTCAATTGCGTTGTCTAATAACCGCATGGTTTTGCATTCCAGTACAGCTCTTAACTGTGTGGTTCAATATGTTGGGAAGAAGAGTTACGGATATTCACTGATGCATCGTGAAGGATCTGCAGATACGGATGCCGGTTACATACTCGAGCGGATAGTTGTAGCCTATTCTCGGGCTGCTGACTGCTAGCAGCAACTGGAACACGAAATTCAGTAAAAATCATGCTTTTTCGTATACGGAGTTCCAAACATTGAAGGCACCGTGGTAGCCTTGGTTCGTGATCGACAAATGTAGGAACGCGTGCATCTTCTGAGAAATTGCTCATTAAGTAGGACATGCTTTTTCCTAAAATTTCACAATGAATTTTTGTAAGCAATACAATTTGAAACATTTTTAAATGTTTGTATTTTTAGGAAAAACACTTGCTGTATAAAAAAATTCTTTCAGTTTATTACTCTTTATTTAAAAAAATATATAAATTACAATTCAAAAAATTATGCACTTCGTGCTTTTTTGGTTAAAAATAAATAAATGCTTGTATCAAAATAAAGCCTTTTATACATGAAAATCAGTATCTTCTTGCCATTGTTGTACCCAGCATTGTAACAGCATCCCTATTCTCTGATCAAATCCAGATGTTTGGATTTCCCCTTGTATCCGCATTGCCGGTAGGTCAGTTTCGTAATAATCAACGTAAATAACTCGGTTTGTTTACTGACCTACTGGAAATGCCGGTAGAATTAAGTATCTTTAAATAATATTGCTAACTTGCGGATTCGGACTTAAGCGCCGGTTCATATTGCCCGGCCGAGGTCGAAGCTACAAACAAAATACAATTGTTTGGAGTTTCAGATTTCTTCACGCAATGTGCGACCGAGACCAAGACCCGGAACTTAATGTCAGCAATGTTTTGCCGAATGACATGTAACTGAGTGTTTTCCCAAAGCGGAAGACAACACTCAGTTCCGTGTCAGTCGGCACTTTTTTAATATATAAGTTTAGTGTTAGCTAGTTGTAGGCGCAGTATTTTGTAAAAACCAGAACCAACAGACGTCAAAGAGAATAAAAAAGTATTATTTAAAATTAAACCATCGACAACCTTTTTGCATTTTTTCACTTGAAAGTTGGAACCAGTAAGTTATCCGCAAAACTTAATACCTAATTCTTTTTTCAGCTCAAAACTCAAAGGTAATTTGCGTCTCTCTCTGAGGCGCTTATACCTTCTTCTTACGGTCCTTACTGCGGCGTTCCAACGAATGCCGGGACCACTTTTCAGATCAAATCATTTAAATTTCTCCGTACTTTCGACTCATCTTTCTGACTGTAATATCCAGGGGATATTGCAGTCTCAACACCATTGACATAAATTTGCATCATTCTTATTGCCGATGATATCCACAGAATTATCATTATGGTCGATCATTTAAACTGCTCCAATCTTCATCGCAAGGTTTTTTCAGCAAACTATCGACATAGACACCTTCCAGGGCCTTTGCGAAAAGACTGGGCTCAACTTCGTTGCCCCATAGAAGAAGAAAAATAAATATATTTCTTGATAAGGATGATAAATTTGCTTTCAACCTTATTTGGCACATAATTCACAGTAACAAAAGTATAAAGCATACTTTTATATTCCACGAGAATAACATTTGCAAGTTTCTGAGCTAGCAGGGAAACGGTTTATTAATAAAAAATATAATGTAATGATAAGTACATATAATTCTAATACTCGGTCATATATTTATAACTGCTCACACTGCATAATATTTGAATAAGTAATGAAATCGCACTCTAAATCAGCTCCATATTAAATCGGATTTAATTGATCTGATTTTACTTTATTTTAATTGTTTATTTTAATGAAGTAAGAATGTTATTCTGTATGTACGACCGTGATAACGATTTATTCTGACGTTTTTTTTATCAATCTGACAGAAAACCGTGAGAGCATGACGAACCTGGTGGTCAATACAACAACCAAATTTTTCTTCCCAAAAGGTGTCTACCCCCACCACAAAAAATTGCATTGAGTTTCCAGACCTGTATGTACGACCGTGCTCCTTGGCGAATAACTCGTCCAGTACGAATATTGGTTTTGCTTTGTGTTTGTTGGTGTCAGAGCATTCTGTTACGACCGTCGCATGCGATACCGACTGGAGAAGGACGACGCTACTTTGCTAGTGTTATAATCGAGTACGTCTACTGTGATGAATGACATCACGTCGGCTCCAATTTCACCTTCGCAAATCATACTATTTTCACTTTAAATTCTTAACGGACTCATTCACCGCTATATCCCCCCATGTAAGCTCTTAACTCTTTCCGGGGCAGGTTATGAAGGAGGAAAATATTAAAATTTTATTCTTCGTAAATCGGTTACTTATTCCAGTTTAATAAATAACTTATGCCCAAAAAAATTTTTCCTCTCTCATATCCAGCGTAAGGACATGGTATACTGACTATACCATGCCCAAGATATACGTACATACCAAATTTTTATTTTATTCGTTCACCAATAAAAAAGGTGAACGCCATCCAACGATCTTTTGTGTCACTCATACAAAGTGGTACATTGTATTTTGAGCATATCCACGTTATACGACGTTGGTGATCCTTGGTGCTGCAACGAGCACAACGTCGAAGTGAGGTTCTCATTGACAAATGTGATGCTGTTGTTCATACCGCAGGATCTACATATGGTTTATTATTTTTTATCTGTATCTTATTATTAAGCTTTCTTGGTTTATGTGTTGGAAGCTGAATTCTATTCAGATACGTTATTAGTGATTCAGTATAATTTAAAAATTTAGCTAATATAAAGGCATTAACCATTACTACGTCAAGAAAGTGTTAGAAAATTCTAGGCCACCACTTCCGTCTCTTTCTATCCAGGTCGTAATATTTTTTTTAGCTGGTCGAAATACAGTAGAACCTCTATATAGTGACCACCCAAGGGACTGTGCAAAATTGTTCACTTTATTCGATTGGTCAGATTATAAAAATAATTTAATAAATAAAATCCGTTTCTGATTTACATCAGGACCGTAAATAAAGGCAACTTTAGGCAAATGGTCAAGATAGGACGGTGGACACTTCTTCAGGTTCTACTGTATGTATATAGAAACAATATTTTTTTAACTGGTCGAAATATATAAGTTGTCACTAAAATGGACGCTGGTATAGCACATATACCACCTGTTTCTAAAGTAAATAGCGACGTACTGGTTCAACTAAAAATTTAATTCTTCCTTTACACCGATTGTTTATCGAATCCAACAAAAATTCGTGGAACTGATAAGCGACTGCAATAAGTTCAAATAGCCAGTAAAATCAAATGAAAAATCTGTATTTTTGTTACTCACAACTATACTGTTTCCATAAGCTCAGATGACCTTATTTATTATACATGCATTCCTAGATATTTTTTTCTGTATAGAAAAGGGTTCTAAGAGCATGATTTAGTGGTATCTAGAACATTTCATCACCCAACTTAAACGGATTATTTTGTTAAAAAGTTGGTATAGTCAATATACCACCGCCCCGGAAAGGGTTAACGGACTCATTGTCTGCTACGTCCCACTGGGTAAACCCAAAAAACAATCCTCCAGTCTGGTTCAACTCCGAAGTCACTGACGTACTATATCTGAAGAAAATATATCTCTGTTTCATCGCTATCGTTGTCTGGCAAAATCTACAATTAAATCTTATTTTACACAGCCAAAATTGAATGCTCAGTCAATCGCAGAGAGACCCAACTCTTTTGGTCCTATGTTCGTAACTTGTGGCATTCTCCTTCTTTCCCAAACGATTTCACCGCTGAAAATTTTGCAAGCGTATTGTGAGTTTTTTGCGCAATACCTTTCGTCTGTTTTCTTTTCCCCTACTTCCTCATTCGCACCTCATTTCCTTGAGCATTTTTCATATTCATATTCCTCTTCTTTTTACTGCTTTCTCCGTTATTGAGCATCTACTTACATTACAAGATAGTAGTTTAAATGGTTGTCTCTCGAACTTATTTATTAAACCAATTTATAAGCCTGTCTCGATTCTCTTTAAAGTCTTTCTGGAGGCATGTTCTTATCATTGTGAAAGCAACCCCCTATTACTGCCATCCATAATAAAGGCAATTATCGTCCAATTTTCAAGTTACTTCTCAAAAGTACTCAAGCATCACCTATTTCTCCGAGAAAAGCATGGCTTCTTTGAAGGCCGCTCTACTTCTTCAAACCCTTTGCAGTTCACACGTTAAACAGTTTTTTTTTTTAAAAAAATGGATGAATTAGTCTCATGTCAAGGGCACACTTTCTCAGTCCGAAGAGCTGTACAGTACAGTTTCACAGCTCATCGAACTGGAAAAATTTCACCATATCAACATACTGATGCTATATGCTGACATTGGGCTCAACTTGATGTGTCATAAGTGCTCCTCAGTCAGTACAATCGAAAGCTTTATCCAAGGCCTTGGCCACAGTCCAGTATAGCTTGCTTCTATTTCAATTGGCTGATCATCTCTGAACCTCCCTTTCAGTGGTCTGCTTCACTATGCCGACTGCAAGTCTCATATCGTTCTGAATGGATGTTCGTCTTCGGTATTATCTCCGCTCTTTGAAGATCCTCAGAGCACAATATTAATGAATTGTATTTTTGTGTATTTTCTTTTCAAACATTTTTCAGGTTCTAATAAAGCTACCTTAAAATAGAACCGTTCTAGACTCTAACAACAAAACACATCCACCTACCTTTCTAAATAATTTGTCGTCATAAAAACAATTCGGGCCTCGGTCGATGCAACGCCATCCAAACAATTTAAAAGTCCACTGAACGTGACCCGATTCAATCCTTCGTATGCGCCTTTCTGCTGATGCGTGTCCTCGCGTGATAGAAATGCGGCGTCGATATCTTCCAGAAGAATAATCGATTGTTCAGGTGCAACACTAGAAACAAGATAATCCCAATATTAGTAAACAATTTCGAGCGTATTGCTAAGCGACTAAGCAAACCAACTTTAACAAGTGATTCAGTCGATCATCGGTCAATCCGCGTTCCGATAAATTCAACAGACAAATTCCGTACTCCAGTTCGCCAGCCAGGGCAGTAATAAAACTCGACTTTCCACAACCGGGCGGTCCGTACAGCAGATAACCTCGACGGTACGGTATCCCGCGATCTGAATACCATTTCGGATTGTTGATAAAGTCGCGACAATCGTTTGCTATCCGTCGCGACATTCCCTCCTCGAGTACAACCGATTCGATAGGTCGACGTTTTCGCGGATGACCAAACGGTCGCCATTCGGAACCCATTGCGGTGTACATAATCGTTTTGCCTTCGGTCTCCTTGAGCGCCAAGTGTCTAGCTAAGCGTTCCAAGTGCAGAAAAATTACTCGAGTTGCGTCAACTAAGTTCGAAAGCTCTTACCTTCTTCGAGAATCTCAAAGTACATTTCCTTGTTACGGCCGAATGCTGTAAGAGTTACCGATTCCCACGGTACCCCCATGTGTAGGTCGAGAGTTTGTTGTTCGCGGGTACGCTCCACCTTGATCCACATTCCGTTATATCGCATGATGTGTGTACCGATGCTCGGAATGAAGTCGTATGTTGTTTTCACGTGACCCGTGTCTTTTTGCACGAACGATGTCTCGACACTGAGATGTTGTGTGTGTCGGGCTCCTTTCTTCGTAATCCATTGCAGCAGCCACTGATACGACTTATCGCGACACGGAACTTCGAGTGTGATCATGTAGTTCCGGCGGAAGAATATCAGTCCACCTTGTAGCCCTTTACGTAATATTGCGGCACCTGCACCTAGTCCGAACAATCCGAATCCCGCGCCGAAATAGGGATTGTCGGATAGCGCTGATATGTACTCGGTTATTGTCATTTTATTCCGTTAAATTAACCAATCGGAATTTTTAAGGAAAGAGTTCCTTAAACGCTTGAGCGACAAATTAAGGTTAATTTTCTAACCCGGGAAAAAGCATTATTCTTAAATGATTTGAGTCACTTTATGGAAATGGTTGACCCTTTGAGCCCCCACCTGAAAAAAAAAAATATTTTTCATTTAATGTGTCGATATTTTGAAACATATTGCGCTATGTTTCACTTGTCGCTTGTCCTGAAATAATAAGTTATAGCCATTTGACATTCTGATATTTACTTACCTTTTGCTCTACAAATTTACTTCACTATAGGTCTGTTCTTTTTGTCGGTGTAGTGTACTCAGTGTACACTTTCTGCCCTAATGCTGTTCTTTTTGTCGGTGTGACGTCAGAGGTTGCTGTTCTTTTTGCTAGTGTAGTGTACTCAGTGTACACTATCTTACACTGGATCGGGAGCCGGTGTAAGATCTTCTTCTTTGCCATCTGTCAGAATTGATGGCTCTATGCAGATAAAATTGACTTTGTGCATTTATGAAAATACTGTTTTGAATGAATAAATGCAAGAATATTGAATGGCAATAAATTTGCATTGATAGAAGTGAAAGAATAAAACAAATAAAAAAGTTCGGAATTTTAGCTGTCATTTTTCTACACTAACCCGTTCTTTTTGCGCGATCTAAACCCTACACTTTCAGTGTAAGTTGTATCCCATTTTCAGTGTAAGTTACACTAAAATGTGAACTTCACCTGGCAAAAAGAACAAACCTATAGTGTACACTGAGTACACTACACTAGCAAAAAGAACAGCAACCTCTGACGTCACACCGACAAAAAGAACAGCATTAGGGCAGAAAGTGTACACTGAGTACACTACACCGACAAAAAGAACAGACCTATAGTGAAGTAAGTTTGTAGTGCAATAGGTAAGTAAATATCAGAATTTGAAATGGCTATAAGTTTTTATTTCAGGACAAGCCACAAGTGAAACAGCGCAACATGTTTCAAAATATCGCCACATTTAATGAAAAATATTTTTTTTCTTTTTCAGGTGGTGGATCAAACGGTCAACCTTTTCCCGCACTTAGAAATAGTCCGCGAAAAAAGCGAATTACTTTGCTCGTAAACTCGAATCCATTTACGATTTGCGGCAACTGTCAGTGCACAGATGATAGCAATTTTACGATATTTTGGCGCCACTTTCAAAACTTTTCGGTCAACTTGGCAATGCTGTTGGAATTTTTGCCGGTGCTTTGACACTTTTGACATGTTGCTGTTTACAAGAGACCGAAACAATTGCTGGCAATGAGATCTGTTCTGTTTTTATTATTTGTTGTATTAAATTTAAGTGTGCAGGATCAGTGCACGCTGGAAAGTAAGTGCTCAAAGGATGACCCATCAAATAAATACAGCGAAGGTAAGAATTTTAATTGTTCGGAGTGAAGAGAACAGTAGTTTTGATGGTAGCGGCTCGCTGGAAATCTTGTTACAAATAAAAAAGGGAGGCATTAGGGTCTTGGAAATTTTAGTATCCGAGATGTGGGGGTTATGGAGGGTTTTCTGTGCCTTGAAAGGCCATAGGGTTCTTGATGATGAATTGGCATTTCACATTCAGCTGGATGATGTGCCTACCTTAGGTTGGGAAACTAGCCAGTGTCATAACTAGGGTGATGTAACCGTTCTTCAATCGGACCAGAAACTTCCAACTCCTAAACAAGATCCAGGTGAAGATCTCCAGGATTGCACAAATGAGATCAAGTTGTCCAAATGGCTGTACTGGTCAGCGCCACGTAGTTATTAAAGATGCACGAGAGGGACGGGTTCCTTGAACTTATTTCTTGTTTCCGTCACAGGCCGGGTCCGACATTGTACTCTAGATCTGGACTTCTTACCCTTAGAGGTAACTTTGACCGCTGAGCTCGACCGAATCGATCTGATCGAAGAGGACGAAGTACTGGAAGGACAACCGTCTCTAATCGGTGCCCAAGTTGGATGAGGTTGTGGAGTTGTACTTCCCCTTGGAAAACTGAGTCTGGTTAGTTCATGTTCAGGCAAAGGCAAGACGACCCAAGCAGCACAGAATAGCGATGAAACCAAGCCAAGCTGAGCGATGAGCCAAGCAGCGACAAGCCAAGCAGCGGAGCAAGCCATGCAGCGAGGCAAGCCAAGCAGCGATGAGCCAAGCATCGCAAGCCAAGCAGAGGAGCAAGCCAAGCAGCGACGAGCCAAGCAGCAACAAACCAAGCAACAGAGGAGATCAGGCGAACAGAGAGAAGATGACGATCAGTAACCAGAGTCAAGTTAAGGCAAGCAGAGTCGTGTCAGGAGTCGAGCTAAATCCAGCTACGACAACCCACGACGAACGACGCCAAATCACGACAAGCAGACAGCTGAACCAAGACGAATAAAGCAGAGGCCGCACAGAGGGACGAAGACAGGAAGATCAAAGGCCACAGAGGGACGAAGACAGGCAGAGATCAGAGAGGGTCAAGGCAAGGCGAGTGAAGTCGGACCCACAGTAAATACGAATCGAGTCACGTTTAGCAGAGGCGACGATCAGACGGCAAGGAGAAAACCTAAAGAAAATCAAGTAATAATTTTAATGTATGTCAACTAGAAGTAATAAGAAATAAATATTTTGTAACGGATCCCGTCACCCGTTGAGCCTACCCCGGAAATTCGAGTCGTTACAAGTCGTCCTCTTCGATCAGATCTGGCTTCTCGAAGAGTTGATACAGCTCATGGTTCTACCTTATTCTCCAGTCCGTTCCTTCCTCCACAGATCCCAAAATTTTTCGGAGGACTTTTCTTTCGAATGCGTTAACTGCTTTTTCGGAAGTTTGCGTTAATGTCCACGTTTCGCTGCCATAACAAAGCACAGGTCGTATATTAGTTTTATATATTCGCAGCTTATTGTTCCTGTGCACTTTCTTGGATTTCATTATTAGAAGCACCGAATAATACGTTTTATTTGCTAGCATGATCCGTCGTTTGATTTCGTCCGTTTCGTTGCCGTCTTTTGCTACATTAGCCCCAAGATATATGAAGTTGTCCACACTCTCCAAATTATACTCCGCAATTGTTACATTCTGTCTGATTGGCGTTCTCTTTCTTGTTTGCGTCATTATTTTTATTTTATTTTCGTTTATGCGTAACCCGACTTCTTTTGCGGCGGAATCAAGAATGACAAATACCTCCTTAGCACTAGCGAAGGATCTTGCGAGGATGTTTACTTCTTTTAAGAACTTGAAAAATATCTCGAGAAAAAAGATCGGAGAGTTGATGTTCCTTTTAAACGTTACAGGAATGGTATTATAGAAAGAACGTAATACTACATCAACAATAATAGACGCAATTTATTATAATATGATACATAAATAAATGAAAAGGCAAGTGAAGATTTGGTGAACTGAAAAAGTTCATACATTATTTACAAATTGAGCAACTCAATTAATTTTTTGTACTTGGTGAATTAATTCGATGCTGTCTTGACCACTCTGGTCGTTTGGCCAGGTGGTTGACAAATCGATTTCTGTACTGAACTCATTTTCTTAAAAAATGAGGGTTGGCCCACTCTGGCTGTAACCGCCTCATTTATGTGCGCATTTTCACAGTACAGACTGATTTGGTCTCATTTGGTTCATACCAAAATCAAGACCAAAATCAGTTCAAATAGACTGGTTAGGTTTACGTTTATGCGTACGACTAAACTGTTTTTTTTTTGTCAATTCAGACTGGTCTGGTCCGCACGTAAACGCGATCAATGTACTTTTTATAGGTCAACAATCTACGTGAAGCAGGGCTATTAGCAAAGTATGTTATATTCGGTGATGATACGCGATTCCTCTGCAAGGAAAGAAATCAATCTGAAAAATAACATAAAGCTATTCAAACAAAAAAATAAATAAGCCAGACAATTAAATCAATCCCAATTCGGAATTCGCATCGATTGCAAGAATTAAAAAAAATATTTAGGATTTACAATTGATGAAAACTTGAAATATCAAGGCTTATGAAAATGATTGGAGCACTGCGAAGAAATGATTGAAGTACTCTAGCCAACAAATTGGACCGTTAGTTTAATGGCGCGAAATTACTTATCTTTAATGGGTTCAAGGAGTAACTTAAGGCGGATAAATTTCGGCTAGTATTTTGTGGAGTCAGTCCAATGTTCAATCGAGTCAGAGTACTGTAATTACTTCTCCATCATCATCAATGGCGCGACAGCCCAAATCGAGACAGGACCTGCAGGATACATTGTCTAAAGTCATCTCGGCTCAGCGCCCGCCTCCTCCAATTTGTGCATCTAAGAAGCGATCTGCAATCTGCTTCAACCGAGTCCTCGTATCTTGTCCGCGGTTTTCCCACCGGTCGTTTGCCCTGAGCTCTACCTTTCAGTGTACGTTTGGGAATTCTTCTGTCGTCCATTCGCTCCACATGACCTGCCTTTGTAGCTTACGAAATTTTATAAGGATCGATGCGGCTGGGTCGTCATAGATGCTATACAACTCATTGTTGTAGCGGATACGCCATGCAGTACCTTCTCTACAGGTCCCAAAATTCTTCGGAGAATTCGTCGTTCAAAAGCGTCTATTGATTTTTCAGTCGCTTGGGTAAGAGTCCACGTTTCGCTTGCATATAGTAGCACAGGTCTTATTATGGTTTTGTATATGCGAAGTTTGCTCTGCCTGTGCACTTTTGTCGATTTTAAGATCGGGAGAACCGTGAAATACGCCTTATTTGCTAGTGTGATCCGTTGTTTTACTTCGTCCCGTTCGTTGCCGTCTATTACAAGTTGTGATCCCAAGTATGAGAAATGATCCACATTTTCCCCATGGTCATATTTTGTCTAGTTAGCGCATTTCTTCTTATTTGGGTCACGAACTTGGTCTTGTTCTCATTTACCCTTAACCCGACATCCTTTGCCGCTGAGTCTAGTCAGTGGAAGATTTCCTTCGCGTCTGGAACAGATCTGGCCATGATGTTTATATCATCCGCGTACGCTACTAATTGAGTGGACTTGATTAGTAGGGTTCTTCTGGTATCAACGGGCACGTTTCTGATGACATATTCCAGGGCGAGATTGAAAAGCATGAGAGCGAGTCCATCTCCCTGTTTCAGGCCACTTCTACTTCTCCGGTTTTCCGGTATTTTGTTTCTAAAGAGCAATGAATGTGATGCGCTGTATCTAAAGCTATGTTCTGTATATCTATCGGACTTACGGTACAATTTTTAGAATTAATATTAAAGGTTTTATTATTATGAATAATTTAATCTATTTTATTTCAGCCTCTAACAAGTATATCACCGCAATCAATGAAGCTGTCCAGTCTTACGAGCCCTGTGCGGCACAAAACTGTACATGCTACTTCCCAATGATCGAAAAGGACCTAAAACCATTTAACGATGGAATCACAAAAGACATGATAATATCCGTACTTTCACGCGGAACTAAATACCAGATAGTAGATCATAAATTATATCGACAAAAAGACTGTATGTTTCCGTCCCGATGTTCCGGCATCGAACACTTTATTAAGCCAGTTCTTGAAAAATTACCCAACATAGAAATGGTGATCAATTGTCGCGATTGGCCACAAATCAGCAGCAGCTATGGTGTCCGAGGTCCAGTCTTCTCGTTTAGCAGAACCGACGACTACTTAGATATAATGTATCCGACTTGGGGATTTTGGGAAGGCGGTCCAGCAATAACGCTCTATCCAACTGGTCTGGGACGTTGGGACAAACACCGACAAACGATTACAGAAGCATCGAAAAAATGGCCATGGAGTGCAAAACTTGCGAAATATTTTTTTCGTGGATCACGAACTTCGGACGAACGTGATCCGCTAGTTCTACTTTCGCGCGAACAACCGGAACTAGTTGATGCGCAGTATACAAAAAATCAAGCATGGAAATCACCGAAGGATACTCTAAATGCTGATGCAGCTGTCGAAGTTCGTCTCGAAGATCACTGCCAGTATAAGTATTTGTTTAATTTTCGCGGAGTTGCAGCCAGTTTTCGATTTAAACATTTATTTCTGTGCAAATCGCTGGTCTTTCATGTGGGCAATGAATGGCAAGAGTTTTTCTACGACTCGCTTAAGCCATGGGTTCATTATGTTCCGGTGAAATCGTATCCATCAATTGACGAATTGAGGAGTATAATGGAGTTCTTTCGGCAGCATGACGATCTAGCGCAACAAATAGCCGAACGAGGATATCGATTTATTCGAAAGCAACTGAAATTGAAGGATGTTGAATGCTATTGGGAGAAATTACTTTTAGATTACTCCAAACTATTGCGTTATGATGTTGTGCTGGACGAGGAATTGATACGAATTTATTAGACTAAGTAGATGGTAAGTAAAATGATAAATATATTCCTGTTGCATTTATAAGTCAATCGTTAAATCATTTTCCTTTTTTGCCGCCCTTTTTTCCTTTCTTTTTTCGCCGATACGGTCCAAGATGTCGTCGTACCATAACGCCACGCCACCAGGCTTCAATTCTTATTGCCGCCTGGATTCGATTTTGTTGGATTTCGTATTCTCGACGTTCTCTGGCCTTTTGTTCCCTGTAATCGTCAATCGATTGCTGACGGTTTTCCGAAATATCACTATGCCGTTCGTGCTTCTTCGTCAATTTCATTATGCTGTTTGAGGTTGTTTTTATTTTCTCGTTTAAATCATTCAGTTCCGTTGTGTATTTTTGTTTCCAGAATTCTATTTGCGTTTCGAATTGCTTAATTTGAAGCTCAATGTAATCTAGAGGGTAGACACAAGGCACATTATACATAGTTCTGATTATTGAGAATTCTACTAGCTACTCACTTTCAACATCATAAATAGTTCGCTGTTCATTTGCCGTTTTACAGGTGAACTTTTCCGTTTGCTTTTTTAGTTCCCTTTCTTCCTTTTCAATTGAAATTTGTGCCTGATCAAAACGAGTTTGTTCCCATTTCTGTACGAGCGACATTTCCATTTCATTCAACTGTTTAACATTCTGAAAAGGATGTTGGAACTCATTGTCGTACTTCGCGCGGTTAATCAAAATATAAAATACCTACTTTCAAATCATTTTTAACATCCGCAAAAATTTCATCAGCCATACGAAGTCGCATTTCCGATTTGGTCAATTTCTTCGTCAGTTTCTTCTTAGCTCCCTTCATACTGACCAAATTGCATTCATGGTCAACTAGTAGTTGTGTTTCTTCTTGAGTACGCAAATTTTCCATTCGTAAAATTTTCTCTAAATGATTGAAGCTATTTGATGAAATCAAATCTTCAATTGTTTTAGAGACAAAAGTTTCCAGGAAGTTTCTACAAGAACAGTTCAAAATAAAACAAAATGCGAGGTAGTCAAGTCAACTTACATATCTTTTTGCAGTTTTATTTCATTGAGACTCTGTATGGCCAGTTTGAATGGATCAAGTTCTTGACAAACGGATTTATGCATTTTATTTTGAAATCGATTGTTTATAGGACCTCTAATTAGATTCGGGCATGACACTTTTCGTCCGCGGTTCGCGATCGTTAATTCGTCGAGAGTTTCTTTTAGAACTGAAGCAACTAGGGCACTTTGTAACTGATCCATTTCACGTCTAGTGAGTATTAACAATAATTACACCTAATTGATATATCGACCCATCGAATTACCTTTGTTATTACCTTTGTGTTGCTAAGGAAATGTTTCGCAGTGGTGTTTCTTATTTGGCATGATAGTAATGGTATTTAGGTATTGATTTATGTTAAGTTCTGTTGCATTAGTAACACATCAAATACGTTTGTGTATAACAAAAATCAGTTAGAAGCTTTCATAAGCGTCTTGTATAGAGACACAGGAGGGGCCCTTCCTTCTTGGGTTGCTTCTAATAATTCGCAGCGATAATTTCGTTCGATAAAATCTTAATGGAATCAGATCTGGTCAAACAACATTTTTTAATCGCTTCTGCCATACCGTACTGAAAAGCTGAAACATAAAATGAGTCCCTTAAAGTTTTCGTTAATTGTTCTTCATATTTTTTTTAGTTCGGAGTGGTACATCATCATCAGTAACGTGACGTCGAAATCCGGCGTTGACCTCCAGAATACATTGTATCCAGTTATTTCGATCCAGCTATTTGCGCCATTTGAGCTCTTTCATTGCTTGATCTGATCAATTGCCGGCCAATATTTTTCAAATTCATATTCTCGGCAATCGTATCATATGTAAACTCGGAATTGAAAGTGGGTTTCCCGTATCCAACAGATATCTCTTCACTGGCAGAGCGTGAATGTCAGAAAGTTTTTGTGTGTCTCGATGATCAAATAAGTATGAGTACACCATTCCCCATTAAAAACTTCTGGCTAATACACTGAAGCAACTAGGGACCATGAAAGTTTACTTATTTAACAAATCGCAACTAGTTTCAACTTTTTAGAAAGCAGACCGCTCACAGTAAAAAAACTAAAAACCAAGAGATAAAACAGAAAAGGGCAAAAAAAAATTAAAATACTGGCACTGGGAATTTGAAAGAGTCAAGGAAAAGACAAAAATCGCAAAGAAAAACAGAGATCAAAGTCCAGTCAAAGAAAGGCTCTGTTGAGAGTTGATGGATTTTCACACACACATTTTCGAATGCTCGTTTTATGTATGGTATAGTATGTGGGGTGGTGATGTCATCCTCCTTCCCTTAGACGTTAGTGTTCGTCCAATGTGTTCCCCATGTGAGTGTGATTACTCCTGGAACCTAAAACCATTTAGTGGATTTTATATAATTCGCTATGTTACATAGCTTCCCCGCATGGATATCACCAAAGTCATCGAGGAAATATGAGCCGAGGTTCCGTCTTCTCGTTCCCGATAGTCGCCGGACACTCGCATAAGATGTGAAAGATTGACTCCTCCACTTCTGGGTCACCGCAGCTACTACAAAGATCATTTGCCTTGCCACCCAGTCGTCTAGCGTGTCTGCCGATCAGGCAGTGCCCTGTGAGCACTTCGATTAGTGTGCTAGCATCTTTCCTGCTCATGTTCAAGACAAATTTGCTTTTCCCGTAATCATATTCAGGCCAAAGAGTTCTTGATATTGAGCATGAAGTTAGGTTTGACCATCTATTGCCTGCCCACACTGCAAGCATAGTGAGTCGATAGACTGTTTTATGGATCCGATGGGAATAGCAATCTGCTGGTCTTCCACTAGTGAGCTTAGGCTGGAGCCTGCTCGAGCGAGTTCATCAGCTAGCTCGTTCCCCTGGATTCCACAGTGGCCTGACACCCAGCAGAGAGTCGACATTGTCTAACTAGTTTGGATCGTGTTATGAACGAACTAAGGGCCTTGATGGCCGCTTGACTGCCAATGCAAATAGCGATGTCTTCTGTTGCATTCACCATTGCTTCAATAATTTTGCATGCCTGAAGTATTGCAAAGATTTCCGCTTGAAATACACTGGCATGATCCGGTAGCCTGTAGGACTCGTGAATATTGATTTCCTGTGAGAGTACCCTCATGCCTGTACCAGAAATCATTTTCCAACCGTCGGTGAATACTATTGTGGTTCTGTTGTCTAGCTAGCGTTCTACATTCCAGTCGTCTCTGTGTGCGATTTTAACAGAAAATTCCCTACTGAAATCTAATTCTGGCATAATGTAGTCCGTTTCCCTGTTCATATCACGCTCCAAGAAGTCATTGAGTATGGTACCTCGATCTAGTTCTCCAGTAACCTAACTCTTTGAGTCTAAGAGCGCCTATTGCAGCTATGCTTTTGATGTGCATGTCCATTGGCAGCAGGTTGAGGATAGTTTCCAGTGCTACCGTGGATGTGGTTCTGAGGGCGCTAGTGACCCCAATGCATGCCAAGCGCTGTACTTTTGTCAGCTTGCTTAGATACGAGGACTTTCTGGTCTCTTCCCACCACACTATCGTTTTATGTAAAAATGTTATAAAAGCGAGTAATTTTCGTTAGGAACTTACTTCCGCTTTCAAACCAGAATCCAGTCCAGCCGTCCCAATATTTATTTTCTCATTACTGCCACATCGTTATCGTACTAGGCTTAATTCCGAGATTCAGCAGAAGGTAGTGTCTCGGCCAAGGAATTGTTTTCTTCTCTAACGTAGACCTTTTGAAAACTCTGCTATTTGTTACTTTTCTTCTACCTCTTGTATGACGCTACAGCCTTAGTCAACCCTTGATAAATTTTCTCTAATTATATTTTTATGGACGTCGCAGTCAGTACAATACAGTTCTGAGGGTTCTTATCAAATTCAAATTTACAATGTTTTCACACCCAATTCAATATTGAATTATTCTGCCATCTCCTGAAGAGATGATCACAAAATAAGATATCCAACTTCACCTACAATTAAAATTAAAATAAAACTTTTACGTGATCGTGCGGGGCTAGATTAAACTGACTTTTAAGTCTTGCTACGCATCGCTTTCAGTAACTCTGCGAAAGGAACTAGCTTTTTGCTGTTTTCCTAGTGGGATTACTGGTAAGTAAACTGAGTAGTAAATACAAGACGACCCTAAAGGTTGTATTTTTCTTAACGCAATATCAAAAAATGTTTACAAAATTTTTAGACAAACATTTTCTCAAGACAACTAAAAACAATTTGGTAATAAAAATTGATGATTGTGCCATTTGACTGCATTTTCAAAATAGCCTTAAACATTCGACAAATTGCTGGCATACAGTTTAATGGTGTGAAACCTTTTTTATCCATACACCGCGGCCTCGCCTGACCTATGCCGTGGCCTGAAGTTGGTTCAATCCCAAACTGTTTACACCGATAGAGGCCTAAAATTAGGATGGGTCGTTTTTAGTCCATCAGACTGACGGACACTCAAAACCGTCAATGCATTGATACTGTGACGTCACGTAAAAATGCGTCGTTTTCAGTGTCAATGGAGTGTCAATCGTCATTGTGTCAATTCTTGACGAATTGACGATCACACGGAATGACCATTTTGGTCATATCTGTCCCAAAACTAAATTGACAATCAGACTGACGACGCTGGTGATCAATTCGATTTGTCGCCGGACGAAAAATTCCCGTTCCGTATGTCCTCGTAGCAGACGATTCGCAATGCGAGACGAACAAAATAATACAATGTTTTCACTAGAACCAGCGCGAGACCACTCGGACCAGGTTGAGGAAATTAAAGAAGAATTTATGCACTACACCACATTTAAATTTACTTTAAACAATTTTTATAAATAAAACAATTATTAAACAATTATTTATTTTCAAAATTAAATTAAATTTTATTTCTAAAACAACTTAAATTAAATTAAGTTATAATAATAAATAAAAATAAGGAGACGGTATGTACAGGGCTTAGCGGAATTAGGAATAAGAGGAACAACTTACAAATTAACTGGTTAAATGGCAACAGATTAACAATAAACATTAAAAAAACAAATTAAATGGTAATAAAACAAAAATAGACCGGACTTAGAAATAAACTTAAAAATTAATGGAGAGCCTTATCCCAGAGTGAATGAAGTAAGATATCTCGGAGTAATTCAAGATGAAAACTTAAACTGGAACTTACACATTCAACTAGTAAGGAAAAGATTGCTCCGATAATCGGCATATTACGAAGGTTGAAAGGCATGTGTATTGATGTGTGCAAGATAACAGTATGTCAAATTGATCACTAATCGTGAGTCTGGTGTTTCAGCTCTCCACGCTGAACTTATTGGGACGACGATGACAACGGCGGCGAAGCTGACCGAGTTTGATTACGGGAGTCCAGAAAATTGAACATTGTCCGGACTATATGCGATTCCAATTCGGCCGCTTCGTCTGCTGGCATTCTTCGCAAATGGGATGCAATGTACTCACCAAATGTTGAAAAATGATCGTCTCGTGATCGACTGTGAAGGCTGGACGGCACGTCGGACGCCAATTCCTTCGTATTTGTCGAAGAACGAGATGATGATCCCGGTGGTGGTGTTGGCGTTAAGTCTATCCGACGTTTTCGGCGTTGACTGACAGCTAACGGCGTCGGTAATATTGTAAACGATTGGGTCAAGTCGATGGCATTTGTCTGCAATAAATACAAAAACCAATAATATTTAATGAATCAATAAAAAAATAATTACTAAATTCATCGACGACGTCGATTCTGTTGATTGCTGAACATCCGCAGATTCGATGAACAGCATTTCTTGAAAATGTGGCCAGGAAACGCTGACTGACTCATTTGTGCCTTGTCCGGACTTTCGCGCACGATATTTACCTAAGTTAGCTTTGAAACAGCCGCGAAGACTGTTCCATTTCAACTTTGCTGCATTTCCATCGATATGTTTTATATTAAGCTCCTGTGCGACTTCCCTCCAATGGTCTGCTCTGAAATGCGCTAATTTGTATTCGGGACAGCCGCCGTCCCAGAGTACGCGGTGCTTTTGCACAGCCACAATCAAACGGGACACTTCATTTTGGCTATCCCACGCATACAAAATTTTCCTTTCCCGTTTGGCTTTTTTTAGCGGTTTCAAATCGACTTGCACCGAATCATTTTTGAATGCCGATTCACTGATACTATCTACCATAATTATGCTGCGAAACAATTTTCAAAATTCAAAGAAACAAATAAATACTATTCATATTGAAAAAAATCAAAAAAAAAAACTCACAATTACTGCTTTAACTTTTCTAACGCAGTTTCGTTACAACACGGTTTCGTTACAACACGCTTTCGTTACAACACGCTTTCGATGCAACGCGGTTCAGATAATTCGCAAATTTTCATACAACGCTTTTTTGTGACACAACACCCAGCAACCGTGCCTGCTCCCTGGATCTCAAATTAAAACAGTTTAAGCGGTTCTAAACGAGACTATAAACGAATTAAAGAAATTTCCAAATAAGTGTTGAATTATAAATTATCCCTTACGAGTTAAGTTATTCAGCAATATCTTACAGGTATGGAAAACACATATAGAGTGACCTCTATTTAATTTAATTGATGTCTATCAAAAATTCTAATAACATAGTTAGAACCTATAGGTAGTTGAAGGTGAGCAATGAACAGCCCCAGTAGCTTAATATCGAAAAGTGGTTAAATAGATCTTTTTCTCGATTAAATTTAAAGCTTTTATAAGTGAAAGTGAATTCGATATCTCATTAGACCTAAGAAATATATTGGAATTCGTGAAAATGTACACAATCACTTTAAACCCCCTTAGAGCCTAAATATTGAATAATTTGGAAAAAACGTTTCGCTTGCGCTTATATGAAAAGCCCACTGAAGTAAAATGAACTTGATAACTCGACATGCCTTAGAAATTCATGGAAATGTGAAAAAAATCCGTTTCAAAGACATTTTACTTTATTATTTCAATAATACAGTATTGTTATCGATTTTTAAAAAAAAAAATTTGCTACCCTCAACATTTTTTTTTCACGTTTCATGACGAGTAGACACGAAAAAAGCAAAAAAAATTTCAGTCCGTCTGTCCGCCGTACGCCGTACGTCTACCGGTGTACGCAAGATTGTTTGAAGGCTCGTAGCACCCAAACCCTAGAAGCTATTTATTTGAAATTTTATGGGCTTTCCGAAAATGTAATAAAATTTGGTGGTTAATCAGGTCCTTCTTGGAGGAAACAGGACTTTTTTGTATTTTTTTTTAATTTTTTATTATTTTTGTGTCATTTAAATGAATTTTTCTCAAAAAGTATAACACTGATTGACACAGTTGATAGCAATTAGAAAGAAGAATTTGTGTCCTTTCCAACGAGCAAAGAATTATTACGTTACGCTAAGTACAGCAGAAGTTAGAGATCAAACAGTGATCACAGGTACGATGAAAACCCTTCGTCCTTAAAATCGCGCTATCTCCTTAACGGTCCAAAAACGGGAGTATGTGTAGAACGATTTTCTACTCAGGACAAGTTCCTCTATCTCCCATTTTCGTTTGAACCTCAGTACTAGTTACACCCTGTATAGTCGTCAATTTTTAGCTTTGTACCATTTGCCATTTTATATAAATCCCACCACGCCCTCACCATCACCCTCAAAATCTGGAAGTTTATATCTGAGACGGTTCTTAAAATGTGAAAAATATTTTTTTTAAAAAATAGATATTTCCAACTTCCGTACCCAACCTCACCCGTCATAAATTTTACATTCAATATTCTTCACTTATAATCCTGTATACACAAAACCAAATTTTATCTACCTGGTACAATTGGTTCGGAAGATATTGTAATCCAAAGTTTCTTAACCAACACTCCCACCACCGTCCGTCTTAAGAATTTTAATTCTTGCTTAGGCTGCTAGTATTCCTTAATACAACCATAAAGTTTCTACCTTTTGACATCAACCGTTCAGGAGATTAGGATGTTTCAGTTCCAGCTATCGAGCGTTTCGGACGCATACTTCTGCACTCCTTGACAATTTTTTTTGCAATTGGGTGGAGCGTCATAGCTCTAATATAACCTTCAAGTTTCAGCCTTCTAGCGTAAAAAGCTCTCCCCTCATACCCCCACCCAGTGATGCCAATTTAGTGCTTTCAGCGTTAAATTTAGTGCTCAAAATATCGTCTCAGCGGTCAAAAATTAGTTTTACCGCTCGAACTTTATTTGAATATGCCTGCGATTGATATGAAAAACTTAAATTTTAGTGCCTTTAAGTTGAAATTAACGCTCAAAATTTCATATTTTAGTGCTCAACCAAGAAAAATACTTGGCAACGCTACCCCCACCTGGCAAAAGATACCACTCGTAGTGGCTTACTCAATTTACAAACAAAAAACTGTCAACTTAATATCTCAACGCGTTTAGAAGCTACGCATATTCAAACGCTTTTACGTACGGCGGACAGACAGATTTTTTTTTGCTTTTTGGGGATAAACATTCCTAAAATGTGAAAATGCTAAACTTCAGTGTAGCAGATTTGGAAAAACGTTCGCTGAACAGGGCAACTCCAAAATGATAATTTCTATTTTTCATGCATAGTTTTTGCAATTTGAAACCAATTTCAATTGGTTTCACTCCCTGCTCGACCTGAAATTAAGACCACAGCTTACATCACTAACAGTGCTTACAGCCGGTCCGAATTGTGGGTACGCTTATGACGCTTATAATTCGGACCGATCGTGTGCACACAGTGTACTCACAGTGCCTATCCTCGAAACCGTGAACAGTGTAAGCGCCAGAAAATTACCCCTCCATGCAAATTGTATGCATCGTGAGCGCAATTCGGACCGGTTGTAAGCGTGATAAAAGCGCATAAAGCGTAATTCGGACCGCGGCCTAAAAGATATCGCTATTTAAAAATTGCGAATTTACTTACATTTTTGATGTCAGCTGGACTTCACTATGACATTTCTCATGGCACTAGCATTGCCATATTAAAACTTTTGTGGTATTTGTTCCATATCAGAATTGGAACATGGCGGAAAAAGGCGCGAAAACTTTGAAAATATTTACAAAAATTATTGTTTTTGGGTGATTAAAACCCGCTTTTCGCGTCCATGTTTGGCTGACGCGCGCTTCGCTCCAACTACCTTTTGCGCGTGCAGTTTTAATCCCTTTAGCCCCGCAGGGCTGCGCTTACTCGAAATCTTGGAAATCTTGGAAGGAAAAAGTGAGCAAACAAATAATAAAAAAGTTCCTAGATTGTAATTTCTTAAGGTAAGCGTCCACTAGAGGCGGTCCGCACCGCAACGTGTCGGCTCGGATTTTTGTTTCTGCGTCCACTTGGATCACGGATCACGGGGACGGAAAATGCCGAGCCCATCTGTTTCGCTGCGTCCACTCTGATGGGACGAGCCGTTCGCAAAGCGATCCGCCAGCAAAAACCGTCGCGCACCGATGCGGCCCGAATTCAGTGTACGCACAATGCGGCCCGACCCGCCTACTGGCTAGTGGACGCGTACCTTTATACTTTAAGCCCGAAACACAATGCTCCCGTTCCGTTCCGTTCCGTTCAGCTGTCAAAGTAGACCTTATGGGTTGACCATGTAAATGCACACAATGGTCGTAACGGAACGGATCGGAAAAGTTGACCAAAATTCAACTTTTACGGATCACATAACCTCACTTGTCGTGACGGAACGGAACGGGAGCATTGTGTTTCGGGCTTTATGCTGTTATGACACTGGTTGTTTTTCAAGCTTAAAAAAAGCGCAGTAAAAACCAATCGTGCGACAAGGCGAACAACATTAAAAGAAAGAGATACCGCTCTTTTCGACGCTACCGGCATCTAGTAAACGAAATTAACAACTGGTTTTTGAATGAAAAATACCGGTTCTAGCACAACATAACATGACACTTTCAATAATTTATACATAACGGTAAAAAAAAAGCGTGTAGCGACTGGAAAATCTAGCCCCTAGTGGTTATTTCTTGGCTTGAACTGCGCGAATGTTGCGAAACACTGCTCGAATGCGCTATGTTGCTGCTTTTTTTTGACTGTCTCTCTCACACCAATGTCTACATTGTATGTTTAAGTTTCTATCTCTCTTCATTTGGTTTTTCTAACCGCTTTAAGGCCTGGCACATACTTGAGTCTAAACAGTCGGGCAACTGTTTAATCACATCGAGCCGCGCACACTCTTAATTGCCCGAATAAACTGTTTAGTCGTTGTTCATCCGCACATTACTCAACCACCGGCCGAATGTTACAGCCAATTGGTACTAGAGAAAACCGGTCGTGTGAAATTTTTAATTTGGTCAGTGTGCGCATCTAGATAAGCCGCCGTGCATATAGAGGCCAATGCGAGAGTTAAGTCGCACATCGATCGAAAGGGATCTGGCCTGCCTATTGAGCTGTTTAGTTTGGGCGATTGTTTAGTCTCAGTGCGCGCCCTTCCATATAGCTTCATAGCCATTCAACTAAACTATCGCGCGATTTTAAATCTCTAATCTGCGGGTACTCTAAAGCGCCAAAAATAACAAGTATCACAAGAGCATAAGCGGGGACAATATCTCCCTGGGAAATGTTCCCCAAATGCGAACATTAGTAAATCCGCGAAAACAAATTCTACGCAGCATGTAAATAAAAAAGAGATTTATTAAATGACTTTCCTACATCATTTTCGTCGATATTCGATAAAAACGTGATACAATTATTGATATGCGCTTAACACTACACAATCTGCTTAATTTTTAATTAATCCTAGATTGGGACAAACGTCTGCATCTTGTAAAATTTGTAAAGAAGATCTAAAATAATACGAAAATCGTTAAAAACCCGAATGGACGGAATGTTACATTTGCTGTGGTGCGGATTGCACAGCAAATCCTCATTAAATCTTAAAATGTTCCGGACGTGGAAAAAAATTGAGATTAAATTAAATCTCGGTGTGAACGCCGCCGCCACCACGGAATTTTCTGCTCCCTTCATCGGCACTGTACGCACTCGCTTCTCTCGTTCCAATTTCGTTTAATCGCTTGTAGCGTTCGCGTCGTGCCTCGACCATAAACAGGACTCCCGACGGAACAAGGCAGACAACACCAACCACAGCCAGTGCATAGGCCCATCCCATGTTGTTGTTAGCCCAATCGGGCATCCAATCACGTCCATCGCCGCGTGCTCCAAAAATAATTACAGCAATTAAACCGGACGCGGCTATCGATCAAAGAAAGCCAGCTTAAGTCGGAATATCGAAACAATTTGATTAATGAGCGCATACCTGCTAAAATCTGTGTGGTTCCATTCGACAGTAAAAGGATAACGTAGCGGTCGTCGTCTCGCGAGCAGCCAATAAATGCCAGTGTCATTAGGCCCGCGACCAGCAGCAGCGTGAAGCACACCGTAAAGAAGAACTGGGTCGCAATGTAGAATCCGGGCAACAGGTAATCGTGAATTATGTAGTATTCCTCCTCGAACACCCACATGCAGCCCGTGAAACGAGTGTCGTAAAATCGATGGATATCCTGGAAGTTATTCAGACAAACTTGCCACAATCCTGAAAGCAAACCGATCAAATTAATAACAAAAACATTTTTCAGCGACATTTTCGTACCGAGATTCAGGAATTTCGGACTTTCGAGTTTTCCATCGGTTTCGAGCCAATACGGCGACACGAACGCAACCACAATAAAAATGAAAGCAAGCGCGAAAAATCCTACGGCAATTCGTCCGTTTTTGTTACTCGCTCCCATCGTAAAAGCGAGCGAAATATTTCTTTTTCCTTCGATCAGGCGCTGTGCAACACACGTACGTAAATAATAAAATGTCACACCCAAAACTTTCAAACTGAAATCGTGCCTTGACAGATATTGTTGTTGTTGAACGATGCGTCATACAGGGTGGTATTGGCTAGTTTACTCCGGAGTGTGGGGAATTTCTTCGAGTTCGTGGTGGATATTTGTAAAGATGATTTCATGATTCATGTGGAGACATTTTCAAGTTATTTTATCGTGGGCTTTTAAGGGAATTAATGGTTTCAATTGTAATATTCACATGATAAATATTAATAGGGCTCAATAATTGCAGAACATTTAAATCCAACAAGGCTAAAGCCCAGAATGGCGTCTAATGAAAGATTAGTGGTACTTGCTGTTGAGACGAGCAAGAACTGAACTAAAGCTTTTAGTCTGTTGAACAATATCGCAATAATAAGATTTCGTTGTCTAAAACTCCAGCAGTCAGTTAAGGGCGGTTATGGAAATGCTACTGCGTTTGGTACAGTTCCAGAATCGCGGCTCCTTGGGTCTTCAACAACCACAGAGCCTCCACCACCGACAGTAACAATTTCGTGCCAGTCTTGCTTCGAATGCTGTTTATTTTTATTGACAATTCTTCGCTTTTGGAATGTGGCGTGAATCGAAAACAATAAAAGCAATTCGTCGATTTCCTGTTCCAGTTGAGAAAACCAACACTTTAACGACAACAGTTTGCTTGCTGGGAGCAAATGTTTTTTATATTTCAAAAACTCACCACACTCATTTTAGGTTAGGTTTGTAAAGTTATTGGAAAGTGTCAAGTGAAAAAAGGCGCTAATGTTTTTGTTTTGTTTTTGGTTCATTGAATTAATTTAAAAAGTACTTCGTAAGATTAAAGGTAATGTGCTTATTTCATTGTTATCCCTCCTAGCAGTAAAATAGCAATCAAATTCGACAAACCATTTTATTTGTTCACGAACTTAACCTTATTGCGAATTAAATTCCATTCCTCCCTGATCCTTTCATAAATTCCAGCAACTTTTGTGTTGTGGGTCAGGAAATCGCCTCTTAAGGATAAATGAACCGGTTATTGACCAAAGGACATGTATATCTGGTCTCTGCTAAACATAAGGAAAGTGCCTAAATATAGCAAAGGATAACTACGGTGTGGAGCAGGTTCCGAGTTCTTGACCTTTTGGGTCCTGGATTACGTACGTACAAACTGCCTACTTTGTTTTTATTTCAACAAAAGTGGAACGGTTTTAAATTTTAGTCCTACTGAGCAACAAAAAACCTGTCCGTCTGGCCGCAACTTTATTATTTTTCGGGCTAAGTTTGAGATGTTGTTAAAGTCGCGGTGCAGTAGCATTTTGCTATGCTACCCAGCAGGGAGGCCATAACCGTTGAATAGTCATAAAATTTCTACACATTTTCAACGAACCTTTAAGTCCATGTGTACGATAGAGATAAAGTCTCCGTTTAAATGTAAGGAACAGAAAGAAGATATGTAAGAAAGGAAAATCACCGTACGTACGAGGGTGAAGAACATGGATGCGCCGTGGGGGGTCAGGGGGGGCCTGGACCCTCCCCAGATCCCGGCTTGGACCCTTCCAGAGAAATAATTCTGGCCCCTTCCAGAAAAATAATTCCTTCCTATCCTACCGCAAACACTTTACTTGTCAGTTGCGTTTTATTGCGCTTTTAAATACATACAGGGTGTAACTAGTACTGAGGTTCAAACGAAAATGGGAGATAGAGGAACTTGTCCTGAGTAGAAAATCGTTCTACACATACTCCCGTTTTTGCACCGTTAAGGAGATAGCGCGATTTTAAGGACGAAGGATTTTCATCGTACCTGTGATCACTGTTTGATCTTTAACTTCTGCTGTACTTAGCGTAACGTAATAATTCTGGGCCGGCAATGCGTTCCACATTACTGATGTTCGGGGGATAAAGGACTGCCTAAATTTCACTGTTCTCCACGAATGGGGCTGAACGGTATACTCGTGTGCGCGTGAAGCTTGGCGAGTGTTACGGGGGACCACTGAGAGTGGGGGAATAAGTTCTTTTAGTTCCTTACTACATTTACCATAAAAATATCGATAGTAAATACTGAGTACTCCGACATTTCAGCGATGCTCAAGGGAGTCTATAGAAGCTGAAACGGCTTCGTTTCCAATTAGTCGGAACGCATGTTTTTGAACACAGTTGAGCAAGGCTAAATGGGATTTGGGGGCCCCAGCCCAGATATGCGAATTGTACTCAAGACGTGGTCTGATATATGCCTTGTAGATTGTAGCTAAGTCAGGCGCTGAAAAGAATTTCTTACACTTCCGTAGAATTCCAAAGCGCTTGGAAGCATCAATTGCGACATCAAAGATGTGTTGGCTCCAGTTTAGGTGGTTGTTAAATTTTACGCCTAGTAATTTGAAGTCAGCAGAAGGGGGAGTTTGCACGCCACCAAGGGATATATTTGAGACCGACGTCGGAACATCTCGTTTAAGGGATAGATGACAGGACTATGTTTTGGAGGCATTGAACTCTACTCTATTTTTCTCGCCCCAGTCTAAGATAAGATTGAGGTCTGAGTTTAATGAATCGAATAACTCAGTGCGGTGTGAGGCCACCGAAGTTGGACGTGCCTCTGCAGCCGAGTCGAAATTATCCAGTGTACTATCATCTGCAAAACTATGGATTGGATTGAGAGTTGACGACAGAAGGTCGTTAATAAAGATGAGAAATAGGGTTGGAGATAAAACTGAGCCCTGGGGTACACCGGAATCGATTGGAAAAGAGTCTAAGTCCGTCTAATACAACTCGTATAGCACGTTTGTAGAGAAAACTCTCAATCCATTTAAGAAAGGCTGAACTAAAGCCAAAGGCTTTAAGTTTTACTAAGAGACATTGGTGCCAAACTCTGTCAAACGCTTTAGCGATGTCAAGGGCAAGCACTTGACCTTCACCAAATTTGTGGATGCACGAGTTCCAGCGTTCCGTTAGGTAAACTAAAAGGTCACCTGTTGAACGACCGGAACGGAACCCATATTGGCGATCGTGGATCAGATCTTTGTCCATCAGGTATTTGATTATGTTGCGATTGACAGCAGTTTCTATTACTTTAGCGAGCACGGATGTAATGGCTATTGGGCGGTAATTATCTATCTCCTTAACGGTGCAAAAACGGGAGTATGTGTAGAACGATTTTCTACTCAGGACAAGTTCCTCTATCTCCCATTTTCGTTTGAACCTCAGTACTAGTTACACCCTGTATATCCCAAGATTAAAATAATTTGCAAATCACAGTTGTATACATTGTTGCAAAATCGTCAAGTATTTATAAAAATAAAATAAAATTATAAATCTGTAATAATAAAATGAATAATTTAAAATAAATTATACTCGTTTATAAACTTACTAAGCAAACTCCATCACTATGTTTGTACATTGGCCACATGTCCATAATATCAATGGATTTTGTTTTCATCTGATGGAACCTATATGGCCGCAAATTTTTTCATGCATCAGGATTAAATGTGAGTGGAAAAGAAGGATTGAAGTGGGATAGAGTTTTGAATAGAAGAACTTTTCTGAGAATCAAAACTTTTTTTTATGTCTGTCTAATGGAGCTGTTTTGTGAAACTTACCATTAAACTTAAGACATATGAAATCATTCCTATACAACCCATTATGATATTTTCGAATGTGGGTTAAACATTTTTTATTGTCAGTAAAAGGACTTTTATTTTGTTCATTTTTTCACTATGGCAAAAAACCAAGAAATCATCTTACCTTACCTTATTCGCGATGTTAGAACGGAAATTTAATTAAATATTAAAAATGGAAAAATAGGATACATAACACTTTCACAATCTACACAACTTTAATAGTTCAGGGGGTTTTCTAAACTTCGGTTGATCGTTTCGTTTTCATTTCCACTGAAGAAAATGCAAACGAATAGCGACGCGAATTATTACAAAAAAGATTTAAAAAGCTTTTTAATTTCAGAAGAATTTTTGAAATATACACAACGATCTTTAATTGTCTTGCAAATTTAAAAAAAGCTTCTTAAATTCAAAACAATGGTTCGTTGTACCTTGTAAAAATCTAAAAATGTAAAATTTCAAATTAAAAGATTCACTTATTTTAGCAAAACTAGCTGTCCGAATCAAATACTGTTTATGTTTTAATTTTGTGTTTCGATAAAGAACCAATGAAACGCGTTCGAAGAAAACGTTATTTTCGGTAATTAGATCAGTGTGGCCGGTACTGACTGACTTTGAACATGAATATAGATGAGAAAATATAAACGAACACGAAGCTGTTAAGTGAGAATTGCGAAAATATTAGAAAATAAACTTGGAATTTATAAATTAAATTGAAGAAAATATCTTACGAATACAGAAAAATCTTCTACATGGCCATCAAAGTCTTCAAATCTTTGGTAACGCTAAAAATCTTCAAATTGAAGAAAAATCTTCAAATCTAGCATCGTTGCTACTAGTCGAGATAGATTCTCGAATCTCTCAATCATGAACATTGAATCCAATTTTAAGGACTCTCTTTTGGTTGCTGCTCGAAACTTAAAGACAGTGAAGACATTTTCACAGAATTTTTGTGTGGCAGCTACTCGAAGGAGGACTTATAGGAACTTTTTCAAATTCTTTCCTTCAACTGCAGCTACAGGAAAAACAATGTATAAAATATTTCAAAGTCGTAGACTAATACTATGTTCAGACTACGAGATTAAGGCGTTTAAATCGAGTTAAATGCGCTGAAAACACTTGCCGGACGCGTTTACGAAAACACGTGTTTAACCGAAAACATGTACTGCGACCCTCGTGGAAATCGAAGTAAACTTTGGAAGAAACTATTTAATGATGCAAAAACTCAAATTTGTGCTTGTGCAACGACTGCATTAGCTAATAAATTCCCTTTTCATTACTGCTATACAAACTAATTTGTTTCAAACAATTTAGAAAGCATAAATTTGCTAATGAAAAACAGCTGAATATCTACTTGTCAAAACAAATCACATCAAGCTCTCATGTATCAAAATAAAACGAGTTGCCTAGTCTGAACACTACTTTTTAAACATGTTAAATTTACCTACTTAAATGCGTTTAAAACGCATAGTCTGTACAGGGTATAAGACTAATCATTCGTTATACGAACTCCTAATCTGTAAACACAAAAAGGACGAACTCGTACTAAAATCATGTGTGCCTTTTAAAAGAAGTCGTATGTTCTGAGTTATTCGGCCCTGGCCCCTGCCAGATTTCAGGCCACGGCACGCCTATGGTGAAGAAGTACTTGGGCTAACCAAGAAAACACAAAAAAATTGAGAAAACAAATCTTTATTTCTCAACATAGTCTCCTTTTAAAAAGATACACTTTACCGAGCGATGGTGAATAGCTTCGATACCCTCTTTATAGTGAGAACTGTCTAGCTCCTCAAAATAACCGTCAACCGCAGACTCCACCTCTTCTCAGTTGGCAAATCTTTTACCATCGAGCCATTTTTTTAAGTTTGAAAAGAGAAAAAATCCGAGAGGACTAAATCTGACGAATAGGGTGCGTGAGGAAGCAATTCGAACTTTAACTTATTGATTATGGCCACCGCGATTGCGGATGTGTGAACCGGTGCTTTGTCTTGATGAAACAGCACTTTCTTTTTTGTCATTTACAGGCCTTTTTGAAATGCCTATTATGTCTGGTAGCACGTGCACTTTCAATCGACAATCATTCAATACTATTTTGTAGATTTTCTTCACCATATATATCGTGGTCACCTTCTTCGGTCGACCACAGCGTTGTTCGTCTTGACGGCTCGTACGGCCTCGTTTAAACTCTGCTTCAAAATATTTTAGTAGTAGACTCCCCCAGAGTAGAATCTAGTTCGGCTTTGATATTGGTTGGACTGAGACCGTACGTACGTACGTACGTTCTTTGTAAAGGGGTATTCAAGAGGGACATAACATAGATCAATCATAGAATAAATAAATTGTTTGACCAGCTGTGTGGCATGTGGTACCATCTTGTTGGAACCACATATCACTGATGTTAAGTCCATCCAATTCTGGCCAAAAATAGTCTTTCAAAATGGCACGATAGCGAACTCCATTGACCGTAACATGGCGATAATTTCCATTGACGAAAAAATACGGTCCAATCACACCTCCGGCATGAAATCCACACCACACGGTCCCTTTTTGTGGATGCAATGGAGTCTCTTGAAGCACATGTGGGTTTGTTGCTGTCCAATAACGCATATTTTGCTTATTGACAAAACCACTGAGCCAAAAATGAACTTCTTTGCTGAAGATGATTTCTCGATGAAGTTAAGGATTTTCTTCAAAATTTTGAGAGCTCAATCGGAGAAGTTTGGCGCTTCAAATGATCAAGAGGCTTCAGTTCTAGAGTTAATTTGATTTTGTAAGGGAGTAGATCTTTACGCCACAATGTGGACTGAGAAATTCCCAATTCCTGTAAACGAAGTGGAATCGACTGATTTGGCTCATTTTCACCTGAAGCACTTAAGGCTGCGATATTTTCGGTACTTCGACCGGTGCGTTGTCTCACTGGCACAGGAACATTCAATAGTGAATATGTTGACTCGAATTTATCCACTATAGCACGCACAGCCTATCTGCCGGGACGATTATAACGACCGAAAATTGGAGTAAGTGCTCTTAAAGTTGCGACCACCAACTCAGAATTTCGATAATAATTGAACATATTCTGTGCTGCTGTGAGGCAGTCGCAACTCAGCGCCACAAATGCTTCGGAGAACACTTTGTGGACCATAGTACCATTGCAAAAATAGACCTACACCAGCTAGATA
The DNA here is from genome assembly GCA_951812415.1 of Beris morrisii. Lineage (NCBI taxonomy): Eukaryota > Metazoa > Arthropoda > Insecta > Diptera > Stratiomyidae > Beris > Beris morrisii. The sequence continues at coordinate 109,285,559 of OX638312.1, read as the reverse complement.
AATTCCTAAGAGAAATAAAGCTAAGTGAGGACCTCTAGGTTGAAACTGGAGAAAGATCTATGAGGTATAGCACAATAGACCACTGGTCGCGGTGGTTGCAGGAATCCCTCCGCCTCCGATGAAATCTATAGTGCTCTTGCAAACTATACGTATAGACATATACGGCGTCTGTGGACATCGTACCCTAAAATTCTTCGTGGGTTATACGACTTTTATCCGGTTAATTTTCGACACACATAGGTAGCGATAAAGTCTTTGTGTTTTGCGATATTTTCAGACTTAGAATACACGTGTGCCATGGGAAAGGTGCATTTCACATTATATTTTTATTTTTATTACGTTATATGTCCATTTAATGTTCTTCTTAGTTTTATTTTTACTTTTCTCATTTACAAATAAGTGGTACCTTAACCACCTTCCTTCGCGAAACGAATTAATGAAAAATGAAGTCGATTAAAAGTGGGATCACAACGGACCCAGAAAGCGGTTTATGTGGTCGCGTTTACGTGCAGACCAGACCAGTCTGAATAGACCAAAAAAAACAGTCTGGTCGTACGCATAAACGCAAACCAAACCAGTCCATTTGGACTGATTTTGGTACGGACCAACTGAAACCAAACCAGTCTCGTACTGTGAAAATGCGCACATAAATGTAAGACCGAAAATTACCAAACTGGTCTATGTGGACTGGTCTAGTCTGCACGTAAACGCGACCTTTGCTACCCACCTAACCTAAGTCGATTATTCCATCACTTCTTTTACTTTATTTTTTATCACATAGAAAAATGATCACAGTATTGGTATTTTATTTCCAGATGAGCACCCTAATAACAATTGACATACGGAAAGGTGAAACTCCTCTAGAGGAACTGAAAGTACCAATTAATGGCGATACAATAGAGGACCTCTTGTTATCATTGAAAGATGCCAAAGATGACTCCAATAATTTCCTAACTACGCTCGTAAATCAAGAGAAAAATATTCAGAATCGAAAGCATATAGAAATAGGTGAGTACTTCGAAAAATATAAGAAAATCTTTGCTAGGAGCAGTAAAAACTTTGAAAATTTCCGTTCAAATTACAGAAAGTTCGGACGATGATGTAGAATTTGTAAATGAAATAAAAAAACAAAAGACATAATTGAAATATAAACTTGAAATTCAAACAAAATAAAATTTAGAGATTTTTTTCTTTCAATATAATTTTACTAATGTCATAAATTAAAAAGGGAAAGACTAATAAGTCGGATGCTACGGATATAATTATATTAATCTGCTTCCCAATCACATACGGAATTCAATTGTTGTAGGTGTTTGTTACTAACGCGTTTGTGTTTAAAGTATGTTCATACATTAGGTCTTAACTATCCGGACTAATTGTGACTCGAGATTGTACAGAAAATTTGAAATTTGTTCTAACAATTAGTTGAATTTTACCTTTGTCGTCCTTTAAGCTGAAACGTTATGTGCTCAGTCGCATTTTACCGATCTTTAATCGTCGTTCCAATATGTTGTAGCTCAATTGATTATCACACAATATAGACAAGAACGAACATCAACCTACATACTACAATTACTGTAAGAAATCATTAGTTCAAAGTCTTCAAAAGGGTCATACTGATCACCGTAAGACTGGATGTTCTCGAGATTTCAACTTAATTCGCAAGACAGGTGCAACCACGAATTAAATATACTCGAGCGACCTGTTGAGCATTGCCCCTTTTATCTGTCTGAAGGACGGCCAATGAAGTCTACATTGCGAACTCTATAGCACATAATAACAAAAACAAAAAAGAAAAAAAAGCCAAATTAGTAACATCTAAAAGAAAATGTTTATAAGCTTACTGCAAACCCCCAATTTAACGTCACAATAGGTCCACAAACTGGCATCTTCAAATTGGACAATTATTACCCACTGGTAGGATGAGAAGATAATTATCGCTTCATACAAGAGCTCTGGAAAATACCAGATGCTTGTATTCTTTGGCCTAGCTTCAGTGAAATTTAAAAATTAAGGAAAATCGGGTGATACGTAAAAAGCCGAACTAATCTGCGAAGAAAGTCCTGCAAATCGACGCCATCATGGTCATGGCAGGAGAATGAAACCCGCAGAGAAAATAATGATGCCTTTCGTATGGTATCCCGTCAGCATATGATATATTAAATCTACTCAGTCAGTGCCCTTATAGTACATAGGTATTTAGCTAGTACTTCACATAAGTTGAATACGCTCACGGTTCTTGACGAACCGAAGTACTAATTAGGTGTACTCAACCGAAGCAAGTCCTATAATTAGGCACACTTAAGTGCTATTGAGGCACACTTTCTTCGGTTCGTCAAGAACCGTGAATATTACTATCAATTTATTTTAAACAAACAACTAAAAAGTGTCACGTTAAGCAAATTTAGGAATCTTAACCAGAAAGTAGTGTGGACCCACGTAAGTTTATAAATTTTTGTTCACTGTATCTGACATGGATCACAACATCCCTAGAGAATTGGCATCATCGCTGTATTTTCCGGATTCACTCCCCCGATTGAATGAGAGATTTTGAACAAACTTCAAGGAAGGACTGTTTTTTTTGTGTGTTCCGACATCCCAACATAAGGAATTTTTAAAACAAAAAAATTTTGATATTAGGCGCCGGTACTTTATTTCCAAATAAATAATATTGTCCAGCAGAATCATAGCTTCTTCTTAAGTTTCTTTTGGGTTTTACTTTTATTTTTTGTTGCCTTCTCCTTAATTCGTCTTTGCTCTTCTTGAAACTTCGATGTACGAGGGCGGTTTGATAATGATCTGCAAAAATCAAGAAAACACAATTTTTCCGGGAAAATTTATTTTATTTTTCAACATAGTCTCATTTTAGCTCGATACACTTAGTACAGTGTTTTTTCCGATTTTTGAATCCCTTTCAAATAATATCGATTTCTCCAACCCTTCAATATAGGCGTTGGTTTCATTGATGACGTCAGTAATGGTGGTGAATCTCTATCCAGTAAGCCATTTTATCAAGTCTGGAAACAATAAAAAGTCGCAAGGGTCCAAATCTGGAGAATACGGTGGGTGAGGGAGCAATTCGTAGCGTAATTCAAACAATTTTGCCATTGCAACAGCGAACGTGTGAGCCGGAGCATTGTCCTGATGAAATATCACTTTTTTCTTCGCCAAATGAGTCCGTTTTTCCTTGATTTCAGCATTCAATCGAACCAATAACTCAGTATAATATGCTCCCATTATTGTTTTCCTTTTCTGCAAGTAGTCGGTGTATATTATTCCATTGGAATCCCGAAAAACTGTCGCCTTCTTCGGTGCGCTTGAACCGGCTTCCTTTCATTGTTTTGACTGTTGTTTGGTTTATGAAGTGTAGTGGTGAATCCATGTTACATCAACAGTTACGAATCAACGAAAAAATTAATTTGTATTACGTTGAAACAGTTGCAAACCGTGCTGTGAAGCTGTCACACGATTGCGTTTTTAGTCGATTGTGAGCAAACGCGGCAGTCATCTGGCGGATAGCTTTTTCATGACCACACAATGTTTCAAAATAATCCAAACACATTCAGATGAGATGTTTACTACTTTAGCTATTTCACGCACTTTCACTTGACGATTTCTATCATGGATTTTTTCGATAATTTCTGGCGTGTCGACCTCATTTGGACGCCCTGGACTTGGTATGGTTTCTATGCTCGTACGACCACACTTAAATTCAGAAAACCAGTTTTAAATTATTCGAATCGATGGTGCAGAGTCGCCATAATGTTTATCTAATTTTTCTTTTGTGACTTTAGCTGTTTTTCCTTTTAAAACGTTATGTTTAATCAACACATGAAATTCGTTTTTATCCATTTTTAAAAATGACAGCTGTTTCACAAAAAACTAAAAGAGGTATCAGGCTTAAGCTTTGCATGTAAAATCTATTTAAGGATGGTCCAGGAAAAAAAAATAACAAATTTCTTACCTGCCCCCTCCTTCTTGATTTTTGCAGGTCATTATCAAACCGCCCTCGTATTCGCAATGTGTTCTTTATGTTCTTTTAACACTCCAATGAATCCATTTCGAGGCGTTATACTTAGTTCTTCATCGCCCTGGATTCTGTTGCTGTAAGGAATTATTAATCTACCTCCAAGCACAGAGTGCGGGTTAGTTGTACTCAGTAGTCAAGTCAATGTAGCTTAAGAAAGGAATTATAAACCCACTGTGTTATCGCAGATTGACTACTGCCGACAGTGTCGCTGATTCACAGGGTGCTGTTGCAAAACTCTCTTCACTGGTTGTGTTGTTATTGGACTGTGAGATTGTTGAAAACCGGGTTTTCGGTTTTAGTTTGTGTTTATTAATATTTAAAATAAAATCTGTATTTTGTGGAACCGGGATCGACTAACAAATGCCATTCTCAACTCCGACTGGATGACGGCGTTACTCGACTATCGAGACTAAACCATTGATTATAATAAATTTAAAACCTTCCCCAGTTGCCAAGCCAAGTCCAAACTTTTTTCCATAGGTTGCAGACCCTCCTTTTTTCATGGTTGAGCAACCAAAGACTGCTTTAACACTAAAAAACCCCTAGTAAAGGTATGAATTTCTACAAATTTGGGTTAACCTATGTCCGATGAAACTAGCCAAGAGAGGTATTGATAAAATGCCAAGTGTACAACAACGATTTTTTATTGTTTTTTTAGATCGTGTTCTATGACGCTGCGGATCACGCTCAGCCTTGGCCTTCTAGATGAATTCCCTTCACTCCTTATAGTGGGCATATGATTAGGGTTTTCTATCGAAGCTCTGCAGAATTCTTGATTTTTATTAGCCTAGCGCTTATCGCATAACCCCAGAAGAGGGAACGGATTGGAAAAGATAAGGATTGGCAACGAAATACTTGGAAAAGTAAGACAAAACTGCATTTAAGGAGTGGATTTCAACTTCACGACCTCTGAGTTGATTGACTAGTTTTAGTCTATCCTGCCCTAAAACGTGAAAATATAAATGTAGGAGATATACCATTTTTTTAAATTTTATGTGTATCATAATAATTATGTATGTACTTTATTATTTAAAACAAACAAAAATATGCAATAAAGTAGTAGAGCAATTAAAAAAAATAGCTCGAAGGCTTCATACAAAAGTTTATAAAACGATACTATGTATTAGATGTTATGACCTCAAAGTGCGCTATGATAAAATATAGTAATGCAGACCAATACTTTTTATTTTTATTTAAAAATTAAATTACAAATTCAAGAAAATTACGAAATATGTATGCTAGGCAATTAAACAGCATCTTAAGTATATTATGTTCAAAGGAGTTAACCCCAGAAAAGCCAGCTTTTTAAGAAATAAATTTGTCGTTTGGCAATGTCTTTCTATACAGTTCGGAATATTTACCACGAACTCTCTGCAAGCGCTCTAACATCAAGGATCTATAATATAAATTGGAGCCGATTAATCATGGTAAACTCGATTGATCCTGAATAATTACGGATTAACAATAGGCATCGATGATATGTAGCTCGAAAGGATTTTTTCACTGCCGGTATAGTCAATGCTTTTAATATTTGGCAATCTATAGCCGGTCGTTGTTTCATTTAATATTACGTTTGTATGATTCGGTCTGACCGCCTTATTATGAACGAGACAATGTTCTTGATATTCATGTTTAACGTTTCGATCCTCTGATCGAATTTTGTCGTGAAGTTCCTGGAATTTCTTTCGATCCGAATCGCTAAGAAGTTCATTGCGATAGAAACTTTCAAAGATCTATTTGATAGGATGGGATATAAGAATTTAGTCGGTAATCGGGTACGGTTCGAAAAACTTACAATTTGCACTAATCCACTACTTCGAATTAAAAAGTCCCGCTGCGATAGCATCATTACACGTTCGCGTTCTTCAACATCGTTGATCGTGTTCATTATTGGCAATTTTTTCTTTGCTATATTTTTCACTTTCTTACGTTTCTGTTCGAAACCTAATTCGCTATCGGCTTTATCATGAAGCGACTTCTTTATATTTGAAGCTAGAAATCGTTGATCCTTGAGAGCTCGTTGAATTATTTCGCTTCGAAGTTGTTTGGCCGCCTCTTCTCGACGCTTGCTGGCCGCTGTGTCCGAATAAATTGACGATTGATTTTGTAGAATTAAAAAAGCTGTGTATTTATTGGGATTATTTGGGGCTGGCATAACCCGACGAAAACCACCCAAATGACTCTCTTCCCAGGCTATTTGTTGGGTGTTCGGGCTTAAAATAACCCTTTTGGGCAGCGCATCGAAATTCCTAAAATAAATAACACGCGAAATCGCATAAATTGAATTTAAGAAATTCAAAAATTCATTTTTTTACATTGGTTCAGTTTCAACACAAGTTGCTTTCGTATTTTCTCGCATTTTTTGCAGTAATCGCGTTTGAACTCTGCGTTTATCTTCCTTCAAAATTTTCTTCTTATCCACTACCGATATATTGAGAATATTAAAAGTATCACCAATTAAAGCTTCCTTAACTTCCTTATCGATTTGTTCATCCGTATGAAAACTCGGCGAATGATTTACTTCCAGTAATAACGGTTTCATTTTACTATCAACCAAAATATCAAAACCGAGAATTTCAAAACATGCCTGGACAACGTCATGACATGGAAAGCACGCATGATAATTATGTTTGAGCATTGGCCATGCGCTGAGCAGAGTTTTCACTATGATTTCGTCAATACTGTTCCAAAGCTTTTCCACATCGTATCCTTCGGTCATCAGAATTCGATTCAATGTGGAAAATTTTCGCTTACTTCCTGCTTCGTCGTCCTTCGAGAACGTCCGACTGTGTTTATTGACCGAATAGTTGGTTAGATGCATATACACATTGGACGTATTATGGCCAGTCGGCTCTTTGTATTTACTCGTTGCAAATCTGCAATATTAAAATCCAGATGAGCATTAGAAATACAACTAATTATTATTTTAGCATGCTTACCGAGCCAAGCCTTCGTTATAAACAAAAACCCTTAGTGGATCCACTGAAGTTACCAGGGTGTAAACTCGCAGATCAAATTTATAGCTGTCTATAAGTAATGGCTGTGAAAAGAGACATCTATTATAATTAGGTATAGACATGCAATCAATGCTTACATAAATATTTGGTGATTATTCACGCACATAACAATCTGACTGTAACTATCGACCGATTAGTTTGAGTGGTGTGCGCACTGACGCAGACTAAATTGTTTAGTTGGACAGCAAAATGGTGTGTGCACTGATGCCGACTAAATTGCTTACTGCGGAGCTCGTTTCAGCCAGGGGAACCAAAATTGTTTTCACTGTGCCATTACCCTTTCACCAGTTGCACATGTTGGGCATCGCTATTTATTTATTAATGACGTGAAATCGATTAGATCGTGCATTAGAATCGTATAGTGGGGAACCACTATAAGATTCTAATGCACGATTTCATGATGATTCCAAACTTTACTAATTTGTTGTTTATTCTGCTTCACACTTACGACCCACTGATTCGATAGGAGTCCAACCAACCAGTCTAATCTGTACGTACTGTGAAAATTCTAAAGATTCCTAAGAATTCCTAAGATATCGGATGTCAACGTTATTTCAAGCATGCTGACCTCTTGCTTTAAAGAATCATGTAATACCTGAAGGAGTGGAGGAATTTTACCCATGTTCTATTACGCCCTTGGTCAAAAATTTTAGCTTCAAATTTTCGAGTTATCGGGAGTTTACAAATTTTTTAGGGTCCTTTATACGGTATACATATATTCAAAAGAGTAACTACACAGTGTTGTGCACAGCACCCTACCGGTACCCAAATTCCGTATTTGGATTTACTCTTGATCACCAATTACCGGCAGGTTGGCGTGCAATTTGTTAACAGAATCAAAAAGCACAAACAACCGCACAACTTGCAGGTTGTAAGCAAACGTAAAAAACGTAAACAACTGCATTAGCTCGTTCTGTCGGCAACCTGCTGGAAATTACCGGTATCAACACATTGTGTATTATATTCATAGCATTTAATTAGTCATAAGTAAATTTCGGAGTTCCCTCTCAGGTCTTAGCGCCGGCATGTATTACGGAAGCGAAATTCAACTCTAGCTAACCAGTCGACTGTTCGGCTAGAGTTCCCGATTTCGTTACGCAAAGTGCAACCCGGTTAAGGTTTGGATTGAATTTCAAAACAAAGTTATCCGAGTGACGCAAACTTGACTATTTTCCCAAAGTGGAACACGATACTCAATTCCGTGTCAGTCGGCACTTTTTTAATGTATAAGTTTAGTTGTAACTAGCAGTAAGTTCTCAGTATTCTCTTTTTAAACCGACCATTAAACAAATTAAATCAACGTATTGAAAGAGTTCTTTTCTTTTTCGAGGTAACTAAAACCTTCTTTCACTATTTCACCAATTAATTCGAAGTGATCCCAAATGGTCTCTGAAACGGGCTTAATTGCATCCTCGAGCTATTTGGACACTTAGAAAATTTCTCTACGCCTGGATCAACTTCAGTAAGTCCACGAAGAAAGAGTTGATCCACTAGTCAGGAAAGAGGCGTTTTCAACAATATCTCGATCTATTTTCTTGACTAATATCCAGGGGATATTGCAGTCTCAACTCTCAAATCCCATTTTACACCCGTACTTCAAAATCGTAGAAAATTACACACAAAATGTTCTGTTCCCATATTTGGACTTTTTTGTGTGATCGTTCAATAAATTTTGAAGGACGTTTAGGACTTTTCTATGGTAGCTACCCTAAGTAGCAGAGGATCATTAATACACAGAATCTATTATTTTGTATAAAGTTTAGATTTTCTTGAGTTATGATACGAATACGATCATCACTTGGATGAATATCCCGATTTATCAAGGGCTTTAGCGAGGAAACTATACGAATTCATTTCGCTTTCCTAAAACTAAATAACCGTCTACTAAATTTTAGATATCGGCTGAAAACGTTTCCACGAATTGAGTAGCAGTAGTGGTCATCTTTTTTAAGGATTTTTCTACTGGCGGGTTCCGAAGGAATAGAAGGATATTGCACCTTAACGTACTTAGCCTTACAAATTTTAATATTCCAATGGAAAGAATTCAACTTTAACAATCAGCCCGTTCTTGAGGTAAGGGTGCGAACGGTCGGATAGCAGCTGGATCTGTAATTTTTGGTCACAAATGAACTGTTTTTCATCCGAGGCTCCATTCTATGAGTTGCAGACTTTTCGGCTTGTGTTAAATTCTTAATACTCTACAAAATTCATCAAGAGCAGGAGTCGGGAACCTATTTGCGGTCTACTTTACGTTTAATGATCAGCCAAGACCAAGTTCGACTTCGATATTTAACCCATAAAATTGTATGGTACTCGGGACTCATTCAGAACGTAGAATGGAGGCTCGTAAATCGAATTCAACCTTAACCGAAGTAATTAATGTGGTTATTCCTCTATCCGCCACCTGAGCACGCGCTCGATAGCGATCTCTCGACACGATTCGTCGGCGTAGGTTAGAGCTCGCTTTTCAATGGTATGATCACTACTACTGCGGATTGTATTTTAAGCTTTACGTTATTGATAAGCTTTGCTTCATCCGAAACGCTGTCTCAATAATAATGCGGGATATATGGCAGCTAGGATGTACGTGACAGGGGCTTTTACCAGAGCAAATGAGCGGAAGATGGAGAAAATTTTATGATGCGTTAAAGGGCTTAGAATAGATTCGAATACCGAGATGGTTAGGCACTGATCAACAACAATATGGAGTGGTGCAATTGCACGGTTTCGCAGATGCACCCTGTCGCACATTTGGAGCAATGATATACGAGTGCTAGATAGGGTAGGGTTAGGTGGGTAGCTATTGACAGAGATAGCTAACACATAGATTGCTAGGTGGGTCCGTTGTGATCCCACTGCACCACGGCACGGCGCCTACGGCTGATGGCTGTTTTTGGCTAATTTTCAAGAACAAACTGAGCCCAATTGGCCGCGGTATTGTTCTATCAAATATTTTTCCGTGTTTCTTGGTGCGAAGGAGAGGAGAGTTGGAAGGAATTGTGGAGAAGAAATGGGATACCGAACTTATTCAGTTTTAGGAATGGGAAGGAATATCAGGAATCGGGCCGGGTATGACAGTGTACTAGCAGGTGTTAATGATCATAATTTTTCAGTACTATTGGCTGTGATACGATCTACCAGAACAGCAAAGTTGCCTATAGCAAATCAACTACTGTCTGGCAGCTCTGATGGTATTTGTGAATCTGATAAGAATGTAAACAGAACTCATTTGCTCAGGTTAAAATCCTTTACAAGTGACCCTATTAAACATTCCGCACTGTTCACGATTTGCTATTAAGTTCGGCTAGATAAGTTCGGACAAATAACAGTTCGGATAATGACAGCGAAGAACAGAGTAGCGCCGGCAAAGACTGTTTTCAGATTCATGGCTTCAGTGAAGCATGGGTGCGGATTTAAGGGAACTATTTTTTTTTGTAGTGATTCGAGCAGTACTCCACGGGATCAGAAAGCCACCTTGCCACCTAAAAACATATGTGGCGAATTGAGTAGCAGTCATTCAATCGAACTTCGACGTCGGTACATGGAAGATAATCCAGCAGACTTACTGAGCAGAGGTTCGTTGCCAGAACAGTTAATTGGCAATGAGATATGGTTCAATGGACCAAGTTGGCTGAACAAGAAGCAGACCAAATGGCAAAGCCAATAGTTGTGCATAGTCAAGTGACAACCGATGATGTGCTTTGCATTCAAAGAAGTGCAGGAAAATAGCTTTTGTGCAGTTGCTACAATCGAAGTGAGCAAAGTGTCACCATTAGATGCATGTTCTACCTGGCTACATTGCAGTCACTGTAGGGCAACTAGTGCTTATCAAGAGCGAGCACATATTGGGTGATCGGTCGTGTGATCAGCACAATAGCAAAGCGCAATAGTGCAGACATCAACAAGCCGACTGAAAAGACCAGTGCAGAAACTGTGCGTTTTACCAACCGAGAGCGATAACGAACTTTCCGTCCTATATCAGGCATTCACACTCGTAGCTATTTTATTATACAGGGTCCAAAACCGGTATGGAAAATTTACATCAGAAACCCTAATTTGGGCCCCATGGCCCGAATTGCAATTTTAAGCATATCTGAGTTTGCTTTCGGACCCCCCAATTTTTACTTGTTTTGCATTTTTGATCATCTTTTGTTTTTTTTAAAGAAATTTTACTTTCATTTGGCTTTATAACTGTAACTGTTTTGTTTAAAACCGTTCAGAAAACTATGCGTTAAAACCAACTCGCGCTTAGCAAAATACCTAAGGAAATGCGAAAACTTGATGTAAGAGTATACAAAGCGACAAAGAAAATCATTCAGAACATCTTAAGCAGCTAAAATTAGCAATTGAATTGTATTTTATTTTGATGGAGCTTAGCAAAACGAGAAAAGCAACAGGGGAGCCCGAAATAGGCTGGGGGGGCTCGAAACGGGGTAGTTTACCCTACCTTAAAACATATTTTAGAAATAAAAGATAAGGTACTGCACGTTGAACACCTGAACGGCTCATTACACAGTTGGAGTTTAATTCACTAAACTCACCTTATTTATGTACACTTGACATATCATCCTTTCATTGGGTTTAATTTCTTTTAAATTCTTTGTTAACCAAATTCCTTTTCCCTGGGCTCCTGTATCCGGTTTTAAGATGAACGTCTTGTTTTTATACTGTCTACTGTAGCTGATCGCATCGCCTAAACTAATTATAAAGAAATGAGAAAAAAAATTCCACGTTTGTACATTAAAAATAACTTACTCTGCTGGAAAGCACCACGTCTTTGGAAAAAAATTATATTCAACTGGAAATAATCGCAACATTCTAATTAAATTCCGAGCCAAGAGATCTTTTCGGCAGATTTCTATCATGCCCGGAAAATGATTGACCTTTTGAAATCGTTTCATATCCTTATACATATCGACACCTTGTATCGAATCGGTCCAATAAATATTCCACAGGTCGGAGTCACGTACCAGTTTCCAGCCTATTGATTTAGCGATACGGGACACGGCTGAATAGCGAGTACTAGTCAGACAAATTGTCGGACAGTTTCTAAAACTGAATTGATTTAAAAGACAAATGAGAGATTATTAAAATTGTCTTACTTTTTCTTGTTCCTTCCATAAGCGGTTTTAACGTTTGATTCGTTTTCGCTCTTAGAAAATCTCGCACTATACATATATTTTTTTCAATTAATCCGTTCAAGATCTCATTAAAGTTAATCGTTACCTAAAATCCATATCATCCTCATCGGCAGGATATTCATTGATCAGAGTTGCAGGTACATCATCACCGATATCGATCTCATAGCAATTATCGTTGACTTTAAGTAGCGCTCGAAAACCATCGCCCAAACTACTCTGATAGTCCGGATGCTGTTCGTTACGAATAATAAGCGGAACTTCAACAATCGAGGAATTCGATGGGCCCGAACTAGCGGGCGATGGCGTCGATGCGGAATCGTTAGAACTTAACTCTTCTTCAAGATCGTCATCATTACGATTCCGTGGCTGAATCAAAAGACGGACATTTTCGCGCGGCGTTGTAAACTTTTTCAATTTGGTTTTCATTGTCATTTACAATCTAAATACCAATTTAACGTTTCCTCTTTTAGTTGACAAAACGGAATGAAAACAATGAAATTAATGTCGGAAACTACGCGCTCAGAAAAGCAACAAGCGAGCAAACTAGATGCACTACACTCTACAAATTCTTCGTTTACACCTCTAGCAGATACAAAAACTAATTTGCCATAAAAAGGAACTAAAACCACGAAAAATTTCATAAGCACTGTTGACGGAATTCAATTTTTGAAACATTTGAGATGAGAGGTAGTAGGCAACGCCTATTACAATTGGAAGCCTTTTACGGTTTGCACTTTGCCATTCAGAAAGTACTGAACCGCGAATTATATTTGATTCGGAACGACTGATGGTAGAGCTCCTCTTGACTCGGCTACTTTTATTGTCCTCCAAGCCTCGAAATCTCAACGTTCCATATTTATCCGTTGGCGACATGCATGTTGAACGGCAATTGAGGCAAGAGTATTGCAGTATGAAAATCCTGTAAAATGGCACACATGCATTGGATGGGCTGTTTTTTGTCTACCGAGAATGATGTTGATGATTTCTTGTAGGCATGCAAATTGCACGCCTTTTGAAGTCCTATTGATTTTAGTGTACAACGGAATCTTGGACTATGGAGCCATATATGCTACGGAGCCGATGCCTTTTTGGTGTCATTGTTTTTATGTCAATTGTGAACTGTGTACACTTATGTAAATAATGTGCCCGTAAATTTCGAGGACGAAAGTGAAAACTGGGACATCGGACGGAGCTAAGGAAATGGACAATAGGTCGCGAAAGTGAAAAGAAGGTTCTTTGATTCATAACGAATTGCAGGTGATATTTATGACCGTAGGATAAACATGCGATTGGTTCTTTGATACTAAAATCGATCGACTATTTTCAGTTGCTCCTACAAAATAACGCTCAAGAGGTAAGATATGTCTGTTCCCATTTCGATGCTTGATCTATCTCCTGAAAGGGTCTTAAAAGTAATTTAAATGAAAGCAAGAAGGAACACTGGGAGACATGTTGATAGAAAATGACCGGCCTTTAGAGCTCCATTATCTCCACTTATAGTAAGGATGCTTACATTATTAAAGAAGGCGAACTGGTGGATCTCGACGACTAGTAAAAAATGAAGTAATAGTGAACACATATAAAAAAACATGAAAACGAAATGGAGAAAGAACCCAGCCAGTGATCGAGAAACAGAAGACTTGGATATTAAAGCTGATTTTACCTACTACAGGCTCAGCTATTTGGTTCATTATTGTACTTGATCTAGGAGCTTTTGTTAAAATTATTATTTACTATTTTATTGCTGGTTTAAAAAAAATTATGCGAATTATAGTTTTAGTATTTTCTGCCCCATAGTTTTAGTATATTTATGCCACCGCAAATCTGATTTTTTTTTTATCGAAAATGGGATTCTATAATTCATGTACTATGCAGTAAGTTTCAACTTTCTAGCCGGTCTGGGAAAGTAATAATCCCAGAACCTGCTACTATAGAGCTGTACATAATTCAAGTCTCGATTTGCTATCATCGGTTCAGTAAGGATTTGGCAAGTCATCATTAACGCCAGAAAAACGCTTCCAAATTGTAGAAATTTACTTTGAAAAAAATAAATCTATTCGCGAAGTTCATAGAGCACTTCGTCCATTTTACGGTCAACATAATCGGCCATGCTGACTGAATTTTTGTTTCCAAAAATTAATCAGCTAAACATCGCTGACATTTGGTTCCAACAAGACGGCGCAACTTGCTATACAGCGCGCTTAACAATCGATTTATTGCAAAATCAATTTGGTGACAACACTTGATTTCCAGAAGTGGTTCTGTTAACTGGCCCCCTCGTTCGTGCGACTACCAGAATATAATAAAAAAATTTCATTCCAACAATATTTCTGTCTTGTATTATAATTTGAAGTTCTCATGCACCTAAAAAACACCCTATACTTAGATAGAGCTGTAGTAGTGGCATGTGGGAAAAAATTTAATTTTTTATAGGGATAGTAAGGTACCGAGGTGGGAAGGGGTGTTTTATAGAACGGCTTATGCTATATGTAGGTCTACTAGAAAAGTAATTTAGAGAAAAATTTCAAATATCTATTGACGTACGGAAGGGGGCAAAAAAATGATCTGTGAAAATGGTATGCTTATATTTTCACGTATTTTATTATATCTTTTAGCTCTTCAAAAAATTGAAATTTGATACTAGAAGATGACAACGATCCAAATCATTGAAGTCTGCTTCGTACTGCGTAGAAATAGGCACGAATTTTACCAGTTAGCTTCGTGGTAGCGGTGTATCTTTTCATCACCTCGAGACAAATTCCACTTTATACATGCGTGCGAGACTCCACCTCATTAAGTTTAATCTGAGGGAACTAGGAGGAGTGCAAGAGACTGCCTGTGTCATGATCACGGGAGCCCTTCGCACAACACCTACTGCCGCGTTGGAGGTATTTATGCATCTATTACCAGTGGATATATATGTGAAATAAGTAGCGGCAAATACAGCAGTTAGGCTGTGCCCTCTTTAAGCCGAGCTCTAAAGGGCATAGTTCCATTCTCAACGAATTTCTGATAAACCTGGCGGATATTAGTACGGACTACTTAATCCCAGTGATGGATTTTGCGACGCCATACGAAATTGCATATCCTAGTAGAGTGGAGTTGGAGAACAATAGGGTACTACGTGAGGGAGAAATCTCCGTACATACGGACGGATCGAAAATGGCATGCGGCACTGGCGCTGGCGCTGGCGTCTTCTCTGAGCAGCTGAGTGTAGGGGAGTCGTTCAAACTGCCAGATGTATGCAGTGTTTTCCAAGCGGAAATTCTGGCTGTGTTGCAGGCAGTAAACATCCTGTTAAAGGGGGAGATATGTGATCAGAATATCTCACTCTACATTGACAGCCTGGCGGTCATAAAGGCGCTGGAATCGGTCACCATTCAATCCCAGTTAGTAAAGCGCCGTCGAGAAGTGCTGAAGGTACTTTGTAGTCAGGACAGAGTACTGATTTGCTGGGTGCCAGGGCATAGTAATATACTAGGGAATGACAGAGCAGACGAGCTTGCGATCGGCATCGAATGGTAGGGTTGAGGAGGATGTTTGTTCACCGATATGCGGCATCAAAGCGCAAATTGGTGAGCGTGCAAATAAGGCGGCGAACTCTAGGTGGGCAGGGCTGGCAAGCTGCAGGATTTCTAGAGCCCTGTGGCCAGAGCTGGAGAGTCAAAAAACTAGGAATATATTAACTTGGGATAGAGGAAGGCTGCGACTGCTCGTCGGAGCACTGACGGGTCACTGTATGCGGCTAGGGCTAGCGGAGACGGACATGTGCAGGTTCTGCCATGATCTGTACGCTGTAGAGGACATCACTCACAGCCTGTGTGAATGATGCTCAGGAATCGCTAGAAGGCGACTGAGATGGCTGGGTAGTCTTTTCTTCGATAACATCGACGATTTGAGGTCATTAGCGGTTGACAAATTAGTCAGGTTATGCAGGAAATTGGAGTGTTTTTGAGGGGATGGAACAGCCCACGAAAATCTGAAGGGATCGCAATGGGCCCGTATGGCGCCTAGTGAGCGCGGTGGTTCTAGCATTGTGCCCCTTCTTAAACCTAAACCTAAACGCTTCCCGAACTTTGACTCTAAAAATAATAAAGTTTCGCCCAGACTGTTGACTGATTTTTACTTTATTATTTTTTAATAATAAAGTATTGTGATCGACCTGAAATTTCCAAAAAATTTGCTACCCTGAAATTTTTTATTTACACGTTTTATGACTAGTAAACACCAAAAAAGCAAAAAAAAAAAAAATTTCCGTCTGTCCGCCGTATACGCCGTCCGCAAAATCGTTTGAAGGCCCGTAGCTCCCAAACCCGTTGAGCTATTAAGTTGAAATTTTTATGGTGGGTAGATTGGGTGAACTCCTACAACTGATATCCTTTGTTGGAGTGGGGGTGTAAGGGGGGATGAGGGGGGAGCGTTTTAGACGAAAAAATTTGGTTTCCAGATCTCAGGAACCACTTATGCTAGGAGGCTGAAACTTGGAACTTATGTAGTACTATGATAGTGGACCAGGAGGCTATTTGGAACGTTATTTTTTTGGTTGTCAGTCGCATAGTACCCAACACCTCATCTCATCATTTAACACGTCTCGGACTTCTACCCATAAAATAATAAAGTTGCGCCCAGACTGTTGTCATATTTTTTTACTTACTATTAATTTTCTAAGTAACTAAATATGTAGTTAATTTTCTCTTTCACTGCTATGTCTGTCTAAATTTAAGTCTTCATTTTGTTTTGTGTTTCTTTCGTAAAAGTTTTTTAATTTCTGTTATTATGAAACACTGCTTTACCGAAATGAGTCTAATGTACTCAATGGTACGAAATAACCTCTGGATCCCCTAGGATCATAATAAAGTTTTACAAATCATGCAAAAAGGATGTAATTCGTGAGATTTAACTGCCTACTTTTTTTTTATGAAACTTTTTTAAGACATTTCTGGAATAAAAATATTTAAAAAAAACGAAATATTTCTCCGCATAGTTTTGAATGTGGTAACGTCGTTTATGAAACTTTTAACGCTACCTGTACTTAAAAATTATTTTTGAATTTTTCTCCACTCAACTGATTTCGCTAATTTAAGCACGGTAACTTTGCAATGGATTACGCACGTGTAAATTTATAATGGATTAATTTTTTATTCGGAGGAATAAAGATTTTAATTTGATATAATTTCGAAGTTTCGATTTGCATCCGCGCGCCGTAGGCCTTTCTCGACCAGTTCGAATTCCGAAAACAGACGATTTCGACCAGCCACCGGACGATCGAATGGCCATCTCGCGGAACCACGTCCGTACTAGAAGCATCCATCATGAATGGCGTGCGTTTGGTTGTGTACAAAAATTTTGATGGAGAATTCGATGCACGTTTAACGCGCATATTTCCCGTTCGAATGCAATAATTCGCATCCAGTTAACAGTTTAATACAATTTCGCGTGTTCTAAAAGCCGTTTAAAAGTCGCGAAGCCGTGGAAATCGCGTCCGTTTCGAGTGATTGTGCGGTGTTTTCATTTCGGGCCATACATTCACACGCGCGACTATAAAAATACTCAACACGTACATACACTAGACAAAAGCGCATCGACGGACGAAAAGAAATAATAAAAAAAAAGAAAAGAAACAAAAATATCCGCGGAATAATCGGCACAGGGCAGCCTTAAATCGAACGGACCCAGGATACCAGCGGCTGACCGCCACAGACGTCCGTCCACTTTTTTCCCCACCAGAGAAACTTTCCCGGTCGCCTTTGCATGGATCACGGTCTGATGGGAATCACACAAAATTCGAGATAATGTTCAGGTTAGTAGAGCACCCGGGCAGAGGCACGGCGGTGCGTTCGTTTTGCTTTATTTTCTTTTTGATTGGTCGTTTTTTTCGGATGCTATTTTTTTTTTGTTTTGGCGGGGGGTTACGAGGTGTGCAAGGTGTCGAAGTGCTCAACGCGCGATGGACGACGGGACGGGTCCGGCCGCGCTTCTTCGGAAGGCCGTCGTTCTGCCGCCTTGCATCTTGAGATCGACCTCGCCGTCAGCCTCCCGTTCCGTACTCGTCGTTGCTGTCGCCGTGTGTGGTTGACATTTCTCGAGTTGGCAAGACGGTTGTCAAATGGAATCGCTACGGTGCACCGTGTGTGGCGCCTCGAGGGCTTTTTCAATACGAGAAAACTGTTAAAAACGGCTGCGTTTGACGTTCCGTTAGTGCGAAATTAAAGTAATTTCGATTTAAAATGTCACTTGGGGGAAAAATCCGGAGGTTTTGGTTTAACGTAATGCGGCCGAAGCCTCCAGTTTTCTGTTGTTTTTGAGTTGTGGCCAATTCACCGACTCGCAAATTCGTTTGGCTTCAACTCGATTCGGTATAATAACAAAGACAAACGAGCGTGTAGAAAGTTATTTTGTTTACGGTCTCTTGTACACGAAAAGGTTGGTTCAAGCAATTTTGCGGGAGCCAAGAATGAAAAAGAAGACGAGTAAAAGCCATGGACAGGTAAATATTCCCTGCCGAGGAAGTATTAAATCGCTCTAACCGGAGTTTAGTAGTTTCTAGTACGCTACTAGATTTGAGATCCTTCCCGAATAAGTTAGAAACGCAGAACATTTAATTGCTTAGTTTTAGTTTCAGTTTTAAGAAGGGGCGAAGCGCTGAGCCACCGCAAACACTAGGCACCAAAAGGGCCCATAGCGATCCCTTCAGAACCTCGTAGGTCACTAAACAACCCAGATCCCTAACGAACTTGACTAGCTTATCATGCCCTATTGTCCACAGGTCCTCCAAATTGTCAAAGAAAAGACTGCTCAGTCGCCTCCTTGCAACCGCCTGACATTCACACAAAATGTGGGTGATGTCCTCCTCAGCACATTTGATTGCTTAGCAGAATCAGAAAGGAAAATACCAAAAAATATGACTGAATCGGCTCCAACCTTCTTGCGTAAGGCAAGAACTGTAATCCTAATTCTTCCTCGATGTGCTTCTGCCTATGGTCGCTGTTTCCCGAAATCATTTCCCACAGAAACAATAAACCAACTTCGCTCGAATACGTAATACCGGATGCACGACCCGAAACCTTTCTGTAGAGTATTTCCCGACTTCACTGAGTTTCGGCAAATACCTCTCGGCACTCCCTCCCCAGACGTACAACAGAGACCAGACGTTTCTTAATTTTTCTTCCCGATGATTCTGTCTTTCCACAGACAATGCAAAGAACATAGTTGGCGAAGTTTTATAACAGTAATTCCTTAAATATCTTAATTTTTGAGAATCCACTGATCCCGCCGACATTCTGTGTTGATGCAGTGACTAGATCCAGGCGAAGATTTGTCTGGTGGCTTTCCATTGTCGAACGCCCACGTTTTTGGGTTTCGTTGTTTAAATTACAATACAATTTCTGAAAAGCAGTGTTTTGTCTTGAGACCGAAAAGCTCATATCTGAGCCATTTCAAATTTTCCGAAATCCTTTGGAATATAATTTTACTCGAAAAAAGCAGTGTTTACGGTTGTAAACAAAATAATTTCTATTGGCGGCACCAAAGACGAAACTAATTCAAAAATATAACCAACAGACGAGCGACGACAGACAGCTCTTTTTTACTGCGACTAAGAAGTTGCGTCCGATCATAGAGCTACTGGAGACGACAAGCCACCGGTATTGTTTAAAGCGCTTTGAAGACAAAAACACGGTGAGAAGTGAGACAAAACAGGGTCGTTATATCAAATTGTTGTAATTTTAGGGTGTGAGTGAGTGAGACAAAACAGGAGCGTTATGTCAATTTGTTGTTGTTTTGCGTGCAAGTGAATGCGACGACGTTCGCCTTCAACTCAATCGTTGCTTGTCATCTCCAGTATATATATCTCTATGCGTCCGACACTATGGTTGCGTTTACGTGCAGACCAGACCAGTTCGGTTTGGTATTTTTCGGTCTTGCATTTATGTGCGCATTTTCACAGTACTAGACTGGTTTGGTTTTATTTGGTCCGTACCAAAATCAGTCCAAATGTTTTCGTTTATGCGTGCGACCAAACTGTTTTTTTGGTCTATTCAGACTAGAGATGGGTCGTTCACTAGTTAACTGTTCCAAAAGAACACTTCATTAAAGTGAGTGTGTAAAGTAATTCACTCCTTTTGGTGAACTGCAGTTCCATTGGACACGGGATAAAAAAAAATTAAAAAGGATATACCCAAAAAACAGTGAACTGTACGAACCTTTTTTTTTGCTCATCTAAATCTATTGACTTTTCTTTTTGCTCGTCTAGATCTACTGACCTTTTTTTGCGGTACTGTCTTCCGACTACGACTAAAAGAACGAACTAGTTTGCGAGCGAACGATGGAACGAAAGCGAAGGAACGATGGAACGAACAGTTCCATGGAAGTACTTCACTGAACTCGTTCCTTAAAGTGAGTGACTCGGAGTGAAGTATTTCACTGAAAGGAACTGCTTTGCCCATCTCTAATTCAGACTGGTCTGGTCCGCACGTAAACGCGACCACATAAAAATTGGATGATAGTGGAAATCCACCTTTCCTCTTACTTTAGAGAACCTGTCTATAAATAAATCTTCAATGTTACTGTTTTCTTAAGCCTTGGGCTGTTGTAACACTTTACATTAAGGGCTTATGCGGGGCCAAAAAGAATCCTATTTTCTTGAATTTTTTAAAAAGATATTACAAGAATTACACAATTTTAATTTATTTGTATGTAAAAGTACTATATGTATTTAAACAACATTCTGTGAAAATTTCAAATGAAAATATAAAAAATCAGCCATTGAGAGCCTCGTGAAGTTGACCATGCCAAAAAAGTGCCCTCACGGTAGTCACCGTAAATCGAGTAATTTTTATCTGAAATCAAAAACCCAAGATTTTTCTGTTAGTATGTGAGTATGGGTTGTGCTTGAACGAAGGATTTTTTTAAAAATTGAAAATTGAATTTTTGGTAGCGTTTTTTACGAAAAGTAAGAAAGTAAATTTTGTCCATATTTTTGCTTATAAAATGAGTTGTAAAGTCATCACAAGTCAATCATGTCTAAAAGCAGAGCGCAAAATTTCAAGCCGATCGGTATATTAGATTTTGAGAAATTTTGACTACCGACTTCAAAAAAGAAGTTTTGAGAAAAACGCGTTTAAAGTTTTAAAGAGAAATAAAACAGAAAATTTTTTTTTTAACTTACATGGAATCATCGATTCCAGGCCCATAAAGTGAAGGTCCTGCTGCAGCTGCAAGGTCCAATGCATCCTTTTGTTCCTGTCTAAGTCGAATTCTGGATTCTCGGGTCTGAGCCTCCGCTTGTTTCTCGGCCGTGAGAATGCGATGGCTGTCCTCATTACGCGTGTATTCGTGACAAGTGTCAAGACCCGCATAAGCCCTTAAATCTCTCTCACTCCTACAGTTTTGCTCCGATCGACTTGAAATTTTGAGACAATATTCCTGACATGATGTACCTACTAATATATAAAAAAAATTTATTTGTTGAAGTGTGAAGACCCGCATAAACCCTTAAGTACATTAAGATCGTCTAGGTAAAACGAAGACATTATCCACTTTATCAAGGCTAAGGCACAACTGTGCAAGACTCGATTAGATTCGATTTTCGTATGGTTGATTTGGTTTCCACAGCCACTGATACCTCTGTGACCCTATTGCTACGTCCGCCAACATTTTTTTTTGTTTTCTTCCCTTATATGATAGCAAACTGCTTTTCTTTCCCTTTTATTCCCTGTCTACCGGTCCAAATGATCTCCTGAAGTCCAAAAATACTGCTAGTATGCTATCACCAGAATCAAGTCAATTTTTCCTCTCGGCAACAATCCAATTCAATACGGTTTCGCATAAATGTGATTATCTGAAGCCAGACTATTGTTCAATTTGAGAATAATTTTTACTTATCACGACCAGTAATTTTTTACATGTCTCTAATTTCTTTACTGACTGTTCACATTTCTTTGTACTACTAATTTTTTGAGTAGCAGTTACAGTTGACTCCTTACAAGAGCCCGGTTGATAACTTTTACCACTACCTACCACAGAGAAATTTTCAGAATAGTAAAAGAGTTAGGATGAAATTGTCCTGTTTGTTTTTCATAACAGAGAGTGTTCTCTAATCGTGTCCTGCATAATGGAGTCTTGGTCTTATTAAAAACTGGTTCCAAAGCACATACCTAAGCGATCTATGGCAGTCATACAATTTAAATTTGAAATCGATGTTGGTTTTGATGTGACGTATTTGTAATATTCTCGTTATACTTCTGCGTATCACTGCGATTGCGAGATGTTCGGATAATCGAAACAATCGCGATCGGCCAAATTTACAACCGAGTCAACAATCGAATAGAACTTCATCCTAACAATCGAAGTGTTCAATTCGATGGTTTGTATACGAATCAATACTTCAGCTCGATGGATTGTTCGAGTTCGAATCTAAAATGTTTGTTTTCATTCAACTTGGATGGTTCACTCGACTCGTCTGGGCCAACTGGTTTGTAAAATTGCAGTGGCTGATCGTAGTCATACGCGATTGCGAGATGATAAAATTTCCGATGGTTTCTTCATGCACACGTGAAACATTCCTTCAGACCTTACTGTTTTTCTCCCATAGCGCCGTTTAATGTCTTCCAAGAACTTTTGTGATAACCACTTTTAGAACTTACTTGCCTTCGAATAAACTCACTCTTTTGTGTTTCTTCTTCCATTTTACAATATTACAATAATAAAATTCTTTTTTTCATTTTTAGGACTTATAGACTCAAAAAAAAATGTTTGTCCGTCTGACCGCCGTACCCAAACTCGTTTGAATCTTCGGAGTTTACGAATCGTTTGAGCTTTTAAGGGGGTCATCCCGTGTGACTGATTCAAAAAATGATTCAAAATTTTTTTTTGGCATAAATTGCATCCAAATATACTATAGAATATGTGGGCGAAGTGATTTTCCGCTATTCGAAGCCGTTCGGAAGTTACAGGCCGTTATATTCTCTAAACTCCTTTGTTGTTTCGAATATAAGGGTCAGTTTAGTCGCGTTTTTCTCAAAATGGTACGTTTCAAATCGGTGGACACGATATCTCGAAATCTATCAAACGAATTCCTTTGAAATTTGCTGAACTTATTCAGTACTCATGTAGACACTTTGCAAACTAGAATAATTGTGATTCGTCAAGCCGTTTTTTTTTGTTGCAAGCTGGAGAAGTCGTAAAAAAACATCAAAATTGACGATAAGAGTTCAACAAGTTGTCAAAAATTAACCTTTCAATATTTTTTGATAATCCTAGTTCCAAAACTGGTTCAGACTTCACAGATTAAAATGCCGTTTGATTTTTTTCTTTGAGATAAGCAGAACGCCCGCAATCGTGGTAACCGAAAAAAAGGTTTTTTGAAAATGAGTGGCTAAGTTGCCATGTACCTCAAACCTCAGCAATGAGCGACAATTGCGGGCTGAAAAAATTATAAAGTGTGCTCAAAATGTGTAGAAAATCACGGCTCAAATCAAGAACTATTTAAGATAAAACCTTCGAAATTAAACAGTTATTAGGCCAAATAGACCAATACAATGAGTGTGGGTATTAAGGGAGCGGGTGGAAAGCAAAACATTCCAATTTTTATATCTCAAAAGCCGCTAAACTGAAACATTGCGTTTACTTAGAAAAAAAAGCGCAATACTGCCAAGCTATGGAAAAATATTGATAGCGCCAAAACTACAAATTTAAGTTTAAAACATAAATTTTTCATATATTTGCAATCATTCTGTATGACGTACGTTCTTTGCAGTATCATCTTAAAAGTCTTATTTCTGGTCATTATTTCTTAGGTCTACTGAGACATTAATTTCGTTTCTGAGTTGTCAGGCCTAAAGTCTAAATTTTTTTTAAAGATTTTTCGATATTCCATCCGGCGTTACGAATATATCAGTTCTAATGGGATATCGAATTGATTTTATTTCCACGGGCTTTTTATGCAATAGGCGCATTTTTCCTCCCTTATCCAGTACAAAGCAGGTTAGCGACATGCGAAAATAACAACAAAGCGCAAAGAGAGAAGAGCAACCACATCACTACATCCAGTGTAGCTATTCTGGCCCCTACTTTGCTCCGGATAAAGTCACAAAAAACACGGTTCAAAACCGATTTCAGGATTTTCCATATTCAGCCCCTAAGGATCAGTAAAAGCGTTGTTAATGTTTACACGAATATCTCTCAGGTTTTATGAGATATTGAATTGATCTTACTTCCTTGGACTGTGCAGTCTTACTCCTTTTATTTAAATTTTTAATTGAAGAACTACTCATGAATGTTGAAATTTGTTAAAAGTCCAATGAAAAAATTAACTTTCTAAAAAACCGTCTCGAAACAACCAGTGTTTTATTTCAAGTTTGACCGCATACCGGACTATGACCTAAAATTGTTATTGGTGTATTAATAGTGTCTATAGCGTCGCCACTTCTGTCGCTTCTCCACTTCTGTCACTTCTCCACTTTTATCGCTTTTCACTATAACCCGAAAAAGAATAAAGTTGCCCCAGAGATTGCCAGATTTTTTGTAGAGACTTGATTCTAAATTACATCAGATCCAATGTGATCGCGATGGAGGACATAGAGAAGGAATAGTGTTCTTTCCCATAAGACAAATTATAGCTTTTCCTTGTCGCCGGGACCTCTTCCTTCTTTGAATTTAAAAAAGATATATCACAATAATTGAGTAATGCAGAGCTAACAGCCTCTTAATTTTAATTTTCAAGTGCATACCATCCAAATTTTCGTCATTTTTGAGGTTAATCGATTCTAATCTTTTTTTAACTTAATATTCTTCGTGTGTTTCGCTATTAAGTGGAGGTAAGAGCGCCAACGCTGCACCTTTAAATTAGCTCTAAAGCCAGTTCGGCAGTCTCCGATGATTGCGACCTTAGTCGTTCAATAAATTTAGTAAATATTTTATAGGACCGCGTACTCAACAATGAAATATTTTTGTAATAGTTTTTCTTTATACAGAATCAAGAAGCTAAAATACAACTGAAAATAGAGAAGGAATAGTGAATAGAAAATCCGGCACGTCCTTTGTGTAGGCGCCATGTAAGAAAGTAAACTCTCCACTCATTGGGGGTAACTCTTGATTTCATTATCAACGGCGCGACAGCCCAAGTCGGGCCCTGGCCTCCTGAAGTCGTCGTCTCCAATCGTCTAATCCAAAGACCGCGTCCTCCAGCTGCTAATTTTTAAGATGGCTTTGTTGTCTTCATCAACCGAGTCTTCCCATCGCTTGCGTGGTTTGCCTACAGACCTCTTACCACTCGCTTTGCCTTTAAGAGCACTCATGGTTGTATCTTATTCGCCAGTCCGTTCCTTCCATCACAGGTTCCAAAATTTTTCGAAGGACCTTTCTTTCGAATGCGTTAACTGCTTTTTCGGAAGTTCGCGTTAATGTCCACGTTTCGCTGCCATAACAAAGCACAGGTCGTATAATAGTTTTATATATTCGCAGCTTATTGTTCCTATGCACTTTCTTGGATTTTATTATTGGAAGTACCGAATAATACGTTTTATTTGCTAGCATGATCCGTCGTTTGATTTCGTCCGTTTCGTTGTCGTCTTTTGCTAGATTAGCCCCAAGATATATGAAGTTGTCCACACTCTCCAAATTATACTCCGCAATTGTTACATTCTGTCTGATTGGCGTTCTCTTTCTTGTTTGCGTCATTATTTTCGTTTTACTTTCGTTTATGCGTAACCCGACTTCTTTTGCGGCGTAGTCAAGAATGACAAATACCTCCTTAGCACTAGGGAAGGATCTTGCGAGGATGTTTATATCGTCAGCGTAGCAGTTTGGTAGACTTGAATAGTAGTGTCCCATTGGTGTCGACTGGGGTTTTTCGGATGACATGTTCTAGTGCCAGGTTGAAAAGAATGGGGACTAGACCATCTCCCTGCTTTAAACCACATTCCGTTCGAAAGCTGGTTGTGGAATCGGGTTGTATTCCTTCTTGAGATTCAGTGTTCGTCATTGTGAGTCTCGTTAGTCAGACTAATTTTGGTGGAATTCTAAAATCAAGCATGATTTGGTACAGTACCCTCCTGTCGATACTGTCATATATTTGTTTAAAATCTACGAAGATTTGATGCACATCTGTGTTATATTGCCAGCATTTTTCAAGCACCTGTTTCATCGAGAATACCACGTCTGTTGTAGATCGTCCGGTTCTGAATCCATCTTGGTATTCGCCAATTATTTCGTTAGTATAGGGCTTAAGACGACGCTCAATTATTTTTGTCAGTATTTTGTAGGACGTACACAATAATGATATTCCTCTGCAGTTCTCACAGCAGAGTTAAATTGGACATGCTTTTTCGCCAATCGTCGGGTATTTTTTCCTCTGTCCAAATTTTACATATGTGTATTAGAATTTCCACGACACAGTTTCCACCATTTTTCAGAAGTTCATCTGGTATTTCGTCAATTCCCGGCGCTTTGTTTAGTTTCTGGTCACATAGGGCTGCTTTGATTTCGTTCGTGGGTAGTGTCATTGATGGTTCTTCTTCGTCAGTTGTAACCTCAATTGAGATGTTATCGGTCGTAATCGGTGCTAATGGAGTGGAACTGAGAAGATGCTCGAAGTAGGAAACCCATCTCCTTTAAAATTTGTTGTGTGTCGCAGTCTTTGCAAAGACTGGTTTTGGGCTTATATTTCCTTTTTAAGTCTTTTACTATTGCGTATGCGCCCCGGGTTTTATTTTGTCTAATATTGTCGTCCATTTTTTTTCTATCTTGTCATTATGGTACTTCTTTTGCTTTCGCCTGCATGTCTTTTTTGCAAATCGCCTAAGCTCGTCATATCTATCTTTTTTGACTCGTGTTGGTCGTTCAGTAAAAATTTTGTAAGCCTCGTTCTTTCTATCTATTGCATGGCGACATTCTTGGTCGAACCAGTCATTATATTTTCGCCGGGTTTCATATTCTAATGTCTCTTCTGCCGAGGATTTGATGCCATCTCGTATTTTCGCCTACATATTCTCCACTGGCATACTTTGGACGTTTTCATAGATTGGTGTCAAATGTTGATCCAGTTTTGACATGTATGCCTGTGCCACCGTTTCATCTTTGAGCTTGTCGATATCGAATTTACGAGCTCTACTTGTTTTCGGATATCCACGACAAGCTATTCGGCATTGATATTTAGCTCTGATTAGATAGTGATCAGAATCAGAATTGGCACCGCGGAGGGTTTGTACATCAAGTATACTAGAAGCAACCCTTTTCTCAATTAGAACATGGTCTGTTTGATTAAAGGTGTGACCATCTGGTGATGCCCATGTTCGTTTGTGAATATCGCGATGAGGGAAGCATGTAGAGCTTACAATGATATTTTTGCTACTTGCAAAATCAATAAGACGTTGGCCATTGTCGTTGGCCATTGTCGTTGGTTATGTCATGGAGACTGTGCCCTCCTGTTGTTTCTCTATGAGGGTCCTCCTGTCCGACTTTTGCATTAAAATCCCCTAAGACAATTTTTAGGTCATTCGAGGGCAGTGAATCATAGGTTGTCTCTAGGGTGGCATAAAAGTCGTCTTTAGCTATCTCGTCCTTGTCTTCTGTTGGTGCGTGGACGTTGATTAGACAAACGTTGAAAAATTTAGTTCTTATTCGGATTGCACACAATCTTTCGCTTACTGGTTTGAAACTCGTTACCTGCTGCTTAAATTTTTTGTCAACGACAAAAGCGACTCCAAACTCTTTGCTTCCCAACAGTTTTCCACTTGTAAAGATTGTGTGCGATCTCATGTCCATGATTTCATTACCGAGCCATTTCGTTTCTTGGAGGCCAGTTATGTTAATGTTTTGTTTTGCCACTTCTTCGAGTAATTCTTTCGGAGCTCCTGTCCTATATAGCGATCGAACATTCCAAGATCCAAAAGAGTAGTCCATTTTTTGTTTGCGGAGTCGTTGCCGTTTAGTCAATCCTTTCCGAGGCTGTTCTTCAGATTTCTGGGCAGTGGTCTTTTTCCGGTGATGCGTTGTCGGCGCCTCGCCCAACCACCGACTTGGAGGGCCAGTCCTACTTATGTATTACACCCCGGTAGAAAAAGGGTGGGAGTTTTCAGCTAACTATGACATGTTGGAGTTCTCCCAGCTATACTGCGAGTCCAACTATGTCATACTTTTTGCCTACTTCCTGAGACGCACAGGAGTTACTGGCCATTCAGGTTAACTCCATGTTCCCTCCTCCCTTCTCAACCGGGCTTGGACCGGCTATGGCGGAGTTCTACTCTAACTCTTGGTTTAGCTTGACTAATTTTACGACAGATCATGAAGATGACGAGAACGTAGACACATTTTTTTCTTATTTAAATCCTTTACTTTCACGCTCATTCAAACTTTAAGATGGGGGCTGAAGAACACAGCACAGCCTGTCTTACTTGCTCTGAAAATTGTAAAAGAGCTTATTTACTCATGACTTGAAGCAAAAAGTAATACTTGAAACAGGTGCAGTACCTTGGATATGGACGGAGGTTAAGGCAACGACTTTTTGGAATGGAAAGACTCTAGCTCGCAATCACGTCTTGTTAAGGAGTACTGTTGCTGCCCTATGGTCTTCGGATGTCACTACGGAACTGAATTAATGATCCTCAAGTCTCGATGGTCCCAGCGATTGTATCACTATCCGAAGGCTTTTTTTTTCTTTTGTTTGTGCTGAACTTCGTATGGTTTTTTGACCATCAAGGCCGGCCAAACGGCTTATTGTTCCATTCTCGTATGCCTTTTGAACCATTGCCAAGAGTCGCCTTCATTTCAAATTAATCGAGTTCGCCGCAGATTTTAACCCTCTGTATACGGAATCATGAAAGTTATTTGCCGCATTTGCAACGCTTCATTTGATTGTAATTATTGATACAGTTTCAGAGCTTGTTGATCGCACTTAGTATTTAAGCTTTAGACCCAATTGATTTTTAATTTCAGATATTTTTCTTTTTTATCTTTGGTATCGAAATTCGGTCGGGTTGCAATTATAACAAAAAACAATAATTTGCATTTAAGGCGTGATGAGTCTCACTTGTGTATCGCCTCAATTTGCTGAACATATTAATTTGGTCGTCTGCGTATTACATTTCTTCGACCTCCCTTTTTTAAATAAGCCAGCCTTTATCTATAGAAATTATTTAGATCATTTCAGTGCAATGACATAAACAAATTTTTTTTTAATTTTTTAGGACCAAACGGCTTCGTGTGCGCTCACAAGAAGAAAGCCGCATGCTCCTCAAGAGACCGAAACGTGTTAGATAGAAGTACTTGACCTGTAATATTAGTACTAGAAAATAAGAGCGATCAGTAACGACAAAGCAAACGCAGAGAAATAAACCATCACAGTAGTTACTTCTGAGATATGACTCACAATTTAGGAATGGCTCCATACAGATTACCAGGGCCAGGGATATGCCCGCCTGATTTCAAACCGCCTTCAGAATCATCGCAAATAACCTCGGCGCCTAGTAATCCGAAAAAAAGACGAAAAACATCCAGTGCAGCAGCGAATCAAATGCCTTCACAACCACCTCCCTCGCCGCAAGATCTTTTACCGCCCCCACTGACAGGATATGGCGATACAATAGTAGCATCAAATCCTTTCGACGACACACCGACGAATCCACCAATGAGCCACGCTCTAGGACACATGGGAATGCACGGAGGTGGTATGAATCCACACATGCACCATCACATGGGCGGCCCGCCAATGCGTGGCATGAGCCCTTTAGGCATGGGAAATATGAGCCCGATGGGAAATATGGGTCCAATGGGTCCAGGCGGTATGCAATGCGGCGGACCTATGCCACATATGAACAGTAGGGGCGGTGGAATGAGTCCCATGGGAGGAATGCCTGGTGCTACAATGGGAGGAATGAGTCCCATGGGAAATATGGGACCCAGTATATCACCAATGGGTCCAATGGGCGGCCTATCACCAATGGGCGGACCGCCTAATTCACACATGGGAATGAACCCGAACATGGGTCCAAATGGCAATAGATCGATAGGAAGTCCGATGAGTGGCGGACCGATAGGGAGTCCCATGAATTCATTACCGATGGGTTCGCCGATGGGAAACGCAATGGGTAGTCCACTAGGCGGTGGTCCCGGCCATATAAATAATGGACAAATGGGTCCACCCATGCATAGTCCCTTAGGAAATGGTCCCAGCCATATGCCCGGACCTCGAATAAATGTTCCAAACGGTGCTATGCCATCAACGGGGGGACCAATACCACATCAAATGAATCAAATGATGGGCGGCGGCGGCAATAATCCAATGACATCCTCAGCTCAAATGACGACAACGAATAGTATGAACACAATGGTGGGATCAATGGGCGGACATCCTCACTCGCATTCACCGATGAATCACCAAAACGTTCCTATGACACAAGGCAGTGGACCTATGAATAGCGGTCACTTAGGTAATCCAATTAATTCGGGCATGTCGCATGGAATGTCGATGGGACCAATGGGTCCCAGCCATTTAGTCCATATGGGACATATGGGCGGACCGGGCGGCGGTCCTATGAATGGTCCGCCAAATCAAATTGGAAGTATGTTCGGTCCGAAACCAATGCCAGTTAGTGCGGGTAAGATGTATCCACCCGGACAACCCATGGTTTTCAATCCACAAAATCCTAATGCCCCGCCTATCTATCCCTGTGGACATTGTCACAAGGAAGTGAACGACAACGATGAAGCTCTATTTTGCGAGTCAGGTTGTAGATTCTTTTTTCATAGGTGAGTACTTGAAACGATTCAAATTTAATTTGTTACATAATTGCCCTTGCAATCGCTAACGTAATATTTTCTCAATTAATTTTCAACAGAACATGCGGGGGCTTAACAGAAGCCGCCTTCCAACTTATAAGCAAAGAACCCTATGCGGAATGGTGTTGTGACAAGTGTTTGTCTTCCAAGGTCATACAGATGGTGAGGTTCAATTGATAAATATAGTGTTTTTTAAGAAAAAAAAAAAAATTATTGTCGTTTATAAAAACAAAAAAAAAACAGAAAAAAACAAGCAAAAATAAACAATAAAAATGCTTAACAATCATTAAATGAGTGAAAGGTTTTGTGTGGAAGCAAGAATGTGTGAAAGTGGTAAAATAGTTAATAAAAAAAAGATGTTTTTTTTTGAAAATACATAAAAAAGAAAAAATAAATTATTTAAAACAAAAGGACGAACAAATTTATTATGAAGAAAAACACGCAACTTAACACGGCAACAATAGTTGTATCGAACCTGAAGAATAGCAAGAACTTCCAGCCATGACAGCATTTCCAACAGTTGCCCTTCCACCAGCAAAAAGACACGACATCAAGCAAATCTAGTTACAAGTAAGAAATTCAACATTCAGTACTTTTATTTCTATTTTGATTTTGATTGAAAAAAAACCCAACAATGTAATTGCATTTGAAGTGATCAACTCTTGGTATCCTTCTGGCGTTTAATTGGTTTTGTTTAATTGTAAATTTTGTTCAAAGGCGTAGTCGAAATATTTTCATGAAATCTTATTGAGTATGAGTCCGTTCAATTGTAACGGAAATTTGTAATAAGCTTTTATATCGTAGCGAACCATTTCCTTTTACCGAAACACAACATTTTGGAAAAGAGCGTGATAGAGAATAGAGTTAATAAAAAAACAAATTTAAGACATGTGAGACATTGACTGCAAAATATAAAAACCGACATTCCGAAAAGAAGTAGGACGTTAAAATTGGGTCGATATTTTTGGTGTGATCATCTCATTTGGATGAAGAATAAAAAATTTGCAACATACACAACATAAAAGAAAATCTGCTCAACACGCATGTTTTGTGGTTGGCCGGGACCATAGTACCACAATCACATAGAAAAAAATATATTGCATTGTAAAATTAGAGAACCCTTCCACAACTTTTCAAAACACATAGACCTAAAGAGTCTCTTACACGAGCGATTAAAATTGATCAATTTGCAGCATTATTTCTCAATTTTGACGAAAATATGAAGCTACAATAGCAACAGTCGACGCGGATCAACTTGTTATTGTTTCGTAGCTGAATTGTTATAAGCGATATGGACTAATATCTCACGAAAGCAACCCAAAAAAAACAAATCTAAAAATCAAAAGAAAACTTGGCAATCGAATAAAACACGAAAAAACCTACGAGAGACTAATTATATTCACCGAACGAAGACAATTGCTTGACATTTTTCAAGTTCAGTGGAAATGCAGCAACTATACGGCGAGCAATATCAGCAATCTGTCAAAACATTGCCGAAATATTGCCGCAACTAGTATGATATTGCTTTGTATTGCTCCACTAGTTATGGCAATAGTCGTCGGACAATCAATTGCTCGTGTAAGAGCCCTTAGGTTAGATAAGGTGGGTGGCCGCTGAAGCGACCAAACACATAAACCGTTAATGGGTCCTTTGTGATCCTACATATACGGGAAGAAGTACCCGTGTGCTCAAGACCAAATCTTAGGTAAAAAACACCGCAAGCCTGACAAACTGCAGCAGCTTGTCTAGCTTAATGTTTGCGAATTCACCCAAGTCCATGGCGAAGCGCGTACGTACCTAAAGTACGTTCCCGCCTCAAAGCCAGACCGGGGCATGTAGAAAATGCTTTCCTCGATATCGGGTTCACTACAGCTGCGGTACATATCTGCAATGGCATGCCGGCCGATCAGGCAATGGCCCGTCAGTACACCAATTAGAATACGAAGAGTATTCCTATCTCCGAGAAGGGCAAACTTGGTCCTGTTCGCACTCAGGGTCCGCCAGATCACGGGACACGATGTGAAGTCTGATCACTTCGTGTTAGCCTCCGATATAGCCGACACGTCGATAGCTTGTTTAATGACCTCAATCGGCAATCACATTCGGCTGCGGACACGAAGATGGTTGCTTTTTCTTTCGGTCTAATCATTTTGCCAGCACAGTTGGCTACAGTTTTAAATTCTTGATTGCCAATATCATATTTGTATAAGGAAAGTTAGAAAATGTCCAAATGTACATAACTTCTCAGTGGGAACCTTACGTGTTGGTGTCTTCGTCCTTGAATTGAAAATTGTATCGCTGAGTTCGATTCCATTTTTGATTTAGACTTTTTGATAACCAGCCTCCACAGAAATTGGATTGTTTGTAGCAGCACCGGAGGCAGCATCGTATTTTCACTTTATGAATTCTTATTGGCACCAAAATTCACCAACTTCGGAATTTATTTTCCCGAAGAAAAGCTTCAAAGTCAACAGCTGAATTGTAGTCGAGTTTTTACGGGCTACTGGCGGCTTCTCTCAGTTGCGTTTTTGTTTGTTTCGTTTGAGTGAAAAATTAATAATTTATTTTTGGTATTAAAAATAAGTAAAATGCTATATTTTATCTATTAATGAAATAAACTATTATTTTGCAACAGAACGTATTTCTGCCAACTCTGTATCATCAGGAAAACCGTGATAAATAGCAACAAAATCTATTTTTTGTTATAAACTTACTTCAACTTCGCGCTCCTTTCGAAATTAAATGATGATTTCAGATCGGTCATAATTCGAAATTCCGTCCGGAGGGGAGTCGTAAAACTACGAATTCTGAAACTACGAATTTAAATCAAAATAGACCCCCAGGCATGTACTCTCCTTTCCACTTCGTCATCAATATCTCTCCTTGCGTTTACAGCCTCAAATATCCTAATAGGGGATGACCACTTTGCTAAGGTTTTGGAGTATCGTCTTGGAGAGAGAAATTGCTTTATTGTTGTTTTACTTAAATTCTTTAGAACATTAATTCTTTAATTAATGTTTATTAATAAAATTTCAAAATTTACGTTGTCAAAATAATAGGGACGATTAAGTTTTTTCGCTCGATTTCTATACAAACAAATTTTTATACTTTGTTTAATGGGATTGCACATTGCTCTAAAACTAGTCCTTATTTGGGCATTGTACTGATGCCAAAAAGAAACTTTAAGAAGGCGATTTTTATAAACTTCGGATCATTATCTTTCCGAAAAATCCACAATTATAACACTACGTGATATAAAAACAACAGAAAATCAAAGTGAAGTAATTTTAATTTCTTTGAACCAATAGACATCCAGGGTGTTTGATAACATATGAACTTCTGCGCGTGCGACTTCTAGTCGTGGCGTTTTATGCGAAAAATTATAAAAGTTGATCCAGTAGGTGGGGGAATATTCCAGGTTTTCCTCGATACAGTGGGGGTGTCTCATTTGTTTCACAGTGGCGTCGTTACACAATCGAATTGTTCTTCTCTTTTCTACTTTTTTAATGTTTTCTCTGGTCTTTATCTGGCCCGCGATTCGAAATATAGGACCAACACTGTAGCGCCATACCATTCTACTTCCGGCCACGATGCTTGACAGTCTCCCTGGTATAATATATTATTTTCCAGAAGGACGTCTTACATTACGTCCGAAGTCAGATGTTAAGAGGTTAATTTTTGGTTGACACCATAAAACATTTCTCCACCTTTTAATGCCTTTGCGTCTTGTTCAGTGTCGGTGTTCCCGACCAAAGTCCAACCCCGTATCTATGCACGGGTTAGAGTAGTGACTTTTCTAGCGACTCTCTCTGGAAGATTTTTGAGACATTTGTAATCACATGTGGACTGTTCTTGGACCTTTCTACAGCTTCAAAAATTGCTCCCGCCAAAAAAACGGATCCTTCTTCGTAAATATGAGCGGCGTTCGGTGGTATCTGAAGTTTTTATCTTCTTTCTTGATGTTGTTTAATTGCTTAAGAATTGAAACAGAAGTTCTTAGATCGGCCAAGAATATTGAAAGATTCTCCTCTTTTCCTGATACAAAGAACACTTTCTTGTTCTTCCTCGAAACAATGCGATTTTCTACCTTATCAAACCGTTCCGAATCATTGAAAACGCATGAACAATGAACCATTCATGCGTTTTCAAGTTTGAAGGCTGAAATCAGCAGTATAAACACGTTTGAATAATGTGGGGCCAATTATTATTGAATTAACACAATTTGTATTTTTGATATATTTATTTTTTGGAGAGACGGACAGATAACCGCTCTTGATGAGTTCTTATATTTAACTAACTAAATCATATATTTTACTAAAAAGGAAAATGACGCCAAAACGGTGAGGGCAATACCATATAATTGGTCCGTTCATTCGGTAGGCGTCGCCTACTCCGTTCGACCTCAATTAAATTGTAAGAAACTCTTTTAATTATGTAAGAAAAGAGGTCAGAAACAGATGTGCAGAATTTTCCCGTCTTTATAACTCATGCCGTATCCGAAACAAAGACTTTTAGATAGGTGGCAAAAACACTGGCAAGAAGACGACATGGGTAGATACTGTAGTTAAGTATGCCGGAAGATTGGGAAAAAATGGTAGGAATGACCCCATCTTTTAAGATTCATTTCCCACGCTTAACTACAAATCCGCCCGTTGGTACAATATCCTCTCGAATAATTAGTGATTCCTCGAAATGCAAGCTGCAGACCTATGTGCCTCTATTAATTTTTAAATCTTTCCGCGGAAAGTTTTTAATCCATTTACTACGATCACTGACTTCTGCTTTCCGCAGAATATTCTCCTAAATTAAATAAATATTAATTAAAAACAATGAAAATCTTATTTGTATTTTGTATTTACCAAGTGCAATGCTTTCCTCTACAAAGAGCTCAGTGTTGTTGATCCGAAATGCTCCAACAATTTCGTTCACTCTATCGTAAAGATGCCAATCGGACGGTGATCCACCGGATGGGCCAATCTTTTTCTTTTCAATTCTGAAATAAAACACACAATGAAAACACGTTATACATTCAAATATTACTGCATTTACCGATAACGGTTGGTAATATTGTGCACTTTCACTTTAATTTAAGCGCCACTAAATGGGTATTTGCGGATTGCCATTTCCTTCGCCATTTCGGCGTAAATATGTCCGTTTTTATTATTTCCACGGAGTTCCTCCTGGCATTCACTCCACAACGAAACTAATACTTGTTCTTCTTGAATAGTCCAGGTTTTCCTGGACTTTATTTTCTTGCTTTCCATTGTGAAAATTAAATTTGTAAAACTCAAAAAAAACCCTCTAACACTTTCAAACACGTTCAAACAATTGACGTTAATTATTTTGACAATTCTAGTTATGTGAAGTTGTCAACATATGGTTAGCTGAATTTGGCTGAATTGAAATTTACTCGGTTGACACTAAAAAATTACGAGATTAGCAACTAGATTATTTCGTAATCTCGCGGTTTGGTAATCTCGATCTCGTATGGGTAATGTGGCATTCCGCAAAGGGTTTCTTGGTGCCATCTTACACAGTCTTTGAGTGAAAATCTGTATCGGAATACTGAAAGGTATCTAAAAACTGCCTTTCTATTATGTCTCTAAGATTTATGTATTTACATTATCTGCACTTACTATATTACTTGACACCGCACAAAATAATTCATTTAATATTAATTTTATCGTACGAACATTGCCCTATTTAGAACAAAGTGCCTGGTAAAGCAGTGGAACAGTCGGTCAGCCTATGCATGTGTGAGTGCGAGATTCTATCCGACGGCTTTCATATATAGGAGGCTCTCAAACAGCTCATTGCATGTGTGTGTAAGCATGGAAACCTGCATCGAAAAAAAATTCGAGCACTGATGGACTTTTGCAACGTCACGAGCCATCTGATTGGTTGATTTTATGGGTGGGGGTAAAATCGCGAATCAATGTGTTCGGTGTTAATCCACCATAAGGGATTTCCAATGGAACTGACTGATGAGCATGACTCCAAAGTTGTGCTATATTATATGATGAGCGTAGTATGTGTTGACACAGCTCCGATTGACATGGATGACATATTGCTTCGCCAATTGTATTGTTTAGCATAAATATGTTCTTGTTGCTACCCGTGCTGTATTTACGGTACCGATTAATTTAAGACAAGACACAATTTATACAACAATATATGCAACGTGACAAACGAACACCGAGAAACTTGTGAGCGATGGTGAAACTAAACCACCGCTTAACAATACTCAATCAAGAACTCGGATTAATTCGTCGCATGGTTTTTACTTATTGACGTTATTTTCCCGTATTAACTATGGTGGAGAAATTTCAAGGATCAGAAGTTTTCTAGGTACCTAATATCCCTATAGCTTGAATATGTTCACGCAAAAATCTTACAGTATAGAGTAACTTCGGGTAATATGGTATACCCTTTACTTTTTCATCTATTGCTCGTAAAGTTTCATGAAAAAATCAACCACTATTAGCCACAAATACTAATTAATTAGTTTGTTGTCATTTTCCATTTAATTTAGACTATTTTTCAAATTCATTGAGAATTTATTTTGAAAAATATATCACTATGCCTATAATTGCATTTAGAAAACTTGGCGGGTAATGTGGTATACAATGGATGGTAAATGTGGTATACTGTACCATATTGACCGAAACCTATTTCAAATGATATAATTGCCTTGAATATATCTAAAGTATAACACTATTATTATGTTTCTTTCGGTTTTTATTAAACAAATTTATTATTATTATATTATAAATTAATATGCATTTTCGCCTACAAAAAAAAACAAATAAGTAAAACAAATTTCATAGAAGATAATAACTTACAAGTTTAATAAAAATTAAAAAAAAAATAAGAAAATATGCCTTCTTAGCAAGAGTATCCAATTATTAAACGAAAATATTTTAAATCTTCACAAAAACGGTTTTTCACAGGATTCACAGATAAAAATAGCCTGCTTGTTTGGAAGGCACTCTACATGAGACCAAATCATATCGCACTGTAGACATTGCGTCCAAATTTTGGGGTTTCTATCATCGCCCCAAGAATTGTTACAGAACATGCACTTAGTTTCCTTTGAGGGAGGCATGTCTGAGAAGATATCTCCTTCATCCGATTCTATGTAATTAATACTAACATCCGACTCACTAGAGGAATTATAACTTTTAGGAACACATTTATTCTTTGCTGGCTTCGTAATTTTTAGGCATTTTCCTTTAGATACAGTTTTTCGTTTATTAATTGCTGAAATACTTTCCTGTAGATTGATCTTATATTGCGATGTTGTTAATACAGTTGCCATCGATTTTTTTCCTCTACGGCTAGTGGGAGGCCGATGAATGTTTGGAGGAGGAGATACATCCCAAGGAGTCCAATGCTCTCTACTTGTACTGGCGATAGGCTCGTTACCAACTAAAAATGCAGAGATGCGAGGCGAGTCTAAAAGAGTTGCAGAATTTTCCTGAATTGACTCAATTTCTGTGTTATTATATCCGTTTTCGTTGTTTTCTGCAGAAATAAAGTCAGCTTCCGTAAAAATGTATTTGTTGAAAGGATAAATGCCAGTGCACCTGAAACCGTTGATTGCAATTTGTCCAGATTGAACTTGTTGATAGGCTCTTGTAAAAAGTTCGGTTACATCATATTGCGTGACTTTCCGGCCCGTCTCTCTAATAAATCTTTTAATTTGAGCATTGTAATACACCTTTAACGGCCCCATGAAAGTCTTATCTAGTGGCTGCATTTTATGCGTGGAATGTGGCGGCAGAGAAATAATAATCACACCATTTTCACGTGCAAGATTTATCACCTCTATATTTCTGGTATGGCTGTAGTGCCCATCTAGAATCAGCAAAATAGGTTCCTCTTTCGATGGTTTTGTGAACTGTAGAAAATGTTCGAACCACTTTGTGAAAATGGGAATCTGTACCCATCCGGATATGTGACATGACGAGTCGGAGCCAGGTGGAGCATGTTTCATTAAAAGTGG
Organism: Beris morrisii; assembly: GCA_951812415.1. Lineage (NCBI taxonomy): Eukaryota > Metazoa > Arthropoda > Insecta > Diptera > Stratiomyidae > Beris > Beris morrisii. Next base: position 109,246,592 of record OX638312.1, on the reverse strand, counting down.
ATTCTGTTTTTTTCTGGGAAAGATGAAATACGGAGGAACGAAATTACCGCCTGCACTCATACAGTTAATTACAGTTATAAGAGAGCCTCTTTCTGCGGATGTCATTCCACCTATCTGCCGTTTCCCCTTTCGAGCCAAAATCTTGGGCTGCCTGCTTTGAACTATAGACAGTCCAGTTTCATCTACATTCCAAATTCTCGTTGGCGGAAAACGATGCTTATCATACTCTTTTTCCAACAAATCAAAAAATATGTTAACTTTTTCTCGAGTAAAGCCCTTGGCTCTATCAAACGATGTCCCAGTTGGTACACGCAAGCTAAGTTTATCTTTATGCCTTCTACAAAAGGAATAGAGCCAATCCTTACCCGCACACTCTTTCAATAACGAAAATGGATTGGGAATGTTATTTTTTTTTGCAAGTTGAAATGCCAAGGAACGAATATCGGTTCTAGTTAAACCCCAGAAACGTGCCTCCATTTGTACTAAGTATTCAACTAGTTCCTTTTCGATAGTTTTATTGAATACCGGCTTACGTCCTATGGGAGTAGCTAAAAGTTCCTCCGTTGACTTGTCACTTCTCGCGATTCGTTGTAATGTGGTATGTGGAACTCCGAACGTCTTTGCGGCTAAGAAAATACCCATATTTCCATTTTTTACTTCCTGTACTGCTCGTCTCATCATTTCGGCATCCCATTTCCGAGCCTTTTGACCTTTTTTGGGCATATTGATAACTGCACTGAAAATCAAAACAGTAAGAATTAATGGAGTATAATTTGGTATAGTATACCACAATAACCGCCATATGGTATTCCACATTGTCCGACGGCCAGTTATTCCAATAATTCTATCGTAAAAAGTTAAAACCATAAAAAAAGGGCAAACCAACCTCAGTAAATATATAAGAACATAAGTCACTATGTATACAATAAAAATAATTTTTATTAACGTTCACTTTCGGCTTCAAAATGTCACTTTATTACACGAGAAAACAAATTTTGAAATCACTGTTTGGGATTCTTGTCCAACTGCTGAAAAACAACTGAACTAATGAGCATGCTGGAACATGTCAAGGTATAATATGGTTACAACACTCCTCACCACAAGAACAGTGCTGTCGTAACATCATGAATAATGGAAATATCCCACTATACCACTTTACCCGCATATACCATATTACCCGAACTTACTCTAAGCCTCGAAATGTAGGTACAATACTCTCAAGAATTTCCTTCCATGACATGACTCAATTTGCATCTCGAATTTCTATTTTATCCATTACTCATTATCACTCGAAACGAGTGTGCTTAAGCAACTGTCAAACAATCAGCACGTAACAGAATGACTGATATATTGGGTGTACAAATAAGTTCCCGGCGTTTTCCTATAGATAACTCTAACACGAAATACTGGTAAAAAAATGGCGGATCAGAAACGTAATATGGCAAGATTAGACATCTGGCAACAACACCCCATTATTACATTTGTCAAGTTTTATCGGCGTCATTTACTTTTTTGTCCGTGAAAATGACGAAGTTTGAGCCAACGTCATTTGCGGGAAGTTTTGCTTTTTTGTTACAATTCTAAAAAATTAAGTAAAAAATTTTATTCATTCCCATCTCGACTTTTAGTGAACATTTTTTAATTTACTCATGTATTAAGCTTTTAAATACACTAAACAATAAGTGTGCAAAATCTGACTGTTGTGAGTTAAGTGGAAGCTGAGATTCAGGTACCGAAACATAATGCGTTTCGCCATACAAAATGTATAGGAGCTAGAAGTTTGCAACGACCCCCTTAAACGATCCGATTCCTCTTCGTCAAGTAGAAGATACCTTGAACTTTTATTACCAGGACGTCTTTCTACACTACTATTTTGTTGGTGGCGATATCTTGAGTTAAAGTGAAAGGAAATATTTTCACCGTCAATGCACAGATGTGCAGTGCAGTTCAATTTTAGGTGCGTTTCTTCGAAAACCATAACGAAGGACCTAGAACGGCTCTCACAACTGCTGCGATGAAATTTGTCTGTCAAGTGCACCCCGGCAATTGCTGTAGAAAAGACTGGAATAGCATTCTGTAATCGACGAACGGTAAGGCCTATTTCATACCTACATTATAAATACTCTTCACTGAAGTAAATGTATTGCCATTTTGTTCTTGATAATTCGAATTTAAAATTGAATGCGCAGTGAGAATTTGCTGCATTTCAGTAACAGCTGAATGCGAAAACCCCACACGAATTCACAGAAACGATTCATCGAAAAAGTGTTCAATGCCTAGATAATCGAGATCAGTGCAGTACCTTTATCGGAAACAGGACCATATTATGGATTAATAAAAAATACCACAGGAATTTGAACGTGTAATTTTCCACACCTCAACGATTTACAGCGAACAATATACAGTGGATGCCGCTTATTGTAATCACTTTGGGACCAGCCAATAACATTAACCGGGTGATAACAATAAACAAAGAAAAAAATAAGCGATGAATTCTGTTTGTGGAAAATGAACCCAACTGTTTTGATAACAAAATGCTGCTTATAACATTATCCGCGATTACAATAAGCGGCATCCATTGTAATTTTAAAATTATGACAATAGTAAATTTACTATAAGTAGCTGATATAAACAATGAAAACATTAATAAGTAATTACTTAAAGAATAAAGGTGCTAACTTCGTAAAAGTTGATTTATACGAAGACTAACCAGCAAAACATCGCAATCCTTCGACATTCTCGACAGCGATTTCTCCAGTAGCTGAAGACGATTTTTTCCCAGTAAGTGACCAGCAAATCCTAAGGCTGCATCACTATACCAAGTCAGGATTCTGTAGCATTTCTTACGTATGTTGCTTTCGTGTTCCGCAACAAAAGGACTCGCCATCAGGATATAGTCGACAAGAGCATCCCAATGCTGCGATTCGTACAGGAGATGACTCTGCCGAACGATCGTACTTTCGAATTGACTCAGAAGCGTGGTAAAACGTCGACCTCCAGTTCGAATCCAACGTACGGGTGATGTCCTTGCTCGGATAATCTCACGTTCGATCCCCGTCAGTTCATCTCTCAAGGAGCTCAGATCCGCCATGGGTAGTTCGTTGCGAATTTTCTCCGCCAAATCTGGCTTGCTGCGAACAATACTTTTTATGATATGCAACAATTGTTCGCGGCTAAATGGTTTTAGTCTTAATTCTAACGTCGATGTTTGTGAGATTGAGTCCTCATGGTTCAGTTTCATTTTTTTTAAAGTCGACTCGATCGTTAGTTCGTCTTCGTTTAAAATATTTCGCTTTCGGTGACATTTTACTAAGGACACTGGCGTTCTAGATTTTAGTGGACTATTTTGGAATGGCTGAGGACTGCGAATCGAGTTTCCTGAAGTAGACGGTGATAGAAATGAATTTTGTCGTCGACCGCGTTGCTGTATGATGAATTCATCGGGTGAAGAAACACGGTCCATGTTAAAGTTTGCAGGCAAGGATTGGGTTGAGATGTTTTCCTGTTCGTTGTCCTCCAGCATTTCAAGCCAGGGTGGCAGCGGTTGAATTTGAAGTTCCATTAGGGGTGAGCGATAGCTCAACAGTGGATGTTCTATTGTCTCGAAATCTTCCATTCCGAATTTTATAATGTACCTGTAACAAAATGTTTTAATAAAATGAACTAGAACAGACCGAATCTATACTATCAACTTCAAAAGGATAAGCGAACCTTTCATACCTCTATCGTAAATTATTTCCGAAACATAATTTCAAAACAGGTAGATAAAACTAACTATTTAATACATACATCCATTTAACGAATAGTTTTTTTAACAGGTAAATAAGTAAGTATAAGGTTGACATTCCATTTGAGAAGTTTAGTTTAATAAAGAACCCAGGTTTACGAGATCTATCAAATTTGCTCCGTACTAGAATTATACATATTCTTAAATTACCCAATTATAAATAGAAGAACAATTTAGTAAATTAATAAGTGGCTCTAAAGGCCATTTGAATTCTTCAAAATAAGAAACTATGTGAGAATAACACTTAACCGAGTGAGTGAAGAACTTTATTGGTGAACCAATTCATTTTGTTAGATTTTGATGAAACTGTTTTGTACTAGTGGTAGACCGAACCCGTAAATTTTCATGGTATTGACGCCACTAAATCTACTTTCGCTGCGTATTGGCAGTGATACCAATCGTAGAAACTGAAATGTTCCAAAATTTTGCTCTGTGTTGAGCTCATGATCCAATCAATGCATTAGCTTTGCTCCTTTGAGATTTGGTGTAACCACAGGATTGCAGTAAACGTTGCTGCATGCAGCCATTCTAATGTTCTTCTGGGGGTAAATTGTATGTCGTGCTGCTTAAGGAAGCCAACAGTCAAATATAAAATTCAGTTTGATTTTTCTGGAGGGAATTTTTGAAAATTCATTCCACCAAGAATCGCCAAAAATTACGAAATTTTTGACCTCACCGTCGCCGATTCTTTTGAAACTTTGTGTACTCAAAGAATTATAAAAAAAATAACTTAATTTATTTTCTAACTATGTCAATAATTACTTTATTATTTTTTAATAATAAAGTGGGTATTGTGATCGACTTGAAATTTCAAAAAAATTTGCAATTCTAAAATTTTGTATTTTCACGTTTTAGGACCAGTAAACCCTAAAGCAAGAAAAAAGTCTGTCTGTCCACCGTACATGCCGTACGCAAAAGTTTTTGAAGGTGCGTAGCTCACAAACCCGTTGAGAAATTAAGTGCCAATTTCTTTTGGTAATTTTACACAGTGGGTGATGGTGAGAAGGAGTGGACAGGAAAAATTTCTGATTTTTTCGAAAACCGCAAAAGATAGAGAGCTAAAAATCTGCCAATGGTCTGGATGAAATTTTATTATTTTTCGGGTCAATGTTCGGGAGCGGTCAAAGTCGGAGTATATCATCAGTTGTTTCGAGATTATGACGTTTCTTGAAAAGTTAATTTTGTTCTTAAAATAAAAATATTTAAAATAGTGATTTTTAGCTGATTAAATATTGAAAAATCCTGTGTAGACTTCGGTATATTATGTACACTAAAAGCCCATAGAAGTGAAAAATCGTGAAATTAGTTTTTAGATCATTACATCAAATGCCGTAATAACCAATTTAATCAGAACTAGGGGATGGTAAAAATTGTGAAAACATATGCAAACCCTTGGGGTTGAATATCCAAAAATTGATAAATGAGTTTGTAGGCGATTATATAAAAAGTCTGTGGAAGTGAAAAGCGATCTAATATCTCATGAAACCTAAGAAATATGTCGCCTTACACCACTTTGGATTGAATAACTAAAAATACTGAAATTGACTTTATTGCGCTTATATAGGAAACCTTAGGAAGTAAAAATGAATTCGATATATCATCTGATCTAAGCAATATGTAGAAATCTGTGAAAACATATGCAACCTCCTGACACCCACTTTGGGGGTTGAATATACAAAAATCCTGAAAGGAGTTAGTAGATAAATATTAAGACAGAACGAGAGAGTAAAAACCAATTCAATTTCTTATCAATTCTCAAAGAAATGACAGAATTCGTGAAAACGTGTTCAACCCTTTTAGGGCCTGAAAAAGGAAAAAAACTTAAAATCGAGTTTTACGCGATTATTACGCAAGCACGTGAAAGTGAAAAGTTAGTCGATATCTAATTAGACCTGGGGGATATGGCAGGATTCGTGAAAAAGTGTACAACCCCTTCGGGGTAGAATTTCAAAAAATCGTGAAAACACTTTCTAGGTATTTATATCAAGAAGCCGTACAATAAAAATGAAATCAATATTTGGAAAGACCTTATAGATATAACGAAAATCGTAAAAATATATGCATTCCATTTTCACTGATCATTTTTTACGCTCCCCTTCCAAACGCGCACCGCTATCCGTGGCGTATACAAACAAACTAACCTGGGGACACTGCTTCTGTTTCGTTGTTTGTTCTTTATTTTTTCCACTTACTCGCCTTTTATTTTTACTTTTTTTTTCCACGCACTGGATGTTTGGGGAGGACTCACACCGGCGACGTCTGTTCTCGCTGCTGTTTCTCGTACGACTGTGGCGATAGATCGTGCTGGCTTCTTCAAGCTGCCGATTCTCTCGCTGCAGGCATTTGCGGCGCTGTCATCAATCGTTCTCATTACATTTCAGCACCGCTGCATCCGGATGTGGCAGTGCTGCCAGGGCGGCTCGTTACAGGGCAGGCTCCTGCGCTAGGCCCGTCTGACGCGCAGGTGGCTGAATGAGGAGGCGCCCTGTGTCCTATACTCAATGTGGGTTTCCATATGCGACAATTTTCTGTGACAGAAATTTGTCACGACAAAAATGTGTCACACTCTTCAGCCTAGAGTTTACATTTGTGGCATTATTTGTGTCACACCTTTGCGTAAATTGGTTATGTCAGTTGTCAAAAAAAGTGAAATGGATGGAAAGATAAGTAAACAGCAAAAAAAACTCAAAAAAAATTGTTAAAATTGCTTCTAATAGTGAAACTAAAAGAAAATTTGAAGCGACAGTGCTGGGTATCGAAAATATTTGATAAAAGAAAAGAGCAAGGTCACTACGACAATTTAGTACAGGAGATGCGTTTGTACGACAGCAATAGATTTTTCAACTTTCACAGAATGTTGATAGATTTATTTGATGACCTTCTCGAAAAGGTGTCACCATCAATCGAAAAGCTACCACTTTCAGACCGATTAAACAATTAAAATACCCATGAATTTTTTTTATATATTTATGTAACAAAAAAATTTGGTTCATCCATAAAAAAGTAGAAAAAAATAAATCAACAAAAATAAATTCCATTTAATTTAGAAGTAATCTTATACATATTCGCAGTTTGCTAAGATCGTCGAAATCTCCATCTTAGCACGTCGCTGTTCGCGTGGAGGCATTGCCCGCAAATCTGCCGCCACTGAAAGGCCGTAATGGTCAAGGCCGTCGTAGGTTTCTTCGTTGCTCCTTAAAGCCGACAGAATATTATATACATCTGCGGAATCTAAAAATAAATAACAAAATTATAAATTAAAAATTGCGAAGTATGCATCATTCGGTATTATATTAAATATAAAACTTACGAGCTGGTTCCTTCCTCTTTCTTTTATTGGAAGCTCCTGCAGTTGGTACCGGTGTGGAGGTGGCCAAACTATAGTCCGAGACACTGGCAGAAGTCTCCGTTTCGCCGTCAATTTCGATAATACCATCATCATCCACCAAGCTGCTCTCTAAATTGCTGAAATCAATGAATTATTGAACTATGTTTTACATTGAAGAAATTACAGGATATATACCACTCATCATCCTGGATGAAGGGCACCAAAAATTGAAGGCTGGCCATCATTGGCGAGCTTTTCACAGTGGTAGCAGCGCTACCACTGCGCGGCAGTTGCTTTTTGCTACGGATGAATTTGTCGCGCAGCCGCTTCCACCTTGTCTGGCACAAGTCCACTAAAGGATTAAATTTATATTAGCATTCATTATTATTTTTGTATGAGGTTTCGAAATTACCGGGTAAACCCAGGACCGTAGCCAATTCCCTCCATATTTTTCCACGCAACGCGTTGTTTTTGTAGAGCTTATTTTTCGTGTCGTATAGCACCGGCCTTTTTCCCACTTCGAGTGCGATGCGCTCGTCCGTGTCCGTGTTCATTATTCCAGTTTCTTTCTGAAATAAAGAAAGAAGAAATAGGTTTGTTGTTTGCCGAAGACCGGATTTCGTCATTCACGCAACATTAATATGTTGCGTGAGCGCTGTTCACGTGATGTGCGATGCACAGGTGTACCACTAGCTTTTTACAAAGATTTATTTTACATTTTACATACCTTTGAATAAATTCTTTCTTTTTAATTGTTCAATAAGTTTCTTTAACACGACCGACTGTTGTTCAAACTTCAAACTATGCACTCACTAATGACAGCAGGTGAAACGCGTTGAACTGAAATTTTCGAGAAACCTTTGAACTGAAATTTTTGTCACACATGAAAAGTCGGAGAATCTCCGACTAGCGACAAGCGACATGCGACAAAATTTGTCACAGATTTGCAATCTGATTGGATAACTGATCTGTCACACATAATGTCACAGAAAATTGTCGCATATGGAAACCCACCTTCAATGTCGTCAGTGCCGTCAGTCGTTGTGTTTCCTTCGCTGCAATCAGTCGGTGTGTCTCCCTCGCTGCAGTCAGTTGGTGTGTTTCCCTCGTTTTTTTTTGTAATGCGTACGTATTCTTTTCTATATCCTTGTTTGTGTAAAATTCATTTTTTTTACTATGAGCAAGAGAAAATATTATGAATGTTGATCACAACGAGTATAGCTTCTAAAATATTTACAGACTTATTATTAATAAGCTTCATCTGCGGTCTGAGTGGACGTGTCCTTGCGTTTCAGTAGTTTAACCGGAAGCAGGGATCCTGTTTTGGTTCACTACGTACCATCCTGGGCGGCGGTTTAGGAGGGTGTGAAGATATCGCTTCTGGTGATACTCAGGTTGTTTGGAGAAGCTGGGCAGCTGTACTCCTAGTTGAGAAGCCTTTGGGGGCTATACTCAAAGGGTATTTTTGGAGAAGCTGGGCAGCTGTACTCCGAGACTAATAGACGGTTGTACGGTCTACTGAAAAATCCGCTTTATTCTTGCTTACCAATTAATTTATATGTAAAATACGCTTACCATGCTAAATTCCTTATTGCTATCTATATCTATGCTTGTGTGGAATTATGCTACCTTCAATAATTCCACAACAACAATTCTTAGGTATTAAGTAACCATAGAATTATGCTGACGTGATCTCTAGCAATCGTCCAACTGCTAGAGATCGTATGGCATGCACAATAAGCATTGTAGGGGAGTGTGGTGTTCGGATGGAACTTTAGTATTATTTTACCACAAGGGCTTAAAGCGTGCGATATATGTCAGTTTGCTTAACATGTCGCCATTTTATTTCTTATAAATACATTTTTCGTACATCATCTAGAATGTTTAGAGCATGTTCCGTAATTTTTTTAATCACTTCGGACGAATAGTTTGGTCACAATACCGTTTTGAACTTTTTGACTGGGTAGAATCGACCCAGTGAACACCGAGATTGAATACAGAGGTGTGATCACGAAGGGTTCAAAGAATGGCGCATTATATTTGCCAGCAGTCGTCTGATGGTGCATTTACACTCAGCGTTTGAGGCGAGCCTCAATCCCCACCAAAAAATCAACCAATCAGATGGTTCGTGGAGTCGCAAGAGTCTAACATTCTTCAACTTTTTCTCCGACGCACGCTTCCATATGTGTACACACATACAATGAACTGTGGCAGCATGCACTTCGCAGCTCATCGTATTTCTGTCGTTTCGCACTTATAGGCAAGTTGTGACGCAGAGGCATGTTGAGTGTAAATTGCTTTCAACACAGCAAAGAACACAGCCGACGAAAACCGGTTTGCAATGGCCTGATGGGGGTAGAGGCTCGCCTCGAGGCGAGCCTCAGGGGTGAGTGTAAACGCACCATCAATAACTAGGCGATCGGTGTGTCACTTAAGACTGGTGATCATCTTCTTTGTTTGTGTGTATCACGACCAATCTGATCTGCAGCTCGCTCTCGAGATGTGTGTCCTGAAATGTACAACATTTTGAATCTATTGTTATTTCGACGAAAATGATATTGTAATATTCCATGCAAATGTTCAGAGGTCCTCTAAGGACAAATCATGTTCGCACCCAATAACTAACATGACAATCTTTACGTGAAACAATTTACTCAGAGGTCAAAAGACATGTTAAATGTAAATAATAAACAAGACGGATCCGCCGTTCGCCCGACAGGATCACAGCCGTTCTGTGTAATGTAAACTTGCTCCATAAAGAGCAGAGCTCTATGCTGATGTGAGGCAATCGCAACTCAGCGTTACAAGTGTCTTGGAGAACACTTTGTCGACCATAGTAAACATAAACCTACACCAACTAGATAAATTCCTAAGAGAAATAAAGCTGGTTGAGAACCTCTAGGTTGAAACTGGAGGAAGATCTATGAGATATAGCACAATAGACCACTGGTCGCTGTGTTTGTTGGAATCTCTCCGTCTCCCAAGAAATCTATCTATCTATGTCTTTTCGGAAGGAAAATAGTAGGTGAAGTTGTTGATGCAGGGAGACTTCAAATAAAAAGGTGGAACACAAAGAATAATAAAACAATTTGAAAAATTTTACACGAAAACATACAAAGTTTTTTAGTTAAACATTTTATTAATTATTATCAATGTTCGATTCATAATCCTTCAGAATTTCCCTTAAATCAAATGCCGTTCTTGCTGCCGTGTGAATAACCTCGCTTGCGGTAGTGATCCATCTCTGCGCCAATGTCCTTCAACTAATATGTCGTCTACATAATGATCCACATAGTTGGGTGGACAATAAGAATCATCATTCATCTTTACGAAATTGTGCAGCACAACTACCGCCTGAACTATTTTGTCGACATTCTCAGGAAAACAGTTTATTGTCGTAAATAAAGCTCTCCATTTTGCAGCCATCACACCGAAAGTATTTTCTATTAATCTTCTGGCCCTTGATAACGACGTATTAAAGAGCTCTCTGTCATTTGGTAGAAACCTTACCAGATACGGTCGCATGACATTCCTTCGCAAGGGAAAGGCGCCATCAGCGACGAAATAAAACGGAAATGGCACATTCGAATTACTCAATAATGCATCTGGTGGTAATGAAAGCCTGTTATCTAGTATTAATTGTTTGCCGAAGTTGCTTCTAGCGAAAATTCCACTATCACTTTGACTGCCATTGGCACCTATATCTACTGCGGTAAAGCAATAATTGCTATCGCATGCTGCTAGAAGAACAACACTGTGTGTCTTTTTGTAATTGTAGTACAATGAACCAGCATTAGGAGGGCAAACAACATTACGTTTCTCGCTCAAAAATTTCCCGAGTCCACATCCTTTTGCGACCAACAATTTCCACATATTGATAAAAAAAATTGTATTTTTCATCCAAGAACTGCAGTTGTCAATATGAAAAACGTCCGATAATCAATTTTGTGAGTTGTGAAATTGATTATTGCTTGATTTTCAATTTAAGAACCGCAGTTGTCGATATGAAAACTCATCTTGTTGATATGAAAATCGCAGTTGTCAATATGAAAACCCACGTTGTTGATATGAAAATCGCAGTTGTTAATTTTTAAACGCACGATTTTGATATGTATATTGCAGTTGTCAAAACGAAAAAACGTCCTGTTAACAATAAAATCACAGTTGTCAATATGAAAACCCAAGTTTAAGACCCACGTTGTCAAACCGAAAAAAATTCTAACAAATAATTAACATTGTTTTAGAAATTGGAATAAACAAAATATTTATATTTCTATTTTAATCTTAACTTTTTTTCAATATGATCTTACAATTTTTCAACGTGTCAAGCATTGTATACAGCTTAGGTGAAAGCTGCTTTTTTGATATATTTGAATCGAAATAGAAAAAAAAATTCTATAAAATTCCAGAAATTCCAGAAATTTTCGCATTGAACTGGATATTTTATGTTAAACAAAAAAAAAACATTTGAAACAAATGTCTATTGCTCTTAAGAGATTGTTAAGGTTTAGCTTATAGCCGTTAAGGTAAACAAAAAAATCTTGTTTCTTTAGAGATAATATGAACGGCTGGATCGGTTCCCCACGAGATGCCAGAAACATAATGTGGTCCTCCAACTGATGCGTTGCTTCTGCTTCAAATAAAGAAGCCTGCTGGGAGTCCTTTCTGCATTGACTTCCCTTTGGCATTATCCTTATGCAGAATTTGTTTAGTTGGAATCAAGTAGCAGTGTATGCTATTGAGTACACATAATATTGCAGCATCTGAAAAGACCGAAAAAATTAAAAAAATAACTTTATGCCAAGACTTTTCACTTTGCAATTTATATTACCAGAGTAATAGTCCTTATCAGCAACATTTTTAAGGGTTTCGGTGACTTTCTTTTCTTTCACATTTACAATGAGGAATTCCTTTATAATATAATTTTAAATTTGTTTTCCCAAATTTGAAGTATTGGTGTGCTGTTGGGATATATCACGTCCTTGTCGATCTATATAAGTAAATGAATAATAATAAGAACATAGAAAGATATTAATTAATATGTTTTATAATAATTATAATTATAAATAATTTAAAAAATTATGTAATACTACTTTTTAATAAATATTCTTAACACTTCAATGCCTTTTTAAAGGTCGAAAAATTATGTTACATTCGTTCCTAACTCACCCTTCTTAATTTCAAAGACTCAAGCTTATATTTTTTTAGGATTTCAACGTACCAACCGATATCCACTCGCCCTTTTATAGAATGACCATTTTTAAAAATAATTTTTTGATCGGCTTCGTCAGCTATTTCCTGTAGTCGATGTTGTGAACAAGACTGCCACAGGCTGTCGAACTCCTCAACGGATAAATTGTCAAATTTGAGGCTGTTAATACACGTCTCTGCATTTATTTCAGGATCTTTCGTACAAAAAAATATAATATTAATATGTTTTTAAACTAAATAAAGTATATATTCTTACAAAAATTTTTTTTTCTGCGATTTTACTAGAGACATTTTTTCTCTTTTAGATGTCAGTGGTTTTGAACATCTTTTGATGTTAAAGTACTTGGTGTACAATCTCCCTCTTTTTAGTTTTTCGTTGGGAAAAAGGTCGAGAATTTCATTTTCTAGTCTATGGCTAGTAGCCAAAGATAGAGGCACTCCTTCCTCCTCGAAAAAATGAGCAACTAAATCGATTAGTATATTTCGCTGCTGTTCTTCAAATGTATTTTTCTCTTCATAATATTGAATAAGTTGCTTTCCCCTATGTTTTTGCTCGAGAATAGATAAGATAAGTGAATGTAAAAATTCTCAAATGGTTCAGGTGAAGATGGCTGAGATGTTGGTCGAGATGTTAATCGAGGTGTAGGAGTCGAAGTGGCTGATATCGAATTTATTGCAAATTGCAGTTGTGAGCAAGCAGCATCAGTAGTAACTTGTAGAATGCCTTTAGTGTCTCGCCATTTTTCAATATTATTTTCAAATAATATTTGATCCAGAAACAGAATGTATAAGAATACAAAAATAAAATGTTAAAAATAGATGAAAACAATGAAAGCAAAAAAAATTACATAGCCTTGTTTCCGAATTTGGGTGTTGTCGCTGATGAGGTTAATGACGTCATTGTGGTGATTGTTCCTGTTGAGGTTGTTGTCGTTGCACAAGTAGGAAACATAATTTGATGTTGTACGACATGTTGGCGGCGGCTACTGTGATGGCTGCGAATGGTGATCATGTGATGTTGTTCGTATTGGAATGACGATCGTGTGGTTTTTGATGAGGAATTTAGCTAAGTTTAAACGTCGCGGACTGTAAATTTGATTTCGAGTTCGCTATATAGAAAATTTGCTCAGCAATTCCACCAGCTGTAAGAGTGTTTCGGATAGTAGGCATGATACACCCTCTGACGAGTCTATGCCCTCCGATGACGAAACAGCTCCTTCGGACCTAGTCCAATACAATCTTATAAAATTGGCGTATCCAGTGAAGGTTTTCCAACTGTCATGTCCTCAAGGACAGCGATTAATCAACAGTCGGGGATTTCGTGTTGGGGTTTCACACCAGAAACCCTACTGACGCCGGAAAACAACTAACATTTAATCATACAGTAAATTGTTTATAGTTTCCAAAATCGGAATATAATGAAAAATACATTTGTCATGATAATTATTTTGACCTAATTCTATTTCTTTTGGGGCAATGTAGCGAATATTATTCTTAAAATATTTAAGCCTTTTATATTTTGATTTGAATATTCCTATGTCTTCAACCAAACTATTATTTTTTATTTCACTTCAAATATCCTTAAAATGTTCAGAAATATTTTTCAATACGCAAATTTTTTTAAGTTTTTTAATTGATTTTCTAAGTTAACACCTAGGATTTGTGATATTTCCTCTTGCAGAAATTGTAAAGCTGTATCAGTAATTTTATACTCGAAACGGTTTATGTTTTCTTCTTGTGTGAGAGAATCGCATTCTCGAGATTCCTCAATTTGAGGTGAATTGTCGGACCTCTGAAAAATATTGTTTGGAATTTTTTCTTCTGGGCAGATTTTGCTGTGTTTTCTGTACACATGATTCCTAAATGAAAACTTATTTGAAAAAAATTTAAAGCAGGTTTTCGCTGGACATTCCACTAATTCTTTTTTGTTTAGGTGGTGTCCTAAGTGAATGTTAATATCTTTAAATTTTCTACATTGAAAAGTACAATTCACTACACTGCATATATAAGTATCAAAATACGCACTGGCACTGTTTGCATCCCGGTTCTTCTCAGAATTATGATGTCTATAATAATGACTTTGATATGAACTATAACTAGAAAAACGCATATTACATGCTTTAAATAAGCACAGAATATCTGCTTGATTTAAATGTCTGTGCAAGTACATGGGTTTATGACACTTTTCTATGGAAATGTATTTTCTTTTACAAATGTTGCACTGCAACATTTTTTACTTACACAGAAAATTTTAAATTGCGAAGTAATTCCAAATGTGACTTCTCGAAAAACTGGTGGTAAAAAAAAATTATATATAAATATTATAAACTAATGCACTATTTATCACCTCACTTACTTCGAAAGATAAATCACCAAAAAATTAAGCAAAGCACAACTGAGAGACGACGACGCACCGGCATCAATTTCAAACACCAAATGAACAGGAACGATTCTGTTCGTTAATTGATGCGCTTTTGTTTTTCTACAGCTACGCGATTCATTATTGTGACATGCGACGTACTTTTACGCAAGATATTGCGTAACTTCGATATATTGACGTAAAATTAAAAATGACGGTTTTTCAGAAAACGCATTTGAAGTTTTAAACATTGCATAAATTTTTGGAAACTGTGAAATTAAATTAAAAAATTATAAGAGTTGGTCAAGTCACATCTAGTCATGAGGCAGACATGAATTAATTGCTGAAATTTATACAGGGTGTAACTAGTACTGAGGTTCAAACGAAAATGGGAGATAGAGGAACTTGTCGTGAGTAGAAAATCGTTCTACACATACTCCCGTTTTTGCACCGTTAAGGAGATAGCGCGATTTTAAGGACGAAGGATTTTCATCGTACCTGTGATCACTGTTTGATCTCTAACTTCTGCTGTACTTAGCGTAACGTAATAATTCTGGGCTCGTTGTAAAGGACACAAATTCTTCTTTCTAATTGCTCTCAACTGTGTCTATCAGTGTTATACTTTTTGAGAAAAATTCATTTAAATGACACAAAAATTAAAAAAAAAATACAAAAAAGTCCTGTTTTTTCCTAGAAGGACCTGATTAACCACCAAATTTTATTACATTTTCGGAAAGCCCATAAAATTTCACTATACGTTTGATAACAGAATTTCTTCATATTTGCAACAACAAGTGAGTTCCCTGCACATGTTGGAAATACTGCTAAACATAGAATTTACCGCAAAATCGATGCAGTAATGAGCAACCATGTTAACAACACACGTATTGCTCTTATGTGTGGAAATTATGTTACAGGTAAGTAAAAATATAAAAATGCCGATGTTATAAACAATTTAATTACTTACTTGAATTAGGCCGATTCGAAGGATCTGGCTGTTCATATGCTTCTTCGTTACCTAACGAATGTCGTTGGGTAATCGATTCACAAATCGACATTCATTTACGAATCTTCCACATCGTTTAGAAACAACTCGTTTAACGTTAATCAAAGTGACCATATACAGGGTCGACGGAATGTAAGGTACCACCACCTATTTGTTATTGAGGAAACTAAAAGTGTAAAGTAGGAAGAAAATTTATAGACATGAATAAATAAAAATAAAGATATTAAAATTGTGTAAAGAAACAACTTTGACCGCCTTATGCGATTTTATTACGCACTGAAATCAACCACGCATCCCTTTTTTTGGCATTTTTGTACATAAGTCCTCTTCGTTCCGCACTAATTACAATCACATCTTTTTCCCTTCGGGGCATCTTACATACGGTGGCTCCCAAAGTTTCTGCCAAATATTTGATGCGGTTAAATTCAGTTCCTCTATGGAAGTTTATCAAACCTTTTGTGTCTTCCAATGGTTTTGCAATCGATGCTTCGTCATTCGATGTGGACTCGACTGAAGCGATTGGATCGATTGATGCTAACGGTGCTGAAGGCGAAAAAAAGTTATATATTATTTTTTGTTTATTTGTGCCGATGTTATAAACAATTTAATTACTTACTTGAATTAGGCCGATTCGAAGGATCTGGCTGTTCACGTGCTGCTTCGTTACCTAACGCTATATATTATTTTTTGTTTATGTGTGCCGATGTTATAAACAATTTAATTACTTACTTGAATTAGGCCGATCCGAAGGAACTCACTGTTCACGTGATGCTTCGTTACCTAACGCTATATATTATTTTTTGTTTATTTGTGCCGATGTTATAATCAATTTAATTACTTACTTGAATTAGGCCGATCCGAGGGAACTGGCTGTTCACGTAATGCTTCGTTACCTAACGCTATATTTACCCGACTATGCACCACCGGGTATTAATAACGTGGCTTTGCCGCGTTAACATTCCCACTTTCGGAAGATGAAGATAAGAAAAGAAAAACAAAGAACGGTATCTAATTGAGGCCGGCGAGGAGGGCCCGCCACGCGGTAAGTCAACAGGTAACGGGTCCCGTTATCTGGTAGGATCCGATCGTGTAAAACGGAGGCGACGAAAAAAAAGGAAAAGCAACTAACCTTTTCGTTGGCAAGGCGGAAGCTCCTTTTTTTTTATTTTTGTTATTCGGCGGCGAACGATCACTTCTTACTTGTGGACGCGCACTTGGAAATAAAACTTTTGTGTCCGAACGGTGGTCGGTGCTGTGGTGACGTCTCGTCTCTCCGGCGACTGGCTAACGAAAGGGGCTGAGTGGTCGTGCTGCTTCTTCAGGCTGAGCTTATTATATATATAGTGTTGTTTTTTTTTTTTTTTTTTTTATTTCCTGTACTGCCAAGGCGGCTCGTTACAAATGTTTAATTTTAATGTTTTGGGCATGATAGCCAAAATTCAATGAAAGTATCGAATGACAGATTTAATTGCGTCTGCTATAGATAAGTGCAAGTACAGATAAGCATGCACCATGCAAGTATATGAAAGAAGAGTTACCTATATGTAACAGGCTTATCTGTACTCGCCAGATGGGCTTACTCATAACTCTGTGCAGCTGTTGTTCAAGTCAAACCGATCGAGTTGGTGGTTGGTGCCCGACTGGCTCATTTATTTAACAATATGACAATATGACGATACGTTTGCACGACAGTAGGGCTATACTGGATAAAATTTCTAACCTTTGAAACTTCGTTTTAATATAATTGATAGCAACAGGGAACTTACCCTTTTCACTTCGGATATCACATGTAAAAAAGGCGCGTGATGTTCGCTATCTTTTTTTCACTGATTTTGCCATATCGTTGAGATTATGTAATGTACTCGTGAGCGTTTTTAGGTAACAATGCCGCAATCAATTTGGGCGCCATGATATGACTGAAATCACATCCATGGTATCCGCCCAACCCAAACTGTAAAATCGCAAACACTGTACCCTAATTAATTGTCATCGCCGCGAGTGTATAGTATCATGTACTCCGCCCCGAAACCAGTAGTGGGAGTAGGTCTCCGTCACCGTTTGATCAAGACGGCCATGATCCTGTTGTATTTTGTGGCCTGAGACTCTAACAAAATACTTCGGTAAGTCCCGAAAGAGATTGGGACCTAAACGTTTGTGTTTCTCCGGCACCTGGTGGGACGTGGCTTCTCATAAATGATGAGCCGACGAGTCCATTTCGAGATCTGCAAAAATAGAAAGTGGTTTAGGGTTTCTTACCTAAATGACTTCTCGTTTTAAGTTTAAAAAATACGTTATTTGATACTGCTGGTTCGGTTTGTATAAATTTACTGAGCTCAAATAATTAAGAAACCATAAATTTGCTAATGAAACACAGCTGAATATTTACTTGTCAAAACAAATCATGTCAAATCATGTCTTGTATCTAAATAAAACGAGTTGCCTAGTGTGAACACTACTTTTTTAACTCGTCCATTTTGCCTACTTAAACGCGTTTAAAACGCATAGTCTGTACAGGGTATTATACCTTGGATACACAGCTCGTATACACATCATAATATCGTCAATATCACCAGTGTATCACCCAATATAGTACGTCAATGAGCTGATATATACATAATATCCAACCTGTTTCCTTGTATATAAATTCGATGATTTTAGCTGATATAGCCTTCTTTTAACTGCCATCAGCGCCATCTGTTACTGAAATCAACTGAAATTTCAATGAATGACAGTTGCGGATTTTTATATTCTTCCGTCAGTTAAAATTGTTTGAGCGTGATTTTATTTTTTTGTGTGATGTGATGGTCCGTTGTCTACATTTCTTTATTAGCAATGAAAGTGCTTTTCGCCGGAACACCATACTGCGACGTTTGGCACGAAAAGCCTTTTTTTCTCCACTGCTAAAATTTCGGAATGCACTAAATGTCAACGTATAACATGTATGGGCTATGTATCATGCCATCTTGTATCGCATATCATGATTTGAACAAAGTAATGTGTATACAAGCAGTGTATCCATGGTATTACTACACTTAAAGACATTAATTACGAGTACATCATCTGAACAAACAAAAAAAAACACTCCAAACAGAAAAGAAAAACTTAAGTTTGGTCGGTTAATAGGCATTTATTTTCGTTAACGCGGGTTATTAGTCTTTTAGGTGGCATTCTGATACTCTATTTAATTCAACGTTTCTTGTACCTTAATTATATTTAGTTCAAGAAAGAATAATGTGTACGGTAGTTATTCCTTTCTATCGGCGTCTCTTTATCCTTTGTGGACGTCGACTCTGTTCGTTAATTACTCCTTTATTTTGTACTGTGTTGGGGTTGTGGCTTATTGCCCTATTTCCGTGCCAATTTGCTGGCAGGAGCAGCCAGATATTTTGTGTTTTTTTGTTGGGTCCTCCCAGCGAGCGGGTTCCCGGGTTCGTCGATCCTCTCCTCTTGCTGGCTGGTGCAGCCGTGTATTTATTGGGAGGATCCTCCCAGCGAGCACTCCAAATTTTCAACTACCACCTCACTACTTGGTCAAAAATCAAAACGACCGGAACGGTCCGATGTTAAGATCCAACTCGTCTTCTTTTGCGTTCCGTCGTCTCTCGAAGCCTTTGGTGATCTTTATTCACCATTCGAGTATCGTGGTGAAAATCGTTTGTTGCTTATCTGTCATGGCGCAGCGACAGTGATGCTCAAAAGTATCAACCAGCAGGCAAATCCTTTTCGCTGGCGCTATTTAGGCAATCCATTACAATTAAACTTCACGAAATAAATATAAAGGCACCTCAACTTCTTTGATAGAGAAGAATAATAAATGTTATTTTCAATTGCTTAACTTAAATTTCTTAAATGTTTTTTATTGTGTTTTTAGCTATAATACATTTAAAAACTAATATAATTTTTTTAAAACATAAAAAAACAAAATATAAAAAAACGGAGCGAAATAATTATAAAGGCAATAAAAAAAAACTTTTTTTTAATGTCTTCTGACATGTTAGTAAGACGTATGGCCACCGTGGTTATTTATTACTTCTTCTAATCGCCATGGCATCGAATTCAATAAACTATGAAGGATACTGATATCAATTTCCTTCCATTCCTTATTAACTGAATTCTTTAGCTCCTTTACAGGGAAGTACTGTCAGTCATAATGGATTACTTTTGGAGATGATATGGCCCAAAGATTCTCGATTGGATTGCGATCTGGACTAATTGCAGGCCAATCGAGAATCGCCATTTTCCGTGACATAAGGTGAAGCGATTACATCGGCTGCTTCGCCTGTTACACATGATTTTAAATAATGAAATTTAAATATAGAAGGAACTTGGGGATTATTGCGAACTATAGAGTGAAAGGTATCTCGAAATCCTAACCACGTATCAAAAGTTCCTGAAAAGGACGGCAGTCCAAGTTTCGGAAGATTGGGGTCCAATAGAAAGTGACCTGCATAGTTTGGAATGGAACTAGCGCTTTGAGAATTGATCGCGCTTAGGTTTCCTGAATTTTCTAAAGCTTGACTTGTTATATTTACCGAAATCTCTGTATTTTCGACCCTTTCAAAGTCACTACTCTCTGAATTTACTTCTCTGGCTGATTGCAATATATATGTAGATTGTGCTGACGTTCTTGGCAAATTTACGTATAGCTTAATTATTTTTCGTGCTCTCCCGTTTAGAGCAAAAAATCGATTTTCGAAAGACGTTCTTTCGATTTCATTGTTAATTGAAGTGTCCTCGTTTTCAGACAGCGATTCTAATTCGTTTTGCATTCTTTCGAACTCGTCCCATAACAACGCGTGTTTCGCCAATCTTTCTTCAATGTCTAGAAGTTCAACGTCGGCGTCTGGATGAGCCTCGAAATCATTCAAAACTTTTTCAAACCTAGTCAATTTACTTTTAATAAAGCCGCGTTGCTGTATCAAACGCGAAATTGTTTCAATTTCTGTCATTTTGCACTTAATTATATATTAAAATTAACACTTAATGAAAGGAGTGGGATGAGGAAATATTTATGAATATAGGATGGTGACTCTAAAACTTGCTTACCCGTTGCTGGTTTGTAAGAGCACTGGATGATGAAGACTTTAGACCTTATTAAGCTCGTAAATTACTTCAATCGAGATGACTTGTAATAGTCGTGAAATCTCTTAGCAATCACAATACGAACTTGGTTGCTGGTTGTTTGTTATCTTATAACACGGTCTTCATATACTCGTTGACAGTATGGTATTCCAATGATAGATGCAGTACTTGATTTTGCACTGATATAAAGCAGATAAACAAACGGCACTGTTTCACACGACACGAGTATGTAGTGTACTGCTGCGCGGTAAAACAATCCGGCTCGACGGACCAATGATTAATGTGGGGCTAATTATTATTGAATTAACACAATTGGTATTTTTGATATATTTATTTTTGGAGACGGGAAGACAACCGCTCTTGATGAGTTCTTATATTTAACTAAAAATCTAAATCACATTTTTTGACAAAAGATAAACGACGCCAAACCGGTGAGGGCAATACCATATAATTGGCCCGTCCATTCGGTAGGCGTCGCCTTGTAGGGAAAATCTTGTACGCCGTTCGACCTCAATTAAATTGTAAAAAACTCTTTTAATTATGTAAGAAAAGAGGTCAGAAACAGATGTGCAGGATTTTCCCATCTTTATAACTCATGCCATAAACACAGGAACCGAAGATACCAAAAAGGGTAAATCAGTTCCTGGATTTGCTTTTATGTTACGACGTAACATAAGGAATTCCTCTGTTTTCCTTAAAGAATGAAAAGCCGCATTATCTTGTTGAAAAAGAAACTCAGGACCAGCAATCTTCTCTCCGTATTCGATTAATACATTGTCTAGAAGTTCAATATAATATTCGAAGTCCATACGAGTCGACACAAAGCAAATCGGGGGATATTCCTGCCCAAACCATGAGAAAACCGCCAAAATTTCTGCGCTTTCTATTTTTCCTTTTTGAACCTTTATTCCGCCAATGTTTATGGGCACCATTAGGACCATCCAAGTTAACTTTTTTTTCATCGCTGAACACTACTGCCTTTCATTCTTCGTCCCAAAAACGGTATTTTTCGGCAAATCGTAATCTAGCCTTCTTGCGGATTAGTGTTAATGAAGGTTCATCACATTTGTTGTCATATAAAAGACTTAATTCCGTCTTCATAATTTTTTGTTCTCTACGTACGTACACCTACTTCTCTTTTAGAGACCGTTGGTGTCCTTCCTGGTCGCTTTTTGGTGCCGTATGAGTTTCTGCACCATTAAAAATAGTTTCTCCCAAAGTTTACTTCGATTTCCACGAGGAAATTCTATTGAATTTAGTATAACGTGAATATCTTAGTAAATACGTAATTTAATTATATGTGTCAGGAATTAAAACGAAAACACAAAGAAAACGTTAAAGTTGAATTATTTTAACAATTCGAAGACAGATCGCGAAGATATATTCCGATTCGGGCTAGCGTGCGGACACGGTGGTTGACTGGAACGAAGTGAACGAGAACAAGTGATGCGAGTAGGCGTGTTGCAGTTTACAGTTTACAGTGATATTTGTGTTGTTAACCGGGGGGAGGCCACGCGTAGCGTCCGCGAAAGAAACGCTCAGTTCCGGCTGGATGTACCGTGGGTGAGGAGTGGATGTTTTCGGTGGTAGTGATTCACCTGAGTTGTTCATCCTCATACTGGATTTGTTTTTGGCTGCTAGCACACATTCCCGATTCTGTAGCCTCACTGGGCAATTAGAATAGTTAGCTGGGTGGTCGGACGCCCCACAGCAGACATATTGGGGATGACTGTGTTTCTCGCGATCCTCTGCCTGTTTGCGTGGGCAGTTGCGTGAGGCGTGGTCCTCAAGGCACGCCACGCATCTGGGAGCATATCCACGGTTTGCCGAAACATGGCCGTACCTCTGGCAATTAAAGCATTGAGTAATTTCATTCTTCCTTGGCCTTTCCCAAGTTGCCTTTTGGTGCAAGATGTATCGGAGTTTCACTAGTCTCTTTTGGTCGTCCACTGAGGAAAGAGAGAGGCGGAATAGGTCAAGCGAGCGTTTATTTTCGCGTGACCACGGCGTGGATATTTGGCTAATTTGAATATCGCCCAGATCTGCGCACTGGGATTTGATTGATTCCAAAATTTCTTGCGGAGTAAACTCCGCGCTAATACCTCTCAGGACCACAGAGGGTTTTCGGAGGGAGGCAGGGGTGAATGTGTGGCCTACGACCTCGGGTTCTTTTTGAGCTCGGACAGCGTTTAAGATCTCCTCGTGGGTCTGGAGGGAGTTAACTTTTAGCGCGATATTGCCTATTTTGGCGGATATGATTTTAAATTGCGTGGCAGGCCAATTCCTCGTTAGCCAAGTGTGGACACCACGTGCGGTAATGTTTCTTAGTGTTATGATGGGGCTCCAGACTGATCTTACTTGTCCAGCAGGAGGGTCCTGCCTAGGAATCGGGCGCTCGTTTGCGTAGCGATTAGGCGAGGGGCAGTTCGATGGAGGCCCGACTGCTGAAGAGGCTAATTTACTATTACTTGATACCAGGCGCCCGTGCGCTAGTTTAATATCACCGAAAAAACCGTTGAGCTCAACCGCTGGAGTGGTACTCCCCGGTCCAGTATTAGATGTGCTCACAACGCAATTAGAAAAGGCACCTACCTTAGCCATGGCAGCTGCTACATACGGAATAGGCAACACGTGATCAGTACCGATCTCCATTTCGGTCGAGTCCATGATTTCTACGTAGGTTTGGGCGAGTGGGGGACACCCTTCTTGTTCGCGGTTGACATCTCTGGGGGACTTGTAGGCGTGTTGCCATTCTGACAGATCTACTCGGCGGAAGTTGACGTATGGCATCACATACGCTTCTGATGCGTTTTCTTGCTGTTCGCGTACTGTAAGATTGGGGTCGTCGTGCATAGCAGTTTCCTCGTCCCGTTCGTCGGACACCAATCTACTTGCAGTTCCCCGCGTGGTGGGCATAACTGTTTCTTTTTTCGTAGCGCGACCCGTTGTCACTTATATCAAACCCGACAATTCTCCCACCGAGAGTACACTCTAAAAAATTTTGGTTCAAATTTGCTATAATTATTAAAGGCATATGGTTACCACTTATAATCATAGCAAAATCGACCTAGGGACCAATTTTTTTTTTTACTCTCTTAATAAAATTGTTTTTTTACTAAATTTCAAGCAAAAGTCACTCTAAGTTTAGAGTAATTTTTAGTAGACGAATGCGTAAAAAAGGGTAATTTTACTCCGCAATTTACTCCAAGGCTTTTTTAACGATTTGGTCCGCAGAACGTCCAGTTGGCAATCGTCATTACCGAAATTTTGAACGTAAGCCTGTCGGACTGAAAGTCATCCTCCATCTATCGGAAGAAATCGTATTTTCTTCAACCAAAATGAAGGATAACTTTCATATGTTATTGTTGGACAACATATGTCTCACGGATGGCCAATGAAACGACTGAGCATCTAGCATAAAAGCACGTGCTAGCTCGTCGGATGGGGTGGATTTGTCGTTTCGATCCGTGAACCGATTAATTATGCTCGGTGTGGGCCGACGAATGATTTTGAGAACTCCCATTCTATCTGTCGGCGGGCTGGAAAGGATTATGGGTACGGGGGCCAGATACAACATAAAATTGTGGACAAGAGAGTGAAGGAAAATAGGTGTTGTGAGGAGGAACATCAAGGTGAAATCACCCGACGGGCGACCAAACATGAAAGACCACCATGTGCCGGTGTTATTTTGTCAGTATTGAGGAAGTTGATCCGTCTGGAGGCGGATATAACTGTGGTCCAGTCCTGCCAACGAGTCTGATGGAAGCAGAGCTGTTGCGGCCGGACCAAGGCCATGCTACTGCCATCGATTCTTCCCAAAGGAGATTGATTTGGCAGTCTCATAGGGCTTGGTCCGATCGGACGGTGTCAAGCTTGGCGCCTTTCGGTTTTTGTTGGTTTTTTTTTTTTTTTAAAAAACACACCTATTCGAACTAACTCGGTCGCGCACTTGAAAAAATGACTTGATAATGCTGATCAGCCGCTTCGGTTCTGCTAGACGGTTGGGCACTGAGGTGACGTCTGGTTGTAATCTGGTGATCGACTGAGCTGGTTGGCATCTGACGAACGACTGGGGCGAGCGTCGGTGCTTGCGCTCGCAAGTAATTTTTTTCTTTTTTGTGTTGACCATCGCTAGTGCTAGTGTCGGATCAGTGCTACTGACACCAGCACTACAGGACGGCTCATTACAGCTTGAGTATTTATGATAGATAAAAGGTCATTCATTTTCAGCTTTAGGATTTGTTTTTTAAATAAAACACCCAGTTTTGCGAATTTATTCGTGTTCTTTATTTTAAATGAATATTTGGAGTATGCCATTAAGCATGGAAAACAATATCGTTCAAATGTCCTCCTCTGGATCTTTTGCAGGACTCGATCATTATTAGGTAATTTTCGATGACTTTTTCACACATTTCGGGCTCTATCTCGGCCATAACTTCACGAATGTTGGTTTTCAATTGTTCCAGAGTTTGAGGATTGTTTGCATAAACACGTTCAGCTCGAGGATTTTAATGCCAACCAACACGCAAAGAAGTATTACTATTTCGGTATTGACAATGTTTACAGAATCTTTTATTCAATCATTTTCATTGCGTACGCTTCTGGATTTATGCTCCTAAATTTGTTTTCTTTTTTGATATCTATGTCGAGTTCCTTTTTTTTTTACATTTTTCCTTAAACCTATCGCAAACTTTCTTTTGAATTTTTAAATTTTGGCTTATAATGTACATAAATTTGTTATATAACATGAAGCTAGAAGTCAGAAATCTTAACTTATAAGTATACTCGAATTTTTCATTATTTTCTTTTTTGATCAATTGAACACTTTATGTATAGCACTCACACACAAGCTTCTGCTTTTGTGATTGCTCTGTTTTTTTGAAATAAAAAAAAAAAAAAAAAGTTATTCACTTCGCCTGTGTTATCTACTGATTTCGACTGGGTTTTCCCCATTTTAAATTTATGAATAAGACTCGTTATATGTTAAAATAATTATATTGTAGGTATTTTTTTTTTTTTTTGTTTCATAAATTAAAAATAGGTATATTTGAGGTTATAAAGAACTTTTAAAAAAAAATTATTATTTTTTTTTTTTTACTTTTTTGTTTTGTTATTATTTTGTTTTTACGTATTGTTCAGATCTTTCTTTGCTTTTGAAAGCAATATATTGTATGTTTTCTTTGCTTCGTCGGTTGAAGCTATCTTAACTAGTTCGTTAAATTTCTTAATTTGTTTTTTGGCCCGTACCCTTTTTCCGGCTCGCTTCTTCTTGATGCCCGCGGGCTCTGGCACGGTGTTCTTCTTCTTCTGTCGTTGTTTATATTCGTCTATCGTTAATTTCTTTGGTCCTGCTGTCTTTTCTTCGTTGGTTGCCGTAGGCTGCGTGGTCACGTATTTTGGGATTGCGGCGTTTATAGGGTACAGCGTTAGTCCCTTTTTTTTGTTGTTATTCTTTTGAGTTTTACACTACTTTCGCTGCGAATTCGAATAATTTATCGAACTTCTCGTTGAATTCTTTCCAT
The DNA here is from genome assembly GCA_951812415.1 of Beris morrisii. Lineage (NCBI taxonomy): Eukaryota > Metazoa > Arthropoda > Insecta > Diptera > Stratiomyidae > Beris > Beris morrisii. Next base: position 109,220,297 of record OX638312.1, on the reverse strand, counting down.
GTGTTCATTGTGGTCCTGTCACGGTCGCCATGTGAAGATATCGTTTCTGGTGATACTCGGGTTCTTTGGAGAAGCTGGCCAGCTTTGCTCCGAATAGAGGAGCCCTTGGGCTATACTCAAGAAGCTGGGCAGCTGTACTCCGAGTAGAGAAGCCTTTGGGGGCTATACTCAAGACTAATAGACGGTTGTACGGTCTACTGAAAAATCCGCTTTATTCTTGCTTACCGATTAATTTATAAGTAAAATACGCTTACCATGCTAAATTCCTTATTGCTATCTATATCTATGCTTGTGTGGAATTATGCTACATTCAATAATTCCACAACAACAATTCTTAGGTATTAAGTAACCATAGAATTATGCTGACGTACGATCTTTAGCAATCGTCCAACTGCTAGAGATCGTATGGCATGCCACACGGGAGTGTTGTGTTGTGTTGTGTGGAACAATAAGCATTGTAGGGGAGTGTGGTGTTCGGATGGAACTTTTGTATTATTTTACCACAATATAAATGCAAATCTAAATGCAAAATTCGCCAAATGGGGCCATAGGATAGGCCTAATTGCTGAAAACGCCGTGAAATCGACACATTTCACGCACAGCGACAATGTTTTCGGTCGAACGAACGTAACGATGATGCACAGGCCTCACAATATCACAAACACTACCAGTCCGCTCGAATTTGTTGAGAATGTTGCGAAATGTTTGCTCAGTCGGTCAGTTATTTCGGCCATAATCAGCACGTAAATATCGAAACACAGTTACTACAGAATTGCTATGTCTGTATTACAATTGTACAATATTAGTGAGTTGAGCGGTCGTAAATCGGTCAATATTCGTAAATGGGCAACTCTTAACTAACCATCTGTTACTTTATGGTAGATAACCATGTGTCCTGGATGGAAGTTGCAGGACTGTAAAATCATAAAACTCGAAAGGGACCCAGTACTATCCTATATAAAAAGGCGAATATTACCACTTAAGCATAAAATGTATATTAAGTAAAATTGAAAATTATCATCCACTTGTCAGTCCTTTTACAAGAAATAAAGCTTGATTTTGTAAGTTTATAAACATTTATTGATTTTTAATTTTAATTATAAAATATATACAAACTGTGTGTAATTAAGTCTTAAGGATTTTAATCCATTGTTCAAAATACGCAAGTGTAGCGGAGGTCACTTAAGCGAATTTGCTTCAATAATTGTGTAATTGCTTAACATATTACCAACTATATAAGCTTGATAATGTTTATCATCAAAGTAAAGCGTTTCAAATTCTACGCAAATAATATAAAGCTTTTCGTTATACAAAATTAAATCTACAATTTCTTGACAATATATCTTGTTTAATTTTGAAATTGTAAGGAAATATCCTTTTTTGAACACTTTATCGCAATTCTCGATTGTTATTTTGTTACCTATGCATATAAAGTAAAAAAATAAAGTAAACTTTGGTTTTCATTTGTTGCACAAACCGAACTTTGAAGAAGTTTTATAATTAGTCATCATTATAATTGCTGATATTCAAAATGAACTTATTAATTTTACTTATATAATTTATATTTTTTTTTATTCCTCTGGCGCTTTCAGTGTAATGCTTATGAATATATCGTACTAAGAAATTCATAGTAAGTGATATCGACTTCGGATAAATCATATTAAAAGCAAAAAAATAGCAAATACTATTTTCAGCAATCGGGTCCATAATATCACATTGATCATATTTTGCCACCAATATTTTTTCTGAAAAGGGTTAAATTTATAGATAAGCACCAATATAATATAAACGTTTTCAAATAGCAACAGACCTTTTACTGCTGCCCAGGGAGTATTAGTTGGGTTGGATGCTTCTATTCTGTCCAAAGTACATCCAAACTAAAAAACAGAAAAAGGAATATAAAATACAATATAGTATAGAAGTATGTTGGAAAGCTTTTACCTCAAAACGTTGAAAAATGTAATTAGAATCTTCCTTGAAGTACATAAAAATTGCATTCAGTACATTTTCGTCATCCGTACCTTGAGCCAAAATGTCTTTCAGCCCTTTAATATTTGATCTTTTCAAAGTTCCGACGATTCTAGTTTTCTCTTTTTTGCAAATTTCTCTAAACTTGCTGCCATCAAAATTCATTAACTGGTCGAAATGTAACGATTTGGTACGCAGAACGTCCAGTTGGCAATCATCATTACCGAAATTTTGGACGTAAGCCTGGCGGACTGAAAGTCATCCTCCATCTATCGGAAGCAATCGTCATTTCTTCACCAAAATGAAGGATAACTTTCATATGTTAAGCTTTAGTACTGTGTTCCGAGCGAAACGAAATGAACTGTCAAATTCCATATAAAAAAAAGAAAATTGCGCTCAGTTTTCGCGACGAAATATTTCGTTTGTTTTTCAGTACTGTGTTCATGGACGGAATGGACATTAGCCGTAGTCACTAATAGATGGCGCTTGGCTTCGTGACAGTTTAGTTTCCAAGGGTACGGTAGCCTTTTTTGACAAGCGAAATATTTGACAATTCGAAATTTTCAACCGTTCGCTGTCAGCTGATTTTGTTTGTGCTCGCGATTTTTTTTGTTTCCTGTATTTTGCCATTTTTTGTATGAAAAGTGAAATTTTTTGCTAATATGTCGGAAAATAAAATCGTAAATTATAAAAAAGGTACGTGTGTGCCGTTTTACTTGACAGCACAATTAAACATACAAAATGAAAACACAAATGTCACGATTGTAGCGATGTCACGAATGTCAGAAAACATAATTACGAAACCGGTTATTTGTTTATTTTAAATAGTGTTAATTAGTACACTTTACTCCGGATGCCAAAGCCTTTTCCAGTTTGTTTCCGTTTTTAGTTTTATGTAGCATTACTTGAAGATTGACACAAATAAATCCAACATTCAAAAGTCGCATGCTTTTCTATCACTGACATCTAGTAGTCAACAATAGGATTTATTTCACTCTATTTCGAAGATACCTATTTAATGTTGTTTATATTTCTTTCTTTTAATTTACTTCATTTCTACCTTAATTCTTTGCTTCTTTGTTGCTTCCCTTTGGGCGAAGACTTGCGAACTACTGTGCTTTACTTTGTTGTTGCTTGGCCCCACATTTCTTTTTGGTCCAACTTTGAGGATCAATTTTCGCCCTTTCGGTGATGTGGCGGTGGGACCCTCTTCCGCCCAGGAAAGCTCCGGGGAATTTATGTCGCGTTCTTTTTCGCTCGGTTGTTAACCATGAACAAAATCGCATACGTCGACTTGCAACCGGTTTCGAGCACTACGCAAATTTTCCCGACTCGCGGAACAAAAAAAAAAAACAAAAACTCGATTGAACTACTTCTTCCGTACTTCGGAGACACTTGGTTCGAATGCACTCGACCGTAATAATTAAATTGGTTATTCCTATTTTGGAGGTAATCAATTCGCGTAACTTTAATAAACTTATTATTTTCTTTTCTTCATTTTTCGCCGAAGCGCGCTAAAATCTTAACTTAATTTTTCCATTTTCTACATATTTTCTTAAACTCTTTAATATCGCGCTAATCACTTAACTTCTAATTTCTTTTTTTTCCATTTTTCCCGGTCCGCGCCAAAACTTAACCTCTCTCTCCTTCTACATGTTAGCTGTCAGAAACCTCAAACCACCATCGAACTAATTTTTGTGTGGAATTGGCTCGGACCAATAATGCCAACTGTATTGATTGGTTCACACCAATTCCCGCAGATGTCACTACACATGAAAAAATAGAACTTATAAATTAAATTGGCGTGATCTTGTCAAATTTTTAAAAACTTTTATTTCTTCGTTTGCATTAAATCGAATTGATTCAATTTCATTTTGATGTGTTGCATTTTTGCATGCATGTACGTCATATTTGCCTTTTCAATTACCAGTTTTCCACTTGTAAGTTTGCCATTCAAGTTCAAAATTTCCTAGTTGAGGGCCTTATAGCCGCTTCCGAATTTGTCCATTTTCTTACGTTTTTCGCCAAGTTCCAAAATTCGATTGGCTAATTTCTGGATTTTGGCCAATAATTGCCGATATTCAGCATAGTCCCGATTAAAATCATCGCGGTATTGTTGACGCTGTTTCCCGGATATTATGTCCGGGTAATGTGAGAATTCAAATTTTTTTCGAATCGGGTTGATTATGGGCTCCAGGTTCTTTTGGGATGATCTGGTTCCTGCTAGCTGTGGAGAAGCCGCAACTGGAAACAGCTTGGTGGCGGCGGACTCAATATTACTATTTTTCGAAGAATGAGGAGTCATGGGTGCAATCCAATTAAGAGCATGCTCACATTGTCTTCTTGCTGAAGCGGATCAAAACATCAATTCGCGGTCCGGGAAATGAATTACGCTTTCTAGTGGCCACACTTGTTGATGAAACTTCGAGTCGTGGAACTTTCTGTTTCGGTATAGCAGACTCGGTGAACTTGGTAGTCGAAAGTCGAATTGATTCTGTAATCGGCTTATCATACGTCTTTTCACCAACGTTTGAAGCATATTCCTTTTGATCAAATGGTTTTGCAGCATTAACTGGCCGTGATTTTTTCGGTGGTTCCTGTTTTTGATAAAAATTTATTTGTATCCTTGGTGATTTTCTCGGATTAATATTTAATAATATTGTTACTTACCGGTTGATGCTTGTGCGCGTTACTGTTTTTAACGATAGAAGGTGGCTGATATGCACAGATTCTTTCTATTGCCGGCGGTACAATAGCCGGAATGGACGTTTCAAAACGAAATCTTACAGCTCCATCGTTATTAGAAGACCCTCTGTACGTGCTTATTCTGACCTTCTTATTTGTGGGCTTGTAATCATGTTCGTCCGATAGGAGTTCAGTGATTTGTGGTTCTTTTGTTAAAGATTCCTCAATTTTTTTTGTTGTCGCAACAGGAGTCCAGCTGATTGGCTTATTCACAACGGAACTTGCTTGCAGAATAGCTTGTTGTCGTTTAGCAAAGTTGTCCTCCACTTGCTTGTGTCGCGATACAAATCCTTCTTTTTTCCGCAGAGCTAGAATTCGGCTTGCCAAATTTGATATTTTTTTGGCGTTTTTTGATTTGGCGTCTTTGAAACGCTTGTTTTAGCACAGAACATCGCTTGAGACATTTTAAAAACTGTTAAAACTATAAAATAAAACTATCCGCTTTCAGTGCCGCTCTAATTGTGAATGCCAATGGTTCTGCAGTTCGAAAGGCTAGAACTGAATACCAACAGGTACAAAGAAAATTTTAATTGATTGACCTTATTTTTCTTGATTTAGAAAAGGTTCAAACCTTACCTAATAGTTATAATATTTTACAATGTATATATAATATAATAATAATAATAACTTATATTTCTGACTTATTCTATTATATATAAATACATAAGTTGGTAACTGTGCTTGAGAGATTAGGCTTGATTAGCCTTTACAACTTGAGTTTATTATTTAGCTTGCGCTGTCCAATTGCTAACGTATTATTTCCTGGTAAGGTAAAAAAATCAGATGAGAAAAAACCTATGTGGAATAACTTAAATCTAACTCATAAGTAACTTAAAAACTACGTCATTTGGGTGTTAAATAAGGGTGTAATCAGAGGGTTATCTAAGTTTTGGCAATTATGTAAGAATTTTAACTTTATTGTGTTCGCTAATTGTACCACGTAGGATAATTTGGTTTCTTCATGTAAGATACGAGTTGGAAAGTAGAAAGGTTTGTTGAGAATAATTTTCAAGCATTTATTTTGTAAAATTTGGAGTGTCTTTTTATAAAGCACATTGCTCCCAGGTAGGAGCGCCGTACAAGATTATGGGTTGGATTGCTGTTTTAAAGAGAAGTAGCTTATTTTCAGTGGAAAGATGCGATTTTCTATTTATGAATGGGTACAAGGCGTGTATAGATTTAGAAACCTTGCAGGTGACCTGGGCAATATGTTCTTGGAATGTGAGTTTTTTGTCTAGATTCAGACCGAGGTATTTAATAGTGTCGGACCAATTTACTGTTTTGCTGAGTATATCTACGGTAGGATTGGGTATATTGCGCAAGGCACGTTTTTTGCTAAAAAAAATATAGACTGTGTCTTAGAAGGATTGATTTTTATTTTCCATCGGGTGAATTACTCGTGTAATATTATGAGTTGATTTTGTAGATTATGGGCAATAACGTTGTGGTCATTGGAGCTGGAGAAAAGAGCAGTGTTATCGGCATATGTTACTAGCTCGCAGTTAGGATCCTGTTGCATGTCTGCTGCAAATATGTTGTAAAGGATCGGGCTTAAGCATGGGCCCTGAGGAACACCAGCGGTCAGAGTCCTGCGGTTAGATGTTATTGTTTTTATTTTTACTGAGAAGTGTCTATTAGTAAGAAAGGATGAGACGATTTTGGTTATATAAACAGGAAAAGAGAAATTCATGTGCTTAAATAGCAGTCATGCGTGCCACACCGAGTCAAGAGCTTGTTCAATGTCAAGTACAATCATACCCAAAGATTTCTTCGTATTAAGCGATTCTTTAACATGTTTTGTAATTCGGTAGAGCTGAAGGTTAGTGGAACCCGAACTGAAAATTTGGAATTATTTTTGAAGTTTCTAGTTTATCCTGGATACGACGCTTGATGATTTGTTCGAATATTTTCCATAGTGTTGGTAATAGACTGATGGGTCGATAGTTGCCAGGTAGTTTCGGATCCTTAGTAGGTTTCGGGATGGGGACTACGACGGCTTGTTTCCATGCGTCCGGAAAAAAACCAAGTTTTAAGCAGCATTTAAAAATGAAATTTAATAGTATACTATAGACTTATTGTGCTTTTATTCAGTTTTTCCAGTTTCTGTTTCAACTCACAGACTCTTGCCCGATCCAAAAACTCGGAAACCAGCGTGGCCACACGCTCGCTCGAAATTTTTTTTCCCACATAGTAAAAAAAATGTCTCTTTGTTCCGAAACAAATACAGACCGCCGCCACAAATTTCTATACTCGAACGACTTTATATGGATTGCAAATCCCACTTCTGAATAATTATAGACTTATTGGATTTATTTTATTTGCCGCTTTTACTTTCTATAACCTCTCGTCACCAGTTATTGCACAGAACAGAAACCTTCCGTCGTCTTTTACATAGCTTTAGTGGCGGGAGAAGTCTTCCGGCCACGTAGACGGTTACAGTGGTTGCTTAATTCTATGTGAACAGTGTCCTACAAAATTACTACAATAGGATTTGTTATGCCCCAGTAATATTTTATCGAGAGCACAGAGTTCAATAAGTTCACCGTTTGATTTTTAGTAAGAAAAAAAATACACTTGTTGAATAATGAAAATATGTATTTAAAGACAAATTTGAAATATGTATTAAGTGGATTTAAAAAGTGTTGGATCGGATCGTTCTTTTTGGTAAGCTATTCTCGACTGCCACGATTTAACTTCTTTTCCTATGCTCCAGGTCTTCAAGAACTGTTGAGCAGGCATTATAGGCTTAATCTTAAACTATAAACATCTTGGCATATCATAAAATACAAATCATCTTACGATAGCAAAATTGAAAGCAATACAAAACTTCTTACGATAGCAATATCGATAGCAATAATATGCAATAGTTCGGTTAATTTATTTTGTAAATATTGATGGATACTTTGTTGCACAAAGTATCGTATAATTTAAAACTTAGCACGTTGATATGACTTTTTCTTCCATAACAGATTAGTGCTTTCTTCGGCAGTTTTTTAATAAGGATGTTGGGCAGCCGATCGTCTCCAGGAGCCTTTTTGTTTTTAATCTTAGAGATTAAATATTTGATCTCACGATAGGTACTTAGATCTTTTGCAGAGAAATCTGTTACAAGATTAGGTATGGAGGCTACCATCCTGTTGACTTTGGTGTTAGTTACGTCGTCTCTAAGCGATTCAGATATTTTGTGCGAGGATAGGAAGTTATCTGCTAGCAACTCGGCTTTGGATTTATCGTCATAAATGCTTATTGTTTATTGGTTATTAGTTATTGTTTGTAGAGGAGGTATGTAAAGTTTCCTGTTTTTAAGGATTTTTTTGAGTTTCCATAATTTCGTGGAACTTTTTCCCAAATTAAATAACTGTAGGTTCTAGTTTTTATTTCTTAGATCTAGTAATTTCTCTCTAATTGTTTTGTTGAGACGATTGACGAGTCTTTTTGTATGACGGTCTCTCGTTCTTTGCCATTGTCGTCGAGCGGAGTCGCGAAATTGTATAAAGGCTCTAGTCGAGTCATCAATTTTGATGTGGTTGCTCTTTTGCGCTATTTTGGGTAATGTAATTTTAATTCAATAAACGTAATATTCTTACTAATTTTTTCATTCCTATCTTTACGGTATATTTTGTAGCCAGGATCAGAAATTTTTTTTCCTCACTTTCTTTCTTTCCTGTTACGACTAAAATATCCATTCCATTAGTTTTTAGAAAGTCAATGGTTTTTACTGATTTGCTGCATATACTCTGGGCGTTCCAGATGATTGTTTTAATGTTAGATTTATCCATAAAGAAACTTGGCTGCCAATTCTACAACAACGTTGAACTAATCTTGCTTGCTTTTACAGTTGGATAACTTAGAAATTAATTCATGGGAAAGAGTTATTAATTCGTTTGTGTTAAACAGATCTTTGTACCATTATTAGTTAAAATATTACTGTAACGTAAAAATACGTACTGCAATATTTGCGGTGACAGCTTTGATTTTCCTCAAGTCCGAAATTTTGACTGTGCCATAATTGAAATATAGCAGGTATACTGCTTGTTTGTCGTAGCGGGTACGTTTAATATTAAATTTTTTGATATCGATGCAATTGACATCCAACTGATGCAATTCATCGGTAATGCTGTTATGACACTGGCTATTTTTCAAGCTTGAAAGAAGCGAAGGAAAAACCAATCGTGCGACAAAGAGAACACCATTAAAAGAAAGAGATTACCGATAAAAATCCCCTTTCCGGCGCAAGCGACATCTAGTAAACGAAATTAACAACTGATTTGTTATGAAAAATACCGGTTCTAGCGCGTTTCATAACATAACATGACACTTTGAACTGTCAAAAAAAGCGTGTAGCGGCTGGAAAAACTAGCACCCAGTGGATTTTTCTTGGCATCAACTGCGCGAATGTTGAGAAACACTGCTCGAATGCGCTATGTTGCTGCTTTTTCAGTAACTTGGAGTTATGAGCAGTTTAGAGGTGTACGCAGTCGTATGTGACGCTTAAGTACTAAACAGAACACGGACCTCGACTGCGACTGCGACTGCGATTTGCCTACCGTGCGGCATGAGGTTCGACTGCGCAGTTGGTGTTGAACAGAACACCGACTACGACTTCGATTCTATGCAAGCAAGAAGAAGAACGAGTGTCAAGTGTCACTTCAATTTTGTTTAATATTTTTGAATATGGACGTGTTTCTGGTAGCGTGTATATTTTATATAGTGTTTTTAATCAATTTGGAGTGTTTGCGTTTATTAATAACGAGAAAGTGAATAGGAATCGAGACGAATTTTAAGAATAGAAACCCAGTAGGCAAAGCATACTCACGCAAAATAGCATCAAAATTCTACATGTCTATATGTAAGATAAAGACAGCATATACTAAGCTATCACGGTCTCCTCTCAAATGTAAACAGAATTCAATTGATTTTGAAGAGGTCATGTAAATATTCTATATATAGTGCTCGTACAAACTATAATAGTAAATATATACATCATCCGGCGACATCGTTCCCAAAAAGTCCAATCAGTTATACAACTTGGATACGGTTTCGTTTCGACGTATAGTATACGAAACTTTTCCTGCTGGGAAGTAGTGGAAATCCGAGACTACAACCGCAGTCTTAGAATTAGAGTGTAGCACGACTGCGCAGTCGCAGGCGAAGTTGGTGTTGTGGGCATCGCCATATAATCCTGTGTATTCTAAAGACAGGGACTGCGCAGTCGCAGTCGAGGTCCGTGTTCTGTTTAGGCCTTTAGTGTGCAAAACTTCAAAGCGTTTTTCTGAAACTTATCATTTTTGAAGTCGGTGTACGCTGCAACTCAAAATGTATTGCACTGATTCTTTTGAAATTTTGTACTTCACTTCCTTTAAGGTTGATTGTATGAGCAACAAAAAAAACTTATCGGCGCCACGCGCTCAGCCGACAAACGGGACGCTGGTCCCGTTGGACCATTTGTAATTACACTTAGGTAGACCTTACTAACCTTTAAAAAAAATTAATTTTCCGGTCCTTCCGCTTAATTTCTCTTTTATTTTATTGTCCTGTGGTCCCTGCTAGCGTCCGCGACTGTAGTTTGCTCTCGACACCTAAGCACTTTTCTTCTTTTGATACGATTACTTTTTTTTTTTTATTTAAATTACTGAACACTTGCTGATGGCCGCTTTAAAAATCTTCGAGTACAAAAAAAAACGCGATTGTAACTGCTCGTTGGCTTCCTCTTTGGGGCGGCTTCTCTCTGCGACTCGGGGCGAGCAATCGTCTTCTCGCTCGCAGGTTACTTCGCTTGACTGCTGTAGGTACTTCTGGCGCTAGGGTCGTGTCGGTTTTACCGACATTTGCACTGCATGATCTGTGCGGCGGTGATGCCAGGGCGACTCGTCACAAGGCCGAATCCTGCGCTAGACCTGCTCGACGCGCAGGAGACAGAAAAAACAGAGGCGTCCGTTTATTCACGATGTGGATCCCTTGCAGTCACGGTGTGGTTCCCTCGCTGCAGTCACGGTGTAGTTCCCTCGCAGCAGTCAAAAAAAAAATTTTTTTTTTTTTGATCCGTCGATCGGATTTTTTTTTTTTTTTTTTTTCCATTGGGGTTTTGCTGGATTGATCTTTACCCTCTTTAATGGGCATTATGCCTCTTTTCCAAAAAAAAATGTTTTTTTTTTTGATCCGTCGAGCCAGATTAAATAAATTCATAATTCAAAGTGTTGTGTTTTAATAGTGAAAAGAATAAAAGAAAAAATACAAAAACAAATGAATCTTTTTTAGTCATTTAAGGTAAGCTAAACTAACTGCCGAAGGAAAATGCATGTTATCCGGGTATTTAATGACTACAGGAAACATGGGGCATTCTCCCTCTCTCTGCGCGAGTTTTTATTACAGCGGAAATGCATGTGCAAAACCAATCACAATCTATTGGCTTTGCAAATGACAACAGGTACTCCAATTTTATGTGCTTAATTAAATGTGCTCTATAACGAGTCTCAAAATTCTTAGGGTGGAATGGATAGGTGCAGTAAGGTGATTGAGTTTGCTCTCTTCGAGGGAGGCATAGGACAATCCCTTATCTTTAAATTAATACCTTGCCTTATTTGTATGAACTTGATTTTTCATAGATGTCCGTTCGAGAGTTCACTACCTTAAATCTTTGGCGTGATACGTCCCCACAGATCTACCTTGCAAATTCTCGACTTCGTACAAGGAATTCCCTATTTTCCTTACAATCCGGCATTTGATAAATTTCCGCGCCAATTTCGCATTAAAGCTTTTTGCAGCACCGTTTAATACGAAGTTTTTTCTTTTATCATTATTTTTTATTTTACAATAAAAAATTTAACGAATTTTGTTAGCGAAAATCGCATTTTTAACTTCCAAGTGCTACCAAAAATGGAAAAATCGTTAAAAAAAAACTCGTCGTCGTTACCTCGAGAAACATCTCACCTAATAAACGCATTTAGATTTTTTTGTTTCTGATGATGTAGTCACGAGTTGTAGCGTACACCGCAAAACAACTTTTTTTCGAGGCGCCTGCGGAGATTTGCTGCCAACGGCTTTTTATAAATATTTTGAAATGAAAATTTTCAAAAATATAGTTCAGATGTTGTATTATTATATAAAAATGAAATGAAATAAACCAGCATTACCTGTATCGTCTAAAAAAAATCTTGAAAATATACCTTATTTTCACCGAATTAACCTTACCCCCCTTAAGGTAACTTAGGGTCTTTTCGTAGCTTTCTTTTGTCTCTATTCAAACTTTACGCCCAATTGACATAAGTTTGATCGTGTAATCACTTACTTTGAGCTGGTACATCATGATTTTGATAGTATTTTCGTCTAACAATGGAAATGCGATTGGCGTTTTTTTTTTATTAGTTGATGAAGATTTCGCCGTCGTGATTGTTGCTGCATTGAGTGTAGTTGGAGCCGTTGTACGGCTCGTGCTCGTCAAAGGTACAAAACGATTGGATTGCGTTAATGTAGGCTTTATATTCGCCATCGCAAATGATTGATTAGTTTTTGGGTATTTTAACTTATCCCTATTATACACTTCTGAGGTCTCCTCGTGGAGCCACTTGAGCCCGTAAGAACTTGGTTTGTTAGCTATTGTCAAATTCTATTTCTTCTTTAAGTTTTAATGGGTATATCAAATATTTCAACTCGTTTGAACATTTGATCAGAAAAGAGAAAACGCACTGTACTTTGCATCCGATCACTCCGGGATCCGGGTACTTGGTAAGGACTGTATGTCGCATTTACTTATTAACCAAAAATTTTAATATCTGAACAGGATTTAACTCCACTAAAGAAAACAAATCAAAATCGGTATAACAAGTGACTTTTCGCATGCGGATGTAGTTACTGTATATTTGTAAAGCTATTCAAACCCATTTTGGCACATTAATTGAGTTTCTTCCAAAGTTTACTTCGATTTCCGCGAGGAGCGCAGTACATGTTTTCTGTTAAACACGTTGTAGCAACGTATTTTCGTGAACGCGTTCGGGAAGTGATTTCGTATTATTGTTGTGAACGGAGGCCTTGGAGTGAATATTTCGAATTAAAAAAGGCAAAATATTCGAGCGAAAGGAAGGTTCAGGAAAGAAGGGACAAGCCGGCGTCCGAACGGGTTTTTTCTTTTAGAAAAAACTGAAGAAAAAGGAAAAGAAACGACGAGCGGTGGAAGCTGGAAAAAATTTTTTTTTTTAATTTTATATAATTATTCTACTCATTTCTTTACATCATACAAAAAACCGTACCTTTCTCGGGTCACTAAAATTTTACTCTGAAATGGGCGAAGTCGAATATGTCACTGAATATACTTTTTTGTTTTTTGGCGCTCCTGAAAAGTAGTTTTGATCTAATATTTGCTTTTTTTTACTATCATGTTTGTTGACCCGTTATTCAAAATGGCGCGGCCAATTTCATAATGGTTATGTTGTACAGACTTCCATCTTCCAATCACAATCAAAATAATAACAGGGACGGACCCTGAAGTTATCTCGGCTGGAGTAAATTCCCCACTTATGCCTCTAAGAACTACTGATGGTTTACGTATAGATGCTGGAGTAAAGGAATGGCCAACCACCCCTGACTCAATTTGGGCCCGGAGATCGTTTAGGATTTCTGCATGTGTTGTCAAAGAGTTGACCTTTAGAGATATATTTCCCAATCTCGCCGAAATTATGCGGTACTGAGTGGTTGGTCACTTGCTCATCCAGGTAGTGACCCCCTTAGCCGTTATGTTGGCTAATTTTATAATTGGGCTCCAAATTGGCCTACTAGGTCTTGAATTATTAGGATCCGAGGTGGAAGAACACGGACCCCCATTGTCATTGCACGGACCTAGGTTAGCTTGATCTGAGGGCAAGGACGCTAGGGGGGCGAACCTATTATTTGAAAGTTGAGAGGAGGAAAATCCCAACGCTACCGGAGCTGGCGAGCTATGGTTTGCTAAAAGTAAGGCTCAAATCGTTAAAGAGGAAGAATTTAGCCGAAAATCGGCTAAATTTAGCCGATTTTATCAAGATCTAGCCGAAGAAATTTAAGTTTAGCCGATAGCCGAATATAAAGCCGATTCGTGTAGTAGGGGATGAAAAAGGAATCATCTAAAAATCCTACGGAGCAAATTAGGTTTTTGCATAAACGCACTTAATGTTTACTTTACAGATTTCAGTTAATGCTTGTGTGCTACATTAACGTTTTTTCTGTTAGCATTCAGCACTAGACTTCGACTATCTTCCCTACATTAATTTATTTATTTAATATAATATACGTACAATATCCTTATGTTGCAAAATATGATCAAGTAATTAGAACAAAAAAGGAAGATCTAGCCGATTTTGAACTGTTATTTGGCCGATTTTAAAAAAAATAATTGGCAACACTGGTGAACGATCTCAGTGGTGTATTGCGAAATGGTGCTATATCGCATCTCCGTTGGACTGAATTTCGTCGAATAGAATGCAGTGGTTGCCAGTCTCCGTCCTGGTATTGTTCTAAAACAGCTCCCGCAGCAGTGTCTGAAGCATCTGTAGAAATCGCCAAGGGCACTCCATCCATTGGGTGTGACAATAGAGTCGTTTTGGCAATCATGGCTTTGCTTGCTTCAAAAGCTTGCGAGGTTTCAGATGTCCAAATAATCTGTCTTTTATCATTTTTGCGACTATCATGTAAGTAGGTGTGTAAAGGTGCAAGGACTGACGCAGCATTTTGTAGAAAACGTCTGTAGAAATTGATGATGCCCAAGTATCATCAAAGTTCAGAAATTGTCGTTGGTATTGTAGCGTCACCGGTTGGCGGTAGTGCACGGATGGAGCTAGGGTCGTCTGTGACCGGTGTCTGGGGCAAGTGCCGGCGGAGGTGCGTCCTGGTCGCCAGCGTCCGGGGGCGAGTCTTGTAGAGCGGCGGAGGTGAGTCCTAGTCGCCAACGTCCGGGAGCGTAAAAGTTTTACTCAGCTCTGAGCAGAACTGGTGATGGCTTATGCTCCTTCTTTTACTCTACAGCTCTGAGAAGAGCTGGTGATAACTTATTCGCCTTCTTTTACTCTGCAGCTCTGAGAAGAGCTGGTGACTTTTTACTCCTTTTATAACTACTTCCATCACCATTTTCCCTAACGGATGCGTTAGTTTTCCTCCAAAACCCTTCAATATTGTCTCGTTTTTCTGTACGATATTGTTTTTAATTGTTGAACATTCACTGCCTAAATCTAGGAAACTTTGGACTTCAACATTGTTCACTAGAATGCGCGGATAATATTCATTGTCCTCTTTCGAATCAGTGCGCTTGATGCGTTTCACTTCCTGAATTTGGGTACAATTCCTAGCGAAGTGTCCTGGTTTATTACACTTAAAACATTTGCGCGTCTGATTGCAGTCCTTATACCGATGTCCAACGCCATTGCATTTGTAACACCGTTGTTCGCGTGTATTCGTGGAACAAAGGGTTGTCTTACAGTTTACACAAAGTCTTTCTCTGATCGAAATCTCTTGCTTGGTGGATGAGATGGTCCATCGGATATGTTAAGATTTTTGTTATTTCCAGAATAGTGGTATTGACGTTTGACTGACGAGCTGCGATCGTATCGGTCCTCAGCTAACTCAATGGCCTCGATTTTCTTCAGTTTAGTAAGAAGTTCAGGAAAGGAATCAAAATTCATTGCGGCAAGATTTTTCTTTACGTGCGGATCTTTTAATCCATTTATTAACTCAGCAATGATAGATTTCTGGTCCATGTTGATCTGCGTGCCTGCCTTTCGATATCTTCGTTCCTCTGTTTTTTACGCTGGATCATTTTCATCATTATTGACGACGTCGTTACGATATATGGGAAGCCCTCGACAAATTCGGCTTTAAACTGAGTCCAACATGAAATTTGAGCCTTGTGGGCCTGGTACCAAAAGTGGAACTGTCGTTTATTATAAAAATAGTATGTATAATAGTAGTAGGGCATTGCCAGAATTCAATACAATATATTACATCCCCCCTTTTAAAACGACCTTTACGACTTCAAATAGCAAATATATGGTTAATTTTATACATATTTTTTTTTATAGATATTAATTGTAACACTAGTATTTATTATTCAATTTAGCATTCAACATTTGGTATTGCTTGATTCGGAAATTTGTTTATATTAATTCATTTTCGCTACAACAACAATTTCTTACAAAGTTTAATAAAACAAAATTATGAAGTAAAAATAATTCAATTCGTTTGCAATCATCATGCAGTGAGAAATGTCCTCATGATCACAGCGTAGTGTTTCTTAAATTACTCGTTCACGTAAAAATCTTGAGTTCCGTCGTAAACAAGAACCATTTAATGTTTTTATCCAATATGATCTAGGAGATGTATCTTTCTCTACCACTTCAGCTTCAACCCATTCCTTTCCCTTCCTATACCACACAAGTTCGTTCTTCGAAAACTCTTAGCCTATCCTGCAACTTCTATCATAATAATATTTATTCCTAGTTCTGTTTGCAGCTGCCATTGGTTTAATTAATTCCTTCATTCAAATTCGTTTTAAAAGAACTACTTTTTGAAGGTAACAACGATCTAGTTTTCCTACCAAACATTACTTCAGCCGGTGATAATCTAGATCCCTTAATGGGTGTATTACGATAATCTAGTGTTAGATAATCTTTGACGCCGCTAATAAAACACGCGATTACTATATGAAAACGCCTTTAATTATTTACTATTACGAAAAACTACAAGAGATGATGTCTATTCGCAAACAAGAACATTCGCCATTATTTTTTATCTATCTTGTATCGAGGATCACGCTGCCCGGATTAACGCATTAACGCCGCTTACTGGCACCTGCGACATCTTTCGCAGAGGATCGTAATACTAGTAAAACTTTCCAAATTTCTGTTCGGCTATCCATTGCTTTCTTTAATGCGATTTTTGCTATATTGACAAATTTTTTCGGTAAACCCGTTTGATTGTGGATAGTGAGGACTAGCCGTTACTATTTGAATGTCTAGTTGATTCCCAAATTGACGAAAAGCTTCTGATCCGAACGGCATATTATCAGCGCCTATGACATTAGGAATTCCGTATATAGAAAATAAATTTTTTAAATGATCAATAATTTCGTTTGCAGTTTTCCGCTTCAACGTAAGAATATCGAAATATTTTGAGAAATAGTCCGCAACTATTAAAAATGACTTGCCACTTAATTCCATAACATCCATTCCAATTTTACTATATGGCATATCTGGTATGTTGTTGTTGTTGTTTGAAGTGGGGGAAAATACGCAGCAAAGCCGCGTATCTTGAGCACTCAGACAATTATTGCCCCATATCTGGTATACTATGGGGTAAAAGTGGTTCTTTTATATTACTTGCCCTAAACCTTTGACAAATCCGACACTTCGTAATCATATTCTCAATATTTTCACTTATCCCTGGCCAAAAAACACTTTCCCGTGCCCTGCTCTTCGTTTTCTCAATGCCCATGTGAGGCACATGTAGCAAATATAACATTTTATCCCTAATAGTTGTCGGTACTATGACTCTTTCATCTAAAAAAATTAAGTTATCTTCTACATAAATATCATTCTTAAACTTCCAGTAGTATCTAAGATTTGGGTGAATTTTATTTTTCGTTTCAGGCCACCCATTTTTCAAAATTATTTTGAGTTTACTCAAACAGGTGTCTCTATCAGTTTCGTTTTGAAACTCCTTTTTCTTTTCATCGCTCATGTTTATACTATGTATTACTTCGTTTATATCCTCTATTTCTGGTTCTGATCTATTCTCTAAAAAGTTTCGCGATATTATTATCGGATTTATATCCGCAACAAACATTTCTTTTCCTGGCTGGTGTTTAATTTCTAAGTCATATTTACTAATTTTAATTTCATCTTGCCGATGGTATCTGTCTTATTTGCCCATAATACCAAGAAGGGGCTTGTGATCTGTAACAATCACAACTCTCTTTCCATAAAAGAATTTGTGATACTTTACACAAGCAAATACAATAGATAGTAACTCCTTTTCTATCTGTGCATACTCGTAATTAATTTCTGCTAAGGTTAAACTCCGTGAGGCAAAACTCACTGGTCTCCCATCTTGCATTAATCCACAACCAAGGCCAAATTTCGATGCATCTGCCTGAATTTTTATTTGTTTTTGGGAGTCAAATGGAACAAGAGACGGTGCATTTGCAATCCTATCCTTAATTTCCTGTAGTGTTTTGGTATGGGCTGGTAACCAATTAAAAATAACGTTCTTTTTGAGTAAATTTCTTAAAGGCTGTGAGATTCCAGATAGATCTGGTATGAACTGTCTCATATAATTGATAAGTCCTAATATGCATTGTAACTCTTTTTTATTTTGCGGATCATTAAGCTCTTTTATGGCCTTTGTACGATCACGATCTATTTTGATTCCATCAGCAGATATGATATGTCCTAAATAGTTAACCTGTCTAACTCTAAATTGTAATTTCTCTTGATTAAACTTAACATTGTTTCTCATAGCAGCTTCCATTACCAACTTTAAATTACTATCATGCTCTTCTATGGTCCGCCCCTAATCAAGATATCATCTATATATCCAATTGTTCCAGGAATATTGGAAAAATTTTGCTGCCTCAATGTATTTACGTATTCCCAACATAAACACTTTGAAATGTTTGCTTGTCACGTTGTAGGGCTTTCTAAACATGTTCACGTTTCACAGTGACTAGTCAATGTAAAATAAAAAGTGTTCACGTTAAGCGGTTCAATTTTAACATTTTTAAGACTTCCTTCCTATGGATATTTGCATCCTACTCATCTAATTAAACAATGTTTTCTTAGTACATTCAATTTTCGTGAATATAGCCAAAAAAGGATACGAGAAGACACTTCAAATGCAAACAAAGCTTCCAATGATTTTTCTTGATTTAAAATTACGTATACACACTTTTTATAGATCAAATCATTTTCAGATTGTTTAAAAAGTTTTAACTCTTCAAACATATTAAACCAATGTTTATAATAATATAAAAGCTAAAGTAATAAAAAAGTATGTAATACATAAACAACAGATAAGTGCCATTACAAATACAAATAAATTGTAAATTAAAACTGTGTGTAAATTATGTTTTTTATATATATATATATATAGTGTTTGGTTCAAAGTAAATAAATTAGAATAAAAATAAAAAAAAAGTAAAATACATTTTTCACACAGAACAGAAACTTTTAACGTCAGCGTTTATCTCGTTTTATACAACTGCTTTTTTATAAGTACGAGTATGAAAAAATGAGTTTCACTCAACATAAGTCATTTCAAATCCAAAATAAACATCACACGCAAAATGTATCCAAGCAATAATTTGTATAAATTTTAAATAAATATATTATTAATTTTCGTTTTTAAATTTTAAGTGTATAAAGAAATATAAAAGCTTGTAACTATTAGATAAATAATAATATTAAAAAAGTATTTATTTAAGTGAAAAATTAAGAAATTAAATAAATAAAAAGTAAATATTAGAGATATTATATTATAATAGTAAAAAAATAACAAACATGTTAAATATTTTGTAAATATAATTTTATATATTAATAATAAATTTCATTATAAACAACAACAACAAAAAACAAGAACATAAAGTATCTGTAAAATATTAAAAGGCATCAAACAAAATTTTAATTTAAATAAACTTAATTATTAAATAAATATTAGTCTTATTTTGTACTTAATTTTTATGAAGGGTTGAAGGGTTTTTTTTAAGCCGAACCAGTAAGCCGATTTAAATTGGATTAATCGAAAAGTCACCCCTTATTTCCACTAAATAGTGGACTAAATGTGATACAGGGCTGAGTTTATTCGATGATCTTCCTGCAGTCGGATTCGAAAATCGTCGTCCTTTTGTTTAAACTGAGTGGACTCTCTATGGTCAATTATAAATTTAAAGTGGTAAAAATTATTAAAAACAGGGAAACGTGTTGGCATTCCTCTAGTTTCGTAACAATATTTTTTAACAGTTTCAAACAATATTAACAAAGCTGTGATACACCAACATTCGGACAACATTGTTATGAAAAGGGTGAGTAAAAACCCCAAAAAACCATTTAAAAAAAAAACTTTATTTAAACAAAAATTTAGCCAAGATAATTTGGATTTTATTTTTGAATCAAAGTAAGGTCACCATTTTTGAATTCGTCAGTCTGTGCAACTTCTTTGTGCCTGTACTCCTCTGGTATTAAAAATCGAGCAATCGGCGCTATGAGATTTATATTCAATTTGCTAAAATCATTTTTGCCAGTGATAAAACTCAATGGCACTGCAACCAGCCATACTATAATCGCTCCAAATAACGCAAACCACATAAACGACAGCTTGTATAACGGAAAAACTTCTACCTTTGGCGTTGTCGTCGCTAGTGATCTGTTGGTAAGATAATTAAAATAAAATTTTGGAATTTTTTGTCTGTAGATTTTACGTTGCACTTTACATATAAGTTTTTAAATTTTGTGTAATGTAGTTTTGCTTTATTATTTTTATTATAAAAAGTATTTTGATGGATTTAAAAACAAAACTGCTAATTTGAAATTATTCTATTTTCACGTTTTAGGATGCTAATGTTGGTATCTATATCTCAGTACTGGAAAACGGTATACCGTTCAAAATAGACCTCTACAATTTATAGGACTCTTACGCTCCACGTTCGGATGTGACTTGAGGACTACTGCGCCAATTTTATTTTTTTATTTAAATATAATGTAATGATTGCTTATATATTTGCAAAGGTGGAATCATAGTGAAGGCGACGAGCGTGATGTCACAATCGCGTCGCGCATGTAAGCGTAGTAAGCGTGTTGAATTTCTAGCCACAAATATTAAAATATATTGTTTGCGAACGTATAGCCTCTGTTTTTTTTATTGTATTAGTACTCATTCGCGATATTTATTTTCCGGTCGCGGTCTACGAGTATTGTTGTAAAAAAAACCCGGAACGAAACCTAAAGTCGCGTTACGCGCGCGTCGAAATAAAAAACTTAGCAATCAAAGCGACGCGCGCGAATTGATTTTATATTATTATAGCTGGTTAAACTCACTAATATGCATTAAAGTCAGCTGTAATCGCGTCGCATCGATTTTCACACGCGCATTGCGTTCACTATGCATTGAAAATAGGAGGGACCGATTCGTGCCGGTCGTAGTTGGTCTAATAGTATGGAATATTGAGAAGCTCATAAAAAGTGACAAGCTGACAGCAAGGACTGGCATTAAGAGACTACATTGAAAGTAGTTGAATACGTTTGTGATAGGAAGTTAGGAGTAGACCGTAGAGAGACCAGGAAAGGTCCCTTAGAGCAAACCGCAGAAACATTCTTGCCATCAACTCGATCCTGTTCTTGAAAATATCATGGAATGGTGAAATGTGTTCAAAATTGCCGTACTCACATCATAAAGAAATAAAATAAATAAAAGAGGCCCTAGATGATTACCTATTAACTATTAACAGAACGGCGACCAATATAATGATTTTAGACGATTTGCAAACAAAATCTGCAGACAGAAAAAACGGAAGTACAATAATGACGAAATTAAAAACATGGGCGAACAATTTAAATTACACAACACAAGAGCCGCATACTCTCTAGTTAAAAGTATGAAAGAGGGATACCAACCGAAGACGAGCCTCTGTAAGGACACAGAATGCAACGTTATAAGTAATGCGGAAGAGATAAAACTAAGATGAGCGCAATATTTTGAACACCTTCTCAACCCGAGCCCATCATCCGCAATAGCAGCAGCAGACATAATAACAACCGAGGTAACAGCTGAGGAAGGATCCTCTTCGAGTCCTCCCACACTCGAAGAAGTAAAAACAGGCCTGAGGAACCACCCAAACAACAAAGCGCCGGGCACTGATGAAATTCCAGCTGAACTTCTGAAAGCATATGGATGCAAGAAGAACTTCCTGAAGATTGGCGCAGGAGTATCATATATCCAATTTATAAAAAAGGCGACAAACTCTGCTGTGAAAACTACCGAGGAATATCCCTGTTGTGTACGTCTTATGAGATCTTGACGAAAATTCTAGAAAAGAGAATTAAACCCTTTGCTGACAAAGCAATTGGTGAATACCAGGGCGGATTTAGAGCTGGGTGATCGACCAAGGACCAAATATTCTCAGTTAGACAGGTGCTTGAAAAGTGCTGGGAATTTAACATTGATGTGCACCAGATATTTGTGGACTTCAAACAAGCATATGACAGTATCGATAGGCGCGTACTGTATAAAATGGATGGATTTTGGAGTTCCACCGAAACTGGTTCGGGTTACAAGAATGACCGATTCTCTGTCACAAGTCAGAGTGTAAAATGATCTGACTTCCAGTTTTAGAACTGACAACGGGCTTATTAAACAAGGTGATGGCCTGGAACCAATGCTTTTTAATTTGAATATGTTGTTCGGAAACTTCACGTTGACACCAAGGGAACACTATGCTTCAAATCCACACAACTAGTAGCATATGCCGACGACATAAATATACTTGCAAGATCCCTGGAGAGTGCCAAAGAAATATTTGTAAACCTTAACTCGGTAGCAAGGGAAGTTGGACTACGTATTAACGAAAACGAAACCAAAATCATGACACAAACTAGGAAAAACACACCAATCAGACAAAATATTACAGCAGGAGACTTTAACCTAGAAAACGTAGACAACTTTGTATATCTGGGGATAAATATATCAAAGGATGGAAGCGAATCCATGGAAATTAAAAGAAGAATAATGATGGCAAATAAGACGTATTATTCGGTACTCCCAATAATTAAAAACAAAAATGTGCATAGGAAAACAAAGCTTAAACTATACAAAATAATTATAAGACCTGTGCTATGCTATGGCAATCGTGGACATTGACTCAGGCGTCCGAAAAATTAGTTAACGCTTTTGAAAGAAAAGTCCTCAGAAGAATCCTCGGACCTGTGAGGGAAGACTCGATCTGGAGAATACGATACAATAGAAAATTGTATGCCATCTTTGATAATCCGGAAGTATAGATCCTCATAAAATTCAAAAAGCTACAATGGGCTCCGGAAGTATAGATCCTCATAAAATTCAAAAAGCTACAATGGGTCATGAGGAGCGGATGGATGACGGAAGAATTCCTAAACGCACACTAAAGGAAAAACATAATGGACAAAGACCACTTGGAAAAGCACGAAAACGCTGGGAGGACTCTATTGACGCAGACAGCAAGTCACTGCTAACATTCACAAACTGGAGGACGCGATCACTGAACCGAGAAGGCTGGCACATTCAGGAGGGCAAGGTCCGATTTGAGCTGTAGCGCCATCGTAAGTAAGTAAGTAGATGACTACCTTGAGGTACTCCTTTGTTTGCAATAATTACTGGGAAATACTCGTACCACACACCGAAGAGATATGTTCAATAAGTTACGCAGGCGCGATAATAGTGCTGAGCAGCATCCCTATTACGGCATCTGCTACATCCACTGTACCCGAGGAAAAACTATCAAAAATATTTGAGCAATCGGTTCGTCTCTTAGAATTGACGAAATACTAAAACCTCTTGGGCTTGTCAATTTCGGACTGGTTTACGAATAACTCTCGTAACTCAGAATAGTGTAAGTAAAGTAAGAATAAGTCTTAATGCAACCTTTTAAGGAATGTAAATGCACACAATTTTCAAGTAGTTTTGTATGGCTGCTATACAAAGTACTCGTTTAATTTCTTCATATTCATTTATTTTTTCTGCAGCTATTGGAAGATTACCGTACCTATGGCAAATTTCAAATTCCTACCATGAATATTTAAGGACTTTTCTATGGAAGCTAACAAAGAGTAGAACATGTCCATGACTTTTAACACGTTTGAAGGCATTCTTGAGCAGCCCGAATATGAAATTTTTGGACTCGGGTTTTGGACTCGTTCTTTGCATTACAATCTTATAAAAAATACTCTACATATTTCAGCTGTAGTATAAAGAAATGCGCTAATTTATAAAAATTGATGTCATGGATTCGATCAGCTTATCAATTATCACCCGTGGTCTTAGTAAATAAAATGATATTTGAACTGTAACAGTACCTCAGAAGAGCGTTGTTACTACCCTACACGCCGGCAGTGGAAAAATTGAAGATAAACATTAAAGCTATTACCGCTAGGTGAGTGAATTTAGACCAATCCAATCTACAATAATCCACTGTCCTCCCAATATTTGTAATGACATTTGTTTCGTTTTAGAATCCGATGCACATTATCATGACCAGTTCGTTCCTGTGAGTAAATATCGTCTCCCCATCTTTATAACGTTCATCAGGATGGTTTAGCTCACAAAAAACTTCGTCACTTCGGTCAGGGTTTCATGGAACCATCGGAATTCCTGACCATTCCTCTTCGCAAAATACTAAGCTTCTTTGAAAGCGCAGGGATTGAAGAGGAATCATAGTCAAACCGGGGGGACGTTACAATAGGCCCAACTGTGGCTTCACTGACAGAGGTTAACAGGTTAATAACAACCCCTTTTGCCAATCTATCTATCAGGATGCACATATCAAAAAACATGCGCACCCGTTTCTGAACTTAATCACTAACGTGTATACTTACATCAAGTGTTCAGCTATAGTAGTAATGTTGCGAGCATCACAACCATCAATCCTTGATGGTAAAATTGGATATTTTAAATATCCTTGTGATAGTTGTACTTGGGCGCCAATAATTATCCAGCCCATCATAAGCAAACTAATTAAACTGCCGATGAAGGCTGACTGCAATTTAATTTTTGTTAATCTTGAAAAATATTGTTATGAAACGCTGAACAATACCTTGGCATTGGCTCTAGGGTACAACATGCCCAGCATGAAGACACCGACCATTGTTCCTTGACCCACGCTTGAAACGGTTATGACCATTTGAAGTATTGATCCGAACTTTTCTACCACCATACCACCAATGATGCAATAAATACCAGTGAATAGAATCAACGTCTTCATTATGAAATTCGCTTTCTGTTCGGTGTGATTGATAAAAGGACGAATATAATCGAAATATACCACTCCGGACATAGAGTGAATGTTGGCCGACATTGTGCTGTGAAATTATGAAAAAAGTAAGTTAACCTGTCGATTTCTTAATAACATTTGGTACCTCAGTCCAGCACTGAATACACACGATATAAAGAGTCCAGCCATTCCTGGAATGTTGCCTAAAATATCCTGAACGAAATACGGCATCAACTTATCCGTTTTTTTCACATCCTGTAATCATAATTTTTTCGATTCTCTTTTCAGATTAAAAAAAAAGGATATGAACGTGTTACCCCTGTAACTAGTGGATCACATGTGTTATATTTAGCATACATCACGACTCCATTGAAACAGCACAGTCCTGTTACAGCACAGAAACCAAAAAAGAAGATCCAAAGAACCCTGAAATTCACATTTTTTTTAACGGATATCAGAGAAATCGTCAAACATTAAATACTACACTTTCTGCCGTGATCCAAAGAAGGAAGTGCTATGATCCTTTGAACGCAGGATTGATTCATCCCGAGAAATGCGAACCAGATGGTTGCCGTGCCGAACAACGTGTTCCAGAAGGTAAGTCGTGTGGTAAAGTCGAGAGTAAAACTGTGAAAAAAAAAATATTTATTTAAAATTAATTTCATCGAGAAATATTTTTAACTTACTCAAAAAATTTAAGACGTCCACCAGCTTCGGCACGATTGTAGAGTTCTCCGAAACCACCGACCTTGTAAACCCCTGTGCCAGCTATGAGAAAACAGGACGCTAATATTATTAAGCCTTGAATGAAATCAGTCCAGACAACTGCTTTGATTCCGCCCTGTGAATACACGCATATTGAAATGTAGGTGGACAACAATCGAATCGTTAAAAAGTTTCTAGTGAAGATTCGTGCAAAGTTTCTTAATTTTTAAATTTTATTTTATTTTATTTAATCGATGGTCAAAATTAGCAAGAATAATATCAAAACCGTGCGTTAGATAGCGTATAGAAACTATGCGAACAACACGACACATTTACTGAAATGTTGGCCGAATTCTGAAGAACACAGGCCTTGTCCTCCAGGATACATCCGTCTTCTGTCATCTTGATTCAGCTATCAGCTCTTCCAATTGGATAGTCTTAGGAGTGATGATATACCTGTGCCCTTCACATATGATGCTGTGATACTTTGATTGCATCACCATTGGAAATATAATAAAGTCGATTCCGGTGAAAATTTCTACCCCACGTACCTGATAAGAAGGTTGTCCAGAACAGAGTTCCAAAAACACATCTACAGTAAGCTACGAGTCTCAACCAAAGGTGAACTGATACCACGAGAGTCGAGGAGCCCAAGAAAGGTAACTCCAACCCCGAGATTGGGGAAACCCCTTGTGAAGCAGCGTGGTGGTTGTTGGTTAACCCCAAACCGGCACAATTTCTAGATAAAATCAGCAAACCATACCACCGTCCACCCAAATTGTTTCCTGGATACGCCACTGCTCATTCTTGGTGTTAGGGTCAAAAAAATTCGGTAATCAATTGGTTCAAGCCTACTATTAAAATTAACTTCCTAGTCAAGAACCAAGAAATAAACATCAATTCACTCTGGCAAATTGTTCCTTGTTGTAATTTGCGAATAAAAATAAATTTATCACTATCTCTAAAGGTCTGTATCCATTTGTTGCATTTCTGCGTATCGTATTCTCGTTGCGTATCAGTGGATACGACAAACGTATCTCCGTTCTATATCTAAATGTGATACAGAGAAACGCAACGAACCTGATCGGTCATTTGGCGGTTTTTTGCCGTCACATCAAAGGAATGATACGATACGCGGTGGAGTCATGTGTGGACATGTTGCGTTGCACAATATTCATTCGCGTTCGGGACGTAAATTTGAAAATTTGTTTTGTCATTACGGAGAAAACATTCGAACTCGTGGAAAAATTTTGGAATTCCACAATATTGCTCATTCGGTCAACTCATATTTGCAGTTGAACTGAAACTGAGACACGTGTTCACTTGTAATCGCGTATCGAGCATTTTGAAATGCAAGTCACTCTTGATACAAGAAAAGTCGTGTAGTGTCCACACTGCATTCGTTCAGTGAATGATACGCAATGGTGGTACGATACGCGGAAATGCAACAAATGGAACCGGGGCTTAAGGATGTTCAAATAATTGAATATTACTCTCTGATCAGTCAAATGCAATCCGATGATGAAACAGCTCCTTCGGATCTAGTCCAATTCAGTTTTCAAAACTGTTTTTTTTTATTGAAGGCTCATACCTCGTCAAGATATTTCGTGTGGCGGTCTTCAAAAGGGACTCCTCTAACAACGAAAAACAACTTAAGAAATATTTAAAAATTCGGCTTCTATGGATTCCATTCTGGTTAAAGAGTTTCATCTCTTCGAAGATATCATTAGGCTACTAATAAATATTTCTTTGAATGCGCAAGATTCTTTGTGGATATGGTGCGAAATTTTTCCGTTTCTGCATCAAAAGAGCTACAGTTAGATACCCAATACCGCTCGTTGCTCCTGATTAAAGATAATACAAACACGACTATCTGCCTACTTTAGCATTGCGATCAGCGTAATTTGTGCCAGTTCGCTTTGTTTTCTGATTTGCGTTTCTGTGCCAATCATCGTCAATCAGATGAGTTTCTCTTAGTTATAATTATTCGATTGTCTGTGCTCGTGTATAATATCAACTCCATGCTCCAAATTTGTTTGCGTCTAGTTTGGTTCGAGTCTCCGGTAGGCCAAAATTAGATACTGCTATGGTGATTTTTAGTATTAATGTTACTCCCTGCTGCTACTCTACTCTGAATATTTTAAATTGTCATTACTAATGACTGGTAGTGGCTCGCATCTTTCAAAGCAGGTGAGGCTCAGGCATGAACAATTCAAAATAGCTGGGATTTCGTAAAGTAATTTAGTTAAATTGAAATTTCAATTGAACATACTGCAGTCACGATCGGTTGCAAGCCAATCGTATAATACTCTAGATGAATACTGAACTCCGATTTATATTGTAGTTGGGGATAAAGTAGAAATACGTGTGTGACAATATTTAGTGTTTATTTTCATATCTTGAACTGGGTAAGTCATCGAAAAAAAATGTCCCTTTTGAAGGACTTTCACATGGGAGGTGCAGGAAGGACTCACTCGATTTCTTAAATATTTATCCTTTTCTTGGAACCATTCAAAAATTAATGTGTACAAAATTTCAAATTCGTAGCTTGATGCGTTCAAAAGTTATCGGTAAATATTGTTGAACACGTGTCTTAAGGATATTTTGTATGGCAGCAACCAAAAGGAGCAAAAGGATTTTGCTGATTAGTAAACCTAAACTTAGTTTTTACTCAAAACTAATTTGTACAAGATTTCCAATTCCTAGCTAAAAGATTACTTGAGTTATAGTGGGTTCCGTAAATTAAGTGAATACATTTTAACAGGATATTTGTATGGCAGCTACACGAAGGACTAACAGGATTTTCTTCATAATCATGCATTTAGCTCCAACTATTGGAAAAATAACACATACAAAATTTCAAAGTCGTAGCTTAAACCCTTCTGAAGTTATCGACCAATATTCTTGAAGACGTGTTTTAAGGACATTTTGTATGGCAGCCACCAGAAGGAGTAATAGGATTTCGCTGATTAGTAAACTCGAACTTTCTTTTCACTCAAAACTAACTTGTACAAAATTTTGAATTCGTAGCTAAAAGAATACTTGAGTTATAGTGAGTTTCGTAAATTAACTGAATACATTTTGACAGGATATTTGTATGGCAGCTACACGAAGGACTAATATGATTTTCTTCATAACCATATATTTAGCTCCAACTATGGGAAAAATAACACAAACAAAATTTCAATGTCGTAGCTTAAACCCTTCTGAAGTTATCGACCAATATTCTTGAACACGTGTTTTAAGGACATTTTGTATGGCAGCTACCCGAAGGAGTGGGACGATTTTTCCCGTTAACGAACTTAGTCTTACAAATTCAACCAAACATCCAGATTCAAAATTTCATGATCCTAGGTGAAGGCGTTCTTGAGTTATCGTGCTAACGGACAGACGGACGGACGGACGGACGTCAGGCGGATTTGAGGTTTTTGGCCACAAATAAACAAAAAATAATATATAACTTTTTTTCGTCCGAGGCTTGGTTCTATGCGTTACAAACTTTTGGGCTGGATTAAACTTATAATACTCTATATGATTTCATCTAGAGTATAAAAATGGTCCCAATGATAGTTAACAAAAAAAAAATATTAAAAGTTCGCCAATTTAGATGCACAGTGAATTTGTAAATCTTCGAAATGAATTGTATCTTAAAAACTTACCAGTAAAGTGTACACTACGCATATTCCGCAAACGATTCCATTTATTAGATGAATGTTAATGCCGCTTACTGAATATTTAAATTTATATTTACTCATAATAATTAATAAATAATATGCTCGTACCTTGAGAAAATGCCAACGATGGAATGAATATAACTACGGGCATAATTAAATAAACCGTCATTAAAAATGATACTGTCGCTACCTGACGGGTTTTGACGTCGAAACGCATTTCCAGATACTAAATTTATGAGAAAAGAAGTTGAAATATTTTTGTTTTAAATCCTTTCCTTAAAATGCGATAAATTTAAATTATTTTAGTTCGTGCATATTTCTACATTTTATCTACAAAAATCGTTCATCCGAAATTGTGAAAAGTTGCAAAGTAGATTCGTATTTACCTCATAGCAATTTCTGTTGATAGTTGCATAATATACAGGCGCTACTACGTAAATCATCACCAAAACCGCAATCAACATCCCCAGTAAAGAAATCATGTACTGCATGCCGTATGTATACACTTCCGTGGGCAAAAGCATAACGGATGTTGCTGATACTTTACTGCAAAGAAAAATTACATAGACGTTATAAAAAAGGATATCTAATATCTCCTACTAGTTAATTGTTAGTAGCTGGTTGAACCCTTTCTTTGGAAAAAAGGCCCCGGGCATTGTCCCCGAATCAAAATCCCCCGAACTAAATTTTCCAAAGTGAAATTAGTAAGGCTGTCGAATTAGTAAGGCAAATTTCGAAAATGTGTCAAATCCTTATACTCATTTGGATCGCTTCCATACAACAGTCTACGAATTTTAGGGGATAACTTCAGTACGCTTCTAACCAGGATTTGAAATGTTCCCCACACTAACTTTTTCAATTGTTGCATGTGATGAAATTAATAATCGAGTGAGTCCTTCGGGTAGCTGCCATAGAAAGTTCTTAGCAATATTTTTTTGCATTCATTTTCAAAAATATAGTGGATAAGAAATTATTGAGCCAGGGTCCTGCTTAAGTTTACAATGCTTCAAGCTTGGATTTTGAAATTTAGCGTATACTTTAAAATTTATTTATTTGCAGCTGTTTGAATAAATTTGAAAAAAATGGAAGAAATCATTCGAGTAGCTTCCATACATATATCTTTGAAAAATGTTCAGATCTTTCAAAATCTAAATAAACTCAAAGGTGCAAGCTTTACCAAAATTCGCTTCTAGTAGAAATAGGATGGCGTTTATTAGTGAGTTAAACCCAGCCTCCCATTCTACTCCTTCCAGTTGCTTCCATACAAAAGTATTTAAAATAAGTGTTCACGAATATTGGCCTACGCTTTTCAAGCTAGGAATTTGATATTTTGCAAATATTATTTTTGCAGTAGTTATTCGCAGTTAAAAGAATAATTACGAAGAAAATCGAGCAATTCCATCCTGTAGCCGAAATACAAATATTTTAAAAATTTACAAGAATTGGTTTCGAGGAAAAGTTAATTTCGTATTCTTTAGTGAGCTAAATCGCCCCACTTCTTTCAGTAATTTCCATACAAAAGTTCTTGAATCACGCACAATTAATAGAGAATTTGAAAAGCTATAGAAATTCCAAAATTTGGCACACTATAATTTTTCACTATTCATTTTAGGCTACAAAGAAGGGTTGTCTATGTTAATAAGCAGAACCTACTCCTTGTCGTGGTTTCCATACAAAATTCACTTAATAATAATTCGATAACTTCAAAATATGATACAAAATAAATTTGAAATTGTTCTTCTCTTTCGAGGGCCATGGATTGCAAAGTAATTAATAATTCTATGTACGTATATTCAATTAAAGTAATATTTAAAAATTTTCAAACCTCGCTAGAATCGATATAGCTGCCGGTAAAATTTCCAATTTACGTTCAGCAAGTAAGTATTCCTCGGTTGTGTTCGCGGTTCTTGCGCACCAAGCGAAATAGACTCCGATACCGAGCGAAACACCCAAAAGTACCACGAATATGATCATATCGACTTTTCCGAATGTTAAGCTCACATTTTCCACTAATTTACTTGCCGTTTCGTTCATTTCAAAAATTTTTTGATAACTAACACGCGACTTTGCCTAACATTATCTATTTAAATAGTTTTCGAACCGATAAGGTTTTAAATCACGATCCATTACCATAAAAAATTTACTATAGGCTTAAAGAACACGATTTTGTTTTTAACTATTATGTACTATGCGTAGGTAATAAATTGAACACTCGGGTCGAGTATGAATACATTTCGTTCCACCTGGCGCCCAGTTTGGTCTGGTAACCATTTATAGTGCCATTCTCCCTTTATACTACTGAGTTTTTGTCTGTTATTAAAACTATGCTAGCGACTAAAAGATGTATGGCATCTACCAGAAGGAATACGACACAAACAATCTCACAATAACATCTAAAAACAAATTGAAATGTAAATGTTCACTATAAATGAAGAAAAATTTAATTTTAATTGAAAAAAAATACAAAAGCTTTATATTGTTGTTGACGGTGCACGGAGATGTTTCACTTCAATGATTCACTTATGGTTCACATACATGATTCACTAATGAGTACGTCAAATGGTTTGAGTAAAGTTTCGAAATGTTCTGAAAATTTACTTTTGACGGAATGGAGTCATTCTCTCCCAAGCTTAACATATAAAACGCTCAATGATTTACTTAAGGGGGAACCTCCTTTATCGAGTTAAAAAAATCATTTTTTGGAAATAGTCTTAATCGATTGCTAAACTATTCAAGAATATTCTCTGAAAAAATTTCAGTCGAAATCTGCAGTGTTTACGAGTTACAGCTCATAAAACGGAAGGGTCGGGTGACCAAAACTTTAAACGCGTTTTTCTCAAAACATAATTTTTCGATTTTGCGTACACGATTGAGAAAATTCTACTGAACCGATTTGGCTTTATGATGGCTCATTTTATAGATAATTAAATTCTCTATTAGATGACGTTAATTATTTTTTGAAAAACAATTTTTTACGAATTTTTTTCGTATTTTAAAGTCTATTTTTTTTTAGCGAAAAATGCACTTTTAATTTAAAACTGTGTAAAAACATGCAATTTCAACTTTTTCTTTAAAATACTCGACGTCATCTAGAAGCTAGTATCATAAACTTTACAAAAGCTTTTTGATTTTTTGTTTTAGATCACAATTAAGGACGCTAGAGTGTACGCAGCTATAAACGAGGCGATATTAATATGGCATCCATTTTGAACTTAAATATCGATTTTTTAATGTGAAAAAATTACACTGTGCTCTTGAATTGCGCATTAAATCGTCATAAAAATTTCAAAGCGTTTCGAGCTATTATACCTGAGAAAATAATTCGTGAAAATCATGTATTTTTCGGTTCCCCCCTTAAGAATCGTAAAGGAATTCACTTGTGACTATTCACCTGGGTGAATCGTTAGTGATTCTCTTTCGATGGATGCATTTGGTTTGATGGGTAAAACAACTTACAAATATGTAATTTCAACTTCTTAGCTTTTGATGGTATCAGATACAGACTGCACAAGACCGCTAATTTTTCAATTACTATAATTAAATAATACATCATAATTCTTCTCTATTCGATAGCGTACGAATAACTTTTATTATTTTCTTTATTGTGCTAAGAAGCAAGGTCAAATAAACGTGCAGATTATTAGTTTAATTTGTTCTGAAGTTACCAATCATAGCGATAGCGAGTGATTTTTACGGAGTTTGTATAACAGTTTTTAAAAGAAAAACGAAGTGTTTACTCGTTAAAACTAACCTTATATTAAAAAAACAGTCTGGGTACAACATTTTTTATTTCGAGTACAGTTTGGGATCTTGTAAAAGACGAAAGGTAGTGGAATTTGTTGCCTAAGCCATTGTTGGTTGAATATCGAAATATCACGAAATTTATTTGTAAGCATTTGTATAAAAATAACGTGAAAGTGAACTAATCAGATTTAAGAGATATGGCAAAAGCCGTGAAAACATTTGCGCCTTCTTTTCATCACTTTACCAAAAACGAATTAAAATCAGAACTTAAGATATATGGCGGTATTCGTGAAAATATATGAACCATGAACCGCCTTTTTTACTTTACAAACTGAATTTACCAACTTATGCAAAATTCAAGGGTGTTATATGTATATTTAAAACCTTTTCCATTAAATTAACTTTTAGATAATTGTGTTAGAAACCAGAGGATATAAAAATCTATTCGATACCCCATCAAATACTTGTGACTGTAAAGAAATAAATATGAAATCTCTTTTCAGCACTCGTTTGCCCCAACTTCGTACGTCAATGCAAATATAAAATATTTCTCTATCCAAATAAGTTTTCAACTGTAGCTACATATATCTCCTAAGATAGGAGACCTGCTTCCACCCTCGTAGCCCATTACCACTATCAAAAATTTTGACAGTGAATATTGTGGTGAAATGTAAACGCAGTGAAACATAAACTAGAGCTGTCCTGGCCGGTTTCAGTTGATTTTGAACTAGATTTCCATAAAATCTAGTCTCTCAAAGGGATACCAAAAAAATCTCAAATTTTGATAGAGTTTTGTCAAAATCTTAATATTTTCGCGAAATCCAGTTCGAAATCTTTCAATGTAAATAAGGTACAAATATACCTTCTGTGTTAATTCTTATATCCTATTTTAGCGGCTGACAACATTTGATGCTTTCGACTTTAATGCATCCGTTTTCTGACTAGAGTGCGCTATTTAACCATTGAGAACATCAATTCTTGTTGATATCTCTTTCTATCTAATCATGAAGAAAGATAAGCAATATTATAAGTCGCAAACCATAAAGACAATGTCGTGAAACAGACCAATTATTATCAAGTGGTTCTAAATCCCCAGACCCCATCGACATCTGTTAACAAATAGGAGGTTCGTCCTTCAGCACAGTATGGGATTTGAGATTTTATTTCGTTACGCTTCGAATACAGTACAGAGTACAAGGCCTTACAAGAAAGATTCCTTCCTTTTCAATTTGGTACATTGCGCAAGCATTTGATAAAATTAAAAAAACTGGCACAAGTAAATTACAATACGTTTTCTAAAATGCAATAAATTAAAACATCAATGATATCACGAATATATTTCGACAATTGAAACTTAAATAAATTTTGGATAATTATGTGAACTTTTAAAAAGTTTTGATAACTTATTGCCATTAAGAATTTCCTCAAATGATGCAGTCGCAGTAGATAGAAGTGGGATTGTAAAACTTGTGCAAAATATTTTGCTATTATGGGTTAGACGCTATTGCTTACTTCTAAATCCCTTGCTCCTATGGGGCATACCAAGTGATGAGAAATCAGATGCACTATTACGACTTCGTCTTCTTGATACATCAAAGGTTTTGGTCCTGACAACACACCGCTATTATTTTCGGAAAAATTTTCCAACTACTTAGCTACATCTCTTCATTATCTACACTCCTTGTCTTTATGCTGTGGTTCAATTGCTTATTCTAGAAAATTTATAAATGTAACTAGCACACGATTTAAATTGCTCTTAACTCTGCTTTCTTCTAAACCAATAATTTCTCCAACATGGTTTTCTAAAATTCTAGGTCAACCTTAACTAATTGACCTTTACAGAACAATACACAGAATTTATAAAGAAAGCAGTAGAGAGAAACAGTCTAGTGAACTCCGTTTATACAGATTTTTCTAAGGCATTCGATAAAGTTGGTAACACTTTATTGTTAACTAAACTGCATACCAAGGGGTAGTTCTGGTGTTCCACAAAGTATACTTCTTGGGCCCCTGTTATTCCTGCTATTTATTAATGATATGTGTGATATTTTCGCACATTATTATCTTTGCCGATAACTTAAAAATATTTTGCAGAATAAATTGGATCAATAGCTTATTGTTTCTCAATTGATAAGTGCAATGACTTAGTGTTTAATAGACCCCGCCGATTTATATCCTGTAGTTACTGTATCCAAAACAGTATTCTGTCGCGAGGTAGTGTTATAAAGACCTTGGTATCATGTCAAGGATCTTACATTCATTCAACATTCTTGGGCCTTATTCTTATTAAGGATCTCACCCTTGCTACAAGATTGCAGTATCCTTTACATTAAGCTTATCACTAAATTCTCCTAACGTTATACTGGAAACAATTTTTCAAGTGTAACTAATGCAGTAAAAAAAATTTGGTATTAGTTAAATTTGGAATATATTGTCCTTTTTTCACACAAAGGGTTAGGATGTTATCGAATAATTACCTCTTTATTGACGTCACATAGCACTGCACCTAGCATTGCTATTACACTAGTTTCTAGACTAAGCTTACTAGAGTGAATAACCCTAGTGTCATTCAAAAGGGACATAACAATTTTGTATTAAAATAAAGCACAGAATAATTGAGATAATTTCCAAACGTTGCTCGTTCGTGAACTTCACCATGATAAAAATGTAAGCCTTGACTGACGTTTTGACATTGACAGACCAGAAAAAATGTTTAAGGGCGCGTTTGTATTAAAATACAAAATTGTTATGTACCTATTGAATAACGATTTAAACAATTTTCAAGGAATTTAAATAGGTACCTGCAGAACATAGTAGAGCGTAAATTTATGTAATATTATCTGCAGAATGGCTTAAGCTAGCAACTTGATATTTGGTACATAGCTGAATTAAGGAAGTATTTAGAAAACAAGAGAGTAGATTGAAGAATTATTTTTGCGCCTCAAATTCAACCTTATCCCAGTCATTCCTGAAAAAGAGTGTGAATACTCCCTCCCTCCTATCACAGACTGTATACTTTAAAATTTAATGATAGTACTTCTATCTAGTAGTGAACTCTTACACTTACTTTAATGGAGTTACAATCACACAAGCTATGCTATAACATCATGGAACATATCTTTGAACAAAATTCCTAATTCCGGCAAGCAAACGCGAAATCTTAAACATTAAAAATCTATCAAGATATTTCACCTGTTACTACATTATCGCAATGTAACGACTATGCGATTCATCACCACCTTTTTAGTCTCTCTCTCATTTCAGCGATCACCTGCAAGAATTTATTGTCCAAGGAAGTCCATAGATAACTTTTTAAGACGGTGGCATCTTCGTTATCGTTTCGTTTTCCTGCTTTCTTCTGGCCGGTTCAATTCCATCGTGTGCGATCTTCCGCATCTTCTTATCTTTCAGGTATAAAATGTGAAACTAAAAACTCCAAATAGTTGCACGACTGGCTGCATGGGAATTGCGAAGAAAGTAAATCGAATGGAGGAGGCCCTCCATGTCAAAGAAGAAGAGAAAGGTTACACGACGATACCTGTACCGCTTGCCCGCTGCTGTATGTTAGCTATACGAGCGTGCACAGGTCCACCAGGTACAGTGGTCGACCGTTTAACCTGCCTGCAACTGAGTTCTGATGCCCAATTGTGTACTTACGGTCGACGATATCCGTACAAACGATAGAAAGTCGTTGTTGAAAAAAAAAAAAATCAACTGATGTTGATGGTGATGATGATGACATTATTGGTCGGCGATTCCCTTTCTCTTTTCACGATTTTAAGCGTCCGGCGAGTTTATGCTGAACTCGGGTTCCCGATGGAGCTCGGCAGCGGACTTCCTATTTACATACCTAGAGTCCGTCTTAAGTATGTCCAGATCTGACTAGTAGAATTTGTAAAGAAATTTTCTCTAAAGATCAAGTTCATAACAATAACGTCTTTCATAATCGGTTTTATTGCTGCATGATTTACAGAAGCCATTCTTCCCTTCACCTATGACCAGCAAAATAACTCAGTTAGTCAACAAAAGTCTTACTTAATTAGTTCAAAGTTTCGGTGTAATTTTGAATGTTCACGTTGTAGTGGTAGCTGAAAAAATTCCAAAAAAAATTCGCATGCATGTATCGAAACAAATTTACTGTTTTGTTTACAATTTAAGAACGGCATATCCTAGAAAGTTGAAAATTTGTAAACATGTAATATAATCCGATCAACTTCTGACAAGGATGACCTTTTTAATTTTTTTTTTTTGCTTTTCGGAGGTAGAGGAGTTTCTTGAATGAAACATCAACACGAAAATCCCGACTTTGATCGATC
This sequence comes from Beris morrisii, assembly GCA_951812415.1. NCBI lineage: Eukaryota > Metazoa > Arthropoda > Insecta > Diptera > Stratiomyidae > Beris > Beris morrisii. Next base: position 109,183,173 of record OX638312.1, on the reverse strand, counting down.
ACTGCCCTGGCTACTGCCATTGAGGTCATGACAATTGAAAAACCTTCACTGGAGAAGCCAGTTTAGAAATGTATTGGATTAGGTTGGTGGGTGTGGGTGTATTATGCCTAGTATCAGAAACACCCTTACAGCTGCTGGTATTGCTGAGAGTTTTCCCTATATGGGATATAGAACCGAAATTCATTTCCACGAATTCTACTCTTTACTAAATTTGCCATAGCAATTTTTATGCTTATGGTAGGTGGCACTGAAGATCATTTAATATTTTAACCAATTTGATGAAATTTTTGGTTGTTCGCTAGCGTAAATAAATCACACACTAAGTGCGCGACATCATTACAAAAAGTCTAGATCTTAGCCATTCCATATACTTTCGTAGTATGAGCATTCTAGGGTAGTATACTGAATTGCTTCGTTTATAACTCAATTGCAATTTCACAAAAATACTTAAAAATATTAACTTAAATATTTCAAAGTCTTTTATTAAAAGGTTTAAAGTGGTGGATTCAAGATGGCGGAACAACAATACTATAAGCCTTCTCGATTTCTTTAATCCGATCTGGAAGTCCGGCCGATTGTATTTACTCTGATTTCTGTAAAGTCTTCGATCAATTTCCTTACTTCATTTGTAAAGTGGATAAGATCCTATCTGCGATCGTACTCAAAAGGTTCTGTTTCGGCTATACCAGAAACATTTGGAGTTCCCCAAGGTAAGTTTCTTTGTCCTTTGTTGTTTATTTTATTTATTAATACTGTGAGCAGAAATCTCGAACTCTAAGCTTATTGTTTATGCTGACAATCCAAACTTTTTAATGTTTGTGTGCACATAAGTTTCATCAGTTTCATTTTCTAGGAAGAGAGCACCATTATTTTAAGGAAACTTAATACTTCGAATTGGTAAGGATAAAGATCTTGGTGTTAATTTTAAGTCAGACCTTATTATTATTTTATGACGATTTAAAAGTAAATCCAGGTGAGAGTAAATCCACCGAGAATCTGTCTTCTACATCTCGCTACTGCGTCACAATCAGAAAGATTGTGTACAGTGGTTTCAAATGTGGTTTGAATCGACATACTTCTAGTGATACTTGGCCGAAGATTTTAAGGTGATTGGGTTGGTTGGTTTAAGTGGCAGCTCTACCCTCTAGGCGGAGCTCAATTAGCTCAATGGTCGTTTTGAAAACACAAACTCGTATTAAACCCGGATGTTAGGGGTTGTTGTGACTGGGGAATTTAAAAGATGAGTGCGAGGAAAATTGATCTGTTATATCCATCCTGTACTGTCCAGGAAGAGTAATAACTCTCCAATTTTCTTCCTCGAAATCTCCAACAGGTCTCCGTAGAAGGGTTTGCCTAGTGCTCGCTCTCGGGCTTTAGCTAAAGCCGAACGTTCGCAAAGGAAATGATCGAGCGACTCTCGCTCATTTGTGTCCTGGCAGCTGCGGTAGTGTGCATTAAACGGAATACCCAATTTGGCAGCATGATCCCCAATTGACCAGTGACCCGTACTGATCGCCGTGATTCTGGAGATGTCTGCCCGGGTCTTGTATAGAAGTTCGTCTGACTTGGCTCGGTTGTAAGATGGCCACATCTTCCTAGATAATGGCGCAGGTGGTTAGGCTTTTCCATCTGGAGTTAGCCGCTGATTGGAAGTGGGAGAGTATGTCTCTATTGACAACTCCTAACGGAACGTGGACTAGATCTGCAAAAGAGCCGGGAAGAGCGGAGCCCTTCCTGACCAGATCATCAGCCCGCTCATTTCCCACTATGTCTCTATGTCCCGGGACCCAGAGCACAGTAACTTTGAGCCGCTCCGCTAAACCGGCTAGTTAAGGTGACAATTGAGGGAACAATGTCCTGAGAAATGTCCCATTATAACCTTTGCGTTATCCTGTTTAAATAAAGGAATTCTGACGCTATCTTACTGTAGAGAGTCAGGAATTTCTTTGACTGTCTAATTCCTGAGAGCGAGTTCCAATGTTCTTCCACCTAAAGATTTACCGACCTTAAAATACCATCTAAACCTAAAGCCTACCAACCAAACCTTTGTGAGTTGACCGACACGTTACGCGGAATAGCCTCATATCCTAGCACCAACACTAGGGCTCGGCTGTTATGATGTGCCAGCTCTTTTAGAAGACAATGACAGTCTCACACAAGCCTGGAGCTGAAACAATGTGAGAGCAACAATATACAGCGCTAGCAGTGCCATTTGGCCACTTTAGGTTCATTCGATAGAAGTTTACCTGCCCACAGTACTACAGCATTTACCTCAGTCTGAAACAGGCTGAATGTGTCTCCCACTGCCTTCCATATTATCTATAATAAGCAAGCTCCAGTTCCATAATCAGTCTTAGATTCATCCGTGTGCCAGACTGAAGTACTTCCTTAAAATCTGGTAGAGCAGATTGCCATGATCCACAATCTCCCAGATTTACCACAAATGGTTTCTCAAAATCATATATTTTTGGGATGTTGTCGTTTACTCATTCGGTTAAGTCCTTCTGTTTAAATTCATTTAGAATTTTAAGATAAACGACAAGGTCGCCTGCCTTGGATTTAGTGTACTGCTACAGCCTTTTGGGCCCTAGCAGAGCCTTCTTTATCACTGCGTGCAATGGAATCGTGTTTGTCATGGCTTCCATTGTAGCATTGTTTGAATTCCCCAGTAATGCTTAAAACAACACATCACTGAACTTTTTGCAGGGCCCTCTGCGCTGTTACTTGTTCAACCTTTGGGCACCATATCATTGCAGCATATGTGATCATAGGTCTTATAGATAGAGTTGTACGTCCAGTATACCATTTTTGGGCTAAGACCCCAAGTGGTGCCACATAGCCTTCGACACGCCATGAAAGGCAATGTTGCTCGTATTGAGATATTTGTAAGGTGAAAATTTCAGGTCAGACACTTGTCCAAAATAACTCCCAAGTATTTGACATCAGAAGAGTCAGATCTTACATTCGCAAGGGCTTTTTACTTGTCTGTGCTCAATTTCAATTCTTCAATATTCATGTCAAGTGTGGGCATCATGCCCAAGAATTGCATCGAATCCGTTCAGATGAGTCTCTTGAGGTTCGTACTGTACTGAGAGGTCTTCTCTATGACATACAGCCTCGTCTACCTTACGTTGTGCGGGTTAAACTTTTGTCTCTGAAGTCACTCGATGATAAACAGGATTATCTTAGTGCTACATTTCATTTGACTTTGCACACCTCTTCGAGGCCTTAACGTTCAGTATTCCGAGTCGATCCTTGAAAGGATATGACCCGATTCATATGATCCGTTTTTTTCTACTACCGAAAAACCGATCTATGCATGATATGATCTCTTCTTTTCACATACATGCTTTGTGATGTTGATGAAAGAAAGAAATGTTGGAGGTGAATATAAGCTAACAAAATTATTTGTACACTTTCGTTTTCGTTTAGTGTTAGATGCTACTGATTTGAAAAAAATAGTAACAGGAAAAAATGTTTTAAGTTAGGTTACCTGACTGATTTAAAGAATAAACACGTGCTTTACGATCATTAACAACATGTCAACACGCTACCATTTTCAATTCAAAAATATGATTAAAAACGAAATATGTCAAATAAAAACCCTGCAAATATTAACGACAATGTAAACTACTACTTACAACATCACAAAAAGTTGTAATTTGCAACGGAAGTTGAGAATAAAATAATAATGATGACTTCTCCAAAAGGTCGGTAACAGTTCTAGCACTGCAATGCTTGCAACATTTTGTATTCATTTCATCGGAATTTATGAGAACAATTCGCATTTATGCGCGCAACAATGGCTTTGTAAAGTTTTCGAACACTTGTATATCAGCTTGTATGGGAACGTGAACTAAAAACGATATGAAGTAGCCTAGCCATCCACTTTTACCAGTCAAATGCTTAGTGCCTGTAGTCTAAAAACAGAAATGATAAAAATGATCTAAGAAAATATAGGTACCTGCCATAAAAATAAAACGAATTTTAACGGTGACAAAATTTTCTTTTTTTTTATTTTCTATAAAACACTTAACTCTATGCATGAAAACATGCAGTATATTTACAAAAAAAAAAGTATAAACAGATTTTTAATATCTCAGAAGAAAGACATCCTTCCAACTAGAAATGTTGAAAAGAGCGAAAAAATATAGAAAATTTTGAAGTTCAAAATTTTGAAGAAAATTTTGTGTAAAGTCGTCAAAAACTTTTTATGTATAGAAATCAAAAGTTTGAAAATTTTTAAAATCGAAAGAAATGTAGAAAAGGACTTGAAACTCTCAACTTCATAGAAATATTGTTACTTGGCTTAAACGGTAGTTTGTATCATTTTCACAAATCATTTTGGCAGTGTTTCGCATATGATTGTCATATATCTAAGATGAAGAACATTCATTCGCAGCATCATTTCAAAAAAAAATTCCCTAAGATCACGTTTTCCTTAGAAAGGAGCACCGTAGCTACCGCTTGGAGCACGTGGAGCACCATATGAACCAGATGGAGCGCTTGGATAACCGCCACCACCACCGCTTGGATAACCGCCGGCTTCTTGTGAGACTTGCGAGAATTGTGCTACCTGGATGGCTTGTCGGATACCTTCAAGATCGATTCCAACGACACGCGATGAATAGCTACCTTGCGACGGAACACCGTACGACGATGATGGAACTCCGTATTGCGATGATGGCTGCGAGATACCGCCTCCGAATGATCCGGACGATGCCTTGCTTTCTTCGCTCAACAGGATCTGTCGGACTTGATTCAACAGTTTAGGATCGACATTTTGTCCTTCGGATGTTTGGAAACCGCCGGAAACAGCTTGGTATCCACCGCCTGAACCACCGCCGAAGCCACCACCGAATCCACCACCGAAACCACCACCAGCTCCACCGCCGAATCCGCCGCCGCCTCCTCCGAAACTGGATCCACCATTACGATTGTAATTGTAGCCAGATGATGGTGGCTCAGCTACAACTGCGGCAGCTAGGGCAAAAGCCAAGAACTGTGAGGAAGAAATTTGAAAAAAACCAAGAAGTTAGTTAAGAATTTCCATAAGTTTTTTGATGTTTTGACAAAGGTAGTTCAAGCTGAAAATTCATGTGTGCGAGTTGAAACATTTATTTTATTTATTTTTTAAACTCCCTGAAGCTATAATAATGTCTGCCTTTCATGATCGGTCAATGTCTGTGAAGGGAATGGTAAGCTTCTCGAAGGTGATACGCTGATACTGGTACGGAAACTACAAGGTGGATCCATTGTAAAGACGGTACTATGAAATTAAAATTTAGTTTCAATTTCTGAATTCCAACTAGCTTCTATTATATTCATATAGTTTTTTGGATCAGTATATAATTTTTCCCAAAAATTTGCGATCTTTGGAACCAAAAGGAGGCACAGTTTCTTTCAATTTAATTTTTGAAATAGTGCGGATCAAAACCAAAATAGAATTTCTCGCATAGGATCATTAATACTAAAACAAGACTTTCTAGAATACACCAGTTATTTTGGTGCGAACAAAGAAAAGTTGAGAGAACAAGACAAGAAAACAACAATGAAACGATGGTACCATCGCACTTATTGAAGTACAATGAGGACTTATATTTTTAAGATGCCTCTACTAATCGCATATGAAGTTGTTGAAAAATTCCAGCAATTTTCATTTTATTTCCTCTGCATCCATTTGAAATCAAATCAGTGGTTTGAAGAAAAATTACGGGAGGTAAAATGGTTTAAAATGCAAACTTAAAAGATAGTATCAACTGAGCGTCAAAATAAATATTTCAAGATAGAAAAAACTCTTTTAATTTTGATCGCACTATTGCAATGGGTTCACCACCTCAAGTGCTTCAAGACATACGGCTATACCCTTTTAACACGTTCAATGCCATCCTAAATGTTGACCTATTTAAATAGCATTGTCAAAATTTTAACAAAAAGTTTGGTAGTCTAAGTGATAAGACCTAGTAAGTGCTTTTAATTATATTATAAAAGAGTGCCCAAAAACTTCCTATTCGTCAGCCCTCGTAAATAAATCTTGCTATCCTGATATGTTAAGAGTTATCCCAGGGAATCTGGAAGAACACCTATATATCGAATTATTAATATTAATAATAATGAGTAAAAATAAGTTTTCAGACTCTTCTTTAAACATTTTCTAAAAAGCACTTACTGGGTTTGGAAGTGAGACAGCAGCATAGTCCTCAAGTAAAGACGGTAGACCAATCTACAACATTACAACTACAATACTATGGTCAAAGTGTGTACTAGATATCCTAGAGTTTAACACTAATATTATTTACGTGTCGACGACATCTAAACCGTGGCTTAAAATTTGTGGAGGGGCTGTAGCAGCTAGATATCGAAATGATGCTACATGCTACTATATCTGTCTTTGTTCAAAAATAACTCAGATTGTTCGCTTAAAAATAGATAAATCTTTTCCAGATTAAGTAGTAGAACATTTATCTGATTTTAATCGAACGGAAATTGAATCGCTTAAGAAAACTTTGCAAGTTTTTATTACATCGGAGTTCCTAAATTTAAACTTTGATCAGTTTTTTCAATCCAACAACTTTGTCTGGTATGATAACAAATCAAACGACTAGCACTTCGAATGACCTCAAAAATGAAAAATATTCCATCTGGATCTAGCTAAGACACAAACCAAACTGGAGCATGGAACTGAGAAGCTGCTACCCTCAGTTAAGGCGCAGTATTCCAGCGATTGTTGCCAGACAAATAATAAAGTTGCTGAATTTCTGTTTTGGTGAAATCTGCAAGCGAGATGATTCGAGGAAGATCACATAGGGTGCGGGCACCTGACAACAAAATATGGTTGTCTTTTAGACTTTTAATTTTTAGACTTTTAATTACTGAAAAAGGGCTCAACTCAGCGAGTTACAAAAACACTGGCTGGCTTCTTAATGCTTTGTAATCTAGTGTTAAGCTCACCAGTCACACCAATCCAGTGGTCGTAGGTTTGGAATCTTGTACTAAAAATTAGTTTTCTAAATTCAATTTGAAGTTGTGAAAATATGAGGCATTTCCTCACTATCTGTACTAGAGCTTCAATTTTCTAGTAGTAAGTGCGCGAACAAACCAATAACAGTATCGAGAATCGAACACAGGAGCACTGTTTTTAAACTCCAATGAAACGGATTAAAAAAAAACTTAAATTACAGACTTGGATATGTTTTACACGAAAATTTCAAGTATTCTGTTGAAATTCGTGTTACTATAATTTTTCGCTTTTACTACATGGAAGTTGACCAATAAATAAAAAAAAAAGACTTTCGTGAACCAATGTTTTCGATGCGTCTTCAACGATGATATTTGGAGATGGACTGGATAGTCCTAGATGGGTACTGAGATTTATAGATGAAAGTAAAAATGGATTGGTCATACCTTTCGGAAGCCAAAGCAAAAAATGAACAATCAACCAACAAGCTCTGGATTGGAATCCACAAATAAGACTTGTGGGATAGATCGATCATAAAAAGCATGGAAACGAACAAAAGGAACTGCAAGGAGTGAGTAAATCCTTACAACAGATAAAAAAGCCTGTAGTCCGATATCGGAAGATAGCCTGATACCCCAGAGGTTATTAAAAAAAGCCGATGAGAAAACCCTTTTCTTTAACCCTAAAAATCGCAGATTAGATAGATGACTGAATCTTTATTGTATTGTATATTTTAGTCAATTTCGATTTGCAATTGAAGCCCTTAGAACAACAAGGGATCAACTCATTTTTCCAACAACAGAGAAAATTTGACTTTTCTGGCCTTTTATTGCATTAAAATGATTTTACTGATTTTTTTATGATTTCATTAAAACTATTAGGGATATTATTAAATCATAAGGAGTTAACTGCATTAGCAGAATTTCATCCGAATACAAAAGGAAATCAGTACGAACAAGCACTCCCATGCTGTTCAAAAAAAAAAGAGTTGACCTTTTATTACACCAAGAGCTTCAATTGTAAAAAAAGTAATCCAGAGGCTGTAAGTTTCGATAACACCACTTATGTTGCGAGTTTGTAACAGCAAGAAAATTACATCGGCAGCTCTTCCAGTTCCTCAGCAAAAGGTGGTTCAAACAAAAGGCTAAAGGAACCTTTTGTTTTTGCGGAGAATAAGGTATTTTAGTCTCTATCATTATTTTGAGATTAATTCAGTAGGCAACGTATTAAATTCAGATAGCAAAAATATTGTATAACAATACCCGAGACTATACTAATCACGTGACCTAGCTAAGACGACAACCGATCTGGAGCATGAAACTGGTACTTCTCCACGCTATATGGTTGGGAGATGGACTAATCATTTTTCCGCGGAATGAAAAACCTTCATCAGAATGAACGGACGACCATTTATTGCAGTTGTATTGCAACATAAGAAATTGTGCTGAGTTTTCCATCTCAAGGAGTCTGATCGCTAACGAGAGATGCGACTGTATAGTCTGAAATAGATCCAGATTGAATAGTTCATAATATGCACATTAAAGAAAGCATAGATTAATTCTGCCTATGGATTTGAATCCTTACGGAGAATTTGAATATTCGAGGACGACAAATCGAGTACCTTCAACAGGAAATTTCGAAAGATGTTCAACATCACATCTTTTAGAAGAGTTTTGTTACTTCCTTATGCTCAGAGCAATGGTCAGTGTTTTCCTTGGTCCATAGAATAGAAAAAGTCTAGTAACAACTAGAGATTGATAAGCATGATTCCAGCTTTTTTAGGAGCTTTCTTTCCTATGCTTACAGCATATGGGTCAATGTTATCAACATTTGGATTATGCTAGTTATTTAGCTCAGACAACAACCAATCTGGAGCATGGAAATAGTACGCATAGGCGTATTTGTCCAAGCTTAGTGTTTTCCCTGGAAAAAAAAAGGTAATAAAATACGAGAAAAAAGTTTATATCGAACAGATGGAGGTCGATTTGCTGCAGTTAAAAAAACATCGAATAAATCCACCTAGAAACGACCAATCGGGACAGAGTACCGAAAGATAGTCATTGCTGTGGCATCCTTAAGCTAGTATTACACTGTTTGACCAAGTGGTCAAATTGCAGTAATAAGCAATGCGAAATAGCGAATTTGACCCAGCGAATACTGTGAGATTAATTGGAATTCGCTATTTCGCATTGCTTATTACTGCAATTTCACCACTTGGTCAAACAGTGTAATACTAGCTTTAGACCTACTGTGATTGTCATACAACGGCAATTGATGAATCGATTAATTATTTTTTTAATATAAACTCATCAAATAATTTGAAACTATCAACTGAACTAGTATTTTTCGCCGAACAGATACTTCTCAATCTATTTAATAAACTACAACCCAAACCCATATTGAAATAAAATTAATTTTTCTCGAATTATTTGTCAAATAAGTTGCGGAAAGAAAACAATTTTGATCTTTTAAAATCTGCTGCAGTAGTGTTGGAATTTTAATATGAATTTAGTCAAAATTCATCACTGTTCCGAAAACAACTCAACATTACGCATTCCATAAAAAAAATTAGTAAAATATTTAATGGCTCAATTTAGTCAAAATTAAAGAATTGATTGCTTCCGATTAGTTTATCCACATAAATTTAAAGTCGTCACAAACACAGTATAAAAACTGAAATTTTCGTGTAAATTGTCACAAAAAATATCCTTTTCGAAAAGAAAACGTGTGTAAATCCTTTTTTTTCAATAGTCCATTGGCGTAGAGCAAACACTTTTTTTTTCAAATATCACACATAAATTTTCACTTTTATTTTGAACACATTTTTTATTATTATTATTATTATTTTTTTGTAATTCTCCTATTTATTTTTAATTTGCACTATTTTAAACCGTTAATAAAAGAACTTACCACTGTGAAGGAGTTCATTTTACGTGGAAGAGAAAATTTTTAGTTGCGTTCAAATGGGGACCAGTGACTGAGTGTGCCATCAACTGGTCAATGCGGCCCTCTTTATAGTCGCACTTGAAGAAGTCACCTGGATTGATGTTAATATTTTTTTTTTATTAGGTTTGTTTTTGTTCAGGTATTTTGTTTTTTTTTTCCTCTTTATATTTTTGCACTCATCATCTATCTACCTTCAACATATGTAAGATTTATAATTTACCTATAGCCAACAATACCCCGAAAAAAGATAGTTTTTGGCTGGGGATGATCTTCACTTGCGATTGTGCGCGCGTATATTCTTCAATTTTTTCCCACATCTTCTATGAACTGTGTGTGTGCATATCACCGTCAGGTATAACTTTTGGATTTTATTTTTATATATTGTTTTTTTTTTGTAATTTCTTCGGCCATTTATTATTCGTTTCGAAGCGGATGAAGAAAGAGGAAATGGTGAGCACTAGTCCGTAGATGCAGTGGATACGAAGAAATTTTTGGCGGGGGCTCATTGAAGCATCCGACTTTAGTTTGGGAGCATATGAAGCATGGGGTCTTGTCTTGGATCTTGTCCAGGTATTCTATCGCTTTGGGCCGCTCGTACTTAGATAGTTAGTTGGGCACACACTTGCTATCATCGCGAGTGGATTTTATTACTTATACTTAGTATGGTTTTAAAGTTTTTCGTTTCTGTGTGAATTTTCTTTGGATTTTTCGACTATGAGAAGCGAAAACGGACGCTACGACGTGATAGGAAGAAGACAGATTTTGAAGATGGTTGCGAAGACGTATAATTTTCAAATTTGCTATGCGACACGATTTCCTATTTGATTTTCATTTTTCGATAAATTGCTCCTCGTGGCTTTGGCTGCTTCACCAATGTGAAATATACACGGATAATCACTTGTAAGATGTTGTGTGTCTTTCTTACATTTCAAAGATTTGACCGAATCGATTTTCTATTTTAAGTGAATGCAAAATATCGGGAAAATTCACTTTTCATTTTTGATGTGCAGCGACGCATAGCTGAAGACCGAATATTTAGTTAGTTGAACTCTTGATGATTTTAATGATGAATGAAATTTCTCCTTTCATTGCCTAGTAATTGACATTTTAATCTAGCAATGCGGGCTTCAAAGTAATAACGATTCGTATCTGAAAGTGAAGATATTGATGGGGATGACCAGTGAATAAATCTTCACACCATCGATATACATGTGCACCGAATGATTTATCGCATCAAACTCTGTAAATGGTTTGCTATTTCTGCAACTTAGTTTGTTTTGGCTCTGCAGTCTGCACTTAGAACTATGTAACGATGCTTAATGTTATCTGTAGACATTTTATCGATATGTGGCTACTTTTGGATAGTATTATGAACTTAAAGTCTTCCCATATCCCTTATTTGCTACATGCTGTGTAAGTTTTGACCGCAGTGTCATGGAATGCGATAGACGACAAAATACTGCACTCGAATTAAGGATATTTTGAAAGCGGCCGTGTCAAGAAAGGCATATTTAATCTAGACGGTGGGTTGTTGTAATAAGTCTTGATGGGGTTAACAATAAATTCTTCAAGAATATTTGTTACGCATAGGTCCTCTCTAGTATTAGGACGATTGATCGTGATGATCTGTTGAGAGAAGGACATGCAAATAAGACTTAATACATGACCTACTGTTTCCGATCTCAAACGGCCAGGCTATAAACAAGCATACGAATATTTTAATACCTGTACCTTCGGTTGCCAATTTACCAACTGAAAATATGAACTAATAAAAAATGCAATAATAGTAAACTCCCTTGTTGGTGGTCTTCAAGAATACATCCACATCCTACGTCCTACCCAGTTTGGTATACGAGCCGTTCCTGTGTAGTGTAGAACAACGTCTGTTCTCTCTGTATGAAATTGGTTTTCCGTCGCTGGTAATATGTACTGTGACGTAATAAAAAAAGCATAAATTTTACTGTTACAAAAATACGAGCCTTGGATACCCTGCGGGAACCTGCTGACTTGGACTAGTTCCCTTGATGTACGGCGTCGAGATTGCTAATCATGCGGCAAGACCCGAACAAAAGGATAAATAAATAACGCACCAGCCTGCTCAAAATGTTTCGCTAGAGACGACCACTAGAGCGGGACTACCCACGCAAGGGATAATGTAGACTAGTGATGGGATAAATCGGTCATTTCATTAACCCAGTATGACCGAGTCATTTCGTTGAAGTGACCGATTAAAATGATTCGGTCATTTGAGTCATTTCGGTCAGTGTGTCTCCATGACTGTGGCGCCATTGGAATAACGAGTCGTAATGGTCATTGTGCTACAATGTGATGACCTAAAAAAAAAGTTGGATCCTACAAACAACGAAAAGCGTCTGGTGAAATGTGATGACCTAAAAAAAAAATGGCCGTCAGTGTAGAAGTTTCTATTTTTTCTACTGACCGATTGATTGAACGACTTGTTTCATTTCACACGTCTCGAGTTAATTCGGTCATAGTACTGACCCGGTCATTTCGACCGAAACGTTCACGACCGACCCATCACTAATGTAGACAGAAGAAATGAGTTTATTCATCATTCGTGCCTATTATAAGATCACTGAGTTGGTGACTAATCCAACAGCTTATCGTCCTCATGGTATGGTATGTGATATCATCATCCTCCTTCACTTAGACGTTAGTGTTTGTCTGTTGTGCTCCACGTTTGAGTATGATTACTCATGGAACCTAAAATCATGTTGTGGATTTTATAAAATTTGCTATGTTACATAGCTTCCCCTTCTCGATATCACCAAGGTCATCGAGGAAATATGCGCCGATATTCCGTATTCTGATTTCCGATAAGGCGGGACACTTGCATAGGACGTGGAAGATTGACTCTTTCACTTCTGGGTCACCGCAGGTATGACAAAGATCATTTGTCTTGGCATCCAGTCGTCTAGCGTGTCTACCGATCAGGCAGTTCCCTGTGAACACTCCAATTTAGTGTGCTAGCATCTTTCCTGTTCAGACCCAAGATAAACTAGCTTTTCCCGTAATCATAGTTAGGCCAAAGAGTTCTGGATATTGAGCATATGGTTAGGTTTGACCAGACCATCTATTGCCTGCCAACTGCAAGCATAGTGAGTCGATAGACTGTTTTATGGATCCGATGGGATTAGCAACATGTTGATCTTCCACTAGTGAGCTTAGGGTGCAGCCTGCTCGAGCTAGGTCATCAGCTACCTCGTTCCCTCGGATTCCACAGTGGCCTGGCACCCAGCAGAGGGAACATTGTGCTGTGTGGCGTTAAGAACGTCACGACATCGTCTAACTAGTTTGGATCGTGTTGTGTTCGAACTAAGAACCTCGATGGCCGCTTGGCTGTCAATGCAAATAATGATGTCTTCTGTTGCAGTCACCTTTGCTTTGTTCTCCACTCCATCAACAATTCAGTCAGCGTATTCCTCAGTTTGTACTTCTGACAGTCCAACGAGTGTCTGATTACTATTGGTACCTGCTTCGCATAAACAAAGTTCTCCAGAAGAACGAAGATTCGGGGGTATGATTACGGCGCAAACAACATGCTGTCGCAGCCGAGTAAGTGCTATAAGGAGTGGGTTAAACAATACACGAAGCATAATCTAGAAACGTAGACATTCATTTGAGCCGAATCTGTCTGCTAAATGTTCCAAATTTGTTTCCCACGGATCTTGAACTTCATCAATGCCCGAACATTTTCTAGCCAATCAGTACGTCAACGTTATTCTCTTATTTCCAATCAGTACAAAGGCGACTTCGATGTCTTGGGTTTCCATCTTACCATTAAACCGCCTTTGGGCAGATGGTATAAGGACATTGGTATATTTTGACCATTTTGGCAGCGTTTATATAGTCTGTAAAAATGTATACAGTGCCAAATACCTGTTTTGAGAAACAACCTGCACCATTAACGGTTTTTTTTTTTTTTGCAGTATTTTACAGACTGTAGCGGTTCACTGTAGTTCGAAATTTCACATCATGAGCCAAAAAACGTGTTCATACTTTTTTACAAAAAATTGCTTCCCTGCCACCCAATGCTAAATGAGGATTCTTTTCCAAAGCTCGTAAAATTATAATATTATAGTTTGAAATCTGTTTTTGTAGTTCACAATCATGCAGGTCATCGTGAAAAACATCGGAATAACATATCAACCATTTACTTATAATTGTAAACTGTTTCATTTATTTAGAACCGACTCCATACGGAATTTTTAGTCCTTTCGTATGCAAACACGGAAACACTGCTTCATAACGACACTCATTTGAAATACGATCTTCTGTAAAGCTAAGTATTACATTGTATGCCAGGCTGTCAAATATTTGACTAAAAAATTTTGACGAAAAGTTCAGTTAAATTTTTCTGTCAAAATAGATGAAAAAAAAATAATGTGGCAAACAAAAATTTTACGATTAGGTACACTATCGAATCAGCTAGACAGAATAGTCAAATATTTGACATAGTGGCACTGCAATTCAAGCTGAACAAAGGTCGTACGAAAACGTTTTCTATACTAAGCGAGTCCCATTAACTTAAAAGTTATTCTTTCTACTCTGTCCAGAAAGGCCAAAGCAGATTGAGAGACACCCATCTAACTATGAGAAGTATATATTGAATATTTTGTAGGAAATACACATAATTCCAAAAGCCCTTATACAAAATTGTATAGGAAAGAGCAAAGCTATGGTTTAGATAGATAAGTCATATGATATATTCAACACAATAAAAATAAACAAGCTGCTAGTCTCGCAAGAAGATGTGTGTTGAAATTTAATAAAACTTTTTCAACTTTCTTCGAAAAATGATCGTACCTCCATTGCAATGGAAATCGATCTTCATAACGCAAATCTGCTATCCTTATAATAATTCAATTCGCGAAGAAAAATTTATAGTTAAACAATCGAAATATGTTTGGTCCGTCGAGCCGGATTTGTGTTTTTTTTTGTGACTGATATAGATAATTTTAAAGTGAATCTGAATTGCAGTGTGAATCTGGCACGGACCCCTCCTTCACCACCCTCCATGTACCAAAATTAACAATTTTCATGCCATTTCATGAACTGGAAGAAACACCTTATTACAAAAGATGAATAGAAATGTAGGTAGGTAATTTCGGAGTTTCGTATACCATAAAGATAACAAAAAACTTGCCACAGTTCCATAACGAGACCTCAACTAACTTTATAACTAACCGCAACCAGAAAAATTGCAGCTTCTTAGCAGTCTAATTTTGTTTCGCAGACGTTAAGTAACGATGATGAGAACGTTTTTTAACTCTCATCTCTCATTATCTTGTTAATCCATTGTTTTGCTCGAATAATTGTTACGTAACGGCCAACTGTTCCAGCCTTCCTTCATTTTTTCACACAAAACTTTCATTTGGCAATTATTCAAATTTAAGAAATTTAATAATCGTGGGAGTGCTCCTCTTTCAACTTCCGAAAAAAAAAACAATTTTATTACTAATTAAACTAATTTACTAATACGTCTTGAGCTGTGGGTGTGCTTTTTGTTCATGGTGCTAATTAAAAACCTGAGGAAAGTAGGTTAAAAATGCGGTGAAAGAAAACTGCATTTTCTTATAAAAAGGATATTCGAATATGGAGATGCCGGGCATTGGTCCCGGTACCTCTCACATGCTAAGCGAGCGCTCTACCATCCGAGCTACATCCCCATTGAATTTAAGACGAAATGAAATTTTCATTGTCCTACTTATCACCGTCCATTCAATATTCGAAACGAGTTTTTCGATTTGGCGGCTATCGCCCGATTTACGGACTGGTTATCGACGAAATTTTGAAGATTTTATTTGATTTTGTGTATGGTTGTTGTTGTTTCCACTAACCTACTAACACAATACGCGGTGTGCAAAACACATGTTCCACTAAAAAAAAAGTGAATCGAGAAACACCGGAGAGTAATCAGTTATTGAAGTGTACACGCAGAAAAATCAATTTACCTGGGTAAGTAGCAATCATCAACATCATCAGCATTCTCTTTGCGCAAGGTGGGCATCGTGAGAATTCACTTTCGGTCAGCCAACACTTGACCAGCCTAGCAATTGGCATTTCTATGATGTGCAGTGCACAGCAAGATGTGAACAGTGTGAAACGTATACGAGCATGGGATGCACAATGTACGAAAAAAACAATTTTTTTTTAAAGAAGCTTCAAATTATAGGAAATGCGAAGGAGATCAAGACATGCCTCACATAACTTAGTTAAGTGCAGTTAAGCACTACGTAGAATTGAGCCATGCCATGTACCCCCAACGAACTACCATAAAAAGTATAATAATTACCCCCATCGTTGCGAAAAGATATTATAGGTATATCGGATGATTTACGTAGGAGAAGCATTCCCAATAAAATAGCCATCAAAGCTGTTGCGTCTTGCATGAAGGAAAGCTGTCCGAGAGTTTTGGCGTGCGAACCGATGCACTACAAGGCTGTATGTTATTATCAGCTCACCCTAAACGCCGCACTGGAACCTGGAAAAAGGGTCTTCAATTGGGGATCTTTGATATCCTGAACCATCTCGACTATACTGATGACTCGAATCTACTCTCACAAAGCAGTTCTGACTTTTCAGAACTGAAAAATATGTGCGAAAATGCGATACTTGTACATGAGATCAAACACTAGTTAACCCATATGACCCTAAATGAGCAGGCTCTGGAAGAATCTCTCACTTTTCTGAAGGATTCACTATATCACCAAATCTTGCATCAAATCTGTTTTGTTATACCATATGTAAAGTGACTGATACACTTACCAGAAAATGGCAGAATTTCGTCAACCAAGGTTTTCGACGCATCTTGGGGAAAAAAAATCAAAATAACCGAAGGATGGTTTAAAGAATCGGGAAACAGTGTGCCAATTCCGCATACGTCGGTCTTGCTTGCTGCCGGGCTACCTCTCGCTATGGGAGAGTATGGTACGTTGCTCACATTTTCGACCAAAAAACCTTGCCCTGTACAACAACAATTTCAAGCCTACTTACCCGGGTAATGAAATTGGGATAAGATTCCCAATCGGTTATGAGAGACTGAGACAACTACCCCTAAACTTGACCGGCGCTGCTTTTGGCGTCGTCTAGCTCGCCCTACCTAAGCCTATTTTTCCAAATTAAGCAATAAGTATCATAGGAAAAAAAATAATAGATTTACCTTTATTTTTTCCTCTGCATGATAAAGTTTTATTTTGAACCCTTCGTGGTCACATCTTTGTTTTCAATCTCGGTGGTCACACACTGGGTCGATTCTGCACAATCAAAAAAAATAAAATGGCGACATGTTAAACAAATTGCACGAAGAGGTAAAAAAGTAAAAGGTCTACCAGATTTATGCCAATGACACACGCCCGTTTAATGTGGAACACTCTTCCCTTTTATCGGTTGTTCTTCACACATCTCGAACATTCCACACACAAACAATCGTTTATGTGACAAATCTCTCGTCTCAACACATGCAGAACATAAGCGCCGCCAAGCTTGTACACGATTCAGTTTTGCCGCTGTGAAAGCTAGACGGTTGACAGACGACGATAAAGTGTTTGTAAAGCGATTTCGGTTGGTAACAGTGATCGAGTAGTAAATGAAATCGTGAAGAGTTGCCAATAGTGCGATTATTAAATGCGAATGAATAAAGTGTTGTTATTGCCATTGATTTTTTTCGAAATGTGGTTTACTTGAAATCCTGTCGAGCCCTTAGCTTGCAACAATACTTAAAGTGCTCTTACGCGATCAATTTTTCAAGCAATTGATTGCCCGACGACTATTGCCAAAACTAGTGGAGCGATTAATGGAGCAATACAGGGCAATATCATGCTAGTTGCGGTAATATTTCAGCAATGTTTTCACAGATTGCTGGTATTGCTCGCCCTATAGTTGCTGTATTTCCACTAACTTGGACAATTCCGAGCAATTGTCCTCGTTCGGTGAGTCAAGTTTCGTGTGACTTGGCATTCAAATATTTCAAAGTTTTATTTTAAGTTTTAGATTTGTTTGTGAAGTTTGCTTTCGTGTTGTTCATAGACTGTATCGGTCGTGTAAGCCCTTATTGTCGAATTGCTAGATATTGGTCAATATCGCTCATCACAATTCAGCAACGAGTTGATGAAAAGTTGATCCATATCGCCTTTTTCTATTATTTCTGTGTGTTGCTTCATATTTTCGTGACGTCAAAATTGACGAATATTGCCGCAAATTGAGCAACTTTAATCGTGTAAGAGCACCTTTAGTTTTTAACCAGCAATTAGTTAAGTTTACTGTTGACGTTTGTATAATATAAGGATTTTTAACATCTGTTTTAATCGATTATATGACATTGTGTTTTTTTTAAATGAGTCTGTTTGTAGCCAATAAAATTTCCAAAAAAGAATATTTGGTTCAAATTTTAAAAATGAATTACCGGTTTGACGGTTTAAGATTTTTAAATTTAACCAAATTTTGTGTTTCGGCACAGAAATTTATACCTTGGCTAAAAATTCGTCGGCTTCCAATTCTCACCATTTTTTTAGCAATTTTGATGACTTTCCCACTTTTTGGATGAAATTTTTGTACAAGAGACCGGTAAAAATTTTGGCAAGTGTTACGAGGATCGAAAAGTTTCCATTTGTACATTTAAATTAAATTGTTTTCTTTTACGTATTCTTCGAAACATGTTGCCGACTATTAAGCCGTGGTAGGCCACATGCAAGAGGCGCCACTGATGGAGTCAAAGGTAATGGATGGCGTACCAAATAGGGTAAAGAACCCAGTTGCGAGCCCTACGCCAGTTCCGAGCCACCATCTTTAATTGCACGAATAGCTAAGAATTCATGACAGTTTTTCCTTCACTATCATTTTTAGCAAACACTTTCAACTGTTTAATAATTCAGCTATAGGCTTCGTGTGAAATATTTTCAATTATTGTCAGAATTCGTAAAGAACACACGTGTTCCAGAAAACGGCAAGTTCCTTATAGTTTTCGTTAAGAAACTTCAGTGACACCATAGTGCTTAAAACATTAGTTTTATATAATTGGTGTAAGTATTGTGACAATATGGAAAGTGTATGTTACAAATATTATTATGTAATTTATTAAGCATTGACAATTTTATATTTAATTAGAATAATAAGGAGGCTCGGGACTGGTACTGTATTTCTGATAATTTCCATTTTCGAGCCGGGTGGCTCGCAACTGGCATTTATGTATCTTTTTCATCGACCCTGTTGCGAGCCCCAAGTTCTGAGCCTCCTTCGAATTTTAAGACAATTTCCTTAAAAATACAATTTTAATTAAAAATATAATTATACCGAACATATCTTAATATAATATTGTTATAATGAATTATTATAGATATTTTTGGTGTGTGTTTACTATGATAAAGTTAAAAAATATTAACTTGTTTTCGATATAAGGTAATTGAATATGCCAAAACCGAAATATACACAGGAGCAATTAGTTGCTTTAGAGGAAATAAGGAAAGGGTCAACAATTCGTTCTGTAGCTAAGAAATATGGGATTCCGCGCGGTACAATACAAAGCCGTTTGCATAATAGAACGCATAAACCAATCAGTGGTCCTTCACCTATTTTAATTGATGAAGAAGAAGAGAAAATTGTCGACTGGATATTACAGTGTCATCTCAAAGGCTTCCCTAGAAGAAAAGAATATATTCTATTTGCTGTAAAGGAATTTTTGGATGCCCTGCCTAGAGGAAATCCATTTAAAAATAACACCCCTGGGAATAAATGGTACAAGAGATTCCTCCAGCGACACCCTTCTTTGTCAGTTAAGACACCTGAACCAATTACTGATGCCAGCTCCAAAGTTGTATATAGTATATTTAATTACTATATAAATGTGATCTTAACATTTTTCATAATTATAGAACGTTGAAAACTTTAATATATATCTGAAATGCCAATTATTTTTATGGGTGATTCAAATGTATCAGACATTACGTCGTTTCTTACGAAGCCTGATACTCCTGAGCGGTTAGCGATACGACAAACCGAAAAACAAAGTTTTATTATTTCATCAACACCTTTTTTTTGTTAAAATGAAAAATATATTTGATTTTATTTAAAATCTTGGCTTCTTTAAATAATGTTAGGTACTATTTGCTATGAGAGCATGTGAGGCTCGGAACTGGCACATGATGGCTCGGAATAGGGATCAGAGCGGCTCGGAACTGGAACAAAGACCATTTTAAACTTTTCATTGATTTTCTTTAAACTATTATACCAATTTTTTGTTGAATAGGTATTATAACAAATAAGAATAAAATATTAAATCAGAACAGTAAAATATCAGATTGGTAACTGTATATTTTGATTTTTAGCGATGACTCAAAGTCAACATTTGTCTTAAGGGGGCTCGGAACTGGGGTCTTTACCCTATAGTTAGGGGCGGGGTGTCAGAACAAAATTTGCTCTTGGCTAATAGTGTACTAATTTCATTACAGAAAATGTAATTAATTTTGGAAGAATTTTTCTTCAGTGAATTGGTGATAATTACTGAATAACCCGTGCGTGCCATAAGCAACGTTTGGTCCCCCACAGCTCCAAATATATGAAATTTTTAACTACAACAAATTCTAGAGCCCATGTTCGAAAACAATCTTAACGACAATAAGGTTATTTCTAGTGATAAGCAAGATAATTGCCTAGGTCTATCTGTTTCCGAATCCGTCTACTACACATAAGAGGTACTGCTATAAAAAATCATCAATTTATCAGCGCGCAAGTAAAGTTTTCGCGATGCAAATTATCACATTTCCGCCGTATGAACAACGTTCATAAAAAACCTGTTTTGGTAGTTATTTATCAAAAGATAGTTACATGGCTGGTTACCTTACCTTAATGATATCATGAAATTGTCTGTCACATTTTTTTTTATTTATGAAATAAGGTCGTCTGAATGAAAACTACTGGCCTAAAGAAGAAATTAAAAATGTATGAAATGCAAAAAAGGTACGATTTTATAAATTACTTGAGAGATTTTCACTTGAAGAGACGAAGGTTAAATAAGTGTTCAAGATAACTTAACTCGACTTATATATTTTTTCTGGTGGTCCAGATGAAATCTATAAATTATTGTAAGTTTAATCAAAAGTTTGTACACAGAATGTATAGCCGTGAAAATTGATGAAAGCGAAAAACCTTAAATCCGGATGCATTGGGTTCGTCCGGTGCAAAGTCTGTGACTTTTTTGCATTTTAAGGTCAAGTTCTTTGATGCATAAATCGCATTGATACAAATTATTAAATACGCAAAAGAAGCACTAGGAGCAAGAAGTTTCTAGGTCACAGCTCACAACAATAAATTGCTAGAGAACATTATCGTTCTTTGGATTAAATGTTGCCTTTTCTTCATACTCCGGATTTTGGTTTTGGCAACCCTTCGCGGTTTCCTCCTCGTTTATGTGGGTACAAGATTGGTCATGATATTTCGACAGTATGCTGGAAGCACACTTTAAGAAGTTTTTTTTTTAATTTAACTCTTAAGGCTTTAAAGGGTTTTGGTCCTTTTCAATCAAAATGGATCTTACTTCCAAAGGCTATTTTGAATCCCCAAATGGCTAAAAATGTGTTGTGTTTTTCGAGAATTTTTAAAATTTGTTTGGACACAATGAATATCTTAACGTTCTCTTCCTACAAACTTCTAAAAATAAATTTCGCATTTTTCGGGGTGAAAAAGGAGCTAAGTACAATATCAATCATTCCTCACGATATTTGCATGACTTTTGATGCTTTTATATTGCTTTATTATTTCAATAACGCAGTATTGTGATCGATTATTTAAAACGTTTCACGTCTCATGACTAGTAGACACGAAAAAAGCAAAAAAAAATGTCAGTCCGTCTGTCCGCCGTACGTCGACCGGTGTACGTAAAATTGTTTGAAGGCTCGTAGCACCCAATCCCTTTGTGCTATTTAATTGAATTGAATTTTCGTGGGTAGACTGGGTAGGCCGCTTGAAGTGACCCATTTTTGAGGAGTATGGTGTGAGGGTGGGAGGTGGGGGAAGCGTTTTAGACGGAAAATTTTGAGTTCTAGATCTCAGCAACCGCGTAGGCTACAAACCTAAAACTTGGAATTTATATAGAGCTTCAATAGTGGACTATTTGCAAAAAAAATTGCCAACATGGGTGAAGGGGTGAACGAGTGGGGGGAAAAATAATGCATCCGAGACATTCGAAAGCCGTGATTAAGACATTCTAAAATCAATATCTCCTTAATTGTTAATGTCACGAAATTAAAAGTTAATGAACATCTGTAGGTATACTAGGAGAATAAATCGGAAACGAATTTTCGAGTGGGGCAGTGGCGTGCGGGGGTGGGGGGTGAAAAACTTTAGATTACGATATCTTACGAACCAATTGCACTAGAAAAGTAAAATTCGGTTTCTGTATAAAGGTTGACAAATAAAGTTTAATGAAAGTAAAATTTTTTAAGAGGGAGGTGGAGCATGGAAGTGGAGGAGATATACATTTTTCAAGAAAAACACGTCTCATATCTCAAGAACAGTGTAAGATAGATGCGTAGAATTCTTACTACAAGTAGACCTAATAGACCCCTATCTGAAAAAAAAAGTTTGGCGGTGGGGGTGTAGGGGATGAGGGTGGGGAGGGTGAAGAAGAAAAAGTTTCGATTGTTATATCTCGAGAACCCATAATGATATAAAACTCAAACTTGGTATTTGGATAGACATGTAGTAGTAGCATGTTGGAATATAGGGGTAGTATGGTACGTGGGTGGAAGATGTTTTTCCTATCTATAGAACGGCTTATGCTACAAAGTTGAAACTCAGTATGCATATGTAAATCAAGTAGAAAAGTAATTTAAATAAAAAAAATTTCAAATATGAAAAAAAAGATTAGTGAAAATGGAATGCATTTATTTTCACGATTTTCGTCATATCTAGTAGGTCTTCCCTAATATTAAATTCATTTTTATTCTACGGCTTCTTCATATAAATACCTAGAAATTGTTTTCAGGATTTTTTAAAATTCGACCCCTAAGAGGGTGTAAAGGGGTTGTATACTTGTTCACGAATTTTGCCGTATCCCCCAGGTCTGATCGTTATCGAATATCTTTTCACTTTCATGGGCTTGCGTAATAATCGCCTAAAACTTGTTTTTAAGTTTTTTCCCTTTTCAGCCCCTAACAGGGTATAAAAGGGTTGAACACGTTTTCACGAATTTCGTCATCTCTTTTAGAAGTGATAAGAAATTGAATTGGTTTTTACTTTCTCGTGTTGTCTTCATATTTATCTATTAACTCCTTTCAGGATTTTTGGATATTCAACCCCCAAGTGGGTGTAAGGAGGTTGCATATGTTTCACATATTGCTTAGATCTGATGATATATCGAATTCATTTTTAATTCCTAAGGTTTCCTATATAAGCGCCAAAAAGTCAATTTCAGTATTTTTAGATATTTAATCCAAAGGGGTGTAAGCTTCGACATATTTCTTAGGTTTGATGTTGATGAAATATTAGATCGCTTTTCACTTCCACAGACTTTTTATATAATCGCCTACAAGCCAATTTCTCAATTTTTTGATATTCAACCCCCCAGGGTTTGCATATGTTTTCACAATTTTTGCCATCCCTTAGTTCTGATGAGATATAAAATTGGTTATTACGGCATTTGATGTAATGACCTAAAAACGAATTTTACGATTTTTCGAATTTCAAGAACCAAGGGGGTGTGAAGGGTTTGCTTACATATTCACAAATTTTTCAAAATCCCTTGTGTCTCATTAGATATCAAGTTGCTTCTTATGAAATCGTCTAAAAACCTGTTTCACAATTTTTTGAAATTCAAACCCCAAGTGGAAGTAATGGGTTTGTATTTGTGTTTGTGTTTCGTCATATCTCTTAATTCTGATAAGGCAACAAATTCGTTTTTACTTCTATGGGATTTTAATGTACATAATATACCGAAATTCGAATAGTCTACACGGACTTTTTCAATGTTTAATCGGCTAAAAATCTCTATTTTAAATATTTTTATTTTAAGGGTCATATACCCCTGAAATTTTCAAAAAATTGTTTTTTTTTTTACCGATTTTTATTTTTTATACTTTTAAGAATTAAAAAAAAATTTGAATTTAGAAAATTCCACTCCATTACAAAGTTATAGCAATAAATGTCACCAGACATCGGTTTGGAACGGCTTCCTGGCTAATTGCCGCGCCACTCTCAACAGCAGCGTTTAGCATTTATTTTTTCATAAAAGCTGGGTTTCATAGAAAACAAGGTCATTTATTGGACCATCTGTGAAAAACACGAAGATATAAGAATAAGAAGGTGTACAGTACGAAGCTGAAATGGGAGACTAGCCGTAAGTTCACATTGTACCTATCAAAAACTTTAAACGCATTTTTCTCGAAACTATGTTTTTAGACATGGTCGGCACGATAACTCAGTCAATTTTCAATATTTATCAACTTTTTTTTTTTAAATTTTGATAACTATTTTCTCTATAGTCTGACGAGAGGTTTTTTTAATTTTTTGCTTGGAAATTTTTTTATAAATTATTAAACGCAATTTTTTTAAAAAAACCGATTACTAAAGTTTGAAATTCTGTAACTTATTTATTTTTGAAAAAAAAAAATTCCCTCCGTGAGACTATAACTACTACATTATTTTACAAGATTCTTTTTTATTTTTGCAAATTGAATCATTTTTGGTGACGTTATGATGCCGACCAGGAGGCGCCATGGTTTTCATAAGTAGTCCGTTTATACCCGTAAAAAACAATGTTAATATTAAAAAAGAAAAAAAAATTTTCTTTTTTTTTATAGCTGAATAGTTAATAAGATATGTGAACTCAACAAATAAATTTTTTTTTCACCATACAACCTTTGTAATAATTTTTCAAATTTACTCGGTTTTAAGCGCGTGCAGGGGTATGTGAGCCCTTAAGAACAAAATTAATTTTCCAAGAAATCTAATAATCTCGAAACAACTCATGATATACTCCGACTTTGACCGCTCTGGAACTTTAACCCGAAAAATAATAAAGTTTCGCCCAGACCAGATTTTTTTTTTAATTTCAGTAAAAGTTCGTCCTTTACTGTTATTTCTCAGAAATTTCTTTGGCAATAAAATCACGAACACATACCGTACACATATTCTGAAAAACTGATGTAACTTCATGTCATCGGTCACGGTGATTCTATGTATTTTTTCCGCCAGTTGTCCGCTGCGTGCTTGCATTGACGCAACGGATATTTTCATCACATAATCGGTCAATTTATTTTCTCTTTTTTTTCTAAAATGTGCTCTGGTCAATTAATTAACTTCGGATATATATTAAAAATAAAGAACAGTCGAAAGCGAATCACAGTAAACGGGGTTTTCAGTACAGTAGGAATTGCTGGAATGGTCGTGAGCCTGCTGGATGAACATTCTACCCGGGTATGACTATTCTGGAGGATTCAATACATCAACCTTCGTACCTTGCGACAAATTGGTGTTGTTAACCACATAAGAACTGAACGATAAACTTATCTGGAATTTGATGACTTTCGTCAACCTATGCCTTCGACACATCTTGGGAATATTCTTGCCAGACGTTTATCTCCAACGAAAATCAAAAGCTAACCAGATCAAGATAAGTATTGAGATTCAGAGGCGAAAGTTTCAACATTGGTCATATCTTAAGGAAGTCAGGTAAGTGGTTTCTATCGTATCTCATTATATTCCTTTAAATAAAAACAGATTTAGATAGCCAACGTCATGATACCGCCAAATATAGTCTTCTTCCCGATCAGGAGACAAAAGACATGCAACTTTTTATAATTTATTAATTACATTAGGATAAATCAATATTACTGACATAGTGGATGCCACATAGACTTAATAATAGTCATTTGTAATAATTCTTTAAAACACCAATAATCCCTGGTCGATAACATGTGTGTTTCACTCATGGTAATACACCCATATTTATGGGTGTTTCGAGAAACATCTATGGTTGTCGTATGAACACAGGTGGGTGTTGCGTGAAAAACCCATGGGTGCAAATGACGCTTAGAAATTAACAATAATATATTTTATTTAAAATTAACAATTTATTTGTTTTTTCATCAAAGGAAATTAATTTTGTTGCTTATCCAAATCAAACACCCATGGAAGTTGAGGAATCTCTTGGGTGTACAGTATAGTGGCTCTTATTTGGTTGAGTTTTTTCATGGAGCCTTTATAACATTATTCTGTGAGTGATTGTGACTCTAAAAATGTCGGTTATGTACTATCGGAAGTCAGTGTCGTCGGTCAGAATACGTGTTTTCTAGTTACCGTAAACCGTTCAAAAGGTCCTTCACCAACGGCTAAATGTAGAATATAACGAGTAAATATCAAAAATTATAAAATTGCCTTTATCGTCCTTGGTGAATCACTTTTTGAACCGTTCTTTTTTCGATAATATTGAGCACTGGAAAACACATATTCATGCCGACAACATGTATTTCGTATCGTTTATTTGTTTTACTTTATTAAAGAAGTTTCCCCCTGGTAGTATTTTCCGTTTATTAATATGGAGCTGTACCTTCTTATAAACGTAGGTCCTCAGCGCCAGCGTAATGAAATAAGTAATTTTATTATGTAATTTAATTAAGCCAGGAATATTGTCTAGCGAAGAGTCATATTTGGGCGAGCGGAACTTCTTAAAAGATCCAAAATCGTAAATGGCATTTTGAAAAGTGGCAATTATGGTTCCTGAGAATTCGGATTATGTGAACGCTACACGGATAATGACTAATTTTTATTCTCAAGAAGAGTAGATAAGATCCATGTTTCACAGGGCTAAAACATGATCCTGTATAGATAGATCGGCTTTTACTGTACTAGCTATATTTTGGGCAAAAATATGATACCTGTTACAAACTATAGTCACTGGATGAAGAAGTGCCTTCTTCTTAATCCAATGACTATAATACAAACAAAGCACTCATTAAAATAACTGCCGACCAAATGTCCTTAAAATATGGGTGCTTGTACGTTTTTTAACTCACGATAAATCGAGGACTTTATAGTCATTTATTTATATCAGGAAATACTGCTTCTACCAAACCCACTCAAAGTGAACAGACTTCACTTCTTCACTCTTACTCCTAATAGGTTTAAGCTTGTATTACACTGTATGCCACTATGTTAAAAATTTTACTACTCGGCATTTGTTACTCATATAGCGTACTCGTCAAATTATTGTTTCCCACATTATTTTTTTTGCTCTATTTTGCAGAAAAAATTTTACAGATCTTATCGTCAAATTTTTTTGGTCAAACATTTGACAGCATGGGATATAGTGTATACCAGCTTTAGGATGGTGTCTAGAGAATGTTACTCCATTATCTAATCCGTGATTAGCCTCCCTTCTTCGAGGGCCATTCTACTCGTATATCTATTCTTCCATTTAAGGAACTTGGATGCATCGGAAATATTTAGATTTTGTCAGCCAGTTAAAAGACTTCTAGTGGAATTTAACCGATATTCTCAGAGTTCCAACAAAAAATATCTTATTTCTTCCTGCTTGACGGGCTTATAAACAATCGTGTCAAGCAACCTTCTCTGCCATCCTTAGCTCAAAATAAAACTCCAGAATACAGTGCTAATTTGTCGAAACCGATATTTCAACATTGAAATTCAATTTTATAATATTCGGTATTTAATAAATTGCAGAAAAAAAAATTATGTATGTAAAATATTCACAACATTTTTCTTAATGAAATTTTTCCTAGATGCTTTCTACGTAAGACCTTGTCTGTTAAAAACTCGAAAGAAAAAAAAAACTTGTACGAAGAGGAAGAACCTCTTTAAAGCACCTACAAAGCAAAATGAACGATACTTGGGTAAGTTGTTTTTGGCTTTCCCTTTCACCAGCAATCACGCTACGATTAAAGATTACGTCGTTTTGATGAATCATGATAAATCTGTTCGAAATTACACCAACGGGAGTCGAAAGATCATCTTATAAACGAAAATTCGTTAATAGTTGGCCCACCGTTTTGGCGAGGTCGCGCTGTCGGGAAGAGTCTTGCGTAGTTTGGCTAGCGCGATGTAGCCACCATGCTGCCAAGTAATTAATAATAGCTAATCGACACCGATGTTTCATGAAATCTAATGTCTCCGTCCAAATATCCATCAACATTCTCTTCTTCAATGGAACATTATTTTATTTGAGTAGATTGAAGTAGGGACATACATTATAGTGCACTTTTCAAGTAGTTACCGAAGTTAAGTCGTTTTTTTTTTCTTCTTTTTTTTTTTTGGTTCCTGCTGCTTGTCTAGGAAGGTATTTCTGATGTGAACAAGATTGAAACGAAGCCAGGTAAAAACCTTCTAGTGATGGCCGTTAAATTTGCAAATCTTTCGAATACGAATTGAATCTCTTAAAAAGTTGCTTCCTTAAATGCCTATGGTGGTGAATTCCACCAATGATAGATCTTGGATACATGATGCCTAAGTTGTTCGTACAAGAAATGAAGGAAAGTACGACACACGATTGACTCTCTTGAGGTTTCCTTCTAATAATTGTTGGCCACTTTCGTTTTTTGCCGTTGCATTGCAAGCGTTGCTACTGACGGCCTCCATGCTCCCAGCCATATGGAGATGCTATTGCAATTTACATACTATCGTGGAAAACAGTACGGAACCTGTACCTGTACCTTGTGGGACGCTTATCGAATGGTTTGCGCGTCTGCATGGACCGAACAGTTGTCGCGGATCAGCTACAAATAAAAACGCTTGCAAACACACTCGTTTCGTTTTTCTTTTGATATCGTTGGGAAAATTTTTTAACGTCTTCGGTTGAGGCATTTAATTGAAGGTGATATTGCGATTGAAGATTTCTTCGTCGCGTTTCGAGCATATCTACGTGTGTTTCGTTTTTCTAGGTATGTCTGTACCAAATGTAGAGGTACTCGATCAAATGCTCATTGACATGATGACCTTTCACTGATTCCCTTCATTAGACGCTTAATGATTCTTCAAATATAATGAGTTGGATTGGTTGTTTTTATAAATTTATAGCTTTTTTAGAGCGTCAAACATTGTCAACTGTAATACACGCAAGAAAGCGTATCGAGGGACATGTACCTGTTTGTATTTAGGTTTTTTTAAGATATGGTTTCATTAATCATTCCGAGAATTGTAATAATACTTGGCTGAAGTTTTGTTGAAATTAAGTATGCAAATTGCATTGGACGACACCAGCGATCTTAAGTGAAAATTTTCACTTATTATTTTTTGTTAATTTCAATGAAAATGTTATGCCCTTTGGGTTTATTGTGAATGTGGTCGTTCTTTAAATTGATTTGGTACGATCGAAAGGTTTTACCAGTGTATCGTGTCAACTCCTAAAAATTACTGTGTTACAGGAAGTTTTCAATAACATTTTCTCTTAGGAGAAGAGTGCAAATAATCCCACATCTTGTATTGGTGAGTTTAAGCACCAAGCGGTAGTAAGTATTTATATTTTTTACAACTTTTTCTGCAACAGTGGACTCTCAAGGTTACTATTTAGTCCAAAACATCTTTTTCTGGAAAACGTTTTATTTTGAAGAAATAAAATTAGTTTGTGTAGTGTTATTCTTCCGATTCGACTAACAAATTTCAACTAGGTACATGAGTTTTCGGTCCTTGAGATAAACATCTCTCGGACCTTGAGATAAGAACAGATTAATGAAATCGGTATTGAACTATTGTCGAAAAACCAAGTCAAGTAAGTTATAAGTTCGATATTATTCATAATTTGAAGATTTAATAAGGTAGTCAGCTAATGGCATTATTCGTTGCAATCACTAATTAAAAATTGTGTAGGTGTTCAATGAATTAAAAACCCTTGTATTGTAATTAACTGCCTTGAACAGAAATTTTATCAATCGCTAAACTGTAGGTTATACGAGTATAGGAAACAACTAATTCATTCGGTGTATTCAGGAGGCCAAGACTTTATTTACTCAGGGCATCAAGGAAAGGAGGCATCAGGAGATATCATTTTTTCCATTTCATCAAATTCAAAACTACGCTATCTAGACGAGGTTCGTCAACGGGCGAATCCATTCTACTCGTTCCTATATAAGTCCTTAAAATACTTGTTTATGATTATTGGCCTATAAATAGCTTCAAAACGAGTTTCAAATATTACAAAAAAAAACGAATTTTAGGCAAAAGAAATAATTTAAAAAATCTTCTAATTTTATAATTTTTTTTAGTATAAGTCCGGGCTGGGCAGTATTTTCTTTGACAATTTTGACCTACGAGGTTCTGAAGAGATCGGTATGGACCCTTTTGGTGCCTAGTGTGCGCGGTGGCTAAGCGTTTCGCCCCTTTTTAAAACTAAAACTAACTACTTAGTAGAAGTCCGGGACCAGGGCCGGATTTACCTATGAAGGGGCCCTGGGCTATTTCACTTTTGGGGGCCCCTAAAAACTAAGGCTTATGATTTTTTTTAATTTTTTTCCTAATCGGAAAAATATTTGAAAAAATTTTTTTGTGTTTGTATCACATAATGACGAAAAAAAAATTTTGTTCACCAAAGATATCAGCTTTCTTCCATTGCGTGCCAATACCACAACTGCAAAAACTTTGCCAGACTCTCATTTATTTCACATACTTCATTCTTTTTATACTCTAGATGAAATCATATAGAGTATTATAAGTTTAATCCAGCCCAAAAGTTTGTAACGCATAGAACCGAGCCTCGGACGAAAAAAAGTTATATATTATTTTTTGTTTATTTGTGGCCAAAAACCTCAAATCCGCCTGACGTCCGTCCGTCCGTCTGTCCGTGAACACGATAACTCAAGAACGCTTTCACCTAGGATCTTGAAATTTTGAATCTGGATGTTTGGTTAAATTTGTAAGGCTAAGTTCGTTAATGGGAAAAATCGTCCTACTCCTTCGGGTAGCTGCCATACAAAATATCCTTAAAACACGTGTTCAAGAATATTGGTCGATAACTTAAGAAGGGTTTAAGCTACGACTTTGAAATTTTGTATGTGTTATTTTTCCAACAGTTGGAGCTAAATATATGATTATGAATAAAAGCCTGTTAGTCCTTCGTGTTGCTGCCATACAAATATCCTGTCAAAATGTATTCACTTAATTTACGAAACTCACTATAACTCAAGTAATCTTTTAGCTACGAATTCGGAATTTTATATAAGTTAGTTTTGAGTGAAAAGGAAGTTCGAGTTAACCAATCAGCGAAATTCTTTTACTCCTTCTGGTAGCTGCCATACAAAATGTCCTTAAAACACGTGTTCAAGAATATTGCCGATAACTTCAGAAGGGTTTAAGCTACGTCTTTGAAATTTTGTATGTGTTATTTTTCCAATAGTTGGAGCTAAATATATGATTATCAAGAAAATCCTATTAGTTCTTCGTGTAGCTGCCATACAAATATCCTGTCAAAAAGTCTTCACTTAATTTACGGAACTCACTATAACTCAAGTAATCTTTTAGCTATGAACTCGAAATTTTGTACAAATTAGTTTTGAGTGAAAACGAAGTTCAAGTTTACTAGTCAGCAAAATCCTTTTACTCCTTCTGGTAGCTGCCATACAAAATATCCTTAAGACACGTGTTCAACAATATTTTTTGATAACTTTTGAACGCTTCAAGCTACGAATTTGAAATTTTGTACACATTAATTTTTGAATGGTTCCAAGGAAAAGGATAAATATGTAAGAAATCGAGTGAGTCCTTCCTGCACCTCCCATGTGAAAGTCCTTCAAAATGGACATTTTTTTTCGATGACATACCCAGTTGAAGGTATGAAGTTAAACACTGAATACTGTCTTTTAGGTTTGAGTGGCAATCAAATGGGAGTCCTTAATAAAGGACATACAACATACACACACGTAATTCTACTTTATCCCCAACTACAATATAAATCGGAGTTCAGTATTCATCTAGAGTATTATACGATTAGCTTGCAGCCGATCGTGACTGCAGTATGTTTTATTTCTATTTTCAATAATTAATTTTTTTCCAAGGATTCTATATAACTATGACAATATAAAATACGTACCTGACCTTAATGTTGTTTGTCGGTTAAGTTGCTGGTTTAGGTTTAGGTTTAAACCTAGTTGCTGGTACTGCACTATAAATTTCAGGATCCATTAAATTTTTCTAAATCAAAAGATCTTCAATTATTTCACTGGCATAAATAAACATCAGAATATCACCTTCTCTCTCACGATTATCATTGGTGGATTGTATGCTTATAAAAAACTATTATTATTAAAAAAAAAAAAACTGCTTCTTTTCTTCACTGTATCATCAGGGCAGCCTTTTATGATAAAAGTGGATTTTGAACTGAACCAGATGATCTCAAATCATGAAGACTATGGTAAGGAATTTTGAAAAGTTTGAAATATTTATCAATTCCTTAATTGCTTACTCATCTAAGCTCCTTTTAAAAATATGCTCATTTATATGGGAATATTTCGTGCTTTACTTTTAGCGAAATCATTTATTATTTCATCAAAGTCAATCGTCAAACTCTATTGACATTAGAGAAAGTGAGTTCAAACGATTTTCGCCAATTGTAATACGCAAATAGTTTTTAATCCTTGCTAAAGTAGAGAAGGATCTTTCCCCTTCACAATTTGTTGCAGGTATAGTTAAATACATTCGCAACGAAATCCTTACGTTTGGAAACGTGCGAAGAATTGAACTACCGTCCTCAAGTAATTCGCTCATACGTGCGAGCTTAGTTTTTGCAATATTTTCGTTCTTAAGAATTTCAGAAAATTGTAAGAATTCATAAACGAAACCAGTATTCAAATCAATGGGATATGCACTTATAAGAGCTTTATATTTATCTTGAATTTCTGCAATTGATAATTCGTTAAAAATCCAAATAAATTTTCAATGCTGTTGTACTCTGCGCTTCTCTTCTCTAATTCCTGATACAGACAGTCGATTATCGGCAGAAAGGTTTCTACGCGAAATTTTTCACGTGCAGAAAATACCGTTTTAATTGCATCGCCTTCATCAAAAAAACGTGCTCTTTTTCTTGTTCTTCTATTATATTCTCTATATTGATGATCATCCACAAGCTGCTTCAGCCTCTATATTATTAAAACAATCTCGATATTTATTCAGAAAACCTGACAAAGACCTGTATACTCGTAGTTGACATACAGTCAGTAAGTCAATATTAGCGCTCTGAAGCGATTCGCTAGTTGCATGGAAGCGTTCTAAAATTTTGTTCCAAAAAATAACCATGACACCAGTATCGAATTCTTTCATTTTATTCAGAATGCCATTTGCTTCATTTTTGGTTATCTGATTTTGGGTGCTATCACACGCCAAATTACTAAGAGTCAGTGGCGGATCCAGACCTTGCTGTTGGGGGGGGCGGAATTTTTTTTTATTTGGCTATTTGGTTTGATCAAGCTCTGTGTGAATTTAGCTACATAGACTGCACTTAGCAAAAAAAGGGTTCATATTGTTTTCATCTTATTATGGGTCATTCCATCAAGTTGTGACCTTACCATTTCCGATTCTTTTGAAAATGTTTGTACTTGAAGAACTAGTGAAAAAAATAATTTAAATTCAAGTTTTTATTTCTATCTCCATTTTTGAACTAACAAAAACAACAACAATCTTTAAAATAAGTCCTATTTACCTACTTACAAATTACCAAAGATATGAATTTTCAAAGAGGACTCGGACATCTTTTTTGGGAAACCTTTAACATACTATAACTAACAAAAAAAATGAGATAGAAACAAAACTTGAAATCATATTTTTTTCATTAATTCTTCGAGTACACAAATTTTCAAAAGAATCGGCGATGATACACACTTTTGGCGATTCTTGATTAAATGACCCTTTTTCTATAAAATAATGGAGAACCACTATAATGTTCTTAGATTTTTTTGACCACGATCCCATAAAGATCCCAAGTTAATTTTTTGGTATGTTTTGAAAAACAGTATAACCTACAAAATATATGAAAAAAAAATAAAAAAAACCCGTTATGAGATATTCAAGGATAAAAGACAAAATCATTATCCTAGAAAAAAAATGTCAAAAATAACTTTTATTGCGACAACCTTCCCCTTTAAAATAAGCCATATTTCATTATTCTAGGATAAAAATTACCAGAGATATGCATTTTCAAAGAGGACTCGGACACCATTTTTGCGAAAACTTTAACATACTATAACCAGGGACGTCATTTCATTTTTTTCAAGGGAGGGGGGGGGGGTGGCAAGATGTTATGTTTGTATATATTTTTATATTTAAATATACATATGTTATATATAATCTATAAAAATACAAAATTCAGGGGGGGGCAAATGCCCCCACACAAATGACGTCCCTGACTATTACTAACAAAAAAAATGAGATAGAATCTTCTTGGCGATTCTTGATGGAATGACCCTTTACCTACGCGATATGTTGTCTTGTAGTCTTTTTATCACGGTTCTGTTCGCATTGCACTGCAGAACTACAGTACATGCTAATTACACTCCACATTGCAGTGGTGTAAAAAAAAATCGGAGAACGGCTGAAGTATGTATGTTTAGAAAATTTGGAATTGCTCTTGGGGGGGGGGGGGGGGGCGGCCGCCCCCTTTGCCCCCCCTCTGTATCCGCAAATGCTAAGAGTTGTCATAATCTCAAAAACCCACGCCGGCTTCTAGCACCTAACGGTCCTCCCGCGTCCGGTGTTAGATTGGCGGCAGTTGCGGGTGCGCTCAAATGTCAGCGAAGTGCTGACTTCTGAACGCACTTGCAACGCCCAGCAGGGAATACAAATCTCGCCCAGCGGCAACTCAACAGGATTTAATTCTATTGTATTGAATATATGAAAATTTCGGACCCTAGTGAAATTTGTTGGGGGCCCCTTAAAATTTGGGGGCCCTGTGCTACAGAACCTTTTAGTTCTATGGGAAATCTGGCCCTGGATCCAATTTAGGGAAAAACAAACCCAATACAATATTGGTAATGTACTAATATAGTAAATCCGTTTACCAACCGCTTGGGTAGGACTTTGAGAAACTTCGAGAACCATTATTGGGAAAAGTAAGGTGTATAACAAGTAATCACTCAGTGAGAAGCCAGGGTTCTTTGATTATTTAATAAATTCAGAGTGCGTTCAATTCGAGAGTGCATCACGTGTGGCTCGCGTGCGGCAAACACAAATCCACAAATCCAAACTTAACTACTTTACAAGAAACATGGAACTCTCTATTTAGTACACTAATAAAGAGTGCTGCAGCGAAAGGGTTATCAGAGTTAAGACAAGGTCAATATAAGTGGACTTTTTCACCTCGTACTAGTTGCGTAACGAACTTTAGCTTTTAGCTAATTGTGAAGATGGCGTATTGAGAAACCAAAACTGTGCTTTATTTCGAAACAAGTAAAATTATAAGCGAAACATCCATTAAATGACACCTCCGACTCGAACTTATGTAAATTTTTTAAAACTATCGTCACTATACTGATACTCATTGGTACAGTCAACATTGCCATGGCACAACAATTTAGCCACTCTAGTTCTAGTGTCAAAAAATTTTAAAAGATAAAATTTATTTAGCACAAAATTGCCATTTACTTGCACTAGCACCACAGTGGATTCACTCGACAATGGAAACAGTCATTATGTCACTCTTAATGTCCAAACTCACATTTCTTTAGCCTATCCTTTCTGCTTATTGTACAAATTGAAAGACTCGATGTATCCAATCGTTGCTTCCACTTGCTTCGCTTTAAAAGCCATGAAAAGAAAACACGCCTGTCAATTTTCTGACAGCTGCAACCGTTAAAAGTTTATTACATTTCCGGAACTGGAAAAGAACTTAAAAAAAAACTCCATCAAATGTGCAAAATTATGTACTCGACAGACACGCTCCGTTCGCGTAGTTTTGAGATGCGCTCGGCACAATAAAGACTCAAATTATGTAGTAAATATGTTAATTGCAATTACATTTGGCCATTGTTATGATTTTGTTACGGTTGTGGAGCTTCTTATGTTGTAGACGCGTCGGATCCATGCCTCGCGAATTTCTTACATAATCGTAAATGGCGTGAAAAGTTGCGCACGCATAAAACAAAAGCAATTGCTTGCTGGTGTTTTACGGCAATCGACTTTTCTGTTCGACAGAGACCATTAATCAAACTGGAAGGTGGAAGGTGAGACTTGGACATGTCGTTTTTACCTAATAATTATGACAATAACAAATTAATTTTCAGAGTCAAGATGTGATGAAGTCAATCAATTTAAAACTTTTTCGTTTCGTGTGAAAGAATATAAAACTACTCTTCTAATTTTCGAACTTTTCCTATAAAATTATTTTCAAATTTTAGTAACAATAACACCAGAAGCAACAGTAAAAAAGGTTCAGAAATGAGATCAACTTTTTTTAACTAATTTTTGGTCGCTGCCAACGAATATGTCAATGAAAATTATTTGCTTAAAAAGAAGTTTTCACGGTGGAGCAGTAAAACTTATTAAAAACAAAATTTTGAAACTGAAACTAGTTTAAACGCAAAGCATATTAAATAAGTCATTAACCAACCAAGAGTCATCTAGTTAGCAAATAGTATTTAAGGGGTAAAAATCGGTATAACAGGACCTTTACTTGACTGGCTTAAGTCGTATCTTAGCAATAGAACTCAATGTGTTAAGTTCCAAGGCTTCATTTCCAAAGATATAGCAGTGTCCTCTGGTGTACCCCAAGGAAGTCACTTGGGACCTCTTTTATTCAACATCTTCATTTCAGATCTCTCGGAAGTACTAGAAAGTGTCCCACATCTTTTATACGCCGATGATCTGAAAATATATCATTCCATTAGCTCCCCCGCAGATGCGGGGGATGCAATCCAAGCTCTTGGCACTAGATGGGTGGTGCAGTCAAAATAAATTAAAGCGTAATGTCGGTAAATGTCACGTGATAAGCTTCTCACGTAAAGAATCCACTTACCACCATAATTATACCCTAAGTGGAAATGGTCTAAATCGAGTAGAGCATATTGAAGACCTCGGCGTGCTACTTGACAATAAACTATGCTTTAAATCTCACTACAACAGAATAATCTCAAAGGCCAACAAACTTCTAGGTTTCATTAAAAGAAGGGCTAAAGAGTTCAAAAATGTATGGGTCACTAAATCACTATTCTGTTTCCTTGTTCGCACTCTTTTGGAATATGCATGTCCCATTTGGGATCCCTTTTTCCAAATATACAGCAACAGAATAGAGTCAATCCAAAAGCAATTTCTTCTTTTTGCTCTTAGGGACTTGTATGACCCTAGAGACTTTGATGACCTTCCACACTACACAGTTATGCTACGATTGTTAAATCTTCTACCGCTCAGCTCTAGAAGAACTATGCTCACATCCTGCTTTACCTTAGATGTCTTGAATGGTGATATTAAGGTTGACCACCTTACAAATAAAATCAGACTTAACGACACTGTCAGGCTGACGAGACATTCAAAACCTCTTAAGGAATATCCCCATCGTACTGATTACGGTCAAAATGAACCCATTAACAGATGCTGTAGAACATTTAACAATTTCAGTGAACATTTCACACCTCCAATAAGCAAGCCAACATACAAACTGCTCCTTCACATCCCGTTTAGCCAACCTTTTACCTTTTGCCTATAATTTTATAGTAATTAAAGTAAATTAAATTAAATTAAGTCAAATTGTATTATATTAAATTAGAATAATCTGAATTTGTAAATATCTTGTTTGGTAGTAAATAAATAAACACCCCTGTAAAATTTTCAAAAAATCGATTTTTTTTTGGGCTGAAAAAATCCTTTGAACCGTGGAGAATATGAGGAAAAATGTTTAATACATGAAAACAAAATTTTTACTCGGAAATTAGAGCTCATTGCCGAGCGCGCCGGGCTACTTCGAAACGACTACCTATGTCGGATGGATATCTGTTGAGAAGATACCGAATGAATGAATTACCTGTAGGCTAATAGGTGCCATTAGAAACTTTTAGTGTTCCAGCATTTTCACACAGAAGTACACTCAAAGAAATAAATGCTAAAAACATGCAAAATCGCTCTTCAAATTATGTATGAATACACACGTTTTTCAGCTATTCCTATCAAATACTTATTTGAAGTTTAAAATGCTTAATATTAGCAACATTGGTAAATCGAACTTATTCGACGTGAAATAAGTATGACAGTAACATTTTAAGAAAATTACAACTACCAATTAAGTACGTTAAGTTCTTGATTTCAAATGGAAGTCATACTTGTTTTAAGCTGGCCATACTTAATTTAAGTTTGAAGTTTTTCTTGATTCCCATATCCAAAAACATGTTTTAAGTATGTTCTGCTATACTTACCTACTTTTGCAATCTTAAATTAAGCATTATTTCTTTACAGCCATACTTAATTTAAGTTTGAAATCATACTTAATTTATATATGGAAAAACATATTTTAAGAATGTTCTTCTATACTTACCTACTCTTGGAATCTTAATTTAAGCACTATTTCTTTATCTTATAAAAGTGTAATTTCGTTAAAAAAAGAAAAAAATACAAATTTATAATAATCATAATAAAACTGAAAATTTTATTCATTTTTTTTTCTCTCAATTCGTTGAGTGAATAATATAAATCATATTATATGTACATATTTAAGCTTAACGAGTAATATTATACATTATATGTATTTTATCTTAAAAATTAGATATGTGGTATTTTTAAATACCAAAAAATAGTATCTACATCACATTTTGTAGTTCGGAATATTATTATTGTTCAAAAACAGGGTTTATTTCTATAAGCAAATCTACCATCAGGTAGAATGCAACCATGAATTGGTATATTACAAAATTCTTTAATTTTTTTTATTGAGAAATCATTTGTTATGGTGGTCAATATATAACTTTTTAAATGATTATCAAAAACAGATTTCTCATGGTGCTGTAATACTGCATATAATTCATTTTTATAAATAAAACATTCTTCTATTTTGAAAATCATAGCCGAATTTGCCATAAAATAATTTTTTTTATATTTTTTACCTCTCAATATTATTGCCATAGAAAATTCTAAATCTACATCAATAGGAACATTACTATTAATTATGAATTTGTAATAGTTTTTAGACTGTAGTGTACATATTTCCGTTCTGGAGTCAAATGTAAAGTTATCATTAAAAAATGAATTATTTAAAATTATTTGTGAAAATTTTACGGCTTGTTTAATAGACAAACTTAGGGCTATATTTCGTCTGGAATTTGTATTCCTTGCATAATTTTTTATTTCTTTGTGTTTTGCCTCGAATCTCATAGACCATAGATATTTAATTGGACCACTCTTACGTATTATACTTGCATAATGCACAAGAAAATGATGCTTGGGTTTTAAGTCATCATTGAATAATTTAGGATACAAACTTAAATGTTCGGAAATTAAACTCTTCAAAATGATCAACTTTTCTGAATTAAAGTAAGATGAGAAAACTATGTCTATTATGTCTTATAAACTGCATAGAAATTTCCACACTTCATCTTTTACTGGAACAAGATCCCTTTCAAATAAAGGGAAGAAAAAAACAAACTTCATCATTTCGTAAGCCCAAATAAAAATTGTAGCTATCTCACCTAATAATCTTTTACGAATAAAAGCAGGTGTACCCAAGGACTGTAAAACAAATATCAGTTCAAGCTGATAATCCACTGGAACAATTTCACACTCACTCATGTCACTCGCGATTTCAAATGTTCATATTATATAATAGTTCACAAAACTTAATTAGTTTTACCGGAGACGCAACACAATGTTTAACTTATACACGATGTTCAACGTTTTCAACCATAATACAATAATGTTCGACTGTACCTTACAGAATTTTTGATGTGCTCTAATTGTGTGAGTTTTCACACGATTTAAGCACGTAGATAGTAAAGAAATGCTTAATTTAAGTTCTATCTGCTTGAAATGTCCAGTCGTATACTTAAATTATTACCTCGTTGCCAGCGTTGGATTATATAAATGCGTTGCTTGATTTGAGCAGATTTTGATTTGATTTATTACTACAAAACTATGATGAGTATTTAATTTTGCTTAAATTAAGATTTAAAACTAAGATATAAATTAAGCATGACTGCTTGATTAAAAAGTTCAATTAATTTTTCTGAGTGTACGTTAGTATAGCGTCAGTGCATGTACAATAAGGGCAAAATCTTATTCAAGTGGCAAGAAAATCCTAAATAAAGCTACGGATATCGCTGCATGCAATTTTAATGATGACTAACTAACTGACAACATACTACACTCAGAAAAAAATGGTTGATTTCAATCATTTTTTAACTGTTTTTTAGTTGAAACTTAGCTTACCAGAAAAATAGTGATAATTGTAGTTAAATTAACTAGAAAAATAGTATATGTTCATTCTTACAATAATATAGT
This sequence comes from Beris morrisii, assembly GCA_951812415.1. Classification (NCBI taxonomy): domain Eukaryota; kingdom Metazoa; phylum Arthropoda; class Insecta; order Diptera; family Stratiomyidae; genus Beris; species Beris morrisii. The sequence continues at coordinate 109,142,846 of OX638312.1, read as the reverse complement.
ACATTCTTCTTATAAATTGTTGTTTTGACTATAATATGGTAGGAAGTATCTTGATCTTATTTTTTACTATTATGCTAGTAATATTTACCAAAAATAATAGTAATAATAGTACATAGTGAGAATAGTAGTATTTTACTATTTTTATCTTTATAATAGTACAGGGTGTTTTTTTAGGTGCATGAGAACTATCGATATCGATAACTGTGAATGTCAAACTGTGTTGACATTTCTGTTCAGTAAGGTTTGGCAAGTCATCATGAATCGTTTAACGCCAGAACAACGTTTCCAAATTGTGGAAATTTACTTTGAAAAAAATAAATCTGTTCGCAAAGTTCATAGAGCACTTCGTCCATTTTACGGTCAACTTAATCGGCCTAGTGAGCAAGCAATTCGTGCAGTTATTGATCGTTTTCGCACTAATTTTACTCTTCTCGTAATGACTCACCATTACATCCATTAAAATTGACTGTTTGGTGCGGTTTACACGCTGGTGGCATCATCGGTCCTTATTTCTTTCGAAATGAGGAAGGAGCTGCCATTACGGTGAATGACCAGCGCTATCGAGCCATGCTGACTGAATTTTTGTTTCCAAAAATTAATCAGCTAAACATCGCCGACATTTGGTTCCAACAAGCCATACAGCGCGCTTAACAATCGATTTATTGCAAAATCAATTTGGTGACAACTTGATTTCCAGAAGTGGTTCTGTTAACTGTCCCGGGCCCCCTCGTTCGTGCGATTTAACGCCTCTGGATTACTTTTTATGGGGCTATATTAAGTCATGCGTTTATACCGACAAACCAGCAACTCTTGAAGCATTGGAAGCCAATATTCAAGACACTATTGACGCCATACGGCCAGATTTATTGGAAAAAGTAGTCAAGAATTGGACTGATCGCATGGACCATGTAACTCGTAGCCGCGGCGGACATATAACGGAAATCATATTTAAAAAATAAATGCCATGAAATTATCTACCAGAATATAATTAAAAAATTTCAATCCAACAATATTTCTGTCTTGTATTATAATTTTAAGTTCTCATGCACCTAAAAAAACACCCTTTATATAAAGGTTAAATTTATACATACTGTTACATGTAAACCTGGCAACCGTGCAACCGTGCTACTCGATCGTTTCACATAATGAAAACAACAACAACCGAATACCTAGTTGCAAAATAGCCCAATCAGAAACCTAGCTGAAGATAAGCCGAAACAACACGATTGTATCTCTCTTTTTATCGAATGCTCTCCAATGTACTAGAAACCTGTACATAAACCACTGAACGAAGGTCAAAATCGAAGGCTCTGAAGCTTTCGAGAAGATTCCACAACTGAACGAACGTTCAAGTACACCGGTGAACATTCAAGACTGCAACCGCCTAGTATATAAGCAGGTGAAGCGTTTAGCGAAGACATAGTAATTTTGATTACCCCGACTGCGACAGCCAGCGTAGAGATGGGAAATTCGGATCTTTTCAATGAGCCGGCTCACCGGATCTCGTTCTTTTCATTGAACCGGCTCTTTGAGCCGGTTCAAAAGATCCAGGTGGATCTTTTGCACTGCCGTACAAGGGGACTGCAGATGAATATTGAAAAACCGAAAACTAATTTAAAAAAAAAAAAATTGTGAATAAATTATAAGCTTTAATGAAAATACTCAAAGTTGATTATTTTAAGGCAGTGCTGGGTATTGCGGGAAATAATAGGAAACTAGTTTTAAAAAATGTTGGCTCTAGTCCTGGATTTGACGGCATAACAATTGAATGTCTAAAAATATTAAAAGATTTTATCTCAAAGCCTCTTACATACTTAATTATTTTTAACCTTTCGAAGAGTGTATTCCCTAAAATTTAGTAAACACTCAACAATTATTGACTTATTTCCTTAATATATATCGTTGGAAAAATAATTGAAAAGGTTGCAAAGTAGAAATTAATGAGTTTCTTTAAAAGACATAAAATATTAAACGAAAGTGAAAATATTTCTATGGCAAGAGCGAAGCGCACGTCAGCCTAACATGAACGCGAAAAGAGAGTTTTAATCCCTTTAGCCCTGCAAATTTTGAGATAGCGATATCTTTTAATTTCGAATCAAGCGGGGAGTAAAACAAATTGAAATTGACTTAAAAGTGAAAATACCATTAATGAAAAATGTAAATTTTCATTTTGGAGTTTTGGTGTCCAGTAATACTTTTTCCTAAATATATCTTCCATCTCCTCTTTTCAATTTATAATCTTTAATCTTTAATATTCCATCTTTAATCTTCAATTTTCAATCTTCAATCTTCAATTTTCAATCTTCAATCTTCAATTTTCAATCCTCAATTTTCAATATTCAATCTTCAATCTTCAATCTTCAATTTTCAATCATCAAACTTCAATCTTCAATTTTCAATCTTCAATCTTCAATCTTCAATCTTCAAACTTCAATCATCAAACTTCAATCATCAAACTTCAATCATCAAACTTCTATCATCAAACTTCAATCATCAAACTTCAATCATCAATCATCAATCATCAATCATCAATCATCAATCAACAATCATCAACCATCAATCATCAATCATCAATCATCAATCATCAATAATCAATCATCAATCATCAATCATCAATCATCAATCATCAATCATCAATCATCAATCATCAATCATCAATCATCAATCATCAATCATCAATCATCAATCATCAATCATCAATCATCAATCATCAATCATCAATCATCAATCATCAATCATCAATCATCAATCATCAATCATCAATCATCAATCATCAATCATCAATCATCAATCATCAATCATCAATCATCAATCATCAATCATCAATCATCAATCATCAATCATCAATCATCAATCATCAATCATCAATCATCAATCATCAATCATCAATCATCAATCATCAATCATCAATCATCAATCATCAATCATCAATCATCAATCATCAATCATCAATCATCAATCATCAATCATCAATCATCAATCATCAATCATCAATCATCAATCATCAATCATCAATCATCAATCATCAATCATCAATCATCAATCATCAATCATCAATCATCAATCATCAATCATCAATCATCAAACACCAATCATCAATCATCAATCATCAATCATCAATCATCAATTCTCAATCCTCAATCCTCAATCCTCCATCCTCCATCCTCCATCCTCCATCCTCCATCCTCCATCCTCCATCCTCCACCCTCCATCCACCATCATCCATCCTCCATCATCCTTCCTCCATCATCCATCCTCCATCCTCCATTCTCCATCCACAATCCTCAATCCTCAATCCTCAATCCTCAATCCTCCACCCTCCATCCGCCATCCTCTATCCTCCATCCTCCATCCTCCACCCTCCATCCACCATCATCCATCCTCCATCATCCATCATCCATCCTCCATCATCCATCCTCCATCCACCATCATCCATCCTCCATCATCCATCCGCTATCCACCATCATCCATCCTCCATCCTCAATCCTCAATCCTCAATCCTCAATCCTCAATCCTCAATCCTCCATCATCCATCCTCCATCCTCCATCCTCCATCCTCCATCCTCCATCCTCCATCCTCCACCCTCCATCCACCATCATCCATCCTCCATCATCCATCATCCATCCTCCATCATCCATCCTCCATCCACCATCATCCATCCTCCATCATCCATCCTCCATCCTCAATCCTCAATCCTCCATCATCCATCCTCCATCATCCATCCTCCATCATCATCATCTCAAAGATCCGCGAACCTTAAAGATACAGGAGGCGTGATGATCCGCGAACCGCAAAGAGCCGTCAAGATCTGTTGAACCGTCGAGATCCGCGAACCGCAAAGATCCGTAAAGATCTGTTGAGCCGTCGAGATCCGCGAACCGCAAAGATCCGTAAAGATCTGTTGAGCCGTCGAGATCCGCGAACCGCAAAGATCCGTCAAGATCTGTTGAGCCGTCGAGATCCGCGAACCGCAAAGATCCGTAAAGATCTGCTGAGCCGTGCAGATCTGTTGAACCGTCGAGATCTGTTGAACCGTTGAACCGTAAAGATCCGTTGAACCGGCTCAGATTTGTTGAACCGGCTCAGTTGGATCTTCTGCTTGAGCCGGTTCATTGAGCCGGCTCAGATCTGAGTTACCCATCTCTAAGCCAGCGTGTATACGCGACCGTGTTGGTAGAGAGCGAAAGTGAACGAGTCAAGCGATATATGGTATAAGCGGGCGGTATTGCCATACAGTGCGAATTATTGTGCGATTATAATTCTGTGAATTTAAAGTGCGATTGAATAAATTAGCACTTATTTTTATTTTAACCGAATTGTGTTTTACTTGAAATCCCGGCGAACCCCTAGCTCGCAACAATACTTACATACTCTTTTTTTAACGAGACCGACTTACGAAATATTACTTTTAAGGCAATTAAAAACAGTTAAGATACCATATACTCATAGAATTTTATTTTTTATAACGTAGTTACGTTACGTTATAAAAAATAAAATATTATTAAATAATAATGAAGTAAAATACTTCAATCTAATAATGTTTCTGTTTTCACAAGTATTATTCGTGTGTTTTTGCAATTGTATCATCAACGATATAAGCTAATATGTATATGTATATGTATATACTTTCATCAAAACGAAGTATTTCACATGGAAAAGCAATAAAATATTTTTTCTTTTCTTGAAAATACTTTCCAGTTCAAATATAATTTTAGGGAAATATATCAAAATTACGTATGTTGGTTTTCAATTTCAAAAATAATCGAAAAAATTTTAATTATCGCAAATTAATAGAAAAATCTCTTGATAAATGTCCAAACTAACTCCGATTCAAATGTACAATTTAACCCCATATGAATTTTAAAGCACATATGAGTGATTCAGTGGAAGAGTTGCCTAACTTACTATTACTGCGAAATTAGATATCGGAATCCAAGCTTAGACGTAATTTTTACAATTACTCTCAAAAACAAATAATTTCTATTTTGTCATACTGTCAAGCAATGTATACTGCAAATATGGCGAATAAATAAGTTTGAAACACAAAGATATAGTTATTGTGGTCAAACTGAAAAAGCCTAAGCATCAAAAAATTAAATGTGGCTTAGGCAACTCTTCCACTCAACCACTCATATCATGTACCACAAAGTTAGTAAATTAGTAAATTACATTTTCCACCACTACGAAAAACACTTGAATATTTGTTAGTGAGGTTCCTACAGTTATAATAAATGGCTTACACGATAAACCCATGGTTTTGTGAAAATAAGCTCTACTTTAAATTTTTGGTAAGACGTCCCTTTCAGTGTTGATGTGAATAACAAAACTTTCTTAAGATGCGGCAATACTCGGGCGCCAGAAATAATTTTTTTTCCATCCTTTCTTAATATTATTCTATATTTTGGATTCAATATGCAATGCAATAGTAAAGCGATAATTATATCACGAGAGTCTGTAAAAAAAAACATACTGCAGTCACGATCGTATAATACTCTAGATGAATACTGAACTCCAATTTATATTGTAGTTGGGGATAAAGTAGAATTACGTGTGTGGATGTTGTATGTCCTTTATTAAGGACTGCCATTAGATTGCTACTCAAACCTAAAAGATAATATTCAGTGTCTAATTTCATACCTTGAACTGGGTAAGCCAACGAAAAAAATTTCCTTTTTGAAGGACTTTCACATGAGAGGTGCAGGAAGGACTCACTCAATTTCTTACATATTTATCCTTTTCCTTAAAACCATTCAAAACTTAATGTGTACAAAATTTCAAATTCGTAGCTTGAAGCGTTCAAAAGTTATCGGAAAATATTGTTGAACACGTGTCTTAAGGATATTTTGTATGGCAGCTACCAGAAGTGGTAAAAGGATTTCGCTGACTAGTAAACTCGAACTTCGTTTTCACTCAAAACTAATTTGTACAAAATTCTGAATTCGTAGCTAAAAGATTACTTGAGTTATAATGAGTTCCGTAAATTAAGTGAAGACATTTTGACAGGATATTTGTATGGCAGCTACATGAAGGACTAATAGGATTTTTTTCATAATCATACATTTAGCTCCAACTATTGGAAAAATAACACATGCAAAATTTCAAAGACGTGGCTTAAACCCTTCTGAAGTTATCGATAATATTCTTAAGGACATTTTGTATGGCAGCTACCCGAAGGAGTAGGACGCTTTTGCCCGTTAACGAACTTAGCCTTACAAAATTCAACCAAACATCCAGATTCAAATTTCAAGATCCTAGGTGAAAGCGTTCTTGAGTTATCGTGTTCACGGACAGACGGACGGACGGACGTCAAGCGGATTTGGAGTTTTTGGCCACAAATAAACAAAAAATAATATAAAACTTTTTTCGTTCGAGGCCTGGTTCTATGCGTTACAAACTTTTGGGCTGGATTAAACTTATAATACTCTATATGATTTCATCTAGAGTATAAAAAATGTATTCTTCTAAGAAGGTACAAGTTCCATTCTCATTGAAGGTGTCTCTGCTACTGAATCAACTGCTACTGGGATTGGACTCAAGATGGGCAGACGGTATTACATGTCACACTACGAGACAGATCTGGCCAAAGCTGGATCCAAAACGGTCTAAAAAGCTGACTTTGCTCAAAAGGGCGAATATCAGCACCTTAGTCGGTGTCCTGACCGGACATTGTCTTATAGGTCGGCATGCTAAAAGACTCGGGCTCTTTTCGAACGACTTCTGTAGAAGCTGCCTTGATGAGGAAGAGGAGGAGATAGTCCTTCATCTTCTCTGTACCTGTCCAGCTCTATCCGCTAGAAGGAAAGCTCATCTTGGAGTTTATTTACTTCTTCAACAGTCTTAATGACCTTACCACATCGGAGGTCGCGAGAATCCAACGCTTCATTGCAAGATCTAAATGTTTTGACGAGTAGGACCGGATTCGATGATCCTGTGGTAACACAACGGATCTTTTTAGGTCTAAGTGTGTCCGTGTTCTCACGGGCAGCCACGCGTACCTACGAGTACCTACCTACTAAGTTTTGAAATGAGCCGAGAGGTTCGACATATTAACGAGCAAAACTGCTGGCTGTAGGGACATCGAAGAAAAGTAGCAACAAAATGTGCCATAGAAAGAGCGTTGTTGCCTAACATCACACAAAAGGAGTCGTACGGGAACTAATTTAGGCAAACAATTTTGACAAAAAGATGTTGCGATTTTATAGTGTAGGTATTCGCGACTGCAAAGCTCCTGTTGCCATAATTCCGTAACATTCTGCTCTACCCTAAGCACAAATCCTCTAATTCGAACGTTTAACACTTTCAATTTGTATCGAAACGATGGAATGATAATCATATCTAACAACATTTAGATACATCTATCTAGGCACAATACACTCTACAATGCCTAAAATAATCGTAGCGATTAATCACAAACCTAAATTAGCAATCAAACAGATTCCAATTTTCGTTTGGCAACCGCAACTATGAGTATGTGATGTCATTGTGTCTTAACTTTCTATTAATTTTTAATAATTTGGAATTTTGGGCTGGCAATTTACTTGTAATTGAACAATAAGTGACGTTGGTGAAAGGCATCATGGCATATTTTTTTATGGATTTTTTTTTTATTTTATTTTTTTTGAAAGAAATAGAAAATCATCTTCGTACTTTTACCAATGACCTCAGAAAGAATCAACGCGCGTATATCATTAAAACATTTTAGGGCGTGCGGCATGCAATTAAAAGAGCTTTTACGGTCATAATCCAGTGTAACGAATAGTGATACAAAATCGGGATACCCAACTGTTCGATGTAGTTTTAACCTTAATTAGTTGAAAATTGCATCCGTGTTTGCAGTTGGGCTTAGTCAAGATGGCGGCTAATAAACTTTAAGAGGGTTTTCTCAGGTTTTGTTTCGTAGATTAGGACAATGATTTCAAAAAAGGAAAAATCCCCACAGGCTCATTTTGTTTAATTAATTTATTTAAAAACTGATTGATAATACTCGTACATGGCAGAGACAGTCATTACGCTACACTATGCAATCGAAAATTTTGTTTTCAACATCTTGAAAACTTGGCCTATGTTTGATTTCGTAAAGAAATAAAAGGCGAGCTGGCCAACCACGAAACTTAATCGGTCACTTGAGTAAATAACCAAAAGGCACAGCACAATACTTACACCAAGGTTTTTTTTAGTTACGGTTATTGCTGCATTGAATGATCGTTACCTTCTCAATGACGTTGAAGAAATTTTCTAATTTCGTGTTATTGCTGATGTTGTGCAATAATTTTTTGGCAACTGTAAACATTTTTTAAGCATTTAGCACATTGAAATTTGAAATTTGTGTGTCGGTACAACGTGTAAGTACCGCTTGGAGAGAAAAGACGACTAAAGTGTTTAGGCCGTTGAGGGTAATGAGATTCCCAAAAATGGGGTCTATAGACCATTTTTTTATTTCTTTCTTTTTCTTCAGATTGACTTTTGTTGCCGCCGATGAAAAGCGAAGATAATGACCCAAGAGGTCTTAGACAACGCTATGCCTACGAACGAATAAAATTTATTTTATTATTGCGTGAGTTGCCTGTCCAGGAAAGTATTGTTTTCATTGAAAGTGCCTTTGGTGTTCAGAGTACTTAATAATTAAATTAATGTTCGATAATGTTGTAAAACCCCGCAATTATAACAGACAGAAAGCGTCAGGGAATGTTGAGATATCGTATTCCATTCAGTGGAGTAGTCACAACCAATAGAAAGAAATTTTATCCACAAAGTGAAATGTATGTACAATGTACCTAACTAACTATAGCGAAATGATGACCCCTAGATATTAGGGCAATCAGGAGGGGCAAGGCAACGTTCCAAGCCTCCTGGTTATTCTTTAGGTTGTCATTCGCATAGTTAACTACACCGCATCTCTTTAGGCATTAAACATCAAAAAAATCTTAAAGCGGTTTTTAGACGATTATATACGAAGCCCGTTAAAGTAAAAAACAATTCGATATCTCATCAAACCTACACGATATGTCGGAATTCGTAAAAACGTACACAATCATTTTACACCCTCTTAGTGGTTAAATATCGCAAAATCCTTAAATTAATACTCGTACAGTAAAACCTGTCTAAAACGGAATGCTGTGGTACCCAACTTGTCGTTCCGTTTTAGCAGGTTTCAGTTTTATACAGTTTTGTTCAGCAAAATTCTTGATTTAAAAATACAGTACATATACAATATGTTTTTTATATATATTTGGGTTCTTAAAAAATAATGAACAAACAAAAAATAAAAATATGTACAGTTCAAATAAAGGGTGTTACAATAACGCGTTCCGAAGTTAAATCAAAATTAGAAACAAGTGGATGATGGAGTTAATGAAAATTTTATTAAAAAATATTATTTGGTCCATGGCAAATATGCAAAAGAATATCACTCAAATGCTCGCCACACGGCTCTTACGTTACACCTCGACCCGTTTGTCCAAATTTTTGATGACATCACGGCATAATTGCTCCTTAATTAGACCTATTGTTATCTCGCAATTCACTTTTTGAATGGTGTTGGGCTTATTGGGGTAAACCTTGCTTTTGAGGTAACCCCAAAGAAAGAAGTGCAACGGAGTCAAATCGCACTATCTCGGTGGCCAATTGATTTCGCTGTTTCTGGAGATTATTCGCTCGGGGAACTTCTGCTGCAATAATTCCATTATTGTAATTGGTTGTGTTGCACATCGCACCATCTTGCTGGAACAACATGTCGTCGATGTCATAAGGTTTGTTGTTTTTGCCAGGTTAAGTTCACATTTTAGTGTAACTTACACTGAAAATGTGATGCAACTTACACTGAAAGTGTAGGGTGTAGATCGCGCAAAAAGAACGGGTTAGTGTAGAAACGTGAAAGCTAAATTTCCGAACTTTTTTATTTGTTTTATTCTTTTACTTCTATCAATGCAAATTTATTGCCATTCAATATTCTTGCATGTATTCATTCAAAACAGTAGTTTCACAAATTCAAAAAGTCAATTTTATCTGCATACAGCCATCAATTTTGACAGATGGTAAAGAAGAAGAACTTACACCTGCTCCCGACCCAGTGTAAGAAAGTGTACACTGAATACACTACGAGGGCGGATTGATAATGACGTGGAAAAATCAAGAAAGAGTGGGCAGGTAAGGAATTCGTTATTTTTTTTTACCTGGACCATCCTTAAATATATTACCTGCAAAGTTTAAGCCTGATACCTCGTTTAGTTTTCGAGAAGCAGCCGTCTAAGCAAGTCGACTTACAAAAATTGTTGAAAATGGATAAAAGTGAATTTCGTGTGTTGATTAAACACAATTTTTTAAAAGGGAAAACAGCTAAAGTAACCAAAGAAAAATTAGATAAGCATTATGGGGACTCTGCACCATCGATCCAAATGATTTACAAATTGTTTTCTGAATTCACGAGCACACAAACCATACCAAGTCCAGGTCGTCCAAATGAAGTCACCACGCCAGAAATGATCGATAAAATCCATGATATCGTGATAGAAGATCGTCGAGTAAAAGTGCGTGAGATAGTTAACGTAGTAAGCATCTCATTTGAACGTGTTTGGAATATTTTGAAAAACCATTTGGACATGAGAAAGCTATCCGCGTTTGCTCACAATCGACTAAAAACGCAATCGTGTGACAACTTCGCAGTACGGTTTGCAACTGTTTTAACGTAATACAAATTAATTTTTTCGTTGATTCGTAACTGTTGATGAAGCATGGATTCACCACTACACTCCAGAAACCAAACCACAGTCAAAACAATGGAAGGATGTCGGTTCAAGCGCACCGAAGAAGGCAAAACCGTTCTATCGGCTGGAAAGGTTATGGCGACAGTTTTTTGGGATTCCAATGGAATGATATTCACCGACTACTTGGAGAAAGGAAAAACAATGACGGGAGCATATTATTCTGAGTTATTGGTTCCATTGGATGTTGAAATCATGGCAAAACGGCTTCATTTGGCGAAGAAAAAAGTGTTGTTTCACACGTCCGTTGTTGCAACGGCTAAACTGTTTGAATTACGGTACGAATTGCTCCCTCACCCACCGTATTCTCCAGATTTTTCACCCTGCGATTTTTTATTATTTCCAAACTTGAAAAAATGGCTTGCTGGAAAGAGATTTACCACGAATATTGACGTCATAAGTGAAACCAACGCCTATTTTGAAGGGTTGGACAAATCATATTATTTGGAAGGGATCAAAAAATTGGAAAAACGCTGGACTAAGTGTATCGAGCTAAAAGGAGACTACGTTGAAAAATAAAATAAATTTTTCCGGATAAAATTGTGTTTTCTCAATTTTTCCACGTCATTCTGGTGGCTGTTCTTTTTGCTAGTGTACGAGGGCAGATTGATGCCCTCGTACACTAGCAAAAAGAACAGCCACCTCTGACGTCACACCGACAAAAAGAACAGCATTAGGGCAGAAAGTCTACACTGAGTACACTACACTCGACAAAAAGAACAGACCTATAATCTTTCAATATTGGCCACAAGAAGTCGGTGATCATGGCACGGTACCGTTCCCCGTTTACTCTGACAGAGTTGCCAGCTGCATTTTCGAAGAAAAACGCACCAATCATTCCACCAGCGTAAAATGCACACCACACAGTGAGATTTTCTGGATGCATTTGCTTTTCAAAGAGCGCCCTTGGATTTTCATCAGCCCATATTCTGCAATTCTGCTTGTTTCTGTTGTTTTGTTGACGTAGCCACTGAGATGGAAATAAGCCTCATCAGAAAATAAGTTTTGGTCGCAAATCCATTGGAAACTTGGTTCTGCTTTTTGCATCTTACCAACAATTTGCCAAAGACTGAACTACCAAAATTTCGTTCCGCGAATCACGTTCCGTTTCCGCGTTAGACAGGTTTCCGGTTTATACAGGGTGTTTTCCATTGGAAAAAGCTCCGTTCCCAGATTTTTTTTCCGTTATTTGTCGGAATTTATGAAAACTTGAAAAATACCTTACACCCCTAGGGGGTTGAATATCGAAAAATGCTTAAATTAGGGTTTTCCCGATTATATTTAAAGACTCCCAAAGGCTTTAAATATTATCGGAAGCATGTTCGATATCTCATTAGACCCAAGAAATATATCGGAATTCGTAAAAATATTCACAACCACTCTTCAGGGGTTAGACATCAAAAAATGTCGAAAAAGATTTCTAGTCGCTTGTATTAAGAGCAACCAAAAAAAATTTAACTTATTTTTTCCATTAATAACTTCTATAGTATATTTATACATATACTATAGGAAGAAGTAAAAATGAATTCGATACATCATCAGATATGCAACCTCCTTACACCCACATGGGGGTTGAATATCTAAAAATCCTGAAAGAGGTTAATAGGTATATATAAAGACAACATGGGAAAGTAAAAACCAATTCAATTTCTTATCACTTCTAAAAGATATGACGGAATTCGTGAAAACGTGTTCAACCCTTTTATACCCTCTTAGGGGTTGAAAAAGGAAAAAACCTAAAAACAGGTTTTAGGCGATTATTAGGCAAGCCCTTGAAAGTGAAAAGATATTCGATATCTGATCAGACCTGAGGGATATGGCAGAATTCGTGTATAAAAGTATATAACCCCCTTTCCACTCCCTTAGGGGTCAAATTTCAAAAAATCCTAAAATTACTTTCTAAGTATTTATATGAAGAATCCGTGGAATAAAAATGAATTTAATATTTGAAAAGACCTAATAGATTTGACGAAAACCGTGAAAATATGTGACTTCCATTTTCACTGATCATTTTTTTTGTCAATGGATATTTGAAATTTTTTTATCTAAATTACTTGTCTAGTTGATTTACATATACGTACCAAATTTTAACTTTGTAGCATAAGCCGTTATAGATATAGATAGGAAAAACACCCCCCACCACCGTACCATACTACCCCTATAAAAAATTATATTTTTCCAACATGCTACTACTATAGCTCTATCTAAATACCAAGTTTCAGCTTTTTATCGTTATAGGTTCTCGAGATATAAAAATCGGAACTTTTTCCTGTTAAGCCTCCCCCACCCTTACCCTCTACACCCTCAACCACAACATTTTTTTTTCTGCTAAGAGTCTATTAGGTCTACTTCTGGTAAAAATTTTAAACATCTATCTGACACGGTTCTTGAGATATGTGACGTGATTTTTTTGAAAAATTCGAATCTCCTCCACTTTCATGCTCCACCGCCCCGTTAAAAAATGTTACTTTCATGAAACTTCATTCGTCAACCTTTATACAGAAACCAAATTTTATTTCTCTAGTGCAATTGGTTCGTGAGATATCGTAATCTGAAGTTTTTCACCCCCCCCACCCCCGTACGCCACTGCCCCCACTCAAAAATTTGTTTCCGATCTATTCTCCTAGTATACCTACAGATATTCATTAAGTTTCAATTTTGTGACTTTAACCGTTTAGGAGATATGGATTTTAGAAAGTGTCGATCTCGGCTTTTTTGCGTTTTGGACGCATTATTTTTCCTCCCACTTTTTTGCAAATGGGTCCACTATCGAAGCTCTATATAAATTCCAAGTTTCAGCCTCCTAGCATAAGCGGTTGCTGAGATATAGAAACCAAAATTGTTTGTCTAAAATACTTGCCCCACCTCTCCCCTTACACCCCCACCCCTCAGAATTTGGTCACTTTAGGGGGCCTATGCACTCTACCCACGAAAAAAAATTCAACTAAATAGCTCATAGGGTTTGGGTGCTACGAGCCTTCAAACAATTTTGCGTACACTGGTAGACGTACGGCGGACAGACGGACTGAAATTTTTTTTTGCCTTTTTCGTGTCTACTAGTCATGAAACGTGAAAAAAAAAATTTTCTGGGTAGCATATTTTTTTTTTTTTAAAATCGATCACAATACTGTATTATTGAAATAATAAAGTAAAATATTATTGAAATAATAAAGTAAAATAATGTACACTATGAGACTTTAAATACTCACACACTAGTCAATTTAGTTTAGTTTAGCCTAGTTTTAAGTAATTTTAAGGCACCAAAAAGATTTTTTAAGTTCCAATTTTCCATATCCAAATTAAAAACATTAACCAGAAATAGTTTTAAGTTTATGCACAAAAGAAACATTATGAATTTGTATGGTTGAAAAGATATGCGATCTGAGCACCAACTGAACAGAAATATTGTACAAATACTTTTATAAACATTATATTGGAACGAAATAAACATCTATCTATCTGATTAAATGTTGGTTGTTTTCCGGCGTCAGTAGGGTTTCTGGTGTGGTACCCCAACACGAAATCCTCGACTGCTGATTAATCGTTGTCCTAGAGGACATGACCGTTGGAAAATTTAGCGGAAAAATAAAATTGCTGTTGGCGGTTCTCGAAGCCGCGCTCTTAGCGTTTAGCTCTATATATACTGGCTTACAACCAAAAATTCCACCAAAATTGGTTGAAATATTTGATGATCAAATATTATGTGATCTTCAGCGCCACCTTCCTTTAGTATAGGGTTGCGATGGTGGAAATTTAGCTAAGTTTATAATTCGTTATCGTAAATTTGATTTCGATTGAGCTATATACAAATTATGCTCAGCAGTTCCACCAGCTGTAAGGGTGTTTCGGATAGTAGGCATGATACACCCTCTGACGAGTCTATGCCCTCCGATGACGAAACAGCTCCTTCGAACCTAGTCCAACACAATCTTATAAAGACTGGCGTATTCCAGTGAAGTGTTTTCCAACGGTCATGTTGGAAAGAAACCCTACTGACGCCGGAAACAACCAACATTTAATCAAATTTGCTTCTATGGTAGCTTACCATGAAAAATTCCATTCTTAAAATATCTATCTATCTATCTAAACTATCAAAGCAATGTGATATCAGTGATGGTTGCACTCGCTAACGTCATTCGAAACAGTCATCGCGTCGCTTCGCTTAACACGCGCGCGTCGCATTCACTATAATTCCACCTTAAGTAACAAGTGTTAAGCCCAGGTCCTAGAGTCCGTTTGCTATTTTTAGCATGAATGTAGCGTGAAGGACTTTAGGCTATTGACGACGGAGAATGATATAGAATTAGAGGTCCTAGGGAGCGCTGAGGTCCTAACCAGTGGAGAACCACTATTGCTTTTCTGTGTCCCTTTGGGGCGTCACAGGATCTGAAGGTATGCATACTTCCATTCTTAAAATATCTATCTATCTATCTAAACTATCAAAGCAATGTGATATCAGTGATGGTTGCACTCGCTAACGTCATTCGAAACAGTCATCGCGTCGCTTCGCTTAACACGCGCGCGTCGCATTCACTATAATTCCACCTTAAGTAACAAGTGTTAAGCCCAGGTCCTAGAGTCCGTTTGCTATTTTTAGCATGAATGTAGCGTGAAGGACTTTAGGCTATTGACGACGGAGAATGATATAGAATTAGAGGTCCTAGGGAGCGCTGAGGTCCTAACCAGTGGAGAACCACTATTGCTTTTCTGTGTCCCTTTGGGGCGTCACAGGATCTGAAGGTGTGCATACTTCTGACGTTAAAGGACACAATCGACCAAGACGTTGACATGAAATAAGACTGCGGAACAAGTAGTAGGATCTACCTTGTACCGTTATAGGAACACCAACCATCTGCAACCGTTGACTACTATGGCAGACTGGTGGTTACAATAATGAGGGCAATGGAAGGAGTTTCTAAAAACGAAATCATTGGCGGCGGCAGGGGTAGTGCCAGTGAGTTAACTTTAGTTCCGTTAACTTCAAGATGGAAAACGATGCACACATTCTTACAAGTAACAAAATCTAAGAAATTTTGCCGCAGTTCATCCTGTTATTCCTCTGCTGAAATACGCCTTATTATTGTCAACCGTGAAATAAAACCCTTTAGGCGAAATAAACACCGAAAGTAATGGACAGTCGAAATTTTTAGCTAGAGTTTTCACCCAAAATCGTATCAAAAAATTATATTAACCCAATTCTATCTAACGTTGGAAATATAATCATTTTTCTATTTAAATTTATTTCCTGTTTTGTCCTTTATTACGTACTTATTTTATTTTATATTTTTATGTTATAAATTTTATTTATTTTCTTGTTATTTAAAATTTTATGGTTTTAGGCTATTTTATGGTTTATTTTCTAATTACTAGTTCATGTAAATAGTATATGTACTATTCTAAATGTTTCATTTTAGTACAGTTCCCCACTATTCGTTTTTAAATTTCTTGTTATATTTGTAATTGGTACTAAACAATTTTTAATTTGAATGAGTAAATAATGCAAATTAAATTGTTTGCCGTATCACTATTGATATATTAATACAGAAATAGAATCATTAACAATTCATTAATGGCTTATAATCTACGATTCATTTATGATTGTTTAAAAACGAGTCACTTACGAGGAACCATTTTGGTACGATTAGTGATTCATTAAAGTATAATATTCAAACTCGACTGAAATGCTCGTAAATAATGATACATTAATGACTTATTTATAAATCGTTTGGCTTGTTGGATACCATGAACGTACATTACTATTTAACCGGAATGAGATAGTGTAGTGCTATGTATTCCCGTAGTGCTGTTTGTGTTTTTTATGATAATCTAATAATGATAGTTTGCACAAATTCAGCAGAAATATAATTAGTCAGGAGTCATCAGATGGTATTAAAAATAGTGTAAACGAATTCCGAAAAATACCCGGCAAGTTTCCTATCTGTTTTTCAAATTTTGTTATGGCACGACCAACAAGCTTTGCATGCATCTAATGAGATTATGAAAGTGCGAATTACACAGGTGCTTCGCCGTGATGTCAATTATCACATTGTATTTCACTTAATGTATTTTTCAAGAAGAAATGCTCAACCATGTAAATCACTTTCGATGATCGTAATCATCTTTTATAACTTTGTGGGGGGCGAGGTTGTCTTTGAACATCAGTCCGTAATAAAGACTTAACACTTTGTAATATATACAAGCTTCGAATTAGACTAATTAGAGTACAAACTCTACTCTCAATTCTTCATAGGTTCGTTTCTTTTTCAAGACCCAATATAACCATGGATGCATTGTAAGCAGTTACCATTGTGGGTGGGTGCACTATAACGTTTATGCGTCACCTAACCAAGATAATGGTAAAGTAATGGATGCATTGTAAACGGTTGCCATGTTGTGGGTGCACTCTAACGTATAATTGCGAATAACCGCAAGCATTTATCACCTTCACTTCGATTTACGTGCGCTGTATGTGGAGAAAGATTATGCGCGTTACATTTTAAACATATCCAAAAGTTTCACAACAAAACTGGAAACAAAAACTACAGAACCCGGACCCATTGAACTCAACTAAAAACCATTACCCTTTTATGAAGATGCGGTTTGCTTTCCACGCCGCCATAGATCTGATAAATGCACTCTAAGCTATGTACAGTCCGATAGTGTGGCATACTATGCGCGATGGTTATGATAATGCAGTTCCCTTTCATTTTTGAATTGATCACAGTTTGAACTGTGCACAATGTGGTGATGGCCTTTTACATTTCAGCCAACGAGTGCGTTTTTCAATTACATTACCATTGAATCGATCTTCCAGTTGCCAATCTCATTACAAAAAAAAAATCGATGCGAAGCTGCGAAGGCCAACTAGGCTACAGAATGGGCTCGCAGTTCGAAGATGCGCCACATTTCATCAATTGATAGAGGTACTCTAATTCATCTCAATGGAAAAAAGTTAGATAATTTCAGTAGTTAGGTAGGTACATGACATGATGCTGCACGATTGCTTATTAGTTCGTAGTTATTTTTACTTCAACCAACCGCTGACTTACTTAGAAGAACTCTCACTTTTTTGTTTTGATTGGTTTCGAGAGCTCTTGAAAGCCAGTTGACACGGCATAAATTTCATAGCCTTTAGATTTATTCAAGGCCATTTCATTAAGGTATTAGTCCAGTATCAAGCGGAACGCAATCATCACAATTATTTTTAACCACTGGCAAAAATTTTATTGCTGCAGAAGATCATTAAATTTCGTGTAGAAATTAGTGTTGGCCTATAATTGCGCACCCATTAGGTATGAACAAATTTTAGTTGAAAAACTCTCGTATGAAACACTTCGAACTGTAATTAACCTCGCTAATATCTTCGTAAGTATGGTAAGTGGTTTTTTTTATTTATTTAAATATGAAACGGGTCCTACCGTTTGTTAGAATTCGACTAGTATACCGTCAGGATACCGTTTTAGTCTACTTTTAATATGCAGGCTTATTTCTAAAATGTAGTTAATTATTTAGTTAAATGAGTTTTAACTTTGTTTATAGAAACGAAAACTAGAGGAGAGAACTTACCCTGTTTTATCTCACTTCTCTGGCTTCAAACAAAACTGGTGGATTGTCGTCTCCAATATATCTATGGTTACAGCCATGTACGAGTACCTATTAGAGAAAATGAAATGTATGTGATCTCTAAGGAAAACACATTTTACAACAATTAAAGTAAATACTCGCCTTTCTTTCATAAAAGTATAACCTTTCTTCATTCTGCCTTCAAATCTCTCAAATTCTACTCAAAAATCTTAGCAATCTGTTAAGACAACGCTTGCTTCTTGAATAAATTATAAGCCCAACTAGGATTAAAGCTTTTGATGTGAATACAATTTTTTTCGACACGAAAGCATGCTCAATATTCAATGTGACCTACTATAGTACTTGTCGGGTCCGAGTATCAGACGGGAAAAAAGTGAGGATTGAATCTAAAATGCTTACTAACAAATACCAGCAGTGTTCGAGAATTTGTTCCGAATTGAAAAACTGATTCCGTGTCCGAGACCTGCTGCGCTTATATACTGCATGTGTTGGGTAGAGAGATGTCCAGCATATTCGTTGATGTGTGTGGAACATGCGGGAAATGTGTAGACTATGCGAGAAAGAAATATGTAGAGCTTTCTACGCTATTCCAATTCGATATTGCAAGGTTGTAGTTTTCTCTAGAAACTTCGATGTCATTGATAAATGATTCGGATTGCTAGAGTACACAAGCAATAGTATGTTTTTTAATGTCGACAACCTGCTATCCACTGAAATTGTTAGTATCTAGAGAAGTAGAGCGGATATTTTAGTCTATTACAGGTTAATTTACACACCGAGAGAAAACTCTAGCTAGATTGCTCTATCATACATTATTTACATTGAGCTAGATGGTGTAGCAATAATTTACACTTGCAGTAATGTCTATGAAATCAGTTAAACGTCAAAGCTCATCCTAAAAGTTCTAATGCGCGTTTAACTGCTGCTTGTGCAGTTTATACCTACTTTTTCTTAAAATGAAATTTATTAAAAATAATAAGCAGAAGATGAAAAATAAAAACAGGTGGATTACAACATTTTTTGAACCAATTGTAGTGTAATGCAAAATTTCTGATGTGGGATGTGAAGCCGGAATATCAATTTTTCAAAAAAATCAACTTTTATGTCTCAAAAACCGTACCAGATATGATGTTAAAAATTTTACAGGAGTTATGCCCAGTAGGCCTCTAGTATAAGAAAAAAATTTAGTCCTTCTCAAGGCGCATAGTATCGGTTAAGACAACCACAAAGTTTCGACCTTCTAACATCAACGGAATATATGTATTTTAGAAAGTTTCGATCCCTGGATTTCAAACCTTTCCAAGGCATTGTTTTACCCTCCACTCCCACGCTCCATAATCGGATTGATAGATAGATTGACCATTGGCGTGATAATTCAACAAGGTGAAGCAATTGGTTAGTATCAAAAATTTATTATTATATTATATTCTTTCTACAAATTTACTATGTATTAATTGAACCTCCTCCATTAGCTACGAGTAATTTTAACATTACTAATGTAAAAGCACCTAGCAATCACGAACGAGGACCAGGAGGCTATTATGGAACGTTATTTCTTAGGTTGTCAGTCGCATAGTAACCTACACCGCACCTCATCATTAAACGCGTTCCGGACTTCTACCAAAAAAAATTAATAAAGTTGCGCCCAGACTGTTGGCAGATTTTTTTTTTATTTATTTACGTTTTTTTAAATAGAAGAGTCAATAAAAGTAAAACCGAATTCGATCTCATTGATCCTAAAAGATTTTCGGAATTTATGAAAACTTGAACAATACCTTACACCCCCAGGGGTTTCATATCGAAAAATGCTTGCATCAGATTTTTCTTCGATTAAATTTAAAGCCTTTAGAAATAAAAGTGAATTGAATATCTCATTAGACCGAATATATGGAAATTCGTGAAAATGTACACAGCCACTTTACACCCCCTAAGGGGTTGGATATCGAAAAATTGGGAAAAAACATTTCTAGGCGCTTATATAAAGAGCCCGCAAAAGTAAAATTTATTTCGGCATGTCCAAAATATATAACGAAATTGTGAAAAAAATCCTTTTTCAAGGACATTTGTTTTACTCAACCTCTTTGCCAATAAAAATCTGAATTTTTTTCCTTTAATTACTTCAGTAGCATACGTACATATACGTACTAAGTTCCAACTTTCTTGCATAAGGCGTTTCTGAGATATAAAAAACAACCATATTTTTTCTAGGATACCTCTATATTGGCTCTACATATATAGTCACTTTTTAGCTTTCTTTGGTTTGTGATTTTTGAGAAATAAATATCGAAGTTCTTTTCTTTCCACCCTCTCACACCATCAGCCTCTTCACCAGTACCTGCAACATTTTTTCCCTGTTAGAAGTCTACTGGGCCTACCTCCTGTAAAATTTCTAAGATTTGGTCGTTATCTTATAAGGGGGAGTAGTGCAAAAATCGATTAATTTAAGTGAATTATAATGTATAATATAATGCATTAAATATATAAAAAAAAAAAAAATATATCTGGTACGGTTCTTGAGATATAAAAATGAAATTTTTTTAAAAATGACAATAGCCCCACTTTCGTGCTCCACCTCCCACCTCAAAAATTTTACATTCAATGGGCTCCACTAGTAATCCTATATACACAAAACAAATTTTACCTTCCTGGTATAATTGGTTCGGAAGATATTCTAATTCAAAATTTTTTACTCCCAACCCTACACACCACCACCCGATTCAAAAATTTGAGCTTCTGATTAATCTCCTATTATCCCTTAAGACAACTACAGAGTTTCAATCTTCTAACATCAACCGTTCAGGAGATATGAATTTTAGAATGTTTCAACCCCAGCTTTCAAGCACTTCGAACACATTGCTTTCCCCTCCACTCCCACACTCCTCATTCCCAATCGCCATTTTTTTGCAAATAGCTCCACTATCATAGTTCTACATAAGTTCCAAGCCTCAGCCTCCTAGCATAATTGGTTCCTGAGATCTAAAAACCAAATTAAATATAATTCAACTATTTACCACCATTCAATTCCAAGCTTTGTTCAGAATACAATTCCTATTCTACTCTGGTAGCACTTATGTCTTATCAGATCTCTGCTTGCTGAAAACTTCTCCGCTGCAGCCAAGAATGTGTTCTACTACCCGTGGAAGCAAATTTCTTATTGCATCCACCGGTCCGTGTACGAAAATTTTTTTCATGCCGTCACAGTGGGTTTACTACGGAATGAAATGAACGCTCGTAGATGCAACTTTCAAATTGCTTCCATGTGTCTTCTTCTTGGTTTCTTTCGCTTGCCTTTTTCGTGGTGTTGCCAATTCGGCTGTTTGAGATATTCGCGAGTAGTTTCTTGCGAACTTTTATTTTGACTGTGCCAAAGAAAATGTTTCAAACATGACTTTTTTCGCGATTTTTCTGCGCGATTTAGATAAAGCATTTTAGATATTTTTCAGCAAAATGTAAGGGAAGCAATGCTTCCATGGACGCCACGCCACTAAGATTGACAATCCCTACCGACCATTTTGCAAATGGGTCCACTATCACTATCTACATAAGTTCCATGTTTCAACCTCCTTGCATAAAAGGTTTCTGATATCTAGAAACCAAAATGTTTCGTCTAAAACACTTTCCCACCTCTCCCCAAAAGGTACCACTCGTAGGAGTTCACCCAATCTACCCACCAAAAAAAAATTCAACTTAATAACTCAATTTTGATCTACGCGCCTTCAAACACCTTTGCGTACGGCGGACAGACGGAATTTTGTTCTACTGTTTTGAGGTATACTAGTCCTAAAACGTGAAAATACAAAATTACAGGATAGCACAATTTTTTTAAATTTCAAGTCGATCACAATATTTTATTATTAAAAAAAAATAAAATAAAATGGAAATATCTATTTACGAAATGCTCTTCTCAAAATGCTTAGAGCAGTCTAGCTCTCACTCTAGTTGGAGAAACTGATTTGACGTTTGCATTTCACTCTCAGCTAGAGAGCTAACTAAATCTAGTTAGATTTGTTTTCTCTGGCTAGAGAAGAGCTCTATTGAAAGAACCAAGCCCTGAACATTACACGTGAAATGAATGAGTCCAACGGTAGCCTTAACTCAACGACTAACTCCAAAACAGATTACATGTCTATGGTTTTCCTAGATCGCTCTAGCTAGAGCAAAAAGTGTAAATTCACCTAAAGAGAGACAGACTTTTCTCTCAAAACAAAAATATTTCCCGGCACAAAAATTTGTTATCCGAACTCATGTTGCCGAATTTGAAAAAAAATCTCCTTGAAATGAATCATGAAAATGTTTATCACCGAAAACCAAGCCTTTTTTTCTTTACATATAAAGCTAGCAATTTGCAGGCTTTGGTTGATAGTTTCTGCTTCATTTTCAGTAATTTTTGAATTTTTTTAAATCGTTTAAAAACCTGTACGTTTTTTACATCTTTGTTAATGCTTCCACATCTTTTAAGAACACAAACCGAGTTTTGCAAATTACATTCAACAGTTTTCTCTCCTTCCCCTTAACACTAGGCTCGAGTTTTTTCTACAGTTTATTACTTTCCAGAGGACGGATAAGATTTCAAAATTACATTTTAATGCTTAATCTACCGTGATGCCGTTAAGTCTTTCACGATGCTGTGCTGTATCAAGCCATGGTTTTGCCTAAAATCCACACATCTCGATTTGTGTCACTTTTCATATCCCTGTTGCTCTAAACTTTAATTTTTATTCGGTTGGTTACTAGTCAAAATAGTGGGCTAGTAACCAAACACAAATTAAGCCAGAAAGGACAGCACTTTTCTGATCGAAAATTTATTGACAAGCACTCGAAAACCCTTTAGTTAACTTTTACGGTATCCCTAAGCTCTCTTCTGTGGTCAATAAAAAATTGAGATCAGCAAATGTTTAAGATGGTGACACTATATAAAATTTAAAAAAAAAGTATTTTAAATTTCCGAAACAAAATTTAATTACGAACGAAACGACACCATCTCCACATTTTTATTCGCACTAGAAGTGTTCGAAATTTGCCCCCAAAGTGAGCAAGGTGTGAATTGGCAGGCAGGCCTATTGCAAGAGCTCTGGTAGGGAGCGAGAACGGAGTTCCTCCATCCTCATAACATCAACGTCGTATACGTGTATTCTCGCAAGAGTAAGCTACACTCTAGAAGAAAATGTCCCGTTGTGTCAACACTCTCGTCGCAAGCAGTGCACATCGGATCGTCAATTGCCGTTTACGTGTGGACCAGACCAGTCCACATAGACCGGTTTGGTATTTTTCGGTCTTGCATTTATGTGCGCATTTTCACAGTACTAGACTGGTTTGGTTTCATTTGGTCCGTACCAAAATCAGTCCAAATGGACTTGTTCGGTTTACGTTTATGCGTACGACCAAACTGTTATTTTTGGTCTATTCAGACTGGTCTGGTTCGCACGTGAACGCGACCAAGGATTCTCATTCGGACCAAATATAGGCCAAAAGAGTTATGCCCTGTGAGGACACCAACCAGACTACCACATTCTCTTCTGGTCAGTTAGAGAAGAAAAGCAGCGATTCGTCCACTTGGTCCCTCAACAAGAGGCCGTATGTTGTATTCAGTCGCTCGTTGTCCGCTGCCAACGACACCTACGTTGTCGCTATTTCGATATGATGTAAACCGACGCGTCGTCGTCGCGAACGACATAGTTACGGACGTTCGTCAACGCGAACGTCAAGACGTTCGTTACATCATACAGCCCAAGGTTTCTAGTCTGCCGCATTCCTGGAAGAAGCCGCCATCTGTCAATGTGGCACACGTATTAAAGTACAGACAAACTGAATGTTTGACCACATCGTTCAGATCATATTTTTGATACAACAATCTGTTCAGACTGTGTACTTATTTGTTCAGTCTGCACCCACCTTTCGACGAATATTTTCATTTAGAGAACAGTTCAGTTGCTCATGCTTAAATAAGCTAAGAATATTTTTTTTGGGATTTGTTTTTATTTTATTATTAGTTTCATTTTTTACAAGTTGAACAGGTATAGTTAACTCTAATTTGAAATTATTGTTTAATTTGTTTGTTGTATCCACCTTAAACACATTTTCATCTATTGAACTTTTTTTTTGTTTTTATTTTCTCGCTTAGAATTATTTTACTTTCCAATTTTACTGCTTCATTTTATTTTACAAACTAACATTTTTGTTATTACTTTCTTTTTAAATCAATTATATATTAAGTTAATATATAATGTATAGTGTTTGTTTGATGTTGTTTCATTCACTTAAAAAAACACTAAGAAATGCTAAATATTAAAAAAAAAAATTTAATTCTCACATTTAAATTGTGTGTATTGTTTTTGTGTTTTTACTTTGTATTTTTCTCTTCTAAAATTAAAAATATAAAATTTTGTAGATGTTTTTCTTGTCTGTTAAAAATTTAAAAAATATATATATATATTATTTATATTTAATTACACGGTTGCGCCGCAACCACGTCACCTGCTGCTGGATTTGTTGGTGATGATATTTTTGGCTCGCCTGAAAATATGCGGAGAAGATATTGAAAAACTTTGAAATTAAAATTGCCTATTTTAAAAACTTACTACAAACGTCATTCTCTTTTTTACTTTCTTCTATTTTACCGTCCGCAACGACGGTCTCATTTTTATCATTTGCAATTGGCTTCTCACCAATTGAATTTGCGTGTGTAACTTCTACAACTGCTGAATCGTCATCCGACGACGACGATTTTACCTCAATGGCATTCGTCTCGTCGTTCTTCGTTTCATTTTGTTCGTCTGTATGCGGCGCTTCTGGTTCCGGTTGTTTTGCGTCTATCGTCGCTGATTCCTTTGTTTGTGTAACAGGCGCAGAATCGACTTCCATTGGTTCAACGGGATCGGCAGCAGCAGGCGTTGCCGAAGCTTCTTCTTTCTCCGAGGTTTTCGTTTCGTCATCATCTTCGACAGCAGCGACTACGGCCGTGTCAGCTTCGTCGAGCTCGGGTGCTGCAGTGCCGGCTTTACATTCGTCAGTTTTCTCGTCGTCTGGACCTTTTCCATCTATGCTTTCTGTCGACACTGCTTCCTCATTGCAATTGACTTTTGAATCAGTTTTGGATTTATCATCGGATTTATCCTTGTCAGCAGTTTCAGTTTTTGTTGCGTCTTCTTTGTTGCAATTCTCTTGTAATTTATCTGCATTTGCTTCCTCCGTGTCTGTTTTCTTAGTTGGTGTGGTTGGTTCGTCCTAAAAAATTGGAAAGATATGTCACAAGGCATTTAAGATACGAAATATTTTGCAAACATTACCACTTCTTCGCTGTTTGCCAGCACTTCACTCCGTTTTGGTCGGCCACGTCGTGGAGTTGTTGCTGTACGAGCTTTTTTAGCTGGCGGTGGTGTTGAGGGCGTTGACGGCGCTGATCCACGTGCACTCGATCGTGTCTTTCGTCCACCTTCAACATCCAAACTGCCGCCCATATTTTTTATTAATTCTTCGCTTTCACGCTGCGCACGAGATACACGTTTTGATGGAGTCCTTTTTGTCTAAAAACGAGATTTTTTTTAGAGAATGCTACATCTTAAATTGGGGTCGTGCTATTTTATATTAAATAAATTTACGTATTTCAGTTATTCGGTAGTCCAGGTGGCGCTAAATTATTTTATTTATAAGGGAGTGGAGTCACATCACATCGAATTGTGAACCTACAGCTTTTTCTGACATAGGAAACCGCAACAATGTCTCAGTAAAAGCGCAGTTGTAGTCCTATTCCGGAAAGGGGAATCATAAACACACAGGAAGAAGAAGCGAACAATCTAATACAATGTCCATCCGAATCAGACGAAAGGAGGAAAGTCGATTTGGTTTCCAATCATCGAAAGTACAAAGAGACATGTTCCACAGAGATCTCCGGAAATGTACCGTTAAACCCTATTAAAATATGTGATTTCGATTCTCGTTTTAGAAAAT
Source organism: Beris morrisii (assembly GCA_951812415.1). Classification (NCBI taxonomy): domain Eukaryota; kingdom Metazoa; phylum Arthropoda; class Insecta; order Diptera; family Stratiomyidae; genus Beris; species Beris morrisii. The sequence continues at coordinate 109,116,554 of OX638312.1, read as the reverse complement.
GGTGCCTGGAAATACTGAAATGTAGCCCAAAACTGTTTTTTTTTTCATCTTTGAAATATATTGAATCTCTTTTTTATTGATGTACTGTATTTGAACCAATTCTTGTTTGTGCAACTTGTTTTGCTAAATTTCTGGATCATCTAATCGTGGGATTCCATGATTTCATAGTGACTTCCAAACATGATGAAAATCCTGCATCTTGTGGAATCGTTAGTCTAATTATTCCAGCTACGATTTTGGACAGAGCAGCATATTGCAATCTCGTATGTTCAAATTTAATGTTGGTTTTTAAGGCGTCAATAGTTTGTGGTACAAACCAACGACTTCACATAACCTCAGAGAAAATAATACAACGGGATTAAATCGCACGAATGCGGTGGCCATCTAACGGGTACATTTTTCGAGATAACCGAATCACCGAATATCTCTTTCAGTATCTCCATTGTTGTAGTCGCGAAGTGGCATGGAGCGCCATCCTGGTGAAACCACATCTCAACCAATTCCGGTCAAAAAAAGTTTCGTATCCTCGCTGGATATCGCTCTCGATTGACTGCTACAATATCTCCTCTCATTTTGGAAGAAATAATGCCTTCGGACCACAAACTGCTCCAAACAGAGGGTTTGTTTCTGCCCAATAACGCATATTCAGCTTATTAACGAAGCCAAAAATGAGCCCCGGAAGATGATTTTCTTCCCAAAATCGGCGTCATTTTCCAGCTAATTCAAATACCCAATCCGCAAACTGTGTATGTAGGCACAAATCCTTTCATAAAATTGGCCACGTTGTTATTGCAAAGATAATGATTTTCAATCACCCTTCGAGGTCATATACTCAAGCAGAGAGGATTGGGAAAACAACAGGGTATTGAGCGAGGTAGAACTCTCCGTGTATACGGACGGGTCAAAAATGGAATGCGGCACTGGCGCTGGAGTCTTCTCTGAGCAGCTGAGTGCACGGGAGTCGTTTAAGCTGCCAGATGACTGCAGTGTATTTCAAGCGGAAATTATGGCGGTGCTCCAGGCAACTAACATCATGTTGATGGGGGGATATGCGGTAAGCATATCTCACTCTACATTGACATCCAGGCGGCTTTGAATGCACTGAAATTAGAGACTATTAAATCCCAACTAGTGAAGCGCTGTCGAGAAGTGCTCAAGGTACTTTGCTGTCAGAATAGAGTACAGGGCATAGCGGCATACCAGGGAACGAACTGGCCGATGAGCTGGCGAGATTGGGATCGGCGTCAGCCGAAATAGTTGAGCGGGTTAGTCCACCGCTAAGCGGCATCAAAGCGCTTATCAGGGAGCGGGCCACGGACGCAGCGAACTCGAGGTGGGAGCAGCTGACGAGCTGTAGGATCTCTAGGGCATTCTGGCCAAGGCTGGACAGACTAAAGTCTAGGGAAATATTGACATGGAATGGCGGTCTTTTCTTCGACAATTTGGTCTATTATTAGGGATTTAGGATGTTTTGGGGGTGATTAGATAGTTCCACGATATTTCCGAAGAGATCGCTACGGGCTCTCTTTTGGTGCCTAGTGTGCGCTGCGGTTCAGCGTGGCGTCCCTTCCTAAAACTAAGACTATTGCAGAGATATTCAACGACTGAGAACGTGCCACTACCGAATTCGAAGTTTCAGCAACAATGCAGCGAGTTGATCTGACACGGATTGGTGGTCTTGCGTCGTGTAGTGTGCAATCGTATTCGAATTTGTCAACAATTCCTCGAATCACTAGCTCAATCGGTCGATTAGAACGGCCAAAATCAGGACGTAAATTACGATACGTTGTTCGAACCGACCTCGATTTGCGTAATATTTTTTTTTATTAACAAGCGTTCTTTAAGCGTAATACCATGGATACACAGCTAGTATACTAACCATGGTATTGAAATCATGGTATTGAAACTAGCTGCACATGATACACTGCACATATGGAATGATTTGACAGTATCTGATATAAGCAAACAAAGACATTTAGTTGCGATACTCGCCACACAATAAGGGAATGGCACAACTAGGAGTAAAATGCGTGGTATACTACGTAAAATTATCGCATTTGTATACCATGAAACAGGTTCAATACTAGATATATACCAGTTCGTTTATCTCGTATATGTTTTGTATTGGGTGATACACTGCTGGTATTGACGATATTATGATATCATTACTAAATCCATGGTATAAGACGAGCCATGCAGAAATGGCAGAAGATACTTAACACAATTGACACTTGCAGCTGTATTTTCACATTTCAAATAAGGCCTCAATCTCTATATTATATAATCCCTATCGGTAGACCCTGTAGAATGGACTAATTGCACCGGGCCCGCTTTAAGAATAGGCCTTTTTCCCCATAGACTGGATGGCCTAAATTATTTTCTTTACATCAGGGGAACGATCCGTAATATAGAATTGCTTTTGGTAAGTTTAGTTTTAAACAAACTATTTATTTAACGTGTACGTACATTCCATTCTCTAATGAAATTCAATTTTGTTCAGTTCCGCCAGAACAGAACATCACTGTCGTCTCCTATGATAATTGGTTGGGGAGCGGTTAGTCAGTGGTGAATCGTGACTGGTGACATGAAAAAGAAGAGGTTTGCTCGGAGAAAAATTGAGATGTCTTCACTGACAGGCCTATTCTGTGAACAGTCACAAGTCACAATTTTTGCGGAGTCACAATTTTAGAAAATCTGCGACTTTTCGTATTCTAGCATAAGTCACAACTTTGACGTCTCAAAAAAACATCACGAAATTGTGACTAGCGAAATAGGTAATCACAACGGTGAGACAGGCAAACAAATTTAACGTTTCGTGAACTTTCAATAGTGAATATTAAAAAAATGGAATATTTTTTATATTTTTTGCTGTACTTACTGGACGAAGCTAACGTAAGTTTATATAAGTGTTTTACATTTTGTGTAATTTAAGTGCGTTAAGAAAAGCCACACTCCGAAAGTTGAGGAACGTAAATGATACGTTTTCATTAATCGTCAAGGGAACTATTGGAGCAATAGAGTGCACCCACATAGCAACAACAAGTCCAACGATTTCGGATACCACACGACCAGCACATTTGCACCTAAATCGAAAAGACTTCTAACACATTTTCAACTAAAGAGTTTTCATCCTATAGATTTGTGATTCTGAAATGGTATTTTTGTAAGTGAATGCAAAGTTTTCGGGTCCTTGTCATGATTCAGGCATCTGAACAACAGATTCAGTTCGAATTGATTTAATGCAGAAGCATTACTCCAATCATTTCAACTGACTTATTAGAGATGCAGGATATCCTTTGGAGCCGTGGCTACTAACGCCAATAGCATCGCGAGAGTCAAGAAAGGAACGAAAATATAATTAACTGCATATAAAATCAAGAAATACAATAGAAAGGGCTTTCGGGGTATTGAAATCGCGTTTCCGATGTTTACTAAGGCACAGAACTTTGCCTTACACACCTGCAAAGGCCAAATTAATAGCTTATACCTGCGTGATTCTACATAATATGTTCATTAATGGTGGTATTACTTTCGATGGAGAAATCGTTACTGAAGACTTTTCTCATGAAACAAACGAAGTTGAAAAAACGATTTATTTTCGGTAGGCAGAGAGATGCATATATTGAAATTTTAGACTAAAATGCATTATGTGAATACTAAAATAAATTTGTAAATTTATCCGATCCAAATAAAAATATAATAAACAGTATAAATACTTGAAAAAAAAATTTATTTATTTGATATGTATTTACGTTCTGACATCATAATTTTCATATTTCCCCAACGATGTGGAGAAATTTTTGTGACCTTCGTTGTGACTGCGACGTCAGAATATGAAAACAATTTTCGATCACAAGCCCAGTCACAAAATTTTAGTTACAGCAGTTTGTGACCTGTGATAGGTCACAATCCCAGAATAGGGCCGTGAGTGTATTTCTGATAGACGGACGAAACGAGAAGATTGGTTGGCCGTCTCTCTACTCGTCATGTTCGTTCAATTCACTGTCAGTTTTTCTTCCATTTTCATTCTCCTTCTTAAATTGAACTGTAGTTTACCAAAATAAAGTGAGTTACTTCAGATACTCACTTCAAAGAAGTGTTTTTTTTATCAGTTTCATGGGAGAGCAGAATACAGCGAAACCCGGTTATACCGTAGCTTGAGGGGACCACAACAAGTAGAACGGTATAACCGATAGTACGTTATTAACGTTGAAAAAAAGTATTTTATAAACCAAAGAACGTTATAAAAATGCTCTTTATAAGCGGGTTACACTGTATTTACATACTTCAGTCTTTCACCGTCTCTCCGTCACATGTTTGTTCGAAAGTTACAGCTTTATGATTGCGCTACAGTTGAAATTGTGAGTTATTTGCATTCATGTTTTTCTACATTTTTGACTAGGCTCCGCCACTAAAAAATTACTGGTTTCTTTACCCTTCGAGGAATTTGAATAATCTGCTGGGGCCATTCTCTTCCCATTTAATCTTGTGAAGGGATCGTTTTACTGACTGATGGCTTCTTCAAAATTCTCTCGGTGGTTAATATTTACTTATTACACCTTAACTCTCGAGTTGATTTCATGTCCCTTGAAATCTGGCTGATGATTGCTCCATTGATATTGTTGCGAGCTAGGGGTTCGCCGGGATTTCAAGTAAAACACAATTCGGTTAAAATAAAAATAAGTGAGTATTTATTCTTCGCACTTTAATTCTGTTCGCACAATTATTCGCACTGTATGGCAATACCGCCCGCTTTTACATAGCACTTGTCTCGATCGCACTCTATCAATCGCTTTCCACCAATACGGTCGCGTACTAGGTGTCTGTCACAGTCGACATAATAAAAATTACTATATCTCTCGCTGAAAGCTTTATCTGCTTTTATACCAGTTGTCTGTAGACGAGACTGTTCTGGAATCTTCGCTTGGTGGTGTGTGTGGATGGTACCCGAAAGCTTGAGAGCATTCTATTTGATCTTATACGCTGTTCTAGTACGTTCGAGCACATTCGATTAGAAGAGAGGTATAATCGTGTTGCTCCGCTCTCCTTATTTACTCAACTAGGCTCTTGATTGGGTTACTTTGCAGCTTAGGTATTCGGTTGTTGCTGTTTCCCTATTCGTAATCGATCGAGTTGCGCGGTGGCCAGGCTTACACGTAACAATATTTAAGTTTAATATAAGCTGTTTCATTTCGGGCGAACAATAATTCGCCCTAAACAGCCTTAAAGTACATAGAATAAATTTATTTTACTTAAAAATTATTGCAGATAGATTGCCTTCAAGAGTTTTTATTATTTTCGGACTGCACTTCGTATTTACTCCAGGACATTTATTGTGCTTTTTCTGTGTGCGTACGTTTCACGAAATTCCCAAATGACAACGGGAATACCAACAGGAACGGTCTAATACGAAAAAAGTCGGTTTATAAACGCATATCCACCACGCCATACTTTTAGTTCACGCAATTTTGTTTTTGTAACTTAGGAAGAAATCATACGAACAACGGATTGTTTCATATTGTACTTTTCTGTGTAGGGTTGTTCGATTTCGATTCGATTAATCGATTATTTTTTCAAAGAAAATCAATTTTATCAATCGATATGAACGATGTTGATTAATCGACATAATCGATTAGTTAACGTTAATTAATCGAACAATTTTCAACAGTAAAAAGATTCGATATTCGACAGATTTGACAATACTTTACTACGAAATTAGCTGCATTAGGAAAAAATTGTGCATTCATGAAGAGATCCAGCAAAACACGTTTGGTAATAACAACCCAGCAAGCAAAACTTCGTTGAGAAAATTGCTAGCTATGTCAAATTATAGGAATTATTTTACCCCTTTTTCCTCTGCCCAGATAGGTGATCAGAAGGCTTTTGTAACATTATAGGTTTGTTCTTTTTGGCTACACTTTCTACACTTTTTTGCACTAACTCGAGTGCGAGTGCAGAAAAGTGTAGAAAGTGAATGAAAAAAGAACAAACCTTATGTTAACTAATTAATTAATTAATATCTTGACCTTTTCACATTCATCCGCAAATGTAGAACGTGTTATTTCATAACCAAAGCCATGAACTTATTTGGAAATTTAACGGACACTTAGCTCCATATCTAAGTGAGGAGAAGATAGAAAAATTCTTCATATAAAAATTAATATGCACTATTTAATATCTATTCTATGTACATTTACCGCTATATGTACGACAATCCCAATGTTAAATGTATAATGAACCCAGATATTTCAAGTCAAATCTACCTATAAAGTCTACGTATACGTATACGACATCCTGGAACTTACGAATTACGCGATTAATTGATTAGAAGGCATCAATTAATCGATTGATCTTAATCGAACGTTTTAAAATAATCGATCTTGCAACAATCGATTGTTGAGCAATCGATTCCCATCCCTACTTCTGTGTGCGCCACTGTTGAGTATTATAACGGTTCTATGGCCGGTAATTCCTTCTCTTTGTCTTAGCAGCTATTTCTTGTCCGTTCTGAGTTTTGTGTACAATTTTCGATCGGTTCAGGCCAGCTTGGGTTTTCAACGACTGAAAACATACCTTTCGGAAAATCGTGTACAATGTCCTAGAATAAGAAATTCGGTTACTTTTTGATTTAAAAATCGCTTCAGTCATACTCAATGCCCCAAAGACGGTATGAGGATTAAAAATTATGTGGGTGGTTCAGATCCTTTTCTTTTGGGTTATAACCCGAACGGATGAATTAATTCTGCACTCGAAATTTCCAACTAATAGAAAATTAAATATCTAAACAAATTGCAGTCACAATCGACAGGAAGCTAATCGTATGATACTCTAGATGAAATACTGAACTCCGATTTATATTGGAGTTGACGATGCTCGGTTCTATGAGGGCTGGATCAAACTTATAATACTCTCTGCGTTCATCTAGAGTATAAAAAGCAGTTGGGAGATGAAGAGTCCCGATAACTTGCAGACCGACAATTAACTCTTCTAGTCGTAAAGTTCCATTTTTACTATTTGCGACAAAATGTTATCTTGCTGTACAACCTGAAGTTTCGTACCTTCACTACGCAACCGGTTTTTAAAGTGACCAGCAATTTGCTGTGCAGACTGCAGATGCAATCCAGAATCCGGGCGTGTTTGCATAGCTGTTTACTACTATTATCAAAAGTGAACCAATAAGTTGCAAGTTCAAAATAAATTCAAAGACTAGCAGCGCGGTTACATCCAAGTTCAGCGACACTAGAGACTTCTAGGCTCTGCTTCTGTGTATAGGCTCTCAAAACAAACAACAAATACCGATAAAAACGTAAACGATGCGTGGCAATCGTGATAATATTATTTTTACTTATGCAATCGACAACTACCTCAAGCTACAACAAAAACAATGTGCTATACTGCCATAGGCGATAATCTTTTCGGAAATGAGCTCAGCTCAGACGCTAAGGAAGACGATACGTGAGTGATGTGACCGGGGGGACCGGCCCCATCTTCGAATTAAGAGAAGAGAACTGAAGGGTGATTGAGACGCGTTATCGTGATGCCCCCACGGAACGACAGAAAGAACAACGAAATGATAATGAGGATGAGAAATCCCAAGCCGGTCTCGGTGGTGGTGAAAGAACTGATTTTTGCGTTGTTCGCTTTCGCATTCCTGAAGTCTGGACACCTCTTCTGTTATCCGCGACTTGTCACTTTTATTATTATCACGTCTCGACGCTACTTGGCACTTAAAGTAGATTCATCGAAACAGTAGCGTGACACATGTAGAAACTCTTCCCCAAAAGAATGAAGAGGTCAGATCCGGTTTCTAGCGGCATTCTTGCGTTTTACTGAGACCTCAACTGAGACAAACGACCGTTGTACAATTTTTGAAGTTTGTTGAGGAAAAACTGCAGTACCGAAATTTTGGCGCGAATAATCTACCCGCGAAAAACCGGCAATTCCTGCACCCCGAAATCGACTTCAAAACAAGTTTTCCTATTTACGAATTGTCGCTGGATTTTCTTGTCTCGAACTTTCCTTGTTTATGCTTCGTATCAAATACGAAACAAACCGGAAACATTTCGAATCGAAATAAGCGCAGAGCACGCGTTCACTTTTCGTTCGCCTTGTTGCTAAATATTTTTCCCTCCTCAACTTCAAGTTGTATCGGACGCACGTGCAACGTTGCGACATTCTGCTGCCACTTTTTTTTCTTCTGACCTCTACAATACGAAAAAAAAGCCCCACGGCATCCGTCTCACTTGCGCCGATGATTTTCGTAATCCGCACGCATCACGCAAACCGGACCATCTCCCTCGCCCGCGCGTTCAAGTTGCCGCTGATGGCGCGCGGCAACTCAAAAATTGACCGTTTTTCAATTGGAAATTTCCGCGACAAGTCGACTGACTTTTCCAAATTCTCGGCCATCACATTTCGACGAAAATTCTACGTCACAAAATCCCGCTTTATTTACATGAAAATGTACGAAAAATTTTGCCGCCGATAAAATAATGAAGCGAACGCGTCATACATTCACGCACACACTCGCCATACAACATCACCAACACACACGCATGACGCCGCTAGTCACGGACACGCCGAAAACATTTCCCAGCGCCGATTCTTTCCAATAGAAAAAAACAAGAAAAATTCCTTGCAATTGAGAAATGCACAACGACCACGCAATGAATTTCGAAATTCCGTCGATTTTTCGTACCGCTTACGATCTCGTCACGATGATTTCATTTCGTTAGAAAAAAAAAAATTTTGTACTTTAGGCGCCAGATTTCGGTCGTTTTTGTTGTTTTCTCCCTAGAGCTTCGCCTCGCGGCCGAACATTTCCAACGTCGCTACTCACCGGAGTTTGATTTTCACCATCTTGTGGCTGCGGAGGATTTTCACTCTGCGATTCCGACATCGTTCTGCACTTTCACCAACGATTTTTATCTGACGCTAACTCGGGCGGTTGCTACGCACTGACGTTGCGGTTAATTCCAAAGTTTTTGCACCGATGAACGGATAAAACGAGCCACCAATTTCAACACTGCGAAGTCACTTCCACTTTTACTTCTTTCGCCGTTTGCGCTCGCACTGCTTCGTGTTTCGTTTATCGGCCGGGCTCTGTTTATCTGAGAGCAGGTACAAAAATGGCGGACTTCGTCATTGCGCGTCTATAACGTGACCTTTTCGACCAGTTGGCTTCGGTGCTGCCATATGTTGGATGTTAATTTGAATTTGAGCGGAAGCGTAATTTAATTTTTGCAATTGGTTTTTCAGGAGAAATTAAATAATATTTCGTTTACGTAATGGCGTTGTGTAGTGTAATGAGCAGACCGTAGAGCTACAGGAGACAACAAGCCACTGGTTCTGTATAAAGCGCTTTGAAGCCACAGAAGTGAGACAAATCAGGTCGTTGTATCAAATTGTTGTTGTTTAGTGTGTCTTAAGAGCGGGACATAATATAAATGCGAGTGAGAAAAAACAGGGTCGTTATGTCAATTGTTGTTGTTTTGCGTGTGAGTGAATGCGACGACGTCTGCCTTCAACTCAATCGCTGCTTGTCATCTCGAGTATATATATCTCTATGGAGACCAACAAGCGGACTTTTATGATGTCTTCGGAAAGTTTCGAGCTTTTTTTGCTGTAGGGGAATGAGAGACAGCCGTTTCTGGCAGATTTCATCCGGAAAATTTGGAGATATATTTCCATGAGGAAAATCAAAAAGAATATCATGGAATTATCAGGGAGAATTGGGAAAGAACTTTCGGACATATCGTGGAAAACTCAGTGTAAATCCCATTTGAATTTTTGATCAGGATTTTCTGGAATCCTTCGACTTTTGAATGTGTCTGTCATAAAAATAAGAAAACAATAAGAGATGAGATTTTTAAATTCTTTTGGCGATTTTTCCGATCGGATACCTCATTTTTTCCGTCAAATTTAATTCAGTTTGGTTAATGGAGATCGCCGAAAAATTCAAAAGTTCATAATCGGAAGTTCGGTGAGCGGCGGTTTATAAGTTAAGGCCGTGACACAATAAAAGCAGAAGTAGCGGCAGAAGCATAGAAAGCACAGGATCATATGGAGCCTGTTTAAATGAAAGCAGCGGCAGAAGCAGCGACGAAAGCAGTGCTGCTTTTTCGTTCTAAAAGCCGTGACACAATAAAAGCAGGAAGCAGCGGCAGAAAGAGCAGCGCCGTCAATGCTGCTTTTTGTTCTGCTTAATGAATTTAAATAAAAGCAGAAGCAGAGAAGAATGTGTCCATGCTAATTGACACCGAAGGTAGAAGCACGGTATAATGCGTCCATGCTAACTGTCAACAGTCACAAGTATTTTAGTCTTTTTTTTGAGCGTTTCGTTTTTAGTCTCTTGTTTGAGCTTTTGGTTTAAAATGATCATTAAATACGAGTATATGGAAACAATTTTGACACATTTAACATTTCCATTGCTGACAACATTCCCAATTCTTAAGGGATTTAAGTTGGCAGTACTGAAGCAGAAGCAGAATTTGAGAATTTTTTGTGTTAGTTCGTATACAGTAAAGGCCGGTTTACATGACGGTTGTAAACAATTTTTACAGAGATTGTGAGGGAGCTAGCTTATCGAACTTTCAATGGAGTAGAAGCAATCACTGCAAAAAAAATGTTGGCAGCAACACATTCATAGAAATATCGTTAATATTTTTTGCTGGATATAATATCTGTTCGTTTCACTCCTGATCAGTTTCTCATTAGAGATTTTCCTTCTCCCTCACAATCTCAGTAAAAATTGCTTGCAACCGTCATGTAAACCGGCCTTTACTCTAGCCATAGCAATATATAGCTTCTTCGCGTTTCGGACAGCCAAAAGCAGCTTGTAGAGCTTACAACAGCTGTTCGACACATACATACGCAAGTTGGCGTAACATATGACGTATATTATAACAAAATAGTGTCCTTAAATTTTTCGCTTATTTCCATTGTTAAAGGTACGCGTCCACTAGAGGCGGGCCGCATCGCAACGGTGCGGGATGGATTTTTGTTTCTGCGTCCACTTGAGACGGATCACGGGAGACGGAAAATGTCAACCCCATCTGTTTCGCTGTGTCCACTATGATGGGACGAGGTGGGATGAGCCAGGGCGCCATTCTGCTAGATCAAAAATTCGCTCGCAAAGCGATCCGCCGGCAAAATCCGTCGCGCACCGATGCGGCACGCCTTCAGTGGACGCACTTCCATAACAATGTATGGCAGGCGGATTTTTGCGATGCGGCCCGGCCCGGCCCGTCCGCCCTAGTGGACGCGTACCTTTATAAAACATCATTTTCCATTTTAAACATTCAAAATGACGTTGAGACGAAACTAACAGCTACACAGCTAACTTTTACAAATGGCGGCAACTGTCGGTTTTGTTTTGATATTTGTGTTGTAAACAGATGAAGAATACACTGTCGACGTGGAACGCTTTACTCCTCATGATCGCGGAATACTCGTGACGCACGATTTTCGGTCGAAGTTCAAACAAACAAAATTTGCGCTTCTGAGGCACTGAGAATCCACGTATAACTCACGAAAAGCCATTACATCCACTCAAAGTCACTGCATGGTCCGCGACACCTGAGGTGTCATAGAGCCTTATTTTTTCGAGAACGCCGTGGGTAACGCGGTTACTGTGACTGGGGAGCGATATGAAACCACGATCAACGAGTTTTGAAAAATTGGTACTGGTGGACATGCGGTTCCAACAAGATAGTGCAACCGCACACACAGCTCGTGCGACAATATACATTTTGAAGGATGCGTTTCCGGGTCGCCTAATGTCTCGTTTTGTCTATTTGCACTGACCGGCAAGATCGCCCGATTTGACCGCTTTAGACTTCTTTCTTTGTGGTTTTTTTGAATTCACGTGTCTATCAGAACAAGCCACATACTTTGGAAGCTCTCAAAGAGAATATCCGACAAGAGTGTGAGAACTTATCGCCCGAAGTTCTCGCCAAAACGATTGAAAATGCGGTAAAAAGAGCACAAATCGTTATCAACAACGGCGACGTCTACTTGACCGATATCATCTTTAAAAAGTAATGGAAAAAAACTATAAGGTCAAAATAAATATTAAAAAAAAATTATGAAATTATGTCGTTTCATTTTAAAGATATAGCAAAACAGCATCGGGTGAGTGTTTTTGGGTCACCCTGTACAACCATGAGTTGCATAATCTACGAGTATACGACAAGCCGAAAGTCTCCACCGTAATAAAACTACAAAAACTGCAGTGTGCTGGTCAATTTAAGCAAATGACGGACAACAGGATACCCAAGCGGGTATTCAAAAGACAAGCAAACGGAGATAGGCCAGTTAGAAAAGCACGAAAGCGGTGGGGAATTCCATTGACGCGAACAATAGATTACTTCTAGGGATATCGAACTGGAGGGCACAGTCACTGAACCGATATGACTGGAGGCACCGTATTAAGGAGGCCAAGGCTCAAAACGGCCAACATGATGATGGCCAACATGATGATGGCCAAAAACTGGTGATTGCATTTAGAATGCCGCAATTATATAAAACCGACTATCAAATTTAAGACTTTAAATTTGAAGGTCTGAGTTATTATTAGTACAGATCAGGACGTCATTTCAGTTTTTCCCAAGGGTGCAGAAACCTTTCCAATGCTTTTATATAAAGTCATGTTAAAACGAACAGTTCATGGTTCATGGAGTACATAATTTTTTTTTAGAAAAATCACGTTTCCATTCAAGCAGTATTTAGCCCACCTCCTGCAAATCACTTTTCTGGACCCTGGTATAGATAGATACAAAAATATCCTTGTTTTGAGTGAGTGTGACTATACGATCGCATTAAGGCTGTCGAATGGCTATTCATATGCTAAAGTTTCCAAATAATCCAAGGAAGTAAGGTCAATAGTACATCGTAACTATGAACAACTATTCTTTGGTGATTCTATCGATTTAATTGCTCAATGTTGTTTATCGATAAAACCTTGTGTATCTGACAGTTTCTCCAAGACACCTCCAGTTATAAAAGTAAATTAGTGCAACGTAATACCACCTTAGAGATGAGTAAGCTGGATGACCTGCTGGGGAAAAAGAAAACCATTATTCCAGTCTTGGACCTAAGTAAAACGCTCGTTCAATCCAAAGAAGAATTCAAGCGGCTAATGGAGAAAGTTCCCGACTACAAGATGCGTCCGATTAAAGTTCGGGCCGACGAAATCAAAATAAAGGACAAGGACTATGCATTCAAGACACCACGCAAGGAAATGAAGAAGCTTCTAAAACAGAACGGCAACCGTGATCTGTTGTACACTTATTTGGATCCGATTCCTGGCGAAATGCGGAGTATAGTTTTAATGGATCTTTGTTCCGTTCCGATCGATTGGAAAATGTTGACCACTCTCAAGCCCAAGACTAAGTTGGAGGAGGATTATTTCAGCCGATTGATTGAAATGGGCAAAATTCAGTTGAAAACTGAAATGCGAGATAAGCGTGAGTATCAATTGAATACAGGAATCCGCAAGGTCAAGAATAAGTCGGGAATAATTGAGACGCGATTGAATGCTTGTCCTGAGTGTGGCGAAGAATTATGCACAGGTAAACCAGAGGAAGATAGAGGTGAGAACTTAAGCTAATTGTTCTGATTTTTTTTCCCAGGACGAACTTGTACGGATTTCAATTACGATCTATACGTACGAATTGAAATGAAGCCGGCAAAACCAAAGCCACTCAGTAAGACTTCAAGTAATAAACACGGAGGTTTCAATTCGCGTAAAAAGGGGACCAACAGTGGTGCTATTAAGCAACGAAAAATTAAAAATCGTAGTTCGAGTAAGAGTCCAGATAAAAAGTCTAAGGACGACAGTAAAAAATAATTCTTTAGAAAAAAGGCATCTAAACAATTTCATTGTGGTTAAAGCCCTAAGCATAATATCTGAAATTTACTATTCAATTGAACTTAATTATTTTTTAATAATAAACTATTTCCAACTTTAATCTTGGTCGATTCTAACTTTCTATCGAAGCTGTTTTTCGGGTATAAGTTTATAGCCTCTCATCCAACCACAGAGTGAATGGGTAGCAAATGATGGTTAGGAATGGTTATTTTTTGGGTAATGCATATAATTTAAATGCATCTGGTTGATAGACTAATACGATCACACTAAGCTAGTGAGGTCTATACGGAGTTTTAAATCATTTAAATTCCCTGGAGAAGACAGGATATTTCCAACTATACTGCAAAAAGGAATGGACCATCTTCTACCAACACCAAAGCAAGCCACGCATGGGGTTACATACCCATATCCTGGCGTAACGTTAAGGTGATATACACACCAAAAACAGGCCCCCGTCCGAACAATAGTCATAAGTCGTGTCGTCCTATCAACTTAAAGTAATTTCTCTTGAAAACTATGGGGAGGATAATTGATAGGCATATCAGAGATGAGACTGAAATGAGAATCACAACTCCTACACTCCAATCAATGTGCATATCAGCCAGGGAATCCTACAATCCACGCCTTACAAAACCTGGTCAAGAAAATCGAGAAATTGATAACGGACAAGGAATTAGATGAATCTGCAGTTGGACCCAGGTCATGCTAGAACGCAGAAAAATAGCTTCGACACTAGCTGACTCAAAAGTCACAGTCACAGCTGCGAAAGGCTGTCTACAGGGCGGGGTACTATCACCCATCCGATGATACTTAGTAGTGGACGACCTTCTTCAGAACCTAACAAAATCTGGAATCAAGGTACAGGGTTACGCTTCCCATCCTTGTTAGAGGTAAATTTGAAGAAACGGTGACAGAGCTAGTTGAAAGTACCCTAAACCAGGTAGCAACATGGTGCACTAAACCAGGTTTGGGTATTAATCCAGAGAAAGTGCAATTGTAGCAATCACGAAAAGGTAAAAGCTAGTAAAATTCTCCGGAGTCATCTTGGATGAAAAACTGACTTGAAATGCGCATTTGGACAAGCGTTTGAAAGGGTCAGAATCTCTCTCTGGATGTATACCATCGTTGCTAAGCCCATTATTACTTACGTGGCATCTGTCTGGTGGAAGAAAACAAAGCAGAAAACTGCTCAGCTTAAGCTGACTAAATTACAAAGCCTAGTATGCCTGTGTATCACCGGGGCGATGCGCACCACACACACGGCTGCCTTAGAGGTGCTTCCCCAGTCGGGCTTTTCGTAAGAGATGAATTTGTAATCAATGAGCAAGGGATGAGTTTGTAAGGCCTTACCAAAGTAATGCAGAGTGTAATTGCTGTAAAATATTCTCGAATGCTCTCTCTGTACAATTATGGCCAACGTTGTTGGCTTCAGTTACTATTTACGGAAGTAATGGTTTAGAAGCTAGTAAATAATTAGAGGAAGAAATCCGAGATGTTACAGTTTTGTCCAACGGTATAGGCTTTAGTATCTACTTACGAAAGTAATAGTTTAGAAGCGAGTAAGTTATAGATGGTACAATCCGAAACCTTACAGTTTTGCCAAATGCTCTTGGCTTTAGTAACAATTTACGAAAGTAATGTATTAGAAGCGAATAAGTAAAGGGATGATGCAATCATTAACGTTTCGTTTTAATTTTATATCAAAGGGCCCATAATTAAATTCAGTTCGTTCCGAGTGTTTCAGTGCTGTTCATTTGTAATAAATTCCAATAAAAGTTAACTATTTATAAAACGAAGTAAACAATTAGTTTAGGTAGAGTATTTTCTTATCTCTATGAATTTTATATTTGTTAATTTTTTATTTTGTTTATTGAATGAAGTTTACGTGTTTTAATTTATTTTATATTGAATAAAGGCTTTTTTTACTGTTAAAACAATTTAGATTTTTCATATTGTTGTTATTTGCAACTCAACAAAGTAAAGGATAGTTTAAATTGGAGACGAACACAATACTTTATAAGCATTTACAACGATATTAGTCTATTCTTGTCCTATGCGGATTAAAGTAATAAGATCTGTTATGGAAAGAGTAATGGGTATGAGTTGCTAGTACGGAATCAATTCCGTGCACATTACTGACCTGACTATTACAAGACCTTACTTTTTATACATTTAAAGTATTTACCACTCACTATTGATATAATGCCTTACTTTTCATGTAATTTGTATGTTGCTATCAGTCTCTAATGAAACAAGGCCTTACATGTAATATGCTTTGTAACTATTTACTACTTTTCAACGAAATAAGGCCTTTCTTGTCGTGTGCTTTGTAAGCGATTACGCCCTAGGCCCTATGCGGGTTAAGGGGGTCGGTGCAAATTTCTGGCTCCCCATGTATTTCGTATGGCGGAACGCGTTCCGTTTCGGTACCTGAATCTTAACTTACGACAGTCAGATTTCGTACACTTATTGTTTTTTGAATTTAAGAGCTTATTACATGAGTAAATTAAAAAATGTTACCTAAAAGTCGAAATATTTAAGAAAAAAGGAATGCAAAAATTTTTTTTACTGTTTTTCTTCTTTTATATTTGAAAAAATGACAGTTTTTCAGGAAATAATGTTCATTTCCTCACGTATGAAGCTAGTCAATGTTACCACAAAAACATTTAAAAAAAATTAAGACGATACTATGTGTGGTTACTGAGAAACGTATACCGAAAGTTGAAAAAGCACTACTATTCAGGAGAGCCAAAAAACAAAAAAGTACATGCAGTGACATTTTCGACTTCCCCCACTTACCCGAGAAAGGTATGGCTTTTTGTGAGATGTGCAGAAATGAGTATAGAATAATAATATAAAATAAAAAAAAAAATCGATTTTTTTCATATTTTTTGCACCGACCCCCTTAAAGTAATTAGTTCTGTCATTGAAAGAGTAATGTGTACGAGCTGCTAGTATATTGTACGGATTGGATTCCGTAGACATTACTGTTCCGGCTGGGATAGCACCTCTACACTTAGAAATACATAAAGAAGCAAGGTTCACTACATACACACTTTTAAGCTCGGGGCGAGTACTTATCAAGGACCCCATACTAGGAGCACCAAAATGAACATCTGAATTTGGCAAAAATCGCAAAATGCCATTCATTAGAAGTTGTTTTTTTTTAACGAGGCATCGGAAGCCTAAGTCAGTGCGGGACTTTAATCCGCTAAACATCTCCTCAGTCGTACGGATGGATCCCCGGAACCACCGTTAGGTATTTCATCGGGAGGCCGTCATAGCAATATTGCTAAAACCGTCAGTTATTGTCTGTCTTAGTCAATCGTCTCCTGTGCTGTGTCGTTCACTGGGAGTTGACTTGAAGCATTCGGAGAAAAGAACGTCTGATTACCTGAAAGCAGACGTCAAACCCTAGTGCTTTGACAGGACATTGTACATGAGGAAGCATCTCCACAGGATTGGTCTCCCTGAGAGCAAAATATGCAGAATTTGCGATGACGAAGACGAAACACCAGAGAACATTCTCTGTGAATTTAACGGATTTGCTCACAAAAGACTTCGTAACTTCGGTCGGGTTTCATGGAACCATCGGAATTCTTGGAAAAATACTAACCTTCAGTGAAAGCGCAGGGATCGAAGAGGAATCATATATAATCCAGGGGGACGTGACAATAGGCCCAATTGAGGCTTCAGTGACAGAGTTAACCAAAACAACCCCAACACGAAATCAAGCTACTGAGGAGAAAAGGAGGCTACTTCGCAAAATAATTTGAGTTTTGTTAAAAAAAAAAAAACAATACTGATTTCTCGAATAGCAACGCTTGTATAGGATATCTATTACTGAAGAATATGCCGACGCATTTCATAATCAGTCTTATTTATTATTATACATTATTGAAATATTTATTAGCTGCTTCCGATGTGAACGATAATGCGAGAATATGTGAAAAGCTATGCAACACAAAATTAATATGGATCAATATCATTTACAGCAATGGTACAGGTGTTTACAAAAAAATTTAAGAGCGCTGAAATTTCTTAATATCGATCTAATCTTCAATTAATGAGTTGCGATAAGAAAAAATTTACGGGACTAATAACATGAAAATATTACTAAAATTTAGTTACGTGTTTCATTCCGCAATAAGCAGTTCGTCTTCAAAATGAAGGAGTATATCGTTGTGTTTTTATTCCTAGCAGCTTTTACTTGCTGTGCAATTGGATCTCCAACTGATGGTAGGAATTTATTAATAATAATCGATCGTAATAAAATGAATTTTAGAGAATTTAATAATATTGTTGTTAGTATAGTGAATAATTGGTACTCAAATTTTACAAAATTTCAATTTAAAAATGTATCGCACAAATTACGTGTTTTCCTTAAAATTATTATTAAAATTCCTTCGCTATTCAACAATGTGCGTCGATAAATTCACAACTTTTTATTTCCTATTCGTATCACAATTTACAAGTCTTATACTTTCCATCTGTCTACCGAAAAGCAATTTGTTTCATATAATGACCCATAGAGCTACTGGAGATGACAATCCACCGGTTTTGTATAAAGCGTTTTGAAGCGAAAAACACGGTGAGAAGTGAGACAAAACATGGCCGTTATATCAAATTGTTGTTGTTTTAGCGTGTGAGTGAGTGAGACAAAACAAGAGCGCTGTGTCAATTTGTTGTTGTTTTGCGTGCAAGTGAATGCACCGACGTCCGCCTTCAACTCAATCGCTGCTTGTCATCTCCAGTATATAGTATATCTCTATGTAACGACCCAACAAAAAAAAGAGGTAACAAACATTATTCTTCTTCTGCCTCCTGATGAGTAAATTTACTATCGTCGTACATATAACCCTTATTTTCAGTAATGGCACCACCGCTGCAATTTTTTTAAATTATCAAGAGATTTGCATTAGTCGAAGCCATCTGAATGGAGCTATTTCCAGTCTGAGAGACTAGTGTTAAAAAAATGCGAATCCGTGTTGTTTTTTTTAAATAAAATTGGTGGAAAATAGGTGTCGTAAAATTGTGCTAAATGGGTACATCGCAGGTGGTAATACCTTACACTTATTTTATTTATCTCTTGTACAAAAGTTGCACTTTCACCACACTCTAATCTAAAGAGTTATATTAAAGCAGTTTGGCTTTTCTAAGATTAAGATAAGAAGTTTCGTAAATATCAATAAAATTGCACATCTGAACTTACTAAAGAACTTGAAAAATAAATGGCTATGATTTAGTAAAGTAGCCAGGGTAATAAAATTTGATTCATCGATAAATTAAAAAATATTAACTTTTAAGTTTTAAATAATACCTTGATAGCAATTAATAATGTTAACGGCTATTGTAAATTAAATTATTTGATATAATCACATTTATTATCTATGCTTGACCTTTAAACCGAAAAAATTAATAAGGTTCCTATTATATTGCTATGATTTACGATATCAACTTGTGGTTGCAACGTAAACTGTGTTAAGTCCAAATTTGTGAAGCTGAATTATCGCGTGAAACATATTTTTGTATCTTTAGATTTAGTGGATTAAGTCCGCCGGTCATTTATGACCCAAGTACATACGAGTTGTGCTATGTTGCCAAAGGACAAGTGGGTAAAGTGCGTTAAGTCCATATCGAAAGATGTCACACTGTTTCCACTAATAAACGCTTCGTTCTATTTGAGAGAAGTGTACTCGTATTATGTCCTTTACTTTTCGGGCTTCACATATTCTTCACTAAAGTGTTTTCACTTTGATGAGTACAAAACGCGTTATGATATTGCAAAATGGTTGTTAGTGATCTTAAATTTCAAAAAATGTAATCAACCCGAAATCAACAGGTTATGTGGGAATGTGAGATATTCGAAAGAGTTCAGTTATTTTTATCTATAAAAAACTTTCTATAAGACTCTCATATTTTCAACTTAATGGAAGATTTGAGGACATTTATATTGGCACTACCAGAGTCAGTACAGGGAGTCTGCTCATTATCGAAATTTAACTAAATTTATATTACGAGTATATTATAAATTAAACACGTAAATTTTAAGCTTCGAAATTCGAAAAATATTTTCACTCTTGACCACCAGATTTTCAAGGACTTTGCTATATTGGCTTTGAGTAGCCAGTGGTGGAGAAATACGTCTATTTAAAATTCGTTAACTGGAACTACTGAAAAATCAATGTAGTAAATTATTTTTTAGATAATTAAATTCTGGGTTATCGCGAGCTCAGACGTATCTAATCTAATGTCGGAATATTAGGCTTTTTTTACATTTCAAATTTATAAGCCATTTACTCTGTGGTCTGGATATTGAGTTAAACAATGAAGACAGTTCCAAAGGGTTAATAAATTTCAGGATGATTTAATGATTTTTTAAGGGTGCAAGACATATAACGGCGGATAAAAGATTGTGAATGTCATTGCATTTCAACATTATTAATATTTTGAAAATTTCTATCATGGTTTAATCCATCATAATCAACCCATTCGAGCCGGATGTTGCGTACACGCGTTTTAGACAACCAATTTTAGTTTCTAGATATCAGGATCCGCTTATTCTAGGAGCTCAAACTTGGAACTTACGTAGAACTATGATAGTGGCAAAGCTTAGAGATGGATAGTGCCTACGCCAAAAACTCTTACGCCTTCAGCTTTTCGATCAAATTTGAGCCTTTCCAGTTCAGTCCATTTACACTGCATAGTTGTTTTTTCGAGGATAGCTTACTGGCTTATCGCCATACCACACTCACACGGATTTAATTGTAAATTCATATGAATTTAATTAAATTTATATTCTTTTCAATTTGTGACAGGGACCATCAGTGAACATTTTCTACCGCGGGGCCACATGAACCCTAACTACGCTACTGATGTAAGCTAAAAAAATTTAAAGACTTTTGAATGGTAGCTCGAATGAGTAACTTCATTTTACTTGTTGTTTTTCTCGCTATGTATTTTGGATAGAGAAAAATGAATGGGAATGATTACCTCCACCCCTAGACATTCTTGGCAAGCGAATAGGCAGTCAGTGTAGCCATTCAACAACAACACTTTTCAAACGCTTCAATAATATTCACGAAAATAGAGAATACACCCTACCCAGTTTTGACTATCCCAACCCGTCTATAATGGGAAAGGGATACGTTACGGGGGGATACTGATGGCTTCTAAACTGACGACCAGTGGGTGCAGGTATTTTCTCTGATATGCTTAAAATTGAATCTTTCTGCCCTTTCGCCTGCCGGACCACTGTATCAGGTGGACCTTATAGCGATTAAGAATGTTTTGTCCTGGCTGGGGTGTAATGTACTATCAACTCGGGATATTAGCATTTTCACAGACTGCCAAGGGTCAATCACATCCTTGGAATCGGTCTCTACAGCATCAAGGGTCGCCACGGCATGTCAATCATATCTTAAGGAGATGGCAGAACAATTCAATATTCACCTGTACTGGGTGCCGGAATATTTCAATTTTCAAAAACTTCGTACAGTTTCCACCTGATATAGTGGTCCGCGCATTAAAAACATTTGTACACGTATAGAGTTGTCTGTAATTGCACTGGTAGATGGTGTAAATCTTTATGGATTTTGACCTCGGAAATTCTATAAATTATGAAGTTGCGAATTTCAAATTAAATAACATACCAAATTTAATACCCAGTCTATAATTTAAAATTTTTTACAGTTTCAACAAGAGTATATGAAGCCAACATCCTAGCGATGTTAGAAGATGTACGACTTAGAATGTGCTATTCTGATCCGGAGGGACTTCCTCAACTTGAGCCGTTTGATTTAGCTGACCAATTAGATTTCGATATGGATAGCGATCTAGGAAAGTAAGTATAGTCAGGGTGCAACTTTATTATTATTTTAGACAAACTCTGATTGCGTCCAACAAATACTGTCCTTACTATTGCTTATTTTATTATACATGTTTCAACACTGCTAACTCCTTCGCAAATTCTATCAATTCCCTTATATGTATAAACCAAACATGGATGAATCGGCGTGAAGCGGCAACAAATACTTTCCAAAGTTGTCATTGAAAAAAGATTATCACCTGGGCACAAGTTCAGCCATGTACGTGCTATCTGTGAATAGATGTGAGGTATTCGCACTTTTTTCTAGATCGTACTGCAATGCATCCAACCATCTCATTCGCACTAATCGATATGAGAGATCCCCTATCGCGCATTGTATTTAAAATTGGAATGAGCAAGAACGAGATGGCAATTCGATCACTCAGGCCGCGGTCCGCATTATGCTTTCCTGCGTTTTTAGCACGCATACAACCGGTCCAAATTGAGCTCACGATGCATACAATTTGCATGGAGGGGTAATTTTCTGATGCTTGCACTGCTCACGGTTTCGAGGATAGCCACTGTGAGTACACTGTGTGCACATGATCCGTCCGAATTATATGCGTCGTAAGCGTGCATACAATTCAGACCGACTGTAAGCATTGTTGGTAATGTAAGCACCGTGAGCGTAATTCGGATCGCGGCCTCAGTCGACAGTATGTGCGAAGTGCGAAGTGAGTATGAACTCGACCTTACCAGTCATCGATGAGAGGCAGGCCTGACTAAAGAGCCGTACAGAATGAACGCATCGCAGTCGGATTGGAATGTCAAATGTCGCAATGAGATACAATGAAACGGTGTAAACCGCAAGTAAACGCTGCATGAACACAATGACCGGATTGAGTTCGCAGTTCTATCAGTGTCACTAATCAAAGCGAAATCGATATGGACGCGAAAATCGATGAATTATTATTAAAGCTCATCGAATTCTCTTTCATTTTCCATTGTATTATTTCTTCTTAAAATTACACAGTGCGTTTTAGGTTATGATAAGGTCATATTTGACATTTCGATGCGTTCACTTGCGACCATTTCAAATATTACCAACTTACTTGCGACTGGCTGCGTCCCATTGCATTTGAAACTCGTTTTTTTCCCCTCCGTCATTTTGACATTCCAATCTGACTGCGATGCGTTAATCATCTTAACTTCTTATGGGATTTTCTGGTCGGTATGCATTTATGATCGGACGTATAAGCATTTGGCGATAATAGTAAGGACGGAACAGGTCGGAATGTTTACCATTCTTGAGGAGAAGATGAAGAAATATTTGCTTTTCGTTTTAACTCTCAATATCGCCATCAAGACAAGCGCTCGAGCTAACATAGTAGTAGTTTGTAAATAAGAAGCCATGAATTTTTCGTGTTTTTGGTTTATAGGGTACCCTATAAACCAAACATCGATGAAGAGGCGATGAAGAGCCAGCGAACAGTTTCGAAACTTGTCGCTGAAAAAAGATTATCAGTTGGGAACAAGTTCAGCTATGTACTTGCTGTCTGTGAATACGTGTGAGGTATTCGCATTTCTTTCTTCCTCGTACTGAAATGCATCCGACCATCTCATCCGCACTCGTCGACATGACAGATCTCCTATCGCGCATTGTATTTGAAATTGGAATGAGAAAGAACGAGATGGCAATACGTGCACTCACTGAAGAGTATGTATGAAGGAAGTATGAAGTAGACCTGACCAATCATCAATGAAAGGTAGGCCTGACTTATAGGCGAATTCTGCCTTACCGGTCGACACTGCACCGATGGACGGCGTCCGGTCATATTGGAATATAATTCCAGTGGTCGTCGACTAGTGCAACGAAAAGACAACTTTCAATCGACTAATGCAATCGAAAGATGAATTTCATTACACTAGTCGTCAGAGTTATGGGTTCCGGCATCATATTCGCATATAGAAAACAATAGCGCTGTGCGCAGTTCAACATCTAAGTTTGAAATAGCATTTGCCGGCGAGTACGCACTTGATGATAATACGTGTCGTGTAGGACGTTTAGTCTTTTTCTCTCGCTAAAGGCAGAAAAGGTCGGCATGTTTACATTCTTGAGGTGAAGATGGGGAGATATTTACTTTTCGTTTTTCGCCACAAACACAAGCGCACGAGTTAACATAGTAGTAGTTTGTACATAAGAACCCATGAATTTTTCGTGTTTTTGGTTTATAGGGTATTCTTTATTCGATGGTGTGTGCCAAACGATTCAGTAAAGTCGAGATCTTCCTCGGTCTTCCGACAAAGCTCGATTTTATTTTAATTTTAATATTTATGTTTGTCCTGTAGCAATAGCTCGGTTATCTTTTATTTTATTTTAATTTTGCATTCAATTTTCTAAGCACATCTTATTTTTTATAACAGAATAACCGGATATATTCGAAACATACACGTTGAAGGTTTATCTGATTTCATTGTTGATCATCTTGCTATGTCTTTAGCCTTTGTATTCAGTTTTACAATTCGTGTACCGAAACTGGTCATAACTGGAGAATATGCTCTTCGCGGAAGTGTTGGAGGCTTCTTGGAAGTTGATGGCGAAAATAAATTTTCGTAAGTTCATATATTTTCAATAATTTCATTTATTGTAATTCCATTGTACCATTTTTATAGAGTTACTATCGAAGATCTAACAGTACGAGTCAACGGAAGATTACAGTACCAAGAAGGAATGTATTTAAGGGATTTAAAGATTGGCGTAATATAACATAGCAATAAATCTAGTATTTCGTATTAAAGAAATAATATTTATTTAAAGCTCACAATCCCGGCGCTTCAAGTAGATATCAAAGGACTAACGGGCGACCAAGAAGTTAACGATTTTATAAATGATGCACTAACAGCATTAGTTCCGGAAATAGTCGATGAACTACCAGAAGATTTCCTACACGACTTGGAAGTTACAATCGAAGATGTAATAATTTGAAAATTTCTGCAGATCTTAAAATTTATTAAGTTATATTATTTAAATTTTAGCTTGTTTCGAATTACCTCAAGGATTTTACCATTACTGAGCTGATTCAACTTTTACAGGGTAATGGCAACCTCCTACCGCCGCTTGATGAAGAAAAAGCCTGTAAAAAAAATAAAATTTTTTAAATCGATTCTTTCAGCTTAAAACTTATAATTTGTATTACTAAAAATATAAGATTGTTTCGAAAATTAGTTCTTCAGTACTTTTATATAAAATATTAATATCCTCGTAAATAGATCGCTTTGTATACACACTAGTTAAATTCCAATTGATCATCAGAACTGAAAATGGATTAAATTAGATGAACTTCATGGAAATATGACCGAGAAGTAATCCCGCAAAGGCTAGAAAGCTAAAATTGGATGGCTAAATAGAATGTCCATAGTGGCACCATACAATTTTTGACAGGGAAAGCAAAATACGACCCAGATACCCCCAATAAGTTACTAAGGTATTTCGAGTTGTGGCATTTTTGCGGGTTTTTTTTTTGCCTTCAGCTTCAGGTTTTTTGTCACGACAAAAGATTTGCGATCGATCGGATTGTCTTCTGTGGGGCGAATGAACGAAATCTGTTTTTCAGTACTGAAGCAGTACTGTAAAAAGTTATAGTTTGTTGACTTGTCGCTGGGCAAATTGCGTCGTCCCTGCTGGGTGATTGCGAGTGCGTTCAGAATTCAGCATTACGCTGAATTTTGATCGCACCCGCAACTGCCACCAACTTAGCAGCGAGCAACTAAACCGTTAATCGGTAGATGCCGGAAACGGAGGGCTAACGGGAAAGAGGAAAAACGCGGTTGTGGACGAGACGCCGAGAATTTTTTTTTCGGTTCGTACATTGTCCATTCGACGGAAACTAATTTCGGTTTTTTTTATCGGGTTTTGTCATTTAATGTGTGACATCGAAATCCAGACCGAAACTACGTAACGTTCTATAGCGAAACGGTTCCGTTCTTTCCGATCGTGCGGCTCGTTGTGCAAGAAATTTCGGGGCAGGTTATTTTTTCGTTTATTTTATGGTCGCGTTGCTTCCGAGCTGCTACCTTGTAAGTGTTTCAGAGAAGTTTTTTTTTGAACTTTCACTGTCGCGAGGTTGTCAGTGGCAAAATTCTAAAGTTGCGGAGCAAATGGGATTTTTGCGGTCAAAGTACTGGGGTCGGTTTCTGATCGAGCAGGAGAACGAGGAGGGGTCGGAATTTGAACATCGAAGGGTTTGCATAAAATGGAGCGTGAAAAATAAATTAAGGCTTTAATCATAAATGATCACAAAGTGAAAATCCAGTAGAAAAAAAAATTCTGTGTATAATTTAGTTTTTTTTATCGTCCGCTTTTAAAAGTTTTAATTGCCTGAAAAGTTGTTTTTTTTTTAATCATATGAGAATATGGCGCGCAAAGTAGGAAATTAACAAAAAGAAAAAAAAAATTTGAATTGAAAATTGAATCGAACGTAAAAGTGAAGCTTGCATTTTTGTTCCGTTTGCTGCCGAATTTCTAAGTGCTGCTTCGTTTGTACCCTGTTGTGTGCAATTTTGGTATCGTATTCGCGAAACCGCAATCTCTCGGGAATTCTTCGATCCGGGTGGAATTATGCGTCGATTAATGTTTAATTTGAGTGAATTCCGCAAAGAATTAACGAATTGAATGAACCCAGAAGTGTAGCTGTTACGTTAATATAAAATAAATCTAATAAATTATTATGTAATATTCATAAATTATTGCAAAAGAAAGAGAAAAGTTAAATTGAAATAAAAAAATGAATTAAATTTAACATAATAAATAAAAGAAGTAAAATAAAAGAATAAATTAAAATAAAAAAAAACATGACTGACAGGACCAGACGGACGAAACTTAAATAAATTATAATGAATTAATAAAGAATAATAAAATTTAAAACAAAAGTACAAAAAATAAGATTAAATGGGTTAAGTTTTTTTTTTTGGTTATGTTTTTTTTTTCTTTTTTACTTTCCGTATATTTTTTTTTAATTGGCCATTTTTTTAATGTGGCCATTTTAGGTTGTTAGTTTTTTTTTCTTTTCTGTGAAAATGCATAAAGACTAGAAGAGCCAAATTAAAATGAACCCGAGCGTTTGAGCTCTTATCCCTGAACCTCAATAAGGGGCCATGACGGATGTTGTTTTTGGACAGTCATGGCTGAGGTAGGGTTGGCAGACAGGGCGCTATACAAATTTGACAAATCGCGAAGTCGAGCAACTCCACCGCTTCTTGGTCTTTCACGACCTATTGGGAAAATAGTCAATTTTAAATCACCCTGGAGTAAACCGACACGAAATTTTTGTGGTTAGGCCAAGGGTTTATGGTCTGATTATTGAGCAAGAACCACCCCACAACTGCCGTAGCTAGTCCCGGCCGCCAGCAAGCGTGTCGCTTCCGCTCGATTTTCAGCCACCAATTCGGACGAAGGAGGAATTGGCCCACTCTTTCCTGAACCTTCCTTTCCCTCGAATATTTTGACTTTTTCAAGTCGAAATATTCACTCCAACAAGTTTATTGGGAACATAATACTGCGACTGAATGAATCTTGAAATTCGTGACATTTTGGAGTTTATCATAGTTGTATGCTATCGACTATAACAGTTATTAATAGAAACTTAAAGAAAAAAACAGACCTTTAAGTCCATATGTACGATAGAGATAGCATATACTCTGCCATTAAAAATGTTTCCGTAGAAGTGTAAAGAAAATTCAATACATTTTCTACACACATCTATCCGGGTATCACCGTACGTAGCCACACACATGCAAGAAACAAAAAAAACTCTTACAGTGCGTAAGAGTCAAGTCTAATAAAATTTTGATTGCGACGCTTTCCAAGTTTGAGTTCTCAGTGAAGTTTTACCATTCTATTCTCCATGGCGATGTGACTTTCATCACCAATCGTATTCCAGACCATGGCTTTTATTACTTCTATTTCTTTAGAAAGTTTCAGGATATCTCAAGGCATGACGAGCTGCATTCATGCTACGTATAAGCACCTACAATATTATACGTGGAATCACCGTCAATATTCTACGTATAGTGCTCTTCCAAACTATACGTAAAGACATAGACGGCGTCCGCGGACATAGTACCCTAGAATTCTGCGTGGTTTATCCAGCTTTTAACCGGTCTTTTTTATCGTATAGTACCTATACGAAACTTCGCCTTCTGGGTAGTGTTAAGTCCGTCCACACTCGACAGCAGTGAAAATCAAAATACTTGTCGTGTTGGCAATTATGAATACTATTAAACTATGTAGTATGACCTAGGGTCACTAGATACACAACACTCTCTACCTAGGGTTTGGCAGATACGTCTAATTCGGTCGTTTCTGTACTAGAAATTGTGATTTAACCTCACAAAAATCGCCTGTTTATGTACTAGTTCGCCTGTTTTTGTACTACTGAACATTGCTAGCAAATTGCGTTTTTGAAGTGTGTTAGTGCGAATATGTGAAGAGTCGGAAAAAGAGCTGTCGGTTAACTTCCACAATTCTAGTACGTGTTTTTCTTTGATATGGAAGTGTGTGTGCGCGAAATTGTGGTTTTCAATGGAAATTTCCCTATTTCTTTCATTTCTTCTATGGAAATTTACAATTTTGCTGCGAAAAGTCAATCATTTCGAATGTTTATAAAGTGAAATCCCATAAACATGGAAAATATTTAAATTTACTGGTTTTTCACCTTGGTACGCATCTGCCAAACCCCTCTTAGAGGCTGTTTTGGTGTGAGTGTGTATACAGTAACCCTAGTATGACCTGCCTGGACCTAGTTAAGTTCGATGGACGACACATCCGAATCTGGTCCCGAAATCTGCTGACAAGCATACTATGTCCTCTCCATCCTGGGCTCTGTTCATGATTTCTGCTATAGCTGCTATTAGCTGCTTTTTTATGCTTTTGTGTGTTCAAAGCAACCAAAAAGCTGCTTTCTCGTGCTTGCTATTTGTCACTAGATCTGTCCAAGATTTTTAAAAAGCTGCTTCCATAGCTGCTTTTTCTTGCTCATACTGCAGACTTTGGCAAGAAAGCAGCAATTGCAATATTCATATTTGTGTGTAGCTGTTAGTTTCGTCTCAACGTCATTTTGAATATTTAAAACGGAAAATGATGTTTTATTAACAATGGAAATAAGCGAAAGATGTAAGGACACTAACTACCTAGTAGTGCTCATTTTCACTTTATTTTATTATAATATATGTCATATGTTACGCCAACTTGCGTATGTATATGTCGAACAGCTGTTGTAAGCTGTACAAGCTTTTAGCTGTCCAAAACCCGAAGAAACTATTTCTTGCTATGGCCACCGCCCACCAAAACTCAAGCCGCGCACATATGACAGTTCGTCGTGAGAAATGCCTCGTTTTTTGATGTGTGACGTCACGGATCAAAACGAGAAAATATACCAGTTCATTGGAGAATCTTTTTTGGAACGAATTCGTAACAATATTTTATTATCCCAAAGCGCGGTGTTTTAATACAAAACTTTGGAATTGACGAACCCTCTAGAGTCGATACTGAATAACAAATGTTCAGAATCATAGCAATATGCAATGTGTTTCATATAACAAAAATTATCTTTCAAAAAATAAGCAATTTAACTGCACATTTTTTAAATGGCGAAATGCCGAAATTGCGGTATATTTTTCAACCTAATTTTTTCTATGAAACCTCAATTCCAGCCGAGAAAACTTGTCTGATTCTTATTTTTAAATATGTTTATAAACTTTTTAGCTTTGCTTTGCCTAACAAAAGCTTGCACTTTAATGGAAAACTTGGTTTTTATCATCCAAGTCACGCACCCGCCATACAAAATTGTTGTGATTTGTATGGAGCTGTCATGTTTATTATGACTCTGGTTTTTTATGTTCAATTCAACTGCGCGGCTATAGTTCACTGTCTGCGTCAGTTTGAGTTTTGAATAAATTTCAAATTTTCCAAAAAGCGTTCGTATTCGTTCATACGAAGCAGCGAACAATTAAAAACGATTTTTAAGCTAATTTTAATTCAGTCTGGTCATATCAAATAACAATTCGATGTTTTAAAGATACAAAAGTCACTTGTCGATTTCGAGGTTAACTACAGGCTACGGAAAAGTTCAGAGTTGACGAACATTTTTTCATGGCTGCGTAAGGTTTCCTTCGTCTACGTTCGTTGTGACTACCACAATGGAAATACACCGCGCTCAACTTTTTGACAGCTAGTCTGCCTCGGACTGCGTTGCCGTTGTGACTTAGAGTTCAGAGGGCTCTGCTATGGCTGAATTTTACAGTTGCTACAGTCTTTGCTATGCAATATGCTTTCGAAGCAGCTATGGCTGGCATCTTGAACACACCCCTAGTCAGCAGTTCACCGCGCATAATTATCAGTGCCTAGAAGTGTCAACCGTCCATACCACGTCCGACGAACTACCACGTGCTTTTAAGCTAGCGCAGCCATTTTGCAGGTAGTTTACGGGGCGTATGTCACCGATGATGACAAAATGTCCACGTCCCTCCTAAGTCAAGAAGGCACTTTCCATTTAGGTGAAGAAATGGTGCATTTTCCGATAGATGAAGCGTGGCTTTATACGTTCATCAGTTCCGGACGTGCTAGCGGACCATAACGTTATAAAAATTCACAATAGTCACTCTAGACCCCACATACAGTATTTTTTAGGTATGTAAATTAAATTTATAGTACTAGTTAATTAATTAACAGTAATGATAAATACATAACTAAACATTTCCGAAAAACTCACGTTCAATAGTCCATTTAATATTTATGACACACAAATAACTTCTCAACCATTTTTTAAATCCATTTTGCCGTGATGTTTAGCGCCAAAACTTGAGCTCAGTAATGCCACCTACCGTCATTCAACGATCAATCGAAACGTCATCGTCCGCACTTGCGCTAGGGAAAATTCGCACGACCAACTTCACACCGCTCACGGACATTTGATTTCGCTTTTCGCCGCACACAAAAGTTTTCAAGTGGGTGATTTTTGTCAAAATTTTCTCCATTTACGCCCGTGCGCCAGTGTCCACTTTTCGCGCTGTGTCCATGTGCATTTATTCACGGAAAAAAGTGATAAAATTTGAGTAGAAAAAATTCGTAAAAAATCCTCACTCGGCGGACAAGCGACAAAGAATCAACCGAGCTAAAAAATTTTGTGGTTCGTTGAAAAGGTTACGGAAAAAATCAAATTGTGTGAGTGCGTGTGCAGGAGTTCGTCACAGGAATATCGGCAATTTCTGTCGGGAGTGCTCGTGCGATAAATCTGAGTTTCGATCCCTTACAGTCGTTTTCGGGACAGGACAACGAAAGTCTGCGTAAATTGAGACCGCTGGGAACCGGTCGCGAAACTTAAAATTCATTGCTAGCAAATTTCCAGCGAAAACTCGACAAAATGCTGATCAAAGAATTGTAAGTACACTTCAGACTTTTTCTGTACATTCTCCTCCCCAGCGAGGGGTTGTAATATTTTTTTATGCTGATGTGGGTGGTCGGTTTTGTGCCCCGTGTACCGTGAAGATAAAAATCGATTTTGTTCGGTCGCCAAAAGTTCTGTCAGCGCTGACAGACGGCGAACGTGTGCGAATAAATGTCAATATTTTTTTTCCGGAATTGGTCGCGCGAAGGATTATGAAATTTCGTATGCAGGCCTCTTATCCGAAGGAAGACTACTGACCTTATTCCAAAATGACGACGCTTCTACGATGATGTCACACTCAAAAACGTGAAATTCTCACGTCAGTTTTGATAAAATACCGGAAAAGTGAAATGATTCAACGTTTCAGGGAGGAGTTGCGACAGAAACGGCCAAAGACAAGTTGGCGACTGGGTCAAGGAGCCTCTTCCTTTCGATTCAACTTAAGTACACTCCCTCTCTGAAATAAGGAGACTATGGCAATATCCTTGCCAGTTTTGTATCGCATGAACGAACTCCCCCACCTCGTCTTCCGTCCAGCAAATGTGTTTACGTTGACAATTTCCTTAAACTTTCAAGGCCGTTTCGCCTTGAGTGTTCTAGCAGCATGGAACGTTTTCTTTTTTTTCTGTTTGTGTGTCGTAACCGATAAGCAGAAATTTGTGAATTCGTACCGAGTGCGCCCACACTTCTCACACGTAAAGTTCTTAGCGTGCAATAGTCCAAGTTCCTTGCAATTCCCGACATAACCGCCACCGAATTTCATTGGACCAATGCCAGCCTGGTTGTGTATACGACGCGCTATACCCGACCGCTGTCTTGTCTGCCGCTTATCGTTTCTCTCGGTGATTCATGCAGCGCTCTGAAGGCAACACAAGTACATTTGAACTTGACTATTCGTCGTTGTAATTGCCTTTGTAATTACAAAACGTTCATCCCACGTTAATATGTGGTTCGGACAGCATTTAGCGGAGTCCGCAATGCATTGTCGCCATCATCTTTGTACCGATTACATAAGAAAACCATCCACTATCCACGTATGTCATTTTGCTATCACACAATATTCGAGTTTATCTCGTCATCGATAGATTTCGTTTTTTTTTCGCTCGGGCGGTATAATAATGCAAATTTTATCAGTAGGTGAAGGGAGGGCGATAAACCTGAATCTTGAGACGAAAGAAATGTTATATCGAAAACCTAGCAATGACTCAGTTTACTGTCCACTCAAGAGAGTGTACAGTACAGTGTGCAGTGTCTACCGGTGATCGGCTCTTCCTCTGCTCGACCGAGCTGAATGCCAAATCAAAATCAAAATGATGTGTGAAGTCTACGATGTGATTCATAATCAGCCATGAACGCCACATTTGCACGGCCGCCGTCTCCGGTTGCATTGCGGTACTTTCTAATGTGCTGGAGCACTTATCAGAAAAAAAACACATTTTTCATCTATTGCAGTATGCATACAGTGCGCTACCGTCATGTTTCACTGCAAGGACGAGCTTTGGTAAGGTCTAATGATGTAAAAGTCTTGGATTCAATGCTTCTACTAGAAAATTATATTAAGTTGGCAGCAGCTTGTACAATCAGCTACACGACACAGCAAAATTTACAGTACTTTATCAATATTCGTTTAACGGGGTGATCCATTGCCCTGAATATTATTGAAAGTCACGGATACTCACGGTCGGACCTTTATTGCCCGGTTGTATCAAGTATCCGGTTAGGGGAAAAGAAAGAAAATCAATGATTGAATTTAGTTCCAGAAAATTTGTTTCGTTTAAGAGAGTCTGCCAGTCGCTGTACTCTTTGTTTTATTAGGTGTACAAGTAAGTTCTCGGCGTTTTTTTTAAAATTTGAGCCTTTATTGTGGGCAATTGGTTACATAATTATGTTTAAAAATGTTGTTCATCGCTAGCCACAATCTTTGCCCATCTTTCAGGCAGCATACGAATTCCGCGTTGAAAAAAATCCACGTCTTTTGTGGCGATCCACGAATCGACCCAATTTTTGGCATCTTCGTAAGAACGGAAGTGCTGCTCAGCCAGGCCATGCGTCATCGATCGGAATAGGTGATAGTCGGAAGGGGCGATGTCTAGTGAATACGGCGGGTGGGGTAGGACGTCCCATTTCAGTGTTTCCAGGTAGGTTTTCACAACCTGAGCAACATGTGGCCGAACGTTGTCGTGTAGCAAAATCACTTTGTCGTTTCTCTGCTCATATTACGGCCGTTTTTCTTTCAATGCTCCGCTTAAGGCCAGGTATCAGTTGAGAGCCTCGAAAAATGCCTCAATTTCAGGATTTTTTTGGATATAAAATATATATATGGAAAAAACTATTGGCGGCTTTTATTGAGGTACAAATGAAGAATAATTGTGAATTTTTTTCATGAAACAATATTGCAAAATGGTGGCTCCAGCTGCCATGACGTAAGGCCGCGATCGGCGTGAGTTGATGCACGCGGTACCTTCTACAGCCTTGCCAAGTGATCTGAAATCAAAAATCCAGAAATTTTATGAAACGAGTAAATTTGCGGGGCCCGAACGTATTTCGATTTTGAAAAAACGCCCTGAGACTAAAATGCCAGCTATTTGAAAAAAACACCACTTTTTTCACTCTTTTTGGCTTAAAAACTCAAATAAAAAATGCAATAAAAAAAAAGAAAAAAGCTTGACGTTAGGGCTCTCCAAAATTAATTTACTTTTAACGTACCGCGCTCTGGAAAAAGTGGTTTCGAGAAAAACGCATTTAAAGTTTGACGTTATAAAAAATCGTATTTAATGTTTGTTCCACCGTTCCACAAATCGGTCTGTAACTCGTGAAATACATTCGATATCGAAATATCATTTTGTCCACGTATTCTCAATAACTTGAGGATGAAAATTAATAAAACAAAAAATTAATTTTTTCATCGTCATAAACTGATACCTGTCCTTAAACGCATTAGTTGTCTTCGATAAAGAGGTCCTGTGATGGTTTCACTCGGTTGCATCAGCTCATAATACACCACGCCGAGCTGGTCCCACCAAATACATAGCATTACCTTGGAACCATGGATAATCGTCTTTGCCGTCGATGTTGATGCATGGGGGTATCCCCACAATTTTTGGCGCTTCGGGTTGTCGTAGTGTATCTATTTTTCATCGCCAGTCACGATACGATGCAAAAAAAACCTTTTCTATTCTGCCGCAGCTGTTCGCACGTGAAAAAACGCCGTTCAACGTCTCTTGGCTTCAATTCGTACGGCACCTAATTTCCTTGTTTTTCCACCATTCCCAGCGCTTTCAGACGAAGTGCAATGGCTTGTTGAGTCACGTCCTATGAATCCGCAAGACTTTGTTGTGATTGGCATGTATCTTCGTCCAGCAATGCCTCCAATTCTACGTCTTCGAAATTTTTTGGCCGGCCGGAACGCTCCTTGTCTTGCACGCCGAAATATACCATTTTGTAGCGCTGAAACCATTCGCGACACGTTGATTCACTAATAGAAGACTCACCATAAGTTTCTGTAATTATTCGACGCGACACAGCTGAAGATTTTTTAGACTTGTAAAAGAAAAGCCCCGCAAATGACGTATTTGGCTCAAACTTCGACATTTTCACGGACAAAAAAAAAATGACGCCGATATAACTTCACAAATGTAATGATGGGGAGTTATTGCCAGATGTCTAATCTTGCCATATTACGTTTCTGATCCTCCATTTTTTAACAGTATTTTGCGTTAGGAAAACGCCGGGATCTTACTTGTACACCTAATACTTATTTAGGTAATGGTGTCTTTCTTCTGCCTAAAATATTTATTATATACAGTGTCGGTCCAAATTATTGATCTTGCTCTGCCAAAACTGAATTTTCCCATTTTCTGTAATTGTTTTTTCATCAATCGAACAAGGTGAGTTTCCATAAGACCAGGTATTCGCGCCAGGCGCACTCAATGAAGTGATCCTCCAGCATTTTTTAACAACATGAAATATGGCAAACAGATTTAATAAAAATAAGAAGAGCTTTTTACACGCCATCAGAAGCGTAAATTCAAAATGTTCAATAGAAAGCATTGCATAATACAAAAAAAATCTGGGCTAAATGTTGTGATTTATTTGACGTACTTGGTAATTGAACAAAACAAAACTTTTCTAGCTTTATTTTTGGCAAAGTGTCCAAAGAGACTATCAAAACTCAAATAAGTGCAACCAATTGATATTTCCTATGTAGATCATTGAAGCTTCCAAAAAATAATTCTGGAAAACTGCTTTTTACCAAAATTTGCAATGCAATAGGTTAATTTAGGTTGAGAAGGGATCACAAGAGATCACTGTGGATCCATTGTGGTCCCTCGTATAAACCGGATTCAATTATTGATCCCAAATATTGTTCTTCTTTATGAAGAGAGTAGTTCTCCGTAAAGGTATCATTGCAGTTTTGATAGATCGGTCAATTATTTCCCCAAGTACCGATATCTGGTACGAACCAAACTTTCACATTCACACACTAGATGTTCCAGTGTCGGCTCTAAATTCTCGTCACAGCCATGGGTATTCCCAGTCTTTCTCCATGCCTCCAAAGAGGACCATTCGCTCAAGGATTTGATCCCAACTTCTAGTATATCGCTCAAGGTGTCTCATCATCTGCGTAGGCAACCACCTTGGCGCCGGTCAAAAATATAACTTGAAAATTTTGTCAACCACTAAGTATGACCCATAACACTGGATATAGCACCCTCCTCTCCCCCCCCCCCCCCCCCATGCGGAGTTCCTCGGGTTGTGTACACTTTTGTGCACACTACACTTCGAGTGTATTGCACATAGTGTGGGTATACGCGAACGCGTTATTGCAGAACATTACTAATAAAATGTCTAACTTTCTTATTTGCTTGATTCTTAAAATTCACACAAAACAGTAATTCCCTGAATGATAAAAGTCGCTTATATCTTCATACAGTTATCAAGTTTGACAGTTGGAAAACTACACTGTCTTACACCTGCTCTTGAACGAGTGTAGAAAAGTGTACAAATCTACACTTTTCTATCTACATTCTACAAAAAGACCAGCAGCCTCTGACGTCACTCTGACAAAAAGAACAGAAAAGTTTACACTTTCTACACTAGTGTAGATAGTGTAGGCAAAAAGAACAATCCTATGGTAATGGGCACCAAACCGTCCACTCCCGGAGTCTTGAGAGAAGAAAAGGACATAACCGCACAACTTACCCTTTCAAGAGTGATTGTCCTATTTTACAGTGATTGCGTCGATCAAAGGTAGCTCTACAACCTGAAAAATATTCCCAAGTTCCGAGATGCAAACCGGGAAGTGTGACTCCATCAGCAGATCCAGACTTTCTTGCCTAGATTCTGTCCAGCTTCCGTCAATCCTCCTCCAGTACCCAGGTACACTGGGGTCCTTAGCAATGATCCTGCGCATAATTTCTCATAAATAAATTTACAATCTATTGCCTAAACTTTAGCCATTTAATCGCGACAGTGATTATTTTCTACAAATCATAAAGATATTGAAACTTCCTTCCTTAGACCACCAATTAGTATCACCCTTCCCACCCACATTAGAGAGCGGGCAAGGCGATCTATGGGCGACCATTAAGGTTTCCGAAATCATTTCTACGTCATTGTCCAGATGTTTCGTATTATTTAAGCTGCTGGTTACCTGCCTAAGGTTGTTACTGACTATCCTTACAAAATTCTCCCAATTAGTTCTTTTTATTGTATAACTTTTTAATTAAATAGCAGCACATTTAAATGGTAGCAGGAAATTTGTCTTCACGGTTCCAGTGTCATCTTTTGGTCGATGAGCGAACGTCAATTCGTGGCAGAATTCCACCAAACGGGAAAGCCAACGCGAAAATCGAGTTGGCAGAATTTTGCCCTCTTTTTTACATGTATTTTATATGGGTCTGATGTCCGTACTAGGTTTAAGTGACAATACTGTGCGGCGGTTAAAGAATTCACGAAAAGTTTAGTGTACAGAAAGTGTACACTACGCCTGGCAAAAAGAACAAAGCTATTCACTTCCAAGTGTAATTGTATGGGCTCCTCTCCTAAAAAACTCCCAGCCAATAAAATATATGTTCTTCATTATTATTTTCACCTATTTTATAAGGTCTACCACCTTTTTTCAACCAGACTTTCCTCCAATTGAAACACACTGTCTACAAAATAAGTGACAACACTGCCCCAGATTGGCTAAATTAAAAATAACGATTGACGCGATTGTAATTGAGAAATTTATGGATATTCTAAGTTAAACTTTTTTTATACTGTATGCCACTATGTCAAATATTTGAGTGGTGCATGATCCAAAAAACACATGAAGGCGGGATCCTAGAGACAGATAAAGGCTATCGCTTAAAATCGTGTCTTTAAGTTGAATAGTCGGGATATGTAACCACGACCTCAGCGTTAGTGGAATAGCGCGCTTGTTTCCTAGGCTAGCGAGATTCCTTTTAACATAATGATTTACGGTATTAATGCAACTCGTAAACTTGTAAGTCAATATAAAACTTTGTCAAGAAATTGGGTTCACAGATGTTTTCGTTCCCATCGGACCATTTGGCGAAACAATTTCAACTCACAACAAGTATTTTATTGAATTGTTATCAATGTTGTTGCCGCAGCTGAAACCTCTAATGGTCGGTATTTTATGTAGTAAATAATGAACGAGCTCTGACTGTCGACATGCAGTAATTGCTGTAGTTTAAAACTTATTACCGGTATTCATACCCTCGTTCTGTAATTATGGCGTATGCGACTCGATAAAATAACGAAGCTATTATAGTTTTACTGACAAAAGTTGTGATATTTGTCTTTCATATACATATTACATCGTGACGAGCAGCTCAAATAAAGGAATTATTCTAATTGTTGTTAAGGTGTTTAATTTTTGGCATATTTTGCATTATATTTGCCGATTAGTGCGCATGCTATTTACAATTTCAAAATTTTCATACTATAAAATAGTTTTCACTTTCAACTTTTGTTTCCGTAGTTAAGGTAAATGAAAAGTTGTTCTTATCTTTTTATTTACTTGACCTACATGGACAACATTGGCTCGATTTTTGCATTAACAAGTTCATGACATCGAGTATGACTAGCAATGCTGACTCGTGTAGTTCTTTGTGTACTGGTTTAGCGTTTAATCGAGACAATGCTAAATGATATTGCATTACTGTATTATTTAAATTTATTAATAAAGTTTTGTGTTGGATTTAACCAAAATTATCTACCCGGCATTTTCGTATTTTTACGGTTTAGGACAAGTAGGTAGACCTCTTCCGTCTGTCCGTTTAAGTGTACGAGAGGAAATGGCCGTACATCAAATTTTTAATGTTAACAATGAGCACAGAAGTGGCGTATAACAATTTATTTCTAAAATCAAGTTTCATTATCAATAACTCTTTAAGATAGCGTATTCTATCGCGGGGTTATGCTAGAAATTTGAAACTTGGTACTTTAATATCGTAACTGAAATTTCATTAGGGGAACATCCTTTTAGTTTTCTAATAAATCGACTTGTATTTGAGATATCAGGGTGATCTTTATCTATCTAAACATTTTACTAGGGAGTACAACATCGTTCAAACGTTCTCTACGGAAGCGGTTGTACGAGTTCCATCACTTTTTCAAAAATCGGTCCGAAAATCTACTATTCCGAACCCAATCAGAGAAGTTCCGTCGCTGTAGACGGTCATGTGGCTTCAGTTCTTGTGTCAAAACGATCTTATAGACATGCAGGCCCAATTTCTTGTGAAATTTGGGGGATGTCCCATTTTTGCGAATTGCGTGGAATATATTTATTTGGTTTCTCACTCACCGACTCCAGCGACATATCCTCACTCCCCGACTCCAGCGACATTATCCTCACTCCTGGCACTTTTTGATCTTGTTGACAACATTATGGAAAATGTAGTCTCAAATTTCACCCCGAAACGCAAAAAAATCGTCGTATGTTCCCGTAATCGAATCGAATGGTAAGAAGTTTGAAATATTTGAGGAACGTTGTTAAAGAGTTTACTCGTGATAAAAACTCATACGTAGAACTGTCAAAAGACAGTTGAAAATAGGAAACAAGTTCGCAAACAAACGAAATTGTATGACCAATGAAAAACTCGTTAATATTGTCCTTTTTAGTGATAAGGGTGGTGATACGAGGTAGGATTATATTGAGGAAAAGTTCGGTATACGCTATGCATGCTCTCGAAGAAGGGAAGTTTGGTGTTTATTTTTACGTCTCAAAAATTGAGATCGAACAGATGTTGAATATGTTTTCATGAATTCCGCCATATTTCTTAGATTTGACGAGATTTGCTCCTAATTCTAAGGACAAACGCCTACAAATCCACCTCAGTATTGTACAATCGCTAACGGGATTAAAAGCGGTTAAATATGTTTCCAAGAACTTTGCCACATCTCTTAAGTCTAAAGCCCGAAACACAATGCTCCCGTTCCGTTCCGTTCCGTCACGACAAGTGAGGTTATGTGATCCGTAAAAGTTGAATTTTGGTCAACTTTTCCGATCCGTTCCGTTACGACCATTGTGTGCATTTACATGGTCAACCCATAAGGTCTACTTTGACAGCTGAACGGAACGGGAGCATTGTGTTTCGGGCTTAATGAAAACTGGATTTTCCTTCTAATGGCTTTTTGTTTAATTATCCAAAAATATATTTCAGGATTTGTTGATATTGAGCTTTTAAGCTGATTAAAACGGGTTGTATGTTTTCACGACTTCCGGCATATCTCTTCGGTATGATGAAATATTGAATTGTTTTTAATCTCCAAAAGTCGATTTTCCTGGCTGATTGGCAAATTGATTAATGTGCAATGGATTCACTGCTAGTGGTCCGTCTCTAATATGCCTGTCCAAGATTTTTTCCCAGGTTTTCAATAGAAAAGAAGGTAGACAGATGGAACTGTATGATTTTGGTTTGTCACTTGGTCTTCTTCCCACTTTAGTTATGAATGTAAACCCAATCATTGCCCTCTTACGTCAAATTCCTGGTGGATTGTAGCAGATATAACATAACCGATAAATTTACCTGCAAATTGCAAAATTTCGTTATGCCTGTTCGTTATCTTAAGTGACTATCTGGATAGTTCAGGACAAACATTGAGATTCATGAACTAAACTGGTAATATATCTCCGCGCATGGTCGATCGGTCAAGAAACTAATGGAAACCAATAATCGAGAAGAAAGTTGAACAGCAAATTCAAGTATTTCATGATAGCTCTCGGCGGAGGATCACTCTCGGCTACCATTTGTTCCGTCGAGAGGTGCAAATAGGTTGGTTTTTCAAGCTATTTATACAAACGCATAAAAACTACTCTTGGGATTGATATTCAACCACCAAGGGTTGAAAAATATATTCAGTATGATTTCATGAATTCCTTAATATTTTTTAGGTCTTATGGGATAAGGAATTAGTTTTTACTACCACGCCTAAAATTTGATTTTGGAATTTTTTGATAACATCTGGAGAAACAATGACTAACTGAGAGGGATCAGCTACGACTCCAAAGCTTTGGCGAATATTGAAGTTTTACTGATGGCTTATTACAATAATTTAATAATTTTGACGAATTTAATCATTTTGACAATGAACATGTATAGCGTCTTTCAGCAAGGACGTTCAATTTTTAAATGTAAATAAAACAAGTTGTGTGTGATATATCCACCCAATTCTTTTTTTTATTTGAAAAAATATTTTATGGCATTAAGTATGGAATATAACGTCGTTCAAATGTCCGCCCCGGCTTTGCTTGGTGGCAATTATTAGAGGGGTCCAATTTTCGACGACTGTGTGGTATAAATCTGGCTGAATTTGCTGGATGGCATTCGTTATGTTGACTTAAAGGTCATCAGTTGTTTGCGGATTATACGCATCGACCTGCGATTTAAGATATTCCCAAAGAAATAAGTCTAAAGGCATTAAATCGCACGATCACGGTGGTCAGTTCACGTCACCGCCGCGCGAGATATCGATGCTCTCAAATCGCTCGTGCAGAATGTCCATCGTGATATGCGCTGTGTGGCACGTAGCGCCGTCCTGTTGGAACCACATGTCGTCGGTATCCAGTTTAGGCCTCAAGAAATTGCTTATCATCGATTGTTTGACAGTTATGGCAATGCCAGTTTCGTTTTAGAAGAAATACGGACCGATGATTTCGCCAGACCAAAATCCGTACCAAACATTGACTCTCTCGGGATGCATTTGGTGCTGGTGTATCTCGTGTGGATTGATATCGTTCCATATCCGACAATTTTGGTTGATCACACAACCATTCATCAGGGCCTCGTCGTTAGAAATCACGCAATGCGCGGAACGTTTTTCGAACGGAGCTCTGATTTTGAAATTAAATTTATTGATTTGCACACGTTGTTCAATGCTATAACCTTCCATTGTGATTTGCCATTGACTACTGAACAAATCACAACAAATTCGACCGATGTTGCTTTAACAACATGGTCGCTATAACCTAACAAATTTCGAGCGATCCTATTGAAACACCCTGTATTTATCAAAGAGTTGATCTGTTTTTTTTATTTTTCTACTTCTAATAAATAAAAAAGCAAACATTTTCAAATAGGACTCTTATTTTCGGACAGAGGGAGTACAATTTCGATACATGTAGCTTGATTGAAACTGAATGAATTCTAGAAGCCTTTTCATTTCATTCAACAAAGATAATAACTAAAATTGTAAAACTAAAAACTGAAATTGTTTCTAAAGAGAGGGTCATAATAAGTTAAAAATAATCCCAATTCAGATTGAATGTAGGTCATTTTACAATTCCATTCAATGATGGGATTCGTCGCGATACGAACTTGTCTCGTTCAAACAACTTTATAGCTTTCTATTAGATCATATCCAGCAAAATCACACTATGCGCGAGATATTAACGTTTTTATCTTGTACTACTCACATGTATTCATTTAGCATGAAATTTGTTATCTGACAAATGTTTCTTTTAACACTTTTCATTGCATGATTAAATAATACGCATGGACTCATAAATAGACTCTTTTGACTGATTTCACGGGTCATTAAAACGCATTAGCCTCACAACTGTTTATATTAGTGATAAGAACAATGTTCCGTCAATTTGGTGAAACATTAACAATTAAAAATATTTGTGCAATTTTTTTCACCGAACTCTAGAGCGTTTTTTATTTTGTAAAATGCATAAGTCGATAATATTCATCGTTTTCGTCGCTTATAAATTCACTTTCAATGGATTTTAATCAATTGAAATTTATTGGTACCATAGACAGTGAGAAAATCGTTTGCAAACTTTCCGTTCTCCGGACGATTTATGTCGTGAGTTTAATTAAATTAAGTTGATACAATTTATAAGTATAATTCAGAAATAATTTTATTGTTTCGATCAATTGATAATAATTTCGTTTTCTGTATTTCTTTCAGCCGAGTAACATTGCCACTAACTGTAGAAGAGGTATGTATAAATTTTAAATAAGTATAGGTTCTACAATGGCTCATTAAAGTGAATGTACACCTAAAAAATATGGTGTGGTATATTTATATATTTCTTCCCTGTTTTGCGATATTTTACACGGACATTTTATATGCTTCTATCTTGTATCAGAAAATAATTGTCTACTTCTCCAAGTCTATGTGGTGTAGTAACAAATATAAAACATCCGCCGATCACGTCAGAGACCGGGCTTCGATTCGCTCAGATTGTGACTAAATAAAGTCAATATTTTAGATTAATTTTTTTTATTAAATACGCTAGATGACTTTTGGGCTCCTTAACATATCTGGAATGGTTCATAGAACCCGTGGAACTTTTATCTCAACGGGCTGATGTAATTTTAGCTATAAGTTTTATCCTACTTGTTTCTTTGTTGTTACGAACCACTCGCCAAACGCCACTGCTATATACATATATTCATTTTCATTTTCACAAAAAAACAGCGAGATATTATTCATGTCGCTAATATATAAAGTATTATACTAAAGTCACGTATCTCCGCCCAAATTAAATCGCTGCATCAAGAAGCATTAAATTTTGTTATCAAATCGGACTATGATGTAGGCACAGTTTAAGAAGAGTTTTTTTTATAGTATTCCACCGATACGGTGGTGAAAAAGGGTTCAATATTTTTTTTCGTATTTACCACCTTAGTGAAAGGCTGTTGAATATGTTTTCACAAATACCTCAAATCTTTCGGGCCGAGTTGGTTTTCACTTCTACTGACCACTTTTACGTAATTTCGGGATATTTCGATATTGAACCCTTAGGTTGTGAAAGGGGGTTAAATATTTGATTTCAGAATTTTAGTATGTTATCTCTCAAACCAAATTGTTCCTACGATGTTTGTAGCATTCGGTGAGGTTTCTGTGCACGCCCAGTTTTATGTCTGCATAGGATATCCCTACAACAAGTTCTAGGCAAAAAGGCGCTGCCGACTCTAATCGAAGATTGGAAGTAGAAGATAACGGGCATCTGAATAGTCTCTCTGTTTATCGTATGATAGTAAGTAAAGCTAAGGTGTGTTCATGGATCAATCTAATACACAATACGGTATTTTATTAGGAATTT
Source organism: Beris morrisii (assembly GCA_951812415.1). Taxonomy (NCBI): domain Eukaryota; kingdom Metazoa; phylum Arthropoda; class Insecta; order Diptera; family Stratiomyidae; genus Beris; species Beris morrisii. The sequence goes on along the minus strand of OX638312.1, from coordinate 109,072,866 downwards.
GCTTAGATTAGATAAGATTTCATCGGAAGCGGTGAAAGTCCTCCAAACATCGTAGCCAGACGTATATTATGCTATACACCATAGAACCTTTTCCAGTTTCAACCTAGAGATCTTTGCCCAAATTTAGTTCTCTCAGAAATTTTTGTGTTTGTCTGTTTTGACAATGGTACTTACATCCAAAATGTGTTTTCCCGAAATAAATAAAAGTTGAATTGCAATTGCCTCGCAGCAGCACAGAACCTGCACAGATTATCAGTATCCACGCCTATTCTTTTAAGATGATGTTTCAGGCGACAGTGTATCATAAGTAAACAACAGCTTCTGCAGTTGAATAAAAACAAAGTACTAACCAGAGACTTTGTTTTTATTCAACTGCAGAAGCTGTTTGCTTCTATCATTTATTAAGCCTAGTATCCAGATCGAGTGAAATTTCGCTTACCTCTCACTGCGCTCATTCCGCTGTGAAATTAGTTCGTGAACGTTATCGAAAGATGTCGTTTGATAAAACACAAAAAAAACAACAATTTAATTTAAATTTAAAATCAATTTATTTTAAATAAGAAATAATCAATAGTTGCTTTGCTTATTATGTGTTCCAAATGGCAATAGGTGAAAAGGACAATGTTTTGTGGACCAGACAGGGCTGTGTGCTGTTTTCTCCATAATTTTTTGATGTCGGAAAATGACATCGAGTATTTTCCACCGAATTATGCTGATGAATTGGATGACGAAGGTAAAGTTATCGAGAGTGAATGGAGAAAAAGGATTTCGAACGGCAGTATGATTAATTCGTCTTTGGAAAACAACACTGAACGTCCATCAAAATAAAAAAAATCTATATGGGATTTCCTAATGCAGTAGGCCATGTTATAATATTTTCCATTGTCATTTGCATTTCAAAACGAGACAAAACGTCACAATTTCACCGTGAAACTACGATGCACGCTCATTTCGCTGCGGAGTCTTTGCTCAGCGCCATCTGTTTGCAATTGGCAATTTCTCTTGAACTGCTAGCTAGCGAAATGAAAGCGAAAAAATTGTTCACTAGCATTTCGCTCGGTTTATTTGTATGTGTTTTTTGATTTCACTCGATCTGGATACTATGCTTTAAAGCAAATATTGTAAACAATGTGACGGTACGTCTCTACAACTTGATTTACAAAAAGGATAACAGTTGAAGTTGGACGCAAAAAGAGAAGTAAGTTTGTGTGAATTTAACAAAAAAGTACAAAACAAAATAATAGAGAATTTGTTAAAATTTGGACGTATACAATTTTATTTTTAAAGGAATACTCATATAGTACACTCGCGCTTGCATAAACCCCAAAAGCAAGTTTACTCCAAATCCGCATAATGCTGAAAACAAAGCCTATTGAAAATGGCGAAAGACGTCGCATGCCTTAAATCAGGTCAAAAAAGAAAAATGACGAAGTGTACCACAATGTCGCGGTACAACAAGTGCCAGCGCTCTCAAGGACTTACCGAAAATAAATTTTTCATAAAGATATTTCGGACAGGCAGTAGCAACTAATCTGTATAAGAAGGACAGGTAGTAAAATTTCATAAAATTCAGGAAAGAGTGTCAATATTTTGCGAATAAATAACAATTCGACAGTTTTTCGACAATTTACCCTGAAATCACTCATAGAGGAGACCGGGGGACAATGGAAACATTTTCGATTCATGAATTTTTTCCCACGCGGCTATCGCAATTTTCTAATATATTAAAAGTGTTACAGAGAGTACATAGACTCTATTTTATATTTAAATTGTTTCGTTGACCTATAATGATAAACAAAAGAGATATTTTAAAAAATAATGAAGGCGTCTACATGTTTCAAATGTTCCCGTGCCTGGGACGGTTGAAACATATACCTGGGACAATTGAAACAGCATTTAGATTAAATGTAATATGTATTTATTATAATCCAAAAATGTCATATTTAGTCAGATTGTTAAAAATGTGTAACATCCGTGATGTTAAAACTTGTTTCTCGTGAAAGACTTGTGGTTTAAGGGCAGCGAATTGAAAGTTCTGGATTTATGCTTCATGATTTATGGATTTAAGCCCCGAACACAATACTCCCGTTCCGTTCCGTTCCGTTCAGCTGTCAAAGTACACCTTATGGGCTGACCATGTAAATGCACACAACGGTCGAAACGGAACGGATCGGAAAAGTTGACCAAAATTCAACTTTTACGGATCACATAACCTCACTTGTCGTGACGGAACGGAACGGGAGCATTGTGTTTGGGGCTTTATGCTTCATGAATCCAGAAAAACAATCTTCTTCACCTATAGAATTTCGTCTTCATGTATCTGGCATGTTTAAGGAATATTTAAAGGACAATAATTGGAAGGCTAATTTGCGAATCATAATATATTATATTATAATATTGTTTCAATTGTCCCCACAACAAATTTTGAGCTAAACACTCAATTGTTTTCTTAACCTCGTACGAACGTACGAATTTAAACTACTGCAACTAAAGGAAATATACTAAACTAAACAAATAATAATAATAAGGTCACGTTTTTATTCCTTTTAACACTCTTTTTCGATGATGGAAAAACTTTACGCAGATGGTGGAAAAACATATTTTTTAATATATATACTTTTACTTTTCACTATAAATAGCCGTGAGTACCTCGTCTTGAGTAAAGGGACCCATAGACGGACATTCTTGCATGTCATTCATGCGTACCATGCATGAATTTTGATTTCATGCCAACCAGTCTCGTTTCAAAACTCAAAGTGAAATGGTCGAAGTGGTGGTTTGTGCTCTCCTAAACAACAGTGTTTTGGACGATGATGTTCAGAATAAAAGGGAGAGAAAAAGGAAGATAATTTGGGCAAAAGATTGGCTACAAAGGCGAAAAGGATTTTCGCATTTTAATTTGCTAAACGAATTGAAGATTTCCAGTCCAACAGATTTGAAAAAGTTCTTAAGAATGGATCCTTATATCTTTGTAGCCTTCCGATAAAGAGCTTTGTTCTAGATCGGGTTAAAGTTTAATTATTATTTAATTATTATTATATTCAATATTTAATTTGGCAGATCTTGGTTGGTAGTTAGTCGAAGAGAAACTGTCTACATGTTATTTAGTTTCCTCTTATATAGGATAGGAAAAATGAGTTATGAAAAATAAAAAGTATTTAGCAAAGTTAAATTTAGCGTGTGAGTGAGTGAGACAAAACAGGAGTGTTATGTCAATTTGTGTTTTTTTTTGCCTGCAAGTGAATGGGACGACGTCCGCCTTCAACTCAATCGCTGCTTGTGATCTCCAGTATGTATATCTCTATGATCCACCCGTACCTGAGTAGGTGCCGACATGGTGTGGTTTTATGACAAGTAATAAGTAGGCGCTTGGCGTGAAACTTCGTAGGGCTAGTGCAATAACACGATCTTGAAATTCAAAGAATTCGAAAAAACGTAGGTTCATTCAAAATTAAAATTTCGATTGCTAAATATCCAGGAACAAATCTAAAAATTGTGCGTAATTTAACGATCGTATCATTGCGCTAGCCCTACGAAGATTGACGCAACGCGCCAAGAATCAAAGAAAATATTTTCTTTCACCTTCAATGATCCGTCATCCGCATTCAAAAACTGCAAAATTGGAATGACGATCGCCATAGACCCACATGCATGTTGTCATGCGCGTTGGCTCCGCCCACAAAAATCAAAATGATTTGATTTCCATCATGCCAGCATGCACGAAATGCCATCACGCAGTCCCATACACGATAGATTTTCAAGAGAAATACCAATTTTCATGCAAGAATATCCGTCTATGGGCCCCTTAACAGTGTTTCGGTATTTATTTCTTTATCTTTCTGAGTGTTGGCAGTCTAGCCCTAATACCTCTCTAGATGAAGCAGGTTGAGATTCCACAGGAGAGCTTTGGCTCAGTCGAACGGAAAGCGTATCCTTTGTAAGTTTTCATTGCACTCTATGCGCTCAAGAACGGGCACGGGCACCTACTGCAAGAGGATTTTTAGGAATATCCTTAAGCTAAAGTTGATAAAAATTTTATTTAATCCGGAACATAAGAGAAATATTTTCAAAAAAGTATTGATTCAATTCGAACAAGGATTAAAACTTTCAGGACAAAGACTATATCCGGAAACGGAGGAAATTAATCGGGACATGGTATATTTCATGTATGATATTAACCAGAATTAAAAATGTACAAATATTTCACTGTATCACTGCATGCAATTGCCGCACATGTAGGTGATTGTGACGTTTCTAAAGCTAATTTGTTTTTTTCCGTTTACAGAGATCGTATAGCAATATTGCTAAGAATACATAACATAGTCATACTTATGTATGTAATTACTGTTTTCGAAGTCATTTTAAGTTAGGAATTGTTTTATAGCAATTCTTTGAAGTTACATATCCAGAAGTATCCGGTTGCATTCAATAAATTTCCTCTTAAAACTAATCAATTTGATATCTTCAAATTAACTCTTTTGTAACTTATGGAATTGATTTCGGTGTGCTAATAGTCTACCGTTCAATGTATCAAATAAATATCATTTTGTCTTCTGTAACGATTTGAATAACTATTCTTCGATAATATCATTGACCCACTAGATGTTGATTCAGCAATTGAATTGGCTCTATATTTGTTCGTATGATGATAGTCTAACCACACAATAGAGAAGATTAAGTCTCTTTTGTATGGTCAATATCGATGGGGAAAATAAAAAAAATTGTCTCTGCGAACCCTCTACAAACATTAGGTAAAAGAACGAATCCAACGTGTTACAAAATAGCAAGTTAAATGTTTGAATTAATGAACCCGCTTATGTAGGCGACTTCGCATGGAAAGTTTTCAATTCACTTTGTGTCCGAAACTTTACATTAAACATTAAACAAAACCGAGTAGTTTTTGCTGCTGCTTGATATCGCTCGATATTAAAAAAATAATATTAGATTGTGTCACATTATCTAATTGGTATTTATGACATGGGAACGATCATAATTCAATTATTGAAGTAAAGTCATGATGCAATGTTTTAGGTTCCGACTATAGAATCCCAGCAAATAATTTAAACATAGTCAGGAATCAGAACTAAATTAGCCATTGTTTTGCAATGCCGTCAGAACTGTTTTTTTTTAAGCTGACCGGTTCATGATTTTATTCACGATGTACACACCCAATCAGTTTGAAATAGCAGGCCTGACATTTGATCTGGGTCTTTACTAAACTAGTTATATCTATGGCATAGTAAGCAGGAAAGTTTTAGGTCTAAATCCGCGTCATAGCTTTTATTTTATAAATCATTCCTAATCGAAGTATACTACCATTTCAGGTATGGCTTTTAAAATAACAGTCAGGTGTTACTCGTAATATCTCCGCCGATTAGATGATAAAAAATTCCTTAACTAGCAGAAAAATTGCAGTATGCTACTTACCGACTTTTCAAATAATATGAAACGTCATTCCTTCAGTTCTGCCGCTTTAAATAGGCTAGAAAATCCGAACGGAGAGAGATAGAGATTTTAGCATACAATTTAGGCATTGGGGGACGAGAGAGAAAGAGAAAGTCCGAACAGCTAAAATCTGACAAACTGTCCAAAAAATAGTCCGCAACATGGCGCATTCGTGCAGTGTTTCGCAACATTCTAGCAGTGCAATCCAAGAAAAATCCACTGCGGTTTCTATTTTCCAGTCGCTACAGACTTCCTTTTGGCTGTTCATTAATGCTGTTATGACACTGGCTATTTCCTCGCTAGTTTCAAGTGCAATAAAAGTCAATCGTGCGACAAGGCGACCAATATAGAGAGAAAGAGATTACCGCTAAAAAATACCCTTGCTGATGCTACCGGCATCTAGTAGACGAAATTAACAACTGATTTGTTATAAAAAATACTGATCTTAGCGCGTTTCATAACATAACATGACACTTTCCATAATTTATACATAACGAACTGTCAAAAACAAGTCGGTAGCGGCTGGAAAATCTAGCCGCCAGCGGATTTTTCTTGGATTAACTGCTAGAATCTTGCGAAACACTGCTCGAATGCGCTTTGTTGCAGCTTTTTTTTTGACAGTTATGGATTGTTTTTTGACAGTTACCCATAGTTTGCTGTTCGGACTGTCTCTCTCACACCAATGTCTAAATTGTATGTTAAAGTCTCTATCCCTCTCCATTTGGATTGTCTAGCCGCTTTAAAGCCGCAAAAATAGCCAGTGTCATAACAGCATAAGTAAAATTTATGGAAACTATCACTTTATGTTAAAAAGGCGCTAAGACCGAAATTTTTCATGTTCGTCCACTAGATGACATTTTTTACGAAATTCGAAATTGACTGGATCCTGATTATGAGCTCCCCCAGAATAAAGCATACATCAGATTCCTTCACTTTCCTAAAACGGTTTAACCACTTAGCGAAAGGTACACCTTACCTGGGTTCAGGTCCCTGAATTCTTCGCTTCTCATGAAACTAACGCAAAATAACTGCGAAGGCTTCTTCCTTCTAGAAGCCGGTTCAATTCGAAATTCAAACCTTGTCTGGGTCTGATTCTTAATTCATACCTTCGTAGTAGGCAAGCATAATTGCTACGCAGCCTGCTTTACCTTTCTTAAACCTATTCGTTATTTAAGGAGTCCTTTCAGTTTCCCAAGCCGGTTCAACTTGATTAAGTTAAAAACCTTGGCTAGATCAAAATCTATGAGCTTCTTACTCCTTATGAAGTTGGCATCCAATGCGCCCAGTCATGTTCGAGCAAAAGCTGGGTATTTACACAAAAAAGTGTTCTACGGACTCTTCCTCTTCACTACATTGGTCACATATGGGGGAACTTAGGATCCTGTCCTGACCATAGAGACGAGTTGTGGTTTAAGGGTAAGCTTCGGGTCCAAGACCACGCCCAGATACTTCACATCAGCGAGGGCTGTAGCAGCTTGACATAGAATGTTGGTCACCTCACTTGAGGTCCTATTTTCCATGTAGTGAAAATCATCGTTTTAGTTTTACTGGGATTTATTGAAAGATTCTGGTTATTACACCAACTTTCCACTCACATATTACTAGAAAGTCGCTTCCTTGAATTAGGATATTTCCGTCTCCTGCAAAGCCCAGGACGGATACTCTGTTTGATTAAGTTTACGCAGCGAGGAGTCCGCAGACAGATTCCACAATAATGCGAAAAGGGCTCCTCCCTGCACCATTCCAAGCTCAGCAATGGTAAATCTGCGCTTTAACGTCGACATGATCCACGTAACAAGCGCCAAGCAATACAGAGTGTTCCTTCAATTGAATGATTGGTAGCATTGTCGAAAGAAAACTACAACTACATATTGCTTATGATTCAGTGCGTTTTGAGCCCTCCCAACAAGCTCAGTCAGCACAATTGATTTCCCTCTTTGGTATGCATGTCGGCTGTCATGAACTGGGAAGATCACCAGGCTGGACCTCTTCATCCACTGCGTGGATACACCCTTCAAACTCAGAGCAGTTCATGAAAACTACTTTCCGCAATCATTTACTGAAGAACACGCTACTATTGTTATTTACAGTGCGATCTTAACCCTAAGGCCTGTTGAAATTTTCTTTTGGCTTGCTTCCGAAAGTAAGCTGTTTCGTATCTACTTAAATTCGTGTGTTCTATAGGTAAAAAGTGCAGCGATAGGCTAATAACATATCGTCGGAGAAATTAACAATAAGGCGGGACTGGATTTGAAAAAATCAGTAAGTGGGGAGGGCAAAACTGGGCGTGGGATATAGCGCGATAGAAGATAAAGTTAAAATTCATAAGTAACCAAAGTATGTATTTGCTACAAGTCTCAATAATAAAGTCATCGCTTTCGATTCCATGTTAGTTACTTGCGGAGTGCGCTCGCTATTCCTCGTTCCATATCCAAATAGCCTTACATCTAAAACAGAAGTATTCGTGGAAAATCATTAAATTTATTGTTTGGTTGAATCTTTTCATATCCTTAGGTGGTTAAATACATCAACAAATTGCCCTTTATTTAAAAGCTTTCTCTGAATTATTTAAACTCGATTAAAACAAATGTAAAATGTTTTTTTGGCTTCAAGGCAACACAATATAAAACCGATGTCATTAAATTTATTCGTGTCATTACACACGTAAATATGTGCACACAAGTAATTTCCACATTTCATAACGGCTACGCAGTAACAATTAAGATTTTTCAGACAATATGAATAACCATATGAAATGTGAATAAGTGGAAACCACGCGTTAAATTATATGTGTGTAATTTAAAATTTTTTGTAATTATATCAATAATACTGCTTATGAGTTCCTACATAACATAATCATAATATGTATAATAACAAATTGTTTCAATTTTAATTTTGTTGAGTTAGAAAATATTCTAAGAATATTGCGCCTGTTCTGAAGGGACTCAATAAAATGAGCTGTAGGCGATCATTGTTTGCAAGAAGGCACAAAGAATCTAACCAGGGAAGTATCGAATACCAAATCTTAGAAACCGTCGCTATACAGCCTTATGCACCTTATAGTATGGTGTCCTTACTGGACAGGTATACTCGAGGATCGATCGAACAAAAGCACAGTACAAAGTCTTCGTGATGTAGGGGTCATCGAATTTCTGACACCACCTTTTCACAAAACTTTATGTGTAGTACGCCTTGTTTACAATACAATCAACGTCATCATTGAAATTAAGCTGTTCATTAATTATAACAACTAAATCCCGAACCTTTTCCAATCTTCCCAATGTAACAATGTAACATTCATAATACAAAAGGAAATTGTAGGGCACTTGCTGATGTCAAGAGGCATTCGATTTAAATTGCACCAATCAAAGAAACGCAGTAAGTCGTTTTCAAGAAAATATCGTTCTTGTCAAGAATCGCACGACAAATTTTAGCGTCGTCGGCGTATAATAATATACTTCAGTCAGAGATAACTGAACTCATGTCGTTAATGTATAAAATAAATAAAAGTGGCCCAAGGGACTACGTTGAGGCACTCCAGAAGTATTTGAGATTAGAGCGGAAAGACCTCCGCGAAATTGTACCTGTTGTGTACGACATGATAGATAGCTTACGAACGAGAATACCATAGCTGATTTTGCTGTAGGTCTTACTGAAATCAGTATATAGGGTAAACTACCCGGTTTCGGGCCCCCTTAAGAGATTTTTTTAGTTTCAAGACTTACTTTTATCTTGCATTATGTACAAAAATTATTGTTTTATATTCTTCGTAATGTACTTTTTCTATTTTGATATCATAGTTTTAACTAATAGTAAAAAAAAATTAAGAAAAATAAATTTTAATAAAAAAAGACACCGTGCCCAGTTTCGGGCTCCTGTATAATAGCAAATAATTGCAATGTTGTTGAAATTAAGCGTAGTGTACTATAATGGTATTTTTTATTAAAGAAACAATTAAGAATAGTATTGAATCAATTAATTTTTTAAAACCGTTAACAAAACTATAAAACTATGCGTTAAAACTAACTCGCGCTTAGCAAAATACCTAATGAAATGCGAAAATTTGATGTGTCATCTTCAAATGTTCCAGAATGATTGCACGGGTTACTTAGAGTATACTAAGCGACAAAGAATTCATTCAGAACATCTTAAGCACCTCAAATTAGCAATTGAATTGTTTTTTATTTAGATGAAGCTTAGTATAAAGTGAAAAGCAACAGGGTGGCCCGAAATAGGCTGGGGGGCCCGAAACCGGGTAGTTTACCCTATATATATGCAATCAGCCCGATTGAATTTCTCGATCAATGAAATTGAAAAATTTGAGAATTCCATCAGGTTGGTTGTAGTAAATCTAACCGTGATAAACCCGTGCTGAGATGGGCTAACGATTGGCTTGCAGTGAAAAAAAATCGCATCACAAATAACAGCTTCGAACAACTTTGCAACACTAGAAAGCCGAGCGATAGGCCGGTAATTGCATATATCGAGTTTCTTAAACAACGGAGTAATCATTAAATATTTCCAAAAACTTGGAAAAATCCTGGAACGAAGAGACGAATTAAATAAGGAGCATAGAGGAGCAATAAGTTCAGAGCGGCATTTCTTTAAAACATTAGATGTAACGTCATTGAAAGTTGTCAGTAATGGATGAAGCAAATTTAAGCAAGTTTTGACACCAAGATTTGTCACCATAGAGATATAAATACGTCGTTTTTGTATGAAGCACTTTGAAGTATTTTGAAGCAAAATTGACCATTTTTGTATGTAGCGTTTGATGCCAGGTGGCAGAGAAATGCAAATAGTAGCCTAGTATTCAAATGTTCGGGCGTTTTTTGTGTTCAAGACCGGAGTATAACATAAATGTGAGTAAGATGCTAATAGTAGCATAGTGTTAATTGCCGGTCCTTTGCGAAGAAACGTCCGGCTTCAAAACAGTCGCTGCTCGTCATCTCCAGTACATATATCTCTATGTTTGACATCATTGGATTACTTTTTGTGGGGATACATGAAATCACTGGTCTATGCTGATAAGCCAGCAACGATTCAACATTTAGGAGCCAATATTCGACGGGTTATTGATGAGATAAGGCCAGAAATACTCGAAAAAGTGACCAAAAATTGGACTGATTGGATGGTGTTCATTAGACGCAGTCGCGGTGGTCATATACCCAAAATTGTTTTTAAAATATAAATGCCATAAAATAATATTTCAATAAAAAAAAAATTGCCATTTGGTAAATTACGTATGTCTTTTTTTCAAAAAAGAAATACTATACCTCTAAAAAACACCCTATACATTTTCCATTTTAAATTACCTACTGTTATAAGATGTATTTTCCAAATTATTGATTAAAAACGGAAAATTAAAATCAAAACGTTTCATTCCTTCGATTATTCCATACACATATCAATGAGCGTCAAAGTAATTTTGAGACAGTGTAGCTTTATTATAATAAAAAATGTGAAATCTAACAAAAGTCCTTTATATTTTCAGTATCAAGTAGCACAGCTGTATTCAGTAGCAGAAGCGTCAAAAAATGAAACGGGCGGAGGCGAAGGTATCGAAGTTTTAAAAAACGAACCATTCGATAATCATCCACTGTTAGGTATGATAATAACTCTTTAATTATTCAAATCCATTTTTCCGAGCATATGTAGCACATGTTAATTTTTTCATTTTGTTCCCTACAGGTGGAAAATATTCAGCCGGGCAGTATACATACAAAATTTACCATTTGGCATCTAAAGTGCCAGCGTTTATTAGACTTTTAGCACCTAAGGGTTCATTAGAAATACATGAAGAAGCGTGGAATGCCTATCCGTATTGTCGAACTATTATAACCGTAAGTTTTTCTGTAGAATATTTTTAATAATAATTTTAGAATACATACCTATTTTACTTTGTACTTGTATTACTCCTTTTCATTATTCTTAAGAAGTGAAATTTTCAATATTATAATGAATTTTCTGTCAGAGAATTGATAAAATATAGTTCTTAAGAACGCTGCGATAATGTGTACGAAAATCGTTCAATTTAATCTAGAGATACGATAATATTTCTAAATTTAGAAACACATCGTATGCTTTGAAATTATTGGGCTGATTACATTTAAGATATGTATCTCTTATATATATTCAAGACGGCGCAGAAATTATGACCCTATTTGCTTTGTGTTTAATTTGGTGATAATTTTACAAAATACCTTAATTTCATTATTTAATATTTTTGTAAAAACATGGATGGCCACAGCCAAGATGGTGTCTAAATGTCTGCAATTAGTTGCGATGCAAAGTTGCTTCACACATCTCCAGTCAAATATATGCCTTAGTACCTCTGTCGAGTCTGTGGCTTGATGACGTACACGAATATGACTTTAAGTAGAACCAGATGAATAGGTGGGTACTGGTACTGTTGAAACTCCGATGAGTTGCTTTTTCCTATCGGGTCATAATTTTTGCGTCACCAATTACAATTCCAATATATTTTTTTATTTTCTAAATTTTTATAATTTTCATTTAGAATCCCAAATTTATGAAAAATGGTTTTCAAATAATCATAGAATCTTTACATCTTACCGGTGTACCGGAGAACGACAATGTAAGTTTTTCACAACCGTTTTAACTAATATCGATTTCTTTTCTCTAATTTTACATGCTTACTTGTTCAACTATCATCATTTTAAACAAAACAAAAATTATGTGATACTATTCAATGTGAAATTGTTTTTAATGGTGCGTTATATTTGTGGGGGGTCTGGTATAAATGTTTATAACATTTCATGTGCGCTCTGTTAATCTTTAATACGTTTCCGAATTTCGTAAATAATTTTCGTGTGATCAATTGTACGTTGTTACGTTAACAAAAGAATCCTGGATATATGAAAGAGAATTTTATTATTAGCATTGAATCACTACATGTTGCTGATAAGGGCGATAAAGATAATGTAAGTGTTTTACATTTTTAGTAAATTAAATAGTTTGTCGAGTGTTTTCGTATGTAGCATATGATTATGTTTTTATTTGCGATATGTATATGTTTGTTTTATGCGTGATGTACAAATCAAATGAAAATATCGAAAATTATAAATGAATTTGGAAATTTGTTTTTGCTTTTTATTCAAAAGTAAGTAAATAAAATATAATTTGTTTTGTAAGCTAATAATACTAATCAGCATCATCATTTATCATAACGCATGTCATGCCAATTTATTGTACGCTAGTTTCTTGTAGTCATCAAATATAATTATCGTGGATAAAAGCGAAGTAATTTTACACTTTACTTAAGGTTCATGAATTGCCGCCAGAAAAGGTAAAACAACGCGAAGTCATCAATATTGATATTGCGAATGATCCAGTTACAACAGCCGATTATAAACCTACCGAAGATCCAACAAAGTAATTAGAAAATATATTCATATAATATTTACCATTAATACTAAATGTTTTTCTCATTTCTAGATTTAAATCAGAGAAAACGGGTAGGGGGCCACTTGTCACTGCCGATTGGAAACATAATGTACAACCAGTCATGACATGTTACAAATTGGTTACGTGTGAATTTAAGTGGTTCGGACTACAGACTAGAATAGAAAATTTCATTCAAAAATCTGAACGAAGATTATTTACCACTTTCCATCGGTGAGTTCTGTTTTTATGTTTTATATATTATCATTAGTTCTTGTCTGTACCAACAATACTTCTTCAAGATATCCAAATCCAAGTGCCTTAAACCTCATTTATGCTCCATGTTCATACCCCGACATTTATGATGTCATTAGTTTCCGCCAGAACGAAGAGGTGGTTCTAAGACACAGCCTTGTCTTACTTCGAATCGCACGAGAATTCTCTTGGATAGCTATCTGTTTATGGAAGACGCAACGGCTGCCATAGTTATGATTCTTTATTCATGACTATGATTTTATGAGGAATTTCTCTCTAACGTAAAGCATTCCGTAAGGCGTTAAAATGAGGTGTCTCGTGCCTGTCATTCAGTCGACTCTTCATCAGAAGACCATTTGAGGAACCCTGTTTGGTAGACTTAAAGTGCTCACCACGGTGTCATTACTTTCACCCAATAGATCTTCCTCCAGTTTCAACTTAGAGATTCTCGTCTACAAAGTGTTCTCCAAGACTTCTATAGCACTGAATTACAATTGCCTCACAGATATCTATGTTACATTTAACGGTAATCACAGTCAGGCGGTGACCTTCTGTGGCGCGAGAGTCCAATTCGAGCCTTGTTGTCGTCGCTGATTTTGCCCCGATCGTCGCTTCGTTTGATCTAAGTTTTTCTCTAATCTCTTCAACATATATTGGGTTTTTCGATGATATATTGGATTTTTCACGGCATGCTCGGCTCATTTGTCTGCCACGTGCATTCGAACATTTGCGTTTCACATTCCACTGCCTCTTCCACATTTGACAAAATGATATCTTTAGATTATCTCTACTTGGGATCTAGTGTACTTTTCTTAACATGATGGTATATTTGAGCAGTTTGTTGAGATTTTTGAGCCTATCTACGTCCTTTTGAACTTGAGGTCTTCAGTAATCTTCGGCTACCATTAGATTGTTTTGCTCGCATATCACGGAGAAACTTTTCCATTGCCATAAGACTATCAGGAGAAAGGTTTTATTATGTCTCTTGTGAGGAAAAAAGTTTTCCTTAGATAAACATTTCTGGAGTTTTACAGTTTTCGGGTCTCTTTATCTTCTGGCCGCGTTCATTAAATTCAATGAGGACATTTTTGGGGGATTAGGACAAAGCTTGGGCTCCACATATATGTTGTAGTAAACGTGCTTCGCGTCTTTGAAGGTTGCTAAAAAGTCAACAATTATGATGCGGTTTGCTTTTCCGGTGTTGTGCTGAAAGCCGTCACGTGACCGTTGGCTATTCCTGCCTGGTGGACATAAGACAAGGAAATACAATCCACTATTCTGAAATACAATTTACATAATCTGAAATTAATATTATATAGTATGAAATACATGTGGAAAAGGTGCAGAGCTCTAGATGAAGAACCGACACTAGCATATCCTGATTTTCACTCAGTGTTTCAAAATGTCAAGTACATATGGTAACATTGGTCGATTCTACGAAGATACTGCTACCACGACTCCACACAAAACTAGGTATAATGAAGAACTTTCAGAAGGCCATGAAATAAAGATGGTCCAGATTTCAGTATATCCGCCAAAAATTTCCGAGTTTAAGCGATGAAAAAATCCAAAAGATATTTTCAACGGACCGTAGGTTAGATTAGGTAAGGTGGGTGGCCGCTTAAAGCGACCAAACACATAGACCGCCAATGGGTCCTTTGTGATCCCACATCTACGGAAAGAAGTACCCGTGTGCCCAATACCACATTTTAGGTAAACCACCCCGCCAGCCTGACAAATTACAGCAGCTTGTCTAACTTAATGTTTGCGAATGCATCCAAGTCCATGTCGAAGCGCGTACCTAAACTACGTTCCCGCCTCAAAGTCAGACCACGGCATTCGCAAAGCATATGGAAAACACTTTCCTCGGCATTGGTAACGGACCGTAGATCAGAAATCTATTTAGAGACGAATACTTTGATAATATTCTAACAGGCGATGAGAACTATTTGGGTAAAAATATATGATAACCGGCGGCCCTGGCTAAGGGCCCCACGATATTTTCGGGACCCCAAAAGAGGGAAAGATAAAATTTTTCATTTTTATGGCCACAAATTCGAAAATATTTACTTATTATCCACGTGATTAATCCATCAATTAAGTCGTCGCCTCCAATCGTCTCCAGCTGCTAATTTTTAAGATGGCTTTGCTATCTTCATCAACCGAGTCTTTCCATCGTTTGCGTGGTTTGCCTACTGGCCACGTAGACTACACGCACAGTTGAATTTTTGCGTAGGATCTCTCGTGACTTGCAGCCGATCGTGACTGCAATATGTTTTTTTTATACATCGAAATTTGGAATCAGAACGCTTTTTGAGTGACCACACGGCTTTGACTTTCGGCAGCAAAGTGAGCACAGCTCAAATCATCTCTTAGGACGTTGTCTATTTTATTAAAGCGTACAGTGGCGGGCATAACGGGATCACATGTCACGAGGTGCGAAGCACCATCGTTGTTTTGGTGACGCAGAGCTAAAATTGTATACAAGGAGGAGGGATGTGCCAGGGGCATCGACATTTCTTTGCTTAGTTCTGAGCTCTTTGTCTGCCGTTGAGGTATGTCGTTCGTTCAAATCCCCCTAGTTATGGGCTATCATCTGTCTTAGAAAAGAAAAATACTACAAACATTAATGTTTCTCAGAAAGAATGCTTTTACTGTAAATATGCAATTCGTAGATAATTTCTTACTGGTAATAATTATCAAAGATCTTACTTTAAAATCTTTTTTGCAGGCAAGTCTTTTGCTGGATGGATCGTTGGTATGGACTTACCATGGAAGATATTCGTGCTATTGAAGATAAAACCAAAGAAGAATTAGATCGACAACGTCAACAAGGTGAAGTGCGAGGTATGCGCGCTGAATCTGATTAAGCCATTAGTCTTTTTTTTAAATTAAAAACGAGATTGATATACCGAAAGCGAAAATAAATAACTGGCTAGCAAGCAGCAAGAATTTAAAACAAAACAAACAGAACTATATATAATACAATAAATAATAACTGTTCAAGCATTTTAATAAATTTAAAAAAGAAAAGAAAAATGATATATTTATTTAAATAAAAAATAATGTGGATAAAATTTAAAGAAAAAAAAATTAAACTAACAATTTGAGATGCATATATAAAAATTTAAATATGTAATCCGTGGATTCGGACTTGTAAAAATGAATGAACGGCTACAAAACTTTTAAATATCTCTTAAAGATCTATAAATGTTTTAAATTGTATTTTCTTCCTGTGAAAAACAAAAAAAAAATATAGAAAAAAATGTGTTAGGTTCGCGTTAAACAGAAACTTAAAGGTAATAATAGCATGGAACTTTTAAATATGATAAAATAAAAGTTACATAAACAGAGAGACGACTGTGAGATATTTAAAGTATAAAAACAAAACAAATGTAGACAAGAATTTATTATTTTGCTATATGTCTTCTATCTCTCTTTCAATTTTAAGTTTGTAGGACATGTATTTTGCTCTTTTCCGGGGAGCGCTTATGTAAATTCCGTGTACAATATAAAAAAGTAATAATAATATTAGAGACAAATTTTTATTGTTTGTTTTCATTTTTCTTTATTAATAGTTTTTTTTTATGCAAAGTATTTTCATTTCACATATAAATGTAATTTTCTTTTAATTTTAATATTATTTTAATTTTTTTGATTGTTGCGTGCTTGAATGATGCATCTTTACAAAATACAAAAAAAAACTGTAGGTTTGCGATGGTAAATGATTAAAATAATAGACGAAAACAAGAAAAAAAAAATAATCAAAATTGTTTATTTTATGGTGAAATACATATGAAATGAGAAATTAAAACACGTTTCAGTTATTATTTATTTATTTGTTTTTCCAATTTTAAGGTGTACCCTCTTCAGAAGTAATTATTGCAATATCTATACAATTAACATTAATATCATTATTTGTTTTTGCAAAATTAATTCTTGATCAATCTTAAAACAAATTATCAGATATAGCTCAGCTATTCTATTGATTCTGAGCTATATCTACTGATTGCTTTTCATTTGTTCCTTTTGCTAAATGTGATCGATGGATCAGAGTTTTTGGTAAATGTAAAGTACGCTGCAATTGGAGTTCAGAATTAATTATTTATCAATTGGAGTACATAACGTTGGATAATTTATACGATAAGTCCATTTTACTTTATTATTTTCATAATAAAGTGAATGTGGCTATAAGCCCAACGAAAACTGATTAAAAAAAATAGCTACAATGAAATGTCTGTACCTAAACGTTTTTAATTGTATACATTGGAAATAAATGTCAATGTAACTCGAGCTTTTTCGGTAGAATCCCTTTCGCTTCTTTGTAAAGTTACCTCTTTAGTGGGTGCAGGTTTAAAGTAGACCCTTTATTTGGATATGCCGCAGAGCGCTTAGTTCGGATTAAACTATTCTAAAATATAACTGAATCGGAAGTCCAAGAGGAAGAAATAGTTTAGTTCGTCTTATACTATTTAGTTAGACAGCTTTTTAATTACATCGAGCTGCGCACACTCTTATCTGCCCAACTAAACTATTTAGTCAATGTTCATGGGCTCCTTCCTACCACTCGAAGTTATAGGCAATAGGCTTTCACCACCGCTGGCCGAGTATTAATGCTGTAATCTGCATCACATCAAACAGATCTATTTACATGTTACACACAAGACACGACCAAATGCAGAGAGAAAACTGGTTGTAAAGCTACTATTACACGGTATGCCATGGTTCAAATATTTGACTTAAAAATTTTGACGATTGTCATTTAAACTGAAAAATGTGAAATTTATATTTGGAAAACGTGGAAACCCGCCATACTAACAGTATGTTTTAACTGAGGTTTCATGCTGCCGGGGAGAACGAAACTACTTCTTTTAGGTTAGTTTTATCGAGTAGGTCGTAATAACGAATATTTACTGTAATGTATGTTGTACGCAAAGAATTGCAAAATTAAGTTGACCTATTCAATCCCCAAATGCATTCCACGGCTCCATATTACAATGAAAAGTATTTTAAAAACGTTTTCCGCTGGTAAAAAAAAAATCGGTCTTTTATCTTTCGTGTCGTATACAAAATTATTAAAATCAGCGTGGGTTACATCTTCAGACCGATTATTCATAGCTGCAGGGGAGGAGTTAGTATAGAATGGATTGTTAAAAAATATATCTGCTCCTTAGAATTATCATCTTATCAATTATCACATTTTTATACTCTAGATGAAATCATATAGAGTATTATAAGTTTAATCCAGCCGAAAAGTTTGTAACGCATAGAACCAAGCCTCGGACGAAAAAAAGTTATATATTATTTTTTGTTTATTTGTGGCCAAAAACCTCAAATCCGCCTGACGTCCGTCCGTCCGTCCGTCCGTCCGTCCGTCCGTCCGTCTGTCCGTGAACACGATAACTCAAGAACGCCTTCACCTAGGATCTTGAAATTTTGAATCTGGGTGTTTGGTTGAATTTGTAAGGCTAAGTTCGTTAACGGGCAAAATCGCAATACTCCTTCGGGTAGCTGCCATACAAAATGTCCTTAAAACACGTGTTCAAGAATATTGGTCTTTAACTTCAGAAGGGTTTAAGCTACGACATTGAAATTTTGTATGTTTTATTTTTCCAATAGTTGGAGTTGAATGTATGATTATGAAGAAAATCCTGTTAGTCCTTTGTGTAGCTGCCATACAAATATCCTGTCAAAATGTATTCACTTAATTTACGAAACTCACTATAACTCAAGTAATCTTTTAGCTACGAATTCGGAATTTTGTACAAATTAGTTTTGAGTGAAAACAAAGTTCGGGTTTACTAGTCAGCGAAATCCTTTTACTCCTTCGGGTAGCTGTCATACAAAATATCCTTAAAACACGTGTTCATGAATATTGGTAGATAACTTCAGAAGGGCTTAAGCTACGGCATTGAAATTTTGAATGTGTTATTTTTCCAACAGTTGGAGCTAACTATATGATTATGAAGAAAATCCTGTTAGTCCTTCGTGTAGCTGCCATACAAATATCCTGTCAAAATGTATTCACTTAATTTACGAAACTCACTATAATTCAAGTAATCTTTTAGCTACGAATTCGGAATTTTTTGCAAATTAGTTTCGAGTAAAAACAAAGTTCGACTTTACTTGTCAGCGAAATCCTTTCACTCCTTCTGGTAGCTGCCATACAAAATGTCCTTAAAATACGTGTTCAAGAATATTGGTTGATAACTTCAGAAGGGTTTAAGCTACGTCTTTGAAATTTTGTACATAGTATTTTTCCAATAGTTGAAGCTTAATGTATGATTATGAAGAAAATCCTATTAGTCCTTCGTGTAGCTGCCATACAAATATCCTGTCAAAACGTCTTCTTTTAATTTATGGAACTTACTTTAACTCAAGTAATCTTTTAGCTATAAATTGGAAATTTTGTACAAATTAGTTTTGAGTAAAAACCAAGTTCGAGTTTACTAATCAGCGAAATCCTTTTACTCTTTCTGGCAGCTGCCATACAAAATGTCCTTAAGGCTCGTGTTCAACAATATTTTTCGATAACTTTTGAACGCTTCAAGCTACGAATTTCAAATTTTGTACAAGTTCATTTGTAAATGGTTCCAAGGAAAAGGACAAATATGTAAGAAATCGAGTGAGTCCTTCCTGCACCTCTCATGTGAAAGTCCTTCAAAAAGAACATTTTTTTTTGGTGACTTACCCAGTTCAAGAGACACTGAATATTGTCTTTTAGTTTTGAGTAGCAATCTAATGGGAGTCCTTAATAAAGGACATACAAAATGCACACCCGTAATTCTACTTTATCCCCAACTACAATATAAATCGGAGTTCAGTATTCATCTAGAGTATTATACGATTGGCTTGCAGCCGATCGTGACTGCAGTATGTTTATATATTAAAAAGTTAACGTCTGAAAATTGTAAGTTACGTTATACGCTAGGCCAGAGGTTAAATTATTTAAGGGGCATTGATGTAAAGTAAAGTCAATTAAGTGTATTTGCATAAAAGCGAGCAATGTATGAAGCGTACGAGAATGGTCTATGGAATATCATAAGGTAAGCTGAGTAAATTACTTTTATAGAGTTTACTTCTTTCGAGTGTCTAGGGTGGTGATTGCGAATACGGCTTACAGTTTCGAAAGATCTGCTTGTTGATAAAAATATACAAGGGTTTGTCGTTACAAAAATTCGATTTAATGTTCGACACTTTACCGAACAGTTTTTGAAGCCATCCAAAAAAGACGTTATCTCCAATTCGGAAAATGGGCCATGGCTTTATTCGATAATATTTTTTCCACCGTGCCATTTCTTCCTATTTGAAAAGAGAAAAATTCGCGGGGAAAATGTACTAAATGGAGAACAGTATAAATCAATAATTGATAATTTTGGATGGCAATTGCAGGCCTATTGGGTTTTTAGCGAAATAATGCCATTAATTCGATCCAATTAGTTAGAATGGATTTTTTTTCTTTTCTAGTCAAACGATAAAGGTTTTACTAGAGAATTGTGGCCACCACTATTCTCGCTGATTAAATAATTTTCACCTTCTTCCGAACACGTTGAAAAGAATAAATTTATTTGTATTGCATTTCTGAAGTGCTGTGAATCATTCATTTCTTTATCAGTTTAAATTAGGCACAAATATGCCGCAATACTGCTTGGAAACGTTTGCGCACATTTTTAGTTTTGGTCAGTTGGCAAAAACACGGTTAAAGCTTTCTCAGCTTTTACCATCTTAGCTATTTTCCCCGCAAGATTCTTATATCCACTCGACTGTTGCGCACCTTTTCAGGGTCCCTATTTTGATTCGATTCCGAAGTCGGAATTGTTTACAATACCATATTTTCGTGTCATAAACTCTTATTTGCAATTTACTTTTCCGAAGAAAAGCTTCAAATTCGACACCTGATTTGTAGTCTGGTTTTATGTCGCTAGCGTGTTATTTTTTTCGTCCTTGTAAAAAGACCGGGTGAAGTGCAGTGGTAGTATACTAGGTCTTAAAAACATTGCTTCGGCGATGTCGGGGGTGCAATTCCCACTCAACGCATAATTTATTTATAAGTATTTTTCAGTTGCTATTGCTTTCGGAATATTAATATGAATTGTGAACAGTGCGGGACGTTTAAAAGGGTCACTATTAAGGGATTTAAAACTGAGCAGATGAGGTCTGTTTACGTTCTTATCAGATTTTCGGAAAACCATCAGAGCTACCCAAACAGTAGTTGATTTGTGATAAGACAACTTTGCTGTTCTGGTAGATCGTATTACAGGGCCAACAGCACTAAAAATAATTACAACAATCTGGCCCGATTTGTGAACTTCCTATCCCTAACCTGACTGGACTGTACACTACTATGTATTAAAAGGCTAACATCCTTAAAAAACTTAAATAAATAAATGATTATTTATTTGGTATTTAAAAATTAGACATCGCAGATCAAGAAGGTCGATCTCTCTTTTGACATTTGATTGAAAATATTTTGGAAATCTGGAGTCGAACAACGGCAACAATTAAATTTAAATTAAATTACGACTCCGGATTGTTTCATAATAAGAAATTTCGATTCGAGGCGAGTCGAAAAGTTACGAATTTCGATATCGGTATTTGAATCACAAAAGGGCCTCATTCTTAAATCATGATCTCACGATGGGTTGGGCCCATCTTTGTATATCTACAGCTAAGTTCTGTGAATCATTACATATGACAGCGCAGAATCCTTATAAGACTCATCTGTTTTGTTTAAGTTTCCTTAATATTTTTTTTTTCTCATACAAACAGTACTGGATTTTTAGCATTAGGCGGTTACTTTTCATTACAGTATCGATTTTCGGACGCTATAAAATATTTTCGAATTGATGGTTTGCTGTCAAATTTGGATTGAGTCGTCAATTTCGATTCGATATATCTGTATCTATATTGTGCTTTTTTTAATTGATTATTTTATTCGCTTCCAAATTTTAGTACACACTAGAAAGTAAGAGTTAAATAATTTAAGAACATTTAATTGTTTCATATTGTAATCTCTGAAGATGGTACGCTTGCATTTATATTGCATGGCTGTTGTTTTTAATTTGCAAATATGTACGAGTCACTACTACTACTAAAATAACAAAATAAAATTGACAACAATTTTCTTCAATCCGCCCTTCTGTAAATATGAAAAAAAAAACTATTATAACAGTATGTAATTTATTTATATGTATAGAAACATTCAGAACAAAATTATAAGGCAATATTATAAGACGCATTTACCATAAAATCGTTATTAACTAAATTAATTACAAACGTTATTATAATTGTTTGTTTTATGGCCGTAATGTTTAAGAATTCATGGATCGATCTTCCACAAAAAAATTGTAAAATGTCTTATTTTGTAAAAAAAACTACCTTTTTTAGTATTGATTTTTCGATTGAAACTAAAAATAATTGAATTATAGAAGTAACAATAATGTTAACAAATCTGCTCAGAAATTATAAATTTATAAGTTTATCTGTGTTGCTCCGTATGTGGTGTACAGGATCAATATCAAATAATATAAGTATAGACTGGGTTTCGAACTCTTCCTAATCATAGCTAGTAAAAAAATGGTAGAAAAAAAAGATTAGAAGCTGAAACAGCATCTTGAGACTAGCGCCTTGGCCTTAGAAGGGATCATACAGAAAGGGAACGTGATGTATCATAATTTGAACCGAGATGAAATTTTAAATAACTTTGAAAGGTTTAATCTACACGAAGACCTGAATCATACAACAGAGCTCTTGCGTCCTGCCTAATTTTTTCTTGGACCACGTATAATCAACTTTTATCCTCTAGATTGTCAACTCAAAGCATTTTTATGTACAGTCATTCTCCGAGATGCGTAGTTAATGAGGACCGCAAATTTTTGCGTAACTCGAATTTCACGTAAGTCGAATTTGGCAATTACTTAAGTTTACCTACGTATTTATTATTATACATACATACATTTGTATAGGTATGTAAGTACATCTATCTACATCCCTATAAACCAATCATCGATGAAGAGGTAGCGAACACTTTAGAAACTTGTCGCTGAAAAAAGATTATCACTTGGGAACAAGTTCAGCTTTGTACTTGCTATCTGTGAATACGTGTGAGGTATTCGCATTTCTTTCTTGCTCGAATTGAAATACATCCGACCATCTCATCCGCACTCTTCGACATGAGAGATCTCCTATCGCGCATTGTATTTGAAATTGGAATGAGCAAGAACGAGATGGCAATACGTGCACTCACTGAAGAGTATGTATGAAGGGAGTATGAAGTAGACCTGCCCAATCATCGATGAAAGGTAGGCCTGACTTACAGGCGAATTATGCCTTACCGGTCGACACTGCACCGATGGACGGCGTCCGGTCATATTGGAATATAATTCTAGTGGTCGTCGACTAGTGCAATCAAAAGACAACTTTCAATCCACTAATGCAATCGAAAGATGAATTTCATAGCACTAGTCTCATTGTTACGGGTTCCGGAATCATGTTAGCAAGGAAAACTATAGAGCTCTGCGCACTTGAAAATCAATGTTTTCAATGGCATTTGCTGCTCGGTACGCACTTGATGATAAGACGTGTAGGACGTTTATTCTTTTTCTCTCGCTAAGGGCGGAACAGGTCAGCATGTTTACATTTTTGAAGAGAAGATGGGGAAATATTTGCTTTTCGTTTTTCGCCACAAACGCAAGCGCGCGAGCTAACAGTAGTAGTTTGTACATAAGAACCCATGAATTTTTCGTATTTTCGGCTTACAGGGATACCATATATATTATTTATTCATTTTTTTTAAAGGAAAAAAAAGAATTATAACTACATAAATACGTATGTATGTAAAAAAAACAAAATAACAATAACAATAAACTGAAATTCATACATATTTGATTGTCAGTAGAAGATTTTCATTTAACTTCTATGTTGGCTCCGTATTTCCGGTTTATTGTTTTGGTTTACTACCTGCGATTTCGGTTTGTCGTTTCGATTGCATTTTAACGGTAAATAAACGAGGAACACTATGGAAATGTAGCGGTGGTAAACTGGTTATGTACTAAACAAATCAATCGAGGCAAGCTTCACTAATGACGTGAAACAATTCATCTAGAAAAACGAGAAATAAACACGTGCTCGGTTCCGCTGCTCGACCGTCACTGAGTAGAAGAAGTTTTCGAGGCAAATTGCCCAGGACGCTTGCGTACGTGCTTACTTTTTAAAGTTACTTTTTGAAGTTATATCCTCTCCTGGAGGTTAGGTCCTCTTTATGAGACACTGTTAATGCATAGGTAGTTTTTTTCATGTTGCCTGTGATAGGCCCATAACTAGTAGGGGTTCAAACACGACATCTGTATTTAACAGCGTAATAAGAAATGTGCTCTTTCAATGAGATTCATTTACTCTCATCTATTGCTTTATTATTAATTATTTTATCAGAAAATACAATATTCTTTATCGTTTTTGAGCAGAACTGCCAACACTTAAATAAAACACAGTAACAAAACACCAATTTATTTTAACAACCTAAAATATGTTAACTTATTATAAATTAAAATAATATTCGAATAGTAACGGAATTACGAATATTATAGGCTCTATGCATTACAATTAGGTAAAAAAGAAGAAGAAAGATTAGGTACATATTTAGATACTCATTCGCAAAAAATTTTGATAGTTTTGCTGAAGTATTATGAGTAAATATGACGACTTTATTATTTAGTATAACGAAGAATAGAGTGATAAATTGATGTGATCGTAATCATGAAAATTTAAAAAAATAGTCAATAATCCTTACTAAAAAAAATAATACATCATAACGTAATTATATATGTGTTACTATTTCTCGCCATCAACACAGTATCTAAGTTGCTTATAAATAGCAATTTAGTGAATAAATATTAATCTAAATAAAATGTACTAGTTACACGCTATTCAATTAAAATCATGTTCAAGTAACGTCCAAACGCACATAATATAAAACAATAATATTATGTATTTTATTCAATATTCTAAAAAAAAACATCACTCAATTTATTCGTTTTTACCTCATTACAAAATAAAAACGATTCGATACAAATAAAATAAAAACCGAAAAAATTATATATATTGTTAAAATTGTTGCATAATGTAAACTAATATTTTGAAAAGAAAGATTAAAAGAACTCAAGTAAAAATCAAAATTGCCTACAAAGAAGCAGTGAATTTATTTCTTAGGATTTATATTCTCCTCAATCTTGACAAATGTAAATTATATTTTATTTCTATTTTGATTGTAAAATAATGAGAATAATGAGACAATTTAAAAAAAAACAAAAGTATAGATATAAAGCGAAAAAAATGTTCTTGTTCAGTAACTGTAAAAAATTAAAATATATTTAATTCCAAAAAGGGCAACGTGCGAAAATTGATAATTTTTTATTAATTAGCCTATCTCTACTTAATTACTAGGCTTTTCTGGATGCACTCTTTGCATCCGACACCACTAAGGTATGTTTTTATATGGAATTTTGGATGCTGATCACGATGACATCGTTTAAATTAAGAAGTTAGTTCAGGTTTTCGAAATAACTCACATTTATTGTTCAAAATTTAAAATTTAAAATAAAATACTTGTTTTTGGAATACCAAGCTGCTGTCCATTTCAAAGAATGGTAGTAGATCCTTGTGGCGTTTACGGAAAGCAGTTATGGCAACATCATCTTCCAAAAGGTTCCATTGCTGCACCCTCAATCCAAGAAGTTCTGCTTTACTCTTTGGTAGTTCTAGGTCTCTCATCTGTTGACGTTGTGGATCACTGGGTGAAAGTCAGGATCTATTGATGTCGATGGAATAGGCTCATCATCTGTGCTCTCCTTATCATCTGTGATCAACGTTTTTGGGAGCTCTGGAATCGGATGTTCGTCTTTGTGTGGAATAGGATGCATAGCTGATGGTATACAAGAAATTTCTTCCTTTTCGTAACATCTTTTCTTTGTCCTATGGGAAACATCATACAGAAACAGCAATCGATGACGTGATTCAATGACTCTCGCCAGAAGATCGGAGCAGAAAACCGCAAGGACCGTTTAACCATCTTCATAGCTCCGAAACACATGAATTGCACCATATATGTGGAGCCCAGGCTTTGTCCTGATCCCCCACTTACCAACCAAAATAAAAATTGTACGCTTCTTGTATCATTCCAGTGATGGAACGTTTTTACAAAATTGATCAGGACTACTTATACATTTGCGAGACATCCTGAAAACCTATAGTTTACCAACCGGATATTTACACTATTCACTAACTAGATGACTTTAACGCGTAAAGTAAAATCCAGATGAAATCTGAAAGTATTATAAGTTTAATTCGGACTAAAAGTTTATAACGCATAGAACGGAGCCTCGGACGAAAAAAAGTTATATATTATTTTGTGTTTTTTGTGGCCAAAAACTCCAAATCCACTTGACGTCCGTCTGTCTGTCCGTAATCACAATAACTCAAGAACGCCTTGACCTAGGATCTTGAAATTTTGAATCTGGATGTTTGGTCGAATTTATAAGGCTAAGTTCGTTAACGAGCAAAATCGTCCAACTCCTTTGGGTAGCTGCCATACAAAAAGTCCTTAAAATACGTGCTCGAGAATATTAGCTGATAACTTCGGGACGTCTTTAGCTACGACTTTGAAATTTTGAATGCGTTAGCTTTCCTAGACTGAGATGAGGTTCCTGAAATTATAAATTGTATTGTGGCAACTGCTAAAGACCTGGAATTGGAGATGAATGCAGATGACATTGAAGAGGTCATAATGAAACATGAAAATGATCTGACGGGAGAAGAACTCGAAGAACTCTTGAATGAAGAACGTCAAGAAACTTAGCAAGATGTGCTTTCTAAAAAAGAAGAAGACCAAAGAGCATTAAAGATTTTAAAGATCTTTTAAAGAAGTGGGAAGATGTCAGATCAACGGTCTTAGAATGAGACCTTAAAAACTCACAAATTTGGGATGGAGCAATAAAACTATATCTTAAATTTTATCAGTGATCTGCGCAACATAACATATTGGATTTCTCTCAACGATGCTCCAATCGTGAGCAGGCCAGAGTTGAACAGAAATGGAAAAGGTTTGATTTGTCATTTTAAAGCAAATAAGACTGCTCCGTTCCATCCAACAGGTTACAAATTTGAATTTTGATGCTGTTCAACTTTTATAATTCATATATATGGTAGTAACATTTAATTCACACTTAAGGTTACACAATGTATCTAATTATGCTTCACTTATTGTCACATTAATTTAAGCGGCAAACCAAAAAAATTGCCTGATTTCATTTTCATTTGATGGACGACAATGCGGTGGACCTTCCTTAGGAGCACCTTCGGAAATAAGTGCATCTCTTAGAGCACGCATAGCTTCATTATTCCTAAACGAAGCTTGTTTTAAATCGACAATTTGATTCGGATAATGAACTCCTATAATGCATCCATATTTCTCCTGTATTTCTTGCGGAGCCTTCCATGGTTCATGTCTACAAATAGTGAAAATCAGTTACTTAGCAATAAGTTTTCAAGTTTGGACAGAAAGAAGCAATACTTACACGTACTCCCTTGGCAAACATCGTAATTCCGGAACATATCTGGTAATATACTCCCCATTCGGATCTAATCGTCTAGCCAAAGCTAGCGGACAAGTGCATTGGGATGAGTCAAGTAGTTTCTCGAAAGCAGATGACGATACCCACATCCAATTACCGGCGCACACTGACCAATCCGCATCGAGCAGGTACTTAAGAAAATGTTGTAATCCCAGCTCCCAACTGAACCACAGTGCTCCACGAGTTAGGAAGCTAGCTACTGTATTACGTAGAATATGATGGAGCCATCCTTCAGAGAGTAGTTGCCGCATGGCAGCATCAATTAAGGGAATTCCTGTTTTTCCAAGCTTCCACCTTTCGAATTCATCGCCATTTGGATTAGCCCAAGGAATATTCAAGCAAATATCGTTGTCCTGCATTTGACCGTAGTTTATATTATTCACGGACATGGTGTAGAAATATTCACGCCAGATTAATTGTCCTGTAATATGAGGACCAGTTGGAAACTCCTTGTGATGGATTTTCCTGACTTCTTCGAGTAAGTCATGTACGGCCCAGTAGAAGCGTCGCACTGAAAGACATCCGAATCGAAGATGTGCACTTAACGATTGCGGTGGTCCAAGAATATCGGGACTGGCTTGATTTGGAAGATAAGAACCCTGCCTGAAGGCATATTCTTCTACTTGCAATCGAATGCTTAAGCTCTTTAGAGCTTGAGTCTCTCCTCCGACCCACTTTACGAGAGTTGCTGAATTCGAATTTTCAAAGTAGATGTCGAAATCTTCGGGTTTCGGAACC
Source organism: Beris morrisii (assembly GCA_951812415.1). NCBI lineage: Eukaryota > Metazoa > Arthropoda > Insecta > Diptera > Stratiomyidae > Beris > Beris morrisii. The sequence goes on along the minus strand of OX638312.1, from coordinate 109,044,397 downwards.
TGTATTCGAAAATAAATAAGTTTTGTTTTTAATTTATTTTGAAATTCATTTAGTTACCTCATCAAAAGCTTGAAACTCTTCCAGTAAATGTTCGGGCAACTTGACAAATTGAACACCACACCAATCGGGATCAGTAACTGGTCTCGGCGGTGGTCCAATAGTTTCTACTGTATGCTATAAAAACGATTACCAAAGTTATATCTTTAAATTCCAAAAAATCCAAAATCTAGGACTCACTAGAAACATTTGATAAGTTAATGGCGGTATTCCACCATTGGCTTGAATCACAGAATGAGGATCCCATAATGTGTGAGAAACCTTCTCGATACAAGTTACTCCAATATCGTGACATAGATTTTCGACCGTCAAGTCTCGTTCTCTCCAAATTGGCTCACAATCCTGCTCGAAACAAATTGTCGATATGGAGACAACCTCCGATAGTCGACGGAATACATCGCGCGGCTTACCTCGCAGAAAATACAATCGACCACCTTGGGCTCTAAACTGGCGATCAAGATCTTCAAGTGCATCCAGTAGGAACTTTATACGATTATATCCAACTAGTTTCGTCCCTGAAATGCAGACTTAATTAGAAAAACGCATAACCTAAGTGCCTGGAAATAATATTTGAGCTATTACTGCGTGTTATTGTCTCGTAAGATCAAAGTGTACTGAAACGGGTAAATTGTTTGTTCTTTCTCGTTGACCTAGCTGTCGAGAATCACCGAACAGTTTGCATACTCAACTGGTTTGCAACTCTAGTTTCAAATACGATTGCACTCAACTAGTTGCAGACTGATTTGAAATCGGTCGGGTTCCACTCGACTCATGTGCGGACTCCTACTCCCGGACATCGTTAAGGCCACCAAACAGTTGCATACTCAACTGGTTTGCAACTCTACTTCATACGGCTCCAGATTTTCTACTGAAACTGCCTACACTGTGACAAATATGCATCACATCAGATATGTACCATATCTACTCACATGTTACACGACTAAATGAAAAACGATTTGTCATAGATTGTTTAGTTGGTAGTCTACGTCCTCCAATAAGTTGCTCTGCATTTAGAGCTGTCGCCCGATAGTTGGACTACTTTTTAATCAAAAAAGAATAGTCGAACATTTTGCCTTAGGCCGATTTCAAATTGGTTGGTTTGCGCTCTTCCATCAGGTAACCGCATTGCTATTAGTTACTCAATTAAACTATCGGCCGACTAAGGCCGCGGTCCGAATTACGCTTTCTGCGCTTTTAGCGCATCTACACTCGGTCCGATTGCGCTCACACGCATTCAATTTGCATGGAGAAGTAATTTTCTGGCGTTTACACTGCTCACGGTTTCGAGGATAGGCACTGTGAGTACACTGTGCACACACAATCGGTCCGAATTGAAAGCGACATAAGTGTACCAACAATTCGGACCGAACGTCAGCACTGTTAGTGATGTAAGCACCATGAGCGTAATTCGGACCGCGGCCTAAGTCGTTAGCCTTCCCTAACTCTTAATGAATATAAGACGAGCATCATAAAAACATGTACTCTTTAAAGTTGTAGTAAAATGGGGATGTTATGCTGAGACTATAAGAAACAGAATATCCAACCATTTATCGCATCTTTTCTTACAAAGAATATTTTATAAGCTCTGGTACACGTGATTCGCGCTACAATACATATGTTGCTACGCTCATATTTCCAATTCATTATCTAAGTGGTAAGAAGTCACCCCTTGAATTAAAGTGGATATAATACACCTGAAATTGTCCGTCTGTCCAGAGCATGTTGACTTTATTATCTTTTATTTACCCGTACTTGCAAGGGTACTTATTGCGTTCTATCTGTCAGGTACAGGCTTGAGTTCACTTGGACTGGAACATGTAGGTATTGTAATCGATCTGCAAAAATTTACTCCTCTAAATTAAAATTGTATATGCACGTTTTAGGGGTGAAAAAGGGTGAAAAAATTGCCATTCTTTGGTCCGCAAACTTTAGTTCCTTTTGATTGTAATATTCATTATGATTAAAAAATTAGGGAAATAACATCGTTCAAAATGCGTTTTTATTATTTCACGATTATAACAAATCCTTTCTTAAAAGAAATATTTTGTAACTCCCTAGCTAGTGATGAACTATAATTTTCTTAAGTACAACAAGGGCAAGAACAGAAATACTCGCGAAAAGTTTTCTAGAAGACGTTGTTGAATCGTCTTCTAGAAAACTTAAAAGACACCAGCAGTATTATTATTTATAAAAACTTGAAAGTGCTAAATAATGGGGGCTGACACATGCACCACTCTAAAGTGACCGGCAAGTTTACTGGTTAGTTTAATTGTTGTTAGAAATTTTAAAGTAGTCAACGATGTTGGTCGCCACGTGTACTATACATGACTTTAAAGTGATTGGTGAGTTCATAGGATAGTTTCATTTGCCACTTCTAATGTGAAAGTAACTATAAAGGAGAATACTTTCAGTTTTTGCCAATTTCAAGTTCAAAAGAAGCCATATTTACGGACAAAAATATTCATCCATTATGAGGCAATTTATCGATCCCTTTTTTAAATTAATTTGTTCATCCATACTGCTTCAAATATAAGAAATTCAGATGTGGTTATTGGCTTATAGTAATCCAAGGCTTATTAAATACTCCCTCTGTCCGAAAATAAAGAGTCCCATTTGAAAAGTTTTTTTTTTGTTTATAAGGAGTAGAAAAATAGAAAAAAAACGGATCATGTCTTCCTTCATAAACATATAGCATTGTGCATTCAGTCTTAAGTGTCAGACACGACACTCCCACGTCTACGCAACGTGGCTGAAACGTTACGTGATAGGTTCCAAAAACGCAACTGCAACGTGTCAGCAACCAAAAAAGTGTTCCCCATTTTCCTGACTACCATGTTATAAAACCGTTCTTATTACGTCGCTGCGACTAGTGGCCAAACACTTTGAAGTTTTTACGGCAGTGGCAGTTACGTAGCCGTGCTACTTGTGTTGGCTCGAATTATATCAATATTTTTATGGATATATATTATATATTTTTTAAACTTCCTAGCTCGTCACGTTCTCGAATTTTCATGCCGGAAGGGCAGTTGGATGGATAATAATAATTTGAAATTTTTTTAGGATAACCTTATGAATTGATGTATTTTTAATATACCTATAGTAAAATACAGTGTAACCCGGTTAAAACGTACCTTGAGGGGACCACAACAAGTAGAACGTTATAATCGATAGTACGTTATAACCCACATAAGAACTTTTCACATTTGTGCATGGGGATTGAAAAAAGTACTTTATAACCGAAAGTACGTTATAAAAGTGCACTTTATAAGCGGGTTACACTGTATATTCGTTTCATGGCTTTACAAAACTTTCGAACTTAAAGTCTAAAAAAGATTTCAACTTGAAGAGATTATAAAAGTTCAGTTTCCTCTGATTGCACTGTTTCGTATTCATTTATTGTGATTGGAAAATTAGAGAAAAAACATCGTTGCATAAAATCTTTACTTTCATAACAACTCAACATACATATAATAAATACGATACCTGTTCATATTACACGTGTTGCGCTCATAAGTACCATTTCATACTCTTTTCATTCTAGTGAACGTGATTCACGTGGCAATTATCACTATTCTGAATGATGCTATGCTCACGTAACACACTTTCAGTTATTCGATTTATCAAAGCGGTAAATGAAACCCTTTTTAATTAAAATGGGTAAACGTAACATTTTCCTTTGCAGGGGTAAGAGTATTTAGTCCTTTCATCATGGGGCTAACATAGAAGTTCACTGAAGTGTTTTTCCTGTATTTTTCAATGTCTTGTAAAATCCGCGTCTGGAGAATATTATGCTCGGTCAGAGTCAGGGCGAAATATTATTAATTTTTCGGGTCAAAGTTCGAGAAGCGGTTAAAATTGGGTCGCGATAGAATGCTTACGCCACTGCCACATTTATCACACGTATAACGTAATTAAGTCATACTCCGGGACGCGGTCAAAGACGGAATATAACATTTCGGGATCAGGAGGATTTTGTCCTTAGAAAAGAAATGAAAATATCTAAAATATATATTTTGAAACGATTGAACATATTTAAAAGGCCGTGTATAGATGAACCGAATTTCAGTATGTTATTTACACTATAAGCCTGTAGAAGGAGGGATGGGCATCGATTACTCAACAATCGATTGTTGCAAGACCGATTATTTTAAAATGTTCGATTAAGATCAATCGATTAATTGATGCCGTCTAATCAATTAATCGATTAATCGCGTAATTCTTAAGTCCCAGGGTTGTCGTATACGTATACGTAGACTTTATAGGTAAATTTGACTTGAAGTATCTAGGTTCATTGTACGTTTAATATTGTGATTGTGCAAACATAAAATTTTAACTTTGGTGGATTCTTTTCGTACATATAGCGGTAAATATACATAGAAAAGGTATTAAATTGTGCATATATTATATATTAATACTAATATTTATAGGAAGAATTTTTCTTTAATCCTCTCACTGTTTTACATGTGGAGCTAAATGCCCATTAAATTTTCAATTAAGTTCCATGCTTTGGTTTTTATAAGGCTATGAAAAACCATGTTCGACATTTGCGGATGAATGTGGAAAGGTCAAGATATTAAATACAAAATTATTTAAGGTTACAAAAGCCTTCTGATCATCTATCTGGACAGAGGAAAGATCTTGCCAAAACACTTCTACATATATCTTCTTCTACATTAGAATTATTATTTTGCAAATAATTATTTAACAGTCTAAATTCATCATCGAGTTTTTGTAATTTATGGTCTTCAACAATAATGACCTTTCAATGTATAGTTCTCACTAAAATGCTTTTCTTGTGGATTTTGGTACGAGTATCTATGTACAGTGGATTCCGTTGATGATTGACACAATATAATTGGATGAGTGCATTAAATTTTACTGGAAAAGGGTTTTAGAATTTTGTTATGAAGTAAATAGAAAGAGGTGTCCAGAGAGTAGGTGAAGAGATTAGCATAAAAGTAAGTAGATGTACTTACTTTTAGCTAGAGTTGGCGATTTAGTTCCGAATTTGACACCGAAAGAAACAGCAGGAGTAAAATAATTTCAATAATTTGATATAGGAAGCAATTTTCTAAACGATATTTTGCTGGCTGGGTTGTTATTACCGAACGTGTGTTGCTGGCAGGGACGTCATTTGTGGGGTGGGGGCAGGGGGTGCATTTGCCCCCCCCCCTTAATTATGTATTTTTATAGATTATATATAACATATGTATATTTATATATAAAAATATATACAAACATAACATCTTGCCCCCCCCTAGAAAAAACTGGTTGCTGGATCTCGTCATGAATGCACAATTTTTTCTGTTGCATCTAATTTTGTAGTAAAATGTTGTCGAATCTTTTTACTGTTGAAATTTGTTCGATTAATTAACGTTAACTAATCCTGTGGTAAGAAACGATAACAGCTTATGTCGAGATAAGAAAAAATCATTTTTCAAGTTTTCAATTGCATTTTTTTAAAAAAATGCCATTCTTTGACAGATTTTTATCTCATATAATATATTATTATTGGGTTGTATTATTAAATTAAATAAAATAAGATCTTCTAATATATTTTTTATTAGTGTAATTATCAATTTTGATACACGTAATCGCCTAATTTTTTTCTTGACTTAAGCTGTTATCACTTTTTACCACAGGATCGATTATGTCGATTAATCAACATCACTCATATCGATTGATAAAATAGATTTCTTTAAAAAAAATTAATCGAATCGAAAACGAACAACCCTATATAGAAGTAAGAACCTATTTGCTACCTCATAAGACTTAAGAGATATGACGACTTGTGAAAACGTATACAAACTCATAACATTCACTTGAGGTTGAATATTGAAGAATTGTGAAAAAGGTTTTTAGGTTATTGCATAAAATACAATTTGATATCTCATCAGACACTAGAGATTTTGAAAATTCATCCCCTTTCGGGGCTGAATTTCGAAAAATTGAGAAATTGCTTTTTGGGCCATTACATAAAATGCCTGTAGAAGTAATAACCAATTTTATATCTCATCAGAACTAAGGGATGACAAAAACTGTAAAAACATATGCAATCCCTTTGCACCCCTTGGGGGTTGAATATCAAAAAATCGTGAAATAGGTAGGAGATTATATAAAAAGACAGTGGAAGTAAAAACCAATCTGATATCATATCAAACCTAAGAAATACTCGTTTGTCGAAAAGTGTGAAAAGTATATAACCTCCTTACACCCACTTAGGGTTCAATATCGAAAAATCCTTAAATCAACTTTTTGGCAATTATAATTATAGGAAGCCTTTGGAATTAAAAATAAATTCGATATCAGATCTAAGAAATATGTGGGAATTTGTGAAAGCTTATGCAACGTACCTACTACATAACCATTTGGGGTTGAATATTCAAAAATCCTGGAAGAAGTTTTTAGATAAATATAAAGAAAGCCCGATGAAATAAAAACCAATTCGTGAAAACGTGTTCAACTCTTTTATACCATCTTAGGGGTTAAAAACGCAAACCGATTTTAAGCGATTATAAAACAAGCCCGTGGAAGTGAAAAGTTATTCGATATCTAATTAACATTATTGTAGCCGTTTCATGCACTTCAACTGGATCGTGCTTTTAAATCTTTGAAAATATTTTGTTCATGTTGCTTTTTCTACAATCTAGTGATAAAGAAAATATAAGTAATATGACATCTAAGGCTCAAACCATAGCGACAAAGTCGGGAAAGAGACTCATTACCAAGAGAGTATCACCTACCTCAATTTCAAACGCGCATTTAAAGGAGGTTAATACGAGTATGGATTGGAGATGTATAAAAAAGCGATGAGTATTTATTGATTCACATTTTTTACAGTTCTTTTTCGAATTCCTCTTCTCAATTACTAGCCTATAGAAGTGTTTTTACATTTTTGCCGCCTAGTTATGTGTTTGAGCGCTGCAGGCCCTGGCCCAATTTGGGCTATCGCGCCATTGATGATGATGAGTGATGTGTTTTCTAGAAAGTTCGTAATACTATAAATGTTACGTAGTCGGGTAAAAACAAATTTTAAAAGATACCAAATTTTGTTCAAAATCGTTCACAATACCTTATTATTGAAATAATAAAGTAAAACTGTTAAGAGCAAAACGGATCATCGATCATCGCTGCAACGAAAACAAAAGTTTCAGTTGAGAAAGGCAGTCTAGAAATTGCCTTACTTCTTAAAAGAGGGAGAACTAAAAGCAGAAGAAGTTCGGAGTACTTCAGAATTAAACTGTATATCGTAATCTTGTATGATTCTGCCGAACGAAGATTACATTTGTGACTTCTGCTTAAATCGTACTTGACGGTATTACTCATACTCATACATCAAAGTTTGTTTTTTTATTCAACCAAATTATTATCGGAAAAGTAAATTATTGTTCTAATATTTTTATTGTGATTAAAATTTACCTTTCCTTTGTGCATACTAAAATAAAGAAATGTTCATTTTTATCAGCAATGAGTTCTTCCTTACATTTTCACGAATTTCGTCATATCTGCTGACTGTTCATATGAATGCATAGAGACATACATCCGATCTATTGAGATATCAAAATCGTTCTTACTTCTATGGAATCTTTATATAATCGTCTTAAAATGAATTTCGGGATTTTTCAATATTTAACCCCCTCGAGAGTGAGAAGAGGTTTACTGAAGAATTCTTTACATTTACTATTTATTTATATATAAATGCCTAAAAATCAGTTATGTGAATATTTCACCCGCTATTTTTTTATTAAAATTGAAACGATAAATAAAAAAAAATCTGCCAAAAGTCTGGTCGCAATTCAATTTGTTTTGGGGTATAAGTCCGAACCGCGTTTCATTCTGAGATGCGGTGCAGGTTTAAATTTGTTATACGACTGACAACCTAAAGAATAACCAGGATATTTGGAACGTTGTTGTTTTTTTAGGTTGTTAAGATCATAGTAGTCCAAACCGAATCACAACATTTATCGCGTTTCGAACTTCTACCAAAAAAATAATAAAGTTCCGCCCAGACTGTTGGCAGTTACAGAAAAAAGTGACTTTTATTTACCTGCACTTTCCGAATCAAAAATGAACAGCGGCAAAAATTTCGAACCCCTGTTTTTATTACTTAGTGCTGCCAGCAATGCCGGATTATCATGCAAACGGAGACCATGCCGGAACCATAGAACACTCGGTCCCAACTCATCGGTACGGGTACCACTAAAATCGTACATTGCAACCACACTACTAAGCAAGTTTGAAAACACGGAGCACTTATTTGTAGAACAACTGCACTACGAATGATCACTGATACCCCGAATAAAGTTGATGGAAACCTCGAGTCCTTTTTTGAGCTAAAACATTCGGACTTCGGAAAGTAAATATGTACGGGGACGATGGTAAATCTCACCGCGTTTTTATATACGGCGCATTTCCGTGTCTTTCCTTTCGGTGCAGGTATTTTATGTATTGCGCAAATTGCACATGTGCACTCCTTCTCTGGTAAGAAATAACAAATCCGACCGTTGCACTATCGTCACAACATCATAAGAAACGGCTAGAAAGTACTTAGCAGCAATAATCCGTACACTATTTAAACTTAATTAAAATTCTAAAAAAAATATTAAAATTGTTTAAAGTGTTTTGTAGCTTCACATATACTCGCCTATGAAAGAAATCGTGGAGGTTGTAAATGTGCAATGAAAGCTCTCAAGGGCAGATAACTACGATGCACTCAGTTGCAATTATTTGCAATTGACGTTTATGTGCATACAAACTGCCCATACTCCCAGTTTATATGTCTACTTACATAGCAACAATATTAATTTACTGGATGACGAATGCATCTACTGCACTATGAAAGAAGAAATAATAAGAAATGTTGGTTTCTATGAATTGCATACTAGATACGTACAGAAGCGGTTTGAGATTGAGATCAGAAGGCCAAAAACAAAATCCATCTAATGCTCTTTATTTTATTTTTTCACTTTATTTGCCTAGAGTTTACTGGATGCTGACTGTATAGCCCAAACAACGCGATGAAATTAAAAATCTGCCAACAGTCTGGGCGCCACTTTATTATTTTTTTGGAAGATATCCGGAACGCGTTTAATGCTGAGATGCGATGTAGGTTACTATGCGACTGACAACCTAAAAAATAACGTTTTATAGAAAGCCCGTAAAAGTAAAAAACAATTCAATATCTCATCAGACCTAGGTGATATGTCGGAATTCGTAGAAACGTACACAATCGTTTTACATCCTCTTAGGGATTGAATATAGCAAAATCCTAAAATTGATTTTTAAATCATAACATTTAAAGCACACAGAAGTAAAAGCAAATTCGATCCCATCAAACCGAAAAGATTTGTCTGAATTCGTGACTTAATATCGAACAATACTTATCTAAGAAATACATCGGAATTCGTGAAAATGTACACAGCCATTTTACACCACCTTAGGGGTTATATGTCGAAAATTTTTTAAAAGCTTTTCTAGGCACTTATATAAAGAGCCCGCAGAAGTAAAATTAATTTGATAATTCGACGTGCTTAAAATACATATATAGCGAAATTCGTGACAATGTGGAAAGCCCCTTTTATATAAGCGTCAAAGAACATATGAACGATGTTTTTGCTTTAATTACTCCAGTAGTACATCCACATAATAGGTAATAAGTTTCAACTTTCTAGCATAATCCGTTTCTGAGATATAAGAAAACAACCACCTCCCCTCGTAGCTTGCTACTCCTAAAATTTAATTTTTCTGGGATGCTCCTATAGTGACTCTATATAAGTAGTCGTAAATTTTAAGCTTTCTATCATTTGCGATTTTCGAGAAATAAAAATCAGAAATTCAACCCCCCTTTCAACCCCCTCCCGCCATCACCCTCTACACCCGTGCCACCATAGAGACATATGTACTGGAGACGACAAGCCACCGGTATTGTATAAAGCGCTTTGAAGCCAGAAAAGTGAGACAAAACAGGATTGTAGTGTCAAATTGTTGTTGTTTAGCGTGTTTAAAGAGCGGGACATAATATAAATGTGAGTGAGAAAAAACCGGGTCGGTGTGTCAATTGTTGTTGTTTTGCGTGTGAGTTTTGCATTCAGGGGCCTTGTCATCTCCAGTTTGTACATATACCATATCTCTATGCGCACCACCAAAATTGTTTCCTCTGCTAGAGGTCTACTGGGACTAGCTCTAAAATGTTTAAGATCATATCTAGTACGGTTCTTAAGATATAAAAATTTAATTTTTTGAAAAATGGCTATCCACCACTTCGGTGCTCCACCTCCTACCAAAAGGGTGGGGAGAAATTCAATGGACTCCAATAGTTATCCCATATATACAGATACCAAATTTTATCTTCCTGATACAATTGGTTCAAAAGATATTGTAATCCAAAGTTTTTATATTTATTTCGATTCAATTGTTTTTTATTATCTAAGATCATTATGGTACTTATTGGCTCGATTGTCTTCATATTCAGTCTTTCAAATGCAACTATTCAAAGCAGTGGCGGCTCGCCACATGAGGCTAGTGAGGCTGAGCCTCACTATTTTACAGAGGAAAAAGTCATCAAGTTACTAGTGATTTTTTGTTTTGAAAATGTTATTTAATGACTTGCTGCAGTAAACCGACGTCCTTACTCATATAGTGTTAGTCCGACAAAGTCGCGTTTTAATATTCCAATTCAGCCTCACCTGCTAAGAAAGGCACGAGCCGCCACTGATTCAAAGTATTCCATGCTTGAAGCCACGGGTGCTCTTAGAGGGTGCCAATAAGAGGCACTTGCCCTCACCATGAGAAAAGTTGTAATTTTTCAACCAAATGCGATTCAACTCTTTTGTAGACCACTTCGAAGGTGACCGATAAACTTACCAGAAATTTGCAGCCTTTCATGAAACAAAGTTTTCGACGCTTCTTGGGAATATTCTGACAAGATGTTATATTCAACGACGAAATTATAGGACGACTGGACAGATCAAGATAATTTTCATTGAGATTTAGAGACGAAAGTGGTAATGGATCGATCATACCTCAAGGAAACCAACGCAAAACTCTCCAAACAGGCTCTGGATGAAAATACACAAGGAAGACGTGGATTGGGTAGTCCGAAAATCAAATGATGACGAAAATCAAGAAGGACATTCCAGGAGTAAATAAGTTCTGGCTAGACATAGAGACTATGACCCAATCGCATATTGCAAAGGAGCACAGTTGCTGTCCTATGCCCATTCGAGGCCACACAACAACTGAAAGAGAAGAATCGATTTCTTTATAATTAATATTATAACGGACGCTACACATTACTTTTCCTAGTGAGGAGTTAGGTCAATGGCTTCAAGAAGAAAGATTCTCTCACTAACCCAATAAAAATCATTACATTTATTTTATTTTATTCTACATTTATTTAAAAAAAATCGGCACCATTGCATCAAAAGTGAGAATTGATGATAACAGTCAAAGAAATTACAAGGTTTTCTTATTTTATGACTTTATTATGACTTTTTAGATTTCGGTCACTTTTGAAGCAGTTTTTAATAAAATAAAAATGGGTAGATATCATTTTTGATCTATCAAGAAATAAAAAGCTGTTAATCACTAGGAAGGACGGACAATTATTTTACAATGTCTTTTTAATAAAATTCAGTCGAAATTATCCACAATTGAAAACAATATGTAGGTGTATGTATGCCTTAGTATAATCTATATATGTACATATATTATATACTTTTGAAGATCACAACAAATTGTTCTTATTAAATATTTAGTAATTATTTCAATAAACATAGAAAAAATTTAATTCTGTTCCACAGTTTACAAAAAAAATGTAGTCTTATTGCATTGCGCGTGCGTTCCTAAAATTCATCGTGAAAACTATTCGCAGTGTCTATCATTTTTGAAGTCATAAATATCTTCGATTGCTGCAGCATCTGAAATAAGTAATCAATTTAAAAGTTAACTTTGAAATGATTAGAGGTAACATTCTACGAATACCTCATCCAAGCTCAGTTTTTTATCTTTGTTGGTGTCGGCCAGAGTTACTAATGTGGCAGCTTCTTGAACCGCATACCGTGGTTGTTTGGGATCGACGTATGTTAGTAATTCGCCTCGGTCTGCCTTGCCATCTTTATTTTTATCGATCAATCTTTTAAATTCTTCACGACGTTCTTCAACTGTTTTCGATATAATCGACTTTTTATAGCGTTCATCCTGATCGTCTATCGTTAAGTCGGCAAACTCCTCCACCGTCAGTTGATCGTCGCCATCCATATCGAATTGTCGCAGTAGATCGTCGACCAAACTGAGCAGATTCACTGCACTCGATTCAGGATGTCGAAAAGCCAAGAATTCGTCCAAAGTTAAGCTGAAAGGATCGGTTCGTGCCGCTTCCGACCACAGCGCCTTATCACGCATTATTTCCTCCTTGGCCTTACGATTTAGGTTCGTATGCTTGTTTTCACTGTGCTCGAGGATGTAATTTTCATTCATGCCGCGTTCACGTAGAAAATATTTATGATATTCTTCCCAGCTTATTAAGCCGTCCCGTGGTGATTTATCAATTTGTGCGAAATTTATAGGATTCGTTTCGATTGCATTCGCGATGTGATCGGTTATTCGTTGGTTGATATAACGCGCGAGCTCTTGAATCGAAAGGAAGTGGTCATGGTTGGTGTTTGCGCTGAAAAGGAAAAGTTATTGATATAAGTGGAATTAATTAATTTTTAAAGTGAAACTTCTTTACATGACCAAAAGTACAGACGTATAGTTGAAGAACGCTGTTAGACGCGAGACTCTAATAAGGCATAGGATCGTATACTATACGTCGAAAATAGACCGGATAAAAGCCGTATAGCCCACGCAGAATTTAAGGGCACGATGTGTAAACAATAGGGTATTAAGTGAGGAGGAACTCTCCGTGTATACGGACGGTTAAAAAATGGAATGCGGCACTGGTGCTGGAGTCTTCTCTGAGCAGTTGAGTGTACGGGAGTCGTTCAAGCCTGGAGTGTATTCCAAGCGCAGATTCAGGTGGCTTTGAATGCATTGAAATCGGAGAATATTACCATAAATACCATCTTTTAAAGCGCTGTCGAGAAGTGCTGAAGGTACTTTGCAGTCAGAATAGAGTACAGCTATGCTGGGTACCAGTATATAGTGACATACCAGGGAGTGAACGGGCCGATGATCTGGCGAGATTAGGATCGGCGTCACCCGGAATGGTAGAAAAAGGGGTTAGTCCACCACTAAGCGGCGTCAAAGCTCTTATCAGGGAACGTGCCACGGACACAGCGAACTCAAGGTGGGAGGGGCTCACGAACTGGGATCTCTAGGGCATTCTGGTCAAGGCTGGACAGATGGAATTCTAGGGAAATATTGACATGGAATAAGGAAAGATTGCGGTTACTCGTCGGAATACTGACGGGACACTGCTTGCTAGTGAAGCATGCTATACGTATGGGGGTCGCTGACTCTGACGTGTGCAGGTACTGCCACGACCTATATGCTGAGGAGGACATTGTCCTCACAAATGTCAGGCGCTCGTTAGGAGGCGTCGACAATTTGGAGGATCTGAAATGGATAAGTCATGACAAGCTGGTCAAATTTATCAGGGATCTAAGATGTTTTGGGGGTGATTAGTTTTTCTACGAGGTTCCGAAGAGGTCGCTAGGGTCCCTCTTTTTATGCCTAGTGCGCGCGGTGGCTTAGCGCGGCGCCTCTTTCTAAAATTAAAACTAGGGTACAATGTCCGCGGTCGCCGTATATGTTTATAAGAAGAATATATACAGCGATTTTATGTATAATATTTTAGGTGCTTATACGTCACACACCTACGTTCTTTGTTCGTACAAAATTCACTTCTACGAGTGGTACAACGTATTTTTTGCTCGCACATTTTTTTTATTTACGCCTTTTACTTAGAGAAATGGAGGATTAGAAATTTGACTTAAGAAGTCCTGAAACTGAATTTGGAAAAAAATTAAATTATTTAATTCCAAATCTTGCACTTCGAGCAAGTAAATTGATAAATTTATTTGAAATATGTGACAGTGAATATTGTGGTGAAATGTGAACTTGGTGAAACAAAAATTTCAGGCCGGATTCAGTTGAGATTTTTCCGTAATCTCGCGATTTGGAAATCTCAGTCCTGGATGGAGAATCTAGTAGATTTGCGAAATCGCGAGATTTCGGGGCGATGAACATGACACTAGTTAGTTTTAGTTTTTAAGTTCCCATAGATTTAAGTAAATTTAAATTCAAACTAGGTTTTTGCTCTGTTCCTTTAGTAAATATAGTTAATTTCCATATTTTTTAATATATACTGGTACATCCTACTCTCGGAGGGTGGCTATAGCGATCCAATTCAATCAACCTTTCTCACATTCATCTTCTGTATTCCCAAGTATCAACAACCCTTAACAGCCGAGTTTAACACGAGTTTGTGGTTTCAAAACGGCCTCTGAGCTAATTGAGCCCTGTCTGGGTGACAGGGCTGCCACTTAAACCAACCAACCAACCAACATCCTACTCTGGAAACCCGCGCTGTTCGATCGGTTTCTCGTGAGAAACAGCAACCACCGAATACCTAGCTGCAAAGTATCACATTGACTTAGTTGCAATACATACCGCGAGAAAGAAAAGGCGTAGTAAAATCATCGGCAACGTTCTATACCGAAGAATCACTATTCATTCCCCTTATCGGTTGTTACTCCGTCCACATACGAATACACCAGAACAGTGTGGAAGTTCCTCGACTCTTCTCGCTCTTCCTCGTATTCTGTAGGCCTCACAAATACTCGAGTAGGCTTAAGGCTCTCGCCTAAACAACAAGGGTCATAAGGGTAATAAGAGCGTAGTGACTACTACGTTCAAGCGACAGTTTGTGCGGTGTGAAGCGAAACCACGATAAATTAAATCTACCGCATGAAGTACACCCAACTCTCCTTTTACACGGTCTTTTTTTACACGATTTTGAAATAACACGGTCCACGAAGAACAAATACCACCTTTTTACATGAAATTTTTGATCTAACACGATAGCAAAAAAAAATTCCTTGAATGGCAAATAAAAAGGCATGGATGACGGCCGATTTTTTCAAAAAATGGCTCTACGAACGCTTCGTTGCTGAAGTCAAGAAATAAATATATAGAACAAAAAGTTCTTGAATACAAAGTAATTTTACTCGTCAATAATGCTCCCAGTCATCCTGTACTAGATCATCCAAATATCCAATTGGTATTTTTGCAGCCAAATACCACATCCTGGATTCAGCCATTGGAACATTCAAAATTTATTACATTAAGCTAGCATTTAAATATATTTTACAATCAGTGAAGGAAAAAATATGACGATCGTAGATGCATGGAAAAATTATACGATAATGGATTGTGTTACAAATGCTTCCTTTGCCATAAAACTTATATTTTTGAATTTTTACTAACGAATTTTTTAATATTGAATATTGTTTATTTAATAAATGAATTATATTTTATAGAAGGAATATACGCTTTCCTTAATTTTTATGCACGACTTTTTTGAACAGCATGTAGTTATTTTTTCAACACACACGGTTTTTTTTAAATTGTGGAACAAATCTACGATTTTACTATGAGTAGCATGTCTTTTTTTACACGTTTTTTTTATACACGGTTTTTGTTGGAACGTATCTACCGTGTAAAAACAGAGTTGGGTGTATTAGTAAAAGCGATTGAAAGTAGAGATGGGCAAAGTACTTCACTCCGAGTCACTCACTTTAAGAAACGAGTTCAGTGAAGTACTTCCATGGAACTGTTCGCTCCATCGTTGCTTCGTTCCTCGCGAACTAGTTCGTTCTTTTAGTTCGATGTCAAAAAGGTCAATAGATCTAGATGAGCAAAAAAAAACATCAGTAAACAGTACCACATCTAGTACAATGGAACTGTAGTTCACCAAGAGGAGTGAGTTACTTCACTTTCAATGAAGTGTTCTTTTCGAACAGTCACTCACTTCAATGAAGTGTTCTTTTCGAACAGTTCACTCGTGAACGACCCATCTCTAATTGAAAGCAACGATAGAAAGTCATCGAGTTGTAAATAAAATTCAGGGGCGTTACCGGTAGTACGATTATCTAATGCGAATAAATTAGTGTTTCTTTCGATTTTAAACGAATTGTGTTTTACTTGAAACCCCGCTCGCAACAATACATATAAATTAATCTAAAATTTATTAATCGATTCGATATGTTATTTGTTGTTGGTTTATACAATAATAAAAAGGAAAAAATAAGACAGGATCACTTATCCAAGACGAGTATGTATGCAGCGACGTCATTTGTGGGGGGGGGGGGGGGCAGGGGTGCATTTGCCACCCCCCCTGAATTATGTATTTTTATAGATTATATATAACATATGTATATTTATATATAAAAATATATACAAACATAACATCTTGCCCCCCCTAAAAAAAACTGAAATGACGTCCCTAATGTAGGTAGGAACTTCACGTAATATAATTTAAAAAAAATTTAACTCACGTCCTATGACTTGACTCGAGTCATCGCATGATTAGTTCAGATAAAGGGTTATTCAATAGGTACATAGCAATTTTGTATTTTAATACAAACTCACCCTTAAACTTTTTTGTTGGTCTGTCTGTGTTTTAATAGGGTTATTCAATAGGGACATAACAATTTTGTGTTTAAATAAAACACAGAATAATTGAGATAATTTCCAAACGTTGCTCGTTCGTGAACTTCACTATGATAAAAATGTAAACGTTGACTGACGTTTTGACATTGACAGACCAGCAAACAAGTTTAAGGGTGCGTTAGTATTAACATACAAAATTGTTATGCACTTATTGAATAACCCTTTATATGGTGGGTTCGCAGCATACTCACCTATTAAAAGCACTGCGCAGAACATTGTTCGCGTCAATCGAATCCGCTAATATTACAGTCTGCGGTTCGTCTGCCCTTTCCTGTTCCGGTTCAACTGGCAGATTACCAACTTGCGACGACGTCGATCCATAATCTTTCTTAAGCGAGAAAGAAAAATTCAAAATTATCGTAATAAACAACAAGTACGAGACGATGGGAACGCAAGTGGACCAGCGCGGCCTTAATGCGATTTTCAAAGCTTCCTTGGTCAAACACATTTCACTAGCGGCATTCTTTATTTCTTTTCGGTTTAGCAAATTGTTCTCCAGTCGCGCCAAGACTACAGCGTGAGAGGTGTAAACATTCCCGTTTATCGTCTTTTCACTTGTCGTGTAATGTTAAATGTGTGTCATGGAGTGATGAAAAAAGTGAAAGTAGAGGAAGAAATTGATTTTTCTCAATTGTCGAGTCGAGCAACTGCTGCTATTCGGTTTGTAGTGTACCGCACAGCTAATAGGAACACTTCTGATTTCCTAATCAGAGCAAGAATTAGTGGAATTCGTAAATAGGAAACGACATTCGCGCGATAATTTCACTTTTAGACTTTTAATGCGACAAACACGACGGTCTTGAACCGCTCTACTACACGAATGCAACACGCAACAACAACAACAATAGTCTTTCCGTCCGAACTACGACATCTCGTGGGCAATTCTGTAAACATTTAATCCGGTGCACATTTAGTGATTGGTGCCGACCATCGCTTGGGGGAAATTTTCTTTCGCGGGCAATTTGTCTGACGTTCGCTCAGCTTTCAGAAGGGAAATTTGTTTTTGCATCGACAACGCAAAAATTTTTGTTGTGACTTTGCTATTTCGACGAAAAAAGTGAATGAGGGCCGCTTAAAATCGAAGAATTAACCGTAAAATTAACAATAAATTTACGGCTAACTGTCTGATTTCGATTAATGTCGTTTTTTTTAATGCCGCCGCTGTGATTCTGTCGCTTAAATGCCGAATTTAGTGTCGCTTTGTGTTGTGAAAATTGAAATCGATGCAACAATGAATTTGGAGCAATGTAAGTTTTTTTTTCCATATTTTGCCTTTGATTTTTCCAGATTTTATGAGTTTTATGGGTCCGATACACGACAGATTGATCGGCCGATCTACCTTCAGATTTTGGCGTGTACAATTAGATCGTTCGTGTGTGGAAAACCTAACTGAGATTTAATTGAAGAAATGATCGCAAACTTGAACTGTAGATCTTCTGTGGTGATAAAAGATTTGCGATCATCTCACAGATCGTAATTCGTCAGGGAGAATTGAAGAGTTTGGTGTGCGGTATCGAAGATAGAACTTATATTTCGATGGGATTTTCAAAGGGCAGACATAGTTTTGCAGACGTTTGCAGAACTGAACGATTGTCCTGTTTCTTGTGCACCTAGACCTAAAAGGCCCGTTGTGTTACCATAGAATTATTGAATGAAGCGTTGATTTTTCGAAACCTCCGTTGCAGCAAAGTCACTGAGACTGTTGAAGAAGTATGCTCCTAGCGGATAGAGCTGGACTTGTTGAAGGCTGAAGATGAAGGACTGTCTCAGAGATATAAATACTGGAGACGACAAGACGCCGTTTTTGTATGAAGCATTTTGAAGCCAGATGGAACGTTTTTGTATGAAGCGTTTGATGCCAGGTGGCAGTGAAATGCAAATAGTAGCCTAGTATTCAAATGGTTGGTGTTATTCGTGTTCAAGACCGGAGTATAATATAAATATGAATAAGATGCTAATAGTAGCATAGTGTTTATTGCCGGTCCTTTGCGTGGAATCGTCCGGCTTCAAAACAGTCGCTGCTCGTCATCTCCAGTACATATACATATCTCTATGGACTGTTTCCTCCTCTTCTTCATCCAAGCAGCTTCCACAGAAGTCGTTTGGAAATAGATACAGTCTTTTAGCATGCCGGCCTATAAGACAGTGTACGGTTAGTATACCAACTGTCATGCTGATATTCGCCCTTTTGAGCGAAGTCAACCCTTTTGGGCGTCTCAGATCCTTTGGCCCGTTCTGTCTCGCAGTGTGACATGTAATACCTTCTGTCCACCTTGAGTTGGTTTTCTCAACGGAGTCCAATTTAAGTAGCAGCTTACATGTAGAAAGAGGCGCAACCGGATTCCGATATTCCGGCATAATCTGAAGAATAGTAGCGCGCCGTTCGAGTTCTTCTCCTTCTTTTATATTCTTGTTCGGATAAATCCTTTTAAAATATACACTGAAAATACAATAGAATTCACTACAGTTCAATGCTTACAATTCAATTAATGCTCTAATGGAAGTGATTTTAGTATTAAACAAATCAATGGAGTTGCAATATTTGTTACCAACTCTCATCAATCGCTCTGGGCGTACATACAGCCCATATAAAGTTCGTCAGCCATACAGCTACCTGGAATATCCTTGTGTCTTAGCAACCAGCACAGATAATTATTGAATTGTTTTGTTCTGCCATCTCTGTTAGATCTCTTATGATCAAACGTCTTCTTCTATTGAGATTTAGACTCTTATGTCCAAACTCACCTTACCTGAATTACCTTGAAGGAGTATAGAAGAAAAAAGAGGTGCTGGATTTAAATGTAAGTTTGCTTTATTCATTTTTTCAATTCTTCCTAATTCCGGGGAGCCTTATGACTGTTTTGTCATTTGGCTTTAATTTTAAAGTAAAATAAATGCTCTTCAGCTGACGGTCCTTTCTTCAAAATACCTTACTAAATGTGGAAGCCACAACTCAATAAGGTGATTCTGAAGTAGGATTTGTATTAATCTTACTTCTCTTCTGCTGACGGTCCTTTCTTCAAAATACCTTACTAAATATGGAAGCCACAACTTATAAGGTGTTCTGAAGTAGGATTTGTAAAAATCTTACCTTTTTTTATAGCCGAACCGACAGCAATTAAATCTTTTTTAATGAGAGGTCGAGGCCGTTGATTGTCACGGCCTTTATAGTGCTTGGGAGCTTTGAATGTACCACTTATCCGAGCGATTACGTGCAGCGCAATCAAAAGATGGACAGGTGCTGGCACAGTAACCGCCCGAAATAGTGAACATTTTAATGTTATGTTCTCGGACCTCAAGCATGTTTGACTAGTTACATGCTTGAAATTCGAGCATTCTCCTTAAGAGACAACTCAAAAAGTCGGAGAAAAATTCCCAGTTTGGGTACACTTTCTCAGTTCAATAAGCTGGAAAAATTCCAACCAAAATGTTTTTTATTAGGTCATTGGCTGTTCCACGAAATCCAATTTCATTACATTCTTCGAGCAATATCTGAGGGTTTACTGTATCGAAGCCTTTTTATAAATCCACAAATATCGAAGCAACATAGGAACGTTTAAACTAGTATCTATCACGGCTGATGTCGTATTGCTACCTACTTGCCATCCGTATTGATGTTTATCAAAACCAAAATGAACCAAAAAACGACCGAAATGGTCACTTCCACGATTCGGTAGAAATGACCGACCGACCGAAATGACTCACGACCTTCGAAAAATAACAAGTCGGTCGATCGGTCAGCGGTCACTTGAAAAAGTTTCTATTAACTGGACTTTTCGAGTCGGTCGGTCTTCGGTGATCGCTGGTGGCTGGTCGGTATCGGTATTCGAACTTCGATGGCAGCGTATGATTAGACTTTAGGGTGATAACGCGCCAAGAGTAAATCGAACTCGAAGGACGGTTTTATGAATTCGAGGAAAAAAATCAATTCTAATGATTTAATTTTTGGAATTTATAGAGAGTGTACGAGGGCTGTTTGATAATGACCTGCAAAAATCAAGAAAACACAATCTTTTCGGGAAAAAAATTTATTTTATTTTTCAACATAGTCTCCTTTTAGCTCGATACACTTAGTCCAGCGTTTTTCCAATTTTTGGATTCCTTCCAAATAATATGATTTCTCCAAACCTTCAAAATAGGCGTTGGTTTCATTGATGACGTCAGTATTTGTGGTGAATCTCTCTCCAGCAAGCCATTTTATCAAGTCTGGAAACAAAAAAAAGTCGCAGGGGTCAAATCTGGAGAATACGGTGGGTGAGGGAGCAATTCGTAGCGTAATTCAAACAATTTTGCCATTGCAACAGCGGACGTGTGAGCCGGAGCATTGTCGTGATGAAACAACACTTTTTTCTTCGCCAAATGAGGCCGTTTTCACTTGATTTCAGCATTCAATCGAACCAATAACTCAGTATAATATGCTCCCGTTATTGTTTTCCCTTTCTGCAAGTAGTCGGTGAATATAACTCCATTGAAATCCGAAAAAACTATCGCTATAACCTTTCCAGCCGATGGAACGGTTTTGCCTTCTTCGGTGTGCTTGAACCGGCTTCCTTTCATTGTTTTGACTGTTGTTTGGTTTCTGGAGTGTAGTGATGAATCCATGTTTCATCAACAGTTACGAATCAATGAAAAAATTCATTTGTATTACGTTGAAACATTTGCAAACCGTGCTGTGAAGCTGTCACACGATTGCGTTTTTAGTCGATTGTGAGCAAAGGCGGCAGCCATCTGGCGGATAGCTTTCTCATGTCCAAACAATGTTTCAAAATATTCCAAACACGTTCAGATGAGATGTTTACTACCTTAGCTATTTCACGCACTTTCTCTCGACGATCTTCTATCACGATACCATGAATTTTTTCGATAATTTCTGGCGTGGTGACATCATTTGGACGACCTGGACTTGGTATGGTTTCTGTGCTCGTACGACCACACTTGAATTCAGAAAACCAGTTGGTCCAGAGTCCCCATAATGTTTATCTAATTTTTCTTTGGTCACTTCAGCTGTTTTTCCTTTTAAAACGTTATGTTTAATCAACACACGAAATTCGTTTTTATTCATTTTTAAAAATTACTAGAAGTTGACTTGATTAGACTGCTGTTTCGCAAAAACTAAAAGAGGTATCAGGCTGAACCTTTGCAGGTAATCTATTTAAGGATGGTCCAGGTCAAAACAAATAACAAATTCCTTCCCTGCCCTCTCCTTCTTGATTTTTGCAGGTCATTATTAAACAGCCCTCGTACGATTAATGAATGAATTTGAATGTTCTTTGAATTCGTAAATTCAACACAGGCAAATTGTTTAGTTTCGATTTCGATTTTCTCTTGGCCCATTTTCCCCTAAAGTGTCTTTAATGTAATCATTCATTCGCTACCTTCGAGCACCAAGTACAGACAGACCGACACGAAAAGAAACTTTTGGCGCTGTACGGCTATCAACATCGGGTACGATACGAGACGTAGAATATTTTTTTTAGTGACCGATTGAACGACTCGAGTTAATTCGGTCATAGTACTGACCCGGTCATTTCGACCGAATCGTTCGCGACCGACCCATCACTAGCCACTATACAATAGTTTTTACCTGTAAATAAAAGGACATGCAATAATTGTATGTGCACTCCTCATTCTTTTGATATATTCCCAATTAAGATATAAATCCGAGTTCAGTATTTTATCTAGAGTATCATATGATTGGCTTGTTTTTTTATAAATTTTAGTAGCTTCATGATAAATTTTTTGAAGATATTTCTAACCGCACTGGTTAAAGCTAGGGGTCGATAGTTATTGGGATCTTTGTTAGAGCCACATTTATTATCTGTAATTGGGAGAAATCAGTGCTGTTTTCAAACAAGTTGGAAATGTTTCTTTGTTCAAATAGTTATTTATAGCAATGCTTTGGCACGCTGAAATTATTGTCTTTAGAGTTTTTAGTTAATTTTTGTTATTGTACAGTCGATATCGGGGGTTACGTTGGATTTGAGTTCCGTTTGTTTCTTCATATGGCCCCTGTTTTTAATTGCTTTCAGTGTGCATACTATCTTCCTTCTCGCGTAAGATGTTGGTATATTCGCTTTGTTTTGTAAGAGATACACGTTTTTCTCACTCGTCAATAAGGCACTTTCTTGACGTGTGTCGTCTTCGATTCTTTTTATCTTGTTTGAATAGGAAATGCTACCTTTAGTTGTGTTATTTGCTTTGCTAAGGACAAATATCTTGGTAAGCCACCGTTTTTTCAGCGAGTATGATTTTCTTCGCGTTTCTTTGTTTTGTAATATTTTTGAAATTCACTTGAAGAAATTGAGCCCGTTAATGTTATATAAAGATGGACGAGTCACAGAAACAAAACACATTTTGTGAGATTTGGATAAAGCCAATTACGTGAGAAGCCTATCGATCCAAGGTGGTGTAGATTTAGATGTTACTGATTAATTCTTGGGAAGGATGGAACTCAATCGAAGTCTTGAGAGGAAGTTAAATCATAAAGGCTAACTTCCTCTCTATAAACCGAAACAGTGTGGATCAATGCTCCTTTCTAGCTCTAATTGCACACAACGGTGCAATTATGATATGCTCCATGGCATACGTTTTCACTATAATGACTTTAAAAGCCACGAGTATTGCGTTTGTATTAGTCTTCCATTTAGGTAATATTCAAAATCAATTTGTATAAATATCCCTTTTCAAAACTTGCAGCTTCTGAACATGGAGCCGTTTCTTCTGAACATCCAACAAATCCTCGAGTGCAACGCGAGCGTGAACGTGATCGCGGACTTAGAAATACATCAAAAATAACGATCGAGAACTATTCAAATAAACAAATGGACTTAGCATCAGCGCGAGGACTTTTACCAACAAGCTCACGCGAAGCAACGCCACTCGAAGAATCTCAATCGTCTACGGAATTTCCTAAAGAAATCAATTTCTTTTCGGGAAATCCATTCGTGGAAGTTACCAAAGGGATTATTCATTTATATAAAAAGAAGTGCGTTTAAGAAAATAAAATAAATTTCGAGAATATATCGTAAACCAATTTTTTTCTAGTGAACGCAAAGAAATAAAAGAAGCTCCTACCAATCAGCTGTGTTTATTAGCCGTGCCTACAAGTTTAAGTTGCCACGATTTACTTAAATTTGTTGCTCCGTGCCATTCCGTAATTCAGCATATTCGAATAATTCGCGATGCAAGTCCGAATCAATTTATGGTTTTACTAGAGTGAGTTCAATATTTTACTTATTTTGTATTTTTTGGGACTATTTTATTTTTAGATTTCGGTCAAACGACTCGGCATTGGAGTTCTATCAAACATACAATGGTGCAGCTTATAATTCTTTAGAGCCGGACTCATTATGTCATGCTGTTTGGGTATCGAATGTTGAATGGGGCGAAGATGGAACACCTCCGCTAGGTCATACGGAGCTTCCAACGTGTCCAGGTAAGCAATAGTAACTTTTTTTTATTGTATACTATTTTTATTTTAATTAGAAGCATTTGGTCAGATTGGTTTCAAATTAAATTTTCGTTAACCGTTTTTAATTTAACAGTCTGTCTAGAACGCATGGACGAAAGTGTGGACGGCGTCCTAACGATTCTATGCAATCATGTTTTTCACGCCAATTGTCTTGTCAAGTGGGGCGACTCGACCTGTCCTGTTTGTCGGCACGTTCAAACTCCTGAACTTATAGAAAATTCAGTTTGTATGGAATGTGAAGGTACTGAGGCACTTTGGATATGTCTTATATGTGGACACGTTGGTTGTGGTCGTTATCAGGGGGGACATGCAGCTTCTCACTATCGGGCAACAAATCATACATATGCCATGCAATTAGGAACATCAAGTGTGTGGGACTATGCCGGCGATAACTTTGTTCACAGGCTATATCAAAATAAGACCGATGGCAAATTGGTGGCAACCCAATCGCCCGGAGAAGAAGGAGAAGAAAAAATCGACTCCATTCAATTAGAATTCACGTATTTGTTAACGTCTCAGTTAGACACCCAAAGAAAATTCTACGAAGAACGTCTGATACGACTCGAAAGTGATTTTCGATGTTTTAAGACAAATACAGATAGTGCGCTGCAGAAATGCATGTCACTAGAACATAAGGTTCATACACTGACCAAGGAGAAATTGAGCTTAGAGAAGAAGTTGGCGCAGAATAATGCAAAGTAATATTATTTCTAATTCTAATATACTTCATAAATCATCTAAACTTATTTTGTTCTTTTCAGATTAAAAGAAGTCCAAAAAGAACTTAACGATGAACGTGAAATGAGTCGAGCTATGCAAACCAATCAGTCATCGTGGCAGTCAAAATATGTCGCTCTTGAGAAAAAATATAAAACGTATCAAGAGGAAAAGGTTCGTGAATTGGAAGATGTCCGAGATCAATTGAGGGACGTTATGTTCTACATGCAAGCACAAAGTGAAATTGCAAGTTCTGAATTGAAGGATGAAATAGCCTCAGGCTCAGTTATTGTTCCAGACGCCGAAAAATCGCCATTGAAACAGAAAAATCGACGCAAGAAGAAGAATGAACGTTAAAAATAATATTTTTTCGAATTATTTATTTATCTACATAGAAAGTTTTATGGCACCCACCTTTTTTGGAATTACATGGAGAAATATTTTATGTGATAAAATTAATCTATATTACAGTAAGTTTTGTGTTTTTTTTTTAATTTCTAATTAATAAAAGAGTCTTTATATACTGCTAAAATTGGAATTTAATTTCTTGATAAAAGTTAAAATCATTTCGATTGAGCGCATTCTCTTGAAGATTGAAAAGCAATGAGACATTACGTTCACTTAAAAGTTAATAATACATCGAACATCAATAGTTTAATTGATGTTACAATTATTTTGAGATCACGTAAGAGATCGGTTTGAATTTTCACTTTGAAATTGTTCGAGTGAATTTTGTTTTTGGTTTTAATTGAGATTGAAATGCTAATGTAATTAAAAATCATACCAAGATTTTATAAGAGGTATTGTGCGATAGCTACTTTACGGATACATTTGCAATTACTTGCCGAAATCTGACGAAGTAAATCAGTTAGTCCTACGCAGTAATTGCATTGTCGAAAGTCAGCTAATTCCGGTTTTTTCTACTGGCCATTAATTTCGATAATTTCAAGTACTACAGAAGTCCTCAAGAACGTATGCAATTTAATAATCGTATCGTCAAAGTTTGCAAACATAATTTGCGAGATTAAAACCCCACGTACTTGGAAGTACGTTTCATTCAAAGATCACTGACTACGAGTGCAGCATTTGAAATATAGCTGGTAAAGTGCTTGCTGGGACTAAATTCAGATAGCACGAAATACCTTGGGGGTGTTACGCGAAACTCATCTGGTAAAGAACCTTGATGAAATCCATTTCGCTGCTGATAACCAAAATTGTACAAATCGTTGTTAAAGCAAAACAATCCGATTCACTTAATAAAAAAGAAAAAGTTTTACCAAATCGCAATTCAATTTTTGCACTTAGTAATGCTGCACTTTCGCAGTTTTAGTATACACGTTTGGTTTCTATCCCTATTCACAGCTAGACATGATTATATCAATGAAATTCACTTGTCGCAATACAGTCCAAGTCAGACACTGGCCTCTTATCATTTTACCCTAATACTATTTTTTAGGGACATCATTAGGAAACAATTGCTAACCTATCGTCCACCTTCCGAAAACATGGATTTTTATCTCATTACTGCTGTGTAAAGATGGTGACGAAAAGTGCCAGTCTATGCGGTGAATTACTGTCATAAATGGCACGATCACGAATCAAGTCCAAGAAAGTGTGAAGAACAAATAAATTTCGGTATACAAAACGAGTTTAAGGTGCCTGAATATTTTACTTTATTTTTCAATAATACGATATTGTGATCGATTTAAAAAAAATGCTACTCTCAAATTTTTTTCACGTTTAGACACGTCGTTCGCCGTGCGCAAAATCGGTTGAGGGCGATTTTTCCCTTTTCAACTCCTAAGAGGGTATAAATGGGTTGAACACGTTTCCACGAATTCCGTCATATTTCTTAAGTTTTATAAGATACCAAATAGTCTTTAACTTCAGCAGAGTTTTATAAAATAGCCTACAACCCCATTTTGGGATTTTCTTATGTCCAACCGTGTAAAGGGATTACATTTTCACATATTCCTACATACGTTAAGGAGTAGGTTTGATGAGATATCAGATTGGTTTTTACTTCCACCAACTTTTGATATAATCGCCTACAAACCCATTTTTTGATATTCAACCCCGAAGAGGTGTAATGGGGTTGATCATGTATCCAATTTTTGTCATTACTTAGTTCTGATAAGATATACAATTGGTAATTACTTTTACGAGCATTTCATGTAATGGCCTAAAAACAAATTTCGAAATTGAACTCCCAAGGAGATGTAATGGGTTTGAATACGTTTTCACAATTCGTCATATCTCTTAGGTCCTGATAAGGCTGCAAATTGGTTCTTACTTCTATGGGCTCTTAGTGTAAGTAATATACCGAAATTCGAGTCATCTACACGGACTATTTATGTAGATATATTTAATCTGCTAAAAATCTATATTTTAGATTTTTTTTATTTATATGATAATATTAATTATAAGATAATGATGACTGTTTGGTGGTCTGCAGCTGCTATTCCCTATTCCTTTTTGAAGCGTGGTGAAACCATTAATGCAAAGACGTATTGTGCCCAACTCGATGAAATGCATCAAAAATTGAATGTTCAACGGGCTAGATTGGTCAACAGAGATGGAGTTATACTGCTTCATGACAACGCACGGCTTCATGTTTCAAGAACAACGGTCCAAAAATTAAACGAGTTGCAGTATGAGACTCTTCCTCATCCACCATACTCACCAGACCTTTCGCCAACCGACTACCACTTTGTTAAACATTTGGATCATTTTTTGGCGACCAATCAATTCGATAATGAAGCAGCCATCAAAAGTACCTTCGAGGACTTTCTTCGCTCTAGAAAGTCGCACATCTACGAAACTGGCATAAGTGCACTTGTATCTCGTTGGGAGAAGTGTATTTCATGTGCTGGTGCCTATTTTGATTAATAAAATTAAGTTTTATAAAAGTTACAGTTGTTTGAAATTGCACTACCAAAAACGACATTTCATCTGCAACAATGTGGCAGTGGCGTAATCATTCTACCACTTCCCGAACTTTGTCCCTAAAAATAACAAACTTGCGCCCAGACTGTTGGCAAAGTTTTTTATTTGATATTAATTACGTTTTGTATTTTATCATAATCGAAACAATTTCGAGCATTTCCTACTCTAACTAAATATTATACTACCTTATATATAGATTTACATTATAGAATGATTTCTTAATTACACATTACAATAGAAAGACTTGATTATAGATACCATTAAAAAAAATTGATAATTACTTACTATTAATTAATTGTTTCTGGACAATTTTTTCTTACACTCTTTTTTTTATTTCAAAAACAATAACAATTTTTATGGTTTAATTTGGTTTTCTGGGCAGACCACGTCATAATAACTGAAGAGTTGTTTTTTTAGCATATATCATTTACACAATGAAGTTATTACCATGGTTTAGGTTATTGTCTTTTAAAACCCGTTCATTATTTTAAAATTACATGGTCTGCTCAGAAATATTTAATCATTTTAAACTTAAAGAGTTATAAATAATCAAAAGGCAGTGATAATTAAGTTGTATGTATATTGTACCTGTATATCGGCAATGACAAAGATTCAAATATAAATTTATTTATATTACCTATAATAGTTTTTTTTAAATAATTTGAATGAAATAATTTGTACATCGTACGAAAATTTTTGTATTTATGTTTAACCTTTTTTCTTAACTAATTGAAATGTGTGCATAATATGATCTGTTTCTACATTTTTATTTAATAGTTTTATTTCATTTGTTAGGGATGTTACGGATGTGGGTATACCGGAGTCGGAGCCGGAGGTTTTAAATCTGATTTATCGGAGCCGGAAGCGGAGGCGGAGTAGAAGACAGATGTGTTAGGTGTTAACTTAAAGGCATGCTTTTTTTAAGAAACAAGACATGATTCACAAAGCGAACTATATCTTATCAAGTAAGATACACATCTCAAAGCGAATTACACTTAAGGCATTGGTCCTTTCCTATAAGAGGAATGGCCGCCTGAAGTGGACCAAACCAGATACATGTATTGAAATGTAAACGGCGCACGTTCGTACCTTTCTTCATTCAACTTTTTTTAAATACATAAAACAATCCACAAAATCTAACACGTTCTGGCCGCGGTCGCTCGCTGATCTTCGTTATAACCTCCGATTCAAAATTATCGGAGCCGAAGTCGAAGTCGGACGTTAAAATAAATCGGAAGTTCCGACCTTTCTGAGTCGGAGTCGAAGCTCCGTAACATCCCTAATTTGTATCTTGGTTCATAAATTTAGTTAAAACGTGGCTGCAAATCAGTGAGAAATAATCTTCTAATATTAGAAACAGGACTAAAGTTCGATTTTGTTTTGTCACAGGTATAACTGCAACACTAATATTGCAGTCGGAAAATTAGTTAGTTTCCGGTGTAGGCAAGCCAGGATTAGATTTTTAGAGATGAAAAGATTCCTCGTCTCTGTGAAGACTTATAAAAAAAGGGAGGAAAACCAAAACTTAAACATGTAAAGATTTTCATCGCTTATAGCGTTTATTAGACTTATTGGGTTTTTCAGCTCTTCATTTCAAATAAACCGCCGCAAAAGAATGATATTTTCTGCTTGGCCGGTCTTTATACGGCTTTTCGCTATAAAGGACTTTTTGAATTATGGTTCAGTTTCAATTTATGGCTTAAATTTGTTTCCAATATACGGTCAAAAAATCTTTTTTTTTTGATATAATGCGGAGTAGCTCTTATTTTACTTAAGCCTGTATATTAGATTGCAGTGGCGTAGTATTGTAAGGGAATAAGCGCTTCACTCGAAATAAAACGATTTAAGTCCTTTTTAAAAAGAAACTAAGCATAAGTAGTATAAATCTAAGACTTCTAAATTCATGACAGTCCATCGAGTGAGTATTTACTCGAATGAAATGCCTAATTCAGTCGACTGCTGTTACTGAAGTAACTTTCTACGCGTCGAGTCTCATAGTACCAACTTTAGCTCGAGTCGACTTCAAATGTAAGTCGCCCGTAAGTGAGTCTGTTGTTCCTACAGACAGCCGCGCGTACCTAACTAGCAAATAATCGTATCACTCGGTATAATCACCGTTATTATTTACTGCGATGTTATGAATCGGAAACTCTTTTCTTAATCAATTTACTTTCATATAAAATTTGATCGGTAAAGCAGTTTTCAAGAATGGGAATCGTGTCGGCGAGAATAACAAAAAACCGATAGGAAAGATGTCGTTAAATATTTCATGAGCACAACTTGCCCCACTACCTGCTAAGTCTCAATCTTTCTTACTATTAATATGTGATGATGAATACCTAAACTGTATGTAGCCCCACCTATTTTTCAAGGCAGTTTGCACAGCAAACCAACTAGGAAAACTTCAATTTATTTTGATATTTCCGAACAAATCTATCGTATAAAACTTTTTCATATTTAATAGAATAAATGTGATTAACACAAAACCTTTCTCTAAAAATTTTTTCAAAGAAGGTATTTGAAAGTGAATATATCTTCAAGTGGAAAAAAGTATCGGAACTCACTTTCAGAATGACGAAAATTTCTGCTATAGTCGCGTCAGTGTTTCATACTACGAAAAGGTATAATGCTAGAGTTATAACGGGATATATTACCCGATACTAAATTAATTGGCAAGGTACCATCAGATCGATTCTCCGTGATTGAAATGATAGGACCAGATACAGAAGAGAGATTATTAGTAGATTTACTTTTACTTATGAGAATCGGCCAAAAACGCACCATTGTAAAATTATATCGTTCCTTAGAGACTGGATACGACCTTGGGGGGATTAAGGACCAGGCATAAAAAGGTTTCTACAGTTTCCAAACGAGTCAAATAATAATCAGTGCAATAGGGGTTTTCACTTTGCAGCCATGTCATTTGCACAAACGAAATAATTTGCATAATATTAAGGGATAGAGCACATCTGATATTCCTGCAATTTTACATACTTCAATAAAATAACTACACAATTTTTCCAAATTAAAAAAATTAATATAATAAAATAATAAGAATACATCAATTATTGTATAAATCATCGTAAATATATAAAATATAACTATAAAGTAAATGCTTCTTGTTTCTGCTTCATACAATATAATTTTGCGCGTAAGAGCAGTTTCATATAGTTTTTAATTGCTTTTTTTGTCTAAATAAATTCAATTTTTATTTCCGACGGGTAATCTTAGAGATTCAAATAAATTGCAGAGATTACAGAAAACATAATTGAGAAATGATGTAAATTTTTTCTTTGCTTTTATCAGGGAAAACAATATTTATTTTTTATCGAGTGTCGATTAGTGCTGTTTTTTTCCCCCGATACTATGAAGTGTATTATGTTCTTGAGGGAGAGCAGTAGGAGTGTACAAGTAAAAAAACTCAGTATATAAACAACGGCAATACAGAGCACTATGGAAATATTTTCAATAAATTTGTATCTTGCTTTTACTATGCCATACAAGCACAATATGATTTCGAGACTTATCTATCGATCAGTGTTTGTGCTTTCTTCTGTTCAATTTAAATAAAATTATTATTGTAGACAATGTGAGATTTCTTCTAGTATAATACTTCGTAATTTCCAATGGAGAAAAACATAAAAGAAAGCACCAGAATATAAACACGGGATGTTTTTTTTTTAAATTGTCAATATTCAATATTTCTGTAAACTGATTGATTATTCGGTCATCAAATAAATCACAATAAATTTATTGAGGTAAATGAAAAAAAACAGTACAATTGGTTTTAAATTGTTTTTGTACTATAACTATTCTGCTGTTCTATAAACATAACGGATATTTGCCGTCGAAATTTATTTATCTTTAGAGAATTGGTAGTACAAATAATTTGTTTTTGATAAATGATGTTAATTTCTATCTTTACTTATTTTTATCTTTGACACGAGTGTCGTGATTGCTGATCTTGATTGCGTGTGTGACAAACAGTTCTGGTATTTTCTAGTCAAAAACTATAAAATATACTTATGAGATTATTAGTATTACATTGTTGGTAAGTATACAAAAACATATATTCTACCCAATAGTGCTTAAAAAATTATCGAAATACGAAAAGTTATTAAATAAAATTATCTCAATTGATAGAACTATTAATATTTTCTTGTTGTGTATCAAAAAGCACTCATTTTAAAATACTGTCTTACATATGAAATTGGCAATCATCCCATTCATTTCTTAACTATGACCAACGTGATTTCTGCAAATCGATTTGTCCTTCGAGAGTTTTCGCTAAATAAATTACAAACAGTTGAATTAATGCAACGCCCAATGCTATACCGGCAATTGTATAAAGATTTCGTTCAGCCCAGACTCGTACGATTTCGATGCAACCGCTTGTCCATATCCGTTTGCTTGCAGCCGCTACTGATTCCTGTTGTATTTTGTATCCGCACATTATATTGACTAGACCTGAACTAATATCTGTAGCATTTATACAGCAACTGTATGGTACACCGCATTTTTCGACACTCGGCGAAGTACAGTTGAAATATTCATTTTTACCTGAAATTAAATAAATAAATATTTCAATGCAAACATAAAGCAAATGTTTTTTTTGAGTATGAAATAGATCTTTTTAGCGGAAAACAGGTTCCGACAATCCTTGAGTACAATTCGCCCACATGAGCAAAAACTGATCGTATTTACTGTTCGGACGGAAGAGGAAAACAACAGCCCGAGACGAAATTTAAAAATGAGGGCACTAAAAGAAAATAAAACGTCTATTTCGCACATGACCAGAGAATTTAGCCTTGCTTCGTCCTTAACATTGTTCCGATCTGCTGTTTTTCAACGTTTAAAGGAAGAAGGTATACGCAGCTTTCGCTGTCATGACGTGCCGTTGTTTTCAGCTACAAATATACGGTGATGACTAGACTGGGCTAAACTACATAAAAATTAGGATTTCGGAAAATGTATATGATCTGATGAGTCGCTGATTTGCTTAGTGTCAGGCAGACCACAATGACGTCTCCGACAATCCGGTGAAGCCTTACTTACCCGAATGTATCTAGGGGACTGTAACATGGCAAAAAGGGGTAGTTGTTTGGGCTTGTTTTATAGGACAAGGTGTAGAATAAATAGTGTGCAAGAAAATTAAAAAATTAACTCAAAAATGTTGAGACATTCTCCGATCTAATCTTGTATCCACTGTTAGAGATCTCAGAGAGAATAATTTCATATTTATGAAGGATAACGCTCCTTATCATAAAAGCAAGATTGCCTTTAACCATCTAAGACCCGTTCCTACGATGTTCAGTTACGTTCTAACTGGAACTTTGACTGACAGATTTTCATATTAAACTTCCAGTTAAAGTTCCAGTTAGAGTTTAACTGAAGATCGTAATAATGGCCCTTAGTGGTTTCGATGTGACTGCAATTGACCGGCCTAAAAACCCGACTTGAATCCGATCGAGAATTTGTAGGACCGCATTGACAGGGAATTGTGTAAACTTAAAAATGACAATTTTTAAGACCTCTGGAGGAAGATAAAAATTATAAAGTAAAGTATTCCCAAAGAATCCAATGAGCAACCGTCATACAGAATAAAAGCAAATGGACCAATTATGAAATTTTACTTTTAAAAATAAAGTATTTTACGCTAAAACAAAAACCAATACTTTTTCCTTAAGTCTATATTACATGAATGTGATGTATTTTACGTTTTTCATGCATTTAATGCCTTAATGGTTTGCGCTGAGCCTATTTCTATTAATAGTAATGTGCAATAGAAAAATACGAGTTTTACGGGTGAAATACTGTTTATTTTTATTTTGTGTGACGTTTCGGACTCAACTGAGTCCTTTGTCAAACTGATCAGTTTATATTAAATGCATTTTTTTCTAAATCAATTCGTCCTTTGTTTATTCTTCTGCTGCCAATAGATATTCAAATCATGAATACTGCTGCCAAGAGCGCCCTGAGACTAAAAGAGTCTGGTGGCTGCTGGAAATCTGCGGATTATGGGCATAGTAAAATTCTTTCATTATTTCCAGATTGTGGGCTTAGTGAACTCACCGCCTATACGAGTATAACTCCGTTTTTAAGCTTCGATACAGGATTCCATACCCTTTTCCATACTAGGTGGGATAAGGGAATCTGAAGTTGCTATATTCACGGATGGGTCAAAAATGGATACTGGAATGGGGGCAGGGATTTTCTCAGCCGACATGAACATTCAAGTATCCTTTCGCCTGCCAGACTACTGCAGTATTTTTCAGGCCAAGGTTTTTGCCGTAGGCAGTGCAGTGGACATACTAAATTCCGCGACAAATCTTTGGGCGCATTGGGCGCAGCTCATAAGGTTCTCCTGTGCTGGGTTCCGGGACACAAAGCGATACCAGGAAATGAGGCAGCCGATCAGCTGACCAAAACTGGATCTGTCTGATATACATGCAACCCGAGCGGTAAAAATACCACTCAATTACGTCAAGAGTAATCTTGACAGGAAGGCAGTGGAGCTGACCAATGGCAGATGGTTCAACCTAACTACGTGTGAAACATCTAGGCAGCTATGGCCAGTAATACATCCTGCCGATCTTCTAAAAAGAAATCGTATAGAGACCCGTAACATTGCGGCAGTCATAACGGGGCACTGTCTCTTTGGCAGACATGCATAACGCTTAGGCGTTCAATATAATGACTACTACAGAAGTGAAGAAGAAGAAGAGAGCGTTAGGCATCTACTTTGTGAGTGTCCCCAGCTAGCCAGCATTGTGAAAAAATGAAATGTGAACGTGTGAATCATTCATTTTTGCATATTACTGTGTTCTTTTTTTTCTCATGTGAATTTCCATAAGAATATTGAAATGAAATTGTTCAATCAGATTTCTTTGTTCCGCTTATACAATGGTTTTTTGGTTTCTTTGAACATAAAATGCATGTGTATTAAGTTTTCAGTCTTTATGTGGATAGTCTTTGGTATAATCACCTAGCTGTAGCTGCAGCAGTAGCGGTCCAATACAGAGCCTCACAGCTCAGTGAATCGGAATCGAATTTTTGGGTACACTTTCTTAGGTTAAAGAACATACTCAATATCTGCTTTCTTCATCATCATCATCAATGGCGCGACAGCCCAAATCGGGCCAGGGCCTGCCGGATACATTGACTGAAGTCATCTCGGTTCAGCGCCCGCGTCCTCCAATTTGTGCATCTAAGAAGCGATCCGCAATCTGCGTCAACTGAGTCCTCGTATCTTTTCCGCGGTTTTCCCAGTCGTTTGCCCTGAGCTCTACCTTTCAGTGTGCGTTTGGGAATTCTTCCGTCGTCCATTCGCTCCACATGACCTGCCCAGCTTACGAAATTGTGTAAGGGTCGATGCGGCTGGGTCGTCATAGATGTTATACAACTCATTGTTGTACCGGATACGCCAAAATTCTTCGGAGAATTCGTCGTTCAAAAGCGTCTATTGATTTTTCAGACGCTTGGGTGAGAGTCCTCGTTTCGCTTGCATATAGTAGCATAGGTCTTATTATGGTCTTTGTATATGCGAAGTTTGCTCAGCCTGTGCACTTTTTTCGATCGGGAGAACCGTGAAATACGCCTTATTTGCTAGTGTGATCCGTTGTTTTACTTCTTCCAGTTCGTTGCCGTCTGCTTTCTTATTTCCTCGAAATTTTTGCATTCTTTTTTTTTATAATAATAATTGATTTAATCCCTTCATGCAAAATGGGCGGGATAAAAATTCCCCATTTAAATACACATTTGCAGCTTAAAGAACTGTAGACAATACTGTCACTAAGCTGAGCTGGACACATTTTAACCTTATCAACACACTCATGCATGCATGCCGACATTGGGGTCAATGTCACGTTTTAATATACCTAAAGCGCGAAAGTACTCCCCAGTCAGTCAGGTTATTCAAAACAATAAAGTATCCAAATAGTAATAATTGAGCCGTTTATTTTGAAAGTGGGGCAAGTCCATTTTTTGTTATTGCGAGATATTTAAAGGTTTGCATTTCAATAAATTTAAAAATATTGGTAAGCAATAATAGACATATTTTTTGCTTTTTGTGGTATTAGATAATGTAAGTTTATTATCCAATAGTGTATATAGTGCTAGCTAAAAAAAATAATGGTTTAATTATACCTTAATGGACTTGCCCCACTTTCAAAATTTATGAATTATTGTAATCGTTAATTTTAAAGGGTCATTCCATGAAGAATCGCCAAAGTTGTGACTTTATCGTCTCCGATTCTTTTGAAAATTTTTGTACTTGAAGAACTAGTGAAAAAAATAATTGAAATTCAATTTTTTTTTTCTATCTAATTTTTTTTGTCAGTTATAGTATGTTAAAGTATGTTAAAGTTTGCTCAAAAAAGGTGTCCGAGTTTTCTTTGAAAATGCATATCTCCGGTAATTTTTATACTAGAACAATAAAATAAGGCTTATTTTAAGAGGGAAATATAAATAAAATATAGATAAAATATAGATAAATATAGAATATAGAAAAAATATAAATAAAAATTAGCCTTGAAATTTTTTCTTCACGGATATTTATTTTGTCCTTTATCCTTAAATATCTCAAAATGCGTTTATTTTTTATTTTTTTATATTTTGTAGGTTATAATGTTTTCCAAAACATATCAAAAAATTAAAAAAGGGGATCGGGGTAAAAAAAATCAATTTAAATTATTAGAGAACTAAACTAGCTTTAAATTATTAAGAACCACTGATCTTTTTCAATTTTTTTTTTTTTGAGATCCCAAGTTAATTTTTTGATATGTTTTGAAAAACATTATAACCTACAAAATACAAAAAAATAAAAAAAAATGCATTTTGAGATATTAAAGGGTAAAAGACAAAATAGTTATCCTTGAAAAAAATTTCAAGGATTTTTTTTATTCGTAATGTTTTTTATTGCGACAATCTTCCCCTTTAAAATAAGCCCTATTTTATTGTTTTAGAATAAAAATTACCGGAGATATACATTTTCAAAGAGGACTCGGTCACCTTTTTTGAGCTAACTTTAGCATACTTTCTCATACTATAGCTAACAAAAAAAAGTAAGATAGGAACAAAAAATTGGATTTCAATTATTTTTTTCACTAGTTCTTCAAGTACAAAAATTTTCAAAAGAATCGGAAATGTTAAGATCACAAATTTCGTAATTTTTGGCGATTCTTGATAGAATGACCCTAAACGGATAATATTTTAGTTGCATCATTCTTTTTTAATAATAAAAACAAAATACTGTTTAATTTTATATAGATATTTATTAGTTTGAGAAAAAGTAAAATAAAACAAAGAAAACAGTTTTTAAATTTGCCGGTGTTGGAAGTAAACATATTTTTATCGAAACAATGAAATTTGTACTTGTTATTATTTTTGAAGTATTGTACAATTATCAATTACCAATGTCAGGAATAGATAGATAGAAACATATTTTTTAGACATGATGTAAAACCAACACATTGGTTTCATAACAACAACCGGAGCAAAATTATGCCATAACATATTCGGTTAAAAATAATTTTAGCCAAAGATGGACTTGCATCACTTTCAAAATAAACATATTTACAATATCGTTAATAGCTAAAACTTCCATCTCCCAAATATTACGGAATTTGAATTTTTTGACTAAAAATTGTTTACAAATAAAAAGATCATATTAAGTTTTATCTATAGTTATCATTATCTTAATTTTTTTGAAAAATGGACTTGCCCCACTTTCAAAATAAACGGCTCAATTCATAAAAAACATGAATTTTTCTTGTTGGAAAAAAGGAAAATAAATAAATAAAAGTGGAAATGGAAAAGAGTTAAATAATAAAGATTAACAAAAATAAAATATATATATATATATATATATATATATATATATATATATATAAATAAATAACCGCAACCATTCGTTTGGACGTCAGTCTCGTCTGTTTGTTCGAAAGCCCAGTCATCGGTAAGCAGGTGAAGCAGCCTGAATAATTATCTGTTTTCAGGCCCTTTTTTAATTGCAGCAAATCTAAAATCCCGGTCCTAGCTTCAACATAGAAAATACTTCTTTGCAAGGTGTTTTAACTGAAATACGTTCCTTGCCATTTGAATTATTGTTGGTAAAGAGTTATATTTTCTTATTGCCTCAAATACAGGATCCTTTCTAAGTCGGTCAGTCCTAGGACAATGTTGCTGTCTACATTACGAGGATCAAAAAATCTGATTTTTTTTACTACATAAATTATTAATACAGTGTAACCCGGTTATAATGTACCTTGAGGGGACCACAAGTAGAACGTTATAACCGATAGTACGTTATAACCCACATAAGAACCTTTCACATTTGTGCATGGGGATTGAAAAAAAGTACTTTATAACCGAAGGTACATTATAAAAGTGCACTTTATAAGCGGGTTACACTGTATAACTAATCAGGAATGCGTTGCAAAAAATTTCAAAGCGGAATTCGAATTCGTTCTGATTTTACGATCCCAAAACCGACTCCCCATCGGGTGCACAGCAGTTAAGCTGGAGCGCTCGCTAAGGTAGTTACCTATTCACTTACCTAGCCCAATATCCTTGCATAACGAAATATTTTTCTTTTCGAATGCTTGAAATAGGGCCTTTCGTATAGAAGGTACTAGAAGCGTCGTCATCATATTGACTATATTCCGGTAGAGCGTTGCTTTACCTCGCTTGGCGGCCGTTTGATTGTAGCCATCTTTTTTTGATTCGCGGGAATTCTAGCTCAAAAATTGAACCCATCGTTAAGAAAATTTAAAGTGTGTTTCTTTATGAAATTACGAAAAACATGAACCTACATTTGGGCTGATATCATAATTTACAGGGTTTTTTTACTGCAAAAAAAGTAAAAAAATTGTGAAAATCGAGAAATTTTTTTTAAACGCCAGTCAACACTTCAATTTTTAACCGCAATGAAGTTCATATTCTTAGATTTTCTAAGAATATGAACTTAATAACATAAGAAAACAACTCTGTGGTAAAAAGCGATAACAGCTTATGTCGAGATAAGAAAAAATCATTTTTCAAGTTTTCAATTGAATTTTTTAAAAGAATTGCCATTGTTGGATAGATTTTTATCTCATATAATGTATTATTATTGTGTTGTATTATTAAATTCAATAAAATAAGATCTCCTAATAGATGTTTTATTAGTTTATTTATCAATATTGATACACGTAACCGCCTAATTATTTTCTCGACGTAAGCTGTTATCGCTTTTTACCACAGAACTATTTTGCACTGAGATAAAAATTGTGACCTCCACATTTCCTGCAAACAACGACGACCTTCGGTGGACAACAGCCCATAACTTCGACATTTTCGCCAGAAATGACTTGAAAAAATTTGTAATTGTAATTCAAAATATCAATAAAATAATGTCGAAGTTAGATCTAATTCCAATTAATTTTTCCACTCAAAAAAAAATTTATAAGAAACGCCTGAAAATCAGCCTCCTAATGTGGTTTTCCTCCTTAAAGATGTGTATTTCGTGATTGTGGCTCAATTTGATTGAGGATTTAAGTTTATTAGTCTTGATATTGCAAATAAGTTTAATTCGTTCCAGGCGTGTGTGCTGTTGTATGTTTAAGTAGGATAAAGTTCCTCCGATGGTGTCAAATGGTGTAAATTATGAATGGCTTTAATGCTCCTATTCATAATTCTCGAAATTTTGCCTAGGTTCCGATTCTATACCTTGGTGAGGAACCAAAATAATTAAGAGATTTTCTTATACCTAAATTATCTTACCCCAATCTAAGTAGCCTGCGTTACTCAGTCCACAGCATTTGAACTCCTGCTGGGCAAAGTCAATTAAATTCTGCAGATCGACATCGTCCCGATAAGTGTGTATGATCTTTTCCGTGAACGATTCCTCCAGGAACGAGTGCATGTTGTGCGGGAACACGAATCCCATGACGGCAATGGCCATCTCGAGCAGAAAGAACAGCAGCAAACACATCGAGTAGAATTTCAGAAGACACGTATTTTCGCGAAGCGCTCCCAAACATCCCGCAAAACTAACAATAAACACAACCGCTCCCGATATTGCCATCACCAGCGAAATATTCAGAACCACATCGTAGAACGTTTCGACCCGGACCCATCCGGCCGCCTGCCATTTGTCGACGAACGCGTAAAATCCGATTCCGATCAGGAGGCCGCCGAACAGCCAAAATACAAAATTCAAAATAAATATCATGTACTTAACGCACGAACTAACGTACGTAAAATTATGTGAGACTCGCGGATGCATTTTGTGGGCTTCGATTCCGTAGTAGCTACGATTTGTCATTTGGATCGCGAAAGCTTTGTTCCCGTTCCCTCTGCACTCGGTGCTTCGTTTCACTCGACAATCTGTGTGATTTTTCTTTAGGACGAACGCAATGAATTTATCATGTTACCGCGATTATGAGAATTCTTGAGAAACTTAATTAATCGGAACAATCACTTCCTTTATGTTGATTTTACCCCTGTTGTTTTTTTTTACTTCTCCGGGTCGTGAAAATGACAAATTCCACCAGCTCCACACACTAAAATTTTTTTTATTTGTCAACGGAGCAACTGTTATACTGTATGTCATGTCACTAGTCACATCAATTGGGTAATGCCGTAGAACAGAAAATTCACAATGTGCACTGGGCGCGAAAATTCAAACGAAAATAAGTTAAAAATAATTCCATTAGGTTTGCTCTTTTTGGCTACACTTTCTACACTTTTCTGCACTAAATCTTGAGCGAGTGCAAAAAAATGTAGAGAGTGAATGAAAAAAGAACAAACCTAATAGGAGAGTATTTCAAGAAGAACAAACCTGGATTACAATCTTCCGAACCAATTGCACCAGGAAGATCAAATTTTGTTTCTGTATATGGGATCACAAGAGGAGTCTTTGAGAGGGGAGGTGGAGCACGAAAGTGGGGGGATAGCAGTTTCTCAAAAAATGTCATTTTTATATCTCAGAAACCGTATCAGATATGATCTTGAAAATTTTACAGAAGTTGGGATCGGTGGACCTCTAGTAGGGAAAAAAAATTAGAGTTGGGGGTGTAGGGGGTAATGGTGAAAAGGGGTAGAAAGGAAAAAAATTCTGATTTTTATTTCTCGAAAACCGTAATGAGTGGAAAGCTAAAAATTTAGGATTATATAGAGCCACTATTGAGACATCCTAGAAAAATAAAATTTTTCATAGGGGTAGCAAGGTACGGGGGTGAGGGGTGGTTTTTTATATCTCAGAAACGGCTTATGCTAGAAAGTTGAAAGCTAGTACGTATATATGGATGTGCTATTAGAGTAACTAAAGCAAAACAAAGTTCAGATTTTTATTGGCGTTTAGAGGTTGAGTAAAAAAAATGTCCGTGAATCCACATTTTCACGAATTTCGTTAAAACTTTTAGACATGTCAAACTATCAAAGCAATTTTACTTCTGGGGGCTATTTATATAAGCGCCTAGTAACGTTCTTCAAATTTTTTTGATATCCTACACCTAAGGGGGTGTAAAGTGGTTGTGTACATATTCACGAATTCTTATATATTCCTAAGGTATATTGAGATTTGGAATTCACTTTTACTTCTATAAGCTTTAAACGTAGTCGGGGAAAAACCCGATTTAAGTATTTTTCTCTATTAAACCCTCTGGGGGTACTGTTCAAGATTTCACTGATTCTGAAAATCTCTTAGGTTTAATGTGATCGAATTCGCTTTTACTACTATGAATTAATCTATTGATAAAAAAAATATGTAAGTAAATAAAAAAAATCTGCCAACAGTTTGGGCGCAACTTCATTATTTTATGGGTAGAAGTCCGAAACGTGTTTAATGATGAAATGCTGTGTAGGTTACTATGCAACTGACAACCTAAGAAATAACCAGGAGGCTATTTGGAACGTTATTTTTTAGGTTGTCAGTCGCATAGTACCCAACACCGTATCTCATCATTAAACACGTTTCGGACTTCTACCCATAAAGTCCCTTGAAGTGACCAAATTCTGAGAGGCAGTGGTGTGAGGGGGAAGGA
This sequence comes from Beris morrisii, assembly GCA_951812415.1. Taxonomy (NCBI): domain Eukaryota; kingdom Metazoa; phylum Arthropoda; class Insecta; order Diptera; family Stratiomyidae; genus Beris; species Beris morrisii. Next base: position 109,002,508 of record OX638312.1, on the reverse strand, counting down.
GGCGGGAGCGTTTTAGACGGAAAATTTTGGTTTCTAGATCTCAGCAACCGCTCATGTTAGGAGGCTGAAACTTTGAACTTATAAAGGGTGTTTGGTACTCCGTGTGCCACCTTTTCAGGGCTTATTCCTTGATATATTTGAAGAAAAAAATTGTTCTACAGGGTGGGTCAATTTTCTATATCAGTGGAGATATAGGGCGGTTAAGAGAAGTGTTTTTGACCGGTACCCTCACTCACTTAAAACTTTATATCTTGAAAACGAATAATCACAAGGTACAAAAGCTGCATTCATATTGTTACGTGTAAGCCTGGCCACCGCGCAACTCGATCGATTACGAATAAGGGAAACAGCAACAACCGAATACCTAGTTGTAAAGCTACCCAATCAAAAGCCTTGTTGAAGTATATAAGAGAGCGGAGTAACACGATTGTACCTCCCTTCTTATCGAATGTACTAGAACAGTATAGAAGATGAAAATCGAAAGCTCTAAAGCTTTCGAGAACCATCCACACACACCACCGAGCGAAGATTCAACAACAGTCTCGACTACAAACAAGTAGTATAAAAGCGGATGGAGCTTTCAGCGAGGGACATAGTAATTTTTATTACGTCGACTGTGACAGACACCTAGTACGCGACTGTATTGGTGGAAAGCGATTGATAGAGTGCGATCGAGACAAGTGCTATGTAAAAGCGGGCGGTATTACCATACAGTGCGAATAATTGTGCTAATAGAATTAAAGTGCGAAGAATAAATAATCACTTATTTTTATTTTAACCGAATTGTGTTTTACTTGAAATCCCGGCGAACCCCTAGCTCGCAACAATATGTATAAGTTACGATTGGTGTGTGATGGTAGGCATGGAAGCGGTCTACTTTTAAAATATTCCAAACTTTCCAAGTAGAGGTGTTAAACTGCAATGCCAAGCGTCGGATACTGATTGCTGGATTATTTTCAACTGCTTGCAGTATTCTTTCATCGATCTGAACAGCGTATATCGGCGCAGGATTTGCATTTACTCTGCTTGTTCTAACGCTACCAGTTTCGCTAATTCCCCTGTAAACGTCTTGAAATACTCTCCTGCTAGGTGTCCGTCGATGAGGATGTCTCTGATGGTAAAGCCTTCGCGCGGCTCGTGCATTTCTGTGACACTCTCCATAAATGAACATAATGTCCCCAAATTCTTCGTTAGCGTACTCAGGCATTTTAAAATTATTTTTTAAATTCTACTAACACCTTCTTCTTTTAGCAACGTAAAACTGATAAAAATATAAAGGTAGTTTTGCTTTATAGGCTTTTTATTTTGTAAGGTTCCTCATTTAAAAAGGCTAAGTACCGCACCCAGTATTACATACCACATCCAGGTAATAGCATCAATTATGTTGAAACTCACTTACATTTCATTGATTTCTCCATACTTCAAATAGTAATAAATGGGCAATAAAAATACTTCAGTACTACCGACAATTTAAACAGATTTTTAAACGAGGTCCACTTTATGGCACTGACTTTTTAAATATTTAATTTTTATGCGATATGTAGTTTTACCTATTATTTCCAAAATGTTAATCGTAACTCATACAATGTATGTATGCAGCTTTTATAGGTAATAATACGGTTCATAAAAAAATAAAATTAAAATGACATTTTTATAATGGGGTTTTCTGAGAAAAACTACATTGATGCAGTTACAATTTAGACTGTTACATCAAATGAAAGGTAATTCGATTCGCGTACGGGATGGGGGGTGAAAAACTTTAGATTACGATATTTCACGAACCAATTGCACTAGAAAAATAAAATTCGGTTTCTGTATAAAGGTTGACAAATGAAGTTTGCTGAAAGTAAAATTTTTTAAGTGGGCGGTGGAGCATGAAAGTGGAGGGGATAAGAATTTTTCTAAAAAATCAGGTCTCATATCTCAAGAACAGTGTAAGATAGATGCTTGAAATTTTTAGCAGAAGAAGGTAATAGACCCCTAGCAGAAAAAAAATGTTGGTGGTGAGGGTGCAGAGGGTGAGGGTGAAAAGGAAAAGGTTCCGATTTTTATATCTCGAGAACCTATAATGATATAAAGCTGAAACTTGGTATTTAGATAAAGCTATAGTAGTACCATGGAAAATAGGGGTAGTATGGTACGGAGGTGGTGGGCGTTTTTCCTAACTATAGAACGGCTTATGATAGAAAGTTGAAACTCGGTATGTACATGTAAAGCAACTAGAAAAGTAATTTAGTTAAAAAGAAATTTCAAATATTCATTGACGTTTGGAAGGGGGGCGAAAAAAATTATCAGTGAAAATGGAATGCACATATTTTCACGATTTTCGTCATATCTATTAGGTCTTCCCAAATATTGATATCATTTTTATTCTACGGCTTCTTCATATAAATACCTAGAAAGTGTTTTCAGGCTTTTTGATATTTGACCGCTAAGGGGGTGTAAAGGAGTTAAATACTTTTTCACGAATTCTGCCATATCCCCCAGGTCTGATCAGACATCGAATATCTTTTCACTTTCATGGGCTTGTGTAATAATCGCCTAAAACCAGTTTTTAAGTTTTTTCCTTTTTCAGCCCCTAAGATGGTATATAAGAGGGTTGAACAAGCTTTCACGAATTTCTTTTAGAAGTGATAAGAAATTGAATTGATTTTTACTTTCTCGTTCTGTCTTCATATTTATTTATTAAATACTTTTAGTATTTTTGGGTATTCAACCCCCAAGTGGGTGTAAGGAGGTTGCATATGTTTACAAGAACTCTACATATTGCTTAGATCTGATGATATATCGAATTCATTTTTAATTCCTAAGTTTTTCTAAATAAAAAAGTCAATTTCAGTATTTTTAGATATTCAATGCTAAGGGGTGTATGGGGGTTGTATGCTTTTCAAAGCTTCGACATATTTCTTAGGTTTGATGAGATATTATAATAGATTGCTTTTCACTTCCACAGACTTTTTATATAATCGATCAGATGTGATATAAAATTGATTATTACGGCATTTGATGTAATGACCTAAAAACGAATTTCACGATTTTTCGAATTTCAAGAACCAAGCGGGTATGAAGGGTTTGCTTACATTTTCACAAATTTTTCAAAATTCCTCGTGTCTCGTGAGATATCACGTTGCTTCTTATGAAATCGTCTAAAAACCTGTTTCACAATTTTTTCGAAATTCAAACCCCAAATGGAAGTAATGGGTTTGTATACGTTTTAACAATTCGTCATATCTCTTAATTCTGATAAGGCAACAAATTCGTTTTTACTTTTATGGACTTTTAGTGTACATTATATACCAAAATTCGAATAGTCTACACGGGCTTTTTCAATGTTTATTCGGCTAAAAATCTCTATTTTAAATATTTTTATTTTAAGAACAGAATTAACTTTCCAAGAAAGCTCATAATCTCGAAGCAACTGATGATATACTCCGACTTTGAACGCTCTCGAACTTTGACCCGAAAAATAGTAAAGTTTCGCCCAGACCATTGGCCGATTTTTTATATGATTTCTGTAGCGTTATGGTAAAGGTTGATGTTTTTGGGCAAATGAAAAACGAGTTTTTAACGTTCTAGATTAAATCAGCATATCCATATTTTCAACTAAAGGACATAAATGGATAACCGTTGATCGGCTACTTCTTACTATGCACGAGACAAACATTAACTGTCTTGAGAGCGGTCAATGCGTGTTTGTGTCATGAAAAACCAGTAAATTTCACTCGGTTTGAAAAGGTTTTCATTTATTAAATGTCACCAAACATCGGTTTAGAACGGCTTCCTGGCTAATTGCCGCGCCACTCTCAACAGCAGCGTTTAGCATTTATTTTTTCGCAAAAGCTGGGTTTCATAGAAAACAAGGTCATTTATAGGACCATCTGTGAAAAACACGAAGATACAAGAGGAAGAAGGTGTACAGTACGAAGCTGGAATGGGAGACTAGCCGTAAGTTCACGTTGTACCTACCAAAAAATTTAAACGCATTTTTCTCGAAACTATGTTTTTAGACATGGTCGGCACGATTACTCAGTCAATTTTCAATATTTTTCAACTTTTTTTTTTTAAATTTTGATAACTATTTTCTCTATAGTCTGACGAAAAGTTTTTTTAATTGTTTGCTTGGAAATTTTTTTATAAATTATTAAACGCAAATTTTTTTAAAAAAACTCATTACTAAAGTTTGAAATTCTGTAACTTATTTATTTTTGAAAAAAAAAAAATTCCCTCCGTGAGACTATAACTACTACATTATTTTACAAGATTCTTTTTTATTTTTGCAAATTGAATCATTTTTGGTGACGTTATGATGCCGACCAGGAGGCGCCATGGTTTTCATAAGTAGTCCGTTTATACCCGTAAAAAACAATGTTAATATTAAAAAATAAAAAACATTTTTCTTTTTTTTTATAGCTGAATAGTTAATAAGATATGTGAACTCAACAAATAAATTTTTTTTTCACCATACAACCTTTGTAATAATTTTTCAAATTTACTCGGTTTTCAGCGCGTGCATGGGTGAGCCCTTAAACCTTGAACACTATTCCAAGATTTTAATTTTAATTGTATGCAGAATTTTTAGCAATTAGACCCCTAACTGGTTGTATATCCCTCAGGTCTAATTAGATATCGTATAAATTTTCATTTCCATCGGCTTTTTATATAATTGCCTAAAATTTGTTTTCAAGATTTTTCTCTTTTCAACCCCTAAGAGGGTATAAAAGAGTTGAACACGTTATCACGAATCCATATGTCTAAGGTTTGATTAGGCATCAAATTGGCTTTAACACCCCTAAGGCGGTGTAAAGGGGTTGCATACAGTTTCACAAATGTCTACATATTTCTTAGATCTGATGAAAAAAAAACAGAAAAAAATTAGTGATCTGGTTAAATGGTTAAGGATGGAAAGCAACGTTCTAAACAGCCTCCTGGATATTCTTTAGGTTGTCAGTCGCATAGTAACCCACACTGCGTCTCAGCAGTTAACGTGTTCCGAACTTCTATCCAAAAAATAATAAAGTTGGCAGATTTTTTTTATACAAGTGTACGAATATTAAGTTGACTATCTGTATCAATGAACCGAAAAATTCAAAGAAAATTATATTTCGAATGTGGTTTAGCGTAGTTCGTAAAATTGAGTCAATAAAATTATCAGTATTTATAATAATTTGTTTCTTTCTTATAGGGCAAATTCTGCCTGTTATCTCTAATTAACAATTGAATTCTGCATAATCTTCTTTGTTTTTGTGCAGTCCGTCGCTCTAAGTCTGTGATCTTTTCCAAGAACTTTTTCATACGAAGTTAATTTCGCGGGTCGTTGAATAAAATAAAAACTGATTATGTTACGGATGTCGGCCAAATATTAGTCCATTGTCAGCCGACGTCTTGTGTCCTATTGCGGAAAAAATGGTTTACACGGTATTGAAAACCAACCTATTTGGATTGGTTTACCAACAAACTATTTGGAAAATTTTTATGAATAATTTATTGAAAATTACAACTCTAAAACTATGTACAGTGAAACCTCCACTCGCGGACACCTCCAATAAGCGGACACCTCCTATATCCGGACAAATTTCTTCTACGCACGCTTTAGGACTCGCTATAGGAACAAATTGACCTCCGACAAGCGGACCCTCCAATGGACGGACGCGGACACCATATTTCTGTACGTTTGACTCAGAAAACCTCTCACAAGCGGACACAAAGCTTACTTGATCACAAAAATATTCATACAGAAATTGAAATTAAATTGGGGATTCCCCTTATTAGAAGTATTGAAGCTTTGAGCAGTCGTTGATTGTAATGTATAGGGTGATTCCCCGTTTTAAAACATAATTTTGTTTTGCACGAGAGTCGTGCTCCGATTTTGTTTTGTCATTTGTACGTTTTAGCATAGTTCGCGTGTGTTAAAGGTTATTTTTTGTGTTGTATTAATATCAGTATGGCTCCACGGAGACATGTTATTTCTTTAAACGAAAAAAATGAAATAATTAATGTGTTTGAAAAAGAAAAACTGTCCGTTTGAGAATTAGCTACGAGGTGATTTATCGTGTTTTAGTGAAATGAATAGGACTAGAATTTATTTGTTTTAAGGTTTCATATTGAGAAAACTAAAGCCGCAGAAATTGTGAAGAATCGAGATGACATTCGTCGCAAATGGATGTCCGGTATCAATGTCCAGCAAAAGAAAAGCTTTCTTAAGACGGAAGGCTCACAAATCGATCAAATCTGCTTTCATAGGTTTGCCAAAGCTAGAAGCCAGCCTATTCCTATCTCTGGACCAATTATTAAAGCCAAGGCAAAACAAATTGCCGATATGTAATTCATATGTTATATGTGGGAACGGCGTAAGTATTCTAGCGCGACCCCATTCTAACCGCTTCCCAACCTTTTTTTTAGGTTTTCAATCACATAATAACCTACACCGAATCTCAGAATTAAACACGTTCCGAACTTCTACTTCTACTACTACTTCTTCTAGTTGCGCCCAGACTGTTGGCAGATTTTTTTATAGTTGCAGGTAAAAGAATCAATATAAAAGAAATTGCATGAGTGCTCCGCTTAGCTGCCATATAAACATCCTGTAAAAACGTCCTAACTGAATTTACGAAACTCACTTTAACTCAAGAAATTGTTTAGACACGAAGTTGAATTTTGTACAAATTAGTGTAAATGAAGTTCGAGTTCATTAGTAAGCGAAATCCCTTTACTCCATCGGGTAGCTTAACATACAAAAAGTCCTTGAAACACGTGTTCAAGAATATTACCCGATAACTTCAGAACGCTTCAAGCTATAAATTTGAAGTTTTTCCTACTTTGATATTTCAATGGTTCTATACAGAGGAGGAATTGGTACGAGGAAAATAGTGTGACTCCCTTCGTCCTTCGTGTAGCTGCCATACAAAGGTTCATGGAAAATATTTGTATTTTACTTTATTATTTTTTAATAATAAAGTATTGTGATCGACCTGAAATTTCAAAAAAATTTGAGATTTTGTATTTTCACGTTTTAGGACTAGTAAACCCCAAAAAAGCAAAGCGTTTTAGACGAAAAATTTTGGTTTCTAGATCTTAGGAACCACTTATGCTACGAGGCTGAAACTTGGAACTTATGTAGTACTATGATAGTGGACTCATTTGCAAAAAAATGGTTGATAGTGGTTGAGGGGTGTGGAAGTGGGGGGGGGAAAACAATGAGTCTGAAACGCATGAAAGCCGTGATTGAAACATTCTAAAATCGATATCTCCTGAGCAATTGATGTCAGAAGATTGAAATTTTGTGGTTGTCCTTAGGGATACTTCAAGATTAGATAAGGACCAAACTTTTTAAAGGGGGTGGTGGGGTGTCAGGGTGGGGGGTGGAAAACTTTGGATCATAATATGTTCCGAACCAATTACACCAGGAAGATAAAATTTAGTTTCTGTATATGGGATCATAAGAGGAGTCTACTGAAAGTAAATTTTTTGAGGATGAGGTGGAGCACGAAAGTGGGGGGACAGCAATTTCTCAAAAAATGTAATTTTTTTATCTCAGAAACCGTATCAGATATAATCTTGAAAATTTTACAAGAGTTGGGGTGGGTAAACATCAATTAGGGAAAAATTTTGGTGGTGTGGGTGTTGGGGGTGATGGTGAAAGGGGATAGAAAGGAAAGCATTCTGATTTTTATTTCTCGTAAACCGTAATGAATAGAAATCTAAAAATTTAGGATTCTATAGAGCCACTATAGAGACATCCTAGAAAAATAAAATTTGTCATAGGGTTAGCAAGGTACAGGGGCAAGGGGTGGTTTTTTATATCTCAGAAACGGCTTATGCTAGAAAGTTGAAACTTAGTATGTATATGTAGATGAGCTATTAGATTAATTAAGGAAAAAAAAGTTCAGATTTTCATTAGCGTTTAGAGGTTGAGTAAAAAAAATTTCTGTGAATCCACATTTTCACAAGAGTTCAGAGTTTCATCTAGAGTATCATACGATTCACTTGTAGGCGATCGTGACTCCGGTATGTTTCATATCAACAATATTTATACACAGTTTTTTATACACAGTTTTCTGATACTACATATCTTTCAAAGAATTTAGCTCGGCGTCACGTTAAATTTGAGTGAATAATGTTATCAAATCGGAATATACGTTAATTTGAGGCGGAGTTCCGGCTTAAATCAGTAATTTTGTATTCGCTGACCGCAGCGTATTAAAAACGTTTGTGCCTAAATTAATGTGTACCAATTAAGCTGGAATTTAAATACCCATGTTTCGTTCGAAAAAGCGGATTGCTTCTATATACAAACGTCCTTTACCAAGGATTGGCTTAAACTATTAATCTGAAATTATTTATACTTAAATTTGCGAACTGTTATATAATAAGAAATGGGTTTAATTAAATAGCCATTGATTTGTATTAGCCAAATCGAAAAAAAAGAAAACAAGTGACTTGTTGCACTGAAGGCCAGCTCAATAGCGATAAGTAAAATTACAATACCAGTGTACAGTGGTGGATGGCAAATAGTTAGTTCAATGATTACAAACTAATAGAGAGTTATGTTCAAGCGTGATTAATAAAATAAAAATTAATAAAATCTAATTTTTTGGTTAGTTCATCTACAGGCATCAGATCCGTTTGTCAAAATTGTGCTTGAATAAATCGGTGCGCGATAGCTTCACGGATAAAGTGATAGTTCTAGTTACTTCGGTCAAAAGACACGTCCTTAAAAATTTCGGATATATTGGCCTCTTTGACATAATAATATTGGCGTCTGGACCCTAGCTTCCTTAGAAGAAATCGATGAAAATACCATTCTTCAAAAGTTTCATATAAAGCGGCATACTTGCTTCAGCACTCCGGGTAACTAAAACTCTAGTAGCTAAGAATCGATGAACTCAATAATTATTTTAAAGACGAAATTCATGAAGACCTTTCAGATGAATGTTGTATGAACTATCGAACTTTTTCTCTTCGGTTTTGTGCGGTACGATCGTTCTTTTGTCCAATTTGTATGTAGGGTAGACTAGGTAGAAATGAATTGATGATTAATTGTTCTTTCCTTGTTTGATCAAATATCTCGTATTCATAACGAAGAGCAAAATATAAACAGATCTTGAGCACAATGTAGAAGAACACAATTAATCCAAATGATGAAGTTCTCCCATCAAACGGAAGAAATGCATCACATTTTAAATATATAGCTAAACCAAACCAAATTAGTTGAAATAAGAAATAAAGTATATTCACAAAAATAACAAACAATAAAGAATTAAACAGTAAATAAGTTAAACATTTTCGAGGAAAAAATGCTGTATAACGCACAAGCGAAAAAGTGATGTAAGAAATTTTCCCTATTTTTAAATTACTTTATAAACTAAACTTTGATGAGTTTAAGTATGTGGCCAACCAAAATTTTTGACATTCGGGACGTAAAACTATAAAAAAACCGATTTAAAATTTTTGATTTATTCACCCAGCAATTGGGCGCTATGCTCTAATTACGGTTTGCGCGACCCTGCGGGGCTAAAGGGATTTAAACTACCTTTTCGCGTTCATAGTAATTTCAAAATAGGGAAAATTTCTTACATAACTTTTTCGCTTGTGCGTTATAAAGCATTTTTATCCATTTTCGATTTTAATATTAATAAAAAATAATAGATAATAGCAAATAATAATAATAACAATTCAATGGTTTTATATAAGTTTTGATAAGTCAACATATTTAAATTTAAAAAATCGATTGTAAATTTGATATGTGACTGATGTCAGGTTGAAGCCTCAACCCGTTCTAGTTGCGGAAAAATCATTTTAATATCATTAAGATTTGAAACCATGTATTCAAGTAAAAGAGGCATAACAATCTGGTGCATATCTCCCTATATGTTCATGGTGCAATTCTACCGATTCCGACTAGATGGATATTTTTTTTTTAATAAGAACAAATAATAAACTAGTACTTTACTAAAACACGCCTACATATCGCTGCACAGCCATATCCCTCAGGTCTGATTAGATAATAATAACTTTTCACTTCCACAAGCTTGTTTTATAATCGCCTAAAACGGGCTTTAGAGTTTTTTTAATTTTTCAACCCCTAAGGGCTGAACTCGTTTTCACGAATTCCGTCATATCTCTTAGAAATGATAAGACATCGAATTGGTTTTACTTCCTTAGGACTTCTTTATATTTATCTTAGAACTTCTTTCAGGATTTTCGGATATTCAACCCTCAAGTGGGTGTAAGGGGGTGGCATACGTTTTCACAATTTTCGCCATATCTCTTTGGTTTGTTGACTTATCAAATTGGCTTTAGTTTAAGCAGAGTTTTAATATTATAGCCTAAAAACCGATTTTAGGATTTTCTAATATCCAACCCCCCAGGAGGTGTAAAGGGGTTGCATGCATTTTCACAAATTCCTACATATTTCTTAGATCTGATGAGATATTGAATTGATTTTCACTTCCTTATGCTTCCTATATAATCACCAAAAAGTTAATTTCAGGATTTTAGATATTCAGGGCAGTGGCGTAGCTAGACATGATTTTTTTTGGGGGGGGGGGGGGGAGGTCAATATTGACCAATTTGAACTTCAAATTGACCAGTGAAGTTCAATATTATCTACAAGTAGTATTAGTATATTTTATATACTACAATAAAAGAAAAAAAAAAGATTCATATTAGAATTGAAAAAAATTTGTAATGTAATGGACTCTACAAAACCAATTTCCCATTCTGCAAAAATTAAGATCACCCTCTCTGTACCATAATACCCCTTTTAAAAGTCATATTTCTAGAACGTGCCGCTATTATAGCTCTACCTAAATACCAAGTTTCAGCTATACATCATTAGTGGTTCTCGAGATATAAAAGTCGGAATTTTTCATTCCCCTCTATCCCCACTCCTACAATTTTTCCCGTATAAATTTTAATCTTCTGTCTTAAATAGTTCTTGAGATATGAGACGTGATTCTTTAGAAAAATTCTCCCACTTCCTTTCTTACTGTCGACATTAACCATTTAAGAGATGGACTTTAGAATATCTCGATCTCAGCGTTCGAGCGTTTCGGAGGTTATGTTTTTTTTCCCATTCCCACACCCTCCACCAATATCGACAATTTTTTGCGAATTATCCAATTTTTGTACATATAAATATCAAGTTTCAGCTTTCTAGCATAAACGGTTGGTGATATATGAAAACCACACAAGAAGAAGCCACTTAAAGAGAATCGACCCTGTTTACCCTGAAAAAATTTCAACTTTCGATCGGAATGTGGTTTAAACAACTTGGCACTAGAGTATATCATCCGAAAAACCTCAGTCGACACCAATGGGACACTACTATTCAAGTCCACCCAACTAGCAGCATACGCTGACGATATAAACATCCTCGCAAGATCCTTCCCTAGTGCTAAGGAGATATTTGTCATTCTTGACTCCGCCGCAAAAGAAGTCGGATTACTTACGCATTAACGGAAGTAAAACAAAAGTAATGACGCAAACAAGAAAGAGAACGGCAATCAGCAGAATATAACAATTGCGGAGTATAATTTGGAGAGTGCTGACAACTTCCCAGATAGAAAAAAATTGATGTTTAACTAATTCGAAATTAATTCTGAGGTATCAAGAAATCAGTTTTTTTTTGAAGAAAAAAAGATGTTTTTGTATGGAGTATGTCCGCTTTTTTGAGAATCGTGATTGGCTGGTCTCAAAACCAATGAAAAGTGTGATGTAAAAATCAAAGCAAAATCAGATATTCATTAATTCCTTTGGTTTGAAAGATATGGGATGAAATCAATGTGAAATCAGTTTTAAATAGATATAATAAATTGAAGATACAATCACAGTGAAATCGGTTCTTAATAGATTTTGGCATTGATGACGGAATCAATATATAATTGCTTTAAAACATATTTCCGTATCTAAACTTCAAGTGCTAATAATCAATTTATAATAGATTACAGAAATCAGTTAATAATCGATTTTATGAACTGAAGAAGTAATCGGTATATAATCGGTTTCAAACAGATTTCCCTTCTCTATATTTATATTGCAATATTCAGTTTTTACTAATTATGCAAATCTGTTAAAAACGTTGAGAAAGTCGATTTACAGTCATGAATTTTCCTCACCAGAAAGTGCAACCATATCGGAGGAAGAGTATGTAGTTGGTAGCAAATGCTACCTAATCGTATATGGTTGAATTTTCTGGAGGGCGGCTTTCTGCAAATAAACCTTGACAGTGTTATTAACTATTATAACTTGCATAATCTTTTAAAAATTGATTTTTACGATATAATGATGGGGTAGGAAAGATCTGTTTGTGGAGATTAATGTTTAAGGTTTAAGCCTCAGTCAAAACAGCTTCGATCTGACACACGAAAAGGAAAGGAAACAAAATTCTACCTGGAATAATGAATAAGGCAGTCAAAAAATTTAAACCTTTGCATTTTTATACTCTAGATGAAATCATATAGAGTATTATAAGTTTAATCCAGCCGAAAAGTTTGTAACGCATAGAACCAAGCCTCGGACGAAAAAAAGTTATATATTATTTTTTGTTTATTTGTGCCCAAAAACCTCAAATCCGCCTGACGTCCGTCCGTCCGTCCGTCCGTCTGTCCGTTAGCACGATAACTCAAGAACGCCTTCACCTAGGATCTTGAAATTTTGAATCTGGATGTTTGGTTGAATTTGTAAGGCTAAGTTCGTTAACGGGCAAAATCGTCCTGTTCCTTCGGGTAGCTGCCATACAAAATGTCCTTAAAACACGTGTTCAAGAATATTGGTCGATAACTTCAGAAGGGTTTAAGCTACGGCATTGAAATTTTGTTTGTGTTATTTTTTCAATAGTTCGAGCTAAATATATGATTATGAAGAAAATCCTGTTAGTCCTTCGTGTAGCTGCCATACAAATATCCTGTCAAAATGTATTCACTTAATTTACGAAACTTACTATAACTCAAGTAGTCTTTTAGCTATGAATTCGGAATTTTTTACAAATTAGTTTTGAGTAAAAACGAAGCTTGAGTTTACTTGTCAGCGAAATCCTTTTACTCCTTCTGGTAGCTGCCATACAAAATGTCCTTAAAATACGTGTTTAAGAATATTGGTCGATAACTTCAGAAGGGTTTAAGCTACGTCTATGAAATTTTGTACGTAGTATTTTTCCAATAGTTGAAGCTAAATGTATGATTATGAAGAAAATCCTATTAGTCCTTCGTGTAGCTACCATACAAATATCCTGTCAAAACGTCTTCACTTAATTTACGGAACTTACTATAACTCAAGTAATCTTTTAGCTATGAATTGGAAATTTTGTACAAATTAGTTTTGAGTAAACACAAAGTTCGAGTTTACTAATCAGCGAAATCCTTTTACTCCTTCTGGTAGCTGCCATACAAAATGTCCTTAAGACACGTGTTCAACAATATTTTTCTATAACTTTTGAACGCTTCAAGCTACGAATTTCAAATTTTGTACAAGTTCATTTTTAAATGGTTCCAAGGAAAAGGATAAATATGTAAGAAATCAAGTGAGTCCTTCCTGCACCTCCTTCAAAAAGGACATTTTTTTTCGATGACTTACCCAGTTCAAGATATGCAACTAAACACTGAAAATTGTCTTTTAGTTTTGAGTAGCAATCTAATGGCAGTCCTTAATAAAGGACTTACAACATGCACACACGTAATTCTACTTTATCCCCAACTACAATATAAATCGGAGTTCAGTATTCATCTAGAGTATTATACGATTGGCTTGCAGCCGATCGTGACTGCAGTATGTTTTTATTTATTTTTTCTATAAAAGAACTTTGCTAAGGTACTCATTTTCAGCATGAAACAATAAGAACGATTTACATATGAATATACCCCTCATTTGAAACGAACGAAAAAGTCAATGTAGCAATCAATTCGAATACATAACAAAAACAATTTTTAATAATAATATAAACTTTATTATAAACAAAATTTTTTTTCAAAATTGAGAAAACCACAATAACCAGCATAAATAAAAGAAATCTTAAATAAAATATTAATAATAACATAAATCATATAATTACGAACAATTTTAATTTTTTGTATTTTTGGCATTCCAATTTTTTTTGTTAACTTTTACTTTGGAGGCTCTTAAGGCACTTCTATTGCTGAATGGTATTGGTTACATCCGAACCCATTTTGTTTGAAACAAGCTGTGAATTAAGTGAAATTTGAATATGTATTATATTTCAATTTTAGCTCAATTAATCCAAATACTTACCAAAGATACATTGGTTGATGTTTGTATAATTTTCAAATGATTTTTTCCCGCTTTTCCCTGAAAAGTTATAATCCTTTGCAATGGACTCATGCAATAAGTATTTACTGGAAAGACATGCTCCATTACGTCTTTCAGGTTGAAATTCAATTTCTGTTTCCGACTTTAAAAAATTAATTTTTTTGTATTTCCTTTTCAACAAGTCTTCTAAAATGACGCCTGCTCACACCCGCTATTCTTTCCGATTTCTTATAAATTTTTGACATTCTTAAAAGACACAGCAAGCGACTCTACTTATTAAAACAAAACACTGTAAAATTGTAAACTCACCTGAATTACCACTGAACGTTTACGTTTCACTACTGCAATCACACAGAATAAAACAGACAATGCGACTCTATTAAACGAGAAATTAATAATTTTAACGTCAGAATCAAAGAAAAATTAGTTTACCATCATCTTTCTCTTACTACGAAATTACTACGAAATGGTATCGATAGCGTTAGGGGAATCCCTTTAACAGCAATTAGAAATTCTATGTTGGAATAGAGACATAAGTTTATCATCAGTTCATCATCAGTTCTTAAAATCATAGAATTGGAATCATTTTGAATCCCAAAAAATTATGTTAGTACATCTAGTTTAAAACTGATTCTAAATTGATTTGAAGAACGGAAATTTCATTGGACATTAACTTGGCCAATCAAAACTGATGCATGTTGAAAATTAGCGAAAAATCAGTTTTTCATTAGTTTTTGGAAGTCATTCATTTCCATGGTATGGTTTTCCATTAATTTTCTTCACGGTGCAAAAATGAAGGAAAAGTGATTACAGAAAAACTGATTCTAATTTCTATCTGGGTTCATATATCTTGGGGCTTATCTAGTAAAAGACGGCAACGAAACGGACGAAATCAAACGACGGATCATGCTAGCAAATAAAACGTATTATTCGGTACTTCCAATAATGAAATCCAAGAAATTGCACAGGAACAATAAGCTAATATACGACCTGTGCTCTGTTATGGCAGACGTGGAAATTGACGTGAACTTCCGAAAACAAGTTAACGCATTCGAAAGAAAGGTCCTCCGAAGAATTTTGGACCCTGTGAAGAATAGAACGGAATGGCAAATAAGATACAGCCATGAGTTGTATCAACTCTACGATGTGCCACAAGCTTCAACGTTCATCCAAATGCGTAAACTGCATGTAGAGCGAATGGAAGATAGAAGAATCCTCAAACGTGCTCTTAAAGGCGAAGCGAGTGGTGTCTTCGTTTCGAATTGAATCATTATTATTGTTCGTAGAGAGATTTAACTTTTTTTATCGATCACTGGTCCATAATTGATGGTGATCGGTCGATATTATCCTTTCTTTTGAAGTCATATTCACAAAATCACTATACACCAATATTTTTTATACACTTACGCACGCTTGGATTGGATTTTGTAACTGGAAAACAAATCAAGTTGGAGATTGGAGACCAACACTAATCAAGCAGTATGAAAAGGCCTTCACAGACTTTCGTTCAACGCTACTAACCTCTAGCTTTTTCGTGCTGATGAATAGACGCGTTAAGATGAATTGGAAATTGACTTCCAACTGCAGTGGAAGTCTCAGACCAGTGAAAAATGAAAACGTTAAGAGATTGCCTGAAAATCTGCTATACTTTTCTAGAAACTATTCGGTATTTGGATAGCCTTCTAATGCTTTCATAATACTTCGTCTTAAATAAAGAAAACGTCCCATTATGTGTAATTATAACTAATTAGATGAGCTAATCATTTCGGGGGTGGGGGGAAGGGGTAGGGGGTTTATCCCCAAAAACCCCCCCGTTGCTACGCCATTGATTCGGGGGTATACTTTTCACAGTTTTCGACACATTTCTTAGGATTGATGAGATATCAGATTGGTTTTTACTTCCACAGTAAGTAATAGCCTACAAACTCATTTCACGATTTTTTGATATACAACCTCCAAGAGGGTATAAAGAGGTTGCATATCTTTTCGAACTCCAACACACCTCTTAGATATCTCGAATTGTTTTTTACATACATTTCTATATAATCTCTATAAAATCTATAAAAATATGGGCTTATACTGTAAATATTAAACGGAAATTCGAGTGGCGTAAACGAAAAATAATAAATTTTCCCCCAGACAGATTTTTATTGCATTATTATTGCTTAATAATTTGAAACAATGAATGAAACAGATGGAAAATTGTTATATTTGCAGAAAGATGATACTGAATTGGACTTGGTTTATAGTGCTGTTATCTATATCAGAAATATCTTGTAATTCAATAGGATATAAGTATTACAAAATCTGTGGTAAAAAGCGATAACAGCTTATGTCGAGATAAGAAAAAATCATTTTTAAAGTTTTCAATTGAATTTTTTAAAAAAAAATTGCCATTGTTTGATAGATTTTTATCTTATATAATATATTGTTACTATGTTGTATTATTAAATTCAATAAAATAAGATCTCCTAATATATTTTTTATTACTTTATTTATCAATTTTGATACACGTAACTGCCTAATTATTTTTTCAACTTAAGCTGTTATCGCTTTTTACCACAGAAATAATTTAGATTATTAACAAACAGTCTTACATTATACTTTTTTTATAATTTAAAACGATACAATATGGTGCTCTATGAGCAACGCCCACGTGGGTTCGATCACCATTACTAGTATCTATTTTCTAAGTCAGCTATGTCACATGGTCCTAAAATAATCTAAAATCAACAGGTGCACCACCAGAAGAAGTAAAAAATTTTCCCCCAAAATTTTCTTGCGAATCATACGATTTTGAATATTTGTTATGTCAATTCGAAAGTCCGTACAATTTCGTTAAGCCCGGATACAATTTATTATACGAGGTTGATTCAACAGTAAGTATGTAGTCTATAGGTACTTAGCATAATTATATTATTATGTTTGTTCTTTTTGGCTAATAGGTTTGTTCTTTTTTCATTCAGTTTCTACACTTTTCTGCACTCGCTCAAGAGTTAGTGCAGAAAAGTGTAGAAAAGTGTAGAAAGTGTAGCCAAAAAAAAACAAACCTATTGTCTACAGTGGTGTATAGTTTTTCGACAAACAAAATTAAAACCGTTACTGGGTCATAAGCTACCGTTAGAAAATTGCAGCAAAGTACAATTTTCTGATTTATGTACATACGTTTCTCGTGTGGTACTTCTAATGCAGAAAAATGTCGGAACCGATAGAAGTTTTTTGCGCGATTTCAACTCCAGCAAGAATTTGTGTCGAGAATGTCGCAATGCAATAGATAGAGAGAACGAGGCTTACAAAATTTTTACTGACCGACCAACACGAGCCAAAAAAGATAGTTATGACGAGCTTAGGCGATATGCGAAAAAAATGTACAGGCGAAAACAATGACAAGATACAAAAAAAGGACGGCAATATGAGACAAAATAAAACGAGCGACGCATACGCAATAGTAAAAGACCTAAAAAAGGGATACCTATAAGCCCAAAATCAGTCTCTGCAAAGACGCGGAGGGCAACCTCATCAGCGACACGCAGGAAATAAAAGGAGATTCGAACATCTGCTCAAGCAAAGCGCCGGAAATTCACGAAATACCAGTTGAACTTCTGAAAAACGGTGGAAACTGTGTCGCGGAAATAATACACAAGATGATATGCAGAATTTGGACAGAGGAAAATATACCCGACGATTGGCGAAAAAGCATCATATACATCCAATTTACAAGAAAGGAGCCAAACTCTGCTGTGATCTGCAGATCAGATATTCTCGGTGAAACAGGTGCTTGAAAAATGCTGGGAATATAATACATATATGCACCAAATCTTCGTAGATTTTGAACAAGCATACGACAGTATCGACAGGAGGGTACTGTACCAAATCATGTTTGATTTTGGAATTCCATCAAAAATAGTCCGACTCACAATCACCAACACTGAATCCCAAGTGAGAATAAAAGGTCCTCCAAAGAATTTTGGGATCCGTGAAGGAAGAAACGGGCTGGCGGATAAGATACAACCATGAGCTCAATTCTACGAGGAACTAGAAGCTTCAACGTTCATCAAACTGCGCAAATTTTAGTGAGCTGGCCATGTTGAGCGAATGGAAGATAGAAGAATCCCCAAACGTGCTCTTCAAGGCAAAGCGAGTCGTATGATAACACCATAACAGGCCAGTAGGCAAACCACGCAAGCGATGGGAAGGCTCGGTTGATGAAGATAGCAAAGCCATCTTAAATAAAGTAAAATTAGCAGCTGGAGGAAGCGGTCTTTGGATCGAAACGATTGGAGGCGACTTTAGGAGGCCAAGGCCCGATTTGGGCTGTCGCGCCATTGATAATGAAGAATACGTGTACATTCACCACTTGCTTGAAAAGGCAAAAGGCATTTGCTGGCTAGAAAACTTGGACAAATGCGCTCTCGGAACCATGTACAGCCTGTACACATAGAACAATAAATGTCTGAGAGAGACTTTAGACGTTTTTTGTCTTTAACTTTAACTTAAGGGGTAATACCTAGTCGAAAATTTGTTTTTTCCATTTTTTTTATTGGCTTAAATGGTGTAAAAACATGTCAAGAGTGATGTCTGACATCATTTTTTATTGAAAACAAATTTTAAGTGGTCATTAAAGACGAATTTTGGAAGCAAGGCGGAGCGCTTGAAAATGACAAATTGAGTTTCGGAGTGAGTTTCGCCCCTTTTACTCGTTACCGCCGGTGCAAAGGTACACTATATAGTTTCTAAATTAGGTATAGATGGCGTTAATATGTAGTATTAAGCAAATATTGAACATACGTTGTCTGTGTAGCCAAGCCTGTATCTTTAAAATTTCATGTAGTAAACACATTGTGAAACTTTAAACGCGTTTTTCTCGAAACCATGTTTTCAAAAACGGCTAGCAGTAGAACTCGAGTAATTTTTCTCCGATCGATATGAAATTTTGGCTGTACCTTCTTAGATAGATTATCTAGTCTAGTACACACGATTTTTGAGTTTCATAAACAATTACGATTTTTATAAACAAATTGAGGCCGATTTTTTAGTTGAAAAATCGATTTTTTTTCGAAGTGCTCGCAAATTTTCAAAAATAAAAATTTCTGAATATCCATGTGTACTTTGACAGTAAAACTCGTGCATATCATGAAAAAATTGTTCCACATACGTTCGTTAAAGACTTGTGCTGCTAGCCGCGGGACGCCTACAAAAAATCGACCTTCGTTCCGTGCACTGCTCAGCCGCCATTTTTTCATAAAAATTAAAATAAAAATTTTTTTTTTGTAGTTCAAGATAAGTGTAATGATCCCTCAATATTTCGCATTAATCGATTTTTTAATAAAGACACAAAAAATTAACAAAAAACCGTCTTATTTTTTGCTTCCGACTAGGTATTACCCCTTAATTAAGAACAGTTCTAGCTTAAGCAAGATAATAAAATTGATACAAATCATTAGAATAAATTAGATTCAGACTAATTACTTTAGCTTACTACTCATAAATTTACACTTCTTACATCATTTTTAAATCGGACTCTGAAATTGCAACCCTTTCTACAATTTTATAATTTAGGTGCGTGAATGTAGGTTGTACTTCAACGAGAAAACACAAAAAACCGTATGCAATCTTATACTAGAAAATGTAAGCTATCTCCAGGCTCAAGACATTTACAATTTTACATTAATTTCTAACAATTCGTTAGGCCCTGCTCGTTATGATAGTTACATAATTAGCAATTATGATAGTGGTATGTACCTACTTAGCACATTACTATGGAGCAGAATAAAATTAATCGAAATTTTTTTCAGCAATCCCCGGCAATCCAAATTTGTCTATAACGAGTACTACAAACAGTGCGGTTTTAGAGTGGAAAGTTAAATACCTGTTCACGAAAAAGGGTATATCACTTGCTTATCAGATGGATAATAAAAAGTAAATTAAATTTTTTATCATGTTGCAGGTATTGTTTATGTCGTTAAATATATATCCCAATATAGCAAAGATAATTGGGTGACGCTCCGCAAAAATGGTTTTCAAAACACAGAAAAGAATAGTTTTGAAATCACAGGCTTACAGCCGTATACAAAGTACATTTGGTTTACTCTTCATTGATTATAGATTGGTGCAATTGGTGATTTTAACATTAATAATATTTTCTCATCCAAAGGTATACAGTCCAATTGGATATGAAATCTTTAAATGCTGTTGATAGTGACCTTTATTGGACGAAAACGAATAAATCCTTCCAAACGAGTGCAGCAAGGCCAAACAACCCTCCCAAAGTTGACATCGGCAGTTTCGAAATTAAATTACATAGCAATTCGACTATAAGAACCTGCATTATTTATTGGAGTCGCGTTCCTGAAACCGAATATAATGGTCTCAATATAGACGATCACATAAAAGAAGTTCGAAGGAATCAGACAATGATGTAAATGCAATTGAAATCTAGAAGTTCTAGTGGTTTCTATTCATTTTCTGTTTTATTTTTAGCAATGTTAATTACATAAATAAAACGGATTATTCGGCAAAATACGAGTTAGAAAAGGCTGATTACGAATTCACGCTTCATACAGTTAACAAAGTAGGAGAATCTGTTGCT
Source organism: Beris morrisii (assembly GCA_951812415.1). Taxonomy (NCBI): domain Eukaryota; kingdom Metazoa; phylum Arthropoda; class Insecta; order Diptera; family Stratiomyidae; genus Beris; species Beris morrisii. The sequence continues at coordinate 108,981,657 of OX638312.1, read as the reverse complement.
GGTAGCGTGTTACGCGTTCCGAACGAAGGTACGAATATAATTAATAATTCACTTCAAAGGCAATTCAATTTAAAAGTTAATAAGCAAATAGAAATTAATGGAGCTTATTTTATTTTAATCCATATTTTTGGACCAAATGTCTTATCACCCCCTACAGATGATTTTAAATTTATATTCTAAAATACCTACCTGTAATTTAATCATAAAATCATCCTAGTCTTTTGACGATAGTTGTAGCATTCGCATCAGTCAATAAAGCTTATGCGTATCCTATAGGAAACAACAGTATTTTAAAATTCGCTAATGGCCAACATACATATTTCCAAATTAACAAAAATTTCAGCTAATCGTTTTTTATGAATCGGTCGTCTCCAGAAATAATTTTTATACTCTAGATGAAATCATATAGAGTATTATAAGTTTAATCCAGCCCGAAAAGTTTGTAACGCATGGAACCGAGCCTCGGACGAAAAAAAGTTATATATTATTTTGTGTTTAGTTGTGGCCAAAAACCCCAAATCCGTTTGCTGTCCGTCCGTCCGTCCGTCCGTCCGTCCGTCCGTCTGTCCGTCCGTCCGTCCGTCTGTCCGTCCGTCCGTCCGTCCGTCCGTCCGTTTGCACGATAAATCAAGAACCCGTTGGCCTACGAAGTTGACATTTTGTTACCACCTGTAAAATGGAAAAAGTAAGGCTAAGTTCGTTAATGGGCGATACCGTTTCACTCCTTCGGGTACCTCCCATACAAGAGTCCTTAAAAAACGTATTCACAATTATTGCTCGAATGCTTCAAGTTAGGAACTTGAAATTTTGAATACTTAAAGTTTACAATGTTTGAAACGAAAGTTCCGAATATGATGCAAATCGAATGAGTCCCTTGTGTAGCAGCCTACAAAAGTCCTTGAAAAATGTATACAAGTTACAGAATCCACTAAGTTAAAGCAGGGATTAAAAATTTTACAGGCATTAGTTTTATATCAAAAGCAAGACTGATTTCATTAATTAGCGCAATCCATCAACTCCTTCGGGTAGCTGTCATACAAAAGTTCTTAAAACACGTGTTCACCAATATTGAACGATAACTTTAGAACGCTTTAAGTTACGACTTTGAAATTTTGTATACGTTGATTTTATAATAGTCGCAGTTGAAGGTATTAATATGAAAAATATCCCGTAAGTCCTTCATGTAGTTGCCATACAAAAATTCTGTAAAAATGTCCTAACTTAATTTATGGAACTCACTATAACTCAAGAAATCGTCGAGTAGCCACTATACAATAGTTTCTACCTGTAAATAAAAGGTCATGCAATAATTGTATGTGCACTCCTCATTCTTTTGATATAATCCCAACTAAAATATAAATCGGAGTTCAGTATTTCATCTAGAGTATCATACGATTGGCTTGCAGCCGATCGTGACTGCGTTATGTTTTTTCTTTATTTTGTTAATTCGCAATTATGTATTTTAAATTTTTATCGATATTTTTTAGATTATCCTGCACCGAGAATTTTAAAAAAAATATGGAATGATCCAGACTACGATATAACGTGGAGCGAACCGGAACAGAATAACAATAGCAATTTAATCCTGAAAGACTACACATTATTTCAATGTAAAGCAAAAACCGAAACCGCGGAAGAATGCGAAGTAAGAACCAATTTCAAAATCAAAAAGTTAAATAAAATTAATCGTATTTCGCTGTTTTTAGAGTGGCTTTGAATTTAGAAGAGTAGATAAACATGCAAGGAACCAACACATTGAATCAAAGGAGCAAATGAATTTTGCAGTTTCAGCGAATTACCACAGTGCTTCAGGATCGTTTAGTTCGGGAATGGTGTGGGCAAAGTGTAAAGGAACAACTTATAATCGTAGGTTTTTAACTGTTTACATCGAAATTAAATTTACAAAATATTAAAAAAAAATTTCAGATTTGGTACCAGTTAATCTCATTGATTGCCGACCCCTAAATGGAAGCACGGTTCAATTAGAATGGCCCTTAGTCTGTGTGCGCAATGCAGTCGTTAAAGGTTTTCGAATTAAATATTGTCCGTTAACTTCGAAAAACTCCAGTTGTGCGGAAACAGAGAAAATTTTAAATATTACTGGCGAACAATTTAAATATATTCTAAACGATTTGAAATCGCATACTACTTATGACATTAGGATGAATATGTACTCAGAAACGAGAGAAGGTCTATTTAGTAATCGGAAAGAAGTAACAACTTTAGAATCAAGTAAGTATATACACTGAAAATTAATAGATATACTGCTCCACGAATCTTAAAACCAGAAATCAGACCTTAATTTGAAAGTTTGTTTAAAAGAGATAACAAATTCTACTTGGAACACAGTAGAGTTGACATGAAATGGTTATATTAAAATACACATTCTAAAGGCCGGTTTACATGGCGGTTGCAAACAATTTTTTCTAAAATTGTGAAGGAGCTAGCTTATCGAATTTTCAATGTAGTAAGAAGCAACCACTGCAAAAAATGTTGGCACAAACACAGTCACAGAAATATCGTCAATATTTTTTGCTGGATATAATATCTGTTCGTTTCACTCCTGATCAGTTTCTCATTAGAGATAATCCTTCTCCCTCACAATCTCAGTAAAAATTGTTTGCAATCATCATGTCAACCAACTATTTGTCTTGCTAGCCCTTTATGGGGCTTCTTAGAGAAGCGTCGCGTGTAATACCCTAGGCAGACGACGTATTCGAATGATCATTCCTAGTCGAATGATAGTTCCGAATAGCGTGTCGCGTCTGTCCGATTGTAATTGATCATTAATTCCATCATTGCAATTACAATTGAGAAATGGTAATTCATTGAAAACGCTCGGACCGCCCTCCAGCGTCAAGTCCATGAAACTAGTGGAAAAACCGTCCAAATTTTTCTATTTAGTTCAAATACGCGTTAATTTCGAATTTCTTCGAAACAAATCAACTATTAAGTGAAAGTTTTATGTATAAAATAATACACGCTACGATTGACCATACCGATATGTTTAAAATTAAATTTTACGTTGGCCGTAGTTCATAAGTCAATTTTTAGTGTAAGCCACACAAACTAAACAATTTTTTTTAGAGCCTTCACCTCCTCGGAATCTACAAATAATAGGCAAAACGGCTTTTAATTTGACTCTGAAATGGGAAGCTCCAGAATCCATGAATGGCAACCTACGATATTATTCAATAAAGTAAATACAATTTGATAAGTTGATAAAACATCTTCAGATAATATGTTTTTTCTTTCATATGTAGCTATAATGGAGAACCATATAAAATTAAGAATAATGAGCTGATGATCAATGATAGTGGTATTGTCTATGTACTGAAACACCTGTCCAGCTATAGACAGTATACAATATCAGTTACTGCAAGCACAACGGAGGAATCAGAAAGGAGTGATGAGCTTATCGAAACTACAAAAGTTAGCAGTAAGTATCTATTGAAAATAACTTAATATATTAAATTTTTGGTAAAATTTGACTTGGTGAATTGACACTGAAAAACCAAATTTTTAATCGACGAAAGGTGAGTTTCCAACCATTTTGCGATGATAAAAACTTGTCGGTCGACCTTAAATAAAAAGATGCCAGCTGGACTTCAGAATGACATTTCGCATGGCCACATTCGAACTTTTTATTTGTTCCACATCAGAATTGCTGAAGCAAAAAATTAAATGGCGGGAAAAGTTTGAAAAAATTTACAAAAATTATTGATTTTAGGTGACGGAAAGAATGCTTTATCACGCACAAGTGAAAAAGTAATTTTCCCTATTTTTAAATTACTTTATAAACTAAAGTTTGATATGTTTAAGTATGTATTTTTGACATTTTACTCACCCAGCCGAGATTGAGACATTCTAAAATCCATATCTCCTAAACGGTTAATGTCACGAAGTTAAAACTTAAGAAACATCTCTAGATATACTAGGGGAATAGATCGGGAATAAATTTTCAGTGGGGGCAGTGGCGTACGGGGGTGGGGGGTGAATAACTTTAGTTTACGATATCTCACGAACCAATTGTACTAGACAAATGAAATTCGGTTTACGCATAAAGGTTGATAAATGAAGTTTGCTGAAAGTAAAATTTTGTAAGTGGGGAATGAAAGTGGAGCGGATACGATTTTTTCTACAAAATTACGCCTCATATCTCAAGAACAGTGTACGATAGATGCTTAAATTTTTTACCAGAAGTAGGCCAAATAGACCCCTAACAGGAAAACAAATTTTGAGGGTGAGGGTGTAGAGGGTGAGAGTGGAAGAGGGTGAAAACGAAAAAGTTTCGATTTTTATATCTCGAGAGCCTATAATGACAGAAATCTGAAACTTGGTATTTAGATAGACCTAAAGTAGAGGCATATTGGGAAAATATAATTTTTTACAGGGGTAGTATGGTACGGGGGTTGGGGTTGCTTTCCTATATATATAAAGGCGCATGCTACCAAGTTGAAACTTGGTATGTATATGTAAATTAACTAGAAAAGTAATTTGTATAAAAAAAATTCTCATATATCTATTGGCGTTTAAAAGGGGGGCGAAAATAATGATCAGTGAAAATAGAATGCATATATTTTCACAATTTTCGTCACATCTATTAGGTCTTTTCAAATATTGAAGTAATTTTTAATCTACGGCTTTTTCATATAAATACCGAAAAAGTGTTTTCAGGATTTTTTGAAATTCGACCCCTAAGGGGGTGTAAAATGGTTGTATACTTTTTCACGAATTCTGTCATATCCCCCAGGTCTAATTAGATATCGACTAACTTTTCACTTTCACGGGCTTGCGTAATAATCTCCTAAAACTTGTTTTTCATTTTTTCATTTTTCAACCCCTAAGAGGGTATAAATGGGTTGAAGCCGTTTTTACGTCATTTCTTTCGATAATAAATTAAATTGGTTTTTACTTTCTCGTGCTGTCTTCATATTTATTTATTAACTCCTTTCAGGATTTTTGGATATTCAACCCCCACTCCAAGTGTGTGTAAGAAGGTTGCTTATGTTTTCACAGATTCCCACATATTGCTTAGATCTGATAATATATCGAATTCATTTTTACTTCCTAAGGCTTCCTATATAAGCGCCAAAAAGTCAATTTCAGAATTTTTAGATATTCAATCCTAAGGGGTGTAAGAGGGTTGTATGCTTTTCAAAGCTTCGACATATTTCTTAGGTTTGATGAGATATTAGACAGACTTTTTATATAATCGCCTATAAACCCATTTCTCAATTTTTGGATATTCAACCACATATGTTTTCACAATTTTTGCCATTCCTTAGTTCTGATGAGATATAAAATTGGTTATTACGGCATTTGATGTAATGGCCTAAATACCAATTTCATGATTTTTCGAATTTAAAGAACCAAGGGGGTGTGAAGGCTTACGTTTTCACAAATTTTCCCAAATCCCTCGTGTCTCATGAGATGTCAAGTTGCTTCTTATGAAATCGTCTTAAAACCTGTTTCACAATTTTTTCGAAATTCAAACCCCAAATGGAAGTAATGGGTTTGTATTCGTTTTAATAATTCGTCATATCTCTTAAGTCTGATAAGGCAATGAGTTTATAAAATTGCAACTAAGCTGTATAAATTTTGCAGGGAATATTGGGTACTGCAGTACGAACATAATACCATTTACTTATCGGTATGGCGCCAAATTCGAAAATAACGTATTGCATGCTCAACCGTTATAAATATTCCTGAAACTGTTATTTCCCAAGAAATTTATTAATAAAAAATTGAAGTTAACTGTGAGTTGTGTTATGAATTTCGAACTCAAAACGCAACTTCTCAACATCAAATCGAACAATTTGAATTGTCAGTACTGATAATTCAAATTGAAAAGTTTTTAATTTTATTTAAGTTGTTGCCCATATTGTTCGAAATTCGGAATTTGAGAAGGAGCGAGAGGGTACAATTTCATCGGCTATTTCTATCTGTCATATCGTATAGAGAAATCAGCCGATGGGGTCTCCATTTATATATCTCAGTGGCCGTGACACATTAAAAGCAGAAAGCAGCGGCAGAAACAGCAGCGTCGTCAGTGCTGCTTTTTGCTCTGCTTTATGAATTTAAATAAAAGCAGAAGCAGAGAAGAATGTGTCTATGCTAACTACCACCGAAGGTAGAAGCACGGAATAATGTGTCCATGCTAACTGTCAACAGTCACAAGTATTTTAGTCTCTGGAACGGTTCTGGAGATATAAAAATAAATTTGTTTTAAAAATGGCTGTCCCCCCACTTTTGCGCTCCACCTCTCCCCTCAAAAATTTTACTTTCAATAGACTCAACTTGTAATCCTATCTTCAAAAATCAAATTTTATCATCCTGGCAATTGGTTCGGAAGATATTGTAATCCAAAGTTTTTTGCTCCACCCCCACATTCTCCTCCTTCAAAATTTTAGTCCTTGTCTTGGCTCCTAGTATCTCATAAAACAGCCACATAGTTTCAACCGTTTGACATCAACCGTTCAGGAGATATAAATTTTAGAATGTTTCAATCTCAGCTTTCGAGCAATTTGGACGCATTGTTCTTCCCCCCATTCCAACACCCTGCAACCAATCAATCAGTCAAAAAGAACAGACCTAATATTGACAACAAACACGAAACGAAAAACAAACAGTTTCCTCAATTCACATATGCGAATTTCAATTAGGAATACCTAGGAAGGTCACGAAAATATTCGCCAACAGCCTGCCTCATGAAACTGACAAATTTCCCTGTTTCGAAAATGAAGGGAAATATGCGGAATTTTCGCAATTCGCATGTCGCCAGAATCGCGGCTCAGATTTCATTAGGAACCCAGTAGTGAAAAAAAGGAATTACAGAATCAATAATGTTATTACTTCTCGGTAATGTGAATTGCTTACAATCCAGTTTACACTCCATGTTTAGAATGCCTTACATTTACAAAGCGATGTCATAGGCAGTAGACGAATGATTACCTTCTACATTACATATAAATAATTCTGGAACGCATTCCTTCGAAGATGTTACACATTAAATTACTGATTACAGATTAAAATTCTGAAATACGATATAGAACTAGTTACAATGAAGTTATTACGGAACGCGTAGATGTAACTCGATGTGTCACTATTTATTGTGCACCTATTTCTGAAGGAATTTATGACACTTATCTGTTTTGGAACCACTTCAGAGCAAGCTATTGGTTCCGGAACAGATTACTGGCATAAATTCATTCTGTCAGTTCGTTTTTAGTCATAAGCGACATTGCAATGATTACTTACTAAGAAGGATACACTCAACAGCAAAAATAAAATACATAAATTTTAAATAATAAACAAATTATATTTTTAATGAGACTTCTTATTCTTTTCTTAATTTGTAAGTAACAAAAAAAAATTCATATTTCTATTTATAAAATAAAAAATAAAGCTTTTTCATAAAATTAAACATAAATTTTTTAATTTTAATATTTTTCACGAAAACTTCATTTTTCTCACTCTTTGCTTAACGAACCAACACGCTTTAAACCCACAGATGACTGAAAATCAGAAAAGAAACAATTGAATGTGAAATACAACTTCTGTCTCTGTTCATCGACCCCATTGAACGATTAACACATTACCGATTGCATTACATTTTGCCAATTTGGAAATAGATTGGTAATACATACGCATTTTGGGGTTTTTCTGATTCATTAACTGGTGCGGAATCCAACATACGAGTATATGTTATATATTTCATGTTGTTATCTATGTATATGGTAACTAGTTAAGGAATGACTTATATCGGTAATTTCTTGCTAATTTCGCTGTTGGGAAAAGTCTAGTTTTCAGCCATTCCATATACTTCCATGGCTTTCACTTACAAAGAAAAATGAAAATTTCTTCACCGTTTCGAAATTTGAACTTTTTTGTTCAAATTTCAGAACAGCATATGCATTATTTAATTGTTCTGTTCAAATTTCCTAGCAATTCTAATTGCCAAGTGTTCAAATTGGCGAGCTGATTATCGATTACGAACTTCTAAACTTTTTTTTATTTTCAGGTCCAGGACCTCCAGTGTTCACTATTGTCGAGTACAATTTGACTTGGAATCCTCCAGAACTACTGGCTGGTCCGGGAATTGATCATTACGAAATTAAAACTGAAATCTCAAAAGATAATGTAACCATACAGTCTAGAATCTCACGAATAAAAGGCCAGCTATGTACCATGCCAGATTTTACTTGCTCCAAAGAAAAAGGTCCGTTAACATTTAAACATTTCGTGCGAGCTGTGAATGTTATAAACAAAGAAAATGTAACGAATACAGATGAAAACGAAGAAACGAACGAGGTAGAAGCAATAAATGAAATATCAACTAAATGTGAAGAAGAAACTGCAGCATTTTCCAACTGGTATAATATTAATAAAGATACTAAGACGTTTTTGAAAGGTCCATGGTCAAAACCGCATCAGTCAGTGTGTTTAACTGCATCTCAAACCTACACTTCCGTACTAATCGGACTAGGCGCTTTGTTTACAGTTATGATTAGTTATTTTGCATCTAAGAAATACGTTCAAATGAAGGATATTAGCATTACGTTCCCACCGGGATTAACGGATCTTAATCAAGAATCACACCCTAAAGGTTGCGATAATATTATCAATGCGGAAGATATGGTACATTTGTTAAAGGGCGATCGATATTTGACTAATCTTAGCGATATTAAAAGTAAAACTACAGAATATGATGTGAGTCCTACAGTCGTTGTTCGCGATGAAGACTGCAGCAGCGAGCATGCTGATTCAGTGGAAATGAGCGATATGAGTGACACTTCAAATAATTCACCCACCGATAGTCCGAATATGAATTTGAGACAGATGCCAAACCAGTCACCGCCTCCATCGAATCCGGTAATGAGTCCTGTAATTGTGAATGGCTACGTCCAGCATCAGTCTTTCCTTCCAAATGTAAGTACACAGCATAATTTAGAAAATATGTTTCTGATTTTGAGCTATTTCATAGGAAATATCCCATTTCCATCCACACACAGTAGCAAACTTTAGAATTTATTTCTCTCAAACTCAAACTCAAACAATATTTATTTATAATAATTCAAAATGCATTAACAGAGCAAAAATGTTAGAATTTATTTCACTCCACTTCTAAGGTACCTTTTCGTTCGATTTCGTTTCGCCAGAACACAGTACTATACTTACGTGACTAGAAATCGAGTTATATATACTACATTATAATTCTTAAGCCTCGTTTACACGGTGTGAGTCTTACCTCATTTTTTTTTAATAATAAAGTATTGTGAACGAAATTCCAAAAAAATTGCTACTCTGCAATTTTGTATTTTCACGCCTCAAAAAACAAAATAATTACCGTCTGTCCGCCTCACGGAAAAGCGTTTGAAGGCGGATAGCTCACAAACTCGTTGAGATATTAAGTTCAAATATTTTTATGGTGACTAGACTGAGTTAACATCTTTAAGTGGTGAAATTTGGTCGTGGGCTGTTAAAACAATTTGGTTTTCTAGATCTTAGCAACTACTAATGATTAATAGTGGATACATTCAAGGGCGCCCATACAAATTCTTCCAGGGGGAGGAGGGGGGGGGGTTTGGTTCAAGACAAAAGGTTTATAAGATAACCCCCCACTCCATTTGGAATCTGAATGTTTGGTTGAATTGTTAACTCTAAGTTCGTTAACGGGCACAATCGTTCTACTCCTTCGGCTTCATACAAAGTCCTTAAAACATGCGTTCAAGAATACTAGCCGATAACTTCAGAACGCTTAAATCGCTCAAATCCCAGTCGTAAGGGTTTTGTAAACATTCATTTTCTAATAATTGCAGAAAATCTTTGAGTCCTTCATGTAGATGGCATACAAAAATCCTGTAAAACTGTCTTCCCTCAATTTACGGAACTCATTTTAACTCAAAATCTGCCAAGAGCCTGGGCGAAACTTTAGTATTTTTCGGGTCAAAGTTCGGGAGCGGTCAAAGTCGGAGTATATCAAGAGTTGTTTCGAGATTATTAGATTTCTTGGAAAATTAATTTTATTCTTAAAATAAAAATATTTAAAATAGAGATTTTCAGCCGATTAAACATTGAAAAAGTCCGTGTAGACTATTCAAATTTCGGTATATTATGTACACTAAAAGCCCATAGAACAAAAAACAAATTTGTTGCCTTATCAGAATTAAGAGATATGACGAATTGTTAAAACGTATACAAACCCATTACTTCCACTTGGGGTTTGAATTTCGAAAAAATTGTAAAACAAGTTTTTAGATGATTTCATAAGAAGCAACTTGATATCTCATGAGACACGAGTGATTTTTGAAAAATTTTTGAAAACGTAAGCAAACCCTTCACACCCCCTGGGTTCATGAAATTCAAAAAATCGTGAAATTGGTTTTTAGGTCATTACATCAAATGCCGTAATAACCAATTTTATATCTCATCAGAACTAAGGGATGACAAAAATTGTGAAAACATATGCAAAACCTTGGGGGTTGAATATCGAAAAATTGAGAAATGGGTTTGTAGGCGATTGTATAGTGAAAAGCGATCTAATATCTCATCAAACCTAAGAAATATGTCGAAGCTTTGAAAATAATACAACCCCCTTACACCCCTTTGTATTGAATATCAAAAAATACTGAAATTGACTTTTTGGCGGTAATATAGGAAACCTTAGGAAGTAAAAATGAATTCGATATATCATCAGATCTAAGCAATATGTAAGAATCTGTGAAAACATATGCAACCTCCTTACACCCACTTGGGAGTTAAATATCCAAAAATCCTGAAAGGAGTTAAAAAATAAATATGAAGACAGAACGAGAAAGTAAAAACCAATTCAATTTCTTATCACTTGTTACAGGTGCCCTGAAACGAAAGAAAAGAATAGCGTTAGTTTAAAGTAGTAAGAATGAATGTAATAATCAATACCTTTTTGGTTTCCCGGATGCACCCAATGTGACACCGATTTGTGTCGCACCTTCGCTCAGCACGGCACCTAAAAATATAAATTGTACGCACGCATTAGAACGTTCCATGTAAAATGCAGGACAAAACGGAAGACAAACGGGTTAACGAGGTAATAAATGTTGAAAGTAGCAAGGATCTCTTTGAATTGGATATATGTAAATTAGGATTCAAGCGAAAGTAATTAATAGATTTAGCTAATAGGATTTGGATAGGAATACCGCCAGGAGGTCGATAACTTACATACTACGTATATACTCCATACTTACCTGTAGGTGCGCGGGGCTACGCCACCCAATGACCACATCGAACCGCGCACTCACAACTTCACTCTACGCAAACGTAAACGTAAACAATGCCGGACTAGAAACGTCATATCGACAGTGGTAAACAAACAATATGGACGAGTACTGCGCGAACAGCGAGAAATTGCGAGTCGATAAGACAGATCGGCGAGGGTTGAATCCAGGCTAAATCGTCGTTGGATAAAAAGAAAGTTTATGCACCTGAGGGAATGACCTGGAGAAAGCGAACATTGACCCGTGAAACGGGGATTAGCCGTTTTAAAAAAGCTCAACCGAGATTTCGCGGAAAGGAAAGACCCGAAAAACGGTCTCTTTTTACAAGTGCGATCATACCAAGAAGACGTATTCGGTGCCAGCAGTTAGCAACTAGTAGTCCGAGTCCGCGACAGTTTATTTTTCAAATACAACGAATTTGAAGTAACCCAATCACAAGTCGGTGACGGGTTGGATGGTAGTCGGAGTCGTGAGGAGAATCAACGAAAGCAGCGTCGTGACCATCGTGACCAAAAACGGATACGCGGTTTGGAGCAACAGATTAACCGGCAACATCGATAACATCGTTGGAGGAATAGCACCAGTGGCGCCCTAGTTTAAGGTAGATCAGGGCCATCAGGTTAGGTTTATTTTTTTGAGAAAACACCAAGCTAGGAAGAAAAGTAAACTTGTGTAACTTATTTTGAATTAGAAGTGTTAAGTAAGAAGGATTTTGCATTTACCTTGACTTGAGACTTTAAGTGTTTGTGACGTTTTTCAGTTTGTCTTCCGACGGATATTGAGTGTTAATTATAGTCACTTTCTCGAACTAGTGGTTCGGTTCGAGAAAAGCGAAAAAGAGAACGGGCTCCTTAAATTTTGAACCACTGGCGCCCACGACCCTTCTCTGGGTTGGCCGGCAAGGACCCGTTCGCCCCCTTCGTGCCCGGGGGTTTCTTATTGCGGTTAAATTTTCCACCGAAATCGGTAAAAAGCGGTATAACGGCCGTTTCGTGGGGCGAACCGTAATATTTGGCGCCCAACGTGAGTACTGTGAAATTTTAAAGTGTGTGTGAAGGAGCGATTTAGCGAGATATAACATTGAGTGCATTCAGGGTAATTTTTTTTTGTGTGTTTATATAGAAATTTGAATTTTTGAACAATTTTTTTTTGCGCAATTTGAGAAAATTTGGTAGTGATTAATTTCTTTTTTTTTTGGTCGGTGAGTGGAAAATTAGTATATTCTTTTCTTTCTGTCGATTAGGGGTAGTGTGAGGCATAATGGCGAATATTGCCAAGATTTGGGTGGATAGGTTGAGCCAGGACGAATTAGTTTACGAATTAATGATTCGCGGAATGAAATCTGACAAAGTGGATGAGATGCGGAAGTCGCTCAGAGTCGCTTTGCGAACGGAGAGAAATTCCAACGCATCGTTTCTGGTAGAAGAATACCCGTTCAAATTTTCCGACGATTTGCTGGCAATAGAGGCCAAGTGCGCGGAAATTCAAGAATTACTGTCTGAGTTCAATGGAGTCGAGTCGTCCGCTGAATATAAGAAAATCTGGACGAAAATCCATTTCTGTTTAAGGCGTTTGGAAGGTGCGGTGCCTTCCAATGAGGAAAAAGTGAAGAAAATGGAGGCTAAGGCAGCTATTTTACTGCAACTAGGGGCGTTGCAGGAAAAGATAGGACAATGTTCCTCGGAAGAGGAGGAAGATGAAGAACCGCACAATGCTTCAGGTTCACCGCGGCAGTTGTGTACAAACAAAATTTCTATGGCTAAGTGGGAATTGAAGTTTTCAGGTGAGAGAAACACGATTTGCTCGTTTCTCGAACGAGTGGACGAGTTAAGGGTGGCTCGGGGAGTACCGAAATCAGTATTATTTCGTTCTGCGATTGATCTATTTGAGGGAAAAGGTCTAGTATGGTTGAGGGCGATAAAACCAAAGTGCAACAGTTGGGACGAGTTGGTGGCGGAAATGCGCGCCGAATTTTTACCCCCAGACTACGATGATCGACTCTTAGAGGAGATTAAAAGACGAACTCAAGGCAAAGACGAGTCTATTGGAGTCTATGTGGCGGTGGTGGAGAGTTTATTTAATCGCCTCTCGACCCGTTGTTCCGAGGCGGAGAAATTGAAAGTACTGAGGAGGAACATAAGTCCTTTCTACCAGCATCAGCTTGGGCTGACAACAATAGATTCGGTTAGTGAACTAGTAAAGTTGGGTCGTTCACTGGAAGCTACCAGACTTTCAGTGGAAGCTTTTCTGCCTCCTCCGGGCCGCCGTACCGCAATTTTATTGGAGCCAGACTTAGCCTACGTTGACTCCGAAGAAAATAGTCACCAGGAAGTGTATAGTACCGAGGCGAATGGAATTCGGCGAGGGGTCGCTCAGAACCAGATCAAATGCTACAATTGTAAGAGGGAGGGTCACATTTCGCGAGAGTGTAGGGAGGCCAGAAAATGTTTTGGTTGCGGTAAGGTGGGTGTAATCCGGAGTAGATGCCCTGTATGCAGTCCAAGCGCGAGTCAAGCGAATGGCATACAGGAAAATACAAATAGTACACCGGTTTCGGGAAACGCGAGTCGTATTCACTAAAGGACGGCAAGGTGAATACGGAAATCGAGACGACGCCGCCAATTAGTTTTGCCTTAACCCCAAAAGAGGGGGATATTCGGCCTCACTTAAAAGTGACGGTCTTTGAGGCGGAATTTATCGGTTTGCTTGATTCAGGAGCATCACGCACCATTTGGGGAAGGGATGGTTGGAGGATTCTGGAGGAACAGGGAGTAACCCTAAGCTTGGCGAAGTCGCCATTTGTGAAATTGGCGAATGGGGACGAATGTGCGGTGGACGGGGTAGTTTGGCTACCAATGAAGGTGAATGACAGAACGCGGTGGATGGAGTGTTTGGTCGTTCAAAGATTGCCACACTCGCTTATTCTCGGAGCCGATTTTTGGGTGCAGTTCGGATTGGTAGTTGACCTGCGGCAAGAGCAGTGGGATTTTGCTGGACAACCGATGCTCGCGACGATTGAATGCCTTCATTCAAAGACGAACATGAGTCTAAATGAGAGAAGTCAATTAGAGAAATTGATTGAGGAAGAGTTTGGTAAGATGGGAGATGGTCTAGGTCGAACATCGGAGGTTGAACACATCATCACCACCAAATCTCCTCCGATCAAACAGCGTTACTACCCAGTTTCACCTGCGGTACAAAAACATATCGACCAGGAACTGAAGGACATGCTGAAGGATGAAATTATTCGTCCCTCCAACAGTGCTTGGGCCTCTCCGATCTTACTTATCAAGAAAAAGGACGGCAGGTACAGATTTTGTGTCGATTTCCGCAAGGTCAATAAGGTGTCCGAGCGGGACGCCTATCCGCTTCCGTACGTATCGGCTACCCTCGACAAGCTTCGCGACGCGAAATATTTAACCTCCATGGACATCAAGTCTGCGTATTGGCAGGTTCCAATGGCCAAATCGTCACGCCAATATACCGCCTTTACGGTACCTGGAAGGGGACTTTATGAGTTCCTTCGTATGCCGTTTGGGTTGCAGAATGCCCCAGCGACGTGGCAGAGGTTAAGCGATAGGGTGCTCGGGAGCGATTTGGAGCCTTTTGTGTTCGTCTATCTCGACGACATAATTATCGTAACGCAAACATTTACGAAGCATCTGGAAATCCTGAGAGAGGTGTTTCGTCGGCTAACAGCGGCAGGTTTGCGGGTGTCGAGGGAAAAGTGTGAATTCTGTAGGCCAGAATTGCGTTACCTGGGTTATGTCGTCGATGAGGGCGGATTGCATGTGGATCCGGAGAAGGTAGAGAGCCTGATTAACTTTCCTCAACCACGAAATGTAAAGGAAGTTCGTCAATTTTTAGGGATGGTGTCGTGGTACAGACGTTTTATACAGGATTTCGCGACTTTTATTGCGCCATTAACCTCGCTTTTGAAAAAGAATCGCAAATTTGCATGGGATGCAGACTGCGACCGAGCGTTCTCTCAAGCGAAGGTTAAACTGTCCACGGCACCAATTCTAACCTGCCCCGACTACGAACTACCTTTTGTGGTTCAAACGGATGCGTCGGACTTTGGACTGGGGGCGGTATTATCACAGAATCATGCAGATGGGGAGCGAGTTGTGTGTTACTTGAGCCGGTCTTTGACGAGTTCGGAGAGAAAATATTCCACCACCGAAAAGGAATGTTTAGCTGTGCTCTGGGCTATAGAGAAGTTGAGACCCTATGTGGAGGGAACTCACTTCAGTGTAGTAACTGATCACCATTCGCTCATATGGCTGCATAATCTTAAAGATCCGACCGGAAGGTTAGCAAGATGGGCAGTCCGTTTACAACAATACGATTATGATGTCATCCACCGGAAAGGTAAAGAGCACCTAGTACCGGATGCCCTATCGAGATCTGTGCCTGTGGTGAATGTTTTGTCGGTAGATACGACGGTCGATGCATGGTACGTCAAGATGAGCAACCTAGTGGAGGAATACCCGCAAAAATACGCTGACTGGTTGGTACGTGACAGTATATTGTGGAAACACATTCCGTCAAAATATCCAGACCTTACGACGAGTCAGGATTGGAAAAGGGTGGTACCTAAGAGTGAAAGGAAGGCGGTACTGAGTCAGTGTCACGATGATCCGAAAGCTGGTCACCCGGGGGTGAAGCGAACTCTGGATCGAGTAGGTCGCGACTACTATTGGCCGGGAATGGCGAGCGATGTGAGGAAGAAAGTTAACCAATGTCAGATTTGTCAAGCTGTTAAGCCCGAGCGGCGTGCGCCTGTGGGGTTGATGGTATCTCGAAGTGGGGAAGCAACTCGGCCGTGGGAAATGGTATGTGTGGATATTGTGGGACCCTTACCCCGTTCCTCTAGCGGGTACACGTATATTCTGACAGTGGTTGACTACCTTACCAAATTCCCACTCATTTACCCTTTGAGAGCGGCTACAGGTGCCACAATAACGAAAATCTTGGAAGAACAGGTGTTTCTTCTGTTTGGAGTTCCCAGTTGGTTGGTCTGTGACAATGGGGTTCAATTTCGAGCCAAAGTACTTCACAAGATGGTAGAATCCTACGGGACCCGAATAAAATACACGGCATTTTATCACCCCCAGGCTAATCCGGCAGAACGGATCAACCAAAACATAAAAACCATGCTCAGGGCCTATGTGTCGGACAACCATCGGAAGTGGGATGTAAATTTAGCGAGAATCGGATGTGCCCTTCGTACGTCAACCCACGAAGTAATGAAAGTCACTCCTTACTTTTTGAATTTTGGTCGGGAGATGGCGGTCAGTGGTCAAGTGAGACAAAGACCAGATGGGGTGGAGGGAATAATAGATCCCCTAAAACGGGCTGAGGCTTTACAGAAACTGCAAGAGGATATTCTGGGAAGATTGAGAAAAGCAGCAGAGCGTAGCAAAGGGAGATATGATTTACGGAAGCGAGACCTAAGTTTCCTCCCCAATGATCTCGTCTGGAGAAAGAATTATGTGCTTTCAGACGCGGCTAAATATTTCTCTGCTACTCTTGCCCCAAAATACGTCGGACCGTTTACTGTGTTGAAGAAAGTGTCACCGTACACATACGAATTGGGGTCGGAAAACGGTAAATCTGGTGGCGTGTGGCATGCCAAGGATTTAAAGCCATATGAAAGAGGGATTTCGCACTAAATCTACTTAGACGTCCAGGAGAGAGTGAAGTACCCACTGACCATAGGTTGCATTTATAGGGTATAACATAGTTAGGAATCTACACGTGAACAGGGATTTGGAAATTATAGGAATAATGAGTACAGATGTGTAAGAAGAGAATAAAGAGCATTACCCAAGCTATTTTGTCCATACGATAGTGTCCGCTGCGTCGATCAATCTCCCTCTCTTAGAATTCAGTGAATTCTTTTTTTTGTAAGGGGGGAGTGTTACAGGTGCCCTGAAACGAAAGAAAAGAATAGCGTTAGTTTAAAGTAGTAAGAATGAATGTAATAATCAATACCTTTTTGGTTTCCCGGATGCACCCAATGTGACACCGATTTGTGTCGCACCTTCGCTCAGCACGGCACCTAAAAATATAAATTGTACGCACGCATTAGAACGTTCCATGTAAAATGCAGGACAAAACGGAAGACAAACGGGTTAACGAGGTAATAAATGTTGAAAGTAGCAAGGATCTCTTTGAATTGGATATATGTAAATTAGGATTTAAGCGAAAGTAATTAATAGATTTAGCTAATAGGATTTGGATAGGAATACCGCCAGGAGGTCGATAACTTACATACTACGTATATACTCCATACTTACCTGTAGGTGCGCGGGGCTACGCCACCCAATGACCACATCGAACCGCGCACTCACAACTTCACTCTACGCAAACGTAAACGTAAACAATGCCGGACTAGAAACGTCATATCGACAGTGGTAAACAAACAATATGGACGAGTACTGCGCGAACAGCGAGAAATTGCGAGTCGATAAGACAGATCGGCGAGGGTTGAATCCAGGCTAAATCGTCGTTGGATAAAAAGAAAGTTTATGCACCTGAGGGAATGACCTGGAGAAAGCGAACATTGACCCGTGAAACGGGGATTAGCCGTTTTAAAAAAGCTCAACCGAGATTTCGCGGAAAGGAAAGACCCGAAAAACGGTCTCTTTTTACAAGTGCGATCATACCAAGAAGACGTATTCGGTGCCAGCAGTTAGCAACTAGTAGTCCGAGTCCGCGACAGTTTATTTTTCAAATACAACGAATTTGAAGTAACCCAATCACAAGTCGGTGACGGGTTGGATGGTAGTCGGAGTCGTGAGGAGAATCAACGAAAGCAGCGTCGTGACCATCGTGACCAAAAACGGATACGCGGTTTGGAGCAACAGATTAACCGGCAACATCGATAACATCGTTGGAGGAATAGCACCAGTGGCGCCCTAGTTTAAGGTAGATCAGGGCCATCAGGTTAGGTTTATTTTTTTGAGAAAACACTAAGCTAGGAAGAAAAGTAAACTTGTGTAACTTATTTTGAATTAGAAGTGTTAAGTAAGAAGGATTTTGCATTTACCTTGACTTGAGACTTTAAGTGTTTGTGACGTTTTTCAGTTTGTCTTCCGACGGATATTGAGTGTTAATTATAGTCACTTTCTCGAACTAGTGGTTCGGTTCGAGAAAAGCGAAAAAGAGAACGGGCTCCTTAAATTTTGAACCACTGGCGCCCACGACCCTTCTCTGGGTTGGCCGGCAAGGACCCGTTCGCCCCCTTCGTGCCCGGGGGTTTCTTATTGCGGTTAAATTTTCCACCGAAATCGGTAAAAAGCGGTATAACGGCCGTTTCGTGGGGCGAACCGTAATACACTTCTAAAAGAAATGGCGAAATTCGTGAAAACGTGTTCAACCCTTTTATACCCTCTTAGGTGCTGAAAAAGGCAAAAACTTAAAAACTAGTTTTAGGCGATTATTACGCAAGCCCATGAAAGTGAAAAGATATTCGATATCGATAAGACCTGGGGGATATGGCAGAATTCGTGAAAAAGTATATAACCCCTTTACACACCCTTAGGGGTTGAATTTAAAAAAATCGTGAAATGGCTTTTTAGGTATTTATATGAAGAAGTAGTATAATAAAAATGAATTCAATATTTGGGAAGACCTACTAGACATAACGAAAATCGTGAAAATATATGCATTCCCTTTTCACTGATCATTTTTTTCGCCCCCTTCCGAACGCCAATGGATATTTAAAATTTTTTTTATCTAAATTACTTCTCCAGTTGATTTACATACACACCGCGTACCGTGGCTACGCTCGCTACTTTCACGTTTGTTTGGTGCTATACCATCGTTACTCCCGTTGCTTTCATTTCTCCCGTTACTTCCGTTGTTCCGTTGCTTCCGTTGCTCCCGTTCCTCCCGTTACTCCATTCTCTATTCTCCATCCTCTATCCACCATCCTCCATCTTCTATCCATCATCCATCATCCACCATCCCCCATCCACCATTCGCCATCCACTATCCCCCATCTACCATCCTTCATCCTCCATCCACTATCCTCTATCCCCTATCCAACATCCATTGTTCAAATTTACCATTTAGTAATAGGAACGGATAACTAATACACCGAAAACGAACGAACCCTATAAACCAAAAACACGAAAAATGCATGGGTCCTTATGTTTAAACTACTGCCATGTTAGCACGTGCGCTTGTGTTCGTGGCGATATTGAGAGTTAAATCGAAAAGTAAACGTTTCCCCAACTTTTCCTCAAGTATGTTAAACATGCCGACCTCTTCCACCTTTAGTGAGTGAAAAAGACTAAAGTATGATCACCGAATGCTTATACATCCGATCATCAAGTGCGTATCTACTCGACCTGCAAATGCCATAACAAACTTAGACGTTCAACTGTTCAGATCGTGAAACTCTACACGAAACTGATAACGGAACAAATAACTCTGCCAGCTAGTGCAATGGAAGTCGTGTTTCGATTGCACTAGTCGACGAAGAACAAAATTGCATTCGCAGCCATGACCCGACGCTGGGGATCAATGCAGTGTCGACCGGCAAAGAATAACGGAAAGGTACCACATGCAAAAGAGTTCTTATGAAATTTCATCCCTCCATTATTCGAGGAGCGGTAGAACACAATTAATATGTAAATCCATTCTACCGATCCTCGATGATCGTTCAGGTGGACTTCGTATGCAATTCAGATTCACCACTCATCGATGACCAGTAGGCTTTACTTCATACTGACTTCAAACTCACTGTTCACTGAGTGCACGTATTGCTATCTCGTTCTTGCTCATTCCAATTTCAAATACAATGCGCGATAGGAGATCTCTCATGTCGACGAGTGCGAATGAGATGGTCGGATGCATTTCAGTATGAGCAAGAAAGAAATGCGAATACCTCACACGTATTCACAGATAGCAAGTACATAGTTGAACTTGTTCCCAACTGATAATCTTTTTTCAGCGACAAGTTTCGAAACTGTTCGCTGCCTCTTCATCGCCTCTTCATCGATGTTTGGTTTATAGGGAACCCTATAAACCAAAAACACGAAAAATTCATGGGTCCTTACCCTATAAACCAAAAACACGAAATATTCACGGGTCCTTATGTACAAAGTACTACCATGTTAGCACGTGCGCTTGTGTTCGTGACGATATTGAGGGTTAAATCGAAAAGTAAAAATTTCCCCAACTTTTCCTCAAGTATGTTAAACATGCCGACCTCTTCCACCTTTAGTGAGTGAAAAAGACTAAAGTATAATCGCCGAATGCTTATACATCCGATTATCAAGTGCGTATCTACTCAAACTGCAAATGCCATAACAAACTTAGACGTTCAACTGTTCAGTTCGTGAAACTCTACACGAAACTGATCACGGAATAAATAACTCTGTCGGCTAGTGCAATGGAAGTCGTGTTTCGATTGCACTAGTCGACGAACAACAAAATTGCATTCGGCGCCATGACCCGACGCCGAGGATCGATGCAGTGTCGACCGGCAAAGAATAACGGGAAGGTACCACATGCAACATAGTTCTTATGCAATTTCATCCCTCCATTATTCGATGAGCGGTAGAACACAATTCATATGTAAATCCATTCTACCGATCCTCGATGATCGTTCAGGTGGACTTCGTATGCAATTCAGATTCACCACTCATCGATGACCAATAGGCTCTACTTCATACTGACTTCAAACTCACTGTTCACTGAGTGCACGTATTGCTATCTCGTTCTTGCTCATTCCAATTTCAAATACAATGCGCGATAGGAGATCTGTTATGTCGAAGAGTGCGGATGAGATGGTCGGATGCATTTCAGTATGAGCAAGAAAGAAATGCGAATACCTCACACGTATTCACAGATAGCAAGTACATAGCTGAACTTGTTCCCAACTGATAATCTTTTTTCAGCGACAAGTTTCGAAACTGTTCGCTGCCTCTTCATCGCCTCTTCATCGATGTTTGGTTTATAGGGAAACTGCCGCTAAACTGTATGAAATACACTCAAATGTAGATATACAATATTGTAGTACTATATATATATATACTATGTATATATATTACTTAATGTAAAGATCATTGGTTGATGGTGGGTTAGGATCTTTATCTTACTTGCACCATAAAGATATGTCTTGAATTTGTCGAGTGCCTACATAATGGCCAACATTTCTTTCTCGCCCGTAGCGTAGTTTTCTTCGGTTTTATTTATCCGATCTTGATATGTAGATAATTGGCCTGTCCCTCCCAATCTCTCCTTGCGATAACACTGCTCCAACGGCGTGGTTCGATGCATCAGTAGTCAGAATGAAGGGTTTTTCGAAGTCTGGAAATGTTAGTATTTCGGAAGATGTGAGGAGTTCCTTCAGATTACTGAAGGTTTTTAACTCGGGTTCGCCTAGTTTAATTTCTTTCTTCCTGTATTGATTAGCCCTAATTTGGGCATTCTCGCCCCGAGTCAAGTTAGTTAAAGGTTTTGCGATTTTTGCGAAGTCCTTTACAAATTTCCTATAATATGAGGCTAAACCAAGAAAAGACTTTAAGTCTTTTAAGTTTGTTGGGGGCTTGATTTGGTTAATAGCTGAAACTTTTTTAGGATTTTGGAGAATCCCATCTTGGTTGATGATGTATCCCAAAAATTCTTCTTGGGTCTTTAGGAATACCGATTTGTCTAAATTTACTTTCAAGTTGGCTTTTCGTAGCTGGGTAAGAATCGTTCGTAAGTTCTCTAAATGTTGTTTCTCGGTTTCGCCGAGAATAATGATGTCGTCGATGTAGACGTAACATATTTTCCCTATAAAAGGTTTCAGCACGTCGTCGATCATCCTCTGAAAGATAGCCGGCGCGTTTTTTAGGCAGTCTAGTAAACTCGTATTTTCCATTCGCGGTTGAAAAGGCAGTTTTCTGAATGTCGCTTGGTTTCATCTTTATTTGGTGAAATCCTGATGTTAAGTCGAGAGTGGTGAAGAATTTTTACTTTCCGAAGATCGCGAGAGTGTTGGTTATATCGGGAATAGGGTAGGTATCCGAAATTGTTACCACGTTAAGCCGTTTGAAGTCAATTACAAGTCTATATTGTTTTTCGCCATTAGAATTTGGTTTTTTGGGTACAATCCAAATAGGTGAGTTATAGGGACTTTTCGATGGACGTATAATTCCATCATCAAGCATTTGGCTTATTTGACTCTCAACTTCAGCTCTCATATGTACTAGATACGAATACGCCTCGGTGTAAATTGGATCCGCTGTTGATGTTTTAATTTCAGCTCTGACACTTGTTTCTACTATTTCGCTATCACTAATTGGACCGAATAAATCTTTATACTCATCAAGTAAAGTTTCTAATCTTTCCTTTGTCTGTGGGTTTAAATGATCTCCTTTGATGCTGATATTGTTAACTTGCCTTGATTCCTTTGCTTTTAGAGGGATTTCGATTTGGTTTAATTTTTAAGGTATTGTTTTTTCTATCGATTATGGCATCTAACTCCCTTAATGTATCGTCGCCTATGATACCATCAAATGACTTTAGACCAGGTAAGACAAGAAACTTTATTATTTTTTGGGTAGAAGTCCGAAATGTGTTTAATACTGAGATGCGGTGTAGGTCACTATGCGACTGACAACCTAAAAAATAACGTTCCAAATAGCCTTCTGTTTAATGTTTAGGTTATCAGTCGCATATTGATCTGCACCGCATTACTACAGCTCTGTACATCAATAAAATTTTGAACTTTTTTTTTGCTTTAATTACTCCTGTAGTAGTTCTACATATACATACTAAGTTTCAACTTTCTAGCATACGCTGTTTCTGATATATAAAAAACCACTCCCCACCCCCGTACCTTGCTACCCCTATTAAATATTTTATTTTTCTAGGATACTTCTTCAGTGACTCTATATAGTCGTCAATTTTTAGCTTTCTATGCTTTGTGGTTCCCGAAAATTACATTTTTTGAAAAATAGTTATCTTCCCATTTTCGTACTTCACCTCCCCTCTCAAAATTTTTACATTCAGTAGACTCCACTTATGATCTTATATACAGAAACCAAATTTTATCTTCGTGGTATAATTGGTTCGGAAGATATTGTAATCTAAAGTTTTTCACCGCCCACCCCAACACTCCACATCCCCTCTCAAAAATGTTAACCTTGTCTACTCTCCTAGTATCCCTTAAGATAAATACAAATTTTCACACATCTGAGATCAACGGTTCAAGAGATATGGATTTTATAATGCTTCAATCCCAGCTTTCGAACGTTTCGGACACATTGTTTTTCCCCCCACTCTCACACCCCTCAACCCTTATCAACCATTTTTTTGCAAGTAGGTCCACTATCATAGTACTACATAAGTTCCAAATTTCAGCTTCCTACCATAAGCAGTTCCTGAGATCTAGAAACCAAAATTGTTCGTCTAAAACGCGCCCCCTTCCTCCCCCTTGTACCCCCACTCCTCAAAAAGATACTAATCGTAGGGGTTCACCAAATCTACCCACCATAAAAATTTCAACTTAATATCTCATCGGGTTTGTGAGCTATGCGCCTTCAAACGGTTTTGCGTACGACGTATGGCGTACGGCGTCTACGCCGGACAGACGGAAATTTTTTTTCTTGTTTTTTTGGTTTTGGTTTTTTGTTTGGTTTTACTTTATTATTTTAATAATACAGTATTGTTTTCGATTTTTAAAAAAAAAAAATTTGCTACCCTCAAAATTTTTTTTTTCACGTTTCATGACGAGTAGACACGAAAAAAGCAAAAAAAAATTTCAGTCCGTCTGTCCGCCGTACGCCGTACGCCGTACGTCGACCGCTGTACGCAAAATCGTTTGAAGGCTCGTAGCTCCCAAACCCTTTGAGCTATTAAATTGAATTTTTTTTTATGAATAGACTGGATAGGCCCCTTGAAGTGGCCAAATTTGGAGGGGTTTCTAGATCTCAGCAACCACTTATGCTAGGAGGCTGAAATTCGGAATTTATATAGAGCTTTAGTAGTGGACCAATTTGCAAAAAAATTGACGATATAGGTGAAGGGGTTTGGGAGTGGGGGGAAAAATAATGCGTCCGAAACGCAAAAAAGGTGAGATCGACACTTTCTAAAATCTATATCTCCTAAACGGTTAATGTCACAAAATTGAAACTTAATGAATATCTGTAGGTATACTAGGAGAATAGATTGGAAACAAAAATTTGAGTGGGGGCAGTGGAGTACGGGGGTGGGGGGGTGAAAAACTTTAGATTACGATATCTCACGAACCAATTGCACTAGACGAATAAAATTTGGTTTCTGTATAGCGGTTTACAAATGAAGTTTGCTGAAAGCAAAATTTTTTAAGGGGGTGGTGGAGCATGAAAGTGGAGGGGATAAAAATTTTTCTAAAAAATCACGTCTGATATCTCAAGAACGGTGTAAGATAGATGCTTAAAATTTTTACCAGAAGTAGGTCTAATAGACCCCTAGCAGAAAACAAAATTTTGGAAGTGAGGGTGTAAAGGGTGAGGGTGGGGGAGGGTGAAAAGGAAAAAGTTCCGATTTTAATATCTCGACAACCTATAAAGATAGAAAGCTGAAACTTGGTATTTAGATAGAGCTATATTAGTAGCATCTTGGAAAAATATAATTTTTTATAGGGGTAGTATGGTACGGGGGTGGGGGGTGTTTTTCCTATCTATAGAATGGCATATGCTACAAAGTTGAAACTTGGTACGTATATGTAAATCAACTAGATAAGTATTTTAGATAGAAAAAAATTTCAAATATCCATTGGCGTTCAGAGGGGGGGGGGGGGGGCAAAAAAAATTATCAGTGAAAATGGAATGCATATATTTTCACGGTTTTCGTCATATCTATTAGGTCTTCACAAATATTAAATTCATTTTTATTCTATGGATTCTTCATATAAATACCTAGAACGCGTTTTCAGGATTTTTTAAAATTCGACCCCTAAGGGGGTGCAAAGGGGTTGTAAGCTTTTTCACGAATTCTACTATATCCTCACGTCTTATCAGATATCGAATATCTTTTCACATTCATGGGCTTGCGTAATAATCGTCTAAAACTTGTTTTTAAGTTTTTTCCTTTTTCAGCCCCTAGGAGGGTATAAACGGGTTGAACACGTTTTCACGAGTTCCGTTATTTCTTTTAGAAGTGATAAGAAATTGAATTGGTTCCTACTTTCTCGTGCTGTCTTCATATTTATTTATTAACTCCTTTCAGGATTTTTGGACATTCAACCCCCAAGTGGGTGTAAGGAGGCTGCATATCTGATGATATATCGAATTCATTTTTACTTCCTAAGGTTGCTTGTATAAAAAAGCCAAGAAGTCAATTTCAGTATTTTAAATATTCAATCCTAAGAGGTGTAAGGGGGTTGTATGCTTTTCAAAGTTTCGACATATTTCTTAGTTTCGATGAGATATTAGATCGCTTTTTATTTCCACAGACTTTTTATATAATCGCCTACAAACCCATTTCTCAATTTTTTGATATTCAACCCCCAAGGGTTTATATATGTTTTCACAATTTTTGCCATTCCTTAGTTCTGCTGAGATATAAAATTGATTATTACGGCCAACCAATTCACGATTTTTCGAATTTCCAGAACCAAGGAGATGTGAAGGGTTTGCTTACGTTTTCAGAAATTTTTCAAAATCCGTCTTGTCTCATGAAATATCAAGTTGCTTCTTATGAAATCGTCTAAAAACCTGTTTCACAATTTTTTTCAAAATTCAAACCCCAAGTGGATGTATACGTTTTAACAATTCGTCATATCTCTTAATTCTGATAATGCAACAAATTCGATTTTGCTTCTATGGGCTTTTAATGTACATAATATACTGAAATTCGAATAGTCTACACGGACTTTTTCAATTTTTAATCGGCTTAAAATCTCTATTTTAAATATTTTTATATTAAGAACAAAATTAATTTTCCATAAGAAATCTAAAAATCTCGAAGCAACTGATGATATACTCCGACTTTGACCGCTCCCGAACTTTGACCCCTGTTCAATAGCAGAACATAGTGAAACATAAAGTCATCAAAACGCTGCAAATTAAAAGGTCTATGTACGACTCGACATAATTTGCATCGTTTTGATGACACAATTGGGTGAATGATCGCACATAATTACCCATCAAAGGTAAACAACTTTTATGTGCTATCATTCAACCAATTGACCCATATTGCAGTTTCAAACATGTAAAATGATCGCACAATGCATTTTTTCATACGTATGCATTTCGTCATACGTATGCTAAAATTTTCCGTATGCATTGTGCGATCATTAAACTTAAGCCTAATTAATATTTACTTAGATTAAGCATTTTTTTATTATAAATAGTCTTTAAGAATATCAAATAAAGCATTCCTCATTTTATACGCACGAAGGAACGTATTTTCTTTGGCACTCCTAAGTCTCCCATAAACCATTATAATTATCCGTTCCTTACAACCATTAGGAACGAATAATTCCCTTCCCAATTATATTTACGGCTGGTGTGGCCGTAACTATAAATAATAAACCTTAACTATAACCTGCACTCCCATTCATAGGAGTTTGGGACTGCAGCAACACATTCGAGCGACAACAGCGATAGGCTTATTCAACTGGTGTGGTTGAATTAAGCTTACTGCGATCGGAGCACGAACACCCCAAAAATAATAAAGTTTCGCCCAGACTATTGGCAGATTTTTTTTTACTAGTCCTAAAACGTGAAAATACAAAATTTCAGGGTAGCAAATTTTTTTGAAATTTCAGGTCGATCACAATAGTTTATTATTAAAAAATAATAAAGTAAAATTTGAGGGTCTGACCGTTTTGAATTGTGTATTCTAGGTATGGTACGCTAGAGAGGCGTCCATCATAAAATTTATTTGACTTTCTTCGTTGTTATTCTCGTGATATTCGGTTTCGTCAAGAGACTCTGGTTGTTGTTCGGGTTCTGAATTGTAGTATTGCTCAAATTGTTCGAGATAATTTTTTTCCGCCTCTTCTAAAATCTCCAAATTATTTAGGCGTTGCATTTTCCTTGGGAAGTTCGCGGATTCATTACAATGTTCTGACTGGAAGTTCGGTGGTTTGTTCATGTAATTTACCTGTCGCGTTAGAATAGATTTGTCAACGTCCATCGGGACCGGAGGTTTAGGTTGGGCAGGTCGGGGTGGAGGATTATTGTGGTTTAGTGCATTTTGAGCATTACGCTGGATGCTGTAGCTCAGATTCTTTTCGGGTAGGTTTACTTGTCGATATGCTGGAGTAACTATTCTGGGTTTATTAGGGTCAGAACGAGGAGTAAAGATTTGATCAATAAGTGCCGAAATAGAATTACTAAAATTCCTATTATGAATTGAAAAAAATTCTGAAATTAAGATTTTGAAACTCAAGACAGGAACCGTTTGTGGTCTTTGAATCATAAGCATTTTAGAGAGATCCCCGGTTAACCCTCTTATGAAAACGTCCAATACACGGTTCCGGAAGTTTTCGGTCAGTGCAACGATTGTTTCATGGAATGATCTTCAGCTTTGATTTTATTAATTAATAACGAGAGTTGATGGTTCACTGCTGCATAGAACTCATCAAGACTCTTATTTCTCTGGAACATTGAGTGTAATTGATGTTCCAAGGTGCGGACGTCTCGCTTGTCGGCATAATGGAGTGATAGACACTTTTTTATACTGGGACAATTGTCATCAAAAATATTGTATAAGATAAGTGCAGCGTCAGCTGGTTTTTGTCTGATATGACGCAATATTGCCCTAAATATTGGTTTATGTCGAACAATTTTATAATTTTCTAAAATTGTTTCGACGCTGCGAACCCAAGATATATATTGAATCGGGTTACCGTCGAACGTTTGAAGATCTCTCACACTATCAGGGAGTTTTTTAATTTGATCAAGGTCTTGCTCCGTTTTAGGGAGCGTCGGATCGGATTGCGGTTCCGAAGTAGATGAAGTAGAATTGGATTTTTCCTCAACTTGAGGCAATCTCGCCTCTAGCCGTTTAATTTGTTCAATATGGGCATTAACCGCACCGGTTAATTGCCTAATTGTGGCGTCCATCCCTTTAATTTAGCAACGAAATTTTCGGATCCCAACACAATTGAATTTTTCGCGAAGTTGGAGCAATTAAAGGAACAGGGTTTTAAATGACGCATTTGTTTTGTTCAAAACAATAGCAAAACAAAAACAAAAAAAATCTAACACTTTCACTTTGCTTCGCACATTGAACGTGGTTTACACTAAGCTTGACAATTTTACAATATATGGGGCATTTTTTGTATAATCTATTTTTTATTCTTTAATATAGTTTAAGATATAATAGTTTTTATATAGTTTAAAAAAATTTCTAATATAGTTTAACTTACAGAAGGAAAAGTGTAGCCATTTCCTGCTACAGTTGTTAGCTGCTTCGGACCGTCCGTAAATTTCCTTTTTAGCGCCAGTCGTTGAGTGTTTGGGGGGGCGCCTACTGCGGTACGGGATCGCGTCACTGCAGGTTCTCTTTTCCTCCGGAGTCTGGAAAAGTCAGATACTTCGCTGGTTTATGGTTGGAATCTCTTCTTCAATTGTGTTCCCATATTTTTGTGGAAAACTGTATTTTATTATATTTTGATCCTCTTCACAGCAAACTCGGCTTAAGACTAACTTTTCGATATTGAATATTTAATTACGAAAATGTAATAAATTGTTACCTGAAGGTGCACCGACGCAACCTCAGCAAATTAATGTAGGTTTTAAGTTATTAATTGAAATTAAATACCCGGTTCAATGTACATGACCGGAAACGTGTGATTTGGGTTAAATGCGATCGTTATGGGAATGTGTTAGCTAAGGGAATTGGATTTCTATAGTAAGGGAAATGCGGCGTAATAGAAATAATGGGAATGTGATAACTTAGATATACAATATTGTAGTACTATATAAATATATATAAATAAACATAAACACATACTTTCCAAATAACGTCCTTGTCTCGAAACAAACAGCGCTATATCCAGTGTCCATGCGGACTAGGAACCAAAATTGTGTTTTAAGGGTATCGGTGTCGTTGATTTTAACCACTTTCCAAGCTTTGGCCCGAAAAAATATTAAAGTTGTACCCATACTGTTGGTATATTTTTTATGGTCGCTGATTTTTTTAATTTGAAAGAAAATATTACAAATTTTTTTTTTTATAAAATAACATATAATACCTTTTTCTTACAGCTACCATTGAACGATTATATACAAATGGATACGTCCGAAAATCCAAAAATACCATCAAATTTGACGACAACGGATTCATCAAACCAAAAAGAACTAAGTAGTTTAAACTATGGCGCACAGGAAAATATTTCGGGATATGTTACGCACAAACAATTGTCAGTGTTCGGCCTTAGTCAACAATAGATACAAATCTAATTACATATTATTAAAAAAAAAGATGAACGAAATTAGATGATACTATACAATCGGCGGCTCTCTGAAACGACGAGACGCCTATGCCGATTGAGATACTACGTATTAAATTTTATATCGCGGGATAATAACTCCACATGAGTTTTTTTTATAGTTTATAGTGAACTTTTTTTTTAAAGTGATTTCCAATGGACGTGTAAATAATTAGGGAGGTTGTCCTTATCACACTGAACTGATAATTGGGTAGGTTCCAATTGAGTGATTGCTAAACTTTGAAAAACGAATCTCCAAAGAAAGAATATTATTAATAATACACACATGAAAATATTGAATACAATTTTATTATATAATATCAAAATTTTTTTATACAATGTCTAGATAAAAGAAGGTAATGTTCATACATAATAGTATTACGCGTAATTAAATTAAAAATTATATGTATTTTTTTAAGTTGCGGTTGTGTTAAAAACATTATGAAATGCTTTATATTCTGGTTAGGTCAATTGCGACTACAATAATTTTCTCGATTTTTACATATTATCTCAATTGAATGTATTCTAAATAAGTTAATAATATTAATATCATTATTATAATTTTTCGCCCGTTCGTTATTTATAAAATACATTTTACATTTTGTTTCCATTACCGTTCTCCTCTTTTTATATAAAAACTCTTAGTTTTTATGTGTAATTCGATAAAAAGAAATTTGTTTTTAATGCGCTTCTCAATACTTATAGTTTTCAATTCATTGCTATTAAGTACCTAATTAACTTTACTTGAAGACTTGTGTTTAATTTTGTACTGAAAAATATTCAAAGTTCAAAAATTCATCCCTCCGAAAATTTTAGTTCATTAATTTTACTTATTAAACATCAGAATCAAAGCTTTTGAAAAAATGGAATCTCGTTCTGTTTGTTTACATGCAAACAATTAAGTATTTAGCTGAAAGTTTATGCAGCGTAGTGATGAAAGAAAACTATTTTTGTTGTAAAAAATATGGAACTGTACTTAAAGAGTAATCACTGACATTAAAGTAGGTATATTATATTTATATAAGGCTATTTTGCAATATCATAACACTTAATTCAACTATTATTTTATCAACTTTTTCGTTTTATTATTGCAGTTAGTTTTAATGGATATTTATAATTTCAACTTGCTTTAAGAAAGGTTTTTATATTTTTGTAACATTTATTTATAAAAGCGGAAATGTAAAATAAAATCCTACAAAATGAATAACAGATGTATAAAAATGTATATCCTGTAAGAAGCATATATGTATGTATTAGAACTATATTGCTAGCTGTCATATTTTTCCATATAAAATCAATAAGTACGGGTTGAATAGGAAAAATCAGAATCAGCTGCTTGTTTTGACTGAAAAATCTAATTTCTAAGTCCAGGGAAGTCGGCAAAACATATAATTTTGAAAAAAATGCATATGAATATTTTGAATAACAATAAAATTTGCTTCTTTGGAAACATACTAAATACTATTGGCTCTCAAATCTGCGTCGATAGAAATAAATAATTTAATTTTTTAAACCGCTCCCTGAATAGATAAAATTCAAAGTCTAAAACCTTTTGTCGTTTTTGCTGAGATCTAGAAGAGCTCTCGAATGGTAATGAAGAGTTGTATCTATAAAATCTACCTAAATATTTTTTGGGCTTTTAACGCCGAAATGATATAAGTTAATCTAGTTTGAAGAACGAGTTTAACACTATACTGTAGCTTTTGAATTGAATTTTGGAATAGTCTAGTATATTTCGATATACAGTATACATAGGTTTCAATGGTGTCGATGAGACAGGCTATCAGTATTAGTCTACTGTAAGCGAGTGACCATTTAACCCTTTTATTTAAGCTCTTTTTTTTCTAAGAGTTCATTACCAAATTTATTCTTTCTAAATCATTTGAAATTAATTTATTTAAAATTTATTAAAAATTCATAATTTTGTATAAAAACATCAACAAATATCAGTCGAGACCCAAATTTTAAGTTAGTGACAAATGTCATGACCTATATATACAATTTTTAATTCTTATAACCATTCCTGACTCAATCGCGCAAACTCCGAAAGAGGTTTTTTTTATGGATGATTTTTCTTAGTTCCATTTTTCAAGTTCCTATATGCCCTCTTCCTTACCATAGAGGAGTAATACACGGTTAGAAATCTTGGAATTTTTTTTAAGCCCGACGATGTAATACAGGAGATTTTATTACTTTTATGATTACGCAGTAATCTTTTCAATTTATTAATTGATATTTTAATATTTTTTAAATAAGATATATTACTTTTGTATTAAAACCGTAAAATTATTCTTCAAGGAATAAAGTTTAATATCTACGAATCTAGTTCAACTTCTTTGTAGTATAGTTTTGGAATAAAAATTATTCCTTGAAAACTAAAAATTACAATCGTAATACAAGCATGATTATATTATAAGCTTGTGCAAATATATACAAAACGACATGTTTGAACGCGTCCATTTTACTTTATTATTTTAATAATAAAGTATTTTTATAACATTTAGGTTTAAAAAATAATAAGAATATGGATTAAAGAATATCAATGCTTGAGATCGAATACAACGGTATTACAAAATAAACCTATAGAAGAATAACTACCGGACATGCTTATGCGTGCTTACTTTGGTTTAATGCGTTTAGATTTCAACTTATTGCATGTTATTTTCTTTTAAACGTCTCATTTGAACGGCGTCACAATGAATTTATGTGAAAGTTTTTTCTTAAAAGTTAAAAAAGGTGAAGAAATTAAGTTCGTAGAAATTAATCCGGTTGAAAGTGCTAATGTATCTGTTTTTATCACAAGTTCTTTTAGTTTTATCACAATTTGCGTCGACTTCCAGCGAAGCATTTATTTTAAAAGATCGGGATAATAATATGATCCCTGTCGATGCACTCCTTCCAATAGGATATCAGTATAGATTTTCTGGTTATTTTATTTTGGTAATACATACAATCGAGTTGAATCCAAGCTGTGAAAATTTGGAAACTCCCAAACTTAAACGCTCGAATGCTGTCATCGGACCTAGCCTTATAATAAACAGCGAGGTTCGCAGTAATAATTTTTTTTTTGCATATTTAATGTTTTAGAATTTTTGTTTTAGACTCTAAAATTTGATTTGATCAAATTCGATTGTGAGGATTTGCTAAGGGAGTATACAGGAAAATAATTTAAAATATAGCAGCAGACGGCGTCTAGTAATCGTGGCGATTAGTCAATACATGTTGGTAGTGGATGGAAAGATTCTTAGTATTTCGCATACTTTCAATTTTTAATATTGAATTCAAAGAAAGTATTAAAAAATTTTATAATTTCTTTTCAATTTTTATATTATATATAAATTAAGTAATAATAAACCAAGCACCAGACAAACTTAAATAAATCTGAAATTTAATTTATTGTAGTGGAATTTGGTTTAATCAAAGAAATTTACTTGTTCAAAAATAAGATATATTTTTATCTAGCTGGTTACGATGAATTATCATTTAATAATAATTTAAATTCATTGGAAGTAAGTGCAACATGTGAATATTTCGTTCTTCCTTACACTTATCTGACAAACAAAAAAATCTAAAGAATTCTTTTATGTTAATCAAAAAAAATGTTATTCTTACAAATTGCAATCTTTTTGCAAGCATATAGCAAGAACTTTTAAATCCTTGCCCTTGCCTAATGCTTGCTGCCAGCAAACCCTCGCCAATATGTTTGCTGGGTACTCAGATTCAGATTCAGAAATTTTTATTGAGTCTTAAATACATGTATATACAAAATTATACGTAGATGTGAGCTTGACATCGAACTAATTGTCAAAGCAGCAGCGACAAGAAAAATTTAATTCCGACCTTGGCCGAGACTGAATAAAAGTGTTAACATATCGCCGTGTCGGAAGAACAGTGACGCAACTGCAAAAAATTCTAATTTTTTTCGGAGAAACAATATCATTTTTGACAATTGCCCACAAGCCATACGAGCTTATCAGAACGTTCAGTCGAATGTGATTGTCGGGTTCACCCCAAGCACCGACTACGTTCTTTACTGCAGCCAACTCACATGGACACGGCTGCTCTATCTGTATGCTGCGTACATGAGAGTTTTCTAAAAGCTCCTCATACATTTCACGCATGTGTATGCGTGAAAACTAGCAAAAGCTCATATGAATTTTTATAAAATTTTCAAGTCAGACGCTGATGACTCACTTTGAGAACTGAAATCTGACTTTCAAATTACTACCGCTAGACGGTAGTACGCGCGTTTGCGTGAAAACTGGCAAAGCTCAAATGAATTTAATTTCTTATTAGGCCGGGACTACATGGTCCGTTTTTTTTCCACTCCGGAAAAAAACCGATTCCGGACAGCTTCGACTACAAGGCGTCCGGAATAAAAAGCTTTCAGTCTACTGCGAGCAAGCGTGGTGTGAAGAACGCGTTCTGCTATGGAGACTTTAAGCTACGAAGAACTGATATGTTTGGCGACCGTTGTAAAGAACAATAAAAATGCCAACAGTCTGGGGGCAACTTTATTATTTTATAGGTACAAGTCCGAAACGCGTTTAATGTTGAGATGCGGTTTAGGTTACTATGCGACTGACAACCTAAAAAATAACGTTCCAAATAGCCTACTGGGTATTCCTTAGGTTGCCAATCGCATAGTAACCTGCACCGCATCTCAGCATTAAACGCGTTTCGAACTTCTTTTTCTTTCTAGCATAAGCCGTTTCTGAGATATGAAAAACCACCACCAACACCCGTACCTTGCTCCCACTTTCAACAAATTTATTTTTTTGTGGCTCTATATACATAGCTGTCAATCTTTAGCTCGACCATTTTTTTGCAAATGGGTCCATTATCATAGTTCTCCATAAGTTTCAACTTTCAGCACCCTAGCATAAGTGGTTTCTGAGATCTAGGGTCCAAAATTTGTAGTCCAAAACGACCATGTCGATTGAGCACAGCTACTCGAGTGAGAAAATCACACCGAAAAAAATTCCGGACACTCACTTGTAGTCGAGCTCATACAACTCTGCATGTTCTTGAAATTTAATTCCGGATAGGTCGAAAAATTCCTGATCAACCGTCCGGAGAAACCTGTGCACGCTCTGGTTTTTTTCCGGACGCGCGGTTTTCCGGAGTCATGTAGTCGACGAGCAAAAATCTCATACATTTCTATGGGACATGGTTTCCATTCTTTCCGGAAGGCGGAGCCTATTTTCTTTCTTCGATTGTCGAGTTTCTTGGAAAAATGAATATCACAAATTTGTATACAAGTGTAAGTGGAAATATTAATAAAAAGAAAACCGACTCTGTGAATATCATTCCTTTTTGTTGAACCCGACACCTTCTTTTTACATTTTTAAAATGTTTTTTTTATATATTAATAGTTACTATAGACAGTTTAGGTCAAGAGCACGTTCGTTTAAAACAACGGGGAACGATTTTATGCAAGAATAGCAAAACCACAAAATATTGAAATGTGAAAACAAAAAATTTTCAAAATTGCAGTTGCGTCACTGTTGTTGTACCTTGGACTCCTTCCTGAGTAGTCATTACGTCGTCCCGGTACATTACAAATCACCTAACATTCATCTAACATTCTAACCACATCACATTTCCAAATACAGTATTTTTCGCATTGTAAATAAACATACGAATACGAGTCTATGTTTATTTACAATGATCATATTCATTTCCTTGTAACAAGATTCTTCTTTCCGCGTTGTAAACAAGCAAGTGAACTCGAGTCAGTGTTTGTTTACAATGCATCGCCCGCTAAAATCTAACGACCTTCTTGTGCGAACTGCAAGTCGGCATACCGCCGGTCAGCAGTACCTATGGAATGCCGGCTTGAATTTCGTACACAAAACAATTAGTACTACCGGATTGCGTAATGACCAGAAATGCAATCGACTCATAATGTTTTGACCTAATGTTTACCGGCATAACGTAACAAGGTCAGCGTTATGGGTCGAATGCATTTTTAGGTTTATAAAAGTGTGTCGCGACCGAGATTAAGGATGTATTATTTCCGAAACTCGGCACTTGACACCGAAACTCTGTCTTACTTTAAAAACTCGGTGTTTGACACCGATAGTGAAAAATCAATAAAAGTGTTATTACGTTATAAATAAAAAATAGGTTTAAGTTATGCTGATTAAGCGCAGTTGAGTGGAAAATCGTGTCGGTGAAAAAATAAAAAGGTAAACAGTGAACTATGCGATTTATTTGTGTTACCTATCCTGACTAACCGGCGTCCCTTAGGGCGCTAGGTCATCCCGCTAAACAGCATCGAAAGATGCTAGGCACGCCCCCACATCCTTTTCAGAATCATCAACACGTGTTAGGCTCATAAGGTAGCCTAACACACAACACTGTTCTTCCGACACGGCGATATTAGAAAATTGCCAACTGCTCGTATGGCATACACCCTAGTAGCCTGAACTTAACCTAATATTGCAAACTTAATTCTAAACTATAAAAATATATAAAT
This sequence comes from Beris morrisii, assembly GCA_951812415.1. NCBI lineage: Eukaryota > Metazoa > Arthropoda > Insecta > Diptera > Stratiomyidae > Beris > Beris morrisii. Next base: position 108,945,488 of record OX638312.1, on the reverse strand, counting down.
ATAGAGTATAAAAATAGAGTAATATAGTTACTTAGTTCACAGGTTATTGTTTACAGCTAATAAAGGCATTACTCTTTAACATTAGGTTTGCTGGGTACTGACTTTGACAATTGCAATTGACAATTTGACAATATAGTTTACTAATACATATATGGTAAGAATCGTCCGCATTTTTAATATTATCGCAACCTGTGTGATTCTTGATTAAGATCCGTTAATCCCGGTCGGAACGTAATTCTAATATACTGCTTTTGAACGTATTTCTTAAATGCAAAATAACAATTCATTATTATTATTATTATTATTATTATTATTATTATTATTATTATTATTATTATTATTATTATTATTATTATTATTATTATTATTATCATTGTTATTACGGCTATTGCGATAATACAGATAAAATAATTAGATGGAGGTGAACACCCTGATTGATGCGGTGTTGACCATGGACCTTTTAAAAACGTCTTAGTATCTTTATTGATATTATACAACTTGGAAAATTCGGCAGTTTCTTCTTCACATTTAGTTGATATTTCATTTTTTGCTTCTACCTCGTTCGTTTCTTCGTCAGTTTCTGTATTCGTTACATATTCTTTGTTTATAACATTCACAGCACGCACAGAATATTTAAATGTTACTTCAACATGTTCCGAAAATCCCTTGCAACTAATTGCGGGCATGGTACATTGCAGGTTCATAATTCGTGAAATTGTATACCCTGAGGATAATGAAGTTTCTATCTTTACTTCGTAATGATCAATTCCCGGACCATTCAGTAGTTTTGGAGGACTCAAATTCAAAGTGGACTGGTCAAGAGCAGATTCTGGAGCTCCCGGATCTAAAAATAAATAAAAAATTCAATAGTATGTAATCGAAAATGGATAGGTTATCGAAAAACAAATTCAATGGCTATAGTTAAAAGCCGCCAATACACTTAAACGGTTGTCAAACTATATCCCATTCAGAAAATATGCAAGCGCTCCCCTAGGTAACAAGTACGAAGCGCTCCCTTGGCGTTACCCTAGGTAGTGTTATTGAAGCAGTTTAAGTAATTTTGTAAGGCAAGTATAAGATGCTTCCTTGGCGCTGTCCTTAGAAGCGCTATGGAAGCACGTTCGGAAAAACGATTCTCAATTGTGTAAGTACAATAGAATTTCAATTCTGTGGATTAGTTTTGCAAAGTGAACACGTTAATTTTAAAGTGTTAAAAGTTAAAAAGTGTTGAAAATAAAGCAAAGAACGTTATTTTGAATGTAAGTACATTATTTATGTCTGGGAATGGAATTTGTTCATGATGAAGCTTCCATAGAAGCAATTTTTAAGTAATTTTTGTTGTTTTTCGGCGTCAGATGAGTTTCTGGTGCTTCTATGGTAGCTTCACCATGAAAAAATTGCATTCTCATTAAGATTACGATCAAATAAAATTACGGTTGGCGGGATTCGATATCGCGCACTTAGTATGTGATTTAAATACCCTAGTGAACAACCAAAATTTCCACCAAATTGTTTGAAACATTAGATGATCTTCATTGCTACCGACCTTAAGCATAAAAATTTGCTATGGCAAATTTGGTAAAGTTTGTAATTCGCAGGAATAAATTTCGGTTCTATATCGCATATAGGGAAAAATCCTCGGCAATGTTTCGGATAGGCATGATAGACCCTAGAGTCCATGCCATCCGATAACGAAACAGCTCCTTCCGACTTAGTTTTAAACAGTTTTAAAAAAGTGGCTTCTATAGTTTTTCAACTGTCGTGTCCTCAATGGCAGTAGCCAGGACAGTATTTAATCCCAGTCGGGAGTTCGTGTTGGTGTTTCGTACCAGAAACTCCTCTGTCGCCGAAAAACAACAAAAACTATTTATAAATATTTATGTTATAATATATTAAAATTAAATTACAAGATCAAATTTATTATTTTTGACACCAATTTTGAAATGTGGTTGATGAGATGATGCAGCCAAATTCATTAGTCAATAATTAAACCCATCTCTCTATGTTCCATCTCCCTAAGTTTTACGTTTCAATCAATGGTGTTTCTTCAAATAGGAAATTTAATAAAAAATTAAAAAATCTTAACGGATCCAAGAATTACTTTTAAATTCGTGAAAATATATTCAACTCCTTTTCACTACAATTGAATATCGAATGTATGATATATAATTTCAGAATTTTAAATATGAGTAAACGAATTGCTGGAATGAGCAACAACATTTCAGGAGATTGGTAAAAAATGAGATTCTTCAACAGAAAGCATCTATTGAAAGTAGTTCCAAAACTCAGGAAGAGATAATTGAAATCCCTGAAACTTTAATGGAGGAATCCGTCCCTCTCAAAGGACTTATTACTACAAGTCAACTGGGATGGACTCCAAAAACTAATTGAAATAAAAAACAAGAAAATGTTTAATAAATTCCTTCTTGGTATGTACATACTCACTATTATTTTAGATATTTTACATAACAACATATTATCATTTTTCTACTAGAAGCAACCAAATCGGAAGTTTACAGAAAAATTATATCGTTAGTAGAATATCTTTTATAAAAAAGAATTACGTCCCTGAAGTTAGCGGACACTTTTTGGCGGAATCGGTTGAATTCTTCACCATCATTTACTGCTAATTTATAGCTAATTTATTACGAAAAGCTTAAATTTATAGCTTCAAAATTGTGATTTTTACGGGGTTTTCCGCTAAATGAAGATGAAGTTAGCGGGATTTTTTTTGAAAAATGACTTAATCGTAATTTGACTTACATTACGGGTTAGCCCTAATTTATTGCTAATTTATTACTTAAACCTTAAAGTTTTGCTTGGGCGATTTTTTCGGTTTCCGCTAATACAAGTAAAATTTACAGCTAAAGTATACTATTTATTTTATTTTATTTATTTTCTTTAAGTTCACAGGATACGTAAACAAGCATTTGTGGATTAACTTTGATGGTGCTGTTCCTGCTTATTATCTTGTCACTTAAGTCATCATATGACATCCACGTTTTTCTGTTCCGAAGACAGAAAGTTAAAAAGTGACCCATTTGTTCATCTGACCTTTTATGAATTTGTCCTTCGTAATGAATCACAGACTGTAATTGAAAATGTTTCGTCTCGCCGCCAACTTGAATATGAAAACTTGTTGGTATCGATTCCAACGTGAACAATTCTGTATTCTGTGTGTTCTTACTGAATACTTCGACGAATATTAAGGGTCCTGCGAAGAAGAACCCAATGGGCAAAAGTAATCGTTAGAAATTGTAAAACTTTAGAATATCCGGAATGATTTTTTTATTCACCAAAGTATTTCATTTCGATTTATTATAATTACCGGCTGAAACGATATTGGCTACACATTTCGACGAGCATTTGTCACAAGATTGCAAAAATCTAGGCTTCAAATTTATGTAGCTCTGGATAACATCATTAAAAAGGTCCTTTTTTACTGATTCGTTTTCAATTAGGAGAATGTTCATATCCCTCCTAGTTGTTAAACAGTTGTTGGGACACTCGATTACATGACTAATACTAGGACACGACACAAGAGTTTTGCTGGCGATATGTCCAACAGTTGTGTGACAGTTCAAAAGGCCAATACCACTCTTATCTACCCTTACCGTGAAAATTGTCGATAGAATGTCTGCACGCTGTCGGTATGTCTTTGCTGTTATTGTACCTAGTAATATAAATATTACATACAAGATCCGAAAAATTTGTCAACTTCAGAATCGCCACAAGTTATAGTTCGACTGTCACTGTTTAGGCAAAGCAACTTCATCGAGCAATAACGTTCTCATTTATAAATGTAATAAACCAATAGATACCTTTTTGTAGAATTCCGTTAACCATGTTGAACAGAGGAATGTCAGCCACTTTATTTTCAATAAAGTTTTTTATTTGATTAAAATCTGTCCCGGCTATTAATATGCTTTGGCTTAAGCTATCAAATGCACATGTATTTATGACAGAAAGGGACATGCGACCGGAAGTTGTTGCTCGCAGATTCAGCGAATTTCCGTTTTTCAATATTGGTACCTTTCGGTTAGGTCTTGCGTTTAATGCGTCTGATATTTCGTCTTTCCGTTGACCCAAATATTTTCCAGATTTTCTTTTCTTTTCTTTTTTTAACACATTTGCTTTTCCTCTCCAATTTTCCACCTCACAACAAGCTATAATTTCGGGTTCCTGTCCACTGCTCTCAGAATCAGAATATATGTGTCTGCCGTAGTGGTTCTTCCTTGAAGTAACAAAATTTGAAAAACTTAAATCTGTTTCTTCGTCTGAAAGAATATTATCTAAAATTTCTGGAATAGATAGCGAATCCTTAAATGGTTCTTTCGAATCATTTCTGTAAGTATCGTCGATCAACGAAATTGTGTTAGCAGCCGACAGGTTGTAGTCATGTTTTTCATTTTTAGAAATCAGTTGAGTTTCGGTAGATACAGATTCACTCATAGCAGATTCTGTGTTGTCCTTAGGAAGATTGGCATCTGCTATTAAAGTTCGGCCGATCAAATAATCAATGTGCGCTTCCACAAATTTATCAACTCGTCGAGATTCCGGTATAATCAAATTTTTTAATTTATTGAACTCGCCCTCGACTGGAGCACTAGACGCTGGCACTCTACCGTAACCGAATTTATCGTAATATATGTTACTCCACAAAGGAATAGTACCTAAGGTGTAGTAAACAGAGAGATATTTAATTATCAATTAGGAAATAAAATATTGGTAGCAGGGACGTCATTTCAGTTTTTCTAGTGGGGGGGGGGGGGCAAGATGTTATGCATGTATATATTTTTATATATAAATATACATATGTGATATATAATATATAATAGTACATAATACGGGGGGGCAAATGCTCCCCCTGCCCCAACAAATGACGTCTCTGATTTGTAGGTACCTGCATCACGTAATAAACGCTTTGCTAACATTGGCGCATATTGTCCATTAGCTCGAGATCCTTTTTGAAGTTTGTATTTTTCAACTTCAGTTTGCATAACATTGGCCCATTCAGACCACCAATTTGAATGCGTTTCCCTATCCTTATTGCATTCATCCTCAGAATAAGTTGCATCAGTATCATCGAATATGTTTTCCTCAGCGTATGAATTTTCCTTCCCGGTGATGAGTTGTTCCAAAAAATGTTGCTGCCTTTCACACTCCGTTGAATTCATAGTGCCCTTGATGTAGCCAAAACTGTCGCATTGCGATACAATGAGCAAAGCTTTAAAAATTTTACTAGCATCCTCAACTCGGCGACATAAAACAAGTTCGCCAATGGTGGCTAGATAAAATGAACGGGCAGGTTTTGAAAGTGGCTTGAGTGCAACCGCGTAATTTTTTAAAAAATGAGCAACATCCATACGAATGTAGCACTTTGGCACTTCATTCCGACAAGCATCAGCGTATTCTTCAATAGTACAAAATCCAGTAAATTCCTTCACGACTGCTGTTAATAAAGCTCTTGAGGCGTCGGTTATAACTTCTTTTGGATGTTGAGCACCAAGCATGCACCACTGCATAAGCCAGAATCTGATATATATAGAAGCTTGTGCTTCAGATAAAAATTGTGATACTGAAAACTGTCCCGCACTGCAATTAACAACAGCTTGATATATGAAGATATTATGTGAAAGACTTCCATCCGATCTTCTTAACTTTGGTATTCGACCACCACTACCGTCTATCATAAGAGTCACATGCCCCGATTTCATTAATCTTTTATAAATTTGAAGCTGATGTGAAGTAAAATATATAACGAAAAATGGATAAGTAGAAATAGCATGGATAACGTTTCTTCTCGTGGGAGATGTCTGTAATATTTCCAACGATCGTATTGGATTTGGGTCCAAATATTCTGAATTTTTCTTTTCATTTTTCGATTTGTGTAATACAGAAGCACTGTACAAGAATGGAGCCTCTGGATCACCAAGCCTCATGAGTCGTTTTGCCTCTTCTGATCTAAAAAGTTCTGCACTTTTGTGACATAGTATCTCGGCAACCGCCTTTCTCCTTATGCCTCTTAAATTGCGTTTTCCGCATTGCTGCGTACCGATGGATGCTGTACACTCTATTTTCACGCAGGTTCCGTAGTTAAATAGCTGTCCCTCTAAAGTGGACCCACATCCACAGTAACCTAAAAACATTCAAGTAAAAAATACAGCCAGGTAGGTACTTAATAGAAAGAAAAAAATAAAAGATAGCAGAAATAAAAGATTTAGAAAATTTAACTAAAACAGTCAAACGAAAGGGAAAAGGTTAATAACAAAACATAAAAACATCTGATTGTTAATAAATGAATAAAAAAAATACAAAGTAAAAAAATTAAAAAAAAAAAACATGAACATACCTAAATTTATTTAAATTTTTAACAAAGAATTCGTACAATTAATTAGAATTTCAGTGATCAGATTTTATATCTTTGCATCTGTAGTTACAATTTAGATTTTTACTAAAATTAGTTCTTTCTTTATTATCTTAAGGAAATTTTTTTATAAAAAACCTTGCTTGTTAAATCCTACCTAACGAAAAAAAAAAGAAAACTTAAAAAACTTTTATTCTTAAACATTTTTTACTAATTCTTGTTGAACGTTTCATGGTAAAAGTGCATAATGGAAGTGTGCTGGGATTGCATCAAACAGAAATAAATGAAGTTCGTTTTATTTATTTAATGTGTATAAAGGTTTACAAATATTTAACGTCAAAAGTAGTTATATATATAAATAAAATAGAAATGACAATGTTATTTTCGGGAGATGTTACCACGCTTACTTTAAACGCTTAATTCTTTTGTAATATTACTTATTTCCATAATTATTTTACAGGCTGCTCATTCGCATGTCACAATATAATAAAAATACGAATAAAAATTATCCTTGAAATTTTTTTTCAAGGATAATAATTTTGTCCTTTATCCTTGAATATCTCAAAATACTTTTTTTTTTATTGTTTTTTATATTTTATAGGTTATACTGTTTTTCAAAACATATCAAAAAATAAACTTAGGATCTCAAGGGGATCGGGGTAAAAAAAATCGAAGAAGATCAGTGGTCTTAATTAAGGCTAGTTTAGTTCTCTAATAATTTAATTAGATTTTTTTGACCCCGATCCCCTTGAGATCCCAAGTTAATTTTTTGATATGTTTTGAAAAATAGTATAATATACAAAATATAAAAAAAAAAAAAAAATAAAGATACGCTTTTGGCGATTCTTGGTGAAGTGACCCTTTTTCTATAAAATAATTGAGAACCGCTGATGTTCTTCGAATTTTTTCACCCCGATCACATTGAGATCTCAAGTTAATTTTTTGGTGTGTTTTGGAAAACAGTATAACCTAAACAATATAAAAAAATAAAAAACGCATTTTGAGATATTCAAGGATAAAGGACAAAATCGTTATCCTTAAAAATTTCAAGGATAATTTTTATTCGTATTTTTTTTATATTGCGACAACCTTCCCCTTTAAAATAAGGCCTATTTTATTATTCTACGATAAAAATTACCAGAGATATGAATTTTCAAAGAGGACTCAGACACAATTTTTGAGCACATTTTAACAAACTTTCACATACTATAACTAACAAAAAAAATGAGATAGAAATGAAAAATTGAATTTCAATTATTTTTTTTCACTAGTTCTTCAAGTATAAAATTTTTCAAAAGAATTGGAGATGGTAAGGTCACAGGTGGCGATTCTTGATGGAATGACCCAGGAGTAAAACCATTTTACAGTTGGCGGTAGGTACGTGGTACAGAAGACATTTCAACAAATGAGTGTATTTCATATAGTTTAGCGGCAATTAGTGTGTTTTCGGTGTATGAGCGCGTACGCCTGACAAAATTAGACAGCGGTAGCAACGGGAGCAACGGGAACAATGGGAGTAACAGTAGCAACGGAGCAACGAGAGCAACGGATAAACAAGAACAACGGGAGCAACGAAGCAAAGGGAACAAAGGAGCAACGATAGCAACAGGAGTAATGGAGCAACGGGGCAACGCAAGCAACAGGAAGCAATACTAGAAACCGCTGGCTTTGCAGTTTCGGTGGTATAGTTTCATACAAACGTGGGTGTAGCTGCGGCCTAATTACAAAATAAAATAGTAAGATCGATTAATACGCCATATCACTCTATGGAGTATGATATTCCACTCTATACGAGTACATGTGATAAAATAGCGTTTTTGATTGAGGTTGTTTTATTTTATTTAATACCTAAAATTTATTAATGGATATACCTATGTGCTTTTTTTTATTAAGTTCTGCTATATTCGGAATAAAGAATGTTTATGTTTATGTTTTGTTTAAGTAAATACACTCGTATATATCTTGTGTTTAATGATTTATAGTTAACAGAAATTACCCGATATCAATAAAAAGATTTCAATAACGGTATTATTTCCGGATGCAGGAAAAATACCGGTAACATCCAGTTTCACAACTTATAAGACTTTTTTGAAAGAAATTTAGAGACCAGTGTGAGAACGGTTTCGTGAAACAAAATTCACAGGACAAATTTTCCAATGAATTTTTTTTGGGGCGCTTTGTCGGAGACATGCAAAAAGAAAGTTAAAGGGATAATTACCAACGGTCAACGGTGGGGATCAAAACTGTAAAAAAATAATAATAATAAAATACCATCGATTCTTCCGGAGTTCATATCATTCGCAATATAATGCCCTTTGAAATGATAACCGCAAGTGATTGGCGTTTGACTCCATATGTTGTGCACTATAAGATAGGGATGTTAAAAAAATTTCGATATATCGAAATTGCGATATTTTTTGAACGATATATCCGAAACCATATCTGTCGAAACTAGGTTGAAGGCACGTGATATATACGGGCACATGCACGCAAATCTTCACTTTAGGCTCCAATACAAATATATGTACGACGAGGCAACCAGGCAACTATCAGAAATACCTGATTGTCCCTGTCTCATAGTTGTCATCCGAAAGAGTTGCGTCGGCAATAAATATTGTGGTGCCAAATAATCGCAGTCGGCTTACTGGAGAGCATATTAAGGAGCGAGTATTCTTAACAACTTTCCCAGAAAAGTACTGGTTCTCATAAGCTTACATTTTAAAAATATGTCAATATACATATAATATTTCATTAATAAATAATTAAAATCAAGTTTGCTCTTAATACTTTTTTCGATTTTTGCCCTTTTATCCTTATTTCTTAAAAATAATATATTTAAAAAATAGCAGTATTTCTATCCGGAAACTTTATTTCGATCAAAAAAGGCATTATTTTGATTTCATAAGTCAACAGAGAAGAATTTTCCGCTTTTCACCAACATTTCCAATAGTTCAATCAAAAAACTCTCAGATATTGAAATTGCAATGATAAAATTGAAATTGAATTTCAGACTCTAAAAATAGCTAAATTTGGCAACTGTGACCGAAGGCAACGAAATCAAATGTCATTTATTTATTAGCTTTCGGTTTGCTAAAAGCCGCGTGCGCCGTATTTATACTCTAGATGAAATCATATAGAGTATTATAAGTTTAATCCACCCCGAAAAGTTTGTAACGCATAGAACCGAGCCTCGGACGAACAAAAGTTATATATAATATTTTGTGTTTATTTGTGGCCAAAAACCCCAAATCCGTTTGCTGTCCGTCCGTCCGTTTGCACGATAACTCAAGAACGCGATTACCTAGGAAGTTGAAATTTTGTTAATGGGCGATATCCTTCCACTCCTTCGGGTACCTCCCATACAAGAGTCCTTAAAACACGTATTCGCAATTATTGCTCGAATGCTTCAAGTTAGGAACTTAAAATTTTGCATACTTAAAGTTTACAATGTTCGAAGCGAAAGTTCCGAATATGATGCAAATCGAATGAGTCCTTCGTGTAGCAGCCTACAAAAGTCCTTCAAAAATGTATACAAGTTACAGAATCCACTATAACTCTCTAGTACAAGTTAAAGCAGGGATTCAAAATTTTACAGGAATTAGTTTTATATCAAAAGCAAGACTGAGTTTATTAATTAGCGCCATCCATCGACTCATTCGGGTAGCTGTAATACAAAAGTCCTTAAAACACGTGTTCACCAATATTGAACGATAACTTTAGAACGCTTTAAGTTACGACTTTGAAATTTTGTACACGTTAATTTTATAGCCACTATCCAATAGTTTCTACCTACATATAAGGTCATGCAACACATCACATGTAATTCATGTGCACTCCTCATTCTTTTGATATAATCCCAACTAAAATATAAATCAGAGTTCAGTATTTCATCTAGAGTATCATACGATTGGCTTCCAGCCTATCGTGACTGCGTTATGTTTTTTTATTAATGTTAATTTTGATGCAGCATTGGAGTTTATTTTTCATTGGAAAAAATATTCGATATATCGATATATCGATATTTTTCTCCGATATATCGTCAGCCGATATTGATATTTTTTTCAATATCGATATATCGATATTTTTTTCCGATATTAACATCCCTACTATAAGATCGCCCCATTCGTTCCCATCTTTGAATCTAATGCACGTCTTAGATTTTTGCTTTTTTCTAACGAGCAAATTTTCAAATTCTTCTGTTTTTATGCTTATTGTAAAATATTTCCGCTCATTTGCCACTCGATATCCAGATACCTCACAAGCTCGACTTTTAATATTTCGGAGATTATCTTCTTCTGATTCTGTTGTTTCTTCTTCCGAAATAGTTTTGTGAGTGATGTTCGCAGCACATAACAGTCGTGTTCGTACATTTTCCTTTCGGTTGCAAACTAACGCATACAATGAGTGCGGCTTAATTAAACCTCCAAGATCTACTGAAATTGTTTGCCAAATAGGTGCAGTTTTCGGCACAATTAAGGAGTTTTTCGTTAAAACTTCTTCTTTATGATTAAGAATTGCCGCGATTACCACCTCGCGATCAATGTTACACCTCCGACCACGATTCATTTTAAGGTAGAACTAGAATTTCACAAAACAAATGAACGATCGAAAACTAAAGAAAAATGACCTTCTCTATTTGTATAGCGTTTGTCGAATGAATAGAAATTCCATTATGACATTTTGTAGATAAATTTGCAATCAATGAAGAAGGAAAGAGTTCGAAAGCAGTGTACGAGATAGTACTACACTGCACGAAATGAACTCCGTACCTATCTGATCCGACTAGGTAACATCTAAAGCCTAGTAATAACTAGAAATGAAAACGAAATTTTCTGTCTAATAATATACAGAATCCACTAACAATTTCGTTTTCAAAATGCATCTTCTTTTAACGGAAAACCCCGTAAAAATCACAATTTTGAAGCTATAAATTTAAGCTTTTCGTAATAAATTAGCTATAAATTAGGGCTAACCCGTAATGTAAGTCAAATTACGATTAAGTCATTTTTCAAAAAAAATCCCGCTAACTTCATCTTCATTTAGCGGAAAACCCCGTAAAAATCACAATTTTGAAGCTATAAATTTAAGCTTTTCGTAATAAATTAGCTATAAATTAGCAGTAAATGATGGTGAAGAATTCAACCGATTCCGCCAAAAAGTGTCCGCTAACTTCAGGGACGTAAAAGAATTTCCACTTGAACAAGATCTATAATGGGGCTAATTCTGGAGGACTCGTCCAACTAGTAAATGTCCCGTGATTAATCCTAGAGTACTCTTCAGTGAGGTTCGAAAACCTCCTTTTCTCCTCCATTTGACCTCCTTTTTGCAAGAGAATGTCCTCTGAAATCAGATATCCATTGTAACTCCCAAGGAATCATTAAAAACTGTTATAAGGGTGCATAAAACGAGGTCTCTCGCACTTCTTTAGAGATGCTAGAACAACTCGCTTTGCTCTTCTTTTCTTCTCCTTTTTTTCGTTGCGATCTGATCTTCAATCTAAGTGCAGTGGAATTATTTAAAAAAACATACTGCAGTCACGATTGGTTGCAAGCCAATTGTAAGATACTCTAGATGAAATACTGAACCCCTATTTATATTATAGCTGAGGATAATGTAGAATCAGGAGTGTGTTATCCTTTGTTACGGAATCTCATTTGGTTGCTACTCGAAACTAAAAGACAATATCATCAGTGTTCAATTTCATATCTATAACTAGATAAATTACCGAAAGTAAGATTTTCCATTTTGAAGGATTTTTACATAGGAGGTGCAAAAAGGGCTCACACTATTTCTAGCATACTTGTCATTTTTCCTGTAACCATTTAAAAATTAATTTGTACAAAATTTCAAATTTCTAGTTTGAAGCATTCAAAGCTATCGGAAAATAATCTGGAATACATGTCTTAAGGACTTTTTGTATGGAAGCAACCCAAAGTAGTAGAATGATTTCGCTGACTAGTGAACTTTCACTAAAAACTAATTTGTACAAAATTCCGAATTTGTGGCTGAACAATTTCTTGAGATATAGTGAGTTCCGTAATTTGAGTGAAAACATTTTTAAAGTATTTTCGTATGGCAGCTACGCAAAGGACCAGTGGGAACTTTGATATTCATTCATTTAACTTCAACGTTTGAAAAAGCAACGTATACATTTTATAGTCGTAGCTTACGGTGTTATTGGTCAATGTTCTTGAACACGTATCTTAAGGACTTTTTGTATGGCAGCTACTTGAAGAAGTAGGACGATTTTGCCCGTTAACGAACTTAGCCTTACAAATTTGACCAAACAAACTTTTTATTTTCGTGGCGTTCAGTTCTCTCTAAACTGAAAAAATCTCGCAAACCACTTTCAGAATATTTCCGGAACCAACTAAGTATAGTGAAATATTCATTAAGATACATTTTATTTTAACTTCCAGGAAGCACTCCGTAGCACAGGATGTTTCGCTATAGACTTCTCAAATGTAAATTTTCCTAAAGTTTCCTACATTCAATTAAAAAAAGCCCTAATCTCGTTTTTGGCGTAAAATGACTATATATTAACATCCAAGACGGTAATGTTAAAATGTTTCTTCCCACAAACAATCTCCTTATACAACTTTTCACAAGACTAAACACAAATTTATTAGTTCAAATCATATATTTTTAAATTGCGACTGCGTGATAGAATCGACGCGTTCGAAGGATATTCTCAAACTGAATAGCGATTTAAAACATTATATGAGTAACTTTCCTGAAAAAATGGAAACTCAAAAATGTACTTTGTAATCCCATTTTCATTCATTTGGACCGAAAAAAGAGAAGTTTTCTCCATAATTTTGTTAAAAATCTCCATTTTTGCTCCATTGATAATAGGTAATACAAGATACCTTCATATTTGCTCTCTCATTGAGTTCTCCTCGAACTTCCTACTGGGTAACTATCACATCACTATGTTTCCATTTCTATGGCGAATTAGTTTTCATGGAATTACGAGTTCAGTTGAAATTCGTATGAAAACTACAACTTAACTCAGCTCAAGTAATTAATATGTAAAAGAATTTACACGTCGCGTATCAGTTACATTTAGTTGTGACTTTTTAATTACATCATTTGGGGGGGGGGGGGGGCTAGTCGTATGGCAAAAAGATGATCTGGAAAGTTTACTTTTTGGTTGCTTTTAATCTGGAAAATTTGGGGGGTGATATTTCTCCGAGCGATTGTCGGGTTTATTGGGAAAATTAATATCACAAATTTGTATACAAGCGTAAGTGGAAATTTTAATAGAAAGAAAATCGACTCTGTGAATATCATTCCTTTTTGTTGAACCCGACACCTTTTTTTTAAATTTTTTAAAATGTTTTTTTTTATTAGATACTTACTGCTAACTTTTGTAGTTTGGATACAACCATTACTCCTTTCTGATTCCTCCGTTGTGCTTGCAGTAACTGTAATTGTATACTGTTTATAGCTGGACAGGTGTTTCAGTTCATAGACAATAACACCATGATTTGCCAGATGATCTTCTTCAAGTTTTATTGTATATTCATTGTAGCTACATATGAAAAAGAAAATAATTTGTCTAAAGATGTTTCATTAACTTATCAAATTTTATTTACTTTATTGAATAAGATCGTAGTTTGCCATTCATGGATTCTGGAGCTTCCCATTTCAGAGTAAAAGAAGAAGCTGTTTTGTCTATTATTTGAAGTCTCCGAGGAGGTGAAGGCTCTGAAAAAAAATAGTTTAGTTTCTGTGGCTTACACTAAAAATTGATTTATAAACTACGGCCAACGTAAAATCTAATTTTAAGCATTTCGGTATGGTCGATCGTTTTATATATAAAACTTTCACTTAATAGTTGATTTTTTCGAAACAATACAAACTAAGAAACTCAAGACAAAAGAGAGAAATATGATTCACGCGCGAAGCCAATAAAATCTGGCGTTAAAAAAAACCGAGTTTTCAATTATGAAAACTTGAATAAAAAAAATTCAAGAACAACATCCACAACCACAAATGAAATGTCAACAATTCAAACCGAGATGTGCCGTTTTCGAGTGAACTGCTCTAAACGGACACTTCATTAAATGAGTAAGTGAAGTAACTCAGTCATTTTGGTGAACTGCAGTTCAATTTGAAAGGTGAATAAAAAATGGAAGGAAGAACAGAGTCTAACTGATTGAACGAACACGGTCAAATGAGAGACAGACAACCTCGTTCCGTCCGTTTCCGTGTCGCTCAAAAACACACTCAGCGAAGACATAACTTTCTTCAAAAGTAAGAGCTCCTCTCTCTCAGTGGTTTATCATAACGAGGTCTGTTCAGAAATCAACCGTACTTTATTTTTTTAAACTTTATTATTTTTACAGATTAGTCCTTGTCCCTTTCGAAGTACTCTCCTCCACTAATCACACATTTTTCCCAACGGTGTTTCCTTTTCGCGAGGCAGTTCTGGATAGCTTCCTTCGAAATGGCCTTTAAGGTCTGTGACGAATTTCCTTTTGATGTCATCAATACTCTGAAAACGGCATCCTTTCAGCACAGTTTTTAATTTCGAAAATAAGAAGAAATCGCAAGAAGCCAGGGCTGCGATTCTGACGACAATTCGCAAATTTCCCTTGCGAATTTTTCGCTAATTTTGAATGTGTCAAAGTTGATATTCGAACATACCCCATTTCGAAAATGGCTTTATTTGTATTTTGAACGTGCCCCACTAAAGTTTTGACATTTGTCGTTGACAGAAACAGTCAGTAAGTACCAGAGGTCTACTGGTCCTAAAGGCCGTGACACATTAAAAGCAGAAAGCAGAAGCAGAAGCAGCAGCGTCGTCAGTGCTGCTTTATGACTTTAAATAAAAGAAGAAGCAGAGAAGTATGTGTCTATGCTAACTACCACCGAAGGTAGAAGCACGGAATAATGTGTACACGCTAACTGTCAACAGTCACAAGTATTTTAGTCTCTGGCACGGTTCTGGAGATATAAAAATAAATTTGATTTAATAATGGCTGTCCCCCATTTTTGCGCTCCACCTCCCCCCTCAAAAATTTTACTTTCAGTAGACTCGACTTGTATCCTATCTTCAAAAATCAGATTTTATCATCCTAGTATAATTGGTTCAGAAGATATTGTAATCCAAAGTTTTTTGCTCCACCCCCACATTCCCCTCCTTCAAAATTTTAGTCCTTGTCTAGGCTCCTAGTATCTCAGAAAACAGCCACAAAGTTTCAACCGTCTGACATCAACCGTTCAGGAGATATACATTTTAGAATGTTTCAATCTCAGCTTTTCCCCCCATTAAAACACCCTGTAACCAATCAATCAGTCAAAAAGAACAGACCTTATATTGACAACAAACACGAAACGAAAAACAAACAGTTTCCTCAATTCACATATGCGAATTTCAATTTTAATACCTAGGAAGGTCACGAAAATATTCGCCAACAGCCTTGCCTCATGAAACCGACAAATTTCCCTGTTTCGAAATGGGGAGGGAAATATTCGGAATTTTCGCAATTCGCATGTCGCCAGAATCGCGGCTCAGGTCTGGTGAGTAAGGCGGCTGCGAGAGGACAGTCATTTGATTTTTGGCATAAGCTGACGAATTGGCAAAGCTGAGTGTGCGGGCGCGTTGTCGTGGTGCATGAAGCATGAGTTACCGCGCCACAATTCCGGTCTTTTTTGCGGATTTTTTTACGTAACCGTTGCAAAACGACTTCATAGGGTATAAATGGCAATGAAATTGCTGATGCATTAGCAAAGGCTGGATCGGAGTCAGCCATGGTCGGACCAGAACCAGTTTTCGGTGTGCTTGTTGTCTCTGTTAGGGCTGCCATTGCTGAATGGGTGAGTAAATCACACATTGAGAGATGGTGCCTTCTTCCGGGAACGCGGCAGACCAGAAACCTTGTTGAGGGACCAAGTGGACGAACCGCTGCTTTTCTTCTCAAATTGAGCAGAAGAGAATATGGTAGTATGGTTGGTGTCCTCCCAGGGCATAACTCTTGTGGCCTACATTTGGTCAGAATGATATCATTGTGCACTGCTTGCGACGAGAGCGACGACACAACGGAACATCCCAGTAGGAGAATTCGGAAGACCTTCCAGGGGGAAGGAATGATATAATGGCTTCAAACCATTAACGTACACCTGCCAACATCAATGTTTTCTGCATTGGTTCTAATGTTTCTTCCAATAGAATGCAGAGTGTAAGGAGTTGAGTGTCACTTGATGTATTTAGTGTGAAAATAAAACAAAAACGAATTCCTTTTGTTTTTTTTTCATGCGACACAAAAGGGTGCGATGCCTTTTTTATGTTCCTGTTCAGTTTCAGTTGTGCAGTGATTAAGTCGTAGTGTCGAAGTGCGTAATTTTCAAAGTGATTTCGAGTGAATTATTTTTTTTTCAATTTTTTGAATTTAAAAATTATGTGTATTTATATTTTCTTCAAAATAAAAATAATTGCTGTTAACAATAAATTTTTTTTCCAATTATTTAATTTTCAATTTTAAGCAATCGCTCTATTAGAAGTGGCTACTACAATGCGTGAAACTGCTCTGCAAAGTAATCACTTCCTTCACTGCTTCGAAAGCAAGTCAAAGATAGGGTTCTTCTTCACCAACCTACTTTGAATAAAAAAGAATGAAGCTTGTAAGACGTTTTACTACTTTAAGAAGCTCTTACACAAGTACACTATAATAAGTGATTACTACACTGCTGCTACTCGTGCACTTCCAGCAGCTCTGCTGAGCAAACACTTCTTTCCTTGATTTCAATGCAAGGCAAAGAGGAAGTACTCCTTTGCCGACCCACTTTGAATAAGAAAGAAGAAAGGAAAGAATGGAATGTGGAAGGCGTTCTAACTCTTTAAGAAGCTCTTCTATCATTGCTGCTTACTCCTTCCTTTTCCTACTGGGATTTTCTTCTAGAGTGTCCAGCTTACTCTTTTGCGAGAATTCACGTATACCGAGTTGATGTAATGAGGATGGAGGAACTCCGCTCTCGCTCCCTACCTGAGCTCTTGCAATTCGTAA
The DNA here is from genome assembly GCA_951812415.1 of Beris morrisii. NCBI lineage: Eukaryota > Metazoa > Arthropoda > Insecta > Diptera > Stratiomyidae > Beris > Beris morrisii. The sequence goes on along the minus strand of OX638312.1, from coordinate 108,928,109 downwards.
GAAAAACGACATAGTTCGGGTAGAGATTGGGGGATTCGATTACAATGGGCCATGTTGGCCTGATTGCTCAAGATGCACTCCTTCGCTGCGTGTCTTCCCCCATATCAAACAACAACACAAGGTTCACTGCTTCACCTTGAGGCAAGAATTCAAAATGCACAATTCCATTAAATTTAGAAAAAAGTTGAATTGGAAAGCCAAAGAATCATTTTCGTAAGCTTGTTTCAAAAGTTTAAACGTTTCTGTAAAAGTTTTCCCCAGTTTCAAGTAAAATTTTACGTTTCATCGTTGCTTCAGAAAATTTCAGTGTGGTATTTTGCATTGCATAAAGATTATCTAGAGATCTTCTTCCAGTTTTTTTTCTCTCAGGAATTTATTTAGTTGGAGTAGGTCAGTTTTTACGATAGTTCTTTAATCCACAAAGTGTCACCCGCTATACTGTCAAGCTAGGAATTTGTGAAAACATGTGCAACCTCCTAACACCCACTTGGACGTTGAATATCCAAAAATCCTGAAAGGAATTAATAGATAAATATGAAGATAGCGCGAGAAAGTAAAAACCAATTCAATTTCTTAAGACTTATACTCTCTCAGGGGTTGAAAAAGGAAAGAACTTAATAACAGGTTTTAGGCGATTATTACGCTGGCCTGTGGAAGTGAAAAGATATTCAATGTCTAATCAGACCTAAGGGATATAGCAGAATTCGAGGAAATTTATACAACCCCATTACACCCCCCTAGAGGTCGAATATCAAAAATCTTGAAAATGCTTTCTAGGCATTTATGTGAGGAATCCGTAGAATAAATATTAATTTAATATTTAAGAAGACCTAAGAGATATGATGAAATTCGTGAAAATATATGCATTCCATTTTCTTTTATCATTTCTTTTACCCCACTTGCACCCCAATGGATATTTGATTTTTTTTAACTGAATTGCTTAACTATTAGTTCTACATACACCCACCAAGTTTCAACTTTCAAGCATAAGTCATTCTATAGATAGGAAAAACACCCCCACCCTCGTACACTAAAAAAAAGGGGAAATATTTCTTTTTCGCACCCCCCCACCCTCTCTTTTTACACACACACTTCCAATTTTTTTGTTTACCTATTACGGGTCTATTAGGCCTACTTCCCATAAACATTTTAAACAACTATCTTGGAAGGTTCTTGAGATAAGATACGAGATTATTAAGAAAAATTCTTATCCCCCCAACTTCTATGCCCCCTTTAAAAATTTTAATTTTATCAAACTCCATTTAATGACATACCAAATTTTATTTTTCTAGCGTAATTGGTTCATGAGATATCGTAATCTAAAGTTTTTCACTTCCCATCCCTGGACGCCGCTTTTAAATTGTGATTACTAGATATAACAGTTTTATGGGGAGAGTACATGTCCAAAAGACTTTTCTTTACCATCCTTATCTCCTCGGATATTGAAAACTGACCCATTTTGAAGAACATGTTTTTTCTCAAAATACAACAAGGAATCACTCCTTAAAATATTTCCACTATACCATAGACAGTATATATATAAATTAAAAAACCGTGTAAGTAGATACATATCACGTTTTTTTATCTACGGAACCCTAAAACAAACAAACTACACAACAAATAAGTACATATGTGCATACCAGTGTTTTTATTAAATACTATTTATTACTTAATTTATTGTTTTTGTTTAGCAGTTTAAACCAAAACATTTGTCTTTTTTGACAATTATAAAAACAACAAATTAAGAATTAATTCACTCTTGACCCGCCTTCCCATCGAACTCGACCGACTTCAAATCGCAATTGTAGGAAATGTAAATGTACATAGATAATGAATGATAAATTACATATTTCTTGTTATTATATAGGGTGTTTCTCAATACAATTGACAAAAAAATAAGCTTGATTTTCAGTACTTTGAATTCTTTGAGAATTTCGGGGGGGAGGGGGGGTCCGGACCCTGTCGGATCCCCCCCCCCCCCCTGGCTACGGCCTTGATTTGGAGCACTTTCAATTTGCGCTCCCATGGCGCCGAAGCGCTTGGTGTTTATTTGATGTTTATTTGATAGTGTGCTAAAAGGGCTCAAAATATGATTTGTATCCAATGGAAGAACATACTGCAGTCACGATCGGCTGCAAGCCAATCGTATAATACTCTAGATGAATACTGAACTCCGATTTATATTGTAGTTGGGGATAAAGTAGAATTACGTGTGCATGTTGTATGTCCTTTATTAAGGACTCCTATTCGATTGCTACTCAAAACTAAAAGAAAATATTCAGTGTTTAATTTCATATCTTGAACTGGGTGAGTCACCGAAAAAAAATTTTCCTTTTTGGAGGACTTTCACATGGAAGGAGTAGGAAGGACTCACTCGATTTCTTACATATTTATCCTTTTCCTTAGAACCATTCAAAAATTTATGTGTACAAAATTTCAAAGCTATTTCAAGTTATAGTGAGTTCCGTAAATTAAGTGAAGACATTTTAAAAGGATATTTTTATGGCAGCTACACGAAGGACTAATAGGATTTTTTTCATAATCAAACATATAGGTCCAACTATTGAAAAATTAACACATACGAAATTTCAAAGACGTAGCTTAAACCCTTTTGAAGCTATTGGCCAATATTCTTGAACACGTGTTTTAAGGACATTTTGTATGGCAGCTACCCGAAGGAGTAGGTCGATTTTGCCCGTTAATGAACTTAGCCTTACAAATTCAACTAAAAACCCAGATTCAAAATTTCAAGATCCTAAGTGAAGGCTTATACAGAAAGTATTATCGGCGAATACCAAGGTGATTTCAGAACCAGATATTCTCAGTCAAACAAGTGCTAGAAAAATGCTAGGAGTATAACATTGGCGTACACCAGATCTTCGTGGACTTCCAACAGGCATACGATCGTAATGTACTATATAAAATAATGCTTGACTTCGGAATTCCATCAAAACTCGTCCGATTAACAAAAATGACCATCACTGACACTGAATCCCAAGTAATGATACAAAACGAGCTTACCCAAAGCTTCCGAACAGAATCCGGCCTAAAGCAGGGAGATGGACTCGCTCCCATGCTCTTCAATATTGCCCTGGAATATGTCATCAGAAACGGACTTGATTAGTAGGGTACTTCTGGTATCAACGGGTATACCAGAAGTACCCTACTAATCAAGTCCACTAAACTAGTGGTGTACGCGGATGACATAAACATCATGGCCAGATCTGTTCCAGACGCGAAGGAAGTCTTCCACTGTCTAGACTCAGCGGCAAAGGATGTCGGGTTAAGGGTCAATGAGAATAAGACCAAGTTCATGACCCAAACAAGAAGAAATGCGCCAACTAGACAAAATATGACCGTGGGGGACTACAACCTGGAGAATGTGGATCATTTCTTATACTTGGGATCACACCTTGTAATAGACGGCAATGAACGGGACGAAGTAAAACAACGGATCACACTAGCAAATAAGGTGTATTTCACGGTTCTGCCGATCTTAAAATCGAAAAAAGTGCACAGGCTGAGCAAACTTCGCATATACAAGACCATAATAAGACCTGTGCTACTATATGCAAGCGAAACGTGGACTCTCACCCAAGCGTCTGAAAAATCAATAGACGCGTTTGAATGACGAATTCTTCGAAGAATTTTGGGACCAGTAAGAGAAGGCAATGAATGGCGTATCCGGTACAAGAACGAGTTGTATAACATCTAAGACGACCCAGCCGCATCGACCCCTATAAAATCTCGAAAGCTACAATGGGCAGGTCATGTGGAGCGAATGGACGACGGAAGAATTCCCAAACGCACACTTGTTGTGGTCGGAGGCCTTGGAGTGGTTATTTCGACTTAAAAAAGTCAAAATAACCGAAGGAAAGGTTGAGGATCGGGAAACAGGGGTCCAATTCCGCCTACGTCCGAATTGGTGGCTGAAATACGAACTGGAGCGACGTGCTTGCTGGCTTCCGGGCTAGCTGCGGCTGTGGGGGGGTACGTTGTTCGTATTCCAGACCATAAAACCCATGGCCTGTACAACAAAAATTTCACGCCGACTTACCCGGGTGATAAAATTGGGATAAGATTCCCAATCGGTCATGAGAGACCGAGAAAACTCCCTTCAACTCGACTGGCGCTGATGTTATGCGCCGTCTAGCCCACCCTACCATAGCCATACTTGTCCTCAACAGAATTTAAAATGTATGGCCCCTAAAGAGAGGAATGAGGGGGCGGAAGGTCTTCAAACGAGAAGATCCATCTCAATGACGCTCTATTAAGCCATTTTTACAGCGCAAAAAAAAATCAAACCAAACAAAGAGAAACCAACCAAAAAAAAAGAAGAAACAAACAATAAAAAAAAATTACCTCTTGACTACTGCATTCTCGTTGTTTTTTTTTTTTTTTTTTTTTTTTCTTGTTCAATTATTTTAAATTTTTTTTACTATTTATTTTCTGTCCGCGTCAATTTCTGTCCTCTTGTTGTCTGTCGTATTTTTTTATTTTTAATTTATTAATTTAATTTTTTTTTTTAATTTAATTTATTTAATTTGTTATGTTTTTATTCATTCTATTTTACCTTTATTCTATGATTTCTTTATTTTTTTAATTTAATTTATTTCTGTTGTCTAACTTCAATTTAATTCTGGGCCAAAACTTTTTGGAGCCACTTTATCTTACTTTTTCACTTTAAATCTAATGTGGGCCAGAAATTTTTGGAGCCACTTTAATTTTCCTTTGTCACACGTATTTTAATTTCTTTAACCGTAACTATTTTATTTTTTCCGCCCGTCACTAAACTTAACTTAACTTTCTTTGCTCATTTCTTATGCTTTTCGCTTTCGCACCAAAACTTAACTTATAATTTCTTTTTCTTACATTTTAATTTTAACTAATCTTTTTTTTCGCCCGTGCGCGCCAAAAAACTTAACCTCTCTCCCCAGCTGTCAGAAAAACCCCTCTAAAAAAAAACCCCAAACCACCCACTGAACTGACTTCTTGGTGTGGAATCGGTGTGGATCAAAGTAATGCCACTGCATTAATTGGTCCACACCAATTCTCACAGATGACACTACAACACAGACTGCTCGCCGTTGTCTACAACGCCGAACAGGCTGAAAAAGGCAGCTGTGAGCTCCGTCTGCGTCTCATGCTCACGACTGCAGTGACCGGGCACTCTCGGAGTATGTCACTCGCTCCAGTCACTGACGAAGGTCTTTGGAGTGGTACACTCCCACACGTTTGCCTCCGAGATCTTCTAGCTCATATCGCGAGTTGCCTAGCACACGACGAATCCTGCACTTCAAGAACTTCTTGGCAAGTTTGGCGTTATAATTTTGTGCTGCTGTGGACAGGGAAAAGTTTCTTCTGTACACTTCCTGTCCTTCTCTAAACTGAGTTTGAGCCGCCCGCATATTATAACGCCTACTGCTGTTCTCGTGTGCGACCTGAATATTCGCCTGTGCCAGTTGCCTCACGATAGGAGTACCTTCTCTGGGACCCAGTTGCAAGTCTACATCACCTAGTGCTTTCAAACGATGCAACAGAGCGTAGTCATCCCCATGCGACATCATGTGAGTCCCAAACAAAACCTGATAGGGCGAAAACTTAGTGGCTTGGTGAATTGAACTCCTAAGAGAAAATCCTATTTTGCTTAAGTTTTCGTCCCATCGAGTCTGGTCCTCCACGATGAACGCACGGAGTCCAGCTAAAACTGAACGGTTGACTCGCTCTGAAGCATTCGCTTGAGGCGAGTATTTCGGGGTATAAAGGTGTTTAACCCCATACTTGGAAAGCATGGAGTTAAATGTCGCCGACTTGAACTGAGACCCATTGTCGGAGAGAATTGTCTCAGGGGTACCAAACATATGGAAGACATCCCTCTCCAAAAACGTCGTGATCTCACCCGCCGTAATTCTTCTTAGGGGATGAAGGATGGGAAATTTTGACAGATGGTCAAGGACAACAAGGATAGCGATTTTCCCACTTTTGGTCCTAGGGTATGGTCCTAATACATCAATGTACAGATGTTGAAAGGGCTTCTGCGTTCTGAAGGCTTCTCCCATTGCAGCTCTAAGCGGACGATTCGGGGACTTCGTTTCTTTACAAGTCTGACACGAAAGAACGAAATCGCGGACTTGTGTAGACATACCGGGCCAATACAAGTATCGCCTAATGCGCTCTAGCGTTTTGGCGAACCCACCGTGAACCATGGTATCCGCTTCATGGGCCTGAGCGATCGCAGTAGGCGCCAAGCTCGATGGAATCCAAAGTTTCCAGGCACGATCTTCTGTGATTGGGTCACCGTTATAGGGCTCTGTACGCTTGTACACGTAGCCATCTCTAACGCATACATCAGGAAGCCGAGGGGCGTTTGCCTCCACAGTTGCCTTCAGATCCTCATATTCCGTATTCTGAAATTCTGAAGAGCTCAAGTCAACCATGGGTGCAACGTCGATCAGCGCATTTAATCCGTCTTCGTATACGCGAGAGAGGGCGTCGGGAACAATATTCAGGCTCCCACGACGATGTTCGATCACGAAGTCGAAGCCTTGCAACTTCAAACTCCAGCGAGCCAAACGTCCACTGAGATCCTTTTGAGACATCAGCCATTTGAGACTAGCATGGTCCGTTATAATCTTAAACGATGTCCCTTCCACGTACGCTCTGAATTTTTTCACGCTCAACACAGCGGCGTAGCATTCAAGCTCTGTAACACTGTAATTGCGTTGAGCGGAATTGAGCTTTTGGGACATAAATGCAATAGGAGATTCCGATCCATCATTGTTCTCTTGGAAAAGAACACTCCCCACTCCAGATTTGCTAGCATCGCATTGTATTACGAATGGTCTAGTGAAGTCTGGATTTACCAATACAGGGGCCGCAGTTAACATGGACTTCACAGACTGAAACGCAGTTTCCGCCTCTGAAGTCCAAGTAAATTTGTCGGCCTTTTTCAGCGTGTCTGAGATCGGTGAGACCACGGCTGCAAAGTTGAAAATGAATCGTCGATACCATCCAGCCATACCAAGAAAGCGTCTAACCTGACGTGCGGATTTCGGCGAAGGGTAATCGACCATGGCCGAGACTTTTTTCGGGTCGGTCTTCAGGCCTCCATCTCCAACAATGTATCCGAGGTAATTCACTTCCCTCAGACAGAACTTACTTTTTCTCACATTGATTGTAAGTCCAGCCTTCCTTAGGCATTCGGCAACTTCCGCCAACAAAACCAAGTGGGAATTGAAATCCTCCGAGATCAACAATAAATCGTCCAAGTAAACAAATACTTGGTCCTTCAGTTCGGGTAGGATAACACGATCCATCAAACGGCACATACGTTGGGGTGCATTGCACAACCCAAATGGCATCCGGGTGAAATGATAGAGGGGTCGTCCGGGAATGGTAAACGCCGTCATTTCACGGGACTTAGCCTCGAGAGGAATCTGCCAAAAGGCGTCCTTCAGGTCAAGACTGGTTATGTAATTGGCTCGTGGTAATCGACTAAGGATTCCGTCGATATGTGGAAGTGGATATGCATCCTTTTTCGTCACATTATTCACCTTTCGAGAATCCAAACATAACCGGACTTTCCCTGGTTTCCTCACGAGTACTACCGGCGAACTCCACGCACTCAAACTAACCTCTATCACTCCCATTGCCAGCATACGATCGACCTCGCCATACATGAGGTTTTGAATCGCAGGCGATACTGGGTAGTGTCTCTGTTTGATAGGGCGCGCTTCTCCTACGTCGATTTCGTGTTCGAGAACGTTAGTCCTTCCCAAACCGTGAAGTTCGAAAGAAGGGAACTTGGACTTAACGTTCTCTAAACGTTCAATATCTTTGCTCGTTAAAGAGTGCATCGCAGTAGCATCATGTTGCGAAGAGGTGGTTTGTGTGTTGACACAACTGATAATGGATGGAGCAAGATGGAAGGCTCGCCAGAAGTCTACCCCAAGATATAAATCCTGAGATAAACTCGGCACGATGTAAAGAGTAATAGGTTGTGTAACTCCACGAAATTGAATTTCGGTCGTCACACTTCCCACTACCCTCTGTGAAGCACCATCAGCTGTCTTCACCTCGTGGCAAATCGGCTTCCAATGCACTTGCGCTCGCTCAAGGCGTTCTAGTGCATTGGCTCCTAGGCAACTAATGCTCGCACCACTGTCTAAAAGACCTTTAACGTTTACATTGAACAGGGAGACCATAGCATAGGGACGTACATCAAAAGGTTCGGAGATAATAGTCGACATTACTGCCTTCTTTCTCTCACGAACTTTACGCCAAAATGCGCGTAAACGTAAAATCGCCTTTTTAGGAGTTGGATCAGGGGAAGGTTGAAATGGGGAACAAGATGAAATACTAACAAAAGGGGATTTAGAATCGTTAAAAATCCTGTCGCGTGCCTCCATGTACTCCTTCAGTCTTACATGGTAAGGCTTCCGAGGTACAGGCGCTTTGCGAACAGGAGGTAAGGAATTTTGAAGAATTACGACTGAATGAGACTCAGTCGTGGCATTTGTCAAATCCGATGGTTTTGTCAGGTCCGGTGTATTCGACCTGACTGGTGATGCGTCATCATCACCACAAGTTGCGGAGATCGAAGAGTCTCCTACGTTTTGGGTGGCTGCTGTGGGTTGCTCCGAAAAGGACGAGAATTTGCCGAAGTGGTTCGTTCCGTTCCGGAGTTTTCCCGATTGCAACGAGCACAATGCGGTCGCAAAACGTCTTTTGTTCCGCAGCCATAGCAGAAAATACCCCTGGGAGCTTCTGCACATAGTCGGTAACCGTGACCTAATCGCTCACAGTTCCAACATTTTAGTGGAGCCCCAGATGTAATTGCCGCCATGGCTTCGGAACCATCGCGCTCATCACAAACCTCTGTAGGAGGCTCCACGACCTCAGCAACTCGAGCGTGACTCGAGTAGCCGTAATTGGTGGACCGTCTAATATCTTCGACTCTTGTGACTATCTGTCGAAGATGGTCAAGCGACCAAATTTGTTGCAGGCAAATTTGTTGCTGCGTGCTTGGCAACAAATTTCCCCGCACCAGCTCCACGAACTCTCCGTCGTGCATCGGATTTGACAGCAAGGTTCGGAGCTCACACAAGTCCTGCTCGAACATCTGATAGGACTCTCTTGGGACCTGACGTCTGGCTAACATTTGCCGTCTAATGTCCCAGTCACTCGCTCGCACACCCCATGTCTGCAAAAATGCAGGTTTAAGTACCGCCCAAGTTGGCATTGGGTTGGACCTGTGCCAGGTCCAGAACCAACTGTTTGGACGGCCGTCAAGGAGCATGTAAAAGCTGCGTGCGAGCAAGTCCATATCCGCGTTCAGCTCGCTGGTCGCAAGAGCTTCGGCGCGATAGATAAGTTCTTCCGCTCGCAACACTTTAGCGTCTCCATTAAATTTTAGACGCCATGTCCGTATGGGACTTGTAGTGTTGCGGCGTCTATAATTCGGTCCGGTGCTCCTACGATCAGCGAACTGAGCGACCGGATATTGTGGTAGCTGAGCCCTCTCAGGTGCTCGAGCAGCACTTGTAGCTCTGGAGGTGTGATTCGTTGTACGAGAACGATCACTGTGCGACTCTTGGAATTGATGAGATCGCTCCTCCCTCAGCACAGTGCGAATCAGTTGAGTGATCTCATCAACTCCAAGATTCACACGTGCCTCTTGTGTCGTCCTCGGTTGTAGTGGCAGTTGTAGTTGTGGTGGTTGTAGTTGTGGTGGTTGTGGCAGGTTTTCCGAAGGCAGTGGTAGTTGTAGGTGTGGTGGTTGTGGTAGTCGTGGTGGTGTCGGTAGGCCTTTACCCCTCCCTTGGTCGGTGACCACTGTTCCGTCCGGAGCGTAGAAGGCTTGACCGCCGCCCAGCTCGTGTGGAGGATCCAAATTTGACTCCCTAAGGAGAGAAACTCCATCTTTTTGAAGCTTTGGGACCGTTAACTGAGCCCTGCTTCTTGTCAACGGTCCAGGGGCGGCTATCGCTCCCTCTACTCCCCGGAAAGACCAATAGTCCGACTTGTCCAGAACGTTCCGACAAGTGGGGCAGCTCTGTTTCTCCCTCACCCATTTCTCCAAACATTTATCGTGGTAACGGTGTCCACATTTGGTGACTGCCTCATCTTCTGACTCCAACCACTCCTGGCATATAGTGCACAGAACATCTTCACCCCTGTTTTCTGGCGTGCGTGACAGTGGCATGGTGCAAAAATGAAGGGATCAAAAAAAAAAAATAGAAAGTTAAGCGAAAATAAATCTAACAAATAATCTACCCTACACTAAATAAATATTCAATTTAAATATAAATAGAAAACTAAAACAAAATAAATCAAACTCCAAAATAAGACTAAAATAAATGTTCTAAAAATAAATTATATACTACAAAAATAATAATACAAAAAAGTTCTAATAACTACCTACATAATTAATTTAACTACCATAACCAAAAAAAAACTAACTAAACCAACTAAATTTAAACTTAACAAAATAACAACTAAATCTAAGAAAAATTAAACTAAACCAAAAAAAAAATAAATTCAACAACTAAATCTAAAAATTTAAACTAAGAAAACTACTATAAACTTAACAAAAAAACTATGAAAAAATACAATAATTTTCTAAATTCCAATAATGATAAATATATAATGTAGGATAATAAATATGGAAATAACTAACTAAACCTAGAAAACCATGCACTAAGGAAGCGAATAAATAACTAGGATACGGTGAAAATATAACCTAACATGCAAAATAATAAATAATAAATACTATAAATATCAAGCAATTAGATAATTTCCGCTAAATAACCCTATACATAATTGGAAATAATAAAAATAATTTAAGAATCGAACATAATTACGCCACGAAATAAATTTGACTAGAGCTAAAGCAAAAGAAAATTTCAAAAGCAAAGAAATTATAGCATCAGTACCGAACAAAATAAATCAATGAAAAGCAAACAAAAAAAAAAATTGTAATTCACGAGCAATCCAATCAAAATAAATCATCCATTGCAAATCAAAAGCAAATTATATCAAAAGCAAAAATTCCAAAAAAAAATCAAACGAAAAAAAAATTCCATTTAAGCGAAAAATAAAAAAAATCAAAACGTGATGGATCTTCTCGCTATCCACCTCCCAAACCTCATCCTCTCTCCTGCTAGGTCGAGTTAAAAGGCAAATCTCAGCCTCTTCAACTTCCTGGGAAAATTGGAATCGAGAAAATATAAAAAAAATGGGATAAAACAAAAGAAAAAAAATACTAATATGAAAAATAAATTGAAAAATTGTCCTAAGACTTAAAATTTAAAAAAAAATATACTACATAATTTAATTTAATTTTACGTTATAGGAACTCTAAAAGGATGGAATAAGGAAATAAGGAACTCTTTTGAAGACTTCTGTATTGTCTTCTCCTCACTAATCTAAAACATATATTGCAGGTAGTCTGCCCAATCGTCTGACGACTTGCCCGCTAAGTCAAGGCAAGCCCAGCTTTCAAAAGGGTACCTACAATACATCATTTAGACGGGTCTTGAAGACCCTACTTAACCCACAACAAGTCCAATTCGAACCCACAGATAGAAAAGGCTGCCCCTTCATATGGAATTCTGATGGCGCCTAAAGGTTGCCAACAGAAAACTGTCAATATGAAGGTTTCACAATGTCCAGCTGTAAATTCGAACCGCACTGGAAGTAAGTGAAGTAACAAAAGAGCTTGTTCACTTGACTTGTAGGTGCTGTTTAAGCGTTATTTTGAGTCGCTACCAGTCAAATTTGAAGTCCTTTCGATGTGACAACTTTTATGCGGCATTTTTCCGACTCTCGCATATTGTCCCATCACGCGTTGTGAACTACGCGCTGGTTTGGCTAGCCCCACGTTGGGCGCCATTTTGTTGTGGTCGGAGGCCTTGGAGTGGTTATTTCGACTTAAAAAAGTCAAAATAACCGAAGGAAAGGTTGAGGATCGGGAAACAGGGGTCCAATTCCGCCTACGTCCGAATTGGTGGCTGAAATACGAACTGGAGCGACGTGCTTGCTGGCTTCCGGGCTAGCTGCGGCTGTGGGGGGGTACGTTGTTCGTATTCCAGACCATAAAACCCATGGCCTGTACAACAAAAATTTCACGCCGACTTACCCGGGTGATAAAATTGGGATAAGATTCCCAATCGGTCATGAGAGACCGAGAAAACTCCCTTCAACTCGACTGGCGCTGATGTTATGCGCCGTCTAGCCCACCCTACCATAGCCATACTTGTCCTCAACAGAATTTAAAATGTATGGCCCCTAAAGAGAGGAATGAGGGGGCGGAAGGTCTTCAAACGAGAAGATCCATCTCAATGACGCTCTATTAAGCCATTTTTACAGCGCAAAAAAAAATCAAACCAAACAAAGAGAAACCAACCAAAAAAAAAGAAGAAACAAACAATAAAAAAAAATTACCTCTTGACTACTGCATTCTCGTTGTTTTTTTTTTTTTTTTTTTTTTTTCTTGTTCAATTATTTTAAATTTTTTTTACTATTTATTTTCTGTCCGCGTCAATTTCTGTCCTCTTGTTGTCTGTCGTATTTTTTTATTTTTAATTTATTAATTTAATTTTTTTTTTTAATTTAATTTATTTAATTTGTTATGTTTTTATTCATTCTATTTTACCTTTATTCTATGATTTCTTTATTTTTTTAATTTAATTTATTTCTGTTGTCTAACTTCAATTTAATTCTGGGCCAAAACTTTTTGGAGCCACTTTATCTTACTTTTTCACTTTAAATCTAATGTGGGCCAGAACTTTTTGGAGCCACTTTAATTTTCCTTTGTCACACGTATTTTAATTTCTTTAACCGTAACTATTTTATTTTTTCCGCCCGTCACTAAACTTAACTTAACTTTCTTTGCTCATTTCTTATGCTTTTCGCTTTCGCACCAAAACTTAACTTATAATTTCTTTTTCTTACATTTTAATTTTAACTAATCTTTTTTTTCGCCCGTGCGCGCCAAAAAACTTAACCTCTCTCCCCAGCTGTCAGAAAAACCCCTCTAAAAAAAAACCCCAAACCACCCACTGAACTGACTTCTTGGTGTGGAATCGGTGTGGATCAAAGTAATGCCACTGCATTAATTGGTCCACACCAATTCTCACAGATGACACTACACACTGAAAGGTAGAGCTCAGGGCAAACGACTGGAAAAACCGCGGAAAAGATAAGAGGACTCAGTTGACGCAGATTGCAGATCGCTTCTTAGATGCACAAATTGGAGGACGCGGGCGCTGAACCGAGATGACTTTAGACAATGTATCTTGCAGGCCCTGGCCCGATTTGGGCTGTCGCGCCATTGATGATGATGATGATGAGGTGAAGGCGTTCTTGAGTTATTGTGCTAACGGCCAGACGGACGGACGTCAAGCGGATTTGTAGTTTTTGGCCACAAATAAACAAAAAATAATATATAACTTTTTTTCGTCCGAGGCTTGGTTCTATGCGTTACAAACTTTTTGGCTGGATTAAACTTATAATACTCTATATGATTTCATCTAGAGTATAAAGATAGACATGAAGCACTATCGCGCCACGATGAATTATGTGTGGAAATGGCAAAAACGACATTTTTGCAAGAGGGGAATGTATGTTGTGGATGAATCATAAGAGAAGTAAATTGTTTTAAATAAATCGAGCGAATGATTTGTTGTTCAACTCTTTTAACATTATTGTGGAAAGTTGGAGGGAAATCTTTTCAGATTGACAGATTTGGGAGTATTTGTTAAAGCCAAAAGAATTTAAAAGAATATATTGTTGCGAGCTAGGGGTTCGCCGGGATTTCAAGTAAAACACAATTCGTTTAAAATCGAAATAAGTGACAATTTATTAATTCGCACTTTAATGATATTCGCACAATTATTCGCACTATATGGCAATACCGCCCGATTTTATATATCGCTTGATTCGATCACACGCAATCGATCGCTTTCCACCAATACGGTCGCGTTATACACACTGGCTGTCACAGTCGACGTAATAAAAATTACTATGTCCCTCGCTGCAAGCTTCGCATGCTTTTATACTAGTTGGCTATAGTCTAGACTGTTCTTGAATGTTCGCTCGGTGATGTGTGTGGACGGTTCTCGTAAGCTTTAGCTCTTTCGATTTTGATATTCTACACTGTTCTGGTACTTGCGAGAACATTCGATTAAAAGGGAGGTACAACCGAGTTGCTCCGCTTATACTTCAACTATATCTCTGATTGGGTTACTTTGCAGCTAGGTATTCGGTTGTTGCTGTTTCCATTATGCGAAACCGATCGAGTTGCGCAGTTGCCAGGCTTGCATATAACAATATTGTATATTTCAAGTGTTTAAAAGTGCAATATATACTCCAGTGCTTCCAGGACAACGAAAGAAGCCTTCTGGCTTCTGGCTACTTCAGGGAAGTAGTTTACAAAAATTTTTTCATAAAAGTACGGGAAATTTAAGTGAAGTTGTTAATTCTTCTGTCTTAGGGTTACTGTATACGCACTCACACCAAAACAGCCTCTAAGAGGGGTTTGGCAGATGCGTACCAAGGTGAAAAACTAAATTAAATTTTTTTTACATGTTTATGGGATTTTGCTTTATAAACATTCGAAATGATTGACTTTTCGCTATAATTTGAATTTTCCATGGAAAAAATTAAAATTGCTGTTGGCGGGATTCGATGTCGCGCCCTTAGCGTTGAGCTTTATATATCCTAGCGAACAACCAAAAATTCCACCAAATTGGTTGAAATATTAGGTGATCTTCAGTGCCACCTACCTTAAGTATAAGGATGCGATGGCAAGAATTTCGCTCTAATATAAGTCGCAGATAATAAAATAGGTTTCGATATCGCTATATAGAATAATCCTCAGCAATACCACCAGCTGTAAGGGTGTTTCGGATTTAGGCTTGATACACTCTCTGACGAGTCCATGCCATCCGATGACGAAATAGCTCCTTCAGACTTAGTCCAACACAGTCTTATAAACTGGCCTATCCAGTGAAGGTTTTCCAACTGTCATGTCCTCAAGGACAGCGATTAATCAAAAGTCGGGGATTTCTTGAAAAAGAAGTACTAGAATTGTGGAAGGGAACCGACAGCTTTTTTCCGACTCTTCACATATTCGCAGTAACACACTTCAAAAACGCAATTTGATAGCAATGTTCAGTAGTACAAAAACAGGCGAACTAGTACATATGTGGGGAGATGTTTTGCAGCCAAACAACTCAGGCCGAAAACACTCCTCACAAATTGGATCACAGATCCAAGGACGCTGGCTGTCATTTCGCTTCCTATATAAGGACGAGAAATCGAAGTGGCAGCCAGTCGTCCGCCGTCTGTCGGGCGATTCACTACACGGCTACAAAGCGATGACGCCGATAGTCGTCGCTGCAGTCACACAATACACACACAACTGCGCTAAAACAGCGGTAGCAACCAGCCGTACACGGCGGTTGCACCTTCCGCTGCAGCTCACACACCACAGGTGTGAAGACGTCGGCACCGAACTATGCCAACGCAGCAACCGCTATGACACAGCGGTCAACCGCACGACTCTGCGGTCAGCCATCACCGGCTTTCATGGCACGAGCCATGCCGTCGCCGCAAAGACGACGGCTGTAACTTGAGCCGTCGCAGCAAAGACGTCGGCAGCGACATTGCCGACGCAGCGACCACCACACCCCCAGACACGCGACGGCAGCAAATACTGCCGTCGCATCACGACCTTACCAAAGTTGGACTCTCGACATAGCCGGGAGAACTCCAACGTATAAGGTCGTGACGAATGTCCTTTACACATAAACAGGCGATTTTTGTGAGATTAAATTACTGTTTCTAGTACAGAATCGACCGAATTAGATGTATCTGTCAAACCCTAGGTAGAAGAGTGTGTTGTGTATCTAGTGACCCTATTCTAACTCTGCTTCCAATTCCAACTCAGTTTCTAGCAATGCTACGATCCGAACTAGGTCTGAAGATCCTTTATTACCTTCCTCCGATTTGGATCGTTATCATCTCCCAGTTTTTATTCTTTGAATCTTGAAGCAAGCTTCATTAGTCAAAAACCTCCTGCAAGTTATCCACCTATGCAAAGTGAAGATTCAAATTTAGACCCGGCTTTGCTTATTGATGATCCTGATAGTGTTGTGGTATTAGGGGGTTTTGATGACCCTGGCAATTGTTTAAATTTAAGTGACCAAAATAGCCATTATATTGTTAAGAAAGGTCCACTTAAAATTTGGTTGGAAGTCTAAATTGGGAGGGCCTACTCTTGTGATTATTCTTGCTCAGATATTTTTATACTCTAGATGAAATCATATAGAGTATTATAAGTTTAATCCAGTCCAAAAGTTTGTAACGCATAGAACCAAGCCTCGGACGAAAAAAAGTTATATGTTATTTTTTGTTTATTTGTGGCCAAAAACCTCAAATCCGCTTGACGTCCGTCTGTCTGTCCGTCCGTCCGTCCGTCTGTCCGTGAACACGATAACTTAAGAACGCCTTCACCTAGGAAAAAATTTTGAATCTGGATGTTTGGTTGAATTTGTATGGCTAAGTTCGTTAACGGGCAAAATCGTCCTACTCCTTCGGGTAGCTGCCATACAAAATGTCCTTAAAACACGTGTTCAAGAATATTGGTCGATAGCTTCAGAAGAGTTAAAGCTACGTCTTTGAAATTTTGTATATGTTATTTTTTCAATAGTTGGAGCAAATGTATGATTATGAAGAAAATCCTATTAGTCCTTCGTGTTGCTGCCATACAAATATCCTGTCAAAATGTCTTTACTTAATTTACGGAACTCACAATAACTCAAGTAATCTTTTAGCTATGAATTCGGAATTTTGTACAAATTAGTTTTGAGTGAAAACGAAGTTCGAGTTTACTAGTCAGCGAAATCCTTTTACTCCTTCTGGTATCTTCCATACAAAAAATCCTTAAGACACGTGTTCAACAATATTTTCCGATAACTTTTGAACGCTTCAAGCTAGGGATGTTAAAAAAATTTCGATATATCGAAATTGCGATATTTTTTGAACGATATATCGATAATATCGGCCGATATTGTAAAAAGCGATATACCGATATATCGATATTGAAATCCGACTATCGAACTCGATATTTTTTTTAAGTATAGCATATTTTAGAAATCGAACGGGTTTTTTGCATTTAATCTGCATTGCTGATTATTTATGAGGGATGCCAGAAACGTTGAAAGTAGAAAAAAAATGTTCGATGATAGAAACCATATCTGTCGAAACTAGGTTCAAGGCACGTGATATATACGGGCACACGCACGCAAATCTTCACTTTAGGCTCCAATACAAATATATGTACGACGAGGCAACCAGGCAACTATCAGAAATACCTGATTGTCCCTGCCTCATCGTTGTCATCCGAAAGAGTTGCGTCGGCAATAAATATTGTGGTGCCAAATAATCGCAGTCGGCTTACTGGAGAGCATATTAAGGAGCGAGTATTCTTAACAACTTTCCCAGAAAAGTACTGGTTCTCATAAGCTTACATTTTAAAAATATGTCAATATATAATATTTCATTAATAAATAATTGAAATCAAGTTTGCTCTTAATACTTTTTTCGATTTTGCCCCTTTTATCCTTATTTCTTAAAAATAATATATTTAAAATATAACAGTATTTCTTTCCGGAAACTTTATTTCGAACAAAAAATGCATTATTTTGATTTCATAAGTCAACAGAGAAGAATTTTCCGCTTTTCACCAACATTTCCAATAGTTCAATCAAAAAACTCTCAGATATTGAAATTGCAATGATAAAATTGAAATTGCATTTCAAACTCCAAAAATAGCTAAATTTGGCAACTGTGACCGAAGGCAACGAATTCAAATGTCATTTATTTAGTAGCTTTCGGTTTGCTAAAAGCCGCGTGCGCCGTATTTTTTATTAATGTTAATTTTGATGCAGCATTGGAGTTTATTTTTCATTGGAAAAAATATTCGATATATCGATATATCGATATTTTTCTCCGATATATCGTCAGCCGATATTGATATTTTTTTCAATATCGATATATCGATATTTTTTTCCGATATTAACATCCCTACTTCAAGCTACGAATTTGAAATTTTGTACACATTAATTTTTGAATGGTTCCAAGGAAAAAGATAAATATGTAAGAAATCGAGTGAGTCCTTTTTGCACCTTCCATGTGAAAGTCCTTCAAAGAGGCAAATTTTTTGAGGGAAAGGAAGGTTCAGGAAAGAGTGGGCCAATTCCTCCTACGTCCGAATTGGTGGCTGAAATCCGAGCGGAAGCGACACGCTTGCTGGCGGCCGGGACTAGCTACGGCAGTTGTGGGAGGGTTCTTGCTCAGATTTCAGACCATAAACCCTTGGCCTGTACAACAAAAAATTTCGTGTCGGCTTACTCCAGGGTGTTTTAAAATGGGACTATTTTCCCAATAGGTCGTGAAAGACCAAGAAGCGGTGGAGTTGCGCGACTTCGCGATTTATCAGGGCGCTCAGCTGTTATAGCGCCCTGTCTGCCCACCCTACCTCAGCCATGACTGTCCTAATTAAAAAATATATCATGGCCCCTTATTGAGGTTCAGGGTGGGGAGCTCAAACGCTCGGGTTCATTTTAATTTGGCCTTTAGCCTTTAATCATTTTCGCAATAAAAATAAAAAAAAACACAAACATGTAACCCCCCCCCAAAAATATATAAGAAATTCTGTAATGTAAAAAAAATACAAAAAAAAGAAAAGAAAAAAAATATAGAAAAAAAAACTCAGCCCATTACTTTTTCTCTTTCACCTGGTGATTTTAAATTATTAACATTATTATTTTATTTCCGTCCCGTCAGTCAGTCCTGTCTGTCATATTTGTTTTATTTTATTAATTATTATTTTAAATTTAATTCATGTTATTCAATTTTATTATTTATTATTTTTCTAAATTATATTTATTTTAAATTTTAATTCATTCTTTTCATTCTTCATTTTACCTAACCGACGTTTTTACATTATTCAATCCACCGTTTTATCACATTTAAACTTAATCGATTTATTTGTTTAAATTCATTTTTTTTTTATTTAATTCTTTTCGGGACGTTTACGAGAATTCTCGACTATATTTTTTTTATATTATTTTACGTTGTTTCCATTTAACACAATCACGCAAGACGCAATCAATAATTATTCGCCATTTCTATATTTCTTTTTCCAAACACAAACTTATGGAAACACTTCACAAGCGCGACTCCCGCTAAGAATTTTTTTTTTGTTATGTCGCGATGCCACCATGCGTTTCGTGACCGTGATTTTACATGATCTTGATCGACTTTTGCGGATTGCCTGGCTGTCGGGATTAGTTTTCACGAGAGATAATGGCGCGAGACGAAAACTACTTCGAAATTCCGGCACAAATAAAACTACTTTTTCCTTTCTTCTGCGGGTTTTTTCCCAGCTCAAAACTTTTCCTCTCTCGCCCCTTAATACTTTCTTGTCCACATCATTTTGGTCGGGGAGTTTCAATTTCACTTTTTACCACTGAGATATAACAAATGGAGACCTCGATTTGCTATCTCACATGGCCGACGTTTTTAAAATGTCAATATTTCGAAAAAGGTGTCCATGATAACCCGAGGTTCTGCATTGTTGAACAAAATTCTGATGATTTTAAACATTCATTAGATTTAAAATTGCTAATGCAAATAGAATAATTTTCGATTGAAACATTTCTTTATGTTTCTTTCAAAAATTCAATTCATTTTAAGTTTAGAGAAACTTCGAAAGTTATCCGGGGTACAAATTAGGATTGAGTCACGGATGACCTGAATCTTAAGAAGGAAAGAGTTAGTAGCACGGTATGCATGTATTAAGGCGAGAAGGAAAACAATGAGAGAACCATCAGATTAGGCAACATGAAAAATGAAATCCGAATTTTTAGGTGTAATTTCGAATTGAAAAATTACCAAATAATTTGAATTTGATAAATACTTTTTTGGATAAACAATTCAAGGTATTGAAAGAAAATGAGTTCATAACATTGCAACTAAGCTGTGTAAATTTTACAGGTAATATTGGCTACTGCAGTACGAATATAACACCTTGTACTTAACGGTATGGCGCCAAATTCAAAAATAACGTATTACATGCTCAACCGTTATAAATATTCCTGAAACTGTTATTTCCGAAGAAATTTATTAATAAAAAAATTGAAGTAGACTGTGAGTTGTGTTATGAATTTCGAACGCAAAACGCAACAAATCGAACAATTTGAATTGTCTGAACTGATAATTCAAATTGAAAAGTTTTTAATTTTATTTAAGTTGTTGCCCATGTTTGTTCGAAATTCGAAATTTCAAGAAGAAGCGAGAGGATACGATTTCATCGATTTCAATCTGTCATATCGTATAGAGAAATGAGCCGATGGGGTCTCCATTTATATAGCTCAGTGCTTTTTACACATCGCCCGCACGACACAATAAATTCACAATTTCTCTGAAATTTTGATCGCTATTCATGGGGAGGATACGAATTAGCGATGTCGATCACACACAAATGAAGTCGAATGCAATTAAAAGGCGAATTTCAGCAAAGAAAGGTACAGCTGAGTCCGAAGGTTGTCGACGATCCGGGGTCTTAACTCGCACCTCCCTTCTCGTTTCCCTCCTCGTTCTTTTTTTCCTGCTCGATCATAAATCGACCCCAGCACTTTCCACCCCAAAATTCCAATTTTGCTCCACAACTTTAGAATTTTACCACTAAAAAAACTCGCGACAGTGAAAATTTAAAAAAAAACTTCGGTGGAGCACTTACAAGGTTGCAGCTCGGAAGTAACGGCGACCATACAATAAAAGAACAAAAAAAAACTGCCCCGGAATTTCTTGCGCAACGAGCCGCACGATCAGAAAGAACGGAACCGCTTCGCTATCGAACGTTACGTAGTTTCGGTCTGGATTTCGGTGTGATACATTAAAATAACGAAACCCGATAAAAAAAATGAAATTAGTTTCCGTCGAATGAACAACGTCCGAACCGAAAAATTTACCGTCGACCTCTCCTCCTCAACCGCGTTTTTTTTTCAAACCTCGCCGTTTCCGGCATCTATCGAATAACGGTCCCTTTTTGCTGCCGCTAAGTTGGTGGCAGTTGCGGGTGCGATCAAAATTCATCGAAATGCTGAATTCCGAACGCACTCGCAACCGCCCAGCAGGAAATTTATGAGTTGTCGCTTGACAACTCAACAGTGTTTACTCAGATTGGTTTCACTAAGTAGATTATTTTATAATTTATAAGCCCTTGGTGGAAAAAGGGGTAAACCCATTTTTGAATAACATGAGAGAGGCATTGACATTGATTGATTTTAACTTGGTTTTTCTGATAAAAGCAGTAAATTTTTCTTTTTTGTTGTTGTGATATTGAATTATTAACCTTGTAGTCAGTAGTTGTTTCAATTTTACTAGAACCAACTGGTTAAACAACACAAACAACACATTAAAAAATAAAATTAAATAAATAAAACTAAAATTCTGAGCTGACCCCTTTTTGCACTATGGGCTTCAATGAAATATTTATCTGTTCGTATTTTTGGACAAATTTTTGGAAATGCAAAAAAACCGTGTGTAATCACACAGAGTCAAGAACGAGTCAAAAGCAACAACAGTGATCAGAAAGCGTACTGTTACTAAAGGAGTCACATCCAGTGCTGTCGTATTCTTCCGATCGGAGTATTTGTACTCCGATTTTACTTTATTATTTTTTAATAATAAAGTATTGTGATCGACCTGAAATTTCAAAAAAGTTTGCTACCCTGAAATTTTGTATTTACACGTTTTAGGACTAGTAAACCCCAAAAAAGCAAAAAAAAAAAAATGTCCGTCTGTACGCCGTACGCCGTCCGCCGTCCGCCGTGCGCCGTCCGCCGTACGCCGTACGCAAAATCGTTTGAAGGCGCGTAGCTCCCAAACCCGTTGAAATATTAAATTGAAATTTTTATGGTGGGTAGATTGGGTGAACCCCTACCACTGGTATATTTTTGAGGGGTGGGGTTACAAGGGGAGAGGAGAGGGGAGCGTTTTAGACGAAAAATTTTGGTTTCTAGATCTCAGGAACCACTTATGCTAGGAAGCTGAAACTTGGAACTTATGTAGTACTATGATAATGGACTCAATTGCAAAAAAATGGTCGATATTGGTTAAGGGGTGTGGAAGTGGGGGGGAAAACAATGAGTCTTTAACGCATGAAAGCCGGGATTGAAACATTCTAAAATCGATATCTCCTGAACCATTGATGTCAGAAGATTGAAACTTTGTTGTTGTCCTTAGGGATACTTCAAGATTAGACAAGGGCTAAAATTTTTAAGAGAGGTGGTGGGGTGTGGGGGTGGGGGTGAAAAACTTCGGATTACAATATCTTCCGAACCAATTACACCAGGAAGATAAAATTTAGTTTCTGTATATGGGATCACTAGAGGAGTCTACCAAAACTAAATTTTTTGAGGGGGGAGGTGGAGCACGAAAGTGGGGGGATAGCAATTTCTCAAAAAATGTCATTTTTATATCTCAGAAACCGTATCAGATATGATCTTGAAAATTTTACAGGAGTTGGGGACGGTAAACTTCTAGTAGGAAAAAAAATTTGGTGATGTGGGTGTTGGGGGTGATGGTGAAAGGGGGTAGAAAGGAAAACATTCTGATTTTTATTTCTCGAAAACCATAATGAAGAGAAAGCTAAAAATTTAGGATTATATAGAGCCACTATGCAGACATCCTAGAAAAATAAAATTTTTCATAGGGGTGTCAAGGTACGGGGGAGAGGGGTGGTTTTTTATATCTCAGAAACGGCTTATGCTAGAAAGTTGAAACTTAGTACGTATATGTAGATGTACTATTAAAGTAATTAAAGCAAAAAAAAAGTTCAGATTTTTATTGGCGTTCAGAGGTTGAGTAAAAAAAATGTCCGTGAATCCACATTTTCACAAATTTCGTTAAAACTTTTAGACATGTCGAGCTATCAAAGCAATTTTACTTCTGCGGGCTATTTATATAAGCGCCTACTAACGATCTCCAAAATTGTTCGACATCCAACCCCTAAGGGGGTGTAAAGTGGTTGTGTACATATTCACGAATTCTGATATATTCCTAAGGTATATTGAGATTTGGAGTTCACGTTTACTTCTATAAGAGAAAAACCCGATTTAAGAATTTTTGCGTATTAAACCCCCTGGGGGTATTGTTCAAGATTTCACTAATTCCGAAAATCTCTTAGGTTTAATGTGATCGAATTCGCTTTTACTACTTTCAATTATTCTATTGATGAAAACATACGTAAATAAATAAAAAATCGGCCAACAGTCTGGGCGCAACTTCATTATTTTATGGGTAGAAGTCCGAAACGTGTTTAATGATGAGATGCGGTGTAGGTTACTATGCGACTGACAACCTAAAAAATAACGTTCCAAATAGCCTCCTGGTTATTTTTTAGGTTGTTAGTCGCATAGTAACCTACACCGCATCTCATCATTAAACACGTTTCGGACTTCTACCCATAAAATAATAAAGTTGCGCCCAGACTGTTGGCCGATTTTTATTTTATACTCCGGTACTATTCCTTTTCGTAATATACTCCCATTTTTATTTGCACAACTTTTAAAACCTCCAATTTTCTTCTCTTACAATCTTAAACTTAAATTTAGTAACGAATTTCTTAAGATCGAGTACAGCTGCCATTGAATGAAAGGTAAATTCATTCCCGAAAAAACAAGCTGTAACATGTTAATTCGTAATTATTAATTTTGAAAATTATACAAATTATGTGAATGAGGGTACATGTCCGAAAGACTTTTCTTTACCACCCTGATCTCCGCGGATATTGAAAACTGACCCACCCTGTAGAAAATAAGGAATCACCCCTTAAGATATGATACACTGTACTCCAGTTTAACTGATTTAATGACGTTGCTTCCAAATTTATTTAATCAAAATGAAATTGAAGATCTACACAGTAAATAATTTTCTACTTAAGTTTAACTAGGTACTTTCTAGTTAAGGTATTTTAACTGAAATCTTGTAAGATACGAGTATAATGATTTTTCAGCTAATTCATTAGAGTAAACTAGAACTTCAGTATTTGATTGAAATTTACTAGATATTCACTAGGATTTCAGCTTAATGCACTGGATAATCAGTATTTCCTCATTTTCAGTTTAATCGCTACGTGTCGGTATTATTTTCTTTATTCGTTCTTCAATAATTAGTGCAATCAGTTGTGTTTTTGACAATTTCAGCAAATTTATTTGTGAAGTTAATATTTTGAATCAACAAAAATAATTATTATTAGTATTATACCAGGTTTATAAAAAACGTAAGAATATATTATTTTATTTTTTATATAAAATTAGTATGGTGTTATTAATTTCAGTGCCATGAATTTCGACCAATTCTGCGACTATTTACTTAATGATAATATAAATTTAAGTGACGTAGATATTTTAAAAAATATTTTTATAATTCAAGAAAGAATCATATTTGGAAGAGGCGACGAAGCAGACAAGATCTATCCAACCTTATGCCATACGCAAAGGTACATAAATATTCGCTACAAGTGCCTACTACGTACGACAATTATTTTATAGATGCTGACCGAGATCTAATAAGATCATTTGAAGTGCTGTACAAAATATTTTACATTTCTAATGTGAAATATAACAAAGTGATTGCTTTATTTTTAAAACAGTTGGTATTAAACCAGGCATTATAACGACGTTATTGTACAATAAATTAAATAAATAATGTTACAATTTGAAAAGGTTTTTATTATACGTAGAGTCTTTTAGGCCTTTTTTCTGAGAATAGTCCATAAGTAGCATCTTTAAACTATTATTATATTGAAATATCAAATTCTGTTGATAATAATTACTCAACAACATAGTAATCACTACAGGTAACTAATTCAGCTTGAAAACGGAAAGGAGTCCCTTCTTTTAAATATGCTCGTCTGTTAATAAGTTCCAACTATAGATTTCAAGTAATTGAATTACACTAGACAGCCAGGTCATTCAAAAGGAAAAAAAGTCGTCATCACTCGATTTCTGGTAATCAAAATACACTAGTTAGTTAGTTAATTTAACTGGGAAAAAGGTTTTGTCACTGTATTTCTAGTACTGCAAATATGCTAGACTGTTAGTTTAATCACCCAGAAAATATGTCTAATTCACTGAATTGCTAGTAGCCCATATACACTAGATTTCTAGCTTATTTAATTGGGAAAAGAGTTTTTACCACTTGATTTCTAGTAGTTCGAATACACTAGATTACATAGTGTTTATAACTAGAAATCCAAGTAATTATGATGGAAATCTAGCAAATTTCTTCTACTAGAATATCAGTTACGTTATTTTAACTAGTTTACTTTTCCTACGAGTCTAGTTAAAAAAAGTTTAATGTGTAGATTTTGAATGGCTGAATCTTATTCATGATGGCACGATACCTTGAAATTTAGAATTGGAAGAATATTGGCGAAAAATTTTTACATTAAAAAATGGTCTTTACGAGAAGATGTACCCAAAACTGGAAAAGTTTATTGGTCCACTATTAAGTTTGCCTTGCAGCAGTGCTACTGCTGAACGCGTTTTCTCAACTCAACCTTATCAAGGATGGAAAACGTAATTCGTTTCTCGTTGGAACAGACTCACTCGATTTCTTACATATTTATATTTTTCCTTGGAACCATTTAAAAATGAACGTGTACAAAATTTCAAATTCGTAGCTTGAAGCGTTCAAAAGCTATCGAAAAATATGGTTGAACACGTGTCTTAAGGACATAGTAAAAGGATTTCGCTGATTAGTAAACTCGAACTTCTTTTTTACTCAAAACTAATTTGCACAAAATTTCCAATTCATAGCTAAAAGATCACTTAAGTTATAGTAAGTTCCGTAAATTAAGTGAAGACGTTTTGACAGGAAATTTATATGGCAGCTACATGAAGGACTAATAGGATTTTCTTCAGAATCATACATTTAGCTACGAATTTGAAAAATTGTACACGTTCATTTTTCAATGGTTCCAAGGAAAAGGATAAATATGTAAGAAATCGAGTGAGTCCTTCCTGCACCTCCCACGTGAAAGTCCTTCAAAAAGGAAATTTTTTTTCGATGACTTACCCAGTTCAAGATATGAAATTAAACACTGAATATTGTCTTTTAGTTTTGAGTAGCAATCTAATGGCAGTCCTTAATAAAGGACATACAACATGCGTACACGTAATTCTACTTTATCCCCAACTACAATATAAATCGGAGTTCAGTATTCATCTAGAGTATTATACGATCGGCTTGCAGCCGATCGTGACTGCAGTATGTTTTTAAATAATTCCTTTAATAACTTTATTATTTTAATAATAAAGTATTGTTATCGATTTTTAAAAAAAAAAATTTGCTACCCTGAAAAATTTTTTGTATACGTTTTATGACTAATAAGCACCAAAAAAGCAAAAAAAATTTTCAATCCGTCTGTGCGCCGTCCGCCGTCCACCGTCCGCAAAACGTTTGAGGGCTTATAACTCCTAAACCCTATGAGCTATTAAATTGAAATTTTTTTTATTAATGGAATGAGTAGGTCCCTTGAAGTTACCACTTTTTGGGGGATGGGAGTATGAGGGGGAGGTGGGGGAAGCGTTTTAGACGAAAAATTTTGGTTTCTAGATCTCAGGAACCGCTTATGTTAGGAAGCTGAAACTTGGAATTTGTATAGAGCTTCGATAGTGGACCCATTTGCAAAAATATTGTTGATATGGGTGAAAGGGTGTGGGAGTGGGGGGAAAAATAATGCGTCCGAAAGGTTCGAAAGCCGAGATCGAGACATTCTAAAATCCATATCTCCTATCCGGTTAATGTCACGAAATTAAAACTAAATACTCATCTGTAGGTATACTAGGAGAAAAGAAAAAATTTTTGAGAGGGGGCAGTGAAGTACGGGGGTGGGTGTTGAAAAACTTTAGATTACGTTATCTCACGAACAAATAGCACTAGAGAAATAAAATTTGGTTTCTGTATAAAGGTTGACAAATAAAGTTTGCTGAAAGTAAAATTTTTTAAGGGGGCGGTGGAGCATGGAAGTGGAGGGGGTAAGAATTTTTTTAAAAAATCATGTCTCATATGTCAAGAACAGTGTAAGATAGATGCTTAAAATTTTTACCAGAAGTAGGCCTAATAGACTCCCAGCAGAAAAAAAAATTTCAGGGATGAGGGTGTAGAGGGTGAGGGTGGGTGAGGGTGAAAAGTAAAAAGTTCTGATTTTTATATCTCGAGAACCTATAATGATAACCAGCTGAAACTTAAGTTAAGATAGAGCTATAGTAGTAGCATGGTGGAAAAATATAATTTTTTATAGGGGTAGTATGGTATGGTGGTGGGGGATGTTTTCCTAACTATAGAACGGCTTATGCTAGACAGTTGAAATTCGGAACGTATATGTAACTCAACTAGAAAAGTAATTTTGTTTAAAAAAAATTTCGAATATCCATTGGCGTTCGGAAAGGGGGCGAAAAAAATGATCAGTGAAAATGGAATGCATATATTTTCATGATTTTCGTCATATCTATTAGGTAATATCGAAATATTGAATTCATTTTTATTCTACGGCTTCTTCATATAAATACCTAGAAAGTGTTTTTAGGATTTTTTGAAATTCGACCCCCAAATTCTCTCACGAATTCCGTCATATCTCTTAGGAGTGATAAGACATCGGGTTGGTTTATACTTCCTCGTGCTTTCTTTATATATATCTAAAAACTCATTTCAGGATTTTTGGATATTCAACCCCAAAGTGGGTGCAAGGGGTTTGCATATGTTTTCACAAATTCTTACATATTTCTAAGTTCTAATGAGATATCGAATTCATTTTTACTTCCTAGGGCTTCCTACATAATTGTCAAAAAGTTGATTTCAGGATGTTTGTTATTCAACTCCAATAGGACGTATGGCTTTCGACATATTTCTCAGGATTGATGAGATATTAGATTGGTTTGCTCTTCCACAGACTTTTTATATAATGGCCCAAAACCAAATCACGAAAAACCTTCTAATGGCGTAACAACTGATATTATACTAGGACTAGACCTCGTCCCGGAGTATGACCCAATTAAGTAATTCATATGATATATGTGGCAGCGGCGTAAGTATTCTAGCGCGACCCCATTCTAACTGCCTCCCGAACTTTTTTTTAAGTTTTCAGTCACATAGTAACCTACACCGCATCTCAGAATTAAACTCGTTCCGAACTTCTACCCAAAAAATAATAAAGTTGCGCCCAGACTGTTGGCAGATTTTTTTTCAGTGAAGAATGTGTTATATAAATTCATTAGGGCGTCCAAGTGTATAGTGCACCGGGCGCCGAAAAGTCTAGGGCCGGGCCTGAGGGTGATATTATTTATCCTTCAGAATGGTGAGCGAATAACGAAGGTCCTACGAGCTTTGTTGGTACGGGCCTAACATATGTTTCAAGGCAATTTTTGCGCTTCTTTCACATTTGGTCTACTTAGGGTTATCGGTGCGATACTGCCCGGACGAGTTTCCACAATTATTTTCAGTTCTGCCCAGTATTTAGAATCGTAGCTTTACATGTGAATTATATCGATAACTAATGAAATTAACCGTAATGAAAGAATAAACACTAGACATCCAAAAGACAATGAACTGAGTAAAATTTTCAAATGGAAGAAATTGAAGGTATCCAGATTGTGAAATCTCTCGTCAGGATCCTTACACATGATCCTTCTATAAGGGCTAGCAAGAAAAATAGTTGGTTGAATACTAAAATAAATAATGTTAGAATGTGCGTTTTAATAAAACCATAAATACGTTTCATGTCAAATCGACTGTGTTCCAAGTAGAATTTTTTCTCCTTTAAACAAACTTTCAAATTAAGGAGAATGGAATTTTTCATAGTAAAACTACGATAAAGGACAATTTTTAAGAATTTTTAGGTTGTTTTTCGGTGACAGATTCAAAATAAGGTTTGACTTCTGGTTTTAAAATTCGTGAAGCAGTATATTAATTTTCAGTATATAGGTACTTACTTGATTCTAAAGTTGTTACTTCTTTCGGATCAACATTAAATGGACCTTTCTTCGTTTCTGAGTACATATTCATCCAAATGCCATAAGTAGTATACGATTTCAGATCGTTCAGGATATAGTTCACTTTTTCGCCACTAATATTCAAAGTTTTCTCTGGTTCCGCGCAACTGTAGGTTTTAAAATATAACGGACAATATTTTAATGTAAAACCCTTAACAACTGTACTGTGCACACAGTCTAAC
Source organism: Beris morrisii (assembly GCA_951812415.1). Lineage (NCBI taxonomy): Eukaryota > Metazoa > Arthropoda > Insecta > Diptera > Stratiomyidae > Beris > Beris morrisii. Next base: position 108,898,798 of record OX638312.1, on the reverse strand, counting down.
TTCCATTCTAATCGAACCGTGCTTCCATTTAGAGGCCGACAATCAATGAGATTAACTAGTACCAAATCTGAAATTTTTTTTAACATAATGTAAATTTAATTTATAATTTCGATGAAAACAGTTAAAAATCTACCACTATTTGCTGATGCCGTACACTTTGCCCACACCATTCCCGAACTAAACGATCCTGAAGCACTGTGGTAATTCGCTGAAACTGCAAAATTCATTTGCTCCTTTGATTGAATGGGTTGGTTCCTTGCATGTTTATCTACTCTTCTAAATTCAAAGCCACTCTAAAAACAGCGAAATACGATTAAATTCAATTTAACTTTTCGATTTTGAAATTGGTTCTTACTTCGCATTCTTCCGCGGTTTCGGTTTTTGCTTTACATTGAAATAATGTGTAGTCTTTCAGGATTAAATTGCTATTGTTATTCTGTTCCGGTTCGCTCCACATTATATCGTAGTCTGGATCCTTCCATATTTTTTTTAAAAATCTCGGTGCAGGATAATCTCAAAATTATCGATAAAAATACAAAATAATTGCGAATTTATAAAATAAAGAGAAAAAATTTATTTCTGGAGACGACCGATTCATAAAAAAATGTTTAACTGAAATTTTTGTTAATTTAGAAATATGTACAGTCGGTGCCACAATTATTTGTGCATAACCTTTTCATGCATAAAAGCTAAAGGGAAAGTTCTGTAACTATTAGAAATAAGCAAAATTATATTCATTTTTTTTTATAGTTGCACATAATAGCCTAAAACAATATTAAAAAATAAAAAATTTCTTAAAAAAGGTTTGTATAAGCATAGAGATAGAGATGACAAGCAGCGATTGAGTTGAAAGCGGACGTCGTCGCATTCACTTGCATGCAAAACAACAACAATTGACATAACGGACCTGTTCTGTCTCACTCACTCTCACGGTAAAACAACAACAACGACCTTGTTTTGTCTCACTTCTCATCGTGTTTTTGGCTTCAAATCGCTTTATACAAAACTGGTGGCTTATCGTCTCCAGTAGCTCTATATGTATAAGCAAAATTAATAACAGAAAAGATGCCACAATTATTTGTGCACAGCATTTTCGTGCCACAATTATTTGTGCACGTATAATAGGTCTCTATAAAAGTGAAAAAAGAAAATTTTAAATTAGTTTCAAACGCTAAAATCTATAAAATTATATATTTTGTAACATAAATTTTATAAGTAGTTTGAGAGACACTGTATGTTGCGGGCGAGAAGAGTCGTTAGGTGGAGAAGCACTGCACTTGGCGGCAGAGATGCCAATTTAGTGCTTTCAGCGTTAAATTTGGTGCCCAAAATTTCGTCACAGCGGACAAAAATTAATTTTACCTCTTGCGCGTTATTTGAATATTCCTGCGATTGATATGAAAAAATACATTGTTAGTGCCTTGAAGTTGCAATTAATGCTCAAAATTTCATATTCTAGTGCTCAACCAAGAAAAATACTTGGCAACACTGCTTGGCGGTGCAGATTTGAAAAGTGACACAAAGAAAACAGCGCGCAAGCGAAGGAGAACAAATAATCTGCCAACAGTCTGGGCGCAACTTTATTATTTTTTGGGTAGAAGTCCGAAACGTGTTTAATACTGAGATGCGGTGTAGGTCACAATGCGACTGACAACCTAAAAAATAACGTACCAAATAGCCTTCTGTTTAATCTTTAGGTTATCAGTCGCATATTGATCTACACTGTAATACATCCGGGGTGCTCCGAGAAGCCCTTGGGCTATACCCGAGAGAGAGAGAAGCCGTTGGGCTATATTCTAAAGTAATGGGGAGAAGCTTGTAACGATTCCCTTTCCTTTACTTGCCGAACAGCCTCATACAGCGGGTGGTAACTTTCGATCATCTGTTGCGGACCCACTAGGGCGCCGGTGGTCCTACAGGGTAAGAGTAGGAGACAGGGGTCGATGACACAATCGCCATCAGGCAATGTATGTCCCATAGAATAGTGTTGGTAACGGCTGTGCATCAAGTGGCTGCACGTACTAGCTCGCCAAATTGGGGTGGGGTGCCGTCTGATTCCATGGACATGAGTGATATGCACGTGGGGGCCAACAACTAGAGCGGAGGATCTCCAGTTAGGTAGTCGGCGGGCAGTAATGTTTGGGCAGTTAGTTAGAGAAGGATCTAGGAAAGGTCCGAATGAGGGTTGTGGTAATGTCAGCAAAGGGTCCGACATCACCCAAACGTTCAATCATGGGGGAGCAGGACTGAACTGGGGGGGGGATCTTGACTCTTTCCTCCTGAGATATGAAATTCCCAACGGCCTAGTCCCCGCTCAGCTCCCTTTTAAGCGTCCTAGCCTATCATGGTTCACTTACGTACATCTGGATAGGGCCGAAGTCGGGTGTAGTGGTTCCAGCATAGATATATGTGTAAATGATGTATATTGGATGAACTTATGTGTCCATACTTAATGAAAGGAAGGAGTATGCACACTAATATGAAATATATATATAACGTAACTCGGGACCAGAGCCTGAGTATGTAATCCTAGGGGAGTATATGAGGACTTAATCCTATGTATATATGTAAATGATGTAATTTGGATGGACTTATGTGTCCGTACTTAATGAAAGGAAGGAGTATGCACACTGATATGAAATATATATAAAGTAACTCGGGACCAAAGATGCCGCCAAAGTAATAAATGAAGTTTGTACCTTACGTTAATATCTCTGTGCCTGCAAATGGGCTCAACAGAATCCGGTGGGTCAGGCGTCCATGTGTAGATGTTGACCTCGTGTCGTCAGAGGAGTGGCCGTGAGGGTTGAGAGCAATCGAACGCTACACGCAGGAAGCGGTAGTGGCCACCCGAGTAGGGCACTGTGCCGGAGATCGTCGTCTCTTGGCGATAGGTTGAGTGGTCACAGCGCAATTATGCTATTCACTCGGAATATCGTACCGCCCACACAGCTCGGGGCGTAAGCGGAAACACCACGGCTGCGGAAGAGATTTATGTACTATTTAATAGGTTACCTGTTTGACTGAGGATTCGTGTTCAGGGACAAAAACCCAGGGAGAATTCGGTCTGGGTCGCGTTCCTCCTAGTCCCGTTGTCCGCATGGAGTTTTTGTCACGCCGCGTGTCTTGATGGCTGGTGGCCGTTATCCCTCTGTACCGCTCTCCCGACCTGGCCAGCGGCTTCGGATTGCAGCGTGTAGCACTCGCAGTGTGATGCCTCAGCTTGGATTCCCTTCTTTTATTTTGTTTCCTTTTCTCCGCTTCTTGTGCCGGAACGGATGCTGGGGTTTTTTTTCCCTTTTTTTTCGTCCACACACGGTCGAGGCAGCCAAAGAGCCGTACAGGATAGATCCCGGGTCGGAGCACGGAAAATTAGCACACTCACCACCACTCTTGGAGACGGTCACAACTTGAAAGAGGGCGAACTCATTGACACAAGTCGCTAGCTGGCCGCATTTTTTTTCTTTTTGGAGGTGGATAAGAAAATCCCCGTATTTGAGATTACCCGATGTAAGGTGGGATTTCTGGGGGGTACTTGATTATTCCAACAGATGGCTGGGGAATAGTTAGCTGAAAATCAGTTGGGGCTTTCTTTTAAGTTTGTTCAAATTTTGTAGAGATACAAGCGGTAATTAAACCACGACCGTTACACCACAGGTAACTCGGTAGTGCTTCAGTGCAACCGAGGAATCGGAGAATCGGTTGTGGATCATATGGCTGATTATCGGTCCTTGTTCAATGACTTGGCAACCTTCTACACGTCATCTGTTGGGATGGTGTGGCCATTTAAGCGCGAAGAGCATGACATCTCAAGGCCCCCGTAAATAGCGAGCAATCGTTGATTAATCAGCTCAGGTGTCATTTCAATATTGTTTAGGATTCTTTCTCCATTTCGTTCTCCTCACACGCTCTCCCTCATTGGCTGAAAAGACGGTGAGTTTTATTAAAGAGGATGGTTTCCTGATCGTCGGTCTGTCACACATACTGTAATTCATTATTGTTTCTTTCACCATTGTATTTATAAGATTTGCGTCCAATTGAATAGTCTGCCTGGGTTGGAAAGTGCCTACCAGCCACGTTGTGCGACTTATATGTGGGTAAAATCAGTGGGGCTTCAAGGAATACCTGCTCTGTATATTTATAATTTAACGGGAGCTTTGTGCTTGTCAGCAGGTATGAATAGTGAGTTTGATATGGTTGTTTTATCCCCTTTAGGTCAATTGCAGTCAGCGGTTGGTGGTGGCTTGCATTACGTTTTCTATATACGTGTTATTTGTTTGTCGCGATTTCAAACACTTTGGTCGCGTTTACGTGCAGACCAGACCGGTCTGAATAGACCAAAAAAAATAGTCTAGTCGTACGCATAAACACAAACCAAACCAGTCCATTTGGACTGATTTTGGTCTTGATTTTGGTACGGACCAAATGAAACCAAACCAGTCTCGTACTGTGAAAATGCGCACATAAATGCAAGACCGAAAAATACCAAACCGGTCTATGTCGACTGGTCTAGTCTGCACGTAAACGCGACCATTGTTGTGTCGTACGCCGGTGAAATCGGACGGACTCTAGGTTAACACATTTAAGCCAGAAATACATGTGCAGCATATATGCACGCAGCGATGCATGCATCTCTGCATGTGAAACAGACGTGCAGAGTTTGAGACAGATCTCTTAGTTGTATTTGTCATAAATCACCGCATTTTCTGATAGTCAGTTTGAGTTTCAGTTTCAGTTTATTTTAATAGACAAAAAATTATCTTAGTTTCGATCCCGCAAAAATATGTTTTTGTAATTTCGACTGTTTTTATCGAATACAAATTGGTTATTTTTTATAAGTTCGATAAAACGCTCCTCCATTGCTACTCGACTCCACAACTGCAACTAAAAAATAACCTGTCAAACCACTTTTTTCTTTGTCTGTGTTTGTAAATTTCAATCTCAAGTTGTGGCAATACTGCCGCTGCGCAGCAAAAGTAGAAGTAGAGACATGTTGCAGCGCTCCGCTGCATGCAGAATAAGCGTGTGTTTCGTCGCATTTAAACTCAAGTGTTCTAAATCCGTTTTGCCGCGCTGCATGCAGAAATATGCACATGTATTTCTGGCTTTAGGTTGACCAGAGGGTAGGTAGTTACTTGCAGCTGTTTCGATGTGTGATCTGCTCACCTGCCAACTCTTATTCTACACCGTGGGACAGAGCTCTGCTGGGTGCGGAGTTACCTATTCGTTTGCACATACCTGCGTCAAAGTGCATTTATTACGCGTGTTTAAGGGTTTGCTAGGTATTCCTTGGCCTCTGTTTCAATAAGCGTATTAATTTTGAGAGGCTCTTACATGGCTGATCAATATTTCTGTGGTGGCTAGGGACTTTCCAAGGGGTCAGAAATGTTTCGGTGTATGTATTTGACGTGTTTGGTGAGGTGTGACAGAGAGGCGATGTTCCATCATTCGTTGTGATTTTGGTACAATGAGAAAGAGTACGCGTGAGAGAGAAGGAAATGTCCAGACCTGTCCAAAAAGCTGAAAAGGTTAGATGCTCATTATTTACGTGGATCGTTTGAAGTCATATGGAGGCATCTATAGATGACATTGGTTTCGTTCAGATAGAGACTTGACAGGAAATACCGAGGAGGCTCGCATATTCGGTGGTTGCTTATTCTCGTAGGTCTGTGGCGTGGAAATCACCTATTACTTTCCCCGATAGATCTCCAACTGTGTAGATTGAATTACCTTTTTTCTTTAATATCTGACATTTTATGAATTTGAGGCCGAGTTTAGCATTGAAACCCTTAGTGGCATCGCTTTGAGCGAAATTACGTCTATATACCTCCTGTCCAGGAATATAGCTAACATTTCTAGCCCTCAGATTGTATCGCTGGGCATATTTTTTGTGAGCTTCTATTAGACGCTTAGTTACTTCGGTTCGTACTAGTTGCATGCGGTCAGGCATCGAAAGACAAGGGGTATTTTCTGATTGAAGACAGCTTAGTTGCTTCAATAGTGGATATGCAGACCCATGACATATCATTTCTGCTCCAAGATTTATGTAATACGGAGAGTGACCAGTTGCTTCGTGAGTAAAGCCCGAAACATAATGCTCCCGTTCCGCTCCGTTCCGTCACGACAAGTGAGGTTATGTGATCCGTAAAAGTTGAATTTTGGTCAACTTTTCCGATCCGTTCCGTTACGACCATTGTGTGCATTTACATGGTCAACCCATAAGGTCTACTTTGACAGCTGAACGGAACGGGAGCATTGTGTTTCGGGCTTAACTGTTCGCAATACCATACTCACTCAGTAAGGCTGCGAATTCGCCAGAGGTGAATTGCTTCCCATTGTCCGATACTAAAGATTCAGGGACTCCGAACATGTGGAAGATTTCTGTCTCTAAGAATTTAATTACATTTTTCGAGGTTGCATTTCGCATGGCTTTTCGCAAGACGAACTTTGAGAACTGATCTAGAACTATGCATATGGTTGTATTTCCGCTTTTAGATCTTGGGTACGGTCCTAGAAGGTCTATGTAGATTCGTTGCTACGGTCGTGAAGGGGTGATTTGGTCCACCATAGGTGGTCTCAAAACAGTATTCGGAGCTTTCGTTTCCTTACAGGTTCTACAACTGGTGACATAGGTTTTTACTTGGTTTGCCATCTTTGGCCAATAGTAACGCTGGTGTAGTGTGGCAAGGGTCTTTGCTATACCGCCATGCGAAGCTAGAGGTGGGTCGTGAGCTGTCTGTATCAGGGTCTTGGTTAGTTCCGAGGGAATCCATAGCCTCCAGGTGTTAGTGTCATCTTCCACTGGATCTACTCGCGGTTTTACTCTTTTGTAAATGTAACCTTCAGAGACTGTGAGATCAGGTAGATGATCTTTGGATGCCAGTATGCGATCTATTAGGTTAGTATATTCCTCAGACACGAATTCAGGAGACTGGAGGTCCACTTCCGGAGATATATTTGTAACAGATCTTAATTCCTCCGCGTACACTCTTGAGAGGGCATCAGGCACAACATTTTCACTACCCTTTCGGTGCTCTATTGTAAAGTCAAAAGCTTGTAGTTTTAATGACCACCTGGCTAATCTACCACTCAAATCTTTTTGTCTCATTAGCCACTTCAAGCTGGCATGGTCTGTGACGACAGTGAACGGGAGTCCTTCAATATAAGCTCTGAATTTTTTTATGCTAAGCACAGCGGCATTCAAGCTCAGTTATGCTGTAGTTTCTCTGAGCCGCGTTTAGTTTCTGAGAAATATACGCAATCAGCTTGTCTTCTCCATCGGTACCGGTCTGATAGAGAACACCCCCTATTCCTGACGTGCTGGCATCGCACTGGACTACAAATGGTTTCCGGAAATCCGGATTGTGTAGGACAGGGGCGGTAGTTAGTAATTTTTTTAGCAGTTCGAAAGCCTCTTGAGCTTCCAGGGTCCACTTAAAACCTGCCGTCGGCTTCTTCAAGCAGTCCGTGATGGGAGCTGTTTGGGAAGCATAGTTCGGAATGAATCGGCGGTACCACCCGGTCATTCCTAGAAATCTACGTGTCTGTTTCAAGGTGGATGGTGTTGGGAAGTCTGTTATGGCAGATATTTTCGCTGGATCAACTTGTAGAGTCCCATCACCCACTATATACCCCAAGTACCTGACTTGTGTCATGCAGAAATGACTTTTGCTTACGTTGATTGTTAAGCCTGCTCCTTTTAAGCACTTTGCTACCTCTCCCAGTACAGTCAGGTGCGACTCGAAGTCCGGAGATATAACCAATAGGTCATCCAGGTATACGAACACTCGTTCCTTTATGAGGGGTGGTAGGAAGATCATGGCTTTGTCCATCAGGCGACACATTCGCTGAGGAGCTATAACAATCCAAATGGCATTACCGTGTACTGATATAGCGGCCGTCCGGGCACAGTGAACGCCGGCTTTTCCCTAGAATCCCCCTCCAATGGTATCTGCCAGAAGGCATCCTTCAGGTCGATAGACGATATATAGCGAGTGTCTTGAAGTCTGCTTAATAATCCATCTATGTGGGGAAGGGGGTAAGCATCTTTCTTCGTAACTTCATTAACCCTTCGGGAATCGAGGCATATACGCACCTTGCCTGGTTTTCTTTTAAGGACCACGGGGGAGCTCCACGGACTCATACTCTCCTCTATTACTCCTAGTGCCAGCATCCTGTCCAGCGCTTTATACATAATCTGCTGAATGGGGGGAGAAATTGGATAGTGTCGTTGTTTAACTGGAACCGCTTCACCAGTGTCAATTGTGTGCAGCTCAATATGAGTCTTACCTAGGCCCAGTACTACACTGGAGGGGAATTGCGACACAATTCTGTCTAGGTGGCCTTGTTCCTTCGGTGTAAGGTTATGTTTGTTCGGCGATTCCTCCGCTATTTCCTCATGGACAATATCGAGGGAATCTAACAATTTCTGAGAAAGTCCGAAAAGATTCCAAAAATCAATCCCTAAGTACAATTCTTGCGACAGGGCAGGTACTATGTAGATTTTCATTCTCCTTGTAACCGACTTATACTGGACAGGGGAAATAAAATACCCTAGAACTTGATGGGTGGATCCTCCAGCAAATCGGATTTCGGTCTGGGATCGGTGGAATTTGATTCCTAGTCGCTCTAATAGTACTTCTGCTCCTGAGCCCAAGCAGCTTACACTAGCCCCGCTATCGAGTAGTCCTGTGATGGTTTCCCCTCCTAAATTCACTTGCGCATAAGGTCTGCATACTAGATCTTCTCATCCTACGACGGTGCCATTCTCGCAATCTCAGTATGGATTTTTTTGGTTGCTGTTTAGTTCTGGTTCTGACAGGTTCAGACCCCATTATTTCCTCTCTCACCCTAGTATAGTTTTCCTGACTTTCGCTTAGGCATCTAAGATGTAGGGGCTTTACACACTCATCTACCGTAAAAAATAAATGCCATGAAATTATCTACCAGAATATAATAACAATATTTCTGTCTTGTATTATAATTTTAAGTTCTCATGCACCTAAAAAAACACCCGATATAAGAAAAAGAAATAAATATAATTTTGCTTACTTCTAAGAGTTACAGTACTTTTCTTTTAGCTTTTACGTATGAAAAGGTTATGCACAAATAATTGTGGCAGCGACTGCATGTTGCCCATTAGCGAATTTTAAAATAATGTTGTTTCCTATAGCATATGCATAAGCTTTATTGACTGATGCGAATGCGAATGCGAACGCTACAACTATCGTCAAAAGACTGGGATGATATTATGATTAAATTACAGGTAGGTATTTTAGAATGTTAAAATTAATTCTGTTCAAAATTGTAAAATCATCTGTACGTGGTGATAAGACATTTTGTCCAAAAATATGGATTAAAATAAAATAAGCTCCATTAATTTCTATTTGCTTATTAACTTTTAAATTCAATTGCCTTTGAAGTGAATTATTAATTATATTCGTACCTTCGTTCGGAACGCGTATCTTGCTACCAGCAACAGATTCTCCTACTTTGTTAACTGTATGAAGCGTGAATTCGTAATCAGCCTTTTCTAACTCGTATTTTGCCGAATAATCCGTTTTATGTATGTAATTAACATTGCTAAAAATAAAACAGAAAATGAATAGAAACCACTAGAACTTGTAGATTTCAATTGTATTTACACTATTTTCTGATTCCTTCGAACTTCTTTTATGTGATCGTCTATATTGGGACCATTATATTCGGTTTCAGGAACGCGACTCCAATAAATAATGCAGGTTCTTATAGTCGAAATGCTATACAATTTTTTTTCGAAACTGCCGATGTCAACTGTGGGAGGGTTGTTTGGCCTTGCTGGACTCGTTTGGAAGGTTTTATTCGTTTTCGTCCAATAAAGGTCACTATCAACAGCATTTAAAGATTTCATAGCCAATTGGACTGTATACCTTTGGGTGAGAAAATATTATTAATGTTAAAATCACCAATTGCACCAATCTATAATCAATGAAGAGTAAACCAAATGTACCTTGTATACGGCTGTAAGCCTGTGATTTCAAAACTATTATTTTCTGTGTTTTGAAAATCATTTTTGCGGAGCGTCACCCAATTATCTTTGCTATATTGGGATACATATTTAACGACATACACAATACCTGCAACATGATAAAAAATTTAATTTACTTTCTATTATCCATTTGATAAGCAAGTAACCCTTTTTCGTGAACAGGTATTTAATGTGCCACTCTAAAACCGCACTGTTTGTTGTAGTTCTCGTTATAGACAAATTTGGATTGCCTGGGATTGCTGAAAAAAATTTCGATTAATTTGGTTCTGTTCCATTGTAATATGCTGAGTAGATACGCACCACTATCGAAATTGCTAATTATGTAACTATCATAACGAGCAGGGCCTAACGAATTCTGAGAAATTAATGTAAAATTGTAAATGTCCTGAGTATGGGAATAGTTTCCATTTTTTTGTGTAAGATTGCATACGGTTTTTTGTGTTTTCTCGTTAAAGTACAACCTACACTCACGCACCTAAATTATAAAATTATAAAAAGAGTTGCAATTTCAGAGTCCGATTTGAAAGTTATGTAAAAAGTGTAAATTTATGATTAGTAAGTTAAAGTAATTAGTCAGAATTTAATTTATTCTTATGATTTGGAACAATTTTCGTATCTTGTTTATGCTAAAACAGTTCTTAATTAATGTGAAGCTCAAGACCGGAAACGTATAAATGTGCATATAACTAAGAGCTCGAGCCTTCAAGCATAGAGTAACTAGGACCGCGGTCCGAATTAAGCTCACGGTGCTTACATTACCAACAATTCTTACAGTTGGTCCGAATTGTATGCAAGCTTACGACGCATATAATTCGGACCGATCGGGTGCACACAGTGTACTCACAGTGCCTATCCTCGAAACCGTGAGCAGTGTAAGCGCCAGAAGATTACCCCTCCATGCAAATTGTATGCATCGTGAGCGCAATTCGGACCGGTTGTAATGACTTTATCTAAGAAGTACTAGATGCTCCATTCGCTCTTGATTTTCCTAAAAAAATTTACATTTAATAAACTCCACTAAAGTTTTATATACAGGGTGGCCCAAAATGAATCACCATATTGGAATATGTTATAACTTTTGCAAATGGCGGAAATTGTCAATTTTGTTTTGATATTTGTGAAATAAACAGATTCAGAATACACCTCGATAAGCCATGGAACGCTATACCATAGACTATCCACAAGAAGACTGGACACTTAATACACATGCATTTTATGTTTAAAAAAAAACAAAAAATTGTTGTATAAGCGGAACAAAGAAATCCGATTGAACAATTTCAATTCCATATTCTTATGCAAATTCACATGAGAAGAAAAGAGCACACTAATATGCAAAAATTAATGATTACACATTTGCATCTGTGTGCATCGTTTTTTCACAATGCACTTTTAAAGCCGATCTAAAAGAGCGCATTTTTGTGCGTCTGTTCTATTCTTAAGTGTTTTAGCATACAAATTTATAGGAAGAATATGAGAAATGAAATCACACCAACACATCTGAGCTGTGTCTGCGCTTGATTGTTTTCATTTTTTAGGAATGGGCTTTGATTTGCGCTCTATAAGGATGTCATTGAATTGGCGAATGCGACTGGTTATCAGTTTTTGTCTCTTTTTACATCATGCATCATGCTATTGCTACTTCCCTCATTTAATTAAATAAAAAAACCAAGGTCAGATTTTGATAAGAAAAATACCGCGTAGTGTCCAGTCTTGTTGTAGATAGTCTTTGGCTATACTCCTCATGATCGCGGAATACTCGTGACCTCAACGACGAAGTGCTCTAATTTCGGTCGAAATTCATCACGAGCGACGTGGCCCATTTCCATCTTATCATATACGTAAACAAACAATATTTGAGCTTCTGGGGCACTGAAAATCCAAGTATCACTCACGCCATTTACACCGAAGGTGTCATGGGGTCTCATTTGAAGACGTCGTGAGTAACGCGGTTACTGTGACTGGTGAGCGATACAGAGCCATGATCAACGAGTTTTTATTGCCGCAATTTGATGAATTGGGATCGGAGGATTTTGAAGGATGCATTTCCGGTTGCCTAATATCTCGTTTTTGGCGATTTGCACTTGCCGGCAAGATCGCCCGATTTGACCGCTTTAGACTTCTTTCTTTGGGCTTTTTTGAAGTCACTTGTCTATCAGAACAAGCCACACGCTCTTAAAGAGAATATTCGACAAAAGTGTGAGAACTTGTCGCCCGAAGTTCTCGCCAAAACGATTGAAAATGCGGTAAAAATAGCCCAAATGGTCATCAACAATGGCGGCGCCTACTTAACCGATATCTTCTTCAAAATGTAATGTAAAAAAACATTAAGGTCCAAATAAAAATTAAAATAAATTATGAGATTATGTCGTTTCATTTTAAACATATAGCAAAACAACATCGGATGAGTACTTTTGGGCGACCCTGTAAAACAATATCTCTTATACGGTTCATGCTATAATGTATACGTCGAAACGAAGAGATTGGAAATAACATTTTAAAATACCTCACGAACCAATTATAATACCTACATAATATAATCCACGTGGCGGAAAGTAACTGTTTTTATTTTGATTTCCGTAGGCACTACACGCCACTGTAGACAATAATATAATTATACTAAGCATAGACTACTTACGCTTGATTCAACCTGGTATGATAAATTATATACGGGCTTAACGACATTGTGCGGAATTTCGAATTGACATAGCAAATATTCAAAATCGTGTGATTCGCAAGAAAAATTTTTTACTTCTTCTGGTGGTGTACCTGTTGATATTAAATTATTTTAGAACCATGTGACATAGCTGCATTAAAAAATATATATATACCTATAGTAATGGTTCTCAAACTCACGGGAGTTTCGTTCATAACGCACATTATTTTAACCTTCATTGGTTGTACATTTCGAAGAGTTAACTTTGTTGTCGTCTTACTTAAAATCTATAATAAAAACAATAATTAATAATATGTTCTGAATGTGCAGGTCCAGTCATCGGTACTTTAGCAGCCAGCGCACTCGAAAAAGTGAGTGCCCTGCATTTTTTAAACAGACCGTTGAAAGTTGTTTTAATAAAAATTAGAAAAATTCGACATCAGAAGTATACATTAATCTATTCATTAGAAGGGTCTGCATAATAATGAAAAAAAATATAAATGTGGCTTAATGTTGAAACATGACGCATAATAAGTAACCAATTAATATTTGTTGCAGCATTTAAAAAGTTTCCATCTTTACCAATATTCAAAATTTGCCAAACAGATTTATCAATCCCCAATTTTTAAACTTTTTCCCCACAATTCTTTTTAAATGATGCTAAGCTAGTTTGTTGGGTTTGCAAAACAATATTCAGATGTGAATGAACTAGCTACGTTATTAGCCGGGGAGCCAGTATTGACATTATAATTATCGGTGAATTAAATTTTATAATTTTGTTGAAGAAAATGAATAGCCATGTTTTTTAATTACCATTTAGCTAACTGTGAAACATTTTTTAAGTTCGAAACTTATTGAAATGCAAGAACCTGCTGAAATATAGTTAACTACCAACGTATCTCGAAATTGGTTTTTTCAGCCGCAACTCCATTACCGTAAATTGGACTTAAGACAATTTTATTTAACTATTCATTTTGCAATGTGGTATTAGAAAATTTTTCCAACTGAAACATTAAGTAGTAATTTTTAATTCTTGATTGAAGGTTATCTTGAAATGCTGCCTGGATCTAACCCATATATCCCTGAAGGGTGGATGGAAGTTAAGGTAATTTTCATACCTAAAGCAGGGTCAATCAGTCTATCAACCCTTTTTTGAAAGCACTGAAAGACTAATGGATGTATATATCCGCGACAATATTTACAAGTGTCTGCTGTCAATTTCCCAACACGCGTACTGAAAGGGGAAGTCGGCCGAAACGGTCTTACATTCGCTCGTGCTCACCATTAAAATATCTTCCACCCCTAGATATTTTTGACACGCAACTCGACTTAGAGTCTCTAAACAGTGGACAGGCATAATCACTCAACAATTTGGAATCACTTCAATAATATTCCCGAAAACACCGACTATACCCCTCCTTGTTATGTTTTTGCTAAAAATTTTAGAACAACCAACCGGTCTAGACCAACTCGTCTAGAATGGGAAAGGTATTCGGTACGGGAGGAAGAGTTCGTCCACACCACATATATATATATGAAACTGAAGGCGGGGTAGGTGTAGCCTTTTCCAGAACACTGCAGTGTCTATCAAGCGGAGGTTATGGCGAACAAGGAAGTCTTGTCTTGGCTAAGGTGGAATGTAATATCTACTAGGGATATTCGAATTTTCACGGACATCCAAGCGGCAATAAAATCCTTGAAATCATCCTCAACAATATCAGAGGTCACCGTGGAATGTCGACCATGACAGGAGATGACAGAACAGTTCAATATTCACCTGTGCTGGGTGCTAGGACATAAGGATATTCCAGGTAACTGTATATCCGGCAAACTCGGTCGGCGCGACATTACCCTCCAGATTATGCCGGAACATCGGAATCTGAGTGTGCCTCTCCCTACATGTAAACTGCTACTGAGATTGGACCCAGTTGAGAAAACCAATTAAGATGAGCAGGGGGTATTACATGTCACACTGCGAAACAGATCTGGTCGAAGCTGGATCTGAAACGCTCTAAAAGGCTGATTTTGCTCAAAACGCGAGGATCAGCACCACAGTCGGTGTTCTGCCTGGACACTGTGTTATAGTCCGGCATGCTAAAAACAACTCGACCTCTTCTCAAACGAAGGAGGAGGAGGAGACAGTCCTTCATCTTCTCTGTACCTGTCGAGCACTATCCGTCAGGGGGAAAGCTCATTTAGGAGCTTACTTCTTCATAGTCTCAGTGACTTTGTCGCAACGGAGGTTGCGAGAATAAAACGCTTCATTATAAGCTGTAACTGGTTTAATAGGTAGGACCGAATTCGATGATCCTGGGGTAACACAATGGGCCTTCTTAGGTCTAAGTGCGTCCGTGTTCTCACGGGCAGCCACGCGTACCTACCAACCTACCTAAACCAAGAGCGCTAACCGTTCGTGATACTAAAACTTAATTTTGCTATAATAGTTTTACTGAGCAAGTATCGCCACCTTAACCCAACTACATTAATGGCATTATTTTTTATAGAACTTCATTTCTACAGTACTACAATCCATTGAATTCGTTGGTTTCATTATATAATTTCTCACCTCTGTATCCTTTTGATAATTAGCTTCACCATCGAAAGCCAAAAAAGACAAAAAATTGCTGTTTGATGTCTCATTGGCTTCATGTAAGCGGCAAAATAATTCAACCGTAGAATTAGTTTTACCAACAATATTGTACATGGGATATGAATCTGAAAATATTAAATTAAAAACAACATAATACAAAACTGCAAATAATTTTGTAAAACTTACATCCTATTGAATTGCAAGATATTTCTGTTATAAATAACAGCACTAAAAACACAGTCCATTTCAGTATCATCTTTCTGTAAATATAAAAGTTTTCATATTAGTAAAGTACATACTCGATAGGCTATACGAGGGTGGTCTGAAAACACAGTTGGGTGACTTGGTCACCGGACGATAGTCGTCTTCGCAGAGTGGGTTGGTCCCGACCAAGTTGGGACAATTGATGATGGAGACATACTCCCCTCAGTAGTTTCAAGGCCGGGTAAGGGATGAATCCATACTGATGACTAATACGACTTGGGTGGTAATGTTGTTAAAGATTTGGTTGGGACGGATACTATGGTATGATTCAGTTCATATCATAGCGCCACAAATCACTGCAGCATTGCTCCGCCAAAAAACGCTCGCGTGTACATTATAATGTACATATCTACTTATGATCTGGTACGATTCTGTAACTGAAATCTCGGTGAAAAACCAGAAACGACTTGCTTTTTCAAATGCGTACTTTTTTGATAAACACCAAAATTTCGATATTTCGTCAGACTTATTTTTAACAATAATGCAACCATTTTTCTATTACTAATTTAATATGAAGACTTTATTGTTGTGAACTCAAGGGAGACTAGTCATCTAAAAGATTTTTTCCGATGCAAAGCTTTTGTACAGAAATGGATATTTTAATAAATATTTCTTTTCTAAGCACAGTTGCATGTTCGAAATGTTCACGCTTGTAACGCTTTTGGATGACCTCAAATATAACGTTATTTTGCTACGCCCCTGCAGCTAAGATCCAAGCCGTTCAGGTTACCATGACAACCAATAAAAACAAACAACAAAATATTCCTTCATAATTATTTTACGTGTGTTTTTGACAAGCAAGATCCCTTGGCATCCTTGTATCCCATGGTGCTGTCAAAATAATTTTGGTCTCTATTTTTTTCGTTCTTTTACACCGGGGTGTTCTATCCTTAGTTACCTTATCTAAGATGCGTAGTATGCTCCTGTAATGATTTTCCCTTTTTGAAGATAATCGATTAAGATAACTCCATGACTATCCCAAAAACAGTCGTCATCACTTTCCCAGGCGAAAAGACAATTTTTGCTTTTTTGGAGCCGATTCACCCTTCGCAATCCACTGTTTTGACTGTACTTTCGTGTCTGGGGTATAATGGTGTATCCAGTTTCATCTACAGTAATTAATCGGCGAAAAACGCCGATTTATTACGACTAAACTGCGCCGCCAACAGAGCGTTGAAAATGTTCATTCGAACACGTTTTTGGTCCAACGTGAGCAAACGCGGCACCCTACCCGCGGACAGTTTTCTCATGCCTAAATCTTTTTCAATATGTGACAAACATGTTCTTTGGACATATCTATAGCCTCTACAATCTCTTTCACTTTAATTCGATGATTGTCTAGCTCCGCTTGGCGCGCTTGACCGATGTTATCGTCAGTGGTTGCAGTTTTTGGACGTCCCGAACGTTCCTCGTCTCCCAAGCTGATACGGCCACGTTTAAATCTAGCTACCCAAAATTTCACGGCGGTAAATGATGATGCATTTGATTTGCGTAGGCGTATTGTCTTTTAAAAATAAATACTTAACGACAGCTCGATACTCGATTTTATCCATATTCACAAAAATACTTACATCGATTCACCCAAACGATTGTCAAACAGCAACTGCGCGCCCAAAATGGCTGAAATTTTGGTAAGTACCTTTCAAAAGGTGCGCAAACACATTGCCTAGCTTTTGTTGACGAGTGCTGCCATCTTCATGTTGAGGTTGGAAACTTATCAGATAACCGTCTTACTAAATAATAAACAATAATATTGCAATAATATATAATAAAACAAGCCGCGTCCCGAGGCCCACGTTTGTATGTGCTATACCACCGAACTTGCAAAGTCAGCGGTTTCCAGTCTTGCTTCCCTTTGCTTCCCTTTGCTTCCATTACTCTCGTTGCTCTTATTGCTCCGTTGCTTCCGTTGCTTCCATTGCTCCCGTTGTTCAATTGTGTCAAGCATGCGCTATCGTACACCGAAAACACACGGAATGCCGATAAACTACACAAAATACACTCATTTGTTAAAATGACTCGCGCATTACCTATTGTGGAATATTTTTACTAATTCAGAAACCTCTGCGGACGTGCGCACAACAAATCACCAAAGTTTCATCACAATCAAACGAATGGTATAGAAACGTATACGGCACAAACAAACAAACATTAATTTCTTTATATTTAGATAAAAATAAAAAATCTACCAACCGGTTTACCCCCTAATAAAAATTATATTTTTACAACACACCACTAGCTCTATCCAAATATCAAGTTTCAGCTCTCTATCATTATGGGTACTCGAGATATAAAAATAGGAACTTTTTCTTTTTGATCGATGTTTATTTCAAATTTCAGCTTACTTTGACGTACCACTAGAGATGGGCAAAGCAGTTCCATTCAGTGAAGTACTTCACTCCTAGTCACTCACTTTTAGGAACGAGTTCAGTGAAGTACTTCAAAAAAAGTGTTCACTCACTCGCTCACTAGTCATAGTCACTAGTCGTGAAGTACTTCAATTCAACTCTTCGTTCCTTCGATCAGTAGTCACTAGTCACTTCAATTGAAGTGTCCACTCACTCTATTCTGTTCCAACAGCCGTATAGTGGCCACCGGTGGGCTGGTTGTGTGAGTTTTCTTCTCTAAACACCCGCTTACTTAATCAAACACTAGTCCACACCAGACACCACACACCACACCGGGTGCGGCACTCGATGCACTGCTCAATCTGCCGCCGCTTGACATTGTTGTTCAGGCAGAAGCAATGAGAGCTACACACAGCCTACTGAGATTAGGCCTGTGGAGAAAAGAGCGTTGCACGGGTCATGGAGAAATGGCTCGAAGATTGTCTGGGAACCCATCTTCGATATGCCTTCGGATGCTATGACTTCGACCTGTATGCTCATAAGGAAATATCAGGTGGACATTCCGAGTATCGAGGAGTGGGAAAACCAGTCCGCACTGCTTAGCGGATTCACTGATATATTCTATACCGACGGCTCAATGACTGAAGACGGGTCGGGAGCTAGAATGTACCTGCAGACTGAAGATCTCAGGTACTCTTTCGCCCTAGGAAAACATTCTTCGGTATTTCAAGCTGAAGTTTATGCGATCCTTAAGGCAGTAGAATGGATTATAGAGGGAAGATGGAGAGGCAGGATGATCTGCATTTGCAGCGACAGTCAGGCCGCTCTACATAATCCAATCGTCTTTTCGAAGATGGTGAGTGCAAAGAACGGTTGAATTCTGTTGGCGGATTCAATGACTCATATGGGTTCCGGGCCACCAGGGTGTAAATAGCAATGAAATAGCTGATGCATTAGCAAAGACTCGATCGGAGTTAGCCATGGTCGGACCAGAACCAGTTTTCGGTGTGCCGGTTGCCTCTGTTAGGGCTGCCATTGCTGAGTGGGTGAGTAAATCGCGCATTGAGAGGTGGCGGCTTCTTCCGGGAATGCGGCAGACTAGAAACCTTGTTGAGGGACCAAGTGGACGAACCGCTGCTTTTCTTCTCAAATTGAGCAGAAAGGAATGTGGTAGTATGTTTGGTGTCCTCACGGGGCATAATTCGTGTGGCCTACACATGGTCAGATTGAGAATCATTGACGACCCCATGTGCACTGCTTGCGCCGAGAGCGACGACACAACGGAACATTTCCTTCTTGAGTCCAGCTTACTCTTTTGCGAGAATGCACGTATACGCCGTTGATGTTATGAGGATGGAAGAACTCCGTTCTCGCTCCCTACCTGAATGCTCAAGATGTGCTGCTTTGCTGCGTGTCTTCCCCCACACCAAACAACACAAACAACAGTCCAGGCAGAAGTTCGTAGGGCTGGTTTGTGGATTGTCTCCAGCCGGTCTATAGTCAGGCAGGCAGTAGTTGTTCTTGTGGGTTGGGCAATAGGAAGAAGAGCGGTGAATACATGAACATTTACATTAACTCTCTCTTTTTTCTTATAATGGAAAATATAATGTCATGGTTTTCTTCGCATCGCGTCGGGTATGCTATACATAATTACCTTGAAGACAACAGCACTGTTTATAATCAGTGATGCCAATTTAGTGCTTTCAGCCTTAAATTTGGTGCTCAAAACTTCGTCTCAGCGCACAAAAATTAGTTTTACCACTTGCGCGTTATTTAAATATTCTTGCAATTGATATATATCGTTTTTAATTTTTTTGTCACGTATCGAATTGAACTGCAGTTCACCAAATTGAGTGAGTTACTTCACTCACTCACTGCAATGAAGTATTCTTTCAGAACAGTTCACTCGTGAACGACCCATCTCTACGTACCACTATACTACACGGTTACAAATTTTGGAATTTTTTTAAACCCGACGAAGTAATACAGAAAATTTTATTACTTTTATAATTACACAGTAATCTTTTCAATTTATTTTTTAATATTTTTGAAATAAAATATAGTATGATACTTTTGTATTAAAAACGTAAAATTTATTCTTCAAGAAATATAGTTCAATATCTACGAATCTAGTTCAACTTCTTGGGATTTGGAGTATGCTTTCGGAATAAAAATGATTACTTAAAAACTAAAAATTAAAATCCCTATACAAGCAAAAAGTTTGTGCAAATATAGCCAAAACGACATGTTTGAACATGTCCAGTTTTTTATAACATTTAGGCTTAAAAAGTAATAAGAACCTGCATTAAAAAATATCAATGCTTCGAATACAAAGGGATTACATAGTAAACCTATAGAAGAATAACTAACGGACATGCTAAGGGCCGGTTTCTCAGTGGAAGCTTAAACCTGACATTTGGATTAAGTGTAAAAAGTGTTTCACAGTGATTAGTTAAACTCAAACCTAAGTTTAATCCTGAGAAAAACTTAAACGGTGGATGGCTTGGGTTTACCATAAACTAAAGTTTATATTGTTTTGACAGCTCTGCGAGCAGACTCGTAACGTAATGTATTTAAGTGAAGATTCTAGTGATGAGGAAATCAGTGATGTGGTAATGGTGAGTCAGACGCGTAAGAATAATTAGAATTCGCCCAAATGGGGGATGGTGGATGGTGGATAATGGATGGTGGATGGTGGATGGTGGATGGTGGATGATGAATGGTGGATGGTGGATGGTTGATGATGGATAGAAGATGGAGGATGGAGGATGGTGGATAGAGGATGGAGAATAAACAACACGAGAAATGGAAGCAACGGGAGAAATGGAAGCAACGGTAGTAACGGGAGAAATGGGAGCAACGGGATCAAAGGCATCAACGGAAGCAACGGGAGAAATGAAAGCAACGGGAGAAATGGAAGCAACGAGAGAAATGGAAGCAACGGGAGTAACGGAAACAACGGCAACGGAAGTAACGGGAGAAATGGAAGAAACGGGAGTAACGGGAGCAACGGAAGCAACGAGAGAAATGGGAGCAACGGGATCAACGGGAGCAACGGAGCAACGGAAGCAACGGAATAAATGGAAGCAACGAGAGTAACGATAGTATAGCACCAAACAAGCGTGAGCGTAGCCGTGGTACGCGGCTAGTAAATAAATAAAGTTAAAGCTTCGACGGACTTGTTTTTCCATTTTCAAAATTTTACAACGAATTGAAATGACAGAAAAGGCAGAGCATATCAATGTAAAAAAACTGAACTTCAGCTTAATTAGTTCACAATGAATGCGAACTTCCGTTTAGTTAATCTTAGGATAATTATTTACAGTGAAATCGGGTTAAGTTTATAGTGCAGATTATTCTTAAGGTTAAGTTTAATTAAACTTAAGTTCAACTTTCTACTGTGAAACCGGCCCTTAGGCATACTCACTTTGATTTAATATTTCTGTAAACAAATTTAATACGTCTATATTTAAACTTCTTGCGTGTTATTTTCTTTTTAACGTCACACTTGAACGGCGCCAGAATGGATTTCTTGTGAATGTTTATTTCTGAAAGTTAAAAAAGGTGAAGAAATTAAGTTTGTGCGAAATGATCCCGTTGAAGGTGTGATAACTTCGCAGGACGTGCACTGCGCTGATTTGCTAAGGGAGTATGCCGAAAAAAATGTTTTAAAAGATAGCAGCAGACGCCGTATAGTAAACGCGAGCGTTAACTTTCTCCGGGAAAACTACGGCAATTACCCAATAAAAGATGAAAAAATTTCAACGGCCAGAGCAATTATTTCTTTATTTCCATGCTACAAAACGGAAGATGACAAATTTGGATTAATAGTAAGAACCTGAAGATTATGTCCCTTTTTGTGATGTATTAATATCTATAATTTTAAAACAGGATCGACATACATACTCGTGAACATCGCAGCGAAAAGCCATTCAGCGAAACCTGAAGGAATTGTTTCAAGATTTAAATGAAGAAGATCTAGAATTCTTCAAGAATTGTGTAGTGGGAGTGCAAAAGGAACAATTGGAAGAGAAGTTGAAGACAACATGAAATTATATGTAAGTTATTACATTTGAATGGGTCCATGCTAAAAGGTCATCAGTCGATTTTACTTTATTTTCTAATAATACAGTATTGTGATCGATTATTAATAAAAAACAAATTTGCTACCCTGAAAAAATTTTTTTTCACGTTTCATGACTAGTAGACACGAAAAAAGCAAAAAAAAATTCAGTCCGTCTGTCCGCCGTACACCGTACGCAAAATCGATTGAAGGCTCGTAGCTCCCAAACGGTTTGAGATATTAAAATAAAATTTTTTTATGAATACACTGCGTATGCCCCTTGAAGTGACCAAATGCTAAGGGGAGGGTTGTGGCGGGAGGAGGGGCTGCGTTTTAGACGGAAAATTTTGGTTTCCAGAACTCAGCAACCGCTTATGCTAGGAGGCTCAATTTATATAGAGCTATGATAGTGGACCCATTTGTATAAAAATTTCCAATATTGATGACGGGGTGTGGGAGTGGGGGAAAAAATAATGCGTCCGAAACGCAAAAAAGCCTTGATCAACACATTCTAAAATCCATATATCCTAAGCGGTTAACTCACAAAATTGAAACATAACGAATATCTGTAAGTATACTAGGAGAATTGATCGGAAATTAAAGTTTTGAGTGGGGTTAGTGGCGTATGGGGGTGGGAGTGAAAAACTCTAGATTATGATATCTCATGAACCAATTGCACTAGACAACCAAACTCGGTTTATGTATAAAGGTTGACAAATGAAGTTTGCTGAAAGTAAAATTTTTGAAGGGGGCGGTGGAGCATGAAAGTGGAGCGGATTCGTATTTTTCTAAAAAATCTAAAAAAAATGGATGCTTAAAATGTTTACCAGAAGTAGACCTAGTAGACCCCCAGCAGAAAAAAAATGTTTGAGGGTGACGGTGTAGAGGGTGAGGGTGTAGAGGGTGAGGGTGGGGAAAGGTGAAAAGGGAAAAGTGCCGATGTTTATATCTCGAGAATCTATAATGATTTAAAGCTGAACCTTAGTATTTAGATAGAGCTATAGTAGTAGCATGTCGGAAAAATATAATTTTTAAAGGGGTAATATGGTACGTGGTGGGAAGTGTTTTTCCTATCTATAGAACGGCTTATGCTACAAAGTTCAAACTCGGTATGCATATGTAAATCAATTACAATAGTAATTTAGATAAAAAAAATTACAAATATCCATTGGCGTTCGGAAGGGGGCGAAAAAAATGATCAGTGAAAATGGAATGCATATATTATCACGGTTTTCGTCATATCTATTAGATCTTCTCAAATATTGAATTCACTAGAAAGCGTTTTCATGATTTTTTTTAAATTCGACCCCTAAGGGGATGGAAAGGGGGTTGTATTATTTTTCACGAATTCTGCCATATCCCTCAGGTTTGATCAGATATCGAATATATTTTCACTTTCAAGGGCTTGCGTAATAATCGCCTAAAACTTGTTTTTAACTTTTTTCCTTTTTCAGTCCCTAAGGGGGTATAAAAGAGTTGAACACGTTTTCACGAATTCCGTCATAGCTTTTAGAAGTGATAAGAAGTTGAATTATTTTTTACTTTCTCGTGTTGTCTTCATAATAACTCCTTTCAGGATTTTTGGATATTCAACCCCCAAGTTGATGTAAGGAGGTTGCATATCTGATGATATATCGAATTCATTTTTACTTCCTAAGGTTTCCTATATAAGCGCCAAAAAGTCAATTTCAGTATTTTTAGATATTCAATCCTAAGGGGTGTAAAGGAGTTGTATGGTTTTCAAAGCTTCGACATATTTCTTAGGTTTGATGAGATATTAGATCGCTTTTCACTTCCACAGACTTTTTATATAATCGCCTACAAACCCATTTCTAAATTTTTCGATATTCTACCCCCACGGGTTTGCATATGTTTTCACAATTTTTGCCATCCCTTAGTTTTGATGAGATATAAAATTGGTTATTACGGCATTTGATGTAATGACCTGAAAACTGATTTCACGATTTTTCGAATTTCAAAAACCTAGGAGGTGTGAAGGGTTTGCTTACGTTTTCACAAATTTTTCAAAATCCCTTTCGTCTCATGAGATATCAAGTTGCTTCTTATGAAATCTTCCAAAAACCTGTTTCACAACTTTTTCGAAATTCAAACCCCAAGTGGAAGTAATGGCTTTATACTATATGTTTTAACAATTCGTCATATCTCTTAATTCTGATAAGGCAACAAATTCGTTTTTACTTCTATGGGCTTTTAGTGTTCATAATATACCGAAATTCGAATAGTCTACACGGGCTTTTCCAATCTTTAATCGGCTAATAATCTCTATTTCAAATATTTATTTTTAGGAACAAAACTAACTTTCCAAGAAACCTCATAATTTCGAAACAACTGATGATATGCTCCGACTTTTAACGCTCGAGAGAGAGAATGAAATAGCAATACAAAAGTATGTGATTTCGATACTCCATTGGAAATGCAGTAATTGGTCACTAACTAGTTAAGCCTAGTACTGTGTTCCGAGCGAAACGAAATGAACTAAGAGATGGCGCTTGGTTTCGTGACAGTTTCGATTTATTCGGTGCGGTAGGCTTTTTTGACAAGCGAAATATTTGACAAATTGAAATTTTCAACAGTTCGCTGTCAGCTGATTTTGTTTGTGCTCTTGATTTGTTTTCAGTTCGTGTTTTTTTAAATTTTCTGTGTGAATTCATTCGAAGTTATGAATGATAATAAAAGTGAAAAGGTACGTGTGTGCGGGATACCACAGAAAATTTAATTTCCGGTTCTTTTGTAATGTTTACGTGACAACTTTGCCCGAAGTGGTGGTCAGAAAAGATAATTACGAAACCGGGTATTTGTTTATTTTAAATAGTGTTAATTAGTACACTTTACTCCGGATGCCAAAGGATTTGCCAGTTTGTTTCCGTTTTTAGTTTTATGTAGCATTACTTGAAAATTGACACAAATAAATCGAACATTCAAAAATCGCGCGCTTTTCTATCACTGATATCTAGTAGTCAACAGTAGGATTTATTTCACTTTATTTTCAATGTGCCTTTTGCGTTCGATTTCGTTTAGCGGAACACAGTACTAGGCTTTACCGCGACCGGGCTATACACGATGACAGTTCAAGTGTAAACAAACTTTCAATTGTTTTTGTTCAATTGTTAGCGGTGTCGATTGTTTTCGGTCTTTAAGAAAGAAAAGTGAAAACACAAGTTTTCCGTGTTCAATACTATTAAATTTAAAGAAAAGTGATTCAAACTATTGGTGTAAGTGTGAAAATTAAGTTAATTGTTATTAATGTGATATGAATTAACAGTGAAAATACATTTCAGGTGATCTTTTTTACCAAGGCGAAGGCCAAGGAAACAAGGGAAGAAATTCGTTTCTTGTAATTGAAGATTAACTGTTGTGAAATGGCGAATATGAGCATAGTGGAATTTAAATTGGTTTTCAGCTAAAACAGAGTACAAAGTACAACCCGTCTCTACATTCGGGCGACTAAAATACAGAAGTGCGCAACAATGAGTTTTTGAAGTACGGCATTCTTTTGAATTTTACGGTATTCTTGATATTCTAGTACAGAATCCAGTACTTAAATTATTTTTCAGACGTTTATGGTTATCTTCAGCTGTAACAGTGCTTCTTTACAATTCACAATCCTGTGTGATCTCCTTTCTCATAATAATTTTATAATTATGAAATTTTTGTTGTTATGAATTTTTGAATATTGAAATTAATTTAAATATTGTTTTTATTGTTTTCTTTCATTTTGTAGTAAGAATATAAAAACAATAATAATCTAGTATACAACAGATGGCGCTAATGCTAATGACATTTTGCTATCCCGACATTCGCAGACATGTCTTCGAGATTTCGGGGTGCATTTGTCTCGATACCGTGTATTTTCCCCATGAGGGCGCAAAAATCTTTCAATTTGATTTGAAAGTTAATGAAGACATACTACAGAAATGATCCTGTGAAGTATATGGAATGTCTCGAAAAAATCTCGCAAACAGGCCGACATGTCTTCGAGAAATCTTCGAGATTCTCGCAGACGCGACAAAACTCTAGCTGTCAGCTCCATTGTGCATATTGTTCATGTCCGTGGGAACAAGCGACACCCCACCCCAAATCCGACGAGCTAGAACGAGCAGCAACTAGATGCACAGTCGTTTATCGGTTTCTCACGGGACATATCTCTGCAGGAAAAATAGGCATGATTCAGAACTGAATCAGCTATTGTTTTGCAATGCCATCACAGCTATGATTTATGCCTAACCGTTCCATGACTTTATTCGCGATATGCACACCCAACCAGTATGAAATATCAGACCTGACATTTTGGTCCGACTCTTACCATACTAATAATACCTACGTTATAGCTTGCGAGTCCTTCAAGAATCACACCTTATCGATACAGTAAAATTTCAGGTCTGACACATAAAATCACAATCAGGTATTGGTAGTAATACCTGTGTCATATCTTACGATTACTATATAAATCACAGCTGATTTGTACCTGACCGTTTCATGATTTTATTCACGATATGCACACCCAACCAGTATGAAACGCGTTTAATGCTGAGAGGCGGTGAAGGTTACTATGCGATTGGCAACCTAAGGAATACCCAGGAGGCTATTTGAAACGTTATTTTTTAGGTTTTCAGTCGCATAGTAACCTACACCGCATCTCAGCCTTCAAAACGTTTCGAACTTCAACCCATAAAATAATAAAGTTACGCCCAGACTGTTGGCAGATTTTTATTGTTGTTTACAACGACCGCCAAACATATCAGTTCTTCGTAGCTTAAATTCTCCATAGCAGAACGCATTCATCACACCACGCTTACTCGCAGTAGCCTGAAAGCATTTTATTCCGAACGCCGTGTAGTCGAAGCTGTCCGGAATCGGTTTTTTTCCGAAGTGGAAAAAAAACGGACCATGTAGTCCGGGCCTAAGACTTTTCCTAGATCATGATGTGATTCATATCATACGCATATGGTGAATAATCGCACCATGCATTTCGGATTTATCGATAGGTCAAAATCAGATCTGATTTTGGTATTATTTAAGTCAGGCCTTATGACTTTTCCTATATTGGTGGTATGATTCATATCATACACGTCGAGCGAACGTCATACCTTGCGTTTGGAGCCTATCGATAGGCCGAAATCTGGTCTGAATTTGGTATTATTTAAATCAGGCCTTACGACTTTTCCTACAGGGATATCACCCTACGGTGTTTGTGTCATCAACCGCGAACGGATGGCTCCTTTAAGAGCCGTACAGAATGCACGCAATCGCAGTCGGATTGGAATGTCAAAATGTCGCAACGAGATGCAATGAAACGCTGTAAACCGCAAGTAAACGCTGCATGAACACAATGCCCGGATTGAGTTCGCAGTTCTATCAGTGTCAATAATCAAAGCGAAATTGATATGGACGTAAAAATCGGTGAATTATTTTTAATGCTCATCGATATCTCTTTCACTTTCCATTTTATCATTTTCTTCTTCAAATAATATAGTGCGTTTTAGGTTATGATAATGTCATATTTGACATTTCGATGCGTTCACTTGCGATCATTTTAAATATTACGAACTTACTTGCGACTATCTACACACAATCACATGCATTTGAAACTCGTTTTTTCCCTTCCGTTATTTTGACACTCCAATCCGACTGCAATTGCGTTCATTCTGTACGGCTGTTTACACAACCTCTGTTAAGCTAGCAGTGACAAACCCTCAAAATTAAAAAAAAAATTTACCTTAATTTGTTGCTATTTTGTTGCTATTTTGTTTCAAAAAAATTAATTTTGTTGCTTAACCCCTTTTCCTAGAAACGGAACACTGCTAGCTTAACAGTTAAGCTAGCAGTGACATCTGTTAATAATAGCTTCGCGGAAAAACTTTTGATGGCATATTTTGTTGCTATTTTGTTGCTCTACATTTCTCAAAAAAAATATTTTGTTGCTCAACTCCTTTTCCTGGAAACCGGTACACTGCTATCTTAACAGTGGAGCTAGCAGTGACATCTGTTAATAATAGCTTCGCGGAAAAACTTTTGATGGCATATTTTGTTGCTATTTTGTTGCTTTACATTTCTCAAAAAAAATTTTTTGTTGCTCAACTCCTTTTCCTGGAAACCGGTACACTGCTATCTTAACAGTGGAGCTAGCAGTGACATCTGTTAATAATAGCTTCGCGGAAAAACTTTTGATGGCATATTTTGTTGCTATTTTGTTGCTCTACATTTCTCAAAAAAAATATTTTGTTGCTCAACTCCTTTTCCTGGAAACCGGTACACTGCTATCTTAACAGTGGAGCTAGCAGTGACATCTGTTAATAATAGCTTCGCGGAAAAACTTTTGATGGCATATTTTGTTGCTATTTTGTTGCTCTACATTTCTCAAAAAAAATATTTTGTTGCTCAACTCCTTTTCCTGGAAACCGGTACACTGCTATCTTAACAGTGGAGCTAGCAGTGACATCTGTTAATAATAGCTTCGCGGAAAAACTTTTGATGGCATATTTTGTTGCTATTTTGTTGCTCTACATTTCTCAAAAAAAATATTTTGTTGCTCAACTCCTTTTCCTGGAAACCGGTACACTGCTATCTTAACAGTGGAGCTAGCAGTGACATCTGTTAATAATAGCTTCGCGGAAAAACTTTTGATGGCATATTTTGTTGCTATTTTGTTGCTCTACATTTCTCAAAAAAAATATTTTGTTGCTCAACTCCTTTTCCTGGAAACCGGTACACTGCTATCTTAACAGTGGAGCTAGCAGTGACATCTGTTAATAATAGCTTCGCGGAAAAACTTTTGATGGCATATTTTGTTGCTATTTTGTTGCTCTACATTTCTCAAAAAAAATATTTTGTTGCTCAACTCCTTTTCCTGGAAACCGGTACACTGCTATCTTAACAGTGGAGCTAGCAGTGACATCTGTAAATAATAGCTTCGCGGAAAAACTTTTGATGGCATATTTTGTTGCTATTTTGTTGCTCGACATTTCTCAAAACAAATATTTTGTTGCTCAACTCCTTTTCCTGGAAACCGGTACACTGCTATCTTAACACTGGAGCTAGCAGTGACATCTGTATTGTTGCTATTTTTTCTCTACATTTCCCAATAATTAATTACTCCTTTTCAATAACATTTTAAATATTAGTATTTAATAAACTCCAAAGCAAATTTTTCTGGTTGAGTAGTTAATGTATTTTGATGTAAATAGACAAATTGATTATGAATCCGCTTTTGGCAGTTAGGGACGTATTGCATACAAATATCGTTAAATGTGTTTGACAGGTACCAGGCTATCATAAAACGAAAACAATCAGGTAGGCATATTTGAATCGAATACAAAAATTTTTAAATCCAGATCGCTTTTTTGTGTACTACCTTTTCTACCTTGCTCTCCACATAATCGAAAAAAATAAAAATGAATTCAATATTTTGGAAAACCTAATAGATATGACGAAAACCGTGAAAATATATGCATTCCATTTTCACAGATCATTTCCCCCCCCCCCCCCTCCGAACGCCAATGAATATTTGAAATTTTTTTTATCTAAATTAGTTTTCTAGTTGATCTACATAAACATACCGAGTTTCAACTTTGTAGCATAAGCGGTTCTATAGATAGGAAAAACACCCCCCACCCCGTACCATACTGCCCCTATAAGAAATTATATTTTTCCAACATGCTACTAATATAGATTTATTCAAATACCAAGTTTCAGCTTTATATTATTATAGGTTCTCGAGATATAAAAATCGGAACTTTTTCTTTTTCACCCTCCCCCACCCTCACCCTCTACACGCACACTTCCAAAATTTTGTTTTCTGCTGGGGGTCTATTAGGTCTACTTCTGGTAAAAATTTTAAACATCTATCTTACACCGTTCTTGAGATATGAGACGTGATTTTTTAGAAAAATTCTAATCCCCTCCACTTTCATGCTCCACAGCTCCCTTAAAAAATTTTACTTTCAGCAAACTTCATTTGTCAACCTTTATACAAAAACCAAATTTTATTTGTCTAGTGCAATCGGTTCGTGAGATATCGTAATCTAAAGTTTTTCACCTCCAACGCCCTACGCCACTGCCCCTACTCAAAAATTTGTTTCCGATCTATTCTCCTAGTATACCTACAGATAGTCATTAAGTTTCAATTTTGCGACTTTAACCGGGGCCTACACAGTCTATTTTTTAAAAAAAAAATTTCAATTTAATAGCTCAAAGGGTTTGGGTGCTTCGAGCCTTCAAACGATTTTGCGTACAGCGGTCGACGTACGGCGTACGCCGGACAGACGGACTGAAATTTTTTTTTGCTTTTTTCGTGTCTACTAGTCATGAAACGCGAAAAAAAAAAATTTTGAGGGTAGGCAATTTTTTTTTTTTAAAAATCGATAACAATACTGCATTATTGAAATAATAAAGTAAAATCAATCAATCAAAAGAAAATCAAACTTTGAAAGTTTTTTGCATATATGAAATATATTGCATATACTACAGTCAGGATCAGCTGCAAGCCAATCGTATGATACTCTAGATGAGGACGATTTTGCCCGTTACCGAACTCAGCTTTACAAATTCGCCCAAACATCCAGATTCAAAATTTCAAGATCATAGGTCAAGGCGTTCTTGAGTTATCATGCTAACGGACAGACGGACGGACGTTTTGGCCCCAAATAAGCACAAAATAATATTTAACTTTTTTTGTGTTCTGAGGCTTCGTTCTAAGCGTTACAAACTTTTGAGCAGATTAAACTTATATATAATACTCTCTGATTTAATCTAGAGTATATAACTATCTATCTCTTTGTAATCTATGTATGTATGCTTTACAGATGCATGTTATTTTATTATATATGTACATATTTACTTATGATCTGGTACGATTCTGTAACTGAAATCTCGGCGAAATACCAGAAACAACTAGCTTTTTCAAATGCGTACTTTTTTGATTAACACCAAATTTCGATATTTCGTCAGACTTATTTTTGGCAATAATGCAACCATTTTTCTATTACTAATTTAATATGAGTGTTATATTGATTTCTTTCGATGCAAAGCATTTGTACAGAAATGGATATTTTATTATTATTTCTTTTCTAAGTACAGTTGCATGTTCAAAATGTTCACCTTTGTAGCGCTTTTGGATGGCCCCAAATATAACGTTATTTTGCTAAACCATTGGATCCAAGATCCAAGCCGTTCAGGTTACCATGACAACCAATAAAAACAAACAACAAAATATTCCTTCATAATTATTTTACGTGTGTTCTTGACAAGCAAGATCCCTTGGCACCCTTGGATCCCATGGTGCTGTCAAAATAATTTTGGTCTCTACTTTTTCGTGCTTTCACACCGGGGGTCCTATCCTTAGTTACCTTATCTAAGGACAAGAGTTTGGCCGTAACTTTATTATTTTTTGAATGGAAGTCCGAAACGTTTTTTTTGCTAAGATGCGGTGTAGGTTACTGTGCCAATGACTACCTAAAAATAATGTTTCTCCTGGTTATTCTTTGACCACATCTCAGCATTAAACGTATTCCGGACTCCTATCCAAAAAATAAAAAATGTTACGGCCGGACTTTTGTTAGATTTTATTTATTCCAGTATTTTTTGTTTTTAATTTCAATAGAAACATAGGTGATAAAATATATACATAGCCTTTTAGGGGTTGAATATGAAAAAAATCTGAAACCGATTTTTGGGTGATATCTCATCAGACCTAAGTGATGTGTCAGATTTCATAAGAACGTACATAATCATTTTACATTATCTTAGTGGTTGAATATCGCAAAATCCCGACACTAATTTTTAGATTATTATTTATAAAGCCTATTAAAGTAAAAGCGAATTCATTTAATCTGAATTTTTTATGACTAATAAGCACCAAAAAAGCAAAAAAAATTTTCAGTCCGTCTGTGCGCCGTCCGCCGTACGCAAAACGTTTGAGGGCTTACAACTCCTAAGCCCTATGAGCTATTAAATTGAAATTTTTTTAATTAATAGACTGGGTAGGTTCCTTGAAGTTATCACGTGGGGGAAGCGTTTTAGACGAAAAATTTTGGTTTCTAGATCTCAGCAACCGCTTATGTTAGGAAGCTGAAGCTTGGAATTTGTATAGAGCTTCGATAGTGGACCCATTTGCAAAAATATTGTTGATATGGGTGAAGGGGTGTGGGAGTGGGGGGAAAAATAATGTGTCCGAAAGGTTCGAAAGCCGAGATCGAGACATTCTAAAATCCATATCTTCTAACCGGTTAATGTCACGAAATTAAAACTAAATACTCATCTGTAGGTATACTAGGAGAATAGATTGGAAACAAATTTTTGAGAGGGGGCAGTGAAGTACGTGGGTGGGGGTTGAAAAACTTTAGATTACATTATCTCACGAACCAATTGCACTAGAGAAATAAAATTTGGTTTCTGTATAAAGGTTGACAAATAAAGTTTGCTGAAAGTAAAATTTTTTAATGGTGCGGTGGAGCATGGAAGTGGAGGGGGTAAGAATTTTTTTAAAAAATCATGTCTCATATCTCAAGAACGGTGTAAGACAGATGCTTAAAATTTTTGCCAGAAGTAAGCCTAATAGACCCCCAGCAGAAAAAAAATTTCAGGGATGAGGGTGAAAAGTAAAAAGTTCTGATTTTTATATCTCGAGAACCTATAATGATATCAAGCTGAAACTTAGTATTTAGATAGAGCTATAGTAGTAGCATGGTGGAAAAATATAATTTTTTATAGGGGTGGTATAGTACGGGGGTGGGGGGTGTTTTTCCTAACTATAGAACGGCTTATGCTAGAAAGTTGAAATTAGAAAAGTAATTCTGATTGAAAAAAAATTTAAATATCTATTGGCGTTCGGAAGTGGGGAAAAAATGATCTGTGAAAATGGAATGCATATATTTTCACGATTTTCGTCACATCTATTAGGTCTTCCCAAATATGGAATTAATTTTTTTTCCACGGGTTCTTCATATAAATACCTAGAAAGGGTTTTCAGGATTTTTTAAAATTGGACCCTTAAGGTGGTGTAAAGGGGATGTATATATTTTCACCAATTCAGCCGTATCCATCAGGTCTGATTAGATATCGAATAACTTTTCACTTCCACGGGCTTATTTAATAATCACCTAAAACTTGTTTTCAAGATTTTTCCTTTTTCAACCCCTAAAAGTGTAAAAACGGGTTGAACACGTTTTCACGAATTCCGTCATATCTCTTAGGAGTGATAAGACATCGGATTGGTTTTCACTTCCTCGGGCTTTCTTTATATATACCTAAAAACTCATTTTAGGAGTTTTGGATATTCAACCCCAAAGTGGGTGCAAGGGGGTTGCATATGTTTTCACAAATTCTTACATATTTCTAGTTCTAATGAGATATCGAATTCATTTTTACTTCCTAAGGCTTCCAACATATTCGTCAAAACGTTGATTTCAGGATGTTTGTTATTCAACTCCAATAGGACGTAAGGCTTTCGGCATATTTCTCAGGATTGATGAGATATTAGATTGGTTTGCACTTCCACAGACTTTTTATATAATCGTCTTCAAATGCATTTCCGATTTCATGTAATCACGAAAAACCTTCTAGTGGCGTAACAACTGATATTATACTAGGACTAGATCTCGTTTCGGTGTATGACCCAATTATGTGATTCATATGTTATATGAGGCAGCGGCGTAAGTATTCTAGCGCGACCCCATTTTAACCGCTTCCCAATCTTTTTCTTGGGTTTTCAGTCACATAGTAACCTACACCGCATCTCAGAATTAAACTCGTTCCGAACTTCTACCGAAAAAATAATAAAGTTGCGCCCAGACTGTTGGCAGATTTTATTTTCTAATACAGTATTGTGATCGATTTTTTAAAAAAAAAAATTTGCTACCCTCAAAATTTTTTTTTTCGCGTTTCATGACTCGTGGACACGAAAAAAGCAAAAAAAATTTCAGTCCGTCTGTCCGCCGTACGCCGTGCGCCGTACGCAAAATCGTTTGAAGGCTCGTAGCTCCCAAACGGTTTGAGATATTAAATTGAATTTTTTTTTATGAATAGACTGCTTAGGCCCCTTGAAGTGAAGAGAATTTTGGTTTTTAGATCTCAGCAACCGCTTATGCTGGGAGGCTGAAATTTGAAATTTATATAGGACTTCGGTAGTGGACCCATTTGCATAAAAATTGTTAATATGAAGGGATGTGGGAGTGGGGAGAAAAATAATGCGTCCGAAACGCAAAAAAGCCGAGATCGACACATTCTAAAATCCATATCTCCTAAACGGTTAAAGTTACAAAATTGAAATTTAATGAATATCTGTAGGTATACTAGGAGAATAGATCGCAAACAAATTTTTAAGTGGGGCAGTGACGTACGAGGGTGGGGGGTAAAAAACTTTGTATTATGATATCTCACGAACCAATTGCACTCGACAAAGAAAATTTGGTTTTTGTGTAAAGGTTAACAAATGAAGTTTGCTGAAAGTACAATTTTTTAAGGGGGCGGTTGATCATGAAAGTGGAGGGGATGCAAATTTTTCTAAATAATCACGTCTCATATCTCAAGAACAGTGTAAGGTAGATGCTTAAGATTTTTACCAGAAGTAGGTCTAATAGACTCCTATCAGAAAAACGGGTGTGAGGGTGTAGAGAGGGAGGGTGGGGGAGGGTGAAAAGGAAAAACTTCCGATTTTTATGTCTCGAAAACCTATAATGATATAAAGTTGAAACATGATATTTAGATAGAACTATAGTAGTAGCATCTTGGAATAATATAATTTTTTATAAGGCTAGTATGGTACGGGGTGGGGATGTTTTTCCTATCTATAGAACGGCTTATGCTACAAAGTTGAAACTCGGCACGTTTATGTAAATCAACTAGAAAACTAAATTAGATTAAAAAAAAATTCAAATATCCATTGGCGATCGGAAGGGATGGAGAAACAATGTATCAGTGAAAATGGAATGCATATATTTTCATATCTATTAGGTCTTCCCAAATATTGAATTCATTTTTATTCTACGGCTTCTTCATATAAATACCTAGAAAGCGTTTTCAGGATTTTTTGTAATTCGACCCCTAAGGGGGTGCAAAGTTGTTGTATACTTATTCACGAATTATGCCATATCCCCAGGTCTGATCAAATATCGAATATCTTTTCACTTTCACGGGCTTGGGTAATAATCGCCTAAAACTTGTTTTTAAGTTTTTTCCTTTTTCAGCCCCTAAGGAATATAAAAGGGTTGAACAAGTTTTCACAAATTCCGTCATATTTTAGAAGTGATAAGTAATTCAATTGTTGTTACTTCCTCGTGCTGTCTTCATATTTATCTATTAACTCCTTTCAAGATTTTTTCCATATGTTTTCACAGATTCCTACATATTGCTTAGATCTGATGATATATCGAATTCATTTTTACTTCCTAAGGTTTCCCATATAAGAACCAAAAAGTCGATTTCAGTATTTTCAATCCTTTTCAAAGCTTCGACATATTTCTTAGGTTTGATGAGATATTGGATCGCTTTTCATTTCCATAGACTTTTTATATAATCGCTTTCAAACACATTTCTCATTTTTTGGATATTCAGCCCCCAAGTTTGCATATGTTTGCATATGTTTTCACAATTTTTGCCATCCCTGAGTTCTGATGAGATATAAAAAATCTGCCAGCAGTCTGGGCGCAACTTTATTATTTTATGGATAGAAGTCCGAAACGTGTTTAATGATGAGATGCTGTGTAGGTTACTATGCGACTGACAACCTAAAAAATAACGTTCCAAATAGCTTCCTGGTTATTTCTTAGGTTGTCAGTCGCATAGTAACCTACACAGCATCTCATCATTAAACACGTTTCGGACTTCTATCCATAAAATAATAAAGTTGCGCCCAGACTGTTGGCAGATTTTTTTGATGTAACGTATAAGTACTAAGTCACAACTTTCTATCAGAAGCCGTTTCTGAGATATATAAACCCCTATCAAAACTTTTATTTTTCTTGGATGGCACTATTGTGGCTCTATACAGGGTGTTTGGCACTCCGTGTGCCACCTTGTAAGGGGTTATTCCTTGATATATTTGGAGAAAAAAATTGTTCTACAGGGTGGGTCAATTTTCAATATTAGTGGAGATACAGGGTGGTTAAGAAAAGTGTTTTTGACCGGTACCGGTGATTATTCGTTTTCAAAATATAACGTTTTAAGTAAGTGAGGGTACCGGCCAAAAACACTTTTCTTAACCTGTATCTCCACTAATATTGAAAATTGACCCACCCTGTAGAAAAATTTTGTTCTCCAATGTAGTTGTTAATTTTTAGCTTTCTATCCTTTGTGGTTTTCAGAAATAAATTTTCAAGATTATGTATATCTAGTACGGTACACTAGATATAAAAATTAAATTTTCTTTTCGTACTCCATATCCTCCCTTAAATCTTACATTCAACACTCTACTTTTCTGGTATAATTGATTCGAAAGATATTGCAATCCAAATTTTTTTTTCTAAAACACTCACCCTGCCTCCTCTATTACACCCTCAAAAGATACCACTCGTAGGAGTTAACCTATTCTACCCACCAAAAAAATTTCAACTTAGTATCTGAACGGGTTTGTGAGCTCCGGTCCTTCAAACGCTTTCGTGTTCGGCGATAGACGGATAGCTGTAAAATTTTTGAAATTTCAAATTAATTGCAGGTCCATATGCTGTGAAAAATGTAATCTGTTTACTTTCAATAGAAGCATAACAAAATCAGTTTTAAGTGTTTTAAGTTAGAATTCTGTATGCCCCACAAAGAGTTCTATCAATAACACCTTATGGATATTTTCTCTAAAGCTTAAGGAAAAGAAGTTATACGTATAGCGCTTTCAAATTACATTACAAACCATTCGCTATAACTCCTTTATTTGAAGTTATTATATTTGACATGGAGCTATATAAATGAATTTTTAGAACTAGTGAAGGGCTACCCAAAACTCTAAAAAATCGACCGGTACCGGTTTCCGCGAAGCTCTTATTTACAGATGTCACTGCTAGCTCCGCTGTTAAGATAGCAGTGTACCGGTTTCCAGGAAAAGGAGTTGAGCAACAAAATATTTTTTTTGAGAAATGTAACGCAACAAAATAGCAACAAAATATGCCATCAAAAGTTTTTCCGCGAAGCTATTATTAACAGATGTCACTTCTAGCTCCACTGTTAAGATAGCAGTGTACCGGTTTCCAGGAAAAGGAGTTGAGCAACAAAATATTTGTTTTGAGAAATGTCGAGCAACAAAATAGCAACAAAATATGCCATCAAAAGTTTTTCCGCGAAGCTCTTATTTACAGATGTCACTGCTAGCTCCACTGTTAAGATAGCAGTGTACCGGTTTCCAGGAAAAGGAGTTGAGCAACAAAACATTTTTTTTGAGAAATATCGAGCAACAAAATAGCAACAAAATATGCCATCAAAAGTTTTTCCGCGAAGCTCTTATTTACAGATGTCACTGCTAGCTCCACTGTTAAGATAGCAGTGTACCGGTTTCCAGGAAAAGGAGTTGAGCAACAAAATATTTGTTTTGAGAAATGTCGAGCAACAAAATATGCCATCAAAAGTTTTTCCGCGAAGCTATTATTAACCGATGGCACTGCTAGCTCCACTGTTAAGATAGCAGTGTACCGGTTTCCAGGAAAAGGAGTTGAGCAACAAAATATTTGTTTGAGAAATGTCGAGCAACAAAATATGCCATCAAAAGTTTTTCCGCGAAGCTATTATTAACCGATGGCACTGCTAGCTCCACTGTTAAGATAGCAGTGTACCGGTTTCCAGGAAAAGGAGTTGAGCAACAAAATATTTGTTTGAGAAATGTAGAGCAACAAAATAGCAACAAAATATACCATCAAAAGTTTTTCCGCGAAGCTATTATTAACCGATGGCACTGCTAGCTCCACTGTTAAGATAGCAGTGTACCGGTTTCCAGGAAAAGGAGTTGAGCAACAAAATATTTGTTTTGAGAAATGTCGAGCAACAAAATATGCCATCAAAAGTTTTTCCGCGAAGCTATTATTAACCGATGGCACTGCTAGCTCCACTGTTAAGATAGCAGTGTACCGGTTTCCAGGAAAAGGAGTTGAGCAACAAAATATTTTTTTTGAGAAATATCGAGCAACAAAATAGCAACAAAATATGCCATCAAAAGTTTTTCCGCGAAGCTCTTATTTACAGATGTCACTGCTAGCTCCACTGTTAAGATAGCAGTGTACCGGTTTCCAGGAAAAGGAGTTGAGCAACAAAATATTTGTTTTGAGAAATGTAGAGCAACAAAATAGCAACAAAATATGCCATCAAAAGTTTTTCCGCGAAGCTATTATTAACCGATGGCACTGCTAGCTCCACTGTTAAGATAGCAGTGTACCGGTTTCCAGGAAAAGGAGTTGAGCAACAAAATATTTTTTTCGAGAAATGTAACGCAACAAAATAGCAACAAAATATGCCATCAAAAGTTTTTCCGCGAAGCTATTATTAACAGATGTCTCTGCTAGCTCCACTGTTAAGATAGCAGTGTACCGGTTTCCAGGAAAAGGAGTTGAGCAACAAAATATTTTTTTTGAGAAATGTAACGCAACAAAATAGCAACAAAATATGCCATCAAAAGTTTTTCCGCGAAGCTATTATTAACAGATGTCACTTCTAGCTCCACTGTTAAGATAGCAGTGTACCGGTTTCCAGGAAAAGGAGTTGAGCAACAAAATATTTGTTTTGAGAAATGTCGAGCAACAAAATAGCAACAAAATATGCCATCAAAAGTTTTTCCGCGAAGCTCTTATTTACAGATGTCACTGCTAGCTCCACTGTTAAGATAGCAGTGTACCGGTTTCCAGGAAAAGGAGTTGAGCAACAAAATATTTGTTTTGAGAAATGTCGAGCAACAAAATAGCAACAAAATATGCCATCAAAAGTTTTTCCGCGAAGCTCTTATTTACAGATGTCACTGCTAGCTCCACTGTTAAGATAGCAGTGTACCGGTTTCCAGGAAAAGGAGTTGAGCAACAAAATATTTGTTTTGAGAAATGTCGAGCAACAAAATATGCCATCAAAAGTTTTTCCGCGAAGCTATTATTAACCGATGGCACTGCTAGCTCCACTGTTAAGATAGCAGTGTACCGGTTTCCAGGAAAAGGAGTTGAGCAACAAAATATTTTTTTTGAGAAATATCGAGCAACAAAATAGCAACAAAATATGCCATCAAAAGTTTTTCCGCGAAGCTATTATTAACAGATGTCTCTGCTAGCTCCACTGTTAAGATAGCAGTGTACCGGTTTCCAGGAAAAGGAGTTGAGCAACAAAATATTTGTTTTGAGAAATGTCGAGCAACAAAATATGCCATCAAAAGTTTTTCCGCGAAGCTATTATTAACCGATGGCACTGCTAGCTCCACTGTTAAGATAGCAGTGTACCGGTTTCCAGGAAAAGGAGTTGAGCAACAAAATATTTTTTTTGAGAAATATCGAGCAACAAAATAGCAACAAAATATGCCATCAAAAGTTTTTCCGCGAAGCTATTATTAACAGATGTCTCTGCTAGCTCCACTGTTAAGATAGCAGTGTACCGGTTTCCAGGAAAAGGAGTTGAGCAACAAAATATTTTTTTTGAGAAATGTAACGCAACAAAATAGCAACAAAATATGCCATCAAAAGTTTTTCCGCGAAGCTATTATTAACAGATGTCACTTCTAGCTCCACTGTTAAGATAGCAGTGTACCGGTTTCCAGGAAAAGGAGTTGAGCAACAAAATATTTGTTTTGAGAAATGTCGAGCAACAAAATAGCAACAAAATATGCCATCAAAAGTTTTTCCGCGAAGCTCTTATTTACAGATGTCACTGCTAGCTCCACTGTTAAGATAGCAGTGTACCGGTTTCCAGGAAAAGGAGTTGAGCAACAAAATATTTGTTTTGAGAAATGTCGAGCAACAAAATAGCAACAAAATATGCCATCAAAAGTTTTTCCGCGAAGCTCTTATTTACAGATGTCACTGCTAGCTCCACTGTTAAGATAGCAGTGTACCGGTTTCCAGGAAAAGGAGTTGAGCAACAAAATATTTGTTTTGAGAAATGTCGAGCAACAAAATAGCAACAAAATATGCCATCAAAAGTTTTTCCGCGAAGCTCTTATTTACAGATGTCACTGCTAGCTCCACTGTTAAGATAGCAGTGTACCGGTTTCCAGGAAAAGGAGTTGAGCAACAAAATATTTGTTTTGAGAAATGTCGAGCAACAAAATAGCAACAAAATATGCCATCAAAAGTTTTTCCGCGAAGCTCTTATTTACAGATGTCACTGCTAGCTCCACTGTTAAGATAGCAGTGTACCGGTTTCCAGGAAAAGGAGTTGAGCAACAAAATATTTGTTTTGAGAAATGTCGAGCAACAAAATAGCAACAAAATATGCCATCAAAAGTTTTTCCGCGAAGCTCTTATTTACAGATGTCACTGCTAGCTCCACTGTTAAGATAGCAGTGTACCGGTTTCCAGGAAAAGGAGTTGAGCAACAAAATATTTTTTTTGAGAAATATCGAGCAACAAAATAGCAACAAAATATGCCATCAAAAGTTTTTCCGCGAAGCTATTATTAACAGATGTCTCTGCTAGCTCCACTGTTAAGATAGCAGTGTACCGGTTTCCAGGAAAAGGAGTTGAGCAACAAAATATTTGTTTTGAGAAATGTCGAGCAACAAAATATGCCATCAAAAGTTTTTCCGCGAAGCTATTATTAACCGATGGCACTGCTAGCTCCACTGTTAAGATAGCAGTGTACCGGTTTCCAGGAAAAGGAGTTGAGCAACAAAATATTTTTTTTGAGAAATATCGAGCAACAAAATAGCAACAAAATATGCCATCAAAAGTTTTTCCGCGAAGCTATTATTAACAGATGTCTCTGCTAGCTCCACTGTTAAGATAGCAGTGTACCGGTTTCCAGGAAAAGGAGTTGAGCAACAAAATATTTTTTTTGAGAAATGTAACGCAACAAAATAGCAACAAAATATGCCATCAAAAGTTTTTCCGCGAAGCTATTATTAACAGATGTCACTTCTAGCTCCACTGTTAAGATAGCAGTGTACCGGTTTCCAGGAAAAGGAGTTGAGCAACAAAATATTTGTTTTGAGAAATGTCGAGCAACAAAATAGCAACAAAATATGCCATCAAAAGTTTTTCCGCGAAGCTCTTATTTACAGATGTCACTGCTAGCTCCACTGTTAAGATAGCAGTGTACCGGTTTCCAGGAAAAGGAGTTGAGCAACAAAATATTTGTTTTGAGAAATGTCGAGCAACAAAATAGCAACAAAATATGCCATCAAAAGTTTTTCCGCGAAGCTCTTATTTACAGATGTCACTGCTAGCTCCACTGTTAAGATAGCAGTGTACCGGTTTCCAGGAAAAGGAGTTGAGCAACAAAATATTTGTTTTGAGAAATGTCGAGCAACAAAATATGCCATCAAAAGTTTTTCCGCGAAGCTATTATTAACCGATGGCACTGCTAGCTCCACTGTTAAGATAGCAGTGTACCGGTTTCCAGGAAAAGGAGTTGAGCAACAAAATATTTTTTTTGAGAAATGTAGAGCAACAAAATATCAACAAAATATGCCATCAAAAGTTTTTCCGCGAAGCTATTATTTACAGATGTCACTGCTAGCTCCACTGTTAAGATAGCAGTGTACCGGTTTCCAGGAAAAGGAGTTGAGCAACAAAATATTTTTTTCGAGAAATGTAACGCAACAAAATAGCAACAAAATATGCCATCAAAAGTTTTTCCGCGAAGCTATTATTAACAGATGTCACTGCTAGCTCCACTGTTAAGATAGCAGTGTACCGGTTTCCAGGAAAAGGAGTTGAGCAACAAAATATTTGTTTTGAGAAATGTCGAGCAACAAAATATGCCATCAAAAGTTTTTCCGCGAAGCTATTATTAACCGATGGCACTGCTAGCTCCACTGTTAAGATAGCAGTGTAGCGGTTTCCAGGAAAAGGAGTTGAGCAACAAAATATTTTTTTTGAGAAATGTAGAGCAACAAAATAGCAACAAAATATGCCATCAAAAGTTTTTCCGCGAAGCTATTATTAACAGATGTCACTGCTAGCTCCACTGTTAAGATAGCAGTGTACCGGTTTCCAGGAAAAGGAGTTGAGCAACAAAATATTTTTTTTGAGAAATGTAACGCAACAAAATAGCAACAAAATATGCCATCAAAAGTTTTTCCGCGAAGCTATTATTAACAGATGTCACTGCTAGCTCCACTGTTAAGATAGCAGTGTACCGGTTTCCAGGAAAAGGAGTTGAGCAACAAAATATTTGTTTTGAGAAATGTCGAGCAACAAAATATGCCATCAAAAGTTTTTCCGCGAAGCTATTATTAACCGATGGCACTGCTAGCTCCACTGTTAAGATAGCAGTGTAGCGGTTTCCAGGAAAAGGAGTTGAGCAACAAAATATTTTTTTTGAGAAATGTAGAGCAACAAAATAGCAACAAAATATGCCATCAAAAGTTTTTCCGCGAAGCTATTATTAACAGATGTCACTGCTAGCTTAACTGTTAAGCTAGCAGTGTTCCGTTTCTAGGAAAAGGGGTTGAGCAACAAAATTAATTTTTTTGGAACAAAATAACAACAAAATAGCAACAAATTAAGGTAAATTTTTTTTTTAATTTTGAGGGTTTGTCACTGCTAGCTTAACAGAGGTGTTTACACAGGAACTTGGGATGGTATAGGAAGCTCTCGTTCAACAGCTTATGCTTATGACATCCGATCGTCGTTCACATGAATCGGCTGTTTGACCAAAACGGGGTTGTTACAATATGTAACACAGAAAATGTTACAAATTATTCTAAAGTGTCTAACCTTGTACAATGAACTTCTTCTAATTTATGCACAACAATTTTTAATACGCCGTTGTCAATGAATACAAAATTACTAAGAATTAAACTGGAAGTCCACCTCAAATTAACGTAATACCCAAGACTATCGTAATACTGATTAATGTTATCACCATGATATGCTTATCCAAAATCTTTAAACTGTATTCGCGATAACTCAGATAATTCCTTCAGGAGAAATAGCCATGATTCAGATCTCAAACTCAAACTCAAACAATATTTATTTATAATAATTATAAATGCAATAACAGACCAAAAATGTGTTAGAGATTAGATATCATATTTACAGCTAAGTTGTAAAAATTAAAACACTAGGCAATAAGGAAAAATAAATAATTGGAATTTATACAATAATTTGATAAGGAAAAGTAAAGAGAAAAAACCATGCTATTGTTTTGCAATGCCATCACAGCTATGATTTATGCCTAACCGTTCCATGACTTTATTCGCGATATGCACACCCAACCAGTATGAAATATCAGACCTGACATTTTGATCCGACTCTTACCATACTAATCAGACCTACGTCATAGCATGCGAGTCCTTCACGAATCACACCTTATCGATACAGTAAAATTTCAGGTCTGACACATAAAATCACAATCAGGTATTGGTAGTAATACCTGTGTCATATCTTACGATTACTATATAAATCACAGCTGATTTGTACCTGACCGTTCCATGAATTTATTCACGATATGCACACCCAACCAGTATGAAATATCAGACCTGTCATTTTGGTCTGACTCTTACCATATTACAGTGAAACCTGTCTAAAACGGACCCTGTATAAAACGGAAACCTGCCATAACGGAAAAAAAACTGGGAACGGAGCATTTTCCAATGTAAAACACCCTGTATAAACCGGAAACCTGTCTAACGCGGAAACGGAACGTGATTTGCGGAACGAAATTTTTCGCAAAACGGAAAACAGTTGAAATGTGACATGAGTGGATTTGAGTATGACTGACTGCAAGTAAAAGACGGAAAATGGTTTTAATTTGTTATGGAACTAGAGTGTTACAAAAATTTTTAAAATAATTTTGGACATCTGTTTGTCTTTGGCAAATTGTTGGTAAGGTGCAAAAAGAAAAAGCAAGTTTGCAATGGACTTGCAACCAAAACTTATTTTCTGATGATGTTTATTTCCATCTCAGTGGATACATCAACGAGTAGAGTTGCAGAATATGGGCTGATGAAAACCCAGGAGCACTCTTTGAAAAGCAAATGCATCCCGAAAATCTCACTTTGTGGTGTGTATTTTGCGCTGGTGGAGTGATTGGTCAATTCTTCTTCGAATATGCACCTGGCAATTCTGTCAGAGTGAACGGCGAAAGGTACCGTGCCATGATCACCGACTTCTTGTGGCCAATATTGTATGATTATGACCTCGATGTGGTTCCAGCAAGATGGTTCGATGTGCCACACGCCCGTACAACCAAGTTATATAGAACTCTGTAAAGATTAATTAAGTTCACGTGATAATCGATAAAGAAATTAACGTAGGTGGTGTTAACGATCGATGTCGTTTCCAGACTCTCGTAATCTAGCTGCAGTTAGTGGAATCTTCAACGATACTTGACGACGCTTTTAAGAGAACACGTTAACGTTATCTTTACCGAAATCTGGCTTCTGTTCGTTACTCAGAGCTTTACCGATACAGCTAACGATCTTCATAGATAAAACTTTACAGGCATTTTGAAAAAAAAAAAAAAAAAATATTTATTACCTGTTTTTTTTAGGTTTATTTACTTATTTGTAAACATAACATATTTTTTATTTTTTATATTATCACTGTATACAAGTAAGAAATTTTTAATTAGGGAAATAAATGTCTTCGTTCTTCGGGCACGAACTCCGAAATTGGTTCAGATAGAAAATCCTTGAAGTCCTTCAGTAATTTGGTGGGTATCTTATCATGGCCAGCAGATTGGCAGTTTTTAAGGTTTGTGATGACAGTTTGAATCTCGTTTACAGTTGTGAGCGCAAATTCGAATCGAGACGTTTCTATGCGATGCTCGTGTAGCGGAACCGAAATTTGTCCCGACACTGGAATTCGGTCAATTATAGAGATAAAATAATTGTTAGTGTCGTTGATTATTTTCAATTTAGACTCTTCGTCGGGTGCACTTCGCAAGAGGTCGGATTCCTTTTGAGGCACGTTTCCATT
Organism: Beris morrisii; assembly: GCA_951812415.1. Lineage (NCBI taxonomy): Eukaryota > Metazoa > Arthropoda > Insecta > Diptera > Stratiomyidae > Beris > Beris morrisii. Next base: position 108,853,805 of record OX638312.1, on the reverse strand, counting down.
GTATATGCATTCCTTTATAACACGCCAGGTAGCTCTCGGGTGGTTAATGTTATTCGAGAATGTTTTTGCGAAGTAAGTCATTTCATTACGAAAATTCTCGTTCTCAGCCATTCCATACACTTCCATGGGACAATCGTTGAGATATATAAATGGAGACCCCATCGGCTGATTTCTCTATCATCGCCGACTTAAACTCAAGCCGCGCACATATGACAGTTCGTCGTGAGTAAGGTTCCTGTATACGCACTCACACTACTCACCCTACCTTAGGTTTGGCTGATGTATGCTCAGGTCGAAAACCAGTAAATTTAAATTTTTTTAAATTTTATCGGGGACTTACCTTATAATAATTCTAATTGATTCACTTTTCGATCCCCTAGTCAAGGGCGCCATGGCACTTCGTTAGTCTATCGAGGTGTACCACTTTCATTTTAGTACGAGGTTTTTGATGCAACAGAATACGGTACACAACATCATTTAACCGGTTGATGATTTGGTAAGGTCCCTCCCAATTGCGCTGTAGTTTCGGTGACCAGCCCTTCTGTCGTTTGGGATTGTATAGCCAAACTTAATCGCCCTCTTGGAATCCTGATGAATTCGCCCGTTGATCATACCTCGTCTTCATCCGATCGGTCGCCAAATTAATTTTATCTCTGACCAGGTTGTAAATTGTGTGTTGTCGATGTCTAAGATCCGATACGTAATCTTTTGGATGGGTCGGTTGGTCTGATGACTCGGGAGGGAGTTTCTCCTGTTGTTGCGTGTACCTATGTTCTGTAGGCCATTAAAAATAGAGGAATGTGTTGATCCCAGTCCTGTTGCCTTTCGCTGACGAGTTTGGATAGGTTGGAATTCAGTGTTCTATTGAAACGTTCCACCATTCCATCGGACTGTGGATGTAGTGGAGTTGTCCTCGTTTTGTTTATTCCCAGCATTTGACATACTTGTTTGAATGTTTGAGATTCAAAGTTGCGTCCTTGATCGGAGTGTAGTTCACGTGGAACTCCAAATCTTCTCACCCAGTTGGTAACAATTTGTTCTGCGACGGTAACTGCTTCTTGATTTGGAATTGCGTAAGCTTCGGGCCACTGAAATAATCGATGACCACAAGAATGTAGCGATTACCATTTTCCGATTCCGGAAATGGTCCAGCAATATCCACAGCAATTCTCTCGAATGGAGCTCCCACGTTGTATTGTTGCATTTCTCCCTTTGATCTGCGTTGCGGGCCTTTACTCGATGCACAGGTAATACACTTCTATTTACCCCTAAATGTCCACCGGAAGTACCTTCGTGATATTCCTTCAGAATTTCCTAGACTTTAGAATGCGGAACAATGGTTTGCATGGGATGCGATGTTCCGTCAGCGGTTTCCCATTTCCGTTTTAATAACCCGCCATCTAGGTGGAGGGAATTCCATTGTGCCCAATAACTCTTTAAGGTTTCGCTGAATTGTGAGATGTCTTTCCACTCAGGCCGCTCCATTTTGTCCTTCCATGCCATGATCGGTGAAATATCTGGATCTTTTCGTTGGGCATCTTCCAGTTCTTGCTGATTCCATCCATCCTTTGGTTCGGTCGTTATTCGCTGAATGGTTTCTCCGACTTCTTTTACTTCTACGCGGTGACAATGCTTGCAGTTTGGTGGACAAGGACGACGTGAGAGCGCGTCGGCATTACCGTGAATTCTCCCTCTTCGGTGAACAATTTCAAAATCGTAGGATTCAAGCCTTTCTATCCATCTTGCTACTTGGCCTTCGGGATTCTTAAACTGAAGTAGCCATTTAAGCGATACGTGATCCGTTCGAAGAAGGAACTTTTGACCATAGAGATATTTGTGAAAATGTTTTGTGGCTTCTACGATGGCTAATGGTCTCGGCGAGTTACGTAATAGTTCCTTTCCGATTTTGAGAGTACTTGAGTAGTAAGACATACACTTTTGTGGGGGCCAAAGTGTGCTACTACACTTTGAGCAGGTGCAAAGTGTGCTAGTCCCTAAGTAGTAAGACATACACTTTTGTGGGGGCCAAAGTGTGCTACTACACTTTGAGCAGGTGCAAAGTGTGCTAGTCCCTAAGTAGTAAGACATACACTTTTGTGGGGGCCAAAGTGTGCTACTACACTTTGAGCAGGTGCAAAGTGTGCTAGTCCCTAAGTAGTAAGACATACACTTTTGTGGGGGCCAAAGTGTGCTACTACACTTTGAGCAGGTGCAAAGTGTGCTAGTCCCTAAGTAGTAAGACATACACTTTTGTTCTGAATTGTTGGGGGCCAAAGGGTGTGAGTTTTTGCTACGAGGTCCAAAGTGTGTGACTCCGGCGGCCGGCTTCTGTATGGGGAAAAAGGCTGAAAGTGTAGTGCGTTTGGCGTTTGAGAAGCTGAAAGTGTGTGGCTTGTGGGCTGGCTGCTTGGGCATGGAATCATGGGCCTGGGTTGTGGAACTGAGCCGATTGGCTGGGAGCTGGATTTGGTATGAGATGACGTGATCGATGTGAAGAGTTTGAGGGTTTTTAACAAAGAAAACACATGATAATAGATGTCATTTCGAGGTCTGGATGATAATATTCTCCAGTACTTTTAACTTCGACTTTTATACAAATTTACATGATGTGTTATGTTATGGGCGCCTGTCGTATCTTTTGCATTACGTTCGTATATGCAAGATTATTGCATATGATGAAATAACTGTGTCGCACGTTTTGTAAATTCGTATTAAGAAGACAAAAAAGGGTACTGCAGGTATCTTTGTACTTTATTGTTATTGCTGTTATCTGTGTACTTTATTTTGATTTCCGATATTCTTGAATGGGTTGCGCGGCACTTCAGCCAGACAGTCGGGAAAAAGTGTGTATTGTAGGTCTTCTTTAATCTTTAAGATGTAGATTGCGAAATTTTTGTGATAATTATTTCGATGCGTTGTGTAAATCGGATGAGTATGTGGTGTAGTATAATGAACCTAAATGTGGGCATTTCATGATATTGGAGGGAATGAAACAAATTCTCAGTTTTTATTTTTTATTGTTTTTATTGAAATGAAAGTTCATGCAGATAACATTATTCTAGTCACATAATTGATTTTCTTAATTAAAATAGGTTTTAGTAGTTCCTCCATTTGTAAAATCCTACGTCGAAACCTGAGTCGGTCTAACACATTTTTTTGCCAAATACTCTGCCTACTACTTCTATATGCATACTCCCAGGCAATCATGTATTTGACCGAAACATGATCGGAAAAGTGGACATGTTTATCGTCCGTAGATGACATCGTAGAGGTTGATGAATTCAATCGCCAGCAAAAATATCAGAATTAACAGAGCAAACACTTGCATTACAGTAGAAAGTGATGGAAGGCAGGATTTGTATGATTTTTTAATCGGCTTGTCATATGGTCCGCAAACGTCCTTACCGCTAACAAACACACAATCTGGAGACAGGCGTAAATGTTCAGCTTCTACATCAGTTGGTGAAGAAGATGCGCTCATTATCAGAGAACAGAAGAAACACTTGACGTAATCCTTCAGGTTGGTGTAAAAGAAGCCGCTTTTCACAAGTTTAAGCACTTTCCTCTCCTCTAGATCCAGATTCTTGAACGTTTTTAGACGATCGTATTCATGTCTTAAGTTCATCATGGCGACTGACAATCTGAATGTTACAGAACATCTTTTATATCAATCCAGGAGTTATGAGATGATGGGAAACCAAGCCATTTTACAAGCACGCGATCTTTTCTTCGTTTTAAAACCTTCTCTACGAGATATACATCGGGATGCTTGACCTTTGTCAATTCTGTCTCATAGAAGCCCCCCTGGATAATGTTGCCTTGATAATCCTCAATTGAATATGTCCGTGGCTGCGTTTTTCTTACTTGCTTTATCTTGAATATCTCTGTCGACCAGTTCGGTGTGTAGCCTTTTTCAAAGACATGTTTGTGCTTGCTTATTCGAACATGATTACCTATTTTATATTTAGGTTTTGAAATAACCTTAACTTTCCTATAGAAGGAAGACAATAAATGAATCTCGTTTGATGTTTTGACATCTATAGGCCTCATTTTAATAGTACGGTGTTTTGTCTTGTTGTACTTAATAAGTAGCTTAGGTAATATATCGACCCAGTGATAATTTCCCTTCATGCTGAATTCTTTCCACATGATATTTTTCAATGTTCGATTAAACCTCTCGACAATGGAGGCTTTCAACGCACTGAATGTAGAGTAATGGTTTATCTCATAATGTTTCATCATCTGACGAAATACTTTGTTAAAAAACTCTGTACCGTCATCGGTTTGTAAGTTTCTAGGCACACGTCTTTGTTTGAAAATTTTTTCCATAGCCTTTGCTACAACATCTGCACTCTTATTTTTAATGGGGAAAGCCCATGCATATTTAGAAAAGGTATCGATCACTGTCAAAAGAAACTTTAAACCTTGATTTTGAGATGAGAATGCACTCATGTCAACCAGATCCGCTTGCCATAAATCATCTATGCCCCTGATGGTAACCCGTCGACGAGTGAATCGTCTACGTGCGGGTCTGTGCAGTTCATTAACAACTTGTCGTCTACTCATCTTGCTAAAGTTATAAATATTCCTCACGGCATTATATAGAATATCGATATCAACTCAGAGACATGATACAATTTAGGCACCCGTTCACAATGATGATTGCAGGCCCTTCCGGGTGTGGTAAAACAACCTTTATAGAAAATCTTCTTACGAGCGGTGCAATGATTCATCCGCAGGTGAAAAAAATCATGTGGTGTAATGCGGAGCAGCATGCTATACCTGCATTGAAGTCACTAAAAAATATAGAGTACTTAAGCTCAATTCCTGAAGAATTCCCAAACGATTCTAATGAGCCAATATTAATAGTGCTGGATGATATGATGCTAAATGCGTTTTCAAGACAAGTATGCGAACTGTTTACAAAGGGTTCCCATCATCGCAATCTTTCTGTTATTTTAGTAACACAGAATGTATTTCATCAAGGGAAATTTTGTCGTGATATATCGCTAAATTGTAAATACATGGTGTGTTTCAAAAATCCCCGCGACAAAAGCCAATTTCATCATCTGGCTAAACAAATATATCCTGAAGACAGTTCCGAGCTTATGCGAATATATAAAGGAATTACGCAACGGCCACATAGTTATTTAATGGTCGACTTAACACAAGATATAAATGATATATTGAGATTTAGGACGGATATATTTAATAAAAATTTTTTAACGTGTTACTGTTCGACTGATAGTCTAAGAGAAGAGAATGGTGTGTCGAATGAAAAGATTGAAGGACAACAGGCATATGTTGTACGTGCTTAAAAACGCCAGTCCTTGTCTGAGGAAAGCTATATTAAAGTCAGCCGATCCGGAGGTGATTAAAACTCTTTGTGAGGTCACTCTGAATACATTAAACGGGAATCATTCGCCTCACCGGAAAATATATTCTCAGCTTTGTAAATATAAAAAGAGCATGCGCAAGTTGGTAGATGCTAAACAGTCTGTGCCACGACAGCGTAAAGTATTAATTCAAAACGGAGGATTTCTGCCAATACTCTTAGGAAGTGTTCTATCAGGAGTTATAGGATCGCTAATTGAAAAATATGCGTAGAGCCAATCATCTAAATAAAATGCTTCTGCTCCCCCCAGAAGTGTATGAAAATCTAAAAGATACGATTGAAGATACAAAGAGTCAAAGTTTGTTTGATAAAGCTATTAACAAGATATTGAGAAGTAAGAATACTGACGATAAAAACAAATGGTATCAATACCGGAACGAGCTTATAAAATTTTTTAATACACGACGCGGGAATAACATCTTTCTAGATATAAAGTCAAAAACTAATCCACTCTTTGATCAGTCAAACCGACGGCGTTATAGAAATATGCGTGACAATACTACTCAAACGAAAATCAAATTTAGCGATGAAAAATCAACACAATCTTCACCTATGCGGGGAGAGGAGATATTTGATTCAATGATAGATTTAACCCCACCAAAAGAAGAAATGACATCCAGATTCAAGAGACGACTATCGGCAAGTGGTATTGCAAAAACTCTTAAGCCACCACCAAAATTCTTGAAAAGAGTGAATGTAGAAGATCATGCGCCGGAAAAAGATTATAAGGTGATAACTGGTGATGACGGAATAACTCAATATACAGTTCCGTTTGACATGAGTGTTGACGAGCTGGATGAGGTTTTCAATAAATATGATAGGGAGAGCGGTAATACTGGAGCCGATGTGCTAGTTGAAGATACAGCACATGGTGAAGAAAGTCCACAGGCTGAAGAAATCTTAAAGATGGAAACCCAGCCTATATTAGGACGTGCGGCGATTAACCTTCCCATTAGACGAGTTGCTAGACAGAGTGAAAGGCTTAGGAATAAGTCAGAGAGTAGTACGAACAGGCCTAAACCGAATTGGGATAGACTTTAAAATGCCTATGACAATAACAGATAAAGAGTTCTACATATGCCTGCTAAGCAACAGTTCTCTAGATACTTATCCGGAAAATACCCTATCCTCATTTGAGAATATACTACCCAGTACATGCAAGTTTGGCAGCGATTGGAGTGTTGGAATAACTGAAATCGCATTACCAAGACGAAAAATAGAGAAGAGTGTATCGGTTAGTCGGCCTAAACGTTCCACCCGATATAAAGATGAAGAAGGTGGACAGAGAAATAAGCGTTTTCGTCGCTCAGACAAATCGGAAAAGAAATCAGATCCTCATTCCAGAGAAATAAGGGTTTCATTATGGGGGCCTGATAACACGAAATTAATTTGGTCTGATATCGATTTACAAAAGTTGTGCTATGCGGGCAACGATATTAATTTCTCGACGTTCTTAACATCATTTTTAACGGCGTTCCAGCCTAAATACAAAAAACCATACATGACATATATTAAACAGGATATTTACAGACGTATTAAAAATGATAAGGACAGTGGGGATATCCCGGATAATAGTGAAAAAAAAATAGCCGGAGAGTTTTGTTTACATATTTACCAATGGGAGAAAGTTGCGGTAAAGGTTTATTTGGAGATGGGTACACATTTCAGATCATGGGTAACCTTTTTTAATTACATAATCGGACAGATTCCGAGATCGCGCAGAAAACACGATGCATTACTAGAAATGCTTGATGATTTTATATTGCCTGAGGTACCAGGAGATCGTCATAAAGTTCCACCCCCAACATCTCATACATTTCATCTAAAAGATCACGGTGTGGTGCTTAAACTGAAACTACCGATTACATATTCGATTAACGTTTCAGACTTCATTGCTTTATTATTGAGTGGTATAGAATACGATAAGGATATCCTTACGGAAAAGGCTAAATCTTTACACATATCCGAAGATATGGCAAAAAAGCAGATATTTAACGATGTGCTGGCGTCAATTCGACAATCAATAAAAGATGCCGCGAAAGAAGTAGCCGCAGATATATTACCTGACACTTGGGTTACGTTAGAAGGAACAGCTCTAAAAATACCTTATAGAGAAGCTGACGGCACTACAGACACAACATCGGTAACCGTTGATCTGAGTACAACCGACAAAATTGGTGACTTCTTCGTAGAGACATTTTTAAAAACACCAGTTGATAAACGTGATCCAGAATTGATTGACGAGACAATAAAGGAATCAAAAGCAATTACGACTATTATCAAGGAAAAGGGAACACCTAGTCCTGAAGCAGAAAAGGCAACCCCCCCTATAACATCTGATTCTGAGACACGAAAGCTAATTCCTCCGAAAACATCTGATCGCGAGGCAGATGAGGCACCCTTGCCGAAAAGATCTTACAGAGCTACAGACGAATGTAACGAATTCAACTTAATTCATGTTTACACGGATATTATTAGACCTAGAATTATAGGATGCAAATTGGTGCGGAATCTTCGAGTGATCCCTCTTGAAGAGTGTGACAGTGTTTTCAGATTTGATCACGTAGAGTACTGTCCACTGGAGAAGACCTTTATCGAAAGCATCTCTATAAAAATTACAGACCAGCAAGGTAAATTAGTTAACTTTGAATCGTCTTTTACGCCTACCTATATAATGCTCCACTTCAGACGGATATAAGAAAGCTATAAATATTCACATACTACAGATAGCTGCATAGTGCTAATACACATTTTATGTGGCATGCTTGTTTAATGAGATGAATGCGCACTACACACGGTATTACCTTATACAGAGTGGGGGTAAGTTATCCGATATAGGAGAACTGTATCGATCGCCTCTTGTGTACCAGCGTGGGAGAGGAATCGGAAGTTTTTTTAGCGGCCTGATACGCTATTTACAACCGATATTTTCATCAGGAGCAAAGGCTGTAGGAAAACAGGTTATTAACACAGGAAAGTCAATCTTTCAAGAAGTCGGGAGTAAGCCTATCAAGCAGATTTTGAAGGAGCAGGGAAAAACTGCACTACATGAGCTAGCTCAAAAAGGTATAAATAAAATGTTTGATGCTATGGACGGCAGAGGGAATCGAATGCCTATAAAAAGAGTTAATCCGTACACAAGCATGCAGACAAGAAGTTCAGCTAAACGCAAAAGACGTACTAAAGTAAGGAAATCGTCGTCTTCGATCAGAAAAAAGAAAACTGTGAAAAAGCGTCGTAATTTGAAAAAACGTGTGTTGGATATATTTGATAGATAATTCGATGGCGATGCTTAAAGAATGTATGAATTCTGAATTGGACCTTTTTGCCTCACTACCAGTTCAGAGTAATATTTTAAAAACTGAAGAAGTTGCTTACAAACCTATAGCATCCCTAGATAACTCTTCCGTACTAGAGTTTGTTTCTCTCGGCCACGGCGACACATATCGTGATTTATCCAGCATCTACTTACGGTTAAAAGTACAACTCATTAAATTTAAAGATGGCAAGGAAGAAACCTTCACTGAGAAAGATACTGGAGGTGATCCATTCGGCGTAGTTAACAATTTGATGCACTCCTTATTCAAACAATGTACAGTGCAGTTAAATGGCAAGAATATAGCTCAAACTGACAATAACTACCATTATAGGTCCTATATTGAAAATTTGCTAAATTATGGAAAGGATGCCGCATCCACTCACCTAGAATCAGTGTGCTGGTTTCTGGATGAAGGTGAAATGGAGATGATTGCAGGAGGAAGGGGTGGAATAAGTAAAGACAATGAAGGTTATCTTAAGAGAGTCTCGATGTTTGAAAAAGGCGCCATAGTGGAACTGATGGGAACGATCCATAGCGATCTGCTTAATCAGGATAAACTATTAATAAATGGCGTTGATTTGCGCTTAATACTTTCATTGGAGAAGCCCGAATTCTATCTTTATTCTAAGGTAGATGATCTTAATCCACGCATTAAAATACTAGAAGCAACAATGTTTATGAATCATGTAACCGTCAACCCAGGAATACTATTAGCACATGAGAATGTACTTCAGCGCTCAAATACCATGTATCCGTACAAACGAGTCGAGGTGAAAACATACACACTTCCTGCTAACACTTTTACGCTATCTCTGGATAACGTAGTGATCGGCCAAATACCGAATTTGCTGGTTTTTGCCATGGTTGATAACGACTCATACAATGGAAATCGTACGAAGAATCCGTATAACTTCAAACATAACAACATAACAAACTTCAACTTGTCAGTAAATGGTGTTCAAGTTCCAAATCAGCCTCTGGAATTTGATTATTCAAAAGCTAATCCTTTAAGTACTAGAGGATATCTCACCCTCTTCAAAGGCACCGGAATAAATTACTTCGATAAAGGTCATCAGATATCGAAAAAATTCTTCGACGATGGGTGCTTCATGTTAGCCTTTGATTTAACAGCGAATAACTCATACAACTCAGGTTGTGGCAACCTGTTAAACCAAGGAGTGGTGCGAATTGAAGGTCGATTCAAGGAGTCTCTAAAGAACAGTGTCAGCTGCATTGTATACACAGAATATGACAGTAATATCGAGATAGATAAGAACCGAAATGTATACACAAGTTTCTAAAAAAGTATATATACAGCTTGATAAGGGGTGTATTAGCATAGTATCCAACTAGGTACAAAAAGGAAAACATGACAAATTGCCTGGTAAATGTTGAGTATCTATCAGAAGGCCATTTAACCTTCTTTAAGAAAATATCACTTACAGGTTTCGGGGCACAGAATAAGCTCTACTCAAAAGAAATTATATATAAATATCCAACGTCTTTGGCAACTTCTACAGATCAGACAGGAGTATGTGGAAACTTAGAGCTCAAACGCCTAGATGAAGAACTTATCAGAACACTGGCAAAATTTTCAACAGTTTTTGCTAATGGTGAATCATCAAAAGAATTCTTACAAAGTTACGTGACTTCTCATACACAGATCATAAACCTTGAAAACTTAATTTCAAAAGCCCAGGAATGAACACGATTGAACTTGCCCAGATTCTGAAAACAAATAGCGTCACTAGAAACTTGTTCAAGGGCGTCTTCCCATGTGATCATCTGCCCAGTAAAATAAAAAGACCCGCATACGTTATAGCGAACACTGACCCTTCTCATAAAAGTGGCACGCATTGGATTGCTTTCTATCTACCCAGGAACGGACCTGTAGAATACTTCGACTCTTTTGGAAGATATCCGACAAATAAATACTTTAAAAAATTTTTACATGGCAACTCAGAAATGTTTATAAATAGTAAAAAGAGAATACAGGGTCTGTTTTCATCGACCTGTGGTAAATACTGTTGTGTATACGTATATTCCCGCTGCAAGGGGAAGAGTCTAAAGTTTTTTCTTAAACAGTTCTCATCAAAAGAATTTTCACATAATGACGCTAAGATCGTTAATTTATACCATCATATATTTTCATCGGATACTACGCAGAACGGAGGGATTTGTCACAACCAGTATTGTAAATCAGAGGCTGAGAGTATAAAAGCAGCAGGTTGAAACAGTCGTGTTTCAGTTTTTATTGTGAAATCTTCAGTTCAATATGTCTACGATTCCTACAAAAAAAGTGCGTTCCGCGGATCTTACAAAAAAAGTGCGTGCCGCGGATCTTGGGATCCCTTTCAAAGGAAAAAAATCAGCACCCTCCGACAAAAAAGTTAATGAGAAGATTAGCAAAAAGAAAAGATCAGAGGTTCCGGGTGAAAACGCTCTACTAAACTACACCTACTATCTGGATGGCTGCCAGAACCGGAAAATTGTGCTCGGATTCGATCCATTCACGTTTGAGGCAAAAATAATCTTCAGTCACCATGGGCGTTTCCCTGTGTCAACAAACTACTTCGGATGGCTATCAGTATACAACCATCTCGCCCAGTTGAAGAATAAGGTTGAGATGCAGCCGGGTAATCAGCTTGGATTACTAGAAGAGTACAGAATACCTGTAGGAGAAGGCAGCATTAAATTGAAACATCTCGAACTGTGCTGTTTGTTTGAAATGATGGATTTCTTTAATATCGTTATGTTTCATAACAACAGCGCTCATGAAAGTGTGAGGGAGTATTTCAACCAATACACGACTAGATGCAAGGCGAAGGATGTGCTAAAATTATCCAATGACGACTTTTTTATACCATCACGAAGTTCATATGTACATTTAAACTATTCTAGACTTTTTTATGAAATCCCCTGGCTTTGCAGTGCCAATATTCTGTTCAATATAACAATCGGTTAATAAAAATTTTTTAAGAAAAAAAGCTTCTTGTTTTTTATTTTTATATGTAAACTTTATTCATTAGCATAAAAATATAAATGTTTACACAATTTTGTACCGCACAGCGTCTAGGTTGGACTTCATTATGGCTTTTACAGATGGTCTGGAAGTGCTGAAGATCAGTTAATTTCGGAATGGCAAGCTGTATTATTTCGGCATCTGGCAAGTATCTTCTGATGAAGTTCTCTTTCACAATGCCCTTTACGTATATAATGGAGTCCGTAAAGTCTTTCAGGATATCAGGTAGAGTGTTATAATATGCCTCGCCATCATTCCAGTGTAGACCGTTGATATTCTCTCGTTCATACTTCTGTTGCTGATCTGCTTTTACGCTCAATTCCTGATAGGGATGCGGAGGTAAGAAGTGATAGAGCGCTGGGCATAACGTACCAAAAGGTAGTATGGCAAGCTCTTTTGCAAAATACTGACCAGAATTCCCTGTGACAAACTGGATATCTAAAATAAATCTACTCATGTTGCCTGTAAGACACAATGTCGTTAAGTGAAAGACGATTTGTTTATGCCCATTTTATATATTTTCCAAAATATCATTCTACAACTTATGTCTAATTATATATTTCAAATTAGCATAATTTATACTAGCACGCATTCTTAAAGTAAAATCTTAATATTAAGCATGCTAACTTATATCTAAATATATATTTCAAATTTTATACTAGTGTGTATTCTTAAAGTAAAATCTTAATATTTAGCTTGCTAGCTTAATTTTTTTAAAACCATAAGGGTATGAACAATGATCTTCAACGACAACCCTTTTATTAAAAGTGAATTGCAGGTGTTTCTTTTCCACGGTGCTAATAACAGTCCCAGGATGCTTACGCTTGATCTTTCGCTCATTCGTTACACAAACAGCGTCGCCCCCATTGGTACCCAAAACCATAGATTTCAGACATTTGAAATTCACCTTTTTGGAATTTATATAATTGAGCGTTATCCCTTTACACTTTGTAACATACTCGACCTGATCCCCTATTTCGATTTTTAGACTGTAAGTTTTAGGACCGGTACTTACATATTCTGAAATAATTGCATCAGGACCAAAGCTTTCAATTTCGTTTGTTAAATCCCCCAGAAAGTTTGAAATTGTAAAGGGGATAGAAGATGTCTTATCATCTACAAAAACCATACTATCAGTATCACAATAAAGTATCTTTGTACCGACCTTTTCTAATGTCTCGTAGAGCTTAAGTCTGGCGAACGCTGTCGTATAGGCTGCTATTGGTGTGTTTACATGTGGCAACATATTTAAATTCTCTTCTATATTTCTCCATGTATTCCACAGGATGTCTTGAGATATTGGTAAGAACGAGCAGATTTCTATACCCGGAGCGTGTAAAAAATCGTTAAAGTCTTTGAAATTGTCTACCACTTTTGTGTTGGTACGGTTTTCTCTCTGAGCGAATTTACCCCAAAAAGAATTTAGACAGATTTTTGCGGTGTTACGCCTACCCGAATTCGTCTGGATTTCATTTTTGTCCAAGACAATGTCCTCCTTTATCTGATATGACTTTATAAAATCATCTTTTTCCGCATCTGTCGTACATTCGCTCCCCCAACCGCTAGCCTCCTGTTTAATCTTTAGAAATGTGTTTACGTATTCCGTAAATAAACCTCCTGTCTTTGTAACGGGGTCGTATACAGTATGATTATATTTCCAAACCTCATGCACGATTTTAATCTCATAACCTTTCTTTACAGCTAAGGCTACTTCGGGTATAACCCATGTACCAGTAATTTCCCGGTCACCATCATTATGTTGACATCTTGTTACTCTATTTTTAGATGCGCAAGTTCTACAAAGTGCAAAATACAGTTTAAGGTTATTTTTGAAAGGTAATACAGGCAGGAATAAATCATTTGGCGGCAATATGGTACAGGTAATAAAACCGTGCATTGATAGTATTTCTGATTTTGTAGGCAGGTTCTCGCTCCTGTATATTTCCGGATGACCAATGGGGTATGGTGCATATTTATTAATGTACGGATACAGACTTGTAAAGTCCAAATATCTAATTAATTCATTCTCTCTAGTTTTATGATATAGTCTAAACACCTCAGTACGACCTCCAAAAATAGCATCACGAGGGTTCAGGGGTGCCTTGATATTTATAGTAAGTTGTTCTAACTTCTTTTTCTCTTCGGGATTTGCCTTTAAGAAATTGTTGAACACACATTCCCAGATATGTATTAACTTATACCCACTACGTCTAATCATTTCCATTCTTCTAAGTGTAGCCTCATTCCTTTGCGCTAAATTTTCGCGGCCACCTGTATTAGTATATACATCCTGCACTCTGTAACAGGTTGTACAACCATGGTGAAAGCATCCAAAGAATTCGTAAACAGTGTTTGTCTTTGGATTGAAGCCATCTACATACATGCCGCCTTTCTCTAACTTCACCTCGCCCTTATTGTTAGCCGATAAAATCTCGTCCTGTATTTTGCACGACTCCCAAGCAAGCCATTTAGAGGCGATTAGCGATTGATTTTGAGATTTATAGTATCCATTTTTAGGCATTATGCCTATAGTATTCGCCTTCAGATAGTTTTTTCGAAAAACAAGCATACATGCTGAGGCTATAGTTAAGGCTTCTGTAAAAGGATTTACATTAGTAATGCTTAAAAATTCTCTCATGAATCGAAGGCATCCCAACCGCAAGATATTGACATCACTCACACAGTATCTCAGTAACTCCTTTCTGTTATCAAAGGTCCCTGTAGCATTTGTGTTATACCACTTAAAGAACTTGTCTTTTTCTGCCCCCCGCATTGTAGTATAGCCATATAATGCAGGTGTTGGGTATGCACCTACATAGTCAATATTTTCCATTGTATTAAAGAAAAACGGATAATAACCCTTTACATGATCTTTAATTTCAAAAACCTTAGGAAAATGTGATAGCGGGAATGCCAAATAATTTAATGAGTCTATAAAAGATACCCTTCCGCAGGTTAGCTTCATTATCTTAGTGCCATTCATTATAGGTTCGATTTTCATCTTTCTGCTCATTAACTCAGAAATTATAAAATGACAATCATAGCCTTGCGAATTGTGAGCTATACAATAAACGTTTGAAATAGAAACTCGAGTTCTGAAACAGTAATTTAAAAACTCTGCTACGACGCTCTTATTCTCGTGATATTGAAAAATATGCTCCCTCACACCACAAACACTGCATTCCTCCCTTATGTCAGGATTTTCATAGCAGTTATAGCAGACCTGCTGTGCAACAATCAAGTTGACAATATGGAGGAAGGAGTTATCATCGTAGGAAGTATCCTGAGTACTTTCACAATCAAAGAATATTATCATAAATCTATTATCAATCCCTTTCTTCGGAGGTTTAATATAACAGAGATGATCTGACGGCACAATTTTCCAGCAAATTTGGCATAGGAATTCGTTGCATGTGTGACTACCATCTCGTCTTCTATCGATAACTATGAACTTGCCGCACTGATCGCATATTCTGAGACTTTCACACACGTTCTTTTTCTCATATTTATTTCTTAAATGATTCTCAAAACAATTGTCGCCTCTGAACACACGATTACATTCTTTGCATTCCCTAACTTCTTCTACAAACAGACATGGCGGAGAGGATAGACAGTATGTACATTTTTCAGCACATTTATGTTGCTTCACGTACAATGTCCTATCGCAAAGAGTGCATGCATACGGTCTGTTGAAAAAACCGGTAAGTGACTTTATCACATAAAAGTGCTCCAACTCTTTCGAATAGTAGAAGTATAATTTTTTTAGGGAGTTGTGCTCGTACGAGGGCCTAAACATAAAAGATTCTGGCTTTTTCATATCATTAAAAACGACAATTTGATACTCCCTCAAAATTTTTTGAAATTTGTAAAGATCTGCCTGAATACACCCTTTCTTACCCACCACAACCTTTGCTTCTTTACATAACTTCTTCGTCAATCTATCTAGAGTTTTAACAATCGAGACTTGACTTTTTCCCTTGATTCTTCCCGAGATCATCTCAATAGCATAACATAAGCTTCGTGGGAGACAATTAAAATCACCGTCCTTACCAACATCCACCACACTATACTTCCTAGCCAGAATCTCCCTTTCTGTGGAATTCACGGCATCCACCCTCCCCCCGATGAAGGGGAAATTTATAATATCCGCTTTTATTTGCATAGCCCCATCTGAGAGAAAAGTGCTGTTGGACTGATTGACATTAGAAATAAGTTGAATAATGGTAGCCCCACTCACCTCACTTACAGGTCTTAAACTACACCAAATGGGCTTGACGTCAGGATAATCTTGAGGTTCAATCGATAAACTAATTTTACTTCCTTGTACTGAACCGGCGACTAACTCTTTTACCACCCTATCAAACATCTTCTCCAGCTCTTTGACAGGGTCTTCAACGTTCTCTCTGAAATCCTTTAGTCTGAAGACCATCTTAACACCCTCGAGATTAAACTTTTTAAAAAAGGTCTTTTGTTTAGATAAAATCTCTATTTCACTATCTGACCCTCCGCCAGTTTGGTTTAAACCATTTTCCTGATTCTCTTCGTGCATATTTTCAAAAAATGCGCCTGATCTGTTGGCAATCGATCTCTCGCAAACAAGGCTATTTTGATCTATCTGTTCCAAAGGTGTGCTATTAGCACCCCCCGCATTTTTGAGAGAAGAAACAACTTCTTTTAAACCCCCATCCGTAAAGGGAACACCATGTTCCGAAGGCGTGTTATTAGCTCCCCCCGCATTTTTGATAAAAGAAACATCTTCTTTCAATCCTCCATCCGTAAAGGGAACACCATGTTCCGAAGGCGTGTTATTAGCTCCCCCCGCATTTTTGAGAAAAGAAAGAGCTTCTTTCATTCCTCCATCCGTAAAGGGAACACCATGTTCCGAAGGCGTGTTATTAGCTCCCCCCGCATTTTTGAGAAAAGAAAGAGCTTCTTTCATTCCTCCATCCGTAAAGGGAACACCATGCAATTCTGAGAAGCTGGTTAACAGCTCTAAGAACCGGTATTTTTCCGGCAGTTCGAAATATATTTTTTTTTCTTTAAGATCCTTAACTAAGATACTTAAACTAGACAGAAATATATTATATCCTAGACTTAAGGAGCTACTTAAATAATTTATCGCACTTACACTATCCATCTTATTTTATTATCTATTAGTGTACTAAGTATAGTATATAGGCGGGTTCTGGATACAAGGGACTTGCACTCAACTGAAAAGGATTATTAATGAAGTTGTATGGCACTGATAAGGAATTGATAAGATGTAAGTCCAGACTGCATATTTTTGTAGGATAACAAGATCGCATTATTAATTTTTTAAAATTATTATCTTAATAATGTACTAATGTAAATATATATCTTTAACTTTTTTCTTGTATTACACATCCCTTTAACGGGTTACAAATTTTGCACGGTGCAGCATGCCAACTTAAACTAATTGGAGCGATCCTCAATCCTCTCCTCCTCCTCGACGCCTTGCTTGCAGGCCTGATGGCAGACGGTCCCGGCTTCAAATTATCCCAAACTGCATCAGAAGCGAAATGCGCCTGTTTTTTTCCCTCAAGCACCTCCGATATTCTTCTGATATCGTTGCATATTCTTAGAAGGGCCGTATGCACTTCTATTTCTCCCTGCAAACTGAAAATTTTTCTATTAAGATTTAAAGGTTGAGATTAATTTTATTTCAAAAACAAGCCTTACCTGACCATAAAATTGGTTATCACTTTGAGCTGCTTTTAATACCTCAGGGTACAAGTCCGGATGCTAATGTTCTCTAGCCTCCTGAAACTCCGACTTTTATACCGATTCTCAAGGCTATTTCGCATATTATCCAGTGCAATCTTTCTAACAGGTCATTATACCTCACACATTAATTATTCAAGCTAGTATGCTATACTTGCCAAGAAAAGGATTATTTTCTACAGAAGTACATTATCCGCCATGCGCATGTAGCCTACGCATGTCTCAAGCTAATAAATTTTCTATTTATAACACCGCTCGCCCGTTTAGAATGAAAAGTGCATACTTAACTAGGCCTTTACCTATTTTGTTGCAAACGTTAGACTCTCTGATTTATATGGCAAGAATGACAAACTGATCATTATTCGTTTTGGTTATTATACCATTATACCATCCAACCATCTAACTAGATAATACAGAACTCAGGAAAACGCATATTTAGCACGGTCTTTTAGCAACTTTGTTGCAAATGTTAGACTCTCTGATTTATAGGGAAAGAATGATAGTCTGATTATTTCTTTTCCTCTTACCATCAGTCCAAAGATATATGGGTCTCGACTTTTCAGTTCATTACCTCGTATTGTGTAATCCCAATTCTTGACTATTTTACCTATCTTCCGCCGGGTATATAAGTCGGAGCTCCTCGTGAGGAAAATCATAATCTCCTTACAGGTCTGATAGTCAAATATGGTAAGTTTCATATTATCCGTTTTACTTTTTTGCCAATAACTTTATTTTTGTAATTTTTTTCAGAATACTTTCGAATTATTAGCTTCCGCTGTTGGGGGTGATGGGGACTCTATGATTCCCACTAGCTCCCTCGAGATCGGGAAGGAATATCTCATTAAACTGTTTCGGCTGGTGAAGACGAAATACGGAGTAAGGCTGGCACTCCATTTCGACGAAGGCATCTTCTGCTTCTTACCACCCCGATTTTCGGAAAGGGTGAAGACACAACGCCAGATAGATGAACTGAACCAATCTTCAGATCAGTACTTCGTCTTCGATGGTATAGATGAAACACGCGGTGGGTTTCTAAAAGTACGATTTTTGAAAAAATAAACTCATGCATATAAATAAAGAATGAAATGACATCTATTATCATGTGTTTTCTTTGTTAAAAACCCTCAAACTCTTCACATCGATCACGTCATCTCATACCAAATCCAGCTCCCAGCCAATCGGCTCAGTTCCACAACCCAGGCCCATGATTCCATGCCCAAGCAGCCAGCCCACAAGCCACACACTTTCAGCTTCTCAAACGCCAAACGCACTACACTTTCAGCCTTTTTCCCCATACAGAAGCCGGCCGCCGGAGTCACACACTTTGGACCTCGTAGCAAAAACTCACACCCTTTGGCCCCCAACAATTCAGAACAAAAGTGTATGTCTTACTACTTAGGGACTAGCACACTTTGCACCTGCTCAAAGTGTAGTAGCACACTTTGGCCCCCACAAAAGTGTATGTCTTACTACTTAGGGACTAGCACACTTTGCACCTGCTCAAAGTGTAGTAGCACACTTTGGCCCCCACAAAAGTGTATGTCTTACTACTTAGGGACTAGCACACTTTGCACCTGCTCAAAGTGTAGTAGCACACTTTGGCCCCCACAAAAGTGTATGTCTTACTACTTAGGGACTAGCACACTTTGCACCTGCTCAAAGTGTAGTAGCACACTTTGGCCCCCACAAAAGTGTATGTCTTACTACTTAGGGACTAGCACACTTTGCACCTGCTCAAAGTGTAGTAGCACACTTTGGCCCCCACAAAAGTGTATGTCTTACTACTTAGGGACTAGCACACTTTGCACCTGCTCAAAGTGTAGTAGCACACTTTGGCCCCCACAAAAGTGTATGTCTTACTACTTAGGGACTAGCACACTTTGCACCTGCTCAAAGTGTAGTAGCACACTTTGGCCCCCACAAAAGTGTATGTCTTACTACTTAGGGACTAGCACACTTTGCACCTGCTCAAAGTGTAGTAGCACACTTTGGCCCCCACAAAAGTGTATGTCTTACTACTTAGGGACTAGCACACTTTGCACCTGCTCAAAGTGTAGTAGCACACTTTGGCCCCCACAAAAGTGTATGTCTTACTACTTAGGGACTAGCACACTTTGCACCTGCTCAAAGTGTAGTAGCACACTTTGGCCCCCACAAAAGTGTATGTCTTACTACTTACTTGGCTGTAGTATGATAGCACTCTCTCTTGCCCGTCGATCTCCTGTGATAGTACTGCTCCGATACCGACATTGCTGGCATCAGTAACTATGGTGAAATGACCTGGTTTTGGATACGCCAGAACTGGAGAGTCGCAAAGTTGATCTTTTATTTTCTCGAATGCTTCCTGGCACTGTTGATTCCAAGTAAATGGTTTTCCCTTTTCTGTTAGCTGATGAAGACATTTTGCCGTGTTGGCAAAGTCTTTTACGAATCAACGGTAATATGTCGCTAATCCTAGGAAGCTGCGCAGCTGGTGCTTATCACTCGGAGTAGGCCAATTTTTCACCGCCAGTATTTTCTCCGGATCCGTCTTCACACCATCAGCTGAAACGATGTGACCCAAGTACTTTACTTCTGCACTAAACAAAGTGCATTTCTTCGGACTCAGCTTTAATTTGCCGCTCGCAGTCGCTGAAAGACTTCTTGTAAATTTTTCAGATGTTCCTCGAAGGTCTTGCCGATAACGATCACATCGTCTAGGTAAACGAGACAAGTTTTCCAACTAAGGCCACGTAAAACAAATTCCATTAGTCTTTCGAATGTAGCTGGAGTATTGCACAGGCCAAACGGCATCACGATGAATTGCCACAGTCCGCTGCTGACAGAGAATACTGTTTTCTCTCTATCATTTTCGTCTATTTCCACTTGCCAGTAGCCACTTTTCAGGTCCAACGTTGAGAACCATTTAGCATCTGTCAGGGTATCCATGATATCGTCGATTCTAGGTAGTGGATAGCTATCCTTTTTCGTAACATCATTTAATTGTCTGTAGTCCACACAAAATCGGGTACTGCCATCCTTTTTCTTAACCAGCACCACTGGAGATATCCACGGACTCTTTGATTCTTCGATTATTCCCTGATGCTCCATGGTTTTGACCACTGAATTCACTTCTCCTTGTTTCGCTAGTGGTACTCTTCTTGGGGGTTGACGTATCGGTGTAGCAGTTCCGGTGTCTATACGATGCTTCACTAGGTTCGTTCTGCCATAGTCCTCATCACCGGTGGAGAAGACGTCGCTGAATCTTTCGATCAAATCCACTGCTTGCTTGTGTTGTGTTCCTCTAAGGTTGCTTGACTGTAGAACTGCTGATGTTACACTATTCTTCCTCCTTGAATTATTTTTAGAGGCTACGTCATGATGCTCTTCAGTGTCTATACTCGTCACCGCTGAGATTGGTTCGCAGCTGCCAATTACATCTCCTTTCTTTACGCTGGTAATGCTGTCCGAAACGTTGAGCACTCTTATTGGTACAATCATCTTCTCATTTCTTTTTACTAGCGTTTTTCCCAATATTAGACTTCGCAAAGCTGGTGTCCTTTCTGGTTCAATTAGGTAGAATCGGTGGTTCCCGGGATCACCATCAAGCTCTGCCCAAATAACGTTCTCTGATGACTTTGGTATATCCGCATCTTCGCACAATATAACTCGCAGCTTGGTTGTGTTGGAGGATGTTATTTCCATTGCGATTTCGAAGTTCCGCCACTTCCTTATTCGTTGTCCTAAGTCCAGCTGGATACCGTGTGGTTTCAGAAAATCCATTCCAAGAATACACTCATCGGTAATATCAGCTACCACGAATACATGTGAGAATGTCAAATCTCCAAGCTGTATATCACGAGCTATTTCTCCATGGACTGTAGTAGTTTATCCTGTAGCAGTGCGAAGCGCGTACTTCTTGGTGTTGTGAAGCCAAGTACGGTCTACGAGATCAGATCTTAGCTCTGATCTTGTTGCGCCAGTGTCAATTGTCATTATGCAGTTTAGTTTGTCAACTCGACCACTCATGCATAAGTCGTTTTCACCACGATGTAGTCGAGAAACTGCGATGATGGTTCGGGGGGCGTCGATTCCACCAGCCAACTTCTGCCCCATGAAGTTGGCTTTTACTCGTTTCCCGGACTATCATTAGGCGAAGCGTGCTCTCGTGACGGTTCGCCTCGTTCTCCCTTTTGTTTAGCAGCGCAACCGGAGCAATAGTTGGTAGCTTTTCTTGGTTTTCGGCAGTCGCGTCTTAAGTGTCCTGCCTGTCCGCAATTCCAACATCGAGGGACACCAGATCCTTCGCTCCGTTTGGTGTACTCCGCTCTCTGACATACACACTCTTCTGTCATTTCTCGAACTCGGTAGTTATTTCGCGAGCTTTGCTTGGCAGCTTCGAACGTAAGCCCATATACTAAGGCTTCGCCAATCGTTTTCTTTCCTGCCAATTTTAACGCCTGCTGCAGCTCTCTGTCCTGTACAGCATTGCTAAATGCGAAAACAGCTGTATCGTTGCGTTGCTCTGTTTGTGCATTGGGAAGCGATAATAGTGTAAGTCGCTCAATATCGCGCGCCAGCTCTTGAAGCGTTTCACCAGTCTTTTGGCTTCGGTTGTAAAGTTGTGTTTTGTAGATCTCTCGCATGTGGTCACTGCCATAATGAAGATCCAATGTCTGTACCAATGTCGAAAAATCTTGCTGTTGCTCTTGAGGAATTGTTTGAAGAACCTCTGCTGGTGGACCTCTTAGCGCCAATATCAAAGCCGTTCCTCGTTCCAAATCATTCCAATGATTATTTCTCGCGGCAGCCTCAAATTGGGTCTTATAGATAGCCCACGGTGTTTGTCCATCGAAGATTGGGGCTTTGAGATCTTTGTGTGTAAAGTGTTCTGTCTTGATGACTCCAGTCGCTTTCACGTTATCAAAGTCCCTTTTAAGGCGTTCAACTTCTTCCACAATCTCTGATGTCTTTTCCGTAATTTGTTCTTTGAAAGTCTGAAGTTTCTTCTCTACATTTTCTTCGATGGTCTTACCCATGGTGTCTATTTTATTATTTTGCAGCTCCAATTTTTGGTTGAGGTCCTTCGAAGTCTGGTCTAGCTTCTCGTTAAGGTCAGTTGATGTCTGATCCAACTTCTTGTTAAGGTCTGCTGACTTGGTGGTCCATTTTCTGGCTTTGTTGGTCCATTTTCTGGCTTTGTTGGTCCATTTTCTGGCTTTGTTGGTCCATTTTCTGGCTTTGTTGGTCCATTTTCTGGCTTTGTTGGTTCATTATTTGCATTAATTGCCTTAGAGAGTCTAATGTCTCAGAACACTCCTCACCACTTCCTGCACGAGCTTCTTCGATTGGGAACTCGACACTGTGCGTCTTTACCCTCAGCCTCCAGTACCTCGATCATTCGGCTGACAAGTTCAGACTTGTTCCCTACTGTAGATAATTCGCGTCTACCGAGCTCTTCTTTCAGCTCCATTAGTTTTAAGTCTTTTAAATAACGCGGCATTTTCACTATCGATTATTTGTCCGTTAGAGATTTTCCGCGATTCAAATTCTCTTTTTGTCCGTATGAGAACTTTCCACTTCACTAATTAAAGTTACCGCTTACTAGAGCACTCGAGAATATTCCGTTTCACAAAATTCTCACTGTCCGTTCGAGAATTTTCACAGTTTGAAAACTTTATTCGCGCACAAAATTCTCACTTTGTCCGTTCGAGAATTTTAAATTCACTTTTTCCACTCGCGATTCTAACCCGAATTAATCCTTGAGATCCCACTTCTGACACCAATTGTTGCGAGCTAGGGGTTCGCCGGGATTTCAAGTAAAACACAATTCGGTTAAAATAAAAATAAGTGATAATTTATTTATCCGCACTTTAATTCACAGAATTATAATCGCACAATAATTCGCACTGTATGGCAGTACCGCCCGCTTATACCATATATCGCTTAACTCGTTCACTTTCGTTCTCTCTCAACACGGTCGCGTATACTCGCAGTCGGCGTAATCGAAATTACTGTGTCTTCGCTAAACGCTTCACCTGCTTATATACTAGGCGGTTGCAGTCTTGAATGTTCACCGGTGTACTTGAACGTTCGTTCAGTTGTGGAATCTTCTCGAAAGCTTCAGAGCCTTCGATTTTGACCTTCGTTCAGTGGTTTATGTACAGGGTTCTAGTACATTGGAGAGCATTCGATAAGAAGAGAGATACAATCGTGTTGTTTCGGCTTATCTTCAGCTAGGTTTCTGATTGGGCTATTTTGCAACTAGGTATTCGGTTGTTGTTGTTTTCATTATGTGAAACGATCGAGTTGCACGGTTGCGCGGTTGCCAGGTTTACATGTAACAATATTTAAATTAGGCTATTTTGCAATATCATAACACTTAATTCAACTATGATATATTTTATCAACTTTCTCGTTTTATTATTGCAGTTAGTTTTAATGGATATTTATAATTTCGACTTGTTTTAAGAAAAGTTTTTATATTTTTGTAACATTTATAAAAGCGGAAATGTAAAATAAAATCATACAAAATGAAAACCAGATGTTTAAAAATTTATATCCTGTAAGAAGCAGTCATGCCGCAATATTAAAATCATAACAGGCTCTTACTTTTACTTTATTATTTTAATAATTTATTTGTATTGTGATCGATTTTTTCACCAACAAAGCAAAAGTCCTGTACGCAAAATCGTTTGAAGGCTCGTACCTCCCAAATCCCTTGAGCTATTAACTTGAATTTTTACTTTATTATTTTTTAATAAATTCTGATCGACCTGAAATTTAAAAAAAATTGCTGCGTTTTAGGACTAGTAAACCCCAAAAAACAAAAAAAAATACTTTATTATTAAAAAATAATAAAGTAAAATTGCCGTCTGTCCGCCGTACGCCGTACACAAAACCGTTTGAAGGCGCGTAGCTCACAAACCGCGGAAGTGGGAGGACAGGCATTTTTCAAAAAATTAAATTTTTATATCTCAAGAACCGTATCAGATATGATCTTGAAAATTTTACAGGAGTTAGGACCAGTAGACCTCTAGCCGAGAAAATAATTTTGAGGGTGTGGGTGTAGGGTGTAATGGTAGAAGGGGGTGGAAATGAAAAACTTCTGATTTTAATTTCTCGAAAGCCGTAAAGGATAGAAAGCTAAAATTAACAATTGTATAGAGGTACTATAGAAACATCTGAGAAAAATAAATTTTTGATAGGGGTAGTAAGATACGGTGGTGGGGTGGATGGTTTTTCATATCTCAGAAACGGCTTATGCTAGAAAATTGAAACTTAGTACCTATATGTAGATGTGCTACTAGATAGATTAAAGCTAAAAAAAGTTTAGATTTTCATTTGTGTACAAAGGTGGAGTAAAAAACATAACGCAGTCACGATCGGCTGCAAGCCAATCGTATGATACTCTATATGAAATATTGAACTCCGATTGCTTATGTTACAAAGTTGAAACTTGGTGACTATATGTAGATCAACTAGAAAAGTAATTTAGATGGACAAATTTTTAAAATATTGATTGCTTTACGGAAGGGGCGGAGGGCAAAAAAATTATCAGTGAAAAAGGAATGCATAAATTTTACCGAATTTCGTTATATCTCTTAGGTCTTCAAAAATATTGAATCAATTTTTATTCTACGGATTCGACACATAAACGCATAGAAACATTTTTCAGGATTTGTTTTTTAAAATTCAACCCCTAAGGGGGTTTAAAGGGATTGTATACATTTGCAAAAATGCCTACATATTTCTTAGATCTTTTGAGATATCGAATTGAATTTCACTTCCTAATGCTTCCTATATAATCGCCAAAAAGTTAATTTTAGTGTTTTTAGGTATTCAACACTAAGGGGTGTAAGGGTGTACTTTTTCACAGTTTTCGACATATTTCTTAGGTGTGATGAGATATCAGATTGGTTTTTACTTTCACATACTTTTTATGCAATAGCCTGCAAACCCATTTTACGAGTTTTTGATTAAATCCCCTTTGGTACAAAGGGATTGCATATGTCTTTACGAATTCCAACATACCTCTTAAATATGATAGATATCAAATTGATTTTTATTATATTTCCTCGGGCTTTGTGTATAATCGCCCAAAAATTATTTTCAGGATTTTTGGATATACAACCAAGGGGGTATAAGAGGGTTACATAAGTCACCCCTTTGGTCTGATGAGATATAAAATTGGTGTTTCAACCCCCCAAAATCTATAGTGTCTAATGAGGTATTCAGTTGCTTCTTATGCCATTTTTATTTTACAATTTTTCGAAATTCATCCCCGAGTGGTTGTAATGTGTTTGTAAACGTTTTCACAATTCGTTATATTTATTAGGTCTGATGAGGTAGCAAATTGGTTACTACTTCTATGGGATTTAAGTGTTAAGTCTACACGTGCTTTTTATAATCTTTTATAATAAAGAAATATCTAAAGGTACATATTATGTACCTTTAGATATTTATACTTATTGTTTAATGTGGCAGTGGTGTAAATACTCTATTGCGACACAATTTTAACCGCTTTCCAAACTTTGACCCGAAAAATAATAAAGTTTCACAAGATTTTTTCTTAATAATATGTAATTAGATTTATATCTATTGTTGGTTAAGGCCGAACATTGATAATTGTTTGGGCGTAACATATCCCGAAATATTTTCTTGTGCGCCATAGTTTAAACTACTTGGATCGTTTTGTTTTGATGAATCCGTTGGCGTCAAATTTGATGGTATTATCGGATTCTTGGACGTATCCATTTGTATATAATCGTTCAATGGTAGCTGTAAGAAAAAAAGAATTACATTTTATTTTATAAAAAACAATAGAATAATAGAAAAAAGTTTGTAATATTTTTTAGAACTAAAAGATACAATGACTTAAGAAGTTATGTTTGGATATCAGAAATATGTGTGTACTTACATTTGGAAGGAGGGACTGATGCTGTACATAGCCATTTACAATTACAGGATTCATTACCGGATTCGATTGAGGCGGCGATTGGTTTGGTATATGTCTCAGATTCATATTCAGACTATCGGTGGGTAAATTATTTGAAGTGTTACCCATATCGCTCATTTCCACTGCATCAGCATGCTCGCTGCTGCAGTCTTCATCGTGAACAACGAATGTAGGACTCACATCATATTCCGTAGTTTTACTTTTAATATCGCTAAGATTAGTCAAATATCGATCGCTCTTTGATAAATGTGCCATATCGTCCGCAATAATAATGTTATCGAAACCTTTAAGATCCATTAATCCCGGTGGGAACGTAATGCTAATATCCTTCATTTGAACGTATTTCTTAGATGCAAAATAACTAATCATAACCGTAATCAATGCGCTTAGCCCGATTAGTGTGAAAGTATAGATTTGATAATCAGATGGAGGTGAACACACTGACTGATGCGATGTTGACCATGAACCTTTCAAAAAAGTTTTAGTATCCTTATGTTCATTGTACCACTCGGATAATTCGGCAGTTTCTTCTTCACATTTAGTTGATGTTTCATTTGTTTCTATCTTATTCATTTCTTCGTTTTTATCTGTATTCGTTACATTTTCTTTGTTTATAACATTCACAGCACGCACAGAATATTTAAATGTTACTCCAACATGTTTCGAAAATCCCTTGCAACTAATTGCGGGCATGGTACATTGCAGGTTCTTAATTCGTGAAATTGTATACCGTGGGGGTGATGTAGTTTCTGTCTTTACTTCGTAATAATCAATTCCCGGACCATTCAGTAGTTTTGGAGGACTCCAATTGAAAGTGAACTGGTGAAGGGCGGATTCTGGAGCTCCCGGATCTAAAAATAAAAAATAAATTCAACAGTATTGTTACATGTAAACCTGGCAACCGCGCAACTCGATTGTTTCGTATAATGGAAACAGCAATAACCGAATACCTAGCTGCAAAGTAACCCAATCAGAAACCTAGTTGAAGTATATAAGGGGGCGGAGCAACACGATTATACCTCCCTTCTAATCGAATGTTCTCGTATGTAGCAGAACAGCGTAGAAGATCAAATCCAATGCTCTCAAGCTTTCGAGTACCGTCCACACACACCACCGAGCGAAGATTCAAGACAAGTCTATACCACAGCCAACTAGTATAAAAGCAGGTGAAGCTTTCAGCGAGGGACATTTATTTATAATTATTATAATTTTTATTACGTGGATTGTAACTTAACAGCCAGCGTGTATTACGCGACCGTATTGGTGGAAAGCGATTGAAATAGCGTGTGATCGAGTCAAGCGATATATAAGGGGCGGTATTGCCATACAGTGCGAATAATTGTACGAATAGAATTAAAGTGCGAAATAATAAATTAACACTTATTTTGCTTTTAAACGAATTGTGTTTTACTTGAAATTCCGGCGAACCCCTAGCTCGCAACAGTATTTAAACGAGGATGTATAGGTTATCGAAAAACAAATTTAATGGCTATATTTAAAAACCGCCAATACACTAAAACGGTTGTCAAACTATATATACATCACATCATCAACATCATCTCAACAAAAATAATTTTATCACACACACACCAGCACAACTGAACGACTGACTGACTAGTGTAGTGACTACTAAACGGCTGGTTAGAGAAGAGAGTAAAGTAAGTGAACAATTCAATTTAAGGAGGAGTGAATGGTGACTACTGAACGGCTACTTAGAGAAGAGTAAAGATGAAATGAACAATTCAATTGAAGTACTTCACTGAACTAACTCTTTAAAGTGGATGTCTAGCTGTGAAGTACTTCACTCAAATGACCATCTCTGACATCATTTTTCAATAAATAAATAAATGAAAATCCGTGTTCATATGTGATGGAAGTAGTTGAAGACGTTTGCGATAGTAATGCGTAGAGGTTCAGACAAAGGTAAGCTTCTTAGAACGAATCGCAGAAATCTGGCTTGAACTGACCCTGCTTTACTGAATATTATAAAATGTTCATACTGGACACGCATATTGAAGAACAGAGCGCATATAGACACAATACAGTTCTTCGTTATGTAAGGATCATTAACATGCATGCACTATCGTCTTAAAATCCAAAGGCAGTCTAAATGGTTGTCTAAAGTAAATATACTGTTAAAGTAAACAGCTAAATCGTATACACAGTTTCCCTCATCAAATGAATTTGAGATCTTTCCCTAGAAACTTTTAAGGTACATCAGTCTGCAAATAGTTTGAATATTGTCGCCTGAACCTGAGATCGTACGAAAGATTTAAGCGTCATCAGCATAAAGGAGCATTTTTAAAGTCGGCAATAACTGTGCTCACGTCTTTAATAAATAAAATAAATATAAAGGCTCTAGACTGATACCTTGAGGTACTCCTGAAGTGTTTGAAATGTGCGATGGGATAGATAGGAACTGATTCACTTTATAAACAAAGTGAGGAAACCTAGTGCACAAAGTTTATGGAAATCAGTATAGGTAAATGAAATCACTTTGTTTGTTTCGATCGTTGGCATCGTTAAATTCGAGAATTTCTACCCTGTTGGAACTGGATAACAATAGCCTCGAACAACTTCGCAACACTAGAAATATTTACGAAGGAGTGGTAAACACTCCCGTCGTTCATTTTTACCTTTTCAAATAAAAGTGGTATTGTCGAATAATCTAGATCAAGTTAGTTCCTATTGAGATTATAATTGGGGATAATAATACAGTGTGTCTTATTAAAAGTAGTATGGTGGGATTTGAATAGTAATTAAAGGTTTCTTCATTTCCTATGTGACCCCGATGAGGGCTCGCCCGGATAAGTAACGCTCCATTCCGCTCCTTCGGTATGGAGCGAATAACATCGTTTGAGATAACGTCTGGTTGGAAAATATCGTCAGATGAGTCGAAGACTCAAATATTAAATTTTCTGGTAAGGTATTCGATCAGGTGGTCATTTAGTACTATCGTATTGTTTCATGTTAACCTGGCAACCGCGCAACTCGATCGATTACGAATAAGGGAAACAGCAACAACCGAATACCTAAGCTGCAAAGTAACCCAATCAAAAGCCTAGTTGAGTATAGAAGGGACGGAACAAAGAACTAGAATAGCGTAGAAGATCAAAATCGAAAGATCTCAAGCTCACTAGAACCCTCTACACACACCACCAAACGAAGATTCAAGAACAGTCTCGACTACAGACAAGTAGTATAAAAGTAGATGAAGCTTTCAGCAAGGGACATAGTAATTTTTATTACGTGTACTGTGACAGTCAACTAGTACGCGATCGTGTTGGTGTAAAGCGATTGATATAGCGTGTGATCGAGTAAAGCGATATATAAGCGGGCGATATTGCCATACAGTGCGAATAGAATTAAAGTGCGAATAATAAATTAACACTTATTTTAATTTTAAACGAATTGTGTTTTACTTGAAATCCCGGCGAACCCCTAGCTCGCAACAGTATAATAACCCGGTAGTGATGCGAGACTCAAACAGTAATTACTGAAAGCCAAACAAGCTTTAATAATACGAGTCTTCCCTGTATTCAGTCCCGCCAGCTGATACTGCTTTCAAGATAAAATACTAAACCCTTATCCGTAATTTACTCTCTCGGTATCAAGCGCGCGCAATATATCTGGCAATACATTCACCTGGGAGAGTTGGAGTATTCATGAAGTAATCATTGATGGAAGAAAGGCATGACTTAAATATGACGTTTGCTGTAATCATTGGAGACCGCTAGAATAGATTTGCACATGAATTGTGATATACTACTCATTGAGTAAGAGAGAAAAACTTTGGATTACAATATCTTCCGGACCAATTACACCATGAAGATAAATGTTGGGTTCTGTATATGGGATCACAAGAGGAGTCTACCGAAACTAAATTTTTTGAGGGGGGAGATGGAGCACGAAAGTGGGGGGACAGTAATTTCTCAAAAAATTTAATTTTTATATCTCAGAAACCGTATCAGATATGATCTTGAAAATTTTACATGGGGTCGGTGAACTTCTGGTGTGGGTGTTGAGGGTGATGGTGAAAGGGGGTAGAAAGGAAAACATTCTGATTTTTATTTCTCGAAAACCATAATGAATAGAAAGCTAACAATTTAGGATTATATAGAGCCACTATGGAGACATCCTAGAAAAATAAAAATTTGTATAGGGGTACTAAGGTACGGGGGAGAGGAGTGGTTTTTTATATCTCAGAAACGGCTTATGCTAGAAAGTTGAAACTTAGTACGTATATGTAGATGTACTATTAGAGTAATTAAAGCAAAAAAAAAGTTCAGATTTTTATTGGCGTTCAGAGGTTGAGTAAAAAAAATGTCCGTGAATCCACATTTTCACAAACTTCGTTAAAACTTTTAGACATGTCGAACTATCAAAGCAATTTTACTTCTGCGGGCTATTTATATAAGCGCCTGGTAACGATCTTCAAATTTTTTCGATATCCAACCCCTAAGGGGGTGTAAAGTGGTTGTGCACATATTCACGAATTCATATAAATTCCTAAGTTATATTGAGATTTGGAATTCACTTTTACTTCTATAAGCTTTAAACGTAGTCGGGGAAAAACCGATTTAAGTATTTTTCTCAATTAAACCCCCTGGGGGTATTGTTCAAGTTTTCACTGATTCCGAAAATCTCTTAGGTTTAATGTCATCGAATTCGCTTTTACTACTATTAATTATTCTATTGATAAAAAAATACGTAAGTAAATAAAAGAAATCTGCCAACAGTCTGGGCGCAACTTTATTATTTTATGGGTAGAAGTCCGAAACGTGTTTAATGATGAGATGCTGTGTAGGTTACTATGCGACTGACAACCTAAGAAATAACCAGGAGGCTATTTGGAACGTTATTTTTTTAGGTTGTCAGTCCCATAGTAACCTACACAGCATCTCATCATTAAACACGTTTCGGACTTCTACCCATAAAATAATAAAGTTGCGCCCAGACTGTTGGCAGATTTTTTGTATTGTACCCAAAATACGTGTGCAATGCAAGCACAATTAGTATAAAAATTTAGTATAGGAGCTATTTTCTATAGATACTTACTGCTAACTTTGGTAGTTTCGATACAATCATTACTCCTTTCTGATTCCTCATTTGTGCTTGCAGTAACTGTAATTGTATACTGTTTATAGCTGGACAGGTGTTTCAGTTCATAGACAATAACACTATGATTTGTCAGATGATCTTCTTCAAGTTTTTTCGTATATTCATTGTAGCTACATATGAAAAAGAAAATAATTTGTCTAAAGATGTTTCATCAACTTATCAAATTTTATTTACTTTATTGAATAAAATCGTAGTTTGCCATTCATGGATTTCGGAGCTTCCCATTTCAGAGTAAACGAAGAAGCCGTTATGCCTATTATTTGAAGTATCCAAGGAGGTGAAGGCTCTGAAAAAAAATAGTTTAGTTTCTGTGGCTTACACTAAAAATTTACTTATAAACTACGGCCAACGTAAAATCTAATTTTAAGCATTTCGATATGGTCGATCGTAGTGTATATTATTTTAGTAGAGTAAGGCGGCTGCGGGAGGACAGTCATCTGATTTTTGACACAAGCTGACGAATTAAAAAAGCTGAGTGTGCGTTGTAGTAGTGCATGAACCATGAGTTACCGCGCCACAACTCCGGTCTTTTTTTTGAGGATTATTTACGTAACCGTTGCAAACTGACTTCATAGGGTATAAATGGCAATGAAATAGCTGATGCATTAGCAAAGGCTGGATCGGAGTCAGCCATGGTCGGACCAGGGGCCCTATTCTCGAGTTCATTCGAATTTTGGTCGCATACGATCAATTCGAATGATAAGTTTCGTAAACGAACCAACTCCCATAAAAATTAGTATTCTTGAATATCATGCGAAACTTTTTCATTCGATTGGTCGTACACGAATTGGAAGTGGTATTGCCAGATAAGTTTTTTGCTATTTAACGTGAATTCGGTAAGCCACTGTGACCACTAACAAGTGAAACACTTCATAACAGAAATCCGTTAGTTTCAAACTTAAAAAAATGGATCAAAACGGGTTGGTAATATTAGTGGGGAGGAGAAAACGATATTAATAGAATTTTTGGAAAGTAATCCAAAATTAATTAAAGGTAGATTCAATGCGAAATTTACCCATGAAAACGCGCAACAAGTTTGGGGTATCGTTTCGGATGTTTTAAATAGTATTCCTGGTGCAAAAAAGGATTGAAAGCAATGGCGCAAGGTATGGTTATTCATTATAAACAAGCAATCAAGATAATTA
The DNA here is from genome assembly GCA_951812415.1 of Beris morrisii. Taxonomy (NCBI): domain Eukaryota; kingdom Metazoa; phylum Arthropoda; class Insecta; order Diptera; family Stratiomyidae; genus Beris; species Beris morrisii. Next base: position 108,821,123 of record OX638312.1, on the reverse strand, counting down.
TTTATGTAATTTACAGACTTAGCAGGATATGATAAACAAAACGAAAGGGTGGCAAGCGGGCATTCTTAAAGATATTCGAACCACGGGTGGAGGACGACAAAGTGGATCTGATTAGAAAATAAATAAAAACAACTTCATCACTCGTAGGGAATACTAATATTTATTTTCATCAATTAATATTACAATCCTTCTTCCTAACTAGAATCTCTCAATATCTTAAAAAAGTGCACTCGCATAATAACAAACACAATTTAAATTTGACAATTTTTCTGAGCCACCTATTGTTGCTCTTCCTCTTTACATGTGCATTTCCCAAAGCATTGATAGCGCTTTAGGGCTTTTGGATTTATAGTACTTTTCTGCAAAAAAAAAGGATTGTATTATTTTGCTAGTAAGTTCATTCAATAAAAGAAAAAAAGCTCAATCACGGACTTCAAATGCCTTTCGTAATACCAAATCTTGTTGCGACGACATCCATAATACGCACAGCATAAATCTATAGTCACCTGAGTGTAGAAAATTGTTTTAATAGCAGTCAAGTTATTCAAAACCTACCATTCGAACAAAATCGCTGTAAGATCCCAGGGAATTCAGAACAAATAACGACAAATAATTGTCGAATACCCCGTCGTCACGAGCCTGCTTGAATTTCTGCTCATCGACGAAAAAGTATCCCAACAGATTTCCGGACTCCTTGTCGATCACATTAATCCGGAATGTCTTGGCTTGGATTTTTTCCGGTAGAACTGAGACGAAAAACTCCTTGGGCGATCGATTTCCGCTTAATTCGGCTATTTCGTCGGTGATGTTTTCAAGATCTTGCGGTTGAATCGGTGGGACTATGGTATCAATCCTGCCGACGGAAGGTGCCTGGAAGCTTGACTCTGTTGTGTAAAGTAGGAACCTTTCGAATTTGCGACAGGTTCTGATGATTTCATGGAGGATCCAGCATTGGACGGTTGAATTGTGGTGCCGCCATGAGTTCGTTCCAGCGAGTTGTTCCGTTCGCGGAAGTACGGTTTCGATATATTACTTTGCGTTGGATTGATCTTTCGATTTTGGGACGACTTGGTAGATTTCATGTAGGACGGTCCTGGTTGTTGACCATAACCCGCAGGATAACTATCGAGACACATTTAAAACATTGTTTGACAGTTGACATGGTAACGGCTAAAGTTTCGTGCACGAAAGTTTAATTCGAATGATAGAAACCACTCGTTGCATATCATGCGAAAAGATTCGCATGCGACCGCCGTGTGACTACTCGAGAATAGCAATTTTTTCAAGTCATTCGAAAGTTGATGAAATTCGTGCACGAAACTTGGTCGAATGAACTCGAGAATAGGGCCCCAGAACCAGTTTTCGGTGTGCCTGTTGCCTCTGTTAGTGCTGCCATTGCTGAGTGGGTGAGTAAATCACACATTGAGAGATGGTGGCTTCTTCCGGGAACGCGGCAGACCAGAAACCTTGTTGAGAGACCAAGTGGACGAACCGCTGCTTTTCTTCTCAAATTGAGCAGAAGAGAATGTGGTAGTATGGCTCACAGGGCATAACTCTTGTGGCCTACACATGGTCAGAATGAGATCATTGTGCACTGCTTGCGACGAGAGCGACGATACAACGGAACATTTTCTTCTAGAGTGTCCAGCTTACTCTATCGCGAGAATTCACGTATACGGAGTTGATGGTGATGTAATGAGGATGGAGAAACTCCGCTCTCGCTCCCTACCTGAGCTCTTGCAATTCGTAAGAAGAACGGCAAAGTTCGGGTAGAGATTGGGGGATTCTAGTACAATGGGACATGTAGGCCTGATTGTTCAAGATGCGCTGATTCGCTGCGTGTCTTCCCCCATATCAAACAACAGCAACAACAACACACGGTTCACTGTTTCAACTTGAGGCAAGAATTCAAAATACACAATTCCATTAAAGTCAAAAAAAAGTTGAATTGGAAAGCCAAAGAATCATTTTCGTAAGCTTGTTTCAAAAGTCTAAACGTTTCTGTAAAAGTTTTTCCAAAATTCACGCAAAATTTTACGTTTCATCGTTGCTTCAGAAAATTTCAGTGTGGTATTTTGCATTGCATAAAGATTATAATCAGTACTGTCGCTTCAATAGCATAAAGTTCATGTGAGCTCTGTAATTTGACAGATTCCGCGACCAGTGGTCTATTGTGCTATACCTCATAGATCTTTCTCCAGTTTCAATCTAGAGATCTTCTTCCAGTTTTTTTTTCTCTCAGGAATTTATTTAGTTGGAGTAGGTCTGTTTTTACGATAGTTCTTTAATCCACAAAGTGTCGCCCGCTATACAGTCAAGCTAGGAGTTCTCAACTCTAGCCATTAGTCCGTCGTGCCTATACGTGCACCTGATCATAAGTGAGTATCACACCCATCTTATGAGCTAGCACGAGCTTCCATGCAACAAGCGCACTTACTACGCTGGCAGTACATGGGACATAAGTTACCCAATGACTATATATCTTGCTGAAGAAATTACATTGTCTCCTTTTTGTACAAATGTTTTCACAAACAAAAAACCTAAGCATATTATTATATGACTGTATCATATGGAAGGTGATCAATCAACACGAAGCATCAAGAATTTGAACACTTAAAGATTTGTGGGAAGGGTGATGGGTGATATTATTAATCCTTCAGAAAGGTGAGAGAATAACAAAGGTCCAACTAGCTTTGTTGGTGCGGGCCTAATATATGTTTCAAGGCAATTTTTGCGCTTCTTTCACATTTGGTCTACTTAGGGTTATCCGTGTGATACTGTCCGGACGAGTTTGCACAATTATTTTCAGTTCTACCCAGTATTTATAATCGTAGCTTTACATGTGAATTATATCGATAACTAATGAAATTAACCGTAATGAAAGAATAAACACTAGACATCCAAAAGACAATGAACTGAGTAAAATTTTCAAATGGAAGAAATTGAAGGTATCCAGATTGTGAAATCTCTCGTCAGGATCTTTACACATGATCCTTCTATAAGGGCTAGCAAGAAAAATAGTTGGTTGAATACTAAAATAAATAATGTTAGAATGTGCGTTTTAATAGAACCATAAATACGTTTCATGTCAAATCGACTATGTTCCAATTATAATTTTTTCTCCTTTAAACAAACTTTCAAATTAAGGAGAATGGAATTTTTCATGGTGAAACTACCATAGAAGCCGATTTTTAAGAATTTTTAGGTTGTTTTTCGGCGACAGATTCAAATTAAGGTTTGATTTCTGGTTTTAAAATTCGTGAAGCAGTATATTAATTTTCAGTGTATGCTTACTTGATTCTAAAGTTGTTACTTCTTTCGGATTAACATTAAATGGACCTTCTTTCGTTTCTGAGTACATATTCATCCAAATGCCATAAGTAGTATACGATTTCAGACCGTTCAGGATATAGTTCACTTTTTCGCCACTAATATTCAAAGTTTTCTCTGGTTCCGAGCAATTGTAGGTTTTAAAATATAACGGACAATATTTTAATCGAAAACCCTTAACAACTGTACTGGGCAGACAGTCTAACTTCCATTCTAATCGAACCGTGCTTCCATTTAGAGGCCGATAATCACTGAGATCAACTAGTACCAAATCTGAAATTTTTTTTAATATATTGTAAATTTAATTTATAATTTCGATGAAAACAGTTAAAAACCTACCACTATTTGCTGATGCCGTACACTGTGCCCACACCATTCCCGAACTAAAGGATCCTGAAGCACTGTGGTAATTCGCTGAAACTGCAAAATTCATTTGCTCCGTTGTTTGGATGGATTGATTCCTTGCATGTTTATCTACTCTTGTAAATTCAAAGCCACTCTAAAAACAGCGAAATACGATTAATTTTATTTAACTTTTTGATTTTGAAATAGGTTCTTACTTTGCATTCTTCTGCGGTTTCGGTTTTTGCTTTACATTTAAATAATGTATAGTCTTTCAGGATTAAATTGCTATTATTATTCTGTTCCGGTTCGCTCCACATTATAATGTAGCCTTGAACCCTCCATATTTTTTTTAAATATCTCGGTGCAGGATAATCTAAAAAATATGGATAAAAATACAAAATAATTGCGAATTAATAAAATAATAATTTTAATCGGCTACAGAGGATAGAACAATTATATCTGGAGACATTCATAAAAAAATCTGCCAATGGTCTGGGCGAAACTTTATTATTTTTCTGGTCAAAGTTCGGGAGCGGTCAAAGTCGGAGCATATCATCAGTTGTTTCGAGATTATGAAGTTTCTTGGAAAGTTAATTTTGTTCTTAAAATAAAAATATTTAAAATAAATATTTTTAGCCGATTAAACATTGAAAAAGCCCCTGTAGACTATACGAATTTGGGTATATTATGTACACTAAAAATCCATAGAAGTAAAAACGAATTTGTTGCCTTATCAGACTTAAGAGATATGACGAATTATTAAAACGTATACAAACTCATTACTTTCACTTGGGGTTTGAATTTCGAAAACGATTTCATAAGAACCAAGTTCACATCTCATGAGATACGAGGGATTTTGAAAATTTGTGAAAACGTAAGCAAACTCTTCACACCGCCTTGGTTCTTGAAATTCGAAAAATCGTGAAATAAGTTTTTAGGTCATTACATCAAATGCCGTAATAACCAATTTTATATCTCATCAGAACTAAGGGGTGGCAAAGTTTGTGAAAACATATGCAAACCCTTGGGGGTTGAATATCCAAAAATTGAGAAATGGGTTTGTAGGCGATTATATAAAAAGTCTGTGGAAATGAAAAGCGATCTAATATCTCATTAAACCTAAGAAATATGTCGAAGCTTTGAAAAGCATACAACCCCCGTACACCCATTAGGATTGAAAATCTGAAAATACTGATTTTTACTTTTTGGTTCTTATATGGGAAACCTTAGGAAGTAAAAATGAATTCGATATATCATCAGATCTAACATATGAAAACATATGCAACCTCCTTACCCCCACTTGGGGGTTGAATATCTAAAAATCCTGAAAGGAGTTAATAGATAAATATGAAAACAGAACGAGAAAGTAAAAACAATTGAATTACTTATCACTTCTAAAGGATATGACGGAATTTGTGAAAACTTGTTCAACCCTTTTATATCCTCTTAGGGGCTGAAAAAGGAAAAAACTTGAAAACAAGTTTTAGGCGATTATTACGCAAGCCCGTGAAAGTGAAAAGATATTCGATATTTGATCAGACCTGGAGGATATGGCATAATTCGTGAATAAGTATACAATCCCTTTACACCCCCTTAGGGGTCGAATTTCAAAAAATCCTGAAAACACTTTCTAGATATTTATATGAAGAAGCCGTTGAATAAAAATGAATTAAATATTTGGAAAGACCTAATAGATATGACGAAAATCGTGAAAATATATGCATTCCGTTTTCACTGATACATTTTTTCGCCCCCCCCCCTTTCAAACGCCAATAGATATTTGAAATTTTTTTTTATCTAAATTATTTTTCTAGTTGATTTACATATAAGTACCGAGTTTCAACTTTCTAGCATAAGCCGTTCTATAGATAGGAAAAACAGCCCCCACCCCCGTACCATACTACCCTTATAAAAAATTATATTTTTCCAAGATGATACTACTATAGTTCTATCTAAATACCAAGTTTCAGCTTTCTATCAGTTTAGGTTTTCGAGATATAAAAATCAGAACTTTTTCCTTTTCACCCTCCCCCACCCTCACCCTCTACACCCTTTTTCTGATAGGAGTCTATTAGACCTACTTACGGTAAAAATTTTAAGCATCTACCTCACACCGTTCTTGAGATATGAGACGTGATTTTTTAGAAAAATTCGCATCCCCTCCACTTTCATGATCCACCGCCCCCTTAAAAAATTTTACTTTCAACAAACTTGATTTGTCAACCTTTATACACAAACCGAATTTTATTTGTCTAGTGCAATTGGTTCGTGAGATATCGTAATCTAAAGTTTTTTACCCCCCAACCTCGTACGCCACTGCCCCTACTCAAAAATTTATTTCCGATCTATTCTCCAAGTGTACCTACAGATATTCATTAAGTTTCAATTTTGTAACTTTAACCGTTTAGGAGATATGGATTTTAGAATGTGTCGATCTCGGCTTTTTTGCGTTTCGGACGCACTATTTTTCCCCCACTCCCACACCCCTTCACCCATATTGACAATTTTTATACAAATGGGTGCACTACCGAAGTTCTACATAAATTCAAAATTTCAGCCTCCTAGCATAAGCGGTTGCTGAGATCTGAAAACCAAAATTTTCCGTCTAAAACGCTTCCCCCTCCTCCCCCTTCACACCCTCACCCCTCAGAATTTGGTCACTTCAAGGGGCCTACCCACTCTATTCATAAAAAAAAATTCAATTTAATATCTCAAGCCGTTTGGGAGCTACGAGTATTCAAACGATTTTGCGTACGGCGGACACCGTACGGCGTACGGCGGACAGACGGACTGAAATTTTTTTTTGCTTTTTTCGTGTCTACGAGTCATAAAACGCGAAAAAAAAATGTTCAGGGTAGCAAATTTTTTTTTTTTAAAAATCGATCACAATACTGTATTATTAGAAAATATTAAAGTAAAAACGGTGAACTGAAATTTTTGGTATTTTGGAAATATGTATGTTAGCCATTAGCGAATTTTGTTTCCTATAGCATACGTAAAAGCTTCATTGACTGATGCGGACGCTAAAACTATGGTCAAAAGACTGGAATGATTTTATGATTAAATTACAGGTAGGTATTTTAGAATGTTAAAATTAATTCTGTTCAAAATTTTATATGGATGATAAGACATTTTGTCCAAAAATATGGATTAAAATAAAATAAGCTCCATTAATTTCTATTTGCTTATTAACTTTTAAATTCAATCGTCTTTGAAGTGAATTATTAATTATATTCGTACCTTCGTTCGGAACGCGTAACACGCTACCGGCAACTGATTCTCCTTCTTTATTAACTGTATGAAGCGTGAATTCGTAATCAGCCTTTTCTAACTCGTATTTTGCCGAATAATCCGTTTTATTTATGAAATTAACATTGCTAAAAATAAAACAGAAAACTAGATGAATACTGAACTCCGATTTATATTGTAGTTGGGGATAAAGTAGAATTACGTGCATGCATGTTGTATGTCCTTTATTAAGGACTGCTATTAGATTGCTACTCAAAACTAAAAGACAATATTCAGTGTTTAATTTCATATCTTGAACTGGGTAAGTCATAAAAAAAAAATATCCTTTTTGAAGGACTTACACATGGGAGGTGCAGGAAGGACTCACTCGATTTCTTACATATTTATCCTTTTCCTTGGAACCATTTAAAAATGAACGTGTACAAAATTTTAAATTCGTGGCTTGAAGCGTTCAAAAGTTATCGAAAAATATTGTTGAACACGTGTTTTAAGGACATTTGGTATGGCAGCTACCAGAAGGAGTAAAAGGATTTCGCTGATTAGTAAGCTCGAACTTCGTTTTTACTCAAAACTAATTTGTACAAAATTTCCAATTCATAGCTAAAAGATTACTTGAGTTATAGTAAGTTCCGTAAATTAAGTGAAGACGTTTGGACAGGATATTTGTATGGCAGCTACACGAAGGACTAATAAGATTTTCTTCATATTCATACATTTAGCTCCAACTATTGGAAAAATAATACATGCAAAATTTCAAAGACGTAGCTTAAAACCTTCTGAAGTTATCGGCCAATATTCTTGAACATATGTTTTAAGGACATTTTGTATGGCAGCTACCAGAAGGAGTAAAAGGATTTCGCTGAATAGTAAACCCGGACTTTATTTTTATTCAAAACTAATTTGTACAAAATTCCGAATTCATAGCTAAACGATTACTTGAGTTATAGTGAGTTCCGTAAATTAAGTGAAGACATTTTGACAGGATATTTGTATGGCAGCTACACGAAGGACTAATAGCATTTTCTTCATAATCATACATTTAGCTCCAACTATTGGAAAATTAACACATACTAAATTTCAAAGTCGTAGCTTAAACTCTTCTGAAGTTATCGGCCAATATTCATGAACACGTGTTTTAAGGATATTTTGTATGGCAGCTACCAGAAGGAGTAAAAGGATTTCGCTGAATAGTAAACTCGAACTTTCTTTTCACTCAAAAATAACTTGTATAAAATTCCGAATTGATAGCTAAAAGATTACTTGAGTTATAGTGAGTTTCGTAAATTAAGTGAATACATTTTGACAGGATATTTGTATGGCAGCTACTCGAAGGACTAATAGGATTTTCTTCATATTCATACATTTATCTCCAACTATTAGAAAAATAATAGATACAAAATTTCAAAGTCGTAGCTTAAACCCTTCTGAAGTTATCGACCAATATTCTTGAACACGTGTTTTAAGGACATTTTGTATGGCAGCTACCCGAAGGAGTAGGACGATTTTGCCCGTTAACGAACTTAGCCTTACAAATTCAACCAAACATCCAGATTCAAAATTTCAAGATCCTAGGTGAAGGCGTTCTTGAGTTATCGTGTTCACGGACAGACGGACGGACGGACGGACGGACGGACGGACGGACGGACGGACGTCAGGCGGATTTGAGGTTTTTGGCCACAAATAAACAAAAAATAATATATAACTTTTTTTCGTCCGAGGCTTGGTTCTATGCGTTACAAACTTTTCGGCTGGATTAAACTTATAATACTCTATATGATTTCATCTAGAGTATAATTAATAGAAGCCACTAGAACTTCTAGATTTCAATTGCATTTACATTATTTTCTGATTCCTTCGAACTTCTTTTATGCGATCGTCTATATTGGGACCATTATATTCGGTTTCAGGAACGCGACTCCAATAAATAATGAAGGTTCTTATAGTCGAATTGCTATGCAATTTAATTTCAAAACTGCCGATGTCAACTTTGGGAGGGTTGTTTGGCCTTGCTGGACTCGTTTGGAAGGTTTTATTCGTTTTCGTCCAATAAAGGTCACTATCAACAGCATTTAAAGATTTCATATCCAATTGGACGGTATACCTTTGGGTGAGAAAATATTATTAATGTTAAAATCACCAATTGCACCAATCTATAATCAATGAAGAGTAAACCAAATGTACCATGTATACGGCTGTAAGCCTGTGATTTCAACACTATTATTTTCTGTGTTTTGAAAACCATTTTTGCGGAACGTCACCCAATTATCTTTGTTATATTGGGATACATATTTAACGACATATACAATACCTGCAACATGATAAAAATTTAATTTACTTTCTATTATCCATCTGATAAGCAAGTGATATACCCTTTTTCGTGAACAGGTATTTAACGTGCCACTCTAAAACCGCACTGTTTGTTGTAGTACTCGTTGTAGACAAATTTGGATTGCCGGGGATTGCTGAAAAAAATTTCGATTAATTTTATTCTGCTCCATAGTTGTGCTAAGTAGGTACATACCACTATCATAATTGCTAATTATGTAACTATCATAACGAGCAGGGCCTAACAAATTCTTAGAAATTAATGTAAAATTGTAAATGTCCTGAGTATAGTTTCCATTTTTTTGTGTAGTATTGCATTTGAATTTTTGTATTTTATCCTTCGGCTCTTGCCACATACAGTCACGCACCTAAATTATAAAATTATAAAAAGAGTTGCAATTTCAGAGTCCGATTTGAAAGTTATGTAAGAAGTGTAAATTTATGATTAGTAAGTTAAAGTAATTAGTCAGAATTTAATTTATTCTTATGATTTGGAACAATTTTCGTACCTTGTTTATGCTAAAACTGTTCTTAATTAATTTAAAGTTCAAGACCGGAAACGTATAAATGTGCATATAACTAAGGGCTCGAGCCTTCAAGCATAGAGTAACTAGGAAGCACTAGGAATCGAAAGGATATTGAACAAGAATGGAACATATTACAGAATCGATTATTTTCATCATGGCGATGTCAATATAATGCCTTTACCAGTTCGAGGATAGAGGAATCGAAGAAGTACTAGATGCTCCATTCGCTCTTGTTTTCCTAAACTATTTTACATTTAATAAACTCCACTAAAATTTTATATACAGGGTGGCCCAAAATGAATCACCATATTGGAAGATGTTATAACTTTTGCAAATGGCGGCAATTGTGAATTTTGTCTGTACTCGTGACTATTGAACCCACTATATATATAAATGGAAACCCCTTCGGCTGATTTCTCTATACGATATGACAGATTGGAATAGCCGATGAAATCGTCCTTCTCAAATTCCGAATTTCGAACAACATGGGCAACAACTTAAATAAAATTAAAAGCTTTTAAATTTGAATTATCAGTTCTAACAATTCAAATTGTTCGATTTGATGGTGAGAAGTTGAGTTTTGTGTTCGAAACACATAACACAGTTTACAACAATTTTTTTATTAATAAATTTCTTGGGAAAATAACAGTTTCAGGAATATTGAGCATGCAATACGTTATTTTTGAATTTGGCGAATGAATGGTACTATCTTCGTACTACAGTACCCAATATTCCCTGTAAAATTTATACAGCTTTGTTGTTTAAATTATTTGGTTTTCAATTCGAAATTACACCTAAAACTTCGGATTTAATTTTTCATGTTGCCTAATCTGATGGTGCTGTCATTGTTTTCCTTCTTGGCTTAATCAATGCAGAAACCGTGCTACTAAATCTTTCCTTCTCAAGATTCAGGTCATCCGTGGTTCAATCCTAATTTGTACCCCGGATAACTTTCGAAGTTTCTTTAAACTTAAAATGAATTGAATTTTTGAAAGAAACCAAAAGAAATGTTTCAATAAAAAATTATTTTATTTGCATTACCAATTTTAAATCTAATGAGTGTTTAAAATCATCAGAATTTTGTTCAATAATGCGGAACCTCGGCTTATCATGGACAACTTTTTCGATATATTGACATTTGAAAAAAATCGGCTATGTGAGATAGCAAATCGAGGTCTCCATAGTTATACGTCTCAGTGATTGAACCTCAACCAAAGACTATCTACAACTACGAATCAGAATATAAGAAAATGAAATGGGCCGAGAAAAATGAAGCAGAAACGAAATTGCTTTTGACAGAGTGGGTTTGCTGTTTGTTTACATAAAAAACACAAATACGGTTAAAATTGAGCATGTGTGCAGATAGTCATAAAGGGTTAGAGATCCCTATAAACCAAAAACACGAAAAATTCATCGGTCCTTGTACAAACTACTACCATGTTAGCACGCGCGCTTGTGTTCGTGGCCACATTGATGCTGTTATGACACTGGCTATTTCTTCGCTAGTTTCAAGTGCAATAAAAGTCAATCGTGCGACAAGGCGATCAATATAGAGAGAAAGAGATTACCGCTAAAAAATACCCTTGCTGATGCTACCGGCATCTAGTAGACGAAATTAACAACTGATTTGTTATAAAAAATACTGATCCTAGCGCGTTTCATAACATAACATGACACTTTCTATAATTTATACATAACGAACTGTCAAAAACAAGTCTGTAGCGGCTGGAAAATCTAGCCGCCAGCGGATTTTTCTTGGATTAACTGCTAGAATGTTGCGAAACACTGCTGGAATGCGCTTTGTTGCCGCTTTTTTTTTGACAGTTATGGATTGTTTTTTGACAGTTACCCATAGTTTTGCTGTTCGGACTGTCTCTCTCACACCAATGTATAAATTGTATGTTAAAGTCTCTATCCCTCTCCATTTGGATTGTCTAGCCGCTTTAAAGCCGCAAAAATAGCCAGTGTCATAACAGCATGAGGGTTAAATCGAAAAGTAAACATTTCCCCAACTTTACCTCAATTATGTTAAACATGCCGACCTCTTCCACCTTTAGTGAGTGAAAAAGACTAAAGTATGATCGCCGAATGCTTATACATCCGATCATCAAGTGCGTATCTACTCGACCTGCAAATGCCATAACAAACTTAGACGTTCAACTGTTCAGTTCGTGAAACTCTACACGAAACTGATCACGGAACAAATAACTCTGCCGGCTAGTGCAATGGAAGTCGTGTTTCGATTGCACTAGTCGACGAACAACAAAATTGCATTCGGTGCCATGACCCGACGCCGAGGATCGATGCAGTGTCGACCGGCAAAGAATAACGGGAAGGTACCACATGCCACATAGTTCTTATGCAATTTCATCCCTCCATTATTCGATGAGCGGTAGAACACAATTCATATGTAAATCCATTCTACCGATCCTCGATGATCGTTCAAGTGGACTTCGTATGCAATTCAGATTCACCCCTCATCGATGACCAGTAGGCTCTACTTCATACTGACTTCAAACTCACTGTTCACTGAGTGCACGTATTGCTATCTCGTTCTTGCTCATTCCAATTTCAAATACAATGCGAGATAGGAGATCTATTTTGTCGAAGAGTGCGGATGAAATGGTCGGATGCATTTCAGTATGAGCAAGAAAGAAATGCGAATATCTCACACGTATTCACTGATAGCAAGTACATAGCTGAACTTCTTCCCAACTGATAATCTTTTTTCAGCGACAAGTTTCGAAACTGTTCGCTGCCTCTTCATCGCCTCTTCGTCGATGTTTGGTTTATAGGGTGTTTAATTGCATGCGATGCATTTAAACTTTGGAGTACATGGCCCTTTTATAGTCTTAAGGCCTAAACAGAACACGGATCTTGACTGCGACTGCGCAGTCCCTGTCTTTAGAATACACAGGATTATATGGCGATGCCCACAACACCAACTTCGCCTGCGACTGCGCAGTCGTGCTACACTCTAAAGAGCCGTACAGAATGGACGCAATCGCAGTCGGATTGGAGTCTCAAAATAACGGAGGGGAAAAAACGAGTTTCAAATGCATGTGATTGTATGTAGCTAAACAGAATGAACGCTATGGGTCGCAGATAGTCGCAAGTAAGTTCGTAATATTTAAAATAATCGCAAGTGAACGCATCGAAATGTCAAATATGACAATATCATAACCTAAAACGCACTATATTATTTAAAGAAGAAAATAATAAAATGACAAATGAAAGAGATTTCGATGAGCGTTAAAAATAATTCACCGATTTTTGCGTCAATTTTGCTTTGATTATTGACACTGATAGAACTGCGAACTCAATCCGGTCATTGTGTTCATGCAGAGTTTACTTGCGGTTTACAGCGTTGCATTGCATCTCGTTGCGACATTTTGACATTCCAATCCGACTGCGATTGCGTTCATTCTGTACGGCTCTTTATTCATGGACTGCGGTTGTAGTCTCGGATTTCCACTACTTCACAGCAAGAAAAGTTTCGTATGCTATACGTCGAAACGAAACCGTATGCAAGTCGTATAACTGATTAGACTTTTTGGGAACGATGTCGCCGGTTGATGTATATATTTACTATTATAGTTTGTACGAGCGCTATATATATAATATTTACATGACCTCTTAAAATGAAAGATAGCTTAGTACATGCTGTCTTTATCTTACATATAGAATTTTGATGCTATTTTGCGTGAGTACGCTTTGCCTACTGGGTTTCTATTTTTCAAATTCGTCTCGATTCCTATTCACTTTCTCGTTATTAATAAACGAAGTAGTGGAAATCCGAGACTACAACCGCAGTCCTAGAATTAGAGTGTAGCACGACTGCGCAGTCGCAGGCGAAGTTGGTGTTGTGGGCATCGCCATATAATCCTGTGTATTCTAAAGACAGGGACTGCGCAGTCGCAGTCGAGATCCGTGTTCTGTTTAGGCCTTTAGTCGACCGGACCTATCCCGCAACGCCGTAACCCCTGCTGTACCACTATCATTTCTGTTCTACTGCACTTAGGTACCTGACGTTTTTGGATATTTCTAAAATTCTTGCTTTATTTCTTATTTCATACTTATCATTGTTTTTTCAGGTTTTCTTATTGAAAAGGGAATTTTTTCTTCGATACCTTAATCAGCCCGAACAGGTACCAGAGTACCTGGGATGGAAAATTAAGACGCATTTTGAATTAAAACGGATATGTAGTTAAACTATAGGGTACCATTACCCTGTAATTTACCCATTAAATCGTACTGGCTTCGCTTCCAAATTTCCATGCATTCATGTAGTTAATTTAGTATGTAAGTACACTGAGAGAAATGATGTTGACTTATGAACTAAACATAAATAGATAATATTAATTTAGAAAATTTTACAAAATAAATAATTGAGTTTGAAAAAAATTTAGTGAGAAAATAGTTTTTGTTTTTATGATAATGCTATTCTACTTTTAGATGATTAAGATAAGATGATTATTAATCAATCCAACTAGTTTAATTGTCAGCGAACAATTTGATTAGCTTTGAATCTGCTATTTCGATGGAATATTTTTCCAATTATAAAACCAGCGAATTAAAATGGTTAAACTTACAATTAATAACATAATTAAATAGAAGAATCAAAGAATCAGTTGACTCTTTAGCTAATAATTTGACGATCAAACCAATTCGATATTATGCAGAAAAACAACAGAATCGAGCTAGTAAAAACAAATTTATATTTCGCATGAAAAATGACGAAATATTTTATTCGTTTGGTATAACAAATGGGCTGAAAAGTTCGTAGGCTAACATAGTAAAACAAATTTTTTTAATAAAATTCGATTTTATTATTCAACATAGTTGCCTTCGAGGGCCATACAACGATTATAGCGGTCAGGCAATTTTGCGATACCATGTTTATAGTACGATTTCTCTTTAGTCTCAAAATAGGCCTCAGACTCAGCGATTACTTCTTCATTAGTCCTGAATTTCTTTCCAGCGAGCATTCTTTTGAGGTCTGCAAACAGAAAAAAGTCGCTGGGGGCCAGATCTGGAGAATACGGTGGATGGGGAAGCAATTCGTACCCTAATTCGTGAAATTTTGCCATCGTTTGCATTGACTTGTGGCAAGATGCATTGTCTTGCTGAAACAGCACTTTTTTCTTCTTCAAATGGGGCGGTTTTTTCGTTATTTCATCCTTCAAACGCTCCAACAACACTATCTAATAATCGCTGTTGATGGTCTGGCCCTTTGCAAGGTAATCAATGAATATTATACCTCGCGCATCCCAGAATACTGATCCGTTTGGGAGCTACGAGCCTTCAAACGATTTTGCGTACGGCTGACGGCGGACAGATGGACTGCATTTTTTTTGCTTTTTTCGTGTCTGCTAGTCATGAAACGTGAAAAAAAAATGTTGAAGGTAGCAAATTTTTTTTTTTAAAAATCGATCACTATACTGTATTATTGAAATAATAAAGTAAAATTATGAAATTATGTCGTTTCATTTTAAACATATAGCAAAACAACATCAGATGAGTGTTCTTGGGCCACCCTGTAAAACAATATCTCCTATACGGTTCATGCTATAATGTATACGTCGAAACTCGGCGAAGAGATTGGAAATAACATTTTAAAATACCTCACGAACCAATTATAATACTGTTACGTGCAAGCCTGGCAGACGCGCACCTCGATCGATTACGAATAAGGAAACAGCAACAACCGAATACCTAAGCTGCAAAGTAACCAAAAAAAAGTAAATCAAATGCCTAGTTGAGTATAGTATAAGGAGAGCGGAGCAATACGATTATACCTCTCTTCTAATCGAACGCGCTCGAATGTACTAGAACAGCATATAAGATCAAATCGAATGTTCTCAAGCTTTCGGGTACCATCCACACACACCACCGAGCGAAGATTCAAGAACAGTCTCGACTACAGACAACTGGTATAAAAGCAGATAAAGCTTCAGCGAGGGATATAGTAATTTTTATTACGTCGACTGTGAAAGCCAGCGTGTATACGCGACCGTTTTGGTGGAAAGCGATCGATTGCGTGTGATCGAATCAAGCGATATAGATAAGCGGGCGGTATTGCCATATAGTGCGAATAATTGTGCGAACAGAATTAAAGTGCGAATAAATAAATTGTTACTTATTTTGATTTTAAACGAATTGTGTTTTACTTGAAATCCCGGCGAACGTCTAGCTCGCAACAATACCTATATAATATAATCCACGTGGCGGAAAGTAACTGTTTTTATTTTGATTTCCGTAGGCACTATACGCCACTGTAGACAATAATATAATTATACTAAGTATAGACTACTTACGCTTGATTCAACCTGGTATGATAAATTATATACGGGCTTAACGAAATTGTGCGGAATTTCGAATTGACACAGCAAATATTCAAAATCGTGTGATTCGCAAGAAAAATTTTTTACTTCTTCTGGTGGTGTACCTGTTGATATTAAATTATTTTAGAGCCATGTGACATAGCTGCATTAAAAATATATATATACCTATAGTAACGGTTCTTAACCTCACGCCAGTTCTGTTCATAAGGCACGTTATTTTAGCCTCCATTGGTTGTACATTTGGAAAAGTTAACTTTATTGTTGTCTTATTTAAAATCTATAATAAAAACAATAATTAATAATATGTTCTGAATATGCAGGTCCAGTCATCGGTATTTCAGCAGCCAGCGCACTCGAAAAAGTGAGCGCCCTGCATTTTACTTTATTATTTTAATAATAAAGTATTGTTATCGATTTTTTTAAAAAAAAAATTGCTACCCTGAAAAATTTTTTTTCCACGTTTCATGACTAATAGACACCAAAAAAGCAAAAAAAATTTTCAGTCCGTCTGTGCGCCGTACGCCGTCCGCCGTACGCAAAACGTTTGAAAGCTTATAGCTCTCAAACTCTTTGAGCTATTAAGTTGAATTTTTTTTTGTTGGTAGACTGAGCAGACCCCTTCAAGTGGCCACCTTTTGAGTCGTGGGGGTGTGAGGGGGGAGGTGGGGGAAGCGTTTTAGACGAAAAATTTTGGTTTCTAGATCTCAGTAACCGCATAGGCTAGGAAGCTGAAACTTGGAATATATATAGAGCATCGATAGTGGACCCATTTGCAAACAAACATGATAATATGGGTAAAGGGGTGTGGGAGTGCGGGGAATAATAATGCGTCCGAAATGCTCGAAAGCCGATATCGAGACATTCTAAAATCCATATCTCCTAATGGGTTAATGTCACGAAATTAGAACTTAATGAACATCTGTGGGTATACTAGGAGAATAGATCCGAAACAAAATTTTGAGAGGGGGCAGCGACGTACGGGGGTGGGGGTTGAAAAACTTTAGATTACGATATTTCACGAACGCATTGTACTAGAGAAATAAAATTTGGTTTCTGTATAAATGTTGACAAATAAGGTTTGCTGAAAGTAAAATTTTTTAAGGGGCGGTGGAGCATGGAAGAGGAGGGGGTAAGTATTTTTTTCAAAAATCACGTCTCATATCTCAAGAACGGTGTAAGATAGATGCTTAACATTTTTACCAGAAGTAGGCCTAATAGACCCCCAGCAGAAAAAAAAATTTCATAGATGAGGGTGTAGAGGGTAAGGGTGGGGAGGGTGAAAAGTAAAAAGTTCTGATTTTTATATCTCGAGAACCTATAACAATATAAAGCTGAAACTTGGTATTTAGATAGAGCTATGGTAGTAGCATGTTGGAAAAATATAATTGTTTATAGGGGTAGTATGGTACGGGGGTGGGAGGTGTTTTGCCTTACTTTTAATATTTTCACGATTTTCGTTATATCTATTAGCTCTTACCAAATATTGAATTCATTTTTATTCTACGTCTTCTTCATATAAATTCCTAGAAAGTGTTTTCAGGATTTTTTAAAATTGGACCACCAAGGTGGTGTAAAGGGGATGTATACATTTTCACGAATTCAGCCGTATCCCTCAGGTCTGATTAGATATCGAATAACTTTTCACTTCCACGGGCTTATTTAATAATCACCTAAAACTTCTTTTCAAGTTTTTTCCCTTTTCTACCCCTAAGAGTGTAAAAATGGGTTGAACACGTTTTCACGAATTCCGTTATATCTTTTAGGAGTGATAAGACATCGGATTGGTTTTCACTTCCTAGGGCTTTCTTTATATATATCTAAAAACCCATTTCAGGATTTTTGGATATTCAACCCCAAAGTGGGTGCAAGGGGGTTGCATATGTTTTCACAAATTCTTACATGTTTCTAGTTCTAATGAGATATCGAATTCATTTTTACTTCCTAAGGCTTCCTACATAATCGTCAAAACGTTGATTTCAGGATGTTTGTTATTCAACTCCGGACGTAAGGCTTTCGACATATTTCTCAGGATTGATGAGATATTAGATTGGTTTGCACTTCCACAGACTTTTTATATAATCGTCTTCAAACGTATTTCCGATTTCATGTAATGGTCCGAAACCAAATCACGAAAAACCTTCTAATGGCGTAACAACTGATATTATACTAGGACTAGATCTCGTCCCGGTGTATGACCCAATTATGTAATTCATATGTTATATGAGGCAGCGGCGTAAGTATTCTAGCGCGACCCCATTTTAACCGCTTCCCGAACTTTTTTTTGGGTTTTCAGTCACATAGTAACCTACACCGCATCTCAGAATTAAAATCGTTCCGAACTTCTACCGAAAAAATAATAAAGTTGCGCCCAGACTGTTGGCAGATTTTTTATACTCTAGATGAAATCATATGGAGTATTATAAGTTTAATTCAGCCCAAAAGTTTGTAACGCATAGAACCAAGCGTCGGACGAAAAAAAGTTATATATTATTTTTTGTTTATTTGTGGCCAAAAACCTCAAATCCGCCTGACGTCCGTCCGTCCGTCTGTCCGTGAACACGATAACTCAAGAACGCCTTCACCTAGGATCTTGAAATTTTGAATCTGGATGTTTGGTTGAATTTGTAAGGCTAAGTTCGTTAACGGGCCAAATCGTCCTACTCCTTCGGGTAGCTGCCATACAAAATATCCTTAAAACACGTGTTCAAGAATATTGGTCGATAACTTCAAAGGGGTTTAAGCTACGACTTTGAAATTTTGTATGTGTTATTTTTCCAATAGTTGGGGCTAAATGTATGATTATGAAGAAAATCCTATTAGTCCTTCGTGTAGCTGCCATACAAATATCCTGTCAAAACGTCTTCTTTTAATTTACGGAACTTATTATATCTCAAGTAACCTTTTAGCTATGAATTGGAAATTTTGTACAAATTAATTTTGAGTAAAAACAAAGTTCGAGTTTACTAATCAGCGAAATCCTTTTAATCCTTCTGGTAGCTGCCATACAAAATGTCCTAAAGACACGATAACTTTTGAACGCTTCAAGCTACGAATTTGAAATTGTGTACACGTTCATTTTTAAATGGTTCCAAGGAAAAGGATAAATATGTAAGAAATCGAGTGAGTCCTTCCTGCACCTCCCATGCGAAAGTCCTTCAAAAAGAACATTTTTTTTCGATGATTTACCCAGTTCAAGATATGAAATTAAACACTGAATACTGTCTTTTAGTTTTGAGTAGCAATCTAATGGCAGTCCTTAATAAAGGACATAAAACATGCACACACGTAATTCTACTTTATCCCCAACTACAATATAAATTGGAGTTCAGTATTCATCTAGAGTATTATACGATTGGCTTGCCGCCGATCGTGACTGCAGTATGTTTTTGGTAAAAATTTTAGAACAACCAACCGGTCTAGACCTACCCGTCTAGAATGGGAAAGGTATTCGGTACGGGAGGAAGAGTTCGTCCACACCACATATATATATGAAACTGAAGGCGGGGTAGGTGCAGCCTTTTCCAGACCACTGCAGTATCTATCAAGCGGAGGTTATGGCGAACAAGGAGGCCTTGTCTTGGCTAAGGTGGAATGTAATATCTACTAGGGATATTCGAATTTTCACAGACATCCAGGCGGCAATAAATTCCTTGAAATCATCCTCGACTATATCAAAGCTCACTGTGGAATGTCGATCATGACAGGCGATGACAGAACAGTTCAATATTCACCTGTGCTGGGAGCAAGGGCACAGGGATATTCTAGGTAACTGTATATCCAACAAACTCGGTCGGCTCGACATTACCCTCTAGATTATGCCGGAACATCGGAATCTGGGTGTGCCTCTCCCTACATGTAAACTGCTACAGGGATTGGACTCAGTTGAGAAAACCAACTCAAGATGGGCAAGGGGTATTACATGTCACACTGCGAAACAGATCTGGTCGAAGCTGGATCTGAAACGCTATAAAAGGCTGATTTTGGCTGACACCACAGTCGGTGTCCTGACCGTACACTGTCTTATAGCCCGGCATGCTAAAAAAAACTCGGCCTCTTCTCAAACGAGTTCTGTACAAGCTGCCAGGATGAGGAGGAGGAGGAGACAGTCTTCTCTTCTCTGTACCTGTCGAGCACTATCCGTCAGGAGGAAAGCTCATCTAGGAGCTTACTTCTTCATAGTCTCAGTAACTTTGCCGCAACGGAGGTTGCGAGAATCCAACGCTTCATTATAAGCTGTAAATGGTTTAAAGGTTAGGACCGAATTCGATGATCCTGCGGTAACACAAGGGACCTCCTTAGGCCTAAGTGCGTCCGTGTTCTCACGGGCAGCCACGCGTACCTACCTACCTACCTAAACCAAGAGCGCTAACCGTTCGTGATACTAAAATTTAATTTTGCAATAACAGTTTTACTGAGCAAGTATCGCCACCTTAACCCAATTACATAAATGGCATTATTTTTTATAGAACTTCATTTCTACAGTACTACAATCCATTGAATTTGTTGGTTCCATTATATAATTGCTCACCTCTACATCCTTTTGATAATTAACTTTACCATCGTTAAACCAAAAAGACAAAAAATTGCTGTTTGATGTCTCAGTGGCTTCATTTAAGATGCAAAATAATTCAACCGTAGAGTTAGTTTTACGAACAATATTGTTCTTGGGAGATATTTCTGAAAATATTAAATTAAAAACAACATAATACAAAACTGCAAATAATTTTGTAAAACTTACCTCCTATTGAATTGCAAGATGTTTCTGATATAAATAACAGCACTAAAAACACAGTCCATTTCAGTATCATCTTTCTGCAAATATAACAGTTTTCATATTAGTAAAGTACATACTCGATAGGCTATACGAGGGTGGTCTGAAAAGTTTCCGACCTAACAAAGATACAAGACATTTTTTCTTCAGATTTATTTTTATTTGTCTACATTTTCTTCTTGTAAGTCTACATACTTCTCCCAGCGATGCTTCCATATCTTTAACCCGTCCAAATAGTCCGGCGTTTTTTTCTGCAAAATAATTGTTTACGGAGGAAATGACCTCCACATTTGACGAAAATCTCTGTCCACCGAGCGTAACTTTTAATTTAGGGAACAAAAAAAGTAGCTTGGGGCTAGATCTGGTGAGTAAGGAGGGTGGTCAAGTAGTTCAAACCGTAATTCGTGGTTTTCATCATGGCAACCGCTGAGGTATGAGACGGCGCATTAACTTAGTGAAACAACTTTTTTTCCGCAAATGTGGCCGTTTTTCCGCACTTTCTGCCTTTAGCTTGTTAAGTGATGATGCGTTGTATGCTCCTGTAATGGTTTTCCCTTTTTGAAGATAATCGATTAAGATAACTCCATGACTATACCAAAAGACAGTCGTCATCACTTACCCAGTTTTTTCCTTTTTTTGAGCCGATTCACCCTTCGCAATCCATTGTTTTGACTGTATGTTTGTTTCTGGGGTATAATAGTGTATCCAGTTTCATCTACAGCAATTAATCGGCGAAAAACTCCGATTTATTGCGACTAAACTGCACCAACAGATCGTTGGAAATGTTCATTCGAACACGTTTTTGGTCCAACGTGAGCAAACGCGGCACCCTACCCGCGGACAGTATTCTCATGCCTAAATCTTTTTCTATATGTGACAAACACGTTCTTTGGACATATCCATAGCCTCTACAATCTCTCTCACTTTAATTCGACGGTTGTCTAGCTCCGTTTGGCTAGGGTTACTGTATACGCACTAACTCCAAAACAGCCTCTAAGAGGGGTTTGGCAGATGCGTACCAAGGTGAAAAACCAGTAAATTTAATATTTTTTTCATGGTTATGGGATTTCGCTTTATAAACATTCGAAATGATTGACTTTTCCCTGCAAAATTGTAAATTTCCATAAAAAAATTAAAGAAATATGGAAATTTTCCATTGAAAACCACAATTTCACGCACACACACTTCCATACCAAAGAAAAACAAGTAGTACTAGAATTGTGGAAAGGAACCGGCAAGTTTTTTTCCGACTCTTCACATATTCGCACTAACACAACGCAATTTGATAGCAATGGTCAATAGTACAAAAACAGGCGATTTTTGTGAGGTTAAATTACAATTTCTAGTACAGAAACGACCAAATTAGACGTATCTGCCAAACCCTAGGTAGAGAGTGTTGTGTATCTAGTGACCCTACGTTTGGCGAGCTTGACCGATGCTATCGTCAGTGGTTGCAGTTTTTGGACGTCCCGAACGTTCCTCGTTTTCCAAGCTGATACGGCCACGTTTAAATCCAGCTACCCAAAATTTCACGGTGGTAAATGATGATGCAGAGTTCCCATACACCCGTTGCTTCCATCGCTCCCGTTGTTCAATTGTGTCAACCGTACGCTATCGTACACCGAAAACACACGAAAAAAAACATTCATTTCTGTATATTTAGATAAAAATAAAAAATCTGCCAACCGGATTAACCCCTAATAAAAACTATATTTTTACAGCATACCACACTAGCTCTATCCAAATATCAAGTTTCAGTTGTCTATCATTATGGGTACTCGAGATATAAATACTTTATTATTAAAAAATAATAAAGTAAAATCGGAACTTTTTCTTTTTCATCGATATGTATTTCAAATTTAAACCTACTATGACGTATCACTATACTGCATAGAACTTCTTTACACATTAATTTATGCACAAAAATTTTAATACGCCGCGGTCAACGAATACAAAATTACTAAGAATTAAACTGGAAGTCCGCAACGAATTAACGTATACTGATTAATATGTTATCACCCAAATGTACCATGACTCCGAGCGAGATTTTTTAGACTGTATTCGCGATAACATGAACAGAAAAAAATCTGCCAATGGTCTGGGCGAAACTTTATTATTTTTCGGGTTAAAGTTCGGGTGCGGTCAGAGTCGGTGTATATCATGAGTTGTTTCAAGATTATTAGATTTCTTGGAAAATTAATGTTATTCTTAAAATAAAAATATTTAAAATAACATTTTTTTGCCGATTAAACATTGGAAAAACCCGTGTAGACTATTCGAATTTCGGTATATTATGTACACTAAAAGCCCATAGAAGTAAAAACGAATTTGTTGCCTTATCAGAATTAAGAGATATGACGAATTGTTAAAACGTATACAAACCTATTACTTCCATTTGGGGTTTTTGAATTTCGAAAAAATTGTGAAACAGGTTTCTATAGACGATTTCATAAGAAGCAACTTCATATCTCATGAGACACGAGGGATTTTGAAAAATTTATGAAAACGTAAGCGAACCCTTTACACCACCTTGGTTCTTGAAATTTGAAACATTGTGAAATCGGTTTTTAGGTCATTACATCAAATGCCGTAATAACCAATTTTATATCTCATCAGAACTAAGGGATGGCAAAAATTGTGAGAACATATGCAAACCCTTGGGGGTTAAATATCTAAAAATTAAGAAATTGGTTTGAAGGCAATTATATAAAAAGTCTGTGGAAGTGAAGAGCGATCTAATATCTCATCAAACCTAAGAAATATGTCGAAGCTTTGAAAAGCATACAACCCCTTACACCCCTTTGGATTGAATATCTAAAAATACTGAAATTGACTTTTTGGCGCTTATATGGGAAACCTTAGGAAGTAAAAATGAATTCGATATATCATCAGATCTAAGCAATATGTAAGAATCTGTGAAAACAGATGCAACCTCCTTACACCCACTTGAGGGTTGAATAACCAAAAATACTGAAAGGAGTTAATAAAAAAATATGAAGACAGAACGAGAAAGTAAAAATCAATTCAATTTCTTATCACTTCTAAAAGCTATGACGAAATTCGTGAAAACGTGTTCAACCCTTTTATACCCTCTTAGGGGCTGAAAAAGGAAAAAACTTAAAAGCAAGTTTTAAGCGATTATTACGCAAGCGCATGGAAGAGAAAAGATATTCGATGTCGATCAGACCTGAGGGATAAGGCAGAATCCGTGAAAAAGTATACAATCCCTTTACACCCTCTTAGGGTTCGAATTTCAAAAAATCCTGAAAACACTTCTTAGGTATTTATATAAAGAAGCCGTAGAATAAAAATGAATTCAATATTTTTAAAGACCTACTAGATATGACGAAAATCGTGAAAATATATGCATTCCCTTTTCACTAATCATTTTTTTCGCCCCCCTTCTGAACGCCAATGGATATTTAAAATTTTTTTTATCTAAATTCCTTTTCGAGTTGATTTACATACACATACCGAGTTTCAACTTTCTAGCATAAGCCGTTCTATAGATAGCAAAAACACCCCCGACCCCCGTACCATACTACTCGTATAAAAAATTATATTTTTTCAAAATGATACTACTACATGTCTATCCAAATACCAAGTTTCAGTTAAGATATAAAAATCGGAACTTTTTCTTTTTCCCCCTCGTACACCCGCACCCTCTACACCACCACGCCCAAACTTTTCTCTTTTTTCTTCTTTTTTTCTGATCGGGGTCTATAAGGTCTACTACTGGTAAAAATTCTAAGTATCTATCTTACACTGTTCTTGAGATATAAGACGTGATTTTTTAGAAAAATTCTTATCCCCTCCACTTCCATGCTTCACCTTCCTCTTAAAAAATTTTACTTTCTTCAAACTGTATCTGTCAACCTTAATACAGAAACCAAATTTTATTTTTCTAGTGCAATTGGTTCGTGAGATATAGTAATCTAAAGTTTTTCACCCCCACCCCCGCACACCACTGCCCTTACTGAACAATTTGTTTCCGATCTATTCTTGTAGTATACCTACAGATATCCATTAAGTTTCAGTTTTGTGACTTTAAACGTTTATTATATATGGATTTTAGAATGTATCGATCTCGTCTTTTTTGCGTTTCGGACGCATTATTTTTCCCCCCACTCCCACACCCCTTCACCCATATCGGCAATTTTACTACCGAAGCTCTATATAAATTCCAAATTTCAGCCTCCTAGCATAAGCGGTTGCTGAGATCTAGAAACTTAAAATTTTTCGTCTAAAACGCTTCCCCTACTTCCCCCGTCACACCCCCACCCTTAAAAATGTGGTCATTTTAAGGGGCCTACCCAGTCTATTCATAATAAAAATTTCAATTAAATAGCTCAAGGGGTTTGGGAGCTACGAGCCTTCAAACGATTTTGCGTACAGCGGTCGACGTACGGCGGACAGACGGACTGCATTTTTTTTGCTTTTTTCCTGTCTACTAGTAGGGTAGCAAATTTTTTTTTTTTAAAAAATCGGTAACAATACTGTGTTATTGAAATAATAAAGTAAAACCATTGTTAAATTCTTTCAGTTCATGCATGGAGTGTAGGTCAACATGTTTGTTCTTTTTGTACGAGTATAAAGGTGGCACTGACTTTTTAAATATTTAATTTTTATGCGATGTGTATTTTTACATATTACATACTTCCAAAATGTTAATCGTAACTCATACATATGTATGCAGCTTTTGTAGGTAATAATATGGTTCATAAAAAAATAAAATTAAAATTACATTTTTATATTGGGGTTTTCTGAGAAAAACTACATTTATCACGGAATTTTTAGGGCTGACGTAGCAAAAATTTGTGTTTTCGAGTAAATATCTCAAGATTGGGTGCAGTTACAATTTAGACTGTTACATCAAATGAAAGGTAAATCGATTCCCTAAAAAACGAGTTATAACACTTTGCTTTCCGATTATTCGTTTTCAAGATATAACGTTTTAAGTGAGTGAGGGTAAAAAACGGTCAAAAACACTTTTCTTAACCACCCTGTATCTCCACTGATATTGAAAATTGACCCACCCTGTAGAACAATTTGTTTCTCCAAACATATCAAGGAATAACCCCTTACAAGGTGGCACACGGAGTACCGAACACCCTGTATAATACTTGTATCTCATGTATACACCATGTTATAAATTTCTAAACACCATCAATTCATAAATTAAAGTATAAATAATTTCAGATTAATAGTTTAAACCTTTATATTATTTTCACCAAACATGTGTATTTCAAATTTCAACTTACGTGTACCACTATACTGTAATGAACTAAGCAAAATCTTTACACATTAATTTATACAAAATTACTGAGATTTAAATTGAAACTCCTTTAAAAATTAACGTATACTGATTAATATGCTATCACTCAAATTTACCATGACCCCGAGCGAGATTCTTTGAAAGATATGTACGAGTATGTGGTATCAGAAAACTGTTGTAGCCAGTTATTGATATATAAAATACAACGGGCTTTAAAAATCAGTACTATTAAGCACGGGAGTAGCTTCTGGCTTGTTAAGAATTGAAAACATACTGCAGTCATGACCGGCTGCAAACCAATCGTATCCTACTTCAGGTCAGTGGCGTACGGAGGTGGGGGTTTAAGAACTTTACATTACGATATCTTATGAACTAATTACATTAATAAGATGAAATTTGGTTGGTGTTCATAGATGAACAAGAGAGTTTGCGGTGGACCATGGAAGTGGAGAGGGGGAGGAGGATAACAATTTTTCTAAAAAATTACTTCT
Organism: Beris morrisii; assembly: GCA_951812415.1. NCBI lineage: Eukaryota > Metazoa > Arthropoda > Insecta > Diptera > Stratiomyidae > Beris > Beris morrisii. The sequence continues at coordinate 108,794,466 of OX638312.1, read as the reverse complement.
CTTGTAAGCTTTTATCTTAAACAGTTGTTGAGATACTGTTTAAGATAGAAACTTAGAATTCATATGGGAAATAGACCTGCTACAGCACTAGCAGAAGAAACATTTGGGTAGGGGGTTGGGTGTGGGTGTAAAGGGAAAGGGTGTAAAGGAAGAGGGTGAAAGGAAACATTCCGACTTCTATCAATGAAGACATTCAAAATCGATCATTTAACAATAATTCCGAACTTTTTGAAATTGTGGGAAATGATTAAGCTTGTTGTTAAAGTAATATATCTCAGTTCGCACCACTCTCCGATGTCCGCAACATGCTCAAAATGATTAAAAACGTAGTTTCGAATTTTCGAAAAACATGCCTTTTTATATTTTCGCTGCCTTTAAAAAAGAACTGTGCAATGCGCAAAATAATTTTTTTTTCTCGTTTTATGTTAGGTTTGTAAAGTTTGTTTATTTGTTGAATATTGTTACGCCGATCTCTGGGCGGCCGGCCAGCTGCTGTCGGGGTGGGTGCGGGTGGACGGGAGGGCGACAACCGGAGCGAAATCCTTTTAAATATGGGCGCCAGGTATTTTTTCCTTCGGGGTAAATACCAAACCAATCCTGAAGCACACGCCTGGAGTGGACGGAGATCTGAGGATAAAACAAAGAAAACACCAGAACAAATCAAAAACCGGCCGTTAAACTAATAAATTCGACTTTTATTCACGTCGTTTACACGTTGCACAATTGCCTGTCGTTAGGCGACACAAGCTATACTCTACGTTAATACAAAGAAGAAAAATCGGCAAGGAAAAGAAAGAAAGATCGACGCTGACGGTCGGTGTTGGAGTTGCTTCTACGTCGGCGGTCCAGACTCGAGAGCCTGATCGTGCTCTGCCAATTCCCTAGGTTGCTCATTCGTGCAGCACAACCTTTCCAGGGCTTGCGGCCCCGTTGATCCTGGGTGAATGCCCGCCTCGGGAACCAGGAAGCTCGCGCGTGCCGCGCTCTTGGATTCTGTCGTAGCGTTGCGGCCATCGGCCGGTGGATCGAGGTGTCGCGCTGGTCGCATGTTGGTGGGTTGCGAACCTGGGTTTCTTCCACAAAGGGGCAGTTCGTTCCTTGTCGTGTGTAGTCGTCTGATGTGTTGGTGTGTGATCTAACGCCGGCGTCTGCTATTCGGCGTTGGTTTTGTAGATTGTTAGTTTTGTTTTGATGGTGTTCGGCCTCGGCGATTCAACTAACCACTTGAGTCGTCGTTCTTCCCTTTACTCGGTTGGATGAAATAAATTTTAATCAAAAAAAAAGGAATTAGTTCTAAAAATTAAACGTAGCCCGAACCAAAAGGCCTTTGTGGAGACGCAATTGTTGATTGTTCGGCGATGTTCCTTCCATCCTCCCTCCACTCCAAGTGCCCACGCCAGTGGTGACTTTGCCCTGCCGGCCCACTCGGAGCAATCTCGGACCGGGCGCACCCCCGTCCCAATGCTCCCTCGCCGTCAACAGTCGTCGCGTAGTCCGGGGCGTGAAGGACCCCAGGTTTCCAATCAGTGCAAACCCCGAAACACCTTCGTTCTTTTTCCCGCAGGTAACAATATATTGACAAATACAAATTCTGAATGTATTTTTTATGTATGTACTTACAGGGAAAAGTATGTTTGATTTCATTCATATCGGCTAACTACTCATACTATTTTACCAATAGTATTATACTAGTGTCAAGCTGTACTCTTATCGACAAAATTTACAATATATGTAAATACGATTTGTGATATTCCTTCGGTGGGATTGAAATTGCAAGGTTGCGGGTAGAGTATGAGGCTGCAAACTTAGTATGTACCACTTTTAATACGCTGTTTGCAACATTTGCAACAAGTCTTCAAAACTCTTGCAATTTTCTCGGAGGACAAAAAATTTAAAAAATGCTATTATTGCTAATTTAAACATGTTGCGTATCTCTGATGTGGTTGCAAATTCGTATTAAGATGAGAGAAGGTGATTTAAATATTCTGTTCGATTTGCAAAACTTCTGCAATTTTTTTGGGGGTCAAAAAACACGGCATTGCTATTGTTACTAAATTTGCCAGGATGCATGTCGCCTACGAGGGTGCAAACTAAACACGAGTTTCAGTACACTAATTGCAACATTCGCAACCAATTTTAAAAACTGTCGTAATGTTTTTTCATGGCCTTTCTTTCAATAAATCCTTTTTTTTACTATTAATCCTGTTAAAAGTATGTTGCGTGCAAAAAAAGGTTACAAATCTACACAGATGTTCCTGATGCCAGTAAAAAGTATGATCATAATTTGCATAACTATTGCAATTTCTTTGAGGTCATTTTTGTTCAAAATATTAATTGTTAATAATATTATATTTTGCGGCCCTAAAAATGGGTTGCAAATCTAATACAATATCGATATATAATACCCTCTTAAACATTATACTAAGTTTGCATAACGTTTGTAATTTTGAGCATGTTGCGGACATCGGAGAGGGGTGCGAACTGAGATATATTACTTTAACAAAAAGCTTAATCTTCCATTGCCTAGACTCAGCATCAAAAGATGTCGAGTTAAGGGTCAATGAGAATAAGACCAAGTTCATGACCCAAACAAGGAGAAACGCGACAACTAGACAAAATATGACCGTGGGGGACTACAACCTGGAGAATGTGGATCATTTCTCATACTTGGGATCACACGTTGTAATAGACGGTAACGAACGAGACGAAATAAAACAACGGATCACACTAGCAAATAAGGCGTATTTCACGGTTCTGCCGATCTTAAAATCGAAAAAAGTGCATAGGCAGAGCAAACTTCGCATACACAAGACCATAATAAAACCTGTGCTACTATATGCAAGCGAAACGTGGACTCTCACCCAAGCGTCTGAAAAATCAATACACGCTTTTGAACGACGAATTCTTCGAAGAATTTTGGGACCAGTAAGAGAAGGCACTGAATAGCGTATTCGGTACAACAACGAATTGTATAACATCTATGACGACTCAGCCGCATCGACTCTTATAAAATTTCGTAAGCTACAATGGGCAGGCCATGTGGAGCGAATGGACGACGGAAGAATTCCCAAACGCACACTGAAAGGCAAACGACCGGTGGGAAAACCGCGGAAAAGATCAGATGCACAAATTGGAGGACGCGGGCGCTGAACCGAGATGACTTCAGACAATGTATCCTGCAGCCCCTGGCCCGATTTGGGCTGTCACGAAATTGATGATGATTAATCATTTCCCACAATTTCAAAAAGTTTGGAATTATTGTTAAATGATCGATTTTTAATGTCTTCATTGACTGGCCTTTATCTTATAAAGTCTACCACTTTCTTATAAATCTGCCACACTTTTTCTTCCAATTCTATCAAGCTGTGTACAAAATAAATGTCAACACTTTAAAACACACTCCATGGAAACGCAATAGGCGTTTAATTAAAATATGCAAAGAGAAATATTGGATCCTTTTTTCGTGATACGAGACTGATTTCCTTCGTGCTTGTGTAAAACAATTCAAATGACTGGTTAGTAAACCGTTATGTGGCTGAAACATGCTTCAAAAATCTATCACATGTTCTCGGTATCACTTCTTTCAGGAAACGGGTAAAATTTGAAAATGTTGTATAACTCTCAAATCGCTAGTTCAGTCTGTATAATGACCAGTTGAAAAATGGTGCCAGCCCCAACCACATTAAAACTCGTCTCTCGATATTTTATTAAAGGAGACATAAAAGTACTCGTAATTATCCCGAAAAGTGAATTGAACAAAATTTCTCCATAGTGGTATCGTGTTGAAGAGCTATTAATACCAATAATCTCATAATTTTTGTTCTGTAGGTTGGATCAATTCACCTTTCGCCTCAAATATCTTGAAAATGCTTTAGCCAATGAAAGAACACGATAGATACCGTATCCAGTACAAAACAAACTCGATAATATTTTGTAAAGAAAAGTATTAAATCATCGTAAACAAAAAAAAAGGCTTTTATGAATTTAATAACGCGGCATGACTGCTTCTTACAGGATATAAATTTTTATACAACTGTTTTTCATTTTGTAGTATTTTATTTTACATTTCCGCTTTTATAAATAAATGTTACAAAAATATCAAAAACTTTCTTAAAGCAAGTCGAAATTATAAATATTCATTAAAACTAGCTGCAATAATAAAACTAAAAAGTTGATGTATTTATTGTTATGTAGGTAATTAAATATAGTTGAATAATGTGTTATTGATATTGCAAAATAGCCTTATTTAAATATACAATACCTACTTTAATGTCAGTGATTACTCTTTAAGTACAGTTCCATATTTTTTTTACAACAAAAATAGTTTTCATTCATCACTACGCTGTCAGCTCAAATTTTCGGAAGAAATTGATTTTTGAGCTCTATAACATTCTTCAGTAGAAAATTAAACACATGGAAATCAATTCAACTTATCATCAAGTAAAATTAATTAGGTACTTAACAGTAATTAATTAAAAAACTATTAGTGTTGAGAAGCGGATTAAAAAAATCTAACAAATTTGTCGAATTACACATAAAAGCAAAACTATATATAATAGTTTTGCAGAACAGAACGGTATTGTAAACAAAATGTAAATGAATTTTATGAATAACGAACGGACGAAAAATAATAAGAATGAAATTAATATTATCAATTTATTTACTTTTAAAAGAGATTCAATTGAGATAATATGTAAAATTCGAGAAAAGTATTGTGGTCACAATTGACCTAATCAGAATATAAAGCATTTCATGTTAAAAGGTCCGCAACTTTAAAAAATACACATAATTTTTAATTTGTTTACGCGAAACACTATTATGTATATAACATTATATTACCTTCTTTTATCTAGACATTTTATAAAAAAAAAGTTGAGTGCAAAGACACAATAAAATTGTTTCAATACGTTTTAACTTTTATCCAATATTTTCATGTATGTATTAATAATAATATTCTTACTTTAGAGATTCGTTTAACAATCCCACAATTGAAACCTACTCAATTATCAGTTCAGCGTGATAAGGACAACCTCCTTAATTATTTACACGTCCCATTGGAAATCACTTTAAAAAAAAGTTCACTATAAACTATAAAAAAAACTCATGCGGAGTTATTATTTCAGTGCTGGGATATAAAATTTAATACGTATCCCAATCGGCATAGGCGTCTCGTCGTTTCAGAGAACCGCCGATTATATAGTATCATCTAATTTCGTTTATCTTCTTTTTTTTAAATAATATGCAATTAGATTTGGAACTATTGTTGACTAAGGCCGAACACTGACAATTGTTTGTGCGTAACATATCCCGAAATATTTTCTTGTGCTCCAGAGTTTAAACTACTTAGATCTTTTTGTTTTGATGAATCGCTATCCGTTGTCGTAACATTTGTTGGTATTATCGGATTTTCGGACGCATCCATTTGTGTATAATCGTTCAATGGCAACTGTAAGAAAAAAAGGATTATATTTTATTTTATAAAAAAAAAAAAGTAAAATTTGTGATATTTTTGGGACCATAACAAATTATCTTCCAACAGTTTGGAGGTATTTTTTTTTATTTTTTCGGACAAAGTCCAGGAAGTGATAGGCGACACTGTCACCTCTAAAACATCAACGATTTTGAAAACGTATTTGACCACTTTAACACTGTTCCGTTTAGTGCCATTTCGGTTTTACGCTTTCCAAGATTTTTTTCTACATGTAATATTTCGATAAAAATGAATCATTTGTGCTGAAAATACCACGTATATTTCATTTAAGGGAACCGTACAGGCCTATTTTTTTGAAAAATACAATTTTTCAAAAACATGATTTTCGTGTACTATATGTAGAATTAGTGTACAAACACTTTTAAATCGATTACTGACCTAAGTTTTAGAGTCGATTATCAGGTAGTGCTTATGAGTGCGAACAGAAGGCGTTTCGGCAACAAAAAAACTTTAAACTAATTTTTCTCGAAACAACGTTTTCCGACCTGGTTGACACGATTTCGGAAAAACTATTTAATCGATTGGGATGAAATTTTCAGGAATTATTCAGAACATATGTAGTTTCAGCCCCTAGTAGAATCATAAATTTTTCATTATTTTTAACCCTCTTTTTTAAACAATTTCAGTTGCAAAAAGGGTCAAAAAATTCAAAAGTTCGCCATTTTTTTAATTTTTGCCCAAAATGTTAAATTCTACTACCGGCTATATCCAATTAATAATAATCAATGGCACAACAGCCGAAATTGGGCCTAGGCCTTGAAGTAATGCTAAAGTTACACTAGGAGGTGAAAGTCAGGTTTAACTCAGGTACTCATTTACAAGCTGAGTGAGCTGGCAGTCCGGCACCCAATCCCATTCTCGAAAATTACTTGTCGCCAAGCAGATTCGAACCTGGTACCAGGTGCACCGAAGGCAAGTGCTCTAGCCACTAAGCCACTCAGACTACCTATAGCCAATTACTTATATTTGAATATCCCGTTTTGATTGAGATATCATGTCAACCGGCTTTTTACGGGCTACCCCTGCAGCCGCCATTTTGTCGCCATACATAAGGGCAAAAATTAAAAAATGTGTAGAAACTTCGAAATATTTCAATACATTTTACTATGAAAAAAAAATTCTTGAAAATACGGTGAAAAAGACCGGTACGGTTCCCTTAAACGCGTTTGTCCACACTATTGCACACATCTGTTTCAAAATGCAGAACAGTTGCGTAAAAAACGTGTTTCTTATGGATTTTGGTTAAATAAGGGTGACACCTCTGGGTGTCTCTTCATGTAGTACGGAAAAATTTCAGTGTAAGAAAATTTACACAAACTTTTTTACACCTCCGTAATAGTTGAATATCAATAAACTGAATTTCTAGGCCCATTATACAGAGCCCGCAGAAAAAATCTGCCAACAGTCTGAGTGCAGCTTTATTATTTTTTGGGTAGAAGTCCGGAACACGTTTAATGTTCAGATACGATGTAGGTTACTATGCGACTGACAACGAATTCGATCTCATTAAATCTAAAAGATTTTCAGAATTCGTAAAAACTTGAACAATTCCGTCCACCATCAGGGAATTTAATATCGAAAAATGCTCAAATGGGTTTTTTCCTGTTTATATTTCAAGCCTTTAGAAGTGAACGCAAATTCGATCTCATTAGACCTCAGAAACATATCGGAATTCATGTAAATGTACACAACCACTTTACACCTCCTTAGGGGTTGGTTATCGAAAAATTTGGAAAAATATTTCTAGGTGCTTATAAAGGGTTTTCCAATAGGGACTTGACAACTTTGAATTCAATTTGTGAACGCACCCTTTCACTAATCATCGAACTGTCACTGTCAATTTATTCAGTAAACTTAACATTTTTATCATGGTAAAGTACACGAAGGAACAACGTCTGCAAATTATAAAAATTTACTACAGAAATTCGGAGTCGGTGACCGCTACTTTAAGAGCGTTAACTCCGATTTTCGGTCGTAATTCTCGCCCTAGTAGACAGGCAGTAACAAGTTTAGTGCAAAAATTTGAGTCTACATATTCGTTGTGTGATGTTGCCGTGCCAGTGAGACAACGGGTTGGTCGAAGTGTCGAAAATATCGCTGCCGTTGAAACGTCCGTAGCAAATGATCCAAATCAGTCAATTCCACGGCGTTCTCAAGTGTTGGGCATCGCCCAGACCACGTTATGGCGAATTTTGCGTAAGGATCTTGGTTTACACCCATACAAGATCAAGCTGACTCAAGAATTGAAGCCGATGGACCATTTGAAGCGACGTACGTTCTCCGATTGGGCTCTGGAAAAGATGCGCCAAGATGATCAATTTCATCGCAAAATCATCTTCAGTGACGAAGCTCATTTTTGGCTCAGTGGGTTCGTCAATAAGCAAAATATGCGTTATTGGTCCGGTGAAAATCCACATGTGCTTCATGAAAGACCACTTCATCCACAAAAAATAACTGTTTGGTGCGGTTTGCATGCTGGCGGCGTCATAGGGCCATATTTTTTCGTCGACGATAATGATCGTCACGTCACTGTGAATGGTAATCGTTATCGCGCCATGATTACCGATTATTTTTGGCCCGAATTGGAAGATATGGACTTGGACAACATGTGGTTTCAACAGGACGGTGCCACAAGCCACACAGCACACGTTACAATCGATTTATTGAAGAGTAAGTTTGATGAGCGTGTTATCTCAAGAAATGGACCAGTCGATTGGCCGCCTCGTTCGTGCGATTTAACGCCTCTGGACTTTTTTCTTTGGGGCCACGTCAAGTCGTTGGTCTATGCCAACAAGCCGACGACGTTGGAAGAGCTCAGAGCCAACATTGAACACGAAATAGCAGCCATTTCGGCCGAAATGTGTGGCCGAGTCATCGAAAATTGGGTCCAACGAATCGACCGCTGCAAACGTGCCCGCGGTGGCCATATGAACGAAGTCGAGTTCCATTCATAAATGTTTTGATTGTACTTCAACCCGATAATAAAGTTTTTGAAATATCTCAAATGGTTTGCATTTTATTTTGAAAAAAAGTTGTCAAGTCCTTATTGGAAAACCCTTTATAAAGAGCGCGCAGAAGTAAAATTAATTTGATAACTCGACATGTCTAAAAGATATAACGAAATTCGTAAAAAGGTGGAAAACCCCGTTTTCACGGACATTTTTTTAATCCACTGAAAATCTAAACTTTTTTTTGCTTTAATTACTCTGGTAGAACGACTACATATACGTACTAAGTTTTAACTTTCTAGCATAAGCAGCTTGTACCTTGTTACCACTTTAAAAAAAATTTATTTTTCTGGGATATGTATCTCTATAGTGGCTCTATGTAGTCGTAAATTTTTAGCTTTGTGTGGTTTGCGGTTGTCGAGAAATAAAAATCAGAATTGTTTTCATTCCACTCCCTCTCACCATAACCCCTACATCAACACCTCCAAAATTAGTTCCCTACTAGAAGTCAACTGAACCTAACTCCTGTAAAATTCTTAAGAGCATATCTGGTACGGTTTTTGCGATATAAAAATTAAATTTTTTTGAAAAAATGGCTTACCCCCGCACTTTCGTACTCTACCTCCCCCCTCAAAAACTTTACATTCAATGGACTACACCTGTGATCCTATATACCCAAACCAAATTCTAACTTCCTCGTATAATTGGTTCGGAAGATATTGTAATTCAAAGTTAAAAAAATAATAAAGTACATAATAATATTAATTCGATACCTCAACCTTAGGTCTGTTGATATATATGAAGATATGAACAAGTTCATGGAAATGTGTAAGGTGCTGTAAATTATTGTTTATGCAGCTTCTTTTATTACTTACAGTTTTTCTACAAATCTTCTACCATTTTTCAAACGAAATTGATTGATTTTAATATCAGTGCACCACATCCATAAAAAATTAACCCTAATTGAGGTTAAGTTGGTCTACCCATTACGAAATTTCATGATGATATATTTACTGGTTCTCGAGATATCACAAAAAATATATCAGAAAACACGATTGCGTGCGGTGTACAATAAATTTTGAATTGGTTTTTTTGTTCTACTAGTTTTAAAACGCCAAAAACCCGAAAGTAAATTTTTTTTTTCAATTTTCGGTCGATCGATTGTAATAAAGGAAAATTGATTTTTAGCTATAATCGATATAGATGGTATATTCCTTCTCAAATAGTTCAATATCAGAAATGTGTGTGTACTTACATTTGGAAGGAGGGACTGATGCTGTACATAGCCATTTACAATTACAGGATTCATTACCGGTTTCGATTGAGGCGGCGATTGGTTTGGCATCTGTCTCAAATTCATATTCGGACTATCGGTGGGTGAATTATTTGAAGTGTCACTCATATCGCTCATTTCCACTGAATCAGCATGCTCGCTGCTGCAGTCTTCATCGCGAACAACGACTGTAGGACTCACATCATATTCCGTAGGTTTACTTTTAATATCGCTAAGATTAGTCAAATATCGATTGCCCTTTAATAAATGTGCCATATCGTCCGCAATAATAACATTATCGCAACCTTTAGGGTGAGATTCTTGACCAAGATCCGTTAATCCCGGTGGGAACGTAATGCTAATATCCTTCATTTGAACGTATTTTTTAGATGCAAAATAACTTATCATAACTGTAATCAATGCGCCTAGTCCAATTAGTACGGAAGTATAGGTTTGATCATCAGATGGAGGTGAACACACTGACTGATGCGGTGTTGACCATGAACCTTTCAAAAACGTCTTAGTCTCTTTATTGATATTATACCACTTGTAAAATTCGGCAGTTTCTTCTTCACATTTAGTTGATATTTCATCTATTGCTTCTATCTTGTTCATTTCTTCGTTTTTATCTGTATTCGTTACATTTTCTTTGTTTATAACATTCACAGCACGCACAGAATATTTAAATGTTACTCCAACATGTTTCGAAAATCCCTTGCAACTAATTGCGGGCATGGTACATTGCAGGTTCTTAATTCGTGAAATTGTATACCCCCCTGGGGATGATGAAATTTCGGTTTTAACTTCATAATAATCAATACCCGGACCAGCCATTAGTTTTGGAGGATTCCAAATCAAAGTGGACTGGTTAACAGCGGATTCTGGAGCTCCCGGATCTGAAAATAAGAAATAAATGCATTAGTTCGTAATCGAGGATGAGTAATCAAATCAAATTTGATGGCTATACTAAAAGCCGCCAATACACCAAAACGGTTGTCAAACTATATAACATGATCTCAACAAAAATAGTGACTGGATATGAACGATGTTACTTGCCAAATCTAAAGAGTGTGTGTGAGTGGCGCTAGAGAAGTAAATAAACGGACAAGAAAAACGGGACATGGATGGCAGAATGTCTGGCGTGATCGTAAACGCGTAACAAAAAGAAAAATTTCAAATAATTTAAAAATTTTCAGTAGATGTTAACGTTTATTTGTAATAATTTGTATAATAGTTGCACGTAATTTGAATATTTACAGTGTACGCACAAACGACGTAGCTCGTGGGCGTTGCGACGTTCATCGACGCAGGAGTTTTTAACGTTGCTTGCACCATACGGCCCCAGGTTTGATAAGAATAAAAAGGGACCTGTCCTACAAGCTGAGTACTACTCATTAACGCTTAGCAGGTTTGATAAGAATAAAAAGGGACCTGTCCTACAACCTGAGTACTACTCATTAACGCTTAGCACACAGTAAATCGGATTGGGCTACTTTTGATTTCATTCGGTCACTTCTGTCCGTAAACAGCAGAGGAGGTCATACTGTAACCCGCTGCATATAAAAAAATCTGCCAACAGTCTGGACGAAACTTTATGATTTTTCGGGTCAAAGTAAGAGAAGCGGTTGAAATGGGGTCGCGATAGAATGCTTACGCCACTGCGACATACAACACATGAATAACGTAATTGGGTCATACTCCGGGCCGCAGTCAAAATCGAAGTACAACCTACAATCAGTTGGTTCGAGATTACGAGGTTTTTCGGAAAGCTAATTTTGTCTTTAGAATAGAAGTAAAAACATCTAAAATATAGATTTTTAGCCGATTAAACATATAAAAAGGGCGTTTAGACGACTCGAATTTCGGTACCAAGATTATATAGAAAGCCCGAGGAAGTGAAAAACAATTCGAGATATCTAAGAATCCTGAAATTAACTTTTTGATGATTACATAGCAAGCATTAGGAAGTGCAAATCGATTCGATATCTCATCAGATCTAAGATTGTGAAAATGTATGCAACCCCTTCACGCCATCTTGAGCTTGAGGGTTGGATATTAGAAAGTCCTAAAATTGGTTTGTACAGCGATAATAAAAAAAACTCTGCAGAAGTTAAAGGCTATTTTATATCTCATCAAAGCCAAAAGATATGGCGAAAATTGTGAAAACGTATGCAACCTTCTTGCACCCACTTGGGGGTTAAATATTTAAAAATTCTGAAAGAAGGAAGTTTTTAAATAAATAAATATAAAGAAAACCCGAGGAAGTAAAAGCCAATTATCACTACTAAGAGGTATGACGGAATTCATGAAAGCGTGTTCACCCCTTTTATACCCTCTTAGGGTCTAAAAGGGAAGAATCTTGGAAACGAGTTTCAAGCCCGTGGAAGTGAAAAGTTATCCGATATCTAATCAACCTGAAGGATATGGATGAATTCCTGAAAATGTATACAACTCCTTTACACCCCGTTAGAAGTTGAATTTCAAAAAATCCTGAAATACTTTCTAGGCACTCATGTGAAGAATCCGCAGAATGAAAATTAATTCAATATTTCGGAAGACATAAGAGATGAAACTAAATTCGTGAAAATATATGCATCCCGTTTTCACTGATCATTTTTTTGTCCCCCTTCCGTACGCCAATGGATATTTAAACTTTTTTTTATCTAAATTTCTTATCTAGTAGATTTTCATATATAGGGTCTTTCAATAGGGATGCTCGGAATTTGTTAGGTTATAGCGGCCATGTTGTTAAAACAACATCTGTCAAATTTGTTATGAATTGTTACATTGTTATGAATTGTTATATTGAATTGTTATTTATAGCGTTGAACAACGTGTGCAAATTATCAAATTTTATTTTCAAAATCAATGCTCCGTTCGAGAAACGTTCGCCAAAAAAATCATCTTTAGCGACGAGGCAAAATTGTCTGATTTGAATCCACACGAGATACACCAGCACCAAATGCATCCCGAGAAAGTCACTGTTTGGTGCGGATTTTGGTCTGGCGGAATCATCGGTTCGTACTTTTTCCAAAACAAACGGCGAGAGCTACAGATCGATGATAAGCCACTTCTTGTGGCCTAAACTGGATGATATGAATACCGACGACATGAGGTCCCAACAGGACGGTGCTACTTGCCACACATTGCATGCCACAATGTACATTCTGCACGAGCGATTATAGGGCATGATTATCTCGCGCGGTGGCGACGTCTTTCTTCTTTTTTGGGGTATCTTTAATCGCAGTTCTATGCGTATAAGCCGCAAACAATTGTGGCCCTCAAAGTGAACATAACGAACGATATCCAGCAAATTCAGTCAGATTTCTGCGATAAAGTCATCGAAAATTGGATCTCCCGAATACGTGCCACCAAACCAAGGTGCGGCGGACAACGACGTTATATTCCATACATAATGCCATAAAATATTTTTTCAAATAAAAAAAATTAAGTGGATATCTCACACATAACTTGTTTTATTTACATTTAAAAATCGAATTGAAAGTCCCTATACTTTCCAAGCTTCAACATTCTAGCATAAGCCGTTCTATAGATAAAAAAAACACACCCCATCTCCGTACCCTTATAAAAAAAAACTATATTTTTACAATATACTATAGCTCTACCTAAATACCAAGTCTCAGCTATCCACTATTATTGGTTTTCAATATATAAATAAAAATAGGAACTTTTTCTCAAAATTTTTGAATTATCCTACTACTGAACTGAGCATCAATGCCCTGTACCATTCGTTAAATTTAAGCGACGTTTTATTGATTATAAGCTGATTAAAGTAGACTTCATAAGAATGTACCGCCCCCGATGATGGAAGAATCCAATTTCTGTGTATGGCCGAAAGGAATTTTCAAGATTTATTTTTTGATTTACCCAAATTTTTGGGTCGGATGATGCCTTACTATGGCCAGTGAATGAAATTAATGTTTTACTATTCTTTCAGTTAGAAATATATGATTATAGTATAAGTAAAAATGTGTGTGCAATGCAAGTACAGTTAGTATAAAAATTTAGTATAGGAGCTATTTTCTATAGATACTTACTGCTAACTTTTGTAGTTTCGATACAATCATTACTCCTTTCTGATTCCTCCGTTGTGCTTGCAGTAACTGTAATTGTATACTGTGTATAGCTATACAGGTCTTTTAGTTCATAGACAATAACACTCTGATTCGCCAGATGATCTTCTTCAATTTTTTTCGTATATTCATTGTAGCTACATATGAAAAAGAAAATAATTTGTCTAAAGATGTTTCATCAACTTATCAAATTTTATTTACTTTATTGAATAAAATCGTAGTTTGCCATTCATGGATTTCGGAGCTTCCCATTTCAGAGTAAAAGTAAAAGCCGTTTTGCCTATTATTTGAAGTATCCGAGGAGGTGAAGGCTCTGAAAAAAAAATAGTTTAGATTCTATGCATTATAATAAAAATTGAATTATGAACTACGGCCAACGTAATATGATTTAATAAAATCTGGGGTTAGAAAGAACGGAGGTATAGTAAGTCCTAACTAATTATAAAAACTTAAAAAAATTCTAGGGCAGCATTCCCAACCTGGAATGAAATGTCAACCATTCAGACGGCATCATGAGAAGCTGTATACTATATTTTCATATTTCTTTAGGCACCCTAGCCAATACATCCCGGAAGTGGCAGACGATGGATAACCACCATACGTGTTGATTCCAAAAATTAAACGAAGCTTCTAGGCGGCATAAAGGGTAAACGACGAATTTAGAGCAAATTAATTATGCAATCTCAAAAACCTTAATTAAATATATATTGAGGTGCAAATTTACTATTGCGTAATCTTCTCAAAACGGATATTGTATTTATCAACGCATTTTTAAGGATGAAATTTTTAATCCGTCAGAAAGGTGAGAAAATAACAAAGGTCAGGCAAGCTTTGTTTCTGCGAGCCTATCATATTAACATTAGCAACATTAGTGCGCTTTTTTCACTTTGACCTACTTAGCGTTATCGGTGTCCGGACCGGACCAGTTTGCACAATTATTTATTAATGGTTGCTTTTGATGTGAATTATGTCGATAAATAATGAAAATAACCGTTATGAAAGAATAAACATTGGATACTCAAAAGACAATGAACTGAGTAAAACTTTCAAATGGAAGAAATTGAAGGTATCCAGAATTCGAATTCTCTAGTGAGGATCCTTACACACAATGCTTGTATAAGAATCCCAATAAGGGCTAACAAGAAAAATAGTTGGTTGAATACTAAAATCAATAATGTTAGAATGTGCGTTTTAATAGAACCGTAAATACGTTTCAAGTCAACGCTACTGTGTTCCAAGTAGAATTTGTTTTATCTATTAAACAAATTTTGAAATTAAGGTCTGACTTCTGGTTTTAAATGGCAGTAAATTAATTTTCAGTGTATACTTACTTGATTCTAAAGTTGTTACTTCTTTCGGATTAACATTAAATGGACCTTCTTTCGTTTCTGAGTACATATTCATCCAAATGCCATAAGTAGTATACGATTTCAGACCGTTCAGGATATAGTTCACTTTTTCGCCACTAATATTCAAATTTTTCTCTGGTTCCGCGCAACTGTAGGTTTTAAAATATAACGGACAATATTTTAATCGAAAACCCTTAACAACTGTACTGGGCACACAGTCTAACTTCCATTCTAATCGAACCGTGCTTCCATTTAGAGGCCGACAATCAATGAGATTAACTAGTACCAAATCTGAAATTTTTTTTAATATATTGTAAATTTAATTTATAATTTCGATGAAAACAGTTAAAAACCTACCACTATTTGCTGATGCCGTACACTGTGCCCACACCATTCCCGAACTAAAGGAGCCTGAAGCACTGTGGTAATTCGCTGAAACTGCAAAATTCATTTGCTCCATTGTTTGGATGGATTGATTCCTTGCATGTTTATCTACTCTTGTAAATTCAAAGCCACTCTAAAAACAGCGAAATACGATTAATATTATTTGACTTTTTGATTTTGAAATTGGTTCTTACTTTGCATTCTTCTGCGGTTTCGGTTTTTGCTTTACATTTAAATAATGTATAGTCTTTCAGGATTAAATTGCTATTGTAATTTTGTTCCGGTTCGCTCCACATTATAATGTAGCCTTGAACCCTCCATATTTTTTTTAAATATCTCGGTGCAGGATAATCTAAAAAATATGGATAAAAATACAAAATAATTGCGAATTAATAAAATAATAATTTTAATCGGCTACAGAGGATAGAACAATTATATCTGGAGACATTCATAAAAAAACGGTGAACTGAAATTTTTGGTAATTTGGAAATATGTATGTTAGCCATTAGCGAATTTTGTTTCCTATAGCATACGCATAAGCTTCATTGACTGATGCGGACGCTAAAACTATGGTCAAAAGACTGGAATGATTTTATGATTAAATTACAGGTAGGTATTTTAGAATGTTAAAATTAATTCTGTTCAAAATTTTAAAATTATCTATACGGGATGATAAGACATTTTGTCCAAAAATATGGATTAAAATAAAATAAGCTCCATTAATTTCTATCTGCTTATTAACTTTTAAATTCAATCGCCTTTGCAGTGAATTATTAATTATATTCGTACCTTCGTTCGGAACACGTAACACGCTACCGGCAACTGATTCCCCTGCTTTGTTAACTGTATGCAGCGTGAATTCGTAATCAGCCTTTTCTAACTCGTATATTGCCGAATAATCCGTTTTATTTATGAAATTAACATTGCTAAAAATAAAACAGAAAATGAATAGAAACCACTAGAACTTCTAGATTTTAATTGCATTTACATTATTTTCTGATTCCTTCGAACTTCTTTTATGCGATCGTCTATATTGGGACCATTATATTCGGTTTCAGGAACGCGACTCCAATAAATAATGCAAGTTCTTATAGTCGAATTGCTATGTAATTTTTTTTCGAAACTGCCGATGTCAACTTTCGGAGGGTCGTTTGGTTTTGCAGGATTCGTTTGGAATGTTGCATTCGTTTTCGTCCAATATAAATCACTATCAACAGCATATAAAGATTTCATATCCAATTGGACGGTATACCTTTGGGTGAGAAAATATAATTAATGTTAAAATCACAAATCTATAATCAATGAATAGTAAAGCAAATATACCATGTATACGGTTGTAAGCCTTTGATTTCAATACTATTATTTGCTGTGTTTTGAAAACCATTTTTGCGGAGCGTCACCCAATTATCTTTGTTATATTGGGATACATATTTAACGACATACACAATACCTGCAACATGATAACAAATTTAATTTACTTTCTATTATCCATCTGAGAAGCAAGTGATTTACCTTTTTTCGTGAACAGGTATTTAACGTGCCACTCTAAAACCGCACTGTTTGTTGTAGTACGCGTTATAGACAAATTTGGATTGCCGGGGATTGCTGAAAAAAATTTCGATTAATTCGATTCCGCTCCGTAGTAATGTGCTAAGTAGGTACATACCACTATCATAATTGCTAATTATGTAACTATCAGAACGAGCAGGGCCTAACAAATTCTTAGAACTTAATGTGAAATTGTAAATGTCATGAACCTGACGATATTTTGCCTCTTCTAGTGTAATATTGCATTCGGTTTTCTGTGTTTTCTCGTTGAAGTGCAGCCTACAGTCATACACCTAAGTTATTGCATAATAAAAGAAAATCATTATTTAAAAGAGTTTCAGAGTTCGATTTGGAAGTTATGTAAGAAGTGTAAATTTATGAGTAGTAAGTTAAAGTAATTAGTCCGAATCTAATTCATTTTTCTGATTTGGAACAATTTTATTATCTTGTTTATGTTAAAACTTTTCTTAATTAATTTAAAGTTCAAGAAAGCAAACGAATAACTGTGCATATGTATAAGTAAGAGCCCGAGTCTTTAGGGTAGCAGTGCTCATAAAAATAAAACCGGGTTAGGTTCGATTCACTAATATCAGTCACGCGTCCGTTAAGTATCATACATTCACAAGCTATGATTTTCGTCAGTTTGTATAACTAATGCACAAGCCATTATAAAGTATTGCTCACAGTGGCGAGCACCCTTACTAATGACGACTCGTGGTCGAAATAATTAAACTAATAATTTTCAAGAATTTTCCAAATAACTGATTTGGTTTTTCTATTTTCATGTTTAATCGCATTTCATGACTAATTTGTTTTCTGAACATGTTTAGAGTGTTCTATAAAAGTTTAAATAGGATACTACTAGATATTTTGAAAAAAAAAATTTGTACAAGTTTCGGGTCCTTGTGATTTTATAAGCGCCATTCTATTTTATTGTCTCGGTTTTTTAAGTTTATAAACACATACTTATATTAAAAAACTCAACTAATACTGAATATATGTAGTACAATACTTGAAATAATAGTAGCAGATTCCGACGATATTTGAGGCGTTTACAGCCAGAGTGGGCCAACCCTCATTTTTTAAGAAACTGAGTTCAGTACAGAAATCGACTTGTCAACCACTTGGCCAAACGACCAGAGTGGTCAAAACAGCAAAACAGCACAAAAAATTAATTGAGTTGCTCAATTTCTTAATAATATATTAACTTTTTGAGTTCACCAAATATGCACTTGTCATTATTTCAGTTAAGATTCTGATGGGGATGGCCCACTCTGGTTCTAACCGCCTCATTTGCTCGTCCTTTCTGCGGAGATCGCCTGGTTTGTGGCTTGTAGCCTTGTACATTTGGTGAAGAGCTCGGAAATAACATTTAAAGGGCGAAAAGCTTTAGATTACGATAGCTCACGAACCAATTATACTAGAAAGAAGAAATTTGGTATGTCTATATAGGCGAACAAGTGGAGTTTCAGGATTTTTGAATATTCAACCCCAAGGAGTAAGGGGATTGTATACGTTTTCACAACTTTCGTCATATCTCTTAGTCTAATAAAGTAGCAAATTTAAGTTTACTTTTACGGGATTTTTATGTAAGCGCCTAAAAACTAATTTTTACATCTTCGGATATTCAACCCCTAAGGGAGTGTAAAGGGTGTGCATACGTTTTCACGAAGATATGACGAAATTCGAGATAGGATAGACATGGTCTTTATATATGTATGTGTAGTCGTCTCAAAGTCGATTTCAAGATTTTTCGATATTTTTACTTCTATGTGCAGCTTATTTATTTCAATGTTTGTATAACGAACTTTCCAAGAAACTTTCTTGGCTAGAAACAACAATTTCGACTTTGACCGAGCCCCAGACTATGACCCTAAAAATGACCATTAGCATAAGCGGACTTTGTCCCGATAAATAATAAAGTTTCGCCCAGCCTGTTGGTAGAATTTTTTAATGTAATCCGCGTAACAATAATCGTCTATCTAGTCCCAACCACAGTAAAACGTCCAACTATTATAAGTTCCTTTCGAATTTAAAGTCTGTATTGAATATGTCAATATTAGCAGAGTGGCTATTACTACCCAGCAGACCAATAAAGCGGAATGTTCTGATATCCTCGAAAAGTTCCGAGTAATTTCTGATATAGGGGAATGGGAGGCAGAAGATTCCGGTGGATTTCAGTCGGATAATTTCATGGGGAAAAGCAATAAGGATTTCATGGAATTATCAGGCAGAATTCCAAATGAACTTTCCGACATCCGGATATATCGTGGAAAACTCTGTGTAAATTTCATTTCAATTCTATACAAAAATAGTAAAAGGGAACCCTTGACTTTTGTATCAGTCTTTTGATTTTTAAATTCTGTTAATAAATTCTGTTGAATTTCAGTTGATTTTCCAGATTCAAAAGATCTTATTCTTCCGATTCAGCGACGGTTAAAAATTTATGGAACTTTTAATATTACGCTTTTATTTATTTGTGTTCTTCACCTTCATAGGTGTTTATACTCGTTAATGAATTTTGAATTAAATAAACACATCAGATATTCTAAGAAGTCGTTCTGTTTTTTAAATTGTATTTTACGTGTATCATATAATATGTACATTACAAGAATAAATAATCCTTGTGCTGAGAAGTGTATAAATAAAAATCATTCTGAAATGAAAAGTAATTCGCTGTCTTGTCCGGTTTCATGCAAAAAATGCAGGATCAGTAGAATTTTCCTACAATCGGTTATGATTGTAGAAAATTCTACAGACTCTATGTTTCTTTGCGCCAAACCTGATAAAAATTATCAAAGTTAAATTTTAGTAAGCTTTCGGAAGGGGAAAAAGATTTGGGAAATGCTCCGGACATTTCTCAAAGATTTCGGTAAGAAAAATCGCACGGAACAGCGTCAACCTCGCCATATGGAAATCTGTCGGAAATAGCATGAATTTCTAGCCCGGAATTCCGACTATATAAAGAACTTTCCATCGGAACTCTGACGGATTTCTGTGTTTTTGGTCTGCTGGGTAGTGTAAGTACACGCACTCATACTAAAACTAACTATAAGAGGGGTTTGGCGGATACGTACCACGGTGAAAATCTGTAAATTTAATTTTTTTCATGTTTTCGATCTATAAACATTCGAAATGATTGACTATTCGCTGTAAAATTAAAAATTTCCATAAAAGAAATGAAAGAAATACCGAAATTTAGCATTTTTTCCCCACTTTTCACATATTTGTACTAACACACTTCAAAAACGCAATTTGATACCAAGGTTAAGCAGTAGAAAGAAAAGGCGAACTAGTACAAAAACAAGCGATATTTCGAGGTTAAATTACAATTTTTAGTACAGAAACGACCGAATTAGACATCCGCCAAGGCATGTATAGTTCGCGAACGAACTAGTTCAGAAGAGCGTTCCCATAACTGAAATGAAATAACTAGTTTGCAGTCAGTCCCGCTCCTAGTTCGTTTTTCATTGCCGTTCGGAAGATAGGAAGGAGAAAATATACTATACTAGATCTAGTGTTTTTTTTTGCTCATCATCTTCTACTAGATCTACTGTCTTCGAACTACGACTACTCATCACTGAACTCCCCTGAAGTAATTAACTATGAACTAAAAAAACGAACTAGTTCGCGAGCGATCGGGAATCGTTAATGATCGCTCACTATGGTGAACTAAAATGCGCAAGCTCACTAGCTAGAGAGTGTTGTGTGAGTGTGTATGTAGTGACCCTACCTATTACCACGTTTCATCAAGCGCCGGACTATTATTAGCATAGCAAGTTCTATGACGAGAGATGTAAAATGTCTGTAGGCGCATGGCTAGGAACCCGAAAATTTAATAAATAATTCCGAAAAATTCTACTCGCCGTTGGCAAATCTGAACAAAGCAAAGAGCTCTCTGCTTGTTCCCGTCGTTTCGACAGCAATGACAGATTTACAATGGTAAGTAGACTATCATAATCAATTCCTTCAATTGGCATAGTTATGCAGTTTGAAGGCAATGTTTAATAGTTTAGTGTTCACAATGGATGTTATTAAGGAAGTCACATATCCAACGCAGAAGGTTGAAGATGCATAAGGCGGCAAGTTTTGAAACGAGTAGGCAATAACCAACTTTATCAAAAGCCTTTGAGAAGTTAGTATAAATTGCGTGGAGTTGGGAATTAATTTCCACTGCATAGTTGATAGTCTCATCATCAAGATACACTAAAACAGAAATTACTAGCAGTGGCTCAGAATCGAAGATACCTAAAACAAATGAACTGAAGATATAAGTGAAAAACTACAAAACTCGATTAAGACAAGCAGGTTCGGGGAGCTCATATTAAGCAGTTACACATATCATGTTTTGTTCCATTTAAAGATAAAAGATATAATTCATATTTGTGTCTTACGGAAAATTTAAAATACGAAAAACCTATTTTAACTATTATTTAAATGATGTTACAGCTCAAATCGTCTCGTATCCGTGTCAGGCAAATGCAAAAATGTACGACAGGAGGAAAGCAATGAATATCCTCGATATGACCAACCTCCCGAAAAATAACGGTTTTAATTCTAATTGCCGAAGGACTATACGCCACTGTAGACAATAATATAATTATACTAAGTATAGACTACTTACGCTTGATTCAACCTGGTATGATAAATTATATACGGGCTTAACGAAATTGTCCGGACTTTCGAATTGACATAGCAAATATTCAAAATCGTGTGATTCGCAAGAAAAATTTTTTACTTCTTCTGGTGGTGTACCTGTTGATATTAAATTATTTTAGAACCATGTGACATAGCTGCATTAGAAAATATATACCTATAGTAATGGTTCTCAAACTCACGCCAGTTTTGTTCATAACGCACGTTATTTTATCCTCCATTGGTTGGACATTTCGAAGAGTCAACTTTATTGTTGTCTTATTTAAAATCTATAAAGAAAAAAATTAATTAATAATATGTTCTGAACATGATATAACAAGTATTGAATATAATAAAATAGACTAGTTCACTTCTGCTCGAGTTCCAGCTAGGATTGGCCCACACCTACCTATTTGTATCCTTACGTACATTCTTTCTAAGGCCTACGTCTAAAACAAGGTGTATGTGGAACCAGTACATAGACGTAACGGCAACATTTAAGGCAAATAACGAATTTGAATTATCACGCTATGACACATAATTTTGTTCGATTGAAGGTCCCTGTGCAGAACTTGTGTAGTACGACGTTAAACGAACCTTTACAGACGAGAGTAGAATTCGAATGTCGCGTGGACTCGCGCCGAAACTAGGGGTCGCACGGCTCGGGCAATGTTATTCCGTTCAATTTAGTCTTGTGCTTGAACTTGACTTTGGCCAAGAAAGTAACTTTAGTGTGTATAGAATTTTTGTCTGCGTCCTGTATGTTAGCAAATCACGCATTTTGAAAACCGAACGCATTCGGGAAACCGAACTCAAATATCTTATCCGAATGTCTTCGCAAGTGTGCGAACCGAAATAATAAATAACGGATCGGACAAACCGGTTATTTAAACGAAGGCCTAGACCGCTCACCATTCACCAAATTTAATTTTGCAATAATACTTTTATTGATCGAGCATTCTTTTTTATAGAACTTCATTTCTACAGTTCTACAATCCATTGAATTTGTTGGTTCCATTATATAATTTCTCACCTCTACATCCTTTTGATAATTAACTTTACCAATGAAAGACAAAAAATTGCTGTTTGATGTCTCAGTGGCTTCAAATAAGCTGCAGAATAATTCAACCGTAGAGTTAGTTTTACTAACAATATTGTTCTTGGGATATAAATCTGAAAATATTAAATTAAAAAAGGTATAATGCATAACTGCTTATTAATAATGTAAATAATTTTGTAAAACTTACATCCTATTGAATTGCAAGATATTTCTGATATAAATAACAGCACTATAAACACAGTCCATTTTAGTATCATCTTTCTGCAAATATAACAGTTTTTATATTATAATAGTAAAGTACATACTCGATTAGGCTATACTAAATACTAAACAATAATATAGCAATAATGTATAATAACAATAATAATAAAAAGTATTTGATTCAATACAAGGCGAAGTAGTTTTGAGTAAAATTTTCCGTATGCATTGGAACAAGCAAATTATTACTGACCAGTTCGTCGGAAACAACAGTTCTTATATACTTCTTGTAGTCGAGATAAACAGCAACGCATATGTGTCTATTAAAAAGTGGGAAAACTCCATTTTTTAAAATTTAAGTTTTTGGTATCACCCTAAGAATATGTATATATTTTTTCATTAATTCCTAGAATTTAGCATTTTATTTTTGAATGAAAACTACGTGTTTATGATTATAGAATTCATGGAATTTCATGATCGTGTTATTGCGCTAGCCCTCCGAAGTGTCACGCTACGTGCCTGGATAGATTCTTATCATATTAATTGCTCCCAAACGTTTTTAATCGCGTGGAAAATTCTATTTCCTTGGAAGTTATAGTCAAAATCGACGATCATCTTTAAAAAAAAATTCTGTTCAAAAAATGTAACCATGAGCACTATGAGCAGGATTTTGGGACCTAGGAAAGCCAGAATTTATCGCTTATTATAGAAGAAAAGCAAATCAATCTATTCGCGGTGATAAAGATTTATGGTGTAATGATTTTAACTATTGTGCATTCTGTAGTGCCAGCAAGAGATTTGTTATTTTTCGCAACTATGAGAGGGGCCTCCTTACCGGTAACATTTCCCTACTTTTAGTATAAATATAAATCGTGTTTTCTCCATCCTCGAGCCTGAATGAATGAACGACGAGCTCATCTACTCTTTCTAGCATGACTGAGGGTGCGTTTCCATCTCCGCCGTTTAGAGTCGCCGACACGGGTGTCCCATCACACTTTTGACATCGGCGTTTCGATCTGCGGCGAAACGGTCGACGCGACGATAAATCAGTCAATTATTTCTATCTATAAACGGAATGCTGAAAGCTAAAATGAGAGCATTAACACATCGGGAATTTTTAAGGAGACGAAAGCTGCTAACAATTTTTTTAGTGCGAATGTTTATAAAAAGTAATAGGCGAAGACGCTGAACAAGGACATTACGACAATTTAGTACAGGAGATGCGTCTGAATGACAGTGCATATAAATTGTCAACCTCGATAATTAGCCGCTCGTCGTCCATTTTTGACTTTTAAATTACTTTATTATTTGTTAATAATAAAGTATTTTTTCCGTCACCATAGGCACGTAGTTTGGATCCAAACCAACCTCTATCGAAGGCACATTAGTATCGGCTCTCACCGAAAAAGTTGAGTCAACTCCCGACGATTGCCTCGGCGCGTCACAGAGCTAGTTTTTTATGTATGTAGAATGTAGTCGGCGACGCAAAACGGCGGAGATGGAAACGAACCCTGATAATATTCCGCCGTCAGATCTCGTCTATTTGGTAGGGATTAAAGGAGCTGCTGGCCATTACAGTCTACTGACTGTTAACTGTTCTGATATGATTTCTATTTTACCACAGATGGTCCGGATCTCGGCCGCCAGAAAAGTTAGTTCAGAAGAGCGCATCCAATGTTTCCCTGCTAGTCGGTGGGACTCTAGTTTCGATTTTCTAAGTCTAGAGGCCTCTGAAGCACTTTCGATCTTGCTTCAGAAATTTCTCCAGCTATCCTGCTTAGCTACTATTAGTTCCTTTTTGAAGATCATAAGGGCGTCTCTAAATTTTCACTTTTCCACAGCGTTTAGCTGCATTGACTAGCTAAGCTTAAGGTTTTTTTTTTTTTAATAAAGTGTAATTAATACCGTTCATTTATTCTACTACCTATAATTTTATAAACTAAACAGGGACCTTCAATCGGACAAAATCGACACTGCTAATCGTTTTCAATTACCCGAAACGTAGTTTTATTTAAATCTAGATTAAAAGTATTTTGTATCTTAAAAATCAAGTTGTATTTTACGCGTATAATGAAAAATTTGATTATAACTTAAATTCAAATACACGAATGAAGTTATAAGAAATACAATTTTTAAATTAGATTTCACATCCTAAATGTTTTCTTCGGATAAATACCAACTGAGTTTGACGTAACTTACGTAGAAGCCAGAAAAAATGGAGTCTGATAGAAGCACGTGATCCCAACATATTTCTGAAGGAGGCGCCCATTCGCTCGTACTATTTCTCGGACATATATTTTCACCGTTGTATTAAGAAAGAGGGTCCTGTCAGAGACGTTAAATTTTAAGGCCGAGTGCTGCAAATATCAAAGGTTGTAACAGTATACAAAATTTTACAGGAAGTGGTTTTTCCTTCTTAGTTGCACTTTTAAAAAAAAAGAGAATTGCTCAATTAGTGAAATAGTTTGGATTGAATAAAGATAACTTCGAAAGCGCAATTAATGAACCTTTATATGAAAGGTAGGGAAAAAGACTTTCATCCCGCTTTTCATTGGATCATAATGAGAAATTCTACTGAAATTACTAAAGATGTAGGTCACTATTCATCGTAAAAAATTACATAATTGAAAATTGTTGCTACCACGTACATCCTCTACTGTTATAAAGATATACCATCCTTTTTTTAAAGGCCGAATAGTGAAAATGGTATCACAAGAACTCGATTTTACACTCACAATCGGCCTCCATAAGCATTGTAATAAAGGAATTACTGTCTACCGTACCTGAGGTTCGGCGGGAATACAAACAAAATACATGTTTTTACAATATTCACCAACCATTTGGTTCAAGGGTTCAACAGAAAATCAGAATGTCTTGATTCCGGCGCTTTTGGCATTCTGTAAATGTTACCACCATGTTGCAATACAACTTTCGATTTCCTAGCACGAGCGGTTCCGCAGTTATTTAGAGTATGGACCATTCTTTTTATATTGGGCCTTGGCGTCTTCGATATGTCTCCGATCGAATTTGGGACATTACGCACACCCCTTCTTACGATCTAAGTTTACACTCGAAGTTCCTCAACCTAGTTCCTTTTGTAAATTAATAAACACTTACTCTCAGTTTATAATCGTATTATTTAATTCAGTACGTTTTGAAAAGAAAAGTTAAAACTAATATTAATTAATAAATGGTTTTCGAATATCACACTCAACCGATCTCTACACCAAAAAACTTCGAACGCCGACTAACCGCAATCAACTGAACAAATGTGTTCTTCGATATAGGAATGAAACAGTATTTTACTAATGATTCCTAAAATTATATTGAATTATGTGTTTATCTTACTAGGAAAATTCGATTTTATACGTACATGACTCTTCAATTCAAGACATCGTTTCTACGAAACCGTAACAAATGGAAGGAAGTGTCTTACTTCCTTATCAATAATTCGTTCGAAAAACAGCGATTTGAAAATTACTAAAGCATTTCCTTGGAAAAAATAAATTACGCAAGAAAACTAGTAAAATGCATATTGCATATACGCAGCTGATAACATAAGGTGTTTTTTTTAAAAAAGCAGAGTAGATAAATTTCATTAGAAACCATCAAAATTCCCGTCTAGTGACGTCACAAGACTACAGTCACTCAAGTGCGTCCATAGAGTGGAACAACTGGAGGCTCTTGCCCCGAGCAGAACAGGCGAACTCTTGAGCAGAAGCCGTGTAGTCGTCTCCAGAAAAACGCTCAGCACGATTCACTGGCCAATCAGCGACCACGCGGCCAGACTGGGTATTCCCTTTAACGACAAATGCCGCAGTTGTGGGGATGCAAATGAGAGGGAAACTGTTATCCATCTTCCTTGCGAGTGGCGCGCCCTAGACTTTGTGCATTAGGCAAACCTTTCTTTGATAACCTTGATGAGATCTAGAAAAATAATATTGGAGAACTGCTTATATTTTAAAACAGCTCCGGATGGATATGATAATCCATTCTAGCCCCAGGTCTTTGTAAAACTTTGCATCCACTTCATCAGCACTCAACGACTAATTGGGCCCTGTTTCGACAGACTTGAGACGGGCCACCACATAAATCAACACACCAAGTGGAAGGTTAGCCATTTTCCAAAAAGACTAAATTTATATATCTTAAGAACCGTACCAGGTATGATCTTGAAAATTTTACAGGAGTAATACCTTGGATACACTGCTCGTATACAAATCATAATATCGTCAAAATCACCAGTGTATCACCCGATAATACGCATATAGTACGTCAACGAGCTGATATCCACGTAATATCCAACCTGTTTCCTTGTATATAAATTCAATGATTTTAGCTGATATAGCCTGCTTTTAACTGCCATCAGCGCCATCTAAAACTGAGATCAACTGAAATTCCAATGAATGGCAGTTGTAGATTTTTCTATCCTTCCATCAGGTAGAATTGTTTGAGCGTGTTTTCATTTTTCTGTGTGATGTGATGGACCGGTTTCTACAAGTATAACATGTATGGGCTGTGTATCATGCCATGTTGTATCGCATATCATGATTTGAATAATGTGATTTGTATACAAGCAGTGTATCCAATGGTATTAGGCCCAGTAGAGGTTTACTACCAGATAATTTGGGAGCGCGGGTGTAGGGGGTGATGGTGGGAGGAGGTGGAAAGGAAAAAATTCTGATTTTTATTTCTCGAAAACCGTAAAGAATAGAAAGCTAAAAATTGACAACTATATATAGCCACTATAGATGCAATCTAAAATTTTTGATAATGGTAGCAAGGTACGGGGTAATTTTTCATATCTCAGAAACGGCTAATGGAAGAAACTTGAAACTTAGTACGTAAATGTAGATGTACTACAGGAGTAATGAATGCAAATTATCGGAAAATATTGTTGAACACGTGTCTTAAGGATTTTTTGTTGAGTTGAACCCTTATTACAACAAGGGCTTCAATTGTTGATTATGGTAACTAGATTGCATTTCCAATGGTACATAGCCCATATACTTAGAGGAGATTATCTACTGAATTTTCGGAATCCCATAAAATTTTTACTTTCTTAACAGCCTTGAGGAACGTATTCCCTCATCTGATCAGAATGAAACTTAAAACAAATTTTTTTTACACTAATTTGATTTCTTCTAAAGGATGCTGCGAAAGAAATTTTTATTATACAAATAAGAGCCACCCAACAATTTGGGTGCAACCTTACTTTTTTTTTGATATTTTGATATCCGAGACGCGTTCAAATAGTTATGGCTTTTAGGCGATTATACAAAAAGCCTTTGAAAGTAAAAGCGAAAACGGTATCTTGTCAAACAGTAGGAATATCATGGAATTCGTGAAAACGTATGCAACCCGTTTCCACTTAGGGGATAAAAATCATGTAATTGATTTAGCCGATTATATAAAAAGCCTGAGGAAGCAAAATCCAATTCGATAGCGCATTAGAGCTAACCGATATTGCGAAACTCACGAACGCGTATTACCGATCTACACCACCTTCGGATCGGACTATCGATAAATATTGAAATTAGTTTCTAGGTGATATAATGAGCTCGCAGAAGTAAAACTAATTCGATAGATCAGCACACCTAAAAGATATAAAAAATCCGTGAAAATAGACCCAGCTTCGTATGCCAATGCAAAACTAAAAATCTAACTGAAATTGCTTTTCTAGTTCATCTAGACGTACTAAGTTTCAACTTTCTAGTAAGAGTCCCCGTACCATGCTACAGTTTTTGAAGTAAAGTATTTAAAATATGCCCCCTTATAGTTATAAATACAAACTTCCGGCTTTCTGTCTTCAGCGGCTCTTGAGATATAACAAATTAGAATATTTCAGATTTCACCCTTCTCCACTAGGCTTGTGTAGTTCACGAACGAACTAGTTCTGAAAAGTGTTCCCATAAGTGAAATGAGCGAACTAGTTCAAAATCAGTTCCGCTCCTAGTTCGTCTCAATTCATTCATTGCCGTAGATATGGTCAAGATCTGTCATGTATATTTTAGTGGCGACATACAGCATAGTAACGAAACGAATGAAGCAATTGGAAACTACCCGACTAATCCAACATCCCGCGAACTAACGAACGGAAAGAGCGAACTAGTTCGCGAGTACGCGGGAATCTGAATTGAATGGTTAAATGGTTAAAAAAAACCTTTTCTTCGCGCAAGGATTTTGAAGATCGAAAAGTGTGTTATGTTTGATCAGACTATAATTGATCTTTGGCAATAATCGATTTGACCATTGCACCGGATAAATCGAGTCTTCTATTCTGGTATGTACACATGCATATAAGTAGAATGACCAGATATTAATTGATTAGCATTTACTTGCCATGTTAGTACAAATCAACCAAATTAGCTTTATTCTAGCATTACAAATATTCATTTGATACACCATTGTACCGCATATGCTATTATCTCTTTGCGATAATTGCACAAATTTAGTATATAAGTTGTAAATTCGATAAATAGTTCAGTTAAAAATAAATTTCTTCAGGAATTCAGATAATGAATTTTAGACCCCAACACATTTATTTTAGCTCAAATGATAAAAATGTTAAAAAAAATTAAGTCACACGCTTCAACTGAGTTGTAATAGAGCAATTTTGAGAAACATAAATATTCTGGTCATCACCATAATATTGAATTAATGCATACACAATGAGAAACAAACCAATTCTGCAAATATTTCCACTTGTCGTGGCGGCATCACACATGGACTGTATTCTTATAAGTCATAACGTTGCGCATTGTTATTCCGATTTCATCCGAAAACATGAAAAAACATTTTACACTGGAATGGAATATATCGTACATTTCATTAATCATAGATAATCTGTCAAGTGTAGGTTAACTTGGCGGTAATGCTAATTGCTGATCTTGATCTAGAATAATTTATTATTGGAAAGATCATTGACCGATAACTGAAATGATAATTAAGAGGGGAGGGGGGCGGGATGAAGCAAATTATTGACTTTACTTTAGATAAGGACCTCATTTATCATCAATATTATTAAAAAAAAATTGTACGTCATACGAGTACTTGCGCATTATTTTGAGTATATTGGGCAATTCACTCATGTCAAAAGCATGTATTACACTGTATGCCATGCAGTCAAATATTTGACTCGAAAAATTTGACAAAACGTCAAATTTTCTTCTATCAAAACAGAATCTATGTAGAGCAAATAAAATAATTTGGCAAGCAAAAGTTTTACGATTACACTATCTGTCTGCATTTGTCACCGAGAATAGTCACATATTTGACATAGTGGCATACAGAGTAATAACTCGTGATTGCAGAATGATGAAATGGATTCGCTATAAAATGCAATAAAATTGATGCACCCAAAAAATTGTGCAGTATTTAATTTTTTTTCTCTACTTATGATCAGAGAGGATATCAACAAAAAAGGTTCTTTTGTTGAAATTGACCGAATTTTTTTTGGATTTTGCCCATACTGTGGAATACCAACCTCGAATTCTACTAAAATTAGATTCACTGAGAAAACATGAGTGTTCGCAAAGAATTACGAAATGGGCTCATACATTCGAGGCAGATCGTTGAAAATATTCGGAAACTACTTTATTGATCTCCCTTTTTTGCTGTTTACTTTTATAAAAAACGTTAAAAACTCATTCATTGCGGATTTTTAATGTAAAATTTTCGAGAAAGTGAATCATTCGTTCACGCGTTTTCAATAATTTAAAATTGGGAAAATCGTAGTTCACTTTCCCGCCGAAGGGTTTCAGAATGAAGATTTATATCCAACATCGCTGCGAAAAGTGTATCTACCTGAAGGGAGACTATGTTGAAAAGTAAGGATTTTTTTTTCAATTTTTTTGTGTTTTCTTGGTTAGGTAGGATACTTCTGGGTCAATCTTCATAAATTAAGTTTGCTGCCGATAAAACCGTTGAAGCAGCAACTCTAATTTCGCACTCAATTATTTTCATCGACATCTAGTTTCGAATAACGGAACTATATTCGTTCCATTCCAAGCAGACTTTCCGTTTGCGGATAGAACCGCAACAAAACGCAACTATTTAATTTTACGTAGTATTGATCAGAAACTTTAGGACTCCCCTTCCTTCCAAAACCAACTCGTGGATACGTGCCTAGCGTAACGTAGAAGAAAATTGCGAGCGGCAATCAAATATCAATGAACCCAAAAATTCAAAGAATAATTCAATTACGAATGAATGATTAATGAATGATTTTAATTAATTAATTTGTCATTCATATAACGCGGATTCTGCCTGTTATCACTTCAGTCATTCTAAGAAATCTTCATGTTTTCCGTTTTAAATTGGTTGACCCCAATAATTTAAACATTAAAATAAAATTTCAGGAATCTGTTATCATTTCAAAGTAGACATTACACGAGTGAACTGTTTTAAAAGAATATTTCTTTAGTGAAGTAAATCACTCATTTTCAAGAACAGAGCAGTTCAATTCGAAAAGGGGAATTAAAATGAAGGAAGAACTAACGAACTCGGTGAGAAAGGTGAGAACAGAGACGACTAACCAATATTTTCCTTTATGTGCGGTATGGCACGCGCAACAATGAAGACACAACTCATTGCCTCTCAAAGCTAAGCGCTCTTCTCTCTAAGCTCTCATCATATTTGAAATGCATGTGAGTTGATATAAAGCTGTAGCTTTGGTGACCATCTTATCCGAACTCATCGATAGGAAAAATCTCGTATCACGCATTGTACGAGTACATATTTAAAGTTCAAATGATCAAGAACGAGATGTCAATACGTTCATTCAGTGAAGAGATGTATGAACTAAACCTTACCAATCATCAATGAGGGGTAGTGTCTTGGCGCAGGGAAAGATCTACAGAAAACTGTAACGCTCTGCAGAGTTGATCATTTAAGTTTGTTATAGCATTTGGCACTCGCTTTTTTCTGGCAAACATCAAGGCACGTTTTCAACGACAAGTACTCGATCCCCCACCAATAGAAAAAATCTGCCAACAGTCTGGGTGCAACTTTATTATTTTATGGGTAGAAGTCCGAAACGTGTTTAATGTTGAGATGCGCTGTAGGTTACTATGCGACTGACAACCTGAAAAATAACGTTCAAAATAGCCTGGTTATTCTTTAGGTTGTCAGTCGCATAGTAACCTGCAGCGCATCTCAGCATTAAATACGTTTCGGACTTCTAACCATAAAATAATAAAGTTGCGCCCAGACTGTTGGCACATTTTCTTTATTTATTTACGTATTTGTTTTTTCAATAGAAGAGAAAGTGCATTCGATCTCATTAAACCTAAAAAAAATCTAAACTCGTCAAAACTCGAGCAATGCCTTACTCCCCAGGGGATTTGATATCAACAAATGCTTAAATCGCTTTATTTCCCGACTATATTCAAAGAATTTAGAAGTGAATGTGAAGAAAATATAGAAATAAGAAATATATCGGTATTCGTGAAAAGTACATAACCGCCTTACACCCCCTTAGGGGTCAGATAACGAAAAATTTGGAAAAGCGTTTCTAGGCGCTCATATTAAGAGCCCGCAGAAGAGAAATTGATTTGACAGCTCGAGATGTCTAAAAGATTTATCGAAATTCGTGATAATGTGGGAAAAAGCCCTTTTCACTGACATTGTTCTTACTCCCTCTTTGTACACAATTGAAAATTAAATTTTTTTTAGTTTTATTTTCTCTTGTAGCACATCTACATATATGTACTAAGTTTCAACTTTCTAGCATAATCGTAATTGCTACCCCTATCAAAAATTTTTTTTCTGGGATGTCTCTATATCATCTCTATACAGTTATGAATTTTTAGCTTTCTATCCTTTGCGGCTTTCGAGAAATTAAAATCTGAATTTTTTCATTTCCACCCCCTCCCACCATCACTCCCTACACCCACACCCACACCCGCTAGAGGTCTACTGGTCCTAACTCCTGTAAAAATTTCAAGATCATATCTGATACGGTTCATGAGATATAAAAATAAATTTTTTTTAAAAATGGCTGTCCCCCACCTTCAGCGCTTCACCTCCCCTCTCAAAAATTTCACCTCCCCCCTCAAAAATTCAGTAGACTCCACTGGTAATTATATATACAGAAACCAAATTTTATCTTCCTAGCACAATTGAGTCGGAAGATATTGTAATTCAAAGTTTTTCACCACCCCACAACCTTACCTCACTACTTCTCTTAACAATTTTAACCCTTTTCTAATCTCCTAGTATCCCTTAATACAACTACAAAATTTCGGCCATCTGACATCAATCGTTCAGGAGATATGGATTTTAGAATGTATCAATCCCAGATTTCAAGCGTTTTGGACGCATTGCTGCCTTGGTGAGCATTTGGCGTGGACAACGCAACTAACTTGTTGCCAGCAGATCAAGCGCATCTAGTAGAAAATCCAGACATCCAGATTCTAATATTTGGGGAAACCTGGCTATACGAATCTAAAGCACACTATTTCAATTTGAAAGGATTCCATGCTATTCATAACTACCCTGTGACCGTAGGCGTGGTGGTGGCACTGCAATTTTCATACAGAAAGCAATTGAATTTACTGTCGTACTTAGTGACAAGTTTTATAATACAATTATAGTTGAAGTCATAATTGAAAATGCCACAATGAAAATTGCTACATTTTGTAGGCCACCGAATGAACCAGCAGATCTGCTTAAGGAATACCTATACGCAATTTACTCGAAATATATGCAACTTGTATCTTTTGCGGACACAAGGCATACTGACCGAAAATCGAGAATCGCAAAACTATAGCGAAATGCTAACACTAAATAATTTCACTATACTAAACAGGAGATTGGCAACTAGGACCAATGTTCACTCGTCATAAGTTCATACATTTTCATACTTTCAAATTGAATGAATGGTCAAATTTAGACCACAAAGTCATTACGCTAACTGTCAATAGTATAAAGTCTGAACAGGTAAAGATGAAGAAAACCAATGTAATGTTCATAAATAGGGAAATCACCGCTGCTTTAAGGGTATCCATAATTTACTAGTAGACTGTTATTCTAATTCGAATGCTTGGATGACGACATCAATAATGAGTCGCTGCTCAAATTGGAAAACAAATTGAACCACACAATTGTCTTACTTGTAGACAACTGCACACGTTGACAATTGCTGTTTGCGAAACATAAAATCAGTTTTATCCCTGCGAAAACAACGCCTTTAATACAGCCATGCGACCAGGGTATCATTCGAACTTTAAAGACTTATTACCGTCGAAAAATGCAATCAAGAGTTCTAGAAAGTTTAGAGGACACGCAACAGTCAAGTGCAGCTGATCTTGTGCTGGATGCTATTCACCTTGTAGCGGCTTCATGGGATCGAGTTTCTAGCGACACAGTTCAAAATTGTTTCAAAGATGCAGGATTTTTGAAAGATGCCGGCCAAAACGAATCCGAAAATGGAGAGTTATTAATTGAAGACTTAAGTCCTTCTGACACAGCAAGCTAATTCGAAGATTGGATGGCAATTGATCTAGACATATGTGTGGCGGCTAAATTAAATGAGGAAGATATTTTTCAGACGATTAATTCTTATAATTCACAAAATTATGTAGAAAAAACTACTGATTTAGAGTTTTCAGATGACGAAGAACAAGTAAAATCTCCAACAAATGCTGAAATGAGCTTTACAAGTTTTCCTGCGGCGTATACAGCAAAAGTAGGCAAAATTCGAGTTGCATTATAAATATG
Organism: Beris morrisii; assembly: GCA_951812415.1. NCBI lineage: Eukaryota > Metazoa > Arthropoda > Insecta > Diptera > Stratiomyidae > Beris > Beris morrisii. The sequence goes on along the minus strand of OX638312.1, from coordinate 108,759,765 downwards.
AAACTTTTGTAAACAATCTAATGAGAAAAAACGATAAACAGACGTCAATAAAACTTCTATAAAAATTAGAAAAAGGCAAATTTCGAAGAACTATATTTTGTTTGCGATGTTATTAAGTACATGTGGTTTTATGTTTGTTTTAAATAAATGTATATTTACATATGTATAATTTCGTATTACAAATCTCGTCTTTTAACATTTCGCAATTTATTTTTTTCGGTTTCAGATCTAAAAGTTAATCTTTCATCGTTTATTGTTATCAATTTTCTTAAGTCCCAATTTGATTACATTAAGCGACGCACACTGTATTTGTTTGTAATTATGAATAATTTTTTCCCTCTCTTTACTTCTTGGCTTTTTACGAATTGCTAATTGAAAACTATAGCTATTATTTCTTAATATGTTTTTTTCTTCTTTTGATTAATATTGAATTGAATTGAATTGATAATGAATACATTAAACTATTTTTAAATTATATATCGCGGTACTACCTCTTATACCAGTGCCGTGTACTGACTGGGGAGGACTTTCGGGTTAAGGTAGATAACTAGGCATTGAGCCCAATGTCATCATACATGCATGAGTATGTCGATTATAGAGATGGGTTTATTCCTTGATAAGTTTTGAGAAAAAAATTGTTCTACAGAGAGGGTCAATTTTCAATATACGTGGAGATACAGGGTGGTCAATAAAACTGTTTCGGACCTGTACCGTCACTCACTTAAAACGTTATATCTTGAAAACTAATAATCACAATTCAAAGTGTTATAGCTTGTTTTTTAGGGAATCGAATTACCTTTCATTTAATGTAACAGTTCAAATTGTAACTGCACCCGATTTTGAGATATTTACTTCAAAACACAAATTTTTGCTACTTCAACCCTAAAATTCCGTGATAAATGTAGTTTTTCTCAGAAAACCCCATTATAAAAATGTCAGTTTAATTATGGAATTTTTTCATGGTAAGCTACCATAAAAGCAAATTTGAAGAAGTTTTTGTATTGTTTTCCGGCGTCAGTGGAGTGAAGCCCCAACACGAAATCCCCGACTGTTGATTAATCGCTGTCCTTAAGAACATGACAGTTGGAAAACCTTCACTGGATAGGCCAGTTTATAAGACTGTGTTGGACTAGGTCCGAATGAGCTGTTTCGTCATCGGATGGCATAGACTCGTCAGAGGGTGTATCATGCCTAATATCCGAAACACCCTTACAGCTGGTGGTATTGCTGAGGATTATTTTATATAGAGAGTTTTTCGAACTCTCAATCGCTTACATTGTACGAACAACACAACGGATTTGTTAGTTAGTTTGTTAGTTTTGCTTTTATCGCTAAGAATCGACCGCGGCTTCAACAGTTTTCTATTGTTTTTCGAACGCATGCACAGCGTGCGACAATAATTGTTGCTGTCATTTTATCAGTGTTTTGTATTGTTTGTGGAATTAATATATTTCAAAATGCTGAAAGTGGAAAAGAATCTAATCAAGAATTTAATTTGCGAATAATACGCGAGTACCCAAAAGTTTTTCGTGCCGATAATTCAGTTTTATTTTGTATTGTGTGTAACAGAAAAATTTCAGCAAAAAAATTATTTCTCGTCAAGCAACATTTAGAGACAAAGAAACACAAACGAAATGAAGAGATGAAATTTGCTGCACCGTCAAATCAAACGTTAGTTACTACATCCTTTCTAGCTTCGCATGGAGAAATCAACATATTTCACATGGATATCTGTAAAACATTTTTAGAGGCAAACATTCCAATAAACAGAATAGGTCAGCCAAGTAAAGTGACATTTTTAGAGAAATACACGAAACGAACAGTACCAAGCGAATCAGTATTACGTAAAAAGTATGTTCCTTTACTTTACAACCAATGTCTTGAAGAAATGCACACTGTTGTCGATTCATTTTCGTCTAAAGATGCGGAATCGATTCGCTGAGCGCAAGAGTTATTTGGTTCAAACAATATACAATCAGAGCTAGCCTTCATCAAGGCTAATTTTTCGTCAATTGTACGTGGCATTAAAAAACTAAAAACGCCACGCTTGGAACTAATAGAAAGTTCCAGGATCATCGATACAATTCACACGGATCTCGAGTCACTTGGACAAAAAATTTTGAAGAAGATGAACGATGTTCTTCGTCGTAATGTTGGCTACGAAATACTACGACAAATACGACACGTTTTGTATAACGGAGTGGAAACCGAAAATGAATATAAAAAAGGACTTAGCCCTGCTGAATTGGCAATGTTCAAGTACTGCCCGACAACGTCAACCGACGCTGAGCGGATGTTTTCTGCCTACAATTACATTTACAGTCACAAACGTAAAAATTTTGTCTCTGATAACCTGAAAAAACATGTAATTTTGAACTGTAACCGATACAAAACTGAATAAATAACGAAAGATATTCACGTGAACTTGTTTTTCTAATGCCGGTTTTCCACCAAGCAGACACGTTAAGTTTTTGTTTTGTTCTTCTTTTTGCAAGCACGGAAAACAAAAACTCGAACTCGAACTCGAACAAATCTTAAACACTGTTTCAACCAAACCGACAGTGCTCTATCGCAGTTTTGTTTTCAGTATCTCCACGAAGCGGTTTCAGTAAGAAAATACACCGAAACCTTTTGAAGTTACCGCTTCTGGTCGGGACACGAAAAACAGAACAGAAACAGTCGAAAAAAGCTCGAGTTTGTAAAAAAAAGGATGAAAAGTCAAAGATTTGTTTTTTTCGACACGAGCTTTTGCTGAGTTTTTGTTTTGTCCGTTTGGTGGAAAACCGGCATAATATTCATATTGCTTCTTTTCCTATCATATCTAAGAGCATAATTAAGACATTTTCGGTGCATATTTGCATGCATATTTTGATACATTTCCGTGCATTTAAAAACCGTCTCTGCTGATGATACAGCGATCGCGCCGCTGTGTGTGTTTTTAAGTAAATATCACAAGACCAGGTGCAGTTACAATTTTGACTGTTGTATCAAATGAAAGGTAATTCGATTGTCTACAAATCAAGTTATAAGAATTGTGATTATTAGTTTTCAAGATATAACGTTTTAAGTGAGTGAGGGTACAGGTCCGAAAGTGTGGTTTACCATCTCTCAAACTTGATGGCTGTATGAAGATAAAATCGGAATTTAGCACTTAGGGATTTTGTGTTCTTATTGCTTGTTCAAAATTGGTGTAAGCCTACACTAAGTGAATAACACTTAGGACCGTTCCTACGATGTTCAGTTACGTTCTAACTGGAACTTTAACTGACAGATTTCCATACACAACTTTCAGTTAAAGTTCCGGTTAGAGTTTAACTGACGATCGTAATAAGTGTACACTGAACCTTTCAAAAAGAACTATCCGAGTATTGTAACCAGTTCTTTAAGCTGAGAAAGTGTACCCAAATGGAAAATTTTTCACCGACTTTTTGAGTTGAGAAGAAATTGCCCATTTTGCATGAAGGAACTAAACATATTATTATTACCCGCAAGGGGGCAATTTTCTTTTCCATTTCACTGTACTATTCCATTCTTGAACTGGGGAAGACTTGCCCATGAAGCATGAAGAAATTAAATCAATTAATAATAGTTTGTCAATTTACTAAATAGAACAAATCATAGATATATAAATACTGTGGATGACAAAACGTCGTTTTTGTATGAAGCACTTTGAAGCAAAATTGAACGTTTTTTGTATGGAGCGTTTAATGCCAGGTGGCAGTGAAATGCAAATAGTAGCCTAGTATTCAAATGTTTGGCGTTTTTTGTGTTCAAGACCGGAGTATAACATAAATGTGAGTAATAGTAGCATAGTGTTTATTGCCGGTCCTTTGCGAGGAATCGTCCGGCTTCAAAACAGTCGCTGCTCGACATCTCCAGTACATACAGCGCTGAATAATAGGTGCAAACACTAGGCTCATGCAAAAATTATATTTTTTATCAGTTGTTGACATCTTTTGTATGTAATTACTGTGAAATGAATTACCGTTAACCCTCCAATCATTTAAAAGGAAAAACGCAATTAGAGCTTTCATTGTGGTTTTATTTTTGGCAGTTATTAAATATTCGTCTACGAGAACAGTATACAAAAAAATAGGTGTGGAAGTATAGTGTCATATTATTTTCTGGTTTTGCTTGTGAAAATGTAAGTAAACTCCTTATTGTTTCTATAGGTGACTTCTTTAAGATAGGTTATTTATTTTCTTAATGACAAACCAATTCAGTTCAGAGGAAATGGGACGTAAACGGCACTGTACGGAAGAGGTGAGGGAAATCATCCGCAAACTGAGGAGAGAAGGCAAAACGTACAAAGTTATCGTCGAAACAGAATATGGCAACAAATGCTTCAAAAAGGCGCGAAGGTAAAGAAACAAGGGGCAGGCCACGGAAAATCTCGGAAAAGAGTGTTCAGCAGATAACAAGGTTGGTCAAAAGAAAGCCATTTATCACTTCTGCTGAAATAAAAAAAAATCTTGGGCTCGGCGTTAACACGTCGACAATAAGAAGAAGGCTAGTAGAAGCTAATCTGCAAGCCAGAAGGCCTAGGAGGTGCCCATTGTTAACATGTAAATATAGGCAACAGCGAAAATTGTTTGCGCAAGAGCATCTCAATTGGCCTAAAGAAAAATGGCGAAACATATTATGGTCGGACGAGTCCAAGATAAATTTATTTGGTGCAGATGGTATCAAGAAATTTGTACGAAGGCCTAGATCAAAAGAATTCTCTCCCGAGTACACCGTCAAGACAATAAAACATGGCGGTGACAGCGTCATGGTTTGGGGATGTTTTTCGTGGTACGGTGTTGGTCCCATACACCGGATCAAAGATACTATGAACTCTGCACGATACATCGAAATACTGGAAACAACTATGCTTCCATTTGCAGAAGAGGAAATGCCAATTCGTTGGATCTTTCAACAGGATAACGATCCAAAAAACACCTCAAAAGCGGCTAAGGTCTGGTTTGAGCGCAATAGGATAAACGTTATGAAATGGTCAGTGCAATCGCCAGATCGTAACCCTATTGAACATCTTTGGGGTGATGTTAAGAAGACGGTTGGCTACATTAGACACCGTAATAAAGAATTATGGCAGTCAGTGAGAGCAGCTTGGGAGTCTATGTTATACCTGTTGAAAGGTGCCAACGATTGGTTGACTCCATGCACAGAAGATGCCAGGCTGTTTTAAAAAATAACCGATATGGAACTAAGTATTAGGTATTTATACATTTTCGAATGTTTTAAAGCAAAATTAAATATTAATTTGTGTCTTTTCAGAATTTTAAGAAATACACCTATTTTTTGCACAGCCCATCAAACTAAAATAATATTTAGAAGTAACTTTCGTTTTTCTTGAAATAAAATTTTTGTTTTGTTATTTATATATTACATAAAAGAATAAAAGAAAAAATGTTTGTGGGTTAAAATACAGAAATATAGTTGCTATACATAACATTTACGTTTTTTAAGTTTTTTAAACAAATCAACTTGCGTTGCTATTGTTTTGACCGGAACTGTACAGGGATTAATCGCGGCATTACATAGCTTTTACAAACGTTCAACTCGACTAGTAGGTAGCCAGGGTCTTATCCACAAAGCGTTTTCATGATGGGAGGGATCATTATTGCCCCTGACAATTAGATCCGTGCGAACGCGAATTATCAGGCATATCACTACTCATTGGTAAATACCGCCCGCTTTAAATCAATCGTGCGAACTTTGCACATATCTACTAGCGCCACAATCACCGCATGATAGCGAAAAATCTGACATAATAAACTGATCTCGCTGATAAGTGATAAGAGGCACCCCGCAACAGATTAACACGAGTCGCACATTACGTTTATCGGAATTTTTTTTAATGCGCTGAAATCTCGATTAATTCGATGACAAGTATTTAACTTAATACGTTAAACTTAGCATGTATGTCAAGCCACTAGGAGGTACTTACTTTGCAAACTGAACACTTTTCCGGACGCTTCCAGCCATTTTCGTAATCACGTTCGTATGGGAAAAAACTCTTCGAATTCAATGTTCACCGAATCGTAGACCACTTAACACTTTGTTCGGCTCCTGAAATCAGCCCAAAGAAATACTTGAAAATATTGAAATTAAAATAGAACCGATATTGCTTTTTACTTACATCGTCGTTTCTTGGAACAATCAGTCGTCAATAATTCGTCGATCGAGTGTGGTTTTCGTGTATGGCCTCTTCTGCGGAACTGATTTGTTTACAAGTTCTCCAGAATTCGCTTGTTTCATAAATCAATTGATTTACGCGCCGACAACGGAAAGCAGCAGTTTTTTGTTTGTTTTTTTTATCCACTCGCCAATTTCGGAACACTTAGTAATTTTTCCGAGATTTTTCGAATTCACCGAGAAAATTTATGGTAAATTTTTGTTATGATATTAGACGAATTAGGCAAGCACTATATTTTGGAAACTAATTCCATGAAGGCAGGTAACGCCCCCGGGTATCTATTTCTGTTAAGTCTTTATTCTGAGAAAAATCGCAATTTACGATTAATTCCGAGAATTTGGCTTGAGTTTCTTTCTGCTTCGACACCTGGATCCGGAGGTCATACACTTTGAGGATCAATTATCGCGGTTTGCACTCGAATGCGCGTACTGAGATCGACTTTAACACGACGTGCAATTGCACAGTACCGTTTTCGTTTTTAATCGAGCAAGTTAAACGACTGTTTATTAGGGAAAAGAATCCTTTTTAAAAACACAACACACGAATGGAAGTGGTTCGCGACGTTCGACTTGTTTTCTTGGTAAAAAAAAAACGTCGACGGAATCAGCTCTGTCTGGTATGATACAGTATACAGCAGTGATGCCAGATCGATGGAATGACAATTCCCCAAGTTTTCCTAAATATTTCCCCCAAATTGCACTACTTGTAAAATGTTTCTCCTTATCAATTTCCAACTAAATAATTACATCTTTTAGTTCGTGACCGTAGTATTTTGATTTGACAAACAATTTGAAATAAAATGAAACACGATTCAACAAAAAATAAAAATGAATATATTTCACTTAAAAAAACAAATTAAAAAAAAGTAACTAAAAATTAGGGTCGACTCCACTAGACCGGTGTACGACGCTCCTGCTGAATTTATAGTCCTGCTTGTAATTTTTGGTTTCGAGAAAGTTGGGTGGGGGTGTAAGTACAACCATAGGGGCGAGAGAGACAGCAAGGAAACATATTCATACAAACGTCAGTGTGTATTCCGATCTTACGTAAACAAATTTAAATGATTTATTTCACATTAAAAATTATCTGTTTCCCTAAAAAATTTTCCCAAAATTTAACGTTCCCCAAAATTTTCTCAAATTGTTTTGTTTTCCCCATTATGGGGAAAAAAAACCACCAATCTGGCATCACTGGTATGAACTGTTCCCGAAGGGAAATTACCATAGAGATATATTATACTGGAGATGACAACCAGCAATTGAGTTGAAGGCGGACGTCGTCGCATTCACTTGCACGCAAAACAACAACAATTGACATAACGAACCTATTTTGTCTCACTCACTCTCCCACTAAAACAGCAACAACGACCCTCTTTTTGGCTTCAAAGCGTTTTAAACAAAACCGGTGGCTTGTCGTCTCCAGTAGCTCTATGGAAATTACACTGTTAGTGGGGAAAAACCGAAGATGTAGTAGGGATAAAAACGAATTCATACCAGACAGTTTTTGTGGAATTAGTGTATGCCTTCTTCGGTACGTTACGTTCCATTTTTGCACGAGAACGAACAGTTTTAAATTCTCTGTACACGCCAGACTATTTTCTAATTTTCAGTATACAAAATAGATGTCAAATAAAATGTCTAAATTTATTTTGACGTTTCTCAACTACACAAAAATGTACAGTTCAACGCCGACTTCAACTTCAGAGGGCTCTGGTACAGTTCAGAGCCCTCTGAACTATAGTCGCGCAGCTGAATTGAACATCTAAAACCAGAGTCATAACAAACATGACAGCTCCATACAAATCGCAACAATTTTGTATGGCGGGTGTATGACTTGGATGATAAAAACCAAGTTTTCTATTAAAGTGCAAGCTTTTGTTAGGCAAAGCAAAGTGAAAAAATTTATAAACATATTTAAAAATGAGAATTAGACAAGTTTTCTCATCTGGAATTGAGTTTTCATAGACAAAATTAGGATGAAAAAATATCGCCTTGTCGGCATTCCGTCATTTAAAAAATGTGCAGTTAAATTGCTTATATTTTGAAAGATAATTTTTGTTATATGAAACACATTGCATATTGCTATGATTCTGAACATTTCTTATTTAGTATTGACTCTATTCGCATTTCTTACATTATTTACAGGTTTTTCGCCGGGAAAGTCAAGAAACCAGGCGATGACATTATTACACATAGTAATAAATACGGACAAACAAAGAATAGAAAACTGAACTTGAAAGCGTTGGAGCTTAAATTTAAAGTTTGCGTTTCCGTTCTGGTGAGCTACAGTGACATCTTTTACTATTATATAATACTAATTGTATTTTGTACATTTTCAATTGGTTTTTGGATTTTTAAATTCAAATGATTTATATTAAATTACATTAATTTATATACTATTTTATATGTTATTTTCCCTTTCCTGATCTATATTCCTTGGAACTTTAATTTTAAAATTTTTAGATATTTTAGTTAGCACGGGAACCAATTTTCAAATTTAATTCGAATTTAGATTTAACTGATGGGCTAGATGTAGCTGTATCCAGAGAAAACATACAGCAGTCTGCCTGTTAACTTTAGTTTGTTGCCGTTCCTCGCCTCTATGCGGAGGTAATTTAATTTGTTTTATTTCTAACTTTAACTTTAGGATACATATTAAATTAGTAGTGTTTCATGGTATATAATTCATTTATTAATACTACATCAACTTTAATTAGTTCTACGGTATTTCTAGATCAATTACCAAAAAAGATCTTTTGACTAATATGTTATTACTGTTTACATTTTAACGTTTAATGTTCACACTTTGAAGGAGCTACAGTGATATTTTACATTTTTAGTTAATACCGATTGTACTTATCCTTATCCTTACATTTTGGTTTTTTGAATTTTCATTCGAATGATTTACATTAGTTTACATTGATTTATATAGTTTTATACATTGTTTTCTTAATTTGTACTTCTTGGAATTTTCACGCTAGAAAACTTCGGAAATTTCAGTTGTTTTGGTTCGAACGGCAACCATCAATTTCTAAATTTAAATTTAACTATACGGCTAGAAGTAGCGGTATCCAAAGAATACAGCAGTCTGCCTATTAACTATAGGCCTCCAGGTAGAGGTAACTTACTTAATTTTATTTCCAATTGTTACTTGTGGATTACCATTCTCCAAAGTAGGACATTAATTCACTTCTTTTCCAATGATTTCTTATTCATTTGTTAATTAATGCGGACCAACATCGAACACATAGCTTTCTAGATTGTTACTGTTATATCTCCTATTATAGAATGTCAGCTGATTTCTGCTGTTCGTTAATAATTTTTTAAGGTGTAGGTAATACAAAAAGGAAGGTGGGAAACTTTTATAAAGAAAGTTTGGGGCTGTTCGCTCATATAGGTCTGGCTGAGGGTTTGAAAACTCGTTTGCTCACTTAGTGCCGGGATATCGTTATCCTTAAGTTTCTTGAAATTTTTGATGAAGCTGCTTACTAAGTAGTTGTCGACCGTTTTAAATTTTTCGAACTTATCATAGTTTTTTTTGTTGAAATTTTTCTAAAGATATCTGGATCTGCGTCTAATCTTGTGAATGCTTCTTTGGGAGGTAGTGACTTATATAGGAATTTCCTCTCTAGCACTTTTAGACGCTCCATTTGGGCCTATGAGACTGAGCACCAGCTCGGAAAGAGATATGTTATAATTGGTCTAATGCTGTTATGACACTGGCTATTTTTGTGGCTTTAAAGCGGCTAGAAAATCCAAATGGAGAGGGATAGAGACTTTTACATACAATTTAGGCATTGGTGTGAGAGAGACAGTCCGAACAGCAAAACTATGAGTAACTGTCAAAAAACAATCCATAACTGTCAAAAAAAAAGCTGCAAAAACGCGCATTCGAGCAGTGTTTCGCAACATTCTAGCAGTTAATCCAAGAAAAATCCACTGGCGGCTAGATTTTCCAGCTGCTACAGACTTGTTTTTGACAGTTCGGTACGTATAAATTATGGAAAGCGCCATGTGATGTTATGAAACGCGTCAGAACCGGTATTTTTCTTAACAAACCAGTTGTTAATTTCGTTTACTAGATGCCGCTAGCGTCAGAAAGAGCGGTATCTCTTTCTTTTAATGTTGTTCGCCTTGTCGCACGATTGGCTATTATAGTACTTTTTTCTAGCGAGGAAAATAGCCAGTGTCATAACAGCATAACCATTTGCTTGTAGCAGAGGTATTTTAGCTCAGTTTTGAATTTGCTTTTTCTAAAAAGGTTGCTAAGAATATTGAAGGCTATGTTTGCTTTAGTTATAATTAAATCACGTTGTACAGTTTCATTTTGACAGCTTAACATTCTGCAGCAATTTCTGCATGGGGATTGTTCCGCTGTAAGTCCTCTGCATTAAACCAGACTAAACGCCCACTGGAACTATAGCCGCGCAGCTAAATTGAACATCTGAATACCAAACTCATAACAAACATGACAGCTCCATACAAATAACAACAATTTTGTATGGGAGATGCATGATTTGGCTGCTAAAAATCAAGTTTTCTATTAAAGTACAAGATTTTGTTGGGCAAACCCAAGTAAAATAGTTTATAAATAGTTTTAAAAACGAGAATTAGATTAGTTTTCTTATATGAAATTGAGTTTTCATAGAAAAAATTAATATGAACAAAAATTTCCAGTTTTTAGCAATGCCGGCATTCTGCCATTTAAAAAATGTTATATGAAACACATTGCATATAGATATGATTCTGAATATTTGTTATTCAGTATCGACTCTAGAAGGTTCTTTAATTTCAAAGTTTTGTTTTCTCGTTTAGTTACGTGACTTCACACATTGGCTGAAAACTAATGGCATGTCTCACGACGAAATGTCATATGTGCGCGGCTATAGTTCCAGTGGGCGGTGACCAGACACAGCCGTGTACCATCCAGACACAATTCTAGTACAGCAATAGTTGCTAGATTGCAGCTGGTTTGCGATGGCGGAACGGTGAAAGGTCGCGCAAGAGCCGGGCTGGTTGAAAATGATTGGATGGTTTTATGTGACAGGTGAATAAAGTGCACAAATTTATCAAACAAAACGAAATAACAGAAAAAACTCAACCGAATGATTACAACAAAGTTGATCAGACTCATCGCACCCTATGAAACCGTCTTTATTCGCACTGAATAAAGACGGTTTCATTCATATCACTGCAGTGTTCAGTCAACTAGTACTTCAGTGGAATGTCACAACATCTGGCAGTACGTTTCATTCCCATGTGTCAAGCAATCGGCCCGAGCCAGAAAAAGTTATGACATATCAGCGGAGCCAGGTGCTAGCGAAATTGAGAGGTGCCTAGTCCGAGCCGCTTAACCCAACCGGTGTGTTTGATTAGTCGATCAATTACTTATCAGTGCTGCATTTATTATACAAACAGACAAATCTCGAGCGCTTACACATCCGAATTGAATTCAAACTTATCGCGATTATAGTTTCGCAGTAAATCGCGCTTTTCGTCACTCGACAGTATAAAAAGTTCGCGCATTAACAATTCGACGGAAATGACGTCCAACACCCGGGAACTGTAGCAACGGCCGAGCCACAGCAGAGCAATAATAAAATTGCCGTGTTTCTTCTTATTTTAATTGTGTCCGTGATCTAATTAAGTAGAAGAGAAGTGAGTGAATGAAGTAGAATAATTATTGCAAATCCTTGATAAAAATGGCAAGTGAGAGTTTCTGTGCGATCTTACCGCAACGTCTTCAGTACGGCGACGAAGTTGTAGTAAAAGGAAAAATCGAGGACGAAGCAAAAGAGTAAGTAGTTTTCATGTATTTTTCGGTTTGGAATGTTTGGCGGTGTAGATATTGTGGTAAAATATTGCTTCGATCGGTGCTTGGCTCTGGGTGTAACGATGCCCACACAGTATGCAAATTATGGGCATTACAAGTTGAACTATGCGATCTTTGCACAAAGTAGTCAACAGAGACGCATTTTAATTAGTTAAATTCTTTCATAGGGTAACGAGTAAGTAATTAATAGAGAGAGAAGTAAATATTTCCTTCACAAGTGAACTCCAATAGTGAACTGTTCTTAACTTAGCTCCGCCGCGAAACATTTTACACGGTTCGTTAGCCATCCGCTCCAACAACATTCCTGAAAGCGCCGAGTACACCCCTCCCAGTTATGATTTTGATAAAAAAATTCCTAACAACCATCCCAACCCGGAAGAGTCCGTCTACATATATACGGACGGCTCCAAAACTGAAGGCGGGGTAAGTGGAGGTGTTTTCTCTGATATGCTTAACATTAGCAGCTCTTTCCGTCTCCCGGACTACATTAGCAGCTCTTTCCGTCTCCCGGACTACTGTAGTGTCTATTAGGCGGACTTCATGGCGATCAAGGAAGCCCTGTTCTGGCTGAGGTGTAATGTAATATCTACTAGGGATATTAGCATTTTTACAGACAGCCAAGCGGCAATAAAATCCTTGGGATCGGCCTCGACAACATCACAGGTCGACGTAGAATGTCGATCATCTCTTAAGGAGATGGCAGAACAGTTCAATATTCTTCTGTGCTGAGTACCAGGACACAGGGATATTCCAGGGAACTGTATGGCTGACGAACTCGCTCGGTGCGGTACTACCCTTCCGATTATGTCGGAACATCGGAATCTGGGTGTGCTACTGGGATTGGACTCAGTTGAGAAAATCAACTCAAGATGGGCAGACGGTATTACATGTCACACTACGAGACAGATCTGGTCGAAGCTGGATCCAAAACGCTCTAAAAGGCTGATTTTGCTCAAAAGGGCGAGTATCAGCACCACAGTCGGTGTCCTGACCGGACACTGTCTTATGGGCCAGCATGCTAAAAGGCCTCTTTTCAAACGACCTCGGTAGAAGCTGCCTGGATGAGGAAGAGGAGGAGACAGACCTTCATCTTCTCTGTACCTGTCCAGCAGGCGCGTAGTGTGAAACATCGTAGGGCTAGCGCAATAACACGATCTTCAAATTCTATGAATTCTATGACCATAAACACGTAATTTTCATTCAGAAATAATATTTCGATTGCTAAATTCCAGGAAGTAATCAAAAAATTCAACGAAATTTAGAGATCGTTTTGTTGCGCTAGCCCTACGAAGATTCACAAATAAAAGGTTCTTTTGTTGTTCACTGCCGGACCTCTAAAACTAATATTTCCTTCACTTCTGATGCTGAGTTTACACCGAACACTCTGCCATCAAAATCAATCAATCAGACGACGTCCAAAAGTGCTCGACTTTTCGGACGAAACCCCGGTTTGTGATGAGCTTGTGCGGGTAAAGTCGCGCCGAATGTGTTCGGTCGGTGTTAATCCAGCTTGATTCCACTAGTAAGCCGTTGGTTTTTCAGCGTTCGGACGATATTTACATCCAACATTTCACGCGTTTTGGTAACCATCCGATCATTTTCCGATTGTAGCGAATATGTTGCTGTATATATTCGCCACTTCAAGTGAAAATGACTACACACGCCGATACGGGAAAAAATATAAAAAATTGATACAAGAATTGTTGCTCCACACAACATTGCCTTAAACGAAGGATGCGTCCTCCAATGTGCCGAAATCTGAACTTAGAAAATTTAAAAAAAGGAACAACTTTTCAAAAACGAACGAATTCATTTAATTAAAAAAAATTATTAATTAAAAATGTTCGAAATATAAAAAAAAACAATAAAAATATTCATTTTAGTGACCTATAAAAAAGGTTACATATTGGTTATTGCCTCTATAAGGTTATCTTGATTAAACTTACCTATATGGAGGACTTATTATTTTCGTAGTGCTTCTTTTTTGCGACACTATCCCGAGCGTATTGGAGGAATCGCATCGATGTTCCATTGAAAACTTCCTCACTGCATCCGTAATTTTGATGGAATGCGTCCGTGAAACAAATCAAATATAATGAGCATATAAATTAATTAAAATAAATGTAGCAAGGGTTTAATTCCTAGTAGAGGCTATACAGGGTGTAACTAGTACTGAGGTTCAAACGAAAATGGGAGATAGAGGAACTTGTCCTGAGTAGGAAATCGTTCTACACATACTCCCGTTTTTGCACCGTTAAGGAGATAGCGCGATTTTAAGGACGAAGGATTTTCATCGTACCTGTGATCACTGTTTGATCTTTAACTTCTGCTGTACTTAGCGTAACGTAATAATTCTGTTCTCGTTGGAAAGGACACAAATTCTTCTTTCTAATTGCTATCAACTGTGTCAATCAGTGTTATACTTTTTGAGAAAAATTCATTTAAATGACACAAAAATAATAAAAAATTAAAAAAAAATACAAAAAAGTCCTGTTTTCTCCAAGAAGGACCTGATTAACCACCAAATTTTATTACATTTTCGGGAAGCCCATAAAATTTCGCTATACGTTTGATAACAGAATTTCTTCATAGGTTGAATTGTAAAGGAGCGGGGCGAACAGTTATCAAGCACGTTCCCTTCAAGTAAATCTGGTTTGACACCCGTCATTCGCCGAAGGAGTATGATTAATAATAGTGAGGACGAAATAAATGCATGTGGTTGATGCCTAATCGATGGCCGATGCGCCGGGTGCTTACCGTGGGGTCCCTAGCCGCGATGCGCAGTATGCGCTCCTCCGTGGCCACAGGTACCGAGTGTCGCCGTCCTGGATGTTGTGTCTCCCGCCACGGCTGCAGTGTACCTCGTTCACGAAGGTTCCGATGAATGCTGATGAACATCCGATAATGGGGGTACAGAGATCTGTCCGGATACCGTTACCGGTAAACTCTTTCGGCTCGCCTAGCATTCCCGTCGCACAACCCATACAAGAAGTGCATGTCTGCCATTTCTTCCGTTGTAAAAGACCTCCTATTGCTTGCCATGTTGCTCGTAATGATGTTTATGACATTCTGTTTGCTGCTGCTTCCTCCCGATGCTTTTATCGCAGAAAAATCTACGTAGGACGAAGTCATTCCTGTTCCTTAAGGGAGCAGGTAAACTCCACGCCCTACTTAAATGAATATTACTTAATTAACTTAAATGGATGTTAGTTAATTTACTTAAATGGACGCTATCTAATTAGTTGTCATATTTTTACTTACCTGTAACATAATTTCCACACATAAGAGCAATACGTGTGTTGTTAACATGGTTGCTCATTACTGCATCTGTTTTGCGGTAAATTCTATGTTTAGCAGTATTTCCAACATGTGCAGGGAACTCACTTGTTGTTGCAAATATGAAGAAATTCTGTTATCAAACGTATAGTAAAATTTGATGGGCTTCCCGAAAATGTAATAAAATTTGGTGGTTAATCAGGTCCTTCTTGGAGAAAACAGGACTTTTTTGTATTTTTTTTTAATTTTTTATTATTTTTGTGTCATTTAAATGAATTTTTCTCAAAAAGTATAACACTGATTGACACAATTGATAGCAATTAGAAAGAAGAATTTGTGTCCTTTCCAACGAGAACAGAATTATTACGTTACGCTAAGTACAGCAGAAGTTAGAGATCAAACAGTGATCACAGGTACGATGAAAATCCATCGTCATTAAAATCGCGCTATCTCCTTAACGGTGCAAAAACGGGAGTATATGTAGAACGATTTTCTACTCAGGACAAGTTTCTCTATCTCCCATTTTCGTTTGAACCTCAGTACTAGTTACACCCTGTATACCATTTTTATTATTATTAGTAGTAGTATACAGTAAGTATTGTGACTGCGGTTGCGGTTATTTTTCTTTATAGCTACTGTACTTACTTTTAAGTGCTGCAGTTACGCTTAAACCGCAAATGCAAGGTTTTTTCCTTAGTCCCTCTCGACGACTTCATCTAGAACAAGTTTTTGCCAATTAGACCTTATGAAGTTCTCAGAGGCCGGAATTGACAATGCTAAAATAAATGGAATGTCAAAACAGTTCAATAATGCTTAGTAATTACGAGGTCATTGAAAAACAAATTCGACAATCGTGTTTCCTGTCATTGCAAAATTTTAGGATTTTAGCGCAATGCATTTTCATGGACATTCTAAATAGCCTCCTGGCTATTATTTAGGTTGTCAGACGCATAGTAGCTTACACCGCATCTCAGCATTAAACGCGTTCCGGACTTCTACCCAAAAAATAATAAAGTTGCGTCCAGACCGTTGGCAGATTTTTTTATTTATTTACTTAGTTTTTTTTTTTTTTTAATTTCAATAAAAACAGAGTGTAAAATATCGGGGTTGAATATGACAAAATTCTGAAACCGATTTTTAGACGATTATATAGAAAGCCCGTTAAAGTTAAAAATAATTTGATATCTCATCAGACCTACATAAGTGGTATATCGGAATTCGGAAAAATGTATCAAATAATTTAACACCCTCTAAGGGGTGGAATATCAAAATCCCGAAAATAACTTTTATATCATTATAAATAAAGCCCATAGAAGTAAAAGCGAATTCAATCTCATTAAACCTAAAAGATTTGTCGGAATTCGTGAAAACTTGAACAATAGTTCACACCCCTAGGGTGTTGAATATCGAAAAATGCTTAAACTGTTTTTTCCCCGACTACATTTAAAGTCTATCGTAGTGAAAGCGGATTCGATATCTCATTAGACCTAAGAAATGTATTGGAATTTGTGAAAATGTACACAACCACTTTACACCCCCTTAAGCGTTGGATATCGAAAAATTTGGTAAACTGTTTCTATATGAAAAGCCAGCAGAAGTAAAATTAATTTGATAATATCGGGCCCAAGATATAACGAAATTTGTGAAAATGTGGAAACCCCTTTTCACGGCCATATGTTAACTCCACCCTTCATATACGTATTAAGCTTCAACTTCGTAGCATAAACCTTTTTTTGAGATACAATAAACCACTCCCCGCCACCGTACCTTGCTACACCTATCATTTTTTTTTCTTTAATTTTTAGTTTTCTATCCCTTGCGGTTTTCGAGAATTTTTCCATTCCACCCGCTCCCATCATCACCTCCTACACTCGCACACCCAACATTTTTTTCTTCGCTAGAGGTTTACTGGGCCTAACTCCTGCAAAATTATCAAGATCATATCTGGTACAGTTCTTGAGATATAAAAATTGATTTTTTTGAAAAAATGCTATCGCTCCACTTTCGTGGAGCTCCCCTAAAGTCCTAAAACGTGAAAATACAAAATTTCAGGGTAGCAAGTTTTTTTTTAAATTCCAGATCGATGATAATATTTTATTATTAAAAAAATAATAAAGTAAAATTTACCTGATTTTTGGAATTAATTATTTTATCTTTGTCTGTGGTGCAATTTATTTTATCAACACTGAATCGTAATTGCATTAGTCTTATGTATCAATGAATTCTCTTTTTCAACAGCGATGTAGAGCTATAAAAAGTAAGAGTCTTTATTTTTCATTATGGTTGTATGAAAATTGAGTGAAAATTTAAAATCGATGGCATTTTAGTTTGTTTTTCTCCTTGCCGTTTTCAAATTCATAAAGTTAGTACTATACCAATGCTTAAAACGATAATATTGAAGACTTTGAACTTTAAATACGGCAATGGAGTACCGAATTAGTAACACTAAAGCGGTATCTCTGTTGAGTACTTTACTAAAATTTATTCAGTACTAGAATGTTTACACTGAAGATCTGCATGGTTCAGTACCAGGACGGAAAAATGGTTTCGCCGGAATGCCGGTAGAGTACCGATGCGCTGTGTGTATTCATGTAAAGGTCGCTAAATTGCATTTGAAAAGACGGATTCGTTTAACCAAGCTATATATCTGGAAATTACTTGTTCCTATCGAAAATGCATAGATGGTTGGTTGGTTTACGTGGTGGCCCGTCTGCCGAAAACAGGGCCCAATTAGCACAGGAAGCGCCGTTTTGATACCACAACTCGTTTAACCTGGTCGTTGAGGGCTGATGAAGTATATATATAGTTTTACAGAGACCTGGGGATTGAATGGATTATCATATCCATCCAGAGCTGTTCAAGAAGGTAATCAGTTCTCCTATCTTGTTTTTCGAGATCTCATCGAGGTTATTAAAGAAGGGTTTGACTAGTGCGCGAAGTCTGGCTCTAGCTAGGGCGAGACACTCGCAAAGAAGGTGAATAACAGTTTCCCTCTTATTTGCATCCCCACAACTGCGGAAATTGACGTTAAAGAGAATACCCAGTCTGGCAGCGTGGTCGCCGATCGGCCAGTGACCCGTGCTGACTGCCGTGACTCTGGAGACGTCCACACGGCTCCTACTCAGGAGTTCGTCTGTTCTGCTCCGGGAGTAGGATGGCAATATCTTCCTAGATATGACGCAGTTGGTCAGTCCTCTCCATCTGGAGTTCGCGTTTGTGAGAAAGTGGGTGGATATTTGGCGCTTAACAGTCCCTAGTGGGACCTGAACGGATTCTACGAGAGGGCTCTGAAGAGCAGAACCTTTTTAATTCGTCTGCCCGCTCGTTTTCCTCTATCTTGCTGTGGCCTGGGACCATAGAAGTATGCATAGAAGTCTACGCGATTTATTAATTATGTAAAATGAACCGACAATAAGACCTTCTGATTTGCAAAACAAAATTTAATTTCGCCTTTAAAAAATACGTTATTATGATTTATTGCAATTGTATTCATTCTATTGTATTTTAAAGCGCTCAACTACTGCGATCTAAAAAATCCAAACGACAAAATCGTACCTATATAAGTTAAGCCAGTTCAAACTAAGAAAACCAGGAGTTCCGCGTTTAGAAATTGTTCCATATTCGACTCGAAATTGTGTCGAAAACTACAGGTTGGACAAAAAAGTTAGATATCATTTATTTGTTAAAGCGAAAGTAAAAAAATATCCGCCAACAGTCTGTTCCGTACTCTTTTTACTCACTTGGGGGTTGAATTTCGGAAAATCGTGAGATCGGTTTTAAGGTCCGTAGAAATAAAAACCAATTTGATATCTGATTAGACCTAGGTTAGGTTAGGTTATGGTGGCAGCCATCAAAATTTCAAACTATGGATCGACTTAGATCATTCGGTTGGTTCATTGTGATGACACCCTAATGAAGTCCCACATAGTGAGTTGTCGTAGTATTAATACAGGGGAATAGCTAGCCGAATCAGCCACAATTACGATTAGTGCGATTAGACCTAAGAGATATGGCAAAAATTGTAAAAATGTATTCAACCCCTTTACTCCACCTCGAGAATTGAATATCTAAAAATCCTGAAAATAATTTCTAGGCGATAGTTTCCACAGAGCCCGAGATGGTAAAAACGAATTCGATATCTTATCAGACCTAGGACATATGACAGAACTCATGAAAAAGTGAACAATCATTTTACACACTCTTACGTGTTGAAATGCAAAATATCCTGGAAACGATTAGGCGATTAAATGAAAAGGGAAGTAAAAACTTAGTCGCTATCTAATCAGACCTAAGAGATATGTATGATGGAATTCGTCAAAATGTATACAACGGGATGAATTAAAAAGAAAATTGAAAACCATTTCTAGACATTTATCTGGAGAACCTGTAGAAGTAAAATTAATACAATAGTTCGGAAGACGTAATAGATATGGCGAAATTCGTGAAAAAAAGTTTCGCCCGGACTATGGATAGATTTTTATTAAATCGATCATAAGAAAAATTAAGTAAATTTATTTTACGCCACAAAATATGTAGATCCATTCCATCCGATTTGAAATCTTTTCACATTAATAGTGATAATTCAAAAATTATCGTACATACGTACTTACATATTTAGATTTATGAGCAATGGAAAGGTCATCTCTACGAAAAACTCCTCAATGATTTATAACCTAGATAACCAACTCGTTTTATGAAGTGTTGTATTAGTCCATTATATGGGCCTCTTTGGTAGGACAGAAGTTATTAAAACTCATTTAAGATTTCTGGGGCATAGGGCAATAACATTCACTGCACCATCGAGGCTTTAGATTATCTTTCTATTACTCATTTAGTTATGCATTTTTAAATTTTTAATATTTCCTCGTTTTCCCGCGATGTTCCGCAATTTTTGGTAAACATTTTAAACGATGGAATTTTTTCTTGATCTGACATCACAGCCAGCATGAAGCCTGGACACTGTAATGTATAATTATGTATGATTTTCTCGTTTAATGTTTAGTTGCACTGGAGCGCCGGTTTGGGTAGTGCTCTGTCCTATCAAGAAAAATTATACCACCCAAGAGTGATCTAAGATTGTTCGCCAACTTTTTTTTTTCATTTACATGAAGACTGAATTAAAGTTGGTGTGCTTCTTTAAATATTTTAATTCTGTCAATCTAATTAAATAAAAGATAAGAGAGTGAAGTGGTGCAAATCGTAGAAAAAATGGCTACTATGAAATTCTGCGCGTTCTTACCGCACTATATTCAGAAACGGGATTGTATTGTAATAAAAGGAAAACTCGAGGATGGTGCAAAGGAGTGAGTATCTTGCCGGTCATTGCATAAAGCTTGGCGTAGATCAAACAAAATTTGAAGTCTAAGTTATTTGCCTCCATACAAATGTCAAGGAAAAATCCGAGCATCAATCTATCGGAATTTACTTAACTTAAGGAACCGTCCAGCCAGGAAGTTAAGTTAGTTTTGTGTAAGGTCCAGTTCGATTTTGTACGAAATCTTTACAAAAGTCATTGGAGAAAATCGTAAAACTAGGAATTAATGAGAAAAATCACTCTTCTTCATGGTGCACGGTTCATAGAAAATTCCTCAAAATTGGGGATCAAGCACTTTTGGAAATACTTAACTTCAGAACGGGATAAGAAAGTACCTAATTGACATTTTGCAGTTTCCTTAATTTAGGTACAGCAATAAAATGGGATGAGCAGTGCAATTAGTTTGCTAGCATCAAGAACTTTAGAACCCATAAAGCCGTACATTACTTTAGTGCAAAGTCTTGCGGTTTTCGAGTTATTTGTATTTGTTTTATCAGAAACCCGTAGTTATTCGCTAATTACGCAATGGAAGATGCTATCTTTTGTTCATTTTTTCTGGTTTTAAACTGTATTTATTTATACTATTTATCTTAAGGTGTTGTAAACATTAATAGTAATTCTACCTGGTATGATTGTTATGCAGGGACGTCATTTGCGGGAGTGAGATGGGGGGAGGATGAATTGTTTCGCCTCCTACCTGAATTTGAAAATTAAATGGAGCTAACCTTTTATTTTTCTCTTGGAGCATATCTTCCACGGACTATAAAAAATGTAAATACTACTTGAACTTTGGGTGCGTGCGAGCATAAACTACATATCTTACCAGCGACCAACTTGCAAAAGTGAAATGATGGTTCCGGTTGTTAAGATCCATTAGCTCAATAAGTTTACAGCAGTTTTTAGTCTAATGCTGTTATGACACTGGCTATTTCCTCGCTAGTTTCAAGTGCAATAAAAGTCAATCGTGCGACAAGGCGACCAATATAGAGAGAAAGAGATTACCGCTAAAAAATACCCTTGCTGATGCTACCGGCATCTAGTAGACGAAATTAACAACTGATTTGTTATAAAAAAATACTGATCTTAGCGCGTTTCATAACATAACATGACACTTTCTATAATTTATACATAACGAACTGTCAAAAACAAGTCTGTAGCGGCTGGAAAATCTAGCCGCCAGCGGATTTTTCTTGGATTAACTGCTAGAATGTTGCGAAACACTGCTCGAATGCGCCTTGTTGCCGTCTTTTTTTTGACAGTTATGGATTGTTTTTGACAGTTACCCATAGTTTGCTGTTCGGACTGTCTCTCTCACACCAATGTAAAAATTGTATGTTAAAGTGTCTATCCCTCTCCATTTGGATTGTCTAGCCGCTTTAAAGCCGCAAAAATAGCCAGTGTCATAACAGCATAATACTGTTATGCCACTGGATATTTTTCAAGTGCAATAAAAGTCAATCGTGCGACAAGGCGACCAAGAGAGAGAAAGAGATTACGGATAAAAATCCCTTTCCGATGCTATCGGCATCTAGTAGTTAGACGAAATTAACAACTGATTTGTTATGAAAAATACTGATTTGAACAATTGATGTAGAGACGAAAGTCTGAGCACAAAATAATTATAAGTTAGCTTAAGCACAAAATGTTTAATACTATAGAAAATATATATATCTATCTATCTATCTACCAAAAATACTGATTTTAGCGCGTTTCACACCATAACATGACACTTTCAATAATTTATACATAACGAACTGTCAAAAAAAAGCGTGTAGCGGCTGGAAAATCTATTATAGCACCCAGTGGTTATTTCTTGGCTTGAACTGCGCGAATGTTACGAAATACTGCTCGAATGCGCTATGTTGCTTCTTTTTTTTTGACAGATTGCGCTATGTTGCGGCTTTTTTTTATAGTTACTCACATTTAAGCTGTTCGGACTGTCTCTCACACCAATGTCTACATTGTATGTTAAAGTTTCTATCTCTCTTCATTTGGCTTTTCTATCCGCTTTAAAGCGCCAAAAATAACCAATGTCATAACAGCATTACTCGTAGTTTTGCTGTTCGGACTGTCTCTCTCACAACAATGTCTAAATTGTATGTTAAAGTCTCTATCTCTCTCCATTTCGATTTTCTAGCCGCTTTTAAGACGTAAAAATAACCACTTTCATAACAGCATAAGTCTGTGTACTACTTTTGAAGGACTTCATAAGTTCCTATGTTGCTTCTGGCACTTGCGGCAGCAGTGCCAATAATTGCCTTTTTTTCAAATATTTTCGGTACATACTACTACCATCTAAATATTGGCAATGTAATTTTGACTAAGTAAAGGAACTACAAAGGTTTGTTTTGATTTGTTTTCCGTGCAATATACAGGAGATTTCCTTGCTTAGCGCTCTTAGTTATTGGCCAATACTCGTGGACACATGTTTTAAGGACTTTTGTTGTATGAAGGAGTTTCGCTCTAATGAACTTGACCTTATACTTTTAAAAACTTTTCAAAACTAATTTCTGTAAAAGTTTAACTTCCTAGCTCGGCGATTTCTTCAGTTATCGTGTGTTTCGAAAGATGAATGCACATATTTTACAAGAACTTTGTATGACAGCCACTCAAACTACTCGAATTTTCCATACTAATTCGTCTATCTGCAACCATTTCAACAAATGAGTGTATTGACAAATGGAAAAGTTGAAAATCGACAGTTCCTGTGTAATTTAATGATTCGGAGCTCAGCAAGTTTTCGATTCTTTGTAAATTTTTCTATGACACACATTATAAAAATTTATGACAATCGGAGCTGTTGATAACAACGTATTTATTTCAAGTTCTACATAAATATTGGGCTCAAACCTTCACAGCTGAGTTAGAAAATGGGTAGTTTTCTGGGTGGTGTAAACTTCAGTACAAATTCAAAAATGATTAATATTTCGAGAAAAGTAACTATGGCACAATTATTATTTTGCTTAAGAAGAACATAAATCATTTTTCTTTAATTTTGATACCTAAAATTGGTGTCTTTAAAAGAAATTATGTTTATATTATGATATGTTATGATAGATGCTTCCTTATTTAATTATAAGATTAATTGATGCTTTAAAGTAAAACATTCAAATAATTTGATCGTTATCTCTATTTTGTATAAAAATTACGTTCAACTGTGAGTTTTGTGAATGGAACAACTGAAGCAACGGGAAGCAAGACTGGAGATATAGTAATTTCATAAAATAGCCAAATTGTTTTCACACACTAGGGATTTCTTAGCTCTGTATTTTGAAGGCGACTTTGATAAAAATAGTTAATT
This sequence comes from Beris morrisii, assembly GCA_951812415.1. NCBI lineage: Eukaryota > Metazoa > Arthropoda > Insecta > Diptera > Stratiomyidae > Beris > Beris morrisii. The sequence continues at coordinate 108,735,843 of OX638312.1, read as the reverse complement.
CTGGCCCAAGCAAGATCTGAAACTAAATGGTTGATTTCACTCAAAAGTGCGAAAATCAGCACCACAGTTGGTGTTCTGACCGAACACTGTCTTATAGGCGACTTCTGTAAAAGCTGCTTGGTTGAGGAAAAAAGGAGATAGACCTCTCTCTTCACCTGTCTAGACAGACCTCTCTCTCCACCTGTCTAACTCTGTCCGCTAGGAGGAAAGCTCATCTAAGAGCCTACTTCTTCAACAGTCTCAGTGAATCGAGAAGAGAATCCAACTTTTCATTATAAGTTCTAAATGGTTTAGCGAGTAGGACCGGATTCAATGACCATGTGGTAACACAAGTGGTCATTGTCCATCAATGGATTGTTCCCAGCTTATCCTTTACGTATTTGTGTTCAGCTGTAATATCTGGCTTGTTAGAATTGGATACTACTCTCATGTTGAGGACTATTCTAAGTAACTATGTACCACGCCAATTGTTGGAACCTTTGCGACCATTTTTCTATGGAATCTTAATAAAAATATCTTCCTTCCGTTTAGCAGGATACTTATCGAGTTCCCGTACTTCATTAGGGGAGTGAGTCAACTACCTACCATTTCCGTGATTGTTTTTAGTAAGTCTTTCTTCCAGTCAATGACAAGATGGTCGAACGGGTCGAAGACAAATCTGCGGTATGACTAGACAAGCCAGGCAAAGTATTGTGAGTTGCAGCTTAGTAATCTGAGTGCTTACCGTCGACCATCAAACAGCTGCCTCATAGATCAGGTAGAAGTGAACAATACTTGTGTAGATCCCCTGCAACATTTTGTGGCTAAGTCCCAGGCTTTTCTGAAAGCCCTACGTCCAGCCCAGCGCCTCTCTATTGAGACTCGGTCGATTTTGTTCTGTCGTTCTCTGTATCTTTACGCTTATCCTCGTCTCCTATAAGAAGGCATCCAGGGAAGTACGGTTGGGCTGCCATCTTCAGAGTTTCCGCATTTGAGGTTTTATATGTTCCATGAACCTTTTTAAGAACATATAGAATCCCCAATAAGTGCAGCCTTGCAGTTATCGATCGATACATCCCGGAGCTTTCCACAGTATCTTCTCCAAGCTTCACGTTTGGCTTTTCGAATCGCACTCTTATATTCCCTCTCTACCTGTTGATCCAGGCTCCAAGTCTCTATAGTATCAGTGTGACCTATGCCTCATTAAAGAGATTTCTGATTTCCTTCCGTAATCTGGAAAGTTCAGAGTTTCACCAGCGTACTGGTTTTTCCCCGATACCTCATTTCCGGACAGGCCAGTTGATACGACGCTATAACTGCCTCATTTAGATTTGTCATTGCCCTTTCGATTCCATCCGTGATTTTCCTCGCCGTTACAGTTCGAGAATCTTGTAGGATCATCTGCTAGCAGTTCCAGTAGCAGTTTTAGGATCTCTGCGTTTCTTCTTCCCAACCGGGTCCACCACCAAATCAAAGTTTAGAAGCACTGTCCCCGAATTCTCTCCACCCAGTGACCAGATCAGAAAGATTTGGTTCTAAGTAAGTGATACCATCAGAGATATAAGATGCTTTTTAAAGTCTTTTGTTGTGAAAATAGTTTCTTAGAAGACCATTTCACGAGCTGAAAAACTCGTTAAATGACTCCCTCTTTTCGGATTTCTTATATCTTGGTTGCGATGGGTTGACTGTTTTCTCATGATATGTGAAGCCGACTTGGGATTCCATTTTTCTAGAGATGATAGTCTTATATTTGGGAGTACAGTCATATGTTGCACTCAGTCGACCATAGAATTCAATTGCAGGGTTCGCTGCTGCATATCATTGAAGCATCGTAGCGTTTCTGACGTTGGTCCTGAGTCTGACGACGATAATCCTAGGAAAAACTAGTAGGTGATGTCTCAATGAATCGTTAAAATGTGTTGCATGTTTTTCAGGATACATATATTATTGTTACTTCACCCTTATACTAATGCTTCCATTGTTTAAAAGTTAAAGAAGTGGTCGTATGCAATCTTGAGCCCGGAACGTATCAGTGTATCTAATAGTTACTACTACTACCACTTTGCTTTCCAATTGTTGAGTTTCTTGATATCATTTTTTTCTGTGAATCGAAATATACATACTTAAGAATAGTCTGGCAATTGCATTCTTCAAGTTGTTTATTATTAATATCTGGATTCCTATCTTATCTTTCATAAGTTGTTAACCTAATCTTCAAATTGTGACTCAATCGATATCGAGTATTGGGAATTATTATTTATGTTTTACACACTAATAGTATTAGCAGTTTTCCCTTTTATCGCCTGATTATTTCCTAATACCCGTCTACTTAGATTTCAGTCTTATTTTGTACAGTATACAGGGTGGTTCTGATCTAAAAAATGTTAAGTGGTTTCCTTGATTCATTTTGAAAGAAAGATCTCATCGAGTTGCAAAAGAATTAGTAAGCATTTTTACAAATAAACTCAAAATTGGTATCAAAAAGGGTAGTTTCCAAAAAAAAATCAATTGACGGTCCACTTCAGATGCATTAATATCTGGAAAACCTTAAGAACAACAAAATAAATATGCATAGCGAATTGTGTTTATACGATGGAATTTTGAGCGAGCATTGATTATTTCTATTTTGATGAAGGGCGCGAACTAAAAATTTTTGACTGCAGTTCAAATACTAAATATTTTGCTTAAAGTTGAAGAATTAAAAATTACTGTTTAGTGTCACAGTTTCGTGATATAGTGAAACGTGGATAATAACATGGAATTGTCCTGAGCCCAATTTAAGAAGAGAATAGTGACGGGGGTCGGCTTCAGAAACGGATTTTAAGATAAGTAGGCAACTATGTATTTTTTAACCGGAATTTAGAATCTGAGTAAGTTTCGACTTTGAAAAATATGCCACAGTTAACTTAAAGGTATGACAAACGGCTACTCATTTTCTGAAACAAAAATATAAAATTTAATTCATCGAATATTAACCTGTGCTGTGACAATCACCTAAAGAATATTTTCAATCCTAAAGCAATCCTTAGCGTCCTTTTTAAAAGAATTTATAGAAAAAGGTTTAAAATTTGGCGATATATTCCGTTTTGAAAATTTTGAATTTTGGCTACGAAAGAAACTTTTTAGAATGATTTGTTCTTTAGAACATCAATGATTCAGGAAATATTAGTTGGTTACCTATTATGCGAAATGAATCGTAACATTAAGCCAATTTCTATTTTTCTTTGAGTCTCTTCTAATGAATAGAATTTAGAGTTGTGATGTCGTCTAAGAAATTTGTCTTATATTTATTAAAACAATTTTTAAGCATCTGATCTTGTTTAAAATTGCAAGGGGAGCTCATTTCTTTGAGTGCACCGAACGCTAAAATACCTTGGACCGGCCCTGATCACACTATAGAATATTCATTTCTAAGTTATTATACCCATTGAATCAATTAATCTAAACAATTTTGCAGAAATTCTTAGGTAATTGATTTTTAGAGCCACTTTCTATTCTTGGACTAATAATCGAATATATTTTTGGACATGACTCGTATTTCACTCTGTGATCTGTTCAGGAATTTGACTAAATTAAATGATGATTTTTATTCACTATGACAAATTTCAGATCATTGATAAATTTCAAGCCGATTAAAAGCCCGCCCAGAAAACAGCACGAAAATGCTAATCTAATCGATGTTTATCATAAATATTTCATGCATATGAATAAATATGTATATTTCTTTTGCAATATGTTTTATTATATTTGTTTTTTATGCTTAATTTTATCGACTGAATCACAACGTTTCATTGCAGTAGAATTAATAAAAAAAACAAATCTTATTGAGGCGTGACAAATTTATATGAAATTAGATTGTACGAGTAAATAATATAAATTTAGTTTTTTCATTTTTAGATAAATATGAAAACTATGTCGAAATTTCGTCGAAATAAATGTCTGTTAATTTTTATTCCAGACCATGTTTATTGAAGATAAATTGTACATACACACGATTAGTATCTTTTTTGAAGAAATCACGTTCTATTTAGCCTGCTGGTTATTCTTTACGTTGTCAGTCGCACCGCATTTAAAAATTGAAGTTAATACAGAGCTGTCTTAATTTCATTGAATACTCTAAACAGAACAGTACTGCTGAGTCCAATTATAATAGGAATCAAAATGTAAAAAATTATAAAATAAAATAGAAAAAATATAGTGTAATCCAAAGTTTTCTACCCCACACCAGGGTATCCCTTCAAAATTTTAGACCTTGTCTAGGTTACTAGTATCCCTTAAGACAACCACAAAGTTTCAACCTTCTACCATCACCCGTTCAGGAGATATGGATTTTTAGAATGTTTTAATCCCAGGCTTCGACCGTTTCGGAAGCATTGTTCCCTACCCCATTCTCCCACACCCCTCAACCCGTATCGACCATTTTTTTGCAAATGGGTCCACTATCATAATTCAATATAAGTTCCAAATTGCAACATGCCAGCAGAAGCTGTTCCTGACATCTAGAAACCAAAATTTTTTGTCAAAAACTCCACCTCCCCCCTTTCAAAAGATACAACTCGTAAGGGTTCATCGAATCTACCTACCAAAAAAATTTCAATTTAATTTTGAGATTTTGAGAGCTTGCCTTCAAAAGCGTTTGCTTTAGGCGTAAATATACGTGAACAGACGAACTTTTTTTTTACCTTTTTGCCTCAATAGGGCTTATTGTGACATCACTCTAACTTATCTGTAATTTTTCTTCAATACCAGCGCTTCCAATAAAGCGCAGTATTTCTAAAAGAGGATTGGTCAATAATCCCGATGGTTCCATGAAACCAAGGCCAAAGTAGTTAAGTCTCTCAACTCAATAGAGAATATGATCTGGTATTCTGTCTTAGTCATCGCAAAATGCTGCATGTTTTGCTCTCTAAAAGACCAAGATGCTTTCTCATGTGCAGCTTGATGTCTTCTCGTTTCGTCTCGAGAAAAGATTAAATGAACAGTTCAATTGAAGTACTTCACTGAACTAACTCTTCAAAATGAATGACTAGATGTGAAGTACTTCACTCAAATGAACGTTGTTTGCTTTCTGTTTTGAGTGCACTCCTTTCGGTGGTGACTTTGGAGTATTTTAGACTAGAAAACGGACATGTGTTTGTACGAGTGTTTCACTCAGTTTCGTTAGTCCTGCCACATATATCACGCTCCTAACTTTATAAACAATACACCCTGTATATCACCTATTTATCTAACAGAATTCTTTAAATTTCCAGCATGTCTATTAATTTCGTAGTCGGAACATCTTCTTATTCAGATGAAGTTGTTTACCAGCTGCAATTGAAAGACGGTAAAGTTCATCAGAATTGGAAAAAGAACAATGAATGGGTTATAGACGAAAATCCCGAAGACGATCCGCTGTTCACAATAGGTTGGTTAACTTTCTAGGATTTTTTGAAAGACAATTTTAACTATTTTGAACTTCTTTACATTTCAGATTTAAGAGGATTTGCAGTAACTTTTCATTTTGATACCGATGAAATTTTCGTATACAGCGGAGACGAGGAACGTAATATGTTGTATCAATTCCGTCCTTTTATTCCAGTATGTCATATAACTTCCGTCCAAGTTTGGAATGATGTAAAAAAAATCGATGAAATAAGATTTCGATATGCCTAAAAGTGCGCATGTTTTTATAAATTTAACCAAAGAAATGAAGACAAACTTATTATATTTATATACACTAAAAATGGAATATTTCAGGGCCCAGTCACTGTAGTTGAATTGGTAGGTAGCACAGAACAGGGTACTATGTTAAATCACTATATTTTGATATTTAGATATTTATTAAATGATATTCAAGTTTATCACAAATCATAGTATAAATTATATAAAAAAAATTAGTTTCTTAATTGAGTTTTTAATAGATTTTAAATTTGGATAAAACAAACCATTACCAGTTTTTATTTTATTTATATTCTGTGCCATACCTTTTATTGGTTTAGTATTATGAAAACAGAAGTTTATTAGTTAATGTTTTATTAATGTACTTAGCTTTAAGTTCCCTTCACATTTCTGATCTATTTCAAATTAAACGTTGGCAATTTTTACCATAAAAACGTCAAATAAGATGTTTTGTCTGATGGACAAAATATAATACACGAATATATCGATTTTGACGGTTGCTAATGTTTTAAGAATTAAGTTCAATGTATTGATTAGTACCGTCAGTCATCTTTTTATTAACTGGACGTAGTATTAAAATGCAGCTTTAATTTAAAACCGGAATATTTTTATTTATATAAAGACTAAGGTGCAAGCCCTTATTTACTAGGAAGGCATTAAACCCTCTGCCGAATCCTTCCAAACTCAAGGGCATTTTATACTATTTTCTAATTTTGAATGAGGTTATATGAACGAATTAGCGACGTGAATTGGTTATACTGCTGCCAGTAACCCAACGGAAAAAAATATAAAGGCAGATGTGGGCTAGAAATCGACCAGAAGCGACCTGCCACTAACTGTTAATGTTGAAGAAGCATACGAGCACGTCACTTCAGTACGAATTCTTGCCACCGTTTATTTTGATTTGTTACATCGCCGTGTCGGAAGAACAGTGACACAACTGCAAAAAATTCTCATTTTTTTGGGAGGAACAATGTCATTTTGGGCAATTGCCCACAAGCCATACGAGCTTATTAATAGTCACTATAGACAACTTCGATCAAGAGCACGTTCTTTTAAAACAACGGGTGACTATTTTATGCAAGAATAGCAAAATCACAAAATAGTTTTTTGGCCCACCTCTAAAATTAGCAAAATTGCAGTTGCGTCACTGTTCTTCTGACACGGGGTATGATAACTGAAATTCAGAATATGAAAATGCTAACAAAAAAAGGACACATAAATATAAGGTTTTGCAACGAAAGTGACAGAAGAATTGGCCACCATATTGCAGATACCCTGACACGATTTGTCGCAAATGGAAAAATTATATATATAAAACTCATAGAAGTAAAATCGACATACGACATAAGAAGCGTGAATTCGTGGAAACGTATAAAGTTACTTTATACCCCATTAGCCGCTGAATATCGAAAAATCCGGCAAAAAATGTGGGTGCTTGCCCACAGAAGTACAATAATAATAATAATAATAAATTTATTCTTCCTAAATTTACAGATATGTTTTTCCAATTTGATAATATGTTATACATACAATTTCAGAGATCGAGTGTACTCCTGCAGCTGTGACTACTGTAATTTGTCATTTAAAATGGTTTCTGTTTATAATTCCTACTTAAAATTGAGGAGAAAGGGAAAACTGGGAATAAAAAACCCTTTCAATGACGTGCTTAAAATATAATACTTTATATGCTAAAAAAATTAACTGTCGTTGTTGCAGTTACTACGTCGCAAAGTTGTTCAATCAGTGGATTTGGCGAGTCCGTGCAAGAACTAGTGAATTTATAGTTTAACGCGATAAATAGCTCATTTAATTGCTTGACCTTATAAGTTGAGTGAAGTTCATTTGTAGAAAAGTAATATGGGAGATCTAACATCATTTTTAATATTTTATTTTGTTTAATCTGTAAACGTTTGATATGTGAATTAGCACATTTACTCCAAACAGCCGCACCATACAGTATAAACGCTTGAAAGATGGATTTGTATATTATTAATTTGTTATCTATGGACTATCTAACTTTCTGTTGGTAATAGGGTATAGGAGCTTTATAACTGCATCGCATTTGCTGATAGTTAAATCGACATTTGACCGTATTGTGAATGTCACGTCACGTCACTTCGATGCCGATTCAATGTGTCACGTCGATCGAAAAAAAACGGATTGTGTAACCGCATCGACGTGACTCATTAGCATTTCCATATTGATATGTATGTGTCAGCTGTAAATTGTGAATTTAAGCTCATGTGAATGCTTTCATTTACAATCATTTCATTTTTGCATCGACGTTAATTTTTTTCAAGCGTCACGGACTGGAATCTCATCGACGGAAAATGACGATCAAAGTGACAACTGTCGATGACAATCGACATTCATAATCGCTTTTTCAGGCGTCGATGTCGAATCGGCATCGAAGTGACGTGACGTGACATTCACAATACGGATAATTATCTTTGAAAATAAGAAGTTCTTTGTCTAATGTGATGCCCAGATATTTTATATTGTTGGTGTTCCAATTAACGATACCTCCATCAAGAATGAGACCTGCAGATGGACAGAAATAAAATTAATTCGATAATTCTCGACAGACCTAAGAGATACGACTCATTGCGCCCCTATAGTTGCTCTATACAGACGTCAGCTTTTTGTCCTTAGCGGCTCTCGACAAATAAAAATAAAAATTTTTCCTTTCTACCATCTTTCAGCTCCATCCACAACATTTCTTTCTCCGCGTAGAGTTTACTGGGACTAACTTCTGTATGAATTCCAAGATCATATCTAAAGCGTTTCTTGCCTATAAACAATCACCAAGTTTCAAACTTCTGACATGAACAGGAGACCGGAACCGGCTTTGTTCATTAATGGGCCATATCCTTCCACTCCTTCGAGTACCTCCTATACAATAGTCCTTAAAACACATATCTATGATTATTAGCTGCATGCTTTATGTTAAGAACTTGAAATTTTGCATACATGACTAGATATGGTATTAATAAAATTGCAACGAACTTCGGGTGGAAGAAGTTCGCTGTCAGAATTTTAAGGGGGTCATCTCGAGTGACTGATTTAAAAAATCGATTTTTTTTACATAAATTGCATCCAAATATAGTGTAGAATATGTGGACGAAGTGATATTCCGATATTCGAAGCCGTTCGGAAGCTACAGGCCGTTATATTCTCTAAACTCCTTTGTTGTTTCGAATATAATGGTAAGTTTAGTCGCGTTTTTCTCAAAACGGTATTTTCCAAATCGGTAGACACGATATCTCGAAATCTATCTAACGAATTCCTTAGAAATTTGGTGAACTTATTCAGTACTCTTGTAGACAGTTTGCAAACTAGAATAATTGTGATTCATCAAGCCGTTTTTTTGTCGATCTGAAGAAGTCGTAAAAAAACACCAAAATCGACGATAAAAAGTTCAACAAGTTGCCAAAAATTAACTGTTCAATATTTTTTGATAATCCTAGTCCCGAAACTAGTTCAAACTTCACAGATTCAAATGCCGTTTGATTTTTTTTATTTGAGATAAGCAGAGCGCCCGCAATCGTGTCTACCGAAAAGAAGGTTTTTTGAAAATGTGTGGCTAAGTTGCCGTATATCTCAGCAATGAGCGACAATTTCGGGCTGAAAAAATTGTGAAGTGTGCTCAAAATGTGCATAGATATGTGGTAAAAATTTCACGGTTGTATCTTTATTTACTTCTCCAAAAGAAATTTCCCAAAAAAGCGTAAAAAAAGAGCCTTCACACGGGATTACTTTAATGGGGGTACATTGCAAATTTACCACAATTGCGGCGAACAGCAGCACCGCGAATTTTTCATTGCCTTAGACTAATTTATAATTTTTGATGCTGGCATCTTTGGCGGTCTGTTTTTTTTTTGTAATCTGCCTGTGTCTGAACAAAAGATGAAATTTAAAAATGTCGTTCGACGAAAAATTAATTGAGGCCGTGCGAAAACACGCTATTTCTATATAATTTTCTCGCTTCAATTGTGTTTCAGCAGTGCGAAGACGAATTTCGTTAACGGATTTCGCTTTTCGCTGCCGTCGATCGCCGGAATTGTGTTTATACCAATTGGTGATTAGGCCAACACGAAATTAGTGAACTATTATGGAGAAGTGTTTTTTTAAATTTTCAGAGAAATTTATAATTTTATGTTGACTGGCAGCTTCACCATTTGGGCAAAACCGAATAAATCTCGAGACCGAAATTAGAAATAGGACGAAGCGACGGGGATGCAGAACTCGTTTTTTGACGACTTATTTCATGGCTCATGTGGTCTTTTTATATCTTTGTTTAGGTTTGTTACTACGACTAATACAAAACATATTGCATTTAATTTTAAAATAATTTACACTTTATTTCAGTTATTTTATATTTATAATAATAACAATATAATTATTATTCGTATTCTGAATTGTTTACAATCTAAAAATCTTAAAGAACGCTAATTGGACACACATACAATGATTAAGTAGATTTCTTTTAATTTTCTTTTCTCTTTTTTTGTGATCAATAATAATTCTTTTGAATAGAAAGTTTTATTTTAAATACAAAAAATACATTATTGTTGTTTTACTCAGTACAGTATGAATAGTTGAACTAAAGATGCCTTATATCTAAAGTAAATATTTTTTTTACTATATTCTAGGTACTTGTATAATATTTATATTAAAAAAACACATTTTTTAGAAATAGTGAGATGGGATTATTAATAATTATAAATTTAAATCGCGTGGGGTTGGAGCAACTTTTTTAAGGACTTATTCTAAATGAATGAAGAATATTTTTAAAATATGTCTGGGATATCATTCATCTTTTATCAAGTTTAGCATTTTATGACACACTCTTTATTATATTTACAATTACAATAATTGAAATTTGTATAGATTAAAACTTTCTAGAATATATAACAAAATTAAAAGCGCCCCGAAATTGATGAAATAGATTTATCTATGATATATGATCTATAATTGCTTTTTCACGTGATGATTAAAATTTGTGTTGCAGCCATTAATCTTATAGGATACAAACGTGATATGAAATTCTGCTCCATTTACGATACATTTGCCTATTTTTCAGCAGGCACGAACTTCAATTGCCTGCCGTCTTCAATTTAAAATTTGTAGCAGTGACTTGCTTCTCAAGCGAAAAAAAACTATACTAGAGACTTGGGTTATCGAAAAAAATAGGTCAATATGGGCAAAGTTCTGCGTTTAGAGAGGTTCAAATATGCTCAAATAAATTAAAAAAAAAATGTTCAAATTAAATAGACAGAATACAATACAATTAATATTAAATTAGTCCGGTTTTTATACGAGGGGAACACAATGGTGTGTGACACAGTGCTACAGTTTTTTTTTAAGGATACCGAACTGGACTTAGGAGGTCAGTCTTTATTATACAGTAGTGTACAGTCCAGTCAGCTTAGGAATGGGAGGTCAGAAATCGGGCCGGGTGTTAATAATTTTTAGTCAATCAACTACTGTCTGGTAGCTCTGACGGTATGTGTGAATCTGATAAAGATGTAAACATAACTCATCTGCTCAGTGTTAAATTCTTTAATAGTGACGCTATTAAACATTCTGTTCATATTAATATTTCGAAGCTACTCTTCTTAACCTAACCTCACCTAATATGAAATTCAAAGTAATATTTCCGTTACTAGACAAGAGATAGAAGAGTCACAAGATCTACATTCTCTCTGACAGCAGAGCAGCATTACTTGCTCTACAAGCATTTTACTTTAGATCCCACTTAGTGTAGGATTGCTTACAAGAACTTAAGAAACTAGCGAACTCAAATACAATCATACTGGTATGTGTTCCTGGACATAGTGATATTGCAGGCAATGAGTCTGCGGACCAGTTAGCGAAAAAAGGAGCTGACTTCAAATTCACAGAACCAGTGCCTTTCTGTGGAATGCCAACAGCTGCGGCAAAAGAAAGGCTGTTGGACTGGATTAACATCCGAGCTGAGCTCCACTGGACGGGGACGGTGGGGTGCAGACAGTCCAAACTGTTCTTGGAAGGTCACTCCAAGAAACGAACCTCCGATTTGCTCAAATTGAGCCGGAATCAGGTTTGGCGCTTGATCGCGCTAATTACAGGACACTGTAAAGCATCTGCATACTATTGGACTGGTTTCAGACGATATTTGCAGATTGTATGAAGGAGACGACACGTTCTATGCCATTGCGAAGAACTCGCACACAGAAGACTCAGACTTCTAGGACATTACTTCCTAACACCATTGGAACTCATGTCTAACTCACTTAAGAGCATATTAAAATTTATTGATATAACCGTCCTCAGTGAGTTATAATAAGGGATGACAATCACAATAGGCCCACTGAGGCCGCAGTGAATCGGGATTTTTAGACCGTCCTCCACCATCTACAATCTACTAGACATATAAAATAAATCACGTAACCTTAATGAGGTATGTGACCAAATATGTATAAAGATGTAGAATTTGGAATCGTATGGGATACCGAAACTGTGCCACATGTAAAGTTTTTTTCAAATTAACAAACAACGAGCATATGTGACTATTTATTAAACGCCACAAAGATTTATTTTTGACTTACCCCTAAGGAGCTAATCAAACTCGCATATGAATGGGCAATATTCTATGACATTAGGTCTGTTCTTTTTGGCTACACCTTCTACACTTTTCTGCACTAACTCTTGAGCGGGTGCAGAGAGGTGAAGAGGATGAATGAAAAAAGAACGAACCTATTAGGTTTGTTATAATACAGACTTTAGTCAAATTGTGGGTGAACTAACGTAATTCAAAATATATCTCACAACAAATATTTTCGCATTCAGAAGAAAGAAATAATGCATTATTTTATGGAGCGCTCTAAAATACAGCATGAATTGAATTATTAATCGGTCGGTGTCGATTTGTTTACAGCAAGTAGTTTTGCACCACCTGTCTTAATTTTTCCGAGAAAAAGACAGTCGGATAGGCTCTTGACTAATAAACCAATTGATGATATTGCTTTAGCAAACACAAGTGGCTGGATTACTGCTGAGCTATGCCTAGATGAACTGTGTTATATATATGAAAATCAGTGACGTAGTGGCGGAAAATACTTATCAAGGCACAATTGGTCATCGGTGGATTTTTTGTAATGTGTATTAGAAATCAATTTAAGACGGAATTATATATTACAAATAAAACTACTGGAAATTAAGAAAGGTTTACGCTTTTGAAAATTATCAGTGGTGCATATCTTATGCCGGTTTTCCACCAAGCAGACAAGTTAAGTTTTTGTTTTGTTCATGTTTTTGAAAGCATGGAAAACAAAAACTCGAACTCGAACAAATCTAAAACACTGTTTCAACCAAACCGACAGTGCTCTATCGCAGTTTTGTTTTCAGTATCTCCACGAAGTAAGAAAACACACCGAAACCTTTTGAAGTTACCGCTTCTGGTCGGGACACGAAAACAGAAACAGTCGAAAAAAGCTCGAGTTTGTAAAAAAATGATGAAAAGTCAAAGATTTGTTTTTTTCGACACGAGCTTTTGCTGAGTTTTTGTTTTATCCGTTTGATGGAAAAACTGCATTATGCCGGTTTTCCACCAAACGGACAAAACAAAAACTCAGCAAAAGCTCGTGTCGAAAAAAACAAATCTTTGACTTTTCATCATTTTTTTTCAAACTTGAGCTTTTTTCGACTGTTTCTGTTCTGTTTTTCGTGTCCCGACCAGAAGCGGTAACTTCAAAGGGTTCCGGTGTGTTTTCTTGCTGAGACCGCTTCGTGGAGATACTGAAAACGAAACTGCGATAGAGCACTGTCGGTTTAGTTGAAACAGTGTTTTAGATTTGTTCGAGTTCGAGTTTTTGTTTTCCATGCTTTCAAAAACATGAACAAAACAAAAACTTAACTTGTCTGCTTGGTGGAAAACCGGCATTAGAGTGCGAATTTACTATTAGCTTGGATTTCGTTTCAAACATAGAAGAAAAAATAAAGCATTGCTACTACTCCCACAAATATTGAAAAATAGTCTTCGAATATGCAGAATTTTACGTATCTTTCGGTGTAAACATTTGGTGACAGGAACTTCTTTAGGTCATGCCATAGATCAGCAGCGATCAGGTCGCTGTTGAAATATTTTCAGTGTCTTTTGTTCCACTTCTAACTTTCCAACTCAAACATAAACCAGCTTCAATTTTCATCGCGCCATTTCTCGAAACTATGAATTCTAAGTATTCTATGGAACTGGGCTAGAGAGATTTCTTGGAATATCGTGTGTCGAGTGATCCAAGTAGCCAGTACTATTGGGTTATGCTGGACGTGGGTTTTCGTTCTTAGTTGCACTTCATAAAAAAAAACAATCGCTCAAATACATACATAAGTGGTTTAGATTAAAGCTAAATAATATCGAAAATCCTTAAGCTAGAGCTATAAATTCACTTCCGTTTGAAAGGTGACAAGATAGGCTTTTATAATATTGAGAAAAATGGTTAAAAAAATGTTTTTTTACAAAAACTTTTCGCCCAGAATATCATAAAACGACTATTCAGTTACGCCGAAATCATTTTTAAAAGCATTAAATATTTTCCTTTCAACGGTTACGTAGAATTAACGCGGTGCGAAAATTGATAGATACATGTCGCTCGCTAATCTCATAGCAATACACTCTGTATACCTTAGATTTTAAACTTTTGATAATCAAATATCAATTCTTTCTCAGTATCACATTACTAGGCTAATAAAAATGTAAAATATTGCAAAATTGTACAGTCACAAGTTTTCCTTCATAATTCCTAGATTAATCTATAGACTGTATGAAAAAGCTTTGGCTTGGTTTCCTCAGGCTATCACTCAGTCATTGCACCTTTACATTGTGAAATATGTGGAGATGTCGTCATCCACGACAAAGATATTATTTGTTTGTTTTCACTTTCGATGCGATACAATAGTAGGTTTTGAGATTATCCTATACAAAGGAGAAGCCAACAATGAATAGATTGATGAAAAGATTTTAAAAAACAAACGAAGAGAGATATTGCCGAAATTTGCAATATTCTATTCATAATAAGATTATTACACTCTAAGTTTTTACTTAACAAACATACAATTTAGTTCTTAATTGTTATTTAACACTATTGCAAAATCTCCCAATTTTAAAATTAATATTAAAAAATAATATAATAAATTGTGAATAAAAATTGGGCTAGATATCAAATATATATGTAGTAAATAAAAATTACACTATATAATGAGAATTTTGTGGAAACATGATTATGGATCATTATTATGGATCTTTAGTGATCGAACACTAAACATTCGAAACAAATTCTGTTGATCACTTTAGTACAAAGTATTCAAGATAGCTGTAAGATATATTATATTCCAGTCAGTAGTTTGTACATAGAATAGAATAGCAAGTCAACAGATTTTGATATGAAATAAAGTCAGTCGTTAAGCGCCTGGTCATACCCTACCACGCCTTCATAGAATAAGGACCCACAACAGATATATTTTATAGTTCTAGTGAGCTGCAGCCCAAGCCGCTCCGATGATTTCCTCATCACATCGTTCTTTCGAATCAATGTCCAACGTTCTTCTGCATTCTCAATTTTATTTCGAAGAATCCCAATATTTTTGATTGTTTTTTTTTGACAGATTATCAGTGGGGAGTTTTGAGAATATAATGTTGTACATATATTTTAACAACAAGGATTTCTTTTCACGACCTCCGCGATAATTGACTAGCACTTTTTTATATCATGTCACATCAAAATTCAAATGATTTACAGGAAAGTAGTTTATCCTGAACGAAGGTAATTCGCATAAGTCTGCAAATGAAATGTATAATTTTCTGATAGCCAGGTTTACGTCCACAGTTTAGACCACGGCAAACGTCTTTTGGACATACTAGCGGACCTTAACGTATACGATGTACTGTGAATCTCGATGTTGACAGACCTTGAAAAAACGCTTACTCGATGTGTTCACGGACTCCGAAGAAAAACGTAGTCATCATACGGATGAGACTAGGACATACCAGCTTGACTCTTAAACATCTTCTCAACAAAGAGACGCCGTCGACCTGCGCTACATACAGATTCACACACGACTTTTGTCACTTATTAGACTGCCCAACTCATAATAATAACTACAACAATAACTTAAATTATCTGCTCAAAAACAATAAATTTCAAGAATTAATAGAAAGTCTGAAACTAAAGAATATCTATACACTAGTGTAAGCCCAGTAAACAATAGCCTAGAAATAAAGATAACAAACCTAACTTGTCTCAAAAGCTCACATAATTAATTTAAGATGATGGTCTAAGTCACTAGTTCTTAAGTAATAATTGTGTATATTTATATGCCGCTTATTCAATTATCTCTATATATAAAAATGAATGTTTGTCTGTCTGTTTGTCCTGTATAGGCTCCTAAACCACTCATCCAATTGCGATGAAACTTTGGTGATTTGTTGAGGGTACGCCCTCGATGGTTTCTGCGTTAACAAAATTATTTAACAGTTGGTGGTTCGCGAGTTATTTCAACCTTTGAGTGTTTTTCATATGATTTAGCGGCAGTTCGTTTTTGGTGTATTAATTATGCCTATTCCTATTACTAAATGGTATAAGAGGATAGTGGATGGAAGATGGAGGATGGTGGATAGAGAATGGAGGATGGATGATGGAGTTTGGGGGATGGTAGATGGAGGATGGTGGATAGAGGATGGTGGATGGAGGATGGGAGATGGTGGGTGAAGGATGGTGGATAGAGGATGGAGGATAGAAGATGGAGGATGGTGGATGGTGGGCGGAGAATGGTGGATGGAGGATGGAGGATAGAGAATGGGGGATGATAGATGGAGGATGGTGGATGGTGGATAGAGGATGGTGGATAGAGGATGGAAGATGGTGGATGATGGATAGAGGATGGATGATGGAAGATTTAGGATGGCGGATGAAAGATGGAGGACGGTGGATGGAGAATGGTGGATGGGGATGGTAGATGGTGGATGGAAAATGGTGGATAGAGGATCTAGGATAGAGGATGGTGGATTGGAGATGGGGGATGGAGTAACGGGAGCAATGGGAGTAACGGGAGCAACAGGAGTAACGGGAGAAATGGTAGCAACGGGAGTAACAGGAGCATCGAGAGAAACAGGAGCAACGGATCAACGTGAGAAATGGGAGCAACGGAGAAATAGGAGGAATGGATCAACTGGAGAAACAGGAGCAATGGATCAACGGGAGAAACGGGAGCAACGGGAGTAACAGGAGCGATGGAACAACGTGAGCGAAGCGAGCGTAGCCGCGGTACGCGGCTAGTAAATAAATAAATAAAACGCATTGAAAAATTATAACGCAATATTCAGTTGGATATTATGAAAACGTCACAGCTCCTTCACGAAATCTGGGAATTAACAGACAATAAAATCTAAATCTAGATATCGTGGCTGCAACTACATCAAAACACAGCTCAAACCTCAAGTGTAAAATCGAAATTATGACCCACGTACTACGTAGATGCAACCGATAAGTATCGCGCGGTAGAACAAAATTCGGAAAAAACCGTTCGCGATGGCAGAAACAAATTCCACTTTCTGAACAAAGCGATGATTATTTGTACCACGACACTTTCAAAGAAAATGTGCAAATTCGCAAAATTATTATACGGGGTGATATATTATTAGAAGCGAGTGATCCAGGCTGCTGTGGTCGTCACTAGTTTGTTGACAATCGTGAAAATGGAAGAAAATTAAAATGAAATTCAAATAGCAAATGTTCCAAACGAGGAACATGCTTACAGTCAATGACGACAAATTCTATCCAATACCACGAATAAAATATTACTATAGCTGGACAAGACTTAAACGAACGACAAAATGGCTGCGGAGATTTATAAACAAAGGTGCACGGGAACGACATACAAACGAACTTTGAAGAAGTTGAATTGAGCGGATTGAATCTACTGCTGAAACAATGTTAGACACAATCATTCTCGATCGACCTGAATAACCTAGTCGGCGAAAACCAATAAAAACGAAAAAACACTTTCGTTTAATCCAGGGCTCTGGTAATGATTTCTGCTATAGCTGCTTTTGTGTGTCCAAAACAACCAAAAATCTGCTTTCACGTGCTTGCTATTTGACACTAGATCTGTAGAAGATCTTTAAAAAGCTGATTCCAGCTGCTCATACTCCGGACTGTAGCAAGAAAGTAAGAAAGCAAAAATTGCAATATTCATATGTGTGTGTAGCTGTTACTTTCGTCCCAGCATCATTTTGAGTGTTCAAAATGGAAAACGGTGTTTTAGTAGCAATGAAAATTAACGACAAATTTAAGGATACTACTAGTTTTTCGATCGTAAAACCCCAAATATATGTCACGTTTCGCCAACTTGCGTATGGATGGGTCGATTAGTTGTTGTAAGCTATAAAAGCTGCTTTTGGCTGTCAAAAACCCGAAGAAGCTATTCCTTGCTATGACTGAATTTGACAGTTGCCAGTCTTGCCCGGCTATGCTTTCGAAGCAGCTATAGCTGACATCTTGAACACACCCCAGATACCGGTAACGATAGCATGATAGCGATAGCAGACAGTGTGAATCAACTAGCTTGACTGAACAAAGAAATACTAACGCCTACATACGGAACACAGGATTACAAAAATTATTAAAGCACTACCATGGAAATTGTGGACATCAAGGAGTCAGTATCGAGAATGAAACTCGACAATGTTTGATTCTGAAAGGAAGATCTGCAGTAAAGATGACGTTCACAACATGTTTTACCGACAAGAAAAGGACATAATGTTCGCGCTTGAGAAACAATCTACAGCCACATGCATAGACTATTTCGGAGTTTTCCGCATTAGATCAGGTGAAAAATTGAAAAACGTTATGGGGTTCTATTAACATGTATTACAACACAAGCTTCACACGTCGAAATTGCACAGTAACTATCAACAGAACTTGTGCACGTTCCAAAGGAAATCGACGACAAACTAGTTGAAATATCAAATGGATATTCAACACTCTCACGAGGATCTTAGCCGTTAGCAGTAATTGAGGGCGCCAAGAATAGGGTGATACACGTAGCGAGTGTGAGAACTGCTCAAAGAAAGTACTCGCGATAGTAGTGACGACGAAAAGAGGGAGTCCTTACGAAGTATCGGATCCAACAGGAAAAAAAAGAAGGAAAAGCTTAGTCAGAAATTGAACTGAATACTGCTAACTGGTTGGATTGTAGACTTTTTGAAATTTTCATTTATTTCCATGAATTATGAAATATTTAACTTTACTCTCAAACTAGAAACAACAGCAAATAATCAACATCTGAAAATTTACAACTAAATTTCGTTGCATGTGGGGCTTACGATGCGATAATCAGCTTTTTGGGGAACAGTTACATAGTGCTATGATTGAATTTTTAAAAATAGAAATTGTTGTTAGCATTGCAAATCTTATGGGTCATATAAATTATTTTCAAATGTAAAGTGTGTCATAAATTGCTCGATTAAAATAAATAATCCGTCGCTTCTTAATAATGTGTTTGAATTGTGACTTTGGTATAAATTTTATAAGATTACATTCATTGATTGCTTTCATTATATGAGAGATTCGTTCTTTTTGCTATAGAATTCCTATATGTACAGTTTTGATGTGTTCGTTATATTATATATACAAAAGTCTTAAGTAGAATATTGTGACGAAAAAACCCATTTTTTGTGTTACTTAGCCTAAGAATAAATTGTTGTATGTTTAAATAGAAGAATATTCCTAAAAATGTCTAAATAAGTTAAGAACTAGTCCGAAACAAATAAACATAATTGCATCTTGCACTGGACTTTATCATAAGTGGCAGGTATTTTTTTTTTTGAAAGGAGAAACAAAATATTTACTATCATATTTTAAAACCAAGAACCTACATATTTACCATAAATCAATATTTAATATTCGATAATTATTCGGTCCCTCCTCTTCATCTCATTTTTCCATTTTAAGTTGTCCCATTAACTCGCCGGCTGTCATAAACTGTTGCGGATTAATTGAAACTAGATTGGCTAGATTTGACGGTAAATTTAAGACAGCTGTGTCATGAGTTCCGAGAGTTTTCAAAACGGTTGTTGTCGTTGTTTGTTGATCACACGGTTGACTTATTGTAACCGAATTTTGTAGATCTGCTGCTGTAATCATTGGCGACGATATTTGTAATTGCATAATTTGCTGATGTTGCTGGGAAAGTTCTTGTTGCAACGATGTTGTTATCATTTGATTGTTTGTCTCTTCGATTATTTCGTCCGTTTTTATCGCAACAGCAGTTGGTGAAGGATTGTTTTTCTAAAAAAATATATAAATAAATAAAATTATATGTGATTAGAGCAGCTTATAATAAGATATGAAAAAAATATTGCTCTTCTCTTAACATTTATACGTTTGTAGCTCAGATTGTTCTTCGCAATATTTAAATCACCAGATTCCGGGTAATAGTCGACATACGAGTATATCAGTAAAATCAATTATCTACAGAACACCATCAGGCATTGGTTTTTAGTTGATAAAAGGACTTTATTGGAATTGGAAAAGATTTCCGACTTCCGATTGATTGAGGGTCTATTATGGTTCGGTTTTGAAATCGGAATTTTACACTTTTGTTGGGTCTCCCGTGTAGATACTAGGTCTGTTCTTTTTGGCTACACCTTCTACACTTTTCTGCACTAACTCTTGAGTGTGTGCAAAGAAGTGTAGAAGGTGTAGCCAAAAAGAACAGACCTACTGTGTGCGAGAAAAAATGGTGAGGAAAAAACTTATTGAATTTTGAATTTTTTTTAATGAGTAGGCTGAGAAAGGAATTAAATATAATAAAACCATCAGATGATACGAGTATTATAGATTTGATTAACTTGAGTTTTTGAATTTTTCTATTTTAATTTCAAAATTTATTTTTAGGCACTTTCCGGCCCCCAAATGTTGCGATTTTTGTCTTGTTTTATCAGGAAAAATATAAGTTTTAATAATCAGTCGAAAACCAAAAACTCATTCTTTTTCTTTTTTTACCCTATAAGCTCCCCTTAATATTTCTGATTGGTTCAAAATACTTCCTATCAAAGGCGAGTCGAAAAATTATACGAATTCCGATATCGGAATTTGAATCATAACATGCATTTCGAAGAAACAAAGTCGTTTTCAAAATATCGGATTCTTTTTGCTCAATATTCATACATTCAATATAGGCACAGCATTCTTTACAAAAAATTACTTTAAATGGAGTCGTACTCACTTTGATTTTACCCGGATTCGCAACAGTTTGTCCATTTTTCTCGTGCATAATTTTATGCTGTATGTAATACATTTTTACAACAAAACTCTTATTACATATTTCACAGACGAATTGTCCATTATTTCCAGTCTGATCGGTATGCGTTCTGAAAATCAGATTTAATTAATTCGATTCCGAATAAGACGTTTTCGACGCAATTGTAAACCTACCGTTTGTGCTTGTTCAGATTATCCTTACGAGAGAAGAACTTCTGACATAGATCACAACTGAACATTTTTTTACCCGTGTGAGAAACAATGTGCCGCATGAGATGCTCTTTCCGACTGAACGCCTTATTGCAAGCAACTTCTGTACATTTGAACGGTCTTAAGCCGGCATGCAGCTTCATATGTTGAGCCAAATGTTCCTTTTTCTTGAATGTTTTACCGCACATCGAACACTCGTTACCGGGAGTCGCCGGAACATTCACTGCTTCTTGTTTTATTGTTGCTGGAGCCGGTATTGTTTTGATCCGTTGTACAACTACCTTTTGTGGTTGTGTTTGAACCGGTATCCCGGGTTCAGTTTTAATCTTTACATTTTGATTATTGATTCTATGAACCGTTATTGCACTTGCGGGTTTCTGGGTAGTACCCTGCGAAGTTGTGGTTATTGTGTTCGGAATGGTGGTGATTTGTAATTTGGGCATGGTTTGTATGGTCTGCATAGTTTGTGGTTGCGAGACTTGTTGAATTGTTATGCTCGTTGGGACTTGGTGATTTGGCATTGTGGTTGTTGTGTAGAGAATTTCCTCGTTGGTGGATGTTGATGCATCCATACTACCGCTCAGCATTTGATTAAGTGTCTGTTCTTGTTGTTGTTGATAGGTTTGTTGTTGCTGTTGTTGGTGCTGCTGTTGGTGCTGCTGTTGATGCTGCTGTTGATGCTGCTGCTGTTGCTGCGGCGCTAGAGAGATTGATGTGGGCATGCCCGATGAAGTTAGTTGAACAATTTGTTGACCGTCGACGGTTGTAATTTGCGGCTGTAACTGAGCGCTTATGAATTTTGCAGATAATGAGAAAAGTATAATACTGTTACCTTCATTTGTAGATGATAAGTTGTCGGTAAAACTAAGTTCTTTGTATCAATCTGCGCGACAATTTGTTGATCCGAATTACAATCTTTGATTGTAATTGGTAAGTAGCATTTGTTCGGCGAAAGAAATTTAACATCTTGTATCGATACCTTATTACCGGGTTGATGGGTATTTGTGGATACGGGAATTATTTGCGGTTTCTGTTGTCCCGGCGTCGTTAAAACGATATTGTATTTCGGTTTTTTGATTTGTTTCATAGCTTCCGATGCAGGTATTCGAATTGTTTGTTGATGTTGAATTTGTACAGGTGCTGAAACTGGAACTGGAACTGGTGCAGGTTGTTCTTTCTTTTTCGGAATTGGAGTTACACGTATGTTGGGCTTCATTTTTAAGAACTCTGCCAGAGAGCTGAGAATTTAAATGAAAAATTAATAACATTTACGTACATATAAAATATTTTATTACATAAAAAAGGAATATTTAATATGGATTTTTATATTGTTTGTCTAAAGTAGCAAAAATCGTTGGACACTGACCTTAGGCGTCATTAAATTTTTCAAACTTTGAATGGAATTTGTAAGTTCATACGTGAGTTCTCTGTGCCTCATTATTTACACAGAATCAAATTGACCAACAGGCAATCTGACGCGACAATCCGCTAACGAAAAGGTATCCTCCTTAACGTATAAGCAAAATGTAGGTGTGTGTAATATTTAACACCGGATGTTGACTTACGCTACCATAAGTTCTTCGGACACACAACACAAACTAGATAAACGACATAAATTATACCGGAATCTCATGTGAGAACTTTGCCTTAATCAGAGATTCAATTAGAAAGAAATTTCACCAGAGCGGCAGTGTAAAATGTGGGACTATACGAATGGGCTACAGATTCCCGCACCCAGCAGATAATTCAGAAACTTCTGATCTCGATGCGAGAAAAGGAGGAAGATTATAGATTTTGTTAATAAGGGTAAATAAGCGGTTTACATGGGATAGAGGGTGACCGCAAAAACATATACCACCGCGTGGTACATTGTGCTCCCACGTGAAGATATCGCTCATGCAATCACTACCAAATTCTGAACACCAATCTGCCAGTTTTAAGAAATGTAGTAAATTCTCCTGTTCGATCGAAGTGAATTCTCCCAAGTCTATGGCAAAGAACAAAGCCATTGAATTGTAATATGGTCACTGCAGCGTCAGGATCTCAAATCTGATGTCAATGTCCTCGACGCATCTTGGAAAGTCTCCTTAGATTTTATATGACTTCTTCTGGTGTGTAGGGAAGTAAAAGAGAGATTCAGGTCCAGTGACGATCTTTGGAAGACTACTGAACAGTCCAAGCAAGTCATTGAGATTCAGAGCTAACACTGGCTTTCGATCTGCCATACCTTAAGGAAACCAGAGCAAAACATCTTTAAATCGTTATTGAAATCCACAGGAATAATGTGTGGCGCGTCGTCCAAGGAGACATAGTGGTGAATCGAGAAAGAAAATTAAGAGTGAATAAGGCCTGTTAAAGGCTATCGCCCAGGAATCGGGTTTTGGGGAGCACGTAGGAATTGAAAATGATGAAGAATTCATCGAGAAGCCACTTAATTTATTGGCATTGTCAAGTGATAAAATTTTTACTGTTTTTTCCTGTTTGGGTTTCCGTGATTCAGCAGACTTGTTAGTCTCTCTAAGAATTTATAAAACGTCCAACTAAGTGGCTTACCAGCATGAGACTGGGCATTTGTTTTTCGGTTAATAGGTTAGGTTAGGTTAGGTTAGGTGGGTAGCTATTGACAGAGATAGCTAACACATAGACCGCTAGATGGGTCCGTTGTGATCCCACTGCACCATGGCACGGCGCCTACGGCTGAGGGCTGTTTTTTGGTTTTTCGGTTAATAAGGGTACACTATTTTATTTAAAACTCTCGCCACATGTATAGTGGAAGCAAGACACTTCAAGGTGGTTCCAGTATACCACGTGAATTTCTAGCGACACATGGCACAAGACTGTGTTTGAAATAATGTGGACTGTAAGCTCAATCGCTTTTGCATTGGACCTGATTGTCGTGACAGGGCGAAAATAGTCAAGTATGAATAATGGGGTTACCAAGTAACAATTTAAAAGTTTCTCTTTCTTTTTTTAAGTGCAAACTGAAAGAAATCGGCATTTGATTGATTGATATTTTGATTCTTATTTGTTTATTTAATCCACCATAACACACCGCGAAATTTCCTGTACATATCAAGCAACGAAGGAAGGATGGGATTCGGGTATACGAATTGGAAATGAAAAGTAACAATGAGTGTACTTGACAGGGAGGTGGAGATGATTTCGGAAACCTTAATGACTGCCCTTAGATCGGCCTCCTCTGCGAGGAAATAGAAAGTATTAGTGAAGCATCTAGAATGCGTAGGATCCTCGCCAAGGACCCCAGTGTTCCTGGGTACTTGAGGAGGAATGACGGAAGCTGGACGGAATCGAGACAGGAAAGTCTGGATCTACTGATGGAGGCGCACTTCCCGGGGTGCATCTCGGAGCTTGGGAACTCATCTCAGGTAGTAGATCTTCCTGTGGCGGACGCAGCCATTGTAAATCGGACAATCTCTCTTGAAAGGGTTTAAGTCTCCGGGAGTAGACGGTCTGGTGCCCATTATGCTGCAGAAGACCATGTCACTTATTGGTCGTCCCTTGATGAGGATCTTTAGAAGTTGTCTAACTCTCGGGTATGTCCCGAAGATGTGGCGTGAAGTCAGGGTGATTTTCATTCCTTAGGCTGGCAAGCCAAGCCACACCCTGGCCAAGGACTTTAGACCAATTACATTCGTTTTTGCTGAAAACAATGGGGAGACTGATGGACTATTATCTCAGATGTGTTCTGGACGCGAGAGGCATCTCAGCACGCCTATATGAAGGGAAAATCTGTCGAAGCGGCCTTAAATGAGGTCGTCTCCACGGTAGAAGAATCTTTGAATGTTAAAGAGTATACTCCAGCAGCGTTTCTAGATATTGATGGTGAGGGTGCCTTCAATAAAGTGGAGACGAGTGCATTCGAGAAGGCATTGAATAGATTGGGTGTTGACTCATTCATTTCGTGCTGGATTGTGTCGATGCTAGGGGGTAGAATTATCAACTCCTCTCTGGAGGATGGATGTAGCAGAATGAAAGCAACCCGGGGAACCCCACAGAGTGGGGTGCTATCTCCTCTGCTGTGGGCCATAGGTTGACGACATTTTACAGGCTCTATCTTTTACCGGAGTCAAGGTGGTTGCCTACGCGGATGATATCGTTCTGATGGTGAGAGGTAAGTTCCTGCACACCTTGAGCGATTTACTAGAAGTTGGGCTCAAATCCTTGAGCAGGTGGGCTGGTAGCTGCGGTCTCTACATCAATCAGGAGAAAACCGACCTTATCCTCACTTAAACTCACGATTGACGGCAGGATCAAGAAGGCATCGAATGCTTACTACGCTTGTCAGAAAATGGTAGGGAAAACCTGGAGCCTTAACACGATGATAGTGCACTGGCTGTACATCACGGTAGTTAGACCTGTTCTTACTTACGGGACTAACAGGGTCGCCATGAGCAGAATTCAAAGAATGGCACTCATTGGGATCACTGCGGCCTTACGTACCACGGCCTTACGTACCACGGCCTCGCAGACTCTGGAAGTAACGCTCCACATAATCCCATTGGAATTAGCGGTAAAATCAATAGCAGCAAAGGGTGCTTTGCGTCTGCGTGAGGCAGGCTATTGGTTGGGAGGCAGTGTGGGTCACACTAGGATCTTGTCAATTTCCCTATGTTCCGCCATGCCGGAGCGCACCGACTACAGGATACCGTCTTGCAGCTTTGGACATTCCTATGCTGTGAATATTCCCACCAGACCCATCGCTCCAGACACGTTTGCTATCTACACTGATGGCTCCAAAACGGAAAGCGGAACGGGCGCGGGAGTGTACTCTTGCGACCTTGACATTATGGAATCGTTCAGGCTACCGGATAGCTCGAGCGTGTTTCAGGCCGAGATTTTTGCGCTGACAAAAGCAGCTCAAATAATTGTGCGGAAACAGTGCGTGAATGGTACAATAACTATTTATGTTGACAGCCAAGCTGCCATCAAGGCTGTTGGGGCGCACATAACTAAATCCAGGCTTGTGGGAGAATGTAAAATAATATTGCAGATGGTGGGTATGAATAACAACCTAAAGATTAGTTGGATTCCTGGTCACAATGACTTCCCTGGAAATGAAAAGGCAGACGAGCTCGCCAGAACGGGGTGGGAGATGAGCATAGAGCTGGCCGACGAGTCTCATTGCGTGTGTAAAGGGAATGATTGATATTGAAGCGCTCAGACAGATGGAGGGGACCTGGGTGAATCTCTCGGGATGCCGGCAAGCAAGAATCTGCTGACCGAAACTTGATAGGAGGAACTCTAGCTTCATTTTGTCTCTGTGCAGGGACATTTGCAGACAACTTATAGGGGCCCTAACGGGACACTGTCAATTTGGGAGGCATGGAGAAAGGCTGGGAATACCCATGGCTGATCTGTGTCGCTGTGGTGATGAGAATGTTGAACCGTCACTGGAGCATCTAGTGTGTGAATGTGAAAGCCTGGCACTTATCAGGTATCGGTACTTGGAGAAATTCTCCTGGACCGATCTATCAGAACTTGCGATGATTCCTTTATGGAAAACTACTCTCTTCATAAGGAAGAGCAATATTTGGAATCAGTAGTCTTGAGCCCGCTTTTTATACGAGGGGGCCACAATGCATCCACAGTGATATCTCGTGATGGACAGTGGCACATTGCTTCAGTCCACCCTTCTCAACCTAACCTAACCTAACAATGAGTGAATTTTGCGGCCGCTTCATGCGACATTGTCAACAACAGCTTCGAACCTTTTGACGTTCGCAGCACTCATAATCAATTAGGTGTTTCTCTAGCGAAAGTTAGATAATAACTGGAACCCTCTGTATGATGCGTCGTAGATAAAAGGCCATACTACGTGTTCGTACCAAAAATTCTAAGAATAACTGTTTCTAAATAAAAAATTACTCGACTACGCTCTTCATGTTTGTTTCTGTTTCCTTCTTGAGTGTCCAGCTTACTCTTTTGCGAGAATGTACTTATACTGCGTTGATGTTATGAGGATGGAAGAACTCCGTTCTCGCTCTTGAAATTCGTGAGGACGAAAAAATTCGGGTAGAGACTGGGGACTCTAGTACAATGGGCAATCAATGTCCGAGTGCTCAAGATGAGCTGCCTTGCCGCGTGTCTTCCCCCACATCAAACAACAACAACAACGCTCTTCATTTCTACTAAAAACCCTCGCGGTCTTATTGGCCAGATGTTATCTCAAACGACATTCTTCGGAGGGGAACTAGTCAGTCCATGATAAGAATTGAGATTTAGTAAGGAAAGTGGCAATGGACCTTGAAGAAGCAAAAGCAAAATATCTTCAAATTAGATTTGGAAATAAATTCGCCACGGGGCCTACAGTATCATTCACATTCCAATTCGAATAGCCACAAAATAAAACTGGTTTCATACTCACTTATGCTTAGCCTGCTTTTCGGAATGTGTGATTGTGTTGATCGTGGGCTCCTCTACTTTATACTCGATGTGCCCCGTCTTGAGGGTCTTCCCGTCCAATGTGACCGTGTACTGCGGATATTGCGACCGTGTCTCACTAACAACCTCATCGTTATTCTGAAATTAAGCGAACGGCAACGAATCAATCGGTCGCAAACATTCTCGTTTCGGACAATCACAAATTCCCCACCTGAATGCCCACAGCCTGAATAATTGTGCTGAGGAAATCATTTGCCTGTGTAACATTCGCGATGGGCTCCTGCTTGACGATATTGTCGATATTCGTGACCTGGGTGATTTTCGAATTGGCATCCTTGATGTAAACCTTTCCGCCGTTCTGCAAAGTTGTCGAGTTCAGACATCCTTCGAGCATCGACTGCGAGTTGAGCGAGATGTTCCGGAACTCGTTGATCGCCTCGATTTGTTGCAAACATGTACCGCAAAGGTTTTTCGGCAGCTTGTCTTTCTCGTCGACCTACAAAAGTGATCAGTCTTATAAAAAAAGAAGTCAATCGAGCGATACGCGCGTTGTGTACACACCACAATCGGCAGACATTCGATGATTTTCTGATGCAAGTTCTTCTTGCGGCCCTCCTGTGAAAAAATGTTAATTTTGGAGCCGGTGCTCGTTGTGCACAGTCGACACAGGTCGTAGTAATTAACGCACCGGTAGCCCGACATTGTTTCGAGCGGCTGAAAAATGTTCCGATTAGACCGTTTCTTTGTTGCTTGTGTCGTCCTCCGAAGCGGCCGTACACTTTTAGTGGTTTTGGCTAAAAATCGATTTCGCGCTTCTTTCCATCGAACCGAACCCGACTGAATTTTTGTCTTTCTCACATCCCGCACTTTGCTGGCACGACAGTTAAGCACTTAGCGTAGCATTTGGGCGCACCGAAAAGAACCTTTTGACGGCAATTTAGCGAGTTGCACAGCGAGATTGTTGCCGTAAACAAGAGCCCGCTTTGACAGGAGCTTCGAACCGAAAGATTACCGCCTAATTTCAAAGCGCGACGATTATTTTTGCGTTTTTTTGTCGGCAATGGTTTTGTGGCGATGTAAACCGGCTCGCGATCTCCGTTTTGTTTTATTTTCGACGAAATATAAACAAATTATGCAATGAAAACCCTTTTTATGACGCTGCCTCAATGTTTTTTCTGGGCATTCAATTGACGTTCGCGACTACTTTCGGAACATATTTTTATCGCGGATTTTACTGCTTACAGCGGTTGGTACTCAAAATGGCGGTATAATATTATGCTAGTGACCGCTATGTGGCGAAATGGGAGTATCAGCACTGAAGGTTCAATGTAAAATTTAAAGTTTGTTAATTCAAATCACTTTTTTTTCATTTTAAATGTTCACTAAATTATATCTTAAAATAAATAAAAGAATACTGTGATTTGATAATCGCCAGTCTGCACGTGCATTATGGATATGCATTGTATTCAAGGGTGCGAACATAAGGTCGCAGGGCTGCACGGAAGGTAGTTGGAGCGTAGCGCGCGTCAGCCAAACATGCCATAATGGCTTCTCGAACTGTACTGGCTGGATGAAATCAAAAATTTTAAAACGTTTTTATTCATTGTTTTACGTCCCGAATGCCAAAAATTTTTATTGACCACATTTTAAAACATACCAAAATTTCATTTGGAAAGTAAATGTAAAATATGAAAAATCTCTTACATTACTTTTTCGCTTGTGCGAGATACTAAAGCTTTTCCTTCCGTTTTTCTGGACTCATCCGACTCGTCAGGTTTGTCTTCCGATTCATCTGATGATGAAGAGATTATTGAAATGTGTGCAAAGCACATATCCGGAATACAAAAAACCAAAAGGATTTGGAAAAAAGGTTGGTTCAGTTGAGATTTCCTCGAGTGTTGCTTCTTTAAATTAATGTATACAATTTTTAGTCAGTCGTTAGTTCCTTTTGGGAACACTCTCTCCAAGTGAATGGTTTTGAATATTTTAAAGAACATTTACGCATGACTCCCCAAACTTTTGACCTTCTATGCACTCACATGAAAGCTTTGGAGAAACAGGACACCAATTATAGAAAAGCAATTCCACTGCGGAAACGAGTGGCATTAGGTGTCTACGCTTGGCATCATCGGCAGAGTACAAAGTACTAGCAGGTTTGTTTGGTGTTGGAAAATCAACTCTGAGTGAGGTCGTAAAAGATTTCTGCGACAAAGTGTGGCGTGTTCTTGGGCCGCAATATTTGAACACAATTCCACTTACAGCAACTAAATTGAAAGAATGTATTGATGGCTTCGGTGCTCTTGAAATGGTCCAGTGCTTTGGATCAATCGGTAATTACAATTTTTCAAATTACCGAAACACTATTTTATGATCAAAATCTTTCAGATGGTTCTCATATACAGATTTCCCTTCCGGCCGCACACGCAGTAGATTACCATAATTATAAAGGATGGAATTCAATGGTGCTATTGGCACTAGTGGATCATAGGTAAGAACCAATGATTCCGGAATGTACATTTATGTGTACACAATTTTATTTATTTTTAGGTACAGGTTTATGTATATCAACGTTGGAGCTCCTGGCCAGTGCAATGAGTCGAAAATATCCGAAGAGTCGCGGTTAAAAGCCTATCTTTCCGGAGCCGCAATTTTAAAAGAAAATAACCAGAGGCTGACGAACGTCACAGTACCTCCTTTCATAATAGGAGATTCAGCTTTCCGGCTTTCGGGGTATTTACAAAAACCGTACCCGTTTCGTTTGACTGCCGATCAAAACCAAAAGAAGTACAACTACGTTCTGTCCAAATGCAGGAGGGTCACCGAGAATGCGTTCGCACATTTGAAAGGAAGATTCAGGTGGATAGGGAAAGGAATTGAATCTCCTTTGGATGCTGCGACCAACATAATTAAAGCGTGTTGCGTACTGCACAATTTTTTGAACCAGCACAACGATACAATCAACCAAAATTGGCTCAGACATCAGCAGGAGCACGAGCACACGAACAATATCGTACAACCTGCAGATGAAACTGTAATAGGAGATTCAAATCCAGAAGGTGGTAAGATTACGGATGCCATCTGCGAATATTTGTGTTTGTATTTAATGTGTTTTGTTATTATATAATTAAAATAACCACAACACAAGTTCAACAGTAATTCAATTTTAATTCATTATTTTATATTATTAACTAACAACTCAATCTTTATTTTTTTCTGCCTTAAGTAATTGCAAGAGTTCTGCTTTCAATCTATTACTCTCCTCCTTCAATCTATTACTCTTCTCCTTCAATTCGTTTCTTTTTGTCTGGACGGCTGTCTTCTGCTCCACAGCCTCAGTCATTTTTTTCAACGTATCAATCATCTCTCTTGACTCCGTATTTTTTTTCCTTTTAGCGAGAACCAGTGCAGACGATGTCGATGCTTCCATTTCGTCAGATATAACATCCGAGATTGATGGACTTGACGAACTTTGACCTGCTAGTAAATAAAGAAATTATAATATAATAATAAATAAAATAAAGAAATAATGTATAGAATTTTTACTTTCAAAAACAAATGATCCGTCGAGGCTTATGGCTAAGCTCTCCTCGATGCAGCCGTCCATATTTACAGTTTTGTTGTCTGCTAGGATTGCTTCGATATCTTTGTAAAGATGCCAATTCGATGGGGATCCGCCGGATGGTCCCACTAATTTCTTCTCCGATCTGAAATTATTATATTAGTTGAGTATAAGCAGTGCGATTCAAAAACCTATTCTTTACTATTACATACCTATATTTCAACCACAGATTTTTTATTTTTGTTTTTATTTCGTCTGCGCTTATGGAGTAACCATTTGTTAAAAGTGCATGGGCGATCTCCTGATAAATGTGAGAATTTTTTCTCACACCTCTTATCATGTGGATCTTCTCCTTCCACAGGCTGACAAGGCATTTCTCCTCTTCTTCACTCCACTGAATTCTTTTTTTACATTTTCTTTTTACGCTATTGATACTTTCCGAACTCATTTTCACAGATAAAAAAACTCAAAGATTATAAACACAAACTTCATAACATAACCACACATAAAGTGAAGTTGACATGCACATCAGCTGATAGTTTAGAGTCTCGAAAAAAATTTCGTTTGAATATCGAAATGATACCAGTACTGCCATGTTTTTCCACCGAAAAAACCCTACTTTCGCCGAAAGTACAGACTTCCGATGACACATTTTGTATGAAGAATCATCTTACTTTCGACTGGATTTCAGTGCAATTACATCGAAAGTGAGATAAAATCTCCGGTCTGGACAGGCTATAAGCACACTTCACGGCTAGTGAAAGGTTGGCTAGAGGGTAACAAGATCAATGTAATGAAATGGCCAGCACAAACTCCAGATCTCAACCCGATTGGGAATCTGTGGCAGATTGTTAAACTACAGCTTCGACCAAATATTTATCGTAAAAAGAAGGAATTATACCGAGCCATTAAAAGGGAGTAGAAAAGGATAACAACAAGGACAATAGGAAGAATTATTGAATCAATGCCTAAAAGATGTGCGGAAGTTATTAAAAATAAGGGGTACAGTACGACGTACTAACCAAAACTTAACCAAACGAACTTAATGTAATCTTGAAGTTGCAAATGTTTTGTTATCACAGAATTAGGGTATCATCATGAATATCTTTCAGTTCTTTGTTTGTATTTGAGCAAATGCAATATTTTTTTAATCTCTAAAGCTAAATACACTTCGGGTAATAAAATAAATTAAAATCAAGATTTTTGAATTATTATTTCCAAAAAAAATTTAACATTTAATAACTACTAGTATCAGTTGCAAATGTTTTGTTCGCAACTGTATATATAATAATAATGTAATATATATATATAAGTGAGAAAAAAGAAAGAAAAATAATTAAAATTCTGTATAAAACAATGATTCAGTAGAAGAAATAAAAATTCAGAAGGAAATATAAAATCAGTATGAAAAATAAAAAAGTGAATCACCCATGTCCAGATCAGGCCTCGAGTTTATGAGCTCTGACAAGGAAGCATGCATCAAATGTTGTTGGAGTTAACCCCGCTATGCTGAGTGTCCAACTGAATCTACTGGATGCTTACTAAATCACGATTGCTCTTTAAGACCCTTTTAATCAACTCGTAAGGACATAATTCTTTCTGGGTATTTAATTTTATCATTCATTCATCATTCATCAAGAAATGGACCTCGTCGTTAAAAATCACACAATGCGCGGAACGAATTCAAACAAAGCTCTGATTTTGAAAATAAAATTTGATGATTTGTACACGTTGTTCAACGCTATAACCTTACATGGTGATTTGCCATACACTACTGAAATTCGACGGATGTTGCTTTATCGCTATAGCCTAAAATATTTCGAGCGTTCTTACTGAAACATCCTATAGTTATGTTTGCAATCGAAATTGTCAGGTTAGGTTAAGAAGGGTAGACTGAAGCATTGTGCCACAATCCATCACGAGAGATCACTATGGATCCATTGTGGCCCCTCCCCCTCGTATTAACCTGGCTTTAGACTATTTATTCCAAATATTGCTCTTCCTTATGAAGAGAGTAGTTCTCCATAAAGGAATCATCGCAAGTTCTAATAGATGGGTCAAGAAGAATTTCCCCAAGTAGGGGAGACCGGGGACAATAGAAACATTTGCGATTCATGATTTTCTTCACACGCGCCTATCGCAATTTTCTAATATATTAAAAGTGTTATAGAGAATACACAGACTCTATTTAATATTTTAATTGTTTCGTTGACCTATAATGATAAACAAAAGAGATATTTTAAAAAATATTGAAGGCGTCGACATGTTTCAAATGTCCCCGTGCCTGGGACCTGTAATATGTATTTATTATAATCCAAAATTGTCATAATTAGTCAGATTGTCAAAAATGTGTAACATTCGTGATGTTAAAACTTGTTCCTCGTGAAAGACTTGTGGTTTGAGGGTATAAAGTTCTGGATTTATGCTTCATGATTTATGGATTTATGCTTCATGAATCCAGAAAACCAATCTTCTTCAGCCATAGAATTTCGTCTTCATGTATCTAACATGTTTAAGAAATATTTAAAGGACAATTGGAAAACTAATTTGCGAATTGAAATAATGGCTGCTAGGTGCACTTAGAGACGCTTTGTTTGACACCTTGAAGCCTAATTTAAACCAAAGATTGCGTTCATTATGACAATTGTTTCTATTGTCCCTTGTTTCTACTGTCCCCGGTCTCCCCTATCGATATCTGGTTCAAGCCAGACTTTCACATTCACACACTACATGCACCAATGTCGGTTTAACATTCTCGTCACAACAAGTTTCGGCCAGCAGATTCTTGATTGCCGGCATCCCGAGAGATTCACCCAGCCCCTCCGTCTGTCTGAGCGCTTCTATATCAATCATTCCCTTTACACTTTCAATGGGACATAGAACCGATTCATCGACCAGCTCTATGCTCACCTCCGACCCCCTTCTGGCGAGCTCGTCTGCCTTTTCATTTCCAGGGAAGTCTCTGTGACCAGGAATCCAATTGATCTTCAGGTTGTTATTCAGACCTACAATCTCCCACAAGTCTGGATTTAGTGATGTGCGCATCAACAGCCTTGATGGCAGCTTGCCTGCCAACATAAATAGTTATTGTAGCATTCACGCACTGTTTCAATTACACAATTATTTCAGCTGCTTTTATTAATGCAAATATCTCAGCCTGAAACACACTCGAGCTATCCGGTAGCCTAAACGATTCCATAATGTCAAGGTAGCAAGAGTACACTCCCGCGTCCGTTCCGCTTTCCATTTTGGAGCCATCAGTGTAGGTGGCAAACGTGTCTGGGGCGATGATCCCCACTCCAGTCTGGTGGGAATATTCACAGCATAGGAATGTCCAAAGCTGCAAGACGGTGTCCTGTAGTCGGTGCACTCCGGAATGCCGAAACACAGGCAAATTGACAAGATCCTAGTGTAGCCCACACCGCCTCCCATCCAATAGCCTGCCTCACGCAGACGCCAAGCACTCTTTGCCGCTATTGATTTTACAAGTTGTTGTCGAAGTTGTTAAATGTGTTGTTAAATGACTTTATTTGGGTCCATTCTCAATTCTCCAGCAGAGAACCCGAGAATCCGACAACGTTAAAATATTAGCCAAGACATACCATTACCAACCACCAAAGGGTATGGGAAGCGATTGAGATAGCGAAACATCCGCAAAATTTTGACCGAGACGCTGGATACAACCTCCCTTCACTCTGGCTACCTGCTCTACGTTTTGGTAAAAACATTTTTTACCTTGAAATCTGCCTTTTTCCGCAGTATCGTAAAAGAAGATGGTGATGAAATTTGGTAAGGATCGTTTACTGGTTGTACTGGGTTTTTATCGGGTAAAAATAGTTTGGGACGGTGTAATAAAATTAGGAGGGATGTTTAAAGAGGTTGGAAAATCGAGTGAAATGTGTTTATCAAGGGGAGAAACTTGGAAATTTGAAGAAACGAGTGATGTAAAATTTTTAATCGCGTTCGGGGTGAATACGAAGATTGACCCGTACGGGAGGAATACATAGCCCTTCTGTCCCGAAGAAACCTTTTGCGCTTACTAGAGGTATACTATAGCGTCCTGATTTTTCATTAAAAATCCCCCTTTTGGGGTTCAAGAATAAACACACGGACGGTTCGTTTTACTCTAAAAGCGACAAAAAGACTGAAGATCCTTCTACATCGACTCCAACTGTATCGATACGTGGATCGGGTCCACATCCTGGTTGACGTTAGGAATGAGTTGCTAGCTCATCACTCAACCCCAATCAGGATGACCAGATGACCACCCCCATAGTAAATCAGGGTGAAGGTTTTAAATATGCCTAGGCAGGGAAAATTAGCAGCTTCCAACTGATGCAGAACTGTCTGTAAAACACGGAAGGCGGAGACCACTAAATGCTTTTAAGATTTCAAGGAAGAATGGGAAAAATTTAATTACCCGACAATTTTTATGACAAATTATGCATTCGTCCGCAGTTGGCATTCACACCCAATTACCTTCTAGCTTTTAGAATAATTAATCGTCAACGATTTCTTGAGATCAAGATTGCAAACACATTTTTGCCTATCTAGTGATTTTAGTGAACATTTTTGGCAGATTGCCTACATACATACTTACTCTTTCCTGATGAATGAATATTGTGGTGGTGTTTAAAACATTCATGTCATCCTGGCATTAGAGTGGAAATTTTGTACTGAATGTAATGCATTTTATAACTCAGTTCTTCTTTCAACAACCTTTGTGGAAAATAAGCAATCAAGTTGAAAGCTATCAAGTTATACTAGGTACTTGTACTTTATACCCGAAACTAAATCAGTAATAAAAAAACAACACCTTACCCTTTACCGAAGAAGGTACTGTAATATTGATTAAATTAAAAAAAAAATTGCTATCCTGTGGTTTCATATTTTTGCGATTTAGGATTAGTAGATCCTAAAAACCCAAAAAAATGTTCGGTATCAGCCTCACTGTCGGGACTAATGTCCGATTTCTTGGCAAAAAAAATCCGCCAACAGTCTGGGCGCCATTTTTTTATTTTTTGGGTAGAAGTCCGGAACGCGTTTAACGCTGAGTGTAGACGAGGCTATTTGGACCGGTATTTTCTAGGTTGTCAGTCGCATAGTAGCCTATACCCACTGAGATATATAAATGGAGACCCCATCGGCTTATTTCTCTATACGATATAACAGATAGAAATAGCCGATGAAATTGTACCCTCTCACTCCTTCTCACATTCCGAATTTCGAACAACATGGGCAACAACTTAAATAAAATTAAAAACTTTTCAATTTGAATTATCAGTTCTGACAATCCAACTTGTTCGATTTGATGGTGAGAAGTTGCGTTTTGCGTTCGAAATTCATAACACAACTCACAGTTTACTGAAATTTTTTTATTAATAAATTTCTTGGGAAATAACAGTTTCAGGAATATTTATAACGGTTGAGCATGCAATACGTTATTTTCGAATTTGGCGCCATACCGATAAGTAAATGGTATAATATTCGTACTGCAGTACCCAATATTCCTTGTAAAATTTATACAGCTTAGTTGCAATTTTATGAACTCATTTTCTTTCAATACCTTGCATTGTTTATCCTAAAAAGTATTTAACAAATTCAAATTATTTGGTAATTTTCCAATTCGAAATTACACCTAAAAGTTCGGATTTCATTTTTCATGTTGCCTAATCTGATGGTGCTGTCAATGTTTTCCTTCTCGCCTTAATACATGCAGATACCGTGCTACTAACTCCTTTCTTCTCAAGATTCAGCTCAATCCTAATTTGTACCCCGGATAACTTTCGAAGTTTCTTTAAACTTAAAATGAATTGAATTTTTGAAAGAAACCAAAAGAAATGTTTCAATCAAAAATTATTTTATTTGCATTATCAATTTTAAATCTAATGAGTGTTTAAAATCATATGAAGTTTGTACATCTCAGTGCCTACACCGCATCTCAGCATGAAACGCGTTCCGGACTTTTACTCAAAAATTAATAAAGTTTTTTTTTATCTACGTATTTTTTTCAATAGAAGATTGCATAGAAGTAAAAGCGAATTCGATCTCATTAAACCTAAAAGATTTTCGGAATTCGTGAAAACTTGAACAATACCTTACACCCGCAGGAAATTTAATATCGAGAAATGCTTAAATCGTTTTTTCCGTTTGTATTTAAAGCCTTTAGAAGTGAAAGTGAATTCGATATCTCATTAGACGAAATATATCGGAATTCCTGAAAATATACACAACCACTTTACACACCCTTAGGCGTTGGATATCGAAAAATTTGAAAAACTTTTTTAAGTGCCCACAGAAGTAAAATTAATTTGATAACTCGACATGTCTAAAAGATATAATGAAATTCGTGGCCACATTTCCAAAAAACCCTTTTCACGTATATTTTTTACTCCACCTCTGTGCCCCAATAAAAATGCAAACTTTTTTTTTTGCTTTAATTAATGTAGTACCAAATCTACATATAAGTATTGGGTTTCAACTTTCTAGCATAAACGGTTTCTGATATACAGGGTGTTTGGTACTCCGTGTACCACGTTGTAAGGTGTACTTCAGTACTACCGACAAATTAAACAGGTTTTTAAACGAGGTCCACTTTATGGCACTGACTCTTTAAATATTTAATTTTTATGCGATATGTATTTTTACCTATTACTTCCAAAATGTTATTCGTAACTCATACATATGGTTCATAAAAAAATAAAATTAAAATGACATCTTTATAATGGGGTTTTCTGAGAAAAACAACATTGATCACTGAATTTTTAGGGCTGACGTAGCAAAAATTTGTGTTTTCGAGTAAATATCTCAAGATTGGGTGCAGTTACAATTTAGACTGTTACATCAAATGAAAGGTAATTTGATTCCCTAAAAAACGAGTTATAACACTTTACCTTGTGATTATTCGTTTTCAAGATAAAACGTTTTAAGTGAGTGAGGGTACCGGTCAAAAACACTTTTCTTAACCACCCTGTATCTCCACTGATATTGAAAATTGACCTACCCTGTGGAACAATTTTTTTCTCCAAATATATTCAGGAATAACCCCTTACAAGGTGGCACACGGAGTACCAAACACCCTGTATAAAACGCTACCTCCACCGCATATCTTGATAACCCTATCAAATTTTTTTCTAGGATACTTCTTTAGTGGCTCTATTTAGTCGTAAATATTTAGCTTTCTATGGTTTGTGGTGTTTGAGAAATAAAAAACATAACGCAGTCACGATCGGCAATGAAATACTGAACTCCGATTTATATTTTAGTTGGGAATATATCAAAAGAATGAGGAGTGCACATACAAATATTGCATGACCTTTTATTTACAGGTAGAAACTATTGCTACTCGATGGATGGTTAAACGATTTCTTGAGTTATAGTGAGTTCCATAAATTATGTTGGGACATTTTTAAGAATTTTTGTATGGCAACTACATGAAGGACTTACGGGATATTTTTCATATTAATACCTTCAGCTGCCACTATTATAAAATCAACGTATATAAAATTTCAAAGTCGTAACTTAAAGCGTTCTAAAGTTATCGTTCAATATTGGTGAACACGTGTTTTAAGAACTTTTGTATGACAGCTACCCGAAGGAGTCGATGGATTGCGCTAATTAATGAAATTAGTCTTGCTTTTGATATAAAACTAATTCCTGTAATATTTTGAATCCCTGCTTTAACTCGTACTAGAGTTATAGTGGATTCTGTAACTTGTATAAATTTTTGAAGGACTTTTGTAGGCTGCTACATGAAGGACTCATTCGATTTGCATCATATTCGGAACTTTCGTTTCAAACATGGTAAACTTTAAGTATTCAAAATTTCAAGCTCCTAACTTGAAGCATTCGAGCAATAATTGTGAATACGTGTTTTAAGCACTCTTGTATGGGAGGTACCTGAAGGAGTGGAAGGATATCGCCCATTAACGAACTTAGCCTTACTTTTTCCATTTTACAGGTGGTGACCAAATTTCAACTTCCTAGGCCAACGCGTTCTTGAGTTATCGTGCAAACGGACGGACGGACGGACAGACGGACGGACGGACGGACGGACGGACAGCAAACGGATTTTGAGTTTTAGACCACAACTAAACACAAAATAATATATAACTTTTTTTCGTCCGAGGCTCGGTTCTATGCGTTACAAACTTTTCGGGCTGGATTAAACTTATAATACTCTATACGATTTCATCTAGAGTATAATCAGAGTCACCAGCACCACAAATCTTTTTCCCTGCTATAAGTCTATTGGGCCTAACTCCTGTAAAATTTCTAAGATCATATCTGTTACGGTTTTTGAGATATAAAAATTGATATTTTTTAAAAAATTGCCTGCATTGATTTTCCAGACCTGTATGTACGACCATGGGCGTTGTGTAAAGAGACAGAGCTGTTACCTATGAATTTATGATTACTGGTCTGGTAGGAAGGTACTTTACAGTTTTGCCAGTATAAAATTTATTTTTTGTGGCGGGGGTATTTGGTTGTTGTCGTATTAACCACCAGGTTCGCCATGGTCTCGTAATTTTCTGTCAGACATTTCTTCTTGTCACGGCTCCATACTCGACTTTATTGCGCTTGCGGAACCAATCGCTGATAGTGAACCTCTCGATAAAAACGAGAACCTGTAGTAATTTATTTTCATCAAAAAAGGTGTGTCTACCCTAGGCTGCGGACGAACTCGCAAGGAGAGGTTCGGCGCTGAATCAAGCGCTAGCTCTTCCAGTGATGAGGCCCATAGAGGACATTAAACATGCTATCGACGTGACGGCCATATCAGAGGCTAACACAAGATGGTCAGGACTCACATCGTTTCTCGTGGCCAGGCAGCTCTGGCCGACCCTAAATCCGAGCAGGACAAAGTTTATCCTACTCGGAGATGGGAATACTCTTCGTATCCTAATTGGTGTACTGACAGGCCATTGCCTGATCGGCCGGCACGCCAGAAGACTAGGTGTTGCGGACGTTACAGATCTGTGCCGCAGCTGTGGTGAACCTGACGCCGAGGAAAGTATTTTCCACTTGCTTTGCGAATGCCCGGGTCTGGCCTGGAGGCGCGAACGTACTTTAGGTACGCGCTTCGCCATAGACTTGGGCGAATTCGCAAGCATTAAGCTGAACAAGCTGCTGCAGTTTGTCAGGCTGGCGGGGTGGTTTACTTAAGATGTTGTCTTGGGCACACGGGTCCCTTTTTTCCCGTGCATGTGGGATCACAACGGACCCATTGGTGGTCTATGTGCTTGATCGCGAAGCGACCACCCACCTTACCTAAAACCTAAAAACCCCACCACGGTAGTTTTCAGACCTGTATATATATACGACCGTGACAACCCCTCGCCAAAAGCGCTGACATGTGCCATGAGTTAGGATGAGTCATACTATTGCCAACTGAAGATTTTTATTATTACCATAACTCATAAAATCTGAAAACTAATATCAAATTTTAGTGCCAATTAAACTGCTCAGCTGCCGCTAGAGAGCTTACATCTAAACATATTGTAGCTTTTCCTCACGTCCTTTTTTACCTTGATATTCATTTCATTTCACAATGTTGTTCAGATCTCAATAGCAATTTTGATTACAACAAATGCGAAAAATACAATAAATTGAATGACAAATGCAGAGATACTTTCCTGTGAAGGAAAGTACGAGACATACGATAATAGATAAATCTTTAGGCTATAACTTTTAAGAGTTCGCGGGCGGATTAAAATAGATCGGAAGCTAGGAGGCTGGGCGGTTCGGCGCTACGTTTTTCAACAGAAATTTGCGATAGTCTGATCGTCTAGAAATCAGTGGTTCGCGGATCGCAGTACGTGGAAGAGACTTTTTCGCAACGGTTTTGTTATGAATACATTTATCTATTTTTCGTTAATAAAAACATAAAAAAAATCGCGGAAGTGGGATAAATAAATCGGATTTTGTTTATTTGCTCGCACCTACTATTCGCTATGATTCACGTCGACGAAGAATATTCGGCGGAAGGTTGGTGTTTTTGAAGCGATGCAAAAATTTTTTTTCCGCCTTCTGGCTAACAAGTGTGTTTTTTGAAAATTTTGGCTTCCAGCCATAACATAAATACTGCCAACTATGTGTTTGTATTATGTGAAAAATGGTGGTCCTTTCTTTTTATAATTATTTTCCTAGTGAGTGTCGAATTTTCTACCGTTCACTACCCAGTTATTGTGCAGCCCACCCCCCACTTCCCGGTGCTATGTATTTGCTTTAGATGAGAGCTGGAACAACTAGCTTACCTATAGACCACAACATATATGGATGTCATTGCGAAAACTCCTGATTAGAATGCAACGTCCGAGTTCAGAAGCCACGTTTTTCACCCAGTTCTCAACCTTCCACGACAGAATGGGAATTGTAGTCCAAGTGTTTTCTCCGAGAACTAGACCCTTGACTTTAATGTTGTCCGGTTTAGGGTACACTCCCTAAGATTGTAGCAAATAACCGCCATAGCTCGCCGCTCCAGCTCGATTGGCGTAACTTAGTAGGGAAGGGTCAATGGTAAACCGGGTTTTTTGATTATCTTAAAAAAACGGTAATACAATTATCGGCGAGGATTATGCGAACTTATTGCAGCGTTTGAGTGATGAAATCAAGGAAAAACGGCTGCATTTGGCGAAAAAGAAAGTGTTGTTTCATCAAGACAATGCATCGGTTCGATCAACCGTTATCGCGGTGGCCAAAATCAATGAGTTAAAGTTAGAAATGCTTCCTCACGCACCCTATTCGCCAGATTTAGTCCCCTCGGATTTTTTTCTCTTTTCGAACTTAAGAAAATGGCTCGGTGGTAGAAGATTAGCCAACACAGAAGAGGTGGAGTCTGCGGTTGACGGTTATTTTGAGTATCGAAACTATCCAACATCGCTGGGAAAAGTGTATCAACCTGAAAGGAGACTATGTTGAGAAATAAGGATTTTTTGTGTTTTCTTGGTTAGGTCGAGTACTTCTGAGACAGGCCTCGTATGTGAGGAGATATGCTGAGCAAAATAAACCTCCAGCCGGTCTTGTGATTGCAAATTTAAAGAAAAAAAAATTAATTTTTAAAAAGCGAAATGAAAATAAATAAAAAATTTGTTTATTTTCACGCGCTTGTTGCTCGTCGTGCTACAACACATCGAAAAAAAACATTCAGTTGAATCTTTGTATTTTCTTGAAACCCACAACTCGGAAACTCGGATATTTGGGCGAACAAGTGTTTAAATTATCTTGGCGTCGGTCCATAATAACAGAGAAATTTTGATTCTCAGTACGTCTGTAAGTATGCGCACAGATTTGAATAGCGTTTTGTTGTTGGCGCTTTTAAATGTACAATTTAAAAATC
This sequence comes from Beris morrisii, assembly GCA_951812415.1. Classification (NCBI taxonomy): domain Eukaryota; kingdom Metazoa; phylum Arthropoda; class Insecta; order Diptera; family Stratiomyidae; genus Beris; species Beris morrisii. Next base: position 108,693,392 of record OX638312.1, on the reverse strand, counting down.
TGAAGGTCGCTGGCGATGAAAGCAGTAGTTTATTAATTGAATAAATGTGTGCACCCGCGGTGATCCTTGGCAGAACTTTGTAAGCAAATGCTATTGACCTCTATTATGCGTTCTGATAGAAGGAAGCAACAAGAGTGACATAGTGGTTTTTAAAAATAACCACCATTTAGTACGTGAAAAAGAATACATGTGTATACCTATATTGTACTCGTGAATTGTTCTAAGACGCAATCAAATTCATGGCGCAATTTGTTGTGTTTACAAAATCGGCTCTACATAAGTAAAACTAAAAATGTAATTTGTATTTTTGGCATCAAGTTATGTATTCTAAGAATGATTTAAATATTTTGAATTTGTAGCCATATCAAGAGGATGAAAAGGTGTAATTTTTTTGTTTTAACTACATATTCGAAAATGGATATTGCGCTGACTATTAAACTTATCAAAAAACCTGCCAATAGTCTGGTCGAAACTTTATTATTTTTCGGGTCAAATTTCGGGAAGCGGTTAATATGTGGTCGCGCTAAAATGCTTATGCCAAGCCAATGCCACATATATTGGGACATTTACCTTATATCCACTTGGGGGTTGAATTTCGAAAAATTGTGAAATAGGTTTTTAGGCGATTATATAGATTATATAAAAAGCAATTTGATATATCAGCATACACTAGAGATTTTGAAAAATTTGTGAAAACGTAAGCAACCCATGCACACCTCCTTGGGAGTTGAATTTCGAAAAATCGTGAAATTGGTTTTAGGGCTAGTACATGAAATACCCGTAGAAGTAATAACCAATTTCATATCTCACCAGAACTAAGGGCTGGGAAGAACTGTGAAAACAAATGCCCTTTAAACCCCTTGGAGTGTAATATCGAAAAGTCGCGAAATGGGCGATTATATAAAAAGTCTGTGGAAGTAAAAACCAATCTGATATCTCATCAAACCTAAGCAACGTGTTAAAAAGGTTTGTAGTAGCAACTACAAATATTAAGTACAATTTAAGAAACTACACGAATATGTAAATAATAGTAGATTTAAGAAACAACACGAATATAGATGATAATTTAAGAAACACCATAGACATATGAATTTATACTTTGAAATTATTTGACATTAAGTCTTTAGTCGTAAGCACGAATTTTTATACCATTGTGAACTAAAATACAGACAGTCGTAAAGATGGGAATTAAAAACGAATTCGATATCAGATCTTAGAAATATGTAGGAATTTATGAAAACGTATGCAACCCCCAAACACCTACTTAGGGGTTGAATATTCAAAAAACCTGAAAGAAGTTTATAGATAAATATAAAGAAAGCCCGAAGAAGTAAAAACTAATTCGATGTCTTATCACTCCTATGAGATATGACGGAATTCGTGAAAACGGGTTCAACCATTTTAGAGAGGGTACTTTTAGGGGTTGAAAATGGAAAAAAAACTTGAAAATTTATTTAAGATGATTACGAAAGCCCGAGGGAGCGAAAAGTTATTCGATATCTAATCATACCTGAGCAATATGCTAGAACACTTGTACATTACTTTTTACGATATTATCGCGCCTGATGGAAAACATCGACCGAACCGAAAATAGGTAAACCTGCTAAAGCACTTAAAAATTATTGTGGCCGTTTGATAAACTTCAACTAGATCGTGGTTTTAAACAATTGAAAATATGATGTACTTGTTGCTTTTTCTTTCTAGGTAATGATAAGGAAAATATAAGCAATATGATACCTTAGGCTCAAACTGCACAGTAAAAAAAATCCATTGACTTTTACATCGTTTGGATAGTAGGCAAATATGCCTCACCTTTTCAAGTATTTTTACATTGGGATGTAATAGTCAATTTGAATGTAATTTTCAATTTTCGGTCAGTAAATTTCAATTTGCAATCAGTAAATTTCAATTTGCAATCAGTAAATTTCAATTTTCAACTTCGAAAGCAGCAAATTCACTAAATATTCTCTTGAATTTACACTCTAAAAAAGTGTATAATTTGCATTCTTTAAGATACACTTATTTCTACTTCTAATATTATTTCTTACTTACTTACTCTTAATAAAACACTTGGATGTAGGTAAGAATTGAACCCGTGATCAATTCTAGTTTTGCTGCGTAGGATTGGCGCGCGTAGTCACTGCGCCACCGAAGGGGTTTCATTTTCATTTTAGTAGAAAACAAAATCGAATGAAGCGTCCAACTTTATGGTTTACATGAAAAAGAACGTAATTTTCAATTCATATATAAATATAGTTAATTTTACACGAAATGTCGCGTAATTTTGTAAGACTTTTTATGTAAATTGTACGGTTCAGTTGAAAAGTACATGAATAAATTACTAATACAAGTAATTTCGTGTAAAAGTGCTTGAAATGAGTACTTTTACTTGTAATTTCGTGTAAAACTGCTTGAAATGAATACTTACCTTGAAAAAATGATATAATACTGGAAATTTCAAGTAAAAATTGGATTGAAAATTCAATTTTTTTAAAACAGTGCGTAAAGTCAAAGTCGGGAAAGAGATTCGTTACTAATTGGGTAGCTTGAGGTCTTCGGATAGCTACTGTACGTAATTTTACGGAAACTACCATCAAATGGTAATAACTCCACACTCCTTGGTCACACATCAAGGAGGCACTTCTCCACTGGCAATTTCTGATCAGATGGTCAACTTAGTTCTGAGCAACTCCATTAGGAAATGCCCCAGATATTTTATTGTGTCTCTTTTGGGGCGCAAAGAGTTCCTCCGATGACCATTTCCCGAGTGGTATAAAACTACTCAACTAACTCATCGTTTTCGGGGCCCTTTTCTCCTAGATGTGATGAGTGGACCCAAGAGACACCATGTTTTTCCTGATGTGCTCAAGCCTAATGTTGTCGGAACTGACTTGGACATTCATGTCTAAAGATATAATAATTATATCAGATGCTGAAAACACGTTCAAATGTGGCACCCAGTTGCCCATAGAACTCCTCCTTGTTCTCAGATGTTGTGGGGTTTGCTCGTTGGTTGGTTGGTTTACGTGGTGGCCCGTCTACCGAAAACAGGGCCCAATTAGCACAGGAAGCGCCGTTTTGATACCACAACTCGTTTAACCTGGTCGTTGAGGGCTGATGAAGTATATATATAGTTTTACAGAGACCTAGGGCTTGAATGGATTATCATATCCATCCGGAGCTGTTCAAGAAGGTAATCAGTTCTCCTATCTTGTTTTTCGAGATCTCATCGAGGTTATTGAAGAAGGGTTTGCCTAGTGCGCGAAGTCTGGCTCTAGCTAGGGCGGGACACTCGCAAAGAAGGTGAATGACAGTTTTCCTCTTATTTGCATCCCCACAACTGCGGCAATTGACGTTAAACGGAATACCCAGTCTGGCCGCGTGGTCGCCGATCGGCCAGTGGCCCTTGCTGACTGACGTGACTCTGGAGACGTCCACGCGGCTCCTGCTCAGGAGTTCGTCTGTTCTGCTCCGGGAGTAGGATGGCCATATCTTCCTAGATATGACGCAGTTGGTCAGTCCTCTCCATCTGGAGTTCGCGTTTGTGAGAAAGTGGGTGGATATTTGGAGCTTAACAGTCCCTAGTGGGACCTGAACGGATCTACGAGAGGGCCCTGAAGAGCAGAACCTTGCCTAGCTAATTCGTCTGCCCGCTCGTTACCCTCTATCTTGCTGTGGCCTGGGACCCATAGCAGAGTAACTTGGACTTGACTTCCTAAGTTGGGGTTTGCTGGTAGTTAGCATTGTAAAAATCGTGATATTTCTGATATACATATCTTCGTAAGACTCAGGGTCTAATTCGATTTGAGACCGATTCCCAGTTAATGAGACTGATCCTTGCTCGCGCTGTACGAATAGTCGACGCATCATTTCTGGTTCTAACTTTAGGACCAGAGTACAGAATGGTACCGTTTGGAGTCCGTTCTTCACTTGCTCCATTCCAGTTGACTTCGCTTAATCCTAAGACGTCGATTTTATAACGCTCCACGATCAATAATATTTGCTGCGGTATAGAGCGGATTTAATTGGATCTTACTTTGTCGTTTAGTGACCGAAGGTTTCAGGAGCCAATCATTATTCGTCGTCGATAGCCAAAAGTCTTTGACTGTTAATCTAACCGTTTTTCCTAAGGACTATCGTATCGTACCTGAAACTTAAGATAAATTTCCGTATGAAAAACTTCGGATCATTTTCTTATCAGGTTCTGAAGTCATTAAACAATAATTATTTAAGGACATTTGTATGCGACGTTGAATGATGTTGCCAACTATGTTCTCAATGTAGGTACTCCAAGGATTCACAACTAGTTGACTCCGCCCACCAATCATAAATCACAAATTTAAATTTTTTTTTCTAATCAATCAATGAAATCGTACTGATATTATTTGTTAAAACCACTTCCAGATCCGGAACCAGTTTTTCCATATCGCTATGTCAAAATCAAGAACAATGTCCACCCAAAAACAGACTACGACATACTATCGGAGGAACTTGGAAAGTAATTACAAAAGACTATTGCTTGTCGTTTGTTAAAATTAACCAAATTTTGTTAATTTTAGAGGTACATTCGGTACAGTCTACTTATGCAAAGAAAAGGCAACGGGCGAAGAGTTCGCTGCGAAATTTGTAGCCTGTAAAAGAAAGGAAGATCGTCGCAATATGGAGCGAGAAATTGAAGTAATGACTGGACTCCACCATCCCCGAATTATTCAACTCTACGATGCTTTTGATGATGGAAAAACAATTTGTGTCATACTGGAATTGTAAAGTTTCAACAATAAAATTAAATTCGCATAAGATTTCCGATAAGAGCATTCCGAAATAAATTTCAGAATTCTGGGCGGTGAACTATTTGAGCGTGTTATTGACGACGAATTCATTTTAACAGAGAAAAGTTGTACGGCTTTTATGCGGCAAATAGTCGACGGAGTTGGATACATTCATAGTCAAAATGTTATACATTTAGATTTAAAGGTAATTACTGTGCAATTAATAAAAGAAATATAAATATTGATTTTCGGAAAATTCTTCTTAGCCAGAGAATATTTTGTGCCTGAGCAAGAGTGGCAATCGGATAAAAATAATTGATTTCGGTATGGCAAGAAGATATGATCCGGATAAAAAATTACAGGTACAAGTTATTGTTATTGCAAGTAACTCTTTAGATATAACAATTGTTTGTTTTTCCTCTACCCTTTAATTTTCGGTCAAAGTTTTAGATCTGATTTAATTACAGGTACAACTAAATTTGTTGCTCCATAGCCATCCTCTCTACTTTATGGAAACACTTCCTTCCATTTCGACCGAATCTAGCTGCCACAGAAAGATCCTCAGAAAATATGTGCATTTATTTTTTAAAACTCACAATAACTGGATAAATCCTTAAACTAGGAAGCCGAAATTTAATAAGAATTGGTTTTGAGTTAAAAGTAGGATCGGGTTTGTTATTGGGCGAAATCCTCTTACTTCTTCGGATAGCTCCCATACAAAAGTCTTTAAAATATGTGTCCACGAGTGTTGGTCGATAGCTTAAGAACATTATGCTTCCACGTAAAAGGATATTGAGTGAGTCGTTCCAGCAACCTCCATATGAGAGTCCTTGAAAACGGAAAATTTTACTTTCGGTGATGTGTAGATTGTAGATGGTGGAGGACGGTCTAAAAATCCCGATTCACTGCGGCCTCAGTATTATGATTGTCCTCCCTAACTCACTCAGGACGGTTATATCAATAAATTTTAATATGCTCTTGAGTGAGTTAGACATGAGGTCCAATGGTGTTAGGAAATAATGTCCAAGAAGTTTGAGTCTTCTGTGAGCGAGTTCTTCGCAATGGCATAGAACGTGCTCTGCAATTTCCTCTTCTTATTCACAGAATCTGCAAATATCATCCGAAACCAGTCCTGTCGTATGCAGATGCCTTTTAAGCTTACAGTGTCCTGTAATTAGCGCGATCAAGCACCGAACTTGATTTGCTCAATTTGAGCAATTCGGAAGTTCGTTTCTTGGAGTGACCTTCCAAGAACAGTTTGGACTGTCTGCACCCACCGTCCCTGTCCAGTGGAGGTCAGCTTGGCTATTAATCCAGTTCAACAGTCTTTCTTTTGCCGCAACTGCTGGCATTCCACAGAAAGGCACTGGTTCTGTGAATTTTAAGTCAGCTCCTTTTTTCGCTAACTGGTCCGCGGACTCATTTCCTACAATATCACTGTCGGTGATTTACCTAAATGTATATATTTCAACTTTGATCTTGTCCCTGAAAATAACCGAAAATCGTAGTTTGTGCGTGGTTAAGGAGGTCTGTATCGTCCGCATTTATTTCGCACCTCTAATCACTTCCCGTACTTCTAAATAGGGGAAAGTGGGGCAAAGTGAGGCCCCCTAAGGTTTGTACCGGGATTCTGTAAAATCGGTAATAATTATAAAATCCTATTCTCGCAAAATCGATAGCTTAGGATGTTAGCTTAGTCATATATTCGTGAAATTAAATTATTGCTGCTGATAAAAAAGATATTTACTCCTTTCTATACATACTTCAAAGTGCCCACTTTGCCCCACTACTGGGCTAAAGTGAGCCCTTCCAAGGGGTATAGTATAATTTCACCCAAAACTGGAGCGAAAACTGGAGCAATTGATCAATTAAGACAAATAATATGATTTTAATAAATTCAAACGAAATTAAATGTGCTGAGAGCGTACTCTGCTTTGAAAAGTAGCCCTGAGAACACCAAAATATTTATTGGCTTATTATTTTTAATTATCAAATAAAATTGTATTGGTGTGTGGTAAAATGCGCCCGGGGCTCACTTTGCCCCGAATGAACATTAAACAGGAAGCATCTGCTAAAATTTATATATTTTTTAAATAATAATTAAAGCTTACTTTTCAAGTTTCACAATCCGTACGCCGATCTCAAGTATACTGTTCCAAACAATTCTCGCTCGCTAAAAACTTTTTTAAATGACATTATTAAACACTGATATTTACATCAGACGGTGCCAAAATCGTAGTATGAGAAAAATTCAAGGAACTGTAATTAAAGTGGATTTCGTTTATAGCGCATTGTGGTCAATTTATGAAGCTTTATCGTATAATTTATTTTGCTAAGAGATGGCGCTATTGCAAACTAGAAATTTTAAAGGGGCCTACATTACCTTGCTAGCCCACTTTGCCTCACTCTCCCCTATGTCCAAAAAACAATAAATTTACTCTAAGGCTTTTGGCAATATTTATTCTTTAAATAAATACTCGTCTGCTCCTAATTTTAAATGGGTTGACCGAGGTATATCAAAGGGTTCTTAGGACAGGCGAGTCATGAGGAATGAAATAATAATTTAAATCATTAATAATAATAATAAATAAATAATAATTCAACCAATTTCTCAGGTTCTATTTGGAACGCCTGAATTCACCGCACCTGAGGTAGTTAATTTCGATGAGATACGATTCTATACAGACATGTGGAGTTTAGGAGTGATTTGTTATGTATTGTGAGAATCAATTATAATATTATTAAATTGAAAAAAAGAAACTAAATAAAATCATTAATTCCGTCCAGGCTATCAGGATTTTCCCCATTCGTTGGAGACACAGAGCTATGCACGATGACCAATGTTACATTGGGAAAATATGATTTTACCGACGAAGCTTTTTTGAAGATATCCGAAGAAGCAAAGGATTTTATTAAGAATCTTCTTGTTAAAGACGGATCGTAAGTACTTGTTTACGCTAATGATTTGCTATGTTTGTAATATATCCTTGTCTTTTTAGAAAAAGACTAACAGCAGCGGACGCTCTGCAGCATCCTTGGCTAAAAAAATTGGCGGCCACTACAGATTTATCAGGAACCAAGGCTAAGCTGAAACGATATGTTATAAAGAAGAGGTGGATCAAAGCCGTTAATACGATAATTGCTTTGCGTAGAATGGGCGCTAAAATAGATTGTAATTTAATTTAATTATATTTGATAATAATGAATATCGACATTTAGAGTGTTTTTTTTATTTATTATGATTTTATAATTATCCAATTTGCGGTGCTGGCTTGGTCGCTATTAGATAGGAAACAGTATGCTTTCTTCTGGGATATTTGCGTAACCATTTTGTTCAGCCTTGCACCAATCAATAAAATAATTGATATCTTTTCTACTGGCTAAATTAATAATAATATTAGGCATACAAAAACATGTCACACTTTTGTAGGACATATGCCGAATAGATAAAATTAATAATAAAATAAAAAAATCTGCCCATTGTCTGAACGCAAGTTTATTATTTTTCGGGACAAAGTCCGGGAAGCAGCTAAAATCGGGATGCAACACAATTACGTTACCAATTACGTTTTTGGTCATAGTCCGGGCTTCGGTAAAAAGTGAAATGTAATACTGGTTTTTTCTAGGTAGGTCCCTAAATAAAACTAACCGCAAGGCTATTTGGAAAGTTAATTTTGACACCAGAATATAATATGTAATAATAAAGTAAAATTGATGGTAATTTATATGAACTAACTCCTTCAAATCTTTAGGAAATTTACGCATTCCTATATATACAGATAGTTTCTCCACCCCGTTTGTAAATTTACGCATTGTAAAATTTCGCCTTTCCACACCAGTAGTAAATTTACACAGTTTTGGCGATTGATTTCTACACTTGTGTGTGAATTTCCGCATTAATTGTGATGTGTTTCAGCGTAAGTGGTAAAAATCACAAGAGTCCGCAAAGAAATTTGAGAATAGTAATTTTACTGCTTTCAGGGCAAGCACTAAATTGCCTACTCTGAGAGTAGTACAATTTTATTTTATTATTTCTTAATAATAAAGTATATTGTCATCGACCTGAAATTTCAAAAAAATTTGCTACCCTGAAATTTTGTATTTTCACGTTTTAGGACTAGTAAACCCCAAAAAAGCAAAAAAAAATGTCCGTCTGTCCGCCGTAGACGCCGTACGCCGTCCGCAAAATCGTGAAAAACTTTGCATTACAATATCTTCCGAACCAATTACACCAGGAAGATAAAATTTAGTTTCTGTATATGGGATCATAAGAGGAGTCTATTGAAAGTAAATTTTCTGAGGGCGGAGGTGGGGCATGAAAGTGGGAGGATATCAATTTCTCAAAAACTGTAATCTTAATATCTCAAAAACCGTATCAGATATGATCTTGAAAATTTTGCAGGAGTTCGGGTCGGTAGACCTCTAGTAGGGAAAAAAATTTTTAGGGGTGCGGGCGTAGGGGGTGATGGTGAAAGAGGGTAGAAAAGAAAACATTCTGATTTTTATTTCTCGAAAACCGTAATGAATGGAAAGCTAAAAATTTAGGATTATAGAGAGCCACTATAGAGACATCCTAGAAAAATAAATTATTTGATAGAGGTAGCAAGGTACTTGGGTGAGGGGTGGTTTTTTATATCTCAGAAACGGCTTATGCTAGAACGTTGAAACTTAGTACGTATATGTAAGTGTGCTATTAGGGTAATTAAAACAAAAAAAAAGTTCAGATTTTTATTGGCGTTCAGAGGTTGAGTAAAAATAATGTCTGTGAATCCACATTTTCACGAATTTTGTTAAAACTTTTAGACATGTCGAGCAATCAAAGCAATTTTACTTCTGCGGGCTATTTATATAAGCACCTAGAAAACTTCTTCAAAATTTTTCAATATCCAACCTAAGGGGGTGTAAAGTGGTTGTGTACATATGCACGAATTCTGATATATTTATTAGGTAGAGATTTGGAATTCACTTTTACTTCTATAAGCTTTAAACATAGTTGGGGAAAAACCCGATTTAAGTATTTTTCCCTACTAAACCACCTGGGGGTATTGTTCAAGTTTTCACTGATTCCGAAAATCTCTTAGGTTTAATGTCATCGAATTAGCTTTTACTTTTATGGAATATTCTATTGATAAAAAAAATACGGTAATAAATAAAAAAAATCTGCCAACCAAATGCTTACCGAGAAATTCACTGTTTGGTGCGGATTTTGGTCTGGCGAAATCATCGGTCCGTACTTCTTTCAAAAAGAAACTGGCATTGCCATAACCGTCAAACGATCGATGATAAGCAACTTGATGCGACAAAGTCGTCGAAAATTGGTCCTCTCGAATACGTGCCACCAAGCAAAGCCGGGGCGGATATTTGAACGACGCTACATTCCATACTTAATGTCATAAAATATTCTTTCAAACAAAAAAACAATTGGGTGAATATCTCATACACAATTTGTTTTATTTATATTAAAAAATTGAACGTCCTTGTTCAAAGACCCTATATTAACTACTCTTTCGACTTGCTTCTAAGTAACCAATAAACCGCTGATACATTCAATTGCTGTAAATCTCCAAAAATTGGATTTTTCAAATGTAACCCGTATTCGAAATGCGGGTGCAGTTTGTACCTCAGTAAGTATTCCCTTTTACGGCTACAGGTGGTACACATTCGTCCTTTTGCGCACACTCGCCACCAGGATATCGATTTTTCACGTTTGTTGAATCATCCGTGGATTTCACTCGACTTTATCCCCTCGTCGCAATCATTTCAGTTTCGGTCCAACAATAAAGAAAAATGCTTTCGGTGTGATTTTAAGAGGGTTCTCGTTTAAGAAAAGAATGTGATATTGCAAAAGAAAAAATAGATAACTTAGTTGGTGTATTTAAATCAAGAAACTTGCGACTTGTGTAAATCGTATCAAATGTGTGTCCTTTGTTTGTGAAAAGCAATTCGGTGTTTTTTTTCCTAACTATGAGCAACTATGGGATTTAATTGATCCGCGAACTCAAACCATCTACGAGCTATCATCCAGTCATACGCTCATCAGCTGAATCGAACACCTACGTTCTTGAAAAAGTCGAAACATCAGAATCTTCTTGTTTATAGTTGTTTCGGTAACGTTTCGAGAACTTTTCTTGCAACCTTACAAGTGAGGGGGTAGCAGAACAGAAAAAACCATGGCTTTGGATTTTGTTGCAACCTATAAAGTTTTGGTGCTGGGTGACTCAAATGTGGGCAAAACATGCATCGTGCATAGATACTGTGATGAGAAATACTACGACACGTATATTTCAACTATAGGTAAGACGGACACTTCTCATTTTCATCCCTTATGCTTTATTTATACGATTCCTCTTCGAGAGTTTATGGCTTTTGCTATTGATTTCGTTACTCTTTCACCACAAAACTTTCATCTCGGAGCGTGCAGTACAGAAATGTTAATTGCTAGAATACAACCCCGTTTCTTATTATTCTCCATTTCCTTTTTTAGGAATTGATTTTAAGCAAAAACTAATCAACTTGGATGGTGTGCCTATCAAATTACAAATATGGGATACTGCCGGCCAGGAACGCTTCCGGACCCTTACGACGGCTTATTACCGAGGTGCAATGGGAATACTCTTGATGTATGATGTTACCAGTTTGGAATCATACAACAATTTATCGTATTGGCTGCGCAATATCCAAGAGGTAAGTGCTTAATTTGAGAAATTTGACTCCGAAACTGGTTCTTATTAATCGAAAATTTTACAAGAACGCGTCACCGGATGTAGTTAAGGTCTTAGCTGGCAATAAATGTGAATGCTCACCCACTCAACGTATGGTTGATAAGGATAGAGGCGAAAAGGTAAGATACATTTGTTTAAGCATTAAAATGGTTGTTGTATAGAAGGTGATTTGGAATCGATAGGACTAATTTATACAGCAAGTATCTTACTAAGTAGAGGCCGAAGACAATCGTAGATGAAATACTGAACTTCGATTTATATTGTAGTTGAGGATATAAAAACGGTATGAGATTAGATTGCCCTTCTTCATCAAAGTTAAAGACTATGTAAATGGTTATTCAATAGGTACATAACAATTTTGTATTTCAATACAAACGAACCCTTAGACTTTTTTGCTGGACTGTCAATGTCAAAACGTCAGTCAAGGTTTACATTTTTTTTATGGTGAAGTTCACTAACGAAATTGGAAATTATCTCAATCACACTGTGTTTTATTTAAATACAAAATTGTTATGTCCCTATTGAAATTTTGTCACATTTCCGACTATGACCCTAAAACGAAATTGTTGTTCAACTGTTGGCAGTGGCAAAAGCTTTTCTGTCCCGCCCCGACTTTAACCGCTTTACCCAGAAAATAATAAACTTGCGCCCAGACTGTCCGCCATACTTTTACATATTTTTTTTTTGTTAATTTCAATCGAAATATGGGTGACAAAATATCGGCATAACCCCTTGGGGATTATATGTATATTAAAAAATTCTGAAACCGATATTAAGGTGATTATGTAAAAATCCCGTTGAAGTAAAAAAAAGCTATTCGACATTTTATTAGACCTAAAAGATATATCGGCAATCGTTAAAACACAAATCATTTCACTCCCCTCGGAGGTTGAATTACGGAAAATCCTGAAATTCATTTTCTGCCGAAGCGATCCTCATTGAAAATAAAAGATTTTTCGGAATTCGTGAAAACTTGCACAATTATTTTACACCGTGGAGTTTAGGTGGAAACCTAAAGGCCCGTGGACACTAGCAAGTAAAACTTTCTAAAGTCGCTCTCAGACATTTATTGCTCTATGTGTACACGGTTCCGTGAGCGCGTTTGCCCAAATTTTAGCTCTAGCCAGCCAATGCTTGCTTTTCAAGCAAGTGGTTAATGTATACACGTATACTTGCGAGAGTTGAAATTGCGCAAGAAAGTTCCGATCGGTTCCGATATTTTTCTGCAAGTCAGTTGCATTGGAAGTGCCACGCGAAATTTTTGTATTGAGAGTAGACACACGACAAACGTATGTACACGGATTGACGGATAAGCAAGTTAGGCTTGCAAGATTTTTGTCGAGTTGCTTGCTAGAGTAAAATTACTGCAATTTGGCAGTTAGTGCAAACATCGCAAGAAATTACTCTAGCAAGAAATATCGCAAGTTACGTGCTAGTGTACACGAGGCTTAATAGATCCAATGAAATTGTCACCAAGCAAGCCTGCCCATGAATTTACACTCAATCCGTTCTGAAATGATGCCGCTCATTTTGTGTGTGGATTGATCTCAACCCACGTATGTAAATAGTTTGTGATACCATCTCTGGTGGATTGGGAGTCATCCGTCCAAAGAATACTGTTCATAAAATTGGCCTCATCTAATTGTCACTCAAGCAACCAATTGTGAAACTCCATCCTTTTGGGTCATCACTGGTGTCCGATGGTAGGAATTCAAGCGTTTTGCTGTTAAAACATTCCAAACTTTCCGTTTAGAGATGTCAAACTGCAATACCAAGCGTCTGAAACTGTTTGATGAATCATTTCGAGCTGCTTGTAGTATTCTTTCGTCAAGTTGAACAGCGATTTCTTTTGTACCTACTGAATTTCTTTGGAAGAATTCCTATATCATTCCTATTTTTAAAAAAGGAGAGAAACATAAAGCCGAATCGACCAATATGAATTATTAACTGTTCTTCAAAAATTTTTGAGAAACTTATTCATCAACATACGAGTATGTTTTCTCAAGTATACATGACTGTGTTTCAATTAATCAGCATGGATTTTTTAGAAGCCGTTTCAGTGAAACAAATTTGGTATATTTTACTAAAGCTTGTATTACACTGTATGTCACGCGGTCAAATATTTGACCATAAAAATTTGACCGAATATGATGTCAAATATCCATTTGGCACGCTGCTCGATTGCGATATTATGCCTCAAATACATGTTGGGCCAACCAAAGCAAATGCGTCCAAGCGCCAACATGTGGACAGTCCACTTGTGTGCGTTGGCTACCACTTGTCGGCGCTGGTGCTACTTCGCCGCTGTGTCGGTTTTTCGTCACAAATCAAAGGGATTTGTGAACGCTTGGCCAATGGCGTACACATGTTGGTTAGCCGCTCAGTCATCGTTTGGAACTCAAGAACGTCAGACATCCGTATATGTTGATGTAATTGTTGCAGGAAGCCATTAAATTAACTGCTGCTGCAGCAATTATTTCCTCGTTTGCGTCCATCACACGAAATTCACGTTGAACACCACACAATTGACAGTTCACACTGAACACCTGACAGCTGAAGTCAAACAAATCATGGCCAACGTGTGGATGGCAGCACTTGTGCACGGTGGTGTTGGCCTGCACTTGTCTGACTTCGCGCTGGCCTACGTTGGCCCAACATGTAATTGGGGTATAACACTATCTGATACATTTGACACCATCGTCAAATTTTCTCCTCGTGTCAAACGGTCAAACGCTATCAGGTCGGATCTATTTTAAATATTGGTATGCCACTCCGAGCATCAAATTCTCGAGTATATAACTCCGTTCAGATTAATTAACGAAACGTAAGTGGATTCAACAAAAATAGGAGTGTAATAAGAAAAGTTATTGTTTTAATGTTTGGCGTTGTTGGTACAGGTATTAAAAATTAACAAAAAAAAGTGTTATGCAGTAGTTATGATGTCGTATTTACGGGAGGGAAAACAAAAGTAGTTTAAACTAATTACTTATTTCAACGATCGCCACAAAAAATTAAATATTCACGAATGACACTTCCTATTTGACACATATGACAGAATTATTTTTCCAAAAATAGCAAACGGTCAAATGTGGTCAGATTGATTGTCAAATGGTGTCAGACGGTCAAATGAAACATTTTGTCAAACAGCATTGGACCATTACACTATCGGACAGTATTTGACAGGGAAAATGGTCAAATATTTGACAGCATGGCGTACAGTGTAATACTAGCTTAACTCTGTAGCTCATTCCGTAGAAAACCGTTATGATGTTTACGCGATTTATACAGATTTTACAAAGGCAGTTGATACTGTTGATCACTCCACTTCTACGGAAACTGAATTTTTTTGGCCTAAGTACTGAGCTTCTTATCTGGTTCCAGTCTTATTTAAACGGTCGTAATCAAATGGTCATCTTCTGTGGATCTATTTCAACACCCTACCTGGCTCCATCTGCTGTTCCTGAGGGTTTTACTTTGGGCCCACTTTTGTTTATACTATTTGTAAACGATCTTCTTTCTGAATTTCTGTATTTTTGATATTCAAACTTTAAGAAGGTGTGAATGCGTTTTCACAAATTCTGACATATATCTTAGGTGTGATAAGATATCGAGTTAATTTTTCTTCCATGAGTCCCTAGAAGAAAGAATAGAAATTTGCATGCAGAATTTATTGATATTCAACTCCTAAGGCCTTATGACGGGTAGAGTATTGTTGCGAGTTAGGGGTTCGCCGGGATTTCAAGTAAAACATAATTCCGATAAAATAAAAATAAGTGATTATTTATTCTTCGCACTTTAATTCTATTAGCACAATTATTCGCACTGTATGGCAATACCGCCCGCAAATAGCTTTTACATAGCACTTGTCTCGCACTCTATCAATCGCTTTCCACCAACACGGTCACAGTCGACGTAATAAAAATTACTATGTACCTCGCTGAAAGCTTTATCTGCTTTTATACCAGTTGTCTGCAGTCGAGACTGTTCTTGAATCTTCGTTCGGTGGTGTGTGTAGAGGGTTCTAGTGGGCTTGAGATCTTTCCATTTAATCCTCTACGCTGTTCTAGTACATTCGAGCACATTCGATAAGAAGGGTGGTATAATCTTGTTGCTCCGCTCTCCTTATATACTTCAACTAGGTTTCTGATTGGGTTACTTTGTAGCTAGGTATTCGGTTGTTGATGCGAAACGATCGAATTGCGCGGTTGCCAGGTTTACATGTAACAATATGTTTCCATGAATTTTGACATATCTCTGTTCTGTTCAGATATTGAATCGATTCTTACTTACGAAGACTAGATAAGGTTGTACCTATACGTTTTCACGAATTCAGCGAATTCAGGTCTACTGAGACATCAAATTCCTTTTTGCTTCCACGTTTTTTTATACAATTTTTATACAATTCATTTGTTTTATACAATTCATTCAACCTCAGGAGTTGTAAGGGGTTTGAATACATTTACACGAATTCCGAAATATCTCTTAGGTCTCATGAAAAATGCACTTCCGTTGTATGACCGGCGTCAGTAATTGAAAGTTATTCAAGCGACTTTTTTGAAAGAGAGAATTGTAATTACATAAAAATTAAATAAAATAAAATTGTAAAAAATTATGTGTACTATTTCACTCGAACTTGATTCATCATTAGTTTATTTCTCCAATTTATTAAGATCACATCATATTTTCTTCTTAGATCGCTGAGAATTTCGATATGCCATTTTTCGAAGTCTCCTGCAAGCAAGACATTAACATTGAAGATGCTTTCTTAACATTGGCTAGGAAAATTCGCGAGCAACGCGAGCATAGGGTAAGCAACTTTACCACATATTATTTAAAAATAATTTCTCATAATTGTTTTAGGGTGAAAATTTCGACACTGATGATAAAGGACAGGAAAAGAAATCACCTGGTTCAAATGGTTTGGGACCGTTTACTTTAGGTAGCATTTCAGATAGCAGCCGATGCTCGTGCTAAGTTTCATAATAAAACAATTTTAATCTGCTTCCTTCACTGATTTATTACTCAGTAAAGGCATTTTAAAAGTATTATTTGATATCACCACATCCATATTAACTAAGAAAACAAATTAACAACATAACATGACTCCGAAAAACACATATACATAGAATAACATCGAAATTAACAAAAATTTCAGTTAAGTTTTAGACCAACTTTTAGAACTTCAAAATTTTAGAATGTATCTAAAAAGAAACCGAAAGAAAAACTACCTATACAGATCTACTTACCTATACTAGTTTAACATAATTACAATGAATAAATAATTTTTTTACATAAAGGCTATATCGATATTATCGAAATTTGTTTCTAAAAATTTTCTAAAATATTTTTCAGAAGATGATTTTGTTCATAAAATAAATTTGAATGGGAGCTATTATTGCATAGTGCAAGTAACTAAAATAAAAACAGATACATTTCGAAAATTAAAACAAAAATTTAATAAGGCATCAGCTTCCAAAATTATTAAAGTAATTTTTAAAATTTGACGCACAAATAGTTTTTTGAATGGCATGATTTGAGTTTTTTTTGTACATGATATCAGTAAAAATTTTGAAGAAGTATTAAAAACAAAAAATTAAAAAAAATTAAAATTCAGTAGAAAGCCTTCATTGTGCCTCTTGTGGTGTTACATTATTAAAAGTAAATTTAATCAAAATTTAATTCATCAATGAAGGTTGGTTTGGTTGGTTTTAAATAACAGCTGTGTTCTAAAATTTCTTTATCTTCTTCTGGACATAAGTAATAAATTGTATTTGAGTGATCTCAATAATATGAAAAAGTCTGTCCTATAAAAAATGGAATATATTTTTGTTAAAAACGACCTAAACAATTTATAGGGAAATGAAATATTTTTGAGATATTTAGCGAAACTACTTTGATCTCCTTCTATAAATTCTCCGTGGATATTTTAATTTCGTGTATGTTGAATAGAACCCTGTATTCTACTCAATTATTATTAAAACGACCACAACGATATGCATCAAGTTTTTTTTATTTCTTATCATTTAGGAAAAACAATTAAATTGAAAAGAAACCAAAACAATTATGATGATGATAATAATAAAACTATATATGTAGAAAAATGATGAAAAAACTATTAGTTGTTTGCATTTTAAATAAATTATATTATTATGCTTAAAGTGAAGCGCTATTACATACATATACATAACAAACATATTTCTAGTAGACCAGGCTAAAAATTCTTAATATGTAAATATGATATAAAATTGTAGAGAGAATTTAGAATGTAAGTTTTCTTAAATGAATTTAATGAAGAAAAAAAAAAACGGAAAAAAGAAATCGAGTATAATAGTGAAAACCATTTAAAATTGAAATTAATAAAAATATTATTAAAAATTTTGCCTTTTTTTCAATTCAGCTAGTTATGTTAGAGTCCAGTCTAATCTCTATATATAAAAATGAATGTTTGTCTGTTTGTCCTGTATAGGCTCCTAAGCCACTCATCCAATTGCGATGAAACTTTGGTGATTTGTTGAGGGTACGCCCTCGATGGTTTCTGCGTTATCAAAATTATTTAACAGTTGGTGGTACGCGAGTTATTTCAACATTTGAGTGTATTTCATATAGTTTAGCGGCAGTTCGTTCGATTTCGGTGTATTAGCTATGCGTTCCTATTACTAAATGGTAAAGTTGGACGATGGATGTTAAATAGGTGATAGTGGAGGATGGTGGATAGAGGATGGAAGATGGAGGATGGTGGATGGGGGATGGTGGATAGCGAATGGAAGATGGAGGATGGTGGATGGAGGACGGTGGATAGAGGATGGTGGATAGAGGATGGAGGATGGGGGGATTGGGGATGGTGGATGGAGGATGGTGGATATTGGATGGAGGATGGAAATGGAGAATGGTGGATGGAGGATGATGGGTAGAGGATGGAGAATGGGGGATGGAGGGGATAAGCAAATACCATACTAAAACCACATCAGTACGAATAACATTGTTATTCAATTACGTTTTCAGTGCGGAATGAATACCGTGAACCCAAATTTCAGCCTTTATGAAATTTCAGTACTGCAAATTCAGAACTTTCTTTTAAAACAATTCTGTTTTTCAGTACTTCTTCAGAGCTATTTAAATTGTTGATAGTTTTCTCGTAAAATAAGGAATACATTGGAGTTGTATCAGTGCTGAATATCGTTGGTGCAAAAATTATCTTTCGAAGAAGTTATTTAAATATATTGATGTTGGTATATTTGTAGTACCTAGTGTTTGTTCTGAGGCAATATTCTATTCAGTAAGTCTATTAAGACACCAATCTGTTGGTCTGATTGTACTCTGAATTAACCCTTTCATACACGCTTGAAATTAGTAACATGAAACCCAACTTTGCATGCTTTTGAACTAAAAATTAATACGTATTTCTTAAGAAGTTCAATCAGTGACGGTCATATTGCTTTTGTAAGAGGGGGCCAGTGCCGTTCAGTAGGTACTCTAGAGGGAGTAGGTGTGTGTGGTGGTTAGTCAATGCAGCGAAGATGGAAATTGTACAAGTCGCTGATCGCTGCTGTTGTTATTGCTTCAAAATATCAACCTTTTTCATTTCTAATAACTATTTATATCGCCAGATTTAGGAAACTAGATTTCGGAATCTCGAAAAGCATTAACATCGCTGTGAAGACATTTCTTTGCTATTTTTTAATTTATCGGGTGACTATATAGTGCCAGAAATTTGAATCTGTATTGAATGATTGTAAGTTTTTAAGCAATGGAAAATTTAATAGCACGAGAAAAAACTAAAAAAATAAAATTATTTGATTCTAAAGCTTGGTGGAGTTTCAGGGCTCTTCGCTTTCAGTAGAATTCGATTTCAATTTCGACAAAATTTAGAAGCCCGAAAATAATTCTCATCTCTGACATGTATTGACAAATCGAGTAGATTTTGATAGTTTCATGAAAATCTCGTGATTTCGTCAAATTCTATATAGGTATAATCGATTTAAATCAGCCATTTTTTAAGACCACTAAAAAAGTAGTGTATTCAATTTTTAATAGTTCAACTTTCATACATATTTTATGAAACCCAAGATTTGCATTGAATCTTAAACATGTATCGCAAAATCCAAAGACTTCAATTCAGGCCGAATACGAAGATCAATGTAATTTATTAGATATAGACATATTCACTTAGTCACCTTATTGAGTCTATCTATAGTTTAGATGACTGCAAACATTACTTTACCTAGCCTACTCTCATTATTAAAATATTTAAAAAAACAAAGCTCGGCAATTCTCGAATACTATTTTCAATTATAATAACTTCACGAGCAGCATCTTATAGCTGATTTTAATTGCACTGAAACATTTGTTTGACTACCGCTATGATGTTAAAATTTTGAATTTATTTTGTAAGATTATACTTTTTGATCCTTGTATTGCTAACAAGCAATTTTAAATATTTTAATATTTTGTGCAGGTAATTGTGATGAATGAAAGATAATTTAGGGCTGTTCACTAGGGTGGCTATTATTTGTGTGGTGGATCTTTCCCCATCGATTTTCTTCCGCGGCACCCCCTATAATGGTCATAATTAGAGTAAAAATGTTTTAAGTTTCATCCCGATCAGATAAGAGAAACACGTGCCTGAAGGTCGTTAAAAAAATGAAAATGTCATTAGATTCCGAAAAAAATTTTCCATCCCTACTGTTCAGGATGCTTTGATTAGGTTTTGAACTATCCTTTTTACCCGATTAGAATTCAAATTCATTCAAATATGGTTATTTAATAGAATCTTACCGAAATCTCGAGATTTCGTCGAATTGAGTTTTAAATCTTTGGATGTTAATCAGTTATTAATACTCGTATGTGGAGTAGTAGTATGTAGTTATATGGCCCCTCCTCTATGACCACCACTGAGTACCATCTCATTCCAAAATATGTTATGAAAAAATTAAAATCCAGATCCAGATTCCCTAATATTTACCCTAATTCTTAGGAACCCATATTTATGATTATTAATGCGTTTTTATATCATCAGGTCCAGCTAATTTATTTACGGCTAGACTCTTTAAGATCTTATGCACCTACAAACGTTTCGATGAAAATTAGTCCTGGAGATGCATTGCGTGTACGAGACTCGGTAGGTTCTAGATGTTTTATAGAAAGAGTGGAATTTTCTGCAAAGAGAGGAGCGAATGTATTGACCTTGTCTAAGGGATCGGAGATGACCTTTTTGTTGTGGATCACAGGTGGATGATGTTGAGGTAAAATTTTCTTCATTGAACTGACAAGCGACCAAAAACAGATACTTTCCATAGGACCCTCTGTAATTTGTCGCCTCAGATTTTGGTTAAAAAGGAATCGTTTTTGTCGAATTTTTGACGTGCAGATGAATTGCCTCATGCCCAAAAAAAATTGTGTCAGTAACCGCGGAAGATGTGTATTCAATATCCTTATTGGTGTAGCCATTGCCAATCAAAATTTTTGTAAAAATAAATTAGACCAGGACAATTGACCTACCCGTATTAGCTGTGTAGGTGGTGAAGCCGGACTGATCTGAAAGATGAGTATGGGAATGTTGCAGGGACTACTCATTGGTCTGATCTACCAGAAATGAAATACTTTTGGTCCGCAACGATCGAAACTCTGGTAACGTCGGCCACAAATTGGCTAACGCTATGCGATTCAGCAATGCGTTCAAGATGGGAACCGGCTGGAGTGGTAGAGTTGGAACAACGTAGCCAACTATGGTTGTGAATGTTAAAGTCGTCCATAACTTCGATTTCTGAATTTAGAGATTTTCGTAGAATTTGACCAATCGAGTCAGAGTAAACTCAATTTACAAATGTGATTTGTGATGATGTGTCTTTCAATGACACATTTAGTCCATATATACTTAAATGCAGGATTTGTGTTTCTCCCATATTTGGGAAGAAGTTGAAAAGCAACATCGTTATGAACATAGGTTGCGGTCCCACGGCGGTTAAGAAATAAAGGCACTGGGGTGTAATCTGGTATATGTAACTTCTCAGGGTCCGAATCGCTAGAGATTTGGGTTTCTCCCAGTGTTGATATAGATGGCCTATATTTGGCCAAATGCCGATTTTGTATCAGTCCACTGATATGACACCGTTCTTACTTATGTTACAATTAGGTTATTATTTTTAGAGTTACTATTGTACTCCCTATTCTTTACAACTTTATTATAACCGAAAACAAATTAAATACGAGTTCGACACTTCATTCAGTTTTAATAAAAACTCAATATCTAAAGAGCAAACCATATATTATTGTTACACCACTTATACAATTTTGTGAGAAAAAAAAACAAATAAATAATATTTATACCAATAAAGAAATATTTTTAACATCATGTCTTGCCGTTCAATCTCACACTAAATAGTTTTATTGAAAATTATCAGAAGAAGAAATTAACGGAGTAGTGGTATCAACAGCAATTAAAATACTATGAAGTAAAGGGTAAATATTTCCAACTTTAACATAATATCCCTTGGCTAGTTGTTCCTTGGATGAATGCAAGCTGGAAATTCAAATATAGTTTTTAATTTTTTATGTATTTAACTCATCATTCTGATCAATAATTACGCTAATATGTCGATTGGATCCAAAACCAGTTCTGATTTATAAACTGAAGTTAGAAAATTAGTAAAAGCCGTGGTACTGTTTCCAAGATCAAAATTCGAACTCTATGAAAACGCGCTTTCAATTATTTTTTTTAATTAAATTCAAATAATTATCGGACTTACTGTTGCAGCGTTGGTTAAATTATTGTTTGCATTATTTTCCAGTTGAATATTTAAATCCGGTATTCCATATCGAGTTCCCCAAAATGAGATTATATTGTCTTCGGAAGAGACAACTGTGTAGGAGGTGCAACATCGAACACTCTAAAATAAAAATAAATAATTGTGATAAGCACACAGAGTTTGTATGTTTCAATTCTACGAAAGTCGTTGGATAATATTGTAAATTGATTTAAAGGATACGACGTCTCTTGAAAGTATTCATGTGTTTAAT
The DNA here is from genome assembly GCA_951812415.1 of Beris morrisii. Taxonomy (NCBI): domain Eukaryota; kingdom Metazoa; phylum Arthropoda; class Insecta; order Diptera; family Stratiomyidae; genus Beris; species Beris morrisii. The sequence continues at coordinate 108,670,885 of OX638312.1, read as the reverse complement.
AATTTTTAGTGTTATGAATATATTTTTTGAATAAGAATGGAATTTTTCATGGTGAGAAGCTACCATAGAAGCAAATTTGTTGAAGTAATGAATTCTTATTATAACTTACACTTTATGTTTTTTACTGTATTTTCTTGAGCTTAAATGACCTACAAGCCAAGTACCGAAAACTGCCATTTGAGTAATATAAGTTTAAGATTACCTATCAACTTAAAATGAAGCTGTGACTGCCCAGTAATATTACATTGTATGACTGTTCACTAACACTACATTGTTTTGCACTAAACTTTACTGTTTTTGCTTTCCTAAAATTAACATATTCTCTTTTATTACATACATTTGCTATAATATATGTGTAACACTGGAGTGAAGTGATAAAACAAACAATTTCCATGGCACATTATTTTCTTCATTCTATCTTTTCCTGCAAAACAAATGTAATTAATACATTAAAAAAGAGACTAACTATAATCAATGAATGGCTGCAGCACTATGACTTGAGAAAGAGCAATGCTATCCTTTACTTCCATTGAAACATTATGATCATACCGACTTGCTGTATACATTTATCTCATCAAATCTCGCCCCAAATATTATTGTTAATAACTAATAAGACGTCAAAAGGACTATGAATTTGGATTATTTTTATCAAATATAGGCGAACATGGTATTCCAATTGCATAGCGCACTAGTCAATTAACATGGAGTATTTGACTTCGTCAAACCGCCAAGTCCTGGTCTTGTTCTCGTAGTTTAATAAGGAAATTATATCAGTTTCTCACAAAGTACGCTTTTAGTGCATTATAACTCAAACTATTGTTATTAGAGCTGAAGAACTAACTGACGATATTTAGATGAATGTAGAACTGAAGTAGCAGTTACTTACCGTTATAAGTTTATGCTTAATACCGGTCACTAAAGTTGGACAATCGATTACTCTACAATGACCTGCAATAAATATTTAAAAAATTTAAATTTCTTGAAGTTTATCTATTTAAAGGGTTATTCAATAGGTACATAACAATTTTGTATTTTAATACAAACGCACCGTTAAACTTTTCTACTGTTCTGTTAATATCCAAACGTCAGTCAAGGTTTACATTTTTATTATGATGAAGTTTACGAACAATCAATGTTGGAAATTATCTCAATTATTCTGTATTTTATTTAAATACAAAATTGTTATGTCCCTATTGGACCCTTTATAAACGTATATATAACGGATAATCCTGTACAATACAGTCATTATTTTAAATTGAGAAAACTCATTGATTAAATATGGCTTTAACAGAGCATATTTTAGTATCAAATAAATCAATAACATTACAGTACTTGTTACCAGCTCTCATCAAATATGTGGTAAAAAGCGATAACAGCTTAAGTCGAGAAAATAATTAGGCAGTTACGTGTATCATATATTAGGAGATCTTATTTTATTGAATTTAATAATACAACACAATAATAATATATTATATGAGTTAAAAATCTATCAAACAATGGCAATTTTTTTAAAAAAAATGCAATTGAAAACTTTAAAAATGATTTTTCTTATCTCGACATAAGCTGTTATCGCTTTTTACCACATAAATGTTCTGGGAGTCCACATTGGACATACAAGGTCCGATGAGCGTTAATAGTAAATATAATAGTTCTCGAGAGCGAGTTTTGACATTAGGTATTCGAAAGTTAATCGAAGTAAGAAGTTGTGGACAGTTGATTTAATTTTTAAGAACATTAAATAAAAAATAATAATTTTGATTGCTCACGATGACTAGAAAGAGGTAGGAGCTTCAGAGTATACAAAAGATTGTCATAATTTATTTTATCCACTGTAATATTAAGTTTATATGCGACTAACCGTAAAAATGTATTTTGAATTGATTCGATACGATTAATGTGAACTTTAAAATAAGGATGCCAAATTGGCGACAAATACTCTGGCTGAGATCTGAGATGTACAATTAGAGATATTTGAAATTTCAATGTGAAGATATTTGGAAAGTCTTTAGTCGAACGTGTAAGAAAACCAAACATACGAGTATGTCATGCTGAATTACACATATGCTTGCCTAATGTTGCTTATGCGAAAGAATCATCAAATAAGATGCCGAAGTTTTTAGTTATTATGGAAAGTAATTATTGAACTAATTTTACAAAATACGATGTAGTTGCACTTGGACAAATATAAATTGAAAAGGTTTAAATTAAATCACGATGATAGTTTCTCCAAATTATCCTGTAACACAGTCAGTATAATAGACTTATATTTGAAGATTTTCAGATTATCAAAAGAAAAGAAAATCAACCCCATGGAATAAATTCTGAATGCTCATTTATAAACAATACGAAAAGCAGTGGTCCAAAATGGGAACCCTGAGGAACACCTGAGCGTTAAAGGAATGTACCCAGTCTACCCGCAAAAAAAACAACTTAATAGCTCGAATGGTTTGAGAGGTACGAGCCTTCAAACAATTTTGCGTACGACGTACAGGCGGACCCAAAATTTCTTTTTGTATGAGTGCGCACGTTTGACCAAATTGAACAACGGGAGCAACGGCAGGAACGTTGTAATGTATTTTTGAACTAATGTTTCAGTATGAATGGATGTAAAATATCAATTCGTAGACTCCACAATTCTAAAAATAACAACTTAAATATTTGGCAAAGCTATAAACCCAAATTTGATTTTTTGACTTAATCTGTTTCTATTGTAAACCGACGATATTTTTTAACTGAAAGATTATCCGTGATTGATACGGCAGAGCTACCATAGAATTAGCTGGTAAAGTTCTTGCTGGGATTTGGGATAATCAGCCGTATGTCGCGGACTTTTACGCAACAAATAATAAAGTTGAACCCACACTGCAAGCAGTTTTTTTAATTAACATCAGCTGCCTAAACATAGTAAACATTTCATCGAGGTACCAAACGATTGACCTAATTTGTTGAACAATTTGAAATTTTCTTTAACAATTTACCTAATCCTCGTTGACCTTCGGTATTTTTTCCAAGTGTTACAACATAACCTCCTTCGATTAGAAAGGCCGAATGACTTGGCGATAGACTTACATCTAAAATTTTCTTGCTTAAATTAAATTTTTTCTAAACAAAAGGAAAATAAATATTAGTCTCTTTTGGAGAGGTGAATAAGATATTTGTCCTTACGAAACTGTAAATTTTCGCGTTCTTAGTAAGGAATCCGAGTTTACTACATAAGTTGCTTCCCGAAACGTAAACATGGCCATTTTCCAGTAAAATTGCTGAGGCATCTGGTCCGCTGAAGATTTTCATTGGCTTGCTCATGCCACTCGGGAATGGGATTCGAGTTGGAATCGATCTTAGGAAAATTTTTTACTTCAATTCTATAATAGATTCGAAAATAATGTACGTACTCAGATGTCTTCTGGCTTCCTAGACCAAGAGAACCATACGAACAGGTTCCCCAAGAATAAATGGCTCCATTGCTGTCTAATGCCAGAACGTGATCACCGCTTGCAACTACCTGTGTTATTTGTGTGTCATCAAATTTCTCTGTACAGAAGAAAGTTTAAAGTTTAGACTATATTAGATTTGTTGATGTGAGTCAAGGCTACAAAGTCCGCTGTTCCAAAAAGAACTGCAATTAAACTATAATGTAATATTGTTGCGAGCCAGGGATTCGCCGGGATTTCAAGTAACACACAATTCGTTTAAAATCAATTGAAACAATAATTCAAGCCGTTGATTTTGAAAGTGGCATAAGGCACTTTTTAAAAAGAAATTTAGTTGTGACATTCTGAAGATGTTTTATACAACACGAAGCAACTTCTTGATGCAATTGTTTCATCTCACTTATAACAAATACAAGTAAATCTTCTCGAAAGTTGGCATCAATATTTTTAAACATGTTAAAACGCAAACCCTTAAATATATCGATTTAAAAACAAAATGACTTATGCCATTTTCAAAATAAACGGCTCATTTATTATTTGCAATCAATTATCATTCTAAAACGCAACGCTGCCCGATTTTATATAAAACTCGATCACGCTTGATCGTATCTTTCAATCAAACAACTGTCGCTTTAACGTAGCAGTAACTACTGTGTCGGCTGTAGACTCTGTCGTTGTTATATACTGCATTTGTGTAGTCAAGAGCTTTCCTGAATATTCGGCGGTGTATGTAGAACGTGCCAAAAGTTCTTCTGAATGCGAGAAGAGTCGAGAGCTTTCCACACTGTCCTGATGGTGTATGTAAAAATAAGGGGGAAATGATTCTTTGCGGAGGACTTTGTCACGTCTTTCACGTTATGTATTGCAACGTATCCGCCAATTGGATGTTTATCTGTATTTTCTCACCAGATACCGATCGATCAGCGCGGTTTACATGGTAGGATGTAACAAATCATTGTTTAATGGCAAAACATATCAACAAAAAATGATATTATAAATAGAATACACAGAAGGGACCGTTCCTGACGAAGGATGACAAGTGTCAGAGACACTTCTCTATTATGACTCTAAAAGAAATAAGGACATTAATTTTATATGTGTGTATATTGTTGCGAACTAGGGGTTCGCCAGAACTTCAAGTAAAACAGTTTAAAATCGACAGAAATAATAACGTTCTATTATTCGCATTCAATATTCGCACTAATAATCGCAATACTGGCAACGCTGCCCGATTTTAAATACAACTTGATCACTATTTGATCTCTGCTTCCAATCAAAATCACTTTACAAATACTTTCACGTTTAACGTAGTCTTATTTCACGTAGAACCTGTCTAGGCTACAAACTCTGTCGTACAGAAGTCGATAGAAGGCGATAGTGGAAATACGCTGTGAATCAGCCCAAATGTGACAGTCCTTTAAAAAGGGAAATTTCAAAAAGATAGATTTCGAACTGGGGTTGTTTCGGTTTCTTCCGTGACTGAATTATCTATAGTTCTTCTTCAATCCCTGCGCTTTCAATGAAGCTTATGCCGCGTTTCTACTATCGCCTTCATGTGCATTGGATGATGCGAACTAACGCGTGAACTAAGTGGAAACGGCACATTCGCTTTAGTTTGCAACTCAAGTCGAGAATCGCGTACATTTGCGTCGATGGCGGTGTTTGGACGCACATCAAAGGGATGTGCATTGAGCACGAATGTAGCGTTTCCACTATCGCCTATGAGAAGACACTACCCCAGCGGGAAAAAGAGTTCTGAAGAATGCATTTAGTAAACATTCAGATTCAATGGATGGAAGCATTACCATAGTATTCATATTGAATTTTTTCTGGAATGTTGAAGGAATGATTCTCTATACATTTTTCAGAATGCGAAAAAGACACATTCTAATAATCTTGCATAAACTATAATATTACATACATTGCATAATACATTGCTCGTATTTCCGCTGGGACTGAACTAAACACTTGCTAGCCACCACCAGTGCCAAAAACATTTGCATTGACATTCGTGTCGATGGCGGTGTTTGGACGCACATCAAAGGGATGTGCATTGAGCACGAATGTAGCGTTTCCATTATCGCCTATGCGAAGACACTACCCAAGCGGGAAAAAAGAGTTCTGAAGAATGCATTTAGTAAACATTCCGATTCAATGGATGGAAGCATTACCATAGTATTCATATTGAATTTTTTCTGGAATGTTGAAGGAATGATTCTCTATACATTTTTCAGAATGCGAAAAAGACACATTCTAATAATCTTGCATAAACTATAACATTACATACAGTACATAATACATTGCTCGTATTTCCACTGGGACTGAACTGAACACTTGCTAGCCCCCACCAGTGCCAAAAACATTTGCATCGACATTCGTGTCGATGGCGGTTTTTGACGCACATCAAAGGGATGTGCCTTGAGCACGAATGTCACGAATCGCATAGACATTCGCGTTCATCGCACATGTCCAATGAACATAGAGGTGATAGTGGAAACGCGGCATTCGAATTTTTCGAAGGGGATTGGTCAGGAATTCCGATGGTTCCACGAAGTCCTTACCGAATAATGAGGCGGTTTTTTTTTCCGAAGGTTTTGGCATAAACAGGTTTGAGTATATGTCGCCTGGTGTTAAATGAATGGAGTTGATGTGGTCCCATCTAACAATCTTTTGAACCTTTTCTAGCCATTGAGTCAGCTATTTCGTTGCGCCTCACCCCAGTGATTCTTTTTTCAGCCTCCTAGTGTAAGCGGTTTCTGTGATACAAAAATCGAAATTTTTTGCCTAAAACCCTCCCCCCCACCTTCACCCTCACACCACAAGTTTCAAGTCTCTAGCTAATCGGGAAGTTAGTTTAAAATCATTTGCAAAATTTATATCGAACAAATAAACAGAGAAGAAAGCGAGCTAATAAAAACGTAGTAATAAAGTAAATGAAAAAAAATCTAAGAATTTTTGGTTGGTCAAAGGAGTTTCTTGATCGCTGCCTTGGATATTATGCGATTGAGGACATGACAGTTGAAGATACATTCACTGGAAAGGCCAGTTTGGAAATTGGCTTGGACCAAGCTCGAACGAACTGCGTCATCATCGAGTTGTATTGAATCATCTTGGAATGTATCATGCAATATGTGAAACACGATTAAACCCCGGTTTCATTTGTTACATTACTACGTATCATATTCTCGTTGTCGATACGACGAACGTATCTTTGTTCCGTATCAAAATATGATACACAGAATCGCAACGAACCCGATCGATCATTTGGCGGTTTGTGCCTTCACATCAAAGAAGTCATACATACGGTGGAGCAACGCGCTGATGATACAAGAAATACTTTATTATTAAAATAATAAAGTAAAATCGTGTAGTGTATAGTTGTATACACTGTATCCGTTCGGTGGATGATACGCAACGCTCATACGATACGCAGAGAAGCAAGAAATGGATACCGACCTTAAAAGCTTATAGTATTGCCGGGGATTTCTTCATATGTGAAGCTTCATTATTGTAACAAGCTTAAACTTGACATAGTACTTTATGTTTAAGTTACATCTACTGCAGTTCACCTCATATTTGAACGTTTGAATATAATGTATAATTTTTGTTCTCACCAACTACTTTAGGCGTGTGATAACTTTTATTTCCAATATGTCCTAAAGCTCCTTTAGCATTATCTCCACATGTAAGAACAACTCCACGGTCTGTCCAAAAAATTGAGTAACCATCCCCGGCACATGCCCTTTAAAAGAAAAATTATGATCAAATATTAAGTACCTATCCTCTTTAATTATTAAACACATTCTATAAACAAAATTATGAATAAAATTGCAAACGGAAGAACGTTTTAGTTAAGATTTATATCTCACCCTACAACATGGTACTTTCGCAAATTTTCAACACGACTTGGATAATGTTTCCATGATTCGAGCGAATTAAATCCGAGCTGCCCTTTAATGCCTTCTCCCCATGAATAGACAGATCCATCTAAATATTTAGTGTTTGAAAATACGAAAATTTTGTGAAAGAAATCATCAACGAATGACCTTCATTAACTACTATAAAATGCGTGCCATTTGTAGCAACGTGCCGTATGCGGGCCTTTGGTGGTAGTTGCAGTGGCGTCAACGAGAACCCTGCCCCAAATGACTTCATCTGGTACAGAACAGATCTTAATTTAAATATGTTAACATTAATTAAAATGCATAATAAGTACGAATCAATTCATCATTAAAACCTAGTTTCCAATGTAGTGGCAGGAGTAGCTGTTGCTGCTTCCATCAGCTTTTGAGTCGCTGCTTGAGCTGTAGCCATAAGCGAGCATGCTCCATCACGAGTTGTATCTAAATCGTGATCATATTCATATCTAAGAAAAAATTTTAATTTAGTTTTGTAATTAAACGAAAAATTCATATCAATTTTAAAAAATTGTTCATTTACCCCTTCTTTTTTCCTAAGTTCCGAAAAATTAGTGGAATCCAATATTTTAGAATCTCAGAAGCAGCAGGACGTCGTGATACGTCCACCTACCAATTTGTAATTTAGGAATATGAAGATTTGTCAAGAAATTAATTTTTCAGATATGTGAGAGAAAAAAAGACAATTTGTGAACAGTCTGTTTGCGCCCAATTTTATCATTTTCGTAACAAAGTAGGGAGGCAACAACTTCTAAAGCCACTGGCATACCAATCACGGTCCAAGACGGTTGCACGCCTGCATACCATGAACATCAGGCACGATACAAGACGAATTAACAGACCCTTTTGACCGTTTGAACGATTGACCGAATCATGACCGATTTGACCGAAATAACTCAAATGATGGAATCCTTTTAATCGGTCACTTCAACGAAATGAGCTAATGAAATAACCGATTTATCTCGCCACTGGTTGGTTCGTTGATTTACGTCGTGGCCCGTCTGCGAAAACAGGGCTCAATTAGCACATGAAGCGCCGTTTTGATACCACAACTCGTTTAACCTGGCCGTTGAGTGTTGATGAAGTGGATACATGGTTTAACAGAGATCTGGGGCTCCAATGGATTATCATATCCATCCGGAGCTGTTCAGGAAGGCGATTAGCTCTCCAATCTTGTTCTTCGAGATCTCGTCAAGGTTATTAAAGAAGGGTTTGCTAGTACGCGAAGTCTGGCTCTAGCTAGGGCTGGACACTCGCAAAGAAGGTGGATAACAGTTTCCCTCTTATTTACCTCCCCACAACCTGCGGCAATTGACGTTAAAAAGAATACCCAGTCTAGCCGCGTGGTCGCCGATCGGCCAGTGACCCGTGCTGACTGCCGTTACTCTGGAGACGTCCACACGGCTCCTGCTCAAGAGTTCATCTGTTCTTCTCCGGCTGTAGGATGGACATATCTTCCTAGATGTGACGCAGTTGGTCAGTCCCCTCCATCTGAAGTTCGCGTTTGTTAGAAAGTGTGTGGATATTTGGCGCTTAACAGTTCCTAGTGGGACCTGAACGGATTCTACGAGAGAGCCCTGAAGAGCACAGCCTTGCCCAGCTAATTCTTCTGCCCGCTTGTTACCGTCTATCTGGCTGTGTATCTCGCCATTACTTTCTACCAAACAAATTTCAACAAATTTTATATTAAAAAAATTTCAATTTGAGAACTATGCACACACCCCAAATATCACATTTTTAGCGTGAGCGTGAGGAATTCCTTTAAAAAAAATACGTCCTAAGTGTTGCTCTAGTATATTTCTACATACGTACGTGTCGTATGTATCAAATTCCAATTCTCTATCGTAAACTATTCAAGAGATATGAAAATGTTAAATATTACTCCACTACCGTAGGCCCAAATCCTCTTAAAAAAGTTATTTTTCTTTTTCTCCAAAAGTATCTGTTCATACGTGTTATAAATTTTTATATTCTAGTATGAGCCATTACACAGATATATTTTTAGAAAATGGAACTTTGAAGCATCGTTGTTTTGGCACATTTTGGGAGCCATCCCTTCAACATTTTTATTTTTTTTAATGCTTTCCTAGAATAAAGCAATCTACCTGCAAAGGTTTAGATTCAAATGAGAGTCGTACCAGAGATGAGATTAGATTTTTTCATTTCTTAGGGTGTTCGAATTTTTGGTATCTACTAAAATTAAAACTCAAAAAAATACAGGGCAACAAATATTTATGAAATTTCACGTTGATTACGATTTTTTATTGTTAAAAAATATTATCATAAAGAAAAATTAACTGTTAAAACTTCAAATTGTTCCAACCTGATAAAGTGTGGTAATGTGCAGTACTCATTCGGTTTTATTACTTCAATATAAGGCGCAGTTCAAAATTTCATCATTAGTTTAATACGAAGCAAATTAACCAAGTTGTAATAAGTCAATTTGAATTTTAAGCAGTTTTGTTTATTTTTTTGGAAGAGAGGAGTGTCTTGTGAAACCACCACACAAAATATCTTGAACGAGACTGATTGCTGCCTTGGCTGTTGCCATTGAGAACATGGTAGTTGAAAAATCTGTACTGGAAAGGGCAGTTTGAAACCTGTGTTGGACCAGAACCGAAGGAGCTATGTCATCATCAGATTGCATTGACTCTTCAGAATTTTTTAATACCTATGTACAGCTGATAATTCCTTCAAATGTGCGCTCCTAAACTGAAATTGAAATCCCCGAATTATAACAAGCCTAAGTATGCCATGGTGAATTGTTATTAGGCTACATACACTGAAGTTCACCTCATATTTAAACCAATTTGGGTTTTCACTAGGATGTTAATTCAAATCATAGGTCGCACCCCAAGACAATAAACTCCTCTGGTACATACAAAAATTCCATTCCTGTTGAATTTAAATTGTTTCACAATTTCCCTAATTCCCCTAATTGCAACAAAATGTGTGTATATTCTGAATGCGATCGATCAACTATCACAAATAAATTAAATAGAATATTACCTGTAGCAGGATACTTAATAAAGTTTTCATTGCGTTCGAATAACCTGCCGGCAGAGGAGTATATTGAGCCTAAAAGAAATGTGAAAGGGATAATTAAATAGTAATCATGTCTCTGAACTTTCGAAATAAGTAAATTACAGTCATGATCTTCGAGACCAATTCCGATAAGTTGGTAGCAGCGAATGCTTTTCGTAGGCAACAAATCTCACCTAAAATGCATCCTAGAGCCCAAATATCACTTTTATTGTCATATTCTTTCCCTTCACACTGAAAATATAATCATTTTTAGAAAATTGATTTATGTATAAAATTATTTTATTCTAAGGATACTCACCATTTCTGGACTAAAATAATACGGCGTTCCTAGAACCGTCTGAGCATGAATCTTATTATTCATAATTTTTGAAATTCCAAAATCTCCAATTTTGACTTTATTGCGTTTATTTAAGAATATGTTTGCAGTTTTCAAGTCTCTATTCGAGAAAAAAAATTATATTTGTGCTAAATTGAAGAAATTCAAGAATGTCGGGCTGAGTATCAACTAAATTTCGAACAACAATTACAGGGTATCCAAAGCGATTATCGGTTAACCGTTTTTTTATCCAGGGCTATCTTTAGCAGATTAACTACTCTAAAATAACTAGTTATTCAATTAAACGTCTAAAACAATTAAATTAACCGATAATTTTAGAAGTTTGCTAAAAAGATAAGCTTTTCAGGCATTGAAATTCAAATTGGTTTTTAATCAACAAAAATAAATCAAAATATTATCAAATTCCGACCGAATTTTAATTCAAATCAGAAGATCCACCATGGTTCACATTCACAAGAACCGCGCTCATTACATAGTGTGTGAAAAACTTACTAGACAATTAGCGATTCAGTTGATAAAAGTTTCTCAAGCTTACAGATCACAAGGCATTTTAAATCAGATTATCGGATATTTGCGCAAAAACCCGATTAACTGTCTTATAACAAAATACTTTATTATTAAAAAATAATAAAGTAAAATCTGCCAATGGTCTGGGCGAAACTTTATTATTTTTCGGGTCAAAGCTTGGGAGCGGTCAAATTCGGAGTGTATCATGGGTTGCTTGGAGATTATTAGATTTCTTGGAAAATTAATTTTGTTCTTAAAATAAAAATATTTAAAATAGCGATTTTTAGCCGATTAAACATTGAAAAAGCCCGTGTAGACTATTCGAATTTCAGTATAATATGTACACTAAATGATCGTAGAAGTAAACACGAATTTGTTGCCTTATCAGAATTAAGAGATAGGACGAATTGTTAAAACGTATACAAACCCATTACTTCCATTTGGGGTTTGAATTTCGAAAAAATTGTGAAACAGGTTTTTAGACGATTTCATAAGAAGCAACTTGATATCTCATGAGACACGAGGGATTTTGAAAAATTTGTGAAAACGTAAGCAAACCCTTCACACCCCCTTGTTTCTGGAAATTCGAAAAATCGTGAATTGGGTGGCCGTAATAATCAATTTTATATCTCATCAGAAATAAGGGATGGCAACAATTGTGAAAACATATACAAACCCTTGGGGGTTGAATATCGAAAAATTGAGAAATGGGTTTGTAGGCGATTATATAAAAAGTCTGTGGAAGTGAAAAGCGATCTAATATCTCATCGAACTTAAGAAATATGTCGAAGCTTTAAAAAGCATACAACCCCCTTGCACCCATTAGGATTGAATATCTAAGATACTAAAATTGACTTTTTGGCTTTTTTATATGGGAAACTTTAGGAAGTAAAAATAAATTCGATATATCATCAGATATGCAACCTCCACTTGGGGTCGAATATCCAAAAATCCTGAAAGGAGCTAATAAATAAATATGAAGACAGCACGAGAAAGTAGGAACCAATTCCATTTCTTATCACTTCTAAGAGAAATAACGGAATTCGTGAAAACGTGTTTAACCCGTTTATACCCTGTTAGGGGCTGAAAAAGGAAAAAACTTAAAAATAAGTTTTAGGCGATTATTACGCAAGCACGTGAAAGTGAAAAGATATTCGAAATCTGATAAGACCTGGGGATATAGTAGAATTCGTAAAAATGTATACAACCCCCTTTGTACCCCCTTGGGGGTCGAATTTTAAAAAATCATGAAAATGATTTCTCGGTATTTATATGAAGAAGTCGTACAATAAAAATAAATTCAATATTTGGGAAGACCTAATAGATAAGACGAAAACCGTGAAAATATATGCATTTCATTTTCACTGATAATTTTTTTTGCCCCCCCTCCGAACGCCAATGGATATTTGAAATTTTTTTTAATCTAAATTAGTTTTCTAGTTGATATACATAAACATACCGAGTTTCAACTTTGTAGCATAAGCCATTCTATAGATAGGAAAAACACCCCCCCCCCTGTACCACACTATCCCTATAAAAAATTATATTTTTCTGACATGCTACTAATATAGCTCTATCTAAATACCAAGTTTCAGCTTTATATCAGTATAGGTTGTCGAGATTTAAAAATCGGAACTTTTTCCTTTCCACCTACTTCTGATAAAAATTTTAAGCATCTATCTTATACTGTTCTTGAGATATGAGAAGTGATTTTTTAGAAAAATTCTTATCCCCTCCACTGTCATGCTCCATCGCCCCCTTAAAAAATTTTACTTTCAACAAACTTCATTTATCAACCTTTATACAGAAACTACATTTTATTTGTCTAGTGCAATCGGTTCGTGAGATATCGTAATCTAAAGTTTTTCACCCCCCACCGCCGTACGCCACTGCCCCCACTCAAAAATTTGTTTTCGATCTGTTCTCCTAGTATACCTACATATATTCATTGAGTTTCAATTTTGTGACGTTAACCGTTTAGGAGATATAGATTTTAGAATGTGTCGATCTCGGCTTTTTTGCGTTTCGGACGCATTATTTTTCCCCCCACTCCCACACCCCTTCACCCATATTGACAATTTTTATGCAAATGGGTCCACTATCAAAGCTCTATATAAATTCCAAGTTTCAGCCTCCGAGGATAAGCGGTTGCTGAGATCTAGAAACCAAAATGTTCCGTCTAAAATGCTTCCCCCTCCTCCCCCTCACCCCCCCCCAAATTTGGTCACGTCAAGGGGCCTACCCAGTCTATTCATAAAAAATTCAATTTCAATTTCATAGCTCAAAGGGTTTGGGAGCTACGAGCCTTCAAACGATTTTGCGTACAGCGGTCGACGTACGGCGTACGGCGGACAGACGGACTGACATTTTTTTTTGCTTTTTTCGTGTCTACTAGTCATGAAACGTGAAAAAAAAATTTGAGGGTAGCAAATTTTTTTTTTTTAAAAATCGATAACAATACTGTATTATTGAAATAATAAAGTAAAATCGGTTAATTCTAAAACCGGCTATTTTTGTTCATCCCTATTACAGCTAATAAAATAAAAATGGCTGGTTAATCGATAGCCGGCCTTTTCAATAACCGCTCATTCCTAGTTAGTTCTGTCCCCCGGCACATATCGCATAGACAGCATAAGAAATGGTTCACTTAAAAAGGTATGCAAGATTTTGGGTTTAATTATTTTTTCTGATTTTAATATTATTTTTGTCTTTTGTACGTGGAATATCCATACTTACACCAAATTTAATAATTTAAATCCCACACTCACTCGGTGACTCTAAAAAACACACCCTCTTCAATGTTTCCACTCCTTACTACAACCTATCTTGACTACGATATATGAATGATTATTTTCTTTTTAAAATTTCCTACCTGTGCAATATGTTTTCCGAATGCATGTAATTAATAGCGCTTGTGGTTTGCTCAAAAATCGAAATAATGTATCGTTCAGGAAAATATTGTCCGGGGTCTCGCTCCGCTATTACCTGAGCTAAAGTGCCGGCATCGGCATATTCCATTTCAATTAGAAGAATTTCATTTTTAATGAAACTCCCCAAATAACTAGAAAATAAAGGAACCGTAATGACGAGTGTCTAATCTATGATTTATAGGGAAAATTAAATTTACCTTACAATGTTGGGATGGTGAAGTTTCGAAAAGACTTCGACCTCGTTCATAGCCAGTTCTCGCTCGGGGACAGCCAGCTCGCTCAAATTTATCTGCTTCAGGACAACTTGTATCCTATCAGTTTTTCGCCGGTATAAGATCGCCACGCCAAAGGAACCTTTTTTTTAGGAACAATAATGATTAAGAATAGTGTGCAAGTGACTTTGAGACGGTCAATGAAATAATTTAAAAAACGTCTCACCTTGACCGACAGTCTTTAAGTGCTCATAATTGTCGAGCTGTAGTCCTTCGCGTGATTCAGCCTTCGACTTGTGAGGATGGCTAACGTAGTAGGTTGTTGGTAAGCTGGGCTTCCTTGGTGCAATCCTTTTGCCGAATCGATGGGTTCCCACCGCCGGAGGGCATTGCGGAACAGTATTTGCTTTTTGCATATTGAAATTAAAATTTTTGTATGACTGTTCCTTAGTAAAATGATTTCATGCTCGATGCTCTTTGTTTTGGATGAATCGTTGTCCCAGTGATAGAATTCGAGCAATGCGCATAGAATTGCCTATTAAAAGTACAGACAAAGAAGAAGTACATATTTTGGATTGGACAGTCAGTAGCACGTAGAGATAGCGAAAAAATGTATAACAATTGGGCCAGTTACCACCATTCCCAAATTTTTAGTTATAACATAATTGAGAAGCATTGATGTTTTTAGATTTTTTTGACCCCGATCCCATTGAGATCCCAAGTAATTTTTTGGTATGTTTTGTAAAACAGTATAACCTACAAAATATAAAAAAATAAAAAATTAAAAAAAATTGATTTTGAGATATTCAAGGATAAAGGAAAAAATCGTTATCCTTGAAAAAAAATTTCATGGATAATTTTTATTCGTATTTTTTTATATTGCGACAATTTTTAAACAACAATCTTTAAAATAAGTCCTACTTCATTATTCTAGGATAAAAATTACCAGAGATATGTATTTTCAAAGAGGACTCGGACACCTTTTTTGCGAAATCTTTAGCACACTGTAACTAACAAAAAAAATGAGATAGAAACAAAAAATTGAAATTGTATTTATTGTATGTACTCTTTGAGTACATAAATTTTTAAAAGAATCGGCGATGGTAAGGTCACACTTTTGGCGATTCTAGATGGAATGAGCCTTTTTCTATAAAGTAATTGAGAAGCACTGCTGTTCTTAAATTTTTTTGACCCGATCCCATTCAGATTCCAAGTTAATTTTTGGTATGTTTTGTAAAACAGTATAACCTATAAAATATAAAAAAATAAAAACCGTATTTTGAGATATTCAAGGATAAAGGATAATTTTTATTCTTTTTTTTTATATTGCGACAACCACCCCCTTTAAAATAAGTCCTATTTTATTATTCTTGGATAAAAATTACCAGAGATATGAATTTTCAAAGAGGACTCGGACACCATTTTCGCGAGAACTTTAACATACTATAACTAACAAAAAAAATGAGATAGAAACAAATAATTGAAATTATAATATATTTTTTTTTCACTTATCCTTCGAGTACATACATTTTCAAAAGAATCGGCGATGGTAAGGTCATAAATTTCGTCATTTATGACGATTCTTGATGGAAGGACCCATCGAAAAAAATTAGTACAACTTAGGGTATCTCGTTAAAGCTGACCTCTTGGTAAGAAATTATCAATAGATAATTGAATAATTCTTGTTAAGTGTGCTGATCGAACATAACCAGGATCGTAAAGTTACGTTTGTCCACTTCAACGACTCAATGATGCATTAATGTAGGCTGGTAAAATTGGTCACCACTTATTAGAATAACTAATGCTCGTTAATAAACTTCACTCTTTCTATAAGATCCTACATAAAAGTCCTTACTAATAATAGTCAATAGCTTCCGAACGTTCCACTATTGAATTGAGAAGGCACAATATCCAGCCTATCTTTCGAGTAACATCTATACGAAAGTCCTTAAAAAATTTCTCTTTTCCTCAGACGGAATCTAGTTTCAGCTGTCCATCATTATGGGTTCTCGAGATGTAAAAATCGGAATTTTTTCTTTGTCTTGTTTTCTCAACTCACACACCCCTCCATCGACAATTTTTTTTGCAAATGGGTCCACTATCAAATCTGTATATAAAGTTTCAACCTCCTAGCGTAACCGGTTGCTGAGATCTAGAAACCAAAATTTCCGTCACCCACTTTCTCCCCTCACTACTCCAACCACTTAAAAAGTTGCCACTTAAAGCGGTACACCCAGTACACCCACAAAAAAAATTCAAATTAATAGCACAAAGGGCTTGGGAGGTACAAGCCTTCAAACGATTTTGCGTCGGTGGACAGACGGACTGAAAATTTTTGTTGCATTTTTGGTGTCAATTCTCAGGTAGCAATTTTACTTTATTATTTTTTAATAATAAAGTATTGTTATTGACCTGAAATTTCCAAAAAATTTGCTACCCTGAAATTTTGTATTTTTACGTTTTAGTACTAGTAAATAAAAAAAATGTTTTTCTGTCCGCCGTAGACGCCGTCCGCCGTACGTCGTACGCAAAACCGTTTGCAGGTGCGTAGCTCACAAAATCCTTGAGATATTAAGTTTAAATTTTTATGGTAGGTAGAATGGGTGAACCCCTACTAGTAGTATCTTTTGGAGTGGTGGGGTGTAAGGTGGGAGTAGGGGAAAGCGTTTTAGATGAAAAATTTTGATTTCTAGATCTCAGGAACCTCTTATGCTAGAAGGCTGAAAGTTGGAACTTCTGTAGTACTATGATAGTAGACCCATTTGTAAAAAAATGGTCCATAAGAGTGGAGGGGTGTGCGATTGGGGGGTAAAACAATGCGTACAAAACGCTTGAAGCTGGGATTGAAATATTCTAAAATCCATATCTCCTGAACGATTGATGTCAGATGGCTGAAACTTTGTAGTTGTCTTAAGAGATACTAGGAGATTAGAAAAGGGTTAACATTTTTAAGGGGAGTGGTGAGATATGGGAGTGGGGGTGAAAAACTTTGAATTACAATATATTCCGACTCAATTGTGCCAGGAAGATAAAATTTGGTTTCTGTATATAGAATTACCAGTGGAGTCTACTAAAATTTGAGGGAGGTGGTGAAGCACGGAAGTGGGAGTATAGCAATTTTCAAAAAATTAAATTTTTATATCTCAAAAATCGTATCAGATATGATCCTGAAAATTGTATAGAAGTTAGAACCAGTAGACCTCTAGCGGAGAAAAAAATGTTGAAGGTGTGGGTGTAGGGAGTGATCTCGGGAGGGGGTGGAAATGAAAAAATTCTGATTTTAATTTTTCGAAAGCCGCAAAGGATAGAAAGCTAAAAATTGAAAACTGTATAGAGCTATTAAAGAGACATCCCAGGGTTAGCAGGGTCCGTGGGTGGGGGTGGTTTTTCATATCTCAGAAACGGCTTATGCTAGAAAGTTGAAACTCAGTACATACTCGTATATGTAGATATGCTACTAGAGTAATTAAAACTAGAAAAAAATTGGCCAACAGTGTGGGCGCAACTTTATTATTTAATGGGTAAAAGTCCGAAACATGTTTATTGCTGAGATGCGGTGTAGATGACTATGGGACTGACAACTTAAGGAATAACCAGGAGGCTATTTGGAACGTTATTTTTTAGGTCGTCAGTCGCATAGTAACCTACAACGCATCTCAGACTTGAACACGTCTCGAACTTCTACCCATAAAATAATAAAGTTGCGTCCAGACTGTTGGGCTATTTTTTTTATATCGATCACAATATTGCATTATTTAAATAATAAAGTAAAATATTACTTGAGCTAGAGCCGTCCGTCTATAACTAAATTATCGAGTTTTTTTTAAGAATGGATTATTTACTGGTCCGTCAAGCCAGATTTGAACTACCGACCTGTACAAGCTAGAAGTGCAAGAAAGCATGATCCCGAATAGCAAAATTAGTTATATTTAATTGGAAAATTTATTTTTTTTTCATTTTCTATAATACGCATTTGCACCGTCTTGCCCTGTTGTAAGGGCGTTTTGCTGTCGACTATCAAAAAATTCGAAAATACAAAATTCTAGGGATGGAATTTGTTATGGAATTGTTTTAAGAAAATAATTACTACGATGTTCAGTTACGTTCTAACTGGAACTATTTAACTAATAGATTTTCATACAAAACTTCCGGTTTAGGTTCCAGTTAGAGTTTAACAGAAAAATGTAATAATAGCCCTAAATATACGTAACTATAACTGAAAACATTATAGACGGTGCAACTGAGCAATTAGTTTAAAATTAAATCACCAAAAAAAGACAGTGGATACTATCAGGTAAAATTTATACCAGTGCATGCGAGAATGTTTAATTCTAACGTTGCATAAGTCCTAAGCCAAGAAGTTTGTTCAATAGCAACAAACTTACGCGACCTCTCATATAAAACACCGGTAATTTTCGATCTTAACCGGGAGCACTCTCTTTACAGTCAATCACCTCACAGGTGAGTGTGTAATGTCTTAAGCCGCTCAACTGGTAAATAGCAATGTTGGTTCGTCGTTTCTCCGTATGGCATTGACATTGAGTCCGATCTCGTTCCCAGTTTCGTCGTGTTTATCGTCCGCCCAAGTTCTTAAGCTGAATGCCGTGAACAATGGACGCTGAAAAATAATTGCATTTTTTACCTGAAAGTTCAGAGATGTGTTTACAGTGTTCACCTAATCAATACATGAATAAAATTGCTACAAGACAATGGATTAAATTTTAAAAGTGTTTCGATTTCCATCCAAACAAAACGACTCCATATGATCAAGAAAGTAGTGACGTAATCAAAGGTAACGGTGTTCTGATTACTTAGCTGGTCGTGGTCGCATAACCACCTGAAGAACTTCTTCAAGTCGACTTTCAAGTTTGTACCAGTGAGTGCGGTGAGTGGCTGTGTCGAATTTTTGTGAAATAGAAAGATATTTTTTTAAAAATTTCGTACTATTTTCATACGTGTGCAGTCTTAAACATTTATGCAGTCGAGAATCAAGATAAGATAAGAAAGCTAAGTGCATACGAAAAAGAGTTTAGCTAAGATTCGTCGGTAAAGTGCAGTCGATAGTGTAAGCATTTTACTACAGAGTAGTTAGAATCGACGTGTGTTTTATTCGTTTGGGATCCGCGAATGTGACGAACTCTTCAGGTAATTAGTTAACTGGCATACGTGGAATTATCAGTGTTAAATCAAGTGAACGGTAATTGGGCCAAGCGAAAAATTTGCCCTGAACGGGGAAACAATAAGATCACCCACAAGTGGCGAAAGTGTTCTATACGATGGGAAAACAAACACAACAGCAACAGAATCAGGTCAGTGTAATGCATATGAAATACCTAGCCAATAATAATAAAATTTATTTGAATTTTATTCCTACCCGAAGAGCGTGAGTTCCCTTCAATAAAAGAAAATAACGAAACTGAAACATTTATCATAAAGAATTTCGTCATTACAGTAAAGTGAACTGTTACCGACCGGGCTAGTCAATTTAGAAAAATAATTAAATTTGAATATGAAAAATATGTTTATCACTGGAAGTAATAACAGTCAGCAACGTATAAACACCCCGGCCGAATATCAACTATGCTTTGTATATTATAGGCTTAGGCTTTGCTTACGTTAAGTATATTCTGTATACTTGTATTTTTTTTATGCACACAAAATACCACACCACTGTGGAATGTTATTTTGTTGACAAAATAATTTTTGATTTTAGTAGAAGATGATTATAGTGGTCCAGGGAGAACTCCCACAGAAGCAAGTATTTTGTGGAACCTTAGTTTTATTTATAGGTCAGAGACAAGCTACTGTCAGACTGAAGAAGACGCTGCTAGACTAGGTTGGAACTGATATTTAAAAATCGAAGAAAACTCTGTGAAAACGATAACGACAATTAAGATACCGAAGCCAAACACCGGGTCCAAGAAACTGAACAATGCTCTAAATTCGGAATTTAAGAAAAAAACAATATTTTTTATGCGGGTTCTTCACTATCGCCGAGACACTCGTTCACAGACTCATCAGTCTCCCAGGACCGTACGAACCAATTTGCTGCCTCATCAGACTTAAGAAATATGACGAATTGTGAAAACGCAAACAAACCCATTACATCCAATTGGGGGTTGATTTTCGAAAAATCGTGAAATTGTTTATTAGGCCATTACGTTAAATGCCAGTAGAAGTAATAACCAATTTGAAATCTCTTCAGAACTAAGGGATGACATAGATTGCGAAATCATATACAACCCCTTTACACTCCTTGGGGGATGAGTGAAAGGGCTTTATTGGTGATTATATAAAAAGTCTGTGGAAGTGAAAACTAATCTGATATCTCGTCAAATCTAAGAAATAGGCAATCCCCCTTACATCCACTTAGGATTGAGTATATAAAAATCCTGAAATTAACTTTTTGGGGATTATATAGGAAGTCTTGGGAAGTACTAATAAATTCGATATCTCATCAGGAATTTGTAAAAACATATGCAAACCTCTTGGGGGTTGATTATCGAAAAATCCTGAAAGGAGTTTTTAGACAAATATGATGAAAGTCCGAGGAAGTAAAACAAATTCAATATCTTATCATTCCTAAGAAATATGACGGAATTTGTGAAAACGAGTTCAACCCCTTAGGGGTTGAAAAAGGGAAAAAAATTTAAAACGGATTTTAGGCGATTAGAAAACAAGCACGTGGAAGTAAAAAGTTATTCGCTATCTAATCAGACCAGAGGGATACGGCTGAATTCGTGAGAATGTATACGACCCCTTAAGGGTCGAATTTCGAAAAATCCTGAAAACACTTTCTAGGCATTTATGTGAAGAATCCGTAGAATTAAAATAATTTATTATAATCTTTCAGAAGACCTAAGAGATATTACGAAATTCGTGAAAATATATGTATTTCATTTTCACTGATAATTTTTTTGACCCCCTTCCTTTTTTGTAATTTTTTTCACCATCCCCCACTTTCTCCGCCTACACTCACACACCTAAAATGGTGGTGGTGTATTAGGCGTAGTTCCCGTAAAAATGCGAATTATCTATTTTAAACTCTTCTTGAGATATGAAATGTAATTTTTTAGAAAAATTCTTATCCCCCTACTTTCATGCTCCACCGCCCCCTTAAAAGATTTTATTTTGAGCAAAGTCCATTGTACATTGTTCAAACCGAATTTCATTTTTCTATCGCAATTGGTTCGTGAGATATTGTAATCCAAAGTTTTTCACCCTCCACTCCGCACGCCACTGACCCACTTCAAAATGTTCTTTCTTTTTCCGGTTTTATTATTTTCCTAGTAAACCATCAGACAAATTAACTTTCAATTTCGTGACATTAACCGTGACGGAGTTATGGACTTTAGAATCTCTCAATTTATGCTTTTCATACGCATTATTTTTTCCCCCACTCCACCAATATCGACAATTTTTTTGCAAATGGGTCCACAAACCTCAATATAAGTTTCAAGTTTCAGTCTCCTATCGTAAGCGGTTGCTAAGATTTAGAAACCAAAGCTTTCAGTCTAAAGCGTTCCCTCTCACCACCATCTCTCAAAAGATGGGCACGTAAAAGAATACACCCAGTCTACCCACGAAATAAAATTCAACTTAATAGCTGAATGGGTTTTGGGAGGTCTGAGCCTTCAAACGATTTTGCATACGGCGTACGGCGGATGACAGTCGGCGTACAGACGGACTGAATTTTTTTTTTGCTATTTAGGTGTGCAATAGTCACGAAATCTGAAAAGAAAATTGTTGGGGTACCAAATCACAATTTTTCTTTAACAAATCGATCACAGTCAATATTTGACAAAATTCAAAATTTAGAACACCTAGGTTTTTTCGGCCGTCTATGAATAAGAATGTACAAGACTGGTGCAAGCAGTGTGAGGACTGGTAAAAGGATAAAATGACAAGATTGTAGTACTTCTTGACCACAGATGGCCCCAGGTTATATATCAGTCCTTTGTATGATGTAATTGTTTATTACCAGTCTGTCATTGGAGGTACTTTTTACGTACCATGTATAATATGTACGAACTCGGGATTGAGTACAATTTGTAGCCAATGAAACAGGCCTGAATGTATGTGGAGTAATCAGTATTTTCTCCGGTTAAATTCGATTTTTCTCTCGCTCCGCTCATTGCATGTAAAAATTAAGAGGGTGTATTTGACTGAGGAGATTACGATCACAGTTTAGCTGAATTTTGTCATATGTCCTGGGTATCCTCATGGAATTTGAGTGGCCATGGAGGAATTCTGTTTAGGGATTATTCTGTACAAAAATGGGAGGGTTATTAGAGCTGATCCGTGTACACGCTAAAATTGTATTTCTATAAGAACGATTATCTACGACTTACTTCACCTTTTCTCTCCACATACTATTTGCATGGGTAAGTGGCACTATGACGTTAACTCTTTCTATGTATAAACTATTCAATGAATAGTCCTTCAATTCAAAACATATTTTAAATTTTACAGAAACTTGTGGTAACATCTGTTTCACCAACGAAAAAATCCGTCCTAGTCGCGTACCTTTTCTGGTTATTCGGTGGAATTTTCGGACTTCATCACATCTATCTGAGGCGCGATAGGCATGCCTTTATCTGGTGGTGTACGCTCGGAGGATATTTCGGAATTGGTTGGATAGCGGAAATCTTTAGGATACCGCGACTGGTACGCGACACCAATGAAGATCCCAAATTTATCGAAAAGTTTGTGGAAAAGCTACGAAAACATAAGACGCCTCCGTTCTCGACGAATCGTTTTATCGGTGCAATTATGGTCGGTTACCTTTGGGGACAACTGATTCAAATTGCCATCCCGACCGAGTCATTCATCGGAATCGATTGGACCATTCTACATTGGTTGATGCCGCTGTTCATTTCACTAGGTAAGTACTTATAATACCAGTAGAGGCTTATTTCCAGACTCAGAATAATCAAATTTTTCTCAAATCTTAAACTTTCAGGTGTTTGGACAGTTGGAAATGTTGGCCGGGAAAAAGGTGTTCTTTGGCAATGTCTACTTGCTGCTTACATAGTGTATCCACTTCGGTATGTTCTGTATGACGAAACGTATTGGTTTACGGCAACAGTGGTTGCCAGTGCCTGGGCATTTAATGATTTTTCGAAACAGTGGCGTCGTGAACCCCCAGCGCGACATAGTTGCGTGCGTAGAACGTTCTACTTGTCGACGGCGGTAACAATCTACTTATCGTTATGGGGATGCTACTTTGTTTTCAACGGAACGATAACGGATAACGATGGTGATGAAGTACCTGTTCACGAAGCGATCAGAAATATTTTGACGTCACCGTGGTGGACAGATTTGAAGCAAACTTTATACGATACTTGGCAATATGCTCAGCACAACGGATGGTATGAGACATGGAAGCAAATTGTCGAGACAATGGACGTGGATGGAGAGCAAAATGCTTACAAAGTGAGTAAAATTGGTTTTGTATTATGGTTGGTTTTTCGCTACCTTATGCTAGAGATGGGCCGTTCTGGAGTGAACTACATGATACATCGCTCTTCTTCCTATTTCCCAACCCACAAGCAAAACTGAACTGATTGACTAGTGAACGACTGTTTAGAGAATCCAACCCACACACACCAGCGTAATTGAATGACTGACTGACTGACTGACTGACTAGTGAGTGACTACTGAACGGCTGGTTAGAGAAGAGAACATATGAAATGAACAGTTCAATTGAAGTAGGTCACTGAGCTAACTCTTTAAAGTGAGTGACAAGTTGTGAAGTACTTCACTGAAATGAACTGTATTGCCCATCTCTATCTTATGTGCAATTCCATTAGTAACAATTACAAACAAGTATTACAAAGGCAGCTCAGTTCTCTGGACAAATAGTTAATGTATCCAAATGAAAGAGTTGAAGGCACTGCGATTCTATCTTAAGTGCTTGGAATTAGAAAAGCATTATGATTTGTTCATAAAAATCCACAGAAGAAACAAGGAAATCAATCGCCAGATGTTGGCATCTAGAAATATTAAAAATAGTTCAAGGATAGTTTTGGGAAGGGACACCACGCTAACCCACCGCGCACACTAGGCATTAAAATAGGGACCTGTTTTGGTGCCTAGTATGTGCGGTGTCATAGCGCAGCGTCCCAGCCTAAAACTATCCTATCCATAGCGATCCCTTCAAAGGATAACAATCTACAATTTGTTAGGTGACATTGGTGACAAAAAATTCGAATTTAGATTGTATGATTGTGAGCCTTTAACCAATGGAAAATTGAATTATTAAAGAAAACTCGGGTTTTCGGTTAAGACATAAAATTTGCGTGCGCACTTTTGACATCAAAAGAAAAAAGTCTCTAACAATATTAACGTTAATGAGAATGGAATTTTTTTATGGTGAAACTAATTTTAATAATTACTTTATTATTTTTTAATAATAAAGTATTGTGATCGACCTGAAATTTCAAAAAAATTTGCTACCCTGAAATCCTGTATTTTCACGTTTTAGGACTAGTAGACCGCAAAAAAGCAAAAAAAAATGTCCGTCTGTCCGCCGTACGCAAAACCGTATGAAGGCACATAGCTCACAAACCCGTTGAGATATTAAGTTTAAATTTTTATGGTGGGTAGATTGGGTGAACCCCTACGATTGATATCTTTTTGGGTGGTGGTGGTGGTGTAAGGGGGGAGGAGGGTGGCGCGTTTTAGACGAAAAATTTTGGTTTCTAGATTTCAGGAACTGCTTATGGTAGGAGGCTGAAACTTGCAACTTATGTAGTACTATGATAGTGGACCTATTTACAAAAAAAATGGTGATAAGGGTTGAGGGGTGTGGGAGTGGGGGGAAAACAATGTGTCCGAAATGTTTGAAAGCTTGGATTGAAGCATTCTAAAATCCATATCTCCTGAACCGTTGATCTCAGAAGGTTGGAACTTTGTAGTTATCTTAAGGGATACTAGGAAAGTAGACAAGGGCTAAAATTTTTAAGAGAGAAAGTGGATTGTAGTGGTGGGGGTGAAACATTTTAGATTACAATATTTTCCGAACCAATTATACCAGGAAGATGAAATTTGGTTTCTGTATATAAGATCACAAGTGGAGTCTACTGAATGTAAAAATTTTAAGAGGGGAGGTGGAGTACGAAAGTGGTGGGATAACAATTTTTCAAATAATTTAATTTTTATATCTCAAGAACTGTACCAGATATTATCTTAGATTTTGCAGGAGTTAGGCCCAATAGACTTCTAGCAAGAAAAAATTTTTTTGTGGTGCTGACGAATGGGGTGACGGTGGGAGGGGTGGAACGAAAAGAATTCTGATTTTTATTTTTCCAAAACCGTAAAGCATAGAAAGCTAAAAATTGACGACTATATAGAGTCACTTGATTATCATAGAAAAACAAAATTTTTGATAGGGGAGCAAGGTACGGAGGTTTTTCATATCTCAAAATCAGCGTATGCTAGAAAGTTGAAACTTAGTATTTATACAAGTATGTAGAAGTACTACAGGAGTAATTAAAGCAACAAAAAAAAGTTCAAAATTTTATTGATGTACAGAGCTAGAGTACTGCGGTGTAGGTCACTATGCGACTGATAACCTAAAGAATAACCAGGAGGCTATTTGGAACGTTATTTTTTAGGTTAACAGTCGCATAGTGA
Organism: Beris morrisii; assembly: GCA_951812415.1. Taxonomy (NCBI): domain Eukaryota; kingdom Metazoa; phylum Arthropoda; class Insecta; order Diptera; family Stratiomyidae; genus Beris; species Beris morrisii. Next base: position 108,644,869 of record OX638312.1, on the reverse strand, counting down.
CCTACACCGCATCTCAGTATTAAACACGTTTCGGACTTCTACCCAAAAAATAATAAAGTTGCGCCCAGACTGTTGGAAGATTTTTTTTTTTGGTTGTTTTTCGGCGTCAGAGGAGTTTTTTGTGCAAAACACCAACACAAAAACCCGACTGGGATCAACCGCTGTCTTGGCTACAGTTATTGAGGACATGATAGTTGGAAAACCTTTATATTAGTTTTGCTAGAATTTGTTTCTATTTCACATGTTGAAAAACTGCTTACTTATGTGTTAAATGCTGTTCTTAAAACGTCGGAAGAAGAGATATTCCCAAACTTATGCCTAAGTCATATGCATTAATTGAAGTTACTTGCAATTTTAGCTTACGCAGATGATATAACCATATTAGGAAAGGCTTTATAAGAAATACCTCAGATGATTACTGAACCAATCAGGTTGATCAATGGGCCTAACAACTTATAAAAGAGAGTGATATTGATTAGACATCACGTATCCGATGAAGTTGAATCAGAAGCAAGCATAAGAGTAGAAGGAATTCAAGCAACCGCAGTCTTCGCCTATTCCATGCTAGTATTTCTCTAGACTTGCGTCTGTTCAGCCTTGGCCACAATGCCCTAGAGATCTTTCAGCTTGCCAAACCCTCCCACGGTGAGTTCACTGCATCCGTAGCACATTCCTTGATAAGCACTTTGATGTCGCTTCACGGTGTACTGACCCCCTTCTCTCCCTATCCAGCTGACGCTGATCCCGATCTCGGCAGCACTATAGCTAGTTTGTTCCCTGGTATGCCGTTATGTCCTGCATGTACCCAGTGCTCTATTTTGACTGCAAAGTAACTTAAGCACTTCTCGACAGTACTTTACTAACTGGGATTTAATAGTCACCGATTGCTTTGGCTTCATAGCAGCCAGGCTGTCAAACATCAACACGGAAGAACAATCACAAAGAAAGTTAATAATTTACAGAACTTTTTACTATGGTCACATACAGTGAAGATTAGAATCTCATATGCTTTGGTCGGTTATAAAATACATGAAACCAAAGAAGAGGCCATGTCAGACTTGAGATGATTCTATCACTAAAGACTTCTGCATTCTAGAGAAATCGTACGCTGATGAAACCCATTAGCTTCGGAAAGAGGGGCATTTAAAAAAGAGGCTGCAAGGCAACCGGAGTAGAAATCGAACAAGTAAACTAAAAACGTTACGAAAAAGATAAATTAGTTACCGACGAGTAGGTTAGGTTAGGTAAGGTGGGTGGTCGCTACGCGACCAAGCACATAGATCGCCAATGGGTCCGTTGTGATCCCACATGCGCGGGAAAAAGGTACCCGTGTGCCCGAGACAACATCTTAAGTGAACCATCCCGCCAGCGTGACAAACTGCAGCAGCTTGTTCAGCTTAATGCTTGCGAATTTGCCCAAGTCTATGGCGAAGCGCGTACCTAAAGTACGTTCGCGCCTCCAGGCCAAACCCGGGCATTCGCAAAGCAAGTGGAAAATACTTTCCTCGGCGTCAGGTTCACCACAGCTGCGGCACAGATCTGTAACGTCCGCAACACCTAGTCTTCTGGCGTGCCCGTCAGTACACCAATTAGGATACGAAGAGTATTCCTATCTCCGAGTAGGATAAACTTTGTCCTGCTCGCATTTAGGGTCGGCCAGAGCTGCCTGGCCACGAGACACAATGTGAGTCCTGACCATCTTGTGTTAGCCTCTGATATGGCCGTCACGTCGATAGCATGTTTAATGTCCTCTATGGGCCTCCTCACTGGAAGAGCTAGCGCTTGATTCAGCGCCGAACCTCTCCTTGCGAGTTCGTCCGCAGTCTCGTTGCCCGGAATCCCGCTGTGACCCGGAACCCAACAAATTGTAACGTTCAAAAGGGTGCATAAAGCACTAATCTTATCCCTGCATAGCCTCACGAGGCGGGATTTGATCAAGTGTGAGTCAAGCGCCTTGATCGCCGCCTGACTATCTGTTAGGATGACGACGAATTTGTTTTGCATCGCACAAGCCTCTAGCAGATTGCAGGCCTGAACGATTCCCATCATCTCTGCCTGAAAAACGCTTCAGCAGTTCGGTATTCTGAATGACCCGCTATGGTTCAAGTCGGCGGAGAATACCCCTACACCTGTACCCGCGTCTATCTTCGAACCGTCCGTGTAGATATGAAAAGCCCCTTCGTGGGGCTGATCCACATTCCACTCCTCTCTGCTAGGGATCCTCGTTGAGAATCTTCTAGAGAATTCGAGCTGCGGAATCAAGTAGTCTGTATCCTCTAACGGGTTACATTCACTAAACCATCCGAGTATGCTGCTGTGCCCCCCAGGTCTAGATACCCAGCTGCCTGACTGTCTTAGGCGAACGGCACTTTTTGCTGCTACACTCTTCCCATAAATATCCAGCGGAAGAAGATGAAGGATCATCTCTAGTGCCGCTGTAGGTGTGGTGCTAAGTACGTCCGTTGCTCCTGTGGAAGCAAGACGTTGAACCTTGGTGAGTTTAATGAGGTAGGTGGATTTCTCCAGAGCTACCCACCACACTAAAATTCCGTAGGTTAGGATAGGCCTGACTATGGCCGTGTACATCCAGTGAGCCATCCCCTTTACAGACGTGTAAAGGAGGGGAAAAGGAAATCCCAATGGTCAAAATCATGGAACTGTGTTCAATTTCCTTCCAGGTACACATTTATTTTTGAGTTTAGTTTTCTGTGTTGCGTTGGCCGCAAACATGCAGTTTCAAGTTGTGTTATTGTCTGGCGTAAAGCTTAGTTGTGCCTTCTCAGCTTTAAGTTGCAGAAGTTAGAAACCTCCTGAACGTCGACTTCCTGGTCGCTGCTCACACTAGTTGGCGGGGTTTGGGAGGGGAGAATCAACGGTTAAATGCATGAGCGCAAAAACTGAGCGCAAGAAATAACTTCGCTCTCACTTAGCTGTTATAGAAAATTCTCTTCTAAATTTGATCCCATCATACAAGTAGTTCGAGCAATACTGATGATTCTATCTGTCTTAAAAAGATACAACCTTACCGTTTGCATCCGACCTCTTATTTAGTATCCTTTCTAATTTTAACCGTTTTAACTATTTCAGGTACTTGCGGTCAGTGCCACAGCATCGCAAGCCGAAATAACATCAGCATGGCGCAAACTGTCAAAAGAATATCATCCCGACAAGGTCAAGGATGAATCAAAGCGGCGTGAAGCTCAAGAACGCTTTATGGAAATTCAGCAAGCATACGAAGTTCTCAGCAAGATCAAATCAAAACGCCGACAACGAAATAAAAAATTTAACGACGACTTATAGAATCATTTATTATATCATAAAATTCTTGTTTGACTTTATTTTATTTTAAGCATCTACATAAGAATGAAATCTCGATATTATAGGTGTATAAAAACGACTTTAAAAACGCTTTTGTAATTTATATATAATGAAATTATTATTTTCAGACAGGTAAATTGTATTACAGAGTTTAGAATTGATAAAATCAGGAGTTTAAAATTCATTTTACAGTACATTTGACATGATTTTGTTTCCGTAGGAATAGGGGAATTAATGTGAATATCATTTTAAATGCACAATTTTTATATTTTTAAAAAGAACTAACTACCCTTAACTTAAATACAGAGAAAAATCTCGTATCAATATCGAATCGTAGGCGATGTTGTTACCATTGGAATATCCGTTTGATCTCGATTTAATTTCGCTTCGTACTTTTTGATTAGTTGTTGATTATTTGCCGGCGTTACTTCTAATCTGAAAAATTAAAGAGAAAATAAATCTCAAAATACGTATTCAATGAATAGTTTGTTAACTTACTTTGGCACTTCCAAGGGTCTAAGTAATGTAGTAAGTATTTGTGACTTTCCTTGAGATGGTAAAGCCGGACCGCTTGCACATATCGTGGCAGATTTTAAATAGTCAACTATATCCGAACGACTGTTGCTCAGTCCTCGAAAATCTTTCGGATTTTGATTTTGTCTATCTTTCACCGATGTTCCGAACGGTAAGAACTTGCGGAATTTCGTGCGAAAAGTTTCACCAATTTGCGTATGAATTGTTGTAGTTTTCGATCTAGTCACAGTCATTTTTGATAGAGGGTCTCCGGTTCGACAGGATTGGCTCTTTTCTAATAGCCGGGCTCGAGCACATTTCTCGATCATTTCCGAACAGGACAATCTGAATGTTAAACTTTTGAAATTAATGTGATTTTATTAAAGTTGAAAATTATTTTCACCTTCCACAGAATGCTGCCCACTGTTCAGCACGTAAGCCTCTTCCAAAATCAGTTTCCACCGGAGAAGCCCCTATCATTTTTTTAAAGAATAAAGAAAGTAAAACATAGTATTTTTTGAAGAGCTACTGAATTGTGCGATTTGCAAATTTTATAATTATATGAAATTTAATTAGTGCAAAAATCTATATTGACGTTGAACTTTGCTTCTACAGTTTTGAAAATAACATCAGCAGTAATTTAATTTAGGTGTCCCACGGAAGTCATTACGACAAAATGCGGTCGTGATGTGATGTGGTAGGTATGTATTATGGAAGTGCGTGAGTAAAAGTCAAACCAAGTCATCCAGTTTTAGTCGAGTGACTAGACAGAGCTAATGGTCAAAATTTTGACACAATTACAATACAATACGTCAAGCCAGTAACGTTCAAAGATGCGGGGCAGTACTATAATTAAGTTTAACAGCGTTCTATTACTCTTTTGAAACTTTCCCCTTTTCGCTCTGAACATGGTCAAAATCGAAATGTAACCTGGTTCTTTGAATATCAGATCTGTAGGGGTTCTCGAGATATGACGTGTGAAACCGTTTACTTTCGGTGTAACGTATACAACGGAAATCATTTCCGGATAGAAAAATTTTTATGAAATTTCAAACCGATCACAATATTTTATTATTAAAAGGAAGTGGATTAGAAAAGCATGAAGACGACAGCCTCGAAGAATAGAGCAAAAAGGAGGGGAGTCATACTGTCGGGTCAGTTTTGTTTTATGTTCTAAGATAATTCAAATATGCAGACAAGTTTTCAATGCGGATCAGAAGCAGAGCCCCGGGCGGCATCATTGTGATTCCGAGGACTATGCTGACCGCCCTCGCTAAGGCTTCGTGCATGTATGAGGATTTGTATTTTCCAGCCCAAGAGTCTGTTCCTATCTAAAAATCTGTCAACAGTTTGGGCGGCACTTAATTGTTTTTTGGATAGAAGTCCTAAACGCGTTTAATGCTGAGATGCGGTGAAGATTACTATGCGACTGATAACCTAAAGAATAACCAGGGGGCTATTTGGAATGTTATTTTTGTCCCGAAAAATAATAAAGTTGTGCGTTCAGACTGGCTGTTGGCAGATATAAAAACAAAAGATTTAGGGTTTGGTGGAATAAGGGTGGGTTCGCACCTCCCTGCTACCTGTAAAGGCCCCCTAAAAATCTGTTGGATCCCTGGTCACAGTGACTTCCTTGGAAATAAAAAGGCAGACGAGCTCGCCAGAAGGGGGTCGGAGATACGCATAGAGCTGGCCGATGAATCGGTTCTATGTCCCATTGAACGTGTAAAGGGAATGATTGATATAGAAGCACTCAGACAAACTGAAGGGGCTTGTCCGAATCTTTCGGGTTGCCGGCAGACTAGAATGTGCTGGCCGAAACTTGATAAGAGGAATTCTAGTTTCATACTGTCTGTGGGTACCAACGCTTGTAGACAACTCATAGGGGTCTTAACGGAACACTGTCCTTTTGGGAGACATGGGGAAAGACTGGGAATACCCATGGCTGATTTATGTCGCTGTGGTGATGAGAATGTAGAACCAACACTGGAGCATCTAGTGTGTGGTTGTGAAAGTCTGGCTCGTACCAGATATCGGTACTTGAGGAAATTCTTCTTGACCGATTTATCAGAACTTGCAATGATACCTTTATGGAGAACGGCTATCTTCATAAGGAAGAGCAATATTTGGAATCAATAATTAAGAGTCCGGTTTTTATACGAGGGGAACACAATGGATGCTTAGTGATCTCTCGTGATGGGCTGTGGCACAGTGCTCCAGTTCACTTCTCTAAACCTAACCTAAAGGCCCCCTTGCATTTTCTCCAAGTGGAAGAGCTGGACGGGTAAAGAAAAGATGGAAAACTGTCTCCTTCTTCTCATTCATGAGTTTTAGCAGAGTCCGAATACTTTTAGCATGCCTATAAGACAGTGTCCGTTAAGCAGTCAGGACAATTACAGTGGTGCTAATATTCGCCCGTTTGAGAGATATTGGATCATTAGCATCCTGTGTGGGTCAGATCTCGCATGCAGTTCCGACTAGAAGAAAGGTGCTACTAATCTTGCGAGAAAGTGGTTTCATGCAGATCCCGTCGGATCAACTCCAACATGATTTTCAACTGGCCTTCCCAATGAAAGTTTTCACCTGTTATTATATTCAATGGCTTGAAAGAATTTTGTCTCAAGTCGAGTAGCGCAGTCTTCAAAATTAATCAAACACCAAAAAATAACAAAACCTTAAAATTGTGCGTCGTCAAAAGAAAACATATATGTTATATTCATACTAAATTTTTACAAAAGCTTGAAGCTCGTAATATTTATGCATAATTTTATTCAAATAATAAAACACAAAAATACTTACCAGCGAAAAGAAGAAGTTTTGCACATCGATTTCGCCCTTGTAAAGCGGCTTTCATTAGCGGTGTAAATCCTAAACTATTCTTGGCGTCAATTTGCAGGCTCCTACTTCGTGTTATTAACATATTTAATGCATCTGATTGTCCTGAAATGTATAAAAAATTCATAAGTAATAAAAAAATTATGTTTAAATTTAATTAAATTTTAGAGTACGGTAAAAACCTATAATTATGCAGAGTCGAGTACGTAACCAATTTTGCCGTAAACGCTTTTTATTTCTTTTTACCGCTATTGCATCCTCTAACCACTTCACCCAAGACACTGTGTACGTAATTCAGAAATTGATTTTTGAATTCCCAGACTATATAGAGTCCGAAAAAGTAAAAACCAATTCGATATTTCATCAAATACAAAGATATTGCGACATTCGTGAAAATATATTTTTAACCCCTATTACCCCTATTTTCTCTTTTGCACGCCAATGCCAATCTGAATTGTTCTCTACTGAATTTTTTTTTTTGCTCCACTCCCGTACCCTACAGCCAAAGTCGGCAATGCCTCCGTTATCATAGATCTATACAAGTTGCAGGTTTCAACTTCCTATCGTTAGCTGCTCCTGAGATATAAAAACCAAAATTTTTGGTCTAAAACGCTCCACACACATATTTACCCACGAAAACATCACCACTGAAAGAAATCTACTCAACCTATCTACAAAAAAAATTTTAATTTAATACCTCAAAAAGTTTAGGAACGACGGATAGACGGACTGAAACTTTTCTTTCAGTTTTGAAGTATATTATTCCTAAAACGTAGGGTAGCAATTTTTTTAAAAGTCGATCACAAACATGGTGCATTTACACTCAACGTTTGAGGCGAGCCTCTATCCCCACCAAAAAATCAACCAATCAGATGGCTTGTGGAGTCGCAAGAGTCTAACATTCTTCAACTTTTTCTCCGACGCACGCTTTCATATGTGTATGTACACACATACAATGAACTGTGACACCACACAATTCGCAGCTCATTGTATTTCTGTCGTTTCGCACTTATAGGCAAGTTGCGCCGCAGAGGCACGTAGAGTGTAAATTGCTTTCAACACAGCGAAGAATACAGCCGACGAAAACCGGTTTGCAATGGCCTGATGGGGGTAGAGGCTCGCCACAAGGGTGACTGTAAACGCACCAACAATATTATTGTAATAATAATACAACAACGAAATTGTAAATCGGACAAAACTGTTTTTTTTGGCAAAATTTTGATCAAAATTAATTCCTGTTTCCATAAAAGAATACTCAGAAACGATGAAAGTATTAACTTATGTTCTACTGCACTGAAAAAATATTTAATAAATATTCAATAAAAACAAAATCGTTCAATTCTAAAGTTTTGTTTTAAAAATTTCAGAATTTCAATGAACCTTTTTTGGTGTACCGTTACATTTCCGGGTACTCTCCGTTCCAAAGCAATTTTCTAATTTAACATAAGCTTCTTGATGTATAAGATTGTCCAATAAACCATTATAATTTGGTTTATTGATATTTCTATTTCTATTTAGCGTTCTACGCTAACCTTATTCCTTAAAATTTTTAATAACAAAATAAAATGGTAAGCACGTACACGCTAGTACTATTAAAAAACCATTTTTATGGTGGGTCTACATATTTTTTTACAGTCATCCACTGCGTGTTTGCACTGTCGAAATGTCTACGGTAAATTTTTGTTTGGAAAACAAATCATAGGAGATATATTTTTCCAGTAGATCACACCTCATATCTCCAAAAATATCTCATGAAAAATTTGTTTTAATTTATATTCACTGTATTGACTGCAATTATGAGTAGGCTTCATTATGAATAATATTATAATTTGGTTATGAAATGTATCGGGATTTTAACGTACCTGCTTGAGCAGCAAAATGCAACGGCGTGTTTCCTTCATTATCAGGCTTATTTACATCGATGCCTGGTATTTGTAGTAAAATATCAAGGAAATTTGTTAGATTTGTTGAGCAAATATACGAAATGGCAGTCTGCAATAAAATGAAGTGAAACGATCTTTATTTAATAAATTGTTAAGATATTTCTATAAAATAAATTAGTTTATGCCGTAGGTTTGCTATTGGTTTAACAAACAAAAACAATTCCATGTAAACAATTCGATTATGAAAATCTAGCGTTTAGTAGGGTAAATGCATTTCCCCCATTTCTCAAGGTATCGGAATTTCAGAATATCTATTCAAGTTCGTATGCATGTCGTAAAATGACTCCGAAATGTTTCTATTGATCCGGACAAAATTAAATCATATTCTCGAATTGCATCACAAAGTGTATGCACGCTGGAAGTCTTTCTGAGTGTTTTGTTAAGTTTAACGTAATAGGATCGAGTTTTATTTTAGGCTCTGGCTTTGTATCTACTTATTCACGTTTTGTGTATAGTAAGCAGATGAATCCATTGAACTTGGCTGTCATATCGGTACGAGATACGGTGCACAGAATATGCAATTAAATTTACTAATAATGTAATTTATGGAACTTAATAATAGTCTTTTAGATGCAACAACTGAAAATAAATACAATTTAAAGAAAAGCACTAAGTATCTTTAATAGCCATTAGCATCATATGGTTGGCTCAATGAATTACTATTTTATATTGCAGTTTGGAATAGAAATACTTTATTATTAAAAAATAATAAAGTAAAAGATTAGCCTACGATGGCTACTCGAAGAAAAAGAAGCCATTTAGAGAAATAAAATCTCTACAACAATATCTTCAAACAAATTTGTGTAAACCAACGATTGGAGGGTTTTTGTTCAATAGAGCCAATATCTCTTATCGTCCTTAGTTAGTTTTAGTTTTACATAACATAACATGAATTTATTTCAATTTTTAACAATAGTTTGTACAATTATCTACAATTTCGGTGATCAGATTTTAAACCTTAGCATCTGTAGTTACAATGTAGCTCGTTACTAAGATTAGTTCTTTGTTTATTATCTTAATGTAAATCCAAGGAAAAATTTTATAATAAAAAACCTTTTAGTTTTAGTTTTAAGAAGGGACGAAGCACTGAGCAACAGTGCCCATACCGATCCCTTTGGAACCTCGTATGTAATTAATCACCCCAAAACTCCACAGATCCCTGATAAACATGACCAGCTCGTCATGCTCTATAAACCTCAAATCTTCCAAATTGTCAAAGAAAAAACTGCTGAACCACTCCTTGTAACCGCCTAACATTCACACAAAATGAGGGTAATGTCCTCCTCAGCATGGCAGTACCTGCACACGTTAGAGTCAGCAATCCATGCTTCCCTAACGAGTAGTGCCTGTAACCGCAATCATTCCCTATTTCATTCTAATATTTCCCTCGAATTCCGTCTGTCCAGCCATGGCCAGAATGACCTAGAGATCCTACAGCTCGTCAGTACCTCATACCTTGAGTTCGCTGTGTCCGTGATACGTTCCCTGACAAGCACTTTGATGCCTCTGAACGGTGGGATAACCGCCTTCTCTACCATTCCGGCTGTCGCCGATCCAAAACTCGCCAGGTCGTCGTCCACTTTGTTTCCTGGTATATCACTATGCCCCGGTTCTCAATATCCAACATCCCCTTAACATGACGTTAACTGCAGGCATCTGGCAGCTTAAAGGACCCTCTTGCACTCACCTGCTCAGAGAAGACGTCACCGCCAGTGCCACATGGAAAGTTCCCCTCGGTTAATAACCTATTATTTTCCCAGGTCATCACTGACCTTTGAGCAAGCAGCAGTGTCCACTGTAATCCAACATCCCGCGAACTAACGAACTAAAAGAACGAACTAGTTCGAGAAAGAGCTGGAATTTCTTCCAATGATGAACTAAAATACGCAAACCTAGTTTGTGCTCGATAGCCAAAAGTCGTGGCCGTATCTGAAGCCTGTTTCTGTTTCAAAAAACATAACCTAAAGTCCATTCCTATTTCCAGATCAAGCCCCTTTGAATTTTCCATTATAATTAACTTTATATAATATTAACTTTATAAGTCCACTTACTCTACCGCTCTTATCAGATGAGTTAAGAGCTTCTTTAGATATGCCATCAACCAATATTTTCCGTAAAACCGCTTTAAGTAGATTTTCATCAGCTTCTCGAGCTGCTCGCAACAGTGTCGTGACATTGGGTTCACGTTCCAGACTCATCTTGAAGTGACCAAATCTAGAAACAAAATAAAAAAAATTCGGTTAAAAATTTTCAAATTTAACTTGAATAGCGGAAGTATAAAACACTGGTGGAAGCATGGTATGAACCCCTCTCTTTTGGAATTGTCTGTAAGACTATAACTGACCACTCTGAAGTAAATAATTATTGCACTTACGCGATAAAACTCTGCTAGGTAACTGCTTATCGATGCTTTCAAGTAGATAAGCTACTGTCTGGAGCAGAAATCGATAGTACCACACATCGAGAACTTTATTGTCTATCTGCAACATTTTCATTTAGTTTAGATAATTCGAGAACTTTGAACTTCCCGATGATCTGCCAATCAACTCTTATTACAACGATTGGCAACGAATAGCGCTCTTCTAACTGATAGTTATTTTAGGCGTCTCCGTTATATTGGTTTACCATAAAAAGTAGCCATCCTTGTTTGTAATCGTCATTACGCGTACTAATGGTCTTAATTAACGCATATGGCACTCAACACTACATCGATATGATTATAATACAAAACGCAGTAATACAAATCGAGTATTGTATCTCCGCGAAATAGGACTTATGAAATCGAGATCAATGTCCGTTTATGATTTGTAATAGCGGTGGGGAATACTTTTAATTTATTAATTTTTAATAATTGTGATCTGGAATTTAAAAAAAATAATTTGTATTTTCACGTTCGGGGCTACTAGACTCCAAAAAAACGAAAAAAAAATTGTCCGTCTGACCGCCGTATTCGCCGTACACAAACGGATTTGAAGGCTCGTTCGTAGCTCACAAACCCTTTGCGGTGTTTATTTCAATGATTTCAGTAGGTGGACTGGGTGGACTCCTTTAAGTGGGATAGGAGGGCGAGTAGAGATGTAAGAGGAGAGGTAGGTGGAGCATTGAGGACAAAAAATATTTTGTATATATCTCAGGAACTGATTAAGATAGGAAGGACATGATCATAGAGCTACTGGAGACGACAAGCCACCGGTTTTGTATAAAGCGCTTTGAAGCCAAAAATACGGTGAGAAGTGAGACAAAACAGGGTCGTTATATCAAATTGTTGTTGTTTTAGCGTGTGAGTGAGTGAGACAAAACAGGAGCGTTATGTCAATTTGTTGTTGTTTTGCGTGCAAGTGAATGCGACGACGTCCGCCTTCAACTCAATCGCTGCTTGTCATCTCCAGTATATATATCTCTATGGACATGATCGACTTGGGTGGATGGGTCCGAAACCATCGAAACCATTGATGGGGATATTCCGGCTAGACGTTCTCTAACAAGAGAATTACTGGGCAGACCAAGATAGACATTGAGATTCCGAGACGATAGTGGCAATATATCGGTCATACCTTGAGGAAGCTTCAAACAGGCGCTGGATTGGAATTTCAAGGAAAACGTGTCGTCGAGGAGTAAATTAGATTTGTAACTATCCATGTTTCCCTCGGGGGTCACACAGGAGCTGAAGTAAGGCCTTGGAGATAGGAAAATGATTTTAGGGCACTTCAAGAGCTATTTCGTCACTTTACTCTGTACGGTATAGAACAGACGAACTCCTGAGCAGGAGCCGTGTGGACATCTCCAGAGTCACGTCAGTCAGCACGGGTCACTGGCCGATCGGCGACCTCGCGGCCAGACTGGGTATTCCGTTTAAAGTCAATTGCCGCAGTTGTGGGGATGCAAATAAGAGGGAAACTGTTATTCACCTTCTTTGCGAGTGTCCCGCCCTAGCTAGAGCCAGACTTCGCGCACTAGGCAAACCCATCTTCAATAACCTCGATGAGATCTCGAAAAACAAGATAGGACAACTGATTACCTTCTTGAACAGCTCCGGATGGATATGATAATCCATTCAAGCCCCAGGTCTCTGTAAAACTATATATATACTTCATCAGCCCTCAACGACCAGGTTAAACGAGTTGTGGTATCAAAACGGCGCTTTCTGTGCTAATTGGGCCCTGTTTTCGGCAGACGGGCCATCACGTAAACCAACCAACCAACCAACAGTATAGAGCACGTAGACACGCGCGTAACAAATTTTAAGATCGGTAAATCTCTGTTGTTTTGGGACATGTTATACACAAAGAAGTTGAAGATTCTTCGACTTGCGACAAAGCGTGACAGAGTATTTGCAATCTGATTGGCTAATTGTTCTGTCACTCATGTTGTCACAGAAAATGGTCGCTCGCATATGGAAAGCCAGTCTCTCTTTAGGGCCCGACCCGTCTGTATGAAACCTTACACTTCCAATATCACGTCCTAGCTGTTATGCTATGATACGTTAGGAACAGTCAAAAGTCTCAAAATACAGCTTCGTAGCAGCCCCAATTTTTTTCAGATTCTGTCAGTTTCTGATAATTGTGAGAGTGGCCTTCGATTAATACTCCACATTAGAGTAATTATAGCCTTATGACTCCGTATGAGACAACAGTGACCTAGTGGCAGGTGCGATTGTTTACTAACACAGGCTTCGTGCGTTCCAAGCCCTAATCGAAACATAGAAACATATTGTTGATAAAATTGTTTTAAATTTAGACAAACGCGTTAGAAACGAACGCTAATTTCATTAGATTTCCAGTTTCCTGAGATTTGACCTCAAAATGGGACCGACACATTGATTAAAGATTATTTCCGCATTACACATTTTGATTGACTTTTAACATAAAACGAATAAATTAGGAACAATTCATTGGCACCTAAGGAAATTTCTGAAATAAAAACTGATGTTAAGTTGCGATGAATTGTAAACAAATGTATTTTTAAACAACAACCCCTTCTAAATACGTATAGCACTTCAGTATAAACATTAGCTTCATTGAACATGAGGTCGTTTACAATCTCATTAAACAAAAAATTGCTTGAAAATTGAAAAATTACGATTTTTTTAGGATATCATCAAAAAATTAAATTTGAAAAATTTGTCAAAAGTCTGGGCGCAACTTCATTAATTTCTGGATTCCAGAACGCTTTTAATGCTAAGATCCACAAAGTAATCTATACCGCACCTCAGCGTCAAACGCGTTTTGCTTTATCTAAAATATAATAAGGTTGCGCACACCACCGTTGACAGATTTTACTTTTTTTGAAAATCAATTCCCACCCATGTTAAGAATTCGTGAGTAACTCCCTTTACACTCTCGTGCGATTGAATATCGAAAAATCCTGAAAAGGAAGTAAGATCCGAATCAATAATCGAAGCAAGATACTTAAACGCCCTCTTTGCAACCACTTAGGAGTTGAATATCTAAAAACCGCAAAACAATTTTGACGCGTTTCCGTTAAGAGTCCGCACAAGTAAAAACTAATCGGATATCTCGTCGGATGTAAGAGATATGGTGTAATTCATAAAAACATAACCAATCCCTTAACAACCACTTAGGGGTTGAATATCCAAAATATTTTAAAATAATTTTTTGGGCGATTATATAGAAAGCTAATTGAAGTAAAATCCAATTCAATATCTTACCACACCTAAAAGATTTATTTGACGGTTGAATATTAAAAATGATGATTTTAGTTTTTAGATGAGTTTATAGTCCATAGAAGTAAAAACGAATTCGATTTCTCATTAGACCTAAAAGATATTGCGGAAATTGTAAAGACGTACACAACTGATTTACCTTAGTGGTTGAATAAGATAAAACTTGAAAACAATTTATAGGCGCTTGTATGTAAAGATTGCGGAATTAAAATTAATTCGATCTATTGGCAGAGCGAAGAGATATGATGAAATACACCCCCTTTTCATATTTTTTTTTGTGCTTTACCTTTGTACCCCAATTCAAATCTGAAAGAGAGGTTTTTTTTGTTTATATTTTTTCTAGTGTATCGAAATATATTATACTTTTCAACTTTCAAGCAAAAGCCGTTCCAAATATAGAAAAAATACCAACCCTAGCCAGCATCTTGTTACCCCTTTCAACATTTTTATTTTTAGAACATGCCCCTACAGTGGCCTTATACAGACGTTAACATTCAGCTTGTTATCCTTAGTGGTTCTCGAATTTTCTTCCCAGCCTCATTCCTGACACCCACCCCAAAAACGTTTCTGAGATAGAGGTCTACAGGATCTAACTTCTGTATCAATTCCAAGATCACGTCTGAAATGACTCGAGAGATATAAGGGGAATCCCCTTCATTAAATTTTCTTTCTAGTACACGTCAATGCCATGCTTACAATCACCAAGTGAGAATTGTTTTGGACATATTTTTTTGACCCAATTCGCGTACTCTGTGCTTCCCTATTCAAGTCAGTTTTTTTGTAGTTGGCTCCACTATCACAGCTCCATTATCATAGCTCCTAAATCATAGCTCTGTACGAATTCCATGTTTGAACTTACTTGCATAAGCCGTTCCTGAGATATAGAAAACAATGTCTGTCGTCGAAAACAGCCAAGACACATTCCGGCTGATACCACACCCCGACCATCTTACTCACCGCTCCAAAAGTCAAATCAGAACACCAAAAGAATTTTAGTGTTCATATCTCAAGGAGTTAGTGAGCTACGAGCCTGCAAACGCATTTGCGTACGATGAACGTCGTATACGGTGGACAGACGGATTTTGTTTCTATAGCCGTGAAACAAATACACAATTTTAAGGAAGCAAATTTTTTTGAAATTTCGATTACAATACTTTGTTATAAAAAAATTAATAAAGTAAAAATTAAATCTGCCGGCCAAAACTGCAAATTTTACAAGCGAATCTGATAATAATTAATTTTCTTTTTATAAAGAAACTTCTTTAAGCAATATAAATTGCAATAAATAAAGCCCAAATAAATTAATCTTTATATGTAATCTAATGTAAGCATTGAGAGACGATAATTATAATAAACATTCCATGATTTTCGTTATATGTATTATATAAATTTCCAATACATATATTTAAGAAAATTATAACACTAAATCTGAGGAATTCATTCTTGTTCCAAAAAAATATTCTTAAATGCGAATATCTAAAGACTTTAAAATATCGCAAAACAAAAATAATATAATAAAATTTTCGGCGAAAAAATGATCTATTCAGATTTTAAGAGAGACGTAATAAAATCCAAACCGAAATTGCTTTTTCCTGATTAATGAGAAGGAATTTGTTTTTAATTTTATAATGTTATGATGCAGCGCGGTTTTTAGTGTCGGTATTTCGCACAGAAAATTCTTATCCACAGGATATTAAAACCGCAAAAGAAAAATAAACACGAATTTGACTGGAAATAATATTATTCGAGACTCACGCTATGCTTTGTTTACAAAAATCAAAGTTTCTATCAATTTTTGAAAACTAAATTTATTTTTTTTATATGAAAGATCAATGAAATTATTTTAGAAACTGAATGAAACTGTAAGACTAATTTATTTAAAGCTTCCGAAGATCTATATATTTTTTTATATTTAGTTCAATTCTGGCCAAAAACCCCAAAACTTGACACGCAGTCCATGGAAAAAATTGTTAAGCCTAAGTTCGTTACAGACAAAATCGATATACATTTTCGGATGTTCGTTTAGCTCCCATACAAAAGCCATTAAAAAACGTTTGTTGGTGGGCTTATGCATCTAGCGCTCGAAATGACTACGACGGAGTGTAAGGAAATTTTGTTTGAAAATTTCGAGTAATGGCGATGTCGGTCTGTTCAACTTGTTCATTGACACGGAAAGAGCCGACCGCGTAAACCAACCATTAACCTACTAAAATTTTTGGCACGTTAATCGTCTAAAAGTTGCAGGTAAAATAATAATTAATATGACGAGATCGGATGAGGCCTTCGTCCCCATTCAAAAGTCCTTGAAAAATCAGTGCATTAACTCAAAAATATGTTCAGTCGTGTGTGAAGTGGTATGAACTCGTTTTTTACTCCTTCGAGTTGATCCCATACAAAATCCACAATGCATGTGCTCACGAATACGTTCCTCGTTCCGAATCACTTCACTCCAACTGCTATTTTTCGCGGTGTCTAATTTTTTGTTAAGATCCTTGCGTAGTCTAACTTTTAGTTAAAGTGTGCTGACTTTTGACTGTATTTTTGGTTCGATCTCTGGCTGAGATCTGGTAATAGTTGACTTCGTTGGTCAATTTTATTAGTTTTTATTTGCGGTATTAAGTTCTTAAATTTAGCATGTCTACTGCCAACTCGAATTTGTCTGGTATCATTCGATTGACAAGCTTGGGATTGTTTCCGGTCGTCAGCATTAGATCTTTAGGAAAACGCGCTAACTTCTTAAAATTTCTCACTTTGTCCGTTCGAGAACTTTCCAATTCATTTATTTTCATGCGAGATCTTTCACTCTATCTGTCTATCTGACCATTTAGCCACTTCACTCCCCAGGTTCAGTTCTTTCTTTTCGCTCTATCACGAAACTCCCCTGTCTGTTCGAGAATTTCCGCTTTTCACTTATTTCATCTCAAGATCTTTCTTCGCGGTATCAAATCGCATTTCAAGAACTTTCTTCGCACAAAAAATTCTCACTTTGTCCGTTCGAGAATTTTAGATTCACTATTATCACTCGCGGCTATGAAGCCGAACCGGCTTAGGGAAATTGAAAATACTAATTAAATTATGAAGGGAAAGGGAAAGGAAGGTAGGTTTTAAATCTGAACTCATTCAAGGCGTGCATTTCGAAGGAAATCGAACCGGCTTGGGGAAAGAGGAAGTCTCCTTACGTTTTCTTCATAAGAAGAGAAGGGTTCATGGACCTAGATGTAGACTTCATCAAGAAGTTCAACCAGCTCGGGAAAAATTAAGGGGCCTGATCTATGCTTAACACTCAGCTCAGGACTCTGTCAGGGTGTGATCTTCATAAGAAATCAAACCAGCTGGGCTTCGGAAAAGTACATGAGGGCCATTCAATTTCTTAAAGAAACAAGGTGATAGAATGCCCCTTCAATTGGCCTCAGTGTCGATACCCTTGCCACACAAAGACGGTAACATTCATATTCATATTCACCATTCGCGCCTTTTAACACCAGTTGTTGCAACCTAGGGGTTCGTCGGGGCCTCAAGCAAAAACAATTCGTTTAATAAAAACACAAACCGCTTTATTATTCTTGTTACTCTTGGCAGTTCAAAATCACTTAATTCGAAAATGTTTTGCATAAGTATAACGTAGTTCACTCATACACACAATCGCTGATTGTAAATAAAGTCAACCCTTTTGCAGTAAAACTGATCTAGCGTATGAGCCTGGCTGTGCTGGCGCATTGCAAGATCTTTTGAGTACACTCGATGGTGTGTGTGGAAGAAACATGAAGAAAGTAGAAGTTTCTACGCTATTCTAGGAGATTGAAAATTTGTGGTTCTGACTAGAAGTTTCGACGCCGTTGATAATTGAGTTAGAGTGACTGGGGCGTGCATGCTTTCGCTATTTATAAACAATCACTTCGCTCCAGCTCAAGTTCCAGCAATCACTTCGGATTAAGTTAGTTTCTAAAGCCCCCAATCTTCTTACAACCCCACTCAAAACTAATAAATAATATAAAATGGTTGTGAGTTTGAAAGTATATTTTAGATTAGGTGGATGTGATTCTGTTATCCCGTCGTAAACACGTAGGTAGGTATGGTCAGGTTGGACGCCCAACTGCGTATATCAGCTGCTCGTTACCACACATCCAGCAAATGGTATCCGAATAATTTCAATTCTGCGTTCGCGAGCTTCTAAATTATGTAGCGTGGTTAATCTAGCAGTCAGCTATCCGGTATATTCACCTCTATACCACGTGCGTAATTTAGTAGTTAACTATCTGGTATCATTAACGAGGACACTCCTCGTTAGAAGATATCAATGTTAACTAAAAGATTTATATTTATTTCTATTATGAAGTTATTAGTATGCTTTTATACTATACTGTTAGATTATGGAAACACGTATTCTAGCGTGATGTAACTTGGAGAACGTTGGTACGTTCTACGAAATATACGTGTGCTGCGAACCACACAAGCTGGCTTTCCTGTTTTTAAAGTATTTTTGAGTCTAGTCCTCAGCGTACAGAAGACTACATTTTTTTTAATTGCGTAATAAACGTCTAGTGCGTATTCATAAGCAGCATATAGATTAAGACAAAAAGAATTATCTAATATTTACTTTTACCACTGCCTTTGATGGACGTTACTTAAATGGATATTGAGGGCAGTGTCTTTTTTCCTAAATAAAATAATCCACATGGCGTCCAGCTCTATAATATCGAAAGTGTAGCACAGTACTTCAAACGTTGATATGTGCGAGTACTTAGTGTATTTAATGTAATGTTCATGCGGTGCAAAGAATTATGCGGCAATAAATTAAAGTGACAAACAAGTGAATCGAGAGAAGGATACCAAGCAAGTAACATGAAATTGCTGACTGTCATTGAATGTCCATTTTCGTGTGAAAAAAATTAAATACTCGTAAATTAATCCTGAAAGTCATACAAAATACAGAAGTACGATCTGAATAAAATATGTATAACAGTGAAACCTGCTAATCAGAGCACTCTATAATCGAACCAATTGGTTCGCACGCTATGTCTTCCTTCGAATGTTTTTATTCCTCAATATTTGGAACACCTTCAAATCAGACCATGAACCATACCTAACTGTAAAGAGAGTCAGTTTTAGTTAGAAAACCAAAAGTAGAAGGTATTTATAGAATTTAGAATATAATTTCAAAATCTCATAGCACTAGAATGAAGAATATGCACCGATTATGTTCATCTATGGACTGTGTAATGGATACGGCACAATTAGAAGATCACCGTAGATATCCTAATCGACGGATATCTGAAAATTTTATGAACAATATTCTTTGGACGGATGAGTCCCTATTTACCAGAGACGTTATCACAAAACTTTCACAACCTTCAAACGTGGACTGAGAGCAATCCACACTAGAGATGGGCAAAGTAGTTCCTTTTAGTGAAGTACTTCACTCCGAGTCACTCACTTTAAGGAACGAGTTCAGTGAAGTACTTCCATTGAACTCTTCGTTCCATCGTTCAGTAGTCACTAGTCACTTCAATTGGAGTGTTCACTCACTCAATGGAACTCTTCGTTCCTTCGCTCGTAGTCACTAGTCACTTCAATTGGAATGTTCACTCACTCTACCTCTTCTAACAGCCGTTTAGTATCTATCGGTGGGCTGGTGTTTGTGTGAGTTTTCTTCTCTAAACAGCCCCTCACTTAATCACACAATGGTCAGACAGAAGTTCGTTGGGCTGGTGTGTGTGGATTTTCCCTAGCCGGTCTAGTCAGAGTCAGGCAGGAAATAGTTGTTATTGTGGGTTAGGAAATAGGAAGAAGAGCGGTGTACCATATATGGTACATGAATATTTCCATTTACACTTTCTTTTTGCTTATGATGGAAAATAGAATGTCGTGGTACTCTTCGCACCGCGTCACGTATGCCAAACATAATTACATTGAAGACAACAGCACTGTTTATAATCAGTGATGCCAATTTAGTGCTTTCAGCGTTAAATTTAGTGCTAAAAATGTCGTCTCAAGGGACAAAAATTAGTTTTACCACTTGCGCATTATTTGAATATTCCTGCGATTGATATAATATATATCGTTTTTAATTTTTTTGTCACATGTCGAATTGAACTGAAGCTCACCAAAATGAGTGAGTTAATTCACTAACTCACTTCAATGAAGTGTTCTTTTAGGATAGTTCACTCGTGAACGACCCATCTCTAATCCACACCCAAGAAGTGCAGCACCATTTCAGCGCGGATCCAGTGTAAATTTATGAGCTGGTGTGCTTTGTGACTTTTTCTTTAGATCTCTCAACGGGTATTAACTAGACGCCTTTAAATGCTTTTGCGTATGGCCGCCGTATACGCCGCACAAACGGAAATTTTTTTCTTTTTTTGGGTTTACCAGTTTTAAAACATGTAGATAAATAGAAAATTTCATGGTAACCAATTTTTTAAAAATTTTAGGCCGATCACAATACTTTATTATTAAAAAATAATAAACTAAAATGTGTATTTTAGAGTACATTTCTCAAGATAGGGAACGGCTTCAATTTTGACAGTTACATTAAATGAAAGGTAGTTTGATTCACTAAAAAACAAGGTACATTTTGAACTATGATTTTATAATATTTTACGTGAGTTAGGGCACATGTCCGAAAAACCTTTCTCAACCACCCTTTTCTCCACTAAAATGGGAAATTGACACTCCAGTAGGACAATTTTTTTTTTTTAAATATCAAAGCATGACCCCTTAAAACTTTTTATATAAAATAACCTGGGAAATCCGGCCGAGTCTGGTCTAAATTCAATTATCAAAAAATAATCGGTGTTTTCGTTGGTGTGTTGCGTTCAGTAGATGAACGGTTGCCGTTTTATGTAGTGTGAACAAAAGTAACATAACTGAATCCAGTAACCTTTTATATTTGTATTCCAACCGGTCCTATTAAACATACTGCAGTCACGATCGGCTGCAAGCCAATCGTATAATACTCTAGATGAATACTGAACTCCGATTTATATTGTAGTTGGGTATAAAGTAGAATTACGTGTGTGCATGTTGTATGTCCTTTATTAAGGACTGCTATTAGATTGCTACTCAAACCTAAAAGACAATATTCAGTGTTTAACTTCATACCTTGAACTGAAAAAAATGTCCTTTTTGAAGGACTTTCACATGAGAGGTGCAGGAAGGACTCACTCGATTTCTTACATATTTATCCTTTTCCTTGGAACCATTCAAAAATAAACGTGTACAAAATTTCAAATTCGTAGCTTGAAGCGTTCAAAAGTTATTGGAAAATATTGTTGAACACGTGTTTTAAGGAAAAGGATTTCGCTGATTAGTAAACTCGAACTTCCTTTTCACTCAAAACTAATTTGTACAAAATTCCGAATTCGTAGCTAAAAGATTACTTGAGTTATTGTGAGTTTCGTAAATTAAGTGAATACATTTTGACAGGATATTTGTATGACAGCTACACGAAGGACTAACAGGATTTTCTTCATAATCATATATTTATCTCCACCTATTGGAAAAATAACACATACATAATTTCAATGACGTAGCTTAAACCCTTCTGAAGCTATCGACCAATATTCTTGAAGACGTGTTTTAAGGACATTTTGTATGGCAGCTACCAGAAGGAGTAAAAGGATTTCGCTGATTTGTAAACTCCGACTTTGTTTTCACTCAAAACTGACTTGTACAAAATTCCGAATTCGTAGCTAAAGGATTACTTGAGTTATAGTGAGTTTCGTAAATTAAGTGAATACATTTTGACAGGATATTTGTATGGCAGCTACACGAAGGACTAATAGGATTTTCCTCATAATCATATATTTAGCTTCAACTATTGGAAAAATAGCACGTACAAAATTTCAATGTCGTAGCTTAAACCCTTCTAAAGTTATCGACCAATATTCTTGAACACGTGTTTTAAGGACATTTTGTATGGCAGCTACCAGAAGGAGTAAAAGGATTTCCCTGATTAGTAAACTCCGACTTTATTTCCACTCAAAACTAATCTGTACGTCTGTCGTCGCTAAAAGATTACTTGAGTTATTGTGAGTTTTGTAAATTAAGTGAATACATTTTGACAGGATATTTGTATGGCAGCTACACGAAGGACTAAAAGGATTTTCTTCATAATTATATATTTAGCTTCAACTATTGGAAAAATAACACATACAAAATTTCAAAGACGTAGCTTAAACCCTTCTGAAGTTATCGACCAATATTCTTGAACACGTGTTTTAAGGACATTTTGTATGGCAGCTACCCGAAGGAGTAGGACGATTTTGCCCGTTAACGAACTTAGCCTTACAAATTCAACCAAACATCCAGATTCAAAATTTCATGATCCTAGGTGAAGGCGTTCTTGAGTTCTCGTGCTAACGGACAGACGGACGGACGGACGGACGGACGGACGGACGGACGTCAGGCGGATTTGAGGTTTTTGGCCACAAATAAACAAAAAATAATATATATAACTTTTTTTCGTCCGAGGCTTGGTTCTATGCGTTACAAACTTTTGGGCTGGATTAAACTTATAATACTCTATATGATTTCATCTAGAGTATAAAAAGGGATTACTTTACAATTGGACCAATCCTATTAAAAAAAAGTATATTGATATCTGGAACACAAATTTCTGTGGAAATTTGAGTATTTTTTTAATGACAATAGCTAAAGTCGCCAATAGCATACGAAATTTATCAAGGTGTCTTCTAAAATAAATGGCACAAGCCAGAATTTTAATTTAACCAGCAGCATTCATAGATCATTTTCCAAATGATTAAGCCGAAACAACATCCATTAAAAATATAGGTCTAAAAATATGCGATGAAATTTGGTTGCCTCCATAGTGTTGCGAGTTTAATGGCTTCGTGTTTTCTTATTACACTATATGCGAAGATGCAGTCCTACTTTTCGACACATTGATGACGTCCACAAAGTTTTCCACAACCGCCGTTCGACTATTTATTGCACAATGAAGTAAAGATTGACGATGGACCTTTATTATTAGGACCGTACCTCATTCGCGTCTGCTTTTCCGCTTCGAATGTAAAAAAGAAAACTTTTTTGAGAAGGCTATTTGTGGTATGCGCGTCACTGGGAAAATCGATTGTGAATCAACAAATTTTTGTAGTAAGGCTTAATTTAGTTGAGTAATTTATTTTATTAAATTTATTACTTTAACATCACTCTTACTAGACACATTCAAATGGGCTTTGAAGACGTTGTGACATAAGCACAGTTATTCTGTTCATCGGCAAATAGGGTGGACAACTGCCCGCTCATTAGACTAAATTTTAACTTCAAATTTTGTAGTGGAAAACGCGTTCAAAATTTATAAAAATTTGGGACATGAAGAACACGATTCAGAACGACAGATGTAAAATCCAGGTACTCCTTCAAGTAGCGACCATGCAAATGTCATTAAAAAAACTGTGGTTGCACTCGTTTTAATGCACGACAACTCTAGAACACGTTAAGCCTATATGCCTGTATGTCAAACATTTGACTATTCTCGCTGGCCAATGCAATCAGATAGGGTAATCGCTAAATTTTTGTTTGCCACATTATTTTATTTGTTCTACAAAAAGTTTATTTTTATGAAAAAAAATTTGCTGAACCTTTTCAGGGCTCGAGTTGAGCTGTCGCGCCATTGATGATGATGAAGATCTATGTACTTAAATTGTAATTGGAATTCGAGTATGAAATGTCTTTTGCCTATGGTAGGAACTTATTAAGCGTTTGGTGTTGCCAGGGCATACATGTAACAATGTCTATACGAATAGATTTAGGCTATGTAACATTGTATCGAGAATAACTTCACTATCAGCACGAACAGAAATATAACACAATAAAAAACTGAGCACATTGAAAATAAAGTGCTTTGAAATAGTATTTTAACATTGAACATTTACATAATACATGTTTTTTAGTTCATGGAATTAATCGCTACACATATTAAGTTATGTACATATATCTATTACAAAATTAACTTGGTATTCCGTATATTCTTTACAATTTTGCGGGTTTCTAAAAAGACGAAACAGCACAGTTCACTCCTCCTTCTAACGATAATAATTGCAATTCGAAAGAAAGATTTAAGTGCACAAAGTTATTACGATTTGTCGTCATAAATTTACAAAATTGTTTCTATTCCTGTATATAGAATGACGAAATTTCTTAAAATGAAATTGAACAATGCACGCATAGGTAAAAATATAGAATATTTGCCTTATTACGCTTCTATTTATAGGCTATTATAAAAAGGTAAACCCGTACTGACTGACCATCATAGCTTAGGGTAAACTACCCGGTTTCGGGCACCCTTAAGAGATTTTTTTAGTTCCAAAACTTACTTTTATCTTACTGTGTACCCATTATGTACAAAATTTATTGTTTTATATTCGTCGTAATGTACTTTTTCTATTTTGATATCATGATTTTTACTAATAGTAAAAAAAATTAAGAATAATAAATTTTAATGAAAAAAGACACCGTGCCCAGTTTCGGGCTCCTGTATAATAGCAAATAATTGCAATGTTGTTGAAATTAAGCGTAGGTAGGTATAATGCTATTTTTTTTTATTAAAGAAACAATTAAGGATAGTATTTAATTAATTAATTTTTTAAAACCGTTAACAAAGCTACAAAACTATGCATTAAAATTAACTCGCGCTTAACAAAATACCTAATGAAATGCGAAATTTGATGTGTCATCTTCAAATATTCCAGAATGATTGCACGGGTTACTTAGAGTATACAAAGCGACAAAGAATTAATTCAGAACATCTTAAGCACCTCAAATTAGCAATTGAATTGTTTTTTATTTAGATGCAGCTTAGTATAAAGCGAAAAGCAACAGGGTGGCCCGAAATAGGCTGGGGGCCCCGAAACCGGGTAGTTTACCCTACTTCTACTAAAAACTGATTTTATAAAATTAATTAAGAACGGGAACAAATTAGTGCATTTGCGGTATCACTATAATCTAATGGTAAGTTCTAATGTGACTTGATTGGTCCACAAAATCCTAAAATTGATTTTTAGGCAATTATATTGAAAACCAATTCAGTAAAAACCAATTCAATATGTAATCAGAGTTGAAAGTTTTTTTCGGAAGTCTTGAAAACGTACACAACCAGCTTACATTTCACCAATTTTTATGCGATTGTATTCAAAGCCCATATAAGTAAAACCGAATTCAATTCGACCCAAGAGATATGTCGGCATTCGTTAAAGCGTACACAACTTTACATCACCTTAGGGGTTGAATAACGATAAAGCCTGAAAACAATATGTAGGCGCTTGTATAAAAAACTTGCACAACTAAAATTGTTGCGATATTTCGGCAGACCCAAGGATGGGATGAAATTTGTGAAAATTTGTTTATACGAAGTTGGTGTACTCGCTTTTTACAACCAATTTTTTACCCACCCACCCAATCGGAGTATGCCGATTCAAATATGATTTTTCTAATTTTTTAAAAGAATTATCGGAATTCGTGAAAACACCTTACACTATCTTGAAGGTTGAATATCGAAAAAACCTGAAATTATATTTTATACGATTTTACAGGGTGTCCTGGAGCTGTATACATAACTTGTTTCTGTTTTTGCTTCGTAAATTAAATATAGAGAGCAGGGAGATATTTTCGCATACTCCTCGTCCTGTTTTTGGCATGATAGATCCGTACACCGGGATATACCGCGATATTTCCGTACGTATGCGTTTATCGCAACAATGATTATATCGTCAATGCACAACACTTCACTGAGAGAAATAATTTGTTGGCAAGAGATTGCTACAATAAAATTTTCATTGCAGCAATCGAAGTTCATTTATGATAATAAGAATTAGTTTGGAGCAATAGATATTCGGTTGTTCAAAAAATATTCGTTTAAGTGAATAAACACGCAATACGTGCAATAGAACCATTCTGTTAAGACAATCAACTTACTTTGTTTGCGCGATTCTGTTGAAAGAACCGAACAGAAAAATGTCTAGCAACTCAATTTCAATTGCCGCACCAACAACAACCAACATTATAGGTTGTTGCAATAGAATATTGTTCATCACAAATGATTTTCGGCATCATTCTGCTGTGGAAACCGAATGTATGTTGCGGTAACTGAGTTAATCCACACTAAATAAAGTTGCTACATAGGGAAATGAAAATGAAAGGTCTTCGGTGACGCAGTGGCTATACGCACGCCAATCCAAAAACTTTCAACACGGGTTCAATTCCTACCTACAGCCATGGGTTTTATTAAGTCAGTAAGTAAGAAATATTATTTGAGTTAGGAAAATAGTGTCTTAGAAGGGTTCTCTACCTCCTCCGATGTAACAAAAAAGAATTCAGTATAGGATTTTACACAAATAACTCAATTTTTTTTAGAGTTTACCAACAACCCGCGCTTTTGTGGCAATCAAAATTTTAAGAGATTCGGGTTGGCTAGACAAATAATTTGGTTATCGGAAAATAAATTCGATACCAATAAACGAAAATTCGGTTTGTCCAACCCAGGCTTTCGGTTCCAACAATGGGATAGGAACTTTCCTGCAACCGTTGTAATTCGTTCTGCATATACGATTGAAGCTATGAATTTGTTCTCTCAGCGTAGTATCGCGAAGAATACCCCAGATACAAGATTTAGACATTACCAATATCTAGATTATTCGCAGCGTATGAAGTATCTTCATAATCACATTGGGCAAATGACATTGACCACGAAACTCCTGTACCACATGAACAATGCTCCCCTTCGCAGCAACCTGCAACTCTACAAAGCAATCGTCAGACCGGCCCCTTTGTTGTGCTTCATCGGCAAGGTGTCATTCAACGAATCGCCACATTTCTAAATTACAGGTGAAGCAGAATCGATATCGGCTGTGAGTGCTCCTTCCTAAACAAGGCTCATTCAGTTGCACAGTGAAGCTAAAGTTCCCACGATTCGGACCTTGAATTAAACACTTAGAAATTTAAACTATTTTCCCACCCTTCTGGGTTGAATATCGAAAAATCCCGATTATTAGGTGTTTGAACATATGTAGAAGGAGGCTGGTGATTTTAAAACCAATTCGATATCTCATCTCTTTAACTCATTTTCACCAGGTTGGAGACCTTAACACCGCAAAATACTGCAAATACATTTTAATCGTTTGTATTAACAAACTATGGAAGTGAAAATCAATTCGATATCTCATTGGCCCTTAGTGAATGAATATTGTTGAAAAAGAAACAAAACTGGAAAGGAACAAGTTTGATTTGAATCACCCTTCCAAAGTCGAGTGTTGTTCTGAAACAAATTTTTGCAAAATCAATTAGTTCCCCAAACATTTTGTTGACCAATTATTTGAATTTAATGAACTGCTACGTTGAGACCTACAAGAATGTTGTCGGAACATTCAGAATTAACAATTATTTATAAATTCCTTGCAATCGCCTCTTACCTTGTAGAAGAGATTGACCATAGACAAAGGATACCATATTCGCTTATTATTATCAACCTTATGTGTTATACTCGCATACATAAATTAATTAATTGCCATTAAAAAACAATTGCACGCGTAAATAATCCAAACGTTTATCACTCCAACCTATCTAATCAATAAAAAAAATTTTAACACCCGCCTGTTCTGTCCTCGACAGAAGCGTGGGATCCAAATCCAATACTAGAGCATTGGTATACGTGACAAATAATGTTGTCTTCCGGTAAACTTTTCGCGAATTTGTTTTTATTTTTACTACATATTTTTCTGACTGACCACCCATTTAGCAATAAATTGTTGTAGTTCGACCCGCATGAATCAGGTTTTCTCCGAATGAAATAGCGAAAATCCATGACAAAAACCTTCGCATCTAATAATTCACTCGACGCGATCCACTACCAATGTCTCCAAATCCCGAATATGATCAGAATAGACAATAACACAGAAATGCTATCGGAATAATAAGCGATTTAAGTCGACTCTAAGGTATTTTGCTCGGCCAATGTCATGCATTATACCGGCACGATAATTAATTTATAAGTGTACAGTGATTGAGAAAAGTATTTTAACGACTGCATTGCTTATGACTACAAATAACTAATTATTTCTCGCACTATTTATACATTTATTTAGGTCACAAATTCACAAAATATTCTTCACAATTCCGGTCAAATTACTAAACGAGAAGAAGTATTTCGAACGAATTTTCCTGAAAAGCTCAGGACAAATACTTCACAGTAGGACCAGTAATGCTTACGTAATTAATTCTGTAATCATTACTAGCCGGCGATAGGCAGTAGGCGATCGTTTTTGCATTTCGATATCGATGGTTTAAACATAGTGATGTCCTAGGCGGCGCCCGTACTCGCTCCCGGAAGCGTTTATAGAATTAATGTGTCGGAATGGACGAAATAGTTGACTCCGTAAGTTAATACGTACTGTTAGGTCGAAGGATAGGATTCCGGTTAGAATTGCGCAGCCACCGTAAAAAAAATCTGCCAACAGTCTGGGCGCAACTTTATTATTTTATGGGTAGAAGTCCGAAATGTGTTTAATGATGAGATGCGGTGTATGTTACCTTTCGACTGACAACCTAAAAAATAACATTCCAAATAGCCTCCTGGTTATTTCTAATCGTAGGAGTTTACCCAATCTACCCACCATAAAAATTTCAACTTAATACCTCAACGGGTTTGGGAGCTACGCGCCTTCAAACGATTTTTCGTACGGCGGACGGCGTCTACGGTGGACAGACGGACATTTTTTTTTTGTGTTTAAAACGTGTAAATACAAAATTTCAGGGTAGCAAATTTTTTTTTTAAATTTCAGGTCGATCACAATACTTTATTATTAAAAAAAAATAATGTAAAAACCTCCATTGCATGTGAAACTATTCTGGAGCCATTCTGAAAATTTTATGGTTGGGTTGGGTTTCAGTGGCGGACTAATCCCAGGGGTGCCACCGTACTACAATTGTAGTATATGGTATCTGCTACAATTTTGAACTCAAAATTATCTATTCCGCACTAAAAGAGTTCTACAACTTTACCCAGAGCCAAATTGATTTGCAGCAGCTTTTATTTAAAATGTTTGGCACTTATTAAAGTAAATTTCCCCAGGAAAATAGAAGATCACCGGATGAGGCATGGAAAGAAATCACAAACGCGATGAATGATATATACCTACCAATAACGCTGCGGTGAAATCTAAGCGATTTCATGCCTAGATCGCTTAACGAGGTTATTGAGATAATATAATACTAAGTGATTACTGATTTTAGTTCTTAAAAATAGTCTGCAATTTTGTTGTTTTTTCACTTTTCCGCCAAAAATGGTTATTGCGGTTCATGGTGGAAGCCCCTAAAACGAAAACTTCGGGTTTTAAAATAAAAAATTTCAAAGAAACCGCTTATAATAAGGCGGCGAAACTGTGTAAAATTCTGTTGTTATGTTAGACTAATATTAAAAGCCAATCTCCACCAGTTTGAGCGCAACATTATTATTTTTGGAACAAAGCTCTAAGCCAAAATAGAATACAGGTTGTTTCGGGCTAGGTACCCTAAAAAATAAATCACAAGCCTATTTTGTTCCTACTCCGAACAAAAGATATTGATTTTGACCACGCGCCGGACTTTGTTCCAAAATATAGACCCGTACACAGGGGTGGGCTCAATTTCGTTTGTTAACTCCTCTCCCTCACCCCATTCCTCCATTTACTTATTACTTACTTTTATCGCATTGTGTAGGTAATACAGTTTCCAAAGAATCAGTTTGCAAATTTACTGTAAATATTAGTATACTAGTTTTACACTGTATGCCACGCTATCAAATAATTGATTATTTTCCCTGACAAGTATTGTAAGATAAAATCGTCAAAATTTTGTTTACCACATTACTTTATTTTCTCTACTTCTCTCTTGACGGAAAAAATTACAGAACTTTCCGCCAAATTGTTTAGTCAAATATTTGACAATTTGACATACAGTCCAATACTGGTTTAATTAATAAATGATGTATTATTTCTTACTAACTCCTAAAATATTTTAGAGCTAAATATAACATGTATTTATTTTAAGCCGACCACAAAATCGGGATCGCAAAATCGCAACTAAAAGTTAACAAACTGCTAGCGACATACGCATCGAGTATGCCGTTTTAGAATTTAGCACTAACAGGCCTGCTTAACTAACAGAATGGTAACGACTATGTGCTCCTAAACCGATTTTTAAACACATCAAAGATAATGTTTATAACATAAGAAATTAAACATATGAAACTAAATATTAAATCCTGCCATGCGGGTAGCGTTGTAAAAAAAACTTCGTTCTGATATTGTGATGGCGTTATGTAGAAAAGGCGGAGAATAAGAATAAAGCTTGAAAATTACAAAAAAAAAATGTTTACGTTCTTTTTGTTTAAATTGTAACTCGTTCTGTTTTTCATGATATTTAGCATTCAAAGGCACATTGATATCGTAATATACATACCCTGGTAACCCGAGCAACTCGTCAATGACATCGAAGTTTCCAGAGAGAACTACTCCTTTCAATGTTCAATTAGAGTAACCTATAAAGCTCTATGCACTTATTGTATGTTCTACACACTTCCTGCATATTTCACACATACCAACATGCTGGAAATCTCTCGACTTAACAGATGCAGTTTATGAGCGCAGCAGGGTGTGTACACGAGATCAGTTTTTCTACTGCAAAAACGAGATAACGATCAGTTTTATTGGAAAGTGGATGTGTAACGTGTTTTTCATTAATAACCAATGATCGTGTAGTAAATAAAATCGGGAAGAATGACCAGTAGTGAAAAAATTTAATTGAATAAAGTGATTTTAATTAAATTGTGCTTTAACTAAAAATCACGGCCAACCTCTAGTTTGCAGCAATATTTTCCCCAAAAGCACGGACTCGAAATTCGTAAAAAAACTAGTTTAAAATATAAAAAATAGTTGCCGATTTCAGCCACTTGAAGGAACTTGCACAAAAAATTACACATATTTTTAAAATCTGTTGTTCTTTGATACCCTGAAAAATATATTTTGAAATTCAAAATCAAATAACACATTTGTTTGGGCGGGTTTCCAATAATATTCTCAACGGTTTCTATCACGACTTTTATGTAGCCAGATGATATTTAAGTTTGCCGCTTGCATAGCCACTTGTTTTCATGCTCAATAACCCAATGTTATGTCAATTTCAATTTTTCAACTTCGTCAAATAGTTGCTTTAAACATTAATTCGAATTGAAAAATGACTAATTCGACTCTTTACTTTAAATGACTTCCATATAAATGTTTTTAAAAATCGAGGTTAAATAAAATTCTCTGGTCATGTATTATTTTATTATTCCCAATAAAACACAGTTCGTTTGATTTTTTAAATTATTACTCTTAGGTAGTTTTTATTCAATTGTATGCTCAAGTCACTGTATCGCTTTTGTAATAAAGTAGATAACATTGTGTCTGCGCCAAGTGTCCAGTTTACCCCAAGTTTACCTGATGATGACGCCTGTACCTGTTAAGACAGTGATCTCAATGAGCATTGCTTTTGTTGCTGATCGGGTTATGCAATTGAAAATAAGTCGGAGCTATTGAAGTTGAATTGTTTACAAGCGAGCGAGGCTTGTTGACAAAAATTTATTACAAAATGACCGATTGACGGTTTGTTTTGATTTGATTCATGGCTGGAATATAAACACGTGAAGAAAATGGCAAACCCGCTCTCTTTTTCGAATTAATTACGAACAGATCGTAATTTCTGTATTGTACGCTATGTACCTACTGTAGCTAGAGTATAAAATTCCCAAAAATAGACATTCAAACCGACGACGGCATACACGGACTTGGATTTGAATCTTGGCACCCAAGAATCGTTTTGGAGCAAACTATTTACTCGTTATTCCTCTAATATTGCAATGCAATCGGTCTAAATTTAGACGTCGTCGTTACACCTTTTGGCAATTAAATCCGCAATCACCGAGCGTGTGGCTATGGCCCTAATATTTCCGTTCGGTACTAATCCCCAGAATCAGTATCACAATCCGGGAAGATGTTGCTTGATCGTTTTCTTAAGCATACGAGCTTAACAAGCGTAAAGCACTTTCTATCTTATAGCAACCATGTGACGATCTTCGCTGTTATGCGTCTTGTTTTTGTTGTCGTTCAGTTCAGTATTTCAGTTGACCGAAAGGAATTCTTCTGCCAGAGTGCAAAGGAAGCTATTTTTGGCACCCATGGTGATGCGATCACGATCCAACTTTTGGCTGTAGCGTATACATTTTTTTTTCTTCTCAAGAGATTTTTCGAAAGAAAACAAAAAGATAAATTGGTTCAATTTCTTTTTAATGTTGTCGACCATAACCTGCTTTTGAGAGAAAACGAAAAAAATAATAATATTCGCTCTGCTTCAAGTTTTCTTTTCATAAAAAATACTGCAAATCGCAATGAGATGTCCAATTCATTTTGTTCAGTGATGAATTTCATTTAGCAGGTCGACAACCGCAAACAACTGGTTTTAAAATTTCGTCAACAAACACTAAATTGTAAGAAAACAAAGCACACACTCCCTCTCTCCATTACATTAACATTCAATATAAATTTTTAATATTTTATAATTTTTTATAATTAATGAATTTTGTAAAACATGAAAATGAAAATACATGCACTTAACCACTTACTCATATTTATTCCATTTCAATTGTATTAGTACTTCACTTTTTAATAATAAATTCTATAGTCCTAAATTTAAAAAGAAAGTACATGTGTATTTATAGCGCGATCAAAATCAAAATAGAATTTTACGCGCAGTTTCACCAATGAATGCCAAGAGAAGAGCTTTCTTCTTTCGACTTTACCAAAAAAAATTGAGATAAAAATAGATTTATTCTTTTTCACCCTTATCCAGTGCAGAGCAGGTTAGTGAAGTGGGCAATCAACAGCAAAGCAGGTAGAGTGGCCACTCCACCGATTCCAGTCGTGTGGCTACTCCGCTTCTGATAAAACACTGCGTTTAACATATAAAATGCGCTTCCGGACATTTTCAGTAAGTTCTTCTCAGATATTTTGCTCTGACTGCACAGAAGCGCAAAAAAAACTTTATTTATATCGGGACTCGAACTATGATCGAGAAGCAGAACCTCGAGGTTCGACACCATTTTCAGTCTAGACGTAACAAAAGTCAAAATGTAGCACTAGTTCTTTCGAGGCAGCAAGCACCCTTAAAAGTTGGAAAGTTAATTTTGTCAATCGAATAGATTCCTGTAAGATACAGTTTTCAACATTTATGAGTAGCTCCTCAAAAAATCGAGATAGATTAAAATATGTGTATCTTAACAGTCTATATGAAAAAATATGCAGATTGTGTGAAGAAGAAAAGAAAACTGCAGACTACGTTCTAGGAGACTGCGAAGAACTCGGACATAGAAGACTCAGACTTCCTGGACATTACTTCCTAACACCATTGGAAATCATGTCTAGCTCACTCAAGAGCATATTAAAATTTATTAATATAACCGTCCTGAGTGAGTTATAATATGGGAGGACCATTACAATAGCCACACTGAGGCCACAATGGATCGGGATTTTAAACCATTCTTAGGACATTTCATAATCCAAGAAAAATTAATAAACAATTAAAATTCGATACATCTGGTAGCTCTATAGAGCTTCGCTATGGGCATGTACTTAAGTGTGGCGTCAAAATTATGTCTCGGCTCTGTTCACCAAACCTAAGACATTTGCCAAACACCACCTTGGGAATTGAACATCGAAAAATCCTGGAGGTAATTAGTAGATCGTTATTTAGAAAGACCGTGGAAGTGAAAACCAATTCGTTATCTTATCAGACCTAAGAAATATGTCGGAATTCGTGAATATATATAAGTCTTTGTACACCTCTTGGGGCGGAATATTAAAAAATCCTGAAAACAATTTCTAGGCATTTAACTGAAGAGCCTATAAAGGTAAAATCAATTGGATATCATCTCATTTCATGGATATAAATACAATTTGTTTAGGAATGACAGAAGGTATGGTATTGAGGAAGGTGTTGGTATTTGAGAATGCTATTGCGGAAGGTGTTGGTGTTTATTTGAAAAATGCTTCCAGGCAAAATGATTGGGATGTCTAATACTAGTAAGGCGTCACGATTAATACAAAACCCAATACCGGGCTGCGTTTATAAACCACCCGCTGCCTCCGCCAATGATTATTGTTACGTTGAAATGATTGACATCTGTATCAATGCGCTAATCACTGTAATTGTAGGTGATTTTATTATTGATATGCTTCGAGGTAATTATCTGAAAAGACGTTTTGGCGTATTCTTGCAAGGATTTGAGTTGTTACCTTACTTCATCTTATCATTACTAACCGATCTGATTTAGTAGTTCGAGTTAATTAAATCGCAGTGCCGCAAATCAGGGACCATGATGCAGGTTATGCTGTTTTCAATTTTGGTTCGTTGGATTTTACAGCCAGTAAGACAATTCATCACTTTCGAGCAATTGACTACGACGTACTTCAGAAAGCTGTTACAAATATTGACTGGACAATTGTTTCTGGATCAAATGACTGTGATATACAAATTATATATTTTAAACGAACTTTATTCTTGTTATGTCTATAAACGAATTTTATCATTTAAGTATGATGTTCCTTGGATGAATGGTGACACTAAAACATAAGTTTCTGACAGAATTTGCACATAGTAAATGAAGACGTAATAGGACAGTAAGCCAAAAATCTTAAATTCATGAAATTGGGCAACCTACATGAAGTTACTTATGAAAGTAACCGAATCTATCAGGAAACCTAAGAGCACATATTATCATTCAATGCTCGATATTCATTATTCATATTCAAAAATCACTTATGGTCTGCAATCGAGAACTTAGGAGTCTCAAATACTGCCACCGTCTGTCCTTTCGATGCTGATATCTTGAACAAAATGTTTGTTAGCGTTCAACAGGTACCTCTTTACAATAAATATATTAGGGAAATTTCTACCCATACCAGTAAATTTGAGTTTAGTCAAAAATAACTGATGTCCTGATAGCATTCAGTAAAATAAAAAGTAAGGCCGTTGTTCTCGACAACTTCAACATCAAGTTCCTGAATATTGTGTTTCCAGTGATAGATCCAATGGTTACCCACACAATTATTTCTTGAATTATGACTTATAAATTTTCCGAAAAGGGAAGATGGCGAAAGTAATACCGATTCCCAAAAGTAATCTCCAATCCGTAATAATCCAATAGTTGATCTTCGACCAATTTAATGACTGTGTAAAATGTAAGAAGCTTCTTGGCGATAGACAGTCTAACTTGAGCGCTAAACACAGCACAGAAACAGCATTAATAATCGTTGATAGTTCAAGAACAAACCTTGGCGACAAGAATATCAGTTATTTTGTCATTAATTCAGATAAGTCTTAAATTGTTAATTGCGACAAAACTTGGATATAATTAAAGTTTATTGATCATGTGGTCATGTTTATGCCTCAGAAACAAATTACTTTGTGTAAATTCGTCTATCCTAAAATAACTACAATCAACGCAGGTGAACCACATAGTGGTGGGTCGGTCGCGAATGATTCGGCCAAAATTACCGGGTCAGTACTATGACCGAATTAACTAGAGTTATACAAAATAGAACAAGTCGTTCAATTGGTGACTAGAAAGATATTCTATTAACTCGTCACCTTTCGTATCCTGATGTTGATAACCGAACAACGCACAAATATTCCATTCGACTTTTCGTCAGTCGGCCGATCCTTGATGGTCGGTATTCGAAGCCAGTCATATTTTAAAAATTAAATCTTTAGATCTGTACAACCATCGAGTACACGATTTTCTCTTGGCGCATTATTCTCCTAAAGTGTCTATGGTCTAATCATTCGCTGCCTTCGAACACCGACAACCGAGAAACGGCCGACAAGAAAAGATACGATACAAGACAAGTTAATAGAACCTTTTGACCGATTGAACGACTTGTTTCTTGTCTCGAGTCATTTCGGTCATAGTACTGCCATTTCGACTCAATCATGAAATGCAAATGACCGAAATGACTCAAATTACCGAATCTTTTTAATCGGACACTTCAACGAAATAACTCGGTCATACTGAGTTAATGAAATGACAGATTTATCCCATCACTAGTATTACAGGGCTCTATTCTAGGATCGCTGTCTTTTTCTACGCAAGTAAATGACTTGCCATATCGTATAAAATATTGTGGAGTCTTTTTGAATGATGATGATAAACAACAAATATTAGGTTTCAGTTCAAATGAAGTTGCAGAAGGAATCAATCGGATTAATACTTATCTAAGTAATATTTGTTAATGGTCTTCGGATAATCATATAATAATTAATGCAATGAGATCGGAAGCTTATAATCAATCAAAGACAGAAAAATACGACGCAACGTCTACCAATTGTTCATAACATACAATGATATAGCATTGAATTTAAAGATCATGTTCAATAACCGTTTGTCATGGACTGACCATGTCAAGAAACAAGGCTGCAATTGGTGAAACACGCTGATTATTACCTACGGCATTCCTGTAACACATCTTGAGAGACTAAGCATGCATGAAATTTACGGTTGTATTTATTTAATTCGTGCGCTAGATATATATACATATACCAAAGTAACACAAGACAACTTCCCAGTAGGACTAGCATTGATTACCGGATCGATGTTGTAATCAACGAAATGTGTGGCCTTACCATTTCGATTACACTGCTAATTACCTTTTCATACAAATGTCCGCGAAAGTAAGACATTACCAATTGCATGACATGTAATGCCCTACTTCGGTTCTGTGAGGTAATTGAAGAAGACATGGCTTATGTGGGAGCGCGTACCGAAGTCATTACCAGGTTGTCAGTTCAATAATTCATTTTTATCGCTTTGCTAAGGTAAGGGTCCACTAGAGGCGGGCCGCATCGCAATGGTACGGCGAGCATTTCTTTTTCTACGTATTTCGCTCCGTCACGAGTCTAGTTCAGTGGACGCCCTTCCATAACAATGTATGGCAGGCAGATTTTTGCGATGCGGCCCGGCCTGGCCCCCGCCTAGTGGACGCGTACCTTTATCAGAGACTCTCTTCATATGAGACACGTTTCTAGAACTGAAGCAATTCGGAAAATTTCACTGCGTCTCAAATTACGAAACGAATTCTATATTCGTTTTTTTCCAACAGCAAAAATTTGATATGAGCGCTTACCAGTTGCATAACCACCCCTCACTTTGGTAAGTCCTTACTCCATTTGAACTTGTCTTCAAAGAAAACATCAGCGACATGCAGAAGTACTGCCTCGAAGTCCAACTGGGATTCTTTTCTATCGCAGATCTTTATTATCTGTCATAACGTTGTGCCAACCATCACAATGGATAAAGACGTCACGATAACCAAACATTTAGAACTAATATTTGCTCCAGCGTTGGCACAGAAGGTAAAATGACCAAACATTTTTGTTTGCGGTCATTTTGATCAATGTGGAACAAATTACAACTAATCTTCAATATTTACGACCTTTTCTCTGTGGCGACATTTTTCAGTTCAAGAAATTATTTTCTTTTAAACAGAAATAAAGTTGGGATGCCATTTTGTTATGAAAAAATCTGCCAACAGTCTGGGCGCGACTTTATTATTTTATGGGTAGAAGTCCGAAACGTGTTTAATGATGAGATGCGGTGTTGGGTACTATGCGACTGACAACTTAAAAAATAACGTTCCAAATAGCCTCCTGGTTATTTTTTAGCATAGTACCCAACACCGTATCTCATCAATAAACACGTTTCGGACTTCTACCCATAAAATAATAAAGTCGCGCCCAGACTGTCGGCAGATTTTTTTTATTTACTTACGTATTTTTTTTATCAATAGAATAATTCATAGTAGTAAAAGCGAATTCGATCACATTAAACCTAAGAGATTTTCGGAATCAGTGAAATCTTGAACAATACCCCAAGGGGTTTAATAGAGAAAAATGCTTAAATCGGGTTTCTCCCCGACTACATTTAAAGCTTATAGAAGTAAAAGTGAATTCCAAATCTCAATATATCTTAGGAATATATAAGAATTCGTGAACATATACACAACCACTTTACACCCCCTTAGGGGTTGGATATCAAAAAAATTTGAAGAACATTACTAGGCGCTTATATAAATAGCCCGCAGAAGTAAAATTGCTTTGATAGTTTGGCATGTCTAAAAGTTTTAACGAAACTCGTGAAAATGTGGATTCACGGACATTTTTTTTACTCAACCTCTGAACGCCAATAAAAATCTTAACTTTTTTTTTGCTTTAGTTACTCTAATAGCACATCTACATATACGTACTAAGTTTCAACTTTCTAGCATAAGCCGTTTCTGAGATATAAAAAACCACCCCTCACCCCCGTACCTTGCTACCCCTATAACAAATTTCTAGGATGTCTCTATAGTGGCTCTATATAATCCTAATTTTCTAGCTTTCCACTCATTACGGTTCTCGAGAAATAAAAATCAGAATTTTTTTCTTTTCTACCCCTTTTCACCATCACCCTACATCCCCACCACTAAATTTTTTTTCCCTACTAGAGGTCTACCGCTTCCAACTCCTGTAAAATTTTCAAGATCATATCTGATACGGTTTCTGAGATATAAAAATGTCATTTTTTAAGAAATTGCTATCCACTCACTTTCGTGCCCCACCTCCCCCCTCAAAAAATTTACGTTCTTTAGATTCCTCTTATGATCCCAAATACAGAAACAAAATTTTATCTTCCTGGTGCAATTGGTTCGGAAGATATTGTAATCCAAAGTTTTTCGCCCACCAACCTCACACCCCACCACCCCCCTTACAAATTTTAGCCCTTGTCCAATTTTCAAGTATCCATAAGGGCAACCACAAAGTTTCAATCTTCCGACATCAATCGTTCAGGAGATATGGATTTTAGAATGTTTCAATCCCGGCTTTCAAGCGTTTTAGACTCATTGTTTTCCCCCCCCCCACTTCCACACCCCTCAACCCTTATCGATAATTTTTTTGCAAATGAGTCCACTATCATAGTACTACATAAGTTCCAAATTTCAGCTTCCTAGCATAAGTGGTTTCTGAGATCTGGAAACCAAAATTTTTCGTCTAAAACGCTCTCCCCTCATCCCCCCTTACACCCCCACTCCCTTAAAAGATACCATCCGTAGGGGTTCACCCAATCTACCCACCATAAAAATTTCAACTTAATACCTCAACGGGTTTGGGAGCTACGCGCCTTCAAACGATTTTGCGTACGGCGTACGGCGTACGGCGTATGGCGTATACGGCGGACAGACGGACATTTTCTTTTTTTTTACTTTTTTGGTGTTTTCTAGTCCTAAAACGTGTAAATACAAAATTTCAGGGTAGCTAATTTTTTTGAAATTTCAGGTCGATCACAATACTTTATTATTAAAAAATAATAAAGTAATACAACCTTTTCTCTGTCATGGTGGACCGGGTGTAGTCCAGTGGTAGTGTACTAGGTCTTGAAAACATGACTACGGGGTTCAATTCCCACTCAAGTCATAATTTATTTATATGAATTTTTCAGTTGCTATTGGTTTCGGAATATTAATATTAATATTAATAAATCGTAAACAGTGCGGAATGTGCGGAAATGGGTCATTAGTACAGGATTTAAACCTGAGTGAGCAAATGAGTTCTGTTCACATTCTTATCAGATTCACAAATACCATCAGAGCTGCCAGACCATCTTTGCTAGCTGCGAAAAACGATACATATCAGCATGTATTATTTATTAAAAATGTTTTTATATCGTTATAGGAATAATTCATTTTAATGCTTATAGTTAATGCTTATATGCATGAAATTGGAGAGTGGGTTAAAAACACATGAGCTTCCTCGAAAAGACTCTGCAAAGAGAACAGATGAAAGATTTTGAAATATCTCAGACTCCGATCATCACTTAGTTATCATAGGTTGTCCAGTAGCCACTCCGCTACTTAGACTTGCTATGAATTTGGTTCGAAAATTGTAACTTGTTTTCTTTATTTTTTCCTCATGTCCATGTGCACACCGCTACCAAGCTTCTAGTGAAAAATATATTCTATCCTTAAATCCTCAAGTTGATTGAGGTCTGATGGATTTGATACCAGCAATATTGTTTCATAGGAATCACTACTGATTTCTTTCCTAACTAAAAGCAAGGAAGAAAACACAAACGGTTCAGAAACCAGACCACAATGGCGCAGCGGACTTGTGCATTAGGACTTGCTTCTTTGTTCTTTACGTGCACCAACTCTTCAGTGGCCAGGATAAAACAACTTAAATAAATAACTAGCTTAAAATTGAATACTATTATGTAGTAGGTAAATAAAAAGTGTTTGTTTTAATGGTGTGTAAGAAAACGAAACTAGAAGAGACTTTTCTTTTTTTTATTCCTTTCTTTTTCGCAACCTTTTCGTTGTTTTGAAGAAGAAAAGGTTACACAACGCTTTTGATGTTTTACAGAAAATTTAGTCAGGACAACTTTTTTTCAATTTAGAAGACAATTATTTCACAGAACGTTTGCTGTGTTTAGGTTGCTCAGTGTTCTGCTACAACGTCTTCACAGCTCCTTTTAATGACCTACTTTTAGCTTCATAACGTTGGAACATCGTTGCCATATGGTTGTTTCACGGTTCCATCCCAGCTAAATTTCTGTTGAAAGTTCAGTAAAAACGTTGCTAGAACCCGAAAACAGAGATCGGTGTTACTTGGGTATATATATAATATTCTTAGAAGTGATCATATATCACAACATGCGTATTATACTCGTATATTAAGCTGTTCGTTTGAAAACTACAATATTTTAACCTTCGCATTTGCATGATGTTTTTCGAGGTTCTCAACAACCTAGCACATATCTATCTCGCTTCTAAACTTATAACATTTCTAGCAATAAGGACGCATCATATCGTATTACCGCTATATAATCGTAAGAAAAGTTCTGAATCCTTCTTTTTACCAATTGAAATAAGTACCCAGCAAACCATTGTTGTCTTCAAAACTCTCGAACACAAATATTTTTCACTCTTACAATACAGCATCAAATTAACCTCTTTCTTTCTTTATATATTAGATTTTGCTTTTGATATCACTTATAATCGTTCAACAGTACGTTCACGTGCTGTAAGAACTTTTGTGTAAGAAAAGTACTTTAAGAGGTGGTTGATTTTGCTCACTCACAAACTTAAGCTTATTTTATCACCAAACTACTAAACATGTACAACTTTAAGTTCATAACTACACGATTTATTGATTTATTATACAATCCATAAAATTTTTCAACGACTTTTGTATGGCAGCTACGCGAAGGGCTTGCATACGGATGGCTTCACTATAACTTGCTTCCCCTGGATGCAGCTTCATTTGGGTTTTGGCAACCTCCAGCACGTGATTAGTCATTTATGAATCAACATAACGGTCGTTCCTTTTTCAGGTTGACCTAATTTTCAAGTCACTACTAGTAACCACTCGTACTCTTCTTTGGCGCGAGTTAGCGAATCTCTTTATCCGATCTGAGATTTCTCTGGAAGCTGCGCAACGTTGTTTTTTTTTTGAGGATAGGTTGGTAGGTATAGCCTATCGCCCAACTCTGTTTTGGAGTAAGATTGTACGGAATTTTTTTGAAAAAATGGATTCCTTCTTATGAGTGGGATTCTAGCACACTCACTCTCCGCTAAACCATTTCAGTAGTACATAAAATACTCACATGATTAAGCCATAAATATTACTGACCGATCTAAAGCTAATTTATCGTGCTTACGTCTAATCTAAGAGGACGTCATATCAACTTCAGTGAATGATGTAAATCGGTAAGTGGCTTGGACGACTTAAATGTTTTGACATTGATTTGGAAATGTGCTTTAGCGAAAACCACATTTCCTCTATTTCGATTCGGTTCGCTAATTCATTGATTTAACAAGTGAGCGATTATCCTAAACCGTTTCGAATACGATACTTGTATGTTCTCAAGAAATCACTTCGATAAATATACAAAGAAACCAATTCCAATTCCAATGTGGATCTTCTTCGCACTTCACTTGGCAGGAGGCATTTTTCAATTTTATTATTTTTTTATTTTTAGAGCCAAAAACAACAGCAGCCAAACACATCAAGAATATTTTCACAAAAAAAAAGTAAAGATAAACCATACGGAGAGGAAAGATTATTTATGAAATATTTGAGAGGGAAATTAGAAGGCATTTACCAAAGAAATGCTGTCGGTCCGGCCGGGAGAAATTTGTTACTGATGCTCATGTAACCGTTACACGCGGTCCAAACAAAAGTGCTGACGATGCTGCACAATTCGCCGTCTTGTTCACATTTAAGTCAACCGTCTTGAATTTTTCCGAAACGAAAGCGAAAATTGCCGCCAATTTAGGAAACTAACGAAACAAACTATCGGTTAAAAACAATAATAAAAAATACCGAACTTGGAGACGAACGGTACGAAACAGAATTTTGTGGTCACAATTTTACTGAAATTTTTTTCGATTTTTATTTTTTGCGATTAAAATCCACTGACCTTACGTCTGATCGTACACGATTCCGGATGGAAACTGTTGTTGTAGGCAACGGTTGCAATTGCCGATTCGATTCTTTCTCGCTGAGCAGTTTTTGGCGCGACTGTAACTTTTCACGATACCGCATTCGATGCCATCTGTCCATGAGATCGGCCACCAGTGCACTGTTCGTGTCCGCACTAAACAAACTCTTCGCAATTCGTCGTACAGTCGTGGCACCCTTAAGTTGCCGGTTCAAAACGGTTTGAGTCACTAATGGTCGTGGCGCTTCGAGCGGTATGATGATTGGCGGCGGTTTGCTCGCAAGGACGTCATCGACTAACATAAGGCGCGAAAAACGGTTACAAATAGTTGCAGTATCCGGCGTTTTTAGGGCGCGAATTGTTTTCGGTTGATCTGTAATTATGACGATATGTCGTTTTTTCAGCTGTTCGATGCGACTAGTGTTTGTCGGGGCCGTTTTTATCGCAGTTCGGAGCACACTATCGCGAAAGGTCACTTGTGGTTTTATTGGTTTGCTATCTATAGTTTTAACGGTCGGCAGTTGAATGGTAATTGGCGTCGGTGTTACGAGAACGCTGGACGCCCTCCTCGCCATTTGCCTTCCCGCTATATTTAGCAAAGTTCCATTCAGGTACGTAAAGGTGCTGTGTTGATTTATTCCGGGATTAACAGCGGTTTTTGTATCGGGCAATGTAAATCTCACCTTCCGCTCGCGACCGACTCTCTCCATACTTTCCTGACCCAGATTTCACTCGAATGGAATTCGAAGTCTTATCTTTACTATCCCAAGTCGCGTTGAGTATTGCCGGTATCCTTCTATCGCATGTCCTCGCCAAATTTGCTCAA
Source organism: Beris morrisii (assembly GCA_951812415.1). Taxonomy (NCBI): domain Eukaryota; kingdom Metazoa; phylum Arthropoda; class Insecta; order Diptera; family Stratiomyidae; genus Beris; species Beris morrisii. Next base: position 108,601,193 of record OX638312.1, on the reverse strand, counting down.
GGTGTGGAGTTTCATGTCGCGATTTTATTGTGTATAGGAAATGGAAAGTTTTTTGGTCACGCAATCCGGCGAAAAACGAAGACACCCTCGCCGCCTGAGCTTAAGGTCCTGAAAACAGAAAAATAAATTACGGATGGCGTCAAGTTATTCTACTTACAGGCAATTTGAGTGCAATCAAACTGTTACTTCGAAGTTTGATAAACATTTCATTAGAGTGGTGGAAGGATAGTGTTGTGCTTGTTGTGTGGAAGCACGTGAAGTGATTTACAATAGAATTTGATTATAATAAGGAAATTTGGATGTACACTTTGCATGTGGCGAAAAATAAATATGATATTATTGTGCACTTTACGTATTTATTGATTTACATTTCGGTGCGCAAGTGGTTTCTGAAAAGAAACTTCCATAAGAAAAAGCATGCGTTAGGTCGTTTTTCTTTCATTGAATATTTTATGAAATTAGTCAGTAGAACTATAAAACCTTTACAAATTTGCATTGTAGTGTCATCTATTGGCGATCACTGGCTTGATTGTGGTGTAATTGAGTCGATGAACAGTTTCAGTGGATGGGACGGTTTTTCTTTTAACATCCAACCGGATGATGGACGATGTTTTTTTTATGTTGTATGTGTGTGTGTGTGGGGGGGGGGTAGGATCAAGTCTCGAAACACGCCAACAGCTGCGAGTGTTTTACGCGTATTTAACGAAAAAAAGTCTTCAGTCATTTCATTAGCGTTGATATGAAAACTCGATTTACTCAGCTCGAGGGAAGCTCTCGCGGAGTTAAATGTTTCGTTTCAGACTGAAAAGCGTACAATCTATATATGTACATACATAAAAGGGGATGTATGGATGTGGGTGTGCATGTTCCCTATGGACTCCTAAATTGCTCAACCGATTTTGATCAAATTTTCAGCGAAAATGCTGATTAGTCTCGGGATGGTTCCTGTGAAGTTTGGTGCCGATCGAATCAAAAACAATTTTTTTTTGTCATTTTTCCAAATTTTTCGCGATTTTAGTTCCCTGGTGCTCAAACGTAAGAGGGGAGAAATGTAGGATATTCTTCCGATTGAAGTCAGAAAGCATCAGTTTTGCTGCCAAATCAGTTATGCCACCCAAAACAACAAGCGCTTGATCAATCTACACCTCAAGCACGAACGAAAAAAGCATCACGAGCTTCAGTAACAGGACAGAGCAACGGGAAGCAAGACTGAAAACCGCTCTTGAACAACAGGAAGCAACGGGAAGCAAGATTGGGCACCGCTTGTATTTACGGAATTCACCAACAGGAAGCAGCGGGAGCAACAGAAGCCATGGGGGCAACGGAGCAATGAAAGCAACGCGAGCAACGGAGGCAACGGGAACTGGAAACCGCTAGCATTGCAATGCATGCCGGGGTATTATTTTGTTGTGATCGCAGAAAAAAAATCGATAATGTTGTATTTGGGAAAGCACTACAATATTGCAGATCATAGTAGAAGGTTTTTAGTACAGTTTCCGAGGTATAGCACCATACAAACGTGAGCGTAGCAGCGAGACGCGGCTAGTAACAAATACTTAATCGGTTTGGTCAACGAATGATTGAAACCCGATCGAACAAAGTCCGATTGCTCAACGAGTTACCAAACAGCAATTGACCTAATGGTCAGTCGCAATAAGATAGTTAGTTGTTTGTCAAGTGCATAATAGAGCTGCGTTACCGCGTGCTAAAAACCGAACCGTATTTCGGTTTAAACCTCCCGGCGAGAAAAGTGAATTAGGTATGGAATAAATAAAATAAGAACGAAATGCAAAAGGAAATAAAATAACAAGAAAATATGAAGCGAATACGAAGTAAATAAAATATAAATAGTATAAACAGAAAAACTAAATAGTTTAAATTAATTAACATTTGAAAAAAAAGTATTATAAATAGACATAAAACAAACTACCGACAAAGGCCGCGGTCCGAATTACGCTTTCTGCGCTTTTAGCGCGCATACAACCGGTCCGAATTGCGCTCACGATGCATACAATTTGCATGGAGGGGTAATTTTCTGGCGCTCACACTGCTCACGGTTTCGAGGATAGGCACTGTGAGTGCACTGTGTGCACACGATTGGTCCGAATTATATTCGTCGTAAGCGTGGATACAATTCGGACCGACTGTAAGCATTGTTGGTAATGTAAGCACCGTGAGTGTAATTCGGACCGCGGCCAAAATAAAACAGAAACATGCTTACTGCTACAGAACAGACAATTAGACTTAAGGGGTAACACCACTGTAAAATTTTCAAAAAATTGAACCTTAGTGAATATGTGGAAAAAAGGTTAATACATGAAAAACAATTTTTTCCTGGAATTTCGAGCCCTTTACCGAGTGCGTCAGGCTGCTTCTCAACGACTACCAGCGTCGGATCAGGTGTCCATCTGAGAAGATACTGCCTAATGATTTACCCGTTGGTTTCTAACTTCTCGAATACACTAATAGATATCGCTAGAAAGTTTTTGTGTTCCATTGGATGCATTTTCACACAGAATTACGTTAGTGTAGCGTGAATGGATGTCAAAAGGTCAAAATTTTATTCAAGTGGTAAGAAAGTCCTAAATATAGCAACGGATATCGCTGTAAGTAATTTTAATGATGGACTGACTAACATACTAGGGATTATAAAGGTTCTGGAGATGGATATTGGCGTCCAATGCTACAACTTTTGTGTCGAATCCAATGCCAAGTGAATCCAGTACGCTAAGCGTTCATTGACAGATGCAGCAAACGAGGCGCACTCCAGCATTAAATCGTAGAGGAAAGAGATTGAGCATTAATATTCCAACGTAGAAGAGCAGTTTTATGGTCCTGGGGTTGCAGATTAAAATTCTTCATTTTTTCATGTCTATAACACATTTCAAAACTTTGAGCGCGTTTTTCTCGAAACACGATTTTTGAAATCGGGACGCAGCATAACTCGAACAATTTTCATTCTTTTCATTCAAATTTTTCACCATATCTTCAAAATAACATTTCGAAGAGAAACGCGTACGGGATTTTCGATACGTTGATTTAAAAATTAGTTACAGTAGATGCCGCTTATAGTAATCGCGGATAATGTTATAAGCCGCATTTTGTTATCAAAACAAGTTAGTAACATTTTCCACAAACGAAATTCATCGCTTATTGGAATAAAAATTCGCTTTATTTTATCATTCGGGCCAGATTTCCATACAACATTACAAGTTTTGTGACTGTATTCTTAATCGCTCCTCTTTTTTCTTCATGTGAATGTGATCAAAAAGGCAAAATAAAAACAATCTCAAAATTAAAGATGATTGCTCTTGGTTTAACATTTATGTAAACACAAGGCGATATATATTATAGATTACTATGAGAAATTTCAGTCTTTTCGTAGCTTCTGAAAACTATTGATGCTGATCTCGTTCAACAGAATGAGCTCAACTTCGAGTAAGTTTTCGAGACAGTTTAATAGAAGTGGCGCGCTGAGCTGACAGATATGACCGAAGCTGGATCTAACTAACTAACGCTGTACAAGGCTGAATTTGCTAAAAAGGGAGAGAATCAGTACAATAAGTTTCCTGACCAGACACTGTCTTATAATCCGGCATGCTAAAAGACGGTGTTTCTTTTCAAACGACTTTCTGTAGAATCTGCCTGAATGAGGAGGAAGAGGAAACAGTATTTCATATTCTCTGTAACTTTGTGAAACATTGAAGCTAGAGTTGTAAATAACACTTAATGAATAAAAAAATAATATTAGATGCTTCGAGCAATCTATATTCAAGCGTAGGAAAATAAATGAGAAAAATTTTCCCCTTCGGCTATTGCTATCATCCGGTTAATGTTATTGCTTATGGCCGGTCCCAAAGTGATTACAATAAGCTGCATCCACTGTATTAGCAAATAACTGTCCTGGTTTTGGTCGAAAATTGAATAAAATTATTCAAATACTCGCCTATCACACAAAACTCAATATTTCTAAATTCCCCTACATGTTTCTCTAGCTATACTCATTTTTCTTTGTACCAGGTTCAAATTTACGTAAGCTAAACTGCGTGCCGCAGAGCGTCTAAAATTTAACATGCCCCGGGGGAATGGTTTTAGTGACGCCATTTTGTAAATTTTTTCACTGATTTTTTTTTATTGTATATTTAAATACATGCTTATTAAGTTCCCTAAATATTATTAGTCTATATCCTTTCCTTCCATTAAACAAAAATTGTCGAAAAAGAGCTCTTTTAGGCCGTTACAGTGGTGTTACCCCTTAAAGTAAATGTGAATACACAAGTCAAAGACCGCGAAAATAAAGCTTGAATGAGAACAAATGGAAAGTTTGAATTAATTTTCTCTCATTTTCATTTGGAAATGAAAGAAGGTTGACTTTTACTGAAAGTTAAGAAAAATATACAAACATACGAGATGTGTTCCAAAACAAACCGAACTCTTTGACGGACGATGACGAAGCACACTAGCGACGTGCGTTTGCAATACATCATAACCTTTCAAGTAATTTTCTTTTTGGTTAACTACATACATATTTACAACTCGTTTAGTTTCACAGTTATTGCTATTTGAATGCAACAAGTTTCATAGTTCTTGACAATTTTGGCAATGTTCAATGAACATTTTGCATCAAACTAAGGAAAACACTCACAACTTCAAGGAACGGCGGTGAAAGGTGATGTACTTTCTTGTACGCAGTGTTTCCCAATTTAAAAGTGGCCGTCAATCAATTATTGAAGATGAACCTAGACTAAGAGGACCTTCGACATCAACTAATGACACTAAATCAAGGAGATGGTACATACTAACCGTCGTCTGACTGTTAAATTACTTGCAAAAAAAGGTTGGAATATGGATAATTGTGGCAAAGTTAATCATGGTACCTTCATCAGCCTTGTCAATGAGCGAATTTTGAACCAAAAAATTTGGGGCAACGTTCGAATCGACAACGTCGACCAACCAAAGTTGGTCTCAACATCGGCCCTACACGGTGTCGTACTATGACTGTCGTTGAAATGTCAAAAACGGCGACGCAACGGTTTACATCATATCAAAATAGCGACCACGTTGGCAGCGGACAACGAGTGACGGCAGATGACTACCCAAAGAATAATCCTAGCAATTTTTTTTTTTTTTTTTCAAAAATTGAAATCAGTACTAAAAATACGCCGTTTCGACTCAAGAATTTTGCACAGGTATTGACGAAGATATTTTTAGTACATTTTAACATTTGAGTGGAATACTAAAGACTCCTGATTGGTCAGTTTTGGATCCGTCTATGTACCATATTAGGGATTTTTGTCTAAGAGTGGCTTTGTGCCTAGGATTTTAGTAAATAGCCTTGTGAAATTGCATTTTGTTACCACTGAATCATAAAGGTATGGGATCTTTCTCAAACTCAGCGAAAGTTGGGTAAGCTTTGTTGCGGTCGGTTTCGTCCTCTGAACTGAAAAGTTTGTTGTAAGTTACAACCCCTGATTTTTTCTTCAATTCACAGTGGCCCCGGACATGACCAACACTGCCCAGGCTTAGAAGTGACATCGAAATTCTTAACATGCTCGTAGCCCGTGGATCAAATGTAAAAGAGATATCAATTCGATATAGGGACAGGGAACTACCACAACTCGGACCGAAAAGCGTATCAATACAAGACTTAATTTAAAATAAAATGAACTCGAAACCTTTGTGATAATGCCAAGAAAAGCTATGTACCCCTAGTATGAATGAAAAATCGAACCGAATTGTTAGAGAGTGTTATCGACCGATTAAACCGGAACCGATCAACTCTCTCAAATCTCAATTTACTTTAAGAAGAGAAGCAAATCAAAACCCAAAACAGTGGTAGCCTGGCCTACACCGCATGTTAGCATTAAACACGTTCTGGACTTCTATCCAAAAAATAATAAAGTTGCGCCCAGATTGATGGCAAATTTTTTATTTATTTACTTATTTTCTTTTCAATTTCAATAAAAACATAAGGGGTAAAACCCTTAGGTGTTGAATATCAAAAAAGTTCTACATACAAAGCCCGCTAAAGTAAAAAAGAATTTGGTATCTCATCAGTCATATATCGAATATCGCAAAATCCCAAAAATAATTTTTAGATCGTTATTAATAAAGCCCATAGCAGTAAAAGCGAATTCGATTTCATTAAATCTATATATTTATTTATAAGCTTGAACAACACTTTACACCCCTAGGGGGTTGAATTTGAATACCGAAAATGCTTCAAACGGTTTCTCCCGATTACATTTAAAACCTTTAGAAGTAAAAGCGAATTCAATATCTCATTAGACCTAAGATATACTATATATCGGAGTTCGTGAAAATATGCACGACCACTTTCCACCACTTAAGGGGTTGAATATTGAAAAATTGGAAACGCTTTCTAGGTGTTTATAGAAGAGGCCACCGCAGTAAAATTTGATTGTTCGACATGTCTAAAAGATATAACGAAATTTGTAGAAAAAAACGATTTCACGAAAAAAATTTGTACTCCACCTTTGTACGCCAATGAAATCTTAACTTTTTTCAATAACCTCCGCTCAAACATAACAGAATCCAGAATGATCTGGATTATTTACGTATTTGCGAAACATCCTGCATAATTATAGTGCACCTACTGGATACTCGGCCAAATGGGACACTCTTAAGCACAGTTCACTAATAACTATATGACCTTAATTCGTTTAGTAATGCAACAAGAAAGATTTAATTCCTCATTTTCCCCAAATTAATTGTTTAAATTTTTTATAAAGAACCACTGATGAATGTTGAAAGTTGCATCTCACAAACGTTCTGTGACAAAATTGACTTTCCAAAGTGCCTCCTGGTTAACTTTTTAAGGTTTTGTTGGCGTGCAAATGTGTTTACGAACCCTAATCAAATAGAGTTCCTTCGATTAGGATTTGTAATTTTGCGGGCGTTTCACTTCCTTTATAAGGCCTATACTATTTCGGTGACTTTGTGAATGCAAATGGTTTAAAGTTTTTATGCAAATAAAACCAAACAAAGTCAGGCGGTACAACATCTTTCCCTAAGACTATACTGTGTTGTTTACTTTTTGCACTCAAATAGATTATACAATAGATTTGGGAGCTAGTGGCAATTTCGGTATCACTTGCAATAGTCAATGTAAAGGATTATTCAATAGCTACATAACAATTTTAAATCTTAATACAAACGCACCCTTAAACTTTTCTGCTGGTCTGTCAATGTTAAAACGTTAGTCAAGGTTTACATTTTTATCATGGTGAAGTTCACGAACAAGGAACGTTTGGAAATTATCTCAATTATTCTGTGTTTTCTTTATATATAAAATTGTTAAGTCTATTGAATAATTATTTAGTTGAAGTGCTTGTGAATCGAAAAATACACAACATGACTCCAGTTACCGCTGCGGTTTAGAAGAACTGTATTTTAAAGTTGCGGAAAAAATTAGCTCTGGTATTTGATTTGCTCATGTCTGACTTATAGTGTTAAGGAAAGTGCATAAGTACATAAAATACAAAAGGCAGACGTAAGTCCTCTAAATAAATAAATATTTTGGAGGGATATTTCCATTAACAGCAATTTTCTACCTATTCTATGACTATTTTTTTTATTTATAACTTATTGAGGGGTCAGAGAAGTTAGCCAAATAATGTTCTTTTCGATTTTTACAGCAACACTATTTTTGAGATTTATTCTCGACGAAGAAGTAAGGAAATTTTATAGTGGTTTAAGAAATTCCTCTTAACGGAGAGTTCCGCCGAATATAATCAAAACAGATCATTAAAATAAGCAATACAAAATATATTTAATTTTATTTATTTATATTTTTCATTTACTGATGGTGAAATTTTTCAAATCATCTGCCTCCGCAAAATACGAGCTCAAAACGTCTGGCTTGATTATTTCATTAGATGTTATAAGTAATTAAACCATTCGTACCAAAAGCAGACACGTGCTGATAATATAGTACTACTTTTTTCCGCAAATTTGAAATGCTATTATTTCATAACGCAGCAATATTTGGGTGGCAGACGTTTTCATTTCTAATTAGTATTACCCAATGAATAACATAATTACGATCTGCCAAATGTTCATATCTTATAGAATTTGATAAATCATAAAATTCGGAACAAAGATTAATTACTCTTAAACGCAGAAGCCAAGACGTCTGCCTCTTGTATTTGTACGAGTTCTGTGAAAAGATGAACACGTTAAATGTAGAGATGTGAGCAAATCACTAATGAACGTTAATTTTTATTATAATTTTAGAGTGTTGCCAACATAAAAAGCAGCGATATTGTGGTGGCAGACTTTTGGTATTACTGTCTTTAAATGTTAGATCTTCATAACAAAAACAATCTGCCCGATGTGCAGATGACTTATAAAGTTCCGCCACGAGCTCCCTATCTTTTAGGGTTTGTAAGTCTGGTGATCTAACCACCTGATGAGAGAGCAACTAATTTAGTCTACAAGTTCAGTTCAGTTCAGGAAGGGGCGCAGCGCTAAGAACCACTACGCTCACTAGGCACCATACGGGCCCATTGAGATCCCTTCAAAGCTTCGAGGCCCGAATTACGTTATTTGGTATTTAAACAAAATGTTTGAATATATTTTAATTATTTTTTTTATTATAATATAAACTAGGTTGTACTGTGTAAGCGGACAATTCTAGACTGCAGGTCTGATGTAGTGCACCTACGAAGGAAAACTCAGATTTTAATAGTTCAAGATGTAAAGGATCTTGTTATATGTAGTTGAAATGAGAAATATTCTCAAGTGGTTTAAATGGAACCAGATAAGCAATAAAAATGTATGACCGATGTCCGTCGGCATCATAAGACTTATATTTATGACAACAGCATGTTGCCCAATATCTGTTGACATAACTCCCGCTCATATCACTAAAAACACTCTAAATGCTTGCAGAACCTGACCAGTTTGTCATGACCTATCGATTTCAAATCCTCAATGTTGTCCAAGAACAGACTACCTAACCATCTCATTCGCCTTCTGGCTACCCCAGGGCATCCACACAAGATGTGTGCGATGTCTCTCCTCGTGACAGTACTTGCACACATCCGTCTCGGCTAGCCCTAATCGCATGGCATGTTTCCTCAGCATACAATGACCCGTTAGTGTTCCGACGAGCAGCCGTAGTTTTCCTCTATCCCAAGTTAATATATTCCTAGTTTTTTGACTATCCAGCTCGGGCCACAAAGCCCTAGAAATCCTGCAGCTTGTCAGCCCTGCCCACCTAGAGTTAGCCGCCTCTTTAGAACGTTCACCGATTAGCGCTTTGATGCCTCATATCGTTGGTCTAACCTCCTTCTCAACCCTGCCATTTGATGCCGATCTCGCTCTCGCCAGCTCATCCACCTTTTCGTTCCCTATTATATTACTATGTCCCGGCACCCAGCAAATCATTACTCTGTTCTGACTACAAAGTACCTTCAGCACTTCTCGACAGCGCTTTACTAGCTGGGATTTAATAGTGACCGATTCCAGAGCCTTGATGGCCGCCGGGCTGTCAATGTAGAGTGAGATATCCTGATTGCATATCTCCCCCCTTAACAGGATGGTTACTGCCTGCAACACAGCCAAAATCTCTGCATGGGAGACACTGCATGCATCTGGCAGCTTGAACGACTTCCCTACATTCAGCTGCTCAGAGAAGACGCCTGCGTCAGTGCCGCATTCCATTTTCGATCCATCCGAGTATACGGAGATTTTCCCCTCACGTATTACCTTATTGTTCTACCAGTCCACTCTACTTGGATACACAATTTCGTAGGGCATCACAAAATCTATCCCGGACTGGACTTCCCAGAAATTCACCGAGAATAGAACCATGCCCTTTAGAGCTCTGCCTGAAGAGGGCACAGCTCGTTAGCCTAACCGCGGTGTTTGCCGCAACCTGTTTCAAGTAGATATCCAATTTGTAGTAATGTAGTCTATAAAGAAGCTCTCAAATGAATTAACACCGAGTACATAGTGGCAAAAAGCAAGTATTTCCAGCATTTGCAATTACATACCATAAATGATACTCAAATTCTTAATTCATTTTCATGGGTGGCGAAAAACTAACTATCTATAGGGTAGGTATAGGCAGGACGAAATAAAAGGGGTTTCAACCCTATTCTTGAATACGAGCTTAGATATCCCATTCGCTAATTGATTAATAATTGCAGTCATAGACATCATATACTCGTAGATACTCTCGTGTTATAGATTTTATTTCAAGTAGCAAGTTTCAAGCACACTTCAAGGTGAATCTAAGGATTTTCCACTCACTTGAATTGCGGCAGGACAATCGGTCTAAGGACAAAACTTATAGCACTACTGCCCCAATTCGTTCCTCCTTCGTTTGAAATCTACACGCACTCAACTTTATAAATAGTTTCACTGCTATTAGTTTCAAAAATGGATGTCTACTTCAAACGCTCCCGATGTTACGGTATCTAGTCACATACGAGTATTTAGAGTCTTTCGATTGCGATAAATTTTCCGTGGGAAAGTGCAAATTTTCTTGCCACCCGGAAGTATGTTGGGACTGTAATAGTATTCCTATCGGGAAGTACCACTTCGTACCAGTATAGTGTGAAATCGGGAGAACTACATATTGCGGATGTGAATCGAACAGAAATGTAAATGTAGGACATGATAGACTTTCACAGGTGGGAAAATATTTAATTGTAACAAGGATTCGTGGGACTTTCTGCTACGAGTAGAAAATAACAGTTTAATTTAAATTCATTTCATTTTCTTTGCTGAATCCTTAGAAATTAGCTCCTTACACAATTTTAAACACAAGGTCGATTAATCCACAAAAGAGCTTGACCATGACATGAAAAACGTGTGCACAATTCGACCCGAAAAACTTTTATGTAATATGTACCTCCATAGGTAAGTAACGTACGTATTGTAGTGCAGGTAATCCAAACGAGCATAAATTACTTAATTCCGTTCGCGTGCGTTTTGCCTCACTCACGTTTCCACTTTAACGAATAAAAAGGAGCACCGCCGTTCCGTTACAAGCGAACCGCTAAAGTCTTCATGAAAAACTAAGGAGTCAAATTAATTTAGCAAAAGTGAAAAGTGCGATTCGTCCGATTCCTCTGCAAACGTCGTCGTGCTACGATTATGTCGTGTGAGCAAAATAAACTTTCCTTTGGTTTTCCAAGAGCACTTTGCGTGCCAGAAAACTAAAACTTACGATCCAAATTGGTGTTTGGCGCGCGAATTTTCTTACCTTGAGGGTGTTGTGTTGGATTGTGTGGAACATAAAAATAGATCCACAATGTTAAGGTGTATTTTCTTATATTTAAATTTTTAAAGTTCAAAACAGAAACAGATAGTCGGCGAGATTTTCAAGATTTCAGCACGTTCGTTCGGCTATTAATTAAATTAGACTAGCTCCTTAGTGTGTAGATTTGAAACCAATCAAAAGAAAAAGTGCCAATTAATGTGAAAATTTATGGCTTTTGTTCAATTTAAAATAAAATGAGATCTTTAATAAACTGAATCCAATTTGTCGTCAAATTTGAATGTCCCGTTCCATTTAATGTGGTTTAGTTAGTTCCGATGATTTGCTAGTTTGTTGTCACTTACAGAAGGTCATATCTATTTCATTCATTTTATTCTGTGTTTTAAATCATTGTACGTATATACAATACCAGGTTTCGACCATACCTCCAAAAACCTCCACATACCCCACAAAACCGTACTTTAATTCAATTCCGATATTTTATAAAAATATAGGTATAAGTTAAAATATAGTACCTGCAAGATTTGTATCGATGATTGCCACGCCAGTTATTGTACACTTGAATGTGTATTTATTATTTTCTTCCCTTCTTCCAAAGTCTAATGCTGGATTTACACTGAAGACGTTTAGGCGCGACTTTCCCCACACCATAAAAATCAACCAATCAGGCGACAAAAAAGTCCAACAGTGCTCGACTTTTCGGACGAAAAACCGCTTTGTGGTGGTCTTGGGTGGGTAAAGTCGCCCTGTAAATTACTACGTTTACATGGAGGATCGAAAGATCGATAGATCGAAAGATCGAAAGATCCAAATTTGAATCGCGTATATGACTACACCGGATCGAAAGATCGGAACATGGGAAGATCGAAATGAGATCGAAATGACAAGTAACATAACCAAGTCTTTCTTTAATCGTACAAGTTCGAAGTGCAGTGCATAAAAATGACAAATTTAGCAGTTTTGTGTACTAACACTATGAAAATGATAGAAAATAAACTTTTATTGTTAATGAATTTGCGACGATCGAACTTTCGATCTTTCGATCCGGGTTTACATGAGAAGTTCGATCCGATTTCGACTCGATCCAGGTCGAGAAGTTCGTTCGGATCGAGTAGATCTCATTCCAGTGCGATCTGCGTTTACATGAGATTTTAGAGGATTGAATCCGGATTCAATCCTCTATGTAAACGTAATAAATGTTTGGTGTAAGTTCACCATAATACTGGATTTACACCTAACACATTGAGGCGCGACTTTACCCCCGAGAGTCCATTACAGACCAGTTTTCGTCGGTTGTAGTCTTTGCTATGTTGATTGCGATTTACGTACATGTCTCTGCCGCGTGACTTTACTATAAGAGCGACACGACAGAAATACGGTGAACTGCGAAATGCGTATTGCCACAATTCATTGTATGTGTGTGTATGCATGGAATCCTGCATCGAAGAAAAAGTCGAGCACTGATGGACTTTTGCAACGTCACGAGCCATTTTATTGTTTGATTTTATGGTGGGGGTAAAGTCGCGAATCAATGTGTTCGGTATTAATCAACCATAAGGGATTTCCGATGGAACTGACTGATGAGCATGACTCCAAAGTAGTGCTATATTATATGATGAGCGTAGTATGTGTTGACACAGCTCCGATTGACATGGATGAAATATTGCTTCGCCAATTGTACTTTTTAGCATAAATATGTTCTTGTTGCTACTCGTGCTGTATTTACGTTGCCGATTAATTTAAGACAAGACACAATTTATACAACAATTTATGCAACATGCCAAACGAACACCGAGAAACTTGTGAGCGATGGTGAAACTAAACCACCGCTTAACAGTACTCAATCAAGAACACGGACTAATTCGTCGCATGGTTTTTACTCATTGACGTTATTTGCCCGTATTTACTATGGTGGAGAAATTTCAATGATCAGAAACTGTTCAGCAACCTAATATCCCTATAGCTTGATCGTTCACGCAAAAGTCTTACAAAATTAGTCTCCCAATGTAAGTACAATACTCTCATGAATTTCCTTCCAGGATATGACTCAATTTGCATCACGAATTCCTATTTCATCCATTACTCATTTCCACTCGAAACGCTTGTGCTTAAGCAACTGTCAAACAATCAGCACGTAACAGAATGACTGGTAACTATATTGGGTGTACAAATAAGTTCCCGGCGTTTTCTTATAGATAACTCTAACACGAAATGCTGGTAAAAAATGGCGGATCAGAAACGTAATATGGCAAGATTAGACATCTGGCAACAACTCCCCATCATTACATTTGTCAAGTTTTATCAGCGTCATTTATTTTAAGTTTGAGCCATAAGCGTCATTTGCGGGAAGTTTTGCTTTTTTGTTACAATTCTAAAAAATCTGCGGCTGAGGCGCGTCAAATGGTTACAGAAAATTATGGTGAGTCTTCTATTAGTGAATCAACGTGAATGGTTTCATCGCTACGAAATGGGTGATTTCGGCGTGGAAGACAAGGAGCGTTTCGGCCGGCCAAAAAATTTCGAAGATGCAGATTTGAAGGCATTACTGAGCGAAGATGCATGCCAATCGCAATCAAGTCTTGCGGATTAGACGTGACTCAACAAGCCATTGCACTATGTCTGAAAGCCCTGGAAATGATGCAAAAACAAGAAAATTTGGTGGCGTACGAATTGAAGACAAGAAACGTCGAACGGCGATTTTCACGTGCGAACTGCTGCTCTAACGGCAGAACAGGGAAGGTTTTTTGCACCGTATCGTAACTGGCGATGAAAAGTGGATACACTACGATAATCCGAAGCGCCAAAAATCGTGGGGATACCTGACGGGAAGGCCGAATATTCATAGTTCCAAGGTCATGCTATGTATTTGGTGGGACCAGCTCGGCGTTGTGTATTATGAGCTGCTGCAACCGAGTAAAACCATGACAGGACCTCTTTATCGAAGACAACTAATGCGTTTGAGCCGAGCATGTTGCTCAGGTTCTGAAAACCTACATGGAAACACTGAAATGGGACGTCCTACCCCACCCGCCGTATTCACCAGTCATCGCGCTTTCCGACTATCGTCATCGATAATGCATGGCCTGGCTGAGCAGCACTTCCGTTCTTGCGAAGATGCCAAAAATTGGGTCGATTCGTGGATCGCCTCAAAGGACGTGGAGTTTTTTCAACGCGGAATTCGTATGCTGCCAGAAAGATGGGCAAAGGTTGTGGCTAGCGATTTACAATATTTTTAAAAATAATTGTGTAACCGATTTCCCACAATAAAGGCTCACATTTTGAAAAAAAACCCCGGAAACTTATTTGAACACCCAATAGAATTTTCAATTCATAATAAGGAATCTTCAAGGTACATATCAGATAACGCCATCAACCTCACTTAGTATTAAAACCGAACTATTTACCGAACGACACTCATACATTCCTCTGCCTAAGTTTTACCAAAAATTATAATTATTTTCTTTTAACAAACTATCATTCATTTCTTTAAAATTATAGTAAAAAGCAACTTAGCAATAAAATGTTCGATTACTTTATGTATGTATACCTATGGATCCGCAAATGTTAACAACTTAATTTATGAGTTCCATCTATTATGCCTTAATTGCAAGCCCAGCCTAAAGCTAAATCAACAAAAACACATCTATACCTTTTTTTATAGGAGTATTCACGTCTGGAAAAGATATAGCTTCAAGATCACAAATATTCCAAAAATGTGACTACCTAAATTCAGTGACTTTATCTTCGCAGGTCTTTAACCTTGTCGTGAAAAAAGTAAAATGCATTTCTTTCTTCCACATTCAAGATCATTAAAAACACCTTTAATTCGATATTCGATACGCGATACCTGTGGCTGAAGATCGAAAATGTTTGGTTGAAACTGATGCTGATCAATTAATTATAGTGGAACCAAATTAATATGGCAGCACTGAGCGCAATCGAGTTGTGATTATTTACCTTAATCGTAGATATTATATGATTGTTCGATTTTTTGCTGCGATTCATTTATATTAATATAGTAGCCACATGAATGGATTTCCATACGTACAACAATATAAACTTCATACGTGTAATCTGAGATTATACAGTGAAAGACATGGCGATCTACACACCTGGTAGTAATTAGGAATTTTAACCGGATTGGTCTAGGTTCCATAGCATTGGCACGCCTAGTTATTTATACTTCCTAGTTTATATCATAATCCGTTATGTTTTTACTTAATTATTTTTTAGGTATTAGGATCGACTTGAAATTTAAAAAAAATTTGGTACCCTGAAATTTTGTAATTTTAGGTTTTGGGACCAGTTAAAACCACCAAAAAAGCAAAAAAAAAGAAAAATGTTCATTTGTCCGCCGTAGACGCCGTACGAGATACCCAAAGCGTTTGAAGGCGTGTAGCTCAAAAACCAGGGTGGGGGGGGGGAGGAGTGAGATGGGAAGGTGGAGTTAGCATTTTAGACGAAAAGTTGTGGTTTCTAGATTTTAGAAACCGCTTTTGCTAGGAGGCTAAAACTTGAAATTTATGTAGAACTTTGATTGATAGTGGACCCATTTCAAGAAAAAACGTCGATTTCGGTTAAGGGGTGTGGGAGCGGGGGGAAAAACAATGCGTTTGAATCGCTCGAAAGCTGAAATCGAAACGTTCTAAAATTCATACCGCCTGAAGCCAAAAGGTTAAATCTTTGTAATTGTTCAATGAATACTAGAAGCCTATAGACAAGAACTAGAATTTTAAAAGAGGAGGTAGCGTGTGGGGGTCAGGATTAAAAACTTTGGATTACTATGATACTGATAATCCAAAAAATTCGTGGAAACGCACACAAGCACTTTACGCCCTCTTAGGTGTTAATTATCAAAACAAATAGTTTCTACACGTTTATACAAAAAGCCAGCAAAAGCAAAATTAAACCGATACATTGACATACTTAAAAGATACGACGAATTCGTGAAAATGTCGAAAAACAAATTTGTTTGCCCCAAATCCGTACGCCAATAAAAATCTAAACTTTTCTTTAATTTAATTACTTCTGTAGTACATCTACATAAACATGATGTTTCTAGTATCTTTAAAGTATAAGCCCTTTATAATACAAAAAGAAGTGCGCTAGAAGTGTTACCAATTAAAAATGCTGTAATTTTGTCAATTTTGAATTTTTTTATTTAAAAACTTCAGCATATCGTAAAAACATTTCAAATTTTAAGAAAAATGTACTATTGATCGATGTAGCCACCTTTAGCGCGAATAATACACACGCTGCACGAATGTGGCCTGATGGTATTTTGTCCCATTCTCGGCGAAGAGCAATCTTTAAGGCGTTGACCGTCTCATATTTTTTAGTTAATACTTTGGCCTCCAGAATGGACCATATGGAAAAATCCATTGGGTTTAAGTCCCGGAAATATGGTGACCATTGTTGTGAAGAAATGAAGCTGGGAACTTTTCTTGTAAAAAACGTTGGATTTGACGGGCTTTACGGGATGGTGCCGAGTCTTGTTGAAACATCCAATGGTTTCTACCGAATTGTTTACGTGCCCAAGGTAACAAAGCATCGTTTAAAATCTTTTCACGGTAGATTTGTTGATTTACCTTTACGCCCTGTTCAATGAAAACGAGTGGGGAGCGTCGTGTGCAAGTTACCGCGGCCCAAACCATTACTGATGCAGGCGCTTGTTTTCGCAGAGCAATTCGCTGGTCTAAATTGTCTTGTGATTTGCACTCTATCCATACACGATCGTTTTGTTTGTTTACACAGTAAAAATTTTTTCATCAGAAAATATCAAATTTTCAAGCTCGTCACCAACGTGCAGGTGTTTTAATACCTTTGCTCTCGCTTGGCGAACTGCGTTTGGTGCAGGTGTTAAATCTTGCTCTTTTTGTATTTTGTAGGGCTTCAATCGTAGCTCATTTTTTAATATACGCCCCATGCTACAAGCAGACACATTGAGATTTTTCGCCAATTGAACTGCGCTTTGTCGTGGATTACGTTGAATTCTGGGCTTCACCTTTCGAACCATTTTTGGCGATGTTGCTGTTTTTGGATGTCCACCTCCATGAAATCTGCTACCAGTATCATTGTAACGTGTAATGGTCCGATACACAAAAATTTTGTTCACACGTAAATGTCGTAGCTCATTAACAATGGCTGGTTGCGATTTTCCAGCCAAATACAAAGTAATAACACTGTTGCGCTTGAATTCCATTTCGATAACTTTTTTTAACTGCGACGTAAAACGATATGCTTTCGTATGCTTGTAAACAACATAACAGACTGGCGCTTGTCAAAAAATGAGCGCGCTGTCATTAGCCGTTTGGTTGCTACAGTAGCGTGAAGTTGGTAACACTTCGAGCGCCGACCCCTGTATTTTAGGATGCCTCTATGTTGGCTCTCTAATTTTTAGCTTTCTCCTCTTTGCGGATTTCGAGAAGACAAAAATCAGAATTTTGTCTTCTTCACCTCCTACCACTCCCTATACCCATTTTTTCCGCTACAAGAGATCCACTTGGTCTACCTACTGTAAAATTTTGAAGATCATATCTGATACGGTTCTTAAAATATAAAAATTGATTTTTTTTTAAAATTTCTCTCCCTCAACTACCGTGTTCCACCTCCTCTCTCAAAATTTTTATTTTCATTAAACTCCACTTATAATCCTATAAAAAAAAACAAATTTTATCTTTTTAATACAATTTGTTGGGAAGGTATTGTAATCCAAAGTTTTTCACTCTACACACCAACACACCACCCCCTCCCTCTTCAAAATGTTAGCCCATCTCTAAGCTACTAGAATGCTATCAATAGCCACAAGGTTTCAACCTTTTGACATCAACCGTTCGGGAGTTAGAGATTTTAGAATGTTTCTATCTCAGATTTCCAGCACATAAAATCTTAGGGTAGCAAATTTTTCAGGTCGATCACAAAACTTTATTATTAACAAATAATACCAGCCCGAATGCCATTACCACTTACATCAACTGCTGCTCAATCCCAACTTGAAGAACTCCGTTTTGATGGAGACGGAGCACGGGTGTAAGATTTTGGATTTATGACAACATATTTATAACAAAATTAGGTAAGATAGGATTGATAAATAATGTTATTTTAATTTAATTATTTTATAAAAACAATCTAATTCAATTAAAAATAAAGTTATTTCAAAAAAATCTCATTATTTCTTTTTCGGGTTAGAGTTATGTTCGTAATATTACTTGTAACTAACAAATAAATTTCTCAACAAAAAAAACATAAAAATTCAGTTCTGGTTCTTGGAAGGAAGGGCTCACTTTACCCCAGCGGTGGGGCAAACTGTTTTTATGAATTTTGGCCAAAAAATCGGAGCTTTTGAAATCAAAAATTATTTTAAAACTATAGACATATTATATTATTTTATAAAATAAGAATTGGAATTATTAGAATTTATTTTTATTTATGAAAGTAAAAATTAAATATATAATATTTATTAAATTAAATTAATGTAATTAAATTTTTAAAATTTTAAAATTAAATTTTTTTATTTAATTAAAATTGCTGTTGAACAATTACGCCAGTCGCTGTAGTCCACAAAAATTAACGTGGAAGGTCCATATGATAAAATAGAGAAGAAAAATACATTTTGTGAACAAATCGCGATCGTCTGGTGACTTCGTGTTCACTGTTCTACTCTCGGACGCGATATTCGAGTAAAAGTGCGATCACACAACCAAAATACTATATTTAAAAGACGAGACAAAAAAAGTGATCTCTGCTTCATCCCGCTGGACCGGTGGCGGAGTGACGCGATCACTATACTATTCGCGGTATAACCGCGGATTTATATATCAGAATCTTAGTGGAAACTGCGCGTAAAGATCAATATAACATATTCGTTAACATACACACGACTGGATGGGAGTTGGGCTGGGAGACCCACCTTGCGATCGTTTCATGATATGTGATGGATCACTATACTTAGTCCATTTTAGTATGGTTTGACGATCGTGTGGTGTAGAGTCAAGCTCTTAAATATTGCAGAAAAAACCTTCGTTTGGAATGGTGTAGCTGTTTTGTACAGTGCTACGTATTACATAGTTTATGATCGTGCTGTGTTCTCTGTAAACAACAATAAATTTTAATAAATTTATAATTAATTTAATATTTTTCGTTTGTACCTATAAGTACCATGTCAATTTTTATGCTGTGCTAAAGGAAAAATCGATTTTAATATTGTTAATACACTTTTTTTTGCTCTTGAATGCAGAATTGTTGTCTTGTTTTAGTTGCTAGTTGCTTATTGCAAGTGGATGAGTTTGTTGAAGTTTTAAAAAAGCCTGTTTTCCGATTTTATTGTTGGACGTGTTGTTGATTTTTTAACATTCTTGTGCTGCACGCTGATATAACGTATGACGTTATCGCGCTAATGCTTTACTCGTATATTGTAATATTTTGTTGTTTATTTTGTTCCTGTGATTATGAGTCTCGGCAATTGACACCGATCTTCACCACCTGAAAATAAATCGTGTTTGGATATTTAATTACATTTAGTAGGAATTAACCAGTAAACAAAGTAAGTTTCTTTTTAACTTGAATATGTTAATAATGCGAGTTTTCTGTCTCCTGTTAAATATTCTGGTATTGCACCACCGCGAAACATTTATTGGCTTTAAAATAGAAGTGAATAAACCTAGTTACCATATTTTGCAATTTTGTAGCGCCAAAGTTTCGGCCTACGTCGATTTTATCGCTTTTATAATACCAACCGAAATATAGAAACTGTGTGTTAACGGAGAGAAGATCTCATGGACTTTCGATCCATGACTCACGGCTATTTATTGCAAATATAATATTTTGTTCTAAAAAAAAGCATCATACATCACGGCACAGTACAGATTTGCCTCTGGACGGCGTGGAGAAGTCATGCAGCGTGATTTTTGCCTTGAGCCTTTTGCGAGTAGCGTAACTCGAAGTAAACGCGATGCAATATACTCCGCGATATCAACAAACAACTCGGTGTTATATCAATTTTGGATTGCATAATAATTTTAATAGGCTTCTGTACGGAGTGTTATCAAAGAATGTATCGGATGTCGTACTGTAATTGGTATCTTAATTTTTTTTCTGCGACTTCTGTAATAACTATAAATTACGATTTATCGTAAATCAAGCTACAAGGTCATTTGAATAAGAAAGCCGACCAAGTATGAGATTTTGTATGGTTAGCAAAATGCATAGAACCGGCGAAAAAGAGCATTGTATAGTTAAACGGACCTTTTCAGGAATATTATAGGGATGCTGTAGAATTAATGCGGATCCTTTTGCATACAACCTTCAATCGTATCACAGAACACTAGATGAAATACTGAATTCATAGTTATATTGGGGAAAATATAAGAGTAGGGAGTTTGGGGTATTTATATTGGGAAGGAATCTGAAGAATTTTAGGTAGTTTTGAGCAGGGGCTTACATAAGGGACCTACATCCCTCCCAAAGCGGGCAACCAACAAGCCATGCGGCCCTGATGGCTTAGCTACGCCTCTACTTTTAAGTGATTTATATTCCTATATTCGATAAATAATATAAGTTGAAAGTGCATAGTTTTAATTAAAGGGTCGAAACGGAAACGAACCGAAATCAACAAATTTTTTTCAGGAAACCGTAACCGTTCAGAAACGGAATTTTCTATTCCAGTATACGTTTCGATTTCCTTCTTTCAAAAAAGTACTTGTACAAAAAATAAAATTTTGAGACAAAAATAAACCGCGCATAATCTATTCTAGTATATTCATGTGAAGTAATCCAAAAATATGGGTACTTACTACTTTCTTGGCTTAGTAGTTAATTTTACTTCATTATTTTTTAATAATAAAGCATTCTGATTGACCTAAAATTTCCAAAAAATTTGGAACTTTTGTATTTTCACGTTTTGGGACTAGTAAACCAAAAAAAAATGTCCGTTGTAGACGCCGTACGCAAAAGCGTTTGAAGGCGCGTAGCTCACAAATCCGTTGAGATATTAAGTTCAAATTTTTATGGTGGGTAGATTGGGTGAACCCCTACGAGTGGTATCTTTTGGGAAGTGGAGGTGTGAGGGAAGGAGGGTGGGGGGC
Organism: Beris morrisii; assembly: GCA_951812415.1. Taxonomy (NCBI): domain Eukaryota; kingdom Metazoa; phylum Arthropoda; class Insecta; order Diptera; family Stratiomyidae; genus Beris; species Beris morrisii. The sequence continues at coordinate 108,579,860 of OX638312.1, read as the reverse complement.
GTTTTAGGCAAAAAAATTGGTTTCTAGATCTCAGGAACTGCTTATGCTAGGAGGCTGAAAGTTGGAACTTAACTATGATAGTGGACCAAAAAAATGGTCGATAGGGAATGAGCGGTGTCAGAGTGGGGGGAGTGGGAGAGGGGGGGGGGGGAAATGCGTCTGAAACGCTTGAAAGGTGAAATTGAAACATTCTAAAATCCATATCTCATGAACGATTGATGTGAGACGGTTGAAACTTTGTGGTTGTGTTAAGAGAGACTAGGGAACAAAGGCTAAAATGTTTAAGGGTGGTGGGGTGTGATGTTGGGAGTAAAAAACTGGGTAAAATATCTTCCGAACGAATTGTACCAGGAAGATAAAATTTGGTTTCTGTATATAGAATTACAAATGGAGTCTATTATATGTAAAATTTTTGAGGGGGGAGGTGGAAGACGAAAGTGGGAGGATAACTATTTTCCAAAAATTAAATTTCTATATCTCAAAAACCTTTCGGGACATGATCTTAAAAATTTGTCAGGACTTAGGACCAGTAGACCTATAGCAGAGAAAAATTACAACCCAAAGAATAACCAGGAGACTATTTGGAACATTATTGTTTAGGTTATCAGTCGCATAGTAACCAAAATCATATTTCAGCATTAAACGTGTTCCGGACTTATACCCATATGTTCTATGATGTTTTCTATATTTCATATAGAGATTTCAAGCTTCAGGTTAAACTAAGGTATTAACTCAGTCAATAAAGATCATGGTTAAACCTATAATCTATAAGTTCTTTAAATTTACGCCCCTAATGAAAACTCTAAGTTTGCAACCTGATAGGTATCTGCTCGCTCCATTATCTTTAAAAACTGTAACGTCCTTTTGGGAAAACCTATTTCTCGGAATTATTCATCATTACAATTTCAATATAGATTTTTAATACAATAATATTATAAAATTTCAGAAAGTTATTTAGTTGTTACCGTCAAAAGGCAAGAGGTCATTAACTAGCTCTATTTCCAGAACATTAGGTATTAACCTAATTCTTTTACCTATACCCCACGCATTAATATTGTTCATTTTACACATTGCAACAAGAATATAAATTTTAATTCATTATTTGCCCGATTAAATCAATAGTTGTTAGCAGGGACGTCATTTCAGTTTTTTCTAGGGGGGGAGCAAGATGTTATGTTTGTATATATTTTTATATATAAATATACATATGTAATAAATAATCTATAAAAATACATAATTCAGGGGGGCAAATGCCACCCTGCCCCCCCACAAATGACAAAGAATATGGTTCTGTTAATCAAATTTTTAAAGAATCTTAATATGGTTGAATTTATAGTCTTTACGACAACCATATTACACGATGTAATAAGGTTCTAATAGCTCAAGCTATGTTTGTATCAACAGTACTATACTTTGTTGCTCTTAACGTAGTATTGATTATATAAGTCATAAAAATATCTGGTTGTGAAAACTTGAATGGTTATCGTAACCATTCTTTTGGTTATCTAAACTTAAGTTAAGTTATATTAATATAAAATAAGTTTTAGAAGAGTTTTGGGTTTGTTGTAGGCTACTATTATAAATAAAAATAGAATTTAAAATTGAAAAAAAAATACCAAATTCTGTTTAAGGTAAACTTTTCACATTTAAATTTGGCTTTTAGACGAGCACTTCATATTTCAATAATTTGTCTCATTACTGGATATCAGAAATAAATTTATAAATTTCTTAAAATAAAAACTGAGCTAATTAAGTAAGTAAAATTTTGGTGAAAAAAATCTAAAATGATGAAAATACACATATCATAAGATATGACCAAATATTTCCTAACGGAATTTTACTAAGAGATAGAAATGCACCATCATGAATTTAAGAGTTCTTTAACCCTCGCATAAATCCCATAAAAGTTTCAGCTATTCCAAAAAGGAGCAAATTAAATAATAAATGGAAAGGTAGTAACGGATACGTAATGAATTACTTCTCTATTTCTATGTATGGTTTTATAGTTAACATCATTCCATGATAGTTGGATACATTTCTAAGTAGAATGACCGAAAATGCAGTGGGTTGACCACTATGAGGAGGTGTCTAACTTTTGAGTGGCCAACACCAAATAAATCAATGATTTAAAAAAAAAATAATATTTATATTATATTTTCAAGAACAATTTTTTAATATATAGTTCTAGTCATTAACCAACTGTATTAACCTTGGAACTTTACATCACTTTTTGTTGGCCTTCCAAGTACAGAAATCTGGCAATAAGTATAACAATGTACGAGTTTGTATAGACATAAACATCATATTTTTTTTTTATTGAAGATGTAGGTATATGAATAATCATCTACGCACCACCTCATCTGAAAACTGACTGGATTAAATATATCAAAATAACTTTCAGTAAACGTTTCATGCGAAAGAAGTTTTTAATGGTTCTAAAGTATACATCAAGAAAAGCAAATCGTTCTTCATTTGAGACCACTCACTTTACAGATTATCCATTGATATTAATAGAGCATTCGGTGAAAAATTCATTGCATTTGCGTGGGTGATCCCGTAGTGGAACGCTGTGGCGAGGGACAATTGCTCTGCATAGCCGAAGATTTAAACAGAGGAGTTGTGTGCTAGGTACATATCTTTTCTAGCTAAATTAAAGGTAATTTGCATCGATATAACGCCACGTTGACCCCATATATTGAGAGTTTTCTTCTCACTCAATACAAGTGTAGTCTAATTTAACAATTTCTAACCCCTCTACTGTAATTTCTGACATCCCTAAAGGCTCTGTACTGTACACTTATTTTTTATTCACTCCTTTATGTTATGACTCCTACTCGGGCATAGTGGAGTTCTACTGGGGCACTATTTCTGCTTCTAATATCATTGCTTTTACATATAGTATACCACGTGTAGATAAGCTAGCAAACCAAGTCATTCACATATGAACCGCAACAATTACTTGGCCCTTTTAGCGAGACGCAAGTGAACAAATATCGAGTTCGCTACGCACACGGTTTCTGTTCACCTGCGAATCAATCTAAGTACTAAAAAGTTCTAATACTGCGTAGTTGCGAACTGAAGTCGTAGCGAATAAGCTCGGTAAATTTGTATTGAATTCATCAAGCGAAACGCAAGTGAACGGATATTGCGAAGTATCCACTTCGCCAAGTATTCACTTTCTGTTCTCTTGCGAATTAACCTACGTACTAAACATTTAAGCTGCAACGAATTTGCGAAGTGACATGTAGCGAATTCGTCAAGCAAGTTCGTATCGAATTCATCAAGCAAAGCAGTCACAAATTCGCAAGTCGAATAAAATAAAAAAAAATTAAAGGGCTTTTAATTAATTTTATTTATAATTAATAAATTCTGTTCGGAAAAACAAAACGTGAAATTCAAAATTTTTAAATTTTTCCATCCTCCTCTGCTGTTGCCCTCTTTCAAATTGTTGCCGTTTTCATTCTATAGGTCACAATAAATTACAAATATGTAGATACTAACGCTAATTATTATTTCTGTGGTAAAAAGCGATAATAGCTTATGTCGAGATAAGAAGAAATCATTTTTCAAGTTTTCAATTGCATTTTTAATATATTATTATTGTGTTGTATTATTAAATTCAATAAAATAAGATCTCCTAATATATTTTTCATTACTTTATTTATCAATTTTGATACACGAAACTGCCTGATTATTTTCTCGACTTAAGCTGTTATCGCTTTTTACCACAGATTTGTATGAAATATACACAAATACGCGGAGGAACTCTTTTCAATAAACATTAAATATCCGAACTACTAAGATATGTGATCAGAATTAGAACAGACCAAACTGCATTGAAATATTTCTTAAGCTGCTATTACACTGTATACCATCCTGTCAGATATTTGATTAAAACTATTTAACCAAAAGTTCAGTCAAATTTATTCAGTCAAAATAGACCTTTAGTAGTGTAAATAAAATAATGTGACAAACAAAAATTTTACGATTACACTATCTGACTGCATATGCTAGCGAGAATAGTCAAATATTTGACAGCATGGTATATAGTGTGATACTAGGCTTTACAAGAATATTTAATTTTTATGACATCTATCAGCTTTCTCATACAGAGTGAAAATGTTCGCGTACATTTCACCAAACGAATTCGCGTTCGATTAATTTCACCACAATGCTGAGTTCGTATAATTCGAAATAGTGCTATAATTTTACTGGAATTGCAGTATTTTTATCGCATTTTAATGTGTTTATTGCAGCATAACAATTTAATTCAATTAATTCTTGATATCTGATCTTTGTTCAGAGTACAAAATGAATTAAATGTTGCAGATTTTAGTCAGTAATGGAAATGTTCCGCTATACATGGTTCGGTACTAGGATGGGAACATAGTTCCGCTGCAATACCGGTAGAGTACCGATGTAAATAAATAACTGGATAGATTTGTTTTATTTGTTTGAATATGGTGATGTAAACTAAATTTTAGAATTAAATATCTACCTGTTATGCTTTCAACCTCCAGACAGTAAAAAAATGTACACCATCTGTGAAAATGATCAGGATATGTCAAAAGTCCTTGATACTCTGAGAATTTTGGTGAAAAGTTTGAATTTTATGATTTTTATCCTATAGAAATGCAACTACACGCTGCAATGGAAGTTGTGGATGTAGACGGTTTTGAAAAATCAGTCAACAATATGTTGGCAATTTTCACATTTTCCAGTGAGCGTTTAATGTAGTCGGAGGGCAAACAACTTTCTTCATTCTTTTTGTCCTTCCTAAGCCAATTGCAGGATACTGTATATGAAATACTGAACTCTGACTTATTTTGTAGTAATTAAAGCAGAATAAAGAGTGAGCATGTAAGTCGCCTTTTTTTAAAACTCTCGTTTGGTTAACTCGAAGGAGAAGGACAATATCTCCCATTCTCAATTTCGAATCTGTTCCTTTAAGTAAATTACCGTTTAAAAAAGTTTCCAGAATATTCATCCCTTTACCTGAAGCCATAATATATATAATTTAATTAACGTGTACGAAATTTCAAATTACTATCTTAAAACGTTCTTGTGTTAGAGGCCAATACTCGTGAACTTTTGTATAAGAGCTGCTCGAAGGTGTGAAAGGATTTCGATCAATAGCAAACTCGACCTTACTTTTAACTCAAAACTAATTACTCACTGAAAAATTTTGAATTTCAAGCTCGACGATTTCTTATAGTGGATTTCAAAAAATGAATGCACTTTACAAGAAAGTTTGTATGGCAGCTACTCAAAGGACCCACCCGATTTATTTCATACTAATTCCTTTATCTGCAAACATTAAAATATTAAATTAGACAACATTTTAAATTTCTATCTCGAACTTTTTTTAAGTCATTAAGAATATTTTCTTAAACACGTGTTTTAAGAAATTTTCGTATGGGAGCTGCCGGAAGAAATAGTAGAGAAACTTCGCTGACTAATAAGGCAGCTACACGAAGGACTCATGGAATTTTCTTCTTATTCATACCTTTAACTGACCCTACTGAAAAATCAACGGTTACAAAAATTTCAAATTCGTAGTCTAAAACATTCTGCAGCTATTGGCCAATATTCTTGAGCACGTGTCTTAAAGACTTTCGTATGGCAATTACCCGAATGAGTAGGTCAATTTTTACCCAGTAACGAACTTAGCCTAACAAATTCAACCAAACATCTGGATTCCAATTCATAACATCCTAGCTCAAGATATTCTTAAGTTATCATGCGTTCGGACAGACGGAGGGACTGATAGCAACTTGTGGATTTTTGTTATGCTGTCAAATATATGACCAACAAAATTTAACACAGTCAAATTTTTCATCAATCGTCAAACAGATTACACTATCTGACTGAATTTGCCAGCGAAAATATCAAATGTAAGATAAAGTGGCAATAGTGAAATAGAATAGAATAGAAATTAGGTATATAGGTATATATTGTACATAGCTTCATTTTGTTACTTATTTAAGAAAATAATGACAAATGATATTGCCTCATTTGAAACACCCTGTAAATGTAGATATGAATGAATAAATAATAATACTACTTACATAATAAAATCTTTTTGTATCCTCCAGAACAATAGACTGTGACTAGCTGTATAAAATGGTTATTGAAAATTATTACATTGCAATTTCTCCCATAAAACAGCAATTGTTCCATTGTTATCTGCGCGGATAGCTCACCAATAATGAAGTGAAATACTTTACTTTTTGCTGAATCAAAAATTTTTAAAAAACACTGTTTTTTCACTGCGGGACTTTCTGACGATAGTACTCGTATAATTAAATTATCAATTTGTTATTGATTTGACTTCATTTCATTCATGTTCAAGGTAACTATAATTTAAATTACACAGCTCCGTGTATTCGTATACATTTGTCATGAATAAATGTAAATTACTTGAATGCGAGTGAGGTAATTTTGTGTTTTTATTACTTCTGATTAGACTGTTCGCCGGAATCAATTTTCCGAGACATACGAGCTTTAAATCGAATTATGTATTTATTCAACCGAATATTTAAAGTGTATTTTTAGAATATAACACGTCTAAGAGTTTAAATAGCTCACAAAGCCAAAATTTTGAAAGGAAGAAGATGAAAATTTTAAATGTTTTGAGAAAAATTATATTTTGAATTAGCGAAGATAACCTGCCGTTTTTGTTGTTTGCGGATGACGGAATATATTCAAGGTATAGTTAAAAAGCAATATTTTCTCCATACTTGAGTATTTGCTGACCGATGCGTAGTAAACCCATGCCGGATCCTTACTCTACTCCTAAAACATATTGATGCATGAAATGTTCTAAGAAATAACTTCAGACACTGATACCACAAAACTATTCTTCTGACAACTGAAGGTAGTATTACACTGTATGCCATGCTGTCAAATATTTGACTACAACAATCAGTTCAGTTAAATTTTTTCTGTTCAAATAGAGCAAAAAATATATGGCAAACAAAAATTCGGCGATTACACTATAGTGATGAAATATTTGACATACTGACAGTGTAATACAAACTTTAAAAACATACAACCCTTTCACGAAACATACAAATTTTAAACCAAAATTTCCAAAAAGGTTTCTTCACTGGCCTTTCTAGGTTACCACTAGGCGAAGTAGTGCTCTATCCCAGTCGATCAGTCGGAGCTTGTTACGGACTGATCTGATTACGAAAACGAACACTAGTTAGCTTCTTCGGTGGCACTACCATGATAAAGCACATACTCGTTTTCAATAAAAAAAAGTATTATAAAATAATTCGGGGAACACCATGTGTATTTGCACTTTTGCAGCCAAAGCAAATAAATTCGTAGATTTATAAATTTATGTGACTCAGGGTGAAATTTAACGATAACTGCACAATCGCGCTACTTCAAAGTTCGCATATTTCAAAATTCAATAATCCGACACACTTTTTTATATGATAATTTTGTTCAGTGTCAACTCCATTTATAAACCAGTACTCGGTTAAGAACATTTTTAAAAGATCGATGCGGAAAATGGAGTAAGCAAGCCTATTCATTGAGTAACCATCACGTATGAAAGTAAGAAAATGCACTACCCGGCAGACTCTGTCCGGCATCCGAAAACGTATAGACAGTATTCGGCGTTCCTAGAATTTATATTATTATCCTCAATTCACCAGTCAACTATCAGGTAAATTCACTGGTAGTATTCTGGATAATTCAGTAGTCGACTATCGGGTATATTCACTGGTAGTATTTTGGGTGATTTAGGTTAGAATAGGTTATGGAGATACCCTAATGAAGTCCCATGTAGGGAGTTATCGTAGTATAACTACAGGGGAACAGCTAGTCGAACCAGCCATAAGTGCGAATAAATTTCTTCATCAATTCGTGTTTCAGCTATGTCCCCGAAACTGGATAAAAAGTAGCTGAAGTAGTTCTGAACCTATAGCTGGCTGGTTAAGGACTCTTCTTCTTCGCTTCTGATGCAGCTTCTGCAGAAGTCATTATGTGGAACGCCTAGGCGTTGTGCATGTCTGCCAACGAGACAGTTTCTCGTTATGACTGCCGTATTTTGGGTAATTAAGTGATCAACTATCGGGTATCATTAACGAGGAGTGAAGAAAATGGCAATTTTGAGATATAGAGAAGAAAAATTACACGCATGTACGCCGATATGAGGTATATAAGTGGACTTCGTCTTGATTAACCGTGAATGTGTGTATATGCAGGTCATGGTCGGTCTTAGTTCAAATGCTAATTTTCCTCCCAATACAAGAATATGGTTGAAAAAATCAATGAAAATTTGGTGCACGGCACAATTGAATCCCCAGAACTTCGCCATTTTATTTCACTGTAAACAGCAGATCAATTATTATCTGGTTGATAGTAGGTAATAGGTATGCACCATCTTTTATAAATTCTGATTAGTATATATAATCTGCGTAAACGTACTGGAGAGTTCAACAATTAAACTATTTGTTAAATCTTCAAAGATTATTTTTAGACATAAATTCATAACAAGTGCAAAGTAGTATGTACTTGAAGAGTAGTCGGCGACCGATTTCAATTGCCGATTGCATACACTAATTAGTGCTTCAAATGTACCACTTGCTATTACGTTATTCATAAGAATATTTAATAGCAGCAAGTGTGACTCTCATGCCAATAAGCAATAAATGATTATGCAAATACAAAATGTTGAACCAACAAACTGAGCTAACAATTAGCGACCGAAATCAGGCCTTAGGAATGGTCAGCAAACTTTAATGTGATTTTACCTTGAATGTTCGGCTTAATTTTACAACATTTCTGAAATTGTTTTAAGTTTTCTTTGTCATTAATATCGGGATTGTGTCTGGAGATTTTTGCTTAGCTGATTTTACTGAGTCCATCTACGAACTTTCGTCCAACGAGAAGTAGGTAATTTATTCGATGCTAAGTTTATTAACTTGGACTACAAAATTTTCATTTGGTTAGCAGATTTTTTTTTTAACGGTTTTGATTATAAAATACTTCAAAATTCTTGACATAATACACAAATTTCTGAGTGGATAGGTTATCTTCCGTCTGTTGTGTTTGAATTCATTAAAATTTATTTTTATAAGAACTGGTATCGATGTATGGCATAGGTAACAGTTGTTTGAAGAATTTAAGTTGTATTCCCATTAATACTAAAGACTGCAGAAATTCACGTTGGAAATTTTTATTTTACTAACTGCACCTGAGGCGTCCATTCAAATTAAGAGTGCTCTACATCAAAAAGTGGCAAGTTTCTTGCTATAATCGTATTATGACTATTGAGCGAATATTAAAACAATAATTTTATTCGTCTGATCTATGAGCTTTGGTATGTCGTATGTAGTATCAATATACCAACGTGAAGCCAGTTAACAATTTTCAATGTTTTAAAATTGAATTTGCCCTTGGCTATGTGGAATCAATAACAGTAGCTTTTTGCAAAACCAGTTAAATTACACAAAGGCATATTATGCAAATGATCTTTCGTTACTAATTTGTCATTTAATAACTTTCCTCCCCTCCTGTCACTGGTACAAATAAATCCTCTTTATAGTCATTAAAGGAAAAACTATTGTAAAATATTCCTCCTGTCCTGTAAAACCGGCTGTTCTTACACGTTTCTGAAGCGTAAGGACGCGTCTGAGAAATAAAAACCAATGTTAACATAAATTGATCGATTAAGTGGCGACAGTGTCCGAAACTACTGTGCAAGCACTCAGCATAGAAAAAATATTCACATTCCCAGACACACACTTTCATCAATTATGAAAACAAATCTACCTAAATACGAACAAGGAAGCTGAAACCCAAGAACAGAAGATAACTTTCAAGTTATCATAACTGGTACCGATATCGTACTTTCATAATATTGATCTTATGACTCGATAATTTTAGTATTCTCAATTTCAAGTTGGCACGACGTCGGTACGACGTCTTGGACAGAAAGTCGTAGCTTGGTTGTTATATTGTAACTCAATTTTGCAGATGTGAAGCTGTAAATTGTTATCAATACAAACAGTTGTCTGCTGGTGCAAGACAAGTGGATACCTCAACATTAGCCCCTAGCTATAATTTTCATAAGAGCCATTGCTGTAACCTCGAATCATCTGGATATGATGAAAAATGATAATGAATCCGAAGACGTCCAACAAGCAACACCATAAACCTGGTAACGACGATCCGGTTATAAATAGACATTGAAGGTATTTTCACAACTTTTTGGCTGTAAATACAAGCGTAGAATTATTTTGACGACTACCTGGCTGGAAATGTAACTTTGAAGTTTTTTTGAGAATGTTTTTGGTTGCAAATATTATAAAAAGTTATTTGAATAACTTTATAGTTACGAATATGGCTCAAAAGTTATCTCAGTGACTTTTTAGTAGGTAGTATGACTTAAATGACATTTGGTCATATTTATGTATGAGAAATTTATTCATGGTACTTTCCAACATTTCAAATTAAGAAAAATGGTTTTCAATTTTTACTTATGACCAGACATAATAACATTAGTAATACATTCCTGGCTAATCGAGGTCCTTGAAATCTGTCGATTATATCCTTCACTGATTAGATTTTGGAGATAGCTATGAAAAGTTGGAATACCACCCTATCAATCCATTCAGATGGAGGCATTGTACTCTCACAGCCCATCAACATCAAGCGGGGCATATTTTAAGGAGATTCGTTGAATCCTCTGTGGTATAGTATGGTATTCAATCGACTTTCATGGATCCTAAATAGTACAAAGCACGGGTTTTCTATTATATGAAGCGTGGAATTATATTATCTGAGCCATTAGATATTCATAGATGACATTAAATTGTATGCTGGAACGACAAACATCTTAAAGGTTAGCTGAAGAGTACACGCTTTTTTAGTCGGTATATCCGGATGGCCTTCGGTTTAGACAAATGTAGAATGCGAGCTATTCGCAGGTACATAGCTTGGACAATATCCATGTCTAAGCTATGGTTGAGGTAGATGTCTTGAAGTACCTTAGAGTTTTGCCGGGAAATAGAACTTGTATCAGAGGCTTAGTTTAGTTTACCCACTCATAACTAGAGCAAATATATCCTCGAGGAACGAGTGGATGATGACCGATGCAGAATCTGTTGCTACCCTTCGAAAACTATTGACCATTTGATTTACATCACTAGTTGTTCTGTGATGGTCGATGAGATAAACTGGAGCGTATATATAGGGGATGTTGCTTTTCCTCAGGGAAAGTGGAATATATGTAGCCTTCGCTCGAGAAAACGAAGTGAGGTCTATATTATTCCCATTTGTTTATTGTTGGCAACATGCCTAATACCGAAGTCTCTTAGTGCTGGAAAGCTACATCTTCAATCCACTCTAATGGATGAGATCCAAAAGAATATCATTCTGCATACTTGCGTAATTGTAAGGAAAACGTTGTCTTATTCAGGAACAGCGTAAGATTTGGATTGACTTCATTACAAACATACAAAATTGGTTTATCGATAAAGTGAGTGGAAGGGTCCCAAATGCTTCTCATGGTTCCAGAAGCCGCTATCTCAGGGCACAAATCTTGGCTAAATACTTAACTTAACTTAGCTTAACTTTTTCACAATTTTAATTTTTCAAGTGTGAGCTGGTTTGTATTTAGAATTAAAATTTTGTTTGTCCTACTTTTCAAAAATAACACCTGCCATCTCTCCCAATATTATACTAATTATAATTATAAGTTCTTTGAACTCATATTTCAAAGAATTTGTAGGTCATTCGTATTTGATGAAATGGAGCAATCATGATAATCGTATGTAACGTCGTTTTGCTGATACATATTTTAGTGTTAATATATTTTATGCACACCTTTACAAATATACGGAGTGATTTAAAATCATTTGGACAAACAATAAGTAGCTTAGGTCAAATAAGAAAAAAAAATTATCCAGTGAGTTGTTCGGAAATGTTAACCGTTAAGCCATTATAGGGCATTGAAATTCATCATCACGATTTTAATCTTCTAAGTGTAATAAATATAGATTCCACAATTACTAAATCCAAATTAACGCGTTTAGGCTTAGCTACAAGTCAACTAACTCACAAGACAGAATTCATACAAAAACTTTATTTTTGGAAGTAAGTCTATATAATTTGCCAGTGCCCTAAAAACTTATATTCGTAATACTCCGCTCCTGCACATATCATCACCAAGATTCAACTTTCTCGCATTATCCATAAATTCTCTGCACTAGAAGTATGTATTTTACAAATAATTTTTATCATTATTAATTTACTCAATTACTTTGGGCAATAAATTAAATTTTATTGATTATTAGATAAGTTTACAGAAGATAGTTATTCGAATTGACTATGGCTTTTTCTAATCACAGTTTAAAGTTGTTGCAGCAAAAAATTAAATTTGGCTACTTGTCCTTTTTTAACTTGCCTTGAAATAATGTCACGAAATAGTCAGGATATTGATGGCGATGTCAATTACAATAAGATATAAATTATAAAATATTATACGAAAGATCCTATAATAAAATATCTATAGTTCCTATTATGAAATATTAACATGCAGCAATCACTACAGTTATCAATCAATCGTAAGGTACCTACATACTCTAATGAAATACTAAACTACGATTTAAATTGTAAAATAATGGGAAAAAATGCTGTAAGTTTTCATAGGGGTGTTCTCGAGTTATTAGTTAGTAGTTAACAACCTCTTTAAGAACTTTTGGCACCTACCACTTGGTATACAGAAATTTTGCTCTTTAATACAACATCTTCCTTTGACTAACTCAATTCATATATAATCGAGTTTCATAGATCAATGCATTCTTGAGTTATCCCGAGATATGGCGAACGAAAGGCTAATTTTTCAAGGAAGTACCTTTGTTTTATATGGAGGCTCGGAAATCCAGATACTTCAAAAATCTGTCTTCACTAGCAAACGAAACCCTTCCAATCACGACCTCAAGGGGTTGTCTGCAGTCAAATATCTGGGGGTAACCTTAGATGCTAGAATGAACTGGAATGCGAATATTGAAAGACAGGAACTCTCTCTGGACCTGTAGAAGTCTTATTCGCTCACAGGATGTATACCACCCTACGTACCCCCTAATGGGTATGAGCACATAGGCTGAGATTTTTACAAGTGACCACTTAAATTAAAATTGAAATTAAATTCAAATCCGCGAAAAGATTTAAAAAACAAAAATTTGAGCCCAGGAGAGCGGAAGTTCATATGCGTTATTTGTATGTTGGCGCAATACTTCACAGGTAACTGCACAGACTAGCAATATGTTGATCTGTACAAATATCACCGAGGCAATGCGAACCACTCTTTCTGTAGCACTTGAGGTGATCCTAAATCGTTCATCTTTGAACCTGTATGTACTAAAAAAAGCCAGGCTCATGTTGTATACCGACTATACCCAGACCTTATAAGAGAGCTTGAAAGGGACCCTATCCTCGGCATTTGACTGTCGGATAATATCACACCGAGATACCATTTCAAGTAGTGGTCGTCCCTCCACTCAAGGACTGCGAAACTCACAGGTCTGACTTTGAAAAAGAAGCACTTATCTGGTTCACAGATGGCCCGAAGACAAATGAGGGAGTTCAAGCAGGAGTATACAGACACAAACATATATGCCATCCTCGACAAGTCAAATACCAGAATCACAAGATCTACATTCTTTCTGATAGCAAAGCTGTACTACTTGCTCTTCAAGAATTTAACTTCAGGTCCCACTTAGCGTGGGACTGCTAACAATTTTTCAAAGAACTCAAACATAATTGTACTGGGATGGGTGCATGGACACAGTGATATTGTAGGTAAGGAGTCTGTAAACCAGTTAGAGAAAAAATGTACTTAAAATTCGCAGAACCAGTGCCATTCTGTAAAACGCCAACAGTTGCGGCAAAAGAAAGACTGTTGGATTGGATTAACATCCAAACTGATCTCCATAGGACAGGAATAGTGGGGTGCAGACAGTTTAAATTGTTCTTGGAAGCTCACACCAGACAACGAACTTCCGATTTTCTCAAAATGAACCGGAATCATGTTCGTTGTATGACCGCACTAATTGCAGTACACTGTAAGCTGAAAAAGCATCTGCATGTGATTGGACTGATGCCACACTATATTTGCAGATTATGTGAAGAAGAAGTAACTGCTGAGCACGTTCTATACCATTGTGAAGACCTCGCTCACAGAAGACTCAGACTTTTTGGACTAGCACCATAAGAGCATATTCAAATTTATTGATATAACCGTCCTAAGTGAGCTATATTCAAAAAGGATAATCACAATAGGCGCACTGAGACCACATAAGTGAACCCATCTACATATGCGAAGAAGAGTTCAAATGGAGGATAGAAGACGAATCTTGAGTTGATAGAGGAAGTGATTGAGCAATTCAGAGAAAAGTTTTATCAAAATTTTTAACTTATTTTGTTTCAGTACAGATTTTTCCGTAATCTCGCGATTTGGAAATCTCAGTCCTGTATGGAGAACCTAGTACAAATCGCGAGATTTAGAAACATGGCATTAGATATACACGATTGCACCATAAGGGTACGCGGCCACTAGGCGGGCCGGGCCGAGTTGAGTTGGATTCCAAAAATCCGCCTGCCATACATTATTATGGAAGTGCATTCACTGAAGGCGGGCGGCATCGAGGCGCAACGGAACTCATTGGCGGATCGCTTTGCGAGCGAATTTCTGCTCGAGCAGAATTCCGCCCCGGCTCGTCCTACCTCAGTGTACGCAGTAAAGCTAAAGCCTCAGTTACAATGGCTCCGATCCGATCCGATTTGGAAAACGGACAGTGTTGAGTTTCTCCATCCGACACACATCTAAAGGGAGTTTCGGAACGTCTAATCGAATCAACGGAACGAATAGCCGAGACACAAAACGGAGGGGTAAAGTTAACCAACTTTCAACTTCTGTCCGTTTTCCGTTCCGACGCTAAGAGGTGAATTATTGAATTTCACCACCTCTTTCACCTAACTGAAAACCAAAATTTTACCTCGATAGTGTCACTTTGATGAATGTCGGAACGGAATCATTGTACCTAGAAAATGTTCTTCTCCGAGGTTGCCGGATCGGATCGGAGCCATTGTAACTTAAGGGTTTAGCATTTTTCCGTCACCCGTGATCCGTCCCAAGTGGACGCAGAACCAAAAATCCACGCCGCACTGTTGCGATGCGGCCCGCCTCTAGTAGACGCTTACCTTAACAAATCACATCTGAACTACACGTTTTCTTGAGTAGGTAATTGTGCGTTTATTTTCAATGACATTTGTATAGGAGCTCCTCGAATGATTGGAAACATTTTGTTCGTTCTCAATATATCATACACGGAACAGTAGTCCTTAAAAATACTTTTTTAAATATTTACTGTATTGCGATTTAAAATGGAATGAGTAACGTTCTAAATGAGCGCTTCTATAAACCAAAACAGTAAGCGAAATATCGGTACTGTTCCGGAACGCAACTGCTCTGTTAATCCGTCAAATTGAACAATTTATGTAGCTACATATTTTAATGACAAATTCATAATTATGATGATTATACGCTTATGTATGTACATAGTTTCTATGCTTAAAGAAGCGAAAAAAATACACATACAGCTATCAAAATTAGGCAGTCAATTCTTGAACTTTCAATCTTCACTTCATCTGCAGTTTACAACGAGAGCAAATGAAATTCATAATAAACCTACGTATCTGCTGAAATAAAAATAGCAGAGGCGCAAAAATAAATAAATTCGGTATTCATAAGTCGCACTCGCCCAGGAAAGATATATACACAAAATAAACACCGAAAACCCGCAAAAATTGTATTGGCGAGACGTGAAAAACGTCGAAACAATCACAAAATATAACTACAATGATGTCATATTTTGAGAGTAAAAGTTTAAAACAAAAAAAAAGTACTAAAACCGAAAGAAAGTTTAAAACGAAATTGTTGATGTGATTGTTGCATAGGTACGGTAAAACCTGCGCGACATAAAAGACCTAATGCGCGATGTTGCGGTATAAAAAAATATCTTTTAAGAGCCATAGACCGTAGAGAGTAGTTCACTTAAATTGTTGATTATGGTTGAAATTTAATGGCGACAATATTTATTTAGCGTTGAAAGATCAGTGGCCTTTGACTCGCCAGGCAATCATCAACAAGACCATTTTAAATTAAGCAGAGTGGAAAAATATCGAAAAAAAATGATTTACATAAATGAATTTACGTGAGAATCTGGAACAAAGTAGATGCAATCCATTTTCTATTTTCTGCTTTCTGAGCTTTTCATTTGACGGAAACACCATCAGACAGAGAATATGGCCTTGATACTTAAAATAAAGAAGCTTAAAATAAATGTTTTTGATATCCAATCCTATAAACCGGGTGGTAAATTCAATAACATTCACTTAACTCGTAGCCGTATATTTTTCGAACAATTTTATTGAATTTATGTACAGAGGTGATAAAATGGTTTTTTATAAGCGCCAATATTTGAATTGAACGCGAATTAAGAATGTAAACATACTCGACTACACTAGATACCACCTCTTTCAGGTCTTCTTTATTATAAGGTCACATGATCAGTACTCGTGTTAACACCGCGCGGTTATCGATCAACAATTATGCGGTTCAAAACTCATTACAATGAGTTAAGCAATTGCCATAAAATTTTATGACTCTGGATATAATTTAACCTGGAACCTGGCTTACATAAACAGAGGGCTTGGTATCTTGCAGCGAAAAATCTGCTAAATTTTACTTTATAATTTTTCAATAATAAAGTATTGTGATCGACCTGAAATATCAAAAAAATTTGCTGCCCTGAAATTTTGTATTTTCACGTTTTAGGACTAGCAAACATCAAAAAAAACAAAAAAAAACTGTCCGTCTGTCCGCCGCACCACTGTGTGGCATTCGCACGATCTAGCGGGCCAAAATTATTTACATTGTCGATTCGTTTGAAAATAAGGTATTATTAAGTTATTATGAGGTAATAACATTATTGAAACATATTTTTTGAAAAAAAATTGTTTTGCATAATAAATATATGTATAATTTCTTTTGGTGAATCTTTTCAAAGTACATTTTTAACAGAAATTACTAGTTTTCCGAGAACAATACTATACTATATATAATTTATTGTACATAATTAATTTATTTTTTTTTATATCAAAACAATAAAAATTATTCTGAAGATGGTTTACTTTTTTTCTTGGGAGCTGGCCTTATGCTTGTTATAAGGGGATCCAAGGTAAGCAAAAGTCTGTTTATTACATCCTTGTTGCAGGACTCTCTGGTAAACTTTCTTGCCTTGTTGAGTCGATATATGCGAAAGTGTTTATTGCGCGCCTCAGCTGCTTCTTCCGACAGTTGGCCGATTGGTAACAAAGCATTTTCGATCACTGTCGGCCCATGTATTAAAATCTTATGCATGGTGGAAGTCCATGGGATACCATGGGTATAGGTTCATATACAATTTTGCAGTGTCCATAGCGTAGGTTGCGAATTTCGAAGTATTAACCTTGTATCCAGAGGATATGACTTTGAGGATTATTTTAAATCTTTGTATCAAATTAACATCGACTCCAGTTATTTCAGCCGATAACTCCGGATCCGCAAGAAAACTTCAGCTGGTATTTCCATTATTGGTATTGTCAAATCCTTGCTTGGGAATATCAACAATGAGGCCTAATCTTTCTCGAAAATTTTGTTCTATGCTGTGTTTTCGCATATTCACAGCAGTTTTGTCATCTTCAGACTTTATTTGCCACTTCTTTACATCTAATTTATATGACAAGTGCAATAAGGTTTCGAATAACCATATTCTGGCATGTAAAATCGAAAGACCAAATTTCAGTGCTGATGGAGTAACTTCTTTTTGTAGAGACAGCTGGTTAAAATCTTCCGAAGTCGCACCGCAAATGTAACATCTCATGGAAGATGTTGTATTGGTAGCAGCATTACATACTTTACCGTCAATCATAGTGAATGTTAGTAGGTGCTTTACTGTGAGGGGATAGCCATTTTTCAAAAAATCTAATTTTTATATCTTAAGAACCGTACCAGATATGATCTTAGAAATTTTGCAAGGGCTTGGCCCGGTAGATTTCTAGCAGGGAAAAAATGTTGGCGGTACTGATGAAGGGAGTGACGGTGGGAGGGGGTGGAATGAAAAGAATTCGGATTTTTATTTCTCGAAAACCGCAAAGTATAGAAAGCTAAAAATTTACGGCTATATAGAGCTTATATAGAGGTATCCCAGAAAAACCAGGAGGCTATTTCGAACGTTATTTTTTAAGCTATCAGTCGCATAGTAAGCTACACCGCATCTCAGCATTAAACGCGTACCGGACTTCTACCCAAAAAATTATAAAGTTCCGCCCAGACTGTTGGTAGATTTTTTAACCGTTGTGATATTAATTACTTCGAAAAAGATAAATTCCATCTAGTAAAGATAAAAATATACAAGTAGGCACATAACTTCTGCTATTATCTCAACAAAAATTATATTTACCATAAAAAAAATTTTACTGCTAGGTAAAATCTGTCAAGAATGCCGAAACGTTTTAATTTCAATTCTTTTTATATACAGTAGACGGATCGTTGATCAGTTCAGCAATCATAGTTGATTCTTGTCCGCTTCACAACATTGTAGAAATTACTTGCTGATTATTAAATTTTTTGAAATTTCTATTTGTACGAGGAACGGGTTACTAGAAAATGTTTTTAATATTTTCTTTTTAAGAACATCTATAGCACCACACCAAATTCGATGTCGCCACTTAGCTTTGAGCTTTATACATATATCCTAGCGAACAACCAAAAATTCCACCAAATTGGTTGAAATATTAGTTGATCTTCAGTGCCACCTACCTGAAGTATTAGGATTCGAAGGCAAGAAGGTTACTTAGTTTATAATTGGTGATTATAAAAATTGGTTTCGAGATCACCTATATAGAACAATCCTCAGCCATACCACCAGCTGTAAGGGTGTTTCGGATAGTAGGCATGATACACCCTCTGACGAGTCTATGCCATCCGATGACCAAACAGCTCCTTCGGACCTAGTCCAACATAATCTTATAAAAACTGGTCTATCCAGTGAAGGTTTTCCAACTGTCATGTCCTCAAGGACAGCGATTAATCAACAGTCGGGGATTTCGTGTTGGGGTTTCACTCCAATGACGCCGGAAAACAACAAAAATTTCTTCAAATTTGCTTCTATGGTAGCTTACCATGAAAATATTCCATTATGAAAAAAAAAATCGTCTAGGTATAGCTTAAAAGGTTTCGCGGAATAGTGCGTACTTAGTAATGTATATATTCTCACATATAGTCACTGAAAGTTATGCTTGCAGTCATATTACCGACTGTTTGATCGCCGTTTTCATTCATTCATTTATTTTATTAATTAATAAATCTCTGTACAATTTTCTGTTCGTCTGCATGCTTGTACCGCCATATCTAGAAGAAAGTTGCAGGCATTTTGATTAAATTTTGTATAGGCTAAGTGCGACTAATGACCAGCTTTAGTGGCTTCTGTTATTTCATGATAATATTATTTTTTATTCTTAACCGTGGAAATTCCGTATGAATGTGATTCAGAATAATTAGAGAGTTTTGTGTGAATCCCCAAACTGTGCTTTGACGTTTATTACATTCGATATTGAGCAGCTTCTTCAGATTTAGTTTTTTTAGATTTATTTCGACGTTACAACTATTTGAAAAATAGATTTGTACATTAAAATCTCCATTTTCGGGTGCATATTAGAAGATAACTTTGCAAGTGAGTTTCGAGCTCCTGTATGGGTAATGTGAAATAATCGAGGTTTGGTTGGTAATGTCAGATAGTATTCCACATTACCGACGTAGAGAAAACATGTTAAGTGCTATATTTGCTATAAAAATGGAGAAATGAGGTACTTGCAGCATTAAAGAAGTATGAAGTTCCACGGACAACTCTTTATTGAAACATCGTTTAACAATATTTTATCTGAATGAGAAGAGAAGTGGGAAGCCTATTTTTTCAAAAGAAATGGAACTTGAACTGGTGAGATTTTTATTAGAAAATGAAGGAAAATACTTCGGTCTTACTCGTCGAGAAATGTGTTTTTTTGGCATATCGCAAACTGCTTCTCAAAGGACATGCAATCAACAGCAAAACACTGGTTTAAACTTTTCATGCAGACGAATCCTGATTTGTATCTGAAAGCACCAACCGGTACATCTATCGAAAAAGCCAAAGGATTTAATAAAGAAAACGTTGCCATATTTTTCGACATTTTAGATGGGGATCTAGAGAAACATAGGTTCTCAGCATATCAAATTTTTAATGTGGACGAAACCAGTATGTCTATTGTTCCCAATAAGTTGCCAAAAATAATTACAGTAAAACCTCAGATTTGGATTCTAACTTCAAGTAGTAGCTGCCATACAAAAATCCTGTAAAAATAACTTAATTTACGGAACTCACTATAACTCAAGAAATCGTTTAGCCACGAAGTCCAAATTTTGCACAAATTAGTTTTGAGTGAAAACAAAGTTCTAGCTTACTTGTCAGCGAAATCCTTCTACTCGTTCGGATAGCTTCCATACAAAAAGACCTTAAGATAAGTATGCCTATTCAAGAATATTTTCCGATAACTTTTGAACGCTTCAGACTAGGAATTTGGAATTTTGTACACATTAACTTTTAAATGGTTCCAGGTAAAGGGATAGATATGCTAGAAATCAGTATTTCAACTAGATTATCGGTCACGTTGGCGTGACTGCAGTATGTTTTAATTTGTATATTTAAATTTGAGTTATAATGAAATTTTCCAGGGTTATTCAATAAGGACATAATTTTTCAGGGTTATTCTATAGGGACATAACAATTTTGTATTTAAATAAAACATGGAATAATTGAGATAATTTCCAAACGTTGTTCGTTCGTGAACTTCACCATGATAAAAATGTAAGCCTTGACAGATGTTTTGACATTGACAGTCTACCAAAAAAGTCTAAAGATGCGTTTGTATTAAAATACAAAATAGAGATAGATCCCTCTTTTCAATTTATAATTTCTCTTGGGTCAAAGTATAAAAGCAAAAGTTATTTAAGAAATTTCGGGAATTATATTTCATTTACCTTGCAATAATATTATATTAAGGCCCGTGGACATTAGCAAGTAACTTGCGATATTTCTTGGTAGAGTAATTTGCTGCGATGTTTACTACACTAACTGTCAAATTGCAGTAATATTACAAGTAATATTGCAGTAATCTTGCAAGCCTAACTTGCTTATCCGTGTACAAACGTTTCTCGTGTGTCAACTCTCAATACAAATATATCGAGTGCTACTTCCAATCCAACGCCAATTTAGTGCTTTCAGCGTTAAATTTGGTGCTCAAAATTTCGTCTCAGCGGACAAAAATTAGTTTTACCGCTTGCGCGTTATTTGAATATTCTTGAAATTAACGCTCAAAATTTCATATTTTAGTACTCGACTAAGAAAAATACTTGGCAACATTGCTTCCAATGCAACTGACTTGCAGCAAAATGTCGGAACCGATCGGAACTTTCTTGCGCAATTTCAACTCTCTCATTAGCCACTTGCTTGAAAAGGCGCTTTTGAAACCGTATACACATAGAGCAATAAATGTCTGAGAGCGACTTTAGCAAGTTTTACTTGCTAGTGTCCATGGGTCTTTAGCTTCCATCTCATCCATAATCAATACAAACATCAGAAAGGCTCTCAAAAAACGCTGCATTGTCTCGTTAGATTAAAAACATTTGGGAGTATATAAGTTACAATCCAATAACAACATTCTAAGTCAACGTCATATTCCAAACTAGCTAAATTATTATACAAACATCGTAAAAAAAATTAGTACTTTTTAAACCTGTGTGATAAGATAGCAGTCCGAAACACTATTCACCATAAAATGTATTACAAATTTAGTTTTAAGAATTCTGGATTCCGAACGGAATATTATGTATCATTGCATAAAGCTTGATAACAACTACATACGAATTTTTCTGTACTTTTTTTTAGATAAAATCACAAATTATTTATAACAGAAGCTGAATAATATTCGCACTGCATTGCATGAATTCGCACTACATAATTTATTGCAAACTTATTTTATTTTAATTATTTTATTAAAACTTACTACTATTATGAATTTAATTTTCAGATGGGAAATACCTTATGTAAGGATCGAGTAAATCAAACAAGCAATTCTAAGAGTCCCGTTGACCGTGTTATTGGCCGCTGCGCAGAAGTATGTGTACTTAATATCATTTTATTTAACCTATAAAATTACCAAAAATTAGCATATTTTAATGAACTCCCAATTAATTTCAGATCTGTCCAAATACTCTTGGAAAACGAAAACATTTCTGGGAGAAACAAGTGTAAGTTATATTTTTAAAATAATTGACCTAGTCGAAATTGCTTACAGAGCACAGTTCTTTCATGTGACGAACCACACCAATTGTGGAATAACAAAGAAAAATACAAATAATTAAAAAAAAAATTAATAAATTATTTGAACAGATGACTAATCACATGAACTCTTTGAAATTAATCGTAATAAAAATTAATTTGCGTCTTTAGTTGAATATTTTTACAAGGGGGAAGAAAAATCGATTCGTAATTTTCAAATACGAAAGAATTCCGATCTGTCTGAATCAATTTTAAACAGGCATCTTTGAATTATACTGCAAGTTATTTTAGCTATGCAAACAATAACAATAAGAACGTGGAATTCTTTCAAACTTTTGCCATTGTTTATTTAGAGATGTTTGAATAATTTTTTTTTAAGTATTCCATTATAGAAAACGGTAATCCCAATGAATTTCATACTTCTATTTAAAAACTGTGAGAAGTTAGTTGGGAAGTGATTGACTTGTTACAGTAGAAAATTGTAACAATACAGTCATTTATAACGTAGACTTAAAAAGCGAAATTTGTGCTGAAATTTAAAATTAAAATTAAATCTCTAACTCTTCACCCTAATATGCTCAGGGTTGCAAATAACCCTCCCCACATAAATTTCAAATTATCAAACAAAATCGAAAATCCGCACAATTACCAAAAATTGTGTTTTTATCTCTTCGTATTTTCGGAAATATCGTTTTTCGATTGCATCAGAATTTATAATTTTGATGAAGTAAATATGTGAGGATATTATTAGAAGGCTATCTATTCGCCATTTTGTTCTTACTCCCATAGATATACGGGTTGTATTGTTATAAAATCAGGAGTGAAGTCAAAAACTAGTAATACACGCATATTAATGTGCCCACTACGTTTTTATTAACTCGCTTTCTTGTTTGTTTGTCTGTTTGTCTGTTCGGTACAAATTTTGCAATTGATTTTAAACTAACTTTCCGATGAGCTAGAGGTTTGAAACTTTAAACATAGCACAGAACTGGATGACAATGCAATATTAACTGGCTTTCTTGTCTGCCTGTTCGTTAGAGTTACGTACGGAACCCTATTACTAAGCTCACGCTTATAATAAAGCACTAATGTTTGTTTATCAAAATCTAATAAGTTCTTCACCCGTGGTCCAAGAAGAAAAGGGGACACCACTATTCGTCAAATTTATGTCCTTATATCAATCAATAGGCTTACCAAGCTATAGCACAATAGACTTGTACTTCAATAGCTCCAGATGAAATCTAAATCTAAGTTTGAAAAAAAAAATCAATTGATACATTCAGACTTCACCTTATTCTCAACTACGTTCTTTGGAAGGAGAAACCACGATATGCACCGCTGAAACTCAAAGAGGATACGACCAATACTACGAGGTCTATTAAAAAAGTTTCCGAGATTTATTCATAAGATCAACATTTATTGAGATACAATTATTTAACACTAATCCCGTTCAAAGTATGTAGTACCTAATACTTTTCCCAACGGTTCTGCTGACGGAAGCAGCGCTGGAAAGCCTCTGTTGAAAGAACGGCGAGCAGGTGGTCCGTCGCAATCTGCATGATGTCTTTTCTTGTCTGAAATCTGGTCCTTTTAAACGGCATTTTCAGCTTACGGAAAGCCAGAAGTCACAGGGAGCGAGGTTAGGAGAGTAGAGAGTTTGGGGAACCACAAGCGTGTTGAGTTTGGCTGTGAAGGCCTGAATCAAGTATGAAGAATGAGCGGGTGCGTTATCGTATTGAAGTTTCCAACTGCCCACAGGTCCGGACGTTTGCATCACGAAGGTGACGCAGAACCTGTCGGTGGTACTCCTTGGAGACAGTAGTGCAGTGTGGTGCGTACTCATGATGAACCACGCCAGTGGAGTCAAAAAGACGGTCAGAATGACTTTGACAATGCTGCGGACCTGCCATGTTTTTTCGGCCTCGAGGATGTTGCATGCTTCCATTCTGATGACTGGAACTTGGTTTCTGGATCATACCCATAAACTCAAAACTAATCACTCACTAGTGATCACTGTATAGAGAGAGTTGGGATCACTGTTCACAGTCTCCAGCATGTCCTGTGCGATCTCCAAACGAAGTTTCTGCTCAATGGACAGCAACTTTAGCCCAAACTTTGCTAAGATTCTCTTGAGTGCCAAATTTTCAGTTAAAATAGAATCTATGGATCCAACACTAATGCTCAGCTCATCTGCAAGTCCTGTGACCGTTGGTCGACGCTTCTGCATCACCAGGGTTCTTAGTTGATCAATGACAACTTCATTTTTGGATGTAACGCGCTTACAAAACGTGTTTCAATTAAGGAGCGGCCATATTTTTGATGGAGTTGTGCCACTCCTTTATCTGTGTGGTGCGCATTTTTTCGTCCCTAAACACTTTTTTAATTTTGCGGATTGTTTCCACTTAAAATTCGTCAAGCTTTAAACAAAATTCGTTACAGTAACGTTGTTCAACTTTTTCTGTCATTTTATCCAAAACAAAAATCCGACAACTCTAACTTACATGTCCTCTTCAACGGCGTGGTAGCGAGTGAGGTGGATTTACACTGTACCCATTAAGGCGCGCCTCTGCCCTCGAAAGCCATTACAAACCGGTTTTCGTTGTTTGCAGTCTTTGCTCTGTTGATAGCGATTTACAGCGAACATGCCTTTGCGGCGCGACTTGCTTATAAGCGCGATGAGCTGCGAATTGTGTGCAACCACAGTTCATTTATGTGTGAGTATGCATGGAAGCCTGCGTCGAAGAAAAAATCGAGAACTGTTGGACTTTTGGGACTCCACGAGCCATCTGATTGGTTGATTTCATGGTGGGGATAGAGGCACACCTGAAAGGTTCATTGTAAATCCACCATGAGCGGTGTAGTGGTCGTGAAAACATTAAGCATGCGCACTAGGTATGTCAACAAACGGTCACTAAACCACGCCCTCCAACGTTTATAAGTTTTGCCAATAAAGTTATGGTCGGATTCTTTTTGAACAGGCCACGTACATATAGGCTCAACATAACACCGATCTTCACTTCGGTTCGGACTGCGATGTCTATTTTTTCCGTGCCGCCCAAGAGAAACAGAATGACAACTGCGACTTTACCTATTGTGGTTTTGTTACGAAGAACCGGTTTTCAACGTTTACGTTCTTCAAATTGTGTGTGGATGTCGATGTTCTGTTTTTGCCTTTGTCAGCCTGATCCTGAAGAAATGGAGAAGTTTACATGGTGATATATGGGAGGAGGGAGGATAAAAATGTACTAAAACGGCATTTTGTAATTTATATGAATAAATATAATCGGTTCAGTGACGTAGGGCTGAATAGCAACCTTTTTGAGTGACTGTGTATCATGTTTTTCTTAGAGCTTATACCTCAGTGGTACTCCAACCTACAACCACATTAGATTAGCACACAATGCCACTAGGCTACTTCATGCGTGTACATAATTTTAAATTATATTACAATATCCCTACTGTCTTCTAATATTCGTTTTTACACTTTCAGCTTAGAAACATCACCACCACATCAAACACAGCCAAAAATGGATAATTCCGGATGGCATAACGCACCCTTAACAGTTCCAGATAGTCCCACAAACAATACTGGTCAACCAGTTGCACCACCACGTAAAAAGCGCCCTTCGATGCTTCGCAAGGATGATCCTCCCACAAGAAATGGTTTCAAAGAAATCTTTTCCGGCCAACGTGCTGATTCGACAACTGAATCCGAGTCTCAGGATAACGGCGATGCCAAGGATTTTAGCGATTTCGAGAAAGTACCATTAAATCGGGCCGATGAAAAAGTGAAGGAGCAGCACGTTACCGAAATCTCCAGATCTAGTGAAGAACGAAGTGAAGATGATCGACCAACTACTGTTACCCTAACGCACAAGGTCTCCAAGGTTGGCAATAAAAAATCGGACAAATTTTTCGGAGAAAATCTTTCGGACTGTTTATCTGACGAACCAGTTACACAAAGTGGAGATAGCGATAGTGATGGCAATAGCAATGATGATAAAACTGTTTCAAAAGAGTCGGAAAAACCAATAGAGGAAAAATCTGTTTTTGATACAAACGTAGAATATTCTGAAGAAATGATTAAAGCAATCAACAAGGAGCGTGGCGCATTGTTGTTTGCCATGAGAAATGCAACAGACGATGAAGGTGAAGACGTTCCCGATAACGTAAAGCCTGTTGAAGAGCCGTTAATAGTTCCAAAGCGAGTGGTAAGAAAGCATATTTGCGACGAAGACGACAAACTGCGTCCACATATTCATCACAATCACAATAGTCTAACCCCCGATCCAAATGCACCAAAGAAACCTCAACGCGATTTTAGCAAATATAAAAAATCGTTGGAAGATTCAAAGCCTGAAAAAGAAGTTACATCATCTAGTCCTACAAAGCCCGAATTGAATCAAGCCGAAGATATTCTGAGCAATGTTGCAGCAAAGTCTTCTATTCCCGAAGCAGAGTTGCGTCAAGATAGAGAAAAAGTTCAAGCAAAATCTATAGTTTCCAGCGATCCATCAACTGAAGCAATTGGAAAGAAAATGGATTCGAAACTGTCGTCAGGACCTACACTGAAGCGTGTTTCTGAATCAATTCCCGCCAAAATGTCGCAGAGTGAAAAGGTTCTGAGGCGATGCCTCAGCACGCAATCCTACCTAACTCCAGAACTTGTGGAAAAGATCGCTCAGCAAGCGAGTTTCTCACATGGTTTTTTACCCGAGGACTTTAGTTCCTTTAGTAACGATGGATCTGGCATGGCACCAAACTCAAAACTCGAACAGAAGCGTTCCCTGAGCAGGCAATCGTCACAACTCGAACAAAAAATCGCTAGTCTGACCAAATTAAACGTTGCTACCGCGACGGATCTGGAAAATAAACGTCCTTCATTTTCAATAGGTTCCACACAGTTGGGTTCTTCATTGGGTCGAAGTGAAACTCAACAAACAGATGACAATACTCCAACAGAGGAGCTTGAAACTCCTCCAGTATATGCCAAACTTACAGCTCCAATGCCGTTATTAGCGCCTAGCTTCACCTTGGACCAAACAGAAGGAAGCACAATATCACAGCAAAATGAGAAACAAATTTCAAGGGGTATAGAAAAAGTGTCCTCCAGCGATGATATATCTAAAGCTATTAAGACGTTTGTAGAGAAGGACGATCTTAAACCTGAAGACGTTCTCATACTACTCGAAGAAGAGTTTGGCGAGCTGCTTCACTCGACCACTCTTCCCGAGAAAGACAGAGAAGTCATCGAAGATTTGAAGAATATTGTTGATTACAAGCTCAAAGCAGAGGCAGATACTAATCCTTTCATCGAAAGCAAGTCTATAAGTGAGACTGGTGAAACAACTGTTCAAGAAAGCCAACCGTCTAAAAAAGATACCGTCCAAGAAATGATACTAGAGAGAAACGAATCAAAGCCTAAAGGTTTAGCTTTTCAAGCAGTCATCCCAGAAGAATCTAGAACTTCTTCAGAGATTTTTGCCATAAGCCCGAAAGTAAGTCCTGAAATTAGTCCTGCCGTGCCATCGACTGTAAGCAAATTAATATCTGACGAAATGCTCATGAACGATAAACGCCGTCACAGTATCGATGAATTCGACCATTGGTTTGCCGGTAGCCTGGCTCAGAACAAGGACGTGCCGGAACGAAAACGTAAGCGTGAGGCAAGCCTCCCCGGCTACTTGATAACCGAAGTATCCATCGGCGAACTGGACATCCCGACAACATTTAAAGCCGATTCGGACGACGAAGATGTTACAGACGAGTCAAATAATAAAAAGGAATCTCCGATAATTTCCAAAATCGAAAGCATCCCTGAGCATCCGAAACTCGAAACAACCGTTTCCAACAAATCTATCGAAACCGATAAGCGATCAACCGATAACAATCAAAATGATACTAACCACAAAATAATTAACAATATTACGAATAACGTCTACGCAATATCCGCCGAAGATAAGCGGAAAAGCGTTGGACATTCGCTGCTCCTTAAGTTTCTCGATGGCGAACGAACTAATAGTAATCAGTAGTTGCACTAACATTACAATTAACTCTAGTATTTTTTTGTTCTCGCTTTCTGTTAATAATTATTATTATTTCTTTACTGATATTGTTTGTACATTTTATTGTAACACATTAGAAATAATAAGAAGGTGCTTAACAAGTAATAATAATAAAAATAAATAATTAAAAAAAACATTCCTAATAATAATACCAAAGACTTTTATATTGAAAATCCGAACACACCAGGCGGTGGGTTTCTTGGGAAGCAATTTATTAAACAGGGGTGCGTAAAAATCAGAACCTTTTTTGGTTTTACTTTATTATTTTAATAATAAATTGTTATGAACGATTTTAAAAAAATATGCTACCTTGAAATATTTCTTTTGCGTTTCAGAACTAGTAGACCCCAAAAGAATAATCGAAAATTGCAGTCCGTCTGTACGCCGTCCGCCATATGCAAACACGCTTGAAGGCTCGTAGCTCCCAAACCTTTGGAGCTTAGTTCAAATTTGTGAAATAAGTAGTCATATTTTTCAAGGTGGATGTGTAAGGGGGAGGTGGGAGAGGTAAAAAAAATAGGTTTTTATACAATTTTACTTTATTATTTCAATAATACAGTATTGTGATCGATTTTTTAAAAAAAAATGGTATAAATGTTCATATCTCCCAAACCCTCTGAGCAATTAAATTGAATTTATTTCTGTGGGTAGACTGGGTACGCCCCTTTAAGTGGCCACATTTTGATGGGTAGGGGTGTGAGGAAGAGGTAGGGTGAGTGTTTTAGACGGAAAATTTTGGTTTCTAGATCTCAGCAACCGCTTACACTAGGAGGCTGAAACTTAGAATTTATTATAGTCGTATATGTATAACCATTTGGACCCATTTGCAAAAAAATTTCCATATGGGTGAAGGAGTGTAGGGTGGGGGAAACAATGCATCCGAAACGCTCAAAAGCCGAGATCGAGACATTCTAAAATCTATATCTCCTAAACGGTTAATGTCACGAAATTGAAACTAGATTATGATATCTCATGAACCAATTGCACTAAAAAATAAAATTTGATTTGTGTATAAAAGAATTTTTATAAAAAATCACGTCTCATATCTCGAGAGCAGTTTAAAGTAGATGCTTAACATTTTTAGCGGAAGTAGGTCTAATAAAGCCCTAGTAGAGAAAAAATTTTGGAGGTGTGGGTGTAGGGAGTGAGAGTGGGGGGAGAGTGAACAAGAAAAAGTTCAGATTTTTATATCTCGAGAACCCATAATGTAGAATAGCTAATATTTGGTATTTGGATAGGACTATAGGTAGTAGTGGCATGTTGGAAAAATATAATTTTTTATAGGGGTATTATGTTACGGGGGTGGGTCAATTAGAAAAGTAATTATTGAATTAATTTTTGTTTTTTCAGAATATTTTTAAATTTGAATCCTAAGGGGGTGTAAAGGGGTTGAATACATTTTCACGAATTCAGCCATATCCCTCAGGTCATTAATAACTATTTACTTCCACGGGCTTGCTTAATAATCGCCTAAAACCCGTTTTCAAATTTTTTTTTCTTTTCAACCCCTTAGATGCTATAAGAGGGTTGAACACGTTTTCACGAATTCCGTCACATCTCTCAGGAGTGATAAGACTTCGAATTGGTTTTTTCTTGCTCGGTCTTTCTTTATATTTAGCTAAGAAAACCTTTCAGGATTTTTGGATATTCAACCCCCAAGTGGGTGGAAGGGGGTTGCATACGATTTCACAATTTAGGTTTGTTAAGACATCAAATTGGCTTTAGTTTAAGCAGAGTTTTTACATATTATATTTTAAACGCGTTCCGGACTCTTACCTATAACATATTAAGTTGCGCCCAGCTTATAGTGGTTTTATATGGTGCGGTCCGGAAGTAACCGTGTGTCTGAATCGCTCGGAAACTGGAATCGTGATATTCTCTAGATTAAATCTCCTTAACGGTTTACATTACAAATAAAATGTTTAGGGTTGGGTAGGGGGAGTTCTGTGTGGGTGGAGGTCGAAAAAAATTAAACTTTGCAATACCTTGCAAACCAATTGTGTAAAAACGCTAAAATTGGGTTTTTGTAGGTATACAAGGGGAGTATACAAAATGTACAATTTTTGAGGGGGTCTAAAAAAATTTAAAAATCGTGTTTCCACTATCGCCTTCAAGTGCATTGGATGCCGAGAACTAGTGCGTATGTGGAAACGACACATTCGCGTCGAGAAGTCGAGAATCTCGTAGATTCGCGTCAATGGCGGTATTTGGGCGCACATCAAAGAGATTGGCATTGAGCACGAATGTACTGTTTCCACTATCGCCTGGACATTTGCGTTCAATGCACATGAAAGCGATAGTGGAAACACGACATAAAGATGAAACTTTAGACTTGGTGAGTATATTTAGATCTACTTGAAAGGTAATTTAAATAAACAATAATTGCAGATTTGCATTGGTATAAGGGGGTTGGCTCAATAAAAATGAAACTAGTTTTTACGCGATTATATAGAAAGCCCGAGGAAGTACAGAGACAGACCAATTCGTTATCTCATCAGATCTAAGAGCTATGTTGGTATTCATGAAAGCATATGCAACCTTTTTACACTTCCTTTTGGATTGAATTTAAGAAAATCGTGAAATCAGTTTTTAGGCGATTACATGAAATGCCTTTGGAAGTAAAAGCCTATGTTATAACTCATAAAACCTAAGACATATGTGCGAAAATTGTGAATAAAGATAAAATGGTGTGATAGAGGATTTTGAGCGGTGGAACGGGAAAGAATCAGATGAAGTGTCGGTGAACGTGGTTTTTGAACTGCTGAAGGTTATACTTATCAGGGAACAGATCGGCTGGGAATGCGTTCCACATTACTGATGTTCTGGGGATAAAAGACTGCCTAAATTTTACTGTTCTCCACGAAAGGAGCTGAACAGTATACTCGTGTTCGCGTGAAGCAAATTATAGCTGATTTAATTTATTCAGTGTTTTTTACTAAAGGTAGGTGCCATTTTCCTGAAACTTTCTAAACACAAATTTTAAAATCTTTCCTCTAGAAAAGTCGATTTTTTTAAATTTAGTGCGTCATTTTACTGTTGGCTGTTGAAGTTGTTTCAAGATTATGAAGTTTCTTGGAAAGTTAATTTTGTTTTTAAAATAAAAATATTTAAAATAGAGATTTTTAGGCGATTAAACATTGAAAAAGCCCGTGTAGACTATTCGGATTTCGGTATATTATGTACACTAAAAGCCCATAGAAGTAAAATCGAACTTGCTCCCTTATCATACTTAAGAGATGTGACGAATTGTTAAAATGTATACAAACCCATTACATCCCCTTGGGGGTTGAATTTGAAAAAAATTGTGAAACAGATTTTTAGGCGATTTCAAAAGAAGCAACTTGGTATCTTATCAGATTCTAAGGATTTTGAAAAATTTGTGAAAACGTAAGCAAACCCTTCACACCCCTTGGTTTTTGAAATTCGACAAATCGTGAAATTAGTTTTTAGGCCATTATATCAAATGCCGTAATAACGAATTTTATATCTGAAAAGATATTCGATATCTGATCAGACCTGAGGGATATGGCTCAATTCGTGTAAATGTATACGACCCCCTTACACCCCCTTAGGGGTCAAATTTTAAAAAAACTTGAAAACACTTTCTAGGCATTTATGTGAGGAATCCGGAGAATAAAAACTAATTAAATATTTAAGAAGACCTAAGAGATATGATGAAATTCTCGAAAGTATTAGTTTCAGCTATCACTCATTATGGGTTCTTGAGATATAAAAATCGGAAATTTTTTTTATTCACCGTCCCCTACCATCACCCCCTACACCCACACCTCCAAAATTGTTTTCCCTACTAGGGGTCTATTTGACCTACTAGCCATAAAAAATTTTAAGAAAAATTCCTATCCTCCCCACTTCCATGCCTCACTGCCCCTTTAAAAGTTTTACTTTTATCAAACTACATTTATTGACTTGTATACATATACATACCAATTTTTATTTTTCTAACGTAATTGGTTCGTGAGATATCGTAATCTAAAGTTTTGTACCGGCACCCCCGCACGGCGGTTTGCCCACTAAAAATTTTATTTCTAATCTTTTCTCCTAGTATATCTACAGATAGTCTTTAAGTTTCGCTGTCGTGATATTAACCGTTTAGGAGATATGGATTTTAGAATATCTTAATCTCGGCTTTTGAGCGTTTCGAACGGATTGTTTTTCTCCCAACTCCCAAACTCCTTTACCCCCATATTGACATTTTTTTTGCAAATTGGTCCACTATCAAAGCTTTATATAAATTCCAAGTTTCAGCTTCCTAGCGTAAACGATTGCCGAGATCTAGAAACCAAAATTTTCTGATTAAAACACTTCCCACACCCCACCCTCTTAAAAGTGACCGCTTAAAAGGGCGCACCCAATCTACCCACAAAAAAAATTCAACTAAATAGCTCGAAGGTTTTGGGAGCTACAAGCTAAAATTTTGCGTGCAGCGGTCGACGTACGACGTACGGCGGACAGACGGACGGACTGACATTTTTTTTTTGGTTTTTTCGTGTCTACTAGTAATGAAACGTGAAAAAAAAATTGTTCAGGGTAGCAAATTTTTTTTTTTTAAAAATCGATCACAATACTGTATTATTGAAAAAATAAAGTAAAAATTATAAAGAAAATTGTGTCAAATAACAACGGTGGTTTATTATGACCTATACTGTACCTGTACCACAAACGTCTTATTTTATACCAGTTATCGAACGAAGTACTAGATTTGACATTTCCAAGTCCATCTGTCCACACTTGTGCGTTTTCGCTTTTCAAAATGGTTGCTGAGTTTTAACTTTCCTGTGTGTGGTGCATTCGGGAGTTTCAATTCGGTTTTATTTATCATTTTTCTTTCTCCAGCAATAAGTGAAACCTCTAAAATTATAACCAAAGGTGATTAGAAGAAAACCCCGTCGAAATGACGCAATATTTGCCACCAAATTTGCTGGCATTGTTCGCGCCGCGAGACCCAATTCCATTTCTGCCACCGCCAGACAAATTACCGCATGAGAAAAAGTCGCGCGGCTACTTGGGAGTCGGTCTGTTCCTCAGCGATTTCGAGGTAAATATTTTTTTTTCTGCGATTGTTTTTTCAAACACTTCAGTTGAATGATAAATTTTTGTGATTACTTTCGTCTAGGATCCGAAAGATACGCCGCCGCCAACTCGAGTTGAGACCCGGGAAGAGCGGTTAGAACGTAGGCGCCGAGAAAAAGCCGAACAAGTTGCTTACAAATTGGAGCGAGAGATTGCTATGTGGGATCCGCTGCAAATTAAAAATTCCACAGAGGATCCGTTTAAAACGCTGTTCATCGCTCGTATCGTAGGTTACCTGGCTTGGTTTGGAGTTTGGCGCATACTCACATTTCGTCCATTTTCTTGTATTTTTCAGAATTACGACACCTCGGAATCGAAACTTCGGAGGGAATTTGAAGTCTACGGACCCATAAAAAAGGTACGTAAAAATATTTAACTCGGTTTGTGTTTTTTTTTAATTATAACAGAGTTAGTCGTGTACATAGAGATATATGTACTGGAGATGACGAGCTGCGACTGTTTTGAAACCGGACGATTCGATGCGAAGACCCGGCAATAAACACTATGCTACTATTAGCATCTTACTCACATTTACATTATACTCCGGTCTTGAACACGAAAAACGTCATATATTTGAATACTAGGCTACTATTTGCATTTCATTGCCACCTGGCATCAAACGCTCCATACAAAAACGTTAAATTTTTCTTCGAAGTGTTTCATACAAAAATGTCGTCTTGTCGTCTCCAGTATTTATATCTCGTCGTGTAGAATTCACATACAGTAGAACCTGAAGAGTGACCACCTTCCTATCTATTTGCTGCTAATTTTTATTGCATATGAGTACATATGCAATAAAACACTAGCAGCACGCGCCATCCCTGCAAGAAAGCGTTACCTGAGTTGCAGGTTGGCCTAATGTGATAATCGCATAATTTAAAAAAAAATTATATAGATGCATATCCCAGGTTTGAAGGTTCAAATTTGAATGTCGCAGGTCGCAGTCATTCGTCTTTTCAAACATGTTATGACAGTTTTTCGAGTATATAAGGAAGAGTTACATCCCCTAGAAGAAACTTCTAAAACCAGAAAAATTTTGCTGTCACAGTATTGAATTTTCTGAATGTATGCGTACTTTCGGGTAAAGCTTTCTTGCAGGGTAATGTGACCATAAAATACTACTACGTATCCCTGGGATATGATTTTTTTTAACTTATGCGATTATGTACGCATATGCAATAAACATTAGCAGAACGCGCCATCCGACTTCACAAAACTTCTAGTTGATTTTCTGCGCCGCAAGAATTTCGGTATCGGTTTCCGTATTTTACCCGGTAACCACCGGTTATCGTTAACGAAGAGTAAAGAAGACGGCAATATTAAAAGAAAGAGGTAGAGAATCACACGCATGTACACCGATACGAAGTATACAAGTTAGTTTTGTCCCGAGGCATATTTGTTTTAACTGAAAGATTACCGGGTAATGCTACGGCGGAGCTCCGGCGGACTTATCCGAAAATTTTCTTGCAGGGATACTAATTTACACACAAATGTTGCAAA
Organism: Beris morrisii; assembly: GCA_951812415.1. Taxonomy (NCBI): domain Eukaryota; kingdom Metazoa; phylum Arthropoda; class Insecta; order Diptera; family Stratiomyidae; genus Beris; species Beris morrisii. Next base: position 108,544,765 of record OX638312.1, on the reverse strand, counting down.
ATGCAATATATGAGGCTGAAACTACGAATAAGAATATAAGGATATGAAAAGGGCTGAAAGAAATGAAGCAAAAACGAAACTGCGTCATAGCTCTTTTGACAGAGTGGGTTTGCTGTTTGTTTACAAAAAAAACAGAAATTCGGTTAAAATTGAGCATGTGTGGAGATGGTCTATGGCATAAAGGGTTAGATAGATAGTGAGAGAAAACCAGAAATATTTCAATGTGTGCGGTTTTTTTTTAATAATTGCAAGGGCAAAGCGGGAGCAAGACGATAGGTGAAGGGTTCTTATCGATCTTGTTCTCTCTCGAAATATTGATGTTTATGTGGTAAAATAACTTCACTAAGTTTCTGTGGAGATGTACGGTAATTACAGCCGTCTGGGCTGAAATAAATGAAGCACGAAACCAAATCACACGGCACACATTCTGGATTTCATTTCATATTATTATTGAGATACCTATATGTACTGGAGATAACGAGCAGCAGCCGGAGTTTCCTCGCAAAGGACCGGCAATAAATACTATGCTACTATTAGCATCTTTCTCACATTTATGTTATACTCCGGTTTTGAGCACGAAAACGCCAAACATTTGAATACTAGGCTATTTGCATTTCACTGCCACCAAACGCTCCATACAAAAACGTTCAATTTAAAATTTAAAAATGCTTCAAAGTGCTTCATACAAAAACGGCGTCTTGTCGTCTCCAGTATTTATATCCCTATACATATTACTGATGAACCATTGTATTCTGTGGTACAATATCGTATTTTATTTTATTTATATATGGTTAAAAGGTGAAAATCGCCTCTTTTGTTCTGTTTAATAATACAACTTTGTTTTTTGTACTTGAAACGGATTGCATTTTTTAAATTTTTATAATCTGACCAATCGAATAAAGTGACCAATTTTGCACAGTCCCTTGGGTGGTCACTATAGAGGTTCTACTGTATATGCATATCGCTACGCTAAAACAAGGCTTTCACAATCAAAACTGTAAGAAAAATTCTTTAAACGTCAATCGTCGCCTACATTTTCTTATCAGATTTAATGGGCTCCTCTGAGTCCGGGAAGATGAAATCCGACTCAGAGGAGACACCATCCTTGATGTGCTGTGTAATAAAGAGAGGAGAAAAAAAATGGATTGGAGTTGACTGACCCGAATGCAGTTCTCGCGCTACAGCGGTAATTAGGGACCGTATATATACACTATACCACTATCACTGGATTCTACAAATCGGTCCCTCCGGAGCAATGACCGCCCCATACGCACATTTATTAAAGCTACGCATTAAGAGACCTGACTTACTTACCGTACAGCATCGATCTTCCAGGATTCTCAAGTGTGGGACCCTACTCTCCCTTCATCATTCCTATGTGTGCCTAAACAAAAGTTGGTTTTCCTTTTCTAAACGGAAATTTTGGTTTATCACTTTTTCAAGTTCACTGATACTTAGGCCGCGGTCTGAATTACGCTTTCTGAACTTCTAGCGCTCTTACACTCGGTCCGAATTGCGCTCACAACGCATACAATTTGCATGGAGGGGCAGTTTTCTGGCGCTTACACTGCTCACGGTTTCGAGGATGGGCACTGTGTGCTCACGATCGGTCCGAATTAAAAGCGACATAAGCGTACCAACAATTCGGATCGAACATAAGCACTGTTAGTGATGTAAGCGCCATTCGGACCGCGGCCTTAATGGTACCTCACTTTTCGTAGAATGGAAGGCCAAAACATCTGCTCTGCGGTGTAGAGAATTGGAAGTTACAGTTCTGATACTCTTACATAAAAAGTATACCATATTACCATCTTTCTTCTTTTCTGTCGGATGTATAAAACAGTTTATCGACTCATTATGCTTGATCGGTAGACACGCTAGACGACTAGGTGCCAAGGCAAATGATCTTTGACGTTTCTGCGGTGAGCCAGAAGTGGAAGAGTCAATCTTCCACTTCCTATGCAAGTGTCCGGCCCTATCGGGAACGAGAAGACGGAATCTCGGCGCTTATTTCCTCGATGACCTCGGTGATATCGATAAGGGGAAGCTATGTAACATAGTCTCTATATATAAAGATGAATTTTTGTCTGACCCGTATACGATCCTAAACCACTCATCCGATTGCGATGAAACTTTGGTGATTTGTTGAGGGCACGTCCGCGATGGTTTCTGCGTTAACAAAATTATTTAACAATTGGTGGTACGCGAGCTATTTCAACATTTGAGTGTTTTTCATATGATTTAGCGGCAGTTTGTTCGTTTTCTGTGTATTAGTTACGCGTTCCTATTACTAAATGGTAAAGTTGGACGATGGATGTTGGATAGGGGATAGTGGATAGTGGATGGTGGATTGCGGATGATGGATGGAGGATGGAAGATGGAGGAGGTGGATGGTGGATTGGGGATGTATAGAAGATGGAGAATGGAGAATGGTGGACGATGGATAGGAGATGGAGGATGGGGATGGTGGATGATGGATAGAAGATGGAGAATGGTGGATGATGGATAGAAGATGGAGAATGGAGTAACGGGAGCAACAAATAGTAAAGTTGGAGTAATGATGGATAGAGGATAGTGGATGAAGTATGGAGGATGGTGGATAGTGGATAGAGTATAGTGGATGAAGTATGGCGGATAGAGGATGGTGGATGATGGATGGTGGATGATGGACAGAAGATGGAGGGTTGGTGGATAGAGGATGGAATAATGGGAGCAACGGAGCCGCGGTACGAGGCTACACCATATAAACGTGAGCGTAGCTGCGGTACGCGGCTAGTGAATTATATAAAATACACAAAATGGTTTTAGGTTCTATGAGAATTCAAACTCAAATGAGGAGGACAACGGACGAACACTAACGTGTAAGTGAAGGATGATGATGGCATCAAAACCCCACATACCATACCATCTTTCTATGAATTTAGTTCGAATTTGATTTTTTTCGAGTTGTGACAGTCTTGTTCCGACATATGAAAATACATATACAGTGATAGCCGCTTGTTGTAATCGCGGCAAATGTTATAAGCCGCATTGTTGTTAAAACAGTTTTGGTGCATTTTCCACAAAAAGAATTCATCGCTTATTGGAATAAGAATTCGCTTTATGTTATCATTCGGATCAGATCCCCATAGAACATTGCAGGTTTCGTGACTGTATTCTTAATCGTTCATTTTTTCCTTCATGTGTAATGTGATCAAAATGGCGAAATATGTAAAAACAATCTTAAAATTAAGGACGATCGCTCTTGGTTTTACAGTTATGTAAACACAAGAGAATTACATATCAGAGAGTACACAATGATAATTTTTAGTTTTTCCGTAGCTTCTGAAAACTGTTGATGTTGGTCTCGTTCAACAGAATGGCCTCAACTTCGAGTAAGTTTTCGAGGGAGTTTTGTAAAAGATAGGGTTGTAAATAACAATGAATAAAAAATGATAATATTAGATGCTTCGAGCAATCTATATTTAAGCGTAAGAAAATAAATGAGAGCATTTTTTCCCTTCGTCTATTGTTATGTAATGTAATGTAAATGTTTTTGGCACGTCCCAAAGTTATTACAATAAGTGGCAACTACTGTATATTTGTTGAGTTCATGACAAACTTTTTTCAGCTCAACAAACATTATATTATTGACTTGATCCCTTCATGCAAAATGGGTAATTCATCCCCAATAAAAAAAGTCGGAGACAGCATGGCCTCCTAGCTGCAGCCAGAACCGACCAATACAGCCCGTCAACACAGTAAACCGAGAAAAAATGTCACCATTTGGGTACACTTTCTCAGCTTGAAGAACTGGACAATACTGTTACTTAAGCTAGTATTGCACTGTGTGACCACGCTGTAAAATTGCAGTAATAAGCAATGTGAAATAGTGAATTCGAATTAAACTCAGTATCCCTTCGGTCAAATTCTAGTTGAATGTAAAATTGATGCCATGCCGTGGCTGATAATTTTATTAATGAAAGAACTTAACTCCCGGATGTTGTGAATCGGTGATATTGGAGAGGGTAAGGAAGTACAAACGACAATTGTTTGTACGCTCGAAAGTACATAAGCCCTTTAACTACATTCTCCGAACAGAACCCAACAGAAGCCTCTTGGTCAAGCTTGTATGTTCTTTGATATTTTTGCATCTCTAAGGCCGTTCGAATTACGCTCACGGCGCTTTCATTACTAACAGCGCTTACGTCCGGTCCGAATTGTTGGTACGCTTATGTCCCTTTCAATTCGGACCAATCCTGTGCACACAGTGCCCATGCTCGAAACCGTGAGCAGTGCAAGCGCAAGAAAATGTCATTTACATATCGTCATTGTACTCCTCCATGCAAATTGTATGCGTTGTGAGCGCCATTCCAACCGTCTTTATTTGGCAGCCATCAATAGCGAACGCACTCAGTGAATTTTTAAAAATGGAAAAAATTGTTATTCTTATTTGATACCATACTTTTATTTGAAAGGTCTCAGTCTCTGACTCAGGGGGAGTCTACTTTTCGCTTACAACAATAAAATATTGAGTGGGAGAGTTCAAACGAGGCTGTACGAGCTGGCAAGACGCACAACGCAGTGACCACGCGTGAAATGGTGAAGAAAATCCACAAAATTTATTGGATGACACACAATGGAACAAAACAGCGTCGTGAAGATTTTTCAATCTAGTGTTTGACAATGTTTTACAGTAATAAGTCAAGTTTTTACGTCGATTCATAACCATGGACGAAACATGTGTCCATCACTTCATACCTGAGACGAAGGAACAGTCAAAACAATTGACTAAGAGGGGAGAGTCGGCTCCAAAGAGGGCGAAGGCTGTCCCATCTGCAGGAAATGTCATGGCGATGCGGGTGGGATAATTTTCATTGATTATCTTTAAAAGGGAAAAACAGTTAACGGCGAGTATTATGCGAACTTATTGCAGTGTTTGAGTGATGAAATCAAGGAAAAACGGAAGCATTTGGCGAAAAAGAAAGTATTGTTTCATTGAGACATTGCACAAATTCACACATCCGTTATCGCGGTGGACAAAATCAATGAGTTAAAGTACGAATTGCTCCCTCACGCACCCTATTCGCCAGTTTTAGCACCTTTTTGAGGAGATCGGCAATTCACACTATAAAGAGTGTATCGAAGCTATCCAACATCAATTTCATCAATTTTTTTCCTATTTATATCTCAACATAATCTCCTTCTAGCTCAATAAATTTACATCAGCGATATTCCAAATTGTCCAACATCGCTGGGAAAAATGTATCGACCTAAATGACGACTATGTTGAGAAATAAAGATTATTTTTCTTAAAATTTTTTGTTTGGTCGGGTACTTCTGGGAGGGACTACCTCCGTACATATGTATAAAAATAAATATTTATTCAGTATTAATCATATAAAAACATTATTTTACATTGTGCCTTGCCTGTTGTTGCTGTCGGTGCAATACCTGTCTTTGTCTGTCTGCTGCTCGTCGAATTAAGTGTGTATTCGAAGTATAGTACCCGTCCTCCGACCAACATGTTGACTATCTCAAATTGTGCTAATATGACCAAGTTTTGTAACCTGCTAACACACAAAAAAAATGTAAGGTCTTTTTTGACGTTAGACAAGTCTGTCCTCATCCTTAAATTTACGTTACTGTATCTCTAGTATCACAATGTGATTATAACCTACTACCGCAGATCTTGTAGATATGTGCTATTGCCACCAATACCATAATTTCATTTAATAAAATCCGTTTTTTTCTTCTCATTTTTCAGATTCTCTTAATACAAGGTAAAGATAGCGGAAAGCCCCGAGGGTATGCATTCATCGAATACGAACATGAACGAGACATGCACTGTGAGTAGCAATGATATATCGAAAAGAAAGTAAAAAACCTAGAAAAAATTCAATTGTTTTTCACACTCGAAATTTTTAATGCAAAGAAAATTACTCAGCCTCGGTCTTCTAGTTCCTCGAGTTTCGTTTTATTCCGTTTCTGAATTCTACTTTAGTTGAAAAAAAACGCTGAGTGGGTTTCTTTTTCATTATAATTACCGGTATTTTACACAAAAAAAATTTAATTTAGTATTTGATTAAAAGATTATTAACAAACAAAAAACTTAGTTGGGATCAAATTTAACTAATGCGCGTTTTGTTCTGTTTTCAATACAGTATGTTGCCACAGTGAATGATAAATCTGCATATCATCTGTTGTTGCCTTATACAAACATATCTCAAGCTGTTTTGAACTAAAAAAAATTGTTGTGCTCGATTAAAACAATTAATAGGTTTGTATGTGTTTGGTAAGAAAAACCATACATACAACAAATTTTTGAATTTGGTTGATTGAAAATTTCCAACAAAAAAAAAACAACTTAAAACAAACAAAAATTAGTTGCGTTACGCATTTTAAGTAAGTTATTAGTGCAAACAAATTGGGATTTCTAGAAAACAATTTGGTAAACAATTGGTAATATGGTAAATTCGATTAAAACGAATTAAATTTCAATCCGGGAGAGATGGGCCGTATGTCAGTAAGTTAGTAAATGTTTAAACAAAATCAAATATTTTAAATTTACAAAAAAAAAAAAAACACATATAATGAAATATTTGCGCATATACGTAAGTATTGAGCGCACCAGGTAAACTTTATCCTGAGAGTTTTCGAACCAATCAAATTTTTGGAGAATATTGTTTTGAAATTCCGTTGTTGTCGTTGTTGTTTCCCATCCCGTAAGTAATATCGGGGTAGGTATTTTCTTTAATTTCTTGCATTTTAACCAAAAAACAAACATTCAAAAATTATAGATCCGACAGAATTAATAATTAAACTGTACAGTAGGTATAACACCACAAAAGAGCTATCATTCAGTTTGGTATTGGTATGCAACCATTTCGTTGGTATGCTGATTACGCTGATCAGAGATGAAGAGGTGTCGTAGTAAGGCGTTCTTTTTTTGTTTGTTTGCCGAAAGGGGTTGGTTTTAGTCGTGAAAAATAAAAACATAAATTAGAAAATTTGTCCTTATGTTATAGCTAAGCGAATTCTGTAATATTTTATTAGAATTGTTTTATTTCGCACATGTCGTAAGTATCTGCTTGGTTTAAATTTCTACTCCGTACGTTTATTCACGAGCTTTGGAATAAGATAGCTCTGACTTGTCCTTCATTTTGCTTAACGGCCTCAGTGTTGGTAACATTTTAGTCGTCGTTTAGTCGGTTTCATCTGAAAGCTAGCTGAAGGATTACTTGGTGTTTGCAGTTCTCGTTCCAGAAAAACTTCTTAATCCTAATAAAACTCCAAGTAGAGCTTTAATTCAGCTTAGAAATGTAACACACTCCATAGAAAATAGGAATCGAAAGATAATCCTACCCTCTTAAAGCATTTGAGACACCTACATCTCTCTGATTTTAATGAAAAAACAACAACCTCCTTCATAGGGATTTACTCTTAAAAACGGTAAGACGTGTACAATTTACGATCAAAGTAAAAAGGAAAAAAGACAAAGTAAATAATGCAACCGGTATGTGTGTGTGTGGAATGTACCTTGAGTTAAATTTAGAACACCACATTAAACTTTTCGATACCTTCGAGCTGTATATCAGCGTTTCATTAATTAAATTGGCGAAAATCATCTCTACATGTTGTTCGGAAGAACGTGACAGAATCGCGAGAATTAAATTCGACCAGCCGACTGTATCGCGAAATGCAAAAGTGGGTTTGTTTTCGGAATAATTTCTAAAAACTGTTAATTAGAATGTTGACTAAAAGTTGTTCTATTCGAGTCACAGTTGTGACCCGGTTTGACATTGTGCTCCTCCACTAAAACGTGGGACTTCAACCGATAGTCAACCCCACTCATCACAGATCCACTTAGCCAAACGGACTTCCGTGATGATCGATGAATCAGTAGACCTACTGACTTGAAAGGCAGTTAAAAAAGTGATTTGTTTCAACCGAAATGAACTAATGACGGATAGGTGAAGTTAATGATCACATCGCCACAACATCGCACATAATGCGTTATCTATTAGTTTTGAAGTAACCGTCAAGTTCATGAAATTCGTATTCCCGGCACAACACAGTGAATACGTCTGAACTTTAAATCGATAAAAATTTTGGAAGAACAATTACATAATAACCAACACAGTAAATAGGGGGATCACATGTGAATTCCTTTATTTGATACATTTGGATTTCAATAATCAAATTTTTATGGTTGTTTTTTTGTTTAATTGTGATAGAACTCGAAAAATGTGATTTCGGGCTTGGGTTCACTACGGCTACTCCTGACATAACACTACTTTTTCGTTGTCTTAAGCGCAATGACCGAAATAACGCGGGTTCTCTTGCCTTGTAATCTCTCTGTCGTTCCTGATTTATCAGAATAAATTTTGAATTCCAATCGTCGTGAATTGATCAGATCTATGTCATCAAAATTTAGAAACAAATATTCATTGCTTATCGTTTTGTAACGTACACCATTGATGACAACGCGTTCTCCGCCTTCATTTAAAAATAAATAAGGTCCGATGATGCCGACAGTGTGCGATACGCACACTGCATTTTCCGAATGTAATAGAGTTATCGCTTCAAGATTGGTTTCTCCGCAAATCTGCTTATTTTAACGTCTCCGTTCAACAAAATATTGAGTGCGTCTAAATTGTTTGATTGTTTTTTATGCACCTAAGTTTTATTGTTTGTATGATTTTGTGAATATAAACACTGAGATTAGGATAGGAGATCCTAAGATATTTCCCATTGTATTTGCCATTTTTGATCAGAAGGGATGTAAAACGGGTATGTGATTTCTCCTCTAGTGCGCTGGGCAGCAACAATTCTTCCATAATGTGCGATCGTCGCCATCGATCCTTTGCTGACACCAAGGCTATTTTACACGACTTGCCCTTTAATGTAAACGGGGCAGTCGGCACACTCGACTCATTTATTGAATTTTGGTTTCTCCGCAAGCCTTAGAGTGTGGCTGCTGCACTGAAAATTACAACAACTCGCTTGAATTTGCGCCTGCTCGTCCATTATATACCGTTATAAAATAGTTCTAATTAGTTTACAAGAATTCGTTTAGATATACATACACTAGAATAAAATCAATAAAACAAGAAGAGATTTCTCTTTACATAAAATAAATCCAATTCTTATATATTCGGTAATTTTCAGCTGCATACAAGCATGCAGATGGTAAGAAAATTGATGGTAAGCGAGTTCTGGTCGACGTTGAAAGGGCACGAACGGTTAAAGGCTGGTTGCCTCGAAAATTAGGTAAGACACTTTTGGCTTTGAATGAAAAATGCGACAAAGAGATGACTTTTTTTAAAACACAGGTGGTGGACTGGGCGGTACACGTCGCGGTGGTTCCGATGTAAACATAAAGCATTCTGGTCGGGAGGATAACGAACGAGAGCGTGAACGTTATAGGCTCGAACGTGAACGTGAGGATAGAGATCGTCGTGATCGTGAACGCGAACAACGTAAGTCAATGGATTTTTCAAATACTATTTTCAATAAAATGAATCTTAAAATTTGAAATTGTTTTTCAGCATTTAATAATCATCGCAAAGGATTCGAAGTTAGACGTCGTTCACGATCGCCTCGTGATAATCGTCGAGAGCGCGAACGATCCCGACATCGCAGTAGATCACGCGAGCGGAGAAAGCGTAGAAGTCGCGATCGTGACTTCGAGGAAATCGATAGGCGTGATCGTCGTGACAAAGATCGCGATCGTGAGAAGGATAAGAAAAAGAAGAGATCTCGATCGCGTGAACGCGATCGTACCGAAAAGAAACGTGACAAACGCGATAGGGAGCGCGATAAGGATCGTGACAAGAAGGAACGAAAACCAGAATTCAGGGAGGGTGAAATTAAAATCAAAGAGGAACCAGTTGACGGTATGACTTTGTGAAAATAATTTCTGATCTTCTTTTTCTGATCGATACTTTTCATTTCAATTTACAGATTATCCAGACTATCAGCCACAAAATGTTGACTATCAACAAAATGCTGTTAAATATGAAGATGACGAAGAAACAAAATATCGACCACAAGAATCTGAGCGTGAACGTGAAAATGGCAGCAGTGGTAATCAACAGCAGCAGCAAAATAATAATTTTAATAACGAAGGAGAAGAAAATCAAGGATGGTGGCGTTAATTTGTGGGTTTAAAGATAAACGTCCGGTAACAGCCGATTTGAAAACATTTTTACAATTATTTTGAAATTTATTTATCATGATTGTAATTACACAACTGTGCGTACAAACGCTATTATAAATGAATAATAGGTTAAAGCAATAGCGAGTCATAGTTCTACTTTTTTTAAGTTAAGTTTTTGCGATAGTCTTAGTTACGAACTTAGATATTACAATTTCTAAGATTTGGAAGATATTCTCGCTAAATTAATTCAAACTATTCCAACTGGAATGAGATGAGCTAACAGGGCCTTTGAAAGTTGAGAATTTTTCAATTTTGGTAGTATGCTGCTCTAACATTTATACGAGTATTAAGATCATGTCGCGAAAACATGGATTATGGATGGAGTAACAGCTGTGCATTCTACGGAAGGAATGCATTTCGTACTGTTTTTTTTGATTCGATTTAAGAGATGAGAGAAAAAGAGCGGGAAACCAAAAAAAATTAGAGAAATCTGATCACTGTATTTACCGTTAGCTTAAGTTCGCTGAAATTTAGCCGGAGCATAACTATAAACGCAGTGAGCAATTTATCAGTATTTTGTGCTACCTACAATAGATAAGAAGTCAAATTTTTTTGAATTATATTGCGTTGTTCTGGTTCAATTTTTTTAAAATGCCGCGCGGAACAGTTCTAACAGATTTGGAAGTAGGCAAAGTCCTTGCATTTTTTGATGATGGATTAAGTAAGCGTGCAATTGCCAAAAAGATTAATCGGTCTGAGGCTGCTGTTAGAAATGTACTGCGGAAAATTATGGGAAAAACAACCGGAGGACCAAAGGGCAAACTGTCAGACCGAAACAAGCGTTGCATAATTCAAATTGCAAGCAACTCCATGAAAACCGCTGCCCAAATCGCCAAGGATTCTGCACTAAACGTGTCGAAATGGACCGTGCACAGGGTATTAAGGAATTCAAAGCGTATTTGTCGACAAAGGCTAAAATCGGCACCACTTTTATTACCACCGGGCCTATTACGAAACTCGAGTCGAGTGAGTAACTCGACTCACATTTGGACTCGACTCGAGCTAAAGTTGGTATTATGAAACTCGACAATTGGAAAGTCACTTCATTTCCAGCAGTCGAGTGAGTTTGACATTTATTATAAGTAAATACTCACTCGATCGGCTCTCATAATACGCAGTTCTCTTAACTCACGCTTTTTTTTCGACTCAAAGTCGAGTGAAACTCGACAAGTAGGCACTCGTCGAGTTTCATAGTCGCAGAATGTGAGTTTTTTGGTCGAGTCGAGTTTCGTAATAGGCCCGTAGGCTAGAATTCGCTCGAACAAATATGCAAACTAACTTCTTCAAGGTAATATGCTGAACTTTAACTTTTAATGTACATTTTAATTATTATTATTTCCTCAAGACCATTTTTTCTGACGAGAAAAAGTGGAACTTGGATGGCCCAGATGGCTTCAACGGGTATTGGCGTGATTTGCGAAAGGATCCTCAATATTTTTCAAAACGAAATTTCGGTGGAGGCAGTTTAATGGTCTGGGGAGCTTTTTGTGCCGACGGAATGCTGGAACTAGCGTTTCCCAGTACTCGAATGAATTCAACAGAATACATGGATGTGTTGCGGATGAATTTACTTCCATTTATGAGGACTAGAGGCACAGAGCATTGGGTTTTTCAACAGGACAACGCCAGAGTACATGTAAGCCGTGCCACTTTATCCTGGTTACAAGACCACCGAGTGCAAGTGAAGTCCTGGCCCGCTTTCTCTCCAGACCTTAATCCATTAGCAAACATTTGGGGACTCCTAGCAAGGGACATTTATAAGGAGAACAGCCAATACAATAATGTTCAGCAATTAAAAATGGCTGTTATTAACGCTTGGGATAATGTTGATAAAAAAACAATAACGAATTTGTTAAAAAGTATGCCAAACCGCTTATTTGAAGTTATTACCAATAAAGGACGTCCAACACATTATTAAAATTTATCTGTGTCCGTCTTTTTATTGAATTTCATTAAAAAAAATTGACTTATCTATTGCGTTTATAGTTATGCTCCGGCTAAATTTCAGCGAACTTAAGCTAACGGTAAATACAGTGATCAGATTTCTCTAATTTTTTTTTGGTTTCCCGCTCTTTTTCTCTCATCTCTTAAATCCAATCAAACAAAAACAGTACTGCACTAATTAAGTGCCAGAAATGATCGATTTTTTGGGTGCGTTTATAGTTATGCTCCGCAGTGTATGTTCTTGAAAATTTAGTCGAAATGAAATGTTATGACGATTTTTAGACGAAAATATTGATATGTCAAAAAATTCAACAACTAAAAAAAGCAAAAAGACTTAGCGATGTACGTGAAGGAGCGAGTCAAATGTCGAGCGCGTGTATATGGCAAGAACTTATCAGTCTATTTAAATAGGGTGCAGAATTCAAAATTGACCAAGAAGCGTTTCTGAGAGTTATCAGAACAAGTTTTATTATGCTACTGTTTAGTAACGAAGTTTTATTAAAGTTTTTTAAGGTTAATAACACTTTCAGTTTTATAGCATCGTGATAAAAACATTTTCATTACCTGTCTACATAACTGTCAGTAGCGATTACCTTCTGGTGTATAACTAAGTTATATAGGGGTTTCCGTTACTAAATCACGGAGCTGGTTAGTTATTGTATTTTATAATGGTATCGATAGATTTCCGCTGCTATCGCGTTTGTAAAATGTAACAATTTATTATTTAGTCGATCCGTACAGGGACTTTGAGTTTCAACAAACGTTTCCAGAGCATACATTCTCTAATTGAAATTTGGTGAAAATCAAAAAATGGCATCTGAAGAAGCTACTCGTTTCAGGCATTTGGCCGAAATTTAAGTTAAGGAATCGCTCCAGATCATAAATAAGAAAATTCGAAATAAATCAGAAATCTTTCAATTATGCCGTCCATTTTGAAATTAAAAAAAATCTTTCACGTTTCAAACTTATAAAAATAATTACTTTGTATTTCATAACTAAAATTCGTCGTTTCGCCGAGAGGTATCCATTTTTGCTGATGTTTTCAAGTTGTTATAAATATACAGGTCTCCAATCGTCAAATTCGTTAATTCAATTTGAGGGCAAATGGGTAATTAGCTCGTACTTAAGTATTTTTTTTAGTAGAATTTGGCTTTTCTTTGGTTTTTGTGACCAAATCTTGTGTTACAACCCTCTTCAAAGGATGTATGCTGCAATAAAAAAAGACATTGAAACTACTGACATGGTGATGAAGGATATGATGACCATATCATCATTTTTTGTACTTCAGATTATGGGTGTAAGGTTCACATTTAAAAAAGGGACACTAAAAAAAGTAGGCATAATATTTAGTAATTTTTTATTCCGTTTACATAACTGTTGCACTTAGTCGGTTTTATACAGATTCAGCCACGTATCTAGGGTTTCGGATGGTCCGAGTAGTTGCTGAGTAGTTGCGTTTTGTTCCGACTCTATGCAGATCATAGCAGGTTAGCGTCCGTATTCAGAGCCGCCCGGTCTCTTCCAATTTTTATTTAATAGAGAATTGTGCGGGGTTGTCGTACGATTTATGTTTAGCAATTGTCATCTACTTAAAAAGAAAGTAACACTGATTGTATTGAGGCAGGCTCCCTAGAAGATTAAATTTTCAAACGTCCCTCGAAACAGCCAGTTTCGATTTTGTCCGCGCTTCGCACTATGACCCAAACTCGTAATTGCACTTCTCTATCACTCCGTAGATTTAAAACAACGGATCACACTAGCAAATAAGGCGTATTTCACGGTTCTCCCGATCTTAAAATCGAAAAAAGTGCACAGGCTGAGCAAACTTCGCATATACAAGACCATAATAAGACCTGGGCCCCTATCATAGAACACGAAACGAAATTTCGTACAACTCGAAAGTGATGTACGAAAAATGTCCTTCGAAAGTATTGCCTACTATTTGAATTCGATATGTTGACGACAAAATATACGAAAAAACGGATCGAAGTGTCACATGTTTCGAATTCTGTGATGCCTACTATACGAAAATTGCTGCTCGAAATTTCGTTTCGTGTTCTATGATAGGGGCCCTGTGCTACTATATGCAAGCGAAACGTGGACTCTCATCCAAGCGTCTGAAAAATCAATAAACGCTTTTGAACTACGAATTCTTCGAAGAATTTTGGGACCAGTAAGAGAAGGCACTGAATGGCGTATCCGGTACAACAACGAGTTGTATAACATCTATGACGATTTAGCCGCAACGACTCTTATAAAATTTCGTAAGCTACAATGGGCAGGCCATATAGAGCGAATGGACGACGGAAGAATTTCCAAACACACACTGAAAGGTAAAGCTCATGGCAAACGACCGGTGGGAAAACCGCGGAAAATATACGAGGACTCAGTTGACGCAGATTGCAGATCGCTTCTTAAATGTACAAATTGGAGGACGCGGGCGCTGAACAGAGATGACTTCAGACAAATTTATCCTGCAGGCCCTGGCCCGATTTGGGCTGTCGCGCCATTGATGATGATTACTCCGCGACTTTAACCACACTCCGGACTTTGTCCCGAAAAATAATAACTGTGTGACTGTTTTAAATGGTTCATAATATAAACTTACAAAGATTCGGCGCTTTAAGACAAGCCGCTTCCGTCGTATGAAAAGAAACTAATTTTCGCTATAAATGAGTTGGTGGCACTACCCCCTCCCCTCTCTCCCCCTTTCTCCAAAAAGAATACTACTGCTGGTCATCAACGTAATATACCAAAATTAAGAACTGAGAAGATTCTTAAAATATAGGTAATTTTGCTCGAAATGCTGCTTTTCACTTCTACTAAAGTTCCCCACAAAAAAGTTGATAACTTTTTTTACCCGATAAGTTTTTATTTCATAGTACACATTTCACATTTTCAGTATAAGTATTGTAGTTCCTAATAATAATAATGATGTCCACTTTCCGCCCTCCCTGTTCCGTACGTCACTACCTCTGTTGGTAAACATTATATTTTTAAGATGCATATAATACTAATACTTACGAATCAAATTTGTAACATTAGTCGCTCTTGATATATAAAATCTGAAAATTTTTTTTTAAGCCCACCTCCCGACTTCCCTTCATGACTCTTTAGAAGAAATAGCCAACCACAAAGGGATACAACTGCTGTATCTAAAATGTAAATTACAAAGCTATTTATAAAAGGATTCTTGAGATATAAAGCCCTTTTTCCGCGATGAATTTCTTCAATCCCCACTTCTGTGGGTAACAGCCCGTCTACAAAAATTACTTCCTTATTGTACCTCTAGTATACGTATCAAATCACATTTCAGCTATCTACATCCGCACCCCATGTTAAAAAATGTATTTTTCCTTTTCTCCAAAAATGTCTGTACATAAATGTTATAAATTTTAATCCTCTAGCACGAGTGATCGTGAAGATTTATATTATATTACTAGCTGACCCGGCCACGCGTTGCTGTAACTCAGTACGGCTTAGTTAAAAATATAGAAAAAAGTTAGTACAGTGACGTTTCTAATAAGTTTGATTAGTTCATTATTGCCGCACTGGAAACTGTAGTCGTTTAAATTGAAATGGTATGTCGGTCGGAATCATTGGGATGCGTGGTATCAAAACGTACTCTCCTTTATACTTTCCCTTTATAATGGTTGCTGCGATCACATTGTTCATTAAAATTACAAAGACGCGGTTGGTTGATATTTCGCGACATTATGGCCGCGGTCCGAATTACGCTCACGGTGATTACATCACTAACAGTGCTCATGTTCGGTCCGAATTGTTGGTACGCTTATGTCGCTTTCAATTCGGACCAATTGTGTACTCACAGTGCCTATCCTCGAAACCGTGAGCAGTGTAAGTGCCAGAAAATTACCCCTCCATGCAAATTGTATGCGGTGTGAGTGCAATTCGGACCGAGTATAAGCGCGCTAAAAGTCCAAAAAGCGTAATTCGGATCGCGGCCTATGACAACCGATCCGACCTTCAATTGAAGATTATGAGGCGGCAATCCTGGCAAATTCAGCGAGTTCGAAAATTCAGGTCGATAGTTGACGACATCATCTTGGTTAGTAGCGGAATCAACTGATTTGTATGTCCTCAATTCACCGTCAATTTCATTTTGAAATTTAATTCATTTACATCCATGTTTTTGGCAGCCAATGTTGCTCGTTCGCTCAACCAAACATGATCTGTGTAATTTTTATCAACGTTTGGGAACACCTTTTGAATGAATTCGGTTTTTGATTCAGTAAACTGACAAAAATTATCAGGAAAGGTTATCCAACCAGTCAAAATGTCTAAAGGGAATTTGCCATTAGCAATGTCAATGAGTTGTTTTGAAAATGTTTATCCAGATCGATCATTTTGCAACTCGACACGCATATTCTTGCTTAATATCTGGACGTGCTTCCACAAAATGGAGAACTTTAAACATGCATTTAGTTCATCAGCTGGCGTTGACCGTGACATCACTGGCAATGTTTGACGAGCTAACAAAATCATCGCACCTCCAAATCGGTTGATTGATTGTTCCGCAGATCTTGCATGGTTCCGTCTAATGCCTACAAAGACTTTTTATGTGCCATCGTGCATTCATCCCATACTATCAGTTTACATTGCTGCAAAACCTTTGCCTTTGCAGTGTTCTTCGAAATGTTGCAGGTCGGAGTTTCGCTGCTTTGCATACTAAACGGCAATTTTAGCGCTGAATGGGCTGTTCGACCGCCTTCCAACAATGTTGTTGCAATGCCTTGCTTTATCAGTCATTGCAGCAACATTGTTGGAACACCTTTAATGGGAAAATGGGGGTTTTAGGTTTTTTTCCGGGCAATTTTTCTCTTTTTAAGAAACTTCCTCGGACTTCAGGGAATGTTTGGAAAAAAAAATTAGCCGAATCGGTCCAGCCGTTCTCGAGTTTTGCGGTTAGCAACACATTTGGCGATCCATTTTATTTATATAGATAGATAGATTGTTAGGAGCCGAGTAGTCCAATGGTAGTGTACTGCTGACTTCTGTTTACATTCTTATCAGGTTCACAAATACCATCAGAGCTGCCAGATTTGCTATAGGCAACTTTGCTGTTCTGGTAGATCGCATCACAACCAATAGTACTGAAAAATTATTATTAACACCTGCTATTACACTGCCGCCCGGCCGATGCCTAATCTTCCTTCCCATCCCTAAAACTCATTAAGTTCGGTATCCCCTTTCTTCTCCACAATTCCTTCCTACTCTCCTCTTCTTCGCACCAAAAACACGGAAAACTATTTGACAGAACAATACCGCGGCCAATTGGGCTCAGTTTGTTCTTGAAAATTAGCCAAAAAACCGTGGCTAGAGAGGTTCAGATTGCCATGGTGCAGTGGGATCACAACGGACCCATATAGCGGTCTATGTGCTAGCTACCCACCTAACCTAACCTATATTATTGTTAATATAATATGGGATAGTTTAGTCGCGCGTCGATCGAAAGGGATTTATCTTCCATATTCAACCATTTAGTTTGGATGAATCTATACGATCGGTGTACGCGCTTCGATATATCTGCATATCCACTAGCCATTCAACTAAACTATCGCTCAATTCAAAATCTCTAGTCTGCGAGTACTCTTAGGGTCATTATTACGATCGTCAGTTAAACTCTAACCGGAACTTTAACTGGAAGTTTTGTATGAAAATCTGTCAGTTAAAGTTTCAGTTAGAACTTAACTGAACATCGTAGGAACGGGCCTTAGGCTCGTTCCTACAATGTGCAGTTACGTTCTAACTGGAAGTTTAACTGACAGATTTTCATACAAAACTTCCAGTTAGAGTTTAACTAAAGATCGTTATAATGACCCTTAGTCGTTCCACTCCTCACCTCCTACCCATCGAGTGCCATACACATTAACCACTGTTTAAATTTTAAACAAATATCTTTGGAGTCCTGAGTTACAACTCGTCAAACATTTTTTTTTTCTTTTTGGGGTAAGTCCTAAAACGAGACAATACAAAATTTCAGGGTAAACATTTTTTTTTTTAAATTTTATGTCGATCACAATACTTTATTATTAAAAAATAATGAAGTAAAATCAATTAAGCGGCAACAAAGGTATTGAGTTTATCCGTATTCCGTTTTAAATTTTCTATGTATGTATATTTTTCTATGTATGTATATTTTTCTATGTATGTATATTTTAAATGCTGGGTACCAGGGCATAGTGACGTACCAGGCAACGAACAGGCCGATGAGCTGGCGAGACTAGGATCGGCGTAGGCCGGGATGGTAGAGGAGGTGGTTAAGCCGCCATTAAACGGAATTAAAGCACGTATCAGGGATCAGGGAACTCTAGATGGGAGGCGCTAACGAGCTGTAGGACTTCTAGGGCACTCTGGCCAAGGTTGGACAGGCGAAAGACTAGGGAGATATTGACATGGAGTAGGGGAAGTCTGCGGCTACTTGTCGGAATACTGACAGGGCACTGCTTGCTAGGGAAGCATGCTATGCGTATGGGGATCGCTGACTCTGACGTGTGCAGGTATTGCCTTGACCTATATGCTGAGGAGGACATCACCCACATTTTGTGTGAGTGTCAGGCGGTTGCAAGGAGGTGGCTGGGCAGTCTTTTCTTTGAGAATTTGGAGGGCCTGAGGTCAATAGGGCATGATAAGCTAGTCAAGTTCGTTAGGGATCTGGGTTGTTTAGGGGATGTTTAGTGACCTACGAGGTTCTGAAGGGATCGCTATGGGCCCATTTGGTGCCTAGTGTGCGCGGTGGCTCGAGCGCCTCGCCCCTTCTTAAAACTAAAACTATATTTTAAATGAACCGATTACCAAGAAAATCCGGTTAATCTAGTGCGGGTTTCGGACCTGACCCCTCTCTAAATACGTGCCTGTTTGGATTGAACATTCCCATTCTAATAAGTTTGAAGTTAGTTACGAATTCTATAAATACTAAAAATGCACCTATAAACTACTCGTCTCGACTGTTTCATCCGCTTTGTCATGTAAATTACGAAGCTAATCATATATTTTCATGTAGCGCCAAGAGGTTAAGGTTATATCCTGAAACTTTCCAAAGAAATTGTTCTATACAAAATGCGAAACTAATCTCGGTCCGTTCAATTCAAGACTAACAGGAAAGGGTTTTAGAGCTTTGGTTGACCTTAAAAAAATAATGAAATTTATCATGTTGTCTAAGACTTCACGATAAACATTCATAGTCGCTTTAAAAATTGATTTTTCTACAAATTTTACACATTTGAAATTAATAAACCATTCGATTTAGAAATGATTTTTAAAAAAATCACAAAATGTACAAACTTTATTTTATTTCTCTAACAGTATATTGTATAAACTTTTCTTATGTTTTATTAATTTTTTGTTTTTGTTGTATTTTAAAATGTGTTCCTCTCATTGAGTGTGGATTGTTCTTTTAATAACTCGAATTCTTACGCAAACTCCTTTTATTCTTGTTATTTTTTCTCTCTCTCTCTCTATTTTCATCACACAACAAGGCCCAATTGTTACTACTCAACTAAGTAAATAGACTAAAAACGAATTATTATCGGTTAACTAATTATTGGATGATACTCGTATGCACAGTCTGGAGGAATAATTGAGTAATAGAAAAGAAAATTTCACAGCTCAATATTCTTCGTCTTGTTCCCGAGTATCAGCTAACGATGATATTTTTACAGCGGTAGTATTCTCAACAACAATCTCATCTAACCGTGGAGTTGTTTGTTGGTCTGCGGGTGTTGCTATTGTTGATTCATTGTTTTCGGACGATGTCGATGTAGGATTTCGGTTTCCTTGAAGATCTACTAAATGCGAGGTTTCTTTAACGTCTCGATCATCGTCTTCTTGTAATCTACGAACTATTTTAATTACGTCCACATCTTCGGAATCACCACTTGTAAGTATGTTAGCTGAACAGTGACGAAAAAAATTAAATTATAGTTGAAATATTTCTTCTCTATTTTTTCTGATATGAAAGACTTACAATCGCTATTCAATAATTGTACTAAACTTTTAGCAACCAACAATCTGATATTGGGTACTGAATCATAAGATAATCTCCTGATGTCTTGTAACACCATCCGAACTATTTCCGATACATTTTTGTTAGCTTTGATGTACTGAAACGAAAAGAAAATTATAATTTAGTAATTTGAAAAGAAGTGATGCTTGAGATAACGTAAAATGATAGTAAGTTTTGTCAGAAATTTACAACAGGTGCCGCTGTCAACAAGGACTCGACCAATACTAAATTTTGGAGGATAGTATCACGACATGTTTTTTCGAACTTTCAATTTGTGCTCACAGGTATTTTTCGCCGGTTTAGAAACTTCTATTTTGGTTGACAAACATTTTTTTAAATGTAAGAGATCATAAGTGGGTGGATCTTGGGCTAAAGAATACACTACACTCTTTAAGATTTAGGGTAATCGATGGTGAACTAGAGCGACAACTAAATGATAATTGAAACAAGAACAATGCCTCGTTCAAGGTTAGATTTATTGTTAATGACTTTTGTGACGACGGAGCAAGATTGGGTTCTGGAACGTTCGGTCCCAAAATGACGACACCGAGTTGGTTCATTGTACATTGTACTCAAGTACATTGCACCAAACTGAACGAACTAGTGCTAAACACAATTGCATCCGGTTAAGAGAAGTCAAATGAAATGGATCAGATGAAGAACGGAAGCACTATCCTTTTCGTCGATAATAATTTATAAGCAAGTAATTTCGGCCGCTATGCAGAAGGTAACACAAAATATACCGATGTCACCAGAACTATTTTCACGGGACCAAGACGCCACTTGTCGTCTTTCTAAATTCTCATACTGTTCACGAAGTCCGCTCCTGTCCTCGATTACCATCCAATAAACACCACCCGCTCTCCAAAATCATACAAATCCATACGAGCTTCGAAAGAATACCGTTCCATTCGATCTCTAAAAAAATTAATTAAGGCTCCGTCGATATCGATCGCCCAAAACCGCACTACCCTCGTGTCTTATCCACTATATTGTTAAATTCTTCTCTTATTCTTGTTTAGTCATCGCCCCTTCTCTGTTCGCAATGCCTCTTCGGGAATCTTTGCTGTCGTTTCCCATTTTACAATAGAAAGATCATTTTGGGTTCTTTTTGAGAATTTAACGTTCGGCGGTGTGTGAGATTAGGGTGTGGCTACAATAAATTATAACACTCTATGGGGTTCTGATTTCCAAGGTCTCGACGGCCCATTGGTTTTATAGTGGACAGAGAATGACACGCAGAAACGTGGTGTAAGGAATCCTGCCGAACGCTAGGGACATGTTCACTACACGGTCCACTTCAAACGTTCAACTAACAGTACTTCCTTCGTCAAATTGCTCCCGAGAAGGAGAAATTTGGAGCAGTATATTCGTTTATCTCTATTGTTAACGGAGGCCTTGGTCAAAATGTTCGAAGGTAAGGTACGGGGAATTAGTGGGTGTCCGAATTGGTGGCTGAAGTTCGAGCTGGAGCGACGCGCTTGCTGGCGTTCTGGCTAGCTATGTATGTGGGGGGGGGGGGGGGGGGGTTAAGTTGCTTGTAAATCAAGCCCTAGGCCTGTAAAACAAAAATTAGTCGAGCCGACTTACCCTTGGAATTAAAATTTGCGACTTGTCAGGGCGCTCTGATGTAGCAAAAATATTATTCACTCATAACACCACAAGCGAAGAATACTGTCCGGACTCGGAAAGAATTATTGTTGTCAGGTTCAAAATTAGCGCCAGGAACACCACGATCATACGGAGGAGGTCCACGGTCAACTGAGACTCACATATGAAATTTTTTTCTTCACAAGAATATTATAATTTAATTTAATTTAATTTGTTCCACGAAACAACGCAAATATTAAACAATTTTACGCAAGAAGTAGTCTGCCTTAGGCATAGAATAAGTGCGCAGAGACAGGTAGATATGGAGTAAGGACAGTGTATTGTAGAAAGAAAAAAACAGATAAATAAGACTAATAAAATTCCATCTGATATTAGAGAAGATCTCCGATCCCCAACCCGGAAGCAGTGGTTATTCGCACTGTGGAGAATACTGTTAAAGTGTACCAAACTGGATTTCGCAAATGGTCGTTATATGCAAACCACACAAACATGTAACAATGATTTTTCGAGGACGATTGAACGTCCAAGATTGGCATTGAGATTCAATGAAGATTTGTTCTGAAAACTGTATATGGGTCTGTTTATGAAGACTCCTTCATAAGCAGGGATTCTGCTCGTGCTCATATTATTGCTGCCATACGTTCAACGGCAGTTTTAGAGGCAGACCGATTAACACGCGGTCTACGACAGATTTGAATACAGCTTTTTAAATACTAGAGTTCCGGCTTCTTCATATGTTGAAGCTATCTAAATAAATAGACGAAAAGGTATAGGAAAGATTGGGCCAATTCCCCATACGCGCTGAAACTGATGTCTGAAATTATAGCACAGCGCTTAGGTAGCGAGGTCTTGAGCATTAAGCCAAGCGTATGAAGAGGGTTATGAATTTTTGATCTTTTTAAGACTTAATGAAGGACTGCATCCCAAGTTTTTTCTTCTCCCGAATAAGACGTTCTGAAATGTTGTTCAGGTCTTTAAAATATGCAATAGGATTTAAAGAACGAATCTCTCGCCCGCCTGCCTTGTGCTAACGATTCTCAGAAAAAAGTTCTCATTTTCCATACATTGCGTAACAGGTGCCAGCAATTTTTAACCTACATTTTTCCGCTAAAAAGACAAAAGAAATGGAGTGAATAGCTTACCTTATAAAAAATATTGACAAACGTCTGCCGTTTCCGCCAGCTATAACTTAAACTGAATTCTTTGACCAAATAATGTTTGATAATTGCTTCGCGTTGTTTCGGACTGCAAATACGTATAATTTCAGTCATCTGAAAATAACGAAAACGAAAGATTTCAATAAGACGAAGAGCATCAGGAATATCACGATTAAACTTACAGCATCGGCAGCTATTTCTCGTACACAACTAATCTTATCCTCTAAGAAAATACCGGTAACGCTTGTCAAATAAAGAAGATCATCGTGCCTATTTATGGAATCGTGCATTTTTATGATTAGAACAATTTGTTGCGCTAGGTCTTCTTTTAATCGCCAATTTGTTTTACTATCGACTCGCAAACATATTCCAATATTAGAAAGAATCTCTTCGTGTTTCGATGGATCGATGAACTGAAAATGAAATTTTTCTTAATTATTTATTATTTGATAAGCGTGGAATAATCCGAACAAACCTTTAAGAATTTTGCAAAATTCTGAACCGCCTTGATTTTAACTTGATCTAAGTCCTTGAAAAACCCTAAGTAGATTGGCAACAAGTCTTGTGTGGCCAATTCCTTTCCCAATATTAGTGCCAACATATCGATCGATGATGCGATCGTTTTTCTCACTTTCCAATCTAAATCGTCGCATAAATATTGTAGAAGATTCTTGATAATATGCCAATTCCTAAAAGAAAATTAAATTAGGACTTGTTTTGTATTGAAATTTCTTCTTTTTATTTAACTTACTCCTTTCCAATAGTAAATGCCACAGCCGGAAAATTATAGGCACATATTAAATTCATGTCTTCGTCCTCTTCTTGCAAAACCATTTTAACGAAACTTTCTAATATGCCTACAGGAATAACGTTCTGATTGAAATCAGTGGGCGGAACGAAACGTGTCCGTGTGTTCATCATGTTCTCGAAATCAAATGTTTCGGGCTCGTTTACAAGATCATTATCTAACACTAGATCGGGACTAATGTACCAAAATTTATGCGAATTATAATCGTCGAAGGCGTCATCATCGCGAGTCGTTCCGCCCGATCCCGACACAATATTATCGTCGTCGTCGACTTCATTTAGGCGTTCAGTACTTTTACTGCACTTTTTGTAGTTGTTGTTTTTCGAAAAGAATCCGTCCCAACTAAGCGGTTTTGACGGCTCCTCGCTGGTCGGCGTTTGAAGTTCGATTGGAGCAGTCGGAGGACATATCGGCGGTGGGGCTAAAAGTGTTAGTTTGTGTTTCTCGGATTGCTGCTGCTGTTGCTGTTGTTGATTACCTTCATTTATTGCTTTTTTAATAATCGACGACAAATCGGTTGGGGTATTTTTTCGCCAAAAACGTTCAGTCTGTTCTTTACGTTGTTGTTTCTCACTGCGATCGATATCTTTTCTTAGTGCTGTGTACAATTGCATGGGATCATTTTCGGGCGGTGTTTCGTTACTAGCAGTCGTAATCAATACGTCGTTATTATCGGATGAATAAGTTGGTGGTGCGGATTCAGTCAACTTGCTGTCGGCGCTTTCATCGTAGCCCATTACGAGGTCGCAAAACGTCTTGCAATTAGTATCGTCGTTCCTTCGCTTTTTTATGAACATATCCTCGTTTATTTGTTTACTTATTTTTAAGATATTGTCCTGGATCATTTTGGCAATTTCTTCACAGTTTAGTCCGTCATCATTGCTCCGATGATATTCGGACGACGATGATGATGATGTCGAGGATGTAGTTGTTGTCGATGACGTTGACGATGTACTCATTGGTGTTTGGGTTATTTCATCGGACTTATTTACATATTCATTGTAATTGGAGAGAATTGCCGGATCATAATGGCCACTGAAAAATTTACAATTTTTATTTTAAAATTTTATTTATTTATTAAAACAATTTATTTAGTTATGCAAGAAGATAGTATGTAAGTTACTCGTTTGTTATAACTCTTGTTTCAAGTTTCTTTTTAAAATTACAAAAAAAAAATTCTTAATTGTTTTCAGAGGAATGAACTGAAGCACTGAGATCTTCATGAATTCATTCGGCGTCTGATTTATTGATTCTAGATATTG
This sequence comes from Beris morrisii, assembly GCA_951812415.1. Classification (NCBI taxonomy): domain Eukaryota; kingdom Metazoa; phylum Arthropoda; class Insecta; order Diptera; family Stratiomyidae; genus Beris; species Beris morrisii. Next base: position 108,519,756 of record OX638312.1, on the reverse strand, counting down.
TTCTTTCTTACGAAGAAAGAAGAACTCCATAAAGAGACCATAGCTACTTTTGATAGATCCGTCAAGCAAATTTGACCCATGTACCGATTCCTGGGATTCATCCTTACACACTAGATGCTTCACTGTGAACTCCACGCGCTCATACCCACAGTGACGTAGGTCAGTCATCAAGTCACCAAGCCTCTTTGTGTTTGTTACTAGCGGACAGTGAGCAGTTCGTATCTATCATTCGTCTGTTCTGTTATCAAGGGACAAGATGAAACCAGAGTTCCTTTTGCTCAGTTTTGGCCAATACACTCTAGACTGAATGGAATCAAGAAGGTTGGACAATAAAACTATTAATTCGGCCACTCATATGCTCATTTCCGACTCCCTTCTAGCAACCTCGTTCACCCTTCATTTCCAAAGAAGTCAGTGACCAGTTATCCAATATATTTTCAAAATATTATTTCTCTAAACAGACAAGGTATACCATTTTAGGGGGTGGCAAAGATGGCTTAGAAGGTTTTATGAAAATCAGGAAAAGAAGAAGAATTAGCTCTAGGTCTCACACGAAAATGAACAAAGAGTTCAGTTGACCTAAAGACTCAGAAATAATAGTAGCCGCATGTATCCCCACTTGTTCTACTAATCGCGATCGTGAAAAATTTTGAATTGGATCATTCGCTGCTGAAATTTTGGACACAGTCATATGAGTTGAGAACTCCATACTTTCAGGTGATTCAGATGAGAGCACTGAAATATTGTACCCCGTCATGTTGGGCATATTTCAAGCCGCACGCATTTTCCCGACTGCTATCAACGAAAGTTGACGGTAGTCAACTATGTCGTCGCGACAAAAAGACGTCAGTAGACAATAGTGCCAATGCAGCAGCTAAAGACGTCAGCGGCGATTAATGACGACGCACCATATCTCAATAAAGCGACGGCATCGACTATGCCGTACTGTCAACACGTCCTTAGCATGTACACATGATGAATTCGAGCTATTCGTGGGCGGTTTTTCACGAGGCATGTGTCGTTCATGGCTTAGTGGATATTTAAATCGAAGCTATGCATGAGTCGGGCCTATATAACCAGAACTTTCGTGGTGGAAACTATTGTCTGGGTTTTGCATGACTGACTTCTTACTGAGATACGCAGATTCTAAAAATTTATCTTTCAGGGATATGCGATAATCGACTGTGATACACGTTACACAGCCACGTGACATTGTAGGTAGAGACATTATTGTTTTCACTTATGCAACCCTTCCCACCTACAAATTGATCTACTACGCACATATCTTTATCACAAGAATTATAAAAGCTTTCTACATTCAGCTTTTTGTTTTCTTTAGTTCCTGTGTGACTCCGATGGCGCATAGGCTACTCCACAAGACCCGATCCTAGGCAAAAAGCCTTAATCTGTCGCCGTTTATTCTCTTTTCGAATTCTCTTCTCGATTGTTAGTTTCGACATGTTTTTTGGTCGACACACCAAACGTCTCAATGCGAATTCTAAACCAGACGCCGTTGATGGTTTGCTTTGGCCTACTCAAGGTAGCATCATCCTTGCGCCTCTTCCTCATTTTCATGGAAATTATAATGGAAAGAATGAAACCGTTGACGCGTCGAATGACGTTGTTACTTATTTCTGAATATAAAAGAGTATGCAACTAGTGATGGTGCGTTTAGACTCACCCTTGAGACGAGCCTCTACCCCCCTCAGGCCATTGCAAACCGGTTTTCGTCGGCTGTGTTGAAAGCAATTTACACTCAACATGCCTCTGCGGCGCAACTTGCCTATAAGTGCGAAATGACAGAAATACGATGAACTGCGAGAATTGTGTGGTACCACAGTTCATTGGATGTGTGTATACATATGGAAGCGTGCGTCGGAAAAAAAATTGAAGAATGTTAGACTCTTGCGACTGCACAAGCCATCTGATTGGGTGATTTTTTGGTGGGGATAGAGGCTCGCCTCAAACGATGAGTGTAAATGCACCATAATACTTAAAATCGCTTCACAGTTAACAGTACTTAAGATAAAGGTGTCCTAGCATCAAACTGGGCGTAGTATCGCATCAAGAGGATTATAATCGGATACTTCTTTTCAGTTCGAAGCATTGGTGTATGTATCATTTAGCTATTTTAAGCTGTTCATAAGCCCAGTAAATGCAACTACAATGCTGTCTTAAATTTTCTCACGATCAACAATACAAAATTTAAAAAATAAATAAAACTAATAAGCCATTATACTCACTTTAATTCCGGATCCATCGGATTTACAATATACAATTCGCCATTATGTGTATAAGCGAGACCCGTTACGGTCGGTGATGCAAACGTTGAAATAAACTGGCCCAAAATCTTAAGTGTTGCTGTCACAACACAATTATTTGGATCTTTGGCTAGTCTTAAGACGATCGGTGTTAGACGATCACGTCGACATTCCGGCGAACAAACAACCGATATTAGGGAAATCGATTCGGCGCAAATATTTCGTGTACCCCACGATTTACTATCGCACATCATATCGAAAGTGTCCAGCTATAAAAGAAAAGACAGCAAATATGATTAATGCTAACTGGGCTGAAACCTTTTTTCGATAGTAAGAAATAAAGAATTTTTAATTTACCAATTTTTCTTCTGTGATTTTTGTACCCAAAACTTGACACAGGACTGGAAGTATTGTTGCACACGGTCGCCTGACCGTTATGATTGAGCATGAACACATTTCTAAATAATGATCTAAGAAAAGTTCTTCAACTGCTTGTGCTCCTATTATCGGTGCTATACGGCCCATTAACTGTAAGCGAGATAGAGAAAAGGATTAAGTAAGTCGTTTTCGAAATACATAAACGAACGTTAATTTTGGTACAATATAAATTTTAAGTTTCACTAAAGATCACTTGGTTTCTTTTACCGCGATCACAGAGCACATAACTTCCACAGAAACTTTACGATATTTAGTTTAATACTTAATAAACGGTCCTGCATGCTGCATAACTGCCACCAACTAAGCTCATCAAAGCTGGCTGTGATATGAGTTAAAGATCCATTTCACAACCACTTTGAGAGTCTCAGGCGAAAGCATTTCTATTTTGATAAAGCTAAAAATCACTTAGACAAATTATTCTACTGTTTTTAGTGATTGTATGAATTTTTCAGTCGCACTACTCAATATAATCGTAAAAAAAAAACTTCTTTCATTGACACTCAGCCTCCATAAAATAACACACAAGAATTTTGGTTTGAGTATTTCATTGACTCGATCGGAAATTTTGAAACAAATTTTACTTGTTAATATTAAAATAAAAAACTTATACGAACAACTCCAGACGAATCCACCGAGCAATTTATCACAATAAGACGTTCAAAAGAAAAAATCAAACATTTGAATATCTTAAACATATCGAGATCGATATCAAAACTATCGGCATTCCTCTCAACTCGTTTGTATTATTTCAACTCGTTTAATTTCAATGAACTTCATGAAAATAATAATGTCCAGTGATCGCGTTAAGTTCTTGTAGTGTATTGATAGTAAAAAAAATGATATTCTATCGAAAGATAGTTCACAAATTGTATATTTGATTTTATTATAAAGCGAGATCGTGATGATCATTCGGATCTTGAAGAACGCGGGTCTCTTTAAAGAATAATCAATCGGTTTGGTTGGGGGCCCCCAATCTCTGATATGTGGGGTATGTAGAAAAAGAATGGCTGGCATTTGTATATAAATCAATTGATTGATGATCTGCCAAAATTGTGTTAAGTCTGTGGGGGGCTTGGTTTTGTTGTTTGTTGTGCTGATTTTTTTTTTTTTTTTTTTTAAATATACTTCTCTCAAGATGTACCATTGCAATTCCCACGTTTTATTTGATTATTTCACGTCGATAAAGATGAAGGTGCAAATTGGAGAGAAACCGGGTTTTTTTTCGCCGACGCTGATCATAAATTTTGAAAGAAATTAAGACTGGAAGGAAAATACGATAGTTTTATGTAGCGCACATTTTTCTAGAGTATTGTTCGAATTGCAGAAAGTTCAGGTCTGTTAAGTAAAAAATTTGCTAAACTTTTTCATTAGATAGCTGGTATTTGTTACAACGACTTCAGTTAGGGATAACCGTTTTCAACACCCGAGCAAACGACAATATCATGATCGAGTCCCCTCTTTGATACAATTTTGTAACTGATACTAGTCAGTACCTGATACTCATAAGTGACCAATTGTATTTGAGTTTTCTCATCACCTACACGAATTGATTCAAAATCAAGCTTTCTTGAATACGATCAACTCAGCACACACGATACTACGATGAAAAAAATATATTAAATGTTCAAGGAAGGATACCGGATCGAGTGGTATTAGGTTGGGCTTAGAATTTGGATTAAAAAGTAAGCAAGTAGAGTATCCATGAATCATGATGATTGTAAATGAAATGAACAGACGCTCATCACACCACTAAATGACGATTGTAACGGCCTAAATTACTGGAGACATGCAATCTTGTACAATTATTCATAAACGTTTATTGTCTTGGTTTAGCTTAGTTTGTTCTCTACATGCTGTCCTAACCTTTAAATATGTTTAGAATTACGTATCGACTTTCTTATTCCCTTTAGGTGGATTGCGGTTATTTGGATCGAACAAGAAGTGAACATTCTGTTTGCCAATAATAGAAATGCGTGGCACAACATTTAAATTTTTGCTAAATATCTAGCGAACTTTTAAATTTCAACAGTATGTTTGATACAAATTTCCAGTGCAGTTCAATATGTTTTGTGCCCCGCTCCTGAACTTTCAATTTCTAGCTGGCACTCCATACAGTACCATACCATACAGTTACAGGACATCGGAGCTGGGTTAAAAACATCTGAGCACGAGACGGACCATCTGTAAACGTATCAGTGACAGGAACTATCAGATAGAGGAATCAGGTACCCAAAATCAGACTCGTTGTCGTGTAACTTATTTCTTTCTAACACGAATGCTCATCACTCTATTAAATTTTCATTGCTGATTCTACCTGCAATTTCTAGGTCGGTGCAACTATTGCCGGAATTGTTTTATTTTATTTCATCGGTTCGAACTGCTGAGCGGTGCATCGGGCAGTGGGCTAGGTTAGGTTAGGTTGAGAAGGGTGGACTGAAGCAATTGTGCCACAGTCCATCACGAGAGATCACTGCGGATCCATTGTGGTCCCCTCGTATAAACCGGGCTGTAGACTACTGATTCCAAATATTGCTCTTCCTTATGAAGAGAGTAGTTCTCCATAAAGGAATTATCGCAAGTTCTGATAGATCGGTCAAGGAGAATTTCCCCAAGTACCGATACCTGCTACGTTGCCAGACTTTCACATTCACACACTAGATGCTCCAGTGTCGGTTCAACATTCTCATCACCACAGCGACACAGATCGGCCATGGGTATTCCCAGTCTTTCTCCATGCATCCCAAAGGGACAGTGTCCCGCTAGGACACCTATAAGTTGTCTGCAGTGGGCTAAAAAAAATTTCGGGTCAATTGATTTTATTTTTGATGAAGCAGAAATCCCACTCGAACGATACTCTTGATATAATGAAATTGGCACATTTCCGAAATATTTGATCGATCAACGAATACACTCGTTTCAGAATTCAGTGCCTCTCTTAGATTGACCATTTTAATTGATTTAGGATATTGCATGAAACGTATTCTCGGTAGACTAGTGCCTAAGCGCGTTTATTTACTATCACTGGGTCATGAATTTGAAACCCACCCCGACATGGGCTTAGCAATTTTCTCAAGTTTTTTTCAAATGACTCCTCTTAAAAAAAATTTGAACAAAAACGTAGGACGTGTTGTTCCGTTAAACTCATTCTTGAATACATTTCTTCTAAATGACCCCTTCTGGTGAATAGGGTAGTAATAGTATTCTTTTCTGAGGTACCGCTGCTGTTTCTAATATATTTCTCACCTAGACCGCGTGGGATAAAGCCCATGTCTAGGGTGGATTTGAATTCGCGACGTCAGTGCTAGCCACTAGTTTGACCGAGACTTATCACACATGGTCTGTGACAAAATTATATTAGAAGCAGCAACGGTGTCTCAGAAGAGATCACTGTTATTCCACTATTCCCCAAAAGAGGTCATCAGATGAAGCACTAATGATATTTGAATGAATTATTCAATGGATCCCAATTTTTTTGTGTTATGGCACACCACCTCGTGCTCAGAAATAAGAGAAACGAATTCGACTATGTCGTGAATCGAACCCCAATATCCGATGTGACAGGTGAATATGCTTTCTACTACACCACATAGGACCATATACTCGATAACATTCATACTCGATGCTTATTTCGCTCGCAGTTTGTTAACTTTTAGTTGCGATTCCAATTTTGTGGTTGCAAATCTACTTAACAGAGTACATATCCTCAAAAGTGTAAGATTAATGGGGTCGTCTATTTGATTCCGGGGAACTTAACAGTGATATCGATAAGTCCGCCATGTTTGCTACTGGTGACTTAACAATCTGCAAGTGGATAGAGTATGTAGGCCATAGCTATGACCCAGTAGCAAAGTAATGAAATATGAAAAGTCTTCATCAGCCTAGCTTTTATTTAAAAGGTTAATTTTTTTTACTAAATTAATCGGTAAGAAAAGAAAAATGCCAGACACTGAATTGATATTTAACTCAAAATGTATGAACTTGACCATTCACAGAAAAAGCTTAAGTTGGTTCGACAGGAGTTACAATCTACCAAAGAAACTGAAGTCAAATTGTCAAAATTTTGTCAAATTTGAAAATCAAGTCTCTTCCTTAGATCGTAAGTGACCTTTTTCTGTAAGCTGAAGTAAAATCAAAATAAATTCCATTTGAACTAACAAGCAATTTTAATTTTGATCCCAAACATCTTTAGAGAAAGTCACAACATAGTCAGAAAAAAATAACATTCAAAAGATGAAATATGAACAATCGTATCGCTCCTCAAAGCTGGCTGTGATATGACAATGGTAGTGAGCACATTTCACAACCACTTTGAGAGATGATACAACATACACATTATTACAATTATTTTTATGTTTAGTAACATGAAATACGAAAAAAAACAAATCATAAATACAGAAAATGGCTTTGATGAGAATTTTTCTAGCAAACCAAACTCGTCAAAATGGCTGTGATATGAAAATATGGAACACACACGTCACGACCAAATTAACGAAATGGTTAGAGAAATACTAAAAATACCATAAACAAAAAATTCATAATTAAAATGATCCTCGAAATGAAAAATACTACAATAGAAAATATATTAATTTTCATAGGCACACTAATAAATTTCGATGGTGCTATCACTAAATCCACCGAGCTCATCAAAATGGCTGTGATATGAAATTTTCGAAAACATTTCACAACCATATTGTGAGCCGAGTAGCAAGTGGTTTTCCTTGAGACGGTGATTTTCATTACACAATTTCTTTTTTTGTCATAACAGTTACAGGACAGTTGTCGTGAAAAATGCATTGCTCATCAAAGCTGGCTGTGATAGAATTGAAAAAATTGAACTAAAACAACCAAGTTTGATGCCAAAACACTTTCCTAATCGCACGCGATCGATAGTCGATATTTAAAACACAATTAAGGATTATGTAAAATGCACAGGAGAGATCAATACTTACAATAATTGCAGTCGATGTTCGTCCCGCTTGACTTTCATCATCAAAATGCTTTATGTAATTTAATAGAGCCGGACAAACTTTATCCATGATTAATTTTTTATCTATTGCACTTTTATCCAGCAGTAATATAAACGTCGAATATGCTTCACCTTTGACCTAAAAATAATACAAGAAAAAAATATTACGTTAGAAAAAAATGAATATGAAAAGAAGATGTTAATGAAAATCAGGTTTATTGAACAATTATGAAATTAAGGAAGGACTGGACTAACGAGACGAGCAATTTAAAGATGCTCCTTTACTTTTGTCGCAACTGGGTCAAGACTTACAAGCTCCTCCCTTCTCAAGATAATGCAAATGCTAAGAACCTCCTTTGACTTTCCAAGCCTGTTAATTCAATTCATAATTACAATATGAAGGACATACATAGTTCACCAATCGAAGAGCGTACATGCAATTCAGCTCAGCTCTGCAAAAGTTACGTTCATATTCAATGCTTCACTGTTGACATGATAGGAAAAAAATATGTTTATACAAAGATTTCCTTCGGAGACATCATAGCATCTTCCTCTGATCAGACAGAGACTATTGAAGCTTCAAAACAACATTTTTGATTATTTTTCCAGTGATACGAGTAGTGCGAGCCAAAATAGACCATTTGATTTCGCTATACATCTGCATTGTCTGATTTTTCAAAAATTAGGTGCACGTTTATGTTAGACTCCAAGTTTTTTTCAAAATTTGATCAGTTGTAGACCCATTTCCTTTTCTTTTCTTTTTTGTGGAGATTTGGAGTCTCAGTCAGACGACACTCTGACAACGCAAATTAATCGTAAAATAAAAAAGATTGTTTCGAAAAAAAACCATAGATTTAGCGAACATGTTTGTTATGTGTAACAGAGACCTAATTCGCACTTGCAAGAAATGAAAGCGACACGATAAATACGGCAGTAAAGCATTATGTTATAGAACCGCGAAAGTTACAACTTAGCAGTTTTGCTACAATAAGCGATAATAAAAAGGGATAGAAGCCCTAGATCGCATCCAACGCCTACTCAGATATTTGGCACTGTTCACCTGATAAAGTATCACCTTTATTAATTACTTTAACGTTTTTTTACTTTTATAAAAAGATCATGCAAACCAAAAATTAGACAAGAACATTACCAGTTTAAAAATCAAGTGTAAAAAATGATCATTTTGGAGCAAACTCGTGGATACGTTATTAAGCGCATCACGGCCACTTTACATTTTTTGAGATCATTCAGCTATTTATCATTTTGATCGCGACCAAACCCAGTAAGCAAGTCATTTTCACATAACTTTTGAAGTAGACAAATCCAATTTCAAAATTTCGATAGTTTCGAGTCTATTGCCCAAGCCGGTTGTTTACTACCACTATAATAGATCAATAATGCAGTTCTCAGTCTTTGCTTAGCGTTGCAAAAAAAAAACTTTGATAAGTAGGCAAGACCCGAATCCGACAAGTGCTAACGTATCGAGTAACTTTTGGGTCAAACAGAATTTCATTCACATCAAAAGCTTTAACGCCCCTGTTGGATCCAAACTTTATTCAAGATTTCATTATCATTTACTGCAGAGATTTGCATTGATAAGCATCGATGGACCCGAATAATGAAGGTTTGAATTGATAGAAGGTGGGTCGGCAATCGTTATGATTTTATGAATTACTGGTGAGTATTGTTCTCTCAGAGAGATTTAGTTTTATCTGATGTTGGTGTGTTTTTTAAAGATACAGAACAGATACAAGAACCGAGTATTGTTTATAACAAACAGACACATTCAAATGCATACTCCAATTCTACCCCGAGAGGTCACTGGAAAAAAATCCAAAATCTTAGGATAAATCGATCTTATCATCTTACTAGGCAAGTTACTTACTTACTTATTTATTTAATTATTACAGTTATTCTATAAGATATTTACAGTTTATACAATTTTTGTAGAGATCAGACGGGGAAAAAATTATTGTCTTTACAACTATAGATTAGTATTTCTATTTCTTGACAAATTATGTTATTAATTAAAGTGATACTTCATTTAGGAAAATTCTTTTTAAAAACCTATTAATAAGAACTTAAAACCACCTTACAATAAAACTAACTTATTTAGGCAGCTTAGAGACCACTCCACATTTTAAATACTCGTAGTACTGAATAGTTCTGTAACTAGGGTGTTGTCTAAGTTAAGGCATCTTTCGCGAAAATTGTTCATAGCCTTTTCCGATAGGTGTGAAATCGAACGAACTAGGCAAGCTAGTTTTTGATGCCTATAAGCTTGGGTCGGAAATAGCATAGTTCGTTTGAATCACTCACTGAGGCAAATGGTCCGGATATTTAAATTCTTTGAAGTAGAGAAGTTATTCAAGATAAAACCTAATCCACGGTCCATATATTTCATTTTGCGCAGAAAAGAGAAAAAAGTTTTTGAATTTTTTAATTCAATTCCAGAAATTTATTACAAACTCTGATTACCTCGAAATTACAAATGATTCACAACCTTTACACGTAATAAATTCATAGTGTTTTCCACCACGATCGAAAGGCAGGACAAAAATGATTCATGAAATTAGTTCGGTTTCTAAAATCAAGACCAAATTATTTGTGAATCATTCAACTTTAATCGATTTAAAGCTTTTGTGGAGCAAGTGCTGGAATAACATTTCGTGAAAAGTCAAACGAATAAAAGTGCACCGACCAGTTGCATGAAATTTTGCTAATTTTCACCCTCAATTTCACAGGACGACTATTGACTCCGTATCAATCCACCACCTTCCCATTATTGCGAATGAACATGTACACAATGGTTGTAATTTATTTCGTTCATGAATTTTAATGGAAATGTTTGAAATTTGCTTATAGATTGATTGGACAAGTGCAAAATATAATGGAGTTATTCATAACTGATGCTTTTTATTAATAGTCTGATTGCCGTGCCGGGTATTGTAGCAAGAGTCCTGAGTTGTTTCGAATGCTATTTTTTAATTTTTTTTTTTCAGTAAAGAAAGTGTCTGAAATTGCCAACCCATTTGATAGGAACCTTATGAACCTTAAATGGTTCTATGATTAAACAAGTACAAAATGACAAAGCAGTAATAGGCGAATTGGACCACCTTCTGTAAGGATACAACAAGTTCCATTTTAGAACAGAAAAATTACGATGCACAGAGTTCAGTGTGGAGATTCCTCATGAAGTTCCTGACAAAACAGGACAAACACCTCACATAGCCGTTGATGCGAATTTTTAGATAGATGAGATACATTTTTGGATTTGGGTTGGTTTGGTTTCCTCTCTCACTGAAACCTCAATTGACACTATTGTTCCGACCCCTACATTATCTATAATTCCTTTTCAATACCAGCGCTGTCAAAGAAGCACAGTATTTTTCGAATGGTCAGGAATTCCGATGGTTGGATGAAACCCTTATCGAAGTGTTGAAGACTTTTGTGAGCAAGTCCCTTCCATTCACATAGAATATGCTCTGGTGTTTCGACTTCGTCATCGCAAATTTTGCATGTTTTGCTCTTAGAGACCCCAATGCTATGAAGATGCATCCTCATGTGACAATGTCCAGGAAGAGCTCCCACTAGGCTTCGAGTCTGATAACTGCTCAATTTCAGATAATCAGACGTTCTTTTTTCTCCGAATGTTCCGGGGTAAAAAGCTTCGATTGTTTGTTACTCGTTGTCGAATCCCAGTGAATGTTACCTTGAGATTTTTGTCACATTGAGCTGTTCTTTTTTGATGTGCATAACGATACTCCACAGAATGGATCTAGCCACTGAGTCGGTTATTTCATTACCTTCGAAGCCGATGTGTCTCGGAATCCAAATGAGGTTAACTCTTTTCTGATTACCGAGTTCAATCAGGCACTGGAGGCATTTCCAAATAAGTTTGGAGCACATTTGAACTGACTGCAGAGCAGATATAGCCGCTTTGCTGTCTGAGAGAATATATACGTGCTGGCAGAGCTTAATAGCATGTGTCTGTGCCTGTAAGAGAGTGGATGTTATGTGCATGTAAAATTTAACATTTGGGCGAACTTCATCGACTCCTGCTCTACATCTTTAGATCAGTCTGTGTACCAGATTTTGGAGTGGGTTTGTTTGACGCCCAATCCTTCCTTTCAGGTAGATTACTTTAAATGGCCTTGTAAAATTAAATTTTGATACCATTGAAATTTCGATACCATTGAATCAGAGAGTATAGGATCTTTTATGAGCTCCGCGGCTAACTATTTTCCGAATCTTCAGTAAAACCACAATTTACAAGTGACATGAATTGAAGTCACATTATAAGATGGCCAGTCGGAGACCACGCGGTCTGGTTGGATATTAACTGTTAGCAGTAGTTGTGAAAATGAGAGTATTCTATTTTTCACCGTTTTTACGTGCGTCGCGCTCTAGTCAGAATCCGATTTCCTGCACTAAACAAAACCTTCTTTGATAACTTTGATGAGATCAAAAAAAAAAAAAAAAGGAGAATTAATTCTCTTCATAAACGATACTTGATGTACTCGTATATGATGATCCAGTCCATTCCGGGTCATTGTAGAGCTCTGTAACGATTCAATTCGTTTCATAAGCCTTCAACGACCAGGTTAAGCGAATTGAGGCAACAAAATGGCGCTAATTGGACCACGAAAACCAATCAACCAAGAACGTTATAACTTATGCCAAAATTCAGTGTTGCCAAGAAAGCTTACTGCTTCTTTAAAATAAAACGAATAACCGGATCAGGTGCAGACGCTTTATGGTAGATTCAAACCACAATTTAGCCAAGACTTACTAGCTGGCAAACGTTTGCCAGCTAATTTTCAAAAAAGTGTATAGTCTGTAGAATATGTATGGCGGTTTATCAAACCTATATTTATTCCAAGTCTTGATGGGAAAAGGTTGGAGAGTATACATTTTCATATAAAATTTTTGTAGGGTTGTGTTGTTCGGTACTAGAGCAATTTTGGAAGAAGGGCCGCCTTGTCTTGAGGTGTATGCAACACCAACCGAGCAAGTTCGCAAAAATTAAAGTACGCAATAATGTAGCATAAGATATCTTTGATAAATTACTTATCAATGGGGTATGCGGACTAGAAGAAGTCTTTATGACGGTCAGAGAGCTATAGAATCGTAGGATTGGAAGAAGTAGTCCTTATCTCGGACTGTGGTTCAATGCAATCCACTACGATATTGTTGCTATAGTGATCCAGGGAGTGATGGTTCACGTTCACATCCAAGACAGAACGTGTGCCGTAGATCCGTTTGAATCGCACATGCAAATGCACCGACCAAGAAGCGGACACGTTCAGTGTTCTACTTGTTGTTGTATTATATAACCCACTTGTTCGCAGCATTATAAAGGAGTATGGCAAGATTATCTGGCGTAACACTTCCAAAGTTTCAAATTCATTTTCTATTAATACGGATTCTTAACAAATTCTATTTCTAGAAAATACATTTATCAACAAACAGCTTACTGTCCTATGTATGCCCCAGTTGGGAGTCACATGAGAACTGAAAACTTTTTTTTTTATATAATCTTAATTTAGGAAATTATTACTAACTTTTTTCATTATCTTGTTTAGATGAATTGTTAAATTTCCAGAAGAGTGAAAACAAGCAAAAAGCATATAAACTGTAAAACCATAATCCACTCAGTTCAGAGCTGACGTCTTAGCGTGACGCTTGATATTTTCTTCCACTTTCAATGCTTAATCCTTAGAAGGAATAACACACACACAATGACTGGGATCCGAAATCAACTCCCTGAACCGAAATATCTTATCAAATTCAAAGCCATTTTATACTATTTATAAGTTTTGACACCGAACTAGATTTAGGTTGTTAGCCTTTAATACACAGTAGCGTATAGACCAGTCAGTTTTAGGGATGGGAAGGTCAGGAATTGAATTGTGAAATGGATATTCAGGTATCAACTAACCGATTCAATTGAACTGTTCATTTCATCCTTTCTCTTCAACCAGCCTTGAAAGATAAGGTGTTACTTTGTAAAGAATGAATTCGTTTATTCGCTCTGTGTGTTTCTGAGGGACACGGAGACGGACGAAACGATAAGATTGATTGGCTGTATATCTATCTCTTTTCTCACCGTGTTTGTACAGTTCACAGTTTACTCTTCGTTCTTCCTTCATTCGTTTTTATTTTTTTTTATTCACCTTTCGAATTGAACTGCAGTTCACCAAAATGGCTGAGCTGCTTCACTTACTCACTTCAATGAAGTGTTCTTTTAGAGTAGTTCACTCGTGAACTTCCCATCTCTAATTGGGACCTGAGTATGATTTAATAAAGATCTGTAGATTAGAAAACTAGATCTGTTTGCTACAATATTATCGAGCACCAGGTTTAATTCATAGCGCGGTAAAATTAAAAATACACAACAAAAAAGTCGGATGCAATCCCATTGGTGATGCATTCGCTTTCGCACTAATCGTTATGTGATGCCCGAAATTCAACTGCATCGCAAAATAATAAACTCTTTTATATTAATTCATTTTCAGTTCTAATTGGATCGAATCGACCTTTCAGTCGGGAAAAGGTAAGCTCCTCCTTTCGTAGATCCCTTTAAAAAAATAGCGTATATTGTTGAAATTTTAAACCTTGTTGCAAATTATTTGTTTGTAACCGATTTCTTATGCCCGATCTAAATTATTGTTTGAAAGCAGTTAGTTATGAAAATAAATTTTAGAACCTCGCTGTGAAAGACATATTTGTGAATAACAATGGTCTCTAATTATGTCATAAAGGGTAACACCAAATATTTCGATGGAATTTGTGGCAACAAATTCTACTGTTATTGTACAGTCAACCGATCTTTCCAATTAAAAAAGCTTTTCACTTTGTGAAACTCAATGGCTTGGAATCGCTTAAATATGAGTCGAATAATGTCATACTTCATATACATGTAGTACTATTTCTGTTTTCTAAATAAAATAATTATAAGTCCAGCACCCCCTTCTAGTAACTTCTTGTCCTTACAACTTCTGATTCGGGTTTTGCACGGAACTGGAAAGTGTAGAAACTTCAAAAGTGATGGTTCATTCTTATTAATAGCTCCGACATAAGTTTACCGTGATCTTTAATAAATAATATTCTCTATCTGACATAAAAACCCATTTCCCTTCTTATTTATGTAAAACATGTAATCAATCCGTAGTGATCCATGAACGAAAACATTGGTGACCCTGACGTGCACTTCATGTTTAGCATCAAACTGCTCAATTTTGATGCAAATTCGCATATACCAGGTGTATAACCTTAAAACGAGCGTTGACACATAGATGGCGTTAGGGAGCGTGTTAAGCAAGCTAGGGACGCCATTTTTTATTTATTTAGGGGTTGGTTAGTTATTAACATTAATCAGTGCATATCGTCACACATTTCTTTCAACAACATACGTTTGTCCTGTGCTGATCATGTCTAGTTTTTTGCCAGAAAAAGAGCATATGCGGGAAGCTCTGCTTTTCTGCTTCCATTTGAAGAAAACGGCTGCTGAATGCTTGTGGAGGCCTATGGTAACAACGTTTTAGCGGAATCAATGTGCAGGGCTTGGTTTCGTCGATTCAAATACGCGATTTTGACCTGAGCGACAAGAAGCGCGAAAATCGGTCGAGGAAGGTTGAGGACGAACAATTGCGGGCTCCTTTGGACGAGGATGATACCCAATCGCAAAAAACGCTTGCCGAGCAATTGGATGTTACTCAAGAAGCCATTTCCAAGCGTCTACGTGCCATGGGAAAGGTTCAAAAGATCGGAAAATGGGTGCCGCATGAATTGAACGATAGGCAGATGGAGCGATGCCAAAACACATGCGAAATGTTGCTCGCTAGACACAGAAGAAAGTCGTATCTGCATCGGATTGTGACTCGCGATGAAAAGTGGACTTATTTCGATAATCCAAAGCGCAGAAAATCATGGGTTGATCCCGGTCAACCATCAACATCTACCGCAAGACCAAATCGCTTCGGACGGAAGACAATGTTGTGCGTTTGGTGGGATCAGCAGGGTATCGGCTACTATGAGCTATTAAAACCTGGTGAAACTATCGATGCCCACCGCTACCACCAAGAATTGATCAAATTGCATTGTGCTCTGCGTGAAAAAAGGCCGGAATATCAACAAAGACATGACAAGGTGATTTTCCTCCACGACAACGCACCATCGCACACGTCAAAACTGGTCCGCAACTACTTGGACACACTCAACTGGGAGGTGCTACCCCACCCCGCTTATTCACCAGACCTGCCACCTTCTGACTACCAATTGTTTTCGTCGATGGGCCACGCGCTCGCTGAGCAGCACTTCGGTTCTTACGAAGACGTCCGAAAATGGCTTGATGAGTGGTTTGCTTCGAAAGTGAAGGAATTTTTTTGGCGTGGTATCCACAAATTGCACGAGAGATGGCAGAAATGTGTAGCTAGCGAGGGTGAGTACTTCCAATAAATTTGTTTTTGTTTTCTTTGAAAAAAACATGTGTCTTTCTGACTAAAAAACGATCGTTTTAAGGTTATACACCTGGTATATATTATTATATTTTATTCAAACTAGCGTTAATAGAAATGCTCCTACTAGTTTAGAATATTGAAAAAGTATAATTAATCTAGCAGTGGTGATCCAAACTTCGGTGTAGTTACGGACTGCACTACGTTTCTCCGTTACCAAAAAGTATAGCTTCTGAAAAGGATAGTGAAAAAAGGAGCATACAATCCACAAAGCCATACTGGCTGCATTTGGTAAAAAGTATTGCGGGTATGAGACGACTCAGAGTTTTGCCGCCACTGCATTATCGAAAGTTCTGCAGAGGGAAATATTGAGTATTGCCAAAATAGACAACTCTGATTTCTACAGGTGTTTTTACAACAACTACATTACGAGGATATAACATGAATTTAAAAAAACGATATTCCTTGAAATGGTTGAAATATATCAACGGATAAAATATAGTACATAGTACATCTTGGTAGGTATAAGAACAGATCAATAATGAATTTGGAATAATATAAAATTTCGATAGAATTTATTAAAATTAAATTTATGCCGAAAGTACATACCACATAATCGTCATCTTGAAAATACTGCAATATGATCTGCAACAGGCGGTCGTAAAGGTAATATTCGAGATCAGGTGATGCATGCTGCCGGATTTGTAAAAATATGCCTGTGATTTTATCCACGAAATGTATTCGGACGCTTGCAACTGAAAAAGGAAAAAAGAAAACAATTATGAATTATTTAATTTTCAATATTAACTAATTTTAAATATTTGAACTCCTTTTCAATCTGGATAAAATTCACATTCCATCAAAATACTAAAATTGACACACCCTTGACGAAGAAGGGCGAGAGGCATTTTTTTTTCAATGGGCGACGACAAGCACAACTAACACTTTTCGATAGGATTTAGTTTCGATAGTAATAATTTTGATATTGAACACAACAATTTTAGTTTAAAACTGGAAATTTTTCAGATTTTGAAACACTATCTTTTTTATATCCACACACAAGAAAAAGTACGACACTTTTCCCTTTGGAATTCTTTTTTTTTGCGAAGTAATTTGTGCCTAACTCTAAGCTGTTGCATTCGTCGAAACGATATACACCCCGTGTACAGGATTTATCCCGAGAGAAAAAAAAAACTGAAACGGAGAGAACTCAAAACTTGGAACTCTTGCAAACACAAAATTTCAAATTCTATTGAAAAGCCGGAAAATATCACTAGTAACTCGAATACTAGGAACACATACCATTTTCAAAAAGCCAATTTTACACTCTGGCCGTACACTAAATAACCAAATTATTATAAAATAGATTTTAAATCGAATATTTCGAGCATCGTGCCGACTAAGCGCTATGATATTTTGCACGGCCGCGACCACCGCCCTCAACCACCGTATTATACTATAATACAACCAAAAGGGAATAACTGTATAGCGCGCGGCAGCACATTTACTCCATATATTTCAATATAGAAAAAAAATTTTTAGCGGCGCACAATCCTGGTGTGGTCCTGCTATACGAACTCTTATACGTCTTATACGTCACATCTTTGAATATATTTTAACCAATATGAGCGTCTTCTTTGGTTTCGAATATACTTTTCCGAAAAGAAAATCTTTTCTATATCGTGACAATTGGCAAGCCTGATTTTGGCATGCTTGAAATTATTTAGTTATACCGATTAAAAAACTCTTATACTGGCGGAGAAGTTGTTGCTGAGATGAAGCAAGGATTGAATTTTAAGGGCGTAATTATTCTACCGATTGTATACCTGATTGTGGACATACCGTCACTTCAACCCTTACTACTGAATTTAAATTTAAAAAAAAAACCAATATTATAGTAGTAGTAGAGTAGGTAGATAGGTAAGTGAAAAATGCACGACGATAGAATATATTCTAAGGCTGTCGCATGTATGAGTTGCCCTTTTTCGCGACGTTGTAGAAACATAACATACGCCAAAATGGTCCCGACAAGACTCCTTCCTCACCTTCCCAATTCCGTAATATCTTGGTGTGAACAAGAAGTCCGTAGTACACATATTTCCACTAAATTCATACATAAATAAAATATCCTTGACAATTGTATGTGTTGAAAGATTTACAAATTATTTTCTTATGTTTGAATACGATGCTACGGCTGCTCCTTGAAATGGAATAGCGCGCGGAGAGTAAACTGTTCCCGAACAAAAAGGACCTGCTCCATTTCCCGACTCGTTCGGTAGTATACACACAAGATCCGAAAAAAAGGGCGTGCGTCGACGTCGTCGGTTTTCGTCGTAGTCAAAATCTTCGTTATCGGTCGTCCTTGATAGTCCTCTTCGGTATTTTGGCCGAAGATATTCCGAAATGACTTGAAGTTGAAGTGAATAGTAGCATCACAGCCCTACAGGTTTCCATATCTCTTTAGTCGCATTTTCAGGATACCTACACTAAAACCGTTCGCCTATGCTACAAATACTTAAAAATAAAATCTTATCCCTGTATAAATAACATAATCTTCTCCAGAAAGAGTTCGCTAACGCTTACTTACACCCCCCCATTATCCCACCTTATCCTCCCAGGTTCAAGACGAACCTTTCATTTTGTTCTTGTTTCGTAGGTATCCCAACAGCACCAACCACCCTTCTAAGATACATGTATACAGAAATAAGTGCGCCAGCGCGTACAACATTGCAACATTTCTCTCGTTTTCGTGCGATATCTCACCCCTGAAGGATACGCAAATCGAATTTTTCGAATCGTATTTTCGTTCGGCATCGTCCCGAATTCACGACTCTCAGGACGAATGAGAATTATGTTCGTTGGTGGAGAGTAGTATACAACCCTTCCCATCCCCAAAAACCTACCTCTTCATCTGCGCCAACTAAAATAACGGACAAATAATTTGAGCGGTAGTAGAGGCAAGAAGATGAATTTTCCCGATTTCGAATGTCACTTATGGTTCATTATGTAATTGGGGTAAAATGAGAGTCATAGCCCTGCATGGACAGATTTTAGGGACATCCCCCCATTATTCGAACTTTCTTCCCTGTTCAGGTATCCAGTAGATTCCGACATATTCCGATCCGTGATCAAATATTTTAACTAATACTGGTCATTGATAGATTTCTTTAGTAGCTTTCATCCTCCAATGAATTAAAGGTGGTAATTTGAGAAGGAGTTGAATTTCGATTGGACTATACCATCAGCAATCGACTATAAAACGAAATTATTAAAATGCACAATATCTAGATTACTTACTACTTTTCAGTTTCAAATCCAAAGCGTTTTTCGGCTTAAAAATTGTTAAATAGTCAGTTAGTCCTTCGAATATGTGCAACCACGCCCAAAAAATAGGACAAACCAGTCTTATATTTGGATAAATATTTCATTTTAATTAACTTTTAAATACGATGAAATCAGAAAGAAGGCTAAAGTAAGGTTACTATCCAACAGTACAAGCAAGAGGGAATGAATTCATTACACCCCCACCCACTTGTTGCACATTACTCATCTGAAAAGAAAAGAGACTTTTCTAAGCAGCATTGAACGTGTTTCGCGGTCAGATTTTATTTATTTATTTATATTTATATTATTTTTGTTTATTTTTTATTCAACAACTTCGTGACTTCCGATGGGAGCGATACTGAACTTTTTCACTCCTTGCATTTTCATCTCGATTTATCGTTTACATCGCGTTCCTTAAGGTGAAATTATCGACGCGCGCGTATTAAGCGATGCGACGCGATGATAGCTGATTCGAATGTATGGTATTGAACATAGAGATATACATACTGCAACCATAGAGATATACGAGAGCGGTCCGACAAGCACTTAGCCTCACCGCCCGATGGCGCCACTATCGCAATATAAATTTACTATCCTGTAGTACATTCTCGTAGACGACTACTGTCAAAATTTCAGCCGAATCGGACTCGTAGTTTTGTTTTGACCGCGTGTGGAAGCGGGCGTGTCCGCGGATTTTAGAAAAATGGAAAAAGAGCAATGTCGGTCGGTGATTCGATTCTTGTTTTTGAAAGGGAAATCGCGCAGCGAAATCAAAGAGCGCTTGGATGCTGTGTACGGTGACTCTTCTCCTTCGATGGCGACCGTCAAAAATTGGTTTAACGAGAAAATTGGTGATGAGCCACGCCCAGGTGCCCCGAAAACGGTTACCACGGGGGATAACGTGACAAAAACCTACGATCTCGTATTGGCAGACCGCCGCTTGAAGGTGCACGAGATAGCTGATATAGTAGGCATCTCAAAAGACCGCGTGGGTCATATCCTGCATGAAATTTTGGGCATGAGAAAGCTGTCGGCGCGATGGGTGCCGCGTTTGCTCACTCCGGACAACAAGCGCAACCGTGAGACCACTTCAGAGCAGTGTTTGACGCTGTTTAAGCGCAATCCGGAGTTTCTGCGTCGTTTCGTGACCGTCTACGAAACATGGATCCACTGGTACACACCAGAGAACAAGGAACAGTCGAAACAGTGGACTTCACCCGGCGAACGTGCTCCGAAGAAGGCGAAGAATCGGCCGGAAAGGTGATGGCCACCGTTTTCTGGGATTCACAAGGTGTGATCTACATCGACTACCTGTAGAAGCGCAAAACGGTCACAGGGCTCTACTATGCCGAATTATTGGGCCGATTCGACGCCGAATTGCAGAAAAAACGGCCCCATTTGGCGAAGAAAAGTGCTCTTCCACCATGACAACGCACCGGCTCACACCTCCGCCAAATTGGTCGAATTGGGCTACGAACTGCTGCCCCATCCACCGTATTCTCCAGATTTGGCCCCGTGCGACTTCTTTTTGTTTCCAAACTTGAAAAAGTCACTCGCCGGGCAGAAATTTGGTCAAATTGTTGTTGATTTGTGTGTCCAAGAGCGAGACAAACGGGCCTATTACGAGACTCGAGTCGAGTGAGTAACTCGACTCACATTTGGACTCGACTCGAGCTAAAGTTGGTATTATGAAACTCGACAATTGGAAAGTCACTTCATTTCCAGCAGTCGAGTGAGTTTGACATTTCTTATAAGAAAATACTCACTCGATCGGCTCTCATAATACGCAGTTCTCTTAACTCACGCTTTTTTTTCGACTAAAAGTCGACTGAAACTCGACAAGTAGCACTCGTCGAGTTTCATAGTCGCAGAATGTGAGTTTTTTGATCGAGTCGAGTTTCGTAATAGGCCCGATAATATAAATGAGAGTGAGAAACAGTAGCCTAGTGTCAAATTATTGTAGTTTTACACTCACACAGTAGCTGTGTTTTTTGCGCATTTATCCAGATCAGAGTAGTGATTAAAATTTACATTGAAAACACCAAGAATATTGCTGTTTTTGTTATTTTTTATTGCTTTTCCTTGTAAATATGGTAGTAGGATAGATAGAATATAGATTTTAACCGGAATAGCTGACCCAGTAAGATCACTGGCGCAGCTATTCGGGATAAATTCTCTAATCTAGCCTACTATCTATGGAAAAAAGTTATAAAAAATCGTAAAAACAGCAATGTTGTCGTTATTTTGTATATAAATTTTCTAATCTACTCTGTTCTGGATAAGTGTGCACAAAAACACACCTAGTGTGTGCACTCTGCTCCCGATAGAATGTAGAGTTTAACACAGAGAATGCTGATTGTGACGTCTTAGATGATAAAACTAATTGTTTCAGTTGCGAGTAACTTTCAAAACATCTGAACGCCATCTACATGAAAATAGCAAAACCTAGTGCTCTGGTCTGTCTCATTATTCTTTGCACTCATTTTGCCCTGCACTGGAACGCAAAAGACACACCTAATGTTTGGTCAGAAATCAGACTATACACAAGATGCAAAAATTTGCAACATTTTCGTAACTTTAGTGGTAATTTTTTAAATGGTAATTAACAACCTGAAATTTTGTACAAATGAAGGACATCGATAAAGATAATTTTGGCCATCATTATTAATGCGAGCTCTATTTCTTTGTCAGCCCCGATCAGTGGGTTTGCCAACTTTTTTATCACATATTGAAGATCTTCCAAATAGTTGAAAGAAAGCTACGTGCGACCAAACCATCTCAGGTGATCCACCCTACCAGCCTGACAAACTGCAGCAGATTGTCTTGCTTCATGTTTAAGAATTCTCCCAACTCTATGGCGGGGTCACAGCTGCAGCACAGATCTGCAACGTCTGCTACACCCATCTGGGATGCCGGCCGATCAAGCCCGTCAGTATACCAATGAGGGTACGTAGATAATTCCTATATCTAGAGTGGGACGAACTTCACCTTGTTCGCTCTCAGGGCCGGCTAGAGCAGCCTAGCAACGAGACACGATGTGAGGGCCGGTATGACCTTCAACAAACTACTACTGATCGAGGATTACGGTACGGTCTTCATATGACTTTTGCAGAATCCTGTTCCAGATCTGCTTCACGAAGTTCGTTTCATTGCCACTTTATTTCCAGTCATTGACTGGATGACCGCAACTTATATTCGTATAATCTGGCAGGAGGAGATCGTTCCTAATAAAGGATTGCTGCGGTTGGATATTAATAACTGGACTTTATATATGATTATCTTCAAGCAAAATGTGCAATAAGTTGAAAAATTTCTTGCAGTACTGCAGTTGTTGCTCAACCCCATTAAACATCTCCGACCAATTCGTAATTGTTCCATAATTTTAAATAAATAAATATAGCCAGTTCTGAGATTCGGGTTTTTTTTTTGACTAGCGGCTTCCTAGTTTTGTTTTAACAAATTGGAAGCAATAGCGTGTAACAAAATTGGTTGACCGGTCAGCTCGGGCCTTACGAAATTTGACCATCTTATTCTGTCTAAAATTTACAAGTCAATGAAAATTTTTACATCTCACAACAAATTTTGACGACAAATCGAACCAAAAACATATTCTTTTATTCAGGATCTTTTCCGTGGCATTGGGCAGTCTCTGCTGCTACTTCAAAAATCCTTTTATTTACTTAAGCTAGTATTTCACTGTATACTATTGGTGTCAAATTGACGAAAAATTCAGTCAAATTTTCCGCTACTAAGAATTGTGAGGCGTAAAGTTTTTTTTTATCGCAAGGCGTACAATTATTTTTCGATCGTATTAGATATTGTATTAGCTTGGACTTAAGTGAGATTGTGATGGAAAAAAAATACAAAATGCAACTGATGGTAAAATTCGAGCAACTGTTTTTAGATCAATGAAACTTAGACTTTCCCCACTTACGTTCGAGCTACTACCAACAGAGTAACTGATATACAGGTCGTATTCGCCACGATTATAACGATCATATATTTTTTTTTAATGTGATACATATATAATTCATAATTTGATGTATCCACACAAAACAACTTTTTGAATACGTTAATTAGTGAACTGGACTTTCGCCGTTCTTATTCGTATCTCTATAAAAAAAATCTAGTCGAAATAAAAGAATTATAAATTCAGCATATTTCGAATACCAAGAATTTTGTATCTTTGTTTTATGCGATATCAAAGTACAATGACTCAAGTTTCAAATTTCAATAATTTTAACTATATTCCGTTGTTCTTTGTTTCACATTCTAGATGTAATTTTTTGTTTGCAATAAATTATTAAAGCTACCAACACACGTAGATACTTTCAAGCTCATAAGCTTCAAAATGATCGAATACATGCAGAACGAATATTTTATAAATTATAATATCGATGCTTACGATGCAAAAATAGTTGTGAACCTTAAGTCATAATTTATGTAGGAATGTCGACCGAGAACGGATGAAGAATGGAAAAACAAATTCAAGGCATTTTATAAGATAGTGAGAAGAATATGTAAATTGTTCTTTTGCAACAGGTTGTTTCAAGTACACGTGATAAATTGTACAATTGAGTTGTCTCAAGGTGAAGTTACAATTGTTCGGGATCAAGATTGTTTGAGATAGACACCTACTATCAATGAGATTCGTGATCGCCCTAAAGTACATGAAACAAATCAGACTAGGAACTATTGAAAATGTTTTCAACATTACCAAAATCTTCGATAAAAGATCCTAAGGACCTGTTTCAATAGTTTGATTCGTCTGAGCCGTCAACGTGGGTGCATTCCCATTATACCGTGTTCATGGTTTAAAAAAAGCTAAGCTAATTGGTTCAAATAGTCTTATTTCACGATTCAGACGAAAAATTTAAAGTGGAAATGTATTAAAGCAAAAATTCGATAGGTTTTGGCGAATCGCATAGACAAAAATAATTTATAATAGAAAAATTAAAAAAAAATTTTCTATCCAATAAAAAATGTATAAGTCTACTCCGTCGTTAACTTCCTTAGCTGTCTTAAAACTAGTCAAGCTAAGCCAAGACAGAAATCCAAAATTGAATTGGGATAACAATTTGCTACGCTGACGTTATAAACTCTTGAGCTAGACGTAGACGAAGCTAGAGCAAAATTATTGAACCACGTCCTAAGAATATTTAACGACAATGGCTTCAATACGTCTTATCCAGTTCATAAATTAGATTATAAACTGTACCGACTTTCAAAACCAACACCCACAAAGTTGACTTCTACCTCGCTTATTGCAAAATCTCTATATTCAGACCAATCAATCCACGAAGACCAACATTAACATTATTTTCAATTCTGCATATTTTTCATAATTTCCCTGATCTAAGATGCAGTCAACCCTTGAAAAGTCACCCAGTTGCTGTATACCACCCCACAAGGTCGTTGTCGGCACACAAAATAAGGTCGTTAGAAGCAATTTTTAAAAGATAAAATCTCACAGTTCCATTTTCGAGGCATGAACATTTCAGGTGGGGAAACGCTACAAAAACACATAATAATAATTATTTTTGGAACCCCCATAGGAAAATTATGGAAAAAAAAACAGTTGGTGAAAGCTTTGTCGAAAGTTCAAATACATAATAATTTAAAGAAGCACTCTGCAGGTAATTTTAACAAAAGATCTACGTTTGCATGTTTTCAATTAACACAAGCCAGCAGAATGTCGTACCTTGGAGAATTCCTCAAAACTTCACTACATTTCATATTGTATATATGTCGACACGCTCGTAGTAATATTTTTGTTTGGTTTATTTAGCAGCGATTCGTGTTCCTCTCAACAATTCACGTAATAAATCCACTTTGCCAAGAATAACGGTCGTTGTATGCTGGCGAAAAAAGGACACGCGCTCAAAACGGATTTGGCCACTTCGATAAAATTTTCTCCTCAAGATAGTTTTTTATCCGAAGATAGGTTGTTAGCCTACCGCCTAATCCCCTAGGTGTAATGTCTCTATCACGCAATATTGTCACCTGGCAGAGCATATCAGTTAATACGATTGCAGGATTCTAATGGCGTCGTAGTCGATACGACTACATCTTGCTTTCGACATAGAAGGTGTTCACTTTTCAGTTCTATCTAAGGAAATCCTTCGTAAGAAGACTTCTGCCTCTGAGAGACGATACGTATCCAGTCGGTCTTTTATTATTTAACTATCCTCTCATTCCCGTTAAGGGCTTATGGAGACAAACATCTTATCGCCGCGGAAAAAATAACACTGTTACAGAACTTCCGAGTCAGAATCTAAATTCGACCGAATTGGGCTACAGCGTCATAGAAGAAGAATCCATCCTATTAAGTATCGGATGTAATGTATACAATCTTATGAAAAATCATTCAGTGACTCATACCCTTCTTCATCATCATAATTAACAACGCTTCTAAGATTCGTAACATGTAGAAATGACCAATCCATTACAACACTCATTATTCTAGGAAATTAAAAGGCCATAAAAAAGTAAGTAGTAAAGTATATCAAATCCGGTTAAAGACAAGTCAACTAGCTATGTGAAAGTTCCGCTTCGACTTTGATCAATAAAAGGCGATCGTACGGATCTTCAATCGATTGATTAATAAAAGAAATCTAAACTATTTCCGATTGCGGAAGTGATCGAAATTCCGACGATGGATGAATAATACAACTATTCATCATCGAATATATCAGTAAAAATGAATTTTAGATTTGCATAAGAATAATAAAATTTTCTACGAAATTAACGTGATTGTTAGGAGATTGGAACAGCTAACGTAAGAAGGATTTACTGATCTGGATTAGAAGAACTATCTCGAAAGATCCAGTTATCGATAATATCCAGTAGTCGGTTGTTGAATCTTCCGAAAAGCTCCGCTGCATAGTCAATGCATGAATAATTGAAGATAAGTATGATTCTAGAACGACTCATAAATAATGAGCAGTGAACTTATGAAATAATTCCCACGTCATCGCGGACATTAACTCTTCATTGCGCTTTCATTCAAGCTTTTTTTTTTTTGAAGCACAATCTGAAGTACAGTAAATAAAAGAGGTTGCAATCCAACTACATACATAAAAATATTGTTACCCTACTTATTGTGTCGGAAACAGAATAACACAACAAACCTAACGGGCTTTCATCAATAACGAACAGTCGTGCTCTTCACGCCACACCTCACTCCGCAAACTACAGAAATACAGCTTCGAAGCAGAGCAACTTGAGCATCGTCAGCCTTTATCTTGACCCCAACGACTACAACAAGTTGAATGGATGGCATAAGAGTCTGGTTCATTGAGCGTTTTATACTAGCTTACAATTTCTTCTTTCGTCAAAGAGGTGCGGAAAGCGATATGGTGGCTTCTTCTTCAGATCTAGGTAAGCCATCTTCTGATCTAGCTATGCCATCTACTGATCTAGGTATGCCATCAATAACCAAAGCTAGTTTCGATATTACTTTGTACTTATTTGTTACATTGTTGCCTCAGACCGATCAGTGGGAATTTTTCTTTCCAAGGCATTATTGCTTTGGACCACATTCGAAGAAACATTCCATTTGCATGACAAATTGTTTAAAGTTGTTTGTGAGACACTGAAGATCATGACGATCAATTCCGAGTCAACGGACGTATCATTGATGACGGAACGGGAGCTGGTACAACAAGCCATGATTTCGAAATGGAAAATTATTCAAAGTTCCAATGTGAATCGGTCTCGTTCGTTTAGGGAGTGTATAAAATATTTCATTCATAAAAATTGTTCAAAGCTGGTTGACTCCGACTCTCGACTGTGCGCTAAAGAAGCATAGACAGTATGTGTACTGTGTAGTAGCGGGCGTTAGTTCATGCGCTTTAATTTTATTTTCCATGAGAAACGAGGTGCGGCCAGACGGCATTATATAGGCGTCCCCAATGAAGCAGCCAAAACAACATCATCAATATGAAAAAAGAGGAACGGAACGCTCATTGAGCCCGGACCCGTTAATCGTTTTAAGTGTTTGATTAGCTTTTTCTTAATTTTTTACTGCTGGTACTGCTTACTACCACTCTCGGGGCCAAGTTAGATAGTACGGTATCGTTGTTGTTGGTGCAAACAATCTACAAAGAAATTAAGAATGAATACTGTTGATTTGTTTTACGAAAATAGTAGATTTATTATGGCGACGACCAACATACCCGTGTCCCGTCATGTATAGGTTGTGGAACGGCGCAACAGCAACAACGCGTCGCGACGGTAATGATGATAATAACTGTGTTCCATTCCAATTCTCAATTCACATAGTATACATATCACGTACAACAATTCTACAATGGATGTGAATGCAGGCGGCGGCAGCAGGCGGGCTGGATGACGTCTCTTCCAGTTTGATACCGGTCGGTCCGTACATTGCACCTCTCGACATTCATTTTCCACTATTTATAGGATACGGAAAGAAGCCTTCTATAGAAGCAGCGTAGAGTGTAGACGACAACGACCACGCCAGACCTCTATCAAGAGCTCCAACAGTGTATTCGATTCGGAAATCTGAATGAAATGCATAGCATTTCCCCATAGGTAGTAGAGTAATAGTGTGTGCATTTTGTACACATCCGCGGATACGACGACGATGACGACTCCATTTCCAAACCATCAACAACACACAACACGCTCACGATTATGGACACTAATCCATGTTCTGGAAGTTGGAGGAACGACAACCCTAGAGAGTACGAGCGATACTCGAAGTACAACCCGCGACTGACTGATGATACTGTGTGGTGGCTTCTATCTGGAGTTCCGATAGTGCATACAACTAGCAACCAATTGGAGGAGTCAGCTTGATAGTGTGGCTCTAGAGAGGAGTCTTCCAAAATACTATAAAAATTAGCAATTTCCAAGTCGATTCTTGAACCCAAAGGATTTTCGAGGCTCGACATCTGCATCACTGGACAGTTTTAAAGGAATTCTGTCGTGAAACCTGTAGTAGAACAAATATATTTTCATGGAGTATTGCTTCTCTTCGCTCACTTGTGCATCTCGTATAACTGTGGTAAAATTCACCTTTATATGTAGTTAGGCGCTGAGAGTGCACCACTTCACTGATACAGTCACAGAATATACTTCATCTTGGATCCGATGCACATAAATGCAAGTTATCGTTCTTATGGAAAGATAAAGACGTACGTTTGTACGACACATCGTATTGAAATGCATTTAAGCGCCAGGTAGATATTTTGTAAACATTAAAAACGTAAACAACAGTTTGTAACTTGGCACTGTACCTTGGTGGTTTCGGTTGCCTGAAACACGGCCAACTTGGGGTGTACACAGCAATGATATCGATTAATTGGAGAACACCTACTCTGAATTATTTCTATTCAATTTTTCTACGCTGCAAATACTTTCTCTATGCATCGTTCAATTTTATTAAGTCTAAAGTTCCTTTCGTTATCAAACTAAATACAATTTTTTTATGAGCTGTTTTCATTTCAGATGAATGGCGCTTCAAAAACTAAGCGCATGGAGCGAAATATAAAGTGTGTCAAATGATGACTGTGCGGATTTTATTTATTTCGACATCAATACAATATGAAACTAAATGAATTAAAAAAAAAGATTCTATTCACGCCATCGCGAATTTTGTTTTGACTAATTTAAGAAAATTTTGGCATTTTTGGGCGAACGGTCTAAAATTAGACAAATTGTCTAGGAGTGCAAAATATCGACCTGTATTTTATTCTTTTTTTGTATTTGATCAAAACTATTCCATTGACATGTGCTTTATTAAGTTGATCCAAGATTTCATTGGACACATAATAATCCGCAATGTTTTTTTTTATTGTGTGTATATTTGGCTTATTGGATCCATTCAAAAACACATGTATAATAAAATAAGCAAGAATTTAGGTCAAACTGTCTGCCAGATAGAGCTGTGCGCATTAAGATCTCATAACGTCTGCAAATATTAGTCTTATTTTTTTGGAAGAAAAAAAAAAAAAGAGCTAAACTGTCGTTGGAAAATAAGACGATAGGTGTCTTAAAATTTTAGTTCTTGCAAGATGATGACCCTATTTAGAGAATAAGGTAATTTTAATAGACTCCAGGTAATTGCGATTTTAGATATTATCCCCAGTATTGCTTGAACTTCTTTGATGTGTGGGTAGGTTTTTGCAGATTTTAGCATCCGCCTGCACATACATTTTTCACGATCGGCCCACTAGATGTCTTTCCAGACGATCACAATACGAAATCGTTTTCGATTAAGTTTTTGGCTTGATCAAAATGTGTTCAATTCAACTCCACTTTCGATTTTAATATCTACTTTAGCCAACACTGGAAAATATATTCATCTCTACATTTATATCACTGAATTAGCGACCGTTTTAATTTTAATCCATTTTGAAGAATATGAAATATCGATTTATTTATAGATAGTTAAGACTAAGCACGACAGATCTAATGTTAAGCAAAAACATCATATATATGGGTCAACCAGCTTCCCCAAATATACATATAATATATATATATTCAAAACGTTGTCTAAGAATCTAAGATAGACATTTAGATAGCATTTTCCGTTCTCAAAATTCAAAATCAATAGCTGTTACTTCAAATCTTCCTCACCCTCCTCCCCATCAATTGAGCACTCTGTAGTGCTGATTGTAAAAACTTGAAGGTTATATCCCAAATGGAAAAGGGATACACTTTTTCGCTACACGCACTACTCCACTGCAAAATAAATTGTTTTTAAATCAAAATACCTCACTAGAAGATTCCTAGATAATTATATACTTTCAAACAAATTTCAACTTTCTAGCTTAAGTCGATCCTGAGATAGGAAAACTATTGCGTTAAATCAAATCACTAGTAGTAGTGCTACACGGTTTGAGCTAGTAAATTGAAATTTGGTATCTCTGTTTCTATCTAGGAAAGGGAGTTGATGGGATTTGATTTGATTTTTTGGTTAGTTGCCATACAAAACTTATTAAAAAAAACTCAAGACTTAGCATTTTACTATTTTTATATGCAAAAAAAAAAATATAGAAAATGAAGTGGTCATTCTTTTCAATGCTGCCATACAAATGTGCTGGAAATTTTCGCATTAAACCAAACGGTAACGGAGACGGTAGAAATTTTGCATCCACATTTCTCCATATCATTATACAACAGTGAGTTTACGTTAATACTAATTATTAGAATTCCGCACGATAACTCTAGAATCAAAATTTCTTGAGAGTTTCAGATACAAATACAATCGCATAAATTTAGTCAAAAGAAAATGTTTTGTCAATTTACACAAACCTTTAAGGAGTGTCAATTCTGTAAGGAAATTTGAAAAATTGTATTTTCTTTGTGAAATATTTATGCCTAATTTTTTTTTTACGAGATCGAACCCTAGAATGCAGTGAGGCTAGAAAGATTATAAAAGTCTATTCGATAAAAGTGCCTATGTTCTAACTTGAAGCTCCCACATCAATTAATGTAATTAATTCTCTTGAATGACTGATGAACAATCACTTCAGAACGAAGTTCAATATTGTCCAG
Organism: Beris morrisii; assembly: GCA_951812415.1. Lineage (NCBI taxonomy): Eukaryota > Metazoa > Arthropoda > Insecta > Diptera > Stratiomyidae > Beris > Beris morrisii. The sequence continues at coordinate 108,488,782 of OX638312.1, read as the reverse complement.
TTTGAATTTTATACCAGTTAAAGCAACAAGAGTACATGATCTTAAAATCACGTTACTCTTTTAAGTAGCTACCATAGAAATGTGTCTCGAAATTGAGGTTAAATTTAGACGATATGCTGCAATTTTTCAATTCCTGGCGGTCACACAGGATTGGGCGACACGATAACATTTACCTGTCGCCGGGATTTATTCACTCCTCGAATTTCCTTTTCAAATGTTCGTCTCAATGTGTTTCTTGGATCACCCACCACATGCAATCCTTCCGGATTCTAATCCAAAAAATGTTTGAAAATGTTTTTCTTTTGACTCAAGGAAGTCCAAATTTACAAAAATTCCCATTCCCTTCGAGATACATAATTCGCACATTCCCTTTCCAAATTTTGTATTATAGCCAAATAAATTTTAAATCGAAATTCAATATTTAATCTGAAGTCCAGCTTAAATTAAGGTTGCGGTATGCTTTTTAGCACAGTGTCGTGGAATTGTAAAATGGGTTACGAAAGTATTTGGTATTTCAGGGATAACTCAGGAAAATTTCCGAAATTAATAAAGGAATCGGCTGTAAAAGCACTACTTAATGTAGCATTTAAGCTGTCCATTTATTAGAACGTATATTTTTCCAAAACGCATTAAACAGAAATGGTTAAATTGAGAAAGTAGGTCTTATTTAAAATACCGCCATACATTTCATTATGACCTTCACACCTAAGTCTACTGAAGATTTGGAAATTTAGTTATAAAATCCAGGGCACCTCTCTAAATGAAACGAAATTAGATCAAAAGCTTGAGGATTACATCAGCTCCATCTTTGCTTGATCAACTGCCATCAAAATCTTAATGATAATTCCAATGTCCCGATTTGGACACTCAGGATTAATCTCTACCCAATGATATAACATTTTGGAAATAGAAAATTACTAGAAAACAAAATCGAGCTGATAGTTTATGAATCATACACGTTTTAGCTGTTTTGCAGTTCGACCATAGATACAATGGAATATTTCTAGTTTGTATTGATCGCAGTGTTGCATTTTTTTATGATGACTACAGCCAAGCCGCAAACCTGTCCTTCATCAAAGTAGAAGGTATCAGCTAGAAATTGACGTATTTATTTTAAGTTTAAGGTCATCTTAAGTTCAATTTGTTGCGCGCTAGGGGTTCGCCGGGATTTCAAGTAAGACACAATTTGTTTAAAATCGATAGAAATAATAACGTTTTATTATTCGCATTCAATAATCGCACAACTGGCAACGCTGTCTGATTTTATATACCACTTGATCACAGCTCGGTTGCTGGTACCAATCCAAATCACTTTACAAATACTTTCGTGTAGAAACTGAACCGTTTCGCTTCACCGTAGTAAAAAATGTGTCTATGCAAACTTTGAGACACGCTTATATACTGCATGTGTTGAGTCGGTAGCTTTCTCGCATATTCGTCGGTGTATGTGAAATGTTAAGAACAATCCGAGAAGGAGAAAAGTGTTCGAAAAGAATGTTGAACTATGTAGGAGTTTCCAGATTTTTCACACCTTTCTCATTGGGTATTGCAAAATGGCCAATCGGATGTTCTCCGCTTTCCAGTAAGGTATTGGGATGTTGTTGTTTTTCTCACTGGAAGCTGATCGAGTTGTGCGGGTTGCCAGCCTAGAATTTTACAATATTCTTATACCACTCCTTTAGGATGACACGGCAATCGACCTCGAGTGAGTTTCCAACCGCAGTGAAATATTTGTCAGTATATTTTTGGAGATGCACAAGGTCCAAAATTATTTGTCAACTCAATACAACCGAGTTGACAAATAGGGAATCGATCACCTGTATGGCAACGTAACTTTTCTTAACTATGCACAACAAGTGCAGCAAAATAATGGTATTTGGAAAATGTACTGAGGACGATACGAATAGTTCGCTTCGTTTACGTCTAGTTATAGAAGTTTATGATGTCAGACTTAGCAAACCTGTGTCCCAATTCTTTCTCGGTTCGTGTCTTGACTACTTTTACGACAGCTAAACTATTAGTCAGTCTTAGCAAGCTTCGTAGAAACGTACATAGCCTATAACGTTTTTCGGTATACCCGAAAAAAAATTTAATTTTTCTACTGAATTTAAAAATTTTAGTTTTGATTTATGAAGCGTCAAATAAGCAGCTGAGCTATTTTAATAAATAAAATAAATAAATGATAAATAAAATATTAGTAGAATTGGCCAATAACATCGACAAGTTTTATCTGCTTACAAGTGATAGCTTCAGTAATTAAGCTGTTTCACAAGTTATTATCGTCCTATACGCGTAGTCATAACTACCATTTGTACCAGATTGAATTGGTCCTTTGCAGGTATTCAAGGATATACAAATTTAAATTCCGACAATTGCAGAATTTTTGATAACTTTGGTCTGCGAAAAAGCACGAAAGCTTACAAAACTTATAAATGAAGCTCGGTTCAATTTTCAAAGTTTGCAGATAACTTCCCAATGAAAAAGTTGCAGCTCTGAGAAGCAAAGGGAATAATTAACGTTTAAGGGCCAACGGGTTTACAAAGATTTTATTTCATCCTTCAAGTGATGCTGGCTGGCAACTGGGTCTCAGCATCACGTCCTGCACAGGAACTGCAAGAGTTATTTTACCGATCAACTTCAAAGCCAATCGTGAACGTCATTGATGTAAAAGTATGCGTGCAGCGACGCAGCCAATTTCTTTTTTTTTCCTGTTCAAAATCTTTGTCGAACAATTTTATTTTTATTTTTGCAATGCCAATGTGTAACGTAGTCTGGACCAAAATAGAATTATTTGACTGTCGTCTATAATTATCCAACACTCACGAGTTGTATTATTTTCTTGAATTTTATTTTTAAATTATATATCTTGGAAATTTCATGAACAATTAGCTTCGACTAGAATAGCGACTATTTCAAAGACAATTTAATGGTATATGAAAAGTACCAAGAACTAATTAATATCAAATATCGATTATAAGTTCTAAGAATCGAAGTGGACGACCTACAATTTCAATAATAATATGGTAATAATAATAATAAAAAAAAACTAGCTCTTGCTGCCGGTCGTATTTTTAGATTTGATGCCATTCACTTCACTGTTTAGACTATAGAGACACAAAAAGTAAAAAAGTAAAACGAATAGATTCTAGAAATTCTCGATACAGTCCAAAAGCTGATTGACCTCGTGCCAGTCGGCTTCTCTAAACTACACCCTCGCTAAAAATTTTCAAATGTATCGCAACATTTCGAGTTTTATAACACCTGAAAAAAAACAAGTAATCAGTATACGACGTCTTTTAAGCAGGACTATCATATCTCGATGATTCTCTGGTTTAAGATTATTTCGTTCAGTTCAAGCTTCTTTGAGATTTTTTTTTTATTGCATGGTTCGTAGACTTTTTGTATGTCTGGATGTCTGGCTATGGCTTGGCGCAAATCTTGCTAAAAAATTGGCACCGCTGCCAAGCCAATAGGAACCGAAAATATATTCCGCTATACATCAGCACTGAATTCTATGCAGACATCGACTTTTATAACGTATACAATTATTCTTATAACTCAAACTAACGCAAAGAGCGTGAATATATGAGTATGGACATTGGTCGCCGACTTAATACCTTTTTTTTAACGTATCCTTTTCCATTTTTCCAACAACGTTTCCATTATTTTACTCTCTTTTCTAGAATATTGTAAGATCTTATGACTTTCTTGCCATTTTCTTCTCGGACTGACTATCTTTTCTCGTCTAATCTGTACATTCTAACTGGACTTGTGTGTCCCAGAATGATATATTATTAGTTTTTGTTCATCATTTTCAACATCGTTGTTACTACTAACATTGTACTACTATTAGGTTGCTGCAGATGAAATGTCGTTTTTCTCTATGAAGTGAAGTCAGTTGCGATTTTCATGTCTCAAACTGTCGCCAGGTGGCACAAGTGGTATTGGATATTGAAGTATAAATACCCCTACATTTGCTCATGGAGTCATTTCAGTTTTGGACTTCATTGAGATCGGACAGAAAAAAAATGGATTCGAGTCAAAAACTTTATGAATTTAAACTTGGCCACAGCGCAACGGAGGTAACCGAAAACATCAACAGGGCATTTGGAACTGATACGGTAAACAAACGAACCACACAGCGATGGTTCGAAAAATTCCAATCAGGAGATATGACCCTTCAAAGTGAGCCACTTGGCACCCAGAACCTTCGATCGGCAAGGACGAGCTGAATTTATTAGTGGAATCTGACTCACGCCAAACTGTAAGGGTCATTGCAAGAAATTGGGCGAACACAATTCGACAGTTTGCAGGCACTTGCAAGAGCTTGATAAGTGGGTTCAGCATGAGCTTACTGAGCAAAACATGACGCGTCCACTGGAAATTTTCAGTTCCTTGCTCTCCCGGAAGAAAAATGATCCCTTTTTTGAACAGAGTATGTAATGAAAAGTGAATACTGTAGGACAATCGTCGCCGATCGACACAATGGTTGGATGCTGCTGAGACCCCAAAACACATGCCGAAACCAGGTCTTCATCCAAAGATAATAATGACTGTTTGGTGGTCTACAGCTGGAGTTATTCACTATTCTTTTTTGAAGCGTGGTGAAACCATTAATGCAGAGAAGTATTGTGCCCAACTCGATGAAATGAATCAGAAATTGCGTGTTCAACGGCCTAGATTGGTCAACAGAGATGAAGTTATACTGCTTCATGACAACGCACGACCTCATGTTTCAAGAACAAAGGTCAAAAAAGTAAACGAGTTGCAGTATGAGACTCTTCCCCATCCACCATATTCACCAGACCTTTCGCCAACCGACTAGCACTTTTTTAAACATATGGATCATTTTTTATCGAACAAACAATTCGATAAAGAAGCAGCCATCAAAAGTGCCTTCCAGGACTTTCTTCGTTCTAGAAAGTCGGGCTTCTACGAAACTGCCATAAATTCACTTGTATCTCGTTGGGAGAAGTGTATTGTATCTGCAGATGCCTATTTAGATTAATAAAATTAAGTTTTATAAAAGCTACAATTGTTTAAAATTGCACTACCAAAAACGACATTTCATCTGCAGCAACTTAATACATTGAAAAAGATAAAGTTCATAATATCAATGAATGCCTTTCATTAAACAAACATTTTTCTTTGGATTGAAAAATCTTTGACACAATGTATAAAATCATCGAATATTTTTCACGATCTATGAACTATACATTAATACTATGAATCATATTTCATTAAAAATACTCTAATATCATCTAATGTAAAAGGAGTGAACACATAGTATTACAAATCACTAGCTAAAAATGTATTTCGGGTAGTAGGCATGTTACATCCTCTGATGAGTCAACAGCTCCTTCGAAACTAAAATAGTAAACTGGCTTCTCCAGTGAAGGTATTTCGACTGGCATGTCCTCAATGGCAGCAGCCAGGACAGCAATTGATACCAGTCAGGCGGTCATGTTGGTGTTTCGCTCCAGAAACTCTTCTGACGCCGAAAAACAACCAAAAAAAATTCTTAAAATTAGCTTCTTGCTTCACCATGAAAAAGTTCCATTCTCTTTCATATTAATGTTTTGATGAAACATTTCTTCATGATTACGTTTATAGCAGGTAATAATGAACACAATCATTAATATTGAAGAATATGTACATGAAATGAACCGCCTGCATTTCCATGGCGACGCACATTATCCTAATGAATATGTTCATCATATTAATAAACATTTGTACATAAGGACAAATAAAGGTACGTGCACACTTTCTTAATATTGATGAATACGTACATTGGATTCATTGAAATCACACCACAATTCTTCATCGTTACGTCAGAACAGAAAAAGCATGTCTCTTTAAATCAATAAAAATTGAGTGTATTTAAAGCGGGGAAAAACCGCTGAAACTGAAAAAAAATTTATAAAAACATGGATACCGTTTGCCGAGTTAACTAGTGATACCATTGTGAAATTAATATTTTCAATAAATTCATAAATTTCACTAGATAGGTAAAGATTTCATTATGTTGCAATCCTTACCAACTGGTCAACTAACTTCAAAGAAATATGGGAGTCCCGAGGTAAAAAAAAAATAATTTAAATTTTGCTGAGTACAAAGAAGGATGATGTGATACTGCAGTTTTCCTCCACAAAAATCATTACAACACCCGGAAGAAATTTGCTGTAAATATACATATATAATAAAGAATTTCCAAGGAAACCTTATATTCGAATGCGGAAATTGTAGCTAGTTCCGTCTTCATACTATGAAGTTCTGATCAGGGTTACACGATTCGTCGAAATAATGAATTTGTACATTAATATGATGAATAACAGTACTAACAGCAATAACTCGGTTTATCAATGTTGTAAATTCGTTCGTTGAAACTACGAATACTTGCATTCATTGTCACAATGATTTGCTTCATCATTTCAGTTATTGTGTGAGTGTTGCAAAGAAGACCAAAAATTAGTAAACTCGTATGCATAATAAAATGTTTTTTTTTATGATTATGTCCATTTTCATTGCTCAAAAGTGATTTCAGTTACTGACTGGTAATAAACGTGACTTAGCAGTTCTTTGGACGACCAGTTGGTCATATTCAAGTATTAAAAAGTTATTTCGACCTTTCTATTTTAGAAAGTTTGGTGTCTATTTATACATTGTTATGGAATTTGTTATATTATTTGCATTCCTGGAACATGCATGCATTGCATACCTGGAACTTAAATTGTATTCCCTTCCTTCATCGAGATAGTAGTTGATTTGTTATAGGTATTACTTTGCTATTCAGGTAAATCATTTCAAATTCAATAGAACTAAAAATTATTAACACACTGTCATAACCAGTCCGAATTGTTAACCTTCCACTGTGCCACTGTGTTAATAACATTTTTTAAACGTAATAGGCACACAAGTATATAATTTATTTTGGGGACTTTGTACATACTAAGTTGTGAGTGGTTCCGAAAGATTGGCAGGTACCGTATGCTCAGCCAACTTCTAAGAAACGCAGTAAGGTTGACCCAACTATCGCCGCCACATTCATTACGATCGTCCTCACTCTTAAGACTAATATAACTGCATTATCGATTCGGTTCTAACAGTTCTAACGAAATGTAGGTACTCCTGCAAACGACAAGTACCTTGAGATTGCAAAGTTGTCTGATAGTTCGCAAATGGTCACTATAAGTTGTATTAGCCGGAATCACTTCTTCTCACTACCGGCGTCCCACATGGATCAAATCTATCTCCCGCTTTATTTCTAGTTCTTTATATTCCTTGCAATCAAGAACTTAACTGTGCATAATGTTTTAAAGGTTAGCCCCTAATACTATATAGTTCGCCGGCCGTACGAAAATTTAGACTCCCTCCTCCCATATGGAATTTCCGGCTACGCTACTGGCTTAATATAAGTACTCTAGACCTACGAAAATTCTATACCCATTCCGGTTTTCAAACAATATCTACAACACTTGAAATTTTTAACCCGAATACACCATCTTAATTTAGGTACGACAGCTTATTTCAGAACAGTAGTGAAAATCTTTAAGTTCTGAAGGTTACTTGAACCTTCTTTTTAACACTCACACCTCAATACAACAGTCTGTCGTTTCCATCTACGCGTTTGTCTCTTTTCGCATAGAAAAGATCATGTGATATTCATTGAAAAATTTTGCTGATTCCATTCACATTATAGAGGAACCTGTTTCATCTAACTCGTCAATGGTCGGTATTTTTACCTTATTTCATCTTGACTTAATCAATGACCTCTCTTATCTACATATGATAGCGATCATAATCAAGTCTGTGCTCAATTAATGGATGCCTTGCTTTTCGGTAAATAATTTGCATGAATTCTTATAGAATGTTTCGACTTTTTTTTCAATGTAAAGCTTTTTGAATACATTTATAGAAATAATAATTTAATTAGCAAAAATTAATAATAATCAATATATAATCAAACTACAAAAATGAGTACTTTGCGCGAATTAAATACGTTTGAAGTGCACGTATTTCGAAATATATATAACTAATAAAATCAAAGTGAATCATTAACGATTCGTTTGAGAATTCATTTACGATTCACTGTATTCGTTTTTGTTACTAGTAAATGAATTACGTAGATAAACCTTAAGTGACTTATTTAGGAGCGTTTTCTGTGCGCTTTTTTTTTGCCTTATTTTTCTTATTACCAATTTCTTCGTACAAAACTTTGTTCCTATTCAAATTAATGTTAATTAAATATATTTACGAGTATATATACAGTAGAATCAGCTTATAACGAATCCGATTACAACGAATTTTCGGTTAAAACGAATCAATTTCTTAAGTTCCTACCGAGAGTTCCATAAAACAGTGTAATTTTTGTTCGTTTATAGCGACAGTATTAAAAAAACAATAAAGCTTGTTTTTCGAATAAAATCAATGACTGCTTCGCTTAGAACTAATATCAGTTCGACACCTCAAAAATATGGCTGCGCATAGAACAAGCTTTTGCTTAGTCTGGTGGAACTAAAGACCGAAAATATTTTGAAGAATTTTGTAGAGCGCTGGTACCTATAACAATCTATTACCATCCTGATTGCTTTATGTCCTTTGCAATAAAGAATCAAGGAAGAAAAATTTATAGCGGACAAATTAACATAACTTTACTTATGAATAACCTCTTGAAATTAATCGTGATAGTCAATCTTAAGCCCAGGATCCTACAATCAATTTGACAATACACTCCTATGAAAAATCGAACTTTTCAGAACTCGTCCCATTGTAATATTTTCTTAAAACTAAGATTATACACATTATGCAACTAATTTAGGACAATGATTTAGAAAATTGCATTATTTTGGCATTAAAATTTTGAGCACAATTTTGTTTCTAGTGAACGTATCTTCATATTTGTAATGCTTATGAGTCGAAATGTATTTGTTTAAATAAATAACTTCAAATCCTAGATTCTTCAAGATTAAAGGTGGCAACAGAAAAACCGGTATCTGTTTCGTCTGTCAGAAGCAGCAACTACATACATACTCTCTCCAGTCTTAATCTGGCTTAATCTGTATTTCTGAATTTCGAGGTCACTTCAATATTCAAACCCGTTTTAATTTCGAAAAAGTAAAGGACTTGCTAAGGGATGGAATTTCTTTTCTTAACCATCTTAAATAACAAATTAGGAGGTGAAAACCGATTTGAACTTTAACGGATTATTTGCGGTCGCTTTTGGAACTTCCTCAGTGCCATGGGATTCACTTCAGCTCCTGTTTCTACTAGCTGGTGCGCTAACTAACTCACTACGCCCTTATGATTAGGACACCCACCCAATCAGCGTGGTTCGAGTTGACTCTAATATTTTTTTCTGAATGCGTGTTTAGGAATTAGTAAAGTTGAATGAATCTAGTTCTCAGTCACTGATACATACTGTAGTGTACCTGATACTCTAGAATGATACAGACAGGTTTTTCTTTTCTTATGAACTAGGTACCCCTAATTGCTCTAATCAGAATTGAACAAAAATCAGAATTGGTACGATGCTGATACAGGTACGAATTCTAAGTTGATACTTCCGTTCTTGTATCAGAATACAAAAACAGAAGTATCAACTTAGGAGTCGTACCTGTATCAGTTGAAGAGTTGAAATTGAGAAAATTTCAGACACACGAAAAAACCCAAGAAGAGTATTGAGTCGCGACGCGTATCAGGTACGCTTGTTAGCTAGCTATAGAATTAGGATTGTGTGCAAAGGTGAAATAGTTTATGAATCTGGAACGAGCTTCGGTCTTGGCACAAATGATAGAAGTGTCAATAATACTTGCTAAGCTTTCGCAAGCTCTATTGATGGTTGAATCTAGTCAGTATTTTATTTGACACTCAATAATTAATTTAATTTTTTGAATGGATTGATTATTTTTATCGAACAGCAAGTCAATGCCCATGTGCGAAATGCCGGAGTCCAACCAGAGTTCCGTACACTGCCCAGAATTGGCATTGCATTGTCCGCCAAGACTTGTCGATCGGTATTCTTTTGGTACTGACAAACCACCAGACCAGTGTCGGGCCAATCCAGGTGAGCAGTTCTCCCACTTGATCTGAGCCGACTTTGGTCCGAGTTGTTGGGCCTATGTCGGGCCTAGAATGCGCTTATTATTGGTGTCTAAGCTCTTTCGGCATTCGCTCGACGGTCGGCTCTGTATTGGGCACATCTTGGTAGAAATATTATTTGTTTCTCAACATATCAATTGATTCGCTTTCTACCCTATTACGAGAATATGTCAGATTGGTCGAGTGGGTAGCGTAGCGGACTAATGTGTGATGGGACCATGGTTCGAATCCGAGAGTGTGCAAGGTGTGTAAATAAAATCAATTCGGAAGAAAAGACGCCCCAAAACTTGCAGTCAGTATCGGGCCAGAGTTTCACCAAGAGAGGATCAGTGTGATCAAATCGGCATTGGCTCGGCAATGATTTGGTCCTAGACCACATACTGGACCCGAAACATTAGCCAGTACTGGCAACTCTGGCACAAGTACTAAGCCTGTGCTGTGCCGTTCTGCTTTTCGTACATGGGTGGTTGTACTGAAAGTTTTTGCATTGCCAAACACGCATGACTAGCCTGGCTCTGCACATACGGACCTCTACGTCTCAGTCCCCCGGTTATACAAAGGATTCTTCAAGTCCGAAGAGATCCTGACCTTCTCAGTAATGCGTTCCAATATACACATTCCAGTTGGTCTAGAATACTTGAATGGAGGATTTTTTCTTTTAATTTCTTGTTTCTTATTACGCCAGAGTGTCTGAGATTGTTTCTTCAAACCTACCTCGCAGTATAAGTGCGACGTCATCAGCGTAGCCTTGAACATACGAGTATTCAAAACCTTGCTAAGTCTGGTTAGTAGTTTGTCCGGAACGGTAGGGGGTACTATACTCTATCTCACGGATAAGCTTTGGAATAATAAATACTATCATACTATAATGCAATTTTGAAAACAGTGCACCTAATTAGCTGCAAATAACTATTTGAAATTTCTTTTCACCAACTAAGACTACTTACCTTCATCTTCCGATATCAGAAGCAGCGTGGACATTATATCGTGAATATTCTTCAAGATATCTGCCAGCGGCTGTTGTTGAAGTATGAGCTGCAGTATTTTACCATATTCTTGCCTGAAAACAAAAAAAAAGGATTCATAAGCAAAAGGATATTTCTTTTCATAATTTATAAATTAATGCCAATAGCGTTAAAAAATCCAGTGACCGAAATTCACATATACAAAAAAAACTAGAGGTCTTCAACATTCGACCGGAAAAAATCGAGGTAGAGGCTATAAACACAGCCCAAACACACAAGCCTAAACAGGAAAAACGAAATTTAAGGAGAAGAAAACGAAGCAGAAAAAGATGCATTCCAAACGGTGTGTTGGGATATTATACGATACCATACCAGACCACCCGGTATTTGAGGAATTAGAAAAACAAAAAAAAAAAAATGCACACACAAGGCGTGTGTTTTTCCCCTCAAATCGCGCAAACACAACCATCAACTGTCCAAATTTCGAGAGGGGAACAAGCTCCGATCTTGTCATCTCACTTACTTCCAATATTACTCTTATGGTTGTCGAAAGTTGAGAAAGAGACAGATCGATTAATATTGATAAAGATTGTTTTAAAAAATTATTTTCTTCAACACCTTTGCGAATTACTCGCTCATACAAGAGATAAGTGCCCTAGAAGTTTAAAGATGGCAAGGTGATTTGCCAAATTGGGTAGAAAGCGGACAACAAATACGAACATCAGTAAAATAAAAGTCGAGAGAGTGAAAAAGAGAACGATCAAGGATAAGGCCAGGCAGATAAAGAGAGAGTGAGAAACAAGAAGTAGTAAGGGGAAAGGAGGAGAGAAAGAGAGGTTATAAGCTATCTGATTTCCATGTTGGAATCAAGGGGAGAAAATGTATGCTTGTAAGGGCAATGATCGATTCGAAAACATAGACTATAGTCTTTTTCCGAACGGAAAGTCGCATTCCAATAGTTGTATCGGCCGACCATAGAGGGACAGAACAACCAAGCATTTTCGAGACGAGTCTCGAAACCTAAAAACCGTTTTACTGCATGCCACCAAAGAACGAGACCAAACGAGATGAGAAAACTAAAAAGGGACCCGACCACAAGAGAAGAAGACGACATGATTACTTATTATATATATATAGTAAATTTCGTTTTAGTTTATAAACACAACGCACACACCTTACTTCTTTGCATGCATATCTCTGGCGCTTGTGTCGCTTTGCTCAATGCTCGGTACGTTTAACGTAAAATTAGTATAACCTTAGAACGGGACAACGGTACCGAATCGAAATGATAAATTTGTCGCGTTTCGGGGCTCTCTGCATGTATTGGGGCTTCAGTTCAAAAAGAGCATGTGCTTTTTAAGATTACACTTCCGGTTCGCGCTTGTACTATATTTTCATAGCCATCATCCAGTCAATGTTCACGCACGCATCGTTGTTCTCAAAGGCAAATAAGAGCGAGAGAGAGCATAAGAAATGATAATGCAAGAATAGGAGAGAAAAAAAAATAATAAGGGATTATTGTTGTTTTTGTACGGCTATTTGATATTTAGATGTGTGTTCCAAGCGTTACTATATGCATTTAAGTATATATATATATTTCATACATGCATACAACAAACGTGAGCTAGACAAATCGATAAAATAAAAAGAGATGGTAAGTATTTTGCGTCGCGTCGTCCGCATTACTTTATCAAGGAAAAAGAGTTTTGGAGGAGAAACGAAATTGAAATAAGCGTGTAAATCAACATTAATGCCTTAATGCTTTGCAAAGTGTGCTTTAAGCGCACTATTAACGAAGCAAAAAAAAACGTAAAATTATATTAGAAAAAAAAAAATTATTTTACTTTTTCCCCCCCAATGTAAATAGCAAAAAAAGAAAACCCCTCTAGTGACAAAAATTCGGAATAGTATCGTTGTATAGATCTTTCAAATAGAAAGAGAAGCAAGATAACTGAGCAGCGCGATGTCCTTTTCCGCATGTATGGGTGCAGGCTGTGTTCCCGACTGTAGGAAAAATAATATCTAAAACCAAAACCTGAAGAATTCTAGGAATTGCGTTTTTTTTTCTTTCGTCGCCTTAAAGTTGGCGGCTTGTGCGCTTGATAGGTATACCTATTTTATATTTCAAAAAATATATAGATGTATGTTTATTGCTCTCCCTCTCGCGCTCTCTCAATTCGTGCTCTTCCCGCTCTTATACACCTATCGACGCATTTGACCGGGCCGATTCATCTAATATGCGGCGTTGCTTACGACAAATACCTGTTATTTATTGATAACTGTTATTTCTTAGTCCGGAATTTTACAATAGCCAATATATAATTGTAAAATGCCTGTAGAATGTGACGCGCAATATTTTTAATCCAAGCTATCTTCTAGCACAATTTCGTTATGATAAAATGCTGTTGGTGCGTTGGTGTGAAAGGAAGCGGTACAAGCGTTATTAACGTGAAATATATATATATATAATTTTTAAATTGTACGATAATAGCACATATCCGACAAAAAAGGACTTCCGGTCATGTTAAGTTCTTTCTGCTGTGTACAGTCGTACTTAAAGGAACTCACTCATCACACATTATGATAAACTTTTTTTTTTTATATGTACATCTCCGTATTTTTTTAATCAATAAAATTCTACACATGTGTAATTACACACTGCAGAGACTGAAATTGTTTTTTTTTTCTGTCCAAACATCTACACAAGTAGTAGAATAAAGTAAAAGAAAATGCGCGCACATTTTATAGTCGAAATCAACCACTTACACTTTGGGGTCACACACAGAATAGTACACCCCTGTGCACCACATAGTACATACTATCGCTCCTTCAGCCTTAAAAATTAGACAGGATCCCACCATCTTTGCTTATTATAAACAAGAAATGTCCATTTTCCTTTCAAATCCTTCATCATATCAATTAATATTTTCGATTTAATTAGCAATTCCAACGGTCAAAATCTATAGTTTTCAAATAAAAACCACCCATTTCGTATCAAAAAAAAAAAAAAAACTTGGCTACTCTTCTAGATGGGTGTATTATATTCCCATGCACACTTATCTCTATATATAACAAAATGGCGGTCGTGTAAACAACCAACCATGTTTCACACCCAAATAGAAGTCGATTACCCCGGGGGCGCGCGCGGGAAAAAAAAATTATAAAAAAAAGAAGTGAGAGCGGGGAGCGGTGTATTAGCACATGTACATTATAAAATATGGAGTCCCGCCACCATCCTCCCGCGACTCTACTAAATCACCTACGTTTTGGCAACCCCCATAATAATCTTTGTAATTTCCCACATTGGAAATTTTTTCCCCATTTTTCTTCATGTCCTTTTTTAACACCATCATCACGGCGCGTCGCTTTTTCTCCCCCCTCCCCCAAACCCTGTTATATATAACATGCCGACTATTTTTTATTTCCGTTAATTACACCGGGAATTTCACGATAATTGGGTAAATATTCACAAAATTCTACAGTTGATGTTATAGAGGGGGGGAAAAAATCTGGAGATTAATTGTAGATACGCACCAAAATAAATAGCGAAAACATTTTATATTATAAAGTAGATAACTTCTACTTCACAGTTTAATATAAAATTATTCATTTTATAGTTTTGTTGAGAAATCCATTTGCAAAAGCATCGATGATGAGTATTTGTTTAATCCAACGTAACGGTTTGTTAAAATCCATTTTAAGTGTAGACGACTTGAATTTCTTGATTACTGTTGCTTCCTGATGTCGTCGATGCTGGTGTTGCCGCTGCATGGCTATAACTTTTTTTTTTAGTTCGCAGTATATATTCCACAGTTAGAATGTAAACGCAACGGCGGAAAAACTCCTCACCACACGGCGGGATATTTAAAAAAAAAAAAAAGAAAACCGTTCTGTTCAACAACTTTTTTTTTTATATAAATTGATAATAGTTATTAACGTCACTATTTTGACCTGTTCTATTCCAAATTTTTCACCTATTACACGCGTCTAAAACTTTTTTTTTTTTAAACTTTTTTTTTTGATTAGGTTTTTTTTCTTCGTCTAATTTTTCGCGAAATTTTTTCACAATCTCACATAGAATAGTTATTATTGTAAGAATTTTATATTGAAGAAAAAAGGCACAGCGAAAAACCGTTTCCACCGTCAAGAACGCACTAAGTCAAACTGACTTACTCTTACTCTTACTTCCCGTCTCCATTCAATGCACACACATAGATGTAAAACGAGCGTCATAAAAGTACAAACTCTATGCGCAATAATCGTCTCGCGAGCTCTCTATTTCTCTCACTTACAAACACAAACGCAACATATCCTATTCGGATAGTGTACGCAAAACGTGTATGGATAGGAAATTTTCGTTAAAAAGTATATCGTACAAAATGCTCTGTGAAATATAGTGGAATGCCAAGAGTAAACGGTATATATATTTTCTCCTATACTAAAAATTCGACTTCGAAAAAAAAAAAAAAAATAAATAAAAATAAAATCATCGGCATGTCTCGTTTATCGGTCGGATATTAAAGAGGCGTTTTTGTCCGCACAGCAGCAGCACTACACCAAAAATATATTGCTATTATATTTTACACTTGCAGAATTATAATATATAATTTAGTATTGCCATAAGCTCGTTCATTCTCAACTGTACCGAAAAAACATAGAAAAAAACGTGCTTAATTGCATAAATCAACATTCTTAACTTGCTCCCCCCTCCCCTCCTGCTTCAACTCCAACCATGTTCTGGAAAAAGTTCACAACTTCAGTTCGTCAAAGAAATCTTATGAAAACTGAAAAAATTCCATTGAAAAGTAAAAATGGCGGGAAAGTCTCACCCGTGTATAGAACCACCCAACTAACTCTCAAAAGATGCGTTGCATTCATATGTACAACCCCATTATTTTTTTTTTTTTGTCATCTAACAACGTGTTTTCGTTCAGGTTCATCCCTCACAAACAGTTTGACTTAAGAAGAATTTCGTTTTATTCCCGGCTTATGAAAAAAAAAAACACAATTCTGGCGGTCGGCTTCAGAGGCAGGTAAGAAAGAAAGTTGTACAGAAGTACCTTTATGAGACGACTAAGGCCTGGCTGTACACAATACGAATTATGAAAAAAAAACCCTAAGAAATTTCTAAGATTTCAGAACAATGACGCACACAATATTCCGATTCAAATCCGAAAGACATTGCCATTTTTGAATGCCTTCCAAGAGTATACACTAAATTTATCGATTTGTTTCGTTATTTTAGTACAGTGAGTGTGTATCTTCCACTGACGAAGCATTGAACTGCCCTTTAAAATTCAAGGGATCAGACGAATTACTTAAAATGTACACTTCCAACTTTATTATTAAATTAAAGCACGTTTCGATTACATTTAGAAATTGGAGGAGTCTGTAGAAACAAACGATTTAGTTACAGCAAATCAATAAGTTTAAATTGTCACGAATTTTAAATTTCTGAATGTAGTGTGAGATGTACATCCTGCGCTTTTCAATTCAACTCAGTTTTCCTTGCTTTTCAAACAACACTCATTTCCTACTTTCTTTCATAGCTGTGTCTCATGCGGGGTTGCGCGATAGACTAACAACCTATCGTCGGAAAAAACACCTATATTGTGGTGTTCCAAGAAAAAACTTAGATCGAACGAAAGCAGTGGCGTACCCAATGGAGGAAGATTTTGATTATGGGCAAAACCTTTTGTAGTGGAGATTCGCAAAAGTGGAAAAACTATTTTTTACATATTTTTGAAACCAAATAATGTAGAAAGAATCGAGAGAGAAGAGAAGAGTATGTGGAACTTACTACAAGACATGAAACTTGTTGACCTGGTAATTTTTTTTTCAAATTAAGTCAATCTGGGAATTTCAAAACCGGATTATAATAATTAAGGTGATCTCAATTTCTCATAATTGACAGTTTTCAAAAAATTCCAGGATTAAGTTATTGAATATTGTGCCCTTTCCACCGCCGTGTCCACCACGTTTGAAAGGACCCTGAGAAGTCATCTTCTGGAATGCTGTTCAACTCCTTCAGAGATTTTTCTTTAATTCGTCAGTGGAGTCAAATCATTGCCCTTTCAAGGGTCTTTTATGTTTTGGAAACAGGAAAATGTCGGCAGGTTCAGGCCTGGTGAGTACGGGAGGGGCTGGAGGATAAAGGTCATGTCGTAGAATGATCTGGCGCGTTGTTGTTGTTGTTTGATGCGGGGGAAGACACGCAGTAAAGCAGCGCATCTTAAGAAACTCAGGCAAAGATGGCCCATTGCGCTCGAGTCCCCCAGTCTCTATCCGAACTTTTTCGTCCTCCTCACGAATTGCAAGAGCTCAGGTAGAGAGCGAGATAGAAATTCATCATTCATCAATTCTCGCAAAAGAGTAACCTGGACACTTCAGAAGAAAATGTTCCGTTGTGTCGTCACTCTCGTCGCAAGCAGTGAACATAGGATTGTCAATGATTCTCATTCTGACAAAATGTAGGCCACAAGAGTAACCGCCGCGTTATCACCACAGCTCAGGTCTCTTTCTCCTCACAGCATCAGGATTTTCAGGTAACGAAAACGATTAATTGTATCGCCTCGTGTAAGAAATTCGTAGTAGACAACACCCTTCCGGTCAAAAAGCACAGTGAGCATGACCTTTACATTTGATTTGACTTGACGAAAATTTTTTATGTGGCGAAATTTGTGCCCTTGTTTCACGTCGTAACCGTAAACGCACATCTCGTCCACAGTAATTTCAAAAAGTTTTCATCTTCATTTGCTATCTCAAGAAGTGCCTGACAAACCTGAACATTTTTTGACATGACCCAAATTAAAAGTTCTCATTCCTCTGCCATTTCGCGGATGGTTAGTCGATGTTCACCGTCAATCGAAGTTGATAGGGAGGAACGAGGACGATATCCGCCCTTCTCTGAACCTCTTGTACCACTCATGACCCACCCTACTGCATTCAGACGATCCGTTGGCGCGCACTTCAAAAAGTCCTGATCATCTTCAATATCTTGATCACCTCTGAAATACTGCCCTGAAAGCCACACGATCAGAAATTTAATCGTTTTGAGCCTTAGATAAGGTAACTAAGGATAGGACACCCCGGTGTAAAAGCACGTAAAAAATAGAGACCAAAATTATTTTGACAGTACCATGCGATCCAAGGATGCCAAGAGATCTTGCTAGTCAAAAATACACGTGAAATAATTATGAAGGAATATTTTGTTGATTGTTTTTATTGGTTGTCATGGTAACCTGAACGGCTAGGATCTTGGATCCAATGGTGTAGCAAAATAACGTTATATTTGGGGCCATCCAAAAGCGTTAAAAAGGTGAACATTTCGAACATGCAACTGTAGAAAAGAAATATTTATTAAAATATCCATTTCTGTACAAATGCTTTGCATCGAAAGAAATCTTTTCGATGACTAGTCTCCATTGAGTTCACAACAATATAGCCTTCTCGTTAAATTAGTAATAAAAAAATAGTTGCATTATTGTTAAAAATAAGTCTGATGAAATATCGAAATTTGGTGTTTATCAAAAAACACATTTGATAAAGCTACTCGTTTCTGGTATTTCGCCGAGATTTCAGTTACAGAATTGTACCAGATCATAAGTAGATATGTACATATATGATAAAATAACATGCATCAGAGAGTATTATAAGTTTGATCCAGCCCAAAAGTTTGTAACGCTTAGAACGAAGCCTCAGAACACAAAAAAAGTTAAATATTATTTTGTGCTTATTTGGGGACAAAACGTCCGCTCGTCTGTCCGTTAGCATGATAACTCAAGAACGCCTTGACCTAGGATCTTGAAATTTTGATCTGGGCGAATTTGTAAGGCTAAGTTCGTTAACGGGCAAAGTCGTCCTCATCTAGAGTATCATACGATTGGCTTGCAGCTGATCGTGACTGCAGTATGTTTATGCAATATATTTAATATATGCAAACAACTTTTAAAATGCGAGCTAAAATTTTTGCCACTAAAATAAATAAAATCAGTTTTGTACGCCCATGCAGCTTTTACTTCGACATGCGCATAAAACAAATTGGCTCTTTTTTATGGTGGCATGTCCAATCCTTTTAGGTATATAATCTAAGTTTTGAGCCAAAAACCTGCACAAAGGGCATTGGAGTGAATCCAAAGCCCTTTGTGCAACCACAGATTTTGTCTTTTGACCCTGGCTTTTAGTAACAGCTCAAAATCATAATAACATCGGCTCACCCTTAATACCGCAATAGGTTTTAAATTTTGAGTTTTATTCTTTAACTATAATTGGTTGAGTTTGTTATTAGAAAATGTTATAAAACAACGTCGTAAATTACTGCTCCATTTGCCATTACAAAAAGTATTAATTTCACCATTCTAAAAATCCTTGCCTAGAAATAAGTGTGAGACCATAATGACAGGCTCAAAACAATTAAAAAGCCAAACGACCCAGTTTTCATGTACTCTTAGGCTGGCCGCACACTGAAAGAGCAAAAACAGTTTTAGTCAAAAACGTTTTTGACTAAACATGACTATGTCGCTGTTTCAATAGCAATTCAATGAGCACACTGATTAGTCGAGCTCGCTTCAAGGCACGCGACTGGATGCATCAAATTATAAAGACCCTCTATGAACAAATATAAGTTTTTTATACTTGCGAAGTTTCTTGTATGGCTATCAAAATTTTTTGGTGGTTCTATCAGATGTCAACTAAGATACAAGTTTGTAATGTCAAAATCGTCAATTATTGACCCGGTGCTGGGTGTAAGCATTTAGGCCGTGGCCTATACCTCAAATTCGACCTACATTATTTAGGACGCCTTCTGTAAACACTTCATAGGCAACCTGACCTAGCGTCGGGTTGGGGCTCATTCATTTCTTACCTGACCTAAAATATGTCGTTTGGTTTTTGGGTGTAAACGCGTGATTTGCCCGCCCTAAATGTTATATTTTTTCATTTTAATACACCAGTGATATGCAAAAGATACAACAATTTGTCAAGGCATGTGTGGAAAGTGTTCTGACATAAGTTACCAGACCACTGCGGATATTTAGTAATAGTCCCTGAATTTAATGATGAAATATTTTAATGGACTAAATACAACCCAGCCCAATTTCAGGCCTCTATCAGTGTAAACAGTTAGCGATTGGACCTACCTTAGGTCACGATATAGGTCAGGCCGCGATCAGGGCGATGGGTGTAAACTAGCTCATAGTTTTATTAAAGGTCTACCCGGGCACTGTTCCTGCACTAAGCTGCAATAACAGGTCAGTTTGCAAAAACTGCAATAGTAAAAGGCAGTCTTTTACGTTATTTGTGTAAAGTTTAAAGTGTTCAAATGGAGTGATGCGTACTTTACGGAATCTTGAATGAAGCCCAAAGATTGCTCCTTGAATGATAAAACTAAGGGTATTAAAGTAGAATCTTTCAATAGAATAAACGTCTAAGACCTGAATGAACTGCGGAAAACTTCAGCTGACGAATAAGATTTTGGCCAATTTTTTTCAGTTTTTAACATAATTAAGTATTAATAAATTCATTAAGCATTTTTCTTATATGTACTGTACACTAAGAAAAATTAGTGGTGTAAAAGAAACCATTTTTTGTTAAAAAAAAAAGTATTCCAGGAAAATGAACTTCAATAAAAACTCTGGTTCTGAGTTGAACAGACAATCTTAAAACATCGGTTCCAATTTTACACTAATTTCCACAAAACAGGAGGTGCTAATATGGCACTTGCTATATTTGTATTTTACATCTAAATAACAAACCAAGGCTATTTTAAAATATTCCGTCTATACGACCTTTCTTCTGATACTGGTAACTTTCGAGTATTAAACATAAAAAAGAAATGAAGTTATAAAGTTTAAAAAAAAATTATTTACAATAATTTCAATAATTCTTACAAACTGCTATCACTGAAAGTGTGTGTGTAATATGACACTAGTGATTCGGAATTAAAAGTATGCACAAAAACCAGAGGAACAATAGCAACAAAATCAAATTTATCGGCAAAAATCGGCTTGGGCGCGATCAAAGTTGAAATGTTTTAAAAAAAAAAAATACTTTTGTCAGTAGCATAGCTTCTCTTAAGAAAGAAATGCCGACATTCATTAGTGGTTCTGAATAGTAAAAAAAAAAAATTAGAAACCGATTCAAGGTGTCATCAGCTCTAAGAGATATGTAGGAATTCGTGAAACGTATGCAACCCCTTTACACCTCCTTTGGGGCTGAATATAAAAAAATCCAGAAATTGGTTTCAGGCGATTATAAAAAAGTCTGTGGAAGTAAAAACCAATTCGATATCTTATCTAACCTAAGAAATATGGCAGAATTCGTGAATATGTATCCAACCGCTTTACACCCCTCTTAGGGGTTGAATTAAGAAAAAAGTTTTAAAAACAGTTTCTATGCATTTATCTGTAGAACCCGTACAAATAAAATTAATTCAACATTACAGAAGACTTAAGAGATGTTAGAAAATTCAAGAAAATATATAGACAAAACTCAAAGGAACACCCGCTGTAAGGTATGGAAAACAAATTTTATAAAAATAAATTAATATTGAAATGATGAATCGTTTGACATTATAGTAGAGCCAATTGGGGAGATCTAAACGGCTTTTTTCAAAGAATTTGATTGGAACTTGAGCTTTATATCAAATAGCTATACGATGAAACCTGTAACCTCATTCCCGAGACTATTTTAAAGGGGAATGCGGATCTTTAATCTTCAAAGGTTTATCAAAGTCTGTTTCGATGCCATTCAGGCTTAAAATATTGCATTTGAGGCACACTCTACGCAAAACAACAGAGAGCAGATCATTAAGGCCAGAAACACCTCCAAGTTCAATTCGAATCGTGCGAAATCACATGACTAAAAGTTGAAATAAAAGATCTTGGGAGTGCCCTGAAGGATCGAAATCTTGTTGGCCCTTCGCGAAAGCGGTTAACAAGACTGTATTACATCATCCACATTTCCTTTTTTTGATGGTAACTCCACAGTCGTTGATATCAACGACCAAAAAAGGAAATCATATACCATCGATTTTTGCGAGAAACTCAACTCTTCCAACTAGTATTCAGTTTCCACCAATTGTTTAAGAGATATAATAGTGAGATAAGATCTCAATATTAATAAATCTACTTGTTCGGATCGCATTCCCCCATTAACCTTAAAAAGTCCAGCTCTTCTAAGCCCCTTCGCAATCTTTCTAATGTTCTTATTCTTCTGGAAAGTTTCCTCGTTTTGGTCACTGAGATCCACAGGAGATCTGTTGGTATGCCTGACTGAATGATGGAACGCTTCTATCCATGAATTCGGAGAGATTCAATTTCTTGCACTTGACATAGCAAAAGCATTTGACAGAGTTTGACATAAAGCTATATTTTCTAAACTTTTGCATTTGGCGTTGATGGTCCTTCTATCCGCTGGATTGAGAACTTCTCTCGGAACGTCATATACAAATATAGGTATTAGATGGCGTTTCATCATCTCCTTTCGATATCAACCGGACACTCAAGGCTCAGTTTTATCACCTACCTTATTCCTAATTTTTATTATCGACCTTCTTCCATTCAATCTTAATCTCAGTTTCGCAGATGATAGTACACTTGATAGCACCTTCATCTTTAACTGGATTGCAGAGACACATCAGTTTACGGCACCCTCTAAACGTAGGCAGTTATTTGGTTCTTTAAACTCCGACCTGAGCTCAATCCTGGAAGGGGCAAGGTAAATAAAATAGAGTAGTTTAATGTATCATAAACAGAAGCCTGTCTTCTTTCCCGCAAACACGATATGTCCGTGGCATGATATTATTTTCAGTTTGGACATTTCAGAGAATTTACACCTTTAAAGAAAGAACATTAGTAAAAAAAAAATTGATTGGAGCCAGGGCTTTTATGATGTAACTCTTGGTGCATCCGAGCGCCTATGTTTCCTCCAAAAGTACAAAAAATATGTCACACCATCAGATCTGGCAAAAAACTACAAGACCTATATC
Organism: Beris morrisii; assembly: GCA_951812415.1. Classification (NCBI taxonomy): domain Eukaryota; kingdom Metazoa; phylum Arthropoda; class Insecta; order Diptera; family Stratiomyidae; genus Beris; species Beris morrisii. The sequence continues at coordinate 108,465,733 of OX638312.1, read as the reverse complement.
AGGCGTCTTGAATACAATTCGCGTACTTGGACCGGAGTACCCAAAACCAATTTCTCATTGCTCTGCCGTATTCAGAAATTTGCGTTCCGGCTTATTGCAGTCGATGCTATTACGACATCTATAGACTCTCTTGAACATTATTCACCAATGCTCAAACATTTTCTGTGAGATTTGAATCTGATAAGTGACGGTTCGTTCATCTGGTACGACAACGTCCTTGCAAGAACGCGCTACCTAATTCCACTATCCTGCACCATCTAGCTACGCAAAAGTTTTAGTTGGTGTTCTGGGTCATAATATTTTCCTATGGGTATGCAGCTTGGTTAACTTAGTTGTCATAACGGCTGTGTTCACTAGGAATATTCCAGGTAATTTAGTAGTGAACTATCGAGTATCGTTAGTGAAGAGTAAAAAAGACGGCAATTTTAAAGGAAAGAGGTGGAGAATCACATGTATACGAAATATAAAAGTGGATTTTGGTCCAATATATTTTAACTCCAAGATTAACCACTGATCTAACTGATAAAATCCTTGGTTTTCACGCAGTACAAAGACGACTTCGATGCTTTGGATCGTTGTTTTCTTGCAGTATCCAATTTTAAATTTTCGTTAAAACCAGCTTTGGGCAGATGGTAAGAAAGCCTTCTGATGTATTTTGACCATTTTGAAAGGGTTCAAATGTACAAACTGCCAAATCTGTTTTGAGAATCAGCTCCTCTATTACCGAATGTTTAACAGACCGCTGGACGAGTCTTGTTGTTTTGGTACGTCAGGTAGAAAGAACCTACAGAAATAGCGATTCTCCCAATCACGATTCAAATTTTCTTTCATCCAAGCGAGTCTTTTTACGACGTGTCCAATGGACAGTAGTGGTTTCTTCACTATGCAACGGATTTCCACACACATCATGAGCTAACGCCATAGAAGGAGAAGTATGACTAACGAAATAAATAAAAAAATATCCAATATAATACATGGAGCAATAATCAAATAACTTAATGATTATGAAGCTATGAAAACATTTTTTTTTCTTAGGCTCCACCTTCATTTGACCAGCCAATGATAAAACCAGTATTTATTGCCATTAACACCTACAATTCACAGATAATCCTTCCTACGCAATTCTGGTATTGAACATATGTATTAATGGCTTAGTAATTGAATTCATTACGGCCGCCATTTTGAGTAATATAGGTACATAATTTTACAGCAAGCCGGAAGACATTGAATTAGGTTTAAAGTTTAAACAAATCAATGCACATATAACGCCATCTCGGTAGAAAATATCGAAAACATTTTATTAAAATTCAGCACAACGAAATGGTAATCGAAGATTCATTTTCTAAGATAAGATTAAAAAAAAACAAAAAGTTTCTTCGCTTTGCAATTGGCTTAAAGCCGACTGATCGTTCATTAAAAATGAACATTGAAATAATATGGATATAAAATATGGCGTGTTATTCTACGCTCCAATCCAGAGTAGAATAAGACAGTTCACAGTACTGTTATGACACTGGCTAGTTTTGGCGCTGAAAAGTGGCTAGAAGATACGAATGAAGAGAGATAGAGAGTTTAACATACAATTTAGACAGTGGTGTGAGAGAGACAGTCCGAACAGATAAAATCTGCCAAAGTGTCAAAAAAAATCCGCAACATAGCGTATTCGTACAGTGTTTCGCAACATTCTAGCAGACCAATCCAAGAAAAATCCACTGCGGACTCCAGCCGCTACAGACTTTCTTTTGACTGTTAAGCCTAGCACTGTGTTTCGAACGAAACGAAATGAACTGTCAAATCTCAAATCCCATATAAAAAAAAATGTTTTTCAGTGCTGTGCTGATGGACGAAATGGACATTTGCAGTAATCACTAATAGATGGTGCTTGGTTTCGTTTTATGACAAGCGAAATATTTGACAACTCGAAATTTTCAACCGTTCGCTGTCAGTTTAATTCGTTTGTGCTTGGGAAGTTTTGTGTGATATTTTTTTGTTTTGAGAGTCGGTGTTTAGTTTTTTTTGGCATTACTACATATTGAAATATACAAATCGAACATTCAAATATCGCGCGCTTTTATATCACTGACATATAGTATCGAACAATGGAAAACACTAAGTGATTTTCCTGCACTTTCTTTTAGCTGAAAAATAGCCAGTGTCATAACAGCGTAAGAACGATACAGAGCAGAGTATCTAGATGGAGTGGTGTTTTTTTGACATCTAGATTGCTTGGATGCCATAACTAAACATAACATAACGTATTACAAAATCCCTTTAGTTCAGTAAGGCATTTACGTATTTGTCAAATGATTTCTGTCGAAAATTTAAATTTGGAAGAATTCTTTTTAGGTTGTTTTTCGTCGTTGTAGGAAATATCGCTTTCATGGCTATTGACATTGTTTGTATGACAGTTGAAAACCTTCATTGGAAAGGCCAGTATTGGCCAAGGTCCATAGGAGTTGTTTCAACATCGGATTGCATTCGGAGGCTTATTAAGTGTTTAATTAGTGTGACAATATAATTCTAGGGCTGACCAATTCGAGTAGCTTTCAAACTATGTAAGTAGATTTTAAAGATATAGTCACATAAGAAGATTCCAAATATTCAAAATGCATGTAGATTTTGGAACATATTTGACAAAGTCTGAAGATTTTTAACTTTTCAATTTTCATTTTTGTTCAAATTCTGAAGACCTTTGAGGGAGTAGTATCTCAAAAGTATTTCACAATACGAACTCAAATTTATCAAAATATACAGGTACATGACAAATTTAAGCAAATACTCGTAACAACTAAATATACGAAACAAAAAAAGTAGGAGCTTTTAAAGAGTCACTATACGTACACTAAATTTTCCACTTTGACCAATGAAGGTCATTGGAGAAAAGCAATTTTCAGTTAGGGTTTGCTCTTCCCCTGTTCAAAATCTAAGCATGCCCTTCTCTTAGCGCCATTTGCAATTAGGCTGTTGAGGAGCTTATGGTTTTTAGAACAAGAAGAATAATTTTCATCACATCCCGTTCGACCGGAAGGCATTAAAGCATCTTCTGCTCTATACGTCATAATTAGTATAGTGTGATACGATACTAGTTATATACAGCCTTTGCTCAACACTTCCTTGAATGTAAGGATTTTTCTCATAGCAAAATACGACCTACTTCTCAAGATCATCCTTATTAAGATATTGTTGTGGATTTTGGAAGTTAATGAGGCACTTACGTAAACAAAACTTCATAATCCTTTTATTTTTATCTTCAAGGAGCAAAATATATGCCATATATGTTTTTTAATGCTTTTCTTTAGGAGGACCCTATGTGCGAATAGTGATGCTTACATTGATGACTAGAGTTAGTCTTGACTATGAACGTAAAGGTCTATTCTTACAATGTACACAAAACATAAAATCCTCATTAGATATTTACAACATTTTACATGTACAAAGTACACGTCACAGTAGCTACCATTCAAATGCCTTTAACATTGGATGCTTGTATTCATTGGAACTTGAGAACGCGTTCAGGCATAAAGGTAAAATATTATTTTATTAAGCTTTTGCTAAAAACAGAGACATGGTAATAAATTAGTGAAATAAATCCTCAAGGAGTAGGTAGCTCCTATTTTCAAGTTTTTTTTAGAACGTGGTTACACAGTCATTGCTCGATTACCAAACAATCAGCACATCTACTACAGGAAAGCCCAAAGAGGCGATAATTTGATAATAATAAAAAAAAATTGATAATAATTATTGAGATTTAATATATGTATGTGTGTATAAGTAACCACTGACTAACTTTTGTAATATCAGTCCTTGCACCATCTTTAACCAATTCTTTCATCTAAACAGGTTTGCTGCAGCCTATATTGACTGCGACATGTTTTTCTAATTTTTTTTTAACTTAAATACAATATTATACTTATATCGTATCCTTTTTCTAAGAGATGGAAATAAGGCTAGATATTGCTTAGGGTATCAGTTGGCGTTAATCCTGTAAAAGAACTGCGAAATGTAGTGCCGCGTTTATTCCATATTGCATGCGAGTTTTCTCACTACAAAGTACTAAGCTACTACGAAGCTTCGCCTACATTTTGCCTTAGTTCCGATCGACACAATCTCCCTTGGGCTCTGCCCATCCCTATCCAGAAAAGCATGATATTCCCATGAAATGGGATTAAAAAACGTGCATCAACCTTGGTCAGGTTTGGATTCGAATGTGTATACCGTAGATTTGGAATCCCTCTCTGAGGGTGGGTTCGTTTATCACCAAATACTACCTTTCGGGAGGATTAAAAGCCTAGTGAAATGGAAATTCCAGTTCTCTGCGGGAAGAAGAGAGAGAGAGAGATTCTGATCCTTTCAAGAACTTTGTTCAAATAAGCAATCCAAGTTAGTTTTTCATTCAGAAATTTAACCCCTATTTCATAATCTAGAGATTTTTCAAAAAGAGTAGACCTTGATACCTTGTTCCTTGTCCTTACACTTCTTTGGGTGAATTGTCCATTGGTTCGGAACCTGCTTTAAGGCACTTTGAGCTAGCCCGATGAGGGTGAGAAGGTCATCAATATCACACTTCTACACTTCAGGATTCATTAGATCATAAAGATGGTCGTCCACTACTAAGCACCATAGAATGGGTAACTGTACTCCCCTTGTGGAAGCCGTTCGTAGCTATAACAATAACTGCTATATCGGCCAGCGTCGAAGTTATTTTCCTGCATTTTAGCATGACTTTGATTCGATTACAAATTTTTGGATCAATGTCACGCTTTTGTGCAGATACTTTCGTAGGGAATGTTGTTTTTAGCCTGTGCGATATTTAAACAGCAGCTGCTTCTTGCCTTTTATCGATTTCTCGATTTTAGAATATGATAGTGTTTGAGATATGTACCGAGAAGAGTGATATTTTTTTCCCAATGATATCTAGTCTCAAATTCAGTGGCGTAGCTGAGAGTACGGAGGCGCAATCGATGGTGACCCTTCAGTTGGCAATTTTCAACTACGAATATTGGAGACTTTGGTAGCATAGAAGTTAAGCGTGCTAGTCTGCAAACCCTCTGGGTCGTGTGTTCGAATCCTACCTATGCATGGGCCAATCAACCGTAGATTAAGTAAAGAAAGATCTTTGAAGCAGTAACAGAGCCTCAGAAGAGTGTTGTTACTGACTTATGATCCAGAACAGGTCATATAAAAACTTAAAAAGAGAAAATTGTAGAAATCGTTTAATTTATTAATTTTAGCAAGTACCTAATCCTGTTTCATGGTTGGTACATACCTTGTCATTCGAGGCACCCATTACCAAATAAACATACCAAGGAATAATCCGGATCACTGCAGCTAATCAAAAAGGGATCTGGATAAGCCAGACTAAGTTTCTTCTAGGCGAATGCAATTTTTTCATAATAAAGCTATCACAGAAGGCCACTTTAACAATTTTTCTGTAGATTTTCGGCGTCAGAGGAGATAAAGAGAGTTTTCAATAAATTTAATAAAAGTTGAATTTATTATTTTTTAAAAAATATATAAATATCTAACAGTTTAGATCAGGATTCAATCCAAATTCAATCTTCCATGTGTACGTAGTAATACCCGAATCAAGATAAAAAGATAAGATAATCGGGGGCTTCCCTGAACTTTATGTAATGTGGTCACTATTGTCAGATATTTTTTATCTTTCATCATCACTATTTGGAACAGTATAATTTCTGTGTATACAAGGTCACTTATAGTAAGATCACTATTTCGCGAGCCTACTGCATTCACTTCCTGTGTTTTTGTAATCAACAAAAAATATTTATAAAAAAAAAAAAAAAATAGGGAAATGAACTAAGCTCGTTTTTGATTTACTTACTGCTCGTATTGTAATAACAAGGCGATCAAAATATTAAAAAGATCAAGTTGCTGTGAACGTTTCGGCCAACCAAGACTTGCATATCACTACTAAAAAATCTGCCAACAGTCTGGGCGCAACTTTATTATTTTATGGGTAGAAGTCCGAAACGTGTTTAATGATGAGATACGGTGTTAGGTACTATGCGACTGACAACCTAAAAAATAACGTTCCAAATGCCTCCTGGCTTTTTTTATTTACTAACGTATTTTTTTTATCAATAGAATAATTCATAGTAGTAAAAGCGAATTCGATCACATTAAACCTAAGAGATTTTCGGAATCAGTGAAATCTTGAACAATACCCCCAGGGGGCTTAATAGAGAAAAATACTTTAACCGGGTTTTTCCCCGACTACGTTTAAAGCTTATAGAAGTAAAAGTGAATTCCAAATCTCAATATATCTTAGGAATATATCAGAATTGGTGAATATGTACACAACCACTTTACACCCCCTTAAGGGTTGCATATCGAAAAATTTTGAAGATCGTTACTAGGCGCTTATATAAATAGCACGCAGAAGTAAAATTGCTTTGATAGCTCGACATGTCTAGAAGTTTTAACGAAATTCGTAAAAATGTGGCTTCACGGACATTTTTTTTACTTAACCTCTGAACGCCAATAAAAATCTGAACTTTTTTTTTGCTTTAGTTACTCTAATAGCACATCTACATATACGTACTACGTTTCAACTTTCTAGCATAAGCCGTTTCTGAGATATTAAAAACCACCCCTCACCCCCGTACCTTGCTACCCCTATCAACAATTTTATTTTTCTAGGATGTCTCTATAGTGGCTCTATATAATCCTAAATTTTTAGCTTTCTATTCATTGCAGTTATCGAGAAATAAAAATCAGAATGTTTTTCCTTTCTATCCCTTTTCACCATCACCCCCTACACTCCCACCACTAAATTTTTTTTCCACCTAGAGGTCTACCGATCCCAACTCCTGTAAAATTTTCAAGATCATATCTGATACGGTTTCTGAGATATAAAAATGACATTTTTAGAGAAATTGGTATCCCCCCACTTTCGTGCCCCACCTCCCCCTTTAAAAAATTTACTTTCAGTAGACTCCTCTTGTGATCCCATATACAGAAACTAAATTTTATCTTCCTGGTGTAATTGGTTCGGAAGATATTGTAATCCAAAGTTTTTCACCCCACAACCCCACACCCCACCACCCCCCTTGACAATTTTAGCCCTTGTCTAATCTTCATGTATCCCTAAGGGCAACCACAAAGTTTCAATCTTCTGACAGCAATCGTTCAGGAGATATGGATTTTAGAATGTTTCAATCCCGGCTTTCAAGCGTTTTGAACTCATTGTTTTCCCCCCCACTTCTACACCCCTCAACCCTTTCGATAATTTTTTTGCAAATGAGTCCACTATCATAGTACTATATAAGTTCTAAGTTTCAGCTCCCTAGCATGAGTGGTTCCTGAGATCTGGCAACCAAAATTTTTCGTCTAAAACGCTCCACCTCCATCCCCCCTTACACCCCACAAACTTTAAAAAATAATAAAGTAAAAATTTTGGATTTTTGATGTGGGTAAGCAGCATCAAATCTAATTTTTATCACAACACATGTTTTGCGATACAATTGCAGAAGAACAATCCTACAGTCCAACATATCTTTGAAAATAATTCAATTTCTTAATAATAATAAATCAATTTTTAATTATAATTTTTAACTTTGGTTTACTTACTACTTTACTTCTCCGTGGCGTTAAATTTAGCCACCAATAAGTAAAAAGTTGAAATTTTCCAATTCGGAAATTTGGGATTTGTCCAAAGTAGAGAGATTTTTCCAAATTAAGGAGACTTTTTTATATTACTCCAACGCATATTTATTCCAAAAAAAAACCCTCTAATTAGTTGATAGTTAATCACTAAAGCGAGTTACATCTTCGAAAGCGAATTCACCAGCGACTCAAAATTTACTAATCCACTGATCCAAGAACATAATGTTCTCAAAAGCGAAGGCGCGTATATCCGAATCGTTTTTAGATCTTGTTAAGGATTCGTAAATGAACGTACAGAGAATTGAAATACAGTGAATTGCTTTTAAGTCTCAGATGAATTCAATTTTGAAAAATTAGATGAATTATTAGTAAATCTACATTCTAAAAAAATACCAGATTTTACAATTAGCTTGCACTTGATTTCAACAAAGCCACAGGCTGACGAATTATTCATTTAATTATTCATCTAGGTATGCGAAGGATCGCCTTTATCTATTTATTTGTTCGTATACTCATTTGACTATCGTTGTCTACTGGTTTGTGGTAACCCATTCGGAAAATATGCAAGCGCTGCCCTAGGTAGCAAGTATGAAGCGCTCCCTTGGCGTTGCCCTAGATAGCGTTATTGAAGCATTTTAAGTAATTTTGTAAGGCAAGTACAAGATGCTTCCTTGGCGCTAGCCTTAGCAGCGCTATGGAAGCACGTTCGGAAAAACGATTCTCAATTGTTTAAGTACAATAGAATTTCTATTCTGTGGATTACTTTTGCAAAGTGAACACGTGAATTTTAAGTGTAGCGAAAAGTTAAAAAGTGTTGAAAATAAAGCAAAGAAGATTTTGAATGAAACCGGCAAAACAATGCTATAAATGCAATTTTTTTTTATTGAAATTTTTTAAGGTCAAATTTTGTATATTTTTTTGAACTATTGATTTTATTTTATATATAGAATAAATTCATTATTTTTGAATTATTTTAAATATTTTTTTAACTTACCTACACAGAATGAAAATTCTATTGTACTTAAACAATAGAGAATATTTTCCCAAACGTGCTTCCATAGCGCTACTAAGACCAACGCCAAGGAAGCTTCTTATACTTGCTTTACAAACTTACTTAAAATGCTTCAATAACGCTACCTAGGGCAACGTCAGGCGAGCGCTTCACAATTCCTACCTAGGGGAGCGTTTTCATATTTTCCGAATGGAACAAAGTTTTCGCAAAGCTCATTAGCATCGATAAATTGCCGATGCTCAAATATAAACTTGCTTCCGGTAAGCTGTCTGAAAAACAGGAACGAAGGGCTTACAGCTGAAGACACGTAATACTAAAAAGCAACAGGATAGGCATGGAAAATGAAGCGATCCAAGCTTCCAAAGAAGCACGATAGTAGTGTGATGGAAGCGCTCTATTTCCTAATGGGAAGGTAGACATTTCTACATACACACAAGCAAAATTGTGTCGTTTTTCGATTTTCAAAATCTGTTGCTTTTTTTCTTTTAAATTATTTTTATTTTATTTTCTTTTAAATTATTTTGCAAAAGCCTTCCCTGCAGTTTCTCCGAGTTAAAGAGTATTTTTTGTTACTGGGATGTAAGTGGTCATTTAAAACTTACATCAAAACTAAGAGTTTACTTATTTCAATATCATAAAAGCATTTTGACGTAAGTTCATACAGGTAAAAATTCAGATCCATACAATTTCGCTAAATTTTAAAATATTTTTGTTGAGTTCAACAATCAATTGTAATTAAGTTTAACGAAAAAACTCGTTCCACCACATCACACTCAGCGTCAAATCCCTAGACTTTGCTTTTAATTTGGCCACAATTTCAGTTACAACCGGTTTGAAAATTTTTTTATTATTTTTATTATAATTTTGTTAGAAAGTGTGAGCCTGTTCCCTTATTCAAGTTATGTACATACTATATTACAAATTATTTCGATATAGCGTACATTTTTGAAATAGCCTTTGTTAATAACCCTGCGTCTACACTGACAATTTATCTGGCAATGGCAACGGCATTATTGCCATACACAAATTGACAGTGTAGACGCACCGAACGCATATGGAAATATTGTTCTCAGAATTGCCATGGCAATTTTGAGGATAATATTGCCAGGAAACGAAACGTTTGACAGAAGTTAGCGTCGCTTGGTAGACTTACATTTTTTTTGGTTTGATCGCAAAATGAGTGAAAATAAGTGGACTAAAGAAAAAACTATTGTATTAATCAATAGTTTTCGAAGTTATGATTGCTTTGCTTCACTTCGAATTCACTCGCTCAAATGGAAATTGCCTGGCAATCAAATGTCCACTCATTGCGATTTGACATTTAACTCAATGGCAATATTGCCATTGTCATTGCCAGATAAATTGTCAGTGTAGACGCATGGTAAAAACAAAAGCCGTATTTAGAAGCAAAATACAAAAAATCAATTCCAGTAGGATCTCAAAAAGATGACACATATGAAAAGAAGAAGCATGAACATTTTAAATTTTGTAAATAACGTGAGAAATAGGCGCATCGCGCGCGCCACATCGCGACACCAATTATAGTGAGCGCGCTGAATTGCTTCTAGCAACTGCCAAATTATCATATACTAAATATTTTGTTCGCAGCTTGCAATAGTATTTCCTGTTGTATTTTTTCTTAGCCGTTTGCAGTCGATTAAAAATTTTGAAATATAGTCAACGCAAGTGCCAAAATCGCGTTACGCGCGAGACGAAATTAAAAAATAGACTATCGAAGCGATGCGATTAGAGCGATGCGATCAGACCGATGCAATAATACTATAACTGATTACACCCACTAACATGGATTCTAATCAGCTGTCACCGCTTCGCATCGCATCGCTTAACGCGCGTCGCTTTCACTATATAATTCCATATTAACACTCTTAAAGATGAAAAACCGAAATTTGTGCACTCCAAAACACGAATATTTCATCTTTTTTGGCATTTTCTTGAATTTACTTCATTTATTTAATGGAATTAGTTAAAACAAGATATCCTACTGTTGTATTTTCTTTACTTCATCAAGTATAGTACTGTGTTCGGCGAAACGAAAACGAACGAAAAAGGTACCTTCCAAGTAGAGTGAAATAAATTACACAGTTAGCTACTACTAGTTAGCTACAGATGTGTGAAATAAAGGCGCGCGAAATTAAAATATAGGCTAGAAATTAAAATTTCGGCACACAACACAACAAAATATAACTCACACAAAATTTCCCGATCACAAACGAACTGAATTGACAGCGAACCGTTGAAAATTTTGAATTGTCAAATATTTCGCTTGTCATAAAAGGGTGTACCCTATCCTTGGAAATAAAACTTTAACGAAACCAAGCGCCATCTATTAGTAACTACTGCAAATGTCCATTCCGCCCATGAACACAGTACTGAAAAACGAACGAAATATTTCGTCGCGAAGAATGAACGAAATATTCATTTTTTTTATATGGGATTTGACAGTTCGTTTCGCTAGGCTTAAGTTGTAACCTAACCTCTCTCCAGTTATAATAAATTTTGACTGTTCTCTGTGTGAACAAATGAAAACATCACTAATAGTGACTGAGCAGAGTAGCATCATCTCCAGTTGGAGATACGTGTTTTTGTGAGCTTCTATATCTATGTCATAACATAGACCCTATTAGTTGGCATGTTATCCAGTAATTTGAACAGAGAGTCACTGTCCTCATTTAGATAACAAAATTCACATTTATCAATTGGACTGTTAGTTTGTCAAATGCAATTTCAAAAAATTCTAAAGGTGTTTGCAAAAAATTACAGCAAGTATTTAATTTCCAATTAATGTAGTTTTCATAAATTGATTGCATTATAATCATTTTCTGACTAGATCCGACAACTACATAGTGTGTAAGTAGGTTTGCAGTGGGTATGTGCAGCATGAACCAAAACACTACCATTGAGATCAACATCCAGTCAATGAAGGAAATTACTACACACAACATACTCATCATAAAAAAATTCATTCAGGCGGGAAACTATTGCACAAGCGGAAATGTCCCGCTTATTAGAATACACAACATCCCACAACCTCGTTCATATGAATCGGGCAGCACTAATTCGGTCCCAAGGCACTAGTAAAAAGAGTGGGGAGTGAGTGGAGATACATGGTTATGCAGTAGCGAGAGCGAGTCACTTCTTCTACGAATGGTGAGAGCAAGACGGTATCCATGGGTGATGTGTAGTGTGTGCGAGGCGCATATTGCGCCGACTATACTTGTAGTAAAAAAACACACGCTGAGCGTAAAAACACTCACAATAGTATGGAAGCCACTTAACCCAAGTTCTTCACATTTTCCATTCAATAATGAATTCCATCTCCATCCATTCCAAAAAGTAAGCCTGCTTTGCTGCCGTCGGGCCCAACAACATTGTTGGTGATTTGTGATGAGTACGACAGAGAGAGAGAGAGAGAGAGAGAGAGAGAGAGAGAAAAAAAACAACGAATGAGACGGTATGAAAATTTAGTGAGATAGTATGTGAATCGATATACGCGAATATGGTGCGAAGGGGGACAAGATTTGTTCGATGAGAGAACGCGGAATAAAAAGTAATAAAAGTAATAAAATTATGAATGAAATTTTCTAACCGAAAATTTCAAACATTCGATTCGGTTGGCGTTAAATTGTGTGGGGATTGGTTTTTTTTTTTTACTGTTTTTTGAATTCGATCCACCAGCAGGATGGGGTCGTTGTGAGAGAAGAGAGACCCGATCCAAGGGTATACACGACATCGTGATTAGATGACCGCACCGCGCAAATTGGAGCGTGTGACGATTTGTGTCGTGCAATTGGAGAAAAGACGCAAGAGAGAGAGAAAGAGAAAGTCATTTTTATGTCGGTTTGGTGATAACACACCGCACAAGAAATACAAAAATATGTGACGGTAGCACACTATATTTCCTATTGCCGGGCCCGGCCGCCATTCGACGGTGGCGACACAAGGTGACGACGACACAAACTACACATGGCCACCGATGAACGACTATACACCGTAGCAGACACAACTTTAAAAATAGTACAATGACTTCATATTTTTATACAAATATAAAACAGTTCCCACACTTGAATTCGTCGTGTCGTCGTCGTCGTCGTCTTTCTCTCAATTTAGTGTATTTCTTTTTTGTCAGTTTGTGTATTCCCCTCCGCAACCCCTTTTGTGCGCACGAGCAAACCCCAAAAAAAAAATCTTCTCAGAGCTCGTGTTGATTCGAACAAGGAAGAAGAAAACTGCAATTTGAGATATATTCAGGTCCTTTTTTTTTCTTAACATTTTTCCCTCCAAAAGCAGTAATATTTCGACCTATTTTACGCAAACGCGGTTCAATAAATTCATCTTATTTGACTATCACTTAACAAAAGGATGGGTGGGTGTGCAGACAGATTCCGTTTGGAGGCCATTTTTCTTTTTGAATTTGTACAACTAAGGATAGTAGGATTCGCGCAAAATGATTGGTTTTCTAACAATAGATTCAAATAGTACGAAATTTAAATTCGAATAAAACTGTTTAGATTCTAGTACGTACTTATCAAATATTCACAAGTTTTCATTATCTTATCATTACAAAATAAATTCGTAAAACTTGTGCATCGTATTTAATTTGATTTTTCGTGAGAACTTCACCAAAAATACATTTTCATTTGGCTACGCTGCGTGCTTGGCTCCTCATATCATTGCCCTTCCTGCTCGCACAATTCACATTTGTTTTTCACTCGGCCATTCACCACACCTTCGCTTAAAATCTTTTTCTCATAAGCTGTGATAGTATTTGAAAATTGCCACCACTACTACCCTATTCAAATATTTCCTCGCGCTCTCATCAGTTCCCGCAAACAACTCTAAACATTTCAAAAAAAAATCTCCAGAAAAAAAACCGTCATCAGTTCAAATAAGATGTCCAAAAAGTACAACCATAATAAAATATATAAAACTCAAAGAAAAATTCTGCGTTCCCGGCCACGCACGCACACATTCTCCCCTACAAAATTGACATAGTATAGGAGTCTCCTAAAAAAGTATAGTCGGCACGGGCAATAATATAAAAACAACACAACTTTAATTTTCACTGTGTCAAACAAATTACGCATTTACGACGAGCATCTATCCAAAAATCAACATGGCTTCAATGCGCAAGAACGAGACAAACATGGCGTCTTGCCACTTGATTGGTTTTTCGACTATCAAGTCCGCGTGCCCGCCTACAAAAGCCCAACAATTTCTACCAACAACAAAAATAGGAAGAAATCGCAGCGACAAAACGGAAAACTGGAGAATTATTAAGCACGCGTTTTAATATTTTCTCTCCGTACGCACCAAAAATATGCGCTGATGTTAGTGTTGCATGCACATGTGTCGGTGAATGGGCAAGAAATGAAAGGAGCTTGCGCGTATACAGTAAAATAAATGAAGGATACGCAACTTCCTGTACGCAACTTTTTCTTCTTCTTAAATTCTAGTTTCCACGAATTCCCCAACCTGTACGAAAATAAGGATATAAAGCAAATGACAAGTGCGAATTACGTTACAGTTTAATTTTGAAATTTGAATTGGACGTGGGAAAATACACCTGAGAGCGAAGGAAATTTTTAGTTTCTCTCGCACGTGTTTGTTGACGGTTCAAAATACCGACCAAAACTAAAAACGGAATAAAAAAAACAAAAACAACATCGTTTCTCGAAACTAATCTCATTTATATCCATTCAACTTTCAAGATAACATTTATTTGTTCGATTTTAGAACAGTTTGAATTAAAACGAGTTTCGGTTTGTGTACCTGCCTACACAGTTTTGGCACATTGGATGGCGGCCATTTCGTTTCTTCAGACGGTTGTTTGTACGCCATTTTGTTTGGGCTTAAAACGCACATGGCAATTACAGAATTTTTAGCGAATTTCCAATGCACGTTTTTTATACTACTAACTTACAGATAAAGAAAGTCGAGTACGTGCAATTATAATGCATTTGGAATAAAATCAGTGACGTCAGGTTAATCATATCACAGGATGGATTTGATTTCATTGTTATTATGACGGTTTTTAGCGAGATACAAAAAATGGCGGATTATATTGTCATAATCTTTGAATGTCAAGCATATTTTGCGTTTTTTTTAAGGTATATTTAACAATATTTAAGTGCAGTAGACTTCGATGGTGAGTGCGTTAGTTTACCGATAACTGGTGGTCGTCGATTCGAATCTGATGAGGCAGTGCCTTCTCAAAAGCACTGCACGCATACGCTATGCTGCAGAAGTGATTATACAGGAATTTCCAAAGTGCAGAAGAATAGGTACCTACCTGTGTATCCACTGGGTTTAATTTTCGCGTATTTAACATCCAAAATTTTGACCTTTTCTTGTTGTACAAATGCGCAATATTTCTACAGTTTTCATAATACAGGTAAGTCCAAGATGATACAGGATACTAAGTGATTTGACGCTTTTGTCAACTCTACTACTTACTACGTTTACATGGAGGATTGAATCCGGATTCAATCCTCTAAAATCGCATGTAGACGCAGATCGGATTGAAATGAGATCGACTCGATCCGAACCAACTTCTCGACCTGGATCGAATCGAAACCGGTTATGTCGTTCGTCGTTTCTTCGATTTGCCCATGTTTCGATCTTTCGATCCGGTGTTGTCATAAACGCGATCCAAATTTCGATCTTTCGATCTTAGAATTCTCCATGTAAACGTAGTAATTGTCGATAGCACTGTCGAAAACTGAAACCATTTTGCTATTTTCCAATACCTTCTTTGTAATCCTGCCGAACTCCTAATGTTCTTTCCAAATTTGTTTTAAATGTCAAATGAAAATAGAATTTTCAGTATATTTTTTATCACTTAACATTTTGCAAAAACTTTTTACATTACAAAATTCTTCCCGAGCTAGGAAGCAGTCATAATAATGTACACTAGTTCGATGTCGCAGTGAATAAGCGCACTATTAGTAGCGTAGATTGGCAACTGACCCGGGATCATAAATTTTGAAGATCCTTCAACAATCCCATCGTAACTAGAAGCCCAATAAACATTTTTATTCGAAAATGATTCAGAAGTAAATCACCAAAGCGGATTCACTTGCGACACGAAATTGACTTATGAATCTTTATTCCGACTAAAAAATAATTCACCTTATCTTCACATGAGCGGATGAATGTATGATGTATATATGAATCTATCTACAATCATGATAGGCACACTGAGGCCGCAGTGAATCGGGATTTTAGACCGTCCTCAACCATCTACAATCTGCAGGATGGACGGAAAGTTCGGTAACTTTAATAGAAAAGGGATCGCTACTTCTGGACGTCCTATGGCATACATTTTTTTCATCATTTTCGAAAAATTCTGGTGACCGAACGGATGGATTTTCAGCAAAGTAAAATCAGATAAATCATTTCAGATTATTATGTTCTTAAAGTTTAATTCATAGCCAGATAATTAAAATAAATAAAATCTCATAAGGTTAAAGTTGTTTCTTGTAGGTTTTACACAATTTTAATATCTTTATTTTTATTACTTAATATGTCTATAAAATAAATAAAACAAAAATTCTCTTCGTACTTTACACTTTTAGTTTCCTCATAGACAAATAGGTGGTTGTACATTACATTCCGTCGACCCTGTATATGGTCACTTTGATTAACGTAAAGCGAGTCGTTTCTAAATGATGTGGAAGATTCGTAAATGAATGTTTATAAGTGAATCGATTTTGAGTCTCCATTGTTTAGGTGAATTATTGATGAGTCTTACTCGAATCGAAAACTATCCCACAGATTTAAAACTTCACATGCTCTTGCTTAAAAAAAAAATAGGCTGACTTATTATTGATTCATTCAAATTCCTTCACAAGCGCCTTTTCTTTGAATTCCATAAGAAGATATCAGTTGTTTCAGTGTTTTTTGCATTATCCGATTTTGCTTCATCTTTGTTGAATCGGTATCCGTATTTCTCACAACATTCTGTTTTTCTTCACCTTTTTTGGGCGTTTACAAAATGTTTGCTGGGAGATGAAAAAGTGAGAAGTTGTGTTCATTCATAAGCGAAGGGCCAGAAATTTTAACATGGACGATATAATTCAGTTTTTTGTTAACCGAAAGTCAAGAAGGATATTATAAGCTGCTCTAATTTTCATAATGAACTTTTGTGAACCTCTCGTTTTTAGTTTTTTGATTTATTTCAAGAAAATTGTGTATGTTTGTGGCTTGTATTTGAGGTTACGCTACTGCGCGCTAAACACTACGGTCTTGGGTTTGCATTTTACCTGAGGATGGGCTAATTAATATATATATATATTTTAAAAGCAGTAGCATCGCCTTAGAAAAGCGTCGTAATTACTAACGTATGCCCCAGAGATAGTAGACCCTCCAGAGACATCCAGAACCAGACAGAAAACTTACGATGTATTCTGGATGCGTAATTTTCATTGCATCGATTGTAGTCTACTTGTCTGCAAACGGAATAGGGTAAAGCCAGGATAGTTGGAACAGCTTTATGCAAAGGAATCTATTTATCAAAAGAAATAGGAATACCGGGTTTTAGGCAAGAATATTGACCAAATTGGTTTGGTTAGGTAGGTACCCGGATAATATTCGAGCGTGGAAGAAAGCGCCCCATTCCGCATACATGACAGACTGTTGTCACCGGAGATCACTCAGAAATATGACAAATCTTAAACAAACAATATAAACATACTAAATTGCTTATACTTACAAACGTATAACATATACAGCTACACTCAAAGAAAAATCCTTAGTAACATTGACAAAAAGTATTTGTTGAATTTCAACAGTGCACCTTTGTCATATTAATAATAATATGTCAGCAAAACAAATAAAAATTATTCAGTTTCATAAATTTTTGTCAAATTGATAAAAATTCGGCGAAATTCCTGTTCGGTTTTTTAACAAAACATTTATTATCGAAATGACAAAATTTACAATGTCCTTTCATATTGAAAAATATTTTTATCAAATAAACAATTTTTTTTATTGTATTTGATAGAAGTATTAAATGTTGTCTTTGAAACAGGCTTTGATAAAAGTTTTGTCAGAGTGACCAAAAGTCAACTACAAGATTTTGTTATATACATATACAAAACGATTTATTTAAATTGACAAAAATGTTTGACAGAAATTCTGCGGTGCGCAGAGTTCTAGTTCGATTACAAAAACTACCAATTTTTTATTGTAAAATTTTTCTCAATTCAATAACTTCTTTTGTCATCTAGACAGTGGGTTTTTATCAAATAATTATGAATTTGTCAATTCGATAAAAGTATTTTGTTGGACGTATATTGACCGTAGTTTTGTCGAATTGAACTGAATTTTTGTCAATGCTAGACCTTTTCTCTGAGTGTATAGGACGTGATGAACGAACAGATCAACCTAACAAAGCAACATTCCCTATTCACACCTTATCGAATAAATTTTATTGAGCGGACGTACTTCCCAAATTATGGATCTTTTTATCCATCTGACAATAGCCATTAACTGAGAAACGGTAACAGCTAAAGTATTTACATTAAGTCAGATTAGGTCATTGTAACTACGAAGGATTGTCGTGGTAAACGAATTAAGTCACTTAAAGGATTTCAAATGCAAGAACTCTTAAATTTTGACTTAAGTCCTGAACAAATTGAACACGCACCCATCACAGTCAAATGACAATGACTGTCGATTGGGATGGCCAACAGCAATGAAAATTTAAATAAAATGCAATGTCAAACAATTTTAAAACGGTCATAACACTGCTGGTATTCATATTATAATATCGTCAATATCAGCAGTGTATCACGAGGATTTCAAATGCAAGAACTCTTAAATTTTGACTTAAGTCCTGAACAAATTGAACACGCACCCATCACAGTCAAATGACAATGACTGTCGATTGGGATGGCCAACAGCAATGAAAATTTAAATAAAATGCAATGTCAAACAATTTTAAAACGGTCATAACACTGCTGGTATTCATATTATAATATCGTCAATATCAGCAGTGTATCACGAGATAAAGGAACAGGCATATACCTAGTATTGAAGCCCTTTCATGGCATACAAATACGATAATTTTATCTAGTATACTATACATTTTTCTGCTAGCAGTGCCATTTTCCAGTATGTGACAAGTACCGCAACTAAATGTCGTTGCTTGTTTATATCAGATACTGTACCATATGCTCCGTGTATCGTATGCCGCTGGTTTCAATACTACGATTTCAATACCATGCTTTGTATATTAGCTGTGCATCAACGGTATTTGCGATTTAAAACAAGAAAAACATCGTCGATTCAAAATGGCCGACTCGCCAGTGATCACCGCCTGCAATGTTGGAATTCAACTAAACATAGCCAGCACCAGTCAATGAATGTGGCTGGCACTCGAATCTTTACAATGTGTTTCATACGATAACCTACGGATGCTGGTGACCTGTTCTGGCCCTTAGTCAACAATTATTAAAAAGGATGATGATGCGTAGGGATACTTTTCGCCAAAATGGACTTTAGATGGATTTGCGGTGTTCAGCAATTTCAAATGAATATTGTCTAATTTATTTAAAATTTATACTTAAGTAAAAAAAAGACTAATCTTTTTACGAAAAATTGGTATATTTTATTTTCATATTTCAGAAAAAGCTTAAGCTTGAAAACTAGGAGAGCGTCCTAAAAATGGGTTTGTTAAAGGAGTTATGACCGCAAATAAGTTCTATCTAGATGGCTCAAATCAAAACTCCGTTGTTTATTTCTCCTAAGCGCTTAATACCAGATCTAACACTCAACACAAACATTTATTGGCATCGCCCATGACAAAATACTAAGAACGCTACTGCATAAAGGACTACACGGGTTCGCGTCTTTATCAATCTTTTAATAGTACTCAAAACCAATCTTACCTTCAATGATCGTCTAGGTATAAGGGTACGATATGTTAAGAAATTGTCAAACTACCATTCTCAAAAATCACTGTAAAGAACTTGAAATTTTCCGGCTCTTGTAACCACGGGCCACCATTGAATATCCGGATCGCCCATAAAAAAGGGCAATGCATCTTGAGAGTTAAGAATTCTTAGAAAGTCTTGTTCACATTTGCTACACCGACCCGAAAAGAAAACATTCACTGGCGCGACTTGTGTTTTCAAACTAACTCTGGTTGAGTAAAAAAAAAATTATTATTGTGAATTTATTAGTTTTTCGACTAAATAATGTCATGACTGCTATGTGCGATCAGGCAATTAGTGCCATTACGCAGACAGTCGTGGTTTTAACACCAAGTAGAGTTCACTCTGAAATATTTAAGGAGCCACTTTGATGAATGACTTGAAAGTATATTCATTCGGACACTTCGATTATTACGTTTACAATATTCAAATGAAGCCTTTTTTGTTACCCTCTACGTCTTCCTCCCTAAAAATTTATAAATAAAAATTCACTTCTTCAAGAAATTCATAGTATTTTCTTGGATCTACATTTATTTCAGGTTCAGAGTGATGTAAAAATTGCCGTATGTTCAGTCAATTTTTAAAAAATGAAGCAAGGACACAGTATTATCACCTTATTAGCCATCAAGGTCGTGCTCGCTAGGCTAATGAAAACCGCAGTCAGTTGAAAAATAGCCAACTAATTGAGTAATAAAAATCACTTTATTCACTATAAATTCCGATCAATTTACCGGTCAGTTACCTTTTGCATTAGAACTCCTGCAAAAGCGTTTGATGAAGATACTTAAGCTTAAGACTGACTTCATTTACCTCATTCTTAAGCCTCAGCTATAATAGTTCCGATCCGATCAGGAAAACGGACAGTGTTGAGTTTCTCCATCCGACACACATCTAAAGGGAATTTCGGAACGACTAGTCACAATCATTCTGTTAATTAGCCGAGACACAAAACGGAGGGGTAAAGTTGACTAACTTTCAACTTCTATCCGTTCCGACACTAAGAGGTGAATTATTGAATTTCACCACTTCCTTCGCCTCACTAAAAATCAACATTACACCTCGACAGTGTCACTTTGATGGATGTCGGAACGGAGTCATTGTGCCTAGGAAATTTTCTCTCCGAGGTTGTCGGATCGGATCGGAACCATTATAACTGAGGCTTTAATGAAGATGTAGATCCTTCTTCCCAAATGGTCAAAATAAGTCGTATTAGACGGGAATTCTTTCTCCTTCTTCCCAACTGATTCCGACAATGCACAAGACTCAGGTCTATCTCATATTTTTTCTAGTCTTAGAGCTTCTTTCGTCAACTCTTATTCCAAATCACAGTTTTGAAAATGACACTACAATGGATAACGTCTTTCATTGCTACTATGCCGTGAAGGTACGTATGGATGCATTGCCAGTCCATACTCTTTCCTTTATAACATTCCAAAAATAACACACACCGCTACTTCAGAGTCAGAGTCATACTCTTCTTAAAGAGCTGGCACATCATAATAGTCTAACCCTGATGTGGGTGCCAGGACATGAGGGTATTCCGGGTAATGAATCGGCTGACCAGCTAGCTAAGCGGGGAGCCAACTCACCAATGATTGGCCCGGAACCATTCTGTGGAGTAGGTAAAGGCTTCATTAAGGATGGTATTTTTAAGTGGATAAATCTTCAGGTGGAAGATTATTGGAACTCACTTTCAGGACTTAGACAGTCAAAGAAATTCCTGATCTTCTCAAGTAGGAGAGCGTCGGAATTCCTTTCCTTAAGCAGGTATAACGCACGGGTCATAATGGGATATTTTTCCGGACATTATTTCCTTAATTATCACCTTAAGATCATCGGTAAAGTATCACTAGATACATGTCGATTCTGTGATATCACATCTGAAACCACGGCACACATTCTGTGTGATTGTGATGCAGTGGCCAGATCAAGAAGGCAGATTCTCGGTGGATTTACTCTCACCTGTGAAGACCTGTCGAAGACTCCCCTGAGTAAAATCATCTCCTTTCTCAAAGGAATCGATATGGCCTAGGGAGTGGTTAAGAGCCAGGAACAAAAGACCTCTTAGGTCGTAGTTCGAGAAGTAGTGAGGCTTCTTTAGGCTCTACCAGTTTTAAATAAATAATAATACTTCAGAGTACAGACGCTGTTCTCCCGTTTCACACTGATTCATCCTTCTTTTCATCTCCCTTTCTGTGTCGAACTCATCAATGGCGCGAGAGCCCAGATGAAGCCTTGGCCTCCAGAATACACCTCTCTGCTATACTATAGGGTGTTTTTTTTAGGTGCATGAGAACTATCGATATCGATAACTGTGGTTTGACAGCTGAGAATCTCAAACTGTGTTGACATTTCTGTTCAGTAAGGTTTGGCAAGTCAACATGAATCGTTTAACGCCAGAACAACGCTTCCAAATTGTGGAAATTTACTTTGAAAAAAATAAATCTGTTCGCGAAGTTCATAGAGCACTTCGTCCATTTTACGGTCAACATAATCGGCCTAGTGAGCAAGCAATTCGTGCAGTTATTGATCGTTTTCGCACTAATTTTACTTTTCTCGATTCAAAACCATCAACAAGACAAAGAAATGTGCGGTTTACACGCTGGCGGCATCATCGGTCCTTATTTCTTTCGAAATGAGGAAGGAGCTGCCGTTACGGTGAATGGTCAGCGGTATCGAGCCATGCTGACTGAATTTTTGTTTCCAAAAATTAATCAGCTAAACATCGCCGACATTTGGTTCCAACAAGACGGCACAACTTGCCATACAGCGCGCTTAACAATAGATTTATTGCAAAATCAATTTGGTGAAAACTTGATTTCCAGAAGTGGTTCTGTTAACTGGCCCCCTCGTTCGTGCGATTGAACGCCTCTGGATTACTTTTTATGGGAATATATTAAGTCATGCGTTTATACCGACAAACCAGCAACTCTTGAAGCATTGGAAGCCAATATTCAAGCCACTATTGACGCCATACGGCCAGATTTATTGGGAAAAGTAGTCAAAAATTGGACTGATAGAATGTACCATGTAACTCGTAGCCGCGGCGGACATATGACGGAAATAATATTTAAAAAATAAATGCCATGAAATTATCTACCAGAGTATAATAAAAAAATTTCATTCCAACAATATTTCTGTCTTGTATTATAATTTGAAGTTCTCATGTACCTAAAAAAACACCATTTATTACGGGAACTGATGGTCGTTGTTGTACCGAATTCATCAGTCTGGACCTTTTCTTACTGATCCTAAAATTGGATTTTTTGCTCAAACGCGCCTGTTGATTGTCCACATTTTTGATCCATTTAGTACCACATACATTATCGTTTTGCAGGTGAGGAATTTATACTTTCTATGCACTTTCCTCGATTTAATTATCGGTAGACCTGTATACTAATGAATTATTAGACGTGAACAACATTTAAAAGAACAGTTTTCGTTTTTGAATCCATTACGGCAAAAAACAAAACAAAGCCAAATA
Organism: Beris morrisii; assembly: GCA_951812415.1. Lineage (NCBI taxonomy): Eukaryota > Metazoa > Arthropoda > Insecta > Diptera > Stratiomyidae > Beris > Beris morrisii. The sequence goes on along the minus strand of OX638312.1, from coordinate 108,442,656 downwards.
TAGCAACCTAAAAAAAAATTTACTAAAACTGATATTGGGTCACTATTTACCTTTTAATTAATTACTTAAACAATTCACAGCAAAATTGATCAATGAGTGATCCTCTTCCACAACAATGCACGTGTTCACAAGAAAAGATTACAGTGGATGTCCTGAACAAACTATAAGCCAGCCACCCCATTAGCCAACGGCCACCTGGGGTTATTATTTGTTCCTAAATCTTAACACGGATCTACGAGGGAAATTCGTGATTTTGGTTGAAAAATAAAAAAAAAATTATAGTTCCCATACAAAAACCCATATAAAAACATAACGCAGTCACGATCGGCTGCAAGCCAATCGTATGATACTCTAGATGAAATACTGAACTCCGATTTATATTTTAGTTGGGAATATATCAAAAGAATGAGGAGTGCACATACAATTATTGCATGACCTCTTATTTACAGGTAGAAACTATTGTACTCGTATATTGGCTACTCGATGGATGGTTAAACGATATCTTGAGTTATAGTTAGGGTTGTTCGATTTCGATTCGATTAATTTTTTTAAAGAAATTTATTTTATCAATCGATATGAGTGATGTTGATTAATCACACCTTATGGACATCTCTTTCTTCTTACTTTATAACCAAATTCTAAAACCCTTTTCCAGTAAAATTTAATGCACTAATCCTATTATATTGTGTCAATTATCAACGGAATCCACTAGTACATAGATACCAAAATCAACAAGAAAAGCATTTTAGTGAGAACTATACATTGGAAGGACATTATTGTTGAAGACCATAAATTACAAAAACTCGATGATGAATTTAGACTGTTAAATAATTATTTCCAAACCACTAATTCTATTGTAGAAGTGTTTTGGCAAAATCTTTCCTGTGTCCAGATAGGTGATCAGAAGGCTTTTTATAACCTTATGTAATTTTGTATGAAATATCTTATAAAAACCAAAGCCATGAACTTAATCAGAAATTTAATGGACATTTAGCTCCACATGTAAGACAGTGAAGAAAGATAGAAAAATTCTTCATAACAATATTAATATGCACAATTTAATACCTTTTCTATGTACATTTACCGCTATATGTACGACAATCCCAATGTTAAACGTATAATGAATCTAGATATTTCAAGTCAAATCTACCTATAAAGTCTATGTATAAGTATACGACACCCTGGGACTTAAGAATTACCCGATTAATTGATTGGAAGACATCAATTAATCGACTGATCTTAATCGAACTTTTTAAAATTATCGATCTTGCAACAATCGATTTTTGAGCAATCGATTTCCATTCCTAGTTATAGTGAGTTCCATAAATTAAGTTAGGACATTTTTACAGAATTTTTGTATGGCAACTACATGAAGGACTTATGAGATAGTTTTCATATTAATACTTTCAGCTGAGACTATTATAAAATCAACGTATACAAAATTTCAAAGTCATAACTTAAAGCGTTCTAAAGTTATCGTTCAATATTGGTAAACACGGATTTTAAGGACTTTTGTATGACAGCTACCCGAAGGAGTCGACGGATGGCGCTAATTAATGAACACAGTCTTGCTTTTGATATAAAACCAATTCCTGTAAAATTTTGAATCACTGCTTTAAGTGGTACTAGAGTTATAGTGGATTCTGTAACTTGCATACATTTTTGAAGCACTTTTGTAGGCTGCTACACGAAGGACTCACTCGATTTGTATCATATTCGGAACTTTCGCTTCAAACATTGTAAACTTTAAGTATGCAATATTTCAAGTTTCTAACTTGAAGCATTCGAGCAATAATTGTGAATACGTGTTTTAAGTACTTTTGTATGGGAGGTCCCCAAAGGAGTGGAAGGATATCGCCCATTAACGAACTTAGCCTTACTTTTTCCATTTTACAGTTGGTGAAAAAATTTCAACTTCCTAGGCTAACGCGTTCTTGAGTTATCGTGCAAACGGACGGACGGACAGACAAACGGATTTGGGGTTTTTGGCCACAACTGAACACAAAATAATATATAACTTTTTTTCGTCCGAGGCTCGGTACTATGCGTTACAAACTTTTAGGGCTGGATTAAATTTATAATACTCTATATGATTTCATCTAGAGTATAAAAATAACATATATACTGGTCGATGAAACTTTCAATAATGCTGAAGCCGAATATTCTCTAGCATTGAGTAGCAATCCAACGAACCTAATAATAATGACTTTATTCGGAGTGGTGTAGTTATCTAGTAGAGACCAGTGGCGTACCAGATCTCGGATTTGAAACTTGTTCAGACTTCAGACGGTGGCAAGCAGAGTGGTCAGCCCATATTTAGGAGCGGGCCAGGTTGTGGAATAAACCTCAATTTTCGCATACAAGGCAACCGAATGCCTTACAACGGCACCGTATAGGTTTGCAGGACGTCTGGGCAATCTGCTGTTAAAAATAATACGTATATTTAACAAAAGTACGCAATCATTTCAACGATACTCCAAGGATTCTATAGAGTCCAAGTTGTCTTCATTTTCAATTAGGTAGCAAAACTGCATGACATTTTTATCACTAAAATTCAAACAAAGTTTCAAACTCGGACATGGAAATTGAATTGCGACTTTACGAGGTCGCGTTAATGGTTATTAAAAAGAGAGTGGTAGATAGAACTGAGCCCTGTGTCTCCGTCTAACTTCGGTTGACGAAAGTCGGCAATTTTCTAATAAAGTTTATAACAACGCGGGCTTAACGCAAGATTCGGATATTCGAAACTTTGTGCTGAATCCTCCAGAAAGACTATTGGGAAAAAAATTTAGTCATCGGATTTGAAGCAACTGACGCATTTCCTTAAAGTATTAGGCAACCTGCCAACGTCGGAAACTGACCGTAAAATGAAAAAATTAGTCACACCACCTTGATCAACAACTTTCAGGAACGACCACCGTGTGGTACTCTCAGTCTCTCGATTTGAGTTCTTATGATTTTGTTAGGTTGCCACAGGTTGGGTTGCCTGTCATTGATATTTCCACAAAATTTCAGCATCATAGCTGACATTTGTGAAAGTTACGTCGTCTTGTACACATCTGCCCCTGTACGTGTTTTCGATTTTTTAAGATTTTAAAAATGGATTCGACTGCAAAGTCGAGTTTGTATTAAATTTTGCGTTAAAAACGGATTCAAAGACCTTGGAAATGTTGGATAAGTGTGTCGGCAACAATACTTTATCGAAAACAAACGTTAATGTGTTGCACTTCAGAAGTGGTCGGAAGTCCGTCGAGGATGACGAACGCGGTGGCAGTCCATCGACGTCGAAAACCAACGAAAATATCGATAAAATCAAGGAAATGATGGCCGAACACCGCAAATTGACCATTAGAGAACTGGCAAAGGACTTGAACATCGTGTATGGATCCCATCAAGACATTAGCTTTGAAAATTTGGGTTTCAGACGTATCGCTGGAAAGCTGGTGCCGAAAGATCTGAATTTCATGCAAAAAACGAGACCGCGTTGACGTCACGAAAGACATGATTTTCATGGCTGAATCTGACCCAACATTCATCAAACGCATCGACTGGAGACGAGACATGGGTTTATGAGTATGCCACGCGATTCAGACATCAAGCGAGTGAATGGCGTACACCGAATGAGCCAAGACTGAAAAAACCAAGTCGTTTTCAGTCGAAATGCTCACTGTTTTCTTGGACTACAACGGTGTTGTGATCATGAATTCTTGCCAAAAGGTCAGACAGTTCACAAGGAGTATTATTTGGTAGTAACGAAACCTTTACGTGAAGCAATCCGCGAAAAAAGGACCGAGTTTGTGGGCAAACAACTCGTGGATACCACGATAACGCACCGTCGAACACTGCCGTCGTTATTTTCAAGTTTTTGACCAAGAACGGAACGAATACCATCCAGCCGCCACCTAATTCGGCCGATTTGGCTCCCTGCGACTTCTTCTTGTTCGGCCGACTCAAAAACCCGCTCCGGGAATGCATTTCTCCAGCCAAGGGGAGGTCTCCAAAAACCCGCACTGGAAAAATCAAAGACGGGGCTCTGATGGCCATACCGAAAACGTTGCGTTCGATGGAGAATACTTTCAAGGGGACACCATCGATTTTGATGAATAAAATTGTATATTTAATTTTCTGAAACTTTTTATCAAGGTGGTATATAGTTTTTACCATTAAGAAACTATAAATATTTAAAACACGAATCACACAGGAAATCTCTTAGCCATCCGTAAAATATGAACCAAACACCAAAAGGAAACTTATACCAGTCGTAATAAGTTTTAGAATGGATGACTACGTTTGCTGAAAAAGCGTTGAAAATGCATGAAATATTAGTAACCAATTCGAGACTGCAACGTTTTGTATTTAGTTCAAAGGACAGCTGAAGACGTTCGTGATAGGGAGGAAGGTATTGAGTGTCTGACTAGGAAAGGCTCTTGGAGCGAACTCCAGAACTTCTTTACACTGACTCAACCCATACTTAAAGACACAACACAGTGTCTTCGTAAGGAAAGGATAATTGAAATCCTTGCACCAAGTTTATACAAGAAACCAGACTGAGTTAGTGTCGCTGACAACGTGATTTTATAATGATAATCGAACAGAAAATTCAAAATCGAAGATTCAACATCTTTCTTCGATTTTTTATTGCATACACTGAAAGAAAAAATGTGATTCTTCCATAGTTGCAGTGACCATAATTTAGTTATTATAACTATATTAAAATAGTTATGGTTGTCCTTTCCATACCTTATAATTCACACAAACAAACTATGGTTGCAATAAACATATTTGGTGATTTTAAATTAATAAGGTCGGCCTAACCATGCTCGTTACATGATGTAAAAGTATTTTATGATAACAGCAACTATATTCCATGATCAGTAAAACTATAGAAATTTATTGAATATTTCTCACAACTATACTATGGTTTGTACCATTTTGCAAGATGATATTACAAACATATTATGGTTATTGAAATTATGGAACAAATGTGTATGTCATAAAAAGACGAAAACCACAATTTCTTCCACAGTGAAAGGTATCGTTCGTGAGTTAGGTTCATTTATATCTGTGCTTACAAACGAAATGTATTCAAGTGAAGTTGAAATTTTAAAATTGAAGTGTTAATAGTTAAGAAATAGTTATGTACATATATATATTGAAATTTCTTATTTTATATAGGTATTTTGAAAATATGAAGTATTTTTCCAGTTATGAAAATATATTTATATTCAACTTATGACACTATAAATTTTTAGTACAATTTACTCTTGAAGATTCGCAAAATAAAAATATTCATAAGAAAATACGCAGTTTTTCCAATTACTATAATTTATTATTACAAAATCCTCTAGCTGTACAGAAATGTGGACTTCATTAATTCTCAGCTATCTGGGAAGACATTTTATCCAGCATTTGGCGGGACTTGTCTACCTCACAGAGACAAGAAATAAGAAAGTAAGTTTGTAATGAGAAGTGAATCCAATTTTAAAGTGAGTGAGGATCCTCAGTGCCATTTTTTATAATATGATATAATAGTATCTTAGTGTTCACAACATTATGGTTATTGGTTATAAGAACAATACATCATTGTTTGTCTCAACCTTAACTCTGTTTGAATCAAACATATTAATGTTTCTTAGGATCGTAATTATAGTTCACACAACCATGTTCTGTAATTGTTACAACCAGAATATGTTTATCATAACTAAAGTCATAAGATACTGAATGTTCAACAGAACATAAGTAAGGTTGGTAGAACCAAAACTATGTTTGCTTTAACCATACAAAAAGTTTTCGTTTGTTTGATTCAATCATAAAACATTTCTCAGAAACATAACTATAGTTGTAATAATCAAATTACAAATATTTTCATGATTGATATAATCATACTATGTTTAGAGCAACAAGACAGTAACGTTTGTACAACCATAACATCAGTTATCAGAACTATCTTACATCTTGTAACGAGGTTCACGCAACTATAAATTCAACCATAGTAAGGTTCTCCCAAAATATGGTTACCACAGTCCTATTTTTTCTATGAGTGTACAAATTTATACGAAATTTTGAACGATTAAATTTTAACTCTAACTTTTCGCATGCTGAAACCTATTGTCTACGCACATATTTTTACCTAGAAGAGGCTGCAAGTTTTCAGTATTCCTATAAATCCTATAGACCATTTGATGGTACAATTTAAGTAACATGATTCTGGTGCAGTCTCGAATGGAAAAGTAATATATTCACGTACAGCTACACATTTTTTGGTAATTAGGTAAACGAATTTAGAAGTTCAGTCAGGTTTCATCTTCTAATATTTTCCTTTATTACGATTTTTGAAAAACTGTAAATTATATATTAAAAATTATGGAAATGACCACAAAGTTTTTAATTAGACAATACGTAATGCAAGCACGTGATTAATTCTCATAGCGTGTAAATAATAAAAGCATGTATGGGAAAAAATACTTCCTCTAAATATAAAATTATCAGTTTATAGTTAGAGGAAGTGTTAACATTTAACCCTTAATGAATTTTTATCGGCGGAAAGAAAGTATACGCGCATAAGCAATAGCTTACTATAAAAAAATGTCATCAAAAGTAAAATGTCGGGCGCTTTACTATTCGTTAGTGCGTCTATACCGACAATAACACCATTCTCATGAATGATACGATACTTAAAATTTCATGTTATGCCCACGTAAATTCCCAACAGAAAAATGTCGTTAAAATTCCATAAAATTGTTTCTAGACTACGCATCTTTTCCCATAAATAGCTACTCATATACATACAGTGTAATATTTCCTGGTACAATAAATAGTTAAGTGTTTTGGGGTCTAAATTTCAAAACAAGTTGGAAATAATCAAACACATTGGCCAATACTTGCGAATGAAATCATTTTATTTTAGAGAAAATTGCATGAGTAATTCCTAATTTAATTTTAGCGAATTCCAATGAATTTTTGAATCATTAGACGCAGGCATTATCACCCGCTCCGATATTATGGCAACACTTTCATCGCCATAACGGAAATTCAAATGTGCGCGCGTAATTCAAATTCAAATTCAAATTAACAAACAAATCAGTTTGCTTCTGTCTTTTCATTGTATCGTGCGTGCGGGCAATGCTTAAGAAAATTTTCGCACAACTTTTATGCTATTGTTATTTTTCCCGTAAATCAATAAAAAAAAAAAAAATATATATATATATAAAAAAAACACAATAGCAACAATTTTTGCAATCGTCACGCCCATACCCCATTCGTCACTGGCCGCGCGCATTCACCTAAAAAAACTCACACATAAATAATTTCTTCTCGCTGTTTCTTCTTTATGATGACATCGTGAAAGACGCGCAAAAATTTTTGCAGACGCCATTTTTACGGAATCGCTTTTATAGACAACGAGGACGGGTGTGGAGCGCAAGCGGGCGCTTTCTTGTTTATGAAAATTTACGCATTTTCCTCGCGTGTAATTTTTTTTTCGCTGGAATTATAAACTATGAAAACATTGTTGCAGTTTTCCGACGTTGTGAATAGGACGCGAAATGTTTGCGATGTAGTACAACACGTTTTCCGGATAAATGCTGATCGCATTTTGTAGTTGTTTAGATCGTACATGGCTTTGTGATGACGTATGAAATTAATGATTTATGTGTGTATCGCGGGCTGAACAATAGAAAATAATGCTGTAATTTGTTAAATTGAATAAATAACTAAATTTCACTATTGAATTTTTTTATTAACAAAGTGTTTTCACTTTTAACATGAACTTTTGATGTTTTTATAACAATCGCACATAGTGTGGAGCACACGAACATTGATGGAACGTAAAGGGTTTTAGTACCATTTTCGAAGTGCTGACTTAAGGTTTGTTATTCGTTTCCTTGACTGATCCAACGTATTTTTCGATGTTGCAAACTTCTATATGAACGTTACATTTCGATTTTTCTAGCTCTAGTTTCCTCAAGACGTATGACTATCATAACAATCCAAATAGTGCGATTGTTAATTGATGAAAGAATGGAAGGAGAATGTGGTAGCTATTTGTTCTGAGATCTCATTGAGAAATTCACTGGTCTATTCCTGGGTCTTCTTTGCTGTTGGACTGGATTAACTAATATCCAAGCTGACCTCCACTGGACAGGGACGGTGGGGTGCAGACAGTCCAAACTGTTCTTGGAAGGTCTGTCCAAGAAACGAACCTCCGAATTGCTCAAATTGAGCAGGAATCAGGTTGATTGATTGATCGCGCTGATTACAGGACACTGTAACCTTAAAAAGCATCTGCTTACGATTGGACTGGTCTTAGACGATATTTGCAGATTGTGGGAAGAAGAAGAGGAAACTGCAGAGCCATTCTTTCTATGCCATTGCGAAGAGCTTGGACACAGAAGACTCAGACTTCTTGGACATTACTTCCTAACACCATTGGAACTCACTTCTAACTCGCTTAACAGCATATTAAAATTTATGGATATAACCGTCCTGATCCTGAGTGAGTTATAATAAGTGAGGACAACCACAATAGGCACACTGAGGCCACAGTGAATCGCGATTTTAAGACCGTCCTCCACCATCCAACAGATTCTTCCAAATAGAGGATTACTGCGATTGGGTATTACTAATAGGCAAGATGTTCCTCCAATTTATCGAAGAAATATTTTGTCGATTTCAATTGCAATCACTGATTGACGCATATACTTAAAGAGATCATTGTGTATGGAAAAATATTGTTTTTCTATTCTATTAGTATCTAAGCCCGGTTATACTGGAATGGGTTCCTGAACACAGTGATATTTTAGGTAATGACTCTGTAGACCATCAGTTAGCGAAAAAAGGAGTTGATTTAAAATTCACAGAACCAGTCTTTTCTGTGGAATTCCAACAGGTGTTGGATTGGATTAACATCCAAGCTGACTTCCACTGGACAGAAACGATGAGGTGCAGGCAATCCAAACTGTTCTTGGAAGGTAACTCCAAGAAACGAACCTCAGTTTTGCTTAAAATGAACCGAAATCAGATTTGACGCTAATTACAGGACACTGTAAGCTTAAAAAGCATCTGCATACGATTGGACTGGTTTCAAACGATATTTGCAGGTGGTGTGAAATAGAAGAGGAAGCTGTAGAGCACGTTCTATGCCACTGCGAAGAACTTGCACACAGAAGACTCAGACTTCTGGGACATTACTTCCTAACACCATTGGAACTCATGTCTAACTCGCTCAAGAGCATATTAAAATTTATTGATAAAACCGTCCTGAGTGAGTTAGGGTCCTCCTCCATCTACAATCTACAAGCCTGAAATACGACGGGTTCTCGGAATGAAGTTAATTATTAGATATAAATACATACAAATTTTATTAGATAACTAACATACAAAACACCGAAAATTATTCTTGTTTTTCGCAAAAGAAGGTTCATAGCACAGCCTTTCGATGAAAAAGACAGGCAAAGCTCAACAAAGCGCAAGGTTCAAAAAAAATGAAAGTGATGTTCTTTTGAAGAACAACTTATTTTTGTATATGGTTGGAGTATCAAATACAACAATTTTGAACACCCTACGTGATCATCTGAGCGCACGATGCGTTCCGAGAATGCTTACCTCGCTTGAAAAATACGTGCTCCCACGAGCTTCGCGTGATTATGATACTTTTTAGACATCTGTATTTAAAACAGAACTCGTCTTAGGAACAGGATTTTATACAGCGACATAGACCCATATGTGATAAAAATGATTACACTCGTGGTAGTTTTTGGCCAATCCCGTGGGTGTGCAGTTGCACATCCATATAGTCCTTCCAATTATAATGAGTGTAGACTAAGGAGGGTCTTACTTATAATTTTTGAATTTATTTCTTAGCACCCCTTACTCCACCATAGCCGGTCCCACGCCCGGTTGAGAAAGGAGGAGGGAGCATGGAGTTAACCTGAATGACCAGTAACACCAGTGCGTCTCAGGAAGTAGGCAAAACGTATGAAATAGTTGGACTCGCAGTATAGCTGGAAGAACTCTCCAACATGTCATAGTCAGCTCAAAACTCCCACCCTTTTCCTACCGGGGTGTAATAAATAAGTTGGACTGGTCCTCCAAGTCGGAGGTTGGGCGAGGCGCCAACAACGCATCACCGGAAAAAAAAGACCACTGTCCAGAAACCTGCAGGAGGCCAGGGCCCGATTTGGGCTGTCGCGCCATTGATGATGACTCCTTGTCATGGTTGCAATTAGAGTAAATTAAATAGGTTTTAAGTTTCATCCCAACTAGGTAGATAAGGGGAATACGTGCCTCTAGGCCGTTAAAAAAATTAAAATTGTACGAGATTCTGAAAAATGAGTCCCAAGATATTGACAAACAGATTGTATAATATTATTCTGTAAGCGATCAAAAGTGTACCTTAGAAAATCGGAAAAAAATGTACACAAAAAATTTGATGAGCCCAACTTAACGCAACTGTCGTATCTTTATGCAGAATGAACGTCAGACAAAATGTAGCGCCAACAGTTTTGTGATAGCCGAAATTATTTAAGGGGGGGATAAGGTTTTTTTTTGGCATTTTTTTGTTGTTTGTTTGTCTGTTTGTTTGACCAAGTGGTTTTGCAGTAATAAGCAATGCGAAATAGCGAATTTGACCGATCGGATATTGCGAGAATAATTGGAATTCGCTATTTCGCATTGCTTATTACTGCAATTTGACCACTTAACTTAACATTTCAAGAATATTGTGTCAAAATTTCAAGTCGATCGGAGCAAATTGAGCTGTGAGCAGTTTAGAGGTGTATGCAGTTGTATGTGACGCTTAGTGTGCAAAACTTTAAAGCTTCTTTCTGAAACTTGTCATCTTTGAAGTCGGTGTACGCTGCAACTCAAAATCTATTGAACCGATTCTTTTGAAATTTTGTACACTATTTTTAAACATAAATCACCAGGTAACGCCGTTGAGTTTTTTTTTAACATTATTTTTTATTTTACAATAAAAAATTTGCCGAATTTTTTAGCGTAAATCGCGTTTTTGACTTCCAAGTGCTACCAAAAATCAAAAAATCGATAAAAAAAAAAAAAGAAACTCGACGGCGTTACTTCGAGAAACATCTCATCTAATAAATGCATTTTGATTTTTTTGTTTGGGATGATCCAGTCACGACTTGTAGCGTACACCGCAATACAACTTTTTTTCGAGTCGCCTGCGGAGATTTGCTGCCAACGGCTTATTTATAAATATTTTGAAATGAAAATTTTGGAAAATATAGTTCAGATGTTGTATTATTATATAAAAATGAAATGAAATAAACGAGCATTACCTATACCGTCTAAAAAAATTAATGAAAATATGCCTTTTTTTTCACCGAATTAACCTTATCCCCCCCTTAAGTAGCTAACGCGACATCTCGCCACGATTTACCTTATTCGAAGATGACAATGTGATATATCAGCAATATTCCGTTGAAAAAAAAGAGACGTCCCTTTCATACCTGTCCGTTCAAAACCTTTCCAAAATTCTTGATTTTAATAACAGTAGGTATGTATTTTATAATAAATCAACAGTTTTCAATGTTTGTGTCTATTTTCTTAAGATTTTTTTTGCCGATTAAAACAATTCAAAAAGGTGCTGCCATAAGTTCAACCAACACCTAGTGCTTTTAATATCAGCAAATTAATCTTGCTGCATTTAAACTATTTCTTTTCATTGTGTTAATAAATAGGTTTCTTCATTAATTCAATTATTATTCATTGATCAATTTTAATAAATAACCATAAGATTTAGTGGTTTTTTTTAATTCTATTCTTTTCTTTTGACGATTCGGTTTTATTTTAGTCTTAAATTGTAAGTTAATGAATAAAGCAATGTTATATTACAGTGTCCTTTTCATAAATACACGTTCATTTCAATGCGATTTTCCAAAAGTAAAAAATAAGGCCTCTAAATGTAATCGGAAGGTATTGAATAAATTTTTTATAATACGAGTAGAGTATTTGCTATCTTGTTCAGCAAAAAATATCCCTTTCAGGTCAGCTCTCCCTTATACACACTATCGATTGTTTAGAAACAAAAGGGTTAAACAAGAACTAGACTAACTTACTGAATAAACTAGTGAAAGCTATGAAGAAAGAGGTGAGGAATGAGAAAGGACTCACCTATTTACAATAGCAACATAGCGATGGATGCAACCCATAATTAATAAAAAAAAAGAACATTATCATATATTGTTAACCCACTTCCGCCTCATTCCGAGAAAGTTTTCAACTACCCTCGTGAGAGCTATAGATTTGTGCAATCTTCCCTAAAAATAATTATACATTTTTTTTTACCTAAAATTGGGAAAACATGGAATTTCCGGGTACCTAACAAGTTGTTTCATTTATTTAATTTATAGCTTATCCTTCTAACCTAAATAGGTTATCGGCTAATATTGTGGCACACGTTATTTAAGGACTTGTGTATGGGACCTACCTGAAACAATACGACACCGATTACCAACTGAATACAAAATTTAAACTAGGAATCTAGCTCAATGAGAAGAGAGGCAAACAGTCAGACAGCAATCCGCTTTGTAGGTTTTGGCTATCACAAAAATAAATTCATCATTCGGCGCCATGCGTTATCCATGCGTTATACACATTTGGTTGGGGTTATATTAAACTTATATTACTCTTTACATTCTAGTTAACTTTGATAAAAACAAATAAAATTTGTTTTGACTGAATTTGATTTTTGGCCCCAGTATTTCACTCCGAAAATTCTACGATTACAACCCCTACGTCATAAGAATACGAGCAAAACAAAATTTATATTTTCCTAAATTTTAAAGTTATAATAAATAACTTTTTAAAAAGATGCGTTACACTAAACAAATAAAATTAATCGAAAATATTTCCGGGATGAGTCAATGATTTGTTGAAGTATTACTAAATCACGAAATGGTGAATATAGCTTTTTGCATGCTTAATTAAATGAAAAGGAGATATAACTAAACTGTAAACTCTGTTTTAATAATCGTGAATTATCTGAATTATTAACATTTTTACGAAAACCTTATTATTTAGAGCAACTAATAAAATAAATTATAAATACATAAAAATTATGAATATGTAACATAAATTACATTTCACAAAGACATCTCAGCAGTGAGGTGGAGGCAAAATAGCCCAAAGCTGTTTTTCAAGTGTCATGCCCTCAAATGACAATAGCCAAGGTAGCGATCGACTTCAGTTGGGAAGTTCCTGTGATGGTTTCTTCTGATACCAAAAAATCTTAAAGAAATGTATTTCTTTTATGCACTTAAAAGTTGATCAATGGATTTTTCAATGTATTGTTGTGACGTTGGGCTTATAGTTAGTACAAAGCAAACATCTCGGCGAAAAGCTCTACTCGCAGTTCCACTTAGATAAACAAAAACATACGACAAGAACGAAATAGCTTGGCTTTTCGACAAAAAAGTCCGGCACAGTTTCAAATTGGCTTCACCAACGAAAGTTTTTCATCTGTCATGCTCTCAATGGTTTAATTTCGCTCTAATAAGTAAGCATTAGTTATTAAAAAATCATAGCAACAGGTTTAGGTATCCAAATTATAAGATGACACAATTTGATTAGAAACTTGAAGGATATCTACCGTAATTTGCGAAAATGGCAAGTTATACATAGTTTGCAGATTTGGGAAACCTATTTTGTGAATCCCCAATTGGGCAGTCATCGAGCATTGGAGTCATAAAGACCAGAAACAATTTTGACCTTTCATTTTGACGCTTCATCTTGTACATCCGAGTTTTGGTCGTGATACGTAGTAATGGCCTCGGTCCATCAAGCCAATTTCAGTCATAAATAGTATTAATCGGTGAGTCGTACGTTTATTATTTCAAGAAACTAATGTATATATTCTTGAAACCAAACACTGAGCACTTTGTCTGCAAATTGGGAGGAGCAACATTTCAAATTTCAACATCCTAGACTCGTACAGACGGAACAGCAATTTGGGGGTTTTGGCCATCAATGAACAAAAATTAATATAAAACATGTTTTTCGACCGAAGCCCTGTTCTGTACATTACAAAAAACGTGAAAATACAAAATTTCAGGCAATCAAATTTTTTGGAAATTTGGTAAAAGGAGGTCTCGGTGGCGTAAAGCTGAAGCGCACTAGTCTGCAAAAAGTGAGGCCGTGGGTTCGAAAGAAATCCCACCTAGCCTAGGCTTATCAATCGTGGTTTGAATATAAAAATTATTTTTGAATAATTTGAATTATTTTTGAATAATTTGAATTATTTTTGAATAGTGTCGAGACCGCTCGGCTGTCCTAGTAAGTGCTTTTCTGAAAACCCATTTTAACTTAGCCCTAAAAATAATATTAATAATGTGATATATACATATAGAGGACCTCCCAGTTAACCTGGGTGAACACGCAACATATTGTGATATCAACATTTATTTATGAGGGCTGGCTAATAGCAACTTTTTGGACACCCCTTCAAAATTTTCTAAAAAGCACTTACTAAGTTTGAAAGCCGCACTGTTACTACCCTATGCCGCAGAAAGGGTCATATAAAAACTAAAGAAATACCACCAAGGTCGCCCATACAGTATTTTGTTAGGAGGGGCAGAGCAATGGCTCGATATTGTATAAAATGACAGGTGACAAATTATACTTATGCAATAAACAATTCAATATAAGAATTTGTTCATTTAGACACCGTTCTTAAGATCGCTCCTCCAATAATGAATACCACTGATTTCACATACCCGACAAACTTGATCTGGCAGCACTGGCTGGAACAACACACATCATTATAATCATCACTATCAGCCGCCCGAAAAGATATATCGGAATTTTTCTTTGATATCTTGGAAGATGTTTTGCGGGGAGCATCAATATAACGCCTTCTTTGATCTAAAGGTGTCATCGACTCTACCGATGTAATAATTGATGACAAACTTTCACACGATATTTCGCATTAGTTTGTTGTTTCTTTTTCGAACTTGGCATTATTTTATTACCTTATCGGGGAGATAGAAAAGAAAACAATTCTAAGAATTTTCAAACTAAAAATGGGACCAGAACTTATAAAACGAGTTGTATGATGAGATGAATTTGTTGTTGGTATAAGATGGGTGGTATGGTGTGATGTTAAACCGCAATGGTGTACCGAAGCAGCAACAAGTTAATCGAAATCGGGTCCAATAGAAACATACACCTCTAGAGTATTCACAACGCCAATGGATACGAGCAGACCTAGATTCAAGGGCGCGCAACAAGTGCTGTTTTTTTTTGAAAAACAACAATAGTAGATAGTTCGGTTCGATTCGGGTCTCCAACATTAAGCTTTAACTACAGTCAATTTTTCTTATATAATGAAGGAATGAAGGTAAGATCAATGTAGGTGCCGGCTCACCTCAATGGAATTTAAACGAAATTTATGATACGAAGGCGCCTCTCTCTCCAAAACAACTTTACCATTCCACCGAACTGGTTCGGTTTTTCCATCGACATCGCAACAACACAACTAAGATCTAAAAATCTCGGCTAGTTTTCAATTTAATTCAAGAGATTTGAATATGCGTTACGGTTTGAATATTGAACAGTCAGAACGGTTGTTATGTGAGGGTTTTTTTATAAACATATATGTTTATATATGGGAGAAGAAGAAGCATGCTATTAGTTAGGCGATTATTGTTAGGCATTAACGTGTAGGGTCAGTAATCTAGAGGACAAAACTTATGTTACCCGACGAAATTTAACCATCGTAGACCATTAGTCCTCCAATTCTTAACTAGTACTTAAGCAGATCGCACAATACGATTAACCCAAATCTAGCATGGAGTACTAGCTATTAGTGATGTTGATATCGATATATCGATATTGAAAAAAATATCAATACCTATCGGCTGATGATATATCGGAAAAAAATATCGATATATCGAATATTTTTTCCGGCCCCGACAAGTTCGGATAATCGGAACTTTACTACCAAACCTTTCTTATGAGACTTTAACTCTCAAAAATGATATACTGCCAATATGAAGTAAGACTCCATAATATAGTTACAAGAGACCAGCAGCTTAGCTTATTTAAAAACAAATGTGTCAACAGTCTGGGCGCAACTTTATTATTTTATTTAGTAACCTACACCGCATCTCAGCATTAAGCACGTTTGGGACTCCTACCAATAAAATAATAAAGTTGCATCCAGACTGTTGGTAGATTTTTTTTATTTATTTACGCATTTTTTTATCAATAGAATATTCCATAGAAGTAAAAGCGAATTCGATCATATTAAACCGAAGAGATTTTTGGAATCAGTGAAAACTTGAAAAATACCTTCAGGGGGTTTAATAGGGAAAAATACTTAAATTTTTCCCCGACTATGTTTGAAGCTTATAGAAGTAAAGGTGAATTCTAAATCCCAATATACCTAAGAAATATATCAGAATTCGTGAATATGTACACAACCACTTTACACCCCCTTAGGGGTTAGATATCGAAAAATTTTGAAGTATGTTTCTAGGCGCTTAGTAGACTTCTCTTGTGATCCCATGTACAGAAACTAAATTTTATCTTCCTGGTGTAATTGGTTCGGAAAATTTTGTAATCCAAAGTTTTTCACCCCCCACCCCACATCCCCTTAAAATTGTTAGCCCTTGTCTAATCTGGAAGTATCCCTAAGGACAACCACAAAGTTTCAATCTTCTGATATCAATCGTTCAGGAGATATGGATTTTAGAATGTTTCAATCCCGGCTTTCAAGCGTTTTCTCATTGTTTCCCCCCCCCCCCCCCCCCCCCACTACCACAACACTCAACCCTTACCGACCATTTTTTTGCAAATGAGTCCACTATCATAGTACTACATAAGTTCCAAGTTTCAGCCTCCTAGCATAAATGGTTGCTGAGATCTAGAAACCCACATTTTTCGTCTAAAGCGCTCCCCCCCCCCTCATCTCCCTTACACCCCTCCCCTACAAAAGATACCAGTCGTGGGAGTTTACCCAATCTACCCACCATACAAATTTCAACTTAATACCTCAACGGGTTTGGGACCTACGCGCCTTCAAACGATTTTGCGTACGGCGTCTACGGCGGACAGACGGACATTTTTTTTTTTTGCTTTTTTGGTGTTTACTAGTCCTAAAACGTGTAAATACGAAATTTCAGAGTAGCAAATTTTTTTGAAATTTCAGGTCGATCACAATACTTTATTATTAAAAAATAATAAAGTAAAAATTATTGTATTAATTTTTTTAGGAAATGATTGCAGTCTCGTATCATCACCTATAGAAATTTAAAAACGTACAATACGGGGCTGTCGGGGCGATCAACGTTACTGCAGTTCAAAAATAGCTGTTTCGGCGCTACTCCTCCAAATTTTAAAAACTTAATCTGACTGCCAAATAAGCACGGTTTTCTCCCTTTTACTTTATTATTTTAATAATACAGTATTGTTTTCGATTTTTTAAAAAAAAAAATTTGCTACCCTCAAAATTTTTTTTTTCACGTTTCATGACGAGTACACACGAAAAAAGCAAAAAAAAATTTCAGTCCGTCTGTCCGCCGTACGCCGTACGTCGACCGCTGTACGCAAAATCGTTTGAAAGCTCGTAGCTCCCAAACCCTTTGAGCTATTAAATTGAAATTTTTTTGATGAATAGACTGGGTAGTCCCCTTGAAGTGGCCAAATTTGGAGGGGTGGGGGTGTGAGGGGGAAGGAGGGGGAAGTGTTTTAGACGGAAAATTTTGGTTTCTAGATCTCAGCAACCGCTTATACTAGGAGGCTGAAATTTGGAATTTATATAAAGCTTCAGTAGTGGACCCATTTGCAAAAAAATTGCCGATATAGGTGAAGGGGTTTGGGAGTGGGGGGAAAAATAATGCGTCCGAAACGCAAAATAGGTGAGATCGACACTTTCTAAAATCCATATCTCCTAAACGGTTAATGTCACAAAATTGAAACTTAATGAGTATCTGTAGGTATACTAGGAAAATAGATCGGAAACAAAAATTTGAGTGGGGGCAGTGGCGTACGGGGGTGGGGGCTAAAAAACTTTAGATTACGATATCTCACGAACCCATTGCACTAGACAAATAAAATTTGGTTTCCTTAGAAAGGTTGATAAATAAAGTTTGCTGAAAGTAAAATTTTTTACGGGGGCGGTGGAGCATGAAAGTGGAGGGGATAAGAATTTTACTAAAAAATCACGTCTCATATCTCAAGAACGGTATAAGATAGATACTTAAAATTTTTACCAGAAGTAGGCCTAATAAACCACTAGCAGAAAACAAAATTTTGGAAGTGTGGGTGTAGAGGGTGAAAAGGAAAAAGTTCCGATTTTTCTATCTCGAGAACCTATAATGATATAAAGCTGAAACTTGGTATTTAGATAGAACTATATTAGTAGCATCTTGGAAAAATATAATTTTTTATAAGGGTAGTATGGTACGGGGGTGGGGGGTGTTTTTCCTATCTATAGAACGGCTTATGATACAAAGTTGAAACTCGGTACGTTTATGTAAATCAACTAGAAAACTAATTTAGATAAAAAAAAATTTCAAATATCAATTGGCGTTCGGAGGGGGGGCAAAAAAAATTATCAGTGTAAATAGAATGCATATATTTTCACGGTTTTCGTCATATCTATTAGGTCTTCCCAAATATTGAATTCATTTTTATTCTACGGATTCTTCATATAAATACCTACAAAGCGTTTTCAGGATTTTTTAAAATTCGACCCCTAAGGCGGTGCAAAGAGGGTTGTAAACTTTTTCACGAATTCTACTATATCCCCACGTCTTATCAGATATCGAATATCTTTTCACTTTCACGTGCTTGCGTAACAATCACCTAAAACTTGTTTTTAAATTTTTTTCAGCCCCTAAGAGGGTATAAACGGGTTGAACACGTTTTCACGAGTTCCGTCATTTCTTTTAGAAGTGATAAGAAATTGAATTGGTTCCTACCTTCTCGTGCTGTTTTCATATTTATTTATTAACTTTTTTCAGGATTTGTGGATATTCAACCCCCAAGTGGGTGTAAGGAGGTTGCATATCTGATGATATATCGAATTCATTTTTACTTCCTATTGTTTCCTATATAAAAAAGCCAAAAAGTCATTTTCAGTATTTTAGATATTCAATCCTAATGGGTGTAAGGGGGTTGTGTGCTTTTCAAAGTTTCGACATATTTCTTAGGTTCGATGAGATATTAGATCGCTTTTCATTTCCACAGACTTTTTATATATTCGCCTACAAACCCATTTCTTAATTTTTAGATAATCAACCCCCAAGGGTTTGTATATGTTTTCACAATTTTTGCCATTCCTTAGTTCTGATGAGATATAAAATTGATTATTAGGGCCAACCAATTCACGATTTTTCGAATTTCCAGAACCAAGGAGGTGTGAAGGGTTTGCTTACGTTTTTTTCGAAATTCAAACCCCAAGTGGAAGTAATGGGTTTGTATACGTTTTAACAATTCGCCATATCTCTTAATTCTGATAAGGCAACAAATTCGTTTTTGCTTCTATGGGCTTTTAGTGTACATAATATACTGAAATCTACACGGACTTTTTTAATGTTTTATCGGTTAAAAATCTCTATTTTAAATATTTTTATATTAAGAACAAAAATAATTTTCCAAGAAATCTAATAATCTCGAAGCAACTCATGATACACTCCGACTTTAACCGCTCCCGAACTTTGACCCGAAAAATAATAAAGTTTCGCCCAGACCATTGGCAGATTTTTTAGTATATGTACAGAGGTTGCGATTTAGTATGCCAAGAGTATCGGCACTTAGGGACTTTAACAAAGAGGCTCATTTTACCACTCTGTTTCCCCGAAGGCTGTAGCCGGTTCAATTTCTTACGAAATTCGTACCCTGACTGTGCTCAGATTGTGAGCTCCTCTTTCATCAGAATTAAGCATACATTAGATTCTTTCACTTTCCCAAGTTGGTTTAACCACTTAACGAAGTGTACACCATGGCTAGATGTAGGTCTGTGAATCCTTCACTTCTCATGAAGTAAACGAAAAACAACTGAAAAGGAGAATTCTTCCTTCATCAATCCGGTTCAATTTCCTTCGAAATCCAGCTTGACTGTAAACATAATTGCTACGCGGCTGGTTCCTCTTTCTCAAGCCGGTTCTTTATTTAAGGAGTTCTTTCAGTTCAGATCTTGGCTAGGTCAAGATTGATGAGCTCTTCACTCCTTAACACCCAATGTGGCCAGTCGTGTTCGAGCACAAGCTAGGCATTCATAACCCTTTCAACTTTCACCTCATATTTTGGCCAATGGAATGGAATATGTCAAATTGTCGAAGTGCAAAGTTTTCTAGCTAGGCTATAGATTGCAATAAGTTCCCCAAAGCGATAGAGCTTATATTCTCGAAAGACTGCTTCTTAATTCCTTACTGCAGCGCGACACTCCACATTGAACTAGGAGTTGGTTTAAGGTTTGACAAAGTTGTATTTGCGGAGAATAAAGTATCATCTCATTGTGACAATAACTGCGAAAGAAGCGTATTCCGTAGCCTTGTGGACGTAGCAATGAAAACAGTCGAAATTTTTGTAAAAATATTCACCCTTATTCTGGAATCCACCGGCGGGTTCACTTCTGATTTCTCTAATTTTAGATTATTGAAAACGCGTGAACGATTTACTTAATCGAAAATTTGACAGTTGAAATCCGCAATGAAATAGTCGCGTCTTTTAAGGGTTTAAAGAAAGTAGGTAATTGGCACTGAATAAAGAGCAATTTGAGATGGTCTATTTCTAACATTTACAGTATTATAATTTTGGATATTTTTCTGCCCAAAATATGGTTTCAACCACCCAGAAAAGGCGTCTTTAAAGTATATCGATAAAGCAGTTTCTGAACGTTTTCAATGATCGCATGTCCCGCGAATGTGAAAAGCATAGTCGGCGGGAATAGAAGTAGGAGAAATCCGCCGTTTTCCAGAATAAAACCCATGATCCAATCAGTGCAGTGCTGCATGCATGCATTGCCCATATACGATTGCAGTAAATGTTCCGCCATGCAGTAACTCAAATTTTGCTGTATGTAAATTTTGTATAGCGCTGTGTAAGGCCAGCCAACAGTCAAATAAAAAACGTACTAAACTAATATAATTTATGCCCGGTACAAAATTAACAAAATCGTAAGTTCGGGTAGGTTTTGCCCTAACTTCATGCCCCACAATGCCGAATTTGCCGCATGTATTATATAACCTTACCTTTATTCATATTTAATCTTGTTATGGTAAAAATACACTCTTAGAACACTGGCAGGCTAACGACTTTTAATCGGCCAATGGTTTACTTGAATCGCTAATGGCTATGCGGAAGCGCGCACACCGACCGATTCGAGTCGTTCAAACTAAAAACACAATTTCCTTTCGTTCGAATAGTTGCCAAAATCTCGGGCGAGAGCTATACATGCACAGCAACGTACGACCATTCGCACACGCAACAACTAAAAAATCGTTAACAATCGGGTTTCTCGTTGCATTTAGTTGTGTCTTGTGTGAATGAAATGGTGTTATGACACCGGCTATTTTCAAGATTGAATGAAACCAGTGCAAGAAAATCCAACTGTGGGACAAGGCGATTTTTCATATTATGTTACAGTCACTATATGCCGAATAGTTTGAATGGTGTGCGCACAGACACCGACTACACACTTTAATCTGACAGAAAAGAATGTGCACAGCTCGATCTAAGTTAAAAGTTGTACGACTGAATAGTCCGTGGTCTGCGCTAGCCCGATGACATTAGGACTTAGGCGAAAGAGCATATATGGAATCGCAAAATAAAGTCAAAACTGCACAGTTAAAAATACAATAAAAGGTCATTATTATAAGGTCGAAGACATTATGATGTATTTGACGAACTATAAACATCCAGTGAAAATGGCGGCCACGTCCCAAAACTAATACCCCCTATACATCCGCCTCTGCTTCTCTATTTGTTGTAGTTCCAACATTTTCCAATTTTGCGAAACGCAACTACTGCAATCAGCGGCGTACGTAGGAGAAGAGAATAACAAAAGCTGATAAAGTAGGTTCGTCATATAAAATTTGGCATTTCTTGAGGCTATTAGCGTGATTTTTTTTAGAATAATGAGAACAGGAGAAAAATTTAGTTACTCTTTTGCTAATGAGGGGAGTGATTCTGACCAAACTTCTGGCCGAATGTACAATTTTCGTGGGACGAATTGATCCCAAGCCATTTTAGAAAAAGCAAAGTTAACGTCGAGTTAACTAAATTTTTTGTTTTTGATAAGATGTGTGAGGTTTTGGAGAAAATTCCTACTATCTTTAAATCAACATTATAAAATGTGACCAAATCAACAAATTCATAGACCAATAGACCAACACCGAATTTTATCTGAGATGCAAAACGCGTGTTTTATTTACAATAAAAATAAATAGTAAAATTTGATTAATTCTATTGCATGTTCACATACTTTTATGTTCAACTGTTTGTACGGATGATGCCCAGATATGCCTCTGGTGATGAGATGAAAATTATGACGATAGGAGGGCCACATGTTGTGTCATCAAAGCGCGCAGCATATATACAAGAAAAAATTTCCCGCAAGGTTTTCTGCTGTATCTCTCTAAACAAACAAACAAACAAATAAAAGCACTTTTCTACACACTACGTGCACTGTGTTTTACCGTTATGAATTAGGTTCGCGCCATTCATAAAAATATGAAGAAGCGTAGCGTTTTTTTTTTTAATTCTTTCTTTTGAGTCTACGTACATTTTATAGTGCACTTTGTGACGTTGTTTTATTGTGAAAAAGAAAAACATTTTTACGCAAACACGACGCGTGCAATTACGAGGTCATGGAATTCCGCACTACTTGCAAGTGAATTATTTTAGAATGAGATAGACGATAGTCTAGAAAGAGATCGAAAATCAACTGTCTCGCGAAATGCCACTTTCTTTTATGGAACCGAAGTGTTGATAGAATTTGCCCGTTTTTTTTTTGATGAATTAAACGAGACTGCGACGAGAAAAAATGCACGGTGGTAAGAATGCCGCGTGACCCACAGACTAAAATGCACCGCGTCTTTACACCAACTACAACTGCACTACGGGGCGACGACGGTCTGAGCGGCGGCAGAACATCATGAAGTTTGGGTGCAATGAAACTTGGTAAACAACTTTGGAACGCCACAACAACACAATAATATGTCGTTGGTGACATCAGTGACGTGGACGCCAGCGGGGACACTTCAGTCTCGGCTTCTTATAAGTGAAAAGAATAAAGTGAAAAATGAAAACCTCAAAAGAAAAAGAGAAATGAAAACAAAAAGAAGAAGAAGAAGAAAAAAGTCCGGAAATTTTCTCATGAAATGTTTTCAAGACATTCCTTAGCCTTGCCTACAATCACACATATGAAATGTGTGTACGGGTGACCCGCGACCGTGCGACCGCGCGCATCAACATTTTCCTCATGCACACATGCATCATGTATGGAAGCGACGCATATTGAGCGCATGCATCATGCATACAGCATGCATTCCATCGATGATGATGTGGATGATGATGGCTTCGATTTACATGCAACTCCAATTCAACTATCGTAGCGGCATTCTGGAGATCGAAGATAAACGACATCAAGTGAAGGAATGCAGTTGCATATACGTAGAGCCAAGTGCAGTGTGTGGTGAATGAGATGGACATACCGGGGGCTCACTGCAATATTTTTTTTATTTTATTGTTGTTTACTTGCAGTGTCGGCCGGCAGCAATGACCTCTAGTGCGTCCCACATTATGTTTTTGACACAAATATACGTCATTCCATTTGCGGCTTATTAAGTAGGTCTTTTTGAGGCCAAATATACATCGTGACTTCGGGTACAAATTAATATTTCCATTGCCAGCCGGACGCCACTTAGACATTTTATTCACTACATATCAACTCTTTTTTTTGATAAAAACACTTACGTTTTGCAGAGCATAGGATCAAGTGAGTTATACAAAATTATGGTACTTATTCCTTTCACTTCCTTTTCATTAATTAGTTTAAACCATTTTTCCAACAAGAAAAGAAACTTGCTGACTTGCTTCAACACCAATTTACCAGGGGTAGAAACGATCTCAGTTCTCAAAAATTATGTAGGTACGTTATGAACAGAAAAATCAAAATTTAAAAAAAAATTGTGCCAACAGTAACTTTATTATTTTTCAGGACAACATCCGGGAAGAGATTAAAGCCAAAGTGCGGCAGAAAGGTCGACGCTACTGACATCCTTAAAACACCAATTACGATTTTAGGCCATAGTCTGGGACACGGTTGAAATGTAACACTGGTTTTTCCGAGGCAAGGAAGTTATTTGAAAAATTAATTTTGTCAATGGAATAGCTCTGTGTAAGAATTTTCAACATTCATCAGTGGTTCTTCACACAAAAATTGAAATAAATAAAAAGCTCGTAGAAGTAAAAACCTGTCAGACCTAAAATATGACGAAAACCGTCAAAAACTATACTCCAAATTAGGGATCCGAGAGGCTTGTCGGACAATGCAGCAAGACGCTACGCCAAAGCGAAATGTTGTAATCGTCACTGACAGCCAAGCCGCAATCAAGGCCTTAGATTTGGCTACCACCTCGTCTAAACTCGTCGAACAGTGCCACGAGGAGCTAGCCTACTTAGGAAATCAAGTCAAAGTTACTCTGCTTTGGGTTTCAGACCACAGACCACATAGAGGGTAACGAGCGGGCAGACGAAATAGCTAGGCAAGGTTCTGCTCTTCAGGGCTTTCTCGAAGAATCCGTTCAGATTCCACTAGGGATTGTTAAGCGCTAAATATCCACCCACTTTCTCACAAACGCGAACTCCAAATGGAGAGGACTGACCAACTGCGTCATATCTAGAAAGATATGGCCATCCTACTGCCGGAGAGAACAGATGAACTCTTGAGCAGGAGCCGTGTGGACGTCTCCAGAGTCACGGCAGTCAGCACGGGTCATTGACCGATCGGCGACCACGCGACCAGACTGGGTATTCCCCTTAATGTCAATTGCCGCAGCTGTGAGGATGCAAATAAGAAGGAAACCGTAAGCCATCTGCTTTGCGAGTGTCCAACCCTAGCTAGAGCCAGACTTCGCGCACTAGGCAAACCTTTCTTTAATAACCTTGATGAGATCTCGAAAAACAAAACTGGAGAACTGATTAACTTCTTGAACAGCTCGGGATGGATAGGATAATCCATTCAAGCCCTAGGTCTCTGTAAAACTACATATCTACTTAATCGATTTGCGGTATCAAAACGGCGCTTCCTGTGCTAATTGGGCCCTGTTTTCGGCAGACGGGCCACCACGTAAACGAACCAACCATACTCCAGATTAGGGGATCACTATTGAAAAATCCTGAAATTGGTTTTTAGACGATTATATAACAAGCTGGTGGAATTACAAACCAGCTCGATATCTCATCAGACTTAACGAGATATGGTGGAATTCGTGATATCGTATACAACCCCTTTACACTCCTTTAAGGGGTAAATTGTATTTGAGGCGACTACATAAAACCCCCGTAGTCGAACCAATCAATTGAATATTTAATCTAGATGGGCAAAACAGTTCATTTGAGTTAAGTACTTCCGAACTAGTCATTCACTTTAAAGAGTTAGTTCAGAGAAGGACTTCAATTGAATTATTCATTTACTCTTTTCTCTTCTCTAACCACACCAGCCGTTCAGTAGTCACTCTACACTCACTAGTCAGTCAGTCATTCAGTTGTGCTTTTGAGTTGGGAAATAGGAAGAAAAGCTATGTGCACCCTACCCTATTAAGACACGCTAGGGTTATTCAATAGGGACATAACAATGTTGTATTTAAATAAAACACAGAATAATTGAGATAATTTCGAAACGTTGCTCGTTCGTGAACTGCACCATGATAAAAATGTAAACCTTGACTGACGTTTTGACATTAACAGGCCAGCAAAAAAGTTTAAAGATGCGTTTGTATTAAAATACAAAATTGTCATGTACCTATTGAATAACCCTTTAGAGTACGCTATACAGAAATCAACCTTCAAGCTTCGTATTTTTGAGGGTGTTCGAGATATAAAAATCGGAATATTATGCTCTCCACACTGACCTCCATTTTTCTCGGCTAGGAGTCTATTGGGCCTTACTAGACTTTCTTGAAAAGTTCTTAATCCCCCCACTTTCGTGCTTCAACAAAAAAAATTTTTACTTTCAACATACTCCTCTTGTACATTTTATTCAGAAACTAAATTTTACTTCTTCGGTAATTAGTTCGCAATATATAGTAATCCAAAGTTTCCCACCCCCATTCCTGTCCCACACGCCCACGTCATATAAATTCCAAGTTTCTACCTTCTAACATAAGCGGTTCCTGAAATATAGAAATCAAATTTTTTAGTTTAAAGCGCGCTCTCCCGAAATCCACAGCTTACACCCTAAGCCCTCAAAAAATTACTACGTAAAAGGGTACCCTCAATCTACCCAAGTGAAAAATCTAATTTTGCGAGCTACGAGCCTTTAAACGCGTTTACATGCGACGTATACGGCGGGCGGACAGATATTTTTTAGGGGTCCTAAAACGCGAAAATTCAAATTCAGGTTGCTAGCGCTAGACAATGTCAATAAAAGAGTAGCGGTTGAAACCTCGGAAACAATGTCATGTGTACGTCGACGATGAAGTACCTGAAGTTAGAATCAATTACAGCTTTTGATATGATATATGCCATGCTGTCATACATTTGACATAGTTGCATACAATCTTGAGAATGAATGTTAATCAGAAAAATATGACGATGGAAGACTATAGTATTGAAAAGGACGAAATTTACCGGCAAATCACTATCGCAAATGGGTTATACGACGGACATCTGAAAAGGGATTAAGTTCCTCACCAAAAGAAAGAAAATCATGAATGATATTTTTGAATCGAACGCCACAGATTGGGTGTACCATTGCTTCGCTAATTTTTTTAAGTAATAGAAACTGCAATTAATTGATCTTGGGATCCTTCGACTCACGATACGGTTTTGACCGAGGAGATTTACAAGTATCTGTTTAGACGACACATAAATTTGATGGGGGTCAAGTGCTTGGTAAAATAGAGGATGCCTACTTTTTCGTAGTTAAATAATCCGATACGATTGCCAGAAGAAGCGATGATGGATCATGCCCCCGCTTCCCACTTGTACAATAGTCTACATTACGCTGCTCATGAAAACGAACCGCACTAAACGGTACAAATATTTTTGGAACAATCAGGACCATTACAGACTATCAAAATTGTTCCTGATTAGGAATACTTGTTTCTCTTAGTCTAGCCGAGGTGTTAATTGGGAAAGGATTCCTTAAAAATTTATACGTTTATTACTTTAGAAGGAACAGAGCTCATACACGTGGATTTAGCCCAGGAGCGGATTTTGTCAAAAAGCTAAACAGGCTTGTGGAAGCGAAGATTGCTTATTTGAAGAAGGAGGAACTGAAGCTATGAATTTCGTAAGTAGTCCAACGGTTTTAGGGAAGGGACTCCTTGAAACTTTTTATATGACTTAGTGATTAGAACAGTGATTCTAGCGACATTTCGAAAATTTATCCTGCGAATTTTTTTCGAATTTCGAGTAGTGTATGGTTTGGTATTGAAACGCGCCCCTTTCGAAAATTTACTTTTTTTTATCGCGCTCTTCGTCTCTGTTTTTTATCAACATAAAAAAAATATTAAAGTTAAAATTAAATAAATTAAAATGAAATCATGCTAACAACATGCAACGCAACAGAATTCTTGCTCCAACGCCGTTTCCACTACTTAAATCAACTTTGAAAGTCCTCCACTTTAGGGCTCTTCAGCTGCCTCGACGTCCCTATCTTGATGGCCTCCACGTCTCCCCAAAGCGTGTTGAATTATGCAGCCCTCCACCGTTTCACGCCTTGCTGAGGCTTGACACAACATGGAGATAAAGAACACTCTGGCGCACCGAACAAGTTTGAAGGCGAAGAATTGGAAGCATTACTCGATGAAGACCCATGACAGACGCAAAATGAATTTGCAAAATCATTAGGAGTTGATCACAAAAGGAGGATTAAAAGGATTGGGAATGATTGAAAAGCAAGGAAATTGGATGCTGTATGAATTGAAGGTGAGAGACGTCGACGGCGTTTTTTTAACGTGTGAGCTGCTGCTCCTACCGCAGAAAAAGAAATGTTTTTGCATCGTATCGTCACTGGCGATGAAAAGTGGATACACTACGATAACGGGAAGCGTAGAAAATCGTGGGGTAGTCCCGACCATGCCTCAACATCGACAACAAAGCCGAATATCAAAGGTTCCAAACTCATGCTCATGTATTTGGTGGCATCAGTTGGGTGTAGTGTATTATGAGTTCCGCAAACCCAACGAAACCATCACGGGAGATCGCTATCGACTACAATTGATGGGTTTGAGCCGAGTATTGAATGCCAAAAAATGGTTCGATACGTGGATAACCTCAAGAAGATGATAAACCACAAAATGATTTTTATGTTTCCACCGCCCCGGAACCTCGTGAATTAGAAAACAGTGTTTCCATCGCATTAATAGATTTAGTTTGATATTTAATAATTTAACAGCTGACTGTTGTGCCAAAATTTTTAACTTATTTTTGAAGATTTTACCATTTTTAGTGATGGAAATTTGTCCTGCATCAGAAGAATACAAAAAATTAAATTATTTCATTCAAAACCTTGCATTTCGAGGAAGTAATTTGGAAAATTTATTTCAAATATGTGACAGTGAATATTGTGGTGAAATGTGAGCGTGGTGAAACATAAATTTAGGAGATTTAGAGATTTTGCAGTAATCTCGCGATTTGGAAATGTTAGTCCTGTATGGAGAATATAGTAGATTTGCGTGTAGATGTACAAAATTAAATACAATTTAAGCTGGTCAGTATTTAATCCTGATTCCATATTATCATATGATTTGGGGTTGCGGGCTATTGTGCATGTATGTGGGTGGTTTTTTTTAGTAAATTTGAGCACTCAAAATAAATGTTCAAAATGTGTTCCAAAATAGAGAAAAACCTTAAAATAAAATAAGATATATCTTCACAGGGGAGACTCGGGACTGTTTGGAAATAGATATTTATTTCAATGACTGTGTTGCCTATTCTCCTAGAACTGATCATCCTAAATTTAACTTCTTAAACAATTAAAGCCGTTCGCACAACTATGAATAAATTGATTTCCGCGCACCCCCCGAAACCAAAGAAAACCACTGAAATCAAATATCAATTCGTTTTCCATTTACGTCAACCTTAACTTCCCCTAAAACGATGTCACAAAAACGATATATGCATATCTAGGGATTACACATTCACAAGCCGGCACGGATATGCCCTAAATAGTGCCCCATTTAAATCCAATCTATAGGTCTCTTCATTTTTTTTTCTTCTTTCGATTTCATAAAACTATTTAAAACTTGGGCTGTCAACAGAGGAAGGAATTCCTAAAAATAAAAACTCGAGGGGGATCTTCGATGTTTAAAGAGAGTTTGATGCCTTTCGGTTTTTATGTTGATCTTCATGCGTTGCTATGTTTTTGTTGTTGTTGTCGGTGGTGGTGGTTGAAAGAATTCTCACATATAATAAAAATAGAAAGTTCACTGGCTTCGGAAATGCAGTGGCCCCGGAGACCGGAAGTTAATGCACGTAGGTTACAAAAATACATACGTGTGTATAGCCGTATAGACTTTCGATAGATATATAGATGTGCGTAGTTAGGACAGCTGCGTATGCCCTTCGGCGAAAAAACAACATGACAATTTCAATGTGGACGAGACTTGGGAGGATAAAATCGAAGGAGTGATAACCGTTGCAACGTACGTCGAAAATGCAATCTCGGTGCTTTCATCCTTGTGAATTGATGAGGTTTGATCATGTTCGTTACCCAAAATAGGCAACTATAAATCGATAGACCGAGTATAGCGCACAAATGTGAATAGAGTGTAAGTAAACAGAGATTTTATTTTAGACAAATATAAATTTTACATACATTTGGCAACGGCTCATTACAATTAAAATATGAGCCTTGAAAACACTAATTTACAATCACCTATTCGATCCCATGTTTTTTCTCGGTTTTGTCAACCTTGAAAGAGATTTGACGCCTAAGTTAATTTTTGAAAAACCCAAAATTAAATTTTAAATAATTAAAATACCTTCTCAAAATTTACGCTTTATTTACAACAAAAAAAAATTAATTTTTTTAGTGTGGCAGCCCCGTATCAACTTATTTCGCAAATCCTTTCTGCGGAGATCCGCAAGGAACAGTTCCCGGTCCCTTAGTTGGTAAGTTGATAGGTAACACTAGGCAAAAGCCAAAAAAGTTCTGAATGAGATCAACTTTTTTTTGGCTAATTTTGGGTCGCTGAAAACGAATATTACAATGAAAATTATTTTTTAGTTCAGGATTTTGGAGAGTGCTCAAAAAGGAATTTTCATGGTGGAGCGTCGTAAAAAGCTACGTTTAAGAGTGAAACTAATAAATAAAATACATTTTAAAACTGAAACTAATTTAAACGCAATGCATATTAAATAAGTCATTAATCACTATTATTCAATTTGGGGAAAAAGAGCATTGTAATTAATTTTGTTTCAATTAAATGATTTTTAGCCGAGTTCCGCGGCTACATTCACGTATGTACGTGCGATACCACCGAAACTGTACTAAAAAAACCTACTATAACCTGCATTATTGTAACATAACGCTTTCCCCTATATAACACTATGGGTTTTTGTGGCATGCGTTGCAATGCGAGCGGTTTCCAGTCTTGCTCCCGTTGCTTCCGTTGTTCCCGTTGCTCCCGCTTTTCTCATTGATGCCGTTGCTCAATTTGTTGTTCAATTCTGTAAATGCGAGCGGTTACTAGTCCTGCTTCCCGTTGCTCAACAACTCACCAAAGTTTCATCGCAATCGGATGAATGGTATAGGAACGCATACGGGACAAACAAACAAACATTCATAGAGAAAAATTATCCATTTTCTGAGCTCCTTATCATAAAATTACACACGAACCGACATACAACAGTCTGCTGTTGAAAATTGGTCTATCTTCGAGGGTTGTTTTAATTTCCACCAGTTGAAAATTTCCAACTTTACCATTTGTCAATAGGAACGTGTAACTAGCTAATATACCGAAAACGGACGAATTTCCGCTAAACTATGTGAAATACACTCACATGTTGAAACAATTCTCGTACCACCAATTGTAAAATGATTTTACTAATGCAGAAACCTTCGCGGCATGCCTTCGTGGCATGCGTGCCCTCAACAAATCCCCAAAGTTTCATCGCAATCGGATGAATTATTTAGGAACGCATGCGGGACAAACACACAAACATTCATTTATATATATATAGATAGATTTAAGCTAAGGTAATAAAAATGTCATCTGGTTAGTGAATAGTATTTAAAAGTGTCCGTGTTGTATCCTGTTGGTAAACTATAGTTATTCAGGATGTCTCGCAAATGTGTAACTATGATCAACTTTGTTATATTTGTGGTGAGGTAACTAACTTTCTTAGCGCAAAAACGTCCCATCACTGGAATGATACAAGAAGCGTACAATTTTGGCAAGTGGGAGATCAGAACAAATCCTGGACTCCACATATATGGTGCAGGTTCATGTGCTTCAAGTCTATGAAGATGGCTAAAGGGTTAACAACGGTTCTGTGGTGCTATTTCTGTATGATGGACAAGGAAAATGTGTTTCGGAAATGAGAAATTCTCTTGTCAACTATCCGGATATACCATCACCTACGCGTTCTATTCCTCACAGTAACGAACTTCCGATTCCATAGCCCCTGAAAACGTTTATCACAGATGATAAGGAGAGCACAGATGAAGAACCTATTCCATCGACATCAATAGATCCTGGCTTTCCATCCAGTGGTCCCCAACGTCAACAACATATGATAAGCCAAGAAGAATTGGACGATCTGGTGAGAGACCTAGAATTACCGAAGAGTAAAGCAGAACTTCTTGAATCGAGGGTGCAGCAATGGAATCTTTTGAAAGATGATGTTACCATAAATGCTTTCGGTACGCGCCACAAAGATCCACTACCATTTTTTTAAATTGACAGTATCTTGGTACTCTCTAGCAATATGAATGGGTTCATGGATGCTCTCAATATAAAGCACAAACCAGATGAATGGAGATTGTTCATAGATGGCTCTACAATGAGTTTGAAAGCAGTTCTTTTGCACTTACCTTCAGTTCCGATTGGCATGCAGTTCATTTAAAGGAATCGAATGAACATTTAAAGCAGGAAGATTTGTGGCAATTGAAAAGGGGTTGTGCTTGGTTTGCAGCTTGGTTACACAAAATTTTACTGCTTCTTGTGTGAATGAGACATCTGTGCCAAAATAGAGCACTGCAAAAAAGGAGTGGTCCATTCGACAGTATTTGGAACCAGGACAGAAAAATGTAAAGAATGTTCCATTGGTCGATTCTAAGAAGGTACTGCTACCACCGGTTCATATAAAACTTGGGGTCCACGGTGAATATCATCAGGACATTTCAGCCATGGAGAAGCGATACCAGGGAAAATTGTTGAACTCTTATCAGATATGATCTTGCGAGAAGCAAAAAGCATTTTAGACAAAAAAATTTGGTTTCTAGATCTCAGGAACCGCTCATAAGTGGTTCCTAGGAGGTTGAAACTTGGAACTTATATTGAACTATGATTGAGGACCCATTTGCTAAGCAAATGATCGAAATGGGTTGAGGGGGGTGGAAGTGGGGGAAAAACAATGCGTTCGAAATGCTGGGATTGAAACATTCTAAAATCCATATTTTCTGAACGGTTGATGTCAGAAGTTTGAAACTTTGTGGTTGGAAGGGGAAGCAGGGAGGTGAGATGGGTGGTAAAACACTTTGGATTGCAATATCTTTCGAACCAATTGTACCAGGAAGATAAAATTTGGCATATCTATATAGGATTACAAGTAGACTCCACTGAATGTTAAATTTTTGAGGGGGAGGTGGAGCACGGATATAGCCATCTTTAAAAAAAATAAATTTTTATATCTCCAGAACCTTACCAGATATGATCTTAAAAATTTTACAGCAGTTAGGTCCAGTAGAGCTCTAGCAGAGAAGAAAATTTTAAGGGTCCAGGTGTATGGAGTGATGATGTGAGGTGATGGAGACAAAAAAAATTCTTATTTTTATTTTTCGATAACCGCAAAGGATAGAAGGCTAAAAATTGCGCTTTAGGTTAATATGCGACTGACAGCCTAAATAATAATCAGAAGGCTATTTGGAACGTTGTTTTTAGGTTGTCAGTCGCATATTAACCTACACTGCATCTCATCATTAAACGCGTTCTGCACTTCTATTCAAAAAATGATAATGTTGCGCCCAGACTGTTGGCAGATTTTTTTAAATAGGATAGTCTTCTTCGTCTTTAAATTAGTGAATATACCTATCCAAGAATTTGTTAAGATGTTAATATGTTTTAAGTAGAACATGAAGCACCAGTGAGACAGACACATTTTGTGCAATGTGATAACTAGTATTTTTTCTTATTATTATACACTGAGACAGGTCACTCAAGACAACAGTTTTATGTTTTATTAATTAACCGACTCCGGTTATAAACCGAAGCAGCTTTATATGGATGATGTAATTTCCTTAAGGAATTAAATGCATAGTGGTCTTAATTAATTGAAAAGGTGACTAGAAGTTGGGTACATTCTTGACGCAAGAATTTATTCAAAGGCATGTTGATAATTTTACACTCAAAGAAACTATGGTTTTTCTTCTTCTTTTTTTATATCTAGTTCTGGTGCATCGGAATGTGTGATTATCGCACATATTGGGACACAAGAAAACAAGCATAATATCCAAAGATGTTGTGTATTCACAGAAGAAATTCTTTAAGACTTGGCCTTAACGAAAAAGAAGAAGGCTATACTAAGACGAGACGAAGAAAGGAGAAAGACTTTTGTAGGGATGATTGTTGACGAGGGGGAAGTGGGGGGGAAGCAAAGAAGAAAAAAGACAGACACAGACACAGGAAGAATGAAAATGAAACGAAAACTTCGTTTGCTGGGTGTGGGCTCGAGTGTAATGCCACCATGATCCACGATGAGAAGATCTTAAATAATAACAAAAGGGAATAAAGTATGAAAGAGCCGCAAATATAGGGGAAGAGGAGACCACCAGATACTCCAACAGACAGAGAAAGAAGCTCACGTGTTTTGTGAGCGGTATGTTCAACAACAATTTGAAGTTCAATGTTCTGTTGAGGAATTTGTGCGGTCGTCGAGACGAGACCGGGATCTTCAGAAGCATTCTATGGTGGTGATATATGACATAAGTGAGAAATATTTATTTATTTTTTTTTTCTTCACAAACTAACTTCGTTTGTCAACAGCGAGATTGTATTGTCAGATATTTCGAAGATAATGAAGCGATCGGAATTAGATAATTTGTTTTTGTATACTTTCTAGGTCAAACTGAAGACTGCAGACACTGCAGACGTGCGTGCACTGATTAATAGAAGAATCTCAATTCAGCACAATTATTATTGAGAACAGACATCTCTGGGTTTTCCAGGTCAACGTTAAAAATATTGCGATAAAAACCAACAATGAGAGTAATTTTGTATTTAAATTATACACACTTATCTAGATCTGCCTTGTAAAAGAAGTGCCTGCTAAATGCAAAACTTTATGGACGAACCATCTTACTATGATAACAAACTTTATTTACAAAAAAGTTGATAATTACTTATTGAACAATTTATAGGAACTGGATTTTTTGCGTGCCTTTTACCATGTAGATGAAATATGGACAACCCGCAACTATAATATTCACTATTTTTTCCACGTTTCTGCAGAATCCCAACTTCAAAGCACAAATTATTAGAAAAAAAAAAAATTAAGGCGTTTTTCTGTTTGTCTGAATGTTTGTTCCAAGTTGACGCGAAAACTGTTCAACCGATTTGGATGTAAGCGCAGGGATCGAAGAGGAATCGTAATCAAACCGGGGGGACGTCACAATAAGCCCAACTGTGGCTGCAGTGACAGAGGTTAACCACACCAACCCCTATTTCCAAATCTAATCTAATCTGGATGTAAATTGGCATAGATAAACATCAAACTTCTACTTTATGTCGTTATTGATTCGTTTTATGGCAAAGCTCCCACAATCCGACATTAAGTGTCCGAATACTTTCCAGAGCCATTGTTACATAAATGCGAATTGTTTCCATAAATACCAATGAAATTTCACATAATCGGCGATTCTTACCTATTTGTTCGCATTGCAATGCTAGACAACAGTGTTTTTTTTTTAAATAAAATAGTTTACTACACCCTACGACACGCACAAAGGTGGGAGAGGAGGTAGTTGCAAAAATGTCACAATGTAACAAAGTGGTGACATAGTGCTCCCTCTTACTGAAAGATGTGACGTAACAAAACCATAACGTTTTTTTTATACAAATTAATATTATAAAAATTTCGTCTGGCAACGAACTTTTGTTCGTTTTAAACACCGAAGATGATGCTTTGTGGTTGAACGAAGAGGTTTAATGTTGACGATGGTGTGTGAGAAATGTTTGTCATTGGTGATGTAACAGCATAAAAGTAGTATCTACCATATATATGCAGCAGTTTGTCCGAATACATTTGACTATGTTTCGAGACAGGTGCACACCAGCATGCCATGTCCCATAGAATATGCATACGAGTAAAAGAATCGATCAGCGGCTCTCAATTGCTTTTACCACGAGCCATTTTTACTATGTAACCGTGACTGGACGAGCAGAGTTTCTTGCAACTTCTGTTCGATATAATATCAACCAGCAAGCATAGACTTGCACAAAAAGATCAGAAAATTTCGCAGGAAACTACTGACTTTTACAATTATGGCAAAAAGAACATTTAATTTCGCGTTAATTTACTCGATTACGCAATATAGAATCATTGCCTCAGGTAGTGTACAGGGACGACAACAGTTGAACCATAAAATGGGCCACGAATCTGTTGCTAAAAATATTACTTAGCAATGTACGTTTTCTCTTATTGATTTAAGGGGGTCGTCCCTTGTGACGGCCAGTTTTTTCCGCTTTTTTTGGTAATTTTTTTTTTTAAGGAGAAATATTGTTTTTTTTCGAGTGCAGAGCTCTTGAAGGTAAACAGCTGTAAAAAAAAGTTGCCAAATGGCTGCCATGATTCAGGCTGTCCTCCTCATCTGAAATCAAAAAATTAAATTGATACTTCATGTATAGGCTTGTGGCTAAAACTGGTACCAGAAATTTTTGAAAATTAAAAATTTTTTTTTTTAAATTTTCGCGTTTTTTGCGATGAAAGCTAAAAAAAAAAAAAAAATTACATATATCGCTAAGATTCTGCTACCAGTTGTAACTAGGGATCCGCTGAACATGTTATTCAAATTTCAGAGTAATCAGTTCAGAAGTTTTTTCTGAATGAAAAATGCAATTTTGAGAAAAACGCAATTAAAGATCGATGGTGGCTCGGGCGTGTTCCGAACAGCTGTAACTAGGGATCCGCTGAACATATTATTAAAATTTCAGCGCAATCGGTTCAGTAGTTTTTTCTGAATCGTGGCAGACAATTTGAAAAATTCAGTTTTGAGAAAAACCTAATTAAAGATCGATGGTGGCCCGGGCGAGCTTCGAACAGCTGCTCCATTTTACGGCTATTATTTTATAACGACTTCGAATTCGGTGAAAACCATTTACTTACATATTCTAGGGATGATTTGGAAGTAATTTAGTAAAAAAAAAAGATTTTTCTGACCCGGCACATAGTACGACCCCCTTAATAAGTTCCAAAAAGGAATTTTGATATGTATTATCCATTCAAATATTTAACAATATGCAAAAGGATGAAATTAATATAAACACAAACAGAATCAGAGGGAGTGGGGACATAGCTATTACCATCACTTTCATAGGCCAAAAAATACAATTTTTATTCCGGTATAGCTGTTTTTAACGATTTACCAGAACCAATTAAAAGAAGAAAATCTTCTGCATTTCAAAAGTGAACACAAAAACTAGGTCTATCATTCTCAAGGCTCTTTTTATTATTATTTCTGTGATTTCTTTTTTTATATTATATATTATATTTTATGCTTGTTTATTCTTCAAATTTCTCTTAAATAATACTAAAATCAACCGTTATTTTAGTGAATGACTAGATATTTTAAATTTGAATTTTATTTTTTTTACTAACGGATATGCCCAATAAAAAAGGCTCGACAGTCCAGGTAAAAATATAAAAAGAAAGAAATGGGCTAACAAAATTATTTGTACAGTTCGAAATTATCAATATTTCAAAAAAAAGGATGGCAGTTTGGAAGTTACGAATTTATTTTTAATATCATCAATATCTTATGTTTTACATAGCATAGCGTTAAGACAAGACAAAGTTGTTGTAGGAATATTTTCATTATAATAGCAGAGGTATATCATTCTAAAGGCGCGTTAAAAGACGATTTATTATTTTAACGCGTCAATGCAGAGTGGTATATCCTGGCCGTCTATCTCCCTTATTAACAAAATGCTTTCCGCCAGAATATCCGCTTGGAATATACTGCAAGTATTCGGCAGCTTGAACAACTGCTCTACACTCTGCTGGACAAAAAAGTCGCCAGTCTCAGTGCTGCCTTCCATGTTTGATCAGTGCGTGTACACGGAAACACCCACCCACCCAGGCCATTTAATAATACCCAATTGTATATGACCCTGAAGGGTGTTTCAAAATTCTTCCCTGGAATCATATAATCTGTATAGATACTGACCGAATCTTTTAGAAATTTCCTGAGAATAGAGGTGTGTCCTTTGATTATCTGCATAAAGAGAAAACAGGTAGTTAATTTTACCGCCGTGTTTGCCGCAACCTTAATAAAGATATCAACTGGCAATAGAGGAATGAAAAACTGCAGTGCTCACGTTGGCTTATATTTCTTTTATTCTGATAGCTTCAACCTTTGGTAACCTGATCCGGAATTTTTATAACTTTCTCATTTCTAAATTTTTGTTCCATAAATAGTCCTTTGTTTGCTTCGGTAAAGAGTCACAGAGGTTTTAAAGACGAAGGTTTTTCACCACATTTTATAGCACATTTCAGAAACATTTGAGCTTGATTAAAAGGACAATAATTGACACCAATGTGGAAAGATCATTGGTAAGACCAATGATTCTCTTCCACACCTTAAATTCAGCGAATTTAATGGATGGATGAAGGTAGTAAATAGTTTTCTATACCAACAAGATGGAGGAAAGAAGAGTGAAGTTTCTTCTAGCACTTAAATGCAGGGATTTGGCTAACGTAGTTGCGATTATAATACGCGGAACGAGCATCTATGGAGTATGATAATTTCAATTTCCCCCCATATGTGACCAGTGCTGTAAAAAGGAGGAGTCCACATAACAATATTTGTGCGAATGACTACCCGCATTGGATGCTAACTCCATAAGAAGTCAGGAGAGCATAGATCTTGACCTAGCCAAGGTATTAGTTTTCCTTGGGAAAACTAAAAAGACTCCTTAAATAAAGAACCGGCTTGACGAAGAAGAAGAAGCGGCGTAGTAATTATGCTTGCCTACTGGAAAGATAGGAATGAAGAATCTGGATCAGACCAAGGTGAATTTTGAAGGAAATCGAACCGGCTTGAGGAAGAAAGAAGCCTTCATTGCAGTTATTTTGAGTTTACTCTATGCCAAGTGAAGGATTTACAGACCTGGACCTAGACAAGGTGTAACTTCGCTAACTGATTAAACCGGCTTGGGAAAGTGAAGGAACCGCAAGTATGCTTAGTTCTGATGAAGAAAGAAGGAGCTCACAATCAGGACCTAATCCGGGTTCGAATTTCGTAAGAAATTAAACCGGTTAGACTCGGAAATGAAAATGTGCATGAACACCATTAACTTTCTTAACGAAACAGGGTGGTACAATGGACCGGATTTTGGCCTAAGTGGCGATATCCTTGCCACACTAGTCGCAACTTTCATCATCATCATCAACACGATAGGGCACAAGACATTATGGTATTAATGTTCGAACTTGGCTTGAAAGCAGTTTTGCAGGACGATAGATTGGCCGATAACCTTACCAGAAAATTGAAGACTTTGAGATTCAGGGACGAAAGTGGGAATAGAGCGGTCACATATTAAAGAAGTCAGAGCATAACATCTCTCTACAGGCTCTGAATTGGAATTACACAATATGTTCAATAAAAAAAAACGGGAGCGAAAACATAAATTTATAAAAAAGAAAAAGAAGGAAGAAAGTAATAATAAAAACACAAGTAGAAAATTATTGTAAGAATAGTTAATGTTAATTTAAGAATAGTTAATGTTAATTTAATTTGAACATTAGCCTGTAAAAATTAAAGACTTGACTAAGGTTTTGAACGCGAAGAAATATGTGGACAGAGAACCAACCTGGAGCCTATCATGATTCCTTTGTAGTCGAACCAGTGGCGAAAAAAAGTAAGCATTAGTTGAAGCCGCAGCTCGCGCGAATATAGAGATAGGCCTACTCGGTCGCGAGGTAGAGCGAAACTCAAGGTTAAGATGTAAGTTAGAATCATAATACCGTTAAAAACTTTAAAGAGAATACACTCGTCAAGATACAATCTGCGCTGATTTAGTGAGGGAATATTGAGTAAGGATAAATGCTCACTGTAGGAGCAATAGGGTAGGTTATATTTGAAGAGGAGTGACCGAGTGAAATGACGCTGAACAGACTCAAGAGATTCAATGTGACAACTATAATGAGGGGACCAAATAGAAGAACAGTATTCCAATCCGCTGCAAACAAGTGTCAGATAGAGCTGGACGCACGTTTGAATATTGGAAAACATATAAGCGGATCTAAAAAATTAAGCCAGACAATCTAGATGTAGTGCAAATAATGTTTTGAACCAGTGTTTCGTCATCGGATGGCATAGACTCGTCAAAGGGTGTATCAAGCCTAAGTCCGAAACACCCTTACAGCTGGTGGCATTGCTCAGTGAATGTCGAATTTAAGTCTTCGGTCGAAAGTTACACCTAGATCACGAATCTGGGATACTTCAATGAGAAGGGTGGAGTTCAGAGTGTAATCGAAGGGTATAACTGTGTGTTTCAGTGTAAGGGTCATTTTATGGCATTTGCTTACATTAAGTGGAAGGCGATTATATGAGCACCATAGGGTTAGTTCATTAAGATCAGGCTGTAATAGGATACAGTCACTCCTTGAAGATATCTCCCTGTAGATTTTGAGGTTATCAGCATAGAAAAGGAATGAAGAGTGAAAGTTTAGGAGTAGGTCATTAACAAAGATTATGAAAAGGAGTGTGCCAAGTGCTGAGCCCTGCGGAACTCCAACGGGAACAATACAGTACACGAACATCCATTAAGAACTACACGAGAACTGCGTTCAGCAAGGTAGGACGCAAACCACTCCAAAAGAGTATCACCGATGCCGCAGGCTTGCATTTTTGACAAAAGCAAGCTATGATCAACTGAATCAAAGGCTTTGGAGAAATCAGTGTAGACAACATCCAACTGCTTTCTACAATTAAGCGTTTTTGCCACTGTATTTGTGAATTCTAAAAGATTAGAAGCAGTAGAGCGCCCTTTGAAGAAACCATACTGGTCATGGGGAATGAGGTGACTTATATTTTCATATAAGTGATCGTGTATGACGCGTTCGAATATTTTTGAGAAACAAGACAACATTGAAACAGGACGATAATTTGTGACTACTGCTGCATCTCCTTTCTTATGGATGGGAATGATAGAGGCTTGCTGATGGGAATATTCCTTCAGAAAGGCTTTTGTTGAAGGGAATGGAGAGAGGAATACACAGGGAAGACGAAAGTGGCTTTAAGAATAAGTTTGGGAGGCCATCAGGACTACCCGTCACACTACTGTCTAGTGCTCCAAGTAGATGCTCAATAGCGGAGAGAGCTATAGAGAGAAGAGGAATATGGGTGGGGGAAATTTCGAAGCTATGAGGAACGAATGAAGATGAAGGGGATGAATACACAGACGAGAATTATTGTGCAAAGAGCTCACAAGATTCTTGAGAGTTGGTAGCAGTGGAGTCATTATAACTCACTTCAGTAGGGAAAGAAGGAGAAGATCGCAAAGTGCGAACATAAGACCAAAAAAGTTTTGTCTCTCTACGGTTGACTGATGATTCAACTTTGGCTATGTAAGTACGTATAGCAGATCTAATTGTAGATTTTGCCAGGCAACGGTAGCGATGGAACATAGATTTATCTTCTTCAGAACCAGACCTCAAGTAACGGGAGCGGCTTACATTTTTTAGATGAATTGCTTTGGCGACTTCAGTGTTGAACCAGACCAGAAGATTGTTTTTAGGGAGCTTATGTAGGGGAACATAGCGGTGAATAAGTCCATTGAGAATTTCATAGAAAAGATGAAGTGATGATTCAATACCATAATGAGCGAAGGCAGCATTCCAGTCGAAATTACCCAGAGCGAGTTAGGAGAGTGCAAGAGGAGGGTGATAGGGATCAATTTTAAGATAAGGAGATATTGAAGTATATAGATTAGTTTGAGTGCTATCACAATTGGATAATACTAGATCTAAAACTTTACCATGGTGGTTTGCTACATTATTGATCTGATTAAGAGAACAAAGTGACAAAAAAGACGCTACTTTAGAAGAGAGAGTATTAGCAGTAACATTGAGAATAGACTCAAAGTTAAAGTTAAAATCACCACATATGATGAAAGATGATGAGGTATAAAGAATATTTACGTAGTTTGAGAGTAATGAGAAAAGATCATCATATAGGGTAAACTACCCGGTTTCGGACCCCCTTAAGAGATTTTTTTAGTTCCAAGACTTACTTTTATCTTACTGTGTACCCATTATGTACAAAAATTATTGTTTTATATTCGTCGTAATGTACTTTTTCTATTTTGATATCATAATTTTAACTAATAATAAAAAAAAATCA
Organism: Beris morrisii; assembly: GCA_951812415.1. NCBI lineage: Eukaryota > Metazoa > Arthropoda > Insecta > Diptera > Stratiomyidae > Beris > Beris morrisii. The sequence goes on along the minus strand of OX638312.1, from coordinate 108,400,679 downwards.
AGAAAAATAAATTTTAATGAAAAAAGACACCATGCCCAGTTTCGGGCTCCTGTATAATAGCAAATAATTGCAATGTTGTTGAAATTAAACGTAGGGTACTATAATGCTATTTTTTTATTAAAGAAACAATTAAGGATAGTATTTAATTAATTAATTTTTTAAAACCGTTAACAAAACTATGCGTTAAAACTAACTCACGCTTAGCAAAATACCTAAAGAAATCCGAAAATTTGATGTGTCATCTTCAAATATGCCAGAATGATTGCACGGGTTACTTAGAGTATACAAAGCGACAAAGAATTCATTCAGAACATCTTAAGCACCTCAAATTAGCAATTGAATTGTTTTTTATTTAGATGAAGCCTAGTATAAAGAGAAAAGCAACAGGGTGGCCCGAAATTGGCTGGGGGGCCCGAAACTAGGTAGTTTACCCTATGTCAGGCTTACTGGCGTAAGGAACGTAGAAACAAGCCACGAACAGACTGTTGACATGGGAGACACTGATTTTCACAAGGATACAGTCAAAAGATTTGGAAGGAAAATCATCGCAGAGTGTACAAGTAAGTGCGTTTCTAACTGCAATGGGAACACCACCGTCATCCGATTTATTACTTACAGTTAAATCCCTATCGCGGCGAAAAACAGAATGGCTTGAAGAAAGTTCGGAACTGAATAAGGATTCGTTGAGCCAGGTTTCAGAGATACATATTATAGGGTGCTTACTGCATAAGTTCACAGAGGATTGATGTAATTTTCCTTTAGTTATAATTACTAAGTCGTCTGCATATCCTTGAACCGTAACTGCGAGCCACTAAGCACTTTAAATAAATAAAATTCATATGAAGTTGAACGCTTTAACATCTACCAATTGTAATGAAGAACTAGGACTCTTTCGGAAAACATTTTAAATCATAATGGCCACCATAATTTACAGTTAGCTACCACAGATACTGTATTCCAACATTTAGTTTAAAACGCCATTAAAGATTTTTATTCCTTCAAATGGGATTTCACACAAGGCGATAAAAAAAAACTTTTTTTTTTTCCTAAAAATTCCCACACAACTGGGTACAGTAAGTCCCCTAGGCAAATATTATCAGAGCTCCGAGTCCAGCCAATATACCTAAGTTTTTTTTATGAAGCGACTACCTTGAGTTTTTTCGGTATTACAAAAAGCAATATTTCTTCCCATATAGCATTAAATACCCCGATAAACAAGAAAAACACATCAATAGACCTATGTGTCTACTTAGTTGAAGCCCTGGCCGTGATGGTGTCCTCCAAAAAATGAATTCCTTGAAGGATTCGTACCGAAATTTTTCGACCTTACTATCGAGAAGAGCAACAAGAGAATGGCCTGCAAACGACAATAACAACAAAAAAAACAGACCAAGTTGACTGACGGTGATCCCGTTCAGCTGCCTTTAAAAGCAAAGTGAACGGGTCCAAGACCAACTAACAAGACTGTAAAGACCGACCTTAATTCCTGGAAAAACTTCTTGTGCGAGTTACAAAAACAACGAAGAACAACCAGAAGAAGAAGAAGAAGAAGCTGGACACAAACAACAACGAAATGATCAAGATCCGCGCGGCATCTTCGACACAAGTTGCAACAATGTGTGCACTACGGTTACAGGGTGACTTAAATAGGCAGATACGATCCTTTTCATTCATTTCCATATGTCGGGGGCCTGTAAAGGTCAGACACCGAAAAATTGCTGTTTGTGTCGATTTTAACAACTTTTGAATCACACTGCAATGCTGCACTGCCATTCTGCATTACACAAACAACACACAGCGTGGCATCTTCTCTTGCGTGAGAGGAGCCCGGGTTAGCCCGAGAACAAAATAAGTGAGTCTGAACCGAAAGGTAAACGCCTGCAGAGAAATCGACGGACATTCATATCCATGCCAGACCCACTCTAACTAGACCCGGCCATTAATCGCTTCAGCTATTTGATCTGGCCGACCGAAAAGAAGAAGAAGAAGAAGACGACGGAGGAGACGACGACTACGAGTCGTCTTGGAACCGATTTCCAAGAAAATATATCTCAGAAGATCGCCAACAACAACAGCAACAAAACAAGAACGAAAAATATATATATTATAAGAAATACAACAAGAAATAAGCATAAAAAACTAAACGCCTTGTTGTTGATGATTTTTGTGTTTTCATATCGTCTTTCCATCTCTTTCTATTTTGGAATTTCAATGTTGCTGGCTTGAAATTTCGGAAACGGATTTTGAGGTTTCTGATTTTCCCTTCTTTTGCCCCAGGGTTTTTTTTTCTTCAAATTTTGCGATTTTCAGAAAACGAGGCGAAGGATACAGAAGAATTTGGAAGCATTAAAATGAAGAAAAAAAACGTTAGCGCCGCTTCACGCCATCCATCATTAAAATCTGACCATCAGCCAAAAAGTGTTGGAAGAAAGAATAATGAACAATCTACGAAAGCATTTTATCATATTGATCTTACGATTGTTACGAGAATCTAAGACAGAAGATAAATCTCTCTACTAAATGGAAAGTGCCAGTGAATTCGAAGGTTGGAGTTGGAACAAATTCGATTAGGAACTCTTCTAAGTTCATGTCCAACTCATTTCTACTTCTTAATTTTTTTCTAGTCATTCTTTTTATTAATTGAAGATGTTCCAGAGTTGAATTTAAACTGCAGTTACTACTGAAGAACAAGATGCCAGGCTCTTGAAATCCAAGGAGCTTGTTTGGAATCTGGAAGAACACTACCAAAGGTTTTCATTTCTTCTTAAAAGTTTTACAATCCCCATAGCGCCACACAGTTGCAGAAGATCTAGCAGCGGAAATAGCGAAAATATCCTTGGCAAATCTGTAGACACAGTTAAGCCTCAGTTACAATAGCTGGTTGGATCCGATCCGGCAACCTCGGAGGAGAAAATTTTCTAGGCACAATGATTCCGTTCCGACATCCGTCAAAGTGACACTATCGAGGTGTAATTTTGATTTTCAATTAGTCGAAAGATGTGGTGAAATTCAATAATTCACCTCTTAGCGTCGGAACGGATAGAAGTTGAAAATTGGTCAACTTTATCCCTCCGTTTTGTGTCTCGGCTAATTAACGGAACGATTGTGACTAGTCGTTCCGAAATTCCCTTTAGATGTGTGTCGGATGGAGAAACTCAACATTGTCCGTTTTCCAGATCGGATCGGAGCCATTGTAACTGAGGCTTTACAGTGAGGAATGGGGTCTATAAAATCTTGTCTGGATTGCAAGGAATTTGTATTGGCGGCGTTTCTGGGCATCGAGAGGGCGTTCAACAATGTGACAGTAAAAGCAATTAAGGAAACTCTGTATAGCATACACGTACAGGAGGTACTGCTTGACAACAGTGTTCCTGACTAGAATCATGAGTGCAGAGAGGAAGGAAAAGTTATAAGGAAAGCCTCGAGGAGTACGCTGCAGGAGGCGTGATATAGACCTTTCTTTGGCTCCTCGTAGTAAACGGGGTTCTTTTGGAAATTGAAAAACAGAGATTGTTGCATGCGCGGACGACATTGTACTACTCGTCTAATGCAAATTTTTGGATACGCTGACGAGCATTTCGGAATCAGCACTCCGTACACTCCGCCGGTGGGCTGGGAGCTACGGTTTAGAGGTAAACGGTTTTTAAACTGAGTTGATGCTGTTCACAAGAAAACACAGGATTCCAGTTTTCAGGCTCGCCAGGTTTGAAGTTGTTGAACTTAGACAATCGGAAGAAGCCAAATATCTGGGTTTAATTCTCTATTGTAACCGTAGCTGGAAGTTGAATATTCAGGAGGGAATCAAAAAGACAAACAAAGCGCTTTATGAGTGCAAACAGGCTGTGGATAAAAGTTGAGGCCTCAAACCGAATACAGGGCAATGGCAGTACATGGCGGTTGCGAGGACTGTTCTGACTTATAGAGGATTAGTGTGGTGGAAAGTCACTGACAGTAAATTCAAAGAGAACTAGGTGGAGTGTAACGGACTGCTTTTGTAAGGATCCCATGAGCCCTGCGTACAACGCTTACTGCTGCGATGGAAGTTTTTATTCAATTACTGCCATTGGATATTAAGCAGGTTGCGGCAGATACTGCTGTTCGGTTATCGCGATGCGGCCCCTTTAAGCAGAAGGACACTGATCTACTGACCTACACATACAAGATTATATACCTAAATATTTCCACGTACAACAGAGTAGTACGTGAGGCGAAAGTTTCTGTGTACACAGACTGGCACTGGCGCCTTCTACATGAAGCTAGTGTGGAACAGTCGTTCAGGCTGCCAGATGTCTGCAATGTTTTCCAAACGGAAATTTTGATTGTGCTGCAGGCAGTAAACATCCTGTTAATGGAGGAGATATGCGGTCAGGATATCTCACTCTGCATTGACAGCCTGGCGACCATTAAGGCTCTGGATTCGGTTATCAGCAAATCCCAGTTAGTAAAGCGCTGACGAGAAATGTTCAATTCTTCTCTGTAGTCAGAACAGAGTACTGATATTCTGGGTACCGGGATAGTGATATGCTAGGGGCTATCAAAGCGAGATCTCGGAGATGCAACAAACTCAAGGTGGGCAGGATTGACAAGCTGCAGGATCTCTAGAGCTATGTGGCCTAAACTGGATAAGGAATATACTGCCACGATATGTACGCTGTGGAGGACATTACTCACATTTTGTGTGAATACTAGGGGTTTGCGAGAAGACGCATGAAGTGATTGGAAATACATTTCTTCGACATACGTTGGCACTTTTTTCTACTAAAAACTAAGCTTTAATCTAAACCATATTCGTAATTGAGAAATTCTTTATCTTTTTTTTGAACTGCAACTAAGAAGGAAAAACCATGACTAGCAAAACGATCCATATCCATAATTTTTATTGTACTTTTTGTCCCGCTAGTTAGATAATTCGACAAATTGTCCGTCTCTGGAAACACCCGCTTCCTAAAGGCAGGCGTCCACTAGGGCGGACGGGTCGGGCCGGGACGCATCGCAAAAATCCGCCTGCCATACATTGTTATGGAAGTGCGTCCACTGAACGAGACTCGCGACGGAACGAAATACGTAGAAAAAAAACTGCTCGCCGCACTGTTGCGATGCGGCCCGCCTCTAGTGGACGCCTGCCTTAACACGACGTCGAAGGAATATGTTCAAAGATTAGTGCGAGTTAATGGGCATTTACTGCTAGCAAACGATGGGGAGTATGAACTTCATCGTACATTGAATGACAAGGGTACAGCCGTAACGCTCAAGCAACAACCGTATCATCATCAACTATCAAATAAACAACATCAATATTAGAAGAGAGAATTGTTACCATCCCTTTTTCCTGGCTTCTCCATTATTTACCCCCAGTGATGAAAACTACCCTTATTTTTTAAGAAGTAAATGTTTTTAATACTGCTGCAAATACGCTTCTTTTTGGTTTTGGTGTCGATTTAGTAACCACTTGTTGATAGTTAAGAAAGTTATGGATAATAGGGTCAGAGGTCTTAATTACACTTTATTCAAAAAAAAAAGAATTACTGAAGAGACGAAATGGTCTTAGTTAAATCTAGATATCTTCTAAAGTAGTTTAACTAGCATGATAAATTTGCCTTCAAAACATGCGATTAATTAATACTAAAAAAAAACGTTTAGTCAACGATATCCAATTTTTGGGAAAATGGTATTGAACTAACGGGCATATATTTTAATAGCCCCTACAGAGTGGTATACAGAACAAAAACTGATTTCAAACTTTTCAAGATGGCCGCCGAATTGGAGTTATTCACAGTCCAAAAAAATTACTGATTACCAAAAATGTTGCCCTCTTTTTTAATAATTTAACTGGACTAAATATGATATAACCAGAAACGTCTAACTACTACTAAATTGATTTATTTGGCTTGAATGGATGTCTGTAAAAGATTAAATTTTTTTAGTTGAAAACGATCAAACAAGTCGCGGCTACCTTATGTAATGGTTGGCGATGCATCGCGCATTTTTTTTAGCACACCAGGTTATATAAATTTCAACGTTCTGGCGTTAAAAGTTAAAAGAAAACACATCTCCTATAAAAGTTACCACTCAAAGAGGTCCTCACCCAAAACAACTAAAGAAATCAAAAGGATTGGCGATGTACGCAATGGCAGTTCGGCTTAGACCTTATTGCTGAGACCCATTCTCTTTCTTGAAAAAAAAGGATTGAAACTCCGACTGAGAGAGTGTCTAAATTTAATAATTTACTGTTGTCGGAAATTAGCTTAGACTAAAGACAAGCCAATGAAAATAAATTGGTCCACTGTTTGTAGCTACATTGGAACTTGACGACGGTTGCAATGAAAGGTAGCTTATTGTAAAACTGCAATAGTATATGAAAACAGAGGTCTTGGATTAGAATTGCTATCGCATCCGTGATAGAAGAGCAAGAAAAATGTACTTTTACTTCCTGTGCAACACCATCGTCATTGGATAAAGTAAAGGGGGGCCTACCTAGTTCCTCAAAAGCCTGACTCCAACAGTCTGATCTTCTTACAATGTACTATTCTAAAATCTTTAGACGTTTAAGAAAGAAAAAATAGACCTATTCGAACCTGGTATACGCGAACATAGTCGTCTCGATTAGCGACCCATTATAGTTTTTAAGGGGTAACGTATGTGTTTGCTATATCTGCGTATGGTCACTCTCTCCATCTTCAATCAACGCCCAACAAGAAGCTACCCGATAGTCCGGCTTGTCTCCATAGTGCTATTCGGTTGTCAGTGTGTTGATTATATGTACATCGAGGCCGAAATTATGAAAATAACGTACTTTTGCCTTTTTAATTTCATTTAAGAACTGTTTTGGACGAAAACAACTCAAGAACATAAAAAAATAAGATATATACGTTTTGAGTAAAAATACACAAATTTAATCGGAATATATCAGAGGGATTAGCATTTTTTCAGTTCATTCACTAAATTTTGGACACGTCTGGCGGTCACAGACAAGTTTTTAAGTGGGGCTGCCAGATTATAAAAGTTCTTTTCAATGCGACTCGAAAACAACCATTCCAAGATCTGTTGAGTTTGTATGATCGTTAGATCCAATGTCTAATATATGCACAAGTTTTATGGGAACATTCAGATGTTTCTCGTTGGATAGAAACTATTCCGAATTTTATTGATAATCTACTGATCGGTGTTTGATGCTGATCTTGTGTTACATTCATAACATGATAATAAATATTAAAAAATACCAGCAAAGTTCACCTGCCTGAAAAGTGACGAATTTGGATCATTAATGAATGGCATTCAATATATTGTGTGCAACGAAAATTACAGTGATGGATATACTCAAAGACAAATCATCGTATACAAAATTAACTTTCATATCATGTTCTGAAAGTTCTTATGTACAGAATACGACCACTTTTCTTAAGGACTTTTGAATGGGAAGTACCGTATGAAATAGAACAATTTTGTTCGCAAATAAACTGATCCAGTTGATGGTAGATTTACAAAGAACACGTTGAGGCGCGACTTTACCCCCACCATAAAGTCAACCAATCAGATTGCCAGTGGAATCGCAAAAGTCCAACAGTTCTCGACTTTTTCTTCGACGCAGGCTTGTTAGTGATAGTCGAGATTCATTTCCAACCTGACATGGCATAGCCCAGATAAGTCACAAATATACAACAATGCCCTGTCGTAACAGTTGACTTTCGGACCAAGTCCTACACAGTCCCAACTAATAGATATTTCCTTCGTCCAACTCTCAACGGATTAGTTTCCCTTTGACTAAATAGGCATTCTGTAGATATTTAATCTAGAGCATCCCCATATTATAGAAACGACAATCAGGTGTACCGATTCTTCTTTTTTCACTCTACTTTGGATGGCTTTTATAAAAGTACCTAAGATCCAAGTTTTAACTTTCTATCATTTTCCATTATCGATATACAGATCAACATATCTCAATTCACAAAAGGACCCCGACATTAACAAACGCCAAAGTGATTTGCTTACAGTGGACAGACGGACATTTTTCCGTAGAGCAATATTACTCAAACGTGAAAATACAAAATTTGCGAATAAAACCAAAAAGGACACCTGATAAAAGTCAACTGAGTTTACCAAACTGTGAAACTCCAAAGTGGTTTGCATACGGTGGATAAACGGACATTTTTTCGTAGGGCAATATTACTGAAGTTTGAAAATAAAAAATGTTATGATAGAACCAAAAAAGGACATCTGATAAAAGCCAACCGAGTTTACCAAACTGTGAAACGCCAATGCGATTTGCGTACGGTGGACAGACAGACATTTTTTACTAGGGCAATAACGTGAAAATGCAAAATTTAAGGATTGAACCAAAAAGGAAATCTGATAGAAGCCAACCGAGTTTACCAAACTGTGAAACGCCGAAGTGGATTGCGTACGGTGGACAGACGGACATTTTTACGTAGGGCAATATTACTGAAACATGATACTACAAAATTTGCGGATAGAACCAAAAAGGACACCTCATAGAACCCAACCGAGTTTACCAAACTGTGAAACGCCGAAGTGGTTTGCGTACGGTGGACAGACGAACATTTTTCAGTAGGGTCATATTATTGTACTAAAACGTGAAAATACAGAATTTGAAAAGGACACCTAATAGAAGCCAACCGAGTTAACCAAACTGTGAAACGCCAAAGTGGTCTGCGTACGATGGATAGACGGACATTTTTCCGTAGGGAATTTTACTGAAACGTGAAAATACAGAATTTAAGGACAGAACCAAAAAAACACCTGATAGAAGCCAACCAAGTTTACGGTGGAGAGACGGACATTTTTCCGTAGTGCAATATTACTGAATCGTGAAAATACAATATTTGAGGATAGAACCAAAAAGGACACCTGATATAAGCCAACCGAGTTTACCAAACTGTGAAACACCAAAGTGATTTATGTACGGTGAACAGACGGACATTTTTCCGTAGGACAATAGTATTGAACTAAAACGTGAAAATACTAAATTTGAGTATAGAACCAAAAAGAACACCTGAGTTTACCACACTGTGAAACGCCGAAGTGGTTTGTGTACGGTGGAGAGACGGATTTTTTTTCAGTTGTACGATGGTATCTACTGAAACGTGAATATACAAATTTCGGGAATTTTTTTTTAATTTAATTACTAAGATAAAGTGAAAGTAAAAGTGTAAACTTAAACTAAATGCCATAAAAAAAATCAATATCTCGTTAGAGCTAAGCTGAGAAAAAAGTAAAGTTTGAATTTGGGTTGTAAACACTTAAAAATTTAAAGGTATTTATTCATTTTTTTCCAATACGTCGTGATATGCTCGTAATGCAATATTTATCGGATGGACCCCCTAATACGCACTAGCAGGACAAATTGCTATCAGATCACCGCAAATCGAGGAAGTCAAAATTGATAAGAACTAGCCTTGGATTAAGCCTTTCATGACACTCTTTATAAGTGATCAGACACAGTTCTAACACGGCGTCATAGATTTTTTTTACTAATGTAGCACGAGAACTACGTACGTTTCAAATTGATAAGGTTATAAAATTCTAAAGGTTTTACGTACTGTCCAATGTCTAAGTTTTTAACAGACAGCTTGATTCACACGGAAATTTCTACACCATCTTTCCCTCTCTATAAACATATTCCCATGTTGTTGTTTTTTTGAATTTAAAAAGGCCGTTTAAAAGACATTTTTTATACTTTGAGACACATTACAACTGATAACAAGAAAACTTTTTGATACAATCCAACAACAAGACCATTCTAAAGAATGAATACCAAAAACATCAACAAACACACATATAAAATCTAAACCATTGACGGATAATCTTTCACGACGGAAGTTTATATAATAATTTCCAGAGAAGATAATCCAAAAACTTGGATTCATTCATAAAATACAATTTTTTGTTTTTTATGTACATATTTTTATTTTTGAATTTATTTCCCATGTTCAGTTCATGCGGCGTGTAAAGAGGTTTCTTGGCTTGAATCTTACGTGGTTTTTGTTGTTTATTGCGCCATGCCCTCATAAACCAATAGTGTACACTTATACACCATAACCAATTCATGTATAAATGCATAAGATCCACTTTGAATGAAAGGAATGTGAATGGAGAAAAGACACTATCTTGGCGACTTGAAGAAGCCCACAACGCGGGTGGACGTTCTAGGGCAATGCGATCGCGATATCACGATCATTGATCACTTACGACTCATACGTAGTATTTTTGTTGAGACGAACTTCGAACTCGAACGAAATGTGATTTTAATAACAAATATTAAAAGAATGAGTTCAACATACTTATGACTAGAGCAAGTGGTGCGTGCATACGATGGTCATTTTCGAAATGTTTCCGGTGTGCGGATGCGATCTTGTTTGATGTGATCGCGAAGTTCTAATCTATTATAAAAGAAAGAAAAAAAAAGAAACCCAATTTCCTTTTCAGTGTCCTAAATTTAATTTTTTTGTACGTATAAATCTCGCGTCTTGCGTGAAGATGACGTCAGGAAAAACCTTCGCGTGAATTATGAAGATCATTTTCAACTTCCGATCGTATATGGTACAAGGATAGAAAATCTTTTCATAGACAAATCGGATCTTAAGCTAGTATTACACTGTATGCCACGCGTTCAAATATTTGACTATTTTCCCTGTCAAATGCTGTCAGATAGTGTAATGGTCAAATGCTGTTTGACAAAATGTTTCATTTAACCGTCTGCCACCATTTTGCAATCAATCTGACCACATTTGACCGTTTGTGATTTCTGGAAACCCACAATCAAATGAGATATCGGACTCTAAGCTTAGACGTAATTGGAAAAATTACTCTCAAAAAGAAATAATTTCTATTTTGTTATACTGTCAAGCAATGTATACTGATAATATGGTGAATAAATAAGTTTGGAACACAAAGATATGGTTATTGTGATCAAACTGAAAAAGCCTAAGCATCAAAAAATTCAATGTGGCTTAGGCAACTCTTCCACTCAACCACTCAAATAGGAAGTGTCATTCGTGAACATTTTATTTTTTGTGGCGATCGGTGAAATAAATATTTAGTTTAAACTACTTCTGTCTTTTCTACAGTAAATACGACATCATGATTATCATCCTTTTTAATACCTGCACCAACAACGACAAACATTAAAACAATAACTTTTCTTATTACACTCCTATTTTTGTTGAATCCACTTACGTCTCGTTAATTAACCTGAACGGAGTTCTAAACTTAAGAATTTGGTTCTCGCAGTGGCATACAGTGTAATATATTACACCAATATTTACAAGAGATTTGACCTGATAGTGTTTGACCGTTTGACACGAAGAGAAAATTTGACGATGGTGTCAAATGTGTCAGATAGTATAATATCGCAATCGGGCAGCGTGTCAAATGGATATTTGATATCAAATTCGGTCCAATTTATATGGTCAAATATTTGACCGCGTGGCATACAGTGCTAGCTTTAATCCTATGCTAAAACTTTGCTGTTAGTAACATAGTTGCAGTACGTTTGCAATCATAACTTAATACAATGTTGTGTTTCACGATCGTCCAAATTGCTCAAGGCGTCACCCTTTAATGCGATTAGATAACTAAAACGGCATTGGAATGCGATAAAATGATGTCGTAGGGTACTCACTGCAGAAGAGTGTCCGAAGTGGCATGTAGCAATGGACGTTGTTTTTGAACTGTTTGAGGTTATATTTATCAGGAAGGACGAAAGTGATGAAAAACTGCCAAAATTTCACTGTTCTTCACAAAAGGGGCTGAACATAATACTCATGTGCGTGTATAGCTTGACAAGTATTGTGGAGACCACTGGGAGGGAGTTCCTTACTACATTTAACATGGAATTATCGATATTAAATATAGATTCGCCGACATTTCGGGTGAGTCCATCTAAGCTCAAATGGATTCATAACTAATTAGTCGGATCTCATGATTTTGAAGACGACCGAGTAAAGCTAAATAAGATTTTAAGGCCCTGCCCAAATATGCGAATTATACTCAAGACGTGGTCTGATCGAGCCGAGTCAGGCGGCGTAAAAGAATTTCTGGCGCTTCCGTAGAATACCAAGGTGTTTCGAAGTATGAATTGCGATATCATGTAAGCTGTTGATTTTTAAGCCGAGTAATGTGAAGTCAACTGAAATAGACGACATCAAGGCATATATTTGCGACCGACGTTGAACATCTCGTTTAAGGGACGAATGACTAGTTTTGCTTATCTTGTCCCATTCCAAGATAAAATTGAGGTCTAGTTCATTGAATCGAATAACACAGTGCAGTGCAGTTAGAGGCCTCCGAAGTTGAACGTGCCAGTCGAAATTGAAGACGTTATCCAGTGTACTATCATCTGCAAAATGGTCAATTGGATTGAGAGTTGACAATAGAAGGTCGTTAAAAAAGATGAGAAATAGAGTTGGAGATAGAACAGAGCCCTGGGGTACGCTGGAATCAATAGGCAAGATGAACGAAGTAATTCCATCTAGTACAACTCGAATAGAACGTTTGCAGGGAAAACTCTCAAAGGCAAAGGATTTTGATTTGACGAAGAGACATTCATGCTAAACTCTATCAAACGTTTACGCCTTTCTAACTACACTATTTAGTATCCACTCTAGTGCAGAAAGTGTACACTTTTGCCGTTCGTTTTGAAGAGAGACGTAAGAGCCCGCTGTTCTTTTTGCCAAGTGTAGAGTGTGGTGTCGAAAGTGTACACTTTTTTACACTCGATCGGGGAGCAGGTGTAAGAAAGTGTAGTTTACGATCTGTCAAACTTCATGACTGTATGAAGATATTGTAAAATCCGCTTTTATCATTTAGGCAATTTGTTTTGAGTGAACATTTGCAAATACTACGTAAACATGGAGGATTGAATTCGGATTCAATCCTTTGATCCCGCATATGTTGACGCAGATCGGATTGGAATGATATCGACTCGATGCGACTCAACCTCTCGACCTGAATCGAATCGAAATCGGATCGAAATTCCTCATGTAAACGCGGATCGAAAGATCGAACGCAGCGCCATTTGACGTTTTCTATTGATCAAGAGTTGTTTTGTTGGAAAACATATCCTAGAGAAAGAAGTAATTCACGACGCGGTGTTCCCAAAGCGTTTGTGAGAGTGACTACCCAGATTTAAGTTTATGATATTTGTCATTTCAATCCCGTTTCGATCTTCTCATGTTTCAATCTTTCGATCCGATGTTGTCACATACGCGATTCAAAATACGATCTTTCAGTCTTTGGATTCTCCATGTGCACGTACTAAAGGATATTGTATAGCAATACGTCAGACATCAGATCTTTATGCATCAGGTAGTTAACTAATTTGCGATTGACAGCAGTTTCCAATTTCTATCATGCGAAGAATACAGTATAGGCCGCATATGAACCAGAATGATGGAAATTGACTCTTTTCTTTGGATCTTACAATTATTTGTGTAGGACTAGCCAATTCCAACTTATTTTTCAAAGAAAAAAATTTCTCGTAAATAATTATTTTGCCTTATAGTTCTATAAGTCGCATAATATCCACTTAAAAACCTTTTTTGAAGTCATTACGAGTACATTCCAGTTAATTTTTCACCAGCGAATATATAGAAACTAGAGAAATAAAGGAAGATAAAAAAAATTAAACCTAATAAAATTTATTCTCACATGTGTTTAGACGGTTGGTGATTTTATGACCTAAAAATCGTGGTAGTTACTTGAAAAAAAAGACGAAAATAAGCGTTTTTAGAAACTGAAAAAACATCTTCGACATTTTGCAGAATCTAGACAACAAATAATGTTGTTCCACCATGTTTGACGGTCTGAATTTTCTGGTGCTAGGTTGTTCACTTTTTAAGATATTTAAGACAACCCACAAAGGTCGTTTACAAATATGTGCATAATTTTTTCGGATCAAAATATGTCTTTTCATTTGTACCCCTAGTTGCAAATCTGTTAAAATTAATGTCCGAAAAGTGACTAAGTTATTAGGAAGCGATTCATTTTCAATCGGAATGTCTGCTGTACAGTGATAAGGTACCGATTAACCGTGGTGAGCAAAAACATAATCGCCGCTACGATAAAAGAGGGTTTTTAATTACAACAAGAAATTTAGTCATTTCCTTGAATTGTGAGAGATTCTTCATTGCGAAACGAAAGCGCACCCTACCAAACCATTGAGTTATTCGAAAACGATGAAACTGCAGCAATTGTCAGCAATTATGATAGCCCGTCATTATTAAGCATTCTGCACTTTTGAAGCTGATACCAAAAGAAAAATTCAGTAAAAAAAATAATGCGTTGAGTGAGAATTGAACCCAGGACATCGCAGGAACAATGATTTCAAGAGTCAGTACAATACCACTGGACAACTCCCGGGCCCGCGTAGTCTCCGCCACAGCGAGGAGCCGTCATAAACAATAAACATATTAAAATATGAACCATAGCTCTAAATACTGATTTATGGCAATCCATCCTTGTTATTGTAAGAAATCATAACGATCTTTTTCGAATAATCTCCACAACACATAACGTGTGCTTTTTACAAATTCCTGCAGTTCTATACACAAAATTCTTGTCTAGAGTTTCGGAAACATCCTGTTGTGCGTCTACAACTTATTCTAGCTGCCAGTACCATACAACTGACAAGCTTCTATACATAAAATTTGTTTTTATTCCTCTCGTCTGTTTTTATGATCTCTTCGGTTTTGTTGTTGATTATATTTCACGGAGTTGCGTCTTTTCTTTTGTTCTTTTTGAAATTTTTGTGGCATTCTTCGGGTTTTCAGTTCCCTCTTCTGTGCAATCCTTCTGGAGCCGGTTAGGATGGTTCGTTCGGTCATGAGAGTTTGTTTTCTTGGATGCAACGAATGCTGCTATATTAGTACAACCAAGAAACAGCCGAGACCAAAGTATTAACCTCGTATTCTTCTTCTGTATGTCAACAAACCGCACAACCAAACAGACATGGCCATAGTGTTGGTATGGGAATGGACCACGTCGGTACCAGAAATCAACCAACACTATACGATCGCAGAATCCAATTCGATCCAGCGAAAGAACGCGCCCTGGATCTTCGGCACCATCGTCCGAGATTAACTAAACTCGGAATTCGTTCACCTCACTCCCTGAGGCCCTGCCACAGTCTGGTTTGGAATGTTATGGTTCTTCTCCCTACCCGACCTATTCGGAATTGTATTGTGAGAATATTTCACTTTGGCTACAGAGACAGTGCCATGAACCTCATGGATATGCGCCAGGGATGGACATACCATGCAGTTTAACTACCTCTGGAATATGCGATATATATGCAGCGATAGTGATACTTGAAACAGGCTAGACTGTCACAAACTACGACCTCTGTGAAGGATATTAAGGGAAATCTGAAAAACGGACTGTCAATGACCTAGACTAGATGATCAATAAGATCGATCTTAGTTCAGGGAAAGAGAGAAACAAACAGTCGCATAACAAGTGACCTCAGTGCGAGGGTTTCAGATCTCTTGATTAGTAGACTAGCCCACTAAACTCAGCTATGGGCACACAAGACACAATATCAAAAATGGATCAGCGCGATCACTAACCCTTACAAACACTGGTGTCTCCGAAGTATGGCAACATATCAAAATGCCATCTGAATTCTGCGCTGACGTCAAAAAGGTTGTGCACCTCTGACTCACCGGAGTTATGTGTGCTGGTTTTCAAGGATCTCGAGGAAGGGTTCTTTAACCTTCAGCGCCGTCAAAACAATGCAGACGATGGCTGTTTGCCTACCAACATGGTAGTGGCCGGTTTTTTGTTCCTGTTGTATTCTTGCCATTCTCTTCTTCTTTCTCGGCAACTTCGCGTATTTATCGATTTAGCGCGAAGTGAAACGAGTGTATGTTTACAACTTGGCACAATCGACCCTCTTCCTTCCCCATTTCTAGAGTCGCTTCTCGTAACTGTTTTTTGTTTATCTTTTTGGCATTCCATGCTTCTTCATATTATGCTTTTTCTTAGCCTGGGCTGCGCAGCTCTGTCCGTTTTGTTTTGTATCGACTTTTCTTATTTTCGAATTTTTCCTCTCTTTTTTTGGATTTCGTGTATTCCCGCGTATTTTATGCCCATCCAAGCCAAGCAAGCTCGTAGCTCGGCAGTAGTAGAAAGAGTCTTCGCTACTCAAGGGGAAGATCGTCAAATAATTTAAAAGTTTCTTGGCGTTGGGTTCCATGGGACAGCCACATTAGCCTTTTCGCAATTCACGATCTTGCGAAGTCGGAATCTTTTTGAAATTTTAATCTAGATCCGTTCTCCCATAGTCGATTTGATCTTTCCTGATGAGACCCCATCATCATTTCCGTGGAATTGAGGGTTACAATGTGTCTCGTGCGAGAAGCATGTAAGGTTGTAATAAGAGGTCTCAGGAGGATTTCGATCTTAGAGTCTGAAGGTATTTACGTTTGTGTATTTAGTTGGATGTTGATCACAGTTTAATAGCCTTTGCAATGTCCAATGGCCAATGTTATGGAGTTATTCGGACAAAATTTCACCGAGAAAGAATTTCGAAAAACTGTGAATCATTTACGGATCTGTACAACCTTTATTACTAATCGGCAGTGTCAGTCCTCGTGAAACTGCGAAAATTGTTAGGGGCAGATCACGTTGACAGAGGAATTCATAGACGCATTTTTGAAGGGCAAAACCCATGGCAATTGATAACCAGGAAAGTTACGTAATACGTAAATTTACGTATGCCAACTTCTATACCTATAACCTAATTCCTAAGTAGAGCCGTTAGATTCTTGAACAGGAGTTTTCAGAACTGTTGTATGGCAGTTACGCAGTTTGTTAGTACAAAGTGGCATGTTTCATATGAACCATCAATATCAGACCCCTTCAAGATTAGATTTAATATAGAATCAGATAATATGTCTGAAGAACAATATAGACAACAGAGGATAACAGACTAGGAACTTTTCGACCAACTTCCGTCTAAACAAATAGCTTGTTCAATCGCTAGCACACAAATTGATGCCGCCATCAATTATACTGCCTACACTAGCTCTTGTCCACTAACGACAAAAAAGAGTGACAGAGCGGTGCCCTGGTGGACAACTAAGCTCGAAGTTGAGATCCGAGACTAGAAGACTCTGAAACAACAAGGACTTCAAAATTGCGAAAAGAAGCTCGTAAAAGAAATTAGAGATAAATGACCTTCACAGTAGCGCAAAAATTCACTCCAAGCAACACTCAAACAAGATTGGGCTCCTAGAGAAGCTCGACGACACCTTAGAGTGAGGACTGGGTCAGGAAAAGAGACACTGGAGCTATTATCCGAAATTTACTTTCCAGGCTCGGTGGAGATTAATGATGCAACTTCCTTCTCTAACTCTGAGGCTCTCACTAGACCAATACCAGTGAACTGGAGGGTAGCGACCAAGATCTTCGCACCAAATAAAATGAGATGGGCAGTAAACTCCTTTGAGCCATATAAATCTTCAGGAGAAGATGGTATCCACCCTGTATTCCTACAGAAAGGATTACCCCATCTGCTCCCACTTCTTACAAAGATCTTTAGAGCTAGCCACGCTTGGGGATATATTCCAAAACTATGGAGAATGATTAGGTTGATAATACATACCAAAAGTGGGAAGAAGACCAAATGACAAACCAAAATCATATCGTCCCATCAGTCTATCTTCTATTGAAAACCATCAAAAAAATCTTGGACAGGCATCTATTGCACATGAATCAATTTTCCTATCAGCCAGGAAAATCGACGATCCATGCTCTTCAACATCTGGTCACAAAAATAGAGAAATCTATCCAGTGCAAAGAGGTTGTGGTGGGTGGATTCCTGGATATAGAGCGAGCCTTTGACCATACCTCTTACCAATAAATTTACAATTCCATTCAGGAGCGGGCCATAGATACCAACACCTGCAGATGGATAAGGTTCATGCTAGCAAAACGAGTAATAAAGTCCTCACTAGCTAATGAAACCCTTACAATCACGGTCTCAAAAGGTTGCCCGCAAGAAGTGGTCTTATCACCATTACTGTGGTCAATTCCGGTCGATAAACTACTGACCAGACTCAGCACTCAAGGTTACGCCGACGAAATAACCATCCTAGTACGAGGCAACTTTGAAGACACTATCTCAAACATACTGCTGAGAGGACTAGACATGGTTAACAGAAACTGGATTAAGCGTCAACCCAAAAAAGACGACTATCGTTGCTTTCACGAAAAGAAAGAACCGGAGCAAACTCAAAATTCCAAAACTTTCCTTTTCCTGGGTTCCTGAAACACAGTGAAATTTTTGGATACCGAGTCTGCGGACCAGTTAGCGAAAAAAAGTGCTGACTAAAAATTCACAGAACAAGTACCCTTTTGTTGAATGCCAACAGCTGTGGCAAAAGAAAGACTGTTGGATTGGATTAACATCCAAGATAACATACATTAGACAGGGACGATGGGGTGTACAGTCCAAACTGTTCTTCGAAGGTCACTCCAAGAAACGAACCTCCGATTGCTCAAAATGAGCCGAAATCCGGTTCGGCGCTTGATCGCGCAAATTACAGGACACTATAAGCTTAAATAGCATCTGCACATGGTTGGACTGGTTTTAGACGATATTTGCAGATAATGTGAAGAAGAAGAAGGAAGTGCAGAGCACGTTCTATGCCACTGCGAAGAACTCGCACACAGAACACCATTGGAACTCATGTTTAACTCACTTAAGTGCATATCTAAGTGGTTATAATAAGGGAGGACAATCACAATAGCCGCAGTGAATCGGGATTTAAGACCTTCCTCCACCATCTACAATCTACAATGGCAGTTACTAACGTAGGACGACTTCGCCCATCAACGAACTAACAAATTAAACCAAACATCCGGAAACCATCTTCTAGATTTTACATTACTGAATCGGACCGAATAGGACATACTAGCAGATGTCTTAAAACTGCAACTGCCTAAGATCATTCCATGCAACAGTCAGCGATGGGAATCCTATATTTAAATCAAAGTTAGACGAACACAATCTGTCCCAGACCATTAACCACATTCGGCCATGTTGTCAACACCACCAACTCAATCATCCCTTGAAAACAAAAAGTTCCATTTCCTTGTAAACACAATTTACAACTTTGGCTCTCGAAGTCTGTCTCGAAGTGACAAGCTGCACCCACCTTCCTCTATGTTTTTTTTTTGTATGCATATTTTTAATATCCTTACTGCACGACGTCTAACATTTGCCGTATGGCATCCTTCGTTTGGAGCCATCAAGTCAATGCGCCGCAACATATCAGATTTTCCTGATCGCAGTTCCTTCAGCTGCTTACGATAATTTGCTTGCGAGGCATTCAGAGTTCATTTTTGATATTCGTCCGTCTGTCTTTAATTTTTTATTCAAACTTTTTTCCCTTTCTGTACAGAAATACAGAAGAAACCATTTGGCGATGGCCCGTGCTAGAGCAGGTGTTAACGCCAACAACATATCGTTTTAAGATAACATAACATTCTCTCTTCAGGAATTACAGCTTTAAGAAATGAAGAAGAAAAGAAAAACCAAGTGGCGGCAGTATGTAGGTAAGTTTGAATGTGTGTCATTGGTTTGTCCCAAAAGAAACTACCATACAAGTCCTGGTGAGTCGGGAAAAAAAACACGTTCGCATGGGCAAAAAGATATCGAGGAAATGTGAAGTAAAATGACAAGAAAGCCATAGATCTATGACAATTTTCATGTGTGATCGCAGGTAAGTAGTGAGCACCAGGTGCTTACCTTATGGTCGCTGGATATATCTACCTTTCGAAGAAATGAAGCAACAGGGCAAAAAATAAAGGAATTTTTCTTAACATATAAACACGCACACTGAAAGACAAAACTAAGAAAAGCAAAAAATGGCATCTGGTGTAGGTAACATTGTTGTATTTTTCCTGCAAATTAAACCCAATTGTATTTTCCATGTTGCTAATCGGGACACGTTTTACACTTTCAAATGCTTTCCCATCAATAACGTCTTGCTATTGATTTGCCACATCAAACGAAGAACTATGAGCGGAATTTCTGCAATAATTCACAGTTCTTGGCTTCGAGTTTTCGCCAGGTGATACTTTCTTTTCGTTAAAGGGAGACATAGAGAAAATACCAAAAATGCATTTCAAACATACCGCAGTCAAATACTGAATTAAGAATTTCAATAAAAATTGTAGTTGCGGATAATAGAAAAGTGGGAAAATAATGGCGCGAAAAAACTTTAAATTCCAAGATTTGTAGATTCTCAGGTAATCGTACAATAAGGGTAACCAGGTTTTTTTGGCGTGTATACTTTGGAATAGAAGACACAGTTGGACTCGCAGCATAGCAAGGCGAACTCCAACATGTCGTAGTTAGCCACCCTTTTCCTACCGGGGTGTAATAAAAAAGTAGGACTGGCCCTCCAAGTCGGGGGTGGAATAGGCGTCGACAACGCATCACCGGAAAAAAAAACACTGTCCAGAAACCTGAAGAACAGCCTCGGAGAGGATTGACTAAACGGCAACGACCCCGCAAACAAATTATGGAAGCAGCTGCAGGACGTGGTCTTTGGATCGAGACGACTGGAGGCAACGACTTCAGGAGGCCAGGACCCGATTTTGGCTGTTGCGCCATTGATGATGATGATTCTTTGGAAGCTACACCAAGGAGTCTACGAAACAAAATTTTAAATGGGAATAAATTATCGTGTCTGTGTTACGGGTTCTCTGGTTATTGTACAATAGGTTCAGTCACGTTTTCAAGGGACTTTTGTGTGGGAGCTACCCGGGAGAGTTGGAAGAGTTCGCTCATTAACGAAGTCAACCTTACTTTTTACATGCAACATAAAATTTCGAATTTCCTGCTGAACGATTTTGTAAGATATAGTGTGTTCCGTAAGACCATAGGCATAACCTTTTTAAGGACTTTTATATAGAAGGACTTCCACGATTTTCTTCGATGGAAATTTATATTTTAATTTACAAATTTTCAAATTCTTAGTTTGAAGCGGTCAGAAGTTAGCGATCAA
Organism: Beris morrisii; assembly: GCA_951812415.1. Classification (NCBI taxonomy): domain Eukaryota; kingdom Metazoa; phylum Arthropoda; class Insecta; order Diptera; family Stratiomyidae; genus Beris; species Beris morrisii. The sequence goes on along the minus strand of OX638312.1, from coordinate 108,379,647 downwards.
TAGTCCTGAACAATTGTATTAAAAACTTTTGGGAGTTACCTGAAGAAGTTGGACGATTTCGCCCGTCAATGAATTTAGCCTGAAAAATCTGTTGCACGAATGGACACAAAATTTAAATTTGCTAGATCAAAACGTTCTTGAGCTATTATGCGTTCCAAGATAGATGTGCCACTATACCTTCGAACCAGATAGTGAGAAACCAGATTATTCGACAGCACTTCCGTCATGGCGTTAATGTCGTAGCAGAGCTCTTTCACTTGTTAGGCGTGTGTATAAATAGGACTTAGATGTAAAAACTAATTCGATATCTCATCGGGCCTAAGAGATATATTGAGGAATTTGTGAAAACATACTGTTGCGAGCTAGGGGTTCGCCGGGATTTCAAGTAAAACACAATTCGGTTAAAATAAAAATAAGTGATAATTTATTCAATCGCACTTTAAATTCTATTCGCACAATAATTCGCACTGTATGGCAGCACTGCCCGCTTATTTATATCGCTTGACTCGATCACTTTCGCTCTTTACCAACACGGTCGCGTATGCACGCTAGCTGTCGCAGTCGACGTAATCAAAATTACTGTGTCTTCGCTGAGAGCTTCACCTGCTTGTATACTAGCCGGTTGCAGTCTAGGATGTACTTGAATGTTCGATGCGTGTGGATTGTTCTAGAAAGCTTTAGAGCTTTCGATTTTGATCTTCGTTCAGTGGTTTATGTACAGGGTTCTAGTACATTGGAGAGCATTCGATAAGAAGGGAGATACAATCGTGTTGTTTCGTCTTATCTTCAGCTAGGTTTCTGATTGGGTTATTTTGCAACTAGGTATTCGGTTGTTGTTGTGTTCATTATGTGAAACGATCGAGTTGCACGGTTGCGCGGTTGCCAGGTTTACATGTAACAATACCTATTTATTTTATTTGTTGCCAGTTCCTGTAGAAGCCTCACTGCTTTTCGAACCACGACCTAAGTGGTCTTTTGTTCCTGGCTCTTAACCACTTCCTAGGCCATATCTATTTCTTTGACTGTCTAAGTCCTGAAAGTGAGTTCCAACATTCTTCCACCTGAAGATTTACCCACTTTAAAATGCCATCCTTAATGAAAACTTTACCTACTCCACACAATGGTTTCGGGCCACACATTGATGTGTTGGCTCCCCGCTTAGCCAGCTGGTCAGCCGATTCCTTTCCCGGAGTACACTTATGTCCTGGTACCCACATTAGGGTTTGACTGTTATGATGTGCCAGCTCTTTAAGAAGAGTATGACAGTCCCACACATGCCTAGAGCTGAAACCGTAAAATTTCAGCGCTAGCAGTGCCGCTTGACTGTCAGATAAGATAATAACTGTAGCGCCTTTTGGTTTATTCAATAGAAGTTTACCTGCGGACAGTTCTATAGCATGTACTTCAGCTTGAAACACAGTGGCTGTTTGTCCCCTTGCCATCCATATTTTAAAATTGGATCCAAATACGCCAGCTCCAGTTCCATTATAAGTCTTGGAGTCGTCCGTGTACCAGACTGAAGAACCTTCTCCAAAATCTAGTAGACCAGATTGCCATGATACACGATCGCCCAGAGCCACCATATATGGTTTCTCAAAATCAATGTACCTTTGCCATGTTATCGTTTACTGAGTCGGTTAGGTCCTTCTAATTAAATTCCTGTAGAATTTTAAGATGACCGACAAGGTCATGCCTTGAATTTATTGTACTGCTGTAGCCATGTGGCCTCTCTCAGAGGCTCCTTCTTTATCTCTGAGTATAATGGAGCCATGTCCATCATGGCTTCCATTGCAGCAGTGGGACATGATTTAAGTCCCCCAGTAATGCTAAGAACAGCATACCTCTGAATTTTTTGCAGAGCCCTCTGTGCTGTGATTTGTTCAACCTTTGGCCACCACACCATAGCGACATATGTGACCATTGGTATTATAATAGAGGTAGGTCCATATATGGTCTGAGACCCCAAGTAGTACCACAGAGCCTTCGCCTTAAAAGACAATGCTACTCGTGTGGAGATGTTTTTAAGATAGAAATTCCAAGTCAGGCACTTGTCTAAGGTAACACCCAAGTATGTGACATCGGAAGAGAATTCAATTGTAGTTCCTCTCACAATCGGGGGCCTTCCCTTAAGTTTACCTTCCGTGAACTTCTTCTAGTGAACGGCACTACAATTATTTTACTTGGATTTATACTTAATCCTTGCACCAATGATCTACTATCTCTAGGGCCTCTTGCATGCGGTCCGAAATGACACAGTAGTGTTGCTTAAACATCGATAGTGTTGGATTTCGATAGTATCGGTATTTTCTCACTAAACCATCGATACTATCGACACTATCAAAAGTGTGGTAGAGTTTTCCTTAATCATAGATTGTGTTGAATTTCAACAGTATGGTCATTTTATTTTAAACAATACGAAAATACTAACAAAGGCATGAATAATACAAAAATTATTGCAAGGATATTATTTATTAAGTTATATGCAGGAAAAATTCATTACGCAGAAACTGATGTAGCTGGAATACCTACATAAATATTGCTTTGAGAATTCCGCGTTGGTTTGCCTGGATCCAATAAAAGACGCGTATTCTTAAAAAATTACTGTAAACTATATTTACAAGATATTTCGTAAGATTCTTTCGGGAAATCCCACGATTTCAAACTCCATAATAATTGACGTTAAGGGGCAAATACACTCGCAGCATGTACATTCAACATAACTAATGAATCTTGTTTAGACCACATATTCATAAATAGCATCATGCTCCATACATGTCTCCATTTCGCTGTAAATGCTTAAAAAATAGAAAGCAGAAGACTTTTTGTATACAGTCATGTATACGCAATCTGAAGTAATCGGCTCACTCATTGCAAAAACACACATTCCTTAGGGATGGATGAGTACGACGTACGGGGCGTTATCATCTTTATGCCAATTGCCTTATCGATAGTTTTTAAAACCTATCGGTAGTTTTTAAAACCTATCGATTGTTTCGATAGTACAAAACTATCGATACTATCGATAGACTATCGATGTTTAAGCAACACTATGACACAGTCATGTTTACCTCTTACAGTGATCACCAGGTCATCAGCGTATGCTAGAGTCTCAAAACCCTTGGTACTCAGGTCCTTAAGGAGATCATCTACAACAATGCACCACAGTAGTGGGGAGAGTACGCCTCCCTGAGAGCATCCCCTCACCGCTCGTACAGTGAGACCTTTAACTCCGATCTGAACATACCTAACTCCTTTTTAATCGTATTTTGTCGAATATCGAAATATCTCTTTAGGCGTTAGTGTAAACAACCTGCAGCCAATTTTGCTGAATGCAGCTAATTTTGCTGAATGCAGCTAATTTTGCTGAATGCAGCCATTTTCGCTTAATGCAGCAAAAAACAATGCATGCTCCCACTTACATTTTGATCATTGAGCAAAATATATCGCTTTCAAAATATTTAGGAAGCGGCTGCGTTGATTGGAAAAGGAAGCAATGCTGCATTGCTTGGAACATCAGTCTAAAAAGATCCCACGAGAAAACGCATATTAAAATAAAACACTTCCAATACCAACTGACCTAACTCGCATAGCCAAAAATTATTAACATTTCCTACTCTCCATTCGTGCCATGTTTCACTATTAATTAACTGTACGATCATCTTCTTATAAATTAATCCAAAAATCTTTCAACACATCATTTTTTTCCGGTGTATTTTAATCGCAGGATCTTGCCCTTAAGTAAAACATATGCCGTTCCAAACGAAAAATAATTTATTTAATAATAAAAAAAAATATTTATGTGGATATAAGTGCCACGCGCTAACAATCATCTCGACAGGTGTTTTTATTCTGTATAAAAGGGTCAGCATCGTACAAATTTTTTTTTTTCTTCTTAATGGCAAACTAACAGGAACTTTGATGGGATCCGCTTGGCCAAAGAATGAACAAAAGTCTGCATATTTTATAAAGAATTTTTTTCAGAGCGACCATACGAAAAGCGACTATACTTCTGGTATAGGTCCAATGACGTATGCCAGAACAGACTATCACCTGGAACTGGAACCCTTAATCCGAGGGCATAGAATTCGAAGGGAAAAAAAATTTGGTAGGCCCTCTCAAAAAGACATAAAAAAAATCGAGGCCCCCTGCTTAAAGTTCTTAGCTTCTTGTGTGATTTTTCTTATCTAATTGCCTTTAAGGGATATTTCACTCAACGTAGAAAAATAGCATCTTTCTGAAAGAATACTGTGAAGAGTCTTTAGAAAATGTTGACCTACGCCTGAAACATCTGCTCTCCAATCCTGGACGAGACAGATGCAACAAATTAGAGACAAGGATAATTTCTTCCGAGTTTTATTTTTAGAGTGTGCTACAATTGTAGGTTCCATAGTAAAACCATGGTACGTTGATACGTGGTGTGCACACACGATATTATTTATTTCGTTCCTTTGTGGAAGGTTAGGAAAAACGAGAAAAGTTTCTGTTTCCCTTTCTAAAGGAAGCAACTGAAAGCCGGCATTTGGAGGTGGTTGTTTTTTGGTTATAAATGTATACGATAGCCTTAAGGAACTAATAAACTGGGACTATGTGCAAATAGTTTTTATTGAGTTACGTAAACCCAAAACGAATTCTGGACATTGTCCCCAATGCAGCAAAATTTCAAGGCAGATTACAAACATACAATTAGGATGTTAAGATCTCGCTGCCCTTAACTAACGTTCAATCCCCGACACATAGATAGCGTCACGTATCTCCTATTTGCTTATAGATGGGGCAAAATTAGAGAAGAATGGGCAACATTCAATTAAAAATTAATTACAGCTCCTCTTCATAACAACTGGCTAGCAACAAGAACTAGCGTCTCGATTAAATCTGTAGAATATTTAGTTTGCCCAGCCCAGAAACTTTGTAGAACAAAGAACGGAACCTCAGTGCAAAAACTCTCGCTTGCTATCCCGCCCGTCGGAATAGATTCCAAGAACGCTTTGGCCTACGAAATTGAAATTCAGTATTTATGCATTAAATAGAAGTTGTAAGGCCAAGTTCCTTAACGGACGAAACCTTTATACTTCTTTGATAGCATAGTATATCACAATCTGACGCTTCAAGCTAGAAATTCAAATTTGGCGATAGTTACAGATAAAGCAATGAAAATGCAGTCTTTGTATAGCCTCAATGCAAAAGTCCTTAAAAAAATGTTGCATCCATCATTCCAAACCTTCACATTACCTCAAGAAATAGTTCAGCTACGAACTATTTTTAAATGAAAATTCAGGTTGAGTTCAGGAAACAAAATATCTTCACTACTTCACGTAGCTTCCATACAAAAGTCATTGAAACACATCCGAGGTCCGATAACGTCAGAACGCTTCAATTTTTAAATGAAGTAAGACAAACAAGTCCTTCGTGTAGCCTCCATACAGAAAATCTTGAAAAATTCGTGCATTCATCTTTCGGAACATACAAAATCGCTGAACTGTGAAGTCAAAATTTTACATGATTCTAAAAACAGATTTAGAGGAATGAATTAATACGTAGGTAATGAAGCCAGTTTTTCGTGGTCCCTTCATACAAAAGTCATTGAAAAATTCGTACATTCATCTTCCAGACCTCAAAGGAAATCAACATCTTACACGAGGAAATAATTTCCAGTAAAACGTTAGGTGTTTTGGTAATGAGCATCCGTTCCTTTTTCGCGAATGTGGTGCTTATGCACAACGAGAAGAATAGAACACGCTGCTTCCATTCAGTCGATTAGGAATAATCCAAGATTCCACATTTAGAAGAAACGCTCCAGGAAGAATACCAACTGTATTGTACTCACATCTGGGAAATGGCTTCTCAATCTGATTTGGCCTTCCTGGACAGGCGACTCTTCTAAGCAGCTTGCCAAACTGTATCCGCTGCGATATGAATTCACCCGAGCTCCTGATTCCTTCCTCTTTTATTGCCATTATGTATACAAACCTCCGTGCTCCAACACGGATGGATTTGACGACTTTTGATGACGATTAATTATTGATTTCTGTAACGTTTTGCTACTGATAGAGAAGGATTCGAAATAATTCTCACTATCCCGACGCAATAACTGATCGCACCTGAAGTGGAGTGCTATATGTATTGGCAATATGTAGAAAGATATCGCCAAGGATCGATCGTGTGTTGTGGAGGAGCACTTTTGATGCCCTTTGTCTACATCGGAACTAGATGAAGCTGTGGAGTAGATAATACTTGAAACGATCATGATACTACTTTCCGATTTCTGTTCAAAATGGGTGCAAGATTCGATCATACGAACATATTTGATTCTGATTTATATCCCCTTTATATCCCCTTCAAGTCATGGTTGCTTTTTTTGATAATATTAAAAATCTATTAAGTAGTTTTAAGTAGTTGTATCATTCTATAAACTATAATCTATATAACAGATGGCGCTGGACCTAAAAAACAAGAATTCACAAATAAGCCGTAAAGTGTCTTCGAGATATCTCAAAGAATCTCGGAGATCTGTTAAATTTAAGAGAATGGTTTTTGCATTATAATTTTGGAAACAGTTTCACAATCACATTTATCCGTATTTCATGTTTAACTTTCTGTAAATATTCTTAAATAATAACACCGCTTGAAATTTCTTTATCGTTTGTTAAAATAATATCTTATGTATAAGTACTTACGTGTATACAGTACGCTTCAGTTAAATATTTTCCAGCTATCTGTTGTATGGAAATTATATTTACTAATTTGACTAGTGGATTATAATTTAGTTCGATTTAAGTATATTGAAATTGAAGGTACATAGAAGATGTCTTCTAAAAGATCATACGTTTCTGTATACTGTAGTTGGGGTTAGGGGGTGGAAGTGTACTGCATATTACAAAAAAAATGCTCTATGGATCCATTGTGATGCCAATTTCCCAATTTTAAATTTTTTCTAAAATATCGACCGTGGATCCAAGGCAGTTTTATAATCCCGATTTAAACTTGAGATCTGGTTCAGATTCTGCAAGGAGATTCATCGAATCAGAACTTATGTAATGAAAATTAAACACGTACGCTTGGACCAATCTTGTTATCATCCCTATTTCAAGCCTGGCAAGGGCATGACTTCATATTCCAGACGCGAAGGAAGTCTTCCACTATCTAGACTTAGCGGCAAAGGATGTCGGGTTAAGGGTCAATGAGAATAAGACCAAGTTCATGACCCAAACAAGAAGAAACGCGCCAACTAGACAAAATATGACCACAGGAGACTACAACCTGGAGAATGTGGATCATTTCTCATACTTGGGATCACACCTTGTAATAGACGGCAACGAACGAGACGAAGTAAAACAACGGATCACACTAGCAAATAAGGCGTATTTCACGGTTCTTCCAATCTTAAAATCGAAAAAAGTGCACAGGCTGAGCAAACTTCGCATATACAAGACCATAATAAGACCTGTGCTACTATATGCAAGCGAAACGTGGACTCTCACCTAAGCGTCTGAAAAATCAATAGACGAATTCTTCGAAGAATTTTGGGACCAGTAAGAGAATGGCGTATCCGGTACAACAACGAGTTGTATAACATCGACCCAGCCGCATCGACTCTTATAAAATTTCGTAAGCTGCAATGGGCAGGCCATGTGGAGCGAATGGACGACGGAAGAATTCCCAAACGCACACTGAAAGGTAGAGCTCATGGCAAACGACCGGTGGGAAAGCCGCGGAAAAGTTACGAGGACGCAGATTGCAGATCGCTTCTTAGATGTACAACTTGGAGGGCACTTGCGCTGAACCGAGATGACTTCAGACTATGTATCCTGGCCCGATTTGAGCTGTCGCGCCATTGATGATGATGAAGGGCATGACTTCACGAAAATGCCAATAATGAGCTATCGAGCCAAGACTAGAGCCACACACACACTTCCGTCGGGACATGTGACGACTAAAGAGTTTATCAACCATTTATATCTACTTTCCAGCTCAGGCGGACTGGTATGACATTCCATTGGTCATAACCATGAAAATTGTCTGGCATTAATTCATAATATTTAATTTAGTAAATAGTTAAGTTTTAAAGAAAGTAATTTCCATTTTGAAATCATTGCTATAATATGTATGATCAGATCAGGAATGATCTAGGAGCCTACAATCCACGGAAAAAAATTTACTATGTTGCTTAGTTGCTATATTAGTCCGAACTAAGCAAACTGCGACGGGTGGTCTGTACAAATAATACATATTACTTACGCTGTATTGCATCCAGTAGTCTACATCTTACAGGCGAAGGGAACCTTCATACAAAGTTTTGTCAAATTTTGTTACTATTTCTACTAAGGAGTACTTATTAAAGTGAATCAGAACCTCCATCAAAGCATCTAGTACCATGATCTATGGAGTGTATTCGTGTTAAGGGAGAAAAAAATTAAAAACAACCGTTCCATTTCGAAAACTTTTGACGACTTCGCGTGATTCAATTGTGAGAAAAGGGAAAATTATCTACAGAGCGATCACAATTTATTTCACGGAAGTCCATCAATACTAACAGGAGGTACAGAAGCTGGGTTGGTTGGACATAAAAAATTTAAGAGAACAAGGGAAAGAACAAGAAGAATCCAAAACACCAGCCCAGATGCCATTTGCACTTTGCTAGTGTTTTTGCTCATCGCGGATGAAGATGTGTGAAAATTCCCTCCAAACCAAAAATGTCAAAAATTTTTTTTAATACTCTCTGCAGAAATTAGAAATACATAGCTACAAAAAAATTACATATGTCAGTGTTGCCAACTATTTTTCTTGGTTGAGTACTAAAATATGAAATTTTGAGCGTTAATTTCAACTTAAAGGCACTAAAATTTAATATTTTCATATTAATCGCAGGCATATTCAAATAAAGTGCAAGCGGTAAAACTAATTTTTGACCGCTGAGACGATATTTTGAGCACCAAATTTAACGCTGAAAGCACTAAATTGGCGTCACTGCATACGTCAGTATCATTTGCATCACCACACAACAATTTGACGAAAAAGGGAAGCTTTAGAGCGTAAGAAAAAACTGCACACTGTACAGGGATCCAAAATTCTCTTTCGATTTTGATCGCACCAAAGATCACCCTCTCCGAATGCATAGCAGACTTAATAGCGCTTCAAGAAAACTACTTCAGATCACAGCGAACTTATAATTACCTAGAAAAAAATCAAAGTTAGGGAAGTCAAACACAGCCACACTGGTGACCATATCTTAGTACAGAGAATGAGTTGATTTACTAGTTTCAATGAAAAAAATGTGGTAGTGAATTTTTGAGAATTCATAGAATTAATAGCATTGTGTGAAATTCCCACAGAAATTGGAAATTCTTATGCATCCTTATAATTGCAACTGATCGATAAAGAAGAAAGAAAACGGTTTCAGTGTGTGGCCATTTTTGTACAATTCTTCCATACACCAGAGGAAGTTATTTCAAGAGGTCAAATTTATCGGCTAAATTCCAAGACCTTCCTCGGTTATTAAATCTCTAATTAATAAAATATAATTGCATTAAATAAGTAATAATAAGTATTTAAAAGAAACGTAAAAAAAAACTTGAAATTCTTTAACTGAAGCGTTCTGTTTCCTGTTTATAAAATTAGATCAAATTATTATAAAATAATAAAAGGCTCAATTCCTGTTTCCATCATCAGGTCGCAGAGGTAATGCCAAAGACTTGGACATAATTGACACCTATGACCTCTGGATTGATGGACTAAATAAACTAAATTTTAAATTTAAAAAAAAAACGACAGAACGATTAATTGCCCAGGAGTTGTGCAGTTTGTACACAGCTGCAATCTGGCACCATTTTTGCTAATTAGCTTAAGAACTATTTTATAATGTTTTTCATTATAATGTTTTTCAAATTCAATAAATTAATAATTCGTTTCTTTCTAATTAACTTAAATTCGACTACTCACCTCGTACTGCTATTCGCATCAGTTGCACAATTAATTAGAGTTCTTGATATGTCTCCATCTATCAGAAACACCTGGTTAGGGTTTTCGTTTTCTGTAAATCAAGAAAAATATAAATACAATTAGATAAAAAAAATTATGTCAATAAAATTTCATAGATAACATTTTTTTCCCGTATGGAACTATTCAGCCGTATAAGTCAAAGCAATGTAAAAATCGATTCACTTAAATGTTTACAGAGAGAACAATCTCATCACATCCCGGAAATGCTTATTAGTTTGCATCCTTCAACTCCTAAAAGGTTACTTTCCAATCAATGACGTTACTACCGGATGAAACTACAAGTTAATTGCAATGAGACGAAAATTGAAGGAAGCTTCTAGTTTTCATTTTGTAATTAAGACAAATGTAAAGACGTTAACAGTTCGTCCTCATGACAAATGCTATTAGTAATTTTACGCCCCCATGTTATAAGTAGTCTAGCGGCTAAGAACCGTTAAGGCTACTAACATGAGGTTGTGCATTCGATTTCCACCCAATTTTAGACTTATCACCTGGGGTTTACGAAAGTAAAAATTATTTTAGAAGTTTGTACAGTGCTCGTCTGAAGCACTGTTCAGAAGAGTGCTGTTACCGCCCCATGACCCAAAAGGATCATAATTCTGTACCTTAAGGGAAAAATGTCGTAACTGATATTTTGCAGGAGAAGGTGGAGAATAATTAGAGCATAACATGATGATCTAAGTCACTAGTTATTAAGTAATAATTGTGTATATGCCACTTATTGAATTATAAATAAATAAATAATTAGACCATTCAGATGACGACAAAAACCTCGAATCGATAATTTTTCAGTTATGACTATTCACTGTACAGGTGCAAAATTGAAAATGCTGAGTGTTTAATATGATAGCATTGATTGAGTTTGTTATTCAGAAAAAATCGTAGAAATAAAAAGAGTAACGATGAATGGCATACACTCACTGGTCATAGGTCAGAACACAAGGCGAATGAAATTTTCCGAACCACAGCCGAATTAAAACATGAAGATGTTCTAGCCCATTTTGTTCAAGCTAGCGCACGAGTATATCGTCAAAAAATACCGATTGACTCCTTGGGCACGATGCTATTGAAATCCATAAAAATATTGGCGTACGATCACGACATAAATATTATGGTCCGATTCATATTAAACACTAACGAGATTTTCCTGACCTTGGAGACAGCCGCTAAGGAAGTCAAGTTAAGAGAACTAAGTGTCCTTAATTGACCTGCAGAGGAAAAAATGGTCACCTTAAGGTCGTATAATATAATTTATAATTCTACTCCTTCAAACCCCGCGCAAAAATTGTGCATTTATTTGATGAATGAATGGTATATCAACTCAAGCAGTTGTTCGGCTTCGAAGTCAAAATAGTTTAGTGATAAGTTCACAACTAAGCAAAATCAGACATCGCTTTCCTTTATTTCTTAAGGAGACGACCGCACAAGACTCCTTAAAATAATTGCTTACAGTTATTACATGATTTTCGAAAAGCACGCAAATTTAATAAGCCAAAGAATGACCACCTTACAGAAGATAAATTGATTTCAGTAACGAACGAGGGAAAATCTGTAAATACACCAATAACAAAACGAGTCCGTTTGCCATGTTTAAAGCAAGCAGGCCAAACTATGGATGCATTCTTCAGCACCCTCCATCTGTGATCTTAGCGAATTGAAAGACATGAATTTTATATTTTTTATTATGCCTTTTCCGAATTTTTGATTTTTGACTGCAAATTTATCAGCAACAAAGTCTGACCAGGTAGCGTGCCAAAACCATGCCGAAGTCTGCATTTGAGTTTTCTATTCTGTGAAAACCCTTTCTTGTGCAGACGGGGTTTTACCGAAATTCACAGAAATAACGTCAAGTCTTCTACGCCATTCTAAAATGGTTCGACAATAGACTTATCATTGTGAATTCGCTAGTAAGTACTAGAACCTCTTGAAGGAAATTTCGTCAAGATGAAATCGCTGTATTCGGACTCATGAACTAAGTCAAGTAACGAACCATGATTTTTCAAAGACAACAATCTTGATGAAAATGGCATAAAATAGGAAGATATATAGATTTTTTCAAAAACTTCCTTCTAACTTTATAAAACGCAGAAATAAACCGATTACTCCAAGTAGAATATAAATTTAAATGCTCGCAATTTACCATTTTGCGAGGGTGTCACACGCCAACGAAACCTTTTTTGTTTATATCTAACCAACCCGGGAATAAAGTAAACTTTCGATTGCGAGGAAACCTCAAACCATAGAGAAAGATCCAAAGGCCGGTATCCATTTGTTGCATTTCTGCATATCGTATTCTCTTTGCGTATCAGTTGATACGACAAACGTATCTCCGTTCTGTATCAAAATGTCATAGAAAGAAACGCAACGAACCCGATCGGTCATTTGGCGGTTTTTTGCCGTCACATCAAAGGAATGAAATGATGCGCGGTGGGTTCATGTTTGGACGTGTTGCGTTGAACATGGCGTTGCACAATATTGCTCATTCGCGTTCGGGACGGAAAGTTGTAAATTGGTTTTCTCATTACGGAGAAAACAATCGAACTCGTGGAAAAATTTTGTAATTTCACAATATTGCTCATTCGGTCAACTCATATTTGCAGTAGAATTGAAACTGAAATACGTGTTCAGTTGTAATCGCGTATCGTCAATTTTGAATTGCAACGCACTCTTGATACAAGAAAAATCGTGTAGTGTCCACATTGTATCCGTTCAGTGAATGATACGTAACCCGTACGATACACGGAAAAGCAACAAATGGAACCGGGGCTTTAAAGTTCGAATTACTTCCTTATGCACCCTATTCGCCACATTTAGTCCACTCGGATTATTTTTTCTTTTCAAACTTAAAAAAATGGTTCGACAGTAAAAGATTTGCCAACAGAGAGAGGTGCTTTTTTACGTTTTAGGATCAGCAGACTTCAAAACTAAAACCGGTTACGATAGAAAGCTGAAACTTGAAATTTAGGTAGACCTATGTAGTGTGGCCCATTCTAAGAATATTATTTTTAAATGAGTTGGTATGAAACGGAGTGGGAGGTGTTTATCCTATCTTTCGAACGACTTATGGTGCGTTTACACTCACCCTTGAGGCTCGCCTCGAGGTGAGCCTCTACCCCCATCAGGCCATTGCAAACCGGTTTTCGTCGGCTGTGTTCTTTGCTGTGTTGAATGCAATTTACACTCAACATGCCTCTGCGGCGCAACTTGCCTATAAGTGCGAAACGACAGAAATACAATGAGCTGCGAATTGTGTGGTACCACAGTTCATTGTATGTGTGTACACATATGGAAGCTTGCGTCGGAGAAAAAGTTGAAGAATGTTAGACTCTTGCGACTCCACAAGTCATCTGATTGGGTGATTTTTTGGTGGGGATAGAGACTCGCCTCAAACGTTGAGTGTAAATGCACCATCACCCTGGAGGATCACCTCGAGGCGAGCTTCTATCCTCATCAGGCCATTGCAAACCGGTTTTCGTCGGCTATGTTCTTTGCTGTGTTGAAATCAATTTACACTCAACATGCCTCTGCGGCGCAACTTGCCTGTAATGCGAAACGACAGAAAGACGATGAGCTACGAATTGTGTGCTGCTACAGTTCATACACATGGAAGCGTGCGTCGGAGAAAAGTTGAAGAATGTTAGACTTTTGCGACTAAAGCCATCTGATTGGTTGATTTTCTGGTGGGGATAGAGGTGCGCCTCAAACGTTGAGTGTAAATGCACCATGATGCTAGAAAACTTGAAACGGGTTGGGTATGTAGATGTACTAGAAAAGTAAATACGGTAAAAAAAAATTCAAATTAATTTTTTCACGAAATTCGTCATATCTCTTAGGTCTTCTGAAATGATGAACTAATTTTACGTCAACGAGTTCTTCAGATAAACGGAGGTGAAAAGACCCGGGGGATGGAGGGGTGGACTTCCACCCGAAAAATAATAATAAATAATAAAAAGATACGTCCAGAGTATTAGCATTTTTTTTTTAATTGTGGTCCATTATTGTTAAATAGAACAGAAAGAAGGTACGAAGACACTGGAAAGAATTTTTTGTTTTAATGAACGACATTACATGGCGCACTAATCTAATTAGGACTGGAACAAATTTTAAATGGTTTTCGTTTGAAACCCGTTTCGTCATTTCCGACATTAATTTGGTTTCTTCACTTTGAGTATTATTTTTAAGTGAAAGTTTCTTTTCTGTCCGTATTTTATATATTAGGTGTGCAAATAAGTTCCCGACATTCTCGTATAGATGGCGCTAACACGAAATACTGTGATAAAATGGCGGATCAAGCTCGTAATATGGCAAGATCAGACATATTGCAACAATTCCCCATCATTACATTTGTAAAATTTTATCGGCGTCAGTTACTTGTGAGTTCTTAAACATGTCGGAGTTCGGGCCAAATAAGCGCCATTTGCGGGAAGTTTTACTTTTTTGTTTTAATTCAAAGAAAGCTGCGTCTGAGGCTCGTCAGATGATTAGAGAAACTTATGGCGAGTCTTCTATTAGCGAATCAACGTGTCGCGAATGGTTTCATCGCTTCAAAATGGGTGATTTCGGCGTGGAAGACAAGGGGTGCTCCAAAACATTTCGAAGACGCAGAATGGGAAGCACTACTGGACGAAGATTCATGCCAAACACAACAATGGATGTGACTCGACAAGCCTGTGATGTGACTCGACAAGCCTGTGATGTGACTCGACAAGCAGCGCTTCCGTTCTTTTGAAGATGTCAAAAATTGGGTCGACTGGTGGATCGCCTCAAAGGACGTGGAGTTTTTTGAACGCGGAATTCGTATGCTGCCAAAAAGATGGGAAAAGGTTGTGGCTAGCGATGGACAATATTTTTAAAAAAAATAATGCAACCAATTTCTCACAATAAAGGCTCAAAGTTTGACAAAAAACGCCGGGAACTTATATGCACACCTAATATGTATATATATTATTTTTCGTTTATTTTATCAATAATGTCTATGTTGGTCGCCAGTCTGTCTGTCTATCTGACCATCTATCTGATCGTTTATAGGATAAATCGAGAACGTTTTGAAATAGGGAGTTAAATTTGAGTGAATAGGTTTAATATTTGTAAGGCTATGTTCGTTAATAAGTAAAATTCGTGCACCGCTCCAATAAAAATATTATAAATTTTAGAAATTTTCAATAACTGCGAATGGTGACTTCGGAATTGCAATTTTTTTCAGACTCATGGCTGAATATGGTGTGTATTTCTTCAAGTTTTTCAGTTTAAACTCAATGGCATGAAAATACATTGTGCTAAGATCCGGAAATTTTGCACAAATGGATCTATATAAGTTCCAAATGGTTTTTATAGCATAAAGCCCCGAACACAATGCTCCCGTTCCGTTCCGTTTAGCTGTCAAAGTAGACCTTATGGGCTGGCCATGTAAATGCACACAACGGTCGTAACGGAACGGGCGAGTTGACCAAAATTCAACTTTTACGGATCACATAACCTCACTTGTCGTGACTGAACGAAACGGAACGGAAGCATTGTGTTCGGGGCTTTAGACTAAACACAGACTGTTTAGGTGAAACGTAGTCAAAAACGTTTTGACTATACGTGTTTCGTGTCAAGGACCAACATACAGAAGTTCCCGCCGACTCCGGGCCTCTGAAGGTACTGTCTGGCTGGAACTGCCGACCGTCGCAATCAGTAGTAACTGCCGGCAGTAGACTACTGCTTCGGGCAAAAACCGTCAACTGTTGAGCAGTCGCAAACAGACAGGATAGCTTGATTTTACCTGAAGCAGTAGTCTACTGCCGGCAGTTACTTCTGACCGCGACGATCGGCAGTTCCAGCCAGACAGTACCTAAAGGTGCTACACTTTCTCTTATAGTTTCTTGTGCCAAAACCATAGAAATATAAATACTGGAGACGACAAGGTATGAAGCACTTTGAAGCAAAATTGAACGTTTTTGTATGGAGCGTTTGATGCCAGGTGGCAGTGAAATGCAAATAGTAGCCTAGTATTCAAATATTTGGCGTTTTTTGTGTTCAAGACCGGAGTATAACATAAATGTGAGTAAGATGCTAATAGTAGCATAGTGTTTATTGCCGGTCCTTTGCGAGGAATTGTCCGGCTTCAAAACAGTCGCTACTCGTCATCTCCAGTACATATATCTCTATGGCCATAACTAATAATTAAAATATATTTAGAAGCTCCATATTTCACCACGATTGGATGCGATCCTATCTTGACTGCGGCATGTATTTTATTATAGAGAAGGGCACCAGAAGGAATTCAAATAGAGGAACAAAAGTATTTCAAACACATATCGACCACAAGTTCGTTATCGAACCCCAGTTCCCCAAACATGCAGAAATTGTAGCGAGTAAATCGAAGCCACATGCACAAATTCCGAAAAGTACGCATAAAAAATATCAAATTTTTTAGTCGACGCAAGACGCATTGAAAAAACTATAATATGTTAAAAATAAAAATTATTTTTTAGTAAGAAGTTCTTATCCCCCCACGTCCATGTTCCCATTGCCCACAACATTTTTATACTCTGCTTACTGCCCTTATTCACTTATATACACAAATCAAATTTCATCTTTCTGCAAAAATTGGTTCGCAAGATATCATAATCTAAAATTTTTCGCGCTTCACCCTCGCACGACTCCACACCCCTAAATATTTTAGATTAAGTATAGCCTACTAATACAAGCAATCACAAAGTCTCAGTTTTGTGACATGAAGATATGGATTTTAAAATGTCTCGATCCCATCTCTCGAGCATTTCGACCGCATAGTTTCGCCCCTTACTTCGGTAGCTCTCCACTTAATTCGACATTTTTTTGCAAATGCCTCCACACTCAATGATCTATATTCAACTGCCAATCGTGCGGTTCCTGAGATATAAATATCACTAATTTTCGTTTAAAACGCTCACTCACAGCCACCTCATCACTTAAAGGGGTCCACCCAGTCTACCCACTTAAAATCAAAATTTAATACCTCAAAGGGTTTGTGAGATACGAGCATTCAAACGCGTTTTCTTATCGCGGACAGACGGACTGAGCATTTTTTTGCAGATTTGAGGTCTACTTAAACGTAAAAATACAAAATATCAGATTAGCAAATTTTTTTTACAGTCTGCCACAATACTGTATTATTGATATAATAAAGTGAAAAGAATTAGTCTCAGAAATCAAACCAATATATTAAAATAAATTATAGCAAAGCTCTACTGGCAAAACAGCCGATAAATATATAAAAACAGCAACACTTTCTCTCGAAAAAGAGTCGAAACGGTTCTGTACAAATAACAACACTTTTACCCGAAAAACAGCTGCAAACTTATCCAATAATAAACACTTTCACTCAAAAGCAACAAATCCAAATTGACAAAATATTTCTCCAAACACATAAAGCGAATCCCAAACACTACCACGAAAAATAGAAAAAATTAAGAAAACTTCCACCGGAAATTCAAAAGTGGTCAAGTTAGAAGAGGTATTTTCCTTGGATGCGTTTACTGTTCATGGTCAAGTTACAAAACTGGGGGTCACGTTGTAAGAGTGTATTTGCTTGGAGAACGAAGTGACCTAACGAAAAATGGTCAACTTTGGCAAGTGGTCAGCTTGTACAAGTGGTCAAGTTTGCAAGTTTCACTGTACTAGATTTGAGACGAAAAAACTTAAGCAGATTTTGACCCTATTCTTGCCATTGCTTTGGAACTACACATCAGGAGTTGCGTGGAAATGAATGGCTTCAAACCAAGTGGACTGTTTCCCAATGCAATTGGTTTTTCTAAATGCCTCGAAACGAATTCTGATAATTGTGGGCAGGTACGTCCGTTTTAACTAAAGGGTTATTCAATAGGGACATAACATAGATAAATCATAGAATAGATTAATTGTTTGAGCAGCTGTGTGGCATGTGGCACCATCTTGTTGGAACCACATATCACTGATGTTAAGTCCATCCAGTTCTGGCCAAAAATAGTCTTTCAACATGGCACGATAGCGAACTCCATTGACCGTAACATGGCGATCATTTTCATTGACGAAAAAATACGGCCAATCACACCTCCGGCATGAAATCTACACCACACGGTCACTTTTTGTGGATGCAATAGTCTCTTGAAGCATATGCGGGTTTGAAGCTCATTTGGGTTTTTATGGACAATACCACTAAGCCAACCATGAGCTTCATCGCTAAAGATGATTTATCGATGAAATTGAGGATTTTCTTCAAAATTTTGCAGACCTCAATAAGAGAATAATTTCGAAACGGTGCTCGATCGTGAACTTCACCATGATAAAAATGTAAACCTTGACTGACGTTTTGACATTGACAGACCAGCAAAAAAGCTTAAGGGTACGTTTGTATTAAAATACAAAATTGTTATGTACCTATTTAATAACCCTAAACAATGGAAAGTGTTCCAGAAGAGAAGGACTAGAACTCTTTTCATAATGCTTTGTTTAAAGTTTACAAGGTTTTAACAATATTCTCCCTAATGAACAATTTGGATTTAGAGCTCTTCACAGTATAGTACACCCGCTGGTACGAGTAACTAGAGGTATTAAATCAAATCTTAGAAACAAAAAATCCTTAGGTTTAGTCTTAATCGACTTGCAATCAGCATTCGGTACAGTATGGCATGACGCTCTCATATATAAACTTATAAATTTCAATTTTCCACCATACCTAACTGAAATCATCTTAAGTTTTCTTTCTGAACGATCATTTAAAGTCAGAGTCAATCAAACGCTATCAACAATAAGGACGAGTGAGGTAGGAGTACCTCAGGGATCCGTACTCGGACCAATTCTCTACACCATTTATACTGCTGATATTCCCACACCAGCCAATTGTGAAGTCACGATGTACGCGGACGATACCGGTGTTCTCTCTACTGGTGATAATGCGACAGATATCAGTCTCAACCTGCAACTCGCTCTCACAGAACTATCTGAGTATTTTCATAAATGGAAACTAAAAATCAATCCTGAAAAGTGCCAAGCTACCTTCTTCACCAGAAATAGAAAAAGTTCTTTACTACCTCAGGCTAACATTTCAATACTAGGTAAAGACATTCCTTGGACAGACAAAACTAAATATCTTGGGGTCACTCTCGATAAGACACTGGCCTTTGAAAAACACACTGCTTTAATTAGAGACAAGATCAATGTAACGATTAGAGTTCTATATCCCCTAATAAATCGCCGATCTGTGTTAAGCACTGAAAATAAAATTATTATTTACAAGGTAATCTTTCAAAGTATATTTTTGTATGCTGCCCGAGTTTGGCATGATGTCTCAAATTGCCAAATCAAAAAATTGCAAATTGCCCAAAATAAAGTCCTCAAATTATTGCTAAACCGACCCTGGCATTTCTCCACGCGGAAACTTCATGAAATTGCAAATGTTTCAAAATTAAAGGACAAGATCGATATCATTCGTCAAAAATTTGTTGAACGAAGTTCGATATCGGAAAATCCAGTAATCTCAGGATTATATAGCTAATTAGATAATATTTAAGTCCTAGGTTAGTTCTAGTTTTAAGCATAGTCTTAAGTTGTACATATAAGGTTTTTCACTTTGCTGTATTTCCTTAATCTAATATACTAATCACACTAACTCCCACGTCTTACGACAAATACATAAACATTAGTTGAAATGGGTACAGATACTCAATAGCTCTAAAGTAACTTTATTATAACTTACACTGAAATTAATACAGATTAGGCAAAATAAAGAGATTTTGAATTTGAATTTGAAATTATAAGTTTTTACAAGAGCACAGTCAGTGTGACAGTGAAAATTCTATACTCACGAAGAGGAGGCAGACGTAGGATTAAATAATAGCACAAATTCCATACTAATTGAAAATGACTACATAACAGGACGACATTCATATTTTCAAAACGAGAATCTTTTGACTATTAACGTAAATCTGATAGACGCTACCGACCTAAATCATGTGGAAAGGTCTTAGGACGAAACTGAAGACCCGCGTGAAGTGTATACGTTTGACTCATATCGTAAAGGAAGCCCTGACTTAAACATACGAAGTGAGTGACAGTATTGTTGTCCAGTTCTTTGAACTGAGAAAGCGTACCCACAACGGGACAATTTTCTTTTCCATTTCTCTGGAATGAGAGGCTGTACTGCTCTGTTCTGGTTACAGCCAAGAGGCCCTACTACCCACGAAGCTTGAACTGAAGAAGACTTGCCCATGAAGTATGAAGGAATTAAATCAATTAATAAACAAAACAAACTTTTCTTCCTACTTTGTTTTTACTTTACTCATTAACAAATAAATGTAATGTCCACCCTGTAGATCTAGTAAAGTTATTTTTAACTCAGCCAAGAGGATATTAAAATCCATCGAGTGAGTGGATTTGAGTGTGGGTTTTAGCAGCGAGGCTAATTGAGCCCGCAGGAACTACCAAAATGCATCTAGTTTGAATATTGCACTCAAGCAAGCTCCTTGTTTTTGGAGAAACCGTTGAATTTAGTAGGCAGTTAGCGGAGTTGAATGTAAGCGTCATTTGCGGAACGCATCTGCTACACGAAAACCTCAAACTATCATCAGATCAGTCTGGACACAAGTCACAACATTAAGGCGAACAATCAATTTAGCACTACCTCTGCCATTGATAACAAAGTTCACTAGACCCTAGCTGCGTTAGGGTTAACCTTATCAAATTGGCTGCAATTTGTAAATTTGCTAATAACATGACCACCACAGGGGTTTCCACGCGTACCATCAAATAGCGTGCCACTACTTTCATATACCAAAATCTGACAAAGGGCAAACCCAATCCAATTAAAGGGCAAGTATTGCACCGAGCCGCACCCTTTCCCTACCGTTGTCAGTGCCCTTCTGAGCTAATGGCATCGAGACTTGCTAGACAGCTGGTCAAAATTTTACGTTGTACAAATCAGCAATTTCCCGAAAATTCTGCACCACAACCGAAATAATAATCGGGACATTGATGTATCGTTGGAGAAAAATAAACAAGAAAATCTGCGAGTTACAAAACAATTGGTCGGTGAGGCGAGCCATAACCTCTTGCGTAAAATGTAAATTTGAGCAATGTGAGGCGCGTGAAGAGACTCCGCTTGCATTCTTATCAGCCGCCGTAGTATCGAAAGCGGAACGTTTCTTTCAAAATGCACTGCCCGCAACAAAATCTGAATTCGTGGAATTTACGAAAACCATAAGCAAGAAAAAGGCCGAAAGTTTCAATGAAAATTCGCTCGGAATCAAGCGCACGATAGGCCATAATCGAAACGGCAGCCTCCATTCAAACTTGCCCGGCATCTCCTGGCGATGGAACGAGCGCTTCGAAAACGACAGGCCAGTTTTCTTTCCATTTCGTTCTTTTCCGCTTTTTGACAAATCGCCACCCTCACCATAACCTCATTTTTTTATCGCCACTTTGTTTTACAAATTTCACGCATCACTCTGGCTCCTGTCCGGCCGTTCATCACACTTACCACACATCATCGGTCCGAAAGATTTACAAACTCCTCAAAACGCACAACTAGCACTTGACGGTAACGAGATAAATCGCAAAATTACTGGGGGAAAAATGAAAAAACTTTTTTTTTCTTCGTCAATTTGCAGTCGAATTTTTGCCAAAACAAACTTCGCGTACGAGTTGCGACAAACGGCACGGAGCGGCGCTGCCGACGATTGCAAGGGGAAAAGTTTAAAGTGCACTGTTGATCATAGGCAGTACCAGATGCTGTTATTTTTTGGAAGTAGAGTAGAGTGTGGAAGGTAATGCTTCTCAAACTGTGACTAGTCAATTTCGTGGAGATGGATACCGTTGAAAATAGAAAGCAAACGGAACATTTTATTTCACGAGCAAACAACTTTCGTTTGCAATAACAACGGAAACCAGCATGCAAACTTCTCATAGTACAGTTTGTGTTCAACGGTTTCGCTATACAGAAAAAATTACCTGCAGTAAATAGTCAATGACTTAAAATAATTTTCTACAAGCTCTTAACAACCTCTGAGGTGTTTTTCTTAGTTAAGGGGGTCTTTTTTTACGCTTTTTTGCGAAATTTGTTTTGGAGAGGTAAATAAAGATACAACTGCGAAATTTTTACCACATATTTATGCACATTTTGAGCACACTTTACAATTTTTTCAGCCCGAAACTGTCCCTCATTGCTGAGATATACGGCAACTTAGCCACTCATTTTCAAAAAACTTTGTTTTCGGTAGACACGATTGCGGGCGTTCTGCTCTTCTCAAATAAAAAAAATTTAACGGCATTTTAATCTGTGAAATTTGAACTAGTTTCAGAACTAGGATTATCAAAAAATATTGAATAGTTAATTGTTGGAAACTTGTTGAACTTTTTATCGTCAATTTTGGTATTTTTTTACAACTTCTTCAGGTCGACAAAAAAAACGGCTTGATGAATCACAATTATTCTACTTTTCAAACTGTCTACAAGAGTACTGAATAAGTTCACCGAATTTCAAAGGAATTCGTTCTATAGATTTCGAGATATCGTGTCTACCGAATTGGAAAATACCGTTTTGAGAAAAACGCGACTAAACTGACCATTATATTCGAAACAGCAAAGGAGTTTAGAGAATATAACGGCCTGTAACTTCCGAACGTCTTCGAATATCGGAATATCAATATCAATGTTTCCATTGCTTCAAATTATATTCAACAAACTAAGACAGTAAATTATTTCCACTATCGTACAATACGCCTAAAAAAGAAAGAAAGGTAAGTTAGTGTAAACCCACCGTGATTTTTTGAGGACATACTGCAGTGCTACGAGCATGGGCGCCCATACAACATTTCGTTGGGAGGGACGGAACTATGGCTTATAAAAGGAGTTTGCAATTTCGGGAGCTACATCTTGTGACGAATAGAATGAAGGTGGATTTAACTCAGTTAAGAATCATTGAACCCTTTCTGCCACACCAAAACAATATCTGCGCACCAAGAGATAGAGGAAAAATACAGAGAAGTTGAAATTTTACTTAGAATCCGTTAGTAAGTAAAATCGCCCAACTTCTTCAGGTCATTGCATACAAAATTCCTCAAAACAATTGATGAAATGAAAAATCTTTAAAAAAAATTAGTGCTTTTTGGTGAGTCAACTTGAAGACTTGGAATTAATTGTAACCGTGTTCAGACTGTTGTAAATGCTAAGAAGAAGCGTGGTTAATACGGTAAATTTATCGCTCTAGCTCAAAAACATTCCAAGTTATTTACCTTTAATTTTAACCATTTCGTAATTGAGTAATTCCGTTTTTAATAAAGTGCAACTAAAAAGTGATAACCGTGGTTTAATAAAACGTTACGTACTAATGTTACTAATATCCTTCTGATCTTGATACTTTTATTAACATACCTTACAATTTAGCATATTTGAAAACACCCTCTTTCCCAGCACGAAGTCGAAAGGATGAATACAATAAACTATATGAGCAGATGGGTACTTTATCTCAGGAAACCATTAAGATCTTCGGGTTTTTCTATATTTTTATAAGTCATATCAAACTTCTATGAAGAAAAAATCCTGAGTGTAAATTCAATTACGTCTTCCAATAAAATAATGTCCTTACCGTATTAATCTTAATTTTATTTGTCTACTCAAATTTGAATTATAATCCAATTGTTCTGCAGTAAGTAAGAAAACCTTAATTTTTAACCAGTGAAATTTCCTTATATATAAATAAAAAGATGTTTTGCTTTTATTTTTCATTAAAAATAGTAAACACTGTTGATTTAGTAACTATTTGTTAGTAGTTTAACAAATTGTGTGTAATCGATAAATTAAAAGATCTTAATTACACTATAATAAAAAAAAATTATTCAAGTGACGAAATGGTTTTTAAAATACTGGCAGGTAGAATACAGGTGGGGGCAAGTGTCCCCTCTTGCCCCCCCTATGGGCGCCCTTGGCTACGAGTATCGCTAGTGATCTGAAACCGTAGAAGAACAAACAAATCTGTAAAGAAGAGTAAGAAATCGAACATTACTGCAATTTTCCATGGGGAGTTACTAGTAGCAACTGTGTTTTCAATGCATGGGGTTGGTCTGATTACCTCTGTCACTGAAGCCTCAATTGGGCCTATTGTGAAGTCCCCTGGATTTTCTATTCTTCCTCTTCAATCCCTGCACTTTCAATGAAGCTTAGTATTTTACGATGGACTAATATCGTCTGCGAATACATCGAACCTTCAGTTTCTACAATCTCTTCTTCTGAAGCATGAGGTAATAACAACACTCTTCTTATGAAACTTAGGTCGCAGGGCGAAGCAATAGCTAGATGGGTTTCGAGACCACGACTTCAGTATTAGTAGACTAACGTGCCAGCCACTAACCTACCAAGGCTTGTACCTTGAATATTAAGAAAATTGTCGTATCCACTTCTCACCGCTTACGGCGTTAGCGATTGCTCGCTTTCTGATGGCGAGTTTTTGTACGTCTCAATACTCCAATAATCGGGGTAATTTTGTTTCTAAGTTTAGTTATGTGAGGAGTCCAAGTTTATTGTCCGCTCTAAATATTTTGTTTCGTGTGCTCTCGTCAGTTGTATTCCATCTATTTCTAGCTTCAAATCAATGTTCAGGTCGGTCTACTTGTCTAAAGAGCATATAGTTTGTTTTCGAAGTATTTAATGTTACCATTGTAGGCAAATTTATATGGACTTCACTGTCCACCTTGAAATTACACACAAGTCTTGAATTAGTGACCGTTAGGTCAAAAAACTAAATTTTGGCATTAAAATAATACGCTTTTGTTAAGTGCACTTTGCACAGAATTAGTATGCTATTGTTAAGTACACTTTGCGCAACAGTAGGACCGTTAGGTCCAGCACCAACTCTTGTAAATATTTTGTATAAATAGTTTTAGAAAATAAATAGTTAGTTAGTTTAAATTTAAGAACAGGATGCGAACACTACTTCTTATTTCGCAGAACCTTTCTTGCTCTCTTCAGAGCACTAGTTTTGAGTAAATTGAAGTATACACTAATAGCCGCAAATCAAAATTAGCGTTCTAGCAAAGAGTAGAAAATACGCTAACAGCCCTTCTTAGGACTTTCTGGCAAAACAGTTGTCGTAAGCCGGCACTTATACACATCGCTCGACCCCGGACGTAGGCGACAGTGTGCAGGGATTTAGTCTCATGATCATCGACCGCCCCTGGACGCTGGCGGGAGAACTCGTGTAGAGTTGGAGTAAACGATACCTCCCGGACCGGACTCAGGTGACAGTTTCAGGGACCGGGTAACCGCTCCCAGGTCTTTCAATCGCTCGCACCAGGAAGCCGGCGGCTACATTCCAGAGAGCCTTTAGCAACCTTGTGTGGCGTGCTGACCACGGTCGGTACCGCTATAAGCATATTGTCCAAGAGACAGCTCTTGAATAGTTTCAGGTCAGAGTTGATCAACAACTTCAGTTTTTAACTATGACCTTAAACTATTCAGGAACTGGCACAGCGTTCCGTATCATAAACAGAGCTCTCAAATGTTGTGTAGTTCATCATCATCATCAATGGCGCGACAGCGCAAATCGGGCCAGGGCCTGCAGGTTCTGCTTTCGGAACAATAAGTTTTTTCCGGGGATGAGTTGTTAGCCGATCGCCCAACCCCCAACCTGGAGGGCCCGGTCTATAGCACATAGAGATGTGAACAACTTTCAGCCGATTATGGTATGTTGGAGTTCTCACAGCTATGCCGCGAGTCCAACTACACCGGTTTCAGACCTACTTCCTGAGATGCACTGGTGTTACTGGCCATTCAGGGTTTGTCCGTTCGATCCTCCTTATCTCAACCTGGGCTTGCGACCGGCTATGGCGGAGCTTTTAAATCGGAACAGTGGTTAGCACGCTACATCTACAAGCAGTGTAAGCGGAAATTGGACCGCGGCCACAGATTCAATAGTATATAATAGAAAAATAAACTTACCATATCGGAACTGTGTTTAAGCCTTTAGGATTATGTGGAACGTATCAAAAAAATATTATTTTCTTCAGAAAAAACGAATAGTATTAAAAAAACGACAACAAAATGACTTTACTTTTCACGTAATATAATAATATAAATAAAGAAAAGGGGACTTCATCAGATTCAAATTCAAATATTGCGCCTTGATGGGCTCAAGCTTCAAAAGAAGGACGGTTTTGCCTACATAATACGCTTTTGGGTAGAGTATTTCGAAGGAACCGATAGATTTTCGAGTCAAGTGAAGACTTGCACAACATAACGAAAAATAATTCATATCAGAATTCAGAAAGATTCAAACGAATCGAAAGACTTCGAAAAATTAAGACCGAAACATTCCTTCCACAAAACAACACACCTGGCATCACTTTTCCGTCTGGGGTAAAGTGAAAAAAATGAAAAACTAATTTGCGAACTGCGGCCCGTCATCTGCTTCTCTCCCTCTTCTTTTCTTTCCCTTTGCTTTTAAGTCATTTTTGCTGTCTACTGTTTTGTGCTGTGCGTGGTGCTTTTTTTCCGCTTGTTTCTTTTCGCGTAGAAAATTGGCGCTTTTTTCGCACTCGCGAGTGAAATTTTTTTCCATTGATTGCGTTTCTATTGTTCAGCGTAACGGTGAGGACGAGACTCGATTCGAGAGATGCATCGCGATTACACGAAAATCTGTCGCGTTTGCATGTCGGACGGTTCGCGCGATATTTTTCTAAAAACGTCGACGGACGGAGCCGCGGCAGCGACGACAGCCAAGATTGCGACCCCGCTCGAGAGGCTCCTGGAAAAGCTCCGATACATCACGATGATGAAAGTAAGTGTTTTCGGGGGGCGGGGGGAGATGATCGTGCGGTACGAGGGTTGGTCCTTGGTGGCAGGACATCTTCAAAGCGTGCCGTGCGCACTGTAAACACCAACCTGTTGACGCGCTTTAGCGGCCATGGCTTTTGGTTTTTATTTTATATAATGGCTGGGTAATGGTAGGGGATTTATTGACGATTGTTTTGCGCGTTGAACAACCCCTGAACCCACCGGTCGCTCTTTGTTGACGAATTTTTGCGGATATTTTTCTGTTTCGGTTCTATTCCGGGGTGATTTGTAAGGGCCAGGTAGAATTTAGTGCGGAACAAGCAGCGGACTCGTAGCTTCGCAACTTTTCATTCAAAACGCGATTAATTCTTGATCTTGTCTGGCGGGAGGCAAGAGGAGGCGTTTACTATTTTTGATGCGAATGACCTCGGCTAACCTGCCAGCTCGCTTAACGTAATGCAAACAAAGTTGAGTAAAAAATCCATGAATCGAATTACCCACTCGCCACATACATCGACGCTTGAATTATTTGTGATTATACCGTGCCTGAGACTGCGATTCCAGTCCAGTCGGGAATGTGGAAATCATTGAAATCGAATTTTCCATTTACATTCCTTTGTGCAGATTTCAAGACAGTGCTGTTTCATATTTTGGCACTCAACTGCTTTTGTAAAGAGTTTGTTCTTGAAAATCATGGTGAGACCAGTAATGATTACTGAATCGATTCTGTAATCATTCTTCGTAAGTGACAATGTCTCGTTTTCAGATTACGTCATCGAATCTTTTAACATTGCGGTGTCCTAGGCGGTAATGTATAATTGAATAACCACTGACATGGTTGGCAACTTTTTCAAGGGTGATTCCTTGATATATTTTGAATAAAAAAATGTTCTACAGGGTAGGTCAACTTTGTCATATAAATAATTACCTATAAATGTTGCATACATGACTTAGGTCTTACCATTTTTCGGGTAATAAGCGAAAACTCGTAACAGTTCAAAATTTAATATGCGATAAAGTGACCCTCGTTAAACGAAACTGTAAAAATTTCTGGTTCTAATTATCGAGGAAAGTAATTAGATTTTAATTGAGGTGGGTAAAATTGGCTACAGTTAAATGTCTTTCTTAATTTTGTACCTAACTAAACAACAAGCCTATAAGAGCAAAAATATTTTTACGTTTTATCAGTTTGAGCGCGAAAACTAAAAGTAGAAAGGATCAATAAAGTTTAGAATATAGTTCCAATTCCAAAAAATATGCAAAGATTTTGTTCCTCTATCATCATAGATATATCAACCGACCGATACTTGCTAAGGTAGTATTTCAGGACGTTTACAGAAATATTCGGAAAACAAGTAGTTTTAGGACAAGAGCAAATGCAAATCCTTTACCGGCAATCGTTGTCCAACTCGACGAAAGAATACTACAAGCAGTTCGAAATGATTCAGCAATCAGTATCAGACGCTGGTCATTTCAGTTTACCATCACCAAGTGGAAAATTTGCAGTGTTTTAGATAGATTGGAAATAAGGGTTGGTAAGGTTAACCTCTGTCACTACTGCCACAGTTGGGCCTATTGTGACGTCCCCCCCCCCTCCCCCTCGTTTGACTATGATTCCTCTTCAATCCCTGCGCTTTCAATGAAGCTTAGTATTTTGCGAAGAGGAATGGTCAGGAATTCCGACGGGTCCATGAAACCCTGACCGAAGTGACGAAGTCTTTTGTGAGTTAAACCCTCACATTCACAGAGGATATACTCTGGTGTTTCGTCGTCGTCATTGCATATTCTGCAAATTTTAATCTCAGAGAGACCAATCCTATTGAGATGCTTCCTCATGTGACAATGTCCAGTCAGAGCTCCCACTAGGGTTCGGGTCTGATGTCTGCTTAATTTTAGATAATCAGATGTTCTTTTTTCCGAACGTTTTGGCATAAAAAGCTTTGAGTGCAGTGTTTTAAAAACACCCAATAATTTACCCAAATAAATGGTTGCTTGAGCGACAATTATATAACATTTTTATGAAGAACATTCTTTGGACGGATTCTCAATTCACCAGGCGCGAACGTAGAAAATTACGTTACGAGGGGGGTTACAGAAAAATTATATCGTTAGTAGAATACTTATTACACAGTCTAGCCATAAATACTGTACGACATTGAAAACGAGGGAATTTTCGTTTCCCTACGTCTCTTCGAGTGGGTTGTTTACATCAAGATATTATCGTTTTTCGCAGTAGCATCCTAGATAAACAATGGAGTGGTCGGATTATCATACACGCGTTACTGTAATTTGTTTCCATGAGGCTGGGAAGAATGGTAAACAAATCTGGTCCCTCCTTAAATCGCGTTACATCAGTCAGAAGTTCGTATATCGTACAATTCAACGTTGCAATGACACTGGCGACGCGATAGACTGTCCTCGGACCGGTTGTCTACGCACCGCACGCACAAAAAAAGCAGTGACGCCGCATTCGAAGAAACCCAATCCGTAAGCAAAAAATCCTCGTTCGTGAAATGAATATCGCACCGCGCACTCTTTCTCGTATTCTACGCGATGATTTAAATGTGAGAGCGTACAAGAGATACACCGGACACCTGTTAACCGATAAACTGAAGCAAATTCGGTACGAAAGATCGAAAAAACACGTTTGCAAATTTGATCGTGGTGGGTACAAGGACATTCTGCTTATCGACGAGAAAATTTTCACAGTGGAAGAGACGTACAACAAACAGAATGACCGTGTCTACGCTAGAATCTCTTATGAAGTCAAGGAGAAGGTTCCGAGAGTCCAGAGAGGTCATGATCCAGCTTCAGTGATGTTTTGGTGGGGTGTTTCGTATCATTTTTGCGAAAAAGGGGTTAAAACCTCGGCAAAAGTTTA
This sequence comes from Beris morrisii, assembly GCA_951812415.1. Taxonomy (NCBI): domain Eukaryota; kingdom Metazoa; phylum Arthropoda; class Insecta; order Diptera; family Stratiomyidae; genus Beris; species Beris morrisii. The sequence continues at coordinate 108,350,003 of OX638312.1, read as the reverse complement.
CCAAGAGATATTGACGGAAGTGGTTAAACCTCTGAATACGACATTATTCAAAAACAAGCCTTGGGTATTCCAGCAGGATTCCGTTCCGGGGCATAAGGCAAAAAAAACACAAAAATGGCTGGAGGACAACGTTCCGGCGTTTATTCGCGCTGAAAACTGGCCGTCAGGAAGTCCCGATTTGAACACGCTTGACAATCAATTATGGTCAGTGTTGGAAGAAAAAGTATGTTCGAAACATCACCGCAACGTGGAGTCCTTAAAGGCATCTCTGAAGAAAGCCGTAGCAGAATTTCCTCTAGACACCTTGCGTACGGCTATCGATGAGTTTATTCCGCGATTGAAGCTGTGTGTAGAAGTTAAAGGCGGACATTTTGAATAAATTATACATGATTTAAAAGGTATTGACTCACTGATTTCAGTGGTGTTTTTTTTTACTAGCTCTTTTCGTTCTCAAGATATTTGAGTTTAACTGGTGGACAGTATTTTTGGGTAGACTGTGTATAAAAATAAATTCCATTTGACCTCCTTTTTGCAAGAGTATTCTAGTACTTCTAGGGGAGGTTAAAACGAGGTTACCCATGGGACTAATTCTGGAGTACTCGCCCAACTAGTAAATGTCCCGTGATTAATCCTGGAGTACTCTTCAGGGACGACCTCGACGACCTCGTTTTCTCCTCCATTTGACCTCCTTTCTGCAAGAGCATGTCCTCTGAAATCAGATCTCTATTGTAACTCCCAAGGAATCATTTAAAAACGCACTTCTTATCGATTACCATATCTAATATACTAGTTTAATCAATTCTTCCAGTGGTGAGTCCTTGTCGTTAAACAAGTATGACGAGGTCAGAATGAATAGTTACAGGTTGTATCTCTCGCATCTGGTAACAGTTAGATCGCCGGAGCTATATAAGGGAACCAGGAAAATGTGGATACTCTTCCTTGTGAGAATGCAGGATCGAATTCTGCCGTTATCCTTGCTGCAGTATATATTAAGATCGCGCCTCTTTAGTTAGGTTAGGTTTAGAGGAGTGAAATGTAGCACTGTACCACAGCTCATCACGAGAGATCACTAAGAATCCAATATTGCTCTTCTTTATGAAGGTAAAGGTATCATTGCAAGTTCTGATAAATCGGTCAATAAGAATTTCCTCAAGCACCGATCGCGCCTCTTCAATCCCTGGATCTAGTTACAGTGTATCCAGAATTCTTGAATTAGCGCGATGTCAATGTGCTCCTCGTCAAAGAACGCTAAAAGGTTGGCCACGACCGCTTTGCTGTGGTGGATATTTATTTGGGCTTTCTTCATCACCAAGCCGCTATGTGATATCGGGAATATTTTTCTGGATCCGCGATGGGCCAGGATTCCGTTTCGGGATGTTCTTGCCTTCCTACACTTATAGCCACTGCTTTTATTAAATAACGATTATTCTGTGAATTATTTAAATTATATATTTTTAGGCGAAAGAACGTAAGTTTATTAAATATGAAAGTTTTAAATAATGTTAATGTTCTTTTACAAGTCATTTAAAGTAATTCATTATTTACTTCCTCCCTTCAGATTGAAGAAAACGATGACTTACCACGACTACTTTGTGACCTATGCATTGTCCAGTTAAATGTCGCGTACAACTTTAAAAGACAAGCAGTAGAAAACGACACAAAACTTCGTCAGTACTTTATTGAAAATGGAATAACTTCAAATCAACCAGTTGCCATGAACGAAGTATCCAGTGTACGAAGTTCATTTACAGCGTCAAATATATCACAAGCGCATCCCAACTTTCCCATAATACCGCTGATCGTTAAAACTGAGCCAAATGACATCGACACGTTTTCGGATGTAACAACTGAAACCAATGTCGACATCGACAATCGCAATAACTTTCAATCAGCTACATCAAATGCGGCAAGCTCCCCGGAAGAATCGGTTCGACGAACAAACGAGACAATTTACATCAATGACATCAATCCATCTATGGTGTATGTGAACAGAGGCTATGAATTCAACAGCGTAACGCCATCGAGTGACATCGAATTTGTTCAAAATTATCAAATTAATAACACCAACGATCATTCTAATAAACGAAAAAAATTGCAAACGATTTCAACAAGTACTCCCACCAACAAGAGTTTTAGTACTCCGGTAAGTCGAAAAGAGAAAACTTTGTCACAGCGTTCGCAAACAAAACCGAATGGCATACAAAAAATAAAATTAAGCATGGAAGGTCAGAGAAAAACGGCGAAAACCACATCATATCGAATTGCCAGGAAAGAAATGAAAAATTTAGCAATAGATATGGTCCCAGATGCAATAAAGTCGTCTATACCGAAAGAAAATCGACGATCATCGGGAAAAACCAAAAGGGTCCTTCCCAGGGATAGTAAACAAACTGCATCACCAACAACAAATCCGCTTCTAACCAAAATTAAAACCACTAATAGTCCAGTGCCAACCAAGAGACTACCGACGTCATCATCATCATCGTCCACCGTAAAACTTTCAACGTCGAGTAGCAGCATGAAAACAATGTCTTCGTCGCCTCCAAATAAAATAGCAAAAAAAAGTACCGACAATTTTATTGGCATAAATCCTTTTAACTCTACAAAAAATACAAACAAGTTAAAACAGAGAACAGCCAGAAGTACAAAATCAAAAACAGACAATCGTTTGAAACGTAAAACTACAGAAAAATTGCTTCGACCAAAAATCGAGCCACCAACAACTAAAAAAAATTGATATCACAAAATCATCATCCCGCCTATAGAGAGTCGTACTGCTCCTAACAATAAAAAACAAAATTCAGAAGAAGCTACTTGTGATTTTAAATAAGAATTAAGCAATGTTTTAGATGTTAAATGAAGACGATCCATCCAGTGCAAATTTTTAACTTGAAAACCTTGTGCTATCCGCCTTATCTATAGATTAGATAATTTATTAGACTCAATTATGTAAAGTCCTTTTACTACATCTCTTTAAACCTTAAATAACAAAATTTGAATTATTTAATCCATAAAATACATAAAACTATTTTTATAACAAATATTCTTAAGAACCTTATCCAGTTCGGAATATTTTTACATTGTTAACACGAATGTTAAGAAATAATTATAGTAACTATTTATTTGCATCTTTAAAATTTAAGACTTGCATTGTCGATTTAATGTTATAGTTTCAAAACGTAAACAGACAATTTGCGAAATTTGTATATAGAATTTGTTGTCAATTTCTCCGAACAAATCACATAACAAACCTTGTTTCGAATTTTTGTGTGTAAAAATTAAAGAGTTTATTTACGGCAAAAAAGTTTCGTGTAACATATTGTTAGTTTGTTAATATGAATTAGACAAAATAATTACATAATCAGAAATACGAATATGAGATTGAACTACATATATAACTATTTTAATTGTAATTATAGTTTTAAATAATGAATTATTAATTATATTTACTGGCTGCTTAGAAAATGTGCACACTTTGAATTTTCAGTGAAAGTTATATGGATTTCATCGAGTAGCAAGTTTTTCTCAATTATCAATTTAGAAGATTATTTGAAAACGTTGTAGAATTGAATTAAATAATATGCTTGAAGGAACGAGTAATCAGAATTGTTGTTATTTACATACCTACATTCTTCACGGTCTAATTATAAAATATTAGGTGAATATGTATATCACCGTTTTACTGTCGATGCCTTCGAGAGGTGTTGAAGTGGTGTTCCCAAAGATGGTATAAACCAAAAATTCTACTGAAAATAATTTCAAGCAGAAGCTGTGTTCTCCTTAAGTGGGATATAGGAGCAACGTGATCCCATTGAAACGACACAAAATCTATTACTAATTGTTTGTTTTAAGCGTAAATTTCGATCTCGCCTAATTTATGCCAATAATAATGATTTTGAACAAATTTAGTGCTTTTCTCTCCTTTCCCAACATTATTACAATGGAAAGTGGGTAATTGAATCGGACTGTGTAGCAGTTTAGTTAGTTCTGTGTTTTTTTTCCAGATACCGAAATGAACTCGTGAACGTAGGTGGAGGATGGTTACTTTAACTAATAAAAAGTAAAAATAGTAGACAGACCGACCTACAGACGGATAAACAGACCCACCTACAGACCGCTAGGCGGACAGAAAGACGAACCGACGGTCAGACAGACTAAAGGAAAGACGAAGCGACGGACAAACAGACGAAAGGAAAGACGGACAGACAGACAAAAGGAAAGACGGACAAACGGAATGTGGACACGCTTATAGACGAGCAAATTGGTGGACGAACAGACTAAAAAATAGGACAGTCGAACGGACGGAAGGGACAGGACAAAAGACGGAAAGGATAGGACAGACATGCAGAGTTCCTCCAACGTTCGAACTGGTGGCTGGAAATCAAGCCGTGAGTGCCAATGTGGCAGTTCCTTGCTCAAAAGAACCAGACCATTAATCCAAGGCCTGAACAACAATAAATTCACGCCGACTTTCTTGGAGATTATAAATTTGGGTTTATGTTTCTCTTGAACCAATTACGTAGTACAGATGAAACATTTTGATTGGTTCTAATATTTTTTTTTTAAATAAATAATAATTGATTTAATCCCTTCATACTACATGGGCAAGTCATCCCCATTTCAAGAGTAGGAGGCACTAGAGCCTCTTAGCTGAAGCCAAAACGGAGCAGTACCGCCCCATAACTCAGTAAAATGAACAAGATAATTGCCCCGTTTCGGGTACACTTTCTCAGCTCAAGGAGCTGGAGACAACCGTCACTCAGCTCAATGAGCTAGAAAATTTTCACCCTATCTTCATACACATGATGACATTGGGCTCAATGCCTAATAATCTGCCTTAACCCCTAGTACTCCTTAGGCAGTACAGCGCAATAAGAGGTAGTACAAATATAAATTAGTCAAGTTTTATATTAATAATTAGAAGAAATTAAAGTAATAAAGTGATTAATAAGGAAAATACGAATGATCAAAATATTAAATAATACATGCAAATTTATAGTTAGTTTTTTTTTTAATTAATTAATAAAAGAAAAATAAAAAGGACTTAAGAGATAATATAAAAGACTTATACATGCTATAACAACACAAACCAGTCTAGCAAATATCCCTTCACTTGGGCTTTGAAGTCGGCAATACTGGAAGCATTTTTTATGGAGCTGGGTAAGGAATTGTACTCAATGATTGCTTCGTAAAGTGGGTCTCTTCTCAGACGATTCGTTCTTGGTGCATAAATTTACAATATTGTTCGCATTACATGTGTTAAGTTGATGTAAGTCTTTAATGTGTCGTATGGTTAGCGGGGTTTTAGTTTTGTTTATTTCGAGATTTGTATATGAATTTTACTCTTTCAAGCGCTATAACTTCATATATTGTTAACTTCTTGTAGTCAGAGTAGGGAGTCAACAAAGGCGTAAGTCGAGGGAGATTTTATACCGCCTTGCTTCCTTTGTTCATTAATCTTGCATTTTTTTCAGATTACACAAAGCTGTTTGGCTCCAAGAGAGTAGTGCATAGCTTATATTGGAAAGGATGAAGGCATTGAATATGAGGTCCTTCACCTGATAGCCAATATGATGGTTGCGTCTTAATAATCCAATAATGGGTGCTATTTTTTGTGTATTGCTGTCCAGTTTAAGTTTTCGTCAATGATTAAACCTAGGTACTTTGTTTGGTTGACTCTAGATATTTCCTTGCCACCAATTTCAAGGTGAAACTGAATATCAGGCTTGTTTTTCAATTTAAATAGTATATATGATAATTTGTTTTTGCGGCATTTAGAGATAATCTATTCCCATTTAACCATCTATTTAACGTAGCAAGGTCATTATTGATTGTAGGTTCGAAGATTATCTGTCTGTCACTCTTATACAACAGCAGGGTGTCGTCCGCAAATGTAATTTATTTTCCCGAAAGTCCCGCATTTTGAAGGCTATGAATATATATGAGATACAATGTCAGTCCCAGGATCGATCCCAAGTTGATGCGTCTTTCTTCGCTGTAGCTTTCCATGTTTCTTGTAATATAAGTCCGATTAAATAGATAGTCCTTCATTAAGGTTTTTGGTTTTCCACGAATACCCAATTCCTCAAGAGTTCTTAGTAATAGATCGTTGGGTGACTGTATCGAAAGCCTTTCTGAGATCAATGAAAACTGAAGCTACGTAGTTGCCTTTGTCAAGTCCTTCATTAATGTATTTCATGGAATCCAGTAAAGCTGCGGATGTATTACTTCCATATCCATATTCGTTAGGATCAAAACCGCCCGTTCTTGTGATGAACTTTACTAGCCGAGTATTAATGACTTTTTCTATAATTTTTCTAATCGTGCTGGTAAGTGCCACTTTTATGGATAGGATTAATAAGCGAATTTTTTAAACAGTTGGGAAATGTACCATGTGCCATAAGCTCATTGATTGTATTTGAAAGAATTTTAACTTTCTATCATATTTAATTATTTTTTCTAGTTTTTAATCCTTTTGACTATACTTGATCAAGCCATTTCTAGGTGTATGAGGAGCTAGGAAGTTGGCGGATAACAATTCCTGCGGAAAATCACGTCTTATGTCTCAAGAAATATTTCAGATATGGTTTTGTCTAGAACTTAACATACAAACCTGTTGTGGAAATTTGCTCATTCTACATAACATTTTTCTTAGGACCATAATTAGATCTAACATGCTGACTTTCTATTTCTTAATCATTTTTACTATACCTGATCAAACCATTTTGCTTTAAAAATTGGCTTTAATTCTAGTTAAATGTAATCTACTTATTTTAATTTTGTTAATACTGTGTTCTATCTTTTTACCGATGTTTACAGGTATTTCTTTATTCCCAGATGTGATAGGCGTTCGGAATTGAGGTGAACAGGAAGCCTTGGATCGAATTGTGGGAGGATGCATTCCATTGTCAATGGTTTCTGACAAGTTACGCATCTCGGTTGAGGTGACTGCAAGAGGTAATGACTGTGGGTCAACAGTCAACCTGATGTGCCAAAATCTGGTTAGAATAATCATGGCCAACGTTTGTCGATCCAGTATTTGGTCATAGATGGACGATGTGGAAGGTCGTGTACCGTGTCCAGCTAGTCTGGATCCTAGAACCTATCCAGCTTCGGGATGGAAGTTCTTCTCACCAACGTCATAAATTCAAGATTTTCTTCTGTTTCCAGCGGAACTAGTCTTTGATGCACTTACAATTTAAATTGACTCGCCAAAAATATTCAGTTTAACGCAGTATCTGCATCTAATGATAAACACATATCAATATTACGCAAGGCTTTATTCAATCTTGAACAAAAATAAACTCTAATTTCAAACTATCAACACAACAGAAATGTACCTTACACATTTTGTAAAAATATGGGACGATATCGTTCCCCTCGAGCTTCATACGAGTATGTATGTACGAGTACGAGTAGGTTTTTACTTAATTCCAAAGTTAAAGATAGACATTATTAATCTTACTGTTTAAAATAGATTTTTTTATTTTAGTTCTCTGTTAATGATTCACTTTGTTTAAATAATACATGCGAGTATGTATTTATTTTCGTAAATAGTTCTATTTGTAATTGCCTGCTATTAGGCTGTGTATAGAACGTAAGCTCTATTTAATATTGTTGATTTAATTGCAGTACAGTACAGTTATCTGTAAATAAACAAAAAAAATTTTAGCTGTTTGTAAATTCGGCAATGTCCGGTAGTGTGATGGATGGATAATGCGTCTGTAGTTCAAAACAAAAAATTAAAATTATTCAAAACTGCCAATATAAATCCCCTGACCGCAAAGATTTTCCTCCGAATGATGGGGAATCCCGTATGAGTTAGATACAGTCAATTATCTACGCATGTGTATATTGCTAGTGATATTACTCAGAAACATAACCAATGACTATATTTTACATCTGTTTAGACTCCAGAAACTAGATCTAGACTACAATAATAAAAAAAATTGCGGCCAATTCATATTATGTACATATATGTATACAGTACCGGTCTACAAATTAAAAATTAAAGGTTTTTTTTAAAATTAATTATACTATAATAAGAAGAATGAAAATGAATGAACCGGTATAATAAAGCTACCATAGAAGGTAGATGGGAACGTACGGCTGCCAGTAACAAAAAGATATACATTTAGACCTAAGAGGTCCGTTGTATTACCACAGGATTATAAAAGCCCGTCCTACTCGCTAAACTCTTTTGAGTTTTGAATGAAGCGTTGCTCCGTTACGGCTAGGTCACTGAGACTGGTAAAGAAGAAAAGAAATAGGCTCCTAGGTGAACTTTCCTTCTGGCAGATAGAGGACAAGTTCAAAGGAGGTGAACGACTGTCTCTTCCTTCTTCTCATCCAAGCAGCTTCTACAGAAACGTTTGAAAAGAGATTGAGTCTTTTAGCATGCCGGTCTATGAGACTGTGACCGGTTAGGACATCAACTGTAGTGCTGATATTCGTCCTTTTGAGCGAAATCTAGGTGCTTCAGCGTTTCAGATCCTGCTTGGATCTTGGATCCATCTCGCAGTGTGACATGTATTAGGCCTCTGTTCATCGTGTGTTGGTTTTCTCAACTGAGTCCAAGTCAAGTAGCAGGTTATATGAGATTCCTATCTTAAGGTAGCCGCCTAGCGTGAAACTTTGTTGGGCTAGCGCAATAACACGATCATGAAATTCATACGAGTCTATACCATAAAAACGTAGTTTCCATTCACAAATAAAATTCCGATTGCTAAATTCCAAGAAATTTACATACTTTTGAAACATGTCCGGCTTTTTTACAAGAGTTGCATTTGAGTTTATTTTTATCAGTGCGACACTGATTTATTTTATGATTAGCTTTTTCGCATCTTATACAAAGATTTTCGATTCCAAGCGCCTTTCCAGCAAACGCGAGTTCAGCACTTTGCACACTAGTGCAATGCATTTGTCTATGTATTTGATGCGTTTTAGGTGTTTTTGTGCATTCCACTTCTCCAAACAAATTTAAAAGTACTGCTATACTACTGCCAAACTCCTGATCAGATATTCATGCATGTTTATTTACTTTTTTGAGTCAATGTATTATGCATACTTTTTTGATTGTTGCAGTTGCAGTTGCTTTAGTTAAAATGTCTTGAAATACTTCCATAGTACTGCTAAAGTAATGAACAAACACCTGAATGCTTTCGCTGCAAATGATAGCGGCTTTGCCCAAACCTTCACCTATTTATTTCTTGTATATAAACGACTTTTACAGTATGTAAAAGAAGATGTAAAAGAAGAAATTGAAAATAATTCAATGAAACGAGAATTTTCGCCGGGACAGGAGATTTTTGTAAAAACAAATATTCAAATTCAACTCTCATGGGAACCAGCCGAAATAGTCGGACGCACAAACAGATATTCGTTCAAAATTCGAACGATTGATGTGGTAGAAAGGAAACGCCATGCAGACCACATTCGCGTAAGAGATGAGCGATTGATTGCAGAACCTACTTTTCATGGAAGCCAAGAAATATATCAACAGAGCCCTCTGAACTATAGCCGCGCAGCTGAATTGAACATAAAAAACCAGAGTCATAACAAACATGACAGCTCCATACAAATCGCAACAATTTTGTATGGCGGGTGCATGACTTGGATGATAAAAACCAAGTTTTCTAAGAAAGTGCAAGCTTTTGTTAGGCAAAGCAAAGTTAAATAGTTTATAAACATATTTAAAAATGAGAATTAGATAAGTTTCCTCACCTGGAATTGAGTTTTCATAGAAAAAATTAGGTTGAAAAAAATATCGCACTTAGTTTTTATCATCCAAGTCATGCACCCGCCATACAAAATTGTTGCGATTTGTATGGAGCTGTCATGTTTGTTATGACTCTGGTTTTTTATGTTCAATTCAGCTGCGCGGCTATAGTTCAGAGACTCTGGCGCGGCCTGAGTTTAAGTCGGCGGTGATATCAATGACCTAAGGCAACTGAAATACCAGAACAACAGGATTCCCATTCGACAGGATGAAACAGAGCCAATTCGCGATGCTGACAAAAATAAACATCTACAGAAAGAGATGATTACAACAAATAGTTAGCAAGAATCATCACCTCAATCCTCAAGCAATAAGAAAAAGCCATCGCAACCGGCGACCTCCACAGCGATTGGTAGAAGAGTGCTAACGTTACAGGAGGGTAGATATGTTATATATGTATAGTAATACACACACATACATAAGAAAAGGCATTGGATGGCAGCGTGCCTTCAAGAAGACGACGCCATGATCATTGATCACTTGCTCACCAACAGTACAATAGAACACAACGTGTAATTTAATAAAAGCATAATTTAAATAAAGTGGCATTTCAATTGAATAATACAACACCTAGATAGGGCATAGGCAGTCCTCCTCCTCCTCAAGTCGTCATTCTTACAGCACGATCCGAAATAAATGTGGAATTACGTTTAACATAAAGCATGCCGATAATAAAACACAAACTAGTTTAATTTAATGTGGTTTATATAAATTTTATAATATAAGTTTATAATTATTTTATTTAATTTAAAAATTCAAACACAAACATACTACAGATATGTTAAAAGCCTTAATATTCCTCTTCTTCGCCTACATCATCAAGAGTATCGCCCGAAATTTCCTCGAAATCTCTTTCAAGTGTTGCTAAATCTTCTCGAGCTTCCGTGAATTCTCCCTCCTCCATACCTTCACCAACGTACCAATGAACAAACGCTCTCTTCTTATACATAATGTCGAATTTCTTATCCAATCGGGAAAATGCTTCAGCAATAGCAGTTGTATTAGAAAGCATACAAACAGCACGCGGCATCTTGGCCAGATCGCCTCCCGGTACGACTGTTGGCTGCTGGTAGTTTATTCCAAGCTTAAACCCGGTTGGACACCAGTCAACGAAGTGAATTTGTCGATTAGACTTGATTGCAGCAATGGCACCATTGATGTCCTTCGGCACTACATCGCCTCGATATAGCATACAACATGCCATGTATTTCCCATGTCGAGGATCACATTTCACCATCATACTGCCCGGTTCAAAGCAACCGTTAGTTATCGATGAAATTGAGTTTTGTTCATGTTGAGCCTTCGTATTGGACGCTAACGGTGAGAATGCTGTTAACGGAAAATGAATTCTTGGATACGGGACCAAATTCGTTTGGAATTCGTTCAAATCCACATTCATCGAACCATCGAAGCGTAACGATGCCGTCGTCGATGACACTATTTGCGCTACCAATCTGTTTAAATTGGTGTTATCGGGCCGATCAACGGACAATTTCTTCTGACAAATCTCGTATATTGCTTCGTTGTCCATGATGAAAACACAGTCGGAATGTTCTAGCGTTGAGTGTGTGGTCAGAACGGCATTATATGGCTCCACGACTGCTGTCGAAATTTTCGGTGCTGGATACACGGCAAACTCTAACTTGCATTTTTTCGTATATTCCGCACTTATTCGTTCCATCAAAAGTGAAGTGAATCCGGAGCCCGTGCCACCACCCAACGAATGGAAAATCAAAAATCCTTGAAGTCCTTCGCATTGCTCGGCCATTTTTTGCGTTCTGGACATAACATTCTCGATCACTTCCTTCCCGATTGTATAGTGCCCGCGTGCGTAGTTATTCGCAGCATCTTCTTTCCCGGAAATCATTTGTTCCGGATGATAGAGACTCTTGTGTTTTCCAGTTCGAATATCGTCAATTACCGACGGTTCAAGATCGATGAAAATTGATCGTGGCGATAATTTTTCGGTTCCGGTACGCGAGAAAAATGTCGATATATTGTCGTCATGAATTAATGTTGGATCGTTTACGCTTCCATCTCGACCTATGCCATGCTCGAGCAAATACAATTCCCAGCAACAATCGCCGATTTGTACTCCAGCTTGGCCAATTTGAAGCGAGATCACCTCGCGCTAATCGAAAGAAAGTTGCTTTCAATTTAATTTCTTTAATAAATAATTTTTCCATTACCATTTTATAAAAATTTATTTAGAATAAGTATATTCGTCTGGGAACACGCAGGAACTAAAATTAGAAATTTTTTTCCAATCGAAAAACCTTGGGATTACAGTTGTACGATTAACGGATATTAGTCCGTGCTCAAATGGCTTATGGTCATAACTTACTTGTATTTTAGAACTAATAGCTATGAATGCGTTCAATAACACGTTAACTAAATTACATATAAGCAACTTTAGTTCCATACTAATTAATAAATGTTTCACGTGGCGGAGAAGAATGCCTCAAAAATAAGGAGACTAATTTTGATCGACTTTGTTTAAAAAAATATTGATATAGGGTTATTTTGTATTTTTATAACATTTAGACCTTGAAAATGCAAAAAAAAATTTATACCTACATCTTAATTGGTGACTAAAATGTTCCTACTTTGCAACGTATTAAGAATATTTAACAGTTACATATGTATCCGTTTCAGGGAAGGAATGCGACAGAAAATTTAGCACCCCTTTAAATTTTATTATTTTAAAACGGAGAAATTATAGAATGTTTCCAAGCTGAAACATATCTGAAAAAGAGATTAAAAAATTATTTTATGTTACGACATGGTGACATGTATTATTTGCACATCATATTGTTACGTGCAAGCCTGGCAACCGCGCAACTTGATCAATTACGAATAAGGGAAACATCAATAACCGAATACCTAGCTACAAAGTAACCCAACCAGAAGCCTAGTTGAAGTATATAAGGGGATTGTACCACACATCGAATTGAATGTGCTCAAATGTACTAGAACAGCGTTGAAGATCAAATGGAATGCTCTCAAGCTTTCCAGAACCCTCTACACACACCACCGAACGAAGATTCAAGAACAGTCTCGACTACAGACAAGTACGAGTAGTATAAAAGCAGATAAAGCTTTCAGTGAGAGATATAGTAATTTTTATTACGTCGACTGTGACAGCCAGCGTATATACGCGACCGTATTGGTGGAAAGCGATTGATAGAGTGCGATCGAGACAAGTGCTATGTAAAAGCGGGCGGTATTGCCATACAGTGCGAATAATTGTGCTAATAGAATTAAAGTGCGAAGAATAAATAATCACTTATTTTTATTTTAACCGAATTGTATTTTACTTGAAATCCCGGCGAACCTCTAGCTCGCAACAATATTATGTACTAAATTTGAAATTGAGCCATAAATGTTACGTTTAGTATCCGAAAAATACCAGCCCATTTTAGACTCTAGATTCTAAAATGAGTTCATACTGTTACCTATTTCATACAAAAATCACATAGAAACCTTTTTGTAACTACAATAAAATGTTACTTTTTTCATAAAAACATTTCAAATTACAAATTTTAAGTCCTAAATGTTTCCTATTATAAATCACACAAAACCCTTTTGAAACATTTTACACTCATGATTCCAAAACGTGTCTAATATCAGCTCGTTGACGTACTACGAGTATATGCAGATTATTGGGTGATATTGAGAGAGAGTCCTTTTTACTGATGAGTCCAAATTCAACATTTTTGGATGTGATGGTCGCGCCAAAATATGGAGGAAGAAGAATACTGCCTTAGATCCCAAAAACTTGGTACCTACCGTCAAGCATGGTGGAGGCAATGTCATGGTTTGGGGAGCCATAGCAGCATCTGGGGTCGGAAGATTAGCATTTATTGAATGCACTATGGATCGCTTTGTATATAAGAGCCTGTTGGAACAACATTTGAAGCCATCAGTGGAGAAGTTGTGCCTTGGAAGGAGTTTGATTTTTCAACAAGACAACGATCCAAAGCACACAGCTCATATCGTCAAGGATTGGTTATTATATTACGCTCCCAGACAGCTTAATCATCCTCCCAAAGCCCGGCTTTAAGTCCGATAGAGCATGTATGGAAGCTGCTTGAGAGAAAAATTCGAAAGTGCTCTGTAAAAAACAAGAATTCGCTGAAGGATGCTCTCATAGCAGAATGGGAGAAAATAACGCCAAAAGAAACCGGTAATTTAGTCGCCTCTATGCCCCGAAGACTGCAAGCAGAAATTGATGCTCCAGCGGGTCCAATAAAGTACTGAAAATAAAAATATTTGGAAAAATGCTTTTATGTTTACCCGAACATTTTGTCTATAAGTAAGCAAGCATTGACTGTACGTAGTCTTTTGTCAAGTGATTTTTTTACGTTTTTATGAATTCCGTTTTAAGTTTGTTCTGAGAAGTTTTTGTTTTTGTTTTTTTATAAATATATTTTCGATAGTGAAAAAAAATCAATGGTTTTTTGATTAAAGCTTCCAATCACCCATAAACTCAATATAAGGTGCTGTATGTAGACTTTTGTCCGCCACTGTATATACGAACGAAGAAGTAAAACTATTATTTCCTTTATTTCAAAACAATAAAAACACTGAGAAAGGAATTTGTTCATGGTGAAACTACTATAGAAGCAAATTTTCAGAGTTTGTTGGTTGTTTTTCGGCGTCAGAGGAGTTTCTGTTGCAAAACACCAACACGAAAGTCCGACTAGGATCAATCGCTGCCCTGGCTACTGCCAATGATGAGTTAATGCCATGCGATGACGAAACAACTCCTTCGGACCTAGTCTAGCACAATTTTAAACTGGCTTCTCCAGCGAAGGTTTTCAACTATCATTGGTACAAGCCACGACAGCGATTGATCCCATTCAGGCTTTCGTGTTGGTGTTTCGAACCAGAAACTCCTCTGACGCCGAACAACAGCAAAAAAATTCTTAATATAGGGTGTTTTTTTAGGTGCATGAGAACTTAAAATTATAATACAAGACAGAAATATTGTTGGAATGAAATTTTTTTATTATATTCTGGTAGATAATTTCATGGCATTTATTTTTTAAATATGATTTCCCTCATATGACCGCCGCAGCTACGAGTTACATGGTCCATTCGATCAGTCCAATTTTTGACTACTTTTCCCAATAAATCTGGCCGTATGGCGTCAATAGTGGCTTGAATATTGGCTTCCAATGCTTCAAGAGTTGCTGGTTTGTTGGTATAAACGCATGACTTAATATAGCCCCATAAACAGTAATCCAGAGGCGTTAAATCGCACGAACGAGGGGACCAGTTAACAGAACCACTTCTGGAAATCAAGTTGTCACCAAATTGATTTTGCAATAAATCGATTGTTAAGCGCGCTGTATGGCAAGTTGCGCCGTCTTGTTGGAACCAAATGTCGGCGATGTTTAGCTGATTAATTTTTGAAACAAAAATTCAGTCAGCATGGGTCGATAGCGCTGGCCATTCACCGTAACGGCAGCTCCTTCCTCATTTCGAAAGAAATAAGGACCGATGATGCCGCCAGCGTGTAAACCGCACCAAACAGTCAATTTTAATGGATGTAATGGTGATTCGTTAAGAGAAGAGTAAAATTAGTGCGAAAACGATCAATAACTGCACGAATTGCTTGCTCACTAGGACGATTATGTTGACCGTAAAATGGACGAAGTGCTTTATGAACTTCGCGAACAGATTTATTTTTTTCAAAGTAAATTTCCACAATTTGGAAGCGTTGTTCTGGCGTTAAGCGATTCATGATGACTTGCCAAACCTTACTGAACAGAAATGTCAACACAGTTTGACATTCTCAGCTGTCAAACCACAGTTATCGATATCGATAGTTCTCATGCACCTAAAAAAACACCCTATACAAAAACAACGATTTTAGCAGAATCGTCAGAATGGTTTTTCTTTCAATTCTGCTAAATTTTTTCCGAAAATTTCCTCTGCTAAATTTAGCAGAACTTCTGCTAAAATGGGAACACTGCCCTTAACATCCGGGTTTATTACGAGTTTGTGGTTCCAAAACGGCCATTGAGCTCGGTCTGAAGGACATGGCTGCCACTTAAACCAACCAACCCAAACAACTCCATCCATTCCGAAGCATTATTTGTATAAACGGTTTCCGGGTAATGCAAAATGGAGCGAGTACGGTTGCTGATCCACGATCGCCTACTAATAACGACTATAGAATTAATGTAAGAAGCATTACTGCTCTTACTGGATATATTTTGTGACTCACTGCTTCAAAAAACACATACAAAAATTCTAAAATTAAATTGCCAGTGCTAAAACTGCAAAAAAGGTCAACTCTTGTATGTAACCAATTATTGTAAAATAGTTTTTTATTTTTATTTGCCGATTTGAAATTCGTTTCCGGCTTTTTTCTATCTGCACAATTATAGCGGTAAGTTTAATCTAGCCCGTAAGGACCATAAAAGTAAAGTGCATTGCGAAAGCGATAAACATAAGGAAGAAATAATCTTACGCATCATATCGCGATTACTGTTCGCAGTAATTCAAAGCAAAAACAACAACAAACAATCAAATCATGGAAACTTGGGGGGAAAAATCATGTTGTAATTTCCGCGAATCGCAATCTCGGGGAACACCCTCAGAAAATCCCCGAACTACTCCAGTCGCAATCAGTTCCATGACGTAGTTATTTATACTACGAATTCACAGCTATGTCAATGTGTTTGTGTGTCGCGTATGTTTTCTCACTGCGTATGAGCTGTCAGTTTCGTATTGGCGAAACAAGGACAGACCGAACTATTGCGGTAAGAGCAACGAGTCGAGCACTACACTACGCGGTCACGCAAATATTTTCTTTTCTCGGGGAAATACCGAACCGAAGCTGTTTTGTACGCGATCGTCGTCCGCTGTCTCACGACGTTTGGAGTGTTCCTGGTTCTTTTGCTTTTTATTGCTTTGATCGAGTATTTTTCGGCCATGGGTAAGTAAGATTTTATTTCGATTTCATTTTAAGTTGAATTGTCGTCCGTTCATTAGTTGTTTAGTCGCGTTTCAAATAGCATCCGAGCGGATAAAGGTCGCGATTACCGATTGTGTTTTAAAAGTGCCAGTTCGGGACTTCTCTTGTGGTGTGAATACAAAAAGATAAAAGAAAACATTTCGACAAAATGACGACTATCTTCGATCTCGACACTCAGCGGAGTCAGTTTTTCTGCGGTAATGCGAAGATTTTGTTGTTTTATTTATCGAGTAAAATGTGATTTTGTTAGAAAGTGTCGTACGGCCGTGTCCGATTTATTGCAAAGGCAATATGTCACCGTCAAAATAGAAATGTGGCGGGTGGCGGCGTCTAACCTTTAAAAACGGGCGTAAGACCTGTCAAAGTCCGACGTCCGGACGGTTGTTTGAAATCGAGGAATTCTTAAAAAGTGTAAATTCGGTATTACGCAGCCGCAACAGTTTACTCAGTTCGGTACTCTCACAAGCAACAATTTATTAAAATTTCTGGAATGTTATGTGTTAAATCCCACCTCAAGCAAGCGATCTAATCTTGTCTTGATTACTCGACTTGTTTTCTTATCTATTAGCCAAGTCTATCGAAAACATCACGGGGATTTCGTGCTTTTCACGAATGATGTATTGCTTGAGTCATCGTCGACTTTCGCAATACAAAACTTCCACTTCTCTCCCAGCGGTCAATGAAATGCTGGGTCAACGCAGTACGGAAACATTCATTGAAAGGCACCGTTCCAGTTCATGATTTTTTTTTGTATTGATGTTCTTGGGTAGGAATATTTATATTACATGAAAGGACCTTAAAATACAGTTCCAATGCGTTCCTAGTAGCGTTCCTGGCTATGCTTACTTGCATTTCCGTTTTAAAGGCAATTTAAGTATTGGTAAGAATCGACAGATAGCGGGAGAATGCAAACAACGACAAATTGCTTAGTTCGTTGATTATACGCACTGTTGAGTTTAGTGAGAGCGAAATTATAGGGCCCCACACAGACGACAATCCGATCTGCAGATCGTGATAAATCATCTGAACTGCAGTTTGCGATCATTTCTTCAGTTGAATCTCTCAGTTCGACTCTCCACTCATAGAACTATCTAAAGCTACGCGTCCACTAGGCTGGCCGGGCCGCATTGCAAAAGTCCGCCTGTCATACATTATTATGGAAGTGCGTTCATTGAAGGCAGGTCATCCACTTGGCGGGCCATGCCGCATCGCAAAAATCCGCCTGCCATACATTATTATGGAAGAGTGTCCACTGAAGGCGGGCCGCATCGGTTCGCGACGGATTTTACTGGCGGATCCCTTTGCGAGCGGATTTCTGCTCGTCCCACCACAATGGACACATCGAATCAAACGGGCTCGACATTTTTCCGTCATCCGCGATCCGTCCCAAGTGGACGCAGAAACAAAAATTCGCGCCGCACCGTTGCGATACGGCCTGCCTCTAGTGCACGCTTACCTTAACTGTACAGACCAATATCTACAGGTCGAACTGTCGTCTGTGGGGCCCCTATGGAATAGATATAGGGAGGACGGAAAATTACACTAGGCAACAGCTAAAAAAGTTCTGAAATGAGATCAACTTTTTTTAATTAATTGTGGCTCGCTGAAAACGCTGAATATGACAATGAAAATTATTTTATAGTTCAGATTTTGGAGATACCTCTGTGTCCTCAAAAAGGAATTTTCACGGTGGGAGTATCCCATATCTTTGTCTATCTGGTTGTCTGTCTGGTTCAAGATGTCTCGCAAATGTGTAAATAGTCCTGATCAATTTTGTTATATTTGTAGTGAGGTCACTTTCTTAGCGCAAAAACGTCCCATCACTGGAATGATACAAGAAGCGTACGATTTTTTTTTCGGTTGTCAAATCCTGGGCTCTTATATATTGTGCAGTTAATGTGCTTCTATAGATGGCTAAAGGGTCAAAAACGGTCCTTGTCGTTTCCTGCTCCTATGTTAGTGTTGGCGAAAGCAGTCGAATCACGTTATTCAATGCTATTTCTGTATGATGCTTCCCGTAGGACAAAGAAAAGGTGTTCAGAAAAGAAAGAAATCTCTTGTCAACTATACGAATATACCATCAGCTACGCGTCCTATTCCACACAGTGACGAATTTCCGATTCCAGAGCTTCCAAAAACGTTTATCACAAATGATATGGACAGCACAGATGATGAACCTATTCTATCGACATCAATAGATCCTGACTTTCCACCCAGTGGTCCCCACAACGTCAACAACATATGATAAGCCAAGACGAATTGAATGATCTGGTGAGACACCTAGAACTACCGGAGAGTAAAGCAGAACTTCTTGGTTCGAGGTTGCAGCACAACCTTTTGGAAGATGATGTTGCCTACTACTTTCCGTAGACGCTACAAAGATCTACTAACATTTAGTATTCTGTAGCAATGTGAATGGCTTCATGGATGCTCTCAATATAAAGCACAAACCCGATGAATGGAGTTTGTTCATAGACGGCTCTACATTGAGTTTGAAAGCAGTTCTTTTGCATATTGGTAACACCTTACCTTTAGTTCCATTTGGCATGCAGTTCATTTGTAGGAATCGTTTGAACATTTAAAGCACCTTTTCTTATGCATAAAATGTGCAGGACATCAATGGCAAATTTGTGTAGATTTAAAAGAAAGTCCTTGCATTTTGATTTGTTTCTTTTTCACTATCCGTCATAAATCACACGTTGATAAACCTTTAGCAGAAATTCGTCCTGTCACAATTATTTTTCTCGTACAAAAGAGGTTTCGTTAGTCCGATGTATGCATTAGTTTGCCGCAAGGGTGACTTCTGATGTAGTCCTTTACCCTTGTTCTACTAATCGCCTTGTGTTGTTGTCGATATTCAGGTGACTGATTTACAACTTTTATATCAAGTTGGTACTTGAAGAGAATTCTCATTTTTCGCGTCTATCTTACCGGATACACAGTTGACTTAAACCTTTTTTTCTTGTTTTTAACTTGTCCTCTTGGACTCTCTGACCATAATTTGAAAGTCGTTCTTAAAACACCAAACTGTCTGCTTATCGCAGAGATGGTGCATCCTTCATCGTTCCGAGATTGAATTTGTCTTCTGTTCCTAAAGGCATTTTCCAGTAAGATCAGTAACAAACTTTGAATAGGTCCAAATGTTTCGGTAGATAAATTTGATCCTTATAATATTTTTCTGTCATAAGCTTTGTTCAAAAAAAATAATGCTTACTTTTCCGAAGCCTATACGAAATAGTTTTGGCTTTATGCGAAATGTTTTTTGTTTTATCAAGTTATGAATTGAACTTAGTAAAAAATTAGTAAGATGGTTTGTTCGATATTTTCCTGCTGAAATTTTATTTGGTCACTGGAATTTTTCAAAAATGAGTAAAAAAATTATACCATACGGCTTTTATTTGATTCTGCCAATGTTTAAGTATAAAGAGGTTATTAACTATCCATATGCATATCCTATGCATAAGCAGAGATAGAAGTATGTGAGTTTCCGCACAGTTATGCAGGCCTTTCCCGACTCGATTCTAATACTCCGAATATACTTTTGCTAACCAAGGCGACAGAAGACAAGCACCAACACTTGCCTCCGTTGGATATCCCTCGCTAGCGAGCACCTTAGCATGAGCTATACTATAAATTTCCATTTATGTTACAAAGCAGATAGTTTTTGTCCTCTTAGCCTCGCAGAAGCACACAATATGTATTGAGATGTTGGCAAAGTCAGGAATTTGTGTATGGCTACCGTTCACAGTTTTAAAATGTAACGACATTTTTCAACGTCCTGTGGAAAAAACATTCTTTACGTCAACTCACTGGAACGAACTACTGGTGAATACCATTCACTTATATTTACGTCATACGATTGGAAGGTCTCAGCAATATTCTGCTACTAGGAAAAGTTTATAGACGACGAAGTTTTGTGGTCATCTTAAGCCTAGATTTCGTTCGAGTATTTTTAGTTGCGACGATAGAGATATAAATATACTGGAGACGACAAGACGCCGTTTTTATATGAAGCACTTTGAAGCGTTTTGAAGCCAAATTGAACGTTTTTGTATGGAGCGTTTGATGCCAGGTAGCAGTGAAATGCAAATAGTAGCCTAGTATTCAAATGGTTGGTGTTTTTCGTGTTCAAAACCGGGGTATAATATAAATGTGAGTAAGATGCTAATAGTAGCATAATGTTAATTGCCGATCCTTTGCGAGGAATCGTCCGGCTTCAAAACAGTCGCTGCTCGTCATCTCCAGTACATATATCTCCATGGTTGCGTCCATCTGACGGTGTAAATAGCTCTGCCGCGCCTAGGAACGTGTATGATTCTTTAAGACGATCCTCGACCGAAGGTGAATTCTGATAGGCTGAACATTTTCTATGTAAACCGCGACTTTTTGATTCCCAGCTAATTAAAGTGGAGTTTCAGGTCCGGCATAGAAACCAATGTCATTCACATATGTACTGTGCAGCCCATACCGAGTGTATCAAAAGGAAGAAAAAAGTGCAAAGTCGAGCCATGAGATACACCGACTTTAAAGGCCTTAAGTGTTCCATTCAGCAGCACATTGATCAATCTTTAGTTCAAATAAGGGCTAACTAATCAAATCAATTTACTGTAAACTTACATTTAGTAAGTTTGTACAGGAATATGTCAGTCTTTATCGAAAGTATAATAACATCCAAAACTATGGTCCTGTGTTGCGACGGCTGACTTCACTGCCGTCGGCAATGTCACTGCCGACATCTTTGCTGCGACGGCTATACAAACAACTCTCCACAGTCCCACTATAGAAGTTCTTGTTGTGCCTTCAAGTGTTGAGAAATTTTACGCAAGAACACTCCCTAAAATTTTGTGCAAAGAGTGATTTAACTTGATCTTTGGAAAGGGAAGAATATACCATCCATGCCTTATTCAGAAAAAGCGCCAGATGGTTAATGCTTTGACGGTTGTTTGCAAAAGGCCCCAATACATTTCTTATTGTCAGCTTACAAAGTAGCTTCGCTTAGTTTCGGTTTGTTCAAAGAGACAAGAGTGTTATTCAGAGTAATTATTGCTTCTTCACTGATAACATAAGCATGGTTGTCCGCGCGCTTTCAATTTGATCCTATTAACCCGAGATACCGTTTACAAACACGATATTTAAATGTGTACTTGGAAATGTTGAATGACTTTTTTTTTACACAGTTTAAAAAGCCACTACGAAATGTACGATAAGCAACTAGGACCGGCTTTAAATATGACAGTATAACATTTTTATCTTGTTGTTGAGAGTTATAGGTGACTAATTGTATATTAATCTCCGGATGTAGCGTATATGTGAACATTAAATCAGAAAGTTTTTATTTCATTTCGTTTTTATCATTTTCAGACAGTGGATATTCAGGTACTCCATCACCGGTGTCATCAATTAGCTCCGGCATGATGGGTTCACCAATGTCACAAACTAGCGATATGACGGCAGAAAGTTCACAATATATGAATGCAGAGATATGTTCTTCCCCGCAAATGGATAATTTTTACAATATGGATGGTAATCAACAAGTTAATACTTTTGCAAATAATGGTAAAAATATCCTTTCCTCTAAACACATTCGGTCATTTTACAACTAATTTGCTTTTCTAGCATTTCCAAATCCAATTGTTTCATCTTCCGGACCGCAATTGGTAATAATTGAACAGCCAGTTGAAAAATTTCGATTTCGATATAAATCGGAAATGCATGGCACACACGGTTCCTTAATGGGCATCAAGACGGAGAAATCGAAAAAAACATATCCGTCTGTCGAATTACGAGGATACAATGGAGAGGCTGTGATCTTTTGCAGCCTCTATCAAACAGATTCGTTAAATCCGTTACCACATTCGCATCGATTGGTTGTAAGGAATGGCGATACGGACATGTGCGATCCGCACGAATTAATCGTATCACCGGAAGACGGATATCGAGCAGTGTAAGTTCAATTGTTTCGACCTAAATTAAAAAAAAAAGTGTGCAGATTTTTTTTTGTCTATTATTATCGGAAACTTTTAAATTTTTCTTTTAGTTTTCAAGGGATGGGCATTATTCACACAGCCAAGAAACATATTGCCGACGAATTACTTGTCAAGATGAAAAGAGAAAAAATGATGGAGACGCGAGAGAACTTAACTCCTCGCGAAGAGGTGCAGGTAACCAAAAGACAAAATTTAATTAATCTTTGCAGAAATGATTCTAAACAAAATTGTTACAGATCAAAACAAACGCCGAACGATTTGCAAAAAATATGAATTTAAATCAAGTGTGTCTGGGATTTAAGGCGTTTGCAATTAACAACGGCAAAACATTGACGAAATTATGTTCAGTATTTTCGAAACCAATTAATAATATGAGTAAGTTCATATATTTAATTTATATTATTACTGTGTAAATTGTGATTGAATCTATTTCTTTTGATTTGTAGAAAGTGCCTTAACTGGTGAGCTAAAAATTACACGTCTCAGTGCAGCGGTTAGTACTGTTTCCGGTGGTGAAGATTTGTTCTTGTTCGTAGAAAAAGTTGGAAAAAGTAAACAATTTTTTTTTTTATTATTTGCAAGTAATAAAACAATTTTTTTTTCGTACAGAAAATATCCGTGTTCGTTTTTTCGAACTCGATGATAACGATGAAGAGATTTGGGAAAATTGGGGAGTATTTTCTGAAGCTGACGTTCATCACCAATATGCGATAGCACTTCGAACGCCACCATATAAAGATAAGGAAATTGATCACCACGTAAGTTTCTTTGAAAAATCTACCTTTTTGTCCAATCGTAGCGCAAGTCAATTGTTTTGTCTGAATAGAAGTAGTTGCCGTAAATAAGTGTCGTTAAAAATGGGATCATTATCGTTGAAAACAATGCAATTAAGAGTAACTTAGCGAGGCTGTTGTTTGTGATGTATGTAGTTCCTTTGAAAATTAACCTTTCGTTCGTCTAGATCTATAACTAACCTGCTGTGGTTTTATTCTCGAGTGATGAAAATGTTCTGCGCACGAGATTTGACCTCTTAAGTTTTACCCTATAAACTACAGCTTTCCCTTCTATTAAGATTAAGTAGTAAATGTTGGTTTGTTCATCTCGTCCTTGAACAAGCAACAGCGTGACCGAAATCCTATTCTAGTCCCATCAAAGTTGACTCCTATCTCGTCTTTGCATCAATGCAACTGCAAAGCGACTTATATTCTCAAAATCTGATACGCCCATTGCCAAGATACACTATCTACAACAGTTACCATATTATATGGTATATTTTGTGCACTTTGTGGGGTGTGTCAACAATGTAGTTTGTCTTTGAATTTAGTGTACTATTGCCCCACGGCTTCTGAAATCTCCTCCTTTTTATCTCTGCATGTTACATTTGTAATAGCTACCTCTGCAGGAGTGACACAAGGTTGAAGTCCCTCTGTAATGTGCGATAGGTTTTATAATGCACGTGTTGCTGAAATCATCTTCAATATTGAGCATAAAGCTAAGTATTGTCTTCACTGACTGTCGCTTAACCCTGCAGCCGAGCTTCTCATTTATATATATGTCTAGTTCCATTGTTTTGAGTAGGTTTATGTAGGACTCTGTACACAAAGAAAAAAATTTACAAGATTTAAACTTGCCTATTTTCAATTAATAGATTGATGTCTACATACAATTGGTTCGACCTAGCGATAATGACCGCAGCGAACCGATGCCCTTCAAATACAAGCCACGAGATGTTGTGACATCGCGTAAACGTGCGCGCATGAGTTCGTCCACATTCAGTTCATCCGAATTACCAGTAACGGTTCTGGCAAATTACGACAATGCTCCATCTATCAGCAGTGAATATAATAAACAACAGCTGCTTAGTGATTTTTTAAATAAAGATACATCAAAATATATGAACGAGTTTATTGAACAAGTGAATATGGATTCCGAAGGTATGGTAGATTTTTGTTTTAATTTAAGCAAGAATTCATAGGTTCCGATTTTTATTTCAGAGTTGGCGAAAATGATGGATGGTACTGAATGCAATTTTGATTCTAAACTATTATTAGAAATCGATTCGGCTGGTCGAAAATCGTCTAATGTAACTAAGCGAGTACAGCAACAACGGCCATCAGTTTTAGTTACACGAACAATACCGAAAATCGAAACATCCTACTTAGAGCAAATCAATCGAATATATGCAATATTCCGGAAACACGGTGATGAAAGGCCGGAACTGGCAAAACAAAAAATTCTGACAATATTCGAAGATGCAAATTTAAATGACAATGAGTGAGTATTATTTTCTTACAATCAGACTTCGAAAACTCGGACCGCCATTTGCCACAACAATTTTTTAGCTAGCAAATTGCATGACGCGTTTTAGAAATAGAAAACAAAAAAATGTTCTTACGTCCGAAGCTCTTTCCGCTTTCGATAAAGCGCTATTCTTCAAATTTCTTGATAACGACTTATACGCTTCTCGATAATGTGCTGCTGTTTCCGCTTTTTAATAACTCATATTTTTCTACGCTTTTTCGTGTTCTTTCCATTCTTTGATGTTTGCTTGTTGTTACCGACCGTCACTTGGCTGGCTTTGCTGTTGAGCATTAAAAAAATAACCGAAAACTAATTGCTTTGCTATGTTGTGTTACCGGGCGTGTAGCGTAACGGCGGATATACACAAAAAAATTATTGCTTTCGTTGAATTTCATGATTATGTTGTTAACTATGTTTCTAAGAACAGGAGCCAGAATCGAACAGAAGATAGTTGGCTTTGCGACGTTTTTATTTCGGTATAGCTTCCAAATTTTATAGAAAATTGATTTTTTAACGCACTTTAGTCGGAATTAATTGCTCGCATTAATTTTCACCACATCCTCCAAGGAAAATGTAACTTTTGATAAAAGGCATTCAATTGACTAGTTTTTAGTTTTATCAAGGGGCGAAGCGACTAATTCGAAACCTCTGCGTTATCCATTGTTCAGTGATTCGTTATATTCACTCCCCAAAACAGCCTAGCTTTCTGCGGAACTTGATATTTTTCGTGCCCTGTCGGCCTCAGACAAAAGATGTTGTCAAAAAAATTGCATCCCAGCCACTTCCTGCATACATTATTTTCACAAAAAATATGAGTTAATGTCTTCCACAGCATACAGATCGTGACAATGGCCGTCGCATTGTCACATTTTTTTCAGTCCCACAAATCATACTGATAATGCTTCCATGATAGAAACATTTGTGCGCGTCTTCCACATCTTTTCCATTTAAGGTACTGTCCGGAACTATGCGCCAGTGGATTTACATTTTGTTCAGTCCTGCCTCGTAACAGTACCTCAGAAGAGCACTGATACAGCCGTATGTACCTGAGGGTGTCATATAAGAACTATACCTACTCCTGAAGCCTTACTGAACGCTCTTAGTATGCCTTCAAAAAAACAGAGGTTCAACTTTGAAACCGTTCTGGAGAAATAAATCTTAAAAAAATTAGATTTGAGTCTACGAGCTCTTCACATATATTGCCTTTTCCATCACTTCTGTATCCCCTGACCTTGTCAATTATTTTTATCAAATGGCTCCACTAGGATTTCTCTATGTTAATTACAAGTTTCAAATCCCAACATTCGCTGTTCTTGAGGTATAGAAATCACACACTATCATCTAAAACCCAAAGCTCACTTCTACCCACCTTCCTTACGGTAACCACTTAAACGGTTCCCATCCGCTATATATTTGCGTGCAGAGAACAGACGGGCAGTATGTTTTATGCGTTTTAGAGGTCTACAATAGTCTGAAAACATTTTCATGTTTTCAGATAAAATTTCAGGTAATCGATAACAACACTTTATAAAGTAAAATAATCTGCTAACAGTCCGAGCACATCTTTATTATTTTTTTTTGTCAAATTCTGATGCGTTTTTAAATTCGTGATGGCTGCCAACCTAAAAAGTTAATACGGAAGCTATTTGAAAATGTATACTTTTAGGGTAACTTCAGATGTCGACTGATTTATAATCAATTTTCCTATTAAACATCTTAATCGGAATTTTCTCTACAGTATTATTCACAACGCAATTCGAAATGGTGACTCCAACAACATGGTGAAACTCTTGAAACTCGTCGATAAACTACAGTTGAATGAAGTTTTGCAATATCAAAACGAACAGAAAGAAACATGCTTACATGTTGTTTGTTTGTTTGACAAACCGGAATATATACGGCCACTAATTAACTTGGGAGCAAATCCAAATTTACCGAATATAAAGGGCAACACTCCATTGCATATCACCGTCGAGGAGAACATGATCATGTGCGCTTCACGGATAATTGACCGTGGTAATTATACGCAGAAAAGTATGCCGCTACAAATAAATTGCGCGAATGATGAAGGCTTATCACCGCTTCATTTAGCTGTAATGTAAGTAATTCGAATTTAAATTCTTTTTTGATCCACACGTCCATATAATTATTTGTCTTTCTACTGCTTTTTCTAGGAAGAAAAACTTAGATATGGTGAAAAAGCTCCTAGAATCAACGTTTTCAGCGTCGACAAAATTGTGTATTTCGAAAAATGGCAATAATGTCTTACACTTGGCAATTCAACAGGTAGGTTTTGTTTATTATCGCACTCAATATTTGTTACTGAACTAATGAATTGTCGTTTACAGAATGATGCCGAAATTGTTGAATATCTGTTGACAAATACCACTACAAATATTAATGAGGCAAATGCAGCGGGGTTTACACCGCTAGGTTTGGCGAATTCAATGGATAATATATCGAAAGATATTGTGAAAATGTTGCTGAAGAAAGGCGCGACAGAAGGCGAAACAAAAACAATGCGAAGTCAAGTGGTGAGTTAAAATTTGAGTTCTAATTCATTTCTTGGCACTCGACTATTGCATGTTTTCTGGCTGTGTATTGAAACTGTTTAAGATGATAAGAATATTAAAATTTGTTTATTTAATTAATTTATGTATTAAAAATGTAGTGTAATGGTAGGTTTTATGCCCAGTTATTGCATAAAGTTTTCTGTTATGCTGGAAAGGATCGTGGACAGCCCTATCATTGCCATACGTTTCCATAATTTAATTTCAAAAGTCTTGTTGTTAGACGATACACTTACGTGTAACAAATATAGCATGATCTCTTTTTGGATTTGCATATAATACGTAAACGTGAGAATTTACCGTAATGGAAATGCGAGCAGGGTTCTTTAATCTTCTATTAGCCTTCTTATCCATAATCAATTGCTTCAATTCAGCGTCAAAGCAAAGATGACGATCTGAGATTAGTTGCGAAGAAACTTATAATTCAATAAAACTGAAAAAATCGGAATGAAAGCAGTTTATAACATCATAGATATCTTAACAGCCGCTTTTGGAATTGGAAAGGGTGGGCTGTAAAGTGATTGCTAAAGTGGACAACGGTAAAATACCTCAACACGCTGTATGAAGTAATGCAGAATGCTCTCCCTATATTCTCTACACAGGTATCTGAATGTCGGTTAGGTGTAAAAAAGGATTATACATCTGTACCAGAAATTACAAAATTCCTCGCGTTTATCTACAAAGCCAAATGGAAAAATGGGGTGCATACTTCTCGTACAGTTCGAGTTAATTTCAACTCTGAAATTCAGTCGACTTATGCAATTGAAGTGACTTTTTTTCGAATCCCATAATAACCACTTAAGACGACATAACTTCAAATGTGAGTCGAGTTACTCACTCGCCTTGAGTGTCATAGTAGGCCCGTTTATTATTAACAACTTAGTGCTGTGATAACGTCGGGATGAAAGCATGAGCATGAGACGAAAGCATCAGATTTGTTCGAATTGATCCTGGACGAAGAGTACGACCGCCAGGAACAGGATTCAAAGAACACGTAACGGCGCCAGATTCGACGGTCCATTCGCTGATTCCCGTCAACAGGATGAAGAAATGCATGTTCGATGTCTCAACGCTGCTACTATTGAGAGCATCTTCGAATCGTTTATAGTATTAAGTCAAGTTGTCAAGTGTAGAAATAGTAGTACGCACTCTCTTCAATCGCGTCACATGAGTAAAAAAATCTTGGTCTGTCCAGTCGTCTATGGGACAACGTCTGAACGGAATATCTCCAAGATGCTTCGAAGACACGAAAGTGTGCAATTTTTTGTGAATTTGATAAACGATCACTCTCATGCTATTCAACCCTGCATTAGAGAAAATACCAGACACCAGAAAAACCAGCATATAAATATTCTCTCGGATATCAAAGCAGCAATAATGGCTCTGGAGTCATTTTAAATCTACTCCAAAGTCCAAACTTGTCTGTGATTGCCTCCAATGGCTGATTGAACTCGGAAACTAGAACAGAGTTAACCTCATTTGGATTCCGGTACACAGCGGCTACGAAGGTAACGAAATATTCGACTAAATGGCTAGAAATGATTCAGAAACTAACTTCATGGGATCATTCTGTGTGGTACCGTTAAGAACAGCCAAAATGAACATCCGAATGTGTGAAAAATCGCAAATTGCCATTCACTGGGACTTGACACCGGGCAACAGACACTCAAAGCTATTTATGCCAAAGCATTCGGAGAAAAGAACGTATGGTTACCTGAAATTAAGCAGACATCAGACATGAACCCTAGTGGGAGCTCTGACTGGACATTGTTACATGAGGAACCATCTTCATGGTCTCTCTGAGTGCAAAATATGCAGAGTTTGCGATGACAAAGACGAAACATCAGAGCACATCCTCTGTGAATGTGCGGGACTATTTTTTTTACAAAAGAGTTCGTCACTTCGGTCTATTCCTCTTCGAAAAATATTAAGCTTCATTGAAAGCGCAGGGATCAAAGAAGAATCATAGATAATCCAGGGGACGTCACAATGGGCCCAATGAGGCGGAGTGCAACCAAACCAAACCCAACTTGAAAATCTTAATCTAACGATCACCTTCCGTTTGATACAACCGTAACAACAAAGGCTTTTCGTGAGATTAGAACGGTCGAAGTTTTGGGCGAAGGGTTAAATATTAAATTCCATAATTGATTCTAAAATAATTTTCATGAAAACTACAGCAGAGCACATATTTGCCTTAGCACACTACGACTTCAACCACATCCTAAACTTTAAACGAAAAAAATAATTAAGTTGGGTAACGGATTTTTAGACAAATTTGTCTATTTTTTTTTTAAATTCTACATAAATTAATGAACTAAGCTTTAGAGTCAGTATTGTTCATTTCCAACCTCGTACGTAAATAATTATAGTTACCTTTCTACAGGGAAAAAACAACAAACATGTCGAATGTAACAAAATGGATACGGAGGAAACATCATCCGAAGACGACGATGACTATGAAAAACCGTTAACGATCGATGAAAAACATCACAGTGATTCTTGGGATGATTCCGATTCATCGCAATCTTCACCATCGAGTAACATTCTCTTCGACGACGATTGCATTAAGGCGCTGTCAGAAACCTTAAGTAGAAATGATAGCTGGAAAGTGTTCGCGAAACTCTTGAAATTAGACAGTTACATTAATTTATGGAGCGGAGGTGAAGATCCTCCAAAAATGATGTTCAACTATATCAACAATTTGGAAACGGTAAGATTGAATGGGGATACGAATA
This sequence comes from Beris morrisii, assembly GCA_951812415.1. NCBI lineage: Eukaryota > Metazoa > Arthropoda > Insecta > Diptera > Stratiomyidae > Beris > Beris morrisii. The sequence goes on along the minus strand of OX638312.1, from coordinate 108,319,641 downwards.
TTGAACTGTGATTAAAATTTTTACTATTCTCAAATTTTTTTTAGCATTCAAAAACAAAACTTAAAGATGTGATTAGTGCTTTGGGCGTTATGCAAGAATTGGATTCGATTAAAGTTATACACAACATGCAAAAAAAATTGTTATCGTAACGAATTATGGCTTTCAAATTATACTTTACTTTTATCATTGTACTGTTATCTACATAGTTTTTCTCTCTCATTTTATGTATATATATATATATAAAAAGAAAATTATATAAAATTGTAAGTTTTTTGTAAAATATTTTCACTTTTGAAATAAATTACTGCAGATGCTGGCACGAAGCAGATGCTGGCTTGAAGCTAATATTATAATTCGATTTTCATATTCATATTCATATTCTTTAACTGAAAATAAATAATTGTTAAAAATCACATCGCTTGCCAGATTGGGAGTGAAATATGGCCATTGAAAATGAAAACTCATGTTACTGGAGTGAATAATGATATTGTGAGCTTGGGGTTCGTCAGAATTTTCACTTCGATTAAAATTAATACTACTCGATCGCGGTCACCTATGAAAATCACTTTACAAATACACTTTTGCGTAAAACTGGTCGTGGTCTCACTCTCTCAGTGGAAAAACTGATCCCATTGAAAAGTTCCAGCATATTCGGTTGTGAACATGTAGAAAGTATCTAGAACATGCGAGAAGTGTGTTGAGCTCTTTTACGTTATTCTAGTTGGATATTGGAAGGTTGTAGTTTTCTCTGAAATTTTTTGATGTCATTGATAAGTAAGTGTTTCGGGTAGCCAGGGTACGCATGTAACATTATGAAGATACGAGCAGTTCTCGGATAATTGTCGTCTCAAAACGCTTTAATTATCATGTTCGATTCTTTATTTGACCGTATTGTGAATGTCACGTCACGTCACTTCGATGCCGATTCGATATCGACGCCTGAAAAAGCGATTGTGAATGTCGATTGTCATCGACAGTTGTCACTTTGATCGTCATTTTTCGTCGATGAGATTCCAGTCCGTGACGCTTGAAAAAAATTAACGTAGATGCAAAAATGAAATGATTGTAAATGAAAGCATTCACATGAGCTTAAATTCACAATTTACAGCTGACACATACATATCAATATGGAAATGCTAATGAGTCACGTCGATTCGGTTACACAATCGGTTTTCTTCGATCGACGTGACACGTTGAATCGGCATCGAAGTGACGTGACGTGACATTCACAATACGGTCAATTAATTTTCCAGATTTTCGAGTGTCATAAATATTATAGTGGTGCTTGTCCTTTAATAGCTAGTTGTTTCAGCGTTCCGATTATCAATCGATGTTCGGCAATAAAAACGTGACTACAGTAACAGTATACGTGTCAAGGGCATATTTGGCCCATTATTCCTCTATAACGGACAGCATGTGGGCATTGTCCAGGTCATCAACGTAATGCCCATACGACATTATGATTGACCTCATGCAATTTCCGTTCGAGGTTGATTGCATACTGCCGATCAAAGGTGAAATGCACAATCGGCACTATGCAATTAACTCAACAAACATCAAATCGATCGACAATCGGGTCAATAATCACGGCGTGTGTGATCCAACGTTATCTGCAGGCTGGCAGCTATCGACTGGAAGGGAACAAAAAGCATCCACTGCCGAGTACGAACATTATGTCCAAGCTTAGAACATATGAAAATTCGCAGGATCGTAATTTAACGAAATTAAGCGTTTTAAACATATACAAGGTACTGTACTCAATTTTTGTATACTGAATGCATCATCCCTATTTATTGATGAGCGTAGGTCGTTAACTAAGTTTAATGACGGGTAGTTAATGGCCTCTTCATTAAACGTTTATTTGATTCTATTAAAGGCGTATGGCATAATTTTTTTTCTTATTTTTTAAAAAAAATGTTAGTGACCGAGCGGAATATTACCAGTAGCAGCAAAATATCGAACAAGCCATTTCAGCTTATTTATTTTCTTAACAACAAAACTGATTCTTGTAGGCTTTAGAAAAGTTAACATCATTTCTTGAAAACATTGCAAGATCGGAGAAGATTTCAAGGATCAATTCTTTATTTCGAAACCTTGGGAACAATTTCTACGAGGTGTCGAACGGTAAGAACCGAAATTGGAATGGAAAAAAGGACTAGAGAACAGGGAAGTTTTAAGCCTGTTCGACAGACATCATACGGAGGTCTCCAGCCCATTTCTTCAAAGCCGATGATTCCTCTTGGCTTTGGCCAGTTTTAATTTTTTTCCGTAGTGCACGGTCGTTTTTCTGTGCACAGCAGTGTGAAGTTGTTTGAATTCCTTGGCTTTTTTACCGTCGGCTGGTACTTCTAGTTTCGGCTTATCGTGTACGGAGCTAGGGACATGGAAACCTTCGGGTGCAACGTAGAATGGCATCTTGCCTTGCCAATCGTTTAGGATCATTCGTAACATCACTGTAATGTCCACCTTTCAGTAGTTTTCCGCTTTTTTAGTCAGATGTTCGAGGAAGTCGGTCGTCGATTCACACTTGTTAATTTTGGAGGTCTTCTGTATATATTCCGATCGAACACGTTGCAACGTCGCCCACATAGTCTTCCCGGTCTGTTACAAGTTCTACTCACACGACACCTTTAAGCGCTTTCTTCCGCAATTCCGTGTTTATAAACTAAATCCCCAAAAACATTAAACAATTTAAACTTACTAGTTTTTGTCCTGGCATGCATCGTCCAAACCTTCGGTAAGGCGAGTGTGTCTGTATACAGGAACCTTATCCGCCATCAACTGGAGCATCCAGGACTTCAAGAAAGATTTGATATTGATGTAGTTATCACTGAAAGTTCTCTACTTTCTGTGAACAATTACAACACTCCTTGTAACAGAGTTTTTACGCGGAAAGGGGATCATTCTTCAAATATTTTTACCGCGAAATATTCAAATAGTACTAAGAGTTCATTTGAATGAATTCTCTTTACAATTTTCACGATACAAATTCATTTTATGGCTGAGTTCGACATTAAACTCGAGATAATCAAGAAGAAGACGTCCAAGATTACACCGAATAAGAAATGTCAAATTTACGCAGAGAGGTATTTTTTAATGGCATATTTTCTTTTCAAAACTTTGAAAATTAAATTGAACCGCATATTTTGTAGGTACTAAAGCAATTTAAAAGCCTCCATCGTACCCGAAAATACATTTTTGCCGGGGACGAGCAAGCACTTCTTTTAACCCGCGCGCAAATAAATGAACACTTTCAAAAGAACCGGAACGTTGCAGATGAAAATGAAATTAAAAAGGTAATTCCTCTGGTTTCTTGTAGATCCCTAATCCATATGCTGATGGTAAATATTCCTTAATTAACTGCGCTTTCAGTTAATCAAATTCGCTAAAGACGTAGAAGTCGAACTAAAAATAAACGTGGTGCAAGCAGTTGAAACGGAGCCCGGCGTGTTTCGTAATTTATTTTTTCTGTTTTAATTTTCAATAACCAGTGGTGATTCGTTTATTTTATTTACAGAAGTACGAGTTACAGAGCACACACCGATGCTTGAAAACGTTATGTTTAATGAAAATGCTGTGCTCGAGGCCGTGAAAGGAGCGAAATGTAATTCCAAAAAGAAGTAACTCTTTCCGGATTTTTTTTGTTTATAGTATTTTGTAAATAACCTAGAGTCAAATCGTGAAAAAAATTGTTTATTAAAGTTGAAACCGTTATATAAAATTGTAATTATTTTAAAACTATGGTAAAGATGGACAGTTCAGGCTTAAGAAGGTGGGAAGAATAAAGTCGATACAATAAAGGATCGCTCAGCACTCACTTCGTTATCATCGCCTTCTCGATCACAGCTGCTAACTTTCGGAAATTTCAACAAATCTGCGGAATCTTGGGGTACTAATCGACACTCGAATGTTCTTCAACGAACATCTTCTGGCGACCAGTGAAAAAGCTTCAAAGGTTAATGGTGCACTCTCACGCATCATGACAAACAGCGAGGGACCACGCTCTAGCAGGTGAAAACTTTTAGCAACGATCACGAAATGCTATACGGTGCACCGATCAGGGTAGATGCGACGAAGAAGACATTGTACATAGCCAGAACCCTATCTACCTTACGTGTTAGCGCACTAAGGGTTGCCAGTGTTGCGCCCAGCCAAATGGCAGCATCCGACAATGTTGCATTTGCTCTCGACGCTGGCTGCTAAGTTAAGACGGACCAGTCATTCATTCCTACCGCGTCCGATTCAAGCTTCAACAACATAAACAAAGTAACAACTCAAGCGAGTCAAGTTACAATGTTCGGTCTGAACCACGGTTTTGTGACGTCATAGCAAGAGAATTCCCTTAGCTTTGTCTTTAGTGCTATGACGTTACATATGCCACACGTCGCGGGTACCGGACGTGCTTGACCAACTTAAACGGCTGAGTTGTTGCTTTGTTCGGTTTGCAAAGTCCAACGAATATTACAGAATAGTCGCGACCCACAAATGGGCGTATTGCACTTTTAAGTGGTTGCACCATTTGTGGGTCAACAAAAACTGCCAACTTTATTGGTCAGCAATATCTTTTCTTCACCACATCGAACGTTAATTGGTTGAACGACTGGCCCATATAGAATTAAGTTAGTTTGCATAAATTTAGTATATAAGTTATTGTAACATAGAATTAAGTGCCAGTTATATTATTCATCCGACGAGGAACGTATGTCCGTAAGAATGAAAATTAAAAAGTATTCTTAAACAGCAGCAGAAACTCCGTCTTTTGTATCAGTAAGGTAAAGCCCATTTAATCACCAAAAATTAACCTTTTCTTTTTCCAGTTTACTTTAAAACTCTGGGTAAATCTGCCCCTTCTTTTGGTGGCGATTACCCCTTTTCGGTTTCAATTTGTGGACTTCTTACGAAGGCCGAAACCAAATTTTCAGGAGTTTATAGATAATTTTCGGGGATATTACAGTCTACAGCACCAGTGCTTTCCGAACAGTTTCCGATGAAGCTATCGGAGTGATCACGGCAATGCTACCGATAGAAATATTAGCGGGTGAGCTTTAGCGTATCTACGTATTAGCAGGTGAAGCATCAGAAATGAACGAGCGATGGCGCAGCATCCAGGAATGGCACAGACGCTGGAAGAGCGCGAATACAGGAAAATGGACGCCTACACTGATTCAGACAACTGAATAAGCTGCAAACACAGAGAAGTAGATTTCTATGCGATACAGCTGCTCTGCGGGCATGGTTGTTTTAAGCAGTATCTTCACTGATTTAAGCATGAGGAAGATTAATTTTGTCCCAACTGCCCTTAAGCCATTGAAGACGCACAGCATATCTTACTATACTGTCCGCGCTTCGACGTTCATCGAGCCAAGGTTGTAGAGGCCTTTGGAGAAGCTCCGATCTTGGCAAACATCGTGTGCGATACAGCCCTCAAGTTGCAAGCCTTCCAAACTGTAGCAGCGAGGATTATGTCGACACTTCGCCGACTTGAGCGCATGAGAAGCATGCAACACGATGCAGCACAGGAGACTAGACAGCCAATAACTGACGGTTTTAGTAGCAGTAATGCTCACGAAATACCTAGCGGTGAATCCGGGAGTATCCTTCCGTACGGCAGAAGAGACGTTTAGCGAGTTCAAATCCCGCACAAACTTAGGCTATCAAAGCTTTTATTCCACGTTAAAAAAAACCCTGGTATGCGCACAACAATCCCCTGTTTTTCAGGAGGAGACATCTGCTATCGAAGTCAGACTAACATATTATTACATGTACCCTGGCATCCTGCACAACTCAATGACAACAGCTTCCAGTGAGAAAGCCACGCCTCCTAATCAACGGTGAAATTTCTGTATACTTCTCGAATACTTTCCCCCCGCATGTTCTCCAGCCCGCTCACGAACATTCCACACTCACCACCGAATATTGGGGAAAGCTCTCGACTTAACATTTTTATATTATAAGCACGATAGAGTTTTGGGGCAAGAACAGTTTGTTCTACGGTATAGCGAAACGACACACGGCAGTGAGTTCAACGCGTAAGTATTTGTAATGTGATTTGGATTGGCAGCAGCGATCAAGTAGTAAATATCGGGCAGTGTTGTCAGGAGTGCGATGATTAGTGCGATTTTCAATGCGAATAGTAAAACGTTTTCATTTCCATCGATTTTAAACGAATTGTTTATTACTTGAAATCCCGGGGAACCCCTAACTCGCCACAATATACCTGAGACAGGAAAGCAGCTATCTTGGTTCTGCAGTCGTTCCAAACTTGTTTGGTAGTGTATTCAGTGCCTGATTGTACTCGAATAAAAAAAAACGAGATAGCATTTTTTGGATTCCGGGATATAGCAACTACGAAATAGCCGACTCATTGCCTCCAAAAAGTTTAGAAGCTAACTTCATGGGACCACATCCATCAAAATGAAATAAATAAAAATAAAATATTTGGTCAACAACATTTGATCGAGCTCCTCATTCTCTCTTCTGTTCTGAAGTCCAGACATTTACCTGCTTCCAGACAGTATGCTAGGTACTGTGCTAAATGGAAGAGTATACAAAGAAATTGAGCAATTGAAAATGCTGCAAAGCGAAAACAACGAGTTTTGATAGAAATTGGTGTTAAAGGTATGAGTTAGTTTACTGCAAGAATGGTAAATACAAAATTATTGTTGTAAATGAGATGACGAAATACGAAGCTTTTTATGGGTCGAGCGAATTGAATAAGTGCCCTTCGGACATTCTTCGATTTTTCATTTTATATTTAATTATTGTATAGGTATTTACTTCATCGGGTAATCGCGGGACAGGGTTCTCTCAACACTTCCCAGAATACTTAAGTTATCTATCTTATTTGGGGCGTATAAAATACCGTAATTGCAAGGTTTTCCAGTACGATATAAATTTATAAATTAAATTAATTAAATAGACTACTTGTCACTAAATTTATAATTCCAGTATAATTTACATGGGTACAGAATAGAGGAAATAAACATTTTTATTTAACTCACACAACAATAAGCCGCATCCTTAATCACTGCTTGAATCTGAAGTTGAACTCGATCTGCGTTTTCCTTTCTTGTTGCTTTTCTTACTCTTTGTTTTACTTTTCTTCTTCTTACGACGCCTATCTTCTTCAGTTGACGATGAAGATGACGAATACGACGACGATGAAGAGGACGAATCGGAATCTTCCGATGATAAGCTTTCCTGTTTTCGATTCGATCGTTTCTTACTGTTATTTTTACTAGAAGTGGGCGGTGTTTCGGAGCGTTCCTTTCGTTTCGGAGGTTGACGATCGCGCGATCGTCGATTGTACTGCTCGTCTTGTTCGTCTTCTTTGGATCGGCGATAGTACCGATCTCGGTCGTCTTGTTTTTGCGGTGATGAATAATCTCGTGATCGGTTGCTAGACAAACGAGAGTTGTACTGATTTTGTGGTGATGCGCTTCGGGATCGTCGACTGCTATTGTTCCTGTAATTTGATCTATTGTTGTAACGATCTCGATTATTGTTATTATTGTTAAAATTGTTCTGCCTTCTCCGATAGTTGGTATCGAAATAGTTAATTCTTTGGTTGCTGTGATAGAAGTTTTGTGCCGCATATCGTCCTTGATCGCGGCGATCGTATCTGTTGTACTGATGTCTGCTGAATCGTCGGCGGTCATAATCTCGAGGTGGTTGTGGTGACCGTCTTCTTTGATCGATAGGAGAACGGCTGGCAGATCTTCGTCTGCTATTATCCCTTTCGTTACTACCCGATCGGCTTTTTGAACGTTGATCCAAGCGGTTTTGTCGATTTGTTTGATACGAACGTCTGTCGTTATCACGAAAATTATTTTGGTAGCGGTTATTTGGAAACTGTCTGCGATCATCTCGTCTCTTAAACGGACTTCTTTGTCTATTTTCACTCCTTCCGGTACCTCGTAAATCATTAAAATCTAATTTACCGTTTTTTCCATCTTCATGTACAATTCCACGTCCCTTTCCGCGCCATTTGATTTTCGCCACAGACTGTGAGAAGTCAACATGAATACGCCGATCGTCTATCAAAACATTATCCATCTTAAAATATGCAGTTTCACAGGCCTTTTTATCTTCAAACTCCACAAAGGCGTACTGCAACGAATCTCCCGTAATTTTATCTCGGATCACTTCGCAATCTTTCACTTTGCCGAAACGACTGAAAATTATTTCCAAATCATCATCTGTTGTGACCGGATTTAGTTTACAAACGAATAGAACATTTTCGGGCGGCGCTATGTCCGCATCGGGAATATCGCCGACAATTTCAAGTATTGTTGCACGAGCTTTTGCTTCTCGATCTTGTAACATTTCTTGTATTTCAGCAGCTGTTTTGCCTTCAGTATCGTCGATATCTTCGTCCGCTCCGATTCGACCATTTTTCAGACGTTCTGCACTCGGTGACGGCGAACGACTGGGAATTTGAAATCCTCTGGGATCATCGAACGGATCTTCTAATACGACTGTGTGCGTTATTCTTATATCTTGATATGGCCGGTATTTATCATCGACTATTGCTTCGTTGAGTTTTCGTAGGACTTCGCGACCTAAAAAGGAAAGAAAATGAGAAATACTTTGTAGCTTGTTTTTTTTTGAATGAATCAGAATTAAGTGATATATAAAAATAAATTCGATTCGAGAACGATTTATGAGATTAATGTTTTCGGTTAAAATTTTTTTTCTGTGAGCCTTGGTTTCTAAAAGGTACAAATTGGTCGGAATTGAAGGACCTAATTTTCCTAATTTTACTTTATTATTTTTTAATAATACAGTATTGTGATCGATTTTTAAAAAAAAAAAATTTGCTGCTCTGAAATTTCTTTTTTACGTTTCATGACGAGTAGACACGAAAAAAGCATAAAAAATTTCAGTCCGTCTGTCCGCCGTACGCAAAATCGTTTGAAGGTTCGTAGCTCCCAAACCCTTCGACCTATTAAATTAAATTTTTTTATGAATAGTCTGGGTAGGCATCTTGAATTGACATTATTTTGAAGAGTGGGGGTGTGAGGGGGGCAGTAGGGGAAGCGTTTTAGACGGAAACTTTTGGATTCTAGATCTCAGCAACCGCTTACGCTAGGAGGCTAAATCTTAGAACTTATATAGAGGTTCGATAGTGGACCCATTTGCAAGAAAATTGCCGCTATTGGTGAAGAGGTGTGGGAGTGGGAGAAAAATAATGCGTCCGTACCACAAGAAAGAAGCGATCGACACATCCTAAAATCCATATCTCCTAAACAGTTAATGTCACGAAATTGTAACTTAATCACTGCCTGTAGGTATACTAGAAGAATATATCGGAAACAAATTTTTGAGTGGGGGTAGTGGGGTGAAAAACTTTAGATTACGATAACTCACGAACCAATTGCACTAGACAAATAAAATTTGGTTTGTGTATAAAGGTTAACAAATAAAGACTGATGAAAGTCAATTTTTTTAAGGGGGCGGTGGATTATGAAAGTGGAGGTGATAAGAATTTTTCTAAAAAATTACGTTTCATATCTAGAGAACGGCATACCATAGATGCTTAAAATTTGTACCAGAAATAGGCCTAATAGACCCCTAGCTGAAAACAAAATTTTGGAGGTGAGGGTGTAGAGGGTAAGAGTTGAGGAGGGTGAAAAGAAAAAGGTTCTGGTTTTTATATCTTGAGTACCTATAGTGATATAAATCTGAAACTTGGTATTTAGATAGAGCTATTGTAGTAGCATGTTTTATAGGGGTAATATGATACTGGGTGACGGGTGTTTTTCCTATCTATAGAACGACTTATGCCACAAAGTTGAAAGTCGGTACGTATATGTAAAATAACTAGAAAAGTAATTTAGATAAAAAAAATTCAAATATCCATTGGCATTTGGAAGGGGGCGAATAAAATGATCAGTGAAAATGGAATGCACATATTTTTACGATTTTTTTATATCTATTAGGTCTTTCTAAATATTGAATTCATTTTTATTCTACGGCTGCTTGATATAAATACATAGAAAGCGTTTTCAGGATTTTTTGAAATTCTACCCCTAAGGGGGTGTAAAGGTGATGTATACTTTTTCACGAATTCTGCCATATCCCCCTGGTCTGATTAGATATCGACTAACTTTTCACATTCACGGGCTTGCGTAATAATCGCCTAAAACTCGTTTACAAGTTTTTTTCCTTTTCAGCCCCTAAGAGGGTATAAAAGGGTTGAACACGTTTTCACGAATTCCGTCCTTTCTTTTAGAAGTGATTAGAAATTGAATTGGATTTTACTTTCTCCTTCTGACTTCATATTTATGTATTAACTCCTTTCAGGATTTTGGATAAGTAAGGAGGTTGCATATGTTTTCACAGATTCTTACATATTGCTTAGATCTGATGATATATCGAATTCATTTTTACTTCCTAAGGTTTCCTATATAAGCACTACAAAGTCAATTTCAGTATTTTTAGTTATTCAATCCTAAGAGGTGTAAGGGGGTTGTATGCTTTTCAAAGCTTTGACATATTTCTTAGGTTTGATGAGGTATTAGATCGCTTTTCACTTCCACAGACTTTTTATATAATCGCCTACAAACTTATTTCTCAATTTTTGGATATTCAACCCCCAAGGGTTTGCATATGTTTTCAAAATTTTTCCATCCCTTAGTTCTGATGAGATATAAAATTAGTTATTACGGCATTTGATGTAATGACCTAAAAACGAATTTCACGATTTTTCGAATTTCAAGAACCAAGGGAGTGTGAAGGGTTTGCTTACGTTTTCACAAATTTTTCAAAATCCCTAGTGTCTCATGAGATATCAAGTTGCTTCTTATGAAATCGTGTAAAAACCTGTTTCACAATTTGTTTCGAAATTCAAACCCTTATACTATGTTCAGACTAGGAGATTGACGCGTTTAAATCGAGTTAAATACGCTGAAAACACTTCCCGGACGCGTTTACGAAAACACGTAGCTACTACGCGTTTAACCGAAAACATGTACTGCGACCCTCGCGGAAATCGAAGTAAACTTTGGAAGAAACTATTTAATGCTACAGAAACTCAATTTTGTGCTTGTACAACGACTGCATTAGCTAATAAATTCCCTTGTCATTACTGCTATACAAACTAATTTGTTTCAAACAATTTAGAAAGCATAAATTTGCTAAAGAAACACAGCTGAATATCTACTTGTCAAAACAAATCACATCAAGCTATCATGTATCAAAATAAAACGAGTTGCCTAGTCTGAACACTACTTTTTTAACATGTTAAATTTACCTACTTAAATGCGTTTAAAACGCATAGTCTGTACAGGGTATAAGTAGAAGTAATGGGTTTGAATACGTTTTAACAATTCGTCGTATCTCTTAAGTCTGATAAGACATCAAATTCGTTTTAACTTCTATGGGCTTTTGGGCTTTTTTGGGTTCTCTGTAATTCTGCCAAGGCGAAAGAAGGTTACGACTCACGCCATCCATAAATTCCAGTCGGAGTCCTCTCCATTTCCTTGCAGTGGCAATGAAAAATACGAAACTTATGTAACCAAATAACACCTTATATAGGAGCAAGGAGAAAAAGTTTCTGAAGACGTGAATTACAGTGGTCGTGTCTACGTGCGGACCAGACCAATTTAAATAGACAAAAAACCAGTTTGGTAGTACGCATAAACCTAAACTGAACCAGACCACTTGGACTTGATTTTGGTACGAACCAAATGGAACCAAACCAGTCTAGTGCTGTGAAAAGCGCACATAAATGCAAGACCGATAAATATCAAAGCGGACTATTTAGAGTGGTCTGGTTCGCACGTGAACGCGACCATTGTCTCTCTAGTAACATATTAAATGCTAGTATGGAGTCGGGCACCGTTGGACACATCGCATGCACGAATAGATCAATTAAGGAAGGAACCAATAACACAAATGATAAAAAATTTTGACTGTAAGAGAACATCTTAGAGTTATGGAAAAATAAATTACTCGGAATTGAGCCCAATGTCAGCATAGAGCATAAGTATCTCCAGTTCAGGAAGTGGCGCAGCGCTAAGAACCACTACTCTTACTAGGCACCATACGGGTCCATTGTGATCCCTTCAAAACCTCGTGGGCCGCTTGATAAAATGTACCATCCAGCCCTCAACATAAACATAAAATTAAATTCAATCCCTAATATTGCTCACATTCATCACTTTGCTTCCTATAATTTTAAAATTGCTAACTATAATTTTATCTGTGAACAGCTCTCATTAATTGACTGGCCGCTCTTACTCGATATGGTAGATATTAATGAAGCCGTTTCTAGATTTTATGGCGTTCTTTATAATATTATCGATGATTTAGTCCCTTCTCAAATTATTTCTAGTTCGTTATATCCTCGTTGGTACGACGCTCAATTGCGTCAACTTATCAAGGACAAAAAAATAGCACATGCTAAATATAAGGTATCACTTTCCCAAACTGACTACCTGGAATTCTCACGCTTACGCAGTCTCTGTAAAGCTAAAAAGGCATCCTGTTATATTGAATACACTAGCAACATTGAAGCTAATATCTCTTCCAATAACATTAAGGCATTCTGGAACTACGTTAATTCACTTAGGTCAGATTATGTTCTTCCATCCTGTATGTATGCGAATGATATTACTGCATCTGATCCTTCTAGCATTGCAAACCTCTTTGCTAAGTATTTCTCCAGTGTGTACTCTGATAATAGCACTCTTCCATCTGCCGCGCCGAATTTATCCTCACTGGGCAGCTATAACCTAAGTTTGTCGTCGTTAAATATTGTCATCTCAGATGTCACTTCGATGCTTGATACTCTTGATACATCTAAAGGTATGGGACCCGATGGTGTCCCACCATTGTTTCTGTTTAACTGTCGTCAGTTTTTGGCGTTACCCATTACTATTCTCTTAAATTTATCTTTACGTTCGGGTCTTTTTCCTGAATTGTGGAAGACTTCATTTATTGTACCAATTCATAAATCTAATGATAAATGCAATGTTCACAATTACAGGCCCATTTCAATCCAATCGGCCCTTTCTAAAATTTTTGATGCAATCGTCACGAACAAATTAACACCATTGCTGAGAAACTACATCACCCCTCACCAACATGGTTTCCAGAAACGGAAGTCTACAATGACTAATCTCTTGCCCTATGTTGAGACTATTATACATGCAATGGGAACTAATTCCCAGGTCCACGCAATCTACACCGACTTCTCTAAAGCCTTCGACAAAGTTGATCACTGCCTACTCGTTTCGAAGCTTCACGCATTAGGCATCTCTGGCGATCTTCTGAATTGGATACGTGATTACCTCCATGATCGCACTAGTATTGTAAATATAAAATCTTCTCAATCGGAACCTTTTCTCGTAACATCAGGAGTACCACAAGGATCGCATTTAGGGCCTCTGCTCTTTCTTGTTTTTATTAATGATGTATCTAATATATTCGTCAACGTAAATTTTTTGTTATTCGCAGATGATCTAAAGATTTATAAAATTATAAACACTGTACACGATTGTAGAATTATTCAAAATAATCTTAATTGCTTGTATGATTGGTGCATCACAAATCGTCTTCCACTGAACATCTCCAAGTGTAATTACATTGCCTTCAGCAGACGTCGTGAGCGCGTCAATATTAATTATTATCTTAATACTTGTCTGTTACCAGAGGTTGATGTTGTTAAAGACTTGGGTCTATTACTTGACTCTAAATTGACATTCGTACCTCACTATAACAGAATATGTAGTTCAGCTCGGAGAATGCTGGGTTTTGCTATACGCAATAGTCAAGACTTCAATAATATATATTCCCTAAAAATTCTTTATTGCTCATTGGTGCGTCCACATCTGGAATATTTATCTGTCATCTGGAACCCTTTTTTTCACATTCACTCTGCCCATATTGAAACTGTTCAACACAAATTCCTGCGGTACATTGCCTTTAAACTTCGCATACCTGTTGAAGCAATAGATTATGACTATTTGCTCACTACTTTGAATCTGGAGCCACTGTTTAAACGGCGTGAGCGATATGAGCTAATAGCCTTATTCAAAATTGTTAATGATAGGTTGGATTGCCCGGAATTTCTCGAATCTTTAAATTTCCGGGTTCCAAACCATGCATCTCGCTCAACCGATATTTTTTATATCGCTCATCATGAAACTAGTTATGCTAACAATAGTCCGGCCACTCGCTTAATGAGAACTGCTAACATGCATTCAGCAATGTTGGACATATTTTGTACAAATATTGAATGCCTAAAGGCTATAGAATTATGAATTGTTTTCCTTTCTTATTTAGTTTTTAGTTTTTAAATTACTTCCATTTAATTTTAGTCTTATTTTTTTTTTTTTTTCTTTTTTTTCTTTTTTTTCTTCTTCTTCTTTTTTTACACATTCTTCATTTCATTCTCCTTTACATTTATATATATAAGCTGTATTTTTCTTTGAGGGTCTTGCACCCGTAAATAAATAAATAAATAAATAAATATCACTCAACAACACTCTAAATCCCTGCAGAACCTGACCAGTTTGTCATGCCCTATCGACCTCAAATCCTCCTGTTGTCAAAGAACAGACTACCTAACCATCTCATTCGCCTTCTGGCGACCCCTGGGCATTAACACAAGATGTCTCTACAGCGTACAGATTGTGACAGTACCTGCACACATCCGACTCGGCTAGCCCTAATCGCATGACATGTTTTCTCAGCATACAATGACCCGTCAGTGTTCCGACGAGCAGCCGTAGTTTTCCTCTATCCCAAGTTAATATATTCCTAGTTTTTTGATTAACCAGCTCGGGCCACAAAGCCCTAGAAATCCTGCAGCTTATCAGCTCTGCCAACCTAGAGTTGGCCGCCTCTTTATAACGTTCACCGATTAGCGCTTTGATGCCGCATATCGGTGGGCTAACCTCCTCCTCAACCCTGCCATTTGATGCTGATCCCGCTCTCGCCGGCTCATCCGCCCTTTCATTCCCTACTATATTACTATCATAATAAGTATCTTGATATGGTGAAAATTTTCGAGTTTGTTGAACTGTAAAACTGTCCTGTCTCCAGTTCTTCAAGCCACGAAAGATTACCCAAAACGCGGGATTAAATCAAACTAAAGGCTATCGCCTACTTGTGACATGAGGAGTATTGTTTCTGAACTATGCCCCCATTTCCTCACACTGAACTGAAAAGAGCAAAATTAATCGAAACATCTAACAAATGTATTCGTTTTAAGAGAGAATACATCGAAGAAAGAAAACAATACCATTTTTAGCCCCCTTATACCCAATTCGGAGAAAGTTTTAGACTCGCCTCATATGTGCAAAGAGGAGACGTTATAGAATCCGTTTCAGTACTTTCTAGAAATTCAAAACAATCTACTATTTGGCGAGTTTAGTTATCAAATCGAATTGATTTCAGAACACCCCAGGGGATATTTAAATGATAATTGTTGAGTGGCATGGGGTTTAGTGAACAATAAGCCTGACTACTGCTCGACCAACCAATCGAGATCCTGAAGAATGGCCAGTGTAGTGTCCGTTTTCTTTCCAATCATATGCACATATGCCCGCAAAAACATGTTTCTGCCGGATTTCCACTCATAAAACGTCCCACTAAAAGCCAAAATCAATACAAGCCCGAAGTCCAACAAACAAATCAATAAAACAAAAAGTGTGACGATTGCACTCACCTTCAGTAACTTCACCGATAACACAATGAACGCCGTCCAAGGAGATGAGGTCCGGCCCGAGCGTGAAAAAGAATTGCGAACCGACCATATTTTTACCAAGGCTCACCAGCGACAATAAACCGGGCGCGGAATGCTTAATTTTCGGCAAACTCTCCGCCTCGAAGTACTGCTTGTGAATTCCCTCGACGACTCCCCAAACAGATTCGCCACCGTCGCCGGCACCTGTTGGATCGCCCGTTTGCGCAATAAATCCATGTTCGATATTATGAAAAAGATTGAAATTGTAGTATTTCAGTTTGCACAGTTTTAGGAAATTCAGACAAGCACGCGGCCGTTCCTGCACGAATAAATCGACGGTTAAATCGCCGAGCGTGGTTTCAATGACAACAGCCATGATTTGTGACAGATGCAAATGAACGAACCAACAACGATAATCACTTGTCTTGTTCTTGACATCGTCAAGTGAATTAAGTGCATTCGGATTTGTGGAACAAACCCAACGCGGTTGAGTTGATGACTCCAAAAACAAAACTTTTTTTATTTTCACGTGCTAGGTGCCATCAAGATTTCGATGTAAAGGAGAGTTTTATTTTTCATATTTTCAGGCTTCAGACTCGTACTTGAACTCATCGAAGCGCTTAAATCAATGCAACGAAAACCGAAAAAACTTTTGACCAGCACTGTCCGCAGTATACATGAATCGCACTACCAGCTATAAACACACACGTCAGTGTACCGAACGAATCGCACGTCGCACCCGTCGCCTTCTTCCAGAAATTCACAGCTGCCAGCCATCGACCGTGGACGTTTCTCGTCTAGTTGCACTGCGGAGCTCCGCGATTTTTCTTTCAACGTGAAATTTCCTCGAATGTGAAAAGCGACCGATCGTAAAATTCATCCGGTTCGATTCGAAATGAAAATGTCTCGTTCGAGCGATTACTAGGACTGGTTTTAAGTAAATTTTTCAGTGATAAAATTCGATTCGAGTCCGGGAACAACGGGAAAAAAGTGACGCGAAAATTTGTGTCGTCGCGGAGAAAAAGAAAATTTTCGTCTTTGTGCAAAGTTTTGATTTCACAGTTACGCTGTTACGGTAGTTAAGTGCTTTTAGTTTCGCCGATTTGCTGGGTGCCAAAAATGGAAGAAGAGGACGAAATTCCCGACATCCGAGAGCAGATTTTTCACAATACCGTGAGGGAGTATATTGTAAGTATATTTCTTTTTTTTGCTTTCGCCTCATGGTTTTGTCGAGATTTGGCCCTGATGGGCAGTGAAAGATTTTACAGTTGTCCCTATAAAACGGCAGTTCGGGAAATTTTAGCAAATCCCGTCCGGCGGAACGAGCAAAGTAATTTCAAGGCCGAGGAAATTACCTGCTGTACCGCGGCCTGATAAGAAAAAAAAACCGATTGCATTTGGTTTACGTGTTGATTGCGTGCGACCTGTCGTTCTGTTTGGGTTTTGTTTGGGTTTATTTTTGGCACGCATTTGCTGCCACAACGGCACATTCGATTTTTACGTCGGGGACGGCGCCAGACGAGGCTCGCGACACAACACAGCGGAACTTTCTTTCACGGGCGACTGGGTTTCGGCTGCTCGTTTGATGTATCTTTTTTTCGTGTCGTGCCAGTTGGCTGATTAATTTACAAATTCGCCACTTTTTGTTCGGAATTGAGATTGGAAATTGGTCTGTCCTACTTGATCGTGTTTTCGGAATGGATTACTTGTGGTCTGCGTATCTGCACCAACTCCCTAGAACAACAGTGTGATGCTTTGGTCGAACTCTCAGGACCGACTAAGGGTTAAGGGATGTGAACGAGCGAAGAGCTTACGCAGCAAACAACGTAGCGACCATGTAAGGTACCTACTTGACTATCCAAAATGGCAAAATCGCAGCCCCCTCACACGCCTAGACCACAAAGTCATCGGGACGCCGGCAAAGTTAACTATTTCCAGTGGAGCAAGGATATCGACAAGGGAGCAACCGCATCACTTTATTATTAATAAGTTGTCCTTGGTTGGTTGGTTTACGTGGTGGGCCGTCAGTCGAAACAGTCACAGAAAGCACCGTTTTGATACTACAACTCGCTTAACCTGGTCGTTGAGGGCTGATAAAGTAGATACAGAGTTTTACAGAGATTTGCAGCTGGAATGGATCATCATATCCATCCGGAGCTGTTTGAAAAGATAATCAGTTCTCCAATCTTTTTTTTCGAGATCTTATCAAGGTTATCAAAGAAAGGTTTGCCAAATGCACGAAGCTTGGGCCGGACACTCGCAAAGAAAGTGGATAACAGTTTCCTTCTCATTTGCATCCCCACAACTGCGGCAATTGACATTAAAGGGCATACCCAGTCTGGCCGCGTGGTCGCCGATTGGCCAGTTACCCGTGCTGACCGCCGTGACTCTGGAGACCTCTACAGGGCTCCTGCTCAAGAGTTCATCTGTTCTTCTCCGGCAGTAAGAAGTAAGATGATCATATCTTCCTAGATATGACGCAGTTGGTCAGTCCTCTCCATCTGGGGTTCGCGGTTGTAAGAAAGTGTGAGAATATTTTGCGCTTAACAGTCACTGGTGGGGCTTGAACGGATTCCACGAGAGAGCCCCGAAGAGCAGAACCTTGCCTAGCTAATTCGTCTGCCCGCTCGTTACCCTCTATCCAGCCACAGTTGTCCTTACGCCTCCGCTATCAATAATTGCCTGGCATCTCCGCTGCATAGTTTCAACTAGTGTTTCAGGATATAGCCTTCAATCTTACTATAGGCCGACCGTCATGACTTGTTACCTATTAAGGGGTAACACCACTGCAACGGCCTAAAAAAAAGCTCTTTTTGGACAATTTTTTTTAATGGAAGGAAAGGAAATAGACTAATAATATTTAGGGAAGTTAATAACCATGTATTTAAGTATACAATAAAAAAAAATTTTGTGAAAAATTTTACAAAATGGCGGCACTAAAGCCATTCTCCCGGGGCATGTTAAATTTTAGGCGCTCTGCGGCACGCAGTTTAGCTTACGTAAATTTGAACCTAGCACAAAGAAAAAAAATCACTGACTCTTCATGAGTATAGCTAGAGAAGCAATATATTGAGTTTTGTCTGATTGGCGAGTATTTGAATAATTTTATTCAATTTTCGACCAAAAACAGGACAGTTATTTGCTAATAACTATTTTTTAAATCAACGTATCGAAAATCCCGTACGTGTTTCTCTTCGAAATATTATTTTAAAGATATGGTGAAAAATTCGAATGAAAAGAATAAAAACTGTTCGAGGTATGCTGCGTGCCGATTTCGAAAATCGTGTTTCGAGAAAAACGCGTTCAAAGTTTTGAAATGTGTTACAGACATGAACAAATAAATAATTCTGCTTTTAAAATTTTTTAACATTAATCTGCAACTCCACGATCATAAAGCTGTCCTTCTAAGTTGGAATATTCCTGTTCAATCTCTTTCCTCGACGATTTAATGGTGGAGCGCGCCTCTTTTGCAGCATATGTCAATGAACGCTCAGCGTGCGTACTGGGTTCGCTTAGCATCAGATTCGACACAAAAATTGTAGCATTGTACGCCAATATCCACATCCAGAACCTTCATAATCCGTAGTATGTTTGTCAGTCCATCATTAAAATTACATACAGCGATATCCATTGCTATATTTAGGATTTTCTTGCCACTTGAATAAAATTTTGACCTTTTTGTACATGAACTGACGCTATACTAACGTAATTCTGTGTGAAAATGCATCCAATGGAACACAAAAACTTTCTAGCGATATCTATTAGTGTATTCGTGAAGTTAGAAGGTAAATCAATAGGTAGTATCTTCTCAGATGGATACCTGATCCGACGCAGGTAGTCGTTTCGAAGCAGCCTGACGCGCTCGGTAAAGAGCTCGAAATTCCAGGAAAAAATTGATTTTCATATTTTAAACTTTTTTCCCCATATTCTCCAAGGTTCAAAAAAAGTTTTAAGCAAAAAAAAAAATAAATTTTTTTAAAAATTTACAGTGCTGTTACGCCTTAAGTTCACATAATGCGGCAAATAATGCGAATTAAGAAAATAAAGTAGAAAGTAACGTAAAGCCCACAAACCTGCACCGTACACTTGTCATTCAGCGTCAGAACAGTTTTAGTTGGTGTTCTGCGTCATAAGATTTTCCCATAGGTATACAGCGTGGTTAATTTATGAGCCGTAGCGGGTATATTCACGGGTAATTTAGTAAACCATCGGCTATCGTTAACGAGACGACAATATTGAAGGAAAGAGGCGGATAATCACACGAATTTATACCGATACGACGTAGTATATAAGTAAAGTTTGTCTCGAGGTGATTATTTTTTGACTGAAACCGTTATTGATACGACAGAGCTACCACGGAGCTAACTGGTAAAATTCTTGATGGTGTCATTTTCTTGTTTTCATGCAGTACAAAGACGACTTTAATGTTTTGGATCGTCATCTTGTTGTAGTAGTCAGTTTTCAAAATAAAAATGTTTGTTAAGTATATTAAGAACTTCCGAACCTTTAATGCTTCTTAAATTGTTGAAAAGGTTACAAATGGAGCTTTCAAAGACGCTCTTGTTTACTGTATTCAATAACGGGATAGTTGACTTATAACTGATTTCAGTGCATTCAAAGAGGATTTCTCTTTTAGTTCACAGTCAATTATCTAAAAAATGGAATCGTTAATCTAAATTTTTTCTTGATATTACAAAAGCCTATTTTGTTCCTTTTCATGTCAGGGAAGGTGTATTGCGTTAGCTTTAAAACTTTTAAAGATACCTATCTTCATTTTGACCAAACAAAACAGATCTTATTACCATCATTCTATTGATATTTTGGGTTTCTGTTGAAAATTCTTTCTATCGATATATTAAAATTCTGATGAAAATTGCATTAACGGTTCTTCTGTTCAACAAATTTTGAATGCGGGGATGGTCAATTTTCAATATCATACAGGGTAACAGGACAGTAGGTAAACCACCGAAACGATGAGAGACTCGGTTGATGAAGATAGCAAAGCCATCTTAAAAATTAGCAGCTGGAGGATTTGGTCTTTGGATCGAGACTATTGGAGGTGACAACTTCACGAGGCCAGGTCCCGATTTGGACTGTCGCGCCATTGATGATGATGATGAATATTTAAAAGTAATTCCGTCAGAGATCCGAATAACTATCGCACTAACTACAGTATAACTTCTCTATAGCGGACACCTTTGGGGAATTCAAAAGTGTCCGCTATAAAGAGGTGTCCGCTTTTCGGGGGTATTGAGTTTAATACCTAATTCATTGGGGAATAAAGAACTGTCCTCTATAGGGAGGTGTCCGGTTTTCGGAGGTGTCCGGTAATAGAAGTTTCACTGTAGTTGGATTACACTAGGCAATAAAATTCAACTTTTTGCGAAGTTCCTTGATGTAAGGTTTGTTTTTATATGGGTTTTGGGGTGCTGATCACGATGGTATCAGTCATGTTCAAAAATTAGTTCCGGTTTTCAAAATAGTTTACATTTATTGCTCATTTATTGAAATATTAACGTGAAATATCTCTTTTCATCTTTTTTAAACGCTAGATGAGATCTGAGAGTATTATAAGTTTAATCCAACCCAAAAGTTTTTAACGCATTAAACCGAGCCTCGGACGAAAAAAACTTGTATATTATTTTTTGATTATTTGATCCCAAAATCCCAAATTCGCTTGTTGTCCATCCGTCTATCTGTCCATGCACATGATTACTCAAGAACGTCTTGATGTAGGATGTTAAAATTTGGAATCTAGATGTTTGGTTGAATTTGTAAAGCTAAGTTCGTTAACGTACAAAATCGTCAGACTGCTTCGAGTAGAAAACAAACTTCGAGTTTACTAGTCAGCGAAATTCTTCTACTCCTTCTACCCATACAAAAAGTCCTTAAGATATGTACTCAAGATTATTTTCCGATAGCTTTTAAGTGCTTCAAGCTAGAGATATGGAACGGTTCCAGTTAAAATGATAAATATGCAAGAAATCGAGTAAGTCCGTCCTACACCTCCCATTTGGAAGTACTTGGAAAAGGAAAATTCTACTTTCGGTGACGTGCCTAGTTCCAGATATGAAATTTAATTTGAAGATCGTTTTTGTGTTGCTTCTCGATTATACTGGAGCTCCAGAGCATCTCTGATACGAGTCCAACAATAATCCGCTAGAATCGTATTATTCCATTTTGTATGGTATCGCTTTTCAATGGTTGACATGTCCTGTATGAAAGGGTACACCGTGATTGTCACTAACCGTTTCTCTGGAAAAAATGTTAGATGTGAGTGAAGAAGATGAATCTTCAAAGACATATTACAGCCCATTTTCTCATATGATGACCTGTTTTCCACAAGTAAGTGGAAGTTATCAGCTGATTTCCAAAAAGTTAGACGCTACAAGACTGAAATCATTCTAATCAGTCCTCTCATCGCCTGTTCAAATACTGCCAAAGCATTCGTCCAGAAATACGCCATTGATGTTCGACATATCTTATGCATGACAGAAGATGCATAAAATTTTCAAATAGACTGCGTGATCAATAGGGATTGAACCAATGTGCAACGACTCAATGTTAAGCCATCTATGACCAATCTTCATTCAATTTTTTGTGCTTTATATTTAAACCCTGCATCAAGCCAATATAGTCACAGAATACCAAGCTGCTTTCAATTTCAAAGAATGGTACAACTTCGTGGCGTGTGCGCAAAGTAGTTGTGGACACATCATTATCCAAAAGGTTCCACAGTTGCAACCCCGATCCCGACCCAGCCAAGTTCTTCTTTACTCTTCGATTGCTCTAGGTCTCTCACCAGATCTTTTAATTCTCCTTGGCTTTTTATATATTGTTGACGTTGTAGATCACTACAACGTGTTCATTGTCATATTCGTTTTCAGCGACTCAAAATTAGTCAAAAAGGTTTATCTCATTTCAGAACTTTTTTGGATGTTGCCTAGTGTCTTTTATTGAAAAGATAATTAGTCTATTGGAAGTAATTATTGAAGCGAAGGCGATTCTTCCAAACATGTTCCTCTTTATGATATCTTGATGTATTGTCGCTCTGAAGATATATAAATGGCTTACTATTGTTGCAAAACTGTCTGCGCAGCAATATAAATGCGTCAAGAAGTGGCGATTCTCGATGGCGTGGCTTCCATTTACTTACGTACTGTGCAAAATGTACATGTATGGTTCCTGGATAAGAGCATCGTCAATATGAGCTTAAGTGAACCCTGTCAAAATTAGAAGTCTTGGAATCATCACTGATGTTATGGATACACTTCTGCAATGCCGATGGTTTTGGTAGTTTTGCTGACTCTGAGCCTATAGCCGCCGACTACCGTCCAACTTTTGGACCTGTGGGCGTAGAGCACTATGGCTTGCGGTACTTTTTACTGCGTGTGCACCCGATTTTTTAACCTTGGACGGGCCAGCTTGAGGCTTAATTCTTGTCAAACTCAGATAACCTTGTGACGATCCAGAACAACTTGTTCTGAATCTGTTTTAGACTCTACACTAACCTGTAAGAGCTGATAACTATGTCTTGGACATCGGCTTCCACTGCGGATTGAGATGGTCCAGATTTTGACCTTGTCTCCACCAGTAATTGGTTTTTAGTCCTGGGTTTTGTTTGCCAATATGTAGCTTGAACTTGTCACGCGTTAGTTGTCTTCTGGTGGGAAATAAGCTACGAACATCATTGCTCTTAGTAGTTCGGATCCGTCTATCGCAACGAGCTGCGCATCCTTACAGGGCTTTTCTAATACCGCCATCTTGATGACCCACTTGGTTTGTTATTGCACGCTATCACGTGTAAACTGTCTACTATCTTTCGTAATTTTACTTTATTTTTATATTACACTAACCAATTTATTTATGAATGGCAATGAATCGTTTCATATCTGGTGATGTTTCTTTAACAACTCCTTATCCTTCCCTAATTGCCGAACATACCTGTTGTGCTCGTTTTAAATAGATTACAAATTTTACAATATCTTCTGTATACTGTAGCGTGGAACGTGCGTCTAAAATTTCTTCTAGCTTATACAATACCTGATAAGAACCGCTTCTTGTTTTCAAGGTGTTCTATTTACAGTAGTAAACAGTACAACCGGAAATGTATTCTACGAACTATTAAATCAAATATTATTTAACTAATGATTTATTGTAGTCGACATCATAATGAACTTTAAACTTCTTTTTAAGATGACGAGAATTGCTAATTTAATTGATTCAGTCTGGTAATCTTTTTTTTTTGTTTATTCGTTTGAACTCGATCGAATCTAATACATAATTTTACCATTGATATTATTTTTGACTGATATAAGTAATGGACAATAAAATCGTTAAAATTTTGATTATATCTCGCTGTACATGCCATAACTACAGCCGGGACTAAGTTAAAGATAGTGAAAACGAATTGTGTGAATCACGATCACACTTTTGTTGCGATGCGCGAAAAATCACATTCCATTTTTAATCGACAAAATATTATTGGGCGAGAGAAAGCATATATCAATGATACAGACGAAGATGTGAAATTTGAATCCGAAGAAGTGGTTCGATTGTGGAAGTGATCATGTGAATTTGATTTGTGATTGATGACGATAATAAAATTAAAAATTACAATAAAACTTTTTCTATCCATTCAGTTGCAAGTTGAACTGAGGTTGGAGTCGACATTGAGTTGTTTTGCCCGTTTAGTTTATTAAAGCAATAAATTTATTAAGACTTTATTTGAAATATGTACGTAAAGATCTTGAACTTGAGAAAAATGATGATAAAGAGCGAAGCTTGTAGCCGATGAAGACATTGCTTAATTTAAACATTGTTTTTTCATGAAATAAATTGAGTAGTTGTTTATTGTATTTATTATAAAATTTGCTATTTATAGCGTAACATTATTTGCTTCCTGTGTACCTACAGCTGATGTCGAAATAGTATTTCGGTATTTAGTATATTTTAGGAGGCACACTTATTTCTTCTTAAGTTTTACTATCGGCAGATTATGTTGATGATCAGTGTATATTTTTAGGAAGCATATTCCCACCACACAATGTTACATTTCGAAACACAAGCCGTGTTACATTTCATCTTTGCATGTGATAAAACTCCAAATTAAGGAGTTCATTTCAAACTACGATAACTTCTTTCGCCTAAGTTTTAAAGGAAAGGTTAATAAAAGTAATCGACAGGAATCTTTGGGGATCTAAAGGAATTCCAACTTCAAGGACCCTTTATCGGGAAACTTACTCAAAAAATTCTATGTACTGCAAGTGATTATTTTTTCCCGGCAAACCGGTAGCTTTTTTTTTAATATTGTGTCTGGGTTCGTTTACATAACTCCGTGTGATAAAACTCCAAATAAAGGAGTTCTAGCAATTTTTTTCCACTTCCAAATTTCAAACCACTGTAACTTCTTTCGCTAACAACCAGTGTTATATTTCGACTTGGCCATGTTACGACTTGATAGTCGTCGCCAGGAAAAGGGTGCACGAAACTCTAACTCCCCAACTCCCAGGTAGATTTACCATTTGACTGGTTCCGATCATGACGAAAATTATCAAGCTGAACATAGAAACCAGGTTATCTTAAATTGTACTGTTACGGAATTTAAATGAGAATGAAAAATGAATTTAGAGAAAAATAAATGTAAAATTAGAATAATAAATAACGCAAGATTGTAATGGGTCCAAAGAGCCAGATTACTTGGTAGCATTTAGCGACGGCATGGAGATGGTTTAAAATGCGAGGGAGTGAGCCAACAGGTACGGCGAAGTTGAGGTGGCGTTGGAGAGCTGAGGACGTTTTTTTTGTGTTAGCGGGTCGAAAAAGAAAAGAAAAAAGAGTGACAATCGGGATAATTGGGACGTTTTTCGCGAAACTGGGAGGAAGAATTGATCCTGAACGCCTTTCGAGCGGCCCGTGTAGTGAAAGACTAAAAAGTGAATTTTTTTTTGAGTGAGACGTGCGACCTCCGTATAGAACACAAGCGAATATAGTGGAAATCATGAACATAAAAAAGATTTCTGGGCCCATGTGTGTACTACTAATTGATCGTCGAAATTCCCTTTAAAAGGTGTTACGCGGAATACATCAATCACAATTTGTGGAGAAGTAGCTACCGATCCACGAGCGCAGAGGAAAACGCGTCGGACTACATCTGAGGGGCCCCTAGCTAAGTTAGGTTACATATTTTTTTTTTCTTGTTTACCTCTGTAGATTTCCAGGTTAAGCATTATAAGAATGAAATTAAATTGTTTTTTTTTTGCTGAATTTAAAGCTCTCGTGCTTAGTGCAGCCTGATTTTTGGATAGTTTCGGTGAAGAGTTAGTCCAGGGTTTCGTATCTCGACCCTGGAAGAATAGAACGGTCCGCGAAAAAAGAGTTACGTGGCGCGCACGACCCATCTCTGGGTTTAGTCGGGCTTGCCACCGTTCGCCTCCATCGTGTAAGGATCCAGGAGGAAGAAAAAGTTGCTTCCAGATTGTTATTAGATTTTTTTTCAACATATTTTCCTTTTAGCTCGATACTCTTATCGCAGCGATATTCCAACTTTTTTAAGCAATCCGAAAAATATGAGAGGCCTACTTTGCAAAAGTAGGCCTCTGTTTCGGCAATAATTTCCTCGTTTGATGTGAAAGACGTTCCGTCTTATTTGAAAAACACAAAAAGAAACCGTAGGTGGTTGTTCGTACCGTAATTGGACCAGTTTTGCTGTGACGATTGCAGACGAATGAGCTGGTTCATTCCTCGCGAAATGAGACTGTTTGCTCTTCAATTCATCCTTGAATCGTCCCAATAAATAAGCATAATACTGACCTGCAATTGTCTTTTCCTTTTGCAAAAAATCGGTGAAGATGATGGCTCGTGAATCCAAGAAGAAATCCATAGTTTGGGCTCTTCTTTCGTTTCTGACGTCTGAACCAATGTTTCGTCACGAAACGCTACAAAAACTCTGTCGGTTTGAGCTTAAACATGTTCAAACAGTGCTTCCTAAAGCCTAGTTTATCATGTAGGATATTTTGCATATTGCAGTTTTCTTTAAAATG
Source organism: Beris morrisii (assembly GCA_951812415.1). Taxonomy (NCBI): domain Eukaryota; kingdom Metazoa; phylum Arthropoda; class Insecta; order Diptera; family Stratiomyidae; genus Beris; species Beris morrisii. Next base: position 108,292,905 of record OX638312.1, on the reverse strand, counting down.
TCAGCAATCTCTCTGATCTTCATCTTGCGGTCTGCTAACACAATGTCATGGCTTTTGTTGCCCATATCCTGCGTAGTCACCTAAATTGGACGACTTGTGCGCACTTCATCAAAAATGGATGTTCGGCCACGTTCGAACTGATAGTAGTCATCGAAGGTGCATGGTCATTATAAACGGGTTGCAACTTAACTTTGATTTCCTTACACGTCTTTTCATCCCATTAAAAAGTCATCGAATCACAGAAGGTACTCGTACGCAGTCGCTGATAGCTGAAACTAAAAACTGAAACTTAATCTAAATCTGTCTTTAAGCAAAATCAAAGCTAAATGACGTCGTTTTGTAGTTAGTTCATCAAGCCAGTGCTGATTTTGAGTCAGTAGCGCCATCAGACGTTTAACACGGGTTGGTTGGTTTATATGGCAACTCTGCGGATAGACAGAACTCAATTAGCTCAATGGCCGTTTCGATACCACAAACTCGTATTAACCCGGCTGTTGGACGAATAGGGTATGGTTGGATTCTTGAAGATAGGGGAGAAAATTGAACGCAGTTATATCCACCCTGTACTATTTAAGAAGAGTAACAACTCTCCAATTTCCTTTCTCGAAATCTCCCTCAGGTCTTAGAAGGGTTTGTCTAGTGCTCGTTCTCGGGCTTTAGCTAATGCCGGACATTCGCAAAGGAGGTGAAAGATAGATTCTCGTTCGTTCGTGTCCTGGCAACTTCAGCAGTGGGCATTGAACGAAATCCGCACTTCATGGTCTTCAATTGGTGACCTGTACTGTTCGACGTGATCCTGGAGATGTCTGTCCGGGTCTTGCATAGAAGTTCGTGTGACTTAGTTCGGTTATAAGATGGCCACATCTTCCTAGAGTTAGGTGGTTAGAGTTTTCCATCTGGAGTTAGCCGCTGATTGGAAGTGCGAGAGTATGTCCTACTTGACAACTCCTAGCGGAACGTGAACTGTTTCTGTAAGAGAGTTAGGAAGAGCGGAACCTTCCTGGCCAGTTCATCAGCCCGCTCTTTTCCCACTTTAACTTTGAGCCGATTCTTTAAACCGGTTAATTCGTTACGGATTCGTATGTTCTTGTAAATCTTGACATCTTTACAGACGACATAAAATAACATCCATTGTCCATCTCTTCCTCCAGCAGATTAAAGCTTACGGATAAAAAGAGTCATAAAGTTCGGTAGAGTTAGAATTAAAGTGTTGAAAACCTTAGGCTGCAGGTGAAACTGGGACTGGTGGTTATTCTTTTAATGATCTGGAAATCTTCTACGATAATCCTTGATTGACAACCTATCAATCACAAAAAATATATCTATATCGCGAAAAAAATATGTTAAATTTCTTGGCTCAATTTTAATGTTTTGACGAAATTAGATTTTTTTTTCCATTTGCAAAGAAAAAACATTCTTTAGCTTGGCGTGGCATTGAAAATTCTTTACAAAAATAAAATAAAACTAAGACGCTTTCTATTTTCCCCGAACGATTTTTCAATACATTTTTGATTATTATAAACAGCCACCTGTCCGCTTTCGAAACTTGAATGTTTTTTTGAAGATACGAGTATTAATAGAATACGGCCAATTTGTGCTCGCGAATTAGCTGAAAATTTGCAACCTATCTTATCATAACATGAGCGTTAAGTAAAGTACAGAGAGAGACTATGCAAGTAAACTTGACAATGAAATAAAATAATTCAAATTGATTTTTAATTTATTGTTGTTCTATTTTCAGCGTGTTATGGTTTTTGTTGACGTGTTATCTGAAAGCGATAGTGAAATATAATACTGGACTTTGTAGCGAATTTAGCAGTACTGAAATATTATTGTGGCCAAACTAAGAGTTCTTATTAAATCAATCTTCAGCTTTTATAGTTACTTTAGTTCCTGTGTGACCCCCGATGGGACATAGGGCTGCAACAGCGCTTCTTCACAAGACGTAATTTTGAATGACTCCTCGAATTTTCTTCTCGAGTGTTTATTTTGGACGACTCGTCGTACGTCTTTCTTGCAGATCGAGTCCAGAGTCTATTTGGGGATGGTTTAGCACTGGTTTCCTTAAGGTATGACTTATCGATTGCCCGTTTCGTATCGTAAGCTCTTATCAAATCCTAGGAATTCTTCTCGATTGTTCGTTTCTATCCACTATACGTCTTCCTAGTGGTGTCCAGTCCAAAGCCTGGTTAGATACGTTATACTGTGGCTTCCATAAGCCAGTCATACTTTCATCTTTGAATATCAAATCCTATCTGGTGCAGTCGTCCTTCAATGATCACGAAAGCACTCGAAAGTTTTGAAGATATACTTAATCCTCTCGAAAGGTGAAAGAATATCAAGGGGGCCTTTTGCAGACTTGCGTATTTTAGTTCACCATAGTGAGGAGCGATCATTTCCGCTCCCTGATCCGTCGCGAACTAGTTCGTTCGTTTAGTTCACTAGTTTGCGGTGTTCAGTGATGGGAACGACTACGAGAAGTCGGAGCAAAAAAAGTCTGGTAGAATGTGATGAGCTAAAAAAAAGGTCTACAAGTGGATTGTACCACTAACTTCCAAACGGCAATCAATGAATACAAACGAACTAGGAGCGGGACTGACTGTGAACTAGTTCGTACAAACGGCAATCAATGCATACAAACGAACTAGGACTGACTGCGAACTAGTTCGTTCATTTCACTTATGGGAACGCTCTTCCGAACTAGTTCGTTCGCGAAATACACAAGCCTAGTCTGTTGAGCTTTGTTGTTCTGATTGCACATTTTGTCCATTTAGAGGTTAGTAATCAAGATATGACATGTGATCTAGATTAGATAGACAGAGCCAGGCGATCGACTTGATTCTGCTAAGTGGCGCAATCATGTGAAGCCGAAGCTGTCTTAAGAGTTCCTTTGATGACCATTTGCCGAGTTATCCCACGTTTCGAATTGCCTTGCGCATCGAAGTCTCCATAGATGATAACTGTCACTCAGTTGACCAAAGAACTCTTTATTGTCCTCAAAGATTGCAATGTTTGTTGCTGAGTATCGTTGGCGGATCGTCACTCCTGTTCGTGTTTGACTGTTCCTCGATCTCGTTGTAAAAACTGCCATCCACCATGGCTGGCTCCCTACATAAGAGCCAGTGTATAAATTCGGGGCGCATTTTGCGCTTAAATTTATAATTTCGATGTTATAGCGTTCAATTTCGCTGCCAAGAAATATATCGAAAATGTTATTAGTCAGTTTCAACTCACAGCAAGATCGAAGAAATCAGAACATCAACTTATTACCAATCCAGACCGGAAGTAAAGATTCAAGTTTGCAGACTGTTGCTTCGAACCGATACAATAGCCTTCATGGTTGTGGTTTCTTGAAATTACATCTCGAATCGTACGACTGCATCCATGATACTACGCCGAGGAAATTTGTATTGTAACTTACATGGTAAAATATATGGAAGCGTTCTTCGCTATGGGGCATACGAAAACCAAGCTGACTTATAAATCACGTAGTCAATTATTTCCATTTATTGTTTTACGCATATCCATGCGTGATAAGTTAATTAGAATATTTTCAATTGTTTTGGGCTCGATAGGCTAGGCTAGAATAATTGGAATTTTACATATCAGTACGCGTGGTTGGAAGGAAAGCTGTTTTGTGAAAGCTGTTTGTGTTGCGTTATTAGATTCTTACACCTAACCATGATCAAAAATATTAAAAGAACATACCGCAATAGGTTGTAGTGAATCAATAGGTACTTCATGAAATACTGGATTCTTCTATAAATGTAGTTAAGCATTGTATATATCAGGAGTAGCCTAGGCTTTTAATGTGCTTCCTCTCGTAGCAAAAGTTGGTGACAGTATTGCCATCTTTTGGATGGATGCAAAGTTACTTCTCTTATATATGATTACGGGAAAAATGAGTTTGTCGTGAGCCTGAGCAGGAAAGACGTTAGCACACTAATCGGAATGCTCACAGAGCGAAAGACACGGTAAAATACTGGGTGCCGAGTCAAACGATCTCTGTCGCAGCTGCGGGGACCCAGAAGTGGAAGAGACAATCTTCCACGTCCTATGCGAGTGCCCGGTCCTATCGGGAACGACAAGAAGGAGGCTCTGAGAGAGGTCACAAGGCCACAGCAGTACACTAAATTTAAGGCAGTCGAACTTATCGGTGATCACCTTAAAATTCTACAGGAATTTAATCAGAAGGACAAACCGACTCATTAAACGATAACATGCCAAAGGTGTATGATTTTGAGAAACCATATATGATGGCTCTGAGAGATCAGTTTTTGGAGAAGGTGATTCAGTCTGGTACACGGCCGGCTCTAAGACTTATAATGGAACTGGAGCGGCCGTATTGGGACCCAATTGTAAAATATATGGATGGTAATAGGACAAATAGCCACTGTGCTTCAGGCTGAGGTACATGCAAAAGAACAGTGCGCAGATAAACTTCTATTGAATAAACCAAAAGGCGCTATAGTTATTATCTTAGCTGACAGCCAAGCGGCACTGCTAGCACTGAAATTTTATTGTTTCAGCTGTAGGCTTGTGTGGGACTGTCATTCTCTTAAAGAGCTGGCACATTATAAGAGTCTAACCCTAAAGTTGGTACTAAGACAGGAAGGTACTCCAGAAAAGGAATCGACTGATCAGCTGGCTAAGCACCAATGTTTGGCCCGGAACCATTCTGTGAAGTAGGTAAAGGCTTAATTAAGAGGATGGTATTTCAAGGTGGGTGAATCTTTAGGTGAAAGATTATTGAAATACACTTTCAGGACTTAGACCAGTCAAATAAATTCCTGACTTTCTCAAGTAAGAGCGTCGACATTCCTTTCCTTAAACAGGTATAACGCGAGGGTTATAATGGAATATTTTTCAGGGCACTATTTTCTCAATTATCTTATTACCTTAAAATCATAGGAAATCACTAAATAAGGCTTCTATCTCTAAGCTCAACCAACAAATAAATATATTTATAACATCGGAAACGAGAAGACGGAACTTCGGCGCATATTTCCTATATGACCTTGTTGATAGCGATAAGTGAAAGCTATGTAACATAGCAAACTTTATAAAATCTTCAAAATGGTTTTAGGTTCCACGCGTTATCATACCACGAGCACGGAGTACCACGGATGAACGCTAACGCCTAAGTGAAGGAGGATGACAGCATCACCACCCCACATACCACACCATACCATACTTCTCTTAACCATAAATAGTCTTGTCCATGGATAACTCTTCAAATGGAAAGAGGTGCCTTATTGTTTTAAGCGTAGAAGCCCGAATCGTTTAATTCTTAGATACGGTGAAAATTAATGATGTTGGAAGGTGCCAACATTAGCGTGGCAAGGTTATCGGCACTTAGACCAAACAAAGAGGCCAATTGTATCACCCTGTTTCGTTAAGAAATCATACGCTTCATCCAAGCTTAACCGGGTTGATTTCTTACGAAATTCGTACGATGGCTGGGTTCTGATTGTGAGCTCATCCTTCCTCAAAATGAGGAATATATCAGGTTCCTTCACTTTCCCAAGTCGGTTTACCCAATTAGCGAAGTGTACAGCTTGGCTAGGTCCAGGTCTTTGAATCATTCCCTTTTCATGAAGTAAACTCAAAATAACTGCAAAGGAGGCTTCTTCCTTCCCCAAGCCGGTTCGGTTTTCTTCGATATTCACCTTGGCTGAGTCCAAAAAATGAGTGAAAAAAATGACCACCTTTTTTAATGACTTTTAAATGGTAGCTACAGAAATTTTGCTTGAAAGATCACAACAACAGCTACACAATACACAAACTTTGCCTAATCGCATGTAGATGCTACTAATACTCGAAAACGGGCTAATCAACGTCGATAAGATATAAAAAAGTTTTGACACTATTTTAATAGTGCAAATGGCACAACAACTTCTCAATTGACAAATATCACGATGTACATACAGTTAATAATTTAGTTTGACGTGATAACTTATTCAAATAAGTCAAAGCAATCGATAATTTCCGATTCCGTTATCGCATACAAAATACTTTCAATTATTGTATTTTTTATTGTCCATTGACTAGTTCAAAAATGTTACAATTTGTTTGGCCCCTTTAATTACTATTGACCCCAATAACGTGTAAATAATGATTTCAGATTGTTCTGCGTTCTGTGGTCATGTTATCGCTCGAAACGTGTCTATTCTTAGCTCATTATTATCATCATTAATGGAACACTAGAGCACGACATGATTGCTGATGGTTACTCCAAAGAAGTATTGCGATCGCATTGATGCAGTAGGAATGGTTAAATTGCGATTATTTGCACAAGCGTTGCGCAAACTGCCAAATAATGCTTCCTGTATTTTTTTAGGCGTATTGCTGATTTTACATTTTATAATGGAGAATCCTCAAAGTGTGGCCTAACATTTGAATACGGAGTTTTATTCAGTTTGTTGAATTTCGCAATTTAACGACCTTCATACGATTCGAATGACTCGCACTTGTACAGGTACGAGTATCATCAACCTTTTTACATTAATTGTATTTTCGGTTCTGGACTGTCTAGCAATGAAATGCGGGATTGGCAGCTTGGCGAAGTGATAAAGTTACTGCGAGCGAGACCTACCTAACACTCGTGACGAGCTTATTTTTTGGTTACACAGCTTCAATTAAAAAGCGAGAGCTATGACGGCATTGCGGAGTTCAATTTAAGTCATCTCCTAAAGATTACAAAGGTTTTCGTACGCTCTTTGCGTCCCCAGGTCTTCACCTAAATGGCTATCAAAATAGCTATGATGACCTTAGGTAAAATATGTTCCTACTTTGAATCATCAAATTCACTGTGGCTAGAGTAGACAGACATACGTAGTATGTTATAAATTTTTTTCATATGGGTTGTTTAGTGAGACCCCATGTTGTGATGGAATTTTATATGCGCAGTTGTGGTCTCTGGTGGTTTCATGGAATCATTTGAAATTCAATTGTAGCTATATATAGCTACATAATTTCCCTTTAAATTTATGATGAAGATAATGTGTCCATTCTTTAATTTATATGATGATGTATGGAACAATGAAGCTATATACCAAGGTAATAGGCGTTCAACAAAACACTATTAAAACTTTGTCTGCGAATCAAAAATTTTGACAATACTACTTAAAGGGGTCAAAATTTTCGTTGTACGCGGAGTTGGCACTGAAGTTGTTATGCCGCGTTTCCACTATCGCGCGAACCTGTGCGAAGTAGCGCGTATGCGTATGTGGAAACAGCACATTCGCGGTAATTCGCAACTCTAGTTGAGAATCATATAAATTCGCGTCGATGGCGGTATTTGGACGCACATCAAAAGGATTCGCATTGAACACGAATGTAGTGTTTCCACTATCGCCTATGCATTCGCGTCCAATGCACATGTCAAATACACATGAGTGCGATAGTGGACACACGGCATTAAACTAGTCGTTTCTTTATTTTTCGACGATTCTTCGTAGGATTCTGATTTTAAATGCGGATATCGAGTTTTCATCGCCGATCACTGTCATTGGTCGCGTTTACGTAAAGACCGTACTGGTACATTTAGACCGGTTTGGTATTTTTCGGTCTTGAAATTATGTGCGCTTTTCACAGCACTAGACTGGTTTTTTGGTCTATTTAGACTGGTCTGGCCCGCACGTAAATATGAAAAATGGTAATATTAACTAGACTTACTTAGGTGGTCCCGATTTCTCATAGTCAAGGGTTTTGCGTGCATCCCCTTAATTGCGCCGAAAATCAAGAAAAAAATACGGAATAAAACTACAAATTTTCCGAAAAAATAATAATTTTTTCCAATGCACCAGGTTTTGCAAAAATCGAAAATGTAGAACGATTTTTTAGCAGCTCTCCTTCGCAACTGTAACATGGTTAATGCTATTTCTGATTCTTTAACTCAAAATTCAAGAAAACGTAAGAAACTCATATTTTAAATGATGACTTCACCGCATTTCCTCATTCTAATAATTTCAAATTTTGTTCAAAAAGTGTAACTGCTTGTCTTAAGGCCTTTTTTGGGAGCAAACATAGTCCACATGTTTACTTCTTTTGGTACAAAACAGTGTCACAACCAAATGATAGGTATTTTGATTCGGCAAGTTTAATTGAGCAATATCATTGTCTACTTTGGAATTGGCTAATGATCTGAGGGCAGTTAGATATTGTATATGTACTCTATACTTATATCGACATAATCCCCTCAAAGTTCAATACATGCCCAATGTTTCTCAAGGTTTCGAATAGTCATTGACCGCCTGGATTGCTCACTTTCACTCGAAATGCTTGTGTTCAAACAACTATCAAAGAATATGCTGGTGTCAGAATGACTTGTAACTACAGGTAGAGTTTTCATTTATAGGTAGGAAGCATATATGTATTAGTAAACTATATATTGCTAGCAGCATTTGTCAAAGTAAGTATTTGAATTTTATCTATTCAGGAAGCGGTTTATAAAAACAAATTGCTGTTACAAATTATTTATTTCTATCGACGCAGATTTGAGACCAAATTTAGTATTTAGCATAGAGATACTGGAGACGACAAGCCACCGGTTTTGTATAAGGTTCTTTGAAGCCAGAAAAGTGAAACAGAACAAGGTCGCTATATCAAATTGTTGTTGTTTAGCGTGTTTCAAAAGCGGTACATAATATAAATTAGAATGAGAAAAAAAAGGTTTGCTATGTCAATTGTTGTTGTTTTGCGTGTGAGTAAATGCGACGACGTCTGCCTTCAACTCAATCGCTGCGTGTCATCTCCAGTATATATATATATGGTATTTAGTATGTTTCCAAAATGTATATACATTTTTTTCAAAATTAAATGTTCTGCCGACTTTCCTGGGCTTACAAATTAGATTTTTCAGTCAAGCAGCTGATTCTGATTTTTCCTATTCAACTCGTACTTATTGATTTTGTATAGAAAAATATGACAGCTAGCAATATAGTTCTAATACAGGGTGGGCCAAATACAAGTTTCTTTTTAAAAATGCAATAAAATGAACAAAATTAAATTGTTTTCCATGTATTATGGCTTTATTAGTAAGAGTAAACATTCCCATTAATGATGGAACACAACTTCGTTCAAGGGGCTGCCTCGGCTGGCTACGCAGTAGCGCATTATGTCACTCCAATTTTACAAGACCTTGTTGATGGTTTCGGGCTGTAGCTCACGGATTGCTTGGATGATATTGGCCTTAAGTGCTTGAATCGTTTCTGGATTGTTGGCATAACATCGGTCCTTCACAATCGCAGTTCCAGGCGGCCAATTGACATCGCCAAGACGGCTGATAACACGATTTGGGAATTTGGTGCGTAAAAGATCGATTGTGGCATGGGCTGTGTGGCATGGCGCGCCATCCTGCATGAACCAGAGGTCGTCCAAATCCATGTCTTCAATTTCAGTAAAAAAAAAGTCGAATAACATGGCTCTGTAACGTTCACCGTTGACCGAAACGTTGTTGTTGTTCCCACTCCCACCCACTTTGGAAATAAGTTTTCAATATTTCCCAACGTCGTTCAAGCGTAAAGCGACTCATTTCGTTCCGCGGAGGATACTGACTTTCTGTCAAGATTTCGAGCGGGAAACATCTTTCAGTGTCAAAATAACCTATGATTTAAAAAGAAACCACTAGATGGCCCACCCTGTACATATATGATAGCAAGCATCAAAAGCACATATGGTGATGTCGCCTCTCTAAGTTAAGTATATTATCTTCGACTAGTCCACAAACATTGAGCTCTTAACGCCATAACACAATAAAAGCAGAAAGCAGCGGCAACGACAGTAGCGTCGATAGTGCTGCGTTTTGCTCTGCTTAATGAATTTAAATAAAAGCAGAAGCAGAGAAGAATGTGTCCAAGCTAACTGCCACCGAAAGTGGAAGCGGGGAAAAATGTGTCCATGCTAACTGTCAACAATCACAAGTATTTTAGTCTTTTGCTTGAGCGGACGAAAATATTTTGTTTCTGTTGAAGCTTTTAGCTTAAAATGATCATTAAATACGAGTATATGGAAACAATTTTGACACGTTTAACATTTCCATTGCTGACAACATTCCCAATTCTGAAGGGATTTACGTTGGCAGTACTGAAGCAGAAGCAGAATTTTCGTCTCTGCTTCTGCCGCTGCTTTCATTTAAACAGGCGCCATATGATCCTGTGCTTTCTAAAAAAATTCTGCTTCTGCCGCTGCTTTCTGCTTTTATTGTGTCACGGCCTTTAGGCTTAAATCCCAGTTTGTCACGGGCTTATCATTCATGTTCTATATAAAAAATTCACAAAAATTTTTTCCCTTGTTCGGAATAGCGCAGAGCCATCTTAAGAACATAGTACCATCGATGCACCCACTTCATGCGACTAAAAATGTTAAAAATATTAAAAATGAAAATGTTAATTTTTTGTGTTTTAGTCTAGTTGTGGTTGATGTGAGTACAGTGTAGTCAACACATCATTTGATGCTTGTTACTCCAAAGTATTCGTTTGAAATGTCCTCAAATTTGTAAATCCAACTGGATCTTAACTCATGTAAGGCGTCTTCACTTGGAAAGTTAGTATCTGGAAAACATATCCCTGTCTCTGATTTGATCGTAGTTCATCTACTATATTCGTAATGAACGAACAAAATTTTACTGCTCCCAAACACGTTGTTTGGTCAATTGCTATCCATACGTTAGACGGTCCTGGTGATGAATTTTACGTACTATCAGTTCGAGATATTTTCATAATCATCCTGACCGTCCGATTACTGGTACTCCGAAAAGACTCATTTACTGGAGTCAGCGCATGTCCAGAATCCAGATAAGTGAAACTACTGTATATGTATATAGTCTGCTTGGACTTTCGCTACCAACCTTAGGCTCTGAACTTTCTCCATAGAATGCACTTTTCTTTAGGTAATTAACATTAAATGATTGCTTTAAAGTTCATTAATCCTTTTACTGATTTTACCGTGCCTATTAAGAACTTGTTTGTTTATAACTTCAACAAAACACATTTATAACGTCTGGTACACGTATAAAATCAATGCATAATATTTATCACATAATAAAATTAAAAATGTGATCGTCTGCACATAAATTCGAGACGTTGTTTACACACATGTTGAATATTAAACTCATACACCATGAGTTCGACTTTTAATCTACAGAATGTTTATATAAAATTCTATTGCTATTTTTAAATCATTTTCTCTATTTGTTTTTTTTTTGTTATTATCTTTGCAGATATTTTTACTTCTTTTCCTGCTACTGTACTTGGGATCGTATGCGTTGATTGTGCGATTTCGCAGAAAAGATCGCGAAGACTTATATTCAACGGATGACGATGAAATACTCGTCTATCGTATAAGGTAAGTTCCACTTGGCATTTACACTTTTACTTATATGCTATTAAAAATTTCTCCTTTTTTAACCATTCCGTCCGTTTCTTCTGACTTCAGTTTATGGTTGTGTACTTTTTCGTTGGCTGTTGCAGTTGGTGCTGCATTACTTTTACCAATTTCGATAGCCAGTAATGAGGTTTTACTATTATATCCAAATAGCTACTATGTAAAATGGTTAAATAGCTCCTTAATACAAGGTAAGGAATTTTAATGAATTTGAAATTTGTCACTAATATTAAATACTTTTTCTTGTTTCTTCGACTAGGACTATGGAATCAAATATTTTTATTTTCAAACTTATCGTTGTTCGTTTTTTTGCCGTTTGCATATCTATTCACGGAGTCGTCAGGATTCTGTGGACACAGGAAGGGAGTTTTAGCCAGAGCGTATGAAACGTTTACAGTTTTTAGCTTACTCGCATTTGTTGTCCTGGGACTGGCATATGTCCTTTCTGCACTTTTTGATCCAGAAAAAAGTGGAATATTAAGTTTATTAAGTAAGTATAAAAGAGTACTTACCATATATGTTCCTTTTTTTAAAAAAATTAGATTGAAAAGATTCCAAATGCAATTGATGTATGCACTGTATGCTACGCTGTCAAATAATTAACTATTCTGGCTGGCAAATGCTGTCAGATAGTGTAATCGTCCAATTTTTGTTTGTGGACGCGTACCTTAAAGGGGTTGTATGGATTTTCACGAATTCCGCCATATACTCGTATCTTAGGTCTGATTAGATATCGAATTGGTTCTTAGTTCCTCTGGCTTTCTATAATATGAAATCGATCTAAAAATTAATTTCAAGATTTTAAGATATTCAACCCCAATGTGGTGTAAAGTGGTTGAATATGTTTTCATAATTTTTGCCATATATCTTAGATTTAATGAAATATAAAATTGGTTTTTACATCCTGCAAACCGATTTCAGGATTTTTTGAGATTCAACCCCAAGAGGGTGTACATTTGCACGTATTCCAAAATACGTCTGATATCTGATGAGATTTAAAATCGGTTTTTACTTCTACGGGCATTTGATATAATTGCCTAAAACCCATCTCACTATTTTTCGAAAACCCTCAAGGGGATGTAATGGTGTTGCATAAGTTTTTACAAATTTTATTTCCGCACTTTTTATACAGCATCATTGTGCGACAGCTCAAATCGGGCCCTGGCCTCCTGAAGTCGTCGCCTCCAATCGAAGGATCTTGCGAGAATGTTTATATCGTCAGCGTATACTACTAGTTGAGTTGACTTGAATAGTAGTGGTGTCGACTGGGGTTTTTCTGATGACATATTCTAGTTCCAAGTCGAAAAGCTCCCTGCTTTAAACCACATTCCGTTTGAAAGCTGGTTATAGAATCGGTTTGTATTCTTACTTGGGATTCAGTGTTCGTCATTGTGAGTCTCGTTAGTCGGACTAGTTTTGGTGCAATTCCAAAATCAAACATAATTTGGTACAGTACCCTCCTGTCGAGACTGTCGTATGCTTTGATATTTAACCTCACAGGGATGTTGCATACTTTTTCACGAAGATATGACGAAATTCGAAATTTCTAAATCGGCTAAAAATCGGTTTCAGGATTTTATCGATATTTTTTACTTTTATGGTGTTGAATGGTGCAAGGTTTGTGTTAACAATAGCATTTGGTATGTCCATATCTTGGCAGTTCACACATTGGGTGGATCTTTTTACGTGCTGTCTCGAATTTTATTTTAAGTCGAAGAAGCAATTCAATGTTGTAGATCTTTTTATTGTGTGCTTAACGAGTTAATGACTACTTGGGATAGTTCCACGACAAATTCATTAAAACACATCTTTACCAACAGTCAAACGTAACTACGTTGTTTTCATGCGCAGTGTATTTTTAAAAGTATTTTACAATTTTCTTATGTTAATCAACTGAAATACAATTCTAATGGCACTGATTTCGCTTAATTCAACTTTTGATATCAAACGACATACAATAGAAGTCGAATCTAATTATGCGACAGGAAATTGAACAGTCCCTTCCTCTCATTTTCCACATTGTTCACAGTCAATAAGAACAGTTGATTGCAATTTCATCCGTGACGTAATTTAAATTGTGATATGTTTTACTTATTCTCAATGTTTAATGTAAATACAAAATAGTCAGCTAACTCGAGGTGGCTAGTCAACCGTACTACAAAAATTGTATTGAAATAAATAATTGTTTTCTCTTTACAGATTTAAGTAGCGTACATCTGCCGTTCTTGTATTCGTGTGTGTCTTTTTTGGGTGTCCTATTACTTTTGGGTAAGTAAATCGTATTTTTAAAAAAAATCAACATTTTCCATTAAATTAAATTTCTTTTATTGTTTGAATGAATTTATCAACGTACTCTACATCATTAGCATTGTTTTTCTTTGCCATTTTAATGCATTTTTCGTAATTTACCTCGTCGTCTAAATTATGGTAGGCCACGGCTCGATAAAGCCATGAGCGCAAATTTTTCTCATCCAAACGATTTAGAACAAAATCACAGTCGACCATTGCACGTTTGAAGAGTTTTAATCTATTGGTTGAAATAAAAAATGTAATGATGTTAAATGACAAATTTCCTGAATCACATACTTAATGCAACTTAAGGCTCGATTATTATAAAGTATCGGGCTATCATTGATATGATCAAGAGCCTTTGTATAAAGATTAATGGCTTCTTCGTAACGTCGATCCTTGAAAGCTTCATTTCCAAGTCTGAAAAGAATTCGATCGAAATTACTAATACATTACTTATATTTTGTTCTACTTTCGAAAATTATCGGCTATAATTTCCCTGCTTCGACGATTTTCGGCTCTTTTTTCAGCATCTTGTTCAAGTTGTTGCATGAAAGTGAACTGATCGACAGTATGAGGCTCCTTATTCTGATAAATGTTCAGAGTTCCTATACTTTCATAAGATTTGAAAATTAAAGAACTTACCGATGGTGACGGCGATGAATTAATAACAGTTCGATTATCCCGAATCTTAACTATGAAATCATCTTCACCGATTCCTGTAGACACAGCTCCTTGGTCTCTAGACGTACAAAAGGATGAAATCAAATTTTTAATTCATGTTTAAAAATTTAACTTACGATTCGGTTGGATATTCCAGCATATCAGTTTCAGGTTGGATCGGATTTTTAGAGTTGGACATTTGTTGTAAAAGTCTCATGACGTCATCAATCTTTTTTTCGAAATTTTTTAATTCAAAATCGTTGATTTGTGTCATGATGGCTGAATTTTTAATCTTTCGAATGTTGAGTTTGTTTAATCGAAATTGTTTGTTTGACTTCAGTTGCTACGGGTTGCTGTGTGCTTACTGTGATATCAATTCAGTTTTATTAGAAAAAAAAATTTAGCAAGGTATCCTATGATATTTATACATATATATTAAGGACATAATCACACAGTTCATGTCAGTTAGGATTGTTCAGTTTTCAGCATTTACCGTGAAGTTGACCAAATGGAACTTACGATAGTCTACCTTTAAGAGAAGATTCGACAATTACGAGGTATTTCTAAACGACTCGGGCTGAGGCATTATTTTCTTGGAAAAACCTAAAAATCTCAAAACGTGTGCAGTGGTTTCTTTCATAATGTCCTCGATATACAAAAGACTGCACAGGTATCAATCACAGAAATATCTTAAAGCTGTATCTCTTTTATGGATTGAACTTGCTTAATACATTTATCGGTCGATTGAGGTGATGAATTTGTCGAAAAGTTGAGACCATTATAAGCTCATCCTCAAAAGGCTTGTATCACACCACTTCCTGAGCACAAAACGCAAATTTGGGCTTAGAGTCTTAAAAACCAATTTAGCTTTGCTCCATTTCGCCCATTTGAGAACTTTGAATCTGCTAACATATCGTTTCTATCTTTGTCCAATTAGTTGAGCATAATTTATTTAAGGGTGATCCCATAAGCTATGTTTAGGGCGTGAATAAAATAGAATTACCGCTACTGTTTTTCCCTTTGTAGTATGTGCTTAACCTGACCAATTATTCCTCTTCTTCTATGTCGCGACCGCCCAAATTGATCCTTTTCAATGATATTTCTGTGATAGAATTTACAGCATTACATGACATGACTAGGAGATCCTACTTTTCTGGGAATGGGGATAGGTTGTTAGCCTGTGGAGGGGGGTTCGAGTTTTAGAAATCGATATTGTTAAGAAGCATCTAAAATTAGTTATAAGCACACGACAATCCATTCCACTCTTCTTCCGAATATTAATTGCTTCGATACGTAGCGAGCTGCTTCGTTATTTAGTGATCGAACGTTCCTCAAGTCATTCAGATTCTAAATATTGCAGCTACTATTTTATTCAAGCAGAACTATGAGAAACACGATAAATATGATACAATTTATCATTACAGTTTGCACACCATTTGGATTTGTACGATTGTTTGGAGTCATGGGTCAAGTCCTAGTAAAACCACATCTTTTGCGTGATGTAAATGAAGAATATCAGGCATTCCATTTAGAAGAGGCCAGCGTTAAAAGAAAGTTGGCAAACATAAATTCAAATATTGGTAACGTAGAACTTTTTATTTGGAATGCCTATTTAAATAATATTTTTTTTGTTTAATTTTAGAGCTTCAAAGCGTCAATACATATCATACAAATGGTCGCAGCATACATACAGGTTTCGAAAGTTTGTTCCAGAGAAAAACAACAAATGGAACAATTAGCGAGTACGCTAAGTTAAATGAAAGACTGAGAGAATTAGAGTCTGAAAGAAAGGAGTTAGGTAAGTGATTTAAGATTTCAGTTTTATAGAATGCTCGGTTAACTATCTGTCGTCGCTCGTGTAATCGCCGCTCTTCCTAGACAAATCTATACAGTTGTTACTATACAGTTGTTGCTGTTCCTTATAACGTAAAAAATTATGTTCAGCAGTGAGAATTGTAAAAATGTTTAGTACAGTTGTAGTAGAAGTATCCCAGCAAACAATTTGGTATAGATTCACCTTAGGTTTTTCAAAAACAAATCAAATCAATCATGAATTTTGTATTAAGAAGTAAATATGGAAAAAAAAATTTATTTTTACTTATTTTAAATTTTAATTCGCATGTAAAAGCTCTATTTTGTTGCGACCCCCATGTCTTCGGGGCTCCGGACACTTTTAAACGCATTTTTTTCGTGCATAAAACTGAAGTTAATTGAACAACCATTATATATCTCTTAAAGTATTACATTTCGTCTATATTATGTGAAAATTTGGTTGGAAAATTTCAAACGGTAAAAAAGTTACAGTCGTTTTGCTGGGACGTGTTTTTGTTGAGAGCGATTTCGGTACCAGACTTTCCTCCGCCATTTTTTATCGAAATTTTTTTTTTTTCTGAAAGTAAATACATAGCTCCAAAGCTTACCGACCCGGAGTTTCAAAATTCAATTTTGTCGGAACATGGCAGCCTCTGGAATTAAAAATGCCATTTTTCGCCTCAAAATTGTTCAGTAATTATGATAAAAAAAAAAAACTAAGCAAGATATCGAAAAAATGGCTCGGTGAACGTAAGAGTGTTGTATTAAACACAATTGTGCAAAAGTAGGTCCCGATCGGTCCAGTAGTCGCGGAGATAATCCTGGTACCGTTTTTGAAAACGCTGTTTCGAGAGAAACGCATTTAAAGTTTAGGGTACAGTTTACATTGAAATAAGGTTCTGTGAAGTGGAACAAGTATACCTAAACATCACCAACTTTTCAAAACATGTCCCTGCTATACAGAAGGTCATAAATACCCGGAATTAAAAAAAAGCTCATAGTCAAACAGATGACAAAGGCCGCGAACACCTACGCGCCAACCGTTAGTCGTTGCTCACCATGTCGGTTACAAAATGCTGTAACTTCATCATTACAGCGAATTTCTTTATGAAATTTTCAGGGTAGACACTTAAAGGATGGTACTTTCAAATAAGGTTCTTTTTGAAAAATCGGTTTTTTTGAACTACCCAGGTGTATATAACCCCTTAAATTTCGGTAAATCACAGTATGAAACAGTTTTCTTTTTCAATACCTTTTTATTCTGCATAAGCTGATACATAAAGAGTTCTTGAGATATGAGCCTCTTTTCTGTGATATATTTCTTCAACACCCACCCTTGTGGGTAACAACACCTCTGCAAGAAATACTTCCTTAGTGTAAGAATGGAATTTTTTCATGGTAAGCTACCATAGAAGCAAATTTGATTAAATGTTGGTTGTTTTCCGGCGTCAGTAGGGTTTCTGGTGTGAAACCCCAACACGAAATCCTCGACTGCTGATTAATCGCTGTCCTTGAGGACATGACAGTAGGAAAACATTTCACTGGAATACGCCAGTCTTTATAAGATTGTGTTGGACTAGGTCCGAAGGAGCTGTTTCGTCATCGGAGGGCATAGACTCGTCAGAAGGTGTATCATGCCTACTATCCGAAACACCCTTACAGCTGGTGGAATTGCTGAACATAATTTCTATATAGCACACTCGAAATCAAATTTACGATCACGAATTTTAAACTTTATATAATTTATATAATTTTCCTTAGTGTACTTCTAGCATACTGTAGTATATATCAAATTCCCATTCTCAGTCATATGCGACACCTAAGATATGGATTGATACGTAAGGAAAGTGTATACTGCGGACGTCGGACATCTTTGGGTGTCGTTAAGGGTCTATTAGTCCTTAAACACGAAAATGCAAACTTTCAGGACAGTAAATTTTTATGAAATTTCAGTTCGATCACAAAACTTTTGTATTAACGAATAATAAAGCAAATCATTAGTTATTTGAACTGCGACTGTCTAAAAGAGGAGTACTATAATGAAGTTTCTACAATCTGATTTTAATATTTCACTTAAGTTTACGCTGGAACTAAATCTCCCTCTCTGTCCCCCTCTTTTAATTTAAACAGATAGTAGTAAGGGTGGAAATAACAAGTGAAAAAGTGTGAGTACTGGTAATAATGGGTTTTTTTTTAAAATTATAAACTCGAATTGATTAGGAAAAAAAGATCAGTGTATTGCTAACTGAATGTGACTTACTGCCTTAAAAATTTCCAATTGATTTTTGTACACTGCTTGTTTGTTCCCTTAATTATTTTCTCATATTTCCAGATAAAATGCGAAGCTCATCAGCGCTGCAGCGAAACTTTGTCTATCCTCTTGCCATGCTACTACTGTTATTTCTAACGGGAATAACATTTTTACTAGTATTGCAAAATACACTTGAATTACTTATTGGAATTAAGGCATTACCTTTAAGTACTAGGGTACGTTTAAATCTGATGTAAGAATAATCCATAGTTTATTTAATTTATATTCGTTGGTCTTGCAGCAATTAGCCCTAGGAATATCATCACTTTCAAAATTAGGACCAATCGGAGCAGCCTTAGAAGTCTGTATAATCTTCTATTTGGGTGCTACATCAGCCGTTGGTCTTTATACAATGCCATTTATGCGTAATGTTAAGCCACAGAAACGAAAGACATCACTTTCGCAGCTTATTTTCAATTGTGCACTAGTACTTATACTAAGTTCAGCTTTACCTCTTTTATCGAGGATTTTAGGTAAAATATAGACAGAAAAAAATTCTTTTTATTTTATTTTCAACTGATTCCTTTTATTTTGCAGGAATATCAAATTTTGATTTGCTTGGCGAATTCGGTGCAATCGAATGGCTTGGCAATTTTCAAATTGTTTTACTTTATAATTTAATATTTGGAACAACCACAGCTCTTTGTTTAGTCAATAAATTTACGGCAGCTGTACGACGAGAGCTATGCGCTCGGTTAGTTGAAAATTATGTTATTTTTACAAATTATATGTCGTTCATAAATTAATTTATAATAATACATTTACATACATATTGCATCATCACAAATCATATTAAAAACAGAAGTAAATTAAAATACTCAGTAATCATAACTCATCACTTTCATTGAATCATCATAATTTTTTTCTTCAAATCCATCGTAGATTGATTTATTTAACGAAACCTGATAAATTTGTCATGCGAATGAGATGAATTTTTTTTTTATTTATTGGTATTAAATTATTGCTTACGTGCATACATAATTTATTATATTCATATAAATTAATTTCTAAGAACTTTATTCCTGCTAGTCTATATTTTCGTACTGATATTATCTTTTCTGTGTTTTTCGCTTACATTTTTATATTATTTTATACACACCTACATATAAAATTATTAATTGTAACCTACACAGAGATAAACTAGCCATTTACCTAACCAACGATTTATATTATTAATGAATATTTTCTTTTAATTTTTGTGTTTGCATAATTTTCAAAACAATATAATTTTCTTGGATTTTTGAAAAAGAAAATAACAAGAAACCTGTAGTTGATAGATGAGTAAAATATGGCATTGCGTATTAAGCAGACAATAAGTGCAAAATGATATTGACAATTGAATAAATAAATAACACGAGTGATATAAAAAAGATAAACTCTTTTTTTTTTGCTTTTCTCTATACTTTAAGAATTTTCGTCACTTTTGTACTGGACAAATTTAACTTATCGTTTCGTTTTCTTATTTTATTTTGTTCTCTTTTGCAGGTTGCGCTCCATTCTGCGGTGATATTCAGTGAAATATTCTCTATCAGCGTTGATTTGTAAATAAATAAAAATCATATTTCAGATTGGTAATGCCAAAGAAAAGATATTTTTAAGGAATAAATTCGTTAATGTTGAGTTCGGTATTATTATTCTATATTTATTCTGAAATTTGATCATGATTTGCCATCGCATTTGGTTTCAATAATATATTTTACATTCGGGTCTTCGAAACCTTAAGCTAGGACTCCACGTATGCGGTACCGCGATAACGAACCAACATTCTCAATAGGCGATACTAAAGGAACTGAAGAGAAATTGAGTGTAGCGGTACACCTCTCCCAAACAACTTTTCACTAAGCCTTCAAAAGTTTGATCTATCAGAATTAAAAGCCTGCACGAGATTAATCTACGAAATATACTTCTCTGAATCTTTAAACAAAATTCACACATTCCGTTTTCGTTTTCCCCTTCGCGACGATCAACGCGTTATTTGAAAGCGGAAAGCAAATCAAAAAGCGTGTAGATGAAAAGCATAAAGAAAAACGCGGTATTGACAAGCGCCAACAATAGCCCGTTATCGAAAAACAAAAAGGAAAACGCATTATCGAAAAGCTCTTTCGAAAGGGTATTTAGAAAGCAGAAACATATAACGCGCTTTCGCGAAAGTATGTTAGTTCAGTATTGTTTAATGCGAATTTTATTTGTCATAGATTGCCTTAATGGTAGTGTCAATTCATCTGATTTACTATCGCTTCTTGGTCTCCATCTAACCCAATATGCACTTTGAGACCAAGGTTTCTCCTTTAGCCGGATTCACACCGTACTAATTACGGATGAAATGAACCAGCTTGCAGGTGCATATCATATTTTAACTCCATAACGGTAGAAGAAATAAATAATAATTAATAAAATTATAATCTCAACACATGTTGGCTCGAAGTATTTAGTGAATGCTACCTACTTATCCAATGAAATATACTAACAATGCCTTTTCCCTGATGAATGCAAACAGAGTTAATTGACGCCTTAGCTTTGAACAAGCCTAAGTCTTTTAGGCTCTTAAGGGCTTCAGTGGAAACAGCGAGTCTCAAAATTGATTGAAGTATTAAGCATATGATTACTGATTACCTATGAGTAAAAGTTAAAACGGTAGAAAATGCATTTTTTCAGATCATGTCCGACTGACCTATCAACTGAAAGTTGTTACAATTTGCCTTCAACATTTACATATCATTCAAAACTAGCAAATTAGCGTCTGCTACCGAGTAAAAAGAAAAACACGCAAACATTTGAAATGTTTATTTGATTTGAAACCACAACTTTATAAAATTGTATAATACAAAAAAAAGATGCGAAACGAATGCAATAATTGATCATTGTGTTTCTGCGTACAATCTTAACTTTTCATAACCTTTTAAATGAGTGTTCTGATAATCAATGCTCTCAGTATCCCATGTTTTACGGAACTGATGAAAATATAATCCGTCGAAAGTTGTATCTGTACAAATATTTTCATTCGTTAGACCGACGGTACACATTGCTTGATCAACATATAAGCGGATTACTGGGAATAGAAATGCAATTCGTGCATCTCGTTCATTAAGTTTCATCAAACAGTCGTCTATAAGTGTATCTTCATCGTCGGAGATACCGGTGGTGTTGCAGGCAAGTAGAATGCAATCTGCTTCTTGTACTGTAATCTGCTTTAGCTAGAAAAATTCAAGTAATTTTATTTGATCGAACCGATTAATTACATCTTAATTTTCAGATAGAATGTATTTTTTTTTATATACACTGACCTCACACAAATAAAAAAGAGCAAGAACATCCAGTAAGCTCTGTGATGGCAAGTCCTGTATCGAATCGGAATTCAGCTTTGTCGATAATGTCCAACACAACAAATTATATCGAACTTTATCCAACTCAGGATTGGTGCCCATTGGCAACGATATAAGTTCCAAAACGTCCGGCACTTCACCTGCAATGAAATCAATGTTACGGTTTTGCTTTATACAATCAGGAGGAAGTATAACATACTAACATTTCGGATACTCTGGTTTTTCGTAAATTTCCTTATACGGAAGAATATGTGAAGTTTTAGTGTAAAATATTCTTTTAATATGTGGATTACATTTCTTGTCGTACAGTAAAATTCCCATACTTCGTTTTAGTATTGGAGAGACCATATTATAAAAAGGTATGAAATCGCTTTTCGACATATCAAAATAGCTTAATTCTACAAAATCTGGATTATCCGTTAAAATATAGTAATTAAATCCCGACGCTTCCTTTATCAAATCGTTTTCATATTCTTCAATGCATTTTGACTAGAATATCAATAGATGATAGCAGCTTAAAAGGAATCGTTTATATCCGCCGAAAATACTTACATAGTCATACGAATTGAGGCTTTCTTGTATAAGGGCTGTTCCTGCAGATCGTTTATAATGCGAGGTAAAAATTAACCGCGATAATTCCCAAATATTTTTCGATGATATGGTCTGCGAATTGTATCCTAAAATTTTAATGACATCGGCTATACCATAGAAATGGGTACCCTGTCGTTGTTTGCTCCAATGATAATGCTAAAAAGTAATAAGTGCTTTACAAAGGAATCCTAAAATCATAAAAATCTCATATAATCACCTTCACAAGATCGTATTGCACGATATCATTTCCAGCTAACGTTGCGAATATTGGCATCTGTTTTGCAGATAATCCTAGAGTTTTGTACAGACTATCTTTATTGTATTTTTTGGTCGTCAATTTATCAAAGTCTATATCAGATGACCAAATTTGCCAGTTGCCCTCGAAAATCAAAAAATCCGTATCATCCGAAATTATAGCCATTGCATTATTTGCATACGCAAACTTTGCCAATTCCAAGTCACATTCGTTTAATTTGGAAATGTATATTTTACCAAAATTCCTTGCAGTCGATACTAAGATACTACTAAAGTTTGGACCCGCCGTAAACACCAAATCATCGATATTTTTCAGATTGTCTTGGTAAATAGCATTCAAAACTTTTATTTGTTTTTCATATAAATTATTTCTCCGACACAAATATGTTGGTATTTTTGTTTTTTGTATTATACCGTCAACAAAAAACACTAGATTTACTCCAATCGATTTTAATTTTCCAAACATGGAACTAAGTCGTTCGGCGTATATTTTATGCCGTCCACCCAAAAGAATTTCTTCTACATAAACGCAGTCGGCGGTACTTATGGCAAGTAAGTCCACAACAATTGTTGGATTTTGGATATTATTATTTCTGAAAAAAAGAGACCATTATATAAAAACTTTATTTTTCAATGATGCCACTATAGTGGCTCTACAAAGTGGTCAATTTTTAGCTTTCTATGCTTTGCGATTTTTGAAAAATAAAATCAGAATTTTTCTTTTCCACTCCCTACACCCGCACATTAAAACATTTTTTTCCCCCAAAAAGGTCTACTCGGCCTAACTCCTGTAAAATTTTTAAGATCATATCCGGTACAATTCTTGATATATAACATTTTTTTTTAAATTTCTATCCCCTCACTTCAAACATTTTACATTCAATAGACGCCACTTGTAATTCTGTATACACAAACCGAATATTTTCATCCTGTTATGATTTGTTCGAAAGATATTGCAGTCCACAGCTTTTTATCCTCCACCCCCCACAAACAAAATTCAAAATTTTCTGTCTAAGCCCCTAGCATCCCTTAAGACAAGCATAAAGTTTCAATCTTCTGACTGATACTACGTTTACATGGAGAATCCAAAGATTGAACGATCGAAAGATCGGAATTTGGATCGCGTTTATGACAACACCGGATCTAAAGATCGAAACATGGGCAAATCGAAGAAATGACGAATGACATAACCGGTTTCGATTCGATCCAGGTCGAGAAGTTGGTTCGGATCGAGTCGATCTCATTTCAATCCAATCTGCGTTTACATGCGATTTTAGAGGATTGAATCTGGATTCAATCCGGATTCAATCCTCCATGCAAACGTAGTATGATATCAACCGTTCAGGAGATATAGATTTAAGAATGATTCGATCCCAGCTTTCGATCGTTTCGGGCGCATTGCTTTCCCCCCACTCCGACACCCCTCAACCTAGATCAAACATTTTTTTTCAAATGGGTCTAAATGGGTTTTCCATAAGTTCCAAGTTTCAGCGTCCAAGCATTAGCGGTTCCTTAGATCTAGGAACCAAACTTTTTCGTTTAAAACGCAACCCCACAAAAGATACCTCCAGATGTTCAGTCAATCTACCCAGTAAAAACTTTCAACTTAAGTTGCGCCCAGACTGTTGACAGGTTTTTCTTACTCAATTTTTTGTTTTTAGTAGGCTTTTATGTTTTAAAGAGGGACGGCGGACAACAAAGCTCAATTTACATAAGCCAAATTCAGCTTGTTGGACGCAGAATTGAAGCAATTCATTATAGTCCGACTAATAAGACTCACAATGACGAACACTGAATCCCAAGTAAGAATACAAACCTATTCCACAACCAGCTTTCGAACGGAATATGTTTTAAAGCAGGGAGATGGTCTAGCCCCATGCTTTTCAACTTGGCACTAGAGTATGTTATCCGAAAACCCCCAGTCGACACCAATGGCATACGCTGACGATATAAACATCCTCACAAGATCCTTCCCTAGTGCTAAAGAGGTATTTGTCAATCTGACTCCGCCGCAAAAGAAGTCGGGTTGGGCATTAACGGTAGCAAAACAAAAGTAATGACGCAAACAAGAAAGAGAACGCCAATCAGACGGAATATAACAATTGCGGAGTATTATTTGGAGAGTGTGGACAACTTCATACATCTCGGGGCTAATCTAGCAAAAGACGGCAATGAA
Organism: Beris morrisii; assembly: GCA_951812415.1. Classification (NCBI taxonomy): domain Eukaryota; kingdom Metazoa; phylum Arthropoda; class Insecta; order Diptera; family Stratiomyidae; genus Beris; species Beris morrisii. Next base: position 108,268,100 of record OX638312.1, on the reverse strand, counting down.
ATGGGACGAAATCAATCTACGGACCATGCTAGCAAATAAAACGTATTATTCGGTACTTCCAATAATGCAATTCAAGAAAGTGCACAGGAACAATAAGCTGCGAACATATAAAATGCGAGATTTCTTCGAGACGCCTTATGGGAAAAATACACGGTATCGAGACAAATGCACCCCGAAATCTCGAAGATATGTTTGCGAATGTCTGCGAGAGACAGGCTGACATGTCTTCGAGAAATCTGCAAGATTCTTGCAGAGGCGACCAAGTGGGTAACGAACGCCATTCAGCAAATTCTGCCAGATTTATGCGACAAAGTCGTTAAAAATTGGACCTCTCGAATACGTGCCACCAAGCAATCCCGGGGCAGACATTTGAACAATGTTACATTCCATACTTAATGCCACAACATATTCTTTCAAATAAAAAAAGAATTGGGTGGATATATCACACACAGCTTGTTTTATTTACATTTAAAAATTGAACGTCCCCATTGAAAGACCCTATCGTTTTCGTTTATACTAATTTGTGAACGACCAGAATTTCTGTATGTGCTTGGTAAAACTGCACATTGTTATGAAATTTCAATTTTTTTATGATGAAATATCCATAAATCATTGCAATTGTTTTTTGTAACATTTTTTAGCTTAACAGCAAGCCAATATTATTGATTCTCTATTAAGAATATGCGAATATACTAAAATGAAATTATTTACAGCTTGTACTGCTCCACCTCTTGCTTCATATCGATATCAAGCACGCCGTTAGGCACATTTTTCTTTATAAATGTCTGCAAAAATCGAACCCCCATTCTTCAAACTCTCACTGTACTTATTATTTAAACAAAATTAAGAACTCAATATTCTTTTATGAAAAGAAAAACAAATGTTTACACTCTTTAACTATGCGAACCAAACAAAACACCCATCAAGAAAGATCTGGAAAACTAGTTAAAAACAACACTTTAAGCTACTGACAGTAGATTGGATAGTAGTAGGTACATCACTTTCGTGCTTGAATTATGACTCAAATAAAATTGAACTAAACGCGTACTTGGGAATTCCCCTAACAGGAAAAAAATGTATAGTGTTGTCATTTGGTACAAACTTGATGTAGGCGTAGAATTTTGTTTTTAATGAATTTCCGCTTTGTGGTTCTTGGACGACCCACTCATACATAATTTATATTTAATTCTCGCTCAAATCTGTAAAAAACAACGATATAAAAACTATGTTTATTATTCGCTACACAGCTGACGATAAACCGGGAAATCGTAAAAACTATAGGCACGTACACGTGGAAATTGTAGTGAGCAGTGCTGTCAACCAAATTCAAATGTCATTCTGACATCGTTCTTCGTTCTGTTCAATGTCATTTGTATGATGATTAATTAAAGGCCAGAAAAAGAATGGTAATTTGTGATTTTATGAAATTAAAGAAAAATACTGTGCCGATAAAACTACTGGACTTTTATTTCGTAGGCTTTTGTTGTAAATGACGTGGACGTGAGTGCCGAATCAAAGGATTTAATGTTTGAAAAACATGTCGAGTACATTGCAAATCATGGAAACGATCAGAACGACTTCGAGTATTGTATGACCGAATTCTTGCGAATGTCGGGGATTTATTGGGGCGTAACAGCGCTGGATTTAATGCATCATATCGACAAGCTTGATCGCAAGTCGATCATCGAATTCATACGAAAATGTCAGTGTCCGGTGAGCGGTGGAATTGCCGCTTGTGAAGGACACGATCCGCACATTCTCTACACAATGAGCGCCGTACAAATTCTCTGTATCTACGACAGTCTGGATCAGATTGATATCGAAGCGGTGGCACAATATGTGTCCGGCCTACAACAGCCTGATGGCAGCTTCTTTGGCGACAAATGGGGTGAAGTTGATACACGTTTCTCGTTCTGTGCGGTTGCAATTCTTACGCTGATTGTACGATGCTTTGGTCAACGTTCGTTCTACTTGCTTACTATTACCTGTATGTTTTCTTCTTTCAGAACAAAATGAACGCGGTCAACGTATCGAAAGCTGTCGATTTCGTGATGTCGTGCTGCAATGCCGACGGCGGTTTCGGTTCGAAACCAAACGCCGAATCTCATGCCGGCCTTATTTACTGCTGCGTCGGATTTCTGTCTGTGACAAAACAGCTTCATCGACTTGATTGCGAAAAGCTTGCGTGGTGGCTATGCGAACGACAGCTTCCAAGCGGCGGTTTGAATGGACGTCCTGAAAAACTCCCCGATGTCTGCTATTCGTGGTGGGTTCTGGCTTCCCTTACGATAATGGGACGACTCCATTGGATCAGTTCGGAAAACTTGAAAGCGTTTATACTTTCGTGTCAGGTAGTCTAAAGTATGGACGAGTTTTAAGAGCATGCTTACTTCATTTCGCCTATTATTTGCAGGATTCCGAGACGGGCGGCTTTAGTGATCGCACAGGTAATTTACCAGACATATTTCACACACTTTTCGGACTCGGCGCTCTTTCGCTGCTTGGTCAGGATAATTTAGTGAAAATTAATCCGACTTTTTGTATGCCGCAATACGTTTTAGATCGATTGAAAGTACAGCCGCAGATTATTAGTGTTTAGGTTTAGAGCAATTAAAGAGATTCCTCAATAGAAAATTTATAAATTTTAATATATTCACGAAATAGACAATTTAATCGTTTTTATGCTTGCATTCCAATAAAATAGTTCCGATCCAATCTTTGCTTTTTAATTAACAACGAGCGGACAGTCCCAGCTACACCCAAATTCCCAATGCACTTCACAGTATAATCGGCCAATGATTTCTTTTCCAATTTTTAATGTTTTAGCGCAGCGACATTACACCAGATTTTACATGTTCTCTAACGTGCAGTAAAATCGAGTCACCTCACAAATTTTCACTTCAGGATAATTTTTTCAGGTGTATCAAATCTTTTTGAATTTTATCATAAAGCTACGAAACTTTTTTCGGAGTTCAACGCCGTTAAGGTGTCGGTTTCAAAGAGAAGAGTGAACGGCCATCTCTCGCTTATCGACCGCTGTTTGCTTGAACCACCTCTTCGTTCAAATTGGTCAGACTCTTGATATCATTGGTACACTCTAGATACAACAGATCATTGTTGTGACTAGGAATATTCGTTGGGGTGGGAAACGTTCCCTAGCTTTCGCACTTATAGTCTTTGCTGCCAATTAATAGGTGGAAACTTTATTTCACTAGTAAGACTTTTTTTCCTTTGTCCTGATTTAACCGTTCATCTAATCTACCTACCAAGAACAGATCTTAAGGGAAGCGTTGAAACCATTTGTGCACAGTTTATTCAACATAACAAAAACGATCGGTACTGAGATGAAGCCATCGCAGTACTTCTATAGGCTCGGTTAAAAATATCAGTCTCTCTTCTTTCCTTCAGCCCGGTTGGAGTTTCAGGAGATACCACAACATAAATTTGCTTGAACGCCAACTAAGAAAATGACGTATATTCTTAATTATTGAAAGGGGTGGAAGGACAAAACTATTTCTGTTACGTGGTGGATCTCATCTGGTCCCTACCCACTTACGCCAATGTTGACGATCGACGTTACACTAGCTGAGGCAACGTTTGCAATAAGGCAATCGCTTGGTATCGGAAGTTACCAATTATCGTCAAATTTCAATGTTATGCTTCGCTTACTTAGTCGATAGACCGATGACAACAATTTCGTTCAACCTCATTTCTTAGCAAACAGTGAGGATTCTGTACAGGTCCTTCTACTGCAATTAACTAAATCGTTTCATTGACATTGAACAAGAAACAGTTAGATGTTATTGATACTGATTTCAATGAGAGGGTGTGCTGCATCGATACCTCGATCTCGTTACTAAATGCAACAAATTTCACTTCTCTTAAAATCTACTTTATGCCGCTTCACGATCACTTGGTGTGCTTGGCCTTTCTGACAGTAAGACCCAAAACCTAGCCGATATATACCTAAAGTTATTGCAGTGTTTCATTAAAATACAACTGTACATTGACCAAATGCTATTGCTTCAGAAACTGAAAGGATGATGTCTTTCAGGTTCTCTTCTTCAATTATTCGATGGCTGCATGCCCTCGTGAGTTTTCTCCTTTCTGTCTCTGACGTTTATCAAAGTACTTTCCCTCTGTAGATGTAGATGATTTAAACAATTTCAGAGAAATTTCCACACTAGGTGAATGCCTATCATTGCAGTCAGTCCTTAATACTCTAGTCCCATGCTGCTTAAATAAACGTCTGCGTTTGACCTTTGAATATTTCCTCGGTGCCTTCTTTATCGTCATATACAACCCCCTTACACAACGTCAGGGATTGTGTAAAAAAAAACCTTAAATAGATTTTTGTACGATTCTATATACAAACGAGTGGAAGGAAAGGCCACTTTAATATTTCATCAGACCGAAGGGATATGGCGAAATTCGTGAAAGCAATCCCTTTATTCCACCTTAACGGATTGAATATTGTAAAAATCCTAAAATTGATTATTAGACAATTATATAAAGACAGTGAAAGTAAAAACCAGTTCGATATCTCATCAAAATTAAGGAGTTATGTTGGAATTCGTGATATCAGATATCAGACCCGAAACCTAGTGGGAGCTCTGACTGGTTGGTTGGTACGTGGTGGCCCGTCTGCCGAAAACAGGGTCCAATTAGCACAGGAAGCGCCGTTTTGATACCACAACTCGTTTAACCTGGTCGTTGAGGGTTGATGAAGTGGATACATGGTTTAACAGAGACCTGGACCTCCAATGGATTATCATATCCATCCGGAGCTGTTCAGGAAGGTGATCAGTTCTCCAATCTTGTTCTTCGAGATCTCGTCAAGGTTATTAAAGAAAGGTTTGCCTAGTATGCGAAGTCCGGCTCTAGCTAGGGCTGGACACTTGCAAAGAAGGTGGATAACAGTTTCCCTCTTATTTCCCTCCCCACAACTGCGGCAATTGACGTTAAAGGGAATACCCAGTCTGGCCGCGTGGTCGCCGATCAGCCAGTGACCCGTGCTGACTGCCGTTACTCTGCAGACGTCCACACGGCTCCTGCTCAGGAGTTCATCTGTTCTTCTCCGGCAGTAGCATGGCCAGATCTTCCTAAATATGATGCAGTTGGTCAGCCCTCTCCATCTGGAGTTCGCGTTTGTGAGAAAGTTGGTGGATATTTGACGCTTAACAGTCCCTAGTGGCACCTGAACGGATTCTACGAGAGAGCCCTTAAGAGCCCGCTCGTTACCCTCTATCTGGCTGTGGCCTGGGACCCAAAGCAGGGTAACTTTGATCTGACTTCCCAAGTAGGTTAGCTCCTCACGGCACTGTTCGACGAGTTTAGAGGAGATGATAGCCGAATCTAAGGCCTTGATTGAGGTTTGGCTGTCAGTGAGGATTGGCTTCCCGAATACCCAGTATCTCCGCCGGGAGTCTGACAGCGCTACACGACACAGTGCTTCTAATATATAAACCGATAGGTAATAGATGTAACAATACGTTCAAAGCGTCAGTCGGACATGACCTCATTGTACCTGTAGTTCCGACAGCTGCAGTTCTTTGAACTTTGCTGAGTTTGTTTATGTTGTAAATCTTACTCAACGCTGGCCACTAGGCTAGCGATCCGTAGATAAGAATTGGACGTATTACGGCTGTGTACAACCACAGAACCATTCTTGGTGTATGTCCCCACTTTTTGCCGAAAGTTCGTTTGCAGGTGTAAAAGCCGGTACGTGCTTTCTCCACCCGTTCTATATTTAACTTCTAGCTGAGCTTCGTATCGAACACAACTCCAATATACTTTGCACTAGATGTAAATGGTAGTTGATAGCCTTTTAGGCGGGGGAGGTTAAAGTCCGGTATTTTAGTTTTAGTGGTGAAGAGCATCAGTTCAATTTTGTCCGGATTTACACCCAGCCCGCAGCTAGCAGCCCACGTGTTTACCTTACCCAGCGCGCCTTCCATGATTTCAATGATCACTGAAGGAAACATCCCTGATACCAGTATAACCACGTCATCCGCATACGTCACCACCTTAACCTCTTCCCTCTCCAGTTTTACTAAATCAGGACATTGTCACATGAGGAGGCATCTCAATAGGATTGGTCTCTCTGAGACTAAAATTTGCAGAATATGTAATGACGAAGACGAAACACCAGAGCATATCCTATGTGAATGTGAGGGTTTAGCTCACAAAAGACTTCGTCACTTCGGACATGGACCCATCGGACTTCCTGACCATTCCTCTTTGCAAAATACTAAGCTTCATTAAAAAGGAATCATAGTCAAACCGGGGGACGTCAAAATAAGCCCAACTGTGGCTGCAGTGACAGAGGTTAACCATACCAACACCTATTTCCAATCTATCTATCTATCTGGAATTCGTGAAAATAAATACAAAATCAAAAATTATTAAAAAATCCCGAATTTGATTTTTAGGCGATTATATAAAAAGCCCGGGGAAGTAAAAGTCAATTCGATATCTCACCAGACGTTAAAGATATGAAGTGAAAATGTATTCAAGCCAGTACACCCCCTTAGGGGTTGAATATGAAAACTGTGAAAACTTTATGAAATTAGTTTTTAGGCGATTATGTAAAATGCCCGTAGTAAGAAGGATTTCGATATCTCACCAGGCCTAAGAGATATAGCGGAATTCGTTAACGCATATACAACTCCTTTACTCCATCTTATCGATTGAATATCAAAAAATCCTAGGACTGTCGATGACAAAATAGTTCAATATTCTGGGTGATGCCAGGGCACAGGTTTATTCTAGGATTTAGCGAGTAGGATCAGATTCGATGATCCTGTGATAACACCGCGAACCATTTAGGTCTTAGTGTACCTGCACATACAATAGGCAGCCGCGTTTACACATTGTTTTGCCACGACCCACGTTGTTTTGCCACGACCCACGTTGTTTTGCCACGACCCACGTTGACCTTACGATAAGTTTGTACAGCGGTGCATTCATCCAGACCAGTTCAAATGCATTTCTAGCTTGAGTGATTGTCCATTGTTTTCGATCCATACACAGATCCAACTATCGTTTCGTAGGGGAATTGATTCTTTCTGTCCAGTTATTTATTGGGAGGATCGCATAATAAATCTGAGTGGCATTAGTGATTCGTCGCTGAATTGCATTAGTTGTACTCATGAAAGATTTGTTTTGCTTTTTAATCCCTAGCTCGACTCCTTAGCTGATGAATTGCAGCAATGAGTGAAGGAAGAATAAACGTTAAAGTTTTTGAGAGACACACCAATGCAAAATCAACGTCACGGAATTTACTTGGACAAAATTTTCTTTTAGGACATAAACTCAAATCAACGTCTAAAAATATTTTTACATCCGCCAAATAAACACATAAAAAATTTATTTTCAACCGTCTGATGCAAAACAGCGACCAATAAAAAGTTACGCCTTGTTTCTTCAGTTTTTAAAATTTATTTTCTCGCCGTTCTCCAGCTAAACGTAAAAAAAAGAATTTACTTCACCTCAACTTCCTCGCCGATTGGCTTGGCAGTGCTGGGCGTCTTGTATTCGGTTTCGGGAGCCTCGTAGATCTTCTCCTCCTTGGGCTCAACGACCGAAACGTTATCTGGCAACGGCTTCTTCGGTCCGATCTTGTTGTTTGGATCCCACGGCAACATAATCTTGACTTTGATGCCGAGCACTCCTTGACGAAGGAGAACGTGTCGGGTCGCGGTCTCAACGTAATCGTTGCACGGATCACCGGAATGGATCATCAAACCATCGACGAACTTCATCGATTTCGCACGCTGTCCACGCAATTTTCCGGACACGACAACTTCGCATCCCTTTGCACCCGACTCCATGATGAAACGAAGAACACCATAGCAGGCACGACGTACAGCCAATCCACCGGTCAATTTGTAGCGGAGCGATTCAGCCTGTGCGATGGCACATAGGCCGCGAGTTGCTACCTTTTCGGCGTACAATTCAACTTTGCCCTGTTCGAAACTGAAGCGTTTTTGTACGACGGCCGTCAGTTCACGAATACGACGTCCCTTCTCGCCTAAAACGCTCTGCGTTTTTGTGGCCATGATAATGATTTCGGTTCGGGCTGGTGTGACGCGAACTTCCACACCCGAGTAGCCATCCTCGGCTAGCTCGCGAGTCAGGAACTCGTTGAGTTCGGCTTTGAAAATTCCGTCAGCGACGAACTGTAAGAAACGGAAGAGAAGGTTTATTAGATTTTCGTTTTAAAAGTTGCCGGAAAATGTTCCCGACTTTCGCCACTTGTCCGTCATTCAGACTTGGAGGTTAGAAAGTTTCGTCGAACCCATTCACCGAAAATAATCACTTTACACTTGTAAATGAGCATCAAATCGACGGAGGCGACAGTCGTTTACATTTTATATCTACTTTTAGTTGATTTTAACGTCATTTACCTTTCGTTTTTTGGAAATTGTTACACTCATGTTTATTCACTTGATGCAAGGAGAACGTGGTTGAAAGGAAAGAAAGGGGTCTGCCCTATCGACAAGATGGCGATTAGACACACGACACTCTTCGACAAACAAAGTAGCGCCATACGAAAACAACAGGGTGTGCAAAATATTTTGAACAATTCAATAAAAATTACTGAAATTCGGCTCAATTTACGTTGAAACCAACGATTTTTGATTCATTTCAATTTATTAATTTAGTGCACACCTAAATAAAGGTAAAATCCAATCAAAACTCAATAATTCAAATGTCGTAAAAATGTCGTAGCTCACCAATTCACCAATCTGACTGCTGCGCATGGCAAGACCTTCTTCCATCTTTGTCTGTCACACAGGCCCCCGGTATATCGTTCGCGTTTACACTTCCGTCCGTAGACCGTAGAACGTGTGGAACTTTTCCTCATTCGTTCATTTGGATTTAATCGAAGTCGAAGTGGAAAAGTGCGATTTTGTGTTCCGAGAGTGGCATAAGAAATTTCTTGAAATTTGCGAAGAAAACCAGGCCGGAAAAAATGTCTACGGCCAACGGACGTAAAATACAAGATTTACGCGTTTGTGACTTGAAAGACGAGCTCGAGAAGCGATCGCTCGAAGTGACGGGAAATAAAAATGCGCTTATCGAACGTTTGCAAAATGTAAGGGCGGCGGCGGCCATCTTGTACGCGGCTCGATAGAATTTTCCGCCTTTCATACGGATTTGGGGATTTTTCATGTAATTGATTTTCTTCTTTGTAGGCATTACGAGACGATGGAAACGACCCGGATGTGTACTTGTTTGAGCCGCTTGGCAAACGTGTTACGCCGCTGAAGAAGACTCCGGCAAAAACGAAGGGGGAAAGTGATAACAGTGGGAAGGCCGAAACCGAGAATGGAATTGTTGTGGACGAAGTGGGCACGGTAGATAAAGAGGTAAGTTGAAAGGGTTGTTGCGTTCGGAGAGGTGAGGTGGGTACAAGAGTTGGGCATTTTACTGGAGGGTGGACAATCATTTTAGGTTGAACTTTTAGTTGTGTTCTGAATTCGGAAAAAAAAAGGCCTTGAATGAAGTCTGTGATTTCTAAAGGTACGCGTCCACTAGACGGGGCTAGTCTAGTCGAATCGCAAAAATCCGTTGCAATGCGGCCAGCCTATAGTGGACGCTTATTTTAAAGATACGCGTCCACTAGGCGGGGCGAGTCTAGTCAGATAGCAAAAATTCGCTTGCCATACATTACTATGGAAGTGCGTTCACTGGAGGCGGGGCGAGACGAAACTCACTGACGGATCGCTTTGCGAGCGGATTTCAGCTCGAGCGGATTTCAGCTCGAGCTGAATTGCGCCCGGCTTGTCCTACTTCAGTGGACGCAGCAAAGCTGACGGGTTCTGCATTTCTCCGTCACCCTTGATGGACATTTGAGGTGCACCTCTATCCCCACCATAAAATCAACCAATCAGATAACTTGTGGAGTCGAAAAAGACCATCAGTTCTCGACTTCTTCTCCGACTTGTGCTTCAACTGTGGCAGCTCATCGTATTTCTGTCGTTTCGCAATTATAAGTCGCGCGGCAGAGGCATGTTCGCTGTAAATTGCTATCAACACGGCAAAGACTAGAGCCGACGAAAACCGATTTGTAATGGCCTCTCGGCGGGGGGTAGAGCCTCGCCTCAAAGGTTGAGCGTAAATCCACCATCATTCGCCACAGTGGACGCAGAAACAGAAATTCGCGCCGCACCGCAATTGGGCCCGCCTCTAGTGGACGCTAACTTTAGTTCTACAAACGAGATTATGGAGAGCTTCTTTAGCTTGGATTCGGATGGCTAAAAATTACTTTGTTTATGATTTAATCCCTTTATGTATTATGGTTATATTTTCTTGTTCAAAGAGTTGAAGACAGTAGAATTTCTTAATTCTCTCCAAACAAAAGCAAAATATGAAAGATCTTGAGGACCCACAGACGACAGTCAGATCTGCAGATCGCAAATCTTTTGTATCTGCAAGTTCGCAATCATTTCTGTAGTTAAATTGCTCAGTTCGTTTCTCTACGCACGAACGCTTTAACTGTACTGATCAGACCCTCTTTTGAGGGGCCCTTTAATATCAAAATTGGTATTTTGATATTTAGCGTGTTAAAATTTAAAGTCTATCGTTTGACTAACATGATTTTACGGTAGATATTTACTTTTACGGTTCCACCGATAAAAACAGTTATTTGATGCGAGATCCATAATATGTGATATCTAAAAATGCATTAAAAACTTGGAATGTACTCTATAAGAAAAAGCATAGAACTATGTACTTTCTGTGGGAGCCCTGCTGTGAACTACTTTACGCAGAAAGTACACAATCGCAATTTTACTAACTACCGCTCCAATGAAAATTGTCACTGAAATAATCGATGAATTTAACACATGACGTCATTGGTGGCAATGGCTGTTGTCTACTTTGTGCATTGCCCAAAGCGCATTACTTCATTAGGAGCTGATCATCGATTAATGAGGAAGGTAATTGAATTAGGGAATTAGAAAGTCCTGAACGTTTTTTTCCCTTTCGCCGTTACTTGACATTCTCTAGAAACATACCCTCCTGAGTTATCACGACTATGCTGATGATGGGTGTCTACTCTCTCAAGGAATTCAAGACCTAACCCCCAAGTCACAACGGCAACGCAGTCCGTCGCAGAATAGCTGTTGAGCGCAGTGTGTTTCCATTGTGGTAGTTAGAACGAACGTAGACGAAAGCAGTCTAAAGGTACAATCTGGCTGGTACTGCCGACCGTCGCGGTCAGCAGTAACTGCCAACCTCAACTGCTCACTGCGGCTGCTTTGCACTCACAGCCGTCAACTGCCGAACAGTCGCAAACAGACATGACGGCTTGTTTTTGCCTGAAGCAGTACATAGTCTATTGCCGGCAGTTACTGCTGACCGCGACGGTCGGCAGTACCAGCCAGATTGTACCTTAACACAGCCAACAAAAAATGTTTGCCAACTCTCAATTTTTTAGTAGCTCGACAGGCGACTTTGTTATGTTTAACACATCGAACCGATACTTTATATGATCGGAATGAATTAATATCAACCCTAAGTTCGTGTTTAGTTAGTTCGCTATTTCGTATGTATGAATACGAACACTTCTGTGAAAATTTCAAATTGAATTTAAACTGAAACTGTCGTAGAATCGTTATCCGTCTTGCTGCCTCATTCTCATCTGACTCCCGCATAAGAGTCAAATTTTTCGGTTTCAAGTTCGTATGTACTTCTTTCTTCAATTCGATTATGAATTTGTTTAACTAATTGATTCCCTTTTTTCACAGTTTCTAGCGGATATGACTTAGTCTTTTAATCGTAACATCCACCGATTGTTTTCCTCTGATCATTTTTACTTTGAAATCCTGTTTATGTTTTGTTTTATTATTTTTTTTTCTCCCCATCCTATACTGACTAGCCTAAGTCCAGTTCGGTGCTATACAGGGTGTTTGGCACTCCGTGTGCCACCTTGTAAGGGGTTATTCCTTGATATATTTAGAGAAAAAAATTGTTCTACAGTGGAGATACAGGGTGGTTAAGAAAAGTGTTTTTGACCGTTACCCTCACTCACTTAAAACGTTATATCTTGAAAACGAATAATCACAAGGCAAAGTGTTATAACTCGTTTTTTAGGCAATCGAATTACCTTTCATTTGATGTAACAGTCTAAATTGTAACTGCACCCAATCTTGAGATATTTACTCGAAAACACCGATTTTTGCTACGTCAACCCTAAAAATTCAGTGATCAATGTAGTTTTTCTCAGAAAACCCCATTATAAAAATGTCATTTTAATTTTATTTTTTTATGAGCCGTATTAGTACCTACAAAAGCTTATTTTATTTTATTTAATTTTTATGCGATATGTATTTTTACCTGTTACTTCCAAAATGTTAATCGTAACTCACACGTATGTATGCAGCTTTTGTAGGTAATAATACGGCTCATAAAAAAATTAAATTAAAATGACTTTTTTATAATGGGTTTTTCTGAGAAAAACTACATTGATCACTGAATTTTAAGGGTTCACGTAGCAAAAATTTGTGTTTTCGAGTAAATATCTCAAGATTGGGTGCAGTTATAATTTAGACTGTTACATCAAATGAAAGGTAATTCGATTTCCTAAAAAACGAGTGTTTATAACACTTTGTCTTGTTATTATTCGTTTTCAAGATATAACGTTTTAAGTGAGTGAGGGTACCGGTCAAAAACACTTTTCTTAACCACCCAGTATTTCCACTAATATTGAAAATTGACCAACCCTGTAGAACAATTTTTTTCTCCAAATATATCAAGGAATAACCCCTTACACGGTGGCACACGGCGTGCCAAACACACTGTATAAAAAAAAATAGTGGACAATATTTGTCTAGATTTCGCCTATAATGCGAAATTACGAATTCACCGGCAAGTTTCTTGACGCGAAATGCGTTTTTCTGCCTGCTGGGATAATTATGCATGTATGCAGACATTGGGCTCAATGTCTAAATATCTACCCACTACAACGGACGGGTATAGAAGTAATTGCTTTGTTTAATATTTTAGAACGTAAAAATTTAAAAATTAGCAAAATATACACGTGAAAAGAGAAAATAAAAGTATATACATGCCATAATCTTTGCTTCAAAAAGTCAATCAGGTCCATTTCTCTAAGAACAAAGTTTTCGATAACCAATTGAAGTCGCCTGAGTAATAATATTCTTCCCCGCTCGTATTCATTTGTAAAAAATCAATAATAGCGTTGCTATTGTAGGGTTTTAGTTTTATACGAAAATATTAACCGAGTGGCCAATTGTACCAGATATTGAGAACCCACTACAAATGCTTCGAATCTTTATTTCATATTAAAATGTTCTTGTTTTTCTTCTTAGGACGAGGAAGAAGAGGAAGCTGAAATCAATGATGAAGAACAAAACAACGACGCCGACATGAATGATAATGAGGAATCGATCAACTTAACAATTGAGGAAGATGAACAAAAATTATTACATGCACAGGTTTGTTTGTTTATTTTTTGTCGCTACTAGTGATTGTGTACTGATTGATTATATTTTTTTGTTAGGCTCAGGATGGCAAGGACGAGAAGAAAAGTAAGTATATTTTTGGTGTAAGATAGCGCGCAATAGTATTTTATGTGCTCTTGTAAGATAAATAGCACTTGACACACTGAACTAACAACCTTTGTGTCAAAATTAAGTTTCTTACTATTTTTCTGTTTGCTTTAGACTAAGATAAACTATGCTTTGAAATTTACATTTAAAAAAAATCGCATAAACTTAGTTCCATTTTGCAACAAGTTAAATTATTAGTTAAAAAAAAAAAGACGGAAAGTGATTTAGTGAAGACAGCTGACACAGAATAGGAGAAGCCGAGCAAAGGAGCAGTTGGAGATTATTTCATTTATTTTATACAGCGAAAGCAGTGAAAACAATAGCCACTGAAACTGGCTATAAAAACAACCAACCTCAATCTAGTTATTAATTGCCAAAGCCGAATATAACAAGCAATTAAGCGAAAAAAAAAATTAAGTGATCTAATGCGAAACAAATCAACCAACAGCAGACGGGAAAGCAGGCAGTAACGCTTCAAATAGTGTGGGCGGAGTCGTTATAAAGGTCGAGGATGATGAGGAGGAGGAGGAAGAAGACGAGAATA